>OX244037.2:18485171-27869037 GCA_945859785.2 Tridacna gigas
TGTATATAGCTTGGTGAAGATTCGACGTACTGATTTAGTTCATGTTCTACTAGTTCTGCTATTCTCTCAGTAGGTGTGTTTATACCACTGACAATTGTCCTGTACGGTATCATGACAGTTTGCAAGCTTTACCCATCAGTTCCTAGGAAAGAGGGATTGGCTGCATGCAAAGAAGCTTTAGAAACGCGCTCAACAAAATTAATTGACACCGAAAATGCTATGAAACTGATCGAGGCTGTACTTGACAACAACATATTTGAATTTGGCGACAACTATTTTATTCGAAGAAAAGGGGTGGCTATTGGTTCCAAATTAGGAAAAAACTTTGCATGTTCCTACATGCGAAAATGGGATGAGGAACTTCTGAAATATTCAAAACAGCCACTCTTCTACAAGAGATTCATTGACGATGGTTTTGGTATTTGGTGTGGGAGTGTAGAAGAAATTCAGGGGTTTGCAAAACATGCCAACAGCATACATAATGACATCAAGGTTGAGTTGAGAATGCACACGAGACAGATAGAGTTCCTAGATACTCTAGTGAAGATAGCGGATGGTAAGATCTGTACGGAGCTATACGTCAAACCAACTGATAAACAACTTTATTTGAATAGCAAATCTTGCCATCCTCCATCAACAAAGAAAGGTCTGGCATTTGGATTGGGTTTACGGCTAAAAAGAATATGTGAAAAACCACAAGACTACGAATATCAAAGGAGAATCCTGATAAAGAAATTAAGACAACGTGGTTATAGTGGCAAAACAATAAATTCACAAATGGCGAAAGTAGACAAACTAGATAGGGGCGAACTATTAAAGAAGCGAAAACGTAGAAAAGAATCAGACAGAGTGCCGATGACTGTAACCTATTCAAACCTCCTCCCAGACTTGAACCATATCATCCGTAAACACACGAGAGTATTATATAAGTCAGAGAGAATGACGAAAGTGTTTCAAGAACCTCCTATGGTTGCATACAGAAGGGACAGAAATCTTGGCGACTCTTTAGTTCATGGAAAGACGAATAAACAGGTTAAAAAATCAAGTAAACCATGCAAATTAGATTGCGACAAATGTGCCCACATTTCCGACAGCGATAAAATTATTAGTACAACAGGAGAAGGGTTCAAAATTCCGAATTACAACAATTGTAGACAGCACAGCGTAGTCTACTCAATAAGCTGTAAGAAATGTGAAACGGTAGTATATGTTGGAGAGACTGAACGACAGCTAAATGAGAGGATGACGGAGCACTTGCGTGACATCAAATTGCAGAGAGACAAGCCGATTAACGGTCATTTTTCAAAGAAAGACCATTCAGAAGAGGATGCTGTTTTTTCTATATTACAACAAATAAAATCAGGCTGCAAGACAGAGAGATTGATGTACGAATCAACTTGGATACAGAAATTACGGACTCACCGGCCGGCGGGGTGTAACGTCAAAGATTCCCGCTATCAATTAACGTTAATTTAATTAGCGCGGGATCAAACGTTGTGTATTTCACAATGACGTCACATCCTGTATACAACAATGGCATACGACGTGCATCTACAAAGTAGATAAATTTACGTTTCTTTTCTTGAGAAAGGCCGCCGGCCGAAATATTGAAAAACTGAGTGACTATATTTATTTTATTTTATTTAAGTGTTGAATTCCCTACGGAATTATTTGTATTGATATTTTTACTCACTCCTTACAAAAGGAATATGGATTTATCAAAAGAATTACACCGTGTCATTAGAAAACGAATACGATACCAAAGCCATGGTGAGTTTTTGAAACAATGTCTGAAGATGTCATTGATACCGAACGGCTTTAGAATCAAATGGAATTTGCAGCTTGATGTTGACAGTAAATTCATCGACAGAAATAACATAACATAACATTTATTGAAAATTGTAAGGCCTCTGGCCCATAATACACACATCTGAGCTAAGACACATATGAGTGGTCCTACCCTAATCACTATATCAAAACAAAAGATACATTTATCCATGTATGTTTAATGCAAACGAAAGTAGACCAAAAAGGGAAACCAAGCCTCGCAAATGAGAGGTCTGTTTCCCTTCCAAATCACTTTCTACTGAAGATCCGACTAATAAGGGGAATATGATATTAGCAATAATGTTTGACAAAAAAAAAAGAGAGAGAAAATTTCGCAAAGGTTGAATTGACTCATAACTAATACGATGCGCTGGGGCGATGAGTGTTCAAGTCTAAACAAGTAGATTAATTACAGTGATTTTTTCTTATTTCAAACGCTGTATGTATAAATTTAGCCAGTTTTCTAATAATAGCTGGGTTCTCAGTCGACATTATCTGATGAAAAAAATTCTGATCTATATGATTAGGTAGAATAGATCCAAATATATTTTCTCGGACATCAATGTAAGCACTGCATTCACATAAACTAGAGGCGCTTGAGCGCCTGTATCGCTCCACAGGCCTGATATTTCTATAATGGCGAAAAGTTTTTAACAATTACCATTCAATCCTGCATTTTAGCTCACTAAAGAAAAAAGGTATGGAAAAAACTTGTGAGAAAAGAAGAAAAAAATGGTAACCAGCATTTTCTTAGTTTCCCACAATAATTTCTATCCTTTTTTATATATGTCTAACCAATTTGAAGATATGTTGTCTGCAACAGGTCCTTTCACAAACCATTTTGGGTGGGGAAACATCAAAATATAGAAAATATGTCTTTCTCAGGGTCGTTAAAAGTTGTGATTGTGTGGTAAAGGGGTAATCTAAAAGAACAGCTAGGAGGGCAAATGAATGAATGTTATAGATCAACTTACATCAATACACCAGATAGAATGAAATATGCTGGCATACAATGAACACCTAATCCCTAATAATCAACTTTTCACAGTTAGAATGTCTTCTGTGGCAAACAACACAAAATGGTCTACAAATGCATTTACATAAATCAAATATCCTGCTCCAGGGCACAGATTAATTCTGGTGTACTGAAGTTGCGGGATCAGTTTGACTGGGTAACATTAATGCCTTATCACAAATGTAAAGCCCTGTCCCACTGTGTACCAGGTCACCAGGATTTACACCCCTTCTCTGTCCACTCTGCATTTACTCATTAGTAGGTCAACAAACCTTTACCAGAACTAATAAAAGTGCAGAGGTTCTCTTGTTCTATATCAAAAGGACTATAAAGTACCTACAACATGGGGGTTTTGTTATTAAAATACTTTTTCTTTTTTATCTTGGCATGGTTACTCAGGCTTAGTAATAAGGCAAAATTGAAAAGCTCAAGTTGTGAAAGGTGCTCAAGCTTTTATCTTATTTATGGCCAGTGATATTTCATTACTAGTACTAACTAATAGCATATCATTGGAGTAAATTGTGATCTTAATACCAAGGAAAATGTGTGGGCTTAAATAGGACAGCCCTGACTAGGTCAAGTCAATCCAATTTTCTTCCTTTTTCTTTGTTAGTCGATAAAACTAACACAATAAACAGTTTTGGAGAAGAACATTTTTTTGAAATATAAGCCTTGTCTATAAAAAAATGTGTTTTTAGGTGTATCATTTTTTTAAAAGGAATTTGGTATACAACCACCATAGAAACAATCTGGCAGACAACCACCATAGGAACTTACCTGCAAAACAACAATGAAATCCAATGAATAGTTTTAGAGAAGAAATTTTTCAAAGATTTTACTTTATACCATAAAAGGAAAATGAGTCTCCCATAAAAGCCATGTTTTTTGACCGATCATTTTTTTTTAAAGGAATTCTGTAAACCTGTATCTAAGGAACATTCCTGCAAAATAATGCTATCCAAATAGCGGTTTGGGAGGAGAAGATTTTTAAAGGTTTTTTACTTTGATTGCCATGGCAACCAGAATTTTTCATGGAACACAATTATTTGAAGGAATTTGAAAGAGGACCACCAAAGGGACATTCCTGTGAAATTTGGTAAAAATCCAGTCAATAGTTTCTGAGGAGAAGTTTTTTAAAGAAAAAGTTTACGGACGCACGCATGGACGAACGGACGAACGGACGGACGGACGGACGGACGCACGACGGACACAACGCCATGACAATAGCTCGCTGGCCTTTGGCCAGTGGAGCTAAAAATGAAATTCGGACTCTATAACAGAAATTCCTTTACAACGGCAGTAATGACAATATCTATAATTTCTATCCAATCCAGTATGTCTTCCTTTCTCTATCATCAAATCATGTGTTGAAGTTCGAAACTTTGCAAGCGCCTGTTTATATAGATATTGGAGATTTATAGAAAGATACTTTTCAGGTGTGAGTAATGACTTGTAGCATTTATATGTGTCTGCTTTGCTCGTATTTGTAAGTGAATCATGCCATTTTTGAGAATAAATGTCTTTCAATCTGATCTTAATAATGTTCATAAATTGATTGCTGTCCCCGACGTCTTGGGCTATCCAAACAAAACCAAAACCCAATGAGAATAAAAGTTGTTTAATCGACCCTGCCCAAGTCTTGCGACCTAATTCATCTAAACCTTTTAGCATATTATAACACTGACGAGGGTAGCGATTTAGATCCATATGAAGTAGCTTAACCCAGTATTTGATACATTGTGCCATGTAAAACGTACAAAGAGGTAATCGACCACACTCCCCATAGACAAAAACGTTCGCTGCCTGTTGTGGCAGATGACAGTACCGCTTACAAAAATATAATGAACGGATTCAACAGTTTTATTAAATTCATATCCCCAAATTTCACATCCATAGCACAATATAGGTCTTATCATACTATCGAAAAGTTTGAATATTTCGTGTGGCTTAAATTGTCCAAAATTATATTGGCACTGAAAAATACAGGATATAGCTTTACGAGCTTGTTTAGCAGCTAATTCATGTGTTTTTCCCCACGAGAGTTTTGGTGTCATGTAAACGCCCAAATATTTATAAAGTGAAACCACCTCAATAATCTTATCTTGAAAGTACCATTTTTCATGCTTTTTTAAATGGCCACCATTACGAAATACAATAATTTTGGTTTTGTCTAAGTTAATTTGCATATTGACTTCATTACAATACTGGGAAATACAGTTTATTTGCCTTTGCAACTGAATAGCAGTGTCGCTCATGCTAGAAATATCGTCTGCATACATTAATGCATAAAGATCACATATATTATCATTTATGAATACTCCATTGGGAAATTTAGCTTTCATGTAGTCAACTAAGTCATTGATAAAAAGGCAAAAAATCAGAGGACTTGTTAAACAACCCTGACGGGTACCCACGTTACAGTTGAAGAAATTTGATAAGCCATCGTCTACTCTAATACACGCTTTAAGATTTTTGTATAGAGACTGTAATACTTTCAAAAATCTACCGCTTATGCTCTTCCGACGTAGCGTGTTCCACAAAAGTTCATGTTGAATTGAGTCGAACGCTTTCGAAAAATCGATGAAAATACAGTAAAACCTTCCTCCTGGTCTTGAGAGGTATTTTTGTACAACTGACGTTAACGTAAAAATGTTGTCAATAGTTGAATATTGTTTACGAAAGCCAGCTTGGGACTCATCTATAACTTGATTTTCTTCACACCAGACTGACAAACGATTATTTAGAATACAGGTGAAAACTTTGCAAAGCGCGTCTATAAGTGATATACCGCGATAATTATTTGGGTCTGATTTGGATCCTTTTTTATAAATTGGAACAATTATACTTTTTCCCCATTCATCAGGTACTAGTCCCGACGTGAATATTTCATTGAATAATTTGTGTAGATATGGTTTTATAGCAGACGATACGTGTTTTAATACATCAATACCTATACCATCAGGTCCAGGCGAGCGATTACTATGAACTTGGGAAAGAGCTCTTGTTATTTCATCTTCTGTAATGTCAGTATTTAAATAATCGTTATCTAAGTCGTGGCGAATGTGTTGCAATGTAATAGTTTCATCTCGAGATTCGGGAATATCTTTATAGTACAGGGATTGAAAGTGAACCATCCATTCATCACTACTGATATTTGTGGAAGTGTTTATATTTTTCTTAGTCAAAAAACTCTTAATCGTTTTCCAAAATTTTTGTGGATTCTTACCAGAGTCTATAAGAATGCGACGGTTTTTATAATGATTATTGATTTTTGCCCGTTTGCAAACTGTTTTAAATATTCTTTTTGCTTCATGAAAAGCAACTAGATCAGAAGGATGATTAGATATTCTAAAAATTCGTAAACGGTTGTATTTTTCATTCTTAGCAATGGCACACTCATCACTCCACCAAATCGGCTGACAAGAGTTACCTCCCTTACTCCTATAAGAACCTCTAACAATAGTTGGGCAGGATGACTTTATGAGAGTTATAAATGAATCGAGCATTTCCATAGCTGAAACTGTATCTAATTTGTCATAGAATGATCTAATCAATTGTGGGAAATTTGAATCAAAGATCTGCATTGTGGAAGCGTTCCATATCATTTTTTTATAATAGTGAATACGTCCATCCTGGCGATTTTCAGACTGAGTAAGATTTGTAACAGTTATGTTTCTGGAAAAACTAAATGTACAATACAGTGGCCAATGTACTGAGAACATACTATTGTCAACATTAAAGTCAGTAACATAAGGGAAAATACTCGAGGATGCCAACATGTAATCGACGACACTCGCACCATTATTTGCGAAACATGTGTATTCGCCGTTTTTGTCGTTAAATAACCTGCCGTTAAAGACATGTATATTAAAAGTACAGCATAAGTCTATCAAAGACAGACCAAAGTTATTACAGACTGTATCTTTTGACGATCTTGACATATCAAAGCTGTCAGATGGAAACTCTATATTCCCGCTGAAAATGTAGTTAACGCAATCATTTGGAATGAAATCACATAGATCTTTTATTCGGCTGTTCAAATCTCCGGCTACAAATATCGCTGCATTAGTGTACATACTGGTTAATTCTAAAATTTTGTCACTTAAAATATCAATGCCATTATTACTATTGAAACTATATATGGGGGAATGTTCTGGCGAGACATATGCAAAGACCATTATAATATCTTTACCAATATCAAACAGAGACCCTTTAAATTGCAAAACTACACATTTTTCAAAGTGTCTATAGATACGCTTTATTAACCCTGATTCAACAAAAAAATTCTTGACAAGAACAGTAACTCCACCATAATTACGTCTGGCGAAGCGACTGCGTTTACGCACAAAATCAAAATGTGTATAATCTGTCATAAAATTTTCAAACTCGTGCTCATTACGCGCCCAAGTTTCACACATTCCAAATATGTCAAATCGTCTAATATAAGAGTGAAGAAATTCATCAAATTTAAATTTCATAAAACCCTCTATATTCACGCTAGCAATCGACATGTCAAGACTGTCAGAAGATAAAGGCAATGAATGTTGTTTGAACGAAGACGATGAATTATTTTCATTTACAGAAACGTTCTTTTTGGGGTATGTCTGCTTTCTTGTCCGTAAAGGGTAAGTTCTGTTAAGGCCTTGGCCGGACCGCTATTGGTCAATTACCACGGGGGTATTAGACGCAAAATCGAAAGTGTAGGTGACTTTGTCAACCACAAGTCTGTCATACCTGAAAAATGCCTTTTTGTTTTCGTTTATGCTTTTCATAAGGAGAGGATATAACGCAGTTCATAACTTAGTCACGCGTTCAGGGAAATCCTCTAACAGCATTAAGGAAGATGTCTCTCTCAGATTCATGGACATAGCTTCAGAGGCATGTGAACAGAAAATTAGGGACTTAGATATCGAGATCGAAGAAATGAAACAGAAGCTAAATGAGGTCCCAGTAAACAAAGATGAATGGGTCATAGACTATATTAGACAGGTTAGTGAAATAAAACATAAAAAACTTATGAAACTCAAGAAGCAACAAAGACAGCGCACAAACAGTTTCTCAGTAGTAAGAATAGTTAAAGATGGCAACTGTTTTTATAGATGTCTGAGTCAAAATCTGCATGGTACGCAAATGCGACATAGAGTGATAAGAGACAAGGTTGTTCAACATATGTCATTAAATAAACAAAAATATGCACCGCTTATTGACGGAGATATAGAAATGCATTTACGACTTCAAAGGTTTAGTGACGGTCGAATCTTATCATGGGCAACAGAGGCTGAGATTCAAGCAGCAGCCGATACATATCAAGTTAATATACTAGTTGCGATCGATGAGTCATTTCGTACATGGAATACGTTTCAAGGTGATCATGATTTGGAAACAGACACCATTGATGCAAACATATATTTGCTGTGCAAAGACTCCCATTTTTCATTGGTGAAAAAAGCCAGGAATAACCCTGGAAATGATGATTTGCCTTTGCGCTCCATACCTGACTGGTTCGAACCTGAAGAAACAGAACTCACATACCCAAAATGTGTCGATACACATGAAAATATGCCAACCAAAGCGACCCATAGCTCATTTCACAAAATTAAAACCTACAAAGCAAATACAGATAAGAAAAATAATAATCTTAGAAGTGGAACTATTCAGTGCAATGCTAACCGGAAATATGGTTGCACGAATGAACATACATATCAAGAACCAAGATGTTCAGTTGTTAATCTTTCAAAACATAAATTAACTGACGCACAAATTTCTCTTCTTGAAAAAGGACTTAAATTCATTCCAACCAGTGGCAAGATAAATAAGATAAAACTTCTATCGGATTTAGCTGAGTGGGAACGTAGAATGAGACAGAAAGAATTTTTTTATGACAAAGAAGGAAATCTGAATGATGCATGTAATGTGCAAACGAAATTCCAATCGAAGCAGAAAAGTTATTTTACGCCCAATCCTGGGAGAGATGTGCACCTTGACCTATATATAGAACTTGTAAAGACAGATATAATAGAAAATTTGAAAAAGAAAGGAAATTTCAACGTAACGAAGGAAGAAAAGGCGGCTTTTTTTGAGCTTCTAAACAACCCAGATATAGTGATTCGCCCAGCCGATAAGGATCGGGTATAGTCGTAGTAGATAAAAATGAATACATAAGTGAACTATTAACCGAAATGGATAGAAGTGATATATATGAGAGGACGGAGCAGAAGCAGATTGAGGACAGTTATAAAGAAATAAAAAAACTGGTAGAAAAAGATGCATAAGGAAGGGGTGATCACAAAGGAAATGAAACAATATCTAATGCCAAAATATGCAACTGCTGGAAAACTTAAAGGGAACCCAAAAATACACAAAAAAGACATACCGTACAGGACAATTGTCAGTGGTATAAACACACCTACTGACAGAATAGCAAAACTAGTAGAACATGAACTAAATCAGTACGTCGAATCTTCACCAAGCTATATACAAGACACAGATGACTTTATCAATAAACTTGCAGATTTTAATGACAGAATACCAAAAGATAGTATTTTATTCTGCTTTGATGTTTGCAAGCTTTACCCATCAGTTCCTAGGAAAGAGGGATTGGCTGCATGCAAAGAAGCTTTAGAAACGCGCTCAACAAAATTAATTGACACCGAAAATGCTATGAAACTGATCGAGGCTGTACTTGACAACAACATATTTGAATTTGGCGACAACTATTTTATTCAAAGAAAAGGGGTGGCTATTGGTTCCAAATTAGGAAAAAACTTTGCATGTTCCTACATGCGAAAATGGGATGAGGAACTTCTGAAATATTCAAAACAGCCACTCTTCTACAAGAGATTCATTGACGATGGTTTTGGTATTTGGTGTGGGAGTGTAGAAGAACTTCAGGGGTTTGCAAAACATGCCAACAGCATACATAATGACATCAAGGTTGAGTTGAGAATGCACACGAGACAGATAGAGTTCCTAGATACTCTAGTGAAGATAGCGGATGGTAAGATCTGTACGGACCTATACGTCAAACCAACTGATAAACAACTTTATTTGAATAGCAAATCTTGCCATCCTCCATCAACAAAGAAAGGTCTGGCATTTGGATTGGGTTTACGGCTAAAAAGAATATGTGAAAAACCACAAGACTACGAATATCAAAGGAGAATCCTGATAAAGAAATTAAGACAACGTGGTTATAGTGGCAAAACAATAAATTCACAAATGGCGAAAGTAGACAAACTAGATAGGGGCGAACTATTAAAGAAGCGAAAACGTAGAAAAGAATCAGACAGAGTGCCGATGACTGTAACCTATTCAAACCTCCTCCCAGACTTGAACCATATCATCCGTAAACACACGAGAGTATTATATAAGTCAGAAAGAATGACGAAAGTGTTTCAAGAACCTCCTATGGTTGCATACAGAAGGGACAGAAATCTTGGCGACTCTTTAGTTCATGGAAAGACGAATAAACAGGTTAAAAAATCAAGTAAACCATGCAAATTAGATTGCGACAAATGTGCCCACATTTCCGACAGCGATAAAATTATTAGTACAACAGGAGAAGGGTTCAAAATCCCGAATTACAACAATTGTAGACAGCACAGCGTAGTCTACTCAATAAGCTGTAAGAAATGTGAAACGGTAGTATATGTTGGAGATACTGAACGACAGCTAAATGAGAGGATGACGGAGCACTTGCGTGACATCAAATTGCAGAGAGACAAGCCGATTAACGGTCATTTTTCAAAGAAAGACCATTCAGAAGAGGATGCTGTTTTTTCTATATTACAACAAATAAAATCAGGCTGCAAGACAGAGAGATTGATGTACGAATCAACTTGGATACAGAAATTACGGACTCACCGGCCGGCGGGGTGTAACGTCAAAGATTCCCGCTATCAATTAACGTTAATTTAATTAGCGCGGGATCAAACGTTGTGTATTTCACAATGACGTCACATCCTGTATACAACAATGGCATACGACGTGCATCTACAAAGTAGATAAATTTACGTTTCTTTTCTTGAGAAAGGCCGCTGGCCGAAATATTGAAAAACTGAGTGACTATATTTATTTTATTTAAGTGTTGAATTCCCTACGGAATTATTTGTATTGATAAAATTTTGTTGTCTGGTAAAGAAATAAAGACCTCAAGAAAAAGGGTATAGAAAGGTTGGAAAAGGACAAATCTATTTCAACCTTTCACATACAAGTTGCTTCATTTGAAGCACATTTTATATATCGTCTGCAAATGTTTTCAATTTGGATAGGTCTACAATACTGCCTTCTGGTGGAGTTAAATGACAGAATTTAAAAGAGCAGCATAATATTTAATTTTATTTCATACTTTTCGGAAGTTTATCGAGAAATAATTGTGGATTATGGTTTGATATTTAATGGTTACGACCAGCGAAAATACTGATTTCATATTTTCTAACTCTTCAATTGAAGACGGAAACAGTCATTCCTATGCACTGGTTACCTATATAAACAGCGTGTGCCATTTAAATAGAAGGAAGTATGACATAATTTACACTGTATTTCTCGTGCTTTGCTCAATATTGTAATGTGTAAAGCCGTTGTTATGTGAGGAGGGTATGCCAAGGGGATTTACCAAAACAAGTGTACTGGATTTTGATGAAAGTCCCAACAAAAACAGGGTTAGAAGCATGAAATAAATAGAATAAATATATTTGGTTTTTTCAGTGAAAGATCAAATTTATTTCATCTCTTGAACAGCATCGGTAATATTTTCACTTGTGGCTGCACCACTCATGAAAATGTTACCGATGATGTTCACTCGATGAAATAAAATTTTGATCTTTAACTGAAAAAAACAAATATCCTCTATATTATAGTGAGAGATATATATAAGCTATGCTCTAGCAAAAGAAGATTTAATGCATATCTGTGATGCATTGTACCAAGAAAGACATCACATAATAATGGATCCATGAAATCCAGTTTGTCCAACATGCAACTGAATCACGAGGTAGACTGGTCTTAGACATGAAGAAAATTGCCCAATAGCGAAAAGTTTCAACCAAGATCAGCCTGCGTGGAATGCGCAGGCTGATCTGGGTTGATACTTTTTCCCCTAGATGAATTAAGCCCCCTTTTCACAGAGAGTGGCTCAGAGTCATGCTCTTTGAAACATGGGTTCAATGCATCTTTGTTTGCAAGCGGATCATTTTATCTTACCAACTAAAGGTGAGTATCAGTGGCACCCAAATTGGAGATCGTAAACTGGTTTTCATCTATTTTTAGTTTTACAGGCCGCACCAAAATACCTTTTAGAAAAATAAGATTAATGTATAAGCCGCTTCTTCTTATAGGCTGCACCCTTGAAAATTTCCCATTTTTTAACTCTTTCGGCGCCAAATAAACAAACTTTGTTTCTTTTGATGGCTGTAAATACAATCCACTGAGTCTCCAGAAGATTTTTATCATATAGGCATGACCAAACAAGTGGAGGGCATAGATCAAAGATCAGACTGCATGTTCTGTGCAGTCTGATCTTGATCTATGCCATCCGCAAAATTTCCTGTTTTCGCCTATGGCGCTGAAAGGGTTAATGGATAGGCTGCGGCCTGTTGTCAGGAAAATATGGTAATGATTTTGACTACATTACAGGCACTGTTTAGGATGGGATAAAATCACACTGTCTCTCTAGAATTGCTCATTTTCATAGCATATATAAACTGTGCTTTGTGAAAAGGGAGCTTAGCAAAAAGTATCGACCCAGGTCAGCCTGTGCGGTCCGTGTGGGGTGACCTGGGCCGAAACTTTTCGCTGTATGTCAACTTTCTGTATGTCAAAGGACCAGTCTATCTCATGATTTAGACAGTTGCTCGATAAAATGTATTTTATGGATCCATAATGACATGACTCCTCGCATGGTATCATCCACCACAGAGATGCATTAAGTCTCCTTTTGCCAGAGCATGGCTCATATACATTAGCGGGCTCAAAGAGAGATAACTCTATTGTACTTGTGACAACAAATATTTGATAGGTTGCTGTACACCTTTCTAAAAATACCTATTCAACACATGGGTAGCAACTAGTCCTATTTATAAGCCCCTACGTACGTTATTTTTCATTCTGACATTCATCGTGTACGTAGGGTCTTATCGGCTCCTTCATAGTTTCCTTTAGCAAACTCCGACATCGAATTTTGTCGCTGTTTGAACAGCAAATTTGGATACCTTCAAGTGAACTTGTTCAATAAAATTTACATCAGAAGTAAGATAAATGAATAATTTCTCGATTGAAAAAGGATATTTGTCCAAAACTTGCCTATTTATGAGCTAAATCCATTCCGATTCAACACCACTCTGTTTTGTTATGAATTGCCGTGGAAGAGATATGATTGTTCCGAATGAAACGTCATGTGCGGGTCAATGCAACTTACAGAATGGTATTATGTCTTTTTTTAAAACGAAATTTTGTTCGCTTCGGTCTTGTTTGATTATTGTAATAGATTTCGTTCATAAACTTAACGTCAATTCTTATTTGTTATGCAACCGTCTGCATGACTGAAAAACATGGCGGCGACTGTGTCGGCAATCCCACTTGCGAGTGATTTTATTGAATTCTGAATGAATCTGCTCATTATTTATCAAGACAGCGGCTGAATATTTTCAAAAAAAGTTCTTCCTACAGGTAAATGAAGTTCTCTTTCGTTATAATACTGGTTTTAGAGAGATCGGATTTGCTACATTGAACTGAATGGGACCCGTTTAGACGTTACATGCAATAAGAAAAATAAAATGTGAAATGTCCGATGATAAATGTTGAAAGGTAAATAAGCATGTATACGTCTAAATATTTGGACTAGGGTAGCAACCAACAAACCTGGCATATGAACTGGGCAAAGGTAGACATTGAACTTTTGGCAGTTTAACCCTTTATCACACAATCCTGACTTTAAACAACCCTGAGGAAAAAGGCCTTTGAAAACACTGTGGGAATAGGAGAAAATGCTTGTAACAGCATTTTCTCCTTTTCACATGTTTTCTACCCTATGAAGGACATATGTCATCCATTGAACAGACTTTAATTTGCCGTCTGCAAACACTTTCAATTTGGTCCTGTCTAACATTTTGCCGTTTGGTAAAGAGTAAAGGACTTTCTGCTTTGAGAGTCAACGATTACAACCTACTCTCTAACTGGAATTTCAGCATTCTTTGCTGCAGATATGACTGTCTGGAATCTCTGTAAACTTTCTTCTGTTGAACAGTTTATGTTCTTCCTGAAATGATACAACTGTCAATTTTATGCATTTACAAAGATACCATGTACTCTTATAACTCAGAGGACGCATTTGAAAACACTGAGGGAAGAGTAGAAAAAGCTGTTAACCTTTTGCACTCGTCTCAAGGCCTATGTAGGTCTATGTTTCAACACATCAACTCTTAACCAAAAAACAAGTGTTTTTGGACTGGACCAAATTCAAAGCATTAATTTTGCAGACAACAAATGTTGCTAAAATGATGATTTCTGTCTTTGATTGGATAGAAAACATTGTGGGAAAAGGAGAAAATGCTGGTTACCAGCATTTTCTCCTTTTCCCACAAAGTTTTCAAAGGCTTCTTTCTCAGGGTCGTTAAAAGTCAGGATTGTGTGGTAAAGGGTTAAGAAATATCATTCTTGAGATAGTTATGTGACAAAATGAACCTTATACTTTTTGGCTTCTTCGGTAAGATTGTATCGAACTTGTCATGAAAAAATGTTAGTAAGCTCAACATAGGTTTACTTAACACTTTACCACACAATCCCACATTTTAAAGACCCTACAGGAGAAGACCTTTGAAAACATTGTTGGAAAAGGAGAAAATGCTGGTAACCAGCATTTTCTCCTTTTCCAACAATGTTTTCTGCACTTCTGAAAAGGAATTTCACTTTGTGAGTCAAACTTTTTTTCTTCGTCTGCAAATGCTTTGAATTTGGAAAAGTCTAAAATAGTGGTTGTTTGGTAAAGGGTTAAAGACATTTTTTTAAGACTTGTTTAACCCTTTACCACTCAGTGCCGCCTTTTAACGACCCTGGGAAAGAATCCTTATGAAAACATTGTGGGAAAAGGAGAAAATGCTGGTAACCAGCATTTTCTCCATTTCCCACAATGTTTTCTACCCTATCAAAGGAAAGTTGCACCATTTGAGCCACATTGAAATTGTTGTCTGCAAATGCTTTCAATTTGGACAAGGCTACAATTATGTTGTCTGGTAAAGGGTTAAAAAGATTTTACCTCAAAAGATGTCAGTTCCTACATAGTAATTTTTTTCAGTGTTTAGCTCTTTACCACATGACAAAAATGTAGACTTGCCAAATTCAAAGCATTAATTTTGCAGATAACAATTTAAACATAGCTCAAATGATGTAGGGTAGAAAACATTGTGGGAAAAGGAGAAAATGCTGGTTTCCAAAATTTTCTGCTTTTCCCATAATGTTTTCAGGGTTGTTAAAAGTCAGGATTGTTTTGTAAAGGTTGAACAAACAATTTTAATATGCAAGCACAAAAATCTAAAAAGGCCCATTTAAACATTTTTTTTCCTCTTAAGTCTCATCTTGATCTTCACTACACATAAAATTTATCTGTTGTATGATGATGGATGCCGTTTGTCAGTTATATTGCCACAGCCATTGCACCTACCCAGGCTTTCCTGGAGTTCCTTTTACCCATACTTTGCACAATATTCTTCCCAAGCGCTGAGTAATTTCCCACTTAACCATACACAAAACAATAATCAGCAGTGAGAGAGGAATGATTCCCATCACAATGACTATCATCAATCCTCAGAATGAAACTGGCTGTGCTGTGGATTAGAACCTGCAAACCTCTGGTCTCAAGTCCTACACCCTATTGACTATGCAACTGGGATTTGCACAAGCCACAATGGCAAGTCATGTTGTCCTTATCACGCAAAGAGCTGATGGCAACTTACAGCAGCCAATCACCTACTTGCTAAAACTTTCTGAGGCAGCACCAAATATGGCCACTTCATTTGCACCAGTTTCCAGTTGAAATGAAAAATTAATATATGAGCCATGCTCTGGCAAAAAGGGGTTTAATACACCTCCATAATGTATTATAACAAGCAAGTCATCACTTAATTATTGATCCATCAATTTTCATACATTTTGTCAAAAACCAACTGAATTATGCGGTAGTCAAAGTGCTGTAAGCACTGTAATTGGTCGACAGTGAATAACTACTGTTGTTTGAAATCGCAAATCAATAGTACTTTTTTTGAAGTATGCATGCGATAAAAAAATCCTACACCTTACAAATGAGCCACATAGGATTCCCCCCCTTTTCTTTAATTGTCTTTTACAAATTAGCAGTATAATGGAATGGTTCAAATGTATGTTTACCAGTCGACAGCAATAGAACATAAAAGATATATGACTATTCTGAGCAATACCCATTATCAAACTTTAGATATCACTCATCATGAATAGCAGCATATACCAACCTTTTAAAAGAGTAAAAAAAAATTCAAATATTCTTTTCTGTAACTTTGGCAACTTTGGTAATTGTACTGTAACATATAAAAGTTGTATAAAATATGCCTGAATTATGACTTTGGTAATTGTTTACCTTTGGCTGCTTAATGTGGGCCTTTCATTTTTCCATTTTTAATAAGCCATCATATTTATCTAGACAAATTGTCCTACGTAATTTTTTTGGAGGGCTAAATCATCCTGGGCCAAATCGTCCAGTCCAATACATCTGCTGGCAAATTTCTCCCACATTACTTTCAAAGAATGTAGATACCCAATAGCTACCTAACCCTTAACCTTTTAACAAATGCTAAAATTTTAGACTTGTCAAAATCGAAAGCATTTGCACATAACAAATAAAATGTAGACCAAATGATAATTTGAATTGTTGAAAGGATAACAAAATAATTATGGGCAAAGGAGAAAATGATGGTTACCTGCATTTTTTCCATTTCCCACAATGTTTTAAACAGCTTTCTTCCTCATGGGCATTAAAAAAGGGATAGTTTGGTTCAGAGTACAAGACTCAGTTAATTTTATGGCCCTTTACAGTCAGAAAAACAATATCCAAACATTACACTTTCACGGTCTTATATATATATATATATATATATTAAAACTTACGGCAAAAAGCCTTCTTGACCTAAACTCCCTTTTTTCAGGGGTATCTACCACAATGGGTGAGTATTCAGAGTTCTGAAAAGAAAGAAAAAAAAAATCTTAGTATTAAATAAGGAAACCGACAAAACTACATTTATTCACTGTGTTCATTTTATAAATGCTTACCCTCAAACTATAAAAAAAAATAACTGATGAAAATTGGACATGAACAATATTTAAGAAGAAATAACAGAACTCGCTAAAATACTTACACCGCTAACCATTTTGGTTTCTTTTTTTTGGTTTTTTCTTTGACAACGTTTGCAAGAGAAAGAAAGAACCAACGCAATGTATCTTTGTTTTATATATATGAAACATGTGATCCTAAATTGAAAGGAAACTTGATTTTTCTCATGAACCAAAACTTCATAACCTTCTTTATAACATTCTTTTTTCCTTGAATTGCGTGGGAATCTTAGTACTAATAGAAAAAAAAGTTCCACATAGTCTTTCCGATTTTGAAGCGTATGAAAATAAAATAAATATAAAAACAATCTATTGAACAATAAACTTTTGGTTTCAACATATAGATCGTTATTAGGAATAAGGTATATTGTAAAACACAGTGTGTCTGGTAGTTAAATTACCTAATCAGTGAATTTGTTTGGAAACAAAAAGACGTAAAATATAGAAAAAAACTTGCATGGAGGAAAATGGAAATTCAACTTTCTGGAATCTCATTAACGATAAGCGTTCCGAGTTAATTACTCTGCCACAAACCTTAATTACTTTTACATTGTTCTTTAATGATGGGAAAAAAGCTGATAAAATATAACTTAATCTTTTTAGATGGATATTCATACCTTTCTGTTGATGTAAGAATTTTCCGTGGTACTTGAAAACGTATTATCGGTAACAACTATCCCAGCCTCTGACCTTCTTACCTGACTGATTGATTTTTTCCGTCTGTTTTTTTCTGTCTCTGTCTCTCTCTCTCTCTGTGTCTCTGTCTCTGTCTCTCTCTCTCTCTCTCTCTCTCTCTGAGCCCAGAATAACTCTTTTTTGTATATATTTACTCTTTATCTCCTTTTCATTTTGCTTGACACATTTAACGCATATTTACATTTTGTTTTTTATTACAGAATGAGTCTTGAAAATGTATTAAGTACATTTGTCCAGATGGGTGTAACGTTCGATCAGTTCTACGAATACGCCTGCACCACTGGAATACAAGATGATCCATTTGTAAAGGAGATCTTGCATCATTTATTGGTGCACGAAACCATCAATGCACCAATACCTACTGCCGAATGGACAGAAGAAAAGGCCGATGATCTTGAATTACTAAAATCACCTGTTTCAGCGGAGGCCCAGTCTTCTGATGACTTTGAAGCATGGTCTCCTGGTTTCGAGGCTGAAGTAATAATGCAGGAAGACATTATCTCCACATCCGTAGCCTGTCTGAATGATGGAGAGTTTAGGTGAGTTCTAGAAAAAAAAGAATTTTGCTGTTTTTATTTATTTATTTTATTTTTACTTATTTATTTTGTTATTTATTTATTTATTTTGTTATTTTTCAGGAACAGTAAAAAATTTTACTGCTCCCGCTGTCACATACACGTCTACGGATCCGAGGCCTTGGCGAGGCACAGGGAATCCCACACCATGTCACCCTCATCCGAACCCGGGCCATCTGGAGTACTACCTGTCGTGGAACTATCTAACCCTTCAGACGTCCAGGTCGACCCTCCCCAAGAACAGATGGGCGGTGCGGAAGAGATCCCATATTGAACCGAACTGTCGGGGGTTTGACGGTTCGCCAGGTCAGCAGCTACAGAATCAACTTACAGAGTACCTTTCAACAAGGAATGGCAGAGGAGAGGACTGAGAGACATACAGGAGCAACTACGACGTCTTTTTGAAGACCTGTTAGCACGAGCGAGGGAAAATGTCAACCAGAACAATCTACTGCCGGTCATTCTACGTCACGATGCCCTCAATCATGCCATGGTCGTCCCTCTGCAGGCGGCAGAGGATCTGAATGTGGAGAAGATCTTATCGAAGATAGAGAATGTGTTACAAAGTGAAGAAAATTTGACCGTGGATGATTCCTTTCAAGATTAGCAATAACCTATTTCCATACCCTCATTATATACCTTATGAATAGTTGAATATACGTGTCTACAATACAATACACTTCATTCGATAATGCAGGCCTCCGGCCTACAATACAAATTATTACAAAACATCTGATTATTATGTAGAGAGTGGGAAAATAGTAAAAGAATGATTCTTTAACAAAAATCTGCATAGTCAAATAAATGTAACTACATATAATAATAATAATAATAATAATAATACTTTTTTTTTCAGTCATGGTCGGAGCACTTCACATTCCTCAAGGAACAGGTCGGAAGCGAATTACGGAACTGACGGGACCCGACAATTCGATTCATCGGAAGTCCTCAATGGTACAGATCGTCGACAACGACCAACTTTGTTTGGCGAGAGCGATCGGCGTAGGTCTGGCCAAACATAGCGTGATTTCCAATGTAGCGTGGAAACGTACAAAACAAGCCAACAATTCCCTGCCCAACGTAGAAATCCTCGCACGATATCCAACAAAACAGACAAGAATAGAAGCAGTTAGCCCTTCTCCTTTGCCAAAAAGTCAGTGTTTCAACCAATCGACCGGGATGTCTTAACGACCTGCCAGCTTTTGAAGAAGTCCTCCACGTTCGAATCGCCGTGATTGCAGCCTCGCTGGGAAATAAATTTATTCGAGTCCCTACCAACGACCACGAAGACTGGGCGATAATCTACTTGTACTTGGTGGACCACAAAGGCATCAGTCATTTTCACACCATCACCAGCATCATGGGCTTTTTTTCGGCAAGGTATTTCTACGATTGCTGTTTCAAACAGTACAACAACAACACTGAACACAGCTGCGAAAGTACCTGTCTAACCTGCAAGAATCAAAAGTGTCTGGAAACAGATGGTATGATGTCGTGCCGGTCCTGTCACATGGTCTGCCGGTCCAAAGAATGTTTCGAGAGACATAAAGCTCAGAAGACCAGAAGAAACGGGGACAAAGGAGAGGTCACTTTATCACAGAGTAATGAGTTCTGGCATTGCACAACATGTAAAAAGGTGGTTAACCATTTCAAGCGACCCGTAGAGTTGCACGAATGCGCAGAATGGCTGTGCAAATGCTGTAAGTCTTGGGTCACCGGTAACCACCGGTGCTACTTGTTTCCCGGTGACAAAGTTTATCTTTTTTGACTTTGAGGCTACCCAAGGTATGATCACCGAATGCACAGACCTCCTGCAATGATTGCATCAAATGTCAGCGCTGTTTCAGATCGTGGTGCGGACAACCCAGACACGTCCCCAATTTCGTGGTGGCCCAGACGGTGTGTGAGTGGTGTATGGAGGAAGAACTCGTCCAGGGAGCCGTATATAACAATTGCGGGAGCCGATGCCCCGAGTGCGATACGTGGGACAACGAGGCCAAGGATTATGTCAAAGACCCGTGTCCCGAAACGTGTGGCATGAGAGAAGTCGTATTCAGAGGCGACGATACTCTGGACGATTTTGGTCAATGGCTCTTCAGTAAACAGCACAAACGAAGTACAGTGATGACTCATAACATGAAGGTGAGTTTTTGTTGTAAGTAGTATAGATTAACGTACATATTACATCTTTGGCAGCGACTTGAACGACGTCTATTTCTACGACTACTGATGACGATGATCATTCTTTATTTCAGGGCTATGACGGCGTGTTTCTCCTGGAATACCTTTTAAACCATAGCATTCGGCCTTCAAAAGTGATCTACAATGGGTCAAAGATCCTGTACATGAAGGTGAGCAAAGGCCTACAGATTAGAATCCTGGACTCCCTGAATTTTTTACCAATGAAGTTGGCGGCACTTCCAAAAGCTTTCGGGTTGCAAGAGCTTTGTAAAAGCTACTTCCCCCACTTTTTGAACACCAGGGAGAACCAAAACTACATAGGACCTTACCCGGAACCGAAGTCGTACGGAGCAGACTACATGTCGACAGATGACAGAGCTTCGTTCCTCCAGTGGCACAAAGAAAAGATGGAAAGCGATGCCGTGTTCAATTTCCGGAAAGAAATGGAGGACTACTGCCGATGTGACGTCGACATACTGAGACGTGCGTGTCTACAGTTCCGGCAGCTCATGCTCAATGCCACAGAGGTGGACCCTTTCCAGTATGTCACCATCGCCAGTGTGTGCATGGGCATCTTCAAAACCAGGTAACTAGCGTGTCTTTTACAACTATGAAAAAATACTAAAACATCAAATACTATAGTATTTCCGAAAAAAAAAAAAAAAAAAAAAGACGTGGTATCTAAAAAATGTGTTTTTTTTTTTAATCTTTGCGCAGGTTCCTGGAAGCCGACTACAAGGCAACATTTGAATTGCAAAATGGCACGAGGGATGGTCCAGTTAAGGCAAGGAAAACGTCAGAAGGATGGGTTAAGCAAATTAACAAGAGATTCTGGGTTCAAGTCAATAAAGAAGCAAAAGTGGTGGAAAAGAAACCCATCGTTTCCCCTATAGCCTAAGTGTCCAGCGGCGGCTACACTCAGAGGGATACCTACAGTAGGGCTTCCATTGAATGGCTGGAGTACCAAATGGAACTCGCCAGACAGAAAGGGGATTCTCTGGTCATTCAACACGCTTTGAACAGGGGAGAAGACACCATATTTGGTACAAACTACAAGGTGGACGGTCGTGCTGGGAATACAGTGTACAAATATCATGGTAAGTGTATACATTGTACATGTACCAATTTAAAAAATCATGTTATTTCGTAGACATTTCTTTCTCCACTTTTTTTTTTTTTTTTTTTTGCGAATAAACAAAAAATACGAATGACTGTATTTACAGGTTGTTTATGGCAGGCTGTCCACAGTGTTACCCCGACCGCACCACCAAGAACCCAAAGACTGGTCAAACCATGGATCAGATGTATGTTTTGACCCAAATCAAGAGAAAAGTGCTGACCCAGGACCTTCGTTTCAACTATGTTTGCATCTGGGAAAATGAGTAGTTGAAAAAGATACAGCAGGATCCATCGGTCAAAGACTATGTAGCCAGTCTCGATATACAGGACCGACTGGATGCCAGGGACCTCTTCTTCGGAAGCAGAACCAATGCAGCAAAGCTTCATTACATGACAAGGGATGACGAAAGAATAAAATATGTCGACTTTACGAGGTAAATATCACTTCTCCAGTGGGATGAAAGCACTACTTTTTTTTTCTGTCTTATTTTTTTTGCACTATCGGTTTGATACGTATTGAGAAATAAATTACGATATAATGCTTGGACGATAGATATCTATTAAAAATGTAATCTTTTCTTTCAGTTTGTACCCTTACGTCAACAAGTATGGCCAGTATCCACGAGGCCATCCAACAATCATCACAAAGGATTTTGATGACATCCCCAGCTACTTCGGCATTGCCAAGGTTAAGATTTTGGCCCCTAGAGGATTATACCATCCTGTGCTACCGTTCCGTTCCAATGGCAAGCTGAAGTTTCCACTCTGTCGTACATGCGCTGACACCGAAAGTAGAGCCAGTTGCCGTCACACGGACGAACACAGGGCCTTTGTCGGAACGTGGTGCACTCCCGAAATCGAGAAGACTTTGGATAAGGGCTACACTCTTCTCAAAATCTACGAAGTGTACGACTGGGACGATTCTACCCAGTACAACACTTCTACCAAAGAAGGAGGATTATTCGCCCCTTACGCTAACACTTTCTTAAAGTTCAAACAGGGGGCAAGTGGGTGGCCTGACTGGTGCAAGACTGCAGCGGACAAAGAGAAGTACGTCTCTGACTATTTCCGCAACGAAGGTATCCAGTTAGAGCCAGACAAGATAAAAAAGAACCCCGGACTCCGTGCCCTGGCCAAGCTCTGTCTTTACAGGTAAATATACTTTTCATTACATGTTAAACTACATTCATATAACTGTACCGGTTTTTTTTTTCTCTGTAACATTTCAAATAACAAGTGTAACCATTTTTTTTTCCTTTTATTCACAGTTTCTGGGGAAAATTTGGTCAGCGTTTAAACCAGGGAATCTGCGAATTCATCCATTTCTTGCAGCTCGACAAATTTAACAAAACATTGACTGATCAGACCAAGAAGGTGAAGGACTTTCATATCATCAATGAGGAGCACCTTCACCTTGAGTACGAACACCAGTCTGGATTTGTGCCAGAGGACATGAAGACGAACATCTTCCTGGCGACATTTACTACCTGCTGGGCTCGGCTAAAACTGTACGGTGTCCTAAATCAGCTCGGAGAGAGAGTGCTCTATTATGACACAGACTTGATCATATATGTCAGCAGAGAGGGACAATACGATCCACCCCTGGCTGATTATTTAGGTAAGTTTTTCGTACATTAATATTTAAAAGATAATGTCTGAAATTTAACACGCACACATATACACACACGCAGGCACCCAGACAGGTGTACGTACAAACGCATAGATATTTGATTTTACCTATTTCGATTGTTCTTAAAGCCTCGAATGTTTTCTGTTTATATTGCAGGCGAACTGACCGATGAATTAGAATCTGGAGACCACATTGTGGAGTTTGTCAGCGGTGGACCAAAAAATTACGCCTATACCACGATGAAAGGTAAACAGACCTGTAAAATTCGGGGATTTAACCTCAATTATGCTAATGCCGGGCAATTAAACTTTGGCTCCATGAAAGACATGGTGGAACACATGGATCCCAAGCCAAGTACCTTTAAAAAGAGAAAATTGGATGAAGGAGAACAACCGGCTTCTAAAGTCATGGTCGTGACCAATCCAAGCAAGATCTCCAGGGACAAATATAACAACGTGCTCTTTAACAAAAAAGAAAGCAAACAATACAGAGTTGTATATAATAAGAGGGTGGTCTTAGATGACTTAGAAACGACACCTTACGGTTTCTAGTTAGGGAGTTACGGAACTTTTACTTGGATTAATTAGTTTCTTGTAACAATCAAAAATTGATTTGCAATCGATTCCATCATATCGATTACACCATGGAAGGATCGAGAGTGTTCTTACATTTAAATTTTATGGTATTCTTGAGAGCGACGGAAAATCGGCGGTTACTGCTGCAAAACATGACCGAAGCCCAAGCCGAAGCCGTGTGTGAAGTCATCAAGCGGATAGTGGACGGAGCTATTAACCCACTGAGACGTGACAGTCCAAAATTTACCCGGAACTGGTCAGTGTTAAGAACTTTGGCTTCAGAGAGAGTCAGTATACGGAGGAAAAAGACGTTGATTAGATCCTATCATTCTTTAATTGCAATTGTTCTGAGAGAACAATACTTAATTCTAACAATTGTCGAGGAAATAAGAAGCTTTGAACAATAATAAGAGGCAGACACTTTTATTTTGAAATTATGAAAAAAAAGAATGGATGTGTGCCCAGAATGTCGAAGAACGTTTTCCAGGATAGACGTCATGCTACGTCATCGTAGAAATTTACACTATGTAGTTCAAAAAGGTAAGTTAAATGTATCACAACCACAACAAAAACATAAAACCCACTACCGCAAAGGTATATTCGGGCCATGTCGCCACCTATGGGGCGTTATACACAACGGGACTCGCCGCAGTTGCTGCCAACGCGGCATTATAAACAACATGACACGCCACCGCTGCCCATATATGGAAGGAATACGCCGCCACTGCCGCCGCTGCAGGAATCTATGCAACTCCCAGACCCGCCGCGGGAATATATGAGGGACACGCCGCCGCTGCAGGAGACAAACCCATTACCTCTCGAGCCCTGTTCCAGTGTTATGATCGCCGGACCGACGGGTTCGGTTAAAACGAGATGGACGTTCAATTATCTACAACAGCTTAACTACATGTACCGTATGCCGCCCAGAAAAATCTTATACTGTTACGGTATTTACCAGGACATATTCGAAGACATGGAAAGACGAGTCCCGCGTTTAACCCTACATCCGGGAGTACCTACAGAGTCGGAAATAGAAGAATTTGCGGGTGGAGAGCAAGATCTCATCATCTTGGGCGACCTCATGCACGATGTTTTAAACAGCAAGATGACCAAATTACTATTTACGCGAAGCTGTCATCATAGGAAACTTAGTGTCGTTTTTATCAGCCAGAACATTTATGGTCAAGGGAAATCGGCGAGAACCATAGCCCTGAACTGCTGGTACATGGTGCTGTTCAAGAACATACGAGGAACCTCTCAAATTCAAACTTTGGGACGTCAGCTATTTCCCGGAAAATCACAACTGTTGACGGAGGCGTTTGACAATGCTATGAAGGAGCCATTCGGTTACCTCTTGATTGACCTGACTCCAAGGGGTAAAGACCATTATCGTCTTAGGACGCGGGTGTTTCGAGATGAAGATATTATCGTATACAAAAGTTTATAAGAGACAACCCAAAAGCCTCTAGTTCGTGTAATAATGAGTCAATTGGTAAAACGTCAGTGGACTTTTTTTAAACTCTTCTTATCCAAGACATCGGACAAACAGAGACAAGCTTTACTAAACACGATCACGCGGGATCAGCTGAAAGCATTGGTTCAGATCGCCATCAACTTTTTGCAGAGAACGTTTACCGTACCATCATCCGTGCTCGCAACTTTAGAAAGACACAAAGGCCTAATACGACGACTCACCGATAAATCCGTGACACTCAGAGAAAAAAAGTCATACCTTGAGAAGGAAAACGAAAGCAGTGATCCAGTTTCTAAGAGCCGTGGAACCGGCTTTGATGACCTTCATAAAATGAGTACCGTGCAGAAGTCCCTGTTGCTTCTGTTTCATAAATACCAACGATTAATCGCTGCTTCAAACCGCAACATCGAAGGACCAACGGAAGAAGATCAAAGCGTGAAAACTGATTGGCCCACGGCTGGGACGACCCACACTCTTTCTATAGACATTCAGCGATGCCAGGGACCTCCCTGTATCCCCGCGAGAAAGGGACGAAAGAAAAAGGAACGGAAAGCTTGGATCAACAATTAAAAAAAATGGTGGAATGGAAAGAGTATTTGGCATCCATTTATTTCGATCCCAATTATCCCGGAGGTTATTCAGGCCCTGACAAATTGTATGAAATGGTAAAGGCAGCGGGAAAATACAGTATTGCCAAACACAAGATTTCTAAATGGCTGAGAGACCAAGATGCGTATTCACTGACCAAAGGGGTGAGGCGCAAGTTTAACTGATCTAGGGTTCTCGTTGAAGGATTAGACAGTCAGTGGGACGTTGATCTGATGGACATGAAAGACGTGGCTGATACTAACGATGGCAATCAATACAAGTTGGTAGCTATCGACGTGTTTAGCAGATTTGCCCGGTGTTGGCCCGTACGAGATAAAACGGCTGGACAGGTGAAAAATGCCCTGGAACGTATATTAAATCAAAGACAACCCAAGGTAATATGTACGGACAAGGGAAAAGAGTTCAATAATAAAACAGTGTCGAAGCTTTTCAAAGACAGAAATATACATCATTTTAACAGTCAAAATACGGAAGTGAAAGCCAACTACGCGGAAAGACTTATCAAGACCTTAAAGCAAAGGATTTATCGATATTTCATCGGACATAGAACCCGGCGTTACATCGACATGCTACAAGAGATAGTGAGTAGCTACAATCGAACCAAACATTCCAGCCTCGGAAGACCACCAGTCTCAACCAATAAGGACAACGAAGCCAAGAGCAGATACGAACAGTATATTCTGCGACAAAAACGTTCCAAAGGGAAAAATATAGAAAAGAAATGGTTTTCCCTGAAGATAGGGCAGGTGGTATGAATTTCTCGCATTAAAAACATGTTTGACAGAGAATACTCCCAAAAATGGACTGGCGACGATTTAAAAGAGAAGGCTTACCCGTGTATACGATCAAAGATTGGTCCAGGGAAGAGGTAAAAGGCACCTTTTCCGAACAGGAACTGCAATCCGTAAATGTAGATGAAAACAAAGAATACTACGTGGAAAAAATATTAAAGAGAAGGACGAGAAATAATAGGAGAGAATCATTGGTTCGATGGTTACACTGACCAAAGAAATACGACTCTTGCATAGCGGAAACGGATTTAGTCAAGTTTAGTTCATAAGAGACCCTTCAAGACCAACCATTTTGTCGACCCAAGATGAACAGAGGCGACCTTCAAGAGTGGAAATTTTTTGGTGGCAGGGTCCCAAAAGCCGAAATCGTTTACATTTGCCAAATCGTCATTGTATACGTTATTATCGGGACTTCCATCGCCAACCTGTCTTTCCAGAAAAGAAACGCCGAGCTGTGGATAAGCTTTTTGTGTAGTGCCATAGGATACGCTTTACCATCGCCATCTTTGAACCATGGAAGAACATTACCTGTTTCTGAGCAGTCTTCAGTCCTCCGATCAACACCCGAATAACGTTCCCTCCGACTTTACTGTCGAGTTACCCTATCCTTACGTTTTAGACGGACACTGGGTATGCAGACTCAAGGAGATAACGGTCCAGATGAAATACAACATTTTATTCGTATGTTCCGACATTTGCGAAGAATCCTACGCGGAAAACACGATGACAACTGTACTGCGACCTCTACATAAGCCCCCCGGGAAGAGATCTAGCACCTACTTTCTATTCAAGAATCCCGCCTACATGACTGTCAAAGGAAACCATCTCACCCGCTTCAGAATCTTTATAAGAGGCAGTCAACTAGAACTGGTAGACTTGACAGGCTCAGTCGTGCAGTGTACTTTACATTTAAAAAGATGCAAGTAGACAAATGGAGGAAACATTTCCAACAGATGGTGGAAGGGAAAGTTTGCCCCAATCACGAGGGACACTATATCGTGGAAGCCGATCAAAGTGGTAAAGGAGGTCGAGAACCGAAGTAGTATTTGTGACTCCAATCGCTCAAGACATAGAGCTGGCCAAATCAGAACTGAAGGAAAACGAGGAAATGTCTCCCCGAAAATGATATTATAAGAGACCGTCCCTGGTCAAAAATAAACGAGCAAAGAAACCTAGGTACACGGATCACGCCTTCCAACGATGAATATCGACCGACACGATAACAACTTGGCTCTTTTTCGATGGCCCGAAGTAGAGTCAGCCACGCAAAAGATGGAGTGGATTAAAGTCAGACCTGTCAATCAACTGACAGAAGGGGAGGTGATCGAATTTAATATTCCCGGAACATCAATGGCCTATATCGACCTCAAGAACTTACTCGTCAGCATCAAACTGAAAATAATGAAAGCTGACGGAACTGATTTACCGATGGGCGGAAAAGTCGGACTAACCAATAACGCTTTACACAGTATTTTCTCTCAAGTGGATGTCAACATTCAACAAGTTCCAACCAGTCAAGTTGGCACCAATTATGCTTTTAAAGCTTATACAGATACGTTGCTGGACACTCGAAGTCAACACCGCCTAAAGTGTCAGTTGTTCGTGAAGGACGAAAGAGGGAAGGATATGGACGATACTGACCCACTGGGGACAAATAACGGATTGTTCAACCGATCGGCAGCCACGGCAGAGAGTAAAGAAGTGGACCTCTCGGGTCATCTGTGCGTCGATCTTTGCCAACAAGAGAGACTGATTTTAAACGGCGTACCAATTAACCTCAAGTTCTGGCAGACTTCTGATAGATTCCGATTATTGGCCAAGGACGGAACCGAGTCTTACCGCTTACAGATTACGGATGCGGCATTGAAAGTAGCCTTGGTGAAAGTACATCCCGACGTCATTTCAGCCATTTTCTTCGTAGGCTTGTCGTTTTCCCACTCTCTGAGATCCACACGTGTCTCGCCTTTACACGAGCAAACCTTCAGATATCTGTTATTTCCGAGACTGACGTTGGTACTGTCCATGAGGAATTCTGAACAAATGCCGGTCCACGCTCATCATCTCCGTTTTTATAGAACGATGATGACGTCACTGATAGCTATCGAGGCTCTCCTTATACAGACATACTGTTTCCGGTTTGCACGCACCCGCCGCGTCGTTTCTAAAAATACCTGACCCGCACTCGCGTCGTCAAGGACCCCGTCTTTTCCTTATACGGACATACCATTTCCGGTTCTCACGATTCAAGAGCGTCGTTTCTGTAAATACCTGACCTTGACGCACCTGAGCACGCAATGACGTCACACGTCAGTCATTAAAAAGCCATTAAAAAGCAACTAAAAAGCTATTAATATGCAAATTTGAGGCCAAAGTGGCCTGTATGTAGTAATAAATTAGGGGTAGCCTGTATTTTCTCCTTTTCCCACAATGTTGTATTGCATTTCAAAGACAAATAAAATCCTTGCAGCTAAATTTCAACTTTCATCTGCAAACGCTTTCAACTCTAAAATTCTGTCGTCTGAAATAGTGTTACAAAACAACTGAAAAAGGGTAAGTGCTCAGTCTCAACTTTTCCCAAACGCCAAAATTTCAGACTTGTCCAAATTGAAAGCATTTGCAGACAACAAAACAAATGAAGTTCAAAAATTTAAATTTGTTTTGGGAAGGGTAGAAAACATTGTGGGAAAAGGAGAAAATGCTGGTTACCAATGCAATGCAGCAATTGCTGTGTTAACCCTTTATCAAACAATCCCAAGTTTTAAAGACCCTGATAGAGAAGGCTTATGAAAACATTGTGGGAAAAGGAGTAAAATGCTGGTAACCAGAATGTTTTCTACGCATCAAAAGAGGAATTTTACTTTCTTAACCACACTTAACTCTTTACCAAACAACATAATTTTAGACTGGTTCAAATTGAAAGCTTTTGCAGACGATAAAACAAACATGACTGAAAAATAAAAATTTGTTTTGGGAAGGGTAGAAAACATTGTGGGAAAAGGAGCAAATGCTGGTTAACAGCATTTTCTCCTTTTCCCACAATGTTTTCACAAGGATTTTCTCACAGGGTTGTTAAAAGTCCGGATTGTTTGGTAAAGGCTTAATCTGTCATCTGCAGGCACTTTTGATTACGACAAGTCTGAAATGTCTGAAATCTCTGCAAAGAGTTAAAACTCTATAATACATTGCTATGATAAAGACAACACAACCAAATTCATGTTTTTAATCATGTATTGCATAAAGTCATGGGAATGTTTTTAACATTTTACACTATTTAGCCCTTTCCCCAAAAAACCTGCATTTTAATGACCTTGAAGAACGCCTTTGAAAACATAGTTGGAAAAGGAGAAAATACTGGTTTCCAGCATTTTCTCCTTTTCCTACTATATTTTCTGTCCTTTGAATGACAAATACCATCATCTGGGCCACATTTGTCATCTACAAAGGCTTTCAAATGGGATTTGTCCACGGTTTTGTCATCTAGTAAAATAAATAATTTTCCTTTCACCCTTTACCAAACAATCCCGGTTTTAACGACCCTGAAGAAGGAGCCTTTTGAAAACATTGTGAAAACAGGAGAAAATGTAGGTAACCAGCATTTTCTCCTTTTCCCACTGTTTTCTAACCTTTCAGAAATAAATTCAATCATTTGAGGCACATCTGGTGTGTTGTCTGCAAATGCTTTCAATTTGGACCAGCCTAAAATTTTGTCATGTGGTAAAGAGTTAACACAATTAACATTTTGATAAAAGTCCAGTGGGTAACCATCAACACAAAAAAGAACAACCTTATGTTTTTGTGGACAGGGTATGTCAAGTTCAGACAGCATAACTTGATGCTAAACTGTCAAACAAGAGGGCCATGATGGCTGTGCATCGCTCCACTGGCTTATAAATATAAACCATACAGAGAAGTCTTCACTATATAAGCCCTTATAAAACTTTGACGCCCAGGGCTACAGTCGGACTAAATGGGGAATATGTGTATTAGAAGAATAACATGCCAAATTTGCCAGTTCTTGGCTTTATGGATAGTAACAAGACGGTTTCTGAAGTTTTCACTCCATAAACCCATGTAAAACTTGTGACCCCTGGTGCAGGACCAAACTTGATCCTAGGGCTGTAACTTGGGCCCTCTTTGTTGGTGTTCACTAGATACTGCTATAATTATGCAAAATTTGGTAGCCCTAAGCCTTATGGCTATGTACACCAAGATTTAAAAGTTTTCCCTATATAAGACCATGTAAATCTTGTGAACCCCCACCCCCATCCCCCAGCATGAGGCCAAATTGACCCCAGGACTGTAATTTGGGCATTTTTGGTAGACCCCCACTGGATCAAGCTAAATGCAAAATTTGGTAGCTGTAGGCCTTATGGCTAGGTACAGGAAGATTTTTAAAGTTTTCTCTATATAAGCCTTTGTAAAACTTGTGACCCCTGGGGCAGAGCCAATTTTGACACCAGGGCTATAATTTGAAGAAACATGATAGAGGTCTACTACATAAAGCTACATGCCAAATTTGGTAGCCCTATGCCTTATGGTTTCAGACAAGAAGATTTTTAAAGATTTCCAATATTTTTCAGTTTTGTTGCCATGGCAACCAGAGTGTCTGAAGGAGTCAAATTCTTTCAAGAAATTCTGAAGAGGACCATGGCAGGATCATTTCTGTGAAGTTTCATGAAAATTGGATGGGTAGTTTCAGAGAAGAAGATATTTGAAATAAAAGTTAACACACGGACGGACGGACGCACGCACGCACGGACAGACGCACGGATGCACGACGGATACCGGGCCATGACATAAGCCTGCTGGCCTTCGGCCAGTGGAGCTAAAAATCATCATTTAAGTTACATTTAATTTGTCATCTGCAAAAGCTTTGAATTTGCTCTAGTCCAAAATTTTGTCGTTTGGTAAAGAGTTAAGAGCCATTACCACAATATTTTCTACCCGTCCTAAAACAAATTTTAATATTTGAGTTACATTAATATTGTCGTCTGCAAATGCTTTCAATTTGTACCAGTCTAAAGTTTTGTCGTTTGGTAGAGTTAATGCCAAAGTGACATAAAAGCATCTTTCAGCTATTACCTTTTTTAACATTACACACAAAAGGCACATGCATAAGAAGTGTTTGGGGCAAAATGCCCTCGTTCTGGATCTGCCCAGACCAGGCAGAAAGTTAGCCAGTCATTTGCCTTGACAAAATTCATCTTTTACCACATAATTTAGAGTACTAACGACCCTTATGAAGGAGACTTTTGAAAATATAGTTGGAAAAGCAGAAAATGCTGGTAACCAGAATTTTCTCCTTTTCCGACAATGCTTTCTACTCTTTCTGAGAAAATCCAATTTGAGACATATTGTCATCTGCAAATGCTATCAACTTGAACAAGTTTAAACTATTGTCGTTCGGTAAAGAATTAAAATCTAATTTCTACAATAAAGCACTTTCAGACATGTAAAACTTCATAAATAAAAATCAATCAATTTTCCAAGCGAACATTAAGAAATATAACAAAAAATAAAGAATATGTATTTCACAAACAAGCTCAATTAGTCTAATGAACAATCAGCTTTTTCCTTTAACCCTTTCCCAAATGACAAATTTTGGACTGGTCCAAATTGAAAGAGTTTGCAGATGACAATTTTAAATTTGATGAAAATGGCAGAAAGGTCTCAGAAAGGGTAGAAAACACTGTGGGAAAAGGAGAAATTGCTCGTTACGAGCAATTTCTCCTTTTCCCACAGTGTTTTCAAAAGACTTGTACTGCAGACACGTGAAAACCAGGGCTTGTTTGGGAAAGGGTTAACCCATTCCCAAACAACAAATTTTGGACTGGTCCAAATTGAAAGAGTTTGCAGACGACAATTTTAAATTTGATTAAAAATGGCAGAAAAGTCTCAAAAAGGGTAGAAAACACTGTGAGAAAAGCAGAAATTGCTCGTTACAAGCAATTTCTCCTTTTCCCACAGTGTTTTCAAAAGACTTGTACTGCAGACACGTGAAAACCAGGGCTTGTTTGGGAAAGGGTTGATAACAACAGAATTTATCAATGATTCAAAACACAAATACATCATGGAACATAGCACTATGAATTGAACAAAAAAATTTAACCCTTTACCACACAATCCTGACTTTTAGCTACTCTGAGAAAGAAGTCCTTTCCAAAACAAACTTCCACTTTTCAGTAACATTTATTTTGTAGTCTGCAAATGCTTTCAGTTTGGACCAGTCTACTATTTTTGTCATTTGGTAAAGGGTTAATGTACAAAATAAAAAACAATCATTGAAGTTCACTGAACTTCATTCAGTTCATCTTATGCATTTTTACATTGATTGTGATACAAGTTTTTACAACTTAAGATCCATAATTACATTTAATGATAGCTCCCTACCACACCTTGATATTGGTAGCTAAAGAGATTAACTCTTTCCCAAACGACAAAAATTTTAGACTTGTCCTAATTGAAAGCATTCGCAGACGACAAAATAATTGATACTCAAAATTCAAATTTGTTTTTGGAAGAGTAGAAAACATTGTGGAAAAAGGAGAAAATGCTGGTTACCAGCATTTTCTCCTTTTCCCACATTGTTTTCAAAACCTTTCTTTCTCCGGGTCATTAAAACTTGGGATTGTTTGGTAAAGGGCTATCCATCCATTCAAATAAGGGAACCACTGCAGGTAGAGGAAGATGCTTCCTCTTTCCCTACACTCACACTGTTAATGACAAATGTCCATGACATTAGACTAATCAAAGTACTGAAAGTACTGACAGACTAGCGAATTTGATTGATTTATTGTTCGTATGGTGTTTAACCCTGTTTTCAACATTATTCCAGTTATGTAACAGTGGCCAGTGCACATATCCATGCTTTTCCGGAGTTTCTTTCACCAGTACTCCCACAATATTCTTTCCAAGCCACTGGCTACTTTCGCACATAACCATCGTCGAAACGTCAGAGAGAAATTAATCCTGTCGCAATGACTATTATCAATCCACAGAAAGAAATTTGCCGAGTCGGGGATCGAACTAGTGACCTCCTGTTCTCAAGTCCTGTATGCTACCGACTGAGTTGCTGGGGCTATGTATGCTATTGGTTAACTATAATCCAGTTAAGTTTAGCCTTCAACCTACTAAAAATGTTAAATGAAACTTTCAAGCCAATGGTAAACACCTAAATATTGCTATTTCAAAGTTACATTTTGGAGAAAATATACATTCTCTTATCGGACAGTGTAGATCCAAAATCGGACTGCATGCTCTGTGAAGTCTGATCTTAATCCACACGGTCCGCAAAAGGTCATTAAGTCACAGTAGGGTTGGTAAAAGAAACTCCAGGAAAGCATGGATAGGTACTCTGGCCACCGCAATTTCACTGAAAGGTTGAAAATGGCATCATACACCATGCAGTAAGTTAGTCAATATCCAACAGCACAAGATGTAGTTTACTATTCAATTAACTCTCTTTACAAAACAAAAAATTTCACAATTCTCCAAATTCAAAGCTGTCGCAGACCATAAATTAAATGTGGCTGAACTGACGAAACCTAATTCCAAAAGGGCAGAAAACAATGTGGGGAAAGGAGAAAATGATGATTACCAACATTTTCTCCTTTTCCTGCAATGTTTTCAAGAGGATTTTCCCCAGTATCATTAAAACTTGGGATTGTTTGGTAAAGGGTTTATATTCAAGACATAGAATAACAGTTTAACATGACACTTTAACTGTACACAATGATCTAAATAATGAATGACTGGAGGAATGACAAGGGTTCCCTGTCCAGTGAGGGTTAATATAGCTGGGACTTGCTACAAGTTACCTAGGTGTATCTATTTATAGATTCATTCATAATGTTACAGTGGTGTAGAGGTAAGTGATTCTCTGCTTTGCATAGGTCTCTTGATTTACATATAAGCAAAGATCTTGTACCTAATAAATGACATTTTGTTCAGTATATTACTTTGTAAGAGGACATGTTCAAATTGGAGTGGTAGAGATTTAGTGGTTTTTGTCAAAATCATATATAACAGAATTGAGATTTCCAACAGAAAGAACTATTTTCGGTGAGGCAGTATTTGGCAACTGTGGGGTTTTTTGTTTACTTTGACTCTAGGTCAGTCTTGATGCCTACAGACTAGCTTCGCTAGTCTAAAAACACAGTCAATGCTATACATCAGGATTTATTACATATTTACCCTCATTTTGTCTTTACATTTACACACATTTAGGCACATATGTGTTTTTATCTATAAATACACATTAACTCTTTACCAAACAAGCCCTGGTTTTCACGTGTCTGCAGTACAAGTCTTTTGAAAACATTGTGGAAAAAGGAGAAATTGCTCGTAACGAGCAATTTCTCCTTTTCCCACAGTGTTTTCTACCCTTTTTGAGACCTTTCTGCCATTTTCATCAAATTTAAAATTGTCTGCAAACTCTTTCAATTTGGACCCGTCCAAATTTTGTCGTTTGGTAAAGAGTTAACTCTTTACCAAATGACACAATTTTAGACTGGTCCTAATTGAAAGCTTTTGCATACGACAAATCAAATGTGGCTCAAAAATTAAAATTTGATATGGGAAGGGTAGAAAACATTGTAGGAATAAGAGAAAATGCTGGTTACGAGCATTTTCTCCTTTTACCACAATGTTTTCAAAAGATTTTTTCTTCAGAGCTGTTTAAAGTCGGGATTGTGTGGTAAAGCATTGATGTCTCAAATTTTGAGATAAGCAAAAAGTACCATATTTGGCAATAGCCTAATTATCCTAAGCCTCATTTCAAAGACATAGCTGACCAAGGCTTCTTCCCCAGGGTAGTGAAAACTCTTCATCTCTGCACTGTGTGGTTCAGGGATAAACTTATTACCACCTGCACAGAAATGTTTTGCAGCAGACCTCTTTTAACAAAAAACACCCTGGCAAATGGTAAAGAAAGTTCCTTGAAATAAGCAATTTCTTCATTTGCGACTATCAGAGGAGCTGTCCAATTCAGTTTTAGCTTACTTAACCATACATAAAAAAACATGATATTCAACAGAGCTCCTGATAAGAGGGAGTGATGGTATTCTAAATCCAAACCCTATGTTGTGGGTACTCATTAGAATTGTCTCGCTGAGACGATTCTAATGAGTACCCATAATATAGGGTTTAGTGGAGAATAATTAATATTTTCAGTTTTGAAATCAAAATCACTCCCTCTATCTGGAGCTCTGCTTCAAGCCATGAGGCCATTATCTTTGTACCAAAGGACAAAATTTTAGACTAGTCCAAATTGAAAGCATTTGCTGATGACAAGACAACAAAATAATTTTTACTTAAAAATTGAAATTGGTTTTGGGAAGAGAGAAAACACTGAGGGAAAAGTAGAAAATGCTGGTTATTATCATTTTCTCCTTTTCCCACAATGTTTTTCAATAGGCTTCTTTCACAGAGTCATTAAAAGTTGGGCTGTGTGCTAAAGGGTTAGACGGGAGTTTTCTTGAAAAATTTCAGTATATATGTCAGGAAATACTGCCTACATTGACCATTTACTTTGCCACCCCTGGCAATGCTTTTTAGAATGTATTCATGTATAAAAATTTTTACTAATTTTACTGTTTCTGTTTCTTTATTACAAGGCTATTTTGCTAGTCTTTAACTGCAAAAGTGTGTTTGGAGGTAATGAATTAACTCTTTAGTCTCATCCAAATCAAAACCATTTGCAGACCATGTGTTAAATATGGCCCAAATGATACAATTTGTCTTAACCCTTTACCAGGCGACAAATTTTAGCCTTATCCAAACTCAGAGCATTTGCAAAACACAATTTCAATGTGGCTCAAATGGTACAATTTTTTTTTGATGGGGTAGAAAACATTGTGGAAAAAGGAGAAAATGCTGGTTACCAGCATTTTCTCCTTTTCCTACAATGTTTTCAAAAGACTTATTTTCCATGGTCATTAAAGGGTGGTATAGAGTGGTAAAGGGTAAAAAAAAAAAAAGGTATAGATCTTAATGGGAAAAAGAGATAATGCTGGTTACTAGCCTTTTCTATTTTTCCAACAATATTTTCAAGAGTATTTTCCATTCAAAGCAGTGTTAAAACTCTGGATTTTTTCAATAAAGTGGCAATGATTGAAAAACACAATTGAGCAATGCTCTGTGAAAAGAGGGCTTAATGCATCTGCAAAAAGTACTGACCCAGGTCAGCCTGCATGGTCCGAGCAGGCCGACCGGGGTCTAATATTTTTGCTAATTGTAAATTTTCTGCATGTCAAAGGACCTTTGTATCTCATAATACGGACTATTGTCATACAAAATGGATTTTATGAATCTATAATTATGAGATAATTTGCCCTGTATAATGCATCACAGAGAAGTATTAACTCTTTACCAAACAACCAAATTTTAGATTTTTCCAAATTGAAAGCATTTGCAGACAACAAATTCAAAGAGACTCAAATGATGGGTTTTGTCTTTGAAAGGGTAGAAAACACTGTGGGAAAAGGAGAAAATGCTGGTAACCAGCATTTTCTCCTTTTCCCACAGTGTTTTCAAAAGCTTTTTCCTTAGGGTCGTTAAAACCCAGGATTTTGGTAAAGGGATAAACCCCATTTTGCCATTGCACCGCTCAGTTATATCTGGTCAGTCAACCAACATATCACAAGGTACTGTACACAAGATATACACCACATGCAGGTTGCAAGGCTTCACGGCAAGTCCTTTTTCAATGAAAATTCTAATTTGAATCAAAGCGTTGAAAGCACTGGTGTGGCATTTGTCAAGGGAGCCATTGTGTGGAATTAATAATTTGAAAAATAAACTATAGAAATAGTTTCAAAATATTTGCTTAAAAGTCAACCTACTATATAGTCATGACCAATCCAATAGAGTAGCGTGAAATCTTGTGGGATGAACAAGGCCTGGCGAACATATCCATGGAGGAATAAGCCCAGGAACGAACTGGTTTGGGACGATCAAGCACGGAATCGGGCGTTCAGGAATAAGAATATGGGTGTATCATTATGCCTACATAAGACCATAGCGGATCAAGCTATATTCGAAAAGAAAAAGAAGTATTTCCATGATCGATGGCCTAGTCCAATATATTTTAATATGCCATTTTTGTTTTCATATCTGAGTTCAATCAAAACACTTATTTGTCAGAGAAAAATTGAGTTTAATTGGGTTTACTTCCTTCGGTTTTGCACAAAATACGATACATGATTTTCAAATTGCCGTATTGAACTCATAGTGACATTGTCTTCGACAAATGCCACAACAATGGACATAATTATCCAAGTCAAGGACACTGAGACAGTTACTTGCCCTCTTGGTATGGGATCACCTTTAGAAAATTAACCCTTTCCCATGAGACAAATTTCAGACTCTCTCCGCAAATTCAAATCAAATGAGCGTAAGTCCTCTGATAGAACAGAAAACATTGTGGGAAAAGGAGAAAATGCTGGTTACCAGCATTTTCTCCTTTTCCAACAATTTTTTCAAAAGTCTTCTTATTTAGGGTTGTCAATACTCGGGATTGCTTGGTAAGGGGTTAACCACTAGCTAAAGTTTGAGGAAAAACATGCCCTATTTTTAGTACTGACAGAGACATCAGAAAATGTTTGACGTTTTCTCATCACATTGCAGCCAACAGGGCTATGACAATACCTCACTTTTTGTGCTGAAAACAGCTAAGCTAATACACAGATCTATCAACAAACTGCTACGGTATCCTCACGATATAACACATCCTTTGTTGCCTGACTGTTCTCTCATCCTTGGCCTTCGTGTATTACTCTCTCTAATTCTTGGAAAGTTGTCATCGAAGCAGTCAGAATCTTACATAACATAGTCCTTATCAATGTCACGTGGTGAAACAGGCCCCGTACCAGGGACAAAACCCTCTGACGATCCCCCTGAAAAATAAGTGGAAATAGCATTGAAATCGTTACAAGATGACAAAATTTTTACATTGATCTATATTGACAGGATGAGCACATCACAAATTAAATTTGTTGTTGAAGGGTATAAAACAATCAGGGCAAAGGAGAAAATGATTTATCAGGCATGGCTCAATTTTTTATCCTTGGATTACATAAAAGGATACAAAATACATGTACTTGTACAGGAATACAAGAGTAAAAGAATAGGAAAGACTGTGAACGAGCGCTAAACTAGTATCCATTAATTTTTTACCTGTAGCTGTTTTCACAAACCATTCTCAATTTCACTCTTTACCACACAATCCCGACTTTTAACAACCCTGGGGAAGAAGAGTTTTGAAAAAATTGTGGGCAAAGGAAAAAATGCTGGTAACCGGCATTTTCTCCTTTTCTCACAATGTTTTCTACCTTTTCCAAAACAAATTTCTGTTTTTGAGTCACATTTATTTTGTCGTCTGCAAATGCACTCAATTTAGAAACGTCCAAAATGTTGCCGTTTGGTAAAGAGTTAGCCCTTTACCACACAATCCCGACTTTTAAGGACCCTGAAATAGAAGGCGTTTGAGAACATGGTGGAAAAATGAGAAAATGCTGGTAAGCAGCATTTTCTCCTTTTCCCACCATGTTTTCTAACCTATCACTAGCAGAAATCATCATTTTAGAAACATTAAATTTGTCATCTGCAAATGCTTTCAATTTGATCCATTCCAAAATTTTGTCGTTTGGTAAAGAGTTAAATACACGAAAGCTGTTTTCACCAGTTCATTAAAACGTGGCTATTTACATGTAATTGGTGACAACTCTTTTGTATCCAAAACAGTTCAAAGCATTACCTTGAAAAGTTGAGCTGGAAGAGACGTCAATCCGAGACGGTATTGGACTCACTCTTCCTCGATTTGCAATTCGGTTTGGATAGAAGAGATCAGTCGCATTTGTGAGTTGTTGGGTAAAAAACGTTTCTCGCTGCTCACAGCTTCTATTTCCGGTACTCCCCTCTGGATAATTGTTCATACTGTAATTGTAAGCATTGTGCAGATCTGTATCTGTTTACAGCTGTTTTTGTAAGAGCCTGGGCTGGTGCCTGGTTCATATTTGTTGCCCTATCATTTGTGGGTTCAGTGTTTGTCACTACGACAGTCTGCTCACTTGGCACAACTTCCTTTACTTCTGTGCAATCACCACTGTTGCTTGGAATTTTGGGACGCATCGGAGATATTATAGCCACAACTGGATTTACATCTGACTTCAACCTAGAATCTTGTCGATGTAATTCTAGGGCTTCATTTGTTTCAGCTGTGTAAGGTTTGTTTTGTACTTCATCTAGGATCACTTTGTCCTTTAAACTAGATTTCTCCACTGATATAGATCCCTCGATATTACTTTAATTTAATAATATTTTCTTCAACCCTTCTGGAAGCTGACTGGTCACAAAAGATTCATCACAAAGTTGATTGGCTGGTGACACAGACCCTGGCTTCTGATTGGATGCAATCTGGTCAACTGATGTTGCTACATTCTCAGCCTCTATCATGGACTTTTGCTTTGTAACCTGAAATTTGTAAAAAGATTACATACCTTCTTTTTCTGTTGCCCATCACCACCATAAATACATTTGTAACTGGTGACTTTGAAAATGTCCTTGCAAAATAGAAATAATCAAAATGAAGAGCCACATTTGTCACCACAGATGATTTCATTTTAGAAAGGGTCCTGAAAGGTTTATAGTCTCTACCAAAAAACCACAAATACTATTTCTCTAGCTTGTGAAAGAGCCCTGTAGCAGACAAGTTTCAAGAGGCTTTACAGACTTTTATATCCTCACCAACCTTCAAAACTGATTCATTATTGAATTGTATCAAGCAATGGCTGTTAATGCATGAGTAAAAAAAAAACACACAAAAATGTAAGAAAACTTATTTTTCAGTAGTATTTTTTCAATGGGCTACGTAGTTTCTACAGGTATCTTCAGATTTCACCCCAGAATTTTGCAAAGGTTTTAGAGAATGTCACATGATCAATAACATGGTATCATTATCAAATAAGCATGATGATGTCATATTTGCTCTCATAAAAATTGACAGAGGAGTTTAGAATTGCAAAGGGACCAACCTGTTATTTACCTCTTTACCAAATGACAAAATTTTAGACTGGTCCAAATTAAAGGCATTTGCAGATGACAAAGTAAATGTCATTGAATAATTGAAATTTGTTTTGGCAAGGGTAGAAAACATTGTGGGAAAAGGAGAAAATGCTGGTTACCAGCATTTTCTCCTTTTTCCACAACATTTTCAAAAAGCTTCTGCCTCAGGGTCGTTAAAACTCGGGATTGTGTGGTAAAGAGTTAAATGCCAAACTTGCACTTTTTTACTGCATGTGATTGTCCACGTTTCTGTATAGTTTGCAGAGAAATGTACATTTAGTAACATTTATATGCGTTAAACAAAAATTTTAACTCGCATGAAAAAATATAAAACAAGGCCTCTTTAAAGGGACACCCAACTACACTGCAAAAATGAACAAGAGCACCTCATGCGGGTTCCAACACTCGGCTGCGGTTGCTTGATTTTAAGTGAAAATTATGAGTCAAAAAAGGGGCAAAACTAGTCAAGCTCAACTTGAGCACTGTGTGTCCTGCTGTGTGTAAAAGGACATGGTTATAAGATCCAACAAATTACCAACCTTTGGTTCCGGTTGTTCTGTGTGAGAGTACACGATGGGCTGGGAACCAGCCGATGACAAAGCAGCATCTAAATGACAGGACCCCTGTGTGGACTGTGAAGGCTGCTCTCCTCTGGTTACCGGTTCATCATTCTCAGCATCACTAGGATCCTTTTTCAGAACCTGAGTGGTATGACATGGTTCCCTGTAGGGTAAGCAGAAACCAATGAATAATCAGAGGACTGAAAGTATTGGAAATAAATTTGCAGGGCAGTATTAAATAATATGGGAGAATGAATAATACAATTTTGATCACATGTTAAACACAAAATTACTTGATGAAAAAAACAGGAACCAGGAAAATCTGAGTCGATCATCACAGCAGACTAACTGTGACTTTATGAGAAATTAACTGATTAATTCTTTACCAAATGACAAAATTTTAGACTAGTCCAAATTGAAAGCATTTGCAGATGACAAAATAAATGTGACTGAAAAATTGCAATTTGTCTTGGAAAGGATAGAAAACATTGTGGGAAAAGGAGAAAATGCTGGTTACCTGCATTTTCTCCTTTTCCCACAATGTTTTCAAAAGGCTTCTTTCTAAGGGTCATTAAAAGTCGGGATTGTGTGGTAAAGGGTTAATTGGACTGACAAGCTAGCCTGTCAATCTGATGAGCTTTTCTCCCTTTTTCAACAATTTTTTTTATACCTTGTAAAGGAAAGACCCAATCATTTTAGCCACATTAAACTTCTTGTCTGTATATGCCTTCAATATGGATACATCTAAGCTCTTGCAAAGAAAAATCTTTTATCCATTACCAAATAATCATGTGTCTTACCCTTCACCACAAAATCCCTTCTTTTAACCCTTTACCACACAATCACGACTTTTAACACGCCCGACAGAGAAGGCTTTTGAAAACATTGTGGGAAAAGGAGAAAATGCTGGTAACCAGCATTTTCTTCTTTTCCCACAATGTTTTCTACCCTATCAAAGACAGATATCATCCATTTAGTAATGTTTGATTTGTCATCTGCTAACCCTTTTAAATTTGGTCCAGTCAAAAATTTTGTTGTTTGGTTAAGAGTTAACAACCTTGAGGAACACAGCTTGCGAAAACATTGTGGGAAAAGAAGAAATGCTAGCAACCAGCATTTTATCTTTTTCCCAGAATGTTTTCTAGCCAATCAGAGAAAAAAATCTAACAATTTAGCAACATTTAGATTTTCATCTCCAAATGATTTCAATATGGATCATTTTAAATTTTTTTTGTCTAGTTCAGAGTTGACTCTTTAACACACAATCCTATATTTTAACATTCTTCAGGTAATATGCATAAGAAAACATTTTCACCTTTTCCCTCAATGTTTTCTACCCTTCCAAAGGCAATTTCAGTTTTTGAGACAAATTTTTCATCTGCAAATGCTTTAAATTTGGACCAGTCTAAAATTTTGGTGTAGATTTAGATGACCCTGGGCAAGAACGCCTTTGATACATGTAACCTAGTACAAAAAGAACAAAAAGCAGCATTTTTCTCTCTTTCCAACAATGTTTCCTAGCTTGTTAAAGACATAATCATTTTAGCCACATTTAGTTTGTCATCTACTAATGCTGTTAACCCTTTACCACACAACAAAAATTAAGACTGGTTCAAATTGAAAACATTAGCAGACAACATTTTAAATATAGTTCAAAAGATGGCATTTGACTTAGATAGATTGAAAACATTGTGGGAAAAGGAGAAAATGCTGGTCACCAGCATTTTCTCCTTTTCCCACAAAGTTTTCAAAAGGCCTCTTCCTCAGGGTCATTAAAACTCGGGATTGTGTGGTAAAGGGTTAATATGAATCAGTCCCATATCTTATTGTATAAAAAGTCTAATTTCTTATTTACTTTGGTTCCAGCTGTTCTGCAGTTTCAATTTTGGAGTTTCCCATGTCATCCTTTGTCATATCTTCCCCATCTGGTTCCACATTTCCCACACTAGACACCATATTTTGGTTTCCAACTTGAACTGCATTGACGTTATATACCTTTATAGTCTGATAAAACAAAAAAAAAATCTTTATTTTACAAATTTACATGTATTATCAATAAAACTATAGCAGGAGAAGTAGCTTTTTTGTATACTCCAGTACAAAGATTTTAAACAACTACACTACAAAAGTTCCAAAATGGACAAACATTTGATGGAACAGAAAGAAAAAATTTAGTGGTATAAACATTGTGTCAAAAGTAGCTGCTGCTTGTTTTAACTCTTTACCATACAGTCATGAGTTTTAATGACCAAGGAGAGGGGGCCTTCTGAAACATTATGGGAAAAGGAGAAAATGCTGGTAACCAGCATTTTCTCCTTTTCCAACAATGTTTTCTACCCTTTCACAGACAGAAATGGTCATTTTAGCAACATTTATTTTGTCGTCTGCAAATAATTTAAATTTGGTCCATTCCAAAATTTTGCTGTTTGGTAAAGAGTTAAGCACTTGCTCCTTTTCCCAATTTTTTTCTTTTCATGAAGTCCACTGGCAGGGCTTAAAAAGTCTTATAGTAATGACTTTAAATCTTCCACAAATGTCCAAGTATCTTTACCCTTTATCACTCAATCCTGAATTTTAACGACCTCTAGGAAGAAAGCATTTGAAAACATTGTGGGAAAAGGATAAAATGCTGGCAACCAGCATTTTCTCCTTTTTCCACTAAGTTTTCTTCCTAATTAAGATCAAATTTTGTCATATTTGCCACCTTTGCGATGTCGTCTGCAAATGCTTTGAATTTGGAGGGGTTCAAAATTTTGTTGTTAGGTAAAGGGTCAATCCTTAACTCTTTACCATACAGCAAAATTTTATACTTATCCAAATTGGAAGTGTTTACAGGCAACTACTCAAAAGTGACTTAAATGATGAGATTATCTTTAGACGAGGAGAAAACGATGTGGGAAAAGGAGAAAATGCTGGTTACCAGCATTTTCTCCTTTTCTCACAATGTTTTCAAAAGCCTTCTTCTTCAAGGTTGTTAAAACTCAGGATTATGTGGTAAAGAGTTAAAGCACCTTTCACAAATATAGTTGCCATTGTGGCCTTCATAGTTCAAGACCAGACTGCACAACTCAAGAGGTCTGATCTTTAATCTACACTGTCCACTTTGCAGAGACATTCTGGTAAGGTGCTGAGTCTTTTATCAATGTATCTTTACTTTTTCTGCAATGTTGCTCTGAACACAACATAATTTTAAGCTGCTACAATCTTTTAACCCTTTACTTTACAATTCCGACTTTTAACGATCCTGGGAAAGAAGCCTTTTGAAAATATTGTGGGAATTATTTCAATGCCTCTTTCCAATGTCTTTGGCAATTAGAGCTAATAAAAATTGGGTAGAAGTTCACAACATAAATGAACCAGTGTGCATGCCCGCAAACTCATTCCGGTACATCCACAGTGGTGATATGAGTTATAATTACAACATAAAGAAGATGACATTTAGCACTCAATATCTGCAAGTAAGTTTCCTTTTTCTTGGGCTTTTTTTTTGTTTTGTTGATAAAATGAGTTTTAGATATGTACCAAGTAAATGACCAAAGGAATCGGCCGTTTAATTGGTGAAGATAGCTTGCTGTTGGCCAAAATGGATACTCTCTATTAACTCTTTACCAAACAATCACAGGTTTTCATGACCCTGAAAAAGAAGCCTTTTGAAAACATTGTGGGAAAAGGAGAAAATGCTGGTAACCAGCATTTTCTCCTTTTCCCACAATGTTTTCTACCCTTCCCGAAACAAATTTCAAATTTTGAGTCACATTTATATTGTTGTCTGCAAATGCTTTCAATTTGGACGAGTCTAAAATTTTGTTGTTTGGTAAAGAGTTAAAACATTTATACAGAGTATCAATTTCCACTGTACAACATGTCTTACTTACATAATGCACTACTTCAGGTTTTTTTTCACACTTTGTCTTTTGAGTCTTTTTCGCTTTCAATTCATGTGACTTCTCAGAGAGTTCATATGTTTGTCTCCCTTTATCGAGTGACTGGAGTGACTTCTCCTTCACTGATGAAGCCATGTTTGAACCCTGGTCGTTAGTCATTGAATTCGCCCTGTAACTTGAACCATCATCATCTAGACTTTGAAAGAGTCCTGAGTTTGGAAGGTTCCCATCTGAAATACGACCACATACATTGTAATTTCATCATAACTAGGAGGCGACCACCTTTTAACATGTTGTGGCATAACCCTTTACAACACAATCCCAAGTTTTAACAACCCTGAAGAAGAAAGTCTTTTGAAAACATTATGGGCAAAGGAGAAAATGCTGGTAACCAGCATTTTCTTCTTTTCCCACATTGTTTTCTACCTTATCAAGTAAAAAAATCTTCACTTTAGCTACATTTAATTTGTCGTCTGTATATGCTTTCAATTTCATCCAGTCCAAACTTTTCTCAAGAGGTGTAAAAGGTTAAGAGAAATTACTCACAACAAGCAATCAGTCCTTTCTATACATTGTTTTAGTTGTCAGATGTATAAGAGAGCAAGCTCTTTACCAGGCAACATAATTCTAAGGTTTGTTTAACCCTTTACCACACAATCCCGACTTTTAACGACCCTTAGAAAGGAGCCTTTTGAAAACATTGTGGGAAAAGGAGAAAATGCTGGTAACCAGCATTTTCTCCATTTCCCACAATGTTTTTTTCCCTTCCCAAAACAAATTTCAATTTTCCAGTCACATTTATTTTGTCGTCTGCAAGTGATTTCAATTTGGACCAGTCTAAAATTTTCGTAAAGAGTTAAATCAACCTTTTTTCCAAACAACAAATTTTTTACCAGGATCAGTATTCACTAACCATTCTGAGGAATATTTTTAGTCTTATTCTCCAAGATTTTCTACATTTGAAAGTAACACAACTTCTGATGGTTTAGCTAATCAGGAGTTGTGTTACTTTCAAATGCAGAGAAAAATTTTGGAGAATAAGACAGAGAATATTCTTACGAATGCTTGGTGAATATGGACCCTGGACCAAATTCAAAGCATAAGCAGACGACAAAGGTTGCTAAAATGACTCTTACCTACAACACTGTGTATCAACGTACACCGGATATAGCGATTGTCCAATCGAGGGAAATGTTTACGGAGTGAGATACACGGTCAGTATTTCTTTTATTATTTTTGTGTTTTATAGTATTTTGCCTGGAAAATATAGAACTTACATCAATGATAGTTTCGGGTATATGTATGAATATGTGAAACACTTAGGAAAAGTATTTCTGCACTAGAATTTAGCAGAATGACCTGCCCAATCACTGATGTTTTTCTTGACATTTAACAGACCGACTCAAAATTTTCATATTTCTCAATTTTATTGTTATTCAGGCCCGCAATTCGCTTTGTTATAACTTCTTGGAGGTCTTAAGTACTTACAAACGAAGTTTTACTTCCAATTTGTTCTTAGTTTTCCGAATATTTAGATTTAAAAAAAATAGCCAGTGTACGGTCTATAGCAGGCAGTTGTCAAATTGGTGTACGACTTATAGCAAAAGCAGTGTACGGACTATAGATGAGAAGAAAAGTTTATATTCTGACGTAAACGGGAGTTATATGTAAATCTAGAAATGAATACCTGTGCATGCCTTTTTAGAGACATTGGCAAGTATCAAATAATTATTGATTTCTTGGTTGTGTGCCGAAAACAGAGAAAATTGGAAATGCAAGTGATTAAAGCATGATTGCATTGAGGTTACAAATCATTGACAGAACTCGAGCGAATCATTACACAATATTGTTTCATTGCATTAATGCTTAACCTTGTTTGAGCTTATCATACGGTTCTTAACTTAAAACATGTTTAGGCTTTCTTAGAATGCAGCTAGTCTTCTGTCTTCTGTCGGAAGGACACTTTATGTGACAACAAAGTGGTTCTTTACATGAAATTCACGAGCTGCAATTTGTTTCTTTTGCAGTTTAAAGACTTGATTTTGAATCTCACATACTAAGGGCATTGGCAATTATACTGACATCTTGATAAGACGATCATATCATTTAGATGACCTATCACCCTAGGTTTTTAAATACAGCGTAACACTAGGATGTAAAGGGGTATAAAGTAATATTTCTTTCTGTTTAAAACATGGATTGTGGGTGTTCATTCTAACGTGTACCAATAGTCTTTAACAAAGACCCGATACACATGAAACGAAATGTCATTTTCACAGCTGGTGAGAATTGAAGTGTATTGAATATGTACTGATGAAAAAATTATGATTTCTTGCTCTGTTATGGAGCGCTTAAGTCCTTTGCTTCACTAATTAGGTAGTCAGCTTTGTGAAAAGAAACATTGGCCACAATAAGCCTTTTCAACCCATACGGTAACATGTCCATGTTATACTCAGCAATTTTATAGCATTAAGATGACGAATGTCAATTCGAAATTTTCGTTCATTTTTCTGTTTCTTTTCTCTCTTTTTTTTTTTTCTTTCCAAATAGATTGTGGGTACGCGTTGGAACCGTCCGTAAGGCTCTGACAGCTTCAAGCTTAAGGTTGGCATACTTTCGTGATGTATAATACAGTTATCATTACGTTAACATACCTATGCAATATATTGCTATTTGACATGGTTTCAAAAGTGGCATTTTCCGGAAGAAAAACTGCGATATTTTTCTTATTTTTGATCCAAACAGAGATTTTGGAGGGTCGTTAGAAGTGCCTCATCGAGGCGGTTCTTATGAGCACCCAAAATCTGCATTTTAAACAAAATTAAGAAAAATAATCCATACCCCTGTAACCCCCACTTTTCATTATATAAAGTGGGGTTTACAGGGGTTTAAACTGCAAAGGGCTTGTTAACGCATCAAATGTATAATGCTCAAAAATTGATAAGCATCAAGATTTTATTTTAGTTACCAGGACATCCTGGTGATGTAACAACCAAACTTTGTTATAGATATGTAGCAGAACTATCTCCGTAAAAACTTGCTACCTTTTGTAAGAATTTTCTTTAGTTTCAGACTCACCGTGTTTCAAATTTAAAAAATTGGTAAAAATCATGTTTTTTTTTTTAACAAAAATCACAATTTTCTGGAATTTTCAAAAACTCTATATATCAGACTTCAAAGAATCATTATTTCGATAATCAAAACACTTTTGGAATAACATGCAACAGGTAGTGGGTTGATTGAAAAAAAAAAAAAAAAAAAAAAAAAATAGACCTAATAGCTACAAGTCACAATCATTTTTGACAATTTCGGTTTTTTTTTAGTGCGACGGTTGCATTACAGATTCTTAACACATTAGAGCATTCAGCTACCAAGAGCTTTTGGAAACGAAAATCACGTTTTGATGTTAATCTAAGTTTGAGGAGTATATTTAACAAACATTATATTCAAAGACAGAAAGAGAAGCCTAGAGGTCACATATAGGACAAGCCAAGTTGTGCTTGCGGGTGTGTCAGGTGGTTTCTCCCGGGGTACTCCCGTTTTCGACCTACCTACCGATTAGCTTGTCTCGACTTGTGTGAAATAATCTTGAAAGGGACGGAAAAACTGAGTAATAAAAAATAATAATAGTTATTGCAGGATTTCTCTTTTCATCATAGGGCTAGGTAGTGATTGTCCATCTATGGTCGGTGTACACATGTACCTCCGGTGTCATTTTTCAAGCGCGGTGTCCTAGTGTCAAAGTCGGATTTCTGAGAGAGGTCCTGGGTTCGATCCTCACCAACGGCGTAACCGTGTTGTGTCCTTGAGCAACACACATTTACTCCCCATAGTACTGGTTAAATACCCAGGAAGCGGTGGCTCCGTCCCAACATGACTAAAAAATTGTTGACTGGGACGTAAACTCAAACAAACAAACAAATATTTAAGAGTTTCATAGAAAGTTTTGGTCTTCATTTATTAACACGTTTTGTCGTAGTTTGCGGCGTTACATGTATGCCCTGTAATCAGGGCTGGAAAAAAGAAATAAAAATAACGAAAATACAGTCATGATAATTCTAATAATTAAGGGACAGGATACGTTCGAATGACAAAAATCTATCCTCGAACAGCAAACTCGTCTATTTCCAGCACTAGACAATGTATTTCACGAAGATTTTATCTCGCTATCGACCGTACACTCCTAACAGGAGCTTTTGCTATATAACGTACACCATCCTCCTATAGACCGTACACCGTAGAGAAAAAACAAAGATGAATATATCGAAAAATGCAGTTTTAAAAATAAGTCAGGAATTTTTCTAGCGATTCGCCATGATTAACTAGGCTATTTATCATTGATTTCAATATATGACGGATTAATATTTTATCAAAACAGTCTTTAAAAGCAGCGTTTTCGTGACAGACAAGAGGAGATTATCAGTGATTAGGGGAGTATTTTTGTTATTCGTAGCTCTTGTGGATGTTTCCCAACCATTTGCTGTGGTAAGACAGCTACATTAATGTATCAGTAACGACTGCCAAATATACTTACGGTGAATTTTTATGTATTTCAACGAAAACACTGGAAAAGTACTGACCTTGTACTGTACTGTTTGAAATTTCCCTCGATTGGACAATCGCTATATCCGGTGTACGTTGATACACAGTGTACAATACAACGATTGTCGATTTCCTGCTTGAACTGTGGTCAATGCCTGCAAATTTGTGTGTCAGGGAAAACCCTGGCTGATATCAGACTTGTTTTCTTTTACTAGCGTCTAATTGGGAATTCTATTTTATGGAACTGGGAAAAAAATACACTTTTTGCGATTGGGAAATTCGACCCCTTAGTAAAGGAAGAAAATCCCCCGATAAAGGACACAGTACCGTATAGAAATGCAAATTTTGATCCATGAACATAAAGAAATACCGAAAGTCACAGTGTATGAAAAAGCACTCTGACTATATATATATGTGTTCCATTGATCCAAACTCCTCTTTTGAGTCTGATTTTTGTGTCGTTTTATCAATATTAATTCTTTGTTTGTTACATTCCGTTACTTATAAGCTTTTTAAATTACATTGAAGTACATTTTGTTATATTTTGTTGCTGAAGCTTCACGTCTAAGTACCCATTTGACATAAAAACTAAAAATATCGACGATGAGAACTCCACATTTCGATGTATACATGTAGTTTTGTGTTCGAAATCCAAATTTAGGTACATTTTGCAACGTGCCGGTGTTAAGTCACTGCATATAAGTAGCTACATTTTCGCCCATCAGCTTGATCAAAATCTAAATTTCAGGACTGATTTGTGTTTGTGTGTCTATAACCTACATTCATCCTTCAGTAAGCTACATTCCTGTACTTTGGCTTTTTCAGTAAGCTTTTTTATCATTTCGTTGTTGCCACCTCCACATCCCGTAACATTCCTCAAATGAGGCATCTGCATTCCGTAACTTTTTCTAAATCTGGCCATTTAATGTTCCATAGATGTAATTTATATTTCGGGTCTGTCTTGTGTGCGTGCGTGCGTGCATGTTTGCGTGCACGCGTGTGTATGTTTTACCTACATTTATTCTTCATTTAGCCACATTCCGGTATTAAGGCTTTTAAATTGACATTTTCTTTTGTTGTTGTCGTTTCCACATTCTGTAACATTCCGATAATTAGGCATCTACATTTCGGCCCACATTTTCTTTGTTTTTTTAATGTTCCGTTGATGAAAATTTACATTTTGGGTCTGTTTTTTGAGCGTCCGCGTGTGTGTGTGCCACCAAAAAATATTCACGTTTTAGTTAGTTAAACAAAGTTTGAAACGGAAAAAAAATGTCATCCATTTTAAACAGAACCTGACCATAAAAATACATGTAATTAAATAGGAAGACACGTGCGCAAGTCGCCGTATATACCTGATGTTAACAAAATTGCATGTGGATGTACAAAACTGGAACAAATTATTAATTGGTAAAGTTATTAACTTCTAAAACGGTTAGTCTCAATAATGTATGAGTGAACTGCTGATTTTTTTTTTTTATCTGCAAGACTGAGGGTTTCATCACCAAAAAGAATTGTCTGCAGGCTGACATTGGAGATTTCTAATATGCGTTGGAACAAACTGTTTCTAAAGTCAGGATAATATCTACAATCGAAGAAGTAATATTGATTTTATTCAATTTCGCCACAAGCACAAAGAGGAGAGTCACTTAAATTTCTAAAATAACGACGCTGATGGATTGAACTACATTTAGTGCGCAGCCTGGCATGAATGACATGAATCCTCCTCTCTCCAAAGAAATATAGCTTATTTGGATTTGCTTTGTCTCTGTTCATGCACCGCTTGAAAGCTGACATGGAGTCCAGATTTCCGAAATCAACAGGTAAAGCATTTCAATCATTAACAACAGAAGATAATAAGAAGTTTAAGTACAGATTAGTTCTGCAAGCTACATTTTGTAGTTTATGAGATCCTCTTAGGTTGAAGGATGAAGTACTTCCTATTGAAACAGCCACTATAGAATTTAAATAAGAAGGTGCTAGACCTTTTACCATTTTAAAAAGTAATATAAGTTTGTGTTTATATCTCCTTTCGCTAAGTGTTTCCCACCTGACTCCCTGTTAAGATCCGCTAAAGACACACGTTTACTGCATCCAGTTACAATTCTTGTAGCCTCATTTTGTACTTTTTGCAATTTGATCTTTCTGGTATTAGAATAGATTTGTCCAAATAATATCTCAACATTCAAGAACTTTAAGATAAAAGAAAAAAAAATTGTCTGAAGGAATGTTCGATCTAGGCTGATATTTAGACTTTGCATAATTCCAATTCTCTTCCATGCCATCGTTAAAGGCTGATTTACACGGTAACGCTAAGAACCATCTTTAGAAATGAAATACCGTGATGCTTGTAAGCTTGCACTGATGGAATTTCAACACCAGCCATAAAAAGCTTAGGATGAACAGGTCTATTACGTTTGCGGGTTATGATTAGAGATTACGATTTTGAGGGGTTAAACTTTACAAGCCACTTTTTTTGCCCAATCTGTACTTTTATTGCTGTATTGCTGTCTGTTTGTAAGAGTGTACCGGCTGTATCAGGGTCACCTATTACCATGGATAAACTAGTGTCATCTGCGACACTATTATTAATGTACACTAGATAAAGAAAATGTCAGAGAATCAGATCTTGTGGAACTCCAGCATTTAATAGAACTTTAAGTATGAGACAGCACCAGGTAGGACAACCCTCTGATACCTATTTGAGAGGTAGTCTGAAAACTAATGAAAGAAGTTTGCCACCGATTCCAGCTTCATTCGGCTAAAATTGAAGACCTTTATGTAATACTTTGTCGAAAGCTTTACTAATATCAAAAATATAACTCGGATTTCTAGTCCTTTATCTAAGGCTTTGCACAACATACATTGTTTATATGTGGTTGGACATTGTTTATATGTGGTTGACAATTCTGCAAAGGTATACTGAAATGCACTCATAATGAAATAAGATACAGGCCTCACACGAATACTACCACTCCTCCAAAACATATTTAATTTGCCGTGACCTAGACCTTTAAGCTACGGACAGAACTCTTGTGCACGACATGTCATGGTACAGTTATGTTCAAAATCATTTACAACCAGAAAAGTGACAGACCGCACACGAATGTCACCACCCCTGCATTTTTTTTTTTTTTTTTTTAATATATTTGACTTTGACCTCCACATATTGTTTATATGTACTTGATAATGCTGCAAAGTTATACTGAAATCCATTCCCTATTAAAAAAAGTTACGGCGCTGACACAAACACTAACCCCCTTCGAAAACTTATCTGACCTTGCTGTAACCTTGACCTTCAACCTGCGGACATAACTCTTGTGGAAGAAAAGTCATATTGATGTGGTTAACACTGCATTTAAGTGATAGAAAAAAGTTATGGCCCGGACACAAAAACGGACATTTGACCTTACTGTGACCTTGATCTTTGACCTTCAGACACGGTCCTTGCGCGCGACACGTCTGTATGTGGTTGACCATTGTGCACAGTAATGTTGAAATTCATTCACAATTATTAAAAAGATACAGCCCGAACATGAACACAACCCCCCCAAAATTCTCTTTTTAGACACATATTATCTTGCATGACCTTGACCTATTACCTACTGACATGGTTCTTGCACCCTCACATCACTTATATGTGGTTGACAATTCTACACTTCAGCAAAGTTATTCTGAAAGTCATTCATTATTTAAAAAGTTACAGGCTTCACACCTTTGAAAACTCATTTGACATTCCTGGGACCTTGACCTTCAAACTATGAACATGAATTTTGTGCTTGACACATCATCTTGATTTGCTTAAGATGTGGGGGAAAAAAAATACTGGAAGTGACAGGGTAAAAATTAAATTGCCTAAAAATTGAGTAATAGGGAAAAGGGACGTGCATGGAAAACTGGGGTAGGTTTGACCGGACCGGAATGGACTTGAATATACAACTCTTGTAGCGATACTTCATTTATTTGATGTTGGAATAGGGAAAAGATTAAACGTTCACGTATATGAGCGAAAGATCGGCCTTTACGTCCTTAGCTACAGGGAATATGGCCTTTAATCTCGCTTATTGGATTTTCGAGTTGCACACCTGTGCTTACAGATGCATTTTAACGATTATAACCGGAAAGTGTAAACAAAATATCCTGATCAATCAGGAAATGAAAAGAAAAAAAAAATATATATATATATAAATCTGGGCTGGAGGTGCACTTTAATATCCGACTTTGGAAACATCAGACAAGACGCCAAACCGGACCATGATAAGTGAACCTGTGGATTTCCAAAACAAAGAGAATACCGGGATCGGACCTAAAATCAATCGGAAACATAAGATTTCAGACGTAAGAATCATAAGAATGAACATGAACTGAAAAGATCCGAAAAAAAAAAAAAAAAACCGGAAAGAACCTGAAATTTGAAAACATTGCGGGAAAAGGACCTTAAGGTCCCGAGTAAGATACCCGGGAGGGGATGTCAGCTTGTGACCGATCGTTGGTCCACACATTCGGCGCGAGTACTGTGTAGTTTCCAGGAAGCAGAATCGAGAGAGATCAGTATAAGCCAGTTGCAAGAACTTGTTTCTCAATAGATGTAGGATAAAGAAGTTTAACCTAAAGGAGAAAAAGCTGGTTTACAGCATTTTTTTCCCTTGTTCACAATGTTTTTTTCAGAAGGCTTCCTCCCTAGGTTCGTTAAAACATGAGATTGCTTGGTAAAGGGTTAACTCTTCACTAGACGACAAATTTTAGCCTTGATTGATTGATTGATTGTATAGTGTTTAACGCCTTTTCAACATTATTTCAGTTATATCGCAGAGGCCAGTGCACCTATCCATGCTTTCCTGGAGTTTCTTTTACCAGTACTCCGCACAATATTCTTTCCAAGCCACTGGCTGCTTTCCCACATAGCCATCGTCGAAACAATGGTCAGCGGTGAGAGAGGAATGAATCCTGTCGCAATGACTATCATCAATCCTCGGAAAGGAATTGGCCAAGCCGGGGATCGAACCAGCGACCTCCTGTTCTCAAGTCCTGTGCGCTACCAACGGGGCTTATTTTAGCCTTGTCCAATCTGAAAGCAGACGACAGTTTGAATGTTCATCATCATTTGAAATTTGCCTTTCAAAGAGTAGAAAAAATTGTGGGAACATTTGAAAATGCTTGTTACTAGCATTTTCTCCCTCTTCCACATTGTTTTCTTTAATCTTCTTTTAAAGGGTTGTCATTTAAAAACTTTAATTTATTGGTAAAGGGTAAATTTTCCATACTGTGGGGTACAAGACTGTTCTCAAGATAAGGGTGATTTCAGAGTCATCTGCTGTAAATTTGTGCGATAATGTTTTGGATTCTAGTTTCCAGCAAGACAATCACGTTTTATAAAAAATGTCCGTTATGTTAAGTAAACATATATGGGTTAGTAAAGCACCAATATTTTACGTAACATTTTTTGAGTTTGCCCAGTGTTTCATTGTTCTTGGCTCTAAAAATAAACCGTATGTGGACACAGCAAAACATTTCTGAGCCTTCATGGTGCTTTGGTGGTAAACATGGTTTGAAGTGAACTGTGATCACTGTCCGAAACATTCAAACATAACCTGAGGGTTTAATCTTGACACCCCCCCCCCCCCCCAAAAAAAAAAAAAACTTGGGAAACCACGAACAAACAGTGTATCTCTTATGTACACAATATTGACATCATTCACTTCGCTTGCCCTATATTTTGACCCTTCCTAATTTTTAACCCTTAGACGCGACTCCAGGATCTTTTGTGGACAGTGTAGATCAAGATCAGAGTGCACGTTCTGTGCAGTCTGATCTTGGATCTATACTGTCCGATAAGGGGATATTTCCCCTCAAAATAACCTTAACAACATTTGGGTTTTACTCTAAGCTTGAAAGTTTCATTTGACTTATGTAACGGGTTAACGATAAAAATGTGCCCAACGAAAAGTAATGAAGGTTCAATATTATATCAATACAAGTGAATTTTTTGACACAAAAAGAGAAAAGGAAAAATGAATGCCTTGATTTTTCCGGCGAAAACTGTAAAGCGAGATATTTGTATGGTGTTTGACGTCGTTTTCAACGTTGTTTCAGTTATGTCCCGGTCGCCACTACACTTATCCATGCCTACCTGGGTCCATATTCACCAACCATTCCAGAGTCCTTGTTCACCAACCATTCTTAAGAGTATTCTTAGTCTTGTTCTCCAGGATTTTCTACTTTTGAAAGTAACACAACTTCTGATTGGCTAAACCAAGCAGAAGTTGTGTTACTTTCAAATGTAGAAAATCTTGGAGAACAAGACTAAGAATGCTCTCAAGATAGGAGTTTCTCTTATCAATATTCGCGGCAATATTCTTCCCAGGCCACTGGCTGCTTTCTCGTGTAACCATCGTCGAAACAATGGTCAACGGTGAGCGGGGACATAGAAAAAGATGACGATCGTCTTAATTTTTCCATATCAACGTGACAGGACAATATATATAGACTATAGATCTGTCTATTTTTTTCAGATTTGACAAATCAACTCCCTTATTAACGAAATTTGCAGTGGACGATTATAAAAAAAAAATCCTTGTACAATTTATCAAATTCACCTTGAAGTAATATTTAACCCTTTACCAAGCAATACCCAGTTATAACAACCCTGAGGACGACAGGTTTTGAAAACATTCTGGGAAAAGGAGAAAATGCTGATTACCAGCATTTTCTCCTTTTCCAACGATGTTTTTTTCCTATTAAATTAAAGTTCGACCACTTATGCCAAATTTAATTTGTCATCTGCAAATGCTTATTTGGACAAGTCTAAAATTTTGTAGTTTGGAAAGAGTTCATGCAGTAATATAAGTGAAAATATTGTTACAAAAGGAGAAATAAGGATGTATCCCCCCACCAGGGATCTTATATACACAGTGTGTATATAAGATCCCTGCCCCCACCCCCCAAAAAAGTACCTTTAAAATAGTAAAATTTGGGTTTTCATTATCGGTTTAAAAGTTTCATTTCACTTATTTAGAAGGGCCAGGGGTAAAGTAAGGTGACTGCATTGTCGCAAACATTTTACATTGTGGTAAAAGAAGCAAAACCATTACATACTCAAGACGTCTCAACTCTTTACTGTATGACAAAATCTTAGACTTGTCCAAGTTGAAAACGTTTGCAGACAATAAATTCAAAGTGGCTCAAATGATGGCTTGTTGTTGCAAGGTAAGAAAACATTGTTGCAAAAGGAAAAAGTGCTGGTTACCAGTATTTTCTCCTTTTTAAATCAATGTTTCCAATAGCCGCTTCTTTATCAGGGTTGTTAAATGACGGGAATGTGTAGATCTAAGGGGTTTAACTTTATCTAAAACCTTAGAGCCCTAAACTTACATTTTGATGCGGGGTAGATAAGGTCAGGCTGCACGGAAAGTCTGATCTCAGATCAACACTTTCCACAAGTCCAAGTTTTGTGACCAAACTACATCTAAATTGCAAGATTTCTACTGTTTCTGAGAAGCAGATTTGAAAACGGTTCAGTAAAAAGGATTTAACAGTATGAAAACAAATATAAACATTTCCGCAAAAGCAAATGCTCGTCACGAGCAATTTCTCCCTTCGCCAAATGGTTTCTGTATGCGTGTCCCGTTAGAGCTGTGACGTCACAGTGCATACCTGTATAAATATCGGGTGAGCGCCATTTTTCACCGGCATTTGCCTCCTGTTAGTTGTAGAGCAAGGTGGTTGTTTTCTTACGAAACTCAAGCACAGACTACGACTGCGATCTTGTTGGTTGTTTTGCTACGACACTGAAGTACAAAATTCGACTGCGATCCTTTTGGTGAGTACACTGTGAATTTTGTTTATAATTTGGTAACCAAACGGTCCTGTAATTCGCGCGTTAAATGCAACCAAACACTGGTGAAAAAGGCATTGGAAAGGAAAAATGCAAGTTTTCGACTCTCATAGCTCCCATCGCTTGAGCTGCAATAAATCTTTCTCCCTCGTATAAATCTCCTAAGTACGAACGAGGTTATTTGAAAGTTTTGCTATGAGGGTTAGTGTCTTTCGGGTTCCGTGAAAATGCATTGTGCGATCACTTCTCACGACTCGGCCGATTCCGTAACTATCTAGTAACAGCCGAAGTTTGCCGAATGGCACGTCTCATGCCTCCATCATTGACTCATATTTGTGGAAGTTGTCTTCGATAGGTTGAAAACATTGTCAGAAAAGGAAAAAAAGCTGGTTATCAGCATTTTCTCCATTTCCCAAAATGTTTTCAAGTCACCTTTCTCGTGGTCGTCTTAACCCTGTACCAAACCACAAAATTTTGGACTGGACCAAACTCGAGGCATTTGGCATTGCAGACAACATATGTTGCTAGAATGAATATTTCTGTCGTTGATAGAATATGAAACATTGTGGGGAAATGATAAAATGCTGGTTACCGGCATTTTCTCCTGTTCCCACACTGTTTTCAAATGACCTCTTTCCCAAGGTTGTTAAAACTCTTTGAAAACTTTACCAGCTACAAGATTGAAGGCATTTGCAGATGACTGATTAGATTTGGTCCAAATGATGGAATTGATATTGTACAGGATAGAAAACTTTGTGGGAAAAGGAGAAAAATGCTGATTAGCAGTATTTTCTCATTTCTGGCAATGTTTTTGAAAGGCTTGTCCCAGGCAGTCTCTGGGGCTTTGAAACACAGGATGGTGTGGGAAAGGGAAAAATCTTTACCACACAAAGAAAATTTAGACCCACCTAGATTGACAGCTGTTGCAGACAATAAATTAAAAGTGGCTCAGTTGGTGAGATTTGACATTACAAGAATAGAAAACAGCATTTTCTTCTTTTCTAACAATGATTTCAATGACCATCTTTCATGGCCTTGAACTCTTTGCCAAAAGACAAAATTTTAGGCTGAACTAAATTGAAAGCATTTGCAGACAACAAATTAAATGTTGCTAAAATGAAGTTTCCTGTATTTGATAGGGAGAAGGAGAAAATGCTGGTTACTAGCATTTTCTCATTTTCTCACAATGTTTTCAAAAGGCTTTTCCTTAAAAGGTTGTTACAACTGTGGATTGTTTGGTAAAGGGTTAACACAGATTGGACAGTACTTGAATTTGATCAAATGCGGGGAACTGTATCCACCAACCATTCTAAATTGTATTCTTAGTCAATAAGCTGGCAGCCTATTATCAATTGTCTTATCAACAACGGGTAAGACTCAGTGCTTACAAGTCAGGTTTCTGCCCAGTTCGAGATTTCACAAGATAACCGTAGACTCAGAGATTTGAATTGTGATTTCATTTATGCACAGTGACGGACTTTTTGATAACATTGAATTTGTTAGAGAGTTTGATCAATTGATTTTGGTCAGAAAAAATCTTTGTCTGTCATAGAAATTTTTTAGTTTATGAAAAACTAGATCAGACTGCACTACAGTTGTATTTTGTGGTTAGTGAAGAACGAGGCCAGACTACATTTCAGATCTATTGTGTTGGTAGTGAATAACTAGATCAGACTCTTTCAGTTGTATTTTGTGAGTAGTGAAGAATGAGACAAGATCACACTTTTTCTTCTATTCAGAGTTAAAATATTAATAACCATTAAAGCACCTTTCACGACTATAGTTGCTTCTGTGGCAAGAGAAGATCAAGATCAGGCTGTACAAGACATGCAGCCTGATCTTTGATCTTCACTGCCTGCTTTGCTCAATCACTGTAGACAAAAACAACCATGAAATTACAATTATTTGGGTCATATTTCTAGGATGAAAATGCCTGATAGGTTTATTCAGTGCTCTAAGAGTTAAGCCTTTACCAAAGGATATGGTATTTTACAACCCTGATGTAGAATAAAACATTGTGAGACAAGGAGAAAATACTGGTCACCAGTAAGTTCTGTTTTTGCCACAGTGTTTTTGTAAAATTTGGACATTTTACCTCATATTGTAAAGGCATTGTTGCTGGTCTTGATACATGTAGAACATAGTTTCCACATACTGCCTCTGGATCTTTTTATTTGCAGTTATTTGAAATATTCAGCTCTTTCATGTCATCTAAAGCATTCCCACCTTGCAGAACTGCTGCTTTACACTCTGGCTCATTCGTGTGGACACCTTGATGATGAATATGCCAAACCTCAAGTCAAAAAAGGTGAGAGCAGATTAGTGTAGTCTTGAATTTCAAGTTCCCTCAAAAATTCTTAAAATGAAAAAAAAAACTGAGGGGAAATGTGTAATTTTCTTTCCATTCAGAATAGAGCATAACCAGAGTCTGTATTGATTTTGTGCCAGACTACAAATGCCCGGCAAATATTACAAAAGTGCTCTGTATTTAAAAGGAAGTATGTCACTGTAGTATTATAAGGGGATTCTGGGAGTGAAAGTAGCATGTTGATTTGTGCAAAAACAAGGTGGCGGTCTTGGGGACAGTGCTGTTATGTCTGTGGGTACAGGCCAAAATCAAAATTTGGCCCTTTATAAAAGGTGAAAACCATGTCTGAAAACTTGGCAAATGTCCATCTTGCCAGAGCATATGTCTGTTACAATAGCGCATGTCTGTTGCTGATATTTTAATATCAGTATTTACTGACATTCAAATGGGGCAAGGTGAAAATTGTGATTCAAGTGTTTCAGTGGACATGAGATATATCAAGAGCTGTCATGAGACAGCAGAGCTTGCCTGAAAAAGTTAATCATTGGGGTGGCAATCATTCTGGAAAATGGGAGCTCCAGAAAAACTTTAACAGGAAATTCCAAAATCTAAGACCAAAACGCTGTTTACCAGCATTTTCTCCTTTTTCCAAAATGTTTTCAAAAGGCTTCTTTCAGAAGGTCGTTTAAAGTCAAGATTGTTACCATGCAACAGAATTATAGACTGGTCCAAATTGAAAGCATTTGCAGATGAAACATTAAAATTGTGCCTCAAAAAATTGAATGTTTTTGTTTGAATGGTGTCTTGTTGTTTGGTAAAGAGTTAAGACTACGAGGGCATGGGTATTGCACAAGCTCTTCCTTGCCTTCATCCAGAAGCACTGAAAATTTGGAATGATAATTAAATGTTTGAAAAGGAATAATGACTGAAAAGGAATAACACATTATTAAAAAAGAATCTCAGCAGATTCTTTTTTCAGGCAAAAGTAGTCGAGGGTTTAGGTCAGAATGGTCGGGTGAAATCTCTGACCCCTGGCTCTTACTGACACCCCTTGGCACTGGAATACTTAAATTTTGCATGATCATGGTATTATCTGTTTACCAAATGGTCCAAATAGAAAGTATTTGCAGACAACAAAATGTAGCTGAATGATTTCTGTCTTTGATAGAAGAAAACAATGTGGGAAAAGGATAAAATCCTTGTAACGATTATCATTTCCTTTTCACACAATGTTTTCAAAAGCAATCTTCTTCAAGGTGGTTAAAACAAATTTTAGAACGATGCAAATTCAAAGCATTTGCAGACAACAAACTAACATTTGTCTTTGAAAGGTCAGAAACCATTGTGGCAAAGGCAGAAAATGCTGGGTACCAGTAGTATTTTCTCTTTTTCACACAAATTGTCTTCAAAACGTTTCTTTTTCAGGGTCATTAAAACTTAGAATTGTGTGGTAAAGGGTTTACTCTTTACTAGGCAACAAAATTTTTGACTTGCCAAAAAGGGGGCAGGTTGACCTAGGCTGAAACTTTTTGCTATTTGCCAAAGGACCAGTCTACCTCATGATTAAGTCAAATGTTGGAAAAAAAGTGGCTATCATGGATCCATAAATTATGTGATGGCTTGCTTTGTTACAATGGATCACGGAGATGAACCCTTTACTACACGACAGAAATTTAGGCCTATCCAAATTGAAAGATTTCAATGTGACTCAAATGATTTTTTTTTTTTGATAGGGAAGAAAAGATTGTGGTAAAAAGAAAAAATGCTGGTAACCAGCATTTTCTCCTTTTCCCACATTTTCAAAAGGCATCTTTCTGAGGGTACTTAAAAATTGGGATTTTGGGGTAAAGGGTTAAGCCGCTTTTGCTGGAGCATGGCTCATATATTTTTGTAAACTTGGCTCAAATGATGGGTTTCACTCTTTTCAGTGGGAAGAAAATATTGTTCCAAAAGGAAGTGCTAATAACCAGCAGTTTCTCCTTTTTAAAATAATGTTTTCTAAAGCCTTCTTCATCAAGGTTCTTAAAACTAGAGATCATGTGGTAAAACGGTAACTCTTTACCAAACAACAAAATTTAAGACTTGCCCAAATTGAAAGCATGCAGTTGCAGACTACACCATAAACTAAGTTCAAATGATGGGATTAGTCTTAAAAGGGTAGAAAATCTTGTTGGAAAACCCAAAAAAACTAGTAGTTTCTTACATGCTGGTAACCAAATGTTTTTTTTCCAAAAAGCCTTCTCCTGAAAGGGGGGTATTGTCACATCATTGGACAGTTTGGTAAAGAGTAAAGGGTTAATCAAGAGCAGTTTTGATTATTATTTATCTTTCATTTGCTATTTCAGGTGTCCATATTGATGACAGGGATTAATGCTGCAGGATACTTGCCTTGGTGGAGATGCTGTACCAATTTTTGGTTCAATAAAACACAAGTTGATTGATTTTATCCAGGTAACAAGTAAGTGCATTGTCTCATGAATGTTACTCAATGGAGTATTTTTCCATAAGATTCCAATATTTTCTCCAAAAAAGTGCTTAACCCTTTGCCACACAATCCCGAGTTTAATGACTCTGAGGAAGGAGAGTTCGAAAAAATTGGGGGAAAACAAGAAATTCTGGTAACCAGCATTGTCTCCTTTTCCTACAATGTTCTATAGCTTTTCCAAAACAAATTTTAATTTTTGAGTCACATTTATTTTGTAGTCTGCAATTTTTTTCAATTTGTACAAGTCTAAAATTTTATTTTTGTCACACCATAAAGATTTAAACCTCCCATTTTTTGGGGGGAGGGGGGGCACACAAAAGAATCCTATTTTTTTTAAACCTTTAACCTTTTCAACTTTAATGTTATTTAATGTTATTCAAACGGTGTGATTTACCCTTTTCGTTTTTCGGATTAAAAATATGGTGGGAAAAGGAGAAAGTGCTTATTACCAGCATTTTGTCCTTTTCCCAGAATGTTTTCAAAAGCTTACCTTTTAAAACTTTACCAAGCAGTTCTGACTTCTAACAACCAGACAAAGGAGAAAATGCTTGTAACCAGCATATTCTCCTTTTCCCACAATGTTTCTACTCTTCCCAAAATCAATTCTAATTTTTTCAGTCTGCAAATGCTTTCAATTTGAACAAGTCTAAAATTTTGTCATTTGGCAGCGAGTTAATGGTTGTCTAAATTAGGGACTGCATGGTAAAGGATTGAAAATGGATTAACTCTTTACCAAACGGCAACATTTCAGACTGGTCTAAATTGAAAGCATTTGGAGACGACAAAAAAAAAGTGACTAAAAATTTGAAATTTGTTTTTGAAAGATAGAAAACATTGTGAGAAAAGGAGAAAATACTGGTTACCAGCATTTTCTCCTTTTTTCACAATGTTTTCAAAAGGCTTCTTTGTCAGGGTCGTTAAAAATCGGGATTGTGTGGTAAAGGGTTAAATGTCAGGATTCCCTGATTACCACTGATCTTAGATTTACATTGTATGATGGAATGTGAAAAAATTTCGCCTTCATGGCTTTGATAAATTGGACCATTTACCAAATGACAATATTTAAGACTTGTCCAAATTGGAAGCATTTGCAGAAGACAATGTGACTCAAGAATTGAAATTAACCTTTGGAATGGTGGAAAACTTTGTGGGAATAGGGGTAAATGCTGGCTACCAGCATTTCCACATTTTTCCGCAATGTTTTCAAATGCCTTTCTCCTCAAGGTCATTAAAACTGGGGATTGTGAGGTAAAGGGTGAAGTGCTGCTGTCCCTGCTGTATCATATAACTTTTTCAAGCAGCAAAATTTTAGTCTTGACCAAATTGAGAGCATATGCAGACAGCAAGTTAAATGTTATTACAAGCATTTTCTCCTTTTTTCCACAATTTTTCACCAAAATTTCTCTGGGTCCTAAAATCATGGAAATCATGGCGCGTCTATTTACCTTGCTGCAACCTTAGTGCAAAATAGCTAATGAAGTCAAGTAATTAGCTTTTGCAATAAGCAAGCAGCATTTCCGGGTGATGTACAACATATTTATGCAGAAAAAAGCCAATGAAGTCGAGTAATTGGTAAAAACTGCATAAAGCACAAAAAGCGTAAATCTCCTTTACTGCAACCTTAGTGCAAGATAGCTAATGAAGTCAAGTAATTAGTTTTTGCAATAAGTAAGCAGCTTATTTCCATTATGTACCACACGATCATTAATGCTAGAAAAGCAATGAAGTTGAGTAATTTACATTAAGCATTAGTTTTTTGCTTGATTGACCGAAGGCCAACAGAGCTTTTGTCATGGTATGGTTTCCATTCCTCAGTCTTTTTCTTTTACATGATAAAGTCTGCATTTGCAGTCAGATTTTTGTGAAACATCCCGAGTTTCTTTATATCATCAATTGCTTGAACTCTTATTTATTTTGAAAAAAATTTGACCATCACGAAGGGAAAAGCAGCCGCTTACAGTTGAAAATTTATATTTCTTGTTTACACGATAAAGTCCACATTTGTGGTCAGATTTTCTTCATATCAACAATAAATAAGCTTGAATCCTACTGGTTTTGAAAACAAAACTCTGAAATAAATTATAGTGTGGGAAAAGAAGCCATTTTAAGTTGGAAACTTACATTTCTCTTTTACTTGAGAAGTCTGCATTTGTGGTCGGATTTTGTGAATCTGGCACACTTTCTTTAATTCATCAATAGCTTGAATCCGATTGATTTTGAAAAACATCAGTTTAAGGATTTTTTTTTCTACGGGTTCCAAATTTTGTGTTTTTTCCAAGCAGAGGGGTGTTTCAGTTTCTGAGAATCTTATATCTGCAATGTGCAGTGTGAGCATTTTTTTGGTCTTTGGTATCTGCAGCAGTTGAATTATGGGAATTACCGCTGATGACTATTTCAGATTTTGGAGACTTTTGGCTATGTAAATGTATAAATATTGTATAGCTATTCCCACCTGGTCTTAAAATACAACCCTGTTGAAGATTGATAGTTTAAAATAGACTTTATGTTAGTAAACAGCTATGTTTGTTTCGTAAAAGAATATTTATGGGAATTAGTTGGATGTTTTTGAAATAGTTTGTAATCTATACAGTATAAACATAAATTTTCTCAGTTTCCACTCATGAGATGTTGACCCTTTACCAGACGACAAAATTTTAGCTTTGTCCAAATTGAGAGCATTTGCAGACAACAGTTTCAATGTGGCTTAAATGGTGCAATTTTTTCTTTGATAGGGCAGAAAATATTGTGGGAAAAGGAGAAAATGCTGGTTACCAGCATTTTCTCCTTTTCCCACAATGTTTTCAAAAGGCTTCTTTCCCAGGGTCATTAAAAGGAGGCATTGTGCAGTAAAGGTTTAAATTCTAATTGAAATATGTAATCTGACATTCATCAGTATTAAGAAGTTAAACTGTATTGATCAATATTTTCTGAAGATCAATGTGATTTAAGGAATAATGCTGTTTTATACCTGTATTAGGCCTGCCAGGGTAACTCAGTCGTCAGCGTATCTGACACAAGACCTGGTGGTTGCGAGTTCGATACCCAGTTGAGGCAATCTTCTTGTGCTATGTCATTACTGGTGTGAGAAATCCAGGAAATGCATGGATGCGTCGCTGACCGTCTTGACCTCAGCTGCGAAAATGGCGTTAAACTTCATTACAAAATATAGCGGGATTGACCACACTTAATGTTCTTTATACCTAACCCTATAACTAGATGTCCTTGTTTTTGAGGCTGTATTGCCCCCCAAAAAAACTTGGACATTATAATCTGGGTGATTAATTGCTGTGGCCTTGAGTTGCTTGCAGACAGCAGAAATTACATACCTGCAGAAAAAACACTTATATGGCAGTAAGGGAAAAGAAGTAATTTTAAGTTAAGTTTACATTTCTTGTTTACACGATAAAAACTGCATTTTTTTATCCAATTTTTTTTAATCTTGCCAAGCAGCGATAGTTCAGTTGGTAGAGCACAGGACTTGAGAAAGGGGTTGCTGGTTCAATCCCCTGCACTGCTCTGCCAATTTTTTTTGAAGAATTGATGATAATCATAACCTCTCTCACTTCCGATCATTGCTTCGACAATGGTTATGTGGGAAAGCAGCATGTGGCTTGGAAAGAATATTGGAAGGAAAGCATGGATAGGTGCACTGGCCACTGCAATGTAACTGAAATAATGTTGAAAACAGGGTAAACACTATCCAACAATCTGTATAGGAAAAGCAGCCACATGATGACTTAGTCCTCTTTACTCAACAAAGTCCCCATAATTTATTAGTTCCATTTCTTTGAAACTTGCAGGTTTTAATACAGTAAAGTACTAAAACCTTACCAAATATTGCTGGATTCCAAATAATTTGTTTTGAGAGAATGCACTTTGATTATTTAACTATTTGTTTAATTCACCATGCCGACTTATGCCATTGTTTCTTTTCTTACTTGCATCATGAAGTCATGATGCATGCTAGAAAATAAGCAAAATCACTATCAGTAGAGTGATTCAGGCCCTCAAGGCCCTCTAGATACAATAAGTAAACAGCTTGTTTTGGTCATATTCAACACAATAATTATTGCAAGACGCAATGAAGTAGAGTAGTTTACACTTTACATTACTGACAGAAGCCTTGGTACATCAGAGCTTCAAAAATAGCTTTGGATGCTTGTGTCGATAGTGCAGATCAAGATCGGATAGCATCTTGGATCTACTCTGTCTACCCAGTTAACCCTTTACCAAACAATCCCGTGTTTTAACCATCCTGAAGAAATGGACTTTTTTGAAAAATCTTGGGGAAGGAGAAAATGATGGTAAGCAGCATTTTCTCCTTTTCTCACAATGCTTACCGGTACTTCCCAATCAAAGACAACTCCCATTTGAAACAGCATATCTACTTGGTCATCTCCAAATCCTTTGAATTTGGATCAGTGTATTTTTTTTATTGTTTGGTAAAGAGTTAGCGGTATTTTCCTGAAGAAAAAAAGACTTGCTATCTCAGATTGCAGTTTTTGAGTCTTTTTTCCTGACTGAAGTGCCAAACCAGTTAGGGCAGCGGGTAGTGTACAGGATTTGATATGAGGGGTTTTGTGGATTGAATCCCCAGCCCGGTCACTTTTTTCCTGGAGATAGATGATGTTCATTGCGACGGGATTCATTAATCTCTCACTGCTGTTCATTGTTTCGACAATGGCTATTTGGGACAGCAGCCAGTAGCTTGGGATAAACATAGTGAGAAGTACTAGTTGAAAAAACTCCAGGAAAGCATGGATAGGTGCCTTGCAAAAGTGATATAAGTGAAATAATGTTGAAATCAAAATCAACAAATATGACTAAGATGTCCAATATGTTAACCCTTTACCACACGACAAATTTTACTGTTGTGCAAACTGAATGCATTTGCAGTGGACAAATTCGATATGGCTCATATGGAGAGATTTGTCTGTAAAAGGACAGAAAACATTGTGGGAAAAGGAGAAAATGCTGGTTACCGGCATTTTCTCCTTTTCCCACAATGTTTTTAAAAGGCCTCCTCTTTAGGGTCATTAAAAGTCGGAATTGTGTGGTAATGAGTTAAGGGGTCCTGTATCGCTCAGTGATTACCTCTTTACCAGAGGACAAAATGCTAGTCATGTTCAAATTGAAAGCATTTGCAGACAACATATCAATCTTTGGGGATAGGATCCAAATAATTACAATTCTAAGGTTGCCTAAATGTCAGTAAGGTTTAATCCTTTACAAAGTGACAAATTTTACACTCTTCAAAATTGAAAAGCATTCTGCAGACAACATTGTGAAATTGGTAAAATGCAGTGAAGCTCTTTGAAAGCATGGAAAACATTGTGGGAAAAGTAGAAAATGCTGGTTACCAGCATTTTCTGTATTTTCCACAATTATTTCAAAAGGCCTATATGCCAGGGTTGTTAACACTGGATTGTGTAAGAATGGGTTAAGCAAAGCAGACAGTGTAGATTAAATTTCATGTTTTACAAAGGCAGCATATTTGCAAAGGCAGGTTCTGAAAGGAACTTTAACTCGTACAATTGTAGACCAGTCTCAGATGAAAGCATTTGTAGACAAATTTTAAAGCTTGGCTCAAATTATTGGATTTGTTAGTGACAATAGAAATCAATAATGGGGAAAAAACCTATCAGCTTTATTAAACTCTGGTTGTGTGGTATTGGGTGAAGGGTAAAATGTCGCTGAAGTGATACAGTTTGTCTTTGAAAGGGTTTTAAACAATGTGGTTCTCTATCAGGGTCATTAAAAAATCTGGATTGTGTGGTAATGGGCTAAGGGTAAAGGGTCAGATAAAATGATGTAATTTGTCTTCGAAAGGGTAGAAAAAATGTCTGCTTTTTCAACAGTGATTTCAAAGGCCATTAACTTCCAGGATCTTTTATATTTCAATTGTTTGGTAAAGGGTAAAGTTGGTGAACTCGTTACCTAGAGATATGCGTTAGAGCATCAATAGAGGAACTGGGCTCCTAATGAGTTTTCTTTGGCTAGGCACTACAAAGCCTGGATCCAGTACTAATGAAACTTAGAAAACTAATGTAAGTTACTAAAGTGAGATTGTTGAAAGAGGCATAAAACACGTGATAGGGGTTTTTGTGGCTCTAAGAATAAAGATTGTGCAAAATGACCAAAGCTGTGGATGAACCATTAAAGAACACTCGTTCCTTCGTTCATTCGTTTGTTCATTCATTCATTCATTCATTCAAAAGTGTGGACACATGAATTTTGATCGTTAATCACTGTGCTGAATTTGAAGCTAGATCAACTGCTTTACATGGGACTAGATTGCTCTGATTTGGTATTTGTTTCCCAATTTTTTATACTTGGACTTTGGGCTTGTCCTTACTGACACCAAGAGGGTTAAGTAAAGCCAACAAAACTAAATCCTTTCCCAGAGGACAAAATTTTAGCCTTGTCCAAACTGACAGCATTCGCAGGCGACAATTTCAGTATGGCTTAAATGGTGCAAGTTTTCTTTATAGGGTAGAAGACATTGTGGGAAAAGGAGAAAATGCTGGTTACCAGCATTTTCTCCTTTTCCCAAAATGTTTTTCAAAGGCTTCTTTCAAAGGGTTGTTAAAAGGCAGTAAAGGGTTAACTCTTTACCAGATGACAAAATTCCAGGCTCTACCAAACTAAAACCAAACGACTTTGAATGTACACATAGCTGTCTTTGATGGGCAGAATACATCATGTGGTTACCAGCATTTTATCTTTTTCCAACAATATTTTTAAACAGCTTCTGCTTTTAGGTCATTAAAACATGGCATTATCTGATGAAGGATTAATGGGACATTAAACCAGATTTTGAAAAATAATTGATGAGGGGGGACTGATTGTTTGAAAGGAAGAATAATAAGGATGTGACTATTTACCCTTTGTTGGTGAAAAATACATAAAAAATATAAAAAAATTGCACCATGTTTGACTGGAACCTGTGACCTTCAAAACCAGCTCTGCAACTCCTAAAAAACTAAGGTATAGGGCCAACATATAATTTGCCATGTTAAATATGTACTTATTCTTTGTTGTGCAATTATGACTATACAGTTACTATGGGAATAGAATTTGTACAATAAAGATAAAAAAAATGTAATTGCTTGTGTTTTCTGTGTAGTTCTTGGGCAAGACATTTCAGAGCCCTATCCTAGAACTGTTGAAACCCAGGACGTACATGAATATGTGAGCTGCTGCCATGATATGACTGAAATAATGTTGAAAGCGACGTAATGCACCAATTAATCAATCTACATGTAGTTCTTTGAGGGTTTTAAATTCAAAGGCATTTTTCAAAGCAAATGAAAATTAGCAGTCTTTCTTAAGACTAGGAAAAACTTAAGTCTTGTGAAACAAAATCTGGTTTAAAGTCCCTGTAAAATACAATAAAATCCTTTTAAGTAAGTGCAGTTTTAAGGGCACTTATTTTCCAGAATGTCTCAGCAAATCAGATAGTAAAAAAGATCAAACTGTATGTCTTGTGCAGTCTGATCTTGATCTACATTAACTGACAAGGCAGCTATATTTGGGAAAGAGACTTCAAACATTAAAAGCAATCGCAAATGACTAAATGAAATTTAACTTAAACAATTTGAATTTGTATCTGAATGAGTAGAAAAGCCCAGCTGGGTAGCTCAGTGGTCAGCATATCTGGCTCATGACCTGCTGGTTGCGGATTCAACATCCAGTTGAGGCAAACTTTCTTTCTGGCAGTTTTCACCTCACATCCCTAATGCATGTGAGAAAAGAAGTTAGTGGTTTGGAAAGAAAGGTATGTGAGTACTGGTGTAAGAAAACCAGGAAACACATGCATAAATGCACTGAATAGGACCTAAGCTGTTAAAACAGCATTAAACTTCAATACAAACAAACAAACAAACAAAAAGAGCAGAAAAATGTTGGAAGAGAACAAAAAAGCATACTCCATGCATTTTTACCTTTCCCACAATTTTATTTTCAACTCTTTACTTAATGACAAATTTTTAAACTTGTCCAAATTGAAGGTATTTACAGAGGGCAAAGGAAACGTGACTCAAAATTGATATTTGATCTGTAAGGATCGAAAACATTTTTGTCAAACTAGAAAATGCTGGTTTTGTTTGAAGCCTGAATTCTTACGGTTGTTAAGTTTCGAGATAGTTAGGTTAAGGGTTAAAGCAGTCTTCAATAGGATTGTGAAACATGTTAAGTTGTTAAAGACTTTTACCACATGTGACATTTGTGAAAGGAAAAGAAGTATTGTTGGGGCAAAAAAAAGAGAAAATGCTGGTTACCAGCATTAATTTTCTCTTCCCACAATGTTTTCAAGTCATTCTACCTAAGGGACTAACTCTTTACCAGACAACAAAAAATGTACACTCGTCCAATTTGAGAGTATTTGCAGACAAATAGTTTAATGTGGCTCAAATAATGAAATTTACAAGTGATGAAATTAAATTTTGATAGGATTGAAAACTTTGTGGGAAAATGAGAAAATGCTGGTTACAAGCATTTTCTCCTTATCCCATATTGCTTTCACAAGACAGCTTTCTCAGGGTTGTTTAAACTCAGCATTGTGAGGTAAAGGGTTAAAATGCAGGATTATGTGTAAAAAGTAAAGGGTACTAGTGTTTGCCAAACAGAAGTGGCATATTTAAGAAGTAACAGAAATCATTGCTCAAATAAGACAATGGTAGTCAGTTTGATAAAATCAGTCTGGTAGAAGGTGAAAATGTTGGAAACCAGCATTTTCTTCTTTTTCCATAATGTTTTCTAGTCTTTAAGGCTTTAAAGACAATTTAGCATACTCTAGCATGCTCTTTCAAGACAAATACCATCATTTGAACTACATTTATATTAAGCAAGACCTTTTAACCCTTTACCACACAATCCCGACGTTTAATGATCCTGAAAGAAAAGGTTTTTGAAAACATTTTGTGAAAAGGAGAAAATGCTGGTAACCAGCTTGGGCCAGCCCAAAATTTTGTTGTTCAATAAAGAGTTATTGGTAATATGGATGTAAAATTTTGTCATCTGGAAAAAATTTAAATGCGTAACATGCTAAAGTTTTCCCGTTTATTTCACAAATATGGAATTTGTTCATATTTGGTATTTTGTTACAGCATTGTATTTTTGACAGGAAAATTAAATAAAACTTGGGAATTGTTGACTTTTTGTTTTATTCTACATTTCATTACATAATTAGTGACAGACATCCATTCATTGACAAATTTGATGGCAGTGGAAATACATGTGTATATATACAAGGAAGTGCCACATTATATTACTCTAAAACCTTACATACCATAGCTGTATTTGTTGACCAGTAAACTGCTAAATACATGTAAATTAAACTTAAGATTTGCAGCCAATAGTGAAAACGTATAGATTATAGTTTAAAAATTTGCTTGTAGGAAAAACTCACACCATATTAGACAGTGTACATCCAAGATCAAATTGAACCTTCTGTGCAGTCTGATCTTGGATATGCACTCTTCACAAAAGCCCACATAGTAACGCTAAGCAGCCTGTGTTAAGGAATTTGCCAAATAATGGAAGTAATATTTGTACTGTATAAAACACAAACAAATGAAGAAAAAAAATAAGCCAGCATATTATCATCAATTAAGTGTCTTTGACAGCTTAAGTTACCTTTTCTGATGGTACATACATGTATTAAAATCAAAGCATTCAAAATATGCAATTGAATTTTGGATGTAATGAACAGTCTGTTAGTACATGTACTATAGATGCATATGTCGTTATTTCAAAGCTCTTTTTGACGGAACATCTAGCAAAAAAAACCAACAATGTAGGTTCAAGATCAGACAATGTAGGTTCAAGATTAGACTGCATATTTTGTCTAGTCTGATCTGTGCTGGTTACCAGCATTTTCTGCTTTTCCCACAATGTTTTCAAAAGCCTTAGGGTCGTTAAAACACAGGATTGCTTGAGAAAGGGTTAATGCAAATCCTGATTTTTTTTTTCTTTTTTTTCTTTCCAGATACAGAAGAATTCAACTCGACGATAAGTGAAAAAATGGCTTTGGTATTTTCTGCCCTTGGTTATGCGTCTGACCTCCTGTCATGGGCAAAGAAGACTTTGGTGGAGGCTGATACAGCCGACCCAAATGTCGTCTTTGAGCATGAAGGAGACCATCTCGAGTTCTCCTTTGATGCGGATGAAGGTACCTCAGTGGATGCTGTGTGTGATGAGGGTACCTCTGTAGACTCTTTGTCCTGGGATGACATGGATACTGTGGAGGAGTTGGGAGAAGAGGTTAGCTCTTTGGAGTTAAGCTGTTCCTCCCTTTTCCCTACAGAGCAGGATGTGGAGATGGTGGATGAGAGCTGTATGGCTCTCAGCCCCATATCCATATCACCGGAGATGTGGAATGGCATAAACAAAGAGTTTTATAGGGTTGCTTTTGTCAAGAAGGAGGAAGAGCTGAGGTCTGTAGATTTTGGTTCTGTCTCCTTCTGGTCCGTTGTGGAGGATGTAGAGATGGAGGAAGAGAACGTTATGGTCTCGTCCTTCAGCTCTACATTATCCACATTGCGTGGTGCAGATGCTGAGGTGCTGGATGATGTGGAGGAGGAGATCCTTCGTGATGGTGATGCACAGATTGAAGAAGACTTTGAGGTAGAAATTAGTTCTCTGGAGCTAAGTTGTACCTCTTTGTCCTCTTTGACTTTGACACTGGATATGCCGGTCCTGCAGACTGAGGGTTGTGTTGGGGTGGCTGATGGAGAGGAGGCTGAGCTAAGCTTGGACTCTCTCTCCATTAGTCAGGGAGATGAGCTTGAGGTCTGTCTACCTTCTGTTGTGTCCGAGCCAGTGGTTGTTACACGTAGTGGGCGCCGTAGCCGTCAGCCTGATAGGTATGGGGACTGGTTGTACTATTAGAGTGTTTTGATAGGTACGGGGACTGGTTGTACTATTAGAATATTTTGCAAACATTATGCTTTCCTAACTTCTTCAGTTGTAGACAGCCTCAACAGCTTATCTCCCATTGAAGGTATCAGTGTCTGGTTAATTTGGACATAAATCATGTGCTAGTGTTCTCTAGTAAGCAGAAATGAAGACAACTGAATGTGGCCTCTAGAGTGTACACAGAGTTTTACTAAGATTTGACCCAATGACCTACATTTTGACCAGAAGTCACCCATTTTCAAATTTATTTGAGATATCAAGACCAACGTTTTGACCAAGTTTCATGAGTATTGGACTGAAAATATGGCCTCTAGAGTGTATACAAGGTTTTTCTAAGATTTGACCCAGTAACCTGCCTCTCGACCCAAGGTCACCCATAGATATCAGATATGTTAAGACAAACATTTTGACACACTTTCATGGGGATTGGACTGAGAATGTGGCTTCTTAGTGGTCACAAGGTTTTTCAATGATTTGACCCAGTAACTTATTTTTTGACCATATAGCACCTGTTTTTTATGTAAATGAGATATTATCAAGACTAACATTTTGACCAACTTTCATGTGTACTGGATCTGAAATATGGCTTCTGGAGCATACACAAGGTTTTTCAAAGATTTGACCTGATGACCAAGTTTTTGAGCTGACATCACCAATTTTCAAACCTGTCTGAGGTATCAGATATATCAAGACAAACTTTCTGACCAATTGTCATGAGTATTGGACTGAAAATGTGGCCTTTAGAGCATTGACAAGGTAGAAGTTGAGAGTAATGATAGGTTGCACAAAAGCTGACCTTTAACACTTTGTGCATAAATGTTTAGGAATGCAAAGATGAGGTTAGGTATCATTTAAGGTAATGGATGGTGGAGGAGAGAAGATAGTGCATATCTATATGTGTACTGCATTAGGCATATGTTGGTCATGGCTATAGCTGGATCCTTTCTTTGACACTCACCCCTGTCTCTACATGTTACCCTCTGTTTTGGTGGTTCTTGAGCGTAAAGTGGTGACAGGAAGGTTATGGATGGGATCTGTCACTAGTAAGACCAGGGACTTGGTGACAGGTCTTTGAAGTGAGCTTTCCATTGCACAGCCACAAACATAGATTAGCAAAGTTTACTGAATATGTTGATCAAGTAATAACCATCCTACAGAGTGTCAGCCTGGAGGGGCTTCCATCAGTTTTGATGACAGATGTTTCATTCCCCATGCTTAATGTTTCATTTATGAAGTGAGCTTGCATCATTTTGAGACCTGTAGGTTTGTTATGATCAGATGCAAACATTCTGACCAACTTTCAAGAGTATTTGACTGAAAACATGGCCTCTATTGCATACAGAGGCTTTTTCTAATGTTTGTCCCAGGTCCAAGTGACCTTGTTTTTGACCCAACATCACCCATTTTCATACTGGTCCAAGATAAGCAAGACAAACATTCTGACCAATGGATTTTATGGATCCATGATTACTGTGATTGTGATTGTTAAGAGTATTGTACTTAAAATGTGGCCTCTAGAGTGCACACACAAGGTAAAAGTTGACAAAGGATGACAAACAACAGACACAGCACATAAAAGCTCACCTTGAGCGCTTCGTTCTCATGTGAGCTAAAATTAAAGGAATTTCAGAACTTTTCTGTTATAAGATGGTTTCTTGCAGAGTATTGATGATATGGTCATTGCAGCAAGATTTATTCAAATGAATTTGGGTTGTTCATTGCTTTAGATTGATCCTTTCTTTGACACTCGCCCCTATCACTGTAGGGGCTTCAGTCTATTGTGATGAGTGATTTATGCTTCATTCCCCATGCTTACTGTTTCATTTATAAAGTAAGCTTGCATAATTTGGAGATCTGTAGCTTTGTTATGATCAGAACACAGCCGTTGCATGGATTGAACCAAGTCATGTATTCAGAGTTATTACTTATTATTTCTTTAACCCTTCACCAAAAATTTTTGTGTGTATGTAACCCTGAAGAACATCATAGAGAAAGGAGAAAATAATGGTCACCTGCTCCTTTCCTGACAATGTTTGTATAAACAGCCTACTCTTCAACCTGACATGACCTAATTTCAAACATGTCAGAATGATCATCAAGACAAACATTCTGACCAACATTCATGAGTTTAGATGTCATTTAAACTAATAGATGGCGGAGAAGATAGGATAGTACATGTCTATATGTGCAGTGCAAGATATTGGGCATATTGTTGTCATTACTTTGGATTGATCCTTTCTTTGACACTCACCCCTGTCTCTATTAGGTTGTTACCCACTGTGTCACTGGCTCTTGAGCGTAAAGTGGCGACAGGAAGGTTATAAATGGGATCTTTCACAAGTAAGACCAGGGACTTCGTGACAGGTCTTTGAAGTGACCTTTCCATTGCACAGCCACAAACAAGGTCAATTAATGTTTTGGTCAAGGAATGACCATCCAACAGTTGCTGCAGAGTGTCAGCCTGGAGGGGCTTCAATCTATTGTGATGACAGATGATTCATTTCTGAAGAAATTGAGCTTGCATAATTTGGAGATCTGTAGATTTTTTATGCTCAGGTCATGGCCATTGCATGAGTTGAACCAACCCTTCCTAAAAAATTTCTGTGTGTTTGTAACCCTGAAGAACATCCTAGAGAAAGGAGAAAATAATGGTCACCTGCTCCTTTCCTGTCAATGTTTGTGCAAAGTTATGGTCTGCCAATGCCTCTATTATGAATGTCTTTAAAATTTGACCATAACTATGTTACTTCATAAGTTTTCTTTATTCTTGCAGAATCTGATGATCCAGACATGCATGGTGTAAGGAAAAGGTGAACTACCATACCTGTTCCATACCGTATGTTTCAGATCAATATCAATCATTATAGTAATTTCAGCTTAAAACCACAGCATGGATCGAACAAAGCAATGTGTTCAGTTGTATCATGTGCCAACAGCATGGATTGAACCAAGTTTAGTATTTTACCTAAACTATGTATGACCATGGCATGGATCGAACCAAGCAGTGTATTCAGTTATATCATGTACCCATAGCATGGATTGAACCAAGTTTAGTATTTTACCTAAGTATGACTGTGACATGGATCGAACCAAGCAGTTAGTGTGTTCAGTTATATCATGTACTAGCAGCATGGATTGAACCAAGTTCTAAGTAAGACCGTGGCATGGATTGAACCAAGTGTTAAGATTTTATATCAGCATTGCCTCGGCCTCTTTTAAACAAGTTATATAGTCAGTTATATCATGTATCTTTAACCCTTTATCCAACAATGCTATTTACACAGTGGCAGGTACATTAGTACGACAATGGCACGAATTGGACCAAGTTTTATGTTCAGTAATATAAATCCCATACAGTGGCAGGTACATCAGTACAATCAGAGCTTGGATTGAACCAAATTTTATGTTCAGTTATATCACGAATCCCATCTTTGAGTCTTCATCAAACAGTACTATTTACATACAGTTGCCAAGTCATTGCAACACATGGATGACTGTGATGTGGATTTATATTCAGTCATATTACATCACAATGAGGGAGAAGCTAGCTTCTTTCAATAATTTATGTGGCTTTTGTCATTATTTCAAGTCATATCACAGTAAAACCTCACTTATTCATGTGTGTCCTGGGTTTCACCAGTACTCGGACTCTGAAGAGTCTTGCCCAAGGACCACAAATACCCCAGCTTTGTGAATGAGGATCGAACCCAGGCCTCTGGAGTATATACCCTGCACTTTCACCATTGAGCCGCACAGAACCCCATGGGGAACTGAGAATAGCAGCCCTTAACAGATGGATGGAAGACTGATGTGGATGACCAGAGCCAAGATGGAGTTCGGGAAGAAGTAACAAGAGCAGCCCCCTACAGATGGATGGAAGACCCACATTGAAAAACAGCACCCCCTAACAGATGGATGGAAGACCCAGGTTAATGTACAGAGCCTAGATGATGTTCAAGAAGATGAAGTGCAGCCACTAACAGATGGATGGTGAACCTATGGTGATGCCTGATGTGTAGTGGAATATCCAATGGAGAGATAACAAGTAACTATTTTATGAGTACCTCTCTGGTAAACAGCATTTTTTTCCCTTTTCCTGTAATGTGTTCTATCCTTGCAAAGACAAATCCCATCACTCAACTCTTTACAAAGAGACAAAACTTTGGACATGACCAAATTAAAAGCATTAGTAAATGATGAATCAAAAGTGGCTCAAATTACAAATTTGTCTCCAAAAGGATAGAAAACATTGTGCAAAAAGAAGAAAATGCTGGTTACCAGTATTTTCTCCAATTTCCACAATGCCTTCTACCTTGTCAGAAAACTTCATTAACTCTTTACCACACAATCTTGACTTTTAACGACCCTGCGAAAGAAGTCCTTTGAAAACCTTGTGGGAAAAGGAGAAAATGCTGGTAACCAGCACTTTCTCCTTTTCCCACAATGTTTTTTACCCTACCCAAAACAATTTTCAATTTTTCAATTACATTTATTCTGTCGCCTGCAAATGCTTTCAATTTGGACCAGTCTAAAATTTTGTCTTTTGGTGAAGAGTTAATTTTGTTTCAATTTCTAGAAATTGTTGTCAGCAAATGTTGTAGAGGGGCCTAATATTGGCCGTTTGAGAAAGCATTAATTACTTGAGGAGCCCATGGAGAGGTGCAGTGGCTGCTTTAATATGACCAGAAGCAACTAAAACACCCATTTCACCCTTTACGACAAAATCCTATCTTTCAATAAACTTAAGAACGATGACTTTCGGGAAACTTGTGGTACAAGGAAAATATGCTAGTAACCAGTATTTTCTTTCATGGTGCTTTCTATCCTTCCTGAACAAATCTTGTTTAGAGTTAAACCATTTTAGTGCCAAATAAACCAAATGGATATTTTCATTCTACAATAAGACCAAGATGATTACATTTTTCTGGCTGCCTTTTGTCTGTGCTGAATCAGCAAGCAAAGTGGATGGTGTAGATCAAAGATCAGACTGCATGTTTGTGAAGTCTGATCTTGATCTAAACTTAGTAGAAAAGCAACTATAGTAGAGAAAGGGGCTGTAAGGGTTAGTTTGTTGCCTGCAAATGGTTTTCAACTGGAAGTCTAAAAATTGTGCTTTGGTATAGAGTTAACTCTTTATCACACAATCTTGACTTTTAATGACGCTGAGTAAGAAGCCTTTTGAAAACATTGTGGGGAAAGGAGAAAATGCTGGTAACCAGCATTTTCTCCTGTTCCCAAAATGTTTTCTACCTTGCCCAAAACAAATTTCAGTTTTTCAATCACATTTATTTTGTTGTCTGCAAATTCTTTGAATTTGGACCAGTCTAATTTTTTTTTGTTTGGTAAAGAGTTAAATAAGTTTATCTTCATTTTTATTTTTTCAGCAGACGACATGAAGATGGATGATTCCAAGAGACGATGTCCAAAAAAAGATGGAACTTGCTGCCCAATCATCTCTAGACAACCAGACTACGATGCCCAACCCACTCTAGAATACCAGATAACTGCAATATCCAACTGCCAAGAGGGTAAGTACTAGTAACACTTTACCATACAACATTTTAGACATGTCCAAATTTAAGCTTTTGCAGACAACAAAAATGGCACAAATAATGGGTTTTGTCATTAAATGGGTCAAAAACAATGAGGGAAAAGGAAAAGATTCTAGGTACTAGCATTTTCTTCTTTTCGCACAATGTTCTCAAAAGCTTTCTTCCTCAAGGTTAAAACATGGGATCATTTGGTCAACGGTTAATCCATTCCCACACAATTTAAAGTTTTTAAGGACTTTTGGGACACTTGTGGTACAAGGAGAATATGCTGGTAACCACTGTTTTCTTTCATGGTGTTTTCTATCCTTCCTAAACAAATCTCATTTAGAGTTAACCATTTTAGTGCCAAATGGATATTTTCATTCTACAGTAAGACCAAGATGATTACATTTTTCTGGCTGCCTTTTGTCTGTGCTGAATCAGCAAGCAAAGTGGACAGTGTAGATCAAAGATCAGACTGCATGTTTGTGAAGTCTGATCTTGATCTACACTGAGCAGAAAAGCAACTATAGTAGAGAAAGGGGCTGTAAGGGTTAGTTTGTTGCCTGCAAATGGTTTTCAACTGGAAGTATAAAAATTGTGCTTTGGTATAGAGTTAACTCTTTATCACACAATCTTGACTTTTAACAACGCTGAGTAAGAAGCCTTTTGAAAACATTGTGGGGAAAGGAGAAAATGCTGGTAACCAGAATTTTCTCCTTTTCCCAAAATGTTTTCTACCTTGCCCAAAACAAATTTCAGTTTTTTAATCACATTTATTTTGTTGTCTGCAAATTCTTTGAATTTGGACCAGTCTAAATTTTTTTTGTTTGGTAAAGAGTTAAATAAGTTTATCTTCATTTTTATTTTTTCAGCAGACGACATGAAGATGGATGATTCCGAGAGACGATGTCCAAAAAAAGATGGAACTTGCTGCCCAATCATCTCTAGACAACCAGACTACGATGCCCAACCCACTCTAGAATACCAGATAACTGCAATATCCAACTGCCAAGAGGGTAAGTACTAGTAACACTTTACCATACAACATTTTAGACATGTCCAAATTTAAGCTTTTGCAGACAACAAAAATGGCACAAATAATGGGTTTTGTCATTAAATGGATCGAAAACAATGGGAGAAAAAGAGAAGGTTCTAGGTACTAGCATTTTCTCCTTTTCTCACAATGTTCTCGAAAGCTTTCTTCCTCAAGGTTAAAACATGGGATCATTTGCTCAAGGGTTAACCCATTCCCACAGAATTTAGAGTTTTTAACGACAATAAGGAAGTAGGCTTTTGAAAACATTGTGGCAACAGGAGAAAATGCTGGCAACCAGCATTTTCTACTTTTCCCACAATTTTTTGTACACTTCCTAAGAGAAATTTCAGATTTTGAATCACATTTAATTTGTCGTCTGCCAGTGCTTTCAATTTGGACAGCTGTAAAATTATCATTTGCAAAAGGGTTAACTTATTACCTCCAGAAACAAATTTGCAGCAAATCAGGGATCATATATACACCTAAACTTGAAAAAGATCCTCTCAAAATACATTTTAAAAAATCAAGCTCAGTTTTAATACCAAACAGTCAAGTCTTTTTATGAATCAAAAGAAGACTTGGAAACATAATGGGAAAGGGAGAAATTTGCTTAAATTTGACTTTGTGTTATTTTCCTTTCAGATGCCGCAAATCAGGATGGCAGGCAGTGTGTGAGGTATTCAGCTGGATTGCAAGCCGCCTAGATGGACGATTTTGTGAAATACTATTCTAAGTGCCTATACAACATACATGCACTGAGAATAGTATTGCACTCACCTATGAAAGTGTTTATTAGATAGGACTGGAAATTTTTTTTTTTGTTTTCAGTATATCCCTGTTTTTGCTTTGCTTAGTAAGCAATTAAGTATATGTACTTATATGATAGTTACAGATATATTTTGATATTTGATTTTTGTTTAAACTTTAAATGTCTTTATTCTAGGCATCTGGATATAGCAATATTTTTGTTGTTTTAAGATGTTGTTAAGGTGATGGAATGCTATCTTGTTTACTTTCCCTACATTTATCAAAAGGATTTGTTTTGGTATCTATTGCTTAAGTTATGGGTACCCATACTTTTTGTAGCTGATTGTTATAATTAAAATATGCTTTTTTTTAAACATGCTTACGATGATAACATAGAATTTTTATGACATTAGGCAATCTTTTTTTTTTCATCACAAGATCATTGTAACCAGTATTGTTATTAACAAAATATGTTGTTTTTTTTAATATAGACCATTTACCTTACTTAATGGTGTTTATTGATTAAACAGTTTAAACTGAATTTAAACCAGGAGCTCAGATTTGAAGGTGGTGATGGTTGGCTGAAGGGGAGGAAGGAAGCCAATTTTTCTAAATACATTATGTGTACATGTTTGTAGAAGTTTTAATTCTACAAAAATGTTTTGGTGAGCACTGTATTGTGGTCATGGATGGGAATTGTACCCACTCTGTCAATTTCAACATTAAACTAAATCAGTTCATGTTGTCTTTAGTATAATGTTGTTGCCTTTGTTTACATAGAACTTTTATTACATTAAGTATACTTTTTTTTTCATCACAAGATCATTAGTACTGATAATGCTATCAATAAAGTACATTTTTTTTATATGGATAGTTCACCCTTCTTAATGGTGGTTTCATTATTTAAACAGGTTTTGCTTTTGCTTTCTAATGTACTCTTTAAGGTTCTGTTGAAATTCATTTACAACTGAATTTGTGTAGATTTTATATTATATACAGTTTTCACTTGTTGTTTTTTCAGTTAGTTAGGAATAGTTTTGTTCATGCAGTGATCATCAAAAAATGTTTATTTGGCATAGCTGTGCAAAATAGATAATGGTTGAAAACATAAATAATTGCTTGTCCTCGACACTACAGTGTCTGATAATTGAAAATCGAGTATAGTTACAAATCATATGGGTAAATATTTTCTAAAGTTTGAGATGTGTGACATGTGTAAGTGTTCGAGATACTTCATTAGCTGAGAGGAAGAGGATGGTAAAAAATACCAAAACTAGTCAGTTGAGTCTTTTAAAAGTGCACCATATCTACAAAATTGATAGGTATAATACTTATTGATGTATCTAAACATGTGTGTTTTATACACACTCCTGTGCTTTTACATATTTGAGGACTCGTAAATCCAGGGGATTTGTAGCGAACAGGTCACATGATAGAGTTAGGTTTGTTTTTTTAAGTACGAGTGTTTACTAGGAAACAAATTGGTGCTTTAGGGAAAGGTAGAGATGGACACAGACAGCTTGACAAACCAGAAGCTGCATGCAGGTTTTTGAAATGCCTTTGTAGTAAATATGTAGTAGTGTAAGGTGTAAGTGTAAGGTGTAAGGGACAGGCATGGATGGAATCTGTCTGCAGCTAGACTAGGAGCATCACATAGATTTTGACAAGACAGACTGTTTTGTTCAGTTTTTGTCAAGACAGACTGCTTTGTTTACAGATTTTGACTAGACAGACTGCCTTTTTCAGTTTTTGACTAGACAGACTGCTTTGTTCAGTTTTTAACTACTGCTTTGTTCAGTTTTTGATGAGAGACTTCTTTGTTCAGTTTATGACAAGACAGACTGCTTTGCTCCAAATTTTTGACGAGATAAACTGGCTTATTCAGAGTTTTTGACAAGAAAGACGTTTTTTTTTTAATTCCAAAACTGCTTTGTTCACAGTTTTTCACACGAAAGACGTTATTTTTTTAATTCCGAACATTTGAAATGTAAATAATCCCTTTGATTTACCAACTCTCAAAGATGTTTCCTATGGCAAGGTATTCTCTCAGGTGGATACATTTTGATTCAATATCAAAGAGATGGGGTTTTAGGACTTGGTGCCTTTAAAAGATTCATTGGCTTGGTCTATGTGCATTGCTTGTATCTATCACCTTGACATTACCTCAGTCAGCTCTTGAAATAATTTTGAATGCTAACCTGAGTCTATTTCTCCTAAACCCAAGGAAAGATTTGCCTTTGAAAGACAGTGGACACAAATTAGGACTCCACCTTCTTTACTGCAACATTGTTGGTATTGTACACTCAGATTTTAAGCTGGGCTGATTTATTGTTGTAGCCTTGTTGTCGTCTTCCATTATACTGTTTATGTGCAAAAACTTAAGACTTTTTAGACTCTCTTTTTACTTACTGAAGATATTTACTTCAAACTTCGATAAGTTTTGACTATCAAAAGGGGAACCCATACAACAATGGCAGGTTACTATCAAAGTATTTTTGACAGTTATGCCCCTTTTTTTGATGTAGAAATTTCACTTAAAATCAAGCGCCTGCAGCCGAGCATTTGCACCTGCATGTGATGCTCTTGTATTTCTGACAAAACTGTATCCAGTTTTCAACCATAATGATATATATGGATCTGTTAGATTATAGCTAGGTGTGCTGAATATTTTACATGTAGCAGTCTTTGTGTTGTTCTAATTTTTCTAAAATGTAGCATTTATTTCCAAGATGAAACCTTTGTTGTTTTTTTTTCAACTTGGCCCACTTACTATGAGGCAGTGGGGCCTTATCTGAGGACCGTCAGGAAAAGCAAGTTAAACCTTTCCCACGTGACTAATTTCAGACTCTTCTAAATTTAAACATCAGTGGGCAACAAATTTAAAATTACTACAAAAGAGTTGATGTTCTCTGACAGAAAAGAAAACAATGTGGGAAAAGGAGAAAATGCTCATTACCAACATTTTCTCCTTTTCCCACAATATTCCAAAAGGCTTTTTCCTCAGTGTTGTTAAAACATGGAATTGTTTGGTAGGAGTTTAATTTTGCCAGAAACTGATGACACTTTTTTGTTACACGTTTTTTTCTGGGGCAATTTATTTATTCTCTTTCTCTTATTTGAAAGAGATACTGAATTATCACTGTTTTGTCTGTTACTGTAAATATGATATTACATATTACATACCTGTCTAGATGAAGTCTATATTTACCCTTTACCAGACAATCCTAAGTTGTAATGACCCTGACAGGAAAACTTAATGAATATATTGTAGGAAAAGGAGAAAAAGGTGTTAACCAGTATTTCTCCTTTTTCCACAACATTTTCTATAGTGTTCAAGTTGTATGCATTACATACACATTGTTCTTTTTATTCCAGATATTTTCCTATTTATGACTTATGTTATTTTAAATTCTATGATGATATTTGTATTTATTTGTTTATTTAAGTCTCATTCAAATACAACATTTTTTTTTTCTGTTGAAATAAAAAAATTCAAATCACTAGTCATGTGTTAGCTATTTATTTATGCTATGACTCTTTTCACTTCTCTCAATTGCCCCTTTAAACCCTTACTTGTACAATCTTGAGTTACGACCCTGTGGAACAAAGCTATAGAAAACATTGTTAGAAAATGAGAAATGCTGGTAAGCAGCTTTTTTTCTCTTTTCTTACAATGTTTTTTGTCCTTTCAGAGACAAATTTGATCATTTGAGCCACATTTGTTTTGTTGTCCACAAATGCTTTTGATTTGGGCATGTCCAAAATTTAGTCATTTGGTAAAGTGTTAATTAACTTTCATTTATATTTGAGCTTTGCTCTGGCAAAAGGGGTTTAGTGCCTCTACCTGATGAATTATAACAAGCAAGTCATTGCAATTCTCATTGATCCATAAAACCCATTTTGTCTAACAATTGAGTCCTGAGTTAGACAGTATGTTATGTGTAGTCTGATCTTGATCTATACAGGCCACAAAAGGCAACTTAAGTTGTAAAAGGAGCTTTGAACCTTTACCACACAATCCCGAGTTTTAATGACCCTGAGAGAGAGACTTTTTGAAAACATTGTGGAAAAAGGAGAAAATGCTGGCAACCAGCATTTTCTACTTTTCCTACAATGTTTTCTACCCTATCTACAAAAAATTTCATCATTTTGACCTCTTGTAATTTGTTGTCTGCAAATGCTTTCAGTTTGGACCACTCTAAAAAATTTTGTCCTATGCTTAAGGGTTAATATGGGGGTTGTAATAAGAAAATTGGGATTGGATCCTCTGTGGCAGCTAGGGCATGTCATGGAGTAATGTCCATAAGGAGAGATGGTAAACCCTGGAAAGGGATGAAAAGAGAGGTGTGGAAATGATTTGACTGAATATTCTATTGACAGTCATGTAAAATTGCATTTGATCGATTCATAATTTGATACGTGTCCTCAAGCCTACTGTGGCTCAGTGTCGGTTGTGTGATGGTGCGTCACTTTACTTTCAATAAAAAAAAAATCTGAAACTGCAGAACTAATTTTAACCAAAGTCCACAGAAATGGTCCTACCGTGGTACTTTTGGGAATTCCTTCCAAGAATTTAATTACATTTAAAATGCTACTTGCCGTGGTAAAAAAAATTATGAGCCAGAAGACTTTTGAAAACATTGAGGAAAAAGGAGAAAATGCTGGTTATCAGCATTTTCTCCCTTTCCCACAATGTTTTTTAACCTATCAGACAAATTCCATCATTGTCACCTGTAATTGCTTTCAATTTGGACAAGTCAACTTTTTGACATGTGGTAAAGAGTTAAAAAGGGGCTTAATGCATCTGCGAATAGTATCGGCCCAGGTTAACCTGTGCAGTCTGCACAGGCTGACCAGAGCCGAAACTTTTCACTATCGGTCAACTTTCTGCATGCCCAAGGACCAGTGTACCTCATGTTACAGTCGGTTGTTAGTCAAAATGGGATATTACGGATCCATCATTATGTGATAGTTTGCTTGTTATCAAGCATCATGGAAATGAATTAAACCCCCATTTGCCAGAGCATGACTCATATCTTTTTCACCAAAACCATGTGTTGGAGTTCTCAGTAATGTGGCATAAATATCCTCTGTTGGACCTGTTTTCCAGATTTTTTTTTCTATCTGATCCATTTAGAGACATGGCTGGTGCAGTAAGGCTTGTTTTCTCTTGGACTCTTACCACAGGAATACAGCCAGTGGCTTGGGAAAAATGTTGTGCAAAGAACTGTTATTAAATACTGCAGGAAAGCATGGATAGTTGCACTGGCCATCACGATGTAACTGGTGGAATGTTGAATACAGCATTAAACACCATACAATCAATTAATTAATCAATCAGTCAATTAACCTTTCTACCAAACAATCCCATGTCTGAATGACCCCAAGAAATTCCCTTTGAAAACATTATTTGAAAAGGAGAAAATGTTTGAAAACAATTTCCTGCTTTTCCAACATTTTTTTTCAACCCTTTTAAGACATGACCAATCATTTGAACCACTTTTTACTTGTGGTTTGAGAATACTTCATGGTAAAGAGGTTAACCCCTTACCACACAATCTGAGTTTAAGCGACCCTAGGGAAAAGGTCTTTTGAAAACATTGTGAGTAAAGGAGCTGGAAACCAGCATTTTTTTCCTTTACCCACAATGTTTTCTAGCCACTCAAACGCAAATTTCTGTTTCATTGTGGTAAAGAGGAGAAAATGCTGGTTACCAATATTTCTCCTTTTCCCACACTGTTTTCAAAAGTCTTCCCCATTAGGGTCGTTAAAGCTTCAGATTGTGTGGTAAAGGGTCTATAAATAAAATGATAATGTCCAGCCAGTAGTACAGACCAAAATATTATTTCAAAGCTCTTTACACATAACCATACAATAAAAATACTGTATTGGACAGTGTAGACCCATGATCAGACTGCATGATCTGTACAGTCTGAGCTTAATCTACTTTGTCTACAAAAACCGCATAGAGTCATGTCTGGTAGCCTTGGGTGTGTAACAGACTTTTATAGGCTTTTTTTTTTATTTAAAGGGAAATAAGTCTTGTTCATTATGATACATGTTTGAAACTAGTTATCTCCCTTGGTGTTAATTCCTTTCCCAAACAAGCCCTGGTTTTCACGTGTCTGCAGTACAAGTCTTTAGAAAACACTGTGGGAAAAGGAGAAATTGCTTGTGATGAGAAATTTCCCCTTTTCCCACAGTGTTTTCTACCCTTTTTGAGAATTTTATGCCATTTTCATCAAATTTAGAATTGTTGTCTGCAAACTCTTTCAATTTGGACCACTCCAAAATTTGTTGTTTGGGAAAGGGTTAATACTGTATACTCTCATGTTCTTTGCGTAGAAACCAAACCAGAATAAAGTGGCCAAAGAAGCTTTGTCCAGCTTGAAAAACAGGCTAAAATTAGTTTTTAAGCCTTTACAGCACAATGCTGCCCTGAAAAAGTTGGCATTTAAAAACATTATGGGAAAAAGAGAAAATGCTGGTAATCAGCATTTTCTTCCTTTCTCACAATGTTTCCTACCCTATGAAAGACAAATTTTATGTGTTGAGGAACAGCAAATTTGTCGTCTGCAAATTCCTTCAATTTGGACATGGCTGAAATATTGTTGTCTGGTAAAGAGTTAAAGAAGCAGACCTCATAAACCCTAGATCAGACAGTAAAGGATATGGGATCCACACTGGCTTCACATCCACATAATGTTTCCAATGGCATGCTTTGGTTCAAGTATAAGAGGCTAGAGGTCTATTTCTATTGTAGCTTTATAATACTGTCCAAAATAAGATATAACTGGGCCTTTAACACATTAATCTCTACTATCTGCGCAGTCTGCACAGATTTACCTGGGCCAAAACTTTTCATTACAGGTCAATTTTCTGTACGTCCAAAGACCAGTCTACATCATGATTAGGCTGGGTCCGTATTCACCAACCATTCTTAAGAACGTTCTTAGACTTATTCTTCAAAATTTTCCAATTTTGAAAGTAACACACCTTCTGATTGGCTAAACCGTACGGTTTAGCCAATCAGAAGGTGTGTTACTTTCAAATTTGGAAAATTTTGAAGAACAAGACCAAGAATGTTCTTAAGAATGGTTGGTGAATACGGACCCTGGTTGTTTGATAAAGTGGCTATTACGGATCCCTAATTATATGATGGCTTGATTGGTATAATACATCATGGAGATGTATTGAGCCCCCTTTTGCCAGAGCATGGCTCAATTAAATGCGGCTAAAAATATGGGATTTGTTTTTGAAAATTGTTGAAAACATTGTGCTAGTCTCCTGAATTTTATTCTTTTCCCACAATATTTTCGTAAGTCTTTGTAAAAAGCATTAAAACTCAGAATTGTGTGGGTATGGGTTAAAAATCCAATATAACATTGCTTTTACTCTGTAGGTCTGCCACATGGCCAAATTTTATACTTGTCCATATTGCAAGCATTAATTTTGTAGATAACAAAAGAAAAGGCACATAAAACTGAATTTCATGTTTGGAAGGTTAGAGAAGTTACACTGTGGAAAAAGGAGAAAATGCTTGTTCCTACTATTCTTTCCTTTTCCCAAAATATTTTGAGAAGCCTTCTCCTTCAGTGTCATTAAAAGTTGGGATTGTGTGGTAGAGAGTAAAAGATTACCACTGACTGGTCTGGAAAAGGAATAGATTAATATTTCTTTACTTGATGACAAAATTTGGCGCTTGTCCAAACTCAAACCATCTGCAAACCATTGCAATTTTATAGCTTTTTTTCCCTCCAAAAGTGCAGAGTATCTGACTAAAGAGTAGAGAGTGGTGATCAACCCTTTACCACACAATTCTCGAGTTTCAATGAACCTGAGGGAAGAGGTTTTGAAAAGATTGTGAGAAAAGGAAAGCATTTTCTCCTTTTCCCACAATGTTTTCAAACCTTTCAGCGAAAAGTTCAACCATTTGAGACACATTTCATTTGTTGTCTGTAAATAATTTCGATTTAGTCTAAAACTTCTTCCTTTAATAAAGAGTTACACATGTATTTATGTTGGGCGCTTGGCTACTTATTATAATTGTGTTGAGTGTATGTTGCGCATAGGTGCCTCTCGTTGTAGTATAAATAGAGAACGCGAATCTATACTTGTCATAACAGACCAGCATAGCTCTAGTGGTAGAGCGAAGGACTTGTAATCTTCAAGTCTTGGGTCACTTGAAGGTGTGGGTTCAAGCCCCATGGCTGGCTATCTAAAATTACTAATAGTCTTTTGGATGAAACATTAAACTGAGGTACCCTTTGACGGTGCTATACACTGAGCATGTTAAAGAACTAGGGGTAACTTAGGATGGGTTTCGTCCTGCATCTTGCACTATCCCCCTAAAACTAACAGCCTTCAGGGGGTGTCGCCCATATGGGCAACTGTTAGCGACAATAACAGGCACAAATTCAATGAAATCTGGCCATTTTACAGCTAGACTACACACTGTTTACAATTGCTTTATAACCTGCCCAGATCTGCAACATTTCATTCAAAACCACGTTCATCGAAAACTATCCCTAGCCCTAACCCTTGCCCTAACCAAGACGAATAGCGGCTCAGATCTTCCTCCCAGACAGAGCTTTTCATGAAATAAATCTAGGAATTTACCAGGCGGTATTATAAAACACACATGGATTTTGACGAAACACCCTTTCAACGAAATATTTTTCACCAAACCTCGTCACCTACTCTTTTTTCATGAATGAGGAAATTGTATTAGTACAATATAATTTATAAACATGCATGTATAATTGATGAGAGATACTATGTTCATGTTAACCTGCTGGTAACCTGCTTCTCACCTTTGACAGCCAAATTTTATACCGGTATTTGTTGTACATTTCAGGTGTGTGCACCTACATGTATGTACTATACAACAGCTCTGATAGTTGTATCATAGAGTTTGCTAAATACACTGCCATCATCCAGAGCTCTGACCTCACACTGACAGAATCTGTACATCTGATTGGTGACATGGAGTGTGTAAGATTGTCTGTGAGCAGTCCTTATTGAATGACAAGTTTGAGTGCTGGTCATTCATCTACATCTGATGGGTGTCATGGAATGTGTAAGGTTGTCTGTGAACAGTCCTTATTGAAGGACAAGTTTGAGTGCTGGTCATTCATCTACATCTGATGGGTGTCATGGAATGTGTAAGGTTGTCTGTGAACAGTCCTTATTGAAGGACAAGTCTGAGTGCTGGCCATTCATCAACATCTGATCGGTGACATGGAATGTGTAAGGTTGTCTGTGAACAGTCCTTATTGAATGACAAGTTTGAGTGCTGGTCATTCATCTACATCTGATGGGTGTCATGGAATGTGTAAGGTTGTCTGTGAACAGTCCTTATTGAAGGACAAGTCTGAGTGCTGGCCATTCATCAACATCTGATCGGTGACATGGAATGTGTAAGGTTGTCTGTGAACAATCCTTGTTGAATGACAAGTTTGAAAAATGGCAACTCACCTACTTCTGATTGGTGACACGGAATATGTAAGGTTGCCTGAGAACAGTCCTTGTTGCATGACAAGTTTGAGTGCTGGCAATTCACCTACCTCATAATGTGGACACAGAATGTGTAAGGTTGTCTGGGAACAATCCTTGTTAAAAAATAAGTGTGAATAATGGCAATTCACCTACATCTGATTGGTGACATGGAATGTGAAAGCTTGTCTGAGAACAATCCTTGTTGAATGACTAAGTTTGTGTGCTGGCCATTCACCAACTTCTGATTGGTGACAGTGAGGTAGATAAGTCTGTTTACTTGTTCCTTTTTTCAGTATTTTCCACACTATTCAAAGTTTTTACAACTCCAAGGAAAAAAGGCACTGGAAAACATTGTGTGAAAAGGAGTATCTGTTTTCTACCACTTCAAAGACAGATATAATCTTTTCAACTACATTGAATATGACATCTACAAATACCTTCAGTTTCTATTTGGACAAATTATAATGTTATCGTGTAGTAGAGAGTTTAACCTCTACCTCATGACAAAATTTTAGACTCCTCCGTAATCAGAGCAATTGCAGACAACAAATTAACCTTTAAGGCAGTATATCAGTATTTTTTCTCACGGACAGATTTTTTTTAAAAACTTTGCACATACACAGCTCATCATGTCTCTAGGAGATTACAGTAAACAAAAATATAGGTCACCTTGTTTGTTTCTGAGAAGTTTGCTTTTAAAAAAAAGGTAAATACAGGTCCAAAATTCAACATTCAACATATACAAGATTTTAGTCACCTTTCTTTAATAGTCAATTAAACAGAAAAAAATCCAGAAGAATATACAAATATACATCATTTCAATGAAAAATTCATTCAGTTCTACACCAAAAATCTATAAAAGCATGGTTTTGAGCATGGTAAATGCACAGATATATTAGTAAAATATATATGGAGCGTTGAGTAAAAAAGGGAGATAATTTGACCAAATTAAGAATTAATTTTTTAAAGATATATACTTTCTTATGGACAGATTTTTTTAAAATTGCCACAGTTGTAGTATTTATAATTATAATCTATAGAAAGAAATAAAACAGGTACCTATTTGTGCTTATTTCTTTAGAAAACAGTTATGAAATTCACTGTGAAAGTTTATTTTTCAAGGAAAATTAGGACTTTAGACGACCCTTAGCCTAATGAGTGACAACTGAACATCAGAATTTGTAACAATGTGGCCAGTTATCTTTTTTAACACAAAACTGGAATAATTATATTGTGCAAAAAATGGTATTGCCCACATGAACGGTGGCCTTTGTGTCCACAATGTTTTTAAAAGTTTCAGGGCCCAAGCTCTGAGAAAGCAATATTTTGGCAGTTCTGCTCCAGTTCTATTTCGGTTTTGAGGCATTCCTTAGAGTGGAAAACATTGTCATAACAGAGGTCATTGCTCATAATAAGCAACAATATATCTTTTACAGTTTGTTTTCAAAGCATATTGACTCATGCTCGGTTTGGTCCTTGATATTTTAGTGCCACTGTGTTCCATTTATTAAGTCATTGTCAGTGCTTGTATGAGAAATGACTTTTTTATCCACAATGTTTTAACCCAAAATGGAGACAGGGAATACTTGATTTTATGACAGAAAACATTGTGAGAAAAGAAGAAATAGTTTGTAAATAGCAGTTTCTGACATTGGACGATGACGAAAAAGTTCGATTAACTATTGTGGAACTCTTTACCAAATGACAAAATTACAGACTGGTCCAAATTGAAAGCATTTGCAGACGACAAAATAAATGTAACTCAAAAATTGAAATTTGTTTTTGGAAGGCTAGAAAACATTATGGGAAAAGGAGAAAATGCTGGTTATCGGCATTTTCTCCTTTTCCCACAATGTTTTCAGAAGGCTTCTTTCTCAGAGTCGTTAAAAGTCGGGATTGTGTGCTAAAGTTGCCGATGCTGATCATCGATTACAAATACCAAAAATTGATCACTAAACCTGAAAAACACTGAACGTAACCAAGAGATTCCAAACTCAATCAAAGGATGCAACTCTAACAACCACAAAACATGAAAATGGCCACTGATGCAGTCAAACAGCTAAAAATTAATTCCTAAACAAAATCTGAAGAGTGGAAGTATTTTGGATTTCATAATTTAAAATAAGATGAGCCCCCAATAAAATTTAGTTTAGATCCAAGCAGATCTGTCTGTAGAATATGTAGGAAGACATACTGAAATATAGGTAAGAAAAAAGTCACTGCATTTGAAATTTTTCAAAAAGCAAATTTAACGACGATGTATGACTATTGTTTTTATCTTTCAACAAACCTGCGTTCGAAAATGTTTAGGAAAAAAGGAGAACCTGCTTGTTAGGCACATTTTTTCCTTTTCCGAGCATGTTTTATAACTTATTTTTCCAAGTTAAACCCATAACCAAACACCAAATTTATATACTTCCATAACTGATTCTAAGACCAATTATCGCATCAGAAGTGGATTAGAATTCTAACCAATCATCGATTAGCATTTTCAACTGATTTCCCAACACTTATTTCTGAGGTCCAGCGCAAAGTTTACTTTCCAGGCTTTTTCAATACCGTATAGAAAAACAATATCCTTTGACATTCTCAGCATCCCAGATAAGCTGCGTATTTGCTTATTTTACGCTTTTTGGAACAGCAAATACGCAACATAACTTAATTTAAAGCATAACAAATACACACATGTTTCTCAGGATACACAGTTTGACTGATTTTCATTGCGTATTTTGTTGACAACCAAGATCGTCATCTTGACTGGCTGTGTAGTCACTGAAATGCTTGCATATCATTTTCTGAATGAATTGCAAGCTTCTTAGATCAGCTGATTATACCACTCATCACAACTCGGCCGATTTCGTACCTACATCTGTTTTGATCAATTGGATCACCCTAGGTTTGCCGAATGCTGATTAAACGTGTACTTGGTTTGGCATTCGGCAAACTTCAGGTCATCTTTTGATCAAATTTTCTCGGCTGTATCACCTAGATTGATATGCACCTACACAGAACATTTCTTCTAAAAAACAATACACCACTTTACCATTCTTAAATCATAATACTCCACTTTAGAAAAAGAAAACACTCGTCACAATTTTCTCTTAGAATCTTTCTGAATACATTTCCGTTGAAAAATAGTTTGTACATTAATTTTCCAACTCAGTCTATCAGTTCTCATTGACGCTTGGAAATTTGAAATAATCTGAGTTTTTTATGCTCAAAAATAATCTGCCTAAGGGTCAATCTGACAAATGAGATCATCGGCTAAAGCTTCATATAAATTAGCTTGCGGGCACGTACCCGCCAGATACATGGGCTTTAATAAGTTATAAAATTAGTGTCAAATGTGAAGTACGCACACGGCTCTGTTTATCACCGCTAATAAAACTGGCATTTTATGAAAACATGGTAAAAGTGTTCATCCTTTTATCTAGTGTAAAATGACAGGTTTTAGTGTTACCTGCTACCTTAATTGAAAAATTTATATCAAACAATGCAGAAATGCTTCTCCAAAAAATTAAATGACATGAAAAATCAGACGCTGAAAAAAACACGAAAACCCACATGACACAACAAAGGTCAGTTTGATGTTGTCCGATCAGAGACACTTTAATCTGTCTTACAGTCTTTAATAATGAATTTAAAGAGCAAATTTACACAAATCTCTGTATAAATCAAGAAATAGAAGCCAAAATATCTGTTTTGTAGTGAGGAAACACCATTGGTTGTGTTATGAAATAAAACTACATGTATATGACAACCTACAAATTAGACAGGGGAGGATGGAAGTTAGGCCCTCTTGTTTTACAGTGTTAGCACTGGAACAAGTGTTAAAGAAGGTATTGGTCACTCATAGGTGACCTTCCTTTTCTCTCTTTTCCACTATGTTCTAGTATGCTACATGAAAGACAAATCCAGTCATTCAAGCTACATTTGATTTGTCGTCTGGTACTGCTCTAAATATGAAAGAGTCTAAAATTATGTTGTTTGGAAAACTGTTAAAACCTTGTCTGTGTCCATTTATTCATAATGACGACTTGCATGCTTGGGCTGCAAGTTAAAATTCATCTCTTCATCTTTCTGATGATCAAGTGCTTGGAAATACTGAACAGTTGTAACCAAGGTATCCATATTTTAGCAACACATTTCCTTTTCATACCATGCTCAGCATATAACAGATAAAAAGAATAAAATAAAATTGCCATATTTTTCAATCAATCTTATTAGCTTTACACTATATAAAATAAAGAAAAAAAAAAAAAAAAAAATAACTTTATGGGATTGAAAAATACTATGTTCACTTATGGGGTAAAACTCGATTTTTACGCTACCATTAGAATTTTCTTGCTTAAAAATTTGCTGCTTAAGCAAAGTCATTTCATTTTACCCCAGCCATTAAAAAAATTATGCTTAAATACACCTTAGCTCAAAAAATTATCCGTGGCTCTGCATTCTATTTCTAGTTTTATCCTATCTAGCCCAATAAGCTGAGGTGGGCCCTCCACTGCTTCAAAACAACTGAACATTGCCTATCCTACCTACCCTTATCTCATACTTTTTTGAAAATAATTTGTATATGTGACTCATAGAAATACAATGAAACGCTTGGCAAAAAATAGGATAAGTAAAAGGTCATAAGATATGGTTGGGAAAGGAGACATTGCTCATTAAGCTCAATTTCTCCTTTTCCCACAACCTCTTCAAATGCAGAAATAGCTATGCATGTACAGCTTCAAATTTCCTGCCTTTGTTTGCTTATATGGTGTGGTGTGTAATGCTGTCAACAGTATTTTGATAATTCATGTGACAGTTTGCAGACCCAATTTTTCCTGGAATTTTGTTTCAACCAGTATTTGACCTATCATTCTTACACTGGCAAGCCAGTTATTAGCCGAAAAAAGTGCTACTTCTACAACGTTGGTATTACCATTCGTGTAAATAATACACAGGCCCACCGTTACAGATTTACTACCCGTGACAAAAATGCTTGCAAAGTATGGATGCCTGTGAACATTTATGATATACTCCATTAACTCTTTCACTGCCAGATAAATGGATTCAACAATTCTTGAGAATCTAAAAGAACATTCTTGTTGCTTTTGAAGTTGATTTTTATTGTAGATTAGTATCAGATAGCGGATTGAGTAGATGCAAGATCGGGCTGCTCATTTTGTGCAGTCTGATCTTAATCTATGCCATCTGTAAAAGATGTCCCGACATTAGCAGTGAAAGAGTTAACCCTTTCCCAAACGATAAATTTTAGACTGGTCCAAATTGAAAGAGTTTGCAGACGACAATTTTAAATTTGATGAAAATGGCAGAAAGTTCTCAAAAAGGGTAGAAAACACTGTGGGAAAAGGAGAAATTGCTCGTTACGAGCAATTTCTCCTTTTCCCACAGTGTTTTCAAAAGACTTGTACTGCAGACACGTGAAAACCAGGGCTTGTTTGGGAAAGGGTTAAAGCACTGAATAAACCCGTTGGTCATTTTCATTCTAGAATAAGACGAAGATAATTGTAATTTAAGTGGCTGCCTTTCGTCTATGCTGTTTCAGCAAAGCGGGCAGTGTAGATCTAAGATCAGATTGCACGTTTTGTGCAGTCTGATCTTTATCTACAGTGGCTGCAAAGGCAACTATATTAGTGAAAGGCACTTAAACCCTTTACCACACGATGCCAACGTTTAACAACCCTGATGAAGAAGCCTTTTGAAAATGTTGTGGGAAAAGGAGAAAATGCTGGTAACCAGCCTTTTCTCCTTTTCCCACAACATTTTCTACCTATCAAGGAGAAATCACATCATTTGAGCAATTATTGTCTGCAAATGCCTTCAATTTGGATGTGTCTTAAATTTTGTCATCTGGCAAAGGGTTAACTCTTTACCAAACAACAGTTTTTTGAATGGTCCAAATTGAAAGCATTTGCAGACAACAAATTAAATGTGGGTCAAATAATGGAATTTGTCTCTAAAAGGTAAGAAAACATTGTGGGAAAAGGAGAAAATGCTGGTTACCAGCATTTTCTCCTTTTTCCCACATTGTTTTCAATTGTCTCTCCTGTCAGGGTTGTTAAAACTCGGGATTGTGTGGTAAAGAGTTAAGGGTTAAATGTGACTCAAATGACGGGAATTTCTTAGAAGGACAGAAACACTTGTGAGGAAAGAAAACGCTGGTTACCAGAATTTTCTCCTTTCCCCACAATGTTTTCAGAAGCTTTCTTTTCAGGTTAGTTAAAACTTGGGATTGTTTGGTAAATGCTTAACCCTTTCCAAACAACAAATTTTAGACTCTCGAAACTTCAAACTATTTGCAGACAACAAATTTAGAAAATGATAGAATTTGTCTTTGATGTGGCGGAAATCATTGTGGAAAAGGTCCTTTTCTCATAATGTTTTCAAAAGGCTTCTTTCTCAGGGTCGTTAAAATTCAGGATTGTGTGGTAATGGGTTAAGATATTTTTAGAATTTGGGACAGAATTTTTGCAAGCTATGTTGGGATGTCACACAATCAGTAACACACATTGATGATGTGTTATTCTAATGAGTATGCTAACATCATAGTATTATTCATTTGATCCCATGAAAATAGATGTACTGCGCAGTGAGTTACCAATTGCAAGCAACCAATTATCATTTTGAATTTGCACCTTTTACTGCATCCAGTTTCTTTATGTTTGCATAGAAAGATACTGTAATTCATCAACAGAATTTGGACACTCTATGAATTTGGACATCATTAATTGATTCTTGAAATAATTTATTTTACGTCTCTAATCTCGGATAGCTGGTGCTAGCATTTTTTTTAGTAATTTGGACACAAAATTTGTGACTGAAAACATGCTTCCCAACTTTTTCAAAAACCAAAGGGGTTTTTTGAGGGTTTCAAAGGGGGAGATTTGGGTTTTCAAGGGGGACACTTTTTGAGGCGTACCGGAAGGTCTTTTTAACTCTTTACCACACAACAAAAATGTAGACTTGTCCAAATTCAAAGCATTTGCAGGTGACAACTTGTATGTGGCTCAAATGATGAAATTTGTCTTTGGTAGGGTAGAAAACACTGTGAGAAAAGGAGAAAATGCTGGTTACCAGCATTTTCTCCTTTTCCCACAGTTTTCAAGAGGCTTCTTCCTCAGGGTCGTTAAAAGTCGGGATTGTGTGGTAAAGAGTTAAAGACCATTTTCAAACCATTCTAGGTCAAATATCTTTATAATTGAACTGATTATTTATTTCTTTTTATTCTTTATTAAATATTATTGTTTATCAAAATTTCATGTATGTGAATATCTAGAGCAAAAACAAAATCATTGATCATAGTTATGAATATGTAGAAAGCAGTGACTTTTAAAGAAGTACTGTAATGTTTATTATCAAATGCTACTTTGTTTTCACTGTTTTGTAAGTATATCATATAATTTTTGACTTATTTTTCAAGGATATTCTGCCATTTTATACATTGTATATTACTCTATTGCTGGTAACCAGTCAAATATTGCCAACATCATTGTTTTCAATAAAACTACGATCACATTCTGGTCGATCTATTTTTAGATAAATTGGAATTCCAGTGGTCAAATTATGCAGTAAGAGTTGAAAACTTCGTATTTTTTCATTGTTTTTGTTACTGATTAACTTAATGTTTTCACTCATTTTTGTCTGCGTCCTGGGGACGCAATGAGCCTTGGGATTTTGTGTTTATAGATCTAGACTCTTACAATGTAATTTACCTGTTAACGTCAGGTGAACAACGTTTTGATTTCCACTCTGAAAAGTACCTCAGCCCCGTTCTCAAATTTGATTGGTTCACGATCATCAATCGATAAATCTCAGTATCATGATTCCTATTTATAGACAACGAATCTGATTGACCGTGAAATACACTTGTACACGTGTCAACTACTTGTAATCTTCGGATAAAATACATGTACCTTGGGTACAAATTTATCACACCCTTTTTAGCCTTATGTTGGGCTTTTTCCAGATCGGGTTTTTTTAATTGTCTGTCAGGATGATCGGATAATTTGTCTTGGATCAGGAGACTCCCGATGAAATTGGGAGAGTTGGGAAGCATGTGAGAAGTCTGGACAAAGTTTTTTTCATCAAGCTAGTTTAAATCCTCTAGGCTTACCAAAAGAAGTATTGTCGCAGACGAAGGTTAAGTCCAAACAATGTCAGGTAAGTGTTAACAGGGAAAAATATTAGGCTCGCCCACTCACGTATGGAGACTAAAAATTTGGCTGGGCAAGCCGAAAATACCTGTCGGGGGCCCAGGTGGCGATCTCAAAAAATAGGACAAGTTTTCATATTTATTAAATTTTCAAACAGAATAGTGACCAAAGTCAGGTTTTTGTCTAGTGTATTATTAAAATCCCACTGATTCGCATATTTCTATGCCTAATATTACTTGCATTTGGTTGCTTCTCAATTACTGCGCGCGCTGGTAAAATTTTTGAGACTTTAATTGGTCAGTGCGATACATCAATATGGTGGCGCACATAAAATAAGAAATTTTAATTCTTTGACTCGCTTTTTGACATAATATGGCGATTCATCGAGAGAGTAAGTTAACCGCAAGTGAAACAAATACAAACGGATGTTTGGTAGAGCTTCACCCAAGGAACATCCCTGCCAAGTTTCATCAAGATTGGCCCAGCGGTTTAGGAGGAGAAGATGTTTAAAGGAATTGTGGACAGACGGACAGATAGACGCCGGACAACGACCCATCACAATACCTCACCTTAGCACTTCGTGCTCAGGTGAGCTAAAAACCTGCAAAACGAAACAAAATGGAATGAAACGACAGGAAATAAAACAAAATCTAGCAAAGTGATTATTATTTCATTTTTTTTTTTTTTTTTCTAAATTTATCATATTTCTATTGTATCATTTTTATTGCATTATCCCATGTTTTATGTGGAGAGCACACAGAAACAATTGCTGAAATTTTGCATCATCTCAAGTGTGGTTTGCTGGTATGAAATTCCAGTCAGAATCAGCTGCACGGGGTCCAAAGATTTTTGTATATACTGAAGCAAAAACGAAACATTCGTAAAGTATGTGCATCATTTTCAAGGTTACTTTTGAGACATACATACATATGTCAGGTATGCACGTATGGTAATTATTAAAACTGTTATAGTTTGCAAAACTGGTCAGATAATCCCTGACTAAAAGAGCTGGTGGCTATTTAAGGCAAAGTTCGAGTTTCGGTGCATGTTGGATATACCCAGTACACATATTGATCAGAAAAATCAGTGCCAAGACTTAAAGAAAATTTTCCAGAAAGAGTCATAGGTATGCTTGAGGCTAGGCTTCCTACTGCAGAGGTTGCACTTTATTTTGGTGCATTCATGCAAGCAGTCAGCAGCTTTCTGCAGCAATTTGTGCAAACCTGGAGTGCAAAAGACTTGCACATAGTGGCAGACTGCGCATCACAACTTGAGCCTAAGGCCACTATATTGTGAATCAGCACCTACGAGACCTACAAGCAACAGCTACAGCTGCTGCTATCCCCGGAACCGTTTAGCTGAAAACAGTCTACACAGTCTACACAGTCATCGCCTGTCCGTCCACTCAGTTCTGACGCGCCGCCATCGCAGTTATATAGAGCAATTGGCCTTAGGACACATAAACTGGACAAGACAGCATTGGCGGACAATTTTTGTTTTTCTGATGAGTTGAGGTTTGTATTGTCTTTAGCTAAAGGCTGTTTACAATTATTCCGATGCAGGAATGAATGTTATGCTGACTGTTGCTTACTGCAACACAATCGTTTTGGGGCTGGAATCAGTTATGGTTACGGGCGGTATTGCTTATGGGTATACAAGGATCCGTGGCAATGAGAAAAACTGACTTCCTTGGTTACTGTCGCTAAGGGCTCCCAAACAAACACAGTAAATGCATGGTACAGTATAGCAGACAGGCTACTTAAATTACGCTTTCATGACTGTTACGGAAAAATACGCCATTTCATATGTTTCTGCAGATGATGAATTCTCAGTAAGAAATTTATGGATACTTGACCTGATTTACACAAGGATATGTACAAAACGTGTGAATTTCAGGGGTTACGGACAATGTAATACCTATGCCAGCAAAGTTTTGAACTTCAATGAGAAAGAATGAAACACTTCATAAACCTCAGTTCTGCCTAAGAATAGAAGAATTAAAGGTGCTTAATATTTTCATAAGGCTTGTTAGGTTGTCTCAACATCACATTTGATGATAAATTACTCTAAATTACAAGCACTTTGAAAAATTTATAGATTGTCTCATTCAACAGAGAGGTGTAGGTCTAAGAAAAGTTTCAATTTCAAGTTGAGGGAAAATGGTTGCCTGATGATTTTAAAATGCACAAAGTATGCTGTCATTCAATCAGACATGCATCCAATCAGATAACACTTTACCAACATACCCTTTGAAATGGCAGATGTGCTAATCCACTTAAATATGGCAAAGTCAAAAGTTGATTTAATTAACATAAGTTGCCATCTGAGGTGAATTTCCAAAACTGTATAGAACACAAACACTTCGCTCACTGACTGGCCAATATCGATTTTTAAAGGGGGAGTCACTGTTTTGTGACTTCTTAATTGACAGTATTTTGTTTTATTCTCTATGTTTTCGGACACTGACGGTGGCAGTTACCTACAAGTTCAGACACAAAATAAAATGATTATTTTATTGTGTCTGAATATATGGATGAATTACGGTAATTTTGTAGGATTTATCAATATTTTAAAGGCCCAATAGCAAAGAAAAATCAATGTAGGTGTTAAAATGCACTAAAGTTTAAATCATAACATTTAAAAGTATGGAAAATATTGTGAAGATGACAATCTGTTATTGTGTGGTTGGCCCAAGTGATAGTTGCCAGCAGAGAAAGGAGTTTTAAAATCAGGCAAAGAGTAAACAAAGGAAAAAGTGACCTGGCAACTCTTAACTTAGTTTTGACATTAATTTCTCTGCCGGCGACTAACACTTGGACCGACTGTACAATAAAAGATTGTCATCTTTACAATAATTTTCATACTTTTAAATTGTGAAATTTAATTGCATTTTAATAGCCGCTTTGTTCACTTTTGGCAGCTATTGTTATTTTAAATAGGACATTCAATTTTCAAAAAATGTAAAAATACCTTTTTTAACCTTTGTAGTGTTAGACACATACAATTTTCAGTCAGTACATAAAATTTAGATGTTTCAATTTCATTTTATTCCTTTTTTTTGTTAGAATATCTTGCAAATAACTGGACAGTGTAGAGCCAAGATCAGGCTTCAAGCTCTATGCAATCAAATTTTGATCTACACTGGCCACTGAAGCAATTAAATCTGGCTTTAGGGCTAAAAGAGTAAAGAACAAGGCTTTCTGTCAATTTTGACTGTCCATCTTTCTATGTGTCAATCTCTCAAAGTCCTGTGTGTGTCAGGCCCCAGTAGCCCAGTCAGTAGCGTACAGGACTTGAGAACAGGAGGTCGCTGGTTCGATCCCCAGCTTGGCCAATTTCTTTCTGAGTATTGATGATAGTCATTGTGACAGGATTCATTCCTCTCTCACCGCTGTCCACTGTCTCGACGATGGTTATGTGGAAAAGTAGCCAATGGCTTGGAGAGAATATTGTGCGGAGTACTGGTAAAAAGAAACCCCAGGAAAGCATGGACAGGTGCACTGGCCACTGTGATATAACTGAAATAATGTTGAAAACGGCATTAAACACCATACAATCAATCAATCAAAGTCCTGTGTGGATCAATAATCGGACAGATATTATGGTTAGGGATCAAACTGTTATCCTTCTATTGATCTTGGTATTGGACAGTTACAGGAGATACAACAGGTACCAGTTTGTTTACAAATCTTTCGTCCTCATTGACACAGTTCTGTAAACTACATTCTTCGCCCATGGGTTATCAGGCGCATGCTTTCTTGTTCTCATTAATTATTCATGGGGCATTTTGATTGGTAATCTCAGTTTTTCAGTGAGAAAATTTAATCTATTTTTATCAACCATATGCCATCATTTCTATTTTCACCTTGTCTACAACCAATCAAATCGCGTGTTTCAAATCAAGTTTGGCATTACTTAAAATATGGCTGAGGCCGTGAACATCACTGACAAAAGTTCACAAAAAAACATATGGTGTCATCCCGGAAGATTTCCAGCATAAGGCCTTAGCAGCTTGATTTCATTGTATGGCAAATGCCATAGCAGGAAGGCCCACCAGCAGCTGCCATATTCGTTGATAATGATATGGTTTTTACCTGGTTTATTAATAGTACCAGAGGAGATGTACTATCCTCCACTACAAGAGAGTATCATTACATTATCGACAATTCAGTTAGCTATTGGCTGTAATTCGCAATCTTAGGAATATTCATAGAAACCATGGTTTCGCAATTGAATGTCCAAGGGGTGATGAATTGTAATACTTCACACCTACCTAAGGTGGGGATCAAATCCAAAATCTCCTTGTTCACAAGCAAACTCTCTACTTTGTTGGTACAAAAGCTAGCTCTATGACAAGGCAGTGTAATGGCTAATCTGTACCACACCAGGCTACAATACAACACTAGTTTACATTATTATCTTTATTATTGGTGATTATTGTTTTGATGATGGTTATGTGGAAAAGCAGCCACTGGCTTGGGAAGAATATTGAGTCCAGTACTGGTAAATGAAACTCCAGGAAGACATGGATCAGATAGATGTACTGACTGTTCCAATATACCGGTAACTGAAATAATGTTGAAAATGGAGTTAAACACAATACAAAAAAATCAATCATTCAACTTTATCATCAACTCTTTAACAAACAAGCCCGACTTCAACCACCCTGAAAACATTTTGGGAAAAGGAAAAAATGCTGGTAACCAGCATATTGTCCTTTTTCCCATAATGTTTTCTACCCCATTGAAAGTCATACCCTATCATTTCAGTCACATTTGATAAGTTGTCTGTAAATGCCTTCAGTTTGGACAAGTCTGAATTTTTCTTTGTCTGGTAGAAAGTTAACTATTTTCCAGATGACAATATTTCATACTTGTCCAACCTGACAGCATTTTGCAGACGACAAATGGCTCTGAAATGGTGGTATTTTCTATGAAAAGGTACAGAACATGCTGGTTACCAGCATTTTCTCCTTTTCCCAAAATGATTTCCTCTGTATCAGAGACAAATTCCATAATTACAGCCACATAAATATCGCACCATCGTCTGCAACTGCTTTCAAATGGATAAGACCAAAGCTTGGTCATCTGGTAGAGTTAAATTCCTGTCATCTAAGATGTTTCTGTCTTTAAAAAATATTGGGCTTGTACACTTATCTCCAAGAAGCCTTGTTTTTGCTCCAAAGTTCAAGGAAGGGACATTATGTTGAAATTTCCTTTGGCTAAGCACTATAGCACCAGCACCAATGATAGTTAACGACCATGAAACCATGATAAATAAATCCCTTTTACATAAAAATACAATATGAAACTGTGCCCAATAATTAAATCTATGTTAGTAGTGTTCCGTCAGTTACTTGTCCTTGGTCCATAAATTCAAGTACCTGAATCTACACTATGGCTCAGCATTTTTCCAGCTCCTGCTGAGAATCGAACTCAGAACTCCTCTGAGTACATGTATTTACAGAGGTGTTTTTCCATTTAAACTACAAGAGCTTTGATTTTGCTAGCCAAAGCAATTTGTAGATCAATCTATTTAATGGAGTATATCACATATTTTTCTAATAGAGAGATTTTTTCAAAACTTTGCACATACACAGCTCATCATGTCTCAAGGAGATTTCAGTAAAAAAAGATATGGATCATCATGCTCATTTCTGAGAAATTTGCCTTTGAAAGAAGTGATAAAGCTGTAAAGATCCTAGTTTCAGTGGTGTAAAACAAATGCGTGTAAGTGACCTACTTTTTGACCCGACATGGCTCATTTCAAATTTGTCCAAGATATCATTACGACAACTATTCTGACGAAATTTCATGAGTATCAGGCTGAAAATGTGGCCTCTAAAATGCACACAAGGTTTTTCAAAAATTTTGCCCATTGACCTACTTTTTGACCTGACATGAATCAATCTCAAAGTCGTCCAAGATGTCATCAAGAAAAAATTATGACAAGTTTCAAGAGTTTCAGGCTGAAAATGTGGCCTCAAGAGTGCACACAAGGTTTTTCTAAGATGTGACCCTTTTTGACCTGACATGGCCCAATTTCAAAATGGTTTGAGATATCATCAAGACAAATGCACACAAGGTTTTTCTAAGATTTGACCCTGTGACCTACTTTTTGATCTGACATGGCCCAATTTCAAAATGGTTTGAGATATCATCAAGACAAACATTCTGACCAAGTTTCAAGAGTAACCAGGTGAAAATGTGGCGGTACTCACAATGCTTTTCTAAGATTTGGCCCAGTGACCTACTTTTTGACCCAACATGACCATTTTTCAAATTTGTCTGAGATATTATCAAGAAAAAATTATGACCAAGTTTCAAGAGTTTCAAGCTGAAAATGTGGCCTCTAGAGAGAACTCAAAGTTTTTCTAAGCTTTAGACTAGTGACCAACTTTTTGACACCACATGACCCAGTTTCATACTTGTCCAAGATTTTATCAAGACAAACATTCTGATCAAGTTTCATGAGTATCTGACTGAAAATGTGGCCTCTAGAGTGCACACATGGTAAATGTTGAAGACAGCAGGACAGACGACAGACACAGCATGATCACAAAAGTTCACCTTGGGCACTTTGTGCCCGGGTGAGCTAAAATGGTTTAAAAGCGAGGGACAGCAGTTGCACAAAAAATTAGAATGACTAAACCACCATTGAGACAATGGTCAGCGGTTAGAGAGGAATGAATCATGTCACAATGACTATCATCAATCCTCAGAAAGAAATTGGCAAAGCCCAGGATTGAAACAGCAACCTCCTATTCTCCAGTCCTGTATACGCTACAGGGCTTGACTAAATATATCTAAAGTGCTCAAAATGTTCACATCCGAAAAAGTGCAAGTGGGTGACTCTATAACTTTCCCACCTTCTACTGAAGTAGAATGACATATATTAACAATGTCAATGTGCTTCAGTCTCCTTTGTTTTCTAGATGTAATGAACTTCCCTTTAAAAATCCTTCATATTTAATTATTTTCTTGCAAACAAGCATGAGGTAAAAACATTCTGATTAACAAAATTTACATGCAGAAATATGTGTATTAAAAACTACCATGGATGCCTTTAAAACTCTGGATTGTGTGTTACAGGATTGAATTGCATTCTTGGGATTGAACCAATCTGTATATTTCAGTACATGTATTTTTGACAAATTTTGATTTTTGTTCAGTTCATTACAAATATTACATTCTTATTTATAATCATTAGTCATGGCATGTTAGTGAACTAAATAACTTATTATATTAATGTAACAAGTGGTGAAAAATATCATGGCTCGACCAGGATTCAAACCCAGGGCCTCAGGAATACCGTTCCTGCACTCTAACCAACTGAGCTACTGAACCACATGTCGATATGGCCGCACGATATATCACCAAATACCTGTACCCGGCTCAATATACCCCCTCCAAATTTAGAATTCGTCCCGAATTCTGGAGACAGAGAAACATTGTGAAACATTCTTGAGGTACCTAAGCAGTAGCCATCCACATCGTGGGTTATTTACGGTGGGCGCCAAATGTAACAGGTGGTGAAAAATATCATGGTTAGACCAGGATTCGAACCCAGGGCCTCAGGAATACCGTTCCTGCACTCTAACCAACAGAGCTACCGAACCACATGTCGATAAGGCCGCACAATATATCACCAAATACCTGTACCCAGCTACAATAATACCATTTTTTGTCTTTTTAACGCCTGCTGGGGTCAATACATTTTTCAAAGTGGGGGGGGGGGTTAATTTAAAGCGGTACATATACCCCCTCCAAATTTAGAATTTGTCCTGAATTCTGGAGACAGAGAAACATTGTGAAACGTTCTCAAGGTGCCTAAGCAGTAGCCATCCACATCGTGGGTCGCCCCACGTTGGGCGCCAAATGTTACAGGTGGTGAAAAATATCATGGCTCGACCGGGATTCGAACCCAGGGCCTCTGGAATACCATTCCTGCACTCTAACCAACTGAGCTACTGAACCACATGTGTCGATACGGCCGCACGATATATCACCAAATACCAGTACCCGGCTACAATAATACCATTTTTTGTCTTTTTAACGCCTGCTGGGGTCAATACATTTTCCAAAGCGGGGGTGGGTAATTTATAGAGGTAATTGACAAAGAATTTCCTGAGGGTGACAATAACATTACTGTCTGGGTTTTTGTCAGTGCTGACTGAGAAGGGGTCACCATTTTAGAAATCCTCTCCATTTAATGCAGAATATCGATTTTACCACTGATCATGATTTATTTGGAATTTCATTTGCCTTTACAGTTAGTGTCTGATAATGGTCTTTGATACTTTCCCCTTCTTAAAGTTTCTCCAAGTTAGTTGACAAACTTCATGTTACAGGAAGTTTAAAATCTATATGGAAGTGTATGTATATTCGGATAGTCAGGTGTTCGTGACATTGGTTTGTGAAGTAACTAGGATTACGTGTATTCCAGGTGATTTATTTCAACCTCTCAGTGGATTGGCCATCTGGTAAGCCCATTTTCAGTTAGAAAAAAGCTGGGGAAATGTTAATAAGAGGGGCAACGTCTATAAGGGATATTATGGTACTGTTTTTGTCACTGTCCCACATTCAGGCTTGTATCTACATCCCTCTACAACTGGAGCTAAAATGACTTTTTATGCCCCTAAAGCTGATACCTTCAAAAAGGAGAAATTGGTTGAAAAAAAGGTGATAATACATCATCCTGTTATGTTTTTGATGCTGTTGGAAAAGCATATTTTCCTCTGCTGTAAGTATGTGTCCTACAAATAAGTTTGAAATGGGTTTGGTTAGTCTAAAAATAGCTGGTAAAGTAATTGTTTAAAGTAAAGGTTTGATTGGTTCTTGGAAGAAAGACAAAGGTTTATGAATCATGCCACAATGAGAATCATCAATCCTCAGAAAAAAAATCAGCCGAGCAGGGGATCAAACCAGCCACCCCTGTTCTCAGGTCCTGTACGCTACCAACTGAACTAATGGTGCTCAGTCTATAAATTAGAGCGTAGAAGCAAAACATTCAACTCTTGTAGACTAATGATGTCATGAGCATGATGTCATGGATTATTTTATATTAATTACTTGTGGTAAAAAGCTCATAACTGTGTGGGTTTTTTTTTCTAATTTTCGTTTCATATTCACAAATTATGTTCTAAACATGTAGGCATATCCAAATATTATGGAAAAAGAAAAATGGAAAAGGTGATTTTTCAGCCATAAGAACCCCTTCTGTAGTCACTGACACATGTAATCATGCAATTATGGTTAACAATAAGACAATAATCGATATCAGACCAGAAACCATACCATACTTTCACACAATACTACGGAGAACTTACTTTACTCAAGACATGTATTGATTGTGTCACTGATTACCTCAGGGTTTTCCATGACGCACAAATCCTGCGTCAATGACGCAATTTTATGACCCCCAAAATAAATAACAGTGCTACATCAGTGATGCAACTTTCCTAAATCTAAATCATCTAGGAAATTGAATAAATCATCATTAATTCAAGTCTTTTCTAGCTACATGCTGTGTCAATATCAGACAAACGCCATTCTTTTTTTTTTCAATACAGGGTTTATTTCAGATAAAAATGGTTTTCCAGAAATATATTCATAAAATATGAATGGTTGACACATTATTAGAGTAAAGCACTGTGAACAGTTGTCATTAAAAATGGGTCCCGTCAAGTTCTTAGTTGGGTTCTCTGTATTTTGCATCAGATTAAACATGCCTTCAGACAGAAGTACACATTACCAGTTTGTTCAGTTTGCGAGAAAAAATGTCTGAGTAAACTGCAGCATTTTTAGCGTCTGCTTCGAGCAGCACTGCCGATCATGCCACATCAAGCTATAATTTGCATGAGAATGTTCCATCTGCCATAGAATGAATTCGAGCTTTCAATCAGAAATGGCATTAAGACTTTAATTAGTTAGAGTTTAAAGAAGGTGAAATGTACTGAAGATGAAGAAACTGAACCTCCTTTCAGGCGGTTGTACGAACTTTGGCTTGTCTACTGTAGAATGTTATGAAAACATGAGAGCCACATAGAAGAAAACAACAGTAAATATTGTGTTTTCTTTTTATTTACAAAACATGGTTCATACAAACTAATTTATTTTGACCCCCAAATTTAAAGAAATGACCCTCAACTTTGGAGACAAGGGGTCACAATGACCCTGAATTTTTAATGCTGCAAGAAAACCATGGTACCTCATTGTGTTATCATCTATTTTATTTACAGTTTCAGTAGTAGTCTATAGTAATGCTGTTAAAGAAATGGTCTACACAGCAGCATTATATTTTGTCACTTTAAATAATATAATTTTCTCTGAAAATGGTGTGATATTGGCGTTTTTTGGGTATACAAGTCAGACCTGGGGACAGAGCATGATTGGTCAACAGGCTGATATCATGCCCACTGACAAGATAAAAACTATAGCAACAAAACTCCTGAATGGTTATGGAATGTTCTCTGACATGATTATTCTACTTGGAACAAATGGCTGATTCAGTCTGCCAAGCACCATAAAGCAAATCTTTTAACCCTTTACCATACAATCCCAAGTTTTAACAAGCCTGAGAAAGAAAATGTTTGAATACATTGTGGAAAAGGAGAAAATGCTGGTAACCACAAAATAAGTAAATTTATTTGATTATAAGTATATGATGAGGCCCAAACAGTAATGTCTACTGGTACATAGATTTCTAAAATTGGGCTAAAGCCCTAAGACTGATATCCAGGCATAACCTGTAATGACCTCTATGTCGTTGATGAAATTAAGAGTGTAAAGATAAATTTAAACATTGATGGATCATCGTATGTGCAGATAGGATCAAAATATTTATATGCACAGTGAGCTGTATGATGACATTTGCTCGATAGCATTATGTCATATGAAACATCACTATTTATTGTAAAGCATAGAGGAATTTCCTAGTCATCAGTACATTAATTTAATCCATCAATTTAGATTACCGTAAATTGCTTAAGTTTTGGGACAGTAAAAAATAATTAATCTTTTAGATGACCCAATATTTACGTCGATCGAAAAATCATTATTTTCTGAGGTTTCCCAAAACTTATGGTCAAACAAGACAAGCTGTCAAACTGTTTATCACCGACCACTTACCAGACGAATATTAGCGCTGCAGTAAAACTACAATCACATGCTGGTTTGTCTATTTTTAGACAAACTGGAATTCCTGTAATCAGTTTGTGCAGTAGGAAGTTAAAACTTTGTATTTTTTCATTGTTTTCATTACTGATAAACCAAATGTTTTCAGTCATTTTTGTATGCATCCCGGGAAAACAGTTAGGACTGGTGTTTTTATAAATACTTTTACAACGTATTTTACCTGTTAATGTGAGGTGAACAACGATTTGATTTCCGCTCTGAAAAGTACCTGCTTGGCCCGTTCTCGAATTTGATTAGTTCACAATCTTCGATCGATAAACCCCAGTTAGAATATATAGGATATCTTGATTTCTATTTTTAAACAACGAACCCGATTGACTGTGAAACACACACACTTGTCAACTACTTGTCAAATTTGTATGTACATGTATACATGACACATACCTTTGCCCTTTGGTACAAGTTTATCAAACCCTTTTTACAATCGAGTTGTTTAAATGTCTGTCCAGGTAATCAGATTTATTTGTCTTAAAACGGGAAATTCCCGATGATATCGAGACTTTTTGGAAGCAATGCTTATGTGCAGAAATGAAACCGCGCAAAGCAAATGCTTGTAAAGAAAGATTTTTTTTCAGAGTAGATATTCACTGTCCAAATTCTTTGGAACAAAAAAATACTCTTATTTTGCAATTTTTAGTATGGCCCAAATCTTTGGGTCATGAAAAATAATTATTTTCATGTTTTTTTTTTTTGATGGTGTCCCAATTCTTTGGGTGTCCCAAAATTTATGCAAAATACAGTAAATCTATACCGCACAACAAACTTTATACTAATCCAACTTGAAAGCAGTTGCATATGACATATTAAGTGTCACACAAAACATAAAATTTGTCTTTCAAAGGGTCGAAAACATTGTGGGAAAAGAAGAAAATGCTGGTAGCTAATTTTCCCACAGTGTTTTCCAGGGAGTAAGCTAGCCAAAAAATTTTGGGAGAAGTGACTTCTCCCTCTAGGAGAAATAGGGAGAAGTTTACTAATCCAGGGAGTAGTCAGATTTTGACAGACTTAACGACAAATAAATGCACTCTTCTTTTACAATTGACCAATATCATGCAGATAAACTTCTTCACTAAAGGAAGGAATAAATTGAGGCTTAAAAACTACTTTGTTATTTCATTTTAATTTTCAGGGTTCTTTAGGCATTGATTTGCAAATTGGATAAGAGGGAATGAGTCAATCATGTGTTCTATTAAATAATGTTCCTTAAATAAGCAAAAAACAACATGGTTCAAACAAATAATTAAATCCTCTGCATGCAGAGGCAGACTTACACAGGAAGTTGACAGTACCAGTATTTCTTCCATGAACTTTACAGGAGAAATTTAAGAATATGATTAAAGAAACTTCTGCATGCAGGCCTACTATGAGTGCAAAACAGCAGAATCAAATTTTCATTGTCAACAGCATTTTCTCCATTTCCTACAATGTTTTCAGAAGGCTTCTTTCTCAGGGGTGATAAAAGCTGGGATTGTGTGGTAAAGGGCTAAACTCTTACAGTAAGATATGTCCATAAATCTGAACTTAAAGACTACATGATTTAATGTTACTGCGAGAACCTGTCATATTCACTGTTTTAATATGCTTTTTTTTTATTTTCTGTAGTCTCAAGAACTACTATTCCACTAGCTCATTCTCATTTTTAAACAAGAATTTTGAATGTTGTTGAAGAGCCTGATGTTTAGATTTTTTTTTCCATTTTCATTCGACTTGACTGTTTAAACAGTCCTACTAATCGTCAATTGCGCAGTTGAATGTTCACCTGTTTAAAATTTGCATAGTCTCTAAAATATAAGTATGGCTTTAATGTGTAACAAAAACAAACTAATTATCCCATCCCAATCACCAGATATTAAGCAAAATGTCTCAAATTACACAAACTGGACGTAAAAATATCTTAATTACCCAGATGTCGACATGTTTTTCAGCCGGGTCAGCAATGTGTGATAAACGCCTGATTACTGCATAAAAGCCAAATTAATTCTTGGTTTGGTTTGTATTGGAGTTTTACGCCATTTTAACAGCTTAGGTCATATCATGGCGGTCAGCGACGCACCTATGTGCTTCCCGGTTTTCTAACACCAGTACTGACACAACTTTCTTTCCAAAGCCACTGACTACTTTTCTCACATGCATCAGAGGTGAGAGGCGAAAAATCGCCAGAAAGAAAGTTTGCCTCAACCGGGTATCGAACTCGCAACCACCACGTCACGAGTCCGACACGCTAACCACTGAGCTACCCGGGCGGGCCCGGAATTAATTCTTATCAATTCATTGGTCATTTGATTATGTAAGGTAACACCCTGCTCACTTATTATGATCATGTTACAATATTCATTAGATAAACAAAAAACTGATAATTGATTGTCAATTCCTTCCGACCCAAGAATATTTGTACAGGAAGCACGGCCTCCAGTTCGTGATTATGGACGCGTGAAAATTAGCTGTTCGTAAAGAAGTTGTGAAAATTAGTGGTCATTTCACAGGTTTAAAATCTATAGATAATTTCTCATTGGTACCGAAAATGGTAGTCGTAACTTCAGAATAGCTGGGTGCCCGTATTTCCCTGGTCATTGACTATGAAGAAGGAAAAATTCTGTACTGACAAAAATAGTTCGTAATAGCGGGTTGCTCGTATTACCGAGGTGGTCTTGAGGGGAGGTTTTATTGTGATCCACTCTTTCAGTGAAGATTTGAAACTTGTTACTTGCTTTCAAATCGGCTCATTCCAAAATTCCTGTTATTGCCAATCCCTTGTTTGTTTGATTATTTTATGAGAATTCAGTCACATTGAGACAGGAATTCCAGTCACATGACTACAGTATTTCTTGGGTTCTTAATACAAGTAGTTATCCCCCCACCCACCAACAAAGTAGAGGGAGTCCTTGACATTAAATTCATAAAAAGTCATGAAATTTGTTGCAGGAGGAGTAATTGTTCAGGACAAGCAGTATCACCTTTGGTCACAGTGTTTACATTAACATACTGACAGTGCTAAAAAATAGTGAGCCTGCGATTAATTATTTGGTAGCAATGACTGATTCAGGAAAGAATTTCCTGAAACCATCCATGAAACAAATATGTAAATGTGTTGGGATGGTGCTTCACAAGTGACAGAGAGAAAGAAAGTCAACATTTTGTTCATTTCAATTTATTACTAACACACTTGAGATAATTTTCAATTCAATTTTTCGATTCACTTCTGAAAATTGATGAAGTTATACACGTTTATCCACAAGGGCCCTTCATAATGCTCTCTCTCTCTCTCTCTCTCTCTATATATATATATATTAAAAAAAAAAAAAAAAAAAATACTAGTAAAACAGGCAGAAATCGATTTTTACATGTCTGCGAAAGTTGGCTATGGTTAGATCAGTTCAGACTGAGCAGACTGCTATTTTACATTTCACTATTTAAAGACATATACTTGCAAAAACACTGAAATTTCTTTTCTTCTGATAAGTGAGTGTGTTATAAAATTTATTCATCATTTGAGTAGTATTGAACACTGCTATTGCTCTAGATTCCGAATGCAATGATTCTTTTGTGCATTTTGATTTCTATCTACGCCATCGGCTTGTGTTATTCAGATTGCCCTTCACACTGATAGAGTTTGGCAAAGTTTTGTGTTGAAGTGGACGATTTGTCGTACTATGGGCGATGTCAGCTTTTCCAAACTTCGTAGTAGTTAGATAGTGTAACTAGTAGCTGTACAAAATGATGTGACCTCTTACAAGGTTCAACTGTGCCCTAGGGATAAATAAATCTGGTATAGAACACAGAATGCAACCTTCATTCTGCATAAACATTTTATGGTTTACTGTCAAAATATTCTTAATCAAATGTTTTAATTGATCATTCAGAGTACTTGAAACAGTGAAGTGACACATGTATCCTAATAGAAGAGCATAGTTCCAATAGTTCCACAGTGCAATTCAGATCATCGCATTATAATAGGGTCAATGTTTTAGCAAAGTTTGTTCTAATGGGGTTCCACTGTATTTTTGGTTGTTCTAATTTACTCTGCCAATAGCAAGATGGCGGTTTTCAAAGTTTTGGTGGACGGTATAGCTGAACACTGGACTAAACAGAATGTGCAGTCTGATCTTGTTGATACAATGATCAGCAATGAGAGAAATTGATTGACTGGTAGCAAAAAGTTCACACCAAAGTCAGCCTGTGCAGACTGCTTAGGCTGACATGGATTGATATTCTTTGCAGATGCTTTAAACCTCCTTTTAACAGAGCATAGCCCAGGGTTTTCCCCTGGCAACAAACATAGGGGGGTCACTGTGACACAATGACCCCTAGTCCTACATAATGGGGTCATCAGCATGCAAAATCACATACTGCAGTAGGTAATTCAGGTATAAATTCTACTCCGCACGTACAATTTTTTTGTGCATATGTGCATGCATGCACTGTCAAAAGCATTCACATACAAAAAGGTAAGTAATTACTTACACTTCACATACAAATTAGATACCATTTTGTATTGCACGCCAAACAAAAAAACGAAGGTAGTTTCCATTGTAAGTGGGTACCAGGCTTTGTTCCCAACAGAGGGGGTTACCAAATATTTTCACTGTATATATTTTGCTGCTCCCTTATCTGTTTGAACAATTTTTGCTACAATTTTTTTTTTAAGGTGCCAAAATGTGCCAGGTGTACAGGAAATCTGGTATTTAATTTTCATTGAGAAATAAAAAACAGTAATTGTATATTGCCCAAAATCACCTTTTTTGACACATGAAAGCTATGTATGGTGTCTGCTGCAGAAAAAATGTTGTCACAACAAAAGCTGTTATTTACAGCGTCAAGATCGGAGAAAGGTATGTTGACACAAGTGATTCTACCATTACACATTTTGTTTAATTTTGCCCTAAAACGGCATGGCCTTTATTTGACAGAGTTTGAGCTTACAATGAGCCGATCTGCCTGTTCCTCTGTGATTTTAAAGTAGATCTACTAGCATTATCTTGGACAACAAGCTTCAATCTGTCTATACTTCCTTTTTAAAGTAGTCCTATTGTACTTTGCAATTTTGAGAAAGGAATAAAGCTGAAGATCCTTTCGTAAAGCTGGTCGATTATCAAAAATCATGGTTGTGTTTGATTTTTAAACCCTGACTGCCATTGCGATTATATCTAGGTGTATCTAAGTGCATGCTCTGGAGACATGTGATGTATCCATATAATCACCAAATGCATGATTTAATAATTTAATTACGAGCCCATTCATTATGGTAAAGGGGCTAGGGTGTTAAAATTCATTAATAAAACTGAATCAGTCCAAAGTTACACTGTACCCCCTAATTTTTCTTTGTACCCCCAATTCGAAACCCAGGGGGTACAGTTTACCCACAATTTTTTCTTTGTACCCCCAATTCAAAACCTGGAGGGTGCAATGTACCCCCAAATGGAAACCAAGTGGGCATGCTGAGTCACTCTGGACTTTGTGGGGGTCACAACGAAATGTAATTAGGTTAGACATTAAAGACAAGTATTTATGAAACAATATGTGTTCTTGTGTTTCTTGTACACCCCAAAGCTTTATATAACCTATGTACTCTTGCATGATGTTGCATACATTCTAACACCAGGGATTCTCTATATAGACAGGCTTACAGTCTAGATGAAATCTTTTTTCATACATATCTTAAGTATGCTTTATTAAAAGCCTGTTCTTAACAGGCAAAAATGCTCTAGCTGCAGACAAGCTGTCAGGAATTAAGCGTTCAACTGGTACAAATAGCTTGATGTCGGCCAGATTTGATAACCGCTTTTTTTTTTCTTAACAGAGAGTATCCATCTGACAACAAACTATTTTCACCAATTATATACAATCAATTCCTGTGTTTTGATGTACGGGTATCTTTCATGCCGCAGTTTTCGATGAATAATTAAGCATATGTCTTTTGCCAATTTTCAGCTAACCCTTGGGACCTTGCAATGTTTTTCTAGGTGGTCGTACCTGGGGATCATCATCTGATTGTTGTTAATGCTCGCTTTTCCTTGCAGACGGCAAGAATTACGTCAATTTTCACTGAATCCTATCGTTTTCATTAGAGATGGACTTGTTTAGTTAAGACGAATTTAAAGATGAGTTTAGACAAGTTTTAAGACTGATAGTATTCTAGTAAAATTGAAAAACACTCTACAGTTTCGTCCTATTTTCTTCTTGTACTTCAGCTTTCCTATGTACTTGCGATGTAACATTGTCAGTAGCAAGGACAATTGTATGTAACCCTTATTGTATTTGTGCATCCACAGTGATGCATTAGTGAAAACAATATGGGTCATTTTCCGTAACAAGAGGGCTATTGGCCCAAAAGTGCTCACCTCATTTAGGATTGATAAGGCTGAAAAGATCCTGGTCGTGATGATGTAAAATGCATGAGTGTAAGTGATCTACTTTTTGTAGGTTTAGCCTATTTTTGAATATCTAATCTGGCTCAAAATTTGGCATCTAGAGTCACACAAAGTTTCTCTAAGATTTGGCCCCATGACCTAATTTTTCAGCTGACATGACTTGATGTTATTCTTTTCTGAGATTTTATCGAGACAAACATTCTAACCAAGTTTCATGAGTACAAGGCTGAAAATGTGGCCTCTAGAGAAGGCTTTTCTAAGATTAGGCCCAGTCACCTATTTTTTTACCTTACATGACCCAATTTCAAACTTGTCCAAGATTTTATCAAGTCAAACACTCTGACCAAGTTTCATGAGTATCAGGCTGAAAATGTAGCCTCTAGAGTGCACACAAGGTTTTTCTGAGATTTGGCCCAGTGACCTAATTTTTGACCCGACATGACCCAATCTCAAACTTGAGGAGGATTTTTCCAGAAAAACATTCTGGCCAAGTTTCATGAGTATCAAATTGAAATTGTGGCCTCTAGAGAGTACACAAGGTTTTTCTAAGATTTGGCCCAGTGACCTACTTTTTGACCTGAAGTCACCCAATTTCAAATTTATCAGAGATTACGCCCAGACAATCATTTTGATAAAGTTTCATGAGAATCAGGCTGAAAATGTTGCCTCTAGAGTGATCACAAGGTTTTTCTAACATTTGGAAAAAGTTAGAAAAACCTTGCATGACCTACTTTTTGACCCGTCAAGACCCAATTTCAAACTTGTCCAAAATTTTATGAAGACAAACATTCTAGTCAATTTTCATGCTTAACAGGCTGAAAACATGGCCTCTAGACTGCACACAAGCTTTTTCTAAGATTTGGCCCTGTGACCTACTTTCAGACTCCACCTGAGCCAATTTCAAATTTGTCTGAGTTCTTATTTAGACAAACATTCTGACCAAGTTTCATGAGTATCAGGCTGAAAATGTGGCCTCTAGAGAGCACACAAGGTTTTTCTAAGATTTGACCATCTGACCTACTTTTTGACCAGACATGACCCAATTTTCAAACTTGTCCAAGATTTTATTCAAACATTCTGACACAGCTTTATGCATAGCAGGCTGAAAATGTGGCCTCTACAGTGCACACAAGCTTTTTCTAAGATTTGGCCCCGTGACCAACCATACTTTTTGACCCCATGTGACTCAATTTCAAACTTGTCCAAGATTTTATCCATACATTCTGAGTAAGTTTCATGAGTATCAGGCTGAAAATGTAACCTCTCAAGTGCACACAAGGTTTTTCTAAGATCTGGCCTTGTGACCTACTTTTTGACCCCATGTGACACAATTTTGAACTTGTCCAAGACAAACATTCCGACCAAGTTTCATGAGGATCTGGCTGAAAATGTAGCCTCTAGAATGCACACGAGGTAAATGTTGATGACCCCACGACGTATGACGCACGCCGGACGCCAGACACAAAAGCTCACCTTGTACTCACGTGAGCTAAAAATGCGTCAAAATGCACAAAATCGCTCAATTAAATTTTTTAGCAAGGAACATTTTACCATAGACATAATACATTGTCTTTGAGATTTTAATGGATGTAACACATTATTTTTGAAAGGAGACAAGTATTGAAAAGTAAGAACAATCTCCAATGAATGTACATTAACCCTTTCCCAAACGGCAAATTTTGGACTGGTCTAAATTGAAAGAGTTTGCAGACGACAATTTTAAATTTGATGAAAACGGCAGAAAGTTATCAAAAAGGGTAGAAAACACTATGGGAAAAGGAGAAATTGCTCGTGACGAGCAATTTCTCCTTTTCCCACAGTGTTTTCAAAAGACTTGTACTGCAGACACGTGAAAACCAGGGCTTGTTTGGGAAAGGGTTAACCCTTTACCACACAATTCCTAGTTTTAACAACCCTGAGAAAAGACTTTTAAAAACATTATGAGACAAGCAGAAAAGGCTTGTAACCAGCATTTTCTCCTTTTCTCACAAGGTTTTCTGTCCTTCTACAAACAAATTTCAATGTTTGAGTCAAATTAAATTTTATATTGTTGTTTGCAATAATAATGCTTTTAATTTTGTCATGTGCTAATGCTATAATATTTCAAACTCTGCCAGTTCTGCAGGGCACAGTGGCAAAGGTTCAAGATTCAAAATCTTGAGGTCTCAGGATTGATCCTCACAGAAAGTGCTCAATTTTCATGAGATTATCCGTGGTCAGGACACTTAACCCATTACCTCTTAATGCCAAGTTTTAAAGACCCTGGTAAATAAGACTGTGAAGACAGATCTGCTACATTTCTACATTTCGTCAAAAACCATGTTCGCCGAAAACGATCCCCAGCCCTGACCCTTTCCCTAACCTAGACAACTTGTGGCTCAAATCTTCCTCTCAGACTGAGCTTTTCATGAAATAAATCTAGAAATTTAGCAATCGGTATTTTAAAACATACATGGATTTTGACAAAACACCCTTTCGACAAAATGTTGTGCACTGTTGAAAACATTTTCTCCTTTTTCCACAGTGTTTTCTACCTTATCAAGGAGAGAATATCATCATTTTTGCAACATTTGATTTGTCCTGAGCAGGGTTTTCCTTGACGCACGATTTTGTACGTTTTGACGCATTTTTGATAAAAATGACCCGTATTTTTTCAATAGTGCGTAACTGTGGATGCACAAATGCAATAAAGGTTACTTACAATAGTCTTTGCTACCAACAATGTACATCGCGAATACGTAAGAAAGCTTAAGTACGGGAAGAAAATGGGACAAAACACTAGACAGTGTATAGATTTTACAAGAATACAGTCGGTCTTTAAACTCGTCTAAACTAAACCGGTTGATCTCAGATGAAAACAATATGGCTCGGTCAAAATTGGCATCATTCTTGCTGTCTGCAAGGAAAAGAGACCTTGAACAACGATCGGATGATGATTGCCTGGTTCGAGTAATGAGAAAATCATTTCAAGGCCCCGATGCTTTATTGAAAATTGGCTAAAGATATACTGTAGATCTATGCTTAATTGTTCGTCGAAAACTGTGGCATGAATGCAACCCGCGTATCAAAACACAGGAATCAGCTGTTTAATTGGTTAAAATAGTTTGTTGTCGGATGGATACTCTCTATTTAAACAAGAGGGCCATGATGGCCCTGGATCGCTCACCTGAGTCAATAGGCGAAATTTCACTCCAGGGTCACTCTAGAGCACACACAAGGTTTTTCTAAGATTTGACCTAGTGACCTAGTTTTTGACCCCACATGACCCAATTTCGAACTCGTCCCAGATTTTATCAAGACAAACATTCTGACCAAGTTTCATGAGGATCGGACCGAAAATGTGGCCTCTAGAGTGTACACAAGATAAAAAATTGACGACGGACGACGCACACCGCACGACGGACGCCTGACACAGCACGATCACAATAGCTCACCATGAGCACTTTGTGCTCAAGTGAGCTAAAAAACAGAAGTCAAAAAAGAGCACCACATGCAGGTATCAACAATTGGCTGTTGTTTTTCGTCGGATAAAAATTACCCTAACACTTTTTTAAAAAGATCACCCTAGGAACATTTCTGTGACATTATTTCAAAATCTGACCAGCCATTCCAGAGAAGAAGAATTAAGAAATTCCTCTTTATGTCCCTATGGTGCAAATAGCCCCCACCACCAGAGCCATGTTTCTTGACAGATCACAATTTTGCAAACAATTTTTGAAAAGAGTCACCCAAGGAAAATTTCTGTGAAATTATTTCAAAATCTGACCAGCAGTTTCAAAGAAGAAGAATTTTTAAGAATTTCTTCATGTCCGTATAGTGTAAGTAGCCCACGGCCATCAGAGCCATGTTTCTTGACAGATCAAAATTTTGCAAACAATTTGCGAAAAGGGTCACCCAAGGAACATTTCTGTGACATTATTTCAAAATCTGACCAGCTGTTTCAGAGAAGAAGAATTTTTAAGAATTTCTTCATGTGTGTATAGTGCAAGTAGACCCCCCCCCCCCCCCCCCATCAGAGCCATGTTTCTTGATGGATCAAAATTTTGCAAACAGTTTTTGAAAAGGGTCACCAAAGGAACATTTCTGTGAAATTATTTCAAAATCTGACCAGTGGTTTCAGAGAGAAAGAACTTTTAAGAATTTCTTAATGGACATACAGTGCAAGAAGCCCCCAGTCACCAGAGCCATGTTTCTTGATGGATCATAATTTCGCGAACACCTTTTGAAAAGGATCACCCAAGGAACATCTCTATGAAATTATTTCAAAATCTGAGTAGCCGTTTCAGAGAAGAAGAATTTTTAAGAATTTTTTCATATCCATATAGTGCAAGTAGCCCCCAGTCACCAGAGCCATGTTTTTCGACAAATCAAAATTTCACGACCAGGTTTTGGAAAGGGTCACCCAAGGAACATTCCTGTGACATTATTTCAAAATCTGACCAGCAGTTTCAGAGAAGAAGAATTTTTAAGAATTTCTTCATGGCCGTATAGTGCAAGTAGCCCCCATTCACCAGAGCCATGTTTCTTGACAGATCAAAATTTCGCCAACAATGTTTGAAAAAGGTCACCCAAGGAAGATCTCTGTGAAATTATTTCAAAATCTGACCTGCCGTTTCAGAGAAGAAGAATTTTTAAGAATTTCTTCATTTCCATATAGTGCAAGTAGCCCCCATTCACCAGAGCCATGTTTCTTGACGGATCACATCTCTGTGAAATTGTTTTAAAATCTGACTAGCGGTTTCAGAGAAGAAGAATTTTTAAGAATTTCTTCATATCTGTATAGTGCAAGTAGCCCCCATTCACCAGAGCCATGTTTTTTGACAGATCAAAAGTTTGCGAACAATTTTTAAAAAGGGTCACCTACGGAACATTCCTGTGAAATTATTTCAAAATCTGACCAGCGGTTTCATCAGAGAAGAATTTTAAAGAATTTCTTAGAAAATTCCATTTTGTTGCCATGGCAACCAGAGTTTTTGATGGAATCAAATTTTGTGAACAGTTTTTAAAGAGGACCTCCCAAGGAACATTCCTGCCAAGTTTGGTCCAAATTGGCCCAGTGGTTTAGGAGGAGATGATGTTTAAATAATTGTTGACGACACACGACGAACGACGCACTACGCATGACGCACAGACGCACAACGAACGATGGACGACAGACACTGGGTGATCCTAATAGCTCCCCTTGAGCACGTTGTGCTCAGGTGAGCTAAAAAAAAAAAAAAAAAAACACACACAAAATAGAGGATATCAAATCTGGTCGACAACAAGCTATTTGTATCAATGAAACAGTTGATTCCTGTGACAAAAACAAAACACAATAACCCTTTTACCACAGAGAGTGGCTGCACAAACTTGCGCAATTCAACTCTTATGTGCGTCACCAAATCACTGTGGTCACGTTGATGCCCTTGAAAGATTGAAATTATGTAAATAAATGACAGCTTCTCTGCTGCTAGAGCATTTTTGCCTGTTAAGACCAGGTTTTTAATAAAGCATACTCAAGATACTCAGTATGAAAAAAAAAATGTCATCTAGACTGTAAGCCCCTCTATACAGAGAATCCCTGCTGTTACAATTAGGGATTTCCATGACACCCTGTTTCTTTGAATTTTGACCCCCAAATTTTCAAAATGACCCCCAAAATTTATATGTGTGCCTTCTTTTCTTCATTTGAAGGGGGTCAAATGACCCCCAAATCAGAAAGTCAAGGGAAAACCCTGACAATGTATCTTACATCATTCAGTAATTCATAAATAGGTTATATACAGCTTTGGGATGAATAAAAAACACAAAACACACATTGTTTCATACATAGTAGTCTTTAATTTTGAACCAAATTACATTTTTTTGTGATCCCTCCCCGCAAAGTCCAGAATGACCCCCATTATTTATGACTAGGGATCACAATGACCCCCCTATTTTGGTTGCCAGGGGAAAAACCCAGGTCCTGAGCAAACATTTTCAATTTAGTCCAGTCCCAAATAATTTTTTGTTGGTTTGGTAAAGAGTTAAGGCTTTAACACAATGACCAGTTTTAATGACCCCAAGGACATTGTAGGAAAAGGAGAAAATGCTGGTAACCAGCATTATCTCCTTTTCCTACAATATTTTCTGTCCTTGCAAATCCAATTTTGTAATTTGAAGTATGCTCAATTTGTCGTCTGCAACTTCTTTGAATTTGGAGCAGTCTAAAAATTTGTTGTTTGGTAAGGAGGTAAGAGCCCTATCCCAATACTAATGGAAGCTGCGGCATTAGTTAACTCTTTACCAAACAACAAAATTTTGGACTCAACCAGATTGAAAGCATGTGCAGACGACAAAATAAATGTAGCTCAAGTGATGATTTCTGTTTTTGATATGGTGGAAAATATCGTGGGGAAAGGAGATGCTGGTTACCAGCATTTTCTCCTTTTCCTACAATGTTTTCAAAAGCTTTCTTTCTTCAAGGTCGTAAAACTCGGGATTGTGTGGTAATGGGTTAATAAGCAAACTGTATCTGTGGAATGACTGAAACAAAGTTGAAATCAGTGTAAAACACCATTCAATAAATCGCTCGACCTTTGTAGTCAGTGCTCCAGATAATTTTCAATGACATCAGTACAGTACTGATGAAAATCAAGATTAATCAGTACCAGCATATGGGGATCAGTACCAACATTAATTTTGGTTAACGAGACCGATTAAAGTCAAAATTGGTTTTCTTGCATTTGCTTTTATATAAGCATTACTGTAAAACTACATAACATTTTACCTAGTAACAGTATGATGTAACTGTACAAAGTGTAAAGCAGGTTTGTAGGAACAAATATGCAACTCATAATCTTTTTTTGAAGCGATCTTTTTTTCATGCTATTTAATTTTTGGAAAAATATTTGTGCAGGATTTGACATAAATTTGTTAAATAGGGTCACAAATAACGTCAAAACCTGTAATTTTACGCTAGAAACGCAGATATCATAAATACTTTTGAATTCACCAGTGATTCAGTTTTAGAGACATTTTTTCTAACTTGGCCCAAATTGGTGCCACTGGCAATCAACAGAGAGCCCAACTGGGTGCATGCGCTTTTTGCTTCATATTTTTTGCGCGTGATTATTCAATTTAGAGCGTGAATTATTGCACATTTATACATAAATGGGAACAGTGCTTAAGTCTTGGCCAGTCTGATTTTATCTTTCAATGATTCTCAGTTTTGTTAGGATTATTTGGTTCTGGAGATGGATGAAATAATGTAGCCGGCCGTTTCTGTGTATTCCCCGACTTTTTCGAAGCGCAAACTATTCATTCGGAACATACATGTACATAGAATGATTATCCGCTGGTCCCACGCCGTAATCGATAAAAACTTGACTAAAGCCGAGATGCAGGGTCTAATTCCGGTCCGAGCCGATTTTCCCTTTTTATTCAACGGGAAAAAAGTGGAAAATCACTCGGCAATCCCGAAGATATCTGAATGTTTGTCTGAGAAAGAGTAAGCTCCCTTCCATTGTATACGGATTCGTACCCTATATTTCACGTACCTAGAAAAACGTTCCGTATCGAGTACGGAATTTTGTAAAAAAAAAGATGCGTAACAATCAGATCGTCATCCATAAATTACGTGAAAACGGACCTTATCTGGAGCACTGGTAGTATTTGAATCTAGTCATGTTTAACTCTTTCGGCGCCAAATAAACAAACTTTGCTTCTTTTGATGGTTGTAAATACAATCCACTGAGTCTCCAGAAGACTTTTATCATGTCGGCAATGACCAAACAAGCGGAGGGCATAGATCAAATATCAGACTGCGCGTTCTGTGCAGCCTGATCCTAATCAATGCTGTCCGCAAAAGTCCTTGTTTTCGCCTATGGTGCTGAAAGGGTTAAAAAATTGGAAGCAGTATTGGTTACCCCCATTTTCTCCTTTTCCCACAATGTTTTCAAAAGGCTTCTTCCTCATGGTTTTTGTAAGTCAGCATTTTGTGGTAAAGGGTTGAAAGATTGAAAACAGTCAAAACCTTTCATTCAGAAAAAGGGTGAAGTGTGTCTGTGTTTTGACTGTGAGTATTGGGTGTGAAATACTTCTTAGGTTTTTGGGCCTGGAGTAGACCTTTTTGTTATGTAATATGAATTGACTGTGAACACAATGATAAGCTGTGCTGTGTTTTATACCCACTTAATATTAAACATCTATTTACATTTAAGCCTCAGCTGGTAGCCCTGACTGGATTTTATCAAGTAAGTTCACAAGAATCTTTTCAAAACTTTTTCTTTCTTACTGTACTACAGTATGGAAATAAAACAGGTCTATCTTCTGTGAAAGGAATCATTAATGTTGCTTTATGGTCATATTTTCGTCCTCTCAACCTTCAAAAGCATAATTGCTGATTAAGTCTTTACCACCTGGTAACCAGCATTTTCTCCTTTTACCACAATGTTTTCTACCCTACTACAGACAATCCCATCATTTGAGCCACATTTAAATTGTCACCTGCAAATGCTTTAAATTTGGACATGTCAACATATTTGTCGTGTGGTAAGGAGTAAATGAAGTGGGGTCCTGCATCGTGTAAGTGGTGGGGGTTAACTCTTTCCCAAACGACAAATTTTGGACTGGTCCAAATTGAAAGAATTTGCAGACGACAATTTTAAATTTGATGAAAATGGCAGAAAGGTCTCAAAAAGGGTAGAAAACACTGTGGGAAAAGGAGAAATTGCTCGTTACAAGCAATTTCTCCTTTTCCCACAGTGTTTTCAAAAGACTTGTACTGTAGACACGTGAAAACCAGGGCTTGTTTGGGGAAGGGTTAATGAAGTGGGGTCCTGCATTGCTTGAAGCACTCTATTTTTCTTGGGAGTGTCCTTGGGTAAGACACTTCAGGGCCGAAGCCTCATACTGGTGGAACATTTCAAGTCATTTCCATATGAGTTTTGGATCACTATTAACCCATTACCAGATGACAAAATTTTAGACTGGTCGAAATTCAAAGCTGTTGCAGACAACAAATTAGACTTGGCTCAAACAATAAAATTTGTCCAAGGAAGGGTAGAAAGCATTGTGTGAAAAGGAGAAAATGCTGGTTACCAGTGTTTTCTTCTTTTCCCACATTGTTTTCAAAAGTTTTCTCTCTCAGAGGTGTAAAAATTCATGATTGAATAGTAATAGGTTAAGAGAGATGTAGGTCGTCAGCGTTTTACCTGACACAACAGCTCTATGAAGCTTTATAATACTTAGCTATGAAAGCATGCACTCCAGATCGGATTCAACTACAATCTTTTGTAGGTTGGTCAAGATCTGCATTGCAAACGCTTCATAAAGTTTTTTTTTTTTTAAAGTTTTCTCATTTGCAAAATCAAATTAATGATAATTGTCTATAATATACATGTTAAGTCATATCACGAATCTTTGAATAACCTTTAAATTGTAAAGCATGCATTTCAGATCGGATTACAATCTTTGCGGGTTATTCTAGATCTGCATTGTAAGCACTTCATAATGTTTTCCAAGTTTTCTCGTTTGAGAAACCAACTAAATGATAATTGATCTTAATGTCCAATTTTAAGTCATCTCAATATGAGTTTTGTGTCACTATCAAGAGAGATGAATCGTCAGTTTCTAACGGAACAATGTTCCGGTGATACACAGACCATACAACATTCCCACTGTCACATTGCCAGTCAGCTCAATAGAAGACTTATAAGTATGAACATTTCCAGTTACAAAATTAATGGTTGTTTCCATGATATTTTATAGGGCTCCACTTGATATGATTTTGTTATTTTGTAGTATGTGTATAATGGGCCAGAGGCCTATAATGTATTATTATGCCCCCCTTCGAAGAAGCGGGGGTATATTGCTTTGCACTTGTCGGTCGGTCGGTCGGTCCGTCGGTCGGTCCGTCGGTCGGTCCGTCGGTCCGTAGACCACATTTTTGTCCGGAGCATAACTCAAAAAGTATTTCAGGTATCATCTTGAAACTACATAGGTGGATAGATCTCATTAAGGAGAAGTGCAGTGCACAAGAATCATAACTCTGCCCATCATATTTATGGAGTTATTGCCCTTTGTTGATTTTCATACTTAATTTTTGTCCGGAGCATAACTCTAAAAGTATTTCAGGTATCATCTTGAAACCTCATAGGTGGATAGATCTCATTAAGGAGAAGTGCAGTGCACAAGTACCATAACTCTGCCCATCATATTTTTGGAGTTATTGCCCTTTGTTGATTTTCATACTTAATTTTTGTCCGGAGCATAACTCAAAAAGTATTTCAGATATCACCTTGAAACCTCATAGGTGGATTAATCTTATTAAGGAGAAGTGCAGTGCACAAGAACCATAACTCTGCCCATCATATTTTTGGAGTTATTGCCCTTTGTTGATTTTCATACTTAATTTTTGTCCGGAGCACAACTCAAAAGGTTTTTCAGATATCATCTTGAAACTTTACATGTGGATAGATCTTATTCAGGAAAAGTGCACTGCACAAGAACCATAACTCTGCCCATTATATTTTTGCAGTTATTGCCCTTTGTTGATTTTCGTACTTAATTTTTTTCCGGAGCATAACTCAAAAAGTATGTGAGGTAAAATCATGAAACCTTATAAGTTGATAGTTCACATAAATGGGAAGTGCAATGCCCAAGAATTGTTAATTTATCATTAATAATTTTTGAGTAATTACCCTTTGTTCGTTTTTACACTTTGATCTGAACAGTTTATAATCACATGTTATATGTAGAATTGGATGCCATTAGGGGGGCATACATGTTTTACAAACATCTCTTGTTAAAAGAATTGAAAAAAAAAAATGAATTGAACTTGATACAGACATGAGTAAGTGTGCTGTTGCAGTGATATATAATTGAAATAATGTTGAAACTTAAAAGCAGCATTAAAAAAAACCCCATTCATTCAATCAACTAATAAACTCTTTAACTACAAAATTTTAGATTTGTCCAAATTGAAAGCATTTGCATATGACAGGGTTGATTTCATTCAGATAATATGATTTACCTTTGGAAGGGTAGAAAATATTGTTGGAAAATGAGAAAATGCTGGTTACCAACATTTTCTCCTTTTCTCACAATGTTTTCAATGGACTTCTTTCCAAGGGTCATTAAGTAGAGTACAGGACTTGAGAACAGGAAGTTGCTGCACGGTCAATTTCTTTCCTTTGATTGGTGATAGTGTAATGAGACATTCCTCTCTTATCGCTGACCATTGTTTCCACTATGGTAATGTGGGAAAGAAGAGAGTAGCTTGGAAAGAATATTGTGCACAGTACTGGTAAAAGAAACTGAGGAAAGCATGGACAGGTGCACTGGTCACCGCACTATAACTGAAAGAATGTTGAAAAAAGCGTTAAACATGATACAATTAAATTAATACTTTACAAGATTCTCGGCCCAATTATTAACAGCCATAAAATTGCACCTTTGTTTTTTAAACCCCACTGCAATGCATGCTAAATCTTGACCAAATTTCTAAATTTTAGACTTGTCTGAATTAAGAGCAGACAACAAATTAAAGACAGATCAGCAATTAAATTTTTGAGAACATTGTTGGAAATGGAGAAAATGATGATTATTAGCCTTTTCTCCTTTTCCAAAATTGTTGTCAAAAGCTTTCTTCCTCTAAATCTTTAACACTCAAGAGTGTGTGGTAAAGAGTTAACCCTTTACCACACAATCCAAAGTTTTAACAACCCTGGGGAAATGGACCTTTGAAAACATTGTGGGAAAAGGAGAAAATGCTGGTAACCAGCATTTTCTCCTTTTCACACAATGTTTTTTATCTGTCAGAAACAAATTGAATCATTTTAATCACAAAGGTAGAAACCATTTCAGGAAATGGAAAAAAAAAAAGCTAGTTAATAGCCTTTTTAAGTTTTCACAAAGCTTTTGGTAAATGACCTTCAATCCTTCCAAACACAATTCCGAGTTTTAATGAACCTGAGAAACAACCCATTTGAAAACATTGTGGGAAAAGGAGAAAATGCTGGTAAACAATCTAAAATTGACACTCCTTAACTCATTACGAACCAATACATAATTGAATTTGACCAAACTGAAAGCCATTGCAGACAACAAAATAAATATAGCTCAAATAATGATTTTTGACTTTGATAGAGTTTTAAACATTGTGAGAAAAGTACAAAATGCTGGTAACCAGCATTTCACCTTTTTCCACAGTGTTTTCAAAAGGCTTCTTTCTCAGGGTTGTTAAAACTGTGGATTGTGTGGTAAGGGTTAAAAGGACTGCTCAAGTTAACGAGGAAACTTCCTATCATTTGGATTTAACCCTTTACCACACAACCCAAAGTTTTAAAGACCCTGGTGTAAACATTGTTGGAAAAGGAGAAAATACTGGCATCTGCATTTTCTCCATTTTCCACAATGTTTTCTGCCCTTATACAGACAAATCTCAAGGAAGAATGCTTTTAAAAACGTGGGAAAAGGAGAAAATGCTGGTAACCAGCATTTTGTCCTTTTCCTAAATGTTTTTTTAACCTTACAAATAAGAACCACATCATTTGAGCTGCACTGAAATTGTCATCAGCAAATGCTAATTCAATTTGGACTGGTCTAAAATGGTGTCACGTGGTAAAGGGTTAAAGTAACAATAGCTGCCAAAAGTAAACACAGCAGGTGTTTAAATACATTTAAATTTGAATCATACCATCTTAAAGTATGGAAAGTATTTTGAGGATGACAATCTGTTATAGAACAGTTGGTCCCAGTGTTAGTTGCTGGCAGAGAAATAATTTTAAAACTAGGTTAAAACCTGGCAGGTCAGTCTATCTTTTGTTTACTTTTTGCCTGAATTCAAAATTCATTTTTCTGCATATGACTAACACTTGGGCCAATCACACAATAACCACACAGTAACAGATTGTCATCTTCACAATATTTTCCATACTTTTAAATGGTATGATTTAAATTTTATTGCATTTTAACACCTGCATTGATTTTTTTGCCACTATTGCACCTTTAATTTCTACCAGTTATGTAAATTTCAAAAGGTCTTGAAAACATGAGCTTTGTTATTTTGTAACATTAGATGACTCACAGACAGAATGAGGGACTGTGCTGTCAACATGACCATCAAAAAACCCAACAACTATTAGTTTCCTTATGGAGAAGGTATCAGTGTTTCTGCTAGCCCATAAATTTTGGGGGTTATCTGCGACTCCCTGTTTGGAATTTTGCGAGTCATTCTGAAATTTTAGGCGTCATGGTCTTTAATTCTTTACCACACGGCAATATTTTAGACTGGTCAAAATTGAAAGCATTCGCAGACAACATATTAAATGTTGCTCAAATGACTGGATTTGTTTCTGAAGCGCAAGAAAACATTGTAGGTAAAGGAGAAAATGCTGGATACCGGCATTTTCTCCATTTGCACCAATGATTTCAAAAGGCCTTTTTCCCAGGGTCGTTAAAACCCGGGATTGTTTGGAAAAGGGTTTAATCTTTTTAAATTGTTTGCCTTTGCCCCTTTGTAGATGTCCAATAATGATAAAAGTTTTATCTGACAGTGTGGTGTTAAAGGTTAAAGTTGAAAACAATGACCTTGTAGAAACTGTGTCGTCTGTCATCCCGATTACTCCAGCAAGTCAGTGACCATGACTGTGCCGGTCTAAAATGTGGACAAAAGTTTGAGGTACAGATTCCATACAGTAATGTAGGGGAGATGACAGTGATGCCACACAGCATAGTGTCGCGTTTTAGAGCCCTACAGTGTAAACTAGAAACAAATTATTCAGTGGTAGATAAACTGTAAACTGGTACGCGTTGTATCTCCCGTAACGTCAGATAGACATTGATACACAGACCATACCTGGCTGCCAGTTTAGATAAACTGGTACCAGTTGTATCTCCAGCAAATATGGATACGAATATAACAGGCTGCCAGTTTAAGTGGTAGAAAGCGGATTCTATACGATACTTCAGTATGACTTGACAATTTTGTAAGATGTATCAATTGAATCAATTTTTGATGTGACTTTTTAGCTCTGATTTATGTTGCGTCAATGAAGACATGACATATTAATGCTGTTGCGTCAGCTTTTCATTTTCTCTGTCAAAAATGCAAAAATGTGGACTTTGTGAAACATCGAGATATTAACCCTTTACCACACTATCCTGACTTTCAACAACCCTGAGGAAGAAGCCTTTAGAAAACATTCTAAAAAGGAGAAAATGATGGTAACCAGCAATTTTCTCCTTTTCCCATAATGTTTTCTTCTCTGTCATGGACAAATGGGGTAACCAGCATTTTCCCCTTTTCCCCCAATGTTTTCTACTCTATCAGGGACAAATTTTCTCATTTGGGCCACCTTTGATTTGTCGTCTGCAAATGTTTTAAATTTGGATCAGTTTTTCTTGGCACCATAGTCCATTTTGCTGTAATTGCAAGGACAAAAAAAATCTGTATAACAAAAACATAGAATAAAAGATAACCAACATAATTTGTTCAGTATGAAAAAATAAATCTAAACAATCAGAATACAGGCAGAGATGCTTACAATATCAATTCTAAATGACCTTCAGAACATTTACCTTGTAATTTTTTAGATTACCGTAGATGACCCTACGAAGTGATGAGCTGGGCTATCGAGAAGACCAAGACGCCAAAAGACAATGCATGGAGTTTCCTGGAAAAGGTTAGTTTGTTTGTACTGGAGTTTAACACAGTTTTTAATAGCTTAGGTCATATTAAGGAGGTCAGTGCACCTACGCATGTGTTTCCTGGCTTTCTCACACCGGTACTGACACAACTTTCTTTCCAAGCCACTGACTGCTTTTCTCACATGTATCAGAGATGAGAGGTGAAAAATTGCTGGAAAGAAAGTTTGCCTCAACCCGGTATTAAACCTGCAACAACCAGGTCAAAAGTCTGATATGCTAACCACTGAGCTCCCCAGCCAGGCTTATGGAAAAGGTACTCTTTTCTTTGACTGGTGCTTCACCCCATCTTCAATATTTAAATACTATATCAACTACTGCATCCATCTGTGCATTCTTTGACTTTTCCATCAGAGCTTTGAACAAATTTCTCACTGACTGCTTTTCCACAGAACAACTGTCTTAAGAATAATTAATACTGATGAAAAGAAAAAAGATTCTTGATGATGACTTTACTGAATCCTCCGAAAGACTTTGACAGAGCTTCAATTTGAACTCATAACCCCTTGCTTATTAAACTTGTACACTACTGATGGTGTTTCCAGGTTGGATATTTATGTATCTTACATGTCCATCATTATATTTTTGATATCACTTTTACCCTTAAAACCCTGGTAGAGATATTTCATACATTGCTTATTTTCTCTATTGTTAATACTCTGTGTACCACTGATTTGCCTTTTAGCATGGTTCCCATTTGCATACATGTGAGTAATTCAGGCACTTAACTGAAAAATCATGCACAAAAATATGAAGTGAAACATGCATGCAAGCGCAGGATTCGGAGTTCCCACTGTCAATTGCCATTGGTGCCAATTGAGACAAATTAGAGATAATATTTACAAAACTGAACCAATGATAAATCAACTGGCAACAAGTAGTGTCTTTAACTGGTATTTGAAAGATCTAAACTATGACATACAATAAGTATCAAGTGTGAAAGATGCACTGGTCACTGTTTATCACAGCTAATCAAGCCGTTTTGTCATGCTAATCAAACTGTTTTGTCATTTACAAGTATAATGATTTTAATCTACTTATCCAATGTGAAATTACAGGTTTTGACGTTACATGCTACCCTATTTGGCCAACTTATGTCAAATCGTGCGGAAATACTACCGTAATTCACGCATGTATTCAGATAGAAAAAAAAATTTCATTGTTCAAAACCTTCTGGAAATTATGGTTTTGAAAAAAACAAGAGATGTTTGTAAAACATGTATGCCCCCCTAATGGCATCCAATTCTACATATAACATGTGATTATAAACTGTTAAGTTCAAAGTGTAAAAACGAACAAAGGGTAATTACTCAAAAATTATCAATGATAAATTAACAATTCTTGGGCACTGCACTTCCCATTTATGTGAACTATCAACTTATAAGGTTTCATGATTTTACCTCACATACTTTTTGAGTTATGCTCCGGAAAAAAATTAAGTACGAAAGTCAACAAAGGGCAATAACTGCAAAAATATAATGGGCAGAGTTATGGTTCTTGTGCAATGCACTTTTCCTGAATAAGATCTATCCACATGTAAAGTTTCAAGATGATATCTGAAAAACCTTTTGAGTTGTGCTCCGGACAAAAATTAAGTATGAAAATCAACAAAGGGCAATAACTCCAAAAATATGATGGGCAGAGTTATGGTTCTTGTGCACTGCACTTCTCCTTAATAAGATTAATCCACCTATGAGGTTTCAAGGTGATATCTGAAATACTTTTTGAGTTATGCTCCGGACAAAAATTAAGTATGAAAATCAACAAAGGGCAATAACTCCAAAAATATGATGGGCAGAGTTATGGTACTTGTGCACTGCACTTCTCCTTAATGAGATCTATCCACCTATGAGGTTTCAAGATGATACCTGAAATACTTTTAGAGTTATGCTCCGGACAAAAATTAAGTATGAAAATCAACAAAGGGCAATAACTCCATAAATATGATGGGCAGAGTTATGATTCTTGTGCACTGCACTTCTCCTTAATGAGATCTATCCACCTATGTAGTTTCAAGATGATACCTGAAATACTTTTTGAGTTATGCTCCGGACAAAAATGTGGTCTACGGACCGACCGACCGACGGACGGACTGACGGACGGACCGACGGACCGACCGACCGATGGACCGACGGACCGACCGACAAGTGCAAAGCAATATACCCCCGCTTCTTCGAAGGGGGGCATAAAAAAAGGGGTGGCTGAAAAATTAGGTTTTTACCATGTTGTCTGAATGTGTGTCCAAAATAAAAAGGGTAAAATCCAACAAATTTAGATTTATTTATAGCACCAATAAAGGGTCAAAACTGCAGTATATCTAAAGTTCCGACATGTTTTCAATCGTAAAAGTACAAATTTAAATATTCTTTTAACTTTTTAAGACTAAAAGCAGTAGCTTTCTAAAGTCATAGTTCATTTTACAGACTGTCCGAATATTTAGGTAAACTTGTTTTTCTGGAATGTCCAGAGTAAGGACTCAAATTATTTTTTAACATTTTTTAATGCGTTTGAACTTTAAGGGTGTCCGAATACACTGGCGAATTACAGTACTTCAAAAATTGCCTGGCATGAAAAAGGGACCGCTGCAAAAAAATGTGAAAATCCATGACACAAAAAAGATCGATTTGACATCGTCTGATCATAGGCGTCTCAAACTGTCCATTCAGCTTTAATAATGACTTTAAACGGTGAATTTACATAAATCTCTCTATAAAACAATAAGTGAAAGCTAATTAGAGTCTGAAGTTGACAGTGAAATGAGATTCTAGTGGCCATCAAGTTTAAAGTTGTCCCTCTAACCTGGTCCCTTGAAAAAGGAAATGTTACAAGCAACTGTTGTAAATTACCCTGTTGTTTTCAAGAGTACATGACTGCAGAGTGAGACTCATCAAAACAAATTTTCAATACACCAGACCCTTACTTTCTTCCATAGAAGTTCTTAAATTGTCAGTATTAATTGCATTTCTAGAATTTCTGTTGCACTAACAAACTTGTACTCCAGGGAGTGCATGTGCTCCCAAAAAAGATGTCAGACCATTGATGTAGGAAGATGCTTATGTGTATAGGTTTAAGCAAGGAATTAATCCTGAAAAACAGTTGCAGACAAGCCTCCATGTCTTACATTGATCTTTTAAAATGGCACTGTATAAACAAGGAGTGTGGAGTGAGTTCTTTGATGAACATTATCTGGTCAGTTAGTTATGACTGGATTCATGTAACATCCTAATGATCTGTTTTGGATGTTCCATACTTTTCAGTGTCTTCAGTTTCTATGTTCTGAAAATGATGAGTGCAGATTCTTAGAAAAAGTGAATAGGTGTTGAGAGATGAACAAGTGTTTAGATGAAAACTGCTTTAAGTGCATAATGCATGTGTGTAAAATCCATGGTGTGAAGACCCACCCATCTTATTTGTCTTCAGTTTCTTTGTCTGAAAATGATGAGTGCAGAATCTTAGAATACGAGATCTTAGAACAGGAGATGAGAGATGAAGAAGTGTTCAGATGAGAACTGCTTTAAGTGCATAATGTGTGTATGTAAATTCATGCTGCTTAGATCCAGACATCCAGAAGCTTCTGACACACATTTTTTTCTGAACAGGGAATTTGAAATCAGTAGAAATAACTTAGCATGGGTAAATGTTAAGAGTTAACACGATTGCATGCCAGAGGTAATCAAGTATGTACTTTGCTCACTCACTGGTGGATGACAGAACCTGACCTGTAAAAATGTTTGCTTACAGGGTCATCAGTAAAGAGAGGGATATACAGGGCCTTAAGCTCTTTCTTTTGCATTCTAGTAAATGTAGAGTTACGTTGTGCTGTGAGTGTGCTGTGTGGATATGCAGCCCATGGATTAAGTAAGTCAGGATTGACATAATCAGATTGGAACAGGAATTTTGGGGGTGATTCAGAAATTTTAAAGGTCATGGTCTAAAATAAAATTTAATTTTTTTTTTTCACATGTTGTTCCCCTTTGTAGAGATTGCATAATGCTAGAGGTTTTATTAAGTCGGGTTTGGTATTAACGATAAAAGTTAAAACAAAATGACCATGATGACCCTGAATTGCTCCACTGACTAATAAGTACAAACCATACATACCAAACATTACAATTCTAGGCCAAAAGGTTTCAAACAAGTAACTTGAAAAAGTTTTCTCTATAAAAGCCCATGTGAAAATGTTACTTCAGGGTGAGTCCATTTTTGACCTAAAATTATGATTTCAAACTATGATTATGAGCTATTACTTGAATCCTGGTAGAGGTCAACAAGATAAAGCCACATACCAAATAATATAGGTCTTGGCCATACGGTTATAAACAAGAAGATTTTCCAAGTTTCCTTAATAAAACATTTCAATTCAACAGCTATATATCGAAAAAATACAGACAAGACCTACTAGATGAAGCTATATGCAAAATTTGATAGCCATAGGCCTTAGAGTTAGGAACAAGAAGCTTTTATATATTTTCACTATAAAGCCCTTGTAAAACTGCCTTCTCGCCCCCCCTCCTTTTCCAATAGGGCCAATTTTAACTCCAGGGCTATAATTTGAAGAATCTTTGAAGAGGTTCATCGGATGAAGCTTTACGTCAATTTGGTAGCCCTTGGTCATTTGGTTTAAAATCAGAAGATTTTAAAAGTTTTCTCTATATAAGCCCATGTCAAGCTTTTGATCCCTAGGGTGGGGCCAATTTTTTTGCCCCAGAGCAATTATTTGAAAAATCGTAGTAGAAGTCCATCAGATGAAGCCACATGCAAACTTTGGTGATAGGGTTTAGAACCAGAAGATTTTTAAAGTTTTCCATGTACAAGCCCAAGAAAATTTGTGACCCCCCCAGGGCTATAATTTGAAGAAACTTGACAGTGGTCCATTAGATGAAGCTACATGCCGAATTTGGTAGCCCTGGGCCTTATATTTTCAGACAAGAAAAATTTCAAAGATTTCCAATATTTTTCACCAATTTTGTTACCATGAACACCAGAGCTTTTTACAGCAATTGAATTCTTTCAAGAAATTCTGAAAAGGACCATGACAGGATCATTTCTATTAAATCTGGTCCAAATTAGATGGGTAGTTTCAGAGAAGATTATGTTTGAAATGAAAGTTAAAGCATGCATGCACACCTGCACAGACTCACACACGGACACAAGCACACATGCACAACAGACACAGAACCATGAGGTAAGTTTGCTGGCCATTGGCCAGGAAGGACTTCTGATGCTCGTAGAAACTGTTTCCGTATGTGTTCCTAATTACTCAGGCAAGTTGCTGACCATTACCAAGCAGGGTCTAAAAATCAGACAAAAAGTTTAAACAGGGAAAAATATGAGCGCTTGCCCACTCACCCATGGTGACTAGAAATTTGACTTGGTAAGCCAAAAATACCTGTCAGGTGCCCAGGTGGCGATCAAAAAAAAAAATAGGATGACTTTTCATATATATTAAACTTTCAGAAGGTATAGTGACCAAAGTCGGGTGTCTGTCTAGTGTATTATTCAAATCCAACCAGATTCACGAATATCTGTGCCTGATAATATGTACTTTTAAGGTACTCCAACCATTCAGCCTATGCTTATCTTTACCGGATGTTTACTCACTGGTTCTCAAATACTGCACTTGCTAGTAAAAACTTCAAGACATTTCATTCTCGCTTTGATAAGCTGGGCCCCTAGATTTTGGGCTGGGCCCCTTGATTTTTTAAGTAAGGGGCCCAGTTGGCCCCTATAGGAAAAAAGTTCGTCTTTTTCCCAGTTATCGGACATATTCCATACAGTAATATACTTGAGACGACAGATATGTCACATGGAATAATGTTGCTTTTTAGACCGATATAGTATTTACCTAAATCAGCAGCCTGTAATCGATCTTTGTATCTATTCTGAGTTTTAATGACCGCGAGGAAGAAGCCTCTTGAAAACATTGTTGAAAAAGGAGAAAATGCTGGTAACCAGCATTTTCTCCTTTTCTCACAATGTTTTCTACCCCTCCAAAAGCCAATTTTTATTTTTGAATCAGAGTTATTTTGTCGTCTGTAAAACATTTCATTTGAGGCGATTCTAAATTTTGTCATGTGGTAAAGGGCTAAAGCCATCCTTATCATATTTCTGTCATATTGCAGTTCCAAGTTTCTTTTACTGCTACTTCTCTCGACACTTTTTTCGAGCAACGCCCCCCCCCCAACTGAAAAATCATCAAAACTGTTCACTAGTAAGATGGGAATAAATCGTGACACAATGATTGTGATCAGTTTTGAAACCAGATTGGGATTCGATTTTTGAGACCCCTTGATTATAAGCATTTAAGTGACTGACAAAGTGACCTGGCTGGTCCCCTCGAGTTTGCTTCTCGTTTTCTTTTGCCACATTATCTATCAATAGCCATTCTGATTCAAAATCAGAATGCAAATTCAATGTAGTCTGATCTTGTTATTGCAATAGGTGTATTTGAGCAACATTGGGTTTGCAAGTCAGGCTTGTGCTCCCAGTGAATGCATACAATGCATGGCATCAGCACTATTTTCAAACTTTGTGACTTGCTGTTTCTAGGGAGGATGACCAAGGACAACAGCAAGGAAATGGAGGCCAAGACGACCATGAAGAGCCCGAGCGATAGCGCCTCTTCTCAAATACAAAGGTATACATGATATCTATGTCTTACTTGCACTTGTTAGAGCACCTATCAGAGAGATGTTGAAAGATTTTTTACTGTTTCATATTGCTATTTTCAAGCCAATGCCTTCTCTATACTGTAACACCATAAAAAATAATAGAGACAGGAATGAATCTTGTCAAAATGACTATCAGCAGTTTACAACAAGAGATTATGCAAGCTGAGATTCCATCTTTAAACCCTCTGGTTCCAATCCAGTTTGTTAGCTTGTAGGCCGGTCTCCTTATTTTTCTCAAATCTCCACATCAGTAACAGTCCGGATTCAAAATCAGATAGCACCTTCCATGCAGACTGCAAATAATGTAATTTAGCCACACAGGTTGGCAAGTCAGGCTTTTGCTTCCTGTGGATGAATACTGTGCATGGCATAATTATTATTTTTTTTCTAAATTTTGACTTGTCTTTTCTAGAGAAGATGGCCAAGGACAACAGTGAGGAAGTGAATGCAAAAGAGACCATGAATGACCCTGGGCAATGGTGTAATTTCTCTGTAACAAAGGTAACTATCATAATATTTAGCCTTAGGGTGCAGAATAAATCACACTGGCGTTTCAGTCAGCAAAAAAAATTTGGTCTTTTGTTGTGCATTAACTATTAGAATGCTGAATTAATGAAAATGGACCTTTTTACACAGGAATTATCATTTGAAATGTCATTTCAAGGTTGTTTTGGCCAGAACATGCAAAAACTGAGCAGACAGTGTAGATCCACAATCAGACTGCACATTCTTTGCAGTCTGATCTTGATCTACATTGTCTGCAAAAACAACTTAAGTCGGTTCCAGCGCTTTATGGGTTAAGCGACATGCTAAACAGAATTTTGTCATATCCCAACGGCCTGTCTATGTATTACTGAAGTTACGTTTACCAGTCTTTTTCACACTACTCTGTCTCGGTCTACTTCCCCCCCCTCCAAAATGCTCAACTGTGCACTCCATTGAGAAATTTCTTTAATTTTGATGTGTTTTTCTTTTAGAACAGATGACCCAACTGACGAAGCAGTCTGATCTTGATCTACAATGTCCGTAAAAACAACTCAAGTCAGTTCCAACGCTTTATGGGTTAAGCAACATGCTAAACATAATTTTCTCATATCCCAATGGCCCGTCTATGCATTACTGAAGTTATGTTTACAGTCCTTTTCACCCTACTCTATCTCAGTTTTCTTTCCCTGTTTCCACCCCCCCCCCCCGCCCCATACTCAACTGTGCACTCCATAGAGTAATTTCTTGAATTTTGATATGTTTTTCTTTTAGAGTGGATGACCTACTGATGAAGCAAGTGCAGACAGACTTCCATAGATGCAGCCGGAGAGTTCAGATTTCCCAAGGAAGGTGACAGGTTTTCATATATTATTCATCATTTTCATAGTTAGTCTACCGTTCATTTGCCTGAAGGAATGTGCTTGAAGTTATTAATTACACAAGAGGGCCATTGGCCCTAAATGCTCACATGAGTAAGGTCATCTAGGACTGATATAGCCGAAAAGATCCTGGTTGTGACGATGTAAAACACATGAGTGTAAGTAAATTACTATTTGACCGACTAGACCAATTTTTGAACTTGTCAGAGATATCAAGACAAACATTTGACAAAGTTTCATGAGTATTGGGTTGAAAATGTGGCCTGTGGAGAGCACAAAAGGTTTTCTTAAGATTTTGCCCAGTGACCTACTTTTTCACTTGACATGACCAAATTACACACTTGACCAAGATTTTATCAAGACAAATACTCCAACCAAGTTGCATGAATATAGGGCTGAAAATGTGGCCTCTAGAGTGCACAACAGGTTTCTCTAAGATTTGGCCCAGTCACCTACTTTTTCACCAAACATGACACAGTTTCAAACTTATCCAAGATTTTATCAAGACAAACACTCTGACCAACTTTCATGAGTATTGGGCTGCATGTGTGGCCTGTAGGGTGCAAACAAGGTTTTTCTAGGATTTGGCCCAGTGACCTACTTTTTGACCCAAAGTTACCCAATTTCAAGCTTGTCCATGAATTCATCAAGACAAACAATCTGATTAAATTTCAAGAGTATATGATTGAAAATGTGGCCTCTAGAGTGCACACAAGGTCATTGTTGATGCACAGACGATGGACACAGCACAACCCCAAAGGCTCACCTTGAGCACTTTGCATTCAGGTGATCTAAAAAGGCAAATAGTGGCTTTCTTCTTAAATGTTTTGAGAAAGAGACCAGTGTCCAGTTTTGCTGTAATCTGGCTAGATACAAAATTCTGTGGTGTATAATACTGAAACAAGTGGTTTAAACAGAAGAATCATCTGCCTTTTTCAAATACTCAGTGATCCTTTGCAATGGCACTGTTTACACGAGAAGTGTGGAGTGAGCACTTTGATGAACACTTCCTGGTAGGAGTTTATCATTGGGTTCATGCAACACCACTGCTTATGGCTGGGTATTCCATACCTCTTGTTGTCATCAGTTTCATTGGCCTGTAATTGAGTTCAGTGTCTGGGAAAAAATTAATTATGTTAGGTGAGGAAATGTTCAGCTGAACAGAATCTACTCTAAGTCTTTACATTTGTTTGTGTAATTTACATGTTGCCAAGACCCTCACACCCAAATGCCTTTTGTTCAAAGCACATTCTTCTCTGGAGAGGAAAGTTGAAGTCGATACCACAAACTTTCTATGGGTCAGTGTTTAACCTTTGGTCACTAGAAACATGATAGCATTCTAAAGGTAGTCATGATCGTACCCCGTCCAGTGTTGATACCAAGGAATAGGTCAGCAATAATGTCCGCTTTAAATGGTCAACAGTAAAGGAAGGGATATAGGGCCTTAAGCTCTTTCTTTTGCATTTTTCGGAATGTAGGATTATGTGGTACTATGTGTCTGCCTGTGATGCAGCCCATGGATCAAGTCGGTCAGGATTGGTAAGCGACCTAGTGCAGAAAAACAGGATGAAAGGTCAAATGAGTTGGGTTCTTAGGTCAAGTAGTAAGTCTGTGTTATGTATTTTCTTGTATTAAGCATGGGATTGAGTGGTGTTTACAGCATTTTCAACATTATTCCTGTTATAATGTGGTGGCACGCTGTCCTGGAATTTGGTGTAACAGTACTTTGCACAACATTCTTCTCAAGCCACTGGATGCTTTCCTATACAACCATCATTGAAACTATAGTTAGTAGCTGTTTGTGAAAAAAAAAAAAAATTCCTTAACCAAGTACTATGTGGTGCAACCTACCCTGTGGAACAAAGTGTGGAGCTGTAAAGACGACAGAGAACGGTGAGAAAGTGGAGGCCAAGATGACCACGAAGAGCCCAAGCAGTGGTGCAACTTGTAAATAACAAAGGTATGCATGAATATTTAGCTGTATAGTGCAAAATAAACAAATTTAGCATTTATTGTGAGGAAGAAAAGAATCTTAGATTCAGTGTTTCTCCTAGCTCATGAAGTTAAGGGGTCAACTGTTGGTTTGGTATAAAAGATTAAAGTTAAAAACACTGACTTCCGAGGCTCGTAGAAACTGTGTTGTCTGTCATCCTAATTACTCAAGTCAGTTGGTGACCATGACCAAGAAGGGTCTAAAACTCCGACAAAAAGTTAAACCAGGGCAAAATATGAGTGCTTGCCCACTCACCCATGGCGACTAGAAATTCGGCATGGCAAGCCGAAAATGCCTGTCAGGCGCCCAGGTGGTGATCCCACAAGAAAGGATGAGTTTTCATATTTATTAAACTTTCGGACAGTACAGTGACCAAAGTCAGGTGTCTGTTTAGTGTCTTATTCAAATCCAACCAGATTCACGTATATCTGTGCCTGATATTGTGTCCTTTATGGTAATCCAACCATTCAGCGTATTCTTATCTCTATCAGAAGTTTACTCACTGGTTCTCAATTACTGCATGTGCCAGTAAACACTCCAAGACTTCATTGTCGCTTTGATAAGCTGGGCCCCTAGATTTTGGGCTGGGTCCCTTGATTTTTTAAGTAAGGGGCCCAGTTGGCCCCATAGGAAAAACGTGTGTCTTTTTCCCAGTTATCGGACATATTCCATACAGTAATATAGGTGAGACCACAGCAATGTCACACGGAATAATGTTGCTTTTTAGACCGATATAGTAATTACCTAAATCAGCAGCCTGTTATCGATCTTTGTATCTATTCTGAGTTTTAATGACCGCATTTTCTCCTTTTCCCATAATGTTTTTATTTTTGAGTCACAATTATTTTGTTGTCTGTAAAACATTTCATTTGAGGCGATTCTAAATTTTGTCATGTGGTAAAGGGCTGAAGCCATCCTTACTTTGGTCACTGTACTGCACATTCTTTGCAGTCTGATCTTGATCTACATTGTCCGCAAAAACAACTTAAGTCAGTTCCAGCGTTTTATGGGTTAAGCGACATGCTAAACAGAATTTTGTCATATCCCAACGGCCTGTCTATGTATTACTGAAGTTACGTTTACCAGTCTTTTTCACACTACTCTGTCTCAGTCTACTTTCCCCCCCTCCACAATGCTCAACTGTGCACTCCATTGAGAAATTTCTTGAATTTTGATATGTTTTTCTTTTAGAACAGATGACCCAACTGACGAAGCAGTCTGATCTTGATCTACACTGTCCGTTAAAACAACTCAAGTCAGTTCCAACGCTTTATGGGTTAAGCGACATGCTAAACATAATTTTCTCATATCCCAATGGCCCGTCTATGCATTACTGAAGTTATGTTTACAGTCCTTTTCACCCTACTCTATCTCAGTTTTCTTTCCTTGTTTCCACCCCCCCCCCCGCCCCATACTTAACTGTGCACTCCATAGAGTAATTTCTTGAATTTTGATATGTTTTTCATTTAGAGTGGATGACCTACTGATGAAGCAAGTGCAGACAGACTTCCATAGATGCAGCCGGAGAGTTCAGATTTCCCAAGGAAGGTGACAGGTTTTCATATATTATTCATCGCTTTCATAGTTAGTCTACCGTTCATTTGCCTGAAGAAATGTGCTTGAAGTTATTAATTACACAAGAGGGCCATAGGCCCTAAAACGCTCACATGAGTAAGGTCATCTAGGACTGATATAGCCGAAAAGATCCTGGTTGTGACGATGTAAAACACATGAGTGTAAGTAAATTACTATTTGACCGACTTGACCAATTTTTGAACTTGTCAGAGATATCAAGACAAACATTTGACAAAAGTTCATGAGTATTGGGTTGAAAATGTGGCCTGTAGAGAGCACAAAAGGTTTTCTTAAGATTTTGCCCAGTGACCTACTTTTTCACTTGACATGACCAAATTACACACTTGACCAAGGTTTTATCAAGACAAATACTCCAACCAAGTTGCATGAATATAGGGCTGAAAATGTGGCCTCTAGAGTGCACAACATGTTTCTCTAAGATTTGGCCCAGTCACCTACTTTTTCACCAAACATGACACAGTTTTAAACTTATCCAAGATTTTATCAAGACAAACACTCTGACCAAGTTTCATGAGTATTGCGGCTGTAGGGTGGAAACAGGGTTTTTTTAGAATTTGGCCCAGTGAACTACTTTTTGACCCAAAGTTACCCAATTTCAAACTTGTCCATGAATTCATCAAGACAAACAATCTGATTAAATTTCAAGAGTATATGATTGAAAATGTGGCCTCTAGAGTGCACACAAGGTCATTGTTGACGCACAGACGATGGACACAGCACAACCCCAAAGGCTCACCTTGAGCACTTTGCAATCAGGTGATCTAAAAAGGCAAATAGTGGCTTTCTTCTTAAATGTTTTGAGAAAGAGACCAGTGTCCAGTTTTGCTGTAATCTGGCTAGATACAAAATTCTGTGGTGTATAATACTGAAACAAGTGGTTTAAACAGAAGAATCATCTGCCTTTTTCAAATACTCAATGATCCTTTGCAATGGCACTGTTTACACGAGAAGTGTGGAGTGAGCACTTTGATGAACACTTCCTGGTCAGAGTTTATCATTGGGTTCATGCAACACCACTGCTTATGGCTGGGTGTTCCATACCTCTTGTCATCAGTTTCATTGGCCTGTAATTGAGTGCAGTGTCTGGGAAAAAATTAATTATGTTAGGTGAGGAAATGTTCAGCTGAACAGAATCTACTCTAAGTCTTTACATTTGTTTGTGTAATTTACATGTTGCCAAGACCCTCACACCCAAATGCCTTTTGTTCAAAGCACATTCTTCTCTGGAGAGGAAAGTTGAAGTCGATACCACAAACTTTCTATGGGTCAATGTTTAACCTTTGGTCACTAGAAACATGATAGCATTCTAAAGGTAGTCATGATCGTACCCCGTCCAGTGTTGATACCAAGGAATAGGTCAGCAATAATGTCCGCTTTAAAGGGTCAACAGTAAAGGAAGGGATATAGGGCCTTAAGCTCTTTCTTTTGCATTTTTCGGAATGTAGGATTATGTGGTACTATGTGTCTGCCTGTGATGCAGCCCATGGATCAAGTCGGTCAGGATTGGTAAGCGACCTAGTGCAGAAAAACAGGATGGAAGTTCAAATGAGTTGGGTTCTTAGGTCAAGTAGTAAGTCTGTGTTATGTATTTTCTTGTACTAAAACATGGGATTGAGTGGGGTTTACACCATTTTCAACATTATTCCTGTTATAATGTGGTGGCACGCTGTCCTGGAATTTGGTGTAACAGTACTTTGCACAACATTCTTCTCAAGCCACTGGATGCTTTCCTATACAACCATCATTGAAACTATAGTTAGTAGCTGTTTGTGAAAAAAAAAACCTTAACCAAGTACTATGTGGTGCAACCTACCCTGTGGAACAAAGTGTGGAGCTGTAAAGACGACAGAGAACGGTGAGAAAGTGGAGGCCAAGATGACCACGAAGAGCCCAAGCAGTGGTGCAACTTGTAAATAACAAAGGTATGCATGAATATTTAGCTGTATAGTGCAAAATAAACAAATTTAGCATTTATTGTGAGGAAGAAAAGAATCTTAGATTCAGTGTTTCTCCTAGCTCATGAAGTTAAGGGGTCAACTGTTGGTGTGGTATAAAAGATTAAAGTTAAAAACACTTACTTCCGAGGCTCGTAGAAACTGTGTTGTCTGTCATCCTAATTACTCAAGTCAGTTGGTGACCATGACCAAGAAGGGTCTAAAACTCCAACAAAAAGTTAAACCAGGGCAAAATATGAGTGCTTGCCCACTCACCCATGGCGACTAGAAATTCGGCATGGCAAGCCGAAAATGCCTGTCAGGCGCCCAGGTGGTGATCCCACAAAAAAGGACGAGTTTTCATATTTATTAAACTTTCGGACAGTACAGTGACCAAAGTCAGGTGTCTGTTTAGTGTCTTATTCAAATCCAACCAGATTCACCTATATCTGTGCCTGATATTGTGTCCTTTATGGTAATCCAACCATTCAGCGTATTCTTATTATACCCGCCAAAACTCTGTTTGGGGGGTATATAGGAGTCAGCTTGTCGGTCGGTCCGTCAGTCCGTCCGTCCGTCGGTCCGTCCGTCCGTCGGTAGGTCGGTCTGTAGCTTTTTGTCCGCTCTATTTCTCATAAACTACTGGACGAATTTTATTCAAACTTCACAGGTAGATTCAGTATCAAGCAGAGATGTGCATATGAAATGTTGGTTTTGGTTCATTGATTTTTCACTGAGTTATGGCCCTTTCATGAAATTTGTTGTCCGCTCTTTTTCTCATCAACTATTGGACAGATTTGTTTCAAACTACACAAGTAGACTCAGTATCAAGCAGAGATGTGCAAATCCTATTTTGGTTATGGTTTATTCATGTTTCATGGAGTTATGGCCCTTTGATGATTCTGGACACCATCGGTCGGTCTGTAGCTTTTTGTCCGCTCTATTTCTCATAAACTACTGGACGAATTTTTTTCAAACTTCACAGGTAGACTCAGTATCAAGCAGAGATGTGCATATGAAATGTTGGTTATGGTTCATTGATTTTTCACTGAGTTATGGCCCTTTCATGAAATTTGTTGTCTGCTCTTTTTCTCATCAACTATTGGACAGATTTGGTTCAAACTACACAAGTAGACTCAGTATCAAGCAGAGATGTGCATATCCTATTTTGGTTATGGTTTATTCAGGTTTCATGGAGTTATGGCCCTTTGATGATTCTGGACAAATTTCTTTCAAACTTCATGGATAGACTTTGCACTCAGCAAAGATGTGCATATCATAAATTGTTCTTAGTTAATTAAATAAAATTTCCAAGAGCTAAGCCCTTTTTTGTCGTTCTCTTTATGACGGTGCCCTTGCTGAATTGATGAAAATAAATTATACTTTTGATAGAATACTTTTAACAGAGCTGTCCGTCCGTTGGTCGGTCTGTAGCTTTTTGTCCGCTCTATTTCTCATAAACTATTGGACGAATCTTATTCAAACTTCACAGGTAGACTCAGTATCAAGCAGAGATGTGCATATGAAATGTTGGTTTTGGTTCATTGATTTTTCACTGAGTTATGGCCCTTTCATGAAATTTGTTGTCCGCTCTTTTTCTCATCAACTATTGGACAGATTTGGTTCAAACTACACAAGTAGACTCAGTATCAAGCAGAGATGTGCATATCCTATTTTGGTTATGGTTTATTTAGGTTATGGTTTATTCATGTTTCATGGAGTTATGGCCCTTTGATGATTCTGGACACCATCGGTCGGTCTGTAGCTTTTTGTCCGCTCTATTTCTCATAAACTACTGGACGAATTTTATTCAAACTTCACAGGTAGACTCAGTATCAAGCAGAGATGTGCATATGAAATGTTGGTTATGGTTCATTGATTTTTCACTGAGTTATGGCCCTTTCATGAAATTTGTTGTCCGCTCTTTTTCTCATCAACTATTGGACAGATTTGGTTCAAACTACACAAGTAGACTCAGTATCAAGCAGAGATGTGCATATCCTATTTTGGTTATGGTTTATTCAGGTTTCATGGAGTTATGGCCCTTTGATGATTCTGGACAAATTTCTTTCAAACTTCATGGATAGACTTTGCACTCAGCAAAGATGTGCATATCATAAATTGTTCTTAGTTAATTAAATAAAATTTCCAAGAGCTAAGCCCTTTTTTGTCGTTCTCTTTATGACGGTGCCCTTGCTGAATTGATGAAAATAAATTATACTTTTGATAGAATACTTTTAACACAGCTGTCCGTCCGTTGGTCGGTCTGTAGCTTTTTGTCCGCTCTATTTCTCATAAACTAATGGACGAATCTTATTCAAACTTCACAGGTTGACTCAGTATCAAGCAGAGATGTGCATATGAAATGTTGGTTTTGGTTCATTGATTTTTCACTGAGTTATGGCCCTTTCATGAAATTTGTTGTCCGCTCTTTTTCTCATCAACTATTGGACAGATTTGGTTCAAACTACACAAGTAGACTCAGTATCAAGCAGAGATGTGCATATCCTATTTTGGTTATGGTTTATTCAGGTTTCATGGAGTTATGGCCCTTTGATGATTCTGGACAAATTTCTTTCAAACTTCATGGATAGACTTTGCACTCAGCAAAGATGTGCATATCATAAATTGTTCTTAGTTAATTAAATAAAATTTCCAAGAGCTAAGCCCTTTTTTGTCGTTCTCTTTATGACGGTGCCCTTGCTGAATTGATGAAAATAAATTATACTTTTGATAGAATACTTTTAACACAGCTGTCCGTCCGTTGGTCGGTCTGTAGCTTTTTGTCCGCTCTATTTCTCATAAACTATTGGACGAATCTTATTCAAACTTCACAGGTAGACTCAGTATCAAGCAGAGATGTGCATATGAAATGTTGGTTATGGTTCATTGATTTTTCACTGAGTTATGGCCCTTTCATGAAATTTGTTGTCCGCTCTTTTTCTCATCAACTATTGGACAGATTTGGTTCAAACTACACAAATAGACTCAGTATCAAGCAGAGATGTGCATATCCTATTTTGGTTATGGTTTATTCATGTTTCATGGAGTTATGGCCCTTTGATGATTCTGGACAAATTTCTTTCAAACTTCATGGATAGACTTTGCACTCAGCAAAGATGTGCATATCATAAATTGTTCTTAGTTAATTAAATAAAATTTCCAAGAGCTAAGCCCTTTTTTGTCCTTCTCTTATGATAGATTCCTACACCTGTAGATAGTTAACAGTAGACTTACCATCACTAACCATCACTAGTAAGTTTTCATGTCACTTCACGTATGTCATGTCATGTCAATTTCATCTTTTCATCGGAAGTTTACTCAAATATAAGACAGATTAATCTTTCAGATATGTTTGGAAAAGGAGAAAATGCTGATTACCAGCACTTACTACTTTCTACACAAAATTGGAAAGATTAATCTTTGCAGTTACTTGGGAAAAAATGAAATGATGATTACAAGCATTTACTACGTTCTCCACAACTATTCCAAGTCTTCAACTTGTGATGTGTTAAAATAGATATCAATACCGTACGGAAACTAACGAAAGCAACATTTTTTGCGGTTCCGCTTCGGCTTCGCTGCGGTTTCAGTGCATTCCGTATAATATGACTAAAAAGGAAAACATTGTAAACATCGTGAGCAATGGCTTCTGTATTTACAATGTTTTCTTAAGTTTATTACTTTCGGTTCAGTTCAGTTACTATTACGGTTCCGATTCGGTTCGGAGGTTGCTTTCGTTAGTTTCCGTACTGTATAAGTAAGATGTAGAGTCTGGTCAAAAACATTGCATGAAAAGACATTTGTTGTCTGCAAAACCTTTTCATTTAAACCAATCTCAATTTGTCCAGCTGGTAAAAAAAAATGTATCAAGTAAGTTTTATTCTCTCCAAGTCTTTAGTCTGTAACAAAGAGTAATTCTTTGGCAAGAAGCCATTGCAGGATATTCATCACCTTCAGTGATAGCTCTGGTATAATTGACTCTCCAGTCACTTATTTTGCATTCCTGTGACATTAATCTGTTTTGTGACAAGGAGCTGTTGGGGGGTATGATCACGTTTAGTGATAGCTCTAGTCTCTATCAGAAGTTTACTCACTGGTTCTCAATTACTGCATGTGCCAGTAAACACTTCAAGACATCATTGTGGCTTTGATAAGCTGGGTCCCTAGATTTTGGGCTGGGTCCCTTGATTTTTTAAGTAAGGGGCCCAGTTGGCCCCTATAGGAAAAAAGTTTGTCTTTTTCCCAGTTATCGGACATATTCCATACAGTAATATAGGTGAGACCACAGCAATGTCACACGGAATAATGTTGCTTTTTAGACCGATATAGTATTTACCTAAATCAGCAGCCTGTTATCGATCTTTGTATCTATTCTAAGTTTTAATCACCGCGAGGAAGAAGGCTCTTGAAAACATTGTTGAAAAAGGAGAAAATGCTGGTAACCAGCATTTTCTCCTTTTCCCACAATGTTTTCTACCCTTCTGGAAGCCAGTTTTTATTTTTGAGTCACAATTATTTTGTTGTCTGTAAAACATTTCATTTGAGGCGATTCTAAATTTTGTCATGTGGTAAGGGGCTGAAGCCATCCTTACTTTGGTCACTGTACTGCACATTCTTTGCAGTCTGATCTTAATCTACATTGTCTGCAAAAACAACTTCAGTCGGTTCCAGCGCTTTATGGGTTAAGCGACATGCTAAACAGAATTTTGTCATATCCCAACAGCCCGTCTATGTATTACTGAAGTTACGTTTACCAGTCTTTTTCACACTACTCTGTGTCAGTCTACCCCCCCCCCCCCCCCCCACAATGCTCAACTGTGCACTCCATTGAGAAATTTCTTGAATTTTGATATGTTTTTCTTTTAGAACAGATGACCCAACTGACGAAGCAGTCTGATCTTGATCTACACTGTCCGTAAAAACAACTCAAGTCAGTTCCAACGCTTTATGGGTTAAGCGACATGCTAAACATAATTTTCTCATATCCCAATGGCCCGTCTATGCATTACTGAAGTTATGTTTACAGTCCTTTTCACCCTACTCTATCTCAGTTTTCTTTCCCTGTTTCCATCCCACCCACCCACCTCATACTCAACTGTACACTCCATAGAGTAATTTCTTGAATTTTGATATGTTTTTCTTTTAGAGTGGATGACCTACTGATGAAGCAAGTGCGGACAGACTTCCATAGATGCAGCCGGAGAGTTCAGATTTCCCAAGGAAGGTGACAGGTTTTCATATATTATTCATCGCTTTCATAGTTAGTCTACCGTTCATTTGCCGGAAGGAATGTGCTTGAAGTTATTAATTACACAAGAGGGCCAGTGGCCCTAAAATGCTCACATGAGTAAGGTCATCTAGGACTGATATAGCCGAAAAGATCCTGGTTGTGACGATGTAAAACACATGAGTGTAAGTAAATTACTATTTGACCGACTAGACCAATTTTTGAACTTGTCAGAGATATCAAGACAAACATTTGACAAAGTTTCATGAGTATTGGGTTGAAAATGTGGCCTGTAGAGAGCACAAAAGGTTTTCTTAAGATTTTGCCCAGTGACCTACTTTTTCACTTGACATGACCAAATTACACACTTGACCAAGATTTTATGAAGACAAATACTCCAACCAAGTTGCATGAATATAGGGCTGAAAATGTGGCCTCTAGAGTGCACAACAGGTTTCTCTAAGATTTGGCCCAGTCACCTACTTTTTCACCAAACATGACACAGTTTCAAACTTATCCAAGATTTTATCAAGACAAACACTCTGACCAACTTTCATGAGTATTGGGCTGCATGTGTGGCCTGTAGGGTGCAAACAAGGTTTTTCTAGGATTTGGCCCAGTGACCTACTTTTTGACCCAAAGTTACCCAATTTCAAACTTGTCCATGAATTCATCAAGACAAACAATCTGATTAAATTTCAAGAGTATATGATTGAAAATGTGGCCTCTAGAGTGCACACAAGGTCATTGTTGACGCACAGACGATGGACACAGCACAACCCCAAAGGCTCACCTTGAGCACTTTGCATTCAGGTGATCTAAAAAGGCAAATAGTGGCTTTCTTCTTAAATGTTTTGAGAAAGAGACCAGTGTCCAGTTTTGCTGTAATCTGGCTAGATACAAAATTCTGTGGTGTATAATACTGAAACAAGTGGTTTTAACAGAAGAATCATCTACCTTTTTCAAATACTCAGTGATCCTTTGCAATGGCACTGTTTACACGAGAAGTGTGGAGTGAGCACTTTGATGAACACTTCCTGGTCAGAGTTTATCACTGGGTTCATGCAACACCACTGCTTATGGCTGGGTGTTCCATACCTCTTGTTGTCATCAGTTTCATTGGCCTGTAATTGAGTGCAGTGTCTGGGAAAAAATTAATTATGTTAGGTGAGGAAATGTTCAGCTGAACAGAATCTACTCTAAGTCTTTACATTTGTTTGTGTAATTTACATGTTGCCAAGACCCTCACACCCAAATGCCTTTTGTTCAAAGCACATTCTTCTCTGGAGAGGAAAGTTGAAGTCGATACCACAAACTTTCTATGGGTCAATGTTTAACCTTTGGTCACTAGAAACATGATAGCATTCTAAAGGTAGTCATGATCGTACCTCGTCCAGTGTTGATACCAAGGAATAGGTCAGCAATAAGGTCCGCTTTAAAGGGTCAACAGTAAAGGAAGGGATATAGGGCCTTAAGCTCTTTCTTTTGCATTTTTCGGAATGTAGGATTATGTGGTACTATGTGTCTGCCTGTGATGCAGCCCATGGATCAAGTCGGTCAGGATTGGTAAGCGACCTAGTGCAGAAAAACAGGATGAAAGGTCAAATGAGTTGGGTTCTTAGGTCAAGTAGTAAGTCTGTGTTATGTATTTTCTTGTATTAAAACATGGGATTGAGTGGTGTTTACAGCATTTTCAACATTATTCCTGTTATAATGTGGTGGCACGCTGTCCCGGAATTTGGTGTAACAGTACTTTGCACAACATTCTTCTCAAGCCACTGGATGCTTTCCTATACAACCATCATTGAAACTATAGTTAGTAGCTGTTTGTGAAAAAAAAAATTTCCTTAACCAAGTACTATGTGGTGCAACCTACCCTGTGGAACAAAGTGTGGAGCTGTAAAGACGACAGAGAACGGTGAGAAAGTGGAGGCCAGGATGACCACGAAGAGCCCAAGCAGTGGTGCAGCTTGTAAATAACAAAGGTATGCATGAATATTTAGCTGAATAGTGCAAAATAAACAAATTTAGCATTTTTTGTGAGGAAGAAAAGAATCTTAGATTCAGTGTTTCTCCTAGCTCATGAATTTAAGGGGTCAACGGTTGGTTTGGTATGAAAGATTAAAGTTAAAAACACTGACTTCCGAGGCTCGTAGAAACTGTGTTGTCTGTCATCCTAATTACTCAAGTCAGTTGGTGACCATGACCAAGAAGGGTCTAAAACTCTGACAGAAAGTTAAACCAGGGCAAAATATGCCCACTCACCCATGGCGACTAGAAATTCGGCATGGCTAGCCGAAAATGCCTGTCGGGCGCCCAGGTGGTGATCCCACAAAAAAGGACGAGTTTTCATACTTATTAAACTTTCGGACAGTACAGTGACCAAAGTCAGGTGTCTGTTTAGTGTCTTATTCAAATCCAACCAGATTCACGTATATCTGTGCCTGATATTGCGTCCTTTGTGGTAATCCAACCATTCAGCGTATTCTTATCTCTATCGGAAGTTTACTCACTGGTTCTCAATTATTGCATGTGCCACTAAACACTTCAAGACTTCATTGTCGCTTTGATAAGCTGGGCCCCTAGATTTTGGGCTGGGTCCAGTTGGCCCCTATAGGAAAAAAGTTTGTCTTTTTCCCAGTTATCGGACACATTCCATACAGTAATATAGGTGAGACCACAGCAATGTCACACGGAATAATGTTGCTTTTTAGACCGATATAGTATTTACCTAAATCAGCAGCCTGTTATCGATCTTTGTATCTATTCTGGGTTTTAATGACCGCGAGGAAGAAGCCTCTTGAAAACATTGTTGAAAAAGGAGAAAATGCTGGTCTCCTTTTCCCACAATGTTTTCTACCCTTCTGGAAGCCAGTTTTTATTTTTGAGTCACAATTATTGTGTTGTCTGTAAAACATTTCATTTGAGGCGATTCTAAATTTTGTCATGTGGTAAAGGGCTGAAGCCATCCTTACTTTGGTCACTGTACTGCACATTCTTTGCAGTCTGATCTTGATCTACATTGTCTGCAAAAACAACTTCAGTCGGTTCCAGCGCTTTATGGGTTAAGCGACATGCTAAACAGAATTTTGTCATATCCCAACAGCCCGTCTATGTATTACTGAAGTTACGTTTACCAGTCTTTTTCACACTACTCTGTGTCAGTCTACTCCCCCCCCCCCCCCCCTCCACAATGCTCAACTGTGCACTCCATTGAGAAATTTCTTGAATTTTGATATGTTTTTCTTTTAGAACAGATGACCCAACTGACGAAGCAGTCTGATCTTGATCTACACTGTCCGTAAAAACAACTCAAGTCAGTTCCAACGCTTTATGGGTTAAGCGACATGCTAAACATAATTTTCTCATATCCCAATGGCCCGTCTATGCATTACTGAAGTTATGTTTACAGTCCTTTTCACCCTACTCTATCTCAGTTTTCTTTCCCTGTTTCCATCCCACCCCCCCACCTCATACTCAACTGTGCACTCCATAGAGTAATTTCTTGAATTTTGATATGTTTGTCTTTTAGAGTGGATGACCTACTGATGAAGCAAGTGCGGACAGACTTCCATAGATGCAGCCGGAGAGTTCAGATTTCCCAAGGAAGGTGACAGGTTTTCATATATTATTCATCGCTTTCATAGTTAGTCTACCGTTCATTTGCCGGAAGGAATGTGCTTGAAGTTATTAATTACACAAGAGGGCCATTGGCCCTAAAATGCTCACATGAGTAAGGTCATCTAGGACTGATATAGCCGAAAAGATCCTGGTTGTGACGATGTAAAACACATGAGTGTAAGTAAATTACTATTTGACCGACTTGACCAATTTTTGAACTTGTCAGAGATATCAAGACAAACATTTGACAAAGTTTCATGAGTATTGGGTTGAAAATGTGGCCTGTAGAGAGCACAAAAGGTTTTCTTAAGATTTTGCCCAGTGACCTACTTTTTCACTTGACATGACCAAATTACACACTTGACCAAGATTTTATGAAGACAAATACTCCAACCAAGTTGCATGAATATAGGGCTGAAAATGTGGCCTCTAGAGTGCACAACAGGTTTCTCTAAGATTTGGCCCAGTCACCTACTTTTTCACCAAACATGACACAGTCTCGAACTTATCCAAGGTTTTATCAAGACAAACACTCTGACCAACTTTCATGAGTATTGGGCTGCATGTGTGGCCTGTAGGGTGCAAACAAGGTTTTTCTAGGATTTGGCCCAGTGACCTACTTTTTGACCCAAAGTTACCCAATTTCAAACTTGTCCATGAATTCATCAAGACAAACAATCTGATTAAATTTCAAGAGTATATGATTGAAAATGTGGCCTCTAGAGTGCACACAAGGTCATTGTTGACGCACAGACGATGGACACAGCACAACCCCAAAGGCTCACCTTGAGCACTTTGAATTCAGGTGATCTAAAAAGGGAAATAGTGGCTTTCTTCTTAAATGTTTTGAGAAAGAGACCAGTGTCCAGTTTTGCTGTAATCTGGCTAGATACAAAATTCTGTGGTGTATAATACTGAAACAAGTGGTTTAAACAGAAGAATCATCTGCCTTTTTCAAATACTCAGTGATCCTTTGCAATGGCACTGTTTACACGAGAAGTGTGGAGTGAGCACTTTGATGAACACTTCCTGGTCAGAGTTTATCATTGGGTTCATGCAACACCACTGCTTATGGCTGGGTGTTCCATACCTCTTGTTGTCATCAGTTTCATTGGCCTGTAATTGAGTGCAGTGTCTGGGAAAAAATTAATTATGTTAGGTGAGGAAATGTTCAGCTGAACAGAATCTACTCTAAGTCTTTACATTTGTTTGTGTAATTTATATGTTGCCAAGACCCTCACACCCAAATGCCTTTTGTTCAAAGCACATTCTTCTCTGGAGAGGAAAGTTGAAGTCGATACCACAAACTTTCTATGGGTCAATGTTTAACCTTTGGTCACTAGAAACATGATAGCATTCTAAAGGTAGTCATGATCGTACCCCGTCCAGTGTTGATACCAAGGAATAGGTCAGCAATAATGTCCGCTTTAAAGGGTCAACAGTAAAGGAAGGGATATAGGGCCTTAAGCTCTTTCTTTTGCATTTTTCGGAATGTACGATTACGTGGTACTATGTGTCTGCCTGTGATGCAGCCCATGGATCAAGTCGGTCAGGATTGGTAAGCGACCTAGTGCAGAAAAACAGGATGAAAGGTCAAATGAGTTGGGTTCTTAGGTCAAGTAGTAAGTCTGTGTTATGTATTTTCTTGTATGAAAACATGGGATTGAGTGGTGTTTACAGCATTTTCAACATTATTCCTGTTATAATGTGGTGGCACGCTATCCTGGAATTTGGTGTAACAGTACTTTGCACAACATTCTTCTCAAGCCACTGGATGCTTTCCTATACAACCATCATTGAAACTATAGTTAGTAGCTGTTTGTGAAAAAAAAAATTCCTTAACCAAGTACTATGTGGTGCAACCTACCCTGTGGAACAAAGTATGGAGCTGTAAAGACGATAGAGAACGGTGAGAAAGTGGAGGCCAAGATGACCACGAAGAGCCCAAGCAGTGGTGCAGCTTGTAAATAACAAAGGTATGCATGAATATTTAGCTGTATAGTGCAAAATAAACAAATTTAGCATTTTTTGTGAGGAAGAAAAGAATCTTAGATTCAGTGTTTCTCCTAGCTCATGAGTTTAAGGGGTCAACTGTTGGTTTGGTATAAAAGATTAAAGTTAAAAACACTGACTTCCGAGGCTCGTAGAAATTCGGTTGTCTGTCATCCTAATTACTCAAGTCAGTTGGTGACCATGACCAAGAAGGGTCTAAAACTCTGATAGAAAGTTAAACCAGGGCAAAATATGCCCACTCACCCATGGCGACTAGAAATTCGGCATGGCTAGCCGAAAATGCCTGTCAGGCGCCCAGGTGGTGATCCCACAAAAAAGGACGAGTTTTCATACTTATTAAACTTTCGGACAGTACAGTGACCAAAGTCAGGTGTCTGTTTAGTGTCTTATTCAAATCCAACCAGATTCACGTATATCTGTGCCTGATATTGCGTCCTTTATGGTAATCCAACCATTCAGCGTATTCTTATCTCTATCGGAAGTTTACTCACTGGTTCTCAATTACTGCATGTGCCAGTAAACACTTCAAGACTTCATAGTCGCTTTGATAAGCTGGGCCCCTAGATTTTGGGCTGGGTCCCTTGATTTTTTAAGTAAGGGGCCCAGTTGGCCCCTATAGGAAAAAAGTTTGTCTTTTTCCCAGTTATCGGACATATTCCATACAGTAATATAGGTGAGACCACAGCAATGTCACACGGAATAATGTTGCTTTTTAGACCGATATAGTATTTACCTAAATCAGCAGCCTGTTATCGATCTTTGTATCTATTCTGAGTTTTAATGACCGCGAGGAAGAAGCCTCTTGAAAACATTGTTGAAAAAGGAGAAGATGCTGGTAACCAGCATTTTCTCCTTTTCCCACAATATCTTCTACCCTTCCGGTGGCCAGTTTTTATTTTTGACTCACAATTATTTTGTTGTCTGTAAAACATTTCATTTGAGGCGATTCTAAATTTTGTCATGTGGTAAAGGGCTGAAGCCATCCTTACTTTGGTCACTGTACTGCACATTCTTTGCAGTCTGATCTTGATCTACATTGTCTGCAAAAACAACTTAAGTCGGTTCCTGCGCTTTATGGGTTAAGCGACATGCTAAACAGAATTTTGTCATATCCCAACAGCCCGTCTATGTATTACCGAAGTTACGTTTACCAGTCTTTTTCACACTACTCTGTCTCAGTCTACTCCCCCCCCGCCCTCGACAATGCTCAACTGTGCACTCCATTGAGAAATTTCTTGAATTTTGATATGTTTTTCTTTTAGAACAGATGACCCAACTGACGAAGCAGTCTGATCTTGATCTACACTGTCCGTAAAAACAACTCCAGTCAGTTCCAACGCTTTATGGGTTAAGTGACATGCTAAACATAATTTTCTCATATCCCAATGGCCCGTCTATGCATTACTGAAGTTATGTTTACAGTCCTTTTCACCCTAGTCTATCTCAGTTTTCTTTCCCTGTTTCCATCCCATCCCCCCACCTCATACTCAACTGTGCACTCCATAGAGTAATTTCTTGAATTTTGATATGTTTTTCTTTTAGAGTGGATGACCTACTGATGAAGCAAGTGCGGACAGACTTCCATAGATGCAGCCGGAGAGTTCAGATTTCCCAAGGAAGGTGACAGGTTTTCATATATTATTCATCGCTTTCATAGTTAGTCTACCGTTCATTTGCCGGAAGGAATGTGCTTGAAGTTATTAATTACACAAGAGGGCCATTGGCCCTAAAATGCTCACATGAGTAAGGTCATCTAGGACTGATATAGCCGAAAAGATCCTGGTTGTGACGATGTAAAACACATGAGTGTAAGTAAATTACTATTTGACCGACTTGACCAATTTTTGAACTTGTCAGAGATATCAAGACAAACATTTGACAAAGTTTCATGAGTATTGGGTTGAAAATGTGGCCTGTAGAGAGCACAAAAGGTTTTCTTAAGATTTTGCCCAGTGACCTACTTTTTCACTTGACATGACCAAATTACACACTTGACCAAGATTTTATCAAGACAAATACTCCAACCAAGTTGCATGAATATAGGGCTGAAAATGTGGCCTCTAGAGTGCACAACATGTTTCTCTAAGATTTGGCGCAGTCACCTACTTTTTCACCAAACATGACACAGTTTTAAACTTATCCAAGATTTTATCAAGACAAACACTCTGACCAACTTTCATGAGTATTGGGCTGCATGTGTGGCCTGTAGGGTGCAAACAAGGTTTTTCTAGGATTTAGCCCAGTGACCTACTTTTTGACCCAAAGTTACCCAATTTCAAACTTGTCCATGAATTCATCAAGACAAACAATCTGATTAAATTTCAAGAGTATATGATTGAAAATGTGGCCTCTAGAGTGCACACAAGGTCATTGTTGACGCACAGACGATGGACACAGCACAACCCCAAAGGCTCACCTTGAGCACTTTGCATTCAGGTGATCTAAAAATCAAATAGTAGCTTTCTTCTTAAATGTTTTGAGAAAGAGACCAGTGTCCAGTTTTGCTGTAATCTGGCTAGATACAAAATTCTGTGGTGTATAATACTGAAACAAGTGGTTTAAACAGAAGAATCATCTGCCTTTTTCAAATACTCAGTGATCCTTTGCAATGGCACTGTTTACACGAGAAGTGTGGAGTGAGCACTTTGATGAACACTTCCTGGTCAGAGTTTATCATTGGGTTCATGCAACACCACTGCTTATGGCTGGGTGTTCCATACCTCTTGTTGTCATCAGTTTCATTGGCCTGTAATTGAGTGCAGTGTCTGGGAAAAAATTAATTATGTTAGGTGAGGAAATGTTCAGCTGAACAGAATCATACTCTAAGTCTTTACATTTGTTTGTGTAATTTACATGTTGCCAAGACCCTCACACCCAAATGCCTTTTGTTCAAAGCACATTCTTCTCTGGAGAGGAAAGTTGAAGTCGATACCACAAACTTTCTATGGGTCAATGTTTAACCTTTGGTCACTAGAAACATGATAGCATTCTAAAGGTAGTCATGATCGTACCCCGTCCAGTGTTGATACCAAGGAATAGGTCAGCAATAATGTCCGCTTTAAAGGGTCAACAGTAAAGGAAGGGATATAGGGCCTTAAGCTCTTTCTTTTGCATTTTTCGGAATGTAGGATTATGTGGTACTATGTGTCTGTCTGTGATGCAGCCCATGGATCAAGTCGGTCAGGATTGGTAAGCGACCTAGTGCAGAAAAACAGGATGAAAGGTCAAATGAGTTGGGTTCTTAGGTCAAGTAGTAAGTCTGTGTTATGTATTTTCTTGTATGAAAACATGGGATTGAGTGGTGTTCACAGCATTTTCAACATTATTCCTGTTATAATGTGGTGGCACGCTGTCCTGGAATTTGGTGTAACAGTACTTTGCACAACATTCTTCTCAAGCCACTGGATGCTTTCCTATACAACCATCATTGAAACTATAGTTAGTAGCTGTTTGTGAAAAAAAAATTTCCTTAACCAAGTACTATGTGGTGCAACCTACCCTGTGGAACAAAGTGTGGAGCTGTAAAGACGACAGAGAACGGTGAGAAAGTGGAGGCCAAGATGACCACGAAGAGCCCAAGCAGTGGTGCAGCTTGTAAATTACAAAGGTATGCATGGATATTTAGCTGTATAGTGCAAAATAAACAAATTTAGCATTTTTTGTGAGGAAGAAAAGAATCTTAGATTCAGTGTTTCTCCTAGCTCATGAATTTAAGGGGTCAACTGTTGGTTTGGTATAAAAGATTAAACTTAAAAACAGTGACTTCCGAGGCTCGTAGAAACTGTGTTGTCTGTCATCCTAATTACTCAAGTCAGTTGGTGACCATGACCAAGAAGGGTCTAAAACTCTGACAGAAAGTTAAACCAGGGCAAAATATGCCCACTCACCCATGGCCACTAGAAATTCGGCATGGCAAGCCGAAAATGCCTGTCAGGCGCCCAGGTGGTGATCCCACAAAAAAGGACGAGTTTTCATATTTATTAAACTTTCGGACAGTACAGTGACCAAAGTCAGGTGTCTGTTTACTGTCTTATTCAAATCCAACCAGATTCACGTATATCTGTGGCTGATATTGCGTCCTTTATGGTAATCCAACCATTCAGCGTATTCTTATCTCTATCGGAAGTTTACTCACTGGTTCTCAATTACTGCATGTGCCAGTAAACACTTCAAGACTTCATTGTCGCTTTGATAAGCTGGGCCCCTAGATTTTGGGCTGGGTCCCTTGATTTTTTAAGTAAGAGGCCCAGTTGGCCCCTATAGGAAAAAAGTTTGTCTTTTTCCCAGTTATCGGACATATTCCATACAGTAATATAGGTGAGACCACAGCAATGTCACACGGAATAATGTTGCTTTTTAGACCGATATAGTATTTACCTAAATCAGCAGCCTGTTATCGATCTTTGTATCTATTCTGAGTTTTAATGACCGCGAGGAAGAAGCCTCCTAAAAACATTGTTGAAAAAGGAGAAGATGCTGGTAACCAGCATTTTCTCCTTTTCCCACAATGTTTTCTACCCTTCCGGAAGCCAGTTTTTATTTTTGAGTCACAATTATTTTGTTGTCTGTAAAACATTTCATTTGAGGCGATTCTAAATTTTGTCATGTGGTAAAGGGCTGAAGCCATCCTTACTTTGGTCACTGTACTGCACATTCTTTGCAGTCTGATCTTGATCTACATTGTCCGCAAATACAACTTAAGTCGGTTCCTGCGCTTTATGGGTTAAGCGACATGCTAAACAGAATTTTGTCATATCCCAACAGCCCGTCTATGTATTACTGAAGTTACGTTTACCAGTCTTTTTCACACTACTCTGTCTCAGTCTACTCCCCCCCCGCCCTCGACAGTGCTCAACTGTGCACTCCATTGAGAAATTTCTTGAATTTTGATATGTTTTTCTTTTAGAACAGATGACCCAACTGACGAAGCAGTCTGATCTTGATCTACACTGTCCGTTAAAACAACTCCAGTCAGTTCCAACGCTTTATGGGATAAGCGACATGCTAAACATAATTTTCTCATATCCCAATGGCCCGTCTATACATTACTGATGTTATGTTTACAGTCCTTTTCACCCTACTCTATCTCAGTTTTCTTTCCCTGTTTCCATCCCATCCCCCCACCTCATACTCAACCGTGCACTCCATAGAGTAATTTCTTGAATTTTGATATGTTTTTCTTTTATAGTGGATGACCTACTGATGAAGCAAGTGCGGACAGACTTCCATAGATGCAGCCGGAGAGTTCAGATTTCCCAAGGAAGGTGACAGGTTTTCATATATTATTCATCGCTTTCATAGTTAGTCTACCGTTCATTTGCCTGAAGGAATGTGCTTGAAGTTATTAATTACACAAGAGGGCCATTGGCCCTAAAATGCTCACATGAGTAAGGTCATCTAGGACTGATATAGCCGAAAAGATCCTGGTTGTGACGATGTAAAACACATGAGTGTAAGTAAATTACTATTTGACCGACTTGACCAATTTTTGAACTTGTCAGAGATATCAAGACAAACATTTGACAAAGTTTCATGAGTATTGGGTTGAAAATCCGGCCTGTAGAGAGCACAAAAGGTTTTCTTAAGATTTTGCCCAGTGACCTACTTTTTCACTTGACATGACCAAAATAACACACTTGACCAAGATTTTATCAAGACAAATACTCCAACCAAGTTGCATGAATATAGGGCTGAAAATGTGGCCTCTAGAGTGCACAAGAGGTTTCTCTAAGATTTGGCCCAGTCACCTGCTTTTTCACCAAACATGACACAGTTTTAAACTTATCCAAGATTTTATCAAGACAAACACTCTGACCAACTTTCATGAGTATTGGGCTGCATGTGTGGCCTGTAGGGTGCAAACAGGGTTTTTCTAGGATTTGGCCCAGTGACCTACTTTTTGACCCAAAGTTACCCAATTTCAAACTTGTCCATGAATTCATCAAGACAAACAATCTGATTAAATTTCAAGAGCATATGATTGAAAATGTGGCCTCTAGAGTGCACACAAGGTCATTGTTGACGCACAGACGATGGACACAGCACAACCCCAAAGGCTCACCTTGAGCACTTTGCATTCAGGTGATCTAAAAAGGCAAATAGTAGCTTTCTTCTTAAATGTTTTGAGAAAGAGACCAGTGTCCAGCTTTGCTGTAATCTGGCTAGATACAAAATTCTGTGGTGTATAATACTGAAACAAGTGGTTTAAACAGAAGAATCATCTGCCTTTTTCAAATACTCAGTGATCCTTTGCAATGGCACTGTTTACACGAGAAGTGTGGAGTGAGCACTTTGATGAACACTTCCTGGTCAGAGTTTATCATTGGGTTCATGCAACACCACTGCTTATGGCTGGGTGTTCCATACCTCTTGTTGTCATCAGTTTCATTGGCCTGTAATTGAGTGCAGTGTCTGGGAAAAAATTAATTATGTTAGGTGAGGAAATGTTCAGCTGAACAGAATCTACTCTAAGTCTTTACATTTGTTTGTGTAATTTACATGTTGCCAAGACCCTCACACCCAAATGCCTTTTGTTCAAAGCACATTCTTCTCTGGAGAGGAAAGTTGAAGTCGATACCACAAACTTTCTATGGGTCAATGTTTAACCTTTGGTCACTAGAAACATGATAGCATTCTAAAGGTAGTCATGATCGTACCCCGTCCAGTGTTGATACCAAGGAATAGGTCAGCAATAATGTCCGCTTTAAAGGGTCAACAGTAAAGGAAGGGATATAGGGCCTTAAGCTCTTTCTTTTGCATTTTTCGGAATGTAGGATTATGTGGTACTATGTGTCTGCCTGTGATGCAGCCCATGGATCAAGTCGGTCAGGATTGGTAAGCGACCTAGTGCAGAAAAACAGGATGAAAGGTCAAATGAGTTGGGTTCTTAGGTCAAGTAGTAAGTCTGTGTTATGTATTTTCTTGTATTAAAACATGGGATTGAGTGGTGTTCACAGCATTTTCAACATTATTCCTGTTATAATGTGGTGGCACGCTGTCCTGGAATTTGGTGTAACAGTACTTTGCACAACATTCTTCTCAAGCCACTGGATGCTTTCCTATACAACCATCATTGAAACTATAGTTAGTAGCTGTTTGTGAAAAAAAAATTTCCTTAACCAAGTACTATGTGGTGCAACCTACCCTGTGGAACAAAGTGTGGAGCTGTGAAGACGACAGAGAACGGTGAGAAAGTGAAGGCCAAGATGACCACGAAGAGCCCAAGCAGTGGTGCAGCTTGTAAATAACAAAGGTATGCATGAATATTTAGCTGTATAGTGCAAAATAAACAAATTTAGCATTTTTTGTGAGGAAGAAAAGAATCTTAGATTCAGTGTTTCTCCTAGCTCATGAATTTAAGGGGTCAACTGTTGGTTTGGTATAAAAGATTAAAGTTAAAAACACTGACTTCCGAGGCTCGTAGAAACTGTGTTGTCTGTCATCCTAATTACTCAAGTCAGTTGGTGACCATGACCAAGAAGGGTCTAAAACTCTGACAGAAAGTTAAACCAGGGCAAAATATGCCCACTCACCCATGGCGACTAGAAATTCGGCATGGCTAGCCGAAAATGCCTGTCAGGCGCCCAGGTGGTGATCCCACAAAAAAGGACAAGTTTTCATATTTATTAAACTTTCGGACAGTACAGTGACCAAAGTCAGGTGTCTGTTTACTGTCTTATTCAAATCCAACCAGATTCACGTATATCTGTGGCTGATATTGCGTCCTTTATGGTAATCCAACCATTCAGCGTATTCTTATCTCTATCGGAAGTTTACTCACTGGTTCTCAATTACTGCATGTGCCAGTAAACACTTCAAGACTTCATTGTCGCTTTGATAAGCTGGGCCCCTAGATTTTGGGCTGGGTCCCTTGATTTTTTAAGTAAGGGGCCCAGTTGGCCCCTATAGGGAAAAAGTTTGTCTTTTTCCCAGTTATCGGACATATTCCATACAGTAATATAGGTGAGACCACAGCAATGCCACACGGAATAATGTTGCTTTTTAGACCGATATAGTATTTACCTAAATCAGCAGCCTGTTATCGATCTTTGTATCTATTCTGAGTTTTAATGACCGCGAGGAAGAAGCCTCCTGAAAACATTGTTTAAAAAGGAGAAAATGCTGGTAACCAGCATTTTCTCCTTTTCCCACAATGTTTTCTACCCTTCCGGAAGCCAGTTTTTATTTTTGAGTCACAATTATTTTGTTGTCTGTAAAACATTTCATTTGAGGCGATTCTAAATTTTGTCATGTGGTAAAGGGCTGAAGCCATCCTTACTTTGGTCACTGTACTGCACATTCTTTGCAGTCTGATCTTGATCTACATTGTCCGCAAAAACAACTTCAGTCGGTTCCAGCGCTTTATGGGTTAAGCGACATGCTAAACAGAATTTTGTCATATCCCAACAGCCCGTCTATGTATTACTGAAGTTACGTTTACCAGTCTTTTTCACACTACTCTGTCTCAGTCTACTCCCCCCGTCCACAATGCTCAACTGTGCACTCCATTGAGAAATTTCTTGAATTTTGATATGTTTTTCTTTTAGAACAGATGACCCAACTGACGAAGCAGTCTGATCTTGATCTACACTGTCCGTAAAAACAACTCCAGTCAGTTCCAACGCTTTATGGGTTAAGCGACATGCTAAACATAATTTTCTCATATCCCAATGGCCCGTCTATGCATTACTGAAGTTATGTTTACAGTCCTTTTCACCCTACTCTATCTCAGTTTTCTTTCCCTGTTTCCATCCCAGCCCCCCCCCCCCACCTCATACTTAACTGTGCACTCCATAGAGTAATTTCTTGAATTTTGATATGTTTTTCTTTTAGAGTGGATGACCTACTGATGAAGCAAGTGCGGACAGACTTCCATAGATGCAGCCGGAGAGTTCAGATTTCCCAAGAAAGGTGACAGATTTTCATATATTATTCATCGCTTTCATAGTTAGTCTACCGTTCATTTGCCTGAAGGAATGTGCTTGAAGTTATTAATTACACAAGAGGGCAATTGGCCCTAAAATGCTCACATGAGTAAGGTCATCTAGGACTGATATAGCCGAAAAGATCCTGGTTGTGACGATGTAAAACACATGAGTGTAAGTAAATTACTATTTGACCGACTTGACCAATTTTTGAACTTGTCACAGATATCAAGACAAACATTTGACAAAGTTTCATGAGTATTGAGTTGAAAATGTGGCCTGTAGAGAGCACAAAAGGTTTTCTTAAGATTTTGCCCAGTGACCTACTTTTTCACTTGACATGACCAAAATAACACACTTGACCAAGATTTTATCAAGACAAATACTCTAACCAAGTTGCATGAATATAGGGCTGAAAAATGTGGCCTCTAGAGTGCACAAGAGGTTTCTCTAAGATTTGGCCCAGTCACCTGCTTTTTCACCAAACATGACACAGTTTCAAACTTATCCAAGATTTTATCAAGACAAACACTCTGACCAACTTTCATGAGTATTGGGCTGCATGTGTGGCCTGTAGGGTGCAAACAAGGTTTTTCTAGGATTTGGCCCAGTGACCTACTCTTTGACCCAAAGTTACCCAATTTCAAACTTGTCCATGAATTCATCAAGACAAACAATCTGATTAAATTTCAAGAGCATATGATTGAAAATGTGGCCTCTAGAGTGCACACAAGGTCATTGTTGACGCACAGACGATGGACACAGCACAACCCCAAAGGCTCACCTTGAGCACTTTGCATTCAGGTGATCTAAAAAGGCAAATAGTGGCTTTCTTCTTAAATGTTTTGAGAAAGAGACCAGTGTCCAGTTTTGCTGTAATCTGGCTAGATACAAAATTCTGTGGTGTATAATACTGAAACAAGTGGTTTAAACAGAAGAATCATCTGCCTTTTTCAAATACTCAGTGATCCTTTGCAATGGCACTGTTTACACGAGAAGTGTGGAGTGAGCACTTTGATGAACACTTCCTGGTCAGAGTTTATCATTGGGTTCATGCAACACCACTGCTTATGGCTGGGTGTTCCATACCTCTTGTTGTCATCAGTTTCATTGGCCTGTAATTGAGTGCAGTGTCTGGGAAAAAATTAATTATGTTAGGTGAGGAAATGTTCAGCTGAACAGAATCATACTCTAAGTCTTTACATTTGTTTGTGTAATTTACATGTTGCCAAGACCCTCACACCCAAATGCCTTTTGTTCAAAGCACATTCTTCTCTGGAGAGGAAAGTTGAAGTCGATACCACAAACTTTCTATGGGTCAATGTTTAACCTTTGGTCACTAGAAACATGATAGCATTCTAAAGGTAGTCATGATCGTACCCCGTCCAGTGTTGATACCAAGGAATAGGTCAGCAATAATGTCCGCTTTAAAGGGTCAACAGTAAAGGAAGGGATATAGGGCCTTAAGCTCTTTCTTTTGCATTTTTCGGAATGTAGGATTATGTGGTACTATGTGTCTGCCTGTGATGCAGCCCATGGATCAAGTCGGTCAGGATTGGTAAGCGACCCAGTGCAGAAAAACAGGATGAAAGGTCAAATGAGTTGGGTTCTTAGGTCAAGTAGTAAGTCTGTGTTATGTATTTTCTTGTACTAAAACATGGGATTGAATGGTGTTTACACCATTTTCAACATTATTCCTGTTATAATGTGGTGGCACACTGTCCTGGAATTTGGTATATATTCTTCTCAAGCCACTGGATGCTTTCCTATACAACCATCATTGAAACTCTAGTTAGTAGCTGTTTGTGAAAAAAAAAATTTCCTTAACCAAGTACTATGTGGTGCAACCTACCCTGTGGAACAAAGTGTGGAGCTGTAAAGACGACAGAGAACGGTGAGAAAGTGGAGGCCAAGATGACCACGAAGAGCCCAAGCAGTGGTGCAACTTGTAAATAACAAAGGTATGCATGAATATTTAGCTGTTTAGTGCAAAATAAACAAATTTAGCATTTATTGTGAAGAAGAAAAGAATCTTAGATTCAGTGTTTCTCCTAGCTCATGAAGTTAAGGGGTCAACTGTTGGTTTGGTATAAAAGATTAAAGTTAAAAACACTGACTTCCGAGGCTCGTAGAAACTGTGTTGTCTGTCATCCTAATTACTCAAGTCAGTTGGTGACCATGACCAAGAAGGGTCTAAAACTCCAACAAAAAGTTAAACCAGGGCAAAATATGCCCACTCACCCATGGCGACTAGAAATTCGGCATGGCTAGCCGAAAATGCCTGTCAGGCGTCCAGGTGGTGATCCCACAAAAAAGGACGAGTTTGTTTCGGACAGTACAGTGACCAAAGTCAGGTGTCTGTTTAGTGTCTTATTCAAATCCAACCAGATTCACGTATATCTGTGCCTGATATTGCGTCCTTTATGGTAATCCAACCATTCAGCGTATTCTTATCTCTATCGGAAATTTACTCACTGGTTCTCAATTACTGCATGTGCCAGTAAGCACTTCAAGACTTCATTGTCGCTTAGATAAGCTGGGCCCCTAGATTTTGGGCTGGTTCCCTTGCTTTTTAAGTGAGGGGCCCAGTTGGCCCCTATAGGAAAAAAGTTTGTCTTTTTCCCAGTTATCGGACATATTCCATACAGTAATATAGGTGAGACCACAGCAATGTCACACGGAATAATGTTGCTTTTTAGACTGATATAGTATTTACCTGAATCAGCAGCCTGTTATCGATCTTTGTATCTATTCTGAGTTTTAATGACCGCGATTAAGAAGACTCTTGAAAACATTGTTGAAAAAGGAGAAAATGCTGGTAACCAGCATTTTCTCCTTTTCCCACAATGTTTTCTGACCTTCTGGAAGCCAGTTTTTATTTTTGAGTCACAATTATTTTGTTGTCTGTAAAACATTTCATTTGAGGTGATTCTAAATTTTGTCATGTGGTAAAGGGCTGAAGCCATCCTTACTTTGGTCACTGTACTGCACATTCTTTGCAGTCTGATCTTGATCTACATTGTCCGCAAAAACGAACTTAAGTCGGTTCCAGCGCTTTATGGGTTAAGCGACATGCTAAACAGAATTTTGTCAGATCCCAACAGCCCGTCTATGTATTACTGAAGATACGTTTACCAGTCTTTTTCACACTACTCTGTCTCAGTCTACTCCCCACCCCCTCCACAATGCTCAACTGTGCACTCCATTGAGAAATTTCTTGAATTTTGATATGTTTTTTTTTTAGAACAGATGACCCAACTGACGAAGCAGTCTGATCTTGATCTACACTGTCCCTAAAAACAACTCATGTTAGTTCCAACGCTTTATGGGTTAAGGGACATGCTAAACTTAATTTTCTCATATCCCAATGGCCCGTCTATGCATTACTGAAGTTATGTTTACAGTCCTTTTCACCCTACTCTATCTCAATTTTCTTTCCTTGTTTCCACCCCCCTCCCCGCCCCATAAGTAACTGTGCACTCCATAGAGTAATTTCTTGAATTTTGATATGTTTTTCTTTTATAGTGGATGACCTACTGATGAAGCAAGTGCGGACAGACTTCCATGGATGCAGCCGGAGAGTTCAGATTTCCCAAGGAAGGTGACAGGTTTTCATATATTATTCATCGCTTTCATAGTTAGTCTACCGTTTATTTGCCTGAAGGAATGTGCTTGAAGTTATTAATTACACAAGAGGGCCAGTGGCCCTAAAATGCTCACATGAGTAAGGTCATCTAGGACTGATATAGCCGAAAAGATCCTGGTTGTGACGATGTAAAACACAGGAGTGTAAGTAAATTACTATTTGACCGACTAGACCAATTTTTTAACTTGTCAGAGATATCAAGACAAACATTTGACAAAGTTTCATGAGTATTGGGTTGAAAATGTGGCCTGTAGACAGCACAAAAGGTTTTCTTAAGATTTTGCCCAGTGACCTACTTTTTCACTTGACATGACCAAATTACACACTTGACCAAGATTTTATCAAGACAAATACTCCAACCAAGTTGCATGAATATAGGGCTGAAAATGTGGCCTCTAGAGTGCACAACAGGTTTCTCTAAGATTTGGCCCAGTCACCTACTTTTTCACCAAACATGACACAGTTTCAAACTTATCCAAGATTTTATCAAGACAAACACTCTGACCAACTTTCATGAGTATTGGGCTGCATGTGTGGCCTGTAGGGTGCAAACAGGGTTTTTCTAGGATTTGGCCCAGTGACCTACTTTTTGACCCAAAGTTACCCAATTTCAAACTTGTCCATGAATTCATCAAGACAAACAATCTGATTAAATTTCAAGAGTATATGATTGAAATTGTGGCCTCTAGAGTGCACACAAGGTCATTGTTGACGCACAGACGATGGACACAGCACAACCCCAAAGGCTCACCTTGAGCACTTTGCATTCAGGTGATCTAAAAAGGCAAATAGTGGCTGTCTTCTTAAATGTTTTGAGAAAGAGACCAGTGTCCAGTTTTGCTGTAATCTGGCTAGATACAAAATTCTGTGGTGTATAATACTGAAACAAGTGGTTTAAACAGAAGAATCATCTGCCTTTTTCAAATACTCAGTGATCCTTTGCAATGGCACTGTTTACACGAGAAGTGTGGAGTGAGCACTTTGATGAACACTTCCTGGTCAGAGTTTATCATTGGGTTCATGCAACACCACTGCTTATGGCTGGGTGTTCCATACCTCTTGTTGTCATCAGTTTCATTGGCCTGTAACTGAGTGCAGTGTCTGGGAAAAAAATAATTATGTTAGGTGAGGAAATGTTCAGCTGAACAGAATCTACTCTAAGTCTTTACCTTTGTTTGTGTAATTTACATGTTGCCAAGACCCTCACACCCAAATGCCTTTTGTTCAAAGCACATTCTTCTCTGGAGAGGAAAGTTGAAGTCGATACCACAAACTTTCTATGGGTCAATGTTTAACCTTTGGTCACTAGAAACATGATAGCATTCTAAAGGTAGTCATGATCGTACCCCGTCCAGTGTTGATACCAAGGAATAGGTCAGCAATAATGTCCGCTTTAAAGGGTCAACAGTAAAGGAAGGGATATAGGGCCTTAAGCTCTTTCTTTTGCATTTTTCGGAATGTAGGATTATGTGGTACTATGTGTCTGCCTGTGATGCAGCCCATGGATCAAGTCGGTCAGGATTGGTAAGCGACCTAGTGCAGAAAAACAGGATGAAAGGTCAAATGAGTTGGGTTCTTAGGTCAAGTAGTAAGTCTGTGTTATGTATTTTCTTGTACTAAAACATGGGATTGAGTGGTGTTTACACCATTTTCAACATTATTCCTGTTATAATGTGGTGGCACGCCGTCCTGGAATTTGGTGTAACAGTACTTTGCACAACATTCTTCTCAAGCCACTGGATGCTTTCCTGTACAACCATCATTGAAACTATAGTTAGTAGCTGTTTGTGAAAAAAAAATCCTTAACCAAGTACTATGTGGTGCAACCTACCCTGTGGAACAAAGTGTGGAGCTGTAAAGACGACAGAGAACGGTGAGAAAGTGGAGGCCAAGATGACCACGAAGAGCCCAAGCAGTGGTGCAACTTGTAAATAACAAAGGTATGCATGAATATTTAGCTGTTTAGTGCAAAATAAACAAATTTAGCATTTATTGTGAGGAAGAAAAGAATCTTAGATTCAGTGTTTCTCCTAGCTCATGAAGTTAAGGGGTCAACTGTTGGTTTGGTATAAAAGATTAAAGTTAAAAACACTTACTTCCGAGGCTCGTAGAAACTGTGTTGTCTGTCATCCTAATTACTCAAGTCAGTTGGTGACCATGACCAAGAAGGGTCTAAAACTCCAACAAAAAGTTAAACCAGGGCAAAATATGAGTGCTTGCCCACTCACCCATGGCGACTAGAAATTCGGCATGGCAAGCCGAAAATGCCTGTCAGGCGCCCAGGTGGTGATCCCACAAAAAAGGACGAGTTTTCATATTTATTAAACTTTCGGACAGTACAGTGACCAAAGTCAGGTGTCTGTTTACTGTCTTATTCAAATCCAACCAGATTCACGTATATCTGTGCCTGATATTGCGTCCTTTATGGTAATCCAACCATTCAGCGTATTCTTATCTCTATCAGAAGTTTACTCACTGGTTCTCAATTACTGCATGTGCCAGTAAACACTTCAAGACTTCATTGTCGCTTTGATAAGCTGGGCCCCTAGATTTTGGGCTGGGTCCCTTGATTTTTTAAGTAAGGGGCCCAGTTGGCCCCTATAGGAAAAAAAGTTTGTCTTTTTCCCAGTTATCGGACATATTCCATACAGTAATATAGGTGAGACCACAGCAATGTCACACGGAATAATGTTGCTTTTTAGACCGATATAGTGTTTACCTAAATCAGCAGCCTGTTATCGATCTTTGTATCTATTCTGTGTTTTAATGACCGCGAGGAAGAAGCCTCCTGAAAACATTGTTGAAATAGGAGAAAATGCTGGTAACCAGCATTTTCTCCTTTTCCCACAATGTTTTCTGACCTTCTGGAAGCCAGTTTTTATTTTTGAGTCACAATTATTTTGTTGTCTGTAAAACATTTCATTTGAGGTGATTCTAAATTTTGTCATGTGGTAAAGGGCTGAAGCCATCCTTACTTTGGTCACTGTACTGCACATTCTTTGCAGTCTGATCTTGATCTACATTGTCCGCAAAAACAACTTAAGTCGGTTCCAGCGCTTTATGGGTTAAGCGACATGCTAAACAGAATTTTGTCAGATCCCAACAGCCCGTCTATGTATTACTGAAGTTACGTTTACCAGTCTTTTTCACACTACTCTGTCTCAGTCTACTCCCCACCCCCCTCCACAATGCTCAACTGTGCACTCCATTGAGAAATTTCTTGAATTTTGATATGTTTTTTTTTTAGAACAGATGACCCAACTGACGAAGCAGTCTGATCTTGATCTACACTGTCCCTAAAAACAACTCATGTTAGTTCCAACGCTTTATGGGTTAAGGGACATGCTAAACTTAATTTTCTCATATCCCAATGGCCCGTCTATGCATTACTGAAGTTATGTTTACAGTCCTTTTCACCCTACTCTATCTCAATTTTCTTTCCTTGTTTCCACCCCCCTCCCCGCCCCATAATTAACTGTGCACTCCATAGAGTAATTTCTTGAATTTTGATATGTTTTTCTTTTATAGTGGATGACCTACTGATGAAGCAAGTGCGGACAGACTTCCATGGATGCAGCCGGAGAGTTCAGATTTCCCAAGGAAGGTGACAGGTTTTCATATATTATTCATCGCTTTCATAGTTAGTCTACCGTTTATTTGCCTGAAGGAATGTGCTTGAAGTTATTAATTACACAAGAGGGCCAGTGGCCCTAAAATGCTCACATGAGTAAGGTCATCTAGGACTGATATAGCCGAAAAGATCCTGGTTGTGACGATGTAAAACACAGGAGTGTATGTAAATTACTATTTGACCGACTAGACCAATTTTTTAACTTGTCAGAGATATCAAGACAAACATTTGACAAAGTTTCATGAGTATTGGGTTGAAAATGTGGCCTGTAGACAGCACAAAAGGTTTTCTTAAGATTTTGCCCAGTGACCTACTTTTTCACTTGACATGACCAAATTACACACTTGACCAAGATTTTATCAAGACAAATACTCCAACCAAGTTGCATGAATATAGGGCTGAAAATGTGGCCTCTAGAGTGCACAACAGGTTTCTCTAAGATTTGGCCCAGTCACCTACTTTTTCACCAAACATGACACAGTTTCAAACTTATCCAAGATTTTATCAAGACAAACACTCTGACCAACTTTCATGAGTATTGGGCTGCATGTGTGGCCTGTAGGGTGCAAACAGGGTTTTTCTAGGATTTGGCCCAGTGACCTACTTTTTGACCCAAAGTTACCCAATTTCAAACTTGTCCATGAATTCATCAAGACAAACAATCTGATTAAATTTCAAGAGTATATGATTGAAATTGTGGCCTCTAGAGTGCACACAAGGTCATTGTTGACGCACAGACGATGGACACAGCACAACCCCAAAGGCTCACCTTGAGCACTTTGCATTCAGGTGATCTAAAAAGGCAAATAGTGGCTGTCTTCTTAAATGTTTTGAGAAAGAGACCAGTGTCCAGTTTTGCTGTAATCTGGCTAGATACAAAATTCTGTGGTGTATAATACTGAAACAAGTGGTTTAAACAGAAGAATCATCTGCCTTTTTCAAATACTCAGTGATCCTTTGCAATGGCACTGTTTACACGAGAAGTGTGGAGTGAGCACTTTGATGAACACTTCCTGGTCAGAGTTTATCATTGGGTTCATGCAACACCACTGCTTATGGCTGGGTGTTCCATACCTCTTGTTGTCATCAGTTTCATTGGCCTGTAATTGAGTGCAGTGTCTGGGAAAAAAATAATTATGTTAGGTGAGGAAATGTTCAGCTGAACAGAATCTACTCTAAGTCTTTACCTTTGTTTGTGTAATTTACATGTTGCCAAGACCCTCACACCCAAATGCCTTTTGTTCAAAGCACATTCTTCTCTGGAGAGGAAAGTTGAAGTCGATACCACAAACTTTCTATGGGTCAATGTTTAACCTTTGGTCACTAGAAACATGATAGCATTCTAAAGGTAGTCATGATCGTACCCCGTCCAGTGTTGATACCAAGGAATAGGTCAGCAATAATGTCCGCTTTAAAGGGTCAACAGTAAAGGAAGGGATATAGGGCCTTAAGCTCTTTCTTTTGCATTTTTCGGAATGTAGGATTATGTGGTACTATGTGTCTGCCTGTGATGCAGCCCATGGATCAAGTCGGTCAGGATTGGTAAGCGACCTAGTGCAGAAAAACAGGATGAAAGGTCAAATGAGTTGGGTTCTTAGGTCAAGTAGTAAGTCTGTGTTATGTATTTTCTTGTACTAAAACATGGGATTGAGTGGTGTTTACACCATTTTCAACATTATTCCTGTTATAATGTGGTGGCACGCTGTCCTGGAATTTGGTGTAACAGTACTTTGCACAACATTCTTCTCAAGCCACTGGATGCTTTCCTGTACAACCATCATTGAAACTATAGTTAGTAGCTGTTTGTGAAAAAAAAAATCCTTAACCAAGTACTATGTGGTGCAACCTACCCTGTGGAACAAAGTGTGGAGCTGTAAAGACGACAGAGAACGGTGAGAAAGTGGAGGCCAAGATGACCACGAAGAGCCCAAGCAGTGGTGCAACTTGTAAATAACAAAGGTATGCATGAATATTTAGCTGTATAGTGCAAAATAAACAAATTTAGCATTTATTGTGAGGAAGAAAAGAATCTTAGATTCAGTGTTTCTCCTAGCTCATGAAGTTAAGGGGTCAACTGTTGGTTTGGTATAAAAGATTAAAGTTAAAAACACTTACTTCCGAGGCTCGTAGAAACTGTGTTGTCTGTCATCCTAATTACTCAAGTCAGTTGGTGACCATGACCAAGAAGGGTCTAAAACTCCAACAAAAAGTTAAACCAGGGCAAAATATGAGTGCTTGCCCACTCACCCATGGCGACTAGAAATTCGGCATGGCAAGCCGAAAATGCCTGTCAGGCGCCCAGGTGGTGATCCCACAAAAAAGGACGAGTTTTCATATTTATTAAACTTTCGGACAGTACAGTGACCAAAGTCAGGTGTCTGTTTACTGTCTTATTCAAATCCAACCAGATTCACGTATATCTGTGCCTGATATTGTGTCCTTTATGGTAATCCAACCATTCAGCGTATTCTTATCTCTATCAGAAGTTTACTCACTGGTTCTCAATTACTGCATGTGCCAGTAAACACTTCAAGACTTCATTGTCGCTTTGATAAGCTGGGCCCCTAGATTTTGGGCTGGGTCCCTTGATTTTTTAAGTAAGGGGCCCAGTTGGCCCCTATAGGAAAAAAGTTTGTCTTTTTCCCAGTTATCGGACATATTCCGTACAGTAATATAGGTGAGACCACAGCAATGTCACACGGAATAATGTTGCTTTTTAGACCGATATAGTATTTACCTAAATCAGCAGCCTGTTATCGATCTTTGTATCTATTCTGTGTTTTAATGACCGCGAGGAAGAAGCCTCCTGAAAACATTGTTGAAATAGGAGAAAATGCTGGTAACCAGCATTTTCTCCTTTTCCCACAATGTTTTCTACCCTTCCAAAAGCCAGTTTTTATTTTTGAGTCACAATTATTTTGTTGTCTGTAAAACATTCCATTTGAGGCGATTCTAAATTTTCTCATGTGGTAAAGGGCTGAAGCCATCCTTACTTTGGTCACTGTACTGCACATTCTTTGCAGTCTGATCTTGATCTACATTGTCCGGAAAAACGAACTTAAGTCGGTTCCAGCGCTTTATGGGTTAAGCGTCATGCTAAACAGAATTTTGTCATATCCCAACGGCCTGTCTATGTATCACTGAAGTTACGTTTACCTGTCTTTTTCATACTACTCTGTCTCAGTCTACTTGCCCCCCCTCCACAATGCTCAACTGTGCACTCCATTGAGAAATTTCTTGAATTTTGATATGTTTTTCTTTTAGAACAGATGACCCAACTGACGAAGCAGTCTGATCTTGATCTACACTGTCCGTTAAAACAACTCAAGTCAGTTCCAACGCTTTATGGGTTAAGCGACATGCTAAACATAATTTTCTCATATCCCAATGGCCCGTCTATGCATTACTGAAGTTATGTTTACAGTCCTTTTCACCCTACTCTATCTCAATTTTCTTTCCTTGTTTCCACCCCTCTCCCCGCCCCATACTTAAGTGTGCACTCCATAGAGTAATTTCTTGAATTTTGATATGTTTTTCTTTTATAGTGGATGACCTACTGATGAAGCAAGTGCGGACAGACTTCCATAGATGCAGCCGGAGAGTTCAGATTTCCCAAGGAAGGTGACAGGTTTTCATATATTATTCATCGCTTTCATAGTTAGTCTACCGTTCATTTGCCTGAAGGAATGTGCTTGAAGTTATTAATTACACAAGAGGGCCAGTGGCCCTAAAATGCTCACATGAGTAAGGTCATCTAGGACTGATATAGCCGAAAAGATCCTGGTTGTGACGATGTAAAACACAGGAGTGTAAGTAAATTACTATTTGACCGACTAGACCAATTTTTTAACTTGTCAGAGATATCAAGACAAACATTTGACAAAGTTTCATGAGTATTGGGTTGAAAATGTGGCCTGTAGACAGCACAAAAGGTTTTCTTAAGATTTTGCCCAGTGACCTACTTTTTCACTTGACATGACCAAATTACACACTTGACCAAGATTTTATCAAGACAAATACTCCAACCAAGTTGCATGAATATAGGGCTGAAAATGTGGCCTCTAGAGTGCACAACAGGTTTCTCTAAGATTTGGCCCAGTCACCTACTTTTTCACCAAACATGACACAGTTTCAAACTTATCCAAGATTTTATCAAGACAAACACTCTGACCAACTTTCATGAGTATTGGGCTGCATGTGTGGCCTGTAGGGTGCAAACAGGGTTTTTCTAGGATTTGGCCCAGAGACCTACTTTTTGACCCAAAGTTACCCAATTTCAAACTTGTCCATGAATTCATCAAGACAAACAATCTGATTAAATTTCAAGAGTATATGATTGAAATTGTGGCCTCTAGAGTGCACACAAGGTCATTGTTGACGCACAGACGATGGACACAGCACAACCCCAAAGGCTCACCTTGAGCACTTTGCATTCAGGTGATCTAAAAAGGCAAATAGTGGCTGTCTTCTTAAATGTTTTGAGAAAGAGACCAGTGTCCAGTTTTGCTGTAATCTGGCTAGATACAAAATTCTGTGGTGTATAATACTGAAACAAGTGGTTTAAACAGAAGAATCATCTGCCTTTTTCAAATACTCAGTGATCCTTTGCAATGGCACTGTTTACACGAGAAGTGTGGAGTGAGCACTTTGATGAACACTTCCTGGTCAGAGTTTATCATTGGGTTCATGCAACACCACTGCTTATGGCTGGGTGTTCCATACCTCTTGTTGTCATCAGTTTCATTGGCCTGTAATTGAGTGCAGTGTCTGGGAAAAAAATAATTATGTTAGGTGAGGAAATGTTCAGCTGAACAGAATCTACTCTAAGTCTTTACCTTTGTTTGTGTAATTTACATGTTGCCAAGACCCTCACACCCAAATGCCTTTTGTTCAAAGTACATTCTTCTCTGGAGAGGAAAGTTGAAGTCGATACCACAAACTTTCTATGGGTCAATGTTTAACCTTTGGTCACTAGAAACATGATAGCATTCTAAAGGTAGTCATGATCGTACCCCGTCCAGTGTTGATACCAAGGAATAGGTCAGCAATAATGTCCGCTTTAAAGGGTCAACAGTAAAGGAAGGGATATAGGGCCTTAAGCTCTTTCTTTTGCATTTTTCGGAATGTAGGATTATGTGGTACTATGTGTCTGCCTGTGATGCAGCCCATGGATCAAGTCGGTCAGGATTGGTAAGCGACCTAGTGCAGAAAAACAGGATGAAAGGTCAAATGAGTTGGGTTCTTAGGTCAAGTAGTAAGTCTGTGTTATGTATTTTCTTGTACTAAAACATGGGATTGAGTGGTGTTTACACCATTTTCAACATTATTCCTGTTATAATGTGGTGGCACGCTGTCCTGGAATTTGGTGTAACAGTACTTTGCACAACATTCTTCTCAAGCCACTGGATGCTTTCCTATACAACCATCATTGAAGCTATAGTTAGTAGCTGTTTGTGAAAAAAAAATCCTTAACCAAGTACTATGTGGTGCAACCTACCCTGTGGAACAAAGTGTGGAGCTGTAAAGACGACAGAGAACGGTGAGAAAGTGGAGGCCAAGATGACCACGAAGAGCCCAAGCAGTGGTGCAACTTGTAAATAACAAAGGTATGCATGAATATTTAGCTGTATAGTGCAAAATAAACAAATTTAGCATTTATTGTGAGGAAGAAAAGAATCTTAGATTCAGTGTTTCTCCTAGCTCATGAAGTTAAGGGGTCAACTGTTGGTTTGGTATAAAAGATTAAAGTTAAAAACACTGACTTCCGAGGCTCGTAGAAACTGTGTTGTCTGTCATCCTAATTACTCAAGTCAGTTGGTGACCATGACCAAGAAGGGTCTAAAACTCCAACAAAAAGTTAAACCAGGGCAAAATATGAGTGCTTGCCCACTCACCCATGGCGACTAGAAATTCGGCATGGCAAGCCGAAAATGCCTGTCAGGCGCCCAGGTGGTGATCCCACAAAAAAGGACGAGTTTTCATATTTATTAAACTTTCGGACAGTACAGTGACCAAAGTCAGGTGTCTGTTTACTGTCTTATTCAAATCCAACCAGATTCACGTATATCTGTGCCTGATATTGTGTCCTTTATGGTAATCCAACCATTCAGCGTATTCTTATCTCTATCAGAAGTTTACTCACTGGTTCTCAATTACTGCATGTGCCAGTAAACACTTCAAGACTTCATTGTCGCTTTGATAAGCTGGGCCCCTAGATTTTGGGCTGGGTCCCTTGATTTTTTAAGTAAGGGGCCCAGTTGGCCCCTATAGGAAAAAAGTTTGTCTTTTTCCCAGTTATCGGACATATTCCATACAGTAATATAGGTGAGACCGCAGCAATGTCACACGGAATAATGTTGCTTTTTAGACCGATATAGTATTTACCTAAATCAGCAGCCTGTTATCGATCTTTGTATCTATTCTGTGTTTTAATGACCGCGAGGAAGAAGCCTCCTGAAAACATTGTTGAAATAGGAGAAAATGCTGGTAACCAGCATTTTCTCCTTTTCCCACAATGTTTTCTACCCTTCCAAAAGCCAGTTTTTATTTTTGAGTCACAATTATTTTGTTGTCTGTAAAACATTCCATTTGAGGCAATTCTAAATTTTCTCATGTGGTAAAGGGCTGAAGCCATCCTTACTTTGGTCACTGTACTGCACATTCTTTGCAGTCTGATCTTGATCTACATTGTCCGCAAAAACGAACTTAAGTCGGTTCCAGCGCTTTATGGGTTAAGCGTCATGCTAAACAGAATTTTGTCATATCCCAACGGCCTGTCTATGTATCACTGAAGTTACGTTTACCAGTCTTTTTCATACTACTCTGTCTCAGTCTACATCCCCCCCTCCACAATGCTCAACTGTGCACTCCATTGAGAAATTTCTTGAATTTTGATATGTTTTTCTTTTAGAACAGATGACCCAACTGACGAAGCAGTCTGATCTCGATCTACACTGTCCGTTAAAACAACTCAAGTCAGTTCCAACGCTTTATGGGTTAAGCGACATGCTAAACTTAATTTTCTCATATCCCAATGGCCCGTCTATGCATTACTGAAGTTATGTTTACAGTCCTTTTCACCCTACTCTATCTCAATTTTCTTTCCTTGTTTCCACCCCTCTCCCCGCCCCATACTTAAGTGTGCACTCCATAGAGTAATTTCTTGAATTTTGATATGTTTTTCTTTTATAGTGGATGACCTACTGATGAAGCAAGTGCGGACAGACTTCCATAGATGCAGCCGGAGAGTTCAGATTTCCCAAGGAAGGTGACAGGTTTTCATATATTATTCATCGCTTTCATAGTTAGTCTACCGTTCATTTGCCTGAAGGAATGTGCTTGAAGTTATTAATTACACAAGAGGGCCAGTGGCCCTAAAATGCTCACATGAGTAAGGTCATCTAGGACTGATATAGCCGAAAAGATCCTGGTTGTGACGATGTAAAACACAGGAGTGTAAGTAAATTACTATTTGACCGACTAGACCAATTTTTTAACTTGTCAGAGATATCAAGACAAACATTTGACAAAGTTTCATGAGTATTGGGTTGAAAATGTGGCCTGTAGACAGCACAAAAGGTTTTCTTAAGATTTTGCCCAGTGACCTACTTTTTCACTTGACATGACCAAATTACACACTTGACCAAGATTTTATCAAGACAAATACTCCAACCAAGTTGCATGAATATAGGGCTGAAAATGTGGCCTCTAGAGTGCACAACAGGTTTCTCTAAGATTTGGCCCAGTCACCTACTTTTTCACCAAACATGACACAGTTTCAAACTTATCCACGATTTTATCAAGACAAACACTCTGACCAACTTTCATGAGTATTGGGCTGCATGTGTGGCCTGTAGGGTGCAAACAGGGTTTTTCTAGGATTTGGCCCAGTGACCTACTTTTTGACCCAAAGTTACCCAATTTCAAACTTGTCCATGGATTCATCAAGACAAACAATCTGATTAAATTTCAAGAGTATATGATTGAAAATGTGGCCTCTAGAGTGCACACAAGGTCATTGTTGACGCACAGAAGATGGACACAGTACAACCCCAAAGGCTCACCTTGAGCACTTTGCATTCAGGTGATCTAAAAAGGCAAATAGTGGCTGTCTTCTTAAATGTTTTGAGAAAGAGACCAGTGTCCAGTTTTGCTGTAATCTGGCTAGATACAAAATTCTGTGGTGTATAATACTGAAACAAGTGGTTTAAACAGAAGAATCATCTGCCTTTTTCAAATACTCAGTGATCCTTTGCAATGGCACTGTTTACACGAGAAGTGTGGAGTGAGCACTTTGATGAACACTTCCTGGTCAGAGTTTATCATTGGGTTCATGCAACACCACTGCTTATGGCTGGGTGTTCCATACCTCTTGTTGTCATCAGTTTCATTGGCCTGTAATTGAGTGCAGTGTCTGGGAAAAAAATAATTATGTTAGGTGAGGAAATGTTCAGCTGAACAGAATCTACTCTAAGTCTTTACCTTTGTTTGTGTAATTTACATGTTGCCAAGACCCTCACACCCAAATGCCTTTTGTTCAAAGCACATTCTTCTCTGGAGAGGAAAGTTGAAGTCGATACCACAAACTTTCTATGGGTCAATGTTTAACCTTTGGTCACTAGAAACATGATAGCATTCTAAAGGTAGTCATGATCGTACCCCGTCCAGTGTTGATACCAAGGAATAGGTCAGCAATAATGTCCGCTTTAAAGGGTCAACAGTAAAGGAAGGGATATAGGGCCTTAAGCTCTTTCTTTTGCATTTTTCGGAATGTAGGATTATGTGGTACTATGTGTCTGCCTGTGATGCAGCCCATGGATCAAGTCGGTCAGGATTGGTAAGCGACCTAGTGCAGAAAAACAGGATGAAAGGTCAAATGAGTTGGGTTCTTAGGTCAAGTAGTAAGTCTGTGTTATGTATTTTCTTGTACTAAAACATGGGATTGAGTGGTGTTTACACCATTTTCAACATTATTCCTGTTATAATGTGGTGGCACGCTGTCCTGGAATTTGGTGTAACAGTACTTTGCACAACATTCTTCTCAAGCCACTGGATGCTTTCCTGTACAACCATCATTGAAACTATAGTTAGTAGCTGTTTGTGAAAAAAAAATCCTTAACCAAGTACTATGTGGTGCAACCTACCCTGTGGAACAAAGTGTGGAGCTGTAAAGACGACAGAGAACGGTGAGAAAGTGGAGGCCAAGATGACCACGAAGAGCCCAAGCAGTGGTGCAACTTGTAAATAACAAAGGTATGCATGAATATTTAGCTGTATAGTGCAAAATAAACAAATTTAGCATTTATTGTGAGGAAGAAAAGAATCTTAGATTCAGTGTTTCTCCTAGCTCATGAAGTTAAGGGGTCAACTGTTGGTTTGGTATAAAAGATTAAAGTTAAAAACACTGACTTCCGAGGCTCGTAGAAACTGTGTTGTCTGTCATCCTAATTACTCAAGTCAGTTGGTGACCATGACCAAGAAGGGTCTAAAACTCCAACAAAAAGTTAAACCAGGGCAAAATATGAGTGCTTGCCCACTCACCCATGGCGACTAGAAATTCGGCATGGCAAGCCGAAAATGCCTGTCAGGCGCCCAGGTGGTGATCCCACAAAAAAGGACGAGTTTTCATATTTATTAAACTTTCGGACAGTACAGTGACCAAAGTCAGGTGTCTGTTTAGTGTCTTATTCAAATCCAAACAGATTCACGTATATCTGTGCCTGATATTGTGTCCTTTATGGTAATCCAACCATTCAGCGTATTCTTATCACTATCAGAAGTTTACTCACTGGTTCTCAATTACTGCATGTGCCAGTAAACACTTCAATACTTCATTGTCGCTTTGATAAGCTGGGCCCCTAGATTTTGGGCTGGGTCCCTTGATTTTTTAAGTAAGGGGCCCAGTTGGCCCCTATAGGAAAAAAGTTTGTCTTTTTCCCAGTTATCGGACATATTCCATACAGTAATATAGGTGAGACCACAGCAATGTCACACGGAATAATGTTGCTTTTTAGACCGATATAGTATTTACCTAAATCAGCAGCCTGTTATCGATCTTTGTATCTATTCTGTGTTTTAATGACCGCGAGGAAGAAGCCTCCTGAAAACATTGTTGAAATAGGAGAAAATGCTGGTAACCAGCATTTTCTCCTTTTCCCACAATGTTTTCTACCCTTCCAAAAGCCAGTTTTTATTTTTGAGTCACAATTATTTTGTTGTCTGTAAAACATTCCATTTGAGGCGATTCTAAATTTTCTCATGTGGTAAAGGGCTGAAGCCATCCTTACTTTGGTCACTGTACTGCACATTCTTTGCAGTCTGATCTTGATCTACATTGTCCGCAAAAACGAACTTAAGTCGGTTCCAGCGCTTTATGGGTTAAGCGTCATGCTAAACAGAATTTTGTCATATCCCAACGGCCTGTCTATGTATCACTGAAGTTACGTTTACCAGTCTTTTTCATACTACTCTGTCTCAGTCTACTTGCCCCCCCTCCACAATGCTCAACTGTGCACTCCATTGAGAAATTTCTTGAATTTTGATATGTTTTTCTTTTAGAACAGATGACCCAACTGACGAAGCAGTCTGATCTTGATCTACACTGTCCGTTAAAACAACTCAAGTCAGTTCCAACGCTTTATGGGTTAAGCGACATGCTAAACATAATTTTCTCATATCCCAATGGCCCGTCTATGCATTACTGAAGTTATGTTTACAGTCCTTTTCACCCTACTCTATCTCAATTTTCTTTCCTTGTTTCCACCCCTCTCCCCGCCCCATACTTAAGTGTGCACTCCATAGAGTAATTTCTTGAATTTTGATATGTTTTTCTTTTATAGTGGATGACCTACTGATGAAGCAAGTGCGGACAGACTTCCATAGATGCAGCCGGAGAGTTCAGATTTCCCAAGGAAGGTGACAGGTTTTCATATATTATTCATCGCTTTCATAGTTAGTCTACCGTTCATTTGCCTGAAGGAATGTGCTTGAAGTTATTAATTACACAAGAGGGCCAGTGGCCCTAAAATGCTCACATGAGTAAGGTCATCTAGGACTGATATAGCCGAAAAGATCCTGGTTGTGACGATGTAAAACACAGGAGTGTAAGTAAATTACTATTTGACCGACTAGACCAATTTTTTAACTTGTCAGAGATATCAAGACAAACATTTGACAAAGTTTCATGAGTATTGGGTTGAAAATGTGGCCTGTAGACAGCACAAAAGGTTTTCTTAAGATTTTGCCCAGTGACCTACTTTTTCACTTGACATGACCAAATTACACACTTGACCAAGATTTTATCAAGACAAATACTCCAACCAAGTTGCATGAATATAGGGCTGAAAATGTGGCCTCTAGAGTGCACAACAGGTTTCTCTAAGATTTGGCCCAGTCACCTACTTTTTCACCAAACATGACACAGTTTCAAACTTATCCAAGATTTTATCAAGACAAACACTCTGACCAACTTTCATGAGTATTGGGCTGCATGTGTGGCCTGTAGGGTGCAAACAGGGTTTTTCTAGGATTTGGCCCAGTGACCTACTTTTTGACCCAAAGTTACCCAATTTCAAACTTGTCCATGAATTCATCAAGACAAACAATCTGATTAAATTTCAAGAGTATATGATTGAAATTGTGGCCTCTAGAGTGCACACAAGGTCATTGTTGACGCACAGACGATGGACACAGCACAACCCCAAAGGCTCACCTTGAGCACTTTGCATTCAGGTGATCTAAAAAGGCAAATAGTGGCTGTCTTCTTAAATGTTTTGAGAAAGAGACCAGTGTCCAGTTTTGCTGTAATCTGGCTAGATACAAAATTCTGTGGTGTATAATACTGAAACAAGTGGTTTAAACAGAAGAATCATCTGCCTTTTTCAAATACTCAGTGATCCTTTGCAATGGCACTGTTTACACGAGAAGTGTGGAGTGAGCACTTTGATGAACACTTCCTGGTCAGAGTTTATCATTGGGTTCATGCAACACCACTGCTTATGGCTGGGTGTTCCATACCTCTTGTTGTCATCAGTTTCATTGGCCTGTAATTGAGTGCAGTGTCTGGGAAAAAAATAATTATGTTAGGTGAGGAAATGTTCAGCTGAACAGAATCTACTCTAAGTCTTTACCTTTGTTTGTGTAATTTACATGTTGCCAAGACCCTCACACCCAAATGCCTTTTGTTCAAAGCACATTCTTCTCTGGAGAGGAAAGTTGAAGTCGATACCACAAACTTTCTATGGGTCAATGTTTAACCTTTGGTCACTAGAAACATGATAGCATTCTAAAGGTAGTCATGATCGTACCCCGTCCAGTGTTGATACCAAGGAATAGGTCAGCAATAATGTCCGCTTTAAAGGGTCAACAGTAAAGGAAGGGATATAGGGCCTTAAGCTCTTTCTTTTGCATTTTTCGGAATGTAGGATTATGTGGTACTATGTGTCTGCCTGTGATGCAGCCCATGGATCAAGTCGGTCAGGATTGGTAAGCGACCTAGTGCAGAAAAACAGGATGAAAGGTCAAATGAGTTGGGTTCTTAGGTCAAGTAGTAAGTCTGTGTTATGTATTTTCTTGTACTAAAACATGGGATTGAGTGGTGTTTACACCATTTTCAACATTATTCCTGTTATAATGTGGTGGCACGCTGTCCTGGAATTTGGTGTAACAGTACTTTGCACAACATTCTTCTCAAGCCACTGGATGCTTTCCTGTACAACCATCATTGAAACTATAGTTAGTAGCTGTTTGTGAAAAAAAAAATCCTTAACCAAGTACTATGTGGTGCAACCTACCCTGTGGAACAAAGTGTGGAGCTGTAAAGACGACAGAGAACGGTGAGAAAGTGGAGGCCAAGATGACCACGAAGAGCCCAAGCAGTGGTGCAACTTGTAAATAACAAAGGTATGCATGAATATTTAGCTGTATAGTGCAAAATAAACAAATTTAGCATTTATTGTGAGGAAGAAAAGAATCTTAGATTCAGTGTTTCTCCTAGCTCATGAAGTTAAGGGGTCAACTGTTGGTTTGGTATAAAAGATTAAAGTTAAAAACACTGACTTCCGAGGCTCGTAGAAACTGTGTTGTCTGTCATCCTAATTACTCAAGTCAGTTGGTGACCATGACCAAGAAGGGTCTAAAACTCCAACAAAAAGTTAAACCAGGGCAAAATATGAGTGCTTGCCCACTCACCCATGGCGACTAGAAATTCGGCATGGCAAGCCGAAAATGCCTGTCAGGCGCCCAGGTGGTGATCCCACAAAAAAGGACGAGTTTTCATATTTATTAAACTTTCGGACAGAACAGTGACCAAAGTCAGGTGTCTGTTTACTGTCTTATTCAAATCCAACCAGATTCACGTATATCTGTGCCTGATATTGTGTCCTTTATGGTAATCCAACCATTCAGCGTATTCTTATCTCTATCAGAAGTTTACTCACTGGTTCTCAATTACTGCATGTGCCAGTAAACACTTCAAGACTTCATTGTCGCTTTGATAAGCTGGGCCCCTAGATTTTGGGCTGGGTCCCTTGATTTTTTAAGTAAGGGGCCCAGTTGGCCCCTATAGGAAAAAAGTTTGTCTTTTTCCCAGTTATCGGACATATTCCGTACAGTAATATAGGTGAGACCACAGCAATGTCACACGGAATAATGTTGCTTTTTAGACCGATATAGTATTTACCTAAATCAGCAGCCTGTTATCGATCTTTGTATCTATTCTGTGTTTTAATGACCGCGAGGAAGAAGCCTCCTGAAAACATTGTTGAAATAGGAGAAAATGCTGGTAACCAGCATTTTCTCCTTTTCCCACAATGTTTTCTACCCTTCCAAAAGCCAGTTTTTATTTTTGAGTCACAATTATTTTGTTGTCTGTAAAACATTCCATTTGAGGCGATTCTAAATTTTCTCATGTGGTAAAGGGCTGAAGCCATCCTTACTTTGGTCACTGTACTGCACATTCTTTGCAGTCTGATCTTGATCTACATTGTCCGCAAAAACGAACTTAAGTCGGTTCCAGCGCTTTATGGGTTAAGCGTCATGCTAAACAGAATTTTGTCATATCCCAACGGCCTGTCTATGTATCACTGAAGTTACGTTTACCTGTCTTTTTCATACTACTCTGTCTCAGTCTACTTGCCCCCCCTCCACAATGCTCAACTGTGCACTCCATTGAGAAATTTCTTGAATTTTGATATGTTTTTCTTTTAGAACAGATGACCCAACTGACGAAGCAGTCTGATCTTGATCTACACTGTCCGTTAAAACAACTCAAGTCAGTTCCAACGCTTTATGGGTTAAGCGACATGCTAAACATAATTTTCTCATATCCCAATGGCCCGTCTATGCATTACTGAAGTTATGTTTACAGTCCTTTTCACCCTACTCTATCTCAATTTTCTTTCCTTGTTTCCACCCCTCTCCCCGCCCCATACTTAACTGTGCACTCCATAGAGTAATTTCTTGAATTTTGATATGTTTTTCTTTTATAGTGGATGACCTACTGATGAAGCAAGTGCGGACAGACTTCCATAGATGCAGCCGGAGAGTTCAGATTTCCCAAGGAAGGAGACAGGTTTTCATATATTATTCATCGCTTTCATAGTTAGTCTACCGTTCATTTGCCTGAAGGAATGTGCTTGAAGTTATTAATTACACAAGAGGGCCAGTGGCCCTAAAATGCTCACATGAGTAAGGTCATCTAGGACTGATATAGCCGAAAAGATCCTGGTTGTGACGATGTAAAACACAGGAGTGTAAGTAAATTACTATTTGACCGACTAGACCAATTTTTTAACTTGTCAGAGATATCAAGACAAACATTTGACAAAGTTTCATGAGTATTGGGTTGAAAATGTGGCCTGTAGACAGCACAAAAGGTTTTCTTAAGATTTTGCCCAGTGACCTACTTTTTCACTTGACATGACCAAATTACACACTTGACCAAGATTTTATCAAGACAAATACTCCAACCAAGTTGCATGAATATAGGGCTGAAAATGTGGCCTCTAGAGTGCACAACAGGTTTCTCTAAGATTTGGCCCAGTCACCTACTTTTTCACCAAACATGACACAGTTTCAAACTTATCCAAGATTTTATCAAGACAAACACTCTGACCAACTTTCATGAGTATTGGGCTGCATGTGTGGCCTGTAGGGTGCAAACAGGGTTTTTCTAGGATTTGGCCCAGAGACCTACTTTTTGACCCAAAGTTACCCAATTTCAAACTTGTCCATGAATTCATCAAGACAAACAATCTGATTAAATTTCAAGAGTATATGATTGAAATTGTGGCCTCTAGAGTGCACACAAGGTCATTGTTGACGCACAGACGATGGACACAGCACAACCCCAAAGGCTCACCTTGAGCACTTTGCATTCAGGTGATCTAAAAAGGCAAATAGTGGCTGTCTTCTTAAATGTTTTGAGAAAGAGACCAGTGTCCAGTTTTGCTGTAATCTGGCTAGATACAAAATTCTGTGGTGTATAATACTGAAACAAGTGGTTTAAACAGAAGAATCATCTGCCTTTTTCAAATACTCAGTGATCCTTTGCAATGGCACTGTTTACACGAGAAGTGTGGAGTGAGCACTTTGATGAACACTTCCTGGTCAGAGTTTATCATTGGGTTCATGCAACACCACTGCTTATGGCTGGGTGTTCCATACCTCTTGTTGTCATCAGTTTCATTGGCCTGTAATTGAGTGCAGTGTCTGGGAAAAAAATAATTATGTTAGGTGAGGAAATGTTCAGCTGAACAGAATCTACTCTAAGTCTTTACCTTTGTTTGTGTAATTTACATGTTGCCAAGACCCTCACACCCAAATGCCTTTTGTTCAAAGCACATTCTTCTCTGGAGAGGAAAGTTGAAGTCGATACCACAAACTTTCTATGGGTCAATGTTTAACCTTTGGTCACTAGAAACATGATAGCATTCTAAAGGTAGTCATGATCGTACCCCGTCCAGTGTTGATACCAAGGAATAGGTCAGCAATAATGTCCGCTTTAAAGGGTCAACAGTAAAGGAAGGGATATAGGGCCTTAAGCTCTTTCTTTTGCATTTTTCGGAATGTAGGATTATGTGGTACTATGTGTCTGCCTGTGATGCAGCCCATGGATCAAGTCGGTCAGGATTGGTAAGCGACCTAGTGCAGAAAAACAGGATGAAAGGTCAAATGAGTTGGGTTCTTAGGTCAAGTAGTAAGTCTGTGTTATGTATTTTCTTGTACTAAAACATGGGATTGAGTGGTGTTTACACCATTTTCAACATTATTCCTGTTATAATGTGGTGGCACGCTGTCCTGGAATTTGGTGTAACAGTACTTTGCACAACATTCTTCTCAAGCCACTGGATGCTTTCCTATACAACCATCATTGAAACTATAGTTAGTAGCTGTTTGTGAAAAAAAAATCCTTAACCAAGTACTATGTGGTGCAACCTACCCTGTGGAACAAAGTGTGGAGCTGTAAAGACGACAGAGAACGGTGAGAAAGTGGAGGCCAAGATGACCACGAAGAGCCCAAGCAGTGGTGCAACTTGTAAATAACAAAGGTATGCATGAATATTTAGCTGTATAGTGCAAAATAAACAAATTTAGCATTTATTGTGAGGAAGAAAAGAATCTTAGATTCAGTGTTTCTCCTAGCTCATGAAGTTAAGGGGTCAACTGTTGGTTTGGTATAAAAGATTAAAGTTAAAAACACTGACTTCCGAGGCTCGTAGAAACTGTGTTGTCTGTCATCCTAATTACTCAAGTCAGTTGGTGACCATGACCAAGAAGGGTCTAAAACTCCAACAAAAAGTTAAACCAGGGCAAAATATGAGTGCTTGCCCACTCACCCATGGCGACTAGAAATTCGGCATGGCAAGCCGAAAATGCCTGTCAGGCGCCCAGGTGGTGATCCCACAAAAAAGGACGAGTTTTCATATTTATTAAACTTTCGGACAGTACAGTGACCAAAGTCAGGTGTCTGTTTACTGTCTTATTCAAATCCAACCAGATTCACGTATATCTGTGCCTGATATTGTGTCCTTTATGGTAATCCAACCATTCAGCGTATTCTTATCTCTATCAGAAGTTTACTCACTGGTTCTCAATTACTGCATGTGCCAGTAAACACTTCAAGACTTCATTGTCGCTTTGATAAGCTGGGCCCCTAGATTTTGGGCTGGGTCCCTTGATTTTTTAAGTAAGGGGCCCAGTTGGCCCCTATAGGAAAAAAGTTTGTCTTTTTCCCAGTTATCGGACATATTCCATACAGTAATATAGGTGAGACCGCAGCAATGTCACACGGAATAATGTTGCTTTTTAGACCGATATAGTATTTACCTAAATCAGCAGCCTGTTATCGATCTTTGTATCTATTCTGTGTTTTAATGACCGCGAGGAAGAAGCCTCCTGAAAACATTGTTGAAATAGGAGAAAATGCTGGTAACCAGCATTTTCTCCTTTTCCCACAATGTTTTCTACCCTTCCAAAAGCCAGTTTTTATTTTTGAGTCACAATTATTTTGTTGTCTGTAAAACATTCCATTTGAGGCAATTCTAAATTTTCTCATGTGGTAAAGGGCTGAAGCCATCCTTACTTTCGTCACTGTACTGCACATTCTTTGCAGTCTGATCTTGATCTACATTGTCCGCAAAAACGAACTTAAGTCGGTTCCAGCGCTTTATGGGTTAAGCGTCATGCTAAACAGAATTTTGTCATATCCCAACGGCCTGTCTATGTATCACTGAAGTTACGTTTACCAGTCTTTTTCATACTACTCTGTCTCAGTCTACATCCCCCCCTCCACAATGCTCAACTGTGCACTCCATTGAGAAATTTCTTGAATTTTGATATGTTTTTCTTTTAGAACAGATGACCCAACTGACGAAGCAGTCTGATCTTGATCTACACTGTCCGTTAAAACAACTCAAGTCAGTTCCAACGCTTTATGGGTTAAGCGACATGCTAAACTTAATTTTCTCATATCCCAATGGCCCGTCTATGCATTACTGAAGTTATGTTTACAGTCCTTTTCACCCTACTCTATCTCAATTTTCTTTCCTTGTTTCCACCCCTCTCCCCGCCCCATACTTAAGTGTGCACTCCATAGAGTAATTTCTTGAATTTTGATATGTTTTTCTTTTATAGTGGATGACCTACTGATGAAGCAAGTGCGGACAGACTTCCATAGATGCAGCCGGAGAGTTCAGATTTCCCAAGGAAGGTGACAGGTTTTCATATATTATTCATCGCTTTCATAGTTAGTCTACCGTTCATTTGCCTGAAGGAATGTGCTTGAAGTTATTAATTACACAAGAGGGCCAGTGGCCCTAAAATGCTCACATGAGTAAGGTCATCTAGGACTGATATAGCCGAAAAGATCCTGGTTGTGACGATGTAAAACACAGGAGTGTAAGTAAATTACTATTTGACCGACTAGACCAATTTTTGAACTTGTCAGAGATATCAAGACAAACATTTGACAAAGTTTCATGAGTATTGGGTTGAAAATGTGGCCTGTAGACAGCACAAAAGGTTTTCTTAAGATTTTGCCCAGTGACCTACTTTTTCACTTGACATGACCAAATTACACACTTGACCAAGATTTTATCAAGACAAATACTCCAACCAAGTTGCATGAATATAGGGCTGAAAATGTGGCCTCTAGAGTGCACAACAGGTTTCTCTAAGATTTGGCCCAGTCACCTACTTTTTCACCAAACATGACACAGTTTCAAACTTATCCACGATTTTATCAAGACAAACACTCTGACCAACTTTCATGAGTATTGGGCTGCATGTGTGGCCTGTAGGGTGCAAACAGGGTTTTTCTAGGATTTGGCCCAGTGACCTACTTTTTGACCCAAAGTTACCCAATTTCAAACTTGTCCATGGATTCATCAAGACAAACAATCTGATTAAATTTCAAGAGTATATGATTGAAAATGTGGCCTCTAGAGTGCACACAAGGTCATTGTTGACGCACAGACGATGGACACAGCACAACCCCAAAGGCTCACCTTGAGCACTTTGCATTCAGGTGATCTAAAAAGGCAAATAGTGGCTGTCTTCTTAAATGTTTTGAGAAAGAGACCAGTGTCCAGTTTTGCTGTAATCTGGCTAGATACAAAATTCTGTGGTGTATAATACTGAAACAAGTGGTTTAAACAGAAGAATCATCTGCCTTTTTCAAATACTCAGTGATCCTTTGCAATGGGACTGTTTACACGAGAAGTGTGGAGTGAGCACTTTGATGAACACTTCCTGGTCAGAGTTTATCATTGGGTTCATGCAACACCACTGCTTATGGCTGGGTGTTCCATACCTCTTGTTGTCATCAGTTTCATTGGCCTGTAATTGAGTGCAGTGTCTGGGAAAAAAATAATTATGTTAGGTGAGGAAATGTTCAGCTGAACAGAATCTACTCTAAGTCTTTACCTTTGTTTGTGTAATTTACATGTTGCCAAGACCCTCACACCCAAATGCCTTTTGTTCAAAGCACATTCTTCTCTGGAGAGGAAAGTTGAAGTCGATACCACAAACTTTCTATGGGTCAATGTTTAACCTTTGGTCACTAGAAACATGATAGCATTCTAAAGGTAGTCATGATCGTACCCCGTCCAGTGTTGATACCAAGGAATAGGTCAGCAATAATGTCCGCTTTAAAGGGTCAACAGTAAAGGAAGGGATATAGGGCCTTAAGCTCTTTCTTTTGCATTTTTCGGAATGTAGGATTATGTGGTACTATGTGTCTGCCTGTGATGCAGCCCATGGATCAAGTCGGTCAGGATTGGTAAGCGACCTAGTGCAGAAAAACAGGATGAAAGGTCAAATGAGTTGGGTTCTTAGGTCAAGTAGTAAGTCTGTGTTATGTATTTTCTTGTACTAAAACATGGGATTGAGTGGTGTTTACACCATTTTCAACATTATTCCTGTTATAATGTGGTGGCACGCCGTCCTGGAATTTGGTGGAACAGTACTTTGCACAACATTCTTCTCAAGCCACTGGATGCTTTCCTGTACAACCATCATTGAAACTATAGTTAGTAGCTGTTTGTGAAAAAAAAAAATCCTTAACCAAGTACTATGTGGTGCAACCTACCCTGTGGAACAAAGTGTGGAGCTGTAAAGACGACAGAGAACGGTGAGAAAGTGGAGGCCAAGATGACCACGAAGAGCCCAAGCAGTGGTGCAACTTGTAAATAACAAAGGTATGCATGAATATTTAGCTGTATAGTGCAAAATAAACAAATTTAGCATTTATTGTGAGGAAGAAAAGAATCTTAGAATCAGTGTTTCTCCTAGCTCATGAAGTTAAGGGGTCAACTGTTGGTTTGGTATAAAAGATTAAAGTTAAAAACACTTACTTCCGAGGCTCGTAGAAACTGTGTTGTCTGTCATCCTAATTACTCAAGTCAGTTGGTGACCATGACCAAGAAGGGTCTAAAACTCCAACAAAAAGTTAAACCAGGGCAAAATATGAGTGCTTGCCCACTCACCCATGGCGACTAGAAATTCGGCATGGCAAGCCGAAAATGCCTGTCAGGCGCCCAGGTGGTGATCCCACAAAAAAGGACGAGTTTTCATATTTATTAAACTTTCGGACAGTACAGTGACCAAAGTCAGGTGTCTGTTTAGTGTCTTATTCAAATCCAAACAGATTCACGTATATCTGTGCCTGATATTGTGTCCTTTATGGTAATCCAACCATTCAGCGTATTCTTATCTCTATCAGAAGTTTACTCACTGGTTCTCAATTACTGCATGTGCCAGTAAACACTTCAAGACTTCATTGTCGCTTTGATAAGCTGGGCCCCTCGATTTTGGGCTGGGTCCCTTGATTTTTTAAGTAAGGGGCCCAGTTGGCCCCTATAGGAAAAAAGTTTGTCTTTTTCCCAGTTATCGGACATATTCCATACAGTAATATAGGTGAGACCACAGCAATGTCACACGGAATAATGTTGCTTTTTAGACCGATATAGTATTTACCTAAATCAGCAGCCTGTTATCGATCTTTGTATCTATTCTGTGTTTTAATGACCGCGAGGAAGAAGCCTCCTGAAAACATTGTTGAAATAGGAGAAAATGCTGGTAACCAGCATTTTCTCCTTTTCCCACAATGTTTTCTACCCTTCCAAAAGCCAGTTTTTATTTTTGAGTCACAATTATTTTGTTGTCTGTAAAACATTCCATTTGAGGCGATTCTAAATTTTCTCATGTGGTAAAGGGCTGAAGCCATCCTTACTTTGGTCACTGTACTGCACATTCTTTGCAGTCTGATCTTGATCTACATTGTCCGCAAAAACGAACTTAAGTCGGTTCCAGCGCTTTATGGGTTAAGCGTCATGCTAAACAGAATTTTGTCATATCCCAACGGCCTGTCTATGTATCACTGAAGTTACGTTTACCAGTCTTTTTCATACTACTCTGTCTCCGTCTACTTCCCCCCCTCCACAATGCTCAACTGTGCACTCCATTGAGAAATTTCTTGAATTTTGATATGTTTTTCTTTTAGAACAGATGACCCAACTGACGAAGCAGTCTGATCTTGATCTACACTGTCCGTTAAAACAACTCAAGTCAGTTCCAACGCTTTATGGGTTAAGCGACATGCTAAACATAATTTTCTCATATCCCAATGGCCCGTCTATGCATTACTGAAGTTATGTTTACAGTCCTTTTCACCCTACTCTATCTCAATTTTCTTTCCTTGTTTCCACCCCCCTCCCCGCCCCATACTTAACTGTGCACTCCATAGAGTAATTTCTTGAATTTGGATATGTTTTTCTTTTATAGTGGATGACCTACTGATGAAGCAAGTGCGGACAGACTTCCATAGATGCAGCCGGAGAGTTCAGATTTCCCAAGGAAGGTGACAGGTTTTCATATATTATTCATCGCTTTCATAGTTAGTCTACCGTTCATTTGCCTGAAGGAATGTGCTTGAAGTTATTAATTACACAAGAGGGCCAGTGGCCCTAAAATGCTCACATGAGTAAGGTCATCTAGGACTGATATAGCCGAAAAGATCCTGGTTGTGACGATGTAAAACACAGGAGTGTAAGTAAATTACTATTTGACCGACTAGACCAATTTTTTAACTTGTCAGAGATATCAAGACAAACATTTGACAAAGTTTCATGAGTATTGGGTTGAAAATGTGGCCTGTAGACAGCACAAAAGGTTTTCTTAAGATTTTGCCCAGTGACCTACTTTTTCACTTGACATGACCAAATTACACACTTGACCAAGATTTTATCAAGACAAATACTCCAACCAAGTTGCATGAATATAGGGCTGAAAATGTGGCCTCTAGAGTGCACAACAGGTTTCTCTAAGATTTGGCCCAGTCACCTACTTTTTCACCAAACATGACACAGTTTCAAACTTATCCAAGATTTTATCAAGACAAACACTCTGACCAACTTTCATGAGTATTGGGCTGCATGTGTGGCCTGTAGGGTGCAAACAGGGTTTTTCTAGGATTTGGCCCAGTGACCTACTTTTTGACCCAAAGTTACCCAATTTCAAACTTGTCCATGAATTCATCAAGACAAACAATCTGGTTAAATTTCAAGAGTTTATGATTGAAAATGTGGCCTCTAGAGTGCACACAAGGTCATTGTTGACGCACAGACGATGGACACAGCACAACCCCAAAGGCTCACCTTGAGCACTTTGCATTCAGGTGATCTAAAAAGGCAAATAGTGGCTGTCTTCTTAAATGTTTTGAGAAAGAGACCAGTGTCCAGTTTTGCTGTAATCTGGCTAGATACAAAATTCTGTGGTGTATAATACTGAAACAAGTGGTTTAAACAGAAGAATCATCTGCCTTTTTCAAATACTCAGTGATCCTTTGCAATGGCACTGTTTACACGAGAAGTGTGGAGTGAGCACTTTGATGAACACTTCCTGGTCAGAGTTTATCATTGGGTTCATGCAACACCACTGCTTATGGCTGGGTGTTCCATACCTCTTGTTGTCATCAGTTTCATTGGCCTGTAATTGAGTGCAGTGTCTGGGAAAAAAAAATAATTATGTTAGGTGAGGAAATGTTCAGCTGAACAGAATCTACTCTAAGTCTTTACCTTTGTTTGTGTAATTTACATGTTGCCAAGACCCTCACACCCAAATGCCTTTTGTTCAAAGCACATTCTTCTCTGGAGAGGAAAGTTGAAGTCGATACCACAAACTTTCTATGGGTCAATGTTTAACCTTTGGTCACTAGAAACATGATAGCATTCTAAAGGTAGTCATGATCGTACCCCGTCCAGTGTTGATACCAAGGAATAGGTCAGCAATAATGTCCGCTTTAAAGGGTCAACAGTAAAGGAAGGGATATAGGGCCTTACGCTCTTTCTTTTGCATTTTTCGGAATGTAGGATTATGTGGTACTATGTGTCTGCCTGTGACGCAGCCCATAGATCAAGTCGGTCAGGATTGGTAAGCGACCTAGTGCAGAAAAACAGGATGAAAGGTCAAATGAGTTGGGTTCTTAGGTCAAGTAGTAAGTCTGTGTTATGTATTTTCTTGTACTAAAACATGGGATTGAGTGGTGTTTACAGCATTTTCAACATTATTCCTGTTATAATGTGGTGGCACGCTGTCCTGGAATTTGGTGTAACAGTACTTTGCACAACATTCTTCTCAAGCCACTGGATGCTTTCCTATACAACCATCATTGAAACTATAGTTAGTAGCTGTTTGTGAAAAAAAAAATCCTTAACCAAGTACTATGTGGTGCAACCTACCCTGTGGAACAAAGTGTGGAGCTGTAAAGACGACAGAGAACGGTGAGAAAGTGGAGGCCAAGATGACCACGAAGAGCCCAAGCAGTGGTGCAACTTGTAAATAACAAAGGTATGCATGAATATTTAGCTGTATAGTGCAAAATAAACAAATTTAGCATTTATTGTGAGGAAGAAAAGAATCTTAGATTCAGTGTTTCTCCTAGCTCATGAAGTTAAGGGGTCAACTGTTGGTTTGGTATAAAAGATTAAAGTTAAAAACACTTACTTCCGAGGCTCGTAGAAACTGTGTTGTCTGTCATCCTAATTACTCAAGTCAGTTGGTGACCATGACCAAGAAGGGTCTAAAACTACAACAAAAAGTTAAACCAGGGCAAAATATGAGTGCTTGCCCACTCACCCATGGCGACTAGAAATTCGGCATGGCAAGCCGAAAATGCCTGTCAGGCGCCCAGGTGGTGATCCCACAAAAAAGGACGAGTTTTCATATTTATTAAACTTTCGGACAGTACAGTGACCAAAGTCAGGTGTCTGTTTAGTGTCTTATTCAAATCCAACCAGATTCACGTATATCTGTGCCTGATATTGTGTCCTTTATGGTAATCCAACCATTCAGCGTATTCTTGTCTCTATCAGAAGTTTACTCACTGGTTCTCAATTACTGCATGTGCCAGTAAACACTTCAAGACTTCATTGTCGCTTTGATAAGCTGGACCCCTAGATTTTGGGCTGGGTCCCTTGATTTTTTAAGTAAGGGGCCCAGTTGGCCCCTATAGGAAAAAAGTTTGTCTTTTTCCCAGTTATCGGACATATTCCATACAGTAATATAGGTGAGACCACAGCAATGTCACACGGAATAATGTTGCTTTTTAGACCGATATAGTATTTACCTAAATCAGCAGCCTGTTATCGATCTTTGTATCTATTCTGTGTTTTAATGACCGCGAGGAAGAAGCCTCCTGAAAACATTGTTGAAATAGGAGAAAATGCTGGTAACCAGCATTTTCTCCTTTTCCCACAATGTTTTCTACCCTTCCAAAAGCCAGTTTTTATTTTTGAGTCACAATTATTTTGTTGTCTGTAAAACATTCCATTTGAGGCGATTCTAAATTTTCTCATGTGGTAAAGGGCTGAAGCCATCCTTACTTTGGTCACTGTACTGCACATTCTTTGCAGTCTGATCTTGATCTACATTGTCCGCAAAAACGAACTTAAGTCGGTTCCAGCGCTTTATGGGTTAAGCGTCATGCTAAACAGAATTTTGTCATATCCCAACGGCCTGTCTATGTATCACTGAAGTTACGTTTACCAGTCTTTTTCATACTACTCTGTCTCCGTCTACTTCCCTCCCCCCCCTCCACAATGCTCAACTGTGCACTCCATTGAGAAATTTCTTGAATTTTGATATGTTTTTCTTTTAGAACAGATGACCCAACTGACGAAGCAGTCTGATCTTGATCTACACTGTCCGTTAAAACAACTCAAGTCAGTTCCAACGCTTTATGGGTTAAGCGACATGCTAAACATAATTTTCTCATATCCCAATGGCCCGTCTATGCATTACTGAAGTTATGTTTACAGTCCTTTTCACCCTACTCTATCTCAATTTTCTTTCCTTGTTTCCACCCCCCTCCCCGCCCCATACTTAACTGTGCACTCCATAGAGTAATTTCTTGAATTTGGATATGTTTTTCTTTTATAGTGGATGACCTACTGATGAAGCAAGTGCGGACAGACTTCCATAGATGCAGCCGGAGAGTTCAGATTTCCCAAGGAAGGTGACAGGTTTTCATATATTATTCATCGCTTTCATAGTTAGTCTACCGTTCATTTGCCTGAAGGAATGTGCTTGAAGTTATTAATTACACAAGAGGGCCAGTGGCCCTAAAATGCTCACATGAGTAAGGTCATCTAGGACTGATATAGCCGAAAAGATCCTGGTTGTGACGATGTAAAACACAGGAGTGTAAGTAAATTACTATTTGACCGACTAGACCAATTTTTGAACTTGTCAGAGATATCAAGACAAACATTTGACAAAGTTTCATGAGTATTGGGTTGAAAATGTGGCCTGTAGACAGCACAAAAGGTTTTCTTAAGATTTTGCCCAGTGACCTACTTTTTCACTTGACATGACCAAATTACACACTTGACCAAGATTTTATCAAGACAAATACTCCAACCAAGTTGCATGAATATAGGGCTGAAAATGTGGCCTCTAGAGTGCACAACAGGTTTCTCTAAGATTTGGCCCAGTCACCTACTTTTTCACCAAACATGACACAGTTTCAAACTTATCCAAGATTTTATCAAGACAAACACTCTGACCAACTTTCATGAGTATTGGGCTGCATGTGTGGCCTGTAGGGTGCAAACAGGGTTTTTCTAGGATTTGGCCCAGTGACCTACTTTTTGACCCAAAGTTACCCAATTTCAAACTTGTCCATGAATTCATCAAGACAAACAATCTGGTTAAATTTCAAGAGTTTATGATTGAAAATGTGGCCTCTAGAGTGCACACAAGGTCATTGTTGACGCACAGACGATGGACACAGCACAACCCCAAAGGCTCACCTTGAGCACTTTGCATTCAGGTGATCTAAAAAGGCAAATAGTGGCTGTCTTCTTAAATGTTTTGAGAAAGAGACCAGTGTCCAGTTTTGCTGTAATCTGGCTAGATACAAAATTCTGTGGTGTATAATACTGAAACAAGTGGTTTAAACAGAAGAATCATCTGCCTTTTTCAAATACTCAGTGATCCTTTGCAATGGCACTGTTTACACGAGAAGTGTGGAGTGAGCACTTTGATGAACACTTCCTGGTCAGAGTTTATCATTGGGTTCATGCAACACCACTGCTTATGGCTGGGTGTTCCATACCTCTTGTTGTCATCAGTTTCATTGGCCTGTAATTGAGTGCAGTGTCTGGGAAAAAAAAATAATTATGTTAGGTGAGGAAATGTTCAGCTGAACAGAATCTACTCTAAGTCTTTACCTTTGTTTGTGTAATTTACATGTTGCCAAGACCCTCACACCCAAATGCCTTTTGTTCAAAGCACATTCTTCTCTGGAGAGGAAAGTTGAAGTCGATACCACAAACTTTCTATGGGTCAATGTTTAACCTTTGGTCACTAGAAACATGATAGCATTCTAAAGGTAGTCATGATCGTACCCCGTCCAGTGTTGATACCAAGGAATAGGTCAGCAATAATGTCCGCTTTAAAGGGTCAACAGTAAAGGAAGGGATATAGGGCCTTAAGCTCTTTCTTTTGCATTTTTCGGAATGTAGGATTATGTGGTACTATGTGTCTGCCTGTGACGCAGCCCATAGATCAAGTCGGTCAGGATTGGTAAGCGACCTAGTGCAGAAAAACAGGATGAAAGGTCAAATGAGTTGGGTTCTTAGGTCAAGTAGTAAGTCTGTGTTATGTATTTTCTTGTACTAAAACATGGGATTGAGTGGTGTTTACAGCATTTTCAACATTATTCCTGTTATAATGTGGTGGCACGCTGTCCTGGAATTTGGTGTAACAGTACTTTGCACAACATTCTTCTCAAGCCACTGGATGCTTTCCTATACAACCATCATTGAAACTATAGTTAGTAGCTGTTTGTGAAAAAAAAATCCTTAACCAAGTACTATGTGGTGCAACCTACCCTGTGGAACAAAGTGTGGAGCTGTAAAGACGACAGAGAACGGTGAGAAAGTGGAGGCCAAGATGACCACGAAGAGCCCAAGCAGTGGTGCAACTTGTAAATAACAAAGGTATGCATGAATATTTAGCTGTATAGTGCAAAATAAACAAATTTAGCATTTATTGTGAGGAAGAAAAGAATCTTAGATTCAGTGTTTCTCCTAGCTCATGAAGTTAAGGGGTCAACTGTTGGTTTGGTATAAAAGATTAAAGTTAAAAACACTTACTTCCGAGGCTCGTAGAAACTGTGTTGTCTGTCATCCTAATTACTCAAGTCAGTTGGTGACCATGACCAAGAAGGGTCTAAAACTACAACAAAAAGTTAAACCAGGGCAAAATATGAGTGCTTGCCCACTCACCCATGGCGACTAGAAATTCGGCATGGCAAGCCGAAAATGCCTGTCAGGCGCCCAGGTGGTGATCCCACAAAAAAGGACGAGTTTTCATATTTATTAAACTTTCGGACAGTACAGTGACCAAAGTCAGGTGTCTGTTTAGTGTCTTATTCAAATCCAACCAGATTCACGTATATCTGTGCCTGATATTGTGTCCTTTATGGTAATCCAACCATTCAGCGTATTCTTGTCTCTATCAGAAGTTTACTCACTGGTTCTCAATTACTGCATGTGCCAGTAAACACTTCAAGACTTCATTGTCGCTTTGATAAGCTGGACCCCTAGATTTTGGGCTGGGTCCCTTGATTTTTTAAGTAAGGGGCCCAGTTGGCCCCTATAGGAAAAAAGTTTGTCTTTTTCCCAGTTATCGGACATATTCCATACAGTAATATAGGTGAGACCACAGCAATGTCACACGGAATAATGTTGCTTTTTAGACCGATATAGTATTTACCTAAATCAGCAGCCTGTTATCGATCTTTGTATCTATTCTGTGTTTTAATGACCGCGAGGAAGAAGCCTCCTGAAAACATTGTTGAAATAGGAGAAAATGCTGGTAACCAGCATTTTCTCCTTTTCCCACAATGTTTTCTACCCTTCCAAAAGCCAGTTTTTATTTTTGAGTCACAATTATTTTGTTGTCTGTAAAACATTCCATTTGAGGCGATTCTAAATTTTCTCATGTGGTAAAGGGCTGAAGCCATCCTTACTTTGGTCACTGTACTGCACATTCTTTGCAGTCTGATCTTGATCTACATTGTCCGCAAAAACGAACTTAAGTCGGTTCCAGCGCTTTATGGGTTAAGCGTCATGCTAAACAGAATTTTGTCATATCCCAACGGCCTGTCTATGTATCACTGAAGTTACGTTTACCAGTCTTTTTCATACTACTCTGTCTCAGTCTACTTCCCCCCCCCCCTCCACAATGCTCAACTGTGCACTCCATTGAGAAATTTCTTGAATTTTGATATGTTTTTCTTTTAGAACAGATGACCCAACTGACGAAGCAGTCTGATCTTGATCTACACTGTCCGTTAAAACAACTCAAGTCAGTTCCAACGCTTTATGGGTTAAGCGACATGCTAAACATAATTTTCTCATATCCCAATGGCCCGTCTATGCATTACTGAAGTTATGTTTACAGTCCTTTTCACCCTACTCTATCTCAATTTTCTTTCCTTGTTTCCACCCCCCTCCCCGCCCCATACTTAACTGTGCACTCCATAGAGTAATTTCTTGAATTTGGATATGTTTTTCTTTTATAGTGGATGACCTACTGATGAAGCAAGTGCGGACAGACTTCCATAGATGCAGCCGGAGAGTTCAGATTTCCCAAGGAAGGTGACAGGTTTTCATATATTATTCATCGCTTTCATAGTTAGTCTACCGTTCATTTGCCTGAAGGAATGTGCTTGAAGTTATTAATTACACAAGAGGGCCAGTGGCCCTAAAATGCTCACATGAGTAAGGTCATCTAGGACTGATATAGCCGAAAAGATCCTGGTTGTGACGATGTAAAACACAGGAGTGTAAGTAAATTACTATTTGACCGACTAGACCAATTTTTGAACTTGTCAGAGATATCAAGACAAACATTTGACAAAGTTTCATGAGTATTGGGTTGAAAATGTGGCCTGTAGACAGCACAAAAGGTTTTCTTAAGATTTTGCCCAGTGACCTACTTTTTCACTTGACATGACCAAATTACACACTTGACCAAGATTTTATCAAGACAAATACTCCAACCAAGTTGCATGAATATAGGGCTGAAAATGTGGCCTCTAGAGTGCACAACAGGTTTCTCTAAGATTTGGCCCAGTCACCTACTTTTTCACCAAACATGACACAGTTTCAAACTTATCCAAGATTTTATCAAGACAAACACTCTGACCAACTTTCATGAGTATTGGGCTGCATGTGTGGCCTGTAGGGTGCAAACAGGGTTTTTCTAGGATTTGGCCCAGTGACCTACTTTTTGACCCAAAGTTACCCAATTTCAAACTTGTCCATGAATTCATCAAGACAAACAATCTGGTTAAATTTCAAGAGTTTATGATTGAAAATGTGGCCTCTAGAGTGCACACAAGGTCATTGTTGACGCACAGACGATGGACACAGCACAACCCCAAAGGCTCACCTTGAGCACTTTGCATTCAGGTGATCTAAAAAGGCAAATAGTGGCTGTCTTCTTAAATGTTTTGAGAAAGAGACCAGTGTCCAGTTTTGCTGTAATCTGGCTAGATACAAAATTCTGTGGTGTATAATACTGAAACAAGTGGTTTAAACAGAAGAATCATCTGCCTTTTTCAAATACTCAGTGATCCTTTGCAATGGGACTGTTTACACGAGAAGTGTGGAGTGAGCACTTTGATGAACACTTCCTGGTCAGAGTTTATCATTGGGTTCATGCAACACCACTGCTTATGGCTGGGTGTTCCATACCTCTTGTTGTCATCAGTTTCATTGGCCTGTAATTGAGTGCAGTGTCTGGGAAAAAAAATAATTATGTTAGGTGAGGAAATGTTCAGCTGAACAGAATCTACTCTAAGTCTTTACCTTTGTTTGTGTAATTTACATGTTGCCAAGACCCTCACACCCAAATGCCTTTTGTTCAAAGCACATTCTTCTCTGGAGAGGAAAGTTGAAGTCGATACCACAAACTTTCTATGGGTCAATGTTTAACCTTTGGTCACTAGAAACATGATAGCATTCTAAAGGTAGTCATGATCGTACCCCGTCCAGTGTTGATACCAAGGAATAGGTCAGCAATAATGTCCGCTTTAAAGGGTCAACAGTAAAGGAAGGGATATAGGGCCTTAAGCTCTTTCTTTTGCATTTTTCGGAATGTAGGATTATGTGGTACTATGTGTCTGCCTGTGATGCAGCCCATAGATCAAGTCGGTCAGGATTGGTAAGCGACCTAGTGCAGAAAAACAGGATGAAAGGTCAAATGAGTTGGGTTCTTAGGTCAAGTAGTAAGTCTGTGTTATGTATTTTCTTGTACTAAAACATGGGATTGAGTGGTGTTTACACCATTTTCAACATTATTCCTGTTATAATGTGGTGGCACGCTGTCCTGGAATTTGGTGTAACAGTACTTTGCACAACATTCTTCTCAAGCCACTGGATGCTTTCCTATACAACCATCATTGAAACTATAGTTAGTAGCTGTTTGTGAAAAAAAAATCCTTAACCAAGTACTATGTGGTGCAACCTACCCTGTGGAACAAAGTGTGGAGCTGTAAAGACGACAGAGAACGGTGAGAAAGTGGAGGCCAAGATGACCACGAAGAGCCCAAGCAGTGGTGCAACTTGTAAATAACAAAGGTATGCATGAATATTTAGCTGTATAGTGCAAAATAAACAAATTTAGCATTTATTGTGAGGAAGAAAAGAATCTTAGATTCAGTGTTTCTCCTAGCTCATGAAGTTAAGGGGTCAACTGTTGGTTTGGTATAAAAGATTAAAGTTAAAAACACTTACTTCCGAGGCTCGTAGAAACTGTGTTGTCTGTCATCCTAATTACTCAAGTCAGTTGGTGACCATGACCAAGAAGGGTCTAAAACTACAACAAAAAGTTAAACCAGGGCAAAATATGAGTGCTTGCCCACTCACCCATGGCGACTAGAAATTCGGCATGGCAAGCCGAAAATGCCTGTCAGGCGCCCAGGTGGTGATCCCACAAAAAAGGACGAGTTTTCATATTTATTAAACTTTCGGACAGTACAGTGACCAAAGTCAGGTGTCTGTTTAGTGTCTTATTCTAATCCAAACAGATTCACGTATATCTGTGCCTGATATTGTGTCCTTTATGGTAATCCAACCATTCAGCGTATTCTTATCTCTATCAGAAGTTTACTCACTGGTTCTCAATTACTGCATGTGCCAGTAAACACTTCAAGACTTCATTGTCGCTTTGATAAGCTGGGCCCCTAGATTTTGGGCTGGGTCCCTTGATTTTTTAAGTAAGGGGCCCAGTTGGCCCCTATAGGAAAAAAGTTTGTCTTTTTCCCAGTTATCGGACATATTCCATACAGTAATATAGGTGAGACCACAGCAATGTCACACGGAATAATGTTGCTTTTTAGACCGATATAGTATTTACCTAAATCAGCAGCCTGTTATCGATCTTTGTATCTATTCTGTGTTTTAATGACCGCGAGGAAGAAGCCTCCTGAAAACATTGTTGAAATAGGAGAAAATGCTGGTAACCAGCATTTTCTCCTTTTCCCACAATGTTTTCTACCCTTCCAAAAGCCAGTTTTTATTTTTGAGTCACAATTATTTTGTTGTCTGTAAAACATTCCATTTGAGGCGATTCTAAATTTTCTCATGTGGTAAAGGGCTGAAGCCATCCTTACTTTGGTCACTGTACTGCACATTCTTTGCAGTCTGATCTTGATCTACATTGTCCGCAAAAACGAACTTAAGTCGGTTCCAGCGCTTTATGGGTTAAGCGTCATGCTAAACAGAATTTTGTCATATCCCAACGGCCTGTCTATGTATCACTGAAGTTACGTTTACCAGTCTTTTTCATACTACTCTGTCTCAGTCTACTTCCCCCCCTCCACAATGCTCAACTGTGCACTCCATTGAGAAATTTCTTGAATTTTGATATGTTTTTCTTTTAGAACAGATGACCCAACTGACGAAGCAGTCTGATCTTGATCTACACTGTCCGTTAAAACAACTCAAGTCAGTTCCAACGCTTTATGGGTTAAGCGACATGCTAAACATAATTTTCTCATATCCCAATGGCCCGTCTATGCATTACTGAAGTTATGTTTACAGTCCTTTTCACCCTACTCTATCTCAATTTTCTTTCCTTGTTTCCACCCCCCTCCCCGCCCCATACTTAACTGTGCACTCCATAGAGTAATTTCTTGAATTTGGATATGTTTTTCTTTTATAGTGGATGACCTACTGATGAAGCAAGTGCGGACAGACTTCCATAGATGCAGCCGGAGAGTTCAGATTTCCCAAGGAAGGTGACAGGTTTTCATATATTATTCATCGCTTTCATAGTTAGTCTACCGTTCATTTGCCTGAAGGAATGTGCTTGAAGTTATTAATTACACAAGAGGGCCAGTGGCCCTAAAATGCTCACATGAGTAAGGTCATCTAGGACTGATATAGCCGAAAAGATCCTGGTTGTGACGATGTAAAACACAGGAGTGTAAGTAAATTACTATTTGACCGACTAGACCAATTTTTGAACTTGTCAGAGATATCAAGACAAACATTTGACAAAGTTTCATGAGAATTGGGTTGAAAATGTGGCCTGTAGACAGCACAAAAGGTTTTCTTAAGATTTTGCCCAGTGACCTACTTTTTCACTTGACATGACCAAATTACACACTTGACCAAGATTTTATCAAGACAAATACTCCAACCAAGTTGCATGAATATAGGGCTGAAAATGTGGCCTCTAGAGTGCACAACAGGTTTCTCTAAGATTTGGCCCAGTCACCTACTTTTTCACCAAACATGACACAGTTTCAAACTTATCCAAGATTTTATCAAGACAAACACTCTGACCAACTTTCATGAGTATTGGGCTGCATGTGTGGCCTGTAGGGTGCAAACAGGGTTTTTCTAGGATTTGGCCCAGTGACCTACTTTTTGACCCAAAGTTACCCAATTTCAAACTTGTCCATGAATTCATCAAGACAAACAATCTGGTTAAATTTCAAGAGTTCATGATTGAAAATGTGGCCTCTAGAGTGCACACAAGGTCATTGTTGACGCACAGACGATGGACACAGCACAACCCCAAAGGCTCACCTTGAGCACTTTGCATTCAGGTGATCTAAAAAGGCAAATAGTGGCTGTCTTCTTAAATGTTTTGAGAAAGAGACCAGTGTCCAGTTTTGCTGTAATCTGGCTAGATACAAAATTCTGTGGTGTATAATACTGAAACAAGTGGTTTAAACAGAAGAATCATCTGCCTTTTTCAAATACTCAGTGATCCTTTGCAATGGGACTGTTTACACGAGAAGTGTGGAGTGAGCACTTTGATGAACACTTCCTGGTCAGAGTTTATCATTGGGTTCATGCAACACCACTGCTTATGGCTGGGTGTTCCATACCTCTTGTTGTCATCAGTTTCATTGGCCTGTAATTGAGTGCAGTGTCTGGGAAAAAAAAATAATTATGTTAGGTGAGGAAATGTTCAGCTGAACAGAATCTACTCTAAGTCTTTACCTTTGTTTGTGTAATTTACATGTTGCCAAGACCCTCACACCCAAATGCCTTTTGTTCAAAGCACATTCTTCTCTGGAGAGGAAAGTTGAAGTCGATACCACAAACTTTCTATGGGTCAATGTTTAACCTTTGGTCACTAGAAACATGATAGCATTCTAAAGGTAGTCATGATCGTACCCCGTCCAGTGTTGATACCAAGGAATAGGTCAGCAATAATGTCCGCTTTAAAGGGTCAACAGTAAAGGAAGGGATATAGGGCCTTAAGCTCTTTCTTTTGCATTTTTCGGAATGTAGGATTATGTGGTACTATGTGTCTGCCTGTGATGCAGCCCATAGATCAAGTCGGTCAGGATTGGTAAGCGACCTAGTGCAGAAAAACAGGATGAAAGGTCAAATGAGTTGGGTTCTTAGGTCAAGTAGTAAGTCTGTGTTATGTATTTTCTTGTACTAAAACATGGGATTGAGTGGTGTTTACACCATTTTCAACATTATTCCTGTTATAATGTGGTGGCACGCTGTCCTGGAATTTGGTGTAACAGTACTTTGCACAACATTCTTCTCAAGCCACTGGATGCTTTCCTATACAACCATCATTGAAACTATAGTTAGTAGCTGTTTGTGAAAAAAAAATCCTTAACCAAGTACTATGTGGTGCAACCTACCCTGTGGAACAAAGTGTGGAGCTGTAAAGACGACAGAGAACGGTGAGAAAGTGGAGGCCAAGATGACCACGAAGAGCCCAAGCAGTGGTGCAACTTGTAAATAACAAAGGTATGCATGAATATTTAGCTGTATAGTGCAAAATAAACAAATTTAGCATTTATTGTGAGGAAGAAAAGAATCTTAGATTCAGTGTTTCTCCTAGCTCATGAAGTTAAGGGGTCAACTGTTGGTTTGGTATAAAAGATTAAAGTTAAAAACACTTACTTCCGAGGCTCGTAGAAACTGTGTTGTCTGTCATCCTAATTACTCAAGTCAGTTGGTGACCATGACCAAGAAGGGTCTAAAACTACAACAAAAAGTTAAACCAGGGCAAAATATGAGTGCTTGCCCACTCACCCATGGCGACTAGAAATTCGGCATGGCAAGCCGAAAATGCCTGTCAGGCGCCCAGGTGGTGATCCCACAAAAAAGGACGAGTTTTCATATTTATTAAACTTTCGGACAGTACAGTGACCAAAGTCAGGTGTCTGTTTAGTGTCTTATTCAAATCCAACCAGATTCACGTATATCTGTGCCTGATATTGTGTCCTTTATGGTAATCCAACCATTCAGCGTATTCTTGTCTCTATCAGAAGTTTACTCACTGGTTCTCAATTACTGCATGTGCCAGTAAACACTTCAAGACTTCATTGTCGCTTTGATAAGCTGGACCCCTAGATTTTGGGCTGGGTCCCTTGATTTTTTAAGTAAGGGGCCCAGTTGGCCCCTATAGGAAAAAAGTTTGTCTTTTTCCCAGTTATCGGACATATTCCATACAGTAATATAGGTGAGACCACAGCAATGTCACACGGAATAATGTTGCTTTTTAGACCGATATAGTATTTACCTAAATCAGCAGCCTGTTATCGATCTTTGTATCTATTCTGTGTTTTAATGACCGCGAGGAAGAAGCCTCCTGAAAACATTGTTGAAATAGGAGAAAATGCTGGTAACCAGCATTTTCTCCTTTTCCCACAATGTTTTCTACCCTTCCAAAAGCCAGTTTTTATTTTTGAGTCACAATTATTTTGTTGTCTGTAAAACATTCCATTTGAGGCGATTCTAAATTTTCTCATGTGGTAAAGGGCTGAAGCCATCCTTACTTTGGTCACTGTACTGCACATTCTTTGCAGTCTGATCTTGATCTACATTGTCCGCAAAAACGAACTTAAGTCGGTTCCAGCGCTTTATGGGTTAAGCGTCATGCTAAACAGAATTTTGTCATATCCCAACGGCCTGTCTATGTATCACTGAAGTTACGTTTACCAGTCTTTTTCATACTACTCTGTCTCAGTCTACTTCCCCCCCCCCCCCTCCACAATGCTCAACTGTGCACTCCATTGAGAAATTTCTTGAATTTTGATATGTTTTTCTTTTAGAACAGATGACCCAACTGACGAAGCAGTCTGATCTTGATCTACACTGTCCGTTAAAACAACTCAAGTCAGTTCCAACGCTTTATGGGTTAAGCGACATGCTAAACATAATTTTCTCATATCCCAATGGCCCGTCTATGCATTACTGAAGTTATGTTTACAGTCCTTTTCACCCTACTCTATCTCAATTTTCTTTCCTTGTTTCCACCCCCCTCCCCGCCCCATACTTAACTGTGCACTCCATAGAGTAATTTCTTGAATTTGGATATGTTTTTCTTTTATAGTGGATGACCTACTGATGAAGCAAGTGCGGACAGACTTCCATAGATGCAGCCGGAGAGTTCAGATTTCCCAAGGAAGGTGACAGGTTTTCATATATTATTCATCGCTTTCATAGTTAGTCTACCGTTCATTTGCCTGAAGGAATGTGCTTGAAGTTATTAATTACACAAGAGGGCCAGTGGCCCTAAAATGCTCACATGAGTAAGGTCATCTAGGACTGATATAGCCGAAAAGATCCTGGTTGTGACGATGTAAAACACAGGAGTGTAAGTAAATTACTATTTGACCGACTAGACCAATTTTTGAACTTGTCAGAGATATCAAGACAAACATTTGACAAAGTTTCATGAGTATTGGGTTGAAAATGTGGCCTGTAGACAGCACAAAAGGTTTTCTTAAGATTTTGCCCAGTGACCTACTTTTTCACTTGACATGACCAAATTACACACTTGACCAAGATTTTATCAAGACAAATACTCCAACCAAGTTGCATGAATATAGGGCTGAAAATGTGGCCTCTAGAGTGCACAACAGGTTTCTCTAAGATTTGGCCCAGTCACCTACTTTTTCACCAAACATGACACAGTTTCAAACTTATCCAAGATTTTATCAAGACAAACACTCTGACCAACTTTCATGAGTATTGGGCTGCATGTGTGGCCTGTAGGGTGCAAACAGGGTTTTTCTAGGATTTGGCCCAGTGACCTACTTTTTGACCCAAAGTTACCCAATTTCAAACTTGTCCATGAATTCATCAAGACAAACAATCTGGTTAAATTTCAAGAGTTTATGATTGAAAATGTGGCCTCTAGAGTGCACACAAGGTCATTGTTGACGCACAGACGATGGACACAGCACAACCCCAAAGGCTCACCTTGAGCACTTTGCATTCAGGTGATCTAAAAAGGCAAATAGTGGCTGTCTTCTTAAATGTTTTGAGAAAGAGACCAGTGTCCAGTTTTGCTGTAATCTGGCTAGATACAAAATTCTGTGGTGTATAATACTGAAACAAGTGGTTTAAACAGAAGAATCATCTGCCTTTTTCAAATACTCAGTGATCCTTTGCAATGGGACTGTTTACACGAGAAGTGTGGAGTGAGCACTTTGATGAACACTTCCTGGTCAGAGTTTATCATTGGGTTCATGCAACACCACTGCTTATGGCTGGGTGTTCCATACCTCTTGTTGTCATCAGTTTCATTGGCCTGTAATTGAGTGCAGTGTCTGGGAAAAAAAAAAAAATTATGTTAGGTGAGGAAATGTTCAGCTGAACAGAATCTACTCTAAGTCTTTACCTTTGTTTGTGTAATTTACATGTTGCCAAGACCCTCACACCCAAATGCCTTTTGTTCAAAGCACATTCTTCTCTGGAGAGGAAAGTTGAAGTCGATACCACAAACTTTCTATGGGTCAATGTTTAACCTTTGGTCACTAGAAACATGATAGCATTCTAAAGGTAGTCATGATCGTACCCCGTCCAGTGTTGATACCAAGGAATAGGTCAGCAATAATGTCCGCTTTAAAGGGTCAACAGTAAAGGAAGGGATATAGGGCCTTAAGCTCTTTCTTTTGCATTTTTCGGAATGTAGGATTATGTGGTACTATGTGTCTGCCTGTGATGCAGCCCATAGATCAAGTCGGTCAGGATTGGTAAGCGACCTAGTGCAGAAAAACAGGATGAAAGGTCAAATGAATTGGGTTCTTAGGTCAAGTAGTAAGTCTGTGTTATGTATTTTCTTGTACTAAAACATGGGATTGAGTGGTGTTTACAGCATTTTCAACATTATTCCTGTTATAATGTGGTGGCACGCTGTCCTGGAATTTGGTGTAACAGTACTTTGCACAACATTCTTCTCAAGCCACTGGATGCTTTCCTATACAACCATCATTGAAACTATAGTTAGTAGCTGTTTGTGAAAAAAAAAATCCTTAACCAAATACTATGTGGTGCAACCTACCCTGTGGAACAAAGTGTGGAGCTGTAAAGACGACAGAGAACGGTGAGAAAGTGGAGGCCAAGATGACCACGAAGAGCCCAAGCAGTGGTGCAACTTGTAAATAACAAAGGTATGCATGAATATTTAGCTGTATAGTGCAAAATAAACAAATTTAGCATTTATTGTGAGGAAGAAAAGAATCTTAGATTCAGTGTTTCTCCTAGCTCATGAAGTTAAGGGGTCAACTGTTGGTTTGGTATAAAAGATTAAAGTTAAAAACACTTACTTCCGAGGCTCGTAGAAACTGTGTTGTCTGTCATCCTAATTACTCAAGTCAGTTGGTGACCATGACCAAGAAGGGTCTAAAACTACAACAAAAAGTTAAACCAGGGCAAAATATGAGTGCTTGCCCACTCACCCATGGCGACTAGAAATTCGGCATGGCAAGCCGAAAATGCCTGTCAGGCGCCCAGGTGGTGATCCCACAAAAAAGGACGAGTTTTCATATTTATTAAACTTTCGGACAGTACAGTGGCCAAAGTCAGGTGTCTGTTTAGTGTCTTATTCAAATCCAAACAGATTCACGTATATCTGTGCCTGATATTGTGTCCTTTATGGTAATCCAACCATTCAGCGTATTCTTATCTCTATCAGAAGTTTACTCACTGGTTCTCAATTACTGCATGTGCCAGTAAACACTTCAAGACTTCATTGTCGCTTTGATAAGCTGGGCCCCTAGATTTTGGGCTGGGTCCCTTGATTTTTTAAGTAAGGGGCCCAGTTGGCCCCTATAGGAAAAAAGTTTGTCTTTTTCCCAGTTATCGGACATATTCCATACAGTAATATAGGTGAGACCACAGCAATGTCACACGGAATAATGTTGCTTTTTAGACCGATATAGTATTTACCTAAATCAGCAGCCTGTTATCGATCTTTGTATCTATTCTGTGTTTTAATGACCGCGAGGAAGAAGCCTCCTGAAAACATTGTTGAAATAGGAGAAAATGCTGGTAACCAGCATTTTCTCCTTTTCCCACAATGTTTTCTACCCTTCCAAAAGCCAGTTTTTATTTTTGAGTCACAATTATTTTGTTGTCTGTAAAACATTCCATTTGAGGCGATTCTAAATTTTCTCATGTGGTAAAGGGCTGAAGCCATCCTTACTTTGGTCACTGTACTGCACATTCTTTGCAGTCTGATCTTGATCTACATTGTCCGCAAAAACGAACTTAAGTCGGTTCCAGCGCTTTATGGGTTAAGCGTCATGCTAAACAGAATTTTGTCATATCCCAACGGCCTGTCTATGTATCACTGAAGTTACGTTTACCAGTCTTTTTCATACTACTCTGTCTCAGTCTACTTCCCCCCCCCTCCACAATGCTGAACTGTGCACTCCATTGAGAAATTTCTTGAATTTTGATATGTTTTTCTTTTAGAACAGATGACCCAACTGACGAAGCAGTCTGATCTTGATCTACACTGTCCGTTAAAACAACTCAAGTCAGTTCCAACGCTTTATGGGTTAAGCGACATGCTAAACATAATTTTCTCATATCCCAATGGCCCGTCTATGCATTACTGAAGTTATGTTTACAGTCCTTTTCACCCTACTCTATCTCAATTTTCTTTCCTTGTTTCCACCCCCCTCCCCGCCCCATACTTAACTGTGCACTCCATAGAGTAATTTCTTGAATTTGGATATGTTTTTCTTTTATAGTGGATGACCTACTGATGAAGCAAGTGCGGACAGACTTCCATAGATGCAGCCGGAGAGTTCAGATTTCCCAAGGAAGGTGACAGGTTTTCATATATTATTCATCGCTTTCATAGTTAGTCTACCGTTCATTTGCCTGAAGGAATGTGCTTGAAGTTATTAATTACACAAGAGGGCCAGTGGCCCTAAAATGCTCACATGAGTAAGGTCATCTAGGACTGATATAGCCGAAAAGATCCTGGTTGTGACGATGTAAAACACAGGAGTGTAAGTAAATTACTATTTGACCGACTAGACCAATTTTTGAACTTGTCAGAGATATCAAGACAAACATTTGACAAAGTTTCATGAGAATTGGGTTGAAAATGTGGCCTGTAGACAGCACAAAAGGTTTTCTTAAGATTTTGCCCAGTGACCTACTTTTTCACTTGACATGACCAAATTACACACTTGACCAAGATTTTATCAAGACAAATACTCCAACCAAGTTGCATGAATATAGGGCTGAAAATGTGGCCTCTAGAGTGCACAACAGGTTTCTCTAAGATTTGGCCCAGTCACCTACTTTTTCACCAAACATGACACAGTTTCAAACTTATCCAAGATTTTATCAAGACAAACACTCTGACCAACTTTCATGAGTATTGGGCTGCATGTGTGGCCTGTAGGGTGCAAACAGGGTTTTTCTAGGATTTGGCCCAGTGACCTACTTTTTGACCCAAAGTTACCCAATTTCAAACTTGTCCATGAATTCATCAAGACAAACAATCTGGTTAAATTTCAAGAGTTTATGATTGAAAATGTGGCCTCTAGAGTGCACACAAGGTCATTGTTGACGCACAGACGATGGACACAGCACAACCCCAAAGGCTCACCTTGAGCACTTTGCATTCAGGTGATCTAAAAAGGCAAATAGTGGCTGTCTTCTTAAATGTTTTGAGAAAGAGACCAGTGTCCAGTTTTGCTGTAATCTGGCTAGATACAAAATTCTGTGGTGTATAATACTGAAACAAGTGGTTTAAACAGAAGAATCATCTGCCTTTTTCAAATACTCAGTGATCCTTTGCAATGGGACTGTTTACACGAGAAGTGTGGAGTGAGCACTTTGATGAACACTTCCTGGTCAGAGTTTATCATTGGGTTCATGCAACACCACTGCTTATGGCTGGGTGTTCCATACCTCTTGTTGTCATCAGTTTCATTGGCCTGTAATTGAGTGCAGTGTCTGGGAAAAAAAAATAATTATGTTAGGTGAGGAAATGTTCAGCTGAACAGAATCTACTCTAAGTCTTTACCTTTGTTTGTGTAATTTACATGTTGCCAAGACCCTCACACCCAAATGCCTTTTGTTCAAAGCACATTCTTCTCTGGAGAGGAAAGTTGAAGTCGATACCACAAACTTTCTATGGGTCAATGTTTAACCTTTGGTCACTAGAAACATGATAGCATTCTAAAGGTAGTCATGATCGTACCCCGTCCAGTGTTGATACCAAGGAATAGGTCAGCAATAATGTCCGCTTTAAAGGGTCAACAGTAAAGGAAGGGATATAGGGCCTTAAGCTCTTTCTTTTGCATTTTTCGGAATGTAGGATTATGTGGTACTATGTGTCTGCCTGTGATGCAGCCCATAGATCAAGTCGGTCAGGATTGGTAAGCGACCTAGTGCAGAAAAACAGGATGAAAGGTCAAATGAGTTGGGTTCTTAGGTCAAGTAGTAAGTCTGTGTTATGTATTTTCTTGTACTAAAACATGGGATTGAGTGGTGTTTACAGCATTTTCAACATTATTCCTGTTATAATGTGGTGGCACGCTGTCCTGGAATTTGGTGTAACAGTACTTTGCACAACATTCTTCTCAAGCCACTGGATGCTTTCCTATACAACCATCATTGAAACTATAGTTAGTAGCTGTTTGTGAAAAAAAAATCCTTAACCAAGTACTATGTGGTGCAACCTACCCTGTGGAACAAAGTGTGGAGCTGTAAAGACGACAGAGAACGGTGAGAAAGTGGAGGCCAAGATGACCACGAAGAGCCCAAGCAGTGGTGCAACTTGTAAATAACAAAGGTATGCATGAATATTTAGCTGTATAGTGCAAAATAAACAAATTTAGCATTTATTGTGAGGAAGAAAAGAATCTTAGATTCAGTGTTTCTCCTAGCTCATGAAGTTAAGGGGTCAACTGTTGGTTTGGTATAAAAGATTAAAGTTAAAAACACTTACTTCCGAGGCTCGTAGAAACTGTGTTGTCTGTCATCCTAATTACTCAAGTCAGTTGGTGACCATGACCAAGAAGGGTCTAAAACTACAACAAAAAGTTAAACCAGGGCAAAATATGAGTGCTTGCCCACTCACCCATGGCGACTAGAAATTCGGCATGGCAAGCCGAAAATGCCTGTCAGGCGCCCAGGTGGTGATCCCACAAAAAAGGACGAGTTTTCATATTTATTAAACTTTCGGACAGTACAGTGACCAAAGTCAGGTGTCTGTTTAGTGTCTTATTCTAATCCAAACAGATTCACGTATATCTGTGCCTGATATTGTGTCCTTTATGGTAATCCAACCATTCAGCGTATTCTTATCTCTATCAGAAGTTTACTCACTGGTTCTCAATTACTGCATGTGCCAGTAAACACTTCAAGACTTCATTGTCGCTTTGATAAGCTGGGCCCCTAGATTTTGGGCTGGGTCCCTTGATTTTTTAAGTAAGGGGCCCAGTTGGCCCCTATAGGAAAAAAGTTTGTCTTTTTCCCAGTTATCGGACATATTCCATACAGTAATATAGGTGAGACCACAGCAATGTCACACGGAATAATGTTGCTTTTTAGACCGATATAGTATTTACCTAAATCAGCAGCCTGTTATCGATCTTTGTATCTATTCTGTGTTTTAATGACCGCGAGGAAGAAGCCTCCTGAAAACATTGTTGAAATAGGAGAAAATGCTGGTAACCAGCATTTTCTCCTTTTCCCACAATGTTTTCTACCCTTCCAAAAGCCAGTTTTTATTTTTGAGTCACAATTATTTTGTTGTCTGTAAAACATTCCATTTGAGGCGATTCTAAATTTTCTCATGTGGTAAAGGGCTGAAGCCATCCTTACTTTGGTCACTGTACTGCACATTCTTTGCAGTCTGATCTTGATCTACATTGTCCGCAAAAACGAACTTAAGTCGGTTCCAGCGCTTTATGGGTTAAGCGTCATGCTAAACAGAATTTTGTCATATCCCAACGGCCTGTCTATGTATCACTGAAGTTACGTTTACCAGTCTTTTTCATACTACTCTGTCTCAGTCTACTTCCCCCCCTCCACAATGCTCAACTGTGCACTCCATTGAGAAATTTCTTGAATTTTGATATGTTTTTCTTTTAGAACAGATGACCCAACTGACGAAGCAGTCTGATCTTGATCTACACTGTCCGTTAAAACAACTCAAGTCAGTTCCAACGCTTTATGGGTTAAGCGACATGCTAAACATAATTTTCTCATATCCCAATGGCCCGTCTATGCATTACTGAAGTTATGTTTACAGTCCTTTTCACCCTACTCTATCTCAATTTTCTTTCCTTGTTTCCACCCCCCTCCCCGCCCCATACTTAACTGTGCACTCCATAGAGTAATTTCTTGAATTTGGATATGTTTTTCTTTTATAGTGGATGACCTACTGATGAAGCAAGTGCGGACAGACTTCCATAGATGCAGCCGGAGAGTTCAGATTTCCCAAGGAAGGTGACAGGTTTTCATATATTATTCATCGCTTTCATAGTTAGTCTACCGTTCATTTGCCTGAAGGAATGTGCTTGAAGTTATTAATTACACAAGAGGGCCAGTGGCCCTAAAATGCTCACATGAGTAAGGTCATCTAGGACTGATATAGCCGAAAAGATCCTGGTTGTGACGATGTAAAACACAGGAGTGTAAGTAAATTACTATTTGACCGACTAGACCAATTTTTGAACTTGTCAGAGATATCAAGACAAACATTTGACAAAGTTTCATGAGAATTGGGTTGAAAATGTGGCCTGTAGACAGCACAAAAGGTTTTCTTAAGATTTTGCCCAGTGACCTACTTTTTCACTTGACATGACCAAATTACACACTTGACCAAGATTTTATCAAGACAAATACTCCAACCAAGTTGCATGAATATAGGGCTGAAAATGTGGCCTCTAGAGTGCACAACAGGTTTCTCTAAGATTTGGCCCAGTCACCTACTTTTTCACCAAACATGACACAGTTTCAAACTTATCCAAGATTTTATCAAGACAAACACTCTGACCAACTTTCATGAGTATTGGGCTGCATGTGTGGCCTGTAGGGTGCAAACAGGGTTTTTCTAGGATTTGGCCCAGTGACCTACTTTTTGACCCAAAGTTACCCAATTTCAAACTTGTCCATGAATTCATCAAGACAAACAATCTGGTTAAATTTCAAGAGTTTATGATTGAAAATGTGGCCTCTAGAGTGCACACAAGGTCATTGTTGACGCACAGACGATGGACACAGCACAACCCCAAAGGCTCACCTTGAGCACTTTGCATTCAGGTGATCTAAAAAGGCAAATAGTGGCTGTCTTCTTAAATGTTTTGAGAAAGAGACCAGTGTCCAGTTTTGCTGTAATCTGGCTAGATACAAAATTCTGTGGTGTATAATACTGAAACAAGTGGTTTAAACAGAAGAATCATCTGCCTTTTTCAAATACTCAGTGATCCTTTGCAATGGGACTGTTTACACGAGAAGTGTGGAGTGAGCACTTTGATGAACACTTCCTGGTCAGAGTTTATCATTGGGTTCATGCAACACCACTGCTTATGGCTGGGTGTTCCATACCTCTTGTTGTCATCAGTTTCATTGGCCTGTAATTGAGTGCAGTGTCTGGGAAAAAAAAATAATTATGTTAGGTGAGGAAATGTTCAGCTGAACAGAATCTACTCTAAGTCTTTACCTTTGTTTGTGTAATTTACATGTTGCCAAGACCCTCACACCCAAATGCCTTTTGTTCAAAGCACATTCTTCTCTGGAGAGGAAAGTTGAAGTCGATACCACAAACTTTCTATGGGTCAATGTTTAACCTTTGGTCACTAGAAACATGATAGCATTCTAAAGGTAGTCATGATCGTACCCCGTCCAGTGTTGATACCAAGGAATAGGTCAGCAATAATGTCCGCTTTAAAGGGTCAACAGTAAAGGAAGGGATATAGGGCCTTAAGCTCTTTCTTTTGCATTTTTCGGAATGTAGGATTATGTGGTACTATGTGTCTGCCTGTGATGCAGCCCATAGATCAAGTCGGTCAGGATTGGTAAGCGACCTAGTGCAGAAAAACAGGATGAAAGGTCAAATGAGTTGGGTTCTTAGGTCAAGTAGTAAGTCTGTGTTATGTATTTTCTTGTACTAAAACATGGGATTGAGTGGTGTTTACAGCATTTTCAACATTATTCCTGTTATAATGTGGTGGCACGCTGTCCTGGAATTTGGTGTAACAGTACTTTGCACAACATTCTTCTCAAGCCACTGGATGCTTTCCTATACAACCATCATTGAAACTATAGTTAGTAGCTGTTTGTGAAAAAAAAATCCTTAACCAAGTACTATGTGGTGCAACCTACCCTGTGGAACAAAGTGTGGAGCTGTAAAGACGACAGAGAACGGTGAGAAAGTGGAGGCCAAGATGACCACGAAGAGCCCAAGCAGTGGTGCAACTTGTAAATAACAAAGGTATGCATGAATATTTAGCTGTATAGTGCAAAATAAACAAATTTAGCATTTATTGTGAGGAAGAAAAGAATCTTAGATTCAGTGTTTCTCCTAGCTCATGAAGTTAAGGGGTCAACTGTTGGTTTGGTATAAAAGATTAAAGTTAAAAACACTTACTTCCGAGGCTCGTAGAAACTGTGTTGTCTGTCATCCTAATTACTCAAGTCAGTTGGTGACCATGACCAAGAAGGGTCTAAAACTACAACAAAAAGTTAAACCAGGGCAAAATATGAGTGCTTGCCCACTCACCCATGGCGACTAGAAATTCGGCATGGCAAGCCGAAAATGCCTGTCAGGCGCCCAGGTGGTGATCCCACAAAAAAGGACGAGTTTTCATATTTATTAAACTTTCGGACAGTACAGTGACCAAAGTCAGGTGTCTGTTTAGTGTCTTATTCTAATCCAAACAGATTCACGTATATCTGTGCCTGATATTGTGTCCTTTATGGTAATCCAACCATTCAGCGTATTCTTATCTCTATCAGAAGTTTACTCACTGGTTCTCAATTACTGCATGTGCCAGTAAACACTTCAAGACTTCATTGTCGCTTTGATAAGCTGGGCCCCTAGATTTTGGGCTGGGTCCCTTGATTTTTTAAGTAAGGGGCCCAGTTGGCCCCTATAGGAAAAAAGTTTGTCTTTTTCCCAGTTATCGGACATATTCCATACAGTAATATAGGTGAGACCACAGCAATGTCACACGGAATAATGTTGCTTTTTAGACCGATATAGTATTTACCTAAATCAGCAGCCTGTTATCGATCTTTGTATCTATTCTGTGTTTTAATGACCGCGAGGAAGAAGCCTCCTGAAAACATTGTTGAAATAGGAGAAAATGCTGGTAACCAGCATTTTCTCCTTTTCCCACAATGTTTTCTACCCTTCCAAAAGCCAGTTTTTATTTTTGAGTCACAATTATTTTGTTGTCTGTAAAACATTCCATTTGAGGCGATTCTAAATTTTCTCATGTGGTAAAGGGCTGAAGCCATCCTTACTTTGGTCACTGTACTGCACATTCTTTGCAGTCTGATCTTGATCTACATTGTCCGCAAAAACGAACTTAAGTCGGTTCCAGCGCTTTATGGGTTAAGCGTCATGCTAAACAGAATTTTGTCATATCCCAACGGCCTGTCTATGTATCACTGAAGTTACGTTTACCAGTCTTTTTCATACTACTCTGTCTCAGTCTACTTCCCCCCCCCCCCTCCACAATGCTCAACTGTGCACTCCATTGAGAAATTTCTTGAATTTTGATATGTTTTTCTTTTAGAACAGATGACCCAACTGACGAAGCAGTCTGATCTTGATCTACACTGTCCGTTAAAACAACTCAAGTCAGTTCCAACGCTTTATGGGTTAAGCGACATGCTAAACATAATTTTCTCATATCCCAATGGCCCGTCTATGCATTACTGAAGTTATGTTTACAGTCCTTTTCACCCTACTCTATCTCAATTTTCTTTCCTTGTTTCCACCCCCCTCCCCGCCCCATACTTAACTGTGCACTCCATAGAGTAATTTCTTGAATTTGGATATGTTTTTCTTTTATAGTGGATGACCTACTGATGAAGCAAGTGCGGACAGACTTCCATAGATGCAGCCGGAGAGTTCAGATTTCCCAAGGAAGGTGACAGGTTTTCATATATTATTCATCGCTTTCATAGTTAGTCTACCGTTCATTTGCCTGAAGGAATGTGCTTGAAGTTATTAATTACACAAGAGGGCCAGTGGCCCTAAAATGCTCACATGAGTAAGGTCATCTAGGACTGATATAGCCGAAAAGATCCTGGTTGTGACGATGTAAAACACAGGAGTGTAAGTAAATTACTATTTGACCGACTAGACCAATTTTTGAACTTGTCAGAGATATCAAGACAAACATTTGACAAAGTTTCATGAGAATTGGGTTGAAAATGTGGCCTGTAGACAGCACAAAAGGTTTTCTTAAGATTTTGCCCAGTGACCTACTTTTTCACTTGACATGACCAAATTACACACTTGACCAAGATTTTATCAAGACAAATACTCCAACCAAGTTGCATGAATATAGGGCTGAAAATGTGGCCTCTAGAGTGCACAACAGGTTTCTCTAAGATTTGGCCCAGTCACCTACTTTTTCACCAAACATGACACAGTTTCAAACTTATCCAAGATTTTATCAAGACAAACACTCTGACCAACTTTCATGAGTATTGGGCTGCATGTGTGGCCTGTAGGGTGCAAACAGGGTTTTTCTAGGATTTGGCCCAGTGACCTACTTTTTGACCCAAAGTTACCCAATTTCAAACTTGTCCATGAATTCATCAAGACAAACAATCTGGTTAAATTTCAAGAGTTTATGATTGAAAATGTGGCCTCTAGAGTGCACACAAGGTCATTGTTGACGCACAGACGATGGACACAGCACAACCCCAAAGGCTCACCTTGAGCACTTTGCATTCAGGTGATCTAAAAAGGCAAATAGTGGCTGTCTTCTTAAATGTTTTGAGAAAGAGACCAGTGTCCAGTTTTGCTGTAATCTGGCTAGATACAAAATTCTGTGGTGTATTATACTGAAACAAGTGGTTTAAACAGAAGAATCATCTGCCTTTTTCAAATACTCAGTGATCCTTTGCAATGGGACTGTTTACACGAGAAGTGTGGAGTGAGCACTTTGATGAACACTTCCTGGTCAGAGTTTATCATTGGGTTCATGCAACACCACTGCTTATGGCTGGGTGTTCCATACCTCTTGTTGTCATCAGTTTCATTGGCCTGTAATTGAGTGCAGTGTCTGGGAAAAAAAAATAATTATGTTAGGTGAGGAAATGTTCAGCTGAACAGAATCTACTCTAAGTCTTTACCTTTGTTTGTGTAATTTACATGTTGCCAAGACCCTCACACCCAAATGCCTTTTGTTCAAAGCACATTCTTCTCTGGAGAGGAAAGTTGAAGTCGATACCACAAACTTTCTATGGGTCAATGTTTAACCTTTGGTCACTAGAAACATGATAGCATTCTAAAGGTAGTCATGATCGTACCCCGTCCAGTGTTGATACCAAGGAATAGGTCAGCAATAATGTCCGCTTTAAAGGGTCAACAGTAAAGGAAGGGATATAGGGCCTTAAGCTCTTTCTTTTGCATTTTTCGGAATGTAGGATTATGTGGTACTATGTGTCTGCCTGTGATGCAGCCCATAGATCAAGTCGGTCAGGATTGGTAAGCGACCTAGTGCAGAAAAACAGGATGAAAGGTCAAATGAGTTGGGTTCTTAGGTCAAGTAGTAAGTCTGTGTTATGTATTTTCTTGTACTAAAACATGGGATTGAGTGGTGTTTACAGCATTTTCAACATTATTCCTGTTATAATGTGGTGGCACGCTGTCCTGGAATTTGGTGTAACAGTACTTTGCACAACATTCTTCTCAAGCCACTGGATGCTTTCCTATACAACCATCATTGAAACTATAGTTAGTAGCTGTTTGTGAAAAAAAAATCCTTAACCAAGTACTATGTGGTGCAACCTACCCTGTGGAACAAAGTGTGGAGCTGTAAAGACGACAGAGAACGGTGAGAAAGTGGAGGCCAAGATGACCACGAAGAGCCCAAGCAGTGGTGCAACTTGTAAATAACAAAGGTATGCATGAATATTTAGCTGTATAGTGCAAAATAAACAAATTTAGCATTTATTGTGAGGAAGAAAAGAATCTTAGATTCAGTGTTTCTCCTAGCTCATGAAGTTAAGGGGTCAACTGTTGGTTTGGTATAAAAGATTAAAGTTAAAAACACTTACTTCCGAGGCTCGTAGAAACTGTGTTGTCTGTCATCCTAATTACTCAAGTCAGTTGGTGACCATGACCAAGAAGGGTCTAAAACTACAACAAAAAGTTAAACCAGGGCAAAATATGAGTGCTTGCCCACTCACCCATGGCGACTAGAAATTCGGCATGGCAAGCCGAAAATGCCTGTCAGGCGCCCAGGTGGTGATCCCACAAAAAAGGACGAGTTTTCATATTTATTAAACTTTCGGACAGTACAGTGACCAAAGTCAGGTGTCTGTTTAGTGTCTTATTCTAATCCAAACAGATTCACGTATATCTGTGCCTGATATTGTGTCCTTTATGGTAATCCAACCATTCAGCGTATTCTTATCTCTATCAGAAGTTTACTCACTGGTTCTCAATTACTGCATGTGCCAGTAAACACTTCAAGACTTCATTGTCGCTTTGATAAGCTGGGCCCCTAGATTTTGGGCTGGGTCCCTTGATTTTTTAAGTAAGGGGCCCAGTTGGCCCCTATAGGAAAAAAGTTTGTCTTTTTCCCAGTTATCGGACATATTCCATACAGTAATATAGGTGAGACCACAGCAATGTCACACGGAATAATGTTGCTTTTTAGACCGATATAGTATTTACCTAAATCAGCAGCCTGTTATCGATCTTTGTATCTATTCTGTGTTTTAATGACCGCGAGGAAGAAGCCTCCTGAAAACATTGTTGAAATAGGAGAAAATGCTGGTAACCAGCATTTTCTCCTTTTCCCACAATGTTTTCTACCCTTCCAAAAGCCAGTTTTTATTTTTGAGTCACAATTATTTTGTTGTCTGTAAAACATTCCATTTGAGGCGATTCTAAATTTTCTCATGTGGTAAAGGGCTGAAGCCATCCTTACTTTGGTCACTGTACTGCACATTCTTTGCAGTCTGCTCTTGATCTACATTGTCCGCAAAAACGAACTTAAGTCGGTTCCAGCGCTTTATGGGTTAAGCGTCATGCTAAACAGAATTTTGTCATATCCCAACGGCCTGTCTATGTATCACTGAAGTTACGTTTACCAGTCTTTTTCATACTACTCTGTCTCAGTCTACTTCCCCCCCTCCACAATGCTCAACTGTGCACTCCATTGAGAAATTTCTTGAATTTTGATATGTTTTTCTTTTAGAACAGATGACCCAACTGACGAAGCAGTCTGATCTTGATCTACACTGTCCGTTAAAACAACTCAAGTCAGTTCCAACGCTTTATGGGTTAAGCGACATGCTAAACATAATTTTCTCATATCCCAATGGCCCGTCTATGCATTACTGAAGTTATGTTTACAGTCCTTTTCACCCTACTCTATCTCAATTTTCTTTCCTTGTTTCCACCCCCCTCCCCGCCCCATACTTAACTGTGCACTCCATAGAGTAATTTCTTGAATTTGGATATGTTTTTCTTTTATAGTGGATGACCTACTGATGAAGCAAGTGCGGACAGACTTCCATAGATGCAGCCGGAGAGTTCAGATTTCCCAAGGAAGGTGACAGGTTTTCATATATTATTCATCGCTTTCATAGTTAGTCTACCGTTCATTTGCCTGAAGGAATGTGCTTGAAGTTATTAATTACACAAGAGGGCCAGTGGCCCTAAAATGCTCACATGAGTAAGGTCATCTAGGACTGATATAGCCGAAAAGATCCTGGTTGTGACGATGTAAAACACAGGAGTGTAAGTAAATTACTATTTGACCGACTAGACCAATTTTTGAACTTGTCAGAGATATCAAGACAAACATTTGACAAAGTTTCATGAGAATTGGGTTGAAAATGTGGCCTGTAGACAGCACAAAAGGTTTTCTTAAGATTTTGCCCAGTGACCTACTTTTTCACTTGACATGACCAAATTACACACTTGACCAAGATTTTATCAAGACAAATACTCCAACCAAGTTGCATGAATATAGGGCTGAAAATGTGGCCTCTAGAGTGCACAACAGGTTTCTCTAAGATTTGGCCCAGTCACCTACTTTTTCACCAAACATGACACAGTTTCAAACTTATCCAAGATTTTATCAAGACAAACACTCTGACCAACTTTCATGAGTATTGGGCTGCATGTGTGGCCTGTAGGGTGCAAACAGGGTTTTTCTAGGATTTGGCCCAGTGACCTACTTTTTGACCCAAAGTTACCCAATTTCAAACTTGTCCATGAATTCATCAAGACAAACAATCTGGTTAAATTTCAAGAGTTTATGATTGAAAATGTGGCCTCTAGAGTGCACACAAGGTCATTGTTGACGCACAGACGATGGACACAGCACAACCCCAAAGGCTCACCTTGAGCACTTTGCATTCAGGTGATCTAAAAAGGCAAATAGTGGCTGTCTTCTTAAATGTTTTGAGAAAGAGACCAGTGTCCAGTTTTGCTGTAATCTGGCTAGATACAAAATTCTGTGGTGTATAATACTGAAACAAGTGGTTTAAACAGAAGAATCATCTGCCTTTTTCAAATACTCAGTGATCCTTTGCAATGGGACTGTTTACACGAGAAGTGTGGAGTGAGCACTTTGATGAACACTTCCTGGTCAGAGTTTATCATTGGGTTCATGCAACACCACTGCTTATGGCTGGGTGTTCCATACCTCTTGTTGTCATCAGTTTCATTGGCCTGTAATTGAGTGCAGTGTCTGGGAAAAAAAAATAATTATGTTAGGTGAGGAAATGTTCAGCTGAACAGAATCTACTCTAAGTCTTTACCTTTGTTTGTGTAATTTACATGTTGCCAAGACCCTCACACCCAAATGCCTTTTGTTCAAAGCACATTCTTCTCTGGAGAGGAAAGTTGAAGTCGATACCACAAACTTTCTATGGGTCAATGTTTAACCTTTGGTCACTAGAAACATGATAGCATTCTAAAGGTAGTCATGATCGTACCCCGTCCAGTGTTGATACCAAGGAATAGGTCAGCAATAATGTCCGCTTTAAAGGGTCAACAGTAAAGGAAGGGATATAGGGCCTTAAGCTCTTTCTTTTGCATTTTTCGGAATGTAGGATTATGTGGTACTATGTGTCTGCCTGTGATGCAGCCCATAGATCAAGTCGGTCAGGATTGGTAAGCGACCTAGTGCAGAAAAACAGGATGAAAGGTCAAATGAGTTGGGTTCTTAGGTCAAGTAGTAAGTCTGTGTTATGTATTTTCTTGTACTAAAACATGGGATTGAGTGGTGTTTACAGCATTTTCAACATTATTCCTGTTATAATGTGGTGGCACGCTGTCCTGGAATTTGGTGTAACAGTACTTTGCACAACATTCTTCTCAAGCCACTGGATGCTTTCCTATACAACCATCATTGAAACTATAGTTAGTAGCTGTTTGTGAAAAAAAAAATCCTTAACCAAGTACTATGTGGTGCAACCTACCCTGTGGAACAAAGTGTGGAGCTGTAAAGACGACAGAGAACGGTGAGAAAGTGGAGGCCAAGATGACCACGAAGAGCCCAAGCAGTGGTGCAACTTGTAAATAACAAAGGTATGCATGAATATTTAGCTGTATAGTGCAAAATAAACAAATTTAGCATTTATTGTGAGGAAGAAAAGAATCTTAGATTCAGTGTTTCTCCTAGCTCATGAAGTTAAGGGGTCAACTGTTGGTTTGGTATAAAAGATTAAAGTTAAAAACACTTACTTCCGAGGCTCGTAGAAACTGTGTTGTCTGTCATCCTAATTACTCAAGTCAGTTGGTGACCATGACCAAGAAGGGTCTAAAACTACAACAAAAAGTTAAACCAGGGCAAAATATGAGTGCTTGCCCACTCACCCATGGCGACTAGAAATTCGGCATGGCAAGCCGAAAATGCCTGTCAGGCGCCCAGGTGGTGATCCCACAAAAAAGGACGAGTTTTCATATTTATTAAACTTTCGGACAGTACAGTGACCAAAGTCAGGTGTCTGTTTAGTGTCTTATTCTAATCCAAACAGATTCACGTATATCTGTGCCTGATATTGTGTCCTTTATGGTAATCCAACCATTCAGCGTATTCTTATCTCTATCAGAAGTTTACTCACTGGTTCTCAATTACTGCATGTGCCAGTAAACACTTCAAGACTTCATTGTCGCTTTGATAAGCTGGGCCCCTAGATTTTGGGCTGGGTCCCTTGATTTTTTAAGTAAGGGGCCCAGTTGGCCCCTATAGGAAAAAAGTTTGTCTTTTTCCCAGTTATCGGACATATTCCATACAGTAATATAGGTGAGACCACAGCAATGTCACACGGAATAATGTTGCTTTTTAGACCGATATAGTATTTACCTAAATCAGCAGCCTGTTATCGATCTTTGTATCTATTCTGTGTTTTAATGACCGCGAGGAAGAAGCCTCCTGAAAACATTGTTGAAATAGGAGAAAATGCTGGTAACCAGCATTTTCTCCTTTTCCCACAATGTTTTCTACCCTTCCAAAAGCCAGTTTTTATTTTTGAGTCACAATTATTTTGTTGTCTGTAAAACATTCCATTTGAGGCGATTCTAAATTTTCTCATGTGGTAAAGGGCTGAAGCCATCCTTACTTTGGTCACTGTACTGCACATTCTTTGCAGTCTGATCTTGATCTACATTGTCCGCAAAAACGAACTTAAGTCGGTTCCAGCGCTTTATGGGTTAAGCGTCATGCTAAACAGAATTTTGTCATATCCCAACGGCCTGTCTATGTATCACTGAAGTTACGTTTACCAGTCTTTTTCATACTACTCTGTCTCAGTCTACTTCCCCCCCTCCACAATGCTCAACTGTGCACTCCATTGAGAAATTTCTTGAATTTTGATATGTTTTTCTTTTAGAACAGATGACCCAACTGACGAAGCAGTCTGATCTTGATCTACACTGTCCGTTAAAACAACTCAAGTCAGTTCCAACGCTTTATGGGTTAAGCGACATGCTAAACATAATTTTCTCATATCCCAATGGCCCGTCTATGCATTACTGAAGTTATGTTTACAGTCCTTTTCACCCTACTCTATCTCAATTTTCTTTCCTTGTTTCCACCCCCCTCCCCGCCCCATACTTAACTGTGCACTCCATAGAGTAATTTCTTGAATTTGGATATGTTTTTCTTTTATAGTGGATGACCTACTGATGAAGCAAGTGCGGACAGACTTCCATAGATGCAGCCGGAGAGTTCAGATTTCCCAAGGAAGGTGACAGGTTTTCATATATTATTCATCGCTTTCATAGTTAGTCTACCGTTCATTTGCCTGAAGGAATGTGCTTGAAGTTATTAATTACACAAGAGGGCCAGTGGCCCTAAAATGCTCACATGAGTAAGGTCATCTAGGACTGATATAGCCGAAAAGATCCTGGTTGTGACGATGTAAAACACAGGAGTGTAAGTAAATTACTATTTGACCGACTAGACCAATTTTTGAACTTGTCAGAGATATCAAGACAAACATTTGACAAAGTTTCATGAGAATTGGGTTGAAAATGTGGCCTGTAGACAGCACAAAAGGTTTTCTTAAGATTTTGCCCAGTGACCTACTTTTTCACTTGACATGACCAAATTACACACTTGACCAAGATTTTATCAAGACAAATACTCCAACCAAGTTGCATGAATATAGGGCTGAAAATGTGGCCTCTAGAGTGCACAACAGGTTTCTCTAAGATTTGGCCCAGTCACCTACTTTTTCACCAAACATGACACAGTTTCAAACTTATCCAAGATTTTATCAAGACAAACACTCTGACCAACTTTCATGAGTATTGGGCTGCATGTGTGGCCTGTAGGGTGCAAACAGGGTTTTTCTAGGATTTGGCCCAGTGACCTACTTTTTGACCCAAAGTTACCCAATTTCAAACTTGTCCATGAATTCATCAAGACAAACAATCTGGTTAAATTTCAAGAGTTTATGATTGAAAATGTGGCCTCTAGAGTGCACACAAGGTCATTGTTGACGCACAGACGATGGACACAGCACAACCCCAAAGGCTCACCTTGAGCACTTTGCATTCAGGTGATCTAAAAAGGCAAATAGTGGCTGTCTTCTTAAATGTTTTGAGAAAGAGACCAGTGTCCAGTTTTGCTGTAATCTGGCTAGATACAAAATTCTGTGGTGTATAATACTGAAACAAGTGGTTTAAACAGAAGAATCATCTGCCTTTTTCAAATACTCAGTGATCCTTTGCAATGGGACTGTTTACACGAGAAGTGTGGAGTGAGCACTTTGATGAACACTTCCTGGTCAGAGTTTATCATTGGGTTCATGCAACACCACTGCTTATGGCTGGGTGTTCCATACCTCTTGTTGTCATCAGTTTCATTGGCCTGTAATTGAGTGCAGTGTCTGGGAAAAAAAAATAATTATGTTAGGTGAGGAAATGTTCAGCTGAACAGAATCTACTCTAAGTCTTTACCTTTGTTTGTGTAATTTACATGTTGCCAAGACCCTCACACCCAAATGCCTTTTGTTCAAAGCACATTCTTCTCTGGAGAGGAAAGTTGAAGTCGATACCACAAACTTTCTATGGGTCAATGTTTAACCTTTGGTCACTAGAAACATGATAGCATTCTAAAGGTAGTCATGATCGTACCCCGTCCAGTGTTGATACCAAGGAATAGGTCAGCAATAATGTCCGCTTTAAAGGGTCAACAGTAAAGGAAGGGATATAGGGCCTTAAGCTCTTTCTTTTGCATTTTTCGGAATGTAGGATTATGTGGTACTATGTGTCTGCCTGTGATGCAGCCCATAGATCAAGTCGGTCAGGATTGGTAAGCGACCTAGTGCAGAAAAACAGGATGAAAGGTCAAATGAGTTGGGTTCTTAGGTCAAGTAGTAAGTCTGTGTTATGTATTTTCTTGTACTAAAACATGGGATTGAGTGGTGTTTACAGCATTTTCAACATTATTCCTGTTATAATGTGGTGGCACGCTGTCCTGGAATTTGGTGTAACAGTACTTTGCACAACATTCTTCTCAAGCCACTGGATGCTTTCCTATACAACCATCATTGAAACTATAGTTAGTAGCTGTTTGTGAAAAAAAAAATCCTTAACCAAGTACTATGTGGTGCAACCTACCCTGTGGAACAAAGTGTGGAGCTGTAAAGACGACAGAGAACGGTGAGAAAGTGGAGGCCAAGATGACCACGAAGAGCCCAAGCAGTGGTGCAACTTGTAAATAACAAAGGTATGCATGAATATTTAGCTGTATAGTGCAAAATAAACAAATTTAGCATTTATTGTGAGGAAGAAAAGAATCTTAGATTCAGTGTTTCTCCTAGCTCATGAAGTTAAGGGGTCAACTGTTGGTTTGGTATAAAAGATTAAAGTTAAAAACACTTACTTCCGAGGCTCGTAGAAACTGTGTTGTCTGTCATCCTAATTACTCAAGTCAGTTGGTGACCATGACCAAGAAGGGTCTAAAACTACAACAAAAAGTTAAACCAGGGCAAAATATGAGTGCTTGCCCACTCACCCATGGCGACTAGAAATTCGGCATGGCAAGCCGAAAATGCCTGTCAGGCGCCCAGGTGGTGATCCCACAAAAAAGGACGAGTTTTCATATTTATTAAACTTTCGGACAGTACAGTGACCAAAGTCAGGTGTCTGTTTAGTGTCTTATTCTAATCCAAACAGATTCACGTATATCTGTGCCTGATATTGTGTCCTTTATGGTAATCCAACCATTCAGCGTATTCTTATCTCTATCAGAAGTTTACTCACTGGTTCTCAATTACTGCATGTGCCAGTAAACACTTCAAGACTTCATTGTCGCTTTGATAAGCTGGGCCCCTAGATTTTGGGCTGGGTCCCTTGATTTTTTAAGTAAGGGGCCCAGTTGGCCCCTATAGGAAAAAAGTTTGTCTTTTTCCCAGTTATCGGACATATTCCATACAGTAATATAGGTGAGACCACAGCAATGTCACACGGAATAATGTTGCTTTTTAGACCGATATAGTATTTACCTAAATCAGCAGCCTGTTATCGATCTTTGTATCTATTCTGTGTTTTAATGACCGCGAGGAAGAAGCCTCCTGAAAACATTGTTGAAATAGGAGAAAATGCTGGTAACCAGCATTTTCTCCTTTTCCCACAATGTTTTCTACCCTTCCAAAAGCCAGTTTTTATTTTTGAGTCACAATTATTTTGTTGTCTGTAAAACATTCCATTTGAGGCGATTCTAAATTTTCTCATGTGGTAAAGGGCTGAAGCCATCCTTACTTTGGTCACTGTACTGCACATTCTTTGCAGTCTGATCTTGATCTACATTGTCCGCAAAAACGAACTTAAGTCGGTTCCAGCGCTTTATGGGTTAAGCGTCATGCTAAACAGAATTTTGTCATATCCCAACGGCCTGTCTATGTATCACTGAAGTTACGTTTACCAGTCTTTTTCATACTACTCTGTCTCAGTCTACTTCCCCCCCTCCACAATGCTCAACTGTGCACTCCATTGAGAAATTTCTTGAATTTTGATATGTTTTTCTTTTAGAACAGATGACCCAACTGACGAAGCAGTCTGATCTTGATCTACACTGTCCGTTAAAACAACTCAAGTCAGTTCCAACGCTTTATGGGTTAAGCGACATGCTAAACATAATTTTCTCATATCCCAATGGCCCGTCTATGCATTACTGAAGTTATGTTTACAGTCCTTTTCACCCTACTCTATCTCAATTTTCTTTCCTTGTTTCCACCCCCCTCCCCGCCCCATACTTAACTGTGCACTCCATAGAGTAATTTCTTGAATTTGGATATGTTTTTCTTTTATAGTGGATGACCTACTGATGAAGCAAGTGCGGACAGACTTCCATAGATGCAGCCGGAGAGTTCAGATTTCCCAAGGAAGGTGACAGGTTTTCATATATTATTCATCGCTTTCATAGTTAGTCTACCGTTCATTTGCCTGAAGGAATGTGCTTGAAGTTATTAATTACACAAGAGGGCCAGTGGCCCTAAAATGCTCACATGAGTAAGGTCATCTAGGACTGATATAGCCGAAAAGATCCTGGTTGTGACGATGTAAAACACAGGAGTGTAAGTAAATTACTATTTGACCGACTAGACCAATTTTTGAACTTGTCAGAGATATCAAGACAAACATTTGACAAAGTTTCATGAGAATTGGGTTGAAAATGTGGCCTGTAGACAGCACAAAAGGTTTTCTTAAGATTTTGCCCAGTGACCTACTTTTTCACTTGACATGACCAAATTACACACTTGACCAAGATTTTATCAAGACAAATACTCCAACCAAGTTGCATGAATATAGGGCTGAAAATGTGGCCTCTAGAGTGCACAACAGGTTTCTCTAAGATTTGGCCCAGTCACCTACTTTTTCACCAAACATGACACAGTTTCAAACTTATCCAAGATTTTATCAAGACAAACACTCTGACCAACTTTCATGAGTATTGGGCTGCATGTGTGGCCTGTAGGGTGCAAACAGGGTTTTTCTAGGATTTGGCCCAGTGACCTACTTTTTGACCCAAAGTTACCCAATTTCAAACTTGTCCATGAATTCATCAAGACAAACAATCTGGTTAAATTTCAAGAGTTTATGATTGAAAATGTGGCCTCTAGAGTGCACACAAGGTCATTGTTGACGCACAGACGATGGACACAGCACAACCCCAAAGGCTCACCTTGAGCACTTTGCATTCAGGTGATCTAAAAAGGCAAATAGTGGCTGTCTTCTTAAATGTTTTGAGAAAGAGACCAGTGTCCAGTTTTGCTGTAATCTGGCTAGATACAAAATTCTGTGGTGTATAATACTGAAACAAGTGGTTTAAACAGAAGAATCATCTGCCTTTTTCAAATACTCAGTGATCCTTTGCAATGGGACTGTTTACACGAGAAGTGTGGAGTGAGCACTTTGATGAACACTTCCTGGTCAGAGTTTATCATTGGGTTCATGCAACACCACTGCTTATGGCTGGGTGTTCCATACCTCTTGTTGTCATCAGTTTCATTGGCCTGTAATTGAGTGCAGTGTCTGGGAAAAAAAAATAATTATGTTAGGTGAGGAAATGTTCAGCTGAACAGAATCTACTCTAAGTCTTTACCTTTGTTTGTGTAATTTACATGTTGCCAAGACCCTCACACCCAAATGCCTTTTGTTCAAAGCACATTCTTCTCTGGAGAGGAAAGTTGAAGTCGATACCACAAACTTTCTATGGGTCAATGTTTAACCTTTGGTCACTAGAAACATGATAGCATTCTAAAGGTAGTCATGATCGTACCCCGTCCAGTGTTGATACCAAGGAATAGGTCAGCAATAATGTCCGCTTTAAAGGGTCAACAGTAAAGGAAGGGATATAGGGCCTTAAGCTCTTTCTTTTGCATTTTTCGGAATGTAGGATTATGTGGTACTATGTGTCTGCCTGTGATGCAGCCCATAGATCAAGTCGGTCAGGATTGGTAAGCGACCTAGTGCAGAAAAACAGGATGAAAGGTCAAATGAGTTGGGTTCTTAGGTCAAGTAGTAAGTCTGTGTTATGTATTTTCTTGTACTAAAACATGGGATTGAGTGGTGTTTACAGCATTTTCAACATTATTCCTGTTATAATGTGGTGGCACGCTGTCCTGGAATTTGGTGTAACAGTACTTTGCACAACATTCTTCTCAAGCCACTGGATGCTTTCCTATACAACCATCATTGAAACTATAGTTAGTAGCTGTTTGTGAAAAAAAAATCCTTAACCAAGTACTATGTGGTGCAACCTACCCTGTGGAACAAAGTGTGGAGCTGTAAAGACGACAGAGAACGGTGAGAAAGTGGAGGCCAAGATGACCACGAAGAGCCCAAGCAGTGGTGCAACTTGTAAATAACAAAGGTATGCATGAATATTTAGCTGTATAGTGCAAAATAAACAAATTTAGCATTTATTGTGAGGAAGAAAAGAATCTTAGATTCAGTGTTTCTCCTAGCTCATGAAGTTAAGGGGTCAACTGTTGGTTTGGTATAAAAGATTAAAGTTAAAAACACTTACTTCCGAGGCTCGTAGAAACTGTGTTGTCTGTCATCCTAATTACTCAAGTCAGTTGGTGACCATGACCAAGAAGGGTCTAAAACTACAACAAAAAGTTAAACCAGGGCAAAATATGAGTGCTTGCCCACTCACCCATGGCGACTAGAAATTCGGCATGGCAAGCCGAAAATGCCTGTCAGGCGCCCAGGTGGTGATCCCACAAAAAAGGACGAGTTTTCATATTTATTAAACTTTCGGACAGTACAGTGACCAAAGTCAGGTGTCTGTTTAGTGTCTTATTCAAATCCAACCAGATTCACGTATATCTGTGCCTGATATTGTGTCCTTTATGGTAATCCAACCATTCAGCGTATTCTTGTCTCTATCAGAAGTTTACTCACTGGTTCTCAATTACTGCATGTGCCAGTAAACACTTCAAGACTTCATTGTCGCTTTGATAAGCTGGACCCCTAGATTTTGGGCTGGGTCCCTTGATTTTTTAAGTAAGGGGCCCAGTTGGCCCCTATAGGAAAAAAGTTTGTCTTTTTCCCAGTTATCGGACATATTCCATACAGTAATATAGGTGAGACCACAGCAATGTCACACGGAATAATGTTGCTTTTTAGACCGATATAGTATTTACCTAAATCAGCAGCCTGTTATCGATCTTTGTATCTATTCTGTGTTTTAATGACCGCGAGGAAGAAGCCTCCTGAAAACATTGTTGAAATAGGAGAAAATGCTGGTAACCAGCATTTTCTCCTTTTCCCACAATGTTTTCTACCCTTCCAAAAGCCAGTTTTTATTTTTGAGTCACAATTATTTTGTTGTCTGTAAAACATTCCATTTGAGGCGATTCTAAATTTTCTCATGTGGTAAAGGGCTGAAGCCATCCTTACTTTGGTCACTGTACTGCACATTCTTTGCAGTCTGATCTTGATCTACATTGTCCGCAAAAACGAACTTAAGTCGGTTCCAGCGCTTTATGGGTTAAGCGTCATGCTAAACAGAATTTTGTCATATCCCAACGGCCTGTCTATGTATCACTGAAGTTACGTTTACCAGTCTTTTTCATACTACTCTGTCTCAGTCTACTTCCCCCCCTCCACAATGCTCAACTGTGCACTCCATTGAGAAATTTCTTGAATTTTGATATGTTTTTCTTTTAGAACAGATGACCCAACTGACGAAGCAGTCTGATCTTGATCTACACTGTCCGTTAAAACAACTCAAGTCAGTTCCAACGCTTTATGGGTTAAGCGACATGCTAAACATAATTTTCTCATATCCCAATGGCCCGTCTATGCATTACTGAAGTTATGTTTACAGTCCTTTTCACCCTACTCTATCTCAATTTTCTTTCCTTGTTTCCACCCCCCTCCCCGCCCCATACTTAACTGTGCACTCCATAGAGTAATTTCTTGAATTTGGATATGTTTTTCTTTTATAGTGGATGACCTACTGATGAAGCAAGTGCGGACAGACTTCCATAGATGCAGCCGGAGAGTTCAGATTTCCCAAGGAAAGTGACAGGTTTTCATATATTATTCATCGCTTTCATAGTTAGTCTACCGTTCATTTGCCTGAAGGAATGTGCTTGAAGTTATTAATTACACAAGAGGGCCAGTGGCCCTAAAATGCTCACATGAGTAAGGTCATCTAGGACTGATATAGCCGAAAAGATCCTGGTTGTGACGATGTAAAACACAGGAGTGTAAGTAAATTACTATTTGACCGACTAGACCAATTTTTGAACTTGTCAGAGATATCAAGACAAACATTTGACAAAGTTTCATGAGTATTGGGTTGAAAATGTGGCCTGTAGACAGCACAAAAGGTTTTCTTAAGATTTTGCCCAGTGACCTACTTTTTCACTTGACATGACCAAATTACACACTTGACCAAGATTTTATCAAGACAAATACTCCAACCAAGTTGCATGAATATAGGGCTGAAAATGTGGCCTCTGGAGTGCACAACAGGTTTCTCTAAGATTTGGCCCAGTCACCTACTTTTTCACCAAACATGACACAGTTTCAAACTTATCCAAGATTTTATCAAGACAAACACTCTGACCAACTTTCATGAGTATTGGGCTGCATGTGTGGCCTGTAGGGTGCAAACAGGGTTTTTCTAGGATTTGGCCCAGTGACCTACTTTTTGACCCAAAGTTACCCAATTTCAAACTTGTCCATGAATTCATCAAGACAAACAATCTGGTTAAATTTCAAGAGTTTATGATTGAAAATGTGGCCTCTAGAGTGCACACAAGGTCATTGTTGACGCACAGACGATGGACACAGCACAACCCCAAAGGCTCACCTTGAGCACTTTGCATTCAGGTGATCTAAAAAGGCAAATAGTGGCTGTCTTCTTAAATGTTTTGAGAAAGAGACCAGTGTCCAGTTTTGCTGTAATCTGGCTAGATACAAAATTCTGTGGTGTATAATACTGAAACAAGTGGTTTAAACAGAAGAATCATCTGCCTTTTTCAAATACTCAGTGATCCTTTGCAATGGCACTGTTTACACGAGAAGTGTGGAGTGAGCACTTTGATGAACACTTCCTGGTCAGAGTTTATCATTGGGTTCATGCAACACCACTGCTTATGGCTGGGTGTTCCATACCTCTTGTTGTCATCAGTTTCATTGGCCTGTAATTGAGTGCAGTGTCTGGGAAAAAAAAAAAATTATGTTAGGTGAGGAAATGTTCAGCTGAACAGAATCTACTCTAAGTCTTTACCTTTGTTTGTGTAATTTACATGTTGCCAAGACCCTCACACCCAAATGCCTTTTGTTCAAAGCACATTCTTCTCTGGAGAGGAAAGTTGAAGTCGATACCACAAACTTTCTATGGGTCAATGTTTAACCTTTGGTCACTAGAAACATGATAGCATTCTAAAGGTAGTCATGATCGTACCCCGTCCAGTGTTGATACCAAGGAATAGGTCAGCAATAATGTCCGCTTTAAAGGGTCAACAGTAAAGGAAGGGATATAGGGCCTTAAGCTCTTTCTTTTGCATTTTTCGGAATGTAGGATTATGTGGTACTATGTGTCTGCCTGTGATGCAGCCCATAGATCAAGTCGGTCAGGATTGGTAAGCGACCTAGTGCAGAAAAACAGGATGAAAGGTCAAATGAGTTGGGTTCTTAGGTCAAGTAGTAAGTCTGTGTTATGTATTTTCTTGTACTAAAACATGGGATTGAGTGGTGTTTACAGCATTTTCAACATTATTCCTGTTATAATGTGGTGGCACGCTGTCCTGGAATTTGGTGTAACAGTACTTTGCACAACATTCTTCTCAAGCCACTGGATGCTTTCCTATACAACCATCATTGAAACTATAGTTAGTAGCTGTTTGTGAAAAAAAAAATCCTTAACCAAATACTATGTGGTGCAACCTACCCTGTGGAACAAAGTGTGGAGCTGTAAAGACGACAGAGAACGGTGAGAAAGTGGAGGCCAAGATGACCACGAAGAGCCCAAGCAGTGGTGCAACTTGTAAATAACAAAGGTATGCATGAATATTTAGCTGTATAGTGCAAAATAAACAAATTTAGCATTTATTGTGAGGAAGAAAAGAATCTTAGATTCAGTGTTTCTCCTAGCTCATGAAGTTAAGGGGTCAACTGTTGGTTTGGTATAAAAGATTAAAGTTAAAAACACTTACTTCCGAGGCTCGTAGAAACTGTGTTGTCTGTCATCCTAATTACTCAAGTCAGTTGGTGACCATGACCAAGAAGGGTCTAAAACTACAACAAAAAGTTAAACCAGGGCAAAATATGAGTGCTTGCCCACTCACCCATGGCGACTAGAAATTCGGCATGGCAAGCCGAAAATGCCTGTCAGGCGCCCAGGTGGTGATCCCACAAAAAAGGACGAGTTTTCATATTTATTAAACTTTCGGACAGTACAGTGACCAAAGTCAGGTGTCTGTTTAGTGTCTTATTCAAATCCAAACAGATTCACGTATATCTGTGCCTGATATTGTGTCCTTTATGGTAATCCAACCATTCAGCGTATTCTTATCTCTATCAGAAGTTTACTCACTGGTTCTCAATTACTGCATGTGCCAGTAAACACTTCAAGACTTCATTGTCGCTTTGATAAGCTGGGCCCCTAGATTTTGGGCTGGGTCCCTTGATTTTTTAAGTAAGGGGCCCAGTTGGCCCCTATAGGATAAAAGTTTGTCTTTTTCCCAGTTATCGGACATATTCCATACAGTAATATAGGTGAGACCACAGCAATGTCACACGGAATAATGTTGCTTTTTAGACCGATATAGTATTTACCTAAATCAGCAGCCTGTTATCGATCTTTGTATCTATTCTGTGTTTTAATGACCGCGAGGAAGAAGCCTCCTGAAAACATTGTTGAAATAGGAGAAAATGCTGGTAACCAGCATTTTCTCCTTTTCCCACAATGTTTTCTACCCTTCCAAAAGCCAGTTTTTATTTTTGAGTCACAATTATTTTGTTGTCTGTAAAACATTCCATTTGAGGCGATTCTAAATTTTCTCATGTGGTAAAGGGCTGAAGCCATCCTTACTTTGGTCACTGTACTGCACATTCTTTGCAGTCTGATCTTGATCTACATTGTCCGCAAAAACGAACTTAAGTCGGTTCCAGCGCTTTATGGGTTAAGCGTCATGCTAAACAGAATTTTGTCATATCCCAACGGCCTGTCTATGTATCACTGAAGTTACGTTTACCAGTCTTTTTCATACTACTCTGTCTCAGTCTACTTCCCCCCCCTCCACAATGCTGAACTGTGCACTCCATTGAGAAATTTCTTGAATTTTGATATGTTTTTCTTTTAGAACAGATGACCCAACTGACGAAGCAGTCTGATCTTGATCTACACTGTCCGTTAAAACAACTCAAGTCAGTTCCAACGCTTTATGGGTTAAGCGACATGCTAAACATAATTTTCTCATATCCCAATGGCCCGTCTATGCATTACTGAAGTTATGTTTACAGTCCTTTTCACCCTACTCTATCTCAATTTTCTTTCCTTGTTTCCACCCCCCTCCCCGCCCCATACTTAACTGTGCACTCCATAGAGTAATTTCTTGAATTTGGATATGTTTTTCTTTTATAGTGGATGACCTACTGATGAAGCAAGTGCGGACAGACTTCCATAGATGCAGCCGGAGAGTTCAGATTTCCCAAGGAAGGTGACAGGTTTTCATATATTATTCATCGCTTTCATAGTTAGTCTACCGTTCATTTGCCTGAAGGAATGTGCTTGAAGTTATTAATTACACAAGAGGGCCAGTGGCCCTAAAATGCTCACATGAGTAAGGTCATCTAGGACTGATATAGCCGAAAAGATCCTGGTTGTGACGATGTAAAACACAGGAGTGTAAGTAAATTACTATTTGACCGACTAGACCAATTTTTGAACTTGTCAGAGATATCAAGACAAACATTTGACAAAGTTTCATGAGTATTGGGTTGAAAATGTGGCCTGTAGACAGCACAAAAGGTTTTCTTAAGATTTTGCCCAGTGACCTACTTTTTCACTTGACATGACCAAATTACACACTTGACCAAGATTTTATCAAGACAAATACTCCAACCAAGTTGCATGAATATAGGGCTGAAAATGTGGCCTCTAGAGTGCACAACAGGTTTCTCTAAGATTTGGCCCAGTCACCTACTTTTTCACCAAACATGACACAGTTTCAAACTTATCCAAGATTTTATCAAGACAAACACTCTGACCAACTTTCATGAGTATTGGGCTGCATGTGTGGCCTGTAGGGTGCAAACAGGGTTTTTCTAGGATTTGGCCCAGTGACCTACTTTTTGACCCAAAGTTACCCAATTTCAAACTTGTCCATGAATTCATCAAGACAAACAATCTGGTTAAATTTCAAGAGTTTATGATTGAAAATGTGGCCTCTAGAGTGCACACAAGGTCATTGTTGACGCACAGACGATGGACACAGCACAACCCCAAAGGCTCACCTTGAGCACTTTGCATTCAGGTGATCTAAAAAGGCAAATAGTGGCTGTCTTCTTAAATGTTTTGAGAAAGAGACCAGTGTCCAGTTTTGCTGTAATCTGGCTAGATACAAAATTCTGTGGTGTATAATACTGAAACAAGTGGTTTAAACAGAAGAATCATCTGCCTTTTTCAAATACTCAGTGATCCTTTGCAATGGGACTGTTTACACGAGAAGTGTGGAGTGAGCACTTTGATGAACACTTCCTGGTCAGAGTTTATCATTGGGTTCATGCAACACCACTGCTTATGGCTGGGTGTTCCATACCTCTTGTTGTCATCAGTTTCATTGGCCTGTAATTGAGTGCAGTGTCTGGGAAAAAAAAAAATTATGTTAGGTGAGGAAATGTTCAGCTGAACAGAATCTACTCTAAGTCTTTACCTTTGTTTGTGTAATTTACATGTTGCCAAGACCCTCACACCCAAATGCCTTTTGTTCAAAGCACATTCTTCTCTGGAGAGGAAAGTTGAAGTCGATACCACAAACTTTCTATGGGTCAATGTTTAACCTTTGGTCACTAGAAACATGATAGCATTCTAAAGGTAGTCATGATCGTACCCCGTCCAGTGTTGATACCAAGGAATAGGTCAGCAATAATGTCCGCTTTAAAGGGTCAACAGTAAAGGAAGGGATATAGGGCCTTAAGCTCTTTCTTTTGCATTTTTCGGAATGTAGGATTATGTGGTACTATGTGTCTGCCTGTGATGCAGCCCATAGATCAAGTCGGTCAGGATTTGTAAGCGACCTAGTGCAGAAAAACAGGATGAAAGGTCAAATGAGTTGGGTTCTTAGGTCAAGTAGTAAGTCTGTGTTATGTATTTTCTTGTACTAAAACATGGGATTGAGTGGTGTTTACAGCATTTTCAACATTATTCCTGTTATAATGTGGTGGCACGCTGTCCTGGAATTTGGTGTAACAGTACTTTGCACAACATTCTTCTCAAGCCACTGGATGCTTTCCTATACAACCATCATTGAAACTATAGTTAGTAGCTGTTTGTGAAAAAAAAATCCTTAACCAAGTACTATGTGGTGCAACCTACCCTGTGGAACAAAGTGTGGAGCTGTAAAGACGACAGAGAACGGTGAGAAAGTGGAGGCCAAGATGACCACGAAGAGCCCAAGCAGTGGTGCAACTTGTAAATAACAAAGGTATGCATGAATATTTAGCTGTATAGTGCAAAATAAACAAATTTAGCATTTATTGTGAGGAAGAAAAGAATCTTAGATTCAGTGTTTATCCTAGCTCATGAAGTTAAGGGGTCAACTGTTGGTTTGGTATAAAAGATTAAAGTTAAAAACACTTACTTCCGAGGCTCGTAGAAACTGTGTTGTCTGTCATCCTAATTACTCAAGTCAGTTGGTGACCATGACCAAGAAGGGTCTAAAACTACAACAAAAAGTTAAACCAGGGCAAAATATGAGTGCTTGCCCACTCACCCATGGTGACTAGAAATTCGGCATGGCAAGCCGAAAATGCCTGTCAGGCGCCCAGGTGGTGATCCCACAAAAAAGGACGAGTTTTCATATTTATTAAACTTTCGGACAGTACAGTGACCAAAGTCAGGTGTCTGTTTAGTGTCTTATTCAAATCCAAACAGATTCACGTATATCTGTGCCTGATATTGTGTCCTTTATGGTAATCCAACCATTCAGCGTATTCTTATCTCTATCAGAAGTTTACTCACTGGTTCTCAATTACTGCATGTGCCAGTAAACACTTCAAGACTTCATTGTCGCTTTGATAAGCTGGGCCCCTAGATTTTGGGCTGGGTCCCTTGATTTTTTAAGTAAGGGGCCCAGTTGGCCCCTATAGGAAAAAAGTTTGTCTTTTTCCCAGTTATCGGACATATTCCATACAGTAATATAGGTGAGACCACAGCAATGTCACACGGAATAATGTTGCTTTTTAGACCGATATAGTATTTACCTAAATCAGCAGCCTGTTATCGATCTTTGTATCTATTCTGTGTTTTAATGACCGCGAGGAAGAAGCCTCCTGAAAACATTGTTGCAATAGGAGAAAATGCTGGTAACCAGCATTTTCTCCTTTTCCCACAATGTTTTCTACCCTTCCAAAAGCCAGTTTTTATTTTTGAGTCACAATTATTTTGTTGTCTGTAAAACATTCCATTTGAGGCGATTCTAAATTTTCTCATGTGGTAAAGGGCTGAAGCCATCCTTACTTTGGTCACTGTACTGCACATTCTTTGCAGTCTGATCTTGATCTACATTGTCCGCAAAAACGAACTTAAGTCGGTTCCAGCGCTTTATGGGTTAAGCGTCATGCTAAACAGAATTTTGTCATATCCCAACGGCCTGTCTATGTATCACTGAAGTTACGTTTACCAGTCTTTTTCATACTACTCTGTCTCAGTCTACTTCCCCCCCTCCACAATGCTCAACTGTGCACTCCATTGAGAAATTTCTTGAATTTTGATATGTTTTTCTTTTAGAACAGATGACCCAACTGACGAAGCAGTCTGATCTTGATCTACACTGTCCGTTAAAACAACTCAAGTCAGTTCCAACGCTTTATGGGTTAAGCGACATGCTAAACATAATTTTCTCATATCCCAATGGCCCGTCTATGCATTACTGAAGTTATGTTTACAGTCCTTTTCACCCTACTCTATCTCAATTTTCTTTCCTTGTTTCCACCCCCCTCCCCGCCCCATACTTAACTGTGCACTCCATAGAGTAATTTCTTGAATTTGGATATGTTTTTCTTTTATAGTGGATGACCTACTGATGAAGCAAGTGCGGACAGACTTCCATAGATGCAGCCGGAGAGTTCAGATTTCCCAAGGAAGGTGACAGGTTTTCATATATTATTCATCGCTTTCATAGTTAGTCTACCGTTCATTTGCCTGAAGGAATGTGCTTGAAGTTATTAATTACACAAGAGGGCCAGTGGCCCTAAAATGCTCACATGAGTAAGGTCATCTAGGACTGATATAGCCGAAAAGATCCTGGTTGTGACGATGTAAAACACAGGAGTGTAAGTAAATTACTATTTGACCGACTAGACCAATTTTTGAACTTGTCAGAGATATCAAGACAAACATTTGACAAAGTTTCATGAGTATTGGGTTGAAAATGTGGCCTGTAGACAGCACAAAAGGTTTTCTTAAGATTTTGCCCAGTGACCTACTTTTTCACTTGACATGACCAAATTACACACTTGACCAAGATTTTATCAAGACAAATACTCCAACCAAGTTGCATGAATATAGGGCTGAAAATGTGGCCTCTAGAGTGCACAACAGGTTTCTCTAAGATTTGGCCCAGTCACCTACTTTTTCACCAAACATGACACAGTTTCAAACTTATCCAAGATTTTATCAAGACAAACACTCTAACCAACTGTCATGAGTATTGGGCTGCATGTGTGGCCTGTAGGGTGCAAACAGGGTTTTTCTAGGATTTGGCCCAGTGACCTACTTTTTGACCCAAAGTTACCCAATTTCAAACTTGTCCATGAATTCATCAAGACAAACAATCTGGTTAAATTTCAAGAGTTTATGATTGAAAATGTGGCCTCTAGAGTGCACACAAGGTCATTGTTGACGCACAGACGATGGACACAGCACAACCCCAAAGGCTCACCTTGAGCACTTTGCATTCAGGTGATCTAAAAAGGCAAATAGTGGCTGTCTTCTTAAATGTTTTGAGAAAGAGACCAGTGTCCAGTTTTGCTGTAATCTGGCTAGATACAAAATTCTGTGGTGTATAATACTGAAACAAGTGGTTTAAACAGAAGAATCATCTGCCTTTTTCAAATACTCAGTGATCCTTTGCAATGGGACTGTTTACACGAGAAGTGTGGAGTGAGCACTTTGATGAACACTTCCTGGTCAGAGTTTATCATTGGGTTCATGCAACACCACTGCTTATGGCTGGGTGTTCCATACCTCTTGTTGTCATCAGTTTCATTGGCCTGTAATTGAGTGCAGTGTCTGGGAAAAAAAAAAAATTATGTTAGGTGAGGAAATGTTCAGCTGAACAGAATCTACTCTAAGTCTTTACCTTTGTTTGTGTAATTTACATGTTGCCAAGACCCTCACACCCAAATGCCTTTTGTTCAAAGCACATTCTTCTCTGGAGAGGAAAGTTGAAGTCGATACCACAAACTTTCTATGGGTCAATGTTTAACCTTTGGTCACTAGAAACATGATAGCATTCTAAAGGTAGTCATGATCGTACCCCGTCCAGTGTTGATACCAAGGAATAGGTCAGCAATAATGTCCGCTTTAAAGGGTCAACAGTAAAGGAAGGGATATAGGGCCTTAAGCTCTTTCTTTTGCATTTTTCGGAATGTAGGATTATGTGGTACTATGTGTCTGCCTGTGATGCAGCCCATAGATCAAGTCGGTCAGGATTGGTAAGCGACCTAGTGCAGAAAAACAGGATGAAAGGTCAAATGAGTTGGGTTCTTAGGTCAAGTAGTAAGTCTGTGTTATGTATTTTCTTGTACTAAAACATGGGATTGAGTGGTGTTTACAGCATTTTCAACATTATTCCTGTTATAATGTGGTGGCACGCTGTCCTGGAATTTGGTGTAACAGTACTTTGCACAACATTCTTCTCAAGCCACTGGATGCTTTCCTATACAACCATCATTGAAACTATGGTTAGTAGCTGTTTGTGAAAAAAAAATCCTTAACCAAGTACTATGTGGTGCAACCTACCCTGTGGAACAAAGTGTGGAGCTGTAAAGACGACAGAGAACGGTGAGAAAGTGGAGGCCAAGATGACCACGAAGAGCCCAAGCAGTGGTGCAACTTGTAAATAACAAAGGTATGCATGAATATTTAGCTGTATAGTGCAAAATAAACAAATTTAGCATTTATTGTGAGGAAGAAAAGAATCTTAGATTCAGTGTTTCTCCTAGCTCATGAAGTTAAGGGGTCAACTGTTGGTTTGGTATAAAAGATTAAAGTTAAAAACACTTACTTCCGAGGCTCGTAGAAACTGTGTTGTCTGTCATCCTAATTACTCAAGTCAGTTGGTGACCATGACCAAGAAGGGTCTAAAACTACAACAAAAAGTTAAACCAGGGCAAAATATGAGTGCTTGCCCACTCACCCATGGTGACTAGAAATTCGGCATGGCAAGCCGAAAATGCCTGTCAGGCGCCCAGGTGGTGATCCCACAAAAAAGGACGAGTTTTCATATTTATTAAACTTTCGGACAGTACAGTGACCAAAGTCAGGTGTCTGTTTAGTGTCTTATTCAAATCCAAACAGATTCACGTATATCTGTGCCTGATATTGTGTCCTTTTTGGTAATCCAACCATTCAGCGTATTCTTATCTCTATCAGAAGTTTACTCACTGGTTCTCAATTACTGCATGTGCCAGTAAACACTTCAAGACTTCATTGTCGCTTTGATAAGCTGGGCCCCTAGATTTTGGGCTGGGTCCCTTGATTTTTTAAGTAAGGGGCCCAGTTGGCCCCTATAGGAAAAAAGTTTGTCTTTTTCCCAGTTATCGGACATATTCCATACAGTAATATAGGTGAGACCACAGCAATGTCACACGGAATAATGTTGCTTTTTAGACCGATATAGTATTTACCTAAATCAGCAGCCTGTTATCGATCTTTGTATCTATTCTGTGTTTTAATGACCGCGAGGAAGAAGCCTCCTGAAAACATTGTTGAAATAGGAGAAAATGCTGGTAACCAGCATTTTCTCCTTTTCCCACAATGTTTTCTACCCTTCCAAAAGCCAGTTTTTATTTTTGAGTCACAATTATTTTGTTGTCTGTAAAACATTCCATTTGAGGCGATTCTAAATTTTCTCATGTGGTAAAGGGCTGAAGCCATCCTTACTTTGGTCACTGTACTGCACATTCTTTGCAGTCTGATCTTGATCTACATTGTCCGCAAAAACGAACTTAAGTCGGTTCCAGCGCTTTATGGGTTAAGCGTCATGCTAAACAGAATTTTGTCATATCCCAACGGCCTGTCTATGTATCACTGAAGTTACGTTTACCAGTCTTTTTCATACTACTCTGTCTCAGTCTACTTCCCCCCCTCCACAATGCTCAACTGTGCACTCCATTGAGAAATTTCTTGAATTTTGATATGTTTTTCTTTTAGAACAAATGACCCAACTGACGAAGCAGTCTGATCTTGATCTACACTGTCCGTTAAAACAACTCAAGTCAGTTCCAACGCTTTATGGGTTAAGCGACATGCTAAACATAATTTTCTCATATCCCAATGGCCCGTCTATGCATTACTGAAGTTATGTTTACAGTCCTTTTCACCCTACTCTATCTCAATTTTCTTTCCTTGTTTCCACCCCCCTCCCCGCCCCATACTTAACTGTGCACTCCATAGAGTAATTTCTTGAATTTGGATATGTTTTTCTTTTATAGTGGATGACCTACTGATGAAGCAAGTGCGGACAGACTTCCATAGATGCAGCCGGAGAGTTCAGATTTCCCAAGGAAGGTGACAGGTTTTCATATATTATTCATCGCTTTCATAGTTAGTCTACCGTTCATTTGCCTGAAGGAATGTGCTTGAAGTTATTAATTACACAAGAGGGCCAGTGGCCCTAAAATGCTCACATGAGTAAGGTCATCTAGGACTGATATAGCCGAAAAGATCCTGGTTGTGACGATGTAAAACACAGGAGTGTAAGTAAATTACTATTTGACCGACTAGACCAATTTTTGAACTTGTCAGAGATATCAAGACAAACATTTGACAAAGTTTCATGAGTATTGGGTTGAAAATGTGGCCTGTAGACAGCACAAAAGGTTTTCTTAAGATTTTGCCCAGTGACCTACTTTTTCACTTGACATGACCAAATTACACACTTGACCAAGATTTTATCAAGACAAATACTCCAACCAAGTTGCATGAATATAGGGCTGAAAATGTGGCCTCTAGAGTGCACAACAGGTTTCTCTAAGATTTGGCCCAGTCACCTACTTTTTCACCAAACATGACACAGTTTCAAACTTATCCAAGATTTTATCAAGACAAACACTCTGACCAACATTCATGTGTATTGGGCTGCATGTGTGGCCTGTAGGGTGCAAACAGGGTTTTTCTAGGATTTGGCCCAGTGACCTACTTTTTGACCCAAAGTTACCCAATTTCAAACTTGTCCATGAATTCATCAAGACAAACAATCTGGTTAAATTTCAAGAGTTTATGATTGAAAATGTGGCCTCTAGAGTGCACACAAGGTCATTGTTGACGCACAGACGATGGACACAGCACAACCCCAAAGGCTCACCTTGAGCACTTTGCATTCAGGTGATCTAAAAAGGCAAATAGTGGCTGTCTTCTTAAATGTTTTGAGAAAGAGACCAGTGTCCAGTTTTGCTGTAATCTGGCTAGATACAAAATTCTGTGGTGTATAATACTGAAACAAGTGGTTTAAACAGAAGAATCATCTGCCTTTTTCAAATACTCAGTGATCCTTTGCAATGGGACTGTTTACACGAGAAGTGTGGAGTGAGCACTTTGATGAACACTTCCTGGTCAGAGTTTATCATTGGGTTCATGCAACACCACTGCTTATGGCTGGGTGTTCCATACCTCTTGTTGTCATCAGTTTCATTGGCCTGTAATTGAGTGCAGTGTCTGGGAAAAAAAAAATAATTATGTTAGGTGAGGAAATGTTCAGCTGAACAGAATCTACTCTAAGTCTTTACCTTTGTTTGTGTAATTTACATGTTGCCAAGACCCTCACACCCAAATGCCTTTTGTTCAAAGCACATTCTTCTCTGGAGAGGAAAGTTGAAGTCGATACCACAAACTTTCTATGGGTCAATGTTTAACCTTTGGTCACTAGAAACATGATAGCATTCTAAAGGTAGTCATGATCGTACCCCGTCCAGTGTTGATACCAAGGAATAGGTCAGCAATAATGTCCGCTTTAAAGGGTCAACAGTAAAGGAAGGGATATAGGGCCTTAAGCTCTTTCTTTTGCATTTTTCGGAATGTAGGATTATGTGGTACTATGTGTCTGCCTGTGATGCAGCCCATAGATCAAGTCGGTCAGGATTGGTAAGCGACCTAGTGCAGAAAAACAGGATGAAAGGTCAAATGAGTTGGGTTCTTAGGTCAAGTAGTAAGTCTGTGTTATGTATTTTCTTGTACTAAAACATGGGATTGAGTGGTGTTTACAGCATTTTCAACATTATTCCTGTTATAATGTGGTGGCACGCTGTCCTGGAATTTGGTGTAACAGTACTTTGCACAACATTCTTCTCAAGCCACTGGATGCTTTCCTATACAACCATCATTGAAACTATGGTTAGTAGCTGTTTGTGAAAAAAAAATCCTTAACCAAGTACTATGTGGTGCAACCTACCCTGTGGAACAAAGTGTGGAGCTGTAAAGACGACAGAGAACGGTGAGAAAGTGGAGGCCAAGATGACCACGAAGAGCCCAAGCAGTGGTGCAACGTGTAAATAACAAAGGTATGCATGAATATTTAGCTGTATAGTGCAAAATAAACAAATTTAGCATTTATTGTGAGGAAGAAAAGAATCTTAGATTCAGTGTTTCTCCTAGCTCATGAAGTTAAGGGGTCAACTGTTGGTTTGGTATAAAAGATTAAAGTTAAAAACACTTACTTCCGAGGCTCGTAGAAACTGTGTTGTCTGTCATCCTAATTACTCAAGTCAGTTGGTGACCATGACCAAGAAGGGTCTAAAACTACAACAAAAAGTTAAACCAGGGCAAAATATGAGTGCTTGCCCACTCACCCATGGCGACTAGAAATTCGGCATGGCAAGCCGAAAATGCCTGTCAGGCGCCCAGGTGGTGATCCCACAAAAAAGGACGAGTTTTCATATTTATTAAACTTTCGGACAGTACAGTGACCAAAGTCAGGTGTCTGTTTAGTGTCTTATTCAAATCCAAACAGATTCACGTATATCTGTGCCTGATATTGTGTCCTTTATGGTAATCCAACCATTCAGCGTATTCTTATCTCTATCAGAAGTTTACTCACTGGTTCTCAATTACTGCATGTGCCAGTAAACACTTCAAGACTTCATTGTCGCTTTGATAAGCTGGGCCCCTAGATTTTGGGCTGGGTCCCTTGATTTTTTAAGTAAGGGGCCCAGTTGGCCCCTATAGGAAAAAAGTTTGTCTTTTTCCCAGTTATCGGACATATTCCATACAGTAATATAGGTGAGACCACAGCAATGTCACACGGAATAATGTTGCTTTTTAGACCGATATAGTATGTACCTAAATCAGCAGCCTGTTATCGATCTTTGTATCTATTCTGTGTTTTAATGACCGCGAGGAAGAAGCCTCTTGAAAACATTGTTGAAATAGGAGAAAATGCTGGTAACCAGCATTTTCTCCTTTTCCCACAATGTTTTCTACCCTTCCAAAAGCCAGTTTTTATTTTTGAGTCACAATTATTTTGTTGTCTGTAAAACATTCCATTTGAGGCGATTCTAAATTTTCTCATGTGGTAAAGGGCTGAAGCCATCCTTACTTTGGTCACTGTACTGCACATTCTTTGCAGTCTGATCTTGATCTACATTGTCCGCAAAAACGAACTTAAGTCGGTTCCAGCGCTTTATGGGTTAAGCGTCATGCTAAATAGAATTTTGTCATATCCCAACGGCCTGTCTATGTATCACTGAAGTTACGTTTACCAGTCTTTTTCATACTACTCTGTCTCAATCTACTTCCCCCCCTCCACAATGCTCAACTGTGCACTCCATTGAGAAATTTCTTGAATTTTGATATGATTTTCTTTTAGAACAGATGACCCAACTGACGAAGCAGTCTGATCTTGATCTACACTGTCCGTTAAAACAACTCAAGTCAGTTCCAACGCTTTATGGGTTAAGCGACATGCTAAACATAATTTTCTCATATCCCAATGGCCCGTCTATGCATTACTGAAGTTATGTTTACAGTCCTTTTCACCCTACTCTATCTCAATTTTCTTTCCTTGTTTCCACCCCCCTCCCCGCCCCATACTTAACTGTGCACTCCATAGAGTAATTTCTTGAATTTGGATATGTTTTTCTTTTATAGTGGATGACCTACTGATGAAGCAAGTGCGGACAGACTTCCATAGATGCAGCCGGAGAGTTCAGATTTCCCAAGGAAGGTGACAGGTTTTCATATATTATTCATCGCTTTCATAGTTAGTCTACCGTTCATTTGCCTGAAGGAATGTGCTTGAAGTTGTTAATTTCACAAGAGGGCCAGTGGCCCTAAAATGCTCACGTGAGTAAGGTCATCTAGGACTGATATAGCCGAAAAGATCCTGGTTGTGACGATGTAAAACACAGGAGTGTAAGTAAATTACTATTTGACCGACTAGACCAATTTTTGAACTTGTCAGAGATATCAAGACAAACATTTGACAAAGTTTCATGAGTATTGGGTTGAAAATGTGGCCTGTAGACAGCACAAAAGGTTTTCTTAAGATTTTGCCCAGTGACCTACTTTTTCACTTGACATGACCAAATTATACACTTGACCAAGATTTTATCAAGACAAATACTCCAACCAAGTTGCATGAATATAGGGCTGAAAATGTGGCCTCTAGAGTGCACAACAGGTTTCTCTAAGATTTGGCCCAGTCACCTACTTTTTCACCAAACATGACACAGTTTCAAACTTATCCAAGATTTTATCAAGACAAACACTCTGACCAACTTTCATGTGTATTGGGCTGCATGTGTGGCCTGTAGGGTGCAAACAGGGTTTTTCTAGGATTTGGCCCAGTGACCTACTTTTTGACCCAAAGTTACCCAATTTCAAACTTGTCCATGAATTCATCAAGACAAACAATCTGAGTAAATTTCAAGAGTATATGATTGAAAATGTGGCCTCTAGAGTGCACACAAGGTCATTGTTGACGCACAGACGATGGACACAGCACAACCCCAAAGGCTCACCTTGAGCACTTTGCATTCAGGTGATCTAAAAAGGCAAATAGTGGCTGTCTTCTTAAATGTTTTGAGAAAGAGACCAGTGTCCAGTTTTGCTGTAATCTGGCTAGATACAAAATTCTGTGGTGTATAATACTGAAACAAGTGGTTTAAACAGAAGAATCATCTGCCTTTTTCAAATACTCAGTGATCCTTTGCAATGGGACTGTTTACACGAGAAGTGTGGAGTGAGCACTTTGATGAACACTTCCTGGTCAGAGTTTATCATTGGGTTCATGCAACACCACTGCTTATGGCTGGGTGTTCCATACCTCTTGTTGTCATCAGTTTCATTGGCCTGTAATTGAGTGCAGTGTCTGGGAAAAAAAAATAATTATGTTAGGTGAGGAAATGTTCAGCTGAACAGAATCTACTCTAAGTCTTTACCTTTGTTTGTGTAATTTACATGTTGCCAAGACCCTCACACCCAAATGCCTTTTGTTCAAAGCACATTCTTCTCTGGAGAGGAAAGTTGAAGTCGATACCACAAACTTTCTATGGGTCAATGTTTAACCTTTGGTCACTAGAAACATGATAGCATTCTAAAGGTAGTCATGATCGTACCCCGTCCAGTGTTGATACCAAGGAATAGGTCAGCAATAATGTCCGCTTTAAAGGGTCAACAGTAAAGGAAGGGATATAGGGCCTTAAGCTCTTTCTTTTGCATTTTTCGGAATGTAGGATTATGTGGTACTATGTGTCTGCCTGTGATGCAGCCCATAGATCAAGTCGGTCAGGATTGGTAAGCGACCTAGTGCAGAAAAACAGGATGAAAGGTCAAATGAGTTGGGTTCTTAGGTCAAGTAGTAAGTCTGTGTTATGTATTTTCTTGTACTAAAACATGGGATTGAGTGGTGTTTACAGCATTTTCAACATTATTCCTGTTATAATGTGGTGGCACGCTGTCCTGGAATTTGGTGTAACAGTACTTTGCACAACATTCTTCTCAAGCCACTGGATGCTTTCCTATACAACCATCATTGAAACTATAGTTAGTAGCTGTTTGTGAAAAAAAAAATCCTTAACCAAGTACTATGTGGTGCAACCTACCCTGTGGAACAAAGTGTGGAGCTGTAAAGACGACAGAGAACGGTGAGAAAGTGGAGGCCAAGATGACCACGAAGAGCCCAAGCAGTGGTGCAACTTGTAAATAACAAAGGTATGCATGAATATTTAGCTGTATAGTGCAAAATAAACAAATTTAGCATTTATTGTGAGGAAGAAAAGAATCTTAGATTCAGTGTTTCTCCTAGCTCATGAAGTTAAGGGGTCAACTGTTGGTTTGGTATAAAAGATTAAAGTTAAAAACACTTACTTCCGAGGCTCGTAGAAACTGTGTTGTCTGTCATCCTAATTACTCAAGTCAGTTGGTGACCATGACCAAGAAGGGTCTAAAACTACAACAAAAAGTTAAACCAGGGCAAAATATAAGTGCTTGCCCACTCACCCATGGCGACTAGAAATTCGGCATGGCAAGCCGAAAATGCCTGTCAGGCGCCCAGGTGGTGATCCCACAAAAAAGGACGAGTTTTCATATTTATTAAACTTTCGGACAGTACAGTGACCAAAGTCAGGTGTCTGTTTAGTGTCTTATTCAAATCCAACCAGATTCACGTATATCTGTGCCTGATATTGCGTCCTTTATGGTAATCCAACCATTCAGCGTATTCTTATCTCTATCAGAAGTTTACTCACTGGTTCTCAATTACTGCATGTGCCAGTAAACACTTCAAGACTTCATTGTCGCTTTGATAAGCTGGGCCCCTAGATTTTGGGCTGGGTCCCTTGATTTTTTAAGTAAGGGGCCCAGTTGGCCCCTATAGGAAAAAAGTTTGTCTTTTTCCCAGTTATCGGACATATTCCATACAGTAATATAGGTGAGACCACAGCAATGTCACACGGAATAATGTTGCTTTTTAGACCGATATAGTATGTACCTAAATCAGCAGCCTGTTATCGATCTTTGTATCTATTCTGTGTTTTAATGACCGCGAGGAAGAAGCCTCTTGAAAACATTGTTGAAATAGGAGAAAATGCTGGTAACCAGCATTTTCTCCTTTTCCCACAATGTTTTCTACCCTTCCAAAAGCCAGTTTTTATTTTTGAGTCACAATTATTTTGTTGTCTGTAAAACATTCCATTTGAGGCGATTCTAAATTTTCTCATGTGGTAAAGGGCTGAAGCCATCCTTACTTTGGTCACTGTACTGCACATTCTTTGCAGTCTGATCTTGATCTACATTGTCCGCAAAAACGAACTTAAGTCGGTTCCAGCGCTTTATGGGTTAAGCGTCATGCTAAACAGAATTTTGTCATATCCCAACGGCCTGTCTATGTATCACTGAAGTTACGTTTACCAGTCTTTTTCATACTACTCTGTCTCAATCTACTTCCCCCCCTCCACAATGCTCAACTGTGCACTCCATTGAGAAATTTCTTGAATTTTGATATGATTTTCTTTTAGAACAGATGACCCAACTGACGAAGCAGTCTGATCTTGATCTACACTGTCCGTTAAAACAACTCAAGTCAGTTCCAACGCTTTATGGGTTAAGCGACATGCTAAACATAATTTTCTCATATCCCAATGGCCCGTCTATGCATTACTGAAGTTATGTTTACAGTCCTTTTCACCCTACTCTATCTCAATTTTCTTTCCTTGTTTCCACCCCCCTCCCCGCCCCATACTTAACTGTGCACTCCATAGAGTAATTTCTTGAATTTGGATATGTTTTTCTTTTATAGTGGATGACCTACTGATGAAGCAAGTGCGGACAGACTTCCATAGATGCAGCCGGAGAGTTCAGATTTCCCAAGGAAGGTGACAGGTTTTCATATATTATTCATCGCTTTCATAGTTAGTCTACCGTTCATTTGCCTGAAGGAATGTGCTTGAAGTTGTTAATTTCACAAGAGGGCCAGTGGCCCTAAAATGCTCACGTGAGTAAGGTCATCTAGGACTGATATAGCCGAAAAGATCCTGGTTGTGACGATGTAAAACACAGGAGTGTAAGTAAATTACTATTTGACCGACTAGACCAATTTTTGAACTTGTCAGAGATATCAAGACAAACATTTGACAAAGTTTCATGAGTATTGGGTTGAAAATGTGGCCTGTAGACAGCACAAAAGGTTTTCTTAAGATTTTGCCCAGTGACCTACTTTTTCACTTGACATGACCAAATTATACACTTGACCAAGATTTTATCAAGACAAATACTCCAACCAAGTTGCATGAATATAGGGCTGAAAATGTGGCCTCTAGAGTGCACAACAGGTTTCTCTAAGATTTGGCCCAGTCACCTACTTTTTCACCAAACATGACACAGTTTCAAACTTATCCAAGATTTTATCAAGACAAACACTCTGACCAACTTTCATGTGTATTGGGCTGCATGTGTGGCCTGTAGGGTGCAAACAGGGTTTTTCTAGGATTTGGCCCAGTGACCTACTTTTTGACCCAAAGTTACCCAATTTCAAACTTGTCCATGAATTCATCAAGACAAACAATCTGAGTAAATTTCAAGAGTATATGATTGAAAATGTGGCCTCTAGAGTGCACACAAGGTCATTGTTGACGCACAGACGATGGACACAGCACAACCCCAAAGGCTCACCTTGAGCACTTTGCATTCAGGTGATCTAAAAAGGCAAATAGTGGCTGTCTTCTTAAATGTTTTGAGAAAGAGACCAGTGTCCAGTTTTGCTGTAATCTGGCTAGATACAAAATTCTGTGGTGTATAATACTGAAACAAGTGGTTTAAACAGAAGAATCATCTGCCTTTTTCAAATACTCAGTGATCCTTTGCAATGGGACTGTTTACACGAGAAGTGTGGAGTGAGCACTTTGATGAACACTTCCTGGTCAGAGTTTATCATTGGGTTCATGCAACACCACTGCTTATGGCTGGGTGTTCCATACCTCTTGTTGTCATCAGTTTCATTGGCCTGTAATTGAGTGCAGTGTCTGGGAAAAAAAAATAATTATGTTAGGTGAGGAAATGTTCAGCTGAACAGAATCTACTCTAAGTCTTTACCTTTGTTTGTGTAATTTACATGTTGCCAAGACCCTCACACCCAAATGCCTTTTGTTCAAAGCACATTCTTCTCTGGAGAGGAAAGTTGAAGTCGATACCACAAACTTTCTATGGGTCAATGTTTAACCTTTGGTCACTAGAAACATGATAGCATTCTAAAGGTAGTCATGATCGTACCCCGTCCAGTGTTGATACCAAGGAATAGGTCAGCAATAATGTCCGCTTTAAAGGGTCAACAGTAAAGGAAGGGATATAGGGCCTTAAGCTCTTTCTTTTGCATTTTTCGGAATGTAGGATTATGTGGTACTATGTGTCTGCCTGTGATGCAGCCCATAGATCAAGTCGGTCAGGATTGGTAAGCGACCTAGTGCAGAAAAACAGGATGAAAGGTCAAATGAGTTGGGTTCTTAGGTCAAGTAGTAAGTCTGTGTTATGTATTTTCTTGTACTAAAACATGGGATTGAGTGGTGTTTACAGCATTTTCAACATTATTCCTGTTATAATGTGGTGGCACGCTGTCCTGGAATTTGGTGTAACAGTACTTTGCACAACATTCTTCTCAAGCCACTGGATGCTTTCCTATACAACCATCATTGAAACTATAGTTAGTAGCTGTTTGTGAAAAAAAAAATCCTTAACCAAGTACTATGTGGTGCAACCTACCCTGTGGAACAAAGTGTGGAGCTGTAAAGACGACAGAGAACGGTGAGAAAGTGGAGGCCAAGATGACCACGAAGAGCCCAAGCAGTGGTGCAACTTGTAAATAACAAAGGTATGCATGAATATTTAGCTGTATAGTGCAAAATAAACAAATTTAGCATTTATTGTGAGGAAGAAAAGAATCTTAGATTCAGTGTTTCTCCTAGCTCATGAAGTTAAGGGGTCAACTGTTGGTTTGGTATAAAAGATTAAAGTTAAAAACACTTACTTCCGAGGCTCGTAGAAACTGTGTTGTCTGTCATCCTAATTACTCAAGTCAGTTGGTGACCATGACCAAGAAGGGTCTAAAACTACAACAAAAAGTTAAACCAGGGCAAAATATAAGTGCTTGCCCACTCACCCATGGCGACTAGAAATTCGGCATGGCAAGCCGAAAATGCCTGTCAGGCGCCCAGGTGGTGATCCCACAAAAAAGGACGAGTTTTCATATTTATTAAACTTTCGGACAGTACAGTGACCAAAGTCAGGTGTCTGTTTAGTGTCTTATTCAAATCCAACCAGATTCACGTATATCTGTGCCTGATATTGCGTCCTTTATGGTAATCCAACCATTCAGCGTATTCTTATCTCTATCAGAAGTTTACTCACTGGTTCTCAATTACTGCATGTGCCAGTAAACACTTCAAGACTTCATTGTCGCTTTGATAAGCTGGGCCCCTAGATTTTGGGCTGGGTCCCTTGATTTTTTAAGTAAGGGGCCCAGTTGGCCCCTATAGGAAAAAAGTTTGTCTTTTTCCCAGTTATCGGACATATTCCATACAGTAATATAGGTGAGACCACAGCAATGTCACACGGAATAATGTTGCTTTTTAGACCGATATAGTATGTACCTAAATCAGCAGCCTGTTATCGATCTTTGTATCTATTCTGTGTTTTAATGACCGCGAGGAAGAAGCCTCTTGAAAACATTGTTGAAATAGGAGAAAATGCTGGTAACCAGCATTTTCTCCTTTTCCCACAATGTTTTCTACCCTTCCAAAAGCCAGTTTTTATTTTTGAGTCACAATTATTTTGTTGTCTGTAAAACATTCCATTTGAGGCGATTCTAAATTTTCTCCTGTGGTAAAGGGCTGAAGCCATCCTTACTTTGGTCACTGTACTGCACATTCTTTGCAGTCTGATCTTGATCTACATTGTCCGCAAAAACGAACTTAAGTCGGTTCCAGCGCTTTATGGGTTAAGCGTCATGCTAAACAGAATTTTGTCATATCCCAACGGCCTGTCTATGTATCACTGAAGTTACGTTTACCAGTCTTTTTCATACTACTCTGTCTCAATCTACTTCCCCCCCTCCACAATGCTCAACTGTGCACTCCATTGAGAAATTTCTTGAATTTTGATATGATTTTCTTTTAGAACAGATGACCCAACTGACGAAGCAGTCTGATCTTGATCTACACTGTCCGTTAAAACAACTCAAGTCAGTTCCAACGCTTTATGGGTTAAGCGACATGCTAAACATAATTTTCTCATATCCCAATGGCCCGTCTATGCATTACTGAAGTTATGTTTACAGTCCTTTTCACCCTACTCTATCTCAATTTTCTTTCCTTGTTTCCACCCCCCTCCCCGCCCCATACTTAACTGTGCACTCCATAGAGTAATTTCTTGAATTTGGATATGTTTTTCTTTTATAGTGGATGACCTACTGATGAAGCAAGTGCGGACAGACTTCCATAGATGCAGCCGGAGAGTTCAGATTTCCCAAGGAAGGTGACAGGTTTTCATATATTATTCATCGCTTTCATAGTTAGTCTACCGTTCATTTGCCTGAAGGAATGTGCTTGAAGTTGTTAATTTCACAAGAGGGCCAGTGGCCCTAAAATGCTCACGTGAGTAAGGTCATCTAGGACTGATATAGCCGAAAAGATCCTGGTTGTGACGATGTAAAACACAGGAGTGTAAGTAAATTACTATTTGACCGACTAGACCAATTTTTGAACTTGTCAGAGATATCAAGACAAACATTTGACAAAGTTTCATGAGTATTGGGTTGAAAATGTGGCCTGTAGACAGCACAAAAGGTTTTCTTAAGATTTTGCCCAGTGACCTACTTTTTCACTTGACATGACCAAATTATACACTTGACCAAGATTTTATCAAGACAAATACTCCAACCAAGTTGCATGAATATAGGGCTGAAAATGTGGCCTCTAGAGTGCACAACAGGTTTCTCTAAGATTTGGCCCAGTCACCTACTTTTTCACCAAACATGACACAGTTTCAAACTTATCCAAGATTTTATCAAGACAAACACTCTGACCAACTTTCATGTGTATTGGGCTGCATGTGTGGCCTGTAGGGTGCAAACAGGGTTTTTCTAGGATTTGGCCCAGTGACCTACTTTTTGACCCAAAGTTACCCAATTTCAAACTTGTCCATGAATTCATCAAGACAAACAATCTGAGTAAATTTCAAGAGTATATGATTGAAAATGTGGCCTCTAGAGTGCACACAAGGTCATTGTTGACGCACAGACGATGGACACAGCACAACCCCAAAGGCTCACCTTGAGCACTTTGCATTCAGGTGATCTAAAAAGGCAAATAGTGGCTGTCTTCTTAAATGTTTTGAGAAAGAGACCAGTGTCCAGTTTTGCTGTAATCTGGCTAGATACAAAATTCTGTGGTGTATAATACTGAAACAAGTGGTTTAAACAGAAGAATCATCTGCCTTTTTCAAATACTCAGTGATCCTTTGCAATGGGACTGTTTACACGAGAAGTGTGGAGTGAGCACTTTGATGAACACTTCCTGGTCAGAGTTTATCATTGGGTTCATGCAACACCACTGCTTATGGCTGGGTGTTCCATACCTCTTGTTGTCATCAGTTTCATTGGCCTGTAATTGAGTGCAGTGTCTGGGAAAAAAAAATAATTATGTTAGGTGAGGAAATGTTCAGCTGAACAGAATCTACTCTAAGTCTTTACCTTTGTTTGTGTAATTTACATGTTGCCAAGACCCTCACACCCAAATGCCTTTTGTTCAAAGCACATTCTTCTCTGGAGAGGAAAGTTGAAGTCGATACCACAAACTTTCTATGGGTCAATGTTTAACCTTTGGTCACTAGAAACATGATAGCATTCTAAAGGTAGTCATGATCGTACCCCGTCCAGTGTTGATACCAAGGAATAGGTCAGCAATAATGTCCGCTTTAAAGGGTCAACAGTAAAGGAAGGGATATAGGGCCTTAAGCTCTTTCTTTTGCATTTTTCGGAATGTAGGATTATGTGGTACTATGTGTCTGCCTGTGATGCAGCCCATAGATCAAGTCGGTCAGGATTGGTAAGCGACCTAGTGCAGAAAAACAGGATGAAAGGTCAAATGAGTTGGGTTCTTAGGTCAAGTAGTAAGTCTGTGTTATGTATTTTCTTGTACTAAAACATGGGATTGAGTGGTGTTTACAGCATTTTCAACATTATTCCTGTTATAATGTGGTGGCACGCTGTCCTGGAATTTGGTGTAACAGTACTTTGCACAACATTCTTCTCAAGCCACTGGATGCTTTCCTATACAACCATCATTGAAACTATAGTTAGTAGCTGTTTGTGAAAAAAAAAATCCTTAACCAAGTACTATGTGGTGCAACCTACCCTGTGGAACAAAGTGTGGAGCTGTAAAGACGACAGAGAACGGTGAGAAAGTGGAGGCCAAGATGACCACGAAGAGCCCAAGCAGTGGTGCAACTTGTAAATAACAAAGGTATGCATGAATATTTAGCTGTATAGTGCAAAATAAACAAATTTAGCATTTATTGTGAGGAAGAAAAGAATCTTAGATTCAGTGTTTCTCCTAGCTCATGAAGTTAAGGGGTCAACTGTTGGTTTGGTATAAAAGATTAAAGTTAAAAACACTTACTTCCGAGGCTCGTAGAAACTGTGTTGTCTGTCATCCTAATTACTCAAGTCAGTTGGTGACCATGACCAAGAAGGGTCTAAAACTACAACAAAAAGTTAAACCAGGGCAAAATATAAGTGCTTGCCCACTCACCCATGGCGACTAGAAATTCGGCATGGCAAGCCGAAAATGCCTGTCAGGCGCCCAGGTGGTGATCCCACAAAAAAGGACGAGTTTTCATATTTATTAAACTTTCGGACAGTACAGTGACCAAAGTCAGGTGTCTGTTTAGTGTCTTATTCAAATCCAACCAGATTCACGTATATCTGTGCCTGATATTGCGTCCTTTATGGTAATCCAACCATTCAGCGTATTCTTATCTCTATCAGAGGTTTACTCACTGGTTCTCAATTACTCCATGTGCCAGTAAACACTTCAAGACTTCATTGTCGCTTTGATAAGCTGGGCCCCTAGATTTTGGGCTGGGTCCCTTGATTTTTTAAGTAAGGGGCCCAGTTGGCCCCTATAGGAAAAAAGTTTGTCTTTTTCCCAGTTATCGGACATATTCCATACAGTAATATAGGTGAGACCACAGCAATGTCACACGGAATAATGTTGCTTTTTAGACCGATATAGTATGTACCTAAATCAGCAGCCTGTTATCGATCTTTGTATCTATTCTGTGTTTTAATGACCGCGAGGAAGAAGCCTCTTGAAAACATTGTTGAAATAGGAGAAAATGCTGGTAACCAGCATTTTCTCCTTTTCCCACAATGTTTTCTACCCTTCCAAAAGCCAGTTTTTATTTTTGAGTCACAATTATTTTGTTGTCTGTAAAACATTCCATTTGAGGCGATTCTAAATTTTCTCATGTGGTAAAGGGCTGAAGCCATCCTTACTTTGGTCACTGTACTGCACATTCTTTGCAGTCTGATCTTGATCTACATTGTCCGCAAAAACGAACTTAAGTCGGTTCCAGCGCTTTATGGGTTAAGCGTCATGCTAAACAGAATTTTGTCATATCCCAACGGCCTGTCTATGTATCACTGAAGTTACGTTTACCAGTCTTTTTCATACTACTCTGTCTCAATCTACTTCCCCCCCTCCACAATGCTCAACTGTGCACTCCATTGAGAAATTTCTTGAATTTTGATATGATTTTCTTTTAGAACAGATGACCCAACTGACGAAGCAGTCTGATCTTGATCTACACTGTCCGTTAAAACAACTCAAGTCAGTTCCAACGCTTTATGGGTTAAGCGACATGCTAAACATAATTTTCTCATATCCCAATGGCCCGTCTATGCATTACTGAAGTTATGTTTACAGTCCTTTTCACCCTACTCTATCTCAATTTTCTTTCCTTGTTTCCACCCCCCTCCCCGCCCCATACTTAACTGTGCACTCCATAGAGTAATTTCTTGAATTTGGATATGTTTTTCTTTTATAGTGGATGACCTACTGATGAAGCAAGTGCGGACAGACTTCCATAGATGCAGCCGGAGAGTTCAGATTTCCCAAGGAAGGTGACAGGTTTTCATATATTATTCATCGCTTTCATAGTTAGTCTACCGTTCATTTGCCTGAAGGAATGTGCTTGAAGTTGTTAATTTCACAAGAGGGCCAGTGGCCCTAAAATGCTCACATGAGTAAGGTCATCTAGGACTGATATAGCCGAAAAGATCCTGGTTGTGACGATGTAAAACACAGGAGTGTAAGTAAATTACTATTTGACCGACTAGACCAATTTTTGAACTTGTCAGAGATATCAAGACAAACATTTGACAAAGTTTCATGAGTATTGGGTTGAAAATGTGGCCTGTAGACAGCACAAAAGGTTTTCTTAAGATTTTGCCCAGTGACCTACTTTTTCACTTGACATGACCAAATTATACACTTGACCAAGATTTTATCAAGACAAATACTCCAACCAAGTTGCATGAATATAGGGCTGAAAATGTGGCCTCTAGAGTGCACAACAGGTTTCTCTAAGATTTGGCCCAGTCACCTACTTTTTCACCAAACATGACACAGTTTCAAACTTATCCAAGATTTTATCAAGACAAACACTCTGACCAACTTTCATGTGTATTGGGCTGCATGTGTGGCCTGTAGGGTGCAAACAGGGTTTTTCTAGGATTTGGCCCAGTGACCTACTTTTTGACCCAAAGTTACCCAATTTCAAACTTGTCCATGAATTCATCAAGACAAACAATCTGAGTAAATTTCAAGAGTATATGATTGAAAATGTGGCCTCTAGAGTGCACACAAGGTCATTGTTGACGCACAGATGATGGACACAGCACAACCCCAAAGGCTCACCTTGAGCACTTTGCATTCAGGTGATCTAAAAAGGCAAATAGTGGCTGTCTTCTTAAATGTTTTGAGAAAGAGACCAGTGTCCAGTTTTGCTGTAATCTGGCTAGATACAAAATTCTGTGGTGTATAATACTGAAACAAGTGGTTTAAACAGAAGAATCATCTGCCTTTTTCAAATACTCAGTGATCCTTTGCAATGGGACTGTTTACACGAGAAGTGTGGAGTGAGCACTTTGATGAACACTTCCTGGTCAGAGTTTATCATTGGGTTCATGCAACACCACTGCTTATGGCTGGGTGTTCCATACCTCTTGTTGTCATCAGTTTCATTGGCCTGTAATTGAGTGCAGTGTCTGGGAAAAAAAAATAATTATGTTAGGTGAGGAAATGTTCAGCTGAACAGAATCTACTCTAAGTCTTTACCTTTGTTTGTGTAATTTACATGTTGCCAAGACCCTCACACCCAAATGCCTTTTGTTCAAAGCACATTCTTCTCTGGAGAGGAAAGTTGAAGTCGATACCACAAACTTTCTATGGGTCAATGTTTAACCTTTGGTCACTAGAAACATGATAGCATTCTAAAGGTAGTCATGATCGTACCCCGTCCAGTGTTGATACCAAGGAATAGGTCAGCAATAATGTCCGCTTTAAAGGGTCAACAGTAAAGGAAGGGATATAGGGCCTTAAGCTCTTTCTTTTGCATTTTTCGGAATGTAGGATTATGTGGTACTATGTGTCTGCCTGTGATGCAGCCCATAGATCAAGTCGGTCAGGATTGGTAAGCGACCTAGTGCAGAAAAACAGGATGAAAGGTCAAATGAGTTGGGTTCTTAGGTCAAGTAGTAAGTCTGTGTTATGTATTTTCTTGTACTAAAACATGGGATTGAGTGGTGTTTACAGCATTTTCAACATTATTCCTGTTATAATGTGGTGGCACGCTGTCCTGGAATTTGGTGTAACAGTACTTTGCACAACATTCTTCTCAAGCCACTGGATGCTTTCCTATACAACCATCATTGAAACTATAGTTAGTAGCTGTTTGTGAAAAAAAAAATCCTTAACCAAGTACTATGTGGTGCAACCTACCCTGTGGAACAAAGTGTGGAGCTGTAAAGACGACAGAGAACGGTGAGAAAGTGGAGGCCAAGATGACCACGAAGAGCCCAAGCAGTGGTGCAACTTGTAAATAACAAAGGTATGCATGAATATTTAGCTGTATAGTGCAAAATAAACAAATTTAGCATTTATTGTGAGGAAGAAAAGAATCTTAGATTCAGTGTTTCTCCTAGCTCATGAAGTTAAGGGGTCAACTGTTGGTTTGGTATAAAAGATTAAAGTTAAAAACACTTACTTCCGAGGCTCGTAGAAACTGTGTTGTCTGTCATCCTAATTACTCAAGTCAGTTGGTGACCATGACCAAGAAGGGTCTAAAACTACAACAAAAAGTTAAACCAGGGCAAAATATAAGTGCTTGCCCACTCACCCATGGCGACTAGAAATTCGGCATGGCAAGCCGAAAATGCCTGTCAGGCGCCCAGGTGGTGATCCCACAAAAAAGGACGAGTTTTCATATTTATTAAACTTTCGGACAGTACAGTGACCAAAGTCAGGTGTCTGTTTAGTGTCTTATTCAAATCCAACCAGATTCACGTATATCTGTGCCTGATATTGCGTCCTTTATGGTAATCCAACCATTCAGCGTATTCTTATCTCTATCAGAGGTTTACTCACTGGTTCTCAATTACTCCATGTGCCAGTAAACACTTCAAGACTTCATTGTCGCTTTGATAAGCTGGGCCCCTAGATTTTGGGCTGGGTCCCTTGATTTTTTAAGTAAGGGGCCCAGTTGGCCCCTATAGGAAAAAAGTTTGTCTTTTTCCCAGTTATCGGACATATTCCATACAGTAATATAGGTGAGACCACAGCAATGTCACACGGAATAATGTTGCTTTTTAGACCGATATAGTATGTACCTAAATCAGCAGCCTGTTATCGATCTTTGTATCTATTCTGTGTTTTAATGACCGCGAGGAAGAAGCCTCTTGAAAACATTGTTGAAATAGGAGAAAATGCTGGTAACCAGCATTTTCTCCTTTTCCCACAATGTTTTCTACCCTTCCAAAAGCCAGTTTTTATTTTTGAGTCACAATTATTTTGTTGTCTGTAAAACATTCCATTTGAGGCGATTCTAAATTTTCTCATGTGGTAAAGGGCTGAAGCCATCCTTACTTTGGTCACTGTACTGCACATTCTTTGCAGTCTGATCTTGATCTACATTGTCCGCAAAAACGAACTTAAGTCGGTTCCAGCGCTTTATGGGTTAAGCGTCATGCTAAACAGAATTTTGTCATATCCCAACGGCCTGTCTATGTATCACTGAAGTTACGTTTACCAGTCTTTTTCATACTACTCTGTCTCAATCTACTTCCCCCCCTCCACAATGCTCAACTGTGCACTCCATTGAGAAATTTCTTGAATTTTGATATGATTTTCTTTTAGAACAGATGACCCAACTGACGAAGCAGTCTGATCTTGATCTACACTGTCCGTTAAAACAACTCAAGTCAGTTCCAACGCTTTATGGGTTAAGCGACATGCTAAACATAATTTTCTCATATCCCAATGGCCCGTCTATGCATTACTGAAGTTATGTTTACAGTCCTTTTCACCCTACTCTATCTCAATTTTCTTTCCTTGTTTCCACCCCCCTCCCCGCCCCATACTTAACTGTGCACTCCATAGAGTAATTTCTTGAATTTGGATATGTTTTTCTTTTATAGTGGATGACCTACTGATGAAGCAAGTGCGGACAGACTTCCATAGATGCAGCCGGAGAGTTCAGATTTCCCAAGGAAGGTGACAGGTTTTCATATATTATTCATCGCTTTCATAGTTAGTCTACCGTTCATTTGCCTGAAGGAATGTGCTTGAAGTTGTTAATTTCACAAGAGGGCCAGTGGCCCTAAAATGCTCACATGAGTAAGGTCATCTAGGACTGATATAGCCGAAAAGATCCTGGTTGTGACGATGTAAAACACAGGAGTGTAAGTAAATTACTATTTGACCGACTAGACCAATTTTTGAACTTGTCAGAGATATCAAGACAAACATTTGACAAAGTTTCATGAGTATTGGGTTGAAAATGTGGCCTGTAGACAGCACAAAAGGTTTTCTTAAGATTTTGCCCAGTGACCTACTTTTTCACTTGACATGACCAAATTATACACTTGACCAAGATTTTATCAAGACAAATACTCCAACCAAGTTGCATGAATATAGGGCTGAAAATGTGGCCTCTAGAGTGCACAACAGGTTTCTCTAAGATTTGGCCCAGTCACCTACTTTTTCACCAAACATGACACAGTTTCAAACTTATCCAAGATTTTATCAAGACAAACACTCTGACCAACTTTCATGTGTATTGGGCTGCATGTGTGGCCTGTAGGGTGCAAACAGGGTTTTTCTAGGATTTGGCCCAGTGACCTACTTTTTGACCCAAAGTTACCCAATTTCAAACTTGTCCATGAATTCATCAAGACAAACAATCTGAGTAAATTTCAAGAGTATATGATTGAAAATGTGGCCTCTAGAGTGCACACAAGGTCATTGTTGACGCACAGATGATGGACACAGCACAACCCCAAAGGCTCACCTTGAGCACTTTGCATTCAGGTGATCTAAAAAGGCAAATAGTGGCTGTCTTCTTAAATGTTTTGAGAAAGAGACCAGTGTCCAGTTTTGCTGTAATCTGGCTAGATACAAAATTCTGTGGTGTATAATACTGAAACAAGTGGTTTAAACAGAAGAATCATCTGCCTTTTTCAAATACTCAGTGATCCTTTGCAATGGGACTGTTTACACGAGAAGTGTGGAGTGAGCACTTTGATGAACACTTCCTGGTCAGAGTTTATCATTGGGTTCATGCAACACCACTGCTTATGGCTGGGTGTTCCATACCTCTTGTTGTCATCAGTTTCATTGGCCTGTAATTGAGTGCAGTGTCTGGGAAAAAAAAATAATTATGTTAGGTGAGGAAATGTTCAGCTGAACAGAATCTACTCTAAGTCTTTACCTTTGTTTGTGTAATTTACATGTTGCCAAGACCCTCACACCCAAATGCCTTTTGTTCAAAGCACATTCTTCTCTGGAGAGGAAAGTTGAAGTCGATACCACAAACTTTCTATGGGTCAATGTTTAACCTTTGGTCACTAGAAACATGATAGCATTCTAAAGGTAGTCATGATCGTACCCCGTCCAGTGTTGATACCAAGGAATAGGTCAGCAATAATGTCCGCTTTAAAGGGTCAACAGTAAAGGAAGGGATATAGGGCCTTAAGCTCTTTCTTTTGCATTTTTCGGAATGTAGGATTATGTGGTACTATGTGTCTGCCTGTGATGCAGCCCATAGATCAAGTCGGTCAGGATTGGTAAGCGACCTAGTGCAGAAAAACAGGATGAAAGGTCAAATGAGTTGGGTTCTTAGGTCAAGTAGTAAGTCTGTGTTATGTATTTTCTTGTACTAAAACATGGGATTGAGTGGTGTTTACAGCATTTTCAACATTATTCCTGTTATAATGTGGTGGCACGCTGTCCTGGAATTTGGTGTAACAGTACTTTGCACAACATTCTTCTCAAGCCACTGGATGCTTTCCTATACAACCATCATTGAAACTATAGTTAGTAGCTGTTTGTGAAAAAAAAAATCCTTAACCAAGTACTATGTGGTGCAACCTACCCTGTGGAACAAAGTGTGGAGCTGTAAAGACGACAGAGAACGGTGAGAAAGTGGAGGCCAAGATGACCACGAAGAGCCCAAGCAGTGGTGCAACTTGTAAATAACAAAGGTATGCATGAATATTTAGCTGTATAGTGCAAAATAAACAAATTTAGCATTTATTGTGAGGAAGAAAAGAATCTTAGATTCAGTGTTTCTCCTAGCTCATGAAGTTAAGGGGTCAACTGTTGGTTTGGTATAAAAGATTAAAGTTAAAAACACTTACTTCCGAGGCTCGTAGAAACTGTGTTGTCTGTCATCCTAATTACTCAAGTCAGTTGGTGACCATGACCAAGAAGGGTCTAAAACTACAACAAAAAGTTAAACCAGGGCAAAATATAAGTGCTTGCCCACTCACCCATGGCGACTAGAAATTCGGCATGGCAAGCCGAAAATGCCTGTCAGGCGCCCAGGTGGTGATCCCACAAAAAAGGACGAGTTTTCATATTTATTAAACTTTCGGACAGTACAGTGACCAAAGTCAGGTGTCTGTTTAGTGTCTTATTCAAATCCAACCAGATTCACGTATATCTGTGCCTGATATTGCGTCCTTTATGGTAATCCAACCATTCAGCGTATTCTTATCTCTATCAGAGGTTTACTCACTGGTTCTCAATTACTCCATGTGCCAGTAAACACTTCAAGACTTCATTGTCGCTTTGATAAGCTGGGCCCCTAGATTTTGGGCTGGGTCCCTTGATTTTTTAAGTAAGGGGCCCAGTTGGCCCCTATAGGAAAAAAGTTTGTCTTTTTCCCAGTTATCGGACATATTCCATACAGTAATATAGGTGAGACCACAGCAATGTCACACGGAATAATGTTGCTTTTTAGACCGATATAGTATGTACCTAAATCAGCAGCCTGTTATCGATCTTTGTATCTATTCTGTGTTTTAATGACCGCGAGGAAGAAGCCTCTTGAAAACATTGTTGAAATAGGAGAAAATGCTGGTAACCAGCATTTTCTCCTTTTCCCACAATGTTTTCTACCCTTCCAAAAGCCAGTTTTTATTTTTGAGTCACAATTATTTTGTTGTCTGTAAAACATTCCATTTGAGGCGATTCTAAATTTTCTCATGTGGTAAAGGGCTGAAGCCATCCTTACTTTGGTCACTGTACTGCACATTCTTTGCAGTCTGATCTTGATCTACATTGTCCGCAAAAACGAACTTAAGTCGGTTCCAGCGCTTTATGGGTTAAGCGTCATGCTAAACAGAATTTTGTCATATCCCAACGGCCTGTCTATGTATCACTGAAGTTACGTTTACCAGTCTTTTTCATACTACTCTGTCTCAATCTACTTCCCCCCCTCCACAATGCTCAACTGTGCACTCCATTGAGAAATTTCTTGAATTTTGATATGATTTTCTTTTAGAACAGATGACCCAACTGACGAAGCAGTCTGATCTTGATCTACACTGTCCGTTAAAACAACTCAAGTCAGTTCCAACGCTTTATGGGTTAAGCGACATGCTAAACATAATTTTCTCATATCCCAATGGCCCGTCTATGCATTACTGAAGTTATGTTTACAGTCCTTTTCACCCTACTCTATCTCAATTTTCTTTCCTTGTTTCCACCCCCCTCCCCGCCCCATACTTAACTGTGCACTCCATAGAGTAATTTCTTGAATTTGGATATGTTTTTCTTTTATAGTGGATGACCTACTGATGAAGCAAGTGCGGACAGACTTCCATAGATGCAGCCGGAGAGTTCAGATTTCCCAAGGAAGGTGACAGGTTTTCATATATTATTCATCGCTTTCATAGTTAGTCTACCGTTCATTTGCCTGAAGGAATGTGCTTGAAGTTGTTAATTTCACAAGAGGGCCAGTGGCCCTAAAATGCTCACATGAGTAAGGTCATCTAGGACTGATATAGCCGAAAAGATCCTGGTTGTGACGATGTAAAACACAGGAGTGTAAGTAAATTACTATTTGACCGACTAGACCAATTTTTGAACTTGTCAGAGATATCAAGACAAACATTTGACAAAGTTTCATGAGTATTGGGTTGAAAATGTGGCCTGTAGACAGCACAAAAGGTTTTCTTAAGATTTTGCCCAGTGACCTACTTTTTCACTTGACATGACCAAATTACACACTTGACCAAGATTTTATCAAGACAAATACTCCAACCAAGTTGCATGAATATAGGGCTGAAAATGTGGCCTCTAGAGTGCACAACAGGTTTCTCTAAGATTTGGCCCAGTCACCTACTTTTTCACCAAACATGACACAGTTTCAAACTTATCCAAGATTTTATCAAGACAAACACTCTGACCAACTTTCATGTGTATTGGGCTGCATGTGTGGCCTGTAGGGTGCAAACAGGGTTTTTCTAGGATTTGGCCCAGTGACCTACTTTTTGACCCAAAGTTACCCAATTTCAAACTTGTCCATGAATTCATCAAGACAAACAATCTGAGTAAATTTCAAGAGTATATGATTGAAAATGTGGCCTCTAGAGTGCACACAAGGTCATTGTTGACGCACAGACGATGGACACAGCACAACCCCAAAGGCTCACCTTGAGCACTTTGCATTCAGGTGATCTAAAAAGGCAAATAGTGGCTGTCTTCTTAAATGTTTTGAGAAAGAGACCAGTGTCCAGTTTTGCTGTAATCTGGCTAGATACAAAATTCTGTGGTGTATAATACTGAAACAAGTGGTTTAAACAGAAGAATCATCTGCCTTTTTCAAATACTCAGTGATCCTTTGCAATGGGACTGTTTACACGAGAAGTGTGGAGTGAGCACTTTGATGAACACTTCCTGGTCAGAGTTTATCATTGGGTTCATGCAACACCACTGCTTATGGCTGGGTGTTCCATACCTCTTGTTGTCATCAGTTTCATTGGCCTGTAATTGAGTGCAGTGTCTGGGAAAAAAAAATAATTATGTTAGGTGAGGAAATGTTCAGCTGAACAGAATCTACTCTAAGTCTTTACCTTTGTTTGTGTAATTTACATGTTGCCAAGACCCTCACACCCAAATGCCTTTTGTTCAAAGCACATTCTTCTCTGGAGAGGAAAGTTGAAGTCGATACCACAAACTTTCTATGGGTCAATGTTTAACCTTTGGTCACTAGAAACATGATAGCATTCTAAAGGTAGTCATGATCGTACCCCGTCCAGTGTTGATACCAAGGAATAGGTCAGCAATAATGTCCGCTTTAAAGGGTCAACAGTAAAGGAAGGGATATAGGGCCTTAAGCTCTTTCTTTTGCATTTTTCGGAATGTAGGATTATGTGGTACTATGTGTCTGCCTGTGATGCAGCCCATAGATCAAGTCGGTCAGGATTGGTAAGCGACCTAGTGCAGAAAAACAGGATGAAAGGTCAATTGAGTTGGGTTCTTAGGTCAAGTAGTAAGTCTGTGTTATGTATTTTCTTGTACTAAAACATGGGATTGAGTGGTGTTTACAGCATTTTCAACATTATTCCTGTTATAATGTGGTGGCACGCTGTCCTGGAATTTGGTGTAACAGTACTTTGCACAACATTCTTCTCAAGCCACTGGATGCTTTCCTATACAACCATCATTGAAACTATAGTTAGTAGCTGTTTGTGAAAAAAAAAATCCTTAACCAAGTACTATGTGGTGCAACCTACCCTGTGGAACAAAGTGTGGAGCTGTAAAGACGACAGAGAACGGTGAGAAAGTGGAGGCCAAGATGACCACGAAGAGCCCAAGCAGTGGTGCAACTTGTAAATAACAAAGGTATGCATGAATATTTAGCTGTATAGTGCAAAATAAACAAATTTAGCATTTATTGTGAGGAAGAAAAGAATCTTAGATTCAGTGTTTCTCCTAGCTCATGAAGTTAAGGGGTCAACTGTTGGTTTGGTATAAAAGATTAAAGTTAAAAACACTTACTTCCGAGGCTCGTAGAAACTGTGTTGTCTGTCATCCTAATTACTCAAGTCAGTTGGTGACCATGACCAAGAAGGGTCTAAAACTACAACAAAAAGTTAAACCAGGGCAAAATATAAGTGCTTGCCCACTCACCCATGGCGACTAGAAATTCGGCATGGCAAGCCGAAAATGCCTGTCAGGCGCCCAGGTGGTGATCCCACAAAAAAGGACGAGTTTTCATATTTATTAAACTTTCGGACAGTACAGTGACCAAAGTCAGGTGTCTGTTTAGTGTCTTATTCAAATCCAACCAGATTCACGTATATCTGTGCCTGATATTGCGTCCTTTATGGTAATCCAACCATTCAGCGTATTCTTATCTCTATCAGAAGTTTACTCACTGGTTCTCAATTACTCCATGTGCCAGTAAACACTTCAAGACTTCATTGTCGCTTTGATAAGCTGGGCCCCTAGATTTTGGGCTGGGTCCCTTGATTTTTTAAGTAAGGGGCCCAGTTGGCCCCTATAGGAAAAAAGTTTGTCTTTTTCCCAGTTATCGGACATATTCCATACAGTAATATAGGTGAGACCACAGCAATGTCACACGGAATAATGTTGCTTTTTAGACCGATATAGTATGTACCTAAATCAGCAGCCTGTTATCGATCTTTGTATCTATTCTGAGTTTTAATGACCGCGAGGAAGAAGCCTCTTGAAAACATTGTTGAAATAGGAGAAAATGCTGGTAACCAGCATTTTCTCCTTTTCCCACAATGTTTTCTACCCTTCCAAAAGCCAGTTTTTATTTTTGAGTCACAATTATTTCGTTGTCTGTAAAACATTTCATTTGAGGCGATTCTAAATTTTCTCATGTGGTAAAGGGCTGAAGCCATCCTTACTTTGGTCACTGTACTACAAATTCTTTGCAGTCTGATCTTGATCTACATTGTCCGCAAAAACAACTTAAGTCGGTTCCAGCGCTTTATGGGTTAAGCGTCATGCTAAACAGAATTTTGTCATATCCCAACGGCCTGTCTATGTATTACTGAAGTTACGTGTACCAGTCTTTTTCACACTACTCTGTCTCAGTCTACTTCCCCCCCCCCCTCCACAATGCTCAACTGTGCACTCCATTGAGAAATTTCTTGAATTTTGATATGTTTTTCTTTTAGAACAGATGACCCAACTGACGAAGCAGTCTGATCTTGATCTACACTGTCCGTTAAAACAACTCAAGTCAGTTCCAACGCTTTATGGGTTAAGCGACATGCTAAACATAATTTTCTCATATCCCAATGGCCCGTCTATGCATTACTGAAGTTATGTTTACAGTCCTTTTCACCCTACTCTATCTCAGTTTTCTTTCCCTGTTTCTATCCCATCCACCCACCTCATACTCAACTGTGCACTCCATAGAGTAATTTCTTGAATTTGGATATGTTTTTCTTTTAGAGTGGATGACCTACTGATGAAGCAAGTGCGGACAGACTTCCATAGATGCAGCCGGAGAGTTCAGATTTCCCAGGGAAGGTGACAGGTTTTCATATATTATTCATCGCTTTCATAGTTAGTCTACCGTTCATTTGCCTGAAGGAATGTGCTTGAAGTTATTAATTACACAAGAGGGCCATTGGCCCTAAAATGCTCACTTGAGTAAGGTCATCTAGGACTGATATAGCCGAAAAGATCCTGGTTGTGACGATGTAAAACACATGAGTGTAAGTAAATTACTATTTAACCGACTTGACCAATTTTTGAACTTGTCAGAGATATCAAGACCAACATTTGACAAAGTTTCATGAGTATTGGGTTGAAAATGTGGCCTGTAGAGAGCACAAAAGGTTTTCTTAAGATTTTGCCCAGTGACCTACTTTTTCACTTGACATGACGAAATTACACACTTGACCAAGATTTTATCAAGACAAATACTCCAACCAAGTTGCATGAATATAGGGCTGAAAATGTGGCCTCTAGAGTGCACAACAGGTTTCTCTAAGATTTGGCCCAGTCACCTACTTTTTCACCAAACATGACACAGTTTCAAACTTATCCAAGATTTTATCAAGACAAACACTCTGACCAACTTTCATGAGTATTGGGCTGCATGTGTGGCCTGTAGAGTGCAAACAAGGTTTTTCTAGGATTTGGCCCAGTGACCTACTTTTTGACCCAAAGTTACCCAATTTCAAACTTGTCCATGAATTCATCAACACAAACAATCTGATTAAATTTCAAGAGTATATGATTGAAAATGTGGCCTCTAGAGTGCACACAAGGTCATTGTTGACGCACAGACGATGGACACAGCACAACCCCAAAGGCTCACATTGAGCACTTTGCATTTAGGTGATCTAAAAAGGCAAATCGTGGCTTTCTTCTTAAATGTTTTGAGAAAGAGACCAGTGTCCAGTTTTGCTGTGATCTGGCTAGATACAAAATTCTGTGGTGTATAATACTGAAACAAGTGGTTTAAACAGAAGAATCATCTGCCTTTTTCAAATACTCAGTGATCCTTTGCAATGGCACTGTTTACACGAGAAGTGTTGAGTGAACACTTTGGTGAACACTTCCTGGTCAGAGTTTATCATTGGGTTCATGCAACACCACTGCTTATGGCTGGGTGTTCCATACCTCTTGTTGTCATCAGTTTCATTGGCCTGTAATTGAGTGCAGTGTCTGGGAAAAAATTAATTATGTTAGGTGAGGAAATGTTCAGCTGAACAGAATCTACTCTAAGTCTTTACATTTGTTTGTGTAATTTACATGTTGCCAAGACCCTCACACCCAAATGCCTTTTGTTCAAAGCACATTCTTCTCTGGAGAGGAAAGTTGAAGTCGATACCACAAACTTTCTGTGGGTCAATGTTTAACCTTTGGTCACTAGAAACATGATAGCATTCTAAAGGTAGTCATGATCGTACCCCGTCCAGTGTTGATACCAAGGAATAGGTCAGCAATAATGTCCGCTTTAAAGGGTCAACAGTAAAGGAAGGGATATAGGGCCTTAAGCTCTTTCTTTTGCATTTTTCGGAATGTAGGATTATGTGGTACTATGTGTCTGCCTGTGATGCAGCCCATGGATCAAGTCGGTCAGGATTGGTAAGCGACCTAGTGCAGAAAAACAGGATGAAAGGTCAATTGAGTTGGGTTCTTAGGTCAAGTAGTAAGTCTGTGTTATGTATTTTCTTGTATGAAAACATGGGATTGAGTGGTGTTTACAGCATTTTCAACATTATTCCTGTTATAATGTGGTGGCACGCTGTCCTGGAATTTGGTGTAACAGTACTTTGCACAACATTCTTCTCAAGCCACTGGATGCTTTCCTATACAACCATCATTGAAACTATAGTTAGTAGCTGTTTGTGAAAAAAAAATTTCCTTAACCAAGTACTATGTGGTGCAACCTACCCTGTGGAACAAAGTGTGGAGCTGTAAAGACGACAGAGAACGGTGAGAAAGTGGAGGCCAAGATGACCACGAAGAGCCCAAGCAGTGGTGCAGCTTGTAAATAACAAAGGTATGCATGAATATTTAGCTGTATAGTGCAAAATAAACAAATTTAGCATTTTTTGTGAGGAAGAAAAGAATCTTAGATTCAGTGTTTCTCCTAGCTCATGAGTTTAAGGGGTCAACTGTTGGTTTGGTATAAAAGATTAAAGTTAAAAACACTGACTTCCGAGGCTCGTAGAAACTGTGTTGTCTGTCATCCTAATTACTCAAGTCAGTTGGTGACCATGACCAAGAAGGGTCTAAAACTCTGACAGAAAGTTAAACCAGGGCAAAATATGCCCACTCACCCATGGCGACTAGAAATTCGGCATGGCGAGCCGAAAATGCCTGTCAGGCGCCCAGGTGGTGATCCCACAAAAAAGGACGAGTTTTCATATTTATTAAACTTTCGGACAGTACAGTGACCAAAGTCAGGTGTCTGTTTACTGTCTTATTCAAATCCAACCAGATTCACGTATATCTGTGCCTGATATTGCGTCCTTTATGGTAATCCAACCATTCAGCGTATTCTTATCTCTATCGGAAGTTTACTCACTGGTTCTCAATTATTGCATGTGCCAGTAAACACTTCAAGACTTCATTGTCGCTTTGATAAGCTGGGCCCCTAGATTTTGGGCTGGGTCCCTTGATTTTTTAAGTAAGGGGCCCAGTTGGCCCCTATAGGAAAAAAGTTTGTCTTTTTCCCAGTTATCGGACACATTCCATACAGTAACATAGGTGAGACCACAGCAATGTCACACGGAATAATGTTGCTTTTTAGACCGATATAGTATTTACCTAAATCAGCAGCATGTTATCGATCTTTGTATCTATTCTGAGTTTTAATGACCGCGAGGAAGAAGCCTCCTGAAAACATTGTTGAAAAAGGAGAAAATGCTGGTAACCAGCATTTTCTCCTTTTCCCACAATGTTTTCTACCCTTCTGGAAGCCAGTTTTTATTTTTGAGTCACAATTATTTTGTTGTCTGTAAAACATTTCATTTGAGGCGATTCTAATTTTTGTCATGTGGTAAAGGGCTGAAGCCATCTTTACTTTGGTCACTGTACTGCACATTCTTTGCAGTCTGATCTTGATCTACATTGTCTGCAAAAACAACTTCAGTCGGTTCCAGCGCTTTATGGGTTAAGCGACATGCTAAACAGAATTTTGTCATATCCCAACAGCCCGTCTATGTATTACTGAAGTTACGTTTACCAGTCTTTTTCACACTACTCTGTCTCAGTCTACTCCCCCCCTCCATAATGCTCAACTGTGCACTCCATTGAGAAATTTCTTGAATTTTGATATGTTTTTCTTTTAGAACAGATGACCCAACTGACGAAGCAGTCTGATCTTGATCTACACTGTCCGTAAAAACAACTCCAATCAGTTCCAACGCTTTATGGGTTAAGCGACATGCTAAACATAATTTTCTCATATCCCAATGGCCCGTCTATGCATTACTGAAGTTATGTTTACAGTCCTTTTCACCCTACACTATCTCAGTTTTCTTTCCCTGTTTCCATCCCAGCCCCCCCCCCACCTCATACTCAACTGTGCACTCCACAGAGTAATTTCTTGAATTTTGATATGTTTTTCTTTTAGAGTGGATGACCTACTGATGAAGCAAGTGCGGATAGACTTCCATAGATGCAGCCGGAGAGTTCAGATTTCCCAGGGAAGGTGACAGGTTTTCATATATTATTCATCGCTTTCATAGTTAGTCTACCGTTCATTTGCCTGAAGGAATGTGCTTGAAGTTATTAATTACACAAGAGGGCCATTGGCCCTAAAATGCTCACATGAGTAAGGTCATCTAGGACTGATATAGCCGAAAAGATCCTGGTTGTGACGATGTAAAACACATGAGTGTAAGTAAATTACTATTTGACCGACTTGACCAATTTTTGAACTTGTCAGAGATATCAAGACCAACATTTGACAAAGTTTCATGAGTATTGGGTTGAAAATGTGGCCTGTAGAGAGCACAAAAGGTTTTCTTAAGATTTTGCCCAGTGACCTACTTTTTCACTTGACATGACGAAATTACACACTTGACCAAGATTTTATCAAGACAAATACTCCAACCAAGTTGCATGAATATAGGGCTGAAAATGTGGCCTCTAGAGTGCACAACAGGTTTCTCTAAGATTTGGCCCAGTCACCTACTTTTTCACCAAACATGACACAGTTTCAAACTTATCCAAGATTTTATCAAGACAAACACTCTGACCAACTTTCATGAGTATTGGGCTGCATGTGTGGCCTGTAGAGTGCAAACAAGGTTTTTCTAGGATTTGGCCCAGTGACCTACTTTTTGGCCCAAAGTTACCCAATTTCAAACTTGTCCATGAATTCATCAACACAAACAATCTGATTAAATTTCAAGAGTATATGATTGAAAATGTGGCCTCTAGAGTGCACACAAGGTCATTGTTGACGCACAGACGATGGACACAGCACAACCCCAAAGGCTCACCTTGAGCACTTTGCATTCAGGTGATCTAAAAAGGCAAATAGTGGCTTTCTTCTTAAATGTTTTGAGAAAGAGACCAGTGTCCAGTTTTGCTGTAATCTGGCTAGATACAAAATTCTGTGGTGTATAATACTGAAACAAGTGGTTTAAACAGAAGAATCATCTGCCTTTTTCAAATACTCAGTGATCCTTTGCAATGGCACTGTTTACACGAGAAGTGTGGAGTGAGCACTTTGATGAACACTTCCTGGTCAGAGTTTATCATTGGGTTCATGCAACACCACTGCTTATGGCTGGGTGTTCCATACCTCTTGTTGTCATCAGTTTCATTGGCCTGTAATTGAGTGCAGTGTCTGGGAAAAAATTAATTATATTAGGTGAGGAAATGTTCAGCTGAACAGAATCTACTCTAAGTCTTTACATTTGTTTGTGTAATTTACATGTTGCCAAGACCCTCACACCCAAATGCCTTTTGTTCAAAGCACATTCTTCTCTGGAGAGGAAAGTTGAAGTCGATACCACAAACTTTCTATGGGTCAATGTTTAACCTTTGGTCACTAGAAACATGATAGCATTCTAAAGGTAGTCATGATCGTACCCCGTCCAGTGTTGATACCAAGGAATAGGTCAGCAATAATGTCCGCTTTAAAGGGTCAACAGTAAAGGAAGGGATATAGGGCCTTAAGCTCTTTCTTTTGCATTTTTCGGAATGTAGGATTATGTGGTACTATGTGTCTGCCTGTGATGCAGCCCATGGATCAAGTCGGTCAGGATTGGTAAGCGACCTAGTGCAGAAAAACAGGATGAAAGGTCAAATGAGTTGGGTTCTTAGGTCAAGTAGTAAGTCTGTGTTATGTATTTTCTTGTATTAAATTATGGGATTGAGTGGTGTTTACAGCATTTTCAACATTATTCCTGTTATAATGTGGTGGCACGCTGTCCTGGAATTTGGTGTAACAGTACTTTGCACAACATTCTTCTCAAGCCACTGGATGCTTTCCTATACAACCATCATTGAAACTATAGTTAGTAGCTGTTTGTGAAAAAAAAAAATGCCTTAACCAAGTACTATGTGGTGCAACCTACCCTGTGGAACAAAGTGTGGAGCTGTAAAGACAATAGAGAACGGTGAGAAAGTGGAGGCCAAGATGACCACGAAGAGCCCAAGCAGCGGTGCAGCTTGTAAATAACAAAGGTATGCATGAATATTTACCTGTATAGTGCAAAATAAACAAATTTAGCATTTTTTGTGAGGAAGAAAAGAATCTTAGATTCAGTGTTTCTCCTAGCTCATGAATTTAAGGGGTCAACTGTTGGTTTGGTATAAAAGCCTATAAAGATAACTAGATTGACCCTCAGTTATTATGGCCAATATGAGTCCAAAAGGCGAAAACATTTATTCAGATGGAGACTACCGACTGGCCAAATATAGACTCAGATCATGCAGACTCGGAACATCCAGAAACCTTAACAGATAAGTCTGGCCCTCAAGCAAAAACTCCAGTGAAAAATGTTTTTAAAATAAATGGCTCTTGGATTGACTGACTTGGCCCCATGTAACATTAAGATGGCCCCACTTTTTAAGCTTGGGTGGGCCAGTGTCCCCTCAAGGTCAAAACCTTGGCAGAACACTGTAAAACATAAAGGGTTGTATGGCAAAGGGTAAACTCTTTACCACAAAATACTGGGGTTTAATGAACCTTTGGGGACATGCCTTGGAAAAAATTGTGGGCAAGGGGGAAAATGGTGATAGCCGGTATTTTCCCCAGTTCCCACAATGTTTTCTTGCCTTCTGAAGTCAAATCCATCTGTTGGCGCATATTCAATATTTCGTCTGCAAATACTTGTAACACTTACAGCGCCAACTGGGCCCAACAGACATTTTCAGTGCAGAAATAAGACCCAAATAACTTTACCAAACAACAAAATTTTAGACTGATCCAAATTGAAAGCATTTGCAGATGACAAATCAAATGCGGCTTAAAAATTTAAATTTGTTTTGTGAAGGGTAGAAAAGGTTGTGGGAAAAGGAAAAATGCCGGTTTCCTGCATTTTCTCCTTTTCCCATTTCAAGAAGGTTTTTCTCCAGGGTTGTTAGTATTTCAACAAAATGGGCAGTGTAAATCATAGATCAGACTGCATGCTTTGTTCAGTCTGATCTTAATCTATACCAGCTGATAATGCAACTGTAGTTGTGAAAGGCACTTTGAGGCTGAACTCTTCTACCATACAACAAAATTTTTGCCTTGTCCAAATTGAAAACATTTGCAGACGACAAAATAATTATTTATGCTAAACACGAAATTTGTCTTTCATTTGGTAGAAAACAAGTTGGGGAAAGGAGAGTTCTCACACCAGTATTGACACAGCTTCCTTTCTAAGCCACTGACTTTTTTTATAACATGGATCAGAGGCGAGAGACAAAAAAATCACCAAAAAGAAAACTTGCCTCAACTGTGTAACTTTTAATTTGGACATTTTCAAAAATGGAACGAAACACAATTCCTGATTGGCTTAAGCAAATGGTTCAGCCAACCAGAAGATGCATTTTCAAATCTGGAGTTTGGTAAAGAGTTAATCCTATAAATCTAACATAACAAAAAACAAGAGGGCCATTGGCCCTTAAGCACTCACCTGAATAAAGCCATCTACAGTTGATAAAGCTGAAGACAGCCTGGTTTAATGATGAAAAACAAATGTGTGTAATTGATCTACTTTTTGAACCAAAGTGACCCAATTTCAAACTTGTCCAAGATATCATTGAAACAAACATTCTGACCAAGTTTCAACAGTAGGAGGCTGAAATGTGGCCTCTGCGGTACCCACAATGTTTTTCTATGATTTGGTCCAGTGACCTGCTTTTTGACCAGATATGTCCCACTTTGGAAGTTGTCCAAGATATCACAAAGACAAACTTTCTGACGAAATTTCATGAGTATCAGGCTGAGTGTACAAAAGGTTTTTCTAAGATTTTTCGCAGTGACCTACTTTTTGACCAGACATGACCCAATTTCAACCCTGTCCACGATATCATCAAGACAAACATTCTGACCAAGTTTCAAGAGTATTAGGCTGAATATGTGGCCTCTAGAGTGCATGCAAAGTTTTTCTAAGATTTTGCTCAGTACAAACAATCTGACCAAACTTTATGCATATCTGACTGAAAATGTGGCCTCTAGCGTGCACACAAGGTTTTTCTAAGGTATGGCCCAGGCTGAAAATGTGGCCCCTAGAGTGTGCACAAGATTTTTCTAAGATCTGGCCCAGTGACCTACTTTTTGACCCAACATGACCCAATTTCAAAGTTGTCCAAGATATTATCAAGACAAACATTCTGACCAAGTTTCAAGAGCATCTGGCTAAAAATATGCCCTCTAGAGAGCACATAATGTTTTTCTTAGATCTAGCCCAGTGACCTTCTTTTTGACCCGACATTACCCAATTTCAAACTTGTCCAAGATATCATCAAGACAAATATTCTGACCAAGTTTCAAGAGTATTAGGCTGTAAAAATGGCCTCTTGAGTGCACACAAGGTTTTTTTTAGATTTAGCCCTTCTTCCCCACCCCCCTCCATTGTTTTCAAGAGGTTTCCTTTTCATTGTTGAAAGTTGGGATTGTGCGGTAAAAGGTTAAAAAAGGACAAATGCTCTGTTTTGCACCATAATTTAACTGCCATCTGCAAATGCTTTTAATTTTGGAGAATTAACAAGATTTTTGTCATGAGGTAAAAAGGTTAACTCCTTACCAAAACCCAAAGTTTTAACAACCTGAAGAAGACTTTTGAAAAAATAGAGGGTAAAGGAGAAAATGCTGGCAACCAACATTTACTCATTTCCCACAGTGATATCTACCCCACCAAACACAAATTCCACCTTAAGAACCATGTTTAAATTTTCGTCTGCAAATGCTTTGAAATTGGACTTGTCTAAAATTTTGTTGTTTGGTAAAGGGTTAAACACTAAAATTACACCTTTTTCCCAGAAATCTATATTTGACTATAATTCAGTTTTAACTGAAAATGACGAAAGAAAATAAAAATATGCCCCTTTAACCCTTTACCACACAACCCCAGATCAAACGACCTTGAATAAAGGACCTATAGAAAACACTGTGGGGAAAAGGAGAAAATGCCGGTATCCTGCATTTTCTCCTTTTCCCACGTTGTTTTTACCCCTCCAGTAGCAGATTTCTATTTTAGATTCTCAGTTATTTTGTCGTCTGCAAATGCTTTCAATTTGGACAAGTCTTAAAATTTCGCCATGTGGGTAGAAGCGTATTTCCATTCCCAAAGGATGTCTCGGCCTTTTGCTGTAAAGTCTGTTCAGGCAGGTAGATCTAAACTAGAACACGGAACGACGAGATGCAATAAGAAATATAAATTTACCTTTTATAATCCGATTGTAATTTCCGCTGTTCATGTTATTCCAAGTTAAGAAATTCCTTCTGTATCGAATTGCATTGGCTTTTTCAGCGTTCAACATCTTACACTTTACTGTAGAATAACGTTACCGATTAAAACAAACTATATCTAATCATTTTCTAATCGAGCTGATCTTGTACGCTTTTGTTGTAAGAATCAATTTGCCAATGAATCATTCATTTCCAACAGTACACCTACGGATATTCCTCCATTTTTAACTCCGGAACGCTGCGACACAGCCTGACATGATGACGCAGCATTTCTTGATGCAAGGCGTGTTCTATGCAAAATTTTCCCGCCAAAAGCTGCAACGCATGCTGTCTACCAATACACACACGATTGTGGGCGGAGTGGAATACACGTGATTGAAAGGCACCCTTAGCGGTCGACTTACGGGATGAAATATTCATGGCCACGAAATGCAGTAAAACAATGTAAGTTTTGCTGGCTACATGAACTTCGACATGCCGCGATGAAACGTGTTGTCAGACGCGTGACAACACAGTTTTAACTTTTTAAATGCCTAGTAACGACAAAAAATTAAGACTAGCTCAAATTGAAAGCATTTGCAGACGAAAAATTAAAGGTAGCTAGATTTGTTCTAGATAGGAAAGAAGCGATGGTAGTAACCAGTATTTTATCCTTTTCCCACAATGTTTTCAAACGTCTTCTCCGTCAGGATCGTTAAAACCAGGTAAAAACTAAACAGAAGATAAAGCAACCTGGTAGATCTAACTTTTTATCCAGTTTTATAACTTATTTTTTTACCAGTGACTAACAGTAGGGCAGACCGTACAATAACAGGTTGGACATCATCTTCACAATAATTTCCATACTCTTAAAATGGCATGAATTAAATATAACTGCATTTTAACGCCTGCATTGTTTACTTTCGGCAGTTATTGAAGCTTTGGGCAACATCAGATAGTGCAGAGCGGCAGTAACACACCCCAACACACTGGCAAGAACCATGGGGTCTGCATATTATAATCTTTTCAGTTAAGGCCAATGTTGCGTTGAACATTTCGAATCCTATATATGATGTGCAAATCTTACAAATTTCTACGTGGGCTACCCTTTTATCAAAAAAAGGTTGTTGAAATCATTGTTTTATACAGAACGTGCAGTCTGATTCTGAATCTACACTGTCCAATAAGGAAATATTTTCTCTAAAAATTAACCTTGAAATAATCTAGTAAGAGATCTTTGGTTTTTACTGTTGACTTGAAGGTAGATCTATCATCTAACTTATTCAGCTGAATAAGGGTTAACCCTTATCCTGCTGGATGAAAGAAATGAAACTTTCAGACCGAGAGTAAAAGCCCAAAACTTTCCTGTTTCAAAGGTATTGCTGGAGGAAAGATATCTCATTATCGGACAGTGTAGAAGGATATTCTTTGATCCTCAAAAATACTATTTAAATAGCAAAATGTTGGGTTTTTGCTATGGACGTGAACTTTTCATTCAATTCATTTACCAGGTTAAGGGTTAAATTTGTCTAGTTTACACTCGCGGCTTATTAGCCCTTGGGCTGCTAAGCGCGACTCACTGACCTATTGCGGACAGTGTGCAGTCTGATCTTGGATCTACACTGTCCGATAAGGAGATATCTCTCCTCCAGAAATACAATTGAAATAGGAAAACTGGTTATTTCTAAGTTTCAGTTGTTTTATTTAACAGGATAAGGGTTCACTTCTTTGAGGAAGATCTTGCCGAAACGAATGTCATTTTCAACTGCACGACTCCAGACATGTAGGGTAGGGTGGGGCAAAACGTCCCAAGGGGTAAAACGCCCCCCGTCGATTTCTTGATCACTCCAGTCTATGTGACGTAATGATGACGTCACTGTCATTGGAGGTCACACGTAGATTAATGTGAGAGGAGAGATCAAGCTCTGTCATTGGTAAGTAAGAAAAGAAATGAATGTATTGCTTTTTACACATATCCTTGTTAATTTTTGCCTACTTTTATTTCGCGTTATACTGAAAACGGACGTATACTAGCTTATACACCCTAGCTATATCTATAACACATTGTATTGTGGTTTTACTCAAGTGCACACAATTTGTAAGCACCTTTGCTATATTCGGAATATCTCGATTAATAATGAAAAGTTCTTACTGGGGTAAAACGCCCCGCTTATTATGGGGCAAAACGCCCCATTCCAATGTTTGGTTCTATACTTTCGAATTACATCTTTTCTTTTTTTCCTTTTAAAGTACAGATCGTTCTAGATCTAGATGATAGATCTAAACAGTATTCTTACACATCTTTATGAGAGAGAGAGACAGAGAGAGAGACAGAGAGAGAGAGAGAGACAGAGAACGTTTTCGTTCTACACTATATGCTATTTTTTTGCCCCTGGCATCGACGATAGATCGGGGTCATATTGTTTTGTCCGTCCGTCTGTCCATCCGTCTGTGGTCTGTAGAAAACAATGTTTTCTACCATATTAGTAGATAGAAAATAAATAATAAAAGAATAAATGGATTCAATTTGCCAATTGCTTTCAATTTGAGCAAGAATGAAATGTCTGCTTTCACTTTGATGTTCATTATTAAATCGTCTTTAAACGAACTGGTATTTTATTATGTGTGTATGCCTTATGTCAATGGAGTTATGTCTTTACTTTCTGGACATTTGGTTGTCTCGTACACATGTTACAAGTTAATGCCGAGCCCCATGGCTCAGTCGGTAGCGTACAGGACTTGGGAACAGGAGGTCGCTGGTTCGATCCCCTGGCTCGGCCAATATTCTTTCCGAGGATTGATGATATTCATTGCGACAGGATTCATTCCTCTCTCACCGCTGTCAATTGTTTCGACGATGGTTAAGTGGGAAAGCAGCCAGTGGCTTGGGAAGAATATTGTGCGGAGCACTGGTTAAAAGAACTCCAGGAAAGCATGGATAGGTGCACTGGCCGCTGCGATATAAATGAAATACTGTTGAAAACGGCGTTAAACACCATACAATCAATCAATCAATACAATTTAAGCGATGTCTATCAAATACATATTATTTTACAACTTTAGTAGTGTCCGTGGTCTAGAGGTAGAGCGTCGGCCTCTTGATAAAAAGGTCCCAGGTTCGAATCGCATCCGAGGCGGGTATCAACCTTGGGGATTTTTCATTGGCCCACTCACTCGGCGCGAGTAGTGGTGCAGTGTCCAGGAAGCGGAATCTAGAGAGATTAATCTAAGTTGTAAAGAACTTGTTTCTCAATAGATGTAAAATAAATAAGTTTAAACTAAGGGGTAAAACGCCCCCCCCCCCCCGGGTGCGTTTTGCCCCATAAACAGGGGCGTCTTGCCCCACCCTTGGGGCAAGACGCCCCTGTTTATGGGGCAAAACGCCCCTTTTAAGAAAATAATATTTTTGTTCTTATAATACAGTTTAGAATAGATAACGACGAAAAACATGTGCCATTATATTCAGTTGACTGAAACGGTTATACAACTGCGGAAAACACCATTCTGTCTTCATTCTTTTCCAAAATAATAGCAAAAAACCATTTTGGGGGTGTTTTGCCCCACCCTACCCTACTTGTTGACATTTTAACAGACAAATCAAAAATAGTAAATCTAGATCTAATTTGGAGACGGGGTTAATCTTTTTCCAGGCGACAAAATTTTAGACTCGCCCAGATTCAAACCAGTTGCAGACGACAAAATAAATGTTGAAATAATGAGATTTGTCTCAAAGAGGGCACATAACAGTGTGGAAAGAGGGAGAAAATGCTGGTAAGCAGCATTTTCTCCTTTTCCTACAATGTTTTCAAAAGCCTCCTTTCTCAAGGTCGTTTAACACTTTCCCAAACAAGCCCTGGTTTTCACGTGTCTGCAGTACAAGTCTTTTGAAAACGCTGTGGGAAAAGGAGAAATTGCTCGTAACGAGCAATTTCTCCTTTTCCCACAGTGTTTTCTACTCTTTTTGATAACTTTCTGCTATTTTTATCAAATTTAAAATTGTCGTCTGCAAACTCTTTGAATTTGGACGAGTCCAAAATTTGTCGTTTGGGAAAGGGTTAAACTCGGAATGGTGTAGTAAAGGGTTAAGGTTAGTGTGTTTTCACACGCTCCCTATGTAGCTCTTTGAGTATGATTTTGACAAAGAAAATATCAGCCATGTTCTGCCAAAAGGGGGCTTAATGCATCTCCATAATACATGATACCCAGCAAGTCATTACATAATTATGGATTCTTAATTTCGGTTTTGTATAAGAACCGATTGAATCGTGAGGCACAAGTCCGATACGCTGAGCTTAGGACTCAATTTGTACTGTCGCCCCCGCGTGCATTGATTGATTGTATGGTGTTTAACGCCGTTTTCAACATTATTTCAGTTATATCGCGGCGGCCAGTGCACCTATCCATGCTTTCCTGGAGTTTCTTTTACCAGTACTCCGCACAATGTTCTTTCCTAGCCACTGGCTGCTTTCCCACATAACCATGGTCGAAACAATGATCAGCGGTGAAAGAGGAATGAATCCTGTTGCAATGACTATCATCAATCCTCGGAAAGAAATTGGCCAAGCCAATAAGAAAAATATGATGCACATAACTGTACCAAGTGTCTCAGGAAGGCTGGCTTTAATAGCGGAAGGCGATGTTAGATGTTTTCATACACTGCTTTGTTGTTTAGATTCAGTCTCGTTAAAGTGTGTCTATGTTTTATCGCATGTCACAATATGATCATTAAAATTTAACCCCTCTTTCCTAATTCGTTCTGAATTTTTTAAACAGATTTCGACCCCAACGCCCATGTGCTCGGCCGTCAAAAGTCGAGGTACCCACATTGTGCAAACGCGCGAAATTTCAAGATTGTCAGTCGAAATCTCCTAGTCACTTTTATATGAAATATTAAATTTGACAGCTATTTTTCTGACTACATGTATATCTCGGCGATCTTGTTTTACATGCTGCTCTACATCCGTGATGATGTTTTCTGTGAGTGATGTTGATAGACGGCCAGATTTAGGGTCGTCTTTGGCAGTACTGCACCCTTGTCCGGTCCAATCCATTTAAGAACATCAGATTTCTTGAGTAAGTGTCCCCCTAATTTTTTTCTAAAGCGGTTTTGCTTTCCGATAAATACTTTCCGAGTTTGACGTAAACAATTATGATTACTCTCGGCTCAAATAAAACGTCGTCCGACATTTTGGATCAGTAATGCAGAATATGACGTCATTAAAGTGACGTCACACTCGACCTAATTGAATATGGCGTCATTTGAAAGCTTGAGTCAGTTACCAGATGATTAATGCTTATCTATGCAATTTTGTATAACCCTATGTGAAGTGGTTTTCAAAATAACGAGGTCGTCCACGTTCTTTCTGATCGGCCCTCGTGTGTTAACTAGGGGTATTAGAGAAAGAAGTTGTCAACCTGTACCGCGCCGAAAACCACTTTAATTTGCCGAAAAATACCATCAATGCTACCTCATCATTTTCCAGTTTTATCGCCGTAAATCATCACAAAGCACCAAAACTGCAGAAAAAAAGCATTCCCAATGGGTGGATGTGTGTCGTTTGGTTAGGGTTATTTGGTCATTAGGGGTATGGGGTAGGATGTTACCCTTCAATCACCTAAAACCACCTAAATATGCCGGAAATACCACTGATGATACTTCATGTGCTCTAGTAATCGTTTCGCCGAAAACCACTTTTATACGCCGAAAAAAAAAACATTGTGTATTGATGATGCATCTAGCTCTAGTGATCGTATCTCGCAAAAACATCGAAACGCAGGATTGTTTACCACAAACGGAGTAAATTCTGAGTTGGGATGCCTTAATATGCTGGAAAACATCATCGATGATAGCTCTTAATTGGACAGGAAAGATGGTGGGAAAGGAAAATATGCCACTAACCAGCATTTTGACCTTTTTCCACAATGTTTTGAAAAGCCTTCTTGATCAGGGTCGGTAAAATTCGAGAATGTGTGGTAAAGGGTAAGACATTTTTTTTTTTAATTAAAACGGACAATAGGTTTGTGCACCGCAAACAGAGCAAATTCTGGGTGGGGATGCCTAAAACCATCTAAAAAAAGCCGGAAAACATCAATGATAATACCTCATCTGCTCTAGTAATCGCTGAAACCCTCTTTTATACGCCGGAAAACAATATGCATCGATGATACATCTACTTCTAGTGATCATATCTCCGAAAAACACCTAAATGCAGCATTATCTGGCACAAACAGTGTAAAATTTGGGTGGGAAAGTCGAGAGAGAGAGAGAGGGTGGCCTATCCATATATTCATGGAGGAAATATGTCTTTTGAACATCCTTTTTTGATAAAAAAAAAAATCAACTTTATTTAAATTGGGCTCGTAAAATTTATGAAGTATGTCAAATGGTTGTACTATGCATTCCTTGACATCAGGTAAGTACGAGTAAAACTCTGGACAAAAAAAAAACATTTACTCTTTCTGCGCCTTAGGCGAAAACGGGCTTTAGCGGATGGCATAGATCAAGATCAGACTGCACTAAATGTACCGTCTGATTTTGGATCTATACCAACCGCTTGTTTAGTCAAGTCTATAAGCTAATAATTCGACGTAGGCTACTAATTCAGCGACCATTTTCCATGGCTCTTTCGACGATTATGATATCTGATCGCGAGAATTCGTTTCTGTACACTTTGGATTAAAAGAAGTGTGTGGTGACAGTGACCTTCGTTTCTTCTGCCTCGCTAGTTGCAAACAGTCTTAACTTAGCTTTCCTCGCAAAATGTCCTTTAAAGCGAAACAAGTTTACGGTGTTTATGATTTCGCGTACAATGAAGCTGTCCAAGCACTACTATTTCCTTCGTGAAGAGTCCAGTATCGTCCTTGATACTAATATGCCATCTTAGTGCTCCAGATTTGATTTGAAAAGAAATGAGATCACTCAAATGGACGAATACGCCCGGACGAACGAGCCTAGACGAACAATCTCGGGCGAACAAGCCCGGGGACGAAAAAGCACGTACGAAAAAAAAAAATCCCGAAAACATCCTTAACCCTTTCCCAGACGACAAATTTTGGACTGGTCCAAATTGGAAGAGCTTGCAGACGACAATTTTAAATTTGATGAAAAAGGCAGAAAGGTCTCAAAAAGGGTAGAAAACACTGTGGGAAAAGGAGAAATTGCTCGTTCCGAGCAATTTCTCCTTTTCCCACAGTGTTTTCAAAAGACTTGTACTGCAGACACGTGAAAATCAGGGCTTGTTTGGGAAAGGGTTAATTCTGTATAAATTATTTGTGCCCTGGAACAAGGCCACTTAGTGAGCAACGATAATTATATTGTCAATGCTGGTAAAGGTCTATTACATGTGTGTTATACCAAATACCTAGCTCCAGGCTCGGTAAATGCATACAAGGAGATCTGAAACATGTCCCTACAATGTTTCTATAGACCGCCATAGTGTGGCCATGTTTCTTCTCGGGTTTAAAAGTCAGGACAGGTTACCATAAGATAATTCTGCATCTCAAATGTATGATGTATAAAACCTCAAGATCGTGTAATTCTAGGCAACTAGATCTTTAACGGTTTCCTAATACTTGTCCAACATCAAAGATACATTTGCCGATACCTAAAGTTTGGCCTTTTCAAAATTAGGTTTAAGATAAAACCAGCTGCCTTTATTTAAACAAAATCTATTGATTATATCAATGCCGTAGTTTGCCAAGTTTCGATGCAAGATGACTTAATGAGTAGAATATTGTTTTATGTTCTTTTGTAGCCACGCGGACAACTTGCTCACATGACTTAAATGCTTGGAAGGATGCATTCGAAATTTGTGTATGCTTAGCCCAATAGTTTACAAAGAAAGATCTTTGAAATGTTGAAATTGATTTTTTTTTTTTTACAGAAATTGTTGGAGACGCAGAATGGATAGACACGTGACTGACTTTCAAGAGAGAATCGTAAATACTCGTAAAATGATTTAACAAACAATTACATTGGCACAATTTAAAAGTTTTCTGGCTTTCGAGTATTAGACTTGAGCCATGATCTGTAAAAAGGGGGCTTAACCCTTTACCACACAATCCCGACTTTTAACGACCTTGAAAAAGAAAGCTTTTGAAAACATTATGGGAAAAGGAGAAAATGCTGGTTACCAGCATTTTCTCCTTTTCCCACAATGTTTTCTCCCCTTCCCAAATCAAAGTTCTATTTTTGAGTCACCTTTAATTTGTCGTCTGCAAATGCTTTCAATTTGGGGCAGTCTAAAATGTTGTCGTTTGGTAAAGGGTTAATGCATGTGCAAAAAGTATCGACCTGGGTCAAAATTCTTTGTCATTGATCAGTTTTCTGCGTGTCATAGGACCAGTGTACCTCATAATTTAATCTGTTGTTGCGAAAAATGGATTTTTATGGATCCATAATTACATGATGATTTGCTTGATATAAGAGACCCCAAAGACCTGCATTAAAACCCCTTTCGCCAAAGCGCGGCTCACTTTCACGAATCAAAAAAATAGTATGTCAGTGAAGAAGGAAGGAACAAAAATATTGAATGCTTCATAAAAGTATAAACATGTTCATGAGCGATGTTCTGTGAAAAGGGGGCTTAATGCATCTGCAAAAAGTATCGACTCAGGTCAGCCTGCGCAGTCCGCGCAGGCTGACCTGGGCCGAAACTTTTCGCTGTTGGTCAGTTTTCTGTATGTCAAAGGACCAGTGTACCTTATGATACAGTCGCTTGTTAGACATAATGGTTATGTGATGACTTGCTCGATATCATGCATTACGGAATTGCATTAAGCCCCCTTTTGCCAGAGCATATCTCATATATATTTTATTATCTTATGTAACAAAACAATATTTGGCACGATTGTTAAATCGTACTTCGTTCTTCGTTTGCACATGGAAAATAGTAACGCTAAGTGACGCCATTGGATAGATAGAAATGAGCCATGCTTTGGCAAAAAGGGGCCTAATGCATCGCCGTGGTTCATTATACGAAGCAAGTCATCACATAATTATGGATTCATAATTGTCACTTCTTTTAACAATCGATTTAATTATGAGGTGGAATGATCCTCGGCCTTACAGAAATTCAGTGTGGACTGCTCAGGCTGACCCGAGTCGATACTTTTCACAGATGTGTTGAGCCCCTTTTTCACATAGCATGGCTCAAGTTTAATGTAAAATTAGTACAGAAGTTACCAACTTTTGTTCTAGTTTTACAATACATTTTTCTGCCAGTAACTGGAACTTTGACAGATTCTACTGTATCACATTGCCAGGCTCATAATGATGTCCGTACTTTTGGATGGTACGAATTACATTCGTCTTCATCTTGCTTCTCCAGATGTGTACTTTTGGCCGCTAGGGTGCCTTTAACCAAATAATCATGTGTTTTCACGACTAAATGGATAGATTAACTGATGGCACTTTATGGCCCATAGATAGCGGAGGTCATATTGGACGCATATTTAGTCTGGTTTATTTCTGTCAAAATCAGCCAAGCCCCCGTAGCTCAGTCGATAGCGTACAAGACTTGAGAACAGGAGGTCGCTGGTTCGATCCCCGGCTTGGCCAATTTCTTTCCGAGGATTGATGATAGTCATTGCGACAGGATTAATTCCTCTCTCACCGCTGACCATTGTTTCGACGGTATGGTTATGTGGGAAATCGTGGAAAAAGGAGAAATGCTAATAATCAGCATTTTCTCCTTTAATCATGATGTTTTCTAACATTTGAAGGAGATTTAAGTACTATAATTTGAGCCAAATTTGATAATTGTTGTTTGTAAATGAGCTGTGCTCTGGCAAAAGGGGGCTTAATGCATCCCCGTGATCCATGATACCAAGCAACACTCGTCACAACTCGGCCGATTCCGTACCTACATCTAACCTCGTCTGTATAAAGGAGGCTTCCATTTTGAACTACCAATCATATGATCTTAAATTTGGCGGCGCCCCTGTAGATCGCTAAGCAACGACATGAACAACCACGGTGAAGTTATTCACTTCTATCGATCTGTCGATGAAAGCTCCCAACGGAATTGATAAACCTCGCTAAAAATTGAATGTACAAACTGTTTGCCGACTGAAATATTCTTAGAAAGATAACAACAGAAAATTTACGCATGTTTTCTTTTTTAAGAGGAGCCTTACAATTTCAATAACGGTAGAGCGGTGTGCTTCCGGAGGTGTGCGAAATGTACCGTGTAGGTGCATATCAAGTTACGTGATACAGCCGAGGGATTTGATCACCAGATCACCCGAGGTATGCCGAATGACCAAGCAGCTTATTACATGATTACGGATCTATAAAATCCATTTTGTCTAAAAACCGATTGAACCATGAGGTACACTTGTCCTTGGATATACAGAAAACTGACTGATAGCGAAAAGTTTCGGCCCAGGTCAGCCTGCGCGGACTGCGCAGGCTGACCTGGGTCGATACTTTTCGCAGATGCATTAAGCCCCCCTTTCACAGAGCACGGATAAAATACTTTTAATTTGGACAAGCCTGAAATATTGTCGTCAGGATAAGAATTAATAGGGCAGCAAGATACTCTGTGAGAACGGAACATCTAGCAAACAACCGAGTTGTCTAATGCTTTTAATTAACTCTTTAACCCGAGTTTTAACGACCCTGAGAAAGAAAGCGTTTTGAAAACATTGTGGGAAAAGGATAAAAATATGGTAACCAGCATTTTCTCCTTTTCCCACAATGTTTTCTAACCTATCAATGACAAATTTCATCTTTTGGGCCACCTTTCATTTGTCGTCTGCAAATGCTTTCAATTTGGACCAGTCTAAAATTTTGTCCTTTTGTCAAAAGGTTAAATGCCTCGTGCGCTTCGAAAAGAGGGTTAACCCTTTCCCAAACAAGCCCTGGTTTTCACGTGTCTGCAGTACAAGTCTTTTGAAAACACTGTGGGAAAAGGAGAAATTGCTCGTAACGAGCAATTTCTCCTTTTCCCACAGTGTTTTCTACCTTTTTTGACAACTTTCTGCCATTTTCATCAAATTTAAAACTGTCGTCTGCAAACTTTTTGAATCTGGACCAGTCCAAAATTTGTCGTTTGGGAAAGGGTTAAATGCATCCGCAAAAAAGTATCGATTCATGTCAGCTTGTAATTTTTCTGCATGTCAAAGGGCCATTTTATCTCATAACTCAGTCTGATGGTAGACAAAATAGATTTCATGGATTCATAATTGAGCCAAGCTCTGTGAAATGGGCGATTTATGCATCTGCGAAAAGTATCGATTCAGGTCAGCTTGGGCAGTCCGCGCAGGTGACCCGGGCCGAAACTTTTCGCTTTTGGTAAATTTTCTGTATGTTAAAGGACAAGTCAACCTCGTGATTGAGTCGGTTGATAAGAAAAGTGGCTATTATGGATCTATAACTATGTGATGGCTTACTTGCTTCAACGCATCACGGAGGTGCATTAAGCCCCCTTTTGCCAGAGCATGGCTCAATAATATGAGGACTTCCTTGATGTGAAGCATCATCGAAAGGCACCCCCTCTTGCCAAGGCACCGTTCAAATGTATTTAATGTTGTGTTGTGCATTTTTCAAAATTCTCAATCAGATTATTGTGACGTATCACATACATATGGGCATGCTCTGGCAAAAGAGGGCTTCATGCATCTCCATGATGTATTATACCAAGCAAGTCATCATATAATTATGGATCCTTGCTAGCCCCCTTTTTTAATGACCGAGTCAATCATGGGGTAGACTGATGCCTATAGACATACAGAAAATTGACTAATAGCGAAAAGTTTCGGTCCAGGTCAGCCTGCGCGGACTGCGTAGGCTGACCTGGGTCGATATTTTTCGCAGATGCATTAAGCCCCCTTTTCACAGAGTATGGCTCATATGCACAATGATTTTTTTAATCAAATGTCCAACCAAGTGAATGTCTCACTTTTGTAAAACTTAGTTTGTGTACTTTTTTTTCATTTCCAACAATGTATTCAACCCATGTAGATACTAGAATATACTCTATATTTTCTTAGGTGCGCAGGGGCACACCAAGGCATACGCCTATATGAACACCGAAGAACGAAAAATTGAAGGAGGAAGAAAAGATAAATTACTGACACATGAAAAATACATGCACATGTCAGAGGCGCCGTGTTCTATGTGTAAAAAAGTGAAAAAGAAAAAAAAAGACAGTTTTAAGTTTCTCATCTGGCAGGCCTGGCATTCCACCTCCCTCCCGGGGCTACCCTTTCCCTCTCATAAGAGACTAAGCCGCCTTAATCTTCTAGGACAGACAAAAGCGACAGTCAAATTTAAACTGGAAAGAAAAGACAAAACAAAGAGAACGTTTCGTACTCACATGTACCATGAAACAGAATAAAGTGCCTCTCATATTTAATTTCACCGACTCAGAACCAATTAGGTACAGGGTTGAGATGCCAAGTAAAACATAGTTCCATGGCAGACAATAGATAACACGATCAGACTGCACGTCTTTCAGTACACACATAAGTACAACATACACATTTACATCAAAATAAAAATAATAAGTGCACATCATATGCTTATTATATGCTTAGTTGCTTATCAAATAGCAGTATGAATTATCATAGCCATTGTCTTTAATATTCTTGCAAAGCATGCACTAAAATGTACATTGTGAGTACAATAAATAAGCCATGCTCTGTGAAAAGGGGGCTTAATGCATATTCGAAAATATTCGACACAGGTCAGCCTGCGCAGTCCGCGCAGGCTGACCTAAGCCGAAACTTTTCACTATCGGTCAGTGAATTTTCTCATGTCCAAGGACCATTTTACCTCATGATTAAGTTGGTTGTTGTAAAAAGTGGCCATTATGGATCTATAATTACACGTATATGATGGCTTGATAGGTATCACGCACCACGGAGATGCATGAAGCCCCTTTTTGCCAGAGCAGGGCTCAAATGTTAAAAAGGTGTTGACAAACGGTGCATGTTCGTGTATACCTACATTAATTGTCTTCATTAGAGGAAAAATTATGATGAGTATGAATAACAAAGAAAAAAAAAAGGCTTCTGTATCTTGATGGACTTTAAAAAGACCCAAAAAATGTCACACACGTACATACATGTATAAGTATTATATACAAGTACATATATATATATAATTATGAGCCATGTTCTGTGAAAAGGGGGCCAAATACATCTGCAAAAAGTATCGACCAGTGTCAGCCTGCGCAGTCCGCGCAGGTTGACCCGGGCCGAAACTTTTTGCTATTGGTAAATTTTCTGCATGTCAAAGGAAATGTGTACCTCATGAATCTGTTGGTTGTTAGACAAAGTGGGTTTTATGGATCCATAAGTATTTAATGAAATGCTGGGCAAAATGCATCACGGACATGCATTAAGCCCCCTTTTGCCGGTGCATGACTCATGTTACAAACGTTACAAATGCACGGACGGACGTTTCAATGTTGCAAAGTACAGACTGACGAACTTTTCGCTACAGGCCAATTTTCTGCATGTCAAAGGACCAGTGTACCCCATGATTTATTCGGTTGTTAGACAAACTGGATTTTATGGATTCAAAATACTGTTAAGCATTGCTTGGTATCATGGATCATTAAGCCTCCTTTTGCCATGACCATAGCTCGTGTGTCTAGCTGTATCCATCGATTCGCCCAACCTTGCACTCATTCATACTTTTCTATGGATGTACGTGTGTATCTTTACATCCTCACCCTCTTGAACTAATATTATAGGACGTTTATACATAAGGTCGATGTTTATCAAGGCAGAAATTCCTGTGGTATGCTGACCTTCATAATCATTTAACCCTTTACCAAACGACAACATTTTAGACCGGTCCAAATTGAAAGCATTTGCAGACGACAAAATAAATGTGTCTGAAAAATTGAAACTTGTTTTAGAAAGGGTAGAAAACATTGTGGGAAAAGGAGAAAATGCTGGTTACCAGCATTTTCTCCTCTTCCCACAATGTTTTCGAAAGACTTCTGGTTCAGGGTCGTTAAAATTCGGGATTGTGTGGTAAAGGGTCAAATACATAAAATAGCAGTGCTACCACCACGCACTAATCTGTGCGGTCATACTGACTTACATGTTTGCCTTTGCCTACATTATTGCGCCACATATACTTATAATAAAAAATGATGATATTTATGTTCATGCAATGGTATGTACATACATAATCATGTGAATCATGGAACTGTCATTTAGACCTCAAACTTACAGTGCAATTATTGTGGCGCCGCATGAGCGGCGGCACTATATTTTTATTCGGATTTGTAAAGTGCCTACGGAGGCAGCCATATTGAACTGGTTCCATGCTTTGTTTTAACATCCACCTATATCTACTGTACTTTGATTACCAGATCGGGGTCCATAATAACTTTTTTATTTATTTGTGGGGATTTATTTTTTGGTTTTTGTAGATTGCACTTTCATTGTTAGATGGATAAAAACACGGATCGTAGACATATCAACATTTTCCTTTCGAAAAATAAAAAATGCATTTCGAATAATAATTCACGTGATCAAAAATTATCTGTCACAAATTTTCGAAGCCACCAGTTTAAATATCTTACGCTGGAAAAGGTTAAGAAGCATTTTCAAGCTCTTTGACCCTAGAGCACCCTATGTGGTACTTGTGACCCCACTTATATTTTTGTTCTAGTTTTGTATGGATTGTAGAAATATTGTTTTCCTTTCGCGATCGTGTTTTTAAGACCAGCTAACTGTAACTAGGTCAATGTTGGGGGTGACAGATGTTTCGGTAACAGACGAGTTCGGTAAATTGGACTTATAGAGTAAATCGATTAGATGTTTCGGTAACAAGGTAATTATATAGTGGTAATGCACCGTGACGTTTTTCACACCAAATAAAGTCTTGGTTCTGATTCGTTCAATGTTTCTCTTTTTTCTTCCACACACTTTAAGACATAATATTTTTGTTATGTTTCTACTGTTATGCTGTACGTAAAATGATACCCGAATCAAAGTTGAGGTAACGAATAACAACACCCAATCCTAAACTTGAAACACGTTGTATCTCCTTTTAAATCGATGCTTTATGATCCTTTCAATGTGAAAATATTTTCTTACTGAAAGACTTCCAAACCAGCCATTAACCCTTAGAGCGTCTGTCATTACTGCTGTTGCCATTGCGGCCGGTGCAGATCGAGATCAGAGTACACCAAACACGGAGTTTGATCTTTGATCTTCATTTGTCAATTTTGCAAGACATTCAGAACAAGAAAACCTTGACACTGCTAAAATTAGGTTTTATATCTAGAATGAAAATGACCGTTGGGTTTATTCGACGCTCTTAGATTTAAAATTATTGATAGTTAAATTTAGTTCAGAAACACAGGTAATACAGGTAAAAATATTGTGGCAAAAGAAGAGAGCGAGCGCGAGAGATAGATTGTAGCAAATACTTTTTTTGACAAATACTTTTTTCAAACTGCACGAGCAGTGTGTGACCTAAACATGCCCAATACCCATAACTTTTACATGCAGTCTGATCTGCGAGTTTCTTCTTGTCCATTGGTGTTTCAGGTTTTCATAAACTGGGGTTAATCTTTAAGATCTACGGGAAACTTCTTTATCTTGTTGGCAATGGGAGGTGTGAAAACAGGCTGTAAACGCGTCTATATACAATATACAGTACTCCCTTCGCTCTCAAATAGTACGCATATGATTTTTTAATGCAGTGTTGTATTGATGAACGCACTTTAAAACCAGCAGACGCCGATTTTTGTGCACCAGACCAGATTTGAAAACTGTGTGGAAAATGGAGAGGAACAAAACAGAACAGATATCTTTTAGATGGGCACAAATGTTCATGGTCAAAATCACAAGAAGTATGCACGAAAGCATTATTGTCAAGGCCTCTCTCTCTCTATCTCTCACTCCCTCTCTTCATTTGCCACAATGTTTCAAATGTATTATCTTTATTTCTGAATTCACGTTAATTATCCATAATTTTAACCCTTAGAGCATCGAAAAAAGTAAAGGCTATTTTCATTTTAGAAACAGAACAATACATATATTACAATATACGATCCCTGGTCTAATATTAGCTATTTCAAAGCAAAGTTGTCCTTCTTCATAATGTCTTAGAAAAGCTGGCAGCGTAAACCAACGATCAGAGTCTGTTTTTTGTTTTTTTTTTTTTTTTTTTTGCAGTTTGATCTTTGTCTGAATCGGTCGCAAGGGCAACAAGAGTGAAAGGTGTTCTGAGGGTAAATGGCTGGTTTGGAAGTTGACCAATTTGTTTCCGGAAGAAATTATTTTTCACACAGAAAACGTTGACAAGAATAGCGTCATTTTTAATAAAACATTTTTAAAAAACTTGAGGACTGGCTTAAAGTTGGAGTCTGTTATCTGTAGGACGATTAAGTAATACGGGTACAAGCTTAGGGCTGGGTTTTATCAGGGATCGTATATTATTCATTACATGAATCAGCTATGGGTGAAAAACGAAAATAAGATATGGTGATCAAAATTTACTAATTTCAGGTATTTATTTATACAGCATGGAAAGAACAACAAATATATTTACGTCAGAAAACGAGTGAGAATTGCAAATTAAAAGAAAAAACGTTTGCACAAACAGAAGCCATGGGTGTGAAAAACGTCACGGCACTATATTACTGCCTTGTTACCGAAACATCCAATCAATTTACTCTATAAGTCCAATTTACCGAACTCTTCTGTTACCGAAACATCCGTAAATCAATGTTGGAGCGCCTAACATGACTGGTATCATACAACCCCTCTAGTCTATATAGATATAAGGACTTCATTCAAGTCTTTATTATATCTATAATAAAGAGGGGTTGTATGATACCAGACATATGTGTTGGAGTGTCAGATTTAGCACAATCCGATAACAGACTTTTCTTTCGTTAATGTAAAATCTTCCTGTTCAAAATCTGACGGTCGAGAGTTTTGATATTTCATGTGTAGTATCGCTACAATGACCTCTACCAAGTACTAGTATGTTCAAATGGTGGCCTTCGGGTCAAAAGTTGCCATATGCTCCCCTCCACCCAGATGTCACAAATTTGCGCATAGCCATATTTGTTACACACTTTTCAAAATCTTCTATCAAATATCAGAAGGGCAACAGCTCTAACATTTCTATCTACCAATTGTGTCCAAATGATGTCCTGTGGATAAAGAAATGGCCCAGTCCATGGATAAGAAGTTTGCAAATAGCGTTCAATGATATGAAATTTAAAAATCTTGTCAAAAACCAGATGGCCCAGAGTTTAAATACAGTATCACCACTTGGACCTCTACGAAGATTGTGCAAGAGATGCGTATTAGGAAATAACCCAATGCATTGTGCCCTGTTACAGAAACAACTAGCTTGCGGCGCCATTGATGTTCAGCATCAGTATTTTCTTGTCCTATATTATATGTATGCAGTGGGGTCTAAACTGCTGAGCTGAGTACCGAGTACATATAAGCACCAATGAGACGACTCGTAAAAAGAAACTTCAAAGGTGTTTTTGAGATAACGAAGTACTGAATTTTCTGAAGCAAGTTATATTCGATGGAAAATTACATGTTGAACTACAGGAAAATGATTTTCTTTGTAAAATCACGATGAAGTTCTACTAACATTATGGTAGCCTAGGTTCTAGTCTAATATTTATTGCCCTTATTTGTATTCTGACTTTACTCTGTCAATAATCAGTTAAACAGTTTATTTCCACAGATATTTATGGACCGTGATACGGAGACCGAGATGAGGAATGATTAAGGAATCATTATCGCCTAGACCAAAGCTACAAAAAAAAAATAATAATAATGATAAAAGAATAGAGGAAGCACGTGGAGAATACACCGTCCATAAAAAGTACTGCTACAGAAGTCTTGGCATTCAATGCGTTACCATAATAAAAAGTATTAAGAGAGAGAGGGAGAGAGAGAGAGAGACAGACAGAGAAATACCTTAGATCAACAGTGATGATAATATTCTGTATTATTTACGATGATGATTGCCAAGCTAAATGCGACTGGCTAAATAGATAAATGATGGCGCGATTGACCCCACAAGTTCAAGTCTAGTAAAGGTTTTTTAGTGAGATCAGAATTACCTAATTCAAGTGTGACAGGTTAAATAAAATGCTTTCCTCTCTCTCAGAGCGGTTAGAAATATATGAGGGCAAATCATCATACCCGAACAAATGAAAATCGTCATGAAACACTACGCGAAAGTCTTCAATGACATCTACTGCAACAGTCTCGAATGCTTCACGTAAAGCAATATCCTTTGTTCTCCTTAAATCCATCGGATCTGATTCTCTGTACGCTTTACGAGCCATTTCTATGAAATCACTTGCAGACATATTGACAATTTCCGGAGTTAAGGTCAAAGTTTTATTTATAGCTATTATTCCTCTCATTTGAAGCTTCAACCATATTCTGTGAAGCGCTTTATTCCAGCTTATAGATTCAAGAATGTCTTTTTTCCAAGAAAACGGGCTTTGAATACTGTCAAGTATAGCATCGTCAACGGACAATTCATAAAATTTATTTCTGATGCTGTCTACTGATGTATTTATTCCGACTTTGTTCATGATGAATACAGCATGCTCTTGAAACGCTTCCATTTTGCCGATATATTTGAATTTATAACGACATGGATAACAACTGTGCATTGTACTCTTGAAATGTGCATTGAGTTTTCTTCCCGTCCTCTCACTGTGAACAACATGGCGGACGAATTCTTCGAATGTGACGTCATGGCCATCAATCACGTCTGTGTTGTTTGACCCTCTGTACGCTTTAATAGCCTCGACACCAAACGTTTTCCAGTAGGCCGGATTCGGTGCTAAAAGTTTGTCAACAAACGCCGAAAGTAGCCTGGAATACGGATTTCTTACGAAAAGAAAAGGAAGGGAGTTTTTAAATAAAACATCGGCATATTTCGGACTTCTTACGTTTTTTGTAAAGAGTTTTGAATCTTTTAATGCAGTCACGATCGGTACATCATAAGGGTTTTGAAATGACGTTGTATTTTTCAGTAACACGTAAAACAATCTTCTCCAGAAAGTTGTGCCGCTCTTAGCCACTGGACAATATACCAGACTTTTTGATGGAACCGCCAAAAAAACTTTCACAGAGCCTGATTTTTTGGCAGAGTGGTGAGCTTGACATATTCTCTGGACAGTGGTACCGAGTTTAAAGCCATCGTGCCCCTCCTCGTTATTCAAATGACTTGTTAAGACTGAATTAGACTGGAAGAAACAAAAACAAATTAACATGAGACAGAATACCAAACCGATGATTATATATAAATTTTTAAACATTTGCGAATAGTACGGATTAACTGTTATCCTGCTAAATAAATCAAATGAAACTTTCAAACCGATAAAAACAACAAATAATGTTATTTCGAACTTTTTTTTGACAAAAATATATACTTATCGGACTGTGTAGATCCAAGATCAGACTGCACGTTTTGTGCAGTCTGATCTTGATCTACACTGTTCGCAAAAGGTCAGCGATTCGCACTTAGCAGCTTAAGGGTTAACTAGGGTAGGGGCGAGCCAGACTTTCTTTTGTCAAAACTTACATTCAAATTGGTCCATTCTTTTTCATGTATTGAATTCACATATTTTTTTTTTGTCTTCCACTTACACCTGTGGACAGTCATATTCTTTCAGAATTGTACAGAAGAACCTTAACCCTTATCCTGCTAAATAAGTGAAATGAAACTTTCAAGCTCATGTAAAAAAAAAAAAATAGCAGATTGTGTTATTCCAAAGGTATTTTATGGGGAAAAATATCTGCTTATCGTACAGTGTAGATTAAAGATCTGACTGCACATTCTGTGCAGTCTGATCTTAATCTATACTGCAAAAGGTCAGTGAGTCGCGCTTAGCAGCCTAAGGATTAATCTGATACGTTCCCTTGTTCCTATAAAATCAATACATAAAATGTGTTGTTCTACATACTGAATGTGAGGAGTGTTCAAATATGAATGCATCTAAAGATGGGATCCGCAGACTGAAACTTTGTACCGGTATATCTGTTGTAGGTGAATACCTTTGGGGGGAACAAAATAAAAATTTCAGTGAAACCTATGAAGAATCAAATTTTTGGTGCTTAGATGCATTCATATTTGAACACTTCTCGTATAAACATCTACCAACAACCCAGTGTTTTAACAACCATTAGGCAGAAGGCTTTTGAAAACACTGTGGGAAAGGAAACAGTGCTGGTAACTAGCGATTTCTTCTTTTTCTGCAAATGCTTCCTATCATTTCAATAATAAATATCATTACTTGAGCCACGTTTGGTTTTTCGTCTGCCAATGCTTTCAATTTGGACCAGTCTAAGAACTTGCCGTATGGTAAAGTTAAGTTTTATTAAGTCCAACAAACATTTACTATGGTCTATACAGATGAGCTAATCATTAATATTGTAAAGGTCGGAAATTTATATTCTTACAGAAATATCTTTAATATCTCTTTTCATGATCAGGCACACAATCTGTGTTCAGGATTCACATAGAATATTATGTTGTAGTAAGTTCCATGGCGTTTGTTTTCGCTTAGAGCTGCATCGAAGGTCTTGCGAGATGTTAAAACTTTCCTATGCATCGAGAAGCAAATAGCACCAAGAAGGTTACTCCAACATACTTGATCATATCATTTTTTTTTTTTTTTTACCATATACCCACAAATTTAAACAACAAAAATGATGCAACTATTAAGTGTTAATCGTAAATGGCAAGAAAATAACACAAAAACTGTTTTAGTGGGTAATAACTTCATCTCCTGTATAGCGGCTGACCATTATAATGTATCAGTTTGATCAATCAAATAGGAAACCAAGCTGAAAGCAGTCCCCACGTAAGTTACGGCATCACACCACATTTGGAATCGCGGTTCTCTAAGTAATTCAAAATGTATCTTTTTGCTCAGTGTATTATATTTTCTTTGTGTCACCAATTGAAGCTTTTTCTGTTCTAGATTTAGGAAAGGGCCATGTAACTGGCTTTTTTTTTATTATCGTCAATATTATTATTTCATAGATTATTGCAATATCATACCTTTGCGTCAGATGCTGAAATCAAGGAAACTGCGCTCAGCCTTGTTGACGTCATTCTTATGCCTCTGGTACCCGGTTTGATAAAGTAGCTTTTATTAACTATCAAAACGTAAAAAGATAATAATTCTTTTAAAACAAAACAAGGACAGCTTACATCTGAAAGTCTCACCTGAAACATCAGTACCTGATATTTAAGTAGCTGTAATACCTGAACCACTTTTGGTTCTATGGCCGAATCTTGAACAAGTATCATCTTTAAAATTTAATTCATGAACGTGCTACACGCCAGTTCTTTGTGTATAATTTGTTTGGAAGAAGATTCTTAAATTCTTCCTCCGTAAAAAGCCCATAGTACCAGACATTGGCCATTTTTAACACTGGCTAATATTTGACAACCTTCGTAGAGCTCAATAAGCGATACTATATTAATAATTTAACAGATCTACGCCTCGTGATATCAGACAATAAGATATTATACTTATAAGTTTTTTCGTGCATAACTCCGTGTCAGATACGCTAATGACGAGGGCGCTTTTTAACACATGACTAAAATGAGAACAATCTTAGTAGACGTATATCGTTACCAAATATCAGAGCTGTAGGCTTTAACGTTTTGGACCAGAAGATTTTCTAAGTCAAATTTCCGGACATTAAGTCTGTGTTAATTATATGTGTCCCGGGACACGGCAACTTAAAGAGCAATGTTAACATTGTCAATGTTGATAAAGGTCTATTACATGTGTGTAATACTAAATACTTCACTACATACATGTATATAGAAATTGCAGAAATGAAAATCTGAGACATGTTCCGAGTATATTTCTATAGACCGCCATAGTGCGGCCATGTTTGTTCTCAGGTTTAAAGTCATGACAGATTGGCTAAAAATAATTCTACATAAAAAACTGTATGATTCATAAAACCTCAAGATCGTGTAATTCTAGGCAACGAGATCTTTTTAGCCTTGTGACCTTTGTCAAAATACTTGTCTAATTTTCAACTTATTTATTTTTTTTCATCAATTGAATTTTACTGGAAGGTTGAACGTATGTCTCCGACCTACTCATATTGGAGTTCTATACCTATATTATGGAAGAGGGATCATTCTTACCTGGCGTAATAACCAGGAAAATTTGAATCATTAGTAGTAGGATACCAGAGAGAACAAATACTGCAAGCGCTGTAGTGTTCTTAGCCATCATATTGGTGTCCTCAAAACCTGTAAATAAACATAAGGGACAGATGAAGTAATTGTTAATATACTAGTTGATTGAAGGCTGATCTGGGCCGAAACTTGTCGTATTGGTAAATTTTCTGTATGTCCAAGGACCAGTCTGCTTCATGATTGAGTCGTTTATTTAAAAAAAAATAGTGGCTATAATGGATCCATGATTATGTGATGGCTTAACTGGTACCATGCATTACGGAGATGCATTAAGCCCCGTTTATGCCAGGGTGCGGCTCAATCACATTTGTCTTCATTTTGATTCTCCAGTTGTTTACTTTTGGCCGCTAGGGCGCCTTTAACCAAATAATCATGTGTTTGTACGACAGAATGAATAAATTAAGTGATGACACTTTATGTCCATCGAAAGCAGGGGTCATATTGAACGCATAGTTAGTCTGCTTGATTTCTGTGAAAACCGACATATCTCTTTTATGAACAAAAAGAATTAAGGTTTTATTTCTGGAATACAAATTCGACATTAAAGCCAGGACCTAGAATATATTTTTCGATCCAAAGAATACTTCCTTTAAGATGTTTAGTCCACTTAAACCCATAATTTTTTTCTATCTCTTCTCGCCTTTAGACACCGGTCAGTAAACCTGTTTAAGGGATTCAAACAAGAAGGTAAATAAATAGTAAAAGCATGCAGTTATTTACTAAATACAGAACCTAACATAATGCAAAATTAGCCCATGTGCTTCTGTTGAAACATCAATGTCAATTAGTTCACTTCATATCCTCTAATTCACTAACGTTTCACCGGAAAGTGTCCTGAAGAGTGCATATTTTGAGATGGACAGAGTAGACAAAACTGTACAGATGTGCAGAATGACCTTTGTTTATATTGTGAGCGAACGTGACGTATGTTTGCCAACAGTAGAACAAGGGTTAAAATTGAGGATAAGGTATTTTACAAAATCACGTCTTTCACGTTATTCAAATTTTGTTTGAGACAAAATTTGTTCTCTATTAATCCCTTGACTGTTTTGAACCTAACTGGGTTGGGTTAGATGCTGTTCTGTGAACTGCAAAAATATACCCTATTCGCAGGTGGAAACAGAGACAGAGTTTAATGGACAAAAACAATATTTTTGCCTGAAAATTACGCAGATCACAATTTCATCAAGATTATCGCAATGAAATATTATGTGCCCCTCCAAAAAAGAAAAGAAACTGTCATTTCGTGTAAGTGTAATACATCAAATTGTATCAAAAAATCAAACATGTCGTACGAATGTGGGCGATACTGTAAAGTATTGAACCATAGCTAAAAACAGCATGCGCTAACAGTGAAAAGGTATACCCAAGTCATGCTTAACGGACAGTAAAATGACTCTAGCACGGTCGAAAGGTCTATAACCCCTAGGCTACTAAACGCGACTCACGGATCTTTTGCGGACAATGTAGATCAAGATCAGACCAAACAGAGCGTGCAGTCTGACCTTGAATCTACACCGTCCGATAAGGAGTTGTTTTTCCCCGAAACAACACTCTTTGAATAGAGATTTACGTCTTAAACGGAATACGACAAACGAGTTAGGATTTAGATGAAAATAAGGGGTCGTCTCAAACAATTTATTTCATAAATCCACAACGTCAAATAAGCAAGCCGATTTTCTTCCTCCGGCACACCAGTGCACCGCAAATATGTACAACTCGTGGTAATGCCGATCGTTTATTTCGCCAGACACTTCCAATGGACTTATAGCTCTTCAGCTCGGCTATAGCATGTTCTACACAAACACGATACTTTCCAATCAAACAATTCAATTTCAAGCATTTTCTCTTTTCACGACCCTCCTTACGACGTAATTGCTTGGATGTATATGGGGTCATTATTGTATTATTATTGGGATAGATCTTGTCTCCAAACAAAATACATTGATGTGGGAAAGGTAAATCTATTCCTATTTCACGCATTGAACTATACTGTTGAGCATCATTTTGGTGTCCGAGAAAACCACATTCTAGGTAACGTATTGTTCCATAACAGTCTACAACAACTTGAGTGTGAACTACATGATGCTTCCTGTGCCCCGAATAATACTGCTGTTGGGGCTCACTCATCGGTCGGTATATCTGATGTGATGTTCCATCTATAGCACCGACTGCTGCAGGGATTTCTTTCCAAGTATGTCTCATGTCCAGCCATTCATCGAGGGATGGCCAGGACACGTATTGTCTTAATCGCAAGAACATGCCGGGAAGTAAAAGCCGTATCTCTTCTCTTACCGTCGTAACAGAAACATTAAATATAGATGAAAGCATCATGTAAGTTGGGTAGGAACGTAACCAGATCAGCACTAGAAGTACCCTATTTCTAGTGGACAAAGTGTGTGGTCTGTAACCTGTGGCATTTAATATTCCAAGTAAGTTAAGAAATGTCTCTGGTGTCTCTCCAGTAACTTGAAAAAAACTGGAAACGATGAGAGGCAAGCAGTTCAAACACATTTCTTCCGCCGTAAATTTCGTCTATTACTCCGAACAAACGATATCTAACATTTAAGTTTTTGTGAGGTGGGGGTCTTACAAGCTCCAATAGCATACATATCAATCTTGAGGTACGAGGTAGAGGTACGAGGCGAAAAATCGCCTGAAAGAAAGTTTGCTTCAACTGGGTATCGAAAATCAAAGTCTGGGAATACCCAATTACATGAATGCATGTTTGATTACCAGTAAATTGATAATGTTCAAGTGTATAACGCTTTATGCGGATTTACAGCGGTGTGACAACATTCTTTTATTTGCGATGTAAAATTTAAAACATGCTTTTATTCGACACAAACAATGTGAAACATTTAGGATATGAGAATAACGCTGACTTTCCTGAACACCAGGGACCCGTTTCACTAAGGTAGTTACGAACAAAATTTGTGTAACTTTTACGTAACTATAGTATAGTGGTATTGATCTGCCACGAGATACGGTATAACTATCATGATTATTTTAGAATACTATTGCAATAAATCAAAGTTTCCTGGGAATTTTATCTTTACATTTCATGTAGATAAAACTTTGCAGGAAACCTTGATTTATTGCAACAGTTTTCTAAAATTATCATGATAATTTTCATGTATCTCGGGGCAGAAATATGCCACCGTACTAAAGTTACGTAAAACTTTCGCAAATTTTGTTTGTAACTACCTTAGTAAAACGGGACCCAGGACATTTAATTGTTCTTCCAGGAAGCCATACAGACACCCTTTCAAAAGCAGGTAGTCCGTTAACCCATTATCAGACGACACATTTTTAGACTGGTCAAAATTGAAAGAATTTGCAGACGACATTTCAAAGTGTGTGTAAATTGAAAAATAAGTACCATACAGGGTAGAAAACATTGTGAGAAAAGGAGGAATTGCTTGTTACAAGCAATTTCTTCTTTTCTCACAATGTTTTCCTTAATATTACTCTTCAGGGGTGTCAAAACAAGGGATTGGGTGGTTAAGAGCTTTGAACTTCAATTTAGTCAGTTCGGGTCAAACGTAACGAAAACAGTAACGTACAATTGCATATATGTGACTCATCAAGCATTAGGGGCCCATAATTATAGTAGCTCCGTAAATCAAATAAATTCAAAGGGGCTCGGAGCCAGTGCACGTCAATCCTCGTACGTTAAGTACCTAGGCGGAAACACCATTGAATAAGAGTATATACCAAAAAGTAAAAGATTGCAATCCTGATCAGTCTGCGCAGTCCGTGCAGTCTGACCAGGATCGACTCTTTTCGCACTTAATGCGTGACATATATGTAAAAAAATACCTACAAACATGTCAGCGCGGATTTCTCGTGCAAGATTTTCGTTTATGCAGGCATTCAAAATGGATAGAGCCAATTCAAATGGTAAGAATTTTTTTTTTTTATTACTGTTTTTGAAATTTGAATTTGTAAGTAAGAGTCTTACCTGTAACTCAACGTAACTCTGATTTTCTTTCGAGTAAATCAAGCTCCTTTCCAAAGTAATCGTTCTGTTACCCGACTCAAATGACGCACTGTACGTGTATGCTGTTTAGGCCGAAGGAATTAATTATGTGTTTACTGTCCTAGTGAAAAATTAGAGCTGCTTTTTAAAATGTATTGTTCAGGTACGCTCTTGCAAAGGCGACGTAGATCCATCAAGATAGGGAAAGAAGAAACTCTGCTTATTCTGAGGGGTTATTTGGCCCACCCAACAAGTTGGTCTGATGTCCTCGATGATATTCGCCAGAATCTTTACCATCTACCCGAGGAAGCCAGACACCTGTATAACACTGGTAGCGCCAGACAAATTCGGGACAGAATGTCTAATAAACTCGGGAATCTTGTGAAAAAACGACCCAGGGACATACAAGACGCCGACATAAGGTACTCTTTTTCAGAGAGAGAGAGAGGGGGGGGGGGGCATGCATGTCGCTGTATCGCAATCCATATGCTGACCCGCACTGGTCGATCACATAACAGATTCCGTAACTGCTTTTATTTTCGAGATCTTTTTTTTTTTTTTTTTTCTATTTATTGCGATTTTTATTTCTCATCCTTGTTCCGGCTAACATTCATTACTTTTTTTCGCACTGCTCATTGACATCATTTATTATAGAGTTCAAAAGCAAAATGAACTTTAACTAACATTTCCTTGTTCATATGAGTATAAAATTATTCAAGAATTTCTGTTTGGTAAAAATTTACATCATTTTCAAATCAGCAATCGTAGACATTCAGAACATGGAGCGGCGCCTGATAGATGCTCGAGAGCAAAGTACAGACCGACAACCCGTGGCAGAACCACAGGAGCCGGAAGTAGATCGGCAAGCAGTGGCAGAACCACAGCAAGACGATATAGTGCGGCAACCGTTACATGTTCTTGACCCACAACCCGGACCTTCGAATGATCGACGGGACGAAGCGGCAGCAGCACTTTCATCGGATGATGAGAACATCAGTCCAGTGCGAGAGCAGGGAAGAGCTCGTTTAGGTCGCAGAAGAACGAGAAAACGTCCCTTAGCTGATCTTATTAGAGAGAACCATGAACTCTACAATGATTTTATCAAACACAAAATACCAAGACTTTTGCGCCAATTGGGCGTTAACTCTTCAGATGAGTCAACTGACTCGGAATAAATCTATAGTAAAACAAATGTTCGTTTTCTTTATTTTGTTTGGCCTGGCGATGAATGCTAATCGCACATGCTGATATGACCCCTTGTACATAGTCACACTGGAGAGACTTTACGTTCTTGCTCCAGTTTAACGTTACTGCTCCTGTCAATCGAACGTACCCGCTCCAGTTAAAAACATGGCTGCACCCACAAGATTTCGTAAGGTAAGCACAAAAACATTATTCTTTTTACATGTTAATGAATAGATATGTAGTTGAAAGCTGTCGCACGGAATGTCTGGGATGTCAGTGCACGTAAATCTGTCGTTCTTTTGGTGGTTAATCGTGTGTTGAAGGCGTTTAATCCGACAAACTTCCGTCGGCGACTACGGTTTCTAGAAAATCAGTACTTGGAGTCTCCAAAAACCTTAGTAAAACATATACAGTAGATAATCTGAAGTGTGTGCCGTGTCAGATGACCTATGTAATGATTATTCCTCTCGACTATAAACCGAAAAGAACATAAAATCAATTATAAAGCGATATTTTGCCTTATTTGCATTACAACGTTACATGCTCCGAAATTCAATACGACGTTCTAGCTCCTGAGCTGAAACATGTTCAGCGTTAGTCTTCGAGTTACAGTAAACAATTTTGCCATTTTGATCAAGACCTGTATTAATCATCGTGGTCACGGTCATAGGTTTGTCATCGTTGTTAATAGCACATCCCCGTTGACCCAGTTTCGATTCATTCTATAATCGACCCTGGGCTATTTGGCTGGCGTTTCCTCGTTCTCATGAATTATTCGTGAAGCATTTTGATTGGTAATCTCAGTATTTTCTTTAGAAAATTTAAGCTATTTTTATCACAAATATGCCGTCATTTCTATTTTTTACTAGCCGATATCCAATTACATCATTCGTTGAAAATCAAGCTTCGCGATACTTTAAATATAGCGGCGGCTATCAACGCTACAATCGAGAAGCGTTTAAAAGAGATGTTCAAATCGACAATTTTATTTAATTTATTGGAACAGGAATAGCAAGCTTTTCCTTTGGTTTTCATTCCTAAAGACTGTAACTATGTATGATATTTTAAAATATTTGCGCTCGTACACAAAGATCGATAGTGTCGTCCGTTTATTACAGAATGGCATTTGTCTCACACGAGACGATCACGCCATATTTGATGACCACCTTGGACTTTTTCCAAAGTTATTTTTAGTAACCGACGAAATGAAATTGCCCCCTCTACAAGAGAGAATCATTATATTAGCGATCTTTCGATTGGCTATTAGGGTACTTCCCGATCATATGAATATTCCTATGAAACGACGAATTGCTAGTCAGTTTTCCCAGGGGTAATGCATGGAGAGTAACGTAATGCTTAAGCCTGGGTTCCGAGGATAATAACAGCAATGACTATCATTATGAACAACCAAATATATATTGCAAATCAGCTGAAAAACGGATGTAGAACACTAAGCAAAACAATACACATTTTTTCTTTTCTCACATTGTATTCTATAAAATGAGACAAGTATCTCTCGGTTTGGTCACATTTTGAAATGTTTTCTCCACCTTGATCACTATAGATCAGTCCAAATGTGTAGTTTGATAGATATTTGAATGACAGTACAATACTAAAACACGTTGAACCTTTTTAATACGCCTAATCTAATTGAGCATGTATTCAGAGGATCTGAGGTTCTCTCTCTAATATTATTGAGCTTTCAGAATCAGACATTCATCGTCAAAGAATGGAGAGAGAGAGAGAGAGAGAGAGAGGGGGTGGGGGTAGAGAGAGAGAGAGAGAGAGAGAGAGAGGTGATTTGTCTGATAGGCCCTTTTGTCTTCTAAATTTGTTTCAGAACGTAACTGTAGTATACTGGTCTATCCCACAGACAGATGTAAATATATAGCTATGTAGTCGGGTACTGGTATTTGGTGATATATCGTGAGGCTAATTGACATGGTCAGATGTTTAGTGATCAGTTATGTGGGACAGTGAATAGTTTTCCTTTTTCTTTCACATTCGTAAGCTATTTTAAGGTCTAATTAGGGTCTGCTGTTTTGCAATGGTGTGAAAAGATCCACATGTATATGCATTTAAATTGTAGTATTAGCTATAATTACATGCATTTAGGTGTGCAGCTAACAAGACGTATGGTTGGTTGTTTTATTAATGATCATTATTATTAATTTACAGTAATGAAGAAGGGAGTCTTGTGATGACGATATCGAAGATGATAGTTATATTAGTTGTGGATCTTATGCATGATAGTTATGGTAGTTATGGATCTTGTGAGTGACACTGGCATCAAGGTCTCCATGTATATAATGACATTTCATTTCAAAAGCACAAAAAAATCAGGACAAGAAACCTGACTGACAGACAGGCCGAAAGACGGACGGGCAATTATACATATTGAAAAAAAAAAAAAACACACACAAATTGTTTGATTAAACTCGTAGACAATCGCTTATAATATCGTACTTTCTTTCAACTCAGGAGCTGGATCGCTTTATTGAGTTTCGGAGCATGGAACGTTGTCTATAAAAACTTGACATATAGTTGCTCTGTTATGAAAAATCGTACATTTTTTGTTTGGAACTGTGGTGAATAAAGCATATATGTATCACCTGATATAGCACAAACTTCAGAATATGTTTGTACGTTTAACAAAAGTTTTTGCTGACTTCCGCGTGTTGATTATTCAGAAATCATAGTCCCTGACGGAAGTTTGTGGGATTAAACGTCTTCAACAAACAACCAACCATCAAAAGAACAATACAGAAATATGTACTGATATCCCAGACGTTCCGTGCGAAAATCGTCTGTTGCATATCTATTCATATGATTGTTAAAAAAAGCAATTTTTGGTGCTTACCTGTCAAAAGTCTAGGTCGCGGCCATGTTTTTACCCGGAGCAGGTACGTTCGACTGACAGGAGCAGTAACGTTAAACTGGAGCAAGAACGTAAAGTCTCTCCAGTGTGATAGTAGTGTTCCGTTCTCGTTTATCGTATTCGGTGTAAGACGCAAATCTCTAATAGCAACATTTGGGTTTTTACCATCGGCCTGAAAGTTTTATTTCACTCATTTAGCAGATTAAGGGTTAAAATACAGATACACATTTTTAAACAGAAAAAGAAAAAAACCTGAAATTTTCCTGAAAATGTTTACCTGGTCGGTGTATTAAACAACAGCTCAATTTTCATACTATCAAATGAATGACTAGCGACGCTCTCTCACTATCGCGTATCGCCTTGCGTAGGTACGGCGTATCGCGATAAGAAAGGAACACCGAGACAACGCCGCAGTAACGTTAACTTGCGTAGCTAATACTGAACAGAACAGAACAGAACATTTTATTTAACGGCAAGTACACGTTTGTACATAGTCATACACAAAAGAAATGGACATGAAAATCACTAGATCTTGGGCGAGCATGACGGTGAGACTGACACACACACACACGTGTGTGTGTGTGTGTGTGTGTGTGTGTGTGTGTGTCGTGCTTTGTAAAAAAGGGGGCTTAAAAAAAAAAAAAAAAAAAAAAAAAAAAAAAATCAATTTTTCAGATTTTCTTTTAGTGCATTCATTTTTATCTCTGAATCTGAAAACAAAGTATCGCTAACTTATCAAAAAGTGGAGATATCGACAAAATCGTAAGCATACCCAATTAGGAGAACATCAATTTTTTAACAGACGTTGATGACGTCGTTTTTCTTACTGTTTCACGTAGTTACTTTTTACCCAAATCACTTGTTTATACTTACGTTGACATGACACCATAGAATTTCAGAAAAGATTTCATGCAAAATTGTTCAAGAAGGTGCTTTAAAATGCTCCTTCTTTGCTGTAATATTAACACTAAACTACTAAATAAATGATAAATGTAATTTTCTCGCCAGTGTTACCACCCATATATAGTGATTTAACAGTTGTTTTTGCCGATGAAGTCTCACCATACAGGACGGTGTAAATCTAAAACCAGTCTGCTGCCTCGCATCCATCAAGGGTAGGAAGCGTATTAAAGTCGCCAGAAAGGACTTCGTCCAGACGGGGTATCGAACACGTGACCTCCAGATCACGTGTCCGATAAGCTACCCACTGAGCTTACCCGGCCGGGTTTCGACTTTCGAAGTTTCAATAAAGGTCTTTTTGTTAAATTATCTTGTTGTTGATCTAATAAATGATCAATGCGCAAAATAGAATTTTTAAAATCGATCGCGACAGATACGCTACATCTGCAATACCCATCCTCTTTTTGTAATTTTCATTCGCCTTTCATTTCTGATGTAAGCGATAAGAAGTACACAATGTTGTGCGACTTCTGGTGTGGATAAGGAAGAAAACATGGATAGGTGCGATGCTGAGATATGACCACAGATGATAAAATCGGCACAATGAACTCTAGCGCCCCCCCCCCCCCCCCCCCCCCCCGTAGTCCTGACCTGGGCCGAAACTTTTCGTTATTGGTCAATTTTCTGAATGTCCAAGGACCAGTCAAATTCACGATCAAGTCGGCCATTAAAAAGAGTGGCTATTATGGATACTTAGGAATGTTATGGCTTGCTGGTTTCAATATATCACGGAGATGCGTTAAGCCCTCTTTTGCCAGAGCAAGTGTATTTTATGTTGTGTTGAGCATTTTTCAAAACTCTCAATCAGATTACGGTGACATATCACATACATATGAGCCGTGCTCTGGCAAAAGAGGGCTTCATGCATCTCCGTGATGCATTATACCTAGCAAGTCATCATATAATTATGGATCCTTGCTAGCCACCTTTTTTAATGACCGAGTCAATCATGGGGTAGACTGGTGCCTATATAGACATACAGAAAATTGACTAATAGCGAAAAGTTTCGGTCCAGGTCAGCCTGCGCGCACTGCGCAGGCTGACCTGGGTCGATATCTTTTCGCAGATGCATTAATCCCCCTTTTCACAGAGCATGGATCAATTATTCTTATTCGTGTATGAAACCATGATTTGTTTTGAGTATCCCTGTTTATCAAATACGTTTTAATTTGGCAATGGCTCTTTTTTCAAAGAGGCAATGTTTAATTCTGTTAATTATAATTTTATATTTCGGAGAGAAAAAAAAAAAAAAAAAACATACCTTGGCACACTCTTCGTCTTTTTCCGTTTTACTGTCGATTTACCAGGGCAAGTTCGGATATTGCAACAATAATTGCACTAAACAAGTCAATTCGGAGGTCGAGCTTTGCCAGTGTCGGGTTCACTGTATAAAAAAGGTGTCGCAATACATATATTCGACACTCGAACGTTCCCCAAACAATACCTGGTTTTAACGACCCACGGGAAAATCCAAAAACATCGTAAGAAAAGGAAAAAGAATACTGCTAACCAGCAGACAAATCCTATAATTGTTTTATTTATCGTCTACAATTGCTGTCAGTTTAGGAAAGTCTAATATTTTGTTGTTTGGCCCAAAAGTTTACGTACGAATTACCAGCCTATCACACTACAGGTGATATGGTTTATTGCCTCATCCACTCAGCCGTTGCGACCTTTTCTTTAAATTTCTCACCCTTCACACAAGCTTCACTGAAGGATACTGCGCTCGTCAGGGAAGAGAAAGTTTAGCTTTTTTGTGGCCAATTGAAACTTTTCTCGAATCTTAAAGGTTTTTTTTTGTGTTTCAGTTAAATCTGTATTTTGAAGATTCTTATCAGACAGCGGACGGCGTGGATCAAAATCAGACTGCACGTTTTGTGCAGTCTGATCTTGATCTACGCCGTCTGCAAAAGCTATCCAAGGCGACATTAGATTGAAAGAGTTAAGATCGTAGAAAAGGAGAGTATGAATTTGAATTTTCCACCTTGTTTTCTACCCAATCCGTAGACAAAGCCATTCCGTCTAGCCACATTGAATTTTTGTCGCCCGAAAATGTGTTTATAAGTGACGAGTCAAAAACTTGTTGCGCCGAACCACAAGGAGGGTTGGAGAAACTTGGTTGGGTCACATAGCATATACTTGATGTTGTTGTCACTTAGCTGGCTTTGCTTTAGCTACTGATGAAATATATAAACGTTTTCTTTATCGGCCAGAAAAGTTCAAATTATCGCATAAGTACGGCCGTTTGGTCTAGGAGATGTAAGAAATTGTAGTCAAATGTTAGTTCTTTTTAAGTTGTATCTACACTGACCACAGAACACCTAGGTCCGTATTCACTAAACGTTCTTCTTGGTCATGTTCTAGATTTGGAAAGTAGCACAACTTCTGATTGGCTAAACCGAATGGTATAGCCAATTAGAATTCGGGTTAGCCAATCAGAAGTTGCGTTACTTTCAAATTCAGAAAATTCTCGAGAATAAGATTAAGAATGTCTAAAAAATGGTTGGTGAATACGGGCTCTGAATAACTCAAACAATATCAGGACAGCAATTCATTTCAAGTTATTAGTATTTAGGAGCTTCACAACACCGAAGTGTTACAGACTTTTTCAAGGAAAAAAAAAAAATATATATATATATATAAAGAAATGAACTATGCTCTGTGAAAAGGAGGGCTTGATGCATTTGCAAAAAGTATCGACTCAGGTCAGCCTGCGCAGTGCGCGCAGGCTGACCTGGGCCGAAACTTTTTTGCTTTTGGTCAATTTTCTGTAAGTCAAAGGACCAGTGTACCTCATGATTCAGACGGCTGTTATACAACATGGGTTTCTATGCATCCATTATTATGTAATGACTTGTTTGGTACGATGCATGACGGAGATGCATTAAGCTCCCTTTTGCCAGAGCACATCTCGAATATAGTATATATTAAGAGAAAAGAGAAACGCAAGTTCGAAGGATGTGGTCCAGACCTATTTTTGTGAACCAAAGGAACTAGATTACTACCTGTGGTGACATAAATGTACCCAAGCGTGTGTTGGTGATAAAAAATACTGAACCGTGAATAAGGATTGTAAAATATCCATGTTTCCTTCATTACTTTGATATAATACGAAAAAAAAAAAAGTGAACCCTTCGTACCGGTTTCGGAAATCAGGAGGTAAAATGGTATGGATATCAAAAACTGCTAGGGACAAAGCTAACCATTATTCTAGTTTTACAGGGTCAGTCGCAAAGTCATGTCGCACAGCAGTTTCGGGTGCATGAACAGGAGGTATCGCAAACAGTTCAGAATTCATGGCAGACTGACAGACTATCCTATGTATGAACGAACTGGGGAAGCCAACGACGGAGTTGAAGATAATCGCACATAGTTCAGAAGTACTGGCAGACTGACTGCCCATTATATGTATGGATGTGCCCGCATTACAATGCAATGTACAGATAGCCATACATGTCTTTATACCCTCCGTAACAAGTTGAGGAGCCGAAAAGGGACCCTCCCCCTTCATAGCTCTGCATTAGTCGGGTGTATGATAAAAGGGTGAGAGTGGTACTAGCAGCAGCCCGTGAAGACACACAGACTACTGATAGACAATACCCACCCAATAAGATGGAGTTTCTTGGTTTATTATCTTCTGCTGGACGCCAATAGACCCACAGCAATGTACTAATCAAAGTACTGAAAGTACTGACAGACTACCGACAGTGGAATAAGAGGTCATGGTAAAGATAAAACTTGGTTGGTCCATACAAGATTGAAGAAAAATGGTCCAATCCGTTTATTATGTCCGAAATGGACTTATTCGGTCATTAGGTCTGATCCGGTTCGGCACGGTCCAATCCGGTAAGTAAGTCCGATCATGTTTGACACTGACTTTAACCTCCGTTCACATAGCAATTTACCTGTCACATGCATTAAAATAATAGCATATGCAGAGCATCAATTAATATAGCACATATGACGTTTTCTGCCTTTGATAGGGTTGAAAACATTGTGGGAAAAGGAAAACATGCTGTTTGATGTTTTCAAAAGCCTTCTCTTCCAGGGTCGTTAAAACTCGGAATTATTTGGTAAAGGGTTAACGGATACTGTTAACGAACACCGTCCCCCCCCCCCCCCCAAAAAAAATGTAGATTTTAAATTATGATTAGACACTACACCATCAGCAACGGAAACACAGGCACCATATCTCCGTTTAGATCAGTCAAACATAGAGGGTCCAGCCTTGAACTGGAAGTAATCTCTACCTAAAAATATAAGTCCTTAAATTATGAAATGTTCTGATGATCCCGAGTTAGATCAAAGTTGTGAAAATTTCAGCATGATGAGAATGTAAAACTTTTGTTAGCGACAAATAGGTAGTCAAACAATATTGGTGGCTTATTTCTATACAGATTTGATGCCATTTAAAAGAAGTATGCATAAGCATTTGGCCATGCTCTGTGAAAAGGGGACTGAATGCATCTGCGAAAAATATCGACCCGGGTCAGCCTGCGCAGTCCGCGCAGGCTGACCTGGGCCGAAACTTTTCGCTGTTAGTCGATTTTCTGTATGTTCAAGAACCAGTCCTACCTCATGATTAAGTCGATTGTTAAAAGAATTGGCTATTATGGATCCGTAATTATGTGATGACTTGCACGGTATCATGCATCACAGAGATACATTAAGCCCCATTTTGCCAGAACACGACTCATTTATATCTCAGAGTTGACAGTAATCGCAAACACCGGAGAGAGATAAAGTTGAAAATGCAGAACCATTGGAAAAGGTCCCTGAAATTGTTTTTACAATAGACATTGAAGTCCAGAGATCATCCCATTTAACAAACATCAATGTAGCCAACATTTGTAGTGAAGATCTTTCCGTGTATGGCGATCCTTTCTGTGAGAGTACACAGACTTTTTCAACAGGTGTGGTTTCTCTAAGTAATGCAAATATTTATACTAGCGACCGAGTTTGGGCCTAAAAGAGCACAGACTTATATTGTTGGAGAGCTGGTAATTCAGTAGCAGTTTTAATAATATCATACCTGACGTCAGAAACCAGTTTTCTCAATAGAGTTTAGGTAACTTCCGAAGCCTTATTGAGAGAAAGTCCTTTACCAAAATTAGAGCACAAAAAGTTTGGTTTGTGTTAGATTGGTACAATCTGTAAGAAATAAGATACCTCTGAAATATAGTTTATGTAGATGGATATCTGATTTTTCAGGAGTACCATCTAATGAAATAAATGAGAATGCAACAGTTAGCAAATTTGATAGAATCACTAACTCGATGAAAACCGGAAGACTGGGGGGAGTTTCTAATGAATCCTATCCAAAACAGCAATTCAGAGTACCTAGTCAAGTACCATCTGCAACTAGCTTGCGATATTCTGAACAGAAGTCAGGATTTGATCAGGGTCTTAGTACATTCCATATTTCGATTCGTGAACGTAAAAAGGAATCAGAAGATACTACCAACAAATTAGGTGCAATTCATAAAAAAACCTTCTTGAAAGAAGAGACTGTAATAAAAGTAAGAAACGCAGCTAAACAATTAAAAACAAAACTTGATAGAACTGAAAAACGCCTTACTCTTAAATAAAGTAAACTGAAAAGAGAGAGAGAGAGAGAGAGAGAGAGAGAGAATCCGATCATAACAAAAATCAAAAATTATCATAGGTAAAATCTAAGAAAAGAGATGTAAATCGTTTGAAATCTTTAATAGCAAAGGGTAAAGTAAACTGTATCAGTCGAACTAAGATCAATTATCAGGTATTTGAGGGTACAGAAATAAAGCAGTTGAGAGTTTTGGAATCATTGGCATGCAAGCAAAGTATAATCTTGGCAAATAATTTCTTATTCTCCGAGTGAAGAAGAGCGTCTATTTGCTTCATCAAATTTCATAAAGGAAAAAAAAAAATCGTAGAAAAATTAAACAGGTAGGTAAATCAACAACTTCACAGATGCTCGGCTTCATGATATTGGAATTATGGTTAAAGCGCAAAAAACTTGGGTGGGAAAGAGGGAAAAACAATCTGATCACTGGATCAGTAGACCACTGAAATGGGTCCTTAAATGCAAGTGTTCACTGTTACCGCATTTCCCTAAATATACTTCATCGCCTTTCTTCAGTTCATGAACGAGGCTTGCCGATCCCGACGAGTAATATCCGGTGTTCTTCGTATGAGCAGTAGCAAGAACCCGAGAATCTTGGCCAACTCTTATCCAGCAGAAACAGGAATGACCGGTCTTATAATCGGTTACGATCGTTGTTGTGAAGAAATACAGACCCGGTGTGTCACACACAAATATGCCAGTCGAGGCGTTGAAGTCGTCTCCGTAATTGGACACAACTGTATTGAATGAAAGCACTTCTCCATCATATTTAGCAGGGTGCTTCGCTGTAAAACCAATCCTTTGTTTCACATCGCCTGTAAGAAAACGTGATTATCTTGATGCAATGCCACCCACGCACGTTTGTCTATTGAAACAGACACTTTAAAAGCAATACGGCAAAGGGAGAACTTGGTCGTACCCAACAATTCCTTAAGAAGCCACAATGTCTTCACGTGTATTTTTGTATTGAAATTAGATACAGGTTGCTTATGCATATTCAATAAGAAGTTTCCCAAGTCGACTGCCGCATATTGCTTTCAGACGGTCATGACTTATACAGAAGTGAAGTATTTTCCCTTTAATGAAGATATTCTAAAGACTTGAAAAAGGATAGAACCACATTCTATAGAAGCTGTGGTATTCCACTGTTTTGAAAATTCTTTAACAAGCAATAGTGGCGATCAGAGCGCTAGGGTTATCTATAATTGCATTATTAGGAGACAATAGAAATGTTTTCCGTCATACATTTGTGTGAAATCCGTACGACGAAGGGCTTTTTTTCCACCCGACCTTATAAAGAGCAATCGCCTTCCATCGCACCAGCAGCGTAGAATGTTTCTCAACTCTAAAGCTAGACAGATTACTTTGTCAAAGTCTGTTGTTAATAGTTTATAAAAACTTTAGACTCGTCCAAATTGAAAGCATCTGCAGACGACAAAATAAATGACTCAAAAACTGAAATTTGCTTTTGGAAGGATAGAAAACATTGTGGGAAAAGGAGAAAATGCTGGTTACCAGCATTTTCTTCTTTTCCCACAATGTTTTCAAAAGGCCTCTTTTCCAGGGTCGTTAAAAGTCAGGATTGTGTGGTAACGGGGTTAAGTGCCGTTTCTACTGTCAAATTCTTTCATCTACTTTACATAAACATGAAGCAGCTGTATTAAGGTCCAACATATTTGTGAACTACGGTACAAATATGAGGTAATTCCATACACCCATAAATGACATATTTATCAGCCGCCCGTACCTAAAACCTGTTCCGTAAGGGCGTTTCACCATTTTGTAATAACTGACGGGAGGCTGTAACGTCGAACGCTTTGGAAGGGTAACGGTCACAACAAAACTGTTTGGAAAACGAAACTAAACGTAGAGCGACAGCCTATTTAATATAGTGTGCCAACTTTAAAATTGGATGTGAATAACGGTGTCCCTTCGACCTTCGAATAGCCGTAGCTAGTGGATGTAAAAAAAAAAACCTACCGGTATTCTGGAGTAAGTCACAAAAGATATCATTGTTAGCCATAATTGATAAGAATATTTACGTTTATGGCAAGTTTCAATTTACATAATTGGATGTTCTTTTTTAGGTTAATGGACGCTAAAGAATCGATTTTCTTTTTTCACGATGACAGATAACATAAACTTTATCTCTGTTAATTTTGCTGTATCCCATACCTTAGCTAGTAAAGATGTGCCTGCCCAACTGAAAGGACTGATAGAAGTACCAACAGAACACAGTAGGGAAATGCGTAACGTAACAAAACTGAACCTGACCCAGTAGACTACTGTAAATCTAGATCCTGTCGTGATACTTCGATAGTGAATAACTGCTTCTTGTCGAAATACTAAGTCGAAAAATTATTTTGATGGTTACTTGCCGAACTCGTATGGGTTCTTCTTTTGGTAGTTAACAACATTCTGAGCTTAAAGTAAATGTCTCCAGCTATGACAGAGCTATTTTAAAAGATCAAAGGAGATATCAACGCAGACCACAGCAGAGCTATGACAATACCTCTACTTTTTCTTCGAAAACAGCCGAGCTAATAACTAAAACCAAATTATCCTCCTCGGCACCAACTTTCGATCCAACATCATGACATGGCTGTGTTGAACAAGATGTGAATTCCATCGGCGGACCTTCGCACATTTTTCCATTTAAATAAGGAGCGGGTTTGTAGCATGACCTATAACGTGTCTGTATTCCGACGCCGCATGTTGAGGTACATTCTGTCCAATTGGACCATTCTGTCCATTCGCCACCTTTTTCTGCAAAAATCAAGAGCAAATAGAAATGAAAGATGGAAAGTGGTACTGGCCTTTTCAATAAAATTAGAAAATGAGAACTTTTTGCTAAAGAGGCAATATACATACACTAGGTAAAACTTATGAACGGACAGCTCAAAAACTAAAACATGGCATTATTATTATTATTTATCTAAATAAAACTTGAAATTTTCTCTGTCAATGCCATTTGGAATTTCAACAAATAAGTTGTTTGGTGTTTGACTGGATGCGAGTATCTGACCTACCATAAAGCGGGAGATGTCATGTTCGTATTTCCATGCCCACAAGTACAACCATACACTAAAAGCCCCAATAAAGTCCAAATTTAGAATTTTTTTATGCTTGAAAAAAGGCACGAATCTGTTAGATTTACTCTTATTTTGTCGCCAAGGGGATAGGGGCGTTCATTGCAGCATCGGTTCATGTCATAGAACCATACAAAAAATCCTATCTTTTTTTATCAATTCTCCCAAGTGACGTTGCCACGCACTATTCGGAATCATTCTGGTGTCCTATTTGTAGACACCATGTGACCGATGACGTATTACACAGACGATGTGCTTACTCTCCTTAGAAAACGTTGCGAAACTTCGGTAAGTCTTTAATTTTCGTTAAATTACCTTCGCTCATCGTATCTAATTTATTTGTATGCATTTGATTGGTAAATCGGAGTTGTGTTATATTTATTTCGATCATTATATGCCTATTTCTTCTTGTCAAGAGTCGTCCAAACATCGAATGACATCTCGGCCTATAACACTTTCGGCCTATTACAATTTCGACTAGTAAGAAATTCGGCGCATACAAAATCGAATGTCTACACAGGGTATAAAGGTTTGTAATATGAGCCATGGAGAATAAGTCAAACAAAATGTGGACGTTTTATAACGAAGATCAGACTTTACATTATGTGCGATCTGATCTTGATCTTCGTAGGTAATGAAAAAGTTAAGAACTTTGTGTTTTTTTTTTTTTTTTTGTCTATAATTACTTGCGAATTTTGACCGGAGTTTAGCATGAGGTGGTGGACGTTTTATATCAAAGGTCAGACCTCTTACTAGGTGCAATCTGATCTCGATCTATGCTGTCAACAAAGGATATTTCTCAACTTTCAAGAGTTTAGTAAAACACATTGCTTATAGATATTTTTACTGCTAGTTTTTGAAGACAGAGTTGATGTTACTTCATCAGTCAAGTTATTGCATGCAGATGAACCATACTTTTCAAAATTATAGATACATATTCCAAAGCTGATAAATACATGTACTTCAAGTTGTTGGAGTGCAAGACAATTGAAGACAAAAGTAGAAGTTTACTAGTACTCAAGTAATATTGATCTACCACATTGTGATTAAGAAAAATATTTTTTATGTCATTTTTAACTGATCTCTTTTCTTTCCAATCTAAAAACAGTGTATCTTTTTAGGGTGTGATACAGAGAGACCAAGATGTTTGTTAACCGACAAATAGATATCCCAGCCTGGTGTTATACCACTGCTGTACGACGATTTTTTTTTTTTTTTTTTTCACAGATTTTAGCACAGTCCATGTCAACAGGTATTTAAATGATATTTAGATCTACATCTATTACACATTAATGTTAGAACTTTGAAGTCTTTTATATTTTAAGCTTAGAAAGGATCAGCTGCTGAAGGGATGATTGATCAAATACAACGTTTTTACACCCTTGCTATAAATTTTTGAAAGGAGCAATTGTTTGCTACAAGCAACTGCTCCTTTCTCACATTTCTCCATTTAGTTGATTTTTTTTGTGTGAATATTCCCCAGTTGTCGATTGTTTAATGCCATTTTCAACATTATTTCAGTTTTATCACAGCAGCCAGTGCACCTGTCCATGCTTATCAAGAGTTTCTGTTTCCAATACTTTGCATAATATCCCACTGGCTGCTTTTCCACGTAATCATTATCAATACACTGATTAGCACTGAGAGGGGAATGTATCCTGTTGCAATGACTATCATCAATCCTGGGAAAGAAATTGGCTGAGCTAGGGATTTGAAGCAGCAATCCCCCAATCTCAAGTCCTTTATGCGACTAGCTGCACCACTAGGGCTCTGCAGTAGTATTTCGTAAAAGTAATGTACTCTTGAGAGAGAAAAAGGCATGCCTTGTGGCTAAAACAAATTCAAAGTCCAACTTTTAGTAAGCAAGCACAAAAGGTACACTCAAAAGCTGCTTTGTATTAAGCCAGCACCAAAGAGACACTCAAATTGTGTGTTGTTTTTTTTTCCTTGAAAAAGAAGGCTTTTGAAACATAATGAAAAAAGGTGAAAACCAACATTTTCTATTTCCAAAAGTGATTTTACCTTTTTAGACAAGTTCCGTCATTTGAGCCACATTCAATTTGTTGTCCACAATGCTTTCAATTTGGACAAGTTAGAAATTTTATCGGCTTGAAAAGAATTAGTATAAAGGTGGCCACAAGGGCAGGGTTTACTGTATAAAGAAACGAACATATCTTGTAAAATAGTTCTAGAGATACAATCTTAGACTAGTAGATTAAAAATACATGTGTTTTTCAATCTAAATTTACTTGATTGATTGAATGGTGTTTAATGCGGCATTCAACATTATATCAGTCATTTCATTGTGTCAGTTTGCTTGTTCATGTATACCCTGGGTTTTAATGGTGCAAGGCTATGGCTCTGTAGTGTCATGCCCAAGGACACTCTTATGAAAAACCCATTGCTTCCAGTGAGGCTCAAAGCCCGGACCTTCACGTTATGAGTGCTACACTTTACCACTGAGCCAGGGAGACCTTATATAAATTTGTATTTCAGACTCAAAATGTGAATGCAGTCTCAATGGCAGTGTAAGATACAAGGACATAGTTGTTAAATGGCCTCTTTAGGATTTCATTTAACTCTACCAAACAACAAAATTTTGGACTAGTCCAAATTCAAAGTATTTGCAGCCAAAAATTTAACTGTGGCTCAAATGATGAAATTTGTTTTTAATAGGGTAGAAAACAGTGTGGAATCAAGAAAATGCTGGTTACCTGCATTTTCCCCTTTTCTCACAATGTTTTCAAAACACCTGGAGATGCATTAAGCCCCCTTTTGCCCGAGCGTGGCCCATACATACTTAGCATTATTTAACTCTTTACCAAACGACAAAATTTTAGACTGAACCAAATTGAAAGCATTAATTTTGCAGACGACAAATTAAGTGTTGCTAAATTGATGATTTCTCTTTTTGATAGGGTAGTAAACATTGTGGGAAAAGGAGAAAATGCTGGTTACCAGCATTTTCTCCTTTTCCCACAATGTTTTCAAAAGCCTTTTCTTTCAGGGTTGTTAAAAGTCGGGATTGTGTGGTAAAGAGTTAAGAAGAAATTTATGTTCTTGTCATTTCAGTGTCTCATTTTGGACAGAGTGACTTGACATTTGAACAGTGTGGACAGGGAAAAAATTGCTCTCAGTTTATAGACAAATATGGACAATATTAGGGCATCTACTAACTTAACAATATACCAGTAACATCGGAATGGACTTCTGCAGTGATTGGTGATCGTAATTTTAGAATTTTGGATCAAAACTGTGGATTTTGGAGGTTTCTTTTGGAACAATTTGAGTGAGTAAAATTCAAAATAAGAACTCTACCTATACATATACCTATACACATCATCTACAGACAATAAAGCTAGAAAACAAGTTTGGACAGATACAGTTACGAGCTATTGCTTTCTGAGTGCTGGAATAGATAATGGGTATAAGATGACTGATTTTGCTTATGAGCTATGCTCTGTAATAAAGGGGTTTAATGCATTTGTGAAAAGTATCGACCCAGGTCAGCCTGTGCGGACTGCACAGGCTGACCTGAGACGAAACTTTTCACTATTGGACAATTTTCTGTATGTAATAGGACCATTCCACCTCATGATTCAGTCAGTTGTTAGAAAAAAATGAACTCTGTGGATCCATGATCATGTTATGACTTGCTAGGTATCATGCATCACAGAGGTGCCTTAAGCCCCTTTTGCCATAGCCTGGTTCATGTTACTATACACAGGTATTTACTTATGAACAGGACAAAGCCCAGGTAGCTCAGTCAAGGACTTGAGAACAGGGGGTCAGTTGTTTGATTCCTGGTTTTTCCAATTTCTTAGAATTGATGATATTCATTGAGACATGTGGGAAAGCAGCCAGTGGCTTGGAAATATTATTGTGTGAGGTACATTAAAAAGGGTTTTTGTCAGTTTAACCCTTTACTAAACAATCTTGAGTTTTCATGACCCTAGAAATGAAGACTTTTGAAAACATTGTTGAAATTCTCTGGTTACCAGCATTTTTTTTCCATTTTCCCATAATATTTTCTACCCTTTCAAAAGCAAATTTCAATACTTGAGTCCCATTTATCATCTGCAAATACTTTCAAGTCTAAAATTTTGTTGTTTGTCAAGAGTTAAAAACTATGTGCAGAAATGGGTTAACCGTTTACCAGATGACAGACTTTGGACAAGTCCAAATTGGAAGTGTTTTTTGACAACTACTGTAATTCAGTGTGGCGGAAAGGATTAGAATTGTCATTGAAATGGTAGAAATCATTGAGGGAATAGAAGAAAATGTTGGTTACCAACATTTTCTCCTTCACCCATGAAGTTTCTAAAGCTATCTCCTAGGGGTCATTAAAAGACGAGCTTGTTTGCTAAAGGACCATTGTATACTTGATTTAAAAGCTTGAAAATATGTAGATAGTGAAAAGAATTGCAGTTTGCTCAAATGTACTTTTTATTGGTCTCGAACTTTGTAAGATATGGTTTTGTTTTAAAATTCATAAACATGAATTGAAACTATAACCTTTTCCCAAATGACAAAATTTTATGCTAGTCCATATTGAAAGCATTTGCAGTTGACAAAATAATTGTGACGCTAAAATTAAGATTCTTTTTCAGAAGGGAAGAAAACACTGTGGGAAAAGGAGAAAATGCCGGTTACCAGCATTTTCTCCTTTTCCTATAATGTTTTCAAAGGGCTTCTCTCTCAGGGCTGTTAAAAACCGTGAGTGTGTGGTAAAGGCTTAAACTGGAAATAGAGTTTAGTATCTTTCAATAATTTTCCTTTTAGTAATAAAAAACAATGGTCACAAAAATATCACACTCAATTCTTTACCACACAAACCCTGGTTTTAATGACCCTGAAGAAGAGGGCTTTTGAAAACATTGTGGGAAAAGGAGAAAATGCTGGTAACCAGCATTTTCTCCTTTTCCCACAATGTTTTCTATCCTTCCCAAAACAAATTTCAATTTTTCAATCACATTTATTTTGTCGTCTGCAAGTGCTTTCAATTTGGACCAGTCTAAAATTTTGTCGTTTGGTAAAGAGTTAATCATATTGGTAATCTTAATTCAATATTCTTCATGACTGTTGTAAAAACTTAATACTGGCTATCTGTATCTTGGGCAAAAATACTGTTCACGTAAAACTTTCCATCATAGAGCACCTAAGGTTGGAAGAGAAACAGAAACAAGTAAATGTATTTGACTGATATATGTCACAATGCAATAAATCTGTTTTCAACAGTATTTCAACTGTATAGCAGTAGCTGTACACTTACTCATGTTCACTGGGTCAATAACTGATATCCCTTTACCACACAATCCCGACTTTTAACGACCCTGAGAAAGAAGCCTTTTGAAAACATTGTGAGAACAGGAGGAAATGCTGGTAATCAGCATTTTCTCCTTTTCCCACAGTGTTTTCTACCCTTCCCAAAACAAATTTCAATTTTTCAGTCACATTTATTTTGTCGTCTGCAACTGCTTTCAATTTGGACCAGTCTAAAATTTTGTTGTTTGGTAAAGAGATATTACTGGCAATAAAGCTGGGGAAGGTTACTTTTTGTAGGAAACTACCTATCAAGCTCCAGCTACAGTTGAATTTTGAACACATGTTTTACAAATCATATCAACCAAAAGGCCATGGTGAGCTTGCAAGCATCTTCACGTCCTTGTTTATTAACCTTTAACCGCACAATTCCGGGTTTAAACGAACCTATGGAAGATGCCTTCTGAAAACATTCCAAGAAAAGGAGAAAATGCTCGTTACCAGCATTTTCTCCTTTTCCCACTGTGTTTTCTACCCTACCAGAAACAGATTTAAATTTTGAGTCACATTTATTTTGTCGTCTGTAAATGCTTTCAATTTGGACCAATCTAAAATATTGCTGTGTGGTAAAGAGTTAAGTGTCATTGCAACAGGATTTGATCCTCTCAAACTCCTGAACATGATTTGGGTTTGCTCATGGGGGAAACAGCCAGTGAATTTTAGAGAATTTGCTGAGAATTACTAGTATATGAAATAGAGGTAAAAGGCGCATTATTAAATTTAAACCTTTTTCAAACAATCCAAGTTTTAACAACTCTTAGTAAGACAGCCTCTCCAAATATTGTGGGATAAAGAGAAAATTTTGGTACAATATAGCCTGTAGAAAAAGCAGAAATTGTTGGTAGCCTGCATTTTTTCTTTTTTCCCCACACTGTTTTCTACCCTTCCAGAGAGACATTTATTGTGTTGAGTTACATGTACTTTTTCATCTGCAAATAGTTTCAATTTAGACGAGACTAAAATGTTCTTCTCTTGTATAGATTGGGTGTTTATTTGTTGGAGCATTTTGCACCACTTTGAACATTATTTCAGATATTTATTCATGTCAGTGTGACAACTCATTACTGTCTTTTCTGTATTTCACCAGCACAAAGCTAGGGCTCTGCAATGTCTTGCCTAAGGACATTCCTTAACCCTTAAAGCTCTGGATTGATTGATTCTATGGTGTTTAATGCCATTTTCAACATTATTTCAGTTATATCATGGCGGCCAGTGCACCTATCCATGCTTTCCTAGCGTTTCTTTTAGCAGTGCTTCGCACAGTATTCTTTCCAAGCCACTGGCTGCTTTTCCCACATAGCCATTGTCAAAACAATGGTCAGCTGTGAGAGAGGAATGAATCCTGTCGCAATGACTATCATCAATCAGCGGAAAGAAATTGGCCGAGCAGGGATTCAAACCAGCGACCTCCTGTTCTCAAGTCCCTTACGCTACAGACTGAGCTACAGGGTGCGGCTTAAAGCCCTGGAACCAACTTAAGTTGTTTTTGCAGACAAAAGTTGTTTTTGCAGACAGTGTAGATAAAGATCAGACTGCACATAACATGTAGTCTGCTTTAAGATCTATACTTTCTGCTACTATGAAACAAGTTTTGTCAAAATAAAGCAAGACGGCTACCATTTTCTTACTTTCCAAGCAGGTGCGCAACCGTTTACCAGTTGGTAAAATTTTAGTTCAATTGTTCAAATTGAAAACAATTGCAGATAAAAAATTGGACGTAGTAGCTCAAATGAAAAGATTTGCTTCAAGAAGAATAGTAAACATTATGGGAAAAGGAAAAAATACTGGTAACCAGCAATTCTGCTATTTCCATAATGTTTCAAAAGCATTTTTCTTTGTTAAAATGATTAAATCGTGCTTTACATAATAACTTGGATGTTTTGGTTAACCCTTTACCACACAATCCCAACTTTTAAAGACCCTGGGAAAGAAGCCTTTTGAAAACATTGTGGGAAAAGGAGAAAATGCTCGTAACCAGCATTTTCTCCTTTTCCCAAAATGTTTTCTACCTTTCCCAAAACAAATTTCAGTTTTTGAGTCCCATTTATTTTGTCGTCTGCAAATGCTTTCATTTTAGAAATGTCCAAAATATTGTTGTTTGGTAAAGAGTTAAGGGTTGAGGGCAAGCAATAGCTTCTAACATTGCTCTGTATGTATGAATATATTTTTTTTATTTTTTGTCCACAAATTCTTCATGTAGGACTATTGTGATGTACATGTATTTAAAATAATAAAATAATATTACACTATATTGCCTTGATTGTTGCATGAAACATATCTGTCTTTGTAAGAGCTGTGATCTGAACCAGCCAGTTTTATATCGTAGTACTGAAGGCTAGCTTTTTACATGCTACATATTCTTCAGCAACACCACAGAATATGTCTTTGGAAATCTGATTATTCTGCTGTATATCTGAAAAATTAAAAAAAGACGTATTCTCTTTTTTAATTTATCTCAATCTGAAACTGTAAAAAAAAAAAGACAGCAGTATAGTAATAGGTGTAGGTTTACTCCAACTTCATTCCATTTGATAACAGAATTGATTGCAGCATTTGTCCAGCATGTGGTTGAACTTAAATAATGTTGAAAACTGTACATGTATGAAGTCATAACTGTACAAATACAGCTTTTAACAAATCTGCTTCGAAACAGCATTGGTAATTACTTATCATTTGTAGGGAAGAATCATGTGATCCATCTTCCACAATGTTACTTTTCCATATGGATCAAAATTGACTGCTGCTGCATTTCCAACCTTTTACTAATTTTCTTCACATGTTCTTTACCCTAGTATGGCATATGTCTCAAAGCCCGAATAGTAGCAAAAAGTACACAAAAAGTAGGTCAGCAGTTCTATGCTGCTCTATCTTTTGTTAACTTTTTACTTGATTTCAATTTTTTTTTTTGCCATTGACTTACACTTGGATTGACTGTACAACAACAGATTGTCATCTTCCCAACAGTTGCGTACTTTCAGAAGGTATGACTTAAATCAAAATGCATTTTAACACCCACTTTGTTTACTTTTGGTGGCTGCTGGGCCTTTAAACAGTAGCACATACAATCATGGGTATGGGCTATACATCAAACAAATGAATGTAGATTTTAGCCTTTCAATTTCTGACAATCATTCTGTTTACATGTATGATACATGTAAATTCTAGAACAGTGTAATGCAGTATCTTTTACTCAGTAATCAGCACTTTTGCAAATGAAGACCAGTTTGATTGACTGAGTGATACATACAAGTAGCTTTCAATATTATATCAGTCATACCATTTTGACAGATCATTTACTCATATGTTTCCTGAGTTTTAACAATATCTGAAGTAACTTGCCCATGGACATCCCAACGAAACCCAGTGAGAATTGAATCTGAGTCATGGATTACTTATATTATGCATTTACCACTAAAACATGAAGTAATCCTTGAGCCCTTTACAGCTGTTCAGTTGAATAAAACTTGTGGCATTACTAGTATCACAAGGGTCAGCTCAAGTAATATAGGAGAACTGTGAAGCCCTAAGTGACAAAACAAAATTCAGTCGCATAAGCGCAGTAGTAGCTTAATCAGCTGGCTACCGGTATTTTGTCCAACAGCATATTTTCAAGAATTCTGCTCCATTTTCATCCTGGCCTATAATAAAGGTTTCATTCAAGATCTAGCAAAATGAGACAGCAAAAACTTCTTGCAGTATACCAGTAATCTTGAATCTACGCTGCTTCTTTAAAGGTATAGCCCATGCGGTGGGTTGAGGTGAATCCCTGAAACTGCAATAGATGTACATTGTTTTGAATTTTCATTACTTTACCAGTCATGTAAATTTTGTGAATTTGGCTATTGAAAATAAAATTTGTTTTATCTGATTGAGACACATGTACCTGAAAAGTGGTTGCCAAATTCTGAATCTACTGGGATGGAATCACAATCATAACAGTCAGAAACCAAGGCTCATCTGCATCTGCACAGTCAGTATAATTCAGTATGTGTATCATCATGTAGGAGGATCCATTCACATTGGCCAGAGATGTGTAAAGTAATTATCTCCATCCTCTGGAATATCATTTACATATCATTTAACATTCTGTGCTAGAAATTTAATGGTGTTTTACTCCGCTTTCAACAGTATTTCTGTCATATCATGGCAGCATCACACAAATTCATGTATTTCCTGGGATTCACCAGTACTAGGCTAGGGCTCTGAAGTGTCTTGCCCAAAGACACTCCCATGAAAAAACCAGCAGATCGAACCCCAGACCTAATTATGTGCAAATTCATCTTTTACTCTTTACCAAACAACACACATTTAGACTTGTCCAAATTGAAAGCATTTGCAGACAATTTAATGTGGGCCAAACGATAGAATATGTCTTTGATAGGGGAGAAAATATTGTGGGAAAAGGAGAAAATGCTGGTTACCAACATTTTCTCCTTTTCCTACATTGTTTTCAAAAGGCTCTTATTTCTCAGGGTCGTAAAAACTCGGGATTGTGTAGTAAAGGGTTAACATACAATCCAGTGCTGTAATGACCCAGAGGCATAAACCTTTTCAGAACATTGTAGGAAAAGGAGAAAATGCTGCTGGTGACTAGTATTTACCTTTAATTCAACAATTGTTTCTCCTGTTTCAAATACAAATCATGTAGATCCAATACAAGCTATGTCGTCTGCAAATGGCTTCAATCTAGACAAGTCCAAAATTTTGTCATCTGCTAAAAAAAAAAACACCAAGATTCCATTGATATGTGCACTGACCAGATTAGGGAAAGATAATTGGTTTCTACGTTCAAATTTGTGTCACCCAAGAAATTCAGCCATTTTTTTTTTAAATGGTGCAGATTTAATTCAACACATTGAGTTTCAATTGCATTTCTAAAGTGTTACACACACACACACACACACACACCAAATACTTAGCCTTGTCCAACACTAAGGCATTTGCGGAAAAACAAATATTTCTCAAACAATGAAATTTGTCTGTGATACAAGAAAAATATTGTGGAAATAGGAGAAAATGTCGGCTACCAACTTTTTCTATATTTCCACCATGTTTTCAAAAGCATTTTTTCAATATCTAAAAACTAGGGATTGCTAGGTAAATGGCCAATCTCCGAATAAATATGCGTCGCGTATATCCGAGGTTCAGACTACATTCATGCACATTTAATCATTATCTGCATTCTCTGCAAAGAAAATGGGTCAATCGGGTGCTGCGCAAAAATGAAAGCTCACTTTCATCTCACAGGTGAACGGCGAACGACAGTATAATTCATGTATTACACGCTAAGTAATAGTAAATTAGTGTGTAATATATGAATTATACTGTCGCTCGCCGTTCACCTGTGTTTCATCTTACTAGCCGATATTCATTAATCAGAAAGTGCTTACGTATCCTGTTCCAACAGTAAATGGGGAAATCAACACAGATATATAGCGATAAATCTGTTTTTAACACAATAAATATAAGATGAACGTAAGGCGACTTACCGATTCAAGAATGCGAACTGAAATCCGCATCTGTTTTCAGACAGTTCTCTCATTCTGTATATTTACACGGAGCTTCTTGTTCAAAACAAAAGAAACAAATCCTAAAATAGACGCCCGTTTGTTCTTTCTGTGTTGCTCTTCGGCAAATTCCGTAAACGAACTTGGTTTTCTGTCGAATATGATTCTCACACCGTCACACCGTCCTCCATTTTGTTTTTCGTTTACCTTAGCTCCAAGGTATCACGTGGTGTACCTACGTCATCGTTATTGATGTAAACAAAAGTTAGAGATACCTGGTAGTATTTCTTGTAGTTTTGAAAGTAATTCTTCTGCCAGCGAATGGAACTTTGACCAATCGCACATTAAGAGAGTGTCATCGTTATATTAATTTACATAGTTTTAAATGGTATGATTAAAATTTAACTTCATTTTTTACCCCGCATTGTTTACATTTGGACTTTATTGGGACTTTAATGGAAGCTTTAGAAGGCTTTTGTCCAGCCAAACGATTTCAAAAGTATTCTACTTGTCATTCTTTAATCTTCATACAGCTTAGAGTACTAAGTTCATTTTGTTTTGATCTATTTTGTACTGTACAGGCTTCAATATCTCGGCGTTGCTGAATATTATCAATAAATAATTCAGAGCTCAAATCCCTAGAATAAAAGCCAACAGGAAATGTCCGTGTCTTGCCGAAACGTTAGGTGTGTTACTCGAACTATTACAGCAGCAGCGCCAAGAACTGGAAATGTTCTGTCTTTACACACATCGAAATCGAAATCATCAGCATATGGACATGGTATCTATTTGGACATTGTATTGGATGACTCAGAGTATTGGCGATAAGCGACATGCTGCTTTGCTTCTTTGTTACTCAAAATTGAATATGATTTCAAAAACAAAGCCTTTTCCTCGGTGGCGCGTGTAAACGTATGTCTCTGCATGTTTTGCGTCAAGACTGGTAGAGAAACATGATAACAAACACCATGTGATTGAATAAGCCTTTAGATATTTTCTTAATTATTCGACAAAAGCACTTTGTCTTTCATTCTATTCGAGGATAACAATCCAGAATATTACATTTAACACATTGTACATTAAAAAAAAAAAAACGTTATAGAACTGTTTGGTGTTAGCACTTCAACATGTGGTGTGAATGATGAAGTTACGATGAGAAAGAAAGGATTGGCTGGTTTTTCTGATCATCAGCAAGGTGATAGTATCAGTATGGTTGGAAAAAGAAAGATAAAAACTTACTTCTAGGCATGGACGGAATCATCTCCATGAACTTTTTACTTTGACGTTTCTCTTCTTTTTCTTTTTGCATATTTTCTAAACTTTCAACTCTTTTCGTGATAGTTTCAACGGCTATCTCAGTACGTATCATCTTACTTAACATTTTTTCGTCATACTCAAATTGTCTACAATACTGCTCGCTAGCCTTGCAGAAGTCAAGAACCGCAAGAAAAAATAAAATCTTAGATAACTCCATGATGAAAAATAAATGCAAAACAATGCTCCAGTTCCTGCTTTGCGCTAAAAAGCAAGACACGAAGTGCCTTCCCTCCACGAAACTTGGCGGATTTTCTGATGGAGATAGGTTTCGATGCTTTTCTTGACATTTGCATTCCAACATACCTGATATTTTCTAGTATCATCACCCACAGCATTCTTACTCTGGGTCGATTGATGTGTGTTATGACAGTAATGGTTTTCATGATATTGAAGTTAAATCACCGATAAAAACATACATGGGTCAGTAGCAGAAACTGTACACATTCAAATCAGGATGTTGTTAAAAATGTACAGTTGTTAAGAAATTTCTTTGGCTTTATTGACTCATTATATAACTTTTGGGGTAACGTTAAAATGTCTAACATCAAAAAAATAACTCTATTAATGAATTATACAACAATGATAATCAGAAACTTGCCGGTTTCTGTGGTGTTACTTATCTAAAACAGAAGCAGCGCATGCAGGTGCCAACGCTTGGCAACAGTTGTTTGATTTTCATGGAAAATCCTAAGTCGAAAAAGGGGCATAACAATGTAAAAAATACCTGCCTTTAGTGTACCGGTTTTCTTTTGATAATAAACAACTAGTCCGAGTTTGAAGAAAATATCGTCAGAAATAACAGAGATATTAAAAAATGTCAGAGTTTTTGACGCAGACGCAGCAGACGACAGGGCTATGGCAATACCTCGACGTTATCTTCGAAAACAACTGACAAAAAAAAACGACCTAAGATTGTAAATCTGCCGTATTTACATTCGTAACATCAGCACTAACTGATAACACTTAATTATGCTGTATTATGTTGAGGTTTATACCCGTTTAGGATGAAAATTATCGAGCTCTCGGGGTCGTTACAAGTCGAGATTTCGTGGTATACGGTTAACTGCTTACAAGTATGGGTACAAATTTATTTCAAAATAAACTTCTGGACTCATTTAGATGTATCATGGTTGTTTTAAAAAACTAAAACCTCTTATATTTTAACTTTGTCCCTGACATAAGAAATACATGTCTTCTACGTTACATTTCTTTAGGTTTATCTTCATATATCAAGCTTCACATCACAGATACTTTTTTCCCTTGCTAAATATCTATTTATTTAGAATTTACTCTCATCCATGTCGATATGAAGATATCATTGGTGGTGTTATATAAATACATGTATATAACAGTTCCGTTAATTAACTGTCTATGTAGTTACGAAATAGATTAAGCTGCATTAATCAATCATTTTACAAAAATATACCCTTAGCGTAATCTGAATACAATGATTTATGTATAAAAACAAATACTTCTAACTTTATTGTCCAAAATGGCTAAACGTTAAAGAATGTGTCAATCATAATACCATGAACACCAAGTAATTATTTCAATTAAAAAGTAATAGACAAAATACTGATGGGTTTCTCAGGTTTATTTCATTTTATTTTATATTTTCAATAACAGTAACTTCTTAGTGTGTACACAGTGTGACAGTCACGTTCAGGAATGGTTTTCGATGTATTCGGGGTAAGGGTAACAAACAAGGACTCCGACTAAAATTAGTTTCAAATAATACATGCCTTTTTACTAGTAGAACTTGTATTTTGTCAAATTGGGTGCATCGCCGGCTACTTTATATTTCACCGGAGTAATGTAAAAGTCAAAATCTTTTACTTGCCTTTCTTTTTTGACCGATTAAATATTAATCTGACAATCTTAACCATTTTATGTGTAATATGGTATAAAAAGGAATAGCTCAAACACAAATGACATATTCATTTGAACATGTATTTCTTTCTGAAAATGACTCCGATATGATGATTCTTTCCAGCTGGTTTGGATTACGCAGCAATACACAGTGCTTGAAACAGAGTACAGACATATGGTATTTGTTTCTTTTGTTGAGTTTGACTACGGTTTCTTTTGCGAGGCGGGATTAATATGCAGTTGTGTCATTAATATCAGTTTCAGGGACGTAAATAGAATGACAATGCCAAAGCCTTCACGCTGTAACGGGAAAGCAGTCGTTTCTTTTTTCCACTCGACAGACTCAAATCGTGCATCTATCATTGACGAAATTCTGAGACAGGAAAACGTAGTTAAGACAATCTTGAAGGTAGGTTAAAAAATTAAAGCTCTACCAAACAATGGCGAGTTTTAACATTCCTGAGAAAGAAGACCTGAAACAATAAGGGGAAGGAGAAAATGCTGGTGAACAATTTTTTTCTTTTTTTCCGACATTACTTTCTACTTTTTAAAGATAAATTCTATCAATAAGCAAGATTTATTTGGTCTTCTGCATATGTTTTCAATTTGGTCTAGTCGGAGTTATGTCGTCTGGAAACGAGTTAACCCGTGGGCTGCTGCTAAGTGCGACTTGCAGACCTTTTGCGAACAGTGTATAGATCAAGATCAGACTGCACAGAACATACATTATGATCTTGGATCTACACAGTCCGATAAGGAGATATTTCCCAAAACCCCATTAACTTTGAAATACCATCATTTTGATTTGTAACATCGACTTGAAAGTTCTATTTAAGTTATTTAGCAGGATAGGGGTTAAGTTTTCCGATCAAAGACGTCCCTTGACATATCGACTTTAGTAACAATATTTTGCTGGTGAAGCATTTGTATTTCCAGACATTCATTTTTGAGCAAATGGTGTGTTGGTGAAGTTCCGCTTTAATTGACTGTTATCACACCATTAACTTTTAGACTGCTGAATAAACTAAATAAACATTTTAATCCGATGGTTAAAATCCAGATAAAGCGATTTGTAAGTATTTTTTGTATATTATCTCCATACAGGTCAATGTAAATCCAGACTCAAAATGCACGTTCAATGCTGGCTGATCTTGACCTACACTGTTCGCGCTTAGCTGCCTCAGTGTAAACAGTCTGCAACTTTGAACCCAAATATTTATTCGATTAAACATGTTGTTTGTTTTTTTTTTTCATACCTTTGACAGGTTTGCAGTAATATGGTGGCATACAGAGCCTCTATCCATGCTTTTCTGGGGGTCGTTGTACCAGTACGTCGCACCACAGTATTTCTAATTAACTGGTAGCATACCAACAAAACATCGTCGAAGCAATGTTAAATCGTAATAGAGGAATGATTTATGTCGCAATGAATATCATCAATCTTTGGAAAGAATGCGACCGACCTGGAATAAAAATAGCAAAAACACTAGTATCTTTTTTTCTGTGGAGGTAAAATATTTGGGCATATTTTTAACAACAACAACAACAACAATAAGTAAATAAATAGATAAAAAATGTTGCCTTCATCTGAAACATTGAAAAAAGAAAAAAGTGAATGTGATGATAAGAATGAAGAGGATAAATTAATGGACTAATTACAATTCTGATATCTACGGACAGGTACACGTTTTCTCTGAGCATATTCTGCCAAGGTATAATTCCTTGCCAGTTAGGAGGACTGTTCGTTTTAATCTCCTTATGAAACAATAAAATTTCAGAGTAGTCCAAATTGAAAGAATTGAAAGCATTTGCAGACAACAATAAAATTGTGACTTAAAACTTGAAATTTGTTTTGGGAAGGGTAGAAGGCATTTAGGGAACAGAAACCAGCATTATCTCCTTTTCGCATAATGTTTTTTAAAGCTTCTTTTTCAAGGTCGTCGGAAGCCGGCATTGTGTGGTAAAGGGTTAAATGATTTTAACTGTTTTTGAAAGCTTTTCAACGGTTTAGCATCTCAGGTAGAAGTGGGGATTTTATTCCATACATCCATGCTAAAATACGAGTAAGCTCGTTTCTTGTATGATGTATCGCATATGTAGTTTATGATATAATTGCGAGCAGATGACCTTAGTTACACGAAAAAATGTCACGTGTATATCTATGTGAAAGGTTATTACGACAAATGTCATATTTTATTATCATAGATTAACCCATTGACTTTAGGAAAAGGTCCTTTCGATGGTGTTCTTATGAATAGCCCCAGGTATGATATGAGCGGCCCTTTTCTGGTGGATGGCTAGCTTAGACGATTGCCACAATAATCTAAGCAACATTCTATGGGAGGGATGAACGTGTAAAACAATTGTTTCAAATGTGAGATTCATAGAAGTTTTTTGAGTAATTTTATTGTACATTTTAACATTGAATAAGTTTTATCTGTGCTAATACTTTAAGACAAATACCCATCTACAAGAACACCTAATACCGATGAGATTCAACGTGTTCAAGCGCTGATGCATTCATGGGTTTCATTTATGGCACTGAATACATGCTTATAAACTGATAGTTTTAAGACGATGTTTTTCTTTAAACTAAAACAAGACAGGATCGACGATTGAAAGTTTCTCATATATAATTCAGTTTAAGTGGTATGCCAGCATTACTTTGGTCGGATGATTTTTATTATCCATGCAATAAAGTTTTTCAAGAATCATAAGCAAAACGATAAACAGGGTCTGATGGCATTTTTGCATATTTCTCAGAACATACAATGATGGCAACTGAAAGATACTTCAAAAAGAGATTCGTGGCATGATTTATATTCTACTGTCTTTGCTACAATTAGAAAGAATGAAAACATGTGTTATGTGAAATAAGAGGACAATCAACATGACAAGGTTTCAGATTTCGGTACTTTAGAAAAAAGATCAGACAAGCTGCTTTACCGAATTTTAGATATAAGTTAAATCTTGACAGTAGAATTATCTTTTTGTGAGCTTATGATGGCACTCTAGTTTCACTCTTCTAGTCTTGGATACAATCGGAATTTCAGATAAACCAAAATACAAAAAAATCTACTGCTTAAAGGCACATGTGTATCTTTCAAAATTAATGTTCATCTACACATCAGCTCATTCTGCATAGCCTACTGAATGAGGAGGAAGGTTACAGCAGTTATCCGTGAGAGGGGAAGATAAGCCAATTACTGATGTCCCAATTGTTGTTGGCTCAGGCATGCACACTGAACCTTTTTGAGAATTTCGTGTACGTCACAACATTGACTTCGTCTCTGTGACCATAGTTTTAGACATGGTCACGTTTTTTTTGACGTTTTCAGTGCCCCCATCTAACTGCTGATAAATTACAGCTAAAAGTAGAGGCAGTGTTTGTAGTTGATGGATTGACACCCCTTGAGTGTTCTGTTAACGAATTCATATCCAATTCTCAGGTTTCCATATCATAAATGACAACTGAATTGTGTTGAACACAACCTTATAACATGAAAGTCGGGGGTGCTTAATTAATGCTCGTGTGTATAGTTTAGAGCAAAGGACGCAAGACTGACGTTAACTGAGACGAATTGAGATCGTTCACTGTTGAAGCAGTGCAAAAGTTATCTGCTTTTCTGTCTTCTAGAGACATGCATGGCAGTTCATCGGGTTCCTCTGGTTATGTGTTCGAACACAATTGCGTTTCAGAAAAAACTGAAAAGGTTCGATTGATAGCAGTTTGTCTGTAACAAAAAGATATAATTTGCACATCGATAAGTCTCTTAACATTGCAGAATCTGTACAAGCGCTACTAACTTAGCCAAGTTTCGTGAATGAATAAGGGAAAACAGAAGTTAATAGACAAGGCCTACTCTCAATAATCTATCAGTTCATAATAACTTCATGTGCTCAGTTATTTCGATGGAAAGGCTTAAATAATTTTAGCTTCTGAGGAACAGTTCCTAGTTATGTGAATTCATGTAAGTGAACGCTCTTAATCCTTAAGCTGCTAAGCGCGACTCACTGACCTTTTGAGGACCGTGTAGATCAAGACTAGACTGTACAGAACGTGCCGTCTAATCTTGGATCTATACTGTCCGATTTGGAGATACTCCCCCCCCCCCCTAAAAAAAAAAAAAATTATATATATATATAAAAATAGAAATAAATAAATACAATGTAAATAAATAAATAAATAAATAAATTTATCAATAAATGAATAAATAAAAAAAAAAAAAAAAAATATTAGGTTTTAACAATTGACTTGAAAACTTCATTTCATTTATATAGCAGTTTAAGGGTTAAAAGGGAGAGAACTGTATGCACTCTTTCAAGATATTTTGTAGTGGTTGTCTCTCTTTAGTATTTGAGCCAAATGGGTAATATTCCCAGTCAGAGCACTGAAGTACACTATCCAGCGTTCTTCAATGACATTGATACAGCAATATATTGGATTTTTGATATAGTCTAAAATGATTCATTTAACCTTTAGGTAGCTGCGGACAGCGTATATCAAGATCAGACAGCACGGAACGCGCAGTCTGGTTTTTGGATCTTGAATGGTTTTTAACCCTTTCCCAAACAAGCCCTGGTTTTCACGTGTCTGCAGTACAAATCTTTTGAAAACACTGTGGGAAAAGGAGGAATTGCTCGCAACGAGCAATTTCTCCTTTTCCAACAGTGTTTTCTACCCTTGTTGAGAACTTCCTGCCATTTTCATCAAATTTAAAATTGTCGTCTGCAAACTCTTTCAGTTTGGACCAGTCCAAAATTTGTCGTTTGGGAAAGGGTTAAATAACGCCGCATTCAATATTATTTGTTATATTGCGGCGGGACTTTGGGTCTACATTGTCCGACATGATGATATTTTTTCCTTGCAAAGATCTTTGAAATCACAATGTTTGGAGTTGTACTACTAGCAGTTTTTTTTGTGTGTGTCTTTTCAGAACTTTAACCCTTATCCTGCTAAATAAGTAAAATGAAACTTTCAAGTCGATAGTGAAAAAGAAAACCCCAAATTTTGCTATTTAAAAAGTGTGTGTGTGGGGGGGGGGGGGGGGAAGATATATCCTTATCCTTATCGAACAGTGTAGATCAAAGATCAAACTGCACTTTCTGTGAAGTCTGATCTTGATCTACACTGTTCGCAAAAGGTCAGTGAGTCGCGCTTATCAGCCTAAGAGTTAGGGTCAGTTTTTATAGAAGAATATGGGCTTGTCAGGTGGTTTCACGAAACGATGAAGTTTGTTTTGGAAAAGGTAGAAAACATAGTGGGAAAAGGAGAGAAAAAAAAAAACAGCATTTTCTCCTTTTCCCAATATGTTTTCTGACTTTTTCTACCTCAGGGTCATTAAACACAGGATTGTGTTGTCAAAGTCTTAAGATACATAATTACAGCCAGAGATAAACCGCTGTAAAAATGATGCACTGTAGAATGGTTCAGAATATAGTCAGCTGTGTAAACATGAAAAATATATACAGTATCGGAAATCTTCGATTTAAAACCGGAAACGTAATAACCGTGATTTTTTTGATGGCCTCCAGAAAATGACATGCATATTGCTACCTTGCAAGGGGCAATATTTGGCATGAAGATACAAGAATGGTTATAGTTTGATAAAATAAAGATGAAACGGGTTAAAAATTGGCTGAAAACGAGTATAGATGCATCTTTAACTCTTTCAGCCCCAGAAATACATCCTTAACCTCTTTTGACAGCTTAGAAACTCAGAGAGATATAGCTCTTATCTCTTGATCAAAGGACAAAATTTTAGACTTGTCCATATTCAAAGCATTGGCGACGACAAAATAACGTTGACTCGACAGTTGAAATATGTTTTCAGAAGGGTAGAAAACATTTTCGGAAAAGGATAAATGCTGATTACCAGCATTTTCTCCTTTTTCTCCACAATGTTTTCAAAAGCAGTCTTTTTCAAAGTCGTTGAGAGTGGGGATTTTGTGGTAAAGAGTAAACAAGTAAGATTGACTAAACGAGCCGACAGCATAGATCTCACATCAGACTGCACGTTCTACCTGATCCATGCCGTTTCAGAAAAAAAAAAAATGTTTTCGCCTATGACAGGCTTCAGACACAGGCTGGTCGATATGGATGACATAGCTAGAGCGCTGAATGTAAACAATTAACTTTTATTTCCAGCTGTCGAAAGAATTTGAATTTATATGATCCATGCTTTGCAAAAAAGGGGGCTTAATGCATCTCCGTGATGCATGATACCAAGCAAGTTATCACATGATCATGAATCCATAAAGTCCATTTTGTCTAACAACCAACTGAATCATGAGGTAGGCTGGTCCTTAGACATACATAAAATTGGCCAATAGCGAAAAGTTTCGGCCCAGGTCAGCCTGCGCGGACTGCGCAGGCTGACCTGGGCCGAAACTTTTCGCAGATGCATTAAGCACCCTTTTCAAAGAGCATGGCTCATACATTTGGCACTAAAAGAGTTAAAGGGGGCATTAAACCGAATTTTGACCCCCTTTTTTAGGGACGAGAAAAATTAATAACTTGAGCCGTGCTCTCGCAAAAGGGGGCTTAATGCATCTCCGTGATGCATTGTACCGAGGAAGTCATCATATTAGTCTAACAATCAACTGGATTTGGTGGTAGAATGGTCCTTTGACACGCAGAAAATTTACAAATAGCAAAAAGTATCGACCATGTCAGCCTGCGCGGACTGCGCAGGCTGACATAGATCGATACTTTTTATGCAAATCCATTAAGCCCGCTTTTCATAGGGCATTGTCCGCTTGTATTGAAAATTCACAAGGACGTGACTGTATATCCTTTATTTGGTAAAAAAAAAAAACGCTGAAAAAAAAAAATCCTCCGGTGACACTCAAACCCGCAACTTTCAAACTCGTATTCGGTGAATGTAACCATTGAGCTATGGAGCCAACCGACCTTTAACGGGGTTAACCCATAAGCTGCTAAGCGCAACTCACTGACCGTTTGCGGACAGAGTAGATCACGATCAGACTGCACAGAACGTACAGTCTGATCTTTGAGCTACACTGTCCGGTATGTTATCTTCTTTCCGGTGAAATGCACTTTAAAATCGCAATATTTGAGTTTTTTTTCTATTGAGGGGAAATGTTCAGTTCATTTATTCAGTAGCTTGCGGGTCAAAAAAAAAAAAAAGTATTAATCCCTTGTACTACAGTAACGTCTGTACCGTAACGAACGGAATAGGAGATTTTTTTCTGTAAATATTCAAAAGAAAATCTCGGTAATTTCTTGTGCTTTCTACATGTATGTATTTCAACTATGTTTTAATTCTAAATAATCTTTGCACATAAATAAAAATTAGTGGTCGTTGTTAACATGCAAAGAGAAATCTGATTTAACCCTTTCCCAAACAAGCCCTGGTTTTCACGTGTCTGTAGTACAAGTCTTTTGAAAACAATGTGGGAAAAGGAGAAATTGCTCGTAACGAGCAATTTCTCCTTTTCCCACAGTGTTTTCTACCCTTTTTGAGAACTTTCTGCCATTTTCATCAAATTTTAAAATTGTCTTCTGCAAACTCTTTCAATTTGGACCAGTCCAAAATTTGTTGTTTGGGAAAGGGTTAATGCTTCTTTGTATAGCGAAAATTTTACTGTATACTCGTCGGTTCTATACACTGAAATGAGAGAGTGTTTTACTGAAGGTTCAGAGCAACGCGCTGAATACTATCATATTCTTTACTTCTTGAAAAATCTAGTCACGTGACAAGGAACCTCTCAGTGTTTGCACGCTGAAGGCAGCTCATGGTATTGTTGCTGGAATGTGCATATCAAGATCAGTACAACTGATCAATATTCTACGCAGTGTGATCTTGGATTTACTCTATTTAATACGCTAAGATACAGTGATCTAAAACAGAACTTTATGTCTTCCTTTTTTTCACTCAGAATATTCATTATTCATTTCAAACTTCAAATATCAGTAAAACGACTCATCCAACATTGTCTGTGATTTGATGAGTAAATTTTATGCATATTTCATGGTCTTACTTTTAGAAGAACGTGTGACAACTTCCGGGGCATCATTAGGTAATTCAACTTTCTTTATCAAGGCATTTGTGTATTAACTCAATATAGGTCTATGAAACAAATTTTTTGCGGACGACTAAAATTGATTTATTGAATGGCGTTTTACACTGCTTTCAAAATTATTTTAGCCACGGCGAAAGCTCGCTTATTCATGTAATTCCTTGGTTTCACCAGGGCTATGCTTGGGCTTTGAAGTGTCTTGCCTAAGGACATTCTGGAAGAAAAACGAGTACGTCCAGCAAGGCTCGAACCCGAGGCCTCCAGGTTACGAGTTTTACACTTTACCACTGAGCCACGCAGGACTCCTTGGATGATGGAAAACTTCAATGTAAAATATGATTTTCATGCATAAATACAAGTATAGGAAATTTATTAAAAGAGAGTGTTGATTGCGAAGGTTAAAAGTTGTTTGCTATAAGAAGAACAAAGTCGCTTGCAGTAAGAAATGAGCCATGCTCTGTGAAAAGGGTCTTAATGCATTTGCAAAAAGTATCGACCCAGGTCAGCCTGCGCAGTCCGCGCAGGCTGACCTGGGCCGAAACGTTTTGCTTTTGGTCAATTTTCTCCATGTAAAAGGACCATTTAACCTTAGGACTGTGTCTGTTGTTATACAAAACTGGATTTTGTGAATCTACAGTAATGTAATGACTTGCTTGGCACTGGCCTATAGTGCATCTCGGAGATGCATTAAGTCGCCTTTTGCCAGAGCATGTGCGTTTGTTTAATGTTTAACGCCGTTTTTAATATTATTTCACTTGTGTCACGGCGGCCAGTGTGCTTGTCCATGCTGTCCTTCAGTTTTTTTTATCAGTATTTCCCACAATGTTCTTCCCAAGCGCCATGGCGCTGAATACGATACAGCTAGCACTTCAGCAAAAATTCATAAAGAGATCTACCATTTATCACAAGTTGCTCATAGGAAAAACTTTCAACACAATGTCTGAAAACAAAAGGAAAATATTTGAACAACCGTCGGCATGGTAACGAGACCTGACTTTGCCTCGACTGGGTCTCGAATTTATGCGAAAATGTTGATGTTACACAAAGGTCAATGTTATAAGACGTTGATAAAAATGCCTTCGTATCGAAAGGTACAGGGGATAAAAAATTTTCAAATGGCATAAACTTCAATGGAAATACATCGATTTTCTCAAAACAGTAAGTGGAGCTATAACTAGGGTTGTCGTCCCATATATGAGTAGAATTTTCCCCGAAGAAAAATATGTCGATGTATGGCCACTTTTCATTGGTCGAAATGTTATGCTTAAGATAGCTTTCAACGTTAGTTTGAGCGAATGAAAGAGGGTTTCTTATAGATTTCAAAACCATGCCCTCCCCGACGTCATTATTTTGTGGCATGTTTCTTTCGTCAGATGTTGAACGAAAGGAATCGAAATTATTTGATCTTTTAAAGAATTTCCATTGTCGACCAGTTGGAGTCTCTAATTTGTAGCCTGGTATTCGAATTAGCACATCTTTAAACTTAACTTTGTCAGAACTATTCACTAAGACGTCAATATCATCGTCCCAGGGAACCAGTCCATAATGGCGGTAAGCCCCCAACAAGGTGCCACCATACAACATGTAAGTCAAGTTGTGTTCCTCACAAGTGCTCCGAAACACCGTAAGTAATTCAATTAAACTCTCGTACTCCAACAATGAAATTGTCTGTCTAAAAGCAGTGTACTTATTCTTCTTAGTGGTATGCAATAAAGTTCTAGACGTCCAAGTTGGCAATTTTCCATTCGTTGAAAGAGGAATGGAGAAATTGCAATTCTTTTGACAACTTTCTGATTGGGTGAGAAAAGTCAATGGGTCGTTGTATCCAATTTCGCCTGTTCTAAATAGCCCCATTTTAATCACCATTTCCTTTGTTGGAATAGCGCTTCGGTTGTTTTTCATTTCGGAATACAATCCTATACCGGCGGAATCATTGTAACTTATCGACAATATAAACATGGAAGTCATGAATACGGAACACAAGCATGCAAATAGTACCGAAGTTAATCTGGAGTTATGCCTTCGCATGACAATGATTATAGCCTTTACACCGGAATATCGACAGCTTGACACGCCATTTTGTCTTTTAACCTTGCCTAATTACTGCTATTATACCTCTGTAAGATTTAATTAATGTCATAACGTTCCATGTGCGGTGATTTACCCGAAATTGGCAGAGGGGAACCGCCGCGGATTTAACTAATACGTCTGCTACGGCACCACAATCGGAGAAATCAGACAAAAATAAATAAATCGTATGGTTTTGACGTCCCAAGGGATTTTCATCTGCTTTCGTTACATCACAACTTCAATCCAACATCGATCAAGCATTAGGAGTGGGTTTTGTTGATACAAGGAAATGGAGATTTCTGTTGATATTGAAATATTACACAAACATGGCACTATTGCATAATGTTAAGATTCTCTGAAGTTTTCTGTTATTGTTGTTGGTCGGGAATTCTTTTCGTTGTTTCCTGAAAAGTAAGAGGGAAGTTGCAGTTAGCCCTTATCCTGCTGAATAAGTAAAATGAAACTTTCAGGCCGATAGTTAAAAACCAGAATGATGCTATTTCACAATAATTTTTTTGGAGAAAAAATACATGTATCCTTATCGGACAGAGTAGATCCAAGATAAGACTGCACGCCCTGTGCAGTCTGATCTTGATATGTACTGTCCGCAAAAGGCCAGTGAGTTGCCCTTAGCAGCCTAAGGGTTGATATTGGTATGAAAATAAGGCAGACATTGATAGATTTTATTTGGTACTCTGTACCTGTCAAATAGGAAAAGGCGGAGTAGGAAAAGAGAAAACATTTGTGAAGGTTAAGTTGTCACGTAAATGTTTAAAGATGTGAATCACCGTAGACAATAAAATAGCAGCAGCTCTTTATGCCCATACATCGTACTGTCAGAAGGAAGCATATTCTCCGTGACCGATTTGACGGGATTGATGTTTTACGCCGCTTTCAACATTATTTTAGTCATATCACGGCGGCAGCTCACATATGCACGTATTGCCAGAGTTTTAACAGAAGTAGGCAAGGGCTCTTAAGTCTAGCTCAATGACACTCCCACAAAAAAGCCAGTGCGCCAAGGTTACGAGTCCTACACTCCACCACAGAGCCACGCAGAGACCCCCGATAACTTCAATGTGCCGTAAATGATGGGATTTGTGCTTGAAAGGTTACATGGTGGTTACCGGCATTTTCTTCTTTTCCCACAATGTTTTCAAAAATCTTGTTTCCAGGATCTTTTAAACTCGGGATTGTGCGGTAAAGAGATCGAGCTGTAGGTACATCTAATTCCGGTTGCGAATAGTGTAAATCGAAATCAGTTTGAACGAAGATCTATTCTGTCCGACAGACTGACTAAAAACTGTTATTACTTGCGGTTTTATTGTCAAAAGAGTCCACATTCCATTCGATTTAACACTTATCCTGCTATATAAGTTAAATAAGACTTTCAATCCGATAGTAAAAACCCGAGTAATATTATTTCAAACTTATTCTTTACAGTGAAAAAAAAAACTCCTTATCGGACAGTGTATATCCAAGATCGGAATGCACATTCTGTGCAGTCTGATATTGGATTTACATTGTCCGCAAAAGGTCAGTGAGTCGCGCTTAGCAGCTTAGGGGTTAATGCTTAAAAAGTTTATGGACAATTCACAAAAAGAATAGGGCAAAAATGAAGTTCCTTTTGCTGATAGTGTAGGTCGAATTCAGTTTGATCTTTTTCTAACCTGGGTCCGTATTCACCAACCATTTTTAAGAACGTTCTTTGTCTTGTTCTCCAGATTTTTGCTACGTCTGAAAGTAACACAACTCCTGATTGGCTGAACCATTTGGTTTAGCCAATCAGGAGTTGTGTTACTTTCAAATGTAGAAAATCTTGGAGAAGAATATTCTTAAGAATGGTTGGTGAATACGGACCCTGTTCGACAAACTTGAATAATGATAAATTGGGGTTTCTTTTTTTAGATACAGAAAATGTTAATTTTATATGATCAAGTGATTCGAAAATTCACAGAAAACGTATAATCACAGAGAGAAAAAAAAAGGTTACAAAGCATCAGATCAAAATCAGTTTGATCTAGGATTTACTTTTTCCGACAGACCTTGAATTGTAATGACATGGGTTTTTATTCTTCCGATAGAAGATGTCCTTTTCATTTGATTTAGTGCTCTAAAAGTACATGAAAAATCAGATATATTCACAGAGAGAAAATCACATTTTCAGTGAGAAAAAAGAAGACAACAAAGTTATAGTTCCTTTTGCGGATATTGTAGATAAAAGTCAGTTTGATCTTGTTCTAACCTGTCTGGCGGACTTAAAATTGTAACTTCTTTGAATTCCTTTACCGGCGGAAAATGCCCATTTGATTAACAAAAGTTCTTCAAAAGTATGTTAAAAACAGATATACTCACCGAGGAAAAAAAAAAACAGAGTAAAAGTCATCAAACACTAATTAATATCCCGCTGTTTAAAGTTCAGCCCTCAATCACCCGGCGATTATTCATTCCTGCTGTTATTGATATCGAGACAGCACGCTCTCACAGCATGTTGGTACCAGTCTCGTACCACAGAAACTATAGACTTTTCCCTTCTAGGCTACCGACACTTGATGCTTTACGATATGAAATGAAAACCTTCGATCTACTCCCGATTTTTTTCTATTATTCATGGCAAATGGCGCACTATAATCATGTAGAGCAGTGTTCCACCACGGAACTTTCTCCCTTTCTTCTTCGTTGCTTCTCATTTTCAAATCGGTTGTTTATAGTCTTTATTGTTTTCGGTTGATGTTATAACATAACTTTATTGACATACTTGTAAACCAACTGTTATGAGAGGGATAGAGTAGGATTTCCAAGACTAGTATCATTTTATCAAAGATGTACATGTCATGTATGTTTTCATTTTAAATAAATGATACATTAACGGTTCAGAAAGCTTCAACTATAATGTATATGAGCCATGCTCTGTGAAAAGAGGGCTTAATGCATCTGCCAAAAATATCGACCCAGGTCAGCCTGCACAGTCCTCCGCGCAGGCTGACCTGGGCCGAAACTTTTTGCTATTAGTCAATTTTCTGCTTGCCAAAGGACCAGTCTACCTCATGATTCAATCGGTTGTTAGACAAAGTAGAGTTCATGAATGCCTAGTTATACGACGTCTTGCTTGGTACAATGCTTTACGGAGACGCATCAAGCCCCCTTTTGCCAGAGCATGGCTTATATAATAGGAGAGGCTTTGTTCTTATACGAGCCATACTCTGGCAAAAGGGGCTTTGATGCATCTCCGGGATGGATTATGCAAAGCAAGTCATCACATAATTGTGGCACCATAAAATTCATTTTGTCTAACTAACGACCGAATCATGAGGTAGAATAAGCCTTGGACACGCAGCAGCAAATTTACAAATGGCAAAAAGTTTCGACCCTTATCAGCAAATTATCTTGCAAATTCATTAAACCTCCTTTTCACAGAACAGAACAGACATTTTATTCAGTCGTATACATAGTACATTATCTTGTCAAAATACAAGTTTTTCAATGAATAATGTCACATGAGTATATACATATCAAAAGTGAAGTAACCAAACTGTAGAAAAAAAAGTGTTAACCTATAGTTACCTATCAGAGGCAGAAATAATAGGAATTATATCAATATGGATGAAGAGAAATAATATAAAGAGGGAGAGATGACCAAATAGTCAAACCATGATAGAAAAAGAGACAAAGTAATTCTTTAAGTCCCCTGGTTGCGAAACGCAGTGCGTGGCTTAAATACTTTTTCAAATGTTGTAAATACTTGTGAATTTAATTAATTTAACATTTGCGTAAAATAGTAAAAAAAAAGGGGGGGGGGGTGTCGCGTTTTATCAATTAACCTTTAAACGTGTGTCAAGCCTGTAGACACTATACAGACCCCTGAAGCAAAACAACATGGTGAAGGTCAATGGGTATAAAATGACTCGGAATGGCATTCTTGTGGCGAGGCAAAGACACCGGCGGAGAAGTATGTTCTTCTGGGCACCTGGTGGACGTAGCGGGAGGACTTTGATCTTTGTAGACCTTTTTGTTCCATAGAATTTCTTTTAGATTTTATTTTCAAATTTTAGGATTCGTTCACTTATAGATCAAACTGAACAGAAAATTTTTTATAGTTGAGTGAACCTTTAACTGATGTATATCATATTTTCTTCTTCTCTTTATGTGCCTGCTTTATGTTTCCAACGGCATTTCAGTAATGTCATGGCGACCTGGGTACCTATTCATACATTCTTTTAACTTCTTTTCCAGTACCTAAATTTGATTTTTCATAGGTTTCACTGATTTTTTAAAAAAAAATTTCCCTCAAAGTATTAACCTCCAACAGATATACAAAGTGTATAAACCATTAGTTTCAGTCATTGTCTTTTGTACGAGGTGAAAGACTTCCTGAAGCAAGAAAAAGTCGCTGTGCTCCCCCACCCTCCGTATTCACCTGACCTTGCCCCTTGTGACTTCTTTTTGTTTCCAAAGCTAACAAAATACCCTTCCGGTCGAAAATTTGCTCAGCGCAAACACCTCGGTTCTGCAATATTCCAGTGCCTTCATAATGCCTTCAAAGATTGGATCAGGAGACTGAAACTGTATATCTGTTGGAGGTGAATACTTTCAGTGAAACCTATAAAGAATCAAGTCGTAGGCGTTTAGATGTATTCATATTTGAACACTCCCCTTACTTTAGACCATTTCTTTCCCAATCCATGCCGTCTTTCCTACAGATTTCAAATACATGTACTGTTCTTTGGGCAGATAGACATGAGTCCTGTCGCCGTTGCTTTCTCTCATTCTCGGATAGAATGGTGGCCGTGCTTGTTTCCCTTATTGAATTAGCCCCGCGACATGTTACCAAATTCGAAGACCACGAAAATCAACCACAGGAGCTTCAATAACTTTTAGGCCAGACTAATTCTGGAAAAGACTAGTTTGGTTTTCACGGCGTTTTACCATAATATATCTCTTAACCCTTTGCCAAACGACGAAAATTTAGGCCCTTCCAAATTAAAAATAAAAAAGTGCATACGTCAAATAAAAATTGATTCACATGATGAGATTTACCTTTGAAATGCTATACTCATCAAAGACTCCGGAGAAAAGGAGAAGATACTGTTTACCAGCATTTTCTCCTTTTCCCCCAAGATGTCTTCTTCATGGTCCTTAAAACTCGGGATTGTCTGGTGAAGTAGTAGCATGCTTAGAATCACTATAGTGGTTCTACAGTCTGTATAGTTTACCATTGTAGGAGATTTTGTGAAATATTCTAATAAAACGACCTCAAAGATACATCTACACTCGTTTTCAGCCAGTTTTTAACTCATTCTATTTTTATTTTATCGAACTCTAATCATTCTTGTATCATGTCAAATGTTGCCCGAACTCTAATCATCCTTGTATTATGTCAAATGTTGCCCCTGACGGTTGCAAGGTTGCATAGATTACGACAGATAGAAAATGCATTTCATTTTCTTGGGGCCATTATAGAAATCACTGTTGTGACGTTTTCGGTTTTAAATCGAAGATTTCCGGTATATATCCCTTTCACACTATATATCGGTAATGTATCGATTTTTACACAGCTGACTAAAAGGCACAATAGGTGCCAATGGTACACAAAGCTTGGGTCAAAAATGCATTTAAATGTAAATCATACCATTTATGAAAATTATTATGAAGAGACAATCTGTTTTTGCGGGGGCGGTCCAGGTGTCGGTCACCGGAAGGAAAATAAATTTTAAAATCAGGTAAAAAGTAAAGAAAAGGTAGAGCGACCTGGCAACTTTTGAACCTAGTTAAACAATTCATTTTTCTGTCAGCAAGTAACACTTGGACCAACCGTACAATTACAGAATGTAGTCTTCACAATAATTTCCATATTTTTAAATAGTATGACTTAAACTGAAATGAGGCATGCACTGGCAAAATGGGGCTAAGAGGGCTTAATGCATCTTCGTAATGCATTTTACCAAGAAAGTCATCACATAATTAAGGATCCATAAAAGCCACCTTTTTCAATAAACGACTTAATCATGGGGTAAACTGGTCCTTCGGCATACAGAAAATTGACTAATAGCGAAACGTTTCGGCCCAGTTCAGCCTGCGCGGACAGCGCAGGCTGACCTGGGTCGATACTTTCCGCAGATGCATCAAGCCCCCTTGGCTCAAATGTATTTTAACACCCGCATTCTAAACTTTTGACAGCTAAAGGGCCTTTAAATTCTGGCCGAAGACGGTAGTTGTAAACAGATCTGTACCTTTTGTGTAAATTATCTGTAATTTCTACTACCCTCCAAAACAAATACCACTGATACGAGAAGGGGGGGGGGGATATGCAAACGGCCTGAAATCCCCCGAATTACCATGACGTTTAATCTGATGGAGTCATATTGTACTTCATCAATATTCTATAACTTTGCATTAGTTCATGTTCAAATAAATGTTAGTCTCTAATTCCTACGGTCGGTAAAATGCACACGACATAGACAGTCATGACATAAGAATGAAATCCAGGATAGGGGTATGGTACGCACAAAAATCAAAATTCTGCATCACAGAGACGATCCTTCAATTGAATATTACTCTCATTGAAGGCGGACGCTCTTTCAATTGAATATTAGTCTCTGACAAAGAGCTGAATAGTTTTTATGGAACAATGATTTCCCAAGATCATTGTCCAATGAGGCCTTTGCCTGTCGGCATGTATATCGATGCCGTGATTCCGGGAAATAAACGAGGGGAGTGGAAATTGAAGTGTCCCCAGACACCCCAGTTCGTAGATGATATTAAAGCAGTAACGTGTTAAACTGTCCTTCCTTTATGGTGATCATCACTAATGTTTATTTTCAAAACCCAGTGTTTGAATTTTTGGAAAGGACATCTTTTCGGTCTATTCCCTTTTCACGAAGACAAAATGTGAAACATGTGTACATGGCAGTAGACTGTACTTATTGATTGACAATTGTATCAGTATGGTGGCATACAAATGCCACCGCTAACCAGATGATAATGGCGAATAATTTCGTGTAAATTGTGGCTTTCGCATTAAAAATTATCATGATTACGGTATATTTGTACCTCACTACCAGATAATGAATTTTCCTTATATTGCTATAAAATGCCACTTTTTACAGATATCCTTGAAAATAATTCTAGACGCCTTGGCCATTCTTTAGCACAAAAGGAAGTGATCTGTACAATATTGCAAATGAATGACAAATCTATGAACAGTTGCCACAAACTTAAGAATTCTTTTGCAAATTTTGTTATATCCGCCACAATTCTGGTAAGTGGTGGCTGTTCAGGTCCTTGTACGGTATCCATCTGATATCGTGATAAATTACCTAGAAGTCCTTGAGGACCCGAATGGCTCTACTGGCAGTGATTTTGCTAACATCATGAATTTATAATGCAAAAAGGAAAAAAAAAAAAAAAAAACGCACGTACGTAGAAAATGGCGGAGGGGGATTGTTGCGACTGGGCTTGAACCCACTGAGACAAGATGATATGGAGGCGTGGTGAATTGAACAGGTAGTGAAATCATTTAAGTACAAATTCTCAAAACAAATTGTTTGGAATCCAGCTAAATTTGATAGGCTTCTAGTACTGATTGTATAAAAAAATCCCTGCAACTTTCAAAGAAACGTAACCAATACTGTAGTTTTTGTCGGGTAAACAAGACTAAGTCATCAAATGGCTGCGTCACCTAAATTGATTGTGGCATTTTCTTCCTTTCAATAGGGTACATTCCCTTGATAATGACTGATTGATTGATTGTATGCTGTTTAACGCCGTTTGCAACATTATTTCAGTTATATCGCGGCGGCCAGTGCACCTATCCATGCTTTCCTGGAGTTTCTTTTCACCAGTACTCAGCACAATATTCTTTCCAAGCCACTGGCTGCTTTCCCACATAACCATCGTCGAAACAATGGTCAGCGGTGAGAGAAGAATGAATCCTGCTGCAATGACTATCATCAATCCTCGGAAAGAAATTGGCCAAGCGAACCAGCGACCTCCTGTTCTCAAGTCCTGTACGCTACCGACTGAGCTACGGGGCTTGGCATTACCTTGATAAAACAAATGAGGTATGCAAGTTTCAGATGAATTGAATGAAAAAACCGACTTTATCATGCAAAAAGGAAATGCAAGTTTTCAGCTTGATGGTAACTACTTTTACAAATAAATAGTATTCAGTCTATTGGTGATATAAAGAAACTTTTCAAGTTTTACGAAAATCCAACCACAAATGCGGACTTTATCGTGTAAACAAGAGATGTAAATTTCAATTTTCCCTATCTGTTCGTTGGATTTTTTTTCTTTTTTAAATCAATAGGGTTCAAGCTATTGATGACATAAAGAAACTGTGTAAGTTTCAGACTTTATCGAGTAAACAAGAAAAGGACTAACGGACGGACAGACGGTGGAAACCACACCACGTGTGATGGCAGCTTTATAACACAAAATATCAGCGATAGACATGTAGATGACGACTCGATCCCACATCTTTTTCATTTCTATACAATGCAACCAACATTATGTTCGATGGTAAACACTTTTGAAAAAGTGAATGATAAAATTCCGAGAATGCTAGTTTGTTTTCCATTGTCTCTTATTTCAGCATTGCCAATTTTCTGTTGTTTTTATTGAATAAACTTTTACAGATTCAAATATAGCTTAAAATCAATCACTCCGGTGATTTTGCTACGACTAGTAAAATTGTGCGGTCATGGCTTCGGAAAACCCGCGATTCAGGAAAGACTTGTATTTTGCCAACCTAGTATTAACCATTTACCAAATAATCCCGGATGTTTACTACCCTGAGAAAGAAGCCTTTTGAAAGTCTTATGGAAAAGAAGTAAATGCTGGTTATCAAGCCTGTTGAAAGTTGTCAGAAGTGTACAAGCGGCGGGGAAAAATCATTTAGTTATTTTAACAGGTAGCTATTTTGAAGCAAGAATTTCAAAATAGCAATGTCAAGAGCACATCTTTAATCTTTACAAAACAACAATTGTAAACACTATTTGAGAAGGTTAAAATCTGTTTAACTTTTTGTTAAACTTCAGCCTTTATTACTAAATTTCCCTTGTGTACAGTCTTGTTTCTGTGGAGTAACCATAATAGATAAAGATACTAAATACAACTTACAAAAGAAACCAGTCAGGCAATTTTCCCTGGGGTGCAAGTTCAAAGCAATCGGTTGTGAAAAGGTGGCAAGGGTCACACATAGAGATGTAAGTATCCCTTTCGACTCTATGTAGTACGACAGGTCTTCAAGGAGACAAGGCCAAAAATACATCGACTGTACATTTCAAAGTGCATGAACGGTAATAGCTGTAAATAACCCACGTAAGACATATTGCAAAGAGGTAAAATTCTGTTGTGTCTTATTTTTAGCTCACCAGAAAACGTGCACAGAAAACGAAGTGCTCAAAGTGACTTTTTTTTTAACGATCGTGTTGCGTCCATTTTGCGTCTTCTGTCAATGCCTATAAAATTTGGAACGGATGAGTTTCTGTCTATATCTCGGTCAAGTTTGAAAATAGGCTACCTCCGATCATAATTGTTACAGGCCATTATTTCAAATCTTACAGAAATCTTGTATGCACCCAAGAGAATAGTTTCCGTTCAATGATCATGATACTTTATTAGAATTTGTACTGATTAATCGGACAAGTTAAAAAATGTTATAGTATCAATCTAAAAAAAAAAAACACTCAATTCGCAGCATGGGAATCTGAAAAGGTCCTTTAAGTCCTTCAAGTCGTGATCATAAGTGGATTCAAAAAAACGGCACAGTTCTAATGAATTTCGGAAATTTCATTTACGCGGCATCATCCATGTGCAGCCGCAATTGTGCCCCGCAAAAGTCAATATATCATTGTAAATTAGAAAACCGTGGCACTTTTGCGCGCGGCGTAGTAAAGTAGTCCACAAAACTGTTCTGATGTCCCTGTCCGAAGAAGCCGTCCCTTTGTAGCTTGGTATGATTTCATGTTACGTCTCTATCCTATTTTTAAACCTTTCTAAACCTTAACATACATTTTCTTATTTTGCATATCTGGGAAAAAAAAAAAAAAAAAACACTGTCACCAGTGGTACATGTGGTAGGCAAAGATTTTCTATTGGGTGGGTAACTTCACTGGACAGTGCCGATTTGCAGTTCATTTTCCGATTCAGGTACTTCTTTACATAGAAATAGTTAAACTTATGGTAGATAATGACCATCTAGACTCGATTCCATGAACAGTCGACCACAAAGGAAAGTATTCCCGAAGACACGCTCCAATGAAATCTAGACCCTAATTGAAACCGTATCTAGCCCACTACTTATAGCATGTAGTATGTATGTAAATGCACACTGATTTCATCATATAACAACAGTTAAAAGCACACATGCATATAATCTTTTCCTACATGAAACTGATTTCTAAGGTCCCATTTCGTGCGATCTAGTCTAATCCGGTGCAATCTAGCCCGATCTGGGAAATTTACACATCCATTTTCTCCCGTACCGCCTACAATATTCTTGCTATATCAGACCAGTATGACTTGTATTCCCTTGTAACCACATTTCAGTGACACGCTGACAGACAATTATTGTAATGTCTGATGGCATCTCCCTAGGCAGAGAACTCCCGAGGGTGAAGGGTGACTTTATTCGGGAAACAACAGCTATAAAGCGAAAAAAGCGAACGTTTCGTTAGTTTAGTTTAAACATATTTTATTTCATAAGTTGAAATGGGGTTGGACCACAAGTTCTATCAACTTAGAATCGGTCCTTCTCCAATACAATTTCAAAAAATCTTTTTAACAATGGCAAATGCAATGATTTGTTATTTTAAGTATAAACAAAACACGGTGAAAGAGATGAGGAAGAATATTGGTGGAATATGGAAAGAGAAATGAAATAAATTCTGATGGTGCTCTCTGTTGGGCGCCCGGAAAATTCAGCACAGTTACAATAGTCGATTTACTTAAAAGGCTTTGACTTGTTATTTACATGTGAACTGCTTCAAAAAGTAAACAGTTTTGATCTAAGTCTAAGTCAGCACTGCCAAATAGTAATTTATAAATATTTAAAGGATGAAATTCACGTGTTGCCTGAAATAGTGAGATTCGTATATCTGAATAATGATGGCATTTAAAGAAATAATGTTCAGCACTTTCAAGACAATTGTTGAGGTCACACATGGGATCCAATCATAAGTGATTCATGTAAAGGTCTTCGTTTAAGTGACTACAATTCTTTCTTAATCGTGCATGAAGAACTGACATATATCTATTTCCAATAGAATAAATGTTTGAAATTTTGAGAGGCCTAGTCTCATTTAGTTTGGATGTAAAAGAACTGTATGTTGCACTACTTCTTATTTCATGTTCAAGATTGTTCCAAAGTGAAATTGAAGGGGGGGGGGGATACATGACTTTTGTAAAATACTTGTTCTTGTATATATATTTTCATAATTTTGGGTGTCTCTCAACTGAGACTGCGATCTATTGCTAACCAACAAAGGCATCAGTTCTTCTATATATTGTGTGTCAAGATTATTAGACACTTAAACATAACTTAGAAGTTTTTCCTCTTGATGAAAGTGTTTCCCAACCACATTCTCGGTAAAGATTTTTAAGAGATACTGATCCTGTAAGACCTGTTACAATTCTTGCAGCTTCATCTTGTAATTTTTCAAAAGAGTCTGAACATGAGACTGAGCACAGCCATCCCATACTATTGATGAATACTCGAGGATAGGTCTTACATAAGACAGATAAATTTGATTTAAGGCTGCACGAGGTAGAGTAAATTGAAGTCTCCGCATAATATGTATTATTTTGGATGCAGGCTCTAAATTATTATTTATATGGTCATTCCATTGGCCTAAACTACTTAGGGTTATACCAAGATATTTATGTTGATCAACAATTTTAATTTTAGTACTTTCAAAAAACAGAAGAGGTTCATCATAATCTTTTTTTATGGAAAATGTAACAGCTTCAGTTTTGTTCGGGTTGAAATCAACCAACCATTGTTTCGCCCATATTGAAACATTTCTTAAGTCATGGTTTATTATACCCTCTATATCTTGTAGTGAGGTAGCAGAATAAAAAGAGATTGATTGATTGATTGATTGAATAGTGTTTAACGCCGTTTTCAACATTATTTCAGTTATATTGCAGCGGCCAGTGCACCTATCCATGCTTTCTTGGAGTTTCTTTTACCAGTACTCCGCACAATATTCTTTCCAAGCCACTGGCTGCTTTCCCACATAACCATCGTCGAAACAATGGTCAGCGGTGAGAGAGGAATGAATCCTGTCGCGATGACTATCATCAATCCTCGGAAAGAAATTGGCCAAGCCGGGGATCGAACCAGCGACCTCCTGTTCTCAAGTCCTACACGCTACCGACTGAGCTACGGGGGCTTGGCAGAATAATAAAGAGAACTGTGGTCGGCATATTATCTAGTAAGACTTAACAGCGATTCTGTAATATCATTTACATAAATAAGAAATAAAAGAGGCCCAATGACGGAGCCCTGAGGTACTCCAGCTTTTAAGGGAAGAAGAGCAGACTCTGATGCTTGTATTACAACTTTTTGCTTTCTGTTTTTTTGATAACCCGTTACCCAAGTGAGAAGACTATCACCTATGCCATTTTCTTTAAGTTTTAACAAAAGACCTTTGTGCAAAACCCTGTCAAATGCTTTTGAGATATCACAGTAAACAATACAAGAGAGCTGGCCGTGACCAGTGGCTTGACATATACGGTGATGTATTTCTACAAGTTGATAAGTTGTGGAGTTTTTTGGCAAAAAAAAAAAAACCGATTGATGTTTGTATAAAAGATCATTTGTCAGAAAGAAAATGTACATATGTTTAAAAATAATTCTTTCTAGAATTTTTCCACAACTACTTAACAAAGAGACAGGTCTGTAGTAAGACGGCAAAGACTTATCGCCTTTTTTAAACAAAGGTGTTACAATTGCTTTCTTCCAGGAATCGGGGAAAATCCCTTCCGATATGGAACAATTAAATGATATGCAAAGTGGTTTGCAAATGGAGTTAATGCAACATTTGAGCATTCTGTAGCTTATATTATCTGGACCACTAGCCTTATTAATATCAATAGAATTAATTATATCCTTTACTTCAGTAATAGTAATTTCATAAATTGCAAGTTTATTTAGGGTTTTGAGTTGACATTCGGGAAGTACGATGTTATTGTCATTTACTGTTGATATTGATGAAAAGTAACTATTTAAACAATTTGCTTTTCCTTGAGGCGAAGTATACCAGATTTTATCCCCATTGGGTAGCGTATCACTCAAAGGTGGATAACAGGACATAGAATTGTGCTTTTTAATGAAATACTTGATAATTTTCCAAAATCCGTTGTTATCATTAGAATTCAACTCTATCAGGTTGTTTTTAAATTTTTACAGAAATTTTCCTTTGCATGTTTTATTTTATTTTTTTTAGATTATTAACAGTATTTCTTGTTCTTATATTTTGACCAATCACTGGATTTTCTCGATGCTTTCGCAATTCATTTCAATCTATCTCTTTTACGGGAAAGTCTTTTAATTGACCTTTCTACCGATATTGATGAACAGGTCCTATCAGCCAATCAAAACGCAGAATATCGAGTCATGTAAACAAAAGGGTCAGACAAAGTGATAGACTTTACTATTGACAATGTAATCCTTTTATTTTTGTTAAAACCATACTTCTAAGACTGGATTATACAATAATTATTTCAAAATGGATTAAAGGTACATGTAAGAATTATGTGGTAAGGTAATTGTTAAATAATATACCTTGAAAGGAAAACTAAATTTATCCATTCCAGCCACTGACCAAACGACAGAAAAGCAGGTTTTTTTCCCCCCAGTCTTCCGGGAAAGCAAGAACGGTTATGCCAAACTGTTTTGTTAAACTACCTGCTTTGAAATCTAACTGCACGTACATTTTTTAAATTCCAAACCATTACTCGTAGACGGTCGTAATCGTTACATACGAAACGAGCGACAGGAATAAGGATATTTTATTGACAAGCACTCGTCACCCTGTTTCAAAAATAAGTTGACATTGCTTACTTCATCATATGATTCTTGTTGTAATACTTTAGAGAACATTCATATTTAATTCTTGTTTCATGAAGACGATTGCATGTGACTGATAATGTCACTTTTGCCTGATTCGAACGATTGATTGTTTTCCCAACCATTGTCGCATGACTGGTAAATACACGTCCATTCCAAACCAGTATAATCATTATAACCACCCAAGTGACCAAATATACCCCCAATTTAAAAGTTTTTTACAACATACATCTGTTGAAAATACGACAAACCACCTAATCGATTACTTACAACAAACTTCTTGATTTTCACTCAAACAGGTGTTAGAGGTGTTAATTAAATCTTTACCATGTAACAAAGGATTAGATTCGTCTATTTTGAAAACATCTGCGGTCGACAAATTAAAGGTTGCTTCAATGATGAGATTTGTCTTTTAAACGGGTAGAAAACATCCAAGGAAAAAGAGGAAGTTTTCAAAAGTTTCCTCCTTCAAGGTCGTTAAGGCACAGGTCTGTGTGGTAAAGGGTTAAATTGTAAATCCTTTTCTCATATTGTTTACCTGTCAAACGGACATGTTATATACTGACGAAATGTCTTAAAACTTATGCCCCTATTATAAGTTATGGATAATGCCGACAGCAATCTACCTACAATGTATTTTTGGCCTGGGCTTGGCTTGTCAAGGCCAAGGCCATAGGAATCGCATACCAAAGTTTCTACCCCATCCAAGCATTTACGGAAAAATCCGAGTAAAAGTGAAAAGTACCGCCTGCAATTCATCTCACTACGCCGAAAGTAACGACCCCTTAAAATGATAAAAAATATTTCGATTTGAACATCATAGTACGGTTTAACTTAACAACAAACGTTGATAGATGTGCGATTTTAATCGTGCGAAAGTGTTGACTGAGAATTTTGGGCCCTGGTTAGCTTATTCGTAACTACAAATTCGTGTGCATAACAGTGAAAGAAACAATTGGCAAACCTCGGGTGATCGTTGATCAAATGTTTCGATGTAGGTACACAATCGACCGAGTTGTGACGAGTGCTGTTGCCGAGCACTAATCGGGATCGTTGGTTTGTCCTTTTTCTAGACACCATATGAATGACAATAATGATAGCGTATTTTACGCAGACGGTGTGCTTTTTCTCTAAAAAAGATGTCTCAACACCTCGGTAAGATTTAGTTTTCGTAAAAGTACTGTGCATCTCGTGTCTGAAATTATAACTATGTATTTGATTGGTATACATGCCTCATTTCTTCCTGTCAGAGTGGTCCAGATATGACATCTCGGCCCATAACCATTTCGGACCAAAGCAAAACTCGGCACATACAACTGAAAACCAGTTAATCTTCATTCAACGATGACATTTAAACTTGTCTAAACTGAAAACATTTGCGGACGGCAAGTTAGATTTAGCTGAAATGTTAGTTATCGGCTGTGAATGTGCAGGAAACCTTGTAGGAAAAAAGAGAGCATTTTCTTCTTTTTTCAAATGGTTTCCATGAGGCTATATCGTTAGAGTCCTTAAAACTTGGGATTGTGTATTAAAGTGTGAAGTAACTGGTGGGCGTTTTATATCGAAGATCAGACTTGACATTCAGTGCAATCTGATCTTGATCTCCATAGGTTTTTAGGCTGACCTGGGACGAAACTTTTTGCTTTTGGTAAATTTTCTGCATGTCAAAGGACCAGTGTACCTCGTGTTTCAGTCGGTTGTTCAACAGAATGGATTTTAAGGATCCAAAAATATATGACGGCTCGTTTGGAATGATATATCGCGGGGATGCATTAAACCCCCTCTTGCCAGAGCATGGATCATTTGTGTTTTCCATGATCACAACCAGGAGCTCTTCAAATTTATCAATCCTAGATAACTTTACTCAAATGAGGGTTTAGGTCCAACTGCCCTCTTGTTTATGAAAATCGGCTTTCCAGCTTGGTTGATCATGGCAACTTAGAGATTCCACGGACTTGCGATGGGAAAAATTGAAAAGTGGCATTTACAGCAGATATTTTGACAACACTTCCATAGAAATGTTCCTTGAGCAGTCTTGTATCATCCATATGATTTTATTCAACTGCTAGTCTTTAGCTCATGTGTTTACGAAGAAAACGTCAAGCTGTGCGTCATTGTCGTCGTCCAAAAACTTTCACATTTTATGATATCTCTGTTCTTCCCGAAGATATTTGCTTCAAACTTGGGCAAGTTATTTATGGACAAATGGGGTACCCATATAACAGGGACAGGTAACCATCAAAATAGTTTTGACACAGTTACGCCCTTTTTTGCTACTTTGAATTTTCAGAACCTTTGACATTTTATAATATCTGTCATTAATGAAGATACTTACTTCAAACTTGTACTTTTTGCTAACTATTTAAAGAAGAATTTTTATCAGTACAACAGAGGCAGATAACCACCCAAATATTTTTGGCAAGTATTAATTATGCCCCTTTTTCGACTGAGAACTTTTAGCTCAGCTGTTTTAGAGACATGATATTTTTATAGCCCTAGTGTCATCATCTTCGTCGTTTGTGTCGTCGTCATGAAAATTCTTTGAGATTTTACAATATCTTTGTTATTACTGAAGATTTTTACTTTAAACTTGGACAAGTTGCTAACTATCAAGGGAAAAATAAACAATAAGGGTAAATAACTATCTAGTTATGCCCCTTTTTCAACTTTGTGTTTTCACTGAAACTCAAGCAACTGTAGCCGACCGTTGGCACCCGCATATGGTGCTTTTGTTACCAAACACAACTGTTGCCGAGCAATGGAGCCGTTTTTATTTGTTGCCATAGACCAAAATGCAAATAAAAAGAAATACCTAAAAACTTGTCTATTTAGACACCAAATCATGCTCTGTGATATTAGCCTTTAAAGACTGTTTTTCATTGTCATTGCTCAAAGGACATTGTTACTAATTCAACTTATAGACTGAATATGGTAAAATGAAAGAAAATTATAATTAATTGCTTTTCCACTGTGGATTTTTTGCACTTTCCAGAAATGTTCCCTGGACGTGTCCTCTATCAGCATTTTTTTTTGCACGCTGCTCATTTTGGTTTGCCAAAGCAACGTAAAGGAAGAAAATAAGAAACAGAAAATCCTTTTGAAATTTATCTCCTTTCAATCCATAAAAGATCATGAGGCCAAGGCTATACAAAAAATACTCATTATATTGGCCTTTACAAACTTATGTTTTTTCCATTCTGTTGTCAACTCCACAGACTGTCAGTGTGAGATACTTGATATCTTTTATTAGTCTGTACAAATGTGATAGCAGTTTTAAGCCTGTACAAATGTGATAGCATTTTTAAATTTCTGGGCCTCATCTTCCTACCTTTACTCCCGTTCTGATGCCCAGGCCTTCAGCGCCTTCAGCGCTTTGATTGGTTTAAATGCTGTGACCAAACATGGAATTACGAACATATTTGGGCTATTTTCATTTTACAGTTTCTCATAAATATGACATTATTCATTGTACTTTTTCTTGTTACTTTGCCGATTTAGTCCGAACTGAAAAGAACTTTGGGAAAAAAGCTTTGGGTACTTTAACAATAGCGAAATATAAGCTAGAATGAAATTAAATAATCTCTCTTTCTCTATGTATTCGACGCCATTTTCTAATTTGTTTGTCGGGCTTAACGACCAAAATACCGCGTTACTAAGGTGGGCGTGCCAAACTCGCGTTTGCAGAAATGTCAATTGCACTGTCATACCATGCCTGGTTATCAGGTCGAATACAGACTTTGTTACATGGGATACACTTTTTAACTAATTAAATAAAAGTCTTAGTAAATACATCACATGATTCATCAACAGAGTAATCGTGCAAAATATTCCCATCATAATTTGATATTTTTGACTAAGTAAATCATAATTAGCTCTATTGTATAACCAAATAGTTCTCTCGTAGATAGCTTGGATCTGGTAAGAGAAGGGTATAGATACATAGGCAACTGAATGATCACTTACTTCTTGCGGTACTTTTACAGTGCCAGACTCGGAAATTTCCATATCATCAGGAATAAGGACGGGGTCAAGAATTGCATTTTGCCTGGTTGGGATATTAATTACATTATTCATTGAATTAAGTACCAGGGTGTCCTTTAAATTATGATAATTATCGTTAAGTAAATCCTCGTTTAAATAACCCAGTATGATCACATTTTTGCAATGTTAAAGGCTGCTTCAATGTTAAGATTTAAGTTTCGAAAAAAATCATTGTCTGCTGTTTTTGGACCATAAAATGTACCACTCAGAAATATCTCAGAATTAACAACGCTTTTAACCCAACGTTTCGTTGTTCTAGGGTCGTCGACTATGTTGTTGTTGTTAGACGTCTTTTGCTGTTTACAAATGCTGGCAACATTGTTATAAATAGAATAATTCTAATAATACTTATCTGCAATTTCCTGATCCATTCTTTATCCAAACTTATTTGAGTATTACATGTAATGTTATGTTAGATACCTTCAACTATTAATACTCGGACAGTTGGTTTAAGATGAACTCCCCGTGAAATTAATGCATTTATACTGGTTTCATTTTACATAAGTCCAAGATTGTGTACAAGACATGGAAAATATCAATTATGAGGCATTTACGATGCTTCTTTTCATATTTGGAAATTGTTTTGTGCACCGTACCGTCCCAAGTCCATCGTGAATTTTCCGGTAGCAGAGGTACAGCGCTGTACTGACTCTCTGTTGCCTCAGTTTAATCTTTATTGCAACGAAACGCAATCAAATTTTAATGGCACACATGACCAAGGACAAGGTATTAAACATTTCATAACCTAAAGCGAGCGCTATTAGAAGTTTTTTGTAACATGTAAACCTCGGAAAATTAACGAAATAATTATGTTTGGTGGCCATTTAGTGTCCATTTTTTGCAAACGTCGACATCTCGAGAAGACGATGAATGGAACTGTTTTATTTTTTCCTTAGTGTAGCATTGAAATGGAAAATATTCCTATTTGAAACGAAGGATTATTGAATATGCAAACAACAGGTATGTTTAAATTCTAGTTTTGTCACCAATTTCTGAACATGTGAGAGTCTAAACATGCGCACAAAATCTAAGCGGAGATTTTAACCGTTCTTTTCGCGATCATCTCTGTGCCCAGTGTACCTTCAGTCTGAAGGGTTGCTCCGATGATGTTAGTTTGTGATTGTTTCCACGCTCCCCTTCATGGCAGCAATTCTTATAATGCATCTGAAAATATCAATATCCGATAGTAGAGATCTATACAAGCGAAATTCGGTAGCAATAGGTCATATGGTTTGGAACTAGAAGATTTTTAAGTTTTCACAACATAAGCCCATGAAAACTTGTGACTGCCAGGGCGGGGTCAAATTTGACCTTTAGGCTATAACTTGAAGAATCTTGGTAGAGGCTCACTAGATAAAGCAACATGCCAAATTTGGTAGCAAAAGGCCCTTTGGTTAGGATTGAGAAGATTTAAAGATTTTACAACATGAGCCTGTGTAAAACTTCTAAACCCCGGGGCTGGGCCAAATTTGACCCGGGGCTATAATCTTGGTAGAAGTGCATTTGATGAATGTACATGCCAAATGTGGTAACCGTAGGCCTTTTATGGTTAAGAAACAAGAAGATTTCTTTTTTTTTAAAGTTTTCACGATATGAACCCTTCTAAAATTTGTGACCCCTGGGGTGGGGCCAATTTGGACCCCAAGGTTATAATTTGAAGAATTTTGGTAGAGGTCCATCACCTGAAGCTACATGCCAAATTTAGTAGCCCTAGGCCTCATGGTTTTGGACATTAAGATTTTCAAACACTGTCAGTATTATTCAATTTCGTTGCCCTGGCAACCAGAGTTTTTACACGGATCAAATTATTTAAAACTATTCTGAAAAGAACCATGGCAGGATCATTTCTGTAAAGTTTGGTCAAAATTGGAGGGGTAGTTTCAGAGAACATATTTGGAATAAAAGTTGACGCAAGCACGGACGCACGCGGGCAGTGTTTTCGATTTTGGCAGAACACTTTAAGGGAATAAGCAAAAGGAAAAATGTGTACATTTGTGAGAGCCGCTTGGCTAACATATACAATTATTAGAGATGCTTTAAAATGTACAATTATCAAACATGCTTGGATAACATACGAAATCGTGAGAGACGCTTGGCTAACATGCATTATCACACGCTTGATTTACATATGTACACTTCATGAGAAATGATTGGTAAAGATGCACAATAAAAAAACACCCGCTTTATTAAACATCAACAATTATCGGAAACCGATAAGAAAGATGTTTCTGAAACATGAAAACATTTTGAAAACAGTAATTAATTGGAAACTAACATATCTGGGGCCGCATTGGACACCAGTTCTAGCTCTAATCAGAGATATAGAGAGCTTCACAATTTCTTTTTAGACTACAGCAGTCGGTATAGCCAATCAGTAGCATTACTTTCGAATTTAGAAAATTCTTGAGATTTTACACTAAGACTGTTATTGAGTGGTTGTTACAGTGGGTGAATACGGGCCCTGATGGTAAAAAATTAGTGTATTCATACAGTCGGAAATCATCCATATTTTCAATACATTACTGCTTTCGTAACATTAATTTTCGTTCAATTTTAAGCCTAAAGCGGAGTCCATGCGTGGTTCAGTGGTAAAATGAAGGACCCTGGAGGCCCTCGGGTTCGAGCCTCACGGGGAGCACTAGGGTTTTCGTGGTAGTGTCCTTGGGTAAGACACTTCAGCGCCCTGACCTAGTACAGGTGAAACCCGGGACACACATCATTATGTTAACTGTAGCCGTGGACTGAATTAATGTTGAAAGCGGCGTAAAACACCATTCAATCCATCAAGGAGCCTAAAGTTTTCTGGTTCACGTCGTTACCGCCATAACAGTTCGTAGGTAATTCTATAATACAAGCAAACCTAAACACGTAGTGAACGCATACAAGTAAACATATTTATCACTTAATTGTTCAGACAGCAAAATTTGACTTGGCTAAATTGTAATCGTTTGCAAATGGCAAAGTAATTACGGCCCAATAATGGGATATGTCTATGAAAGGGTTGAAAATATACTGGGGAGGAGAAAAAGCTGGTTCCCAGAATGTTTGTAAAACCTAATTCTTTTTTGCACTAAAATACGGGATTGTTTAGTAAGGATCAATATCTTTACCAGTCATTTGTATGTCATTGCATACTTACATGTATTCCATTGACGTCTTCCCTTAGAAAATCTTAAACTAGTAGTTTTATCACTAATCTACATGAGCGATCATAACCACAGTTACACTGTTCTAGACCAGAACAGACCGTTTCCGACCAAACCTTAAAATAAGCTATAATTTATTTACGAACTGTCGTATAGAAACAATCCAATTATTGTTGTGCATGGCTCGAAAAGGATTGAACGTCGTTTGAAATCTGGTTATAGTTTTTTCCGCTTTCATCATTATACCAGTAACACAGCGGAGCTTGGTGCACCTACCCATGCTTTTCTGGATGTTCTCTCATAGGCATTTTGTACAACATTCTTTCCAGCTATCCACTACTTTCCCACATGACATCGTCGAAAGCATGTTCAGCGGAGGGAGAGTTCTAAATGAATCCTGTATTTACCATTATCGGGCCTTGGAAAGAAATATGCCGACAGAACCAGCGATAGCTGAGTTTCAGGCCCTGTACTGAACCGACGGAGCTACAATGTTCGGTTGAGCATCGTGACAAAGTTAGGGCTCTCTATGCAAACAAAAGCCCGATGAGTTACGGATAAAAGCTGAGCTGTGAAGGACGAGTTAATGTATAGCATACATGCGTGAAAATGCAGGTCTTCGTAGTGATATCTGCAGGTCTTGGATGTTGACGAGGTGTAAAATTGTTCTTAAAATAACTTTAAAACCCTTTCCTAATTAATCCCGTGTTTCACGACCCTGGTGAAGAAGACTGTGGAAAACATAGTGGAAAAAGGAGAAAATGCTGGTAATTAGCGCTTTCTCAATTTCCCACAATGTGTTCTACCTTTTCAAAGACAAAACCAATAGTTTGACGCATATTTGATTTGTTCTCTGCAAATGCTTTGAATATGGACAAGTCTAAAATTTTGTCGTTTAGTGTAGAGTTAACCCTTTACCACACAATCCCGACTTTTAACGACCCTGAAAAAGAAAGCTTTTAAAAACATTGTGGGAAAAGGAGAAAATGTTGGTAACCAGCGTTTTCTCCTTTTTTCACAATGTTTTCTCCCCTTCCCAAATCAAAGTTTTGTTTTTGAGTCACCTTTATTTTGTCGTCTGCAAATGCTTTCAATTTGGACCAGTCTAAAGTTTTGTCGTTTAGTGAAGAGTTAATTAAAATTGATACCCAGGATGTGATCGATTGTAGCACTAACAGTGCACCATGTTTTCACTGAAAGGGGTCCGCGTTTCTTTTTTCATCACGGAGACGAACCTTTCAGTAGATTGGTTACCTCCCTTGATACAGCAAGTGTAAAGGGATGTATATCTACAACGGGGACCAGTTTAACCTTTTAAATGATATCACCTTTAAAGAGTCAAATGCTCATGGAAACTCTATGGTTGCCAAGATCGGCTGTACAGTCATGTGAAGCTAAAAATTCGGAATAATAAATGGGATTTTAGGGCTCCTGCGTGCTAAAGTGTAGAACTCGTGACCTGGAGCCCCGGGTTCGAGCCACAATGGATCCATTGGTTTTTCGTGGGCAAGACACTTTAGAGCTCTAGCCTACTACTGGTTTAAACCAGAAAATATATGAATATTTGAACTGTCGCCGTAATATGACTGAAATAATGTTGAAAGCGGCGTAAAAAGACCATTCAATCAATCAATTCAATTGTAACCTGTTTAGATCGATGGATAGCCCAAGAACTTAACCAACACAATTACGAGTGTCAAAGTTGCAACTATTAAACCTTTTTGACATAATCTTAAATGTTAATGACCCTAATCTAGAAGGCTTTTGAAAACATTGTGGCAACAGGAGAAATTGCTGGTAACCAAAATTTTCCCCTTTTGCCACAATGTTTTCCATTTGTTCACAGAAGTAGTGCATCATTCCAGCCACATTTAACTGTCGTCTGAAAATACTTTCACGACAGACAAGTCTTAAAATTTGTTTGGTAATGAGTTAATAATCAATGTCTGTTTTTCTTTCACTGAATCTGTGCTCTCTTTTGGAATATGTAATGGATCCAACTCAGCCGTGGATCTACCCAGTGAACCATTCATGTAGCGTAAATTTCAAATCAATCGCAAATCAATACACGGTGGGTAATCAACAAAACGGAGCCGCTGGCGCCACTTTCGGATGGCGACATAAGGCAGTTGGTGATTCTCTTAAACAGATTTTTTTTTTAAACTGTTTGGCTGAGCGTTGCTGTTTTAATTGTGTCTAGGTGACAGATAAACAACCTCAATGTCCTCCGACGTGTCTCTGAGTAAAGTCACAGAAGGTTTGCTCAAAGCACATCTGGCTCTGTTTATTTAGTGTGGCTCTATTTATGTAGTATGGCTCTGAAGTTGTAGACATACTTTTTGTTCAGTAAGCTTCGACATTATTCCTCTTCTCGGAAGAAAGCGTTTCAAAGACAATCCCGGGTTCTTTGCTCGGTATCCCTTGCGTATTTCAACGGTAAAATATATTGGCGGTCGAATAGCATTCCATTTTTTCTCGTTAATATCGTTGAAAGAAAAGAAATAAATGAAAATACCGAGCACCTGCCAAATAAATTTAACAAATACCACGCAAAAAAAAAATAGCAAGAAGTCTTGCGGAGTGGCGTCATTTTACACCAAGATAACGCCCTTGCTTACAAAGCCAATTTTGCACAAACTAAACATACAAACACTAGCAAACCGTCTTTATAATTCAGTTCTGACCCTTTGTTACATGTGGCTAGTTCCTGATTTGAAAGATTCTCTATGTGCTACGCACTACGACCGCAGAAAGGAGCCAACCCTCTCTATGACCGCGTGTATGAGAGTAATGTTACGTGACAGGCACGGGCACGTGTCTCGGGCGTGGGAATCAAGAACAAAAATGTGCATAGAATTCAAAGAAGGTTACTTTCAACAACAATATACATTCCAAGTTAGTTTTTATAATAATATTCAAATACAGGCACTGGTCCACGTTCTTTCTGATCACCCCTCGTAATATTTGGAACCGTATTTGACTGTGTGTAGATACGGATTTTTTTTATGTCGTATGTTATTTCATCCGCGTGAGACCCATGTATTTGAGCCGGAAAATTTTCAGGTACATGTATATAATAAACTTTTATTACATTTGTTTAATTATAGGCTGTGAGAATTGACACGGCAGGGCGGAGCTATGTTATAATTCACTGCATTTTATTTTTAGGTAAGATAGGTTATTCGGAAATCATCGTGAGTAGCTTAGCCATAAAGGATCGATAAAGTACTGTTATGATGCATATGTAAATTTACGACGAAAAATTCCGAACTGGTGCAAGGCTATTAAAATAAATTAAAGATAAAGTGGTCGACTTATGTCAAAGGCTAGCCACGCCCTGCCAGGTCAATTCTTACCGACTGTAACAACAACAACAACAACAACAACAAAAAAACAAGAAGCAACGAAGACCGGATAAACGTCGGACATAATGTAAGGTCTGATCTCCCCAAATCGCGCGACTTTTTATTGTGGAAGTGTCAAACGTTATTGATGCGTACCCTCTAAAACGAGCGATATCAACAATAGATTGTCTTGTTCCGGAAACCGGCCGCTATGTTCATATCAATGGCGACAGGAAATCGGATAATGTCAGACAACAGAAAGCGATTAATAATTCAGTGGAGCATTTCGGGAAATCTTGCTAAGTGTTTCTGCAAGTTGAAGGAAGGGAACAGTATCTTTTCCTAACAAAATCATTCCTGTTCCATCTGTGCCGGTTGAGAAACAATTACTTTGTTTTTTTTTTCAAATCAAGACAAACAGTATTTTTTTTTAAAATAAGTAAGTCAATCTTTAGAGTCGTTATCACATAAAACTGACATCTTAACCCTTAACCGCACAATGCCGACTTTTACCGACCCTGGGAAAGAAGCCTTTTAAAACATTGTGGGAAAAGGAGAAAATGCAGGGAACCAGCATTTTTTTCCTTTTCCCACAATGTTTTCTACCCTGTCAAGTAAAAATTGCATCATTTGAGCCACATTGAAAATGTCGTCTGCAAATGCTTTCAGTTTGGACAAGGCTAAAATTTTGTCGTCTGATAAAGGGTTAAATATATAAATACGATTTCAAGACTCTTTTGGGCAGATTGTCCCTCAAAGGATACTGAAGACAACAAGTGAAGCACTGAAGTAATATCCCAATGGCTCATAAAAGGGGTATTCTTGTCTAAGAGGGGTTAGCTACCGTACCCCAACAGTCGCCTGCCGGTGGACACGGCTTGTATAAAGTGCATCGAGCCTAGACAGGCATAAATTTGCAGTAATTGTACACATTTCAAAGTCAAAACCATTGATTTCCCAATTAATAAAACACCTGCCTTGTTTAGTACAGTGTTTGAATGTGCTATGCTTTATTAAGATTAACAGCCCGATTTGATTGCTTTCAGACCTAACAGATCATTTACAATGTTTGAATGCCAAGATGCGGCGATGCGATAAAAAGACATTGCCTTTGCCCTCGTCCCAACAATGAACAATCAAATGAACCATAACTATGAAAATTACAGATATTAATAGAATATTAGAAAACATGCTGCTAGTTCACGTGCAGCGTTTCCCATCTCATTACTTCGCAATACGTATTTGTTCTGACAGGATAATCTGTCTTCTGTTCTGATACGTCCCTGATGAACGAAGTTGTAAGAGGTTGGTACGTTTGTTAATTGGCCCACAGATTGATTGGTTGATTTATTGATGTATGGATAAATTTACAGACGGGTCGATCAAGTGATTGAAAGGAAGTAGGAATATGGTAGAAATTGGGTAATTTAATCAAAGTTATCTGCACTCTTCATTACATCATGGCTACACTTTTTCTTCTGTGCATGATAGTACTAGCATTGAGCGAGCCGGCCATGTTACTCAACTAATTACTTCGCTTGATGTTTTGACGGTTAGGCTGTTAAGCGCGACTCACTGACCTTTTGGGGACAATGTAGTTCAAGATCAGACTGCACCGAACGTGTCTTATCTTGTATCTACACTGTCGGAGAAGGCGACATTTTTCAAAAAAAAAAAAAAAAAACGCCTTTGAAAAAGTAGAGTTTTGGTTTTTACTGTCAGTTTAAATGTTTCATTTCACTTATATTTAGCAGGAAAATGATTCATATAAATTGAAAGTAGAAAGACAAATATTGATACTTTGCAAAAAAAGAGAAAGAGAAATATTGATATTTTGTAAAAGTAGAGAAAGACAAATAATGATATTTTGTAAAAGTAGAGAAATACAAATATTGATATTTTGCAAAAGTAGAGAAATACAAATATTGATATTTTGCAAAAGTAGAGAAAGACAAATATTGATACTTTGCAAAAGTAGAGAAAGACAAATATTGATACTTTGCAAAAGTAGAGAAAGACAAATATTAATATTTTGCAAAAGTAGAGAAAGACAAATATTGATACTTTGTAAAAGTAGAGAAATACAAATATTGATATTTTGCTAAAGTAGAGAAAGACAAATATTGATATTTTGTAAAGTAGAGATAGCCAATATTGATATTTTGCAAAAGTAGAGAAAGACAAATGTTGATACTTTGCAAAAGTAGAGAAAGACAAATATTGATATTTTGCAAAAGTAGAGAGAGACAAATATTGATACTTTGCAAAAGTAGAGAAAGACAAATATTGATATTTTGCAAAAGTAGAGAAATACAAATATTGATACTTTGCAAAAGTGGACAAAGACAAATATCGATATTTTGTAAAGTAGAGATAGCCAAATATTGATATTTTGTAAAGTAGAGAAAGACAAATATTGATACTTTGCAAAAGTAGAGAAAGACAAATTTTGATATTTTGCAAAAGTAGAGAAATAGAAATATTGATATTTTGCAAAGTAGAGAAGGACAAATATTGACACTTTGCAAAAGTAGAGAAAGACAAATATTATACTGTGCAAAAGTAGAGAAAGACAAATATTGATACTGGCAAAAGTAGAGAAAGACAAATATTGATACTGGCAAAAGTAGAGAAAGACAAATATTATACTGTGCAAAAGTAGAGAAAGACAAATATTGATGCTGGCAAAAGTAGAGAAAGACAAATATTGATACTGGCAAAAGTAGAGAAGGACAAATATTATACTGTGCAAAAGTAGAGAAATACAAACATTGATATTTTGCAAAAAATAAGGTTTTCTTTAAGTATGTGAAGCACTTGCTGGTAAGAAGCAAATACTTAAATGTTGTCCAAGTAAAAGAACCATTTTGAATGTATAGAAATTGAGCTTGCAATGAAGCTCAAACAATTTTGAGATTAACACCAATGTACGTTTGACCTTAGTTCTTTTTTCAAATTTTCTGTTCCAAATAGTTTTTTTTTTTCTACAAATTCTTCAACGAGATATTGAAAAAATTAATAACTGGGTAGAAATTTGGTTGGTCAAATTCAATCCTTCAAAATCTGAATCACTTATCATCACACGTAAAATGCTCAAAATACTCACCCTGATCTCTGTATGTCAAATATACATGTTGAAAATGTCCAGTCACATAAACATTTACGTTTTACCTTTCAAACGACGGATCATTGGATCTCCACATTAAAAAATCTGTTGAAAAAGCATGGAAAAGGATAAACATAATGCGTCGTCATAAGATATGTCTTGATAGGAAATTTCTTCAAGTTATATATTTCAGGTTCATTAGACCTATTATAGAGTATGGAGACGTCGTTTGGGACATTATCCCTCAATACCTGAAAAATAATCTAGCCAAAATCCAGAATGAAGCTGCCAGAATAGTAACAGGTTGTAGTAAACTGGTTTCCTTGGATGAACTAAAAAATGAATGTGGTTGGGAGTCACTTGGCGATCGTAGGCGTAAACATAAACTTATATTGTTCTTTAAAATGACTAAAGGCCTTGTTCCTTCTTACCCGAGTGATCTTGTCCCTGATTTAAATAGCAACCTTAACGATTACAACTTGCACAATTCTAACAATATACGAACCATTGCTTGTAGAACAAATCTATATAAAAAAATCCTTTCTCCCATCCGTTGTGGAAGAGTGGAACTCAATCCCTCAAGATATCAGAAATTTGGATTCCTTGTCATGTTTTAAAAGGTATCTGGACATTAATAGGCCGTATCCAAATAAATTGTTTTTCGTAGGACAAAGACGTCTTCAAATTTTACATACAAGGTTACGAAATAAGTGTAGTTCTCTAAAGCACCATCTGTATTTAACCCTTTCCCAAACAATGAATTTTAGACTGGTCCAAATTGAAAGAGTTTGCAGACGACAATTTTAAATGGATGAAAATGACAGAAAGTTCTCCAAAAGGGTAGAAAACACTGTGGGAAAAGGAGAAATTGCTCGTCCACAGTGACTTGTACTGCAGACACGTGAAAACCAGGGCTTGTTTAGGAAAGGGTTAAGAAATGTAGTTGATTCTCCTAACTGTGTATGTGGTGCTATACAGACAAATGCACACTACTTCTTCGAATGTCCACTTTATGAAACTATAAGAAATAAGTTTATTTGCTCCATATCGTATCATGAAATAACTATAGACCTTCAAACACTCCTCTTTGGAAATGATTTCCTTACTTTTCAGGAAAACGAAGAAATCTTTCTGAAAGTTCAGTTGTATATAAAGGAAAGCAAACGATTTAATGAATGATTTCCAAAAAGGTCGATCCCCTCTCTCTCTCTTTCTCTTTACCAAATATCTCTTATAACAATGTTGAATTTTGTATTTTTTTTTTTTTTTGTCATATGTTATTACTTAGGAAAGGGACTCTATAAGCTTTTATTAGCTTTCGTCCCAATCCATTTGTATGTTTATATTTACAATAAAATATGTTGGTAACAGCATTTTCTCATTTTCCCACAATGTTTTCTACCATTCCAATAAAAAAAAAGAAAACCTAGATTTTTGAATTACATCTAATAGGTCTATGTCGTCTGCAAATGCTTTCAATCTGGACAAGTCTAAAATTTTGTTGTTTGGTAAGGAGTTAACCCACCAGTAGTAAAGGAGGGTAGACCTCGGACAAGCCCGTTTTTGTCCGAGGTCTACCCTCCCTGAGTGCCATTTTGTCCGAGGTCTACCCTCCCTGAGTGCCATTTTGTCCGAGGTCTACCCTCCCGAACCTAGGTCTGGAGCCGTACCGGAAGTAGATGTCCACTTTTTCTGCCCCCCCACATCACACCACTGCAAAAATGTAAAAAACAAAAGAGGAAACCGGAAGTGGAATTCCTACCAAAGAATAGTATGACACCATGTTTTGTTCGGGTTGATTCTGCATTTTGATTGGTCGAGACGTTTTCCCGCCAAGAATTTGAATTGAAAATGTGTGACACCACAAAAGTTGGTTCGAAAAAGAAGGTGTGCCACCATCTTCACTCTGTTTGATCTTTCTCTATCACCGTGTTGGACTTAGTCTTTTTTCCACGATATGGGTTATATTCCCTTCTCATGCTGGTTCAGTCAGAGAGTACCGTCGGACTTAGTCTTTTTTTCTCCGTCTTCGTTCGCCTCAGACTTTCTCTATCACCGTTGAACTTAGTCTTTTTTCCACGATATGGACTATATCCCCTACTTACGCTGGGTCAGGCAAAGAGTATCGTTGAACTTAGTCTTTTTTTCCGACTTTGTTCGCCTCAATCTTTCTCTATTATCGTTGGACTTAGTCTTTTTCCACGATATAGGTTATACTCCCTCCTCACGATGGTTCAGGCAGAGATCATCGTTGAACTTAGTCTTTTTCCGTCTTTATGTACCCTCCCAGAGTGCCATTTTGTCCGAGGTCTACCCTCCCGAACCTAGGCCTGGAGCCGCATCGGAAGTAGATGTCCTCTTTATTCGTTTCCATCTTTCTCTAGCACCGTTGGACTTAGTCTTTTTTCCACGATATGGGTTATTTTCCCCTCCTCATGCTGGTTCAGGCAGAGAGTATCGTTGGACTTAGTCTTTTTTCCGTCTTTGTTCGCCTCAATCTTTCTCTATTACCGTTGGACTTAGTCTTTTCTTTGACTCCTAGCAGTATGATCTTTAGACATTGCCTAACTATATGATCTGAGTGTGGGTTTTTTCCGACATTTCCCGGAAATCAGTTCGTCTAGACTTACCCGATCTTAGATTTTATTCGTCCCTAGTTTTATTCGTCCCTAGTTTTTAATCTGCAAAACTTTTTTAAATTGTAAAAAATTTTTATCCGAAATTTTTACACTTAAAAATTTTTCTATGATAAAAATTTTTAACCATAAAGTTTTTCTATTGCTGAAATTTTCTCTGTAAGATTTTTTGAAAAAAATTTTTCTATCGATAAAAACTTTTTTCTCTCTGCAAGATTTTTTATTTGAAAAAAGTTTTTCTATCACTAAAAAGTTTTTTCTCTCTGCAAAAAAAGCACAACAACACATCTGCAAAATTGACAATTGTTAAAGATAGTTTTTTTCTAAGGTTTTGGTTAGTCCTGAAAAGGACTGTTTTTGGAGATTAGACTGTCTTTTTTCTCGTCTAATGACAGCAACCAAAATTTGCATGACAGATGGGACAACTTCCAGTTCTTCTTGTGATCGTCATTGTCCCATCCTTCGTGGTGATCTTTCTTCCGAGTTCAACGTCAACTAATATGAGCTCTGGAGTTGTTGTCTGCATAAACAGCTCAAGTATTTTTTCCCCGAGCTCTCTGTATGGCTGTGTTATCTGCTCTAGGTGTCTTTGAACTGCTATGAGTTGCCTTCTTAATACCAACAGATCTTCACCAGCATTTAAATAGTCTTGGAGAGCATCAATTATTCGATGGTTTATCTGTTCCATATTTTGAACTCTTTTTTTCGCTTTGGTGTACTTTATAATTTATTCGTCTTACTCGAGAGAACGAGAGTCGAATGACTATAGAAGAAGTTCACTGATTTTATAGCTTGGTAGAGGGATTGACCTACTTTGACTTGGAATTAACGTTAACCAATCGTTAGTTTCGTTACATTTTTTTTGAGCTGATACTCTTAGACATTGTAGATAGATCATATAGTACGTTATGTTCTATCTACATGCTCTCGCCCACGTTCGCGCTTTTAATTCTAACGTGAAGTAGGTCAATCCCTCTGTCAAGCTATAAAAGAGCCAGCATTTTTTATTCTTGTATTAACTCATTTCACGATGAAGTTATCGAAATTCTGCTGTGGGTTGTTTGGTAGTAAGAAGAATAAGAAAGAGATGAGAGAGAAATGGGAAAAGGAGGCCATGGAAAAGAAAGAAGACGAGGCAGAAGAAAGGAAGAGACTAAAGCATAAAGCTCTTCGCGAGTTCTTTGCAAGACGAGGGTATGAGTTTTATACTCGTACCCCAATTGTTAAGATGGGTAATATTTACCCAGACTTATCAGAACTGATACCGCCAACAGAGCATCGCGGTTGGCAGAATAAATTAATGAGAATGTATCCTTCATTGAAATGGTGAAGAATACGTTCTCTTTAATTTTAAAAACAGTCCTTTTCAGGGCTACCCAATACCAAGAAAGTTTTTTACTTTCTTCAAATTGTCAAAAAACAAAAAAAGTCAAGTCCTATATGTTTTTATATCTTTTATTTAAAACTTTTTATTTAAAACTTTTGTACAATAATCATTACAATGAAACATTGAACTGTAGAAATATTTGAATCGTTTTTGAAAACAGTTCTTTGAAACAGTTCTTTGAAGAAATGTTTTTTACAGACATGTTTTTCTTTTTTTCTTCGGAATGTCAGGCTCACATTCACTCTTGCGTTTCCTCTTACTGTTTCCATCATTGTGTTCGTCATTGTTATTTTTCAACACAATATCTGGACAGATTTCTGCACCATGTTTTTTTGTTTTGCAGAAGAAACAGTTCTTCTTTTTCTTTTCTCTTTTCTCGTTGATTTTCTCGTTGATTTCCTTTTCTTCAGATCCTGAAGATTTTTGAGACCTCTGTTCGTTGTTTTGCCCCTCTCCAGATAGTGAAGAGCGTTCGTTGTTTTGATCGAGTATAAGAGTATCCTCTGGAGAAAGTTTATTTTTTTGGGAACTTTGTTGCGGCTTATCATGTATTTCTACTTGAATTCTACAGATTTCTGTGTCGTTGATTTCTGTGTTATCGTGCTCCATATTTTCGATCTCCTGCTCGATCTGATTTCCAGTCGATGGAGTTGTAGTCTGTGACGATCTTGTCTTCCATTTATTCTCGTCTACTTTATAGGATAATAGAGCCCCAACGTATTTCATATGTTGGAATTCTCTCCCGGTTTCCATTGTTGGTGAAATTTTAACATCGTGACTGTAGGGGTCCACGAAGACGGAGACGAATCTCCACATCAGTTTTTCTTTCTCTGGACATTGTCTAGCCCAATGTCCTGATCTGTTGCATGTAAAACAGATATTCGTTGTCATATCACTCACCCCATGGCGTTTGTCAAATGTTGCTTGATCCAGGACTCTGGTGATACGATAGACATCTTTTTCTGCAAAATGTTGGTGGGATAGAAATGATCCCACGTAGTTCCCAGTATGGTAGACTTGATATCTTGACGGTATATTGGTGATCTCATAATCGTGAGTGTATGGGTTAACATACAGGTACATTCTCTTTGGTGTTGTACTTTGTAGCTTGAACCCACTCATTTTTCTACCAGTTGTCCTGTTTGAAATCTTTCCGAAGAATGATGAAAATTTCAGTCGTAACACCTCTTTTTATACACGTTTGGTCTGAAAAAGATATAAAAAAGCTAGGTTTTTTTGAGTTTTGTCTCATTGTCTGACTTATCATCAGCCATAAAACAATGTCTAAAAGACTAGTGCCTTATTCAGACAGTACAAGTGACGATGAGACAATTCAGACCATCCCGAAAAAGAGAAAAAAACTACTGCCGGCAAAAAAAAGAAAAAGAATCCTAGTCTACCCAGACAGTAGCAGTAATGATGAAACCGATGATGAGAAATTTTCACCCAAAAAGAGAAAAAGTTCACCATTGAAAGAAGAAAGTGATGGTGAAGACAAAAAATCTTTGAAAGAAGAAAACGATGAGAAATTCCCACCGTCAATCAAAAAGAGAAAAAATTTGAAAGAAGAAGATAAAAAATCTTTGAAAGAAGAAGCTCATGCTGGGTCATTTTTGCTCAAGAAAGAAGTATATTCTTCAGAGAGAAAATCTTTGAAAGAAGAAGACAGAAAATCTTTGAAAGAAGAAGACAGAAAATCTTTGAAAGAAGAAAGTGGAGACAAAAAATCTTTGGATATGAAAAGTCTATACACCTTAAAAGAAGTGGGAAAAAAGAAGTCAAGAAAATTCAATACAGATTCCCGTGTGCTGGAGGCGTCTTTTAAGAAATTCGATGAGTTACAACCACAGCAACTGACTGCCTTATTCGACGATGTTATCCAACAAATCGTTCAAAAGTTAAAGGCTGAATCGAGGGATATGATCAGAATTACCATCAATCACCGTTCATTGGATATGGGGATTCATATTCCCTTTCTATATGTGGAGGAGTTGGAGAGTCATACTATATTGGACGAGATTGAAAAAGTTCTACAATCAAATGAGGAATTCGTCTTGAACGATGGTCGCATGACATTCGATATCACACATACGGTACCCCCAAGTGGAAGTGGTAAAAGAGTTAGGGGCACAGAAATATTGGATTCAAAAGTTTTCGCAAAGAAGAAACAATCGATTATTGAAATTAATAATGAAGATCATCTATGTTTTGCAAGAGCTGTTGTTGTGGGGCTTTATCACCATGAACGTGAAAACACCCAAGAATGGAATCGAAGATGGGATATCATCAAAAGATCAAACAGATCACTTCAAAAGACTGAAGCCGAGAAATTGATGAATGAAGCTGGAGTTTCATCGACGCAACCTGTAGGGTCTGAAGAATACAAACAAATTCAAGATTTCTTGTATGAAAAAGACTATGTTATTAAAGTCCATCAACAGCAATCAAAATTGGAGAAAGTGTTTGAACATCCAGAAGTGAAAGACAATAGTAAAATCATACATTTGTACTTTCATCAAAAACACTATGACTACATCAAATCCATTACATCATTTTTTGATTGTGGTTATTATTGTGAGTTCTGTGATATGCGTTACAGGAATCGGGAAGACCATGCCTGCTCAAAGATCTGTAAAGGTTGCTTTCGTGCTGGAAAATGTCCATCGGAATCAAAAGAGTATGTCTGTTCCAAGTGTCATAGATGTTTTTTCAGTGTAGAATGCTTGGAAAAACACAAAACACTTCAAGGTAAAGAGAAGAAAACCATTTGTGAATTAGTGAAACTCTGTTCGAAATGTGAAGGTCAGTTTTTTGTCAGAAAGAAAAATCATGTCTGTAAGGGAAAGAAAAAGTGTCATCTCTGCAAGAAAATAGTTGACTTTTCTCATCGATGTTTTATTCAGCCTTACCAGAGTAAGATGAAGCACGACAGTGACGATGAGACGAGTTCTTCTGTAGTCAAAAAGCCTTTGTTCATTTTCTTTGATTTTGAATGTCAGCAAGATACAGGGATACATATTCCGAATTACTGTATTGCACACCGAGCCTGTGCTGAATGTATCGATAAACCACTTGATTTTCATTGTTCCACATGTAGTAAATTCGAAGAAGGAAGAGAAGTTATTTTTCAAGGAAAAGAAACTTTGAGTCAATTCTGTAGCTGGCTCTTTACAAAGCATCATAAAGGAATCATAGCTATTGCCCATAATCTCAAAGGTTATGATGGTCAATTTATCCTCAATCATATTATCAACGTTGGAATGAAAGAACCAGAACTGACTATGAATGGGAATAATATTTTGAAGTTAGAACTGAATGGTGTGTGTTTGATTGACTCCTTCAGTTTCATGAACTTTGGGTTGGCAAAATTCCCGACTACATTTGGTCTTCAAGAAATGAAAAAAGGTTACTTTCCTCACTGGGCAAATACAGACGAATTCTGGGATTACGTTGGGCCATACTTGGATATGTCTTATTACAAACCCGATTCAATGTCTGAAGAGGCTCGATCGAAATTCATAGTCTGGTATAATGACAAAGTTCAAAATGGTGAGGAATTCAATTTTCAAAAAGAGATGGAGATGTACTGTCGTTCGGATGTTGATATCCTAAGACGAGGATGTGGTGAATTCAGAAAGTTGTTCATCGAACAGAGTGGGATTTGTCCATTCACAGAGTCGTTTACCATAGCTGGAGCCTGTAACAAGATTTGGAGAAAAGATTATTTACCAAAAAATCAGATAGCCATCATTTCAAGCAAAGATCCAGTCAGACGCCGGTTTTCTATGAAAGCAATACGGTGGATTCAAAGCATTGCTAGGGAAAAAGGGATTCATATTCAACATGCCAAAAATGGTGGTGAATTTCGAATAGGGAGATACACTGTAGACGGATTTCACCGTCAATCAAAGACTGTCTATGAATTCCTCGGGGATTTATTTCATGGCTGCCAGACATGTTTCAAGGATCGGAAATATATCAATCCCATCAATGGAAAAACAATGGATGAATTGTACAACAGTACCATTGAACGATTAGAAACCATCAAAAGAACGGGATATAACATCATGACCATATGGGAGCATGAATTTGATACCAAGATGAAGAAGGACAAAGAATACAAAAAAACCATTGAAAGTCTATACCCGAACTGTGACCCCATCGAACCAAGAGAGGGTCTGGCTGGAGGCAGATGCAATGCAATAAAAATTGGCTATGATGTTGAGAAAAGTAGTGAGAAGGAAATCAAGTATATCGACATTTGCTCTCTATATCCTTACGTCTGCAAACATAAATTCTATCCTGTAGGCCATCCAACAATCTTGACTGCTGAGAGTATTGATATGAAGAATATTCGTCAGTATGAAGGACTCATTAAATGCAAAGTTCTACCCCCAATTGATTTGTTTCATCCTGTTCTTCCAGTTCACTGTAACAACAAGATGATGTTTCCACTCTGTATGAAATGTGCACAAGAAAGCTCAAACGTTTGTAACCATGAAAAAGAAGAGAGATCCTTGGTTGGAACTTGGGTTACATTTGAACTGTTCAAAGCTCTCGACTGTGGTTATCAGCTAATGCAAGTGTATGAAATCTGGCATTTCCACTCTGTTTCGGATCAATTCTTTAAAGGCTATGTGGATAATTTCTTGAAAATTAAGCAAGAAGCCAGTGGATATCCCAGTTGGTGTCAGACAGACTCGGAAAAGAATCAATTCATTCGCGAGTATGAGGAAGCTGAAGGGATTCATCTCGATCCCAAATGTATTCAAAAAAATCCTGGTAAAAGATCGTTTGCTAAGATTATGCTGAACTGCCTTTGGGGGAAATTAGCACAGCGTGAAAACATGAGCAAGACGAAATACATCAGAGAACCATCTAAATATTTTGACTTGATTACCGACCCGAAATATACGGTAAAGCATGTGGAAATTTTTGACAACGAGTGTCCATTCATTTTGGTCAACTATGAAGAAAAGATGGACTTTGTCGAAACGCATGCAACAGCCAATGTTATTGTAGCATCCTACGTAACAGCTTATGCAAGGTTGGAACTGTACAGTGTTCTTGAAAGATTGGGGGATAGAGTTCTGTATTTCGATACAGATAGTTGTATGTACATTCATGATCCTGAATTGTGGAACCCTCCCATCATTAACAGTAGGCTAGGAAAATGGACCGATGAAGAACCTGATTGTAGAATAACTCATTTCAGAGGATTAGGCCCCAAGAATTACGCTTACAAAATGAGAACAAAAGATTGAAAAGAAAAAAGCAAATGTAAAGTCAAGGGAATTACTTTGGATTACAATACAAATCAGATGGTAAATTTCGACACCTATTCAAAATGTGCTTTGGATCGTACAATAGAAATCAAAGTTCAGTATGACTGTAGAATCAAAAGGCATAAAGACAGAACAGTGACCAGTGAACCACAGACAAAAACCTTTCGCTCTGTATACACCAAAAGAGTGATTGTAAACGATACTGACACTGTTCCCTATGGTCATAAAAGTTTAAGGGTATAAATATCTGTAAGAAACAATATCGTGTTACACTGTTTTGAAGTGAGCGATCGAAGTAAGACGTTTTTTAAAAACAGTGAAAACTATCAAAAAGTGAGAAATCATGTCAAGCGAAATGCTACCTTTACCGATAGAACTACGTGAAAAAGTTTATAGAGATTTCATCCATCAGCACACGCTCGATAAACAAGTACAGTTGGATATTAAATTCGGCTGTGTGAAACTTTGGATAAACAAATTGCACAAAGGAGTTGCAAAAGGAGAAAGATCGTGCAAGTTGTATGGTATACACAGCTTTATTGTAATGATAGGGGATGATACAGATTTCGATTTTCCTCTCAAAGCTTATTTAGCATTTTGTTTGTTGAAAGACAACTATATTGCTAAACAGATGGATTCCACAAGTCGCTGGCAATTCATCATCGTAGGAAGAACAGAAGAAAGTTTTCTGAACGTCCTGAAAATGAAATCGGTTCTGTTTAACTTTTACTTACGCTACAAAAAAGGATCCATTCAAGACGGTGAGGAAATAGTGAATACCATGGAAGGGTATATTCTTTTTGATAGAGATGTCACAGAAGAAATCGTATATTCAACTCTTTCGACAAAAGAAATTTCAAAACATGTTTTTCCATTTAGTGGGGTGCGTGAATATAGTGAAATGGATAGTAAATTTCCATTGTTTTTGGGTAATGATCAGTTGCACAAAGTTATTGTGGAACATGAAGATAAGTGGAAAAATCGAGGTATCTGTGAATTTGCATTGTAACGATACTACACTCTATGACCTATAAGATTTGAGGGTATAAATAACTGTAAGGAACAACATTATGTTACACTGACTTGAAGTGAACGAGCAAAGTAAGACGTTTTTAAAAACAGTGAAAACTATCGAAAAGTGAAAATTATGTCAAGTAAAATGCTGCCTTTGCCGATAGAACTACGTGAAAAAGTTTATAGAGAATTCATCCATCTGCACACACTCGATGAACGAACACAATTCAACCTTAAATTCAGCTGTGTGAAATTTTGGATAGATAAATTGCACAAAGGAGTTGCAAAAGGAGAGACATCCTGCAAAATGTATAGCATGCACGACTTTATTGCAATGTTGGTGACTGAGTCAGATTTCGATACCACTATCAAAGGCTATTTGACAGCTTGTTTGTGGAAAAGTGACTATTTCGCTAAGAAGTTGCAAGCCACAAGTCGATGGCGATTCATTATCATAGGAAGACCAGAAGAAAGTTATCTGAATCTACTGAAAATGAAATCACTCCTGTTTAACTTTTACTTACGGTATACAAAATCAAGAGATAATGCAGAAGGAGTGGATATCATGGAAGGGTATATTCTTTTTGATAGAGATGTCACAGAAAAAATCGTACTTTCAACTCTTTCGACAAAAGCAGTATTCAAAAACGTCTTTGAAATTAGAGGAACGTGTGAATATAGTGGATTGGACAGTGTATATAGTTTGTTTTTGGGCAATGAACAATTGCACAAAACTGTTGTGGAACATGAAGACAAGTGGAAAAATCGAGGTATCTGTGAATTCGCATTGTAAAAAATGTTCTGTCATTGTTGTAAATAAGAACTGTATTGTCAATGCTTTGTATATAAAATGTACCTTCATTGTTTTTTGTATATAAAATGTCTTTGTATATATAAAATATAGTGTTAGAACATTTGGTTTGTTTTAAACGTTACTGTTTTTTCATGATATTGTTAAGAACTTTTGAATGAATAAAGAAATGATTTTTAAAAAAGTCGTCTGTTTTGATTTCTTCCCCAAAAAGTTCAGACTTAGAGAAATGTAGCTAGATCATCACATTCTATGTGAGATCATATAGTACGTTATGTTCTATCTACATGCTCTCGACCCCGTTCGTGCTCTTAATTCTGTATCAAAGTAGGTCAATCCCCCTACCAAGCTATAAAATGTTGACAGAAATTTTCCTATCTTTTATTCTTTCTCTATCTTTTTATCCTAGCGATATGTCCGTGAGACAAGGTTTTGGTACTCCGCCTCAATCTTATTATAGCGGGCAATATTTACGCTATAAGAAGTACTTCAATCATGAGCATTTCATTAGAAAACATTATTTTGATGCAGAACGATACTTGGATGAATCTCAGCCTAGTTTGTTCTCTAGAAGATTTTCCGTTTCAGAAATTTATGAAATGGTAAAATCTACTGTAGAACATAGTGATAGTATTAAATTGCAAGGTTTCAACAAGATAATTTTTGAAATGAAATTTCCTGTTGAAATCGGAAAAGATGCAGACGGTAAAGAAGCGTATGTTTGTAAAGTCGTCGCCTGCTATGATGGATTTGAGTTGCCGGATGTAGTCAAGTATAAAGATCTTTCTGTCATCACGGCATATCCTGTATAATGGATAAAAAACAATGGTTCTTTTTAAGAACCACTCTCTCCTTCTTTTAGGATTGAGGGCTCTTTTCAGAGCCAACCAATACCCAGGAAGTCTGCTTCTTCGAATTGTCAAAACAAAACGTATTTCTCAGATCGAAAGATTGGTTGCATCAGACTCAAAAAAAGACTAAGTCCTATCCGAAGAATCATCGTTTTCCCACACCTGCCAAGATCAACCGTTTTTCCACTCCGCCATTCCTTTTCTACAAAAGAATATAACGAGTCTGACGATTGGTCTACGTTAATTCTGAGTCAGAAAAAGTAGGTCAATCCCTCCACTAAGTTATAAAAATTCAGTGAACTTTTCCTATAACCATTCGACTCTCGTTTCTCTCGAGTAGCACGAATAAGAAATCGTAAAAGTATACCAAGACGAGAAAAATGCTTATATTTTTTCCTTATTGTCCACAGTGTGATAGACCATGTGCAATAGAGTGCGGAAAATGCTTTCATATCCTACATCATCTTGGAGAAAAGCACAATTGTCCAGAACCAGATGAGGGATTCTATGACTATGATGAAGACTATGGTGTAGTGATTTGGTGTTATCATTGCTGTCAAGCTTTCATTGTGGTACAGTTTGAAGAAGAAGAAGAACAACTCGATCGCAACCAGTGAAGGATGAATCTTCATCAAAAACAGCCCTTTTCAGGGCTAACATGCAACAAGAAAGTTTTTTCTACTTTCTTCAAATTGTCAGTTCAACTCAATTCTGAATTAAGAAATATAACGAAACTAACGATTGGATAACATTAATTCCGAGTCAAAGTAGGTCAATTCCTCTACCACCCTATAAAAGACGGGGCTATTTTTTTCTTTTTTAATCAGTTTTCCCTCTCAGAGCTCAAAAATGAAGACCCTCGACAAGCGGTTCAAACTGTTTGAAGCAGAGCGACGACTTAGAAAGGGGTGCAAACAGATCGAATTGCTTAAAATTCGTCTGAGTGGGATAGAAAAACGATATGATAAGTGTAAAAGCAGAGCTGTGCAGTATAATCTGAAAATTCAACTTTGTTCAATCAAAGGAGTACTCATTATGTATAATGAGTATGTCCAATCCAAAGTTGAAGAAATCAATGAACTTCGGCGTGAGCTATTCCCCGAAGATTCAGATGAGGAGGTTTAGAGTCCTCGATCTTTTCTCTCGTTTTGAAATTATGTTAACCGATAGTTAACTTAATTTCATTACAGAGAATAGTGAAAAAACAGCCCTTTTCAGGGCTAACATACACCAAGAAAGTTTTATCTTTCTCTTCAAATTGTCAGACCAAGTCAATTCTGATTTTAAGAAAAGGTTAATTTTTACTTCAACTTGTCAAAAAAAGACTAAGTTCATCAGAAAGCCTTGATCCCTACCGGAACGTATAGACTTGTTTTCATCTATCTTTTACTTATTCAAAGAGAATATAACGAAACTAACGATTGGTTAACGTTAATTCCGAGTCGAAGTAGGCCAATTCGTCTGTAAAGAACGTATAAAGAAACCCGGTCAAGTTCTCATTTAATCATTTTTACCTCTCAGTACTCGAGAATAAAAAATGTTTTGCATGTTCATGTTTGGATCAGTGGCATATTACTCAATACTGAACTGGGTAGAAGATTGGTTTCGTCGACGACAGATACGTCATGACCTAGCACTACTTATCATGTTACTCGATGAGTTAGAGGCTGCGAGAGATAGACGAAGAGGTTGAAAAATACAGATCTTCGAAAAAAACAGTCCTTTTCAGGACTACCAAACGTTAAGAAAGTTCTATCTTTTCAAATTTTTTGTCAAAACAAAATTCTACATAACTCTAAGAAAAATCTCATCCCAAATAATATTTCCTAATATAGTATAGTTCATCCTTTTGCAAGTAAGCAATATAACTATGTAAAAATCGAAAGATTATCATTTCTGCTTGACTAGAATTCAGTTGTTTTCGTTCAATCATAGGATATGTTACATTCGCAATAGAGCTCAGATCAATCGGTTACCCAGTACCCCAGATTTCTATCATTTCTCTCTGTAAGTGTTATAATCATTCGTGGGTGCTTCCGACCGGGTCCGCGCTCTTAATTCTGTATCAAAGTAGGTCAATCCCCCTACCAACCTATAAAACGCTGATGATATTTCTCTACAATCATTCGGCTCTCGATCTTCGAGTAGTACGAGTAAAAAAACATACTGTTAACGGGGAAGATGAATCTCAGCTTAGCCAATTACAACTTAACCGACTACATCTTAGACAACTCATTGCCACAGAGTGGAAACAGTGGAGATATTCTAGCGTCGGCCATGAATTCGACATTCATTGAGCCAATGGCAGCGCCAGTTAACAAATTCGAGGAAGAGATGCGACAGATGATCTCAAAACAAGATGCTACAATAACTCAGATTTTAGAGGAGTTGAAAACATTGAACAGAAACATCGAGACAATATGTCAGCAAAGACAGTCAACTACACCTGTTATTGTGAAGATTCCGGTGGAGTTCGACTTTGATAAAACCAGCCTTCGAAGACTAACAGATTCCCTCGTATCAGTTGTAAAAAAGAAAGATCAGAAGTCAAAGGAAAATCAGTCAAAGGAAAATCAGTCGAAGGAAAAGCAACACTCAAAGGAATCACAGCTAGAAAAAGATCATCAACCAAATGACGAGAAGATAAAAAATAAAAAACGAGAAATAGAGAAAGACAATGATGAGCAACTTCACAAAAAACAACGATACGATCCCACCTATGTATCACCGACAAAATTAGGGCTGGGAAAACATGGAAAAAACATCGACAACTTCAAAGACTTCAAGATCCCAAAGGTTCCAAAACTCAAACTCAAAAAGACATCCAAAGAAACAAAGAAAAGTTCTCAATAGAGGAAAAAACACAACAAAAAAAGCTAAAATAAAGACACAGAAAAAAGACAAAAAAAGGCAGTTCAATCTCCAAAAACAGTCCTTTTCAGGACTAACCATTCCCCAAGAAAAGTCTATCTTTCTCAAATTGTCAATATCGCTAAGATCAATAGAAGAGTCTTCTGTCTTGGGAACCATATCGTGAAAAAAAGACTAAGTCCGACGGTAATAGAGACAAAGAACAACTCTCCAAAAAAGACTAAGTCCAACGAGGGTCTCTGCCTGAACCAACCTGTTTGTTTACATTAGCCGGAACTACTTTTAAAGGCAATTGTGAAAAAAAGACTAAGTCCAACGAGGATCTTTGCCTTGATCCAAGCTGAAAAGGGGAAATAACCCATCGAATTTCGGCGGGAAAACGTCTCGACCAATCAAAACGCTTGTTTACGTTTGTTTACATCAGCCGGAACTATTTTCTTAATCCAATTGTGGAAAAAAGACTAAGTCCGACGGTAATAGAGACAAAGTACAACTCTCCAAAAAGACTAAGTCCAACGAGGGTCTCTGCCTGAATCACCTGCCGGAACTACTTTTTTGTCCGAGGTCTACCCTCCCGAACCTAGTGATGCACTATTTTTTATTGTATTTCTACGCGCGGAAGCCGAATTACCGCCAAATTCTTCGGTGATGCGGCTTTTTTTCCTCCCGGGAGGGTAGACCTCGGACAAAATGGCACTCAGGGAGGGTAGACCTCGGACAAAAAGGGGCGTGTCCGGGACTCTGGAGGGTAGACCTCGGACGCTGTCCGAGGTCTACCCTCCTTTACTACTCCCACCATCTGCAAATGCTTTTAATTTGGACAAATTTAAAGTTTTGTCATCAGGGCCCGTAATCCCCAACCATTCTTAAGAACGTTCTTAGTCTTATTCTCCACGATTTTCTAAATTTGAATGTAACACAACTTCTGACTGGCTAAACAAAATGCTGTTGTATTACATTCAAAGTACGGACTTTGTTAATTCTTTCAGCATCACACTTGACCTCTTTCGAGGCTGAAAATGTAATCCGCAGAAACTCAGCGATTTTTCACCTGAAAGCCAGGAATAAACAAGCGGACGGTATAGATCCAAGATCAGACTGCACGTTTTGTGTAGTCTGATCTTGGCCGTCCGCAAAAGTCTCCGTTTTCGTCTATGGTGCTGAAAAGGGTCAAATATCCGATACTAATGGCCCTCGAAGATCCGAAATCAATTATAAAGGGATGCATTCTCAATTACGGCCCGAGCATGCGTTACAGCTGTTTCACTCCAAAACAGACTAATTCGCGGGAAAGACAATTTAGTGTTTGGAAATACCACTCCACCAAGAGATCGTGTTCCGAATTACAATGTCATTAGAGGCTGGGAGCATACCCAACTTTCTCTTAACCCGTTAGGCTGCTAAGCGCGACTCACTGACCTTTTGCGGACAGTCTAGACAAGATCAGATTGCACACAACGTACAGTCTGATCTTTGATCCACCCTGTTCGATAAGGAGATATCTTTCCCCCAAATGTGCCTTTGAAATAGCAAAATTTGGGTTTCATTTCACCTAATTAGCAGGATAAGGGTTAACTTCCAATCCAACAAGGATCATTTACTTGTAATGCAAACGCCAGACTATATAGAAAAATTAAGCTGACTTGAGCCATGGCTTTCTGGCTCTTCCTTTGCACCACAAATTCGCATCGTAATGCTACTGGAGGGGCCGAGCTCGGTTAGCAAAGTCGGTAACAGGCCGGCATTGGTAATCCTATCCTGCTGAATATATTAAACGAAACTTTCAAGCCGATGGTAAAAAAACCCGAATAACGCTATTTCAAACTTATGTTTGGAGAAAAATATCTCCTTATCGGATAGTGTAGATCCAAGATCAAGCTGCACGTTCTGTGCAGTCTGATCTTGATCTACACTGTCCGCTAAAGGTCATTGAGTTGCGCTTAGCAGCCTACGAGTTAAAGTTTCTTTCTGCGGATTTGTGATAGTCATTGCGAAAAGACTCGTATCTCTCTCACTGTGTATTCTTTCGATTTGAAATAAAAAATAGAATTAGCTAGTCTCTTGACAGAGTGTTGTAAATTTTACTGCTAATGGAAGCATCGGCAACGCACAGTAAGTGCACTGGCCGCCGAATTATGATTAAAATGTTATTAAAATGTTGTTTAAAACGGTATAAAAACAGCTATTTCTTAAAAACACGGTAGCTGTCATATTTCACTGGCGTCTTAGTGCGACGTTTTGAACAACGGTTTGGTACAGCGTCCTTCCAACACCATTCTAGTCCTACATGTATCACGGCGGCCAGTGCACATATCCATGCGTTCCCGCCGTTTCATTTAGAAGTACATCTACCCAGGACAATATTTTTTTCGAAGCCAGTGGCTCAATCGTCGAAAAGTAGTTTGACCGACCTTTATATTCAATCTCACAACTCCTCGATTAGCAACATATTATGCAAGTCTACATAATGTTTCATCTTGTGAGTGTTTGTTCAATATCAATAAAGCTCGCATTAACCCATATCCGATATCAATTATTTAAGAGCTTTTATCAGTTTCTGTCTAATCAAGTTATGTCTCAATACACTGAAAAATCTGGAACAGCTTAGGGAGAGCCAAAAGAAATAATAAACCATTATAAAACGGTCCATTGTTTTCTAGAACCCGGGGGAAATATTTCTCAAAAATATCGAGAGAAAAGAAGAAAATGCTTATAATCAATATTTTCTCCCTTTTCCTTAAAGGTTTTCTGTTCTCTCAAAGAAAAAATTCCTCGTTTGAGCCATAATTGATTTTAAAAAAGTTTCAAGATATACTTCGCTAAAATTTTGTCGTCTGGTATGAATACTTAAATACATGTATTTACCATGGAACAAACTTGTGGACTTGTCCAAACTGACAACATGTACAGATGACAAATTGTGGCTGGAGTAGTGGCATTTTTCTTCATTGCAGGAAAAGAAGGAAATGCTGGTATCCATAATTTTCTTCTTTCCCCACGATGTTTTCCAAGGCCTTTTCCTCATGGTCGTTAAAACTCGGGATTGTGTGGAAGAGGGGTAAACCAAGACTGATATGGGGTGCAACACGCGAAAAGGGACCTTCGACGTATGCGTAATAGCGTGTCGTCCCAGATCAGCCTGTGCAGTTTGTGACTAATCTGAGACGACACTTCCCGTTTTTGTGCGATTTTCTGTTTCACGAAAGTCTACTGTATGAGAAAATCTACATAGTCGTAAAGTGCTGTCTCGGATTAGCCTGCGCGGACTGCGCAGGCTAATCCGGGACAACACTTTACGCAAATGTCCGAAGGTCCCTTTTAGTGTGTTTCACGCCATATAACAAAAAAGGAACTGTCAACCTTAGGATATTTCGTGTTCTAACGACCCCGGGGAAGAAGGCTTTTAAAAAGGCTTTTAATAATAAATAGGTTACATGGTAACTGATTCTTCTTCTTTTTTTTTTCAATAGCAGGTAAACTTCAGAGGAGCAAAATGGGGAAACAACTTGGAACGTTGCGAGGATAAAAAACAGATCTCCATAGAGGATAACCTATTCCTGTGAACTTTATGATAGAGAATAATCAAATGAGGCAAATAATAAATTTTGGCACGAGTCGATATTTTTCCCCCTCACCCTTTCTGTATTTCCACACGTCTATCATTTTACAAGATTTTTTATCACAGGACAACATAAATATATCTGCTACATAATTATAAGGCAAGAAGTTAAATCAAAAGAGACAACGCATAGGAAAACATTTAATCATGATATAAAAACCTTTAATGAAAATACAGATATTTTTTTTTGAGGGGTGCCTTATTTATGAGCTGACCACGAGCAATAGTAACACACTACTCCGAAGGTCTTCCGGGTCGTCGTTGTAAAAAAAATAGTCCCATGTGAAAGTTTGACGCCAAGCATTTCTGCTGTACTGTTTTATCAGAGAAAACGCAAAGACGGGTCTAAAATGTTTGTCTAGCGTGATTTGATGATTTCTGTAGAAACTGAGTGCAAGTTTGTCAGGTTCTTTAGGAACTATTTCGAATTATTTCGTGCCTGTAACCACGTGAAGGAACATGGACTATAACCAGGAAGGATTTTTTTTTCGACTGTGACTATCAAGAGTAGTTGTGATTGAGGTGGCACAACAGAAATAAGGCTGAAGTGCCTTTTTTAACCTCTTGTGTAGGCCATGGGATGCAAAAGAATAGCAGAGCTCTGTGTTTGCCAAGAGGAGTACACCACAGGGCATTTTCTCTCTATTTTCAATGTGCAATCAAAGCAGTAGTGTGACATGCTTTCCCTTTTTATAAACATCTGTATTTATTTCAACTGACACAAAGGAAATAACTGAAGAAAAGAAAAACAATGTTACATTTTTGTATGGAAAACAGAGTGGGTAAAAAGGCACAATTGCATGTAACACGTAATTACTCCTTTTCCCAATGATGTTTTCGGCAATAATGTTTTCGGAAGCTTTTCACTACATTGAGCGTAATCAGTAATGGTCATTTCGACACTTAACCCCTAGGCTGCTAAGCGCTACTCACTGACCTTTTGCGGACAATGTAGATCAAGATCAGACCGCACAGAACCTGCAGTCTGATCTTGGATTTACAGTGTCCGATAAGGAGTTATCTTCTCTCAAAAAAACCTTTGAAATAGCAAAATTTAGGGTTTTACTATCGGCTTGAAAGTTTCCTTCCACTTATTTAGCAGGATAAGGGTTAACTTGTTCAATAAAGAAGGAGAATTTGCGAACAATGGCAGAACTTTCACAAGTGGTCTCGCGGGAAATACCGACAATGGGAAAATAGTGTGCGCTTTGAGAGCATATCACACCTTCAGTACAGAAATAATGCATTATAGAACAGCTATCTGAAATATGATATACAATGGTTTTTGTCCCCGGAAAGTTCGATCTTTAGTGATTCACTCATCATTATTGATTAACCTTTTAGCCACTAAGTGCGACTCGGTGCGCTTTTGCGGACAGTGCAGACCAAGATCAGACTGCACAAAACGTGCAGTCTGATCTTTGATCTACACTGTCCGGTACGTATTTTCTTTCCTGTGAAATCAACTTTAAAATATCATTATTTGGATTTTTACTTTTGAGTGGAAATTTTTGTTTCATTTATTTAGCTATTTAAGGATTAACTCACTGCCTTCAGAAAATAATTTGAAGAAGACCTTTTCGAAAGCACCCTTTAAAAATCCTGGGGAAAAAATAACTGATAAAAAAAAAAATGTGTGTGTGAAAACATTGTGGCGAAAAACGAATTGGTATTCTTGAAGAGGAGAGAAAAATATTCGTCTGCATGTGGTAACAACTTCATCGTTGCAATTGAAGAAACTGCTTTGAAACAGGTATTTGACAATATGAGCTATTGTTGAGTCAATTGTTTGGCTGTGACCTACCACCCGAATTTTAGGGTTTTAACTCTTTACCTCACAACAGAATCTTAGACTTGTCTAAATTGAAAGCACTTGCAGACGATAAATCAAAGGTGGCTTTAATGTTGGATTTCGTCTTTGATAAAGTAAAAAACACTGTGGGAAAAGGAGAAAATGCTGGTAACCAGCATTTCCCCCTTTTCCCAAAATGTTTTCAACAGCCTTCATCTTCGGGACCGTTAACATACTGGATTTTCTGGTAAATGATTAAATCCGACTTTTAGTGGCAATCTGCAGTAACTGACTGCAGCAATGGGTGCGAATTTAATCCTATGCTATCTCTTAGTAACTGTCAAGAATGATTGCCCTATTAGAAAAGATACATTTCTTATGTATGGAAGAAACAGCCGATATAACTTGGAACGAATGCCTTTCTTGGAAATTCGCCGCTAAATTATTAATCGCTTTCTGTTATCTGACATTATCCTATTTCCTGTCGCCATTGAAATGAACACAGTGGCCTAATTCCGGAACAAGACGATGTATTGTTGATATCTCACGTTTAGACGGTACCCATCAATAACGTTTGACACCTCCACTATGAAAGGGCGCGCGATTGGGGCAGATCTGGTCCCTCCAAGGCCTCCTGTTTTGATCTTTCTTTTTCTCAATAAACAAAAGTATCAAATTTTCTTTTTTGCAAGTTCTTTTAAGCATTAAACGGCAAAATTTTGTCATGCAAACAGTCACAAGCCTTCTTTTGCTAAACAAAGCCCCGTTTTCATGTTTTGTCCGGGACATTGAGTCTTGTGCTTCCATTTGGATTTTCCCGTTTTGAACAGTATTTCGGGGATATCATCGCGGAGAACAAGGCTTGAAGTCTGCAGTGAATTGTCTAAGGTCACGCCCCCTTGACCTTATTTTTCATTCTAACTTGTAAGGGACAATTGAAAAATGCTTGGTTAAGGCAAACGATATGCTTACTGTAAGCCAATTTCTCTTTTTGGTCACATTGGCTGATAGGAACATTGATGTCCAAATTTACAAAACAATCCGAGTTTTAACGGCATCCGGAGAGCTTTTGAAAAGGAGAAAATACTAGTAAGTGGAGTTTCGAATGAATGAAGAGTAGTTTGCGATTGGTAAAAAATGTAGACATGTTTATTCTGCGGGACGTTTGGCTGGCCCATTCATGACACCAATGTACAAGGGTTGCTACGGTTAATCGATACCTGGTTTCTCCATTACCTTAGCAAAATAGCAGACAATTCACTTTTTGTACTAATTGGTAATTCAAAATTCCAATGTGTTGCCGTATAAACCATTACTCTGCAGTCTACATGTATTCTCAGACACGTTGATTTAGCAGCAACAGTAGTAAAGGAGGGTAGACCTCGGACTCGGTCCGAGGTCTACCCTCCCTGAGTCCCCAGTCTACCCTCCCGGGTCCTTAGTCTAACCGCCATGGCGGTTAGACTAGGGACTGGCTTGGGCAAAAGACCGGTCAAAATGTCAAACCGGAAGCAGATGTCCGCCATCTTTGACGCGGCTGGGGTCCTTTTTAACCATGGTCTGTGAAAAGGGGTCTTAATGCATCTGCGCGTACGCGCGCACGGATCGTAATGATATGGTTCGGCAGAGACTATCGTTGGACTTAGTCTTTTTTCTTCATCGGAGGTAGATGTTCACCATCTTTTGACGCGGCTGGGGTCCTTTTTTTAACCACGGTCTGTGAGAAGGGGTCTTAATGCATCTGCGCGCACGCGCGGACGGGTCGTAATGATATGGTTCGGCAGATACTATCGTTGGACTTACTCTCAAAAGACCGGTCAAATTGTCAAAACGGAGGTAGATGTTCACCATCTTTTGACGCGGCTGGGATCCTTTTTTAACCATGGTCTGTGAAAAGGGGACTTAATGCATCTGTGCGCACGTGCGCACGGGTCGTAATGACATGGTTCAGGTAGGCACTATCGTTTGACTTAGGCTCTTCTCTGTCATCGTTGGACTTAGTCTTTTTTCCGTCTTTGTTCGTCTCAAACTTTCTCTACCATCGTTGGACTTAGTCTTTTTCCGACTTTGTTCGCCTCAATCTTTCTCTATCACCGTGTTGGACTTAGTCTTTTTCACCACGATATGGGTTATTTCACCTCCTCACGCTGGTTCAACCAGACAACATCGTTGGACTTAGTCTTTTTTCACCACGATATGGGTTATTTTTTCCCACCTCAGGTTGACTCAGGCAAAGACCATCGTTGGACTTAGTCTTTTTTTCGACTTTGTTCGTCTCAATCTTTTTCTATCACCGTGTTGGACTTAGTCTTTTTTCCACGATATGGACTATATTCCTTACTTACGCTGGGTCAGGCAGAGAGTATCGTTGGACTTAGTCTTTTTTCCGACTTTGTTCGCCTCAATCTTTCTCTATCACCGTCGGGCTTAGTCTTTTCTTCGGCTCCTAGCAGTATGATCTTTAGATATTTGTCTGACGAACTCAGTCTTTTTTTAAAACTAGCTTTAGGGGATAAAGATCGTATTGCTTTGTAACTTGTCTATAAGATCTGAGAGCTGAGGTGATGTATAGCACTATTTGTCGATTTGATTGAATTAGTCAGACAAGATTTGACACCTTTATGCTGGCTTATAGCATAAATCCTTACCATACAAGCATCGTGTTGGGCTTAACCTTTTTTTGAGTTAATTCGAATTGGAGTATATCGTTTGGAATGTAACTCTTGGAATGTAACTCTTGGGATGTTACTCAATCGTAAAATTGACAAGTCTCGAAGATAGGACTTTCTGGGATGGATGTTAGCCATGAAAAGAGCTGTTTTTTTACCATTCTCTGGATTGGAATTAAATTAATCATCCGAGCAAGTTAATTCCAAAATCAGAGAAAGATAGAGGATTCTAAACCTCCTCATCATCACCTCATTGGTTGGTTGATAGCACAGACTCCCCAAAGACTGGATCATCAGTTGGTATAACCCAAAGATCGGGATAGAAATTAGGTGTTGGGTTCTGGGTATAGGGGTTATACCCTTGTCTTGCAGAGAACTCAGCCGACGTCTTTGTCTTTTGACGTTTTCTCTTCTCCTCGTCCCTTCGGCTTCTAGAAATAGGCCACAGCAGAATCTGAACAAACCCATCGTGGAAATGAAATGGTATATAGAGAAATTTGCTGGTTTTATAGCTTGGTGGAGGGATTGACCTACTTTTGTCTTGGAATTAAGAGTACGAACGTGGGCGAGACCATGTAGATAGAACATAATGTGCTATATGATCTATCTACATTTTTTTCCAAGACTGATATTTTGTGGAGAAATTGTCTTTGTGGAAAAAAGAATGAAAAAACACCATTTAAACAGTATAACTTTTATTTGAACAGAACTGAACAATGAACTGAGCAATGAACATATTTACAACAAACACATAGATAAAAGAACTATTATACATTTATATACTATTTGTGGGGAAAAAGTCTCTGAGCTTTATCGAATAGAATTCCATACTGCTGATTGAACCATAACACTACATCTCGATCGTTTCGTCGATGTTCCGTTGAGAGGAATTTCTGTTGAAGATATTTCTGTATGTTGTACCCTCTGGCAGCAGCATCCAATGCGAAGATACAGTAAAATCCGCAAACTTTCCCCTGTGGACTCTGAAGAGTTTGTCGATTGTATCTCCACGAATAAGAATGATTGTCTAAAAAGTTAATGATTTCTGGCTCAAGTGGTGGTAGTCCGTAGGGATCAAAGTATAGTACATCGCCATTATTGTTGAATATCACGGCTACCCAGTGTTCTCCTGGACCGGTTGATTTCTCTGTGTTCACAATGTAGGCTTTCACATGATCGGGTTTTTGTCGAGGTAACTGATCTTTTGCACAGACTTTTGCCTGTAGATTTTTTATCCATGTTCCGTGATCCAATATGTATTGAATTTCAGAAGTATACATTTTTTCTAATCACTTTCTTCCCAGGATTGTTTTACTTTGTCACACCAGTATTGTAACCACGACTCCGTGAATTCAGATAAAATGTTTTGTTTTATATTTCGCCATAATCTGTAGGCTTCCACATAGTCACTTTCATCGAATTTCATTTCTATGAGTTCAGGATACCATTTTTCCATGATTTCGTATGGATTTAATTCCATCATGGCTTTTTCTATGAACATATCTGTATGTTCTTGTCTATCCTTGAATAAACACAGTTCATGCTGTGTTTGACCGGGATGATCCACTTGACATCCGTAACACTGGTTGGTAACTTCACTGACAATAAGATTTTTTAATTTTTCAGTCATATGCTTTTCGAAGCTGTTGTGAATGTCATTTTTCCGAGTAGAGATGCACTTCGATACGGAATATTTCACTTCTTCTGCTTCTTCTCTAAGTGTTATAGCAAATCTGAGTCCCAACATTGTTTTTTCAGTTCTTTAGTCCTGTAGATAGTCCTGAAAAGGACTGTTTTTTTTTCAATAGTCCTGAAAAGAACTGTCGTTTTCGATATTATATTCCTTAGTCCTGAAAAGGACTGTTTTTGTGAAAGCTATCTTTTGATCAGAGAATTTCTGTTGATTTTTTCCAGGATTAATAATCTGTGATAACTTCTCTCAAACTGTTGATTTCAATCTGATTGTCAAATTCAGCAAAGACAATAACGTTGATAGCTGCTGCCAGAGCTTGAGCAAACTGAAGTTCAATTCGAAGATTTCCAGTTTTTATAGGATGAAGTTGTCCTTCTTCACTGCCTTGATCCGCTGTCAAATCGTATCCCCACAAACAGTATCCACCAACATAGTCTTCTTTACCAATATTAAATGATTTATTGAGTGCTAAAGATGAGTTAGCCTGATACAATGATAGAAAGGATTTCAAATACAATCCTGCTTCAAAGTTAGGTTCAAAGGGTCTGTTATGAATACTGTGACCATTACATGATACATCAATTTTTGACAGATTAAAATGTTGAAAGAAAAATGGATTTCTGTCATAAGCCCCATTATAATCAGTATTTGCTACCATTGCAATGAAAATGCGTTTTGGAAGTTGTCCTTGAAACAAATGATCTTCAACTTTAGACTGAAGGCCTGTAGAAATGGTAAAAGTTTTTACTTCAACCCTACGAATAGGAATTTTCATGTTTTGCTGAGCAATAACGTGATTTAGATCATTTGCAACAACAGGCAACAATTCGACATTTCGCACATGAAGACTGACCGTTTCCAGTACAATTTTTGAAGCTGGTGCACCAGTGCCTCCTGTGAGACAAAAGTTTAGCGAAGACCTGTTTAATCTAAGTCTGATTTCAATACCATTAGGTAAATATTTTTCTTGTTGAAACAGATCAAGATGCAAGCGTCCAAAAAGTTCGGCAGTTCTACTTTGTGCAATTTCACTTATTCTATCTTTTAATCCTGCATTATCTCCATCATGGTTGAGTGAATTGAAATGAGTAGAGGTGTCTTCATTCCAAAGATCACCAGCTTTCAATGCGTAGTCTTGCTGTCAGAATTATATGACTTAAGATTTTCGATATATGCTCTATATGGATAGGTATCTGAATTGCTGGTGATTAGTTTATTATTTAGATACAAATCAACACTGCTAAACAAGCTGTGCAGAAAGTTGTTTACAGGGGCCACATTTGAATTGGCAAGTAAATTGGTACCGTCAGCTTGAACGATTTTGTATTTGACATACAAATACGATTGTGACAAATCTGTCCAATGTTCAGTTTGAGGTGGTATGATGAATTCTATTGGTGCATTGTTTGCCAAAGACGATACTGGAAAATGTTCAATCCATTGACTTTCTTGCATCGTTGTCATTGTAGGTGGTACAGAAAGAACATCGAGTTCTGACTTACTGCATTCACAGGACCCACTTGGCATCATTTTTATATAATTCAAGTAGATGAATTCAATATATGAATCAATTATATTAATCAAATATATCAAGAGGTCGTCTGTCTCTTTGTCTTATGATCTTACCACTGCGAAGGCGATAGGGGTAATGACGTGATTTTCGTGATTTTCTTTTATTTATCCCTGGTATTAGCTTTTCTGCTAGATCATGAATGGCTTGTTTTCCCCTTGAAATTACAACTTTTTTGGGGTTTTCGCCACGTAAAAGGATATCTTCTACTACGCCTATTCCTTGTTTGATTCTTTCTTTTTTCACGGCATTAAAACCAGATTTAATCAACGGTTTAAGCAATGGAGTCACTACTTTAATTGCCGATTTAAATAGCGAACCTAACCCATAGCCATACTGATGTTTTACACCACGATAAACTGGTAGCATTTTTTAAAATGATTTTCAATGATTGTCAGTTGAACGTTGTCTGAAATGTAACTTCACTATTGTCTTACCAGTAATGAAATGAACCGGTATACCTAAATCCCCTGTTATTTGAATGTGAATATGATCGAAATCGGATTTCGAAACGGGAATATAATGCGGTATTGTAATTTCATGATTGGTATGTTGAGAACCATAACCATTTTCAATGAAATCGGATGTTTTGAAAGGCAGAACACGAAGTATGGGAGCAAGTGTATCACCCACTACAGTGTGTTCAGCAATATCTGAATAAATATACAGATGATTGTAGCCAGCATCAATGTTTGGATTGTATTTAAAGTATTTGAAAATATTTTTACCCTGAAAAAATGTATCATCTTTGAATTCTGGTGATCCACCCAGTTTTAAAAACAGGGATGGATGTAATTTGAGCCCTGATTTTATAATATTATCAAATGTAATTTTCGGACGTTCAGTTGAAGGTGAATAAGTGATGTGCAGACCCGACGAATTCTTACGAAGAGCAGGACCTATAGCGGTTTGAATCACATCATTGATCGTGTCTATAAGATGACTAGGTGAAGTGTAATTCCCGGATGGAAAGTTAAATCGAATTCCCCATTTTATTATATCACCTCCGCTATTTTGTCTTAATATATTTATTTTCATATTATCTCCTCCTTTGTCTATCTGTGATATTAATTTGACTAAGTCCTTATCCGTTGTTATAAGATCGAACTGTGCTTCTTCTTCACTTATGTTTAAGAACTGAGAGGGAGTAATAAGTTGAACTAGTGCGACTTCCCAAGTTTCCTTGTCAGTATGAACTGTCTTTGGTAAATGAACCTTAAAACAACATTGGGTGTTGTTCGGATAAAGGTCCATGGAACTATCGCTGGGTAGAGTGAGATAAAACGAATTCATTTTTTACTATCAATCCACCCTGACTGCTTTTGTTCTGATCTGCTGAATTTTAACCCTGGTGATGGAAGAATATATCCAAGTGAGCTGCTTAACAGGATCAGCCACAATTCACGATCTTGACTTTGAATACTTAAATGTACTATTGAGTTTGCAATAATTGCATAAATGACTAAAATCTGTGAAATATAGGTAAACTGATTCTTTGGGACACGATTTCCACAGCAATTGCAGTTCTTACTGATACTACTACTACTACTGCTATCGAAGTTTTCTATTCCAGACTTTTCTGTTCCACACTCGATGTTTGACTGTGGATTCATTATGAATGTACTGACTTTTTATAACTTTTTCTTAAGTTATAAGATTTTTTTATAAGAAAAGATGTTTTCAAAACACTAAAATAGGATTACACCAAATAGGATTACACCAAATAGGATTCTGGTATCCAACTTTGAAATTTTTTTGGATAGCCTTTCCAATTGACTTTTATTTCTTTGATTAATTTTTTTACCCTTACGTCTTGTGCGTCTATCAAGAACTGAGTCAATTTCATAAATATCATCATCTTTTATTAATTGAAGTTCATATTCATAATAAGTTCCTAAAATCTGTTCTCCCAGTAGATCTTTTACTTTATAGGTAATAGGCGAAAATGTTTTGTTGACATGGTTGATTTCAAATATTTCTTGCGTCCAATTCGGTAAATACCCCTTATCAAATGTACGTTTTGTTTTATTGATTCGAACATGATCTCCAATTTTGAATTTCGGCTTTTTTGTCATTACATTTGTCGGTAATTGAGGATACAGATTTCTTGAAATCTCTGCCTCATTGGATTTTGTTACCATTACAGGATATGTTTTTATACTTCTGTAAAAAGTATGGTTGTAATTCTTAACTAAAGAATTCAATACGTCAATGTAACGTCTTGTTTTCTTGTACGTAAAGTATTTCCACATTCTCGTTTTCAAAGTTCGTTGAAATCTTTCAACAATACTTGCTTTTGTCTCTGGGTTTTCAGTGGTGAAAAAATGAATCTGATTCTTTTTCAAGTAGTCTTGAAACGATTTGTTTTTAAATTCCGAACCTTTGTCTGTTTGAAGCGCTAAAGGCTTTCGTTTTGATTTGTGAACGATAGATTGAAATGCTTTGATCAAAGTTTTACCCGTTTTGTCTGGAATAGGGATAACCCATGAAAATCTCGAAAACACATCAATCACACAAAGTAAATATTTCTTGTTATCATTTTGTTTTGCTAAATGTTGCATGTTAGCCAAATCAGCCTGCCATTGATAATCTATACCACCTACAATCGTTTTTCGTCTTTTGAAACGACGACGAATCGGTTTGTGTAAGGTGTAGGTGGATTCACCCTGTAACCATTCTTGAACATCTTTGTATCTTATTCCTTTCAAAACAGATTTCGCAGCGTGATACAATTGCTTTACTCCACTAAATGCGACAGTACTTTTAGGATCATAAAACAACTTTCTTAACACGTAATCAAGTTTTGACTTTACCATGCCTCCCATGACTGAAGTGTTTTACGGCTCAGAGTCTTTTTTATAGACTTTGGGGGAGTTAGCAGTTCTTTAACATAGAATTGCTTCAATCGTTCTCTTTCTTCAGGTTTCATGTATGGAGATTTTTCTTTTATTCTTTTCATACTTCTTTTTATAGGAGTTAACTTAGTACTTTTTCGTACGCTTTTTGGTGTGTGAAATAAGTAATCGGAATCTCCATAGGATTCTGCATGGGAATCTTCATCTTCGCTCAATGATTTACTCGGTGATTTATCATGGACTTTCTGTATCCATTTCCATCTGTTCAAATTGCCAATAACTTCTTGAGGTATATTGCTTTAATGTAATGCCTTTGAAAATGTTTTCCACCCTCTGGGCTCGATACCTTTTCTTTGACGTATCGCATCATTGACAAGATCAATGATATTGGAACCATGAATGCGTGTACCTTTATATGACACCACCCCTTGTTCGTCCAAAGTTAAATTATCGTTGTCTTTTATCATACTCAAAAGTAACTCAGCTTTTCTTTTCATGGTTTTTGGCACACTTTGCAGAATTCGATCATACAAGGCAACAGATTGCAGTCCAACAGATACTGATTCCTGTACACCATCATCAGTTTTTGGAAGAAAATTGATCGAAGTTGGTTTTGTTTTCTGAAGCGAATTTTGTAACTTAATCAAAGTTTCGCCATATCTTTGAGCCTTTTCTGTTTCTGACAGATCGGTACTTTGTAAAATTTGACTCATATCCTGTCGAAGATGTGATGCATCTGCAACTTGTGGATTAGGTGGTAAACGAGGTTTTTGAGCTTGTTCGGCTTTCCATCGTGTCATATTTTCTAAGACCTGGTAAGGCACGATAACCATTTTTCTAACAGACATGATTTTTTTATCTATAAGATTTTTTATCTACAAGATTTTTTATCTATAAGATTTTTTCATTGAAAATTTTTTATCTACAAGGCTTTTAGAGCTCCTCCTATTCCTCCGATAACGGCTTTTCCTAACAAAGGTAATAATGCAGGTGCAAGCAATGAAAGAAATCCACCTTTTTGATGTAAAATTTGTTTTTTATCTTTTACAGAGACCGATTTTGAAGCTAAACGTCTGAGATGTTGTCGGCTTGAATACAACTTCTTCTTCTGATCTGGTGATAAATGTACATTACCTTTTAAAACATTATGACAGCATTCCGATATACACCTTATCGCTTCTGAGGGTGAATCTTTGACAAGCTTTTTACGTATTTTTGGTGTAGCCTGTATCATGGCCATAACCATCGAGCCGTGTTTTTTTATCAGAGGTGTTTTCTTCATGTTGACTTTATCACTATTTCACATCAAATGAAAATAAAAGTTCCATGTCACTATCATTTATACCTGATGTTTTATCATACTGTCTTTTTTTTACAAAAGAAAACTACGAATCGGAATCAGTGAGTTCTTCATCCTCGCTTTCTTCTACATCTGACCCTCCGTCGGGCAGAGGGATGGTTCTTCTACTACCAAGGTGAATCAGACGCTTGTCATAGTCAACACGATATTTTCCTGTGTCAAGGTTATGTTGGATTATATCCTCAACCAGTCGATCTTTTGCCTTTCTACCTTTTTTATATCTAGCTAATGTATTTGGAGACCATGAGGCGGATGGAATGGATTGAAACTTCAATTTTTCCCTGGTTCTATAAATTGTGAATACTTTGTTCTGAATTTTTGCATTCTTTCACTTAATAGTTCCTTTCTGGATTTCGGATAGCGTTGATGTTCTGAAATGCTACTTCCTACAGGCCTTCGGATCTGCTAACTGCTCGATATCTGCTCTATGTTTTGTCATATACGTGGTGGTTTGTTTTGGTAATTTGATTTTATCTTCAATGATGTTTTGTGCTGCCAGCGTAAACCATTTTAAAATTTCTTTTAATCCTGCTTTCAACACAGATTCTCTTTCATATCTATTGGTTTGTTGACTTAAATTTCGCAAAGCAGCTAAAATTGAAGTTGACGTGGCTGGTAAAGCCATGTTTACTCACTGTCGCCTATTGATAGAATGACAATATAAATTAAAATGAAGTCATTTTTATTTTAAAAAAACATTATAACGATTAAGCAGGGGAATAAACGGTTGGACCTCTTTCGTCTTCTTCATAACGATGAAATATATCTGTTCGCAGTCTTAATTCTTTATTTGTCCGTGAATGGAAATCGATGACAAGATATCCATGATCCACCGATGTAGCATCTTCATAAGCAGACAGTAAATGTGGAGCTTGCATTTGGTGAGCTAGTGTTTTAATCTGATTTTTATCTCGTTCATTTCGAAATAAAATCATATATCTTGAATTAAGACTGATGGTTCGACTCGATTTTGATTGTTGAAACATATTTTGTGTGATATAAATCACGCTTGCATTACGGTGATGTCCTTTTCTTGTAAACCAAAGTTTAATTTTTTCCTCATCTTTTTCACCCAGCATATCATCAAAGACGATTAAATGCGGTATAGATACATCGCTGACAAGCTCGTTTTCATCGTCAGGAATTCCTTCCACGAATTTCATTAATTCGAACTGCGAATTGAATTTCTCCTGCATAAGATTGTAAGCATACTGCCATTCTTTGTAACACCAGACAACTCTTTCAGGAACGATATTGAACAAATCTTCTCGATAGTCAATTAATTTATGAACAAAGACTGTCTTTCCACAACCACTCGGACCTGTGATGAAAATATTACAAGGATGTTGAAATAAAATAGCTTGTACATCCACCTCCATGATTTCTTTACTTTTCTCTTTAAGGATTAATAATAAAATGACAACATAAATAACGATGAAAGCATTTTTATTCAATCATTTCTTCAAAAAAGATTAGTCTTGGAAATTGTAGATAGATCATAACATTCTATGTGAATGAATTTTTACAGTACCTTATGTTCTATCTACATGCTCAGCTCCCGTTCGTACTCTTAATTCAAAGACAAAAGCATGTCAATCCCTCCACTAAGCTATAAAATGTAAACAGATTTTTTTCCTATAATCATTCATCTCTCGTTTCTCGAGTAGTGTAAATAAATCATAAAGTATACCAAGACGAGAAAAAATCAAATATGGGGCAGCTAATTTTTCAATTTAAAAAAAATCTTGCAGAGAGAAAAAACTTTTAGATTAAAAAAATCTTGCAGAGAGAAAAAACTTTTTTTATCGATAGAAAAATTTTTTTCAAAAAATCTTGCAGAGAGAAAAAACTTTTAGATTAAAAAAATCTTGCAGAGAGAAAAAACTTTTTTTATCGATAGAAAAAATTTTTTCAAAAAATCTTGCAGAGAAAAATTTTTTCCAAAAAATCTTACAGAGAAAAATTTTAGCAATAGAAAATTTTTACGCTTAAAAATTTTTATCATAGAAAAATTTCGGATAAAAATTTTTACAATTTAAAAAAGTTCTGCCGATAAAAATAGGGACGAATAAAACTAGGGACGAATAAATCTAAGGTTGGGTAAGTCTAGACGAATTGATTTCCGGGAAATGCCGGAAAAAAACCCACACTCAGATCATATAGTCGGGCAATGTCTAAAGATCATACTGCTAGGAGCCGAAGAAAAGACTAGGTCCAACGGTGATAGAGAAAGATTGAGACGAACAAAGACGGAAAAAAGACTAAGTCCAACGATACTCTCTGCCTGACCCAGCGTAAGTAGGGAATATAGTCCATATCGTGGAAAAAAGACTAAGTCCAACACGGTGATAGAAAAAGATTGAGACGAACAAAGTCGAAAAAAAGACTAAGTCCAACGATGGTCTTTGCCTGAGTCAACCTGAGGTGGGAAAAAATAATCCATATCGTGGTGAAAAAAGACTAAATCCAACGATGTTGTCTGGTTGAACCAGCGTGAAGAGGTGAAATAACCCATATCGTGGTGAAAAAGACTAAGTCCAACACGGTGATAGAGAAAGATTGAGGCGAACAAAGTCGGAAAAAGACTAAGTCCAACGATGGTAGAGAAAGTTTGAACAAAGACGGAAAAAAGACTAAGTCCAACGGTGATAGAGAAAGATTAAGACGAACAAAGACGGAAAAAAGACTAAGTCCAACGATGACAGAGAAAAGCCTAAGTCAAACGATAGTGTCTGCCTGAACCATGTCATTACGACCCGTGCGCACGTGCGTACAGATGCATTAAGTCCCCTTTTCACAGACCATGGTTAAAAAAGGATCCCAGCCGCGTCAAAAGATGGTGAACATCTACCTCCGTTTTGACAATTTGACCGGTCTTCTGAGAGTAAGTCCAACGATAGTCTCTGCCGAACCATATCATTACGATCCGTGCGCGCGTGCGCGCAGATGCATTAAGACCCCTTTTCACAGACCATGGTTAAAAAGGACCCCAGCCGCGTCAAAGATGGCGGACATCTGCTTCCGGTTTGACATTTTGACCGGTCTTTTGCCCAAGCCAGTCCCTAGTCTAACCGCCATGGCGGTTAGACTAAGGACCCGGGAGGGTAGACTGGGGACTCAGGGAGGGTAGACCTCGGACCGAGTCCGAGGTCTACCCTCCTTTACTACTAGCAACTGCTCATTTTCATTTTCATACGATGAGTACAATTATCATCTCATCTAATCTTGAGAAAATATCTAATTAAAAAATGTTTGCCTTTTCGACGAACCAAATGCGAAAAAGAGGTAATTGCTGATACGGTTACGTTTCATTATTCTTCATACTGACCCTTATCCTTTGCCACAGTATATTTGTCATATGATTGTATTGTACTGTTTTTTTTTGTAAAATTGTATATTAGAATATGTTGAACTATACGGAACCACAAAACAATTTTCGATATTAACCCTTATCCTGCTAAATAACTTAAATGAAACATTCAAGCCGGTGGTAAAAAACCCGAATAATGCTACTCCAAAATTATTTCTTGGAGAAAAAAAAAATCTCCTTATCGGACAGTGTAGATCCAAGATCAGACTGCACGTTCTGTGCAGTCTGATCTTGATCTACACTGTTCGCAAAAGGTCAGTGAGCAGCCTAAGGGTTAATATTCCAGTAACCCTTACACTGTAACAGCGTTTACCTTTTTTTTAAAGAAAGGTCTTTGTTTTCAACTGAAATTTGTTTGAGCTGCACTCTGGGAACAGGGGGATTACTGCATCTTCTCAATGCATTATAGATATACCACGTGAGTCGCTGCACAATATGATTTGTTGTTGATAAATTTTGTCTACAACCAGTTGAATCACGAGGACGAATGACCCTTTGACATATAGAAATCTGTGACCGCGCAGCCTGACCTGGGTCTTTACATTTTGCAGATTCATTAACCCTTTCCCAAACAAGCTCTGGTTTTCCGTGTCTGCAGTACAAGTCTTTTGAAAACACTTTGGGAAAAGGAGAAATTGCTCCTAACGAGCAATTTCGCCTTTTCCCACCGTGTTTTCTACCCTTTTTTGAGACCTTTCTGCCATTTTCATTAAAGTTAAAATTATCGTCTGCAAACTCTTTCAATTTGGCGCAGTCCAAAATTTGTCGTTTGGGAAAGGGTTAAACCACCTTTTCAGAGCACGACACCATTGTGCTTGCAAACCGAGTGGGTCTCTTACTCAACCTCGATATTAAACCATAACTTAGACATCCCAAATCAGGCGACACAAAGCTCAGAAGATCCGTAATTCAGTTTGTATCAAAGCAAATCGCCAATACTTCTTTTCACTTCAAATCAAGAGGACGGAAGGAAAATAAATTAGGAAACTCGGAATGAGGCGTCAAAAATTGATCAGTTTTTCATTGAGAGAGCGTAGACCGTGTTTGTTGGAGCTGTCACAATGAATAATTTCAATTCGATTGCATTCCCGGAAACAAAATTAACCCTTCACCGTACAATAAAGAGTTTTAACGACCCCGACGACCAAGGCTTTTGAAAACATTTTGGGAAAAGAAGAAAATGCTGGTAACCAACATTTTCTCCATTTCCCAAGAATGTTTTCTATCCGCTAAAAATAATTTCCGCCATTTCAGACACATTTGATTTGTCGTCTGCAAATGCTTTGGAATTGGGCGCCCAAAGTTTTGTCGTTTAGTATTCTTAGGGCAACACTGGGTGCTTATTGGAATCTGAGTAGATCAAAGATCATACTGCCCTGAAAGTGCAGTCTAATCTTTGATCTGCACTCTTTACTGGTCTGTTTGACATTCTCACCACGAGTCTAACTAACCACAAGTCTAACCGGCTTTAACATGATTTCAGTTATATACTGGCTGCCAGTGCACATTTCAATGCTTTCCTGGAGGTCCTTTTACCAGTACTTCGCACAGTATTCTTCCAAAGCCAGTGGTTTCTTGCCCACATAGCCATTTTCGAAACAATGATAAGCCGTGAGGAGGGAATCCTGTCTCATTGACAGTCATCAATCCTTGAAAAGAAATTGGCCGAGGTGTGCATTCGAACCAGCGACCCGTACAATGCTTTCAAGCACTGTACGTTACCAACTGAGCTACCGGGCTCGAGACTATAGTTGTGTAACACGCAATAGCTTGGTAACCCATCAAAGTGCTGTCGTGGCAGAAGTGACATAGGCCATTGATGCCTACTGTCTGTAGGAAACGAGAAAGGGGATGCCATTATAAATACGGAATATTATGTCGTACTAACTTTCTTGGTGCTTGTCTTTAATTCGAGCTGGGTGAGAAAATTTGACCGAAGATCGAGCGAGATGTCGGAATTTTCTTATGCAGCGAGAAGCAAATACAAGCATCAGGAAAGTTACTAGTCTGGTACCCCGCCGTACTTGAAAACTACGCCAGGCAAAGCGCGATAATGGCGGCCCATGGGTAATATGCAGAGGTTACGGGATTTTGTTATTTCATTTGATCAAATCGGATTGTAGGCTGAATTCAAAACAGATTGGTTGCAATAAAGTAATGGCAGTGAGATTTTTTTTCAATGACTGTAATTGTTTAGCGAGAAAAAATACATATCAGATATACATGTACTTTGAGTATCCGAAATGTCAATGGACCTATATAGGGCTACTTTAAAAATGGGGCTACTTTTAAAATTAGTTCATAATCAAATTTATATTAAAACCATACCCCAACAACACGTTTTAGACTCGGTAATGTATATTTCGCACAAGATTGATCTCATTTTATTCATTAATCAAACCGGATTATATGAAGCTGGGAAAAACAGGAAAGCATGTAAAGCTACGCTTGAGTCCGCCATGGAGGTCGCCATTAATGCCATTAATGCACTTTGCCTGACCAGATAACGTAGTGTTAGGGGCAGGTAATCAAGACAAGAAAGTTACTACAGCATAATATTCCTTTTATTGTAAACCTACAACTTTCAAAGACAAAAATTTGCTGTTCTTGACATTTTATTGGTAAATTGGTAAACTAAAGCAAACAATGGTGTATTAGCTAGTCGCACCATTTTTATGAATGGCGGATGAATATCATAGCGTAAATTTTGACCAATCAAATCGCAAATCTGTAAGTATGTTTTCCGAACGTGAGTTACATAATCATACCATGTTTGGAACAGTATTTCATTGTGTGTAGGTATGGATTTTTTTTTCTGTCGTGTGCTTTTTATCCGCGTGAGACGCATGTACTTGAGCCGAAAAATTTTCAGCTATATCAGTCTTTATTTCTCATTGTACATGGATAATAATTACTTTGTATTTTTCTTTCAAATCAAGACAAACAGTATTTTTTTAAACGAGTAAAAAGTCAATCCTTGTAGCCCTTATCGCATGAAAGTGACATTTTAAGTACATGTATGTACATATGATTTCAAGACTCTTTAGAGCAGATTGTCCCTCAAGTTACTAAAGGATACTGAAGACAAAAAGTGAAACACTGAAGTAAAATCCAAATGGCTCATAAAAAGGGTATTCTTGTTTAAAAGGGGTTAGCTAACAAACGCCAACAGTCGTCTGCAGGAGGACACAGCTTGGATAAACACCATCGAGCCACCGATTTGTACAAGATAGGCATAAAAATGCAGTTATTATTCACTTTTCAAAGTCAAATCTATTAATTTTCCGATTACAGACAAGCAGTTTCGGCTACATGAAGTTGTCTGTTTAGCAACTGGCTTGGTTCGGGGTGCTTCAGTCTTGTAATTCCAGGATTGATCCATCATCACTAAGTCTTATACATGAATTTTTTCGCCTTTTCAGCTGACAGCCCCTGAAAGCACAGAAAGAAAAGGAGTGATTCCTTGTTAGAAGAAATTATTGGAAGAAAATACCAATATAAATTCACTGGCCGACTCGATGGCTTAACCGGTAACTCACAGTGCTTGAAACCTGGATAGCCGCTGGGATTCCCAATCCAGCCATTTTTTTTTTTTTTTCGATAGATGATGATAGTCATTGCCCCATGATTCATTCCTCTACCAACCCTGAACATTGTTTCGGCAATGATAATGTCAGAAAACAGCTTGTGGATGGAAATAATTCTGGTAAAAGAAACTCCAGGAAAGCACGGATTAAGCACACTGGCTGTCGTGATATAACTTTTGTTGAAACGGCTTTAAACACCAAACACTATATAAATTTACTCATGTAAGTCAAAAACATTTTATCTTCCTTTAAGTATGTCTCCTTTAAGCTAATCATGTTTTAGAAAAAATACGTATGGGAATAGGCCAAGAAGAAAAAAGAGAATCAATTTATAAGCAGTCGAAAGAGGTCGAGTGCAGTTGTTTGGCACTAAATATATAAACAAGGGGGTCATTGGCCCTAAAGCGCTCACCTGAGTGGGACTGATAAAGCTGAAAAGATCATTGTTTTGACGATGTAAAACACATGAGCGTGACCTAATTTTTGACTGACTTGACCTATTCTTGAATTTGTCAAAGATATCATCAAGATAAACATTATGACAATGTTTCATGAGTATCAGATTAGAAATGAGGCCTTTAGACTGTACACGAAGTTTTTCTTAAGTTTGGCCCAGTGACTAGCATTTTTTATTTACCCGAATTTACCTCATTTTGAACTTGTCTGAGATATCAAAACAAACATTCTGACCAAGTTTCATGAACATCAGACTAAAAAGGTGTTCTCGAGAGCGCACTCAAGGTTTTTCTATGATCTGGCTCAGTGACCAACTTTTTGATCCAACATGGCGCAATTTCAAACTTGTCAGAGATATCATCAAGGCAAACATTCTGACGAAGTTTTTTTTTTAAATATTGGGCTGAAAATGTAGCCTCTACAGTGCACAAAAGGTTTTTTCTGAGGTTCGGCCAAGTGACCTACTTTTTGACCCAACGTGACCCAATTTCAAAACATAGCAGAGTTATTATCAGAAATATTCTGACTAAGTTTCATGAGTATTGGGTTGAAAATGTTGCCTCTAGAGTGCACAAAAGGTTTTTCTAAGAATTAGCTCAGATTTTCTTCGATAAAGTAGAAAACATTGTGGGAAAAGGAGAAAATGCTGGTTACCAGCAATTTTTCCTTTTCCAACAAAGTTTTTAAAGGGCTTCCTTCCCAGGGTTGTTAAAAGTCGGCACTGTGCAGTAAAGGGTTAATGATGTGAAGCACTTGCTGGTAAGAAGCAAATGCGCAGATGTTGTCCAAGTTAGGAGGAGTGTTCAAACATGAATGCATAGGAATGCATCCAAGCTCCTAAAATTTGAGTCTTCATAGGTTTCACTGATATTTTTTTTATTATTATTTTGTTCCCTCAAAGTATTAATTTCCAACAGATATACAAAGTTTCAGTCTCCGGATCCAATATTTGAGTTGACAGAAAATGAATTCCTCGTAAAGCACCTTTGTGTATGTATCGAAATTAGGCTTAGAGTGTTGCTAAAAAAAAATGAGATCAACATCAATGTACGTTTGACCTTAGTCCTTTCTTTTTCAAATTTCCAGTTCAAAATAGTTTTATGCTTACAAAAAAGCTGATCTGCTGTTCCCATAAACTTAAGCAATCCTTTACCAAACAACCCCGTGTTTAACGACCCTATGAAGGAAGGTAACAGCATTATTCTTCTTTTCCCACAACATTTTCCAACCTTTAAGGGAAAAAACGATTATTTGAACAACATTTAATCTTTTACCAAACAATCTCATATTTTAACGACCCTGAGAAAGAAGCATTTTTGAAAACATTGTGGGAAAAGGAGAAAATGATAGTAATAAGCATTTTGTCCTTTTCCCACAATGCTTTCTATCCTTCCAAAAAACCAAATCTAAATTTTTAATCACATCTAATGGGCCTATGTTGTCTGCAAATGCTTTTAATCTTGACAAGTCCAAAATTTTGTCGTTTGGTAAAGTTTGTTCGCTACAGTTAACCCATTTTTTTCTGCATAATAAAATTTGTTGATATTTGGTATTTTTGTAGTATGATATATTATTGATGGTACGTTTTGTGCACGTTTTGTGTAGTCTGATCTTGACCTATGCCGTCCGCAAAAGTCTCCGTTTTCGTCTATGGCGCTGAAAAGGGTCAACTGTCCGATACTAATGGCCCTCGCAGATCCCAAATCAATTACAAGGTGATGCATTCTCAATTACGGCCCGAGCATGCGTTACAGCTGTTTCACTCCAAAACAGACTAATTCGCGGGAAAGACAATCTAACCTTTGGAAACACAACTCCACCTAGAGATCGTGTTCCGAATAACAATGTCATTACAGGCCGGGAGCATACCCAACTTTCTCTTAACCTTTAGGCTGCTAAGCGCGCGACTCGTAGACCTTTTGCGGACAGTGTAGATGACGATCTGATCCTTGCAGCCTGGTCTTTGATCTACCCTGTCCGATAAGGAGATATCCTAAATATACCTTTGAAATAGCAAAATAAGTGAAATGAAACGTTCAAGCCGACAGTAAAATACTGTCGGCTTGAACGTTTCATTTCACTTATTTAGCAGGATAAGGTTTAATTTTCAATCCAACAAGGATCATTCACTTGTAATGCAAATGCCAGACTATGTAGAGAAATTAAGCCGACTTGAGCAATGGCTTTATGACTCTACCCTTGCAACACAAATTTGCATCGTAATGCTACTGGAGGGGCCGCGGCCGGTTAGCAAAGTCGGTAACGTGCTGGGGTCAAGGTCATGCGTTAAGCAACCCACTTGGTTAACTTCTTTTCGGGGCTTTGTGAGTCATTTCGGCAAGACTCATTCCTCTCACTGTATATTGTTTCGATTTTTTTTAATGCCAGTGAGGAGGCATGGAAAAGTGCACTGGCCGCCGATTTATGACTGAAATGTTGTTTAACCCTATACCAAACGACAAAATTTTGGACTCGACCGAATCCAAAGCATCTGCAGACGACATATTAAATGTAACCCAAATGGTGATTTCTGTCTTTGGTAGGATAGAAAACATTGTGGGAAAAGGAGAAAATGCTGGTAACCAGCATTTTCTCCTTTTCCCACAATGTTACAAAAGCCTTTTCTTTCAAGGTCATCAAAACTCGGGGTTGTATGGTAAAGGGTTAAAATGGCATGAAGACAGCTTTTTCTTAACAACGCCTTACGTAGCAGCCATGTTTCACTGGCATGTGCATGCGACGTTCATTATGTGCAGTTTCCTTCCAACACGACGGCCAGTGTACTTATCCCTGCGTTCACGCAGTTTGATTTACTGATACATGTACCTCGGATAATGCTTTTTCGAAGCAAGTGGCTCAGTCATCGAAAAGTGGTTTGACCGGGTAAATTTGTAGAAGTCTTCATTTTTCTCATGTGGTAAAGAGTTAACCCTTTCCCAAACAAGCCCTGGTTTTCACGTGTCTGCAGTACAAGTCTTTTGAAAACACAGTGGGAAAAGGAGAAATTGCTCGTAACGAGCAATTTCTCCTTTTCCCACAGCGTATTCTACCCATTTTGAGACCTTTCTGCCATTTTCATCAAATTTAAAATTGTCGTCTGCAAATTCTTTCAATTTGGACCAGTCCAAGGGAAAGGGTTAAGCGAGCATTTGGGGAGCTTCTTTCCCGTGAAATCAACTTTGTAATCTCTTTATTTGGATTTTTACTTTTGAGTGGAAATTTTTCTTTCATTTATTTAGCAGTTTAACTCACAGCCTCAAGAAAAGAATTTGAAGTAGACCTTTTCGAAAGCATCCTTTAAAAATGTGGAAAAAAAAAATGAAAACGTTGTGGCGAAAGACGAATTGGTATTCCTTAAGAGGAGAAAAAAATACAATGTACTCGTCTGCATGCAGTAACAACTTCATGGTTGAAATAGAAGAAACTGCTTTGAAACGGGTATTTGACAATATTAACCCTTTACCGCACAATCCCGACTTTTAACGACCCTGAGAAAGAAAGCTTTTGAAAACATTGTGGGAAAAGGAGAAAATGCTAGTAACCAGCATTTTCTCCTTTTCCCACAATGTTTTCTACCCTTCCTAAAACAAATTTCAATTTTTAAGTAACATTTATTTTGTCGTCTGCAAATGCTTTCAAATTGGACAAGGGTAAAATTTTGTCGTCTGGTAAAGGGTTAACAACTGTTGTCTGGCCCATTGTTTGGACATGACCTATCATTCAAATTCTACGGTTTTAACTCTTTACCACACAACAGAATTTAAGACTTGTATTAATTCAAAGCACTTGCAAATAAATTGCAAATAAACTGCAAATAAATCAAAGGTGGCTAACATGTTGGAATTCGTCTCTGATAGGGTAAAAAACACCGCGGGAAAAGGAGAAAATGCTGGTTACCAGCATTTTCTCCTTTTCCCACAGTGTTTTTTAAACAGTCTTCTTCAGGGTCGTTAAATCAGGGGATTGTCTGGAAAATGGTTACAGCCGACTTCTGGTGGCCATCGGCAGTAACTGACTGCAGCAATGGGTGCGAATTTAATCCTATGCTATCTCTCAGGAACTGACAAGAATGATTGCCCTATTAGAAAAGATACATTTCCTTTGTATTGAAGAAACAGCCGATATAACTTGGAATGAATGCCTTTCTTGGAAATTCGCCGCTAAATTATTAATCGCTTTCTGTTATCTGACATTATCCTATTTCCTGTCGCCATTGAAATGAACACAGTGGCCGAATTCCGGAACAAGACGATGTATTGTTGATATCTCACGTTTAGACGGTACCCATCAATAACGTTTGACACCTCCACTATGAAAGGTCGCACGATTGGGGCAGATCTGGTCCCTCCAAGGCCTCCTGTTTTGATCTTTCTTTTTCTCAATAAACAAATGTATCAAAGGGCTAGGTTCACAAAGAGACATTTTGAACCCTATGAAGAAATTTGGGAAAACGTGTTTCAAGTGAAAGTACAATGTCTACATGTTATAAAACAAATGTCAAAACTCACGTTTTTTCATATTTTGTTACCATGGCAACCACAGAACCATTTTTATCCTATAAAGTAACTAGTTTTCAGCTGTATTTTATATGAAAATAATATTTTGCTAGTTCTATCACTATTTTCTACCACTACAAAATATACATGTATATCAAATATTTGCAATGAAAGGTTTATGTTGTTACGGTAACGAGAAAATGAATATTCAAGTTGATTATATGTAGAACATATATTATGTAGTACAATCACCGTTAAGAATTGATACGAATACAACTAGATAATAATTTTGAGCATTCAGTGAAAAACAACAATGCATATACCTACATGTTTTTATTCCAATGACCTCTTATTTGTTACCATGGGAACCACGGTATGAAAGTCGTGTAAACAACCAATTTTCAACAGTATTCTATCTAAAAAGAATCTTGTTCGTTATTGCAGTTTTCAAAGGATCACTTTTTGCATTACAGAAAGACATGTCAGATAGCTAGCATATAAGATTTATGTTGCCATGGTAACCAAATCTAATTCCACGTGTAAACTAAGGATGCAATGTATACTGAGTAAAAAAGCTACACGAACACTTTTTAAGCTAAGATATTAAGTACAAAACAGTACATATCTTTTGTTTTGTAGGCCACAATCTTGTGGAGAGTCCCTGTGCAGTGCACACAATCTCCAGCATAATCCACCTGTAATCATTCACGGGGATGGAGGTTGACTTCAGAGATTTGTTTCAAATTTACGATGACAAGTTCCATGTGCAATATTTTTAATTATTTCTGGTAGCGAGTGGATTGAAATACCAGAAAAAAAATTAAAAAGCTGTAAACATGCCGTGTATGACTCCTGCAGACCGCATACGAGAGGTCGCTCTCGGATTTTTTCAGATTTATGATGATGAGTTACATATGCAATATTTTTTATTATTTCTGGTAGCGAGTCGATTGAAATACCAGAAAACCAATTAAAAATGCTGTAAACATGCCGCGTATGACTCCTGTGGACCGCATACGAGAGGTCGGTTTGCTGATTGACCAGCTTTCAAGACATTTTGGTTTTATTTTGTTTAAAGTATTTTGTTCCTTAACTAACTTTTGCGTCACATGTTTGCTTATCAGAACACTTATCATTTTGAAAAAATAAATACGTTCAGTGGCTTAGATTTACAAAAAGAACCGGATTCAGGTCATATAACCTTAACTAGCCCGCTTTTCTTCCAGGTATTTCAAGAATAAGACAAATCCGGACCGTATGACAAATCCTTTTCTCGTGGAAATCATCGCGGAAATTATTTCTGAATGGAAGTGTTTTTTGGGGCTTTCCAACTGGATAAAAATGAGTGAATTCCGATTTAAAATCATGGAATAATAGGCTTGTTGTAGAGCATGACGGGATTGTGTTGCTTGGATATGGTCTCGCGCTGTCGTTCTAAATCTGTTGCTAGTATTGCACCTTTCATTTAGTGTGTATTTTTTAATCATTTTTAACAAGAAAAAAGCTTATCATTGAAATTTTAACGGGTAGGAACTGTTAATTAATCTTTTTAGTTGCTGTATGCAATGTTTCCTGGTAACTTTCCATTTAAGTATAAGGATGATTGTAGAACTAGCATTTGTTTACATTTTGCTTTCCAGATAAGCGCGTACAGTTTTTCCCGACGGTTTTGATGTTGGAGTTCTCGCAAAGCGTTCTGCAGGAACAACAGTAGGCTGTAATATGAAAAGGGCAAAGCCTCAATACGAGCGACATGAATAATTTGTGGAATAAATATCTAGTTCTAATAATTGGAATGACGTGCCAGACCTTGAAATCTTGGGGTTTTTTGTTCAAATCCCAGCTTTACATAAACTAGTTTTGAGGGCAGTCAAAAGTCATTGCGATTGACTGCACTCTTCTCTCGTAGTGATACATGTGAAATACGGCGAACGGTCTCGGATTCTCTATACAAAATCTAACCAGGAAGCTTGAAAGGATACAACATCAACCATGCTGAGAAAAGTGATAAAAGAAGGGAAGTAAATAGTTTCAAATTTGTTATTATAAAAATTATTTACTTCCCTTTAACCACAAAATCTCAAAATGAGTCTGTTATCCACCGTTACAAGTAAGGCATGACTCTTTGCAGTTTTTGTGGACAATATAGATCAAGATCAGACGGTACAGAACCTGCTGTCTGATCATGGATCTTCATTGTCCTATACAGTAAACTTTTTTTGTATGTGTATGAGTAAAGAGCCTTGAACTCGCAACATTTTGGTCTGTACTACTGGCTGAAATTTACCATTTCATTTCTCAACCCTTTACCACACAATCCTGAGTTTCAATGACCCTAATGGAGAAGACTTTGAAAAACATTGTGGAAAAAGGAGAAAATACAAGTTACCAGCATTTTCTCCTTTTTCCCACACACCAAGCTCAGTCAGTATATACAGCTACAATACAAATAGACTTCCAGTCTTTTATACTTGAACCAAAGCATGCCACTGGAAACATTATGTTGATGTGAAGCCACTTTGGATCCCATGTCCTCTACTGTTTGATCTGGGGTTTACGAGGTCTGCTTCTTTAACTCTTTACCAGACAACAATATTTCCGACTTTCCCAAATTGAAAGCATTTGCAGATGACAAATTAACTTTTCCTCAACACATGAAATCTGTAAAAATAATATGAGTTTGTGTTTATATCTCCTTTCGCTTAGTATTTCCCAGCTGACTCCCTGTTGGCGATTTTTCACCTAACCTGATATAGAATCTATTCTGTATCCTGGTTAAAATGAATCAAAATTAAGGGGCGTCTTAAGACGGTTTTATAATATTTCACTACAAGGGAAAATAAAGTTTGGTTTCATGAGCCAATTCTTTTGATCACAAATTAACCCTTAAAGCACCTTTCAGTCGTAAAGGTTACAAATTAATAGTCATCATCAGATGACCGAATTCCTAATTCATGCTTAATGCAGGGTACAGTCATTCTCATTAAGTGATTGTAAAGTTTGTGATTTTCACGAATGATGTCGCTAAGCCCGCGGCGTCGGCGAGGTGGTTCTCTTATTCCGTCGTGGTCAAACACTGTCCGGACATGGTGTCTAAATGTTCCTGCAATATCTCTTCGGTCAGGTCGGTTTGCCTGCAGAGCAGGGCGTGGGATGTCCTGGGGATCCTTGGATGGTGGTTGCGGAGCCTGCGCAGCCTGATCTGCCGCTTGTCCATCCTGTTCATTTTGTCAGCGGGCTTGATATGGAGCACCAGCTGTCGAGGTTGCTTCACCATCCATGTCCCGTTTGTTATTGACATAATTACAAGTTGGCTTCTTTCAAAAAGAAGCCAGGAGAGGTCAGCGTCAGTGTTTTCAAATAGTTTATTGGCCTTTAATTTCAACCTCTTTTGCTTTACATGACGGTCATTTGATCTTCTTTCCGCCTTCTCAAGTCGCATGATCTTGTCCAGCGGTCTTCTTTCTCTTTTTTGACAAAATTCTTCATACTTTTTCTTCTGCTTAGATTTATTTGCTTAATGAAGAATTAAAGTTATTTGAGAGGTCATTTGTAATCATGACAAATTAATGTAAGAAATCTTTTCTGAAATTCGTCATATCTAAAAGTGGGTACAGGACAACTAGCCCCAAAGATAACTCGCCCCCAAAAAAACACGCCACAAGGCAACTCGACTCACCTTCAGAAGACAACTAGCCCCAAGTTATGAGACAACTCGCCCCACATATAAGACAACTCGCCCCGCTCTTATTACTATCACCTGAACGTATTTATAAAACTACACGACTTTTTTTTTTTGTGGGGCGAGTTGTCTTTTGAGCGAGTTGTCTTTGGGGCGAGTTGTCTGTCATTCCTAAATATAGAACCACGTCTATTTCTTATTTCGGTTTTTTGATTTCGCTTTATTTACAAAACCACGACGAAACAGACTGTGTACCATACTAATTTCGCAAGAAAAATGGATTTAGACAGCGAATTCTGTGGCAGTCTGCGTTTTAAACTCACCACTGTTGGAGAGGTCTGATGACCTCTCCAATTAGGCTGCGTAGGCTCCACAACAGAAACTCCCAAGGGTGCTCCACGCCCTTCTCTGCAGGCAAACCGACCTGAAACACCAGACATACTGCAGGAACTTTTACACGCCCTGTGCAGACAGGGAATCCTACCACAACGGAATACAGAACCACCTCGCCAATGTCGCAGGCCTTGTGACATTGGTAAAAATCACGAACTTTACAATCAGTTAATGAAAATGACGGTGTCCTGCATTAAGGAATAAGGAATTCGGTCATCTGATGATGACTATTAATTTGTAACCTTTACGACTGAAAGGTGCTTTAAGGCTTAATTTGTGATAATAAAATTGGCCCATGAAACCAAACTTTATTTTTGCTTGCAATGAAATAATATAAAACCGTCTTGAGACGCCCCCTTAATTTTGATTCATTTTGACCGGAATAGAGAACAGATTCTGTATCAGATTAGGTGAAAATTCCCCAATAAGATCCACTAAAGACACACGTTTACTGCATCCAGTTACAATTCCTGCAGCCTCATTTTGTACTTTTTCAATTAGATCTTTCTGGTATTGCAATAGATTTGTCCAAATAACATCTCAATATTCAAGAACTGGACGGATAAAAGAAAAATATATTGTCTGAAGGGATGTTCGATCTAGGCTCATCTTTAGACTTCACATAATTCCAATTCTCTTCCATGCCTTCGTTAAAGACTGATTTGCATGGTAACGTTAAGAACCATCATTTGAAATGAAAATAAGGAGATGGTTATAATATTGCACTGATGGAATTTCAACACCAGACATAAAAAGCTCAGTATGAACAGGTCTATTACATTTGCGTGTTATGATCAGAGATTCCGATTTTGAGGGGTTAAACTTTACAAGCCAATTTTTTGCCCAATCTGTACTTTTATTGCTGTCTGTTTGTAAAATTGTACCTGCTGTATCAGGATCCCCTATAACTGTGGATAAGCTACTGTAGTGTCATCTGCAAAAAGGTTGATGACTCAATATCATTTACATTGTAATTAATGTAGGCTAGAAAAAGAAGATGTCCGAGAATAGATTTTGTGGAACTCCAGCATTTTATAGAACTTAATTTTGAGACAGCACCGGGTAGGACAACCCTCTGATACCTATTCGAGAGGTAGTCTGAAAACCATGAAAGAATTTTGCCACCGATACCAGCTTTTTGCAGCTTAAATAGATGACCTTTAGGTCATACGTTGTCGAAAGCTTTACTGATATCCAAAACATAACTCGGATTTCTAGTTCTTCATCCAAGGCTTTGCGCAAACGTATTGTTTATACGTGGTTGACAGTTCTGCATAGGTATACTTAAATTCACTCATAATTAAAAAAGATACAGGCCTAACACAAACACTACCACTCCCCCAAAACACATTAAATTTGCTGTGACCTAAGACCTTTAAGCTACGGGCATAACTCTTGTCATGTTACAGATATGTTGAAAATCATTCAGAACCAGAAATGTGACAGGCCGGACACGAATGTCACCACCCCTGCATTTTTTAAAAACATATTTGACCTTGTCGTGACCTTGACCTATTGGCATGTTTCTTGCACCCACATACTGTTTATATGTGGTTGATAATGCTGCAAAGTTATACTGAAATTCATTCATAATTAAAGAATTTACAGTCTGACACAAACACTAACCCCCCTTGAAAACTTATCTGACCTTGCTGTGACCTTGATCTTTAACCTGCGGGCATAACTCTTGGGCATGACACGTCATATTGAGGTGGTTAACATTGCATTTAAGTGATAGGAAAAAGTTATAGCCCGGACACAAAAACGGACATTTGACTTTACTGAGACCTTGATCTTTGACCTTCAGACACGCTTCAAGGCTTACGCGAGACACGTCTTTATGTGGTTGAGTATTCTGCACAGTAATGTTCAAATTCATTCACAATTATTAAAAAAGATACAGCTCGGACATGAACACAACCAAAATTCTCTCTCTAGACGTATATGACCTTGCAGTGACCTTTACCTTTTACCTAATGACATGGTTCTTTCACCCACACATCATTTATGTGGTTGACAATTCTATAATTCAGCAAAGTTATTTTGAAAGTCATATTTAAAAAAGTTACAGGCCTCACACCTTTAAAAACACATATGACCTTCCTGTGACCTTGACCTTCAACCTATGAAGATGAATTTTGTGCATGACACATCATCTCGAGATAAATTCCCCCAAAAATGAATAATAGGGAAAAAGGAGGTGCATGGCCTGAGCTGACCGGAATGGACCGGAACGGACCGGAATGGACTTGAATATACAATGTAAACTCTTGTAGCGATACTTCATTCATTTGATGTTGGAATAGGAAAAAGATTGAAAGCACACATATATAAGCGAAAGGGGGACCTCTGCGACCTTAGCTACAGGGAATATGGTCTTTAATCTCGCTTATTGGATTTTCGAGTTACACACCTGTGCTTACAAATGCATTTTAACGATTATAACCGGAAGGTGTCAACAAAATATCATTATTAATCAGGAAACGAAAAAAAAAAAACCCAAATCTGGGCTGGAGGTGCACTTTAATATCCGACTTTGGAAACATCAGACAAGACGCCAATCCGGGACAATGTTAAGTAAACCTGTGGATTTTCAAAACAAAGGGAATACCGGGATCGAACCTAACCTTAATCGGAAACATCAGATTTCAGACGTAGGAATCATCAGCATGAACTGAATAGATCCGACACTTGAATAAAACCGAAAAAAAAAAACAGAAAAGACCTGAAATTTGAAAACACTGAGGGGAAATGATTGTACGGTCCCGAGTTCGATACCCGGAAGGGGATGTCAAATTTTGGACTGTTCATTGGCCCACACATTCGGCGCGAGCACTGGTGTAGTTTCAAGGAAGCAGAACCGAGAGAGATTAGTATAGGCTGTAAGAACTTGTTTCTTAGCGGATGTAGGATAAATAAGTTTAACTTGACCCTTTCCCAAACAAGCCCTGGTTTTCACGTGTCTGCAGTACAGGTCTTTTGAAAACACTGTCGGAAAAGGAGAAATTGCTCGTAACGAGCAATTTCTCCTTTTCCCACAGTGTTTTCTACCCTTTTTGAGACCTTTCTGCCATTTTCATCAAATTCAAAATTGTCGTCTGCAAACTCTTTCAATTTGGACCAGTCCAAAATTTGTCGTTTGGGAAAGGGTTGAAGGACAAATGGCTGATTCACAGGATTTTTCCTTGTTCACAATGTTTTTTAACAGGCTTCTTCCCTAGGTTCGTGCCCGCCCGGGTAGCTCGGTGGTCAGCGTGTCGGACTCGTGACCTGGTGGTTGCGAGTTCGATAACCGGTCGAGGCACACTTTCTTTCCGGCGATTTTTCGCCTCTCACCTCTGATGCATGTGAGAAAAGTAGTCAGTGGCTTTGGAAAGAAAGTTGTGTCAGTACTGGTGTGAGAAAGCCATGAAACACAGGTGCGTTGCTGACCGCCCTGATATGACCTAAGCTGTTAAAATGGCGCTAAACTCCAATACAAAACCTAGGTTCGTAAAATTATGGGATTGTTTGGTAAAGGTCAACTTTCACTAGACGACAACTTTTTTAGCCTTGTCATAACTGAAAGCAGACGACTACTGAATGTTCCTAAATATTTGAAATTTGCCTTTCAAAGAATAAAAAAAATTTAGGGAAAATTTGAAAATGCTGGTTACCAGCATTTTCTCCCTCTTCCACATTGTTTTCTTTATTCTTCTTTTAAAGGATTGTCATTTTACAACTTGAATAGCTTGGTAAAGGGTAAATTTTCCATACAGTGGGGTGCAAGGTTGTTTTGAAAATAAGGATGGTTTCAAATTCATCTGATGTAAATTCCAGCAAGACAATCATCTTATATCAAAAATGTCAGTAATGTAAAGTAAACAGAAATGGGTTAAGTAAAGCACCGATATTTTACGTAACATTTTTCAAGCTTGCCCAGTGTTTCATTGTTCTTGGTTCTAAAAATATATCGTATGTGGACACCGCAAAACATGAGCCTTCACAAAGCTTTGGTGGTAAGCATGGTTTCAAGTGAACTGTGATCAATGTCCGAAACATTCAAACATAACCTGAGGGTCTAATCTTGGCCAAAAACGTGGGAAACCACGAACAAACAGTGTATTTCTTGTGTACACAATACTGACAGCACTCACTTAGCTTGCCCTGGATTTTGACCCTTCCTAATTTTTAACCCTGAAAAGCGACTCAGGGAGCTTTTGAGGACAGTGTAGATTAAGATCAGACTGCACAGAACGTGCAGTCTCATCTTGATTCTACACTCTCTGATAAGGAGATAATCCCCTCAAAATAATTTTAACCCTTTCCCAAACAAGCCCTGGTTTTCACGTGTCTGCAGTACGAGTCTTTTGAAAACACTGTGGAAAAAGGAGAAACTGCTCGTAACGAGCAATTTCTCCTTTTCCCACAGTGTTTTCTACCCTTTTTGAGACCTTTCTGCCATTTTCACCAAATTTAAAATTGTCGTCTGCAAACTCTTTCAATTTGGACCAGTCCAAAATTTGTCGTTTGGGAAAGGGTTAAAGTAACAACATTTGGGTTTTACCATAAGCTTGAAAGGTTCATTTCACTTATGTAACGGGTTCGGGATAAAACTAACTTGTCCAATGAAAAATAATGAAGGTTTAATATTATATCGATACAGGTGAATTTTATGACACGATAGAAGACGGTAAAAAAATTAATGCATTGATTTTTCCGTCGAAAACTGCAAAAAGAAAGATATTTGTATGGTGTTTGATGTGGTTTTCAACTTTATTTCAGTTACGTCCCGGTCGCCAGTACACTTATCCATGAGTACTTAGAGTTCCTTTTATCAATATTCGCGGCAATATTCTTCCCAGGGCACTGGCTGCTTTCTTATGTAACCATCGTCGAAACAATGGTCAGCTGTGAGAGCTGACATAGAAAAAGATAACGATCGTCTAATTTTTTTCCATATCGACGTGACATTATATATATACTATAGATCTTATCAGATTTGACAAGTCAACTCCCTTACTAAGGATATTTGCAGTGGACGATTATAAAAAAAAAACCATCCTTGTACAATATATCAAATTCAACTTGAATTAAAATTTAAACCTTTTCCACACAAACCCCAGTTATAACAACCCTGAGGAAGACAGGTTTGAAAACATTTTGGTTACCAACATTTTCTTCTTTTCCCACAATGTTTTTTTTTTTAAGTCAAACTCCATCACTTATGCCAAATTTAATTTGTCGTCTGCAAATGCTTTGAATTTGGACAAGTCTAAAATTTTGTTGTTTGGTAAAGAGTTGATGCAGTAATACAAGTCAAAACCTTGTTACAAAAGGAGAAATAAAGATGTATCCCCCCAAATACCTTTGATATAGTAAAATTTTGGTTTTTATTATCGGTTTAACCCTTTCCCAAACAAGCCCTGGTTTTCACGTGTCTGCAGTACAAGTCTTTAGAAAACACTGTGGGAAAAGGAGAAATTGCTCGTAACGAGCAATTTCTCCTTTTCCCACAGTGTTTTCTACCCTTTTTAAGGGTCATCTGCAAACTCTTTCAATTTGGGCCAGTCCAAAATTTGTCGTTTGGGAAAGGTTTAAAAGGTTCATTTCACATATTTAGCAGGAACAGGGGTAAAGTAAGGTGACTGCATTGTCGCAAACATTTTGTATTGTGGTAAAAGAAGCAAAACCATTAGATGCTCAAGACCTCTGAAGTCTTTACCGTATGACAAAATCTTAGACTTATCCAAGTTGCAAACGTTTGCAGACTATAAATTCAAAGTGGCTCAAATGATGGGTTTGTTGTTGCAAGGTAAGAAAACATTGTTGGAAAAGGAGAAAGTGCTTGTTACCAGTATTTTCCCCTGTTTACATCAATGTTTTCGATAGGCACCTCTTTTCCAGGGTTGTTATAAGACGGGAATGTGTGGTAGATCTAAGGGGTTTAATTTTATCTAAAACCTTAGAGCCCTAAACTTATATTTTGATGCGGGGTAGATCAAGGTCAGGCTGCACGGAAAGTCTTATCTTAGATCAACACTTTCCACAAGTCTAAGTTTTGTGACCAAACAACATCTAAACTGCAAAACTTCTGCTGTGTCTGAAATGCATATTTGAAAACGGTTCAGTAAAAGGATTTAACAGTATGTAAAACAAATATAAACGGTTTGGCAAAAGCAAATGCTCGTCACGAGCAATTTCTCCCTTCGCTGCGTGTCCCGTTAGAGCTGTGACGTCACAGTGCATACCTGTATAAATACCGGGTGAGCGCCATTATTCACCGGCTTTTGCCTCCTGGTAGTTGTAGAGCGCGCTGGTTGTATTGCTACGACACTCGAGCACAGACTACGACTGCGATCTTCTTGGTTGTTTTGCTACGACACTCATACACAGAATTCGACGGCGATCCTCTGGGTAAGTACAGTGTGAATTTTGTTTGATTTCGTAACCAAACGGTGCTATAATTCGCGCGTAAAATGCAACCAAACACTGGTGAAAAAGGCAGCTGAAAACATCGTATGGAAAGGAAAAATGCTAGTTTTCGACATTCATAGCTTCCATCGCTTGAGCTGCAATAAATTTTTCTCCCTCGTATAAATCTCCTCAATAGGAACAAGTTATTTGAAAGTTTTGCTCTGAGGGTTAGTGTCTTTCGGGTTCTGTGAAAATGCATTGCGCTATTACTTCTCACGACTCGGCCGATTCCGTAACTATCTAGTAACAGCCGAAGTTTGCCGAATGGCACGTCTCGTGCCTTGAGATATGTCCCATCATTGGTTCAAATTGTAAAAGTTGTCTTAGATAGAAAACATTGTCTGAAAAAAAAAAAAAGCTGGTTACCAGCATTTGCTTCTTTTCCTAAAATGTTTTCAAGTCATCTTTATCAAGGTCATCAAGAGTCAGGGTTGGAGGGTTAATCAGGTATTATTAACCCTTTACCAAACCACAAAGTTTTGGACTGGACAAAACTCGAGGCATTTTGCATTGCAGACAACATAGGTTGCTAGAATTAATATTTCAGTCGTTGATAGAATGTGAAACATTGTGGTTACCAGCATTTTCTCCTTTTCCTACATTGTTTTCAAATGACCTCTTTCCCAATGTTGTTAAAACTCTTTGAACACTTTACCACCTACAAGATTGAAGGCATTTGCAGACGACAGATTAGATTTGGTTCAAATGATGGAATTGACATTGTACAGGATAGAAAATCTTGTGGGCTGTGAAACACAGGATGGTGTGGGAAAGGGTTAAATCTTTACCACACAAAGAATATTTCAGATTGACAGCTATTGCAGTCAATATAATTAAAAGATTTGACATTTAATGAGAAGAAAACAGCATATTCTTCTATTCCAACAATGATTTCAATGGCCATCTTTCATGACCTTGAACTGTTTGCCAAAAGACTAAAATTCTAAGCTGGACTAAATTGAAAGCATTTGCGGACAACAAATTAGATTTAGCTGAAATGAAGTTTCTTGTACTTGATAGGGTAGAAAACAAAGTGGAAGAAGGAGAAAATGCTGGTTACCAGCATTTTCTCCTTTTCTCACAATGTTTTCAAAAGGCCTTTCCTTAAAGGGTTGTTAAAACTCTGGATTGTTTGGTAAAGGGTTAACACAGATTGGACAGTACTTGAATTTGATCAAATGTGAGGGAACCGTATCCACCAACTATTCCAAATTGTATTCTTAGCCTGTAAACTGGCAGCCTGTCATCTAACTATTTATCAACAACAGGCAAGACCCAGTGCTTACAAGTCGGGGTTTCTGCCCGGTTCGAGATTTCGTAAGGTAACCAGAGACTCGGAAATTTGAATTGTGATTTTATTTATGCACAGCGACAGACTTTTTGATAAAGATTAAATTCTATAGAGAGTTTGATTAATTGATCGCGGTCAGAAAAATTCTTTATCTGTCATAGAAATTTTTTGGTTTGTGAAAAATACAGTTGCACTACAGTTGTATTTTGTGGTTAGTGAAGAATGAGACCCGACTGCATGTCGGATCTATTTCGTTGGTAGTGAATAACTAGATCCAACTTTTTTTCAGTTGTATTTTGTGAGTAGTGAAGAACTGCACTTTTTGTTCTTTATAGAATTAAAATCCTTTACCAAAGGATATGGTATTTTACAACTCTAATGTAGAAGAAAACATTGTGAGAAAAGGAGAAAATACTGGTCACCAGTAAGTTCTCTTTTTGGCACAATGTTTTTGTAAAATTTGGACATTTTACCTCTTAATGTAAAAGCATTGCTGCTGGTATTGATACATGTAGAACATAGTTTCTGCGTACTGCCTCTAGATCTCTTTATTTGCAGTTATTTGAAGTAAACAGCTCTTTCATGTCATCTAGAGCATTCCCAGCTGGCAGAACTGCTGCTTTACACTCTGGCTCATCCATGTGGACACCTTGATGATGAATATGCCAAACCTCAAGTCAAAAAAGGTAAGAGCAGATTACAGTAGTCTTTCAAGTTCCCTCAAAAATTCTTGAACAAAAAATACCTGGAGGTGCCTGCTGGCACGATTAAAAAAGAATTATCAGAATTTTTCACTCTCCATTACAAATGTGATTACTTATCTTTATTTCAGAGCTTTATTGTATGTTTAACTCTCTACCACAAAATCCTGGGTTTTAACAACCATGAAGATAAAGCCCTTTGAAAACATTGTGGGAAAAGGCAAAAATGCTGGTAAGCAGCATTTTCTCCTTTTCCCACAACGTTTTCTAGCATTTCATAGAGAAATCCAGTTGTTTCAGCAGTGTTTGATTTATAGTCATACGCTATTAATTTGGGCGAGTCAGATTTTGTCTTGTGGGAAAGAGTTAACCCTTCACCACTGAGTTTAAACCCTTTACCACACAATCCTGACTTTCAACGACCCTAAGAAAAAAAGCCATTGAAAAGATTCTGGGAAAAGCAAAAAAAGCTGGTTACTAGCAATTTTTTCCTTTTCCCACAATGTTTTCTACCCTGCAGCAGACACCTTTCATGTTTTGAGTAATATTTGTTGTCTTCAAAAGCTTTTCATTTGAACAAGGCTAAAAGTTTGTCATTTGGTAAAGAGTTAACAAACCTGAAGAAGAAAGCTCTTGAAAACATTGTGGGAAAAGAATAAAATGCTGGTAACAAGTATTTTCTCCTTTTTCCACAATGTTTTCTACCTTTTAGAGACAGATTTCATAATTAAGTAACATTTGATTTGTCTCCTGCAAGTGCTTTGAACTTGGACCAGTCTGAAATTTTAATGTGTGGTAGAGTTAAGTAAATCCAGACGAAAGGTTTTGTTTGATACAAATCTTCTCTAGTTGACAGAATTTTAGAATTGTCCAAATCAGAAGCATTTCAGACCAGAAATAAAAAGTGGCTAAAATCAAACATTTGTCTTTGAAAGGTCAGAAACATTGTAGAAAAGGCAGAAAATGCTGGGTACCAGTATTTTCTCTTTTTCACCCACAAATTGTTTTCAAAAGCATTTGTTTTCAGGGTCATAAAAACTCAGAATAGTGTAGTAAAGAGTAAACTCTTTACCAGGCAACAAAATTTTAGACTTGCGGAAAATGGGGCAGGTTGACCTGGGTTGAAACTTTTTGCTATTTGTCAATTTAGTGTATGCCAAAGGACCACTCTACCTCATGATTAACCCTTTCCCAAACGACAAATTTTGGACTGGTCCAAATTGAAAGAGTTTGCAGACGACAATTTTAAATTTGATGAAAATGGCAGAAAGGTCTCAAAAAGGGTAGAAAACACTGTGGGAAAAGGAGAAATTGCTCGTTACGAGCAATTTCTCCTTTTCCCACAGTGTTTTCAAAAGACTTGTACTGCAGACACGTGAAAACCAGGGCTTGTTTGGGAAAGGGTTAAGTCAAATGTTGAAAAAAAGTGGCTATCATGGATCCATAAATTATGTGATGCCTTGCTTGGTACAATGGATCACAGAGATGCATTAACCCTTTACCACTCAACAAAATTTTACGACCGTCCAAATTGAAAGCATTTGCAGACAATTTCAGTGCGGCTCAAATGATATATATACTTTTTTTGATAGGGTAGGAAAAATTGTGGTAAAAGGAGAAAACCAGCATTTTCTCCTTTTCCTACAACATCTCCAAAAGACATCTTCCTGAGGGTCATTAAAAATCAGGATTGTGTGGTACAGGGTTATGCCCCCTTTTGCTGGAGCATGGCTTATATATTTTTGCAGACCACATTATATAAACTTGAATCAAATGATGGCTTTCACTCTTTTCAGTGGGAAGAAAATATTGTTGCAAAACGAAGTGCTAATGAACAACAGTTTCTCCCTTATAAAACAAAGTTTTCTAAAGCCGTCTTCATCAAGGTTGTTAAAACTAGGGATCATGTGGTAAAAGGGTTAACTCTTTACCACACGATAAAATTTCAGACTTAACCAAATTGAAAGCATGCAATTGCAGACCACACTATAAACTTAGCTCAAATGATGGGATTAGTCTTAAAAGGGGTAGAAAATCTTGTTGGAAAGCCAAAAATCCAGGTCACTAGCAGTTTCTTATATGCTGGTAACCAGATTTTTTTTCAAAAAGCCTTTTCCTCAAAGCGGGGTATTGTCACATAATTTACAATTGGGTAAAGGGTTAATCAAGAGCAGTTTTGATTATTATTTATCTTTCACTTGTTATTCAGGTGTCCATATTGATGACCAGGGAGTCATGCTGCAGGATACTTGCCTCGGTGGAGATGCTGTACAAATTTTTGGTAAAGTAAAACAAAAGTTAAATGATTTTATCCTGGTAACAAGTAAGTGCATTGCCTCATGAATGTTACTCAATGAAGTATTTTTTCCATAAGATTCCTATATTTTCTCCCAAAAAGTGCTTTACCCTTTACCACAGAATCCTGAGTTTAATGACTCTTGAGGGAGGAGAGTTTGAAAATATTGTGGGAAAACAAGAAATGCTGGTAACGAGCATTGTCTCCTTTACCCACAATGTTCTTTTCCAGAGCAAATTTTGATTTTGATTTTTGTGTCACATTTATTTTGTTGTCTTCAAATTTTTTCCATTTGTGCAAGTCTAAAATTTTGTCACACGGTAAAGAGTTAAACCTCGTATTTTTTTTTTGGAGGGGGGTGGAAATCCACCGGAAAATCCCATTTTTGTTTAACCTATAACCTTTTCAACTTTAATCTTATTCAAATGATGTGATTTACCTTTTTCTTTTATAGGGTTAAAAACATGATGGGAAAAGGAGAAAGTGCTGATTACCAGCATTTTGTCCTTTTCCCACAATGTCTTCAAAAGCTTACTTTTTAAGACTTTACCACACAATCCCTTCTTTAACGACCTGACAAAGAAGCCTTTTGAAAACATTGTGGGAAAAGGAGAAAATGCTGGTAACCAGCTTTTTCTCTTTTTCCCACAATGTTTTCTACCCTTCCCAAACTAAATTCAAATTATTTCAGGCTTCAAATGCTTTTAACTTGAACAAGTCTAAAATTTGGTAGAGAGTTGATGGTTGTCTAAAATAGGGATTGCATAGTAAAGGATTGAAAACACATTAAATGATGAAATTCTGTGATTCACTGGGCATTCAATCTGATCTTAGATTTACATTGTATGATGTAATGTGAAAAAAATCTTACCTTGATAGCTTTGATAAATTTAACCCTTTACCAAATGACAATGTTTTAGACTTGTCCAAATTGGAAGCATTTGCAGAAGACAATGTGACTCAAGAATTCAATTTACCTTTGGAAGGGTGGTAAATTTTGTGGGAAAAGGGGTAAATGCTGGTTACCAACAGTTTCTCCTTTTTCCGCAGTTTTCAAATGCCTTTTTCCTCAAGGTTGTTAAAACTGGGCATTGTGAGATAAATGGTTAAGTATTGCTGTCCCTGCTGTTTTCAAGCAGCACAATTTTTAGACTTGACCAAATTGAGAGCATATGCAGACGGCAAGTTAATTGTTGTTCCAAGCATTTTCTTCTTTTTTCCACAATTTTTCAACAAGATTTCTCTGGGTCCTAAAATCATGGAAATGTTTTGTAAAGGGTTAAACCTTTCTCCCCCCAAAAAATGCAGGCTCTACAAATTTCTAAACAGCTGCAGACCACAAATTTGAGACAGGAAGAAATGAGCTTGAGTTCTGTAATGTTGGTAGAAAACATTGTGGAAAAAGGAGAAAAGGCTAGTTACCAGCTTTATCTCATCTTCCCACAATGTTTTAGAAAGCTTTCTCTCTAGGGTTGTCAAAAGTCGGGATTGTTTGCTAACCCTTTACCACACAACAAAATTTTAGACATGTCCGAACCCAAAGCATTTGCAGTTGACAAATGATGGTCAAAGTGTGGAAAGTGTCTTAGATAGGGTAGAAAACATTGTTGAAAGAGGAGAATATGCTGATTGCCAGCATTTTCTCCTTTACCCCCAATGTTTCCAGAAGTCGTCTGTTTCAAGGTTGTTAAAAGTTGGGATTGTGTGGGAAACGGATAAGGGGTTAAGGGAGAAGCGCGTTGATTTACCTTGCTGCAATCTTAGTGCAAAATAGCTGATGAAGTCAAGTAATTAGCTTTTGCAATAAGCAAGCAGCATTTCTCGGTGATGTACAACATATTTGTGCAGAAAAAAGCCAATGAAGTCGAGTAATTGGTAAAAACTGCATGAAGCACGAAAAGTGTACATTTGTTTTACTGCAACCTTAGTGCAAGATAGCTAATGAAGTCAAGTAATTAGCTTTTGCAATAAGCAAGCAGCATTTCTCGGTGATGTACATCTTTATGCAGAAAAGCCAATGAAGTCGAGTAATTGGTAAAAACTGCACGAAGTGTGAAAAGCATACATTTGTTTTACTGCAACGTTAGTGCAAGATAGCTAATGAAGTCAAGTAATTAGCTTTTGCAATAAGTAAGCAGCATACTTTGGTCATGTGCCACACAATCATTAATGCTGGAAAAGCAAAGAAATTGAGTAATTTACATTTAGCATTAGTTTTTTGCTTGACTGACCGAAGGCCAGGAAAGCTTATGGGATGGCGTGGTGTCCATTAGTCAGTCGTTTTCTTTTAGGCGATAAAGTCTGCATTTGTAGTCAGACTTGTGAAACATCCAGAGTTTCTTTATATCATCAATTGCTTGAACCCTATTGATTTTGAAAAATTTTGATTTTTCAGAAGGGAAAAGTAGCCACTTACAGTTGAAAATTTATATTTCTTGTTTACACGATAAAGTCCGCATTTGTGGTCAGATTTCTTCATATCATCTATAGCTTCAGTCCTATTGGTTTTGAAAACAAAATTCTGATATATAGAAAGCAAAAAGAAGCCATTTAAATTTGAAAATTGACATTTCTTTTTTACTTGAGAAGTCTGCATTTGTGGTCGGATTTTCTTGAATTTGGCACACTTTCTTTAATACACCAATAGCTTGAACCCTATTGATTTTTAAAAACGTTGGTTTAAGTGTTTTTTTTTCTGCGGGTTCGAAATTTTTTGTTTTTTCCAAACAGAGGGGTGTTTCATTTTCTGAGAATCTTATATCTCTGATGTGCAGTCTGAGCATTTTTGTGGTGTTGAGTATCTGCTGCAGTTGAATTATATGAATTGACCTTTCTGCCAATTTTGATTGACATTTCCTATCAGCCAATCAAAGCACAGGATAGCACACCATGTAAACACAAGGGTCAGACAAAGTGATAGCCTAAACTGTTCACAATGTAATTGTTTTCTCTTTGTTTAACCTTAGAGTGCCGAATAAACCTGCAAGACATTTTAATCCTTAAAATATGACCCAAATAATTGCAATTTCATGGTTGCTTTTGACTACAGTGATTCATCAAAGCAGACAGTGTAGATCAAAGATCAGGCTGCACATTTTGTGCAGCCTGATCTTGATCTTTATCGGCCGCAAATGCAACTATAGTCGTGAAAGGCGCTTTACAAGTTAACTCTTTATTACCACACAATCCCAACTTTTAACGACCCTGATAACGAAGCCTTTTGAAAACATTGTGGGAAAAGAAGAAAATGCTGGCAACCAACATTTTCTTCTTTTCCCACAATGTTTTCTACCTTTCCCAAACAAATTTCTAATTTTCAGTCACATTTATTTTGTCGTCTGCAAATGGTTTCAATTTGGACTTGTCTAAAATTTTGCTGAGTGGTAAAGAGTTAAACCAAAGTTCTAAGACTGAATTATACAAAATCATTTCAAAATGGATAAAAGTTACATGTAATAATCATATGGTAAGGTAATTGCTAAATTATATACCTTGAAAAGAAAATTAAGTTTATCCATTCCAAAAACCCAGATCTACGTAAAATGTTGCCGGTAGATTTAATCGGGATTCCGAAAAAAACCACTCTACCAAATGACAGAAAAGCCGTTTTTTTTACCAGTCTTTCAAGGAAAGAAAGAACAGTTATGGCAAATGTTTTGTTAAACTACCTGTATTGAAATCTAACTGCACGTACATCTTTCAAATTCCAAACCATTACTCCTAGACAGTCGTAATCGTTGCATACAAAACGAGCGACAGGAAGAAGGATATTTTATTGACAGCCACTGGTCTCCCCGTTTCAAAAATAAGTTGTATTGCGAACGTCATCATATGATTGTTGTTTTAATACTCTCGAGAGAGCATTCATATTTCATTCTTGTTTCATAAAGACCATTGCATGTGACTGTTAATATCACCTTTGTCTGGTTCAAATAATTGTTTGTTTTCCCAACAATTGTCACACGACTGATAAATGCACATCCATTCCAAATCACCCAAGTGACCATATATACCCCCAATTTAAAAGTTTTTCACAACATACATATATTTGTTAAAAATGCGACAAACCACCTAATTGATTACTTACAATAAACTTCTTGATTTTCACTCAAACAGGTGTTAGAGGTGTTAATTACATCGTTACCAGACAACAAAAGATTAGATTACTCTATTTTGAAAACATTTGTTGTCAACAAATTAAACATTGCTCCAAGGATGAGATGTCTTTCAAAGGGTAGAAAACATCTAAGGAAAAAGAGAAAGTTTTCAAAAGTTTCCTCCTTCAAGGTTGTTGAAGCACAAGTTTGTGTGGTAAAGGGTTAAAATGTCAAGCATTTTCTCATAGTGTTTACTGCCAAACTGATATGTTATATACTGACAAAATGCCGACAACAATCTACTCACAAAATATTTTCAGTTTAAATACTGTGACCAAACATGGAATTACGAACATATTTGCACAATTTTCATTTTTCGATTTCTCATAAATATGACATTATTCAAAGTATTTTTTCTTGTTACTTTGCTGATTTAGTCCAAATTGAAAAGAACGTTGGGAAAATAGCTGTGGGTACTTTAATTATAGCAAAACATAAGCTAGAATAAAACTGAAATGATCTCTCTTTCTCCATGTATTCGATGCCATTTTCTGGTTTGTATGTTGGGCTTAACGACCAAAATACCGTATTACTTAGGCGGGCGTGCCAAACTTGTGTTTGCAGAAAGGTCAGTTAGTGTTGACAACTGCCTACTTCAGATTCTGGAGACTTCCGGCTGTGTACATGTATAAATATCGGATAGATATCCCCACCTGGTCGTAAAATACAACCCTATTGAAGATAGATAGTTTTAAAATACACTTTATGTTAGGAAACAGCTATGTTTGTTTTGTAAAAGAATATTTATGGGAATTTAAGATGGATGTTTTTAAAACAGTTTGTAATCTATACATGTACAATCATAAATTGCCCGCCTGGGTGGCTCAGTGGTGAGCGTGTCGGACTCATGACCTGGTGGTTGTGAGTTCGTTACCCGGTTGAGGCGAACTTTCTTTCCGGCGTATTTTCGCCTCTCACCTCTGCTGAAGCATGTGAGAAAAGTAGTTGGTGGCTTTGGAAAGAAAGTTGTGTTAGTACTGGTGTGAGAAAGCCAGGAAACACATGTGCGTCACCGACCGCCATGATATGACCTTAGCTGTTAAAAGTGGCGTTAAACCCCAATACAACCAACCAACCAACAATCATAAATTTTATCAGTTTCTACGAATTAGATGTTGACCCTTTACCAGACAACAAAATTTTAACCCTGTCTAAATTGAAAGCATTTGGAGACGACAATTTCACTGTGATTCAAATGGTGCAATTTTTCTTTGATAGGGCAGAAAACATTGTGAGAAAAGGAGAAAATGCTGGTTATCAGCAGGGTTAAGTTGTAATTTAATGATTTAACCCGACATTTATCAATATTAAGAAGGCATAACTGTATTGATCAACATTTCCTGAGGATCAATGTAATTTAATGGATAACGCTGTTTTATAGCAGGATTGGGCCTGCACGGGTAGCTCAGTGGTCAGCGTATCTGACTTATGACCAGGTGGTTGCAAGTTTGATACCCGGTTGAGGCAATCTTGTTGTGTTGTGTCAGTACTGGTGTGAGAAACACATGGGTGTGCTGCTGACCACCATGATATGACCTGAGCAGTTAAAATGGTGTTAAACTCTGTTACAAAATATAGCGGGATTGACCCCACTTAGTGTTTTTTATACATAACCATATGACTAGACGTCCTTGTTTTTGAAGCTGTGTTAACTTCAGAACCTCAGAAAAACTTGTACATTGTAATCTTGGTGACTAATTTCTGCGGCCTTGAGTTGCTTGCAGACATAGCAGAAATTATATACCAGCAGAAAAAACTCTTACAGGTTAGTAAGGGAAAAGAAGTAATTTGAAGTTGAAAATTTACATTTCTTATTTACACGATAAAATCTGCATTTTTATCTAATTCTTTCGAAACTTGCAAAGCAGCGGTAGCTCAGTCGGTAGAGTACAGGACTTGAGAACAGGAGGTTGCTGGTTCAATCCCCTGCTCTGCCAATTTCTTTCCAAGGATTGATGATAGTCATTGCGACAGGATTCATTCCATTCTCACTTCTGATCATTGCTTTGACAATTGTTATGTGGGAAAGCAGCATGTGGCTTGGAAAGAATATCGTAAGGAAAGCATGGATAGGTGCACTGACCACTGCAATGTAACTGAAATAATGTTGAAAACAGGGTAAAACACCATACAATCAATCAATCTTTTGAAACTTGCAGATTGCTGGTATTATTAATGGACTGAACCATATAGAAAATAAAGAAAATCCAACTATCGGTTCAGGAAAAGAAGCCACATGATGACTTAGTCTTGTTTACTCAACAAAGTCCACATTATTTTTACCATTTCTTTGAAACTTGCAGAGATTGTGTAATACAATAAGTACGAAAACTTTACCAAATTTTGCTGGATTCCAAACAGTTGGTCTTGAGAAAATGCACTTTGATTATTTAACTATCTGTTTACTTCATCATGCTGACTTAGGCCATTAATTTGTCCTTTTTCTTACTTGCATTTGCATCATGAAATCATGATGCATACTAGAAATAAGCGTAACTGTCATTACTTGTGTAAGAAAGCCAGGAAACATGTGTAAATGCACTGACTGCTGTGATAGGATCTAAGCTGTTTAAACAGCATTAAACTTCAATACAAACAAACAAAAAGAGCAGAAAATGTTGGAAGAGAACAAAAAAGCACCCTCCGTGCATTTTTACCTTTCCCACAATTTTATTCTTAACTCTTTACCTAATGACAACCTTTTTAAACTTTTTCCAAATTGAAGGCATTTACAGAGGGCAATGGAAATGTGATTCAAAATTGATATTTGATCTGTAAGGATTGAAAACATTGTTGTCAAACTAGAAAATGCTGGTTTTGTTTGAAGCCTGAATTCTTATGGTTGTTGATTGATTGTGTGGTGTTTAACGCCGTTTTAAACATTTTTTCAGTTATATTGCCACAGTCAGTGCACCTATCCATGCTTTCCAGGAGTTTCTTTTACCATTACTCTGCACAATATTCTTTCCAAGCCACTGGCTGCTTTCCCACATAATCATCATCAAAACAACGGTCAGCGGTGAGAGAGGAATGAATCCTGTTGCAATGACTATCATCAATCCTTGGAAAGAAATTGGCCAACCTGGGGATCAAACCAGTGTTTGAACCTCCTGTTCTCAAGTCCTGTACGGTACCGCTTATGGTCATTAAGTTTCAAGGTAGTTAGGTTAAGGGTTGAAGCAGTCTTTGGCAGGGTTGTGAAAAATGTTCATTTGTTAAAGACTTTTACCACATGTGACACTTGTGAAAGGGATAGAAATATTGTGGGAAAAAAAAGGAGAAAATGCTGGTCACCAGCATTAATTTTCTCTTCCCACAATGTTTCCAGAAGTCATTCTACCTAAGGGACTAACTCTTTACTAGATAACAAAAAGTGTACACTCGTCCAATTTGAGAGTATTTCCAGACAGTTAGTTAAATGTGGCTCAAATGATGAAATTTACAAATGATGAAATTTAATTTTGATAGGGTTGAAAACTGTGGGAAAACGAGAAAATGCTGGTTACCAGCATTTTCTCCTTTTTCCATATTGCTTTCACAAGACGGATTTTTCAGGGTTGTTTAAACTCGGCATTGTGTGGTAAAGGGTTAAAACTCAAGATTATGTGGTAAAAAGTAAAGGGTACTTGTGTTTGCCAGAAGTGGCATATTTAAGAAGTAACAGAAGTCATTGCTCAAATAAAAGACAATTTTATATGTAACAAAAAAAGTCAATGCCTCTTTTATAACAATATTAGCCTCCTGTTTGCTGTAAATTCATGAAGTTTTGGAGAAAAAAGAAGTAGCCTATAAGGAAGCGGAAAAACGTATTTTTGTATTACCCTATTTGAAACACTTTGTGTAAATGAGTTACCTTTAATATGAGAGAGTGAAACAGTCTTTCTGTCCCTGAACATAGTAACTTAAAATACTCAGTATTTGGAGTTTGTTTAACCCTTTCCCAAACAAGCCCTGGTTTTCACGTGTCTGCAATACAAGTCTTTTGAAAACACTGTGGGAAAAGGAGAAATTGCTCGTAACGAGCAATTTCTCCTTTTCCCACAGCGTTTTCTACCCTTTTTGAGAACTTTCTGCCATTTTCATCAAATTTAAAATTGTTGTCTGCAAACTCTTTCAATTTGGACCAGTCCAAAATTTGTCGTTTGGGAAAGGGTTAAGGGAACCATTGCTATAAGGGCATAAAATTTGTTCTTTCTTCTGAAATGTTAACCTATCAACCTATCATCAAACAATCTAGTATTAACCCTTTATACCACGCAATCCAGACTTCTAGCCACCCTCAGGAAAAAACCTTTTAAAACATTGTGGGAAAAGGAGAAAATGCTGGTAACCAGCATTTTCACCTTGTCCCACAATGTTTTCTACCCTTCCCAAAACAAAAAAAAAAAATTTGCATCGTGTTTATTTTGATGTCTGCACATACAAGGAAGTGCTATATTATTATGCTAAAACCTGACATACCATAGCTGTATTTGTTAACCAGTAGACTGCTAAATACATGTAAATTAAACTTAAGATTTCAAGCCAATAGTGAAAACCTATAGATTATCCTTTAAAAATTTTGCTTGTAGGAAAAGTCACACGGTATTGGACAGTGTAGCTCCAAGATCAAACTGAACCTCCTGTGCAGTCTGATCTTGGATATGCACTCTTCACAGAAGCCCATATAATTGCACTTAGCAGCCTGTGTTGAGGAAATGGTCAAATAATGGAAATAATGTTTGTACAGTGTAAAACAAAAACAAATGAAGATAGAAAATAAGCCAGCATATTATCATCAATTGAGTGTCTTTGACAGCTTAAGTTACCTTTTCTGATGGGGCATATCAAGATCAGACCGCTCAAAATGTGCAGTTGAATTTTGGATGTAATGAAAAGTCTGTCAGTACTATAGATGCATATGTTGCTATTTCAAAGCTCCTTTTGTCCGAACATCTGGCAAAAAAAAAAACCAACACTGTAGATTCAAGATCAGACTGCATATTTTGTCTAGTATGATCTTTATACTCAGCATTTATTATAAGCAAGTAAATCTAGGTTCAGCACTACAAAGGTTAACTCTTAACCAGACGACAAAATTTTAGTCTTGTTCAAATTAAAAGCATTTGCAGACAAGAAATTAGATGTGAATCAAATGATGGAATTTGTGTATAAAAGGGTAAAAGCATTGTGGGAAAAGGTGAAAATGCTGGTTACCAGCATTTTCTCCTTTTCTGAAAATGTTTTCAAAAGCCTTAGTGTCGTTAAAACACAGGATTGTTTGAGAAAGGGTTAATGCAAGTTCTGATTTTTTTTTCCATTTTTTCCCTTTCCAGATACAGAAGAATTCAACTCGACATCAAGTGGAAAAATGGCTTTGGTATTTTCTGCCCTTGGTTATGTGTCTGACCTCCTGTCATGGGCAAAGGAGACTTTGGTGGAGGCTGATACAGCCGACCCAAATGTCGTCTTTGAGCATGAAGGAGACCATCTCGAGTTCTCCTTTGATGCGGATGAAGGTACCTCAGTAGATGCTGTGTGTGATGAGGGTAACTCTGTAGACTCTTTGTCCTGGGATGACATGGTTACTGTGGAGGAGTTGGGAGAAGAGGTTAGCTCTTTGGAGTTAAGCTCTTCCACCCTTTTCCCTACAGAGCAGGATGTGGAGATGGTGGATGAGAGCTGTATGGCTCTCAGCCCCATATCCATATCACCGGAGATGTGGAATGGCATAAACAAAGAGTTTTATAGGGTTGCTTTTGTCAGCGAGGAGGAGGAAGAGCCAAGGTCTGTAGACTTTGGTTCTGTCTCCTTCTGGTCCGTTGTGGAGGATGTAGAGATGGATGAAGAGAACGTTACGATCTCTTCCTTCAGCTCTACATTATCCACATTGCATGGTGCAGATGCTGAGGTGCTGGATGATGTGGAGGAGGAGATCCTTCGTGATGGTGATGCAGAGATTGAAGAAGACTTTGAGGTAGAAATTAGTTCTCTGGAGCTAAGTTGTACCTCTTTGTCCTCTTTGACTTTGACACTGGATATGCCGGTCCTGCAGACTGAGGGTTGTGTTGGGGTGGCTGATGGAGAGGAGGCTGAGCTAAGCTTGGACTCTCTCTCCATTAGTCAGGGAGATGAGCTTGAGGTCTGTCTACCTTCTGTTGGGTCTGAGCCAGTGGTTGTCACACGTAGTGGGCGCCGTAGCCGTCGGCCTGATAGGTATGGGGACTGGTTGTACTATTAGAGTGTTTTGATAGGTATGGGGACTGGTTGTACTATTAGAGTGTTTTGATAGGTACAGGGACTGGTTGTACTATTAGTCTTTTGCAAACATTATGCTTTCCAAACTTCTTCAGTTGTAGACAGCTTCAGTTGCTTATCTCCCATTGAAGGTATCAGTGTCTGGTTAACTTGGACATAAATCATGTGCTAGTGTTCTCTTGTAAGCAGAATGAAGACAACTGAATGTGGCCTCTAGAGTGTACACAGAGCTTTACTAAGATTTGACCCAATGACCTACATTTTGACCAGATGTCAACCATTTTCAAATTTATTCGAGATATCAAGACAAATGTTCTGACCAAGTTTCATGAGTATTGGACTGAAAATATGGCCTCTAGAATGTATACAAGGTTTTTCTTAGATTTGACTCAGTAACATGCCTCTTGACCCAAGTTCACCCATTATACACTCGAGATATCAGATATGTTAAGACAAACATTCTGACAAACTTTCATGTGGATAGGACCGAGAATGTGGCTTCTAAGTGTTCACAAGGTTTTTCAATGATTTGACCCAGTAACATAGTTTTTGACCAGATATCACCTGTTTTTTTATGTAACTGAGATATTATCAAGACAAACATTATGACCAACTCTCATGTGTATTGAATTTGAAATATGGCTGCTATAGCATACACAAGGTTTTTCCAAAGATTTGACCTGATGACCAAGTTTTTGATCTGACAGCTCCAATTTTCGAACTTGTCTGAGGTATCAGTTAAATCAAGACAGACTTTCTGGCCAATTGTCATAGGAACCATAGGTTGCACAAAAGCTGACCTTGAGCACTTTGTGCATAAATGTTTAGGAATGCAAAGCTGAGGTTAGGTATCATTTAAGGTAATTGATGGTGGAGGAGAGAAGATGGTACATATCTCTATTATGTGTACTACATTAGGCATATGTTGGTCATTGCTATAGCTTGATCCTTTCTTTGACACTCACCCCTGTCTCTACATGTTACCCTCTGTTTTAGTGGTTCTTGAGCGTAAAGTGGTGACAGGAAGGTTATGGATGGGATCTGTCACTAGTAAGACCAGGAACTTAGTGACAGGTCTTTGAAGTGAGCTTTCCATTGTACAGCCACAAACATAGATTACCAAAGTTTACTAAATAGGTTGGTCAAGGAATAATCATCCTGCAGAGTGTCAGACTGGAGGGGCTTCAGTCTATTTTGATGACAGAGATTTCATTCCTCATGCTTACTGTTTCATTTGTGAAGTTAGCTTGCATAATTTTGAGACCAAAGTTTACTAAATAGGTTGGTCAAGGAATAATCATCCTGCAGAGTGTCAGACTGGAGGGGCTTCAGTCTATTTTGACGACAGAGGTTTCATTCCTCATGCTTACTGTTTCATTTGGGAAGATAGCTTGCATAATTTTGAGACCTGTAGGTTTGTTATGATCAGATGCAAACATTCTGACCAACTTTCAGGACTATTTGACTGAAGACATGGCCCCTATTGCATACAATGTTTTTTTCTAATGTTTGTCCCAGGTCCCAGTGACCTAGTTTTTGACCCAACATCCCCCATTTTCATACTGGTCTAAGATAAGCAAGACAAACGTTCTGACAGAGTGTTATGAGTATTGGACTTAAAATGTGGCCTCTAGAGTGTACACACAAGGTAAAAGTTGACACAGGATGACTCACAACAGACACAGCACAATCATAATACTCACCTTGAGCATGTCATGCTCAGGTGAGCTAAAATGAGAAGAATTTAAGAACTTTTCTGTTACAAGATGGTTTCTTGCAGAGTATTGATGATATGGTCATTGCAGCAAGATTAATTCAAATGAATTTAGGTTGTTCATTGCTGTATATTGATCCTTCTTTGACACTTGTCCCTATCACTGTTGGGACTTCAATCTATTGTGATTACTGATTTATGTTTCGTTCCCCATGCTTACTTTTTCATTTATGAAGTAAGCTTGCATAATTTGGAGATCTGTAGCTTTGTTATGATCAGAACACAGCCGTTGCATGGATTGAATCAAGTCATGTATTCAGAGTTGTTACATATTATTTCTTTAACCCTTCACCAAAAATTTCTGTGTGTATGTAACCCTGAAGAACATCATAGAGAAAGGAGAAAATAATGGTCACCTGCTCCTTTCCTGACAATATTTGTATAAACAGCTAAACAGCCTATTGTTCAACCTGACATGACCTAATTTCAAACATGTCATAATGGTTATCAAGACAAATATTCTGACCAACATATATGTCTATATGTGCAGTGCAAGATGTTGGGCATACGTTTGTCATTACTTTGGATTGATCCTTTCTTTGACACTCACCCCTGTCTCTATTAGGTTGTTACCCACTGTGTCACTGGTTATTGAGCGTAAAGTGGCGACAGGAAGGGCATGAATGAGATCTTTCACTAGTAAGACCAGGGACTTAGTGACAGGTCTTTGAAGTGACCTTTCCATTGCACAGTCACAAACAAGGTCAATAAATGTTTTGGACAAGGAATGACCATCCAACGATTGCTGCAGAGTGTCAGCCTAGAGGGGCTTCAGTTTATTGTGATGACGGATGTTCCATTTCTGAAGAAATTGAGCTTGCTTAATTTGGAGATCTGTAGATTTGTTATGCTCAGGTCATTGCCATTGCATGGATTGAACCAACCCCTCATCAAAAATTTCTCTATGTTTGTAAACCTAAAGAACATCATAGAGAAAGGAGAAAATAATGGTCACCATCTCCTTTCCTGACAATGTTTGCGCTAAGTTATGGTCTGCCAATGCTTCTATTATGAATGTCTTTAAAATTTGACTATAACTATGTTACTTCCTAAGTTTTCTTTCTTCTTGCAGAATCTGATGACCAAGACATGCATGGTGTAGGGAAAAGGTGAACTATCATACCTGTTCCATACCGTATGTTTCAGATCAATATCAATCATTATAGCAATTTCAGCTTGAAAACCACAGCATGGATCGAACCAAGCAATGTGTTCAGTTATATAATGTGCCCACAGCATGGATTGAACCAAGTTTAGTATTTTACCTAAACTATGTATGACCATGGCATGGATTGAACCAAGCAGTGTATTCAGTTATATCATGTACCAGCAGCATGGATTGAACCAAGTTTAGTATTTTACCTATGTATGACCATGGCATGGATCAAACCAAGCAGTTAGTGTGTTCAGTTATATCATGTACCCACAGCATGGATTGAACCAAGTTCTAAGTAAGACCATGGCATGGATTGAACCAAGTATAAGATTTTACATCAGCATTGCCTCGGCTGCTATTGAAACAAGTTATTTATTCAGTTATATCATGTATCTTTAACCTTTCATCGAACGATCCTATTTACACAGTGGCAGGTACATCAGTACCACTATGGCACAGATTGAACCAAGTTTTATGTTCAGTAATATCATGAATCCCATACAGTGGCATTAAAAACAGTTTGACCATTGCAAGGATTGAACCAAGTTTTATGTTCAGTTATATCATGAATCCAATACAGTGGCAGGTACATCAGTATGTTCTGGGCTTGAATTGAACCAAGTTTTTTTATGTTCAGTTATATCATGAATCCAATACAGTGGCAGGTATATCAGTACAACCAGGGCTTGGATTGAACCAAGTTTTTTTATGTTCAGTTATATCATGAATCCAATACAGTGGCAGGTATATCAGTACAACCAGGGCTTGGATTGAACCAAGTTTTATGTTCAGCTATATCATGAATCCAATACAGTGGCAGGTACATCAGTATGACCTGTGCTTGAATTGAACCAAGTTTTTTTATGTTCAGTTATATCATGAATCCCACAGAGTGGCAGGTACATACATCAGTAAGACCAGGGCTTAGATTGAACCCAGTTTTATGTTCATTTACATTATGAATCCCATTTTTGAGTCTTCATCAAACAGTGCTATTTACATATACAGTTGCAAAGTCGTTACAACACATGGATGACTGTGATGTGGATTTATATTCAGTTATATTAATTCACAATGAGGGAGAAGCTAGCTTCTTTGAATAGTTTGTGGCTTTTATCATTATTTCAAGTCATATCACAGTAAAACCTCACTTATTCATGTGTGTCCTGGGTTTCACCAGTACTAGGACTCTGAAGAGTCTTGCCAAGGACACTCCACAAATACCACAGCTTTGTGACTGAGGATCGAACCCAGGCCTCTGGAGTATATACCCTGCACTTTCACCATTGAGCCGCACAGAACCCCATGGGGAACTGAGAAGAGCAGCCCCTAACAGATGGATGGAAGACTGATGTTGATGACCAGAGCCAAGATGGAGTTCGGGAAGAAGTAAGAAAAGCAGCCACCTACAGATGGATGGAAGACCCACACTGAAGAACAGAGCCCAGAAGGTTGCAGGAAGAAGCAAGAAGAGCACCCCCTAACAGATGGATGGAAGACCCAGGTTGATGTACAGAGCCTAGATGATGTTCAAGAAGAAGTGCAGCCACTAACAGATGGATGGTGAACCTATGGTGATACCTGATGTATAGTAGAATATCCAATGGAGAGATAACAAGTAACTATTTATGAGTATCTCTTTACCAAACAAACTTTTATTTATAGTAAACAGCATTTTTTCCCTTTTCCTGTAATGTGTTCTATCCCTGCAAAGACAAATCCCATCACTCAACTCTTTACAAAGAGACAAATCTTTGGACATGACCAAATTAAAAGCATTAGTAAATGATGAATCAAAAGTGGCTCAAATTACAAATTGTCTCCAAAAGGATAGAAAACATTGTGCAAAAAGAAGAAAATGATGGTTACCAGCATTTTCTCCACTTTCCCCAATGTCTTCTACCTTTTTAAAAAACTTCATTTACTCTTTACCACACAATCCCGACTTTTAATGACCCTGCGAAAGAAGTCCTTTGAAAACCTTGTGGGAAAAGGAGAAAATGCTGGTAACCAGCACTTTGTTTTTTACCCTACTCAAAACAATTTTCATTTTTTCAATTACATTTATTTTGTCGCCTGAAAATGCTTTCAAATTTTGACCAGTCTAAAATTTTGTCTTTTGTTAAAGAGTTAATTTTGCATCAATTTTTAGAAATTGTTGTCAGCAAATGTTGTAGAGGGGCCTAATATTTGCCGTTTGAGAAAGCATTAACTACTTGAGGAGCCCATGGAGAGGTGCAGTGGCTGCTTTAATATGACCAGAAGCAACTAAAACACCCATTTCACCCTTTACGACACAATCCTATATTTCAATAAACTTAAGAACGATGACTTTCGGGAAACTTGTGGTACAAGGAGAATATGTTGGTAACCAGTATTTTCTTTCACGGTGTTTTCTATCCTTCCTGAACAAATCTTGTTTAGAGTTAACCATTTTAGTGCCAAATAAACCAAATGGATATTTTCATTCTACAATAAGACCAAGATGATTACATTTTTCTGGCTGCCTTTTGTCTGTGCTGAATCTGCAAGCAAAGTGGACTGTGTAGATCAAAGATCAGACTGCATGTTTGTGAAGTCTGATCTTGATCTACACTGGGCAGAAAAGCAACTATAGTAGATGAAGGGGCTGTAAGGGTTAGTTTGTTGCCTGCAAATGGTTTTTGTTTGGAAGTCTAAAAATTGTGCTTTGGTACAGAGTTACAGTAACTCTTTATAACACAATCTTGACTTTTAACGACGCTGAGTAAGAAGCCTTTTGAAAACATTGTAGGGAAAGTAGAGAATGCTGGTAACCAGCATTTTCTCCTTTTCCCAAAATGTTTTCTACCTTGCCCAAAACAAATTTCAGTTTTTCAATCACATTTATTTTGTTGTCTGCAAATTCTTTCAGTTTGGACCAATCTAAATTTTTTTTGTTTGGAAAAGCCTTAAATAAGTTTATCTTCATTTTTATTTTTTCAGCAGATGACATGAAGATGGATGATTCCGAGAGACAATGTCTGAAAAAAGATGGAACTTTTTGCCCAATCATCTCTAGACGACCAGACTACAATGCCCAACCCACTCTAGATGACCAGATAACTTCAATATCCAACAGCCAAGAGGGTAAGTTCTAGCAACACTTTACCATACAACATTTTAGACATGTCCAAGTTGAAGCTTTTGCAGACAACAAAAATGGCACAAATAATGGGTTTTGTCATTAAATGGGTCGAAAACAATGAGGGAAAAGGAGAAGATTCTAGGTACTAGCATTTTCTCCTTTACCCACAATGTTCTCAAAAGCTTTCTTCCTGAAGGTTAAAACATGGGATCGTTTGGTCAAGGGTTAACCCATTCCCACACAATTTAGAGTTTTTAACGACTTGGGAAACTTGTGGTACAAGGAGAATATGCTGGTAACCACCGTTTTCTTTCATGGTGTTTTCTATCCTTCCTAAACAAATCTCATTTAGAGTTAACCATTTTAGTGCCAAATAAACCAAATGGATATTTTCATTCTACAATAAGACCAAGATGATTACATTTTTCTGGCTGCCTTTTGTCTGTGCTGAATCAGCAAGCAAAGTGGACAGTGTAGATCAAAGATCAGACTGCATGTTTGTGAAGTCTGATCTTGATCTACACTGGGCAGAAAAGCAACTATAGTAGAGAAAGGGGCTGTAAGGGTTAGTTTGTTGCCTGCAAATGGTTTTCAACTGGAAGTCTAAAAATTGTGCTTTGGTGTAGAGTTACACTAACTCTTTTTAACACAATCTTGCCTTTTAACAACGCTGAGTAAGAAGCCTTTTGAAAACATTGTGGGGAAAGGAGGAAATGCTGGTAACCAGAATTTTCTCCTTTTCCCAAAATGTTTTCTACCTTGCCCAAAACAATTTTCAGTTTTTCAATCACATTTATTTTGTTGTCTGCAAATTCTTCCAATTTGGACCAGTCTAAATTTTTTTTGTTTGGTAAAGAGTTAAGTAAGTTTATCTTCATTTTTATTTTTTCAGCAGACGACATGAAGATGGATGATTCCGAGAGACGATGTCCAAAAAAAGATGGAACTTATTGCCCAATCATCTCTAGACGACCGGACTACGATGCCCAACCCACTCTAGAATACCAGATAACTGCAATATCCAACAGCTAAGAGGGTAAGTACTAGTAACACTTTACCATACAACATTTTAGACATGTCCAAACTGAAGCTTTTGCAGACAACAAAAATGGCACAAATAATGGGTTTTGTCATTAAATGGGTCAAAAACAATGAGGGAAAAGGAGAAGATTCTAGGTACTAGCATTTTCTCCTTTTCTCACAATGTTCTCAAAAGCTTTCTTTCTCAAGGTTAAAACATGGGATCATTTGGTCAAGGGTTAACCCATTCCAACACAATTTAGAGTTTTTAACGACTTTTGGGACACTTGTGGTACAACGAGAATATGTTGGTAACCAGTATTTTCTTTCATGGTGTTTTCTATCCTTCCTGAACAAATCTCGTTTAGAGTTAACCATTTTAGTGCCAAATGGATATTTTCATTCTACAATAAGACCAAGATGATTACATTTTTCTGGCTGCCTTTTGTCTGTGCTGAATCTGCAAGCAAAGTGGACGGTGTAGATCAAAGATCAGACTGCATGTTTGTGAAGTCTGATCTTGATCTACACTGAGCAGAAAAGCAACTATAGTAGAGAAAGGGGCTGTAAGGGTTAGTTTGTTGCCTGCAAATGGTTTTTGTTTGGAAGTCTAAAAATTGTGCTTTGGTATAGAGTTAACTCTTAATCACACAATCTTGACTTTTAATGACGTTGAGTAAGAAGCCTTTTGAAAACATTGTAGGGAAAGGAGAAAATGCTGGTAACCAGCATTTTCTCCTGTTCCCAAAATGTTTTCTACCTTGCCCAAAACAAATTTCAGTTTTTCAATCATATTTATTTTGTTGTCTGCAAATTCGTTCAATTTGGACCAGTCTAAATTTTTTTTGTTTGGAAAAGCCTTAAATAAGTTTATCTTCATTTTTATTTTTTCAGCAGATTACACGAAGATGGATGATTCCGAGAGACGATGTCTGAAAAAAGATGGAACTTTTTGCCCAATCATCTCTCGACGACCAGACTACGATGCCCAACCCACTCTAGATGACCAGATAACTGCAATATCCAACAGCCAAGAGGGTAAGTACTAGTAACACTTTACCATACAACATTTTAGACATGTCCAAAATTATGCTTTTGCAGACAACAAAAATGGCACAAATAATGGGTTTTGTCATTAAATGGGTCGAAAACAATGAGGGAAAAGAAGATTCTAGGTACTAGCATTTTCTCCTTTACCCACAATGTTCTCAAAAGCTTTCTTCCTGAAGGTTAAAATATGGGATCATTTGGTCAAGGGTTAACCCATTCCCACACAATTTAGAGTTTTTAACGACACTAAGGAAGTAGGCTTTTGAAAACATTGTGGCAACAGGAGAAAATGCTGGCAACCACAATGTTTTGTACATTTCCTAAGAGAAATTTCAGATTTTGAGTCGCATTTAATTTCTTGTCTGCCAGTACTTTCGATTTGGACAGCTGTAAAATTATCATTTGTGAAAGCGTTAACTTATTACCTCCAGAAACAAATTTGCAGCAGATCAGGGATCAAATATACACCTAAACTTGAAAAAAATCCTCTCAAAATACATTTTAAAAAATCAAGCTCAGTTTTAATACCAAACAGTCAAGTCTTTTTATGAATCGAAAGAAGGCTTGGAAACATTATGGGAAAGGGAGAAATTTGCTTAAATATGACTTTCTGATATTTTCCTTTCAGATGCCGCAAATCAGGATGGCAGGCAGTGTGTGAGGTATCCAGCTGGATTGCAAGCCACCCAGATGGACGATTTTGTGCAATACTATTCTAAGTGCCTATACAATGTACATGCATTGAGAATAGTATTGCACTGACCTATTAGAGTGTTTATCAGATAGGATTGGATAAGTTTTTTTTTTCTGTTTTCAATATATCCCTATTTTTGCTTTGCTTAGTAAGCAATTAAGTACATGTACTTATATGATAATTATAGATATATTTTGATATTTGATTTTTGCTGTAACTTTAAATGTCTTTATTCTAGGCGCCTAGATATAGCAATATTTTTGTTGTTGTTTTAAGATGTTTGTTTTACTTGTTGATATACTTGTTGATAAGGTGATGGAATGCTATCTTGTTTACTTTCCCTACATTTATCAAAAAGATTTGTTTTGATACCTATTACTTAAGTTATGGGTAACCATACTTTTTGTAGCTGATTGTTATTATTAAAATATGCTTTTTTTTAACATGCATACTATGATAACATAGAATTTTTATGACATTAGGCATTCTTTTTTTTTTTTCATCACGAGATCTTTGTAACCAGTATTGTTATTAACAAAATAAGTTTGTGTTTTTTTTTTAATATGGACCGTTTACCTTACTTAATGGTGTTTATTGATTAAACAGTTTTTTTTTTTTGTTTTTTAATGTACTCTTTATGGTACTTTTGAAATTCATTTACAACAGAGTTTGTAAAGATTGTATATTACAAACAGTTTTCATTTGTTTTTTAGCTAGTTATAGACAATAATTGTTCTGTCCCAGTAGTGATTATCTACAAGATGTCTACTTGTTAGAGCTATAAGTGACTACTGGTATTCACTAGATTCAGAGTATTCATATAATTTCTGTTCATGAGTTCCATTACAATTTATTTAGAAACAATGTATGTACTGATTATACATCTGTTAGCAGGATGGTCTTAGTGTACACTAAAACCAGGAGCTCAGATTTGAAGGTGGTGATGGTTGGCTGAAGGGGAGGAAGGAGGCCAATTTTTCTAAATACATTATGTGTACATGTTTGTAGAAGTTTTAATTCTACAAAAATGTTTTGGTGAGAACTGTATTGTAGTCATGGATGGGAATTGTACCCATTAACATTAAACATTAAACTAAATCAGTTCATGTTGTCTTTAATATAATGTTGTTGCCTTTGTTTACATAGAACTTTTATTACATTAAGTGTCCTTTTTTTCATCACAAGATCATTAGTACTGACAATGCTATCAATAAATTACATTTTTTTTATATGGATAGTTCACCCTTCTTGAAGGGTTTTATTATTTAAACAGGTTTTGCTTTTGCTTTCTAATGTACTCTTTAAGGTTCTTTTGAAATTCATTTACGACTGAATTTGTGTAGATTTTATATTATATACAGTTTTCAGTTGTTGTTTTTTCAGTCAGGAATAGTTCCGTTCATGCATTGATCATCAAAAAAATGTTTATTTGGCATAGCTGTCCAAAATAGATCATGGTTGAAAACCCAAATAATTGCTTGTCCTATACAGTACAGTATATGATAACTGAAAATCAAGTATAGTTTCAAATCATATGGGTAAATATTTTCTAAAGTTTAAGATGTGTGACATGTGTAAGTGTTCGAGATACTTCATTAGCTGAGAGGAAGAGAATGGTAAAAAATACCAATACTAGTCAGTTGAGTCTTTTAAAAGTGCACCATATCTACAAAATTGATAGATATGATACTTACTGATGTATCTAAACAAGACTTGTTTTATACACACTCATGTGCTTTTACATGTTTGAGGACTTGTAAATCCAGGGGATTTGTAGCAAACAGGTCACATGATAGAGTTAGGTTTGGTTTTTTTTAAGTACTAGTGCTTACTAGGAAACAAATAGGTGCTAGGGAAAAGTAGAGATGGACACTGACAATGTGACAAACCAGAAGTTGCATGCAGGTTTTTGAAATGCCTTTGTAGTATGTAGTAGTGTAAGGTGTAAGTGTAAGTTCTGTAAGGCATTAGGGACAGGCATGGATGGAATCTGTCTGCAGCTAGACTAGGAGCATCATATAGCTTTTGACAAGACAGACTGCTTTGTTCAGTTTTTGTCAAGACAGGCTGCTTTGTTGACAGTTTTTGTCAACACAGACTGCTTTGTTTACAGTTTTTGACTAGACAGACTGCCTTTATCAGTTTTTGACTAGACACACTGCTTTGTTCTGTTTTTGTCAAGACAGACTGCTTTGTTTACAGTTTCTGACTAGACAGATTGCTTTGTTCAGTTTTTCACTAGACAGACTGCTTTGTTTAGTTTTTGATGAGAGACTGCTTTGTTCAGTTTATGATAAGACAGACTGCTTTGCTCTAAATTTTTGACGAGACAAACTGCTTTGTTCACAGTTTTTGACAAGAAAGACATTATTTTTTTAATTCCAAAACTGCTTTATTCATAGTTTTTCACACGAAAGTCGTTATTTTTTTAATTCCAAACATTTGAAATGTAAATAACCCCTTTGATTTACCAACTCTCAAAGATGTTTCCTATGGCAAGGTATTCTCTCAGGTGGATACATTTGATTCAGTATCAAAGAGATGGGGTTTTTAGGACTTGGTGCCTTTAAAAGATTCAATGGCTTGGTCTATGTACATTGCTTGTATCTGATATCACCTTGACGTTATCTCAGTCAGCTCTTGAAATAATTTTGAATGCTAACCTGAGTCTATTTCTCCTAAACCCAAGGAAAGATTTGCCTTTGAAAGACAGTGGACACAAATTAGGACTCCACCTTCTTTACTGCAACATTGTTGGTATTGTACACTCAGATTTTAAGCTGGGCTGAGTTATTGTTGTAGCCTTGTCGTCGTCTGCCATTACACTATTTATGTGCAAAAACTTAGACTTTTTAGACTCTCTTTTTACTTACTGAAGATATTTACTTCTATAAGTTTTGACTATCAAAAGGGGAACCCATACAACAAGGGCAGGTTACTATCAAAGTGTTTTTGACACAGTTATGCCCCTTTTTTTATGTAGAAATTTCACTTAAAATCAAGCGCCTGCAGCCGAGCATTTGCACTTGCATGTGATGCTCTTGTATTTCTGACAAAATTGTATCCAGTTTTCAACCATAGTGATATATACGGATCTGTTAGGTTATAGCTAGATGTGCTGAATATTATACATGTAGCAGTCTTTGTATTGTTCTAATTTTTCTAAAATGAAGCAAGTTAAACCTTTTCCACATGACTAATTTTAGACTTCTAAATTCAAACATCAGTGGGCAACAAATTTAAAATTACTACAAAAGAGCTGATGTTCTTTGACAGAAAAGAAAACAATGTGGGAAAAGGAGAAATTGCTGATTACCAACATTTTCTCCTTTTCCCGCAATATTCCAAAAGGCTTTTTCCTCAGCGTTGTTAAAACATGGAATTGTTTGGTAGGAGTTTAATTTTGCCAGAAACTGATGACACTTTTTTCTTACACGTTTTTTTATGAGGCGATTTATTTATTCTCTTTCTCTTATTTGAAAGAGATACTGAATTATAATTGTTTTGTCTCTTACTGTAAATATGATATTACATATTACATACCTATCTAGATGAAGTCTATATTTACCCTTTCCCAGACAATCCTAAGTTGTAATGACCCTGACAGGAAAACTTAAAGAATATATTTTAGGAAAAGGAGAAAAGGGTGCTTACCAGTATTTCTCCTTTTTCCACAACATTTTCTATAGTGTTCAAGTTGTATGCATTACATACACATTGTTCTTTTTGTTCCAGATATTTTTCTATTTATGACTTATGTTATTTTAAATTCTATGATGATATTTGTATTTATTTGTTTATTTAAGTCTCATTCAAATACAACATTTTTTTTCTGTTGAAATAAAAAAATTCATATCACTAGTCATGTGTTAGCTATTTATTTATGCTATGACTCTTTTCACTTCTCTCAATTGCCCCTTTAAACCCTTACTCATACGATCTCGAGTTACGACCCTGTGGAACAAAGCTATAGAAAACATTGTTAGAAAATGAGAAATGCTGGTAAGCAGCTTTTTTTCTCTTTTCTTACAATGTTTTTTGTCCTTTCAGAGACAAATTTGATCATTTGAGCCACATTTGTTTTGTTGCCCACAAATGCTTTTGATTTGGGCATGTCCAAAATTTAGTCATTTGGTAAAGTGTTAATTAACTGTCATGTATATTTGAGCTTTGCTCTGGCAAAAGGGGTTTAGTGCCTCTACCTGATGAATTATAACAAGCAAGTCATTGCAATTCCCATTGATCCATAAAAGCCATTTTGTCTAACAATTGAGTCCTGAGTTAGACAGTATGTTATGTGTAGTCTGATCTTGATCTACACTGGCCACAAAAGGCAACTTAAGTTGTAAAAGGAGCTTTGAACCTTTACCACACAATCCTGAGTTTTCATGACCCTGAGAAAGAGACTTTTCGAAACATTGTGGAAAAAGGAGAAAATGCTGGTAACCAGCATTTTCTACTTTTCCTACAATGTTTTCTACCCTATCTACAAAAAATTTCATCATTTTGACCTCTTTTAATTTGTCATCTGCAAATGCTTTCAGTTTGGACCACTCTAAAATTTTGTCCTATGGTTAAGGGTTAATATAGGGGTTGTAATAAGAAAATTGGGATTGGATCCTCTGTGGCAGCTAGGGCATGTCATGGAGTAATGTCCATTAGGAGAGATGGTAAACCCTGGAAAGGGATGAAAAGTGAGGTGTGGAAATGATTTGACTGAATATTCTATTGAAAGTCATGTTGAATTGCATTTGATCGATTCATAATTTGATATGTGTCCTCAAGCCTACTGTGGTTCTGTGTTGGTTGTGTGATGGTGCGTCACTTTACTTTCAATAAAAAAAAAATCTGAAACTGCAGAACTAATTTTAACCAAAGTCCACAGAAATGGTCCTACCGTGGTACTTTTGGGAATTCCTTCCAAAAATTTAATTACATTTAAAATGCTACTTGCCATGGTAAAAAAAATTATGAGCCAGAAGCCTTTTGAAAACATTGAGGAAAAAGGTGAAAATGCTGGTAATCAGCATTTTCTCCCTTTCCCACAATGTTTTTTAACCCATCAGACAAATTCCATCATTGTTGTCTGTAACTGCTTTCAATTTGGACAAGTCAACTTTTTGACATGTGGTAAAGATTTAAGAAGGTGAATTTTTTTCAACCCTTTTAAGACATGACCAATCATTGAAACCACTTTTTACTTGTGGTTTCCTAGGGAAAAGGTCTTTTGAAAACATTGTGAGAAAAATGTTAGTAACCAGCATTTTTCTCCTGTACCCACAATGTTTTCTAGCCACTCGAATGCAAATTTCTGTTTCATTGTGGTAAAGAGGAGAAAATGCTGGTTACCAATATTTCTCCTTTTTCCACAATGTTTTCAAAAGTCTTCTCCATTAGGGTTGTTAAAGCTTCAGATTGTGTGGTCAAGGGTTTATAAATAAAATGATAATGTCCAGCCAGTAGTACAGGCCAAAATATTATTTCAGAGTTCTTTACACATACCCATACAATAAAAATACCGTATTGGACAGTGTAGACCCATGATCAGATTGCATGATCTGTACAGTCTGAGCTTAATCTACTTTGTCTACAAAATCCGCATGGAGTCATGTCTGATAGCCTTGGGTGTGTAACGGACTTTTATAGGCTTTTTTTGTAATTAAAGGGAAATAAGTCATGCTCATCATGATACATAATTGAAACTTATCTCCCTTGGTGCTAATTCCTTTCCTGTAACATGCTTAACTCTTTACCAAATGACAAAATTTTCGACTTGTCCAAATTCAAAGCATTTGCAGACCACAAAGTAAATGTGACTTGTAATTGAAATTTATTTTGTGAAGGATAGAAAACATTGTGGAAAAAGGAGAAAATGCTGGTTTCCAGCATTTCTCCTTATCCCACAATGTTTTTAAAAGGCCTCTATTTCAGGATCGTTAAAAGTCGGGATTGTGTGGTAAAGGCTTAATACTGTATACTCTCATGTTCTTTGGGTAGAAACCAAACCAGGATAAAGTAGCCAAAGAAGCTTTGTCCAGCTTGAAAAACAGGCTAAAATTAGTTTATAAGCCTTTACAGCACAATGCTACCCTGAAGAAGTTGGCATTCAAAAACATTATGGGAAAAAGAGAAAATGCTGGTAATCAGCATTTTCTTCTTTTCTCACAATGTTTCCTATCCTATGAAAGACAAATTTTATGTGTTGAGGAACAGCAAATTTGTCGTGTGTAAATGCCTTCAATTTGGACAAGGCTGAAATATTGTTGTCTGGTAAAGAGTTAAAGAAGCAGACCTCATAAACCCTAGATCAGACAGTAAAGGATATGGGATCCACACTGGCTTCATATCCACATAATGTTTGACTTTATTGCAGATCTACCAGTCCTTATGCAGACACTGTCAATTTGGACCAGTCCAAAGATGGCATGTGATATACAGTTAACCTATAAAGTGCCTTTCACAACTACAGTTGCCTTTGCAGCCAATGTAGACCCAAGATCAGACTGCATAAAACATACAATGTCAGCTGTGCTAAAGAATACAGACAGCAGCCTTGACATTGCATTTATTTGGGTCTTTTTTTCCAGGCTAAAGATTTTATATTGGATATATTCGGCACTCTAAAGGTAACAATGAAGAATTAACAAACGTAAGAGTCTATAACTTGCATTGTGCAGCCCCCATCAAACTGTTACACCAAGCAAACTTTTCAGTCTTTCTAAAACATCCTGAAAGTTCAGTCTCTTTTTTGGATCTTGATGTCAGACTTCTTTCATGCTTGCATAAATCTCTGGACACAGCCTTCTGGGGCCTCCATTCTGTAGCCTCTTTCAACATGCATCATCACATCTGGTAATGGCTGCAAGATAGAACATGTATTCAGAGCTCCAGATAAAGGGAGTGATTTTGATTGCAAAACTGAAAATAATAATCACTCTCCGCTAAACCCTATATTATGGATGCTCGTTAGAATCATCTCATTGAGACAATTCTTATGAGTACCCACAACATAGGTTTGGAATACAATCACTCCCTCTTATCTGAAGGTCTATGTATTTATCACATATTTCAAGTTTTGGTGTCCCTGAGGTAAACATCTTTAGAGACAAAGTGGGAAAAGGACAAATGCTGGGTTCCAGATTTTTCTCCTTTTCACACAATCTTTTAAGCCCTTCCTAAGACAAATCCTATCTATTTAACTACATTTGGTATGTCATCTGTAAATGCTTTTAACTTGGATTATTCTTAATTTTGTCCCCTGTAAACCCCTTACCACACAAGCCCATGTTTTAACGACCCTAAGGATAAAGGCTATTGAAAACATTGTGAGACAAGAGGTACTGTAACCTTTTCCAAAATGTTTTCTACCCTGTCAAAGATAGTTTCTTGCATTTGAGCCATAATTAATTGTCATGTGCAAGTGCTCTGGATGTAGATAAGTCAAAAATTTTGCCATTTGGTAAAACTGTTAAAGAGTTAAACTTTTGACTGCTTGGTAAAGGGTCACACAACTTGTTTTACAGCAAATAAGTGTACTCATAATCTCACAGAATATGAGCTGAGCTCAGTAGCTCAATCAGTAACACACAGGGCCTGTAACTACAGAGTTGCTCGCTTGAATCCCCAGCTTGGCAAATTTCTTTTTGAGAATTGATGATTGTCACTGCGAATCTTTGTTTCAATGATACTTATGTGGGAAAGCAGCTGGTGGCTTGGGAGAAGTACTGCACAAAGCACTGGTAAAAGAAACTCCAGGAAAGCATGGATAGGTGTACTGGCCGCTTTATATATTTGAATTAATGTTGAAAACAGCCATAAACATCATACAAACAACCAAACACATCACAGAATATGTTAACCCTTTCCCAAACAAGCCCTGGTTTTCACTTGTCTGCAGTACAGGTCTTTTGAAAACACTGTGGGAAAAGGAGAAATTGCTCGTAACGAGCAATTTCTCCTTTTCCCACAGTGTTTTCTACCCTTTTTGAGAACTTTCGGCCATTTTCATCAAATTTAAAATTGTTGTCTGCAAACTCTTTCAATTTGGACTAGTCCAAAATTTGTCGTTTGGGAAAGGGTTAAGAGAAAAAGTAAATAATACTCACAATACGAGGATACAGTACTCTGCCAAATGAATATATTTCCCATAACAAGATACCAAAACTCCACATGTCCGAGGAACTTGTAAACTTCTGCAAATATAAATAATCACACTCTGGGAAAAGGGGGCCTAATGCATCTTCTATGATGCATTATACTAAGTAAGTCATCACATAATTATGGTTAACCGTAAAAAATATTCAGTCTTACAATTGACTGAAGCATAAGGTGGAATGGTCCTTTGGCATGCAGAAACTTGATTGAATAGCACAAAGTTTTGGCTTAGGTCAGCCTGCGGAGTCTGCGCAGGCTAACCTGGGTCGGTACTTGATGTATTTTACCCCCTTTTCACAGAGCATGGCCCAATTATAAAAACCTGTGCACTGTTTTCTTACTGTTTTACATATTTTCAACAGTATTTCGAGTACTTTACTTGTCACAGATTTATCACATAAAATGGCCCCCTGCATTGTACTAGGCCCCCTACTTATTTCTCATAATACACTGGTATTTTATCTTTTTTGGGCCCCACTTCTGGTTGATTTATAACTATGAACATGCAGATCCGGAGGAACTAACTACAGTTACTTTGTCATTCAGCGTTTCAGAAAGTCCATGTTTTTGCATTTTTGATGCGCAAAATGAAAGCCTGGCACAAAAATATTAATACATCACGTCTTCCATGATGCAACATAAATCAGAACTAAAAAGGAACAAAGAAGGATTGATTCAATCAATATAGCTTACATAATCGTCAAATTTATAACTGCAGAATCATATTGAACCCGCTTTCTAACATTGAATTATTTGTTTCCAGTTTACACTGAATCGGTGTAAAATGCGACATTATTCTGTGTGACATCGCTGTCATCTCGCCTGTATTACTGTATCAAATACGGACTTAAACTTTTTGTCAGTATTAAGACCCTGCTTGGTAATGGTCACCAACTTGCTGGAGTAATCAGGATAACAGAAAACAGTTTCTATGAGGTCATTAATTTCAACTATTACCTGTCATACCACACTGTCATTTAAAACTTTAAGTATTATGCAACATCTACAAACTTGCAAAGGCAAACAACACGTGAAAAAAAAAGAAGGTTGAAGACCATGGCGCATTAAATTTCTGAATGACCCCCATACTTCCAAACAGCAAGTCACTGATGAACCCCAAAATACATGAGCTAGCAGAAACACTGGTCATTTTGTGAGAACATGGTGTTATCCTGAAAAAAATGCAATGTTGCAATAATTATGTTAATTCTTTACAAAACAGCAATATTTTTAGACTGGTCTGAACTTTTAGAGAGAACTAATGACATGCAACTCAAACCAAGAAATTTATCTTTGAAAGGGTAGTTATCAGCATTTTCTCCTTTTCTCTCAATGTTTTAAAAAGCCTTCTTCCGCAGAGTCGTTAAAACTCAGGATTGTATGGTAAAGCATTTAGCCAACAGATTTGTTAAAAAAGCATGACTCTCAAGAAACTTTGTTCATATTTCTCTCTATGTAACTGTCACAGAGCAATTTTCTTGTACTTAACCCTTTATCACACAGTCCTGAAGTTTTATCGACCCTGAGGAAGAAGGCTTTTGAAAATATTGTAGGAAAAGGAGAAAATGCTGGTAACCGGCATTTTTCCCTTTTCCAACAATGTTTTCTATCTTTCCCAAAACAATTTTCATTTTTTCAAACTGGGTAGATAACATTATGGGAAAAGGAGAAAATGCTGGTTACCAGAAATTTCTCCTTTTCCCATGATGTTTTTGAAAGGCTTCTTTTTCACAGTTGTTAAAACACAAAATTGTTTGGTAAACCATTAAAAGATATACATAAAACATTACATGTATTATCCCTGAGTGCCTCTGGTGCTGTCCATTTGATAGGAAATTTACCTCCACTTTGAGATGGATTAAAATCTACATGGTTTGCCAATCCAAAATCTGATACCTAGAAAAAAGGATAAGATTTCTATCTTACGAAGTGGCAGCATCATTGAAAGATTAATTTGGTCATACAAGATAAAATTTTATTCAATCATACGATTTAGAAATCCAAAAAGCCATACAGATAGTGTGATGTAAATATTAATTTAAATTTGAATTCTATCATATTTCATGTCAGTCTCTATATATATTGATGTCATGCAACTTGGCTGGAATCAATTCTTGTGACTTTGCAAGCCACTCCAGTTTTTCAATTTGTCTGGTAATATTAATTTATTTTGCAGTTAAGGGTTAAGCCTTTACAGCATAATCCCGTGTTTCTACAACCAAGTAGAAAAAGGCTTTTTGAAAACATTGCAGGAAATAGAGAAAAGACTGGTAACCAGTATTTTCTCCTTTTTCCGAAATATTTTCTACCCTATTAAAGACAGAAATCATCATTTGAGCTACTTTTAATTTGTATTCTGCAAATGCCGGTAAACAGCAATTTCTCCTTTTCCTTTTTTCGAAATTCATTTTTCAATAATTATGGTTGTTGAAATATGTAATTGTTTAAAAGGGGCTAATTCAGGACTCCAAGGGTCAAAACACAATTGAAAAAAGAAGAAACCAAAGTATACAAACCTTTGCTGTGCCATTATCATTTACAAGTACATTTCTAGCTGCTAAATCACGATGAACTAATTTCCTAGTTTCTAAATACGCCATTGCACTGCATATATCTCTGGAAAAGGTAAAGCAGAACAGTTGTTTTATACTTCAGTTACCTTGAAGGGAACAGCATATATATACTTGTACTTCCTGTGTTTCTTGAAAAGCACTGACCACTTGCTGCTTGCTCACTTAACTCTTTACCAAACGACAAAATTTGGGAGTAAACCAAATTGAAAGCATTTGCAGCGGATAAAATAGGTGTAGCTTAAATGATAATTTCTGTCTTTGATTGGGTAAAAAACATTGTGGGTAAAGGAGAAAATGCTTGGTACCAGCATTTTCTCCTTTTCTGTCAGTGTTTTCCAAAGGCTTTTCTTTCAGGGTCGTTAAAAGCTGGGATTGTGTGGTAAAGGGTTAAACAAGAGTCAAACATTCATTTTTTTTGCAAAAACTGAATTCCCAAAGTCATGCTGACAATCCCATGTTTAAACAACCCTGAAGAAGACACCTTTTCATGACTTTGAGAGAAGAGGAGAAAATGCTGGTGATCAGCTTTTTCTGCTTTTCCCACAATGTTTTCAACCCTGTCAAAGACAAATCTCATCAACCAAGCCACACTTCATATGAGCCATGCTCTGTGAAAAGGGAGCTAATGCATCTGCAAAAAGTATCGACCCATATCAGCCAGCGAAATATGCACAGGCTGACATGGGTCAAAACTTTTTGCTGTCTTTCCATTTTCTTCATGTTAAAAGACTATTCTACCTCATGATTCAATCTGTTGTTAACCGTTTCCCAAACGACAAATTTTGGACTGGTCCAAATTGAGAGAGTTTGCAGACGACAATTTTAAATTTGATGAAAATGGCAGAAAGGTCTCAAAAAGGGTAGAAAACACTGTGGGAAAAGGAGAAATTGCTCGTTAGGAGCAATTTCTCCTTTTCCCACAGTGTTTTCAAAAGACTTGTACTGCAGACACGTGAAAACCAGGGCTTGTTTGGGAAAGGGTTAAACAAAATGGATTCTATGGACCCATAATTATGTGATGACTTGATTGGTATAATGCACTAGGTAGATGCATTAAGCCACCGGGTGCCAGAGCACAGCCCATAAATTTTCTGCAAATGCTTTGAAGTCTGAACTTTACCATCTGGTACAGACTTAAAAAAGTGTCATGTTTAAGTGTCATTAGCCACTTGAAAAAAAAAAAGTTGAAAGAACTTTTTTTTTGGAACCAGCAAGAATTCCATTCCACTGAATAATTCTAGCAATCAATTTTTCTGTTTTGAATTATAATCTAAGTCAAATGTGTACATCAGGTTTTTCCTTGACCTGACCTCATGACCTTTCTATTTGAGGCAAGGTGACCCAATCCAAAAAACATGTATCAAAATTGTCCAAGATTCCAAATAGACAAACATCATGACAAAGTTTTACAAGCATTCCTCTGTAAATGTTTCAACTTCAGTGTACATGTGATTTTCTTAGATTTGATGCTGTGACCAACATTTTCACCTAAAGTAACCATTGTCAAAGTCATCTGAGAATTCATCAAGTCAAAGTCTCTGTTTCATGAGTCCTGGACTAAAACTGTTACCGCTGGAGTGAGAATAAGATTTTTCCTAACCCTTTCCCAAATGACAAATTTTGGACTGGTTCAAAAACAACATTGAGATTTTCAGTGCTTTGGTTGGTCTTCTTGATTGAATAAGTCTATCTTTGTCATTTAGAGCTTCAACACTTTCCTTTTCCAAAACATTATGTGCTTCAACAAAAACATTTTTGAAAACTTTGTCGGAAAAGGAGAAAATGCTGGTAACCAACATTGTCTCCTTTTCCCACAATAATTTCTAATTTCTGCCTTTTAAGCATTATTTGTTTTGTTGTCAGGGTGTCTAAAAGTTTTCCATTGTTCTCTCCTTTTTCCCTAGTGTTTTCAAAAAAAACTTTCTCTTCCGGAATCTTAAACAGAAAATTACTTGGTAAATGGATGACTCAAACAGTTCTCAGTTTCAACAACCCTGAGAACCAGTATTTTCCCCTTTCCTCACAATGTTTCCTGCCCTGTCAGTGACATAGCCAATTATTTTAGCCACACCGTAAATGTTGTTTGCAATTTCTTTCAGACAAATTTGATCTGTCATCTTGTAAAGATTCAAGGAATTAACACTTCACCACACAATTCCGACTTTTAACGACCCTGAGAAAGAAGCCTTTGGAAAACATTGTGGGGAAAGGAGAAAATACAGGTAACCAGCATTTTCTCCTTTTCCCACAATGTTTTCTAACCTTCCCAACATGACTTTCGATTTTTAAGTCACAGTGATTTTGTCGTCTGCAAATGCTTTCAATCTGGACAAGTCTTGAATTTTGTCGTTTGGTAAAGAGTGAAAGCAAATGAATCTTGCTCTGACAAAAGGGGTTTAATGCATCTCAATGACACATTATACCATGCAAGTCATCACATAATTATGGATCCATACAACCCATTTTGTCTAACAACCTCCTGAATCAAGAGAGAAGAGTGGTCCTTGGACACTGAGAAAATTTACCATATGCAAACAGTTTCGGCAAAGCTCAGCCTGCAGACTGTGCAGGCTTACCTGGGTCCATACTTTTTGTAGATTATTTAAACTCCTTCTCATCATTATTCCAAGTTGACAAAATAGCCTGGCCAGGTATTTTACTCAAAATACTTCACAGCAAATGAGCCTAGATCAGAAAAGTATTTTCTGTGCAGTCTGATCTTAATCTACACTGTGTACAAAAGCAACTTAAGTTGCCCATTATTTTCAAAGTTCACATGTTACAAATAAAACCTAAGTGAGTCTACGTGAAAACACAAAGCCTGTCAACAACACCACCATTTACAATAGGAGAAATATCATGTTTTTACCACCTTATGGAAGACCGCTTTTTTGAAAACACTGTGGAACAAGGAGAAAATGTGGGCTACCAGTATTTTCTCCCTTTTCTACAATGTGTTCTATCCTTTTAAATCCACTGGCAATCACATTGGTCACATGATCAACCTTTTACCACACAATCCAGAATTTAACAACCCTAAAGAAGAAGACATTTGAAAATATTGTGGGAAAAGGAGAAAATGCTGGTAACCAGCATTCTCTCCTTTTCCCACAATGCAATCTACCCTATCAAAGACAGAAATCATCATTTGAGCTGTCATCTGCAAATGCCTTCAATTTAGTCCAGTCAAAAATTCTGTCCATTGGAAAAGGGATAACATAATTTGAACAATGATTTATTTCACTCTGTTGAACAGAGCCTACAAGAGAAATTATTAGAATGACCGACATTATAGTTTCCAGGGAAAAGACCTTCATAACTGCTATGTCTTTACCATACAATTCCGGGTTTTAATAACCCTGAGGAAGAAGCCTTTTGAAAACATTGTGAGAAAAGGAGAAAATGCTGTTTTCTCCCTAATCAAAGACAAGTTCCACAATCTGAGTCACATAGAAACATAGTAACACATAGTAACTTTAACTTACTTTTTACTAATTTGAATTTAATCATATGCAGATGCTTCCAACTTTAAATAGTCTAGGCTTTGTTGTTTAACCCTTTCCCAAACGACAAATTTTGGACTGGTCCAAATTGGAAGAGTTTGCAGACGACAATTTTAAATTTGATGAAAATGGCAGGAAGTTATCAAAAAGGGTAGAAAACATAGTGGGAAAAGGAAAAATTGCTCGTTACGAGCAATTTCTCCTTTTCCCACAGTGATTTCAAAAGACTTGTACTGCAGACACGTGAAAACCAGGGCTTGTTAACTTTCTGCCATTTTCATCAAATTTAAAATTGTCGTCTGTAAACTCTTTCAATTTGGACCAGTCCAAAATTTGTCGTTTGGGAAAGGGTTAAATCGAAATGCATTTTAACACCCACATTGATTGGCCTACTGTTGGCCAATACTGGGTCTATCACCATTAAAGCGCCTTCTACCACTATATTGCCATTGCAGCCAGTGTAGACTAAGATCAGACAGCACAAAATGTGCAGTCTGATCTTTGATCTACACTGGCAGCTTTGCTGAACACTGCAGACAAAAAGTAACCACAAATTTGCAATTATCTTGGATTTATTCTACGCTGAAAATGTCATTTGATTTATTCTGCACTTAACCCTTAGGTTGCTAGGTGCTAGGCGTGACTCACTGACCTTTAGCAGAGGGTGTAGATCAAGATCAGACTACTCAAATTGTGCAGTCTGATCTTGGATCTACACTGTTGGATAAGAAGATATCTTTTCTCCAAAAATGAATTTGAAATAAAAAAAAATGTGGTTTTACTATCAGCTTGAAAGTTTCATTTTTTTTTATATAGCTAAAGATAAAGGCTAAACTGGTCTGTATTGTACATCTAGTTATCTACAGATATACAACCACTACAGATAGGTTACCTCCCTTAATACTGGCTAACTCATTTATTCAGTTCTTGAAGTGAAAAGACCAAAACATTGTGATCATTCAGGGGCCTAGCTAGCCAAAAATAAAGTGTATGCAAAAGTAATGCCTGAGTTGCGAAGCTCCAAGAGGGGGGAAGGGATTTCTGAGGAGGGTCTTGGGGGTCTCCCCCAGGAAAGTCTTGAAGAGTAGAAGCAATTTAAAGGTCTGGTAGATCCATTTCCTGAAGCCTAAGATCCTGCAAGTGCCTTTTTTTTGCTTTTACAAGTTCATTCATACCTGTCCCTATAGTCCATTCTGGTACATCCTGGTATTTTCATGCTCTGTGAAATTTTCGGGGCATGAAAAAGTATAGTCATATGAGCTTTATGTTTTCTATCTTTTTGGAAATTGTCCCGCCTATTTTTTTGATAATACCCTCTAGTTTTTAGCTGGAGGTGGTGGGGCGGTGAAGAGGGGGAATCCCTCATTCCCTCATTTTCAGTTTCTAACATAGACACTGTTAAGATCAGACGGCACAAAACGTCAGTCTGATCTTGAATCTACACTTCTGATAATAAAATATATTTAACCCTTTACCAGACGACAAAATTTTAGCCTTGTCCAAATTGAAAGCATTTGCAGATGACAATTCTAATGTGGCTCAAATGGTGCATTTTTTCTTTGACAGGGTAGAAAACATTGTGGGAAAAGGAGAAAATGCTGGTTACCAGCATTTTCTCCTTTTTTCCACAATATTTTCAAAAGGCTCCTTTCTGAGGGGCATCAAAAGGCAGCATTATATGGCAAAGGGTTAAAAAAAACACCTTTGAAATAACAAAATCTTGCTTTTTACTGTTGGTTTGAAAGTTTCATTTCACTTTTTTAGCAGGATAAGAATTAAACTCTTCTGAATTTTCTCCTTTTCCCACAATGTTTTCAACCAGGCTCTTCCTCAAGGTCCTCAAAATATAAAAGTTTAATAAATGGATTAACTAAAAGAAACTGAAAAGAAACCTAGTATTGAATAGGCTGAAATAAAACGCTAATTTCTATGTAAATAGTTGATTGTATCAATAGAGTTTAACAAAACGAATTGTCACCGTTAATGAAAGAGGATACAAATGAGCAATGCCTTGGCAAAATGGGGTTTAATGCATCTCCATGATGTATTATACCAAGCAAGTCATCATATAGTTATGGATACAAATTTCTTTGTGAATATTACCTTACAACTTAAATTCACATGACATTATAAAATCATTAAATTCACCATAGGATCATCTTCGCAAGCCAAGGACACTAAGGTAGTACGTAACGAACAAAGTGGAGTTAGTATCCTTGACTTGCGAAGATGACCATACGATGTGAACACTTTCCAAAACAACAAGGCCTAGACTTGTCTAAATTGAAAGCATTAGCAGACGATAACAAATGCAAGTGAAAAATTGAAATTTGTTTTGGGAAGGGTGGAACACAATGTGGGAAAAAGAGATAATGTTTATCAGCATTTTCTCCTTTTCCCACAATGTTTTCAAAGTGCTTCTTTCCCAGGGATGTTAAATATCAGTATTGTGCGATAAAGGGTTAACTTTTTTTCCAATTAAACTTTTGGCTTGTCCAATTCAAGAACATTGGCAGATGTCAAATTTAGCATGTCTAAAAATGACAGAATCTGAATTGGACAGGTAGAAAATGTCATGGTAAAAAAGAAAATGCTGGTTACCAGCAAAAAAGAACAGTTTAGATACACAGAGTGATAATAATAGACCAGCCATAAGTAGGTCTGCTGACACAGTCTCTCTCAGGTCTGGTAAGATCAAAGAAAAGAACCATCTCATTAAATCAACAATATAGATTTTCCCCAGTTAGGTCAAAGGAAACACAATATGCTGCTACAAGCTGGTCCTATATAACAATGGAAAAACCTACATATAACTCTTTACCAAACAACAAAATTTTGGACTGTAACAAACAGAAAGCACTGGCAAACGATAAATTAAGTGTTGCTAAAATGATGTTTTCTCTCTTTGATTGTGTAGATGTGGGAAAGGGAGAAAATGCTGGTAACCAGCAATCCTTTTCCCACAATGTTTTCCATCCTTTGAAAGACATACCTCATTGGAGCAGTTGTCAGACCTCTCCAACAGTGGTGAGTTTAAAAGGCAGACTGCCTCAGAAATTGCTGCCTAACTTTATGCTTTTCTGCGAAATTGTTCTGATACACAGTCTGTTTTGTCATGGTTTTATAAATAAACCGAAATAAAAAAACTGAAATAGGAAATAAACATGGTTTGTTTTTATACGACGAATTTCAAGAAGGATTTGTTATATTGATTTGATTGCAAATGACCTTTCCAGTAGTTGTAAATTTTCAAATTAAACTACACACACAAAAAACAACAAGAATTTTGTTCAAAAAGAGAACACCGCGGGAAAAGATCACATGACTTGAAAACATGGGAAGAAGGTCACGTGTCTGTCATATAATGTATATGAGGTTTCTCCTTTCTACACAGCGGCAATCGTATAATGCATTACTTGTTTGTTTACATGTACCAAAATATATTGAAATTAAAAGCAATAAATTATTTGAAAACACTGATGCTGACCTCTCCTGGCTTTTTTTTTAAAGAAGCCAACTTGTCATTTCTGTCACACATGATTTATCATCTGCAGATACTTTTTTTTATCATCTGCAGATACATGGGAAAACGTTACAGTTACGTTTTCCCATGACAACCTAGATGCAGACCACGACTGGGCTATATGTAACAATACCTTGTTGTTTTTTATGCTTACCGAATGACAAAATTTTAGACTTGTCCAAACTGAAAGTATTTGCAGACAAAAAATTAAATGCAACTTAAATGATGAAATTTGTCTAAGATATGGTAGAAAACATTGTGGGAAAAGGAGAAAATGCTGGTAACCAGCATTTTCTCCTTTTCCAACAATGTTTTCAAAAGCTTTTTTCACTAGGGTCATTAAAAGTCGGGATTGTGTGGTAAAGAGCTAAAAAGTCACTCTAAAAATTACATGGGTACAGGTTTTATTTGTTTCTACACATGCACCATATACATGTACTTAAACTGTGGATTTTTAGCACTGAATAAAGCGTATCAAAATGCCCCAAATGCAACAAATTGCATGACTTTTTGTAAAACTTTCTAAAGGATGAGGTGTCAAAAATTGATCAGTTATTCATTGAGAGAGCGTAGACCGTGTTTGTTGGTGCTGTCACAATAAATAATTTCAATTCAATTGCATTCCCGGAAACGAGATTAACCCTTCACCATACGATCCAGAGTTTTAATGACCCTGAAGACCAAAGATTTTAAAAACATTGTGGGAAATGGAGAAAATGCTGGTAACCAGCATTTTCTCCATTTAACCATGATGTTTTCTACCCGCTCAAAGAACTTTCCACCATTTGAGCCATATCTGATTTGTCGTCTGCAAATGCTTTGGAATTGGGTGCCCAAACTTTTGTCATTAGGTAGTCAACTCTCCGCTTTCTTAGGGCAACATTTGGTGTTTATTGCAAAATGTGTAGATCAAAGATGACACTGTCCTGACCATGCAGTCTATCTTTGATCTGCACTCTTTATTGCTTTACTTGACATTCTGACCGCAAGTCTTTAAGATAAAGCCTGACTGATGCTGATAAAATGAATGGTTTTTTACACCGCTTTCAACATTATTTCACTCATGTCACGGCGACACCTCACATATGTCACGGGTTCACCAGCACTAGGCCAGGGCTCTGAAGAGGGCTAATGGGTCTATTTATCATATAAAAGCCTCCAGCAATGTATTAAACCCTGGGCTTATTTTCAACATTACAGTACAGAATTATCATTTTTTGGGTCCCATTTCTGGTAAATTTGCCACCAGAATTGAAGATCACTGCAAAGTAAAGTCTTGTTTTATCTTTAGATTTGTGCCATGCTCTGGAAAAGGTGGCTTAATGCATCTCCGTGATGCATTGTACCCGTCAAGCCATCACATTATGGCCACTCTTTTAACCCTTTTCCAAATGACAAATTTTGGACAGGGCCAAATTCAAAGAGTTTGCAGTGGACAATTTTAAATTTGATTAAAATGACAGAAAGTTCTCCAAAAGGGTAGAAAACAATGTGGGAAAAGGAGAAATTGCTCGTTACGAGCAATTTCTCCTTTTCCCACAGTGTTTTCAAAAGACTTGTACTGCAGACACGTGAAAACCAGGGATTGTTTGGGAAAGGGTTAACCCTTTCCCAAACGACATATTTTGGACTGGTCCAAATTGAAAGAGTTTGCAGACAACAATTTTAAATTTTATGAAAATGGCAGGAAGTTCTCAAAATGGGTAGAAAACACTGTGGGAAAAGGAGAAATTGCTCGTTACGAGCAATTTCTCCTTTTCCCACAGTGTTTTCAACAGACTTGTACTGCAGACACGTGAAAACCAGGGCTTGTTTGGGAAAGGGTTAACAACCGTCTGAATCATGAGGTAGACTGGTCTTTGACATACAGAAATTTGACCCCAAGTGAAAATTTTCAGCCCAGGTCAGCCTGCGCAGATACATTAAGCCCTTTTTTCACACGAGCATGGCTCATTTAAAATCGAGTAGTTTCATGTCAGCTTCTTTGGAACTTTTAATTTTCAAATCTCAAATGCCCGCCTGGGTGGCTAAGTGGTGAGTGTGTCGGACTCATGACCTGGTGGTTGTGAGTTCGATACCCGGTTCAGGCGAACTTTCTTTCTGGTTTTTTTTTTGCCTCTCACCTCTGCTGAAGCATGTGAGAAAAGTAGTCGGTGGCTTTGGAAAGAAAGCTGTGTTAGTACTGGTGTGAGAAAGCCAGGAAACACATGTGCGTCACCGACCGCCATGATATGACCTTAGCTGTTAAAGTGGCGTTAAACCCCAATACAACCAACCAAATCAAATCAAATCTCAAATGCAAACTGATGTCGGACTATCTGGACTCTTGTTTTCAGAGTAATATATCCAGAACAAATTTTCTTATCCCACACCTGTTGAGATAAGCACTGTACGAGTTATATTTGACATTTTTTATACTTCTCAGAGAAAAAAAATCAGATTCTCTCTCACTTCTACAATGTCAAGATGCAGGAATACTGAGACATATGTCAGGAAGACAGAGAGCCTCTATGTAAAATATGAAACAACTCGAGACTTGAACAGGTACTGTATGTATACACATACATGTATATACAATTCTTGTTTCGAATCACTCCTTGGTTGCAGTTCTTTTCAAGGATAAATAACGGGTTAAGAATGCATGGATGGATGCCTGACTGCTGTGGTATGATCAACTTATAGTTGATTATGGTTTAACCCTTTACCACACAATCCCGAGCTTTAACGACCTTGAGAAAGAGGCCTTTTGAAAACATTGTGGGAAAAGGATAAAATGCTGGTACCAGCACATTCTCCTTTTTCAACAATGCTTTCTATCCTTCCCAAAACAAATTTCAATTTTTGGGTCACATTATTTTGTTGTCTGCAAAGGCTTTCAATTTGTACCAGTCTAAAATTTTGTCGTTTGGTAAAGAGTTAAACACCATGTAACAAAAACTCCTCAAAGCTGGGCAATATATGCACACAGGAAGCTATCAAGAGCATGTCATTTTTTACCTCCCCTCCTTTTTTCACCCTTGTGACCTTGACTTTGGCATATGAAACCTCTGCTCTGCATGTTGTCTCAACAAGGTTATGTCCCTTCTGGTGCATAAAAACACACAAAGCAAATAAGGTTGAATAAAGTTTTATTACATCTGAATCTGGTGGTGAAATCCCAGAGCGGCAGTTTCATCCTTTGATATCAACACAAAAGTCACGAAATGGTTTAGTAATATTTTTGGTGAACTCTTTACCAGAAGATATGAACCATGCTCTGGCAAAAGGGGAGTTAATTCACCTCTGATATCCCTTTACCGCACAATGACGCCTTTTGACGCCCCTGGGAAAGAAGCCTTTTGAAAACATTGTGGGAAAAGGAGAAAATGCTGGTAACCAGCATTTTCTCCTTTTCCCACAATGTTTTCCACCCTATCAAAGAAAAATTGCACCATTTTAGCCAAACTGAAATTGTCGTCTGCAACTGCTTTCAATTTGGAGAAGGCTAAAATTTTGTCGTCTGGTAAAGGGATATACCAAGCAAGCCATCACAATGTTATGGATAAATAACAGCCATCTTTTTTAACAATAAACTGAATTATGAGGCAGACTGGTCCTTGGACATATAGAAAATTTACCAATAGGGAAAAGTTTCGGCCCAGGTCAGCCTGCGCCATCTACGCAAGCCGACCCCGGTTGATACTTTTGGCAGATGCATTAAGCCCCTTTTTCACAGAGCATGGCTCATATAATTTTAGATTTGACCAAACTGAAAGCATCAGCAGATGACATATATGTATCAAAGTTAGCTCAAAAGACTATTTCTGTATTTGGAATGGTAGGAAACACTGTAGGGAGAGGAAAAAAAGCTGGTCAACATCATTTTCTCCTTTTCCCACAATTTTTTTCTACAGGCTTCAATCTCAAGGTCATTAAATTTCTAGATTGTTTGGTAAAAGGTTAGTATTATCATTCAAGAGCATAAAATTTCCATTTTAAGTCCTTCTGCATTGTGGGTGGGACTCTTATCACAGGATCTGAAAAAAAATAGCAAAAGAAAACTTATCAAATTACGTTTCACCCTTTCAGTGCCATAGGCGAAAACGGGGACTTCTGCAGGTGGCACAGATCAAGATCAGACTGCACAGAACTTGCAGTCTGATCTTCTGTGCAGACTGCACAGAACTTGCAGTCCGATCTTTGATCTGTACCGTCCACTTGATCAGTCAAGCCCCTACGATAAAAATCTTTCTGGGTCTCTGTGGACAGCCACCGAAAGAAGTCGAGTTTATTCATTTGGCGCCGAAAGAATTAATGTTTTTACATTACTACACTATTAACCCTTATCCTGCTACATAAATGAAATGAAATTTTCAAACCAGTAGTGAAAACCCAAATAATGCTTGTTTTTAGGGAAAAAATACCTCCTTAGTGGAAAGTGTACATCCAATATCAGACTGCATGTTCTGTGCAGTCTGATCTTGATCTACACTGCCCGCAAAAGGTCAGTGAGTCATGCTTAGCAGCCTAAGTGTTATTTTCGGGAATCATAAACATTCTTTTCACATAAAATGAATCTTTACAAAAAAGTCCCATGTTCTACTAAAGACCCTGAGGAGAAGGCTGATGAAGATAGAGTGGAAAAAGAAGAAAGTGCAGGTAACCAGCATAATAAAATACTGGTAACAAGCAATTCTTCCTTTCCCCGTAACTCTTTACCACACAATCCCGACTTTTAATGACCCTACAAAAGAAGGCTTTTAAAAACATTGCAGGAAAAGGAGAAAATGCTGGTAACCAGCATTTTCTCCTTTTCCCACAATGTTTTCTACCCTATCAAAGAAAGAAATCCTCATTTTAACGACATTTGATTTGACTTTTAATGACCCTACAAAAGAAGGCTTTTAAAAACATTGTAGGAAAAGGAGAAAATGCTGGTAACCAGCATTTTCTCCTTTTCCCACAATGCTTTCTACCCTATCAAAGAAAGAAATCCTCATTTTAACAACATTTGATTTGTCGTCTGCAAATGCTTTCAATTTGGTCGGCACTAAAATTTGGTCATTTGGTAAAGAGTGAATGTTTTTTGTGCGGTCAGAGATAAACTTTACAACACAGACCAATGTTCTAAAGACCCTGAGGAAAAAGGCTTCTGATGACATTTTGGCAAAAGGAGAAAATGCTGGTAACCAGCATTTTCTGCTTTCCTACAACATATTCCATTCTTTTACAGCCTTATCCTTTTCACTGAATTACAATTTATTAGCTTGGCTGTGACGACATGGAGGTATTGTCATATTGTCTGTGTCGTCATGTGAAAACTTGGACATTTTTAATATCTCTGTAATTGCTGAAGATATTTACTTCAAACTTGGATTTATTGTAAACTATTGAAGGAGAACCCATACCATTTGGTTTAGCCAATCAGGGGTTGTATTACTTTCACGTGTAGAAAATCTTGAAGAACAAGACTAAGAATGGTTTTTGAAGAGACAAAATTTGCAGTAGGCCACTTTCAAACATCCTTTTAAAATTTGGAATATTACATCTGTTACTAGCCAAGGAATGTCGCCCCCCCCCCCCCCCTTGGTTGCCTTCTCACTAGATTAGATAAAGATTGACTTCTCACTTATTCATATCTTTCCAAGGTTTCACAATTACTGGGCTGGGGCTATTCTGTGTCTTATCCAAGAACACTATCAAATGACCAGGACCTCCAGTGTGGTGTTGGTTTGAACACGCCAGGAAGGAAGGTGCAATGGCCGCCATGGAATTGAAATACTACATGTACTAACAAAACAGATGACAAGAAATGAATACCTGAGGTTATTCTTTTCAGGAAAAGCAGACATCTTCCCAGACGTGACCTTTGAACCCCAGCTATGAATTTGACCCTACTATAGGGAACCTCTCTTGTCCTTGTTGTCTCATTAAGCTGGTCATGGGAGTGAACTATCTTTGAAATCTGACAAAGGGTTCAGGAGATATGGAGCAGGCTCGAAAACAGACACAAGGACAAAAAACTCCATCAAAAATGGAACATTTCCCTAAAATCAAATGTAGGTGGGAGAGAGAGATAATTATCATTTTATAAAAAGACTTAAACTTACCCAGCTGTTCATCAGAGTCACCTTGCCCTTTTAGTAACTTCCCTTTTTGCATTGCCAGGGCTATACTATTGGCTGTCATATCAGGACCAAGCAACTATTTATGAAAACATGAAATTTTCTAAATAACTTAAACCAACTGCTGCCTAAGGTAAACAATTCGGTGGTTAATAGCAAGCAAATTCAAGTTGAGCCATGCTCTGTGAAAAGGGGGCTTAATGCATCTGCGAAAAGTATAGATTCAGGTCTGTGCAGTCTGCGCAAGCTGACCTGAGCCCAAACATTTCGTTATTTGTCAATTTTCTATATATCCAAAGACAAGTCTACCTCATCATCAAGTCGATTGTTAACTCTCTACCACACAACAAAAATGTAGACTTGTCCAAAATGAAAGCATTTGCAGACAACAATTTAAATGTGGGTCAAATGATGGAACTGATCTTTTATAGGGTAGAAAACATTTTGGGAAAAGGAGAAAATGCTGGTTACCAGCATTTTCTCCTTTTCCCACAATGTTACCAGCATTTTCTCCTTTTCCCACAATGTTTTCAACAGGCTTCTGTCTCAGGGTCATTAAAAGTCAGGATTGTGTGGTAAACAGTTAACGAAAGTGGCTATTTTTGACTCATAATGATATGATGGCATGACTGGTACCATGCATCACGGGGATGCATTAAGCTCCCATGGCTCATATATTATTCAAAAGAATAAATATTTTTACGAGCCTGATAATTTGATACAGTCCAATCTGTCAAAGTCGCAGATGCTGGCAGAAAAATGTATTGTAAAACAAGAGGGCCATGATGGCCCTGTATCGCTCCACTGGCTTATAAATATAAACCATAAATACTAAACATTTCAATTCTGAGCCACATGGTTTCAAAATGAAGACTTACAAAGTTTTCTCTGTAAAAGCCCATGTGAAAGTTGAGACCCGCAGGGCAAAGCCATTTTTGATCCCAGAGCTATAATTACTTGAACCCTGGTAGAGGTCCACAAGATAAAGCCACATGCCAAAATAATACAAGTCTATGCTGTATGGTTATAAATAAGGTGATTTTCAATTTTTGTCCATATGAAGCCTCTGTAAAACATAAGACCCCTAATGCAACGCTAATTTCAAAAAAAAAATCAAAACAGGAAGATTTCTTAAGTTGTCACTATGTAAGCCCATGCAAAACTTGTGACCCCTGCGGCGGGGCCAATTTTGACCCCAGGGCTAAAATTCTGGCCCGCTTGGTAGAGGCCCACTAGATATAGCTACATGCAAAATTTGGTAGCTCTAGGCCTTATGGCTAGGTTCAGGAAGATTTTTAAAGTTTACTCTATATAAGCCTATGTAAAACTTGTGACCCCTGGGGCAGAGCCAATTTTGACCCTAGGGCTATAATTTGAAGAAACTTGATAGAGGTCTACTACATAAAGCTACATGCCAAATTTGGTAGCCCTATGCCTTATGGTTTCAGACAAGAAGATTTTTAAAGATTTCCAATATTTTTCAGTTTTGTTGCCATGGCAACCAGAGTTTTTGAAGGAATCAAATTCTTTCAAGAAATTCTGAAGAGGACCATGGCAGGATCATTTCTGTGAAGTTTCATGAAAATTGGATGGGTAATTTCAGAGAAGAAGATGTTTGAAATAAAAGTTAACGCACGGACGGACGGACGGACGCACAGACGGACGGACGCACACGGACACCGAGCCATGACATAAGCCCGCTGGCCTTTGGCCAGTGGAGCTAAAAATGAAAATGTAGCAATGTAGCAAACAGACAAAAAAAAAGAGGGCCATGATGGCCCTATATTGCTCCACTGGCTTATAAACCATAAATACTAAACATATCAATTCTGAGCCACATGGTTTCAAAATGAAGACTTACAATTTTTTCTCTGTAAAAGCCCATGTGAAAGTTGAGACCCGCAGGGCAAAGCCATTTTTGATCCCAGAGCTATAATTACTTGAACCCTGGTAGAGGTCCACAAGATAAAGCCACATGCCAAAATAATACAAGTCTATGTTGTATGGTTATAAATAAAGTGATTTTCAATTTTTGTCCATATGAAGCCTCTGTAAAACATAAGACCCCTGATGCAAGGCTAATTTCAAAAAAAAAAAAAAAATCAAAACAGGAAGATTTCTTAAGTTGTCACTATGTAAGCCCATGCAAAACTTGTGACCCCTGCGGCGGGGCCAATTTTGACCCCAGGGCTAAAATTTTGGCCTGCTTGGTAGAGGCCCACTAGATATAGCTACATGCAAAATTTGGTAGCTCTAGGCCTTATGGCTAGGTTCAGGAAGATTTTTAAAGTTTTCTCTATATAAGCCTATGTAAAACTTGTGACCCCTGGGGGCAGAGCCAATTTTGACCCCAGGGCTATAATTTGAAGAAACTTGATAGAGGTCTACTACATAAAGCTACATGCCAAATTTGGTAGCCCTATGCCTTATGGTTTCAGACAAGAAGATTTTTAAAGATTTCCAATATTTTTCAGTTTTGTTGCCATGGCAACCAGAGTTTTTGAAGGAATCAAATTCTTTCAAGAAATTCTGAAGAGGACCATGGCAGGACCATTTCTGTGAAGTTTCATGAAAATTGGATGGGTAGTTTCAGAGAAGAAGATTTTTGAAATAAAAGTTAACGGACGGACGGACGGACGCACGACGGACACCGGGCCATGACATAAGCCCGCTGGCCTTCGGGCAGTGGAGCTAACTAGAACAAAAGTTGGCAACTTTTGTTCTAAATTTACAATACATTTTTCTGCCAGTACTGAATTTGTAATGGGAACAGAGGGGTTATTTATTTATATTATAAGCAATTAATTTGATGTAGCCAAACTAAAAAGAAAGGTCTGGTTAAATTCATCTTGTTGTTGAAATTTTATCTTATTGCTCTCCATCTAGTATGTTCATTTATTTGATACAATATACATATATATTTTTCTTCAAAAACTATGATTGACCTCAGCTGAACTTCAACTTCACCAAACAAGAATTTTCTATACTTGTCCAACTTGAAAGCATGTGCAGACAACAAAGTAACTGGGGTTAAAAAATGAGATAAGCCACTAAAAGGTAGAAGAAATTGTGGGGGAAAAGTAGAAAATGCTGGTAACCACCAGTTTCTCCTCTTCCAGCATATTGTAAAAACTTTCTTTCTAAAGGCTGTTAAATTCTTAAAAATTAACAACTGTTTGGCAAAAAGTTAAGAATCAATTCAACTGTATTTTTTTTTCTTTACCATACGACAAAATTTTAGACAGATAAATGCTAGCTACAAGGATTTCCTCCTTTCTGCAAAAAGTTTTCAAAACCTTCCTCAGGCTGATAAAACACAGGAATGTTTGGTCTTGGTCTTTAACCCTTCACCAAACAACAAAATTTTGAACTTGACCAAATTGAAACATTTGCCAACAACAAATTAAGCATAGCTCAAATGATAATTTCTGTCTTTGATAGAGTAGAAATCATTGTGGGAAAAGGAGAAAATGGCGGTTACCAGCATTTTCTCCTTTTCCCACAATGTTTTCAAAAGCCTTCTCTTTCAGGGTCCTTAAAACTCGGGATTGTGCAGTATAGAGTTAAAAGACAGACTTTTTAGGTAGAGGGTGTAAGGTGTTATTTCTTTCTATAGACTGACAACTTACTGGTGTAGTATCTTCATCCCGCCACGGCTCATCAATCCAGATTTCTGGAATGGACTTCTCCAGCACTGTGAGGATGTTGTCATAACTTCTCTGTAAATGTTCAGCCTCCTTATCATAGTTGAATCTCACCAGAGTTTTCAAAGTAGCCCTCATCTCTTCTGTAAATGAAAATGTAGTTCTAAAGTACAAACAAAAAAGGGACAAATGGGAGCATTTCATCTCTATGCAAGGAACAAAAGGGAGTAGCTCTCAATTCACAAGCATATAACATTGTGATTATGCATTGGATAATAAATACATACAACCAGAGAGCAGATAACGGATAGAATTTTCCAATGCTGAAAATTGACCAATAGCAAAAACTTTTGGCCCAGGCCAGCCTGCACAGGCTGACCTGGATCAATACTTTTTGCAAATACATTAAGCCCCCTTTTCACAGAGCATGGCTCATATAATTTTAGACTTCAAACCTCTATTTTGATAAATCTTTCCCAAACAAAAATTTTAATCTTTTCAAAGTTGAAGCCATTAGCAGACGTTAAACAATTGTCTCTCCAATAATGGGATTTCTATTTGAAAAGTAGCAAACATTGTGGGACAAGGGGAAATTGCTGCATACTGGCATATTCTCCTTTTACCAAAATGTTTTCAAAAGTCTTTCTTGAGATCATAAAAATCACAAATTGCTTGGTAAAGGGTTAACATTTTTTTCATTTTACAAGAATATTTACAAAGTAGCCTGCAGGGCACTTGTTTCAAGAGGGCCCAACAATGTTTTCAAACAGTCAACATACGAAAACTTTCATCCAGTATCTCAAACTGCCATCGAAAGTGCCATAAAAAGTCATTTTTTGAGCAACAGCAGGCAAATCTGAATCAAAGTACAGATTTGGGAACATACCTCTCAAACCATCAATGTATGTAATAGTCTTCGCTAAAGCTGCTATCAAAGCACAATCTTCAAATTCACTGCCTTCTTTCAGCTTCCATTTCTTATGTTCAGCTTTTCTTCTGTTCTTTGCAGACCGTCTATATGTAAATGAAAAAGTAAAAAAAAGTGATTATAACAGCTGGTATAAAGGAACAACTATATTAGCCGGATGTCTTTTACATTAACCCTTAGGCTGCTAAGTGCGACTCAAAGACCTTTTGTGGAGAGCTTAGATGAAGATAAGACAGCATAGAATGTGCAGTGTGATCTTAGAACTACACTGTCCCATAAGGGGAAATATTTTCCCACAAAATAATTTTGAAATAGGAAAATTTGGCTTCTTAATATCAGCTTGAAAGTTTCATTTCTTTTATTTAGCAGGCTAAGGGTTATGAAAGATGACAATAGTGATTTATATTAACAAATTACAAATTTCCAAAGACATTTTTTGGTCTGGCAGCAGACCATATTTCAAAACATTATAGCAACAGAGGATGCAATCATAAAGAGCCACTTATATCAGATAGGAAAATACTTTGCACTTTTAAAAAAAATAAAAATGAGGCATGCTTGACGAAATGTGGGTTTCAAGCATCTCCAAAAAGTATCAACCCAAGTCAGCCTGCCAAGTACAGCCTGACTTACATCAAACCTTTTTGCCTTTTGGTCAATTTTCTGTATGTCTAAGGACAATTCTACCTCATGATTCAGTTGGTTGTTAGACACAATGGATTTTATGGATCCATGATTATGTGGCAACCTGCTTGGTATAATGCATCATGCCCTTTTTGCTAGATCATGGCTCAAAAGTAGATAGCTTTGCAAGATTTAACCCTTTACCAAACAATCCCAAGTTTTCACGACCCTGGGAAATAAGGCTTTTGGAAACATTGTGGGAAAAGGAGAAAATGCTGGTAACCAGCATTTTCTCCTTTACCCACAATGTTTCCGGACCTATCAGAGAGCTTAAGCTCATTTGTACCAAAGTTGAACTTGTCGACTGCAAATGCTTTGAAACTAGTCTGGTCTAAAATTTTGTGGTAAAGGGTTAGGCCTAAATCTGTAAGTTTAAATTTAAATAATTAAGTTTAAATTAACCTAAAATCATATTTGAGCTCATGCTCCTTTCCAAATGGGCATTTTCCAAATCTGTATGTAGCATTGCTGAAACATTATCTACATTACCAAACACCTACCCAGACATTTTACTGTACATAGAACTGGTAGTGGAGAATTCTGATGACTGGACGCTATCTCCTGTGGCACTGCTGGTGTCAGAGAACAAGTCTGAGTCTTGATTGGCTCCTGTGCCTCCACTCTCTGCAATAAACATACAGGCCAATATCATAACAAAAATAAAGGCATTGTGATATACAGCTACAAGTACATATACTACTTTTAACCCGTTGCCACACAATCTCGACTTTTAACGACCCCGAGGACAAGAGCTTTCGAAAACATTCGGAAAAATGAGAAAATGCTGAAACTGCCATCTCCTCCTTTCCAACAATGTCTTCCATGCTGTCAAAGACAAATCGCACCATTTCAGCCACAGTTGATCTGTTGTTTGCCATTGCTTTCAACTTGGATGTTTCTAAAATCCAACCATTTGAGCCACAAGTACTTTGTTCCTGCAGTTGCTTTCAATTTGGATGTGTCTACAATTTTGTTGTGTGGTAAAAGATTAATATTTTTCTTTGGTACAGCATTTTCTCCTTTTCCAACAATGTTTTCTACCCTTGTTGTCTGCAATTGCTTTCAACTTGGATGTGGCTAAAATCCAACCATTTGAGCCAACAGTAATTTTCTATTTGCAATTGCTTTCAATTGGATGTGTTTAATTTTTTTTTGAGTAGTATAGGATGTTACACTTTCTTCGGTGCAAAATATGCATATGGACAAAAGCAACAAACAAAAATGCATCTATATTCAACAAGTGTTCCTTTATTATATCTTTAAGAAAGCCTCGGCAGAAAATGTCTTTACCAAAAAGACAGAAACAACATTTCACCTAGAATGGCTAGTCTGGCCTTTTCCTTTTCTTGTCTGACAACAGAAAGTCTGGTCTTTTGCTTCTCAAACTTTTCTCCCATCTCCTGAAGGCTAACATGGTAGTTCTCATAGCTTTCTATCAAATGAGGTTTCAGATCAGTTTCTATAAAGTCTGCTCTGTTATACTTGTACATCTGTTAAAATAGAAAAGATGTGAAGCTAAATCATGTTTCTCTAACCCTTTGCTAAACAATCCAGAGTTTTAACGACCCTGAAGGAGACAACTTTTGAAAACTTCATGGGAAAAAGGAGAAAATGCTGGTAACCAGCTTTTCCTCCTTTTCCCACAATGTTTTTTACCATTTAAATGAAGAGAATGTCTTCTGAGCTACATTCAATTCTTTGTCTGCAAATTCTTTCAATTTGGTAGAGAGTAAAATTTTGGTGTTTGCTAAAGTGTTAATTGGTATAGAGTAATGCTTCTAAAACTAATAAAACACTGTATTTTAACATCACTTAGGAAGATGCACTGAAACATGCATACTTATACATGATTTCAGAAAATAGTCTTTAAACATGATTTACAAATGAGTACCTAAACATGATTTATTGCTATGCGCCTATTCATGATTTAAAAGTTCCTATACATGATTTAGAACAAAGAACTTATTTAAAATATGGGACTGTATAACAGAAAAAAATATAAACCAGTGTACTTGACTTGTCATGATTTAGAATTACAACCTTAAACACGACTCTGAACAAAGAACTTCAACATCATTAAGAACAATGAATCTCGACATGTTTTAGAACTAGGTATATAAAACAGGATTTAGACCTGTGAACTTGCATGATTTAACTCTACAAAACAACAAAATTTTAGAATGGTTCAAATTCAAACGACTTGCAGAGGAGAAACTAATTGTGGTATAATTGATGAAAACTGTACCAGAGAGGGAAGAAAACATTGTGGGAAAAGGAGAAAATGCTGGTGACCAGCATTTTCTCCTTTTCCCCCAATGTTTTCAAAAGGCTGCCTCCTTAAAGTCATTAAAACTTGGGATGGTGTGGTGAAGGTATAAAACTATGTACTAAAACATGATTTTGAACAATGTGCTTAAACATGATATAGAAGTATGCACTTACAACTCTTAAGGATTCATCCCAAAGATTTCCTTGAATGAGTGTTACAATTGCTTCCTCTATGTCCTGTAAAAGATTTATAAAAATAAAAGTCTTGGCTTAACCCTTTACCAAATGATAAAATTCTAGACTTGTTCAAATTAAAAGCATTTGCAGGCAACAAAATAAATGTGACTCAAAAATTGAAATTTGTTGTGGGAAGGTTATGTTTTCAAAAGGCCTCCTCTTTAGGGTCGTTAAAAGCTGTGATCATGTGGTAATGAGTTAAAAAAAAACTCTAATATGATCGACTCACCTTAGCATAAAATCTTTTAACCTTTTCCCAAACAAGCCCTGGTTTTCACGTGTCTGCAGTACAAGTCTTTTGAAAACACTGTGGGAAAAGGAGAAATTGCTCGTAACAATTTCTCCTTTTCCCACAGCGTTTTCTACCCTTTTTGCGACCTCTCTGCCATTTTCATCAAATTTAAAACTGTCGTCTGCAAACTCTTTCAATTGGGACCAGTCCAAAATTTGTCGTTTGAAAAAGGGTTAAGTTGTGTAAATATGAGCAATGCTCTGGCAAAAGAGGGTATAATGCATCTCTGTGGTGCACTATACCAGGCAAGTCAATAACTAGTTCTGGAGGTAGAATGGTCCTTTGACATGCAGAAAATTTACAAACAGCAAAACTTTTTGACCACTGTCAGCCTGCAATTTTCTTTGCAGATGCATTAAGCCCCCTTATCACAAAGCATGAGCCAATACTTCAATACACCTAAAAGAGAAGTAGGCTAACTTTTAAAGACTTTCTTAAGGTCATTTTATTATTTAGATTTTCCAAAGGAAGTTATGTATAAATTATTTTACCTGCCCATACTGCTCCAAAACAATAGCTGCTTCCCTGTATTTATGTCTTGACTTTAGGTCATCTGAAGTGGAAAGAATATCACTGGCTGTATTCATCGAGCATTCTCAATACTATTTTGTGTAATCTAAATTCCAAGAAAGGCCATCTTATTGGCTGAGATAGAACATCTCAGCCAATCAGAGAGCATGTATTTAAGCAATAAAAATGAGGATTATGAATTAACTCACCCTGTTTTTAAGTATTTCTGCTACTGCCTTTTTTCAAGAGTTTTGAAATATTACATCACATAGAGCTTTATTCAATCCAATAGGAACTTACAGTGTAAAAATGACTATTGTTTGAGATGTTCACAATAATACAATCCATCTCACTCAACTGCAATACCAACATATATTCAATTTTGCTTGGCTGTTTTTAACCTGTTATCTCCTGCTGATGATTCTCTGTTGTTTCACAGCAGTCTACTTTTTAAAAAACATTCAGGCAAAAGGAGAAATGGCTTGTAACAAGCAATTTCATTTTTTTGCCACAAATTTACAGAGAATTTATTTCAATTCCTAAACATGTTTAACCCATTCCCAAACAACGAATTTTGGATGCTGTGAATTTGAAAACATCTGCAGATGACAATTTTATACTTCATACAAATGAGCTGATGTTCTCTAATAAAGTGGAAAACATTGTGGGAAAAGCAAAAAATGATGTTTACTACTCCCTGTCCCACAATGCTTTTGTAAGTCCCCAATATAGGTGATGAAAGCTGTATTTATGATGTATTTTAACCCTTTACCACACAATCCCGACTTTTAATGACCCTGAGAAAGAAGCCTTTTGAAAACATTGTGGGAAAAGGAGAAAATGCTGGTAACCAGCATTTTCTCCTTTTCCCACAATGTTTTCTACCCATCCCCCCAAAAAATTTCCATTTCTCAGTCACACTTATTCTGTCGTCTGCAAATGCTTTCAATTTAGACCAGTCTACCATTTTGTCATTTAGTAAAGAGTTAGAAAAAGAAAAACGATAGTTTTAATTTAACATAACTTTTACATCAGACACCATCAAAAGCCATTTGTAAAAGCAAAGCATTTGAATACAACCGTTATTGATGTTAAGAAAGATTCTTGGATGGATAAATACCTGTAATTTTCATAGCCAAGCTGACCATTTGTTCAGGTGTGTAATGTAATTTACCAGCCATACACAAGGCTAACTGCCATTCACCACCAGACAAATATGCTTCAAGTGCCATGTCCCAGCTCTCAGCCTTTGTGTACATGATTCCTGCTTCCTCATGCCGACGTTTGGATGTCAACACATCCCCATATGAGCTTGCTACAGCCTTTAATAACAGGAAAAAAGGATAAACCCTTATCCTACTGACCTGCTACATAAATTGAATGAAACTATCAAGTTGATAGTAAACCCCCAACTGTTCCTATTTCAAAGCTATTTTTTGGGGAAAGATATCTCCTTATCGGACAGTGTTTATCCAAGATCAGACTGCATGTTTTGTACATTCTGATCTTGATCTACACTGTTCATAAAAGGTCCTAGAGTCACACTTAGCAGCCTAAGGGTTAACACAACACAGTTCACCATTTACACCATTCCTCTGCTTTGAGATTCTACTGCCATATATATACTAAACAGAAAAAAAAAATGCAGGGTGAACATTTTATACATGTACCTTAAAATGGAAATCATATAAATGTTTGATTAAACATTGTTTTATTACTGGACATATATTTTTTGGCAAACGGCCAAAATTTTATTACAATATGAGAAGTATTTATAGATTTTTAATTTATTATCAGTAGTTCAGTGCTTATTGCATAAATTTTTCACCCTGCATTCCTTTACCCATTAAGTACAGTTACATAGTTCTGGTGATAACCTCTGTACCCTTTACCAAACAATCCCAACTTTTAACGAACCTGAAAAAGAAGGCTTTTGAAAACATTGTGGAAAAAGGGGCTGGTTACCAGCATTTTCCCCTTTTCCCACAATGTTTTCTACTCTATTAAAGACAAACTCTATCATTTGAGCCACATTTGAATTGTTGTCCGTAAATACTTTAGACAAGTCTTAATTTTTGTGGCATGGTAAAGAGTTAAAAGAAACACCTGCATATAACAGTAATCTGACATAAAATACTCCTTTAGGCCATACTGATATATCATTCTATTAGAACTTAACCTTTATTATGGACCACTGATACAAGAAAGACCACTTTTTACTAGGATGGTTTCCAGTGACTAATATACAACGTACTTGGCTGATCTGCATGTACTCACCTTATACTCTGCAGAAGAATGTGCGAAGATCTGTAGAGCTTGCTTGTGCAGCTTGTGTTCATTGATAAGAGACATACACTCACTAAAATACTCGTGACCTGAAAGTACAGTCCAACCTGTATTAAGCAACCACCTTGGGGACACTGAAAATGTACTTGCTTAACCAGCATTTTCTCTCTACTTTTCTCACAATGTTTTCTACCCTTTCAAGAATGAATCTTATCATTTCAGCCACATTTAACTTGTTGTGTGCAAATGCTTTCTTTCAATTTGAAAGAGTCTAAAATTTTTCATTTGGTAAAGGGTTAAGATTTTTCAATGTTTTCCATAGTATATGTAACTCTTTCTATGCTTGGGAAAACATGTGTGTTCATTTAGACAGTACTAGCGTAGATCAAGATCAAATTTTGCAGAAAAAGCAGTGTGATTTTGAATCCATGCTTTCAAATATTTTGTGACATGTAAGAAAACAGATTGTTCAATTTCTTTTTTCTATTTCTTTAAAAGGTTTTAAAGTCTTAACTATGCAACACAATTTTAGACAAATCCACAAAGCAGTTACAGTCCACAAATCAAAAGTGGCTCAAATTGAGGGATATTTCTGTGAAAGAGTAGAAAACATTGTGGGAAAACTTCTCTCACAATGTTTTCAAAAGCCTTCTTTCTCAGGGTTGCTATACTCATGATTTTTTGGTAAAGGGTTGATGCTACTTTCAAGTTTTCCAGTTATAATGTGGCAAAAGTACCTTTGTATATTGTCTTTCCTGTGTTTCACCAGGACAGGACTGGGACTCTGTAGTGCCTTACCCAAAGTCATCTATGTGATTAGCACCACTAGCAAGAAATGCAACATAGTTTCTTGGCTACAAACCCTAAGCCTTAACCATCGACACTGTAATTGCTTTGTATGATACTTTCCAGTTATCATAAGCATACTCTAAAAATAGATATCGCATGACATTTTATGACAATCAAGAAACATGAAGAAAATCTTAATTATGATAGCACAGCCTTACCACATTTACAAATATTACTTAAGGCCCTCTCATATCTTTTTAAGTGCTTATCAATTGTATAGTGCTGATAATTTGTCTCCAGTTTCCGTAGTCCATTTAAAAATGGGATGTACTCTTTTGGGTCCTGAAATAATGAGAGAAAATGAAATTGTCATTCGTGAGTAATTCGACAGTAAATTGGCTTGGTATGATTCTCAGCTTTATAAAATGCAAAATTAATATTTTAAACCATTGCCGTAAATACATAGTCTTGGTAACTTCTCAGTGTAATGCTGATCTTGTTGAACACAACAATTCTTTTTGTTTGTTTGACGCTCAACACCATTTCCAAGATTATTTCAGTCATTTTATGGTGGCCAGTGTGCTTTCCATGTTTTCTTGGAGTTTCTTTTATCAATATTAAGCACAATATTCTTTCCAAGCCACTGGCTACTAACTAATGTAAAAGCTACAAAATAGAGTTCAGCGTTGATAAAAGAATTAATACTTCAGAGGAGGGGGTATAAAAATAGAACCAGTAACCCATGGATTTTAAGCCCTATGTGTTACAACAGCTCATCCTATAAAATGCAATGATTGAGTAATTTCTAATATCAGATTCTAGCTGTTGATGTCATTCATTAACTCTACCAAACAACAAAATTTTGGACTCAACCAAATTGAAAGCATATGGGGTGCATTAAGCCATCTTTTGCCAGAGCCTCACTCATATATGTTATATACTATCTGTGTAATATATAAATGGAGTGTATTTAAACTGAATTTACATTTTGTCACACAATATCTGATACCTCATGAAGAACAGGGTAAGAAATTTCACTACAATATGGTAAACAATAGGACATAGATCTTTTCTAGATTTTTTTTTTCTTGCCAATATCTTAGTAAACCCTTACCACATGAACCAGATTCAGTGGCAGAGAAAGTTAGTGGCCTTTTGAAAACATTGAAGGAAAAGGATAAAATGCTGATAACCAGCATTTTCTCCTGTTTACACAATTATTTCTCCATTTTCAAAAGCAAATCCATCTATTTGAACTGCATTTCATATGTTTATGTTGTCTGCAAATGCTTTCAATTTTGGATTAATATTTCTATCGATTCTACCATTTGGCAAAGAGTTAAAAAACCATCTTTTTATACCAATTAAAAAAAATGGTTTTTGTAGAATTTTCTCTAAACTTGTCGATAAGAAATGAGCCATACTCTGTGAAAAGATGGCTTAATGCATCTGCAAAAAGTATCAACCCAGGTCCGCCTGCGCAGACTGCGCAGGCTGACCTGGGCTGAAACCTTTTGCTATTGGTCAATTTGCTGTTTGTCCAAGGACCATTCTACTTCATGGTTTGGTTAGTTATTAGACAAAATGTATGTTATGGATCCATAGCTATATGACAAGCCTCCTTTTGCCAGAGCATGGCTTAAATCCAGTTGCATACAACAATTGCTATATGAGTGTTTCTCACAGAAACTAACCTTTTGGCTTTTCTCTGCAACCATTAACACAAGATCAAAGTCGTAGGTCCCAAGGGCAATATCAAACAGTTCATTGACATCCACAAGGAATAATAAATACTTCAAGACTTCTTCCGCACTGATGTGAGGTTTTTCATTTTCACAATCTGATAAAAATACATTTACAAGCATTGTGAAACTTGAAATATTTCTTCTGCTTCCATCTCTTCACTAAACAGCGAGAGTTCAGCCTTATCCAAATCAAAAGCATTGCAGATGACAATCATATGGTAGAAAAATATTGCAGGACAGAAAGAAAATGCTGGTTTTCAGCATTTTCTCCTTTTCTCACAATGGTCACAAAAACCTTCTCCCTCAGGGTCGTTAAAACTCAGGATTACTTGGTAGAGTTAAATTCTTAACCCCTGCTTTGCCCAATTTATTCTGATGACTGCCACAGGAACATTTTATGTCAACTACACTTGCCGTTAACAGGAATGATATGGAGCTATTTCTGTATAAAGCAGAAATAATAGACCAAGATCAAACTGCATGTATGTGTAGTTTGATCTTGGTCTATACTATCCCTAAAATTTAGCCATATCTGGTTATATACGGTGTGAAAATTTGCTTCTTTTCCAAAATTATGGCAACTTTTTACTCCCAGAGCCAAAGGCACATGAGATGACTTCAAAAGTAGTTTATTGAAAAATGGAATATCAACATAGATTAACCCTTTACCACACAATTAATGCTTTCAACAACCCTGAGGAAGAAGACTTTTGAAAACATTGTTAGAAAAAAAAAATGCTGGTAACCAGCATTTCCTCCTTTCCTTACAATGTTTTCCACCCTATCAAGGACAAATTTTGTCGTTTTGGCCCTTTTCAATATCTTGTCTGCCAATGCTTTCGATTTGGACCAGTCTAAAATTTTGTCGCTCCGTCAAGAGTTAAGATCTCAGTCGATTGTTATACAAAATGGATTTTATGGACCCACAATTATGCAATGACTTGCTAGGTATCAAGGACCACTGAGATGCATTAAGCCCCCTTTTGCCAGAGCATGGCTCATATGTAGATGACATATACTACACAAATAAAAAGAAGTTCTCTGAATGGGCAGGAAATATTGTGGGAAATAATGTGGTTACCAGCATTTTCTCTTTCTCCCACAATTTTTTCAAAAGCCTTCTTTAACAGTGTTATTAAAACAGGGGGACTGTTTGGGTTGTTTATATAGTGTTTAATGCCATTTTCAAAATTATTTCAGGTATATCAGTGACCAGTGCACCTATCCATGCCTTCCTGGAGTTTCTTTTGCCAGTGTTTTGCACAATATTCTTCCCAAGCCACTGGCTGCTTTCTCACATATCCAAAGACAAAACAATGATCTGCAGTGAGTGAGAAATGAATCCTGTTGCAGAGTCTATTGTCAACACTTTGGAAGAAAGTGGATGAGCTGGGTATTCGAACCAGCAACCCCCTGTTCCCAAGGGAATGCTTGGAAATGATTTATGACATACAATGAAAGCAATCAAGTCTCACCTCTAAGCTTTTTCACTAACTGAAGTGCCTGCTCCAATTCTGGAGTTGTCTTTCTTACACAGGTGGTCAACACTGACAGAAGATACCTGAAATAGCATTTCTATAATAAATATATGCCTCTGTATTCAGTGTCATGTAAATTAAGGTCAGTGTTTGTTCTTCGTTTGTTTCTATGGTGTTTAATGTTGTTATATTGCAGTGGTCAGTGCACCTTTCAATGCTTTCCTGGAGTTTCTTTCATCAGTTTTCTGGGCAACATTCTTTCCAAGTCACAGGCTGCTTTCCAACATAAACATCATTGCAACAATGTTCAGGGATGAGAGAAGAAAGAATCCTGCCACATCAATCCTGGCAAAGAATTAGGCTAAGCTGGAGGATCAAACCATTGAACCCTGGGTTTCAAGCCATGCACATTACCAACTGAGCGACTGGGCTCTGCCTGACTAACATGCTCATGTAATATACCTTTTCTTCTTTGAAAAGCAGGTATAGTAATTATCAGATATGTCTTTAACCCTTTACCAAACAATCCCGACCTTTAACGACCCTGAGAAAGAAACCTTTTGAAAACATTGTGGGAAAAGGAGAAAATGCTGGTAACCAGCATTTTCTCCTTTTCTGACAATGCTTTCTACCCGCTCCAACAGAAATATTAATTTTTGGGTCACATTTATTTTGTCGTCTGCAAATGCTTTCAATTTGGACTGGTCTAAAATTTTGTTGTTTGGTAAAGAATTCAGAGGACACAAAATTGCATTTTCAGACAGACAGACAGACTAACATCCTGACTCCAGTATAATCCCTGTGACTTTGTTATTGGGGTCATAATTATGTTTTTGATTATGTGGAAAACATTACAGGAAAAGGAGAAAGTATAAAACACAACCTACCTGTTTTCATCAATATCTATGAGAGCTTGTCTCACTGCATCACACACAGTGTCCACTTTACTTTTACCAAGCCTCTCTGGTGTTCTAACAGTAGTTGGGCTATCCTTGTTCCTGCTGTATGCAGCTGTATACATTGTCACTGTCACATCTTCTTCACTGTAATTACATCAAATTAAATTTACCTCCCAAAAAGAGAAATACTGCAGACAATGTTAAATATATGCTAGCAATGTTATAAGGATAATTAAGATAAAATATCAACACATGAAAGCTTTGTTAACCCTTTCCCAAACAAGCCCTGGTTTTCACGTGTCTGCAGTACAAGTCTTTTGAAAACACTGTGGGAAAAGGAGAAATTGCTCGTAACGAGCAATTTCTCCTTTTCCCACAGTGTTTTCTACCCTTTTGGAGAACTTTCTGTCATTTTCATCAAATTTAAAATTGTCGTCTGCAAACTCTTTCAATTTGGACCAGTCTGAAATTCATTGTTTGGGAAAGGGTTAACAAAAAGATGATCTCCAACAACACAAAACAACAGTGCCAATTGCAGGTACATGTCCCAATACTCAGCTGCAGCTGCTATTTCTGTGATAATTTTATGTAAAAAAAAAAAGGCATAACTATGTCAAAAATATTTCAGGATTACCTGCAAATAATACATAAATACAATGCCAAAATTTTAACCATTTTACTGAAAGAAACAGTGCAATTTCCTAACCCTTGGAAAAAAAAAAAAAATAGTTATTAGTATTTATCAGAGCATAACAAGAAATTTCTACTCACAGCAAAAAAAGAATTACATAAGAAAAGAACAAGAAAATACCTTTGTAAACTTACATGAGGTCTGTTAGGAACAAGTTGATGTGGTTGACAACTTTCACTTGCTCTATAAACATTTTAACATTCTCCAGAAACACGGCGGGATCATGATCATAGATAAGGTTCATATTTATTCTATGCTTCTTCATTAATATAAAGGCTTCTCCAAAATTCAAACTGCAATTATAAAAGCACACAAAGTATTGTACACAGAAAGGATTGACTCATTAATGAGCCATACTCTGTGAAAAGGGGGCTTAATGCTTTGCAAAAAGTATTGATCCAGGTCAGCCTGCGCAATCAGCACAGGCTGACCTGGGCCAAAACTTTTTGCTTTTGGTAAATTTTTGCATGTCAAAGGACCAGTGTAGCTCATGATTCAGTAGGTTGTGATACAAAAGAGATTGTAGGGATGTATAATACTGTGACTTGCTTGTTATCATGCATCACGAAGTAGTACTTAAAACCTATAGCATGCAATCTGATTGAACCCACAACTAAACAATGGTATTTCAACAAAATGAGGAAAAAGGCTTTTGAAAACTGTGAATAAAGATTGAAATTTCTCACTGCAACCAGTTTTTCTCTTCAGTTCAATGATTTTAACAGATGTCTACTGAAAGGTGCAAAAGATTACCCACCAAAAGAAGCATTCTAAGCATATGCTTTGTAACCCTTTACCAAACAATCCTGGGTGTTAACTGCCCTGAAGAAATGAGCTTTTGAGAACACTTTGGAAAAAGGAGAAAATGTTGATTAAAACATTTCCTCCATTTCCAAACAAAGTTCACTACCCTTTCATTGACAACATTTTACATATTTTCAAAAACCTCTTTCCTCAGGGTCATTAACTCTTAACCTGCTGAATAAGTTAAATGAAACTTTTCAAGCCCATAGTAAAAACTCGAATGTTGCAATTTCATAGTTATTTTTTGGGAAAAAGATATCTCCTTATATATAAGACAGTGTAGATCTAAGATCAGACTGCATGTTCTGAGCAGTCTGATCTTGATCTACACTGTCCGCAAAAGGTCCTTGAGTAGCTCTTAGTAACCTAAGGGTTGAAACTCTGAATTGTTTGGTAAACCATAGAAATTTTCTTACTTACTCAGACAGATACTTTCTCACAAGAGACAAGACTAGGGCTCTGGGGTGAATGGTTTCCAGATTTCCCCTGGGCATCTGCAGGACAAGTTTTGTATCGTCTGTCACGGATATCACAATTCTGGAACCACGCTCTACCCTGCGAACACTTTCATCAAATGGATGAGCTTTGCCATCTGACAAGCTTGGCAGATCTGTTTGATAGATAAATTCATTTAAACCTTTGCTAAACAACAAAATTTTAGACTTGTCCAAATTTAGAGCATTTGCAGACGACAAATGTTACTAAAAAATTGAAAGTTGTGTTTGGAAGGGTAGAAAACATTGTGGGAAAAGAAGAAAATGCTGGTTACCAGCATTTTCTTGTTTTTCCACAATGTTTTCGAAGGTCTACTTCCTCAGGGTCGTTAAATCTCGGGACTGTGTGGTAAAGGGTTAATTCATTACGGCTTTTGGGAAGAGATGGTTCATTAGGAACACTATCTCTTATTGTCATGTTTTCAAAACTGATTGACTATCAGACAGAAAAAGCCTATAATTAAGACCATTGTTAAATTATTGTATTATTATTGGGGAGAACAAAAATTTTTAGAATATGACATATGCTGGATTTTGGGACAAAATTTCGTTAAACTAATCTAAAACATCAATAAGCAAGCCTTTTAGTTTTAGGAAGTTTTGTACAATTTTATATTAAAGGCCATGGAAAACATACATTACAATGGAAATGGAGATTTCTTTTTCACTTCTTTCAGATTTTTTTAACATAAGATCAATTACTAAAACTATAAATTTATGTAGACTACCTGAACATGTCTAGTGAAGATAATATTTTAAGACCAAAGTGTCAAACTGTTAAGATGCCAAACTGCTTGTTGCAAGATAGAAGTTGATCCTTAACAGACAACAAAACTTCAGTTTCATACAAATTAAAAGCATTTGCAGACAACAAATTAAATGTTACTCAAATGATTGGAGTTTGCTTTGAAAGGATATAAAACATTGTGGGAAAAGGAGAAACGATGGTTACCTGCATTTTTCCTTTTTTTCTGACAATGTTTTCAAAAGCTACCTTCTTCAGGGTAGTTAAAACTCAGAAAAGTGTGGTAAAGAGTGATGGTTGATACCATTTACCCATAGATAAAGTTATTTTCCTTATAATTTTTTTTTTTCAAAACAAATAGCAAAGAAACCTTTGATAGTAATAAAACTTTCAATGTAAGATACATGTTTTACTTTTTATGTGTGTAAACATTTTAGTCAAATGAGTCAAGGCATTAGAAATGGCATTAGTTTTTGCTTGTTTCAGGACTGTTTCATGCTTAAAAGAGAGAAAAAAAAACCCAACATTTTTTCAGACAAAATTAAAGCAGTTTTCATTTGTCTAGTTAATGATAAAATGTACATCAGTTGACAAGACAAAGTTTGGAAGAAATACCTTGTAAAATGCAGGATTACACAAGTCAAAGATCTGACTACGTTATGTGCAGTCCGATCTTAATCTACACCCACAAAAAGTATCCTAACTTATTCTTGGCATAACGGAGGTAAGAGTCAAACTCACCTTTAATTTTTGTTTTACGACAGATACAGCGACAAGTATGGGTTAATGTAGTCAACAGTAGGTATTCATCATGTATTGAAAAAGATGTACAGTTTGAGGCTACCTGTTGAAAGAAAATTAACACATTTTTCACCTTGAAGTAGACCAATTTTGGAAATATTGTGAGAACATGAGAACTACCATTAACTCTTAAGCTGCTAAGTGTGACTCACTAACCTTCTGCGGTTAACCTTTTGTTGCACAAAATGTGCAGTCTGATCTTGGATCTACACTATCAAATAAGGAGAATATTTTTCTCCAAAAACGTAAGTTTGAAGTAGCATTATTTGGGATTTTACAATCGGTATGAAAGTTTCATTTAATTTATATAGCAGGATAAGGGTTAACATACACTTTCTCCTTTCACCATAATGTTTTCAAAAATATTTAAATATCACACCTAAATTTATCTGGACACTGTGATTATAATATAACTGCTTTGGAATGATTTTCTGCAAATGTGCTTCAGAAGGTAATGTGTTAGTAATGAAACTAATGGGGAAAAAGTCCATTTATTCCAACATATGATGTATAATAAGTGTTGCAATATATTTTTCTTTGATGGACAAAGGATTATCTTGAGCTTTCAATTACAGCAAAGTGGTGAGTAAGACATGCTGATATTGTCACAATTTTAAGAGCTAGTAGAAAAAAAATTCAAGTGGATAAAAGCAAAACCCTCTCTAACAACTTACACACAGAATAAGACTGGAAAGTGATAACAATCATTACAAATTAATTGAGCTAGGCCCATTTTTCATTCATCATTTTATGTTCTTTAGCCACTACTCTATCACACAAAACAATATCACCACATGCTGGTGCCCATATTTCGCTGCAAATGCTATTTTCAGCAAAATTGTAGTTTAAAATATGGGCATAACTGTCAAAAGGTTTTTGACGGTTACCTGCCTTCTGGTACAAATTTCCCTCTTGACAGTAAAGAATCAGCCAGATCTTGAAGTAAATATGTTCAGTGATAGAAAATATATATTGCCATAGATATCAGAAAATGTCTATGTTTTTGAGCGCTGTCAACAGGGCTATGAGTACACCTCAGTAGTTTTTTAGAGACAGCTAAAAAGTAACTTCGATGCAAGAAAATATTTTAGTATACCTCCGTATCATTGACATAAAACCTGTATCTGTCTGTAAGGCCAAGAACAGCCACCTGTTTAAATATATAAAAAAAATATTTTTTCACTAGTGCTGAGTCAAATTATTTAGTTTGCACATGAAACTTGTATTTCGAAAAATGTATATGAATCATGCTCTATCTTAACCCTTTACCACACAATCCTGAGTTATAATGACCCTGATGAAGAAGTCTTTCGAAAATATTGTGGGAAAAGGAGAAAATGTTGGTAACCAGCATTTTCTCCTTTTTCTACAATGTTTTTTTTTTTTACCTTAAAAATGTAGAAATAATGATTTGAGCTACATTAATTTGTTGTCTTTAAATGCTTTCAATTTGGCCCAGTCCGAAAATTTCTTGCTTGGTAAGGAGTTAACCCTTTACCAGACAACAAAATTTTGGCTCTGTCCAAACTGAAAGCGTTTGCAGACGACAATTTCAATGTGGCTCAAATGGTGCAAGTTTCCTTTGACAGGGTACAAAACATTGTGGGAAAAGGAGAAAATGCTGGTTACCAGCATTTTCTCCTTTTCCCACACTGTTTTCAAAAGCCTTATCTTCCAGAGTCGTTAAAAGTCAAGATTGTGTGGTATAGGGTTAAAGGGGTCTAATGCATTTGCAAAAAGTACCAACCCAAGTCAGCCTGTGTAGGCTGACACAGGTCTAAACTTTTTGCTGAAGGTAAATTTTCTGCCTGTCAAAGGAACTTTCTACCTCATTATACAACCAGTACAAAGATTTAAGTTTACACTAAGTCCATCTATGACATAATAATTCTACTCCTTTTTAATCCTTTACCAGACAACAAAATTTAAGACTTGTCTGAATAGAAAGCATCAGCAGAAGACAAACTGAAAGTGACTCAAAAATTGAAACTTGTTTTGGTAAGTGTAGTAAACATCATTGGAAAAGAAGAAAATGCGGGTTACTAGCATTTTCTCCTTTTGCCACAATGTTTTCACAAGCTTTCTTTCTCAGTATCATTACAAGTCAAGATTATATGGTAATGGCTTAATCTATAATATGCATATCATTTGGGTTATATTTTTTTTGAAAAAAGCCAAAATAAGAGCACCCTATGCAAGTGTCAATGCTTGGCTGTGATTTCTGTTTTAGAAAAAATTCTAGGAGAAAAAAAAAAGATCCAGGGTCGTCCACTCTTCCGGACCCCCTTCAATAGATAGCAACTACACGCAGCTCAACTTTGAAGATCATATCTACTGCAATAACAGAGACATCTGGAAATCCTCAAATGATGACAATACAGACCAACAACAGAGCTATGAAAAACACCTTGATGTTACTCTAAAAATCAGCCAAGATAAAAATGAAGATTACCATACCTCCCCACCCACATCACAAACAGCCATCTGTATACAGGGCACAGGAAACTGGACCTCATCTCCAACACTCGTAGTCCAAGGCAAAATCAAATCATCTTCTACAGAACGAAAGTATAAGGTGTCAAGATAACAAGAGTACATCATATTCTAAAACATAATTCATTCACCACAACCTATGTTGAGGGTATTCATAAGAAATGTCATGAAGACAAATTTTAACAAGTACATATGCTGCCAAGTAGCTCTGTCCCTCATGGCCTCAAAATCAAGGGGTGCAGTCTGATCTTGATCTACACTGTCTGCAAAAACAACTTAAGTTGGTTCCAGGGCATTAAGGGTTAATGCTGTTTATACCAAAACATCTAACAAAACAGTGGACATTATAGATCCAGGCTTAGACTGCATGTTTTGTGCAGTATGGTTTTGATCTGCCCTGTTCACAAAAGCTACCAAACTTGTGATAGGCATTAAAAGGGTTTACACTCACTTTAAGTGCCAAATATGAAACCTTGACCTTTTTTGATGATTGAAAACATACTGAATCATACTCTGGTAAAAGTGGGCTTAATGCATCTCTGTAACGCATGATACCATGCAAGTCATCACAGTTTTATACGTGGATCCTAAAAACAACCCACTGAATCATGAGGTACATCGGTCCTTTGACATACAGAAAATTGACCAGAAGCAAAAAGTTTTGGCCCGATACTTGGTTCGATACTTTTTGCAGATGCATTAAGCCCCCTTTTCACAGAGCATGGCTCATAGGTCATTGAAACTCAGATTTTCATCTAACAGGTTTGACTAAACAAACGGATTGCCCAGATCAAAGATCAGATTGCACAGCCTAATCTTGATCTATGCTGTCAGCAAAAGTCCCTTTTTCCCACCTATATAGATAAAAGGGTTAAAATACAATGACATACCTAGAATATATTTTAGGACTGTACCATCTGTTAACTGTAGAGTGGCAAGGTCACCTTGAGGGTAAGCTGCCACACCATACACACAGGATTCTACCATCTGACTGCCTCTGAAGGTAAAAAAATATTTTCTTGACTTAAACCCGAGAATAATTTGGTTTGCATGCAACTTTGAATAAATTTTTATGCTGTATTTAATAGTATTTCAGCCACATCGTGGCAAAAGCTCACTTATTTATGTATTTCCTTAGTTTCAATGGTACTAGGCCTTGGCTCTCTGGTGCCTGAGGAAATACAGTCATACATTTTCAGGACAGTCCGTGGGACTCAAACCGTGGATTTCCTGGCCATTTATGTATTCACCTACCATTCTACATTGCACTGTCATTCTTAATCTAAATTTAGAAAGTAAGACAGTTCTGATTGGCTGAACCAATTTGATTAAGTCAATCAGAAATAGTGTTTCTTTAAAATTTAGAAAATATCTGAAAATTTGATTTTCTGATTGGCTAAACCAATTTGACTGAAAGTGTTATTAAAGAAAGGTTGGTATATATGGGTCTTAACCCTTTACCACACAATCCCGAGTTTTAACGACCCTGAGAAAGAGGCTTTTTGAAGACATTGTGGGAAAACAAGAAAATGCTGGTAACCAGCATTTTCTTCTTTTCCCACAATGTTTTCTATCCCTCCCAAAACAAATTTCAATTTTTGGGTCACATTTATTTTGTCATCTGCAAATGCTTTCAATTTGGATTAGTCTAAAATTTTGTCGTTTGGTAAAGAGTTAAAGCAATAAAAAAAAGCCTCATAAAAGTTGAAAAATTTCCTTTTTTTGTTATTATAATACCTTTTCATCATTATCGATTCATTTTTCATAAATGATTGGTGCTAGTTCTTAAGTGTCATTTTATAAGAGTAAAGTATACTTTGAACTAACCATTACTGTTTGATGTGTATAAAAGAAGATAAAAATTGTCATAGTGGTAAGAAACCATTCACTTTGTACTTACATCACTGTAATACCTTTATTATCAACGATAGCCTTGTGTAAAACTGAGTGCGGTCTTGGTGTCATGGCAACAGAGAAGAAGATCATGGTATCTTTAGAAATCCATGTAAAGTGAGATAAAGATAATGGAATCCTTTGTTCTGGTAAATCACTTATCCTGTAAAAGCAATAACATCCTTTTTCCATTGTTTCTAAATTTTGAATGACTTTGTCCTTTAACCCTTTATCACAAAAATCCCAACTTTTAACGACCCTGGGAAAGAAGCATTTTGAAAATATTGTAAGAAATGGAGAAAATGCTGGTAACCAGCATTTTCTCCTTTTCCCACAATGTTTTGTACCCCATCAAAGCAAAGTTGCACCATTTGAGTCACACTGAAATTGTCGTCTGCAAATGCTTTCAATTTGGACAAGGCTACAGGTTTGTTGTCTGGTAAAGGGTTAAAGCATTCGTTGTTTGGTAAATGGTTAAAATATGTTATGAAAGAAAATCTTGCTTCTAGAAGACTATTGCTGGATTTCCCATAATTTTGATGAAATTGTGTTAAATGGAGAAAATGCAGTTATCTAGCAATTTCTCCTTTTCCCACCATGTTTTCTCCACCTGTAGAATAAAAAAAAAAAAAAAACATCATTTGAGACACATCTAAGTAATCATTTGCAACTGCTTTCAGTTTGCGCATGTCCAAAATTTTGTTTTTGGTAAATGTTTAAAACATATGAGTCATACACTGTGAAAAAGGGACTTAATGGATCTGCAAAAAGTATTGACCCATATCAGCCTTCACAGTCTGCGCACACTGAGGTGGGCCAAAACTTTTTGCTATTGGTCAATTTCCTGGGGCTTAACCCTTTCCCAAACGACAAACTTTGGACTGGTCCAAATTGAAAGAGTTTGCAGACGACAATTTTAAATTTGATGAAAGTGGCAGGAAGTTCTCAAAAAGGATAGAAAACACTGTGGGAAAAGGAGAAATTGCTCGTTACGAGCAATTTCTCCTTTTCCCACAGTGTTTTCAAAAGACTTGTACTGCAGACACATGAAAACCAGGGCTTGTTTGGGAAAGGGTTAAAGGATCAGTGTACCTCATTATTCAATTGGTTGTTATACAAAATGGATTTCATAGATCCCTATTTATGTGATGACTTGCTTGGTATCATGCATCACGGCGATGCATTAAGCCCCTTTTGCCGCAAGATGGCTTGTAGGTCAGCGTACCTGCATATTTCATGTGAACTTGGTAGTGGGCAACATCGAACAAAGCCTGTCCCTCCAGCTGCCCCCATTTTAACCCCTTTCACTGACTTCTCTGAATCTGAACATTCACAAAAAATAAAGGAAAACAAATAAACAAATGAATCATAGAAAACAATGATAATAATATTTGATATTAGCAAAAAAAAAAAACATTCTCAAAAAACCGACACAGAAATCCAAGGGTATGGAGTGGTGGTTTCCACTCACAATAAACTTCATCATGTAACCACCCTTGTTTTCAGTATAATAAAGCCATTTACAATTTTCTTATCTCACACATTAAAGATAAAAGAAAGAGAGCCAACATTAATCGGAGTCCTGTAATCATAAACCTTTTTTCCAAAATATTGCAGACATTGACTTTCCTGTTAGTTCAATTATTAAAATTGATGATCTTAACAAAGCCATGACTGTTTATATCTTGGATTTAACCCTTTCCCAAACAAGCCCTGGTTTTCACGTGTCTGCAGTACAAGTCTTTTGAAAACACTGTGGGAAAAGGAGAAATTGCTCGTAACGAGCAATTTCTCCTTTTCCCACAGTGTTTTCTACCCTTCTGGAGAACTTTCTGTCATTTTCATCAAATTTAAAATTGTCGTCTGCAAACTCTTTCAATTTGGACCAGTCTAACATTTATCGTTTGGGAAAGGGTTAAAATGAGCAGTGCTGTGGCAAATGGAGGTTTGATGCATCTTCATGATCATGCACTGTACCAGGCAGTCCACAGAGTTGGGGAAATCTTAGAAATTTCTGCTTGTCCGCAGGCAAGTAAATTACAGAAATCTACTTGTCCGCCAGTGTGGCTCACTTGTCCAAAACAAAGCAATTTTAAATGGCATACATACAGTGGCATGTCAGTAATATGGGGATACTCTCAACAAACCTTACAAAAAAAAAAAAAATTGGCACAACCCTGAGTCCATCACAAACTTATATGGTAGATCCAACCATAAAATCCACTTTGTCCAAAAATTGGCTTAATCATGCACAAAATTTACAAATAGCAAAAAGTTTTGACACAGGTCAGCTTGCACTTTTTGCAGATGCATTACATCCCTTTTTACAGAGCAAGGCTAAAATTAAGTTGTAATATATGTAAGCTTTATTGGAATTATCTTTTGTCTAGCACATACACACCTATCACAGAAGTGATTAGGTCTAACTTGAGCCAGTTTAGATTCACATGTGTACATATTATAGGCCTATTTTTTCTCAATTTAAAAACTGCAGTTTTTTAAATCGGCTAGGTGAAAAAAAAAAAATCTGAGATTCATTGGTTTTGAAATCATTAAGAAAAACTGTCATCAAGCTGGCTTAATATAATTTTTCTAGACTCACTTAATAAACTGTCAATTCAACCACCAACTTTTCAGATGCTATACATATTTTCCTCTGACATTAGTTATCTCCCGAATCAAATTCACAACAGACGTACACCCTTTTTTAGTTTTATTTCTCCTTCAATCACATCTGAAGACAGCACAATATGTGTAGTCGGACCTTAATTTTAAAGTGCTGCTTTGGTAAATGGATATTGTGGCCAAAATAACCATGAAATAGCAAACATTTTCGCTGTTTTTCATAATCAAAAAGATTTATTTCATTAACTCAGCTCTCTATGAGCTACAACAACTCTTTATGACACAATGTGCATCATTACATCAAAAAGAAATAGGTCTCAAAATACTCAGAAAATATCACATCAAACATATAAAAAACTTTCTTTACCATCAAACTTGTACAGAGCTATTCTACTATCTGTCAGTATGACTGCCAGATCATCACAGTGAGGCGAAAATATCACATGATTAGCAGGGGCAGGTAACTCCAGCTGATAAGCCGACATTGGTGGGGGCACTATCATGTGCTTCATTGGTGTCACTAAAACTTTATCTGAAAGACAAATATCAACAACATGTATGATAAGTTTTTCAAGTGGGTTATAGCCCCTTTCAAAGATTTTCATTCATGTTTGATATAATTTGATGCAACAAACTGATACGAAAACATGGAAGTGCTAGTATCATGGAGAATGAAAATCAACAGAAACCAATTTGTACAAAGATTTGTTTAAGACTTATCACAAACAGGAGTGACATAAATACAGCACATAATGAAGAAAGGAAAAATATCTTATTTAACAAAAGCATGGAAATCCTTGTGGGAAAAGAAGCATTTGCTTTTTATTATTAAATACTCCTATTCTGTCTATATCTTAAATTTTTTACCAAAATACTTCCTTTAACTCTTTACCACACAATCCCGTGTTTTAATGACCTGGATGAAGAGGCCTTTTGAAAACATTGTGGAAAAAGGAGAAAATGCTGGTAACCAGCATTTTCTGCTTTTTCCACAATGTTTTCTACCCTTTCAGAGACAGTGCTGTCACTTGAGCCTCTCTTTATTTGTCGTCTGGAACAGTTAAACATCTACCTCCATCGATCACAGCCACAAGACTTTGTCCATCCTTTACACCACACCCACTAGAGGTACTAGTAGTCCAACCCCAGGTATACTGTAAATATTGTCCCTGTGTAAACATAATGTGTAGTCTATAGGTGTGCTCTGTGTCCCACATTATCATGGCTACTGTTTGCTTTTCTGTGTCAAAATGCAGACTCTGCTTCAAATACCAGTGATAATTCCCGCAAGTCCACAGCTGAACTGTAACATTACAACCATTTGCAAACATTGACAAAATAATACATAGTCATAAAACAAAACACACATACTTTAACTCTTTACCACACAATCCCGACTTTTAACGACCCTAAAAAGGAAACCTTTTGAAAACATTGTGGGAAAAGGAGAAAATGCTGGTAACCAGCATTTTCTCCTTTTCCCACAATGTTTTCTACCCTTCCCATGACAAATTTAAATTTTTAAGTCACATTTAATTTGTCGTCTGCAAATGCTTTCAATTTGGACGAGTCTAAAATTTTGTCGTTTGGTAAAGAGTTAAACTGAACCACTCAACTTCTCAATATTTTGGCTATTCCCTATTTCAAGAGTTTTGAAACATGCAAATGATGTATAATGTAAGCTTCATGTTTTACATAAATGTCAAGTTTTTTTTTTTTTAAGTTTTACATCTTTTCTAACAGTAATAACAGTCCTCAAAAGGTCAGTGAGTTCATACTTAGCAGCTAAAGGAGTAAACCTTTACCACACAATCCTGAGTTTTAACAACTCTAAAAAAAAAGGCCTTTGAAAACATTGTGGGAAAAGGAGAAAATGCTGGTAACGAGCATTTTCTCCTTTTCCCACAATGTTTTCTACCCGATCAGACAGAAATCATCCTTTGAGTTACATTTATTTTTTCATTTGTACATGCTTTCCATTTCACCGAGTTCAAAATTTGGTTGTATGGTAACGAGTTAAAGGGGGGGGGGGGGGGGGGGCAAAAATGATAACCAGCATTTTCTGCATTTCCTGTAATGTTTTCAAAAGACTTTTTCCTCAGGGTTGTTAAAAGATGGAATTACATGCAAAGGGTGAATTAATCCGTACCATAAGACTGTTTGCTAGGACCTTCTTGTAGATCTTCACTCCATACCACCAGTACTGTTGAATCTATATTCCATAAAACTTCATTTACCTGAGGAAATGAGAATACAAAACTCAATTCCTACTTTACCATATAAATATGAGCAATGCTCTGGCAAAGCAGGGTTTAATGCATCTCCATGATTCATTATACCAAGAAAGTCATCACATAATTATGGATCCATAAAATCCATTTTGTCAAACAATTAAATAAATCTTGAGGTACACTGATCCTTGGACATGCAGAAAATTTACCAATAGAAAAAAAAGTTTTTACCCACGTCAGCCTGCGCAGACTGGTCAAGCTGACATGGGTGGATACTTTTTGCAGGTGTATTAAAACCCCTTTTCTACCATATCAGTAGAATGATAAAAGAGAGTTCATACTCTTAGCTCCCTTTACCCTTTAGCTCCCCCCTCTCCTCCCACCCTCCCCCTCCCTTCAAACCCACGCTTATGCATATAACTAGCCCTTTTACAGCATATAACTAGCCCTTACACAATACAACAATATAACAATAAACAACGCAATAGCAATTTTATGTAACATTAACATGCTCATAAAATTAAAAAACAAAATGGGTTAACAAGTCAATCTAATTAAGGTCAGCAAACAAAATGGCTAACCTTTTTTATAAATATTTTTTACTTAAACCATTTTATCAAAAAAATTTTATTTTAAGGTCAACGCATCAATTTACCCAACACATCCAACTAACCAACACATCAAGCTAACCAATGAAACCCTTACATCAGTTTATCCACTTAACCTTTTACCTCCCCCATCAACGGCTAACCGGCTTATGAGTTAGTGGATGGCTTAAGATATTGATAAAAAAAAAAAAATTTTAAAAATTAAAAAAATTTTATTTTAAGGTCAACGCATCCAACTAACCAGTGTATCAAGTTAATCAACACATCAGGCTAACCGACTTATGTGTTTGTTATTACATCAATTTACCCAACACATCCAACTAACCAGTGCATCAATTTATCCACTTAACCTTTTACCTCCCCCATCAACCAACGCATCATGCAGTGGCTAACCAGCTTATGAGTTAGTGGATGGCTTAAGATATTGATAAAAAATATTTTAAAAAATTTAAAAAATTTTATTTTAAGGTCAACGCATCAGTGCATCAATTTATCCACTTAACCTTTTACCTCCCCCCACCAACCGATGCATTGGTGTATCATGCAGTGGCTAACCGGTTTATGGGTTGAGATATTGATAAAAAATTTTTTAAAAAATAAAAAAATGTATATACATACAAAGCATCGATGCATAAAAAATTTGAATTTAACTTAATAAAATCCAACAAATGCATATATAAAGATGAGTGTATTGAATAAGCTTACTGAAGAAGAAATAAGTAATATTATGGGGATTTGTCTGCGAAAAACTTATTTAAGTAAATATAAATATTGGAGAAATGGTCAGATTGTGCTTCCCCCAGTTGATAGTATTGAGGGGTTAACCCCCTTTATTTATTATAAACTTAGCGAAGAAGTACCAGTAAGGTCACTAGATGATTTTATTGCAAATATAGAACATTATGCTATTCATTTTAATTATAGAAATGATGTGGTTAGTTTATGTTTTTATGATTGTAAAAACAATACAAAAAATGGTAAAATTTTAGAACCTGATATTATAAAAAATATAAAAAAGTTTATTAGAGAAAATTGCTTTTATCTTCATCGAATTGATAATTCTTATGATTCAGATCAAATTCAGTTTTCTCCTCAAGAAAGAGTATTTATAAAATTTATTATTCAACGCCTTAAGTATATAGATGTTGCATATAGTGAAAGTGATATAGAACATTCTTTAGAAGAAGGCATCTTTTCGGTTGATGAATTTTATGGTAGGTCAATAGGGGATGGTCGCATGACTCTTCACCCACTTCGCTCTTACCCTTTTTATATCAATTCCACTTTTTCAAATACAAATGTAAGTCCAACTGGCATTGAAGGAGAACAGACAACAAATGAGTTAAATCATATTAACAACCATGAAACCTTTAAATCAGATGCATGTGCACTATGCTTAGATGAAAGCAAAAACACTAATGTTTTGTTTTGTAGTTGTGGTCATGTTTGTATTTGCGAATCATGTGAAAGAGTTTACAATAGTAAAAAGTGCCCCATTTGCAAAACAGTTAGTGATAACATAAGAAATATTTAAAAATTATAAATATTTAACCTTTTTACCAGGTTAAATATTTCTTTTTACAAATCCAATTCAATCAATATCGACACATATGAACTTTTTGCATTAGGATTACTTGACCTTGTTATAAAGTTTATAACATCACACTGATCTACTTCTAAAGGTTGTGGAAAAACTGTACAACTGCATTTTTCTTCAGCATCTTTTATTATGGAGTAATCAGCTTGTTCAACTCCATTTATAACTATATTAACTTTTGCTTTTTCATTCAAAAACTTGTTTCCTCTAACAGCCATTAAAGAACCTCTTATAATTCTACCAGGAGCAGACATACAATAACCTCCTATCCCATGGCTTCTTCCTGTGTTTCCATTACCGAAAGAAAACTCATAATTACCATTTTCTAAAGGGTCTTGTTCTTCGGCACACACGCTTATAATTGGTTTAGGACTTAGTTTTTTATCCACATAGGATTTTGTTGCCGAATCTTTTTCATCTACAGGTTCAGGTAAGTTTATAATTCTTTTTCCTCGCATATATATATTTCCACGTGCTAAAACATCATCCCCAACACCTGCTGTATCAAAAAGTCTCCCTGCATTGCCAGCAACAACGGTATCTACATAAAATTTATTTGCTGCTTGATGATCTTTTGAAGGTCTACCAAGGTTGTTAATTATACGATTACCCATAGAAATATCTACAGCTGCAGTAAAACTACCATCAGGATTTTTTACTATTGCACCTCCATTGTCAACATAATTTTTATTAGCAGCAGCATCACGGTCGATGGGATTAGGTAAACCAGTGATCGAGTGACCATTCATAATTATATTACCAGATGCTAAAAATGACCCAACATGGTTTTTTGTTAAAGCTTTATCTCCTGCAGTGGCAACCTCAACAACGGTATCTACATAAAACTTATTTGCTACTTCTTGGATTTCTATGGGTGTCGCAACATTAGTAATTCTTTTCCCATCCATAGAAATATCAGAAGATGCTTTGAAACCTCCAGGACCATAAACAAAAGCTCGGTTTCTATCTACATAATTTTTAGTTACCACATCTTGAGGATCTGAAGGTTCTATAACATCTTTTAAGGTATATCCACCTTGCATATTTATATTTGCAACAGCATAAAATCTTTTATCCTGATTTTTTCTGATAGCTCCTCCATTATCTACGTAAAACTTATTAACAGCTTCATTCTGTTCCTCAGGTTCGGGTATGTTTCTTATTTTATTGAAACCCATGTTTAAATATCCTGTCATATGATATCCTCCATTTTCATCTAACAACCCTCCAGTACTATCAACATAATCCTTTGTTGCAACATCCTGAGGATTTACTGGATTACTAACCCTCGTTAATGTGTTTCCATTCATATTTATAGAACCTGCAACGGGAGTTGTTCCATCTTTACGTAAAAAATTATTTGAGATGTAAGCAAGTGAAACACCATCACCAGTTGTTTTAACTTCATCCATTCTTCCGAATTTATCAACAGGCATCGTTTTTAATATTACTAAAAAAGTTTATTTAAAACATTTTGAAATTTATTACCATCACATAACTCCTTAAGAATGTACAAACATAAATGGCCACAAAATACTTCCCCTGCTTGTTGTAATTGGTCAGTATTGTAGTGTATCAGATGCCTTAAATAATCTATAATTTCAAGAGGTGGTTGTATACCATAACTATCAAAATAAATTTTTGTTTTACCATCTTTAAACCAGACAACCCAATGAGTGCCAGGCCCACCTATATCATCAAGGTTTAATATTCCACATTCTTTATTTTTTACTTTTTTAGGTAGGGTATCTCTTAAAAATATTCCTCTAAAATTTTTTATTTTTAATTTTTTTGCTGCATCCTCAAGTTCAAAATTGCTTAAAGGTTTATTTGGTAAAGTTATATTATCAATTAAAATATCTCGCATTTTTATATATTTAAATATTTACAATAGCACTATTATCAACCCATGAATTAAACTCATCAGAATAACCTTTCCACTTTACAAGAGATTTCTTTTTTCCTTTTTTAATAACCTTTTCTATCCTATACACCTCTTGGCTCGTTTTTTGTAGTTCAGGTTCATAAAAGCTACCTTTTATTTCTTCACCATTTAAATCTTCAATCTTATATGTTATAGGCGATGTATGTTTTATTTCTGAAACTGTAAAAACCTCTTCAGTCCATCTTGTGGTATAACCTTTTTCAAAAGTCTTTTTCTTTTTACTTATCCTTACTCTATCTCCAACAGAAAACTTTGGTTTGATATCCTCCCTTACTTGATTATAATCAGGATACAATGTTCTCCAAACTTTATTTTCATTCTTCTTCTTACTTGCTTCAGTTGGTGTCATCTTAATAGAAGAATGCCTCGTGTTATTGTATTCTTTAACAAGATTTGGTAATACATTAATATAAACATTTGTTGAGTGAGCAGAGAAATACTTCCACATTTTTTCTTTCATTGTTCTAATCCATCTTTCAACAACGCTTGATTTTTCCTCATTTTCAGTGGAATATAATTCAATCAAGTCTTTAACATCTTTGTTATAAAACTCTTTACCTTTATCCACCCACATTTTTTCAGGTTTTCTTTCCTTAAAAATACTCTTCAATGCAACAGAAACAGATTTTCCAGTTTTATCTTTTAATGGTATCAGCCACCCATATTTTGAAAAGATGTCAATGACAGCAAGAAGATATTTTACACCACGATTAAGTTTAGAAAATGCTTGCATATCTACTAAATCTGCTGCCCATATCCTATCGATACCCCCTACTCTAACTCTCCTTTTCTTAAATTTTCTTTTTACAGGTTTATGTAATTCTTCTGCTAATATTATATTTTCTGAATTTTTTTTTTTTTAATTCCCATTCCAAATCTTTTCTTAGTTCCTATCAATGAAGAAACCAATTCTCTTTCCATTCTTTCCTTAATAGTAGGATTATAAATACCTTTTAACTCTTTAAGCATATTAGCATCACAAACAGAATTTCTTGTTGCTGTATCATTATGCTCAAGATAACAGATATCATGATGATATGCTGCCTTGTCAACACGATTTACAGGCTTTGACCATTCTTTAGGTGTTAAATCAGGATTTAATCTTTTCTTTAACTTAGTACCAGGTCCAGTAAAGTTATGACCAGGTAAATGCATTTCAACAGGTAAGTTATTGATTGCTTTGTTTAGCAACAAACCACCTTCTTGTTGTTTAATAAATTGTGTTTTAATTGTACCACAATTAACACATTTTCCTTGCATCATATTTTTACCATTTTTACTTACATAGCATTCTTTATCAGTAGTATCAGTTTTCTTTTTACATTTAACACAATACATTTTTTTATATTAAAACAAAATTTTTAATATAAAATGGACATTGTTAATTTATCATGGAATGAAGCTTTAGCAAAAAGATTTAACCACCCTCTTTTACCAAAAAGTATTAGAGGTCTGATAGTTGGTAAATCAGGATGTGGTAAAACTACACTTTTACTTAATCTCTTATTAAGACCTGATTGGTTAGATTATGACAATCTTTATGTTTTTGGTAAAAGTTTATTTCAACCAGAATACAGAATACTTAAAAAAGCTTTTGAAGAAAAAATACCAAAAGAATACATTTTAAGATTGTTTTCAATTAAAGATGAAGTACAAAACCATAATGTATCGCCTACTGCATTAGTTGAAGAATGGAGCAAAACAATTAAGGAAAAATCAGATATTAATTGTGAATTTTTTGAAAATGCTAGTGATGTACCTGATCCAAGAAATTTAAACGGACAAAATAAAAATTTAATGATTTTTGATGATTTACTTTTGGAAAGACAAAACAAATGTGAAAATTATTATGTAAGGGGTAGACATAGCAACGCCGATTGCTTCTATCTATCACAAAATTATTTTAGACTACCACGTCAAACCATTAGAGAGAATGCAAATTTTATTTGTTTGTTTAGGCAAGACTTAAAAAATCTTAATCACATTTATGGTGATCGTGTAGGTGATGATATGACAAAAACAGAGTTTGTTAATTTTTGTAAAAATTGTTGGGAGCAACCTCATGGCTTTGTAGTTATAGATTTAACGAGAAAAAAAGATAATGGTAAATATAGGTGTGGATTTGATAACTTTTTTATACCACAAAATTATCAAAATTATTATTAAGAAAAAAAATTTTTAAAAATTAAAAAAATTAAAAATTGAAAAAACTTAAGAAATTTTTTAATATAACTATCAAGATGCCAAGAAAAAATATAAATTGCTCAGCTAGTAAAAAATTATTATTAAGTTCAAATCATCATAGAAGTTTATTTTATGAAGATGGTATAATAAAACTTATGGAAGATATGCCAGATTTTATTGAACGTATACTAAAACGAATTAATGAAAATTGTGGTAATAAAAATTTTGAACAAATTATTAATACGATTGGTGAAAGTAAAAAATTTAAAGGAAACAATAAAAATGAAGAAATGAAAAAATTTATTCAAGATTATATAAAAGAAAAATATGAAGAAATAAAAAATTTGTCATTATTTTTTTATAGAGAGGAAGAAGATAGAACTAATAAAATCCACTTAAGACGAAGAAGACAAATATTAAGTATTTATGATATATTACAGGTTATTTTACCTTTAACAATGTTTTCAGTAGGTAAAAATAAAAAAAGTGGGATTAATTATAATAAAAAACCAAATTAATAAAAAAAATATAACTTATGAAAAAGTTATATTTTACAATGTGTTACCCCTTTTCCTACTATTATAAAAATGGAAGAATTACTTGAGAAAATAGTAAAAAATACTGATCACAAAATTTCATTTCAAATTATCGTAAGCAACAATGAAACAGAGTTTAGAACAAGATTTAACCCACCACTTCAATTAGAAAAGGATAAAGAATATGAAATAGCTTTAGTTAATCTTGAAACTTACTATTCATTTCCAAATATTGATGCAAGCAATAACATTTTTGTTTATTCACCAGACAATGGTACAACATGGGAAAAAATAAAAATACCTGAAGGAAGTTATGATTTAGTTGATATTAATGATTTTATTCAACAAGAGATGAGAAAAAAAAGACATTATGATGAAGTTAATGAAGAGTATTACATTAACATCTCAGCAAACACTAATACTTTAAAGTCTGTTCTTTTTTTAGAACATGGTTATCAGGTAGATTTTAATCAACAGAATTCTTTAGCAAAAGTATTAGGATTTACTCATTCTAAATATTTACAAGGATTTCACGAATCTGAAAATGTGGTAAATATTCTTAGTATTAATAGCTTACTTTTTAACATTGACTTAATTGCAGGTAGTTATGTAAATGGTTCACAAAGAAATACGATTTACAGTTTTTTTCCTAATGTATCACCTGGATATAAAATAATAGAAAACCCAGTAAATTTAGTTTATCTTCCTCTAACATTAAATGAAATACACGATTTAAATGTGTCAATTACCGATCAAAATGGAACATTACTAAATCTTAGAGGTGAAAATTTAACAATCAGATTTCATATAAGAGAATCACGTTAAACATAAAATGACAAACTACATTAATGCTAAAATAAATATATCAGAAGGGCAAAAGGAAAAAATTTTACATGCTTTTAAAAACAAAAGCCCAGCAAGTATTCGTTTAAAGCATGAAGATTTACATGGAAACGATGTAATAGCATTAACCAAATCACAAGTAAATAAACTTACAAAAGCTTATAAAGGTGGAAAGGGAACAACGTTTAGAATGTCAACAAAACAACTTAAACATAACATGAAAGTAGAAGGTGGTTTTCTTGGAATGTTAGCAGGATTGGCATCAGCAGCATTACCTGCATTAGCAAGAACAGTTTTACCAGCATTAGGTGTTGGTGCTTTATCTGGGTTAGCCTCTTCAGGTGTTCAAAAGGCAATGGGTAGCGGTCTTTTCCTTAAAAAAGGTGGTTGTGTATGTAGAGTAGAAACTGATGGTGAAGGTTTATATCTTGGTCCGGCCAAAGGTAAAGGACTGTGTGCCGTTGGTAATGGGTTGTATTTAAAACAAGGGTAAAAAATTTATGATGGTAAAGGTCTTCTTTTAGGACCTAATAGTCCATTTGCTAATATTCCTATATTGGGTGCAATATTATAAATTAAAAATATGAACGTGCATAAATTTGGAAAAAATAAACATAAAATGGTTCAACCAAAAACTATTTTTTGGAAACCTGTAGATGTTAAGTATCCTGCTAAAAAAGTCAATCCTATTACTTGGGATATTTATACTCAGAATAAAATAGTATTAAAACCAAAGCAATCTATAACAACTGTTTTAAATTTTGGTTTTATGATGAGCAGAGGTTTTGTTTTACTTTCGTTATTTTATAATTTAAAGATTTTAGGATTTGGTTTAACAAATGAAGTAATTTTAGAAGATAATGATAATATAATTACAACGATTACTAATAACTCGAGTGAATTACTAAGAATAGATGAAAATGTTTTATTATGTCGTGTTTACCACTCTATTTAAAAAAAATAGTTATTATTAATAAAATGGAGCTAAAAGAACACAATGGTAAGATTTACCCAAATCTTAGTGATGAACGAGTTACCCCCAATGCACCAATAATATCAGGAGACAGTGGGCAAAGCTTTAGACTTCAAAAGATATCAGAAATTCAAACATTTTTAGAAGATGAAGTTAAGGTTAGAGAACAGTTAAGTAAAAAGTATTTAAATATTAGTAAAGTAGTAGATAATGTTGAAGCAGGTTTAACTGCTATAGCAATAGGTGCAGGAGCAGGAGGAATTGCTTTGCTTTCAACTGTTGTAGCGATACCTGCAACGTTAGCCTTAGAAGGTTGTGCTTTAGGTATTGGGTTAATAGCATTAGTTGGTAAGTTTTTTGTTAGAAGAACCAGAACAAAATCAGAAAAACATCTTCAGATTAAAATGTTAGCAGATTCAAAGTTAAATACACTACTTATGCATATATCAAAAGCAATAACAGACAATGAAATAGATCATTCAGAATTTACTTTAATTATGGATGAATTGGAAAAATACAAGACAATGAAGGAAGAAATTAGGAGTAAGTCAAAGAAAAAAAGCAAGCTACAGGAACAGGAGAGTTTAATCGAGAAGGGGAGAATAGAAGCACGGGAGGAATTCAGGAGACTAGTAGAAAGAAACAATGGAAGCCATTAAGAATAAAACTAAAACCACCTAATTTTAAGTGTTCTTGTGCATGTGAAATAGATAATACTGATTAAATTAAAATAAATTTTTACTTAAAAAAATATGACATTTATAAAGATAAAAGACCCTGTAAAAAGGGATCAAACAGTAAAAGAATTTATTGCACTGAAGAAAAGAATACGAGATAATAATCTTGCAGAAAGAACCGGGGATATTGAATTGCAAACAGATCTTTCGAAGTTTTTTTAAACCTATTACAGAAACACAAAAGGAAGCAACAAAGGAGATTACAGAAGGGCTTAAACCAATTAAAGAGGGGATTGAGCAGTTGCCACAGGCTATTAAGTTACCAAATTATCCATCTGAAGAAAAAAAATTTATGGAGGAATATGAAGAAAAGCATCTTATTGGACCAATTGCAAAAAAATATTTAACAGAATTTATTGGTAAAACTGATGTTGATAGAACATATGGGTTATATTATAAAGAAGGTAGATTTTATATTGGTAGAAAACCAATCATTATTGATGAAGATGATATTTTACTTGGTAGCAGAGTATATCAAGGAACGCCTGGTTTATGGGAGTTAATTGTTTCTAAAGATCCAAATCCAAACATTTATAAAGATGAGGATTTACTGAATTACAAAGAATTAATAATAAAAACAAATGCTCTTTATAGAAATAACGACCCTACAAACCCGTATGCCAAGGGCGGCTACCAAGGAGACAAATGGAGAAGAATACTTGGTAATATTTGGAAAGAAAGAAAAAGATTAGAAGAATATGAAGGAAAAGGAATTGTTGTGATCCCATCTGACCCTAATGCACTAATAGAAAGATTAGACCTTTTGATGGCAAGTAAAAAAGCTGGTAATACAGGTGCAAGAAATGAGCTAGTAAGTATTTGTGATGAACTAAAAAGACAAAAAGTAATAAATTCAAAAACTTATAAAAATTTAATGTCTATACTATAAAATGATTACATCACAAAAGAGAGGATTTAAAAGAAATTATGCTTATGGAGGAGCAGGGATATTTGATACTTTAGCTAATTTTCTTACAAGACTATTTACAAGCAGTGCAGCTAAACAAATTGCATCTTCAGCAGTTGATGTTGGCAAGAGTGTTGCTAAGGAAGGAGCAAAGAAAGCATTAGAGATAGGTAAAAATACTGCAGTTGAGGCAGGTAAAAAGTTAGTTCAAAAGGCTTTAACTCCTAAATCTAAAAAGATCGTAGAAAAGTATGAACAAAAAACACCACCGCCAACAACTCAACCTGCAACACAAAATATTAATGCCTTAATAGATGGTAGTGCAATAGCAATACAAGACCTAGTTTAAAAATTGAATACTGGTGGTGGAATTAAAGTACTATGAAGAAATAATTAAAATTAAGTTAAGTAAAATATTTGATTAAATAAATGACAAGACTAAAATTTAATTTAAGACATTATGAAAAATACAACACAAAAAGAGTTGGCATCATTTTTGCTAATTCTAAACTTGATGAAGATTGTGAAGTATTAGAAAGCAATAGTACAAATTATGGATATAATAAAACTATTATAAAATTATCACCTGAAAAAGTTGACGTCATTAAGGAATTTGAAGAAGATGTAAATAAATATTTAGAGGAGCATGATTTACCTAAGATAACTATATCATATGGTAATAAAATTTATCCAAAAATGAAAAAGTTCCATTCTCCAGATAAAATTAAAAATATTAAACTTAAGGGAGTTTCTATAAATGATGAAAACAATGCATATCCTCAATTATGGGCAGAACAATTATAATTTGACTTAAAAATTATAATTGTATGTAATAAAATGGATATTTTAAATATTAAAGCACCAATTTTAAAAGATGATAGTATTGATGAATATGAATATTATGAATATCTACCTATTACAGGGACTAATTTAAACAACCCTGGAGGAAATATTAGGATTGAAATCGAAACTCAAGATATCTTTTATCATCCTTCTGAGTCATATTTAGAAATTACAGGTACGTTATGTAAAAATGATGGAACAGCATATAATTCAGCTGCCGATCGTGATTGGGTAAGCTTAATAAACAATGGGTTGATGTATTTGTTTAATAATATCAGATATCAACTTAGTGGTCAAGAGATAGAAAGCATTAATTACCCTGGTCAAACTACCACAATGCTAGGGCTGTTAAAATATCCTGATGATTTTTCAAAATCACAGGGGTTAAATCAAGTGTGGTTTAAAGATACCAGTGCAGTTGCTGATATGGGTAATAACATAGGTTTTAAAGTTAGAAGAGATTATATTTTAGGTGCAGGAGATAATAATATAGCTAACATTGATAAAGGATCATTTAGTTTTAGGATACCATTGAAACATATATTTGGTTTTTGTGAAGATTACAACAAAGTTTTATATGGTATGAAACAAACACTAACCTTAACAAGAAAAAATGATAATGATGCTATTTATAGGCCTGCTACTGTTGCAGCTGCAGGTGGTAATCCTGCTAGACATGAACCTGGTAGAGTTCATTTAGCAAAGGTATCTTGGTTTATACCACATGTAGAGCCAGAAGTTGGTAATAGGATGGAACTTTATAAATTTATTGAGAAGAAAGAAAAATTTCCAGTTGGGTATAGAATGATACAAAGCGACTCTATTGCGGTTTCACCGGCAACAACAGGTTTTACTTGGAGGCTATCAGCTAAATCATCTCCTGAAGTGCCACGTTTCATAATTGTTGGTTTTCAAACTGATAAAAGTGGTGATCAAGAACAAAACCCTGCTATATTTGATAACTTAAATGTTAAAAATATTTATGTAATGTTAGGTTCAAAAAAATATCCAATATATGATTATGATATAAATTTTACTGCTAATCAAATTAGTAGAATATATAGTGAAGCTGCTTTGTATAGAAAAAAGTTTTTTAACATGGATGAATTGGTATCAAACCCTAATATTACTCCTTCAGATTATAAAACTCTTTTTCCTTTGTTTGTGTTTGATGTATCAAAGCAAAGTGAAAGGTTAAAGTATTCTGTAACTGATATTCATTTAAAAGCAACATTTACTAATAACCCCCCTGCAAATACTGTAGCTTATGCAGTTTTAATTAGTGATAGGTTAATTAACTTTCAGAGTGATGGGAATAAAATGAGTGTAGTGTATTAAGTAAAATTTTACTTAAATAAAAATGAAAAAGATAGCAGATTTTAAAAAGATATTAACAGATAACAATATTAAGTTTTATTCCTATTGGAATAAGAAAAAGTATATTGATGTTTTAAAGGAGCATGGATTATATCCTGAAGAGGAAGATAATAAAAAATATTTTAAAAAAATTCCTAATTATGATAGATTAAAGGATATTGCAACTAATCCAAAACAAGTTACTTTAAAGGATGTTGAGACTGAAGAGGAGTTTAAATTTCCTTCAATTTACAAGGCAAGTAAGTTTATTGATAGATGTCCTCAAACAATAGAAAACTGGAATGGAAGAGTATGGAAAGGTAAATATAGAATTGACATTCTTTAATTTTATTATTTTCTAAAAATAATAAAATTTGACTTAAGGAAATTTTATTTATTTTAAAAATTATAGCGATGAATTCTTTTTCACGAAGATTTATCAATAGATTAACAGATGCTAGTCAAATGATTGCATCTAATTTATATAGTGGTGCTCGAAGGGTTGCTTCAGCAGTAATCCCCCAGAGTGTCAGAAGAAGAGTATCTAATTTTACTAATTGGTTAACAGGTAATGTGCGTGAAGAGCAAATTCCACAAGTTTTAAATGAAGTTATTAGAAATGTAGAAGACTTACCAAGGAGACCTGAAGTTATTGATGTAGCAGAAAGTCGTTCTTCATTACAAAATTGGGCAAGACAATACAAAATAAAGGGGTTTCCTGTTGATAGTCCTGAGGAGTTTTTAGAGTTAACAATGCAATCTATAATAAATATTTTAAGAAATAAACGAGGAATTAAAGTAAAGATGGTTCCTAAATGTTTAATGTATAAATTTGATGATTTTGATAACCCTGTACCAGCACAGTTTTCTTCTGATGAAAATTTAATTAGTTTAAGAGGAACTGATGTAGATGAATTATATGATTTGATGGTTGAAAGAATTTTAGAAAATTATCGCACCTTTTTAAGAAGGGGTAGCGGATGGTCATTTCACAGTGTAGTACATTTAAAATTACATACAGCTATTTATGACCCTTTAAGAGCCACATCCTTTATACCTCTTCCAAAATGGATAGCAGATAAAAAAGCATGTATTAATATGAAAAATAATGACAACCAATGTTTTAAGTGGTCTATCTTAAGAGCATTAAATCCAAGAGAAAAAAATTCAGAAAAAGTTTTTGGTGATTTAAGACCAAAGGAAAATAGTTTAAATATGAATGGAATAGAATATCCTGTTTCATTGCATGATATTATCAAATTTGAAAAACAAAATCCGGAAATTAGTGTTAATGTTTATAGTCATGAAGAAAAAAATTTTTTTATCAATATCTCAACCCATAAACCGGTTAGCCACTGCATGATACACCAATGCATCGGTTGATGGGGGGAGGTAAAAGGTTAAGTGGATAAATTGATGCACTGATGCGTTGACCTTAAAATAAAATTTTTTTAATTTTTTAAAATTTTTTTTATCAATATCTTAAGCCATCCACTAACTCATAAGCTGGTTAGCCACTGCATGATGCGTTGGTTGATGGGGGAGGTAAAAGGTTAAGTGGATAAATTGATGCACTGGTTAGTTGGATGTGTTGGGTAAATTGATGTAATAACAAACACATAAGTCGGTTAGCCTGATGTGTTGATTAACTTGATACACTGATTAGTTGGATGCGTTGACCTTAAAATAAAATTTTTTTAATTTTTAAAAAAAATTTTTTTTTATCAATATCTTAAGCCATCCACTAACTCATAAGCCGGTTAGCCGTTGATGGGGGAGGTAAAAGGTTAAGTGGATAAACTGATGTAAGGGTTTCATTGGTTAGCTTGATGTGTTGGTTAGTTGGATGTGTTGGGTAAATTGATGCGTTGACCTTAAAATAAAATTTTTTTAATAAAATGGTTTAAGTAAAAAATATTTATAAAAAAGGTTAGCCATTTTGTTTGCTGACCTTAATTAGATTGACTTGTTAACCCATTTTGTTTTTTAATTTTATGAGCATGTTAATGTTACATAAAATTGCTATTGCGTTGTTTATTGTTATATTGTTGTATTGTATAAGGGCTAGTTATATGGTGTAAAAGGGCTAGTTATATGCATAAGCGTGGGTTTGAAGGGGGGGAGGGGAGGGGGGAGCTAAAGGGTAAAGGGAGCTAAGAGTATGAACTCTCTTTTATCATTCTACTCCTATCAAAGACAAATATTTTTACTTAACCCTTTCCCAAACAAGCCCTGGTTTTCACGTGTCTGCAGTACAAGTCTTTTGAAAACACTGTGGGAAAAGGAGAAATTGCTCGTAACGAGCAATTTCTCCTTTTCCCACAGTGTTTTCTACCCTTTTTGATAACTTTCTGCCATTTTCATAAAATTTAGAATTGTCGTCTGCAAACTCTTTCAATTTGGACCAGTCCAAAATCTGTCGTTTGGGAAAGGGTTAAACCTCAACTAATCAGACATTTGCTCATCATTGTAATTTGTAAGAAGTAATTGTCATGTGGTAAAGGAGTATCCCTTTGCTAAACAAAAAGTTTTGGACTCTTCTGAGGTAAAAGCGAAAGATGACAAATCTGAAATAGGTACAAACATTTGTTCTCAGATAGGGTAGAAAACAGAATGGGAAAGGGAGAAAAAGGCTGGTTAGCAGCATTTTCTCCTTTTCCCACAATCTTCTCAAAAGCCCTCTACTTCAAGGTCGTTAAACTCGGGATTATGTGGTAAAGGGTTAGGAAATTTTTCATGTTTTGTTTCTCTATAAACCTTCATTATAAAATGAAGTATACCCCTTTTTTTTATGAAAATATGAACCAATATCAAATAGCCTCAAATGAATAACTATTAACACATAGCCTGCAAAGCGAGACTCAAAAACCTTTTGTGAACAGTGCAGATCAACATCAGAATGCACAGAACATGCAGTCCGATTTTGGATCTACACTGTCTGATAATGAGGCATCTTTTCCCCCAAAATACCTTTGAAATAGCAAAATTTAGTTTTTTTTCTCTCAGCTTGATAGTTTCATTCCACTAATTTAGCAGGTTTTAAAGGTTAAATCAAAAAGAAAAAAAAAAAAAACTCCAATGAAACAATACCTTTACTTGACTAGGAGAAAATGGCAGCGTAAATTCTCCATGCCGTAGACCATTAAGCTCAAAGAAAGCTATGTCATGCTTGTTTGGACGTCTCTGTGATGTCGCTATTAAACTTCCAGAGGGCCTGATTAAAAAAAACACATGATGATAAAATTTGAAAACAAATTCAAAAGGAAATATAACTACATGTGAAAATATGACATATGAATTATGGTATGCTTTTTCAAAAGATTTGGCAAGAGACCTTAATCTTGATGAATTCAAATCATTCTGATTCAAGATGAAAGCTGAGACGAAACACTGAAAAGTAGTGTTTTAATCTATAGTGTTTTAATCTATGTACGACTGAAATCTTAACCACACAATCCCTTGCTTTAACAACCCTAGGAGGAAAGGCCTTTTGAAAACATTGTAAGAAAAGGAGAAAATGCTGGTAACCAGCATTTTCTCCTTTTCCCACAATGTTTTCTATCCTATCAAGGACAAAAATCATCATTTGAGCTACAATTATTTTGTTGTCTGCAAATGCTTTCAATTTGGTGTAGACCAAAATTTTGTCATTTGGTAAAGAATTAAATACTTCACCTTACGTTTTTTTTCTTTTTTCAAATGTTGACCAACCACACCTTATAGGGATGTTTCCATGTGGTCTGCTGCAAATTTGTTTAACTCTTTACCATATGACAAAATTCTGGACTGAACCAAGCATTTGCAGACGAAAATGTACATGCAACTGACATGATGATTCTGTCTTTGATAGCTGAGAAAACATTCTCCTTTTCCAACAATGAATTCAAATGACTGCTTTCTCAGAGTCATTGAAACTAAGTATGGTGTACCAAAGGTTTAAGAATGTAAACTGTTAAAACTAGAACTTTCGACGTGGCAAATACTCCCCACTAGCACCTAGCACAATCAGGGAAAACAAAGTTCACCTGTGACCTTGACCTTTAATCCATGTGACCCAAAAACAATCGGACACCTCCTTGGGTCATGAGGAACACTTGTATGAAGTTTCAGGTAGGGGGTATAACAAAAATTATTAACCTCTAATTAACTTTACATTAATAGATACATGTATTGCTATAAGAACTTAGGGAAAAAAAAAAACAGGAGTTTCAAAATATTTCTTCTTCAGGATTGTAAATGCACAAGATCATTATGTAAAGGATCAAACAAATACAGCATACTTCCAAGACAAAGCTTGCTCTATTCCATCGACATTCTCACTTGTAGAGTGATGTATTCCTTCTCTGTTCCACACACACATTTTACGTGCCCCTACAACATAGAGAAACAAGAGCACATGCAGGTGCCAATGCTTGGCTGCTGTTGCTTGATTCCAGTGAAAATTCTAAGTTGAAAAGGGGCATAACTGTGTCAAAAATACTTTGATGGTTACCTGCCCTTGTAACAACTTGTCCAAATTTGAAGCAAATATCATCAATAATTACAGAGATATTAAAAAATGTCAAAGTTTTCAAATGGCGACACCGACCACGCCACGTTAGAACGATATCTCGATGTTTTCTTTGAAAAAGCCAGGCTAACAAGATGACTTTCAGAAAATAACTACTAATTAAACCACCTGATCAACTGAAGAGACTGTTTTAGATAATGCTTGTGGTAAGACAGACATCAATAAATTTAACCCCCAAACTCAATGAGACTAAGCGGCTTCACTTTTCACCAAACAAAACAATTCCAAGTTTTGCCATACCTGAGGTAGACAGCTTTTAAAAACATTTGTCTTCAGCATTTTCTCCCTTTACGCAATATTTTCAAAAGCTTTCTCTCTCAGGGTCTTTAAAAGACGGGATGGTTGTGTCAAAACTATTTGAGCCATGCTCGGTGACAAGGGGGCTTAATGCATTTGTGAAAAGTATCAACCCAGGTCAGCCTGTGCAAACTGCACAGGCTGACTTGGGCCAAAACTGCTTGCTATAGGTCAATTTTCTGTATATCCAAGGACCAGTCTACCTCATGATTAAGTTGGTTGTTGAAAAAAGTGGATCCATAATCATGTGATGGCTTGACTAGTATAATGCTTAGTATAATGCTTCAAGGAGATGCATTAATCCCCCTTTTGCCAGAGCATGCCTCATTTAAGGGTTATCTGTACTACTGGTATGGGTTCTCTTTTGATAACAACAAGCCCAAGTTTGAAATTAATATCTTCATTAATGACAGAGATACCAAAAATGTCAAAATTTTGCACAAAAACGATGCAAACCACAACCGGTCTAATACAACAGCTTGACATTTCCTTCAGAAAGAGCCAAGCTAACTGGGAATAACCTACCTGTTTGGGGGTGTAGTGAACTAACAGCAAAATACTGGCCGTCCCCTCTCCATGTAATTCTAGGTTTTTTATCATCCCAGCTTTGGGCTGGTTTCACCATCTGAAATAGTTTAAAATGTCTGAAAACATGTTTTTATTAAGGCTTTCCAACATACAGAAATCTTTTTATCTTCGTGTAGCTGACTACTTTTGAAAACATAGCAGTAAATACAGAAATTTGCCCAAAATGTGACTTTTGCCACAATGTTTTAAAATTTATTCATGCCACAATTATATCAAAACCATGTATATAACCTCAATTCATGTTGATAACCTCAGTTTACATAGATTGCTTTCATGCAGTGATACATGAGAATTCTGTACAAAAACAGCCAAGGATAGACAGCTATTAGAGAATTGTTCTTTTTTCAGAAATTCTGCCATTCTACACAATGTTTTTGAAATTCATTCAATGCAGGTGGTTTAAAATGTTGTTACACACTGTTGGGGTGTATAATAATGTACAAACCCCCAAACATTATCAAGTACACTCACCTCTTGTGTTTGTTTAGCAGCTGCTTTGCCAGCAGAACCATGGAACTGGGTCTCCTTTTTTCCCCATCCAACCTGAACAAACTCCGCTACAAAAAAGTACAAGTATGTTTTGAACCTTTACAAAACAACAAAATTTTAGACTGTTCTATACTGAGAGCATTTGCAAACGACAATTCAAACATATTGTTGGAAAAGGATAAAATGCTGGTTACCAGTAGAATTGTTTGGTAAAGGATTGAGAATAATGATATTCATAGAGAAGGAGGAGAGAGATTGGTAGAAAGAAGATAAAATTCACGACTATGATGATGCACCAATATAACCCATACCTTCCCCAAATTTCTCTGGATGTAAAGTGGATTCAGTGACTGGATCAAACTCCCTTGTCATCATGATAAAAGTCTCATCTCCTGTAGATAGAGAAGAGTCAGAAGACCATGTGGCTACTCAAACACTACTTTATTCACATGTACCTGTACTAAATCAAATGAGCTGTGCTCTGGCATAAGGGGGCATCTCCGTGATGTATGATACCAAGCAAGTCATCACATGATTATGAATCCATGAAGTCCATTCTGTCTAACAACCAACTGAATCATAATCGACATGCAGAAAATTGACCAACAGAGGACTGCACAGGCTGATCTAGGTTGATACTTTTTGCAGATGCATTAACCTTTTACCAAACAAGCCCTGGTTTTCACGTGTCTGCAGTACAAGTCTTTTGAAAACACTGTGGGAAAAGGAGAAATTGCTCGTAACGAGCAATTTCTCCTTTTCCCACAGTGTTTTCTACCCTTTTTGAGACCTTTCTGCCATTTTTATCAAATTTAAAATCGTCGTCTGCAAACTCTTTCAATTTGGCCCAGTCCAAAATTTGTCGTTCGGGAAAGGGTTAAGCACCCCTTTTCAGAGCATGGCTCATATTATGTTGTTTCAACCCAGTACTGTACAGATTATTGTTAGAAATACCATAAACTTTTACAAATTATAAGCAAGATTTTCTCATTTTCGGCAAATACTGCAGAACATATAGTTTCACACACACACAAGATACAAGAACAGTGTACTTGGGTGCCCAAACTTGGCTGCAGTTGCTCTTTAAAAGAAAATTCGAGGTTGAAAAAGAGGCATAACTATGTGAAAAAAGTACCAACAGTTACGTACCTTTCTAGGATGGGTTCCCCATTTGATAGTCTGACCATTTACCACACAATCCCATGTTTTAACGACCCCGAGGACGAAGCCTTTGCAGAACGTGGGAACACGAGAAAATGCTGGCAACAAGCATTTTCTTGTTTTCCCACAATGTTTTCTACCCTGGCAGCGAAAATGTTTGTCATTTAAGCCATACTCAATCTGTGGTCTACAACAACTTTCACTTTGGAAGAGTCTCAAATTTTGTGTCCATGTATAAAATATCTTCAGAGATGCCAGAAGTATGATAAAGTGTTGAAATTAGTAAACCACAATGACAAAGACAACAACAGGGCTATGACAATTTCTTTGTAACTCCTTACAAAACAACTAAGTTTTAGACTTCTCAAAAATGAAAGTTTTTCCAGAAGATATAACTAACAATTCCAAATCTGCATATGGAAGGATAGAAAACATTGTGGAAAACAGGACAAAATGCTGATTACTAGCTTTTTGTCCTTTTTCCTGATTTTTTTCAAAAGTATTCCTCTTTAGGGTCTTTAACTCATTACCAAACAACAAAATTCTAGACCAGTCGAAACTGAAAACATTTGCAGATGACAAAATAAAAGTGGTTTTAGGAAGAGCAGAAAACATTGTGGGAAATGGAGAAAATGCTGGTTAACAGCATTTTCTCCTTTTCCTACAATGTTTTCAAAAGCCTTCTTCTCCAGGGTCATTAAAACTCAGATTGTGTGGTAAAGACTTAAAAGAAGGGATTGTTTGGTAAAGGACTAAAAAGCAGCCAAGCTGACCATGAGAAGATAAGCATGGAAATTATGAAGGAGTTTCCTTTGAAATAAAACATAATCACACTTTAAGGGCAAGCAAAGACTTGTTAGAAAATATTTACTTTTATGCTTTTCAGTAGTTTATAGAAATCTAACAGTGAATTATATCCCTATAATTCACCAGTGAATCATAACATTCACCAGTGAATGTTAGAACCTTTATTTTTGACATAGATCTACTACAGACATTTGTAGAACATGATTGAATTTTTCGGTGGGTGAATGTCATGTTTTATGACGTAGTCAGCATCACTCATGTCATTTTTATGGCTAGTCCATATCCTACTAGATTGAATAGATCTATTTTGCTTGAAAAACGCACATATTTTTCACAATGAGCAAAACTTAGACTTGAAAAGAAAGGTTAAAGTGAAGAGCATAAAAGAAATAGAATAATTATTTGTTTCAGTGTAGGATAAAAATTTCCTTCATCACGTGAAAAGCAAAGGCCAAATTTTCACTCATGGCACTGCCATGAGTGAAAATATAGCCTTGCTTTTCACTAGATGAAAGAAATTTCATTCATACATCAAAACAGACAATTATCCTATATTTACTTTCCTTTTACAAGCACTTTATATTTTATCGGATATTCATACAACTGAGCTGTTGTTGTTTACCAGCACTTTTTCCTTTACTAACAATGCTTTCAAAGGCCTTTTACACCAGGGTCATGAAAATACAATGCTTGCTTGTTTGGTAAAACACTAGAGCCATGCTCTGGCAAAAGGGGATTTCATGCATCTCCATAATGCATTATACCAAGCAAGTCGTCACGTAATTATGCATCCATTAAATCTGTTTTGTCTGACAACTGGTTAAATAATAAGCTAGAAAATGGTCCTTGGACATGTAGAAAATTTACCAAGAGTAAAAAGTTTCAAGACAGGTTAGCTTGTGCAGACCGAGCAGGCTGACCTGGGTCAACACTTTTTGCAGATGTATTAAACCCCATTTTCATAGAGCATGACTCAGTTTTTTTCTCCAATTTACCTGTAGTTAGTGCAATGAGCTCCACATCTGGGCTCCAGCACATTGAGGTAAAGCCAGAGTTCACACTTCCCACACACTCCACCTAGAAACAGAAATTTAGAAGTATAGGGACTGTATTCACCACCAATTCTAAATTGCATTCAAGTCCTGATTTATGAAGTAAGACAACTTCCCATTGGTTTAAACTATCTGGTTTAGCCAGGCTAAACCCTTTGTTCAGCCAATAAGAAATTTTGTCACTTTGAATGTTACAAAATCCTTGAGTGATAGACTAAAAATAAAAGGTAGAATGGTTGGTGAATACTAGCTATGTTAAAAAAATTATAAGTATATTTCTTAACTCTCTTATGACCAAATAAACAAGAGTGCCAACACTTGGCTGCGGATGCTTGGTTTTCACCGAAAACTCAGTCGAAAAAGGGGCATAACTCTGGCAAAAATACTTTGATGGTAACCTGCCGTTGTTGTATAGGTTCCCCTTTTGATAATTAACAACCTGTCTAAGTTCGAAGCAAATATCTTTAGTAATAACAGAAACATTATAAAATGTCAAAGTTATTGCACAACAATGCAGACAATACCTTGACTCTTTCTTCAAAAACAGCCGAGCTAACGAAATCAGCCTTTTTCCATGGCTGAAAAAACAATTTACTGACACGCAGATAAATTTTCTATCTTTTAGGCTTGATGAAACATGCGAATGATACAAATAGAAGAACAGACTCCATGTCCTATGCAGACTGATCTTGATCTTTTCCAGCCGTAAAAGTCCGTTTTAGCCTAAAACACTGATAGGGTCAAAAAGTTTTTCATTTTTATCTTACTATTCTTAGCTACCATTGCATGTATTCATATACTCTTATAGTTTTTTTAACCCTTTACCGAACAAGAAAATTTCAGACTGGTCCAAACTGAAACCATTTGCAGATGACAATTCTTGTTCAAATGGTGAGATTTGTCTTTGATTAGATGGAAAATGTTGTGGAAAAAGGAGAAAATGGATACCAGCATTTCCTTCTTTTCCCACAATGTTTTCAGGAGGCTTTTTCATCTGGAAATGTTTGGTATAGGGCTGGCAAGTATGGCATACAAACACTCCACTCGAGCCACATTAAACATTTTGCTTTTCAAACATGAAGTTTAGATAACCTATTACCATACAATGCTGACTTTTAAAACCCTGGGAAATTTTACTTTTGAAAACATTATGCGAAACGGAGAAAATGCTGGTAACCAGCATTTTCTCCTGTTCCCAGTATGTTTTCTACCCTATCAAAGACAGAAATCATCATTTGAGCTATATTTAGTTTGTCGTCTGCAAATGCTTTCAATTTGGACCAGTCTAAAATTTTGCTGTGTTGTAAATGGTTAAAACAAAGTGACAGGGGAAGGAATCCTGTCCCTACAACTGACACTGATCTTTGGAAAGCTGTCCCTATATGAAACAACAAATTCATTGATAGGTGTTTTTATGGCACTTTCAACATTATTTCAGACATATAATTGTGACAGCAGTACTACGCAGGCTGACCCTATATGAAACAACAAATTCATTGATAGGTGTTTTTATGGCACTTTCAACATTATTTCAGACATATAATTGTGACAGCAGTACTACGCAGGCTGACCTGGACGATACCTTTAGCTGATGCCTTTACTCTATACCACATAATCCCGAGTTTTAACGACCCTAAAGAAGAATGCTCCTGAAAATATACAGGGAGAAGAATCTTTTTCCAACTATGTTTTCTCCCATTTCTAAGGCTTGCAATCACTTTTTGAGCTTTATGAAGTTTGTCATCTTCATATGATTTCCATACAGACAAGTATAGAACTCTGTTATGTGGTTAAGGGTTAACCCTAAGACTGCTAAGCACTACTCAAGGACCTTCTATGGGCAGTGTAGATCAAGATCAGACTACAAAGAATGTGCAGTTGGATCTAAACTGTCTAATAAGGAGATATCGCCCCCCCCCCCTTCATTTACTCTTGAAATAGCCAAATTCCGATTTTTACTATCGACTTGAAAGTTTCACTTCACTTACTTAGCAGCATTAGGGTCAAACTATCTTTTCACAGAGCATGACTCATATACAAACTGTTTTACCTCCCCAGTGATCGCATTCCATAGCAGCAGTTCACCATCACTTGTGGCCACACACAAGGATGATTCCTCTGGCAGATACTGTAGACCCACAACTGAACTAGGTTTCCCTCCATCTGTAGCTTCCACAAAGTTTACTCTCTTCAGAACCTAAAATGTTTTCTTTTCTATCAACTTCTTAACCCTTATAGCACCTTTCACAACTATAGTTACCTTTGCAACCACTGTAGATCAAGATCAGGCTGCACAAAATGTGCAGCCTGATCTTTGATCTACAGTATCTGCTGTGCTGAAACACTTAACTCATTACTGCACAATGATCAGTTTTAACGCCTCTGGGAAATTAGACTTTTGAAAACATCATGGGAAAAGGAGAAAATGCTGGTAACCAGCACTTTTCTCCTTTTCCCACGATGTTTTCTAATTTTTCAGAAACAAATCCTATCATTTGAGCCACATTTAGCTTGTCGTCTGCAAATGCTTATAATCTTGGCCATTCTAAAATTTTGTCATCTGGTAAAGAGTTAAACAAGAGTGACCTTGACATTGTGACTATTTGGGTCGTATTTCTAGACTGAAAATATCCTTTAGGTTTATTTGGCGCTCTAAGGGTTAACATACGGCAAGGTTACAGACTTGTCCAAGTACTTTATAATCAAGAGTATGATGAAATTATCTCTCTCTGAGCACTCTTGTGCATATCTGGTAAGAAAATCAACTGGTTGCGCCAGACGGAGTGATTTTATCAGGACATACATGTTAACCTGTAAAGTACAGTAAGATGCTAACCAGCCTATAACAAGAATAGCAAATGAAAAATTAGAACTGTCGCAAAGCGGACAAATACCCGCCACCAGCACCTTGTCACTGAAGCAGCACCATCAGAGAACGGAAGTGATTTTCAAAACAAAGATTACCAGTGACATTGACCTTTGACCGATGTGACCCAAAAACAAGAGGGCATCTCCTTGGGTCATGACTCATGAGTAACACCTGTATAAAGTTTCGGGGTCCTAGATCAAAAGGCTGGAAGGCGGGTGGGTAGGCAGACAGGCAGGCATGGTAAAACCAGTATACCCTGGCTCTATTTCATAGGTGGGGGGGTATAATGAAAACCTAAATACGCAGGATAGACATTACATTTAACAAGTAAATTTGTGGTCCAACGAATCACCAAAATACCAAAATGCCACCGAAACACTGAAATACCCCTAGTTTTTCATCATTGAGATCAGGTAATTGATAAGAATGCAGGATTTTTCTCTTCTTTTTTTTTTTAACAGAAAAAGCGCGTAATCAAAGTTTTAATCATTTTTTAATCATTATTGAGAAGAATTATCTTGTTAATATATTCTGATCATTGATTTACGTGAAGAACAATCACCAAAACACTTGCATGTCTAGGCTGTTACACACCGAAATAAGCGATCTTGATTACGCCACTGTAGACTGAAGAATTATCAGTATGACATAATCACTTGTATTTATTATTTCTTTGAATGATAAATACACACACAAAATCATTTGCGAACGAAGTTAGACCTATATCAGATTACATGATATAAGTCTCTGATCTGTCAAAACGACCAAGTAGCTTGGCACATTCTGTTCTAGTCTGTTATAGTGAAGCAATCATAACTGAGGCGTTCGGCTGATGTGGTCCAACTTATTTGAGTATAAGTTTGCCATTGTAATTTTCAAAGTGACATGGTTATTATTAATATTCTATCAGTGGAGTTAAAATTGTCTTATCAATTTACGCCTGGTAACATGTTAACCACAGATTCAAAATGGCTGTTGGTTCGGGGCCCCTGTCAGTTTCCTAATTTGGTGATTTTTAATTTGATATGCCTAGTATAAAAAACAAAAACTACTTTTCTAGCATACTTATGGATAAAAATCAACCTTGTATAAAAGCAACTGTAGTGAGATTGCAGAGGTAGAATCTCTGAATCTTCAAGTTTTACTACATCGAGCAGGTATTTCGGTGGACATTTACAGTATGGGTTGGCTATTGTGGTGCACATTCTTCACATCGGGCTTCAATAGCGTGTTGTTATTTTGTCATTAGGTTTTGAACTAACTCTCCTTCATCAGTATGATTACAAAAACCACGACTTCAGTAGGCTGAAATCAATAATAATAAAAAAAAAAATGAGGGGTATCGGTGTTTTGGTGGTATTTCAGTGATTCGTCGGACCTGTAAATTTGCATAAATAGCAGTATAAAACAAGAAATGGGAGTGAAAACCTCTGTTCAATAATGAAAAAAAAACCTGGACGATTTTATGAAATGAAAAAGTTGAACAACCTACAAATCAGACAGGAGAGGGTGGGGATTAGGCCACCTTGTCTTAGGGTGATAGCACTGGAACAAGTGTTAAAGAAGAGGGTTCACTTTTCGAAAGAAAATCAAATTATACATTAACTCTTTACCACACCATCCACGAATTTGATGGTACATAAATAAAAATTTGCGGGGGAAGCCCTGATAGATTTATGACAATTTTTGGAAAACTAGATCTAAATGTTGAAAAATATTGTACCCATTTCGTAAGCCCAATTTTGCAACCCAAGAGTACAAAAACCCCCATTTGAAAAATTCAGTGGGCACACTGCTGGGTTACCCAACTACCACTACTAGGCTAGGGCTCTGAAGTGTCTTGCTCAAGGATACTCCCACCAAAAACCCATTTCTGCAAATTCCCATTACTCTGTGAATTCTCATAATTATCATCGTGAATCTATATATCTGCTGGCAATATTTTGTTGCACAATCTGTTTTTGTGTCCCTGTCAAACTTTTACAGGCGTAAACATTCCTGACAAGCTCTCTTTGCCGGAGAAATGCGTCAAAAATAAAATTACAATTAAAAAGTCTCGTTTTTGTCTAAAACAATATTTTTTCTCCATAACTCATTAATTTTCTGTACAACACAACATTTCTTTGCAATAAATTCCCATTAATTCGAATAATAATACAGAGAATGCATTCTGTGCCAAATATCAAGACTGTGACCTTTAGGAATACCCCTAGTATGACATCATTAATTTTGACAACAGTTGGAATGACTCTGGTTTTTTCTAAACTGATTCACATAGTTATGGGTGTCTGGTCTATTCCTGGTGCTGGTTAAATGTACTTTCTGGCAAGTTCACCATGAAAAAGAAGTTTAATGTAATTTCCCTCTGCAAAAATGAATTCTCTTTCTCTGTTGATTGATATGCCTAAATTAAATTTATGCTGTTTTTGTCACTTTGATGGAATGAAAGTACCTATTAGGTTCATGAAAATATGAGGAAAGGGCATACCTTCAGTGAGGCTTCAACATGGGGTCTCTAGGTTATGAGTTCTAAACCTTACCACTGAGTAATGCAAGACCTGGATACATCATAAGCGAAAGAGTCTGTGCTGAGAGATCAGAAAAGGAAGATATCATGCTGGTTAGTGGTTACAAGAATAGCTTACCTCTGAAGCTGAAGGTTTGAAGGCCGTAAGTTCTGTTGATGTTGCTGCATACACAATGTCAGTATCATTATCCACACTGAAGGCTTGTATACCACTTATATCTTCCCTTACAGTCAGTAAACTGGACACTAGCTTCAGGTTTCTCATTCTTTTTGTTATGACTGTGAGGATATTATCTGAAAGTTTGAAACAATCAACCTCAAAGTCCAAACGTAAACATTTTTTTTATTTGGTTTTGTTTCCTAGCCACTAACGTCATCAGCAGTCTTTTTTAAAAGATTGTGTGAGTAAAAAAGTGCTTTTGGGAATTAATGACTTTTTTTTTTTTAATTTTCATTCTTATTATCATTTTCTGACCGTTAAAATAATTCATTTGGGTGCTTTTTCAATTGTAATTTTCTGCCAATTCTGGCTCTGTACGCGGAGTATTCAAGGATTAAAAAAAATGTGTAAGAAAACTTGTCTGGTGTAAAGAACGAACGTAACGAGTCCAGCATAAATATAGCTCACCTCAATGCAATCGGTGGCTAAATATGCGGTTCTAAACGCTAGTCTTTCAATTCAACTTCATGCAGTTCTGGTTTCATGGGCGCAGCCATTTTCATTTTGCAGGTTTTCGGCTTGACTTCCGGCGTGCTTGGTTCCCAATGTGGTAAGACGACGAAGTGAAATCACCGACCTTACTGGAATCATTGAATTTACTGGAATCACCTCATAAATTAGTGAAATCACATTGATGTTAACAATATCATGTTTAATGGAATGAAAATTGGCAAAGCCTAGAAAATGGCGAAATACACTTTTTTCCCCAAACAAAATCAAACATAATCGATACATCTGATCAGTTCAGACCACAGGTGAACGGCGAGCGACAGTATCTCAATTCATATATACAGTGTACTATTCAAACTTTGATAAGGATTATTTATATATTTCAATACAGACCTGTATATCTTACAACAATATAGTTTTGAATTAAAAACATCCCATTCCACTGGTCGTTTATTTCATCAGAGTGGGTATGTTACATATTGAAAAGCCATACCTGATACATGCCACACATATATATCGGCGGAAACTAATATGGTAATCGCTAGCAAATTTTGAGTAGTATATTACACACTATTAGTGAGTAATATGTGATTTATACTGTCACTGGCCCAATCTCCGAGCAGAGTTGTCGTTCGTTACCTCACATACATCTCTGCGATGGGCTAAATGACAAGAATCTTGTCAAACCGAGGAAAACATGTTTTGTTACTGTTTAACTGTTTCATGTGTAACATGATAAAGTAGACAAAGCAAATATGATTCCAGATGCATTATAGGTGCATTTAAATTGATGAATTTACTGTATACAATGGAACTATTTTTTCGAGTTTCTTCACTGATCAGATTCCTACGCCAATTGTAAACCGAATGGCTGCGCCCACGAATGAAGACAAGTTAAACAAAATTATACAGTCCTGTGACAGTTTCGACAAACCGATGGATCTAAGTTTGTAACATCAAAGAAGAGATTGTCGTCCTTTAAAACACATTTTAGCTTTTCAGAAAACCCCTCTTTTCCACATTTTCTCCCACTAAGTTTGATTGGCCGTATGCTGTTTGAACAGCAAACAAAACAATCGATACATCTTTCTTTCACCGGCGTTTGTGTCGCCATTTGGGGTTATGGTCATGTGACGGAAAATCTCGCGAGAGGACGGACTACTTTCTGAGCCCACTACAGAGGTGAATGTGAATGAACCGGAGTGCAAGAGAGTGTCACTGGCCGTTCACCTGTGGTTCAGACATGGATATAGATCACGCATTCTCAGAAATTAGGTGCAATTCTTAGTTTGCACTTTCGTTGCACAATTTGAATTAAAAGATTGAAATAACTATGACATAATTGACGTGTAACACAAAAAGGGGCCTTCGGATATATGCGTAAAAGTGTGTCGTCCCAGATCAGCCTGTGCAGTCTGTGGCTAATCCGAGACGCATTTCCCGTTTTTATGCGATTTTCTGTTTCACGAAAGTCTACTGTATGAAAAAATGTTATGTAGTCGTAAAGCGGCGTCTCGGATTAGCCTGCGCAGGCTAATCCGGGACGACACTTTACGCAAATGTCGGAAGGTCTCATTTCGCATGTTGCGGGCCATATAACGGGACCATTGGTAACATTAGCTATAAACATGCACCTTGTCAGTTATGGGACATCGGTGTATAACAGAATATGCATATCTGTAAGGTTCGTAACTGTCGCCGACTATCTAGAGTTACCAGTTGGAACTTGGATTTCTTTTTTGCAAGTATAGTACAACTTCCAATGTTTTTAACGAACACAAATTGGCATGGGCGTCCTGTCTGCAAGAAAACATTGGAGCTTATAGTTTCTTGAATCCTTATTTAAAGTAGGCTAATGCAGTATAAAGGTATGTAACACAAAATATTATACGATAATGTCTTCGATTTGGAATTTACATGTCAGTTAACGGTAGAAATTTGTACTTACAGAGAGTTACCAATGCACTATGCCCATTTTGATCAAAATCTGTCTCGCTGGGTGCTCAGAACAATGGTATCCGCGTTAAGGGCGGCACGAAATACCAAATCTTACCAAATCTACTCAAATCTTCGAAAACCTTTCCCAAGTATCTTGTTTGTTTGTGTTGAAGTTATACGTCGTTTCAACAACTTAGGTAATATCACGCCTGTCAGTGCACCTACTCATGTGTTTCCTGGCTTTCTCACACCACTACTGACACAACTTTCTTTCTAAGTCACTGGCTACTTTTCTCACGTGCATCAGAGGTGAGAGGCGAAAAGTCGCTGGAAAGAAAGTTTGCCTCAACCGGGTATCTAACTCGCAACCACCAGGCCACGAGTCATATACGCTAACCACTGAGCTACCCGGGCGGATGTTCCGAAGTCTACCCAGATCTTTCCCAAATCTACGCAGATCTTCCCCAAATCTCCACAAATTTCGGAAACCCGTCCGCTGAGAGCAAACTAATGTATAGGCCTTACTGCAACTCGTGCCAGCATTTACTTACAGCGTTTTAACGTTTATACCTGCTGTGGCGACATTACAAAAACCTCATTGAACCCAGATAAGCGCAAAAGTATTAACTAGCAGTAAATAGGAGTCAAGTAATGTCAAGTAATCCCATAATTAACTTTTCAATAAGGTAATAAACGGCGGTTACAATTTGTATAAAGTTGAAATATGTCTTAACACCAGTATCGCCAAAATCTCTGGCTCGTAAAAACTGGAAATTTTTGTAGCAGTTTAATATCAACACGATCATAAGAAATAGGGTCAGTGATGAGCAGCAACATTAAGAATGAAACGAGTGCGAATGGTTGATGCAAACACATCTTGTAGTCGTCTGCTTTCCATTCTATTCGGCAAACTTCGAGTTATTCGTTGATGGGGAGGGTGCTGGTAACCAGCACTTTTTCCTTTTCCCAAAGTTTTTGCTGTCCCATGAGTAAAAAAATACAGAAATCATCACTTCAGATGCATCTATTTTGTTATCTGCAAATTGATTCTAGTTGATCGGGTCTAAATTTTTGTTGTTTAAAAAAAATGTTAATCCTTTGCCTTACAGTCCCAATTTTAAATGACCTTGAAGAAAACAGTAAAGGGCTCTGGGGAGCGTTGTGGTGGAGGAGGGGGTGCTGGTAACCAGTGATTCCTCCATCTGCCACAATGTTTTCTAACCTCTCAGGTTCAGCTTTATGGCATTTACCTGGCTCCTTCAAAAGAATATATCGGAAAGCCTGTGCATGTTGTTTTATTGGTATCTGTTGTGGCAAGGTTCTGATGTGATGTGGTGGGATGAAACAGGATCAGCCCTTTATTGCACCATCTCTTGTTTTGAGAACCCTGATAGGGGAGTCTTTTAACTCTTTACCACATAATCACGGGTTTTAACAACCCTGAAGAAAAAGCCTTCTAAAGGCATTGTGGGAAAAGGAGAAAATGCTGGTAAATGGCGTTTTCTCCTTTTTCCATAATGTTTTCTAACCTTTCCAAAACAAATTTCAATTTTTGAGTCTCATTTATTTTGTCGTCTGCTAATGCTTCCAATTTAGACAAGTTTGTACATTCAAGTTTTAGCGTGGTTTATCAATTCCGTTAGGAGCTTTCATCGACAGATCGATAGAAGTGAATAACTTCACAGTGGTTGTTCATGTCGTTGCTAAGCGATCTACAGGGGCGCCGCCATGTTTAAGATCATGTGATTGGTAGTTCAAAATGGAAGCCTCCCTTATACAGACGAGGTTAGATGTAGGTACGGAATCGGCCGAGTTGTGACGAGTGATGCAAGTGGCCTAGCAACGACATGAACAACTCCGGTGAAGTTATTCAATTCCATCGATCTGTCGATGAAAGCTCCCAAAGAAATTGATAAAACTAGTCTAAAATTGCATGTACAAAATGTTTGTCAGTGGAAATATTCTTAGAAAGACACCATGTCTTCTTTTTTAAGAGGAACCTTACAATTTTAAAAACGGTAAAATGACGTACTTCCGACGAAGAAATTTACCGTGTAGACCCGAGTGCATATCAAGCTACATATACGCAATACAGCCGAGCGAGGAATTCACGTAAGTAAGCTCTGAGAAAAGAAGGGACTAACAAACAGCGAAATACATTTATGTAATTCTTTCTCAGTTTCCATTTATTCTTTTATGACAAAGCATTTGATTACATCATTTTCTCTCAAGCCATTTGACCTTCCTTCCGGCCTTATATACCACAGGACAAAAAATGAAACAGGTAACAAGTAATATCTGAGTGTCCCTCTGGTAAAAGGGGGCTAAATACATCTCCGTGATGGATTATACCAAGCAAGTCATCATATAATTATGGATCCATTGAATTCATTTTGTCTGCCAACAGACAGAATCATGTCACATGTCCTTAGACATGCAGAAAACTGACCAAAAGGTTTCCACTGAGGTCAACCTCCGCATGCTGACCTAGGCCCATAAGTTATGCTGATGCATTAAACCCCCTTTTCACAGAGCATGGCCTGCTCATACACAGTTTATGTACTTTCTTCAACCCTTTACCAAACATTCCCTTATTTTAGTGAACCCAAGAGTGCTGGCCTGAAAGCACTGTGGAAAAGGGAGAAAATGCCGGTAACCAGCACCTTCCCCTTTTCTTTTTTTCCTACATTGCTTTTTACCCCTTCAGCGATCTTTGGCTACTTTGTATTGGTTGTGAATTTGTCATCTGCAAATGCCCTGTCTGAGGAGTAATACGTTTTCAGCAAATAAATTTGAAAGTATCCTTGTAAAGAAGGAATAATCAATACAAATTATGGTATTGCACATTACGGGAAAAGGAGAAACTACTGTTTGTGACTTCTTCTTTTAGCACGATGTCTGCAACACTTGTCTGTGGCTAAATGGAGAATTTGTCTGCATGTAGTAAAAATGATATAGCTGTAGATTCAAAGATTAACCCTTTACCAGACGATCATGTTTTATTTCAGAGCTCCAGATAGCGGGCGTGATTTTGATTTCAAAACTGAAAATATTAATCTCTCTCCATTTAACCCTATCTTATGGGTTCTAATCAGAATCGTATCATCAAGACGATTCTCATGAGTAAACACAACATAGGGTTTGGAACAGAAATGATAGATTTAGAATACTATCACTCCCTTTTACCTGGAGGTCTGTTTTAAGAACTCTTAGGAGGAAGGCTTTTGAAAACATCATGGGAACAGGAGAAATCCCTGGTAACCAGTATTTTCTCCATTTTTCCAAAATGTTTTCCACCCTTTAACCGACATTTTCTATTATTTGTGCAACATCTAATTTCTCTAGAAATGCTTTAGAGAACAAAAAAGTAGTCTAAAGGACAGCTATATCTCCTACTCCAGAACGACAGCCAGAATGGTGGGACCTTTAGCTGTAGAAGCAACAGGATGGCCAAGTGATTAGTACTCCCAACTTTGGGTAACAGAGTCCCAGGTTTGATTCCTGCTGGACCTAAACAGCACTTCATTGCAATGAGCCTTTCATAATCACCCTTCAGTCGTCTTATCATGACCGAAATACTGTTGACAGACATAAAGCACCAAGCTATCCATCCATATCTTTGGTCATTGAGAGGAAAAGTCAGTTTAACCCTTTCCCTGTAACTGACATTTCATGCTTTGCAGCAGACAAATTGCTGAGTTTCAACAACCCTGAAAAAAAACTTTTGAAAACATTGTGGGAAAAGGAGAAAATGCTGGTTACCAGCATTTTCTCCTGTTCCCACAATAGTTTCTACCCATCCCGAAACAAATACCAATTTCTGAGTCACATTTATTTTGTCTTCTGCAAATGTTTTTAATGTGGACTAGTCTAAGACTTTGTCGACTGGTGAAGAGTTAAGAAAACTAGAACTGCCGCAGGCTGACAAATACCCCCATCCTGCCGCCCTGTCACTGAATGATTGCCATTTCCAAACCAAGAATGTAAAATAACAAAAGGCAAGCATTCCAGAAAATTACAGAGTAAGCAATATTGCACTTGTCCTTAATGTGATCTATCTGTATTCGAAGTTTGGAGTCAGTAACTTTTATAATTAGGAAGTTATGCTTCGAACAAAAAAAAAAAAAAATACTTAGGGCAATAACTCCAAAAATAATAAAGACAGATGTATGGATCTTGTATACTGCACAACATCTCACTGAGATGAACATTTGACCAAAGTTTCATGAAATTCTTTCAAAGGGTTCAGGACAGATGGGGCGAAAAAGAGTGTTGCTGACAGACAGATAGATGGACAGACAGACAGACGAAGGCTATTCCTATGATCCCCTCTCCACTTCATGGCAGAGGATTACCAAAACCTGTCCAAACTTTTGGGTTTTTTTTTTTTGTACTGATGAAGAAATTTCTTTCTTTGTCACATCAATCCCTTTACCACACAATCCCCTGTTTCAAAGACCCTCAGGAATGGGGCTTCTGAAGACATCATAGGAAGAAAAAGAAATTGCTGGTAACTAACATTTTCTTCTTTTTCCACAGTGTTTTCTATCCATTCTCACCTAGAGTCCATCAGTAATGCCTTATTTAATATGTCACCTGCAAATGCCTTCAGTCTGAACTGGTCTAGAATTTTGTTGTTTGGTAAAGAGTTAACCAACATAGCAACAAATGTAAATAAAAACACAAAACTTGAAGCTTCTTTTCCAAAGCACTATCAAAAAAAGGGAAAAAACAATAGGAACCCAAATTTACAAGAGAGTTAAGTTTAAGCCCCACAGTAAACAAAATTTTAGTTTAACTCATCATTTAGTTCCACTCTTTTCCTCAATGCAACATTTTATACATACAGATGTAAAGTAAACTCGTTCTATAATTCAAAACACCTTGTTTTTTTTCTAATCATTGTTCAGTTTCAACTCCCTCTGGATTTATCTTTCCCTGCAATGCAAAAAAGGGGAAAAGTTAACTCAAAAACCATTCAAAACATTTTATATGTTCTCTTTGGGGGTTGTTTTTGTGCTGAGTCATAGCCGTAGTAAGCTAGGGCAGCCTCCATATCACCCATGCCAAAGGAGTTTGGGTTTGTTTGACCCCTTATCCTTCGACTATCTCCATGTGGCTGCTGATAATCAGGATAATAAATATCTCTTTCGTCTCCAAAATATGAATAACCGGATACTTTTCCTTGACCATAAAATCTGGCATTTGCCTGATTATCCCCAGTGGCTGAGGCTAGGAGTCTTCCATAGCTATCAAACTGGGGCGGGGCAATCTCCCTTTGGCTCACATAGTTTTGTCTGCCAAGCACAGGTCCACCTGCATGTCCAGCCCTTCCTGACGCCTGACCTCGTCCAATACCTCGCCCTTTGAACCCAATATCTGGCCCATAGTAACTGACTTGGGCTGGCTTTTTGTTCTTTTTCTTATTTGCCTTTCCCTCTACTGGGGCTTGTGGATTTTCAGGCAGCTGTAGAACTACATCTGGTGAGAATTCCTTTTTCTTCTTTTTCTTTTTGTCCTTTTTCTTTGCTGCATGCTTGCCTTCCGAAACTTCTTCTGCAAAGGTTGCAAAGTCTTTATAAGTATGTGGTGTTTGCTCCATATATCTTCGTGGCACACTGATATTATCGAACACTTCAGGCAGCATGTACGGTTTCAGCCATAGCACCTCATCTGTCTCGCCTTTTTTGTATTTTCCATCTTTTTTGTAAAAGAGAAAACCGTCAACCTGAACAAAGAGATATAAAAGAATATTTCATCTCAACATAAAACCTTTATTAACCCTTTCCCAAACGACGAATTTTGGACTGGTCCAAATTGAAAGAGTTTGCAGATGACAATTTTATTAGATGAAAATGGCAGAAAGGTCTCAAAAAGGGGAGAAAACACTGTGGGAAAAGGAGAAATTGCTCGTTACGAGCAATTTCTCCTTTTCCCACAGTGTTTTCAAAAGACTTGTACTGCAGACACAGGAAAACCAGGGCTTGTTTGGGAAAGGGTTAAATAAGTCATGGCCAAAGTAGGTTTTATGCATCTCCTTGATGCATAATACCAAGCAAAGCATCATATGATCATTGATCCATAAAATCCATTTTGTCAAACAACCAAATGAATAAAGAAGAAGACTGTCCTTGGGCATGCAGACAATTTACTAATAACTAAATAGCAAACAGTTTTGACCCAGATCAGCCTTTGCCGCCAGTGCAAGCTGACCTAGGATGATACTTTCTGCAGATGCATTAAACTCCCTTTGCACAAAGCATGGCTCATTTCCATATGATGGGTGATGAAGAGGTTTGCAGAGTTCTTATAAACATTTACCATGTTACCAAAAACAACACTATCCCAATCGAAAGTATTTGCAGACAACAAATAAAACGTGGGGGAAATCAAGGAACTCTTCCTTAAAATGACAGAAAAAATTGTGAGATTACAAATTTCTATACAAGTGATAAGTATATGCTTTCCTACACCCTTCACCAGACAGGAAAACTGAAGACTTGTCAAAACTGCTGTTTGTCTGTTTCTTAGTTGTTTGGTGTTTAACACTGTTTTAACATTATTTCTGTGGCCACTGTACCTGTCCAGGTTTTTCCGAGTTTCTTTAACCAGCACAATATTCTTTCAAAGCCACTGGCTGCTTTCCCACATAACTATTGTCAAAACAATGAGCAGCTGTGGGAGAGAAAAGAATCTTGTCACAACAAGTGTCATCCACACAAAGAAATTGGCCAACTAGGGGTTTGAACCAGTGACTCCCAATCTCAAGTCCTGTAAAGTACCAGGTGCACTATCAGGCTCCGATTGTCCAGACTTAGAGTATTTTGCAGACAACAAATGTGGCCGTAGTAACCATGTTTGTCTTTAGACCAGTAGAAAACATTATGGAAAAATGCAAAAATGCTGAAAACCTGCATTTTCTACTTTTCCCCACAATGTTTTCAAAAGCTTTTTTCCTCAGGGAAACAATCCCCAATCACCAAACAATCTTGGGTTTTGACAATCTTGAAGGAGAAAGCTTTGAATGCTGGTTACCAGCAGTTTCTCCTTTTCACACTATGTTTTCTACTCTATCAGAGAACTTAGGCTCATTTGTACCGTTATCAAAATTCTCATCTGTAGATAATTTGATTATAGAAGAGCCTAAAATTTTTTGTTTGGGGAAAAGGTTTAAACATTATTTTTAAATGCTTAAAGATGGGGTTTGACTGTTTTATGAACTGGGCAGGTTTACCTCAAAAGATGAATATCTCACAGCTTTCTCCATGCCTTCGACAGTGCACTCATAATTATACAGTGGTACAAACTTGAACTGAAAATGTACATATCATTCAGTCTTTCAGATACAACATAACCTACACATCCTTAGCATGAACTCTTTACCAGACGACAAAATAAATTCAGCCTGGCCCAAATTCAAAGCATTTGCGGACGACAAATTAAATGTTACTCAAAACACAAAACTTGTCTGTGATGGGGTAGAAAACATTGTGGGAAAAAGAGAAAATGCTGGTTAATAGCATTTTCTCCTTATCCAACAATGTTTTCAAAAGCCTTCTTTCTCAGGGGCATTAAAAGTCGGAACTGTGCAGTAAAGGGTTAAAATGACTCATTACCATACAACATGGGTGTGACAGAAAATATGTGAGAGAGGAGGCAAAGGACTTGACCCCCACACTCTTCGGTAAACACATCATTTCAGAGTAGATCCTGATGAGCTTGGACAGTTTAGTATTTTCAGTTTCAGCTTCAAAGGGAGGAAATTCTCTGAAAGGAGGAAATAAATCAAATCCTTGTGTACAATGACATCTTCATACACTCTTGCACTGCCAAGTTTTGCTTTTAGAGTCTTGTATAGTAATAAATTAGAAAGTAATGAACTAACAATCCAAACTGTAAAATGTTTTGTACTACAATGTGCTGGACACAATTTTATTGAATCTTTACAAAATGACAAAATTGTGGAGTCATGCAAACTGAAAGCATTTGCCTACTACAAAGTACAAATGGCTGAAATGGGATTTATCTTTGAAGGGGTAGAAAGAAAACATTGTGGGAAAAGGAAAATATCTGGTTAATTTTCCCCTTTTCCCACAATGTTTTGAAAGGCTATCTTCCCGCAGGGTCAATAACACATGAAATTGTTCAGTTAAGCATTAAACATCATTTTGAGATTCATACATCAAAGACCTGAAGGGAAGCTACTCATGATGAAGTCTTTCAGAGGTCCTGTAAATTTTCTTGATGGAATATTGTGAGGGATGACCATGAGGCTTTTGTTCAGATACACTGCACAGAAAAATAGTGGAATTTTGATGAAACTTTGTGGATTACTGCAAAAAGTTCTGGAGTCCAGTTATAGCTCTTTAACTCAACAGAAAACTATGTGAAAGTAAACCCTTTTTTCTTTGTTTGTATGGTATTTAATGCTGTTTTCAACATTTTTTAAGCTATATTGCAGCAGCCAGTGCACCACTAGTCAGTGCACCTACTGGTGCTTACTAGTACTGCTCACAATATTCTTCCCAAGCCACCAGCCACTTTCCAAAATAAGCAAAGTCAAAACAAATGATGAGGGGTGAGAAAGAAATACATCCTGTTACAATCCTCGGAAGGAAATAAGCCAAGCTGGGTATTGCTCCAGCAACCCCTGGTTGTAACCAACAGAGTTACTGGACTTGGCAATCAAACAGATATTTACCATATTTAACTCCATGATGCACTTAAATTCTGGTCTTCTGATAATTGAAGTCTTCATTAAATCAATCCTTTCTAAATACTGAAATCATGAAAAAGACAAGCTAACATGAGGGTCATGAATTACTGATCTGAGGACAATGATATCAAGTAAGCATGCATACTTGGTGATCTAAGTTCATGAGATTAACATGTACCTCATTTTCAATTAGTCATATATCTTCAGCAGAAATCAGATAACTTAGTCCTACATACATGTATGGATCACTTGCATTTTCCTTAACTTTTTTCATTGTTAACACTTGGAGTGCTGAACCTGAATTGAATTGCTTATGCAGACTGAAAATCAAGATCAAACTGCACAGAATGTGCAGCCTGATCTGAGATCTACACTGCCTGCTGTGACATTGCAATAACTGCATCTCATACACAAATTGAGAACATATACACTTGTATATTTTCATTTTTTAACTTGACCAAATGACAACAGCTATTGCAATTCAATAATGAAAGTAATTAATAGACGACAAATAAAATACGGCTAATCATGTCTTCCCCAAAATGTCTTCAAAAGACTTCTTTCTCAGTACTGGTGAAACTCAAGATTGTGTGTAAAGGGTTAGGCAATGTAAGAGTTAAGTAAGAGAAGTGTTAGAAACATAAAAATTCAGTGGTATTTTCTTACAATAATTTCAGAATCTGCACTATAATTAAGCAAATGCTGGCACGAATTTCACATGATCAGTAACATACAAGAACATTGCATGCGGGTACTAATACTCGACTGCAGTTGCTTTTCAGTGAAAATTCTAAGTCAAAAAGGGGGCATAACTGTGTCAAAAATATTTTGATAGTTACATGCCCTTCTTCTTTAAGTTCCACTTTTGATAGCTAACAAATTGTCCAAGTTTGCAGTAAATATATTCAATAATAACAGAGATATTAAAAAAATGTCACAGTTTTTGCATGAATATGACACCAGGGCTATGACAATACCTCAACATTTTCTCTGTAAGAACTTTAACTGCAAAGCTTGTAACACACAATGGTAATGAAGTAATGAATTCAAATCAGTGCATGTACTATTTCACCACACCTAAACAGACTTTCCCATTTCAAAACAACAACCAATAATTTTTAAGTTAACTGCACCTTTTCACTTTCAGAAAAAAAAATGTCTGGTTTCTTTAGGCTTGCAAATTAATATCTATTTGGCATTATTGATTGGTGTTTTTTCCACGAATTTTTGGCAAGTGTCAAAAATAAAAATATACCTCTTTACCAAAAAACAAAATATTAAACTTGTCAAAATTGAAAGCACATGCAGACGACCAATCAAATGATGTTCAAAAGATAGACTTTGTCTCTGATAGGGTAGAAAACATGAGAAAAGGAGAAAATGATGATACCAGCATTTTCTCCTTATTCCATGATGTTTTCAGAAAAGAAAATTTTCTCAGGGGCATATATATAAACAAGGAATTGTTATATAAAGGGTTCAAGAGTTACATGTACATACTGTTTGTTCTTTTAGGTCCTGACCAGCCCACATGATGCAGTCCAATACAAAATAGGTCATCATTTCTTCATGGTATATGCAGTCTAGTAAAGTCACCACTGGAAAGAAAGCATTAACCCTTTACCACACTATCCTGATCTCTAACGACCCATCAGGAAGAAAGCTTTACAAAACATAGTAGGAAAAGGAGAAAATACTGGTAACCAACACTTTTTCCTTTTCCCACAAGGTTTTCTCCCCTCTGCTTTCACAGATAAATATGTAAACTATCATTAGAAATACATTTAAACTATCATCTGCAAGTACTTTCACATTGAAAAGTCTAAACTTTTAGTAAATGGAGCTTTCATCTGCTGTCAACATTATTTCAATGACATCACAGCAACAGCCCATTTTTGTATATGTTTACTAGGTTTTATCAAAACTAGGCTTGTGATTTACAAAGTCCTAACCAAAGATGTTCCCATGTGGCCAGGAACTGGAGCTGGAATCAAACCGGGATTGCCTGAGTACATATCAGGGGCAAGTGGGGTTTAAAGAAGGCCATAACTCTCATAATATTCAGTGGGCTTCATCGTAAATCAAACCTGGCCCTTTACTACATAATTATTACACGGACAAATTGACATTAATAAATGACCTCTATTACCATATATTACATGTTTCAATTGCAGTCCAAACTTAGCTTTGGCTTTTGTTGTCTGAATGCAGAACTATGTGAACGATTTTCAACTCTTAAGCTGCTAATAGATTTACTGTGTCTTTAAAGAATATCAAAAAATGCTTAAATAAACATATTTTGTCAATTTGAAATGGTAATATGTGGGGAATGGCATTGATCTAAGATGCACTTTCTGTGCAGTCTGACCTTGATCTATGTCATCCGCAAATGCTTCTTATTTAGACCTAAGCAATGAAGGGTCAAGCTCCACATTTAACGTTAATACAATTTCCTTACCATCCAATAATATGTGATAATAAAAATATTCACTCACTATTATTCTTTCTATACAAGTCAATTTTAGGTCATTTTGTTCATGTAATATATACTTGTGTGTATAAATTAATAATCAAATATAATAGAGCCATTCTCTGGCAAAAGAGGGCTTAATGCATCTCCATGATGGAAGTCGTCATGTTATTATGGATCCATATATTTCATTCTGTTGAACAACTGTCTTACTCAGAAGGTAGAGTGGCCCTTTGACATGCAAAAAATTGACCAATAGCAAAAAGTTTCGGCCCATGTCAGCCTGCTGGGACTGTGCAGGCTGACCTTGGTCGATACTTTTCGCAGATGCATTAAGCCACCTTTATACAGAATATGGCTCAGTAATATTTTCAAAATATCAAATGGAAACCAACATGATGTACATGTCCATGCCTTCCTAGAGTTTCCTTTACTTGAGTGTAACACATAGCCTTTTCAAGTTCAATGGATGCTTTCCCACTACAACATTGTCTAAACAATGTTTACAATTAGACAATGTTTGGAGTGGCGCAATGTTTAGCAGTGAGAGAGGAATAAAATCCCATTGCAATTACTGTCAACATTCCTCCAAAACAGTTGGTCAAGCTGGGATTTGAACTCAAAACTCAACAAGATTTTCTAAATTTGAAAGTAACACAACTTCTGATTGGCTAAACCATTTAGTTTAGCCAATCAGAAGTTGTATTACTTTCAAATTTAGAAAAATTCTGAAGAAAAAGATTAAGAACGATCTTCAGAATGCTTGGTGAATACTGAACCAGAATGTTTCTAACACTGTCCGATGCAAATTTGTTAAGTAAAATGTTGATTGCCAACATTTTCTCCTAACAGCACAATGTTTTCAATAACCTTCTTCCTCAGTCATTAAAATAGGACTTTCTTTGGTTAAATGCAGCTCTAAATGTTTGTACTGCTTTGACATGGGTTTTACAAAACTTTCACCCAAGCTCAGTAGCTGTGGGTAACACAGAGCTGGAAACCACGGAGTCCCTGGTTTGAATCCCCAGCTCTGTCAATTTCTTTACTGGAATCGATGATATTCATTCTGATAAGATTCATTCCTCCCTGGTTGCTGATTATTGTTTTAACAATGGATATGTGGGAAAAGAGCCAGATGCTTGGAACGAATTTTGTATGTAGGACTGGTAAAAGAAAATCCAGGACATCATGGATAGGTGCACTGGCAGCAACTACAATACTGAAATAAAGCTGAAAATGGTTTCACCCACCATACAAATACCACTTTCAATGATAATCTATCAAAATCGATCATACCTGTTGGTCCATATCCGTACTCATACCCATTACCTCCAGGTAAAACTGACAGGAAATATCCAGGCAGCTTGTATCCGTTTTTACTGAACCATTTTGTCTCTCCCTGAAAAAATATGCAACCATGCTTATTAATTTCTTATAAACTTTAACCCTTTACATATTTTGAGTATAGAAATATTTAAATCAATCTGTAAAAAAAAATGTAATATGCAACCCCCCTCCTGATTTATTCAGCGACCATTTTTTTATTGTCCCTAGCATGGTCGTTTAATACAAGATTGACTGTATCTTATTTTAAGTTAATTATTGAATCATTGCCTCACAGTCTATTCTGACCTAATCAACACTTTAAACCCTTTACCAAACAATTCAATGAATACATGGGCAAACAGTAGTGAAGAGGCAGAGGCTCTGCATCTCACATGAAAGGTTCCAGGTTCAAATCCCTTAATGAGAGTGTGGTCAGCTTTTGGAACCATCAACATCAAAACATGAGTATTGGTTAAGTTTTCCAAGAAGCAATCACTGAGGGTGATCAACTGATCTTGTAAAAACTTGTTTAACCCTTTACTGCACAATGCCGCCTTTTGACGCCCCTGAGAAGGAAACCGTTTGAAAACATTGTAGGAAAAGGAGAAAATGCTGGTAACCAGCATTTTCTCCTTTTCCCACGTTTTCTACCCTATCAAAGGCAAAAATCATCATTTTAGTAACATTTATTTTGTCGTCTGCAAATGCTTTCAAATTTGATCAGTCTAGAATTTTGTCGTACAGTAAAGGGTTAACAAATGTAAAAAAAATGAAGTTTAACCAGTATGTGCATGGGATAAATTTGTTGGAAAGGGAGGACTTAAATGTAACAAAAAACTTACATCTAATGCCATGACGAGACAGCGCTGACCAACTGGACAGACCACCATTGACCATTCCTCATCAATGTTCTCAGGTATCTCTAGTAACCATTTTGATTGCATCAGCTGTAAAGAAAAGAAACTCAAAACATTTACCTACTGTTTTTTTTTTTCCTGTGTCAAGATGACTGGTTTAGCATGCAGCATTTAAATCCAGCATCTTCCCATCTTCTTGTAATGATCCTCAGGGTCGTAAGGGTTCATCCTTCACTTAGCAATCCTCGCTTTTAACTACCTTGTGAAGGACACACTATGGGAAAAGGAGAAAGTAACCAGCATTTCCTCCCTTTTTCCAGAAATGTTTTCTACCCTTTGAAAGACAAAATTCATGTTTTCTCCAACATCTTGTCCTCTGCAAAAGCTTTTGATTTTGGATGATGCATAAGTTTTGCTATCCGCTAAACAGTTGAAGAACTTTCACCATAAATATTCCATAGGCACCTAGGAGTTTCGATAACAGAAAAGCATGTTTCACAGTTGTACTATCAAAATAAAAGAAATTAAGAATTTCTAAAACAATTTATAATTGCATCAATTGCCCTTAAAGATCTTTAAACAGTAGAGTTCTTTTGAAAAATCAGTAAACCCTCTGGGAAAGAGGCCTTCAATAACAGAGCCGGAAAAGTAGAAAATGCTGGTAACAAGTATTGTGTCCTTTTTCAACAATGTTTTCTACCCTTTCAAAAACAGAAATCATCATCTGGATAATTAAATTTATTGTCTGCCTATGCTTTTGCTATGGACTAGTGATAAAATTTGTGCAGTAAAGGGTTAAAAAGAATGAATCATTTATGTTGTTTTTTGACTGCGGCTTAGTGGCATACCACAGGACTTGTAATCTGCAGGTTGCAAGTTCAAATCCCGGCTAAGTTTAATTTCTTCTAATGGAATGGTAAAAGTAATATAGACACTGACAGGACCCATTCCCGTCTCAACCCTGCACACTGTTTGGGCTCTGTTTATATACGGGAAAGCAACAAATGGCTTTAAAACTGTTGGGTGTAGCACTAGTATACGAAGTCAACCAGTTGTTTTTATCATCAAGAGGGTCACTGGCCCTAAAGCGCTCACATGAGTAAGGTCATCTAGAATTGATAAAGCCGAAAAGATCCTGGTTGTGATAATGTAAAAGATTAGAGTGTAAGGGACCTACTTTTTGACCCAATTTTGAAGGTGTCTGACATATAATCAAGACAAATATTCTGACAAAGTTTCCTGAGTATTGGGATGAATATGTGGCCTCTAGACTGCACACAAAGTTTTAAGATTTGGCCAAGTGACCTACTTTATGACCTGACATGACCAAATTTCAAACTTGTCTAAGATTTCATCAAGACAAACATTCCGAAGAAGTTTCAGGAATCTCAGGCTGATAATATTGTCTCTTAGACAGCAAACAAAGCTTTTCCAAGATTTGGACCTGGAAACAAGTTTCATGGGTATCTGGCTGAAAATGTGGTCTCTAGAGTACACAGAAGGTAAACGTTGATAACTGCACGCCAGACACTGGACACAGCACGATCACAAAAGCTAAGCTTGAGCACTTTGTGCTCAGGTGAGCTAAAACGGATCAAGAGGTGCTTCACAAATATGCAGAGCCTTCTTTTTACAGAATCTATTGACCTAAGCAATGCCAACCTGTTTGACACTCATTTTGCGTAAAAATGGCTTCAATTCTGGTGTAGAATCATTTTTTCAATGAATGTGTATGGCACACTGACAGCTTTAAATGTAATAAGGGCATTGTTTGAGCCTAAAGTTTTAACCCATTAGCACAGAATCCTGAGTTTTACCAAGCCTGAAGAAGATTTCTTTTGAAAACACTGTGGGAAAAGGAGAAAATGCTAGTAACCAACATTTTATCCTTTGCCCAGAATGTTTTCTACCCAATCAAAGTCAGAAATCATCATTCTACGTTCAATCTGTCGTCTGCAAATGCTTTCAATTCAGACGAGTCCAAAGTTTTGTCATTTGGTGAAGAGTTAAAAACCAGAATGATATATGGTTAACCCTTTACCAAACAATCCCGTGTTTTCATGTCCCTAGGAAGAGGCCATTTGAAAACATTGTGGGAAAAGGAGAAAATGCTGGTAACCAGCATTTTCTCCTTTTCCCACGATGTTTTCTACCCTGTCAAAAAACCTTAAGTTCAATTGTACCATTTTTAAATTTGTCGTCTGCAGATGCTTTCAATTTGGAAGGGGGCTAAAATTGTCATTTGGTAAAGGGTTAATGAAACAGTTGTAGTGTAATTTGATTTACATTTCTCTTGTTCATCATGTTCTAAACTACATGCCATGTGTTGGGGATAGAATAATATGACAGCCATGAGGAGGCTAACCATTTTGTTGCAGCTTTTACATTTTTCATCAACAAAGGATGATCACCATCAAATGAAGGGAAATTTCAAGAATTGAAATTTTATTCCCTGTTTGATGGTAGTATCATACAAATGAACTGCATTCACTTGCATGTGACAACTGGTTAGCAAGTACCTAGTTCCCTGAATTTTAAAATCATAGGCTTATCTTAATTCTTAAGACACTAAGCGTGACTCAAATCCAATCATTTTACCCAAGTTTATTTTGTTGTCTGCAAATGCTTTGAATTTGGACCAGTATAAAATTTTGTCTTCTGGTAAAGAGTTAAGTTGAACGATTCCTTGTCTTTGTTACATCATTTTCAACAACTTCATATTGAATCATGGCAGTAAGTGCACTTGCTTGTGGATTTCTGGAACCTGTGCAAAATACTAGCTGACTTTCAAGGGACAAACATAAAACCTGCCATGGGGGGAGTATGTTCTAAATACATGTATATGAAATATATATTATATGACTGGCTGTCGCTGTGGTAATCAATAGTTGACATTACCAGTGCAGGTCATTGAAATTGTTTGCACATGTATATATTCCATTTATATAGAAGCCCCTAACACGTACTACAAAAAGACTGAGCAATGTTCAGAGGTAAGAGGAGAATAAATTCTGTGGTATACTTTCATCAATCCCTAGTAGTTTTAATAGACCTGGCACCTATAGAAGGAGAACGTGTTTCTAGACATTGTATAAAATGCAAGTCAGACTCCAAGCTTGCTAAAAGCTCCCCAGAAGCACTCAGTGCTCAAGTCAGGTCAAAAATTGAAGCAGCACTATAATATATTTTTGTGTTCTGTTGGGCAATTTAACCCTTTACCGCATAATGCCGACTTGACGCCCCTTGGAAAAAACCCTTTTGAAAACATTGTGGGAAAAGGAGAAAATGCTTGTAATCAGCATTTCTCCTTTCCTACAATGTTTTTTACATTGCACCATTTGAGCCACATTGAAATTATCATCTGCAAATGCTTTCAATTTGGACAAGGCTAAAATTTTGTTGTCTGGTAAAGGGTTAACTACTGCATTTGAAACAGCTTATAAAATCCCAAAATATCCTATCTAAAAAGCTAAAACTGCTTTGAGCTCAAATCCCTGGCCAAAAGGGGCATACCTTTCTACGGAAAGAGGGGACAAAAGGACAGGCAAAGAATTGCCAGACAGTCAGAAAATGCCAAAAAAATATCCCGGCACCTTTGCTAGGCATAAAAAGTGGCATGTGGCTCCAGAGGGCAAAAATAGGGCAACACCCTAAAATTGCTCACCTGAAATATCAGCATCTAATGTTGGCCATGAGGCTTAAATTTGAAGATGCCTTGTAAAGGTCCATTGTACTTCTTTATGAAGTCTGATTTGAGCCTAAATCTATTTTAGTTTTTTCACAATGTTTTTTTCACCAATTCAGGGCAAAATTCCATCATTTGAGACAATTCAGATAAGTCTAAAATTGTATTGTCTAGTAAAGAGTTAAGTGATGGCAGCCAGTCTGGTACCCTAACAATTTAAAACCTTACCAAACAGCATAATCTTAGACTTGTCCAATTCAAAAACATCTGCAGATAATACATAAAAATGTGGTTTGAATTCTTTGTTAATTCTTTGTAAAGTTCTTTGTTTTAGTGTGTGTAGGAAACTGCATGAAATGAGAAAATGCTGGTCACCAGCGTTTTCTTGTTTTGCCCACAATGTATTCAAGAGCCTTCTTTCTCAGGGTCGTTTAGATGCAGTACTATTCGGTAAACGATTGAACATTGTTTCAGGCATAAGATAAGGATTCTACTTAAAAAAATCAGAGTATGACCGATTTAATAATTTCCAGAGAGAATGTCTTTGAACTTTTTATCTCTTAGATCAATTTTAGCCCCTGTGATCTGTTTATGGACAATGCATACAACTTTTTAGAAGTATTTAATGAAGACAACCCAAGGATTATTTTTGTGAAATTTGACTAAAGTGCTTCGTGGTAAGGGATGGAATGTTCAAAGAAATTGATGACAGCAGACTATGACCCTTCTTTACTCTTTACCAATCTGTGTTTTAATGACCCTAAAGAAAATAAAGTTTGAAAACATTTTGGGATAAGGAAAATTGCTGGCACCTAGCATTTTTCTCCTTTTCCCAAATTGCTTTCTGCCTTCCTCAAAACAAATTTCAGTGTTTGAGTCACATTCATTTTGCCCTCTGGAAATGCTTTCAATTTGGACAAGTCTAAAATTTTGACATATAGTAGTCAAATGGCCTCCTGGTGAGGGGGAAGACTTTCAAAGAAAACAGATGACAACAGGCTATGACCCACCCTAGACCCTCCACATACGCACTTCCTAGGCAGCAGATAAGCTAAAAATAATAAACACAAACACTGATTTGCTTAGATCAATTTTTAAATTTCTGACAGAAGTACAAGCATGTTTGAAGCACAATTTTCAAGCCTATGTGTCCAATTATTTACAGAAACCAATGTCGAAAACAAGGATAACCACTAACATTGACATTGTGTCATTACTGAAAAGAGCTTTTTATAAATTCTGCATTTAGAAAAACTGTATAGATTTCATGTGCTTATTTGACAAGATTAAACATTTGGAAATCACGTGCTTATTTGACAAGATTACACAACTGGAAAATTCTGACATGTTTTTCTTTGAATTCAATTAACTACTTCTCTTTAAATAAAGCCAACTCTTTCATATCATTCACTCTGGTTTTTCAAAATGATATGGAATCAATGTTTGTGTTTATTACTTGTTTCTCTAACAAAAAAAGTACAAACAAACAACAAAAACTCCTGTGTTCTTATGACCCTGAGAAGGAAGGTCTTTAAAAACATTATCAATATGCTGGTTGACAGTATTTTTTCCTTACTTAACAATGTTTCCTACTTTTCAACTCTGTACCAAAAGACGAAGTTTTGGACACAATGGAATGGACAGAATTTGCAGACAACAAATTAAATAAAGTTAAAAATATAACTCCTGTCTTTGAAAGGGTAGAAAACATTGCGGTTAAAAGGAGAAAATGCTGGTTACCAGCATTTTCTCCTTTCCCCACAATGTTTTCAACAGCATTCTTCTATCAGGGTTGTTAAAGCTTGGGATTGTTTGGCAAAGAGTTAATAAACAAACTTTTATCATATGAGCTTCATAATATAATTTGCCATCTGCAAATGCTTTAAAATTTAGTCATACATTTAACCCTTTACAACAATGCCACCTTTTAACAACCCTGGGAAAGATGCTTTTTGAAAACATTGTGGGAAAAGGTGAATATGCTGGTAACCAGCATTTTCTCCCTCTTCCACAATGTTTACTATGCTATCAAAGAAAAATTTGCACCATATGACCCAAATTGAATAGTCATCTGCAAATGCCTTCAATTTGGACACGGCTAAAATTTTGTCATCTGGTAATGGGTTAAGAGCATAACCAAAAGCTCACCCTATGGTAGGAAATTTCATAATTTCAGGTAGCTTTGTTCTTGAACTACACTGCAATATAAGCTCTTCTGGCCTTTGGGATTAACCTTTTACCACACAGCAAAATTTTCGGTCCATATAAAAGGAAGTTACAGGCAAAAATTTAAATGTGTTTCATATGAAAGTATTTGTCCTTAAATAAGTAAAAATACATGGTGGGAAAAGAGGAAAATGCTGGTCACCAGATGAAGATGACAAATTGAGGCCTGTAAGAACTGCCTACCAGCATCTTAAAGATACAATGACTTATCATTTCATTTACTACCTCCTACAGACAAGTATCCTTTAATTTTAGGGCATTACAACATTGTGACAAAAACCAAGTTATTCTTCCTATCTTTTTCTCCTTTAGCCCAAATGTTTTCAACACATTTGTCTACTACACCCTCATTTGTTTGGATCATAAATTTCAAGAAAATTACACATACTGCCTAAGTGGAAATTTTTGCAGTGTGGAAATATTTGCAATTTCATGAATTTGAAAAATTCTGAAACTTTTCAAATTTTACCACAAATATACCAACACGTAACGAGTGTCTTGAATTCGCAAACATTTCTGTACACAAAATGTCCCTAATAGGTAATTTGCAAATTTTTCGACATGGATAGATATCTATCCATGTATACAGTAGTCTGTTGAAACAAGTTTCAGGAGGTGATGAGCCAAACAGTATGACAAACGATACTTTTGACCCTAGCTATGTCATATCAGGTGTTTGTTCTTCCATGTTCTCCTGGACAGATTCACCGCCAACAGATTCACTCTCAATCGAGCCAAATTTAAAATTCTCCACACTTACATCCATCTTAAACTTCCGAGACCTGTCCGGACCACGTCTCGCCTTCTTGTTCTCGATTCTCTGCTTGCGTTCCTTCTCTATCCTCTCCTTAGTCTCTCTAACATGTTGAAGATGTTCGTGATAGGTAGTGTAGTTTGCAGGTTTCTCAAGCATCATTACCGATGGGACTTGTAGATGTAGCAATTCTGGAATCATGTATGGTTTCAGCCAAACGACCAGAGGAGATGTGCCAAAGGTATAATGTGCCTTTTTGTGGTAGAAGAGGCATCCATCAAACTGCAGAAGACAGATAATAAACCCATCGATGTACATTGTGCAAGGAGTTTTTACCCACCTGTAGTCATCAGCTTTGGAAAACAATGTGGGAAAAAGAAGCAACTGCTTGTAACAAGCCACTGTTGCTTTTCCCGATGTTTTCTGAATGGATGTAGATCAATGAATTTCTGTCTTTCAAATTTTTGACTTTTATGTAAACTGTTAAAAGTTTTTACACAAGTCTTAAAGTAGCCTGTGCATTCATGTGTTCCTAAATAGAGCAAATCCAGCCATGGGTGGAAAGAATCAAATTTACCAAGTTTTACTTTTTCTTGCCACACACTAGTTTAAACTTTAAATGGAGAAATTTGGTTCCTTAACCCTTTACCATACAATGCCGACTTTCAACGGCCCTGAGAAAGAAGGCTTATGAAAACATTGTGGAAAAAGGAGAAAATGCTGGTAACCAGCATTTTCTCCTTTTCCAACAATGTTTCTACCCTATGGAAGACAAATTTCATATTCTGAATAACATTTAATTTGTAGTCTGCAATTGCTTTCAATTTGGTCAAGGCTAAAGTTTTATCATGTGGTGAAGAGCTAATGCCTTCCTATGTAGGCACATTAACAAAAATGTGTTTATTAACCCTTTACCACACAATCATGGGTTTCAACGACCCTGAACAAAAAGCCTTTTGAAAACATTGTGGGAAAAGGAGAAAATGCTGGTAACCAGCATTTTCTCCTTTTCCCACAATGTTTTCTATCCTTCCCAACACAAGTTTCAGTTTTTGAGTCACATTTATTTAATCGTCTGCAAATGCTTTCAATTTGGACAAGGCTAAAATTTTGTTGTGTGGTAAAGAGCTAAGCCTTCCTCTGTAGGCACATTAACCCTTTACCACACAATCCGGAGTTTTGATTACCCTGAGGAAGAAGCCCTTTGAAAACACTAGGAAAAGGAGAAAATGCTGGTAATTAGCATTTTCTCCTTTTCCCACAAAGTTTTCTAACCTTTAAAAAATAAATCCAATAATTTCAGCCAAGTTTGATTTATCGACTGCAAATGCTTTGAATTTGGACCAGTCTAAATTATTGTCGTTTGGTAAAGAGTTAACAAAAATGTGTTTATTAAAGGGTTGAATAGACTGTGAAGCAAAATAAATGAGCTATGCTCTGGCAAAAGGAGGCTTAATGCATCTCCTTGATGCATGACACCAAGCATCACATAACTAGGGATCTATAAAATACATTTTGTTTAATAACAGACAGAATCATGAGGTAGATTAGTCCTCTGACACATAGAAAATTGACCAAAAGCAATTAAGTTTCAATCCAGGTCAGTCTGCACAACCTGCGCAGGTTCACATGGGTTGATACTATTTGCAGATGCATTCACCCTTTACCACACAATCCCAACTTTCAACAACCCTGAGAAAGAAGCCTTTTGAAAACATTGTGGGAAAAGGAGAAAATGCTGGTAACCAGCATTTTCTCCTTTTCCCAAAATGTTTTCTACCTTATTAAAGACAAGTTCCACAATTTGAGCAACATTTAAATTGTCATGTGCAAATGCTTTCAATATGAACAAGTCTACATCTTTATCGTGTGGTAAAGAGTTAAGCCCCCTTTTCACAGTGCATGGCTAAAATATAAGAAAAAAGTTAATACCCTGTCTTTTGTGTTGTCAAACAGTTCCTTCAGAAGCTCTAACTTGCAATCATGATACTCCAATGGCTTGAATTTGAACTGAAAATGAGAAAACAGTGGTTTAACTCTTTACTAAATGACAAAATTTTAGGTCCAAATCGAAAGCATTTGCAGATGACTAACAAAAGATGACCATATGACAAAATTTGTCCTTAATAGGAAAGAAAACATTGTGGGAGAAGGAGAAAATGCTGGTTACCAGCATTTTCTCCTTTTCTCTAAATTTTTTCAAAAGCTTCAACCTCAGGGTCATTAAAAGTTGGGAATGTGTGGTAAAGGGTTAAAATCCACGTAAAGCATTTACATGTATTGAAACACTAAAATATTTAATTTGGGACTAATTTACACTGATGTTATGTGGAAGTAAATCAGAATATTCAGAATCCCATGGTAACAGTAAAGTGTTTTTATTTAACCATTTACCACATGAGAAAATTTTACACTTGTCTAAATTGAAAGCATTTGCAGACGACAAATTAGCTATGACTCCTATGGTGAAATTTGTCTGTAAAAGGACAGAAAACATTGTGGTAAAAGGAGAAAATGCTGGTTACCAGTATTTTCTCCTTTTCCCATGATGTTTTCAAAAGGCCTCTTTCAGCGTCATTAAAACTCTGGATTGTGTGGTAAAGGGTTAATCTTAATATAAAGCCAGGATGATATCATAAGTTTAAAGAACGCTGCACTTTCTTCCCCCCATTTTGGGTATGGGTCTGAAACCGTGCAAGTGGGAATAAAACACATCTTTTTCTCCAAGTTTTCAGGATAAACACAGAATCAAGTCACTGATTACTTATAATGGACACTTTTATTACTATCTGAACAAAAATTAAAGCATTATGCACCAAAAATTCAAAATATTGAGAACAAATCATTTTGTCCTAAAAAAAAAATAAATGTCCAGGTTTCTCATGTTGTTAAAAGACATCAATAATACTGTCTTTTTGTAAGTGTGTGAGGGTATTTAAGGGTTGGCTTATGAATTTTGTTGATGACCATTGTTCTACACTTGAACCCAGGCTTAATGGAATGTCGGATTTAATATTTGTAGTGGACGAGCCAATCATTGCATCATGATGCTTTTATATTCGTCTTTGACTTGACTGGACTCATTGTTCTTCTTAAGGCCGAAGTTTGGAACCCGTCTGTTTGATTTTATTTGCAGTTATGGCTCATTTTGTAGTTTGCTAAAGAAAGAATTCTCTATGAATACCAACAAATTGCAAATTTTGGCTTCACTACAATATAAACAGCGCACCTCCATTGTATTCGACAACTGCCATGGAGATGCCAACCTCTATCCAATAAAGGCTTAAACTTGTTTATCAAATGCTTAAACCAGTTTTACCGAAATAAACTTGTAACAGACGTCACACTTTTTTTTTGTTTGATCACTACTTTGGGAAATTCCCTTCTTTTTGACCAATGAATATCGCTGATATTTGGTTTGCTTATGTTAGGTATTCTGAACAATTTGCCCGGGAATCCATCATAAAATGCTTTCAGTGTGGACAAGTCTGAAATTGTGTTATTAACTATGCAAGGAGGCTTTTGAAATCATTGGAAATGCTCGAAAACCAGTGGTAGGGAAATAAGGGCCACATAACTGTAATTGTCTGGTGTTTTTTTTTGTCTGTAGTATTTCAGCGAAGCTGACTGCATAGATCAAAGATTAGACTGCATGTTTAGTGCAGCCTGATCATGACCTTCATTCACTGCAAAGGCAACTTTCGTTCAGTATGGCACTTTATAGTTTACGTTCAGGGATAGAAAAATTAAATCAAAATAGAAGAAGAATATCTCCAAGACTTACTGGATTCAGAGTGGATACTTGGGATACCTCTGGTGTTTCTTGTAGCTTACTCATCATCCAGAAAAACCTGAAGTCTGTCTGTAAGTGTGAAACAAAAAAAAAGATATTACTGATTGATTGAATGTTAGTTTACATCACTTTCAACATTATTTAAGTCATACCATAGCCACAGCTCACTCATTCATGTGTATATTGAATTTCATCCATGATACTAAGCTCAGGCTCTGAAGTGTCTTACCTAAGGACACTCTAATAAAAAATGCAGCACCCAGGAATCAAATCCTACACCTTCACGACAAGGCAGAACCACAAAAAACATTACATTAAGAAATATCTATCTTGTTACATACTTAAAAGAAAATTGCAGCAGACTATATACAAAATAACCTTCTCAATGAGGGATTATCTGTGTAAATATATATTCAATTTAGACTTATTCAAATTGAAAGCATTTGCAGACAACTATCTAAATGATGGAATTTGTCTTTGATAGGGTAGAAAACATTGTGGGAAAAGGAGAAAATGCTTGTTACCAGCATTTTCTTCTTCTCCCACAATTTTTTCAAAAGGCATCTTTCTACGGGTCGTTAAAACTTGGGATGGTGTTGTAAAGGGTCAAGCAACTAATTTCAGACTCTTTGAAATTAGAAGCATCTCAATACAACAATTTCACAATTAATACAAAATAGATAAAGTCCTCTGAGGGGGTAGCAAATATTGTGGGAAAAGGAGAAAATGCTAGGTACCACTGCATTTTCTCCTTTTCTCACCCTTTTTTCAACAGCCCTCATCTTCACGGTCTTAAAAAGACTGAATTGCTGGGTAAATGGTTAAGTGATAGGTGTAACCTTATAAGCAGGTACATGTAGACATTAATAAATCCACCAGCCGATATAGCTCCAGTAGGTAGAGCGTAGGACTTGTGAACACAATGTCCTACAGATTGTGGGTTCGTATCCCCGGCTGGCCAACTAAAAAATTACTAATAGTCTTTCGGATGAGACATTAAACCGAGGTCCCGTGTGACGGTGCTATACGCCGAGCACGTTAAAGAACCAGGCGAAGCTCTCAGTAGTTTCGACCTGTATCCTTGCACTATCCCCCGTAACAACTAACCGTCTTCTGGGGGCGTCGCTCAGATGGGCAACCGGTAGCGACGATAAATAAACGGAAATAACCAAACCAATAACCATTAATTATCCCTGTTGTGACGATGTAATTAGTGACCTACTTTTTGACATGACATGACCCAATATTGAACTTGCCAGAGATATCAAGACAAACATTCTGACCAAGTCCCTAGCATGCATATAAGGTCTTTCTAAATTCTGGCCCAGTGACCTACTTTTTGTCCCAGCATGACCCAATTTTGAACTTGTCCATTATATCATCATGACAAACAATCTGACCAATTTCATGAGAATCAGGCTGAAAATGTGACCTCTAGAGTGCACAAAAGGTTTTTCTGAGATTTGTCCTAGTGACTTATTTTTTTACCCAACAAGAAATGCTTTTGAACTTGTACTAGATATTATCAAGACAAACATTCTGACAGTTGCATGAGTATCAGGCCGAAAATGTGGCCTCTAGAGTAAACACAAGCTTTTTCAAAGATTTGTACCCGTTACCTACTTTGACTTCAAATGACCCAATTTCGAACTTGTACTAAATGTCATCATGAAAAACATTCTGACCAACTTTCTTGAGTATCTGACTGAAAATGTTGCCTCTCGAGTGCACACAAGGCCTTTCTTAGATTTGTCCCAGTGACCTAATTTTTGACCTGCTGAAAACTGATTTCAAAGTTGTCTGAGATACCATCAAGACAAACATTCTGACCTGTCTGACTGGAAATGTGGTCTCTAGAGTGTACACAAGGTTTCAAGATTTGGCCCTGTGACCTACTTTTTGACCCAATGTGACTTAATTTCACACTTGTCCGAGATATTGTCAAGACAAACATTCTTCACATGTGTCATGAGTATCAGACTGAAAATCTGGCCTCTAGAGTGCACACAAGGTTTTTCTAAGATATGGCCCAGTGACCTACTTTTTTTTACCTGACAAGACCCAATTTCGATCTTGTCCAAGATTTTAAAGACAAGCATTCTGAGCATGTTTCATGTGTATTGAACTGCAAATGTGGCTGATGGAGTGCACAAAAGGTAATTGTTGAAGACCGCAATACACACAACAGACACAGCATGATCACAAAGATTCACCTTCAGGTGAGCTAATAAAACTGGTCTCTGCTAAGGGTTGTGAAATGAAATGTGGTTGGCTGCTGTTTCAGAGAAAATGAACATACCTCACTGTCATAGACAGGGTGATTCTTCCAGTTCATCACATCTAGCACATAGAAGGTTTTCTCTACCTCATGATATATGCAGTCTAAAATGGCATTATCTGAAGGAAATATGTATGATGTTGTTTGGATGAGTGATTTCCTCATTTTCAAAGGCTAAACATTTAGACCTTTTAAAATGAGTCCTTTAAAAAGATTGTGGGCAAAGGACAGGCTGCTGGTAACCAACATTTTCTTCTTTTCTCACAATATTTTCTACCCTTTCAAGGACAAATCTCACCATTTCAGCAATATTTTACAAGTATCAAATAAGTATTCTGCAAATGCATTAAATATGATTGGTTTGTAAGAGTTATGACATAAAATTGCATCTATGCTGCCAATTCTTTTAATAAATACTTGAAAAGATGTTGCAATCCCCCACCACACATCGATCAAAATCAATCACTGTGGTTAAGTCCCCCTGTAGCTGCAACAGTGAATGTTTAAAACTTTATCATAATGATTATAGAGAACAAGAGAGTCGAATAGGCCTTAGATGCTTTATTAACATTGCACCAAATTGATAAATATTCAAAATATTCAATTATAACCATCAATAGCCAATTTATAGAAGAAAAATCCTAAACTGAATGGTGTTTTTTCAGAAAATAAAATTAAGGATTGATTTTTCTCTAGCGCCATTATGGCTTACTTTGATGTAAGATATATAACCTTTGTAAGTTCAACCCTTTACGAGATGACACAATTTTAGCCTAGTCCAAATTGAAAGCAACTGCAGACAACAATTTCAACATAGCTCAAATGGTGCAATTTCCTCTTAATAGGCCAAAAACATTATAGGAAAAGGAGAAAATGCTGGTTACCAACATTTTCTCCTTTTTCCACAATTTTTTCAAAAGGCTTCTTTCCCAGGGTCATTGTTTTTGATAGAGGATTAAAGAAACAATTTGAAAAAAAAAAAATCCCTGACCTTTTCCACCAAATTTTCTGTTTCCACCAGGTAAATGGGAAGGGAATGAGTTGACCCTGTATCCATTTCTGCCATACGCTGTAGTAGTGCCCTTTAGAATTAGAGTAAAAACATTAAGACTTGCAAAAATTATGTTTGATTTCAACCAAAATGAAATGACTTGAACTAGTGAAGCTCTAATGTCAAACTTTGATTCGTGTGACATTTACTATATACAGCATAATCAAATATAGTGTTCAATGTTCATACCCTTTGAAAGGAGATAGTGATGCAATTTTCAGATATTTAGAAAGTCTTTATCTCGACTGTTTACACGATGACAACATTTCAGACTTGTCCATATTGAAAGCATTTGCTATTTTGCAGATGAGAACTAAGGCTTTAATTGTGGAATACATCTTTGGCAAAGTATTGATCGATTGATATCTACCGCTCTCAACATTATTTAAACCATATCACATCAACAGCTCATAGGTTAATTTGTGTCTTGGGTTTCAGTAATACTAGACTAGGGCTATCAAGTGTCTTGCCCATGGATATTCCCACCCACCCACACACACACACAAACACGAAAAACAACAGCACTTTAACAGAGAATCCAACCTGAGGGCCTCTAGATTGCATTTCTTTTGGACGAGAAGAAAACATTATCAGAAAAGGGGAAATGTTGGTTGCTTACCTTGGCTGCAACAATTAGACATCTCTTGCCCCAAGGACAACATACCATTAACCAGTTCTCCTCCAAGTCCTCTGGTACCTCTACCATCCACTCAGACATCATCAGCTTGAACCACGGAAATAAAGATATTTATTGCATACAAAAACGTAAGTAATATCTTCATTCTCATATTTAATTCACTCTGTCAGCAGAAAATATTTATACTAAAGCTCTTTCTACTGCTAAGCAAATGGTGTAAAGTGGGCTAAAAACTGAAAAAAAAATCAAAGTTTTCGACTTGTCTGAATTGAAAGCGTTTTCAAATGACAAGGGCAGCTTAAATCAAGCTTTTTGTCCTTGATAGAGTACAAAACATCTTGAAAAAGGGAGAAAATTTCCTGTTACCACATTTTCTGTTTTTCCCACAATGTTTTCAAAAGCTGTCTTTCTCAGAGTCATTAAATCTGTGGTAAAGCATCAAAATAACTCATGACCCATCTTTTCATAATCTTTAAGTGAAAATTCTAGCTCTGTTACTCAAAAAGTGGCAAATTTCAGCCCAAAAGTACTATTTCTAACACATGAAACACAAGAAAACATAACTGCTTACTGCACAAAGGAATATTCTATAATCACTTTTGATCTGACTTCAGTAGATGTATTCCCTTGAAGATGAAAACCTCTAAATTCATTAATTATGGGACACAATTGGATTGGGGTAGTGTCAAACTTTCAAATCAAATGATTGATTCATTGAATGGTGTTTTATGCCGCTTTCAACATTATTCAGTCATATCACTGTGCAATCTCACATAAGCATGCATTTCCTGGGTTTCACCAGTACTTGGCTAGGGCTCTGAAGTGTCTTATCCAAGGACCCTCCCACAGAAAAAAAAAAAAAAAAAGAAAACGGTGGATCCAATGAAACCATTTGCAGCTGATAAATCAACTATGGCTCAAAAATTGAAACTTGATTTAGGAAGGGTAAAAACATTGTCATTTACCAGCATTTTTTTCCTATTCCCACAATGTTTTCAAAAAAAGTTGTCTTCAGGGTCGTTACAAAGTCCGGATTGTGTGGTAAAGGGTTAAGGTTTCCAGGAAGCAATCATCAAAAGTGATTTATTACAGTTACTAGAACTTGTTTCACAGTCAATGTAAAGTATAAATAAGTATGACAAAATTCCAGACTTGCCTGTATTGAAAACACTTGCATACATTAAATGTAGCTCAAATGATGGTATTTTTCTGTAAAAGGCAAGAAAACGTTGTGAGAAAAGAGAGAATGCTGGATACTTGTCGCAAATTTGGCAAGTTGGTTATATTTTTTTGTCACAATGTTTTCAAATGTAGTTTTGTGAAATCCTGTCTGGCTAGTTTCAGTTATACCATACAGTAAGAGTACGTTTTTGTATACTCCAGTCAGACTCCAGTTTATAAGAAGTTAGTTTTACTCCAGTTACTGTTCCTTTGCTGCACTAATTGGTTCTCACTTGATTCATATGATTCTCATGCAGCGGAGTTTATGGAGTACTAATAGCATATAAATTAACAGAGTCTGAGTAGTTTAGAGAAGAAAGGAAAAAAGAACAAGAGCACAAAAAGGTATTCTTTGATTATGGTTGATCAGCTGATTAAAAATAATAAAGAAACTGGCTCATTAAAAATAGATGAGTAAAATTGAAAGAAGTTAAAAACTAAACTACGGACTTGTTTACTAAAGCCAATGTGTAGAGAATTAAAATAAAAGAGTTAAAGGATCTTTACAACAGTACAAGCATTTTCTCCTCTTCCTTCAATGTTTTCCAAACCTTCTTTGTCAGGGTTTTTAATTATGTGGTAACAGGTCAAACTAAGTTCATCCATCCAATTTCTACCAAAAAATGATAACAACTGCAGCTATTCTCCACAAAGTTTAACTCTTTACCAAATGACAAAATTTTAGACTAGTCCAAATCGAAAACATTTGCAGATAACAAAATAAATGTGACTAAGAAATTGACATTTGGGAATGGTAGAACGAATTGTGGGAAAAGGAGAAAGTGCTGGTTACCAGCATTTTCCAACCAAGTTTTCAAAAGGCTTCTTTCGCAGGGTCGTTACATGTCGGGATTGTGTGGTAAAGGGTTAAGTTTATGTTACCTGATTCCTATAATATCTGCCTGGTTTGTATGATTTCTTTCCTTTGCCCTCTGTAACATCCATTTCCTCTCCTTGCTTGTCATCATCTTCCAAATCATCTGCGTCATCCCAATCATCTTCTACGACTCGTCTTGTAAACTTCAGAAAGTCAAACCTCCGACTAGAAAACAATAAAGTCTTATCAAACTGAGCCATGCTCTAGCAAAAGGGGGCTTCATGCATCTCCATGATGCATGGTACCAAGCGCATCATCGCATGATTATGGAGCCATAAAATCCATTATGTCTAACAACAGACTGTATCATAAGTTAGACTGTCCTTTGACATACAGGAAATTGACCTATAACGAAAAGTTTCGGCCCAGGTCAGCCTACACAGGCTGACCTGGGTCAATACTTTTCGCAGATACATTAAGCCCCCTTTTCACAGAGCATGGCTTAAATATTTTCAACCTTTATCATAAGGCAGTATTTCACAGAATGACATGCCTTGTAAACTTAAAAAAGTCAAACCATTGACTGAGACACAGTCAAACTGAATTGTTTAAATAGCAATGAACTCTGACAAAGAGGATTTTTACAAGACAATTTCCAACAAAAGGGCCAGCTTTTTAAGGTTTTCTCCAAAAAGAAAAAAAATATATGAAAGTTGTACATGTAACTCTCAGGGCAGGGGCATTTTTGACCTAAGGTCGATATAATCAGTTGAGTCCTGGTAGAGGTCCACAGTTCACTACTATGCAGTAGATGAAACTACATACCAAATAATAAAGGGTCTAGGCCAAATGATGATGAAATACCATATTTAAAGGTCCCATAACATAAAGCGCCTGTAAAGGGCGTCAGCCTCGGGGCCTAGGTAAATTCAGGCCCCCAGAACTGTAATTTGGTAGTGATCTACTCAAAGAACCTAATTTGGTAGCCCTAGATTTATCGCTCCTTTTACCACAATGTTTCCTACCCTATCGAAGACAGAAATCATCACTTGAGCTACATTTATTTTTTCGTCTGCAAATACTTTCAATTTGGACAAGTCTAAGATTATTTTGTTTGGTCCCATTCATGTTGCCACTTGTTTCAGTACTTTCATGCTGCAAAACAAATTATCCCACTTCATCCCCCCTTTCTAATGTTGGTTGTTGGATATTTTCCTTTTTGTGATTATACTGTAGGTCTTTTCCTCAAAATTAAAGAAAATTAACCCTTAACTCCTTACCAAACGAAGAAATCTTAGACTTGTCCAAATTCAAAGCACTCGCAGACGACAAAATAAATGTGACTAAAAAATTGTTTTGGAAAAAGTAGTATACCCCGAACAATTTGATGGAAGGAGGGGGTGGGGGGCAATAAAATTACTTTTTCTGTTGTTCCAGGATACTCTGTCTTCTGGCATCTTGATCAGATCCACTGTTTTTCTTTTTGTACTCTGCAAATCTAGGATGGGGAGCACTGGTACTGTTTGGATCACTACTCACAGCAAAATTCGTGGCCAAGGATGCTGTCAGTTCATCCATATCTCTTTTTATATCTGGAAAACAAATTCAGTGCATTAACTTTTACCAAACAGACTTCTGTTTTAACTCTTCAAGAAACAACGAAATTTCAGACCAAACTGAAAGCAACTGCTGACAACAAAATAATAAAATGGCTTCAATGAAGGATTTGCCACTGAAAAGATTGAAAACTGTGTGGGAGAAGATAAATGCTGACCAACAGCATTTTCTCCTTTTTCCAAAGTGCTTTAATGGCTCCATCTTAAGGGCTGTTAAACTCAGATTGTATGGTAAAGGGCTAACAACCCTGAAACAGACAGCTTTTGAAAATATTCGTCAAAACAGAGAAATACCAAATTTCTCCTTAATCCTGAGGCTGCTAATCACTACTCACTGACCTTTAGCGGATAGCATAGATCAAGATCAGTCTGCACAGAACATGCAGTCTGATACTGAATCTACACTGTCCAGTAAGAAGATATACTTCCTTCAGAAATACTTTGAAATATTGTTCTTTACTATCACCTTCAACATTTCATTTCTTTCATTTAGTAGGATAAGGGTCGATACTTATCAGCCGCTACAGCACTACACAGCACTACACAGAGCTAGGGTTTTTTATAGGATATTAGAGATGACCTGGGTCATTTTTGCATTCTGATGACAATATAGTGTAGGATCTGACTGCACGAAACATGCAGTCTGATCTTGCATCTACCATTTTTGCCATTTTCTACTCCATCATGGCAAAACAACCTGGGCATTGCAATGCTTGGGAATTTTACCTAAAAAGGTTTATTTATTTAGTGCTGTAAGGGTAAATGCAGATAATGTTGGTTGGTGTTTCAAGCATCTTGCTACGATCATTAATCTAGCCTAGGTACGAACATTGTAGGTGTCGAAACTTCTACAATTTCATCGACTGTATGCAAGATCATACAGTAACATATGCATTATTACAAAACAAATGCTGTATTTTATGTACACGTTGTGTTAAAAAAAATTAAACTTCAGACATGAAAAATATTGTAAAGAAGTTTATTTCTTTTGCTTTTGAACAAATTTCTGCGGAGACAAAATGGCGTGCAACCGGTCCGGAGCACGAAAACCCTGAAACTGGTAATAGTGACGGTTTTCGTTTGCTTCGCAGTTGTTTACCGGTCTGTAGTAATCTAGTCCACGTTTTTCAAGTCGTACCCTTTTTGTTGTAATTTACATACGCTGCAAAGACTGTTTATTTATGGCATTTATGCACACCACACGCTCTCTCCCGAGAAGAAACAGGTTTAGTATAAAACTCTAGCGTTTGCATCATCATCGTCCATCACTTGAAATTGAATGCAATCGTCCACTCGAACAATACGATTTACTGCATCATTTATGGTTTGATTTTGTTCATTTTCTTGAGTCATTCAGATTTGTGCTTGATGATATAAGATACAATAGGTCTATCGTGCACACAGCAGACAAGTTGCTGCCAGCGAATTTACATTGTCTTCTTTTTTTTTGAGATTGAGAATCGCGGGCCTTTCTAAAGTAACCTTCAATGCTTTACATCTTGGAGCAACTAGATACTGATTAAATTTTTACTGGGCGTGTGCCGTCAGAATCAGCGCGTTAGAGGCTTCATATGCGTAGAATCAGGTGGGAGAAGCAAGAGTGAGCCCCCCAACCTCTTTTTCTGTTCTGCCTCCCTCCAGTGTAGGTCTACCGGTGGGTTGAACTTCTCATAGCCAACTTTCGCGGACATGTAAAACTCGATATCTGCCTATTTTACCTGTATTTTCTTTTATATATATAGAATTATGAAGAGCCCTGGTAGATAAACGTTTATAACTTCATCAATTTTTAGAATTGAAAATATCTCAAGTAAGGTAAGAAAATTCAATTTATGCTTTTTCAAATGAACTAAGTTTCATAAATATCAAAAAAGAAACTTTTAGTCGTTTTTTAACTTTAAAATTTTAGGTATGGTTTATATAGAATATACAGGAAAAATGCATTTTCCGAAATTAAAAGATGAAATATTTGTTGAATTTTCTTTTCTTATGTTGAAATGCCAAAATTATCTCAAGTGAGGTCAGAAAGTTCATTTATTGCTCTTTAAGTTGGTATAAATTTGAGTCATTTACAAAAATAAACTTTTGGTCCTTTTTACAGTTGTTTAATGTCCTTATCCTATTTTTTACTTCTTTCGGAATTGTTCGGTATAATGCCGGAGTTTCCCGATGATAGCCGAGTCTCGCTGTTAGATAAGCTGGGTGTCTTTACTGTGTTACGTAACGTTATTGTCGAATGGAACCCCTGCTATCTTTAGGATATACATGTATCCCCATAATTTGTGGACTGGAATATATACCCGAGTTATTTGATCACGACAGTATTATTATGCATCTTCAAGATCTAACATAAGACCAGACTTTTGATATGTATGGGAATATTTAGATAGATTAAAACTATCAAGATTTAAAATTAGAAAATGTTGAGAACTTTGCTACCGTTTTCCACTCTTCAGCTTCTAGATTCAAATGTGTGGTGCCATGATTAATGCCAAATCAAAAGTATTTTATGGCGACAGTTCACATATTCACGTTTCCTGGCTATTTTAAAACCGGTTCTTGACCTGTCACATCATACGAAATCTTGCCAGCTGTCATGCTTTCATCGCGACCGAAATTTGTGATAAAGTACCAGTAAGCCCTTGTAGACTCATAAAACATCACGGGGAAAAAGCCTCATTTTCATCAACGTAATATTAATCACATGAATACCTTGGATATGCAACTCGTAACGGACTAGCTCCTTACCAGAAAACAGTTTAGAAATTAGAATAAGAACAAAATTAATTTGTAGCGATTACCAACCAATATCGTTTGAAGCCACGGGTTTTCACCTATCTTGGGAGTCTAGCATCTGCATTATAATATGAATAAGTATAGATTATTTATGCTGCTTTCAAGACAGTTTATGAAGAAAAAAAGTATTTATAAATACAGTCAAACCTGTCTTTGTGGCCACCCCTAATAAAAATGCAACCTGCAGAAGCAAGCATTTATTGAGTTTCCAGAGGAGGAGAATATATTGAAAAGTAGTTTTACTAGGCAAACACTTGTTTTAGGAATGTGTAAATTGTGTGGTCTCATTGCTTAATACAGGCACGACTATAATTGTATCAATTAATTGTCTAATAAGCACGTACTCTGGTCGACATTTGAATATGTACAGCATAGTGATGCTTTTAAAACACTGGAATGGTGACATATAAATTTATGTTGTTCTTATATACAGTAGCAGCACGTTGAAAAATGATAACACGAGTCAAAATTCTGATACAACATTTGTGTGGTCGACTCCGTCACGTGATCTTGATGTCGAAATATAGACAGTAAGGCAGACTGCATTATCCGTCATACTAAGTTGCATATTTTTAAAACCTTACAGTGGACGACTCTTTTAAATTTAAACCACTTTAGTTTTTGGAAGAGAGAGAGAGAATTCGCAAAAAAGGAAATTCATAGGTACTAAAACAATTTAAACCTTTTTTCTGTCCACATTGGATACAATGAATTTCCTATACCACTGTTATGTGCAGTAACTTCATATTGTCTGTCTTGATGATATACTCCACATCGTTTATGAAATTGTATTGACTATAGATTTTCATAATGTTTATGCCCCAAAAAGCTTTTCGAAGATTATGTTATGTTACATGTATGTTGCCAAGGTTATAAAATCAGTTTGAGCGATGAATTCCTGTATCCCTTAACAAAGAATATCCTGATTTAACGACTATGGAGGGGAAGTTTTTGAAATTATTATGTCAAAGGGAGAAAATGCTGGTAACCAACATTCTTCTTTTCCCGAAATGTTATCTTCTCTTTCGAAGTAGGATACCGCAATTTGAGCCTCAATGCTTTTTTACTATGACAGAATCTTAAATTTTGTCCTGTAGTAAAATGTTAAAAGATATATGCACCCAAGTTCGTGCATTATACTACATTTAAAAAGTTTTGCCCCACCCCCTCCCCCATGTTTTTTTTTACCGGGTTTGATTTTCTGACTAGAATAATGTAAAATGGGGTAGAAATTAGAATCCAGCTGCTGCATACACCAAAAGACCAGTCTTTTGCCTATGAACTGAACTGAACTGAGGTATCCCTTGACCTCATGGTACAAAAGAATTTTTTGCTTAGATACTGCTGTCGAATTTAAGAAAAAACGAGAAGCTTTTAAGTTTGGTTAAAACTGAAAATTTAATGTGACAATAAAAATTACGACAGCTTGAAGGTGGCGTGTAAAGAATGGACACACAAAATCCGTCAATATTGCGTACTTCTGCCCAGGGCTTACAGAACAGCTTGCAGTCTTCGTCTCATACCTCTCACAAGAGGTGAAAACAGCTCGAACAGTAGCCGCTGCCATGAGGTCAAGGGATACATCAGTTCAATTCATTTCAGAGGCAACAGACTGGTTCGTTGGTGTATGCAGCAGCCAGATTTTAATTTCCTCCCCATTTCACATCATTTACGCCAGAAAATCAAACCCGGTAAAAACACAGCGGGGTGCAAAACTATTTTTACTATGTATGTATGTCTAATGCAGGGCAATATTAAGCGATCGGCTGTATAGCGACCCACTGTTCAGAGGGATCTAATGAACTCTTTACCAGTCGACAAAAATTTAGTCTTGTCCAAATTCAAAGCATTTGCAGACAACTCAAGTGTCTTGAATGATTGGATTTATCCTTGATATGGTTTATGGTTTTAAAAAAAAAGGGGGGGGGGGAGAGAAAATACTGGTCCAGAATTTTGTCATCAGGTGATAAAGAGTTTATAGAATATTAACAACAGACAGATTTTCTCCTGCTGCGCAAAAAAAAAAGAGACCCGAACCTTGTGAGATACGGAAGATAAAGAAAGATTTAATAGGGTTTGTAAGAAGTATGTAACGCGTAATTGGAACTCCCGAATCACACTTTTTTTTAACGTGCAATCTGTTATCATCATGCAAAAAACCCAATGTATTTATCTGATAAGTAAAATACAATCCTGGGATTTTCCAAGGGCCCGTATTCACGAAGCATTCTTTATATCGTTTTGAGTCCATTGCTTGAAAGAATTTTCTAAATTTGAAATCAACGCGATAAATTTCTGTTTTTCTTTACCAAATGAGCCATTTTTTTGAGAGGGCTTACACCATTTGCGAAAAGTATCGACGCGATAAATTTCTGTTTTTCGTAACCAAATGAGCCATGTTTTTTGTGAAGAGAGCTTACACCATTTGCGAAAAGTATCGACGCGATAAATTTCTGTTTTTCGTAAGCAAATGAGCCATGTTTTTTGTGAAGACGGCTTACACCATTTGCGAAAAGTATCGACCCGTATCGACCCAAGTCAGCCTGTGCAGTCCGCGCAGGCTGACCTGGGCCGAAACTTTTTGCTTTTGATAAATTTTCTGCATGTCAGTGGACCAGTTTCAATCATGATTCAGTTGGTTGTTAGACACAGTAGATTTTATGGATCTATAAATTATGTGATGACTAGCTTGGTATCATGAATCACAGAGATACATTAACCCTTTCTCAAACGACAAATTTTGGACTGGTCCGAAGTGAAAGAGTTTGCAGACGACAATTTTAAATTTGATGAAAATGGCAGAAAGGTCTCAAAAAGGGTATAAAACACTGTAGGAAAAGGAGAAATTGCTCGTTACGAGCAATTTCTCCTTTTCCCACAGTGTTTTCAAAAGCCTTGTACTGCAGACACGTGAAAACCAGGGCTTGTTTGGGAAAGGGTTAAGGCAGAGTATGGCTCAAATGGTTTAGTCAATGTACCTTTCTTTTTGTTTTTATCTAACTCGTCACTCAAAAACGATGAAAATCAGACAAAGCCAGTTCTTTCCGTTTAAGAGTGACTCGTTAGATCAAACCAATTCAAAATAGTAAAACACTCATATTATAGCATCGTATACAATGACCCATGCTCTGTGAAAAGGGGGGCTTAATGCATATGCGAAAAGTATCGACTCAGGTCAGCCTGCGCAGTCCACGCAGGCTGACCTGGGTCGAAACTTTTCGCTATTTGTTCATTTTCTGTATGTCAAAGGAGAGAGTCTACCTCATGATTTAGACAGTTGCTCGACAAAATGGATTTTATGGAACCGTGGTAACGTGACGACTTACTTGGAATCAGCCATCACGGAGATGCATTAAGCCCCCTTTTGTCAGAGCGCAACCCATGTGTATGAGCACCGCTCTGGCAAAAGGGGCTTAGTGCATCTCCGCCATGCAGGAAAACAAGTAAGTCATCACAGTATTGAGGATCCATAAAATCCATTTTCTCTTACAACGGACTGAATTAAGAGGAACACTGGTCCTTTGAGCTGCCGAAAATTGACCTATATAGCAAAGAGTTTCAGCCCAGGTCAGCCTGCGCAAACCTGAGTCGAAACTTGTTGCTTCGGTCAATTTTCTGTATGTCCAAGGACCAGTATAACTCATGATTCAGTTGGTGGTTAGAAGATAGATTTTACGGACTAATAATTATGTGATTTATGGCTTGCTCGGTATCTTGCATCACGGATATGTATTAAACCCCCTTTTGCCAGAGTGCAGCTTTTATATGGCGTGCAACACACAAAAAGGGGCCTTCAGACATTTGCGTAAAGTGTTGTCTCGGATTTGCCTGCGCAGTCCGCGCAGGCTAATCCGAGACAACACTTTACGACTACATTAGATTTTTTTCATACAGTAGACTTTCGTGAAACAGAAAATCGCACAAAAACGGGAAGTGTCGTCTAGGATTAGTCACAGACTGCAAAGGCTGATCTTGGACGACACAGTTTTACGCATATGTCCGAAAGTCCTTTTTCGTGTGTTGCACGCCATATAATGCCAAATAAAGATGATTTAATTGTTATTGCGTAACAGTATTAAATTCCGAAAAAAGGTATATTTTGATTTTTTTTTTTCCAGAACCACAAACCTATCAGGGCACGATGGGACAGTTTTATTGCGACGCTAAAATGAAACACAAAATGAATACAACTGTAAATGAGTATATTCCTTTTCACGAAAGTCTACTGCAGGAAAAAATCTTATGTAGTCGTAAAGTGTCGTCTTGGATTAGTCTGCGCGGACTGCGCAGTATTAAATTCCGAAAAACAGGTATATTTTGATTTTTTTTCCCAGAACCACACACCTATCAGGGCACGATGGGACAGTTTTATTGCGACGCTAAAATGAAACACAAAATGAATACAACTGTAAATGAGTGTGTTCCTTTAAGAAACAAAAACTCTAGAAAATGTTACCTGAATGGCCTTGTATGCATAAGTGCAAGTGACGACCTTTGATCTCCATAGTTCGCAAACGCCCCGCTCGCCAGGTGGCACTCGTCAATCGTCACAACTCGGCCGATCCCGTACCTACATCTCACGTCACCGGATCACCCGAGGTTTGCCAAACTTCGGCAGACTTTGAAAAAGTGCTCAGGAGACATGGGGGTTTTCTAGTGTTGCCGACCCCCCCCCCCCACCCCGTAGGGGGAGGGGGTCTGCTGGTGGCTCAAGATCTATATTGAAAGCATTTGAAGGCGACACTCTGAACGTGGCAACAATAATGGAATCTGTGTTTGAAATGGTAGAGAACACTGCTACCAGTTTAACCCTTTCTCACACAGGCAAAAATAGTGGCTGTTGCGTACGGCACTGATCAAGATCAGAACGCGTGCATTCTGATCTTGATCTATATATCTTCCGCTTGTCCGGTCAAGCTCATAAGACAAAAATCTTTCTGAGTGTCACAGGACTGTATTTTGAGCCGTTGATAGAGATCGATACCACATGTTTGGCTCTTAACTCTTTACCAAACGACAAAATTGTAGACTGGTCCAAATTGAAAGCATTTGCAGACGATAATTTAAAAGTGTCTCAAATGATGGAATTTGTCTGTAATAGGGTAGAAAACATTGTGGGGCAAAGGAGAAAATGCTGGTTACCAGCATTTTCTCCTTTTCCCACAATGTTTTCAAAAGGCTTCTTTTCCAGGGTCGTTAAAACTCGGGATTGTCTGGTAAATGGTTAAAGAGTTAATTACGTTTTAATCAAGGACAAAAAAAAAAAAATGTAGACTTGTCCACATTGAAAGCATTTTCAGGCGACACATTAATCGTGACTCAAAAGATGGAATCTGCCTTTAACACTTTAGCTGCTGAATGAACTGAACGCAAATTTCTACTCAATACTAAAAGCCCAAACATTGCGGTTTCAAGGTTAATTTCACCGGAAAGAAAATACCGTATCGGACAGTGTAGATCAAAGATCAGACTGCACGTTCTGTGCAGTCTGATCTTGAGCTACACTGTCCGCAAAAGGTCAGTGGGTCGCGATTAGCAGCTTAAGGGTTAATAGAATAGAATACACCATGGGAAAAGGAGAAACTGCTGGTTACCAACATTTCACCCTGTTCCATAATGTTTTCCAAAGCCAGGGTCATTAAAATTCGGGATTGTGTGGTAGAGGGTAAAAAAACCTTCTATTTTAGGGTCGTTAGAACATGGGGTTATTTGGTAAACAGATTTTAACCCTTATCTTGCTGAATAAGGTCAATAAAACTTTCAAGCTGATAGTAAAAGCCCGAATAATGTTATTTCAGACTTATTTTTTGGAGGAAAAATATCTCCTTATCGGACAGTGTAGATCAAAGATCAGACTGCACGTTCTGTGTAGTCTGATCTTGATCTACACTGTCCGCAAAAGGTCAGCGAGTCGCGCTTAGCAGCTTAAGGGTTAAAACATGTTCTCTGATACTATACATATAAGATGACCTCCTCCGCTCATAATTAATTTTGGCAGCTGCTGCATCTTCCGCCATGTTGGTATATATCTCAAATTGAACGTTAGTTTAACCTTTACCGTCCGACGAAATGCTACGTTAGACTTGTCCATATTCAAAACGTCTTCAGACGACAAATTAGGATGTTAAAAAATAATCTGAGCCATGCTCTGGCAAAAGGGGGCTTAATGCATCTCCTTGATCAATGATACTTAACGAGTCATCACGTAATTATGGATTCATAAAATCCAATGTGTTTAAATACCCACTGAATCATGAGGTAGACTGGTCTTTGGACACGCAGAAAACTGACTAATAGCGAAAAGCTTCGGCCCAAGTCAGCCTGCGCGGACTGCGCAGGCTGACGTGGGTCGATACTTTTCGCAAATGCATCAAACCCCCTTTTCATCTCATGGTTCATCTAATCTCTGTCTGAAAGAGTGCAAAGTACTGTGGAACATGAGAAAATGCTGGTTACCGTACTAACAAACCCAGATTCATCAAAATATAGAATAAAACCAAACTGAAGATAAACATTTTTCTATATGCTAACAAGTGTAAAGGAAGCTAAGAGCCGTCAACGGAAGTATGGGTTGTCCAATAAGACCTCAACAGTGTACACGCGCGTGAAACATGGACACCAAGGCGCAAAAACACCCCAAAATTTACATTATAGTTTCTGTAGTTTTAAGCGCCTTTCTCAACACCGATACAGTTACATGTACATCGCCGAAGGACGTTCACCTATCCATGCTTTCATGAAGATTCTTTTACCTTCAGTATTTCGCACAGCATTCTGCCAAAGCTATTGGCTGGTTCCTACATAACGTCGTTGAACCAATGAATAGCAGTGAGAGAAGAATGATTGATTGATTGATTGAATGTATGGTGTTTAACGCCGTTTTCAACATTATTTCAGTTATATCGCGGCGGTCAGTGCACCCATCCATGCTTTCCTGGAGTGTCTTTTACCAGTACTCCGCACAATATTCTTTCCAAGCCACTGGCTGCTTTCTCACATAACCACGAGAGAAGAATGACACTCTGTTTCAATGACTACCACCAGTCCTCGGAAAGAATTTGACCGAGCTGCGGAATAGAACCAACTACCCATGGGTTTCAAGCCCCGTGCATTACTAAGTAACCGGGCCATAATCTTAGGCTGCTAAGCGCGACTCAGTGACCTTTTGCGGACAGCGTAGATCAAGATCAGACTGCACAGGACGTGCAGTCTGATCTTGGATCTACACTGTCAGATATGGAGAAATCTTTTCTCTAAAAATACCTTTGAAATAGGAAAATTTAGGCTTATATTATCGGTTTGAAAGTCTCATTTCTTTCATTTAGCAGGAGAAGGCTTAAGTTTCAACTTAACAACCACGTGTTGTAACAACCCCGAGAGGGACGGCTTTTGGAAACATTGTTGGAAAGGAGAAAATGCTTGTAACCAGAATATTCTTTCTGCACTTTTAAAGATAAATGCCATCATTTGAACCACAGTCATGATTTCTCGCTGTGAAATCGAACCAGCCACCTCAGGGTTTCAAACCATGTTTGTTAACGACTAAGCCATAGAGCTCGGCTTTAGAGTTGGTAAACAGGGCCTGTATTCCCCAACAATTCTTTAGAATACTGAAGTTTTATTCTCAATAATTTTCTAAATTTTAAAGTACCACAACTTCTGATTGGATAAGCCAAACGGTTTAACCAATCAGAAGCCGCGTTAGTCTTAAAATCTAACATTATTCTTAGATCAAAATGAAGGCTGGTTGTTGAATACGGACCCAGCTCTCGGGATATTTGAATTTCACGACTGATTTCAGACTGAATAACATGCAATACCGACATTAATTATGGTATAAGCTTTCTGCAGTCCTGTCTCGATCTGTATTTTCCGTAGAGGCACCTATTTATATAACGGACGACAAAATGTCTAGACTTTTCAATATTAAAAGAATTTGCAGATGATAATTCAAAATTTGGTTGAAACGGCAAAACTAGTCTTTGAAAAGATAGAGAACATCATGGGAAAAGAAGAAAAGAACTAGCATTTTCTTCTTTTCCCACGATGTTTTCAACACTTGTTGTTCCAAAGGTAGTAAAATACAGGAATGTTTGGTACAGCAAGAACATTTGTGATAAGCCCTCTAAGCTTTACATATCAAGAGGCAGGCGACTAGCCAGTTATATCAACAGATTCACGATTTAATCACAAGCGAAGAGGCGAAATCTTGCAGCCCGCTGCAGAATATCTATTTAATTAGTATCATCTTGTTACACAGTTCCCACTGAATGAATGTATGGATGTTGATTTGTCTTAAAACAGCCATGGGGAAAACTAGTTACAGTACTAGTGGATTGGTTACCTTGTTAATTGTACAGGTTGGTTCTTTTGTTTTTCTATGTGTAGTTTTCTTTACAATCAAACCCATGTGCTTGATCTGAGGTTATAAAGCAATTAACACTTCTCCTGCTGAATAAAAGAAATGAAACTTTATAGTATATAGTAGAAGCCCAAAACTTTCTTGTTTCAAAGGTAATTTTGGAGGAAAGATATCTCCTTATCGGGCAGTGTAGATCAAAGATCAGACTGCACGTTCTATGCAGTCTGATCTTGATCTACACTGTCCGCAAAAGGTCGGTGGGTCGCGATAAGCAGCCTAAGGGTTAATGTATCTGCAAAACGTATCGACCCAGCTCAACCTGCACAGTCGGCGCAGGCTAACCCGGGTCGAAAGTATTTGAGTCATGCTCTATTGAAAGGGGGCTTAATGCATCTGCAAAAAGTATCGGCCCAGGTCTGCATGCGTAGTCCTCACAGGCTGATCTGGGCCGAAACGTTTTGCTTTTGGTCAAATTTCTGCATGAAAAGAGGGACCTTTGCGGACGGCATAGATCAAGATCAGACTGCACAGAACGTGCAGTCTGATCTTTGATCCATGCCCTCCGCTTGTTTGGTCAAGCCTATAGGATAGAAATCTTCCGGAGACTCAGTGGATTGTATTTAGAGCCATCAACAGAAGCCAAGTTTGCTTATTTGGCGCCGAAAGAGTTAAATAAATTTCTTCATGTCAAAGGACAAGTTTACCTCATGATCCCGTCGGTTAGACAAAACAGATCATTTGGGTCCACTGGGTACTTGCTCGATATAACGCATCATGGAGATGCTTTACAGCCGCTTTTGCCAGAGCACGGCTCAAACTGTTTGTCTTGTCCTGTTGGAATAAGACGACACGTACTTTTCTTTTAGTTTCGGTTAACCCTTTCCCAAACAAGCCCTGATTTTCACGTGTCTGCAGTACAAGTCTTTTGAAAATACTGTGGGAAAAGGAGAAATTGCTCGTAATGAGCAATTTCTCCTTTTCCCACAGTGTTTTCTACCCTTTTTGAGACCTTTCTGCCATTTTTATCAAATTTAAAATTGTCGTTTGCAAACTCTTTCAATTTGGACCAGTCCAAAATTTGTCGTTTGGGAAAGGGTTAAGTGTTCTGTTATAGGGAGAAGTAGTTTTTTGTCATATTAGTTCTCCCTCTTGCGGGTCCTCCCGGATAGCTCAGTGCCTAGCGTATCTGACTCGTAACCTGGTGACCTCGTGACTCGTGACCTGGTGGTTGCGAGTTCGATACCCGGTTGTGGCAAACTTTCTTTCCAGCGAGTTTTCACTGCTTACCTCTGATGCATGTGAGAAAAGTAGTCTATGGTTTTGGAAAGAAAGGTGTGTCAGTACTGGTGTGAGAAAGCCAGGAAACACATGGGTGCGTCACTGACCGCCATGATATGACCTGAGCTGTGAAAATGGCCAATACAAACCAAACCAAACAAATCTCCCTCTTGCGAAGAATGTGAGGTCGGGATTAGAAGCAATGTTATTAGCGATCTGATCAGGAACTACTTTGTTTAAATAGAAAGTACAATGTAGTTTTCCTTTGGCACAGTAAGGCTGTCTTTTCTTTTTTAACCCTTTGCTTTCCGCATTTTTCCTAGATTTTTCCTTTTAACCCCCCCCCCCCCCCCCCCATGTCCTACACTCGTAAGGTAAAATTTCATTTCAAATGGCAACTCATGTGAGATCCTTAACAGGAATATGAGACAAGGCGTCTGATTGAATATTATTAACCTGTCGGATCCCAGTCTTTTTCAGTAGTTTTCACATACATGTATTTCTACCTATATCATTTTCCGAGGAAATTTATCTTTGGTTTAAACGGATCTATATTCAAATAGTTTTAAAGTTAAAAACTTTGGAGCGGATATATTTTTCTCATATCACCGTGAAATTGAAATTTTAATACCACGGTGAATATTTTGAACTAACTTGATTGGTCAATAAAACGCTTGCGGTCATTTCTTGCAATAACAAAGAGCAGCTAAAAAGATAGTGACTAAATAGTAATGTCCGACATCTTGGATTTGTGCAGAGTATTCTCAATTGGAGTAATGCACCTACAGTACACATAAGATCTGACATTACTTGGCACTCGAGATAAAAGTTTATGAAACGACTGTAGAAAAAAAATGTTACCAAGCGAGCCATTGGCCAGCTTAATAACATTTCTTTTGGTCGACGAGTGGAATTCAATGTTTTCCTCAAAAGCCAAGGAATATTAGATTCTTTTTATCATGCATGTATTTATATCTCAAGAACGATAGTTAATTATATGTTAAAATATTGGCCTATTGAAATTTACTCGAAACCTCGCTTTTTTTATCAGAACAGAACAGGTGTGTACATCACGGGCGAAAAATAGTTCAAAAAAAAAAATGCATATAATGGTTTTGTTTGATCATAGTATTCAGTTTTGTCACGTAGTACAGATAATTGTCCCCGAAAGCGATTTTAGTTTTTTATTGGTTGCCTCCGGGTACAGAGACGATCATGAAAAAATCAGATGAAATCTGCGCACAGATTTTGTGGGCACTTTGAAACTCTCTTATTTTCACAAACAGAGGACAAAACTAGAAATTTAACATTCCTGTTGCTTACTTATACAATAACCATTCGTTTCAAATACAAATATTTTCAATTTAAACGCTACACATATGAAAAAAAAGTTTGATTCATATGTAAGTCGATGTCCTCACATTCCCCAAAATACACACAAAATGGCCGCCAGACACGATAAATTCCGTCAGTTTTTTGTTGAGATTGACATGATATTAAAGACTTATACAAGCGCTTAAGGTAATGAAACATAATTAATTTGTCCTTGGTCATGTGTGTCACTGAAAATTAATTGTATTGCTGCAATACAGATTAACCCTTTAACACACGACAAAAATTTACACCAATCCAAAATGGAAAGCATTTGCAGACGACAATTACAATGTGGTTCAAATGATGTGATTTTTGTTTGATAGGGTACAAAACATTGTGGGAAAAGGAGAAAATGCTGGTTACCAGCATTTTCTCCTTTTCCCACAATGTTTTCAAAAGGCTTCTTTCTCAAGGGTGTTAAAAGTCGGGATTGTGTGGTAAAGGGTTAAATCGACAACAAGGAGTCGGTACAGCGCTGTAGCTTTGCTACCGGAACATCACGAAGGTCTTGAGACAGTATGGTGCACAGTAAATGTCACAGTAAGAAAAGAAGCACCACAAACGTCTCATTATTGAGACTGTTTAGTCACGATCATCAATTTTGACGATTAATTTCATAGAGTAGTCAATATTTCAGAAATGAGGTGTATGATTTCATAGTTTCGACGAAATACGGGACTATTTGCTTATCTCAAACATGTGTAAGGTAAGAAAATTAGTAATGGCAGTATTACGCTGAAGATAAGGGAAATTATGTAATAAATACCTAGTTTTTTTTGCGACATTCACATGTAGAGCTGTTCAATGTACCTATGTGTTTTTGTTTTCGCAAGCCTACGTGTGAAGCAGAATAATTCCTCTCTGGCCTCCACAGAGGGAAAATAAAGCAGAATTATTCCCCTCTAGCCTCCACAGAAAGAAAATAAAACAACATCACCCTGCACGCTAGGCTAGTCACCTTAACCCTTTACCAGACGACAAAATTTTAGTCCGGTCCAAATTGAAAGCATTTGCAGACGACAATTTCAGCGTGGCTCAAATGGTGCAACTTTTCTTTGATAAGGTAGAAAATATTGTGGGAAAAGGAGAAAATGCTGGTTACCAGCATTTTCTCCTTTTCCCACAATGTTTTCAAAAGGCTTCTTTCTCAAGGGTGTTAAAAGTCGGGATTGTGTGGTAAAGGGTTAATTTTTCGCTTTGTTGGAGTTTGAATTATCAGTTAACGATTTAATCTAATTTATCTATGTTTCTATTTATGTAGAGAATGTTTAAAAGGTTGTGTTTTAGATTATATGTCGACTTGGCTATTAAATGACTGGCTACTATTTGACAAAGGAATGTTATTGTTCCTTTAACTCGTAACCAGACGACAAAATTTTAGACTGGCCCAAATTCAAAACATTTGCAGACGACAGTTTGAACGATAGGATTTGTTTCTGAAAGGCGAGTAAACATCGTGAGAAAAGGAGAAAATGCTGGTAACCATGATGTTTTCAAAACTCTAATTTCCTAGAGGCGTTAAAACTATTTAAGAGTTAATGACGTGAAAACAATTATTTTTTTCCGGCATAGCTGTATTAGCTGGCTTTTGATCTTCTACTTTGGAATAATCTTGACTGAATAAATAGTAATTCGCTATTGGTAAAAAATGTGGGCAAAAATGTGTGTTTATTGTGCGGGCCTCTCCGGACCTTTCCGATAGACTATTCGCGGCCACAATTATGACATCCATATGCAAGGATTGCTACCTTTAATCGATAACCCACGGCGCTTATTCACACATTAGCAAATGGATAAGAAAGAGGATCGTCGTTTTCTTTCACTTAGTGTTAACCTTTAGGCTGATGAGCGCGACTCAAGGACCTTTTGCGGACGTTCTTTGCAGTCTGACATTGATCTACACTGTCCGCAAAGGTCCTTGAGTCACGCTTAGCAGCCTTAAGTAGGGTTAATTTAATATTTAAATGCATTACCTGATAACCTATTACTGTACGGTCTAAATGCGTTTTCAGACATACCAATTTTGGCAAAAACTGCTCCTTTTCCGACGATGAGTTGGATTAAATTCTAATCTTGAACATTATATAAGTCATGCTCTGGCAAAAGGGGGCTTAATGCATCTCCCTGATCCATGATACCAAGCAAGTCAACACATAATTGTGGATCTATAAAATCCATTTTGTCTACAAACCGGTTGAATCATGAGGTAAACTGGTCCTTGGACATACAGAAAATTGGCCTATAGCGAGAAGTTTCGGCCCAGGTCAGCCTGCGCGGCTGATCTGGTCGATCCTTTTCGCAGATGCATTAACTCTTTACCAAACGACAAAAATGTAGACTTGTCCAAATTGAAAGCATTTGCAGACGACAATTTAAATGTTGTTCAGATGATGGAATTCGTCATTAAATAGGGTAGAAAACGTTGTGGGAAAAGGAGAAAATGCTGGTTACCAGCATTTTCTCCTTTTCCCACAATGTTTTCAAAAGGCTTCTTGCTCAGGGTCGTTAAAACTCGGGATTGTGTGGTAAAGAGTTAAGCACCCTTTTCACAGTGCATGGCTCAATTATCTAATTGAAAACTTTACTTTTCAAAATTTTCCAAAACAATGAGAAAAAAAGGCGACTGCAAGCGTGGTTACCTTTCATTATTTCTCTTCATACTGAACCACAGAACATTTTCAGGGTTCACATGGCAGTGCCTCTTACGCCATCTATCTTTAACCCTTTACCAAATGACAACATTTTAGACTGGTCCAAGTTGAAAGCATTTGCAGACGACAAATGAAATGTTGCTCAAAAATTGATATTTGATTTGGGAAGGGTAGAAAACATTGTGGGAAAAGGAGAAAATGCTGATTACCAGCATTTTCTCCTTTTCCTACAATATTTTTAAAAGGCATTTTCTTCAGGGTCGTTTAAAGTCGGGGTTGTGTGGTAAAGGGTTAACCATTGGACTGCTAAGCGGGACTCACTGACCTTTTGTGGACAGTGTAGATCAAGAGCAGACTGCACAGAACGTGCATTCTGATCTTGGACCGCTGAGGAGACAATATTCACCCAAAAATAAGTTTGAAATAGTTTTATTCTGATTTTTTACTATCGGCTTGAAAGTTTCATTTCACTTGGTTAGCAGGTTAAGAGTTAACACGTAAGCTGCTGAATAAATGAAACACAAATTACTACTCAATACTAAAAGCCAAAACATTGCGGTTTCAAAGTCGATTTCACCGGAAAGAAAATACCGTATCGGACAGTGTAGATCAAAGATCAGACTGCACGTTCTGTGCAGTCTGATCTTGATCTACATTGTCCGCAAAAGTTTAGTGGGTCGCGATTAGCAGCTTAAGGGTTAAAAAAAAAAATTTCCGCGTTATATTGGATGCAGGACCGATAAATACCAAGGTAGATTACGTAATTGTTTTTTTTTAATGATTAATTTGTTCACTGTATCTGTTTTTTTGCTGAACTGGCGTTAAATGGGGACGGAAAACAAACCAATTTGTCTTGAACTGTCTGCAAAATAGCATTAACCTTCCTCAACTCCAAAAGCGAAATAGGAGGTTTTTGCGGACGGCAAAGATCCAAAATCAGACTGCACAGAACGTGCAGTCTGATCTTGGATCCATGCCGTCCGCTTGTTTAGTTTTCAGTATATTTTTTTCCAGGTTCCAGTGGATTGTATTTTCGGCCGTCCGCCGAGCACCGTTAGCTCAGTCGGTAGCGTACAGAACTTGAGAACAGGGGGTCGTTGGTTCGATCCACGGCTCGACCTATTTCTTTCCGAGCATTGATGATGGTCATTACGACAGGATACATTCCTCTTTCACCGCTGACCATTGTCTCGATGGTTATGAGGCAAAGCAGGCAGTGGCTTGGAAAGAATATTGTGAGGAGTACTGGTAAAAGAAATTCCAGGAAAGCATGGATAGGCGCACTGGCCGCAACGATATACGTGTGACTGAAATAATGCTAAAAAACGGCGTTAAACAACATCAATCAATCAACCAATCAACCAACCAATCAATCAATCAATCAATCAATCAATCAATCAATCAATCAATCAATCAATTTGGGCCGTCAAAAATGATCTAGTGTACATTTTTTCCCGCTGACAGGGTTAGCCCTATACCAAACAATCCTTTGTTTTAAAGACCTTAAAGAAACAGTCTTTTGAAAACACTGTGAAAGGAGACTTAACCCTTTGGCTGCCAGGTGCGACTCAAGAACCTATTGCGGACAGTATAGATCAAGATCAGACTGCGCAGGACGTGCAGTCTGATCTTGGATCTACATTGTCCGATAAGGACATATTTCCCCCCCCCCCCAAAAAAAAACCCCTTTGAAATAGCAAATTATGGGTTTTACTACTGGCTTGAAAGTTTCATTTCACTTATTTAGCAGGATAAGGGTTAAAACTATTGAATCCAGTCGATGAGTCATGACTGGAAAATCAAGGATAGAGGTACTTCAAACAAGGAAAAAAGATTAACTGTAGTAAAATGTAACCGCAAAATACGTTAATAGATTTTCGTTCAGTTAAAGACCGGAAATGCACTCATTTTAATTACCATCACGTATAATACTGAGTCATGTCACTTAGTTCGATCATTTTGCATGTTTTCTCTAGGCAAAATGCTTTTCTGTTATTCTTAATCTAACTCTACGTTGTAATACTTAATTCCAGGAAAAGCCTTGTGATTAGCGAATTTTTCTCTCTGTAGCCATGTCATTACAAATATCATTACCATTAACTGTGTACATCGAATGTGGAGAAGAACTATATAAGTTTTTGCTTTCGTTCTGTTCCATTTCATCAGTTATTTTTATTATTCTATGTGATTGTCTGTAAACAATTGATTAATAAAATTGATTAATTGATTAATAAAATATGTTTAAACTAAACGAACTTCCTCCTCAATCTGGCAGCAAAACTAGGATCACAGAAACAACCGTTAATCCTTATCCTGCTAAATGACTCAGATGAAACTTTCAACCCCGGTAGTAAAAACCCAAACTTTGTTATTTCAAAGGCATATTATGAGGAAAATATATCTTCTTATCGGATTGTGTAGATCAAATATCAGAGTGCACGTCTGTGTAGTCTGATCTTGATCTACACTGTCCGCAAAAGGTCATTGAGTCGGGCTTAACAACCTGAGGGTCAATATTGACCACATAAAGAATCGATCAGCTCCTTTAATGATGACGTCAGTGGTACATGTATACCCATTTTTCTTGCCTTTCTTCTGCTGAAGGTGCATCTATAAAGTGTTAACCCTTATGCTGCTTAGTGCGGCTCACTGACCTTTTACGGACAGCGTAGATCAAGACCAGACTGCATAGAACGTGCAGTCTTATCTTGGATATACACTGTTCGATAAGGAGATATCTTTCCTACAAAAATACCTTTGAAATAGGAAGACATTGGTTTTTACTATGGGCTTGAAAGTTCCATTTCTTTTATATAGCAGGACAGGGGTTAAGAGGGAGCCGGGGCCGATAGTTCGGTGGGTAACGTACAGGGCTTGAAACCAAGGAGTCGTCGGCTCGATATTCCCAGCTCCACTAAAATTTTCTCCGAGGGTTAACCCTTTCAGCGCCATAGGCGAAAACAGGGACTTTTGCGGACGGCTCAGTGAATTGTATTTACAGCCATCAAAAGAAGCCAAGTTTGCTTATTTGGTGCCGAAAGAGTTAATAATTGTCATTTTGACAGGATTCCTTCCTCTCTCAGTACATGCTGGTACTAGTGGAAGACACTCTAGAAAACCATGCAAAAGATGGACTTGCCACCGGAAGTAATGTGGTAAACGGCGTTATAGATGGGGGAGGTCTTGTCATCTTACTTTCCGATCTTTAAATCTGTCATTTTGAACCTACATAGAACTTTCAATGACAGTAAAAAGATGCGAAAGTAGATTGCCTCTGCAAATTTTGAATAACGAAGATAATGTTGATCATTGGTTCCTTGAACTGTGTACGTGCCAGTTTTTTGCTATTTCCGGTGTACTCGATAATCGTACAATCCGAATATAAACTGCGCAGATCCGGAAATTCGCGAAACACGATCAGGCCTCTCTAAGATAAATATCTAGAGAATATTTTCCTCGTTTATGTAGAAACCAACAAGTGTGATTGATAACAAACATCCCATAAACAATTTGTTTGCAAAAGTTGTTGCGATATCTGTAGCCCAAATTTTGCAGGGGCATTTGATAAATATTTCTTGTTACCTTTATCGCATAAAACAAATGAGCCATGCTCTGCGAAAAGGGGGCTTAATGCATCGGCGAACAGTATCGACCCAGGTCAGCCTGCGCAGGCTTACCTGGGCCGAAATCTTTCGCTATTGATCAATTTCCTACGTGTCAAAAGAACATTCTACCTCATAATCCAGTTGGTTGTTAACCCTTTCCCAAACGACAAATTTTGGACTGGTCCAAATTGAAAGAGTTTGCAGACGACAATTTTAAATTTGATGAAAATGGTAGAAAGGTCTCAAAAGGGGTAGAAAACGCTGTGGGAAAAGGAGAAATTGCTCGTTGCGAGCAATTTCTTCTTTTCCCACAGTGTTTTCAAAAGACTTGTGCTGCAGACACGTGAAAACCAGGGCTTGTTTGGGAAAGGGTTAAAAAAGTGGTTATTATGGATCGATGATTATGTGATTATTTGCCTGGTATGATGAAGTACAACATCGACCCATGGTGTCTAAAGACGGACAGAACCAGTAGATAGAATGGTCATCTGACATACAGAAAATTTAGCAACAAAAAGTTTCGACCCAAGTCAGCCTTCGCGGACTGTGCATTATCGACCTAGGTCGACACTTTTTTTTGCAGATGCAGTAAACCCCCGTGTCATAGATATTGACTTAAACATATATGAACCATGCTCTGTGAAAAGGGGGTTTAATGCATCTGCGAAAAGTATCGGCCCAGGTCAGCCCGCGCAGTCCGCGCAGGCTGACCTGGGCCGAAACTTTTCGCTATTTGTCAATTTTCCGTATGTTCAAGGAACAGTCTACCTTATGGTTAAATCGGTTGTTAAAAAAAGTTGCCACTGTTGATCCATATGTATGTGATAGCTTGATTGGTATTATGCATTACGGAGATGCATTAAGCCCCCTTTTGCCACAGCATGACTCAATTTATTTCTTTACCATGCTATTTGTGGATGACGTGGTCGTATTTACTGAGACACCCCAGCAAACGTTGTTGAATGAAATACAAGATTATTGAAAAACCTGGAATCTTACGGTTAATACCTCAAAAACCAAATCATGATATTCCTACCAAAATCATATTTTACCATGGCGGAAATCAAACATTGTACGTAACATGGCTTAATCCTTAAAGCGCTGGGACCAACTTAAGTTGTTTTTTGCTGACAGCATAGATCAAGATCAGACTGCACAGAACGTGCAGTCTGATCTTTGATCTACGCTGTCAGCTACCTCATTACATCTTATGGCGAAAGCAACCATGAAATGCAAATATTTCGGATGTTTTTCTTTATTGAAAAGGTCCATCTCATAAGTTCAGCACTGTTAGGGTTAACCCTTAAAGCGCTGGGACCAACTTAACTTGTTTTTGCTGACAGTGTAGATCAAGATCAGACCGCACAGAACGTGCAGTCTGATCTTTGATCTACACTGTCAGCTACTTCAATACACCCTCTGGCTAAAACAACCTTGAAATGACAATATTTCGGATGATTTTCCACACTGAAAAGGTTTATTTCATAAATTCAGCGCTCTAAGGATTATCTCTATAGAAAAGAAAGCAGGAAACGGATTCGGACACAAGGACTATTTTCAGAACAATTTTAGTTTCATGTAAATCATTACAATAATACAGTTCGAGAAAAACGTAATAAAAAAGCACAATATAATGGTTGATTGATTGTATGCTTTAACACAGTTTTCAGCATTATGTAAGTCACAGCGCGGCGGGTAGCGCACCTGTCCATGCTCTTCTCGGAGTTCCTTTCACCGGTACTTCTTACAATATTCTTTACAAGCAACGGGCTGCTTTCCTATATAACCATCGTCGAAATAATGATCAGCGGTGAAAGAGGTATGAACGTACAGAACGTGCAGTCTGATCTTGGATCTACACTGTCCGATAAGGAGATATTTTTTCCCTAAAATTACCTTTGAAATAGCAAAATTTGGGTTATTACTATCGGCTTGAAAGTTTCTTTTCACTTAGGGGAAAACCGGGTAAATTCGGACAAACGTATAAATCCGGATGGTTCTCTACATTCCATGTTTTTTTATGAAAAGCAGAACCAATTCCTTAAACTATCACCTCTTTAAAACGGGCTTTCTGTCCTTTTTAAGGAATTCCATAAAGTAATTACGTCACGAAGATGGTGACTTAGTTTGAGTTTCTTAAAGTCATCCACCCACGCGTTCGTTTTGATAGTTGGCTGACCATCAAATTTAAAATTGTCGTCTGCAAACTCTTTCAATTTGGACTAGTCCAAAATTTGTCGTTTGGGAAAGGGTTAACCCTTTATCAATCGCCAAAATTTTGAACATGACGAAATGATAAGCTTTTGCTGACGAAAAATAAAATGCAGCCCAAACGATGACTTCTGTCTTTGTTAGGGTAGAAAACATTATGTGAAAAGAAGTAATCAGCATTTTCTCCTCCCACAATGTTTTCAAAAGCCTTCTTCTTTCAAGGTTGTTAAAACTCGGGATTTTGCAGTAAAGGAATAAACACGGCATTATTTTGTAAAGGATTAAAGATAAAGTTGCAAGAAAATAAACACTTCTGGAATGGAAAGGGAATTCTTGCTGTTGTTTACGACTGTTTGTCGGAATTCGAGATTACCAAAAAACGGTAATACGTGCAGCCTGATAAATCAAACGTGACATTCAACCCTTTTTGCGCCTGTGGGCGAAATCGGGGGCATTTGCGGACAGTATACATAAAGATCAGACTGCACAGAACGTGCACTTGATCTTGGATCTATACCGTCCGTTTGTTTTGCCATTCCTCTGAAGTTAACACTTAAGCTGCTAAGCGCGACTCATGGACCTTTTGTGGACAGTGTAGATCAAGGTCAGACTGCACAGAATGTGCAGTCTGATCTTGATCTACACTGTCCGATTAGGAGATATTTCCCCCAAGTCCCATAACTATGAAATACCAACATTTTGGTTTTTACAATCAGCTTGAGGGTTTCATTGAACCTTTATCCCGCTAAATAAAAGAAATGAAACTTTCAAGACATTAGTTAAAAAAAAAACATTTTCCTGTTTCAAAGGTACTTTTGGAGGAAAGCTATCCCCTTATCGGACAGTGTAGATCCAAGATCAGACTGCACGTTCTGTGCAGTCTGATCTTGATCTACACTGTCCGCAAAAGGTCAGTTAGTCCCGCTTAGAAGCCCAAGGGTTAAGATATTTGGCAGGATAAGGGTTAGTGTTCTTTTTGGCTTCAGTGGGATAATATTTTTAGCCGTCGAGGAAGGTCGAGTGCTTATATTCAGCATCGAAAGGATTAGACGTGGCAGACTATTGTTTTGATTTTCTGCAGCCAAATGTTATTCATTTTTCACATACGGTTAATTTGATAACAGCTACAAATCTTGCAAAATAGTTTTTGTGTGTCTCACTATCACTACGGGTGTGCTAATGAGTTTGTTAGTTTGTTTCTTCGTTCGTTCGTTCGTTCGTTTGTGAGAGAGAGAGAGAGAGAGAGAGAGAGAGAGAGAGAGAGAGAGAGAATTCAATACACAGGAATTAATACAGCTGAAAAATGAGAAGAAAGAAAAAATTGTTTCGCAGAAAAAAAAATCCTTTATACCACAATATTCTTTGAATGCGCTTTGTCGACAGAAACAGTCAAATTATGATACTTCTTTCGAGTCTGTTCCCTTACTGTTTCTTGATCACATCCTTCTCTTCAAAGCTTTGCACTTTAACTTAATGTCTTGGTCCTAAATAGAATTTTTTTCCTATCTAAAATATTGAGCCATCCTCTGGCAAGAGGGGGTTTAGTGCATCTCCGTAATGCATGATTTCAAGCAAGTCTTCACAGTATTATACATTCTGATAGTCTGCTTTGTATAACAACCTACTGAATCATGAAGTAAACCGGTTCTTTTGACATGCAGAAAATTGACTAAAAGCAAAAAGTTTCGGCCCAGGTCAGCCTGCACGGACTTTTTGCGTATGCATTCAGCCCTCTTTTCACAGATCGTATCTTTTTACCAAATCACAAGAGCTTATGTGCTGGCAGGTAATTTAATTATTGTCATTTAACGATGGATATTGCGCAGAACGTCCTATCTTGGATCTACACTGTCCGATACGTTGAGATTTTAGTCCAGCAAAAGAGAACATTAAAACAGCAATACAATCCGTGCCTGTTATTGGCTTGAGATTTCCATTTAATATATCAGGTAGTTTCAGCGTCAACTCTTTACCAGACGGCTACAATTTTAGACTTGTTCATTTTGAGAGCATTTACAGACTACAAATTTAGTCCCGCAACGTGCCGCCTTTCAGCGAACCTTGGAAAAAAGCCTCTTGAAAATATTATGGGAAAAGGAGAAAATGCTGGTAACCAGCATTTTCTCCTTTCCCCACAATGTTTTCTACCCTATCAAAGAAAAATTGTACAGTTTGAGCCACATTAAATTTGAGGTCTGCAATTGCTTTCAATTTCGACAAGGCTAAAATTTTGTCTTCTGGTAAAGGTTTAATATGACTCAAATGGCGGGATTTTTCTTCGACAGAAATGAAACCGAGTTTGAAAAGGATTAAATGCTGGTAACCAACACTTTTCCACGATGTTTTCAAGGGACTCCTTTAAATGGGTCATTAAAACTCGGAGTTATTTGGTAAAGAGTTAAGTTTCGTAGGTACTTGTAAAGGGTAGCTCAGTCGGCACCGTACACGGCTTACAACCAGTGGGTTCCAGGTTCAAATCCCCAGCTTGGCCAATTTCTTTCCGAGGACAGATGATAGATATTGCAAGAGGAATCATTCCTCTCTCACCATTGATCGTTGTTTTCACAATGGTCATGTAGAAAAGCAGCGAGTTGCTTTGGGAGAGTAAATGTGCAAAGTATTTGTGCAAAGGAAACTCCAAGAAAGCACGTATAAGGGCAGTGGCTGCTGCGATATTGAAATGATGTTGAAAACGGTGTTAAACATCATTCAATCAAACAAATCAATTTATTCACAGGTAAGAAAACATAGTGGGAAAAGGGAAAAAAAAGCTGATAACCAGCATTTTGTCCTTTTCCACCATGCTCTTGAAAGCCGTGTTTCTAAGGTTCGTCAAAACTCGGAATCGTTTTGTGAAGGATTGAGTTCGACCATTTAGTGCGTCTCTGACTCGAGTTATCAGTTACGAGTTATTAATCGCACATCCTGTGGTATTCACTAATCATGAATTGAACATTCCACAGCTCGTATTACTGACAGCCGTGTGTTGATAAAGTCATACATAATAATTATGTTTATTTGCTAAGCCGTCTATTTGCGTGCCTGTCGAAAAAAAAAACATCCCAAGATGGATTTCATATTCAGCTCCTTCTGCACTTGCGACCTTGAGAATAATCTGTTGTTTGTTTGGTAAGTGTGTATGCATTCGATTTGAAGCCAATCACAGCGCCGTGACAGCCCACTTGTTTATGTCTTTATTGGATTTCGCAAGTACTAGTCGACGGCCCTGTAAAATCTTGTCCAAGGACAACGGCACATGCCCATAGTCACGAACGTGAATCTAACCAGGTTTTCCTCGTTTCAAATGTAAGCGCTTAAGCACTTAGTCAAGGAGACCGCCCTATCTAAATGGCAAAATTTACATTTAATCCATCGTCTTGGTTTTTTCAAACCTAAAAGAAATTTCCAAACGTACAAAGAGTGTACTGTACACTGAATAAAGGCACTGATTTGTATGTACCGAGGCTCTATTTTGTAAAACAACGTTTTGCAGCTGCTATGCAGCGAGCTGTCTCAAAACCAAACAAATTCACAGTATTATATGGAACAAATGATTTTACGGCCAAACTTCTCATCACTTTTTTGATCCGATATATACCATGTTGAAAGCTCTTAACGAACCCCCTTTTTAAAAACTAACTAACTTATCTAGACGTCTGTCGCAACTGACCTAGTGAGTTTGACTTTTATAAGGTCATGTGATTGCATGAACATCCAGCGATACCACTACTGCTAATTCGTATACAATATTCTATGTGAATGAAACGCGATGAAAGAGTACATGCTTAGTGAAATAGTTGCTCGGAGCAAATGTAACGCCCACATGTCAATAAAATGGTTGAATGCATGTTTTGATTATAAAATGTCTTTTCATAACTTTATAATTCTTTTTAACATTACAGAGGCTCGGGTGAGCAATCCAGGGCTATCCTAGCACTTTTGTATTCTTCGGCCAGGATGTTTATAATAAATAACCGTTTTCCTCAGGATCGTAAGATGGAATCGTTTTTCTTTTAAATCGAATTTTTACATCATTTCAGTTGTCTATGCAAGCATATAGTCAAGGAAATCCATGTGAACGATGTTCCGATGGCACAGTATGTCAAACTGTACGGGGTATTTGGGGAATTACGATCATGAGCAAAGGTTACAATCCCGTAGTTACGATTCCTGCTGGGGCTTGCAACATAAATATAACGGAGGCAGCGAGAAGTGTCAATCATCTGGGTATAACTCAATCTCGATAAACCTTTCATTAACAGTTTATATTACTGTTTGTTTTTGGGAATACTGTACATGTTAAAAACCACGAAGCGTGATAAGATAATATAAACGTTATCGAGTTGGGCTTATAAATTATCTCGTCACGGTACGTGTTTTTAAACCCGCTATCCAAAACATAAACAACGATATAAACTGATAATGAAAGGTTTATCGAGTTAGATCTATAATAATCGTGCTGTTACAGAAATTTATGAAAACCTCTTTGTTTCAATAAATATAGTTACACCACAAAGAACGAACATTTATGTCCAGGTGAATAGGTAGAACAGGTATTTTGTCAAATTCCCTGGGCAGGAAATAACTAAATTTCCTTGATGCAAAATGTTTCAATCAATCAATGTTGTAGCCAGTCGAGCAAATGGGACTCGACAATACACTTTAGCTTTAAGGCAACGGCCACCCATATGCCTTAAGCCCGTTCCCAGTGTACTAGTCAATTGTTATAAGCATATACATTTGCGTCTCAATGCCTGTGGTTTACTTATAATTCATACCTTCTGTCATACTTTTTCAAGTTAGCAATGAATAATGAGAATTACTTTGAAACAAACATTTGAACCATTATCTGGAAAAAGGGGGCTTAATGCATTTCCGAAAAGTATCGACCAGGTCAGCCTGCGCAGTCCGCGCAGGCTGACCTAGGTCGAAACTTTTCGCTGTAGGTCATTTTTCTGCATGTCAAAGGACCATTCTACCCAAGAATTCAGTCGGTTGTTAGACAAAATGGATTTTATGGATCCATAATTATGTGATGACTTACTTGGTATAATGTAACACGGAGATTCATTAAGCTCCCTTTTGCCAGGGCATGGCTCATTTTTTATTACAGCAATTACAAATCAGCCTGTTAGCAGATGTAAATAACAATAAAGCCAATGTCTCGGGATTGTTCGGTAAAGGGTAAGGTCAATGTCTCCTTACTTTCTGTGTAAGGTTTGGTAATTTGGACGTCGTTTTGACCTTTGAAATATTGACCTCTGAAACAGGACGGATTGTCAATGTGATAATTGGTTTGAAGAATATTAACCAAAAAGGCGTTCTCACAGGGTTGGCATACTGAGTGACAGACTGACACACCGACCGACCTGCCAACTATCCGACAGACCGACTGACATGTTTACATGTGCAAAGCACGATACACCTTTTTGTTCGAAAAGAGGAAAGCTTTAATAGTAAACGGTTCAAGATAAATCTATCCGCACTGCTCCAGTTATAAATGAAATCAAACAGAAATTCATTGGCCTATTGATATCAAAATAAAAATTAATGTGCTTTTGAACAAATCTTCGTTGAATGACGATATAGAGTTTGTAACCGATTGTACAATTACATCGAAGATACAAGAAAAGCTCTGTAACATATAAACTTTTTTAGGACAATGTTTTCGATGTAAGTCTCAAGAAAACATTTGAAAGTAAAGAAAACATCACTTTTCAAACATCACTTTTCAACAGTTCTGAGAATGTTGTTGGAAAAAGACAAATACTTGCCGACCTGCGGACCATCAAACCAACCAGTAAAATTTTGGTAGCTCGTAGCGCAAGGGACCAGAGTATTTTATTCGAACTAAACATAGTACAAACCAAAAAGTTGGGTTATTTTCAGTGTGGTATATAAACGGAAAAATACAGTCAGATTTACGCAGCATGTCTTGCAGTGCGCTGAACTAGTACCGATTGTACATGTATATCTCCAGTTCCTTCAACCTGAAGGCTTGACTCGATGTTATTTTTATACTTGTTTCGCCGTTTACCTAGCGCAGACACATTTAGAAAAAAACATTGGAGCAAGCTTCCGAATCCGGGGTAATCTCATGTTACCATCCGAAACAAGAAAGTTTACTTATCTTTGTTTTTCATCCATCTATAAATACATGTTTATCACAATAAACACGTGTAACAAATTTATCCAGTTTTTTGCGTTTGTTGAATTTCGTCGGGGTGATTTTCCCTACCAGAGATCAAATCACTCGGAGGACTTCAGACCGGGTCGCTAGTAGAATGGTCGCTAATGGTGTTTTCTGGCATATTTTCTGGCATATATCTTCTGTATGAAGAATGATATATAACACTAAAGTAAGCATCAGAACAAACATTTGAAGGTTCTGGAAGAAAATGTCGTTTTCCCTGTTCTAAAAGTATAGTGGGAAAAACACCAATTGCTTTATACAAGCAACTGCCCCTTTTCCTACAATATTTTCAAAAAGTGTCAATTGTATGAATGTAAACTGTCGTCATATTTGCACAGTAATGTGTTAAAGGTCAAACAGATTTTTATTTCAGCTCTGAAGGCAATGAACGGGGTCTATATTTTCAACGGACAATGGCTCATAGATGATCCCGGAATTTACGACTTCTTTGGTTCTTCCGTTGTTTATTCACGCAATGAAGATAACTGTCCAGGAGAATGCATTGCGGCCAGTGGACCAACCGCTAAGGAGCTCGTTGTACAGGTAAGTTGTTATACTACAAAATATCAACCATTGTTTAAGTGTATATTACAAAAAACTTCATACATCGAGCGAGACATATCTTTACTACGAAATGAAAAGGGATGTGGGTCTGATGTGTTGGAGTTAGGTATAAGTGCTGATACAAATTTACCCCAATAAAAAGCTGTATTATACTTGCAGAATGTATGTAACATAAATCTATATAGCATCTGCTGTAATTTAAACGTCTTTATCGTTTATTATCAAATTCTCAGACATGTCATTGATAAGCCAAATGAGAAGAAACGGAGACAACGGCTCGCCTTGTTTGACACCTGTAGAGCTACCGAAACAACCCAAAAGATAGTTGTTGTTACGGACACATGACCGCTATTTTTCATACAAAGCTCGTAAGATACATACTCACTATTTCACTACTTCTTAATATAGAAGTTTTCTGTAGTTCTAAATTTTTCGTAAGATTACTTTCGCTTTCAAAAACTAGACAGCAGAGTTTAAACTGGCTGACAGAACGGTCATCTGAAGTTGATCTATAGGCCGTCCTGAGTACACTCTAACACAGGGACAGAGAAGAACAGACATTTTATTCAGACGTATACATTGTCTTGTCAAAATATAAGTTTTTCAATAAATTATGTCACATGTGTATATACATATCAAAAGTGAAGTAACCAAACTGTAGAAAGAAGTGTTAACCTATAGTTACCAATCAGAAGCAGAAATAATAGGAATTATATAAAAACCCAGACAACAAGAAACAATATGTATGAAGAGAAATAATATACATGACAAGTGTCATTACATCATCATGTTTGAAAAATGACTGGATATATAAAGATACCAATATAGGTAGGAATGGCACCAAGCCGACGACTGAGACGACGATGATGGTGATCTTCATGATACTTATGGCGATAGCCTTTATTATTTTCATTAATTATGAACGTTTATTTTTCTCTGTCCAGTTACTCTATCATGACAGAAGTCCAGGTATCTATTACTCGTATCAAATACCACCATATGTGCATCAAAATCAAGAAAATAACAGGAGTCAAGTTTTGGAAGCTAGTGCCCAGCATCAGAGCTCCGGTTATGGTGAACTTAGGGAGCCAGAAATAGGATCTCAGATTTTTAATACTTCAGAACCTACAGAAGGTGTCAGAGCAGAGCAAACGACTACACCTCCTCAACCGGCAAAGGGCTCTTTACCCGAATATTCACCTTATTCGAGCAGAAAGGATATCAAAAGAAGAGGACCTATATTTTCAAACGAATTTATGCGCTTCAGGCCTCCACAATCAGAAGATAAAAAACCTAGCACAAACAGAAACAAACAGGCATTAACGGATGTAACGTATTATCGAGAAATAAATGACGTCGATTATAAAATAGAGAGGCAAAACACAAGACACAAAGACGAGTTGTCGAATGTTATTGATGGGGAAGAGGTCATACATAAACTAGATCACAGTAACGTTACAGATAGAACTGTTGTCAGTGTGTTAGAGAAATATGCATGGAAATTTTCTGGATTCTCGGAATGTTCAAGAGTTTGTGGAGGGGGTAAGTTTTGTCAAATAACATCCCATGTTTTCAGTGTAGTATAGTCATTACGAATTTTCTTATCTTACACACGTTTGAGATAAGATGACGTCATAGGATCGTTATGTAATGTCATTTGTTGAAATAAATTATTTATGCCCGATATTTCCGACCACACCACACTCAAATTTCCTGTGAACTGTCAAAGTTAATGATTATTGTAGATTTAGTCCTAAAGCAGAGAGTCGCTCTCATTTATGAAAATTTATGGTTCGCATAAACGAGGGCTGATTCAATAAGTTGTGAGACTTGTATCGAGGGAGTTAAGCAGGGATGCCCTTTTCAGCCCTACTATTCCTGACTATTTAAGGCTGTGTACCCGAAGACTGGTGTCATTTGATCCGTTTATGTCGAGATGGTAGCACTCAAAAGAAAACATGGCAAGTGACTTTTGCAAAATGGGCAAAATTATTGAAAGAGCAAGTCTGTCATTGCTATGGCTGCCATTAACGAATGTGGCTTTGAATTGATTAAGCATCCGCCTTATTCGCTTGATTTCGCTCCATCAGACTTTCGTCTATTTCCAAAATTAAAAAAAGGCCATTTGCAGTACCCACTTTCAGTCAGATGATGACGTCATACATCTAGTTGATGACTTTCTGAACGGTCAAGAAAAGGACTTCTTTAAAATTGGCATTGAGCCCACTTAAACATTGATACTGAAAGGGGTTGTGTTCAAAATAATGCAACATAATGCCCACCAGAAGTCGAATCCTTACATTATGAGGTTCATAACTTACCAATCAGCCCTCGTAGATTTAAATCTTTTTATCATTATGGATCCCTTTACATGTAACTTAGGATACAGTGAAATCTTTGTAAAAAAAGACTATTTTATCAAAGTAATTTCGAATAGTATCATGAATTCAGTTTACCAAAGGCTCGCTTCATAACATTTTCTCTTGACTCTTTCAATAAAATTTTATCCAAAACGCAAACTTGTGTAATTTTATCAAAAACGCAAACTTATGACAGATCCTCTATTTCAGAATTTATTGTTCACCTTGCAACAATCACAATCTGTCTGTCTGTCTGTCTGTCTTATAATCAAGACTCTTTTAATAAAATTTTATCCAAAACGCAAACCAATGTAATTTTATCCAAAACGCAAACTTATGTGAGATCCTACATTTCAGAATTTATTGTCCACCCCGCACCAATTACAATCTGTCTGTCTGTCTGTCTGTCTGCCTGCCTGTCTGTCAAGAGAGGGAGAGGAAGAGAAAAGGAAGGAGAGATAATTAATTATAGACTAGTAACTCACTTTACAGGCATTCAAGAAAATATATACACATGTGTGGATACTGTCTCCCTTGATGAGGTCGCAGGTTCAAACTGTGAAAGTGCCATTAAACCCGAAACAGAGTACCGAGTGTGCAATACGGAGGCCTGCACGCCAGAGTAAGGATTTTTTTTTCTTTTAATTGAGACATGCTCTGTGAAAAGGTGGATTAACGCATCTGCGAAAAGTATCGATTCAGGTCAGCCTGCGCAGTCCGCGCAGGCTGACCTTGGCCGAAACTTTTTGCTCTAAGTCAATTTTCAACGTGTCAAATGACCATTCTACCTCATGGTTCATATGGTAATTAAAAAGAGTGGCTATTATGGCTTCATGATTATGTGTTGACTTACGTGGTATCATGCATCACAGAGATGTATTAAGCCCCTTTTGCCAGAGCATGCTCAATTATATGCGACTTGAAAATGTTAAAAAATTGATTTTTATTATTCTGATATGAGAGAATTACTAAAAAGCGTCGGATCTTTTCATTCAAATATTAACTCTAAGAGGGCTGATTTAATAAACACGTAAATAAAATGAAAATTCAACCCAGAGAACAAAACCCAAGAAATTGCGATTTCAGCGTTCTTTTCGTCGTATCTGACTGTGTAGATGTAAGGTCAGACTGCACATAGTGTGGCATCTAACTACTTTGTACGTTAAAACCTGTGTAAGTTTCAGCATGTGATCGGCAGCGAACAGAATCAAACAACCACCAATGTAAGATCCGGTATCGAAGTTTTGATTTAAAATCCTGTACCAAAGAATCCCATGTTTAAAAACCGCGATGAGAAGGGATTTTGAAAACTATTTGGAAAAAGGAGAAAGTGCTGTTGACCAGCAATTTCTCCTTTTTCCAGAACTCTTTACCAGATGAGAAAAAGTTAGCCTTGACCAAATTGAAAAGCATTGGCAGACGACAAATTTAATGTTACTCAAAACATGAAATCGGATTTTTCCTAGTATTGAAAACATTGTGGGAAAAAGAGAAAATGCGGTTTACAGGCATTTTCTCCTTTTCCCACAATGTTTTCAAAAGCTTTTCGTAGGGTCGTCAAAAGTCTGCATTGTGCGGTAAAGGGATAATATTTTCTGTCCTTTTAAATACAAATCTCATCATTTAAACCATGTTAAATATGTCGTCTGCAGATGCTTTCAATTTGGCCGAGTCTTAAAGATTGTCGTCAGGGAAAGAATTTGGGCTGTGGTTAACCCCCACTGTTTTTCTTTAAACCTTTGACTGCTAAGTGCGACTTGCTGACCTTTTGCGGACTGTGTAGATCAAGATCAGACTGCACAGAACGTGCAGTCTGATCTGGGATCTACACTGTCCGATAAGGAGATATTGTTCTCCAAAGAATGAGTTTGAAATGGCATTATTTGTTTTTTACTATTGGCTTGAAAGTTTTATTTAACCCTTTACCGCACAATCCCGACTTTTAACGACCCTGAGAAAGAAGCCTTTTGAAAACATTGTGGGAAAAGAAGAAAATGCTGGTAACCAGTATTTTCTCCTTTTCCCACAATGTTTTCTGCCCTTCCCAAAACCAATTTCAGTTTTTTAACCACATTTATTTTGTCGTCTGCAAATGCTTTCAATTTGGACTGGTCTAGAATATTGTCGTTTGGTAAAAAGTTAACTTATTTAGCAGGTTAAGGTTTAAGAAATATGGTTTCATTATTCCTTTGGTTGGCTGCTTTGGACAGAGTTGTCTGTTTTTTTTTTCACCGATTTCAGATTTCAATTTTTATTATTCCTGAAGAAATACAATTTACGAATTCAATTTAAATAATATCTATGTTATACAGATGGGTAATAAGTTCCTGGTCCAAATGCAGCGCTACGTGCGGTGAAGGACAAATGACGAGGGAGGTTACGTGTCAACAGAGAATGTCCGCTACTGTTTCCCGGCCTCTCTCAGATGATTTTTGTACAAGCGAAAAACCTGCCAGTGTTCGGCAGTGTTTCGGTGATGTCTGCTATAAATGGAGGATTGGGGATTGGAGCAACGTAAGATAATGACATTCTCTGAATATGAAACGAAGGGGTAGATCTTGTAATTGGCCGAGCACGGAAAAATGCCTGCAATCTTCCACTAGGGAAGAAATTTGGCTTTTGCAGTGAAGGATATTTCATGAACAGTTACAACCTCCTATAACATTTTTTGCTCAGACTCTGCCCGCTTTTGAACAACATTTAGTCAAAAGGGGAAATAGATCTAGTTTTTTTTTTTACCAGAAATTTCTCCTTTTGACGCAACGTTTTCGCATATGTTTATGTATTGAAATTTAATTCGTGCCGATCATCCATCTTTCACATGCTTTCAAAACCACCTGCTGCAAGTTCATTTCAGTCAAATACCACATGCTAAAGCATTCCACGTATTACCTCCCTTCACTTTTGGAAAAAAAAAAAATGAAATGATCAAGTAAAATTTGGTTGTTTTCTTTATTACTGCTAATGAAATAGAATAACTCTTTTCTTTACAACATTCTGGTGGTATTCTGTGTAAAGTATAACAATAGTAACAAAATAATGGTTTTGAAATTAATCTCAATTGATACTGATGTTCAAAGAAAATTAAAGTGACAATGTGTAAGTTATTTGGTACAAAACTATGATTTAAAAGAACAATTTCATTTACGTTAATTTCCAAACTATTCTATGGTTTTTACAGATATGTAAACATAATGCCATTGGATTGTCGTACACCTTTAGCTAGTTCAATAAACCGATCTTCAAAAACTGCAAATATTGTATGTTTCAGTGCTCTGTTCAGTGTGGCGTCGGTACACGCACGCGAAGTGTTGTATGTGCGACAGAGGCAGATGACGTGGTTGACGATAAATATTGCAGCCAATCAACGCCAGCTTCTGAGGAGTCATGTGACATGGGATCTTGCAATCGCCGTTGGTATCATTCGAAGTGGAGTGGAAATGTTTGTACTCCCGGTGTGCTTGTTCTTAACATATGATTTAAGATTATACTCGTTTTTGGCAATGCTTGCATAGCATAAAAGAAATAAGCATTTTTAACGCCAAACATATAGTTTTGTCTTACGATGTCTTTGAGATGGTTTACCTTTACTGCGTAGTTTATCAACATGTTTTCTAATCCTTTTCGCCAAAAGATCTTTACCCTGGTGGAAATAAGTATTTTCAAAACTTTCTTTTGGAAATAGCTGTATTTTTATGTCTGAAGGAAACAAAAACAAAAAATATATAGTATCGTTATAAATGCATATTCAAGTTTCTTACAAGTCAATAGTCATGCAGTGATACGAAACGCTTAATGTGAAAGTCTTTTACTTTCTTTACATGGATTTTAATCATATAGATGAATAAATAGAAAAATAAGTAGGAAATAAATAAATAATAAATAAATAAATGAATAAATAAATAAATAAATATTATGTTATTACAGTGTTTAAACAAATGTGACTCTGGGATCGTTTCTCGAGTTGTCAAATGTCTGACTGAAACAGGTCAAGAATTACCAGATTCTCAATGCCAACTCTCCGACAAACCGGAATTGAAAGAACCCTGCCGACAAGGTGTAACGTGCGGGGGTAAATGGTTCGCAGGACCGTGGAGTAAGGTATGATAATTTGTTTGAAAGTCACATGTAATGTATCGATTCAAAACTAAACCCTCAGGGTGTTAAGCACAAGTTATGCTGCTCTTTTGGACACTTTAGATCAAGATCATACTGCACAGATCATGCAGGCTGATCGTAGATCTACACTGTCCGCTGCTTCATAACTGCCCTATTTCAGATTGTTCTCCTTATTGAAAATAGTTTGTTTCATTAATTTTTTTACCGTATGACAGAGTCTTAGATATGTTCAAATTTAAAGTATTTGTACATGCAACTCTGAAACTATAAACAATACAAATATAAGAGAAGCTATTTGTTCACAGCTTAAGTCTATAGAATTTGATAGATAAAAAAGTGTTGAATGATTAATTAATTGATTGGAGTTTAACACCGTTTTCAACATTATTTCAGTTTTATCCCGGCGGCCAGTGCAGCTATCCATGCTTTCCTGGAGTTTCTATTACCAGCACTACGCACAATATTCTTTCCAAGCCACTGGCTGCTTTCCCACATAAACAATGTCGAAACAATGGTCAGCGGTGAGAGAGAAATGAATCCTGTCGCAATGACTATCATCAGTCCTCGGAAAGAAATTGGCCGAGCCGGGGATCGAACCAGCGACCTCCTGTTCTCAAGTCCTGCACGCTACCGACTGAGCTACCGGGGCTCGGAGAAAAAGTGTTCAAACAAATTACAATATTTCTTCTTAACCCTTAAAGCGCCGAAAAAACCCAATGGACATTTTCATTTGACAATAAGACCAAGGTATTTTCGTGGCTGGCTTTCAGTTTGCATTGAATCAACAATGCTGACAGTGTAGATCAAAAATCTGCAAAGGCAACTATCGTAGTGAAAAGCGCTTTAAGGGTTAAAAAAAAAAAAAAAAAAACTCTACCTTTGCATATACATTGATGCATGTGCTTTGCCAAAATGTTGATATCTTATTTTTGATGAAAGTGTTCCCAGTCTTGTGGAAGAGGCGTTAAGAACCGACATATAGTCTGCATGAAGAAGATCGGGGACCAGCACGTGATTACGTCAGATGATAATTGTGTTGATGACGACAAACCCTTGACCACTGAAACCTGTACGGAATCCGACTGTGGGAACACGTGGCTTATGACAGACTGGTCAGAGGTCAGAATATTAACCCTTATCCTGCTAAATAACGTAAATGAAACTTTGAAGTTGATGGTAAAAACCAAAATGTTGGTGTTTCAAAGTTATGGGGGTTGGGAAAATATCTCCTAATCGGACAGTGTATATCAAGATCAGACTGCACATTCTGTGCAGTCTGATCTTGATTTACATTGTCCGCACTAGATGCGCGAGTCGGGCTTAGCAGCTTAAGGGTTAAACTCTTCACCAGACGTCAAAACTTAACCCATATCTCGTCAAATAAGTGAAAAGGAAACTTTCAAGCCGATTGTAAAACCAAGATTTTGCTATTTCAAAGTTTTTTTTTTTATCGGACAGTGTAGATCAAAGATCAGACTGCACCTTCGTTCTCTGCAGTCTGATCTTGATCTACTTTGTCCATAAAAGGTTCTTGAGCAGTCTAAGGGTAAAGACTTGTCCGAGGTGATTAGCATAGCTGATGACTAATCAAATGTATCCAAAAATTTGAGAATTGCCCTTGGAAGAAAAGTGAATGATTTCCTTGGAAGGAAATTCATTGTGGGACTATTGTTACCAGATTTTCTCTTTCCCGCTGTTTTTAAAAGATTTTCGTTTGGGTTGGAAAACACAGAACCAAAAAAAAAAAACAAAAAAAGATCTGGTTTTAGTGGAAGCATTTCCCAAAAGCCGAGCTTTCCGTCCGGACCTATAATATTAGCTAAACTTTAACAAACAAAAATCAGAAACGAGTAATATATATATAGGCCTACGTTCGTTACAATTCAGCTAAATGATGAAGAGAATAATAATAATAATAATAGTAAAATACGACCTTTAAGTGTCACAAGTACTTTGTGTCCTGTCTCAAATTTCAGTGCAGTGCCACTTGTGGCGGTGGCACAAAGACGAGATCTGTACTGTGTATGGGGCACGCAGGGCAGGTGTCTACACTATGTGATATCAACCTGAGACCAAAGACGTCCCATGCATGCAACACGGACAAATGTTGGGCAGCACCATCACCCAAGAGTAAGAAAAGTTTTATGATGGAGACATGAATTTGTTTTGCACTGTGCAGTACGTGGCAACGAAAGAGTTTGGACAAACCAGATAAATACGGGGAAAAGGCCTTGCTGGGGTCACGTGATACAGGCAGACTCAGGCATCCGTCATTGCATTGGAAATCCTTTAGTCTCAGCTTATATACTGACATAAGCACCCAAACACTTTCCCTGTCTTATTTGCTTTCAAGAAAGGGAGGAAAAATTGATTTGTACTTGCTCTAACAACACAGAAAACTTATACCACGAAATAAAATATTTATATCTAAACCTCTAAGCATTTAAAAAATAAAATGGAGCAATCTGTCTCATAAAACCTTGATGATTTTGCTTATCGGTTTTACCGGAAGTCTTCAACATGGGAGTGGCGGTTTATAGTGTATAAGAAACTTTTCACTTGTGGCAAGCCTGACAAGCCATTAAAGCAATGCTACGGCATGAAAAAACGTAAACACTTATTCTCCAGACTTACATATTGGTTCGGGACGTGTAATGATTCTATAATCCTGGTTACCATTTGATACCATTTGGGTAAAGAAACTATGGTAAATTTTTTTTATTGCTAATAATTGTTTAAATATTGAATGATAAAGTTCCTTGCAAAGTATACAAAATTTCAAATATTTTGTGTTTCAGACAAAGGGTGTGTAAACAAGTACCCAAATTGCCATGTTGTGGTGCAGGCTCGACTCTGTAGATACTGGTACTACCAGAGGAAATGTTGTGCTTCATGTTCCAAGAACTTGCACGGAATCAATGGACAGTCTTAACCTTTTCAGTTAAAAAATATATGAGCGGTTCTCTGGCAAAAGGGGGCTTAATGCATCTCCGTAATGCATTACACCTAATTATTGATCGATAAAGTCCATTATGTCTAACAATCACCTGAATTATGAGGTAGAATTATCCCTTGACATGCAAAAAATTCAAAGATATCAAAAAGTTTCAGCCCATGTCAGCCTGCGCATTAAACCCCGGTTTCACAGAGCATGGCTCATATCTGTAAGTGGCGCTGTGGGAAAAAGGGGTTTAATGAATTTTCGTATTGCATTATACCAAGTTTGTCGTTTCATAATCCGGTTCCATTTTTTTGTCTTAAATCATGAGGCAGAATGGCCCTTTGACAAATTGACATGCAGAAAATTAACCAATTACAAAATAGCGGATATAGCAGGCCAACATGGGCACTTTTTGTAGATGCATTAAACCGCATTTTAACAGAGCATAATTCACGTAAGCTAAACTGCTTTCTATGGCTGAAAATACTGTTCTCTGAAACTCAGAAAGATTTTTATTTTATAGACTTGACTAAAGAAGTGGGAGATATTGAAAGAAATCAGACAATCTGCGCAATCTAATATGGATCTGTACCGTCCGCCTTTGGCGCGTTAAAGGTTAATGTGCTATGTATTGGTGAAGGAATGTGATTGTATGAATCTAAATACTTTCTTGGAAACTGAGTGCAGTGTACGAATAGTGTGTTGTATCTTTTACAAGATCGTGCGCGACCTTGGCTACCCGGAAATGATAAAACTTTACTTTTTTCATCGGTTAACTGTTGTAACGAAGACAAAATTTGCATCTTAAAATGTTATTTATTTGCTTTTGCATACAAGCTGCGGGGTACTGTGTGGAAGATCAAGTGAAGTATCTCTTGCCTACAATATGTGCGATGCTTTGCGATGGGAAATGTAAGGAATATCTATGTAAACAACATGCTGCGTGGCGCTTTGCAGTAGCACAAGCAATTCTCTTACAAACAAGCTTCATGGTGCTTTGCAGTAGCACAGACAATCTTTTACAAACAAGTTTCGTTGCACTTTGACGAAGCACAAGCACATCTTTAACAAACAAGCTTCATAGCGCTTTGCAGTAGCAGAAACAAATCTTTTACAAAAAAAAAAAAAAAAAAATCTTCGTGATACTTTGCAGTAGTACAAGAAAGTCGTTTACAAACAAGCATAGTGACGCTTTCCCTTAGCACAATCAAATCGTTTACAAACAGGCATCATGTTGGTTTGCAGTAGCACAAGCAAATGTTTCACAAACAAGCTTTGTGGTGCGTTGCAGTAGTACAAGCAAATCGTTTACAAACACGCTTCGTTACACTTTGCAATTGCACAAGTTAATTGTTTACAAACAAGTTTCATAGTTCTTTGCAGTACCACAAGCAAATCGTTTACGAACAAGCGTCGTTGTCCTTTGCAGTAGCACAAGGGAATATTTTACAAACAAGCTTCGTGATGCTTTGCAGTAGAACAAATAAATTGTTTACCAACAAGCTTCGCTAAAGTTTGCAGTGGCACAAGTAAATCGCTTACAAACAACCTTAGTGGCACTTTGCTGTAGCTGATGCAAATCTGTCGCAAACAAGTTTTGTGGTGCTTTGTAGTACAATTAAATCTCTAACAACTGGGCTTGTGGTGCTTTGCAGTAGAGTAAACGAAGTTATATATGCGAAAGATGTGTTACAAAAAGCTACACGGTGTTTTGCTGTTGTACAAGCGAAATCTCAACTCTCTCACCAATATGCTGTGTGGTGCTCTGCAGTATGATATGTAAATATCTCTTTGCCAACCAGCTGCATAGTGTTTTTCGGTAGCATAAGCTCGTTCCCTCTGACTAACAAGCTGTATGGTAGCTTGCAATCGTTTATGCGAAATCCTTCTTACCGACAAGCTTTGCGGTGATTAACGAAGCCGTCCTACCTTTGATGTAGTACATGTACAAGGAAATCTACCTTGACAACCAGCTGCTATGTGCTATGCGTTGTTACATGCGAAATCTATATTGTCTACAAACTTCTAACCGCATATAATATAACCTTTAGAACCCCCAAAAAAGAGAGCTCAATATTGACAAACAAGTATAATACACTTGAGGGCCACGATTTTGAACGGTTTCACCAAAGCAGAGCTGAAATCTAAAATCAGGACATAGAGCAACAGCAAAGCTTTGTTGGTCTTAGTTACACAAGTTATTTGATAAAGTCCTGAAATGTTGCACATCGTATAATTCATTGTCTCATTTAGAGTTGTATCTGAATGTGACTTTAACAAAATGCTTTCTAATATACAGACAGCAGATTATGTTTAGTATTCATGTATCACTCCGAAATTGAAGGGTGCTTCCCTTTTTTTGTTCAGGTAGGGATGGGATTGGTATTTGTGTGTGTGATTGAGTTTTTTCATTTTTAAATTATGTTAGTTACATTTTTTTTTGAAATCTAGTAGTTTGCAGTTATTAATATATGAGTGTAAAATCTTGAAAGATTTTACAAGAAATAAAAGAAGAATTAGAATTACATTTAGTAGTCTTTTCACCATGGCTTGCCTTCCCGACCTTTAGTAGGTATATTTCTTCTGTATAGATTTAATGATAATTTCCAGCCAGTCGCAAATAAGCCAAGTGTTGTGTTTTCAAAGTTTTCTTTGCTGGAAAATTCTCTCTTAGCAGACATTGTAGATTCATGATCAGACTAGGTTCTGTGCAGTCCGGTGATCTTTGAATCTACTATGTCTGCAAAAGCACAATAAGTTTCGCTTGGCAACCTAAGGGCTATCTCATGCCCAGACGAATCACAAAAATAGATACCCGTTGGCTTTTATGGGAACTGACGAGTACATGAAAATGTTCATTGGAAAGTTGGAAATTTGAACCAAGATCAAATAGCTGACTTGTATGCACGATCTGATCTTAGACTGCAGCTCTCCTAAAAATATGTCATGTGGCATTATCCCTAAAAGCAGAATTGGGCTAAATAAAAAAAAAAAGAACATGATAAAATTAACATAGTGTCCCCAACGCAATATGGAACACGGACTATCAAAAGGGAAATAACTCTAGTGGAAAGTCCGTCAGTCGAACTAATGTTGATTCTCCCAGTTTGTTTCAGTAACAAGTCGGAAGGCAATGGAATTCTTTCGGAGATAGTCAAACAAGGCAAAGAAAATTTCTGCTATTTGTTTGTGTGGTGTTTTACGCTGTTAACAACATTAATTCAGTTATATCGCGGCGGCCAGTGCATCTATCCATACTTACCTGGAGTTTCTTCTACCATTACCTCGCACAATATTCACTCCCCCCCCCCCCAAGCCCCAAGCCACTGGCTGCTTCACCAATCAACTATCATCGAAACAATAAAAGTGGAGTTAAACATCAAACAAAACAGTACACAATATGACAGATACCTGTATTTATTAAGGATATTCTATCTGATCAGTTTTGGTTTCGCTATGCAAAAATGCAAAGTTTATACACATTCAACGAGAAATCTATTCAAACGAAGGCACTGGAGTATGAATATTGAAACTCTTTTGGTATTTCATTTTTTCCCAGGGTATCTGTATCTATCCATCAAGCCATCCTTTCATTTTTCTCTCCTCCTTTCGTTTCACAAGTTTGCCCATCTCTCTACCTAAATTTCATTCCACCCACCCACTCATCCGCGTGCGTTTCTCCACCCATCCTTCTATCATTCCCAAAACGATCCAACCATTCCAAAAACAATCCACTAGGCTCTCCCTCTCTCTCTCTACTTTCCTTTATCTTCTATGTGTAGTACCCAGCTCATGTAAGCTTTTTCAAAATCGGCAATATTTACCATCTTCACTTTATAAATTAAATATTCACGGTAGAGGAAAAACTTTCATTGGCCCTGTGAACAAAGGGTGAACGAGCACAGGACAAAGATCTGGGATTTAAAGAAACCAGAACGAACAGGAAATACGGCAAACCACAAAAGGGCGAACTGGATCAAGGCTGAACATAAAAAAATGACGTCATAGCAAGCATGTTGTATTGCATCATTCATACGTCATTAAAACTACCGATAGCACTACTTTTTCTTTCCAATGAATATTGTTATGATACGCAAAGAAAGATATGTCCTGACTTGACATAATGTGCCCTGAGCCCGTAATGACATGGATGAATACCTAAAATGCAGACAAAAATGATACGTAGACTAGAATCAGAAATTGGTTTCCACGGACGGTCATCCACTTATATCTTAGATTAATTTGCTCGCGAAAACCAGATACGATTTTGGGTAAATTTTGCCATTCCACTCCATAACTGCACTTTTGTCTACTGCGAGCAATTTTGTCATTCTGATTTGAATATAATTCCACCAGGACAGGGAGCTTTTTGTTTTTTGGTGAACACGGACCCAATAATTCGTGTCGGTCTGCTAAGGATTGCATATTATCCTTCAAATGGACGATGAATGAGACAGAAAATTCAAATTGAAACTGATGTGGAAGAAAAATGGTGACGAGAGGCTCATAGTCCGATCTTCTGCCACCCATTTTATGCAAAGTAGCGCTAATTTCCTTGAATTATGGCATGTATCGATCAGGAATATGTGCCTGAACTAGAAAGACAAATCGGATCCAGGGTTGTCAACCTGGTAGTATGCTCGAAAACATGTGACCAATTTCTTCTGTCACCCTGTTTTCTTAAATTCCAGCCCAATGTCGGTAAATTCTGGCGTGTATGGATGGAGAATGCATCTCAATTTGCTTAGGATTACAAATCAGCCTTCAAAGGAGACCTAAAATCACTATAAAACTTCCCTGTTTAGATCGATGGTTTAGCCGCCATTTTGGATTTTTTTTTCAAGGAATTATGGGAAGGGGGGGATATATTTATAGGTACAAATATCCGGATTAATTTCCAGTTGCCTCCATAGCACAGTTGGTAAGACCGCTGTGCCAAGAGCCAGTTTTGGTCCTGGTGGCCAGAGGTTCGAACCCCAGCTGTGCAAATTTTTTTTCTTTTATTTTTATAATTTTCTTTAATGATTATCATTTATTCTTATGTAATTGACCAATTTCAATATACTTTAAAGATGTATAAGATATTTTCATGGCAAAGATTTCGGTATCATGCTATAACTTTGATGTCTTTGGCTGCGCACAAGAGCCGTGTATGGCTGTTTCTGCAAAACGAGTATATGAGTGGGTAGTCGTGAGAGCCAAGTTACAGTTCTTGTCTATGTATTTAGAAGAAAGGGTAGGGCAAAAGTCAGTTTTCTTTTTCTTACTTATGCAACATTAACCGGTTGCTTCCGAAAGCGTCGGAAGTCGATAATATGTTTTCGCGGGCACGAAAAGGTTATTTACATGCGGTTAGTTATTTGGACCAATTTAATGTTTCGGGGGCCCTAGTAAGAGAAAAAGGGAAAAAAATTTAGTTCCCATTGTTTGACTTATGCAACATGTACCGGTTGCTTCTGAAAGATTCGTAAGCGGATTATATGTTTTCGCGGGCACGTAAAGGTCATACACCTGGGGATAGATATTGAGACCGCTTTAATGTTACGGTGGCCCTAATAAGAGAAAAGGGAAAAAATTGGTTCCCATTGTTCGATTTATGCAACAAGTAGCGGTTGCTTCCGAAAGTGACGCAAGTTGATTTTTTTGTTTTTGCGGGAATGTAACGGTCATGAATGTGGTGGAGGATGAGGTAGTCATGGAAACCGACTTAATGTTTCGGTAGCCCTAGTAAGAGAAAAGGGAGAAATTTGGTTCCCATTGCGTGACTTATGCAATAGGTATCAGTTGCTTCCGAAGGCATCATAAGTTGATATTTCATGTTTTCATGGGTGCGTAACCGGCACATATGAGTTGGTAGTCATCGTAACTACGTTTCTTGTCTACATATGAAGAGAAATAATACAAAATATAGTTCCTTTTGTTCTACTCATGCTACAGGAACCAGGTACTACAGAAATAGTTGTCTTTCTAAATTTATCCACTTGTGACAATATTTTCTGGGGCTTTTACACTGTCCATTGATCACCTTAGCATATTGAATGCATCAATGTGCAGTGTGAAAGCCGTCCTGAACTAAACAAAGACAAATCGGATCCAGGGTTGTCAACCTGGTAGTATGCTCGAAAACATGTGACCAAGTTCTTCTGTCACCCTGTTTTCTTAAATTCCAGCCCAATGTCGGTAAATTCTGGCGTGTATGGATGGAGAATGCATCTCAATTTGCTTAGGATTACATATCAGTCTTCAAAGAAGACCTAAAATCACTTTAAAAATTCCCTTATTGTTTAGATCGATGGTTTAGCCGCCATTTTGTTTTTCTTGGCCACCATTTTGGACTTTTTTCTTCAAGAAATTGTGGGAAGGGGGATATAATTATAGGTATATATATCCGGATGAATTTCCAGTTGCCTCCATAGCACAGTGGGCAAGACCGCTGTGCCAAGAGCCATTTTTTGGTCCAGGTGGCAAGAGGTTCGAACCCCAGCTGTGCCATTTTTTTTCTTTTATTTTTATCGTTTTCTTTAATGATTATCATTTATTCTTATGTAATTGGCCAATTTCAATATACTTAAAAGATGTATAAGATATTTTCATCGCAAAGATTTCGGTATCATGCTATATCTTTGATGTGTTTGGCTGTGCGCAAGAGCCGCGTATGGCTGTTTCTGCACAGCGAGTAAAACTGCTGCTTATGAGTGAGTAGTCGTAAGAGCCAAGTTACAGTTCTTGTCTATGTATTTAGAAGAAAGGGTAGGGCAAAAGTCAGTTTTCTTTTTCTTACTTATGCAAGAGGAACGGGTTACTTCCGAAAGTGCCGGAAGTCGATAATATGTTTTCGCGGGCACGAAAAGGTTATTTACATGCGGTTAGTTATTTGGACCAATTTAATGTTTCAGGGGCCCTAGTAAGAGAAAAAGGGAAAAAAATTTAGTTCCCATTGTTTGACTTATGCAACATGTACCGGTTGCTTCTGAAAGATTCGTAAGTGGATTATATGTTTTCACGGGCGCGTAAAGGTCATGCACGTGGGGATAGATATTGAGACCGCTTTAATGTTACGGTGGCCCTAATAAGAGAAAAGGGAAAAAATTGGTTCCCATTGTTTGACTTATGCAACAGGTAGCGGTTGCTTCCAAAAGTGTCGTAAGTCCATTTTATGTTTTTGGGGGCATGTAACGGGGGGTGAGGTAGTCATGGAAACCGACTTAATGTTTCGGTAGCCTTAGTAAGAGAAAAGGGAGAAAATTGGTTCCCATTGCTTGACTTATGCAATAGGTATCTATTGCTTCCGAAGGTGTCATAAGTCGATATTTCATCTTTTCACGGGTGCGTAACCGGCACATATGAGTTGGTAGTCATTGTAACTACGTTTCTTGTCTACATATGAAGAGAAATAATACAAAATATAGTTCCTTTTGTTCTACTCATGCTACAGGAACCAGTTGCTACAGAAATAGTTGTCCTTCTAAATTTATCCACTTGTGACAATATTTTCTGGGGATTTTACACTGTCCATTGACCATCTTAGCATATTCAATGTATCAATGTGCAGTGTGGAAGCCGGCCTGATCTAGAAAGACAAATCGGATCCAGGGTTGTCAACCTGGTAGTATGCTCGAAAACATGTGACCAAGTTTTTCTGTCACCCTGTTTTCTTAAATTCCAGCCCAATGTCGGTAAATTCTGGCGTGTATGGATGAAGAATGCAGCTCAATTTGCTTGGAATCACATATCAGCCTTCAAAGAAAACCTAAAATCACCTTAAAACCTCCCTTATTGTTTAGATCGATGGTTTAGCCGCCATTTTGTTTTTCTTGGCCCCATTTTGGATTTGTTTCTTCAAGGAATTATGGGAAGGTGGGGGATATAAGTATAGGTATATATATCCGGATTAATTAACAGTTGCCTCCATAGCACAGTGGGTAAGACCGCTGTGCCAAGAGCCATTTTTGGTCCTGGTGGCCAAAGGTTCGAACCCCAGCTGTGCCATTTTTTATTTTTTTCATTTTTATCATTTTCCTTAATGATTATAATTTATTCTTATGTAATTGGCCAATTTCAATATACTTTAAAGATGTATAGGATATTTTCATCGCAAAGATTTCGGTATCATGCTATAACTTTGATGTCTTTGGCTGCGCGCAAGAGCCGCGTATGGCTGTTTCTGCACAGCGAGTAAAACTGCTGTATATGTGTGGGTAGTCGTGAGAGCCAAGTTACAGTTCTTGTCTATGTATCTAGAAGAAAGGGTAGGGCAAAAGTCAGTTTTCTTTTTCTTACTTATGCAACATTAACCGGTTGCTTCCGAAAGCGTCGGAAGTCGATAATATGTTTTCGCGGGCACGCAAAGGTCATGTACATGCGGTTAGTTATTAGGACCGAATTAATGTTTCGGGGGCCCTAGTAAGAGAAAAAGGGAAAAAATTTGGTTCCCATTGTTTGACTTATGCAACATGTACCGGTTGCTTCTGAAAGATTCGTAAGTGGATTATATGTTTTCACGGGCCCGTAAAGGTCATGCACGTGGGGATAGATATTGAGACCGCTTTAATGTTATAGTGGCCCTAATAAGGGAAAAGGGAAAAAATTGGTTCCCATTGTTTGACTTATGCAACAGGTAGCGGTTGCTTCCGAAAGTGAAGTAAGTCGATTTTATGTTTTTGCAGGCACGTAACGGTCATGTATGTGGTGGGGGGGGGGGGGGGGAGGTAGTCATGGAAACCGACTTAATTTTTCGGCAGCCATAGTAAGAGAAAAGGGAGAAATTTGGTTCTCATTGCTTGACTTATGCAATAGGTATCAGTTGCTTCCGAAGGTGTCATAAGTCAATATTTCATGTTTTCACGGGAGCGTAACTGGCACATATGAGTTGGTAGTCATCGTAACTACGTTTCTTGTCTACATATGAAGAGAAATAATACAAAATACAGTTCCTTTTGTTCTACTCATGCTACAGGAACCAGTTGCTACAGAAATAGTCCTGATGGCCAGAGGTTCAAACCCCAGCTGTGCCATTTTGTTTACTTATATTTTTATCATTGTTTAAATGATTATCATTTATTCTTATGTAATTGGCCAATTTCAATATACTGTAAAGATGTATAAGATATTTTCATGGCAAAGATTTCAATATCATCCTATATCTTTGATGTCTTTGGCTGTGCGCAAGAGCCGCGTATAGCTGTTTCTGCACAGCGAGTAAAACTGCTGCATATGAGTGGGTAGTCATGAGAGCCAAGTTACAGTTCTTGTCTATGTATTTAGAAGGAAGGGTAGGGCAAAATTCAGTTTTCTTTTTCTTACTTATGCAACGGTTGCTTTTGAAAGCGTCGGAAGTCGATAATATGTTTTCTTGGGCACGCAAAGGTTATGTACATGCGGTTAGTTATTAGGACCGATTTAATGTTTCGGGGGCCCTAGTAAGAGAAAAAGGGAAAAAAATTTGGTTCCCATTGTTTGACTTATGCAAGATATACCGGTTGCTTCTGAAAGATTCGTAAGTGTATTATATGTTTCGCAGGCGCGTAAAGATCATGCACGTGTGGATAGATATTGAGACAGCTTTAATATTATGGTTCCCCTAATAAGAGAAAAGGGGAAAAAATTCGTTCCCATTGTTTGACTTATGCAACAGGTAGCGGTTGCTTCCGAAAGTGTCGTAAGTTGATTTTATGTTTTTGCGGGCACGTAACGGTCATGTATGTGGTGGTTGGCTGGTAGTCATGGAAAGCGACTTAATGTTTCAGTAGCCCTAGTAAAGAGAAAAGGGAGAAATTTGGTTCCCATTGCGTGACTTATGCAATAGGTATCAGTTGCTTCCGAAGGCATCAGAAGTCGATATTTCATGTTTTCACGGGTGCGTAACCGGCACATATGAGTTGGTAGTCATCGTAAATATGCGCGCAAGAGCCGCGTATGGCTGTTTCTGCACAGCGAGTAAACTGCTGCATATGTGTGGGTAGTCGTGAGAGGCAAGTTACAGTTCTTGTCTATGTATTAAGAAGAAAGGGTAGGGCAAAAGTCAGTTTTCTTTTTCTTACTTATGCAACAGGAACCGGTTGCTTTTGAAAGCGTCGGAAGTCGATAATATGTTTTCACGGGAACGCAAAGGTTATGTACATGCAATTAGTTATTAGGACTGATTTAATGTTTCGGGGGCCCTAGTAAGAGAAAAAGGGAAAAAAAATTTGGTTCCCATTGTTTGACTTATGCAGCATGTACCAATTGCTTCTGAAAGATTCATACGTGCATTATGTGTTTTTGCCGGCGCGTAAAGGTCATGCACGTGGGGATAGATATTGAGACCGCTTTAATGTTATGGTGGCCCTAATAAGAGAAAAGGGAAAAAATTGGTTCCCTTTGTTTGACTTTTGCAACATGTACCAGTTGCTTCTGAAAGATTCGTAAGTGGATAATATGTTTTTGCGGGCACGTAAAGGTCATGCATGTGGGGATAGATATTGAGACCGCTTTAATGTTACGGTGACCCTAATAAAAGAAAAGGGAAAAAATTGGTTCACATTTCTTGACTTATACAAGAGGTATCGGTTGCTTCCGAAAGTGTCGTAAGTCGAACTTATGTTTTTTCGGGCATGTAACTGTCATATATGTGGTGAGCGGGATGTAGTCATGGAAACCGACTTAATGTTTCGGTAGCCCTAGTAAGAGAAAAGGGAGAAATTTAGTTTCCATTGCTTGACTTATGCAATAGGTATCAGTTGCTTCTGAAGGCATCATAAGTTGATATTTCATGTTTTCATGGGTGCGTAACCGGCACATATTAGTTGGTAGTCATCGTAACTACGTTTCTTGTCTACATATGAAGAGAAATAATACAAAATATAGTTCCTTTTGTTCTACTCATGCTACAGGAACCAGTTGCTACAGAAATAGTTGTCTTTCTAAATTTATCCACTTGTGACAATATTTTCTGGGGCTTTTACACTGTCCATTGATCATCTTAGCATATTCAATGTATCAATGTGCAGTGTGGAAGCCGGCCTGAACTAGAAAGACAAATCGGATCCAGGGTTGTCAACCTGGTAGTATGCTCGAAAACATGTGACCAAGTTCTTCTGTCACCCTGTTTTCTTAAATTCCAGCCCAATGTCGGTAAATTCTCGCCGGTATGGATGGAGAATGTATCTCAATTTGCTTAGAATTACATATAAGCCTTCAAAGAAGACCTAAAATCACTTTAAAACTTCCCTTATTGTTTAGATCGATGGTTTAGCCGCCATTTTGTTTTTCTTGGCCGCCATTTTGGATTGTTTTCTTCAAGAAATTATGGGAAGGTGGGGGATATAATTATAGGTATATATATCCGGATTAATTAACAGTTGCCTCCATAGCACAGTGGGTAAGACCGCTGTGCCAAAGGCCATTTTTGGTCCTGGTGGCCAAAGGTTCGAACCCCAACGGTGCCATTTTTTTTTTCTTTGATTTTTATCATTTTCCTTAATGATTATAATTTATTCTTATGTAATTGGCCAATTTCAATATACTTTAAAGATGTATAGGATATTTTCATCGCAAAGATTTCGGTATCATGCTATAACTTTGATGTCTTTGGCTGCGCGCAAGAGCCGCGTATGGCTGTTTCTGCACAGCGAGTAAAACTGCTGCATAGTGTGGGTAGTCGTGAGAGGCAAATTACAGTTCTTGTCTATGTATTAAGAAGAAAGGGTAGGGCAAAAGTCAGTTTTCTTTTTCTTACTTATGCAACAGGAACCGGTTGCTTTTGAAAGCGTCGGAAGTCGATAATATGTTTTCACGGGAACGCAAAGCTTATGTACATGCAATTAGTTATTAGGACTGATTTAATGTTTCGGGGGCCCTAGTAAGAGAAAAAGGGAAAAAAAATTTAGTTCCCATTGTTTGACTTATGCAACATGTACCAATTGCTTCTGAAAGATTCATACGTGCATTATGTGTTTTTGCCGGCGCGTAAAGGTCATGCACGTGGGGATAGATATTGAGACCGCTTTAATGTTATGGTGGCCCTAATAAGAGAAAAGGGAAAAATTGGTTCCCTTTGTTTGACTTTTGCAACATGTACCAGTTGCTTCTGAAAGATTCGTAAGTGGATAATATGTTTTTGCGGGCACGTAAAGGTCATGCATGTGGGGATAGATATTGAGACCGCTTTAATGTTACGGTGACCCTAATAAAAGAAAAGGGAAAAAATTGGTTCACATTTCTTGACTTATACAAGAGGTATCGGTTGCTTCCGAAAGTGTCGTAAGTCGAACTTATGTTTTTTCGGGCATGTAACTGTCATATATGTGGTGAGCGGGATGTAGTCATGGAAACCGACTTAATGTTTCGGTAGCCCTAGTAAGAGAAAAGGGAGAAATTTAGTTTCCATTGCTTGACTTATGCAATAGGTATCAGTTGCTTCTGAAGGCATCATAAGTTGATATTTCATGTTTTCATGGGTGCGTAACCGGCACATATGAGTTGGTATTCATCGTAACTACGTTTCTTGTCTACATATGAAGAGAAATAATACAAAATATAGTTCCTTTTGTTCTACTCATGCTACAGGAACCAGTTCCTACAGAAATAGTTGTCTTTCTAAATTTATCCACTTGTGACAATATTTTCTGGGGCTTTTACATTGTCCATTGATCATCTTAGCATATTGAATGTATCAATGTGCAGTGTGAAAGCCGGCCTGAACTAGAAAGACAAATCGGATCCAGGGTTGTCAACCTGGTAGTATGCTCGTAAACATGTGACCAAGTTCTTCTGTCACCCTGTTTTCTTAAATTCCAGCCCAATGTCTGTAAATTCTGGCCTGTATGGATGGAGAATGCATCTCAATTTGCTAAGGATTACATATCAGCCTTCAAAGAAGACCTAAAATCACTTTAAAACTACCTTATTGTTTAGATCGATGGTTTAGCCGCCATTTTGTTTTTCTTAGCTGCCATTTTCGAATTTTTTCTGCAAGGAATCATGGAAAGGTGGGAGGATATCATTATAGGTATACATATCCGGATTTTTTTCCAGTTGCGTCCATAGCACAGTGGGTAAGACCGCTGTGCCAAGAGCCATTTTTGGTCCTGGCGGCCAGAGGTTCGAACCCCAATTGTGCCATGTTTTTTTTTTCTTTTATCATTTTCTTAAATGATTATCATTTATTCTTATGTAATTGGCCAATTTCAATATACTTTAAAGATGTATAAGATATTTTCATGGGAAAGATTTTGATATCATGCTATATCTTTGATGTCTTTGGCTGTGCGCAAGAGCCGCGTATGGCTGTTTCTGCACAGCGAGTAAAACTGCTGCATATGAGTGGGTAGTCGTGAGAGCCAAGTTACAGCTCTTGTCTATGTATTTAAAAGAAAGGGTAGGGCAAAATTCAGTTTTCTTTTTCTAACTTATGCAACAGGAACGGTTGCTTTTGAAAGCGTCGGAAGTCGATAATATGTTTTCGCGGGCATGCAAAGGTTATGTACATGCGGTTAGTTATTAGGACCGATTTAATGTTTCGGGGGCCCTAGTAAGAGAAAAGGGAAAAAAATTTGGTTCCCATTGTTTGACTTATGCAACATGTACCGGTTGCTTCTGAAAGATTCGTAAGTGGATTATATGTTTTTGCGGGCGCGTAAAGGTCATCCACGTGTGGATAGATATTGAGACCGCTTTAATGTTACGGTGGCCCTAATAAGAGAAAAGGGAAAAATTTGGTTCTCATTGTTTGATTTATGCAACATGTAACGGTTGCTTCTGAAAGTGTCGTAAGTCAATTTTATGTTTTTGCGGGCACGTAACGGTCATGTATGTGGTGTGGGGGAGGTAGTCATGCAAACCGACTTAATGTTTCGGTAACCCTAGTAAGAGAAAAGAGAGAAATTTGGTTCCCATTGCTTGACTTATGCAATAGGTACCAGTTGCTTCCGAAGGCGTCAGAAGTCGATATTTCATGTTTTCATGGGTGCGTAACCGGCACATATGAGTTGGTAGTCATCGTAACTACGTTTCTTGTCTACATATGAAGAGAAAAAATACAAAATATAGTTCCTTTTGTTCTACTCATGCTACAGAAACCAGTTGCTGCAGAAATAGTTTTCTTTCTAAATTTATCCACTTGTGACAATATTTTCTGGGGCTTTTACACTGTCCATTGACCATCTTAGCATATTGAATGCATCAATGTGCAGTGTGGAAGCCGGCCTGAACTAGAAAGACAAATCGGATCCAGGGTTGTCAACCTGGTAGTATGTTATTTTGTACGGTCGGTCTCAGTGTTAGTCACTGACAGAGTCATTAATTTCAAAACTAGGTTAAAACCTGCCAGTTCCTTCTATTTTTCGTTCACTTTTGGCCTGATTTTAAAATTTACTCTTATCCCAGGGACTAACACTTAGAACGATGCATTTTAACACCTGCATAAATTTTTGCCTTCTATTGAGCCTTTAAGTCTTGGTAACGTTTCTAGCACAGTTTCAAAAATAGTTGTGAAAAGAGGGTTCAGTGCACCTGCAAAACGTATGCGAAGTACGCAGGCTGACCTTGATCTATATTTTTTGCTATTGGTTAATTTTCTGCGTGTTAAAGCACCAGTCTGGCTCATGATTCAGTCGGTTGTCAGACAAAATAAATTTTATGGATCCAAAATTATGACATGACTTGCTTGGTATAATGCATCATGGAAATGCATTAACCCCCTTTTGCCAAAAATGGCTAATTTAGTAGATTTAACAGATGAACGAACAGAAGTAGTGCATCTCTTTTTGCATATTTTCAAAAGATGAAAATCCTTTTAAATTAATGTTTAAAAATACTCTAATTAAAGTGCGTTTTTTTTTTCTTTTAATAAATTTCCACTAAGGGATGGTAATCATATTTCAAAGAACACTACCGTCATAATATACTCATTCTACGCTCTGCACTTTCTATGTTTCGGACACGTGGGAATGCAAGTTACAGAATATTGGCGTTTGAGTGTACGGATAGAAAAAAAAAAGAAACTGAGCCAGGTAGTGTAAAACGAAGATATCGTGTTAGACATCAAATTAATTGAAGTGATCAAACAACTCGTCACAAAATTCAACGCACTATACTAACAATCCTTGTAAAGAGAAAATAAATCACACCCAAAACTGCCATGTTTCTTGACAAATCAGAATTCTGTCTAGGAGTTTGAAAGAGGCTTGCCAATAGGCCAAATATAGTAAACCTAATTTAGATTACCTACGATAAACAGTTTTCACTTGAGACTTGAAATTTGACCCTTTACCACAAAATCCCGAGTTCTTAATGGCCCTGACAAACAAACAAACAAACAAAAAAAAACTTTCTAAAACATAATGGAAAAAGAAGAAATGGCTGGTAACCATGTTGGATAGATATACCCAAAGACAAATCCCATCTTTTGAGCAACATTTAACTCGTCTGCACATACTTCCAGTTTGGGTGAGTCAAACATTTCTTTTCATGCGGTTTTATAATGTATCACAATTCTATCGAGGGATCTGAAAGACGTCTGCCAAAGGTTGTACAGATGTATTTAACCCTTTACCTGACGACAAAATTTCAAACTGGTCCAAATTCAAAGCATTTGCACACGACAAATTAAATGTGGCTCAAGCAATGACTTTCGTCCTTGATACGCTAGAAAACATTGTGGGAAAGGGAGAAAATGTTGGTTACCAGCATTTTCTCCTTTTCCCACAATGTTCTCAAATGCCTTCTTTTTCCGGGTAGTTAGAACTCGGGATTGTGTGGAAAAGGGTTAATTCTTTACCAAATAATTCAGTATTCTAACAACCTTGAAAAAGGAATCTTTTGAAAATATTGAGGGAAAAGGAGAAAATGCTGGTGACTAGCATTTTTTTTCTGTTCCCACAATGTTCTCCATAGTTTTATACATAGGAATCACCCTTTTAGATTCATTTAGTTATGTCCTCTGTAACTGTGTTCAACTTTGTCAAAGGATAAAGTTTCGTCGCTCGGTAAAACGTTTTAGCCTCATTTTATTTTCAATTTCTAAAATATCGCTTAAAAAGTAGTGCAGTGTTTATGACTGTGAATTGAATAGATGAAGCAGGTGCATTGTAACTGATAAGCTGCTTTTTTTTTTGGGGGGGGGGGGAAGAGAATCCACCCAGAAAAAGCACTTGTAAGTTGATTGACCGTACTAAAATTAAACAAGGTAGCGGAGATTCAATTACCATGAGGCAAAGTTCTATTGTCAGGACAAGAAAGTCGCAACAAAGAGCCTATGTGGCCAGCCAGGCACATACTGCGAAGGTGCATAACCGAAGCACTGAAAGGCCAAAATAGCTGTTACATATAAATAATAAAATTTCATTCATACCAATTAAAGGCCAATTTACACGATATGCTTTTTCATATCTGTTACAACACATGTGTGCTAGATCACATCGTGTAAACCCTCTTTTAATGGGGGTTTTGCTAGCAAAATTGTAAAGAAAAGCAAATAGGACAGGTTCTATTTTTCCCTTTTTTTTCAGAAAGAACGGACAAATCAGTGCTCAGTATGGCAAATTCCAGCCCTTTATACCAATTAAAAGAGTAGCGATTATCAAAAGACTGACGATCTGTGAAAGCAGAATTGGTTTAAGTTCCAGTCACTGGCAAGCCAATGAATACTGAAACTAAATGTTGCCAATATTAGTAGATGATTAAATACCCGTTCTGGCTCATCCCCATTATGATGCATTCACCCTTAACAAAACCATGCTATGGTTAAGTGAGCTAGCCATTTTTTTATGATTTTGCATTGTGCTTAAGTTTATGGCTAACGCTTATGCAATCCAACCACGCTTATGCTTAGCCAATGCATTTATGCAATCCAACCACGCTTAAGTTACCCCCTAACCCTTACCAAAACTAACCACGCTTAACACACATGACCAGCCTTAAGAAATTTCATAAACGGAACCGCTCATAAAATTCATGCGTCACTCACGTAATGGGGTAATCAGATAGTCACAAACCAATCATATAAAGGTTATCGAACAAAATGACAAAACCTTTTTATTAAACGTTCTTACCTAAATTCAATTTAAAAATTTTTTTTAATTTTTCCAAAATTACCTGGCTAAACTACACCACAAAAAACGATAAAACAGCTAACCCATGTATAACCCCCTGAGCTAAACAATCAACTCACGCATCAGATTAGCAAGCTAACCACACAATGGGGTAACCGGATAACTGCATTAGGCTTATGAAAGATAGATGTGCCTTAAGATTTTGTAGAAAATTTTAAAAAAATTTAAAAAATAAAATTTGAATTTTTGTTTGTTAAGTGCATATAGGGATATATTAAAAATGAGTGTGTTAAATAGAATTTCAGATAGATTGTTTATGTATCATAATTGGGGTCAAAAAGCTTATACATCATATAACCATAACACTAAAGAAATAAGTTTTGATTGGGAAGATAAGACGATGCCCTATGAAGCTGATATTCCGCTTGTGGTTGCTTCTGTTTATTATGAATATAGTAGAATAAAAAAGGAAATGCCAGATAAACATTTTTGGTTAAATTTATGTATAAAATCTAAAAAAAACTTTAGCAAGATTATGTTTAACAAAAATGTTTTTTAATTATGGAGAAAGTGATGTTTTTTTTATAAAAAAACTTAATGAAACTTTTAAACATATAGGTAATTATGAAGAAGTTATATATAATAGTTTTTGTAGTTATGACTTAATTTTTTTTATATATTTTGAAACAGACGAAGACTTAAATTACCCCCCATTTGCTGAATTATGCGATATTGTTGCTAATAGAGAAAGAGATGAATAAAATGAAGAACAAGAACAACCACGCGAATTAACTGAACATGAACAAGAAATGCTTAATGATTTTAAACAAACTGAAGAATCAGGAGCAAGACAGGAAGCAAATGAACTTAATGAAGAAAGGAACCAATCACAACAAGAAAATGAACGTTTAAATAATTTACTTGCATTATATAGGAGATGGTTTGGTAATGAAAATTTAAGATTAGGTTTTGGTAATTTTGGTTTAGAGTCAGTTGTTAGAATTGATGGAGATAGTGAAGAATTAATTTATTCAATGGCTAGGGATGGAACCATAGATGATTTTATTGAAACAATGCGAGGACCTGAAGAAGAACCAATAGAAATGGAAAATGGGATAGTAAGAATTATAAGAGAAAGAGAAGAAAGAGAAGAAAATAGTGAAGATGAAGAGCCCTATAGTGAAGTAGATATTAATGAAGCTTTTCAAGGTATTGAAGAAGCACTAATACCAGGAAGTTATGAAATTGATTATACAGTAAATGATATAGAAAGAATAGAAAGAATAGGAAATACACAAGTAAGAGGAAAAATAATAAATAATATTGAAACTTTTCAGTCTGAAGTTTGTGTTTTATGTTTGGTTGAAAACAAAAAACCTAATATTTTATTTTGTAATTGTGGTCATATACCTATATGTGAAAATTGTAATAATAATAATAAACAATATTTAAAAGATTGTCCAGTTTGCAGAGTAAAAAGTGAAATCAAAAGAAAGTTAAATTTTTAAATTAAGAAAAAATTTTTTTTTTTAAAAAAATGAATGAAATTTTTAAAAAGTTGATAGAAGAAGATGTAACCAAACTTTTATATGATAGTATTACATATAAAAATATAGATGAAGATACCTACCAGTTAAAAGAATTTCCAGGTCTTAAAATATTTTTTGATAATGTTACAAGCTTTGACGCTTTATCTGAAACAATATATGACATACAAGACTATATACACCAGGAATGGAGTAGAAAAAAAGAAAAACCTTTTACTTTTACTCTGCTTGTTTGCTTTTTTGTAAGTGATAGCCCCCGAGATGTTACAACTGATACACCAACTAGAACTATTTGTAAATTACCAAGTAACAAAACAGAAAACGAAATTTACAAAATCTTAACTGATGTAATAAAAGAACTAAAATGGAATGATGAGGTACCAATTGAAGCTGTAGGATGTAAATTTTTTTATTCCTTTTATTTGTTCCGAAGAAAAAAAGTTTTGTATGATAGATACAAACCCCCCATTGTATTCACTTTTAAAAAATTAAATATTTAACCTTTTACCAGGTTAAATATTTTTAAGAGTCATCTTCACTTTCTTCATCTTCTGAATAGTATGTTGTGTCTAACTCAACAGCAAAAGAAAGACTTGCTTTTAAAATTTCTGGTACCGCTTCTTTTGTTAAAACTAATAATGATTCACAAGCATTAAAATCAAAATATTTAATTTTACACTTTGCCTCTTGCTTACCAACAAGCTTAATTAAAAAATATCTAACCTGTAGTTTTTCAATTCTTTTAATAAAATCTTCTTTATCTCCTAACAATGCTTCACCTTCTGTTTTTTCTAGAAATTCAGCAAATACTTTTTGTTTATCATTTTTTACAAAACAAACTATTAACTCTAGTCTTTTATTTTTTATAACTTCTCCACCAGGACCAGTTTTATATAAAACAACAGAAGAAAAAGTATTCATTCCATATTTAACAATACGTCCCTTATATGGAAAAATATAAGATGGAACAAAATAAAACTTAAATTTATTCGCTACCCCTGAATATGGGTTTTCTATTTCAACTGGTTTTTGATGGTTATAACTTCCAAATTCAAAAGAAAAAACATTTGTTTTTAAGGGACCCCTAGCCTCACACAATACACTTACAAATTGTTTTACGCTTTTTTCATCCGCATATTTTTTATTTACTGCGTCATTTTCTTCAACGGGTGTTTTTAAATCTTTAATATTATTGTTTTCCATATTTATATAACCTTTTGCATAAAAACCACCGTTTTTTTCAACAAATGAACCAGCAAAAACTCAAGTTCTTATTTTTTCATCTAGATAATTTCTGGGTACCGCATCATATTCTGAATTTGGAAAGGGTATATTTGTAATAGTCTTAAACCCCATGTTAAACCCTTCAGTTGCTACATAGTAACCATTTTCTTTTAAAAATGGTCCTTCACTCTTGAAACCAGCAACCAAGTCATCTAGATACCCCTTACTCACAACTCCGTTTCTTTCAGTTGCATCTTCTATATTTTTAATTTTTTTACCTTTCATATTTACATTACCTTTAGCATCATATGTTTTACTGTTTCGTGTTGTAAATGCTTGGGTTCTTGTCAATTCTTGTTTAACTGCATCAATGTATGCAGCATCCACCCTCCTCCCACGTTTTCATCAACATATTTTTTATTGGCTACTTCATCTTCTCTTTGCGGTTCAGGCACACCATGAAGTCTAAAATTTTGCATATTTACATGTGCATCTACCTGGTAATTTACACCATCTGTAAATTTATTTAAAGTATTTTTTACCATTTCTTCAGCCTTTTCATCTACATATTTTTTATTTGCTGCTTCTTGATTGTTCTGTGGTTCTCTGATACCCCCTAGTTTCTTCTTGTTTAAATATATATGGTCCCTGGCAATATATCCCCCGTTTTTGTGTTCAAAAGGTACCACTTCATCAACATATTCCAGAGTTGCCACATCAGCTGGATTTCCGGTTTCCCCACGTTTTCAATTTTAAAGTTTCTCATATTTAACTTTTCCTTAGCAACATATTCACTATTTTGTATCTCAAAAGGGTTGTTTCCTTCAAGGTTTAACTTAACCTGTCTAATTGCGGTATCCGTATAAACTTTAGTTGATGGTTCTTTTTCATCAACTGGTGATGGTAAGTTTTCTATTTTTTGTCCATCCATATTTAAACTTTGACCTGCTACATAGTCTCCATCCCTATTTCTTTTAAAAAAAGTATTACCTTGTATCGTATCAACATAATTTTTAGTTGTTACATCTTGTGGATTAACTGGGTCGCTAACCCTGGTTTGTGTATTACCGCTCATATTTATGGAACCTGTAGCAATGGTTGAACCATCTTTACGTAAAAAGTTTTTACTTATGTAAGCTAGTGATATACCATCACCGCTTGTTCTAACATTATCCATTTTTCCAAATTTATCAACAGGCATTTTTTTAATATTTAAAAAAGTTTATTTAAAACATCCTGAAATTTATTATTATTGCATAACTTAAGAATAAATAAACATAAATGACCACAGAATACTTCACCTGAATGTTGTAATTGGTCAGTGTTATAGTATATTGGTGTTTTTAAATAATCTATAATTTCAATAGGTGGTTGAATACCATAACTATCAAAATACATTTTCTTTTTACCATCTTTAAACCAAGCAACCCAATGAGTACCAGGACCGTCTGAGTCATCAAGGTTTAATATACCACTTTCCTTTTTTTTTTATTGTTTTTAGGTAGGGTATCTCTTAAAAATGTTCCTCTAAAATTTTTTAATTTTAATTTTTTTGCTGCATCATTTAGTTCAAAATTACTTAAAGGTTTATTTTTTAAAGTTACATTATCAATTTTGATATCTTCCATTTTTTATATATTTTATGTATTTATAAAACTTGTATAGTTTTTTGTAGTTCAGGTTCATAAAAGGTACCTTTTATTTCTTCTCCATTTAAATCTTTAATTTTATATGTTATGGGTAACGTATGTTTTACTTCTGAAATTATAAAAACCTCTTCAGTCCATCTTGTTGTATAACCTTTTTCAAAAGTTTTTTTCTTTTTACTTATCCTTACTTTATCCCCAATAGAAAACTTAGGTTTTACATATTTTACTTTGTTATAGTATTCAGGATATAGTGTTTTCCAAACTTTATTTTCATTTATCTTTTTACTTGCTTCAGTTGGAGACATACCAATAGAAGAGTGTTTTTCATTGTTATATTCTTTAACAAGCTTAGGTAACACATCAATATAAACATTTGTAGAGTTAGCAGTAAAATATTTCCACATTTTATCTTTCGTTGTTCTAATCCATCTTTCAACAACGCTTGATTTTTCTTCATTTTCAGTTGAATACAATTCAACCATATTTTTAACATCTTTGTTATAAAACTCTTTACCTTTATCCACCCATATTTTATTAGGCTTTCTTTCTTTAAAAATACTTTTTAATGCTATAGAAACTGATTTACCACTTTTATCTTTTAATGGAATAAGATAACCATACTTTGAAAAGATATCAATTACAGCAAGAATATATTTAATACCATTATTAGATTTAGAAAATGATTTCATATCCGTTAAATCTGCTGCCCATATTCTATCAACACCACCTACCTTAACCCTTCTTTTCTTAAATTTACTTTTTACTGGTTTATGTAATTCTTCTGCTACTGTTATATTTTGCTCATTTTTTTTAAACTCCCATACCAAACCTCTTTTTACTTCCTATCAATGAAGAAACTAAACCACGTTCCAATCTTTCCCTAATTGTTGGATTATAGATACATTTTAACTCTTTAAGCATATTTGTATCACAAACAGCATTTCTTGTAGCGGTATCATCATGTTTAAGATAACAAATATCATGATGGTATGCGGCTTTATCAACACGATGTACAGGTTTTGACCATTTTTTAGGTGTTAAATCAGAATTTAATCTTTTCTTTAACTTGGTACCTGGACCAGTAAAATTATGACCAGGTAAGTGCATTTCAACAGGTAGGTTATTGATAACCTTGTTTAACAACGAACCACCCTCTTTATCTATTTCTATTTTTTTTAATAAACTGGGTTTTAGTTGTTTCACATTCAACACATTTACCCTTTTTCATATTTCTACCATTTTTACTTACACCATAATTTAAACCAGTTGTTTCAGTTTGTTTTTTACACTTAACACAATACATTTTTTATATTAAATTAAATTTTTTAATATAAAATGGATATTGTTAATTTATCATGGAATGAAGCGTTAGCAAAAAGATTTAACCACCCACTTTTACCAAGAAGTATTAGAGGTTTAATAGTTGGTAAATCAGGATGTGGTAAAACTACACTTCTACTTAACCTTTTGTTAAGACCTGATTGGTTAGATTATAACAACTTATGCGTTTTTGGTAAAAGTTTGTTTCAACCAGAATATCGCATACTGAAAAAAGCTTTTGAAGAAGAAATACCAAAAGAATATATATTAAGATTGTTTTCACTTAAAAATGAAGTTCAAAACTATGATGTTTCACTCATAGCATTGGTTGAAGAATGGAGTAAAACAATTATAGAAATATCTGATATTAAATGTGAATTTTTTGAAAATGCTTGCGATGTACCAGACCCAAGAGATTTAAATGCATCGAATAAAAACTTAATGATTTTTGACGACTTACTTTTAGAAAAACAAAACAAATGTGAAAATTATTATGTTCGTGGAAGACATAGTAACGCAGACTGTTTTTATCTAGCACAAATCTTTTTCGAATTACCAAGACGAACCATACGAGGAAATTCAAACTTAATTATACTTTTTAAGTTACCTAAAACAGACCAAGTAAATATATATACAGATTATGTAAGTGAAGATATGGAACTTTCAGAATTTAAAAATTTTTGTAAAAAATGTTGGAATGAACCACATGGTTTTGTTGTTATTGACTTAACAAGTAATGTAAATAATGGAAAATATAGAAGTGGATTTGATAATTTTTATATGCCTATGAATTGTAGAGATTATTAAAAATTGAAAATAACTTAAGTAGATTTTAAGTATAATTATTAAAAAAAAAAAAAAAAAAAAAAAAAAAAAAAAAAAAAAAAAAAATGGCATGTTACAACAATGTTTTTCGATTTTCTACTAATAATTTTCATGCTTTAAGTTTAGAAGATATTTTATTATATAATAAAGAAAACATAAAAGAAATACTAGAAAAAGTTGAAATTACAACGGTGCGAAATTGTAGAAAAAAAATTAAGTCACTTAAACTAAAAATAGAGTTTGAACTTTTTGTGAAAAAAAAAAAAAAAAAAAAAAAACAATACTCTTTGTAAAAAAGAAAAATATTTACTTTTTATTAAAAACCTTGTTTCAGAATTAAATTTTCAAATAGATAAATGGTCAGAGATTTTTAAAAATGAAGAGGTAGATAAAACCAATAAAAAACATAGAGAACTTATAGAAAAAATAATTTCTAGTGTAAATAAAATTTCTGAAATAAATTTTATATTTAGCATAGATAATTGTAAAAGATATAATAATTCTTATTTTAAAGATCGTAGAAATGGTGTATTTTATAAACAAAATAATTTTAATGTATAAAAAACTATATCTTAAGCAAAAAAAAGATATATTTTTACACATATAAACAACCTTTTTTAGTAATATAAAAATGGAAGAATTACTTGAAAAAATCGTAAAAAACACGGACCGCAAATCATCATTTCAAATTATCGTAAGTGACAATAAAACAGAATTTAAAACAAGATTTACTCCACCACTTCAACTAGAACGAGATAAGAAATATGAAATAGCTCTAGTCAATCTTGAAACTTACTATTCATTTCCTAATATTGATAGAAGCAACAACACTTTTGTTTATTCTCCAGACAATGGTATTACATGGGTAAAATTAAAAATACCTGAAGGTAGCTATGATTTAGTTGATATTACTGATTTTATACAACTAGAAATGAAAAAAAAGGGACATTATGATTTAATTAATGAAGAATATTATATTAACATATCAGCAAACACTAATACATTAAAATCTATTCTTAATGTAGAAAATGGTTATCAGGTTGATTTTAACCAAAATAGAACTATTGGAAAGATATTAGGATTTAACAAAGCAAAATATCTTCAGGGGTTTCATGAATCTGAAAAAGTAGTAAATATCTTAAGTATTAATAGCTTACTTGTTAATATTGATTTAATTTCAGGTAGTTATGTTAATGGTTCTCAAAGAAACACAATTTACAGCTTTTTTCCAAATGTAGCTCCAGGTTATAAAATAATAGAGTCTCCAGTTAATCTGGTATATCTACCTTTAACATTAGATGAAATACATGATATTAATATAACATTAACTGACCAAGATGGAACATTATTAAACCTTAGAGGTGAAACATTAACAATTAGATTTCATATAAGAGAATCAAGATAAATATAAAATGACAAATTACATTACAGTTAAAGTAAATATATCAGAAGGACAAAAGAAAAAGCTACAACATGCTGTTAAATCTAGTTGCCCGGTAAGTATTCGTTTAAATCATAATGACTTACAAGGTAATGATGTAATTGCATTAATCGAGTCACAAGCGAATAAATTAAATAAAGCATATGAAGCAGGTAAAAGGGTAACCATTAGAATGACTATTAAACAACTTAAACACAATATGGGGGTGGCGGGTGGATTTTTACCTTTGATAGCAGGGTTGGCATCTTCAGTTTTACCCACATTAGCAAGAACCGTTTTACCTGCTTTGGGGGTTGGTGCATTATCTGGTTTAGCTTCATCAGGAGTACAAAAAGCAATGGGTAACGGTCTACACCTTAAAAAAGGTGGTTGTATTTGTCAAGTAGAAACAGATGGTAGTGGGTTATATCTTAAACCATATAAAGGAAAAGGTTTAAAATCTGTTGGTGATGGATTGTATTTAAAACAGGGTGGAAAAATTTATGATGGAAAAGGTCTTCTTTTAGGACCTAACAGTCCATTTAGAAATATTCCTATATTAGGAGCAATATTATAAATTAAAAAATATGAATTTGCATAAATTTAAAGTTGCACCAAAAATATTTCAACCAAAAACTATTTTTTGGAAACCTTTAGAAGTTCGATACCCACCTAGAAAGGTTAATCTTACTACTTGGGAAATTTATTCACAAAAACCCTTAACATTAAAACCAGGTGAAACAAAAACAATAATATTAAGTTTTGGTTTTTTAATGGGTAGAGGGGTTGTTTTAATATCTCTATCTCAAGCTTTAAAAATCATGGGACTTAACCTATGAAATGAGGTTATTCTCGAGGATGTTGATGATGTGGTTACCTGTTACAAATAATTCTGGTAATCAAGTAAAAATTGATGAAAATATGTTTTTGTGTCGTCTTTACTATTCTATTTAAAAAAATAGTTGTAATTAATAAAATGGAACTATCAGAAAAGATTTATCCAAACCTACCAGAAGCACGAAATATACCAAATGCACCGTCATTACAACCAATACTATCAGCAGGAGACAACGGACAATCCTTCAGGCTACAAAAAATATCTGAGATTCAAACATTTCTTGAAAATGAAGTAAGGGTAAGAGAACAGTTAAGTAAAAAGTATTTAAAAATAAGCAAGACAGTAGATAACGTGGAAGCTGGTTTAACTGCTCTTGCATTAGCTTCAGGAGCCGGAGGTATCGCTTTACTATCTACCATAGTTGCGATACCTGCTACGATAGCATTAGAAGGTTGTGCTTTAGCTGTTGGATTTGCAGCATTAGTAGGTAAGTTTCTGGTTAGAAGAACCAGGACAAAATCAGAAAAACACCTTAAGATTAAAATGTTAGCTGATTCAAAGTTAAATACACTATTTACACATATATCCAAAGCTATCAGTGACAACAAAGTGGAGCATTCTGAGTTTAACCTAATTTTGGGGGAATTAGAAAAATATAAACAACTGAAGGAAGAAATTAGAAGTAAGTCAAAGAAAAAGATTATGACAGAAGAACAAGAAAGCTTAATTGAAAGAGGTAGGCAAGAAGCGAGGGAGTCCTTTCGGAGGTTGGTTGAAAAGGACCATAACTCCAATACGTTTTAGGTGTCCCAAGTTTAAGTGTTCTTGTGCTTGTGAGATAGGTAATACTAATTAAATTAAAAAAAAAAAATTACTTAAAAAAATATGTCATATTTAAAGATAGACCCATCAAAAAGGGATAAATTAATAAAAGATTATCTTGTAAGAAAAAAGCTTGTTCGTGATAGGTTTCTTGCTGAAAGAGCAGGGGATATCGAATTACAACAAGACCTTACTAAATTTTTTAGACCTATTACTAAATCACAAAGAGAAGTATCGGAAGAAGCAGCTAAAAAAATTACTGAAGAATTTGGAGGTATTAAAGAAGGTATCGAAATTCCACAAATTCTTGAATAAAACCCAAGACAACTTATACCTAGAAAAGCAAATTCACCCTTTAGACGTAAAAAATTATCACAGATTACTCTAGAAGAAACAGGTGAATCAACAACAGATACTGATGCTGAAGATGTGTATTTTAGTCAAAAAGGCATAACTGATAAATTTGATGAATATAAAGGAGAAATTGATAAAACATTTGGTTTAGAAAAAGATGCCCAAGGTTTTTATAAATTAGGTAATAAAAGTTTTAGTTTTAATAGGGGTGATATTTTAATTGACAAATACAGATTTAAAGCAACAGATGGATTATGGGAACTTATTATATCTAAAAACCCCAAAAATTATGATGATATGGACTTAAAAGAATATTTAAATATTATGAAGTTAAGCAATGCTATTTATAAAGATAACGACCCAACAAGTGATAGCCCCAAGGGTAATTATCAAGGTAAAAAATGGAAATTACTTAAGGATACCTGGAATGAAATAAAAAAAATATAGATTACCTAGAATCATGAGGCCCATCTAGAGAAACGTTGTCTAGACTTAGTATCTTTTCACCTTCAGTAAAGAAAATCAAACCACCTACAAAATTTAGTAGTGATGAAACTGAAGGGAGTGGATTAAAAAGGAAAAAAACAACCATAATTATACCATCTGACCCTAATGCACTATTTAAAAGGTTTGACCTTTTAATGGCTAGTAAAGATGCGGGTCATACAGGTGTAAAAAATGAGTTGGTAAGTATTTGTGATGAATTAAAAAGACAACGCGTATTAAAAAGTTAATGACTATACTATAAAATGATTACATCACATAAAAGAGGATTTAAAAGAAATTATGCTTATGGGGGAGCCGGGATATTTGATACATTAGCTAATTTTCTTACAAGAATTTTTACAAGTAGTGCCGTTAAGCAAATTGCAAGCTCTGCAGTTGATGTTGGTAAAAGTGTGGCTAAGGAAGGAGCAAAGAAAGCTTTAGAGGCTGGAAAGGCAGCGGCAGTTGATGCAGGAACCAGATTAGTTAAAAAGGCTTTAACACCAAAATCTAAAAAGATTTTAGAAAAATATACTCAAAAGCCTACCACAACAACAACTCAACCTGTAGCACAAAATATTAACGCGTTAATAGATGGGAGTGGTGTTAATATACAAAAATTAGTTAAGAAATTAAACAACAAAAGGGGTAAAGGAATTAAAACAATATAATTTTAATTTTAACTTAAGTAAAATATTTTATTAAATAAAGAAATGACAAAGCTAAAATTTAGAACTTTAGAATATGAAAAATACAACACAAAAAGAGTTGGCATTCTTTTTGCTAACATTAAAATTAATGAAGATGATGAGATTGTTGAAGTAAATAATACAAGTTATGATTATAAAAAGGTTGTTATAAAATTGTCTCCTGAAAAAGCTGATATTGTTAAGGATTTTGAAGATGAAGTAAATGATTATTTAGAAGAAAATGATATACCAAAGGTAACCATTCTTTATGGTAATAAAATTTATCCTAAAATGAGAAAAAATGTTTCTGCTGAAAAACTTAAAACTATTAAACTTAAGGGTGTTTATATTAATGATGAAAACAAACCATTCCCTCAACTATGGTTAGAATATTAAAACTCAAACACAATTATAATTTTAACTTAAAAAATTATAATTGTATATTAAAAAATGGACATTTTAAATGTTAAAGCACCAATTTTAAAAGATGATTCTATTGATGAATATTAATATTATGAGTATGAACCTATTCCTGGAACTAATATAAACAACTCAGGGGGTAATATTAGAATTGATATAACAAATAAAGATATTTTTTATCACCCCTCAGAATCCTATTTTACATTTTCAGGGGGAATTGTTAAGACAAGATGGAACGCGTTATGATGCTGTAGTTGCTAACATTGCTGATAATATGGTAACATTAACAAATAATGCAATGATGTATTTGTTTAAAAGTGCTAGATATCAACTTGAAGAACAAGATATAGAATACATTAATTATCCTGGTCATGTTAGCACAATGTTGGGGTTGTTAAAATATCCTGATGACTTTTCTAAATCACAAGGCTTAAACCAACTTTGGTATAAGCATACCGGAACCAATGCAGATGTTGCTACTAATACAGGATTTAAGGTAAGAAGAGATTGGATTTTTAGTCAGGCTGCAGCTGGTGATGTTGGTTCATTTAGTTTTATTGTTCCATTAAAACATATATTTGGTTTTTGTGAAGATTACAATAAAGTTTTATATGGTATGAAGCAATCTCTTACGCTAATAAGAGATGATGATAGCAATGCAATTTTTAAAGCTGCTACATTACTTGACGGAGGAGGTAACATAACCGGTAATCATCCTGGAAGAGTTAATTTACAAAAAGTAACTTGGTTTATGCCTCACGTAACACCAGAACTTGGTAATAGAATGAAACTTTTAAAATTTATTGAAAGAAAAGAAAGATTTCCTGTTGGGTATAGGATGATACAATCAGATACCATAACGGTACCTAGAGCAACCGGTTTTGCTTGGAGACTATCAACTAAATCATCACCAGAGGTACCACGTTTTGTTATTGTTGGTTTTCAAGCAGGTAAAAGTAAAAACCAAGAACAAAACCCAGCTATATTTGACCACCTAAATGTTAGAAGTATTAGTGCAGTGTTATCTACTAAAAAATATCCAGATTATTCATATGAAATAAATTTTAATACTAACTTAATTAGTAGAATATATTTTGATGCTGCTTCATTTGGAAAAAAATTCTTTAACATGGATGAGCTGGTATCAAACCCAAATATTACTCCTTCAGATTATAAAACTCTTTTTCCTTTGTTTGTTTTTGATGTTTCAAAACAAAGTGAAAGGGTTAAGTATTCTATAACTGATATTCATATTAGAGCTTACTTTGCAGGAAATCCACCTGCAAATACAGAAGCGTATGCAGTTTTACTTAGTGATAGGTTAATTAACTTCCAGAGTAATGGTAATAAGATGAGTGTAGTGTATTAAGTAATTTTTATTCTAATATAAAAAAAATGCTAAAGATTGCTGATTTTAAAAAAATTTTAGAAGAAAACGATATTAAGTTTTATTCTTACTGGAACAAGAAAAAATATATTGATGTTCTAAAAGAGCATGGTTTATATCCTGAAGAAAAAATTAAAGAGCATTTTAAAAAAATACCTAGTTATGATAGATTAAAAAATATTGCTAAAAATCCTAAAAAAGTTACCTTAAAGAATGTTGAAACTGAAGAAACAGAAACATTTCCATCAATTTACAAGGCTAGTAAGTTTATTGCCAACAAATGATTGAAAATTGGAATGGAAGAGTTTGGAATGGTAAATATAGAATTGATATTCTCTAATTTTATTATTTTTTAGAAAATAATAAAATTTAAAATTGACTTAATGTTATTTTTTTTTATATTAAAAAATATAATATGGATATCAATTTTGATTTATATACAGTAGATGGATTAAGGGCTATCGCAAGGAGGGAAGGATTAAGGGGATATTCTGGTTTAAGACGACCAGAATTAATTCAATTTTTAATTAATAGGGGTAGGCCAATATTAGATAGAAGGGATAGAAATATAGCGGTACCGGTATTACAACCAACCATAGCACAACCATTACCATCAACATCAAGGCAGGGGCTAACCACTCAACCAACTACTTCAGTTAATGATTTGTTAAGTAGTTTAGAAAATATTCAACCGTTACCCCCTAGTATTTCACCTGAAGTAGTAAAACTTAAAGATAAAATTGATGGTATATATAAAAAATTAAAACAAATAAAGATTAAAGAACCAACACGCTCAGCTCTTAATAAATATGCTGAAGAACATAAAATACCAGGAATTCCTGTTTCTTCACCTGGTGAGTTTTTAAAAATTAAGCGTGGGACCAAAGTAAAAATGAATCTTCAGTGTTTAATGTATAGATATGAAGAGGTTGATAAACCGCAGGAAGCTAATTTTTCTTCTGATATAAATGAGATTAATTTAAGAGGGACCGATGTAACTGATTTATACTATACTATGGAAAATAGAATTTTAGAAAATTATGCTAGTTTTTTAAGAAGAGGTAGCGGTTGGGCTTTTCATAGTGTAATACATTTGAAGTTGCATACCGTTGTTTATGAACCTTTAAGAGCTTCAGGATATATACCTCTTCCAAAATGGATAGCTGACAAAAAAGCATGCATTAATATGAAAAATGAGGATAACAAATGCTTTTCATGGAGCATTTTAAGAGCATTAAATCCTAAAGAAAAAAATGCGGAAAGAGTTGATGGTGATTTAAAATCAAAGGAAAATAGCTTAAATATGAAAGGAATAGAATATCCCGTTACATTTCATGATATGGATAAGTTTGAAAAACAAAATCCGGAAATAGGTGTTAATGTTTTTGAGTATGATGATAATAAAAAAATCAAGCGTATCAGAGCTACCAAAAGTTTAAGAAAAAATCATGTAAATTTATTTTTTATTGATGATGGTAAAAAAACACATTATGTTTTAATAAAAAATATTAATGCTTTATTGAGAAAACAAGTAAGTGATAATAGCGGTATTGAGTATTGTATGCTTTGTACGAATCATTTCGGTAATAAAAAACTTTTAGAAAAGCATATGGAATATTGCTCTGATCATGAAGCTGTTAATATGAAAATGCCTGATAAGGGAACCATACTACAATTTATAAATCATGATAGAAAAATTAAGGTTCCCGCCGCTATATTTGCCGATTTTGAAAGCATACTGATGCCTATAGAAACTTGCCAGCCAAGTCAAGAGAAAAGTTATACTATAAAACAGCAAAAGCATGTTCCTTGTAGTTTTTACTACATTATAAAATTTTTTGATGATGAGGTAAGCCAACCTATAGAAAGAAAATATACTGGTAAATATGCTGATAAAATTTTTATAGAAACGCTAACCAATGATATCAAAGAAATTTATAAAAAATATTATCAAAATCCTGTTCCAATTAAGATAACAGAAGATGAAGAAAAAAAAAAAAAAAAAAAAAAAAAAAACATAAAAGAGAAACATGTTGCTGGATATGTGAAGAGGAATTTACTCATGAAAATTATAAAGTAAAAGACCATTGTCATTTTACTGGTAAATATAGAGGAGCCGCTCATACTAAATGTAATCTTAAAGCAAAAATTCCTGACTTTACCCCCGTTTTCTTTCATAATTTAAGTGGTTATGATGCTCATCTTTTTATTAAGCTTCTTGGTAAAACTAGTGGTAAAATTGATTGTATCCCAAACAATGAGGAAAAATATATCAGCTTTAGTAAAAATATTTGGGTAGGAAAAAATACGTATCATAAAATAAGGTTTCTTGATAGCTTTAAGTTTTTACCTTTAAGCTTGGATAAACTTTCAAGTAATTTAAATGAAAACCAGTTAAATATTTTATCGAGATATTTTCCGAGAGAACAATTACCATTAGTTAGAAGAAAGGCATCTTTTCCTTATGAATATTTAGATTCTTTTGAAAAGTTAGAAGAAACTCAACTACCACCTAAAGAAAAATTTTATTCAAGTTTAAACAAGGAACATATTAGTGATGAAGATTATGAACAGGCGAAAAATGTTTGGAGTGCTTTTAATATAAAAACATTTAAGGATTATTTAGAGCTTTACAACAAAATAGACGTTTTGCTTTTAGCAGATGTATTTGAAAACTTCAGAGATGTTTGCCATAAACATTATGAATTAGACCCCTGTTGGTATTATACTGCACCTGGGTTAGCATATGATGCAATGCTTAAGAAAACAGGAGAAAAGCTTGAACTTTTGTCTGATATTAATATACTTTTATTAATTGAAAGGGGTATCAGGGGTGGTATATCTATGTGTAGTAAAAGACATTCCCAGGCTAATAACAAATATATGGGTAAAGATTATAAAACAAATAAACCACCAAAATACTTAATATATATAGACGCAAACAGTCTTTACCCTTGGGCTATGAGCCAACCTTTACCTACACATGGTTTTGAAGAGATGAGTAAAAAAGAATTAGAAAATTGGGTTAATTACCCATGCTTTTTAGAGGTTGATTTAGAATATCCTAAAGAGTTACATGATTTACACAATGATTTTCCTTTAGCACCTGAACGGCTAAAAATAGAAAAGGTAGAAAAGTTAATTCCTAATTTAAACGATAAAGAAAAATATGTTATACATCATAAAGTTTTAAAAACATACTTAGAGTTAGGTTTAAAAATTAAAAAAATACACCAGGGAATTAAGTTTGAGGAAAGTTCAGCTATTAAAAAATATATTGCTTTAAATATTGAGTTAAGAAAAAATGCGGAAAATGATTTTGAAAAAGATTTTTTTAAGTTAATGATGAATTCAGTTTTTGGTAAGACTATGGAAAACTTAAGAAATAGAGTAAATATAGATTTAGTTAATAATACAAATAGCTATCGTTTTAAAAAACTTACCGCAAAACCAAACTACCAACATACCACAATATTCGATGAAAATTTAGTTGCTGTTCATATGAAGAAAACGGAAATAAAATATGACAAACCCGTTTATTTAGGTATAAGCATAATGGATATTAGTAAAACACTTATGCAAAAAACCTATTATAATTACTTTAAAGAAAAATATGGTGAAAAGGTAAGGATGTGTTATACTGATACTGATAGTTTTATTCTTGAAATAGAAACCGATGATTTGTATCAAGATATTTCTAATGACGCTGAAGAAATGTATGATATGAGTGGTTACCCTAAAGAACATGAGTTGTATGGTCAAAAAAACAAAAAAGTGTTAGGTATGTTTAAAGATGAATTAAATGGTGATGTTATGACTGAGTTTGCTGGTTTAGGTGCTAAACAATACGCTTATGAAAAAATAACTATAAAAAGAGAGGAAAAAACTAAAGAAAATCCAAATCCTAAACCAATTTTAGATAAAAATGGAAAATTGATATATGAGGGTAACGGTGAAGATAGAAGATGTAAGGGAGTAAAAAAATCAGTTGTTAAAAATGAACTAAATTTAAAAAATTATAAAGATTGTTTAAAAACAGGAAAAGACTATTATAGAATTATGAGTGTGTTAAGAAGTCATGAGCATGAAATATATACTGAAGAGTTATGTAAAAAAGCATTAAGTTCAACAGATGATAAGAGGTATGTATTAACGGATAATGAAGATACTTTAGCTTGGGGTCATTATAAGATTCAAAATTAAATTATAACTCAATAAAAAAAGTTATATTTTACCTTATTAATCTTTATGATTCATCTTCTTTAAAATTTTTATCATAAAAAACTAATGTTAAAATAAAATGTTTTCCACTTGTAATTTTTGAAAAATTTACTAATAACATCATAACACGTGCATAAAAAAAAAATATCTGCTGGTACTTTTATAAACGGTTTTGGTTCTAGTTTAAGACAATTTGAATAATCAATATTTACTATAAACTCTTCTGTATTTCTTAATTTTTCTCTACTGATTAAATAATACATAGCTGCTAATATTCTTTTAAAATTTCTAAAACCATTTAAAGGGGTTAAAAAAAAAGAGTAACCTATTATTTTCTGTTCTGGTTCTGACACGGTTAAATTAAAAGCAATTTGTTTATCTTTTAAACACCTATTTATTTTTTTTTCTTGATTCTTTACTAATTTTATCCAACACACTCATTTTTAAAATATCCCTATATGCATTTAACAAACAAAAATTCAAATTTTATTTTTTAAATTTTTTTAAAAATTTTTTAAATTTTCTACAAAATCTTAAGGCACATCTATCTTTCATAAGCCTAATGCAGTTATCCGGTTACCCCATTGTGTGGTTAGCTTGCTAATCTGATGCGTGAGTTGATTGTTTAGCTCAGGGGGTTATACATGGGTTAGCTGTTTTATCGTTTTTTTGTGGTGTAGTTTAGCCAGGTAATTTTGGAAAAATTAAATTTTTTTTAAAATTGAATTTAGGTAAGAACGTTTAATAAAAAGGTTTTGTCATTTTGTTCGATAACCTTTATATGATTGGTTTGTGACTATCTGATTACCCCATTACGTGAGTGACGCATGAATTTTATAAGCGGTTCCGTTCATGAAATTTCTTAAGGCTGGTCATGTGTGTTAAGCGTGGTTAGTTTTGGTAAGGGTTAGGGGGTAACTTAAGCGTGGTTGGATTGCATAAATGCATTGGCTAAGCATAAGCGTGGTTGGATTGCATAAGCGTTAGCCATAAACTTAAGCACAATGCAAAATCATAAAAAAATGGCTGGCTCACTTAACCATAGCATGGTTTTGTTAAGCGTGAATGCATCATAATGGGGATGAGCCAGAACGGGTATTTAATCATCTACTAATATTATTTCTAGTTCCAACATTTGTTCTACCCGTAACCGAAACCTTGACCAACCGCTCCTTAACCCTGAAGTGAACTGGTCCCCGTTGTAGATATACATATTACAACTGGCACAGGCTATTGTGTCGTTGCTTTCCATTGGGCCACATGTATATCACAGAATGGCCAATCAGAGAAGCTTACACAATTCCAGTTTGGCTGTATGGCTAACACTGCGATATTTTGCACAATTTGAAATTAGTAATCGAAACTAAAATAAATATTAGCAGACATAAACAATAAAAGGTGATACCAAAATACATTTCACTTACTCGTAACGTCAAAAAAATTGGAAAATCCCCTGCTCAAGAAGTGAGAGTGACCTCCCCTGAATCTCTAATAGTCTCGCGACATGGCTGTTCTAAAAGTAGACGGGCAGAATTTCGCCCGTTTTTGATAGCCTGTACCGATCCCTATACACTTCGTGTATCAGGGGAGCTAACCAATCTAACCCTGAAGCTGGCTAGCGAGATTCATTGACCTTCTGCGGACAATGTAGATTAAGATCAGACTGCACAGATCTTGGATCTACACTGTCCGATAAAGAGATATTGTTCTCCAAAATAATGAGTTTGAAATAACATTATTTGTGTTTTTACTACCATCTTGCAAGTTTTATTCAACTTATTTAGCAGAATGATGGTTAAATACAAAAGACCGTTAGACTTATAACAATCGCCATGCTTTTTATTTGACTTTGTACAAAACGACAAAATTTTAGACTTGTCTTATTTAAAGTATTTGCAGACAACAAAATAAATGTGACTCAAAGATTGGAATTTGTATTCGAAAGGGTAGAAAACATTGTGGGAAAAGGAGAAAATGCTGGTTACCAGCATTTTCTCATTTTCCCACAGTGTTTTCGAAAGGCTTTTTCTGTAGGGTCGTTCAGACCCAGGATTGTGTGGTAAAGGGTTAACTTTAAGTTCTGTACACCTGACGCAGACTATAGTAAATCTAAATGGGGCAGTTAACCCTTATCCTGCTAAATGAATTAAATAAAACTTTCAAGCGCATAGTAAACACCCGAATAAATTTATTTCAAAGTTATTTTTTGGGGAAATTATCTCCTTTTCGGACAGTGTAAATCCAAGATTAGACTGAACGTTCTGTGCAATCTGATCTTGATCTACATTGTCCGCGAAAGGTCAGTGAGTCGCGCTTAGCAGTTTATCGGTTAAAGCGGCCTTCTAAGATTTTACTGCCCGGCTTCGGTATAGTATCAACTTAGAGACTACAAGTTAAGTATGACTTAAAGACTAGTGTTGAATGGATTGAAAACATCGTGGGAAAAGGAAAAAAATGCTGGTCATCGACATTTCCTGTTTTTCTCACTTTGTTTTCAAAAGCTGTAGCCTTTAAGGTTGATAAAACTCGGGACTATGTACTTAAGGAATAAAGCTAATACATAGATGATAGTTCGTTAAAATAACTATAGCTGCCAAAAGTGGACAAAATGGGTGTTATTATGCATTTAGACTTAAATCATACCATTTAAAACCGTGGAAATTAGGTGGAGATGTCAATCTGTTATTGTAAGGTCGGTCCAAATGTTAGTCGCTGGCAGTGAAGTTAATTTCAAAACCAAATTATATGCTACCAAGTCACTCTATCTTCTGTTTACTTTTTGCCTGATTTTGAAATTCCTTTTTCTGCCAGCGACTTACACTTGAACTAGCCACACAATAACAGATTGTCATCTTCATAATATTTTCCATACTTTTAAATGGTATGATTTAAATTTAAATGCAGTGTAGCACCTTTGTGTTTTAGGCCGCTATTGGGCCCTTAACTTACGATAATATTCTGCTTTAGTACTTCTCACATCTCCCATCGCACAGGGATCTAACATCTATCAAACAACACTGTGGTATTTATAGCCTCAAGTCACCGCCGTGATACTGCAGTATTGATAAAAGGAACAGTGAGTGTATGAGAGTTACGGAATATTTCTGTTAAGTGAGCACGTGATCAGACTAATAACAGACATGGATTGAAGGCAATTACTTTAAGGATTGAGTATATGAATAGTAAAATCAGTGTTGAAAAGTTTAGTTTATCGTTAGGAAAAATTATAGTGTGTGAATTAATTGCGATAAAAAAAAAAAAGCAACGATGAAGCACGACTCGTATATGTTAAGATTATTCTGATGCTCGAAAGAGTTAACTCTCTCGGCAACATTCGTGAAAACAGGCTTTTACGGACGGCATAGATCAAGATCAGACTGCTTTACCGCCCGCTTGTTTGGTAAAGCCGTGTAGGTTAAGAAGTTTCTGATTTTCAGTGAATTGCATTTTCAGCAACCGAGAGAGGTCGAATTTATATTTTTGGCGCTGACGGGGTTGATCGAGTTGGTGGATTAACCCTTAACTTGCTATATAGCTAAAATGAAACGTTCAGGTTGACAGTAAAATAACCCAAAATATTGCTATTTCAAAGTTTTTTATTTTATTATTTTCTAAAGGGGGCATTCTGTGCAGTCTGATCTTGATCGTCACTGTCCGCAAAAGGTATTTGAGTCGCGCTAAGCAGTCTAATGGTTAACGTTTAATTAGTAGTATTTTACTCATCTCCGATATAGTTTTGCTACCGTTTAAAACGCAGATGACATCATTTTAGCCCTATTGAGCCCCATTTGCTTGTCGTCAGCAAATGCTTTAAATTTTGAGAAGTGGGATACTTTTTCGGCGTAGGTGTATGTGCTAGCTTTTGACCTACTTTTTGGCACTGATAAGAATTAATAAATAGAAATTTGTGATTGGTAAAAAATGTAGACAAGTTTATTTTAAGGGCCCCTGCCTTTTTGCGGACAAATTTAGGCCGTTTATTTTTTAAAGGTATTTCTTGTTTGGTTTGTTAAATTGTTAGTCAAATCTTATTGAATTTATTATGTTTGTGAAATATTTATGGTTAGTAATGTAAGCGTCAGGAGAGAAAGAGAGAGAGGTTATGCAAACTGTTATTTACATATGTAAAATTTATCTTGGATTGGAAACAAAAATCAAGCCGACAAAGAAGTGATAAAGCATTATATAGTAGGCCTGAAGGTGTAATTTCGAAAACATAAGATAGATATTAGGCATAAACTCGAAGTGCGAATTATATTGGAATTCTTTACAGTCCTGCTTCAAAGAAAAATTAAAAGAAACAACCGCTAGTGCATAACGAGGAACCAATTAACGGTGTATTATATTTGAAACACGGTAATGTGTTTGATGGGCGCTCTGAGAAAAGGGGGTTTGTGCACCTTCGTAATGCACTAGACAAAGCCACTCGTCGCATAACGTAGATCCACTTTGTTTAACAATCCGACTGAACCATGACGTAGAATGGTCTTTCGACTTACAGAAAAATCTACGAACTGAAAAAAAAAAAGTTTCAACTCAGTTCAAACCTGTGGTGGCTTACATGGGTCGATAGTTTCGCAGATGTATTAAAGGGGCATCCAATTCAAATTTCGTTTCGCAACTTTCTTTTTTTTTTAAGAAAATTTTAACGAAGACTTGCAACTTTATTTCGCGTAAACAGTTAGCTTTAAAACTCGAATAAAGACAGAACTAACTGTAGAAGGAACTACCCAGTTTCTGTGAAAATTTCCCGTTGCGTTAGTAACGCGATGACTGTTACTGAGTAGCAAGGTATAAGTTCATTTTGATCACGGAAAAATTAACGGATTCTTCAGTTGGTAGATTCGCTGTGGTATGATTTTGACGGTCTTGAGTACAAATCCAAGCGGAGGCAAATTATTTCTATAGAAATTTTTCTTTTCTCCGACTGAGAGTAAGCAGTCACATCCTTATGATTTTTTCCTAGAAAATATCAACTTTCCTTCCCACAGAAATTTTGGGCCAATATCTAGATACATGACCTTTTAAAACACCTTTTTTACAGAGCATGACTCAGATTTTATTGATGAGTACATACCCGGAGTGTTTACCCGCAGTAATAGATTTGTAGACAATTTATTATGTGATAAAAAAGAAATGAGTGTACATAAGATGCGCGATAAACATGAAGTTATTCGACGGAAATAATTCCCGGAGTTGGTGTCGATTTTGTGTACGAACTATCCATATTAGCTTGACTGTAATTCATATTTTTGTGGCAGGAAGCATCGCAGGTAAGATTAAGTCTTGTCTGTCTGTCTGTCTGTCTTGCGCATTTTCTTTCGTTCTTCCATTTCGTATTCTCTCTCTCTCTCTCTCTAAAATGTTATATGACACATTCAATCCCACTACCAGTTACGAGTGCTGCGGGCGACGCCAAATACCCGAGAACACCATCGAACGTAAATGGTTCTTCTAAAAAGTAAACTTTTTGTTCTGCTAATTTCATTTCATAAAAGAATTGTCGATCTTCTGTGAATAATAAAGCATAGTATAGCAACCTGCACGTCAACAGCTCACAAGAATGCACGAATGCACCTTTTTAACCCTTTCCCAAACAAGCCCTGGTTTTCACGTGTCTGCAGTACAAGTCTTTCGAAAACACTGTGGGAAAAGGAGACATTGCTCGTAACGAGCAATTTCTCCTTTTCCCACAGTCTTTTCTACCCTTTTTGAGACCTTTCTGCCATTTTCATCAAATTTAAAATTGTTGTCTGCAAACTGTTTCAATTTGGACCAGTCCAAAATTTGTCGTTTGGGAAAGGGTTAAATCACAATTTTACGTTAAATGAGTTAGAAATATAAACCCGGACAACGCAGTCAACCCCCCCCCCCCCCCCCCACACACACACACACAAGCACGGTTTAGAATCCTCAAGAAAATCGGGCTATGAATACACCTGTACTCTCTTGCGTCCCTCCTGCATGGTTCAAATCTGACTGGTGCAAAGCGCTATATTATTTGGTCGCAAAGGGTTTGGGTTGAAGCATTCTAATTGACATGACGATGTCCGGGGTTTGTATTCACCAACCATTCTCAAGAACAGTTTTAGTCTTATTTTGTAGAATCTTCTAAATTTGAAAAGTAACACAGCTTCTGCTTTGCTAAACCATTCGGTTTAGCCTATCAGAAGTTCTGTTACTTTCAAATTTAAAAAAAATTCTGGAGAATAAGACTAAGGATGTTATTAAGAAATACTTGTAGACCAAAAATGCCCTAGTGCAACACACCCACATCTAATTTAACCCTTTCCCAAACGTCAAATTTTTGACTGGTCCAAATTGAAAGAGTTTGCAGACGACAATTTTAAATTCGATGAAAATGGCAGAAAGTTATCAAAACGGGTAGAAAACACTGTGGGAAAAGGAGAAATTGCTCGTTACGAGCAATTTCTCCTTTTCCCACAGTGGTTTCAAAAGACTTGCACTGCAGACACGTGAAAACCAGGGCTTGTTTCGGAAAGGGTTTAGCAGTCTGACAGTTTCATGAGTATTGGACTGGGCATATATGGATTCTACAGCACTATTAGGTTTCCTCTGATTTGACCTAGTGACGACATTTTTCTTTTAACCCCAGGTGACCATATGCAGTTTTGTCAAAAATATTACTGAGACAAATAACCGGGCAATTTCTTGATCATTGTAGCCGCTTGAGCACACACAAATATTTGACTCTACAGTAATATACGTGTCCTTTGGAAGTAATTTATTTTTGTTGTCAGAGTTCAAGTTTTGTTCTCGATGGACTCTAGAAATGTGGCTGCTACAGCTCAAGAAACCAATATAACCCAACAGCATGATCATCAGCCTTTAAACCTTTTTACTTATGCCTTGTCTAATGAGCAACATGTTTACCGAAGGCACTCCATTTCAAATATGTGCAGTATTTCATCAAAATAAACATTTCCTCCCATAGAGTGCCCATAACTTTTTTTTTTTTTAAATTGACTATGTGACCAACTTTTTGACCATAATTGACTAACTTTTCAATTTGTCTGACATATTATGAAGACAAAAATTGTGGAATTCTGAAGAAGTTTTATGAGAGGTGGATTGAAGATATGGCCTTTGGAGTACGTGCAGGGTCTTTCTTTAATTTGAGATGAGTCCTGCGTAGCTTAGTGGTGATGGTGGGGATTTGAATTTTAAAACTTTGACAACCTGGTTTCGATTCACAATCTTTATATTGTCTGCGTTTTATCCCCTCTTCCAATTCCCTTCTTCGTGCATATTGTTTGCCTAATTTATGTTGTATATTGTCTGCGTTTTATACCCCCCAAATTTAGTACTGCTTCCAAACCGGTTGAAAATTGTAGAGATCTAAATCTACATGTAGTCTATATTGCTTTGGTGTGAACTAAATGTTCGCGATTCACAAAGCTTAATTACCTTTACAACAGTAACAAAGACTGCAATAAAGAACTTCTTGGTTGAGTGAGTTATTATTGATCTATTTTATGGTATTTGAATTATAGTGGAGTAAAAAGTCAAATTCTCAGATTGCTGGTCGTTAGAACTGCGTAGTTTCAAGTCACATTCCCGAGTGAATTCAGATTTTGGGAGTTACGAAAGCACCCTGCGTTCTGAAACCCGTACTATTGGATAGGTTAATCGCACATTTGTAAAAATCACAGCAGATTTTGACAAATTCACCTCTGTAAGAACGACAAACTACTGATTAAACAAATTATAACACTCTGTCTTCATGGATCTGAGAAGTTTTAAGTCGGAGTAAGTTTAAAATAAAAGCTGGTACGGCGACTGATTCATAGATATGTGAATTTATAAAGAATTCCGTGGTACAAATGGCGTTATACGTCATGTGACTGCAAGATCTATATTTGTCGCACAGATACATTCCAGAAAGCATCTGCTGGGCGATGACTTGGTACAGCCAAGAACCAAGAACCGTACACATTATAAATGCTCTGTACGATCTCTGGTAAAACTAAAATATGGGTGTTCAAAGTATTTAAAGTCTAGAATAAAAAGCCGTGAAGAAGCAACATGTAAGAATGTATGAGAAGTAATTGCAAACATATCAAGTCGTTTCAAATTTGTTCGAAAAAATCACTGTCGGGAAAAATATCCATTTGAAAGCTTCCATGTAACTCGGTATCGCCTTTCTTTTCCCGATCGTAGGTTGAGTGTTGAACTGAAGTAAGACTTATAGTTAGGGACAGATTGTGAGATTTAGAGTTTACTTCAAATAGGTAATTATTAAACAATTTTCACTGAGAATTCTACAAAAATAGAAGCGTGGCGTAGAAAATACGCTTGTCGAAGAGTATTTTTAAGCGTGTTGCAAACTTGTTCAGGTCAAAACTTCTATTTTTAGATATATGCATATACTTTAAAGTCTTGATGTCTGTGTAAGCGATTGGTTAATGTGTATCCTTGTGAACGAAATGATTGTTTCAAAGATTCGAACCGTTAAATATCTCAGTCTTGATAGACATAGTCTATTCACTATCACCAAGGCACAATTTTTAAGTTATTTACAAAAAAATCTGGCTTGCTAGTAGTATAGGAGGTCAGACCTCGGACAAATGAGGAATTTTGTCCGAGGTCTGACCTCCCTGGAGCCAAATTGTCCGAGGTTAGACCGCCACGGGAGGGCAAACCTCGGACAATTTGTCCGAAAAGGGTCGAAAAACGTCAAACCGGAAGTGGATGGCGGCCATCTTGGATTTGTCCCTAGTTCCCTCTCCCAGGGAGAGGGAACTAGGGACAGAATGGTCCACTGTTGGACTTAGTCTTTTTCTTTTGTCCCTAGGCTCCTTTGCCCGAAATAGACTACCGCAGAGCAGTCTATTTCGGGTATCTTTGGACTTAGTCTTTTCTCCGTCTTTGTTCGGTTTAGGCTTTCTCTGGTATCGTTGGACTTAGCCTTTTTTCTCTATCTCCGATTACATGTTGTAGATCATAGACTTAGTCTTTTTTTCTATAATAGATATTATAGATAGAATATCATATTCTATGTGAACGTGATGCTCTATCTACATGCTTCCGCTCACGTTCGCGCTCTTTTAGGGGAATTAACGTTAACCAATCGTTGATCTCGTTACATTTTTCTACATTCATATAGATATATTCATATAGATAGGGTATAATATACGTTATATTCTACCTACATGCTTTCGCCCATGACCGCGCTCTTAATTCTGTTAATTCTGTATCAAAGTAGGTCAATCCCCTGCCAATCCCTGCTAGGCTATAAAAACCGGCTGATTTCTCTCATTCCCACGATGAAGTTGTCCGAGCGATGTTCTCCATGGTGAGTCTTTTTTCCCCCATGTTGAATTTCTAATTGGAAAGTACTTAGTGATACCAAATACTGCTAATGCCAGGCTGTTGTGGGTTATCTGATGGAAGATCGGGAAGGAAGTGAAGGAAACTTGAAGGGAGTTGTAGTCTTTTCAGACCTAGTCATTCGGCCCTATCCAATACCAAGAAAGTCTGCTTCTTCAAATTGTTCTTTTCAGACCTAGTCATTCAGACCTATCCAAGACCTAGAAAGTCTGCTTCTTCAAATTGTCAAACAAACAAAGTCAAGTCCTATATGTTTAAAACTTTTATTTATTGTCAGATAATCATTACAATGAACTGTTAGAAACAATGAATGAATTGTTGTAGATCAGAACTGTATTGTTAAAAACAATTGTAAGTTGAATAAAGTTAAAACATTCTGTACAATAATCATTACAATGAACTGTTAGAAACATCGAACTGACAAATATATACAATGATACATTTAAAACATTTAAAACATTTTATTTAAACTTTATGTACAATAATCAGTCTATGGCTTACATCCAGTCATGTTTAAAAGTTACAGCTTCTAAAACCATGCCTAAAAGGTTGACTTATCATCAACCCTAAAACAAGGTCTAAAAGACTTGACTTACAGTCATGTTTAAAAGTTACAGGCATAAAACAATGTCGAACAGTACAAGTGGTTCTAAAAAGACTAGTTCCTTATTCGGACAGTACGCTATGACTTACAAACAATTATGTTTAAAAGTTACAGACATAAAACAATGTATTCGGATAGTACCTTATTCGGGCAGTACAACCAGCGCTATTTGGTATCGTATTCGGATAGTACAAGTGACGATGAGGCAATTGTAAGAGCAATACAGGCTTTGAAAAAATTTGTTTTTAAAATAGTTTTTAAACAGTTCTTTCTGTTAAAATTACAAACATAATTTTCTTTTTTTCTTCGGAATGTCAGGTTCACACTCACTCTTGCGTTTCTTTTCATTATTTTTCACAACGTCGGATTTCCATTTGCGTCTCAACTCGATATCTGAACAAATCTTCTTTCCTTCTCGTCGAGTAGGTTTTACTGGTAGGACTTTCTTTTCTGAAGAAATCTTGGCTTTCCCCTCTCCAGATCCTGAAGAAGGCTTCTTGTTGAGTTTCCCTGAAGATTTCTGAGCCCTCTGTTCGTTGATTTGATTATCCCCAATTGCTGAGGATTTATCGATGATTTTATCGTTGATTTTCTTTTCTGAAGAAAGTTTCTGGGAGCTCTGTTCGTTGTTTTGGGCTTCTCCAGATTTCTGATCGAGTATAAGCGTATCCTCTTTCTTTTCTGAAGAAAGCTTGTTGATTTTATCGTTGATTTTATCGTTGATTTTCTTTTCTGAAGAAATCTTGTTGATTTTCTTTTCTGAAGAGGTTTTCTTCTTCACAGGGTAATCTATCTGAATTCTACAGATTTCTGTATCGCTGATTTCTGTGTTATCAAGCTCCATATTTTCAATCTCCCTCTCGATCTGATTTTTGATCTGATTTCCACTCGATGACTCGTTGGTTTTATCGTTGGTTTTATCGTTGATTTTATCGTTGATTTTCTTTTCTTCAGATCCTGAAGAAATTTTCGCTGAAGATTTTTGAGAACTCTGTTTGTTGTTTTGGGGTTTTTGTTGTGAGGTCTGTCCCTTTCCACTCGATAAAGTTGTAGGCTGTGACGGTTTTGTCTTTCGTTTATTCTCGTCTACTTTATAGGATAATAGAGACCCAACGTATTTCATATGTTGAGAGTCCCAATCCATTTCCTTTATTGGATGAATTTCGACATCGTGGGTGTGGGTGTTCACGAAGACAAAAACGAATCTCCACATTTGATTTTCTTTCTCTGGACATTGGGTGGCCCAATGTCCTGATCTGTCGCATGTAAAGCAAATATTCGTTGTCACATCATCCACTCTATGGCGTTTGTCGAATGTCGCTTGATCCAGGACTCTGGTAATACGATAGACGCCTTTTTCTGCAAAATGTTGGTGGGATAGAAATGAGCCCACGTAGTTCCCAGTATGGTAGACTTGATATCGTGGTGGTATATTGGTGATCTCATAGTCGTGAGTGTATGGGTTAACATACAAATACACTCTCTTTGGTGTTGTACTTTTTAGCTTGAACTCACTCATTTTTCTATCGACTGTTCTGTTCGAACTCTTTCCGAAGAATGATGGAATTGTCGATTGTAACATCTTTTTATGCCCATTCGATCTGAAAAGATATAAAAAGCCAGGGTTTTTGAGTTCTGGGTCAGTCTATGTCTGGATCATTGCTTGAATTGCAGGCATGTTTAAAAGCTACAGACATAAAACAACGTCTAAAAGACTAGTACCGTATTCGGACAGCACAAGCGACGATGAGGCAAGTCAGCCCATGTCGAAAAAGAGGAAAAAATTACTACCGGCCAAGAAAAGAAAAAGAATCCTAGTCTACCCAGACAGTAGCAGTAATGATGAAAGCGACGATGAGAAATTTCCACCCAAAAAGAGAAAAATATTGAAAGAAGAAGAAAGTGACGGCGAAAAATCTTTGAAAGAAGAAAAGTCTACTGGACCATTTTTCCCCAAGGAAGAAAAAAGTAAAGACAAAAAATCTTCGAAAGAGGAGAAACAGTCCTTTTCAGGACTAACCAATGAAAATGAAAAATCTTTGAAAGAAGAAAACGATGAGAAATGTCCACCGTCAACAAAGGAGAAATCTGTACGGGTGGTTGTGAATTGTACCAGCGAAAACGAGAAATCTTTGAAAGAAGAAAACCCTACTGAACCATTTTTCTCCAAGGAAGAAAAAAGTAAAGACAAAAAATCTTTGAAAGAGGAGAAACAGTCCTTTTCAGGACTAACCAACGAAGATGAAAAATCTTTGAAAGAAGAAAGTCATTCTTCTTCAGACACAACCAAGGAGAAATATGTACGAATGAATATGGCTTGTACCAGCGAAGATGAGAAATTTTTGAAAGACGAGAAATCTTTGAAAGAAGAATCCAAAAAATCTTCTTCAGACAAAAACGCTTTGGATATGAGAAGCCTATACGACTTAACAGAAGTGGGAAAAAAGAAATCAAGAAAATTCAAAACAGAATCCCATTTACTGGAGGCGTCTTTTAAGAAATTCGATGAGCTACAACCCCAACAATTGACCGGTTTATTCGACGATGTTATCCAACAAATCGTTCAAAAGTTAAAGGCTGAATCGAGGGATATGATTAGAATCAGCGTCAATCACCCCTCATTGGATATGGGAATTCATATTCCCTTTCTATATGTGGGGGAGTTGGAGAGTCATACGATGTTTGATGAGATTGAAAAAGTCCTACAATCGAATGAAGAATTCGTCTTGAACGATGGATGCATGACATTCGATATCACACACACGATACCGCCAAGTGGAAGTGGTAAAAATCTTAGAGCCACAGAAGTATTGGATTCAAAGGTTTTCGCAAAGAAGAAACAGTCGCTTATTGAAATTAACAATCGTGATCATCTATGTTTTGCAAGAGCCGTTGTTGTGGGGATTTGTTACCATGAACGTGAAAACACCCAAGAATGGAATCGAAGATGGGATCTCATCAAAAGATCAAACAGACCACTTCAAAAGATTGAAGCCGAGAAATTGATGAATGAAGTTGGACTTTCATTGACACAGCCTGTAGGTCTTGAAGAATACAAAAAAATTCAAGAGTTCTTGTATGAAAAAAGCTATGTTATTAAAGTTCATCAACAGCTATCGAAATTGGAAAAAGTATTTGAACATCCAGAAGTGAAAGACGATAGTAAAATCATACATTTGTACTTTCATCAAAACCATTATGATTACATCAAATCCATCACAGGATTTCTTGATTGTGTTTATTATTGTGAGTTTTGTGACATACGTTACAAGAACCGGGAAGACCATAATGCTTGCCCAAAGATCTGTAAAGGTTGCTTTCGTGCTGGAAAATGCCCATCGGAATCAAAAGAGTATGTCTGCGACAAGTGTCATAGACGATTTTTCAGTGCAGTATGCTTGAAAAATCATAAAACACTTCAAGGCAAAGAAAAGAAAACCATTTGTGAATTAGTGAAACTCTGTTCAAAATGTGGAGGTCAGATTTTTGACAGAAAGAAAAATCATGTCTGTAGGGAAAAGAAAAAATGTCCCCTTTGCAAGAAAATCGTTGACTATACTCATCAGTGTTTTATTCAGCCTTACCAGAGTAAGATGAATCACAACAACGATGATGAGACGAGTTCTTCTGTAGTCAAAAAACCTTTGTTCATTTTCTTTGATTTCGAATGTCAGCAAGACACGGGAGTACATATTCCGAATTACTGTATTGCACATCGAGTCTGTGCTGAATGTATCGATAAGCCACTTGATTTTCATTGTTCCACATGCAGTGAATTTGAAGAAGGAAGAGAAGTTATTTTTCAAGGAAAAGAAACTTTGAGTCAATTTTGCAGCTGGCTCTTTACAAAACATCATAAAGGAATCATAGCTATTGCCCATAATCTCAAAGGCTATGATGGTCAATTTATTCTCAATCATATTATCAACGTAGGAATGAAAGAACCAGAAGTAACCATGAATGGGAATAATATTTTGAAGTTAGAACTGAACGGTGTGCACTTGATCGACTCCTTCAGTTTCATGAACTTTGGGTTGGCAAAATTTCCGACTACGTTTGGACTTCAAGAAATGAAAAAAGGTTACTTTCCTCACTGGGCAAATACAGACGAATTCTGGGATTACGTTGGCCCGTATCTGGATATGTCTTATTACAAGCCCAATTCAATGTCTGAAGAGGCTCGATCAAAATTCATAGTCTGGTATAATGACAAAGTTCAAAATGATGAGGAATTCAATTTTCAAAAAGAGATGGAGATGTACTGTCGATCAGATGTTGATATCCTAAGACGAGGTTGTGGTGAATTCAGAAAGTTGTTCATCGAGCAGAGTGGGATTTGTCCATTTACAGAGTCGTTTACCATCGCCGGAGCCTGTAACAAGATTTGGAGAAAAGATTATTTACCAAAAGATCAGATAGCCATCATTTCATGCAAAGATCCAATCAGACGACGGTTTTCTATGAAAGCAATACGCTGGGTTCAAAGCATCGCTAGAGAAAAAGCGATTCGTATTCAACACGCCAAAAATGGTGGTGAATACCGAATAGGGAAATACAGTGTAGACGGATTTCACCAGGAATCAAACACGGTTTATGAATTCCTCGGGGATTTATTTCATGGGTGTCAGACATGTTTCAAGGATCGAAAATATATCAACCCCATCAATGGAAAATCAATGGCTGAATTGTACGACAGTACTATCGAACGGCTAGAAACCATCAAAAGAATGGGCTATAACGTCGTGACCATATGGGAGCACGAATTCGACGCCAAGATGAAGAAGGATAAAGAGTACAGAAAAACCATCGAAAGTCTATACCCGAACCATGACCCCATCGAGCCAAGAGAGGGGTTGGCCGGAGGCAGATGCAATGCCATAAAAATTGCCTATGATGTTGAGGAAAACAGTGAGAAGGAAATCAAGTATATTGACATTTGCTCTCTGTATCCTTACGTCTGCAAACATAAATTCTATCCTGTAGGCCATCCCACAATCTTGACTTATGAGAACATTGACATGAAGAATATTCGTCAGTATGAAGGACTCATTAAATGCAAAGTTCTACCCCCAATGGATTTGTTTCATCCGGTTCTTCCAGTTCACTGTAACAACAAGATGATGTTTCCACTTTGTATGAAATGTGCACAAGAAAGTTCAAACTTTTGTAATCATGACAGAGAAGAGAGAGCCTTAGTTGGGACTTGGGTTACATTCGAACTGTTCAAAGCTCTCGATTGTGGCTATCGTCTGATGCAAGTGTATGAAATCTGGCATTTCGACTCTGTTTCAGATCAATTCTTTAAAGGCTATGTGGACAATTTCTTGAAAATCAAGCAAGAAGCTAGTGGATATCCCGGCTGGTGTCAGACAGATTCAGAAAAGACCCAATTCATTCGTGAGTATGAGGAAGCTGAAGGGATTCGGCTTGACCCCAAACGTATTCAAAAAAACCCTGGCAAAAGATCATTTGCTAAGATTATGCTGAACTGTCTTTGGGGAAAATTAGCACAGCGTGAAAACATGAGCAAGACGAAATACATCAGAGAACCGTCTAAATATTTCGAGTTGATTACCGACCCGAAATATACGGTGAAACATGTGGAAATCTTTGACAATGAGTGTGAATGCATTTTAGTCAACTATGAAGAGAAGATGGACTTTGTCGAAACGCATGCAACAGCCAATGTTATTGTAGCATCTTACGTAACAGCTTATGCAAGATTGGAACTGTACAGCGTTCTTGAAAGGTTGGGGGATAGAGTTCTGTATTTCGATACAGATAGTTGTATGTACATTCATGATCCTGAATTGTGGAACCCTCCCATCATTAACAGCAGACTAGGAAAATGGACCGATGAAGAGCCTGATTGTAGAATCACTCATTTCAGAGGATTAGGGCCCAAGAATTACGCTTATAAGATGAAAACAAAAGATGGAAAAGAAAAAAGCAAATGTAAAGTCAAGGGAATTACTTTGGATCACAATACAAATCAGTTGGTGAATTTCGACACCTGTTCAAAATGTGCTTTGGATCGCACAGTAGAAATTAAAGTTCAGTATGACTGCAGAATCAAAAGACATAGAGACAGAACAGTAACCAGCGAACCACAGTCAAAAACGTTTCGCTCTGTCTATACCAAAAGAGTCATTGTAAACGATACTGATACTGTCCCCTATGGCTATAAAACTTTGAGAATATATAAATAGACTGTAAGAAAACAATATCGTGTTACATTGAAGCGAACGATCAAAGTAAGACGTTCTTTAAAAATCAGATTTAAAATCAGATTTTAAAAAACAGTTTTAAAAACAGCTCTAAAAAACAGTGGAAAATCAAAAGTGGAAAAATCAAAAGTGAGAAATCATGTCAAGTGAAATGCTATCTTTAGAACTACGTGAAAAAGATGATAGAGAATTCAGCCATCAGCACACGCTCGATGAACAACTACAGTTTGACATCAAATTCGCCTGTGTGAAACTTTGGATAAACAAATTGCATAAGGGGGTTGCAAAAGGAGAAACATCCTGCAAGTTGTATAGAATGCACAGCTTTATTGTGATGATGTGTGATGATACAAATTTCGATCTACCTCTCCAAGCTTATTTAGCAATTTGCTTGTTGAAAGACAACTATATTGCTAAACAAATGCGAACTACAAGTCGCTGGGTATTCATCATCGTAGGAAGAACAGAAGAAAGTTTTCTGAACGTCCTAAAAATGAAATCCGTTCTGTTTGACTTTTACTTACGCTACAAAAAAGGATCTATTCAAAACGGTGAGGAAACAGAGGAAACCATGGAAGGCTATATTCTATTCGATAGAGATGTCACAGAAGAAACCGTATATTCAGCTCTCTCGACAAAAGATAATTCAAAACATGTTTTAAAACATGTTTTTCCATTTAGTGGAGTCCGTGAATATAGCGAAATGGATAGTAAATTTCCCTTGTCTTTAGGTTATGAACAATTGCATAAAGTTATTGTGGAACATGAAGACAAGTGGAAAAATCGAGACATCTGCGAATTTGCATTGTAAATTTAACGATATTATTGTTAAAAATTGTTTTGTAAAAAAAACTTTGAATGAATTGTTGTAAATATATTAGAATGTTTTTAACAAATGTTAAAAATGTTATAGTGCTTTTAAACGATTGTTAAAAAAACCTGTTAAAACTTTCTAACATTGTCTTTGTAAATATGTTATAGGGTTGAAACGTTTTCTGTTTTTCATGATGATGTTTTTCATGTTTTAAGAAGTTGAATAAAGTTAATTTTAAGAAGTTGTAAGTTGAATAAAGAAATAAATTAAAAAGGTCGTCTGTTTTGATTTCTTCCCAAAACTTGGACAAAGAGAAAAACTTTGAATAAACAAACGATTTTAAAAGATCGTTTTTATTCCTTCCCAAAAGACTTGGAAAAGAGCAGAGATGGGGAAACTGTGGCTAGATCATCACACTCTATATGAATAAAAAATAGAATGTGATGTTCTATCTACAAGAAATCTACAAGGTCTACAGGACTCCTATAGTACATTAGGTTCTATCTACAAGGCCTACAGAAAAAAATCTACGACCAGAGACAAGTCCCCTTTGACCAAAAACTATAAAAGGCTGGCGAACTTTCTCACTAGAATCATTCGACTTTCGATTCTCGAATAGTACGAATATCACGAATAAAACTCTTCATTAGTACAAACTTTTTACAATTAAAAAGTTTTGTTAACTAGTGCGAATATTTCGTGCTGGAAAATGGACTCCAACTTAGACCAGACAAATCACGGAAGAATGGATCCCATGGAATCCAACTTAGACGACGACTCCTTATCGCAAGAAAAACCCGACCTAGACATTTTCTCACCACAACCTGAAAACAACAGAGATATTCTATCGATAGCTATGAATTCAACATTCATCGACCCGATGATACCACCAGCTAACAAAATCGAAGAAGAAATAACTCAGATGATTTCAACCCAAAATTCTGTAATAACCCAGATTTTAGACGAAGTGAAGATGTTGAATAGAAACATTGAGACATTATGCCAACAAAATCAACAGAGTCGACAGAACTACCAGAGTCAACAAAATTCGCCTGCAAGACAAGATTCAGCTATAACGATTTCAACCCAGATTAACTTTGATAAAACCAGTTTTCAAAAGTTAACAGCTTCTACCGTCACACCTGTAGACCGTCAGACAACTCACCAGTCAACTCCCCAGACAACTTACCAGGCAACTCATCAGTCAACTCAGACAGAAGAACCCAAACCAAAAAGAAGAGGAAGAAAACGAAAATCAGAGACAATAGAGAAAGACGATAACCAACTTCACAAAAAACAACGATTCGATCCCTACTCTGTAATACCACCACGAGTAGAAACAAAAACAGGGTTGGGAAAATATGGAAAAAACATTGATAACTTCAAGGAATTCAAATTTCCGATGATCTCGAAAGAACAAGGAGAAAAGTTGGCATCAGAAGAAAAGCTATCGTCAGAAGAAAGTTCACGATAGAGGAAAGATCTCAATAGAGAGGAAGGCTCTCGATAGAGAAGAAATCTTTGAAAGAGCGACACCAAAAAATCGTCTCATTAGAAGAGAAACAGTCCTTTTCAGGACTAATCAAAACCCTAGAAAATATATCTTCAACATTTGTGAATAAGTAAGACAACCCGACTCCAAAACGTATAAAAGACGAGGCTATTTCCAGGACATTAACCATTCGGCGCCCGAATAGACGACAGTTAAAGAAATGGTGATGGACTATCGTGTACAATTTCTACTTCTCTCGATGACAAAATGGTATCTAACAACCTTTCTGCTGGCCATGATGCATGACTCCACTTTACCTATACATAAAATAAACAAAATAAGAAAGCTGATAGCAGATCGGAGAAGAGTGGTGGAGTGCCCTATCTGTCAGACAAATTTTGGATACCGTCATTAGAGGAGAAAAAGGCCACAGCAAGAAAGAATCAAAGGAAAGCTGTCGATAAAAGCAGAAAGCTATACCAAAAAACAAAACAGTCCTTTTCAGGACTAACCAATACCCAGGAAGTCTATCTTTTGAGAATTGTCAATTTCGCAGATGTGTTGTTGTACTTTTTTGCAGAGAGAAAAACTTTTAGATTAAAAAATCTTGCAGAGAGAGAAAAACTTTTCGATTAAAACTAGGGATGAATAAGTCTAAGATCGGGTAAGCCTAAGATCGGATAAGTCTAGATGATCCGATTCCTGGGAAATGGTGGGAAAAACCCAGTAAACATGATTCCGTTACATTTTCGGAAAATGACGTCATGTCTGATTTCCGGGGAAAGTCACGTAGTGCACAAAGGAAGGTAAATCTTGTCTGACTAATGCAGTCATAATACGGTATATAGCTCATATAACCCATACCGTGGAGAAAAAGTCTAAGTTCAACGATACTTTCTGCCTTGGCCAAGCTGAGAAGGGAATATAACCCCCTATTGTGGAGAAAAGACTAAGTCCAACCCCCAACCTTTGCCCCAATAGAGAGAAAGAACACCTCTCCAAAAACTAAGTCCTACAGAGATGAACGATGATCGTTCAAGCCGAACAAAGACGGTTGAGAAAAGACTAAGTCAAACAGTGGTCTTCGGCTGAACCAAGCTGAGAAGGAATATAATCCATATCGTGGGAAAAAGACTAAGTCCAACGACGACAGAGAAAGCCTAAGCCGAACAAAGACGGAGAAAAGACTAAGTCCAAAGATACCCGAAATAGACTGCTCTGCGGTAGTCTATTTCGGGCAAAGAAGCCTAGGGACAAAAGAAAAAGACTAAGTCCAACAGTGGACCATTCTGTCCCTAGTTCCCTCTCCCTGGGAGAGGGAACTAGGGACAAATCCAAGATGGCCGCCATCCACTTCCGGTTTGACGTTTTTCGACCCTTTTCGGACAAATTGTCCGAGGTTTGCCCTCCCGTGGCGGTCTAACCTCGGACAATTTGGCTCCAGGGAGGTCAGACCTCGGACAAAATGCCTCATTTGTCCGAGGTCTGACCTCCTATACTACTCTTGCTTACCGAATAATTACAAAACTATGTTTCATCTCGCAAACCGAAACTTGGGACAGGTAGCAGTACGAGGCCGGGGGTATGCTTACGTCACCCCATAGATCAGTATGATAACAATGTGAGCCTGGTTGCTCCGCAACCAGGCGACTCAAAAACCAGAATAATGCCATTTCAAATATATTTTTTGGTGAAAACATATCGGACAGTGGATCCAATATCAGACTGCACGTTCTATGCAGTCTGATCTTAATCTCCACTGTCCGCGAAAGGTCAGTGAGTCTCGCTTAGCTGCCTAAGGGTTAAAAGACGATCCACTTAAACTTTGAATGATTTTTAATCGGTCGGTAGACCGATTAGAGAGATGGCAAACTTCGGAAACTCGTCCGCTTAGGGCAAACTGATATAACTGCAACTCGTAACAGCTTTTACTTACAGCGTTTTAACGCTTATACCTGCTGTGATGAGATTGCTCTGCCGAAGAGAAAACTGATGTAAATGCAACTCGTAACAGCCGTAAGTTTAAAATAGTAACCGGCCGTTGGTCGTTTAATGCAGGGATCGTATATTTGAGGCGAAGTGCGTGAAGCTGTGGGGACAAAGGGTATAGAATTGTGTAAAGGTTATTGCCTTCGCAGAGAGGCCATTACTTAAACATTTTCAGAATGGACTGGCGATTCACCGCTTGTAATCTTAGTACCAAGACTGTCCATTCATAATACTGACTGATTACGCATCTTTCAGCGTATGATGTATTAACCGTTAGGCTGCTAAGTGCAACTCACTGACATTTTTGCGCATAGTATAAATCAAGATCAGACTGCACAGAACGTGCAGTCTGATCTTGGATCTATATTGTTCGATAAGGAGATATTTCTTTTTCCAAACAAGCATAAGTTTGACATAGAATTATTTGGGGTTTTACTACCGGTTTGAAATTTCATTTCAATGTTTTAGCGGGATAAGGGTTAAATTGTTTTCACAGCCCCTCTTCCTCTCCTTCCAGCCATGGCACTACCATTTTACACAGTCACATTTTCTTCTTGGTGACTGGAATCAGTCTGTTAACCCCTGACCAAACAATCCAGTGAGGCTTTCAAAATATAGTTGGAGAAACTGTTTGTATTCAGCATGTTCTCTTTTTTCTACAGCGTTTTTCACGCGTTTGAAAGATTTTGAAAATTTTGTTAAATAGAACATTTTCATCGAGGATAAAAAACCCTGAAACTGTAACACAAATAAGCTCACTTACCGTTATATTCTCCATATCTGAATCAACGGACCAGGGAAAAAGTCTTTGCAGAGAGTGCAGATTCATACCAGACTGCTCAGAACATGCAGTCAGATCTTGGATCTGTCATGCCAGTTTTCCAAGTTATTCTACTCAAGACAGCAATGGTCCTGCACTATTTAGACTGCTTTTCCAAGCTTAACATGTCTATTTTAACAATTTAACGCTCTAAGCGTGCAAATATCAGCAACATGTTTGTCTCATCAGCTATTCCATATTGGTCGATTCTCATCCTTTCCACATTTCAGATAAAGAGATCAAGGCTACCGCAGTTATGCTGTTACTGATTAGAATGACTCAAATACAATTAACTTTGTCGGCTATGGACAAGTAAAGTCGCTTTTGAAGACAATATAAGATAAAGACCAGACTGTCCTTTGAACGCAATGCAATTCAATATAACAGACGTTCATATCTTAGATCTAATTTTCTGTTTATTTGGGATGTATATGGAAAAAAAAAAAAAAACCATGGAATTGTAGCCTAATGTTTGATATTGTTTTCGTGACTGTAAAAGGCTAGTCGATTAACTAAGTGTTTTAACTCTTAACCAAACTATCCTTTTCAATGCCCATGAGAAAGAAGGTGAAAACATTGTGAGAAAAGGGGAAAATGTAGGTTACCATTTTCTCCTTTTCCCATGTTGTTTTTTACCTTTTCGACGATTCAAATCATCATTTGGTCTACATTTAATTCGTCATGTGCAGATGCTTTTGATTTGGACAAGTCTAAAATTTTATCATTTGGTAAAGAGTTGACAGTTAGGGAGCTATTAGGTATCTACATTCTTTGAAAGTATAATTTAGGAGAAATTTGCCAGCAGACGTTTGGACTGGACGATTTGGCCCGCTAAAAAATAGGTAGGACAGTTTGTCATGATAAATACGATGCCTTGTTCAAAATGGAAAAATTAAAGGCCAACAAGCAGCCAAAAGTAAACAATTCCAAAGTTATGATGCAGGCATATTTTATAGGGCTTTTTATATGTTACAATAGAGTTACCAAAGTTGCCAAATTTACAGAAAAGAATATATGTATTTTTTCACTCTTTTAAAGGGTTGGCAGGTACTGCTGTTCATGATGAGTGATATCTAAAACTTGATAATGGGTATTGCTGATCAGAATTGTCACATACTTTTTACGTTCTATTGCTGTCGGCTGGCAAACATAGCCTATATTTTAACCAATCGTTAAACTACTAATTTGTAAAAGACACTTTAAAAAAGTGGCATCCTACGCGGCTCATTTGTAACGGTGTAGGATTTTTTGTCCCATACATAGTTCAAACATCTACCTTTTGATTTGTGATTTCAAACCACTGTGGTTATTCAGTGTCGACCGATAACAGTGCTTACAGCACTTTGATTATTTTATAGTCCGGACTATATAAGCGGACGGTATAGATCCAAAATCAGACTGCACGTTCTGTGCATCCTGATCTTGATCTTTGCCGTCCGCGATAGCCATCGTTTACGCCCATTGCCCTGAAAAGGTTAAAGTACTATCAAAGTTGACTCAATTGTATTATCATGTCAAATTGTTATCACTTGATCTGTCTGAATGCTCGCACGCAAGAATCACATTATAAGAGAGAAGTGAAATGTTTAGACTTATCGTCAGTGATAAACGAGCATATAAAACAACAGTGTTGGTTGTTTTGTGTTTAACGTCGTTTTCAGTCGTATTTCATTTTTATAACACGACGGCTGGAGCAGTTGTTCTGCACTTTCTTTACGGTACACTCTTTTCAATTCAAGAATGTTGTACTTAGTATCGGTAAAAGAAACTCCATGAAAGCGATATACCTGTAACTTCTTGCTGCAGCGATGTAACTGAAATTGTATTCAAAACGGCATTAAACAGCACGCGAGTATACAAACTCTAGACGGCTTTCATTAACTATGCACACATATATTTAAGAAAAAGAGATTGTAGAATGACACCTGAAATAAATTTACCACATGAACACTGAAAATATCTTTTGCCGTGCTCTGGCAAGGGGGGGGGGGGGGTTTAATGCATTTCCAGGATGCATTATACTAAGCAAGCCATCACATCATTACTGATAAAAAAAAAAATCCGTTTTGTCGAATAATCGACTTGATCATGAGGTAGACTGATCCTTTGACTGCAGACAATTGGCCAATAACAAATAGTTTCGATCCATATTAGCCTTTGCGCACTGTGTAGGCTGACATGAGTTGATATTTTTTGTAGATGCATTAAGCACCTTTTTACATAGCATGACTCATCCATATTTAAATCATTAACTTCTTCAGTATTTCAGTGTCTTTAATAAAAATTCAGTTGACTACTTTTGCAAAGATAGTGGTGAAAGGACAAATGAATAACAATCAGTATTTTCTTCTTTTGTATTTTTTTTTTTTAATTTGATGTACCAAAACTTGTTTATGTGTATCGTTGCATTAGCCATGCTCTACGAAAATGGGGCCTAATGCATCTGCAAAAAGTATCGATTCATGTCAGCCTGCGCGGACTGCGCAGGCTGACATGGGTCGAAACTTTTTGCTGTTGGTCAATTTTCTGCACGTCAAAGGACCAGTGTACCTCGTGATTTCATCGGTTGTTCTACAAAAAGGATTTTATGAATACATAATAATGTGATGACTTGCTTGGTATAATGCAGCATGGAGATGCATTAGGCCCCCTTTTGCCAGAGCATGGTTTAAGTCTTTATAAAGATGTTTTCGATGTTCATGTTGTAAATTTCTTTCAGGTGTTAAAGGATTAAACTCTTTTCGCGTATATCCCGGCGACGTCGAAGGAAAAAATTAGAACAATCCTGGAAACTTTGTGGGAAAAGGAGAAATTGCTGGAAACCAGGGTTTTTCCTCTTTCTCCAAGAATGTTTACTAAACTTTCGAGGAAATATCCCGTCATTTTAGCTACGTTTAATTTGACGTCTTTAAATACAACATGATTGAGCCGTGCTCTGTGAACAGGGGGCTTAATGCATATGCCAAAAGTACCAACCCAGGTCAGTAGTAAGGGTAACTAGACTGGGGACATGTCCCCAGTCTAGCTACCCTGAGGGAAATTTGTCCCCAGAGTGCCTACCCCGGGTAGGCACTCTGGGGACAAATCCGGTCGATTTGCGAAATTTTTGGGTCGATTTGGGTAAAAATGGCATTTTTTGGCATTTTTGCTTCCCCCCCCCCACGTCCCCAGTCTAGCTACCCTGAGCGAGATTTGTCCCCAGAGTACCTACCCGGGGTAGGTACTCTGGGTAAAATTCCGGTCAATTTCAATGGATCAGAAGTCATTGACAATTTGAAAGATAAATCTTTCATGGTAGATGGTTAGCCCTGAAAAGGGCTGTTTTGTTTGGAGACTGTGTTTTTTCTCTCTACTGACAGCTTTTCTTCGTTTTTCTTGGGATTTTTGGGATTTTGAAGTCATCGAAATTATCAATGTTTTTCCCGTATTTGCCCTGGCCTGTCAGTGTCGGTGAAGATCTCTTTTGGTCAACATGTCGCTTGTGGAGATGGCTATCGTTTTCCTCTGATTTTCGTTTTGTTGTTCTTCTCGGTTGATTTTGTTTTGGTTGTTTTTCTTTCTTCACAACAGCTACGATAGAGTCCACTAACTTGTGAAGATTTGTCTTATCGAAGTCAAACTCCACAGGAATCTTTACTGGAACTGCTGAAATGCTCTGACTTTGATAGCGTAGTGTCTCAATGTTTTTCCACAACCGTTCGGTGTTTGTGTTTAAAGTTTTAATCCCCTCCAAATGTTTGTTGAATGTTTCCAGTTCTTTTAAGATCTGAGACAGCATAGAATCTTGTTTCGAATTTAACTGTTTCACCTCTTCGTAAATGTTATCCAATACAGTCGTCGGATTGATGTTTGCTGAATTCATAGCCGATAAAAGAATGTCTCCATTGTTTTCCACTGGAAGGAAAGCATCTAAGTTGAAATCGTTTAAGTTGTATTCCATATTGATTTTTAACTTCCGAAATGTTCGAGAGCTATGAGTCAAAATGATGAATGTATGGGAAAAATCGGTGTTTTTATAGCTTGATAGAGGGATTGACCTACTTTGACTTGGAATTAACGTTAACCAATCGTTAGTTTCCTTACATTTTTTTGGATTTGATACTCTTAGACGTTGTAGATAGATCATATAGTACGTTATGTTCTGTCTACATGCTCTCGCCCATGTTCGCGCTTTTAATTCTAACGCAAATGGAAACAATATTATGAAGTTAGAATTGAATGGTGTACGTCTGATCGACTCCTTCAATTTCATGAACTTTGGGTTGGCGAAATTTCCAGCCACATTTGGTCTTCAAGAAATGAAAAAAGGTTACTTTCCTCACTGGGCAAATACAGATGATTTTTGGAGTTATATTGGACCATACTTGGATATGTCTTATTACAAACCCGACTCAATGTCTGAAGAGGGTAGGTCGAAATTCATAGTCTGGTATAATGACAAAGTTCAAAAGGGTGAGGAATTCAATTTTCAAAAAGAGATGGAATCATACTGTAGGTCAGATGTCGATATCCTAAGACGAGGTTGTGGTGAATTCAGAAAGTTGTTCATCGAACAGAGTGGGATTTGTCCATTTACAGAGTCGTTTACCATCGCTGGAGCCTGTAACAAGATTTGGCGAAAAGATTATTTACCAAAAGATCAGATAGCCATCATTTCAAGTAAAGATTCGTCCAGACGTCGTTTTTCTATGAAAGCGATACGCTGGATTCAAAGCATCGCTAGAGAAAAAGGTATTCATATTCAACACGCCAAAAATGGTGGTGAATACCGAATAGGGAAATACACTGTAGATGGTTTTCACCACCAATCAAACACGGTTTATGAATTCCTTGGGGATTTGTATCATGGTTGTCCTGTATGTTATACAGATCGAAAACAGATCAACCCCATCAATGGGAGACCCATGGGTGAATTGTACGAACATACTTTTAAACGTATAGGAGATATCATAGAAATGGGGTATAATGTAGTGTACATTTGGGAGCACGAATTCGATGCTAAGATGAAGGATAAAGAGTACAAAAAACCATTGAAAGTCTATACCCGAACCACGATCCCATCGAACCAAGAGAGGGGTTGGCTGGGGGCAGATGCAATGCAATAAAAATTGCCTATGATGTTGAGGAAAACAGTGAGAAGGAAATCAAGTATATTGACATTTGCTCTCTGTATCCTTACGTCTGCAAACATAAATTCTATCCTGTAGGCCATCCCACAATCTTGACTTATGAGAACATTGACATGGAGAATATTCGTCAGTATGAAGGACTCATTAAATGCAAAGTTCTACCCCCAATGGATTTGTTTCACCCCGTTCTTCCAGTTCACTGTAACAATAAAATGATGTTTCCACTCTGTATGAAATGTGCAGAAGAAAGTTCAAACATTTGTATCCACGGTGAAGAAGAGAGAGCTTTGGTTGGAACTTGGGTTACCTTTGAATTATTCAAAGCTCTTGACTGTGGCTATCGGCTAATACAAGTGTATGAAATCTGGCATTTCAAATCTGTTTCGGATCAGTTCTTTAAAGGCTATGTGGATAATTTCTTGAAAATTAAGCAAGAAGCTAGTGGCTATCCCGGTTGGTGTCAGACAGATTCGGAAAAAGATCAATTCGTTTGTGAATATGAGAAGGCAGAAGGGGTTCGTCTTGATCCAAGTTGTATTCAAAAAAATCCTGGGAGAAGATCGTTTGCTAAGATTATGTTGAACTGTCTTTGGGGAAAATTAGCCCAGCGTGAAAAATTGACTCAGACGGAATACATCAGTGATCCGTCTAAATATTTCGAATTAGTCACCAATCCCAATTTCATTGTAAAGCATGTAGAAATCTTTGACGAGGACTGTCCATTCATCTTGGTTAACTATGAATCAAAATTGGAACATATTGATACCCACGCTACAGCCAACGTGATAGTAGGGTCTTACGTAACAGCTTATGCAAGGTTGGAATTGTACGCCGTTCTTGAAAAGTTAAAAGATAGAGTTTTGTATTTCGATACAGATAGTTGTATGTACATTCATGATCCTGAATTGTGGAACCCTCCCATCATTAACAGCAGACTAGGAAAATGGACCGATGAAGAGCCTGATTGCAGAATTACCCACTTCAGAGGTTTAGGTCCCAAGAATTACGCCTATAAAATGAGAACAAAAGATGGAAAAGAAAAAAGCAAATGCAAAGTCAAGGGAATTACTTTGGATTACAATACAAATCAGCTGGTGAATTTCGACACCTATTCAAATTGTGCTTTGGATCGTACAATAGAAATTAAAGTTCAGTATGACTGTAGAATCAAAAGACATAGAGACAGAACAGTGACCAGTGAACCACAGACAAAAACGTTTCGCTCTGTATATACCAAAAGAGTTATTGTAAACGATACTGATACTGTCCCCTATGGCTATAAAAGTTTGAGGATATATAAATAGACTGTAAGAAAACAATATCGTGTTACATCGAAGTGAACGATCAAAGTAAGACGTTCTTTAAAAATCAGTTTTAAAACCAGTTTTAAAAACAGTTTTAAAAAAACAGTGGAAAATCAAAAGTGGAAAAATCAAAAGTGAAAGCTATCAAAAAGTGAGAAATCATGTCAGGCGAAAAAGATTATAGAGATTTTATCCAGCAGCACACGCTCGATGAACAACTACAGTTTGACATCAAATTCGCCTGTGTGAAACTTTGGATAGATAAATTGCATAAGGGAGTTGCAAAAGGAGAAACATCCTGCAAATTGTATAGAATGCACAGCTTTATTGTGATGATGTGTGATGATACAAATTTCGATCTGCCTCTCCAAGCTTATTTAGCAATTTGTCTGTTGAAAGATAACTATATTGCTAAACAAATGCATTCCACAAGTCGATGGGTATTCATTATCGTAGGAAGAACAGAAGAAAGTTTTCTGAACGTCCTGAAAATGAAATCCGTTCTGTTTGACTTTTACTTACGCTACAAAAAAGGATCTATTCAAGACGGTGAGGAAACAGTGGAAACCATGGAAGGCTATATTCTATTTGATAGAGATGTCACAGAAGAAACCGTATATTCAACTCTTTCGACAAAAGATCTTTCAAAACATGTTTCAAAACATGTTTTTCCATTTAGTGGAGTACGTGAATATAGTGAGATGGATAGCAAATTTCCATTGTTTTTAGGTCATGAACAATTGCATAAAGTTATTGTGGAACATGAAGACAAGTGGAAAAATCGAGGTCTCTGTGAATTCGCATTGTAAGAATTGTTTTGTCATTGTTGTAGATAAAAAACTTTGTTAAAAACTGTATTGTAAAAATGTTATACTGTTTTTTAACGATTGTTAAAAACTTTGAATGAATTATGTATTGTAAGAATTATTTCGTCAATGCTTTAAACGTTACTGTTTTTAATGTTTCAAACTTTTGAATAAAGAAATTGTCTTGTAAACACTGTCTTTGTAAAAATGTTATAGTGTTAGAATGTTTGCTTTTAACGATGATGTTTTAAGAACTTGAATAAAGTTAATTTTAAGAAGTTGTAAGATGAATAAAGAAATAAATTAAAAAAAGTCGTCTGTTTTGATTTCTTCCCAAAAAAACTTGAATAAAGAAAAGTTCAGACTTGGAAAATTAACAAGAACCCAAAGAAAAGTTCAGAGATGGGAAAATGTAGATAGAAAATAACATTCTATATAAATGAGATCATATAGTACATTATTTTCTATCTACATTGCCTACAGAAAAGCCTAAGTCTACATCCCAAGACAAGCCCCTCGGCCAAAAAACTATAAATTGCTGGCGAACTTTCTCTCTATAATCATTCGACTCTCAATTCTCGAGTAGTACGAATAAAACAAACTGTTAACTAGTGCGAATAACGGAAAAATGGATTCCAACTTAGACGACTCCTTACCACAAGAAAATCCCGACCTAGACATTTTCTCACCACAACCCGAAAACAGCAGAGATATTCTATCGATAGCTATGAATTCAACATTCATCGACCCGATGATACCACCAGTTAACAAAATCGAAGAAGAAATAGGCCAAATGATTTCAATCCAAAATTCTGTGATAACTCAGATTTTAGACGAAGTGAAAATATTAAACACAAATATGAATCAATTCAACAAAAACATCGAGACATTATGCCTACAAAATCAACAGAGTCGACAGGGGCAACAGAGTCAACAAGATTCATCTATAACGATCCCAGCCCAGGTTAACTTTGATAAAACCAGTTTTCAAAAGTTAACAGCTTCTATCGTCACTCCTGTAGAACATCAGTCAAATCAGACAGAAGAAGCCAAGCCAAGAAGAAGAGGAAGAAAACGAAAATCAGAGAAAGCAGAGAAAGACGATAACCAACTTCACAAAAAACAACGATTCGATCCCAGCTATGTAACACCACCAAAAACGGGGTTGGGTAAATATGGAAAAAACATTGATAACTTCAAGGAGTTCAAGATCCCGATGATCCCAAAAGAACCAGAAGAAAAGCTGGCATCAGAAGAAAAGTTATTATCAGAAGAAAAGCTGTCATCAGAAGAAAAGGTGTCATCAGAGGAAAGCTCTCGATAAAGGAAGACTCTCAATAGAGAAGAAAAAATCCACAGAAATCAAATCTCAATAGAGAGGAAGACTCTCAATAGAGAAGAAATCTTTGAAAGAGCGATACCAAAAAATCGAAACAGTCCTTTTCAGGGCTAACCAAAAACCCTAGAAAATCTATCTTCAACATTTGTGAATAAGTAAGACACCTAACCTCCAAGCGTATAAAAGACGATGCTATTTCCAGTAATTAATCATTCGGATTCCCGAATAGACGACAGCTAAAAGAAATGGTGATGGACTATAGTATACAATTTCTACTTCTCTCGATGACAAAATGGTATCTAACAACCTTTCTACTGGCCATGATGCATGACTCCACTTTGCCTATACATAAAATAAACAAAATAAGAAAGTTGATAGCAGATCGAAGAAGAGTAGTGGAGTGTCCTATCTGTCAGGTGAATTTTGGATCCTATCAATAGACGAGGAGGAGAAAGACCACAGCAAGAAAGAATCAAAGGAAAGCTGACGATAAAAGCAGACTCTCAATAGAGGAGAAAAAACCACAGAAACCAAAAAACAAAACAGTCCTTTTCAGGACTAACCAATACCCAGGAAGTCTATCTTACTCAAATTGTCAATTTCGCAGATGTATTCTAAGAGTTGTACTCTTGCAGAGAGAGAAAAACTTTTTTAGTGATAGAAAAACTTACAGACAGAAAAAAGTTGTAGACAAAATTTTTTCAAATAAAAAATCTCACAGAGAGAAAAAAAGTTGTAGACAAAACTTGAAGAGAAGAATTTTTATCGACAGAAAAAATTTTTTACGATTAAAAAATCTTGCAGAGAAAAATTCGAATAAAAATTTTTACAGACAAAAATTTTTCGATTAAAAATCTCGGATAAAAATTTTTACAATTAAAAAAAAGTTTTGCAGATAAAAACTAGGGACGAATAAAACTAGGGACGAATAAGACTAAGATCGGATAAGTCTAGATGATCCGATTCCTGGGAAATGTCGGAAAAACCCAGTAAACATGATTTGGTTACATTTTCGGAAAATGACGTCATGTTTGATTTCCGGGAAAGTCACGTAGAGCACAAAGGGAGACAAATCTTGTCTGACTAATTCAACCATAATACGGTGTATAGCTCATATAACCCATATCGTGGAGAAAAAGACTAAATCCAACCCCAACTTTATCCTAATAGAGAGAAAGACCAGCTCTCCAATGCCCCAGAGAGACCGCCACGTAGGTCTCTCTGGGGCAAGCCTAAGTCCGACGAAGACAGAAAAATAGTCTAAGTCCGACGGTGCTAGGGAAAGATTGAGGCGAACAAAGCCGGAAAAAAGACTAAGTCCTATAGAGGCGAACGATAATAGAGAAAGCCTAAGCCGAACAATAATAGAGAAAAAACCAAGACGAACAGTGTAGATCAAGATCAGACTAAGTCCAACAGAGTCTCTACTTGAACTAGTCTGATCCGGTTTATAAGTCATATCGTGGGGAAAAGACTAAGTCGAACAAGGTGATTGCCTAAAACAGCGTAAGGTGGTAAAATAAACATATCGTGGAGTTAAGGGTTGTATCAAAACGTTAAGGGCTGTCCCTAGTTCCCTCTCCCAGGGAGAGGGAACTAGGGACAAAAAAGACTAAGTCCAACAGTGGAACCGTTAAGGGATAAGGGTTTTAGAAGGTTTTAGAAGGAAACAAAAGGGTTTTAGAAGGGTTAAGGGAGAGATAAGGGTAAATGACGATTTTTCGACCCAATTTGGACCAATTGGTCCCCCTACAACCCGCCACGTAGGGCTGTAGGGGGACCCGGGAGGGCTCTAGGGGGACTCAGGGAGGGTAGCAGCGGGACCGAGTCCCGGTGCTACCCTCCTATACTATAGTACTACCTCCTATACTATAGTACTATCCTCCCTCAGGATAGCTAGACTAGGCAGGAGGGGGGGGAAGCAAAAATGCCAGAAAATGCCATTTTTTACCCAAATCGACCCAAAATTTTCCAAATTGACCGGAATTTGCCCCAGACTACCTAGCCAGGGTGGGTAGACTAGGGCGGGGAGGGTAGACTAGGGTGGAGGGGGGGAAGCAAAAATGCCATTTTTTACCCAAATCGACCCAAAATTTTCCAAATTGACCGGAATTGTCCCCAGGGTACCTACCCGGGGTAGGTACCCTGGGGACAAATTTCCCTCAGGGTAGCTAGACTGGGGACATGTCCCCAGTCTAGTTACCCTTACTACTCAGGTCAGCCTGCGCAGTCCGCAAGGTCGAAACTTTTCGCTATTGGTCAATTATCTGTATGCAAAAGGACAAGTCTACCACATGATCTAGTCGGTTGGTAAAGAAATGGCTGTTACGGATCCATAATTATGCGATGACTTGCTTGATATCATGCATTACGGAGATGCATTAAGCCCCTTTATGTCAGAGTATGTCGCGCTTATAATATTGTCATCTGGGTAAAGAATTATGGATAGTGTCACTAGACCGGCTGTCGCATGTAATAAACGGATTAGTTTACTACTGTAAGATAGTTAATTTGATATATTCATAATCAGGTCGTGTTGTTGTTTTTTTCTTTCTATCGACCTACTTACTAACAGACCTAACCAATACAGATCCCTTGTTTTCCAACCATCCTAAAATACATTCTTAGTCTACGTAATCGGTTTAGCTTATCAGATATTGTTTTACTTTGAAATTAACCCTTACCCTGGTAAATGAAAATCCAAATTTCACCATTTCAAAGTTGTTTTTGGAAAAGAGAGATCTCCTTATCGGACAGTGTAGATCCAAGATCAGACTGCACGTTCTGTGCAGTCTGATCTTGATCTACAATGTCCGCAAAAGGTCCGTGGGTCGCGATTAGCAGTCTAACGATTAATAAAGTTCTTTAAAATTAGGCTCAATATCCACCAACCATTCTTTAAAACATTCTTCGTTTTATACAATGTGAAAGTAATGCCATATCTGATTGGTCATACCAAATGATTCAGCCAATCAGAAATTGAACTACGTTGTTAATTTACAAACAGACTGAGAATACAAGTAACCGTGGTTCGTGAATTCAGGTTTGATTTTGAGCTGATCAATACCGGCTTGTGGTTTCCTTTAAATGTCAAAAAGCTGACTGTAGTGATGGCAAAGTCGGTCCGGATTTTACGTTCAGTGTTGAAAGAGTTAAAACTCGTCCAAGCTACATGTATAAGTCTTAGGGTAGAGTTTAAGATAGCTTATATCGATTTGCATAATAAACATGTTTAGCTCCACTGGCCGAAGGCCAGCGGGCTAATGTCATGGCCCGGTGTCCGTCGTGCGTCCGTCCGTCCATCCGTCCGTCCGTCCGTCCGTCCGTGCGTTAACTTTTATTTCAAACATCTTCTTCTCTGAAACTACCCATCCAATTTTCATGAAACTTCACAGAAATGATCCTGCCATGGTCCTCTTCAGAATTTCTTGAAAGAATTTGATTCCTTCAAAAACTCTGGTTGCCATGGCAACAAAACTGAAAAATATTGGAAATCTTTAAAAATCTTCTTGTCAGAAACCATTAGGCATAGGGCTACCAAATTTGGCATGTAGCTTTATGTAGTAGACCTCTATCAAGTTTCTTCAAATTATAGCCCTGGGGTCAAAATTGGCTCTGCCCCAGGAGTCACAAGTTTTACATAGGCTTATATAGAGAAAACTTTAAAAATCTTCCTGTACCTAGCCATAAGGCCTAGAGCTACTAAATTTTGCATGTAGCTATATCTAGTGGGCCTCTACCAAGTGGGCCAAAATTTTAGCCCTGGGGTCAAAATTGGCTCTGCCCCAGGGGTCACAAGTTTTACATAGGCTTATATAGAGAAAACTTTAAAAATCTTCCTGTACCTAGCCATAAGGCCTAGAGCTACCAAATTTTGCATGTAGCTATATCTAGTGGGCCTCGACCAAGTGGGCCAAAATTTTAGCCCTGGGGTCAAAATTGGCCCTGCTGCAGGGGTCACAAGTTTTACATGGGCTTACATAGTGACAACTTAAGAAATCTTCCTGTTTTGATTTTTTTTTTAAATTAGCCTTGCATCAGGGGTCTTATGTTTTACAGAGGCTTCATATGGACAAAACTTGAAAATCACCTTATTTTTATGGCTTTATCTTGTGGACCTCTACCAGGGTTCAAGTAATTATAGCTCTGGGATCAAAAATGGCTTTGCCCTGCGGGTCTCAACTTTCATATGGGCTTTTACAGAGAAAACTTTGTAAGTCATTTTGAAACCATTTGGCTCAGCATTGAAATGTTTATTATTTATGGTTTATATTTATAAGCCAGTGGAGCGATACAGGGCCATCATGGCCCTCTTGTTTTTTAATGAGAGTCAGGATAGCACCTGTTACCGCTGAAACCTGCTCAACCGGCGGAGGCATGCTTTATAGGCGCACTGTTTGAACTATCTCGTATAGTGATTTATAAGAGAGATAGAGAGAGAGAGGCGGAGGAAGAAAGACTGGTAGTCAGGTAGGCAGACAAAGCCTGAACTCTCACTGCCAAAGACATACAACACAATTGACAGTTGCCTTTCGTAGTTGCAGAAATATTGCAGTTCGAAAGCAATCCGTAGATCTTCTTTTATTCTTTTTGCATTTTCCGTGACGATTGATCAACCCTTTTTTTGTCTTCAAAGGCCATTTTCTCCTTACAAGTTGAAATTCTAATTAGCCACCAACTTCTTTTTTAACAACTTTGGCTAATCAACCTTTCCAAATTAAGATTTAATTGTTTGAGTTCGGCATTATCCCGTTCTCAACTACAAATGTCTTTTAAAAGCCATTGAAATTTGAGGGTCTTGTGACAAATAGACGAATGTCTCGTTACAGGACATTTCTTTCTTTGTCGTATATTTTTCATCGGATACATTGAAACGTAAGGCATGCGTTTGGTCCTCTTTTTAAAAGACACTGACAAAAATATACAAACAAATTAGAATAGTCCCAAAGCTGCATAAAGGGGTAACGGGTTATTGAATTACCCCCTGATTTCATGACCTGTTTAAACGAATTACAGTTGCCAAATTGGTCTCGTAATAATTATGTGCAGTCATTCTTCTTTTTAGGGATGCTTCTTAAAAATTGCGCGCTTCGGAAACAAACCTCTCTCTAGCACGTATATTAAGCGATTTCCCATTTTTTTGACAATGATTTTTGTAGCATTTTTGTACCAAAGGTCACTGTGAATAAACTGTGTTCTTCTTTTTAGAATTAGTTTTAAGAAAAATCTTTAAATTACCCAAAGTTGCATTTTGGATAATTGGAATTCGAGTTATCCCCAGATTTCATGGCCCGAATGTACATAATTACATGGACACAATACACTGTCAGACTACATGTATAAAGGCAAACTATGTCGTGTAGTACTTATACCATTCTCTCATTTTTGAGTCGCCTGGTTGCGTAGCAACTAGGCTCTCATTGTTATCATACTGATCTATGGGTTGACGAGGGCAAACCTCCAACCTTGTACTGCTTCCTGTCCCAAGTTCCGGTTTGCGAGATGAAACAGTTTTGTAATTGTTCGGTAAACAAACCAGTTATTTTCCTGTTGTAAATAACTTACAATTGGACCTTTGTGATAATAAATATGTCTATAAAACTGAGCTATTTGACGGTTTACACCTTTGAAACAATCATTTCGTCCACAAGGCTACACGTTAATCAATCGCTATCACAGGCATTAGTATCTAACAATAGCGCTTACGCAAATCTAAAAATAGCGGTCGTGAACAAAACAAATTTGCGGACACGCGGAAAAGAACCTCAAGCGTCTTTTCTACGGCACGCTTCTATTTGTGGAGAATTCTCAGTGAAAATTGTTTGATAATTGCCCATTAGATGTACGCTCTAAATCTCACAACCTGTCCTGAACTGCAAGATTTATTTCAATTCAACACTCAACCTATGATCGGAAAAAGAAAGGCGATACCGAGCATTTTTTCCAACAGCCTAGGCTATTTCATTTTTCGAACAAATTTAAAACGATTTGGAGTTTGCGTTAAATTCTTAGACATTCTTACACGTTGCCTCTTTACAGCTTTTTATTCTTGACTTTAAATAGTTTGCACACCCATATTTAGGTGCACCAGAGATCGTACATAGCGTATTTAATGTGTACGATTCTTTGCTGTGCCAAGTCATCGCTTCATAGGTGCTTTCTGGAATGGAGCTTGTAATCACGTGACATATAACGTCATTTGTATCACGGAATTCTTTATAAATTGACATATTTATGGATCAGTTGCTGAACCGGCCTTTATTTTCGGCGTACACCGACCTAACGCTTGACCGATCCATGCAGAGAGAGTATTATAAACCGTGTTTAATTGTTTGTCGTTCTTAAAGAAGTGACTTTGTCAAAGTTTGCTCCCCCCCCCCCCATGCGATTTACCTAGATCTAGTATAAAGGAAACAACAATTTATTAGTGCGGGTGTCAGAACGCAAGGTGCTTTCGTAACTGCCAAAATCTGAATGCACTCGGGAATTCGACTTGAAACTACGCAGTTCTAACAACCAGCAATCTGAGAAGTTGACGTTTTACTCCACTATAATTCAAATGCCATAAAACAGATCAATGTTAACCCACTCAAAAACAAGTTCTTTATTGGAGTGTTTGTAATTGGTGAAAGGGTAATAGAGCTTTGCGAATCGCGAACATTTAGTTTACACCAAAGCAATATACATGTAGATCTCTAGAATTTTCAATTGGTGTGGAAGCAGTACTAATTCCTTAGAAAACGCAGGCAATATAGCACATAGAGTTAGGCAGACAATATACACGAAAAAGGGTATCGGAAAAGGGGATAAAACGCAGACCACATATTAAGATTCATCTTCGCAAGCCAAGGATACTAAGGTAGTACCCTTGGCCGCTCGCCTCTTTAAAAATCGAAACTCCCGCTGCGCCATTTCATTGGATGCGATCAAAAACCATCGCGTCCAAACAAACCATCCGTAACAAGAAATCTTCCGCGAAACAGAAAACAATAATAACGGGCGCAGCGCCCGTCAAAAACGAAAGTTGTCGTGTTTGTGACGAAAATTTGCCAAAAAAGAGTAGACGATCGATATTTAATGAGTTTTTTTTATAGTTCATGATCAATTATGTGAAATATTAGGACGGGTTCCACAGCCAAATGATTGCGAATCATCGTATGTCTGATTAATTGGAGAGGTCATCAGACCTCTCCAACAGTGGTGAGTTTAAAAGGCAGACTGCCTCAGAAATTGCTGCCTAACTCCATGCTTTTCTGCGAAATTGTTCCGATACACAGTCTGTTTTGTCATGGTTTTATAAATAAACCGAAATCAAAAAACTGAAATAGGAAATAGACATGTTTTGTTTTTATACGACGGATTTCAAAAAGGATTTGTTATATTGATTTGATTGCAAATGACCTTTCCAGTAGTAGTAATTTTTTATTAAACAAATACAGCTACACACACACACACACACACACACACACACACAAAAAAAACGATTTCGTTAAAAAAGAGAACACCGCAGGAAAAAATCACGCAACTTGAAACTGTGGGAAGAAGGTCACGTGTCTGTCATGTAATGCATAAAAGGTTCCTCCTTTTTACACTGCGGCAATCATATAATGCCTTACTTATTTGTTTACATGTACCAAAATATATTGAAATTAAAAGCGATAAGCTATTTGAAAACATTGATGCTCAGACCTCTCCTGGCTTCTTTTTTAAAGAAGCCAACTTGTTTCAGAAAATTGTGATGAATCCGAAAGCGCAGCCATATTTGATGCATAGCCTAACAAATTTTATTACGAGCATTTTGATTGGTCAGAAATAACATCAGCGAAGATTACGCAACTCGTGATATTCGATAGGTGGCGCAGCGGGAGTTTCGATTTTTAAAGAGGCGAGCGGCCAAGGGTATGTAACGAACAAAGTGGAGTTCGTATCCTTGGCTTGCGAAGATGATTAAGATTGTGAATCGAAACCAGCTTGTCAAAGTTTCAAAATTCAAATCCCACACCTTCACGACTTAGCTACGCAGGACTCTTCTCAAATCAAAGAAAGACCCTGTTCGTACTCCAACGCCCGTATCTTCACTCCAGTTCTCATTAAACTTCTTTAGAATTCCATATTTTTTGTCTTGATAATATAACAGACAAATTGAAAAGTCAGTCACCTCTGGTCAAAAAGTTTGTCACTCGGTCAAATTTAAAACAAATAAAAAAAGTTATGGGCACTCTATGGGAGTATGTATCTTCAGTCTAACGCACATCAAACTTATTGGAAATGCTTATTTTGATAAAATACTGCACATGTGTGAGTGGATTGCCTTCGGTAAAAATGTTTGTCATTGGACGAGACATAAGTAAAAAGTTTAAAGGCTGATGATCATGCTAATGGGTTATATTATTTTTCTAGATCTAGCCACATTCTTATTAGAGTCCATTGAGGACAAAACTTGAACTCGGACAACAACAAAAGCAAATTACTCCCAAAGGACTTGTAGATTACTGAGTCAAATATTTGTGTGTGCTCCGGCGACTACATTTCAGTCCAATGATCATGAAATTGCCCAGATATTTGTCTCAATAATATTTTTGACAAAACTGAATACAGGTCATATTTGCTTGTCACTGGGTAAAATCAGACGAAAAATCACTGGGTAAAATCAGACGAAACCGTAAAAGTGCTGAAGAATCGATTTATGTACAGTCAAATACGCATGAAACTTTGTCAGACTGCATAATTTAAATTAGATATGGGTGAGATAAATTTTATGCACCAGGTACAGCTTTAAAAGGTCAAAGTCTTTTACCGCGGGTGACTTCATTTAAAAAATGGTTATCAAAAGGTACAATCAATATAAAACAAGTTATATCGTTGAAATGATATTCTTACGATTATGAACGTTCGTAACAAATGCATACCGCCCCGGCTGGGATCCGAACCCGTGCGGCAAATATCCTCGTTTATTAAGGTTTAAAAGACCAGTACATCGAGCTAAAGACAATTCTCCCTAACGCAGTTGTCAGGTATTGATTTTATAGTTAGGTGCAGTCGCAACGTTTGACGTAAAATATGACATCATTCTGAGGCGATTACGTCATCAAATTACAAGAGCTGTTCGGAAAGTCCACATGATTTGATCTATAAAAAAATCTGTTATGATCACATAACTTTCTTGAAGCACGACAGAAGATAAGAGAATATGTGCCATGCTCTGTGAAAAAGGTGGGGGGGGGGGGGCTGAATGCATTTACGTTGCAAAAAAGTATCGACCCATGACACCTTGTCCAGTCCGCGCAGGCTGACCTGGGCTGAAACGTTTTGCTTTTGGTAAATTTTCTGCCTGTATGGCAAAGGACCAATGTACCTCATGATTCAGTGGGTTGTTAGGCAAAACGGATTTTATGGATCTATAATACTGTGATAACTTGCTTGTTATCATGCATCACAGGGATGCATTAAGGCTCCTTTTCACAGAGCGTGGATCATTAATTTAATGATGTTTCTAGGCATAACATCCTGCAAGAATATCAAATTTCTTTATGTTACAAAGCGGTGTTCGAAGTTTCCTCCCCTTGGCGATCGGCACTTTTTCTAAACGTGTTATCCGTTTGAACTAACACATTTTTTATGTCGTGGAAGCCACTGCTTGCATATCAGTGCCGTCTGAATTTGGATACAGTAGTGTGTGCCTTCTCTTATGTAATTTTGACAGTTGTATAGAGTCGCTGTCCACGGAGCTGTGTTGATTAGGGGAAAACATTAAAATACATCGGTGCAAAGTCAGAGCAGTGTGGTGAATATTCCAGAAGTTCAAATCTGGAAATTTCTGGCTAGTAATAATGTTTTAACTGTATAATGTTTAATCACGTTTAGCCTTTGGTCTGAAATCTATTCAGAAGTGCATCTTCTTCAGCTTACCGGAAGACAGATGAGTACGGTGCTCGGCGATCTTTTTTTAAAACTGCTGTTATTGTCTTGAGCCTCACTGGTACTTTGACATCCATAGCCCCTTTATTTAGTGCATTGCGTACAGTTTACAAGGCACACTTAATTCATTTGGAATAGACCTCACTATCATAATGTGAATCAGTGCGAATCATACAAGTATATCCTTAATTTTTGAAGCGGCCTTCTCTCGAGTGTTCATCACAGATTCTTTTTCTGACATCTTTTAAAGCACGATGACACTGCGAAGATTAATGCAACGATTAATCTCGGACTCTTTAATCAAACTCAACCACAATTATGTTTTGAAGTGGCTGAGTTAATGTTTAGCGGTAACGAAGTTCTGTCAATTCAGTCATACATAAAAGTTTCACCTCAGGTTCCCCGTTCCAAACAACGCTTTCAAAACTGTCTGTAACTGAATAATCATAATGATAAACTTGTTTACTTTTGGTGTGCGGTAGCCTGATCTATATGCACTACCAAGACAAATTTAAAATCTACCAAGAGTTTGTTTACATGGCGAAAGTTAGTTTATGTTTAGCTTTGGGAAGCTAGTCAGGTAATGGTTTTCTTTGACATTTGAAGAAAATGAGCAGATTTACATATTTGATCATTTCTTTCGTGGGAGTGTCCTTGGGTAATCTTGACACTTCAGAGTCCTTGCCTAGAACTGGTGAAACCCAGGAAATACACGAATATGTGAGCTGTCGCCGTGATATGACTGAAATAATGTTGAGAGCAGCGTAAAACACCATTCAGTCAATCAATGGTCATTTCTGTGATAAATTTACGCGAACTTTCCGGACAAGCCTGGAAAAGGAAAAAAAGTATTTTGACCCTTTCTAAATGGAAGTAATCATTGCGGCAAATTTCAGACCGATTGTAAAAACCTAAAGAATGCAATTTCAAAGTCGATCTACATCTACTTTTGCCTGAATAAAACTTGGCGTATCGGACTGTGCAGATCAAAGATCAGATGATTAAAGAGCGCCTTTGCAATCCGTAGCCTCCGTGTTAGCGAGGATGGGCGTGTTCAAGAGTATACGTGTAGGCTACGTCTAGCATATTTTGTGTGACTAGATCTAATAATCAACATGTGTAGAAAATCATTACTCCTTGCTGTGTTTGTTTAAATTGCCACATGTTGCGTATTGACAACAATATTTTTTGCCACAATTAGAAAGTTGATGTTCTACTAATTTGTAGATCTAGATCTAATTACATACATGTAGATCTAGATCTGTACATGAAAATCGGGAAAATGCTAGATCTACTGTTTTTTTTTTTTTTGCTGTTATGAATTTTCCTTGGTTTTTTTTTTTGTTTTAGCCTCGATTTCCATAAATTTTGACTAGATCTAGTAGATCTACTAGAAGATCCAGATCTAAGTCTACAGTGAAGCAGTTTATTTTCGATGACGTGCATACCGATGCATGTATACACGGATAGAATTCCGTAAAATGGCTTTTTACAAATGCAAAAGCAAAAAAAAAAAACGGTCTAATTTAATGCAGACGACAACGATATTGACAGATGTTCCCGAACTTTTACAATTTTACCTCCGTTTCCAATGAGTACCAAAAAATACCGCTTAAGACGTTTGAAAAATCATCGAAAATAAGCGACTCAGCTGAGAAAGCGTTCGTGAAAAGGACTTAACGTTTCAAACTCAACACAGCAAGTTAACGCACTTAACTCCGTAAACTCAGTTCAGCTGAGTACGGACTTAAGTTTTTTTTCCGTGAAACCGGGCCCTGGAACTCAGTTTGGCAGTGAATGCGAGCCATCGGATCTCAGTTTCACAGTAATTGTAGCTAAAAATTCAAAGGTCAAATTTCTGCGGTAGGACGTCTTTCAAGATCGCTGGAGACAAGGTGTCCGGTACTATACGATACTATGTTCAAGTATCGCCTTCATTTTTGTTGTGATTGAAGAACAGAACTGTTCTTTTCATTATCAAAATTATCGATTGTTGTGCGTTAAACAGAGCGAGACATGTCATCATACGAAATAACCATTGTTTATGATATCATAGGTCATTCCCCTTTGTATTTGATTGTCTTCTCGCACGTTTTGCCCTCATCACGGTCTAATAATAGAGGAAAGTTCCTGTATAAATTGACGATGCTCTGTGAAATGGGGGCCTAATGCATCTGCAAAAAAATATCGACCCAGGGCAGTTTGCGCAGACTGACCTGAACCGAAACTTCTTGCCTTAGGTCAATTTTCTACATGTCAAAGGACCGGTGTACCTCATGTTTCAGTAGGCTCTTACACAAAACGGATTTTATGGATCCATAATTATATGATGATTTGCTTGGTATCAAGCATGTGAGTTGAACAGATGAAGACAGATCAATACGAAACATTCACAAGTTATGATAGATGACGTCACTGTCTGTGTTGTATTTTTATTCATTTGATCCGTATTTCATTCTGCATTATTTTTTAATTATAAAAATGAAATTTACACGTATTTCTAGACACATAATTGTTTATATTAAACCGCCATTGGGCCTTTAACGAACCATACTACTGCGACAGTCAACAAGATAAGTTCCACCATGTAAAGGATGACAGTGTAACACTGGAGTCGATCTAAACTTGCTTGACTTGTCTTAAGGTTTCGAGCGCCATATTTAATGAAAACAAATATTTTCAGACTGCTAGAAAGACCACTATATTAGTTTTGCCCGAGTATTTCGGAAAATGTTTGTCCGAAAAAGGAACGAAAAAAAAAAGAGAATCAGATCAAAGCACCGTAGTGCAGAAATGTAAAATGTGTTGTGAATCTGAAAGCTTGATGCGTTGGTTTCTAGAGACAACAGCAAAAGAAGATTAACAATTGTTGGAAAAAGGACAACTTGTTAATTCGTAATTTTCAAAGTCTTTTCAAAAGCTATTGTTGGATTCGAAAGGTTCGTCCTTGTAAAATGAGAGTCTATTGCTACAAGACTTTATTTTGATTATTGTTACTATGCCCAACTTCAAAAATGTTTAACTCTTTACCAAACGACAAAATTTTAGACCGGTCGAAAGTGAAAGAACATGCAGACGACAAGTTAAAAGAGACCTAAATGACTAAATCTGGTCTTGACAGGGTAGAAAAACATTATGGGAAAAGGAGAAAATGCTGTTTACTAAATTAAGTAATGCACTAGTTTGCAAACATTCGTGCAAATGATACAAATCTCATATTGGTAATATAATGGATAAAATCAAAACAGAAATTCATATAATAAATACAAGTTTCCTACAAATGAAAAATGCGAGTTTCATTATATCGGCGAATCCATGTGATTTATTACAATTGAGAGTGGTTCATATTACATGGTTAAATCTTCATATCGTATCAGAGATATCAGCTAGTTGTCTTATATGTCGAAAAAGTAATCGAATTTTCTGACGTCTCGTGAGAATAATAACAATCTCTTACTTGTGAAACAAATAATACATTTAGAAAGAGAGACAGCTTTTAAAAAAAAAAAAAAAAAAAATTGATTGGTACGTTTAACTCGTACTAAATATGACAAATAGCCTTTAAATATCCAAGTCGTGTGATATACACATGTAGGCTGACTGCTTATTATTTGACAGTGATTTGTTTAAAATTGTTTAAACGTTAGATCTAAGTAAACATTCTAAAGACCCCTTTAAAAAATGTACTGATATATTTTCACTGCTATACCTAATTTCAACATGCAAATATGGACCTCTAATACAGCTTTTCCACTACATAATCTTTTTTTTTATTCTTGGTATCAGATTATAGAGAACTATCTAGACAAACAATACCCTTAAGATGATCTAGACTTGATAACTTTGACACGTATTTCCCAGTCATTTTAATCTTTTACCAAACAATTTTGATGGTCCTGAAGAAGAAGGCTTTTGAAAACATTGAGGGAAAAGGATAAAATGCTAAAAATAAGCATTTTCTCAAAAATGTTTTCTACCTTTTCTGGTTTTCGGGGAAAAAAATCATCATTTGAGACACATTTAATTGTCGTCTGCAATTGCTTTCAATTTGTAAAAGTCTAACAATTTGTCGGTTGGTAAATATTGCTCTAATTCTGCACTTCAAGTACAAACTAACTATTAGATTAGACGCAATATCTCAGCCAGTCAGATTGTTAGTGTTGGAATTTAGAATTAAACTTCAGTTACAGAACATGGCTTTTGTATGGTCCTCTACATCAGGAAAAAAATATGTCATCCTAAAAAACTAAAATGCTCGATGATTTTAAACAGTTTATGGTCTAGGTATTGATTTTTTCCTACTTTTGGACGACAAAACGTCGCGGCAGAGATTTTATTTATCTTCGTCCAAACAGGGTTAATTGATAGCAATAGACAGGTTTCGCTATTCCATCAATGACTTATTACTGCTATAGACGCGCAGTAATTCAATTACTACCGGTTACCACTGGAAACTTTCAGACAAATTTAGTTGTGGTTTATTGATAGGGTTGGGTAATATCACAAATGTAGATCCTCACTCTGATAAAGCGACCCTCAAAAGATATGAGCAGCGCTATGGTGAATGGGGGTTTTAAGTTCATTGTCATGATGCATTATGCCTAGCAAGTCGTCGCGAAATATGGATTTTTTTTTTTTTCATAAAACCGGTTGATCAAAAAGATCCGACTCAGGTCACCCTGTGTGGTCTGCGCAGATGCATTAAAACCCTTTTTAACAGAGTATGACTCATATACATGTATAACTTTGTAATTAAGATCAAGTTATAGAGTTATAGGCCACCATACAAACATGTATATGACCCCTTAGGACGAATATTTTTACCCGAAACGTACAAGAATTTGGTTGAAGGATTACTAGATGATTTATCAATAAAAACACTAAGGCAGGCTCCAGACCTTGGGGCCGACCCCTACTAGCTCAGTCAGTAGCGTACAGGGCTTGAGTAAAGGGGGAGGGGCCGCTGGTTCGATCCCCAGCTCGGCCGATTTTTTTTTCCGAGGATTGATGATAGTCATTGCGACTTGATTCATTCCGCTCTCACCGCTTGCCATTTGACGAAGGCTACGTGGGAAAGCAACCAGTGGCTTGGAAAGAATATTTTGTGTAGTACTGGTAAAGGAAACTCCAGGAAAGCATGTATAGGTGCACTGGCCGCCGCGATATAACCGGAAATAGTTTTAAAACAGCGATGCCAGTATATTCTGGAAGAAAACACATCTACAGGGTTCTTCCAGTTGTCATTACCTAGGGTTTCTTTGAATGTAGAGCGCACAGACAAGATAGCCTTTATGAAATATTTGAGGCATGCTCTGCGAAAAGGGGCTTAATGCATCTGCAAAAGGTACCGACCTAGGTCAGCCTGTACAGGCTGACCTGGGCCGATACTTTTTGGTTTTGGTCAATTTTCTGCGTTTCCAAGGACCAGTCTACACAATGAATCAGTCATTCGTTAGAGAAATTGATATAATAGTACCATAATTATGTAACGACTTGCATGGTATAATGCATCACATAGATGAATTAAGCCCTCTTTTGCCAGAGCATGGCTCATTTAATTTCAAACAAATGAACTCCTATGCAGGGCAGGGCAGTTATTGTATAGTTTTGTTAAAGGGCTGGACTCCAAGCTGATGCAACAATCGAAATATTAATTTAGGCCGTGAACCTTGTTGTTTTGGAATAAAATATTAATGTCTTAAGAAATCTTCCTATGCAGTCTGTGAAATGTGACACCCTCTAGCTATGTGGGCGAATCTGCGACCACAGGGTAATAATTTGGGCCACTTTGAATTAAAACTTCTGCATAAAGCTATGTCAAAAGCTGTGGCTCTCTCCTATACTCGCATATTTTTCATAACTGCCGCTTCTGCTGCTGCTGATGATCAGCATGTGCTTGATTAGATACACTTAAAAAAATGCAAGTATGGTAAAATACCAAAACATTCCTATACAATTTAGCCATAACACAATGCATGATTACAAATTCAAATCGTCCATGGTTAGTTTACCTTCCATTCTCCCTATTATCTCTTCTAATATTTACATTTCATTACGAGTTGCTTACTTAAACATTACAGAACAGATAGGGACATTATTTGTGGAGTGTCTTTGTAATCTAATGCTATAATTAAGTATCTATTACACAGCAGCGGTCAGTGCTGTCTGATCTAGATCTATACTGTCTACATTAGGGACTATAATCCGGGTCAGCACTAAAAGGATTTATATAACAATTTTCAGAAATTCGGAAAAATAACACGCGAGTGAAGTACTTATTTTCTTTCGTTACGCCAACTTGAGACGAAGTGAACATGAAAGAGACGTTTCAGCAGTAACATCATCATAAAACTTTCAATCAGGCTCGTTAATTGTTACCCTTAACAAATAAACATTTTCACAAGATCTACCCTTTTATACAAAAACACTATGAACGAAATAGTTTATTGACTTATACACCTGTACATAACAGTTACAGTGAATAATTTCAAAACTTTCAAAATGGGTATAAGGATTATTCTAACATGACACGTGAATTCGGCTCTATAAACAGTGTAACGGAACCGTGGTAAAATCAACGTCATCCTACATTACATGTTTAGTAAGAATTCATCCGCATCCGCTTTTGTATATCAATTATGAACTTGTTTTCTTTTTATCAAGAGTTTGTCATGTTAGAATCGAAATAATCTTCTTTCTATCGTGGTTTATCGTTCAATAAACCACGGTTGTGAGTTATGAGGCGAAATGAACAAACCACGAAGGCTATCACCCTTGTGGATTATTTATTGTGCCTCAAAACTCACAATCGTGGTTTATTGAACGATAAACCACGATAGAAAGAAGATTATTTCTTAATTTAAAGGTGATTTTAGTGGAGGTTAAGGTTATAAATTCTCGCAGATTCACCAAGACTCATCATACCTTTATTAACAATGCTTGAACCATTTCGGCCCCTAATCGTTTTAGTTACCTTTTTTTCCATAGTTTAACCCTTTATCGCACAATCCCGACTTTTAACGACCCTGGGGAAGAAGCCTTTTGAAAACACTGTGGGAAAAGGAGAAAATGCTGGTAACCAGCATTTTCTATTTTTCCCAAAACAAACTTCAGTTGTTGAGTCACATTTATTTTGTCGTCTGCAAATGCTTTCAATTTGAAAACGTCAAAATGTTGTCTTTTGTTAAAGAGTTAACTTGTACTAACCAATTGACTGTATCAATTCCCATGTGAAACTCTAAACTCGTTACCTCCTGAAATAAGTTTACAGCGAACTGCTCTTAAAACGTATTTGTGAACTAGGGATAAACAACTTGAATCAAGGTCTAAGAAATTAATCTTTGTGGAAAAAAAAAAAAATAGTTAGGAACATCGGATCTTGATGATTTCTCAAAGATGGTTTCAGACAAGTTATATCAATTCTAAGAGCAATGATGGAAGTGATAGACAAAATTGAAAAATATCTGAACAGTTAACTTTGACATTACAAATTTTGTCATGTAACCGGAAACTACAATCTTATACCAATCTGCAGTTCGGGTGTGTACATGTAAAAGCATTCGTCAAAACTCGGCCGATTCCGTACCTACATCTACCCTCGTCCGTTTAAAGGAAGCTTCCATTTTGAACTACCAGTCACATGATCTTAAACATGGCGGCGCCCCTGTAAATCGCTTCGCAACGACATGAACAACCACGGTGACCGTGGTTGTGAGGTAGAGCGTCGGCCTTGTAATCAAAAGGTCCTGAGTTCGATACCCGGGAGCGGATGTCAACTTTGGGACTGTTCATTGGCCCACACATTCGGCGCGAGTACTGGTGTAGTTTCCAGGAAGCAGAATCGAGAGAGATTAGTATAAGTTGTAAGAACTTGTTTCTCAATCGATGTAAAATAAATACATGTATGTTTAAACTAACAACCACGGTGAAGTTATTCACGTCTATCGATCTGTCGATGTAAGCTCCCTACGGAATTTATGAACCACGCTAAAAATTGAATGTACAAACTACCGACGGAAATATTCTTAGATAACGACAGAAAATTGTGACTCATGTTTTCTTTTTTAAGAGGAGCCTTACAATTTCAATAACGGTAAAACGGTGTACCTCCGGCGATGAAATGAACCGTGTAGGTGCATATCAAGCTACATGATACAGCCAAGGAATTTGATCACCGGATCACCCGAGGTGTGGCGAATGTATGTAAAGGCCTAATGTTAGGGTCCTTCCTGGCTAAGCGGCTAACCCATGCAGTGCTATTTCTTAATTAACCCTTTACCAAACGACAAAATTTTAGATCGGTCCAAATTGAAAGCATTTGCAAACGGCAAATCAATTTTTGCTAAAATGGTGGTAATTGTCAGTGAAAGTGTAGAAAAATTTTTGGGAAAAAGAGAAAAGGCTGGTTACCGGCATTTCCTCCTTTTCCCTCAAGGTTTTCAAAAGGTCGTTTCCCCAGGGTCTTTAAAATTCAGAATTGTGAGGGAAGGAATTTATGCTCTAGAAATTTTCAGTAAGGAAAAAGAAAAGCCGAACTATTACTATTTCAGGGTTGTTTGACAAGTATGTATTTGGATAGCGGACATTACAAATCCAAGATTTTTATTTGCTCCGTCAGCCAGAGCAACCAAAGCTTGATTAGTGCCCTAAGTAATGTCGAGGCGCCTGGTTTTATTCCCTCTTGCGCTCTAGGCATGCGACAAGGCACTGCCGAACCCCAGCTTTGTACTGACTAAACCTAGGAAAGATAGTCAGGTGTGACCGTGATATGACTGAAATCCGTTGAAGGCGAGGTAAACACAAGTATTACAATTGCATATAAGTCATAAAGTTTATCAAATTCTGAGACAAGGCCAATTTTCAGCTTTCGTGAACGTTGCCCTTTTGAGATGAACCGTTTTGCTATGTTGTTATACGTTTTCCCGTCTCGAAATAAAGTACTAGCTCAGGTCGTTCATAAATACTAGTAGTATCCAGCAACAAGTTGATTTAACCCTTATCCTGCTGAATAAAAGAAATGAAACTTTCAAGCCGTTAGTATAAACCCAAAACTTTCCTGTTTCAAATGGATTTTTGGAGGGAAGATATCTCCTTATCGGACAGTGTAGATCAAAGATCAGACTGCACGTTCTGTGCAGTCTGATCTTGATCTACGCAGTCCGCAAAAGGTCAGTGAGTCGCGATAAGCAGCCTAAGGGTTAAAAGCATCCACCTCCTATCAAGGGATTGAAAAGAATAAACGGTGAGCCCCCAACGGGGTAAAACCATTGTCTCCGAGGCATGGTAAATTGATTTTTAATGATACCTCCGGTGTTTATTCGTTTGATTTTTTCGATGATAGATAATCAAAGAGAAGGCTTTTAAAGATACAGTAATTATATAAAGTATTTATTCACCATCTCGATCTACTGGTACTTTAGGCGGTATCCTTTATCTAAACATAGAACGAAGAGCCATAAAATATTGGTGTAATTTATTACAAAGCATCTGTTCATTTGTCCAAGCCATCTTTACATGTATGCATAATAAATTTACTACATTTTTTAAGAAACGAAAAATATCTTTAATAAAGAAAGACGGCGTAAATAAGCCAGCAAATAGGCAGGGCCTTAAAATAAACATGTCAATTTTTTTACCAGTCACAAGTTTCTATTCACTCATTTGTTATCAGCACCATCACAAAGTAGGTCAAATTCCAGCACATTCGGTCACATCGAAACATGGTTGTCGGCTATTAGGACGGTACATGATGCTCAAAGTGTGTCTTAACTCTTTACCAAACGACAAAATTTTAGCCTTGTCCAAATTGAAAGCATTTGCAGACAACAATTTCAATGTGGCTCAAATGGTGTGACTTTTCTTTGATAGTGTAGAAACATTGTGGGAAAAGGAGAAAATGCTGGTTACCAGCATTTTTTCCTTTTCCTACAATGTTTTCAAGAGGCTTCCTTCCCAGAGTCGTCAAAAGGCGGCATTGTGCGGTAAAGGGTTAAATTTCAATTTATCCGTACAGCCTTAATCTGAAAACGTTTCATGGTTTATTTCGAAATCGAGTGATTGAAGTCTTCAAGCAGCTATAGTGTAATAGGTGCTTTTCAATAAAAGTCAAAAGTCAAAAAATGGGCATAACTGTGTCAAAAAATATTCTCTGGGTTGCACGCCTTTCTTGTATGAGCTCCCCTTTTAATTGTTAACAACTAGCCTGAGTCTAGGAAATATCTCTTCAATAATGACAAGAAATATCATAGAATATCAAAGTTTTCGCACAACGAGGCATACGCATATGCATACAATGCATACGATGACAATGCTATGATAAAACCTCGACGCTTTTTTCGAAAAAAGATGAGCTAAAAATGAGCCATGCTCTGTGAAAAGGGAGCCTAATGCATCTGCGAAAAGTATTGACCCAGGTCAGCCTGCGCAGTCCGCGCAGACCGACCTGGTCTGAAACTTTTCGCTATTTGTCAATTTTCTCCGTGTCGAAGGACCATTCTACCACATGATTCAGTTTGTTGTTAACCCTTAAGCTGCTAAGCGCGACTCACTGACCTTTTGCGGACAGTGCAGATCAAGATCAGACTGCACAGAACGTGCAGTCTGATCTTTGATCTACACTGTCCGATACGGTGTTTTCCTTCCGGTAAAATCAACTTTGAAAACGCAGTGTTAGGGTTTTTACTGTTGAGTGGAAATTTTCGTTTCATTTATTCAGCAGCTCAAGGGTTAAAACAAACTGGCTATTATGGATTCATAAATATGTGATGGCTGGCTTGGTATCATGCATCACGGAGATGCATTAAGCCCCGTTTTGCCAGAGCATGGCTCAAATATATTCTGTGTTATATATAGCTGGTGAATACAACCACGTGCTGTCCTTTCAATTTGTGAAATTTTGTGGTATATTTAGTTGGTGAATGTGTCCTTTCTATTTGTGAAATCTTCTGGTTTGTATAGGATTTTAGAAGAAAATACAATGATCGATGGCTTTTATATAAGAACACTTGAATGACACTTAATCAAGAGAGAACTCGTGATAAAGCACTTATCTACAGAAACACAATTGTTTCATTTCACTCCGTGGGGAAAATGAAAATTAAAGTGATACACTGTCAACCACGTTGAAATTTAATTGAAGAAAAACAAAAACAATACAGACACATTTTTCTTAACCTTTTCATTTGCCGCTATTCCTTGGAGCTTATTTACTATCTGGGTCCGTATTCACCAACCATTCTTATGAACGTTCCGAGTTTTATTCTCCAAAATTTTCTACATTTGAAAGTGACACTACTCCTGATTGGCTAAAGCATTTGGTTTAGCCAATCAGAAGTTGTGTTACTTTCAAATTTTCAAAGAACAAGACTGAGAATTTTCTTAAGAATGGTTAGTGAATACAGACCCAGGATGCTTAGTGCCACTCAGTGCTCTGTTGCAAACTGTGTAGATCAAGATTAGACTGCACTGTGTGATCTTTTATGTAAAATACATGTTTTTTTTTTTTTCACCTGCTTATTTTTTCAGAATTCTAAGATCTTTCTAATGTGTTCAAAATAATTCAAACAATTGACAAGTTTTGTAGCAGAGAACATAAGAGAAAGTACAGAACAGGCTGAAATAAACCAAGATGGATAAGTGAGAAAATTAATTGACTAATATATAGAACATTTCAATTGTTGATGATAAAAGGTGAGAGTTTTCTGCAGAAAAAAAATTAAATTGCAATATCTGGACTTTAACCATTGGCTTGAAATATCTATTATATGTGAGCCACACTCTGACAAAAGGAAGCTTAATGCATCTCCGTAATCCATGATACCAGTCAACAAATCACATAATTATGGATCTCTAATAGCCACTTTAAAATAAAACAAAAAAAAACGACTTAATCATAGGTAGACTGGTCCCTGGACATACTGAATATTGACCAATAGCGAAAAGTGTCGGTTCAGGTCAGCCTGCGCAGTCCGAGCAGGCTGACCTGGGACGATACTTTTCGCAGATGCATTGAGCCACCTTTTGACAGAGTATGGTTCATATATTAAGAGTTTAAGCATTTGCCAAACAATATTGAGTTTAAAAGAACGCCGAAGAAGATGGCTTTCTAAAATATTGTGAGAAAAGGAGAAAATGTTGATATAGCATTTTCTCTTTTTTTTTTCTTATGCCTTCCATCCCATGAGAGACAATTCTCCTAATTTGAGAAACATTTGATTTGTCACCTGCAAATGCTTTCAAAGTGGACAAATCCAAAATTGTGTCAGCTAGCACAGAGTTCAGGATTGAATATATAATGTGAGCCATGCTACGGCAAAAGGGGGCTTAATGCATCGGCGTGATACATGATACCAAGCAATTCATTACATGATCAAGGATCCATAAAGTCCATTTTGTCTAACAGCGGACTGAATCTTGAAGTGCACTGGTCCTTGGACTCGCAGAAAGCTAACCAATAGCAAATGTTTCAGCCCAGGTAATACTTTTTTTGCAAAATGCATGAAGCCCCCTTTTAACAGAGCACGATTCTATTATCTTTCATAACCGAAATGTACGTTTCTTCAAGGAACTTTCAACACTTTTCTTTTTCATTTATATCACTCTGCCAAGTGCACCCCTACATGTATTTATGGAGTTACTTTGCCGGTATGGTACCATGCTGTTTGCTGCATTCCCCAAAAGCAAAGTGGGTTAGCTGTTGCACACTGACAAGCAAACTTTCGTTTAACTCTACCAAACGACAAAATTTTAGAGTGGTCCAAATTGAAAGCATTTGCAGACAACAAAATATAGGTGATTCAAAAATTAAAATTTGATTTGGGAAGGGTAGAAAACATTGTGGGAAAAGGAGAAAATGCTGATTACCAGCATTTTCTCCTTTTCCCACAATGTTTTCAAAAGCTCTTTTTCTCAGAGTCGTTAAAAGTCGGGATTGTGTGGTAAAGAGTTAACCGAGATTCGTACTAGCTACCGCTTGATGGCCATACTGAGAAATTGTGCTCTCGCTCTCATCTATCCACCAAAATGGCATTTAAACCATAACTGTACGGACTGGTTTATGAAGTTTAAAAAAAAACATCACACCAACTGACACAGGCAGGCGAGAAAGAGATAGAGAGAGAGAGAGAGAGAGAGAGAGGGGGGGGGGAAAGAAGAAATCCGTAAGCTCTACAGCAAACACCGAGCGAGACGAAATTCTTCAACTTAACAAATGCATTCTGCTTATTGATTAAATTTCAAAGCGATCCAGTATTTCAGATTTCCAAGCCCCGAAGTCATTTCACTAAGACGATAATTACACTTCAGAAAGCCAAAGATATAATTATTCAACGTATCCCAGGTCAGGAAATGCAGTCCGCAATTTTTACGATATTGGATCGCGAGCTTTACTTGAGAGAATTTCCTCTGTTAACCCATTACCAAACGATTCTATCTTTTAACGACCCTGAGGTAAATGCCTTTTGGAAAACATTGTGGGAAAAGGAGAAAATGCTGTAACCAGCATTTTCTCCTTTGCCTACAATGCTTTCTGTCCTTTCAAAGACAGTTTCCATCATTTAACCCTTTCCACACTACCCCGACTTTTAACGACCCTGAGGAGGAAGCCTTTTGAAAACATTGTGGGAAATGGACCAGCGTTTTCTCCTTTTCCCACAATGTTTTCTACCCTTTCCAAAACAGAAATCATCATTTACACTACATTTAATTTGCCGTCTGAAAATCCTTTCAATTTGGATCAGTCTACAATTTTGTCGTTTGGAAAAGAGTAAAGTCGGCATACGTTTGCAACTAGCAAAGAATTAAAATGCTAACTAGATGCATGAAAACTTTAAGCTGATAGTTAAAAATCCAAATCTTGCGGTAAAGTATTTTTCACTGGGAAAAACTGTCATCATATTGAACAGTGTAGATCTAAGATCAGTCGGACCACATAAATGCAGTATGATCTTGATCTAGCAGCCTAAATGGTTAACTTTTTATACCTTCTGAAAACAAAGCGAGCAAGTGACAGCAATTTGAAAAAAAATCTTGTCAAGAAATGACAAATAACATGAGTAGACCTGTATGGAAACATTTTGCTATAGTCAGTTTTCTGCATGTCAAAGGACCAGCCTACTGCCAGATTTAGTCTCGGTTGTTGAACACAATGGATTTTATGGATATTCAATTTTGTGAAGCTGTGCTTGGTATCATGCATATGCATTAAAACCCCTTTTGCCAGAGCATGGCTCACATAAATCAAGTCAAATTCCATGAATAAAACTGAAAACATTACAGTAAAAGAAGAAAATTGCTTGGCACGGGCAATTTTCCTTGTGCCATGGTGTTGTTAAGAATAGCCTGCCTCGATAAGCAAAAAGACGTCATCCAGAGGAAATACGTTAACCCTCAGACTGCGACTCGTGGACCTTTTTTTTTTTTTTTGGACAGTGTAGATCAAGATCAGACTGCACAGAACGTGCAGTCTGATCTTGGATCTACATTGTCTAATAAGGAGATATTACCCCAGCCTCCATAACTTTGAAAAACCAACATATTGGATTTTACAATCGGCTTGAAAGTTTCATTCAAGTTATCTAGCAGGAAATCCGTTAAAAGCTCCCAATTCACCGAGATGTACACCATCCCGGCAATTTGTATAGAAGACGGCTCGTTTAACTTTAATCTGCCTTTATCGCACTACTTTTTAAATTTCGAGTTTCCCAATAACCGTCTCATTAGCGATAAATACAGTCTATTGTCTCATTTACTTTCAGCAGTAAAAAAAGATTGCATGTCTATCATCTGGTACTTCAATGACGGTCTAAAAGTGTCTTATTTTTTTATTCCTACCTAAAAATTGCCCTTTATGTGTTTCGTTGTTCGTACTTTAACCAGATTATTAAAGGGCACTTTTGTATACGAGCCGTGCTCTGTGAAAAGGGGGGTTTAGTGCATCTGGAAAAAGTATCGACCAAAGTCAGCCTGCCCAGTCCACAAAAAACTTTTTTTCCTATTGGTCAATACTTTGCAGCACAAAGGATCAGGGCCCGTATTCACCAACCATTCTCAAGAACGTTCTTGGTCTTATTCTTCAAGATTTTCTACATTTGAAAGTAACACAACTTCTGATTGGCTAAACCATTTGGTTTAGCCAATCAGAAGCTGTGTTACTTTCAGATGTAGAAAATCTTGGAGAACAAGACTAAGAATATTCTTAAGAATGGTTGGTGAATACGGACCCAGTTTACCTCATGATCCCGCTGGTACTTAGATGGATTTTATGGATTCATAATTATGTGATGACTTGCTTGGTAAATGTATCCGAGATGCATTAAAACCTCTTTTGCCAGAACATGGTTCATAAAGGTATATACTGGAGGGTGTTTGCGCCTCTTGGCAACGCTTTGATTGGTTAAATCTTAAGCCAGTTTATTGACTTCCGGTTTTAGGCTTTTGATACAATAAAGTGAGTCGCGAAATGATCAGTTTTGAGTACCTTTTTTTTCCCCGAAAACAAGGCCATTTTTCACATAGTGATATGTAATTGCGTCTTTATGGACAGAACGCGTGTCTTAATTTTACAATGGCCCAGGTCCATATAATATTTTGAACAACAGACCAGTCCATACACTTTTCTATTGCGCCAAAGGCAAGTCGACGTCTCCTTCTACGTTGTAGGCGCACCGTTCAAAAAAAGAAAAATATGGTCCTTAAAATGTGAATTGGCTGTATTTGAGCCGTGCTCTGTGTAAAGGGGGCTAAATGCATTTGCAAAAAGTATCGACGCAGGTCAGCCTGCGCGGACTGCGCAGGCTGACCTGGGCCGAAACTTTTTGCTTTTCGTCAATTTCCTGCATGTCGAAGGACCAGTCTACCTCATGATTCAGTCGGTTGTATGGAAAACGAATTTTACGGATGTATAATGCTGTGGTGACTTTTGCAAAAAGTATCGACGCAGGTCAGCCTGCGCGGTCCGCGCAGGCTGACCTGGCCGAAACTTTTTGCTTTTCGTCAATTTTCTGCATGTCAAAGGACCAGTCTACCTCATGATTCAGTCGGTTTTATACAAAACGGATTTTAGGGATATATAATGCTGTGGTGACTTGCTTGGTGTCATACATCACAGCATGGCTCATTTTCTTTAAGTTCCTCTAACGACTAGTAAATGTTTTAGTGGTTGTATTAACCCTTTCCCAAACGACAAAATTTGGACTGGTCCAAATTGAAAGAGTTTGCAGACGACAATTTTAAATTTGATGAAAATGGCTGAAAGTTATCAAAAAGGGGAGAAAACACTGTGGGAAAAGGAGAAATTGCTCGTTACGAGCAATTTCTCCTTTTCCCACAGTGTTTTCAAAAGACTTGTGCTGCAGACACGTGAAAACCAGGGCTTGTTTGGGAAAGGGTTAACTAGTGGTTGCAGAAAACTAACCTAATACTCTCTAACTATTCTTTGATATAGGAGACATGTTCAAACTGAACGTGCATTAAGCATAAGAATGTCTGGTGCAAGAGGTAATAATTCTACTTTGCCTTTAAGCAGCTGACGAAAATTGCATCTTGCACTTGACATGGATCTGGTAAAACGCACAGATTAAATACAAAACAATGAAATAAAGATCGGGGCAGGAGTTTGCAAAACATTTACACCAATGTTAAGAGCATTATGCACACAATGCCCGAAATCAAGGGGAGGTCACTTTTCAGCGCTTAAAGGCGGGGTAACCCAAAGAATTTAGCTTGCATATCTACAGTTTGTGTTTAATATTTGAAAGGTCAATGAAAAGACAGCAAAACAGATGGAGTTCGCAAAACAATTATGAATTTGTACATTTAAGTAGACAGACCGTCTGATCCGCCGAAAATACTTATCTTGTTAGTCTTAAGTGTTCTATATACATATAATATTTATACAGTTTGCTGGTAAAAAAAATAGCGGCCGAAAGATGATCTAAAGTAATGGATACTGTGCATTATTTTTTATTTTCCAATAAAATGTTACACATATCACAGGCAGAACTAACAGTCAGCATCGCCTGATCACCATAAGCTTTTAAACTAATAAGTAGGTTTGACAGACTCTTTTCCCTCGTAATTTCATGATTTTATCATCCACTAGCATATACTTACCGAAATGTGCGCTTTTGCGATAGACTGAAGTGACAGACTTCTTACAACCAGAAGCGGAGACAGAACTAGAAAGCATACTATTTGCAAGAAGGAAAAATGATAGGAGGTATTAGAACTTTACGCTTGATCGTAAATGGATTTCATCTCAACGATCATAATATGACAAACTAAGAAGCGATGTACGGATTTATATGCAAAGTTGTAGCTAAATTCATCTATTAGACATAAACTTTTAAACCAAAATTGAGAGCTCGACATTAATTTTATGTTAAACACTTTCAGAAATTCCAAAATTACGCATTAACAGGATGATTGATTACATTATTGGGGCCACATTAAATATGCCAAGCGGGCACCATTACGACAAAAATACGACCGCTTGACGTCCGTTTTGGATTTGTATTAACACTTAAGCTGCTGAATAGCTGCTTAATAAATGAAACGCAAATTTCTTCTCAATACTACTCAATACTAAAAGTCCAAACATTGCGGTTTCAAAGTTGATTTCACCGGAAAGAAAATACCGTATCGGACAGTGTAGATCTAAGATCAGACTGCACGTTCTGTGCAGTCTGATCTTGATCTACACTGTCCGCAAAAGGTCAGTGGGTCGTGATAAGCAGCTTAAGGGTTAACGTTCTTGTGACAGACTGACTGCGTTTTGAGTTGATAAAAATCATAGCTGTAACACGAATGGAAGGGGTTTTTTTTCTGTCTAGAACTGACGTGGGCATGTTGAAATATAGCGAATGTCACAACAAGTAATAACAGCAAGACAAATTGACCAACTGTTCAGCAGTTAATGACTTTTCAGACTTATAGTTTTCCATGAACTCTTGAGACCAGTCACGTGACATTGTTCAATTAATGGAAATCTGTAACGGATAGGTGCCGCTAGGATTTCAGATTATTGTTTTTTGTTGGAGATCATTGGCGTTATAGGGTCATAACGTCTGCCTAAAAATATCTTTCATCGTACGACGCCCAGACAGTCAAATTAAGTGACACCATTTATCTACAAGCCAATACCATATCTTCTGTCCAAAGTTAAATGTGTCCATTTGAAACAGCGAGCCTTAATGGCAGAAAAGTGTATGGTACGTAGTTCTAAAAAGAAGTTGTATTACTATTATGCTTTGCAGACCATCAGTCCTTCCAAACTTTTTCGACCATATCTTCAATTTATTTATTCATTTATTTATTAATTTTTTTCAAATTCGTTTTCAAAAAGGTGGCTTCAACCCCCTGCCAGTATGATAAACAGTCTATGTTTCACTATTTTACGATACTCAACCGCAAGTGGCAAGCGGATCACCGTCAAATTATGGGCCATGCTTTTGCATAAGGCAGTTTAATGCATCTCCGTGATGCACTGTACCAGGCAAGTCGTTATACAATTATGAATCCAAAATCTGTTTTATTTAACAGCCGACTGAATTATGAGGTAGACGGGTCCTTTAACATACAGAAAATTGACCAGTTGTAAAAAGCTCCGGCCGACTGCGCAGGAAGACCGGGACCGATACTTTTTGCAAATTTATATGCATTAAACCTCTCTTCACAGAGCAGGGCCCATATATATATATTGCCCTAACAAAACGTAAATCTACAATTTTGCGTGCGTTCTTGTTTTTCTCTCATGTGAATCACATGGTGCGATGGAATACGAAGAGCGCGAAGATTCCGGAAGAATTATCCCCATGTGGGTTGTATAGTAAATTGTAAGGAACAAGCGTTGAAGGAAAAACCAAAAGAGCGTGCACGCCAATGTTTCAAATTTTCACATTTAAAATATAGTTTTGACGCAACGGTCTGAAATAGATCTACTTTCAGGAAAGCATTGACGTGAAGGAATATAATTCCATAGAGGCATGTGTCTTCTCCATGTGTTGGTGATCGTCTCTTTTGACTTTCAAAAAGGTAATCCTTTTAGCGTCATGGGCGTAAATAGTGGCTTTTGCAGACGGCGTAGATAAATCTAAAACTGCACAGAATGTGCAGCATGATCTTGGATCTATACTGAGTACCGTCTCCTTGTTTGGTCAAACATATAGGGCCCGCAACATGCAAAATGAGACCTTCGGGCATTTGTGTAAAGTGTCGTCCCTGATTAGCCTGCGCAGTCCGCGCAGGCTAATCCGAAACGGCACTGTACGACTTTACGGCACTTTACGACTACTTAAGAGTTTTATATATAATAGACTTTCGTGAAACAGAAAATCGCAAAAAACGACATAAACGGGAAGTGTCGTCTCGGATTAGTCACATACTGCACAGCTTGATCTGGGACGACACACTTTTACGCATATGTCCAAAAGCCCCTTTTCGTGTGTTGCATCCCATTTATTAATTATATTAAGATAAACACCCGTCTTTCGGCGAATTATGTTTTCCGCCGTTGAAAGAGACAGTCTATAGATCTGGTGCTGAAAGAGTAAATAAAAATACCAGAGTATAGACTAGATAGTTTTATTACAAGTATTGCGAACTGTAAACTACTATCATACAAAAGCAGAAACAATAGGAAATAACCGTTCATAAAGAAACTTGTAGGCATCAGAAAACTGAAATATGAATAATGAGAGAGAGAGAGCCAGAGAGAGAGAGAGAGAGCCAGAGAGAGAGAGAGAGAGAGAGAGAGAGAGATCCATGTTGATGTTGCCGTATGGACCATTTTTATCCTCGAAATTTAAGGAAATAAAAAACAAATTGCAAGATAGAACATCATTTAAGACCCTCGATACCTTTTCAACTTAAGCTTCTGGTATGTGTTGTAGATTCATAAACCGCGTCAAGTTTTTCAATGTCTTCAATTAAATGTGAATGCCTGGCATCCGTTCAGTAGCTTATCAGCTTTAAAGGTTGTAAACATCTAGTTGCTCGAAATAGAATATTCTCCGCCTATAAAATTGCTGCATGTAACAAAAAAATCAGCGCCTTCAATTTGTTTGCAGTTACAGTAAAAATAACAATAAGTAGTAAAGATGGTTTTCAAGTCAACCTTTAATTTGTATTGGAATTAATGCCATTTTAACGGCTTAGGTCACATCACGGCGGTCAGTGCACTTACGTGTTTCCTGGCTATTTCGAAACCAGTAGGCCCACTGACATAACTTTCTTTCCAAGCCACATAATTACTTTTATCACATTCATCAGAGATGAGAGGGCGAAAAATCGCCGGAATAAAAGTTTGCCTTAACTGGGTATCGAACCCGCAACCACCTGGTCACGAGTAAGTACGCCAACCACTGAGCTACCCGGCAGGACTCGAATTAAACTGATGAAGCAGCTTCTTGCAGTTAAATGTCAGTGGCGAAGAAACGAATAACTGCCTACGCACAGTTAAGTAACGCTAACTAGCCAAGAAATCGACTGTCAACATGCAAAAAATACTTCACTTAAAATGGCTATTATAATGGCCTCGTAATACTTGTTTCATGTGAATATTCAGAATAATTCTGTCACAAAAAAAATCTATTTTCATGCATGCTAAGATTCGAATTTTTACGACCTATTAGTGACTGTGAATTACTATTAAATTCGTAGAACCATGTGTGATAGTAAAGAGATAGATATCAAACAACTTGCTAAATACCTAACAGAGTCTTATAAAATTAAAGGGAATCTAAATGAAAATGAAACCAATTTGTAACATGTTTTTGTCCCTTCCGTAAGTTTGTTAACCCTTATCCTGCTAAGTAAGTTAAATGAAACTTTCAAGCCGATTGTAAAAACCAGAATAATGTTACTTCAAACTTATTATTATTATTATTTTAAATATCTCCTTAAGGGATAGTGTCGATCCAAGATAAGACTGCACGTTTTATGCAGTCTGATCTTGATCTACAATGCCCGCAAAAAGGTCAGAGAGTCGCTCTTAGAAGCCTAAGGATAAACATGTTCATTTGTATGTATGGAGCTGTCTGCCACCACGTACTTGTATGTATCTACGTAATATACAAGCAATAGTTTTATAAAGCAGGATGTAACCTCTATATTGCTCATGAAATCATAATTTGTTGCCACTCATGTAAACCCACTGATGTATGTATAATGGACCGGAGGCCTAAATTACTGAAATAAAATATGTTACGGCCATTTTATTTTAAAAGTTAAAGCGTTACTAACATTTAGGAATAGCAAATGCGCCTGATCCCTTATAGAATGGCAATCAATGATGTACGGAGCCATAAGCTGACACTTGTTTCTTCTAGTTTAAACATATTTTATTCATAAATTAGTTACAAATATTTAAAGACAATTCAATAGAATAACAAAAAATAAATGACGAAATGGATCAGAACGAAAGCAAAGCTTATATGGTTCTTCTCCAAAATTCCAGGTACACAGTTACAGGTTGATATTAATGTATAACGTAGAAAAAAAGATAATAACGGTATTTGAGAAGCTATTGAGAGAAAACCGTGGGAATAAAATAGAACAGGAACATAAGCAGATTGATGTGGAGTGTTTAACTGGGGGAACAAAACTGGAGGTAAATTTTCACAAGCTATTGACATTCCTCCATGACCATCACAGATCAGTAGATACTGGATGCTATCAATAAAAGAACATGCAGTTACTTATTTAGATACAAGCATTTAGACTGAGTTTTGGAGGCAGGATGTTCACATTAAAAAAAAAAAAAGCCATAATTATTCTAAGTAAATCTTCTGCTATGACTAATATAAGTATGAACTGCTGCAAATATTTTTTCATTATCAGGTTGATTGAGATCTTCATCACCATATAAAATGACTTGAAGAGTAACTCTTGTAATTGTACTTATATCATCTTTTAAACTAATTCTTAATTCTCGGTAAAATGGGCATTCAAAGAAGTAATGATGTGTTGATTCAACAGAGCCGCATCTACAAAGGGGCGACTGGACTATATTTTTCAAATACAAATGCTCATTAAGACAACTACACTTATTACGTAACCTAGCATGTATGATCTGAGTTTTTCTGTCTCCAAAGAAATAAAGCTTGTTTGGGCTCGGTTTATCCAAGTTTAAGCGATATTTAAAAGCAGACAACGTTCCGGCATATTTCGTTTCATCTGATAAACAGTTCCAATCATTGATCACTGATGGCAAGAATGAATTTTTGTACAAAGTGGTTCTGCAAGTAATGGTTCGCAAGTCATTTGGTCTTCGAAGATTGTAAGATGATGATTCCCCAACTGTTTGAGGAACAAGAACATTTAGATAATTAGGAGATAGTCCGTTGAACATTTTATAAAAGAGAATCAGTTTGTGTTTTCGCCTCCTTTGGCTTAAAGTTTCCCATCCAGTTTCTTGGTTTAAATCACGGATAGCAACTAGTTTTGTGCAGCCTGTTACTATGCGAGCCGCTTCATTTTGAACTTTATCCAGTTGATCTTTCAGGCCCTGAGAAAAATTGTCCCATACAACATCACCATATTCAAGGATAGGCCTGATAAATGAAAAGTAAATAATTTGAAGAGAAAGACGATCGAGACGCGTTTTTAGATGCCGCATGATTCCAATCCTTTTCCAGGCTTTTTCAATAGATTTACTAACATGAATGTTCCAAGAACCATCATTGGAGAGAAAGAATCCCAAATGTTTATGACTGGTAACAGGCGGTATTTCTATATTTGACATAAACAGACCTGGGTGATTAGGCTTGGAACGTTTACGAGAAATTACTAAAGATTCAGACTTAGATGGATTAAACTTGACCAACCACTTCTGAGCCCATTGATTAATTTTGTCCATGTCTGATTGTAAAACTCTACCTACTTCCTCCGGATCACCTACAATCATTGATAAGCTGGTATCGTCTGCAAACAGATTAATATTAGCCTGAATGTCATCTACTATATCATTGATGTAAACTAAGAATAAGAGAGGTCCGAGTATAGAACCTTTAGGGACACCGGCTTGTACACGACTTAAAGTTGAAACACCGCCAGGCAAAATAACCCTTTGAAAACGATTAGAAAGGTAATTGGAAAACCAAGATAATAACTCTCCACGAATCCCTGCTCTCTTTAGCTTAAAGAGTAAACCTTCATGCCAAACTTTGTCAAATGCTTTACTTATATCGAAAAATAAAACTCTGAATTCCAAACCATCGTCCAAAGCTTTACAAATGTGATTATAGAGACAAGCTACTTGGTTAACGGTTGAGTTACCTGGCATGAAACCAGATTGCCAAGGTGTAAAGAAATCGATGTCCTTTAGATAGTTGTAAACATGTTTGAATATAATTCTTTCAAAAACCTTTTCAATATTACTCAACAATGAAACAGGCCTATAGTTGGAAGGAAGAGATGCATCACCAGATTTAAATATTGGGCACACATTGGATATTTTCCATGATGATGGAACAGAACTGGTATTTAAGGATTGATTAAACAGATCACACAGGTGAGGTGCTAGCTGACCAGCAGCTTCAATAAGAATCCTATTATTTATGCCGTCAGGTCCTGATGCCTTACCAAGCTTAAGTGTTTTGAGAACATCTAGTACTTCAGACGGCGTGACATTAATAGAGTCTAAAGAATTGTTTATAAATTCCTGATTTTCATCTGGAATAAAACTTAAGGAATCATCTATGCATGACTGGTTGGCAAAGTAAGAATTGAGTAAATTTGCTTTCTCGTCTTCTTCGATAATCATAGAGTCGTTGGAAGTATCATACAGAGGAGGGATAGATGTTGAAGAATGAGAACACATGAGCGATTTTAGTGTTTTCCACCAACCACGCGATGACAGAGTTCCAGATTTAAGTTGTGAAGACAATCGCTCGAAATATTGTACTTTACTTTGTCGGATCAATGCAATTACTTCATTTCTAGCCGACCTAAAATTTGACCAGTGACTGACATCGTTTGACTTCTTTGCTTTTCTATATAATCTTTTACGGCGACGTATTTTCTTTTTAATCTCACAGGTCAACCACGGAGGTTCTTTGGGACTGACATTAACTTTTTTGCTGGGAATGAACTTACATGCGTTTTCAGTAATGACATCCGCTAAACTATCAGCATAAATGTCAATATTAGTATTGTGTGTAGTGCTCCAATAAAAATTGCGAGGTTATGTCTAAGCTGATTATAGTTACCTTGGTCATATTTCCAAATTGTTCGCCTTATATTCTTAACCTTGGGTTTTAGAAAATTAAAGACACCAAAGACAGGACAGTGATACCGCATTGAAAGATCCAGACAAGGTTCACCAACGCCCGTTGTTAGTATTGAGTCTTTATTTGTAACGAAAAGAAGATCAATTGTAGAGTGAGAATTTTCAGTGAAATGAGTTGGTTCGTCTATACATTGAGTCATATTAAATTGGTTACAGAGGGCCTCCACTTTACGAAGTTGGATTTGATTCATTATGTTTAAATTAAAGTCCCCTGTAATAATAACGTCAGAGATATTTGAATCAATAGCAAGACCAATAGAATCTTCTATTTGTGAGGTGTAAACTGAATCAGAGTTTGGTGGTCTATAGAATACTCCGTACAGGATATTCCTTTTATTACTAGACTTAATCTGGACCCAAATGCATTCAAGGTGATTGAACTCGAGATCGTGTCTTCGGATGTAAGACAAATTATTCTTAACATATAGAATAACTCCCCCGTACCAATTATCGGCTCGATCTTTCCGTTCGGGTGGATGGAAAGAAGGAAAAAGTAATTCATTCGAAGAAACTTCATCATGCAACCAAGTCTCGGAAAAAGACACAATATCAAAATATGAGAACTCAGCAATCAAAGTATCAAGCTTGTTTGCTATACTTTGGACATTATAATGGATAGTTGAGAGGTGATTAGGAAGGTTGAGGAAACTATACAGATCAAATGAACTGGACCAACTGTCTGAACTCTCGCTAGGTGGTGGACCAGGATTCGGATGGACATCGCCTGATTTTAATATCAAAAGTAGAATCACGACAGACATAGGTAACAAACAAGAAAAAGTACAGTGTAACATCAGCCTGGAAAATTTTACATTCTCTTTGCAACGGTTGCTTGTCAATAAGCGTTTTGTGTTATAATGTATAATGTATTCGGTCAAAGTTTCCGACTGATTAGTGTTAGATAAAACTGAGTATGAAAGAACATTACTACCTAATAATGGGAATAGAAAAAATAGTGTAATAGTCATGTGGAAGTGAAGATGTGAACAGTGTGTTGGCTGGCTACAAGTAAACCTTTGAAATCTACATTGTATCATGTTATCGCACATACTAAGTACAGGAAGAGCATGCAGCCATTCTAATTATAGGGTAAGGAACACGGAAACTCATGGTGAACAAAGATCTATTATATAATATAAAATATACATAAATTGTTTGATAGAGGCTTTCCCCTTAGATCTTTAAGGAAAAGATGTCAGTATGATAAAAAAGGAGTTTGGTTTCAGTACAAAAAAAAAAAAAACCGCGTTCCCCCTTTCCATCCCCCTATGACGGAAGAAGACCGTGCTTAATTTGCTGAAGCACACACTGGTGGTTAAACGTGTAATCTATTTAAACAGGGGAAATGTGTTGATTTATCATTTACTTGATCTAAATTTATAGGGTTTTTAAGCCAGATGCGCTCCCACAAATGAGAGGTCTTGACAGCTTTTGGACTTTTGAAAACTAGTCGATAAAATACATTATCTCGAATTATTTAGGTTGACTGAAAAAGAGAAGAAATAAAATGTCTCAAGAATATCTAATATGATTGCTTCTTCCTATAGTAGAAAAACAAGTTGTATATCTAACCCAAAATAACATAAACATGTAGTTGAATATAATGGTAAATTTCAGTTACAAAAGGTTACTCCTTGTACTAGTAGCAATGACGACGAGAGATCGGGCTAACCCATTCCTGGGCTTACTCGCCAGAATTATCTTGTGTATTCTTCAAAATAGATGGATTTCTTGTGATCAGATAGACACTTTGTTTCTATCTCACGTGGTTCATGGAGCACACATATGTCGAGCTAAGGAATAAGAAAAAATGGCTGAATATTACATTTGACATAAATATTGTTCATATCACAGACCAAAATCAAGGCCAATATCGCATGATCACCAGAACTGTTTTCAACTAATACGATTGTACAGATAGTTTATAGGCTGACTCTCTCCGCAACTTGAAATTTTCGATTTTCTCTAGTTAGTCTCTTCTTACGTTTTGCTCTTCTGAAATGTTTCATGTTAAACTTATGTCAAAAGAAAGCAATTGGGGATTTTTAACCCTTATCCTGCTAAATAAGTGAAGTGAAACTTTTAAGCCGATCATAAAAATCGAAATTTTACGATTTCAAACATTTTTGTGAGGGGGGATTAGTCTCAATAATGAGTCGTTTACGGTGCTCCTTTTCTTATTTAGACATTTAATGTGCAGCGCACCGTCTCAAGTCCATCGTCAGTTTTCCAGTGGCAAAGCTACAGCACTATACTGACTTTCTGTTTCGTTGGTTTAATCTGTATTGCAGCGAAATACAATTAATTTTTAGTGACACACATGACCAAGGACAAATTATTAAACGTTTCATTACCTAAAGCGCTCGTAGAAGTTTTTTATGTAAGTCTCGAAAAGAGCTAACGAAATTTATTGTGTCCGGCGGCCATTTTGTGTGTATTTTTGGAAACGTACACATTTCGATTAACAGATGAATTAAACATTATGTTTAGCGCTTAAATTGAACATATTTCTATTTGAAAAGAAGGATTATTGAATACGTAAGCAACCCATATGTTCAGATTCTAGTTTTGCCCTCTATTTGTGAAAATAAGAGAGTTTCAAATTGCGTACAAAATCTGTGCGCAGATTTCAACTGTATTTTTCATGGTCGTCTCTATACCCGGAGGCGACCAATCAAAACCTAAAATCATCTTCGGGGACAGTTATCTGTACCGGGGGAAAATATATCCTTATCGGACAGTGTAGATCCAAGATCAGACTACACGTTATGTACAATCTGATCTTGATCTACACATTCCGCAAAAGGCCCTTGCGTCGCGCTTAGCAGCCTATGGGTTAAATAGCACCCATTAATCGCTTCTTAGTCTTTCTGACGATGAAAAATGATAATTCTTATTGAACATATCCAATGATACCCGTTAAAATTGTTTGAGAGTAAATATTCACTCATCAACTTCTCAATTTGAAATTCTAATGCATGTTTTGACGCAGTTAAAATTATGTTTTTTCTTTAATTAACTTCGAAATATCAGAGGATGATGGCTTCGCTCATAATTATACAACTGCAAGAAGATAGTTGGCTTGCTCACAACTGAACAACACAAAAATATCCTTAATTGCTTTGATGGGATAACGATAATGGGGTCTGTTTTTTGTCTTCCCTAATGTGATATACCGTCATTGACTTGTCACTTCTATAGTAAGTTGCATACTCAACTACAACATCCTGCACTTCTGTAACAAAATACGCCTAAATTAAGAGTTAAAAGTTTCTAACGAGAACATACGGCCCGCAACGTGCGAAATGAGACCTTCGGGCATTTGCGTAAAGTGTCGTCCCGGATTAGCCGGCGCTGTCCGCGCAGGCTAATCCGAGACGGCACTTTACGACTACATAAGACTTTTTTCATACAGTAGACTTTCGTGAAACAGAAAATCGCACAAAAACGGGAAGTGTCGTCTCGGATAAGTCACAGACTGCACAGGCTGATCTGGGACGACACACCTTTACGCATATGTCCGAAGGCCCCTTTTCATGTGTTGCACGCCATACATGTAGAGTAATGACGTTCGCCTACAGCTAGAATCTTTTGAATTTACTCCCCTGTTTTGTTTCTAAACAGTAATTGTACATAATGTACAAGTCGGCATTGCAAGCAGAAGTGTCATTTGTCTTGGTAATTTTCTATTTTCATTTTTCACTTTTTGTTAGCTTGAGCACGAATGGCTCAAATGTGGACAAAATGTGATACCCATGGGCCATTTGTTCTGTCAGCAACATTTGGACTGTTTCCACACACGCAAGTCTGTACCTAAACCTACTTGATACTTGATGAGAAAGTTTGTTACTGTTCTATTTTCTCATTTTAAAAGATTAGCAGTCTGTTTGACTTAGGCAGGCTTTGCGACAGTTCTGCCAAGCCCCCGTAATTCAGTCGGAAGAGTACAGGGCTTGAGAACAGGAGGTTGCTTGTTCAATCCCTGGCTTGGCCAATTTCTTTCCGAGGATTGATGATAGTCATTGCGACAGGACTCATTCCTTTTTCACCGCTGACCATTGTTTCGACGATGGTTATGTGGGAAAGCAGCCAGTGGCTTGGAAAGAATATTGTGCGGAGTACTGGTAAAAGAAACTCCAGGAAAGCATGGATAGGTGCACTGGCCGCCGCGATATAACTGAAATAATGTTGAAATCGGCGTTAAACACCATACAATCAATCAATTGCGACAGTTCTTCAAACCTACGTTAGAAACTGTAGGCTAGAAACGAATGTATTTCATCAAGCCTTAAGTTGTCTTTTAACCCATAGGCTGCTAAGCGCGACTCACTGACCTTTTGCGGACAGTGTAGATTAAGATCAGACTGCACAGAACGTGCAACCTGACCTTGGATCTACACTGTCCGATAAGGAGATATTTTTCTAAAAGAAATAAGTTTTAAATTGCATTATTCTGGTTTTTGACTATTTCATTTAAGTTATTTCGCAGGATAAGGGTTAAAAAAGAGAGCCTGGCTTGGGTACAGTAGCTTTTTTACTTGAAGATTTATTGAGAAATTCTAGCTGAAAATGTGTGTGTGCTGCTAGAACTAAGTGAAATGTTTTTTTTCACGGCAGGAGGGAAATCTTTAGTAACGGCTTCTAGTTATCTCAGCAACATGATAAATTGTACTGTGTAATCCGTCTTGGTGTGTCGAATGTTTGGTGGGCTTTCTGGTGAGCCTTGGATTGATTCCTTAGGCGAGGTTCGCCAATACAGATATTAAGAGCTTTTTCGTTTCAGTATTTCTTTTTGTATAAAACAAACCCTCTGCGTGATCTGAAAGAATTTGCTATTAGGGATCACCCATAAGAATATTTGACAGCGTCAATGCGGATCAGTGGCAAGGTGCAAGACTGCTGTAATTACGAGCGTACGTGTTTATCAGTTCTCTCATATCCTAACCAGATAGTAACCTAAATTTTGTATTGCGTTACAAATCCTGCGTTTTGATTATCTGATTGTACATATCTTTTGTAGTACAATAAAGCATGGATGGATTGCGTGACAAGCCAAGGAGTCTACTACCAGTAAACTTTAAAAAAAGGAATTCTTCAGAACTTTGATAGGATCACACTACTCTTTAACCGTTTTACCACGTAATCCCGAATTTTACATATCCTGAAAGAGAAGGCTTTTGAAAACATTGTGGGAAAAGGAGAAAATGCAGGTAATGCATCAATTTTTCCTTTTCTCATAATGTTTTCTACCCTTTTGAAAACAAATTTCCTCATTTTGGCAATATTTACTTTGTAGTCTGCAACCGCTTTGAAAGTGGATGAATCTTATTTTTTTTTTCATCTTGTAAAGATTTAAGGAGAATGATCGTTAATACATGTTGACAAAAAAAAAGAAAAATCCACGCCTACATCTCCGAGTTGAAGTGTAACCAATATTTCTCAGGAAACCCTTAACCCTTTCACAAACAAACCCTGGTTTTCCCGTGTCTGCAGTACAAGTCTTTTGAAAACACTGTGGGAAAAGGAGAAATTGCTCGTAACGAGCAATTTCTCCTTTTCCCACAGTGTTTTCTACCCTTTTTGAGACCTTTCTGCCATTTTCATCAAATTTAAAATTGTCGTCTGCAAACTCTTTCAATTTGGACCAGTCCAAAATTTGTCGTTTGGGAAAGGGTTAATAGCAATGTCACTCGTACTCTTCTTGATATACATATTTCTATGGATTTTTTTAAATATGAGAGCATATATACTGTATATATGAAACAAAACTGATTCCTATTTTTTTTACGTTGACTTTTGACAATGCACGTACATGTATATAGCATCTGTTTCAAGAAGAGAAAGCTATTATGACTTCATGAAATTACGACGTCCATTATCAAAAAAAAAAGAGAGACCAATCGAAGTCACTGAAACGAGAATCCATACTGATCTAAATGCAACTACACCATGAAGTAGAGCAAACGGCGTAATACACGTAATGGCGTAAATAGTCTGCTAACACCCATTCCAAAAATAATGATTCCGGACTATTCCCATTTTTGATGTGGTCACTCAATCCCAATAAACTGTCAATCACAAACCAAGATAAATTGCAACGATGAAGTAATAGTCCGGGAAGAGGTTAAATCCTCACAAAATGAAACAATAATTGCGACTTCACGGTCAGGGGTTGTGGTCTTATATTAGATTTTTGTGTAGAATCGTTTATCATGCTGTGCTAATAGCGGAGGAATCATTATTTTCTCCGGGACACAAAAGAACAGCTTCACGCTTTTTACTGCGTACTACATTTTCTGTAGATGCATCAGGTTGCGAGGAGTGTTCAGATATGAATCCACCCAAGCACTTAAAATTTGATTCTTCATATGTTTCACTGAAATTTTTATTTTGTTCCCTAAAAGTATTCACCAACAATTGATATAGAAAGTTTCAGTCTCCGGATCCGATCTTTGAAGGGATTTTCATAGTCTTTTCTATACTATGAAGACACTGGAATATTGCAGAGCCGAGGTGTTTGCACTGAACAAATTTTCGACCTGAAAGTTTTTTTTTTTCAGCTTTGGAAACAAAAAGAAGTCACAAGGGGCAAGGTCAGGTGAATACGGAGAGTGGGGGAGCACAACATTTTCCTGCTCCAGAAAGTCTTGCACCTAGTAAAAAAGACAATGACTGAAACTGATGGTTTACACAGGTTGAAATAGAGTTGAGAGAAAATGAATTCCAGTGTCTCTATAGTATATCTAAAGAAGACTACGAAAATGCCTTCAAAGATTGGATCCGGAGACTGAAACTTTGAATATCTGTTGGAGGTGAATACTTTTTGGAAACAAAATATAAATTTCAGTGAAACCTATGAAGAATAAAATTTTAGGTAATTAGATGCATTCATATTTGAGTACTCCTCGTATTACAAAGAAAGAATTACCTGGTACTTTTTGACTGTTCAGGGGAAATGTATAATACATACTCAAACTGCTTACTGAAACGATGCCTTATGTAATACCGTATGTTCGATCCCGATATGTCTTCAAATGAACGTAGGGAAGCACTTGTTGGCCATTTCAAAATTCGTACTCAGTCTACATTCTAAGTTAAGCATACTCAGATAGCTTGCATTGGAATTTAAAACTATAATCGAACTGAATTGTGCCAGCGCAAAATATATTAACCCTTAAGCTGATAACCGCGACTCACTGACCTTTTGCAGACAAGATCAGACTGCACAGAACAAGTAGTCTGATTTTCTAAAAAAAAAAAAAAAAAAAAGAACTTTGAAATGACATTATTCTGGAATTTACAATCGGCTTAAAAGTTTTATTAAACTTATTTAGCAGGATAAGGGTTAATTCTACCTCTTTTGACAGCTGAAAATACAATCTACAGAAACCCAGTAAGATTTTTATCATAAAAGCTTGAAATAAACGGGCGGTAGAGATTCAAGATAAAACTGCAAGTTCTTTGCCATCTCATCTTTATCCATGCCGTTCGCAAATGCCCATATTTTCGCCTGTGCCGCTAAAAAGGTTAAAGAAAGAGCTCTCAATTATGTTGTATCGACCGAGGTGAACATTTCAGTAAGTCTTGTCACGATGATAAATCTAAATAAAAAGGTTTAACGTGAAAATATAGAAAATCTCGAAGCTACGTGAAGAGAGACCCAATGAACCCTACCTATGAGTTGAAAGACGTGTGGTAATCAACGTATGCCGAATACGTGATTTATGCAAAATAATATCGCATTATTCTAGATCTCTTTGTTCCATGCAAGTATAATTCATTGATGTTTTTTTTTTTTTTCGAAACTGAAACACATAAGCTCAAGCGAATCAGCCCATCGACGAATAGGCATGTTCTCCTTAAGGTGTTACCATCCTAACGTTTCTAGTGCAACATGGAATAAAATTTCTTATTAGTTGACGAATAAGGAGTTATACTGATATAACATTTTTGAATATTTCTAACCGACCAGAAATTCATTTGTTGTCTATCTTGAAATTAATTGATGATATTTTTGCTAGTTTTCTGAAAAGGGAGGTAATTATTATCTCTCTTTGTATTGTGAATAGACTGGCTTTAGATTTATAAATGATAATTCTAAGAAGGAAAAAATGGAAAAAGTGGCTCGGTCAAAGTATTACAATAATACTCACTTTTAATCATAGCACATTTTTTAGGATAATATTATTATGGAAATAGCTGTTTTTCATTAGAATGGTACTACCTTAAAACATTCCAACCGCCAGTGTGTTGAAATCAGTTGTAATCTTGGATCCGTACGCAGAGCTTTCTGGTGTACTGGATATCGTGACCGTTTGTGGTCCGAGGCAGAGCTGAAAAAGAATCGCAGATTCATACTTTAAATAGCATTTTACTTCCCTGAATGCACATCTGTGACTTGCCTTTCGATTTTATGTTTCAATGACAATGACCAAGATTTCCATATTTCGTGCTTCGGTCATAATTTTGATCCCAATCATCTTTGTCGTAAAGCTTCCTGCTATTGTCAATTAACCTGTAAATGAGGTCAATTTTTGTCCATACAGCGTCTGGAAATACAGGCCGTCAAGTAAAGAAACCAGTTTATTAAATGCCGTCGTACATGGGGGACTAACGTACACGCTGAGTTATTGGTTGTGCCCGCAAGATTGAGAAACAGACACCTCCAAAAATTCATTTTATTGGTTGATAGGATGAAACCCGAAGAAACTTCTGACTCTGCTTGCCTTCATTCATAATGATATTTAGAACTTCAAAATTTACTGCAAAATATTTCATCAGGTTTCTCCACCAGCTATACCAACGTTTTCGTGTGTGGATTTTTAGTCTGGCACCTCCACTGACAATGTATGGATATTGCCGTTTGTTACTCAGAGGACTGTGTCAAACATCGTCTCATTGCTTTCTCTGGGTTACTTGACCAGACAATCGTGCCGGCCGGGTAGATCAGTGGTTAACGTATTTGACTCGTTACCTGATGGTTGCAGGCTTGACACCCGGTTGAGGCAAACTTTCTTTCCGATGACTTTTCGCCTCTCACCTCTATGCATGTGAGAAAAGTAGTTAGTGGCTTGGAAAGAAAGTTGTATCAGTTCTGGTATGAGGTAGCCAGGAAACACATGCGAATCTGTTAAAACGGCGTTAAACTCCAATACAAACAAACAAACCAGACAATCCAGCCCAATAATTAGGCCCAGTTATTGTCCATCTTGACTACATCCACGGCTGGATACCGCCCAGGGTCGTACTTTTACAGATACGTATACATTTCAGTTATGCAGAACCGTGGTGGTGTTTTTGGAATCCCATCATTACCCGACTCGCTTCAAAATTTCAGTTTTACTAACCCCCCCCCCCCCCCTTAATTTCTCAATAATAATAATAATAATGACATACATCTTGATTAAAACATACTTTGCTGTTTGTCATTGTATCAAACGACGCATAGATCATTCTCATTTTTTAAATATAGAATGAGAGCTGTATGCGCATCATATTCACGGGCGTAGCTGCATGTACGCAAAATCGCAGTTGCCTACACTATGCAAAAGAAGAAAGGAGAGAAAGATAATTTTGGCAAAAACGTCACCAGAGTGCACCAAATAGCTTCTACAATTCAAAAAGTCTCTTGGAGTGGCCCTCCAGACCATCCTGAAACATTCTCCTCCCCCTTCCTGCACCTGGCGCCTCGGATAATACCTTTGGTATTACCTTTGCATATACTTTATTTTGGGCCATCTACCCCCTGGTTATGCGGAAAACACGTCTCTATTGGGTGACAACATTTTTCCGGAGTATGATCGATTTTCATGTGTAATCTATCGTAACGTTGGTCTAAACCTATTGTCCATGTATAGAATATAATATTGTGATGACTTCACTGTTAGGGGAACGCTAAGACTTTAGATTTACGAGCTACTGAACTCGGGTGATAATGTGATTATGGTCCATGTATGGTTTATAACATCGATGTGACTGTACAACGCTAATGTGCCCGATTTATGAGCTCGTGAAATGGGCGATTAACATGAAAAAAACACGTTCTTTTGGAATCTTGTTGAACGGTTATTTTATGTCCACATGTACATGTATTTGAGTTATATTGGTTCACGGTAAAAAGGAAGTCAACCAATTTTAGCAGAGAATTAGGCAGCAATCGTCACTGCATTTAACCAGAGATGACGTGCATTGTAGCCAAAACTACATAACGTAGCAATTGAAATTATATCTATAAACCAATGATTGTGACAACAGACTGATATGTTCAGATAAATGAAGTGCATCATACACAATCCGTGATTTTATAGCCAAATTAAAAGTCAAAATCACTGTTTCTAAATTTAGAAAGCATAAACTCCTGCGTATTCTAAGGCCAAGGTCAAAGTCAAAGTCAGTGACCAAAATAAATGGGGAAAATTAACTGGAATCTGCAGTAACCTCAAACGCAAATTTAAAGACGTAAACAATTTCTAAACATAGACGTTGGTATGATTATGCTCAAACCTTCGTTTGAAGAATACGGTCAAGATAAGTCACTTTTATCATTAAATGGATTACTTTAAGTACTTATTTATCACAATAAATATCTTCAGTGGACTGCCCGGGCTGGCCTCGGTCGGTACTTATTTGCAGATGCATTAATCTCCCATTTCATAGAGCATGGCTCATATATAAATGAGCCATGCGCAGTCCGCGCAGGCTGACCTATGTCGAACCCTTTTGCCATCGGTAAATTTTCTGTATATCAAAGGACCAGTCTACCTTAAGATACAGTCAGTTGTTAGACATAATAAATTTTATGGATCCCTAATTATGTGATGTCTTGCTTGGTATGATACGTCACGGAGATGCCCCTTTTTGCTATAGCATGGCTCATAATATTATGCATATAATGAATATACAAGCATCTTTCTATGTAGTTTAAGCATCTACAATAAGAGCTATTCAAAGTGCACGAGTCGTCTTTCCAAAATAGTACTGGCTACTGTCAGCTATGATTCTCTGACTAAGTGATTAACACTTAAGCTGCTGAATAAATGAAACACAAATTTCTACTCAATCCTAAAAGTCCAAACATTGCGGTTTCAAAGTTGATTTCACCGGAAAGAAAATACCGTATCGGACAGTGTAGATCAACGATCAGACTGCATGTTCTGTGCAGTCTGATCTTGATCTACACTGTTCGCAAAAGGTCAGTGAGTCGCGATAAGCAGCTTAAAGTTTAAAGCTTTAACTATTTACCAAACAACAACAACAACAAAATACACTTGTCCAAATTGAAAGCATTTTCAGACGACAAATTAACTGTGACTCAAATGATGAGTAATGTCTGTGATAAGGTAGAAAAACATTGTGGGAAACGGAGAAAATGCTGGTAACCAGCATTTTCTCCTTTTCCCACAATGTTTTCAGAAGGCATCTTCCTCGTGGTCGTTAAAACACGGGATTGTGTGGTAAAACGTTAAGCCGTTTGGGACTTGTGTTGCAGAGCAAAAACGTGTCCTTTGATTATTTAGCTAGGTAGCCTACCGTCTGTGGAGTCCATGCAGTACTATCTTTGACTGCGGCAATAGAAATACTAAAAGACACTGTACCGCGCTTAAACTGTACTCAAAAGAATCGGCCAATCTCCGTTTTTGACGAAAAAAAACCTATTTTTTCTAGTCTCGCTTACTATAATGCGAGAGTTTATATGACTCCATGGGGCAACAAGTTTTCGGAATACTTGGTATTTACCGGAAAAAAAGATGAATTACTTTACGCAATCTACCACGATGTGAGGCTAATTCATTTCTAACTTGCTTCATATGTTTGGGTGATTACGGTATGTTATAACGTAACGCTTCGACGGGCAAAACGCGAGGCTTTCCTATTTTTTATTGACTAATCTCAGCCCATTAAGAATCGATCAAGAGTATCGTTAGAAAAAGTCAATGGCACTATGACAGAAACAGTTACTGTTTTGTCATGGGAGTGTTCTAGAATTCTACAAAACTTTATTCCAAATCAACCTGCAATGAGAGTTTTGACTTAGGATTTCTTATAATGCAATGGCTGACACTTCGCAAATCGTATTGTTGCCTTTACACTAGCAGTGCTCAGTAGTAAGCAACTGTTGAATGTTAAATTTGTGCTTGTATCATTCTTGCAATAAAAATATCGACTACATCCGCAATACACACCTTTCCTTAAGGAGAAGCATAAATCAATAAACCATTTATGCTGGCAATTTCGATCAAATTTATTTTCTACAAAAGTACGGTCCTGGCAGGCTGACGTTGGTCGAAAGCTGTCGCTATTTGTAAATTTTCGGCATGTCCAAGGACAATTCAAATTCATAATGAGATATTAGACATAATGAGATATTAGACAAAATGAATTGCTCTATATATAGCATTACAGAGATGTATCGAACCTTATTTTTCTTGAGCATGGCTCATATCTAAGTGTAAAAGTATTGTAATTTTTGTTGATATCAACATTTGATTTGAAGCAGATCATTCTTATGAAAGCATGGCTGCAAAACGAACAGGAAAGCAAATTGATCTTTTTTCCATCATAATTTGCCCTTCCTTCATGTTTTTTTTTTAATTAATTTTGTCAATCCACGTTTCAGTATGACGCTTTCAAAGTTGTAGGCTGCTAATTTGTCTCTTTACAATAGTGCTCTCAGAATATCAAGAAAGCATTCAGTACGATTAGCAACTCCCAATTCACAGAATTTGACCCTTATCCTGCTAAATAAGTTAAATAAAACTTTCACGACGACAGTAAAACCCGAATAATGTTATTTCAAGCTTAATTTTGGAAAAGAATATCTCTTTATCGGACAATGTAGAACCAAGATCAGACTGCAGGTTCTGTGCACTCTGATGTTGATCTACACTGTCCACAAAAGGTCAGGAGTCGCGCTTAACAGTTTAAGAGTTAAACATCTAATTGAAACTCTGCCCCTTTTTCTTTCCTCCCAAGTGATCCATTGGGCTCTCGTCTTGATTTAATGGCTTAGTTATTCAATAAACTTCCAACAAAATGTCTCAAAAAAGAATCTCTAATCACTTTCCTAGCCATCTCAATACAGTCTTGTCTATAGCTAATTACATCACGAATTTGATTCCCTCTTGAGACATTTATCGCGGTGGAATATCCTTGAGCAATGGACTGCAGAGCTTCAGTTGGGTTCTGTTGAAACCGTTACAAAATATAAACAACAGAGCTGTTGCTGTGATAATACTGCTGTTATCCGTTGCCTGCAAGTCAAATGGACTTGTGGTAAAGGCAAATCAATAAATAACAGGTTACTAGACTCGGCTGCTAAAATTCTATCTCAAATTCAAATTTATGTCAAATCCTTTTTTTTAATTACATTACTCCTCTTGTTTTCAATTCATTACGAATTTTCTTGTCTCATACCGTTTGAGATAAGAAAATAGAGCCGTATTTGATCAACACTCTGTAATCATGCACCTTATTACCAAAAATTTGCTGCCCTAGATTCCTGTGTTCTTTCAATGTTTTTGCAATGATTTGGCAGGCATTGTATAAAATATAGAATTTCTGTGAACGTGTAGGCATCAAGGTTGAACGGCGATTTGTACCTTACGAATAAACAAGGCGGGGGATTTATAGCATGAAACGATAACAATCAGATTAAAAGCTTTTCGATGAAATACGGCTTAGAAAAAATAAACCAGAAGCCCCTATCACATGTCAAGTTTACGTTTGTATTTCGCAACATCTACAAGAGAGAAAAATAGGAATATCATAGGCTGTGAGTGCACAGAGCTTTCTGAGTAATAACCAGAGAGACTGGAAAATAAGGTTTGATCAACAAAAGGGAAGCAAGTGTGATGCAGTGAAATTATACTAGTAGAAGTTGTCAATTAATGACCACAATGCAAATTATAGCCGACTTTTTCTGTCTTGCAAACCACTGGTGAAGACATGTGGCAATTTCTCTTTTTGCCAAATGTTTTCACATAATTTCATACAATAAGCCTAAGTAAAGAGAACATTCTATCAGAAATTATTGATTATAAATGTTCCTTCCCAATCTCTTACTTACACACACAAAAAAAGAATTTATTCTGGGAAAACTTCCTATGAACCACCCTCTGTGGAAAAGGGGTTTGATGGACTGGCTGAAATATTTTGATACTGGCATACTAACTTTTTGATATGTGCATAATTTCTGATTGTCAAAATATTTAAGAACACATATGAATGATATATGTACATATATCATATATGTATATACAAACATGCACACATGTGTATAACTGTTTAGACTGTTAACTTGTTATAATAAGCGAAAGAAAAAAAGAAAACAGGATTTCTTCATGTTTTTCATTGTTAAATAAACGCGATACAATAATCATCTGGTATATATATATTATATCTATAATTATCTCCCCCTTTTAACACTGATTTGATTATAGCAAAAAGAAGATAATTAATCGATATATCATTTCTCTGGCGTTTTTTTTGAGGCGGGCTAGACTGACATATGTGAAAGATGCTTTTTGGTGTCTTACTATTCATCATAATAATCAAGCCCATGCACGTTTAATTATATATAATCTATTGCCGTTCGTGTTTCCATATATACGTTTATCAAAACGGATAATGGTAAACTTGCGATACAGATATTGTTCCTAAGTGCTTACAAGAGTCATGTGACACCATTTTATAACAGAAAATATAACCAATCTAGATAGAGAGAGTTTACAATGGGTATAAATATAATTGGACATCTGTTTCATTCAGAATTAAATTGGATGCTAGCTAAAAATTGGAAAGTGTCGGGTTAAATATTTCTCCGTTGTATTGAATATTGGTTAATGTTATTTCTCATCTTCCGTTCTTTTGTATTTTTATAACACATTCTGTGAATGAAAGACACATATTATCTTTTTCACTGAAATGTAGGTAAATATCCTGCTATTCAGACAAGGGTTAACTCTTAACTGTTACGCATGTCGAAATTGAAAGCATTTGCAGAATATAAATTAGATGTTTCTAAAATGATGGAATTTCTCTGTGGAAGAATACTAACTTTATTGCCGCAAGCATTTTGTCCTCTTCACATATAATTTTATAGCCTTCTTCCTCGGGGATTGTTTTGTAAAGGATTACACTATATGAATAGCCTGCAATTCAGACTGAGTATAATAATAGATAGTAATTGAATCAAAACTCGATCGGTGATTCATCTATATTTTATGCAATCCCAGTGCAAAAATATTAGGAAAAAGCCAGCATATTCCCCTTTTCCCACAATGCTTTACACGTGATTGTTTTGTAAAGGTTAAACGATATACATGTAAGTATCCAGCAAATTAGACTGAGCATCATATATAAAATTGGAATTAAGAACACTATCGGTGATTAACGGATGAATTATGCAATCCTTGGGCAGAAATATCAAGAAAACACGAGCATTTTTCTTTTTTCCCGAATTATTTTACAAAACTTTCTTTTTCTTGGTCCTTTATTTCAAAACAATATTGGTTCGAAAAGAGTTAAACGAAATAAATATCCTGCAATTTAGACAAGTATAATATATAACGATTGAATTAAGAACTCTATCGGTGATGTATCGATATTTTATGCAATCTCTGCGCAGAAATATCTAGAAAATACCATTCAAGTAAACCCATACATAAAGATAAAATAACAGAAATTCACCGGGAAACTTTATGATTTTGAACTCTTATTATGCCAAATAAGTTATATAAAACATCCAAGCTGATAGTAAAAACACGAATAACGTTATTTCAGTCTTATTTTTGAGGCGAAAATGTCTCCTTATCGGACAGTGTAATTACAAGATCAAACTGCACGTTCTGTGCAGTTTGATCTTGATCTACAATGTCCGCAAAAGGTCATTAAGTCCTGCTTAGCAGCCTAAGGGCTAACTCTTTACCAGACGACAGAATTCACTATTAGTACATATTGAAAGCATTTGAAGACGGAAATTTCAATATGACTCACTTAAAATGATTTGTCTGTTATAGAGGTTAGAAAACATTGTGGGAAAAGGAGAAGATGCTGGCTACCACCATTTTCCTATTTCCCCATACTGTTTTCAAATATTTTCATTCATTCTCAGGGTTGTTGAGACACAGTACCCTATGGTAAAGGCTTGAGCGCTATCAAACTGTTTGCTTGGTGTGTATGTGTATTTTTTGCCATTAGTTTTTTTTCTTCCGGGAAAGTTTTGGTATTAGGGCTGGATCTGTGTGGCTCATGTTGTTGAGTTTATTATCAGGAAACCCTGGTTGGGTCCCAACTGGCGGTGTTTGTAATGTGATAGTATCCTCTGGTAAGCCGCGTAGAGTCATTTTGGTTGAACCCAGGAAGAAAAAGAACGAGTGAACTTTATAACTGAATACTCTTGAAAACAGCGAAATACACCGATAAAATAACTCAGGGAAAAAAACGAGAGAAATTAAAAGTCTCAGGAAAATTAGCACGGTTGCAAGTCCAAACATTGTAACAGTTTTTAGCTCTGAAGCGGCTCCAAAGAGTCAGTATTTTCCAACCCACACCTTAATTACATGTACTTTTAAGTTGCCATTAACGAAATCAGCCTGTTTTAGCTGAGAATTGATTAGCTGTAACTCTGACTATAAAATCAAAGTATGCCTTGTCTTTAAAGTTCTAATGCATTGGGTCTATTTTAGGTCTTTTCATGCTTGTATGGGAAAGCTCCGGTAGCACATGGGTAATGATATAAGGTTTAGGGGTTCAGAATACAGTTTCTCCAATGATTGTTTATTCAATTGTGTTTTACGTCACTCTAAACGAAGCCTAGCCTAGTGCGGGCCAAACCCAGAAACACATACATATGTGGTATGTTGCCGTGATATGGCTGAAATAATGTTGAAAGAGGCGTGAAACACCATTCATTCAATCAATTAGTAGTTTTTACCATTTAGCTTTGCTGAATTCCTCCAGGTCGTCCAAACTCTTTTCTAGGACTAATGATATCCAGTGCGGCATAATTCACTTCTCTCTCGGCGATTACCACCATTATGACATCATTTTATCTCGAAAAGCAGCCGGTAGCTGGGAGAAATAATGTGCACCCATGTAGTTAAGGCAAAAGAAACACCAGGAAAGCTTGTTAACTTTGATGTAAGTGAAATACTTTTAGCAGTGCGTATAAGTTTATGCCTGTATATCTGTATCTTTTATCTGTTTACTTAACATTATCTTCCACCTGCTTGCAGACAATTTCTTTCTTACAGGTCGCTGGTGAGATTATTTAAATAAACATATATTCAACTTACATGTATATAAAGGTATACAGCTTAAAAAAGTCGGTTCTTACAGCTTGAAAAAGTCGGTTCTATCTAAATAAATCGAAACTTTGGTCTTTCTTGTAAACCGCTGTTGTGCAGCGACAGATCATACTGCATCATAAAAATAGTGCCCTAGGTGTGTGTACCTACAAAACAAATCCCAACAAATCAGTGAATCTTGTGATTAAAGGATGTAAAATGCACACCTGTGAAATGAATTAAAGTGAAGGATGCAAGTACCACGTTGTCTTACTTATCATAAATGATATAAATCTTGAAATAAACAATATACAAGGTATGCGAAAGCATGTTAACCAAAGGCTGTTGAATTAAAGGTGTAAATTAGAATAGCTCTGACGAAATGGTATAGAAGTCGACATTTGCCTATCTAATAAGGAACTTCATCGCCTTGAAGTAGGGTTTACCGAAGTGTAAAACGCTCTTCTTTAAACAAGCAATGAAAATGCGCGAAGCTATGTACTTGACATAAAACCTATTTAAAATCCAGGAAATACGTGTAACTTTTCCTCCGAAAAAAACTGTGTTCTAACTCTCAGATTAAATTTTAAATTGAAATGAAATGGATATATGTACTTCAGGCAGAGAAAACAGATATTCTTCGTTAATCCTATCATAGTTTAAATGAATTGCAAACACGTTCAGCTTCACCATTGAGGTTCATTGACTTTGGAAACCGAATTGTATTGGTACAATATATAGGAGGTTGATGCTACAATTATAATTGAAAACAATGTAGTACTTTGTGTGTGCCACGACTGCTTGCGTTGAAGATGTAATAAAAGCATGGACTAGAGCACGAATCAGTATTACACCTAAAATCTAACTCAAAACGAATCGAGTTTCAACGTTGACATTAATTTGACTACCCAATGTCAGATCTCTTTGATAGAAATTCCAAACAGGGCATCTAAAGAAAATTTGAAAGTCCGTGTCTTATTTGATATGATTTAATTCAGGGAAACAGATTTTGGTTTGTAATAAAGAATCACAAAATAGATTAGTATGAGTCGTTTACTAATAAATAAGATGTATTTAAACTGCAAAATTAATTATGTCACATTTCGTGAATTTCTTTGTCAATTTGAAAAAAAAAATGTTTTTTTCATGTCTAGTGTCTAACGCCTAGAGAGCTGAATTTTAAAAATGTAGTTATTTAAGATTTCGACAAGAACAAAACTGTTTCTTCAGGAAGTAGCTCGGTAATTATGTCGTTAGCACACAGGGCTTGTGATGCGAGGTCGAACCTCGGATTAGTCATGGTCGATAGTCTCTTACAGGATTTAGTCATCTCCGACCGCTGATGACAGCATTAACACTCAGCACAATAATTAGACTGAGATTATGAAATGGGCCATATGCATTGAACAAACCAGAACAAAAGCCTTCTTGAAACGGTTGCATCAGGCTTAAAACAACTGATAGAGGAAACAGTTTTCATATGCTGAATAACGCTGTCACACATGCTCATGACCGGGACAATATACATCTGCGACATGCCTATCTACAACATACAGACCCATACATTTATCTCGTTATGCTTAAATTGTATTCCGAATTGTTGGCCCGGCTGGGTATCTCGGAGGTTAGCGTATCTGACTCGCGACCTGGTCGTCGTGGGTTCGATACACGGTTGGTGCAAACTTTCTTTCCGCGATTTTTCGCCTCTCACATCTGATCTGTGAGAAAAGTAGTCAGTAACTTGGCAAAAAAGTTGTATCAGTACTGGTGTGAGAAAGCCAGGACTCCATGGGTAGGTGCACTGACCGTTGTGATGTGACTAAGCTGATAAAACGGCATTGAACTCCAATGCAAACATACAAATAAATCCGAACTCATGATCCAGTATCTTTGAAGCTCATATAATTCTACACACCGAACTTGAGTTAACCCTTAAGCTGCTAATCGCGACCCAATGACCTTTTGTGGACAGTGTAGATCAAGATCAGACTGCACAGAACGTGCAGTCTGATCTTTGATCTACACTGTCCGATACGGTATTTTCTCTTCGGTAAAATCAACTTTGAAACCGCAATGTTTGGGACTTTAGTAATGAGTAGAAATTTGGGTTTCATTTATTCAGCAGCTTAAGTGTTAAGAACGTCACGGTGCAGTTACTGGATAGTGTTCCCAGCCATCAAAGTGATGGATGTAACTTGTCAAGAGCCTTTTTTCTTCTCAAAATCAATGAAAAGTAAAACGGATAACAGAATTTCCTAGCATCAACAAACACACAAAAATATCATATGTACATGGTGAACATATACATGTACATTCCAAAAGTCTGAATGTGCAAGCATTTCGAGGTTCATAAATATCGCTATACTTAAACAATTTGATGTTTTTGGTAACGAAAATTTTAGGCAAATACACTTAATTTTTTCTGCATGCCCCTGCATATTATTGATGATGCTTTCTTCGGAGAAAAAGTGGCACATATTACATTTTGAGTTGTATACGAGTAACGCAGTCACAGATTATGCTGGGATGGTAATCTTTCAAAGATAACAGACAAAAACTAAAACATTTGGAAATGGCACAAGCAACTGTTATATCTGTCAGGTTAGCACACGTGATGTTTCCTGACAATTAGCCCTTAGGCTGCTAAGCGGGAGTCACTGACCTTTTGCGAACAATGTAGATCAAGGTCAGACTGCAGAGAAGGTGCAGTCTGATATTGGATCTACATTGTCCGATAAGGAGATACTTTTCCTCCAAATGTACCTCTGAAATACAAAAAAATGGGTTTTTACTATCGGCTTGAAAGTTTCATTTCTTTTATTTAGCACGATAAGGGTTAAATATGGACCAATCCGTTTGATAAGTGGATTTTTTGTTCAATTTTATGTTGGGGTTGAAATGTGTTGCCATTATTTATTGTTTACTCATTTTACTAACAGCTTTCTTTCAGATCTAAATTATAACCTTGAAATACAACTGAGCCATGCTCTGGCGAAAAATAGGCTTAATGCCTATCCGTTATCCATGACTTGGACTTGCGGAAAATTGACTGATAGCAAAAAGCTTCCGCCCGAGTCCGCGCAGGCTGACCTGAGTCGATACTTTTCGGAGATTCATTAAGCCTCCTTTTCACAGAGCATGGCTCATTTTTTTTTTTTTTTTTTTTACATCTGCCGGCCCTAGAAATACAGTGACCACGATTCCTTTCTATTTGGTGACAGGGGAAGCTTTGCTCTTTGGGCGCTAAAAGATGTGCTCGCCTACATAAAAATCTGCCATGGTGGAGTAGGAGAGAGCAATTTACGTAAAAAACTCCCATTACTGGAATTACACATATTCAAATATTGAAATTTAAACGCATACGAAAAAAAATGTAAATTAAAAATATCCCTATTTGATATAAAACTGTATGCATCCTATATAGTTGTACTTGTACAGGTTAGCTTTTTCCGTTACAGAAGTAACACAGGCTCTAAGGAAAATACAACGCCTTCTAAAAAGTGCCATAGGATGCCAGCATGAGCATGATTTTCACAACCGAATGAACAAGCAATTTCATTATTAGAATGGTACGCAATATCGTGATCAAAGGAGAAATATGCACTTAGCAAATTATTGCGATAGTTAGCGTAAGTCCACAAGGTATTAAAAATATAATCCGTTTGAATCTGGCCAAATAGCACAAATGAAAAGACCATGTTTGGGAGTGCCATTCAATTAAATAAGTGTCTCGATGTTTTTATAGATGAATCAATCTTGCCATGAACAAAATCTAGGGGGAAAGCAACCCACTCTTACGAAGATACTGTACAGCAGTTTACAGACTGACCTGAAATACAATAGCAATGCTACACAAAAACCATGTCCTTTGATTCCGCAAAACTAGAAGTCAATTATCATAATCAAAGTAACAGGTTTACTGCACAGGTTTGGTTCAATGTAGAATGTTTGACCATATGAAGTAAAGTTATTTACACTGAGTTTCTGCTTTGATCAGAATTACCACAAGATCAACCGCATGTCTGGATTGACTCTGCCACCCTTGTATTCCTGATAACCATTATCTGTTAGCTTTTTTCCAACCTTCATTCTATTCCGATCTAATAGAAATTTAATATCTAAGACCCAAAACGAGCTCTTTCTAATACAGTGAATTCAACTGTAATGCGTTCAAAAAAATCGGACAGTGAAGTACATGATATCGAACATATGAAATGGGGTGGCAATAATACAGACTCACTCAACAAGTAACCGCGGCACTTTTCGTTATGCTTAGGCTGACTTCATGCATGACAGTAATGAAGGGATAAGAAAGCGAAATGAGCTTAAGATAACCTGTAAATATAACAATAAAAAAAGACGGATCAAATTAATACATAACAACAGATTAAGGTAGAATCTGCCTTACTAGATCAATTTATAATTCTTAATACTTTTTTACGGAATTAGACCATTCTTGTTAAGTCTGTTGTTAACAATATTGTTGTAAGTGCATATACCTGTCAGTTTCCTGCGTAAATACATAAAACCTATCTAACGAATCATTGGCTTTGCACGTGATTGAAATCCCCATTTCGCAATTTTATTACAAATAAACCATGGCATTTTATCGTATTCATGGCAACCTTCCGATCCAATCATCGGGTTACATCGATAACACAAACAAAATGAGTATTTATGGAACGCCACAGCTGTCTGATGTTGTGAGCAATAGTGTTGACATGCCTAATCTCTGTCTTATGATGTCTAAAAGAAGTGTTATTATGCCCAAATGTAGTGTTGACTTGTCTAAACTTTGCGTTATTATATCAAAAGGTAGTGTGGTTATGTCCAAATGTAGTGTTGACTTGTCTAAACATTGCTTATCATGTCAAAAGGTAGTGTGGTTATGTCCAAATGTGGTGTTGACTTGTCTAAACATTGCCTTATTATGTCAAAAGGTAGTGTGGTTATGTCCAAATGTGGTGTTGACTTGTCTAAACATTGCATTATTATGTCAAAAAGTAGTGTTATCATGTTCAAATGTGGTGTTGACTTGTCTTAAGACAGTCTTATTATGTGAAAAAATGGTGTCATCATGTCCGAATACCGTGTTGACTTGTCAAAGCATTGTCTTATTATGTCAAAAACTGGTGTTATCATGTCCGAATACCGTGTTGACTTGTCAAAGCATTGTCTTATTATGTCAAAAAGCAGTTTAATTATGTCCAAGGGTATGCTGACTTGTTCAAACGCTGCCTTATTATGTCAAACAGTAGTGTTATCATGTTCAAATGTGGTGTTGACTTGTCTTAACACAGTCTTATCATGTCAAAAAGTGGTGTTATCATGTCCAACTATCGTGTTGATTTGTTCAAACATTGTCTTATTATGTCAAAAAGCGGTTTTATTATGTCCAAATGTATGATGGTTTGTCCATACCCTGTCTTATTATGTAAAAAAGTTTCAACAAGATAATACAACTGTTTAACATAATAAGACAGTGTTAAGACAAGTCAACTCCACATTTGGACAAGATAGCACTACTCTTTGACATAATGATACAACGTATAGACAAGTCAACATCACATATGAAAATGATAAAACTACTTCTTGACAAAATAAAACAATGTATAGACAAGTTAACACCACGCTTTGACACAATAGCACTGCTTTTTGACATAATAAGACAATGTGTAGACAAGTCAACATCACATGTGAACATGATAACACTACTATTTGACATAATAGGACAGTATTTAGAAAAGTCCACAGCCCATTTGGACATAATGACACTGCTTTTGAACATAATAAGACAATGTGTAGACAAGTCAACATCACATAAGAACATAATAACAACACTTTTGAACATATTAAGACAATGTTTTGACAAGTCAAGACGACATTTGGACATGATAAGACCACTTTTTCACATAATAAGACTGTGTAGAGACAAGTCAACACTACATTTGAAATTTGTAACACCACTTTTTGACATAATAAGGTAATGTTTTGACAATTAAACACCTCATTTAAACATGATTACACTTCTTTTTGACATAATTACACAGCGTTTAGACAAATAAACACCAAATTCGGACATAAAAATACTGCTTTTTGACATGATAAGACAATGTGTAGACAAGTCAACATCATATATGAACACGATAACACTACTTTTTGACATAATAAGACATCGTTAAGTCAAATCACCACCACATTTGGACATAATAACACCGCTTTTTGACATAATAATACAATGGATAGACAAGTCCACATCACATATAAACATGATAACACTACTTTTTGACATGATAAGACAATATTAAGACAAGTCAACACCACTTTTCACATAATAAGACCGTGTTTAGATAAATCAACACGTCATTTGGACATGGTAACACTACTGTTTAATATAATAACACAATGTATAGACAAGTCAGCATCACATATGGACATAATAACACTTCTTTTATACATAATAAGACAGAATTTAGACAAGTCGACACCGAACTTGGAAATATTAAGACTACTATTTGACATAATTTTCTTAAAATAGCGTTTTGACAAGTGAACGCCACATTAAGAAATAATAACACTACTTTTTGACATAATAAGACATCGTTTAGACAAGTCAGCTCCACATTCAGACATATTATTACTACTTTTTGACATAATAAGACAACGTTTAGACAAGTCAGCTCCACATTCAGACATATTATTACTACTTTTTGACATAATAAGACAACGTTTAGACAAGTCAACACTACATTTGGCCATAATAACGCTGCCTTTTGACAAAATAAGACGATGTTTAGGCAAGTCAACACCACATTTGGACATAACCACACTACCTTTTGACATGATAAGCAATGTTTAGACAAGTCAACACTACATTTGGACATAACCACACTACCCTTTGATATAATAACGCAAAGTTTAGACAAGTCAACACTACATTTGGGCATAATAACACTTCTTTTAGACATCATAAGACAGAGATTAGACATGTCAACACTATTGCTCACAACATCAGACAGCTGCGGCGTTCCATAAGTATTGGTAGCAAATTTTGATCATAGACAGTTACTCTTTACAAAGTGTTGCCAGAACATTTGAGCCATGCTCTATGAAAAGGGGGCTAAATGCATCTGCGAAAAGTATCGATCCTGGTCAGCCTGCGCAGGTTGACCAGGGCCGAAACTTTTCGCCATTGGTCAATTGCCAAAGGACCAGGCCACGTCATGATTAAGTCGGTTGTTTCCAAAAGTGGCTATCATGGATCCATAATTTTGCGGTGGCTTGATTGGTATTATGCATTACGGAGGTGCATAAGGCCCGCTTTTCCCAGAGCATGGCTCATTTATGTTGTCCGTGAAGCACGAGGCCTGTGTAAAAATTACTCATTTAATCAAGAATCCTATCCTAGATTTTGCATTGTTTGATAGGTACTCATCAACCATTCTAAATTAAATCCAAGACTAATCATTACATTGGCTTCGACATTTGTTGAATTCGGCATTAAAGTAACCGGTTGATGAATACAGCACGTGGACATTCCAATAAGCCAAGAAATTTAAAATTATTTCAAAATCTTAACGTAAGAAGAATAGAGATGCAAATAAGTATCATCGTGCCAATTTTTACATAAATAGATAAACAGAATAGACTGCCTCAGTGGTTAGTCATTTTATAAGTGTCCGAATACACCAAAAATCAAATAACGAAATTAAATACTTTCTAGTAGATGAGTAACAAAAACATTAAATACTATTAGATTAGCAATTTTAGCTGTAGGTTGTTTGCACTTATCAGTTATCAAAAATAATTGAAAAGGTCTAAAATTTGTAGTCAGCAAGAGATACAGTCCCCCCCCCCCACCCGGAAATCTCTGCAGCGGTTTAAGGCTTATGAGTTTTTTTTTTCTCTCTCTTTTTAAGATTTTTTTTTGCAATAAAAGAATGATGGAAAAGCGTACAGAACGAACATCAAATAGCCCCAGATTCGTATTGCTATTAGTAATTTATTAAAGGAAAGAAACAAGTTTAAAAGCCAAGTGAAAAATATTAATATAACTGCTCCATTAACATACATGTATAGCTCTATATACTGCTTAATTTTCAGGTTACACGTTCCGGCCGCTCAACGGAACAACACAAATGCCTTCGATAGTTCGAAATAAGAATAACAACGTGTCGACGATTGTGGGAGGGCTGGCGGTGCTCAAATGTACAGTTCTTAATCTGGGAACAAAAACTGTGAGTATTTATGATTTAATTTCGTATCATTGATCACAAGATAACTAGAGTCTATCGAAATCAGACACTTTTTCTTTTCACAACTTTTGTCTGTCAGATTTCTAGCTATCAGATAGGTTGTATCTCTGTATTATGCAACGGTGCTCTGAGCACAAATGATTCCAGAATGATCTTCTCAATGTGCAATAAACGATGATTTTATGATACCTATTCTTCTCGTGTTGGTAAAGGAATTTTTAAGAAAGACACTTTCTTTTATGAAGCAAAAAATACCAGTAAAATCATTAGATACCATTTGAAAAGCAAAACAGAATTTAGGAAAATAGGTATGAAGAACTTGGATATTTCTTTTTCGATATACACTCAATGACATTTAAAAACGCAAAAATTTAAATAAATGAACTCACTTTTGGTCCATTAATTCCATTGCATTTCAGCAATAATGAACATCAATATGTAATCGAAACATCTTCTAAATCTTATCAGAAAAAGTTCGTGTAGTGTTAAAGAGAACTGATCCCCACTATCTGCATTTTTTGTGAGTCCGAACCCTGTTTCACTGCCTCACGTTATAGCTATTAGTCAGAATGCAGACGTTATTAGGTCTGTGGTAACGGAACCCAACTTCTCTAATTCTAAGTCGGACTGCACGTGCATAAATCGGATGCCTGGAATGCAACTAGTTGAAAAGTTGTCTTCTATGTGAGGGCGAGTTAAAGCCCCTACAATTAGACATCTCTGTTTAGAATATCAAACAACTTGCTCAGTGTCAAATTGTTCTCCTGGAACTGACAGTAGCCGGTCAGAATGGCTATCTTCGATGCTGTCGACGTATGTAAAAACTTGCGTCTTTACGTCGGGTCGTTATTCTCGGTTGAACAGACTGGCGCATATCTTTAAATATCCCAATGGCATGACAAGACAAATTTTTTATGCATAGCATCAAAGAAGCCGGCAATTTTTTTGTTACCATCAATAAGGAAGGTGCTTTAGGAATAACTCGCTTATCAGAAGTTGTGTTACTTTTAAATTAAAAATTCTAGAGAATACGACTAAGAATGTTCTTAAGAAAAGAATGGTTGGTGAATACAGACCCAGTAGAAAATTTTACCGACTGCAACAATTTGGGGGCTAATTAAGATTTTTTTTGTTTGCTGTGAATCCTATTTTTTGTTTAACTCTCTATCAAACGACAAACTTTTAGACTAGTCCAAATTAAAAGATTTTGCAGCGACAAAATAGATGTGACTCAAAAATTGAAATTTGTTTTGGAAAGGATAGAAAACATTGTGGGAAAAGGAGAAAATGCTGGTTACCAGCATTTTCTCCTTTTCCCACAATGTTTTCATAATGCCTCTTTCTCAGGGTCGTTCAAACACGGGATTGTGTGGTAAAGAGTTAAACACTAATATAAACTTCAGTTTTATTCCTGCATGCATTCAGAAAGAGGACAATTACATTCAGTAAACAGGAATGGTGCAATTTTGCTCTTCAGATAAAAGCATGGTCATTTTGGATTAGGTATTTTCTTTATTTTGACAAGAATACTGTTATCATTCTCTATTTTGACCAAAATACTGTTACCATTCTTACATGAATATGATCCTACATACCGTAGTCAGACCTCCAGGTAAGAGGGAGTGATAGTATTTTAAATCCATTATTTCCCTTCCAAACCCTATGTTGTGGGTACTCATTAGAATTGTCTCGATGAGACGATTCTAATGAGTACCCATAACATGGGGTTTAGTGGAGACTGATTAATATTTTCAATTTTGAAATTAAAATCACTCCCTCTATCTGGAGCTCTGCCGCAGCTGATGCATATTATTGCATGATCACTTGACATTCCAACAAGCCTTCACAACATTTTAGCCAAAAGCTAAAAAACCTTTACCAAACAATTACATGTTCTAATTAATGACCCTGACGAAAAAGGCTTCTGAAACCATTGCGAGAAAAGTATAAAATGCTTGTCACAAGCATTTTCTCCTTTTCCACAATGCTTTCTATCATTTCAGAGCCAAATCTCATCATTATAACCAAATCTAATTTGTCGTCTGCAACTGCTTTGAATTTGGACAATACTGTCCAAAATTTTAGCCCTGTCCAAGTTGAAAGCATTTGCAGACGACAATTTCAATGTGGCTAAAATGATTGCAATTGTTCTGAAAGGTTAGAAAACATTTTGGGAAAAGGAGAAAATGCTGGTTACTAGCATTTTCTCCTTTTCCAACAATGTTTTCAAAAGGCTTCTTTCTCAGGGTCGTTAAAAGTCGGGATTATGTGGTAAAGATTTAATCCTTCACTAAACAATTATATGTTCTAGTGACCCTGAAGAAAAAAGCTTCTGCAACCATTGCAATAAAAGTATAAAATGCTTATCACAAGCATTTCTTCCTTTTCCTACAATCATATGGCTTTCTACCATTTTAGAGACAAATTTCATCATTATAACCAAATTGGATTTGTCGTCTGCAGCTTCTTTGAATTTGGACAAGTTCTAAATTCTGTTGTAGGGTACAGAGTTAAGAGGCTAACTAGTCCATTGAAGAAGTACCATCGATTTGTTTTTCCTTTGCTTTTTGCTTTATTTCTTGATTCTTAGTCAGCTATTGCCTTACTAAATTGAGCAATAAAATATTTTCAAGTTTGGTTTGACTATGAAAATCTGAATAGCCCCTTTACAATGTAATAGTTGAACATGTAAATGAGCCATGCTCTGGCAAAAGGGGGTTTAATGCATCTCCGTGATCCATGATATCAAGCAAGTCATCACATAATTAAGGATCAACAATACATGTAGCCTCTTTTTTAATACAATCAACTTAATCATCAGGTAGACTGGTCCTTAAATATACAGAAAATTTACCAATAGCGAAAAGTTTCAGCCCAGGTCAGCCTGTACAGTCCAAGCGGGCTGACTTGGGTTGATACTTTTCCCAGATTCATTAAGAACCTTTTTCACAGAGCATGGCTCAAGTGCAATGATGTACAACATCAGTCAAAAGCTGTCGAGGGTCATTTATAACTAGGTGCAAAACCCAAGTTTGGCTGAAGCCCTAAAGCCACAAAAATAAGTGCAATACCCTTAAACGCTACACCAAAAGTTCCATTACATTTCCTTTCCAACCTTACTTTAGACCTTTGAAAGGGTAGAAAACATTGTATGAAAAGGAGAAAATGATGGTAACCAGCATTTTGTCCTCCTGCAACTACATTTCAATAGTCTTCTTCCTCAGGGTTATTAAAACATATGAGACATATTCTGGCAAAAGGGGACTTAATGTATCTCTGTCATCCATAATTCAAGCAAGTCATCACATATTTATGGATCCATAAAATCCATTTTGTCTGGCAACCAACTGAAACGTGAGGTACACTGGTTTTTGACATGCAGAAAAATTACCAAAGCAAAAAGTGTCGGTCCAAGTTAGCCTGCGCGGACTGCGCAGGCTAACCTGGCCAATACTTTCTGCAAATGCATCAAGCCCCCTTTTCACAGAGCATGGCTCATAAATAAATGCCCAAGGATTTAGTGTGTCTCAATTGTGCTCTGAGTATGCAAGGCTTGTCACAACAAAGGTACATTCTTACAAAAAAGTATGTATAAGAAATGTGTTTTTCAAAATTTTGATTTTTTTAACCAAAATATGTGGAAGAGCAGCTTTAATTGCAAGCGTACCGCTTTGTTACTGTCACGTGATGAAAACAAAAACAGAGCCAGATTTTTAGGCCGCTCAATAAGATTTTAATCGGGATATCTCGCGCAGTTTAGTAGAAATTCTTCAGTGTTGCGCGAGATATCCCGATTAAAATCTTATTGAGCGTTTTTAGAAATAAGAGTTCAAATACAAAATCTGTAGTTTGCATGCTCGCAATTTATGTGAACAGCACAAGGAAAAAAAAAATGCGTAATATTGCGCTAATCTACTGACATGTACAGTAGTATCAGGGGAGGTAACCAGTCTATACTAGTTTAAGAAGAGTTACGCTGCCTGTGGGGTCAATCATTAATCAGTTATTAAATAAATATCTATAAATACGAAATCTTTACTTTTCATGCTCAAAATTCATCTCAACAGTACATACAAAAAAAGTGCATAATTTTGAGCTTAATAGCAACATAGTATTAAAAGTATTTGAGTGAATATGTCGGAAAAGTTGTGCAATGGTGTATCCCAAAATTCCCCATGTGCATAAAAAAAAAAAGCATTCCAACTGGAAGCCGGCTTCAAGAGCCGGCTTCCAATAACGATCTCCAAGGAGAAGTATAGTAAATGAATGGCAATTATAATGTCGGGCAACTTCAGAAGCACGTACCCCCACTTGTAAAATTCCATTTGCACCAGAACGTTCATGTTCAGACAAACATGGCATGACTTATAAAGTCACAGAAATAAAGCTTACGCGTTTTTCATATATGTATGACTACAAGCTGCACGTGGAATGGTAAAACATTTTGTCTAAAAAAATCATGCCTCCTCAAGGTACTAAATATGATGAAATGGTATTTGCTTTTTTTCTGGTGGCCAGTACCGTAGAAAAAGGTCGTCATTTAATATATATATAAAACCAGATTATCGTTACCAATCAATAATTAACAATCAAAGAAGGCTAAAAATACTTTTTGTGGAAAAAATTAAAAGTTTTTCATTTATTATTTTTCATTTATTATTTATTTATTCATTTATTGTATTCTCTTTTTTTATTTTCGTTTTTAAGTCCTTCAGAGTACTACCCTGAAGGGCTTATTGTCTGTACTTTTTCTCCATATTTCTCCATTTCTTAAACGTGCACACAGAGTAAATTCTGAAGCGAATGCCTTTGAGATCCAACAACAGGCACTTTTATTTGTCTTCTGTTTGCCAATACGCAAGAAGAGAATATAGTAGTGTTGGTTCAGTTCATTCGTATGTTCGTCAATTTCTCGCTTTAAAGTAAGAGATAGTCTGTGTTGAGATGAAAATGAATTAAATCTTCAGACTATCTCTTACTTTAAAGCGAGAAATTGACGAACATACGAATGAACTGAACCAACACTACTATATTCTCCTGACACTCAAACAGTGTTTGTGTTGAGATGAAAATGAATTAAATCTTCAAACACTGTTTGAGTGTCAGGAGAGTGTATCAGGCCTTCGTGGGCCTGTTTTTTTTTTATCTTACTAATTCCATGCGAGTGAAATACCTTAAAAGAAGTCATGCAAGTAAAAAGTTTGCTAATTAACAATAATCATTATTACATGCAGCTTATTATTCAAAGATGAAAGCTAGTGACATCCAGAAATAATCATGAGATATTCGGGAAAAAAAAGCCGAAATTAACTGTAATGATGTGAATAAAATGAATTGGAAGGTACCAAAAAGACGTTTTTTTTTTCCCGAATGGAATTTGTTCCAATTTCTCTCCGTAGGTTGAATGCATAATGACTATTCAATATTGAAGAATGCAGGTTTTCGTCAATTAGGTATGTTTTGATGCAATTAGCATCAAAATATGAATATTTGCCAGAGGGTCCATTTTTTTCATTTCTAATTTTTATGACGATATGAAATCATACAAGTATTTGCCTCTATTTGATAGAAGCATGGAAAAAAGGTTGTTTTAGCGAAGCACCTAGATTTTTCAATAATTTTATTATTTTCGTAACAGTTTCCAATTTTTGATCATTTGTTTTCAATATTCAAAATGTACTCCCTAAATTGTTTTATCAAACAGAAGTAAATAAAATAGAATTTCAAAGATTTATGTTGTAATTTGAGTCATTGAAAAATTGTTTTCAGATGTTGAGAGCGGCTGATACCACAGTATCAAAGAGAAAATTTCGTTGCAATATTGTGAAGGTAGTTATATGCCTGCCGATTAGCTAAATAAGGTGGGAAAGTATATTAGATGAGAATGACTGTTGCCAGTTCCACCTGTAATGGTGTACAGAGCTCATAAAACGTCTGAGGAGATGGGTTGCACTTAACAGGTGATAGGTCTGAACTCATCGCTGGCCACAGCAAATGTCGGATATTTTGATAGCGAAGATACTCTCTTACACCTATTGCATGATGAGCCCTCGCATTATCATCCTAGAAGATGAACATGGGCCAGTGTCTTAAAGTAAAAGGACAACATAGGAGCTAAGATGTTATCTTCGATATTACTGTGTAGTGACTCTAAATTGGCACACATGTTAATCTGTTTTACCTGCCATTTTTTTCTTTTTTATTACAAGACCTACCATAACAGAATCCACCTCCAAAGACGTTGGGTTAGCTCGGTATAGCATTACAAGAGGAATTACAAGATATTCCACAGAACGCTATTGGAGACTCATAAGGAGCATAAGTCGTTGTATTGCTTACTGTGACAATCTAGATGCTACCCGGTACTGAATCCATGTTGAATTTTACGTAATGTATTAGTAGGTGGTGTTAAAAAAAAAAAAAAAAAAAAGCAATGCATAGAACATGTGCTTATGTGTGTATTGAAGCATTCCAATTGTTACTACAAATATTATTCAAATATACATGGTAAAACAGCTTTTCAAATTCTTTCCGATGAAATGAAATATCACTAATTTTTTTGTAAACAGTTTACATACGATAGGAACAAATACATGTATCACCTGCCAATTAACACTTCATATGTTTAACACATTTATGCGTATCGAAACACGAATCACAAATACATGTTTGGTTCGATTAACTTAATGTCAGTAAGCCGATCATTCACGTCTTCGCAGTAATCTTACACGCTCCAAGTCTGATTGCAACCTCGAATATCCTTCTCCATGTATCTGCTAAATTGTTCTTATATTTCGAAGACTTTGCGGCTTAACTGTCATTGATAAGAGATGTCCAGTTGGAAGATCATAATTATTTTTGAATGATTGCTGTTACATTTCCTGTCCTTAGACATATAGACGAACATCAGTGGTGAATCTAAGACATCATTAGAAACCGTCTGACATGTCGTTGGTTTCAGACCGGAATTATAACCATCGTGCGGGTGATTTTGTAGTTTTGAGTTGCGCAAAAGTAACTATCGTAATATTTTATCAAATTGATTTGGATCACATGACTGAAAGTTATAAAACGTAAAAACAATGTGTGAATCATGATCAGGCATAACGATTGTGCAGGCTATCACGTATTGCATGCTTAGGGTTAAGATTCTCCCTAACTCTGATTTGAACATTTTTTCGGTATTCAAGAATCACTTGATAAAGTTTCGGCTCGTCTGGCCGAAAAGCAAAAGAGTTTTTTTAAAGGTCTGGATTAAGAGAAGCTGCGTTATGGATGATGGAGATCTAGTAATTAGGTCGTCAATCTAAAAGCTAAAGTAATCGTTTTCTCGGTATTAATTGCCGCGTTGTAAAAAATGCATAAGAACTCTTGCAGTTGGCTTATATCATGAATATAACGTTCCGTTTCACTACACTTATGATAAATCTGAACATTAGAATTTTTTATTTCTGTTAAAAAAAAAAAAAAAAAAAAAAAAAAAAAAAAAAAAAAAAAAAAAACTACTTTACTTCTATCCACAAATGCGTTTAAGAAAACATGCAGTTTAGAGATGGAAATTTCGCAAATTACAAGTATTTCACCACCTGAATTGTATCTGGGACAACTTAGAATTGGTAAACTGGCTCTCAACCAGATTTCGACTTTGGAAAAAGGAATAAGGATATTTGATAATGAAATAAGGTTTAGACACGGTTTTAGTAAAGGTTTTATGAAGGTGATAATATGTCACTTGGTAAGGGTTAAGCCCAATGGTTTTTCGGTAGTAATATAGAAGATAAAACAAAAAAATAAATCTTGTTAACGATGATTTACATTCATGAATATACAACATGTTCAATAATTTCTAAAGCCACAATACCTATTCTGCGTTGTTGTTGTTTTGGATTTTTTTCTGTATATACAAGGGACATAATATCAACGTGTTTAAATATGTAATATGAAATCTGTCTTTGTTAATACCTACCGTTGCTTATCTTGCATTGTTGTTATTGTGTAATCAGCTTCCTTTTCGGTAGTTTTCTTTCAATTTCATTGTCATTTTATTTATATATTTCGTGTTCCTCATCAACCATTATCGATATTACTTTTCATCTAATTTATATAAGCCATGCTGTGTGAAAAAGGGGTTCTATGCATTTGCAATTTAAGGTACCAACCCAGGTCAGCCTGCGCAGTCCAAGCAGGCAAACCTGGGTCGTTTATTATTCTTTACTTTGGCACATCATCAAGTACTGAAACTTTTTATGAAACACCTGAGCTTCAAGAAACCAACTACTGTTTTCTAGTTACTCTGTTTGGCGAGCCTGGCTTAAAACATATAATCTTTTACTGAAAAGAAAGTAGTGTAGCAGTAGAAGATCAGTCTTTCCCATCAGAGATACCTAACCGGTTTTTCATGATGAACGGAATTAAGCTTCTGAACTATCCGGATCAACGCCGAGTATTTTTCCTTCGTCGAGCGTGCTTGATTTTAGTTGTAAGAACGTGTTTCACAGTCGATGCAAACGAAATCCGCTTTGGCTTTAGACGGGCGCAAAACAAAAACAGATCTTCGTTACCGAAATTAGAGCAAACAGCAAGTCAATCATTTTCGATAAAAATCGAGAGATGAAAACAGATTTGAAAATTCAGTGAGAAATAGAAAGATAAGTTCATTTTACCCACCCTCTTACTCCCGCCAGATTTTCATTCACGCTGACTTCCCATTTTCCTGGGGTTTTCGATTACACTGAAGTTTATTGTGTAATTACAAAGGTGGTTCAGCAATTAGCGTAACGATAAAGGTTTAGGAACCTTGCAGGATCGTTCTAAATTGAATTACGTGGAACTTTATAGACATCGAACAGGGCATTCGATGCATTTTTTTGGAATCGACTATGGCTCTGTGGTTGAATTTGCAATCTGAAACACCTGGTTCGATTCCCCACGCCCACTCGAGTAGCTCACTGATTAGCGTATCTGACTCGTGACCTGGTCGTTATGGTTCGATACCCGATTAAGGTAAATTTTTCGGCGGTTTTTCACCTCGCACCTCTGATGCATACATGTGAGAAAAGTAGTCAATGACTTGGAAAGAAAGTTGTGTTAGTACGGGTGTAAGAAAGCCAGGAAACATATGCGTAGGTGCATTGACCGCCGTGATATAACCTAAACTATTAAAATGGCGTTAAACTCCAATACAAAAATAATCGATTCTCCACTTGTGCAGCATAGCTGCTACTCACATGTGATTGTGTCTTCTGGCACGGAACTGCGAAACTTCAGTCCATTGCTAAATAAGTGCACAAAAACTCGGGAAATGTTCAGCTTCTTTCATCGGGCTACTGAATAGTAACCGATATTCCTTTGAAAAAGGCGTAAAGATACATTTACTATTCAAACAAATCTTACTTTGGAGAGTGGTATCTACCTTTAACCCTTTACCGCACAATGACACCTTTTAACGACCCTTGGAAAGAAGCCCTCTGGAAACAATGTGGGAAAAGGAGAAAATGCTGGTATCTAGCATTTTCTCCTTTTCCCACAATGTTGTCTACCTTACCAAAGAAAAATTGTACAATTTGAGCCACATTGAAATTGTCGTCTGCAGATGCCTTCATTTTGCACAAGGCTAAAATTTTGTCGTCAGGTTTGGTTGGTTTAAACATATTTATTTTACATCGATTGAGAAACAAGTTCTTACAACTTAGATTAATCTCTCTCGATTCTGCTTCCTGGGAACTACACCAGTACTTGCGCCGAATGTGTGGGCGCAAGAAAGGGTTAAGACTCTCAGAACTCTTTGATGGAAAATTAGGGAAACTTTATATAAAAAATCCATATTCAGTATATATAATTTCAGTCATAACTGCATTATCGACTAACGAGCAATGGTAAGAACTTGATCTTTTTACTACGAAGCTAAACTCAGTGCATAGAAACCTATTTTTAGATTATAGACGCATGACTTACAATTCATAAGAATCTTCACCTATATTTCAGGAATTGTTAACCCTTATCCTACTCAATAAAAGAAATGAAACTTTCAAGCCGATAGTAAACACTCAAATTTTCTTATTTCAAAGGTATTTTTGGAGAAAAGATATTTCCTTATCGTTCTGTGCAGTCTGATCTTGATCTACACTGTCCGCAAAAGGCCAGTGAGTCGCACTTAGCAGCCTAAGGGTTAACTTAGATTTAGACTCCTTGGAATCTCACCAGGTTTTCAATTCATACGTGTCTTTATCAATAGCACGTGAACATACATGTAATTTCTGAGCCTGTATTCACCAGACATTTTCTTTTCTAATAATCAGAATTTTCCCAAATTTTCAAAGACTTCACCTTCATGGTTTAGCCAATTAGACATTGCATTTCTTTCAAAAGCTGAAATAAGACTAAGTATGTAATTTGTATCGCTTGGTGAATACTACCCCAATGATTGTTTTTTGGTTCTCGAGCCTTCATTGGAAGGATAAAACGTTGTCTTCTTGATACGTCAATATGTAATTAAAGCGAAACTTATGATTCTTAGAAGTTAACCCATTTGTGATAAGGCTAAAAGCCGTCACCCAGAAACGTACTTGTAGTTTGCAGACACATGTATTCCCACGCGGCTGACAATATATAGGAATATTTGCCAATAACAGATAAATACAAAGTTCAAGTATTCTTAATGGGTTTTCAATTCTTTATTGGAAAGAGAAAAAACACAAAGTTCTCGCATCTTTCTTACCATTTGTTCTGATTCACAACACCACACTTATTAGAATAGTACATCTAGCACAGTGTAACGTCACCCTTGGCTAGCGAAGATGTTCTTGATATCTTGACCTGTTAGACTGCTTATAGCTCTGCTAGGACTTGTTACGATAAGTAACTGTGTATTTTTTAGAACTTCCTCGTTATGAAGACTGACATGGTCATCACTTTGATATACAAAAGTCAGCTTGATCGGTTTTTGGAAGAAAATAGTTCGTGCACTAAAATAACCAACTCGGGTGTCAAAAATGAATTCGCAGTTTCTCACAAGTTTTAAAATGGCTTGTGGTCCCTATAAATCACATTAAAGTTTGGTGAACAATGTATAAAAATAACATGTAGTTACATACATGTTAAGGTGTTCACTTTTATAGAAAAAAAAAAAAAATATTAAAGGCTGGTTACCCCTTAACTCTTTACCACACAATCCCGGGTTTTAACGACCCTGACGAAAAGGGATTTTGAAAACTCTGAGAGAAAAGAAAAATGCTGGTAGCCAGCATTTTCTCCTTACCCCACATTGTTTTCTACCATTTAAGAGACGACTTTTATCTTTCGAGCGACATTTAAGTTGTCGCCTGTAAATACTTCCAGTTTGGACCAGTCTAAAATTTTTTCTTCTGGTAAAGGGTTAAGGAGACTATTAACCAGATAGAGAAAACGCAAAATAAAAGTAAATTTCCGAAATCGACAAACTCATTAATTTCGTTCTGATGAAGATCATTAAGGGACGAGACTATGAAAGAATTAGCTGCGGAAGCAAGAGGAATCTAATTTTTATAAGAATTCCCTTCACTTATTCTATCCTATTAGTAACGCTCTAATCTAGTTTGAAATGCTCACGAAATTTTTAAGGTGTGCTGAAACAAAATCAAAAACACGTAACAAATTCCGCCTAAGAAATCCGATACAGAACAGAAAGCGCAATTAACGAAGAAATTATGTCAATCTCCGTATACAAGATTATGGAATCCATAAAAAACTGAATGGTTACATGTCATCCTACAGCTTGCCAAACAGTGCACATTGGCTTCTATGTATATGTAAGCAGGTCGTGCAAAAGACTTATAAAGCTGGGCCTACTTGATGTAAACTATAAATAGACGCTGGACGAGTACACGTGTACATCGAGTGGACAAGTGTTTGTTAAATTACCGATGCAGAAATGGAACAAAATTTACGAGGTTAAATGTTTCTGAGAGTCATTCTAGCTAAACGTGCGTGTTAATTAGGCTAACCAATACGCTTCTGCTTTAAATAATACATAAAATAGAACACTGCAACGTTTGCTTTATGCCCTGTAATTCTTGACAAGTTTAAAGTATATCCACGAAAACAGAGAACAAAAATACTTATTGAAAGGTAAGACGATGAAAAGTGAACAACAGATACGCAGGTAAAAATGAATTGAGAGAATGCTTACATAGTACTCAACTCTCTACCAGACGAAAGTATTTTAGATATGGTCAAATTGAAAACATTTTCAGAAAACTAACTTTACAACCGGCTCAAGGGATTGAATTTCTTTCCAAAACATTTACAGAAAAGGAAAAAAATCCTGGTTACCAGAACTGTTCCCTTTTAAAAACCTTCTTTTTCAGGGTCGTGAAAACCTTGGATTGTTTAGTAAAGGGCTAAAGCACAACTTAGTTTTACAACAAATTTGTTCTACGATGTAGAGCTATCCGTCAAGCAGACAATTTGTTTGTATTCATATAATGAAAGACACGACAACGACGAGTAAACTTAGAAAGTAATTCCGTGCAAGACCCGGAAGCGATACTGTTAATGTGAAAAACAAATCGTCTGCAGTAAGATAAACTAAAATACGCTGTAACATGAAATATATTCGTCTGCTGATAATTAAATCCTTAAAGTGTCAGTGAATGTCGATAATCTGCCAAACATTCGCAATACTTTTGATTTGACGCAGTATGACAACGTAGCTTTTTATTTCATTATAAAAAAAAAAAAAACTTAAGTACATTTTTTTGAAAAGAAACACTTCGCAGTTTGAAAGTTTTGCAGCTATATATCAGTTTTCTTTCCTTGATTCTCCTGTGCCTGCAGGCTAGCTTGCTTCCCTGTCTCCCTTCTTTCTGGCCTGTCCTGTTTTAATTGATTTTTTCCCAATCAAATTTAACTACTTTTCAGCAAAATAGATAAATCTGTCTTCAAAATGAAATATGTAGTCAATGGAGAAACCAGTTGCCCATGGTTTGGAATAAATATGCATACACTGTAGATCCAAGAACAGATTTCTGCTTCTTTGCTGACTGGTACTGAACTACGCCGTCAGCTTCGCCTTTTTTTTCTATCATGTTTTCGCCCGACGCCGTCAGGATTGTGGAGGATAAGGAAAATTGTAATGTTTCCTTTCTTCCACCCGGTTGCTGCTCTCCCCGACACGCTTTTAAAATTCTCCATCTCTGTATTTATTTCAATTACTCAATCAAAACGCAAAGTTTGGCTAGCAAATAAATGATTGGGCGGCTTAAGTTCGGCACTGAATGAAGAAACTTTCTGAATATAATTTAGAATGATAGATATTAACGGTGTAGATCCGACATCAGACTGAGCGTTCTATGCAGTCTGGTTTTTATCTACATTGTCAGCGTAAGCTGGATATACGGCTGAAGAGATAGAAAACGCTTCATTTTTTTTCTGTTTGTTCGGTCAGAACTCTGCAGAAAAAAGGGACCTTTGTCAAAATTATCTTTTGGCCTACCAAATAGATTGTATACTTTCCCTTACTCTCGATTCATGTTTGACAGGTGGATGCTCTGTGGATGGTAGTATTGTTTCTTCGTCTTCGGTACAAAAAAAAAAACCTTTTACCTTTATTTCATATTTCACGCTGTTTACCCGATTGATTCACTGTAAGACGTTTACGCTGTTTTCAACATTATTCAATTGTTTTCTTTGGTTCCCTGGTTCTAGACTAAGGCTCTGCAGTGTTTTACCCAATGGCAGCCCTGCGAAAATTCAAACGCTTCTATTGAGCATCAAACTCGAGTTATCCAGGCGATTCCTACAACATCACCGTTAAGTTACGCCTGGTCTTAGCCCTATGCCCCATATTTTTGTTATAATTATTATCCTTAAAAGATTCACTGAACTAAACTCATTCGTTTGGATATTTACCGATGTAAATTCGGAAGGGGAAAAAGTTGAGATAAAAAAACAAAAGGATGTACTACATCTGGGAACAAGGTAGCCGGCAATGTTCTCATTCTTTAACCCATAGATTTGCCAGGAAGGCGTTTATACTGTCTCATGCCGTCTTCAAATTGACAGCTTTACCCCACCCACTTTTCTGATTACAGATAGACGGATTGATGAAGTACCGTTCATTTTACGCTGAACATCGTTGTCCCATATGTTATCTCGTTCTAATTAATCACTTACTCTGGTATTACCAAATATACCATGGCCATGCCCACCATATACATGTATTTTAATAGCATCCGTAGTGTTATTCCCAAGGTTTTTCTGAATTTCACGGGGTGAGGGGGTGGGGTGGGGTCCTGCGTGGCTCAGTGGTGAAGTGTGGACTCATAACTGTAGGCCACGGGTTCGAGCCCCACTTGATCCGCTGGGTTTTTCGTGTGTGTGTCCTTAGGCAAGACACTTCACAGCCCTAGCCTAATACTGGTTAAACCCAGGAAATACATGAATATGTGAGCTGTCGCTGTTATATGACTAAAATAATGTAAAACACCATTCAATCATTCAACAATGATCTTCTGAATTTCAAAGTCAAGCAGTTTCTGATTGTCTAACCAAATGGTATAGCCAATTAGAACTTGTGTTATTTTCTTAATCTAGAATAAAACAAAGGATGCAATTAATAGTGGTTTGTTCATATCGATACATGTGTGGTGTCTGTTGTTGTGAGGTACAGCGTCGGCCTTGTACCTGTAAGGTCCAGAGTTCGATACTCGGGAGCTGGTTTCAACTTTGGGACTGTTCACTGGCTCCCAAATTCGGTGCTGTTGTAGTTTCCAGGAAGCAGACTCGAGAGATTAGTATGACTACGGTAGCAAGAACTTGTTTCTCAATCGATGTTAAATAAATGTGTGTAAACTAAACTAATATGCGTACATATTTGCTTAAGATAAAGAACTATCATGTTTCAAAGTATTTAATTCTTAAACTCTTTATCTTGATCAGGCTAGTTTCAACCTAGTATTGTTACAAGCAGTTGGAAATTTTCATTCATATTCGTCAAGGCTGTCATCTGCATTGTATAGCATGTCAGGAGTCTAGTGCAGATTGTTAAAATATGCCAAGAGCATTCTTGGTGTTCTGTAATATCTCCTGCAGTTGTGAACTTCTTTTTCTTGTTGCTGTGCAAGGTGTAATAAACACATTTGATATACGTGTATGTTCATCAATTTGATATTTAAAAAAGAATATAGAACTTAAAAAAAAAAAAAAAAAAACACCATTGTGACTCCTTGAGAATATGAACGCATTTCATGCATAAAACATTTGCACGAAAACATCCTGCAGTCAACTTACGAAAGAATTGTGGAAAAAAGAAGGAAATTGCTCATCACACGCACATTCTGTAGCAGTAAACCCATGTAACAAATACATGTTTTTCAGATTATCTTTCGTTAACAACGCTTGTTTTTTTTTTTATAAATTGTTTGTGGGCAAATAAAAGACTTCAACAGAAAGTCGAGACCGTTAATATTGGGTCTCAGGTTCCTCACGTGCCTGTTTATTTTTTGCGTGTTTTCACTCGTTACCAGCTTACTTTCATAGTTTTGAAAGTCCGGGTTTATTGATGATTATCCAGTAACCTTCATTGATAAATTATTAGGAGAAAACGACCGTTAATCATTCCCTCAACTTTAGTATGTTTTCTCACGAAGGAGAAATACAAAAATTGGTAGGAAGCCAAAGGAAAAAAATGAAACTGCGGAAATATCAAACAAACAAAATGACATTAGATTACAAAGGAACAATAAATGAATCAATTTGTAAGTTTACAGTATTGATGCTTTTATAAACTTTCTTGAAATAACCTAGGATATTATATAAATCTAGAGGGGCTCAATTAGGCAAAATTTACAGATAGCCATCATTAATTTAGTAGAGAAATACAGGATAAAACATCAATCACAAGCTATAAAAAATGTCAATTAAAGTTATTTATGCTTATACGATTCTCACCTAAATATTGACAGAAATTGTAAGTCTCTAATAGAATAATAATAATAATAATAATAAAAAAAAAAAAAAAAAAAATCTAACATGAGGGATTTACTGATTATTAGCTTTGGATTGTTTCTTCTTGTTTTTATGTTTATGTTTGGTCATATCTATACGCATGTATTTTTTTCTTAAACTATTTCGCAGTTTTTTTTTTTTTATAATACACACGTGGTAAATGAAGGGTTAATTTTATTGCTGATTTCTGTACTGGATCAATGATTTATAATATAAGTTGATCTTACAACTACATACGGTAACATGCAACATGACCTTTCTTTTAGTATCATTTTGATCAATATTTTTATGTAACTTTACGTGATACAATTTACAAATAGGACCTTGGCAACTTACGAGCGAACTTGCGAAAGATTTGTGCATAAATGCTATGGTAATCCGTGGTGTACTTCCCATTCCCAATGTCTGTTCAGCTGAGTAAAGTTAAATTCTGTTGCGTATACAGAAACTTGATATATCGCAGATCTTGTTTAAGAACAGTTTACCTAAAGATAGCACCAATGCAAGGTGTCTCAAGATGTTGTGTTACATATTTTTTTCACGAGTTTAGCTCAAGATCATATCGATGTAAGATGATGCAAATACAGAAGTTTTTGCTATGCAGCTTATAATGTTTATTTACAGTTTATCTCAAGATTACAACTGCACAAGATGTCGCAAACACAAAAGCTTCTGTGACGTTTTTTTTTTTTTTATTCCCATTTGTTTATCTCAAGATCACATAAATATCGAAGCTTTATAGGACATTATATATATGAGCCATGCTCTGTGAAAAGGGGGCTTAATGCATCTGCGACAAGTATTGACCCAGGTCAGCCGGCGCAGTTCGCGCAGGCTGACCTGGGCCGATGTTTTTCGCTATTGTTCAATTTTCCGTATGTTCAAGGACCAGACTACCTCGTGATTAAGTCGGTTGTTAAAAAAGTGGCTATTACGGATCCATAATTATGTGATGGCTGGATTGGTTCACATGGATGTATTAAGCCCACTTTTGTCAGAGTATGGCTCATATATTTCTGTATCTTACCCCTATTTTTCTTTTTTTTTTTTTTGTACTTGTGGGAAGTCTTAAATTAGAAAGCATTTTTGGCTTCCACACAGATTCATTGATGTGATAAAATGTTGATATTTGGTATTTCATTTAAACTCTTAAACTGCTTAATAAACTGGGTGAAAGAGAATCTTACATGGTTGTACATGTTACATTGAATATATAAAACGTGAGTTTTCTGAAACAAGATTAAAAAAAAAAAAAAAAACGAGACATGCCGAGTTCTAAAACAAGATTAAAAAAAACCGAGACATGCCGAGTTCTTATTTTGTCTTAGATGACGATTTTAATAAATCGAATATAACATGAATACGAGTTTAAGATCCTATTTATAACTTGACAAGAAAGTGTCCGGGAAAACCCTATAGTCTGAATTGAAATGTGTTATCGGGTTTCTCATGGACACACTCGCAAAACGAGTAGACCCGTCCTAAATTTTGAATTGAATTTAAACAGAATATTATTATTATTATATCGCAGATCTTGTTTAAGAACAGTTTACCTAAAGATAACACCAGTGCAAGGTGTCTCAAGATGTTGTGTTACATATTTTTTTCACGAGTTTAGCTCAAGATCATATCGATGTAAGATGATGCAAATACAGAAGTTTTTGCTATGCAGCTTATAATGTTTATTTACAGTTTATCTCAAGATTACAACTGCACAAGATGTCGCAAACACAAAAGCTTTTGTGACGTTTTTTTTTTTATTCCCATTTGTTTATCTCAAGATCACATAAATATCGAAGCTTTATAGGACATTATATATATGAGCCATGCTCTGTGAAAAGGGGGCTTAATGCATCTGCGACAAGTATTGACCCAGGTCAGCCGGCGCAGTTCGCGCAGGCTGACCTGAGCCGATGTTTTTCGCTATTGTTCAATTTTCCGTATGTTCAAGGACCAGACTACCTCGTGATTAAGTCGGTTGTTAAAAAAAGTGGCTATTACGGATCCATAATTATGTGATGGCTGGATTGGTTCACATGGATGTATTAAGCCCACTTTTGTCAGAGTATGGCTCATATATTTCTGTATCTTACCCCTATTTTTCTTTTTTTTTTTGTACTTGTGGGAAGTCTTAAATTAGAAAGCATTTTTGGCTTCCACACAGATTCATTGATGTGATAAAATGTTGATATTTGGTATTTCATTTAAACCCTTAAACTGCTTAATAAACTGGGTGAAAGAGAATCTTACATGGTTGTACATGTTACATTGAATATATAAAACGTGAGTTTTCTGAAACAAGATTAAAAAAAAACAAAAAAAAAAACGAGACATGCCGAGTTCTAAAACAAGATTAAAACCGAGACATGCCGAGTTCTTATTTTGTCTTAGATGACGATTTTAATAAATCGAATATAACATGAATACGAGTTTAAGATCCTATTTATAACTTGACAAGAAAGTGTCCGGGAAAACCCTATAGTCTGAATTGAAATGTGTTATCGGGTTTCTCATGGACACACTCGCAAAACGAGTAGACCCGTCCTAAATTTTGAATTGAATTTAAACAGAATAATAAACAAGGGGTAAAAAATCCAGCAGTAAACTTGTACTCGTTGGCAAAAGTTTAAGGAAAAAAGAAAATCTATGGGTCTCTGCTCGCACTTAAAATTCAACAATTCCTCAAGTTTGAATAGATTTGCAATGACGTCATCGTTACTGTATGTTCGTACATTTAGTCATTTAGTTTAGCGGGTTTGAGAATGCATGTACAGGAATTAAAAGTGTGGAGGTCGCTTTTCGCAATCGCATTTAATGTATCTTCAAACAGTTTCTTTCTTGGTGAAGCTGCAAAATCTGGATGCTTTCGTTATGACCGCGCGTATGAATTGTACTTCGGTTCACGTGCAAATTATTACACGAGTGTATTATTGCCCCATTGAATACGCAAAATATTCAATGAGTTTAAATCACTGCTGCGCCGGAGGTTATGTTTTAGATCAAATCTCCAGCTAAGTGTAAAAACCAAAATTTTGTAATTTTAAATTTCATTCTGCCAGAAAAAATTATCACCGTATCGGACAGTGTAGATCAAAGATCAGACTGCCTGTTCAGTGCAGTCTGACCTGTTACTACAGTCTCCATAAATGTACTCTTGGACGCCTGCGGCTTTTTGTTTCCGTTTAGCTCCCAAATTCGACGGCGGCAAAACGGATTCTGTCATTTTTTTTTCTTAATATTTTTTTTGCTGTTATCTCTGAAAGATTTCCAAACCGATACTGCTTTAGCCTATGAAGAAAGGAAATCAAATATGTTGACCATAGCAATTCTCTGATCAGGGCATATCATCTTTTATTTAAACCAATAAAAAGTCGGAGCCCCGATTCAAAGCAATATGTCATAAACAAGTCTGTTTGGGAATAATACTGGGTAATCGTGTGCATTATCTTTGTGTTTCCGACATGACCTCTCTCACGCTCAGCGGGATACATTCTGTCTCTTTAAATCTCTAACAGACGACAATATTTTAGGCCCCGTCTAATTGAAAACGTTTGCAGACGACAATTAAGTGGGGCTCAAATGATAAAATTTGTTTTTGAAAAGGTAGAAAACATTATGAGAAAAGAAGGAAATGCTGGTTACCAGGATTTTCTTATTTTTCACAATATTTTCCAAAACATTTCGTACTTTGGGTCGTTGAAATTCGAAATTGTGAGGTACCGACGAAGATTTAAAAAAGCTTTTTCGGTCGGCATAGATCAAGATCAGACTGCAAAGAACATGCAGACTGATCTTTAATCTAAACTGTACACTACCTGATTGAAAACTTTGACCAAATCAACCTTTGAATTGCAATGGCAATCTGCATTTTTTACCTGAAATGACAAACTCGATTTTGTTTGCTGGGAAGCAAAAGTGTTAGGGTCTTGATCCATCATAGTAAGTATACGACTTTGTACTACTCCTAGAAGACAGCTTGGGAAAAACGTTGTGAGGTAAAGGGGTAATTGATTGTTACAAGCAACTGCCCATTTTCCCACTTTTTTCATGCTGTTAAAATGATGTATTCCCTCGTTTCAAGTGTTTAGCCTTTTGTCGTTTGTGTACTTAATTTGTAATTGTTCTTGTGTTTTTTTAATAATGTGCAATATATTCTACACAGTAAAGGGAAGTTTAATCCTCTATTTTCGTTCATCTCTGCTGTAGACCCTGTGTTTTTCATCATTTTTGTATTTCTGTGCGTTTCTGTCGGACGAAGTTGAGGCAATTTGCATGACTAAAGAAAATGTACTCCCCTTCTTTTCCGTCTGTCTGTCCTTCTGCCTTCCTCGTTCTATCCGTACTCTCTCTGTTTTCCGTACTTCTAGCTAAACACGGGACCTGTGCTTAAAGGTTTATCTTTCTAGAACAAGAACAACCACCTTGCTGAAAAGGGATAGTACTCGGAAACAGGACAAAAAAAATCTAGGTCTACTGAAAAAAATTCATGTTGACGTTAATTATGTATAAAAGAGACGTACAGATTCCATACATCTTATCTCTGGTTCCTGTGGGGAGAGCTTTTACATCCTTTACGTTTGACGGGCTGTATGGAATTAAACCGCTGCCAGTCTTAACCCTTAGGCTGCTAAGCGCGACTCAAATACATTTTGCGGACAGTGTAGATTAAGATCAGACTGCATAGAACGTGAAGTCTGATCTTGGATCTACACAGGCCGATAGGGAGATATCTCCTCCAAAAATACCTTTAAAATAGCAAAATTTGTGTTTTTACTCTTGGCTTGCAAGTTTTCTTTTAGTTACCTAGCAGGATAAGGGTTAAAAAGCTTTTGAAAACATCGTAGCGACTGGAGAAATTGTTCATAACGCGCAAAATGTCAGTTTGCCACAATGTTTACTGGTCACAGTCTGACATTAACAGCAGCAGCTGTCGAGGTTATCTTCTTCAATTCTTTTTTTTTTCAAGTCAAATAGCCTGCATACAGTGTACGTCCATGTTGACCTTAAGGTCAAATTATGAGTATAGACAGACAGGCATTCTCAGTCGGTGAAACAGACCCAATGGAAACATCAGATTTTTAAAGGCTGTTTGTGTAGAATATCTATGTTATATAATGTCATGCAGTTTAGAGATCCAAGACCAGACTACAATTTATCGCAGTCTGATCTCTCTAAAACCCGTACAATTTTAGCCTAGACTGGCTTCGTAAGGGTTAACTCTTTCACCGCAAAATGTGTAAAGCTGACCTCCTTCGCCGGCTGAAAATACAATCCTCTGAAACTCAGAAATATTTCTGTCTTACAGGCTTGAATAAACGAACGAAGGCATAGACTCAAGATCAGACTGCAAGTTTAGTGCATTCCACTCTTGTCTATACAACCCGCAAAAGCCTGTTTTCGTCTGCGGCATTTAAAGGGTTATATGGCAGTCACTAAGAAACATTGCACCTCTGGCCGATATATCGTCGTGAGATTGATCGCATTATACTGTACCAGAACAGCTTGGACAGAGTTATGCCCGTCAGACATTGTCTAATACCTTATTTTGTAAATTCTACCCTTTCATCTGGATAGGCGAAGATAGACCCCTCTGTCGACGGCATAGATCAAGATCACACTGCACAGAACATGCAGTCTGATCTTGGATCTTAAGCGCCCACTTAAATAGTCAAGCGTTTAAGTTATAGACAAGTATATTTCTGAATTTCAATAATATACTTAGCAGTTTAAGGGTTAAAAAAAGAAAGATTGTCTCAAAACTGAAAGCCCTCTAAGGCTTTCGTATTGAAGTGCCCTGCTGCAAGTTTGTTACAGAAGGTAAGGAGAAGATCTATAGGATCTGACATAAGTTGGCGTTTGAGCAAAAATCCTTTATTATACCAGTCAAGGTACATGACCAACACTTGATAAAAGGGAAACAAATTCATGTTTGTTTTGTTTGTATTGGAGTTTAACGCCGTTTTAACAGATTAACACATACCACGACGGTCAGTGCACCTATGCATGCGTTTTCTGGCTTTCTCACACTGACAACTTTCTTTCTGAGCTCCGGAAACAAGTTCAATTACAGAGAAATTTTGTCTTCATACGACACAATTTTTTTTCGTGGGTAAACGTCACTTCCATGACGTAATCAGACGTCACTCATGACGTAACTGTTTCAGCCACATAATTATACAGTATAAGGAAGTTTTTAGATAAATAGTCGTTTTTATTCATCGTTAATTATTTTATTTTCCCCTTTTCAAATGGCAAAGAAGAAAGAATTTGGATGTACATCATGGTAACAATCATGAATTGACATGTCACTTTCATTAATAAAATATCCTAGGTGGACACATGGAACAGTCACGCGCGACCAACTTTATATATCGAATGACGTCGATTTTGCCACGCTTCCATTATTGCGCTTATAGAGTCGAAATCTCGTGTCATTTAAGAGTTTTTATTTGTTTGAATTTTAAACAAGTTATAAAAGATCTAAAGCAATATAAAAAACGAGACTTTCACAGTTCTAATTAGTTTAAAGATGTTTAATAAATTCATTATAACATGAACACAAGAGTGAGATTCCATTCATAACAAGACCAGAAATTGTCCAAGAACAATCTTAAAATTGTCTTAACTGAATTCCAACAATATTTAGGGCAACCCAGGGGTTTTATTAGGCTGTTTCCATGGACATGTTGGCGGAAAAAGTAGATCTAGAGTCTAGATCTCTCCTACATTCTTAAATTAGATTCGCTGTTTCATACCAATTCGCTATTGCATACCAATACCTAACTAATTCGTGCAGAATATCAACAGTTTGTTAAAACCTCAGCAGTTATTGTGTACTTGTTGCCAAAACTTTAAGGGAATGAGAAACTCTATTTGTTTCTACTCATATTCCATTTCCTGGTTCCTGTATAATGCCCAAAAGTCATAAAACCACTCGGGTATCTTCTTAATCATTGTATATAACTAAAGTTCTATCATCTTTTGGTATTTGGTATTAAAATAGTCTATAGTCCTGGATTTAGTGTGACAAAACGGTTTTTGTTTCTGTCACAAATGTCTCAAGCACTGACAGGATCAAACTTATTTTGTCCTTGAATTCTTTACTGCGTTTGGCATCTAAGAGTGATGGCATATCCAGATGAGCTATCAGTTGTTTTTTCACAGTCTCGTACTTATTTTGTGGTTTCTATGTATCTCTTTCATTCCTTTCAGATTCATTTAATGTAATAAATATAACACATATAAATGTGATATTCATCCTATAACAGTTTTCCTTTCGGAAAATAAGCAAATAAATATATCTCACAGGGCGTGATTTCAAACTTATTTCCAATTCCTGGATATTGCCTTCTAAATTTATTAATTCTTCACTACGCAATCCCTATTTTTAACGACCCTAAGGAAGATAACCCTCTTAAAACAGTGTGGGAAAAGGAGAAAATGCTGGTAACCAGCTTTTCCACAATGTTTTATACTCTATCAGACACAAGTGAATGCTTTGAGCCACTTTTAAATTGTTGTCTGCAGATGCTCACAATTTGGACACGTCTAAGAATTTGTCGTTTGGTAAAGTGTTAACAGATAGATACGAACTCTGTAGATCAGAATTATACGAATGGCTTTTGTTATTCCTAATATTTTTATCGATCTTGTTTCAAATTTACACTAGGATTCCACTTTGTCTAAGTATTTTGGATACATGTTTGTTATCAGGAAACTTTTGTGCAATTACCACTTGTCGTGTCGAGGCGGGATAGTCTATGGGCAAAGCAACAAAAAGCCCGAGTCTATTATTGGCCCAATCCAGTAAATACGTATATGAATAAGTGAGCCCGTGTTGGTGTTTTACCGGTGCAATCCATGAAATGTATGAGTAGGTTAACCTATGATGGTGTATGGTGGACTGATCATTTTTTGAGGGATTTTAAACGCGAGAAATTTAGTTTATGCATATCTAAAATGAAGCACTTATTACCAAAAAAGTTTTATAACCAAAGACACAACTTTACATGCATAAACATATATGTACAACCATAAATACTCCTTGAATCATGCAATTCAACGGTAACACCATTCAATCTTGTGCCCAAAGCTGAGCAGTTCATAAATAAAGAGCTAAAACACATTATGTACACTAAAACTCAACTAAAATGTTTACTATCACAAACAGGAACGGTTTTGAACAATATAAATGAACAGTTTTAAGTCGATTACCTTCATTTTTTTTAAAAACGCGATTAACGGGACTGATTAGTGTCATGGCAGCCATTGGCATCTGGTGACTGCTACACCAGAATAGCAGAACAGCAGAAAATAAAGGCATTTTACCCCCTTTCTTTCAATTTATATGCACATATGAGGAATTGTGTAAAACACAATTTATCAAGAAACATGTGAAAATATTGAGTGTCTTAACAAAATTGTTGGAAACATTTTAGCTCAGTAGCAGCGATTTTTCTGGAAAAATTGTTCAGTCATAGCTGACCGAACAAAACTGGTCATGAAATTTTCTGATCTAATTATTGATTGAAATCTCGTCTTAATTTTCCAGTATAGTCACATGACTTTTTGGTATCACCACTGAGTATGTCACATTTTGGAAACTTTTCAGGACTAAAACTAAATGGAGAATTCAAATAGGGCACGTATCAGTTGAAAAAGTTGATAAGAAATGTGTCGATGAAACCGATCTTTCCTTTAGAAACATACATTCTGTCTTGAGTTTATTGCATTGAAACTGTAGTTTACATTCAAATAAGAAGTTTATACAAAACGATGACGTCATTCACTTCATAGTTAAAAAAAACGGATATTATGTCGGGTTTGAAAACAGACAGCTGTCGAAAATAGGTCTGTCGACCATACGGCTAATGAGAAACATCAGTATCGCAAGCCCTGCGTCCACTAGTTATACGTATCAGTCAGTTGATTACGAATCGCCGACTGATATTCAATGCTAAAAAAACAAAACTGTTTCTTCGTGTAGGTACCCCTGATTTCTGTATCATAATTATGTCCATTAAGAATCTTTTATATCTCACTCACGTTTGAGATAAGCAGTGTTGTCATTAGTCAAAGCTCTGTAATCAAATGTCTTATTTCTAGAAATGAAACTTTACATCGAGTCCCTCACCTATGTCAGATACTATATATTTTAGCACTGTTGTTCTGATGAATCATTCTCGTCAACAATTTCTGATACGGATGACAAGGACTATTCAACAAGTGTTTGTAGTGTATCGTCATATTCTTGTGGTTTGGTTTGTACCGGAGTTTAACAGCTCAGGTCAAATCATGGCGGTCAGTGACGCTCTCATGTATTTCCTGGCTTTCTCACACCAGTCCTGACACAGCTTTCTTTCCAAAGCCACGGACCACTTTTCTCGCATGCATCAGAGGTGAGAGGCGGAAAGTCTCCGGAAAGAAAGTCTTACCTCAACTGGGTATCGAACTCGCAACCACCAAGTCACGAGTCAGATACGCTGACCACTGAGCTACCCGGGCGAGCTTTTATCGTTATATTCGCTTTCACATGTTTCAAAACACTGAAATGTTCGAGAAATCTTACAAAGGTACTTTGAGGAAAAATAAAGGGTTTTAAAACAAAAATCGTAAAACATTAAGATATAATTATTATGATTATTATTTTTAACAAAGAACTTATTGCAACAGATAAATATTTAACGAAAGAAAGAGGGAAAGATAATTAAGAACAGCTAAACGGGTTTTCCACTTTTATGGATGTCCTTCCATAGCCGATCGAAATGCCGTATTCCTACGCCAATAAAACCTTATCAAACACTCCTTTGAGAGAGTTCATTACGTAATTTGTCCGCAACTACTTTAATATAATGTGTTTTATCTACAATGTCTTTATTGATTGAATCTATACACGGAGATAAGGCTTTCTATTTGAGGACGTCAGTCAATTCCCGGAGCCGAGCTGAGATTCATCCAATATTCTGCGAACTGGCACAGTGAATTGGCATTGTGGCGTTTCTCCACCATACAGTTACTGCCAAAGTTGCGTCATTTTTAAATGAGAATGAGCCGCTGAGAATGCTTTCAATAAAACAAAATGCTGTCAATGAAATGTTTTCATTGTTGATAATGATGAGGTTATTACAGCTATAAAAAGAAATGAATCTGAAAACTCTTAACAGCTGCAATGGACTCTAAATATGACAATAAGCGTGTTAAATCTTTACCAAACGACTTGTTCAAACTAGAAATAGTTGCAGGTTACAAATTAAATGTGGCTCAAGTATGGCATTTAAGTTTAAAAGGTAAGAAAACATTGTGGTAAAAAAGGGAAATGCTGATTACCAGCATTCTCTTCTTTCCTCGATGTTTTCAACGGCTTTCAACTATAGTGTCGTAGAACAGGGGATTGTTTTGTATTTTTTTTTTTAAATCTAGGGCACTGGTTCTTTTTGCGCATTCTAGGACCTTTTCCGTCTTCCTCGAGGCCAGTTTAGAATGGAGTGTAAAGCCCCTTTCACAACTGGAGTGACAAATTGCGAATATTTGATCGCATGATCGATTTCAAAATGCTAATCTCGCAATGGATCGCAAAAGAGCTGTCATATTTGCAATAGAAATCGTTCAACAAGAGCTAATGGAAGCGACCGTTGTAGGACAAAGGCCCATAAGCTCGTGCGAGCGATCGCACGTTTACCTGTGAGTGCTGTACATGTAACTGTGATTCGTGTGACGTCAACCACATAACTGGTATTTTGCGAGATTAGCTGTTTGAAGTAGATCGTGCGATCAAAAGGTAACACTTTGTCACACTCTCATTGTGAAAAGGGTTTTACACACAAATCAAAATTGGCCTCGAGGAGGACAAGAAAGGTCCTAAAATGCACAAAAATAAATAGTGCCCAAGATTTAAAAAAAAAAGACAAAACCATCCCCTGTTTCATCAAAGTCCCGCAAGCTCGTGTGTTTTGTAATGCATCTGTTTGCAACGTTGTGCAACACTTGTGCGACTGTTAGTGCGACCCGGCGCAAGAATTTCTTTTTGCGTGCAGTTGCGTCAGAATTTTAAACAGTTTCAAAAGTCTAATACGGTCGGTTTTGACTGCTTAGGAGTCTGCAATGACGGCGACAGATCGCAATACACCATGGGGTCGTGTAACGCTGTTGAAAAGTGTTGCATGCGGTCCTAGACTGGTCACAAGGCAGGTTTGAGGGGTCCTGCGTGGCTCAGTGGTAAAGTGTAGGACTCGTAACCTGGAGGCCCCGGGTTCGAGCCTCGCTGGATCCACTGGGTTTTTCGTGAGAATGTCATTGGACAAGACACTTCAGAGCCCTAGTCTAGTACTGGTGAAACCCAGGAAATACATGAATATGTGAGATGTCGCCGTGATATGACTGAAATATTGTTTAAAGCGGCGTAAAGCACCATTCAATCAATCAATTAGAGTTTTGAAAAGGGCTTAACCAAAACAGAAATGTTTTTTAAGAGCTGTGTAAGCAGCAAGTGCAGATCAAGATAACACTACACAAACCAAGCAGTCTGATCTTTGATGTGCCCTGTTTGCTTTTCTGAGACAATCTGCATGAAAGCAATCTTAAAATTGCATTTTTTTTTTTTTGTTGGTCTGATTTCTAGATATGCATGCTGTTTTTTTTTTTTTTTTCGAAGTTGTATCACGCGGTAATATTAAGTTTTAAATTATCAAATGTACATGTTATAAGTAAATTCAGTAACAGGACATTACCCGACGACATACTTTTAGACTCATCTAGTTTGGAAGCGCATGCAGGCTACACATTATGGCTCTGGCGACCGGATTTGTCTTCCAAATGATACGGGCAAAAAGACTGGAAGTAGAGTTAAAATATTTGTTACCAGCTTCTTCTCATGTTTCCACGTTTTTCTTTTACTTTTCTAATGACGTGTACAACTGTCTTGTTTTGTTGTCTGAAAATACTTTTGACATAAACCAGTTTTGCTTTTGTTGTAAAACGTTTATAATAGTAGTTTTTCTTAATTATTATGTTTTCATCACTCTCTATGAATCAAATGTCTCCTCTCCTTTATATCTATCCACAATACAAGTTTTCCCAGACAAAGTATAAATAACAGTAAATGTTCTTTCTGGCAGGAAGCCTATCACTGATAACACTGACATCAAACAAATATTTTGTCAGAATTTCATCAGAATCGATCTCATTCTGACATTGTTGAGGGACAGTTAACTCTTAGGCTTCTAAGCGCGATTCAATAACTTTTTGCGGACAGTGTGGATCAAGATCAGACTGCACAGAACGTACAATCTGATCTTGAATCTACACTGTCCGATAAGGAGATATCTTTCCTCCGAAAATACCTTTGAAGTAGCAAAATTTTGTCTTTAACTGTTCGGCTTGAAAGTTTCATATCACTTATTTAGCAGGATAAGGGTTATCAAATCATACTCTAGTTGTAAAGGGATGTGGTTCATTCAATTGCCCTCATGCAATTGTTACACAATTTGTGATTCTTCGATATTCATTAGTGTACACTTATTAATTTACACCGATTGTAAAAGCAAGCTCGTTCAACTCATATTAATCACTTTCAATGATTGCTTCCAAGAAACCTTTACTCTGTCGGCGTCACATCGGCAAACCTCGGGTGATCCGGTTTCCAAGTCCCTCGGCTGTACTACATAGCTTGATATGCACTGTACAATTATTCGCCGGAAGTAAATGTACACCGTTTTACCGTTTTTAAAATTGTAAGGCTCCTCTTAAAAAAGAGGACGTGAGTCACAATTATCTATCGATATCTTTCTAGGAATATTTCCGTTGACAAACAGTTTGCACATTCAATTTTTAGTGTGTTTTATCAATTTCGTTGGGGGCTGTCACCGACAGATCGATGAAGTGAATAATTTCACCGTGGTTGTTCATGTCGTTGCTAAGCGACTTACATAGGCGCCGCCATGTTTAAGATCATGTGATTGGCAGTTCAAAATGTAAGCCTCATTTATACAGACGAGGTTAGATGTAGGAGTGGCGCTCACGACGAAAAAAGATCTCAATTTCAGTATGACGAGTTCGTGTTTAGAATCATTCTCAATCAAACAAGCTATCAATAAATGAGTCATGCCCTGTGAAAAAGGCGCTCAATGCATCTGCAAAAAGTATCGACTGCGCAGGCTGACCCAGGCTGAAACTTTTCGCTATTGGTCAATGTTCTGCATTTCTAAGGACCAGCTTACCTCATGATTCAGTCGGTTGTCAGACAAAATAGACTGCGGATCCATGATCAACTGATGACGTGTGATGACTTGCCTGGTGTCATGCGTAACGAATATAGATTAAGCCCCCCCCCCCCTCTTTTGCAAGAGCATGGCTAAAATCAGTCAAGCAAGCAATCAAGCAGATGAACTCGCTGTATTGTGAATAGTGATCATGTCTGAGGTGCAAGGGTGACATTTGCGATTTTACGCATAATTAGCATTAGGTTCACGATAGAATAAACTATTAACCCTCATTCTGCTAAATCAATGAAATGAAACTTTCAAGCCGATTGTAAAAAGCTCTTAAGTTGCCACTTTAAAGTTATTTTCTTTGGAGAGATCAGACAGTGTAGATCCAAGATCAGACTGCATGTTCTGTGCAGTCTGATCTTGATCTACAGTGTCCGCAAAAGGTCATTGAGTCTCGCTTAGCAGCCTAAGGGTTAACGGAGACAATGGGGTAGCGATAGAGCGTCTGCCGATCGTACTGGAGACTCCGCGTTCAAATTCCTCATGATGAGCTCGGTTAAGGAGATAATGGGCTTTTGTAAAGAATTGAACAAGATCAGAGGGAATGGGTGGTCATACCTTGGATCTATATCGTCCCCTCGTCCGCCTTCTTAGTAAAGCTCAGTTTTAAGTTAAAACATTTTTCTCAGTTTCAGTTGATTGCCGTTTCAGTCGTCGAAGGAGGCTGAGTATATACTAGTATATCTGGCACCTACATAGTTAATTAGAGAATGAAAACATTTTAGCAACAATGTACATCCTGAAATGAACGATACTTCATCATTCCGCCTTCTGTCCGTAATCCGAAAGTGGGTGGGGGTAAAGCTGTCAATTTAAAGACATCATGAGACAGTCTAAGCGGCTTTCTCACAAATATATGGAGTACAAAATAAGAACATTGCCGCTATCGTTGATCGAGATATGGTTCAATTCCATAAGAAGATTTCTCCCGTTTTCGAAGAAAATCCTTGATAGTGTTATAGCCCTGTCACAAACTCTGCGCCTTCACCATGCAAGGCCTTTGATATTTTTCTCCGTAACTCTGTTATTACTGAAGATATCTGATTCAAACTCTGGCTAGTCTTTCAATATTAACCTATATCCTGCTAAATAACTGTTGATTATGTCCTTGTTATTGCTATACGGCGACTCATTCTGAAGTATGGATAGATTAACTGTCAGCGTGAAATGTGATTTAACCCTTATCCTGTTAAATGAAAGAAATAGAACTTTCAAGTCGATAGATAGCCCAAAGTTTCCTATTTTAAAAGTAGTTTTGGAGGAAAGATATCTCCTTATCGGACAGTATAGATGCAAGATCAGACTGCAGTTCTGTGCAGTCTGATCTTGATCTACGCGGTCCGCAAAAGGTCAGTGAGTCGCGCTTAGCAGCCTGAGAGTTAATCAAAGGACTGATAGCCCTGAGAGTCGCCTGGTGTGTGATGGTGTGTAAACTCATCTGCTTTACATCACCCTTTTTTGAATTTCAAAACAAAAATCTATTAACAGTATTCAAGATACCAAGTAACCTGACCTCAAAATTTGTATATGCAAGCATAAGTTCTGAACTGTCATCCTAACATTACAAACAAAAATATCAAACTTCACACGAAAAAGAAATATGTAGAGAGAATTATGCTTTATGTATCAGTAATAGCCTTGAAAAGTCCAAAGTGGCCTAGTCTTTTACCCTAGTGACTTCAATTAAACAAAGAAAAGATTATCAAAAGGTAACGTCAAAATAAAATAACTGATGAAGTTCTATCGCTATTTGCAGTTCCTCCTTAGCTTAATGCCTTAAAAGAATCTGGGCAAAACTTAGGAATCTGGGTGGCCGCAGGAGAAATTGTCCCCTGGAGAAATTGTCCCTAAATTGAATTTTGGAGAAATTGTCCCCATATTCAAAATTCTTTTATAGTGTTTTTAAAGATGCCTTAGAAAATCCCCCCCTTTTTTAAAAATTTTTTTCTTCCCTGGAACTTAGGTTTTCTTAATTCAAGTGCTATAAACTGTCATTGTTAATACAGCAGTGACTAGAAATGTCGCTGCTATAAGCACAAGCCAAACAATATGGCCCAATTACGTGACCATCGGCCTCTGAGGCCCACACAACCTTTCTCTCATGTCTGGCCTAGTGAGCCACGTTTTCACCAGAGGCAACCAATTTCCAACATGTGCAGTATTTCAACCAAGTTTGATGTCCGTTGGAATGGAGACTCTACTAAACATTGAGACACTACTATACAGTGCCCATAACGTTCACCAGCGTAGCTGACCTCGCTGGTCTACCTCATTGTTTTGACATACTGGAATGAATAAATACAATTTTGAGAATGATAAAAATTGTTGACATATTTATTCTGCGTCCCCCCCCCCCCCCTTCTCAGGCCTGTTTGAAATCGCGAAGCTTGCAACCGCTAATTAATATCTTTTAACTTGTTAAAAGTGTTGTCCTGTAACCTATTACCATATATCTACATGTATTTTCAGACACACCAGTTTTAGCAATGACTACTCACTACTCAACCCTTCTAGTCGCTTCCTGACCCTGTGCATTTAAAAAAAAAATATTGAGAACGATCTCATGCTTAGCACGGCCCGAGTTTTGCTCACGGAAGTTTTGAACTCAGACGATGCTTATAAACGTCGCTTTAGAACGTTTTCATCTTAACACAGTACGCACTAAAAATTCGTTCACGAACGTAAGCGACCCAACATCTAAAAATAGCCGATACTAGAAGATTCGGCCCCAAGAAGATTCAGCCCATGGCCCATGGACAACCACGTTTTTAGAGAAGACTCGGCCCAAAAATTCTGAAAGTTCGGCCCCGAAAATGAGAAGATTTGGCCCAATTACTTTTCTTAATTATGATTATGCTTAAGTTGTCTTGATTTATGGTACATACTGCAAGTTCGCAAAATGGCAAGTTCGGTATAAATTATCTATATAGTAAATGATTTGGAGGTTTCCATGAAACAGAAAGTTATATAACTATAGAAGTTCAGCATACTTTTAGTACTTTATTATCATTATTTCTTAATGTGACCAAGACCCTTCCCCCCCCCCCCCCCCCACACACACACACTCTCTTAAGAAGGTCAGACATTGAAGCGGTTGTCATTGATCGGGTTTTGCTCCGATGAATAGAGACAGGTGTTGGTGATGAAAGCCATGTAAATGTGTGATAAACGCCATTCTGCAGCATCTCTTTCAATTATCTACACTTTAAATCAATTAGCCATCCACTTCCTTTTAACCGAACTTGGTTGTCATTTACCGAAACCCCTGTCACCCCTTGATATAAATTTTAGTTGCAGTCATAGTTCACTCAAATATTTTGGGCATTTTAAATGAACTTTTCGGAAAGACTTGACTGAGCTGTGTTTCAGTATATCTGCTGCTGCTATCGCTAGCATAATGATAATTAGCAGATGCTAAGGCATGCTGACGCAGTGTCACAACTTTTTTTTTCAAAAACAACCAATTTGGACAGTGTCAAAGATCAAGTATGGACAAAAACATATACATACGCATAAAATACATAACACCTTTAGTTTATATTTCAAACGAATCCGTTTCATAGGTAGTAAAACCTGAGAAATAAATTTTACATAATTATCAAAATATTTGAGTGGAAATGAGAAAAACGTCAGAATTATATATATATATATATATATATATATATATATAAACTAAAACAAACAGGAAAATCTACATAAACGGGCAAAATTTTCCAAAAGTCCCACAAACTTCTCCACTGTTTGCATTGGGTCGAATCGTCTTGAAACTAAATATTACATATTCTAATCGGATGCTGAACATTGACAAACAACATGAAGGCTTTGACAGCTGATGCTAGCTAGTGTCGATCCAGCTAGTTTGATCCGGCAAACAAAAATAAATTGAAACATTACCCTGAGCAATTAACAAAAAGTGATTTTGGGGGAAAAATTATCGTAGTTTTAGCAGTCTTAATAACGAAATCAACGCAAACACTAGCTTCGGTGGTATTTTCTTGAAATTAGTAGCCCCCACCTTAAAATGTAATGAATACAGAAGTAGCAACCAACCTTAAAACGTAGTGTTTACGTGACAACCAATCAACTTCCGTTTAAAAATAGAACACCATCGGTTTTTAACCATCGACTGTTACCAACATTATCTGGAAGAGCTCATGTATATTGGCCTTCCAGCTACGATTCCGATGGGAAAAGGGATTTTAAATCTGTTAGCAAAACATCTAATCAACACATCTTTTCTTCGGATACACTGTCCTGCCGTCGTTCTGCACAGAACTATGAGTCGGACTCCTAAAGACGAGCAAGAATGTGCTCCTTGAGAATGAGAGTGAGCTCAAACAAGCTTTATAAGCACGAGGCCTGGACCACAGGGGCTCGAAACATACTTTAATATGCATAAATATACTGAATTATAGACATTTCTGACAAAAGTCAGAATCTCTGAATATAAATATACACAAGGGATAGAACTCTACAAAGACCGAATTTCGTATCGACCCAATTCGAACGACCTTTTCTCGCAAACGCCAAATGATATTTTCGAAATATAAACTCCAGGCAGAAGCTAAGTCCTTACGCTCAACGCTCAAGTCCGGGTTATTTCCCTAAAAGCAACCTCCTACGTAACACCGTCATCGCAAAGTCAAAATAAATGGTGAAAACTCGGACACGACCTCGTAACAGGCCATCCCACCCGTAAAATGCAACAAATCGCTTAAACGGTCTGGTCAAATACGTTATAATTAATTATACCATCCGCACCCGGTATTTCAGTCTGAAGTGATCTCTTAATGGCAGCACAAGCGAACATTTCTCTAAGTTGGGAATTTTCTACCGAACGTCGCCATTGCCCTTGTTGTTGTAGTTTCTTCGTCACGTGACTTGATTATGAAACGTTGTATCTGATTGGCTGTTGCAAACTGAAAACAAAAACAATAACAAAAACACACGTGTTTAACAGCTGATTCCCATTATGTGAAAAGGAAAATGAACGATCATCAAGCTAAAGCTCTCCAAATAGCCTCTAAAGGCCTTAATTTATTATTGCTTGGTGCTGCCGGAACTGGAAAGAGTTACACTATTCAGAAAATAGCCGATGTACTGGAATGGCATGGTAAGAATGTCCAAATAACCTGCTCCACTGGCATTGCCTGCTCTGTGTACGAGAAAAAATACAAAGTTTGTACTTTGCATAGGTTTTTAGGACTTATTGATGGGCGATATGGCCCTGAAGAGATAGTGAAAATCCACAGGAATAGTTCAAAGCTTGATTATGTTCAGAGCAATTTGAAAATACATTAGACTGTCTGATTGTTGATGAATGCAGTATGGTATCTGAAAGGACCTTTGAGATTATGAATGCAGTTTGCAGGATAAAAGATGGAAATGTAAATCTTGATTACCTCCAGATTATTTTCTGTGGCGATTTTCATCAGTTGCCACCAGTGGCTACTATTTTATACCAGGACAGTGGTAAATATTGTTTTGAAAGCCCTATTTTCGACCATGTCTTTGCCCACAGAGTTGTTCTTACCGAAAACACAAGGATACGTGAGAACTGTTCAGTTAAAACAATTTGTGAAATATTCAATGGTAATGTGTCCAATGACAGTGAGGATTTACTTAAGTATCTAAACCGACCTTTACCTAATAAAGCTGGTGAATTTGAGAGCATCAAATTGTTTTCCAAAAATGACATAGTAGATGATTACAATAGGACCTGTCTACTCAACTTCTCTGGCCAAATGTATGAATTTAATTCAGAAGATACAGGAACTGTCACAGCATTAGAGTCTATTACAGCCCCAAAGACTCTGTGGCTGAAAACTGGGTGACTAGTCATCCTTCTATAAAACCTAACTGATGATTTGGTTAACGGCTTAAGGGGAAAGGTGCGGAGTTTGGAACATGGGCCAGTGGTAGAGTTTGACAATGAAATGATACGAAGTATTCCTAACGTGAAGTTTTCTGGTAAGTTCAGTTCAGTCTTATTTAATTAAATTAGTAGACAATGAACTCTCTTGAATAAGAAAGCACAAACCTCAACATTTGCAATTAGCCAAGTTGAATACAGTAAAATTTGTATTAAGCGACCACCATGTGGACTGACAAAAATGTGGTCTCACAAGACAAAGGTCTCTTAATAAAGAATAAGTAGTCTAGATACAAATGAAATAATTTATTTATATATAGATAGACACAAACATATCTGCAGTAACAAATATTTCTTTCATAAAAAATGATGCAGAAATTTTATAATATTGTTAACTCTTATCCTGCTTACATTTCATTACTGTCCATTACTTTTTGAAACTCAAGCAAGTCCATGGTCATTTGATTAGAAGCTTTTCAGTTTGTTCATTTTATTGGAGATCAGGCATTATTAAACCAAGTTCAGACTTGAAGATATCTACTTAAGTCAGAATCAACCAGACAAGGGATAACATCTTGTCAAAATTCAATCACTAAGCTCTCTGTTTGCTATTCATTCAGTAAATATTTGTGACTTGTCATGCAAAGAATGGTACTTTAATTTTTGCATTTTTAAGACAGTTTATTTTTTTAAGAACTGTAATCTTTTTCATTCGGTGAAAGGACTAGTATAAGTTTATGTTGTATGATCAGTAAGCAGGGTATTGGCTTGAGGGTTTAAAGCATTTATTCCACAATTACAAATGTCAGTATAAAAACCTTTCATTTTTATATTCTTTGACTTTGAATTGAAAACGATGAAGAATCAAGCTTGATTGAAAAACATCGACAAGCTAGAATGGCCAGTCTAAAAGTTCCATTGTTTCCAATATTTTGAAAATCAGAGTGTTTAAGGGCTTCTTATGTTTTAATACTTCACAGAGAATGTTGACTTCAAGATGATCTATCTTTGTTTCAGTGTTCAGCCCAGTGGTTAACAAAGATATTGCTACACGCGTCCAATACTCTCTAAAGCCTGCTTTTGGCCTGACGATACATAAAGCCGAAAGCTTTAGAAAACATTGAAGGAAAAGTAGAATATTGCTGGTAACCAGATAACAAGCATTTTTTCTGAAAAGTAGAAATGTTACCAGCATTTTCTTTTTTCCCCATGTCTTCTATCCTATCAAAGAAAAACTTTAAGTTTTGGGCAACTTGCATTTTTTCAGAAACTTCTTTCAACTTGAAAAATAAGAACAAATAAACATGTGTTGTACTCCCTACAAAGCAAAAGTGGACATGGTCCACATTCCTCCATTTCTTTTCATCTCTCCTTTTTGCTGTGTTAAGAGGCTGTTCTTCTTTGTCTGGATATTTCTGAAATGGATAGTTAACTTCTTTTGTTCCTAGGGTAGAGGTAGATTGCAGAGACATATTTATGGCAGGCCAGCTTGGTGTCGCTTTGTCAAGGGCAAGAGATACGGAGGGGCTGCGGGTTTTCAACTACCACCCGCGATACATCACACGACCAGCTAGAGCAGTGAAATACTTTATGGCCAAGAATTCAATGGAGATACTTCCTGATTTAAGCTGCTGCAAGTAATAGAATACCGGTATACAAATTTAATACCATTTCTACTTCTTTATTTATTCTTTATTATACCAGCATTTTCTTATTTTTCCCACAATGTTTCTAACCTTTCTGACTCAAATTCAGTGATTGAGCCACATTTAAGTTTTCGTCTGCAAAAGTTTTCAATTTGGACCAGTTTAAAATTTTGTTGTCTGCTAATAGGTTAAACTGAACATAGTTTCAAACTTTCCATGTGCAGCACAATTGGTTATTCCTTGATTGTAATTCATGATCAAATTTAAGTATTAGGCTTTCTTACGCAATTCAAAATTTTTCTTACATTTAAGTAGACAATAAGAACATACATTTTTTTTTTCACTTAACCCATTACTACACAACCCCTTTAGAAAGGAAGCTTAAAAAAAGAAAGAAATGTTGGAAAAGAACAAAATACAGGTGCTGTTAACCAGCATTTGCTCTTTTTTCCTTTGATGTTTTCTTTACTTTCTGCCTCAAATTTCTTTGTTTTAGCCCCATTTTTTCCATCTGCAACAGCTTTTAATATGTACATGTACCAGTGTGAAATTTTGTAGTGTGGTAATGGGTTAATCTATACCCTAATGAGAAAAGCTGTTGAAAATAATGAGGGAAAATAAGAAAAGGCTGAAATTACTGGTGACTAGCATTTTGTACTTTTTCCTCATTGTTTTCTTCCGTATGAAATACTAAAGTCAATACTGTAAATTTTGACTTGTCCCAAATTTTCTGATTGATAATTATCAAAAAGAAAAGAAAAGATGTATGCTTGTTGTCTCAAGAAAACAATAATAGTTAGGCAGCACTTGATTAAGCACAAATATTACCTGTGTAACTTAATTCAAAATTCAGGCAAAAAAAAAAAAAAAAAACCAAACAAACAAAGATTATTGTATTGTTATAAACTGCCACAAATGTTTTATGAATCAAACATAACAGTTTTGTATCAATATTATTTTCACCATATTCCTTATTTTATCTCATCTTTATATATCTAAGCCTTTATAACCACTGTTCTGGATAAAGATGAGCTTACACTTTTTTCATAGATTCACTTAGTAACATGTTTTCAATTTACAGGTAAAACTCTTAAATATTTTGTTTTCCTTTCCACAGAAACAAGATTTGCCAACCTACTATTAACACTGATGCTGACCAGAATCTTGGAGGATATATAGAGGGAGATAGATATTTTAACTTTTGAAGCCATTACCCTATGATCACGAGTTATAACACTGCTGAAAATATAGCTCGGAAAACACAGAAAAAAAGTTAATGCTGGTAATCAGCATTTTATTCTTATCCCACTATGTTTTCTAACCTCTATATCTCGAATTTCAGTGATTGAACCATATTCGAGTTGTCGTCTGCAACAGTTTTCAATTTGGACCACTCTAAAATTTTGTTGTCTTGGTTAAGACATGGAGACCCGTTATTTTTAATCAATTAAAAAAAAACTTAAGTGTGATCCAATATTAAATTGCTATTGCTTTAATCCTTAAGAAAAAAGAGGTTTTTATGACCTTAACAGAGGAAAAGTATGGAAATCATTGAGGGAAAATAAGAAAGTGCTGGTTTACATCTTTCTATCTTTTCAACTCAATGTTTTCTATCCTATTTAACTCTTTACCAAACGACAATTTTTTAGACTGGTCCGAATTTAAAGCATTTGCAGACGACAATATAAATGTAACTTAAAGACAAAAATTATTTTTGGGATGGGTAGAAAACACGGCCGGAAAAGGAGAAAATGCTGGTTACCAGCATTTTCTCCTTTTCCCAAAATGTTTTCAAAAGGCTTCTCTTTTAGGGTCGGTAAAAGTTGGGATTGTGTGGTAAAGAGCTATAAAAACAAATATAAATTTTAAGTATAAATTGTTCTAGTCATCTGAAACTCCATCTTATTTGGACCAGTCTGAAATTTTGTCAATAGGGGAAATGTTGAAAACATGAATTTTGTCTTTCTCTGTAATATTAAAAACATGCTGGGAAAAAAAAAAGAAAAACAACATCTATTACCTTCAAACCCTAATAACTTTAATCTTAGTCCCTTCATTTGCTGCTACTGTTCTCTTCTTTTTGGGATGTGCTACCAAGGATGCTGTAAATGGCTGCAAGGCTGATTCTCCGGCATTTGATTTACGAGAAATAGATGATTGTCCAATATCAATACTGTTTATGGTTTGCTTGTACTGCAATGCATTTCGGTTTGCGTTTGCTCCATTATATGTGGACCTCTGCTGGTTGAAAACATTCTCAATCACATCTGAATTGATAAGTACTGGTGTTATATGAAGTGTTGTGTTTAATTTAAAAAATGAATCACACAGTTGCAGAAAACCAGAGATACAGGCATGTATTTCCTCATGGCATGGTGGAGATAGAAGGCATTTTGGTTTATCTTTCTTTGCAATGGAAGGGCTTTCAGCTATGCTTGTTTCCCAATTCAAACACCATGAGTCAATCTTTTTTAGCTGAGTTAACCGTTCATCATTTTTGTCTTTTATTGGTCTCATGTGTCTGAATATGTATATCAAAAGAGAGGCATGTTCTAGAAGTTCAAGCATTCTATTTAGTACACTACCTTTTTCTCCAAAACTTTGTTGGTAAATTTTCACTGCGTGATACATATCACTATTCAAGACCTGTTCAGCTGATCGTTCCGCATCTTAGATTGTGAATCTAAATAAATGTGTTCATTTGTTAATTTTCTGTTCAACCGGAGTCCATTTTGTTGATCCCACATAAAAAAATCCGCAAACATTTGCCAGTGAATTTTATAATGATTTGGTAGAGTTAACAACCTAGTGCACCTAGGATTTAAACCACTTTTTAAAATGTTATTTCTAATTTTTTTCACAACATGAGAATAATCCATAATGAACACAATAGGCTGTTTTGAGCTAAATAACTCTTAGGCTTATCACCTAAGCAAATATGCATGAATTAATGGCCTGTGCACCATCCATACAGGTATAAAGTACTTGAAAACCAAATTCATGTAATTTGTAGATGGCAGTCCAAAAAAGACCATATAATTCAGAGGCTTGTATATTATCAGTCACAAAGTGAGCAAAGGGAAATCTAAATCCATTGAATCCAAGAAACAGTAGTTGTAAGACATGTGTTCCTATATATTTACCAGCTTTGCCCCTACTTAACTGATTGAATAAATCCCCATCATGACCCAAGTCAGTAAAACCAGTTAATTCCAAGACTGTGCCATTTTTTTTTTTTTCTTTTTTTCAATTTGTATATCTTGCTGAATTGACATTTCATCAAATATAATGGCCCCTAACCGCTTATTATCTTCCATTTTTCTCCTATTTGCCTCTTCCTGCATCCAGTCAAACATAGAGCTGTCAAACCCTGGTTCCTGCTTTAGTGCATTTTTATACATTATTAAAACCGACTTGGATGGTAACACTAACATTTTACTATCTAATAGCATTTCATAGCACTTGGGGCTCCTGTTGAAGAGTTGCAAACATGTAGCAATAAATGTCTTTGACCAGCGGCGTCCATTAGGGTGTCTGTCAACATTTTTAGTTTGCTCTAGTAGTAAAGTAATCATTTCATCTGGAGCATTAGGAAATAAACTCTTTATGTCAGCAATGCATGGTTTAGAACACTTGGCCAATTCATTTTTTTTTTCCAGACTCATCACTTTTTCTTTGTACAGGCTTATTTTCTTTGCCACACTTGAAAGTCATTTTCTGGCAGATTCTGTAAGTATTTGTATTAGAATGAAAGGGTACTGCCTTCATACAATTTAAAGATCTTAAAGATCTAAAGGTTTCACTGTTACACTTCCGTGTATCCAGGGTGTGGAAGCGACCGACTATCAATTGTTAATTGTACTTAACACCATTACACAATTTTAATGCTTCAACAATGTCAAATACTGCTTTAATACTATTGGAGTTGAACTTATATCTAAAATCGACTCCAATGTGGCTAAGGTCAACTACTTTTCCACTGATGCATACATCAAATTTTCCATCAGCATTGAAAATGAGTTTCTTTATAATTCTGTTGCCATTTGACTGGCAATTACTTAGTGTTTCAAATACTTTTTTCTTATCACTTGTGAATGTTTCAACAAAACACTGGGTTTTAAAATCATGAATTTTGCTAAATTCAACCGTTTCCACATTTAATGGTAGTGGTTTTATTTTTATTCCTCTGTATACAGTTATGGATCCATTGAGGGTCCTTGTCCTAGCTCTGTTTACTCCAGGGAATATGCATTTCAAATAGTCAACAAATATAACTAAAGATGGTTTTCTTTCATTTCTCCTGCCTCTAAACACTCAAACTTGAAAGTCTCATACAGGAAATTTATTTCAACTTCACTTGATTTTTCTCTTCAATTCGAGACAGCAACCTGAAGATAAACAAAGACTGTTAAAACTAAGTTTTCTTCTGAGCTAGTTGACATGTCATGGTTCCAAAATAAGACAGTTATTTTGTACATTTGGGGGCCTTAGTGTGAAACTGTTCTAGCTTCATTGTATAGGCAGTCAGAATCATTTTGCACTAAGCCCTCAAACTTTGATTCTTCTTTACTCATAGAAATAAATAAAGCAGCCTTTAATTTTAAACGTTACTAGACAAAAAAAATTAACGGTCCTAATTAAAAGGAGTTGTAGACACGACAGAGATGACAATATATTAGGCTGACCCAAATTGGAAATCATTGAAGATGACAAAATATTTGTTAATAAAAAAAAAAAAAAGATGAAAATTGTGTATCGATGTGTAAAAAAATGAGGGAAAAGGAGAAAATGGTGGTCACTAGCATTATCTTCCTTTCCTAAATGTTTTTAAAAACTCTTTCCATAAGGGTTATTAAAGCACAAGATTCTTTTGGGAAAGGGTTAAAACATGAAGATATTCTTTAAAAGGATACATACAATAAAAAGAGGGAAAAGGATAAATTCTGGTTGCCAGCATTTTCTTCAAAATGCTGATTACCAGCATTTTCTACTGTTTTCTTAATGTTTAATGTTCTTAATGTTTTTCTTAATGTTTAAGACAAAAAGAAACTTTATCTCCCATGGTTGTAAAACCTGTCATTGTTTGGTAATGGGTCATAAAGCGTTCTTTCCTTTTATATGATATGAAACATTTATGGAAAAGGGACAAAATGTTGATAAAAAGCTTCTTTCATGAATGTTTTCAAGATTTCTCTTTTAGGATTAATCAAAACCTGCAGATGTTTGGTATAACTAGGCTATCTTTAATAATTAGCACTTTGTGCAAAAGTCCCTCATTCAGACTGCACCATTATTTTGCATATCATGCTGAGCTGTCTGCAGGAGTTAGGGTAATTCAATCAAATTTTTACAAGACAAGGTTCAAATATTGTCTAGAAATAATTTTTTGAATTAACATTCAATTAAGCAATATAAAATATATAAGGCTGAATCTATTGTAACACGAAGGTAATTTTTACATAAGTGTCTTTCATAGGTAGAAGAATAATTAATTTTCAAAACTAATACTAACAGTCATTCTCTTTTACTCAAACCCATGACAAAGAAGTTAATGACTATGATATGGAAATGGAAAATTTGGACAAAGCAATCAAATTATCATTTTCCCTCAATACTTTCTACATGTCTACTTGAGGTATTTTAACCCGACCTCTTTAATGTGATATTAACCTGAACGATTTTTTTTTTTTTTTTTTTTTTTTTTTTTTTTCTTCTTCTTTTTTTTAACAATTTTAATGACAAGGAAAAAATTCTATATAACAAACAGAAAATAAATCAATGAATTCCTTATCATGTAAAGGAATTAAGACTGTGTATAATTTGAAAGTTGCTGCAGACCACAACATTAATGCGGTCAAAATAATGGATTTTTTAAAAAGAAAAACTTTCTTCTCTTACAAAATGTTTTCAAAAGCTGTCTTTGTAAAGATTTGTGTAAAACAGGATTGTAATATAAATAAACAACAACACTAGTAATATGTGTCGTGTCACATGAAAATATAACTTATTGAAAGTACGAAAAGTATCGACCCTGGTCAGTCTGAGAAGTCCGTGCAGTCTGACCAAGGTCGACACTTTTCACTTTTGGTTGATTTTCCATATGCCAAATGGTCATTCTACCTTACTAGATAGCTATTTTGAAAATATTGATCTCTTTTTGGAACTTTTTGATTTACTGAGTTTCAATAAGCCCTTTTTTATGTGATGTGAAACATGTAAAACAGGTTTTTTAACCCTTATTGACAACCCTGAGGGATAAAGCTTTAGAAAAAATTGAGGGAAAAAGATTAAAATGCTGGTAAACATCATTTTATGCTTTTCCCTCAGTGTTTTCTGCCATGTTGAATAAAATTTTCATGATTTAAGTTACATGTATTTATTTTGTTACCTGCAGTGTCGTTCAATTTGGACCAGTTCAAAATTTTGTTGTCTAGTAAAGGGTTAATATAACTCTTTATTTCAGCCAAGTGAGACTGACTTCGATGTGGAGATGGAAGATGACGAAAACTTTGAAGATGATTTTGACAAAGTTGTAGCTAGCATCACAAGAGAAGAAGAACAAATGGTCAATTTTGATTTTCCGGATGATTTTGATTTTAACCAATTGAAAGAAAAAATAAAGATTGAAAAAGTTGTTACTACTTTTCATACAATGAATGAAATTATTTCTAGATTAGAGGACTCTTCTCTAATAGTATTTGTTTAGAAACTCTTCCTGAAGATAAGGGGCATCATCATTTCCACCATCAAAGACAGTGATGTTCCAAAAGGTATTCCCGAAAAGAATTTGGACATGTTTCTTCAGTTGATCCATAAGTACAGCACAAGCGCGGAATACCTAATGAATTCATTAATACTGTTTCAACATGAAACAGTATTTACTGATGAACACAAGATAATTTGTTACAAGGTTCTGGAGTTTGTGAAATTGTTCTTCATTCAGAAAAAAGTGGACTTACTCCAGATACCTAGTAACAAATTGTCTAAGCGGTATGTAACAAATGTCTCACGGGCTAGAATACGTTATGTAGCTGGGTATTGTGTTGCGTCTTTAAGAAGGAGGTTTGTAAAAATGCAAAGGGCCAACATGTATGGCAATTCTAAACATGCTCAAGATATATATTACACAGCAAAGTGTAAAGTGAAGATTTTGAACTTACTGAAAGAAAATGAAAACTTCTTGAAAGAGAATACCTCTGAATCTGAATCTTTGGTTGATGTAGAAAGGAGACAAAATATTACACATGGATTGACAAATGTTGCAGACAGCTCTTCCAACCTTTTTGTGCGTCTGACTGAAGCTTCTTTAACATATCTTACAAATGAAAATCTACTGCAACATGGTAAAAACATGTATTCTGAATGCTTCTTGATGATTCATAATGACATGCAGCTATTTGAATCATTTGCCTCGGTTGTAGCTCAGAGGAGTGCAAATGAAAAGTTGGAGGGGTTTGTTGCACAACACTGTACAGCAGCAGATGTGAGTGAAGATTTGAGAGTAGTGACTGATTCATTAGTGTTACATGCTGAGCAGATAAACTGTCTTTTCAGGGAAATAGCTGAAAAACATCTGCATGTGCTATTTTCACAGTTCCATAAGGATGTTAAGTATGCTAGCAAGATTGAAAAGAAAATGGCTCACAGGAAACAGGTGAAAGAAGGCAAAGGGTCGAAAAAAGCCTCTGCATCTGAAAAAGCTGCCTCAAATCTGCATATGCATCCTGTTGTCAGTCAGCTTTCTGAGGTTCAGGTATCAACAACACAAACTGCTGTAGAATCAACAGATACTGCTGTGGATTCAACAACAGAGTCTGTTGTTGAACCTCAACCTGGGACATCGGCTACAACTGATGATTCTGAACTTTGCAAAAAGTGTATGAGTGACAGGCCAGATGAATGGATTCAGTGTGATTCTTGTGATGGCTGGTTCCATCGTAAATGTGCTGGTTTGAGCAATGCCAAACTTTGGCAAAGAATCAGTAATTCAACAGCTCATTGGTTCTGTAGGGATTGCAAATAGGTTTAATTTAACAACAACATAATTGTCATTCACCTCTTGAAAAATAACAGTATTAACCCTTTCCCGAATAATGATACAGCTTTTGAAAACATTGAGAGAACAGAAGAAAATGCTGGCATTTTTCTTCTTTTCACTCAATCTTTTTTTATCCTATTCAATAACAAGAGTACCGTCGTCACATACGCTGCCACATAGCTGCTATTTCAAGCACTACCTTTAGAGACTTAAGTATGTCACCCCAAACTATCTCCAGGTTATTTTCAAGATTAATTGAACTTTTAAGCTTTTGAGTGAAAACGAGAAAATTCTGGTTTTCAGTATTTTGTACTTTTCTTTTATTTTTTGACCCATTTGAAAATTTCTAACCTCAGGGACTGATAAATTGTGTAGCAAGATAGATATAGTATATTTTAGCTGCATGAAATGTTGTTCTATTTACCGTTCAAGGCTTAATTTTGGTGTTATGTGCAAGGCATAGTCTAGTTGCTGATTAAATTAAAAAATAACCAATTTTAAAAACCCTGGAAAGAAAAGCTTTTAAAAACATTACAGGAAAAAAAAAGGAAAATTTTGGTTACCAGTATTTTATCCTTTTCCCACAAATTCATTGTTTTCTACTCTTTCTGACTGAAATTTCAGTGTTTTGGTAATACACTTATACTTGTAGGTCTACATCTATTTGTCATCTGCAAAAGCTTTCAATGTGGACCAGTCTATAAGTTTAGTATCTGGAAATGTATTAAAAAATACGTCAAAATAATGTACAGGTGTTCAAATCATATGACAAATGACTTTCTAGGAATTCCGTATTGAATCTTATGCCTGTACTGACCTAATACAATGTTTATTGAGATACTATTCAACATTTTACTCAATATTTTTGAAATAGCTAAAGTATAGACCCTGGTTGGACGGCATGGACTACACAGGCTCATGCTTTTAAAATTATGCTTAAATGTACCGAAATGAAAACGTTTCTGTCAATAATAAAAATTTCTGAAATCTAAACTTTAATAAGCAGATCTTCTAATTTTTAACAGAAATGTCTTCATTTCAGTATATCTAAGTATAAAAAAGAGGATGTGCCGGGTCCCTGTGGGCCGATTAGGGTTTATACTGTTCGCAGTTCCAAGAAGGTTCCTTTTGGCGTGATGGGTCATGTGTTACGATTGCTCTAAAGTGGGTTTATTTTTTACCATTTCACTTCTAAATATAAAGGCAATAATACCTTACCAATTAACAATAATTTTCTCTGGAGCTTTGGTATCTCAATATGTTATAAATGCTTTTTTTTTTTGCCTGAAATTACAATTTTCCCGCAGATCAACTTGTGTTTACTTTTACTGTAGCCCTGCTTTATAACTTTCCGCGTAGTAAATAAGGTACCAATTTGCTGGTCCAGTGAAATTACTCGTTGCAACAGCTCTTTGTCTGTGATCATGTGACGCAATAATGGCGACGTTCGGTAGAAAAAACCCAACTTCGAGAAATGTTCGATTGTGCTGCCACTAAGAGATCGCTTCGGATTGAAATACCGGGTGTGGATGGTATAATTAATTATAACGTATTGGACCAGACCGTTTTTAGACGCATGGTAAGCCGATTTGTTGCATTTTACGGGTGGGATGGCCTGTTACGAGGTCGTGTCCGACTTCGAGTTTTCACCATTTATTTTGACTTTGCGATGACGGTGTTACGTAGGAGGTTGCTTTTAGGGAAATAACCCGGACTTGAGCGTTGAGCGTAAGGACTTAGCTTCTGCCTGGAGTTTATATTTCGAAAATATCATTTGGGGTTTGCGAGAAAAGGCCGTTCGAATTCGGTCGGTACGAAATTCGGCCTTTGTAGAGTTCTATCCCTTGTGTATATTTATATTCAGAGATTCTGATGTTTGTCAGAAATGTTTATAATTCAGTATATTTATGCATATTAAAGCATGTTTCGAGCCCCTGTGGCCTGGACGTTATGTTGGACCGCCACAATCATTAATTAGTAAGATTTAGAACTGCGATCACACCAGTTGAAAGCTATAGATCTATATATTGCTTTGGTATAAACTAAATATTCGCGATTCACAAACTACGTGACGTTATGTCCACCTTTGACAAACACTGCAATAAAGTTGTAACTTGTGTGGGTTATTGTAGATCTATTTTTGGGTATTTCAATTCTGGTGGAGTGAAGAGTCAAGCCCTCAGATTGGTGGTTGTAAGAACTGCGCAATTTCCATTTAAATGCCGAATTCACTCAAACTCAAAAGCCTATAAGGGACCACGCAAAGAACGGCGATTGATTCATAAATATGTAAATTTATGAAAAACATCTGGTACACCTGACATCATATCACGTGATCACAATATCTATATTTGTCCTACAGCTTTACCTAAACGTCGATTTTATGTCACTGATATACACACAGAAAATCTACACAAACAACATTGAACGGTTATTATAAATTTTGGAACTATTGTATATGTTTGTTCAAGACTGAAGATTACCGTTTGTAAGATTTTTTTGCCGTTTATTTCAATCAAAAAAGACATTTCGTATAATCCTTAACAAGTGACACAGAATCGCTGTTCAACTATACATTCCATCTTTAGAAGCGCCTGCTGAGCGGTGATTTAGTGCAGCCAAGGCCGTGCACGTTACATACGGCCTTACCACAGCGTTTTGGTTCAGCCAAAATATGCGAGTGCAACGAAGTAATGTAGAGTCTATAATAAAAAGTTTTGTAGTTCTAAGCTTATGTACAATTCTTCCACAAATGGAAGCGTGCCGTAGGAAAGACGATTTCAGCCGTAGTTTATTTCTTTTTAGGCGTATCCGGAAACTGTTTCATGACTGCCACAAACATAGATATATGCAAATTATACTTGATGCTTGTGTAAACGATTGGTTATCGTATATGCAAGTGGACGAAATGATTGTTTCAAATATTCGAACTGTTGAATAGTTCAGTCTTTAAAGACATATTCATGATCACAAAATGCACCATTTCTAAGTTATAATTTTACAACGGAAAAAAAAAACTTGCTTGTTCACCGAATAATTACGGAACTAGGTTACGTTTCGCAAACCGGAACTGGGACAGGAAGCAGTACAAGGCCGGAGGTATGCTTGCGTCACACCATGGATCAAGATGATAACAATAAGAGCCTGGTTGCTACGCAACCAGGCGACTCAAAAATGACTGGCTTCTGAGATAAAGAAGTAAAATCCGTCTGCATATAAACCTTTACGATCAAATTGTTGTCCTGAACGTGTGCCGAAATGGCTGAAACATACTGGAACACGGCATGAAAATCCGGAGAAACACAAATAAATTGATCCATGATTTACTCTTTTCCATACCGTCTAGCCTCAGTCGAGTGTAAGAAAAGGTCTACAGTCTATTTATTAGGCCAAAAGATAATTCTTGTAAAGGTTTTGTTTTGACGGCTAACTATTCACGACAAAGATAGATGTTCTCGGGACTCTGACCAAACAAACAGAAATAAACAGCTTTTCCTTAATTCCCTTTTGCTCACACAGGTGACATCTGCAGTAGCATGTGCAGTCTGATCTGGGATCTACACCGTCCATTTCTTCATTCTAATCTATATCAAAAACGGTTTCTTTAGCTAGTAAGCATCCTAATTTGTCAATTTGCCATTTTAGAAGTTACGAGGTAAGTTTGGTTATGCATAAATCAAATGTAGTTAGTGACCATAACTATTTCTTCAATTCCGAATTCCCATGGACTTACATGAATTTTTCAGTGTGAAAAAAAAAAAGCTGCTTCTGATCATTCGATCATAGGGAAAATCATACTGGTAGAAAGCGAGTTTACCGGAGCCATATTTACACTAATATCCTTTAAGTTTCAGACATCAAAGGTGTAGCTGTCTAAAACTTGATGGTGTTACATTTCCGCTAAATTTTGGCGACGTCGCCAGTGACGTCAATGTAAAACAACGTTTTTCGAAAATTTTGATTACCTATAAAATAGCTGCCCTACTATCATCGTATTACATTGAATCGAGTCTGGAAATAATCTTTCACTGTAAAATTCAGTTCGCTTTATTTTCAGGTAAGTTCCATTATCATGGCTTCTTTTATTAAGCCACAACGAATTATACAGTAAAGTTGAAAATTTATATAAGTCAATGGTAATTCGGGGTTTGATGAAATATTTATGGCCACTAGCTAACAGAAAAGAATGTATTGTAAAATATAATTCAACGACTACATGAAGATAAAGAGAAGGAGCGTGAGAGGTAGAGAGTGGTGGTCAGAAAAAAGGAAGACAGAAACAGCTAGAGACAGGGGCAAAGAAACAAGAAAGTTAACAAGAAAGCAAGCACCCAAGAGAGAGAGAGAGAGAGAGTCAACAAACGAACGAAAAAAAAAAAAAAAGAAAGTCGAACGAAATTTTAAAACCCTTCAACAATATTTTTGCCCCATAAATCTAAATGATCCAAGCAAACTACGACATAAAATGCAACCTTTATCATACAAAAGAAAAAGCTTGTTATCTGAATATTTGGCAGATCGTAAAGATGTGCTGATACTTCTGGAATTTAATTATCAGCAGACGAACATATTTCATGTTACAGACGTGTCTCAGTTTATCTCACTGCAGACGATTTGTTTTTCACATTAACAGTATCTCTTCCGGGTCTAGTAGAGAACTGCTTTCAACATTTGCTCATCGTTGTCATACCTTTCAACATGCAAATAATAAACTAACTGTCTTCTTGACGGATAGCTTTACACCGTAGAGCAATTCTGTTTTAAGACTTAGTAGAGTTCAAACCGTTTACTAATCAATACTTTATTTTTGATAGCCTGGGATACAGCTTTTGAAAACCTTGTGGAAAAAGGAGAAAATGCTAGCAACCAGCATTTTCTATTTTTTTCCACAAAGTTTTCTAATAGTTACAAAAAATCCACCATTGGAGCCACTTTATGTAAGTGGTATGCAAATGCTTTCAATTTTGAAAAATCTAAAACTCTACCGCTTGATAAAGAGTCTAGTGTCATGTAAAATTTCTCTCTTTTATTTTCTATGCCATGTCCGAGTCCCTTCTTATCGTAATGCATTTCAACCAGTGAATAAACGTACACACTTTTTCTCTCCAAGAAAGATTTCTTTACGAGAAACCAGTTGAAAATATTTGTGATTTTGTTGCCATTCGTTGATTTCGTTTTTTACACCGATATCTGCTCAACCATATTTTTTTTTTTTACCTTCGGGGATAAAATCTGGACAACTGCATAGGAACTGCATGAAAATTGTAGGAAAAAAGTGCAGCATGTCAGCTGATGTATTCCAAATACAATTGAGCCAAGCTCTGACAAAAGGGGGCTTAATGCATCTCCGTGATGTTTGATGCCAAGGACATCAATACATAATTATGAACCCATTAAAGCAAATATTTTTTTAAAATTACCAGCTGAACCATGAGGTAGAATGGTCCTTTGACACACGAAAAATTGACCAGTAGCGAAGGGTTTCGGCCAGGTCAGCCTGCGCGGACTGCAATTATTATCTTCGAATTTTTAATCAAAGCAAATCATCTGTCGGCTACACTTATTGATGACTTATAGGTCTCATTCTTGGGCGCTTACTAAATTCTAACTGAAAGCAATTATTTATTGGTAATAATTAACCAATCATAAACTGTGATAAGCGATACACAACTGGGCTAATTGGCAAGACAATGGGGCTTAAAAAAAAAAAAAAAAATGATACAATGGGGCTAGGAAAAAGTAAGAATGGGGGTACTGTGATTGTGTCACTTTCTGAATTCAGAATGGTTGGTGAATAAAGACCCTCTTATTGCCATGTTGTGTTTTTTAACTGTCCTTGACAATAGGACTTCAACTTGAATCTTTTTTATTTCAGTTTTATCAACGAATCCTTGTATAGTATATCATAGCACATCTGGGATAACTTTACTGGTCGATTGCATCGAAAAAACAAACCGTCTGGCTGTTTCCAATAAAGGATTGGGAACATGATCTATGTATTCATCTGTTGATAGAGATTCCAATAACTTGTACGCCAACTTGGTTGCAAGCGTCTACAATCTATGACCCATGCTTTGTGAAAAGGGGGCTTAATGTATCTGCAAAACAACAACAAAAAAAAAACCACACACACACAAGCCAACCTGCGCAGGCCACCCAGGCAGACTTTGGCCAATACCTTTTGGTCAGTTTTCTGCACGTCAAAGGATCAGTGTGCCTTCAGATGCAGTCGGTTCTTAGATTAAATGGATTTTATGGATCTAAAGTTATGTGCTGACTTGCTTGGTATCATAGACCAAGGAGAAGCATTCAGCCCCCTTTTGCCAGAGCAAAGCTCAAATATATTTGTATTGGCATCGTTTTGATTGTACAATATAAGCAAATTTTCGTTTGGTCATAATGACACACTTATTGGTACAAACGCATATGAGCCATGCTTTGGCAAAAGGGGGCTTAATGCATCTCCGTGATGCATGATAGCAATCAAGCCATCACATGATTATGGATCCATCATGGCCACTTTTTTTCTAACAATCGACTGTACCATAAGGTAAACTGATCTTTGGACATACAGAAAATTGACCAATAACGAAAAGTCAGCGCAGGCTGACCTGGTCGATACTTTGGGCAGATGCATTAAGTCTCCTTTTCACAGAGCACGGCTTATATATTTTTACATGCATGAGAAAGGACCACGTTTTAATCTTAAGGCTCTCTTACATCCCGTCGTGCGTGGTTAGAGATCGTGCGGACTCGGAGTTCCTGTCAGGCGTGGCGTTGTCGCAGGATGAAAATTAAATCGGAGGGGAAGTACGTAGTAAGTACTTAATGAGTTGGTGTGTCTTGCTTTAAACGTGAGGCCCGCAAGTGGTCTGTACGCCTTTGTGGAAGTAGGAAGAAGTAAGGAGCACGTAAGATCTGTACTTCTGTCGCACACAATGAGTGGGATAATCGTACGTGAATTGCAAGTGAAGCGTACGTTTTAAGAAATCGTACTTACGAAGTAAGAGAAACGTAAGAGAAACGTAAGGAGCACGGAAGTGTTAAGCAAGACAATCGTGCGTCAAACTGGAAGAACGCACGGATAATCACAATAATATACAAGGGTGCACTGAATCTCTTCATCATTCACTGGTTCAGCATCCAATATGGCACTACCAAGAAGGATGCGCCATCGTCTTCTACAGCTGTTGTTGCAAGAGGAAGCTGAAGACCGTGATGCAGTGCTGGCAGTAGTTGCTCTGGATCGCCTGTTTTGTTAACACGTACATTGAAAGCAAGTGGAAAGTAGGAGCATCTTGCGTGGTAAGTACACCTTCGTGGGAGAATACCCCGGAATCGCTGATTTGCCTGCGTTACACGCACGCCTATCGAACTTACTCAGTACTTTTGTCTTGCGTACTCCGAGCGTGCTCCAGGCGTGCTAACTGTCGCTGCCAGGTCGCAGCGAAAAACTGGCCGGCCAGTTTTCAGGCTGCGTGCTATGCGTCGTGTTTGCGACCATCAAAAAGAGTACTTTCCACTTGCGTGCATCTCACTACTTGGCCCATTTTTGGCACGCAAACCACTCGTAGTAACACGCACGACGGGATGTAAGAGAGGCTTTACAGTGTCCGATGTATTAACTCGACCTTTTCGACCACTGAAAATACATTGCACTGAATCTAACATCTTCGCAAGCCAAGGTGACGATCACTACGTGGCTCTTACCCCTTGGCTGATCGTGTCGAAATTTGTTAGCACGGGGACGCGCCACCTACTGGATTTTGATCGTCATCACTCCTAGATCATCGAAAACCAATCAAACGTCGCGTAATATAAGTCTTTTGGCCAAAGACTTGTTTACCTTTGTAGGTGTTGGGCTACGTTCTGTTAAGGACCTCGGTGTTGTTGTTTTAACGGGGGACCTTGACAAGTGGTCGCTAAGGTTTTGTTCAATTATAGTTTGTTCGGCATGCTTTCTCCGTAATTTGCCAACAATTGACCGCTTTTCAGATCGCAAACTTGACAGACAATTTATCAAGTCAAAATCTATTTTCGAAATCTTAAGTTTCGCGAAGCAAAAGCCACACACTTACTTTGACAGTGCATCATCTGGTGTTTGGATGTATTCTAAAACTTCATTTAATTGATTTGTGACAGTGAATGTTGAAGAAAATATTTTTCGTCTGTATTTTGCTGGTTATAATTTCCAGCATATCCGACAACTTTCTCCTGTGGTCATTTTTATTTACGTTCTGCTGATGTTGGGCAGCAAATGTAACGCGCTATTTGACTGGTGCTTTTAGTCCTGACTGCAACCGATGATTACTCGTATCGCGAGGCTAACAAATTTCAACTCGATCAGCCAAGGGGTAAGATCCACGTAGTGATCGTCACCTTGGCTTGCGAAGATGTGAATCTAAATAAGAGTTTTGTCTCCTGACCTTCCCTGTAGTTTTGTGATATAGTCACGACTACTTTTACGTTTGAGATAATATCGTGTGATAGCACAGCAAATGCTATAAGAAAGTAGTAACAAAAGAAAGAATGTCTGTCAAATCATCGTCAGTGGCTCATTTAACCCACATCGAAACCTGTATTCGACGGTATAGGGGCACAGCGATGTTACAAACGGTGCATCATATATATGGACGTTTCTTTTAGCAGTAAGCCGTTCCTTTAAAGTTTCTTTATAGTGTGTTCGATAGCACATAAGACCTTCTGCGTAATTCATTTCTAAACGATTCTTGTAAGATTCTCGAACTGTTACCGTTACGCTAGTTTCTGAACTGCCTTTGTAAACACATGATAGAATTCAGTGTAACAGAACACCCCAAGAAAGCTGGAACACTATGCGAAAGAAAATCTAGTGGGAGTGAAAGGTGGACAAAAAAGATTTATTCATAGATCTCCATTATTATCCGCTAGGTGGCATTTTTTTTTGAAATACATACCTATCTGATATGGGCATTCTGGGTACAGAGCCGGACTAATTTTCAACGCGGCGATGAATGCAACGAATTTCAAAATGAAATATACGTTTACTCACCAAACCATGCCTCGTACGATTCATCCAGCCATGCTTAGCTACCATATAACCTATGCACCAGCCGTTTATAAACATACCCCATATAAGCTTGGGAAAATGCCCCTGTATAAGCTCAGCAAGGTTGTGACGTAATATTTGTTGTCAGTCTGTTGCACAAATCCCAGTTTTTACCATGTCTATATTTAGAAACTGTCTACAGTCATTTGCAGTAAACGATGGTATTTTATTTTCCCCGTTTGAAATCATTATATTTTTGAGAAATTTGTAGCGAAAAACTAGCTTGATTTCTTCACAGACGCATAATTTTTAGCCATTTTCTGCTTGCTATTTTGAGCGTCAATTTTCGCACCGCGTATTAATATTTATCCTGTACAGAACAGTGATGCGTCATAGCAGACAGGTCGAATCTTCGAAGAATATTGACACAGACAGCACATCGATCTCTGTCTGAGGTCAGCACTTTATAGATTTTGATGGAAAACGATATATTTGTCATTTGGATTAACCATGACAACGAACTCTTGTTTTTTGGTTAGCTGCTTGTTTCTACAAAGAACTTTGCAAAAATTAGAATTGAATTTTTAATGTCTTCAAAAAACATCTGAAAGAGGCACCTAATCAAAGAGAGAGAAAAAAAAAAGCGCCATTTTCCCATCTTTCAGACTTGTCGCGGGTAACGCATCCAGACAAACAATAACGCAATGCACTTGTCGTATTAGTTATAATGTTTTTAAAACGTGACCGTTACTACTAAAATGGTAAACTGCACGAAACAGAAGACTATTCAGCACTCCAAATTTTGTCTAACCAATGACACCCTTGTGTCAAAACTAGGGTCGTTACTTTTGCGTTTTCATTGCATCTCAAGACCTTGATAGTACAAAAGATCTACCTTCCTTTGAAAAGAATCGGGTGGAAAACTGTGGACTTGAGGACTGCATGAACGAAACAGTTTTAACAGACTGACAGCAGAGATTCGGACAAAGAGACGAGCTCATAAACTATGGTCTTAAGCTAATAGAGCAAAAACTTTACCAGCTGATCGGTTGAAAATCTCAAATTATATAGCCAGATCTTCCGGAAATACTCTAACTATATACCTCTGTACTTGCTGGTGCATGTATTATTAGGAGGAACAGTCTACCGTTTCTGATTCCATCTCATTATGTTTTGTAAATTAATATTATCCTCGACAAAGACAGTAAACTCGATGAAACCAACAGGTTGCCACAGTCAACATATTAGATTTGGCCATATTCAGCTTTGAATTCCGAACTGACTGCAATATGTATGTGTCAGACGGTGTCTCATGTTGCCTCGTGTGAACAGCTGATGTCTGTTTTTTACGTGTAAGGACAGGAGATGTAGCAACAATTATTCAAGAATGACTGTGTTCCGTCTGACACGGACTTCTTCCATCAATAACGACTTTGAAGCAATGAATTTGAAATATCAAACGAATTTTGCTGCCACGGAAGAGGACGCCTAACGCATGTTTGACTGAGCTGCAGATATAGAATCAATTCGTCTATTGTCGACAATGTGTGTGCTTCACATGCGCAAACACCGCCCTTGTAGGTAAACAATCGTTTTGATACACACACGGGTATGTTGATCTCTGAAAAATTGTTTTGAAACTGCGAGTATTATGAGCTTAATTTCACTGTCAGTTGCTATTTGTTTGTGTTCTTTAAGTCTTTCAATACAAAAGTAATAGATTCGACTTTTGTCGAGTAAAATAAAATTTCCTCTAAAAGTTAAAGATAATACTGCTGATAGTTTAGTTGAAGGTTAGCGGTTGTAGATTTAGGATCAGACTGCACCTTCTGAGCGGCAACAGGACTTAGGTGGAATATTTTGTTCGGTTGCTATGAAAAAAAAAAAAAAAAAAGAAAAATACACGCTGACATTTGATTGTCTCTTCTTGTTGACAGCATCTGGTTTGCTGGGAATAAAAAGGAAAAGTTTTAAACGGCTTATCCCATCAAAGGTTTTTCAAAGACTGGGTGGCTCACCTGCAGACATCGGAACTCGAACATTCGACCTTTAAATTCGAAGATGAATGCCAACCACTAGGGTATGGCGATGGTTATATCTATTTTTATGATATGCCTAAAACTTATCTGACTAAAATATGGACTTTATTTAAAACACGTATACAAACAGACCAAAATATGTTTTCCATATCACGTAGAATATTACGAACTACTTCTATGTATTCAAGTTTGGTTGGTCAAATCCCGAAAATATGTGGCTCACTGATTTTTTTTTTTGTTATTACCCAATTCGTTTTGTGTTATTATTTTACAGTAATGAAGGGAAGGTATACAATGAAAGGAACATTACAACAATCTGTATTTTTGTGTGGTCGGATCAGGTTGAGTTGCTTGTATACAGAGGTTCGCATTGGATTCGACCTTCGGCCTCATCCAGTACGCATCTCTGTACACGTGCAACCCGACCTGATTCGACCACACAGAAATGCTAATGTAATATTCAATTTAGACGACTATATCTGTTACCATGCAATAACTGAAATACTGTTGAAACAGCTGTTACGGTAAATCCCATTCTGAGATACATGAGTTGCCGTTCTAACAAGTATGTTCCAGTACAATGTGGCGTCAGACATGTTGAACAAACATGTTGAAGTGCCGTTCTGTGTCAGTGCCCATCGTAAAAAAAAAACATCTTCTAGTAGAGTTTGGCGTCAAACCCATGTTCTGAAACAGTTTGACGTCTGTCCCTATTCCAACAATTTTGTTCTACTACAGTTTGTCATCAATTCCCGTTCTATTAAACACGTTCTAGTACAGGTCGTCAGTCATCATCATAACAAATATATTCCAGTAACAAGCACGTTGCAGTAGAGTTCGGTTTCAGTTCCCATTCAAATATTATATCTTCTAGATCTGTTTGGCTTCAGTCCCTGTTGCCACAAACATGTTCTATTCCAGTTCAAATTTATTTCCCATTACAAACATGCGTTATTTCATATGTAGATTGGCCCCAATTTCCGTTCGAACAAACATGTTCTAGTACAGTTTCATAGAAAATCTATCCGACTTGATTTTATTTTTCAGTATCCGAGGGAGACTATTTTTTACAACGCCGTATAATTTACAATGTTACAAATCAAAATAACTTGAATCATGTAATATAGGACTTTACATAAATGACAATCGATGCATCTTGATTCTGTTTTATGCATTTTAAATTGCATCTGCTATAGATTTTGTCCAAGTGAAACATCACAATATGAATCAAACTGTATCATATGTCAAATTTTAGATAAATACGTTAAAAGAGAGTGAGTTATGGAACACGATGTTGTATACTAATGAGGTACTTTGTTAAGTTTTATTTCTCCGTAAGCCCGAATTTATCAGTCTCTTTGCTGTTTTAATGATTCTCTGTCTATCAGTTTGTTTCTGTCTACCTATAATATAAATCTCTCTCTGGTATTTCCTTCATTCTCTCTCTTTAGACTTGATATTCACTTTCTCATTCTGACCGAGACGCCGGGCCCGGAAGCTAGACTGCGACAGCATGCTTTCCTCTCAAACCGGTCTAAGTGCTGATAACAGAAACTCAACAAAAACATGAAAAGGTGTACTGGCCGCCGCAGTATAAATGAATTATTATTGAAAACGGCGTCAATCAGCGAACAAAGAAACTGATTCTGACCGATTCCCTTCGATCAAAATTTCTGTATATTTTTGTAGTGCTACGAGCTAGTTTTGTTTTCATTCGATTTTCAATTTAGCCATATTGTTTCTGCCTCCAGTCCTTCCTTTTTACTCTCTGTCATCCCATATTTTCTTTCTTTCTTTCTTTCTTTCTTTCACTGCTTAACTATCGATTTCTAAAAAAAAAAGGCAGGCTTAGAATTAGGTGTCTTATACTCAGACGTGAAATATTCACCGTAGATGATGTCGGCATCATGTGAAACAAATTATCCGGCAAGGCGCGAAAGGCCCCGTTATCGCCACCCCTTGGAACAATGAATTGTCTACAAAAGTCCATGTGGCACAGTTTTATCTTTTGACTCTTTACCACAATCCCGAGGAAGAAGACTTTTGAAAACATTGTTGGAAAAGAAGCAAATGCTGGTAACTAGGTTTTCTACATTGTCCAGAATGCTTTCTTTCCTTTTATAGAGTAACATTTAATTCGTCCTCTTCCAATGCTTTCCATTTGGTAAAGAGATAAATGCCAATCACAGCTGTAGTTGCTCTTGTGTCCTCTGTATTTCAAACCAAATAAGCACACTGACTTTGGATCTATACTGTCCCTTTGACCGAGACATTGTGTTCAAAGGTAGCCACAAATTGGTAATTTTCCCCCCGGCAGGCAGAAGTGTCCATTTCGTAAACAAGAGTATCAAGTGATAACTAAAGATATAGTCCACATTGACTTCGCACTGTCACGCATAAATCCACAAAGACTCTTCGTACAAACAGAAAAAAAAAATGTCCTAGAAATTACAGGTCAACACGATTGTCAAGTGTCTACAAAAACCTGCACGACACAACATAACTTTTAGTACACTTCACACACTTCATACATATGTAGAATTTTATGAAAAAGACAGACTTACTTTATTATTGTTTGACTTTATTGCTCCAAATGTTGTGTATGATCTTATTGGAAAATTATCATCATAATTTTGTGTTCAATATTTTCGAATGCGATATTACTGTGAGTGCTACCGTGAAGGGACAAAAGGCATGATATGCAAGAGAAGTTGATGGTACTGAATGAAACAAAACTACTTACATTATCATTGTGCAATATGGAACTATCCGCATATTCCGAAATCACAAAATGGCCTGATAGTTAGTTCACCACGAGGAACAGCCGACGGTACATTCAACGCTGGTGTGTCAATGTGTGAGGAGATTCTACCAGAATGAAGTCCTTCATGTTGAGACAGTACTTTTGCTGAGGATTTGAATTCCTCCAGCATTATGATAAATAGACACATGTTGGAAATCCACATTTCGATAAACAGATTTATCCTGTCACCTCCTATAAATTCCGTCGTCACCTCCTATAAATTCCGTCGTATAACAGGGTGTCATATAAACTTTGTGATATACGGTCACTTGACCACGTGACTAGGTTTATTATGTCAGTTGGTCGCGTGATCAAGGTTTATTAGGCTAGTTGGTCACGTGACCAGCCGGAACTCCTTTTTTAGGTGCCAGTACACGAAGTCAATATTTCCAAGTAAAATTATCGCTTAAAATTCGATGCTCATGTTGATTTTTCTTATCACTTAAAATAAACTAGAATTCTTCGCCACAACATTCTTCCGAGGGTTTACGTCACGTTTATGACGTAGTCAATATTATTCATGACGTCATTATTACATCTGCATACCAAAAGCGCTTTGCACAGTTCGCCATACAAGCGTGTTTTTTTCATAGTGCGAAAGATGTCAATACGTGCCTTAATTTCGAGCGAAATATTCTATCTAGCCGGATTTATGTTTGTAAATGTGAAACAGGATAAACAGAATAGTGTCGTGGATTGGAAAATTTGAAGAATAGGCAGTATCCTAGTGTCTTTGGTTCCAGGAAGTTTTGTCAGGCTCGGCTCGGAAAGTTTATGGTATCGGTACCATAAGATATTGAATAAAAGGTACAGTCTTTGTATCATGTCTGTTTTTTGTTTTGTTTTGTTCATTTACAGTGCGTGACAGGATAAATAGAATAGACGGTTGGTGTCTTGGATTGGTTAAGTTTATCGGGCTCGGCTCCGGAATTTATCCGGTTCGCCTTCGGCTCACCTGATAAATTCCTCCGCCTTGCCCGATAAACTTAACCCATTCAAGACACCAACCATCTATTCTCTATATATCTAACATAATTTCTGTTAATGCAACCAATGGGCAGTTTATAGGTGAAGCCAATAAATAACTGTATAAAATTTAATTTGATCTGGATTGTGTATATCTTAAGCCAACCGATGCCCAAACTATATGAATTAATTAAATTGTTCCTAGTTTTTGCCCATGGAAAATGCCATTGTAATTGCATCCTTAAGCATAGCAGAGGGAGAGTACTATCAATCATTTTGAGAAAACTTTACCAAAAGTGTTAACTTTTTTATGCGTTGTTAAAATCTGTGGGAACCGTCCTAATCCGCTATATACAGAAGAGTATTAATAATACCTGGAGATACCCAAAACATATTTACAAAAAGACAAATATATGAGGATTGTCCAAGTAAATCTTGGACCGAGGTTACGTTAAAAAAAAAAATGTTAGCACCGCACAAGCTTTCAATTTCACGTCAACAAACTATATAAATGCATTTTGAGTGTAAACACAAAATTACAGCTAAATACACATGTATCTAATTATGACGTCCATGTAACAGCACTAACAAATAACATTCAAATATGTGCGATTTTCGTATAAATAAAAAAGTCCGACTATCGACTGTCCTAGTTATGTAGCTTTAAGTAGAGGATAATTTTGAACGCTGATTTTAATGCTTGAAAAAGTATTGAAAGCGCAAATAACGGATTATGATGCATTTTCTGGGCTGCGCCGAGTAGGCTAATCCTGAAGTTAGGAATCGCGCATAACTCATGCATTGAATATATTTGTTTTTAAATTTTTACTATATTAAAATTGATTAGCTGAAGTTACTTGCAGAATTTTATGATAATTCAACTTCAGATAAAGAAATTGCAAGAAAAGTCCACGATTTACTGGGATAAACTTCGTACTATTCCTGCTAGTGCAGTATGGGATCCCCAGATTTCAGAATCATAGTATAAAATGGGGAAAAAAAGGAAATAACTTGGATTAAAGGTTAAATAAGGCTTTATTTGCTAAAGTCCGCTAATTTCTAAAACATGCTACTTAAGGAGGTCTTACGAACATAAAAGTTCGCAACAAATGCATAGCTCAAATATAAACCGCTCCGGCTGGGATTCGAACCTGTGCGGCAAAGTTCCTCGTTTATCGGGGTTTAAAAGACCAATACACTAACCACTGAACTAAAGAGAATTCTCCCTAACGCAGTTGTTAGGTATTGATTTTATACGGGAAGAAGCTATGTTGTAAGGAAGGAGTGATCTCCCGTAATCCCCCCCCCCCCTCGTAAGAGGAGTCATCATTTTGATGACGGAAATTCTATTTAAGCAGGAAGCCTATTAATTAGACAACAAATGGCTCAATGGCCAATAACAGGCAATTTTATAGACAACAAATGACTCAATGGCCATCCCAGACGAGCCCTCATCTTACGTACATGAAAGTTCGCAACAAATGCATAGCTCAAATATAAACCGCTCCGGCTGGGATTCGAACCCGTGCGGCAAAGTTCCTCGTTTATCGAGGTTTAAAAGACCAATAAATTAACCGCTGAGCTAAAGAGAATTCTCCCTAACGCAGTTGTCATGTATTGATTTTATATGGGAAGAAGCTATGCTGTAAGGAAGAAGTGATCTCCCGTAACAGAGGCATTACTTAAGAACTTGTAATATAGCTCAGCTGTTACTTATTTACTCTTGATATATCACTTGACATGTTTCATAATGTAGCCCATTTCAATATTCTGTGTATCTTCTTTACATCTGAGCAAAATTGATTACATAAAAAAAAAAAAAACCAAGTCTGTTAAAAAATATATCACGGCGGCTCAGTGCCTACTTACGAACGTACAAACGGGAGTTGTCAAAAGCCTGTAAATTTCAATAATTTTCAAGAATATTATAACACATTATTTTGATGGTTGTATTTCAGGTGATATGGCGACGGGCTGATAGAAAAGACCCAATAACAGTAGGAGCTTTGACTTGGAACTCTGACGACAGATTTAAAGCGGTGCACTTGCCCCATCTTGATGAATGGCAGCTTGTTATTAAAGATGCAAAGCTCAAGGACACAGGGTTGTACGAGTGTCAGATAAGCTCAACAGACCGATCCATCCGTCAACAAGTGTATCTTTCTGTAACAGGTAAACGCGTATGTCATTGTTTCGTATGTTCTTTAAATATCTGTGTTATTGACCGGTCCAATTGTTACATAGCGTGCAACACACAAAAAGGGGTTTACGGGCATATGCGTAAAAGTGTGATGTCCTAGATAAACCAGAGCAGTCTGTGGCTAATCCAAGACGAAACTTCTCGTTTTTGTGCGATTTTCTGTTTCACGAAAGTCTACTGTATGAAAAATTCTTATGTAGTCGTAAAGTGCCGTCTCTGCGCAGGCGAATCCGAGACGACACTTTACGCAAATGTCCAAAGGTCTTATTTCGCATGTTGCTGGCCATGACTCTTATCAGAAAGATTTTGACTACACTGACTGACAAAAATGGTTTTTCCTTGGTAATGGATTTGACATTTTTGCACAATACCGGTACCTTACCATATATAACTCTGAATGTTCGATAAATAAGAGTCAAAATATGTTCAAGAGAATATAACAATAGCTGATATAAAACCACAATAAATGTTCTTTCGAAATGTTAATTATCATTTGCCCTGTTTGATTTTCTTTGATAATAGTCTTTTGATGTCGAGGCCGACGCTCTACCTCACAACCACTGACACCAAACTGTAGGTCACTGGGCCAAATCTTGTGTGCGCTCTAGAAGCCACATATTCAGCCTCATACTCATGAAACTTGGTCAGAATGTTTGTCTGGATGAAATCTCAGATGAATTTGACATTGGGTGACGTCGGGTCAAAAAATAGGTCACTGGGCCAAATCTCAGGGAAACTGTGTGTGCACTCTAGAGCTCACATTTTCAGCCTGATACTCATGAAATTTGGGTAAAATCTTGGACATGTTTGAAATTGGGTCACATCGGGTCAAAGAGTAAGTAACGGGGCCCAATCTTAGAAAAAACTTTCGTGCACTCCAGAGGCAAAATGTTCAGCCTGATACTCATGAAACTTGGTCAAATTGTTTGTCTGGATGAAATCGCAGACGAATTTGGCATTAGGTGACGTCGATTCAAAAGGTAGGTCATATGGCCAAATCTTAGAAAAAACCTTGTGTGCACTCTAAAGGGCACATTTTCAGCCTGATACTTATTAAACTTGGTCTCAATGTAAAAAAAAAAAAAAAAAAGGTCACAGAGCCAAATCTTAGAAGAAAACTTGTGTGTACTCTAACGGCCATATTTTCAGCTTTATACTCATGAAACTTAGTCAGAATGTTTGCCTGGATAAAATCTCTTAAAAGAATGATATCGAGGTAAGTAAGGTCAAAAAGTAGGTCACCAGGCTAAATTTTAGAAAAACCTTATGTTGCTCTAGGCTAAATCGGTCAAAAAGGCGATCACTTACATTCAAGCGTTTTACATCATCACGAACAGGATCCAGCCTTATAAATCCTAGATGACCTTACTCAGGTGAGCGTTCAAGTGCCAGTGGCCCTCTTGTTTTCTATGCAGACTTAAAATTTCCGTTGCCATTAGTTTGATGTGTAATGCTTAAACAGTAGGCATTCCAGTAATATAGACGCGCAACACGCCAACTACATGCAACATTTGCAAATTGTATGTTCATTTTCTCGTTGTTATTATCGGCATTTGTAACATACGTAATATTTCCGTTTCTAAAATTTTCATTACCTAAATACGTAATTTTCTGCTAGGGAGATAAAGATTAACATTATATTATTGTATAATTCCATGGCATAACCTAGAAACATCGCCAAGAAGTTCTGTAGAAATGGTTTACATTTTTTTTTTAAATAACTAATTTGAAAATACTAGAATACCGGTTAGGGTACGGAAGCCATTTGTATTCAAGTGCATTTATGAAACTAACTTTACGGGGCTGGATATTACAAATACTTTTGTTTTGTAACGGACCCAAATAGATTTAATGAAACATCGCCAACAGGGAAATGCAGACTGCAAGCTGTTTATAGTTATTGATGTAGTAAAATTTCAGTGACCTGGAGGTAAATATTATCTCATCGCTGGTGTCAAACACGCATTACCTAGTAGTTTCTCGCATTTGAGGCCAAATAAAGCAGGTTTTAATGTCACTCTGTGATGAGCTGTTACACCTAACCAAAACAAGTTATTTTTATACAAAAGACGTTAGCAAAACCAACTCTCCGTACTGAGACAGGAGCATCCCTTGTTCAAAGGTCCTCATTTTCCAAAATTAAACTACTGGAAGCGCACTTTAACTTTTTTTCCCTAATAATCATATAAACAAGGTGTGAGGTTATCAATATTTTGTAAAGAAATAAGAATTAAGTCTGCCACATGGTTTGCATTTTATTTCGGTAACAGAAACTAGCTTTGGTAACGGAAATTATTTTGTAGGAACAAAAAGGGACGAAATTCAAGAACAGAATTCCAACACCGCGTTTTGTTGATTGAAAGTGTTTTTATGTAAGAATGATATGCTGATACCATCAAGTGACTTGGTGTATGCATATATGGGGTGAATGAGAGCTTATAAACAATGGCAACAAATACATGTATTAGCACATTATTTGATTGACCCCTTGATATACGAAGAATTTGTGAGAATACCTATACTGAAATGCTACAACTAAGTGGCAAATATTATTTTTGTTTTGTTCCAATCACATTTTGTTTTTGGCATTGCGATGAATGACCCTGTTGCATGCTTTTTCAGCGTTTTCATGTTAGAATAAAATATCCGTTACCAAAGCAACTATACATTCTGACCGGACTTATTTTCGCAGAATGTGCAAAAATGGTTCTAAAATTAAAGCAACATACTCAATATTTTCTGAATTTTTACATAAGAATGTCAGAATTGAATTTAATCTTCAATCAATCAGGTTAGAATTTCTGAAATATAACAATATCTCTTAGTATTCAATGTCATATAAGTTTCAAGTAAAAGTATAAAAATGATTTCATGTTTGCTGTGCCGTGCCGGTAGATTTGTCGATATTTCACCTTTTCTGTAGATAAGTATGTACCAGTGGAACAGAACTTAAATACTGATGTGTGCATCGGTCAACTTAATACTTGCCTTCTTATGTCAAATTCATAAGAATGTACGTCACGGTCACTCGGTTTTTTGTCCATTTTGAGAGATCAGTTTCCTTAGATAATCATTCATAACTTCATAACCATAAAAGATATGCAGTTAAAATTTTAGATTTATAAGATGCTGAACATATTCCTCGCATTAAAAAAAACACCATGGCATATGTATCTGATGAAGATGAACTTTCGACATGTGTACGGTTGCCGTGTCCCTACTTACCGAGAATTCCTTTTTGTCCCATATTAAACGTCATTCTCTTGCAGTTTTTATTAATCTATTCAACATTATTTACAATTCCTTGTGGCTTCATACAAGTAATTTACTGGCTCAGATTTCAAGGACCTTCCAATATTAGAAATGATAGCAAAATAAAAAAACAAACAAACAAACAAACAAACAGGCCAGGCGAGTGGAAACTTCATAAGAAGTAAATGTATAAAAAAGAAGACCATTTCCGTTTACCTCAAAACGTCTTTTGCGTAAAGTAACCGATGGCCAGAATCATAATGACTTTGAAACAAATGTTTTGTCGATAAGATTACCCGTCTCTCTTGTTGAACGAACACTTAGTTATCCGATGTGAAAAATAATGTTGATTTTCTATTCATAGTCCATATTCATTATCAGATAGCTCCGTTGATGGTCATGGGTAAAGGACAGCCTGAAATTGATCATAAGCATTGCATTTATTGTCCTTGTCGTTTTTATGGAGTCGATCGTGCAAAAAAGGCTATAGAAAAGCTGGTTACTGATATATAGTAAATATTTACTACGCCTAAATCTCCAAATGAACGAAGTGATTTTATTCTATAGTACGCAAGTTTGTTCATTTTATGTCCATGTCTAGACAAATAAATTGTAATTTTGTTTCGATTATATATTCATAAACGGCGTGCAAGGTCGTATACTTTGACAAAAATCGGAACTCATTCTCATGATATATTGGCCCCTGTTTGTCGGGAAAAAATACCATGCTAGGCTCTGTCAAATAGAAGTTTAATGCATCTGCAAAAAGTATCGACTCATGTCAGCCTGCACATTCTGCGCAGGCTAATGTGGGTCAAAACGTCTTGCTATAATATGTCAATATGTGCAAAGGCCAATCTACTCCAATATTCAGCCAGTTGTTAGACAAAATGGATTATATTTGTCTATAGTTATGTGATGTCTTGGTTGGTACATGTATAATGAATCAAGACGATGCCTGAAACCGTCTTTGTCAGAGCGCGGCCAAAGCTATTTGCTATAATAGCCGCCCTAGGAGTTTGACGACCTTTACATCACTAGCTCTGCTGTCTTCGAGGTATTGTTATGGCCTTCTCGTCGTCTGCATCGTCCCGTAAAAACTTTGCCATTTTCATATTTTCCACTATTACTGAAGATATTTGCTTCAAAATTTGGCTCCTTTTTTTTTTTTTCGGATTTGTATAGCAGACTCGCAGACCGGGATCGGTCCGATCGAACCAAATACTGTCATACACGCTTTAGCTCTACTTAATTAGTTTCGGCAAATACACTCGAACCACGATTTTACCGTATTTACTGTCTTAGACGTGTATACAGTCCTAAATCCAAAACCAGCAGAGTGATGGATCAGATTACTACTCCTTAATAAGCATTAACCCTCAATCTGCTATGCGAGAGTTACTGACCTTTTGGGGACAGTGTAGATCAAGATTAGACTGCACAGAACGTGCAGTCTGATCTTGGATCTACACTGTCCGATAAGGAGATATGGTTCTCCAGACAAGTAAAATTGAAATATCATTATTATATTCAAGTTTCTACTATCGCCTTGAAAGTTCTACTTAAGTTATTTAACAGGATAGGGGTTAAATAACACTGCGTGGCCTGCTTGGCAGAACAACTTCGACTTCCTTGCTGTTGTTAACGCCACTAATTGATGACATATACAATGTATTATATTGATGGAATTTTATTTTTACATCATATTATAGCTTATACCGTTCCGTTAATCCGTTGAGTCCTTCGATTTAACCACCGAAATGGGAAAAAGAGAAAATGCTGGCAACCAACATTTTCTCCTTTTACCTCAATGTTTTCTACCTTATCATAAACATAAATCCTCATTTAAACTTCATTCAAACTGTCGTCTGCAAATGCTTTCAATGTGGTCGAGTCCAAAATTTTGTTGTTTGGTAAAAAGTTGACCACCAAAATGGACGCTTAACAAGGACAGGAAATCGTCGAATTGTTTTAACAGTCAAGCCGTCTTTTTTTACTTAACCTTTCCCTGAAAGAGCATCTGGGGCTTGACATACAATCTAAACAAATAAACAAGTTAGTTACATATACTTGTATCGACTTTATTACATTCTTTTCTTTGCAGAATTCAAACCAGGTAAGAATTTACAGTCTTTGCTCACCTGACTACGAAAGATAATGGGAAGCATTCGGTTGGTTCACAGTTCATCGCCGTTTGCCCATCATCGGCATCTTATTCATCTATACCAATTGTACAATGAATCAGGGATATGCATTAAGCCGCCTTTTGTCAGAGCGTGGCTCAATTAGATATTCTCTGATACTATAGGGCTAGTCGTTTTAACCCTTATCCTGCTAAAAAAAGAAATGAATCTTTCAAGCCGATAGTAAAAACCCATTTTTTCTATTTCAAAAGTACTTTTGGAGGAAAAATATCTTCTTATCGGACATTGTAGATACAAGATTAGACTGCACGTTCTGTGCAGTCTGATCTTGATATACGCTGCCCGCAAAAGGTCAGTCAGTCCCGATTAGCAGCCTAAGGGTTAAAATTTCTAAAGCATGCTTCTTTTGGAAAGATTACTCAAATAATTCAAGGACTGAAACCAAGAAGGTCACAGTTTATAAGAGTAGAACACTTTTAACCCTTAGGCAGTTAAGCGCGACTCAAAGTCAGACTGCACAGAACGTGCTCTCTGATCTTGGATCTACAGTGTCCTTTTCTTCCCCCAAACTTGAAATAGCAATATTCTTTTTTTTCACTTTCGACTTTAAAGTTTCATTTAACTTATTATCAGATAAAGGGTTTAAAGTATTCATTTACCGAGCTGGAGTTTGCATTGACACTTGGAATGGATTATTCGTTTTGGAGGATTGATAAACTAGGAACATGTTACTTCTCCTTGCCTTAACTCTTTTGGCGCCAAATATATAAACCTGTTATCTTCCAATGGCTTAAAATGCCATCCATTGAAACTGAGAAAGATCTTTACTTCATAGGCTTGAAAATACAATCGGGCGGCATAGATCAAAGATCAGACTATACGTTCTGTGCAGTCTGATCTTGATCTATGCCGTCCGCAAAAGACCACGTTTTCGCCTATGGCGCTGAAAGGGTTAAACAACAAGATCTAGAGCTATGGTCTTTTATTTCTTAAGTGTTGCCCTTATTTTTCTGTTATTTGCAACAAAACCTGTTTTAAAAATCGCTATTTGATAAAAAATACCTTATTCAGCGGAAGCGGGTAGGTCATATGCTTTACATTAACATGAGTTATGTACAGCAAACACTAAATAAAAAAAAAAAAAACATATGACTGGAAACAGCCGTTATGTTTGTTTATGTGTCTTCATCTGTCCGGCTGAAAGTTTTCAAACTTCAGTCTAGGATTCAAAATGTAAATACCTTAGGGTATGATGTTTTATAAAGTCAAAGAAAGACGGTAAAAAATTGTTCTCCTAAATGGAATGAATTAGAGCTCAGGAACGTGGTAGCATCAAACTAGAAATCTTGATCAAGTTTGCTTTACTCTTTACTTGATTTCAGACTCTTATAAAGCTCTTGTTGACGATAGATTAAATAGGGTAAAAATGGATTTTTAAAAAGTAGAAACCATTTTGGGAAATGGCGAACAAGATGGGTTCAATTTTCTTCTCATTTTCTTAAAATATATGAGCCGTGTTCTGTGAAAAGAGTTTAACACATCTGCAAAAACTATCGATTCAGGTCAGCCTGTGCAGTCCGCAGAGGCTGACCTGGGTCGAACCTGATTGGTATTGGTAATTTTTCTGCATGTCAAAGTACCAGTCTACGTAATGATTCATGTCTGGTGATGGCTTAAATAATGAGATCGAAATTTAATACATCGATTGAAAATCATCGGTAATATTTCTACGAGTGGCTGCGCCACTCGTGGAAATATTACACTCGTATGATATTCACGAAATGAAATAAATATAGTATACTTGGGGGTTTTTCGGTGAAAGATCGAAATTTATTTCATCGAGTGAACATCATCGGTAATATTTTCAGGAGTGGCTGTGCCACTCGTGAAAAATATTACCGGTGATGTTCACGAGATGAAATAAAATTTGGATTTTTACCCCCCCCCCACACACACACACACAAGAAAAAAAAAAAAAAAAGAATATTCTATGCGTCTAATCCCTTTTTAGTTGGGACTTTCATCAAATCTAGTACAGTCGTTTTCGGTAGTTCCCCGCGGCGCACTCCCTCATATAACAGCGCATTAAAATATTATAAAGCGCGAAAAATAAAAGGTAAAAAGGTAAATTACGTCATATTTCCTTCAGGCTGAAAGGCACGCGCTAATTACCTAGGTAACTGGTGCGCGGGAACTACTGTTTCCGCCTTCAAATGAAGTTAGAAAAGATGAAATCGTAATTGTCTACTGTTTCAGCCTTCAAATGAAGTTAAAAAATATGAAACCGTTATTTTCACTGGAAATCATGAAATCATATCAAACCATTATCCACATTTATTTTTTGATAAGCTACCGAAAAGCATGAAATAAAATTCGATCTTTTACAAAAAAAAAAAATTATTCTATTTATTCTATGCTTCTAACGCCTTTTTCGATGGGACTTGCGAAGTACAGGGGAGCTCTCGGTATCCCCGTACCAGTGAGTGTATCAAACGTTAAATTCACTTGTGGAAAGGATGAAACCATAACCCATCATTACTTCCCAAAACTACCGAAAAGCATTAAATAAATATCTCTTTCTCAGATTTGTTATTTTATTAGACTTACGGACGTAAAATATCAGACGCTATCGTGTCTTCATGAGCGACTGCATGGCCTCCTGCTGTTGATCCTATGTTTGTCATAAAAATATCGGCCCTGAGAGCCGATAACAACTTAACTGCTTTTACGTCAGTATATATTAAATTCATACTGCCTTTTCCGGACAATGTAAATCAAGATCAGACTGCACTCCGCTATTTTGTGAACTGTTTGGGTAAAATATCCTAGATATTATAGTGTACCGATCTCTTCTGTGCTGGAAAACAGTCCATTTCATTTGTTTAGCGCCCTCAAATAAATGTTTCCATCGATTTGTCGATTAAAAAAAAAACGTAAAAAAGTATCAGCATATTATTTTTGTGTAATCATGTACTTAAGATGAATTTCAAACTTATCTCGAAGTTACTCAAACGTCCCTTTCTTTTCAATTTATTTTGTTGTGTCATCTTAACAGACTAAGCCGCATGTAGCCACAAGCAACTATCGTGCTACACTGAACTGTGCCCCTTTTTGGAAAGACAGCTGCATCTAATTGTATCCCGTTATGTTGCCATTGAATTTTGTTTACGAGGCGTCCCGGCAGTAGTGTTTAACGTACCCTTAACTTGAAGAATTCCACTGATGGAAATAAGAAGTATTAACATTGAAAAGAGAGTAAGCCTAAGCCAAAGGTAAATAGTAGTTCCATACAAGATACTAGATTGGTTACCTTCCCTGACACAGCAAGTGTCAAGCTACAAAAAAAAAAGGGGGGGGGGGAATTCTGCCCGTCTATTTTAAGAACCGCAACGCTAGACTAATATAGAGATTCAGGGGAGGCCACTCTCACTTCCAGAGCAGGAGATTTTCCGATAATTTTGACCTCACGATTAAATGAATTGTATTTTTGGTATCACCTTTTATTTTTATGGCTGCTAATATTCTTTTTAGTTTTGATTACCAATTTCAAATTGTGCAAAAAATCGCAATGTTACCTCTACAGCCAAACTGGAAATGTGTATGCTGCTCTGATTGGCTATTCTCTGTTACACATGTAGCCCGATGAAAAGCAACGAAACAATAGCCTGTACCAGTTTTAGTATGTCTATCTACAAAGGGTGGGGGGGGGGGGGGGGGGCAGTTTAACAAGACACATATACTATTTGTTATTGCCTTCGTTAAAACTGTACTAACTGATGGTGTTATTACAGTGCCTCCCTTGAAGTACATATTCAAGAGTAAGGATCTGAAATATTACAATTACAGTTATTTAGCATCCCAGTCTACAGGCACGTTTGGTTTCGTACTGCGGAAATAGATCCTCCCTCACTAGGTGATTTATTTTCAAAACTATTGAGACTGTCTTTACGTCTTTACGATAACGCTTAATAGATGGGAAAACCTCAGCAATGTATGCCCACACCAAAGGTATGCTTTGTTACATAAGACAGGACATTTGTAGTAAGTTAAAAAAATATAACAAGCGAGCATCACGCCATTAAATCTTAGCCTTCTTGTTTATTTCTGAAGTAACAGTATCCGCAAGAAGTAAGGAAAGCAGGTGTTAAAATGCATTTAAATTTAACTCATATCATTTAAAAGTATGGAAATTATTGTAAAGATAGCAATCTGCTATTGTAAGGTCGGTCTAAGTGTTAGTCTCTGGCAGAGAAATTGAATTCAAAACCAGATTAAAATTTGCGAGGTCACTCTATATTTTGTTTACTTACTGCTTGAATTTTTCATTTTTCTGCCAGCGACTAACGCTTGGACTGACCACATAATAACAGATTACCATCCTCACAATATTGTTTTACTTTTGTATGGTATTACTTAACTGTATTTTAACACCTGCATTGCCCTTTTAGTCACTATTGGGCTTTTAAGACTTGTGCTATAATACATGTATGTATACATGTGCGACCGAATCTTTTTAACGACTCACTGTGGCTTGCGAGTTATCTGATTTTGATTTCGTCGATTTCTTTCACATTTATATTTTAGTAACAGTTTATCGTCATTCAGGAAAAAAGAATGAATAAGAAAGATATTTATAAAAGAAGAAAAAAAAAAAAAAAAAAATGCCATTGCATGATAAGAGGTAATTGAATAATAACTATTAATATGGAAACTCTTTTGTGAACAATTGCCTTTTTCCCGGAACGTTCTCAATTTTGTTTACAAGTATTTTTTTTTTTTTTTTTTTTCAATTACATGTAAATCAAACTCATCGTTGGAGAAGGAGCAGTTGCTACTAGAAATATGTATGGAAATATATGTAGACTTTACAGTTATATGTAATATCACTATCTATTCATTCAGAAGAAGCACGTCAAAGAACATAGAGCTACACCGAGAAATCAGAAGGGTATGAGGCTTTAACCACTAACTTACACTGAAACTGACTTTGATGAATGAAAAAAAAAAAATGTCACAGTAAAGCTTAATAAGTACGAACCGGAGCATAAAAATCAAAAGCTTTAGAAAGAATATTACAAATAGTACATACATCAAAAAGATAATTTATTCGTTTTGTTCAGCCAAGGACCAAAATTTTATAATTTCCTTAAAAAGCCCATTAAGACATCATGCAAGGTTACATAAAAGTACATATGCCATACTTTACTTTTGGCTGTAATGCAATATTAAGCACCTGTTAAACAATCAATCGTGTCGTTTTTGCGTAAAGGCCGTTTTCAACATTATTTTAGTTATATCGCTGCGCCCGTACACCTCCTTATGCTTTCGTGGATTTTTTGAAACACGTATTTCGCGCAATATTCTTCCCAAGCCACTAGCTACTTTCCCATTGAACCATCGTCGAAACAATGATCGTTGTATGCCTAGGATAAAATGCGTAGGTGAAAAGTGGCGGTAAACGCACACCAGACTTCGAAGAAAATTACATTCGTTCTCAAGCAGACAGGTTTGAAAACATTGTGTTAAAAGGTAAAATTACTCGTCTTGCTCCTGTCCGTTACAATAATTCTCACGTTTCAGTGTATTAAACTTAAGCTGCTGTAGGGAAAACAGCGTCTTATTCGGACGGCTTTTTAGATCAAGATCAGACTGCGCAGGATCTTCGATTTATACCGTTCGTTTGTTGAGTCAAGTGTGCCAGATAAAAAAATTCAGAGCATGAATGGATTGTATTTTCAAGCATCTAAAGATGTTGAATTTATATACTCGGTGTTTAACCCGTTAAAAACAATCCCGACCTTTAACGACCCAGTGGGACAAAGCTATTGAAAGCATCTTCTTTTTTCCATTTCCCAGTTTTTTTTTTGCATCATTTTGTATGTCGTCTGCAAATACTTTGAATTTCGAAGAGTCTAAACTTTGTCGTTTTGAAAACGGTTAAAGAGATAAACCTTGGTTTTCATTATTATTTTTAAAAACGTATATTTCAAAAGTTTCGTGCTGCTCGGAGATAATGAGTGCACGCCAGCCACCAAATTTATTTGGTGTCCATATTCCCTTATTTCATGCCACTAGGCCGTTTCACTTCACACACAAAAATCAGTCAACTTCTATGAGTAATGGCGCTGGCTTTTTACCGAGAAATTTGTTAACAAGTTTGCGTGCTAAGATGCAATAAGGTTTTCGCCCATTTCACAGCAGGGTTCGACAGCAAAGCTAAACATTACTATCTTTTGACTTTTGCATTGGAAAAATTTGGACTGGTGTTGAATCAGCAGCTTTTATATATGATAGACGTCGTGCGATCTTAGCGTCCCATGGGATCTGCGTAAAGAAACGACTTGATCATAACGAGCAAGAATCCTCGTTTTGCACAATAATCCAAATTCAGGTGATATATGGCAAGAGTCGATGAATTGTCTCTCTTGAGACAGCGTGTTCAGTTGCAAAAGGTTCTAGCCAAAATCATTCGGTGTCCACTTGTCGAAATTCTACCGTGAAGAATCGTCTTCTATGTCTATTTATAAAGGCTATAATGCTCCCATAAGGTGTCAGTGCATGCATGATGATCTTTGGCTCATACTACTTATGACAGCATATATACCTAAGTTATATTCTATAAATAGCATGAAAAAAGAGCCGTTTGTTACTTTCCTGTATTTGCCTATATTAATCGATTAACTTAGTTTGTAGATTTCCTTCCTGCTATTTGTCAAACGCACTATAGACACTAGAGTGATAACACGATGTTTTTATTACTGCGTAATAATAGATGACCAATCAAATGACAACATGGCCATCACGAAGCACAAAACTCATACACAATTTGATTGGCTAATCTAGTCATATGAGTTGGATGTCTAAATATAGTCATTTAGGAAGGAGTGTGGTAACTGAATATCGGTGTAAGATATGTTACGATAGCTGGCTCTGGTAAAATATCAATCTGATTTGACTCTGTATTCCGTCTTAACCCTTTCAGGACCTTAGACGAAAGCAGTGCCTTTTGCGGACTGCATATATCAAGATTACACCGTACAAAATGTTTTCCATGGTCGTTCATTGTAAATTTTCATTCAAGACACAATGAAGCAAGGGCAAGAAACAAAGTCAAATTTGAAAGATCCTTTCCGACAAATTAACTTACCCATTTGCAGACAAAATGTGCAGTCTGATCTTGGTTCTATTCTGTCCGCTTGTCTAGCCAAGTCTTTGAGGTAAAACTCTTTTATAATTTTAGTGGATCGTATTGTGAGTCGTCGGAAGATGTCGGGTATGTATATTTGGCGCTGAAGGAGATGAAAAGCGGAGTATAGTAACTGGCAACTGATGCACAATTACTCCTTCACGTAGTCAAAGATCAGTTTAATTCGACTCTATATTTCTCTTCAACCGTTCTAGCACCATTGACGAAATTTGGGCTTTTTGCTGACGGCATAGACCTTGATAAAATTGCACAGAATGTGAAGTCTGACCTTGGATTAACACCGTCAAGCCTGTAAGACAAAAATCTTTCTGCGATTTTGAAGAGTGTATTAAGCCTTCGAAAGAGTCTACATTTTTGGCACTGAAATAATTAAAATTGTATGATTTGCTTTTTTTTCGGCAAAAGGTGATACATGTATGTAGCCTTCGACTGTAGAACACCTGCCTGTGCTTCGAATAGGTATTTCCTCACAAGGTAAATTGGTCTGCTTTTTTTTTTCACAATAAAAGAGACAACCCCCCTCTCCCTTCTTTCGAGAATCAGGACGGGACTCACCTCCTAATAAGGTCAGTGTTTTATCGGAATTTCTTAAAACAGGGTATGATTGTAAGTTACACGCGCTTAGCGACCAACGTGTATTGCTGGAATTGATGCTAATTTAGCCATCGACTGTGTAGCATCTCTCTGTAATGAAATGTGGACTCTGACTAATGGAGCGGTCTGCTTTTTTTTTTCACAGAAACAGATACTAGTATATAATCCATAGTAGCCCCTTAGTAAGCTTTTAATAGTAAACTCTAGATCCATGCGTTACCTGTCTTCTAATAACGTAGATACTTGTTCGAGTTTCGTAATAACAGAGTTTCATTGTAATTTGCACACGCATTAGCGACCAAAGTGTAGGCCTATTGTTTGAGCTTGATATTAACCTTTAGGCTGGCATTTACCTTTCGTCTGTATAGCTACTCCCTATACTTTGAATAGGTGGACCCTGACTTGATGAAAAGGTCTACTCTTTTCACATGCTTTTGTCACTGGTAACGTTTTTTTTTAAAAAATCATTCCAGTCAAAAGTGTCGGCTTTTCACACATTGTTTAAAAAAATTCTATCTTGGGGTCGCTAAAACTCGGGATAGTTTGGTGAAGGGTTGATTCAGTACCTCGCCTAAAATCTGAATTCGAAGATAAGCATTTCGATTGGCCGACACAGTTGACTGGTCTTCCAATTGAGAATAAGCATGGTTTTAGAATTGTTTGTGAATGCAGCCAATGTAGTAACTCTCCACCTTCTTCATTTCACTTTATTGCGTGCAGAAAACAAAATAGGTAAGCTGACAGTGATATTTGTTGTATAGATCTAGAGCTGTAAGATGTTGTTTAATAGGGTGTTGTCAATTCTTGACCAGTTACGTATTCATAGAATATGATACAGTCTAGAAAATTACATTTCGCGAGATTTGGGCAAGCTTAATATCATTGCTTTCTCAACAACTGTGCTATTAACCTTAAAACCCTCAAATGCCAACGAGTGTCAGATTTTTTTTCTTTTATCACATAAGTATTTATCACGTAACTTACCTTGTTGTTAATGTAATAGACTATAGCTATTACAATTTTTTTGTCTTACACACATTTGGGGCAAGATTCTATGACGTCATAAGAACCTTACATGACGTCATTATTAATGCATTTTATCCTCGCAATTTCCAAAAACGCCATACTCTCGTAAACTTTCCTATCCGTTCAACTATTTAAAATTGTAAGATTTGTGCACCAAAATTTGTTTTACTTTTAGATTCCAAATCAAATAATGGTATATCAGCTCCTTAGAAACTGTTTTCATCAGGAATGTACACTCAAAGCCGTGCGTCGGTCTCATACTTAAAGCTGCTGGTATTGCGTATGAATCAGATGATATTGGACAAAATATTTTTTTTGATACTCACACAGTTATATGATAAAAAGAATCTTGCGATCGTTGGCCTTTGAGATAGAGTCGTATTAATCTCGTCCGGAAAAATGATAATAATCTCGCCAGAAACTCGCATATTGATAGTTTAGGACTCGTATACTAAAGGCTTACCTCAATTGCCAGCTTCCATGTATGTCAGATCTTATATATCTCAAGTACTGTATTTGATAATGTGCAAAAAGAGGCCAACATGTACATGTTTTTCGAAATTTCAAATCCTTCAGACATACTCACTTCTTTTACAGGAGTTAACGTCCGGCAAAAAAGGTAAAAGAAATCAATTTAATGATTTGATTTAAAATCTTGAAATACAACAAATCGAAGATTTCGATCAATCATCGATTTTGAGAGTTAAATTGGCAAGGAGATATAGGCTAGCTATGCTTTAGAAATAATGCGTATGAAATTATGAATAAAGGGCTTCAAATGACTAATGTGTCACATAACGCCTACGCAAACCTGCGTTAGATAGGAATTTAAAACGAAACCATTACACCAACAATGAGGAAAGTTATGTGATAAAGTATCTTTAGTTGTAATATCGTCAGAATATTCCAGGAATATTTATTTCTCTTATCTTCTGATATCAATATATAAAATCAGCGTTATAGGTCACTTTTTAAATTTTATGGCAAATTTGATAAAACTATTTCGAATTAAAATTGTCCAACGATAAGTTCGTGTATTTTTATTGAATCCCTATTGAATTACCATTTTTTGTGGCTCACTGAGAATGTCCTAATTTGCTCTTCTTGGCAAGAAGTGCGCAAGGTGAGTTGTTGTGATAGTGATGTGCGGCGTCCGTCAGCCATTATCAACATTGTACCCTGTGTGCACCCAGTTCAATTTTCAGAAAAATTTCTCTTGATTATATCCCGCTCAAGTTCGAAAATGTGTAACTCCTGGAAAAGGTAAAAAGAAGAACCATGTGAGCGCTTTTTTTTTTTTTTTTTTTTTGAGTGGGGGTGGGGGGAACATTTTCAGTCCAGTCGCTATGGAACTTGGTCAGAATGTTTGCCTAAAAATGTCTTGAACGACTTGGAAAATAGGTCTCCTTCAGCCAAAAAGTAGGTCACTAAATCAGCTGTAGGCTAAAATGTTTGTCTAAACTCTAGAGGCAACTTTTTCGGTCAAATTCTTATACAACTTTACTTTACTCTACTGTGCTTCACAATACACATGTTCTAGGCGAGTCCAAAATGGGGCACATACGGTAAAAAAGGTTCCTGTGTAAATCTTGGGGTGGGGGACTTGTGTGCACTCTAGTGGCTAAAAACCATTGTTCCACGCTTACGAAACATGGTCAGAGTGTTAATAGTATCCTAAACAATTTCGAAAAAGAAAACGGTCAACTTTGATGAAATAGGGAGAACTTCGTTTAACCATGTAGTAACCACGTTTTAACAGGATCTACGGTGTCGCAGTAATGTGAAGAAATTGAATTTAATGTGTCAATAATTCACTAGTGTAATAAATTTGTACATGACGCGAATCACTATTCGTACGCGATTTCAAACTAGAAATGTTTCAGTCTGCAGATAAAATTCCGACAATCACAAATCTAATGAATTTCAAAGCATCTGTAGCGCTTCCATCAATGGAAAACATTTCATTCCAAGGTTCATTCGCTTCTTCCAGAATACCATAATAATTTGCACAAGACGTGATATCCGGTGCAGACAAAATGACGAAACGCGTACAATCGTGCATGTTACTTGGTAACTTTAAGAGATCGTCTGTCGATTAACGTTGCATTAAAAATTATTTGAACCCTCTGAATAGCTTTAAAAGAGTCGGACAACAAGTCTCTATCTGTAGATCCCTGCTGAACGAGAAGAGAAAGCAACTGTTGTTATATGAATCCGAGGCGATATGGAACATAAACGCATTTGCAAAAAAAAAAAAAAAAGTTATATGCAAGCCATCAAAAACACGAACAGTTGGGTGGAATATTTCAGACTCATCTGTACGAACTTAGGTTGTTAAATACAGAAAATGTAATAAAAGACTCAAAATCCCGTAAAATTAGATTGCGACTTGTTTTCACTATTCGTCCATTCGGTTTCCGTACCTTTATCATGTATCTACGCCAAGTTACAATTTGCCAATTGCATAATGGGAGGGCTGCTATTACTTTTTGTCTAGATCATGACCAGAATAAACTCTGACCCTGAATTAGCTGGCATGCAGATCGATTGACAAGAAAATATAGCAAGACAGTTTCATTCAAAATGTTTTTAATTGCCAACATCTGCTTTTGAACTTAATATGTAATTATTTTAATTCTTATTTTTCTCCAAAGAACATATCTGGCTTTTCAAGAAATCCTTTTTTCTTGCACTCCCCGAAAAAGTAATGCCGTCACTCCATTTCAAACAGTCAACAGTCTACCACAACACCTGTAAACTACAACCAGTATTCTAGCCTAATGTTTGCGAGCACTGTTAAATGTTGGAATAATTAATGCATGACACTATTATGAAACGGATAATGAATCATTTTTTGTGTGGGAGAATGCATTGTTAATTCATCATCTCTTGAAACAATTTGAAGAAGATGATTTTGAAAACATCCTTGTATAATGTGGATAATAAAGCTGAGTCGGTGGCTTAGTGGTTTTAAAAAGCATCTGTCCACAGAGCAGAAGATAAAAGATTAGAGTTCAGATGGCAGAAGGTGTTGTTCTGATATGGCTAGTTGGTGAGCTTCCAGCTAAATAAAAAATGACAGCCGGGTGATTACATGCAATGGCGCTAGGCATAAAAAGGTTGGGACTTAGAAAGTAGGTGTGTAAGGGCCTATAACAGAGGTTTATTTTAGTTTTATTTGCCGCTTCAATTGGTAAGTTGGAGTCGTGGTCATCTCCCATCATACCAAAACAGAACAGAACGGAAACTTTATTTACAATATCGACTTGAACACGTAAGGTTCATCGTCGAATACCTTACATACAAGGTTCGTAGTTTAGATGTATCAGTAATGTAATTGCTCATTATGACAGAGTTTGTCTCATAAATCAGATGTTGGCTCTCCCTGCCTAATAGAGTTGACTTGATAATTAACATTTTCCCTTTACATCCTTACATACCATGTAAGCACTTTTTTTCTACGGGGACTGTATTTCTGCTTTTTCTGCGGTCAGGAACGGCACTGCAGAATTAGAATACGCGGAAAAATTAACCCAAATATAGAAAATACCTACACTATAAATATAACTTAGCATATTGAATAATCTATCTCTGTTTTGTATCAAAGCTTTAAATGTAAGAAAAGAAAAATTAAATGCAAATACACAAGAAATTAAATTACTGATAAAAGCATTTACTATAGAAAAGATGTTTGTTTAGGCAGCCTCCTCCGCTTGCTTGCTTATTTTCTAATGTATTACTTAAGATAGTATTAATTTTCATGTATTTGTTTGTCCATTATTTCTGTTAATTTTTTTTTGCTTTGATTTTTTTTCTTCTTGTTAGTCTGTTTGTTTTATGTTTTGTTTTAATGTAATTTTAATGTAATTTCCATGGAACGTGTATATGAAATTACCATTCAATTATTACTTGGACTTTTCACACCAAAGCAGTCAGCAGCTTTAAAGGCTGATCAGCCGTAATTTACATCGATGTTTCAAGGAGAGAATATGGCAAGGGCAAGAAAAAGAAGTAGAATTTGAAATATCGTTTATATAAAGTAACTAACCCTTTCAAGGCCATACTCGAAAATAAGGGCTTTTGAAGACGGCACAGATCAAGATCAGACCACACAGGTCGCAAAGTTTGATCTTGGATTTATACCCTCCATTTATTTGGCCAACCCCATATGATACAATCTTTCTTAGTTTTAGTAGATTGTATGTATATCAAGCCATCGAAAGAGGACGTGGTTTATATAAGCAACGCTCTGGTAAAAGGGGGCTTAACGCATCTCCGTGATGCATTATGCCTATCAGGCAATCACATAACTATGAATCCATTATAGCCATTCAAAAAAAAAAAAAAAAAAAAATTAACCGTGAGGGAGAATGGTTCTTGGACATACAGAAAATTGACCAGTAGCGAAAAGTTTCGGCCCAGGTCGGACTGCGTAGGCTGACATCGGTCGAAACATTTCGCAGATGCATTAAGACCCCTTTTCACAGAGCACTGCTAATATTTGCCGCTGAAAAAGTTAAACATGCAATCAAATGATGTAATATAAATGTCTTTGACTTGGACTTATTTATAGCCGTAGAATAAAAGCTATCCAGACATATTGGTTTCTATCTAACTCTTTACCAGACGACAACATTTTAGACACGTCCATATTCAAAGTGTTAAGCGAAAAAGTTAAATGTGACTAAATGTTAAGATTTTCCTTTGTGATAGAAGCAAGATATTTACAGGAAAAGGAGAATTTAGTTATTTGCTCTCCCTTTTCCACTATGTTTTCGATGGCCTTCTTTCTTCTCGGGGTTGATAAAACAAACATATGTTACCGAATTATCTAGTTGAAAAAAAAAAACGATTACAGTTTGCAATCCTCTTTAGTACATTGAATATTCTCAGAAACGGCTGGTTATGTACTATTTCATAATACACGTAGATTAAATAGATGAATAGGAAAAATGTAGTAATTCAATATATACGGAATATTATGTTGTAGTTACTTTCCTGGTGCTTGTATTTAATTCGAGCAGCGTGAGAAAATTTGATAACGCGCGAGACCGCAGGTCGAGCGAAATGTCAAAACTTTTCCACGCAGCGAGAAGTAAATACAAGCATCAGGAAAGTTACTACAACATAATATTCCTTTCATTATATACCTACAACTTTCGTCGATAATATCTGGCAGTTCTTCACTTTTAATTCGTAAACTGTTAAACAAAATAAACAATGGTTTAGTAGCTAGTAACCTCATTTTAATGAATGGCGGATAAATATCATAGCGTAAATTTTGACCAATCAAATCGCAAATCAATACGTATGTTTTCCGCGCCTGACTGACGTCATCACAGTATTTCACAGTGTGTAGATACGCATTTTTTTTGTGTCGTGTATGTTTTTTTTTATCCGCGTGAGACGCATGTATTTGAGCCGGGGGAAAAATCAGGTATATAGTTAAAAGTCGAACGTCGTTAATACGACACATTTTGTTCGAGGGTATCTTTCGTCGGTGGATGAAACGGTCGTTGTATTGCCTATTAGACAAATGAGAAAAAAGCTAAAATTGATAAGAAATGTGCTGTATTTCATGCTCAAACGACAAAAGTAACCATCCACTAACTTTTCTAGGTAATATATTTTTCAATGTTTTTAGAGCTGTTGGCATTAAATACTTAATCATCATACAATAAGCATAAAATTGAAAAAGGCGGAAACTGAAAATAAATTTTCACACGTGCATGTACAGATTACGGATTATCAAGCAGCATCTTTAATAAAATGTTTGAATAAGATTTTGTTGCACCTATAATTGTAGGATGCATGTTTATGATAACGCACCACATAGAGCACTGAAAATATTTTAACCCTTTACCAGACGACAAAATTTGGACTGGACCAAACTAAAATCCTTTGCAGACGACAAATTAGATGTAGCTCAAGTGATTATTTTTGTTTATGATAAGGCAGAAAACATTCGGGGAAAAGGAGAGCATTTTCCCCTTTCCTCACAATGTTTTCCAAAGGCTTTCTCACATGGTCATTAAAAGGCGGTATTGTGCTTAAAGGGTTAAGAGTTATTTCAAAATTGCTATCATTTTGCTAATGCAGCAGAAATTTCCTGGTCACTTAGAAAGCAAATTTCCTCCTATTTTTGAGAAAGCACAAAGAAACCAATCACCCGGTACAATTGAAATCGCGTTTTTCAATTCTGAAATGGAATTTAAAAGAGATATCAAATTCAATACAAAATTTACTGCAATCTCGTGCTCATTGTTGTAAATTCGCTGCGGAACTTCTTTATGTATGATGCTATAAACAGTTATAATTCACTGCGGAATTAACACAATCACAATCCAAACCGTCAATGTAAATCGGGACTATAATAGTGAACAATAAACCTTATCTAGAGCACCAAACACAAATTAAGTTGCTTTTGCGAACACTGTAGATTCAGATCAGCAAACAAAGAACGTGCAGTTTGATCTTAAATCTTCGTTGTGTGCAACTTTGTTAACATATTTTAGTGTAAACAGCCATGGAAACGCAACGTTTCTTAACTAGAGAGGCCCGATCCATTCATCAATACGTAAAGGGTCAATGGTCCTGCGTTACCATAAATACCTACATGAGAGTGAATTTCTATGATTATCAGAGTCGCATCTCTAAACAACTCGACAACCATGACAGATAGCAGTGCTCTATATCTGTATGAAATTCAGTGGGAGAGACTTTGTTATCCTGAACGAGCTGTTATTTTAAAGGCCCACAAACGGCCAAAGGAAAAGATTCAGGAGTCAAAATGCAGGCAAATTTAAGTCATACAGTTCTAAAAGATATTATTGTGAGTCAGACGATGCGTTAAACTACAGTCTGTAAAAGTTCCAATCGCTGACAGGAAATAACTTGTAAATCTCAAATGGTTCAACCAATCATAAGTTGTGTTTCTTTCAAAAAAAAAAAAAAAAAAAGGAGGGGGGGGGGGGGGAGTGGGGTCTTAGGCATAAGACTAAGATTATTCTTAAGAATGGTTGGTGAATACAGATTTAGTATAAGAGTAGCTAGGATGATATTGTGACACAGCAAAACAATAGTTCGGATATACTTAAATTGGTTCATGGACACAGAAATCGCTCGACTATGTCTGCATGTGGCAAATAATCCCTTAAAATGCCATTTGTAACAATAACAATACAGTGTGTTGAAGGATAGAAAATAAGATGCAAGTTAAGTTCGGTATATGTAAAATGTGATGCACGTGAAATGTGGTGCATGTAAAATTGGGTGGATGTAAAACTGCGATACATGTAAAATGTGATACATGTAAAATTTGGTGCATAGAAAATTAGGTGCATGTAACATTGCGGAACATGTATAATTGTGCTGTATGTAAAATTGTGGTGGAAGTAGAATTCAGTACATGTAACCCTTAAAGCGCCTTTCAAAACTGTCATTGCCTCTGCGACCAGCGTAGGTCAAGACCGCACAAAACATGCAGTCTGATCTTTGATCTACACTGCCTGCTTTTCTGCGGAATTCTAGCAAACTGAACCCTGTAATTGCCATTATTTGGATCAGTAGAAGTATTTATAGTTTAAAAATGTCCGTTGGATTCATTCGGCGATCTCAAGGTTGGGACTATTAACCCTTAGGCTGCTAAGCGCGACTCGCTGACCTTTTGGGGATAATGTAGATCAACGTGCAGTCTGATCTTGGATCTACATTGTACGATAAGGAGATTTTTTCATTTTTTTTTTTCTGAAAATACGTATTAAACAACTCGACAACCTTGGTCACTTGGTTTTAAATTTTTTTGCTAAAAAAATTTTTTGTCTCGTATAATCGAAACAGCATTATTCGGGTTTTTACCATCGGTTTGAAAAATTCATTTCATTTATTTAGCGGGATGAGGGTTAACAGAATTCTTTTACGGAGTATATATGCTTGTATTTTTTTAATAGGGTTTTATAACTTAGGTTGTTTTTGCGGAAAATTTATACCAACATTTGAATTCGTAGAACATATGACACGTATTGAAACAATTAAAAGTACGCTCTCAAGATAGGTGACGCGACTGCAATTACGTGCACTTTTGTACGTCCAAAGATAAATTTCAACTCCCGAGGACCCCACGTTCCTCATTGAATTTCCTTGTAGCTTCATCTTAATCCTTCAAACAGCTATCCACCCACGTAAAGTAAGAATAACAGAGGTAAACCAGTTATAACACTTCTCCTGTCTTGGGCGATTCAGAAGTTCCTTGCCGAAAGAGGTTGTTAAGATCAAGATAAAAGTGCACATACCTGCAGATCTTGACCTACATTGTCTGCTACCTGTAACCAGTTTCAGCAATGCAGTCGACATCGTATGCCACTAAATATTTCAAAATGATCGTCCACAATCGAAGTGTGTCAGATCTTTTTAGCCGATTTTCTGTTCGTACGACCCCGAGGAAGATGGCTTTAGAAAACATTGATGTAAGGGGAGCGAAAGGCTGGTAACTAACATTTTCTTCCCTCTTACAATATTTTGTAATATATTAAAGACAAATCGTAACATCTGAACCATGTTCAATATGTCATCTGTAATTGCTTTTAATATTTTCTATGGCCAAATCAGAAACTTTGTCGTCTAGAGAAAAGCTGACATATGATTTCATGAACTTCGATGTGTTTTCCGTCATCATTATCAGTTTGCGGAACAAATTAACCATGTTCTTGTCAGTTCTGCAGTTCTGCTTGTGATATCAAAGTTTCACAAACGAGAATTTGTATCAGATATTCCATTGAAATTCTATCAGAATGAAATTTCGCATCGACGGTATGGGAAAAAAAAATCTCTCTCTGAGAACCAGATCCACTCCCCTGCGAATTAACTCTTTACCAGTTGTCAAAATTTCAGACACGTCAGTAGTAAAATATTTCATAGACGATAATAGTTAATAGATGGAATTTTCTTGAAAAAGGTAGAAAACACTGTGGGGAAAAGGAGAAAATGCTGGTTACCAGAATTTTCTCCTTTTCCCCCCACATTGTTTTCAGAGACTTTCTTCCACAGAGTAGCCAAAGCGTTGATTGGTAAAGGATTGAAACATTTTATAACAGGTGTCTGCCACTTTTTGTATAATCAGTTATAATCCTTTTCGAAGTTATAAACCTTTTCTTTCCTTGTCAAATGATGTACGCTAAAAGAACGTCAAAACGGACACTCGTATAATAGCTTTATTTCTCTAAGGGTTCGATCCTTATTCGAGACACGGGAGTTTTCATGGGAATGTCCTTGTGCAAGACACTTCAGACTACTGGCCTAGTTATGCTGAAAAAAGACACACATACATAGGTAAGCTGTTGCAGTGACACGGCTGAAATACTGTTGAAAACAGCGTAGATCTCCATTCAATCAATGTCAGTTCTTTCCTCCAGTTAACTCTTTACCACACGACAAAAATGTAACCTTGTCCAAATTGAAAGCATTTTGCAGACGACAATTTCAATGTGGCTAAAATGATGGAATTTGCCTTTGATAGGGGAGAAAGCATTTTGGGAAAAGGAGAAAATGCTGGTTTCCAGCATTTTCTCCTTTTCCTACAATGTTTTCAAAGGGCTTTTCCCTCAGGGTCGTTAAAACTCGGGATTGTGTGGTAAAGAGTTAAAGTTCTAAGATCATCTGTCGTGGGTTCAATCCCAGAGATGGCACGTTCTGAATGGTTATCCCATGTCTAAGATTAAACAGCCATATCTTACCGGGTACCATCCTGGTTTAAAGACATTTGCGTCAAATTCAATGCATAATGCAGTTATAAGGCAAATTGTGAAAACGAAAAGAAATTTTCGAGGAAAAATTGAATGGAAAATCACCTGATTTTTGCCTATTAATGTAAAGGAATTAATTTATTTCATATCAGTCGGAATCTATCCACACTCATAAATCTAGGTGAAGGATTTTTTTTTTTCTGGTTTATATCAATTACTGATGTGGCGCGTCGAATGCATTTTACGCGTGAGAGGCAAGCTATCGTCGACTCATCCCTCTTACACCCAGGTGGGAAATTCCTGAAATCTCAGTGATGTTTATATAATAATATGATAACAATGTTGTTTATACAATGATATTTTATAACAACTCTTAAAGAAATAAGACATGACCTTTAAAAAACGATGGACGCTGTAAGAGGTACTGGAATTTGAATATTGAAACTTTTTTGTGGTTCACTGTGATGAGAAACTGTGAACATTGACCTTGCCAACAACTGCCCAGTTTTCTTCATTGTTTTACACATTGTTGAAAGGTGAAGTATTCGTTTAGATAGGATTTTCAAGATTTGGTGCTACTTCAAGTTTTCGTCGGAAAAGGAGCTGCTGCTGCTAAAAATAATGTGTCTGAAAATACATTTAGACCTGCAGCAATGAGTCAGGGTAATGCTTGAAAAGTTAGAATTTCAGTAAGTACAAGAAAAAGATTACTCCCCATCATATTCATTTGTTATGGTGTGAATACGAGCCCCTGTTAGCGTGCAACGCATGTACACTGGTATCGTAAATGTTCCCGCAAAAAAAGCATGATGGTACAATGGTCCACATTTTTAACCAATCGCAAATTATTATTTATTCCTTCGAGAGTATCAATACAAAGAAGAGGGTCAAAAGCGAGCGTATTCACTTGTGCTGAAAAATACCTAACCCTAAGGCTGCTACGCGCGACTCACGGACCTTTGGCAGACAGTGTAGACCAAGATCAGACTACAGAGAACGTGCCGTCTGATCTTGAATCTACACTGTCCGATAAGGAGATATCTTTCCCTCAAATGATACCTTTAAAATAGCAACATTTTGGTTTTTCTATCGGTTTGAAAGTTTCATTTCGCTTATTTAGCATGATTAGGGTTTGGTGACGATTGATACTCCAGTTTTAAAAAATGAAGCCCAGTAGCTCAGTAGGTAAGGTTCAGGGATTGAAACCAGGGGTCTCTAATTCGATTCAGCTAAATTCTTTCCAAGAATTGATGAAGGTCATTGCACCAGAATCCTTTCATCTCTCACCGCTGGACATTGTTTCGACGACGTTTATATGGGGAAGCAGGGCCGCCCGGATTGCAATCCTACGCCGTAATGACTTAGCCACGGGGGATCAGGTGGTAGAGAAAACGCACGTGTTATATTAGCCATGTTCTAATAATTTAATATCAATTATTTTCATGAATTTTGGCGAGTTCTGATTGGCTGAAAAAAAAATTTCATAGCTCCATGAAAAAAAAAATCACGTTGTGCCGGAACTACTTTAGCTGTCAAACTAATGTAAACAAACATGTATGAATCATGAATTCCCATTGCAATATTCACCATGCTTCTATTTAGAGTGAAGGTTACACATTGCGGGTCCTACACACTGCCGTGTTAACACTTACGTTTTATTGGTTGATTTTCAGGACATATTCTTGCGCCATACACATATGAGTGGAAGGGGCTAAACTCAGACGTTACATTTAAAAATAAAGAAAATAAATGCAGTTTGAATTATTTCCGTGGGTGTATGTTGTCTGTAATATTAAATTATAAGGAATGAGGAGATTTTTTTTTTCATGGAGGTATGAAAAAGAAAAAACTTAATCACACTTTTGTATGAAACCGCTTCGCTTCGCGGTTTCATACAAAAGTGTGATTAAGTTTTTTTTTTTCATACCTCCATGAAAAAAAAAAAACATTCTCTTCATTCCTTAAATAAAAGGCGGTTTAATACATCTCCGTCATGCATTGTACCAAGCCAATCATCACGTGATTATGCATACGTAAAATTCGTTTAGTCTCACAATCGACTGGATATGGTGGTAGAATAGTCCTTTGAAACGAATAAAATTTACAAATCCATAAAACCACGGTCTAACAACCGAGTGAATCATGAGGTAGAATGGCCCTTTGACATACAGGGGATATTGACCATCAGCAAAAAGTTTCGACTCAGGTCAACCTGCGCGGACTGTAGGCTGACATGAATTGATATTTTTTTAAGAGATGCATTAAGCCCCCTTTTCACAGAGCATGGCGCATGTTTATGTACAAGGTTAGATATATAAACCTCTAAGACAGTAGACTGAGAGACGTCTCTGTATAAAAGCTTGACAGGGGAAGTCTCATTCGAGATTCATTTTTAGGCCTAACCGGAAATTTCCAGGCAAACATATCCCAAAATTATGCTGACATGAACGAAATTTATCTGTCTTACTTCATTTTGTATATATATGAGCCATATTCTGTAAAAAGGGGGCTTAATTCATCTTCGAAAAAGTATCGATTCAGGTCAGCCTGCGCAGACTTGACCAAGCCGAAACTTTTCGCTATCGTCAATTTTCTCTACGTCAAAGGACCAGTCTACCTTATGATACAGTCGGTTGTAAGACATAATAAATTTTATGGATCTTTAATACTGTGATGACTTGCTTGGTTTAATGCACCACGGAGATGCATTAAGCACCCTGTTGCCAGAGCACGACTCATATACAAGAATTTACCGTGAATAAAGCCTTGTTCTTTTCGTCAGCCCATTTTGTATGACACAGGTCTATGCCTGCTAAAGCTAATACTCCAAGAAATACCAATACATGTTTCAAGTGTTGAATTCTTGACAAGTAACATTACAAAGATGTATTGATTCTGAATAAAAATAAGCATGTCGACTCTGGGGAATTTTATTCTTATTTTCACTCTTTGCATTGCAGGACAACGATGACTCTCATGTCTTTTTTCAAGCAAGATAAACACTATGAAATATTTTAGGACTTCGTAAGAATGAGAGAAACGTTATGAAACGTCCAACCATTTCTTTTTCATATCATTTCATACCTAATTTAAACTTCAAACAAAGCAACTGCATGATGATAAATACATGTTAAAATTATGGTGAGATGAAACAGAAACACTGACCCTATATTTGAACGTCTAATTTCGTAAGTGAGTTGAATTCAGAAGTCAAGTTTTCTTTGTCTCTGGAGAACCACAAGTCAATTCATAGAAAAGACCTCTATTCATAACAACGGCTTAAAAAGAAATTCGACTTGATCTTCTTTGCACGATATCCTGCATTGCGTATTTGCTCTTTGTCACTTTTTGGTGTAATATGTCACTTCACGGGTTTCGAAGAAAACCCAAAGTATTGTGATGGCCCTGTCGTCATCTGTGTGCAAAAGCTTGAAGTTTTCTTATGCATATCTCTTTTACCACGGAAGGTATTTGTCTAGATCTATCAAAAGAGAAACCCATACAACACAGGAAGGTAACAATGAAATATTTTTGACACAGTCATGCCCTTTTTCGATTTAGAATTTTCACTGAATTAGCTACTTCGGCCTAGCGTGGCACCAACATGCGGTTCTCTTTTTTTAAAGGCATTGGCTCCATTCCATTCTTTTCTATTCTTACTGCATCTATCACTTTAGCATAATTTTTTTTTAAAATGTTTCGAACAGTGGCTGTTTGTTGCTTAAGTCAAATGAGTATTTGTTTGTGATCTAAACGCATAATAAATACGGAGTGGCTATTTACAGTTAACTGTAAATAGCCAAAAAACGTAAAATCGGCTATTTACAGTTAACTGTAAATAGCCATTTTAACGTTTTTTGGCTATTGACAGTTAACTGTAAATAGCCGTTTTAACGTTTTTTGGCTATTTACAGTCAACTGTAAATAGCCAATTCTACGTTTTTTGGCTATTGACAGTTAAAATTGATTTAACAGACCCGAGTTAACATACTAAATGACCTTGACAAACACAATATTTTAGTCTCACAACTTCCAGGAAATCATGAATGAATATTTTCTACCACGGTTGTGTGCACATTGTAACTTTTGATGATTGTATTCTAGAGCAGCAAGTCTCTGAGTCTTTAGGTCAGGTTTAGCGCCATGTTTTGGAAGATTGTTTAAACGTTTATGGTCATGTAATGTTTTGAGGACAAAGAAATTCAGTATATCAGAATTTTGTTAAATTTTTTAAAGAAAATGGAGTTGTTTAATAACATGCATACACCACGGCACTTGAAATATCCTATAAGTAGGGGAAAAAAAAGAAATGTCAGCCTAGAACCATGAGATTCACAGAAACCATCTTGAAACTGTGAGTCGTCTGTGAATTCGTGCTGAACAACATTGAATGAGATATTGCAAGCAGTGGACGATGTAGTTGGTCCATGGGTCGCAAGTTTTCTAAAACTTCATGCTGTTCGCATGAGAAAGACCATGAGGTACATGAAGTTGATGGGACACCAGCCCGTTATTCAAAGCTAGTCCATACGGTTGGCTGGGGTTTTGTTTTTGCTGTTTTTGTTTTTAAAAAGAAAGTACATGTCTTTCTTATTTATCTCTCTTTTTTATCATATTGATCCGCTTGGTGGCTGTAAAAATGCAACCGACAGACCGGTACCTTTAACTCAGCGGCCAGATTTAAATGATTTAACTCCCTAACTCTTGCAGACGATGCCACCTTTTAAAAGAAATTTTGAATTGGCATAGTTATTCTTTCGCTTGACCGATTTCTTGTGTGCTCAACCATACTTTATCTTGAGTATCCCGCGGTTACTAGATCAGTTTTATAAGCCGTCTGCAGTAAATTTGCTTCAGGAAGAAATAGATAAAACTGAAATTCTCATCAAATATTGAGAAGCCATGAATTGTGATTTTTCACGAGAAAATGTGATCGTACCGGTATGTGTGGATCTAATATCCTACGGTGGCTCGGTGCGATCTGATCCTCATCTACAAGGTACTCACAAGAGCATTGACTCGTGCCTATCAGTCTAAGAGTTCACACAGAGGCTGATAGTTTACCAGACTATATAATAACATGACATTGTAGTTCTTCAAGTGCAATCTCTAGTTTCTCTATTTTCATCTTCTGGGTTGATAGACTTTCATAATTGTGTCCATGTATAAACATTCTAAAGAGCACTCAACCATTATGTCTTTAAATTCTCAACTCAACCGAATTTATCTACCATGACATAGTTAAAACATACATGTGTTGATAGCCGAATACATAGTACAATACTATTGCAGCTGTATGGTGGGAGACAAATTAATAATACGTAGGTGAGTACCTCAAAATCATATTGAATTGCAGTACAAAATATCCTAAGGCCTGGAAAATAATCAAACTTACTTAGGTGGCAGCGAAAGCGTTAAGAAGCAATCACTGAGTTTTTACAGTTTTTGTCTAAAGCGTATTTAATATGCTTGGCCAAATAAGATTTACTTCGTTCTGACTGTAAGATGAAGCGCCTTTCTCAACGATTGTTGCCTTTGCAGCCAGTATAAATTAAGATCAGACTGCACATTTTATACAGTCTGATCTTTGATCTACATTCTACGCTTTGCTAAAATCAACAAACAAAAGAAAAAGCTTGATAATGTAATTATTTTGGGCTTATTTTCAAGCTGAAAGTGTCTGTTGGGTTTAACTCTTTACCAAACGACAAAATTTTAGACTGGTCCAAATTGAAAGCATTTGTAGACGACAAAATAAATGTGACTCAGAAACTGAAATTTGTGCTGGGAAGAGTAGAAAACACTGTGGGAAAAGGAGAAAATGCTAGTTACCAGCATTTTCTCCTTTTCCCACAATGTTTTCAAAAGGCTTCTTTTTCAGGGTCGTTAAAAGTCGGGATTTTGTGGTAAAGGGTTAAGAGGCGCTCTCAGGATTGAAAGGTTAATGTATTGCATATCAAAGATCCAAGATCGGGTTGTATTAATTGTTATGTCTGATCATGAACCAAAATGATCACAAAGACAACTTTGGTTGTGACAGGCATTGAAATGGTCAAGGACCATCTGTATAGGTGTTTCACTCATTAACACCAGAATATCAATTGTCTTTACCCCCTACTGATGGTAGATAAGGGCCATAAACTAGGAGGTATCCATTTTTGACCAACTGAACCTGTCGTAAACAAAAAAAAAAAAATGTATACAAATCTATCAGTCTTTCCAACAATCTACTTGTCGTTCGCCCTCTTTCCATCCCTCCCCTTTTCATCCCTTCTTCTTTCCATCCTAGCCTCATTATACCCTCCATGTTTTATATCCTACCCTTTTCCATTCCTTACCCTTTACCCTTCTCACCTGCCCTTTACCTACAATCCTTTTCTCCTTTCCGTCTTTGTTTTCCGTTGCTTTTTTCGCCAAGATCGTTTAAATGCCGCAAATGTTGGCTAAGGGTTGTTTTTTAATTTTTCCAAGGTCCGCACTACTAACGAAATCATTGAATCCCTGAATTCAGCACAAAGGGTTAAGATTGATTTAATGACCGTCTCTCATCTTTCTAGATAGAGATTACCTATAAAGAAGGGTTAGATTGTATATTGCTTGGCCTTTACAGCGACGAATAATTTTAGAAATAAGAACATTAAAAGAGCAATTTCAAAGTTGCCTCTATAAAGAGTACCCCAGCAGAATGGCTAGTGTTGGCCAAAGAACGCAATTTGTGCAGTCTGATCTTGGTCTGTATTGGCTGCGAAAGTAATTAAAGTAGTAAAAGGCGCGTCTAGTGCTAAAATTCTACAAGAAAACGATCCCATGTTTTTACGACCTTCACTTTTAAGACCAGTCAAATCCTTTCGTTGGTTTAGACTTATTTTTATGTCTTGTCAAGAAGGTCCTGAAAACATGAGGAGGAAATGCTAGTATACCGTCAGCTGTATATAGCTTGGGACATTCGAGATAGGGACGTATTCCAGAATTATTATCTTTACATTTTTTTCCGTGTCTTACAAAAATTTCAAACATCAGCCAACAACCACGGTAATGATTAATATATGCTAGCCACATATTCGTACCTTTGTTAATCCGAATATTACACTTGATTAAGGGATAGTTTCGTTAATTTGTTGTATGACAATTAGATCTCACCATTTCATCTTATTATGTTCTTTTTGGCATTAAATAAATCTAAATTTATTCGCATGATTTTTCCTTTTCAAGCAAATCAATTTAGCCCTCTCGACACGAAATAACTGAAATAGACATTTACAGTAAGTCATCAAATTTTGGAAGTAGTTTGCAAGAATACATCCGAAAAAAAAAAAGGTGTTTATTCAAGATCAGATTGTAGGATTCGGACGTGATGGCCATTTCACACACTTAACTCGCTTTTAGGGTCAAGGGTTATCTACCCTCTCATACAACAAGAGAGGGTTATTGTGATTATCGTTGCATGACGGCATGTTCTTTGTTGGCTGAACCTTTGTCACCCTTTACTCTTTGGAAATTTGTGTGGAATTGATTTTTCAGCCAAAGAATCGAAATTGATACTAAAAGTTTATGTAGAAAAAAAAAAACAGGCATCATTTTCACAAATCTGTCTAATTCTCGGGTCGTTTTGACCAGCGATCGTATACATGTACTGTTTTGACCTCTGTCATTCTTAATCTCCACCGTTCAGTTTACTGCCCATCCAACATTTTTTTTTTTCTCCTTAAAAAAAGGCTTAATTAATTGAAGATATCGGCAACCCTTGGTAATCGGAAAGAAAGTATCAGGAAAAAAGTATCAGTTGCGGTAAAGACAGTATATAGTGTTTTTTTTTTAAATACATGGTTTATAACTAAGGTTCAGCTGAAAATATTATGGGAGAAGGCAAAATTGCTTGTTACCCGCAATTTCCCATTTATCACAATAGTTTCAAAGCAAAATACCAGTAACGTCAGATTTGTTTAAATCTTTATCGCGTAAACAAGAAAGTGAAATTTTGAACTTAGACTGGCTACTTTTTCCACACTAATTGTCAGATTTTTTTCAAAATCAATAGGGTTCAACCTATTGATGATACAAAGCAACTGTGCAAGTTTAATGACAATCCGATCACAAATGCAGAATTTATCGTGTAAACAAGAAATTAAAATTTTGAACTTTAAATGGCTACTTTTTCCACACTGATTGTCAGACTTTTTTTCAAAATCAATAGGGTTCAACCTATTGATGATACAAAGCAACTATGCTAGTTTCATGAAAATCAGATTACAAATGCAGACATTATAGCGTAAACAAGAAATTGAAAGTTTGAACTTTCAATGGCTATAGATGGCTTTAAATCTGATTGTCAGATTTTTTTTTTTTTTTTTTCAAAATCAATAGAGTTCAACCTATTGATTTTGAATAAACAAACTGTGCAAGTTTTACGAAAATCCAATCCCAAATGAAGGTTTTATCGCGTAAGCAAGGAATTGAAATTTTGAAGTTTAAATGGCTATTTTTCCCACACTGATTGTCAGATTTTTTTTTTTTTTTTTTTTCCAGAATCAATAGGTTTCAAGTTATTGATGAGATAAACATCCACAAAAATCCGACAGCAAGTGAAGACTTTATTGCGTAAACATGAAATTGAAATTTTGAACTTTAAATGGCTACTTTTCCCACACTGATTGTCAGATTTTTTTCAAAATCAATAGGGCTCAAGCTATTGATGAGATAAACAATCTATGCAACTTTCACGCAATCCGACCACAAATGAAGACTTTATCGCGTAAACAAGAAAAAGACGGACGGACATAAAGAGCTTTAACTCTATTGATTCTGTTAATCAGTATCAACCATTAGTAAGGGAAAAGTAGCCATTTAAAGTTAAAAAATTCAATTTCTTGTTAACACTTTAAAGTTCTTTTTAAACTTTGACAGATCATTTGTATCACCAAGGGATTGAACCTTATGGAAAATGAAGAAAATCCAGCTATCGGTTTAGAAAAAGCAGCCATTTGATGACTTAGTCTAGTTTACCCTACAAATTCCACATTATTGGACCCATTTCTTTGAAACTTGGAAGGAATGTCCAATACAATGAGTGCTAAAACAGTATCATATTTGACTGGGTTCTAAACAATTGGTTTTGAGAAAATTCGATTATTTCATTAGTTGTTCCACACCATGCCTACTTTTTGTGCGGTCTTAGTGGGTTCAAGCCCATTTGCAACATCCGCTTTTTTGTATGTTCTGTCTTTTTCATTTTGCTTCATGAATCAATGATGCTAGAATATAAGCATAATGTTTCTTTTTAGTGCTGGTAGTATTTCAGTCATGGCTTTAACCTTATTTTATATACAGCCCAACCAGTCTAAATAAAAAGACAACCCACCTGCTGTAAGTGAACAGTTTTCTTTCTTCCCCACAGTGGTCGCATATCACAGGTTTGACCTTACGGAGATATTTTTTTAACAAGTACAAGAGATCCAGAGATGAAAAGCAGCAATTGCTCATTACGAGCCATTTCTTCTTGTGATCCCAGTATCCCAATCCCAATACGCTGGAATTGCTGTATTGCAAAGAGTTGCCTGATTAGATATATATGAACCGTGCTCTATGAAAAGGGGGCTTAATGCATCTGCGAAAAGTATAGATTCAGGTTAGCCTGCGCAGTCTGCGCAGGCTGACCTGAGACGAAGCATTTCGCTATTGGTTAATTTTCTGTATGTTTAAGGACCAGTGCACCCCATGATTCAGTCGATTGTTTAAAATGTGGCTATTATGGACCCATAATTACGTAATGGCTTGATTGGTATAAAGTGTCACAGATGTGTATTAAGCCTCCTTTTGCCAGGGCACGGCTCATATCATTTAACTTATTGCTTAGTATTTGGAAAAGTTTAGAACGTTATATTCACTGATACTCGCCTCGAACATCATTTTGTAATTTTATTGTTTCCTCTGTATGATTTCACAATAAAGTAAAGTTTTTGAAAGTTTGATGTCGATTTCTTCCCTTGTTAAACGTAAAACGTCGATTCCCACACTTTAAGTACATGTATATCGCAGCAGCCAGTGTACCTATTCTTCCGAAGTCACTTTCCCACATAAACATCGTCGGAAACATGTTTAGTGGAGAGAGAGGAATGAATTTTGTCGCAATGATCAAAATCAATCCTGCAAAATAGTTTGACCCAGCTGCGATAAATTACACTGCTGTGTTTCAAGCCCTCCACGTTACAGACGGAGCTACGGGGCATTCATTAGGCTACTTTAAAACATCCTAAAGAGAAATGACAATCAACAGTGAACTTTTTTAACCAATTTCAGTACTCATACAACTTTTTGAGCCCTTGATGTCAACTGTCTTCAATGGCAGTGTCACGAACGGAGCAACAGCTTGTAAATTTGCTTCTTTTCACGCGATAAAAAGCAAATTGTTTATAGACTAGAACTGTTGCAAATGGTGCTTTTATATCCCTTTCTAGTGTTAAAGACAGATCTTTAAAACTTATGTGCATTACGTACAAAAATGACTGGGTTCTGTGGAAAATTATGTTTTAACCCTTAAGCTACTAAGCGCGACTCACTGACCTTTTACGGACAATGTAGACCAGGCTCAGACTGCACAGAACGTGCAGCCTTATCTTGGACCTACCCTGTCCTATTGGGAGATTTTTTTTCTCCAAGAATTAAGTTTGAAATTACATTAATTGGTTTTTTTACTATCAGTTCGAAAGTTTTACGAAAATTATTCAGCAGGATAAGGGTTAAACGTTAACAGTGAGACTCCCCGAAATCCCATCCTTGACATAAACAGTTCCTGGCTGGTAAAGGTTAAGAGTTTATTATAACTCTTAGGCTGCTAAGCGCGACTCAGCACCCTTTTGCGGACAGTGTAAATCAAGATCAGACTGCACAGAACGTGCAGTCTGATCTTGGATCTACACTATCCGATACGGTGATTTTTTTCCAGTAACAAGCACTTTGTAATCGCAATGCCTCGATATATACTTTTGGCTGGAAATCTTTATTCTATTTAATAAGCAGTTTAAGGGTTAATAACCGCAAAATGAGGGCGGAATTCGCGACACCAAATGGATATTAAACGAAGACAGACACGTGGACAGGGTGGTTTGAGTATACGCCAGTAAAACTTCGATCATATGATTTCGGCTTTTTTCCTCAGATAGTTTTCCTTCGTGTGGCATGTTACATTTTTATAGTTAGTGCGAAAGTACTCTGTAAATCAATGGGTTAGGAAAATCATTTTTAGGAAAATCTGACTACTTTTCTCTCACCATTTGACGAGGACGGCCTTATAGCATACGACGCTTTCAAACGATGCAGTTTTAATGATAAACAGTTTACAGCCTGATTAGACTAGGCAATACACGCAATAGATTTTTTTTGCCGGAAAAAAAAAAGGCATATTAGTCTGCGTAATATATTCAGTAAGCTATAGTAAACTTAATGCACACTGAATTGTATTTAAATATGTTTGCTTGTTTTTCGATAGAAAACTGTACGTTAAATGGAAATAGAGAATCAGACTCGGCGCTGCTTTAAAATGAAAGACGTCTTGTTCGCAGAACCAACACTGAAAAAAAAACTATAAACTTGTGCCTCACTGTTTTTTATACAGTTAAATCAGTGTTAACTATAACTAGCCAAAAAAACGTTAAAATAGTTCAAACAATAAATGTTCTGTTCTGTTAAATGTAAATAGCCAAAAAACGTAGAATTGGCTATTTACAGTTAACTGTAAATAGCCATTTTAACGTTTTTTGGCTATTGACAGTTAACTGTAAATAGCCATTTTAACGTTTTTTGGCTATTTACAGTCAACTGTAAATAGCCAATTCTACGTTTTTTGGCTATTTACAGTTAACTGTAAATAGCCTCTGCCTAATAAATATATGTTTGAGAATTGCATATATACAGACAAGCATCATTTTCGAACGAGTGCAAAATCTACGCAATCTATATATCATAGTGCCAAGTACATGGTTTTAACCCTTAAAGTGCTGGAACCAACTTAACTTGTTTTTGCTGACAGTGTAGACCAAGATCAGACTGCACAGAACGTGCAGTCTGATCTTTGATATACACTGTCAGCTACTTCATCACATTTTCTGGCTCAAACAACCTTGAAATGACAATATTTTGGATGTTTTTCTTCATTGAAAAGGTCCATTTCATAAATTCAGCACTGTAAGGGTTAAGAAAAGACAAAAATTGGGAAAACAAGTGTAACAAACAGAGCCCTGCAAATAATTCCAGACCGATTTCAAACACAACATCTTGGGGGTTAAATCGTCGCGATTGCGATTTAAAACCAGAGTTTGACTCTTCTCGAGCTATATACTAAAGAAGGATCTTTACGGACGGTAAAGATCAAGAAAATACTTCAGAGAAAGTCCAGTCTGACCTTCGATCTACACCGTCCGCAAATCTTTCAAATTCTCAGTGGTTGTTATTTTCGGCCATCGGAAAAGGCCAAATTTCTTCATTTTGCGCCGAAAGAGTTAAAAGCGTCTGTTTCTCTTGACGATATCATCTTTGTCTAACGTAGCCTATGTGGATAATACTATGGTCACATTTACAGTCATGCACGTAGTTGACCGTGGTTCATTTCAAGCGTAGTCTTCCGAAGTGTTACTATGGTCATCTAGGTTGCATATACATAAGTAGGTTCAAAATTAGCAAAAAACAGAAAAATAGAAAGTCTAATTAGGTTGAACTACGTGTAAGTATGGTCAACTACAGTCAGCTGTGAGCAAACTGGCTAGGGTTAACTAGGGTATCACTAGTCTAACTACGAGTAGCTACGGTAAACAAAGTATAACCTATGTCCTAAGTACGCGCAACTCCGGTAAATTAGTGTCAGTTGCGTTAAGCTACGGGGAAACGTTGTGGCTGCACCTGTTCAGTAACTTATATTCATCGTGCCTTTGAACGCTGACGACACACTACGGTTAAGTATGGTCAATTACGGTTAATTAAGGTCAAATACGTTCAAACTACGGTCACATTAGGGTCACAACATCGTAGTTAATCGTAACTTTTGAAATTTTTTAACATGTTGAAAAATTATGTGCCTAATACGGGCAAATCATAAGTTCAAATAAGTTCAAATTACGTCTATTACAACGCTGAACTACAGTTATCTACGTGTAAATGCATTTAATACGTTCAACTACGGTCAAATACCGTCTTTCCCCACTACGGTCAACTATATAAGATATGACCACAGTGTTAGGGAGAGTTGATAGATTTCTACTAACCACCTCGTCAATTTATAATTCGAATAGTAATAGGCCTACAAACCTACGTAGGTATGGGAGAGCCGATAGTTCCAACATGCAAAACAGCTCTGCGTTAATCATTTTAAAAAACAAGAATAGTCGGAGAAGTATTCGAAACTCACGGAATCTTGGATAATAATTGAAGCCGTCCCAGTTTAACCCAATGACTAAATATGGATCGCTATAAATGTTTTATTTCTCTTCCAGGTATCGGCATATCTAAGACAACCTACGTAGATATAGGCGTGCTGAATATTCTACCTTGTGAAATCACCTCCCGTTAAGTCTTACTATTAATTCTAAACAAGAAGAATCTCAGAAAGTTTTAAAACTCGGGTAATCTTGCATCTTAATGAATGCAGTCCCAGTCGGACTCAATTAGGACCGCTGTAAGTATTCCCTTTCTCTTGCAGGTATCAGCATATCTAACACAACCTATGTAGATAAAGGCGAGCCAATTGTCCTTACGTGTAACGCAACCTCTGATGAAGTTGACTGGTTTAAACACGGCCATAAAATAACATCTGATCCGGAACGGGGGATAGCTATCACAAAACATGTAAGTTTTCCTTTGTTCACAGTTTTGGTTTCATTATGACAGACATAAATCTAAAGATTTCTTTAATCTCAGACCACTTTTGAACACACTTGACGAAAAGGGATATTACTCGTAACGAACAGTTTCTTCTGTCTTTACGCATATGGTAATGTATTGAACCTAGAATCCTGTTTACTAGCCACATTTCACATGGATATTTCAAAAGAAGTCTATATTTTTTTCCAAGTTGAGAAGGCTTGATTTAGATTATTAGCAAGACGTAGTGTGTTCCAATCTCAATGCTTATACAAAAGAACTTCCTCTCAACCATTTTGCGAGAGTTCTTTGGCTCATAATTATGTTAATCTTTCTATCTGCCTCTCTCTTTGTCTTTCTATATGACAAATCTATCCTGGTACATGTGAAACCGAGGAAAGACATGAAAAGTGAAAATTCGCTGTAATTTGATTTAAGTGATGTTGAAAACGAAAAGGTAAAAAAAAAAAAATGGAAATGAAACAAACAAATCTTTATTCATCTTTGTAAGTCTCTCTTACTCTGTTTGTCTTCTTTTCTCTCCAAATATATCGATACCGTTAACGTACACGAGAGCATGTCGTTTGTTATAGAAAACCAGTCAGAGCTGTCTCGCTGTTTCTTCACTTATCCATGAAATAGCACAGAGTTTTGCAAAAGAAATAAGGCCAATTCATTTTCTTTTCTCCTGGCAACAACCTTTCTTTTCACGGCGAAATTTCTGATTGTTATAGATTATTTTCAAAGAGCGATACTCTCTACAGACATAGATTTACTTTCATTTGCAAGTTATGCCAAACCTATGATGGGGGCGCCAACATTTCTAAAATCGACTTTATTAGGATTGTTACTGCGTTACTTCGTAATTTGAAATAACAAAAGAAAATTCATTGCAGTTGGAAAAAAAACTCCTCACGAAAACGGGCCATCTTAGAAGATATTAAACCTTATCCTGATAAATAAAAGAAAAATGACATTTTTAGCCAGTAGGAAAAACTCTGATTTTTTTTTTTATTCCAAAGGTATTTTTGGTTAGATATCTCCTTATCGGACAGTGTATATCCAAGATCAGACTGCACATTTTGTGCAGTCTGATCTTGATCTACGCTGCCCGCAAAAGGTCAGTGAATCGCACTTAGCAGCCTAAGGTTTAAACCCGTTATATGAAATGTCACAAAAGATTCCCCGTTAAACTGTTCAGGAGAGGTAAAAAAAAAGATACTGAATTGCCATATACGAACAGATTGACCTTTTGCGGAAGACATAAATCCAAGATCATACTACACAGAACGTGCAGACTGATCCTGCATCTATACCCCCCCTCCCGCTTGTTAAGTAAACTCTCATTAGCTTAAAGTCTTTCCGAGTTGCAGCAGATTGAATATTCAGTCATCGAAAGAGGTCGAGTTTATAATTGAGCCATGCTACGTGAAAAAGGGGTTTAATGCATCAGCAAAAAAGCGTCGATGCAGGTCAGCCTTTGCAGTGCGCGGAGGCTGACGTTTGTCGAAACGTTTTGCTTTTGGTAAATTTCCTGCAAGTCCATGGGCCATTCTACTATATGATTCAGTCAGTTGTAACACAAAATGGATTTCATGAATTCATAATTATGCAATGAATTGGTCGGTACGATGCATCACGCCGATGCATTAAACCCCCTTTTGCCAGAGCACGACTTATATATTTTGCGCTGAGAGAGTTAAGTTCTACATATACTACCAATGCATAATACTAATTTGTTTATCGCTTTGTAACTTCCGAGCATGGTGGCCTAGTCGGTGATGTCAAGGAGTCCAAAGATTGAATTCATCCTCACCATCGTCATTCGAAGATTGGTGACAGTCATTGCAACATTTTTCATTCCGCTCTCGCCGCTGAACATTATTCGACGATGTTAATGTTGGAAACCACCAAATGGCTTTGAAAAAGCTTTATGCGAAATACTGGCAAAATAAAATCAAGGAGCGCATAGAAAGGTGCACTTGCCGCTCCGATATGATTACGATTATCCTGAAAACAGCCTTGAAAACCAAACAATACACAATCTGAAGTTGTTAGCAACAGGAAAGAGGGTAACACATGGAAGAAACACGTGCTTTTGGTGACAGCGTTGATAAAGGTCGTTCTACATTCCGATCATTGATCTTGTGTCTGAGACAGTTTGTAGAAAAATTTTGTAGAACTATTTCTTAAAATTACAACCCGCGGATTTTTAGCGCTTTAGCGTTACAAAAGCGGTAACAGTCTAACAAATCTTCCAGCGCCAAGTACAAAAACTTGACCTTCTTCCACGTCTGAACATACTATCTCAGACCTCTGAAATTTAGATCTTTTTAAATATAGGCTTCTCTAAATAAGCGGACGGTAAAGATCCAAGTGCAGACTCCACGTTCTGTTCAGATTGATCTTGATCTTTGCGGTCCGCAAAAGCCCCATTTTTTCGCCTATGGCGCTGAAAGGGTTAATATTTTTTTTTTCGCTTTCCAGGTACATAGCGATAAACGAATGATAACAAGTGAGTTACGTATAGAGAAAGCTGGAATGGATGACGACAGTGATTATTTATGCAGGTCTTCAGATATGCAAACCGATGACGTCAAAGTTCACGTGTTAAACGGTACGTCAAGGGATTTTACACCTAAGCAGAGGAAACTTTGCTCTCAGTGTACTTTAAGTGTCTCCTGTAGTAAATTCAAATTGTACTGTTCCATAACACTGCTTAATTCATGACGAAGAAAAGTTTCATTTCTAAGCTTCTCTCAGATTGGGATATGATCAATAAAAAGAAATGGTGATGATAATGATGATTGTTATTATTAGCTCGGCTGAGTTCGAAGAAAATGTCAAGGAACTGTCTTGGTCCTAGCGTCGTCGTCGTGCGAAACCTTTGACATTTTATACTATCTCTGTTATTACTGATGATATACTTAAAACATGGACAAGTTCAAAAGTGGGACCTATACAACAACGGCACGTAACCATCAAAGTATTTTGACACAGTTATGCCCCCTTTTCAACTTTGAAATTTCACTGAAAATCAAGCAACCGCACCCGAGCGTTTGCACCTGCATGCGGTGCTCTTGTTATCATTCGTAAATTCCTCTTCTTCTTATTATTATTTGCATAATTGTCATTATTTACATTATTATCATTATCATTTGTAATAGTATTATGTACTCAACGGCATGGTTTCACTTCTTTCAATCAAATGATGTATCATTTCGGGAAACAGAGATGAACGTCATACATGTGGCGATGGTAGACCACTTGCTTAAGCTGCTTTGTAACGTAAATTACGATTTTGACTTTAAACGCTCCTTTGTCCAGTAAACATCTTATTATCTATCCTTCCCAGCCTCCTGTTCACTTTACAATCGAAATTCTATTTTGTTGTAACCAGGAAATAAATGAAAAAAAAAAAAGATAACTTTTTATTTCCTTCGTCAAAAACGTGTCGGTCTGATGATGAAATGTCCACGAGTTCTATCATTGTGATCGGCAACGTGTTTGATAAAATGACGTCCATTAAAAACGTACCGATTGATGATAGTCATTGCGACAGGATTCATTCCTCTCTCACTGCTGACCATTGTTTCGACCATGGTTATGTGGGAAAGCAGCCAGTGGCTTAGGAAGAATATTGTGCGGAGTACTGGTAAAAGAAACTCCAGGAAAGCATGGATAGGTGCACTAGCCGCCGTGATATAACTGAAATAATGTTGAAAACGGCGTTAAACACCATGCAATCAATAAAAACGTACCATCTCTTTTGTCGCGCTTTATTCCATGAACTAAATGAACTAAACTTCGAATGTATGGTTTTGTTATTTAGAAATAGACCCTCGGAGTATTTCTACCTATATCACTTAATACCCAAATCTAATTAAACATTACACGGATTTCAAGGTCCTCTGAAAAACTTAACCCCTAACATTCGTCAAGACCACATAATTATCCATGGCCTCCCGTACTTGCAACCACTTCCGTAAGTTGCCAGCATTGAAGAAAGCGTGCACAGTGAGCCTACTCGTTAGGAATAACACGTATCAGTTAATAGGCGTTTTGCGGCTGTTGGTCACTTGAATATAAACGCCGTTCAGGAACATCGAAGATGTGTTCTATTTGATTACAATCGGGACAGCTAGCAAGCCATGGCAGAATGTCAATATTATTTGCCTTAACAAAGTTGCTTGTTAGTCTTGCCCTGTAGGTGCGTGCATTGCATTATCGAAGTATAGTATAATTACAAGGCCATGCTGAAACATGGGAACAACCACTAGGTTTACCCAACCCAGGCGCTTAAATTACCAGTAATAAACTTGTGGTCATTTCTAAAGATATTGTGCGCTGTCAAACCATAAGTTCACTTCCACCAAACCGGTTTTGCATCTGCACAATATTGCAGAAGTACTACTTATTACGTCCGTCGAGATTGGCAAATTTAAAGCAGGATTCTTTATGATCGCATCACGCCAATGTCCTTCAATGGTGTATTGAGCCCATGCCGACTTATCAGACAGAGACAGGCTGTTAGCACCAGACCATAGTACGGCCGCCCACACGATATTCGGACGTCCGAAGACGTCTACTTTCTGTATCCCGATAAACATTTCTTCCGCGGTTCAAATAACCACCGACGACGTGGCATACGCCATCAGGAAACTGTTTTGCAGGTGGTGTTAACGCATGAATCTATCCCACCACTCACCCTCCTATTCACCTTTTCCCTTCCAACAAGATACACTATTGCTGAACTTGCCAAGCCAATGCGCAACATGACGTTTTCTAAGTCGAATTCAAACATGCTTATAGTGTAAAAGATATGACGATTTGGGTACCTGTTAGATACATCAAACTATCAAACAAAAAGTGCAGTAATTTGCATGTGCATTTTGATTCATGTCTTCAATTCTTCTTCAAATGTGTTTTTGATTTCAGGTTTGAGGTTTACGTTGACACACAGTTCATGATTTACTGTGTATGCTACATGTTTATCTTCGTTATATTTCAGCTGGCAAACCTAAACCTCCTAGAGACGTACCCAGTCCCAGTGAAAATAAAGGTACACATAAACCTTGTTCTTTCTACTAGCAACAAGAAACTCTCTTTTGGATTGTCTATAGCAATTTCATTCCGACCGAGACACATTTGCAGACGATGTAACTAACATATACGATCACAAGGACGTCTATCTAAAAGCAGACCTTTTTTAAGCGACCTGGCAATATCAACGTAAATAAAACTAGTACCAAATAGGCCCCCTGTTGCTCAGTGGTTAAGGCGTTTGATTAATAATCAGGAAATTCTGGTTCGATATCTGTTGGTTCGAATTACTACATGTTTCAATTGGTCCGGACACTGAAGTCCCAAACCTAATACATGTGCAACCATACAAAAAATACGTGAACTGTTGCCGCTATTTGACTGAGATTCTGTTTAAAAGCAATGTACAACACTTTTCAAATAAATGTATATCCGAGAACACATTATCTATTACAAAACCTTCTCACTTTGTCACAGAAAGATGAAATATCAGACACAAGTTAAACTCTAAGCGAAACAAATAAAACAAATGAATATTTAAAAACAGGGCAGTAGAGGTATTATTCTGCTCTTGTCTGAAACAGAATCTCTTTAATGAATAGTGAGCCCCTAAAATCCAACAATAAACTGCATGCCTGAGCAGTTTCATTGGTTGTTTACCGTCCATAATCAATTCAACTATTGTTCTTATTCAAAATACCAAGTCTAGTTACCTGAATGATTGAGACATTTTGTCGCAGTCAATGGGACAGCTATTTTTGCACTTTTCTATAAGAATTTAACTGAGAATGAATTGCAAATACAGTCTCTGATCATTCTGTTGCTGTCAACAAAAGCCCTATATTATGCCTGAGAAATGCTGAAGGTTAAGGTATTTACAGAAGTCAAAATGCTTGAACTTCAATACATTTTGAACAAGATTAATCAAGTGCTGAAGAGCTCGATAGATAAATTACTGTTTTTGGATAGATTTACCTCCATATCAAGCCTATGCTTGAACAATTTTAATGTACTGTGGATAACACTGATTAACTGTTGAAGCGCTAAACAGATAATTTTTTTTTTTTAAATAAAATTACCTCCATATCAGTGTTTCGACTCCTTTAGTAGTTATTTTGGTTCCAGGAATGAGCCAATTTACAAAATATTAGAACTCTATATCTCTGATGATATATGTTTGAATGAAATACATGTACTTATGTGAGCGTGGATAGATAAATGCGTAATAGATTCGTTTAACGTATATTCTCCAACTGCTAGTAGTGACACTTTTAACCCCTTAACTAACTATATATATATATATATATGGAAAAAGAAAAGTCGGCAAATGCCGGTCAGACACAAGGTTTAGTAGGTGAACTGTGTTATTAAAACGTCACACGCCTCTCACTATTTTCAATTCAATAAACTATATAAAAAACCAAACATGTTTCGGCTAACGCCTCATCAGTGATATATATATATATATATATATATATATGTGTGTGTTTTACGTTTTACGTATTTCCAGTATTTTTGATACAACTTATGCAGCGCCAAGTGTATAATTTCGGTTAACACTTATCCTGCTAAATAAGTTAAAAAAGACTATAAAAACGGAAAGTAAAAACCCAAATGATGTTATTTCAAACAAAGATTTTTTGGAGAAAAGTGTCTCCTTTTTGGACACTGTAGATCCAAGATCAGACTGCACGTTCTTTGCAGTCTGATCTTGATCTACATTGTCCGCAAAAGGTCAGAGAGCCGCGCTTACCAGCTTATGGTTTAAGACCAGACAGGTACTCGAATGGTCACTCGACCAGATGTTATTAACACTGCATGGTACTGAGTGAGTTACAGGCGCTCAGAACAAACCTTTTCGTGCAAGATTAGATTGTTATTATGTATTTCAATAAAGACTATTATTCACAAATGTCATTTTCCTTCAATTCTGTCCAAGTGAGGCAGTAATGAATTGGGTTCTTTTGAGCAATGATTCAGGAAAATGACGAAATGCAAATACAGCATTTTTTTTTTTTTTTTCTCCAGACAAAATCGATCTTGTTTTAGTACTGTGACCGAATTTTCCTGTCAATGTTAAAATCTTATACTTTTTTTACATTGTAAAACTCTCCATAGTTATTCATTGTTTCCGTCAACATTTCCTTTTCCCATAAAAAAAAAAATAATGGATTTTAAACAAATAGACTTTTTGAGGATGGTACAAATCTATAATAGAAACGGATTCCCCTATTCTCTCGGTGATGCTTTGGATTAATAAATGCAGAATACTGGTGAAATCTCACTTGGCCTTAACTGTATTTTGTAGAATATGTTGCCACTGATTCTCACATTTGTTTTCAATCTGCCTTCACGGTTCAAATTTTGAGATATTCTTTTAATGTATGCAAGATTCCAGACAAATTGCAAATATACATCGATTGATTAAAATAAACAGATAACTGTTTGGACCATGAGACAAATTCCAGATTTACCCACAATATTATTAGATAATGAGTTATTTACAGTTAAACATTTTTTATGTTTTCCACATTTTAAAAACAAGGCTCATTGTTGGATACACACTGAGTTTATCCGTTTGTAAATGCTTTCATCAGTAGTTAGTATTATGTACCTTGTGAACTACCCCACCTAGGTCCCCCCTGTGACCCAGTTTCCCTTTTTAAAAAAAACGTTTTTTTTTTTTAAAAATAAAAGGCCGGTTTCCATATTTTACTTTCTAGGAAAAATAAAAATCGTCCCGGTATCCCGTTTTTAAAAAAATAAAAAATCGGTATCCTTATTTTACTTTCTAGGAAAAAAATAAATTTATAACCTTTCCGAGTTATAAATTTTCTTACGATAAAAAATTTGAAAATTTCTCGAGCGTATTTCCGTTAAAAGGCGTGGAATAAAGATGGATAATTATAATAAAATAGATTTAGGTAATTTGAATTATAGATTAAACGGTCATCCCGTAAAAACGATTTTAGAATCTGTAGATCGGAGGGTAATAAATGCGAACGAGACTTTTTCGTCTATGTCTCTTTCGAAAGGAGGTTTTTATAATTTTTTAAGACTCTTCAGTCTTAGGAAAGATTTTTGTTCTTACTCTAAAGGTCATGAGGGCAGCGAAGAGGAATTATATATTCCTTACGTAAAAATATTTATGAACGAATTAAGAGAAAGATTACGTAAATCCGCGAGAATTTTCGAAACCGAAGAGGAAGATAGAAAGAATAAGCGCCATCGTAAATGTATAATAAATATTTTGCGTATTTTGAGGGAGTTTAATCATTTTTTTAGTTTTTTTTATTTTTTTCTCAACAAATACGAAGATCCAAAAAATAATCGTGAACACACGAGGGCCCTTAAAAAGGGAAATTTAAGCAGTAAGGTAGGCAATGGCTACAGAAGTCGCTAATCTTAGTAATTTTTTATAAAGAATTTATAACTCGCGAAGTTATAAATTTATTTTTTTTAAAAAAATAGCGGTTTAAAAATTATTGAAATTTTTTAAATTCTAACTAGCTTAAAGGTGTGTATAAAAAATGTGTGTTTGCAAAATATACGAGGATAAAGAAAATATTCGCGAGATAAAAGTATTAAATACTTTAACTCGGGAAGAGAGAGAAAAATTAGCGAGACTCTTAGATTTTTCTACCGTTATGAGAAGAAATTTTAATGGTATTGAGGTGTATAACAATGGTCGAAGAAGAATTACGGAGGGTGACTATGTAGATGCCTGCTATTGCGACGTTGAGCCTTATATAGTTACATTTTTTGTAGATGATATGCCTAATGTTTTTCTTTTTAATAATTTTGGACCGATTAAAGATCATATATATTATTTATATAGTAAAACTCTAGAAGAAGAAGGAGCAATTTTTAATATGAAATTTAGAATTTTTAATGACGATGCTATTGGGGGTGACTTTCGCGTGGAAAAAATTATCGGAATTAATGGTTCGACCAGTTTACTTAACGAAATTAATATTTTTTTAGGTTTTTTTACGAGGTTTTTCTTGGACGAACGTTTATTTTTTACATTCGGGTTTACCGTACCGGATGATGGAGTTTTAGGAGACCGTTCGTATGATGAAGAAGAAGAATATAACTACCCACCCCGACTGATGTACTTAACAAGTAGAGAATGCATGATCTGTCATAACGATAAATCATGCGTACTTTTTGCAAAGTGCGGTCATATTCCTATATGCGCAGCTTGCGATAGGAAGAATAGGTGTCCTTTTTGCGGAAAGGAAAATAATTTAAAATATAAAATCGATTTTGGAGAAGGTAATTAATAAAAAATAAAATAAATTTATAATCCTCCCCCGTAAAATGTAGAATTTAAATATATATTTTTTTTATAAAAAATATATATTTTATCTATTAAAAAGAGTTAATAATAATTTTTTCTTCTTTCTTAAACGCGCGTTTTCTTCTTTTAGTTTATTTATCTTAGCTAATAACGCTTTAATATTAGCGTTATTTTTCGCGATTTTTTCGTTATAATGCGTTTCCGGGTCGGTCATCGTTATCGATTCTTTATCGTCCATTTTAAAGTTAGTAATCAATATTTTTATTTGAATATTAAAGATTTCGCTGCTCGTATATAAAAAATGGAAGATTATTTAGGAATTACTATTAATAATAATTTAGATAATCTTTTGTCTGAACACGGTAAAAAACTTCTCGAAGGATATTATTACCAGTACGACGACGATACTCCTCAAAGAGTATTTGCTCGCGCCGCGGTTAGTTATTCCGATAATTTAAAACACGCACAAAGAATTTACGATTACGCGTCCACTCAATTATTTATGTTTTCTTCCCCTATCTTAGCAAACGCGGGAAAGTCTTCTAAAAGGGGCTTACCTATTTCTTGTTTCGTTTCTCATATACCGGATAAGATAGACGGTATTATCAAACATTTAGCAGATACGTGTTGGTCTTTAATCGTAGGCGGAGGAGTCGGAGCCGATTGGAGTTCGGTAAGATCTGCCGACGGTAAGTCATCCAGTCCGGTATCTTTCTTATCTCCTATTAATTCCGTAGTGACTTCTTATAAACAGGGAAAAACTAGAAAAGGAAGTTACGCCGCTTATCTCGATATTACTCATCCGGAAATAGTAGAATTTATTACTATGAGAATACCTACCGGAGGAGATGTTAATCGGAAAAATCTTAATTTATTTAACGGGATTAATATTACCGACGACTTTATGCGAGCCGTAAAAAATGGTACCGATTACGATTTAATAGATCCTAAAACTAAAAAACGAGTGCCTACGAACGCGAGAAAAATATGGGAAATGATTTTAGAAACTAGAAGCAGAACCGGAACTCCCTATTTAAATTTTATCGATACGATTAATAAATCTCTTCCTGAAGAGATGAAAGAAAAAGGATTAAAAATTTATAGTAGTAATTTATGTAATGAAATCCATTTACCTACGGACGATAGTACGGCGGCCGTATGCTGTCTAGCTTCTTTAAACGCGGAATATCCTTATAAATGGACGTCGCGAGTCGTAGAAGATATCGTTCGTTTTTTGGATAACGTTTTAGAATCGTTTATTAAAAATTGTCCGCCGGAATTATCTAAAGCTAAAAAAGGAGCGATAAGAGACCGACCTTTAGGAATAGGAGTTATGGGGTTCGGTTCAGCCTGTCATAAGATGAATTTTTCTTTTGAATCTTCCGACGTGAAAAAATTTAATATAGAGTTATTTTCTAAGCTGAAAAAATACGCGGAAATGGCTACTTTAAAACTAGGGAGAGAACGAGGAGAATGCCCGTCTATGGAAGGAACGGGAAAAAGAAATTCACATTTAATAGCGGTCGCTCCTACCGCTAATATTTCTATTATCGCGAATTGTTCTCCTTCTATCGAGCCCGTCGTAGCTAACGCTTTTGTAACCAAAACGCGTGCCGGTATGTTTCTCGAGAAAGATAAATATTTAGAAAAAAATTTACGTCGACAAGGATTAGATACGAAGAAAATATGGGATAGTATCACGAAAAATAAAGGTTCGGTAAGTCATCTTAATACTCCGATGCCGATTAATAAGGAAATTTTTAAGACAGCCGAAGAAATGGATCAGATTAAGATAATAGAATTAGCCGCGGACAGACAGAAGTACATATGTCAGGGACAGTCTTTAAACATTTTTATACCTTCCGGAGCTACTAAAAAATATATCCATAATATTCATTATAAAGCTTGGGAGTTAGGATGTAAAGGATTATATTATTTTAGGGGAGAGACAGACAGACAACCCGACGATATCTCCGTTTTAGAATGTTCTTTATGCGCTTCTTAACGTTTAATTTATAACTTTTTTTAAAAAGTTATAAGTTTGATTTTTAAATTAGTTCGTTTTTAAATAAGACGTAAATAATGAGCGAAAAGTTATTTATAAAAGTTAATAAAAAGCGGGGTTTAGTATTAAAAATTGCGGGGGAAGATATGAAAATGTTAATTTCGAGAGGAATGAAGTACGTTAAAATTATTTCTGGTATCGTTAGAAATATTTTAGAGCATATTGATTTAAAGGATTTGATGCGGGAGATTGATAGCAATAAGCCAGAAGGCTACGATTATACTTCACCGTTTAACGAAAATGATTTGTCGTTAGTGGAAAAAGCGTTTGATAATATCAAGGATTTATTTATAAGTATGCTTATTGTACTTGATACTTTTGATGAAGACCCTAGTATACATCGTGCCCTAGAAAGATTACTAACGAAAAATATTTTAAAAGGTCTTAATAAAGTAGAAGAACACGTTAATAAAATCGATAGTATTATAACTAAGATTAAACGAGAAGAATTTAGCGCGGATATTCATTACGCTATTAACGCGATAAAAGGCCTTAAAGCTTTTACTTTAAAAACGATAAAGGAATTAGCCATGTTATACGTGCGGGGTTAAAAAGAATTTATAACTTAATTTTAAGTTATAAATTTGTTTTAAGATTTTTTTTATATAAATAGGGGAATAATGAACGTGAAGTTATTTAAAAAAGTTAATAAAAAAAACGCTCGCAAATTAGAAGACGTCGCCCCCGAAATAAGGAGTTTGACTATCGGGTTGACAGGATATACCCACGATAGTTTTAAATTTCTTCGCGAAATTTTAATTTATATCTCTAAAATCGTAGGTCCTTTTTGGTTTCATATTCCTGATTCGCTCCTCGAAGATGGTTGTTACGAAATTACGCGTATCTTTACGGATATTAGTAACTATCTTCATTGTTACGCGGAAGACGGTGAACTTACGCGAGAGTCACCCGCTTATTACGTGGATGATATAATCAAAGAATTACACGATGTTATACGCGGTCGGATCAGAGGAATTATCGTCAGGGTACGACAGGAATGGAGAAATATTAAAAATGAAGCTGATCGAGAAAAAGTTCTCACGGACGTTAATTACTCCGTCCACGTCTTAGTCGAACTTCTTACCGTTCTAAAAGAAGGAGAGAAAAAAATAGCTAGTTTATACGTAAAAAATTTATAACTTAAACTAAAGTTATAAATTTATCGCGCCGGTCGCAAGTAATCCTTAAGAAAACAAACCGGGATTTCCTTCACTGCGATCTCGTCTTTTATCTTTAATATTATATCGAAAAACCATTTTATCGTAGGATCTTGGTATTTTTCGTGGATTCCGGAAAACGCGATTCGCCCCGTCCTAAAAACGATTATAGTAATATTTCTTTCTCCCGCTCGTTCGCGTCCGGTTAAAACGTGAAACTTCTCGTAGGTTATTTCCCTTCTCGAACTTATTTTATTATTTTTTCCGCTTATTTCGAACTTGTAAACCGGCATATCTTCTACGGATCCCACGGGCACGTTAAATCGAGACGTCGTAAAATTTCCATTTATCGCGGCGACAAGGTTATGATTTTCGAAAAAATATTTTTCTAATTTTTCTCCGTCAACGCAGAAACCCAAATTAGCGGTAACGTTTCTCATTACCGACACCAGACTTACGTTTAAACTATTTAGCGAAGAACACGAGGGAGTTTCTTTGAGTACGGTCCATAAAAAAACTAAACCCTTTTCGCAATGTTCGCGACTTTTACATCCCGCATTCTGTATTAAGCCATTTCTAAATAGTTTTAACGCGATTTTTTTATCGTCGAAGAAAAAGGAAAACGAAATACAATGCGAGAAATTTTTACTTTTTCTTTTCTTAACTTTTTTTCCTACTTCTTTTTGCTTGTAGGCCATATACGTTAACTCTACCGTTGGAGTTATCTTGTCGAACAGCTTTTCTAAGTTAAGATCGCTCATATTAGTGTGAGCTAGAAACGATTGAGTAGAAACTTTTACGTCCATTTTTAAAAATTGATTTAAAAAAATTAGTTTTTTAAGTCAATCGTCTGGAATATGGCGAGTGAAAATTTTATAAAGTTTAAAGATTTTGATATAAAAAATCTGAGTCTTTGCGAAGGCGAAATAAATAAAAGGTATAGTTACCAAACGATGAAAGTTAAATACGCGTACCCCGATGGGAAAACGAGAGGGTTACGACTTCGGTCTCCCGTATTGTTTTCTCCGGGAATTTATAAATACGGGGATAAAACGGGCGAATACTTTTTACCCCTACGATCTTTTTACGACGCGGAAAATCCGACCGAAAAAGAAACCGAATTTAAAGAAACGTTAGGTAATATTTCGGAATTTTTACGAAAAGAAGCGAAAGAAAAGGCCGTAATAAAGAAGAAGAAAAACGATTTTTTCGACGAGTTGGAAATTGTAGACGATAATATTTTCTTTCCGAAACTATATCACGATAGAACTTATAACAAAGACGGTCAAGTTACGAAAAGCGAAATATCTTCTATTTTTTACGAAAAGAACGAAGAAGGAAATCTCGTAAAAATGAAAGATATAGGGTCTATTAATAAAGTAAATTGTAAATTAGTCGCTTTTATCGAAATAGAAAATATTTTTACTACTTCGTCTAAAGTAAAGATAAAGAAGAGAGTTACCAACGCCATTATTATTAAAAAGGATGTCGATCCTCCTAAAAATTTAGTAAAATCTCTCGAACCTTCGACGGGAATAAAGTTAGGTTCCGACGACGAAGATTAAATAAATAACTTATAAATTTATAACTTTTTTAAAAAAAGTTATAAATTTTTTTATAAATCGAGTTCTACGAGTATCGTTAGATAAGAGTTTTTCGCGTCGGGATTATCGGTCTTCGTTAAAAAGTTTATAACGTCGCATCGATTTAATTCTAAAGGCCGAGGAAAAACTGTGCAGCTACAGCCCTCTCGTACTTTTTTTATTAAGGAGTAGTCGGTTTTTTCGATACCGTTTATTACTACGTTAATTTTAGCTTCTTCGTCTAAAATATCGTTTCCCGTTAAAACCGTTAAACTGCCCCTTATAATCCTACCGGGAGCGGACATACAATAACCGCCTAAACGGTGCGATCTTCCGCTACTACCGTTACCGAAAGAAAACTCATAATTTCCGTTAGATAAAGGTCCTTGTTCTTCGGCGTGAATACTTATTATAGTTTTTTTTACTTATTTCTTCTCTTTTTATCGGTATAAATCCTGCCGAAAAAGACGCTAACCGCTCGGTTAAAAAAATTTTCGTTACGGGATCGTTATTACCGTGAGGTTTTGGTAAATTCATAATTCTTTGTTCGTTCATATTTATTAACCCTTTCGCGCTAAAAGAACCGTCGTCGTTTTTCGTTAAAGAAGTTTCACGCTCGGACAGAGTATACAACTGCGTAGCGAGAAAAGATCTTGTTACGGGATCGTCCCAATCGGCCGGTTCGGGTAAGTTTTTAATTCTATTTCCCCCCATATCTATTTCTCCGTCAGCCGAAAAACTACCGTCCTCTTGTTTAACTAATCCGCCGCTTATATCGTCTACGTATTTTTTATTAGCGGCTTCACCCGGCTCAGTAGCATCGCCTATGTTTCTTATTTTATTAAATCCCATGTTTAAATAACCTAACATTTGATAACCTCCATTTTCTAATAAAAATCCCCCTTTAGCGTCTACGTAATGTTTAGTAGCGACGTCTTGAGGATTTTCGGGATTACTAACCCTCGTTAACGTATTACCGTTCATATTTATAGAACCGGTAACTTCCGTGATTCCGTCTTTGCGTAAAAAATTATTATTGATGTAAGAGATCGAAATACCGTCTTCGCTGGTTCTAACTTCGTCCATTCTTCCGAATTTATCGACGGGCATCTTTTTTAATAAACTAAAAAAGTTTATTTAAAACGCGTCGAAATTCGTGACCGGAAGTTAGCTCTTTTAAAACGAACAAACATAAATGACCGCAAAATACTTGATCGGCTCGCTGTAATTGGTCCATATTATAAAGTATAGGATTTTCTAAGTAGTTTTCTATTTCGATAGGCGGTCTCACGCCGTAACTATCGAAATAATTTTTTAGTTTACCGTCTTTATACCAGGCGACCCAATGCGTACCGGGCCCGCCGGAATCGTCTAAATTTAATATTCCGCATTCTTTTTTTCTAGGTTTTTTAGGTAAAGCGTTTCTTACGAATACACCCCTAAAAAAAGGTAACTTTAATCTTTTAGCGGCGTCTTCTAGTTCGAAGTTACTTAAAGGTTTATTAGGTAAAATTACGTTTTTAATCGCGATATCCCGCATTTTTTTTAACTTAAATATTTTTTATGTTTTCGTTATCGACCCAAGAATTAAACTCGTCGGAATATCCTTTCCATTTTACCAAAGATTTATTTTTCCCTCTTTTAATAACCTTTTCTATCCTAAATAACTCCTGACTAGTTTTTTGTAGTTCGGGTTCGTAAAAAGAACCTCTTACTTCTTCTCCATTAAGATCTTTAATTTTATACGTTACGGGCGAAGTATTTTTTATCTCGGAAATCGTAAAAACTTCTTCGGTCCATCTAGTAGTATATCCCTTTTCGAAGGTCTTTTTCTTTTTAGATATCCTTACTTTATCGCCTACGGAAAACTTTGGATTTATATCCCTTGTTTCATGTCCTTCCGGATAAAGAGTTTTCCAAACGATATTTTCGTTTACCTTTTTACTAGCGTTTACCAGCGTCATCTTAATAGAAGAATGTTTCGCGTTATTGTATTCTTTAACGAGAACGGGTAACGCGTTAACGTAAACGTTAGTAGAATTAGCGGAAAAATATTTCCACATTTTTTCTTTCATCGTTCTAATCCATCTCTCTACTACGCTAGATTTTTCTTCGTTTTCGGTAGAGTACAATTCTATTAGTTTTTTAACGTCGGCGTTATAAAACTCTTTACCTTTATCCACCCATATTTTTTCCGGTTTTCTCTCTTTAAAAATAGTCTTTAACGCTTCGGCGACGGATTTCCCCGTTTTATTTTTTAATGGTAATAACCAGCCGTACTTGGAAAAGATATCGATAACGGCGAGAAGATATTTAATCCCCTTATTATATTTAGAAAATGCCCGCATGTCTACTAAATCCGCGGCCCATATTCTATCGATACCGTTTACTAAGATTCTCCTTTTCTTAAATTTTCTTTTTACGGGTTTATGTAATTCTTCCGATAAACTCGTCATGACGAATTTTTTTTTTTATTAACTCCCATTCCGAATCTTTTCTTCGCTCTGATTAGATTACCGACGACCGATCGCTCTATTTTTTCCCTAAGCGTGGGATTATAAATTCCCTTTAATTCCTTTAACATATTAGCGTCGCAAATAGAATTTCTGGTAGCCGTGTCGTCGTATTTAAGGTAGCAAACGTTGTGATGATAAGCCGCTTTATCTACGCGGTTTATCGGTTTACTAAATTCTTTCGGCGTTAAATCCTCGTTAAGCCTTTTATTTAACTTAGTACCGGGACCGGTAAAGTTATGCCCGGGAAGATGCATTTCGACGGGTAAGTTATTTATAAACTTATTTAGTAACGAGCCGCCTTTTTTTTTTTAACGAATTTAGTTTTCGTATTTCCGCATATGACGCATTTACCGCGCGCCATATTTCTTCCGTTTTTAGTAACGACGTGCTGTACGTTATTGGTTTTGATAACTTTTTTACATTTAACGCAATACATTTTTTTTATAATTTTTTTTTTTTTTTAAAACTATAAACTTTCAACGTTAACGAGATTTATAACTTTAATATTAAGTTATAAATCTAAACGCGACGGTTATTCCCAACAGAACATGCTATAATATTCGAAGTCTTCTATCTTCTTATATTCTTCGTCAGTTAAATCATCGAAGAGCGACGAGCCTTCTTTTTCGCAAGGGGTAAGATCATCTTTAAAATCGTCGAGCTCTAACGAAAATAATCTTTTATTTTTTGACGATCGCTCCAGCCGTCTTTTTTCGCCCGATAAGTGATATATCGCCTGGGATAATATTTCAATATGGTTTTTATTTAAATTGTCCAACCCGAACATTTTCGTATATCTTTTTTTCTCGGGTGACATTTTTTCGATACGATTTCTTATCGTTTCTTTATCAATAAAATCATTTTCTTCTCCGTCTATAATAAAACGGTGATAGTTTAAAAAATCGGAACATAAATAGCTTAAAGTATCTAAACTTTCTAGGGTAAATTCCCATAAAAGATAATGATCTATAACTCTCGTATAAAAATACGGATAAACTCTTTCGTAACGTTCTATAAAAGTTACTAAATTTATTTCACCTAATTTTTTTTTCGACTTCATTTTACGCTTTTTATGAGTAACGGGTTTAGGAAAATTTCGAATTTTTTAACGAGAAATATAATTTAAAAATTTTTTAATTAAAGAAAAATGGATATCGTTAATTTATCGTGGAACGATATAGTTACGAAAAGGCATAATTTTACCTAAAAGCTTAAGAGGAATAATAGTCGGTAAATCCGGCTGCGGTAAGACTACGCTTTTAATAAACCTTTTAATAAGGCCGGGATGGTTGGATTACGATAATTTAATGGTTTTCGGGAGAAGCCTTTTTCAGCCCGAGTATCGTTTACTTAAAAAAGCCTTCGAAGAAAAATTACCGAAAGAAAGAATTTTACAGTTATTTAACGGGCGAGACGTAGTCTCGAGCAAGAACGTTTCGCCGGAACCTTTTATCGAAGAATGGTCTAAAACCTTAGCGAATAAATCGGATATAAGATGCAGTTTTTTCGAACGTGCCGACGATGTGCCCGATCCGAGAGAGTTAAAATCGGAAGATAAAAATTTAATGATATTCGACGACTTACTTTTAGAAAAACAAAATAAGTGCGAGTGTTATTACGTACGCGGAAGACATAGTAACGTCGATTGTTTTTATCTTTCGCAAAACTATTTTAGGTTACCTAGGCAAACTATCAGAGAAAACGCGAATTTTATTTGTATTTTTAATCAAGACCATGCAAATATTAATCATATTTATAGAGATCACGTAAGCGTAGATATGACTAAAGAAGAGTTTAGAAATTTCTGTAAAAAAGTCTGGGAAAAACCTCACGGTTTTATCGTTATCGATTTATCGAGTAAAAAAGATGAAGGAAAATACAGAGACGGGCTAGATACCTTTTATATTCCGAGTTGATAAAAAAATGAAATAAGAATTAAAAAATTAAACTATAATCGGGAAAAAATGACAACGATTCATAATATAATAATGATAGATGAAGATCCGCCGGCGAATGAAGATGAAATGACTGAAAGCGACCGAATTCATTTTGGAACGTATCACGGGAGTGATGCGTATGTGTCTATAAACAATAACGGTTTATGGAATCTAGAATATCGTATTTTAAAGGAACTTACGTTCGCGATCCGAAAGATGGTAAAATATCAATGGATGCCCGCGGGTAATTGTTTTAGGGCGAATCCGGAAGAATATTATATCGATAAATTTAAGTTAAAAAATTTTACCGAAAAAGACTTATTAAAATTAAGCGAAGCGGTCGAAAAATTAATAGAATTTAAAGAAAAGTTAAAGACGGGCTGGCCGTACTTATAAATTAAAAAAATATATTTTTTTTAAAAAAAATATATTTATTTTTAAAAGCATGGAAGATCTTTTAAAAAAAATAGAAGAGAACATGCGAGCTAAAGAATCTTTACAAGTTATAGTAAGCGACTATAAAACGCTGTTTAGGACTAATTTTAATCCTCCGATCCGGCTGGATTACGAAAGAAAATACGAAATAGCTTTAGTGAACCTAGAAATGTATTACTCTTTTCCTAATATTAACGAGTTGAATAACGCGTTTATTTATTCTCCGAAAGAGGGCGCTTCTTGGTTTAAAATAACGATACCCGAAGGAAGTTACGACCTTATAGACATAAACGATACTATTCATCAGGAAATGAGAAAAAATGGGCACGTCGATTTAGTTAACGATAATTATCCTATTAATATTTCCGCGAATACGAATACTCTAAAATCTATTCTTATCCTGGAAAACGGTTACGAAGTAGATTTTAATCATCTGAATTCCATTTCCAAAGTATTAGGTTTTACTCGCGCGAAATACGTTAAAGGTTTTCACGAATCCGAAAACGTAGTAAATATTCTCAGTATAAATTCGGTGTTAGTTAACGTTAATATTATCTCGGGAAGCTACGTTAACGGATTAATGCGAAATACGATTTACTCTTTTTTCCCGAATGTCGCGCCGGGATATAAGATAATAGAGTCACCGCTTAATTTAGTATATTTACCTATTACGTTGAGAGATATACATAATATGGAAGTAAAAATTACGGATCAAGACGGAAATTTATTAAATCTCAGAGGGGAAAATATAACGATCAGATTTCATATTAGAGAATCATAAAAATAAAAACGCGTTTAAAAATTTTAAAAACGTATAAAAAAATATGACTAGATACGCGAACGTTAAAGTAAATATATCGGAAGGACAAAAGAATAAACTTAAATCCGCTATTAAAAAAAGTTGCCAAGTTAATATTCGTTTAACGCGAGAAGATTTAAACGGTAACGACGTTTTAGCCGTTACATCGTCTCAAGCGAAAAAAATAGTGAAAGCTTACGAAAAAGGTACCGGGGTAACGATAAGAATGTCCGCTAAACAGCTTAAACATAACGCTAAAATAGAAGGAGGTTTTTTAGGAATGTTGGCGGGTTTAGCCGCTAGCGCTTTACCGGCTATAGCTAAAACCGTTTTACCCGCGTTAGGAGTAGGAGCTCTTTCGGGTTTAGCGTCATCCGGCGTACAAAAAGCTATGGGATCCGGACTTTATCTTAAAAAAGGAGGCTGCGTTTGCCGAGTACAAACCGACGGAGAAGGACTTTATTTAAGTCCGTATAAAGGTAAAGGATTAAAATCCGCCGGTAGCGGTTTATATTTAAAACGAGGGGGAAAATTTTACGACGGAAAAGGTCTTATTTTAGGACCTAATAGTCCTTTCGCTAATATTCCTATTTTAGGAGCTATATTATAAGTTTATAATTAAACTTATAATATAAAAAAGGATGAACGTATTTAAATTTAACGCTAAATCGAAAATTTATAATCCGAAAACGATTCAATGGCGCGTCATAAATGGTTTAAAATATCCTCCGGTAAGAATAGACCCGATAACTTGGAAAATCTTTTGTCAAAAAAATATTACCTTAGCTCCCGGTCAAGTAATTCATACGGCATTAGGTTTAAGTTTTACGACGACTAAAGGGGTAATTCTAGTATCTTTAGATTATCCTCTAAGATTTAAATGATGTAGTTTACAAAACGAAATTAGTTACGGGGACGTCGCGAATATTTTAGTCGCGATTACTAATAATTTGGAAGAAAAAGTAACGATAAAAGAAAACGAACTTTTTTGTTTCGTTTATTACCAGTATTAAAAAAATTTTACTCGTTTTAAAAAAATGGAGATGAAAGTTATTAATAATTATCCGGAGTTGCCTACGGCTCCTCCGGCCGATGAAGGTCACGGTTATCGTTTACAAAAAATTAACGAAATACAAACTTTTTTAGAAGGCAAGATAACGAAAAGGGAGGCGTTAAGTAAGAAATATTTTAGAGCCGCGAGTATCGTAGATAAAATAGACGTCGTTTTAATCGCGATTACTACGGCGGGCGGAATAGGGGGGATAGGCTTATTAACTACGGTAGTCTCGATACCCGCGGTTATAACGATAGAAGGTATAGCGGGTTTTTGCGGTTTATTAAGTTAAGTCGGAAAATACGCCGTTAACAATTCGAGGAAAAAGGCGGAAAAACACGAAAAGATTAAAATCGTCGCCGATACTAAATTAGATACTATATCGACTCACGTCTCGAAAGCTTTATCGGACGATAAAGTCACGGACGAAGAGTTTAAACTAATCGTCGACGAATTAGGAAAATATAAGAAGATGAAGGAAGAAATTAGGTCTAAATTTAAGAAAAAGATTACGAGCGGAACGGAAGCGGAGTTAATAGAGAGAGGAAGAAGAGAACAGCGCGAGTCCTTTCGGAAGTTGGTTGAAAAACATCATGGTGGGCCGCTGGAATATTAAAAAGCCTAAAATTAAGTTTTCGTGCAGTTTTAGTTACGAAACGGGATAAAAAAATAAATCCTAATAAAAAATGTCTTTTTTAAAAATTAAAAATCCCACGGAAAGGGAAAAAGTCATAAAAGAATTTCTCGAGATAAAAAAAAAATATTCGCGCTAACGAATTAGCGGAAAAAACGGGTAAAATAGAATTACGAGAGGATCTTTCGGAGCTATTTAAACCCATTACGGAAACGCAAAAAACTACCGCTAGAGAGATTACGGAAGGCCTTAGACCTATTAAAGAGGGTATCGAACAATTACCGCAAAGGATGCCGAAACCAAAAAAAACTACGCAACAAATTATTAGTTTTTTAGGAAAATCTTTCATTCCTACTGTTTCTAAATCAGAACCATCAACATCTAAAGAGGAAATAAGGGGAATTTTTCCCAATAGCGATATTAATTTCGGTTTTTACGGAAAAGGAGGGGATTTTTTTATCGGTGATAAAGTAGTCGAACAAACGGAAGATGGTGACGGTAATTGGTATATTTCTATCGGCGAAAGTCCGAATAAAAAAACTTATTTATTAACGGATGGGTTGTACGAACTTATTACGAAAAAAAATCCTGACTCAGAAAAAGTAAAAATCACTTCTAACGATATTTCGATGTACAATAAAATCTTAATAGACAGCAATACTTTGTATGTTAACAATAAACCGTCAACTAAAAAATTAAAATCTGAGGATGACCCTGAAGTCACGAAAACGGGTAAATGGGATATTATTATTAAACCCGCTTGGGAAGACATGCAAAAAGGTAAGGGGAAAGGAAAAAGTAAAAAAACTGGTAAAGGCCTTAAAAAAGTTGTTATCCCTAGCGATCCTAACGCGTTACTAGAAAAACTCGACTTACTTATAGCTAGTAAAGCGGCCGGTAATACGGGTTTAAGAAACGAATTAGTAAGCGTATGCGACGAATTAAAAAGGCAAGGTGTTTTCGGTAATGAAACTTATAAAAGAATAATGTCCTTATTATAAAATATGTACGTTTATAAGAAACAAGGATTTACTAGAAGGAATAGATACGGCGGAGCCGGAATCTTCGACAGCTTAGCTAACTTTTTCGCTAGACTTTTAAGTAGTAGCGCCGCTAAACAAATAGCTTCTTCAGCGGTCGATGTAGGAAAGAGCGTCGCTAAGGAAGGAGCTAAAAAAGCTTTAGAAGCAGGAAAAAGCGCTGCGGTTGACGCTGGGAAAAAGTTAATCGAAAAGGCTTTAACCCCTAAATCTAAAAAAATTTTGAAAAAGTATAACGCGATACCCGCGCCGACGACTTCGAAAAACGTAAGCTCCTTAATAGCCGGGAGCGGTAATGATCCGATCGCGATACGAGAATTAGTTAAAAAATTTAATAGCGGCGCTGGGATTAAAACGACTTAAAAAAATTATAATAATTTAAAAATTATTATAACCTAATAAAAATGAGTATTTTAGACATTACCGAAACGCCTTTTAAAGACGATAGTTTCGAAGAGTACGAATACTTCGAGTATTTACCGATCGTAGGCGCCCCTAATACTTATAACAATACCGGCGATATTACGATTACCATCGAAACTCAAGATATTTTTATGCATCCTAGCGAAAGCTATTTACTTATAGAAGGTAAATTAGTAAAAAATGACGGCACGAGATACGGGAACGGCGACAATATCGCTTTAACGAACAACGGTTTAATGTATCTTTTTAGTAATATTAGGTATGACCTTTCCGGTAAAGAGATTGAAAGAATAGCGCATCCGGGTTGGACCACTACTATGATCGGATTGTTAAAATATGACGATGATTTTTTTAAATCGCGAGGGTTAAATCAGTTATGGTGTAAAGATACGTCGAACGTAGCCGCCGACGAAAATCTGGGTTGGAAATTACGAAAAACTTTCGTTATTGACGATATTTTAATCGCCGGTCAACCAGTAAACGGAGAAAAGGGTTCATTTAGATTTAAAGTTCCATTAAAACATATTTTCGGTTTTTGCGAAGATTACGATAAAGTATTGTATGGAATGAAGCAAACTCTTTACTTAACGAGAGCGGGTGATAATGACGCTATTTTTAAAAGTGACGATACGGATGGTGGGGGTAATCCTGTTGTCGTTAATGGTAACGTTGTTCTAGAAAAAATAGCGTGGTATATGCCTCATGTATTACCTACGGATAAGTATAAAATGGAACTTTATAAACATATCCAGAACAAAGGAACCTTCCCGGTTAATTATAGGATGATACAATGCGATACCGCGGAAGTTCCTCGAGCATTATCATTTTCCTGGAGACTCGCCGTTAAATCGTCACCGGAATTTCCGCGTTACATTATTGTCGCTTTTCAGACTGGAAAAAAGAATAATCAGAACCAAAATCCGGCCATATTTAATCACGTTAACGTAACGGACATTCACGTTACGTTAAATTCATATAAATATCCTAGAACGGATTATAAACTTTCTTTCGAAAACAATAGATTTAGTAGAGCGTACGGCGATGCGGCCGCATTTAGATCTAAGTTTTTTCTTATGGACGATTTAGCGTCAAATCCTACCTTTACCCCGTTAGAGTATAAAAATCTTTATCCTCTGTTTTTGTTCGACGTTAGTAAACAAAGCGAAAGGATAAAATATTCCGTAACCGATATTTACGTTAAAGCGAATTTTGGCGCAAATATACCCGCAGATACGCACGTATACGCCATTATACTTAGCGAAGGGTAATAAACTTCCAGTCCGACGGAAATAAAATGAGCGTAATATATTAAAATTTTATAACGAAAATCGTAATAAAATTGACTAATACTTTTAATAAATATACGTCGCGTTATAAAAAAAAAATGACGAGTTACATTTCGAGTTTATTTTCCTCAATCGCGAGACCTTTACGGACGCGAGTAATTAATTTCGGTAATTGGTTATCTAACACCGTGAGTCCTTCGGATATTCCTCAAGTGCTGGACGAACTTAGAACACACGTAAGAAGATCGATAGCGCCGCCTACGCCGCGAGTTAGAGCGCCGACTCAGTCGAGAATTAGGTTACGCGCCAGACCTTCCGCTCAGGTACCTTTAGCGCCGAAACCTCCTCCTATTAAAGAACGGTTTAATATTAGTCTAAAAAGATCGGCATTTAGGGGTTATACTAGAGTACATAAAATAGACGGAAAAAGTGGTTATCTACCCGAAGAATTTTTTAACGAAGCGAAAGAGCCTATTCTCAACATTCTTAGAAATAACCTACAGAAAAAAGTAAAGTTAGTTCTTAAAAGTAAATACTATCACCTATCGGACGTGTTAAGTGTAGAAATAGAATTCGTTTTTCACTCGAGTCAATATTTAAACTTAAATAGGAACGACGTAGACGATTTATTACGAGACATGTGGGACGAAATTATGGAAAAAATGGATAAGTTCGAGCGAGAAGGCAGCGGATGGGCTTTCGTATCTATAACGTCGTTGGAACTACACATGGTCGTTTACGATCCTTTGGGAGCCGATGGATGGTTGGATTTACCGGATTGGGTAAAAAATAAAAAGGCCGTTATTAATATAAAAAATAAGGATAATAAATGTTTTTTATGGTGCGTTTTAAGAGCGTTAAATCCTAAAGATAATCACACCGAAATAATCGATAGGGATTTACGATCCAAAGAGGACGGCTTAAACATGGTTGGAATCGAATATCCGGTCTTAATTAAAGATATAAATAAGTTCGAAAAACAAAATCCGGAAATTAGCGTAAACGTTTACGGTAACGAAGGCGAAAAATTTTATCCTCTCAGAAACACGAGCTTCGAAAAAAAGAATCACGTAGACCTGTTATATATAAAAGAGGGCAAAAAAACGCATTACGCTCTCGTGAAAAACTTTAATCGGTTAATGAGAAGCCAGGTAACTAAGCATCACGGGAATATTAAATTTTGTAAGCGATGTTTAAACCATTTCGGAAACGACGATCTCTTAGAAAAACATCGAAAATTCTGTAACGATCACGAAAGCGTTAGATTAGAGATGCCGGAAAAGGGAACCTTTATAAGTTTAAAAATTATCGTAGAAAGCTGCCGGTCCCCTTCGTCGTGTACGCCGATTTCGAGAGTGTTTTGGAACCTATACATACTTGCGAACCAAACCCGGAAAATAGTTTTACTATAAAACAGCATCATCACGTTCCTTGTAGTTTTTATTATCTCGTAAAATGTTTCGACGATAACGTTTGCCCGCCTACTACGAGAAGTTACGTCGGAAAAGACGCGGGAGAAAAGTTTATAGAACGTTTAATACCCGACACGAAAGAAATTTACCGAAAGTATTATCGCGATAAAAAGCCTATTATCCTTACTAACGAAGAAGAGACGGATTACGAAAATAGTACGCGATGTTGGTTTTGCGATAAAGAATTTAATAACGATAAAGTAAGAGATCATTGTCATTTTACGGGTAAATATAGGGGTGCCGCGCATAATTCGTGTAACTTAGACGCGAAAACTCCGGACTTTATCCCCGTATATTTTCATAATCTTAGCGGTTACGATGCCCACCTTTTTATTAAAAGTCTTGGTAAACATATCGATAAAATTAATTGTATCCCGAATAACGAGGAAAAATACATTAGTTTTAGTAAAGATATCGCAGTTGACGAGAATAAGGAAAAAAAAATAATATGGCATAAACTTAGATTTATCGATACCTTTAAGTTTATGAGTAAAAGTTTAGATGAACTTTCGAGCAATTTAAACGAAGACCAATTAAAAATTTTATCGCGATATTTTACGAAAGAAGAATTACCGTTAGTAAGAAAAAAGGGAATTTTTCCGTACGAATACTTAGACTCTTTTAAGAGACTTAAAGAAACGCGGTTACCGCCTAAGGAGGCGTTTTACTCCGCTTTAACCGGGGAACATATTACCGACGAGGACTACGCTCACGCGATAAATGTTTGGGAAACTTCTAACGCGAGCACGCTAGAAGATTACTTAAAATTATATTATAAAACGGACGTATTACTCGAAGCCGACGTTTTCGAAAACTTTAGGAACGTTTGTCGAAAAAATTACGACTTGGACCCTAGTTGGTATTATACCGCTCCCGGTTTAGCTTGGGACGCCGCGTTAAAAATAACCGAGGTACAGTTAGAACTTTTATCGGAAACTGACATGCTTTTAATGGTAGAAAATGAGTTAAGAGGCGAAATTAGCGTGTGTACGAAAAGATGCTCGAAAGCGAATAATAAATACATGGGGGATCAATACGTGACGAGCGAGCCTTCGAAGTATTTAATATACGTAGACGCGAATAGTCTTTACTCCGGAGCAATGAGCGAGCCTTTACCAACGCATGGCTTTAAATGGATGACGGAAAACGAATTAAAAAATTGGGAAAAATATAACGGTAAAAAGGGAGAAGGTTGTATCTTAGAAGTAGAATTAGAATACCCTAAAACGTTACACGATCTTCATAACGACCTTCCCTTAGCGCCCGGACATTTAAAAGTAGAAAAAGTAAAAAAATTAATTCCCAATTTATACGATAAAGAAAAATACGTTACGCATTATCGAGTTTTAAAAACGTATATTGACTTAGGTCTTAAATTAAAAAACGTTAGCCGCGGATTTAAATTTAAAGAAAGTAATTGGCTTAAACCTTACATCGATCTTAATAACGCTTTGAGAACTAAAGCCGAAAACGACTTCGAAAAAGATTTTTTTAAGTTGATGAATAATTCCGTCTTCGGTAAAACGATGGAAAATATAAGAAACAGAGTAGACATAAAATTACTTTCTGCCCACGAATCTTATTTTTATAAAAAGCAAACAGCTAAACCTAATTACGATCATACGACTATATTCGACGAAAATTTTGTGGCTTTACATATAAAGAAAACCTTAGTAAAATATGACAAGCCCGTTTACTTGGGTATGAGTATTTTAGATAACAGTAAAACGACTATGTATAATATTTTTTATAATTATTTAAAGAAAAAGTATAACGATAAAGTTAAATTATGTTATACGGATACCGATAGTTTTATTCTCGAAATAGAAACGTACGACCTTTACGAAGATATTCGTCCGGACATTCCTAAAATGTTTGACACGAGTAACTATCCGTCCGATCATCCGTGTTATTACGCTAGGAACAAGAAAGTAATAGGAAAGTTTAAAGACGAATTGGGAGGTAAAATTATGAAGGAATTCGTAGGATTAAAAGCGAAAATGTACGCTTATAAAACCCCGGATAATAAGGAGGATAAAAGGTGCAAGGGTATTAAAAAGTCGGTCGTCAAAAACGATTTACATTTCGATGATTATAAAGGTTGTTTATTCGATAAAAAAGTTCGGTACAGACAAATGCGCGTATTAAGAAGTTACGGGCACGAAATGTACACGGAAAAAATAAACAAAATATCGTTAAGTCACGACGACGATAAAAGAGTTATATCGGAAGATAATATAAATACGTTAGCTTTGGGTCATTATAAGATCGAAAAATAAAAATTTATAACTTTTTTTAAAAAGTTATAAATTTCGTTTTATATTGTTATAGTTTTTACAAATTGGACACATCGTTGAATTATTTATTCTATTACAGTCTTCGCACAAACAAATATGACCGCAGTCGACAAAATGTATATTCGGAATATTTTCGAGACATATTACGCACGTTTCGGAAGTAAATATTCTTTCACCGTTAATTCCCCGGGGTGCGTCTTCTTCAAAATTTCCGTTTCTAAAGAATAACACGATGATAATAATTCTTTCTTTCATCATAAAAGGCATAAGTGGTTTTAAACAACATTTATAATGATCATGGTTAAAACCCTCGCTAGACGGTATATCTATTAAAATAGGTTCTAACTTCTTAGTAAAATAATTATACAAACACATATCCGTCGTAAAATCGTGCGAGTTTCTAACTTTTTCTTTACTTATAAAGTAATATATGGCTGATCTTAAACTTTTAAACAACCTGTCCGCGCTCGTATAATTTTTTCCAGCGAAAGAAAATGATACTATCTTTTCTCTCGGTATAGGCATCTCGTGTTTAACATAAGATACTTTTTCGCGCAAACATCTTTCGATATTTTCGTGCTTTTTAACGAAAAAATACTTTAATATATCCATTTTTTATACGGGCTTTTTAACCGATACAAATTAGGAAATTTTCAAATTTTTTTAAAATAAGGAAACCGATTTTTTAAAAAAGGGAAACTGGGACAACGGGAGGACCCGAGTTTATTTTTCCTAGAAAGTAAAATAAGGAGACCGGCCTTTTTTTTTAAAAAAAAAAAACCGGTTTTTTTAAAAAGGGAAACTGGGTCACAGGGGGGACCTAGGTGGGGTAGTTCACAAGGTACATAATACTAACTACTTTCATCATTGACACGTCTCTTTAAGTTTCGTCTCTAAGAGAGTGAATAAAGTATTTTTATCCCGTTTTCATTATTCAAATTGACCTAATAAAGGGGTAATCTAATAAACTAAACTTTATCCGGCAGATGTGTATTTCTACGCGCTGTAACAGACTTTGGCCATAAATGAACGTCCAAAAACAAAACATTTGGCTGACGTCAAATGTGAATTAGCATTGAAAAACAAAACTGTTTCACATATTAAAACCAACTTTTCGGGCTTTAGTATTTTGTAACTTATCCTTTTGATATTATTATATCTAGCTGTATCTTCATTGGTATCCTGGAATAAAAGTTCCTGATTTATCCCGATTTTCAATAGTAATGTACATCCCGAATGGCTTTCTCAAGCTTTCCTCGCGTGTCAATGATTTAAGGCCCATTTTTCAGTTGTCGTTTAAGTCTATGCCATAAGTTTTCAATAATATTCAATTCCAGATTTTGAGTTGGCAGATCATTAAACTTAACCTCGGGGTGGGTTGAGTAGGGAGGCAAGACAGTAATCATTCTTCGCTTACCTTTCTTCAAATAAAAACCTTGTTGTCCATTCCAATATATCCTTTGCTATACAATAGCTTTTGAACTGCCCTTTTAGAAACTGTAGAGTTTCTTGCCTCACCAAAAATTTCCGTTATGTCCGATAATGTTTGTTTCCTGTTTTGTTTTACAATGCGTAATGTTCAATGTCCGACCATCACGTTCACGTATTTTTGCCGGGGCGCAAAACTCGACATAGATCTATTTAGGAATAAAAATATTTATTTCACACAAAAAATTGTGAAAAATGACTCACTTTTGATGATATGAGGGTATTCTAGTTGGAAATAATAGGACCTACTGCTTTTCTCGGATCACTAGAATAAGTGCGTACTTAGGCTGCTTGAACACCGGAGACGTACGGGGACCTATTGTAAACCAATCAAATACTTCTAATAAAAAATGAGGAGTAGAAAAAGTGTTTTTTCTTTTAGAATACGGGATAAATCGATTATATGGTTAGTGCCGAGATGGATAAAGTTTATCCGGCTCGGCTGGAAAACTGAAGAGGGTTTTTTAAGCCTCACCGGATAAACTTTATCCATCTCGACACCATCCATATAGTCTCTATGTATATAGAGTCATTGCCTTGCAGAACCAGTGGGATCCCCATGCATCTGGCAAAAAGTTTCTCTGTAGGGAGCATGTCTACTTCTGGCTCTGCCGAGCCAAGATAGTTTAGTCGGTAGCATACAGACTTTGAGAACATGAGGTCGCTGGTTCGATCCCCGGCTCAGCCAATTTCTTTCTGAGGAATGATGATAGTAATTGCGACAGGATTCACACCTCTCTCACCGCTGACGATTGTTCTGACCATGGCCTTGTGGGAAAGTAGCCAGTGGCTTGGGAAGAATATTGTGCGTAGCAGTGGTAAAAGAAACTCCAGGAAAGCATGGGTAGGTGCACTGGCCGCCGCGATTTAACTGAAATAATGTTGAAAACATATAACCAATCAGTCAACTACTTCTGGCTCTACCTGAGGAGAATTGTGTAGCAAGATATACTTGCCCAATCCGTTGGATCAGCTTTCTGCTTGATGTACTCCAACATATTTCGGTTTAATTATCTTTTTTTTTTTTCTTTTACATTTCAGATTCTGAATCGCCAACTAACAAAGCTTATAAAAGTGCACATCCGCCATCGTTAATTTTATCGACTACATTCTATTCACTCGTTATTATGAAATATATTTTATGCAGATGAGAGTATGTTTGCTAAAGACAAAAATGGGCACACTTCTAAACTGGAAGGAAACCACTCGGAGAATTATGATGTCACTTTGCGATGGACACACTGTTTTCAATCAACTCATCTCGTCACGTTTCACATCACGTGTAATTTCGGGAAAAAAAAAAAAAAACTGGCACATGGGTAGACAGCAACGTTTAAACTCACCTTGCAATCGTTGGAAAATGCTCATTAGATCTACATTTTGATCGTCACGAACAGAAAACGTAACGTAAAAGAAGACTTCTGTACGAACAGTTAAAACGAAATTCCATGTTATTGCCGATTTCTCGATTTGGAATATCACAGCATCGGCAAGAAAATGTTTAAAGAAGACAGGGAAACATATATCTCCAGTATGTGACGACCGAGTCAAAGGAAAGTATCTGTTTACCAGTCCTTGCCATTTCAAAAAAAAAAAAAACTGAATTATAAGTGTGTGTGAAAAAGACATTTCTTTTTCCTAAATGAGAACAGAAATAGTAAATATTTGTGAAACTAAATACGACAGTTGTACTCAAGCTTTTTCTAAGTAAAAACAGTCGAGAAGAGCAAACGTTGGTGAACGTAAATGAGTCATGTTCCGTGAAAAGGGATATTAATGCATCTGCAAAAGTATCGGCCCCAGGTCAACCTGGGCCGAGACTTTTTATACCTCCACCAACTCATTTGGGGGGGGGGGGGGGGAGGGGTATACTGGAGTCATCCTGTCTGTCCGTCCGTCCGTCCGTCCGCGCGTCACGAAATCTTGTCCGGAGCATAACTTCCAAAGGATAAAAGCTAGGAACTTCAAACTTTATACACAGATAGATCAAATTGAGGACAGGTTCAGTGCACAAGAACCATTAGCCTCTCATTAGTATTTTTAGAGTTACTGTCCTTTGTAAATTTTAGCTTTGGATTTCTGCCGGGAGCATAACTCCGAAAGGATTAAAGCTAGGAACTTCAAACTTCATACACATATTGACCACATTGAGGACAAGTGCAGTATACAAGAATTATAACTCTATCTTCAGTATTTTTGGAGTTATTGCACTTTGTAAATGTAAGCTTTGGATTTTTGTCCAGAGCATAACTCCAAAAGGATAAAAGCTAAGAACTTGAAACTGTACAAAGCGCTGGTGGGGGTATTAATCACCTTTAGTGATAGCTTTAGTTGCTTTTATGAATTTTTCTGCATGTCAAAGAACCAGTGCACCAAGTAACGTTTTAGTTCGTTGTTCGACAAAATGGATTTTATGGGTCCATAATTATATGATGACTTGCCATGGATCATGAATCACGAAGATGAATTAAGCCCCATCTTTCAAGAGGATGGCTGAATACCAATGTTCGTAAAGTTGGCAGCCTAGCAGCGTGAAGTTGGCAGCCCAGGAGGCTAACAGCCTATTTTTTTTTTATTTTTTTCTTTATTTCTTAGTGATTGTTATATTGACCTGAACTTTTATATAGGACCGTTTACAACCACTGAAACTAAATTTAAAGAGATATTATCCCGATATTAAGTTGCCTCGGATAATTCAATTTCTTAAACTTATTTCGATAATAATGTCGCTAAACAGGGTTTGCATGTATCAAAATAATCTTTACGACGATTGGAACGTAAAAGTTAAAGAAATTTGGGTTGTTGTCAATTTAGGCTGCTGGCAGTCTAGCAGCTTAGCAGCGTAAAGTTGGCTGCTAGGCTGCTGGGCTGCTGGGCTGCCAACTTCACGCTGCTAGGCTGCTAGACTGCCAGCAGCCAAAATTGACAACAACCCAAACTTTTTTTAACTTTTACGTTCCAATAGTTGTAAAGATTATTTTGATACATGCAAACCTTGTTTAGCGACATTATTGTCGAAATAAGTTTAAGAAATTGAATAATCTGCAGCAACCTAATATAGGGATTATTTCTCTTGAAATTCAGTTTCAATGGTTGTAAACGATACTATATAAAAGTTCCATGGCAATATAACCATAATTCAGAAAAAAAAAAAAAAAAAAGAAAAAAAAAAAAAAAAAAAAAAAAAATTAGGCTACTAGGCTGCTGGGCTGCCAACTTCACGCTTCTAAACTGCCAGCAGCCTAAGGCTGCCAACTTCACGGACCTTCAATACCATGATAGTTGTTCTTAAGCTTTCTCTGTCTATTTAAAACATTCGAAAAGAGCAAATGTTGTTGACAGTAATTGTTAGTTCATAATACGTTTTTCTGTGCCATTCATGACGAAGTGAAATGTATCGGTTTACTCCCTGGGCGACGAATAAGCCCCCAAAACATTTTCAGTCTTAGTTTTGAACCAAATAATCGCAACTTCAAGGTTCCCTTTTATCCACAATGTTTGTGCAAAGTAGCCAGGGCAGATCAACGACTAGACTGCATTTTTTGTTGCAGTTTGATATTGATCCACACTGGCCTCAAAGTCACCCATAGTTGTGAAGGGACCTTCAAAGCAAATATGTATTGCATTGAAATTGTTTAAACTCAGTTATCGCGATTCTTGTACTTAAGGTTTCAGTCCCTGTGATATAAATAGTACGTTTATATAGAGTACCTCATAGACATTACGTATTTTCGTCAGTTCACAGAAGAGTTATCGGTATTGTTTTTCATTTAATGTTTGAATATGTGTCGATAGATAGATTAACAAACAGAACAAAGACATATTGGATTGTTTCGTCTTCTTACAACTTGAAATTCTATATATTGGTTTACTTACGTGTAGGTGAAGTAACTGAAGGTAACAAATCGCAGAAGAAATATTAAAAAATAAAAGGAAAAGAATTTATGGTTGAATAAGTTTGACAACGATAACAGTGTCAATTTTTGATACGAAATGTTGTCGAACTCTGGTTACATCCATGCATAGCACTTCTGAAATTCAAAGCCAGTCGTCGTTTCGTGTAAATGTATCATGTTATTTTTCTCTAATTTTTTTGTCGAGTTCGTTCTTTTTGACTATTAACATGTAATTGGCCCAAAATTACTTATTGTTTGAGAAACGAACGGGTCAAAAACGACAAATTTGACAGGTAAAAATAATGGATGCAAAGAAACAGACTGAAGCAACAGGCACGTAAAGAAATACGTGAGGTTCCTCTGGGGAAGGAGTACTGAGGATGTGTAAAGAGTGCCTGAATTAGGACTTGCATTATTGTCTCTCAGGTATAATGGCGAGACTGTTAAACATTATACTTAGTTCCAAAGTAAGCGATACATAGACATGGATGGGAAAAACTTAATCTGATTGTAAGATCAAAATAAAATGGCAAGCGACGTCAGCACGATTTTAGCCACATTCAGGTATTTCTTTCGCTAATGTAGCTGTATTACAGAGTGATTTGCGCCGATTTTACCTTTTTCCTATGTGCTTTACATTTATTTAGATATGGTCCCTGCATAACACATCTAGAGTTTCACCTACATATATAGAACGTTATTTCCAAGTGTGGTAGCATGTTCAAATAAATTGACGTTACAGAGAAAAGGGTCGTCCGATACAGCTCAAAATCAGCCATAAGCTCGCCTTCTTTTCCATACGTAAACAAAAGTTTGTTTTTTTAAATACAAGGTATACAGGATTTATGGGAAGAACAAATACAGAATATTTTGCCATTGAAACGGAAGGGGCTGCTTTGTGTCTGGTCTATAGAACATATTCTGTATTAAGCAACAATTTGTCAACCACTGAAGAAATGTGCACAACTCAATGTTGATTTAATGGTCTCTGATTTTTCCCCTTCGTAATGGCCTAATTTCTTTCAAATTACGATAAAAATATGTTTTAGTCATTCATTGTGATGCAAATACCTATTAGAACGAAAAAGTCAAGTCAGAACAGGTATTTTGTAACACAGTATGGTCGAAAAGCTTTTTTCACCTCAAAAGACGTTAGATGCACCAAAAGAATTAAAAGTTCAACAAAACGAATTAATTGCAGTCTCTTACTTTTCGACAAACTGTAACAAAGATGTCAAGATAAAAACTTCACAATGAATATTTTGTACCTCCACCCCTCGCTTGGATAACCAGCCAGACAACGCCGCCTCGGACTCTTACGAGTCATTACGAATAGTATGCTCATGCACATTCATCTTACAGGGCTCGCTCTAAATCATTAATGTTCTTTACGTCATCCCTGTTACTTACTTTTCGTCAACCGTAGTGCCACATGTGTTTAATGGCGGAATGGTCTTCGATTGCCATTGGAACGTACTGACGCTTTTTAGCGCAAGGACGTTCAGAGCGAAAAGTGTCAAGGGTCACAGCAACGTGTATTAACCTGCAATAAAACATCAGCATATCCGTTCACTGTCTCATGAGATATGACAGGGACGATCATTTCGACAATATCGAAAAGAATTGTAGTTGTCATGTATGTCTTTTTGATCTTGATAAGAAATACCGCCAAGGATCGTTACCTCTACCGTAACTATTATATTTTTAAAAGTCCTGAGGTCCCTACCTCTCACCCTTGTGCCGCCAAAAAACGAACCCCTCCATCGGGCACATTAAGATTAAAATTTGATTCGTCTGTGAAAACGATCCTGTTTATTGCTGTGTTGTCCAGCGACGGTGCTGACGTGCCTAATGCAGACATGGGGACGTGCCGATTACGGAGGCCCTTTGTAAGAAGGCCGATCATGATGACTTCTTTCGGTAAATCGGATATCACTTTACTGTGTCCTATCTATGTCATTTAACAAGCTTTGAATCCACAGTGAACCGACGGCCGCTGTGATAACGTCATCACGATTCGATCTATGTTTTTTTTTTCCTTGAACAGGGTCTACGCCTGACAATCGATTGGTTGAAAACGCGCCTGTAAACGATAAACTGTTCTCTCACGATGCCCAAAATGATGTGCCACGTCAGCAACACTTGAACCCGCTTCAAGTAGTCCCAAAGCAATATTTTTTTCACTTATGGACAGGCCTGAACGATGACTCATGATAGCTGCAACTTATTCTACTTCGAATCTTAAGAAATGTCTGCCCTCAATAAACAACGATGACAGGGACGATCATTTTGGTGCAATATTGGAAAGAATTATGGTTACCATGTTTAGTTTTCTAGTCCGGTATACTATGATAAGAAATGCCGCTATTTGTCACCACCTCAACCGTAACGATCATATTTTAGTCCGATAAGTAGATTCATCTCCTTGTGTCGCCAATTACGAACCCCTCCATTAGGTCCACTAAGATTAAAGTTTGACTCGTCCATGAACCGATCCTGTTTATTGTTGTCGTGTCTGCGAGGTGCTGACGCGACCAGTTCAGACGTGCAACGTGCAACGATTTTTTGGCCGTTGTAATATCCCTGACATAATGAGTCGGAATTCTCAATTTTTAAAGAACTGATTACTGTTTAAACACCAGCGGTCTCACAATATCCCTTTAGCTGCTAAGCGCGACTCATTGACCTTTTGCGGAGAGTGTAGATCAAGATCAGACTGCACAGAACGTGCAGTCTGATCTTTGATCTACGCTGTCCGATATGGAGATATTTTTCTCCAAAAAATAATTTTGAAATAGCATTATTTTAGTTCTTACTATCGTCTTAAAAGTTTAATGTAATCGCTGGCTAAGGGTAAACCTCTGTATGCCATTTTTTGTCTTGAGGACAATCTTCAGAAGCTTACTTAAAGTTTGTACATAATTTACGTGCACGGCGGATGGCGTTTTGTATTACAACTTTTGATAAGTGAAACTCTATCCTTGTGATTGGGTGACACGTACAGATGAAAATTTCAGATTCGTTTCTTAATCCTTATCTCTTTACCACAAGGTCACGAGTTTTAACGGACCTGAACAAAAAGCATTTCGAAAACATTGTTGGAAAGGAGAAAATGGTGGTAACCAGCATTTTCTCCTTTTACCAGAATGTTTTCTTCCCTTCCCAAAATAAATTTAATTTTTTGAGTCGCAGTTGTTTTAACGTCTGCAAAATGCCTTGAATTTCGACTAGTCTAAAATTGTGTTGTTTGGTAAAGAGTTTTAAACGGTGTTCTAATAACAGGAACTGCATCTAGTATATCACAAGAATAATTGTCTTGAATACAAAGCTGCTATGAAGCCATGCTTTGATCAGAATCTGCTGTTTAAACACAACTGTTGAAATTTCCCAGCTATCTTTTTTTTTTTCAAGTCTCATAAAACGACAGCTCTTTGCAAATATGATCGTCCTTGTATATAGTAACTTTCAAAGTTCAATGGTAAAATTTGCCAGAAAGTAAAAACATGAAAACCACAGAATATGTACTATGTAGTTAATCGTTTAATTACCGTTTCCCCCTTTTATTTTCTATTTCAGTCCAAACAAAAAGCTCGACAGAAAACTGATAATTTCGTTCTTTCACTGTCAGCATCATAACTTGTTTTTGGCCAGGCGAACTAAGTATCCTGAGAAACGGATAACTTCATACACCTTATAATATATGTTAAGAATGTTGAATATCAAATGCTGTACTTCTTTAATAATGTTAAGAACGTTGAATATCAAATGCTGTGCTTCGTTAATAAATAATATATGACAGTAACTGGAATTGAACCGAGCAAATGTAAAGAGGTTTCTAAACAACGCTTTATGTAAACTTTCTCTCTCTTTGGCTCTCTGTCTCTCACTGTCTCTCTCTCTCTCTCTCTCTCTCTTTATTTTTAAGGTTGAAATCAATTCCCACTATTCAGATCACAACAACGGTCGTCACATGTAGGCCACGACTCAAATGTGTTACTTACTACGGTTCTGGTCAAAACTGCAGCTAGCGTTTGTCTCTAAACGGCTGGAATGTTAAGGAGAGTAATGCGAACCACTCCACCTGATTTTGGTTTTACGTAGGCGTCGTGCGTGGCTCAGTGGTAAAGTGTAGGACTCGTGACCTGGAGGCCCCGGGTTCGAGCCTCACTGGATCCACTGGGTTTTTCGTGGGAGTGTGCTTGAGCACTTCAGAGCCCTAGCCTAGTACTCGGGTGACACTCAGGAAATACATGAATATGTGAACTGTCGCCTTGATATGAGTGAAATAATGTTGAAAGCGCCGTGCAACACCATTCAATCAATCAATCAATCAATTAGTTTTAGGCTTAACTTCATCCATATTCTAAGTAAAAATGGTCGCAGTTTTCAGCGTAAAAAGGGACCGGTAAGTGGCCCGCCGCCTCATGCGACAAAATCGTTTGACAAAATCTGCATTAATTAAAATGTTCGTAAGTAATTTTGAAACGATTGATCCTTACCTGCAACTTTTTTGTTTCAACTCTTTTTTTAAAGTTTCGAGTCTGAATAACTAAAGATCTTTGCATTATCAAGCCATATTAAAAGATCTCTTCAATTCAAATCACATCTTTGTCAAACTATTTCTTTCTTCATTTCTCTTATATCCCCCTCTCTCTCTCTCTATCTCTCTCTCTCTGTTTCTCACTCATTTACTCTATCTCTCTCATCTTTGTGTGTTTGCCAATCTATTTCAACGTTTCTGTATATTTGTTTTGCATATTTTTACATTTTACCCTCTTAACAAATTTTCAAAGGACGTCTTGTAAAAATTCCTGTTAGTTATAAAGAAATAGTAATAAAATCACATTTAACCATCAGGCTGCTAAACGGGACTCAAGGACCTTTTGCGGACAGTGTAGATCAAGATCAGACTGCACAGAACGTGCAGTCTGATCTTGGATCTACTCTGTCCGATAAAGAGATTTTTTTTACCAAAAGAATACCTTTGAAATAGCAAAATTTAGGTTTTTAGTATCGGCTTGAAAGTTTAATTGCACTTATTTAGCAGGATCAGGGCTAACCCTTTACCACACAACAATAGTTAGGACTGGCCCAAGTTGAAAGCATTTGCAGACGACAAATGAGATGTTGCTCAAACGATTAGATTTGTTCATGAAAGGTTAGAAAACATTGTGGGAAAAGTAGAAAATCCTGGTTACCAGCATTTTCTCCTTTTCCTACAATGTTTTCTAAAGTCAAATTTCCCAGGGTTGTTAAAACTCGGAAATGTGTGGTAAAGGGTAATATATGATTAAAAGTAAAAAAAAAAAGAGAAAATGATCATTTTCGGCAACAGCGTATTTCTCCCATGCTTTCAGTTGTCCACTGGGAGACATGAAAGGTCGTATACCGCAGTATTTTGTTAAATCCACTATTTGATATGTGAATAGGATTCAAAAGTTGCGCATGCAGTCATAGGTCTAGCTCAAAATTCATTATATAAACGTCTGCATTTCGACGCTAATCCATAAAGTACCGCAGAATTCTGCAAAAGGAATCGATACGCCTTCTCTTTTCTTGGCAACAACCTGTCTTTCATCACACAGTCCGGATTATATCATCGCGGAATATTCTCTCAAGACATTTTCCCGTCTTCATGGCTTTCACGCAATATTTTAACTCTTTAACTAGAGAGGAAAAACACTTAGAGTCACCCATTATGGAACGATTAGCATACACCAAAATAAAACCTGCTCGAAAAGATGAAATTTATTTCTGGCAAGTTAAAAGAAATGTGGGACAAGCAAAAAACACTGGTGACCAGCATTTTTCTCCTTTTCAAATATTGTTTTTAAGGCGTTTTTATTTTTGCTAGTGTCTTAACCTTTAGGCTGCTAAGCGCGACTGAAGGACCTTTTGCGGACACTGCAGATCAAGATCAGGCTGCACAGAACGTGCAGTCTTATCTTGGATCTACACTGTCCGACAAGGAGATATCTAACCCCCTCCGCCACCCCCGGGAAGAAATAAATAAATAAACTTAAAAATATGAAAGTTTTGGTTTGTACCGTCGGCTTGAGAGTTTCATTTCACTTATTTTGCAGGATAAGGGTTAAATAACACGGCGGTTGTTTGGTTAAGGCTTACGGCATCAACATCGGAATAATGTATCGGATTTCTTAAGCCGATTACATTACAGAAATTTATAGCGATGCCGAATTTAGACCTTGTCTCTATCAAAAAAAAAAAAGAAATGTACTTTACAAAATTCATACAGGGCGTATTGTTTTCCAGCTGCCCATTTTTTGTAATATTGTGATAAAAGGAGAAATTGCTTGTAAATGCCAATTTACTCCTTTGGATACAAAGTTTATTTGTGATGTTTGTTCTATTAAGCAATTGGTTTTGTTCTTAAGTTATATTTCACGGTTTTTTTGTCAAAGGTATTCGCCCATAACAAGAATCGCATTTAGATTCGTATTCAAAATTTTCGTTTCTTAAATATTTATCAACCGTTCAAAGCTGCATACGCCCAAATTTTGACTACAATTTTATAGGAAGACGTCAGAATATGGCTATTTACATTTAGTTTGAAAAGTAAGCACAAAAAAAAAAACCCACCATAATTGGGGTAAATGCAATCCCAGGGATTCAAGCCTGTAACCTTCCAAATTGTTACCAAGCGACTGTAGCACCGCAGCAATCTGCAAAACGTATTTCTTGGCTCGTTTGATTCATATTCGATCCTTGTTAAGCAACAACCGTTTCCTCGTAACAGATGTAATAAACACTGTTACTAAAAGAAAAACTCTGTGTGTGTGTGTGTGTGCGTGTGTGTGTGTTGGAGGGGCGAGACATACGCTTTGAAAAGGGGGTTTAATGTATATGCAAAAATATCGATCCGTGTCAGCCTGTGCAGCCCGGGCAGACTGACCTGGGTCGATACTCCTTACTATTAGTAATTTTCTACCTATCAAAGGACAATTCCACCACACGGTTCAGTCGGTTTTCAGTCTTGAAGTATGGAATTATTTGAACTATTTTTAGAGAAGACTATGGAAATACCCTTTGTGTGTAACGTATAACTGAAAATTGCCAAATGGAACAGGTCGAGGTATCTAACTCTTGAACTATTGTATAAGTAAAAATGGACATTTCTATTTCAAAGTTCTACTCACAGACAACGATATCGGAAGTGTAGATCGAGAAGTCAGACTGAGTTATTTGTAGTCTGATCTTGATCTACGGTGTCCGAAAAATTTCAATCGGTCACGGTCTTAGTTTTAAAGACACGGTAGTCGCCCGACCTTGGCGCTTTGTCAATAGGCGACTTTTTCTTTTTTGAATCTGAAATCTTACCTGGTTGTAAATCTGCGTGGAAGAGCTGTTGTGAAAATGTGAAGAGAAAGCTTGTGAAGGAGAAAAGCTCAATATCCAAATGCACAAGAAATTTCTTTCTTAAATTAGATTTAAAAGAAGGGAAAAGAACAAGATTGTGGAGAAAATCATATTTTCTCCAAATTGGGTTTACATTTAATTTAGGTTTCTTTTCCGCATGCATTAACCCTGAAGCTGCTAAACGCGACTCACTGACCTTTTGCTGACAGGGTAGATCCAAGATCAGATTGCACAGAACATGCAGTCTGATCTTGGATATACACTGTCCGATAAGGAGATATTTTTTGCTAAGAATTGAGTTTGAAATAAAATTATTCGGGTTGTTACTATCGGCTTGAAGGTTTTATATTTAACTCCTTTAGCAGGATAAGGGTAAAGAAGCCAGACAAATGTGTAGCTGGGATATAAATTGTGAATATAGGGAACTTAGTTCAAAGGCTTTCTTTTCTATTGTGCCTTTCACTGGACAACAATCTAAAATCGCGGTATGCATTTAACACTTAAGCTGCTGAATAAATGAAACGCAAATTTCTACTCAATACTAAAAGCCCAAATATTGCGGTTTCAAAGTTGATTTCACCGGAAAGAAAATACCTTATCGGACAGTGTAGATCAAAGATCAGACTGCACGTTCTGTGCAGTCTGATCTTGATCTACACTGTCCGCTAAAGGTTGGTGAGTCGCGATTAGCAGCTTAAGGGTTAAAGGGGACTATTCAATTTTTCATGATATTACGGAATTTCAAAAATGTCTTTTCATGGAATTTAGTAAGAGAATTGTTTGCAAACCATCAATGAATTAGATGGTAGTCATTGCGACAGGATATATCCCCCTTACCGCTAGTCAAAGTTTCGACGATGTTTATGTGGGAAAGCAGCCATAAGGTTGGGTAAAGATGTTGTGCGAAGCAATGGTAAAAGAAACCCCTGGAAAGCATGGATAGGTGCACTTGCCCCCGCGAAAAAAGTGAAATAATGTTGAAAACTGCGTTAAGAATCATAATAAAGTAAAATAAAACTCTCTCTCTCTCTCTGTCAGTGGCGACTTAATAGCTTTTACAGAGGGTATAGATCAAAATCTGACTGTACGGAACGTGCGGTCAGATTATGTGTCTATGCCTTCTGCTGTCGCACATAGCAGCTTAAGGGTTAACACTGCAATAATGATTTAGTCTTAGCCTTTGAAAAAAATTACAGCCTATATAATTGGCAGCTAAAGACTTAAATGCTAAGAAACATAAAATCTGACACTGCATTAATCAACAAGCATAGTTTTGGCAAGTTTTTTTTTTTTTATCGTAAGAGATAATGGAATGCAGTGGAAGATCAGAATTCATGAACATGCAGGCTAGAATCGGTCTTTTCCTTATCCTGCTAAATAAGTGAAATGAAACTTTCAACCAATAGTAAAAACCAAAATTTTGCTTTTTTAAAGGCAATTTTTAATTTTCGTTCTGTGCAGCCCGATCTTGATCTACACTGTCCGCTTAAGGTCCTTGAGTCGCGCTTAGCAGCATAAGGGTTAAGGACCCAATACATAAACAAATAAATAGATAAACATCAAGTATAGTTCACGGTCACGTTTTACAGGATAAAGATCAACTTTATAGAAGAGGTAGAGAGTTAAAAAGCTTACCCAAGAGCGCTCTCTAGTATGAGGCGGTGCAATATTTTCAGTTTTGAAATAGTAATACGTACAAAACCATCTGTGCCTATCGCCTTTTTCATGTCGGAGAGAAGTTGGACGAAAATTTCAAAAAATGTGTTATTGACGAAAATTTGATCTTACATCGTTAATTCTTTTATCCAACCACAAGTGATCACGGATATAAGCCAGGGGAAAGGAGACTTAATGCATCTACGAAAAGTTTAGATCCAGGTCAGCCTGCAAGTCCGCGCAGGCTTACCTGGGCCGAAACATTTCGCTCTCGGTCAATATTCTGTATGTCAAAGGACCAGTCTACCTGATGACACAGACCGTTGTTAGACAAAATAGGCTATATGGATCCATAATTATATAATCAATTGCTTAGTATAATGCATCACGGAGATGCATTAAGCTTCCTGTTACCAGAGCATCGCTCATAGATGTTTTACACTGAATGTGGACCAAAGTAAGACTGCAAATATTTGGAGTCTTACCGTAGTCTACATTCTGTACTTCTCTTCTGATAGGTCATAAGTAAAACCTGATCATAGGTTTACATTTTGCGCTTCTCTCTTAATAGTTTTAGCCATATGATTTCCTGCCAAATAATACTACGAAAATGTAATACTAAACGCTCTCTCAGACGACAGAATTTTAGACTGTTTCGAATTGAAAGCACTTGTGGATGATAAGTCCAATTCAAAAAGAGTTTGGTGCGTAGTACTGATAAAAGAATCTTCAGGAGCGGACGGGTAGATTCATTGGCCACAATGATATAACTGGTATATTGTTGATATCGGTACAAAAAGTCCACATAAGGGTATATTGTTCATATCGGTAAAAAAAGTCCAAATAAACAATGTAAAAATACGCCCCTACTATGTGCAAACCCAGCTTTACAACTGGTCCTTTCTTTTTCGCTTTTTATCAACGGACAAAAATGTAGACTTGTCCAAATTGAAAGGGTTTGCAGACAACAATTCTAGTTTGGCTCCAATGATGGAATTTCTCTTTGATAGGGTAGAAAACATTGTGGGGAAAGGGGAAAATGCTGGTCACCAGCATTTTTTTCCTTTTCCCACAAGGTTTTCAAAAGGCTTCTACCTCAGGATTGTGTGGTAAACAGTTAAACTCTGCCACATCAAACTGTATGTAGAGGTCATGTTCATCTCCCATTGCACCTGGTCGTCCATGTGTGAAGCGTCAACATCTGTCATCAGAGGCTCTGGGTTCAAATTACGAGAGGGTCAGGGTCAACGTTTGTAAACAAATACAGGACAGCAGTCATCGAAAGTGATTGATATAAAAGTAGTACATTTATTCCTTTCAAAACAGTTGTAAAATATGTGCCATGCTCTGTAAAAAGGGGTTTAATGCATCTCCGTGATGCATCGTAACAAGCTAGACATCACATAATTATGCATCCATAAAATCCATTTTGTCTGACAACCGGCTGAATCGTGAGGTGGAATAGTCCTTAGCCATACAGAAAATTTACCAAAAACAAAAGGTTTCGACAGAGGCGCGGACTGCACAGGCTAACCTGGGTCGATACTTTTGCAGATGCATTAATTCCCCTTTTCACAGAGCATGACTCAGTTTTAAAAGGCACCTCGTAATAACTGAGTCAGTGATTAGTGTTTTACGCCGCTTTGATTTCAGATATATCACTTCTGCAGCTCACTTATCTATATATGTCATTGATTTCATCTATACTAGGATAGGGCTTTGGAGTGTCTTGCCCACGAAAACTTTTACGAAAATTATCTCAACACTTCTAGTGATGATCGAACCCGAGGCCTCCAGGTCATTGTACAAATCAATGTACAAATCAGTAGGACCAGCTAACAATTCATCTACTTGATCAGTCTAAGAACCCACGAATTACAATAAGCAATAGAGTTAACACGACTCTTCTTGAAATAAATTTGCAGCATGCATTTTTTTAAAATATTCCCGTAAAAGGTCGAACAGTAACTTGAGTTAAGATTTAGTACACAAATGCAAGTACGAAACCTTGTGACTGAAGGGAGCCATTGGTTGTTACAAGTGTTTTCTGCTTTTGCAACTATGTTTTCAAAAGCGGTATGCTGCAAGAAGCCATTTGTTGTCTGTCGGTGATCATGTCTTAAAGTATGTCCGCTAGGGGCAGTATTCAACAAACATTCTGTAACGCAAATTCTGATTGAATAAACCAAGTGGTTTAGCCGATCAGAAATTGTGTAACATTTAGTATTTAGAATAACTCTTAAAATGCAAATAAGAACAGTTGGTAAATACTGGCCTAGATATAATTTTGTCATTTTATCAACATCGTTAGCACATGAAGATGACCAACGAACAGTTAAGTAAAACAAACGTGTACATTTTTTTTTATTAGAAGGCAGACGAGGCGCCAGTGAGTTATATTATAACTATCTTCTACGTAGCATCATTTTTGAAGACTTGAGGGACTCTTCATCTTTGAATGAGCGATAAGTCATTCCTGCTTCTCCCCTGTTGTTATACCCGTTAGAGTTGCCAGGTACGGCGTAGTGACCGTTTAAGTTGGCGTAAGTACAGTCATCATACCACCATCCGCCACGATCCTTGCGCGCACAATCGTACCCACTCCTATCATTGTCGTATGTGCTAAAACTTTCACCATTATTATACAGAAAGCCTTTGTATGTTGGAGCTGAAAAGTAAAACGTCATGTCGTCGGTGCTGATGCCTCGACCAGTAGTATTGATTAAGAATAGATAAAGCCATTATCTTATAAACTTATAAATCAAGTAATTTCGTACTGGCCGAGTAAATGGTCTGATGTCTGCGATGTTTGACATTGGGCTAATACCACAGACCTCAGACCTGTAACTCGGCCTTTACTAAATAAATGGATTAATGACAGTTTTATTAATTAATGGCCGGGATTCGTCGCCTTTTCTGGACATGACATTGACCGAGTTTTTCTCATACTGACCGCATTAGCTGATATTGGTAAACTTTGTCATTCAGTATCGAGCGGACCTTTTACGTCATATTAATGCATAGCACAGTTTGGTAATTAATAATGCGATTTATTTATCAACTTGTGTACATTTGAAACTACTGCAAATTTAATGAAACCTGTATGAAGATTGCAATTATAATATTTCAATAAATCATGGCCAATACAACAAACATTTACCAATACATAAAAGCAGGGCAACACTGTGAATGAATCAATCTGATCGACTGTTGCAACAGAGCCAGTAAAAGATTCTCCACAGATGACTTTTCCTCCGCTGCCTTGTAAAAAAAAAATTTGAACTGGACAATTTGAATTAGTTATAGGTATATTCTCGGCACTTTGCAACATTTCACCTTCCAACCATACAAAAAGTTAAGTATTGCGTAACCTTGTGTACTTCAACATTAAATTCTGTTTTTTGTTTTTGTTATTTCCGCTGTGGTGAGGCTGAGGTACATGCTAAGTAATGGCAAAGCAGAAATATGGCGGAATTAAATAATCTTACATTTACCTGTTGATGATACGTTTAACTCATTAAGGTTATTAGCAAAAAATAATCTCTCATGTCAACTTTGAACTTGATGATACTATGCGTAAAGAAAGCTTGGTCCAGATCAATTTATGAATATATTTCGATGCCTTTTGAAGAAAGTCAGTTTAAAATGATAGTTTTGAGGTGAATCATTAACATTGTCTTAAACCGTCTAATTTCATATTTCATATTAGCCCTGTTAACTGGCCTCAGCCTGTCGTATTAACCCTCGCCTTGCGGGCTCTTGCCAATACGACAGTTCTTGTAGTAAAAAAGGTCATCTTCGGTGAGAAACAAAAAAGACGTCTATAACAGATTGTTGCAAGTTCATCAAGATGATCAAAGGTTTTCTGTGAGGCTTGTTTGTTAAGCAGGTGAGGTTTTATGTTCGATCCGCATCGTTGTTTTTCATGAGTGAATCTTTGGGTATGGCACTTCAAAGCCCCAGCCTAGCGCTGACCGACAGTGAAGCCTAGGAAGCACATGAATAAGCCAGCTTTTTCTACTAATTACGGAAACTCGTTTTGATGAAATTTGCGTAAAACATAAGTCTATCAAACCAACCGAAATAATGAAACAAGACACATACAAATGGTTGCCGATGAGGAGGAGACAGAAAGGCTGTAGCGCGATCCTGCATGAACAGAAAACTGTTTAAATGTCTCATAGGCTTTTGAATTGTCTGCCGCTACTAAGTCAATACGTAGTTCTGTAGGCTGTTGTGTCAAATGGTAGAGGTAATGTAAACCTTAAAAACGAAAAAGAATCATGCATAACACAATTTTAAAATAAATTTTACACATCCACAAAAGCACTCAGCTAAAATCTGAACGTAACATCGCATGGTCAACACCTAAGAATGATGGTCGCTGTGTCAAACAGTAGAAGTAATTTGTAAACCTGTTCAAGGAATACAAACTGTTGAATTGTTCGCAGTGACCAAGTCAATTGATACTTAAAATTGTTGGTTGTCGTGTGAAATAGCAGATGTATTATCGGTTGTTGTATTGTTGCGACAGAGTCTATATCTATAATTGTAATTTACAGTGTAAAATTGTCGAGATATAATTATATATATATATATATATATATATATAACCAAGAAAAACAGGCTGTCCTATTGTCTGCCGTGACTAGGCAATTTGTACCTCTACAGACTGCCGTGTCTAATAGTAGAGGTTATGTAAGCGTAAACAACAAACATAGGTACTGTGTGATGTACATGTAACTTTTTCAGTCTGAAATCTATCTATGGAAGCAGAAATTATATTTGTAAAATGGGTGCGTGTCCCCAGCCCGACGACATTGCGCTAGAATAGATAACGACTGTTGACCACGACGAAAGATGATAACTGTGCACATCCAAAAACAACATGCTTTTTAATTGGCAACTTTCTAAATATCATATATGATATTCAGAAATATCAGGCCACTGGCCAGTTAATGATTATCTTCTTAAGTTACATTGTTTCTTCCAGTGCAAGCATATACTTAATTTGTGGATGTGCTTGAAACTTTACTCAGTGCTAGATTAAGATCTCCCACAAAGACCCCTGGTTCACAGTATGGCGTGGCGTCCCTTTAACGTCATTTTCAACATTATTTCAACTATATCACGAAAACCATTACATAAACATGTATTCCTCTTTACCTATACTACACGCTCTTGCTAAGAAACTGGCAACCACAAAAAACTCTAAATTGAAAAATTGTCTAGTCGTCGGAAAGGAACTCATCCTTTAACGAGTAACTTCAACCGATACCCACAAAAAATTTTGATGAGCAGGATTTCTAACTCACAAATTCCGTATAACTAACCCTGCACGTTCCCGCTATGCTCATCTCAGAGCGTAAGTTTAGTACAGGTGAAACGAAGGACCAACATGAATATGCAAGTTGTCGACGTGATATCTAATAATAAGGCAATCTGTCCCGCTGAACTACCGCAGTTGCGCTATCATAATCTGGTATAAAAATACCGAAATGATCAATAAAGCAATTACTTACCGAGCCAAAATTCTCCGTTTAAATTACCAAATCCATACTCATATTCCGTAAAATTTCTGTAGAAATCTACGGATCCATTTAAGCGATACTGGAATATCTAGGAAAATATAAGTAAAATATGTTATCTCTCTGGTGCATTTTTAACGATATCCTGTATTGTGATATTGTGCCGCTACAGTACATGTATTTCTATTTCAATGTATTTTCCATTATCTTTGAATAAATTCATCATCTATTTCAACGTCATAGCAGTATTTGGTACACCATCATCTTTGTCTATATATCTGTAGCTCCATTGTTATTTCAGTTTCTACATAATCTTATCAACACTCAAAACACCAACAGTTTCAACATCTATTGTAGCGTCCATATCATTGCAGCCGCAACTTAACAATCATCTTATCTCCCTGTCATTAATTTTTTTGTCAGCTATATTTCGTCATATCACTAACCTTGTTACAAAACTTTTTTTTTTTTCATATATATTATTTTATCTACTTTGTTGTCGCCCTCCACATCCATATCAGCATCCGCTGCCACTTCATTATCCAATGTTTACCAGCTAGATCATCCGATCCTTTTTCCATTTTTGTCAAACATTGCATCTTTAAAATACCAACCACTTCTTCATCTACTGCAACCTTTTCTTAAAAAATCAATACTGCCTGAAGTTTGAAATACATTTCAGCATATAGTTCTTTCTCCACTTCTGATTAAACGTCGATATCCATTGCATCATTTCTAATTTGACATTGCCACCTGAAACAAACGCCATCGTCAATTCAATAAGTCACTCTACCGTCCAGTTGATTAATGACATCAGACCTTCTTTAAAGTCGACTTCATAGACCAATTAATCGTCTATTTCATAGTTCATGAAAGTTCGTCCAGTTCATGATCCATTTCATCATCATAACAGGGTTTTTCTTCGACAATATTTTCCACCATCAACCCGAATATGTTCTTAAGTACCAACTTTACCATACTATTTAACATCACCAATTCAATCGTCTTCATATACATGTTTACTCATTTTATTGTCCACTTTCGTATCAATAGAATACAATAGAATACAGTACAATGCAATACAATACAATAGTTTATTCAATACTAAGGCCACTGGACCATTATATATTACATAGTACATCGAGAGAGTTTAAATTGCATCCAGCAGAGTGTATAGACTGGCATCACGACCAGCAATCTTGCTCTTTGATCTCAGTCTACACTCCCTACAGTGTCCTATTTGGAACCAGTCTTTGGATTAATATCATTGTCCAAATAAACGCATGTATCCATTTTAATTATCCGCTTTATCGTCCAAGCAGTCATCTTTATCAATTGTTTCTTTCACGATCCATTCGATCATTATTTTCATCGTCTACCTTGTCATACATTTCAACATACGCTAAACTTATTTCTCTACACCCACTGTACCATGCATGGCATATATTGAACTGTATACCAATTTTATGATTTATTTTATCATGCACCAAGTTTTCCCAATAAACAGTTCACCTAATTATCCATTTTTTTGTCCGTTGAAGTTTACATTTTAGCTTAGACTTCATCATCTCCATTCTATCGTCCACTTTTAGCAAAACCTCTGCCATACATTTTAACTTACATCTCATTATTCTCTTTCTCATCTAAAAAACATTAATAGTATGATATTCCCCAGTATCCAAATAGTCACGCACTTTAGCATCCACATTATCGTCCGATAAGCATCCAAAGTCTATATCATCTTCCAATTCCGCATCAACCTCATAATCAGATTCTTCATCCACTCTTTGGTCTACTTCACTGTCCATGATCTATTCAACTAACTATCTATTTATCCACTTCATTATCATTTAATATTCACTCAACACTTATTTATGACTGAGAGTCTTTTTCTGAAAAAATTGTTTATGATAAACTTCAACATTGAATTCATCATTCACTCATTGGCCTTTTCATCTGCATGAACATTTTCCTCAGAACTTATTTAATCATCTATTCCATCAAGCACTGCAATATCATCAGATACTTTATGAAATGACCATTAACCATCATCCTTTTGGCCACTACTGAAAATTCAACTTGATCATTCATTTCATCATGTGCATGCATGTCAATTTGATCATGTTCTTAACTTCGTGAACTTTAACATCCAGTATTCCCTTCATCTTTCTTTTTCTTTATTGACTTAATTTATGACACAATTGCACAATCGAAGGGACCATGACGTCGATGATGAAGAGGAAGCCAAAATTAATGGTGTAGGGATTTTGAGTCAACTATATAATAGTGGATGATAAAGTTAGTGCCCGAAAAGATGTTGCAGTTTAACATACATTGGATGCTAAAGTGTAGCTGTGGTGGATGATTAAGTGAATGATTAAAAAGACAACAATTGCATGAAGAAATGGAAGATGGGGTTTCCCAAGCTCTCATTACTTTTTTTTTCATGATACAGGCATGAATGACCAGTACCAATTTTAATCTGTTTTTGCAAATGATGTAAATATAAAGTGATTTAAACGTAATACGGAAACTGGAAATTTTACTGTTTGAACCTGATGCCTCTGCTGATTAAAATGAAGCTTTTTTTTTTTATAAAGAATAAGATGATGGCAACTATGATTATTATTATCATTATTTTAGACGACGAATATGATGGTAACATTAATGAAGATGGTAATGAAACCAAAACTTGTCACAGAGAAGCTGAAAAGATTGTGCCATCAGTTATGTTTCTACTTACGGTCCAGCCTCCTCCATCTGTATCCATGTCACAAAAGACCTCGACGGTTTCGTTTGTGGTATTTACTTTAACCGTGTAGACACCACTCATAGAGTTTCCAGCATTTCGTATGTCAACACAGTCAGACAATCCTGAAATAAAGTAAAATATATAAATCCACAAGGCAAATTTTGTACTGCCTTGTTGCCATTTGAGACATTAGGATTTATTTCTTATTTATTTAAGCTTTTTTAACTACATTTTGACCGATTTGATCCATACTCCTGATCCTTTAATGTTTTAATAATAATAACAATAATAATAATAATAATAATAATTCTCTTTATTTCCTCCTCTGGAGATTAAGTGAACATTATTTCATACAGTCATAGCGTAATACAAGAAGTTGGAAAGGACAAACAAACAAACAAACAAACAAATAATAATAATAATAAATAAATAAATAAATAAATAAAAGGCGGGTAAAACAAAATGAGTATTGAATTTATAAACAGCAATTGGCTGAAAATTGTTTGTTTTTTTTTTTCTTTCTGCCACATTGCAGATATTCAAGGGCACGATCTATGAGATACTATGAGCTACTAGCAGAAAACATCTATAAATGAATTCGATAACTTTTAACCTAAAATACATGTGTTTAGTAATGACTGAAGAAGGGTCAACGCCCAAAATTATGACCAGAAAATATTCGTTGAACGTAAGCACTAATTCAGTGCAGATTTCTGTACTGAAATTTATGTATAAATGTTTAACGAGATAAGATTTTAGTGAATTCGTTGATGCGCACTCGAGCAGTCTGTGCTTGATGTAGCCCAAAATATCCCGACCCCATAGACAACACCGTTTCGTTTTATCCTCTGGGATTGATGTCTATAGTTTAGCAACAAACATTATTTTGTAAGACGTTAATCCCGCATTATAGAGAAAATAGATTGTGGATGGTTGCATTGATCGATGCAGCCGGGAAAATCTGGAGAAATCAGCTGATCGCATGCGCATCAACCATTCTTCAGTTTCCCTTTTCTCTATTGTGCGAATAATGGTTTGCCGCCAGGCATTTTTTCAATGTAAGAAACAGCAACCATTAATGTACATATTTAGCAGAAAGTTCAGATTATGCTTTGCTAATAAGCCAAAACTACCAGGTATAAAAGCCCATGCTTACTTTCGAAGGATTATAGATGAAAAGAAAAAGCTTTCTTAAGAATAAACGTTTACATAACGCTGATTCCTTCATACTCAGAATTTTGTGTAAAAACACGAGCTTTCTTCTTTCAATCATTGCTGTTATACGGTTTTAACTCAACACTGATTCGCACATATCTGACTGGACTCTGATGCGAAAGCCTTGTATCAGTTTTTACTATACGATGTTGAACAACATTAAGCATTCGTAAGTCGGCATCTTTCAAATCATTCCTGCGCTCACACCCATATAGAGCTGTTGGGATAATTAATGACCGATAAAGCCTAGCAGATATCATGGGATTTACAGCATAGCGCCTCATGCCGAGGTCAGCCATGGAATAAAACGCGCTTTTCGCTTTTTGACAGCATTCTGCGATGCGATTAGATAGTGATAAGGAACTATCTTGACTTATACCAGTGTGCATAGCATAATCGCTCTGTTTTACACATTATTGTCCCAACAGAAACTCATATGGCGTGCTACCCTTTTTCTTATTAAATACGACAACATTCGATTTGGAGCAACTGACTTCAAATTTCCAGCGGTATGAATATCTATATACAATATCAAGTATACTTTGAAGATTAATTGCGTATAATGAAATCACAGCGAGATCATCGGCGAAAGCGAGGTTTCCGCACTTCGCATCAATACTAGAGTAGAGGCGCAAACTTTTATCAGGTTTTTCAAGCTCCTCTAGTAAATCGTTTATAAATACAAGATAATAAATAAGTAGACACCACACTGCCTTGACGTACTCTTCGCGTTAGCGGGATCGGACGAAATTTATTTCCGTTTACAACAACGCGGCAATTTAAAGCCCCAATAAAGTCCAAAATTAGAATTTTTTTATGCTTGAAAAAAGGCATGAATCTGTTAGATTTACTCTTATTTTGTCGCAAAGGGGATAGGGGCGTTCATAGCAGCATCGGTTCATGTCACAGAACCATACAAAAATCCTAATTTTTTTTTATCAATTCTCCCAACTGACGTTACTACGCACTATTCGGAATCATTCTGGTGTCCTATTTGTAGACACCATGTGACCGATGACGTATTACACAGACGATGTGCTTTCTCTCCTTAGAAAACGTTGCGAAACTTCGGTAAGTCTTTAATTTTCGTTAAATTACCTGCGCTCATCGTATCTAATTTATTTGTATGCATTTGATTGGTAAATCGGAGTTGTGTTATATTTATTTCGATCATGATATGCCTATTTCTTCTTGTCAAGAGTCGTCCAAACATCGAATGACATCTCGGCCTATAACACTTTCGGCCTATTACAATTTCGACTAGTAAGAAATTCGGCGCATACAAAATCGAATGTCTACACAAGGTATAAAGGTTTGTAATATGAGCCATGGGGAATAAGTCAAACAAAATGCGGACGTTTTATAACGAAGATCAGACTTTACATTATGTGCGATCTGATCTTGATCTTCGTAGGTAATGAAAAAGTTAAGAATGTTGTGGGTTTTTTTTTTTTTTTTTTCGGGTCTGTAATTACTAGCGAATTTTGACCTGAGTTTAGCATCAGGTGGTGGACGTTTTATATCAAAGGTCAGACTTCTTACTAGGTGCAATCTGATCTCGATCTATGCTGTCAACAAAGGATATTTCTCAACTTTCAAGAGTTTAGTAAAACACATTGCTTATTGATATTTTTACTGCTAGTTTTTGAAGACAGAGTTGATGTTACTTCATCAATCAAGTTATTGCATGCAGATGAACCATACTTTTCAAAATTATAGATACATATTCCAAAGCTAATAAATACATGTACTTCAAGTTGTTGGAGTGCAAGACAATTGAAGACAAAAGTAGAAGTTTACTATTACTCAAGTAATATTTATCTACCACATTATGATTAAGAAAAATAATTTTTTATGTCATTATTTACTGATCTCTTTTCTTTCCAATCTAAAAACAGTGTATTTTTTTAGGGTGTGATACAGAGAGACCAAGATGTTTGTTAACCGCCAAATAGATATCCCAGTCTGGTGTTATATCTCTGCTGTACGACAATTCTTTTTCACAGATTTTAGCACAGTCCATGTCAACAGGTATTTGAATGATATTTAGATCTACATCTATTACACATTAATGTTAGAACTTTGAAGTCTATTATATTTCAAGCTTAGAAAGGATCAGCTGCTGAAGGGATAATTGATCAAATACAACTTTTTTACACCCTTGCCATAAATTTTTGAAAGGAGCAATTGTTTGCTACAAGCAACTGCTCCTTTCTCACATTCCTCCATTTAGTTGATTTTTTTTTTTTTTGTGAACATTCCCCAGTTGTCGGTTGTTTAACGCCATTTTCAACATTATTTCAGTTTTATCACGGCAGCCAGTGCACCTGTCCATGCTTATCGAGAGTTTCTGTTTCCAGTACTTTGCATAATTTCCCACTGTCTGCTTTTCCACGTAATCATTGTCAATACAATGATTAGCATTGAGAGAGGAATGTATCCTGTTGCAATGACTATCATCAGTCCTGGGAAAGAAATTGGCTGAGCTAGGGATTTGAAGCAGCAATCCCCCAATCTCAAGCCCTGTATGCGACTAGCTGCACCACTAAGGCTTTGCAGTAGTATTTCGTAAAAGTAATGTACTCTTGAGAGAGAAAAAGGCATGCTTTGGGGCTAAAACAAATTAAAGTCCAACTTTTAGTAAGCAAGCACAAAAGGTACACTCAAAAGCTGCTTTGTATTAAGCCAGCACCAAAGAGACTCTCAAATTGTGGGTTTTTTTTTACCTTGAAAAAGAAGGCTTTTGAAACATAATGAAAAAAGGTGAAAAGCAACATTTTCTATTTCCAAAAGTGATTTTAGCTTTTTAAACAAGTTCCGTCATTTGAGCCACGTTCAATTTGTTGTCTACAAATGCTTTCAATTTGGACAAGTTAGAAATTTTATCAGCTTGAAAAGAATTAGTATAAAGGTGGCCACAAGGGCAGGGTTTACTGTATAAAGATATGAGCATATCTTGTAAAATAGTTCTAGAGATACAATCTGAGACTAGTAGATTAAAAATACATGTGTTTTTAAATCTAAATTTACTTGATTGATTGAATGGTGTTTAATGCAGCATTCAACATTATATCAGTCATTTCATTGCCTCAGTTTGCTTATTCATGTATACCCTGGGCTTTAATGGTACATGGCTCTGTAGTGTCATGCCCAAGAACACTCTTATGAAAAACCCATTGCTTCCAGTGAGGCTCAAAGCTCGGACCTCCAGGTTATGAGTGCTACACTTTACCACTGAGCCAGGGAGACCTTAAATAAATTTGTATTTCAGACTCAAAATGCGAATGCAGTCTCAATGGCAGTGTAAGATACAAGGACATAGTTGTTAAATGGCCTCTTTAGGATTTCATTTAACTCTACCAAACAACAAAGTTTTGGTCTAGTCCAAATTCAAAGTATTTGCAGCCCAAAATTTAACTGTGGCTCAAATGATGGAATTTGTTTTTAATAGGGTAGAAAACATAGTGTGGAATCAAGAAAATGCTGGTTACCTGCATTTTCTCCTTTTCTCATAATGTTTTCAAAACACCTGGAGATGCATTAAGCCCCCTTTTGCCAGAGTGTGGCCCATACATACTTTGCATTATTTAACTCTTTACCAAACGACAAAATTTTAGACTGAACCAAATTGAAAGCATTAATTTTGCAGACGACAAATTAAGTGTTGCTAAACTGATGATTTCTCTTTTTGATAGGGTAGTAAACATTGTGGGAAAAGGAGAAAATGCTGGTTACCAGCATTTTCTCCTTTTCCCACAATGTTTTCAAAAGCCTTTTCTTTCAGGGTTGTTAAAAGTCGGGATTGTGTGGTAAAGAGTTAAAAAGAAATTTATGTTCTTGTCATTTCAGTGTCTCATTTTGAACAGAGTGACGTGACATTTGAACAGTGTGGACAGGGAAAAAAATCATTCTCAGTTTATAGACAAATATGGACAATATTAGTGCATCTACTAACTTAACAGTATACCAGTAACATCAGAATGGACTTCTGCAGTGATTGGTGATCGTAATATTAGAAATTTTGGATCAAAATTGTGGATTTTGGAGGTTTCTTTTGGAACTCAGTCAAGGACTTGAGAACAGGGGGTCAGTGGTTTGATTCCTGGCTTTTCCAATTTCTTAGAATTGATGATATTCATTGTGACATGTGGGATAGCAGCCAGTGGCTTGGAAAGATTATTGTGTGAGGTACTTTAAAAAGGGTTTTTGTCGGTTTAACCCTTTACTAAACAATCTTGAGTTTTCACGACCCTAGAGATGAAGACTTTTGAAAACATTGTTGAAATTCTCTGGTTACCAGCACTTTTTTTCATTTTCCCATATTTTCTACCCTTCCAAAAACAAATTTAAATACTTGGGTCCCATTTATCATCTGCAAATACGTTCAAGTCTAAAATTTTGTTGTTTGTCAAGAGTTAAAAACTATGTGCAGAAATGGGTTAACCGTTTACCAGATGACAGATTTTGGACAAGTCCAAATTGGAAGTGTTTTTTGACAGCTACTGTAATTCAGTGTGGCGTAAAGGATTAGATTTGTCTTTGAAATGGTAGAAATCATTGAGGGAATAGAAGAAAATGCTGGTTACTAACATTTTCTCCTTCACCCACGAAGTTTCTAAAGCTATCTCCCTGGGGGTCATTAAAAGACGAGATTGTTTGCTAAAGGACCATTGTATACTTGATTTAAAAGCTTGAAAATATGTAGATAGTGAAAACAATTGCAGTTTGCTCAAATGTACTTTTTATTGGTCTCGAACTTTGTAAGATATGGTTTTGTTTTAAAATTCATAAACATGAATTAAAACTGTAACCCTTTACCAAATGACAAAATTTTATGCTAGTCCATATTGAAAGCATTTGCAGTTGACAAAATAATTGTGACTCAAAAGTTAAGATTCTATTTGGGAAGGGAAGAAAACACTGTGGGAAAAGGAGAAAATTCTGGTTACCAGCATTTTCTCTTTTTCCTACAATGTTTTCAAAGGGCTTCTCTCTCAGGGCTGTTAAAAGCCATGAGTGTGTGGTAAAGGCTTAAACTGGAAATAGAGTTTAGTATCTTTCAATAATTTTCCTTTTAGTAATAAAAAACAATGGTCACAAAAATATCACACTCAACTCTTTACCACACAATCCCTGGTTTTAATGACCCCTGAAGAAGAGGGCTTTTGAAAACATTGTGGGAAAAGGAGAAAATGCTGGTAACCAGCATTTTCTCCTTTTCCCACAATGTTTTCTATCCTTCCCAAAACAAATTTCAATTTTTCAATCATATTTATTTTGTCGTCTGCAAGTGCCTTCAATTTGGACCAGTCTAAAATTTTGTCGTTTGGTAAAGAGTTAATCATATTGGTAATCTTAATTCAATATTCTTCATGACTGTTGTAAAAACTTAATACTGTCTATCTGTATCTTGGGTAAAAATACTGTTCACGTAAAACTTTCCATCATAGAGCACCTAAGGTAGGAAGAGAAACAGAAACAAGTAAATGTATTTGACTGATATATGTCACAATGCAATAAATCTATTTTCAACAGCATTTCAACTGTATAGCAGTAGCTGTACACTTACTCATGTTCACTGGGTCAATAACTGATATCCCTTTACCACACAGTCCCGACTTTTAACGACCCTGAGAAAGAAGCCTTTTGAAAACATTGTGGGAAAAGGAGGAAATGGTGGTAACCAGCATTTTCTCCTTTTCCCACAGTGTTTTCTACCCTTCCCAAAACAAATTTCAATTTTTCAGTCACATTTATTTTGTTGTCTGCAACTGCTTTCAATTTGGACCAGTCTGCTTTGTTGTTTGGTAAAGAGATATTACTGGCAATAAAGCTGGGGGAGGTTACTTTTTGTAGGAAACTACCTATCAAGCTCCAGCTACAGTTGAATTTTGAACACATGTTTTACAAATCATATCAACCAAAAGGCCATGGTGGGCTTGCAAGCATCTTCACGTCCTTGTTTATTAACCCTTAACCACACAATTCCGGGTTTAAACGAACCTATGGAAGATGCCTTCTGAAAACATTCCGGGAAAAGGAGAAAATGCTCGTTACCAGCATTTTCTCCTTTTCCCACTGTCTTTTCTACCCTACCAGAAACAAATTTAAATTTTGAGTCACATTTATTTTGTTGTCTGTAAATGCTTTTAATTTGGACCAATCTAAAATAGTGCTGTGTGGTAAAGAGTTAAGTGTCATTGCAACTGGATTTGATCCTGTCAGACTCCTGAACATGATTTGGGTTTGCTCATGGGGGAAACAGCCAGTGAATTTTAGAGAATTTGCTGAGAATTACTAGTATATGAAATAGAGGTAAAAGGCGCATTATTAAATTTAAACCTTTTTCAAACAATCCAAGTTTTAACAACTCTTAGTAAGACAGCCTCTCCAAATATTGTGGAATAAAGAGAAAATTTTGGTACAATATAGCCTGTAGAAAAAGCAGAAAATATTGGTAGCCTGCATTTTTTTCTTTTTTCCCCCCACACTGTTTTCTACCCTTCCAGAGAGACATTTATTGTGTTGAGTTATATGTACTTTTTCATCTGCAAATAGTTTCAATTTAGACGAGACTAAAATGTTCTTCTCTTGTAAAGATTGGGTGTTTATTTGTTGGAGCATTTTGCACCACTTTAAACATTATTTCAGATTTTTATTCATGTCAGTGTGACAACTCATTACTGTTTTTTCTGTATTTCACCAGCACAAAGCTGGGGCTCTGCAATGTCTTGCCTAAGGACATTCCTTAACACTTAAAGCCCTGGATTGACTGATTCTATGGTGTTTAATGCCATTTTCAACATTATTTCAGTTATATCGTGGCGGCCAGTGCACCTATCCATGCTTTCCTAGCGTTTCTTTTAGCAGTGCTTCGCACAGTATTCTTTCCAAGCCACTGGCTGCTTTTCCCACATAGCCATTGTCAAAACAATGGTCAACATTGAGAGAGGAAAGAAATTGGCCGAGCCAGGGTTTGAACCAGCGAGCTCCTGTTCTCAAGTCCCTTACGCTACAGACTGAGCTACAGGGTGCAGCTTAAAGCCCTGGAACCAACTTAAGTTGTTTTTGCAGACAAAAGTTGTTTTTGCAGACAAAAGTTGTTTTTGCAGACAAAAATTGTTTTTGCAGACAGTGTAGATAAAGATCAGACTGCACATAATATGTAGTCTGATTTTAGATCTATACTGTCTGCTACTATGAAACAAGTTTTGTCAAAATAAAGCAAGACGGCTACCATTTTCTTACTTTCCAAGCAGGTGCGCAACCCTTTACCAGTTGGTAAAATTTTAGTTCAATTGTTCAAACTGGAAACAATTGCACATGAAAAATTGGACGTATTAGCTCAAATGAAAAGATTTGCTTCAAGAAGAATAGTATTATGGAGGAAAAAATACCGGTAACCGGCAATTCTGCTATTTCCATAATGTTTCAAAAGTATTTTTCTTTGTTAAAGTGATTCAATAGTGCTTTACATAATAACTTGGATGTTTTGATTAACCCTTTACCACGCAATCCCAACTTTTAAAGACCCTGGGAAAGAAGCCTTTTGAAAACATTGTGGGAAAAGGAGAAAATGCTGGTAACCAGCATTTTCTCCTTTTCCCACAATGTTTTCTACCTTTCCCAAAACAAATTTCTGCAAATGCTTTCATTTTGGAAATGTCCAAAATATTGTTGTTTGGTAAAGAGTTAAGGGTTGAGGGAAAGCAGTAGCTTCTTACATTGCTCTGTATGTATGAATATATTTTTTTATTTTTTGTCCACAAATTCTTCTTGTAAGACTATTGTGATTGTACATGTATTTAAAATAATAAAATAATATTACATTATATTGCCTTGATTGTTGCATGAAACATACCTGTCTTTGTAAGAGCTGTGATCTGAACCAGCCAGTTTTATATCGTAGTACTGAAGGCCAAGTATTCACATGCTACATATTCTTCAGCAACACCACAGAATATGTCTTTGGAAATCTGATTATTCTGCTGTATATCTGAAAAATAAAAAAAAGACGTATTCTCTTTTTTAATTTATCTAAATCTGAAACTGGAAAAAAAAACAAAGACAGCAGTACAGTAATAGGTGTAGGTTTACTCCAACTTCATTCCATTTGATAGCAGAATTGATTGCAGCATTTGTCCAGCATGTGGTTGAACTTAAATAATGTTGAAAACTGTACATGTATGAAGTCATAACTGTACAAATACAGCTTTTAACAAACCTGTTTCGAAACAGCATTGGTAATTACTTATCATTTGTAGGGAAGAAAACATGTGTTCCATCTTCCACAATGTTACTTTTCCATATGGATCAAAATTGACTGCTGCTGCATTTCCAACCTTTTACTAATTTTCTTCACATGTTCTTTACTCTAGTATGGCATATGTCTCAAAGCCCGAATAGTAGCAAAAAGTACACAAAAAGTAGGTCAGCAGTTGCTTTGCTGCTCTATCTTTTGTTAACTTTTTACTTGATTTCAATTTTTTTTTTGCCATTGACTTACACTTGGATCGACTGTACAACAACAGATTATCATCTTCCCAACAATTTCGTACTTTCAAAAGGTATGACTTAAATCAAAATGCATTTTAACACCCACTTTGTTTACTTTTGGTGGCTGCTGGGCCTTTAAACAGTAGCACATATAATCATGGGTATGGGCTATACATCAAACAAATCAATGTAGTTTTTAGCCTTTCAATTTCTGACAATCATTCTGTTTACATGTATGATACATGTAAATTCTAGAACAGTGTAATGCAGTATCTTTTACTCAATAATCAGCACTTTCGCAAATGAAGCCCAGTTTGATTGACTGAGTGATACATACATGTAGCTTTCAATATTATATCAGTCATACCATTTTGATAGATCGTTAATTCATATGTTTCCTGAGTTTTAACAGTATCTGAAGTAACTTGCCCATGGACATCCCAACAAAACCCAGTGAGAATTGAATCTGAGTCATGGATTACTTACATTATGCATTTACCACTGAGACATGAAATAATCCTTGAGCCCTTTACATCTGTTCAGTTGAATAAAACTTGTGGCATTACTAGTATCACAAGGGTCAGCTCAAGTAATATAGGAGAACTGTGAAGCCCTAAGTGACAAAACAAAATTCAGTCGCATAAGCACAGTAGTAGCTTAATCAGTGGTCTACCGGTATTTTGTCCAACAGCATATTTTCAAGAATTCTGCTCCATTTTCATCCTGGCCTATAATAAGGGTTTCATTTAAGATCTAGCAAAATGAGACAGCAAAAACTTCTTGCAGTATACCAGTAATCTTGAATCTACACTGCTTCTTTAAAGGTATAGCCCATGTGGTGGGTTGAGGTGAATCCCTGAAACTGCAATACATTGTTTTGAATTTTCATTACTTTACCAGTCATGTAAATTTTGTGAATTTGGCTATTGAAAATAAAATTTGTTTTATCTGATTGAGACACATGTACCTGAAAAGTGGTCGCCAAATTCTGAATCTACTGGAATGGAATCACAATCATGACAGAGTCAGAAACCAAGGCTCATCTGCATCTGCACAGTCAGTATAATTCAGTATGTGTATCATCATGTAGGAGGATCCATTCACATTGGCCAGAGATGTGTAAAGTAATTATCTCCATACTCTGGAATATCATTTACATATCATTTAACATTCTGTGCTAGAAATTTAATGGTGTTTTACTCCGCTTTCAGCAGTATTTCAGTCATATCATGGCAGCATCACACAAATTCATGTATTTCCTGGGATTCACCAGTACTAGGCTAGGGCTCTGAAGTGTCTTGCCCAAAGTCACTCCCATGAAAAAACCAGCAGATCGAACCCCAGGCCTAATAATGTGCAAATTCATCTTTTACTCTTTACCAAACGACAAAAATTTAGACTTGTCAAAATTGAAAGCATTTGCAGACGACAATTTAATGTGGGCCAAACGATAGAATATGTCTTTGATTGGGGAGAAAATATTGTGGGAAAAGGAGAAAATGCTGGTTACCAACATTTTCTCCTTTTCCTACAATGTTTTCAAAAGGCTTATTTCTCAGGGTCGCAAAATCTCGAGATTGTGTAGTAAAGGGTTAACATACAATCCAGTGCTGTAATGACCCAGAGGCATAAACCTTTTCAGAACATTGTAGGAAAAGGAGAAAATGCTGCTGGTGACTAGTATTTACCTTTAATTCAATAATTGTTTCTCCTGTTTCAAATACAAATCATGTAGATCCAATACAAGCTATGTCGTCTACAAATGTTTTCAATCTAGACAAGTCCAAAATTTTGTCATCTGCTAAAAAAAAAAAAAAAAAAAAAACACCAAGATTCCATTGATATGTGCACTGACCAGATTAGGGAAAGATGATTGGGTTCTACGTTCAAATTTGTGTCACTCAAGAAATTCAGCCAATTTTTTTTAAAAAATGGTGCAGATTTAACACATTGAGTTTCAATTGCATTTCTAAAGTGTTATACCCCCCCCCCCCCCAATACTTAGCCTTGTCCAACGCTAAGGCATTTGCGGAAAAACAAATATTTCTCAAATAATGAAATTTGTCTGTGATACAAGAAAAATATTGTGGAAATAGGAGAAAATGTCGGCTACCAACTTTTTCTCATATTTCCACCATGTTTTCAAAAGCATTTTTTCAATATCGTAAAAACTAGGGATTGCGAGGTAAATGGCCAATCTCCGAATAAATATGCGTCGCGTATATCCGAGGTTCAGACTACATTCATGCACATTTAATCATTATCTGCATTCTCTGCGAAGAAAATGGGTCAATCGGGTGCTGCGCAAAAATGAAAGATCACTTTCATCTCACAGGTGCCCGGCGAGCGACAGTATAATTCATGTATTACACACTAAGTAATAGTAAATTAGTGTGTAATATATGAATTATATTGTCGCTCGCCGTTCACCTGTGTTTCATCTTACTAGCCGATATTCATTGATCAGAAAGTGCTTACGTATCCTGATCCAACAGTAAATGCGGAAATCAATACAGATATAGCGATAAATCTGTTTTTAATACAATAAATATAAGATGAACGTAAGGCGACTTACTGATTCGAGAATGCGAACTGAAATCCGCATCAGTTTTCAGACAGTTCGCTCATTCTGTATGTTTACACGGAGCTTCTTGTTCAAAACAAAAGAAACAAATCCTAAAATACACGCCCGTTTGTTCTTTCTGTGTCGCTCTTCGGCAAATTCGGTAAACGAACTTGGTTTTCTGTCGAATATAATTCTCACGACCGTCACACCGTCCTCCATTTTGTTTTTCGTTTACCTTAGCTCCAATGTAACACGTGGTGTAACTACGTCATCGTTATTGATGTAAACAAAAGTTAGAGATACCTGGTAGTATTTCTTGTAGTTTTGAAAGTAATTCTTTTGCCAGCGAATGGAACTTTGACCAATCGCACATTAAGACAGTGTCATCGTTATATTAATTTACATAGTTTTAAATGGTATGATTAAAATTTAACTTCATTTTTTACCCCGCATTGTTTACATTTGGACTTTATTGGGACTTTAAGTTTCTATAGGAGTCTCTTATCGTCCTCCATACTTTTCCTGTTACTCATATTTTGTACAATTTTGTCAATAAGGCATATCGAAGGCACTTTTGAAGTCCAGAAAGGCTACAAAAGCTTGGTTATAAAGGTTGGTCCTGATTAGAAACCTTGTTGTTGAGGGGATGGGAAACGGTTTCTCATCCCCTAAATAGAAAACAAGAGGACCATGATGGTCCTAAATCGCTCACCTGAAATGCAACTCAGCTCAACACCATAATGCTACATGCCAAATATGAAAGCTCTAGCCCTTATGGTTTGGGACAAGAAGATTTTTTAAAGATTTCCTTCTTTATCTCTATGTGAAATCCGAGAACCCACAACATAGGGTCAACTTTTAACACCAGGGCCATAATTTAAAGTATTTTGGTAGAGGGTCACTAGATGATGCTACATGCCCTATATGAAAGCTCTAGCCCTTACGGTTTGGGACAAGAAGATTTTTACAGATTTCCTTCTTTATCTCTATGTGAAATCCGAGAACCCACAACATAGGGCCAATTTCAACACTAGGGCCATAATTTGAAGTATTTTGGTAGAGGGCCACTAGATGATACTACATGCCATATATGAGAGCTCTAGCCCTTATGGTTTGGGACAAGAAGATTTTTAAAGATTTCCTTCTTTATCTCTATGTGAAATCCGAGAACCCACAGCATAGGGCCATTTTCAAGACTAGGGCCATAATTTGAAGTATTTTGGTAGAGGGTCACTAGATGATGCTACATGCCAAATATGAAAGCTCTAGCCCTTAAGGTTTGGGACAAGAAGATTTTTACAGATTTCCTTCTTTATCTCTATGTGAAATCCGAGAACCCACAACATAGGGCCATTTTCAACACTAGGGCCATAATTTGAAGTAATTTTGTAGAGGGCCACTACATGATGCTACATGCCAAATATGAGAGCTCTAGCCCTTAAGGTTTGGGACAAGAAGATTTTTACAGATTTCCTTGTTTATCTCTATGTGAAATCCGAGAACCCACAACATAGGGCCAATTTCAACACTAGGGCCATAATTTGAAGTATTTTGGTAGAGGGTCACTAGATGATACTACATGCCATATATGAGAGCTCTAGCCCTTAAGGTTTGGGACAAGAAGATTTTTAAAGATTTCCTTCTTTATCTCTATGTGAAATCCGAGAACCCACAACATAGGGCCATTTTCTACACTACGGCCATAATTTGAAGTATTTTGGTAGAGGATCACTAGATGATGCTACATGCCAAATATGAACGCTCTGGCCCTTAAGGTTTGGGACAAGAAGATCTTTACAGATTTCCTTCTTTATCTCTATGTGAAATCCGAGAACCCACAACATAGGGCCATTTTCTACACTAGGGCCATAATTTGAAGTATTTTGGTAGAGGGCCGCTAGATGATACTACATGCCATATATGAGAGCTCTAGCCCTTATGGTTTGGGACAAGAAGATTTTTAAAGATTTCCTTCTTTATCTCTATGTGAAATCCGAGAACCCACAACATAGGGCCATTTTCAACACTAGGGCCATAATTTGAAGTATTTTGGTAGAGGGCCACTAGATGATACTACATGCCATATATGAGAGCTCTAGCCCTTACGATTTGGGACAAGAAGATTTTTACAGATTTCCTTCTTTATCTCTATGTGAAATCCGAGAACCCACAACATAGGGCCATTTTCCACACTAGGGCCATTATTTGAAGTATTTTGGTAGAGGGCCACTAGATGATACTACATGCCATATATGAGAGCTCTAGCCCTTATGGTTTGGGACAAGAAGATTTTTAAAGATTTCCTTCTTTATCTCTATGTGAAATCCGAGAACCCACAACATAGGGCCATTTTCAACACTAGGGCCATTATTTGAAGTATTTTGGTAGTGGGTCACTAGATGATGCTACATGCCAAATATGAAAGCTCTAGCCCTTAAGGTTTGGGACAAGAAGATTTTTACAGATTTCCTTCTTTATCTCTATGTGAAATCCGAGAACCCACAACATAGGGCCATAATTTGAAGTATTTTGGTAGAGGGTCAGTAGATGATGTTACATGCCAAATATGAAAGCTCTAGCCCTTAAGGTTTGGGACAAGAAGATTTTTACAGATTTCCTTCTTTATCTCCATGTGAAATCCGAGAACCCACAACATAGGGCCAATTTCCACACTAGGGCCATAATTTGAAGTATTTTGGTAGAGGGCCACTAGATGATACTACATGCCATATATGAGAGCTCTAGCCCTTATGGTTTTGGACAAGAAGATTTTTAAAGATTTCCTTCTTTATCTCTATGTGAAATCCGAGAACCCACAACATAGGGCCATTTTCAACACTAGGGCCATAATTTGAAGTATTTTGGTAGAGGGTCACTAGATGATGCTACATGCCAAATATGAACACTCTAGCCCTTAAGGTTTGGGACAAGAAGATTTTTACAGATTTCCTTCTTTATCTCTATGTGAAATCCGAGAACCCACAACATAGGGCCATTTTCAACACTAGGGCCATAATTTGAAGTATTTTGGTAGAGGGCTACTAGATGATGCTACATGCCAAATATGAGAGCTCTAGCCCTTACGGTTTGGGACACGAAGATTTTTAAAATTTTTTCTCTCGGTTGCCATGGCAACCAGAGTTCTTCATGGAATTCAAATCTTTGAAGTATTTTGAAAGGGCATCACCTAAGGATCATTTCTGTGAAGTTTCACTGAAATCTGTTGGGCGGTTTCAGAGGAGAAGATTTTTTAAGTGATTGTTCACGGACGGACGGACGGACGGACAGACGGACGGACGGACGGACGGACAGACGGACGGACGGACGGACGCCGGACAACGATCGATCACAATAGCTCACCCTGAGCACTATGTGCTCAGGTGAGCTAACAAGAATGTATTCTTTTCATCAAAAGCCTCTCGAAAACTTTACAAAGTGTAGGTACAAGGGACACTAATCTATACCTTGTAGGGTCATTTTTGGGGTTTTCCGTTGCCTTTATAGATCGGTATAATTAGGCTACTATGCCATGAATCAGGTACAGTTTCCTGGCGTTAAATGGTATTATAGAGGACGACTTATATTTCATCAATTTTGAAGAGTAGAAATTGAAGACACGAAGCTCTCTTTGATTTGACCCTTTGACTGTCCTTAAATGACCCAAATTATCTGAGGTATTGCCACATCAAACATTCTAATCAAGTTTCTTTCAAATTGGATGAAAAATGAACCCTCTAGAGTGATTACAAAGCTTTTTTTTATGATTGGCATAGTAGCCTGGGTTCTTTTTCACACATCTTGAGCTGTTCGAAGGACTTATTACCTTTATCCTGCTAAATAACTTAAATGAAGCTTTCAAGGAGAGAGTAAATACCTAAATGTTGGTATTTCAAAGTTATGGTGGTTTGGGAAATATCTCCTTATCGGACAGTGTAGATTCAAGATCTGTGCAGTCTGATCTTGATCTACACTGCCTGCAAAAGGTCCGTAAGTTGCGCCTAGCAGCCTTAGGGTTAAAATACTCTGACAATATTTCTTCAAGCCAAATGCCCATAAAATAATGCGCATGACAATACTTCAAACCTGTTTGGCATTGTGCTCCTGTCCATCCGGAGTCACAAATACAAGTATAATTGTTAATTCCATCCACACATGTTCCGTTACCACATTGGTGTGAAAGACACTCATCAATGTCTGTAAGATATAGGAAAAAATAGGTATACAATAGACGACAGTTCAAATCATTTTCTCATTGAATTTGATTGATTGTATGGTGTTTTACGCCGCTTTCAACATTATTTCATTCATATCACGGTGACAGTTCACGTATTTATGTACATGTATTTCCTGGATTTCACCAGTGCTAGGCTAGGGCTCTGAAGTGTCTTGCTCAAGGACACTCCCACGAAAACCGTTGCGGATCAGGTGGGGCTCGAACCCAGGACCTCCAGGTTGCGAATCCCACATTTTACCACTGAGCAATGCAGGACCTCCTCGCTGAATTTAACAACTTGATTAAATCTATACCAAGCTACAGTTAAAATGTGACTCAAATGATAATGATAAGGAGGAGGAGGAGGAGAGAGAGAGAAATATTTTGTCTTCGAAAGGGTCGAAATTATTGTGAGAAAGGGATAAAATACCACAGTTCAAACAAAAAGAAAGTCAATATTAAAAGGCCATTGATAATAGATTAATGTATACAATGCTTACCTGTTTCACAAAGACGTCCAGTAAATCCACTATCACAATTACATGTAAATGTCCCATTGTAATCAATACATTTACCAAAGCTACACGGATTCGATGCACATGGATTTAACTGTCGATCATCTGTGATTGGAAAATTAAACTGCTGACAGAACTGTCACAATTACACGTAAATTTCCCATTCGGGCATGACTTAGATGCACATTGACTATACTTTCGATAATCTTTTACGAAAAAGTCAAAATGATGGTAAATAACTTTAAAAACAAAACTCGCTAAAAATATAAACAATGACTGAAACACCTTTGAAATGATCGAAAATAGTATTTAATCTAAAATCTACTAAGACAGAGTAAGTAATACTAAGTTATACATAGGGCCAAGTGCTTGGTGGTTACGTGGAAAAGCAGCCAGTGGCTTGGAAAGAATATTGTGCGTAGTACTGGTAAAAGAAATTCCAGGAAAGCATGGGTATATGTGCACTGGCCGCCGTGATATAACTGAAATAATGTTGAAAACGGCGTTAAACACCATAAAATCAATCAATCAAAAACTCAGTGCTTGGTACATCGAAAAGACGTGTAAAACTCATTCAGAAGGTATTCATTATAAAATATCCTATTCGGATAGGTTTTCGAAGCAAGGCCACGTATAGCAGCGATACAAAATACAGATATGTCTAAAAAGTTAATAGCTGAGAACACACAAACTAAATCATCAAAATGCGGCCATTTCTGTACAAGTCATTGATGTAGCTTTACTTGTGAAATGATCTAAGAATTTTGACAAAATTTCAATCCTTAACTATCATCATTTGATAACGACCCCTATAAATTACACGGAATATTTTCAAAGACATCATTTAACATAATACAATCCAAACAAAAGTACAGAGACCAATAAACAACCCTTAAAAAGTAAAAAGGCAAAACCGTTTTTTTAAAAGAGCTCCTTAAACACTATCATCAAGTTATTGTAGAAATCACACCTGTGTCACAATTAGGTCCTGTAAATCCAGCCTCACATATACATCTGTATGTTCCCATGATGTCAACACATAATCCATGTAAACAAGGGCTTGAACCGCAGTTTTTTAAATCTACAAGGCCAAATTAAGCTAAAATGAAATAGCTTTATTACTGCTATCTAAATCAACCGTGTCCTCCATCTGATCGACTCTGCTATCGTGTTTGATCAAAATGTGCAACGCCAAGTCCTTTCGTATTTTTCATATGACCCGGGAAGTTTTCATAACAACGGTGCTTCCTATATGTAATAGGTATATTTGAAAGTAAAATTCTTTTCCTACTCACCGACCCACCTATAATTTCAGAGTGATAGAGAAAACACATCTGTTTTTTAGACTGTTTTATGTATTCAAATGTTCATCATGGATCCACACTTTCTACTTATATACCAACATATTAAATGAAAGCATTAAACTACAACTCGATATTTACTTTAGCACAGACTCTTACTTAACCAAATTAAATCATTTTGACAGAGAATTTGAAGACATACCTATGTTACATGTGGGGCCTGTAAAACCAGCATCACATACACATTTGTATGTTCCCACACTGTCTACACACGTTCCATTTACACAGGGGCTTGATTTGCATTCATCTAAATCTGAAATTAGCATTTAGCCCGTAACTGTACAAGCTAGCTTTCGACCCACAATAGACTTTTACAGAATACAGAAAGGTCAAACATTTAACAATAATTTAAAAAAAAAAAAATGTTTTTCAACTGCATGGGAAAAAGTATGGAATTTAAACGGTATTACCCTGGTACAATCAGCTGGTTCTTTTTCACAAAGCTTTTAAAAGTATGTGCAGTACAGGGCTATAATAGGTTGTTTTTGTACAAACAGACTTTCAGCACGTTCTGAAGGAGCCAAACTATCAGCCTAGTTCAATACCAAAGTATTACTGCAAGCAATACACAGTATTGTCGTTGAAGCTATTCTCTTTTTAAATGTTAAAGCTATCTCCGTAAGCTGAAGAAAAAAAACATGTCACTTGGATGCAGTTTCTAAAGCTATTAGTTTTATGCATAAAACTTTTCTGACATAATCGTATCACCGACTGTTACATAAATAGCTCTGCATAGTGTTCTCTTTATTCCATAGAAAGGAAGCAATAATCACTCGAATACAGGTATCAGTTTAACCTCTAATTAATGTCCAATCAGCTTCAAATGAAAATGATACATCTAAAACGGTTTAACACTGATAGCATTCTTAACTAATGGCCTGTCTCTGCAGAAAAAAGAACCAGCTCATCTTCTCGATGCAATCAGCGAGTTTTAAACTCGAAATATGAAAGGTCTTCCTTCAGAAAACAAAATGTCCTTGAAATAAAGGGATAACTTTTAAAAAGGCTTGTCATACAATAATTACCACATTTCTACAACTAATATCTGTTTTTAGCGCTTCACAGCTGTTAAGGTATCACGTACATAAACTTTCCAAAAAGGGTTTGCATTCGGCCATGAAAAATGAAATTTAGTAGTAGAGACATAACTTAAAAAGTATCAAATCAATTCCAACCTGTCAAAGCCGAGTCACAGTCTTGGTTACAGACGTCCGAGCTGCAGCAAACGTCACAGAGTTCATGTTCATGTGTCCGTTTATCCTGTTGAATGGACCTCTTTCCTACAAGTTCTGAACCTAAAGAGTTCCTCTGGGAACAGTACTAAAATATAAAGCAATATGTTTGTTAAAAGTATCAGAAAGAATGAAAGAACAACAAAACTGAGCGACAAGTTTCACATAACATGTTTATATAGTCATGTTTTCATACCATAACCAAAACCTGATGTTTTACTCCAGCACAACTAAACATCTTCCGAAAAAAATTGGCAGCAGGTGACTTTTGAAACATTCTCTTAACTCCTAAAGTGCCTTTTACAATTATAGTTGCCTTTGTGGCCAACGTAGATCAAGATCAGGCTGCATAAAATGTGCAGCCTGATCTTTGATCTTCACTGTCCACTTTGCTGAAAAACTGCAAACGAAAGCAAACATGAAATTGCATTTATTTGGGTATTATTTCTAGCATCATTTTTTTTTGTTCATTGGTTTTATTCGGCGCTTCAAAGGTTGAAATAAGGGGTCTTGAAAGGCTTTTCCAAAGTACACTTGCACCTGACAAGCGCCGCCGGCGGAAATTGACCCCCGAGTTTCCAAATTATTAATTCAATTTTTTACCGGTTTGTGGGGTGGGGATTTGAGCTTATTTGCTTTGTCTCTGAGATGGTTTCATAAAACAAAATGCTTTAAGTATACATACTCCTTTAGTCACACAGGAACTTGTATAAACCATGTCAGAAAACTCAAGTTTTGCTTTAACATTACAAACCTGAAATGAATATATGATGAAATGAAATTTGTAAGAGTCATAATTACTTATATTATCAAATCGTTTGCAAACTATCCCGCTAATTTTTTACCATGGGGATGAAAGTTTTTCAAAAAGGGAGAAAATGTCTTTGCATTTTCCCAGCAGTGTTTTCCACCTCTTTTGAGACTAATCACAACACTTAAAGATACATCCTTACAGCCGGAGAGAAAAAAAACACTGTTAAAATTTGATAGGTTGTAGAATGGTTCAAACTTTAGTCAGCTGAGTACAAACATAGATAAGTAACCTATATATATGGTGTAAGGGATAAATACATATATCGGAAATCTTCGATTTAAAAGCGGAAACGTCATAACAGTGATTTCTTTGATAGGACTCAGAAAATGAAATGCATTTTCTGTCGGTCGTAATCTATGCAACCTTGCAACCATCGAGGACAACATTTAGTATGAGGATACAAGAGTGATTATAGTTTGATGAGATAAAGATGTAATGGGTCAAAATCTGGCTGAAAACCGGTATAGATGTATCTTTAAGCTATATTCAGTTTGCTGTCAACAAAAGTAATCTTCTGCTTCAAATACTGGCAATTCTTAATTTGTGTCTTCAAAGAGACCAAACAAAATGTAAGATTGTATGATTAAACGTTAATGTTTAGAAATAATTGCAAATGCTTTCAGTCTGGGCGAGTCTAAAACCTTGTGTAAAGAGATGACGGTTTTATCAAGCAAGTAACGGTACTTTGAGTACGTTACACTTTATTTCTGTATATTTACTGTAGGATATTTATTTGAATGAAAAAAGCTAGTTTATATGCATAATCAATGAAACATTTCATTGGTTCCAGAATGACATTTTTCGGAACTTTTGACGAATGCATTAACGCTTTACAAACGGCTTTTGGGAAAGGAGTCTCCTGGTCTAAATTTAGTTTCAAAAAAAGCTGCGATTGGTCGTCATAGCCAGACTCGAGTAGAAGGGTTTTCGGTTGAAACATGAGTTTTGAATTTTTGAAATGTAACTTTTATAGCCCATGCATGTTGACAAAAGCAATATTTCGGCAGACAAATCCTAAAAAGGCTACAAATTTCGTGATAACAAAGTGACTAAAATTGCACCAACAATGGAATGACTCGTGTAGCAATAGACCTAAACACCAAGAAGGAACTTCCAATCAAAAACATAAGGAGCGAAATTATGTGAAATTCAGGGGCTTTAGACCTTGGGTCCGTATTCACCAACCATTCTTAAGAATATTCTTGGTCTTGTTCTCCAAATTTGAAAGTAACACACCTTCTGATTGGCTAAACCATTTGGTTTAGCCAATCAGAAGTTGTGTTACTTTCAAACTTGGAAAATCTTGAAGAATAAGTCTAAGAACGTTCTTAAGAATGGTTGGTGAATACAGACCCAAGGCTTAACCCATTACTGTAAATACAGATCTTAGACGGAAAACGAGATCCGGTTCTTTGACAAAAAGATGAAATATTTGAAGGCTAGGAAAGTGCCCTTTTTACACTGTATGAAAAACAATGTTGGACGCAAAGGTTTGTTACAAACAGTTGCTTCTTTTACGAAGATGCTGTCAGAAAGTGTTCACTGCTGATACGTAAAAAATCATTTTTTCATGTTTACGTCATGGTATAACGGTTAAAAAAGCATGATAAAAATACCAGTACATGTTATTTGGAAACTGGAACATTGAATAGTTTGGTTTTTTTTAAAAGTAATTAGTAACCTCACAAACCTCATCGTCGGCACAAAATTCAATATCATTACAGGGACTATTCTTGCTGTAAACTGGACAACCGAAACAAACAGGGCCCCTTGGGCTAGGATAATCTGTAAAACAGGAGTATAATCTTGGAATGCCATAAGACTCGAATAACACCAATACTATATGTCACCCAGTGTGTCATTGGGGATTAGAACAGAGCAGAACATAAGTTTATTCAGACTTGTACGTTACATACATCGTCTTCATACTATGCAGTACAAAAATTAACAAATGTCACGTGATTACACGGTTTCTTCATCTTAATGTATACATACATATAAAATATAGGAAATGTGTGTGTGTGTGTGTGTGTGTGTTTTTTTTTTTTTTTTTTGAGAGAGTTTTAACTTGAAGAAAAAAGATAATTCCAAGAATACAGTACAAAAGACTTAATCATTGACAGTTGGAATTTATATAATGAATGAGTAAAGAACATTAAGTACTTTCTATGACATTAATTTCAACATTTCTTACGTAAAAAGCTTGTTTGATATATCTAGAAAAATTTCGTAATACATTCTTATATACTACTTGAAATAACTGACACAATTTGAACATTGACGGTCTTGGATAAAATTTCTTGTCGAGATATCTGGCTCGTAATGAAGCATATAAGGGGCAAATAAAAACAAAATGATAAATGTCTTCAACATCATGCAAATCGCAAAAAATGCAATATCTTTCGTTCCTTGGAAGTCTGTTTGGTCCATATCTACCTGCCTGAATTCTTAGTGAGTGAGCTGATAATCTCAGTTTTGAAATATAGAATCTTAAGTCATAAGGTACCAAGTCCAGATAATATTCGTATGTAAAACCACCTTTGAAAAATTTATATTCTGCTAATATTGAACTGCTATTAATAGACTCATGCCACTCCTGCATGAAACAATCAATTACACATTGTTTAAAAACTCTGGGGGAAACTTTCAATTTAAAGAGACCATAAGTATAAAATACGTCAGAAAAACCATAATTATCGAAAATAAGTTTAACCTGTGAAACCCAATTTGTTTTTCCTACTTGAAAATCATTAACAGCCAAGTTATATAACCTGTTTAGAATAACATTATCTGTATTGATGACCTTGCACCAATATTTGATAATTCTATAATAACGAGAAACAAAGATAGGGAACCTTGATAATTCGCCATAAACACCCATAGTACAAGAATTCGTAGGAACTTTCAGTACACGTTTACAAAATTTTAAATGGATTCTTTCAATTTCCTTCGATTTCGTAAAACCCCAAATTTCTGATGAATAATTTAAAATTGACCCAACAAAAGAATCGAACAACTGGCATAGTGTTTTAGGCTTTAACGGTATATTTTTACAGTTCAGTAATAGCATCGACAGTAGTAGATAATATAATACATGTTCTGGGATTTCAGTCACACACCAACCGCATAACCCCGATTTCCCCCCAACAATCTCTAACCATCTCTAAAAAAAAAATAAAACCGCAGATAGGGTTGATTTTTAACCATTATAAAATTTTTATCATCGCGCGCTCCCAATGATAAAAATTTCCATCTCCCCCACTCTCCCCAATCTCCCCTACTCTCCCCCATCTCCCCCTTCCATTTACCGCGCCTTGAATCCTTTTACTTTATTTCAATTTTACGAGATCAAAAATTTGTGCCTATAAACCATTTTGCTGCTTAAATATTCTAAAAAGGCCCCCACATCGGTACAAACATTATGAACTACAAAAAACTATAATTTTAAAACAAAAAAAATTCCCTCCCAATTATTTTTAACTAATTTCAATTTCACGAGATTAGAAATTAGTGTTTTTAAACCATTTTGCTGGTTAAATATTTTAAAAAATAAAAGGGAAAGGTCCCGCATCGTTACAAAAAAAATTTTTTGAAAAATTATTTTTTCTTAATTTTAAAATATTTCAGATATGAAACTTACCACATTAAAGTTTAAAAGAAAACTAGAGCAAGTCCTTACAAACAAGCTACTTTTTGCCAAAAAAAGGTATCGCTACAAAGGTATGATTGCTTTTCCACCCATAGAATCACCTAATTATCCTTTAGCTATGATAAGGCTTTTACCCCCAATATAATACGAACATAGTTTATTACAGGCTTTTAATGATGGGGCGGATGATTGGGTAATTGATCTTATAATATACCAACAAGTGGAGGATAAAAAGATTTCATTTTGTATAAATAAAAATAAAAATCCTTACTTTTTAATACAGGATTACAAAAGCGTTCAAAATAGCCAACTCTTTAATAACCCTATATTACTACAAAGGAAAATATACCTAACCATGTGTTTTACCGGTGTTATACATAAAAATGAGGAAAGAGCTCCATGGTTTCAGCCAGGGTTTTTCTTACGTAATAGTAAATGGGATACCCCTCCGAATTATGGGATCATGACACACAGACCCGGGGATAATCGTAATTTTGAGTATGAAGAGTATTTGGTTGAATGTGGTAGCGTAATAGAAATAGAAGAATATAGATTTTACTTATATGAAATGGCTCTTGAACATGGCGGGCCCGTAGATGAAATCGATGGTTATGACGTATTTTTAACTCCGGAGCAAAGGGAAAGACAAGAATCGTTGATGGAAAATGAAATAGATGTAGAGTACTATCCCTTTCAAGAAGATAATGTAACTTCTAACAATCCTGGGCTCCATGAAAATATTGGCAATGTTGGCTATGACGCGGCTACCATTGAACCGGGATTTAGGCAAGAACTTAGGAGAAGAATCGAGTATACACTCGCTATTTATGGTTATGATATACAACCCTTCGTTGCTCATGGCAATTCTATAGAAACTAATAAAATAGAAACCTATAACAACCAGGATGTGTTTAAGTTAGATAAATGTGTAATATGCTTTACTGATCCCCCAACAATACTTTTCTGCAATTGCGGCCATATAGCTATATGCGGAGAATGTATTAAAATCAACCCTTTCAACAATTGCCCAGTGTGTAAGTTAAAATGCAATATTAAAAGGGACCTGTCGAGTATTTTGTAACAAAATGTTTTAAAATTTTTTTTTACGTGTAAAGAATTTGAATTTTCTAACTTACGTAATTTTCTATATTATATAAAATGAGCGTATTGAATAATATAAGTAATGATTTTTTAAAAAAGTTAAAAAAAGGTTTTAAAAACAAAAATAAAGTTTGAGCCAACCTTTTTAAGAGGCCCTTATTCAAAAATAGTAAGGTTTGAAAAAATGAGAAATGTTAAAAACTATTTAAAGGTTTTAGTAGAAGGAAAACCCGTTATATATTACGAATATAGTAAAAACCAATTGAATAGTGGCCAAATTTTTGGTTTGATGTATGATACCATGGGTATTTGTTTTGGTGAATTTGATCCACATGAGTTACCAGAATCTGCTCTCGGGTTCTGTACAGATATATCGTGCTATTATCGCAATATTTTAGTTAGTGTTCTTGAAAATGTAGTAGAATCCCATGGTGTTGATATTGCAAAATTAATAAGAGAAAATGAAGGAATGGAATATGATGCTGAGACAGAAAGAAACTATATTATTTATTTTTATTTAAAATTTAATAATGATCCCTATCGCCCATTATTATTACAAAGACGTATAAATACTGAAGAGGAAGAACATCCCCATGGGTATGATGAAGTTAAACCAAAATACACTAATGGCAAAACAACATTTAGATCGGAAGAATGTGTAATTTGTATTGAAGAAAAACCTGATCTATTTTGTAATTGTGGGCATATCCAAATTTGCGAAAATTGCAATGATATTCAACCATTAGATAAATGCCCAATATGTAAAACAAAATGTGATATAAAACGTAAAATATAACTTTTATACGAAGTTATATTTTTAATTTTCAATCCTATGATGCCCCAAAGCCAAGGTGTGTATCTTATCCTCCAATATATACCTTTTGTCATCATCAAAACTTAATGCTATTTTATTAACTTCTTCCGTGTACATTTTATGCGCGTGGGTTCTAAATACACGCATCATTCCATATTGTTTTTCACCCGTGTCCAAACATTTTTTATAATTGTTAAAATGCAGTTCATTTTTAATCACTGACTTTTTAATTCCTTTACATCTTCGGTCTTCATCACTACTTTCCCATATTAAATTTCCATTTTCGTTTAAAATTGGATTTTTATTTTGATCTCTTTTTATAGTTATTTTTTTATACGCGTACATTTCAGCTCTTAAACCAACAAATTCTGTCATTATTTCGCCATTCAATTCATCTTTAAACGTACCAATTACTTTTTCGTTTTCCAAGCTATATAATAAATGCTCTTTAGGGTAACCACTCGTGTCAAACGTTGTAGAAATAGCCGGAGCAATATCCTCGCACAAATCGTCAGTTTTTATTTCGAGAATAAAACTATCTGTGTCTGTATAACACAGTTTTACTTTTTCTCCATATTTTGCTTTAAAGTAATTATAGTAACTGTCATACATGCGCGTCTTACTAATATCTAAAATACTTAACCCTAAATAAATGGGTTTGTCATATTATATAGCAGTGTTTTTCATATGCACAGCTACCAAATTTTCGCCAAATATTGTCGCGTGCCTATAGTTTGGTTTTGCTATTAGTTTTCTACACTGGTCAGCATCAGAAACTAAACGTATGTCTACTCTATTCCTCAAGTTTTCCATGGTCTTACCAAAAACAGAATTACACATCAACTTAAAAAAATCTTTTTCAAAATCATTTCTTGCTAATTTTCTCAGCTTAATGTTTAAATCAATATAAGGATTTAACCAAGCACTTTCTTTAAATTTAATTCCGCAGTGAATTTTTGTTAATTTTAACCCTAAAGAAAGATATGTTTTTAATGTTTCACGATGTAACACATAATTTTTCTTGTCTCCTAAACTCGGTATTAATTTTTCTACTTTTTCAGCTTTTAGCCTTTCAGGGGCTAAAGGAAAGTCATTGTGTAAATCGTGTAACTCTTTATGATATTATAAATCTACTTCTAATATACAGGGATATTTTTTCCATTTATCTAGTTCTTTCTCATTCATCCATTTAAAATCATGAGTAGGAAGAGGTTGGCTCGTTGCCCAAGGATAAAGGCTGTTTGCATCAACATATATTAAATAACTTGATGGTTTGCCCGGATCGTAAGATTTACCCATATATTTATTATTTGCTTTAGAATATCTTTTTGTGCACATGCTAACACCGCCTCTGATACCCCGCTCTACCATCAAAAGCATATCAGGATCTGATAAAAGCTCTAATTTTACACCCGTTGTTTTTAATGCAGCATCCCAGGCTAAGCCGGGGGCAGTATAATACCAACTAGGATCTAAATCATAGTGTTTACAACAAATATCTCTAAAGTTTTCAAATACATCGGCTAAAAGCAACACATCTATTTTATTGTAAAGTTTTAAGTAGTCTTTAAACGTTTTCATGCCAAAAGTTTTCCAAACATTCAATGCATGGGCGTAGTCTTCATCACTAATATGTTCTTTGTTTAAACTAGAGTAAAATGCTTCTTTAGGCGGTAACCGAGTTTCTTTTAATCTTTCGAAAGAATCTAAGTAATCGTAAGGGAAAACTCTTTTTCTTCTAACTAGTTGCAAATGTTCTCTCGAAAAAAATTTCGATAAAATTTTTAACTGGTTTTCATTCAAGTTACTTGAAAGAGTATCTAAGCTTGTGCTCATAAACTTAAAGCTATCAAGAAATCTAATTTTATGACTTGTATTTTCTCCAACCCAAACGTCTTTAGTAAAACTAATATATAATTTTCCTCATTACTCGGAATACAATCAATCTTCCCAGCAGATTTACCTAAATATTTAATAAAAAGATGAGAATCATACCCACTCAAATTATGAAAGTATACGGGTGTAAAATTAGGTGTTTTAGCCTTTAGGTTACATTCATTATGCGCGGCACCCCTATATTTACCAATAAAATGACAGTGATCTTTTACTTTATAATTAGCAACAGTAAATTTTTTATTACAAAACCAACAAAGTGTTTCTGTCTCGTGTTTTTCTTCTTCCTCTTTCGTTATTTGAATAGGTACCGGGTTGTGATAGTATTTGTCATAAATATTTTCTATATCTTTCTTTAAGGTTTCTATAAACTTTTCCGATGCATCTTTTCTAACATTTTGTCTTTCTATAGGTGCACAAACATCATCATCAAAACATTTTATAATGTAGTAAAAACTAGCAGGAACATGTTTTTGCATTTTCTTAGTGTTTCCCGTTTCTTTTTCGTGGACCGGTTCTAAAATACATTCAAAATCAGCATATACAGCGAAGGGGACCAAGAGTTTTCTATCATAATTTTTAAATTTTAACGCGGTTCCTTTTTCGGGCATTTCTAAACAAACGGGTTCATTTTCATTACAATATTTTTTGTGTTTTTCTAGAAGGTCTTCTCTCCCAAAATGATTTAAACATCTTTTGCAATAATACTTTTTCCTAAAATCTTCCGATATTTGGTTATTTATTAAACGCCCAAAATTTTTTATGAGAGCGTAGTGCGTATTTTCCTCATTTTTAATATAAAGCAGGTCTACATGATTAGTTTTTTCATCTCTCGTAACCCTAAGAGGATAAATTTTTTTTTCTTCTTTTTTATAACTATAAACGTTTACACTAATTTCGGGGTTTTGCTTTTCAAACTTATCTATATCTTTAAGCGTAACAGGGTATTTTATTTCTTTCATGTTTAAATCGGGTTCTTTCGCTTTTAAATCTCAATCAACTTTTTCCGAATGTTCTTCTCTCGGGTTTAATTTTCTTAAAATACACCACGTAAAACATTTTTCATCTTCATTTTTCATATTAATACATGCTTTTTTATCACTAATCCATTTTGGTAAAGGTAAATAACCTCTACCTCGTAAAGGACTATAAAAACCTGCGTGTAGTTCTAAACTTACCATTTCCGAAATCAGCTATCTTTTCCAAAATTTCTTCTACCATATATTTATATAATTCATGCGCTCCCCTCCTATTTAGGTTTACTAAATGTCTCGAGTGAAAAGCAAATTCCCTTACATTTTCAGGGTTTCCTTCTTTATAAAATCTAGCCCTTAATACGAGTTTTACCTTTCTTTCTGAATTGTTTTTAAGAGTTTTTATAATGAGACCCTCCGCTACTTTTAAAAATCTATCAGGTGGGTAGTGTTCTCTGCCTGTTACATCTACAATATGTTCTGTAACATAATTAAAAAATGCGGAATCAGCGGTTATAATTCTAAGAGGGGGTGGGGGTAAATGGGGCCCTTCAGGTGGATGAGGAGGATAATGTTCTCTAAGATTTTCAGCAATTTGTCCCAACACTTGCGGAATCTGTTCCATTTCCACATTACCGGTTAACCAATTAGTAAAACTGCGTACCCTTCTTTGTACGCTTTCAGGGATTACCGCTGCTGCAGCTCTTCATGCTCCGGAGTAAATATTAGATGCGGCGCGTCTTGCTGCTGAGAATAAATTTGCAATATAGTCCGGCATTTTTTATATAATAAAAATAAGTTAAGATACTAATCAATTTTATTATGATTTTTTTTTTTTTTTTTTTTATCATAATAAAATTACAGTATAGTTATTTTTTATTTATCTTCCCAAACTCTACCATTCCAATTGGTGACTGTTTTGGGGCAACACTGAATAAATTTACTCGCTTTATAAATCGAGGGAAAATTATGTATTTCTCCCGTTTTAACATCATCTACACAAACTTTCCTCGGGTTTTTTTTAATACCTTTCAATCTATCAAACCTAGGATCCCTTGGTTTTTCTGGTGTAGACGGCTCCTTTGACCACAACCCATGCTCTTTCGCTAAACTAACCATTTTTCTTTTATCCATCCATGAATAAACTTTTATATTATTTTCTCTAAGAAAATCTTTTAAATCTGATTTGGTTATCATTTTTATATTAAGGGAAAAAAAATCTTAATACACTACACCCATTTTATTTCCATCAGACTGGAAATTCATTAGCCTATCACTAATAATAACGGCATACGCACGTGTATTAGGGTCTACATCAGCTTCAAAACTTGCCTTAACATAAATATCGGTTACAGAATATTTTATTCTTTCACTCTGTTTGCTAACATCGAACAAAAACAAAGGATAAAGATCTCTGTACTCTAATGGGGTAAAGTTAGGATTTGATGCCAAATCATCCATGAAAAAAACCTTAGATCTAAACATGGCAGCATCACCATACGCTGTACTAAATCGTTGACGGGTAAACGAAAGTTTGTATTCAGCTCTAGGATATTTAAAAGAATTTAACGTAACGTAAATATCCCTAACTTGAACGTGGTCAAATATGGCAGGATTTGTTTTTTTTTTTCATTTTGTTTTCCCGTCTGAAAACCGACAATGATGTAACGCGGAAAGGCAATGTTTTAACAGCGAGTCTCCAGCTAAATGATGTTGTTTGAGTAACTGTAGTACTATCGCATTGAAGCATTCTGTAATTAACTAGAAAACTTCCTTTATTCTGGATATGTTTATAAAGTTCCATTTTATACTTATCCGTGGGTAACACGTGTGGCATTTGCCTCAGCAGCTCTATAGATAGCATCATTATCATTAGTTCTTGTCAAGTAAAGGGTTCGTTTCATTCCGTACAAGACTTTATCGTAATCTTCGCAAAAACCGAAAAAATGTTTTAATGGAACTCTAAAGCTAAATGCGCCCTTGGGATTAGGTTTTTTAATAATGTGATTTTTTCTTAGTGAAAAACCCACATTAAGTTCGGGTCCATCTGCTACTGCTGTGTCTGTTGTATCCTTGTACCACAACTGGTTTAACCCTTGTGATTTAGAAAAATCATCATCATAGTTTAACAATCCAAGCATAGTGGTAGCATTGCCAGGGTGTGATATTCTTTCAATCTCTTTACCCGAAAGGTCATATCTAATATTACTAAAAAGATACATTAGACCGTTGTTTGTTAAAGTAACGTTATCAGCATTAGCATAATCGCCGCCATCAGCCGCCTTCGTTGATTGACCTTCTATAAGTAAATAGCTTTTACTAGGATGCGTAAAAATATCTTGATTTTCAATTTTAATCGTTATATCTCCTCCGGAAGTGTTAAGATTGTTAACGGCACCTGTAATTGGTAGATACTCAAAGTATTCGTATTCTTCGATACTATGATCATTAAAACCCTTTTCAGTTATGTTTAAAATGCTCATTTTTATCATATTATAATAATTTTAAATTATTATAATATTTTTTCACGTCGTTTTAATACCGGCCCCACTATTTAATTTTTTAACTAATTCTTGTATAGCAATTGCGTCGTACCGCTTCCATCTATTAAAGTATTTATGTTTTGCGAAACAGGTGTTGTTGTAGGTAAATCAGCATACCTTTGTAAAATTTTCTTAGATTTTGGTGTTAAAGCCTTTTCAACTAACCTTTTCCCTGCATCTAAAGCGGCACTCTTTCCGGCCTCTAAAGCTTTTTTTGCTCCTTCCTTAGCAACACTTTTTCCCATATCAACGGCAGAGGTTGCAATTTGTTTAGCCACACTATTACCTAAGAGTTCCGAAAAAAAGTTAGCTAAGCTGTCATAAATTCCGGCACCACCATATATATTCTTTCTTGTAAATCCGCGTTTCTTATAGATGATCATTATTTTATAATATGGACATTATTTTTTTATAGCTTTTACTATCAAAAATACCTTGCCTTTTTAATTCGTCACATACGCTCACCAACTCGTTTCTCACACCCGTGTTGCCCGCTAATTTACTTGAAATAAGTAGGTCAAGTTTTTCTAGTAATGCGTTAGGGTCACAGGGGATAACAACTCCTTTTCCTTCATCTGTTTTTCTATTTTCCCAAATAAACCTAAGAATTTTACCCCACTTTCTACTACTAGAAGCTCTAGGGCGTCTACTATCTGGATTGTAACCCTGATAAAGAGCGTTGTTTTTTGACATTATCTCCGCGTATTTTAAAATATCATCATCCGTATAAAGATCTTCATTCGGATTTTTAGTAACAATTAACTCCCATAGACCAGGTGTTCCTTCATATTCTTTACCCGCAACCACTATATCATTACCATCAATTATGGTTAATTTGTTACCAATATAAAACTTACCATCTTCGTCACGCAGTCCATATGTTGTATCAGCTTCACCCTTAGTAGTAAACTTTCTTAGGTACTTCTCCGCGAGTGGCCCAATAAATGTTGAATGTTTTTCTTTTTCTTCCATTTTTTCTTTCATTTCTCTAATTCTCCGCTTATGTTCATCTATATCAACCTCACTTTCACCCCCTGGTTCTTTGTAAGGAGTGATAGAAGGAAAGGTTGGAAACTTAATAGCCTGTGGTAGTTGTTCGATACCCTCTTTAATAGGTCTAAGACCCTCCATAATCTCCTTTGTTGCAGCTTTTTGTGTTACAGTAATAGGTTTAAAAAGCTTTGAAAGGCCCGTTTGTAATTCTATTTCACCCGTTTTCTCCGCTAGTTCGTTATCACGAATATTCTTTTTTATCGCGAGAAATTATTTTACTGTTTGATCTCTTTTTACTGGATCAGTGATTTTTAAAAAAGACATTTTTTATTAGGGTTATATTTTTTAAAACAGTTTTTATTGCAGTTTTTAATGTAGTTTTTTAACCCGTTTCATAACTAAAGCTACATGAAAACTTAATTTTAGGTTTCTTAATATTCCAACGGCCCGCTATGATTTTTTTCACCCAACCTCCGAAAGGACTCACGCTGTTCTCTTCTCCCTCTCTCTATTAATGATTCTTCCGTTTCACTCGTCATCTTTTTCTTGGATTCTGACCTAATTTCTTCCTTCATCTTCTTATATTTCTCTAATTCCTCCATAATCAGTTGGAAATCTTCATCCGAAACTTTATTGTCCGATAAAGCTTTCGAGACGTGAGAAGATATAGTATTTAATTTTGTATCAGCAATGGTTTTAATCTTCTCATGTTTTTCCGCTTTAGTTGTTGATTTTTTAACGGAATATTTTCCGACTAAACTTAAAAGACCAGAAAAAAGTGCAACACCTTCCAACACGGTTACCGCGGGTAGCGCAACTATTGTTGATAACAGAACTACTCCTCCACCCCCTGCAGCTAAGGTAACCGTAACTAAAACGGTATCTACATTATCTACTATTCTCGCGGCTCTAAAATATTTCTTACTTAAAGCTTCTCTCTTCAATACCTCAGCTTCTAAAAAGTTTTGTATCTCGTTAATTTTCTGCAAACGATAACCTTGATATTTATTTTCTTTCATCTCCATTTTTTATTGAAATGATATTTTTTAAATCGTATAATAAACTGTGCACAAAGGCTCGTTTTCCTCAATCGTTACATTTTTGTTAGAGTTGTTCGTAATAGTAATTATAATATCATCAACCCTTTCGAGTATATATAAAGAATTTTGTAAACTACACCGTTTTAATATTAAAGAGTATGGCAATGAGGTAAAAACAACTCCTTTAGTCAGCATAAACCCAAAACCTAATAGTAAATATTTTACCTCATTAGGCTTTATTATAATCTTTTCTTGGCTAAAAATTTCCCAGGTTACTGGATTTACTTTCCGAGGTGGATGTTTTACACCTTGTAGTGGACACCAGAAAATTGTTTTTGGTTGAGAAATTTTTGGTTTTACGCAAAATTTGTGAACGTTCATCTTTTTTTTATTATAATATTAATTTATAATATAGCTCCTAAAATGGGAATATTAGCAAAAGGACTATTGGGTCCTAAAATAAGGCCTTTACCATCATAAAGCTTTCCGCCCTGTTTTAAATATAAACCATCGCCAACAGACCCTAATCCTTTGCCTTTATAAGGGCTTAAATAAAGACCTTTTCCATCAGTCTCTACCTGACAAACGCAACCTCCTTTTTTAAGGTAAAGACCCAATCCCATCGCCTTTTGCACACCCGATGATGCTAATCCTGAAAGAGCACTAACGCCTAATGCAGGTAAAACGGTTTTGGCTAGCATTGGCAAAGCACTTGCAGCTAATCCGGCTAACATTCCGAGAAAACCCCCTCTATTTTCATATTATGTTTAAGTTGCTTAGCACTCATTCTAATTGTTACGCCTTTACCATTTTCGAAGGCTTTAGCTATTTTTCTCGCTTGTGACTGGGTAACAGCTAAAACATCATTACCTTTTAAATCTTTATGCGTTAAACGAATACCTATTTGGCAACCTCCTTTTTTAATAGCAGATTGGAGTTTTTGTTTTTGCCCCTCTGATATATTAACTTTAATTTTCACCTAGCTTGTCATTTTATATACGGATTTTTTTTTTTTTTTTTTTTTTTTTTTTTTTTTTTATGCCTCTCAAATATGAAACCTAATTGTTAGATTTTCGCCTCTAAGATTTAGTAAAGTTCCATTTTGGTCCGTAATTCTTACCTCTAGATTGTGTATGTCGCTCCTCGTTACTGGTAAATATACTAAATTAACAGGTGACTCGATTATCTTATATCCCGGCGCAATATTGGGAAAAAAAAGAGTAAATTGTCTTTTGTGTTGAGCCATTAACGTAGCTTCCTGAGATAATATCGATGTTAACAAACACGGAATTTATGCTGAAAATGTTTACTACATTCTCCGACTCATGAAATCCTGTTTCATATTTTGCGCGAGTAAAACCTAATACTTTAGAAATGGAGTTTGGATGATTAAAATCTACCTGATAACCGTCTTCAAGGGTAAGAATAGATTTTAATGTATTTGTGTTTGCTGAAATGTTAATAGGATATTCATCATTGACTAAATCAAGGTGACCTTTTTTTCACATTTCCTGGTGAATGGTATCATTAATGTCTCTAAGGTCATAACTTCCTTCTGGTATTTCTATTTTAAACCATGAAACACCATTGTCTGGAGAATAAATAAACGTGTTGTTTGTTGTATCAATGTTTGGAAAAGAGTAGTATGTTTCAAGGTTTACCAAAGCTATTTCGTATTTTCTATCATTATCTTTTTCTTTTTCGAAAATTTCACTCCATCGATTAAACTTGGAGAATAATTCTGAAACATAGTTTTTTATAAAAAAAAAAAGAAAAAAAAAAAAACGTATAATTCTTTTTCGCTAATACCTTCTTTGTCTATGGCAAAAGAGTCAAACTCTTTTTTTTTAGTTTTAGTGCCTCGATTCTTTTCTTAAACATTCTTACTGTGCAATTTTCAAGTTTCTTGGGTATCTCATTTTTCACTATAAATTTAATTATTTCTATAACTTTATTCATATCATGTTCATTTGCTCCGTATAAAATACCTGTAACATCGTGTAAACTATTCATTTTACAATTATTAGTTTTTTAATTAAAAGTATTTTCAATTTTTAAAAAAATTATAAAAAAAAAAATTTATACTGATTTAGGTATATAAAAGTCGTCAAAGCCTTTCCTATACTTTCCGCTATCTTTTTTACTGGTTAAATCAATTACAACAAAACCATGAGGGTTTTCCCAACACTTTTGACAAAATTCACGAAACTCTTCTTTAGGCATATCATCACCCACATGATCGTTATAGATATGATTCGTGTTTTTAAGATCTTGGCGGAATAAACAAATAAAATCTGCGTTTTCTCTAATAGTTTGCCTCGGTAGCCTAAAATAGTTTTGTGAGAGGTAAAAACAGTCAACATTACTATGCCTTCCGCGAATATAGTAACACTCGCACTTATTTTGCTTTTCTAAAAGTAAATCATCGAAGATCATTAAATTTTTGTTTTCCGATTTTAACTCTCTCGGATCAGGTACATCCACAACAGTTTCAAAGAAACTACACTTTATATCCGATTTATTTTTTAGGGTTTTAATCCATTCTGCGATCAAAGCTGTAGGAGAAACATTTTTATCCTGAATTTCGTCACGCATGTTAAACAACCTTAAAATTCCCTATTTCGGTAGTTTTTCTTCGAAAGCTTTTTTAAGTATGCAATATTCGGGTTGAAAAAGACTTTTTCCAAAAACGCATAAATTATCATAGTCAAGCCATCCCAGTCTTAGCAAAAGGTTTAGTAAAAGTGTTGTCTTACCACATCCCGATTTACCCACGATTAACCCTCTAATACTTTTAGGTAAAAAAAGGTTATTAAACCTCTTTGATACTACTTCGTTCCATGATAAATCTATAACATTCATTTTTAATATATTTTTAAAAAATTAATATATATTAAAAAGATGTATTGCATTAAATGTAAAAAAGCTACTGATACCACCAACATAAAATATGTTGTTACTAAAAATGGAAGAAATATGGCACGTGGAAAATGTGCTGTGTGTGGAATAACTGAAACAAACTTTGTTAAGAAAAAAAAAAAGGTGCGTCAATACTAAATAAGATTATAAATAATTTACCCGTTGAAATGCATCTCCCTGGCCATAACTTTACTGGGCCCGGTACTAAATTAAATAAAAGACTCAACCCCGATTTAACGGAGGAATGGAGCAAGCCAATAAACCGTGTTGATAAGGCGGCGTACCATCACGATATTTGCTATCTAAAAAATCCTACAACAGAAGTTAGAAATAATGTGTGCGACGCAAATATGTTAACAGAGCTAAAGGGAATCTATAATCCGACAGTTAGGGAAAAAATGGAACGCTCCGTTGTTAGCAATCTGATTGGAACAAAGAAAAGATTTGGAATGGGGGTTAATAAAAAAAAAATTTCGGCATGACAGCTTTATCGGAAGAGTTGCACAAACCCGTAAAAAGAAAATTTAAGAAAAGGAGAGTCAGAGTAAACGGTATTGATAGGATATGGGCTGCAGATTTAGTAGACATGCAAGCATTTTCTAAATTTAATCGCGGTATAAAATATCTTCTCGCTGTCATTGATATTTTTTCCAAATACGGTTGGCTGATTCCATTAAAAGATAAAACGGGAAAATCTGTCACTTTAGCATTAAAAAGTATTTTTAAGGAGAGAAAGCCGGAAAAAATGTGGGTTGATAAGGGTAAGGTGTTTTATAACAAAGATGTTAAAGACTTGATAGAGTTGTATTCCACTGAAAATGAGGAAAAATCTATCGTCGTTGAGAGATGCATTAGAACAATGAAAGAAAAAATGTGGATATATTTTTCCGCTAATTCCACGAGCGTTTACATTAAAGCGTTACCGGATCTCGTTAAAAAATATAATAACACGAGACATTCATCTATTAAGATGACGCCAATAAATGCTAGTAAGAAGGTAAATGAAACCAAAGTTTGGAAAACTCTTTATCCCGATCATCTCGAAGTAAGAGATATAGACCCTAAGTTTTCCGTTGGTGATAAAGTAAAGATATCTAAAAAGAAAAAGACCTTTGAAAAGGGATATACCACAAGATGGACTGAAGAGGTTTTTACAGTTTCCGAAGTAAAACATACATCACCCGTAACATATAAAATTGTGGATCTTAACGATGAAGAAATACAAGGTACCTCTCATGAACCTGAACTACAAAAAACTAGCCAGGAGTTGTATAGGATAGAAAAGGTTATTAAAAAAGGTAAAAAGAAATCTCTAGTAAAATGGAAAGGTTATTCCGATGAGTTTAATTCGTGGGTTGATAATAAAGACATTAAAATTATTTCGGTATAAAAAAAATGATGGATATTGCGATTAAAAACGTAATCTTACCGAACAAACCGTTAAGTAACTTTGAACTAGGAAATGCCGCGAGAAAATTAAAAATTCCTTTTTTCAGGAGGGTATTTTTACGAAACACTCTACCAAAAAATTGCGGGAAAAAGGAATGCGGTATATTAAACCTTGATGACACAAGTGGCCCCGGAACACATTGGGTTGCTTGGTATAAAAACGGTAAACTAAAAATTTATTTTGACAGTTACGGCGTACCGCCACCTATTGAACTTCAAGACTATCTGGTAAATCCAATATTTTACAATACGGATCAATTACAACAAGCCGGTCAAGTATTTTGCGGGCATTTATGCTTGTACGTTCTTAAAGAGTTAAGCTCGGGAAATAAATTTCAGCAAGTTTTAAATAAACTTTTTGAGCTATATAAAAAAAAAATGCCTGTCGATAAATTTGGAGAAATGGATAATGTTCAATCAATCGCTGATGGAGCATCACTCTCTTACATAAATAATAAGTTTTTGCGTAAAGATGGAACAACAGACGTTACCGGTTCTATAAATATGAATGGTAATACATTAACGAGAGTTAGTAATCCCGTAAATCCTCAAGACGTTGCGACTAAAAATTATGTTGACTCCAGTGCGGGGTTATTGAATGAAAATGGAGGCTATCACATAACAGGGTATCTAAACATGAGATTTAATAAAATAAAAAACCTAGATGACCCTTCGGAGCCGAGTGAAGCTGCTACTAAAAAGTATGTGGATGATAGCGGTAGAGCAATAGTCCAACAACATGATGGTACCTTTTCTGCTGTTGCGGATATAAATATGCGAGGGTATCAGTTAACTAATGTTTTGGAACCTGCGGAACCACAAGATGTAGCAACTAAAAATCATGTGGATCTTGCCAATCGAGCTTTCATTTATGGGCCTGGGGGGTATATAGCGAGTGGTGATGTCTCCATGGGTGGCCGGAGAATCAACAACCTTGGGACACCTTTAGATAATATGCAAGCTGCAAATAAGTTTTACGTAGATACCGTCGTTGCGGTGGCTACCTCGGGTGAAAAAGGCTTTAACGAGAAACCCGGACGGTTCTTTTTCCATGGATGGAGAAATAGATATGAAAAGAAATAGAATTAAAAACTTGCCTGAACCCGCTGCATGGGATGACCCTGTGACAAGGTCCTTTCTCTCCAAACAGATATTATCAATCTTAAACCAAATTAAACCTATAAGCGTTCATGCTGAGGAACAAGGAAGTTTAGAAAATGGAAATTATGAATTTTCTTTCGGTAATGGTAGCAGTGGAAGAGCGCATGGATTAGGCGGTTATTGCATGGCAACTCCTGGTAGAATTATAAAAGGTTCTTTAATGGTTGTAAAAGGAAATAGGTTTTTAGAAGAAGAGGTAAAAATTAACATCGTTGTAAACGGTGTTGAAAAAATCGACTACTCCTTAATAAAAAAAAAGAGGAGAAGGTTGCAGTTGCGTAGTTTTTCCTTGACCTCAAAAACTAAAAGAATGCGATGTCATAAACTTTATAACAAGGTCCGACAATCCTGAAGCAAAAAACTCTTATTTGTCAATACTTATAGAACTAGATCGGTAAATATATATTAAATTAAAATTTTTTTAATATAATAAAATGGAAGATAGAGAAGAAATAGTAAAAAATCTTTTGGGAACAAGGTATGATTTTTTTAATCCTTCTAAATGTTTGCTATTTAGGTTAAAATCAGTCTACATAGATCTTATGTATTACAAAAGATTTATTTCGTGTAAAGCTTCTTTGGAATATTATGAAAAAAGTGTTAACGATCTAAATGATATTTTGTTAAAAGAGTGTAAATTTTTTTTTGAAAAATATCATAAAGATAGGATTGCTGAGTTTGATTCTGATGTAGATAAAATTCTACATGCGGCAGTGAGAAGGCCAGTGGTGGAGACAGTTGAGGAGACGGTGGTGGAGACAGTGGAAGAGTCTTAAACAAAAAAATTTATAACTTTTTTTTAAAAGTTATAAATTTACTTTAAGAATCAAGCTGGGCTTCTCCTTCCTAATTATCTTCACCAGTATCCTCTGAAATTTCACGACCTTCTAAATAATCTAAATGTTCTTGGTCTTCTCTTATTATACTTTGTATGTGATCAATGTCTGCTTCAATATAACTAATCTCTTCATTTAGACCTGTAATATATGTCCTTAAAACCTCATAATTAGCATTAAGCGATCGAGTGCAACACGCACAATCCTTAATAAGTGCTTCTACTTCTTGAAGCAAATTTTCATATCTACTAATAAATTCATTAATATCCCGGATCCTTTCAAGCTTTAATTGTACCCTTTCATTTTGTGTCTCTATCCTTTCACGGTAAGCCCCAGTATGAGAATCTAGAATTCGTGTATTAATAAAATTAATTTCTTCATTAAGTACCCGATTCTGCTCAATCCTATCCCGATTATCTGAAATACGTTCATCAATCTCCCTATTGTTAGCTTCCATTTCATTATTATTAATTTGAATCTCCGAAATGAATCGTTGGATCCTATTATTAGGTGTATTTATTTCCCTCGAACTCATATTTCTATTTCACGTTATGGTTGTAATGAAATTACGATAAAATCAAAACTTTTTTTTGTTTTTTTCTTCGTAATAATTTATAACTTTTTTTTAAAAAATTATAAATTTACTTTAAAAAAAAATTTAAAAGCCTCATAACAGCAATCTCATTTTTCACGTAGTCTGTCAAATCTGTTATCTCCTGGGAACTAAACTTTGTAGCCGTAGGTTTTATTTTTTCATTAAGAAGATATTTTATAAAATCTTCCTCTATATTATCTCCCGACGTAATCCAAGGCCGCCTTTCTATAGCAGCAAAAAAATCTGCTGCATTTCGAGAATGAATACTCGGCTGCCCCCACACGGTGTTAAAAGAAAATATACCACGCTCCCAAGAATGGCCATGTTCGTCTATACAAAACCCAGCAGACTTAAAACAAATGTTTAAAAATACATAATCATCACCCTCTGGTATATTTTGCACTTCTGGCCTTTCCATCAATTCGTTATATGCACTTAAAAAAGATATAATTTTCCCCTCCTCTTCATCAAGATATTCATAAATTACCATATTACCAAATATTTCTTCATGATTAATACTATATAAATATATGCCTATTTCATTCCATTCATCATCTATATGATCTAATGCGGCTGAAAGACTATATTCATAATACACCGCTGGGCGATATATTTCCAATGCCTGCCGAGGTGTGTTAGATCCCACAGGTGGAAAAGCAATCATACCTTTGTAGCGATACCTTTTTTTGGACAAAACTAGCTTGTCTGTAAGGACTTGCTCTAGTTTTCTTTTAAACTTTAATGTGATATGTTCCATATCTGAAATATTTTAAAATTAGGAAAAAATAATTTTTCAAAAAATTTTTTTTTGTAACGATGCGGGACCTTTCCCTTTTATTTTTTAAAATATTTAACCAGCAAAATGGTTTAAAAACACTAATTTCTAATCTCGTGAAATTGAAATTAGTTAGAAATAATTGGGAGGGAATTTTTTTTGTTTTAAAATTATAGTTTTTTGTAGTTCATAATGTTTGTACCGATGTGGGGGCCTTTTTAGAATATTTTAGGAGCAAAATGGTTTATAGGCACAAATTTTTAATCTCGTAAAATTGAAATAAAGTAAAAGGATTCAAGGCGCGGTAAATGGAAGGGGGAGATGGGGGAGAGTGGGGGAGATGGGGGAGAGTGGGGGAGATGGAAATTTTTATCATTGGGAGCGCGCGATGATAAAAATTTCATAATGGTTAAAAATCAACCCTATATGCGGTTTTATTTTTTATTTTTTTTTTTTTTTTTTTTAGAGATTGTTGGGGGGAAATCGGGGTTATGCGGTTGGTGTGTGACTGAAATCCCAGAACATGTATTATATTATCTACTGACAGTGCCTTTAACTTTTTACCAATAATAAATTCATTATTAAAGCAAAAACTACCAGTATAGTTAAAGACTGTACCAAGATAATTAAATGAGTCGACTTCTTCAAGATATCTGTCTCCATACGTCCAACTTTCATTTTGTTTTAGACGACCCCTTTTCCTAAATACTATAACTTTAGTTTTAGAGTCATTGACCTCCAGTCCCCACTGCTTACAATAAGTATGAAGTAAATTAAGATATTTTTGTAAGTCTTCAGGCGAATTACCAAAAAGCACCATATCGTCCGCAAAAAGTAATAAAATGAGGACAATATCATCAATCAAAATATCGGTGCTCAATTTGTCTTGCAAAATAACTCTAAGTCTTCAAGGAACAGAGACACTAGAATAGACGAAATTACCTCCCCTTGTCTTAGGCTTACTGAGTAAGAAAAGAAGTCGGAATGACAGTTCAAATGCTTGACACAAGATTTAATTTCATTGTACATGTCTTTAATAATACGTAACATTTTACCCTGTACTCTAGCCTTAAACGATTTCAACCACAGGGCATGCCTATAAATACTATCGAAACACTTTTTTAAATCAATGAAAACAACATATAACCTTTTGTTGTTATTCAAATAGTTTTGAACGACTGTACTTAATGCAAAAATGGCGTCTACTGTAGATTTACCTTTTCGAAAACCAAACTGAACATCGGATATAATGTTGTATTTGTCACAAAAGGATACAATTCTCTGATTTAAAACAGTAGTGAACAATTTAGACATACAACTTAAAAGAGTGATACCACGATAATTATTCACGTCATTTTTATCTCCCTTTTTATACAGTGGAATAACTAGACCCTCTCTCCATTGATCAGGAAAATAACCTGAGTCTAATATGGCATTAAATATGTCACAAATATATGGGGACAAAATGTCAATACATTCAATGAAATATTCATTCAATAAATTATCAATTCCTGGGGCTTTGTTTCTTTTCAACTTTTTAACTGCTTTCAAAATTTCGTCCTGCGATACTGGAAAATCCAATTCGACATTTACATCAAAATTGTTGAAATCGTGTTTTAAACAGAATTCTTCTGCTTCATTGTTTGTACTTTGGTAAATGTCACTTTCTAAATTAGAAAAATAGTGAAAAAAAATCATCTATATTAAGTGAATTGCTGTTCTGTGGTTTACTTTTCCTGAAATGTTTCCAAAATGCAATTGGTTTACTATGCTTCAAACTCTCTAATTCTTCTACTTTTTTCCAACTTAAACTGTTTTTTCTTTTGTCTGATTAAACTTTTGTATCTCTTTGTACAGTCACACAAATAAATTCTACTAGTGTCAGATTTGCAACGATTGAAAACAGAAAGAGCCTCCAAATAACATATTTTTTGCATTCTGACATTCGCTATCAAACCAGTCTGCATTGCTGATTGTAGGGACACTGCTAAATGAGCACTGCTTCCTCTCATACAAAACATGTGTAAAAAACGGGTCTGCTGAACCCTTAATTGTATTAGTAAAATCTGAAACAACTTTATTTATGGAACATTGTTCCAAATTCAAATTAAAAATTAAATCATTAAATACGGGTAAATTAGAAATGACCCTTAGTTCTAAAAGAATTCTTATGTAATTCATACCATTTATACTTAGTTTCACAACTACTGCTGTGTGCTAGATAATTATTATTGCAACTAATTGCAAAACATAGAGCAGAGTGATCAATCTATTCAGACAATGGTTCAATGCGAAATCATGATATGCACGAAAAATTTCTTTCGTCCGTGAGTAAATAATCAACTACTGAGGCCCCACAATGAGATACAAATGTAAATGAGCCTATCCCGTGATCCTCACCTAGTCTACCGTTAACTACTCTCATGTTTGTTGATTTGCAAAGATCTAGCAACTTTGTACCAAAACTATTACATTTTTTATCTAATGAGGCCCGTTCAATGAATTCATCAGCGACATAATCAGACTCGTCTAGTAAATTAACATTTTTATCATAAACTATAAAACCATGTTTCAAAGAAATTCTGCTGTTGAAATCCCCACAGATATAGACATCGCCTACTATTTTATAACAATCAATATCAATTTCCAACAAAGCAAAAAAATCAACATTTAATACATCATAGGCAGGCGAATCTTCACACCACAGGTAAATACCACATACAAAAATATCTCTATCAACATTGAAAAAGAAACGATCTAACTTTAACCAGATAACTGAATTTTGGTGATTTCTAACTATTTCAATACCATCAGCAAGGCTATCTCTGTAAAACAAAGCGACCCCACCACTATTTCTCTTGGCTTGCCTATGCTGGAAAGATCTAGAAAAAATGTGGGATTGATAACCTGAAAGCTCAATTTTACTATCAGCAGATGACCACGTTTCATACAAGAAAATGATGTCATTTTTTACTAATTTCTCAATAAAATTGCTACACTCCATTTTAGCATCAGTCAAACCATTAACATTCCGCGACACAATAGAGAAGGCATTATGCCAAGATTTCAGATTTCATTGGGAACCCAATTCTAAACAAAAAAATAAATCACAGGAATTCGCTGCTATGACCATAGTATCAATCCAGTGATGACACTTACCGTAAGTAAAGTGACTTAACCATAAGGAATATAAAAATATCTGGACAAACAAAATGTTGAGAAAATACTAGTTATTGCAAGTGTAAAAATAGGTGACTTCGATCTAGAAGTTTCGAAAAGAGGGTGGGGATCAATTTCATTATAGTATCGCACGGGATATTGTGCTGTTTTAAGATTTAAACAGGTTATAAGTACTTCTGGAGAGGATATGGAATAGGGAAGTCAGTGAACAAGTTTTTAAAAGAAAGAGTATACAATATAACAGTTATCGCCTTATCCTGATAGCAATGTGCACAAAGAGCTAAATCACTACATAAATGTATTTCATTTAATGGCGAATTTGATGTCTACATTTTAAGATGTCTTATAATACAAAGACCGAATTATAACAAACGGGCGAAACGAAATATTGACTATAAAAATGACAAAAATTTATATAGTTCATAACAGGCATGAGAAATACATAATGCAATGTCGTCGCGATTAGCGGAAGAGAGGAAGAGAAAAAAATAAGAAAATAACTAATAGGCTGCTAAATAAGAAAAAAGTTAACAATTCCAAACGCTGATAAATAAGAAAAAGAAATTAACAAGTTGAAAAGTTGAAAAAATGCTGGAGGATCAGCCAAAGATACTTCACCAGCCGTTGGCAGCCCTGGAAAACTTTGCCGAAGAAAATCAGCCACATAATACAAGCAATTGCGCCCCCCCCCCCCCCGCAACAGGGCCCTTTATACTACCCTAAAACAACTGTGTATCATCTGGCAATATAGGTGGCAATCTACTGTAGCTCACAAGAGGATTTTCACGGCGCCTGTTGGAAGGCCCTTCTTTCAAAGAATTGATCAAAACAACAATATAGAACTCACCTGGTTGACTACAGAGATCCACATTGCAGAGATCGGATCCACAGCACTGTAAACATGTCCTGTTTGTCAACGCACTCTTATCACATGTCTATAAATAAACCACAGACCAACTTTATACAATTAATGATGTCTGATTGAGATCAGAGTGTCAACAATCTAGACTCAGTGTACATATACATGACATGTTTTTCAAACATCCCTAAGCATATGTCTACAAATAAACAGCACACAATTTTTAAACAACGATAAGATATTCTACGGATTCACATTGCAGGGTACATGCAGCGCTTGTAAACATTTTTTTCACATGTCTATACACATAAGTAAACACTTGACTAAGCTACATGTATATTGATCTATATAGCAAGACAGGAATTACAGAAATCAACTTTGCACTTATAACAGTCATGACGTTGTAGACATGCCTCTCTGATGACATGTTTATTTAGACAGTAACTTTTAAATATTAACGAAAAATACAGATATTTCATAAATCTACTTGTATATCAAACTCACAAAACTGTAAACCTGTCTACCAAACTTCTCTTATCTCATGTCTATAAATAATCAGTAAACAAAAACAACAGAGATCACACTGATCCGCATCGAGGTCAGAGTGACAGCACAATAAATATGTCCTACATGTTAGACCTCTCTTATAAATCAATTTCGGTATATGAACAGATGACAAAAAATGTATATTTTTTATCAATATAAATTTTACAGGGATCCCGATTGCAGAGATTAGAGTTAAAACGATGTAAATGTGTCATATAGCTGGTTTTACCAACCACTTTAAACTGCATTCCCAATCTATTTATAAATTTCACAGGGATCCCGATTGCAGAGATTAGAGTTAAAACGATGTAAATGTGTCATATAGCTGGTTTTACCAACCACTTTAAACTGCATTCCCAATCTATTTCTTCATTTTGAACGAAGCACATTTTCTGATTCGCTGATCGGAAATAGTTTTTTTTTTTTTTTTTTTTAGAAAATTCTTTGAAATTACACGAATAATGTTACTAAGAACTGTTGGTGAATACAGGCCCTATGTAACCAGCAAACAAAACCTTAAATAACAATGCTCCTGACCTCTCCCATGTAGTATTTGATAAACAGTCATAAAATTCTTTGTGGTGTCCGTAGTCGTCAGGGAGAGCGTCGGCCTCGTAACTGAAAGGCACCGAGTTCGATACCCGGGAGAGGGTGTCAACTTTGGGACTATTCATAAGCCCACACGTTAAACACGAGAACTGGTGATGTTCCAAGGAAGCAGAATCGAAACAGATTAGTATAAGTTGCACAGACTTGTTTCTCAATCAATGTAAAATAAATATGTTTAAACGAAATTTTGAGTACATATAAATGCATACAATAGACTATAATTCACTCGTTAAAAAAATAAAATATCTCAACATATAGTCAACATATGGAGTCAAAGCGTCAACGTCACATCATTTAAAGTTTGAAAATTGGTGGAATATTTTCATGATCGCAGTTCGCAGTCACGGTTACCCACTTTTTTACTTTTTTATAAAAAGACAGAAAATAAATAAATTACACATACAACTAACAGTCGCTGAGGAAAGGAAACAGTAATTAATTGCTACGAAAACAATCATTTTTCCTCACACTGTTTTCAGAAAATATCACTACATGAAGTTAATATCAGATGATAATGCTACAAGTAATGATATAGCTGTCTTGTAAGATTAATCACGTAATCAATGATCTTAACAAAAATAAATTAAATGACTTACTGTTTTTGGAAAACAACCAATATTGTACAAGTTACTTCCATGGTTACTTGAAACCAATTCTGATCCACAAATCTGTGCACATTGATCGAAAAGCATTATTAGCATATTCATACATCATCACATTACCTCCGATAAAAAGTTGAAGACAACGACCGGTTTTGTTTCTCTGTTTGGCGGATAACGCCATTTTCAATATGATTTCAGTTTAAATATCGCGGTGACCATTTCCCCAATACATGTTTTCTCATAGTTTCTTTCACCAGTACTTTGCAAAACATTCTTTTCTAAGCCTAAGTTTCAGGTCATGTCCCTCATGGAAAGAGCTACCGGGCTCGATATTTGAGTTATATACATATATCTTTGTAAGCTAAAGATAATCAAACTAAAACAAGGGTTCTATGTGGTTATATATGAGAACAATGGAAAAGAAAGATAATAATCGTGACAAGTATTTCATTTATCTTTATTTTGTTATTAGTCACAATGCTTCTACAGTGGTTTGTTGCAGGACAAAAACGTGGTATGCAGGGGTTGATGAGTCACAAGCCGTCCGTACATATAATCTTCATTTTTATGTAATTTTATCCAATAGTTTGCCTTTGAAAACGACATATTGAAGGAGACACTCGGCATCATTGAGCAGCTAATCATACACGTGTGACATGTTTAAAAAAAACTTTCGTAAGGCATATCATGGTAAACATTTTACTGAATAACACAGTGATTTCTGCTTAATGGTTAATAATTATTTTATTCTCTTTCTGATGTACATGGTAACTCTCAAAAACTATTTCTCCTATGGAAACCTTACCTCGTTGTCCTTACATGCGATGACAGTGCGACAATGTCTTGGCTGGAAGATATGGTCACAATGGAGACATGTAAGACTTGTACCTGTAAATTATAAAGATGGTCAAGAAAGACTTGATTTTGGTCACTGGAGCATTTAGTATCTAAAACTTTGTGTAAAATATCTGAACTCTGAGGTTGAACTTCCTTGGATTCAAGGCTATGAATCTCGAACTATTGAGATAAATCTCAACAAGATGGTCATATATAAAAAAGTGTCAAAGCTCTCGACCATATCGTTTTTAGACAAGCAGAACAGCTCTTTGTAAAACGTCTGATCCTTGAGGCAGGGCCCTGATCAGCAAAAAGGGCTGCCGTATAGGAAATTTTGTTAGAGGTCTATTAGCGTTCGTACGAAGAAAACATCAAATCTCCAACCCACACACCTTTAGGCAAGTGAATCTGTTACTAATCCAACTCTAAACACCTCTATAGTTCTATCTAAACTTTTCCACCTGGGTAAGGAATTTCTTTACATATACGCCATGCTTTGAACATCAATGTTGCGGTCTACCGTTAATACTTCACAGCAACTCAAACTGTGCTGTTCTAAACAAGCAGGCCTATTATCTTTTCAAATATAACTATATGTTTTGCATCTTACCCGAAGGACCACGCAGGTCCACGGTATTTTGGCCACCGGGTTGTAATTTCAATTAGCGTAGATGAGGTCTCCTTAGGTATTACTATTCCAAATGTCAAGTTCTAAGTCCTTGGGTCCAATGCAAGATGACCTTGAACGTTTTCCCAGAGTAGCTCTCATGCAACGTAACATCCTTCAGCAAGATTGTTTTTGACATGAGGGACATAATTAAAACAGCTTTGATGAGTTACTACTAAACAATGTCATATGGAAGCTGCACAACACGCGCAGGACCTTGAGAGTTTAGATAATAAGAGCTATATTTCATTCCACATACAGCTTGATAGAACTCAGCAGTAAAACGCTTGACTGTCCAAGAAATATGTCTGATACATCCATTTGAGCATTTACAGGTTATAAGCATAATGACCAAATGAAATGTATTTGAGGTTAAGTTATAGATATAAAAAACTTATTCACATATACGTATCAAACATGACCACTGTTTGTATGAAGATCAAATAACTAAATAGGTGACCAGCATTTATATATGACAATAGTATTTGGGTCCTTGCCAGGTCAACTTACTCGTGGAACATGTGCTAGTCATGAAGCAAGTCTGAAATGTTTTTATTACAAAATTATGCTTTGATTTTGTTATCTAGTAAAAAGATCAAATAACTAAATAGGTGACCAGTATTTATATATGACAATAGTATTTGGGTCCTTGCGAGGTAACAGTCAACTTGCTCGTGGAACATGTGCTAGTAATGAAGCAAGTCTGAAATGTTTTTATTACAAAATTATGCTTTGATTTTGTTATCTAGTAAAAAGGTAAAATCTTACTTTACACCGTTTCGTAAGTCAAATGTTTACACTGCACAATACTATCTTCGCTGATGAGGAAAAAAAAAATCTTCGTACACCGAGATCTGTCTTTTGGCTTATCTATACCACTATCTGACTTTATGTCAATAAACTAACCTTCTTGAAAAAGGGGAATCATCAACGCAAGTAGTAACAACGGTACCCTCATTCCTGCTGGCTTAAAAAAGAAAAAAAGACGAAGATTCTAGAAGGCATTTCCCTCCATCCCGACACGCACGCGCACCCTCTCTCCACACACACCCACACCCACACACAGAGAGAAGATTAAAAAATATAGAAAACTTTGATCCAAACAAGAAAAAAAGCTAAAAACATTTTGTACTTAAAAAAGTCGTTAAGTCCTCCCATTCATTGTTTTGCTCTTAACAGTGTATCTCTAAGGTCTTGAACATTTCACTAAGAAACACCTTAAGTAGTTGTTCCAAAAGTACAAAGAAAAATCAGACAATTCATTTACTATAAATATTTGAATATTTACATAATACCGATAATTCCATTAACTTTAATTTTAACAACAACATCACCATCAACCACAACTACAACAACAACAATGAAGAAGATTACCTTATAAAAGATGTTGTTGTGATTCTGTCGTAATATCAAAAAAGAGGCCCAGATTCCAAAACTCTTTTTATACTTTCTACAATCTACTCAAAGTATAAGCATAAGAACCCTTTCTCACATGTAAGTACCTTTGACGTATTGTGTAGCACTGTCATATGTACTCGAAAACATTATGAAAAAACATACGAATTGCCATCAAATATCACAATGTTTTCGTGCTTGTGCCTAAATGTTGATACAGATTTACTTTATATAGCTTTGATACTTTCTCTTGTTACCTTCAATTGCCAGTAAGTGTGATTATAAAATGAAAAAGAGGGCAATGATGGCCCTGTATTGCTCCACTGGCTAATACATACAAACCAAACATTACCAAAAGGTTTCGAACAAGAAGACTTCTAAAGTTTTCTCTATAAACGCCCATGTGATAATTGTGACCCCAGGGCGAGTCCGGTATTGACTTACAATTACGATTTAGACCTATAATTATGAACTATCTATATCCTGTTAGAGGTCAAGAAGATACAGCCACATACCAAATAATATAGGTCTAAGCAGTATGGTAATGAATAAAAAGATTTTCAAGGAGGCGTTTTTTTTGTTTTTTGTTTTCGATTCGACAGCTAAATTTTGAACAAATTCAGAAAAGATCCACTAGATGAAGCTTTGTGCCAAATTTGGTACCCCTAGGCCTTACAGTTATAAACAAGGTTTTTAAAGTTTTCAATGTAAAAGCCCATGTAAAACTTGTGACCCACGTGACAGGACCAATTTTGACCCCAGGGCTATAATTTTAATAATCTAAGTAGAGATCCATCAGATGAAGCTACATGCCAGTTTTGGTAGTCCTAGGTCATAATTATGGTTTACAACCAGGAGATTTTTATTGTTTCCCTATATAAGCCCATGTAAAAATTGTGACACCCCGCACCCGCGGGGGGGGGGGGGGGCAATTTTAGCCCCAGGGCTATAATTTGAAGAAGTTTGTTAGAGGTCCATCAGATGAAGCTACACACGCCAACTTAGACAGCCCCAGGCCATGTGGCTTAGAAACAGAAGATTTTTTAAGTTTTCAATACATAGACCAATGTAAAACTTGTGACCCCGGGGCAGGGAAATTTTGGCCCAAGGGCTATAATTTGAAGAATCTAAGTAGAAGTCCTTCAGATGAAGCAACATGCCAATTTAGTAGCTCTAGATCATATGATTCAGAACCAGAAGATTTTTAAATTTTTCCCTATATAAGCCAATTTTGGCCCCAGGGCTATAATTTGAAAAAATTTAGTAGAGGTCTATTCGATGAAGCTACATGCCAAATTTGATAGCCCTAGGCCCTATGCTTTTGGAAACGAAGATTTTTCAAAATTTCTTTTTTTTTTTTTTTTTTTCAGTTTTGTTGCCATAGCAACCCAGAGATTTTACAGGAATCAAATTTTTCTGAAGAGGACCATGGCGGGATCATTTATGTGAAATTTGATCAAAATTGGATAGTTACTTTAAGAGAAGAAGATGTTTGAAATAAGTTAACGCACGTTCGCACGACGGACACAGGTCCAGGACACAAGCTCACTGGCCTTCGGTGGAGCTAAAAAATTAAAGAATACTGTTTTCGACACAGATGTATGGAGCTGACACAAATTAACTTTTGAGATAAAGTTGTATCACATGAGTCTTACTTTCTACAAAATTACTGCCGAGCTTTTGGCGAGCTTAGCCATTTTGTTGTTGTTGTTGTTGACGAGTTAAATAAAATCTTACCTCAAAACCCAACGGATGTCAGATTCTTTTTTATTATTATTTTTCATTGCATAACTATCTCAAGAATTCTACTCAGTGTTATATAAATGTTAAAATAAATACCTATAAGTATATGTGTACTGAAATTTACATGAGGTCTATTAGCTTCTTTGACAGTTGTAAGTCCCGTACGAAAACTAGATCCATAGAAGCTTAGTTTTAACCATTTCCATTTTAAAACTTTAAGTAAATGAAACTAGCTTTGATCATGAATTTTGATAGTTTGATTTACATGGAAATCTAGGAATCCGTAGTGTTTAAGAACCAGGACTATTTACCTCCTTTTCAGACAGAAGAAAACTGAAGGGTCTCAGTATGAAGGCACTGCTTATTTTTATCCTTTATCAGACAATCCCGTGTCTTTACAATCCCAAGTTATAAGCCTTAGGAGAATATTGCAGGAAAAAGGGCAATTTCCTGTAGCCAGAATTCCCTCCTTTTCTTGAAATGGTTTATGGCATTTCAAGGATAAATCCCACCATTTAAACCGCGTTCAATTTGTCGTTTGCAGATGTTTGCAAGACGAAAAAGTCTAGAATTTTGTTGGCCGGTAAAGAGTAAAATTTAGCGTACTTTCTTCCTTATCTGTGTCATAATTTCGTTATCTATTTAACCCTTTACCAGACGACAAAATTTTAGAATGGTCCAAATTCAAAGCATTTGCAGACGACAAATAAGAGGTGGTCCAAAAGGGTAGAAAACATTGTGGGAAAAGGAGAAAATGCTGGTTACCAGCATTTTCTCCTTTTCGCACAATGTTTTCAAAAGGCATTTTGTTCAGGATCGTTAAAACCCCCGTGATTGTGTGGTAAAGAGTTAAACTATTTACAGGTGAAGTTTAAATTGGTAGCAAATAGGGAAAAACATTAAGAAAAAGATAAAATGATGGTAATCATAATCTTTTTCCTTTTCAAACAATGGCTTTAAAACTTTTTTTTTTTTTTTTTTCAGGTTGGTTAACAGGCGGGATTAGTTGAATTCCTCCTTAAATCCTGAGAAAATTTGACGATTCTAACGATTTTGAAAATAGCCTTGTAAAATACAAATAATCAACACGAATTATTGATTATTACAAAAATAAAAGTATGAATATTTGTTCATTCCCTTTCAGAGCCATTTCTCCTCTTTCACACTTTTTTTCAAAAGCAGTCTGCTGAAAGGTAATGAAAAGTGACTCGCTCAAACACATGTCCTTTGTATTTCAAAAAAAAAAAAAAACCCCTAAATCATCACCTTTTACCAAGCAATCCCCTGTTTTAACCTCCCTGAGAAAAACATGAGCATCTCATGCGGGTGCCAACGTTCGGTTGCGTTGCTTGGTTTTAAGTGAAAATTCTAAGTCGAAAAGGGGACATAGCTCAGTCAAAATACTTTGTTGGTTACCTGCTGTTTTAGTTCAGGTTCCCCTAGTGATAATTAACAACTTGTCAAAGGTTGAAGTAAATATCCTCAGCAATAACAGAGGTATTATGAAATGTCAAAGTTTTTTTTGCACGACGACGCAAACGACCGACGACGACGCAGACAACGACGACGCCAGGACTACGACTATAACTTGACATTTCTTTCTAAAACAGCCGAACAAAAAAACGTCGGAAAATGAAAAGTGCTAACCAGCATTTTCTCCTTCAAGTTCTAACATTGTCTCGCCCTTTCAAAGACATATCCAATCATTTGAACCACATTTGTTGTTTGACAATGCTTTCGATATGAACATATCTGAAATGTCTGGAAAAAAGCTACAACTCTGAATTCAACGTTTTTTATTAGAAAACAAAATCATCCCTGATATTGCATTTTTAAGGTTGCTTCTACAAGAATATGTAACAAAGTATTGGACAGTGTAGATCTAAGATCAGACTGCCTGTTCTGTGCATCCCATCTTGTCCGTAACAAATCATTTAAATCCGTTTCCGCGCTTTAAGCGTTAGCAAAATAAAAGAAAACCAAGATTATACGCAATAATTCGGGTTCAAGGTTTGTTTATCCATAAATCCAAATATTGCCCTTATTCTAAATTTTATGGTAAGTCATCTGATTGGATACGATATTTTGTCTAAGCCAATCACATGGCTAGCCTTGGAAAGTTACAATTGAGCCATGTTCTATTAAGAGCAGCTCTAATGTAATTGCAAAAAAGTATCGACCTAGGTAAGCCAGCCTGAGTCGAAACATTTTTTTGGTTTTTTTTTGGTCAATTTTCTGCATAGCCAAGAACCAGTGTGCCTCATGATTAAGTCGCTTGTTATACGAATGAATTTTATGGATCCATGATAATGTGATGACTGGCTTGGTATCATGCATCACGGAGTTGCATTTAACCCTTTACCAGACGACAAAATTTTAGCCTTGTCCCAATTTCGATCTGGCTCAAATGGTGCAACTTTTCTTAGATAGGGTAGAAAACATTATGGGAAAAGGAGAAAATGCTGGTTACCAGCATTTTCTCCTTTTCCCACAGTGTTTCCCAAAGGCTTCTTTCCCAGGGGCGTCAAAAAGCGGCATTGTGCGGTAAAGGGTTAACCCTCTTTCGCCAGCGCATGACTCAATCAGAATTGAATTTTAGAATGGTTGATGAATACGACCCCTGGTCAGCAAACCTAAAGGCTAAAATAACTGTTTTATGAGTTTGCACATTTATACAGCAAGAAACATAACCGCCAGGCCCGGTAGCTCGGCCGGTGTAATGCAGAGAAATGACCCTCCCCTAAAAAATGACCCATGGGTCATTTCACTACGTAGAGGAATGACCCGGGTCATTATTCTACGTAGAGAAATGACCCCGGGCGGTCTAGGGTCATTTCTCTACGAAGAATAATGACCCGGGTCATTCCTCTACGTAGTGAAATGACCCATGTGTCATTTTGTAGGGGAGGGTCATTTCTCTGCATTACACCGGCAACGTACAGGAATTGTTAACCAAGAGTTGTAAGCTCCAACCAAACTGGACGTTTGTTTCGAGGATTAATGGATGTCAGTGTGACGAAATTCATTCCTCTCTCACTGCTGATTTGACTTTGTCTATACAGGTAAGTAGGTTGTTGTTGTGAGTGGTGCTGACAAGAAGAAGCACAATATATAGGGACATTAGCCACCATGATATAATTGACATGTTGTTGAAAGCAGCATAAATAAAAGCTTATCACTCTGAACTCTCAAGTCTTGGCAAGTCTATATGTACCACTTTCGCACGCAAAATAAGTGAAATACAAACCTTTTGATAAGTCAGCAAATCAAAAACCAAGATCTCAATTCTAAAGTGTGTGAAAGATCGTCAGACAAAATAGTATACTTGAAAGATCTCAGACCATACTGCTCATTCCGTGCAGTTTGATCTTGATGTAAACTCTTCGCGAAGCATCTTTGTCCAAAAAAAGGGTTAATATGCAAGTGTAAAGTCATAGATAAAATTAGCAATATAACTCCATTGCCTCTAAAATCACAATTTTATTGTCAGACTCAACAACAAAAATGGGAAAAAAAGCTCCTAACATTACAATAATGCTTCCAAATGTAATGTGTAGCAAAACAAAAATGTATACAGGATCTAGTAAACGAAGGGACGTAAATCAAACTGGTATTTCATAATGTTTTTCTATCTGATAAATGGCTTTTACAGTTCACTTTACCTTCATATTTTACGACTGTTCATATGGAAGGCATTTGCAGAAAACAAAACAACCCTTTACCAAACAATCCTGTAATTTAACGACCTAGGGAAAATGCCTGTACTACAATTTTTTTTAAAAAAGCAGAAATGCTGCTAACTATATTTTCAGCCAAATTACATACCGGCGTTTTGTAGCGGGACGAGTCACACAGGTGTTTCATACATAATCACATAACCGGAAGTCGCCTGTGTTTTTGATGGCAGATGCTGTATTGCCAACAGACAAAAACAGACATTATAAGCTACGTGTCTAATTTCTGACGCCTTGGGTTGATTCGCAGGCAAAGTAGAAATTAAAAACCTGCAGTAAAAACAAAAAGCCCGTAAGATATGTCGTCTGCAAATACTTACAATATCAACGAGTCTAAAATTACGTATGTCGTATAGTAGTAGGGAGCCTTGGTTCAAGTCAGATGATTTTTTTTCTTTTAACTCATATGAGCCATACTCTGATAAAGAGGGCTTAGTGCATCTCCGTGATGCATGATACCAAGCAAGCTATCACATAGTCATGGATCCATAATAGCCATTTTTTTTAAAACGATTTAATCATGCGGTAGACTGGTTGTTGGGCATACAGAAATTTTACCAAAAGCGAAAAGTTTCGGCCCATGTCAGCCTGCACGGACTGCGCAGGCTGACCTGCGTCGATACTTTTCGCAGATGCATTAAGCCCCCTTTTCACAGAGCGTGGCTCATATATTTTCTGGGGTTACTTATCAAAATAATTAAAGACAGATTAACAGATAATTGCAAAAGATCTTTATAAATCGTGATAAGGAGGCTGCGATTAAGACTGATTAACATCTTGCACTAGGCCAAATTGAAAGCATTTACACACGACAAATCAGATGTAACTAAAATGATGATTTATAGCGTTGATAGGAGAGAAAATATTGCGTAAAAAGGAGAAAATGCTGGTTACCAGCATTTTCTTCTTTTTCCACAATGTTTTCAAAACCTTTCTTCCTTAAGACTCTTGATAAATTGGTAAAAGTTTAAGCAGTTATTGGTGCTTGGACCCAAGCTAGCCTGAGAGTTACATGTTGCTGAAAAGATGGAATTCGTTTTTGGAACGGCAGCAAACAAAAAAGGAAAAGAAGAAAAGACTCGTTACTATTTTCTTCTTCTCCAACAATGTTATGGAAAAAGCCTTCTCCCTAAGGTTACTGACTTCTTGGTAATATGGTTATTTGGACATCAATTCACCGTGTTCATTTTGTATTTGACCTAATTTAACAATCCCATGTACGTAACCTTTCCCTCTAACGAACAATTAATGAAATACACAACTCAGAAGTTGCAATGACTCACTTTTTACATTGCGGTTATTTTTTAATAACTGATAACAATGGCTTAAACTTTAAATTTTTGGTCTACAGTTTCATAATAACACATTCCTAGACCATAGATTCTATGTAAGGATTACAATCTTTTCAATGATTACAAATCAACATTTTTTTTAAAAGTTAAACACAATATGAAACAGTGAACCTTAGCAAGCTTTGAGAAGAATACTTTTCTGAATGAAAAATTGAAGCACTGCTTTTCTCCAAAGTATACGGTCTGATGGCAGTTTAGGCAAATATGCATGTACATGAATTATATTAATTATTTGATAGACATATATACGTTTATGCATTTGTCATGTCAATTATTTAATGGACATAAATGTACATGTAGTATGTACATGTTTCATGTCAATTGTTTTATAGATCTGAACATGTATGTACATGCACTATGCCAACTATTTAACATATGCATAAGGCTGAAAACATGTCCATTATTTGATATAATGAATGTACATGTATCATGCCAATTATTTGAAGGCCCAATAACGGCCAAAAGTAAATAACGCATGTATTTAAATCATACCATTTAAAAGTATGGAAGTTATTGTAAAGATGACCATCTGCTATCCTACGATCCAAGTGGTGCCCGCTAGCAGAAAGATGAATTTCAAAGAAAGGTAAACAAAGGATAGAGAGACTTGGTAACTTTGTACCTAGTTTTAAAATCCATTTTCCTGCCAGTGACCAACGCTTGGACCGACCGTACAATACCAGATTATCAAATTAAGATTAATTTCAATGCTCTTAATGGTATGATTACACTCGAAAGCATTTTTAACACTAGCATTGTTTATATGTGGCCGCCACTGAGCCTTTGATCGCAACTATATTCTGCTTTCCTCATTACCCCCTGCAGATGGCAATTGGTGTCTTCCATATGACAGCCCTTGAGAAAACACATGTTGCATAAGGAGAACTCTTTCAGAGCAATTTCTTCTTTTACCAAAGTGTTTATATATTTGTTCCTATAGTAAACCTAAATCTGTATTGATTATCCCTATTTCACAAATAAGTTTTTATTTACTTTTTTTTTTTCATCCTCTAGCTCCTTGCTGGAAAATTATGTCATGGGAAAATATAGGTGACAGCTGTCATATAAAAAGATACTTGCAATACGAAATTTAATATAACTAAACAAAAAAAAAAAAGATAAGGCAAAGTAAGATGACTTAAACAACTTCGTTATAACATACACATTTTGCCACAGAACTCTCTAATTACAAACCCTTTAGGAATCAAATAAACAAAATTGCGTTGAACTCTATACCAAACAACAAAATTTTAGACTTGTCCGAATTAAAAGCATTTGCAGACGACAAAATGAACAGAACTCAACAATTGAAATTTGTGTTGGGAGGGATAGAAAACAATGTGGGAAAAAGAGAAAATACCGGTTACCAGAATTTTCTTCTTTCCCACTATGTTTTCAAAAGCTGTCTTTCTCAGGGTCGTTTAAAGTCCGGATTGTGTGGTAAAGGGTTACGAAAAAAATACAGAAAAAAAATAGACCAAATTATTGTAGTCTGAAGGTTGTTTTGGCAATTTTAGATCAAAGATCAGACTGTAGGTCTTGTGCAGTCTAGACTTGGCTTAAAAAAAAAAAAAAAAAAACAGCTTAAGTTAATTGAGGCACTCCATTGGCTAAATTCAGAAAAAGAACAAATCTCTCATTCTATCTCTGACTCTCTCTCTCTCTCCCCCTCTGATTTGCTCCACATCAACTTTACCTACCTCATAAATTCATCAAAACCCAACAATCCTACTCAAGTAACGGGAAATCGACATCTCTCCCTCTCTCTCATTTTTTTTCCCTTTTTTTTTTCAGAATGAAGTAATTAAAGCACATAATTTGAAGCATGTTACTCTGAGTAACTCCTTAACCCTTTATTGCACAATGCCGCCTTTTAACGACCCTAGGAAAGAAGCCTTTTGAAAACAATGTGGGAAAAGGAGAAAATGCTGGTAACCAGCATTTTCTCCTTTTCCCAAAATGATTTCTACCTTATCAAAGAAAAATTGCACCATTTGGCCACTTTGAAACTGTCGTCTGCAAACGCTTTCGATTTGAACAAGGATAAAAATTTTGTCGTCTGGTAAAGGGTTGAACAAATTCGCAACAGATGACATTGAAAGTATCTTTGTAAAATAGGGTGATAATTGTAGCTAAATTGCAAATTTACTACAGAAAGTAAATGCCCAAGTCCTATGAATAAGAATTCAGAGAAAATGTAGTTTTAGCTATAATTACAAAGAAGAGGCTACCGAAGTCAAAAAAGATTCAACATATTAAACTAAAACAAAACAGCTGTTGAATGGCGTCATAAATAAAAAATAATCCATTTAATACAATGGATGATTAAATACATTACCAACATGATCACTGATTCAGAAACTATGTCGAAAACACAGAAAAAAATGAAATAAATGGGCAAGCTACTGGGACAGTAAGTTTTCATGAAACACGATTTAATGTATATATTGCACAACCACTTAAACTGGCACCTAAATCCGATAAACACATAAACATGTTTATAGGTCTGTCACTTTTTCGCTTTTAAAACCATCTAATCCTGCTGTTTGCCTATTTCTGGCTGCTTGAAGAATTTTACGCTTGGTTTCCTTTCTAGCTTCATAGTCAGCTGCAGAGGTATACCATCTGTCTGTAACAGGTAATCTGGAATTACTTGACCATTTTTTCTCCACAGAGAAGTCTTCAAACTGTTCGACTGAAGAAGTTTCCACACCGTGTTCAAGAGCACAACCACCTTTTAAAGACGTCTTAGTCTTTTCCCTCCTAACACCTGAAGGCACTAAACCACATTTTGTGTTCTTCACAAGATCTGCTGGCTTATGAAATATCTGATCAGCTTCTAATGGTTTTTTGGAAATTGTGTGACTTTTTATCCCGTCGCCTTGACCTTTTTTGTCTTTACAATCCCCATTACCACTGTCTTTGCCTTCCATCTTTACCTCTGAGAATGGTTTACAAATACATGTTCATTTTACGTAAGTTTTACAGGTTTAACATAATAAAGAACACATATTATTTGCTTTTTTCAAAAGAGTTACCTAATTATTCAACTTAGAGCAAAATGATAAGTCTTAGCAGTACCATTAGTTGGTGCAACTGTCTCCTTTCATTCACAAAAATAACCACCTTGCTCATCACTCAATGGAATGTTATAAAGAAATAAATGCGGTGCTACTATGCAAAGTCATTACAGCAATATTATCAAGGAGTTGTTTGAGCATAAAAATTAAACAGGAGAAAACATAGCGCATTTAGTTTCGTAATGTTTTCAAATGGACTGTTTCTACGTTTGAATACAGGTAGTAAGTCTTTGTAAACTTTCAAATGTGTGTATCAGGGAAACAAAGCCAAACTTACCATATTCCGCTTTTGAATATTCCGCAACGAAAGAGCTGTAAAATGGGTTTGTTTTATTTAGTTCCTCGGAATCTTCAACTTTTTTCAAAGCATTCAAGTTTGAAACGTTTTTACGTGCTGGTACTACGGGAATTCTAGGGCTGTCAGAATCCGGCGATGGACTTTGGGAAGTTGAATAAAAAGGATTTATCTTCAGATCTAATGGAGAAGCATCGACACTCTGAAAATACAAAAAGTAACTTCTATGTATTATACGAACGCACAGATCAAAGCTTAGCCCTTTTACCAGGTGATAATATTTAGCCTTGTTCAAATCAAAAGTATTTGCAAATCACAATGTAGCTTAAAGAAAAATAGAAATTCTTTTGAGGAAAGACGAAAATAATGGTTACCATGACTTCCTCCAATTTCCCAGAATACCTTAAACAAGAGGGCCATGATGGCTCTGTATCGCTCCACTGCCTAATACGTATAAGCCATACATACCAAACATTACAATTCTAGGCCGAAGGTTTCGAAAAAGAAGCCTGATAAAGAGTTCTCTATAAAAGACAATGTGAAAATTGAGATCCCTGGGCGAGTCCACTTTTTACTTATAATGACGATTTCAATCTTTAATTACGAACTATTACTTGAATCCAATCCTTGTAGGAGTCAACACGATATAGCCACATACCAAATAATATAGGTCTAGGCCGTATTTTTTATAAATAAGACGTTTTTCAAACTTTCCTAAATACACCATGAGATGTGGGTTTATTTCGATTCAACACCTAAATTTTGAAAGAAAAAAAAAATCAGAAGAGATCCACTATATGAAGCTATATGCCAAACTCTAGGCCTTAGAGTTAGGAACAAGTTTTCCCTATATAAGCCCACGTAAAACTTGTGACTCCCGGGGCGGGATCAATTTTGGCCCCAGGGATATAATTTGAAGAATCTTAGTACAGTCCATTCAGTGAAGCTACATGCCAAATTTAGTAGCGCTATGCCAAATGGTTTAGAACCAGAACAGTTTTAGATTTGTCCCTATATACATGTAAGCCCATGTAAAAATTGTGACCCCCGGGGCGGGGCCAATCTTAGCCGCAGGGCTATAATTTGAAGAATCTTAGTAGAGATCCAACAGATGCAGCTACATGCGAATTTTGGTAGCCCTAGGCCATAGAACCAGAAGATTTTTAAAAGTTTTCCCTACATATGCCCATGTAAAACTTGTGAACCCCGAGGAGGGGGCCAATTTTGGCCTCAGGGCTATAATTTGAAGAACTTTAGTAGCGGTCCATTTAATGAAGCCACATGTCAAAGTTGGTAGCCTTAGGCCTTACGGTTGGGGAAGAAAGTTTTCAAAGATTTCCAATATTTCTCAGTATTGTTTTCATGGCAACCAGAATTTTTACAGTAATCAAATTCTTTCAAAAATTTTTGAAGAGGACCATGGCAGGATCATGTCTTTGAGGTTTGGTCGAAATTGGATGGGTAGTTTTAGAGAAGATGTTTGAAATAAAGGTTAACGCACGCACGCACGACGGACACATGGCCATGACATAAGCTCGCTGGCCTTCGGAGTTAAAAACCTTATTCATTAACGTCATGAAAACAAAACGATTGACAACTATTCATTTTGACAAGCTTTAATTTAAAACTGTTCTCTTTCAGAGGATGTATGCAACAGTGAATTGCCTGATGACGGACACCAGACCATTACATAAGTGTCCTGGCTATTGGCCATAGCTGCAGAAAAAATAACCTCCAACAGACAATCAAACAAACTAATTTGATGATATAAAGGTATATAATATTGTTTGTGTGGGTATAACTTCTCAAGACATATTGCACAACTAATGGCAAAAACAAATATGAGATGAAGAGCTGCACCAAAGCTTACAAAATCAGCCGAAGTGGAAAGTATAAATTGGCTCTGTTCTTTACTAGTCAGCAAACAAGAACAAGAAATTCTTTTAAGATATATGCAAACCTTTAGAGCCTCTCTCCTTCTAAATTCCCATCTTGCCATTTCTGTGTCTATCCATTCTGGTCGACAAGGTATTGCATAAGCTATACATGCCTTCAGCGCCAGTATCACATGCTGCAATAGGATAATTAAAGTTCAAGAATCTATACAATTGCTGTTTCTTGAGGAATGTTCAACTGAATACCATGCATCCCTCCAAAGCATTTCATCATAATCATACATAAAAATCCTAAAATCCTTGACATGTGGCTCATGACTGCCTGATATCCTCTATCGAACAAAGTAAGGTACAAAACCGTTGCCACCGATTTTCATGTTTCTCACTTTTTTTTCAAAAATATGTTTAGTGCCATTTTATGTTTTCCATTAGTAATATACTGATATCATGGCAAAAGCTCGCTCAATGATGTTTCCTTGGGTTCAGTACTAGTGCACTGGTGATCTGAAACCCCGTGACAAAGCAAAGCCACCGTAGCTGGCTGGGATCAAACCCGAATTTTCAAAGTTTAACTTCTTAATCACTTTCAGCCATGGGGACTCCCCTTGCACATACATAGATGTTCAAATAGACGTCAGCTGAATATCACCTTTTTTTATGTTTGAATGAAAAAATATCAGTTAACACACAATTACATGTACAACAGCAGGTAATCATCAGCACAATATGACACATCTTTTGCATTAGCAAGAAGATTTAAACAAGAAGGCCATTGGCCCAAAAGCGCTCACCTGAGTAAAGTCATTTAGGATTGATAAAGCAGAAAACATCCTGGTTGTGAAGATGTAAACACATGACTGCTAGTGACCTACTTTTAGATCCAATGTGACCCAATTACAAACTTGTTCAGTATATTAGCAAGACAAACATTCTGACCATTTTCATGCGTCTCAGACATGATATTGACTCTAGAATGCACACAAGATTTTTTTCTAAGATTTGTCCCAATGACCAATTTTTTAATCCGATGTGATCCAATGGTGATCTTGTCCCAGATATCATCAGGAAAAACATTCTGACTAATTTTCCTAAGAATCAGACTAAAATGTGGCCTCTAGTGTGCACACAATGATTTTCTAAGATTTGTCCAAGTGGCCTTCTTTTTAACCCGATGTGGCACAAATTCACACTTGACTGTAATATCATGACGACAAACATTCTGACACAGTTTCCAAAGTAGCGGACTGAAAATATGGATTCCAGAGTGCACAAAAACTTTTCTAAAATTTGTCCCCGTGACCTACTTTTTGACCTGATATGACTCAATTTTGGACCTGTCTGAGATTGTAGTAAGATAAACATTCTGACCAAGCTTTATGAGTATTCAACTGAAAATGTGGCCTCTAGAGTACACACAAGGTAATTGAAGAAGACCGCAAAGGGCACAATGCAAGAAGAACGACGCATAAAACATGAAAACAAAAGCTCACCTTGAGCACTTCTTACTCAGGTGAGCTTAGACGAAAGGTCCAATATCTGATTTGAAACCTTGACCTCAAGGTATGTTGTTAACTCAGTCTTAAACAGAGAAACACACACACACACACACACACACCCACACCCACACACAAAACCCCCCACACACTCAACTAAACACACTTTCAGGCTCCTTTTCCAAATATACTATCCACCTACATGTATATATAGTTACTCAAAAGAGTGGATAACAGTGAATCATGCTCACCTCCAGAGAAACTATAAGAATAAATGTTGACGCTGTGTCTAAATCTGGATTCATACGACTAGCCTGACCTGATAATCCAATTAAGGCACTGTTGACAATTACAGCCACGATTCCCATCACCCGTAAAGCATCCTGCATTTAAAAATACACATTAACTAACTGAAAATAATGTCTAGCACGAAAATCCTTGTCCGAAGCTGTCTTTGTATTCTCATATACCCATACATAGTTAAACAAGTAAAATTCTCATCTATGAAAATACAACTTATCATATTCAATACATGATTCTTCACCACTTGTAAATCTACATGGATGACGGTGGATGTAACATTACTGTCCGTTTACAATATCTCCGGAGAGCATTTTTGTCATGAAAAAGACCTGTTTTTGAAAATACTGTCGCTATACAAACAACTGTAAAAAACCTGTTTTTTCTCTCCATGTTTACGTAATATAACTATATGTAAGTAAATGCTGTTTATCAGTACCTTACAAGACATTTTTAATGCATTTGGTTGAAAAAATTGTTTAACGACGGTAATGATTTAATCAACAAGGACCAATAAATCTCTTACCAACCATGTACCAATATTTTCCACCCGTTTTCCAAAAGGTCTTTGTTGATGGAAACACAATTTAAAGGCATCACTGCGAATTTCGATGAGATTGTTCAGGAAAGCACAGAAAGCTGCCAGGGGAAAGGCTGATGAGAAGAGAATCACATAGCCATACTGGATGAACATTTCCAGGTGATCATCGAATGTGTCCTCATACTGAAAGTACAGGCATGATAGCGGGTTCACAATCCTCCACTAGCTATGAATCATTTAACATGTTGAGAGGTTGTCCTTTAACCACGTGACATCTGTTGATGAAAACTCCAGAAAGCGACGGATAGACATTCAAATACATGAATAACCACTGCGGCAAGACAAAGCTTATGCTTCCTTGAGTTGGTATGTGTGAGAGGCGGCTAATAAACAATATCCTCAAAAAGCATGTATAAGTTTTCCCTCACGTATCTCTATTTTGAATGATAGTATTCCGTGAAATGAACTACGGCAATGAGATAGGTATTTCACATTACCATAGACATGTAGACAAGATAAATGAAGTCGATAAATAAGATATAGATAATGCAACTGAAAGAGTGTATTGGCTTGAATATCTCATACCTGTTTATATCCAAGATCAACATGCATATTCTATGCATTCTGAAATTTGTTTGCAAAAGCACCAAACCTTGCTACATTCTCAAAGGCTTGCACTAAAATGTAGCCTCAAGGTAAAAGAAAGAGGTTTTTTTTATCTGCAACCGGACCCAGCAACTTATTTTATCGCAACACTTACCCGTCTTCAAAATATTCTATCATTTATAACAAAGTTTCGCCGTGAAGTGTAACGGCCTTATACATAAGATGATAATGCAACCCTTTTTCTATAAACTATCAATTGGCACACAGTATTTTCTTTCTTTTTTTTTTTATTTTTAAATCATGTTGAAAATAACCATACCAAATTGACATCATTAAAGAAACTATTCTGTCGGACCATGTATGAAGGTGATTTGAACACTCACTTAAGTTTGCCTAAGAAGAAACCTGATCGCATAGAATTTGCAACCAATATCAAAGATTCGCTGAAGTAGCATAAAGGCACATTCTGAGAAAGTTTCATAACTTACTGGGACATGAGTCTGATCTACAGAGTTCACATGCACTTCAAGGACACAATGATCTAACTTGACTCATATACTCATCATGTCAATGTAATGATTAGAGAAAAGGATATTCATAATTCAAGCTCTAAAATGTTCAAAATGTGACCCCCTGACACAGTCTCCAATATTGGAGACAAGTACAACAACATGTCCGAGATATATATTTAAGAAATGCACCAACAATAGAACAGGTTTTAGAGATGGAACATATCATGTATACAGTGCACTCTAGTTGATGAAGACGAAACTTCCCCATTTTTGTGACATATTCTGTTAAAAACAACATTGAGATTGCAGTGTTTTGGTATTTTCTTTCTTTTTCTCATTTGATTAAAAGTGATAAATGTTCCAACCTTTGTCATCGTGCTTTCTATTTCAGCTTGTGTCAATGTTAAAGGTGAAACGTTTCTAAGAAATAATGACTGACGTCTGAAATCGTCGTTGTTGTCACCTGACTTGTCTACAAATTCCTTTGAGTTGTCAAATATTTCTTCTGTGATGGCTTCTGACTGAGGAGCTTTTTGCTTTTGCTCTTTCTCAAAAGCTGGTAATCCCTTCGTTAAATCTGGAAAATCGAGCAATTGTAGAATATTACATTTTTTTCTGGGAATTATGTATCCTTTTCTACCTTGCTTTTAGTGACCTACTATTATGAGTTCCAACTTCAATCACAACCACCCTAATCCATCTCTCTCCATCCTTCCCCTTGAGAGTGATAATTAAGAGGAAAATACGACAAAATACAACTAGATGGTAATATTACGTACCATTGCTCTCCTTAGGTTTAAGCAATTACCACCGATCGTTTAAACATCTATGGAAATAATCAGATCTTGGGCTGGGCGAATTTCAACTTAGCCTCAAATGATAAACTATCTCCGAGGTTTGTCAGCTTATGCTTTGTAATTGGCCTGTAATAGTATTCCTCAAATTTCTGCTACTGATGTCCAAACATTCTTACGTGAAGAAATATCCTACAATTACATACGAGCTTAGTAGGACCCAACGGCTGTAATTTAGATAATATTGATAAACACAACCTAAACACCTTTATATGAGAATGATATTGCAGACCAAGCATAATTGCTCAATGCAAGTTTCATTATATTCCATTCAATGCGTTCACGCTCATTAAATAATTGTAAGCAATGATTCTGAGAAGGAAAGCAATTGCAAGCATATTTGTAGCTCTAGTAACATTTATACGGATATCATATCAATATTAACGTGCGCTTGTTTTCTGGCTTCTCCTAATGACCAGAGATCAGTGACGTGCAAATATTTAATTCTTTAAAGGATTCTGAATTAATGATTAAAAGCAATGTTACATAAGACCAAATGAGAAAGGGAATGTAAAAGATCAAACATATCACTATCAGTGCCTGATTCTTTCACTTTACAAACTCATTTTGATTTCATCTGTATAAAAAATATCACTAAAAAGCTGATTATTATAACAGAACTGCTAAATTGTTAAGCATACAACGCAGTAGTTTAAAACTAAATAGTATACAAACATTTCATTCTATTCGTTTTTCTTACCTCAAATCTTATCTTCATCATCAATATCACAGTTGAACAACATATATACATTTTAAACTGCACAGCATTAACAGTGCAGTAAAGTATAAAAGGCTACCTGTTCCTATTTAGAAGACTATCAATAATATACAGACGATACATTGATGATAACGGATGATTTTGTCCTTTTTCTTTAAAATAGACTATTTTGAAACAAAACAACTTCAAATGTTAAACTGAGTGTATTAAATAGATTACCAATTGAATCTGCGGCCTTTCAGCGAAAAAATGATAAAAACCAAATAGCACATGTGTATTATTCAAATAGTATTTTGTCTAGTATTCTGTTCTTAAAACTTGGCAGGTAACAGTAAATAAGAAACGTTATGTGCTACGTTTAAAAGATTATTTCAAATAAAACCACGAGATATATCTAAAGTAAATCAAATGTGTGTGATACAATCGTAAACGGTCATGTTTGACATTTGCTTGATATACATGGTCTTATTTAGGTCTGATTGTGTCTACGGGTGGTAAACGGGGCAACTAGCTCCAAAAGGAGTCAATAGTATTTTGTTGCCTCGTAACATACGGGTATTTGCGTGCTAGCTGCATAGATAGAAAAATTGTCAACAAAGGTAGGTGTCGATTTCTTTAAACCTTGTTCATTTCCTTACCGGAGACCTTTTGAAAAATCCGGCAATGCTATGCGATATAAAAATGACTAAACTTTATTCACCGCTAGCATATGGCATATAAGTATGCAGCGCTTGGATAAAATCTTGGCAAAACTTTCGAACACAGTACTGCAAACCCGCCACTTTATGTAACACGGAGATTTGGAAGCACGGATTTTCTAGATATTCGTCCAACATATGGCCACTACACTACCTGATGCACGTTTTCTGGTATTTTCAAGTCCATAAAAGACTAAAAAACCCAAAAATTGGAAATTAAAGAATTTGTATGTGGAGAATACTGGCAATATTTTTGTGCGCGCCAGTTGCCTAGCACGAGGGGTAGTTGGATAGACAAGGAGGTAGTTGCCTCCTAATATATGTACTTCAAATGATAAACATGAGTCAGCTTTTATCTCAGATTGAGCTTAGTAATATTTATCGTCTGCCAGTGCTTATATTTTCGACCCTGTCTAAATTTGTCATTCGGTCATCGGATGACTAAGTAATACTTTATATAATATTTTCAAGTGGGCGTGTCCGAGACACAGACACTCGGTTTCCCGATGTTTGAACAACTCACAAATACTGAGATCAATAAAATACACAAGGGTCCGCAGCTGCCATTTTTTTCTAGCAACGGAATTTTATACTGACTCCACGTTGGGGCTGCGTTCATTTCTATAAAGGTTTCCAAGATCCTTGGTACCCTTATTAGAAATTGGCACAGCCCAAACATGACGACAGTGTAAACTGAGAAAAAAGCAGCTGCAAAAACGTGTGTAGGCTACTTTATATACAGTCCTAAGAATTGGCAACTTGTTAAAAGATCGGAAAACCGAGTGCCTGTTGTTCTAATGAAAAACTGCAAGGGATGGGTGGTATCCTTATCATGCATGTAACTGATGCACCCCCTTAAAGTACTTTAATTTGTTAAATTTGAAAGATATGCTGGTTTTGTGTTGCTTTACTTGAGCGATGGCGTTTATGTTTTCTGCTTGACAAGAATGCCTCCGTCGCAGTTTTTCCTTTGAATACACCCATCTGAAAAATATATTTGAATGGGGTTTTACGCCGTTTCGAACAATCTTTCAGTTATATCACGGCGAAGTTCACTAACTCATGTACTTTCTGGGTATCAACAGTACTACGCTGGGACTCTAAATGCGCTGTCCAAGGACATACCCACGTGACCAGCGGCCCGGCCGGGACTCGAACCCGCGATCCTCGACACCTTTCAGGTCACGAGTCCGCCGCTATTCCTATTTCAAGTATAGCATAGTCATCCAATTACAAATGCCAAATTTTAGAAAGTGTCAAAAGCACTTGCATATTACAAATTTTACTAAGCTCAAAATTCTGAAATGAAAAGAATATATAACTCGTGTGTTCCAAAATATGTTCAGAATCCTAGCTAAGTAAAATTACTTGTTGAATTACCCTGTACGGTGCTGATTTGGGGCAAATAGGTTAACTGAATTTTAATTACTAGGCCACTACCTCCTTGTCTATTCAACTACCCCCCGGGCTAGGCAACTAGCCCGCACACAAATTCAGCTTTTATTCTACATACACGACTTCTAAAATTTTCAATTTTTGTTATTTCGTAATTCCCTGGGCTTGAAATTAATAGGGAAGGTGCATCAGGTATTGTAGTGGCTATATATTGGACGTTCAATGAGGAAATCCGTAGTTTCAAATCTCCGATTTACAGTTTTACCGCTCGATGTTCGAAAGTTTGTCCAAGATTTTATCTAAGCGCTGCATACTTATATGCCATATGCTAGCGGTGAATAAAGTTTAGTCATTTTTATATCGCACAGCATTGCCGGATTTTTCAAAAGGTCTCCGCTATGGAAATAAACAAAGATTAAAGTAATCGACACCTACCTTTGTTGACAATTTTTCTATCTATGCAACTAGCACGCAAATACCTGTATGTTACGAGGCAACAAAATACTGTTGACTCCTTTTGGAGCTAGTTGCCCCGTTTACCACCCGTGCAATATCTGCCCGATAAAATGATGGCTTGCATAATCATATCTCAAAATATCGCATAAATATATAATTAACTATTATCAACAAGAGTATAAAAAATTCTGACGACAGCTTTGATATCACTTCTTTTAATACCTATCCGCTCTAGAAATGTATCTGTTGATTATACATTAACATTTTAATAACGTAAAAAAAACCTTACCTTTAATTTCCTTTTCCAAAGTATGCGGCGACATGTTCCCTGTAATTTCGTAGCCTACTTTCATCAGCTTAGCTTTCCACAACAAATAAGGTACTACTGCCTCCCTGAGGTTCCCAATTACTTGACGAGTAATCAATAATGTTGCTAATTGCTGTAATTAAAAAGAAATATTTAGCATTAGCCTCAGTAAAAATGGGACGATCGATCATCTTTATTTAAAAGATTTGTTTTTTCAATCGCAACTTTTCAAAGAAGAGTACAAACTAACAATCTTTGCTAAAGAGCTATAAAAACATCACATAACCCCTTGTACAGTACAAATACGAGTATTTCCTTCCTATTGTCTACATGCAAATCAATTGAATTTCAATGATAAGTGATCTTTGGCTTTTCGCGCTACATTCTTAAAGAATATGTTTCAGTGTAATCTATCTAAAATTGTCTTGAAATTTGAATACAATGGGAACAACATTGTAGAAAAAGCACATTTCACAAAGTATTTTCTGGCAATTATCTAATACAATATGAAAACCGTAGTGTAAACATTTGGAAAAACTTTTAATTGACTTACATCTCTAAGTCTGTCCATATCTTGTAGATAAAATGCAATGTAGAACAGTGATAAAAAGGAATTCACAAACTGAAACTGAAAAAATTAAGATGAAATAAAAACAATAGGGCCATTGGCCCTAAAGCGCTCACCTGAGTAAAGTCATCTACAGCTTTTAAAGCTGAAGAGAATCTGGTTTTAATTATGTAAAACACATAATTGTAAGTGACCTACTTTTTATACCAATGTGACCAAATTTCAAACTTGTCCAAGATATTAAGACAAACATTCTGACCAAGTTCCATGAGTATCAGGCTGAAAATGTGGCCTCTGCGGTGCACACAAGGTTTTTCTAAGATTGGTCCAGTGACCTACTTTGAGACCAGATGTGACCCACTTTTGAACTTGTCCAAGATATCATCAAGACACACTTTCTGACAAAGCTTCATGAGAATCAGGCTGAAAATGTGGCCTCTAGAGCGCACACAAGGTTTTTTCTAGGATTTGACACCGAGACCTTCTTTTACCCCTGAGATGACCCAATTTCAGCCTTATCTGAGATATCAACAAGATTGAAATTCTGACCCAGTTTTATGAGTATATGGATGAAAGTGTGGCCACAAGATTTAGCCCTGCGACCTACTTTTAGAAACAACATGAGCCAATTTCATGCATGTCTGAGGTATTATCAAGAAAGACAATCTGACCAAGTTTCATGAGCACCAGGCGAAAAATGTGGTATCGATGGAGCAAACAAGGGTTTTTTCAAAGATTTAGCCAAGTGATCTCCTTTTTGGACCCGACCTGACCCTATTTCGAACTTGTCTGAGATATCATCAAGAAAAACATTCCAAACAACTTTCATGAGTTTCAGATTGAAAATGTGGCCTCTAAAGTGAACACAAGGTTTTTCTTAGATTTAACCCAGTGACCTACTTTTTGACCCGACATGACCAAACTTCGAACTTGTCCGAGATATCATCAAGACAAACATTCTGATCAAGTTTCATGAGAATCTGACGGAAAATGTGGCCTCTAGAGCGCACACCAGGTAAATGTTGACGACCGCACGACAGACGACGGACGACGCACGACGGACGACAGACACAGCACAATCACAAACACTCACCTTTAGCACTTCGTGCTCTGGCGAGCTAAAAAAAAGTTAATTAGATCAAAAGATTTTCTTACAAAAATATGCCGTTTTTTATCGAGCTCCTTCATAACTGCAAGCATACAAACATAGCCAAAAAGTTCTTATATATTCACAACCTGTAGTTTCCATTTTCAAATAGTAAGTCGTTGATTTAGACTGTGAATAATTTATCTGTCGCATGTAACACATATATTTAAAATCACATTAAAAACCGATTGAAATCATAGGTAACTTAACATGGCTTCTAAGCTGTATTTCCTTAAAACTAATTGCTCTAACAACCCGGGAAAGTTTTACCTTTCACTGGCATTAGATCTGTAAACAAACTTTTCAAAAATATATGCAGACAAGCTTTTACTATTGAGAAACATATCAACATCCATTGAATTGCCAGTATCTACAGATTGTAAGCCTCTCTTAGTAATTCACCAAAACCAACCATATCTGCGAAATAGAAAGAATGCAACCAAGAAAACTGATCTACATTCATGCAAATGGAGGCAGTCAGTAATATGGGTTGAAGGTAAAATAATACATATCTAAAATCTCACCAGAACTAGTTTGATAATCAGATGATTTTCGTAAGTTTCCTCCATTCTGTAGTTTTCTGTATTTCAAAGAAAACAAGATTCCTATTAGGATGCAAGTGTATGTGGCAAAAAGAAAACTGACACTGTTAACTGTTCAAGAGCTCACAATTCTTGAACTTATTTACTCATATGGTAAAGCCGTTTTTGACACAGGGCATGTTACAGAAAATATTGTGTCAAACTTCATTGTTAAATGGTTAAGAAATATGGTTAATGCACTTGTAAGTTTCATATGGACATGTTCAGATTGTAAATGCTGAGTACTTGATTAAAAAAGAACCCATTGCAAATCTACCAAAAGTCTTGTCCATGTCAAAATTTTACAAAATAATCTACATAATGAAGTTAATTTCTCGGTTGTGACATTGTCATTGGCCTAATTAGACATCTAAAAAATACTGCGGCTGGAAAATTACATAAAAAAAACTCAGCAGTCGTTTGAGAATACAAAGACACATGCAAATGTCAAATTTAATGTAATTGTAAGATTATCCCATTATACCCAGACAAATATTTATTTAAACAATCTGTGCAAGTAACTTAAAAATTAACACATTATAGTACACATTATAGTGTACATATGATGTTCTCTGGGAAGTCTATCAGTTGACATAATCCAAGCTATGGCATATGCTTTTCTGGCCTCTAGCCAGTAGATCTACAACTAGACAAAAACTCATTTTAAACAAATTTTACTATTACATTTCATAGCAATAAGAAGTAAAAGGAGGTTTGTCCTCAGTAAATCAGTGATCAAGAAATGGGTGTTTTAATTAACAGCTTCTCTGTTTGATCTTGATTGATGACATTGTTTTTGTAGTAGCGCACAGGAACAACAATAGATTTTTTTTGTAATCAGAAATGTAATAATTTCTATACTTTAATAAGGATTGCTAAGAAGAAATTCTTGATGGTGCATAATGCTCTCCTGGCCATGTCCAATCCTAGAGCTCCTACGAGCATAATGGTCTCATTTGAGCTAATGAACAGTCCAGATTAAATAAATTATTCTATAGAAATGTATAATCATGTTTATTTCCGTACCTTTATCATTAAGCCAGATGGCAATCTTTTTATATATCTCGTCCATTATCCAGATGGTCACTGCCAACAAAATCTTTGGTAAATATGAACAAAAGGAATAGATATGTTCACCTTTGACTAAATCATTAATCCATTCTTGGAGCTCAAAAATCAATAACATTGTATAGAACACTAGGAACAAACAAAATCCAATGACTGGGAGACTGACACAGTAACGAAACAACTGCCTTTTCCAGGACGGGTACACTGGTTCCACTCTTCCTGTCACTGGGCTAGTGGTACAGTATCCCTGAAAAAAAAAGTTTCACGAACTCCCGTGATAATTCTCAGACTAATTTGCAAATTGCATTCCTTGAATGGATAAAAAAATAATGATTTTTCAAATTCATTTGATATGTATCATTTCAACATCCAATTCAAATTTGTAAAGACAATGGTGTAAGGAAATGGATGACCTCTGACACTGATGTTTTCCTTTAATGTTATCTTGTGACCACTTGTAAATGTTACCAGCAAACATCAAGGGACATTCTAATAGGGTCATTTGAAGATTTTAGTAATACGATTTACATACATGTATTGAATTATAGTGGAGCGTTTATCTTAACATTTACGTGTTGCTATACAGACTAGGTTCTGGTCAATCCTGGTGTCTACCTATAATGTAGGCCTCTTTGGAACTCTAATTAAGAATAGAACAGAAGAAGTTTCTAGTTGAACTTGGCAGATCGAGAACCAGCTTATGTCAAATTAGAATCTCTGTACAGTTTGGCAAATTATGAGATAGCATGTATTACTCAAAACTTGAAATCACTTGTTTCATTTTTAGCAAAGTAGTTTTCAACACTCTGGCACAAGTAAATATTGACTTATTTCAATGTTTTCTGTCTCTGTCAAATTAGACTCTCCAAAATGTAGGCATTACGATGGCAATTGTTACAAAAACACTACTTTTATCTTCTGTCCCCTATCCAAACCAATGAAGACACGTAATCAAATACTTGACTGAGACACATAGGACTGAAATAGAAGCGGAAATAAATATCAAATGAACCGGTTTCCCATATGGCGATACTATTGTAATTATGGGTGGAAACTGACTCCAGCAATTTAGGTTACAAATCTTTAATCTTACTGTGTACAGAGGTCTAGGTTCCTGCAAGAGTTCCCCTTTCTTGTCCAACGTTCCCCATTTATAGGCCAACTCTGAACTTCGGCGCAGCCAGAATTCTATATAAACTGTAGCCCACAACACATTGAAAAGAGCAAAGGCCACAAAACAGAGATCTTCCATAACCTAAAACCGAAATAGAGAGAAAAAAAAAAAAAAAAAGGTATGGTATAAATTGATTTACTATATATAAAGAGAGACCTGTTACAAAGAATAATGAATAAACTCCTAACAATTGATATCTCACATTTATTTCTCTTGATTTACTTTCGGCAGATAGTCAATATTTTCTTTTCACCATAAATGATAATTGTATTTTTATGTCATATGAAAAATTCTATCTGTCTACTTACAGCAGAGACAGATATATATATATTAGGACAAGGCATCACATTCACAAATGCATACATGGAAAGAATAAAGCATTAGGCCATTCACAGAACTAGGATACCAGAAAGTGGAACACCCATCCCGAAAGGTAATATTTTATACGTGTTAGTTTCACACGACAAAAAAAAAACACACACACACATTGCAAATTTTATCAAACAAGATGCAAGATGTGTGTGGCTTTGATTAGGGACGAGAACCAGTGAGAAATGTATTATTGGAGAGGTCATCAGACCTCTCCAACAGTGGTGAGTTTAAAAGGCAGACTGCCTCAGAAATTGCTGCCTAACTCCATGCTTTTCTGCGAAATCGTTCTGATACACAGTCTCTTTCGTCATGGTTTTATAAATAAACCGAAACAGAAAAACTGAAATAGAAAATAGACGTGTTTTGTTTTTATATGACGGATTTCAAAAAGGATTTGTTATATTGATTTGATTGCAAATGACTTTTCCAGTGGTTGTAATTTTTCATTAAACAAATAAAGCTACACACACACAAAAAGAATTTCGTTAAAAAAGAGAACACCGCAGGAAAAGATCACGCGACTTGAAAACGTGGGGAAAAGGTCACGTGTCTGTCATGTAATGCAGAAGAGGTTTCTTCTTTTTACACAGCGGCGATCATATAATGCCTTACTTATTTGTTTATATGTACCAAAATATATTGAAATTAAAAGCAGTAAGCTATTTGAAAACACTGATGCTGACCTCTCCTGGCTTCTTTTTTAAAGAAGCCAACTTGTTATTCCTTATGAGTTAACAGAAGGTTGAGTTTCCCTATAACAGCAGCACAACCGGCATCTAGTACTTTGCGGGAAAAAATAAAATGCTTGTTTCACAATCACTATATCAAATATGGAAAAGCTCATAGGGCATAACATCTGTTTCAGCCACATAAACCTGTAATGGCATGCTACTGGCTAAAAACCGGTCTAAATTAGTTCATCTTTATTTGCATTAAGTAACACAGGGTGCATCTAAATCAAGGCGGTAACAAGTTATTTCTTTGATATGATGTTCCCCACCGAAAAGGACCTTTTTTTGGATAGAAACATGTAAGAGTTATTGTGTTTTGCATGTACGCGTGGCCTATATGTTATTAGTCCATAGTGAAATTATACATTAAGCCCCCTTTTTTCAATGACATAGCATTTCATTAAACAAAAACAAATAACGACTGTCTGTGGCTTTTGATAAACATTATTGTTGCGGGAGATCACTTCTTCCTTATCGCATTGCTTCTTCCCGTATAAAGTCAATACCTAGCAACTGCGTTGGGAAGAATTCTCTTTAGCTTAGTGGTTAGTGTGTTGATTTTTTGTACCCCAATAAACGAGGATCTTTACTGCATGAGTTCGAATCCAGGTCGGGGCTGTTTATATATGAGTTGTGCATTTGTTGCAAACTTTCTTGTTCGTAAGATCGTTGGGGGGGGGGGGGGCTCGTCCGGGATATGGCTATTGAGCCATTTGCTGTCTAAAAAAATGTTATCAAAAATGACCTTTAAGAGGGGGTATGTACGGGAGATTACTCCTTCCTTTCAGCGTAGCTTCTTCCCCTATAAAATCAATACTTAGCACTTAAGTTAGGGAGAATTCCCATTAGCGCAGTAGTTAGTAAAATGATCTTTTAGACCTCGATAAACGAGGATCTTTGCCGCACGGATTCGAATCCCAGTCGGGGCGGTTTGTATATGAGCTATGCATTTGTTGGCAACTCTCAGGTTTGTAAGAATATAAAGTTTCATAAAATTTTCAACAGTTTAAGATTTCATAACAAGAGGGTTATGATGGCCCTGGATCGCTCACCTGAGTCAATGAATGAATGAATGTTGTTTTATGGCGCATCGACAGCTTTGGTCATTTAGCGCGCATGTCTGTATTAAAAGATGGTTAAAACAGGAATTTTGAGGTTAAAAGATTTGAACATAATGATGACAATAAAAAGCTTGAGTTAGGAAGGATTATGAGTGATTTTGATAGGTATAAAAGATATTATTGAGTGACACGGCAATCCCTATCAACTCAAAAAGTTTTAAATGATGAAGTTAAGATTGTGATAAAAAGATCTAAACAAAAATGTTAAATTGATAGTCAAAAGGTCTTCAGATGAATAGGGATTAAGTGTAACTTTTAAAGTGCATAAAATATTGAGTGGCTGGGCATTCCCTGCCTACTCAAAAGTTTGAAATGAAAGGTTAAGACTGTGAATAGTCGTTTCAAGGAAATGAGAGTTTAAAATTAAGGAAGTGTGGAGCCTCCAATGGGGTCAAAACACTCCCATTAAAGAGGTCCTGTCTCCAATAAGATAAGATGCCCCAAAGAGAGCTAATCCTCCCATTAAGGAGACGTAATTGAAGATAAAAAAGGATTGCGCAGTAGAAATACGGGTTTACTCAACAGGTTAAAAAGGTAATTAAGAAAATATCACAGCTTGTTGTATAGACCAATCTCTTTGATGAAGGTGATAATTGAATCAATGTTGACTGTTTCAAAGAGGTTGTGCATACTGTCAACATTGTAGTATTTCTCACGCATTGGCTGAAAGTCGATGCAATCTAAAAGAATATGCTTAATGGTAAGATGTTCATCACATTGAATACATTCAGGTGCTTCTTCTATGGTTAAAAGCCATGAGTGTGTTAGCCGAGAGTGCCCAATTCGGAGCCTTGTAATTATCACCTCTTCTCGACGAACAGACCTGTAAGAGGGGTACCACTCACCAAGGATTGGTTTAACAGAATGAAGTTTGTTGAAATGATTAGCATCCCATTGGGACTGCCAAAGAGATTGTATGAAAGGTAAAATGGATGCTTTAAAATCTGTATGAGGAACTTTAACATCAGAAATTGGCAGGTCAATTGAGCTGAAAATGTAGTCTCTGGAGTGTCCAAAATGTATTTTCTTCAATTTGAGCTAGTGACCTAGTTCATGACCCTATGTGACCATATTTCAAACTCATCCAAGGTATCAAGACAAACTTGTTAACCAAGGTTCAGGTGAATTGGGCAAGAATTGCCACCTCTAGAGTGCCGACAAGGTATTGCTGTAATTTGACCTAGGGACCTAGATTATGACCCTATGTGACCCAATTTCAGACCCATTCAAGATATCATCAAGTCAAACATGCTGACACATTTTCAGGTCAGTTGAGCAAAAATTGTGGCCTCTAGAACACCCACAATACATTTCTTTTATTTGACCTAGTGACCTAGTTTATGACCCTATCAGACCCAATATCTGATTGATCCAAGATATCATCAAGTCAAGCATGTAAACCAATTTTCAGGTCAATTCAACAAGAATTGTGGCCTCTAGAGTGCCCATTATGTATTTCTTCAATGTGACCCAGTGACACTGTTAATGACCCTATGTGATTTTAAACTCATTCGAGATATCATCAAAACAAATATGCTGACCAATTTTCAAGTCAATTGATAAAGAATTGTGGCCGCTAGAGCGCCCACATGATATTTCTTTAAATTTGACCTAGTGACCTAGTTTATGACCCTATGTGACCCTATTTTGAACTCATCCAAGATTTTATCAAGACAAACATGCTGATCAATTTTCAGGTCAATTGAGTAAGAATCATAGCTCTAGAGCGCCCACAAGGAATTTTTGTAAGTTGATCTAGTGAGACCTAGTTTATGAGCCTAGGTGACCCAAATTCACACTCATCCGAAATTTCATCAAGACAAACATTCTGACCAATTTTCAGGTCAACTGAGTACGAAATGTGGCCCCTAGAGTGTCCACAAGGTATTTCTTTAATTTGACCTAGTGACCTAGTTTATACACCAAGGTATCCCAAATTCAAACTCATCCGAGATTTTACTAGGACAAAGATTCTGACCAATTATCAAGACAATTGAGCAATAAATGTGGCCTCTAGAGTGTCCATAAGGTACATCTTTAAATTGACCTAGTGACCTAGTTTATGTCCCCAAGAGACCCAATTTCAACCTCATTCGAGATTTCATGAAGACGAACATTCCGACCAATTTTCAGGTCAGCTGAGCAAAACATGTGGCCTCTAAAGTGCCCGCAAGGTATTTCCTTATTTTGACCTAGTGATCTAGTTTATGACCCTAGGTGACCCAATGTCAAACTCATCCCAGACTTCATCAAGACAAACATTCTGACCTATTTTCCGGTAAATTGAGTAAGAAATGTGGCCTCTTGAGTGTCCACCTGGTATTTCTTTAATTTGACCTAGTGACCTTGTTAATGACCCCAGGTGACCTGAATTCAAACTCATCCGAGATTTCATCAAGACAAACATTCTGATAAATTATCAGGTCAGTTGAGTAAGAAATGTGGTCTCTAGAGTGTCCACAAGGTATTTCTTTAATTTGACCTAGTGACCTGGTTTATGACCCCAGGTGACCCAAATTAAAACTCATCCGAGATTTCATCAAGACAAACATTCTGACCAATTTTCAGATCAATTGAGCACGAAATATAGCCTCTAGATTGTCCACAGGGAATTTTTTAATCTGACCTAGTCTATGACCCCAGCTGACCCAAATTCAAGCTAATCCGAGATTTCATCAAGACAAATATTCTGACCAATTTTCAAGTCAAATGAGCGAAAAATGTGGCCTCTAGAGTGCCCACAAGTTATTTCTTTAATTTGACCTAATGACCAAGTTTATGACCCCAGCTGACCCAAATTCGAACTCATCCGAGATTTCATCAAGACCAATTTTCAGGTCAATTGAGTAAGAAATATGGCCTCTAGAGTGTCTACAAGGTACTTCTTTGATTTGACCTAGTGACCTTGTTCATGACCCAAGGTGACCCGATTTCAAACTCATCAGAGATTTAATTAAGACAAACATTCTGACCAATTTTCAAGTCAATTGAGTAAGAATCGTAGCCTGTTGTTAAAAATAATGTACTCCAATTTGATTATGCACATCGACCTTCAGAACACATAAAGTTGTAAATAAAAACAATTTTTATTTGATATTAATCGAGATTCACATATAGAAGGAGAAAATTTTGTACGAACAGGAAGTTTCGTATTGATATAAGCAATACAACATTTTTTTAAGTAGCATCGAATAAATTTTGTATAGAACTAATCAAACTCGTCGATTTGTGTAAATAAGACTAAATTGGCAGCCTGTTATCGTTGTCTGCGCATGTCATGTTTTTTGAAGGTCTGTCTGCTGGCCTATGACGCATCACATTGTACAGAATATTAGTTCGCGGTGCATAAATTGCTGCTAAAGTAGCAAGCGGAAAATAAGTTTGAATAATAGATTCTACGTCCATGGAAAAATCAAGCGAACTTTTCGCTAAAAATTTCTTAAGAATATAATGTTTTCTTACTAGGTAAATGATATAAAAAAAATACCAGCGTTTACTGCATCTCTATATATAGTTTCTAAATATAGACATTGGGAAAACCGGGATTTGTAAAACAGACTGCCAACTAACAATTTGCAATAACGTCCACACCATGCTGGGCTTATATACGAGCTATTTCCAAAGCCTACATGGGCTATGCCTGTCCAGGAAGAGATGCTACATAACAAATATCAAAGCTGTAGGCCTTGTAGATCTAGTTTCTGACAAGATTTTTAAAGTTCATTCTATATACCTTTATGTCCTATTTTGACACAGGGGCATCATTTGAACAAAATTGGTAGAAGTCCACAAGGAGATGCCACATACCAAATATCAAAGCTCTAGGCCTTCTAGTTTCAGACAAAAACATTTTTAAAGTTTGCTCTTTATATAATTTTGTCCAAAATTGTGACCCCTGGAGTTAAAGGGAAATTCAATTCTTTTTACAACTTTGGTAGATCTTGACATGCCTGTCAAGTTTCACATGATTGGTTTAGGAGGAGAAGATGTTTAAAGGAATTGTGGAAAGACCGATGCCTGACAACGACGAATCACAATACCTCACCCAGCACTTTGTGCTCAGGTGAGCTAACAAATAGGCCTAAGCACTGTCTGTAGCTTGTGATAAACAACATAAAGATGAAGTTTCATAACATTTTGTCCTGTAGTTTAAGAGATATTAATCCATAATGAAAATATATGTGAAGCTCCCTTTTTCCATGACACGACATTTAATCAAAAAAGCTAAAATAATGATATTGGGGGACTATTATAAGGAACACACATATGAAGTTTCACAAATTTTTGTCCAGGATTTTGAGTTGAAGATACATGTATATTGATCCTTAACAGAAATATACATGAAGCCCCTTTTTCCTACGAGACCGTATTTGATATCAAAAAGGCAAAAAAACCCAATAAATATCAGCAGACATCATTAGGAACACCTGTATGAATTTCTATTAGTTTTTGTCAAGGATTTTAGAAGATATGTGTCCTGAAAGATGGACAAATAGATGGTCATCGGTCAATGATAAAATTAAACATTTAGCCCCCTTTTCCGGTGACATGGCATTTCATGAAATAAAAACAAATAAATATTGTCTGTGGCTTGTAATAAACAATATAAAGGTGAAGTTTCATGACATTTTGTCTTGTAGTTAAAGAGATATTGGTCCACAATGAAAATATATGTCAAGCCCCCTTTTTCCATGACACAGCAATAAAAACAAAACAAAGGTATATAACTGTGGTGTTGCATAGTCAATCTGGGTGTAACTTCTTGTCCTGCATTTCCTAATGGTGGTTGATAGATGTTACAAGTTTGATGTAAAAACTGTGTATAGTTTTCAAGATATGAGTCAAAACTAAAGTTCACTCTATATACCTTTATGTCCTACTTTGTGACCCCTGGGGCAGAGCTGATTTTAATCCCAGGGGTATCATTTAAACAAACTTGGTAGAGGTTCACCAGGAGATGATCCATATAAATTATCAAAACTCTAGGCCTTCTAGTTTCAGACAAGAATATTTTCAAAGTTTGCTCCATACATGATTTTGCCCAAATTTGTGACCCCTGGGGCCTGACCAATTTTGACCCCAGGGGCATCATTTGAAAAAACTTGGTAGAGGACTACTAGAAGATACTACATACCAAATATCAAAGCTCTTGGCTTTCTGGTTTCAGACAAGAAGATTTTTTAAGATGTTGTAAATTTCCCATTTTTTGTTGCCGTGGCAACCAGAGTTAATGGGTTAATTCAATTCTTTTAACAACTTTGGTAGAGCTTCACCCAAGGAACATGCCGCCAAGTTTCAAGATGATTGGCCTACCGGTTTAGGAGGAGAAGATGTTTAAAGGAATTGTGGACAGATGGACAGACAGACGCCGGACAACGACTGATCACAATACCTCACCTTAGCACTTCGTGCTCACGTGAGCTAATAAAAAATATACATCAAGCCTCCTTTTTCCATCACACAGCATTAAACAAAAGAGAAAAAAGTCTTTTGGCAGACTATCATAAGGAACACATGTATGAAGTTTCATCAAATTTCATCAAGAATTGTAGGAGATATCTGTCCAAACGGATGGACAATGCAAAAGCTATCAGGGGGATAAAAATCCACATTGCTAACAATTCTCACGTGACTTAAGGTAAAATCCATTAAAGGTCTATAGAATTAGGTATTCTGTGACATAACAAAAACAAATAAAATACACACACCTGATTATCATTCTGTAGAAACCAGAATACAACTCCCAAAACCGTTGGCACAATAAGAGCTGAAGTATAGTGTCCAAGATATGCAAAATACATGGCTATCTTCACACCAAAATAATCACAAACTCTCTCTGAAAGAATGAGTGTAAGAGAGCTGTTAAAATATGTAAACATTAACTACACGCAGTGCACTGTGTTAGTTGAAATAACAAGGTAGAGTGTGCTCTGAATACTTAAAACCTTAACATGCTCTAACTTTTTACCAAACAATCCCATGTTTTGACGACTCCAAGGTTGGAGGCATTGGAAAACATCATAGGAAAATTTGGTAACCCCAGCATTTACATGTACTGCTTTCAAAAAGGCCTTCTGTATTAGTGTTGTGAAAGCACATGATCATTTTTAAAAGGGTAAAAGGGTAAGTATAATCATGCAAATATAAAATACATTGTACTTTTTCCATACAAAAATAGTGTAACACTAGTTACAATGGCACATATGAGCAAAAAGTAATTACTGCTTATCAAATTTTGCTGCTAAGGGCAACTCATGGACATTTTGCAGACAGTATAGGACAAGATCAAACTGCTTAGAATGTGCAGCCTGATCTTGGGTCTACACTGTCCTGTAAGGAAATATTTTTCACCAAAAATAACTTTGAAATAGCAACATTTGGGTCCTTATCATCGGCTTGAAAGTTTCATTTAACTTACTTAGCAGGTTAAGGGTTAAAAGCAATTAAGCGATTCTGTTAGTGTTAGTCAGGCCAGCAATTACAAATGAGTACCATATGATCTAAATATCAAACGTATACGTAATGTTTGGGTTTTGTGTCATCTTTAGGGTTATCTTGATACTAAATACTTTTCCAAATACACCATAAAAATCCACAAAAATTTCATTGAGTGAACAACCACGCCATGATCATAAGAATACAATCACAAAGATAGTGTTATAATGTAAAAACCTGATGGTAAACATACCCAGAGGCTGTGTTCTATAGAATGAGGCTACCCATATTTTACGTAGCTCCTTCAAAGCCTTTGTGTCATGTAAGGGAAACACTTGTGACACGACTTTATAAGACTGAAGTAAAGGCACTGAAAAAAAATGAAGAAAGGTTAAACAAAACATCGAAACTAGCAATTCATTTACCAAAGAAATCTATCAGTAATTCTAAACATTGATTTAACGAACAAAAAATACTACCTGTCTTTGCTCCTCAGCAAGAAAGAAAAATACATGTTGAAGCTACTCTTACAACTTTTGCATCTCTTTTGAGATAAAGTGTTGATCAGATAGTCCAGCTTGCACTACATGAGTGATCTGGGTCATCAGAGGGAGATATTCAGATCTACCGAATGACTAATCATGTCTCACTTGAATAGATTCTGACCAACAGTCTTTGAGAAGAAAAATGTTCAATGATTGTTTTCAAAGATTGCATGTCTATAAAGTTAAAAAGTCATGCCCATGGCAGCCATGTTTTCTGAAAGATCAAGATTCTTTAAAAAAGACCTGAATGAGGTCTGCTAAAGGACTATCCATGCCAAAGTACAAATCTGGAGAAGGATTTTAAACAAGAAATATCTTTCGAAAAAAAATGGCTGTGAAAGAGATACCGAAATATAAGTAACTTTTGCATGATCTAATATGAAAAGGAAAGAAAAAAAAACCGAATATTGGTGTATAGGTCTGCAGGGGCCCTCAGAATACATATATCCACATCTTTAACCAGTCTCAAACTTCTAGTTTATCATTCGAGTATATCAATATCTAGAAGTAGGTCAAAAGTGAGCATATTCAGCTACGCCGAAAAGAATTCAAGGGTTTTTTTTTTATTTCTGTTGGCATCAAGAGTTCTTCATGGGACTTAATTCTATCTATACAGATCTAGACTTTTGTGGAAGGAACATTTGTATAAAATATATGTTAAGGTATCAGAGAAGAAGATACATGATATACAAGTTAACACCAACCAGTATATGATGTGCACAAGGCAATGACAAAAGCTAGCTAGTCTGTAACCTATTGGGCACTAAAAATAAGGAGATTTTACAAACCTATGGACTGACCCTCGAGAAATTTCACACTCCCAAGAGTTTCATCTTTCACTGCTCGTAAGTTAAGCAACATGTTATACACAATACACTGTCTCTCTTGGCTAGTGAAAAAGCTCTCTTCATCCTCAATTCCTTCAAAACAATGCTGCTCTTCATACATGAATTCTCGATGACCGCTTCCATATTCAGATTTAAGTGATTTCAAAACACCAAATTCTTCTGCACCTTTCAGCAAACTGTAAAAAAGAGGAAAAGATCATGTGAATCTAACAAAATAATGTCTTTTTTATGAAAATTCTTCACTTTTGGCCGGTAATTGTAAAAGGGGACTTTTTCTTCTTCAAAATTTGCATATCTTTTTTTCCTCTACATGTGACATATTCTGTATTAACCCTTTCCCAAACAAGCCCTGGTTTTCACGTGTCTGCAGTACAAGTCTTTTGAAAACACTGTGGGAAAAGGAGAAATTGTTCATAACGAGCAATTTCTCCTTTTCCCACAGTGTTTCCTACCCTTTTGGAGAACTTTCTGCCATTTTCATCAAATTTAAAATTGTCGTCTGCAAACTCTTTCAACTTGGACCAGTCCAAAATTTGTCGTTTGGGAAAGGGTTAATGCAGGAAAACTTCTAAAAAATACTAAAATGGCATCATCTCAACAGTTCATCATGTCTAAAACAAGTTATATTGAGATATAAGAAATAACTTTTCACTTACCCATCCATATACTTTGGCTCACATTGTTCTCAAAAAAGAAATAAAAAGTCTTCTACTTTTTGTGTAGGCTGTAAAACTAGCAATTTTCCCCTTGATTTTGTTATTTTCTATCCATTCCAACATTTTTTCATGTTTTAAATGTTTTCTTTTTCTGAAACTATTCAATTGTCTACCTGAGTAAAGCAATCTGGGATTAACAAAGTTGAATAGATTCTAGTGGTGATGATATAAATCACATACAAAATTATTGTGTGTGCAAAATGGTATTTCAAGTTTTTTTTTTTTTTTTCTTGAGACAATACTTATGTGTGCGCTCGAGAATAAAAGGAGCTTTTATCAGTCAGGAAAAAAGGCCAAAAACTTGCAGTTTCTATGGTGTTAAGGGCAGAACATTTTACTGGAGAGTCAGATCCAAGTTCAGATTGCACTGTATGTGCAGTCTGATCTTCATCTACACTTTCCACCAAAGGCATTTTGATAGGAGTCTACAGTATCTACAAAAGTTGTTAAAGATATGCTAAGAATACAACTGGGATATAAAAGAAAACTAAAATACTTCTCAAAATTAGCTGTTATGTAAAAGGCATACACTCCAGTATTTTTCCAGTGTCTCACATGAACATGTAGTCGAGGGGTTCTAGTTCTCAGTCTAGCAAGTATCCACATCAAAGTTGTGTCCGATGTTGAGGCAGGAAGCGTCATGATGATGTCACAATTGTGTGTTGGTATAGAATTACGGAGCACTTTACTGGATGCAACAAGTCGGGATGTTTTTGACCATTTCTTTCCAAGAATCTTCAGAGCTGTGGAATAAAGGGAAGATTCTGCCTTCTCGCAAATTTCTGCTTAGACTATGCATTCAATAATTATTTTCTATAGCTATCTTCTTATCAAAATATGTTTCTAACCAACAATTACTACAATACAAGTTCAGATCATTTCATCTTGGCCTGTTTCTGTGAATGGTATTCAACTCTACTTTTAACGGTATTTCCGTCATATCATCACATTATGTACACAAGGTCCTTGCTGGATCTCAACAGTATCATCCCGTGGCTCGACAGGGCCTGCTCGAGGTCACTTATACATGATAAAAACAACAAGCAGACAAGATGACTTTTCTTACAACACTTACCTCGATTTTACCAGACGACAAAATTTTAGCCTTGTCCAAATGAAAAGATTTGCAGACGACAAATTAAATGTTACTCAAAACATAAAAACTGTCTTTCAAACAGTAAAAAAATATTGTGGAAAAAGGAGAAAACATTGGTTACCAGCATTTTGTCCCTTTCCCACAATGTTTTCAAAAGCCTTCTTTTTCAGGGTAATTCAAAATCGGCATTGTGTGGTAAAGGATTAAACCAGATGCTTTTCTCAAATCAAGATTGGTTTGTTTGGTATTTAATCCTGTTTTTAAAAATGCTTTAGTTATACCACAGCAGCCTTTCAATACATTTGTGATGTTTCTTTACTTGAATAGCATGCCCGACTGGGTAGCTCAATGGTTAGCGCATCTGACTTGTGACCTGGTGGTTGTGAATTCCATACCCGGTTGAGGCAAACTTTCTTTCCGGAGATTTTTTGCCTCTCACCTCTGATGCATGTGAGAAATGTTGTCAGTGGCTTTGGAAAGAAAGGTGTGTCAGTACTGGTGTGAGAAAGCCAGGAAACACGTGGGTGTGTCACTGACCGCCATGATATGACCTGAGCTGTTAAACTGGCGTTCAACTCCAATATAAATTGAATAGCATGCACAACCCTCTTTCCAAGCTACTGGCTGGTCTACTATATAAATAAAGCTACTTAAGATTCCTGGAATGAGACCTGTGAAAATGACTTTCATATATCACTGGAGAGAATTCAAGCTGAATGACTTTCCTATACCACTGGACAGAATTCAAGCTGAGTCCAGGTTCAAACTTACAACCCCTTAACCCTTAGGCTGCTAAGCGTGACTCAAAGACCTTTTGCAGACAGTATAGATCAAGATCAGACTGCACAAAATGTGCAGTCTGATCTTGATCTACACTGTCCAATAAGGAGATATTTCTCCACCAACAATAACTTTGAGATAGCAGCATATTGGTTTTTACAATCAACTTGAAGGTATCATTTAACTTATTCAGTGGGATGCACATTATCAGTCAGCTACAAAGAGCTACTGTTTGGTACTTTATACAATTCGATCCCCAATACTCTGAACTACAATTTTCATTGAGTTATCAAGTCATAGATTATTGATACCTGTAGTTGTGAATATACAGATACTGCTAGTTAACCTGAAAATACAATCTTATGTGACTCTGAAAGAGTTTTGTCCAATAGGCTCCACGATACAAGCACACTATCTAGATCCAAGATCTTGGGCTTTGTCATCTAAAAAGCTCATGTTCACATGTAATACTGAAAGGGTGGAGAAATTGTTTAGTTTGAATGGTGTTTAACACTGCTTTCAACATTATTTCCATAAAGGTGCAGCTATCCATGCTTTCCTGAAGTTTCTTTGTCATTTTGCAAATATTCTTCCTAAGCAATTGGCTGCTTTCCCATAACCATCATGTAAACACTAATTAGCCTTGTGAGGAATGAATCCTGCGTCAATAAATATCATAAATCTTTGCAGAGAAATTCGCCAAGCCAGGGATTTGAACCAGCAACCCCATGAGCTCAAGTCCTGTACACTGCCCACTGCACTACCTGGCTTTGCAAAAATAGAGAAAGAGAGAGAGAGAGAGAGAGAAGGAAAGGGAGAAATCATAAAGCTTTTAAAACCTTTTCCATTAAATTCCATGGCAACAGGTCTTGTAAACTTACAGCTTACAATACTTGAAGTATAGTCAGAAATTCATCTTGTGATGTATTTATAGAACAGCTGTTGCAGCTTGTCAACCCTTTACCACACAATCTCCAAAGTTATAATGACCTTGAGGAAACAGTCTTCTGAAAACAATGTGGAAAAAGGTGAAAATGCTGGTAACCAGCATTTTCTCCTTTGCCCATAATGTTTTCTACTCTTTCAATAAAAAAATCCCCATCATTTCAGCCACATCTAACTTGTCATCTGCAAGTGCTTTGGATTTGGACAAGTTCGCAATTTTGTCATTTGGTAAAGCATTAATGATCTTGTTCAACTCTTTCCTTTATTGGATATTAACTCTTTACCAGATGACAAAATTGCCGCCTTGCCCAGCCCATGTCACGACAACAAATTCAATATGGCTCAAATAATTGCATTTGTCCTGGAAAGGGTAGAAAACATTGTGGGAAAAAGTGTCAAAGCACTTACTCCTTTTTTCCACGATCTTTTACAGGACCTTCTTTCTGAGGGGCGTAGAAACAAGGATTGTGTGGTTAAGGGTTTATGGCCCTTATTCAAGGCGTTCAAAATTCAGTTTGTATGTTGTTTGGTGCCTTTTTCAACACTAGATACCAGTACTAGTCATTATCAATCATGGCAGGTGTGCCTATATCTATGACCCCCTGCAATTCCTTTACTGGTACTTTGATGAACATCCTTTTCAAGCCACTGGCTGCTTTTCCTCATAAACATCATCCAAATACTATTCAGCTGTGAGAGCCATATGAGTCATATTGCACCGAAAAACATTTGAGTCTCAAAAGGAGTTTGGCCTCACAGGGATTTAAAACCATGACCCCTGCAGAGCTCCAGATAGAGGGAGAGATTTTTATTATAGAATTGAAAATATTAATTATTCTCAACTAAACCTTATGTTACTCATTAGAATCGTCTCATCGAGATGATTCTAATGACTACCCACAACATAGGGTTTGGAAGAGAAATAATGGATTTAGAATACCATCACTCCCTCTTATCTGGAGCTCTACCCCTGGATTACTAATTCTGTACAATACCAATTTATTGCTTGATTTTATGGTGATTTATGCCCCTTTCAACATTACTTTGGGCACTGTTACAGCCCACTAATTCAATGTGCATCCTGGATTTCACCAACACTACCCTAGGGCTTTGCTGTGTCTTGCCCAAGGACATTCGTAAGAAAAACTCAGTTCCTCAAGAGAGGATCTAAACTAGGTGCGAATCCTACACCTTCATGACTGTGCCATCCAGGACTCAACCATACAAATAAAGCTGCCGCACTGAGCAAGGCCTTTCACGACTGTAGTTGCCTTTGTGGCCAGTGTAGATCAAGATCAAGCTGCACAAAACATGCAGCCTGATCTTTGTTCTACACTGTCTGCTTTGCTGAAATACTGTAGATGAATGCAAACATGAAAATGAAATTAGTTGGAATGTATTACTAGGATGAAAATATCCGATAGATTTATTTGGTGCTCTAAGGGTTAAGCTTTGTCTTTTATCTGAATATACCTCACAGATATTTAATACAATTCACATCTAAGTTTCTCGAGTTGGTAGCGACACAATTTAGGCTGGATATAACCCAAATGCATGTAATGTCGGAGTTGATCTAGAATATCTCAGTATTTAAGCTTCCTGCAGTACTACATGGTATTTGCTCAGTAAATGATTACTTGTACAATAAAGAAATTGCTTGTGACAAGCAACAGTATACGTTCGTCTTGTTGCCAAAACGTTTCGAAATAATACTATGGTCTTCAGCAATACAAACTGAAACTGCCACAAAAAATAATTTAACTCTTTACCAAAACACAAAATTTCTGACTTGTCCAAATTGAAGCACTTGCAGACAACAAAATAAATGTGACTGAAGAATCAGAATTGGTTTTTGGAAGGCTTGAAAACATTGTGGAAAAAGGAGAAAATGTTGTTCACTAGCATCTTCTCCTTTTCCTACAATGTTTTCAAAAGGCTTCTTTCTCAGTTCCTTTAAAAGTTGGGACTGGGCAGTAAAGGTTTAATGCCTCCATAGAGCACTTTGCTGAATAGCAGATGTGCAAAAATTGTGTCAAAATTCAAATCTAGTTTCTAATTAATAATTGTACAAAGTTTCCAAATAATGAAACCAACTCTGAAGGAAATAGTCTGCACTACAAAATACCAATATGCCCACAGACAGACAACTGGACAGAGTCATTACTTATGCAAGAGTGTAAAAAAAGCATTTGTTTTGCATAACCTCTTTACCAACCGACAAAACTGAAGCACTGTCAAAACTGAATGCATTTGCATATGATGAAATGTTATTCATTACACAAAGTATTCTATATGGAAGGGTATATAACATTGTGGGGGAAAAAAGAGAAAATGCTAGTAACTAGCATTTTCACTTTTTCAAACAATGTTTTTGAAAGCTTTCTTCCTCTGGGTCATTAAATATCAGGATTGTATGGTAAAGAGTAAATGGCTGCCTGAAGATATGGTCATTTCATAACTCTTTCAGTGCCCATTATATTCACCTGATCTGTTTTGATGCTGAATGTACAATCCATTGGAACTAAGATTTATTTTAGACTTAATAACTATTGGGGTTAACCCTTTCCCAAACAAGCCCTGGTTTTCACGTGTCTGCAGTACAAGTCTTTTAAAAACACTGTGCGAAAAGGAGAAATTGCTCATAACAAGCAATTTCTCCTTTTTCCACAGTGTTTTCTACCCTTTTTGACAACTTTCTGCCATTTTCATCAAATTTAAAATTGTCGTCTGCAAACTCTTTAAATTGGGACCAGTCCAAAATTTGTTGTTTGGGAAAGGGTTAACTAACCAACCAGACTGTATAGATCCAAGATCATTTTGTGCAGTCTGATCTTGATCAAAGCTGTCCACAAAAGCCCCTGTTTTGACCTGTAGTGCTGATAAAAGTGTTAACCCTTTATCAGACGACAAAATTTTAGCTTTGTCCAAATTGAAAGCATTTGAAGACGACAATTTCAGTGCGGCTCAAATGGTGGAATTTTTCATTTATAAGGTAGAAAACATTGTGGGAAAAGGAGAAATGCTGGTTACCTGCATTTTCTCCTTTTGCCACAACGTTTTCAGAAGGCTTCTTTTCCAGGGTCGTTAAAAGGCAGCATTGTGTGGTACAGGGTTAATGATCCAAGAAACAGTATGATATTAACTCTTTACCACATGACGAAAACATAGACCTGTCAAAATCAAAAGCATTTGCAGGTAACAATTTAAATGTTACTCAAATGGTGCAGTTTGTCTTTGACAAGGTAGAAAACATTGTGAGAAAATAAAGAAAATGCTGGTTACCAGCATTTTCTCTTTTTCCCACAATGTTTTCAAAAGGCTTCTTTTCCAGGGTCGTTAAAAGGTGGCTTTGTGCGGTAAAGGGTTAACCTAGGGTAGAGTATTGATTCATGGTAATGACAGTTGGTCTTTATGATGGACTTACAAACATGATGGCTTGTCATGCTATGTATCATTTCAAAACAATTCTGGTAATCATTATTTTCTCCTTTTCCCACAATGTTATGACTTAAGGCTTTTGAAAATATCACGTCATAAGGAGAAATTGCTCATAACCAGCATTTTTCTACTTCTTCAGAGTTTTCTATCTTTTCAAAATAATTCCAAGCATTGAAACCATAGTTAACCCTTTACTACACAACAAATATGTAGACGAGTCCAAATTGAAAGCATTTGCAGATGACATTCTCAATGTAGCTCAAAGCATACCATATGTCTCTTGAAGAGGAGAAACCATTGTGGAAAAAGAAGAAAATGCTGGTTTCCAGCATTTGCTTCTTTCCCAACAATTTTTTCAAAGGCTTCTTCATCTCAGGGTCATTAAAAGTCGGGACTGTGTGGCAAAGGGTTATATACTTTTGTTGTCTGCAAATTCTTTCAAAATGTACAAATCTGTAATTCTGTTACCTAGTAAGGAGTTATTCAAAATGGATTTTAAAAATATTTTGAAAGTCCATAGACTCTGCAGGTTTAACTGAGTTTATACTTTCTACAGAGGAATTAAACCCCCTTTTCACACAAATATCTCATCTGTTTCAAAGAATGTTACTAAAAGTATGATTTTAACCCTCTACCAAGCAATCATGAGTCTCAACTCTGATGAAAAAGGCTTTTAAAAACTGTGAAGAAAAAGGAGAAAATGCAGGTAAATAGCATTTTCTCCTTATCCCTCAGTGTTCTCTACCTTCACAGAAAAAAAAAACAATCTCTTCATGTGAGCCACATTAATTCGTCATCTGCAGATGTTTTCAACTGAGACAAGTCTTAAATATTGTTGTTTGGTAAATGCAAATGTAAAGAAAAGGCTTATCATGCAGTGACTAAATGCTATCTTATCTTACAGGTATTTAACCCTTTACCAAACAATCCCATGTTTTCACGCCCCTGAGTAAGAAGCCTTTTGAAAACATTGTAGGAAAATGAGAAAATGCTGGTGAACAGCATTATCTCCTTTTCCTACAATGTTCTCTACCCTGTCAAAAAACCTTAAGTTCATTTGTACCACTTTCAAATTTGTCATCTGCAGATGCTTTCATTTTGGAAGATGCTAAAATTTGTTGTTTGGGAAAGGGTTAAGCTGACAGCTAAAACTGAAAAGGAAAACACTGTATTGGAGGCCCTACAATTCTCTTCCAATCAATAACAACAGAATATGTTACACAGTGTATACATATCATGTACCTGTATATAACAGACTGTATTCATTATATTCTGTCCCATGTCATTGCCCTGATGACAATAATATTCTTGTCTTATACAAGATTATTCTTTCACAATTAGCTCCTTTCAGAATTTTAGTTGTGCCTAGTGTAGATCAAGATCAGGCTGCAAAAAACATGTAATCTGATCTTTGATCTACACTATTGGCTTTGCTGAGACATTCTCAACAACAGCAACCTTGAAATTGCCATCATTTGGTTTTTCAAGAATGAAAATGTCTGTTAGGTCTTTTCAGCAATTAAAGGGTTATGTCTTTACCAGACAATAAAATTTCACATGCCCAAATTCGTAGAGTTGGCAGACCACAGATTACACATGCTTAAAATGATGGGATATGTCTTTAAAAGGGTAAAAACCACAATGTTTTCAAAGAGCAATTTTTCCAAGGGCTGTTCAGCCATCAGACTGTTTGCTTAACCCTTTACCCTATGGCAAAATTTTAGACCAGTCCAAATTGGAAACATTAGTAGACGACAAAATAAGTGTGACTGAAAAATTAAATTTTGTTTTTGGAAGGGTGGAGAACATTGCGGGAAAAGGAGAAAATGCTGGTTACCAGCATTTTCTCCTTTTCCCACAATGTTTTCAAAAGGCTTCTTTCACAGGGTCGTTAAAAGTCGGGATTGTGTGGTAAAAGGGTTAAGGATTAAAAACTAACCAATGACGACAGAAGCACCAGAATTATTAAATCTGTCCTAATCCCTACTGGATCATGCAATGTATAGTCTTTTTCAGACCTTTCACCTATTACGAGACAATTGTGTTTTAATGACCTTAAAGATAATTTAATGGCTTTTCAAAACATTATGGCAAAAAGAACAAGAGGGCCATTTGCAGAACAGAACAGAACAGAAATTTTAATAGTACATAAAGGCCTCTGGCCCAAAATACATCTCAGTACAATATCTATTTACATAAAATGTTAATAGCCCTGGATGTTAAATAACAATATTTAGCTCTTCCCAAACGACAAATTTTGGACCCCTCCAAACCGATGAGCCTGCAGACGACAATTTCAAATTGATGAGAATAACATAAAATTCTCTAAATGAGTAGAAAACACTCTGGGAGAAGTAGTAACCGTTCATTACGAGCAGTTTCTCTCCCTTCCACAGTGCCTTTAAAAGAAAGGTACTGCAGACTCATAAAAAAGCAGCTTGTTTGGGAAAGGGTTAATAATTAACTTTACTACCTAGATGACAGTATTAACCATATTCTTCAGAAGTCAGATGGGTCAATGATTGGGGTACTGGTTTTATAAACTAAATATTTTCTATTAATTTTGTAACATAAATAGCAAGTTTACGTATGATTCTGGGATTCTCGCTTTGAAAAAGTGATACTAAATGTACATTACTAGGGAAACCATTAAACCAAGAAAATAAATATTTGTTTCTTATATCATTGAATTTATCACAAATGAAAAATGCATGAAATTCATCTTCAAGGACCAAGTTATCTTTATGAATACAACAATAAATGCAAATTCTATCTTCTCTATTGATGTTAAAGTGGCGTCCAAATTCAATATTAAGTTTGTGACTCGAACATCTAAATCTTGATAATGATCGTCTTAAATACGGTGAGAGGTCTATTAGCAAGTAACGTTCAACATTTAAAAATGATTTGAAAGAGCTATAAAATTCACATCTGTTTGAACTATTTATAGCCTCATGCCAATTTTGAGAATAATAATCTATAAGTCGTTGCTTGAACTGTTTAATGAATAATACTGTATTACCAATTTCCTGGGAAATCCAAGCAAAACCAAATCCATTTTTGAATAGGAATTCTCTTATTTTCGATACCCAATTAACCCTTCCGATTTCATCATGCGCTTTTAGCATTATGTAGCATTGCTTTGGGTATCTGCCAGAGTCCATTTGAATAAGTCTGACCCAGTACTTCACAAATTTAATTTGATATGAAACTGCTATCGGGTATCTTCCACATTCCCCGAGTGCCATTGAATCGTTGGTAGATGCGTTAATACCAAGATAATCTTTACAATACTTGGAATGAACTTGTTCTATGGAATTACTGAGCTCGTAGCCCCATATTTCTGCTCCATAGGACAGGATAGGCAATACCATTGCATCGAAAATCTTGAAGTGTTCTTTATAGGCAAATTTACCCAATAGTTTTTGGATCTGATATATTTGATATAATGATTTTCGTGCTTGTGCTGCAAGCTTTTTGGTTGCCATACTCCATGACAATTTCGGTGTGAACAAGAGCCCCATGTACTTATAATATGGTTTAACTTTAATACTTTCCCCACAAAATTTCCAATTCTCATATGCTCTTAGGGGTCCTCCATTTCTAAAAACAATAATTTCTGATTTCTTGAGATTTACGATCATTTTAGTTTCTTCACAAAATTTTTCGACTGCATTGAGTTGAGTCTGTAGGTTTGCTGCAGTATCCGCGCAACTGGCCACATCGTCAGCGAACATTATACAATAAATTTCTTGAATTTGTGGTGTGATAAATATTCCATGAGGACAATATTGTCTAAGATATTTCAAAATTTCATTAATATATATACTGAAAATTGTTGGTGAACTTGAATCACCTTGTTTCACGCCTGTATTGCATAGAATTGGGGGTGTTATTTCGTCGTCCAATTTTACATGGGCCTTTATATTGGAGTACATGGACAAGAGAATTCTAAAAAAATTTCCTGTTATACGTTTTTCATTTAAACAACTGAATAGTTTAAACTGATCTAATGTATCAAAAGCTTTCTGGAAGTCTATATATAATACATAGAATCTACCCCCCAGTTTTGTTAAATACTTTTGAACCATACTTTGAAGAGTGAATATATTATCAATGGCCGAATATCCTTTTCTGAAACCAGCCTGAGCTTCGTCTAAAATGTGAAAAGTTTGGGTCCATGTAATTAAACGCTCATTTATAATATTAGAAAATATCTTGTACATAATATTCAAGAGACTTATTCCTCTATAGTTATTTGGGTCATTTCTTGAACCTGATTTGTAAATAGGTAATATTAATGTATCTGACCAAGTTTCAGGGAAGATGCCGGAATCAAATATTTTGTTGAATAAAACGACTAAGATAGGACTGATGATATCAAGTGTACTCTTATAAAACTCAGCAGGAATGCCATCTTTACCATGAGCCTTTCCCGTTTTCAATTTATGAATACCTGCCTGTACTTCACTTAAAGTGATTTTTGTGTTAAGAACTTGGTCCATTTGTTCCTTGAAATATTTCCGATTATCTTTTACTGATGATATTGAGTTCCTATTTTGAACACAGAGTAACGAATCAAAATACGACAACCACTGCCTACTACTTATTTTACATGGATAACACTCGGCTAATTCATTTCTAGATTTCTTAAGTATGGACCAGAAGGCCTGTGGGTTATTACTCGCCTCTACTAGCGTTTTTCTTTTTTGTGCAAGGAAAAGGTACTTCTTTTCTCTACAAATTAATTTAAATTCGTTTCTGATTTTTTTATAATTCACAAGATCCAAATTGTTGTTCGATGTCCGGTATCTCCTTAATAGCGAAAATTTTAGTTTTTTAAGTTCATCACATTTTGAGTCCCACCAATCTGGCTGCATGTTACGTCTGTCTGCTTTATGTTTTAAATCTAAATGCATGTCAACTGCAGAAGACTTATACAAATCAATTAAAATAGACACAACCTCATTTATATGATTGTCATCAAGAGAAGATAGAATTTTCTCATAAGCATCACGTATTTTAGCAGCGAAATCTGTAACAAAACTATCTTTATGGTTTTCACGCCATATGAAATGATCATATGAATGTAAATTAACACTATTTTTTATTTCAGGTTTTTTAGGAACAATTGCTTTCAATTTAAATTTTAAAAAGCAAACGGCTGGAAAATGGTCAGAATCATCTTTTTCATCAATGTAAAAAGAGTCTATAAAGGGAAATAATTCAGACGAGATGACGTGGTAGTCCACCAGACTACTACCATTGTTTGCAATGCAGGTATAATGTCCTACCGCGTCATCACTAGTACGTCCATTTACAATGTGTATATTGTGTGTACAACACAAATCAATTAAAGCTCTTCCGAAAGAGTTTACATTTTCTTTGTCACAGGAGCTACGTGGTAATTCGAATTGATCAGCATAATACTCGACTGAAGTGTTAAACACAAAGTCGAGGGAATCGCCTGGAATAAAATCTAGTAATTCCCCAGTCCTTGCGTTTAAGTCCCCAGCTAAATAAACGTAACAGTCTGGGTGAATACTACGAAGTTGGGTAATTCTATCATCAAGCAATGATACACCATTTTGTTCATCAGCTCCCCTATATATCGGTGAACCCTCCGGCGATATATACGTAATATATAATAAGAAATCCTTAACATTTTCAAATAGAGAAGAATTGACATAAAGTATAATACAGTCAGTGAAATCAGTGCATATTTGTTTTACTGTACCAGACTGAAATAAATCCTCCCTCACAAAGACACTTAAACCCCCGTTATTGTTAAAACACGAATTTCTTTTCAGTCTGATACAATCAAAATGGACATAACCTGAGAGAAAATTACCAAATTCGTCCTTAAAATTTCCCCATGTCTCTAACAGACCTATAATATCATAATGCCTCAGATAGTTTTTAAAGGAATAATCATTCGAAAATTTAGCTAGACCAGCGACATTCCAAGTAATAATGTTAAGGGAAAAGTTTAAACTGCCACGATTGTCATTACGACTGTCACATTGGCCTTGGCCACACCCCTAATACAAGCCACTAGCCCCGCCTTCCGTTGTCGTTTCGATGATACCCGATGATATATCAAGGTTTTCCCGCCTTCTGGATGCACGTGCTGCGTTGGTACCCCGACTTCTTTGTCCAACCTTCTTTTTATCCTGGTTCCCCTCATCATATTTATATACTTCGTTCTCTATAATTAGTTTATCGTAATGCATCGCTGCATACAAACCCTTATCCCTCGCATCCAGTAAATGTTTACCCAATTCTCGCCTGCAGTGTTTTACCCTTTGTGTAAAATCTTCCTTAACTGAATACTCCGAGTGTCTAAGAGCTGTTTTTGCCGCATTAAAAATCTGTTCACGATCTTTATACCTTGAAAATTTTACCATTATGACACTTTTGTCTTTCTCAGAAGATTTAACCCTATGGGCCCTCTCGATTTCGACGTTTTCAAGCTCAGGTTTATTCAAGTCACATTTGATAAATTGCCTCACCCTTTCCTCAGTTTCAGCCCACTGTTCATTTAACTCCCCCTGAATTCCATAAAATCTTAAATTATTTCGACGTGAGTGGCCTTCCAGCGCATCAATTTTCTCATCAAGTTTTCCTATTATTGATCTCATCTCAGCGTTTTACTTCTTCAAAGAAATGTTTTCATTTTGTAACTTTTCTATAGCCCCCACAATGTTATCCATTTTATTGTTTATTGCGGAAAAATCTGCTCTGAACTCACTTTTCATATCTTGGAGAAAAGCCATTATTTCAGCATCTGCTTGTCCCATTTTCTGGTGACGCGTACGTTTATTTTGAGTCTGTTGTTGGGACTTACTTGTACTTGTACTTGGAGAGTTGGATAGATTTTCCTGTGTTCTCAGCGGTGATGCACTCGAACCTGAGAATGTTAAAGTAGACTGTCTGGTTGCACGAGTCTCTGTGCCAGGACCTGGATTCGACTCCACATCGCCGCAGGTTAAGATTAGCGAGGTCAAACATATCAGCAATCGCAAACCTCTCATAAACCTATGTAAACTTCGTCTAGAAATATGTAACGTCTTAACAAGCCTACTAACCCTAGCCCGCATCCAAAAACAACCAATTCTCTGTCTGTATGTGGCAATATCATCTCCCATTTTGAATTTTCAATAATTCATCCAGCACGTGAAGAAAGTATGTCCGCCATATTCCAAGGGCGATCACTGGAATCCTGAAGAGCTCACCTGCTACAGCTGATAAAGCTGAAGCGATCCTGGTTTTGATCATGTAAAATACATGAATGTAAGTGACCTACTTTTGGACTTGAAATGGACATATTTCGAACTTGTCCAAGATATAATCAAGACAAACATTCTGACCAAGTTTCATGAGTATCAGTGCCTCTACAGTGCAAACAAGGTTTATCAAAGATTTGGCCCAGTGACCTACTTTTTGACCCAGTGTATCCCAATTGCGAACTTAAACAAATTATCATCAAGAAAAACATTCTGACCAAGGTTCAAGAGTATCAGGCTGAAAATGCGACCTCTATGGTGCACATAAAGTTTTTCTAAGATTTGGTCCAGTGACCTCCTTTTTTAATCCATGTAGCCCAATTTGAAACTTGTCCAAGATATCATAAAGACAAACATTATGTCTAAGTTTCATGAGTATCTGGCTGAATTTGTGGCCTCTAGATTGCATACAAGGTTTTTCTTAGATTTGGCTCAGTGAATGACCCAATTCAAAACATCTGACCAAGTTTCATGAGTATCAGGCTGAAAATGTGGCCTCTAGGGTGCACAGGTTTTTCTTAGATTTGGCCCAATGACCTACATTCTGACCCAACACAACCCAATTTCGAAGTTTTCCAAGATTAAGACAAATATTCTGACCAAGTTTCAAGAGCACTGGGCTGAAAATGTTGCCTCTAGAGTGCACACAAATTTTTTCTAAGATTTAGCACAGTGACCTTGTTTTTGACCCAATGTTATCCAATATTGGTCTTGTCCAAGATTTTATCAAGACAAACATTCTGACAAATTCAATCTGACTGAAAAGGTGGCCTCTACTCTAGAGTATATGCAAGGTAAATGTTGGCAACCTGGATGACATACAACACATGACAAATGACGCACAGCGGACATAGCACAATCACAAAAGCTCACCTTCAGCACTTCATCCTCAGGTGAGCTAATAAATGCTGGTTACCAGCACCTTTTCTCCCTTTTCACACAATTTTTTCTACCCTTTCAAACATTAGCTCCATCACATTTTTGTGATGATGGATATAAGCACCTTCCTGAAATGTAAAAGGCAGACAAAAGCACCTTTTTTGTGGGTATTTATACTGGTAATTCTGCGCTTCATTTACTAGGAGGCCATTTGTCACTAAAAATAGCAATTTATTAGCTTGCACGCTAAAGTTTAGAGGTGACTGCATAAGGTTTATCAAATTACACATATTTTTGGAGCAAAGATAACTCCTTATCGGACAGTGTAGATCCAAGATCAGACTGCACATTCTGTGCAGTCTGATCTTGATCTATGCTGTCTGAAAAAAGTCAGTGAATCACACTTAGCAGCCGAAGGGTTGATAGGCAGAAACAAAGAGAAGATCTAAAGTTGACTGCATAAGGTTTATCAAATTACATTTATACAGCTTTGAAATTTCGTGCTCAGTTGAGCTGAGCAGGAAAAATCCTTTATAATCATTGACCCTGGTATTTGTCTCCTAGTCAATAGCAGGGTTTAATAAAGTAATGCACAAGGGATGAACGAAATTGTTACACAAACAGGTGTATTTTATTTCTAGCTTTTGAGCAATCACAATGAAATTGAATTATACAGTACAAGTCTATTTAAATTAACCTAAACAAATGGGTCGCACTTTTCACTGATTATGACAAATATCAGAGATCTGTAATAAATGTAAAATTTCATGTTTAAAAAAAAGAAAAAAGATTACGAAAATCTATGCAATCACAATATCTTCAAATTCTACTATAGAATTCATGGTGTAATGCTATCTTCCAATTAAGGCCTTGTTTTCAAATAGCCCTTTATCAGCTGCTGGACTCCGAGGTAATAAATTGATGTCAAATCTGTACCATATGAGGCCTTTTTGAGAAGCAGGTGCAATTAACTCCTTACAATCCAGATTTACATGAATGTAAATAGATCCTGAGAATGATACTTTTGAAAACATTGAGAAAGAGAAAAAATAATGGTTTTTTACACCATTTTCTCCATTACCCACAATAGTTTCTATATTCTCTTTAAATTGTCGTCTGCAAATGGTTTCAATTCGAACAAGTCTAAAATTGTGTCGTCTGCTAAAGAAGTAAATGGCAGAACACGTATTCAGCGCTCTGCTATGTTAACTTTGTGAGAGAAAAAAAAAAAAGGTAATCGTATATTGGCCTTCTTTGTCTCCTTTGAATAAATATAGAAAGTTTCTCACGTAAACGTTGATGGAACGATGTCCTCATCGAAACACAGTGGTTTCTGTGGGAACGCTCGCTTGCAAAGTTCCGATCTGTTTCACTTTCCATGGTCAAGATCGACTTGTATCAGCCAACATAGACAAAAATAACATAGTTTGACAGACTGGCGCGAAATTTCAACGCCATGTTGAATGGTCACGTGATTTGTTAGTCCAGGTTTAATTTACGGATACATACATAAGATGCGGTCATAAATAATTCATTGATACATATATTATATAAAACGGAAATTCAGCTTACCATATAATGCAGATCAATCGATAAATATACTAGTTTTGACTACAGAAATGCATTACACATCTGGCATACCACAAACTGTATCACACAAGTACAAGTAGATCTAAGATTATGTGGAGCAATATAATATTGGAATGATACGGGAGAGAACTCGATTTCTTTAGATTTGTTCTGCATTTTTTGAGTTAATTTCCCTAGGTTTCTAGTGTTCGATTCCTCTGAAGGTAAACTTTACATTGTTAGCGGCTCGATTTTTCAATGAGCTCTCACATCAGTTTTTATTTGATTTAAGAACAGAAAGCGTGTCATGTGCCCTTGCATGAATAATTTTTAACAAGCTGAAAGTTTGAAACTCCAAGGAAATTCTAGATCTACAACTGTTTTATTTTTTTTTTTATAAAATTCTATTTCTGAGACACCATCCCTTAAGCATGGCAGGAGATACACCATCGGGTCGGGAAAACTGCCTTCCAGTCAATTTATTGCAAGTTGAAAATTGGGTTTGTTGAACTCATCTTTGAAAGATGGATAGGCCTAGTCAACTTGAATTGTGGTGTAAACCTGAGGCTGCACGACTCAATGACCTTTTGCGGACAGTGTAAATCAAGATCAGACAACACAGAACGTGCAGCCTGATCTTGGATCTATATTGTCCTTTAAGGAGGTATCTTTCCTCCGAAAATACGTTTGAAATAGGAAAATTTTGGTTTTTATTATCAGTTTGAAAGTTTTATATCTTTTATTTAGTATGATAAGCGTAAGATAGTGAAAGACTTCGTGTGAAAACATAGCGGCAAAACGACTATTTTTTTGGTTCTATTTCACGGACTGATACAAGTCTACGTTTCTCCGCGTTTACGATATTCTGTAAACTTTGCCTCGTTGAACCGTTGATCAAGTCAGATATAGTTACGGAATCGACCGAATTACGAGCAGTGGTGTTTAAGGTTTTCAAGGGTCAGGCATAACGCTCTAATCGATAAATGTTTCTCATTAATTTTCTGTGTTTTGTGTGTTTGTGATAACCCTTCATTGAATGTCACCGTAGTGTTTGTAGATATATTACGCGTCCCTTAATTTCACGGCGTTTGTTATTTCTAGGACTCACAAGCTTGCCTCATGCATCCCCAAATTCAAAACCCCTGCTTGTTTCAAGTTAAATTTCAAATTCAAATCATACAAATGTTGTCTCACACTGCATTCAAATTAAGAAAAGTTTTCATCTGAAAGGCTTGACTAAACATGCGGACGGTATAGATTCAAGATCAGACTGAACGTTCTGTGCAGTCTGATTTTGATCTATGATGTTCCGAAAAAGCCCCTGTTTCGATAATGGCGTCGTAAAGGTTGAACAAACGAACAAAATATGAGGAGGGGTGGTATTTTTGGTGGTTAGAACTTCTCCAAATACATAATGGATCAAAACAGATTGTAACCGTCTGCTACCGACACTCGGTAGCTTGGCGGTAACGTTCAGTGCTAGCATTCTATGGGCTTTGAGCTTGGATCTCGGCTGGCTGAAGCTAATTCTGATGACAGGTGAAAGCCTCTCGAACGCTGTAACTACTCGTATAATCGGCGGAGTCAACCAAACCCCATTCCGTCCCCGAAAAAATGATATAAATATCTGTTTTGTTCAAGCGTATATATCATTATTAACCGTTTTTTTTGTTTTTGTTTTTTTTTTTCATTTATTTATTCCTACAGTAATTCTATCTGTGGTTAGCTATTTAGTATTTCCCCTGTATTTCACTTTCGGTATAAATGACGAGTTTTTCTTCTTGTAATTTAAGCTATCTTTATGCACTAGGTCCTTCTATATTGACCTATGCGGACCTTGGGGTAATGAGTTCTTCTTTTATGGAGTAAGATACAAACAAGTCTGTGAAGATCAAAATAAGAGGGCTTTCTTCTATTTGCTGTCTGGGAACTGTAAATTCAAAACCCAAGTTGAGGAGTTAAATGCTCCCAACAGACTCTATACAAAAATGACCATTCTCTCTTCTGTGCTGTCTGGTTAGAAAAATTTCTTCCCTTTTCCCAAGAAATCAGTTCTTAGAAACACATCAAATGTTTACCAAGTAACCAGTTGGAAGACTGAAGCGGGAATAAGTATATTTAAAGGCCATGTAACCAAACTGGAGGGAAAATACTAGGACCACTGACCCGAAACAGAGGTAAGGTATGGTATAAACTGACCAAGTGACTAGTCGTCTGAAAATGACCCTGCTACATTTATTTTACGCCGCTTATTCAGTTAACCCTTTCCCAAACGACAAATTTTGGACTGGTCCAAATTGAAAGAGTTTGCAGACGACAATTTTAAATTTGATGAAAACGGCAGAAAGTTATCAAAAAGGGTAGAAAACACTGTGGGAAAAGGAGAAATTGCTCGTTACGAGCAATTTCTCCTTTTCCCACAGTGTTTTCAAAAGACTTGTACTGCAGACACGTGAAAACCAGGGCTTGTTTGGGAAAGGGTTAACAAAACTTAGAAATCGCCACATTGTAAAATATGATATCACGGTTTTTGCTCAAACAACATGTGAAAGTCATACCAAATATTTATCAAATACGTATTTCGTAAACTTGAACAAGTAGTACTATAAAATGAAGCAATTTTGCTCATAATTGGAGAGGTCATCAGACCTCTCCAACAGTGGTGAGTTTAAAAGGCAGACTGCCTCAGAAATTGCTGCCTAACTCCATGCTTTTCTGCGAAATCGTTCTGATACAGTCTCTTTCGTCATGGTTTTATAAATAAACCGAAATCAAAAAACTGAAATAGAAAATAGACGTGTTTTGTTTTTATATGACGGATTTCAAAAAGGATGTGTTATATTGATTTGATTGCAAATGACTTTTCCAGTGGTTGTAATTTTTCATTAAACAAATAAAGCTACACACACACAAAAAGAATTTCGTTAAAAAAGAGAACACCGCGGGAAAAGATCACGCGACTTGAAAACGTGGGGAAAAGGTCACGTGTCTGTCATGTAATGCAGAAGAGGTTTCTTCTTTTTACACAGCGGCGATCATATAATGCCTTACTTATTTGTTCATATGTACCAAAATATATTGAAATTAAAAGCAGTAAGCTATTTGAAAACATTGATGCTGACCTCTCCTGGCTTCTTTTTTAAAGAAGCCAACTTGTTTATAAATTTGTTGATTTTGCCCATCGTTATTACCGTATTTCTTCAAAATGGATTGGGATAGTAGGCTTTGCTCAATGTTGTAGTAGATGTAAAAAATTCATCATTTACATTCAAATCAATTGTTATTTACTTATTTTTTCATAAGTATACTAGATTTGCCTTTCCTTGTACATTCAGTCTTTCTTAAGTACACTATCTGATTTCGCCCAGTATTTTGCTTCCGCTTAAAGAATGAAATTTAAAACATGAGAACACAAGTTTTCCCTATTGATCAATCCTTTTACCGACTGAAAATACCTATTTCACGCACAAAGCCTATCATATATCTATTGAAATTACAGACCGATCTGATTATTAGTATATAAACGAAATCTTATGGTTTATACATGCATGTACTTGCAAATGTATATGACGATAAATGACCATACACTCAATAAAGTTTCCTTCAAAATATACAGTGATCTGTTCTGTTCATGAAAACATTTCTTACATACAGCTTTGGAACATCCCAGTAAAATATGGAAAATCGTTAAGTAAGGTTTACTACATGGATGCACCTGGAAACATTATGGCAAAAGTAGAAATTACTCGTAACCAGCAATATTTCCTTTTGCCGACGGTGTTCAATTTCAAGACGATAGAATGCCTTCTGCAGGAGGTAAATAACTATCAGACGATAAAATCTTACCCTTATCCTGCTAAATAAATGAAATGAAACTTTCAAGCCAATAGTAAAAACCCAAATGCTGGTATTTCAAAGGTATATTTTTCAAAAAAATATCGCCTTGTCGGACAGTGTAGATCCAAGATCAGACTGCACGTTCTGTGCAGTCTGATCTTGATCTACACTGTCCGCAAAAGGTCAGTGGGTCGCGTCCAAATTGAAAGTAATTAACAGACGACAATTCAAATGAGTCCCAAATAGTGGTCTTTCTAAAGGTAGAAAACATTGTGGGGAAAGGAGAAAATGCTGGTTTCAGGCATGTTCTAATATTTCAAACAGTGTTTTCAAAAGCTTTCTTCAAGAGGTTCTATAAAACACGAGATTATTTGGTAAAGTCTCAGGTCGATTAAGTATTAGGTTACGCAAACATTGATCTATTCAGATCTTTGGAGCTCGTCCAATAGCCTTTGTTTAGACGTCTGATAATTATACAAGTATAAAAACACATCCGGGTAAAGGAATTCAGTTTTTTACCACACAATCCCGAGTTTAAGCGTCCCTAGATATGAAAGATAGCTTTTGAAAACAAAGTGGGAAAAGGAGAAAATGCTGGTAACTAGCATTTTCTCCATTTCCCACAGTGTTTTCTACCCTTTCACAGATAAATCACTTCATTTGAGCCCCATTTTAGTTGTGGTCTGCACATGCTTTGAGTTTTGACATGTCTATCTTTTGTCTTTCGGAAAAGGAATCAAACATGCACACATGCAGTGGTGAAGATAAAACTTGAGAATTAGTGACTTGAATAGCTCTATAGACTAAAGTCTATCACACTACAACAATGAGCCATGCTCTGGCAAAAGGGGGATTAAAAACATCTCCGCGATGCATTATTTCAGACATATCATCACGTAATAATAGATCCAATTATAGATCTATAAAACCCATTTTGTCCAACAACCGGCTAATTTCTGAGGTACATGTAGAATGGTCCTCGGACGAGCATAAAACTTACAGAAAGCAATAGGTTTCGACACTGGTCAACCTGTGTGGACTGACCTGTTGCTGATGTATTAAACCCCCTTTTCACAGAACATGGTTCATAACTACATGTATGTATAAAGACAATAAACTATTGTTTGGTGACAAGCAGTTATATTATTGTTCAATTCCAATATGTACATGCATGTCATTCGCCGTGTAGTTGTGTAGCAGTTGTCCAAAGTTACCCTTAGGCTGCTAAGCGCGACTCACTGACCTTTTGCTGACAGTGTAGACAAGATCAGACTGCACAGAATGTGCAGTCTAATCTTGGATCTATACTGTCCGATAAGGAGATATTTTTCTTCAAAAAATAAGTTTGAAATAGCATGTTTTATCTGGTTTTTACTATCGGCTGGAAAGTTGCATTTAATTCATTTAGTTGGAAAATGGTTATTGAACAGAGGTAGTAAAAGAGTAAGAGGAGAGTTCAAATCCTGACTCGACCGAAAGTTTTTACAAGGACTGATGAAAGTCAGTCATGGCAAGATTTGCTCCTTTCTAGCCGCTGGGCATATTGCGGGTGAATTACCCATCTTGACCCAGGTAAAACTGTTAGGACACACACACACACACACAAAAAAAAAACACTCGTTGAAAAAGGGGGCAGAAGAGGCGCTGGAATATGAATATTGACATTCTTTTACTGTTCATTATGAAGAGAAATAATGAACGGTTACCTCGCCGGCAGTTGCCTCTCTTTCGAATTGCAGTGCATATTGTTGGAGAGTCCTGCTTGACTCAGTGGTAAGGCGTAGGACTCGTAACCTGGAGACCCCGGGTTCGAGCCCCACTAGAAACATTGGGTTTTCGTGGGAGTGTCCTTGGGCAAGAAACTTCAGAGCCAAAGCCTAGTATTAGTGAACCCCAGGACATATATGACTACGTGAGCTGTCGCCGTAATATGACTGAAATAATATTGAAAACGGCGTAAAACACCATTCGTTAATAAATCAAGCATATTGCTGGAAAGTAAAATTTCGATTAGCATTAGCAACACTTGAGTGTATGTTGGTGTCATAAATGGGCCCACAAACAGGCATCGTCTGTGCAGTCTGAACTTGATTAGGCTGTCCCCTAAAAAGATAATGTTTTCACCTACGGTAATGTAGGGTTTACTGACTCACTCACTGTATTTTCGGGGCCCGATTTCATGAATTTTATTCGTGAAACCGGGCCCAGGTGTACTGGGATATATATCTCTTTCCATCTATCTGCTTTTTAATACCATCACTGCATTATGCAGTGGTGACTATTTGTTTCTGGATATGCCCGTTCTGTGAAGTTAACTCAGATACATCTATACCGAACTCGACTCAAGGACCTTTTCGCGGAAAGCGTAGATCAAGATCATACTACACAGAACGTGCAGTTTGATCTTGGATAAACTCTGACGATAAGGACATATTCCCCCCCCCCCAAAAAAAAAAAAATATAAATATATATATATATCTTGGAAATAGTAAAATTTGTGTTTTTACTATCGACTTAAAAGTTTCATTTCTTTTATTTAGCAGGATAAGGGTTAATGGTCAGCCCTCTAGCGGACGATAAAACGTTAGACTCGTTCCAATTCCAAACAGTTACAGTACAGTCTCGATATTTGCCAGAAACATAATTTTTGCACCAACTGCAGCTTTTCCAACAATACATTCAATTAACCCTTTATCTTGAAAAATGAGCCATGCTCTGTGAAAAGGGAGCTTAATGCATCTGCGAAAAGTATCGATCAAGGTCAGCCTTGCTTCGTATCATACATCACGGAAATACATTAAGCCTCCTTTTGCCAGAGCACAGCTTAAGTATATTAGCCGTACCCTGTGAAAAGGGGGCTTAATGCACCTGTAGAGAGTATCGACTATGTCAGCCTGCGCAAGTTTTGCTATTTGTAAATTATTTGTATGTCAAAGGACCATTCTACCTCTAAATCCAGCCGGTTTCTGAGCAAAATGGATTTGATGGATTCATAATTACGTAACGACTTGCTTAGTATAATGTATCACAGAGATCGATTCACACCCCCTCCTTTTACAAGAGCGCGTACGCCTTGTGTATTTTTAAGAGATCTCTCTTGTTTGAAGCCGAGCCCCCGTAGCTCAGTCGGTAGCGTACAGGACTAGAGAACAGGAGGTCGCTGGTTCGATCCCCGGCTCGGCCAATTTCTTTCCGAGGATTGATGATAGTCATTGCGACAAGATTGATTCCTCCCTCACCGCTGACCATTGTTTCGACGATGGTTATGTGGGAAAGCAGCAAGTGGTTTGGAAAGAATATTGTGTGTAGTACTGGTAAAATAAACTCCGGGAAAGCATGGATAGGTGCACTGGCCGCCGCGATATAACTGAAATAATGTTGAAAACGGCGTTAAACACCATACAATCAATCAACCATTTCTTGTTTGAAATCGGCGACAAACTCTACAAAGAAACAGACTTCTGATGCATATACACGTATATATGAAAACTAGCATATCAGCAGAGCTTAGTTTTGACCCAATTTGTCTATCAGTCGGTCTATCAGTCCTTCAGTTTTAATTATGCAATTTTTGACCTTCTCAAACTAACTGTTAAACCTCTATTGCCACCATCAATGTATTTTACAGAGAATGTTGATCAGACAGTCTGATACTGAACCTCAATCCATGATTGTAGTTTAACTCATAGACTGCTAGACGCGACTCATTGACCTTTTGCGGACAGTGTAGATCAAGATCTGACTGCACAGAACGTGCAGTGTGGTCTTGGATCTACACTGTCCGATAAAGGAGATATTTTTTTTCCCCTATAATCATTTTGAAGTAGCAATGTTTGAGTTTTTACTATCGACTTGGAAGCTTCATTTTCGTTATACAGCAGGATAAGGGTTAAACTATCCAAAATAAAAATCATTAAATCGGACAAAACCCATCTTTTTATAATAAATTCCCATATTTTCTTGCACATAGCGATTCGACAGGAAAGGGTTAACCCTTTACCACACAAGCCGGAGTTTTAACGACTCTGATAGAAAAAACGTTTAAAATCGTTGTGGGAAGAGGATAAAATGCTGGTAGCCACTATTTTCTCCATTTCCCACAATGTTTTCTATCCTTTCAGAGACAAATATTTTCATTTGAGCCACATTTAATTTGTCGTCTGCAAATGCTTTCAATTTGGACAGGTCTAAAATGTTGTAGTTTAGGAAGAGATAACCGTTATCCTGCTAAATAAGTTAAATAAGCCAGTAGTAAACACCCTAATAATGTTATTCAAACTTATTTTTGTTGAGAAAAAAGACCTCCTTATCGGACAGTGTAGAACAAAGATCAGACTGCACGTTTTGTGCAGTCTGATCTTTGATCTACACTGTCCGCAAAAGGTCAGTGAGGCGCGCTTAGCAGCCTAAGGGTTAAATAATAGCGTACATGATATCATATTTGTTGTGACATGTCTATAGAAATTTAGACAAAATGCAATGCAAATAACCTGTGCCGGTGCTGTAAAACTTGAATCCATGTTTCGCTGAGTTTGGGGTCAAATTTTAGGTCCCATTTTATGCTTGAGACGGCAGGAAAATTTGAAATAAAGCCTTTCGTTTAATCCCTATTCTGCTAAATAAAAGAAATGAAATTTTCAAACCGATAGTATAAACCCACTTTTTTTTCCGATTTCAAAGGTGCAGTATTTTGGAGGAAAGAGATCTCCTTATCGGACAATGTGGATCTAAGATCAGACTGCACGTTCTGTGCAGTCTGATCTTTATCTACGCTGTCCGCAAAAGATCAATGAGTCGCGCTTTGCAGCCTAAGGGTTAATAGGCAGAAACAAAGAAAAGATCTTAAGCTGACTGCATACGGGTTATCAAATTACATATGGCGTGCAACACACGAAAAGGGACCTTCACACATTTGCGTAAAGTGTTGTCTCGGATTAGCCTGCGCAGTCTACGACTACATAAGATTTTTTTCATACAGTAGACTTTCGTGAAACAGAAAATCGCACAAAAATGAGAAGTGTCGTCTCGGATTAGTCACAGACTGCACAGACTGATCTTGGACGACACAGTTTTACGCATATGTCCGAAGGTCCTTTTCCATATGTTACACGTCATATATACAACTTTAAAACTTCATGCTCAGCTAAGTTAAGCCGGAAAAATGTTTTATACGCATTGATCCTGGTATTGGTCTCTTATTCAATAGCAGGGTGTAATAAATAAATGCACGAGGGTTGATAAAAAATTTCGCGGTAAGGTATTAATGTATCTTATGTCTTTAGTTTGCGAGCAATTAAAATGAAGTATACGGTACAAGTCCGTTTAAATGAACCTAATCAAACGGATCGCACTTTTTTTTTTTTTTGACCAGCCCGCATAGCTAAGGTGGTAATAGCGTAGGACTTGTAAACATCAAGTCTTCGGCCACTTGAGCGTGTGGGTCCGAGCCCCACGGCTGGCCACCTAAAATTACTAATAGTCTTTCGGATGAGACGTTAAACCGAGGTCCCGTGTGACGGTTATACACCGAGCACATTAAAGAACCAGGCGTAACTTACGATGGGTTTCGTCCTGTATCTTACACTATTCCCCGTAACAAAACACACTGTCTTTAGGGGACGTCGCCCATATGGGCAACCGGGACGTCGGCCATATGGCAACGGTAAATAAACGCAAATTCAGTCAATCGATCACTTTTCGATTGATTATGACAAAAATTTAGAGATACGTAATCAATGTAAAATTCTATGGTAAAAATAAGATTACATGTAGTATGTTACCACGGTATCTTTCAATAACTGAGTGAGCCATGCTTGTTACCAGCATTTCCTCCTTTTCCCACGATGGGTTTCAAAGACTTTATCACCAGTGTTGTCAAAACACGAGTTAGAACGACCTGCTTGCCTTAGTCATCGTTACTGTTTTTATTGAGCCATGCTCTGTTAAAAGGGAGCTACAAGCATCTGCAAAATGTATCAACCCATGTCAACCTGCACAGTCCGTGCAGGCTAACATGGATCGAAACTTTTTTGCTATTGGTCAATTTTCGGCATATCAAAGGACCAATCTACCTCGTAGTCCTCGCAAGTCGGTTCTTGAACAAAACGGATTTTCTGGATCTATAATTATGTGATGGCTTTCAGTGCGGAGCTGCATTAAGCCTCCATTTGCCAGAGAAAAGGCTCATATATACAATTATAGCGCTTTTCCGCGATTTTTTGGTCATCCCTCGTATCTCAATGAGGAAGCTCTAGACTGGTTCGGGTTACACGAAGTGCGTAATAGACAGACAGTTTTAATTCTCTAAGGTGGGTGCATGTTGTTTCTTTTAAATGTTTATTGTTATGCTGGTTTATTTGTACAGTCTATAAAATAACTGGTCAGTATTTTATTTATGCAATAATTGTAATGAGTTCATATACATGTGGCTATTTTGATCTTCGTTGTTGTTGTTATTCTGCATGACCGTTTAAGTTGGCGTTTGATGTACTGTTTGTTATCAGTCTTGAATGGAAAAAAAGCAGTCTGCGACTGGTGAACAAAATGTGGACATGTTTATTGTGCGGATCTTTGTGGACCTATTTGCGGACACATTTATGACACAAATATAGAAGACTTGCTCCCATTAACCATTATCCTGCTGAATAAGTTGAATGTAACTTTAATGTCGATTGTAAAAACGCAAATTTTGCTATTTCGAAGTTATTTTTGGGGGAGAAATATCTCATCGGTGTCAGTAGTTGTTTTTAAAGAGCAGTAACTGACTTTTATTCATAGGTACAAGTATATGTATTTCGGACAGGGAGAAGGGTTGAATAAGGGCGATTGCACTTCAAACATTAAAAACAAAATGCCAACTACTGAAATTATCGAAACCAAACTTTCGACAAGAGAGAATAATGTTTATGTGCGTGTCCTCAAACAGTCTCGAAGAAAAGTAAACAATTCTTTGAAAGGAAAAAAAGTTTAGCATTAGATAAGAGTTTTTCTTCTGTTTGCATTAAAAAATAAATTAAAGAAATGGCAAAGTTTGTGCTGTGAACAATATCTTAAAATAAATACCTTGTATGACCGCTTTCTAATTCTAATTTCAAACCATTATGTTACTTATCTCTGATTTAAGTGCATTTGAGCTGCTGTGATATTTACTGCTTTGAGTGACCCAGATTTGTGACCAATTAAAGTCCTTCAAATGTTGAACAAGAAATATCTGAAAAAAAAAAAAAAAAGATAGACGGCGCTAAAAAAAAAGGATTATGCTCTATCATATTCATTTTTATGGTGTGAAAAGGCGCTCCGGCATATCGATTAGCTGTAGAAATGTTTTTCTATTGTGATCAGAAATTTACCTGCAAGTATATCTGCAGGGCCCGCAGAATAAATATGTCCACAGTCTTGACCAATAGAAAATTACGATTTATTCATTCGGGTATGTTGATACAAAGAAGTAGGTCAAAAGCGAGGGCGTGCAGCTATGCCGAAAAAAAGGGACCTTTTTATGTTTAGATATGTAAAAGTATGTATCATCAAAAACAAAAAGGAGAACCCAGATTCCGTTTTTGGGCGTAGATGAGTAAGCTGGCTTTTGAACTACTTCTTGGTACTAGTCTCAAATAAATAAATGGAAAATAGCGATTGATAAAAAACTCTGGACATGTTTATTCTACGGGGCCCCTGCAGTCCATTTTTCCATCCCTGCCTATTGATAGCACCACTCGGACAAAATTTGTTGTCAGTAATCGATACCCCGTGGCACTTATTCCTACCTTCAAAAATGTATGAGCCATGCTCTGTGAAAAGGGGGCTTAGTGCATCCTCGAAAAGTATCGACCCAGGCTGACCTTGGCCGAAACTTTTCGCTATTGATCAATTTTCTGCATCTCCAAGGACCATTCTACCTCATGATTCTGCCGGTTGTTAGACAAAATGGATTTTATGGATCCATGATTATGTGATGACTTGCTCGATATCACGGAGACGCATTAAGCCCCCTTTTGCCAGAGCATGGCTCGTATTTGAAGAAATGGTGATGTAGGGATGATCCTTTTACTGTGCTTTTACCGTGATTTATTCCTTCTTATGCGTTACCCTATTACCAAAGACTTTAGGCCATACAGTCTAGCTGTAGTTTCAGACACACCATGTTTAGCTGCAACTAATCTTTTCCAAAGACGAGTTGGTTATTTTCATTTTTTCTCTCCATATCGAACCAAAAAAGAGTTCCAATATTCATATTCAAGCACTTCTTACGCCGTTTTTAAGAGCTTTCATATTTGTACTTGTATCTGTTAAGTCATGTTTGTTATAAAACAAAAGGCAAAAACTGAGATTCGGGTTTTAATTCTGACTAGCGAAAGCACATATCTATATTGTCATCAAGAAAGATCTTCATGGTTCAGTATGGAGAGAGGTGATGCCACGCTTGCAATTGCCTCTTTTCCTCACTGTTTTGATACTGTTGAAAAGAGTACTTTCCTGTTAGATAAATTTTTCAGGATTAGATGTTAATCCAACACACTGCTAGAAAAAGAGCAGTTGCTGCTAAACCTGACGTGCCTGAAAACACAGGTACACTGTACAGTAATGGCTTAACGGGTTTTGCATGAGAATATCAAATTTTCAATTAGCACAAAAAAAAAAGAAACATTCTCTATCGTATCCAATTTCGAAGGTGTGTGTAATACCTCCCCATGCTATCAATTAAGGGTAGCAACCCTTATTAGACTAGCGAAGCTAGTTCGCTAGTCTATAGGCATCATGATTGACCCAGAGTCAAAGTAAACAAAAAAACCCACATTGTCAAATATTGCCTCACAGTAAAATACTTCTTTCTGTTAGAAATCCTTATTCTGTCATATATGACAATTTTGACAAAAACGACTAAATCTCTACCACGCCAATTTGAATAGGTCTTCTTACAAAGTAATAGACTGAACAACATGTCATTTATAAGGTACAAGATCTTTGCTTATATGTAAATTAAGTGACCTATGCAAAGCAGGCTATCATCAGTTATTTCTACACCATTGTAACATTATGAATGAATCTAAAAATAGATACACCTCTTGTAACAAATCCCAGCTGCGTTAACTCTCGCTGGACAGGGAACCCTCATCATTCATTCAGTCACTCATTATTTAGATCATTGTGTACATTTAAACTGTTATGTTAAACTGTTATTTTACGTCTTGAATATTAACCCTTTACCACACAATCCGGAGTTTTAATGACACTGGGGAAGAATCCCTGGTAACCAACATTTTCTCCTTTTCCCACATTGTTTTCTGCCCTTTTGGAATCAGGGTTTCATCAATTCAGCCACATTAAATTTGTAGTCTGTAACAGCTTTGAATTTCGTTTTGTAAAGAGTTAAAAAGTTCACTACATCTTGCACTATTGGATAACGATTTATTGACTGTAAGGTGTTTAACGCTGTTTTCAATATTATTTCGGTGATATCATAAAGGCCAGTGCACCTATCCATGCTTTCCTGGAGTTTCTGTTACCAGCACCACCGCGACTCAGAGACCTTTTGTAGACAGTGTGTATTAAGATCAGACTGCACAGAACAGCAGTCTTTTCTTGGGTCTACACTTTCCGATAAGAGGATATATTTTCTCCAAAATGTAACTTCGAAATAGCAATATTCAGGTGTTTACCTTGGCTTGAAAGTTTCATATAATTTTTCTAGCAGGTTAAGGATTAAACTTAAACTGGATGATAGTACACCAATAGCATGCATAGCCCCGGTAGCTCAGTCAGTAGCATACAGGACATGAGAACAGGAGGTCACTGGTTCGATCCCCGGCTCGGCCAATTTCTTTCCGAGGATTGATGATAGTCATTGCCACAGGATTCATTCCTCTCTCAAGTTTCGATGGAGGTTGTGTGGGAAAGCAGCCAATGGCTTGGAAAGAATATTGTGCGGAGTACTGGTAAAAGGTACTCCAGGAAAGCATGGGTATGTGCAGTGGCCGCGGCTATATAACTAAAATAATGTTGAAAATAGGATTAAACACCATACAATCAGTCAATCAATCAAACTCGCCAGTCTGTCAGTACTTTCAGTACTTTGATATATTATAACGGTGTTATAAATGGGCCCCATGAATAGTTTCTCAGGATCAGTATGTTCTCATGCATGATGGCAACCTTCTATGTATTCTTTAGAGATTATAAAGAAGTAGATCGAACAAATACAGACATGCCGAAAAATATACCCCAAAGAGATATTGGAAAAATATAGGAATCAGATGTTGAGGGAGATAACTAGAGCTTAACCTTTTGGCTGTTAAGCGTGAATCAATGACCTTTTGCGGGCAGTATAGATCAAGATCAGACTGCACAGAAAGTGCAGTCTGATCTTGATCTACCCTGCCCGATAAGGAGTATTTTTCTTTTTTCTTAAAAAAAAAAAAAAGCAAAGTTTTGGTTTTTTACCATTTTAATTTCACATATTTAGCACCTAAAAGGTTAAAGGCAGATAAGAAAAAAAAAAGCGAAAGCCTGTCTAGTATTAATACTTAATATCTTTTACTGGAGCTCGTGTCGAAGAACAGAGCTTAACTCTTTACCAAACGACAGTAATTTAGACTGGTCCAAATTCAAAGCATTTTCAGACAACACACTAAAGGTGGCTCAGTGACAAAATTTGTCCTTGATAGAGTGGAAAACATTGTGGGAAAAGGAGAAAATGCTGGTTACCAGCATTTTCTCCTTTTCCCACAATGTTTTCGAAAGGCTTCTTCCTCAGGGTCGTTAAAAGTCGGGATTGTGTGGTAAAGGGTTAAATAAAATAGAACAAATATACGCTTGTATATTCATTGCATTTCAACCGTTAGACCTTTAAGCACGACTTGGTGACACTTGCGGCAGTGTAGATCATCATCAGATTACACAGAAAGTGCAGGCTAATTTTGTATTCTTACACTGTACATTGTGGTGAGATATTTTTCTTGCGAAAAGAAATTTAAAGCTAGTAGTTTGAATCAAAAATAGTTGTTTAAATTAAAATTAGTAGAGTAAAACTTAACTATTTATCCTAATGCCAAGATTTTAGACGGAGACAGCTTAAGAACATTTGCACATGACTCATTAAATGTGGCTTAAATGAAGAAACTTTTTTTGAATGGGTAAAAAAAAAAAAGAATGGGAAAAGAAAAAATGCTAGTCACCAGCATTTTTTTTCCATTTTCTCGAATATTTTAAAAAGCCATTTACCCCAAGTTATTTAAACATGAGATTGTTTTGTCAAGGGTTAAATGTCGCGTGCATGGATAGGTTTCTTTGATTTGTGCAGGTTTTGATTTAGAACAATATTTTCTTACGTTACAGATGGCAGCAGCAAAGGTTAGTTTTTAGACATCATATTCGAATTTCTGAATGTCTACTAAGTTAACTCTCTCTCTCTGTTTCGCTCTCTCTGTCTCTCCCTTCTTGTCTCTCTGTATCTCCCTCTCTCTGAACGACTGCACGTATGTCAAAGACCAGTTCATAAACGCAAACGAAGGAAAATGTTTCTGTTTTCGCCACAAAAATAAACTTTAATTTGGTATATCACCTTTTCTATTGCTTATTTTGAGTTGTTAGTTAAGCTATCTAACTTGTTAGACTATGTCGCTTTCTGTTTCTATGTCTGTCTGTATGCCTGTCTGTCCGTCCGTTCGTCTGTCTGTCTGCCTTTCTGTCTGTCTGTCTGTCTGTCTTGGAAGAAATTGCAATTATTCACGCAAAAAATGTTGAATTAACATTCGTATACCCCAGTTTTCATTTGTTAGAGCCCATGATACATTTCATTTTTGACGCTCTTAACCCTTTGGCTGCTAAGCGCGACTCGGTGACCTTTTGCGGACAGTGTAGATCAAGATTAGACAGCAGAGAACCTGCTGTCTGATCATGGATCTACACTGTCCGATAAGGAGATATTTTTCTTCTTAAAATTAAGTTAGAAATAGCATTATTCGGGTTTTACGACCGGTTTGAAAATTCCGTTACACTTATTTAACAGTATAAGGGTTAAAAGTGCTCTGGCATAAGCTTATCGTATTTCTGCCTTACCTAAGACGTTTTACATGGCAGTGTAGTTATGTAAAGGGGTAAGAGTGTAATAGATCAGTCCTGTACCATTTTCCTTTTCTTCCAAAGAACAACACTAGGAAACTGATCGAGGCGATCATGGACAATCGGATAGATGAGGCTGAAAAGCTTCTTACTGGCGATGTCGATTTTGATGTAGAAATCGTAAGTGTATGAATTTACTCTCTCTCTCTCTCTTTCTCTCTCTCTCAATTATAAAAATGATTGCAATGCCTTTGCATCTTTCACTAAGGATAACCTATCTTTGTATCTATATCCAAAATGTAAGATAATGCCACTGATTTGCTAAGGCATTGCTGTCTCGGACATTCAAAGGCTTCCCTAATTAACCCTTATCCTGCTAAATAAAAGAAATGAAACTTTTAATCCGATTGTAAATATCCAAATTTTGCTATTTGAAAGGTATTTTTGGCGGAAAGATATCTCCTTACTTGACAGTGTGGATCCAAGATCAGGCTGCACGTTCTGTGCAGTCTGATCTTGAAATATACACTGTCCGCAAAGGGTCCTTGACTCGTATTTAGCAGCCTAAGGGTTAATAAATCAATTCAGAATCAATGAGTTTTCCTCGCCAAAGCCGAGTGCCAGGTCTTGGGACCCTATTGGACCCTGTTCACTAACCATTTAAGGCATTCTTCCAATTTTACATTCTAACCCTCTCAATAGGAACAGGTATTCACCAATTATTCTAAAAAACGCTCGATACACAAGAATTGTTTAGATTTCAAAGGAATACAACTTCTAATTGGCTAAAGAAAACGGTTCAGCCAATCAGAAATTGCGTTACTTTCCAAATCTAGAATAAAATCAGAATGCAATTCAATGTCCTGTCACAGACAATTTTTTCGTAACAAACCACTTTTGAAAATATTGTCCAAAACGAGAAACTGCTGAAGCACTTTGTCCTTTTCCTGCGATACTATCACTTGTATTTAACCTAACTTCATGTAGGTTATGATATTGTAGGATGTTCCTAATGGTGTCGGCTACAAATTAATTTCAGGAGTCGACAAGTTAACCTAAATGTACAAGTCATTCAGTTTTAAAAGAAAGTGGTTAAATTTTCTAATAGCAAGGATGGATTTATTTATTGACTTGAAAGTTTTATTTCACTTATGTTAGCAGGATAAGGGTTAAAACAGAAGAGAAAATATGACTTATTGCTTTTTGTAAAAATCAAGATCAAAATTAATATCAGTTGAGCCATGATCTGTGAAAAGGGTTTTTATGAATCTACAAAACAAGTAGGTCAGCGATGGCTGACCAATGTCGAAACTACGGAGCCCGGTAGGTGTCATGCTCTACACATTTTTTATTTCGAAATAACGAAATCCTAAATCGTTCAAACGAACTACTATTTCGAGAAAACGAAATACTAAATCGTTGAAACGAAATGCTATTTCGAGAAAACGAAATGCTATTTCGAGAAAACGCAAAATGATTTAGTATTTCGTTTTCTCGAAATAGTATTTCGTTTGAACGATTTAGGATTTCGTTATTTCGAAATAAAAAAAATGTGTAGAGCATGACACCTACTGGGCTCCGTAGGAAACTTTTTGTGTTTGGTAAATTTTCTGTCTGTCCAAGGACCACTCTACCAAACGATCTAGCCGATTGTTAACTACACACACAAAGACTTTATGGACCCTTAATGATGTGATAAATAGCATAATATATCACGGAGACGCATTAAACTACTATTTGTCACATGGCTCAGTATGCAATTACCATTCCATTTCTTTCCATTTTAAGAGAGGTGACAATCCCATTCACGTTGCAGCTAGGACCGGTAAACTGAATCTGATTAAGAAGATGAAAAGTAAACGGGCAAACTTACAACAGAGAAACGTAGTAAGCTTTCTTTGAATTTTAATTTATTGTCATAATCATGATTAAGCTCAAGCTTTTTTTTTCCTTGGTCGAAATAAAACTGTAAAGGCACTTTAGCGCTCGAAAGTTAAAAATTATGGAGTCGAAATGCGGACAAATTTATTTCATATTGTTCTGACAAATGACCTCCCAAAGGCGGGGATTGAACCCAGGACCTCTAGGTCACAAGGCGAACGCTCTACCACCTCGCTACAAAAACTAGCTCTATAGCAAGGCAGTATAAGTGTCCCCCTTTTACAAACACAAGCTATACATTTATATCTATCTGAGGGATAGACCAATATACTACATAGTCCCTCGCCGTATGAAGATTAGTCCACGAATCCTTCAATTACTGTTACTTTATTTCTCAACTAAGTGGGTCCCTCATTGGGCGCCGATGTAACAGTTCTGACAAATGACCTTCCAAGGCAGGGATTGAACCCAGGACCTCTAGATCACCAGGCGAACGCTCTACCACCTCGCTACAAAAACTAGCTCTATAGCAAGGCAGTATAAGTGTCCCTCTTTTACAAACACGAGCTCTACATTTATATCTATCTGTGGGATAGACCAGTATACTACAATATCATTCAAAAGTACGGATATCATTTGTCTTTTAATGTGTTACTGTACAATCTGTCAAAATTCCAGTCGATGGCAGAAAAATGTAACCTAAGACTAGAACAAAGGTTGCCAACCTATGTTCCAGTTTTACAATACATTAGAGCCATCTCTGTGAAAAGGGGGTTTAATGTATCTGCGAAAAGTATCGACCAAGGTCAGCCTGCGCAGTCCGCGCAGGCTGACCTGGGCCAAAACTTTTCGCTTTTGGTCAATTTTCTTTATGTCCAAAGATCAGCGTACCTCATGAATCAGCCGGTTGTTACACAAAATGGATTTTATGGATCTGTAAGTATGTAATGACATGCTTGGGTATCATGTATCACGGAGATGCATAAAGCCCCCTTTTGCCAGAGCATGGCACATTTTTTTTTTTTTTTTTTGCCAGCTGCTAGAACTTTGACGGACCATACTATAACATGCTATCAGACTCTTAATATCCATTCTTTTAATCTTTTACCAGACGACAAAATTTTAGCCTTTTTCAAATTGAAAGCATTTGCAGACGACAATTTCAGTGTGGCTGAAGTGGTGCAATATTTCTTTGATAGGGTAAAAACATTGTGGGAAAAGGAGAAAATGCTCGTTACCAGCATTTTCTCCCTTTCCCACAATGTTTTCAAAGCGTTTCTTTCCCAGAGTCGTTTAAAGGCGTCATTGTGCGGTAAAAGGTTAAATGGTACGAATTCTGTATATCTGAAATTTGAAAGCATTTGCAGACGATCAATTTCAATGTGGCTGAAATGGTGCACTTTTTCTTTGATAGGGTAGAGAACACTGTGAGGAAAGGAGAACTGATGGTTACTAGATTTTCTCGTTTTCCCACAATGTTTTCAAAAGGCTTCCTTCCCTGAGTCGTTCAAAAGCGTCATTGGGCGATAAAGGGTTAGATGGTATGAATTCTGTATATCTGCAATTTGACCTTCAATTTGTTTAGATTTGGTAGTTAGTGGGCCTTTAAGTTCAGTACGTAAATGCACAGTTTTTAGTCATGATAGTCAGACACAAACCACTTAATGGGCTATTTTCAATATTGGCTGAAACTGGAAGAAATATGCAACTATTTGTTCAAGTCACATGAGCACGAAGTCTACGATGGATCTGTGGAAAACAGGTTAAAAGAAATGAACCATCTATGAAATATCGCTATTCTTCTTTAATTTGAGGTAGACTTTTCAAATTTGATTAGAACCACCAATGCCACTTCAGGCTTGCTTTTAAATTGCATTGTTAATTACAGGCCTGAGCGTAATAATAATGTGTGCATAATTCTCCTTCAGAATGGAAACACGCCACTGCATTACGCTGCAAGAGAGGGGAACATGGATATTGTGAAGTATTTGAAAGAAAATAAGGCTGATATGAATCCACTAAACAAGGTATGTATGCAGATAATGTATCTACATATATGATCCATACTCTGTGAAAAAGGTGTCCTATAAATGTGCAAAAACTATCGATCCATGTCGACCTGTTCAGTCCACGGACACTGACTAACCAGGCTCGAACTACCTCTTTGGTACTGGTCATTTTCTCTGCATTTCAAAGTACCATTCAAGCTCATAATTCAGCCAGTTTCTTCACAAAATGGATTTACATTAACCCTTAAGCTTGACTCAATGACATTTTGCGGACAGTGTAGATCAAGATCAGACTGCACAGAACGTGCAGTCTGATCTTGACTCTACACTGTCCGATAAAGACATATTTTTCTGCAAAAATTAAGTTTGAAATAGTATTATTCCTGTTTAACTATTAGCTTGGATGTTTAGTTTTCTTTAACTTATTTAGCAGTGTAAGGGTTAAGCAACAACTTGCCCCCCCACGGTACAATACATCAGGAAAATGCATTACGCCCCCTTTTCACAGAGCGCCGTCCACTTATTTTTGTTTCAAATAAGACGATTTATTGTTTTCATTAGACATACCTTTTTAAACATTTTTGCCACAGACTACCTCAAAAACTTCCATATGAAAACTTAAATAATCGGCATGGACCAAAGTTTGAAGAATTTTCTGTTAGCAGTTCAATATTAATACGTATAGATCTATATTCATTCTCTTTAATTTATTCAAATTTACACTGAAATAGAACAAATAAAAACGCTGTTAAATAAACATGATGTGAAAACGTTGAGACAAAAATATCCATGCATACTCGTAAAAATGAAGCTCCTTGGTAATTAATGGCTTTAAATGGCAAGGAAAATATCACATCATTATCTGCTAAGAGTTAGCGCCCTTGATCTACTGTCGATAGTCAGGGATACATATGTTTTTGTAACTTCAATAAAATCAACCTATCTGTCATAAAAGAAAAAATATATAGAGGATATTTGTTTTCTCAATGAAAGATCGAAATTTATTTCACGAGTGGCGTAAAGCCGATGATGTTCACGAGATGAAATAACTTCCGATCTTTCACCGTAAAAAAAACAAACATTCTATTTATTTCATGCTTCTAACCCCTATTTTGTTGGAACTTTTGTAAAATCCGGTACAGTTGTTTTCGGTAATTCCCCGTGGCGTACCCCCTCACAAAACAACGCTTTACAATAATTACGTAAAGCGCGAGAAATACAGCATAAATTAGTCACATTTCCCTCCATTGGAATGTCACGCGCTGATTACCTAGGTAACTCACTTAAAAAATATAAAATCGGTATTTTCACTGGTTGTCACCATGAAATATCAAACCATAATCCACCATTATTTCTTGATAAACTACCGAGAAGCATGAAATAAAAAAAAAATGTTTCTACACCAAGAAAAAATAATTCGTGGTTGGTATCTTAAACTGTGAAAGTATTGAAATCGTTGGTCGTTGGATCATATACCTTATATAGAATTTCTCATACTTTTTAACAGGACGGAGAATCACCTTTGCACCTTGCTGTGATTCGACAGCCGATGGATATTATAGAAAAACTCATAGATAAGGGAATGAATCCGAACATACAGGGTAAAGTAAGCATCATTTTTCTCTCGTACAGTTGCACCAGAACTGTTAAATAACTTGAACTTTTTATCAGATACAATATAGCCTTCTACAATATCGATATACTTTGAAATATTTTTCTTCGAAACTGACAAGGAAAAAGCTGCAATGTAGTAAAATGGCTTTTTTTTTTTTTTTTTTAGGACACCGGCCAGACGCCGTTGCACACAGCTCTCTCATTTGGTCGAATAGAAGCCATGGAAGGGTTGTTGATTAAAGGCGCCAAACCAGATATCAAGGATAAAGTAAGAATTTTCATATATACTTGTCTGTTGGCCTTATAAAACTATTTCTACAAATAGAAAAAATATTGAATCATTTCTATTAAATTTAAAGCCAAAAGTAGAGGACAAAATGTAGCAATGAAAATAGCAGCTAGCACTATGTCAGAAATTATAAATAGGATTGCATGTCTTTTATGTTTTCATAATATTGGCCTCAAAACTTACGATAACCAGAAGGAACATCATTTTACTCTTGTCTATGGCCAACAATAAATTAAGACCGGCTCAGTTATCGCGTTAGTAAGGCACCTTTTATCAGAAGTTGTAGCACACCTGCTTCCTCTACTAGAATTTTGTGTTGTGATACATGTTAAAAGTTTTGGAAAGACACAAAATTTCATTTATCATTCCCACTGTTCTTTTCACTAGAAAAACCAAAGACCAGAAGATGTTGCAAAGACATCAACAATTCGAGAAACACTAAGAACGTATGGAGCGTTGCTTAATGCAATGTCATTAGGGTAAGATAGATTGGTGATTTGGGGAGGGAAAGTCAGACTGTCCTCTTTCGTTCCTCAAATTCATATAATTTAAGTTCAAGGCAAAAAGCCTCGTAAATTTACTTTTTTGAAATCATATTATTTAATCTAAATTTGTGCATTAAAGTTATTTCTTTTTCCTTTGTATCGACATACCTGTAAAAACTGTAACAAAAATATCTAACGACATGAATATGGTAATATTTTATTACACCATGACATAAATGAACCCAGCCACAAAAAAAAAAAAAAAAAAGGGTACATCTTAAAGCATATTATGAAAGTTATATTATGATTATTTCATTTGAAAAAAAGTTTTATTATAAAAATCTTTTAACAGCTATATCCAGGCCGAAGGATCCAGAATTTCGGCACAGGCTTTGAAGAAACCACTGACATTTGGGCGAGTTAATATTCGACTGGAGGAAATAATTTTTCCTGAACAGATCTCACCAAGTTTTTATTGTCGAAGAGAAAAGTCTGAAAACTCGTCAGTGCCACTTCCTGTGAATGATGAAGAACATGTTTTTAGTGACGTGTTCCATCTGAGGATATCCGATGTCAACTATGATTGTCCTGTAAAGATTCACCTCCCTTTGTATGCCCCTCCACCTGAAAAAGAGGAAATGGTTCTAAGGTTTGTAGACCACGAAGATGGAGATCGGCCAATAACAGCAGCTACAAAATTCGATGGGGTAAGAAAGTTAACTTGTTGACAGGACTTTCTTTTGGTATATACTATGAATAATGCTCTGGCAAAAGGGAGTTTGATACATCTCCGTAATGCATGATACCAAGCAAGTCATCAAATAATCATGGATCCACAAAATTCACTTTGTCTAACAACCAACTAAATCATGAAGTGGAATTGTCCTTGGAAATGCAGGTAATTAACCAACAGCAAAAGGTTTCGCCGCAGGACAGCCCGCACAACCTGCGCAGGCTGACATGGGCGATACCGTTTGCAGATACATTAAACTGCCCTTTAACAGATACTTTTCATCTTCATGGATTTCTTAAATGCGTTTGTGTAACTCAACGATCCAAATATCACGCTTAAACGTTTAGGTTTTGGTTTAATATTTTGTGCGGTGGAAGTTTGTTTTAAAGAAAAGTTTAAAGATAAGGCATTGAAAAAAAAGAGGTAAAGAACTTTGAAAAATTTGCTAAGAAGTATATTTTGCATCCAATCTAATGCTCGCTGCTTTAGATAAAAAATGTATCAAACTGAATTGAATAGGACTAAAAGAGTAACAAATTTCTCAAAAGTCTTTAAATATCACAATTTGTATTAGTATCAGATGCTATGATGACTGAAGTCAAAACTCTAGATAAGCCATGCTCTGGCAAAAAGGGAATTAATTCATTTCCGTGATGCACTATGTCAAGCAGGCTAAAACAGATTCAGTCTGACGAATTACTGGATCGAGACGTAGATTGGTCTTTAGGTATGCAGAAAGATTTACAAATAGCAAAACGTTTCGACCCATTTCAGCCTGTGCAGAATGCGAAGATTGACATGGGTCTATACCGTTTGCAAATGCATTAAGCCCCCTTTTCACACAGCATGTCTCTTATTTTTTAAAGATGCACTTCTGCCTCTTGGAGACGAAACTGATACCCGAAACAACATGTATTTGTGTGATTTTTGTCCGGCCAAAGAAAGAAGAAAATGAAGTACCTGAAACTGGAATGCAGATCAAATCCAAATTGGAAGAACATTTCAGCATGGATGTTCCACCTGCGGCATTTGAAGAAAAGACAACAATCAGTCTTAAAGTTAGTAACTTTATTCCATACTTACAATGTAAACACCTTGTTATGCTCACAAACACATTGTTCCATCATACTTACCAGTGAACTTCAGTCTTAGATGAATTCCATTTTCCTCAGGTTGATAGATATGTGATATATATTATGGTATATAAAATAAAAATGTTTCCTTCCTGCTCGTAAGGCAAGAAAAATGTCGTAGACTAGTTTCAAGCACATTTACTTTTTATCCAAATTCTTGAAAGATTGACCAGCTAAGTCAATAGATTAAAAGTAAAAAAGATCGATCAAGTATACAGCAAAAACATGTAATAAATGATTAGTTCGTTCAAAAAACTTACTTTTGAATGTTCAGTCAAAGAGAAATATTTGTTGTTGGCAAAAGGGCTCCATGAAAAATAAATACTTAAGGTGCATTTTCCTAGAAATGTATACAGACTGAATTCTCTTGCCTCATATTCACTTGTACACAGCTTATCTGTAATGCATGGTAGACTAATGTATCAAAAAAAATGGACCACACTTGGTTTCTTGGACAATTAGGCCTACTGTGATTTCAGACGCCTATCGCAGTCATTTATTGTTAGGCTTGATTTAGCAATCACTTGTCAAAAGCATGTACATTGTACATGTAAACCTTTATAAAGTAAATCAAAAATAGTGTTAGTGTTTCACAGCTAATTGTTGCTGTCTCAATAATGAGCCGTTTACGATGGAGATTTATTGTGCACCATACAGTCCTAAGTCTATCATTAATTTTCCGGGAGAAAAGTTGAAGCGCTGTACTGACTTTCTGTTTCGTCGGTTTAATCTGTATTGCAGCAAAATGTAATTATTCTTAAGTGGCACACATGAACAAGGACAAATTATTAAACGTTTCACTACCTAAAGCACCTTTAGAAGTCGTTTATAACATGTGTATCTCTAAAGAAAAACTAATGAAAGTTATAGTGTTTGACAGCCATTTTGTGTCTATTTTCGGAAAAGTAAGTTTATCTCGAGTAAAAGTTGAATGAAACTGTTTTTCTCATGTTCAGCGTTTTAATTGGAGATATTTGTATTTGAGTCTTGGGATTATTGAATATTGAAGCAACAGGTATGTTCAAATACAACTTTTGTCGCCCATTTGTGAAAATATGAGAGCTTAAACGTGCACACAAAATCTGTGCAGAGATTTCTACTTTTTTTTTTTTTTTTTTGCGATCGTCTATGTACCTGGATACTTTCTATCAAAGACTCATTCAGGGACACTTATCTGTGCTACTAATTGAAATAACAAGAAAGTTTTTTATCGTTTTCATATGTGGCTGCTTACAGAATATTTCACTGTATATGAAAACTTACCTTAACTTCGAGACGACAGTATAAAAGAGGTTCAAGGGGCGGAAATTGTTTTCTGAAAGGGTAGATACATGTACATGCATTTTCTCCCTTTCCAACAATGTTTCAAAACATTACTTTCTAAGAGTCATTTAACTCGGGATAGATTGGTAAGTGGGTTACGTAGCCATAGAATTGCCTGTAGACTGAAAACTGTAAATTTCTCATTATTGAGACGTAAAACTTTTGAACAGAAGTTATTTGATCTGCTAAGATTTCCATCCTTTTTCAGGTGTATGATGTGGATTCATCTCAAAGCGACAGTAGAGAAAAAGTGACTTCGGAACAAAGGCAAAACACGGAACTTCAAACCTTGGAAAGATCAAAAACAGATCTGCTGTCCAATGTGTTTCAGATTAACGTATCTGGTGAGAAAATGTAACTCACTGCATTGAACACACACACAATCAATGTTGTTTCACAACTAGACAGAGTACCTCACTGTACTATGTTTTGAATTTCGTCCCTGCAATACATTGAAAGACTGATTTAATGTCCGAGTATGTGTCTTGTAGCTCACGAGAAGAAATCTTTTCACCGTGGCACAAACTTTCAAAGAAAGAGATTAACTCAAGTTTATTATTGAATGTCCTTTTTTTCCATATCGAGAAATTTGTATATCTATCCATCAATGAAACTGATGTTATTTTTGTGCAAACTTAGTACGAAATGTCGAACAGAAATAAGGCTAGGTTTACAACTTTAGCCAAAACTGTTTTCTATGCTATGAAACTGTTTTCAAGGCATTTCTTTCACAGGGTCGGTAAAACTCTAGCTTGTCTACGAAAGGGCTAAGCATTTCACACATTCGTCATTGACTCTTCATTCACTGTACTCATTAAACTGTAAACTCTAATTTCTGAACTCTTTGAACCCTCTCTTATTTTGTACATTAATTTATCAAGTATAATGGAATGCCGTGAACAGTAGTTTAAAAAAAAAAAAATTCTTTGCAGGCACTCAACCAAAAAAGTGTATAAAGATGCAAATACCGTTAATTGGAGGATTCGGAAATGCTGCAGATGATATTGCCATAGTTACTGGAGATGAAGCAGAACTTAAGAAGGACAATGCCCTTCAACTTGCAAACACTAAACCAGACATTGTCAATGGCATGGTAGTATTTGAGGTTTCCCATTTTTGTATGTAAGTATATTTGTAATTTCTATGAGTAGTTTATACAGCCTATTTTCAATAAACTTGCATAATCAACTTATCTGCTTGTGAATCTTGAATGACTTTACATAATTGTTACATTAGTACATAAACTGCACTTGTCAAAGCACAGTAAACCTATGTAATCGTCCTGTATGTTGAATGCATATTTACGTGCTTTTGTAATCATTTTGTAACACAGATTGTCAGTGCATGAAACTATTTACGTTTTCATTTTTGAAATAACACTATACCTTCGTTCATGTAAGTGCGACTCAGATTTGGCTGTCGGTGATCGAGAAGCCTGAAAACGTATCCTTGTATATTTTGGGGTTTATATCAGAAAAACAATATCTTTTCTTTTATAGACCCTTTTACTCTCTGACCACTTCCTGGTAACGAGACCGGAAAACTGCGCATGCGCACTCGTGTAGGGCAAAAAGACATAATAAAACAGTGGCAGATTATTGAAGTGTAGACAAAATCGTTAAATTATGAGCGATTATATGAAAAACCAGAAGCAAAGAAACGATAATCAGACTGCTTATTTGCTAAGAGTTCCGTAACGTGGAAGAAAACGATCCGTATAATAGTGACAATATAAGAAGACGTAAAAAAAAAACCGGTGTCGCTGTGGTGGGTTGACGTTATCATCAATGGAAATGTTAACCGACCCCAGGCAGTAACAGACAGACCCCATGAAGCATGGGCTGGAACACTGCGGGAAAGGAGAAAAATGTTACCAGCATTTTTACCTTCTGCCGTAGTGCTTCCACAAGCCCATTGATGTAGGGTCCTTAATTAAGACGAGGGTGAAATATGTAAAGGGTTTATAAAGGGTAGCCATCTGATATATCACATACTTGTTAGTTTAATCGACAATATAGTGGATATTTTAGTTTAACTTCAATGGCAGAGAGTGTCGTTTGAGATCGGCATAACATGCTGTTACCTCTAATAGTTTAGAGAGTGTATTGTGAACAATTTCAGCATGAAACAAATTTGGCGCAGACGTATTTGAAAACATATGAATGAATGAATTAATTAATTGATTAGCGTGCAAGCAAGCGGGTAGATGGACGGATGAATGGATGAACTAACGCGCGAACGAAGAACGAACGAAGAACTGTATAATGTTCTGTTGTCGTCTGTGGCTGCTCTTTCCCAGTCCATAATTGGATTCCACCAGGGATCGTATGTAAAATGTAATTTAAAAACATATCCTTTTCAGGAAACAGTGTTGGAAAAGGTTGAAATAATGTTTACCAGCATATTCTCCTTTTCTCACAATGTTTGAAACGCTTTCTTTTCTCTTGGTCGTTAAGATTTGTGCGGATTGTTGGGTAAAGGGTTAAATGGAAATTGTAACAGTAATTAGTTGAGCACCTTATATACGGAGAGGCATTTTAGCGTGTCATATACATGATAGTGTTGGGAAACAATATGGACCTTAGCCTTAACCCTTAGCCTCCGTTACGTAACGGTGATCTTGAATTTACTTTGCGAAAAGCATAGTGACGGCAGGACATGGGTCAAAATCAATAACATTAAATGGCGATGGTCAATAAAATACAAAACATTAACGGTAAAAAATCTCTTTAAAAAACACACGAGATCAAACAAATAATTTGAATGAAATATACGGGAACGTTTTAGGGGGACGTTTTAACCAACTCTGAATGGACGTTTTAACCAACAGTAGGACGTTTTGACTCTGTGACGTTTAAGCCAGATACTAATTTACTAATCTGTTTGTACATCCTGGTGCACAGCATGATAACGGCATCCTGTAACACAATTAATCTTCACAGATTTTATCAATAAAATTTTTCGACAAGTCCCAATCATTGCGTGTGAAAATAGCTTTCAACTTTTGAACTTTTTGCCCTACAAATTGTGCGCATGCGTGGACAGTGGAATTCTGGAATCGTATTTCCTTAGCAACGAACGGCGTTGTAAAAGGGTCTGTAGAAAACTTACACAAAATACACAGAATTTGAGACACTTTACCTGTTTCACCAGTGCAGTGCCATGTTTGAGAAAATGTCGGCGATAATGTAAGGCAATGCAATGGAATATTAAGAATAAGGAATTACTCCTTTAACGGACAATTTATGCTGTGTAACATAATGATATGCTTGATGAAATGAATCTCGAAATGAATCTAAAAAATAAACGACAGATACGTCACGACAACTCTTTCATGTATTCTCACTAACACGTTTTCCTGCATTGTCCATGTATTTCTATCGATAGACAAGACCAGAAACAATGCAGGACGCGTTACATTTCGATTAAATGTTAATAGTACTGATTTTCATCCACACACGCGCCTAAAATGTATTGTTTAAAAGACACATAGCAAGCGACAGATATGTTGCGGTATACAATACATTCATATTTCTTGTGGCTTTATATTAATAGCATCCTTCTCGTAAGCCGCATGTATTGTGTCAACCGATGGTGTTACTCTTATTTCAGTCATAGGAACACATCTGGAGTGTGCAGTTTAAGAAAAAAAATGTTATAAATGTGTACAGAGAATGCTGTAAATCCGTTTATATACAGACTTGGTTTTGATTGATGTGTTTTGTGACTATTCGTTGCTTCGAAGAATGACACTTGTAGGCTCAACTCCTTATGTCACACATTTGCAAGGGGATATATATTTTTTCGTCTGTAACGTATCTGTTTCACGGTGTATACACAAAGCATGTACCGTTATAAACTCTTGTTGTTAAAGCATTTATCATTACTTTCAAATTATATAAATATAAGGATATGATGCTTAGATCTAGATCTACTGTATCAAAATTAATGGCGGTAACGATACAGCTGAAACAGATCCAATCTAAAGAGGTGTATGCTTAATGTAATTCTTGTGTATTGACCTTTATTGGAGATCTAATGATATTGTGTCATGTCATTTCAGATATATGGCGATAACAACGTAGATCTTTTCCCATCTTTTCTTGGCTTACTCATACAATATTCTTTCTAAACCACTGACTGTCTACTCACATCCATCAAGGGTGGAAAGCGTATTACCGGTAAAATCGCCTAAAAAGAAGTTCGCCCAGACCAGGTCTCGAACCCTTGATCTCCAAATCATGCGTTAGATAAGCTACGTCCTGAGCTTGCCCAGCCGGACATTGACCCTAGAAGCGTCAGAAAAAGCTCTTTCTGATAATTTACTGTTTCTGATCAAATAGAGGATACATACGCGATATATAGTCGTTAAAATTGATCACGACAGATACGCTAATCTGCAAAATGCGTCCTCCGATCGTCATTTTCATTCGCCTCTCACCTCAGATGTAAGTGATATAAAAGCAGTAAATGGTTGGAGAGAACGTTGTGGTAGTATTGGTGTGGGTAAGCAAGAAAAACATGGGTATGTGCCTGTATCTGGAGAATGAATGATAAGTCCATATCAATATTAAGCGTTGCCAACATGGGCACATTTATATCTCAACCCTGTTGCATTTTAAAGTCATGTAGAGTCCAAAATAAAACCGCAGACCCACGTATTATATAATGTGTGTAACGCATTCGACTTCTGCAGTCTTAATTGATTATCCTACCTTTAACAAACATATATCTGGTGATTTTCAAGAGACTTCTTATCTAAAAGCAGCTTCTCTCAGAAAGAAGCGGTTTTTTTTAAAGATAAAAGTGACTGCGAAAAGTAATTTCCATACTTTTGATTCCTACGCATTCTGCAACCCCCCATAACTGAATGAGGTATGCAAAGTTACTGTGACATAAAGTTAAAAAAACAAGTGACGGTGACGTCGTCACAAATAAATTAGAGCTTGAGGAACTGTTCAGTTTCGATTATAAGTATAGACCCAACGATTTTTTTCTATAAAGCTTTACTAACAAGGGCATTCTAATTCCCGAATTTTAATCCCTTGTTTATGTTCTGTACGGATTCAGTGTAGATTTGAATGAAACAACTAACTTAAAATCATAGGAAGGATCTACTTCTCCTTAGTGTGCCCATGAGAAACCGCCGAACAAATCTTCCTAGTTGCCCTATTGTGGGCCTCCACATATACATTTAAATATTACGCTTTTATCGAACAATTTCCTGTCATATCATTTATAGGATCAAACGCTCGTATTCATGTTATATCGAATTTATTAAACTCGTCTTCAAAAAAAAAAAAAAAAACGATAACATTCGTCAGGCATTGTTTTAATCTTGTTTTGGATAACTTGTTTAATAAAAATGATATAAAATGAACTCTCATGTAACATCATGTATTTAATAGCTTACTTACGTACAAAGTTTGTATCTAATGTCCCCGGTTTTTTTTGTTTTTTTTTTTTCAGGATGTTGATTTGCAAGAAGTGTAGGTCAACTTCAAAATTCCGTGATGTTGCCACAAAAACTAATTCATTTTGTTGAAATAAATGTGTAATCATTGTCCCTTCATCTACTTTTTATTACTCGTACAAACACCCTCCTCCTGTTTGTAATGACATAAAATCTTAATTTCACTTCTTTGAAGATTTATACGATTTTACTGAGAGGCATCTCAACGCCCGAGGAAAAAGACGCCAATTTGAATCGTAAATCTTTTTAAAAGGAAGCAATGGTTTTATAAAGTGGTAAAGTCTGCCCATCTGAAACTGCCATATTAGCTACGTTAACCCTTTCAAAAAAGAAAAGGAAAAACACACTTTGGAAAGAGAGCCAGTTGAAATATTCATAAATAACACAGAGACAGAAATAAAACTATTGTTAAGGGAATGATATCCAACGTAAAGCAGAGTTTGCATGTGTTTAAGGCTTTAAAACTTCTCTTTAACTACCTTTATTTTAATAAAATATAAAAATATACCCAAGTAACACATTTTTTTTTTAAACAAGAATAATTAATGGGAAGGTTTTGTCTAAATCAAGTCTTGCAAATCAAATTTCACTCAAAACAATGCTTGGCTGTTTTATCAAAGTGACCGAAGTTATTTTTGTCCCCGTCCCAATAACGTAGTTTGTCTCAATTCGAGCGCTTTTCGTGTTGAAGTAACAGGTAGAAATCAATGAATCAGTTGACCTTTATTTCAGCTATGTCCCCGTACCAAGAGATAGAGTTGGATCTCCAACGGATTTGAATCTCATACAAAGGACGATTTCAAGCCTAAAAGATCGCAAGAAAGCTGCTGCTTTCTTTGTAGTCGCTAAGCAAATAGATGTACACGGTAGTTGTAAAAGCACTTTTTTTTTATCATTTCATGCTTTTTTGTTCATTCAGCGAGATTTTAATAAATCCTTAATTGAGGTATAATATATGCTTTCCCGTTTTTTTTTGTTTTTTTTTTGATATCACATGAAATATCTTATATTGTAGTAAGAGATGTCAAATTACAAAACGGCGAAACACTGGATTTTCCTTGTTTATATCGAGAAGAAGGTCTATGATATTTTGGTTTTACTGTTCTCTTTATTTTTTTTTTTTTTCGTATGTTAATGTCTGTTCTAAGAATAGAAAAAAAAGTGCTGAGGGATTCTAATCAGTGGCCAACATTCACCTTGTATTCTTTCTTGTGGGAAACATTGCTAGAAGGTCTGTGTTAATGGTCCTTTAGACATGATTTGATATCGATACTTTGGGATAGAAAATGGGTCAGTCTAGAGCCGATTTATGGAACCCATATAATGGTATCTGAAAGAGTAAGAATATTGGTAATTTAGTTATTTCTGTGAAAGAATGTATGTCACTTTTTGAACCACAGCAAACATATTTTCCATTTTAACTGCAACATAGTACTGAGCTTGGTGTAGATGACACCTGTTTGAATATTTGTCTTGCTTAGAAAATGTGAGTGTTACTAGACACAATATAATTATATATACTTCGTTAAGAACGAAAACGAACAGACAGCAAGAAACCATGACACAAACCTCTATTGAAAATTGGTGTCAGCATTCTGTGCCATTCTTAACTTTGCCTGCATTTGTGTCTTGATGACACCATATATGAGTTTGAGTTTGGGGCTTAGCCCTTAAGCTGCTAAACGCGACTCACGGACCTTTTTTTGCGGAGAGTGTAGATCAAGATCAGACTGCACAAAACGTGCAGTCTGATCTTTGATCTACACTGTCCGCTAAGGAGATATTTTTGTCTCCAAAATATCAGTTTGAAGTAGCATTATTCGGGTTTTTACTATCGGCTTAAAAGTTTAAGTTATTTAGCAGGATAAAGGTTGAAATGTTTGTAACTGAGCCAATACATTGAACATTTTGAGTTTACTCTTCTATCTTAAAGATTTCAAAAATGTGTTCGAACATGAGTCATATTTATTAACATCTAGTTCACGCGATCAAAACGCTTAGAATTTCCAGCTTAACAATCTTATTTCTATGGTGCCTTGATGCTATTTGTATCTGGGCGAGTTATTCCGGAACCGCAGACGTCTGCTTTTAAATTAGATAATTTTGTAGACTTGTCAACTTCAAAGTAAACGCTTCTTTGACTGCTGATTTGAAGTACTAGAAGTTGAAAAAATCACAATAGCTTGAAAAAGCAAACCATTCAAATGCGGCAGACAGTCATTATCATTATATTAAGTGAATTATTACTAAAATGGTGTCTTTCTTCAGATTTTAAACATTCAGTCATAGTTGAATGCGTGAGTGCTTCAAAATCGGAGGATCGTCGGAGACAATGGGAGGGGAAACAATTTGAAACCCAAAACCCAGATGAGAGTGAGGAGATAATGACGGTCCCAGGGGATACATTTACTGTTAGCATAATTGTAAGTAAATATCAACTCCTTGTCAAATTTCTTTGTATCACCAAAATGTAGTGACATATGTATATAGTATCGGAGCCTGTGACGTTTTATCAAATTTTTCTGCTCATATTCAATACATTTCTTTTCATTTAGAATGTTTGCTGTTGTCAAAATGACCGGCCAGTGAATTTACAAAATCACCGAAACAAGTAGAAGATCTGATACGGAAGGTGTTTTTTTTTTTCCAACCGTTGTTATAAAATATGCCGACATTGTGCACATCGGCTCCTACAGATCAGTTTTATTAACTAGGAAATTCCTTTCTATATTTTTTCCTATAGAACTCTAAAAGGATTATGTATACTGAGAACATGCAGTTGACACTGAGGCTGAAATATACAGCTACCTTAGCTGTGAAAGTATGAATCTTTGAACTGCTGAAATAATATAATTGGGGGCTTTTACTTGTGAAATGCATATTTAATTATGTTTACCTCATATCTATTTATAAAAAATCTCAGTTAACCCTTTCCCAAACAAGCCCTGGTTTTCACGTGTGTGCAGTACAAGTCTTTTGAAAACACTGTGGGAAAAGGAGAAAATGCTCGTAACGAGCAATTTCTCCTTTTCTTACAGTGTTTTCTACCCTTTTTGAGACCTTTCTGCCATTTTCATCAAATTTAAAATTGTCGTCTGCAAACTCTTTCGATTTGGACCAGTCCAAAATTTGTCGTTTGGGAAAGGGTTAATAGACTGATGTGATCAGAGATGGCACTATGTAAAAATTCATGAGTCAAAATCTTTCATTTTTAACCTCTCTGTAAATATGTCGCATGATCTTACTATGCCTGTAGAAAAAAGACAAAATGCATGCCTGTAAAAGTAGATAGTATTTTCAATTTTTTAGTTACTGATGGTTTACAACTAACCCATTCGAGTAAGTGCTACACAGTACTCTGAAAGCCCCAAGATTTGAATGATTCATTATTGAACACCAGCTTGACATGGTCATCCCGTAGCTTCAGCATGCAGAATAAATCTACGAGATATCATAAATATAAACAGTAAACAATAATCATTTACAGGGAAATGCCAAGTTTGAGGAGGAAACTGATGAAAACAGAAAGCTAACCTTTTCCCCATGTCGTGCCAGTTTTCAAGGTTTTACAGTTATATTGAATAACAATGTAGAAGAGGAGAAAGACGCCCTTATAGATGTTATCATCAATAAACAGCAAAGTGATGGAGGAAATAAAGAAGTAACAAGACTGAAGGCTCAACTACATCCACCCAAGCCGGACCTGCCAAGCGCTGAGTGCTCAGGCAGAATGACTGTACCACGTAAGCTCTTTAACACCGGTGTTTTAACTGGAAAATTTTTATCGTAAATATACCAAAGAGCTGCAAATAATAGAAACTTAAGGTAGCACAATATAAATAGCATTGCTCATGAAATTTCTATAAGCGCTGAAAGTCCTACCTCTATCTGTACTTGAAACTTTTTGTGATATTTTCATTACACGCCTTGATACATTTACATGTCACCTTTTAAAGGAAAGAACTCGTTCTGGTTCACACGCCACATTTCAAATCGAAGATTGTAAAGCTTCTCACATTTACGTTAACAGTAATTGAGCCATGCTCTGTGGAAAGGGGGCTTAATGCATCTGCGAAAAAGGACCGATCAAGGTCACCCTGCTGACCTGGCCGAAACTGTTCGCTATTGGTTAATCTTCTGTACGTAAAAAGTCTACCTCATGATTCAGTCGGTTGTTAGACAAAATGGACTTTATGGATCCATGATCATGTGCTGACCTGCTTGGTATCATGCATCGCGGAAATGCATTAAGCACCATTTTGCTAGAGCATGGCTCATTCCGTTTTAGCACATTTTATTTGTTATCAATGTAGGTTGAATTCAAATGTTATCACTTTCAGAAAATCGGTGAAAAAGTTTGTTATTTCTAGATTTTTGAAGAGGAAAATCTGATCAATTTCTTTTAAAAATGCGTTACTAATATAGCCCAGGCGTTGTGGCTCGATATGGTCATAACTTTGCTTTCTCTAAGATTGAGCATTGGAGTAGATTTTAATCACCTGTATAGTTGACCTGTCTGTCAGTTTTTCTGTCCGAGTGACTTCCACAGTATAACATCATTCACTGGATGCCTCACATACCAACAGACTGACCTGCTCTTATTTACTCAATTGCTCTTTTAGCTTAGCCTTTTAGCATATGGACAGTTGTTTTCCTTTTAAGTCGTATGGAGCAACTAAGACATTATGACATTCTATGACACAAAATATAGTTATCTTCTTTAATAGTTAGATTGTTTTGCGGAAATAAGGCTTTTGACAATCTGTCATTTATTCAACATTCATATTCAGTTCTCTTCCGTATCTTACTTAAGATTTGTGAGAATGGTAACAATCACCCTTAACTGGCTAGGAGGCATTACGTTAGAGGCATTTATTGAAAAGTGTAAAGCAGTTGTGTATCCCTGAACTTACAATGAATAGAGGCACTTGCCAAATATATTTTGTCTCTTTCTGTCATAGTTCAAGAAAGTTTCTTTCTATCCTCTTTTAAGAAACACCCAGAGAAAGAAGTAAGAGCACTATTATCATTCATTAGCATACTAACTCACTAAAAGTTTGTTTGTGATTTAAGTAGATTTGTCTGTCTTTTATTTTGTCTTAATTAGATTAGTTGCTATTTGTTTAGATCTTGGATCTAAATACTAGACCATTGTGTAAAATGTTGATCACATAGAACTTTAGCTTATTCATAATCTAGTCGTATTAAAACTAAAGATCTTGGTGTTCTTTGTTTTATACTAATAAAGAAGGTTGTAGCAGCACTAATATGAAACCTTCAAGAACTTTATGCTTCATAGACTTATAACAGCTGAATTATGCTAGTCTTAGTCGTTGCCTCTCCTATCATTTAAACAATCCGAGACTTACGATGAACGCTTACAAGTTTCGAAAAAGGAAAAAATATTAATAGGAGCCGTTGACTATAACAAACTGTTGCTCTATTTCTCATATGTTTACAGCTATCTAACACAGCCACATAAGTAAGCGAGTAAAAACAGATAGTATGCCCTTCAATTATGCGTACCTTACAGACATTTCTTCCCTTTTCGACATTTCATATATCTTTCATTTATATTCTGTGTTCATAGCTGTTTTCTTTGGACTCAAAATTTGGCTTTATTTCTCGTATATTTGCATGAATGCAAAACGGCTAGTATTTTTGAAAAATATGTTTTAGCTATTCCTTATCAATGCTTCTTTAACTTTTTTACCGTATCCTTTTTGTCATAACACATTTAGATACTTTAAACAAGGGGTGTGACCTTTAAGTGACCTATAAAATGATTATGGGGCTTCTGGTGTCAAAACAGCAAATGTTCCTTTATCTACTTGTTTTCTTGATGTGCGACACACTACAATTCTACCTATTCATACAATAAATGAGCCATGCTCTGGCAAAAAGGGGCATCTTCGTGATACATGATACCAAGCAAGTCATCATATGGTCGTGGATTCATAAAGTCCATTTTGTCTAACAACCGACCGAATCTTACGGTAGACTGGTCCTGACAATTAAATTGACCTATAGCGAAACGTTTCTGCCCAGGTCAGCCTGCGCGGACTGCGCAGGCTAACCTCTGTCGATACTTTTCGGAGATGCATTAAGCCCCCTTTTCACAAACCATGGCTCAAATATAAAAGGATCAGTCAAAATATTGATATGATGTAGAGAGCTAAAAAAAAAAAAAAAAAAAAGAAAGCTTTCGAACCTAACTTAATCATCAGAAAAGAGATGAAACATTACCTACCCAGATAGCTACTACAAGGAATGAAGAACGAACCAACTTCTTTTATGACAGATGTGAAGAAACATTTCGCAGGTATGCATAACTGATTTAATAATCTTCATTTAAATAATTTATATACTCGAGATAGCGCGAGACAGATAGGAAAGTATCCTATTTCTATAAATATAATCAAAGTATATGAAAAACTAGCTAGTGAACAATCAAACAATCAGATTTATATTTAGGTAGATGCTTTACTCATCTTTCTCCCCCCCCCCCCCCCCCCCCCCCCGCAATGGCTTGTGAGACTAAATTTGACTGTAGTGTTACTTGTCAGTTTCTAACATTCATTTGTGTCAATTACTAGTTTGCCGTTATACTTGTATATCTCAATTAGTTTTACATTTATTTACAATATGCGCTTTTTGGGGGATGATGGTGCAGTTTCCTGATTACTTGAGTAGATAAACTAGTTTTCTCTTAAAACCTTATCCTATAAGGTGACATTTATAGTAGTAGCTGTCTGTATATATCACGCTTTGATTGTACAGAACACAAAGATTAATTTAGATCTACACGACTACATGATTTTAATCTGTTACCAAGAAGGTTTTTTTTGTTTCATGTGAAAATGTTCACGCAGACTTTAAAAAAACAATCAATGTATTTATTTGTCGTCGAAATAGTGTTAATCTTTTATTATCTTCAAAATACTTTCTGCATTGACTTGTCCATTGTTATGTGATACCATTGCTATTTTAAAGAAATAATAGTTTTGTTGATTATCACGCAAAGCTATATCAAAATTCACATTTATTACTAGTTTTATATATACCGTTGTCACCATATTTTATCATGATGCGTTCCATATGTCTGTGTATATAGCTTTAGGTAAAGTATTATCTAAATTAGAATTAAATGTGAGCTTCAAATTTCCATGCTAACAATTAATTATGTAGATATTTAACAATCAATTATGTAGATATTTAACAAACGAATTACCTATAGGTAGTTCTTTTTAGAATATCATTCATGATCATTTATTCTTTTGATTTGATTTCCTTGATTATTTTCATGCACATGAAAACAAAACTTTGGGCCATAGATTCACCGAAAAAATTTACCAGAATTCCGCCTGTTAATCTAATTTAAGTTTTCAAAAACGCCCGACATTTGTTGCCAAACACCAAATTTTATTTCTGTAAACCAGACGGTTACAGCCTCAATTGGCAAATAGCATTTTTTTCACTCACTACATTACAATACATATTGGCTGTGAAAATATATTTTAACGTTAATAATATGGTTGAAAACTGTACATGTTTACTATCATGGTTTATAAAAAAAGACAAATAGGTCGACCAGCCATGAATATTTTGATAATAAAGAATCAGGCGGTAAACTTTTTAAGACTATATTTCCCTAATCATGAGCATGATAAATGACAAACAAAACTAATTTACCAGAAAACTTTTCGGTTCCTTGTCGCAAAAACGATAATGCGAAGGAAATAAGTATTTCTATGACAAGAAAAAACGAACAACATCACATTTATATTTGAGAACGGATTTAAAGAAAATAACAACCACGATTGACTGAGTGAAAACATTAAATGGCCTTGGGAATTCTGCAGAGGCAGTTTTTTTCATCCATTCTTGGTAATACTTTCGCAAGTAATCCTTCCTACTGAGACTAAGCCGAGTTTAAAATTGGAAGACGTGTACTTTAGGTAAAATCTCTACGTATCAAGAAAACTACGACAGTGGAATGTTTGGTTTAGTGTAAATGTTTATGGTTGTAGCTGATACAACTACGTGTGCATTTTCAAAGAGCTGTTTGATGCACAAAGCAAACGTAATTTTTTCGTATTCTATTCTTTACTTTGCTATAATCAAAATCTAAGCTTAAGTTTGCATCTCATAACAGAACTCATGCATTCGGAAGATGAGTCAATTGGTGGCCGCCTACTTATAAAGCTTTCGTTTTCACCTTCATGGAAAGTTACATTTTAGGTATCAAGTTGCATTTACCTAGAATATGTTACTTTTTGTTTTAGCTTGGAGAATTATCACTTAACTTAGTATATGACAATGTTTGTAGGTACATCTCTTGCACAACTCAACACGGAAGATGACCGATCCCAGAGCAGACAGTCAAGTGCTTCTGTTTCCTCTTGTTCAAGGAAAAAAGAACTCGATAAACAAACGATAGGCAAGTTGGGTAAACTAGCAAATATTTATCAACCAAAGCTTGGAAATCGTAAATGAGTGGAAAAAAAAATTAAGTGTATATTACTTTTTTATGTTTACAAGACTGTAAAGTATAATCTTTAAGACCTTTCAATTGTACCCAATGTACATATGTCTGTGTATATAGCTTTAGGTAAAGTATTATCTAAATTAGAATTAAATGTGAGCTTCAAATTTCCATGCTAACAATTAATTATGTAGATATTTAACAATCGATTATGTAGATATTTAACAAACGAATTACCTATAGGTAGTTCTTTTTAGAATATCATTCATGATCATTTATTCTTTTGATTTGATTTCCTTGATTATTTTCATGCACATGAAAACAAAACTTTGGGCCATAGATTCACCGAAAAAATTTACCAGAATTCCGCCTGTTAATCTAATTTAAGTTTTCAAAAACGCCCGACATTTGTTGCCAAACACCAAATTTTATTTCTGTAAACCAGACGGTTACAGCCTCAATTGGCAAATAGCATTTTTTTCACTCACTACATTACAATACATATTGGCTGTGAAAATATATTTTAACGTTAATAATATGGTTGAAAACTGTACATGTTTACTATCATGGTTTATAAAAAAAAGACAAATAGGTCGACCAGCCATGAATATTTTGATAATAAAGAATCAGGCGGTAAACTTTTTAAGACTATATTTCCCTAATCATGAGCATGATAAATGACGAACAAAACTAATTTACCAGAAAACTTTTCGGTTCCTTGTCGCAAAAACGATAATGCGAAAGAAATAAGTGTTTCTATGACAAGAAAAAACGAACAACATCACATTTATATTTGAGAACGGATTTAAAGAAAATAACAACCACGATTAACTGAGTGAAAACATTAAATGGCCTTGGGAATTCTGCAGAGGCAGTTTTTTTCATCCATTCTTGGTAATACTTTCGCAAGTAATCCTTCCTACTGAGACTAAGCCGAGTTTAAAATTGGAAGACGTGTACTTTAGGTAAAATCTCTACGTATCAAGAAAACTACGACAGTGGAATGTTTGGTTTAGTGTAAATGTTTATGGTTGTAGCTGATACAACTACGTGTGCATTTTCAAAGAGCTGTTTGATGCACAAAGCAAACGTAATTTTTTCGTATTCTATTCTTTACTTTGCTATAATCAAAATCTAAGCTTAAGTTTGCATCTCATAACAGAACTCATGCATTCGGAAGATGAGTCAATTGGTGGCCGCCTACTTATAAAGCTTTCGTTTTCACCTTCATGGAAAGTTACATTTTAGGTATCAAGTTGCATTTACCTAGAATATGTTACTTTTTGTTTTAGCTTGGAGAATTATCACTTAACTTAGTATATGACAATGTTTGTAGGTACATCTCTTGCACAACTCAACACGGAAGATGACCGATCCCAGAGCAGACAGTCAAGTGCTTCTGTTTCCTCTTGTTCAAGGAAAAAAGAACTCGATAAAAAAACGATGGGCAAGTTGGGTAAACTAGCAAATATTTATCAACCAAAGCTTGGAAATCGTAAATGAGTGGAAAAAACTGATTAAGTGTATATTACTTTTTTATGTTTACAAGACTGTAAAGTATAATCTTTAAGACCTTTCAATTGTTCCCAACTGAAACAGGCTATCTTTGAAAAGCATAAGATAGACCTTTCTCTTAAAATTAGACAATTCAAGTGGTACCAAGATGATGTCTAAATTCAGTGTCTAGTGTCTTTTGAACCAGCTACAAGTAATGAACCGTGGGCAGGAAAACAGATTCGATGACATCATGCAAAAACTATTTCATTCTTAGATAATATAAACACAAAGTTTTTGAGGGAATCTTTTTGGACGTCAGCAAAAACTTCTGATGGCATATTTTTTTTAAGACAACTGTGCATTTTCAACCTCCGCCGAGAGTGTTCCCTTTGTCTTTGTCGTTTTCATTATCCAAGGGATTCTAGTCCGTTACGTAGAAAGCTACACGAGCCAACATCAATTTGGAAACTGAAAAAAATGTAACATTTACTGAGAAATCGTTTAGCAACACAGCCAAAAACGGCACAAGTAGGAGAAATTATCTTGCTATTACCCCTATTCTCTGGTGAGCGATTTCAAGTTTATTATGACTTTCTTGCTTTTACTCGTAAATAAAGCCCTAAAGTACCTGAGTTGAAATCTATGACTCACTTGGAGTCGAAATGTGTAAATTGTTGTTTTATTCTTTTAACTGAAAAAATGACATACTGTGATGAGTTGTCCTTGCTAACCTTGCCGACCTTAAGGTTAATGTCGTGTTAAAGCCTATGTTTTTTGTAAGGTGTTTTGCTTTGCTGTTATAAAGCTTGCCAAAAGCAAAATATCTTTCACTGAAATCTGATGAATTGGTTATAGTCATTGTGACAATTTTCATTCTTTTCTCATCCGCTGAACATTGTTTCGCCGTCGCTTATGTGCAAAAATAGCCATTGTCGTGGAAACGATTTTTTTTTTTTTTTTGAGTACCGATTGCAGACAATGAACTTTAGAAATGTAGGGATATGTGCGTTGGCAGCCGTGACGTAACTGAAATAACGTTGAGATGATGTTTAACAACAAACAAACAACTAAAATCATGGAGTAGGCTAATTTTTAATTGCATCGCCCACAAAGGGGCACATGTATTTTGGACAATTTGAAAGGTTTTCCGGTTGTTTTTGACTACTTTTCCACAATGCTTTCATAAGTTGTTTACTGCAAGACGATAAAAAAGACAATGTCTATTTTAAGAAAAGCTTTACAATGAAATTTAGAGTTGAAAATGGAAAGATGCCAGAGTTTCCTTTTTGCGAACCAAACACCCTAACCACATAGACGCGCCATGCATGCCAACTTATACAGGATTATGAAAGTATGACAACTTATATGGGTAGGGACTGTTTGTTTCATCATACGAGGTGGAAATTAATTGTATTACAGGTGTAAAGTAATATAATAAACTTTACTTTCACCTTTGTGCTTGTATTCTTTTTTCCAAATATAACCCTTTGCTTGAATCAGTGCATCAGACAAATGGCCTTCACTTTGTCGATTTATTTCAGTAGACTCAACAATGAAGAGCTGTATTTCCAAATGACAAAAGTAAACGTGCAATTTGCTTCCTCGTTGCTGTTGACCCTGTCCCCCCTTTTTTTTTCGGTCCGAGGCTAAGGGGTGATTTGACTAGTAGTTCCTTAGCTACTGGTTAAAAAGATAATCTTGTCAAGTTACCCACTTTACAGGCTCTGTGTATTCGGAGCACATGGTCCTCTATGGATTTTCAATCTAACTGCGTGTTGGAAAGTTTTTTGTTGAATTTGGCAATTTTTATGTTGACGACTTACTTAACTAAAACTTTTTAATACAATCTTATGCCACGTCTTTTTGACGGAAAACCCATATTTTTGTGGACAAATTAAAATGTTGAATAGATAAAGTCATCAACCTGACCCAGAAGATTACCCGTCTCAGTCGTATTACACCTATGTGACTCAAACAAAAGAGGTTTTATAGCATAAAGATGTCTTGTTGCGAGTTATAGCTGTCACAAATGCATACCATCTTAATACGACTAAAAATTGCGACAATCGAGCCATGCACTGTGAAAAAGGGGCCTAAAGCATCGGCGAAAAGTATCGACTCGGGCCAGCGTGCGCAGTCTGCGCAGGCTGACCTGGGCCGAATCTTTTCGCTGTCGGTCAATTTTCTGTATGTCCAACGACCAGTCTACCATCTGTTTCAGTCGGTTGTTAAATTATGTGGCTATTATAGATCCATAATTATGTGATGGATTTATATGTACAATGCATCACTGCGATCTATTAAGCCCTCTTTTACCAGGGCATGGCTCAATTACATAAGTCAGTCACCCTTTACTTTATGACAAAGCTTTATAGGCGTCCATATTGAAAGCATGTTCAGACTGCCATTTGAACATGACTCAAATGATAAGATTTATCTTTGCAAGGGTAGAAAAAATTGAGAAAAAGGTAAAAAAAATGTGCTGGTGACCAGCATGATCTCCTTTTCCGACATTTTTCTCTCTCCTTTTTCTCTTTCCTTTTTTGTTCAAAAACTTTTTTTTTTGCACATGATCGTAAATACACGCAATTGTTTGGTATGAGGTTATCTAACGTACATTACAAAGAGAGAGTACGGCAAGCATATGATAGACCAAGGCATCCGATGAGAAATACCTATTACTCTTCACCAAACTAAAAAACAAAGACAATAGACTTGAAAAATTGAAAGCATCTACAGACGAAAAAATCTCAAGAATTGAATTTTATTCTTGGAATGGTAGAAAACAGTGTGGAATAAAAGAAAATGCCAGCACTTTCTCCTTTACCAACAAATGTTTTAGGTGCTTTCCTTAGGGTCGTATAAACACGGGATTGTGCAATAAAGGATAAAATTCCAGTTTTTATCAACAGTTTAGGAAAGCAGTTATTCTTTTTTTCAAGATTGTTTCCCACAGATGTCCAATCCACAGACATTAAAATTCGTATTTGTAATAGTGAGGAGTTTCTCAGCGTAGGCTGACATGTTCAAAAACCTTTGCTACTGGCAAACTTTCGGCATATGTCCAAGGACCATTCTCATGATTCATTAGGTTGTTTGACAGAATTGATTTTATGGATCCATAATTATGTGATGACTTTCTGGTATAATACATTACTAAGATGCATTACAACCCTTTGCCCGGAACAACGCCCAAATGAGTAGCAGCGTTTAAATTCGATCAGTACTCTTATTCCTCGACTGGTAGCTACGTGAAACACGTAATATGTTGAAAGTCTCATACCCTGTTCAATCAATTGAATGGGAACATAAAATAGCGTAAGCCTATATATAGGTTAGATTACAGCTTTGAACATGATATCATGTACATATAGTTATGTCACCAGAATTGGACATTCCAAAACAAACGAGACGCATTACCATGACGACTGGTCGATGGCAAGTCGCTAAAATCTCGCCATCATTGCTTTGCCAAATCTCGTTGCTATAGCCTATACTTTTGATACCTATTTAAAGGTAAGTTAAGGATTTTTACATGATAATTGTTATCTATAGCTAGGTGAAAAGAACTAGAAGATTGCCCGGGGGTAACATGTCGAGCCCGCAATGAGGAAATTAAAGAACTTCATAAACTCCACTCGGAAAAAAGTAGCCACTCACTCAATGAGCATCTATATTATTTCAGATCCCTTTGTTTCAAATTTACATCAGGATAGGAGTAATTCCTATTTGTGAACAAGTATAAGCTTAATTTATGACCTTCAAGTATTACCTTTACCAGAAAACAACTAAAGTGAATAATTCAGAGAGAAACATACTACTCATTATATAGAAAGTTTGTCAATAAATGTTATCATTTGACCATCATTTGTGAACTTTACCTTGAACCTACCTTATCAGACTTTTGGAATTGCACATCTACTCATAAAAGAGTACAATTGTGCAAATTTATTTTACAATCCATCCATATGTGTAGAAGTGATGGCTCGGATAAGATCTGTTTATGATAATTTTATTGCTTGACCTTAAAGTGTGTTATTGACCTTGGACCTATATGATGAAGTATTTTAAACGGCACATCTACTCAGGAAAGAGAGTAATCATGCCAAATTAGTTTGAAATCAATCTAAAATGTAGAATTTACGGCTATGACATGCACTATTAATGACAATTTTATCATATGACCTTTCAGTGTGACCTTAACTGAACAAATGACTCAAATGACACTTCCACTGGTAAAGGAGAACACTTGTGTAAAATCATTTTTAATTCCATCAATAAATGAAGAATTTGAAGCTCGGACAATCTCTCTTTGTGAAATTTTATTATTTAACCTTTACTTGTGACCTTGACCTTGGACCTACCTGAACAAATGATACAAACGGAACTTTCACTATCAAAGGAAAACAATTGTGCCAAATTATCTTTAAATGCATCCATAAATATTGAAGTTATGGCTCGGAGAAGCTTCATTTATGACAATTTTATGATTTGACCTTCAACTATGACCTTGACCTTGAGCCTACCTGAACAAATATTTCAAATAGCACTTCTACTGATAACAATTGTGCCAAATTATTTTGAAATCCATTCTTAAATATAGAAGTTCAGGTCCGGACAAATCCGGAGGGACGCACGTGCACACTAACACATGCACTAACGCACTACCGCACGCAAATACGCCGAAGTGACGTTGTGACAATTTCGAGTATGTTTCGCTCACAGCAAGCAGGCTCGACAAAAAGAGAACCACAGGTAAGGACAGACGTCCTCCTCGAGTCTGCGCCTCTATGGACCGTCAATCAAATTTGTACTGTTTTCACAATGGAATCTCCTGAAACGGAAATGCGGTTTTTCAGTTCCCAAGCACCGATTTCTTCCATTCACTGCACTAATCCGCATGAATATTTCACCTACTATAGCAAAATTATCAAAAATGAAAAGAATCTGAGGCTTTAAGATATGCATATTGCATAGTCAGCTGCTACAGCACTTTGATTACTGGACATTTTAGCAGTTTATGGGATACCTTGGTACCAAATAAAGATTAGGTGGTATTACGTAATTGACAGTCATTTGGTTGCTATTTTTGCTACTCATTTGTATGTAAAGTTATCTATCAACTTCTTTTAAGTTTTCACATGTTTTCTGTGTATTTCAGGACAATATCGTACACCAGACAGACCGGAGAATTCACCGTATTCAAGACTCAGGGATATGTTTGGTTTGGAAAAAAAGAAAGAGTGAATTTTAAGTGCAAACGGGGAACGTTTTTATTTTTTTATCTCTCTGTATATTGGTAAAGGAATTGGTATCAGTTTATTAGTGTAGGGTTTCGGAACTCCATTTTTTTTCCCGAGCTCAACAATATCTTTCGCTAGATGGCATTTTTGAAATACATACCTAACTGATATGGGCATGCTGGGTACGTTCTGTACGGACTACTTATCAAGGCGGCAAACGCTGCAGCGAATCTCAAAATGAAATATACGTTTTCTCACAAAAACCTACCTTGTACAATTCACCCAGTCCTTGTTAGCTAGCATGTAGCCTATGCACCATTCGTTTTCAAACCAAACACACCCCTAAAAGCTTGGGAAATAGCCCCGGTATAAGCCCAGCAAGGCTGAGACGTAATTTTTGTTGTCAGCCTGTTACATGGATCCCGGTTTTCCCCATGTCTATAGAAACTGTATACAGAGATTTACAGTAAACAATGGTATTTTATAAAATTATTTTTCGCGTTTGAAATAAGTATATTTTTAAGTAATTTGTAGTGAAAAACTGGCCTGATTTTCCCACAGACGTATTATTTAGAACCATTTTCCACTCGCTATTTAAGTAGCGATTTACGCGCCGCGTATTAATATTTATCATCTAAAAGACCGTGCGTCATGGCAGACAGGTCTAGTCTTCGAACGCCACGATCAGGTGACATAAAGACAATGAAATAAATTGCGCTAGGGCTGGCAACAAAGAAATATGAGTCCGGCTGAAATGATGGGATTTTCCACTGCACAAAAAAACCTTTGTGGGAAAAGGTCAAAATGCCGGTTTCTAGTATTTCTTCTTTTCCGAAAATGTTTTGAAAGACCTTTGATCTTTTGATAAAGGGTTAAATAATAGCTTGTAAGGCTTAGCTCTTTACCACAGAATCCCAACTTTAAACGAGACCGAGAAAGAAGCTTTTTGAAAACACTGTGGGAAAAGTGAGAAAATGCTGATAACCAGCATTTTCTGCTTGTCCCAAAATGTTTTGTACCCTTCCCAAAACAAATTTCAATTTTTCAGTCACATTTATTTTGTCGTCTGCAACTTCTTTCAATTTGGACTGGTCTAAAACTTTATCGTTTGGTAAAGAGTTAAAGGACAAGAATTTTCATTCAGTGTTGCTCTTGATTCTTTCCTGCACATTTGTAGATAATATCTGTATAGCGATTTTGCTGTTATATACCATTTGTATTGACACAGGGGAAATACTTGTAAAATTAAATGTAGATACAAATATTTGACTGATGAAATAATACTCGTGTGTTGTTTTTGTTTATTCATAGACTTATTAACTCTTTCATCGCCTAAGATATAAAGTCGTCCTCTTTCGACGGCTTAAAAAATCTAAAGAAACGTATTTTTTTATCTTAGAGGCTTGACCTACAACAGGATGGTATAGATCCAAGACTGCGTTTTCTGTGGCGTCTAATCCAGATCTATGACGTCCGTCCTAAAAAGCCCTTTGTAGTCTTTAGAGCTGAAAAGGTTAATGTGAAAAAAAAAATGTCTGCAGCAAGGAAATGGGAAAATGAATAAAACAGACATGTTACGATAACATCATGTGTTGTATTAATCCATCAATCTGTTTTTATTCTGAATGAGTATAATCTATGCAAAACTAGTGCGTAATGGACAACGTACAAAGTTCATTTCTTCACTAATGACTTTTACTAACAGTTGAGCCATGCTCTAGCCACTTTCCTTCAATAACCGACTAAATCATGAGGTAGCCTGCTCCTTGCGCGTATAGAAAAGTGACCAATAGCGAAAAGTTTCGGTCCAGGTCAGCCTTCGCGGACTGCGCAGGCTGATCTGGTCGATACTTTTCGCAGTTGCATTGACCTCCATTTTCACACAGCATGGCTCAGCTATATATAGCACATTACAAACTGAAACGTTGTTACAGCATTCTACCTCGAAAACGCTCTAGAGAGGCATGGAGAATCAACATCAGTGGAAGTTCATAGGCTATAAGCCAACAGGGTGTTTGCTCCCCTCCCTTGCTCATGGGGAAGTTTCGGGATAATCACTTTCTTAAACCCCAATGTCTCCTGAGACATTTCCAAAGTCTGCCAGTCTGCCACCTGGCGAGTGGAGCTTTTGCAAGTTATAGAGGCGAAAGGTCATCAAGTGCAAGGCTGACTGCACGCTATCAGTTAATCGGCAACAGTTCTTTGGTAATTTTAGTCCTTGTGTATGTCCCAAATGATCTCAGGTAATGTAATAAGCTTATATATAAGCTTATATCTAAGTATTTCTATACATTTCTTATAAAGTACAAGAGCGTATAGTGCAATTCAAAGCACTGAAAGCACTTATTTTTTACGATTTAAGCTTCGGAAAAATCATATAAGAACAACAACCACATTTTCAATAACAAAATCAAACAGCCATGTCGATATGTCTGGCGTACATGAGAATGATGATGATGATTTTACCGAGCAAATATGACCTCTCATTCCCAATGTAAATATGGTTCTATGTAACTGGGTACTAACCGACAAATGTGCCTTAATAGGTGGATTTGTCCTGTTACAATATCAAATCCAAAGGAGAAATTCAAGTCATCTTGGTAACATACGTTTCACTGGATTACTTGTCTCATGTGTGGAAAAAGTAGAGCTCATCACAAGATTAACTAGAAATAACATATGTCTGACTTCGGGAAATTATAGTCATGCATATGGTTAATACATTTAGCCAAAAAGTAAGATATGAATGTAGGCCATGCCTTTCATAAATTGCCATAACAAGATGAATTTTTAGTACTTTGATTTCATTGACTGGGAGACCTAAAATGATAAATTTAACAATAGAGGGCACTGTAGCTAACATATGCAGTGTTTTCTTAATAAGTAAGACAGGGATATAGTTGATTTTTCAAAATCCGTGTTTTTTTATGCAAGAGGTTAATGGTATATAATGTATCGGTAACTTCAGCACTTGGATTTACTCTGAAAATTTCTGTTTACTGTAAGGTATATATAAAGACCTTAAAGATAGGCATACCAATAAGTCTTAGGTCATTTTTAATCTAAAATACAGAAATGGACCAGAGAACATTTGAATTCTTGGGGGTGATTTAAAACATTCAAAAGTATATTTGATGAAGTTTGGTTATTAATACTCCGCTTTATTTATTGATATGACATATTAGTGTAATTCAAATCTGAAAATAACATGTGGGATACATCTAGGGTGTATTCATGGCATCTGTGTTCAAGGAAATAGGTTTTATCTGAAAAAAAATCTCTACTTTCGCGTGGCCTATTTAGAATTTTGTCAGGTAACCTGCTTGGCATAATGAAACACGGAATATGAAGCATTGTGCAACGAGTATGAAACAAGGCTACGTAGCAATGTTGAAAATGAGATACTTTGAGTTTGATATATAAACTGCTCAAGTCTCACAACATGGAATGAAGAGCCCTGATTTGTTTTATGTTGATTTAGAAACGAAGGCCATTTTGTGCATTACCCTGTACTGTTCATTTCTTTGTCATTATTGTACCTTTTAGTTGTAAATGTCATGCAAATTAATGTAGTTCACAGGATAATCTTTCAATTGCTCAGATTATCTTGTACTTACATACGTATAACATCTAGTTTTCTGCTTGCATAACTTCAGGGCCATGAATTCACTTACTAATTTAACTTGTATTTTAGGAATTTATCAACAGTGTCAAATAAAAACTTGCGTTTCTCAGTTTTTGTTTGATTTTTTTACACATTCAAGAGGGACAGAATCTTTATTGATATTTAAGCTGGCCAGTTATGATTAACCTTTCTTCACAAACCTTCCTTTGATGCTGTGACTCTTTTTATTTCTACTTTGAGTGAAAGATCGTTACATGGGTTTTCTCTCTCTCTCTCTCTCTCCCTACCATATGTGCAGATGAAAGTACCTGTCATATTTCATATGGAAATGCCTACTGCAACATAATTTGGCTCATCATCGCTTAATACTAAGATAATTGTGTAATTATGCATGAACGTGTGTACATTTTTTGCAGAGTTTAATATCAAGACGAAAAGGTTTACAGTTATTTCCAAGATATTGTTTCCCATATTATAAATAATTGGTCGCATTTTAATGGACCATTATATGTGAATGATGCATAAATATTTTATTCTATCTATAGAAAGAAACTGATCTCATGGAGAATAGTTCCTTCTCTTCTAACCATCTTTTTCATTCGCAAACTCTTTGCTGTGAAGGGAAGTCTCTGTAGTTTGACAAAAGTAAATCCTGTTTTGCAAAATGCTACTTTGGAATCATTGTAGGAATAACAAACCCAAAGTGCTTCAAAAGCGGTTTTATTCAAGCCCTCTTTCTGTACATTTTAATACTTTTAGTAGTAAAATTGTCGTCTTATGAACCAAACGGAAACTTCATTTAGTTTTTACAATATTTATGGGTTTTCCTCATGCGATAGACATGCAGTGCATGTATATGATTGTATATAAAGAAAACTTCTATTCATATACTCATTAACCGATAGGCGAAAGTGTAAATTTGTAGAATATAGATTTAACTCATTGCAATGTTATAGTTGACGTAATGAAATATATTCTAACCAAGCGATGGGAAGGACAGTAACAATGTTGACTTCATGAATATGGTTTATTGAGAAGAAAGATATAATGACTATACTTTCATGTTGTGTTGAATGAGCTTTTGCAAGTATCATTGTTATCGTTTTAACAAAAGGTAGCTTCTATTCGTTTCGAACTCAATGAAAGACCACCATAAAGAAAAAGATCTAAACATCTTTATTGACAGGGTTTAATAAAATATAAATCTAAGCGGTAATTTACTAACTGTTGACAATAGCAGTGATAAATACAATCCTAACCACAATGAATTCTTATGGGTCGATAGCAAAAAATATTTTTGGTTGCCGAAAAGGTAATGAGATTTCGAAAAAGGTTCAACATTTAGTAGTGTTAATACTCCGATTTGCATGGCTAAACAGGTTATAGATAATGTAAATTATAATGTGGCGACTACGGATACATTTTTGAGTACCAGCTACGTTAGGCTCATAAACATGACCAAGTACAGTTCTTTCAGTACTTTTATTATATAAAAATGGTTCTGTTTCTGTAAAAGATTTGCTCTCACAATAGATATTCATGAGTATATTAACCCATCTGAAATTGTTTCTGACATGGTGAATGTAGAAATTGAAATGAAAACGCAACCAGAATGGCGATTCATTAAAACCTTGTATGCTAAATGGTACTTGATGACATTTGACCAATATAACGTGCAAACGCCCCACATACCAGGTGGCAGACTTTGACAAAATTCTCATGAGACATTGGTGTTTCAGAAAATAATAGTACTGAGGGGGGGACTCAAGGTCTATCAATACGAGTACGAGATACATGTGAAAACATTGTAATGAAAGGACACATTGCTCGCCGTTAATGGAACTTTCACCACAATGCATTAAAAACTATTCTGCAAGATTTTATCTGTTAACTCAATGTCAGTGTGTCTCCTTTCGACATTAAGCGTAATACAAAAGCCTAAGAGAAGAAGAAAGTATGAAGTATCTGTCTGCCAACTATCTGCCGAAGCCTAAGGGAAGAAGAAAGTACGAAGTCTCTGTCTGTTCGATTATCTGCCGAAGCCTACGGGAAGAAGAAAGTGTTAAGTCTCTGTCCGTTCGACTATCTGCCGAAGCCTAAGGGAAGAAGAAAGCGTGAAGTATTTGTCTGTTCGATTATCTGCTGGAGCCTAAGGGAAGAAGAAAGTATGAAGTATCTGTCTGTTGAACTATCTCAGCGTTTATACATGTATTAAGCATCCCAAGGAGATCTTGTCAAATATTTTCGGAAGGAACACAAACAAAGACTTGTCTACGGGATAAGATGAATTTATTAACATAATATGTCATATTTAACGATAAATCAGTATTAACTTGGGAAAATAGCTATAAACCAGAATCATTAACCCAATATTAAATCAAGTACATAATCACATGACAGGTAAATCTGATGGCTATGAAGTCATCTGGAAATTCTTGATTCTCCACTATCGCCTACTTTGTCTTTGGCTATTCAGTGAAGTCGTTTCAAGAGTCGTTCGGTTCGTCCTTTTGTGTGTAATATTTTTATTTATTAGTTTTGAACAGCACTTTTTAATCGGTCGGTAGACCGATTAGAGAGACCACAAATTTCGGAAACCCGTCCGCTGAGAGCAGACTGATGTAACTGCAACTCGTAACAACTTTTTTACATCGTTTTAACGCTTATACTTGCTGTAGTGACCTCATTACAAAAACCACTTTTAACCCAGATAAGTACATAAATGGTAACTAGCAGTAAACAGGCATCAAGTAATGTCAAGTAATCCCATAACTAACTTTTCAATTATGTAATAACCGGTGGTTACAATTTGTGTCATAATACCAGTATTATTAAAATCTCTGGCCAGCAAAAACTGGAAACTTTGTAGCAGTTTACTTTCAGCACGATTATAAGAAATAGGGTCAGTGATAAACAGCAACTGTATGAATGAAACGAGTGCGAATCAAGTGTATCCGTTGATCGTTATACGTAGTTACGGAATCGGCCGACTTGTGACGAGTGCTATCCGTATATGTAGCAGGTGATGAGATGATAGGCCATTTTGGCCTTGAGCAAGGATGAAATCGGAACAGAAAGGAATTTGTAGGGAAACATTGCTTTAAAAGAATTCGAAAATTTAGATTGTTTCCCATAGAGTAAACTGGTGTAAATGCAACTCGTAACAGCCGTAAATTTTAAATAGTAAATGGCCAATGGTCGTTTAATGTTAGCGAGGCGAAGCTTGTGCAGCTGTGGGGACAAAGGATGTAGAGTTGTGTAAAGGATATGACCCTAGCGGAGAGGCCATTACGTAACCATTTTCAGAATGGACTGCCGGTGTAATGCAGAGAAATGACCCTCCCCTACAAAATGAACCACGGGTCATTTCACTACGTAGAGGAATGACCCGGGTCATTATTCTACGTAGAGAAATGACCCCAGACCGTAGAGAAAGGACCCCCCCCTCTAGCTTGTAGTAGTAGTAGTAGTAGTAGTGGTATAAGTAGTAGTAGTTGTAGTAGTAGTAGCAGCAGAAGTAGTAGTAGTAGCGTAGTAGTAGTAGAATTAGTAGCAGTAGTAGTGGTAGTAGAAGTAGTAGTAGCAGCAGCAGCTGCTGTATTAGTAGAAGTAGTAGTAGTAGAAACATCAGCAGCATCAGCAGCAATAACAATGTTAAGGCAAAAAGTAGGTAGTAGAAGTACGAGTAGTAGTAGTAGTAGTAATGGTAGTAGTAGTAGTAATAGTATCAGCATCAGCAGCAACAACAATGTTACAGGGGAAAAAGGGGGGTCATTTCTCTACGGGGGTCCTTTCTTTTCATGAAAGGGTCATTCTACTACAGCTAGAGGCGGGTCCTATCTCTACAGTCTGGGGTCATTTCTCTACGTAGTGAAATGACCCATGGGTCATTTTGTAGGGGAGGGTCATTTCTCTGCATTACACCGGCATCCACCGTTTGCAACTTTAGTAACCAGACTGTCCATTCACAATACTGACCAGCATAGATCTGATTACGCATCTTTCAGCGTGGAATGTATATTAACCCTTAGGCTGCTAAGCACGACACTCTGGTTTTTTTTTTTTTTTTTTTTGCGGAGAGTATAGATCAAGATCAGACTGCGCAGAACGTGCAGTCTGATCGTGGATCTAAACTGTCCAATATGGAGATATTTCTTTTCCAACAACAACAACAAAAACAAAAAAAGTTTGAAATAGCATTACTCAGGTTTTACTATCAGTTTGAAATTTCATTCAATTTTTTAGCTGGATAGAGGTTAAATTGTTTTCATAGCCCCACTTCCTCTCCTTCCAGCCATGGTACTACCATCTTACACGGTCACTAACACGTGTCTTCTTGATGAGATTCTAAGGACTGGAATCAGTCTGTTAACCCTTGACTAAAGAATCCTTCGGGGTTTTGAAAATACATGTATAGTTGCAAAAACTGCATGTATTCAGGGTGTTCTCTTTCATCCAAAGCGTTTTTAAATTGGGGTGCGAAGCATTCCAACTCAGATTTACCACGTGGGAAACTGAACCCTAAAAAATGATTCTGAACATCGCAAAATAAATACCTGACAAAGCATAACATATTAAAGTTTATTTGGCATAAAATATGTACATATTTAGAGCCAACTAAATACATATTAATAAGAACGTGAAAATTGTTAAAAAAAAGTACCAAAGAGAAAACTCTCCTTTTTTCAGTTTAGCATTAATGCAATACTTAAATGACGTTGATGAAAGGAAAATTTACACGACTATCTGACGACAAAATTTCACACATGTCAAAATTGGAAGCACTTGCAGAGGAAAAATTAAATGTGGTTCTTAATGATTGAATTTGCCTGTGAATGGGTAGAAAACATTGTGGAAAAAGAAGAAAACGCTGGTTACCAGCATTTTCTCTTTTTCCCGCAATGTTCTCAAAAGCCGTCTCCAGGGTCGTCAAAACACGGGATTGTTTGGTAAGAGATTAGATCTAGTACATTCACATTGGAAATTGACCATTTTTTGCCGAATGTAACCCAAAGTTTCTTTCGCTTGTAAAGAACCACGTTTTTTTCTTTTCCTCACAATATTTTCTACGCTTTAAAGGACAAATCTAATCGTTTGTCGTCTGCATAACTTTATGCTCTCAATTTCGACATGTCTAAAATATTTTGATCTGGTAAGGAATTTATCGTATGAGAGCAGTTATGTTGGTTTGCAGACAATTTAGATCAAGATGAGATTGTATAGCTTGTGAACAGTGATCTTTGCTTTACACTGTCCTCTATGTTTTCAAAACATTAAGGTAAAATAAGACATTTAATGTATTGCGATATATAGGATGATTCGACAGATGAAAACGTTCATTTCATTGATATAGCGCACGACGGGTTAACCCACAATATGCCAAATCAACAGAAATAACATTGGAAAAAGCACATTAATAATTATTGTCTAAATGTTGCTCATGGTCGGCGTGTCTCTGGAATGCGCCACCGTAGAGCCAAATCAGACTGCACGTTCTCTGCATTCTGATCTCGATTGATACTGTCCGCATAACCTTCAGTACTTCTGAAGGGCATTTTAACCCTTAACCTGCTGAATGAGTTAAATTAAACTTTCCAGCTAATGGTAAAAAACCCAAAAGGTTTCAAAGTTATTTTTAGGGGAAAATACCTCCACATCTTACGGTGTAGATCCAAAACCAGACTGCAAGTTCTGTGCAGTCTGAATTTGATCTACACTGGCCGCAAAAGCGCCTTGAGTCGCGCTTAGCACCCTAAGGGTTAAATAACGGTAAAGATTTTCTCAGGTATTAAGCTGACCTGACCCATGAGTTGTTTTTTCACGTGATGTGGACAATACCCCATTGTTGCGCAAGTGTGCGTTTTGAAATAGTCAATTCGTGTTGAAAGCTGGGTGGACTTCGGTAAATTTTTCTGGATTTGTGAGAGGTCGGTCAGTTTGAGGTAAATTCTGCCGGATACAGAGTCTTCTTACGGCATTATGGAGTGGATGTGATATAATACAAAGTCAAAGGTAATACATCTGTTGCATGTTTTTGTTCTTAGTAATATAAGACTCGACACGTGACAGGACACGAAAATCAATGTCATTTGCATCTGCAGGCGGTGTAGATCAAGATCAGACAGGACAAGAAGTTCTAATCTTGGACCTAGAGTACCAATTAATCGTTCAGATACATATACTTTGACCAAGACAGAATGTAAATAATTGAGCCACGCTCTGGCAAAAGGGGGCTTAATGTATTTCCGTGATCCATACCGATAAAGCCATCACATAATTATGGATCCATTATAGCCACTTTTTTCAACAACCGACCTAATCGTGAGGTTGAATGGTCCTTGGACATACAGAAAATTGATCACTAGCGAAACGTTTCGGTTCAGGACAGCCTGCATGAACTCTGCAGGCTGACCTGAGACAATACTTTTCGCAGATGCATTAAGCCCCCTTTTCACAGATCATGACTCAATTGTATTATCATGCTTATTGTACAGATGGCCATGTCTAATATTCTGTCATATACCTTGAACTTTATATGTCAGTTCTCAATGTTATTTTCCTCCGTCATTGACTGCTGTTGTTTCCATAGCGATATCAGCAAAGTATATAACTCTATACATGTAAACAAGTATTGTGAGAATTCATAACCAAAATTTCTGAAAGAATGTGCTTGTTACAAATGCTGAATGCATGTGAACCTGAATAGTAAAAGAAAAGACATGTGGCTAAAAGGGAAACCGTTCCTCACAAGAAATTTTGCTCCTTGCTACAGTGTATTTAGGCTACGTGTATCTGCGTGACGAGAGCAGGTGTCAATGTAGTTATATCTGATAATTCTTTTTGAAACAAGCTCAATGTATCATCTCTTCACCACACAAGCAAAATATAGACTTTTCCAATCTGAAAGTCATTTGCACACAATTCAAATGTAACTCAAATAATGGAATTTGTCTTTGATAGATTAGAAAGCGGGGAGGAGGGGAGGGGAGAAAATGCTGGTTAACAGCAATTTCTCATTTTCCGACAATGTTTTCAAAAGGCCTCGTCCTCGGGGTCATCAAATGTTGGGATTGTATGGTAAAGTGTAATGATGACTCCCTTGTTATGGATCTGCTGGATCGGACCAGAGAGCGTAAATTACACGTTATGTACGATAGTAGATAACAAAACGCTCGATCTGGGCCACCCCCATTATGCTACGCATTCGCTTAACAAAATAATCCATGGTTAAGTGAGCCAGCAATTTTAAGTTGCACATGCAATTATGCATTTATTATCGTTTATCAAAATCAACCACGCTTAAGCACACTGTGTGTAATTTATGCAATCCAACCATGATTAAGCATATGGCTAACCCTTATCCAATCAACCCACCCTTAAGTTTATGGCTAACCCTTATCCATTCAACCCGTCCTTAAGATTATAGCTAGTCATTAAACAATATAACAATTTTATGTAACATTAACATGCTCATGAAATTAAAACAAAAATGGGTTAACAAGTCAATCTGATTAAGGTCAGCAAACAAAATTGCATAACCTTTTTTAACAACATTTTTTACTTAAATCAATTTTTAAAAATTAAAAAAAAATTTGAAATATTAAGCTAACCAGCTCATCAGCTAACCAATGCTATAACCCCCCAACAGTCACTTACATCAAACAATTGCTTAACCTTTTTTTCCCAACCCCATCAACCAACGCATAGTGCATCATGCTAACCGGCTTATGAGTTAGTGGGTGGCTTAAGATATTGGTAAATTAAAAAAATTAAAAATTGAATTTATTATCTCAAACTTGTATATAAATTTATAAAAATGCATGTGTTGGATAGGTTTACAAAAAAAGAATTAAAAACTTTACAAAGGTGCCAAATGGATAAAGCGGTTCACCTACTACCTAAAAACTATGGAAACTTAGGTAAGTCGGTAAGTGTTAGTCTTTTACAACTACCAAGCATAGAAGAAAACAGAATATATAAGAAATTTAAATCAGTCCTATATTTTCTTCTATCTAGAGAATTAAAAAGAAACACAAAACCATTTTATTACGCATCTTGTGTTAGATTTAATTATAGAAATATTGATGGTGGTTATCCTGTTTATAATAAAAAAGTTAAATCTTTTGAAAGAATTAACGATCATTTAAAAATGCTTGCTTTTATTTCAAGAACGGAAAAATTAAATGTACCAGGTGTATCAATCATGACAATAGTCTTTAGTAATGGCATGTTTGATGAAGATAAATAAAAAAATTTTATTTTTATTTGTTTAATACAACAAATAAAAAATTTTATTAATAAGTTTTTGGCCTTGCCCCCTGTGCTTCATACATTTCTCTTTCTTCTTCAGTTAATTTTTTAATCCTATAATGACCATGTGCTAAAGTTCTATAACTGCCATCCAAGAGTACCACTCTTTTATCATCTTCAAAGCTTAATGCTCTTTTGTTTATTTTTATAGTTGTTAATTCATGAAGTTTACTTCTTATTCCTCCCATATTTGTATAATAATCTTTTCCAGTATCTAAGCAATTTTTATAAGTTTCAAATTTTAGTTCATTTTTAATCACAGACTTTTTAACTCCTTTACATTTTTTAGTTTCTGCTTTCTCATTTGTTTCATAAATTTGTTTACCATCTTTATCTTCAGCTTCAATAGGTTCAATATAAATAAATTTACCATCTTTATCGGTTACTGCTTTACCTTCTTTATCCTTTTTTAAGACTAATTTTTTCATAGCATAAGTTTTTGCTCCTGGACTTACAAATTCAGTTAAAAGATCCCCCTCCATTTCATCCTTAAACAAACCTAGTACATTTCTATTTTTTTCACTATACAATGGATGATTAGGTGGATAATTACTAAAATCAAACATAGCATCAGCATCCTCTTTTAAATCTTCATACAAGTCTTCAGTTTCTATTATTAAAACATAACTATCTGTATCAGTATAGCACATATATACTTTTTCTTCTCCAAATTTATTTTTAAAATATTCATAATAATCTAATAACATTGTTGTTTTGCTAATATCAAGTATGCTTACTCCTAAATAAATAGGTTTTTCATATTTAATCCATGTTTTTTTCATATGAACAGCAACCAAATTTTCATCAAATATAGTATGATTATGAAAGTTATGTTTTGCAGTTAACTTTTTAAAACGATCACTTTTTTCACCATTAACTAATTCTAAATTTACTCTATTTCTTACGTTTTCCATAGTCTTACCAAAAGTAGAATTCATCATTTTTTTCGATAACTGATCTAAAAATTTATTTTTATCTTTCTTTGCTTGTGTTCTTAATTTTGCACATTTATCAATATATTTCTTAATATTGGTACTCTCTTTAAATTTAATTCCACTATATATTTTTTTAATTTTTAATCCTAACCGAATGTAAGTCTTTAAAGCTTGATAATGTAGTGTATATTTTTTTTTTTTTATCATTTAAGTTAGGAATTAACTTTTCTACTTTACCTGCTTTTAATCTTTCTGCTGCTAAAGGCATTTCATTGTGTAAATCATGTTTTTCTTTTGGATACTCTAAATCAACCTCTAGAAAGCAAGGATAATTTTCCCAATTATTTAATTCTTCATCAGCCATCCATTCAAAATCACCTACAGGTAAAGGTTTACTCATAGCCCAAGGATAAAGACTGTTTTTATCAATATAAAACAAATATGTACTAGGTTTTGTTGGATCATACTCATCACCCATGTATTTATTATTTGCCTTTGCATATCTAACGCTTGTCATACATACACCACCCCTTTTTGTTCCTTCAAGAAAGTTAAGCATATTTATATCAGTAAGTTTTTCTAATTTTATCTCACTTTCCTTAAGCATTGTATCCAAACCATATCCAGGTAAAGTATAATACCAAGCAGGATCTAAACCAAATTCTTTATGAATATAAAATCTAAAGTTTTCCATAATATCAGCTAAAAGTAAAACATCCGTTTCATTGTATAGTTGTAAAAAATCCTTAATAGTTTTACATCCAAAAACATTAAATACCTTTAAAGCATGTTTATAATCTTCAGGTTTAATATTGTCTCCATTTAAACTTGAATAAAATGATTCTATAGGAGGTAGTTGTGTTTCTTCTAATTTTTCAAAACTATCTAACCATTCATATGGGAAAACACCCTTTCTTTTTAACAAATGTAATTTTTCTTCTGTATAACCACCACGATTTTTTTCTAAATAATCTTTTAAATTTTTAAAATTTTCATCTTTTAAATTTTTTGCAAGTTCATCTAAACTATTATCTAAAAACTTATAACTATCGAGAAATCTTAACTTAAGACATTTATTTCCTACCATAAGACGTTTTGTAAAACTAATATATTTTTCTTCAGTGTTAGGAATACAATCAATTGCACCACTAGTTTTACCAAGGTATTTAATAAAAATATGAGCATCATATCCAGATAAATTATGAAAGAAAACAGGGATAAAATCAGGAACTTTTGCTTTAAGATTACAAGCATTACAAGCGGCACCACGATACTCGCCAGTAAAATGACAGTGATCTTTTACTTTATAATTTTTTTCTGTAAATTTACCATTACATATCCAACAGTTAGTTTTTAAATCATGTACTTTTTTCTCTTCTTCTGTTATCTCAATTTCTATTGGTTTTTTATAAAATTCATTATAAAGTTGTTTACTATCGTTAGTTAAAGTATCTATAAAATGTTTTTCGGCATCTTTACCTACATATCCTTTAAATTTTAATTCTGGTTTTAAAATGATTTTATCATCAAAACTACAAATTAAATAGTTATAACTGACAGGTATATGCTTTTGTGTTTCAATAGTATTACTTTCTTGTTGTGTTTCTGCTTCTATTTTTTGTAATATACATTCAAAATCAGCAATTACAATAAAAGGCACCATAATTTTTCTACAATAGTTTTCAAACTTTATTAAAATTTCTTAAGGGTTTTCAGGATTAAACTTAGGCATTATTAAATCAACTCCATCATGATCTTCACAACGCTCCATATGCTTATTTAAAAGTTTTTCACTTCCAAAATGATTCATACAAAGCATACAATACTCTACATCATGATTAGAGGCTGTTTGAATTCTCAGTAAAGCTTTAATATTTTTTATTAAAACATAATGAGATTTTTTTTCTTCTTCATCTTCAATATATAACAAATTTACATGATTTTCTTTTAAACTTTTTATAGCTCTAATACGTTTGATTTTTTCCTTACCTTCTACTATCCCAAAAACATTAACGCTAATTGTTGGATTTTGCCTTTCAAACTTATCTATATCAAGTAAAGAAGCAGGATATTTAATTCCTTTCATATTTAAACTATTTTCCTTTGATTTTAAAGGATAAGTTCTTTCAGCGTGATTATTTGTTGGATTAAAAAACCTTAAGATAGACCAAGAAAAACATTTTTCATCATACTTATTTATCATATTAATACACGCATTTTTGTTAGCAATCCACTCAGGTAAAGGTATCCATCCACCTGCTCGTAATGGTTCATAAATAGCACTATGTAATTTTAAATGAACCACACTAACAAATTCCCACCCACTACCACGTGTAGTAAAATTAACAAAATTTTCTAAAATATTTTCAATCATTACATAGTATACTTCTGTTATATTAGTTCCTTCTAAAATAAGCTCATAACTAACTTTAGAAGAAGAAGAAGAAGAAGAAAAATTTGCTTCTACTATTTCTTCATTACCGCCTTCTCCTCTTTTCATTAAACATTGAAGATTTAATTTTACTTTAAACCCACGCATGCTATTTAAAAGTTTTATAATTGATGGTCGTGTTAGCTCTAAAAACTCTTGTGGCGTATCAACAGGTATTCCTTTTATTTTATGTTCAGTTGCATAATTATTTAAGGCAGATCTATTTTTTATTACTTTTATTTTATCCACTTTATCATATATACTTTTTATTTTATTTTTTAAAGCATTAAGTTCTGGTGATATACTTGGTTGTTCCACTCTTACATTTTCTAAGCTCCTTAACAAATCATTAACTGAAGTAGTCGGCCTTTGTCTTGTTGATGGTAAAGGTTGAGCAACCGCTGGTTGTAATATTGGAGCATTTATATTTTCTACTCTTGTATCTAATATTAAAGGGTTTTCTCTCAAAATTAAAAATTGAATTAATTCTTGTCGTCTTAAACGTGAATAACCCCTTAATCCTCTATTTCTTGCTAAAGCCCTTAATCCACTTACAGTGTAATTATCATAATTGATATCCATAATTACTTTTTTAATATTATAAATATAATCCTCTAGTCAAATTTTATTATTTTTTTAAAAAATAATAAAATTATTGAATATCAATTCTATATTTACCATTCCACACCCTACCATTCCAATTTTCAATCGTTTGAGGACATCTATCAATAAACTTACTAGCCTTGTAAATTGATGGAAATGTTGTTTCTTCTTCAGTTTCAACATCCTTTAATATTACCGTTTTACGCCCCCAGCTGGGCGGGGGGATAGAAATAGCTCAGCTGTCGCACTACAGCAGGGGTAAGACCCCCCCCCACTGTGCCTGCCCGTTTGCCGTGGGCTGCAACTCGTGTCGTTCGATGACGGGATCCTGGTGGTTGAGTGGATTCAGGGCTCGGCCGTTTGATAGCTCTGTTTTCGCAACACACCACTTTGGCCTTGAATTGAACTAAACGAGAGGTCAGGAAGGCCCGTCCTGATCAATCGGCTGGTCATGCCTTGCCCTAGGGCATCTAATATGTTCTTTCTTTTGTAGCCTTCTCTCAATCAAAATTTCTATCTTCTTCATATTTATCACACTCTTTTCTTATTTCTTGTCCTGCCCTAGAAGGCGGTGGCTCATGGATCAATCGGGTGAAAGTTTTTGGTGTTTGGCTAACATTTGTGACCTCTCAATGATCGTCTAAGCTTGGTAAGACTTTCTGCGAGAATACATCTGTCCAGTCTAGCCCTTTCATACCGAGTATACCACTGATGTATCCCTGTCATGGTCTGCGAATGGGCTTTCCCCAGACCATGACCCCTTGTTGGGCTCCGTGGTGGGTGGGGAGCATCGGTGGTGAAATTTTATACACAAACATGGCGTCGCAAAAAAAGGCCAAGCTTACTGAAAGCAAACGCCCTCTTTCAGATAGTGAATCTGAAACGGAAGCTTCAATTTCTACTTCTTCTTTTCACTCTCCGCGTTTTATTGTTATCCAGTCCCAAGATCCTTCAAAACCCATAACCAAACTATCTCCTTTCGTTATAGAAAAACAAATTACCAGCATCCTTGGTACTCCAAAATCTGTTAAAAAACTCAAAGACCAGACCCTTTTAGTTGAATGTCTTACAAATCAACAAGCAGTGAATCTTTTAAAAAACACAAAATTCTTTGACACAGATGTTAAAATTTTCCCACATCCTTCACTAAATTCTTGCAAAGGAGTAATTAGATGCAAAGAGCTTACTTACTGCAACTCTTTGCAAGAGATTAAAGACAATCTGAAACAACAAGGTGTATCCGATGTTCAACGGATTTCTGTACGCAGAGATGGAGAACAGAGACACACAAATACATACATCTTAACATTTTCTTCACCTGTTCTTCCAACATCAATCAAGGTAGGCTTTCAAATTGTAAAAGTAGATGTATATGTGCCAAATCCCTTGCGATGTTTTAAATGCCAGCGGTACGGCCATCACATCAGTAAATGTCCAAACCAAGAAACATGCTCTAAATGTGCTCATCAAGGACCTGACCATGACAGTACTACATGTTCAAATCCTCCTCTTTGCATTAATTGTAAGTCTCCACACTCTACTTTTTCAAGAGAGTGTCCTATATGGAGAGAAGAAAAAGAAATACTGTCCATTAAATACAACAATAATGTAAGCTTTCCAGAAGCAAGGAAAATATTTGAACAGCGCAAGAAAACCTCTTCTAGTCCTAGCTATGCAGGTGTTGTTGGCTCGTCAACTGAAAAGGACGACTGCAGCACTTGTAAAATTCTTGCGAAAGTTCTCCTTCAAAAATTTCCTGACGTAGCTACTGAGCTGAAAGAACTTCTCCCTCCATCCACCTTGTCCAAACTAATTCCTGACTCTCCATCTGCGTCTAAAACAAACAAAACCCCTTCTGCAACCTCAAAACCCAAAAACTCTCAAAGTATTTCTACACAAAAAACTTCAAAGCCGTCTACCTCTTCGCAAAATATCTCTTCAAAAAAACCTTCAAAGCCATCTCCACCTTCACAACAGCCTCCAAAGAAACCCCAACCTCCATCTTCACAGTCTACAATAAAATCTAATGTTTCGTCTAAAGATAGCAAATCTAATCATACAACTCGATCCCCTAAAAGGTCTTCTTCCAAACCTAAACCACAATCTAGAGATTCCCATGAATCTTGTGAAATCACAGTCAGAGTAAATGATCCTGTCCCTACCTCCAACAGATTTTCGGAGCTAGAGGACATGGATGCAGATGCTGAAAATCTGGAAGGTGAGGCTTCAGATTCAGAAGCCTCTATCTGGTCCATTTCCAAAGATACTTGGAACAAGGACACTGACACTTGGCACACGTCCAAACCCGAGACAACGGTAATGAAGTCTTAATCAGCCTATTTTAAAATGCATTGGTTTACAACCTCTTTTTTTACGTTAGCTTTTATACTTTCTTCATGCACAATGGATACCATAATCCAGTGGAATTGTCGAGGTCTGAAGTCAAACTTTGACGAACTTTCCCTTTTAATTAGTGATCACAAACCAGTTGCTGTTTGTCTTCAAGAAACCTTCCTTAAACGGGAGGATGATATCTCAATTAAATACCATTCCATTTACAATAAAGTCTTTACCGAAGGCGAGAAAGCTAGAGGTGGTGTTTCTGTTATTGTTAATAACAACATACCTCATAAAGTTATCTCTCTTAACACAAACTTGCAAGCTGTTGCCATCAGATTATCTTTACACAGTGCTGTTACACTGTGTTCTTTATATCTCCCCGCAAGCACACCTATCAATGAGAACAATCTGAATGATCTCATTTCCCAATTGCCATCCCCCTATATTCTTGCTGGGGACTTTAATGGTCACAATGTTATGTGGGGTTGCAATGACACTAACCAGAGAGGTTTACAGTTGGAGAACTTCATTTCGAATAACTCTTTATCTTTCATGAATGATAACAAATCCAAAACCTACTTGCATCCAGCAACTGGATCTTACTCTTCTATTGATTTAACCTTATGCAGCCCAGTCCTTCTTCCCGATTTCACCTGGAAAGTGACTGAGGATTTGTGTGGAAGTGATCACTTCCCTATTATCTTTTCATCTACACAACCATCCAGCAGTGTAAGACCGCAGAAATGGAAGCTCTCTAAAGCCAATTGGAACAGATTTGAAACCCTCTGTGAACAGACCATTACACATGACAAATTTGGAGATTGCGATGATCCCGCAAAACTTTTTACTTCGCTGTTAATTGATGCAGCTAAACAGTCTGTCCCTCAGACCTCGACAAATCCAAAACGTCCTGACAAGCCTTGGTACAATGAAGATTGTAAACAGGCTGTCAGAGACAGAAAACAAACCCTTAGAAAATTTAACCTCAGACCTACCAAAGAAAATCATGACTTATTCCGTATTTCCAGGGCAAAGGCTCGTCGTACCATTAGAGAAAGTAAGCGCAAGGCTTGGAGACAATATGTCTCTAAATTAAATAGTAGAACCACTACTAAAAAAACCTGGGACATGATCAGAAAGATCAATGGCAAAGGCCAACCCCCTCTTAGTCACCTTGAAGTTAACAATACTTCGTTGGAAACACCCCAGGATATAGCTGATGCTCTTGCCGACACCTTTTGCAAAAAGTCCTCCTCTGCAAACTATTCTGAAAAGTTTCAGAGGAATAAAGCCAGAGAAGAAAAGAAAAAACTTAATTTCAATTCTTCTAATTCAGAGCATTATAATAAACTCTTCACTTTTAAAGAATTAAAATCTGCTCTGAATAAAGCTCACGATTCTTCTCCTGGCCAAGATAAAGTTCATTACCAGTTTTTAAAACAATTACCTTTTACTTCTCTCTCTGTTTTACTTGATATTTTTAATGATATCTGGCAGTCCGGTGATTTTCCTTCGTCCTGGCGAGAGGCACTAGTCATTCCTATCCCAAAACCTGGCAAGGATGCTAGTGACCCCGCCAACTATCGTCCAATAGCTCTTACTAGTTGTCTCTGCAAGACTCTAGAACGTATGGTCAACGACAGGCTTGTCTGGTTTCTAGAAAAAAAACCTCATCGTTGATGTACAGAGTGGATTTCGTCGTCAACGTGGCACCATCGATCATCTTGTCCGCTTTGAAACCTTTGTCAGAGAAGCCTTTATTAATAGACAACATGTAGTATCTGTCTTTTTCGACCTTGAAAGCGCTTATGATACGACTTGGAAATACGGAATTCTTAAAGACTTACATGAGTTTGGTCTTCGAGGCCGTCTTCCTCTTTTTATCTCAGCCTTCTTGGATGAACGTCTTTTCCGTGTCCGAGTTGGCAATACTGTCTCGGGAGCCCGTGAACAGGAGATGGGTGTGCCCCAAGGATGTATTCTCTCTGTTACACTTTTTAGTGTAAAAATAAACAGTATAGTTAAAGCTATCTGTCCTGGTGTAGACTGTTCTCTTTATGTTGATGACTTTGTTATATGCTTCAGATCTCGAAATATGAATATTATTGAGAGACAACTTCAACAATGTCTCAACAAACTGCAAACGTGGTCTGATGAAAATGGCTTCAAATTTTCAAAGTCCAAAACAAAATGCATGCACTTTTGTAATCTACGTGGTGTTCATCCAGACCCTGAACTGTATTTGGACAAAACCAAAATTGAAGTCGTTTCTGAATTTAAATTTCTCGGAGTCATCTTTGACAGAAAGCTTTCCTTCCTTCCTCACATCACTGCACTTAAAAAGAAATGCAAGAAGGCTCTTAATCTTCTAAAGATTGTGGCCCATTCTGAATGGGGAGCAGACCGTAAAGTCCTCTTGCGGCTTTATCGGTCTTTAGTTCGCTCCAAATTAGACTATGGATCTATTGTATACGGATCAGCCCGTAAATCTTGCCTTAAAATTCTCGATCCTATACACCACGAAGGCCTGCGTCTTGTTCTTGGAGCTTTCAGAACTTCTCCTGTCAATAGTCTCTATGTTGAGGCTAATGAACCTTCTCTTTCTTACAGGAGGGAAAAACTCTCACTTCAATATCTTTTAAAACTGAAATCAAATCGTTTTAATCCAACTCATAAAGTTGTTTTTAAACCTCAGTATAAACGTCTTTTTGAAAGGAAACCAAATGTTATTCCTCCATTTGGTATCCGCATGGAGCCCATTGTAGATAACCTTGGCATAGACATTGAGTCTATTGCCGACTATAAAATCTCTGAAATCCCTCCATGGACACTAAACAGTGCAGAATTCAGATTTGACCTTGCATACGACAAAAAGTCAGTCACGGATAGAACTGTGTTTCATGCTAGATACAACGAGATAAAGGAGCATTATTTTTCCTTCAAACCAATCTATACAGATGGATCTAAAGAGGGAAATTCTGTAGCACCTGCCGCTATTTATGGAGAAAGGAGCTTAAAGTGCCGCCTTCCAAACAATTCCTCTATCTTCTCTGCAGAAATTAAAGCTATTGATCTTGCCCTTAACCTAGCTGAACATTCTAATTCCAACCGTTTCATTATCTTTTCGGACTCTTTGTCTACATTACAGGCCCTTTCAAATCAACGACTTGAGAATCCTTTGATCTGTACTTTACTTGAAAGGATCTCACAAATTTCTTCTATGAATAGATTGGTGTTCTGCTGGCTTCCAAGTCATGTAGGCATCAAAGGCAATGAAAATGCAGATAGGTCTGCCAAATCTGCACTTAACCTTCCCATTTCAGATTTTAAAGTTCCACACACTGATTTTAAATCCTCTGTTTTAACACATATCCAATCTTCTTGGCAATCCCAGTGGGATGCTGATGTTTTCAATAAACTACATTCAGTTAAACCTTCCCTTGGTGAATGGTACCCCGTTTACAGGTCTGTTCGTCGAGAAGAAGTGATAATTGCACGACTTCGAATTGGCCATTCACGCATTACACATTCCTGGCTTTTGACCAGAGATGATGCCCCTGAATGTATTCCATGCAATGCATCCTTTTCTATAAAACATATCCTACTAGATTGCATTGACTTTCAACCAATTCGTTCAAAATATTTCAACGTCGATAGTTTAAAGGATCTTTTTGATTCTGTCAGCGTTGAATCTATTATCGCTTTCATAAAGGAGATTGACATTTACAATAAACTGTGATATTTACTTTTTAGTTTCTTATCCACCCTTTTACATTCTTCACACATCTTTATATAAAATATCTTGTCAACTGATTCACAATCTTACCTTTTTTAATCTAAAACTTTTGAGTAGGCATGGAATGCCCAGCCACTCAATATCATATTTTATGCACATTATAAATGACACATACTTCTTCTTCATTTTAAAAACTTCTTACTATCAATCCAACATTTTTGAATCTCCTTAATGGGAGGATTAGCCCTCTTGGGGGCATCTTATCTCATTGGAGACAGGACCTCTTTAATGGGAGTGTTTTGATCCCATTGGAGGCTCCACACTTTCTCAATTTTAAGTTCTCATTACCTTTAAGCTACTATTCACATTCTTAACTTTTTCATTTAAAACTTTGAGTAGGCAGGGTTTATCCTGCCACTCAATATCATATTTTATGCACATTAAATCTTAATTTAACACTTCTACTATCAATCCAACTTTCTGTTCAAATCCTTTAATCACATTCCTAACTTTGTGATTTAAAACTTTTTGAGTAGATAGGGATTGCCCTGTCACTCAATTATTTCCATTATACATATGAAGGTCACACATAACACTTCTTAATCCAACTCTTTTATCATTATTAATGTATTCAAACTTTTTTCAGTTTAAACAATTTCACTTTTATTATCTTTTAACACAGATATGCGCGCTAAATGACCAAAGCTGTCGATGCGCCATAAAATAACATTCATTCATTCATTCATTATTACCGTTTTAGGATTTTTACCAATATCCTTTAGTCTATCATAATTAGGTGTTTTTTTTAAGTGGTATAACTTCTTCAGGATACAATCCATGCTCTTTTAAAACATCAATATACTTTTTCTTGTTCCAATATGAATACCACTTAATGTTATTATCTGTTAATATCTTTTTAAAATCAGCAATCTTTAGCATATTTTTTATATTAAACAAAAAATTTACTTAATACACTACACTCATCTTATTCCCATCACTCTGAAAGTTAATCATCCTGTCACTAAGCAAAACCGCTAATGCTTCAGTATTTGCAGGAGGGTTATTAGTAAATGTTGTTTTAATATGAATATCAGTTACAGAATACTTTAACCTTTCACTTTGCTTTGATACATCAAACACAAACAAAGGAAAAAGATTTTTATAATCTGAAGGAGTAATATTAGGGTTTGATACCAATTCATCCATGCTAAAAAACTTTTTTCTAAACAAAGCGGCTTCACTATATATTCTTGCAATTTGATTAGCAGGAAAATTTATATCATAATCATATAGCGGATATTTTTTTGAACCTAACACTACATAAATATTTTTAACATTTAAGTTGTCAAATATAGCTGGGTTACGTTCTTGGTTACCACTTTTATCAGTTTGAAAACCAACAATTAAAAAACGTGGCACCTCAGGAGATGATTTAGCTGATAGCCTCCAAGTAAAACCTGTTGCTGCCTGTGGAACCGCAATACTATCGCTTTGTATCATTCTATACCCAACTGGAAATTTTTCTTTTTTCTCGATAAATTTATAAAGTTCCATCCTATTACCATCTTCCGGCTCTACATGGGGCATAAACCAAGATACCTTCAGTAAATTAACTCTACCAGCATCAACTGCTGCTATATCTCCTCCACCAGGTCCTGCCCCTGCAATTACACCTCTTCTAAAAATTGCGTCGTTGTCATCATTTCTTGTTAAGGTTAAAGTTTGTTTCATACCATATAAAACTTTGTTGTAATCTTCACAAAAACCAAATATATGTTTCAAGGGTATCCTAAAACTAAATGTTCCAACTGGATTTGAACTAAAAATATACTGCCTTCTTACTGAAAAACCAGTATTAGCAGCAGCATTAGCTAATACCCCCGTATCTTTATACCATAATTGGTTTAACCCTTGTGATTTAGCAAAGTTATCTGGGTACTTTAAAAGTCCAAGCATTGTTGTAGTCTGACCAGGGTAATTAATGCTTTCTATCTCTTGCCCACTTAGTTGATATCTGATATTTTTAAACAGATACATCAGTCCATTATTTGTTAAGGTTACCTCATTAGCTGCACCATAAACGGTACCATCATTTTTTTACTAATTCACCTATAATTTGTAAATATGACTCTGAAGGATGATAAAAAATATCTTGAGTTTCGATATTAATCCTAATATCCCCTCCAGAGTTGTTAAGATTGGTTCCTGTAATAGGGTCATACTCAGGATATTCATATTCATCAATATTATCATATTTTGAAATCGGTGCTTTAATGTTTAAAATATCCATTTTATTATATGCAATTATAATTTTTAAGTCAAAATTATAATTGAGTTGTGTTTTTAATATTCTAACCATAGTTGAGGAAATGATTTGTTTTCATCATTTACAAAAACACCCTTAAGTTTAATATTTTTAAGTTTTTCTGCAGAAAAGCTTTTTCTCATTTTAGGATAAATTCTATTTTCGTAAAGAATGGTTACCTTAGGTATATCATTTTCTTCTAAATATTGATTTACATTTTCTTCAAATTCCTTAATGATATCAGCTTTTTCAGGTGACAATTTTAAAACAACCTTTTTATAATTATAACTTGTATTGGTAACTTCAAGAATTTCACAATCTTCATTTATCTTAAAGTTAGCAAAAAGGATACCAACCCTTTTAGTATTGTATTTTTCATATTCTGTTACTTTAAATTTAAGATTTGACATTCTTTTTTTATTTAATGTAATAATTTGCTTAACTTAAATTTATTATTTTCATAATACTTTAACTCCGGAACCTCTACTATTTAATTTCTTAACTAAATCTTGTATAGCAATGGCACTACCATCTATTAAGGTATTAATATTTTGCGTTGCAGGTTGAGTTGTTGTAGTAGGCTTTTGAGTATATTTTTCTAAAATCTTTTTAGATTTTGGTGTTAAAGCCTTTTGAACTAACTTTTTACCTGCATCAACCGCGGCACTCTTTCCAACCTCTAACGCTTTCTTTGCTCCTTCCTTAGCTACACTTTTACCAACATCAACTGCTGAAGATGCAATTTGTTTAGCTGTGCTGCTTGTAAAAAACCTTGTAAGAAAATTAGCTAAGGTATCAAATATCCCTGCACCACCATAAGCATAATTTCTTTTAAATCCTCTTTTTTGTGATATAATCATTTTTATAGTATAGACATTAATTTTTTATAACTCTTTGAATTTAATACACGTTGTCTTTTTAATTCATCACAAATACTTACAAGCTCATTTCTTACACCTGTATTACCAGCTTCTTTACTTGCCATTAAGAGGTCTAATCTTTCTAATAGTGAGTTAGGGTTAGATGGGATAACCGTGGTTACCTTTTTTAATCCTTTTGCAGTATATTTTTTTGCTTCTTCTTCTGCTTTTCTTTTTGCTTCTTCTTCTGCTTCTTTATCTTCTTCTTCTGCTTTGATAGCAGTATAAAGAGCTTTAATAAAGATATTGTATTTGTGGCCTTTACTTTTTCTAAGATTTCCCCTTTTAGGGTTATCATAAGTAAAAATAACATTGGTATACCTTAATATTTTTTCATAATTAGCAGTATCATCATCATCAAAATTTTTTGGATTTTTAGTCATAATAAGTCTCCATAATCCCTCTGTTGATTTATATTTTTCTGCACCAATCATAATATAATCACCATCGTAATCAAATAATTTATTGCCTATAAAATAATTAATACCTTTCCTTTTAATGCCAAATGTATTATCAATTTCTTCTTTTCCATATTCTTTTCTTAATGCTTCATATTTTTTATCTAAAATCGAATATCCTTCATATTCCTCTTCCTCTTCCTCTTCAGAAATTAATTGTTGTTGAGGTATCCTTTCAGGTAACTGTTCAATCCCCTCTTTAATAGGTTTAAGTTCTTCTGTAATTTTTGTTGCTGTTTCCTTTTGTGTTTCTGTAATAGGTTTAAAAAACTTTGAAAGGCCTGTTTGTAATTCAATTTCACCTGTTCTCTCTGCAAGCTGACTATCACGAATTCTTTTCTTTGTTGCAAGATATTCTTTTACAATTTGGTCTCTTTTCACAGGGTCTTTTATCTTTAAAAACGGCATATTTTTTTAAGTAAAAAATTTTTTTATCTTATTTTTTAATCAGTATTACCTATCTCACAAGCACAAGAACATTTAAACTTGGGTGGTTTTAGTTTTAGCTTTAATGGGTTCCATTGTTTCTTTCTACTAGTCTGCGGAATTCCTCCCGTGCTTCCTGTTTCCCCTTCTCGATTAAACTTTCTTGTTCCTCTAACTTGCTTTTTTTCCTTGACTTAACTCGTATCTCTTCCTTCATCACCTTATATTTTTCCAATTCATCCATAATTAAAGTAAATTCTGAATGTTCTACTTTGTTGTCACTGATAGCTTTAGATATATGTGTAAATAGTGTATTTAACTTTGCATCAGCTAACATTTTAATTTGAAGGTGTTTTTCAGATTTTGTTCTGGTTTTTCTAACAACAAACTTTCCTATCAATGCTGAAAGTCCAACAGCTAAGGCACAACCTTCTAAAGCTATCGTTGCTGGAATTGCTACCACAGTTGATAGTAAAGCGATACCACCTGCTCCGGCACCTAGTGCTAAGGTGGTTAGTCCTGTTTCAACATTATCCACGCTCTTGCTAATCTTTAAATACTTTTTACTTAACTGTTCTCTAACCTTAACTTCATTTTCAAGAAATGTTTGAATTTGTGATATTTTTTGAAGTCTGAAGGATTGACCATTGTCTTCTGCTGATAGTATTGGTTGTAATGATGATGCATTTGGTATATTTCGTGCTTCTGGTAATACTGGATAAATCTTTTCTTTTAGTTCCATTTTTATTAATTACAACTATTTTTTAAATAGAATAGTAAATACGACACAAAAATTCATTTTCATTAATTCTTACTAGCTTACTTGAGTTGTTTGTAATTGTGGTAACCACATCTGGGGTTTCCTCCAACACTACCTCATTCGTTATACTTAATTGATTAGTTTTTAGAGCATAAGATAGAGAAATTAAAACGACACCCTTACTAATCATAAAACCAAAACCTAAAGCAATAGTTTTAGTTTCTTTTGGGTTTAATAAAATAGGTTGTTGTGTAAAAACATCCCAAGTAACAGGATTAACTTTTTTAGCTGGATATTTAAGTTCTACAGGGTTCCAAAAAATAGTTTTTGGTTGAACCATTTTAGGTTTATTTCCAAATTTATACACATTCATTCTTTTTAATTTACAAAATTGCTCCTAATATAGGAATATTAGCAAATGGGCTATTTGGACCTAAAAGAAGGCCTTTTCCATCATAAATGTTTCCACCTTTTTTTAAATACAATCCTTCACCTTTATTTTTTAACCCTTTACCTTTGTATGGTTTAAGATATAAACCTTCACCATCAGTTTCAACTTGACAGATACTACCACCTTTCTTAAGATACAATCTGTTACCCATTGCTTTTTGAACTCCTGTTGATGCTAAACCAGTTAGGGCACCCACACCTAAAGCAGGTAATACTGTTTTTGCTAATACAGGTAAAGCAGCTGATGCCAATCCAGCTATCAAAGGTAAAAATCCTCCTTCTACTTTCATGTTATGTTTAAGTTGTTTAGTTGACATTCTAAACGTGGTTCCCTTACCAGCTTTATAAGCTTTAGTAAGTTTATTTACTTGAGACTTAGTTAATGCTATTACATCTTTACCATGTAAATCTTCATGTTTTAAACGAATACTTGCTGGGTTTTTGTTTTTAAAAGAATGTAAATTTTTTTCCTTTTGCCCTTCTGATATATTTATATTTGCGTTAATGTAGTTTGACATTTTATATTTAACGTGATTCTCTTATATGAAATCTAATCGTTAATGTTTCTCCTCTTAAATTTAATATGTTTCCATCTTGGTCAGTTAGTGTAACATTTAAATCATGTATTTCATTCAACGTTAAAGGTAGGTATACCAGATTAACTGGATTTTCTATTATTTTATAACCCGGAGCAACATTTGGAAAAAAGCTGTAAATTGTGTTTCTTTGAGAACCATTAACATAACTACCTGAGATTAAATCAATATTAACAAGTATGCTATTAATACTTAAGATATTAACTAAATTTTCGCTTTCATGAAACCCTCGAACATATTTTGCTCTGCTAAATCCTAATACCTTTCCAATACTGTTTTCATGATTAAAATCTACCTGATATCCATTTTCAAGAATTAAAACTGATTTTAATGTATTAGTGTTTGCTGATAAACAAATATAATATTCTTCATTAAATTGGTCATAATGTCCTTTTTTCTTCATTTCTTGTTGTATATAATCATTGATATCAACTAAATCATAGCTACCTGTTGGTATCTTCATCTTTTCCCATGTTTTACCACTATCTTGTGAATAAATAAAAATGTTGTTGCTATCAGTAATATTAGGAAATGAATAGTAAGTTTCAAGATTGACTAAATCTACTTCATATTTTTTATCAGCTTCAAGTTGAAGTGGTGGAGTAAATCTTGTTTTAAAATTTGATTTGTTATCACTTACAATAATTTGAAATGATGTTTTATGGTCAGTGTTTTTTACTATTTTTTCAAGTAATTCTGCTTCCATTTTTTATATTTAGTAAAAATATATTTTAAAACAAAAATATATTTTTAATAGTAATCTCTGTAATCATGTGGTAAATAAAAGTTGTCAAAACCACATCTATATTTTCCATCGTTACGGTTCTTAGTTAAATCAATCACAACAAAACCATGTGGTTTTTCCCAACAGTTTTTACAAAAATTGATAAACTCTGTTTTAGTCATATCATCCCCTACATGGTCACTATAAATATGATTAAGATTTTTTAAGTCTTGTCTAAACAAGCATATTAAGTTAGCATTTTCTCTAATAGTTTGGCGAGGTAATCTAAAATAATTTTGTGCTAGATAAAAACAATCAGCATTACTATGTCTTCCTCTTACATAATAGTTTTCACACTTGTTTTGCCTTTCTAAAAGTAAGTCATCAAATATCATTAAGTTTTTATTTGATGCATTTAAATCTCTTGGGTCAGGAACATCACTAGCATATTCAAAAAATTCACAATTGATATCAGATTTTTCCTTAATTGTTTTTGCCCATTCTTCAACTAATGCTGTAGGTGAAATATCACGGTTTTGAACTTCATTTTTAAGTGAAAACAACCTTAGTATGTATTCTTTTGGTATTTTTTCTTCTAAAGCTTTTTTAAGTATGCGATATTCTGGTTGAAACAAACTTTTACCAAAAACACATAAGTTGTTATAATCTAACCAATCAGGTCTTAACAAAAGATTAAGTAATAGTGTAGTTTTACCACATCCTGATTTACCTACTATTAAACCTCTAATACTTCTTGGTAAAAGGGGGTGGTTAAATCTGTTTGCTAACGCTTCATTCCATGATAAATTAACAATATCCATTTTATATTGAAAAATTTATTTTAATATAAAAAATGTATTGTGTTAAGTGTAAAAAACAAACTGAAACAACCGATTTTGAATGTGTGGTAAGTAAAAATGGTAGAAATATGAAACGGGGTAAGTGTAAAGAATGTGGAACAACTAAAACACAATTTACTAAAAAAATAGAGGGTGGGTCATTGTTAAACAAGGTCATCAATAACTTACCTGTTGAAATGCACTTACCAGGTCATAATTTTACTGGTCCTGGCACCAAGTTAAAGAAAAGATTAAATCCTGATTTAACACCTAAAAAATGGTCAAAACCTGTAAATCGTGTTGATAAAGCAGCATATCATCATGATATATGTTATCTTAAACATGATGACACAGCAACAAGAAATTCTGTTTGTGATGCTAATATGCTTAAAGAGTGAAAAGGTATTTATAATCCTACTATTAAGGAAAGAATGGAAAGAGGATTGGTTTCCTCATTGATAGGAACCAAGAAAAGATTTGGAATGGGAATTAAAAAAAAAATTCAGAAAATATAACGCTAGCAGAAGAATTACATAAACCAATAAAAAGAAAATTTAAGAAAAGGAGAGTTAGAGTAAATGGTATCGATAGAATATGGGCTGCAGATTTAGTAGATATGCAAGCATTTTCTAAACTTAATCGTGGTGTAAAATATCTTCTTGCTGTCATTGATATCTTTTCAAAATATGGATGGCTAATACCATTAAAAGATAAAACAGGAAAATCTGTTTCTATTGCACTGAAGAGTATTTTTAAAGAAAGAAAACCTGAGAAAATGTGGGTGGATAAAGGTAAAGAGTTTTATAACAAAGAGGTTAAAGATTTAATTGAATTATATTCCACTGAAAACGAGGAAAAATCAAGCGTTGTTGAGAGATGGATTAGAACAATGAAAGAGAAAATGTGGAAGTATTTCTCTGCTCACTCAACAAATGTTTATATTAACGTGTTACCAAATCTTGTTAAAGAATATAACAACACGAGGCATTCTTCTATTAAGATGACACCAATTGAAGCAAGTAAAAAGAAGAATGAAAATAAAGTTTGGAAAACATTGTATCCTGATTATAATCAAGTAAGGGAGGATATCAAACCAAAGTTTTCTGTTGGAGACAAAGTAAGGATAAGTAAAAAGAAAAAGACTTTTGAAAAAGGTTATACTACAAGATGGACTGAAGAGGTTTTTACAGTTTCAGAAGTAAAACATACATCACCTATAACATATAAAATTGAAGATTTAAATGGTGAAGAAATAAAAGGTTCCTTTTATGAACCTGAACTACAAAAAACGAGTCAAGAATTGTATAGAATAGAAAAGGTTATTAAAAAGGGAAAAAAGAAATCTCTTGTAAAGTGGAAAGGTTATTCTGATGAGTTTAATTCATGGGTTGATAATAGTGCTATTGTAAATATTTAAATATATAAAAAATGCATGATATTTTAATTGATAATATAATATTACCAAATAAACCTTTAAGCAATTTTGAACTTGAGGATGCCGCAAAAAAATTAAAAATAAAAAATTTTAGAGGAATATTTTTACGTAACACTCTACCTAAAAAAGTAAAAAATAAAGAATGTGGTATATTAAATCTTGATGATACCAGCGGTCCAGGATCTCATTGGGTTGCCTGGTATAAAGATGGTAAAACTAAAATTTATTTTGATAGTTATGGTATTCAACCACCTATTGAAATTATAGATTATTTAAAAAACCCTATACACTACAATACCGACCAATTACAGCATGCAGGGGAAGTATTTTGTGGTCATTTATGTTTGTTCATTCTTAAAGAGTTGGGTTTAGGTAATAAATTTCAAAATGTTTTAAATAAACTTTTTTAGTAATATTAAAAACTATGCCTGTTGATAAATTTGGAAGAATAGATGATGTTAAAACAAGTGGTGATGGTGTGTCACTCGCTTACATAGGTAATAATTTTTAACGTAAAGATGGAACAACCCCCGTTACCGGTTCTATAAATATGGCTGGTAACACATTAATACGGGTTAGTAATCCAGTAAATCCTCAGGATGTTGCCACTAAGAGTTATGTTGATGCAAACTCAGGGCTGTTAGATGAAAATGGAGGATACCATATTACAGGGTATTTAAACATGGGTTTTAATAAAATAAAAAATATAGCTGACCCTGAGGAACCGAGTGAAGCTGCTACAAAAAAATATGTAGATAACAGTGGTAGAGCAATAGTTCAACAACAAGATGGTACTTTTTCTGCTGTTGCAGATATAAATATGAAAGGATATACTATATCAAATCTTATAGAACCTGCAGAACCACAGGATGCAGCAACAAAAAATTACGTAGATGTTGCCAATCGAGCCTTTGTTTATGGTCCTGGAAGGCGGTATATAGCAGGTGGTGACGTTTCTATGGGTGGGCGGAGAATTTACAACGTCGAAGCACCTTTAGAAGAGTACGAAGCCGCTAATAAGTTTTACGTAGATAACGCTATTAAGGCTGCTACTGCGGGTGAAAAAGCTTTAACAAAAAACCAAGACGGTTCTTTTTCAATGGCTGGTGAAATAAACATGGAGGGTCACTCGATTATCGGATTACCAAATCCTATTGAACGTGGCGCCGCTGCCAATAAAAATTACGTTGATAATGGTGGAGCTATCATAAAAAATCCAAATGGGAGTTTCTCAGCAGTAGCTAACGTAAAACTTCAAGGTTTTTCCCTAAAAAATGCAGCAACACCGGTAGAAGAGAGAGATTTAGTGACAAAATCCTACGTGGATGGAAAAATAGGTTTTAAACCCATTTTAAGCGTTCATGCTGAGCAACAAGGAGGATTAAAAAATGGTAATTACGAGTTTTCTTTCGGTAATGGAAGCACGGGAATACATGATGAATTAGGAGGTTATTGCATGGCAGCCTCGGGCAGAATTATAAGGGGGTCTTTAAAGGTTGTTACAGTTGGTGGCAACCTAAAAGAAGAGGCAAAAATTAACATAGCCTTAAACGGTGTTGAAAAGACTGACTACTCCATAGTAAAAAAGGAGGGAAAAGGTTGTAGTTGTATAGTTTTTCCTCAGCCTTTAGAAGTAAAACAATGCGACACTATAAACTTTATATCAAGGTCCGACAACTCCAACGCAAAACACGCACATGTGTCGATACTGATAGAGTTGGACTTGTAAAAAAAAATATTTAACCCAGTAAAGGGTTAAATATTTAAAAAAAGGGTTTTATCGATACACACTCCAATATCACGTGGTATAGTATTTCACAACTTTTTCCAATATTTTGAAATGTGTATTACGCATATAATATCACTTTAGACTGGACTTTTGAGGGAGATGGTAGTATGTTATGATATTAACCATTTTTTTGCTTTGTTTTTTTCTAAAAATGAACTGAATATGGTAATTGTATAAAATATAATTTATTTATGATAATAAAGCAGTCTTACTTCTTTGTTGTATCTTTGATTTTGTAAGAATGTTATTACTAACAACATGGTAACCTCTGGCGTGGTCTAACAACTCGTAAGTTAATACCAAAAAAATGGTAACCTCTGGCACGGTCTAACAACCTGTAAGTTAATACCAAAAAATGCTGACCTCTGGCGCGGTCTAACAACCCGTAAGTTAGCAAACACTAACAACATGGTAACCTCTGGCACGGTCTAACAACCTGTAAGTTAATACCATGTCAATACATTTCTTACACGTTAAAAACACAATGTTGTAAGGCTGCTGTTTAAAAAACAATAATAAGTATTTTATACAATTATTGTACAAGTTAAACATTTTAAAAAAAAACAGGGTAAAAATGTTTGTTAATATTATAATGTTCTACCATTTTCAGTTTTTGTGTGTTAAGCAAAAGTTAAAGGGTTGTGCATTAAATAACTTCCTCTTTCGTTTTCGGTGAGGAGGCATGTAAAATGGTTATATCATGGTAGTGACATGACTCGCCTTACTTTATCTATACCTTCTCTTATGCTAAGGTATAGAAAACAGAGTTAAAGGTGATTCTTAAGTTAGTTTAACGCTTTTCAACATTAACCGAGGTAGGAAATATCAAAGTTTAAGACTCTCTGTGTTTAGGGTTCACAGAATTTATCCTCGGATAAATACGCCCCCCCCCCCGATATTCCTGTTAAAAATTATTTAACCTGGTAAAAGGTTAAATATTAAGCATGAGTGAACTATTTTCCCATTAGATGGTATTCATGGGAAATATAATTTTTTAAATAAATTATATTTCTCTAATGTTTACGTTTTTAGTTTTACATATGGGACATTGATTTTTGTTATATTTTTCAAAACATGTATTACACATGCATAGATGACCACAACTACAAAATAACATATTTGGTTGTTTATCAGTACAAATTACACATGTTTCACTTTTAAATGATCTATTTTTATTTTCGGTACCCTCTATTTGGTCTTCATATTTATAAATTTTTTCTATACCAAAATTATTATATTGGATTACATATTGACCTGGAGAAAAATGATCTTCATTGTTTAACCAAAATTGACCAGCATCACTTTCTTGATATCTATCATTTTCTGTTGTTGTTATTTCTCTTGGTAAAAATGAATTAGTATAAGATTGTATAAAAGTTTGATTTTCTTCTTCAGGTTCATCTTCTGTTTCAAATATTGGAAAGTTATCTATTTCAAAAGAAATGACAAATCTTTCTTGTCTTTCTCCTCTTATATCATCAATTCGCTGTTGCTCCCTTTCATCATTCATAATTTCCCTTAAATTTTCATTTAATACACTAAAAAATCTATTACCATTATTAAAATCAGTAGATTGTATTCTTCTTAGAAATAAACTTAACGGTAATTCATTCGGGCTTATAAACACAACATTTAGGTTTAACCAAAAATTTGTGTTTGGATTTTCATAAATAAATCTACTATATTGATAATAAATATCAGCATTACTAAAATTACCTTCATATGGCATTGCAACTTCATTATAACCAAAGATAGTTTTTTTCATACTTTCATTATAAATTGTATTAGATTTGTTACGATTTGTGCGATATATCCCATTTAAAAACAGTAAATCTTTTCTTGTATCAAATCTGTTTAACACACTCATGTTTATATATAACTTAGATATGAAAGTTAGTTAATTTCAATTTTTTATTTAAAATAATTTAGTTAAAAAAAAATTTTATTTGTTTCTATTGTAACAAATAAAAATAATTTTTTTTTTTTTATTTAAATTAACGCATTTATTTTACTTTTTATTAGTTCTGTTAAAATTTCATCAAGGGCCCCAACAAAACTATCAACGCACCGTTCTTTTTCCATTTCTACTTTCCATAATGGTTTATCTTCTAGTTCTTCTTCCTCCATTTGCTCATCTAAATATCTATTTAAATCATCATTAAGATCTTCAAAAAAACCTTCAATGAGGAGTATTAGTTTATTTTTTAACCCATATGTTTCAAAATCTAGTTTTTCATGCATACGTTCATTCATTTTTTCTAGTTCGGTTTCTCTATCTTCTTCTTCACCTTTATCTGTTTCTCTTATCCTTCTTCTATTAGCTTCATATTCATCACGGTATTCTTCTTCCTCATTATTTTGTGGTTCATAATCATAAGTTTGAGTTGCCTTATCAATTGTGGTTTTATTTTCATTTGCCATCATATTCATGTATGGTATATTATTGTGGGTAATTTTTTAAATAATTTCAATTTTTTATTTAAATAATTTTAAATAAAAAAAATTTTTTATTTTTTAAATATTTTTAACTTACAATCAAGTTAAAAATACTCTTCGTTACCTTCAAATGCGCCAAAATAAGGTTTATTACCACGATCATAACCTATAATTGAATTATAAGTTATAAACTCTAACATTTTATCATATTTACTTAAAAAATTATTATCTGTATTAGCTAATCTTATGTAACAATTATATTCATCACAACTTGCATTAGTAAGACCAATTTTCATAAAAACATCTTTTGATGAAAAATAAACTTTAAATGTAGTGCTAAATGCATAATACATTGTACTTTTCATAAATTTAAGTAAATTAAAACAATGTTCTTTTTTACAAACTACATTAAATATTATTTTATTATTATCTTTAAAAATTTGTTTAGTAGTATAATATTTCCTTATTAAAATTTTTCTTAATTCTTTTTTAAAATCTTTACTAAGTTTGTTTAAAATATGCATGTTTTTATTTTGTACACCGTCTATTATAATGTATATATTACTTTTAAGCTTAACAAACAAAAATTCATTTTTTTTTTTTTTTTTTTTTTTTTTTTTTTTTTTTTTTTTTTTTAAGAAAAATAAATTTCCTTCATTAAGTTTTTCTTTTACGTCTCTTCTTACTTTATCCTTATAACTTAACATAATTTTATTTATTTTTTCTTTTGCTTTTTCTGGTGTAAGTGTTAGAAAATCTTCTTTTTCATCATTTAAAAAATACTCATTTACTTCTTCTTTAAATAAATCTTTATAATAATTATTCATTCTGTGTTTAAGTGGTAATGTTATAAGTTCTATACTACGCTCATGGTTATGATAAATATTATCAATAATCGATTGGTCATAACATATAATAAACCTTCTTGTTCTTTCACTCATTTCCTTAATTACAAAATCTTTATAACGTTTTGTTACATTTTTTTCTTTTTCATATTTACCCTCTCTTACCCAATTTATACCATCTGATACCCATTTTTCATTTCCTTCTTTCCAGTTTTGACTTTGCACCCTAGCTCTGCAATAAACTCTTTTTAACCTTTGACTCTTTACCAAACGACAAAATTTTGGACTAGTCCAAATTCAAACCATCAAAATCTGACGTGCAGTTTGGGAAGGTTAGAAAACGCTGTGGGAAAAGAAGAAAATGCTGGTTACCAGTTTTGTGTAGGAAAATAAAATGGTGATGCTAATAAGTAAAGCATTGACTTTGCATCCTAGCTCTGCAATAAACTCTTTTTAACCGTTAACTCTTTTCTAAACGACACAATTTTAAACTAGTCCTATCAAAAATTGACATTCAGTTTGGGAAGGTTAGAAAACACTGTTGGAAAAGGAGTAAGTGCTGGTTACCAGTTTAGTGCAGGAAACTAAAATGGTGATGCTGATAAGTAAGGAGTTGTCTTTGCACCCTAGTTCTGCAATAAACTCTTTTTAACCTTTGACTCTTTACTAAACGACAAAATTTTGGACTAGTCCAAATTCAAACCATCAAAAATTGACATTCAGTTCGGGAAGGTTAGAAAACACCGTGGGAAAAGGAGAAAATGCTGGTTACCAGCATTTCTTTTCCCACAGTGTTTTCAAAAGCTTTCCTTCTCATGGTCATTAAAACGAGGCATGTATGACAAATGGTTTAAGCCCCTTTTACCACTATAGTTGCTTTTTGAGGCAAGTGTAGACTTTGGTATTTCGTTTATTTGGGTCTTATTTCCAGACTTAAAATGTATTTGGGTTCATTTGATACCTTAAAGGTTCAGGGATGATAAAAGTCTTGGTGGCAGAATTTTGTTTCCTCTCTTACCACTGAACATCTCAGTGTCTTTGACTTTTCATATTTTGGCAATAATCTAAAGAAAAGAAAAAGCTTTTTGAAAGAAAAGCCTTTTGAAAACATTGTTGGAAAAGGAGAAAGTCCTATTGAAAACATTGTGGGAAAAGGAAAGAATGCTGGTTACCAATTGACAGCATTTTCTCCCTTTTCCTCATGTTTTCGACCCTTCCAAACTCAAATTCAAATTTGAATCACATGTAGTTTTCTTCTAAAAATGCTTTCAATTTTGACATGTCTAAAATTTTGTCGTTTGGTAAAGATTTAAAGAGTATATAACATGTGTAGTGCTTGTAAAGAAACTCATGAATCCGAAGTGCTCTGGAATGTGAGCATATTATCCCTTTACCACTATGTTTTCTAAAGTGTTCATTTGCAAGATGAATAAACTTATTTGTAGCAGGAGAGCACTTTACATTTCAGCTCTCAGCAAAACTTACGTTGTTGTGAACATCTAGATCAAGATCAGACTGCACAGAAAATCCAATCAGATTTTGGGCCTACACAGCCCAATACCTTGTAACATATTCTAATCTTGAAATTGCAATATTTGGCTCTGTCCTGTTTAACTCTTACCAAATGACCAAATTTCAGACTTGTCAAACTTGAAAGCATTTGCAGACGACAAAATCAATGTGACTCAAACTTAAATTTGTTTCTCGAAGGATAGAAACATTGTGTAAAAAATACAAAATGCGGTTACCAGTATTTTTCTCCTATTTCCACATTGTTTTCAAAAGTTTTTTTCCTCTAAGTCGTTAAAATGTGGGGTTATTCGGTCAAGGGTTAAAAGGCCCGTTTCATTAAGTCAGCTCTCTGAAGATTGAATTTGTAAGAAAAGTGTTTCATGCTGTTTTCCAACATTTCTTCAGTTTTATCTCGGCGGCTAGTGCACCTATTCATGCTTCCCATGTTTCTCTAGCCAGTTCCGTGCACTACATTCCCTTCAAACTACTGGCAGCTTTCTTATATCAAAATAATGTTCAGTGGTTAAAATAGAAGCGAAAAAATCCTGTAGCAATGACATATCATCAACTCTTTCGATAGGGTTTGACCTAGCTACGAATCAAGTTTAGACCCCTTGGATTCAAGCCTTGTAGACTTGACCAAACTACCTACTTGGTTTAATCCCTAAGTTTTAACCCTTTGCCAAATAATCCTAAGTTCTAATTGTCCCGAGAAAAAAGGCGTTTGAAAATCTTGGTGAGAAGAGGAGAAAAGGCTGGTAACCAGCATTTTCTCCTTTTCCCACAATGTTTGCTAACCGTTTAAAGACTAATCATATCATTTAAGCCACTCTGAATTTGTCATTTGTAAAAGCTTTCAGTTTAGACAGGTCAAAAATTATATCATGTGGTTAAAAGTTAATAAAGATCATATTCTAACATCTGGAGAAACAAATTATTGGATTTGACTATATCAACCAGAATGATGGACAAAGATGTTACACGTTCAAAACTGCTTTTATTGATCAATCCACATGGTGTTTATTGCCATCTTCTATATTATTTCAGATATATCGCGGTTGCAAATGCACATAATAACATGATTACACGGAGTTTCTTTTCACAGTTCCATTCTAATGGCTGCTTTCCCACAGAAATTGTGCATGTGCAATGGTCAGCAGGATATAATTATATTAGAAATATCAGACATACCGGAGATAAAGCAAGAAGATCAAACTACCCATATTTTTGGTCTAATTTTGAAAAAAACATACGAGCGTGCCGAGCCTTATTAAAATCGAGGATTCCATACATACTCAGTGGTTGCCTCTTTACAAAACATCAAAATTTGAGACAAGTCCATAAAGGCAGATTATGATTTTTTTTCCTCTTTTTCCCATAATCTCTTCCAAAGCATCTTATCTTAGGGCTGTCTAAACACCGGTCTATATGTTAATGTTGATTTATAGATAAGTGTAAAAGCCTGAGATTGATCGTTGTTTTAAACACAGATCACCTAGGAGTAGCCTTGTGCAAAGCACTACAAAGGCCCAGCCTTCTACTTGCTAAACCCTAGAAAGCCACAAGTGAGCTTTTGCCGACAAATAACTGAAATATCATAACATGCAATGAAAACACCATTCAAACAAAAGTTGTTTTTTTTTTCTTTCAGATGTCAACATGGAGGACGCCAAGTGTCAATAGCGTGAGGAAAGAGGTGGGTTAATATTTATCATTTAGTTTTTCTTTCGTAGGATGAAACCATTCTTATCACAATTCCTTAGACTAGGAAGGAATTCTGACAAGAATGGTTTTGTCTAACTATGTTTCGGCTTTGTTTTGTCTGATATATGTATTTCTCATGAAAAATTCAAAGTTTTCGTTTATATTTCCCTAACCATGCTTTAAATATGGTTTATGTCTTGGATATATTTTTTTCAAAACTTTGGTAAGTTTTTGTTTATACTTCACTAACAAAACATTGAATTTGCTTTATCCCATGTGTGTCTTTCCCATCCAGATTATAATTAGATTTTGCTTTCATTTGTCTGACCATGCATTTCATTAGCTTTATGTCCTTTTACTAATCCAAATTTAGCAGGTTTTTATTCATATCTCTTCAACCATGCATTGAAATTGCTATATCTTGTGTATGTATTTCTTTCGAAAACTTCAGTACCGGTAAGTTCTTGTTTCTTTTTGTCTAACCCTGGTTTAAATTTTGCTTTTATCTCTCGCAGATATTTCTCATGAAAAGTTCAGTTAGTTTTTCTTTTCATATTTCTCTTACGCTTTGCATTTCTCTAGTGCTTTGTATTTGTCATTAATGTACTTGTCTTGAAGATTAGAGTAAATTTTTGTATATATTTGTCTAACCATGCTTTGTGTGCATTAACTATTTTCTTGGTTGTGTTTGTATTTGTTTATCCATCTATGTTTGCCTTCTTGTAGTTTTTTTTTCATGTTTTGTGCAGACGTTTTTCAGCGCAGTACTGTCAGCACACACGTAGCCTAGTAATAGGTCAACAATAATATTCCCGATATGTTCAGGTGTATAGAGAAAGCTATAGGACCTAATGCTTGTTATGTGGTAATTTTTTGCAGGTTTTGTGTTTTTTGTTGTATTGGTGTTAAACGCCGTTTAAACAGCTTATGTCATATCACGGCGATCAGTGCACCTAAGCATGCGTTTCCTTGCTTTCTCACACCAGTACTGACAAATCTTTCTTTGCAAGCCACAGACTACTTTTCTCAAATGTGTCAGAGGTGAGAGGTGAAAAATCTCCGGAAAGAAATTTTGCCTCAACCGAGTATCGACTCTGCAACTATCAGGTTAAGAGTCAGATACGCTGACCAATGAGCTACCCGGGTCTAATTTGAAGGAGGATGCCATGTGTTAACAGCTGGATGAAAGAGGTGGGCTAAATTTATCATTTAGTTTTTCTTTCGTAGGACGAAACCTTTCGTACCACCACTCCTTAGACCAGGAAGGAATTGTGATAAAAATGGTTTCATGCTTTCACATGTAAATCCATGCTTTGAATTTGCTTTATTTCTTGTATGTATTTGTCATCAAAATTGCAATTAATGTGTTACATTCTAACCATGATTTGAAATTGCTTTGTCTAGAGTGTGTATATCTCACAAAATTTGGTTGAGTTGTAGTCTGCCTCTGTCTTGCCATGCTAGGAATTTGTTTTGTTTCATGAATTTATTTCTCGTGAAAATTCTTACAAGTTTTCATTTGCATTTTTGCTTTGAAGTTGTTTCATGTTGTGTATGTATTTATCATCAAAACTACATTTAGTTATTTTTATGTAATTACCTCTGGATCCATGTTTTGACTTTGCTTTATGTAATACTCATTTACTATGCTATAAATTCGTTTTTGTCGTCTGCATGTATTTTATTCAGAAGGTTCATGTTCATATTTGTGTAACCATAGTTCGAATTAAATCAATCTTTTGCAGTTATTTCTCTGATGAAAATTTCAGTAAGTATTTTAATGTATTTGTCTAACCATGCTTTTGGCTTTGGTTTGTCTGATGTTGGTATTTCTCATGAAAAATTCAGAGTTTTCGTTTATATTTCTCTAACCATGCTTTGGATATGATTTATTTCTTTTCAGTACCGGTAAGTTTTTGTTTATATTTTTCTAAACCCAGTTTGAATTTGCTTTTATCTCTAGCAGGTGTTTCTCGTGAAAAGTTCAGTTAGTTTTTCTTTTCATATTTGTCTCATGCTTTGCATTTACTGTATGCCATTGATGTAGTTCTCTTGAAAATTTGAGTAAGTTTTTGTATATACTTGTCTAACCATGCTGTGTCTATATTAATTACTTTCTTGATTGTGTTTGTTTATCCAATAATGTTTCCTTTCTTTTAGCTTTTTTCATGTTTTTCTGCAGACGGTTTTCAGTGCTGTACTGTCAGCACACATGTAGCCTAGTAATTGGTCAACAGTAATATTCCCGATATATTCAGGCGTATAGAGAAAGATATAGGGCCTAATTAATGTTTGTTCTGTGGTAATCTTTTGCAGGTTTTCTGTGTTTTGTTTGTATTGGTGTTAAACGCCGTTTAAACAGCTTATGTCATATCACGGCGATCAGTGCACCTAAGCATGCGTTTCCTTGCTTTCTCACACCAGTACTGACAAATCTTTCTTTTCAAGCCACAGACTACTTTTCTCACATGTGTCAGAGGTGAGAGGTGAAAAATGTCCGGAAAGAAAGTTTGCCTCAATCGAGTATCGACTCTGCAACTATCAGGTTAAGAGTCAGATACGCTAACCAATGAGCTACCCGGGTCTAATTTGTAGGAGGACGCCATGTGTTAACAGCTTGAGGTAAGAGGTGGGTTAAATTTATCAATTAGTTTTTCTTTCGTAGGACGAAACCTTTCGTATCACCACTCCATAGACCAGGAAGGAATTGTGATAAAAATGGTTTCACGCTTTCACATGTAAATCCATGCTTTGAATTTGCTTTTTTTCTTGTATGTATTTGTCATCAAAATTGCAATTATTGTGTTACATTCTAACCATGATTTGAAATTGCTTTGTCTAGAGTGTGTATATCTCACAAAATTTGGTTGAGTTGTAGTCCGTATTTGTCTTGCCATTCTATGAACTTGTTTTGTGTCATGAATTTATTTCTCGTGACAATTCTTACAAGTTTTCATTTGCATTTCTTCTTTATAGTTGTTTCAAGTTGTGTAGGCATTTATCATCAAAACTGCAATAGGTAGTCTATACGTAATTATATCTCCATCCATGCTTTTACTTTGCTTTGTGTAATATTCATTTACTATGCTATAAATTCGTTTTTGTATTCTGCATGTATTTTATTAAGAAGGTTCATGTTCATATTTGTGTAACCATAGTTCGAATTAAATCAATCTTTTGCAGTTATTTCTCGGGTAAAAGTTTCTGATGAAAATTTCAGTAAGTCTTTTAATGTATTTGTCTAACCATGCTTTTGGCTTTGTTTTGTCTGATGTTGGTATTTCTCATGAAAAATTCAGAGTTTTAGTTTATATTTCTCTAACTATGCTTTGGATATGGTTTATATCTTTTCAGTACCGGTAAGTTTTTGTTTATAATTTTCTAAACCTAGTTTGAATTTGCTTTTATCTCTAGCAGGTGTTTCTCGTGAAAAGTTCAGTTAGTTTTTCTTTTCATATTTGTCTCATGCTTTGCATTTACTGTATGCCATTTATGTAGTTCTCTTGAAAATTTGAGTAAGTTTTTGTATATACTTGTCTAACCATGCTGTGTCTATATTAATTATTTTCTTGATTTTGTTTGTATTTGTTTATCCAATCATGTTTGCTTTCTTTTAGCTTTTTTCATGTTTTTCTGCAGACGGTTTTCAGTGCAGTGCTGTCAGCACATATGTAGCCTAGTAATAGGTCAACAGTAATAATCCCGATATGTTCAGGTGTATAGAGAAAGATATAGGGCCTAATTAATGCTTGTTCTGTGGTAAATTTTTGCAGGTTTTCTGTGTTTTGTTTATATTGGTGTTAAACGCCGTTTAAACAGCTTATGTCATATCACGGCGATCAGTGCACCTAAGCATGCGTTTCCTTGCTTTCTCACACCAGTACTGACAAATCTTTCTTTTCAAGCCACAGACTACTTTTCTCACATGTGTCAGAGGTGAGAGGTGAAAAATGTCCGGAAAGAAAGTTTGCCTCAATCGAGTATCGACTCTGCAACTATCAGGTTAAGAGTCAGATACGCTAACCAATGAGCTACCCGGGTCTAATTTGTAGGAGGATGCCATGTGTTAACAGCTTGAGGTAAGAGGTGGCTTCAATTTATCAATTAGTTTTTCTTTCGTAGGACGAAACCTTTCGTATCACCACTGCTTAGACCAGGAAGGAATTGTGATAAAAATGGTTTCACGCTTTCACATGTAAATCCATGCTTTGAATTTGCTTTATTTCTTGTATGTATTTGTCATCAAAATTGCAATTATTGTGTTACATTCTAACCATGCTTTGAAATTGCTTTGTCTACAGTGTGTATGTCTCACAAAATTTGGTTGAGTTGTAGTCTACATTTGTCTTGCCATGCTAGTAATTTGTTTCGTGTCATGAATTTATTTCTCGTGAAAATTCTTACAAGTTTTCATTTGGATTTCTGCTTTGAAGTTGTTTCAAGTTGTGTATATATTTATCATCAAAACTGCAATAGGTTTATGTAATTATATCTGTATCCATGCTTTGACTTAGCTTTGTCTATGCTATGAATTCATTTTTGTCTTCTGTATGTAATTTATTCAGAAGGTTCATGTTCATATTTGTGTAACCATAGTTCGAATTAAATCAATCTTTTGCAGTTATTTCTCGGGTAAACGTTTGTGATGAAAATTTCAGTAAGTATTTTAATGTATTTGTCTAACCGTGCTTTTGGCTTTGTTTTGTCGGATGCTGGTATTTCTCATGAAAAATTCAGAGTTTTCGTATATATTTCTCTAACCATGCTTTCGATATGGTTTATTTCTTTTCAGTACCGGTAAGTTTTTGTTTATAATTTTCTAAACCTAGTTTGAATTTGCTTTTATCTCTAGCAGGTGTTTCTCGTGAAAAGTTCAGTTAGTTTTTCTTTTCATATTTGTCTCATGCTTTGCATTTACTGTATGCCATTGATGTAGTTCTCTTGAAAATTTGAGTAAGTTTTTGTATATACTTGTCTAACCATGCTGTGTCTATATTAATTATTTTCTTGATTGTGTTTGTTTATCCAATAATGTTTCCTTTCTTTTAGCTTTTTTTGATGTTTTTCAGAAGACGTTTTTCAGTGCTGTACTGTCAGCACACATGTAGCCTAGTAATAGGTCAACAGTAATATTCCCGATATGTTCAGGCGTATAGAGAAAGATATAGGGCCTAATTAATGTTTGTTCTGTGGTAATCTTTTGCAGGTTTTCTGTGTTTTGTTTATATTGGTGTTAAACGCCGTTTAAACAGCTTATGTCATATCACGGCGATCAGTGCACCTAAGCATGCGTTTCCTTGCCATCTCACAACAGTACAGACAAATCTTTCTTTCCAAGCCACAGACTACTTTTCTCACATGTGTCAGAGGTGAGAGGTAAAAAATGTCCGGAAAGAAAGTTTGCCTCAATCGAGTATCGACTCTGCAACTATCAGGTTAAGAGTCAGATACGCTAACCAATGAGCTACCCGGGTGTAATTTGTAGGAGGATGCCAAGTGTTAACAGCTTGAGGTAAGAGGTGGGTTCAATTTATCAATTAGTTTTTCTTTCGTAGGACGAAACCTGTCATATCACCACTGCTTAGACCAGGAAGGAATTGTGATAAAAATGGTTTCATGCTTTCTCATGTAAATCCATGCTTTGAAATTGCTTTATTTCTTTTATGTATTTGTCATCAAAATTGCAATTATTGTATTACATTCTAACCATGCTTTGAAATTGCTTTGTCTACAGTGTGTATGTCTCACAAAATTTGGTTGAGTTGTAGTCTGCCTTTGTCTTGCCATGCTAGGAATTTGTTTTGTGTCATGAATTTATTTCTCGTGAAAATTCTTACAAGTTTTCATTTGGATTTCTGCTTTGAAGTTGTTTCAAGTTGTGTATATATTTATCATCAAAACTGCAATAGGTTTATGTAATTATATCTGTATCCATGCTTTGACTTTGCTTTGTCTATGCTATAAATTCATTTTTGTCTTCTGCATGTATTTTATTCAGAAGGTTCATGTTCATATTTGTGTAACCATAGTTCGAATTAAATCAATCTTTTGCAGTTATTTCTCAGGTAAACGTTTCTGATGAAAATTTCAGTAAGTATTTTAATGTATTTGTCTAACCATGCATTTGGCTTTGTTTTGTCGGATGCTGGTATTTCTCATGAAAAATTCAGAGTTTTCGTTTATATTTCTCTAACCATGCTTTGGATATGGTTTATTTCTTTTGAGTACCGGTAAGTTTTTGTTCATATTTTTCTAAACCTAGTTTGAATTTGCTTTTGCCTCTAGCAGGTGTTTCTCGTGAAAAGTTCAGTTAGTTTTTCTTTTCATATTTGTCTCATGCTTTGCATTTACTGTATGCCATTGATGTAGTTCTCTTGAAAATTTGAGTAAGTTTTTGTATATACTTGTCTAACCATGCTGTGTCTACATTAACTATTTTCTTGATTGTGTTTGTATTAGTTTATCCAATCATGTTTGCTTTCTTTTAGCTTTTTTCATGTTTTTCTGCAGACGGTTTTCAGTGCAGTACTGTCAGCACACATGTAGCCTAGTATTTGGTCAACAGTAATATTCCCGATATGTTGAGGTGTACAGAGAAAGATATAGGGCCTAATTAATGCTTGTTCTGTGGTAGATTTTTGCAGGTTTTCTGTGTTTTGTTTGTATTGGTGTTAAACGCCGTTTAAACAGCTTATGTCATATCACGGCGATCAGTGCACCTAAGCATGCGTTTCCTTGCTTTCTCACACCAGTACTGACAAATCTTTCTTTCCAAGCCAAAGACTACTTTTCTCACATGTGTCAGAGGTGAGAGGTGAAAAATGTCCGGAAAGAAAGTTTGCCTCAATCGAGTATCGACTCTGCAACTATCAGGTTAAGAGTCAGATACGCTAACCAATGAGCTACCCGGGTCTAATTTGAAGGAGGATGCCATGTGTTAACAGCTTGAGGTAAGAGGTGGGTTCAATTTATCATTTAGTTTTTCTTTCGTAGGACGAAACCTGTCATATCACCACTCCTTAGACCAGGAAGGAATTGTGATAAAAATGGTTTCATGCTTTCACATGTAAATCCATGCTTTGAATTTGCTTTATTTCTTGTATGTATTTGTCATCAAAATTGCAATTATTGTGTTACATTCTAACCATGCTTTGAAATTGCTTTGTCTAGAGTATGTATGTCTCACAAAATTTGGTTGAGTTGTAGTCTGTATTTGTCTTGCCATGCTAGTAATTTGTTTTGTGGCATTAAGTTATTTCTCGTGTAAATTCTAACAAGTTTTCATTTGCATTTCTGGTTTATAGTTGTTTCATGTTGTGTATGTATTTATCATCTAAACTACAGTTAGTTATTTTTATGTAATTATTTCTGTATCCATGCTTTGACTTTGCTTTGTGTAATATTCATTTACTATGCTATAAATTCGTTTTTGTCTTCTGCATGTATTTTATTCAGAAAGTTCATGTTCATATTTGTGTAACCATAGTTCGAATTAAATCAGTCTTTTGCAGTTATTTCTCGGGTAAACGTTTCTGATGAAAATTTCAGTAAGTATTTTAATGTATTTGTCTAACCATGATTTTGGCTTTGTTTTGTCTGATGTTGGTATTTCTCATGAAAAATTCAGAGTTTTAGTTTATATTTCTCTAACCATGCTTTGGATAGGATTTATGTCTTTTCAGTACCGGTAAGTTTTTGTTTATAATTTTCTAAACCTAGTTTGAATTTGCTTTTATCTCTAGCAGGTGTTTCTCGTGAAAAGTTCAGTTAGTTTTTCTTTTCATATTTGTCTCATGCTTTGCATTTACTGTATGCCATTGATGTAGTTCTCTTGAAAATTTGAGTAAGTTTTTGTATATACTTGTCTAACCATGCTGTGTCTACATTAACTATTTTCTTGATTGTGTTTGTATTTGTTTATCCAATCATGTTTGCTTTCTTTTAGCTTTTTTCATGTTTTTCTCTAGACGCTTTAATGTGCAGTGCTGTCAGCACACATGTAGCCTAGTAATAGGTCAACAGTAATATTCCCGATATGTTCAGATGTATAGAGAAAAATATAGGGCCTAATTAATGCTTTTTCTGTGGTAATTATTTGCAGGTTTTGTGTGTTTTGTTTGTATTGGTGTTAAACGCCGTTTAAACAGCTTATGTCATATTACGGCGATCAGTGCACCTAAGCATGCGTTTCCTTGCTTTCTCACACCAGTACTGACAAATCTTTCATTCCAAGCCACGGACTACTTTTCTCACATGTGTCAGAGGTAAGAGGCGAAAGATCTCTGTAAAGAAATTTTGCCTCAACCGAGTATCGACTCTGCAACTATCAGGTTAAGAGTCAGATACGCTAACCAATGAGCTACCCGGGTGTAATTTATAGGAAGATGCCATGTGTTAACAGCTGGAGGAAAGAGGTGGGTTCAATTTATCATTTAGTTTTTCTTTCGTAGGACGAAACCTTTCGTATCACCACTCCTTAGACCAGGAAGGAATTGTGATAAAAATGGTTTCATGCTTTCACATGTAAATCTATGCTTTGAATTTGCTTTATTTCTTGTATGTATTTGTCATCAAAATTGCAATTATTGTGTTTCATTCTAACCATGCTTTGAAATTGCTTTGTCTAGAGTGTGTATATCTCACAAAATTTGGTTGAGTTGTAGTCTGTATTTGTCTTGCCATGCTAGCAATTTTTGTGTCATGAATTTATTTCTCGTGAAAATTCTTACAAGTTTTCATTTCCATTTCTGCTTTGAAGTTGTTTCATGTTGTGTATGTATTTATCATCAAAACTACAGTGAGTTATTTTTATATAATTATTTCTGTATCTATGCTTTGACGTTGCTTTGTGTAATATTTATTTACTATGCTATAAATTAGTTTTTGTCTTCTGCATGTATTTTATTCAGAAGGTTCATGTTCCTATTTGTATAACCATAGTTCGAATTAAATTAATCTTTTGCAGTTATTTCTCGGGTAGACGTTTCTGATGAAAATTTCAGTAAGTCTTTTAATGTATTTGTCTAACCATGCTTTTGGCTTTGTTTCCCATCCAAATTATAATTAGATTTTGCTTTCATTTGTCTGATCATGCATTTCATTAGCTTTATGTCCTATTACTCATCCAAATTTAGTAGGTTTTTATGCATATCTTTTCAACCATGCATTGAAATTGCTTTATCTTGTGTAAGGATTTCTCTTGAAAATATAGTACCGGTAAGTTTTTGTTTATATTTTCTATCCCTGGTTTGAATTTCCTTTTATCTCTAGAAGGTGTTTCTCATGAAAAGTTCAGTTAGTTTATCTTTTCATATTGTTCACATGCTTTGCATTTACTGTGTGCCATTTATGTATTTCTCTTGAAAATTTCAGTACCTGTAAGTTCTTGTTTCTATTTGTCTAACACTGGTTTGAATTTGCTTTTATTTCTCGCAGGTGTTTCTCATGAAAAGTTCATTTAGTTTTTTCTTTTCATATTTCTCTTACGCTTTGCATTTATCTAGTGTTTTGCATTTGTCATTAATGTACTTGTCTTGAAGAATAAAGTAAGTTATTGTATATACTTGTCTAACCATGCTTTGTCTACATTAACTATTTTCGTGATTGTGTTTGTATTTCTTTATCCAATCATGTTTGGTTTCTTGTAGCTTTTTCGTGTTTTTCTGTAGACGCTTTAATGTGCAGTGATGTCAGCACACATGTAGCCTAGTTATAGGTCAGCAATAATATTCCCAATATGTTCACGTGTATAGAGAAAGATATCGGGCCTTATGCTTCTTCTGTAGCTATCATTTGTAGTTTTCGTTTGTATTGGTGTTAAACATCGTTTGTTTTACTCTAAATGGAGATTGTTCAAAGTTTTGCTTTCGTCCATTGCTTTTAGTACTCACTAAGTAGATCCAGCAATAATAAATCGCAGAAGTTAGCTGAAGTTAAAATATTTTAGGCTAAAAAATTACTCGTAGTTTTACCTGCTTTTAAAAACCGGAGGTTTTAAAATAGCTGAGCAAAACAAGGATAAAAATATTTTACCCCATTAAAAAGTACTCTGAGTTTTTACTGCTCCTATTGCTTTTAATACTCACCAGCGAGGTCTCTCTAATCAAGGGTTTTAAAATGTAGGTCCCTCGACGAAGGTTAAGAAATGACAAAACCTAGCTGGTATCAAAATATCTTTCTCTAAAACTAGAGTATTAAGAGGTTTTTTTTTTTTTTTTTTTTTTACCCATTGCTTTTGACATTCACAAGGGAGGTCCCTTGAGAAATGTTTTTCTTTTTTAATTAGGTGAACAAAACAAGGTTAAAATAGTTTACCCTAATAAAAGAGTACTTGGAGTTTTTACCGCTTTTATCCATTGGTTTTAACACTTACTAAGGACCACACTCACAGGAAAGGTTTGTAAATAGCTGAAAAAAACCAGGATAGATATATTTTACCCTTATAATAGAGGACCCGGGGTGTTTTATCGCTTTTTAATCATTGATGGTGACACTTAACAGGGAAATCGCTTTAGCAATTTTACCCTTAAAATAGAGACCTCGGAGTTCTACCGTTTTTATCCATTGGTTTTAACACTCAACAGGGAAGTCCCTTAAGAAAGGTTTAAAATAGCTGAATATAACAATGATTAAATATTTTACCGTAATAAAAGACGACATGTTTTTTTTTTTATTACTTTTATCCATTGGCATTGGCACTTACATGTACCAGGGAAGTCCCTTTAGAAAGATTTTTTTTTTCTTTTTTTCTTTTTAATAATAACAAAACAAGGATGAAACTATTTAACCCTAATAAAAGAGTACTCAGAGTTTTTACCGCTTTTATCAATTGGTTTTGAACACTTACCAGGTAGGTCACTTGAGAAAGGTTTTTTTTTTTCTTTTACAAAAGGTAAACAAAACAAGGGTAAAAACATTTTACCCTAATAAAAGAGCACTGAGTTTTTACCGCTTTTATCCATTGACTTTTAACATTCACCAGGGAGATTACTTGAGAAAGGTTTTAAAACAGCTGAATATGACAAGGCTAAAAATATTTTACCCTTATTAAATTTTTTGAAATGTAGGAGCTTAGCCAGTATAAAACTATTTAAAAAGAGTACTCGAAATTTTTACCGTTTTTATTATCGGTTTTGATATCCTTCGGTGAAGTCCATCGATGAAGATTTTGAAATGGCCAAAGCTAGCTGGTATCAAAATATCTTTCCCTAAAATGAGAGTATTTACAGATTTTTTAACCTTTTTTATCCATAGCTTTTAACATTTACCATGGGGGTCCCTTGAGAAAGTTTTTTTTTTTTTTTTTTTTTCCTTTTAAATGAACAAAACAAGGTTAAAAATAGTTTACGCTAATAAAAGAGTACTCGGAGTTTTTACCGTTTTTTATCCATTGGTTTTAACACCCACTAGAGACCTCACTCACCAGAGAGGTTCATTGAGCATGATTTTTGAAATGGCTGAACAAAACCAGGATCGATATATTTTACTCTAATAAAAGAATACTCGGAGTTTTTATCATTTATATCCATTGGTTTTAACAATCAACAGGAAAGTCCCTTGAAAAAGGTTTTAAAATAGCTGAACATAACGACGATGAAAATATTTTACCATACTAAAAGATGAGCCGCAGTTTTTTTAACGACTTTTATCCATTGGTTTTAACACTCACCACGGAGGTCCCTTGAGAAAGGTTTTTAAAATAGGCGTACAAAACAAGGATAGAAATACTTTACCCTAATAAGAGAGCACTCTGTGTTTTTACTGCTTTTATCCGTAATATTATATTGATTTTAATACTCAACAGGGAAGTCCCTTGAGTAAGGTCCTAAAATAGCTGACTATGACAAGGCTAAAAATATTGCACCCTAATTAAAGGCTTTCAAATGTAGGAACACAGCCAGAATGAAAGTATTTAAAAAGAGTACTCGAAGTTTTTAACGCTTTTATCATCGGTTTTAATACCCACTGGGCAGATGCCTCGATGAAGATTTTATAATGGCCAAACCAAGCTGGTATCAAAATGTTTTTTCCTGAAATGAGAGTATTTAGAGTTTTTACCCTTTTTATCAATTGTATTTAACATTCACCAGGGATATTTGTTTTCTTTTTAAATCGGCTAAACAAAAAGAAAAGTTAAACTACTTTACCGTAATAAAAGAGTAGTCGGGTGTTTTAATGCTTTTATCTTTTTATTTTTTAACTTAGCAGGGACCTCACTCACTAGGGAGGTCCCTTGAGACAGGTTTTTAGAATAGCCGATATATTTTACCAATATAATCGAGAACTCGGAGTTTTTACAATTTTTATCCATTGGTTTTAACAGTCAACAGGGAAGTCCCTTGAGAAAAGTTTAAATTAGCTGTATATAAGAATGGTGAAAATATTTTACTTTAAGAAAAGAGCACTCGGAGCTTTTAACCGCTTTTATCCATTGGTTTTAACACTCACCAGGGAGGTCCCTTGAAAAAAGTTCTTTAAAATAGCTTAAGAAAAAATGGATGAAAATAGTTTACGACAATAAAAGATTAACTGAAGTTTTTACCACTTTTATGCATTAGTTTTAACGCTCACCAGGTAGGTCTCTAGAAAATCTTTTTGTAAATAGCTGTACAAAACAAGGATAGAAACATCTTAGCCTAAATAAGAAAAGTCACATGTTTTACCGCTACTATCCGTTGGTTTTTTACAGTAAGCAGGGCGGTGACTTGAGAAAGTTTTTTTTTTTTTTTTGTTTTTTGTTGTTTTTTTTTTAAATAGGTGAACAAAACAAAGGTAGAAATATTTTACCCTTAACAAAAAAGCACTGGGAGTTTTGCTGTTTTTATCCATTGATTTTTAATACTCAACAGGGAAGCCTCTTGAGAAAGGGAATAGCTGGATATGACAAGGTTAAAAATAGTTTACCTTAAATAAAGGCTATGATATGTAGGAACGTAGCCAGGATGAAAATAATTTAAAAGAGTAATCGATGTTTTTAATGATTGTATCATCGGTTTTAATACCCACCGGGGAGATCCCTCGATGGAGATTTTAAAATGGCCAAACCAAGATGGTATCAAAATATCTTTCCCTAACATGAGAGTATTTAGAGTTTTTACCCTTTTTATCAATTGCGTTTAACATTCACCAGTGATGTCCGTTTATAAAGTTTTTTTTCTTTTCAAATTAGCTAAACTAAACAAGGTAAAAAAATACTTTACCCTAATAAAAGAGTAGTCGGGATTTTTACTGCTTTTATCCTTTATTTTCAACACTCACCAGCTACCTCACTCGCAAGGAGGTCCCTTGAGAACGGTTTTTAGAATAACCGAACAAATCCAGGATAGATATATTTTACCATTATAATAGAGAACTCAGTGTTTTTACCATTTTTATCCATTGGTTTTAACAGTCAACAGAGAAGTCCCTTGAGAAAGGTTTTAATTAGCGGTATGTAAGAATGATAAAAATGTTTTACTCTAAAAAAAGAGCACCCAGAATTGTTAACCGCTTTTTTCCATTAGTTTTAACACTCAAAAGGGAGTTCCTTTGAAAAAGGTTCTTCAAAAATAGCTAAACAAAACAATGATGAAAATATTTGACGATAATAAAAAATTAACTGTAGTTTTTACCACTTTTATGCATTGGTTTTAACACTCACCAGGAAGGTCTCCAGAGAAGCTTTTTACAAATAGCTGTACAAAACAAGTATAGAAATATTTTACACCAAAAAAGAGTACTCGGAGTTTTTACCGCTTCTATCCGGTTGTTTTTACACTCACCAGGAGGTCAATTGAGAAAGGTTTTTTTTTAAAAGGTAGGAACGTAGCCAGGATGAAAATATTTAAAAAAAAAAAAAAAAGTACTCGAAGTTTTTACCGCTTTTATCATCGGTTTTAATACCCATCGGGGAGATTTTGAAATGGCAAAACCAAGCCAAGCTGGTATCAAAATATCTTTCCCTAGGAGTACTTAGAGTTTTTATCCTTTTTATCCATTGCGTTTAACATTCACCAGTAACGTCCCTTGAGAAAGCATTTTCTTTTCAAATTAGCTAGACAAAACAAGGTTAAAAATACTTTACCCTAATGAAAGAGTAGTCGGGTTTTTTACCGCTTTTATCCTTTATATTTAACACTCACGAGGGACTTCACTCACCAGGGACTAGCTAAACAAAACACGGTTGAAAATACTTTACCTAATAAAAGAGTACTCTGAGTTTTTACCGCTTTTATCCTTTGGTTTTAACATCACTAGGGATATCACTCGAAGATCAAAATATCTTTCCCTAAAATTAGAGCCACTGACTACTTTTCTCACATGCATCAGAGGTGAGAGACGAAAAATCTCCGAAAAGAAATTTTGCCTCAACCGAGTATCGACTCTGCAAGTATCGGGTTAAGAGTCAGATACGCTAACCAATGAGCTACCCGGGTCTAATTTGTCAGAGGATGCCATCTGTCAAAAGCTTGAGGAAAGAGGTGGGTTAAATTTATCATTTAGCTTTTCTTTCGTAGGACGAAACATTTCATATCACCACTCCTTAGACCAGGAACGAATTGTGATAAAAATGGTTTCATGCTTTCACATGTAAATCCATGCTTTGAATTTGCTTATTTCTTGTATGTATTTGTCGTCAAAATTGCAATCATTGTTTAACATTCTAACCATGCTTTGAAATTGCTTTGTCTGCAGTGTATATATCTCACAAAATTTGATTGAGTTGTAGTCTGTATTTGTCTTGCCATGCTAGGAATTTGTTTTGTGTCATGAATTCATTTCTCGTCCAAATTCTTACAAGTTTTCATTTGCATTTCTGCTTTGAAGTTGTCATATGTTGTGTATGTATTTATCATTAAAACTGCAGTTAGTTTGTATTATATAAGAATTCCTGTATCCATGCTTTGACGTTGCTTTGTGTAATATTCATTTACAATGCTATAAATTCGTTTTTGTGTTCTGCATGTATTTTATTCAGAAGGTTCATGTTCATATTTGTGTAACCATGGTTCGAATTAAATCAATCTTTTGCAGTCATTTCTCGGGTAAGTGTTTCTGATGAAGTCTTTTAATGTATTTGTCTAACCATGCTTTTGGCTTTGTTATGGTTTATGTCTTGGGTAACTTCTCTCCGAAACTTTAAAAAGTGTTTGTTTACATTTCATTAACCATGCATTGAATTTGCTTTATCTCACGTATGTGTTTCCCATCCAGATTATAATTAGATTTTGCTTTCACTTGTCTGACCATGCATTTCATTAGCTTTATGTCCTACTACTACTCCAAAATTGGTAGGTTTTTATTCATACCACTTCAACCATGCATTAAAACTGCTATGTCTTGTGTATGTACTTCTCTTGAAAATATCAGTACTAGTAAGTTTTTGTTTATATTTTTCTAAACCTGGTTTGAATTTGCTTTTATCTCTAGAAGATGTTTCTCGTGAAAAGTTCAGTTAGTGTTTCTTTTCATATTTGTCTCATGCTTTGCATTTACTGTATGCCATTTATGTAGTTCTCTTGAAAATTTGAGTAAGTTTTTGTATTTGTCATTAATGTACTTGTCTTGAAGAATTGAGTAAGTTTTTGTATATACTTGTCTAACCATGCTTTGTCTACATTAACTATTTTCTTGATTGTGTTTGTATTTGTTTATCCAATAATGTTTGCTTTCTTTTAGCTTTCTTTTAGCTTTTTTCATGTTTTTCTGTAGACGCTTTAATGTGCAGTGCTGTCAGCACACATGTAGCCTGGTAATAAGTCAGCAATAATATTCCCAATATTTTCAGGAGTATAGAGAAAGATATCGGGCCTTATGCTTCTTCTGTAGCAATCATTTGTAGTTTTCGTTTGTTTTGGTGTAAAACATCGTTTGTTTTACCTTAAATGGAGCTTGTTCAAAGTTTTGAATCCTTTCGTCCATTGCTTTAATTACTCACTAAGTAGATCCCGCAATAATAGTTTTAAAATCGCAGAAGTTAGCTGAAATCAAAATATTTTAGGCTAAAAAAAGTATTCGTAGTTTTTACCTGCTTTTAAACACTGGATGTTTTAAAATATCTGAACAATAAAGGATAAAAGATGTTTTACCCAATTAACAAGTACTCTCAGTCTTTACTACTCCTATTGCTTTTAATACTCACCAGCGAGGTCTCTCTAATCAAGGGTTTTAAAATAAAGGTCCCTCGACGAAGGTTAAGAAATGACAAAACCTAGCTGGTATCAAAATATCTTTCTCTAAAACTAGAGCATTAAGAGGTTTTTTTTTTTTTTTTTTTACCCATTGCTTTTGACATTCACAAGGGAGGTCCCTTGAGAAATGTTTTTCTTTTTTAATTAGGTGAACAAAACAAGGTTAAAATAGTTTACCCTAATAAAAGAGTACTTGGAGTTTTTACCGCTTTTATCCATTGGTTTTAACACTCACTAAGGACCACACTCACAAGGAAAGGTTTGTAAATAGCTGAAAAAAACCAGGATAGATATATTTTACCCGGGATTTTTTATCGCTTTTTATCCATTGATGCTGATACTTAACAGGGAAATCGCTTTAGTAAGTTTTTTTTTTTTTAAATAATAACAAAACAAGGATGAAACTATTTTACCCTAATATAAGAGTACTCAGAGATTTTACCGCTTTTATCAATTGGTTTTGAACACTTACTAGGGAGGTCAGTTGAGAAACGGTTTTTTTTTAAAATAGCTGAAAAAAACAAGAGTAAAAATATCTAACCCCAATAAAAGAGCACAAGAGTTTTTACCGCTTTTATCCATTGGTTTTAACACTCAACAAGGACCTAACTCACAACGAAGGTCCCTTTAGAAAGGTTTTTAAAATAGCAAAAGAAAACCAGAATAGATATATTTTACCCTTAAAATAGAGACCTCGGAGTTTTACCGTTTTTATCCATTGGTTTTAACACTCAACAGGGAAGTCCCTTAAGAAAGGTTTAAAATAGCTGAATATAACAATGATTAAATATTTTACCGTAATAAAAGAGGAAATGTTTTTTTTTTTTTTTTTTTTTTTAATCACTTTTATCCATTGGCATTGGCATTGGCACTTACCAGGGAAGTCCCTTTAGAAAGATTTTTTTTTTCTTTTTTTTCTTTTTAATAATAACAAAACAAGGATGAAACTATTTAACCCTAATAAAAGAGTACTCAGAGTTTTTACCGCTTTTATCAATTGGTTTTGAACACTTACCAGGTAGGTCACTTGAGGATGATTTTTTTTTCTTTTACAAAAGCTAAACAAAACAAAGGTAAAAACATTTTACCCTAATAAAAGAGCACTTTGAGTTTTTACCGCTTTTATCCATTGACTTTTAACATTCACCAGGGAGATTACTTGAGAAAGGTTTTAAAACAGCTGGATATGACAAGGCTAAAAATATTTTACCCTTATTAAATGTTTTGAAATGTAGGAGCTTAGCCAGTATAAAAATATTTAAAAAGAGTACTCGAAATTTTTACCGTTTTTATTATCGGTTTTGATACCCTTCGGGGAAGTCCATCGATGAAGATTTTGAAATGGCCAAAGCTAGCTGGTATCAAAATATCTTTCCCTAAAATGAGAGTATTTACAGATTTTTTAACCTTTTTTATCCGTAGCTTTTAACATTTACCGTGGGGGTCCCTTGAGAAAGTTTTTTTTTTTTTTTTTTTCCTTTTAAATGAACAAAACAAGGTTAAAAATAGTTTACGCTAATAAAAGAGTACTCGGAGTTTTTACCGTTTTTATCCATTGGTTTTAACACCCACTAGAGACCTCACTCACCAGAGAGGTTCATTGAGCATGATTTTTGAAATGGCTGAACAAAACCAGGATCGATATATTTTACTCTAATAAAAGAATACTCGGAGTTTTTATCATTTATATTCATTGGTTTTAACAATCAACAGGAAAGTCCCTTGAAAAAGGTTTTAAAATAGCTGAACATAACGACGATGAAAATATTTTACCATACTAAAAGATGAGCCGCAGTTTTTTTAACGGCTTTTATCCATTGGTTTTAACACTCACCACGGAGGTCCCTTGAGAAAGGTTTTTAAAATAGCCATACAAAACAAGGATAGAAATACTTTACCCTAATAAGAGAGCACTCTGTGTTTTTACTGCTTTTATCCATAATATTATATTGATTTTAATACTCAACAGGGAAGTCCCTTGAGTAAGGTCCTAAAATAGCTGACTATGACAAGGCTAAAAATATTGCACCCTAATTAAAGGCTTTCAAATGTAGGAACACAGCCAGAATGAAAGTATTTAAAAAGAGTACTCGAAGTTTTTAACGCTTTTATCATCGGTTTTAATACCCACTGGGCAGATGCCTCGATGAAGATTTTAAAATGGCCAAACCAAGCTGGTATCAAAATGTCTTTTCCTGAAATGAGAGTATTTAGAGTTTTTACCCTTTTTATCAATTGTATTTAACATTCACCAGGGAGGTCCCCTGATATTTGTTTTCTTTTTAAATCGGCTAAACAAAAAAAAAGTTAAACTACTTTACCGTAATAAAAGAGTAGTCGGGTGTTTTAATGCTTTTATCTTTTTATTTTTTAACTTAGCAGGGACCTCACTCACTAGGGAGGTCCCTTGAGACAGGTTTTTAGAATAGCCGATATATTTTACCAATATAATCGAGAACTCGGAGTTTTTACAATTTTTATCCATTGGTTTTAACAGTCAACAGGGAAGTCCCTTGAGAAAAGTTTAAATTAGCTGTATATAAGAATGGTGAAAATATTTTACTTTAAGAAAAGAGCACTCGGAGCTTTTAACCGCTTTTATCCATTGGTTTTAACACTCACCAGGGAGGTCCCTTGAAAAAAGTTCTTTAAAATAGCTTAGGAAAAAATAGATGAAAATATTTTACGACAATAAAAGATTAACGGTAGTTTTTACCACTTTTATGCATTAGTTTTAACGCTCACCAGGTAGGTCTCTAGAAAATCTTTTTGTAAATAGCTGTAGAAAACAAGGATAGAAACATCTTAGCCTAAATAAGAGTAGTCACATGTTTTACCGCTTCTATCCGTTGGTTTTTTACACTAACTGAGAAAGTTTTTTTTTTTTTTTTTTTTTTTTTTTTTTTAAATAGGTGAACAAAACAAAGGTAGAAATATTTTACCCTAACAAAAAAGCACTGGGAGTTTTGCTGTTTTTATCCATTGATTTTTAATACTCAACAGGGAAGTCTCTTGAGAAAGGTGATAGCTGAATATGACAAGGTTAAAAATAGTTTACCTTAAATAAAGGCTATGATATGTAGTAACGTAGCCAGGATGAAAATATTTTAAAAGAGTATTCGATGTTTTTAATGATTGTATCATCGGTTTTAATACCCACCGGGGAGATCCCTCGATGGAGATTTTAAAATGGCCAAACCAAGATGGTATCAAAATATCTTTCCCTAACATGAGAGTATTTGGAGTTTTTACCCTTTTTATCAATTGCGTTTAACATTCACCAGTGATGTCCGTTTATAAAGTTTTTTTTCTTTTCAAATTAGCTAAACTAAACAAGGTAAAAAAAATACTTTACCCTAATAAAAGAGTAGTCGGGATTTTTACTGCTTTTATCCTTTATTTTCAACACTCACTAGCTACCTCGCTCACAGGGAGGTCCCTTGAGAACGGTTTTTAGAATAACCGAACAAATCCAGGATAGATATATTTTACCCTTATAATAGAGAACTCAGTTTTTTTACCATTTTTATCCATTGGTTTTAACAGTCAACAGAGAAGTCCCTTGAGAAAGGTTTTAATTAGCGGTATATAAGAATGATAAAAATATTTTACTCTAAAAAAAGAGCACCCAGAGTTGTTAACCGCTTGTTTCCATTAGTTTTAACACTCAAAAGGGAGTTCCTTTGAAAAAGGTTCTTCAAAAATAGCTAAACAAAACCATGATGAAAATATTTGACGATAATGAAAAAATAACTGTACTTTTTACCACTTTTATGCATTGGTATTAACACTCACCAGGAAGGTCTCCAGAGAAGCTTTTTACAAATAGCTGTACAAAACAAGTATAGAAATATTTTACACTAAAAAAGAGTACTCGGAGTTTTTACCGCTTCTATCCGTTTGTTTTAACACTCACCAGGGAGGTCAATTGAGAAAGGTTTTTTTTTTTAAAGGTAGGAACGTAGCCAGGATGAAAATATTTAAAAAAAAAAAAGAAAAAAAAAGTACTCGAAGTTTTTACCGCTTTTATCATCGGTTTTAAAATCAATCGGGGAGATTTTGAAATGGCAAAACCAAGCCAAGCTGGTATCAAAATATCTTTCCCTAAGAGTATTTAGAGTTTTTATCCTTTTTATCCATTGCGTTTAACATTCACCAGTAACGTCCCTTGAGAAAGCATTTTCTTTTTAAATTAGCTAGACAAAACAAGGTTAAAAATACTTTACCCTAATGAAAGAGTAGTCGGGTTTTTTACCGCTTTTATCCTTTATATTTAACACTCACGAGGGACTTCACTCACCAGGGACTAGCTAACCAAACCACGGTCGAAAATACTTTACCTAATAAAAGAGTACTCTGAGTTTTTACCGCTTTTATCCTTTGGTTTTAACATCACTAGGGATATCACTCAAAGATCAAAATATCTTTCCCTAAAATTAGAGCCACTGACTACTTTTCTCATATGCATCAGAGGTGAGAGACGAAAAATCTCCAAAAAGAAATTTTGCCTCAACCGAGTATCGACTCTGCAAGTATCGGGTTAAGAGTCAGATACGCTAACCAATGAGCTACCCGGGTCTAATTTGTCAGAGGATGCCATCTGTCAAAAGCTTGAGGAAAGAGGTGGGTTAAATTTATCATTTAGCTTTTCTTTCGTGGACGAAACCTTTCATATCACCACTCCTTAGACCAGGAACGAATTGTGATAAAAATGGTTTCATGCTTTCACATGTAAATCCATGCTTTGAATTTGCTTATTTCTTGTATGTATTTGTCGTCAAAATTGCAATCATTGTTTAACATTCTAACAATGCTTTGAAATTGCTTTGTCTACAGTGTGTATATCTCACAAAATTTGATTGAGTTGTAGTCTGTATTTGTCTTGCCATGCTAGGAATTTGTTTTGTGTCATGAATTCATTTCTCGTCAAAATTCTTACAAGTTTTCATTTGCATTTCTGCTTTGAAGTTGTCATATGTTGTGTATGTATTTATCATCAAAACTGCAGTTAGTTTGTATTATATAAGAATTCCTGTATCCATGCTTTGACGTTGCTTTGTGTAATATTCATTTACAATGCTATAAATTCGTTTTTGTGTTCTGCATGTATTTTATTCAGAAGGTTCATGTTCATATTTGTGTAACCATGGTTCGAATTTAATCAATCTTTTGTAGTTATTTCTCTGGTAAGTGTTTCTGATGAAGTCTTTTAATGTATTTGTCTAACCATGCTTTTGGCTTTGTTATGGTTTATGTCTTGGGTAACTTCTTTCCGAAACTTTAAAAGGTGTTTGTTTACATTTCACTAACCATGCGTTGAATTTGCTTTATCTCACGTATGTGTTTCCCATCCAGATTATAATTAGATTTTGCTTTCATTTGTCTGACCATGCATTTATTAGCTTTATGTCCTACTACTAATCCAAATTTGGTAGGTTTTTATTCATATCACTTCAACCATACATTGAAACTGCTATATCTTGTGTATGTATTTCTCTTGAAAATTTCAGTACCGGTAAGTTTTTGTTTATATTTTTCTAAACCTGGTTTGAATTTGCTTTTATCTCTAGAAGGTGTTTCTCGTGAAAAGTTCAGTTAGTGTTTCTTTTCATATTTGTTTATGCTTTGCATTTACTGTATGCCATTTATGTAGTTCTCTTGAAAATTTGAGTAAGTCTTTGTATATACTTGTCTAACCATGCTTTGTCTACATTAACTATTTTCTTGATTGTGTTTGTATTTGTTTATCCAATAATGTTTGCTTTCTTTTAGCTTTTTTCATGTTTTTCTGTAGACGCTTTAATGTGCAGTGCTGTCAGCACACATGTAGCCTGGTAATAAGTCAGCAATAATATTCCCAATATGTTCAGGTGTATAGAGAAAGATATCGGGCCTTATGCTTCTTCTGTAGCAATCATTTGTAGTTTTCGTTTGTTTTGGTGTTAAACATCGTTTGTTTTACCTTAAATGGAGCTTGTTCAAAGTTTTGAATGCTTTCGTCCATTGCTTTAAGTACTCACTAAGTAGATCCCGCAATAATAGTTTTAAAATCGCAGAAGTTAGCTGAAATCAAAAATAAAATAAAACTGGATGTTTTAAACTATCTAAACAATAAAGGATAAAAGATGTTTTACCCAATTAAAAAGTCCTCTCAGTCTTTACTGCTCCTATTGCTTTAAATACTAACCAACGAGGTCTCTCTAATCGAGGGTTTTAAATTGTAGGTCCCTCGACGAAGGTTAAGAAATGACAAAGCCTAGCTGGTATCAAAATATCTTTCTCTAAAACTAGAGTATTAAGAGTTGTTTTTTTTTTTTTTTTTTTTTTTTTTTACCCATTGCTTTTGACATTCACAAGGGAGGTCCCTTGAGAAATGTTTTTCTTTTTAAATTAGGTGAACAAAACAAGGTTAAAATAGTTTACCCTCATAAAAGAGTACTTGGAGTTTTTACCGCTTTTATCCATTGGTTTTAACACTCACTAAGGACCACACTCACAAGGAAAGGTTTGTAAATAGCTGAAAAAAACCAGGATAGATATAATTATATATTACCATTATAATAGAGGACCCTGGGTTTTTTATCGCTTTTTATCCATTGATGCTGACACTTAACAGGGAAATCGCTTTAGCAAGTTTTTTTTTTTTTTTTTTTTTAAATAATAACAAAACAAGGATGAAACTATTTTACCCTAATATAAGAGTACTCAGAGATTTTACCGCTTTTATCAATTGGTTTTGAACACTTACTAGGGAGATCACTTGAGAAACGGTTTTCTTTTAAAATAGCTGAAAAAAACAAGAGTAAAAATATCTTACCCCAATCAAAGAGCACTGGGAGTTTTTACCGCTTTTATCCTTAGTTTTAACACTCAACAAGGACCTAACTCACAACGAAGGTCCCTTTAGAAAGGTTTTTAAAATAGCATAAGAAAACCAGAATAGATATATTTTACCCTTAAAATAGAGACCTCGGAGTTCTACCGTTTTTATCCATTGGTTTTAACACTCAACAGGGAAGTCCCTTAAGAAAGGTTTAAAATAGCTGAATATAACAATGATTAAATATTTTACCGTAATAAAAGAGGAAACGTTTTTTTTAATCACTTTTATCCATTGGCATTGGCACTTACCAGGGAAGTCCCTTTAGAAAGATTTTTTTTTTTTCTTTTTTTCTTTTTAATAATAACAAAACAAGGATGAAACTATTTAACCCTAATAAAAGAGTCCTCAGAGTTTTTACCGCTTTTATCAATTGGTTTTGAACACTTACCAGGGAGGTCACTTGAGAAAGGTTTTTTTTTTTTTTTCTTTTACAAAAGCTAAACAAAACAAGGGTTAAAACATTTTACCCTAATAAAAGAGCACTTTGAGTTTTTACCTCTTTTATCCATTGACTTTTAACATTCACCAGGGAGATCACTTGAGAAAGGTTTTAAAACAGCTGAATATGACAAGGCTAAAAATATTTTACCCTTATTAAATTTTTTGAAATGTAGGAGCCTAGCCAGTATAACACTATTTAAAAAATATTCGAAATTTTTACCGTTTTTATCATCGGTTTTGATACCCTTCGGGGAAGTCCATCGATGAAGATTTTGAAATGGCCAAAGCTAGCTGGTATAAAAATATCTTTCCCTAAAATGAGAGTATTTACAGATTTTTTTAACCTTTTTTATCCATAGCTTTTAACATTTACCATGGGGGTCCCTTTAGAAAGTTTTTTTTTTCCTTTTAAATGAACAAAACAAGATTAAAAATAGTTTACGCTAATAAAAGAGTACTCGCAGTTTTTACCGTTTTTATCCATTGGTTTTAACACCCACTAGAGACCTCACTCACCAGAGAGGTTCATTGAGCATGATTTTTGAAATGGCTGAACAAAACCAGGATCGATATATTTTACTCTAATAAAAGAATACTCGGAGTTTTTATCATTTATATCCATTGGTTTTAATAATCAACAGGAAAGTCCCTTGAAAAAGGTTTTAAAATAGCTGAACATAACGACGATAAAAATATTTTACCATACTAAAAGATGAGCCGCAGTTTTTTTAACGGCTTTTATCCATTGGTTTTAACACTCACCACGGAGGTCCCTTGAGAAAGGTTTTTAAAATAGCCATACAAAACAAGGATAGAAATACTTTACCCTAATAAGCGAGCACTCTGTGTTTTTACTGCTTTTATCCGTAATATTATATTGATTTTAATACTCAACAGGGAAGTCCCTTGAGAAAGGTCCTAAAATAGCTGACTATGACAAGGCTAAAAATATTGCACCCTAATTAAAGGCTTTCAAATGTAGGAACACAGCCAGAATGAAAGTATTTAAAAAGAGTACTCGAAGTTTTTAACGCTTTTATCATCGGTTTTAATACCCACTGGGCAGATGCCTCGATGAAGATTTTAAAATGGCCAAACCAAGCTGGTATCAAAATGTCTTTTCCTGAAATGAGAGTATTTAGAGTTTTTACCCTTTTTATCAATTGTAGTTAACATTCACCAGGGAGGTCCCCTGATATTTGTTTTCTTTTTAAATCGGCTAAACAAAAAAAAAAGTTAAAACTACTTTACCGTAATAAAAGAGTAGTCGGGTGTTTTAATGCTTTTATCTTTTATTTTTTAACTTAGCAGGGACCTCACTCACTAGGGAGGTCCCTTGAGACAGGTTTTTAGAATAGCCGATATATTTAACCAATATAATCGAGAACTCGGAGTTTTTACAATTTTTATCCATTGGTTTTAACAGTCAACAGGGAAGTCCCTTGAGAAAGGTTTAAATTAGCTGTATATAAGAATGGTGAAAATATTTTACTTTAAGAAAAGAGCACTCGGAGCTTTTAACCGCTTTTATCCATTGGCTTTTAACACTCACCAGGGAGGTCCCAGTTCTTTAAAATAGCTTACGAAAAAATGGATGAAAATATTTATGCATTAGTTTTAACGCTCACCAGGTAGGTCTCTAGAAATTATTTTGTAAATAGCTGTACAAAACAAGGATAGAAATATCTTACCCTAAATAAGAGTAGTCAGATGTTTTACCGCTTCTATCCGTTGGTTTTTTACATTAACCAGGGCGGTGACTTGAGAAAGTTTTTTTTTTTTTTTTGTTTTTTTTTTGTTTTTTTTTTTTTTTTTTTTTTTTTTTGTTTTGTTTTGTTTTTTAATATGTGAACAAAACAAGGGTAGAAATATTTTACCCTAACAAAAAAGCACAGAGAGTTTTGCTGTTTTTATCCATTGATTTTTAATACTCAACAGGGGAGTCTCTTGAGAAAGGGAATAGCTGAATATGACAAGGTTAAAAATAGTTTACCTTAAATAAAGGCTATGATATGTAGGAATGTAGCCAGGATGAAAATATTTTAAAAGAGTAATCGATGTTTTTAATGATTGAGCCCCCAGCTGGGTGGGGGGATAGAAATAGCTCAGCTGTCGCACTACAGCAGGGGTAAGACCCCCCCACTGTGCCTGCCCGTTTGCCGTGGGCTGCAACTCGTGTCGTTTGATGACGGGATCCTGGTGGTTGAGTGGATTCAGGGCTCGGCCGTTTGATAGCTCTGTTCTCGCAACACACCACTTTGGCCTTGAATTGAACTAAACGAGAGGTCAGGAAGGCCCGTCCTGATCAATCGGCTGGTCATGCCTTGCCCTAGGGCATCTAATATGTTCTTTCTGTTACACCCTTCTCTCTATTAAAATTACTGTCCTCTCCATATGTAATCCACACTCTTTCCAGATTTCATATTTCTTGTTCTGCCCTAGAAGGCGGTGGCTCATGGGTCAATCGGGTGAAAGTTCTTTGGTATTTGGCTGACATTTGTAACCTCTCAATGATTGTCTAAGCTTGGTAGAACTTTCTGCGAGAATGCATCTGTCCAGTCTAGCCCTTTCATACCGAGTATACCACTGATGTATCCCTGTCATGGTCTGCGAATGGGCTTTCCCCAGACCATGTCCCCTTGTTGGGCTCCATGGCGGGTGGGGAGCATCGGTGATGAAATTTTACACACAAACATGGCATCCCAAAAAAAGGCCAAGCTCAATGAAAGCAAACGCCCTTTATCAGACAGTGAATCCGAAACTGAACCTTCAATTTCTACTTCTTCTTTTCACTCTCCGCGTTTTATCGTTATCCAATCCCAAGATCCTTTAAAGCCCATAACAAAACTATCTCCTTTCGTAATAGAGAAACAAATTACCAGCATCCTTGGAACTCCAAAATCTGTTAAAAAACTCAAAGACCAGACCCTTTTAGTTGAATGTCTTACAAATCAACAAGCTGTGAATCTTTTAAAAAACACAAAATTCTTTGACACAGATGTTAAAATTTTCCCACATCCTTCACTAAATTCTTGCAAAGGAGTAATTAGATTCAAAGAGCTTACTTACTGCAACTCTTTGCAAGAAATTAAAGATAACCTGAAACAACAAGGTGTATCCGATGTCCAACGGATTTCTGTACGCAGAGATGGAGAACAGAGACTCACAAATACATACATCTTAACATTTTCTTCACCTGTTCTTCCAACATCAATCAAGGTAGGCTTTCAAATTGTAAAAGTAGATGTGTATGTGCCAAATCCCTTGCGATGTTTTAAATGCCAGCGGTACGGCCATCACATCAGTAAATGTCCAAACCAAGAAACATGCTCTAAATGTGCTCATCAAGGACCTGACCATGACAGTACTACATGTTCAAATCCTCCTCTTTGCATTAATTGTAAGTCTCCACACTCTACTTTTTCAAGAGAATGTCCTGTATGGAGAGAAGAAAAAGAAATACTGTCCATTAAATACAACAATAATGTTAGCTTTCCAGAAGCAAGGAAAATATTTGAACAACGAAAGAAAACCTCTTCTAGTCCTAGCTATGCAGGTGTTGTTGGCTCGTCAACTGAAAAGGATGACTGCAGCACTTGTAAGATTCTAGCGAAAGTTCTACTTCAAAAATTTCCTGATGTAGCTACTGAGCTGAAAGAACTTCTCCCTCCATCCACCTTGTCCAAACTAATTCCTGACTCTCCATCTGCGTCTAAAACAAACAAAACCCCTTCTGCAACCTCAAAACCCACAAACTCTCAAAGTATTTCTTCACAAAAAACTTCAAAGCCGTCTACCTCTTCGCAAAATATCTCTTCAAAAAAACCTTCAAAGCCATCTCCCCCTTCACAACAGCCTCCAAAGAAACCCCAACCTCCATTTTCACAGTCTACAATAAAATCTAATGTTTCATCTAAAGATAACAAACCTAATCATACACCTCGATCTCCTAAAAGGTCTTCTTCCAAACCCAAACCACAATCTAGAGATTCACATGAATCTTGTGAAATCACAGTCAGAGTAAATGATCCTGTCCCTACCTCCAACAGATTTTCGGAGCTAGAGGACATGGATGCAGATGCTGAAAATCTGGAAGGTGAGGCTTCAGATTCAGAAGCCTCTATCTGGTCCATTTCTAAGGATACTTGAACAAGGACACTGACACTTGGCACACGTCCAAACCCGAGACAACTGTAATGAAGTCTTAATCAACCTATTTTAAAATGCATTGGTTTACAACCTCTTTTTTTACTTTAGCTTTTATACTTTCTTCATGCACAATGGATACCATAATCCAGTGGAATTGTCGAGGTCTGAAGTCAAACTTTGACGAACTTTCCCTTTTAATTAGTGATCACAAACCAGTTGCTGTTTGTCTTCAAGAAACCTTCCTTAAACGGGAGGATGATATCTCAATCAAATACCATTCCATTTACAATAAAGTCTTTACCGAAGGCGAGAAAGTTAGAGGTGGTGTTTCTGTTATTGTTAATAACAACATACCTCATAAAGTTATCTCTCTTAACACAAACTTGCAAGCTGTTGCCATCAGATTATCTTTACACAGTGCCGTTACACTATGTTCTTTATATCTCCCCCCAAGCACACCTGTTAATGAGACCAATCTAAATGATCTCATTTCCCAATTGCCATCCCCCTATATTCTTGCTGGGGACTTTAATGGTCACAATGTTATGTGGGGTTGTGAGGACACTAACCAGAGAGGTTTACAGTTGGAGAACTTCATTTCGAACAACTCTTTGTCTTTCATGAATGATAACAAGTCCAAAACCTACCTACATCCAGCAACTGGATCTTACTCATCTATAGATTTAACCTTATGCAGCCCAGTCTTACTTCCCAATTTCAGTTGGAAAGTGAAAGAGGATTTGTGTGGAAGTGATCACTTCCCTATTATCTTTTCATCTACACAACCATCCAGCAGCATAAAACCGCAGAAATGGAAGCTCTCCAAAGCCAATTGGAATAGATTTGAAACCCTCTGTGAACAGACCATTACACATGACAAATTTGGAGATCGCGATGATCCCGCAAAACTTTTCACCTCCCTATTAATTGATGCAGCTAAACAGTCCGTCCCTCAGACCTCGACAAATCCAAAACGTCCTGACAAGCCTTGGTACAATGAAGATTGTAAACAGGCTGTCAGAGACAGAAAACAAGCCCTTAGAAAGTTTAGCCTCAAACCTACCAAAGAAAATCATGACTTATTCCGTATTTCCAGGGCAAAGGCTCGTCGTACCATAAGAGAAAGTAAGCGCAAGGCTTGGAGACAATATGTCTCTAAATTAAATAGTAGAACTACTACTAAAAAAACCTGGGACATGATTAGAAAGATCAATGGCAAAGGCCAACCCCCTCTTAGTCACCTTGAAGTTAACAATACTTCGTTGGAAACCCCCCAGGATATAGCTGATGCTCTTGCTGACACCTTTTGCAAAAAGTCCTCCTCTGCAAACTATTCTGAAAAGTTTCAGAGGAATAAAGCCAGAGAAGAAAAGAAAAAACTTAATTTCAATTCTTCTAATTCAGAGCACTATAATAAACTCTTCACTTTTAAAGAATTAAAATCTGCTCTGAATAAAGCCCACGATTCTTCTCCTGGCCAAGATAAAGTTCATTACCAGTTTTTAAAACACTTACCTTTTACTTCTCTCTCTGTTTTACTTGATATTTTTAATGATATCTGGCAGTCCGGTGATTTTCCTTCGTCCTGGCGGGAGGCACTAGTCATTCCTATCCCAAAACCTGGCAAGGATGCTAGTGACCCAGCCAACTATCGTCCAATAGCTCTTACTAGTTGTCTCTGCAAGACCCTAGAACGTATGGTCAATGACAGGCTTGTCTGGTTTTTAGAGAAAAACAACCTTATCGTTGATGTACAGAGTGGATTTCGTCGCCAGCGTGGTACCATCGATCATCTTGTCCGCTTTGAAACCTTTGTCAGAGAAGCCTTTATTAATAGACAACATGTAGTATCTGTCTTTTTCGACCTTGAAAACGCTTATGATACGACTTGGAAATACGGAATTCTTAAAGACTTACATGACTTTGGTCTTCGAGGCCGTCTTCCTCTTTTTATCTCAGCCTTCTTGGATGAACGTCTTTTCCGTGTCCGAGTTGGCAATACTGTCTCGGTAGCCCGTGAACAGGAGATGGGTGTGCCCCAAGGATGTATTCTCTCTGTTACACTTTTTAGTGTAAAAATAAACAGTATAGTTAAAGCTATCTGTCCTGGTGTAGACTGTTCTCTTTATGTTGATGACTTTGTTATATGCTTCAGATCTCGAAATATGAATATTATTGAGAGACAACTTCAACAGTGTCTCAACAAACTCCAAACGTGGTCTGAAGAAAATGGCTTCAAATTTTCCAAGTCCAAAACAAAATGCATGCACCTTTGTAATTTACGTGGTGTTCATCCAGACCCTGAACTGTATTTGGACAAAACTAAAATTGAAGTCGTTTCAGAGTTTAAATTTCTTGGAGTCATCTTTGACAGAAAGCTTTCCTTCCTTCCTCACATCACAGCACTTAAAAAGAAATGCAAGAAGGCTCTTAATCTTCTAAAGGTTGTGGCCCATTCTGAATGGGGAGCAGACCGTAAAGTCCTCTTGCGGCTTTATCGGTCTTTAGTTCGCTCCAAATTAGACTATGGATCTATCGTATACGGATCAGCCCGTAAATCTTGTCTTAAAATTCTTGATCCTATACACCACGAAGGCCTGCGTCTTGTACTTGGCGCTTTCAGAACTTCTCCCGTCAATAGTCTCTATGTTGAGGCTAATGAACCTTCTCTTTCTTACAGGAGGGAAAAACTATCGCTTCAATATCTTTTAAAACTGAAATCAAATCGTTTTAATCCAACTCATAAAGTTGTTTTTAAACCTCAGTATAAACGTCTTTTTGAAAGGAAACCAAATGTTATTCCTCCATTTGGTATCCGCATGGAGCCAATTGTAGATAACCTTGGCATAGACATTGAGTCTATTGCCGACTATAAAATCTCGGAAATCCCTCCATGGACACTAAACAGTGCAGAATTCAGATTTGACCTTGCATCCGACAAAAAGTCAGTCACGGATAGAACTGTGTTTCATGCTAGATACAACGAGATAAAGGAGCATTATTTTTCCTTCAAACCAATCTATACAGATGGATCTAAAGAGGGAAATTCTATAGCAGCTGCCGCTATTTATGGAGAAAGGAGCTTAAAGTGCTGCCTTCCAAACAATTCCTCTATCTTCTCTGCAGAAATTAAAGCTATTGATCTTGCCCTTAATCTAGCTGAACATTCTAATTCCAACCGTTTCATTATCTTTTCGGACTCTTTGTCTACATTACAGGCCCTTTCAAATCAACGACTTGAGAATCCTTTGATCTGTACTTTACTTGAAAGGATCTCACAAATTTCTTCTATGAATAGATTGGTGTTCTGCTGGCTTCCAAGTCATGTAGGCATCAAAGGCAATGAAAATGCCGATAGGTCTGCCAAATCTGCACTTAACCTTCCCATTTCAGATTTTAAAGTTCCACACACTGATTTTAAATCCTCTGTTTTAACACATATCCAATCTTCTTGGCAATCCCAGTGGGATGCTGATGTTTTCAATAAACTACATTCAGTTAAACCTTCCCTTGGTGAATGGTACCCCGTTTACAGGTCTGTTCGTCGAGAAGAAGTGATAATTGCGCGACTTCGAATTGGCCATTCACGCATTACACATTCCTGGCTTTTGACCAGAGATGATGCCCCTGAATGTATTCCATGCAATGCATCCTTTTCTATAAAACACATTCTACTAGACTGCATTGACTTTCAACCAATTCGTTCAAAATATTTCAACGTCGATAGTTTAAAAAATCTTTTTGATTCTGTCAGCGTTGAATCTATTATCGCTTTCATAAAGGAGATTGGTATTTACAATAAACTGTGATATTTGCTTTTTGAGTTTCTTACCCATCTTTTTACATTCTTTACACATCCTTATATAAAATACCTTGTCAGCTGATTCACAATCTTACCTTTTTTAATCTAAAACTTTTGAGTAGGCAGGGAATGCCCAGCCACTCAATATCATATTTTATGCACGTTGTCAGTTACACGTAAGTTTTCTTCATTTAAAGACTCCTTTATTATCAATTTAAGACTGTTCAAATCTTTTTATCGCAGTCTTAACATCATTATTCAAAACCTTTTTGAGTTAATAGGGAAGCCCTGTTGCTCAATTATATCTTTTATACATACTTAGATCACACATGATCCTTCTTAATTTAACTCTTTTACTGTCAGTATGTCTCAAATCTTTTTAGAAAAAATCCGTCTTAATCGTTCCTTCAACACAGATATGCGCGCTAAATGACCAAAGCTGTCGATGCGCCATAAAACAACATTCATTCATTCTATAAAACATATCCTACTAGATTGCACTGACTTTCAACCAATTCGTTCAAAATATTTCAACGTCGATAGTTTAAAAAATCTTTTTGATTCTGTCAGCGTTGAATCTATTATCGCTTTCATAAAGGAGATTGGCATTTACAATAAACTGTGATATTTACTCTTTAGTTTCTTATCCACCTTTTTACATTCTTTACACATCCTTATATAAAATACCTTGTCAGCTGATCCACAATCTTACCTTTTTTAATCTAAAACTTTTGAGTAGGCAGGGAATGCCCAGCCACTCAATATCATATTTTATGCACATTGTCAGTTACACGTAACCTTTCTTCATTTAAAGACTCCTTTATTATCAATTTAAGACTGTTCAAATCTTTTTATCGCAGTCTTAACATCATTATTCAAAACCTTTTTGAGTTAATAGGGAAGCCCTGTTGCTCAATTATATCTTTTATACATACTTAGATCACACATTATCCTTCTTAATTTAACTCTTTTACTGTCAGCACGTCTCAAATTTTTTTAAGAAAAAATCCGCCTTAATCGTTCCTTCAACACAGATATGCGCGCTAAATGACCAAAGCTGTCGATGCGCCATAAAACAACATTCATTCATTCATTCATTTTAATGATTGTATCATCGGTTTTAATACCCACCGGGGAGATCCCTCGATGGAGATTTTAAAATGGCCAAACCAAGATGGTATCAAAATATCTTTCCCTAACATGAGAGTATTTAGAGTTTTTACCCTTTTTATCAATTGCGTTTAACATTCACCAGTGATGTCCGTTTATAAAGTTTTTTTTCTTTTCAAATTAGCTAAACAAAACAAGTTAAAACAATACTTTACCCTAATAAATGAGTAGTCGGGATTTTTACTGCTTTTATCCTTTATTTTCAACACTCAACAGCTACCGCACTCACAGGGAGGTCCCTTGAGAACGGTTATTAGAATAACCGAACAAAACCAGGATAGATATATTTTACCATTATAATAGAGAACTCAGTGTTTTTACCATTTTTATCCATTGGTTTTAACAGTCAACAAAGAAGTCCCTTGAGAAATGTTTTAATTAGCGGTATATAAGAATGATAAAAATGTTTTACTCTAAAAAAAGAGCACGCAGAGTTGTTAACCGCTTTTTTCCACTAGTTTTAACACTCAAAAGGGAGTTCCTTTGAAAAAGGTTCTTCAAAAATAGCTAAACAAAACCATGATGAAAATATTTGATGATAATAAAAAAGTAACTGTAGTTTTTACCACTTTTATGCATTAGTTTTAACACTCACCAGGAAGGTCTTCAGAGAAGCTTTTTGCAAATAGCTGTACAAAACAAGTATAGAAATATTTTACACTAAAAAAGAGTACTGGGAGTTTTTACCGCTTCTATCCGTTTGTTTTAACACTCACCAGGGAGGTCAATTGAGAAAGGTTTTTTTTGAAAGGTAGGAACGTAGCCAGGATGAAAATATTTTTAAAAAAAAAACAAAGTACCCGAAGTTTTTACCGCTTTTATCGTCTGTTTTAATACCCATCAGGGAGATTTTGAAATGGCAAAACCAAGCAAAGCTGGTATCAAAATATCTTTCCCTAAGAGTATTTAGAGTTTTTATCCTTTTTATCCATTGCGTTTAACATTCACCAGTAACGTCCCTTGAGAAAGCATTTTCTTTTTAAATTAGCTAGACAAAACCAGGTTAAAAATACTTTACCCTTATGAAAGAGTAGTCGGGTTTTTTACCGCTTTTATCCTTTATATTTAACACTCACGAGGGACTTCACTCACCAGGGACTAGCTAAACAAAACACGGTTGAAAATACTTTACCTAATAAAAGAGTACTCTGAGTTTTTACCGCTTTTATCCTTTGGTTTTAACATCACTAGGGATATCACTCAAAGATCAAAATATCTTTCCCTAAAATTAGAGCCACTGACTACTTTTCTCACATGCATCAGAGGTGAGAGACGAAAAATCTCCGGAAAGAAATTTTGCCTCAACCGAGTATCGACTCTGCAACTATCGGGTTAGAGTCAGATACGCTAACCAATGAGCTACCCGGGTCTAATTTGTCAGAGGATGCCATCTGTCAAAAGCTTGAGGAAAGAGGTGGGTTAAATTTATCATTTAGCTTTTCTTTCGTGGACGAAACCTTTCATATCACCACTCCTTAGACCAGGAAGGAATTGTGATAAAAATGGTTTCATGCTTTCACATGTAAATCCATGCTTTGAATTTGCTTATTTCTTGTATGTATTTGTCGTCAAAATTGCAATCATTGTTTAACATTCTAACCATGCTTTGAAATTGCTTTGTCTACAGTGTGTATATCTCACAAAATTTAATTGAGTTGTAGTCTGTATTTGTCTTGCCATGCTAGGAATTTGTTTTGTGTCATGAATTCATTTCTCGTCAAAATTCTTACAAGTTTTCATTTGCATTTCTGCTTTGAAGTTGTCATATGTTGTGTTTGTATTTATCATCAAAACAGCAGTTAGTTTTTATTATATAAGAATTCCTGTATCCATGCTTTGACGTTGCTTTGTGTAATATTCATTTACAATGCTATAAATTCGTTTTTGTGTTCTGCATGTTTTTTATTCAGAAGGTTCATGTTCATATTTGTGTAACCATGGTTCGAATTAAATCAATCTTTTGCAGTTATTTCTCGGGTAAGTGTTTCTGATGAAGTCTTTTAATGTATTTGTCTAACCATGCTTTTGGTTTTGTTATGGTTTATGTCTTGGGTAACTTCTTTCTGAAACTTTAAAAGGTGTTTGTTTACATTTCACTAACCATATGTTGAATTTGCTTTATCTCACGTATGTGTTTCCCATCCAGATTATAATTAGATTTTGCTTTCATTTGTCTGACCATGCATTTATTAGCTTTATGTCCTACTACTAATCCAAATTTGGTAGGTTTTTATTCATATCACTTCAACTATGCATTGAAACTGCTATATCTTGCGTATGTATTTCTCTTGAAAATTTCAGTACCGGTAAGTTTTTGTTTATATTTTTCTAAACCTGGTTTGAATTTGCTTTTATCTCTAGAAGGTGTTTCTCGTGAAAAGTTCAGTTAGTGTTTCTTTTCATATTTGTCTCATGCTTTGCATTTACTGTATGCCATTTATGTAGTTCTCTTGAAAATTTGAGTAAGTTTTTGTATATACTTGTCTAACCATGCTTTGTCTACATTAACTATTTTCTTGATTGTGTTTTTATTTGTTTATCCAATAATGTTTGCTTTCTTTTAGCTTTTTTCATGTTTTTCTGTAGACGCTTAAATGTGCAGTGCTCTCAGCACACATGTAGCCTGGTAATAAGTCAGCAATAATATTCCCAATATGTTCAGGTGTATAGAGAAAGATATCGGGCCTTATGCTTCTTCTGTAGCAATCATTTGTAGTTTTCGTTTGTTTTGGTGTTAAACATCGTTTGTTTTACCTTAAATGGAGCTTGTTCAAAGTTTTGAATGCTTTCGTCCATTGCTTTAAGTACTCACTTAGTAGATCCCGCAATAATAGTTTTAAAATCGCAGAAGTTAGTTGAAATCACAATATTTTAGGCTAAAAAAGTATTCGTAGTTTTTACCTGCTTTTAAACACTGGATGTTTTAAAATATCTGAACAATAAAGGATAAAAGATATTTTACCCAATTAAAAAGCACTCTGAGTTTTTACTGCTCCTATTGCTTTTAATACTCACCAGCGAGGTCTCTCTAATCAACGGTTTTTAAATGTAGGTCCCTCGACGAAAGTTTAGAAATGACAAAACCTAGCTGGTATCTAAATATCTTTCCCTAAAACTAGAGTTTTAAGAGTTTTTTGTATTTCCTTTTTACCCATTGCTTTTAGGGAGGTCCCTTGAGGATTGTTTTTATTTTTAAATTAGGTAAACAAAACAAGGTTAAAATAGTTTACCCTATTAAAAGAATACTTGGAGTTTTTCGCTTTTTTTCCATTGGTTTTAACACTCACCAAAGACCTCGCTCACAAGGAAGGTCCCTATAGAAAGGTTTTTTAGAAAGCTGAACAAAACGAGGATAGATATATTTTACCCTTATAATAGAGGACCCGGGGTTTTTTAATCGCTTTTATCCATTGACACTTACCAGGATAATCTCTTGAGAAAGTCTTTTTTCAATAATAACAAAACAAGGATGAAACTATTTTACCCCAATATAAGAATACTCAGAGATTTTACCGCTTTTATCAATTGGTTTTGAACACTTACTAGGGAGATCACTTGAGAAACGTTTTTCTTCAAAAATAGCTAAAGAAAAGGGTAAAAATATTTTACCCTCATAAAAGAGCACTGGGGAGTTTTTACCGTTTTATACATTGGTTTTAACACTCAACAAGGACCTCACTCACAACGAAGGTCCCTTTAGAAAGGTTTTTAAAATAGCATAACAAAACCAGAATAGATATATTTTCCCATTATGATAGAGAACCCGGAGTTTTTACCGTTTTTATCCATTGGTTTTAACACTCAACAGGGAAGTCCCCTGAGAAAGGTTTAAAATAGCTGAATATAACAATGATCATAATATTTTACCGTAATAAAAGAGGACATTTTTATTGCTTTTATCCATTGGTATTGGCACTTATCAGGGAAATTCCTTGAGAAAGTTTTTTTCTTTTTTTTTTTCTTTTTAATAATAACAAAACAAGGATGAAACTCTTTTATCCCATTAAAAGAGTATTCAGAGTTTTTACCGCTTTTATCAATTGGTTTTGAACACTTACCAGAGAGGTCACTTGAGAAAGATTTTTTCTTTAAAAATAGCTGAACAAAACAAGGGTAAAAACATTTTACGCTAATAAAAGAGCACTCGGAGTTTTTACCTCTTTTATCCATTGATTTTTAATATTCACCAGGGAGATCCCTTGAGAAAGGTTTTAAACCAGCTAAATATGACAAGGCTAAAAATATTTTACCCTTATTAAATGTTTTGAAATGTAGGAGCCTAGCCGGTATAAAAATATTTAAAAAGAGTACTCGAAATTTTTACCGCTTTTATTATCGGTTTTAATACCCATCGGGGAAATCCCTCGATGAAGATTTCGAAATGGCCAAAGCTAGCTGGTATCAAAATATCTTTCCCTAAAATGAGAGTATTTACAGATTTTTTTTACCTTTTTATCCATTGCTTTTAATATTTACCATGGGGGTCCCTTGAGAAAGTTTTTTTCATTTTAATTGAACAAAACAAGGTTAAAAATAGTTTACGCTAATAAAAGAGTACTCGCAGTTTTTACCGCCTTTATCCATTGGTTTTAACTCCCACAAGAAACCTCACTCACCAGAAAGGTTCATTGAGCAAGATTTTTAAAACAGCTGAACAAAACCAGGATAGATATATTTTACTCTAATAAAAGAACACACGGAGTTTTTATCATTGATATCCATTGGTTTTAACAATCAGCAGGAAAGTCCCTTGAAAAAGGTTTTAAAATAGCTGAACATAACGACGATAAAAATATTTTACCATACTAAAAGAGGACCCGCAGTTTTTTTAACGGCTTTTATCCATTGGTTTTAACACTCACCACGGAGGTCCCTTGAGGAAGGTTTTTAAAATAGCCGTACAAAACAAGGATAGAAATAATTTACCCTATAAGAGAGCACTCGGTGTTTTAGTGTTTTTAACCAAAATATTATAATGATTTTTAATACTCGACAGGGAATTCCTTGAGAAAAGTCCTAAAATAGCTGACTATGACAAGGCTAAAAATATTGCACCCTAAATTAAAGGCTTTCAAATGTAGGAACACAGCCAGAATGAAAGTATTTAAAAAGAGTACTCGAAGTTTTTAATGCTTTTATCATCGGTTTTAATACCCACTGGGCAGATGCCTCGATGAAGATTTTAAAATGGCCAAACCAAGCTGGTATCAAAATATCTTTCCATGAAATGAGAGTATTTAGAGTTTTTACCCTTTTTATCAATTGCGTTTAACATTCACCAGTGATGTCCCCTGATAAAGTTTTTTTTTTTTTTTTAAATTAGCCAAGGTTAAAAATACTATACCCTAATAAAAGAGTAGTTGGGTGTTTTAATGCTTTTATCTTTTATTTTTAACACTCAGCAGGGACCTCACTCACTAGGGAGGTCCCTTGAGACAGGTTTTTTAGAATAGCCGATATATTTTACCCATATAATAGAGAATTCGGAGTTTTTATCATTTTTATCCATTGGTTTAAACAGTCAACAAGGAAGTCCCTTGATAAAGGTTTGAATTAGCTGTATATAAGAATGATAAAAATATTTTACCCTAATAAAAGAGCACTCGGAGTTTTTAACCGCTTTTATCCATTTATTTTAACACTCACCAGGGAGGTCATTTGAAAAAGTTTATTTTAAAATAGCTGAACAAAATAAGGATGGAAATATTTTACGATAATAAAAGAGTAACTGCAGTTTTTACCACTTTTATGCATTGATTTTAACACTCAAAAGGAAGGTCTCCAGAGAAACTTTTTATAAATAGCTGTACAAAACAAGGATAGAAATATTTTACCCGAAAAAAAGTAGTCGGATGTTTTACGCTTCTATCCGTTTCTTTTTTTTTTTTTTTTTTCTTCTTTTTTTTTTACACTAACCAGGGATGTCACTTTTTAAAATAGGTAAACAAATCAAGGGTAAAAATATTTTACCCTAATAAAAAAGCACTGGGAGTTTTGCTGTTTTTATCCATTGATTTTTAATACTCAACAGGGAAGTCCCTTGAGAAAGGGATAGCTGAATATGACAAAGTTACAAATATTTTACCATAAAAAAAGGCTACGGTATGTAGGTACGTAGCCAGGATGAAAACATTTAAAAGAAGTACTCGAAGTTTTTAACGCTTGTATCATCGGTTTTAATACCAGCCGGGGAGATCCCTCGATGAAGATTTTAAAATGGCCAAATCAAGATGGTATCAATTTATCTTTCCCTAACATGAGAGTATTTAGAGTTTTTACCCTTTTTATCAATTGCGTTTAACATTCACCAGTGATGTCCCCTGATAAAGTTTTTTCTTTTCAAATTAGCTAAACAAAACAAGATAAAAATACTTTACCCTAATAAAAGAGTAGTCGGGATTTTTACTGCTTTTATCCTTTATTTATAACACTCACCAGCTACATCACTCACAGGGAGTGAACGGTTTAGAACGGTTTTTTTAGAATAATCGAACAAAACCAGGATAGATATGTTTTACCCTTATAATAGAGAACTCGGAGTTTTTACCATTTTTATCCATTGGTTTTAATAGTCAACAGGGAAGTCCCTTGAGAAAGGTTTTAATTAGCGGTATATAAGAATGACAAAAAAGTTTTACCTTTATAAAAGAGCACTCAGAGTTGTTAACCGCTTTTTTCCATTAGTTTTAACACTCACCCGGGAGGTCCTTTGAAAAAGGTTCTTTTAAAATAGCTGAAAAAAACAATGATAAAAATATTTGACGACGATAAAAGAGTAACTGCAGTTTTTACCTCTTTTATGCATTGGTTTTAACACTCCCCCGGAAGGTCTCCAGAGAAACTTTTGGTAAATAGCTGTACAAAACAAGGATAGAAATATTTTACCCTAAAAAAAGAGTACTCGGATGTTTTACCGCTACTATCCGTTTTTTTTTTTTTTTTTTACATTAAACAGGGAGGTCACTTGAGAAAGTTTTCTTTTTTTTTTCCTTTCTTTTTAATAGGTGAACAGAACAAGGGTAAAAACATTTTACCCTAATAAAAAAAGCACCCGGAATTTTTGCCGCTTTTATCCATTGATTTTTGATATTCAACAAGGAAGTCCCTTGAGAAAAGTTCTAAAATAGTTGAATATGACAAGGTTGAAATAGTTTACCCTAAACAAAGGCCATAAAAGGTAGAAACGTAGCCAGGATGAAAATATTTAAAAAAAAATACTCGAAGTTTTTAACGCTTTTATCATCGGTTTTAATACCCATCGGGGAGATTTTATCAAAATATCTTTCCCTAAGAGTATTAAGAGTTTTTATCCTTTTTATCCATTGCGTTTAACATTCACCAGTGAGGTCCCTTGAGAAAGCGTTTCCTTTTTTAAATTAGCTAAACAAAACAAGGTTAAAAATACTTTACCTTAATGAAAGAGTAGTCGGGTTATTTACCGCTTTTATTCTTTATTTTTAACACTCACCAAGGACCTCACTCACCAGGGACTAGCTAAACAAAACACGTTTGAAAATACTTTACCTAATAAAAGAGGACTCTGAGTTTTTAGCGCTTTTATCCTTTGGTTTTAACCTCACTCAAAGATCGAAATATATTTCCCTAAAATCAGAGTTTATAGAGTTTTTACCCTTTTATGCATTGCTTTTAACATTCACCAGGGAGGTCCCTTGAAAGTTTTTTCTTTTTAAATCAGCTGAACAAAACAAGGTTAAAAATAGTTTCCGCTAACAAAAGTGACTCAGGGTTTTTACCCCTTTCTGCTTTTATCCATTGGTTTTTACACTCACCAGGGTCCTCAATCACCAGGGAGTTCCCTTGTGAAAGGTTTTTAAAATAGCTGAACAAAATCAGGGGAGATATATTTACCCTAATTAAAAAAAAAAGCACACCCGGATTTCTTTTACCCTTTGGTTTTAACACTTACCAAGGGTGTCCTTTGGGAAAGTTTTTTTTTTTTTAATAGCTGAACAAAATAAGGATGAAAACATTTTACAATAATAAAAGATTACTCGCAGTTTTTACCACTTTTATTTTATCCATTGGTTTTAACACTCACAAGGGAGGTCACTCGAGAAATTACTTTTTATTCGCTGTACAAAACAAGGATAAAAATGTTTTACCCAACTAAAAGAGTACTTGGAGTTTTTACCGCTTCTATCCATTGGTTTTAACACTCACCGGGGGGGGGGGGGTTATTTGAAAACGGTCTTTTAAAATAGTTGAAAACACACACACACACACACACACACACAAGGATAGAAATAGTTTACCATGATAAAAGAGCACTCGGAGTTTTTTTCCACTTTTATCCATTGATTTTTGACACTCAACTGGGAAGTCCTTTGAAAAAGGTTTTAAAATTGCATGATATGAAAAGGTTAAAAATATCTAACCCAAATTAAAGGTTTTAAAATGTCGGAGCCTAACCAGAGTGAAAATATTTAGAAAGAGTACCCGAAGTTTTTACTGCTATATCATCCGTTTTAATACCCACCGAGGAGATCCCTCGATGAAGATTTTAAAATGGACAAACCTAGCTGGCAAAAGATATTTTACCCCCAAAATAAGAGTGTTCAAAGTTTTAGCCGATTTTATTTATTGGTTTTGATACTCACTAAGCCGGTCCCACGATAGCAGTTTTTAAATGGCAGAACCTAGCTAGAATAAAAATATCTTACCCTTAAAAAAGGTGTACTTTTAGTTTTTACCGTTTTTTATCCATTGTTTTTAATACTCACCAGGGAGGTCCTTCGATGAAGGTTTTAAAATGGCCAAACTTAGCTGGCATCAAAGTATTGTACCCTAGAATAAAAAGATCCTAAGTTAAAACCACTTTTATCCATTGCTTTTATCACCCGCCAGGGAGGTCCCTTGATTAAAGTCTTTGAATAGCTGACATAGCTAGGATTAAAATATTTTACCCTTATAAAAGGGTACTTGGAGTTTTTACCGCTTTAATCCCTTGGGTTTAATACTCACCTGAGAGGTCCCTTAATAAAGATTTAAAACGGCCAAACCTAGCCATATCTTTTTTTTTACACACAGACAAAAGTTGTACTTAAGCTTTTTACCTCTGTTATCCATCGCTTCTAATAATCAACAGTGAGGTCCCTCCAAATTAGGTTTTGAATGTAGGAACCTAGCCAAGACGAAAATATTTGACTTAGAAAGAGTACACAAAGATTTTATCGCTCTATCCATTGGTTTTCAATACTCACAGGAGGGGATAGCTGTTCAAGATTTCAAAATGGCTAAACCTTGCCGTCATCGAAATATTTCACTGCAAAAATAGGGTTTTGGGGATTTTATGGCTTTACCAGTTGTTTTTAATACTTATAAAGGAGTTGACTTGACAAAGATTTAAAATGGCCAAACCTAGCCGAAATAGAACCGTTGTTTAAAAAAGAAGAGAGTCTTCAGCGTTTTTATGAATTTTATTCGAATGTTAACTTATTCAGTTTTGTTCTTAATTGTCTAGCCTTGGTTTGAATTTAGTATCTTTCGTGTGTATATTTCTCTTGAAAATTTCAGTAAGTTTTGTTTTATATATCTCTATCTATGCTGTGAATTTGCTTTATCTCATGTATGAATTAATCTTAAAACAATGAGTAAGTTTTTTTAAATACCTGTCTAATCATCCTTTAAATTTCCATTACCCTGGGTATGTACTTCTATTATCAATTGTAGTAAGTTTTTGTTCATATTTGTCTAACTATATTTATATTTGCTGTATGTTGTGTATGTAGATCTATTCCTCTTGAAAATTTAAGTAAAGTTTTCTTTGTATTTGTCTAACCTTGGTTTGCACCTTGCTTCATCTCGTGTATGTTTTTCTTGTGAAATATTCAGTAAGTTTTTGTTCATATTCCTGTAACCGTGCTTTTAAATTACTTTATGTCATGTATGCATTTGTCTTGAAAATTTTAGTAAGTTTTGTATATATCTACCTAAACAAGCTTTGTTTGTATAACCTTTTCCTGATCATATATGTTTATCTAACCATGTCTAGTTTCTGGTTCATTCAGTTCATTGTAATGTTAATTGATGAAATACATGTAAGCAGCTAGTGATTAAATTTGACCCACATGGAGATGCGGTTTGCTCCTTAACCTAATTCTTTTCTACTTTCAGAGCAGACAGATTGATGAAACATCATAGAAGCCAGCCAAATGTGCGATGGTGGACCTAAGACTAGCTTACGAAAATATCAAGGATCTGGTAATACATCAATCTCCTTAGCTTTCTACAAAAACTGTATTCTCATTAAAAATTATGGAGTTGATCCCTTTCAAAATGATTCAATTTATGAGTACTTGAAGAGGATATGCCTTTTGTGACTAGCTTATGAAAATGTCAAGGATCTGTTAGTACATCCGCTCTCTACAAAAGTTGTACTCTCATTAAAATGTAGGGGTTGTTTTTTTTTTAATACAGACAGAATAATTGATGAGTAAATGAAGAGAATATGTCTTATGTGATTTTGGTTTATTGTCTTAAGTACCAGACTTTATAATCATGTTGGGAGTCCTGCATGGCTCAGTGGTAAAGTATAGGTGTAGGACTCTTGACCTAGAGGCTCCGCGTTCGAGCCTCACATGGTTCCACTGGGTCTTTCGTGTGAGTGTCCCTTGGGCAAGACACTTCAGAGCTCTAGTCTATTACTGTGAAACCCAGGAAATATATAAATATGTGAGTTGTCATCGTGACTGAAATAATGCTGGAAAGTGGCATAAAATACCTTTCAAACAATCTTTTACTATCTTGTTTGTCACCCTTTATCTATTTTTGCACCATACCTTTGAACATCTTCATATACGTGGAATGCAGCAGGGAATGGAAATAGGTGATAAACTTGTTTCTACTCTACCAAATGACAAGTTAGAAGCATTAGCAGACTAACAAATTATATACCAACATTTTCTCCTTTTCCATCTATGTTTACAAAGGTCGTCTTTAAAATGGTTGTTAATTTGGCTTTGGTTTTGTCAAAAGTTATGTGAATAAATGTAACAATTTCGGTGCAGTTTTATCAGATGTTATTGGATAATATAGACCTTTACCTTACATGCCAGAGTTTTTAACGACCCTGAGAAAGAAGCCTTTTGAAAACATTGTGTAAAAATGCTGGTTGAGATAGTATAGTACTTGCTGAAAAAATGGCCACTGCGAGCTTACGTTGCAGTTTGATGTATGAGAAATCTACAATGGCTAAAATTCTGTTCATTGCTTCGCACTATTGGGTGATTTATTCAGCCTAATATAGGTATGATGGATTGACAAAAAAGTAGTTAATGTTATATTTATCTTGTGTAGGTATGAAAAGGTCCACCCTTTACTACAACAGAAATCACAGACACAGTGTACCACCCTTTACTACAACAGAAATCATGGACACAGTATACCACGCACCACTACAACAGAAACCATGGACACTATGTACCACCCACAACTACAAAAGAAACCATAGACACTTTGTACCACTCACCACTACACAGAAACCATGGACACTACCCACCACTACAACAAAAACCATGTGCACAGTGTACTACCCATCCGTACAACAGAAATCATTGGACACTACGTAGTAAGAGACAAAACGAATTGTGAATCCTTCACCTTCATTAATGTGCCATGTTCGAGCCTATTGTTATTTCACGGGAATTTATATTACAGAGACCAGAAGTAAGGAAGAGAGAGTGCAGTCCAAGTCTACATTTGTACAATCTCCGTTCAATACACTTGAAATGAGTGCATGGTGTTGGTTTGCATTCATAGAGACTCACAGTCGGATTACTTATCGGCCAGATATTTGTTGTTGCGTAGTTTAACCCTTTACCAAACGACAAAATTTTAGACTGGTCCAAATTGAAAGCATTTGCAGACGACAAAATAAAGGTAGCCAGATGATGAAATCTGCCCTTGATAGATTAGAAAACACTGTGGGAAAAGGAGAAAATGCTGGTTACCAGCATTTTCTCCTTTTCCCACATTTTTTTCAAAAGCCATCTCCCTATGGTCGTTAAAAGTCGGGAATGTGTGCTAAAAGAGTTAAGGCCAAAGAAGACTGACCTTGACTTTCACTTTCAACAAACAGGTGAAGTTGTGGTTGGTGCACTATGCATTAACGGCATTTTTCCTTTTTTTAAACATTTTTTTTTTCTACTCTTTCAAGGACGAATCCCATCGTTTATACATGTTCAAATTAGTCATTTGTAAATGCTCTGAATTGTAAAGAAATATGTTAAGATGCTCAAATTATCTGACTAAGTGGCGACTGTAGCAAAGGCAAAAGTGTTTCAAAAAATTGCTAGCATTTTTTTCTCGTCAACACTTCCTCTTGTCTAGAAAAAATGTTCATCTGATAATTTATTTCACAAAAAAGTTGCAAGATCAGAGAGCACAGAAAGTACAAAATGTCAGAAACTCGCTTTCAGTAAGGATCTTCCAGAAATTAAATGAGTTGTTCTTTAGAATTATTTGAGAACCACAAATGAACATTTGATCCTTTTCCAAAGAATACTGCTTTTTAAAGACCATGAAGCAAATGCCCTTTGCTAATCAATCCTGTTGTATTAACGATCCTGTCGTAGAAACCTTCAGGAAATACTATGGATAAAAAAGAAATTGCTGCTGGTAACAAGCGCTTTCTCCTTTTTCCTTAATGTTTAAACCCTTTGAAAGATAGAAATCATCATTTAGACTATGTTCTGTTGGTCTTTTATAGATGATCTCAGTTTGGACAAGTCTAGCTGTAAAGCATTTTATCCTTTTCCCACAATGTTTTACACCCTTTTAATCCTCTACCAAAAGATCACAATTTAACGACCTGAAGAAAAAGGCTTTTGAAACAATTCTGAGGAAAGTAGAAAAAACCGATAACAAGCAATTTCTCATTTTTCTACAATGCTTTCTACCCTTTTAGATGCCACTTTAAACATCACAGCCGCATTAAATTTGTCATCTGCCACTGCTTTCAAATTGAAGGAGTCTAAAATTTTGTTGTACGTTAAAGAATTAAAGATAGATATTACCATTTGGACTATGTTTTGTTTGTTGTCTGTAAATCCTTTCAATTTGGACAAGTGTAGAGTTTTGTCGTTTATCGAAAAGTCAAAGAATTGTGGGGAAAAGAAAATGTGTTGGTAAACAGCCTTATGCTCCTTACCCACAGTATTCCGTGTCCTTTCAAAAACAAATTCTATTGTCTAAGCAACGTCTATTTTGTCATCTGCGAATGTTTTCAGTGTGGACATATGTAAATTTTGTAGTCTAATAAAAATTTAAGGGTTTGTATCTAGCTGTGCAAAATTACCTTTAACCCTTTACCACACAACAAAATTCTAGACCGGTCCAGTTTGAAACTATTTGAAGACGACGAATTGAATGTTGCTTAAGGTATGATATCTGTGTTTGATAGGGTAGAAAACATTGTAGGAAAGGGAGAAAATGCTGGTTACCAGCATCTTCTCTTTTTCCTACAATGTTTCCGAAAGCCTTCTTTTTCAGGGACGTTAAAAGTCTGGACTGTGTGGTAAAGCGTTAAGAAATATTGGTATTGTAAATTAAGATTTTAGTTTAACCCTTTCCCAAACAAGCCCTGGTTTTCACATGTCTGCAGTACAAGTCTTTTGAAAACACTGTGGGAAAAGGAGAAATTGCTCGTAACGAGCAATTTCTCCTTTTCCCACAGTGTTTTTTACCCTTTTTGATAACTTTCTGCCATTTTCATCAAATTTAAAATTGTCGTCTGCAAACTCTTTCAATTTGGACCAGTCCAAAATTTGTCGTTTGGGAAAGGGTTAAGTATTAAAAACATTGGAAAAATAAAAAGTAAAGTCTTGATTTTTTATCTATTGTTTCACCTTGTATAATTTTAGTACTGAGCTTGTCATTGAAAAGTAATAAAAAGTCGGCAAAGCCTTGTTTTTCATCATTTTAGAATGACTTCTTAGATAAAAACAAAATACATGTATTATCAAACATGTTATATCTCTTTAACGAAGGCCAAAATTTTGTATTTAACCAAATTGAAAGCATTTACAGACGACAAAATAAATGTAGCTCAAATAATGACTTCTGTCTTTGATAGGGTAGAAGGCATTGTTGGAAATGGAGGAAATTCTGTTTCTTCTTCGTTAGAACTGGGGATTGTGTGATAATGATTGATTGATTGATTGTATTCAACCTTATTTTAGGGCTCCTGCGTGGCCAAGTAGTAAAGTGTGGGACTCGTGACCTGGGTCTTTCGTGGGAGTGTCCTCGGGTAAGACATTTTAGAGCCCAAGCCAAGTACTGGTGAAACCCAGGAAATACATGAATATGTGAGCTGTCGCCGTGATATGACTAAAATAATGTTGAAAGCGGCGTTAAACATCATTCAATTAAGCAATCATTCAACTTTATTTCAGTTGTATTGTGGCAGTCAGCGCGCCTATACATGCTTTCCTGGGGTTTCTTTTACCAGTGCTTCGCATAGTATTCTTCCCAAGCCACTGGTTGCTTTCCCACGTGACCATCGTCTATACAATGATCAGCATGGAGAGAGGAATGAACCCTGTAGCAATGACTATCATAAGTACTGAAAAAGAAAGTGGCCAAGCTAGGGATTCGAACCAGTAACCTCTGTTCTCAAGTCCTGTACGCTATCGACCTCGCTACCGATTGTGTGGAAAAGGGATACCCTGTATGTAAATGACAGAAATATCAACTACACTTTCGACTATTTTTTCGGGATCAAGACAGTCAATAGGATTTGGGTTCCAAACAAACAAAAAATGTTCAAAATAAATGAGAGTAACACTTAACCATTAAATAGACGACATAATTTCAGACTTGTCCAAACTGGAAGCTTTTGCAGATGACAGATGTGGCTCAAATGCTGGGATTGGTTTTGAAATTGTAGAAAACATTGTGCATTTCAAGTATTGTACTTTTGGAGCTCCGGTTAAATGCAACCATTTCGTCTTTTCTTAACTACAGTTTTTGCTTTAAATATTTCCTTTCTTTCGACTTTTACATCCATTTGGGGCTTCCGTATACCGTGTTAAAAGACAAATCTAGTCTACTTGGTGATTAACCCTTTACCAGACGACATAATTTTGGACCCATCAAAATTGAGAAAATTTGCACACGACTATTTTGCTCAAATTGTGCTTAAGAAGGCAGAAAACATTATGGTAAAAAGAGAAAGTGCTGTTTACAAAGAGAAAATGCTGGTAACCAGCCCTTTCTCCTTTAGCCCACAATGTTTTCAAAGATCGTCTTCTGTAGGGTTGTTTAAAGTCAGGATTGTTTGGTAAAGGGTTAACATCGTTTCAACATTATTTCAGTCACATTAGCAGGGCCGTAAGCAGGGGTTTAGAATCATTATGTAGTCTGAATAGAGAGCACTATTTCACCCTTAGGCTGCCAAGCGGGACGTTATTGGCTTTTGCAGACAGGGTGAATATGCAGTCTGATCTATAGGATGCACTCACGATATTTGAATTTTTACTATTGGTTGGAAATTTCGTTAAAAACTAATAAAAAATGAATAAAGAAATAAAATAAGTTTCAGTTAGTTATGAATATGAAGCTGTTCTATAAAGTGATAATGACAAGAATATTTTCCCATTTACATTACGCACTTACATATTGTGCATTATGGACGCTGTGCCATTGTTTGGAAGAGGCGTAATCGTTCTACCATGTGATCCTACAGTCGTCTTCCTAAGAACTGATTTAAAGAATTTGGCTCCATCCCGAAGCTTAAACTTATAGTAATTACACGGAAATAACCCCTCAACACACTCGGCAAATTATAGAACTCTGAAATGGTGAAACCATTTTTTGGAATTGATATCAAACACCCTGTAATCTTTTGATCTGAACTGTCTGACTATCTTCCAAAAACAAAGAAAGCAGCGTTTCCTTTCGAGTCGATCAGTAGTTTCTTATTGGCTTGCTGAAGGTAAATTGCTCCTTTCTACATATACATGCACTTTTAGGGCGGTTACGTGCTCTTATATACTTTTTTATAAAGCTTCTAGATGGAGTCAAATTCTCAGATTTCAGTAGCCTCACAGAAGGAAATGGTTTAGAATAAAAGTTTAAGGACGCTCGTTAACGCATATATGACTGACAAAAGATAAGTTCACTGGCCTTTGGCCAAGGGAGATAAATCAAACTTATACTTGCGACGGCTGTCTTTTCGATTTGTGGTAACTACTCGATAAGGCCACCGCCTGTTCAGACTCATGGAGAAGTCGAATTATGTTTTATGCTGCAAAAAAAAAAAATGTAATCAACCCCATATAGAACAACTAATTATAGTATAAGACTATGGATATCTGTTCCTTTTTGCGGGGCTTTTTGCTAATCACTGGTTTAGAAATATACTGAGTCTATGAGACACATTTGAGAAAAAACAGACATGCCTAGGTAAATCCAAGTTTTTCCTTGTAAATTTCATCGGTCTCTGTTTTGGCTTGGCTAAAAGCAAATACAGGTATTTGAAAATAACAAATGTGTTCTAATATTTATTCGAGAAATACTCATTTACTCGGAAAACCGGTATAGTAATCAATCAGGTAAAAAATGAAAATATCAGAAGTGACATAAAAATATCATGTTGTTAACTGACATTAAACTGAATCGTTGTTTTATAGATTTTATTAAATACACCGACCACGGTAAAGAACCAGGCGTAACTTAGGACGGGTTACGCCATCATATACGTATATTTTATTATCCCCCATTAGCTAACTAACAGCCTTGCGGGTGGGGGGGGGGGTGTCGTCGTCCACATGCGAACCTGGTGGCGACGATAAATAAACGCAAATTCAATCAAGCAATCGGGCAAGTAAATATTTAAAATGCAATGTAAATCCTTTGAATTACTTATATAAAGCTAACGTTCGTCAAATGTAATTTTGTCTGTTCAACCCCTTCTGACTTATAATGCAAAACTACATGCATATTTGGTCTAACACCTGGATTTCAACTTGAGTTGGATTAAATGCATCTCACCTCAGCAATGCTTTCAGTGGTTTGATCTACCATTTGAAAGATTTTCAAAATTTTGTCATTTGATAGCGTTAAATAGAGCATTTTCATCGAGGAAAAAATAAATCCTGAAACTGCAACACAAATAAGCTCACTTAACTTTATATTCTCCATATCTGAATCAACGGACCAGGGAAAAAGTCTTTGTGGAGAGTGCAAATTCAGACCAGACTGCACAGAGCATGCAGTCAATCCTTGGATCTGTCATGCGAGTTTTTTTGAGATATTCTGGTCAAGACAGCAATGGTCATGCAATATTTAGGTTGACTTTTCAAGCTTGACATGTCTATTTTAACAATTTAGGGCACTAAACGTAAAACTCTCAGCAACATTTTGTCTCATTACCTACTCCATGTTGGTTGATTCTCATCCCTTTCACATTTCAGATAAAGAGCATAAGGTTTACTGTAGTAATGGTCTTGCTTATTAGAATGACTCAAATACAATGAACTTTGTTGGCCATGGACAAGTACAGTCGCTTTTGAAGACAATAGAAGATAAAGATCAGACTGTCCTTTGAACGCAATGCAGATCAATATCATACACGTTCATATCTTAGATCTAAATTGTCTGTTTATGTGGGATATATATGGGAAAAACGACCATGAAATTGTGATGTTTTGATATTGTTTTTCTGACTGCAATAGGCCATTAGATTAACTGAGTGTTTTAACTCTTAACCAAGCTATCCCTTTTTTAATGCCCATGAAGAAGAAAGCTGTTGAAAACATTGTGGGAAAAGGGGGAAATGCAGGTAACCATCATTTTTTCCTTTTGCCATAATGTTTTTTTTTTTTTTTTTTTACCCTTTCAACGATCCAAGTCATCGTTGGTGTACATTTAATTCGACATGTGCAAATGCTTTCGACATGACCAAGCCTAAAATTTTTGCATTTGGTAAAGGGTTCAGAGTCAGGTAGTTATTTGGGTATCTACATTCTTTGAAAGTAATGTAGGAAAAAATTGCCAGCAGACGATTTGGACTGGACGATTTGGCCCGAGACGATCTAGCCCGCCAAACAAATAAGGCAGGACGGACAATTTGTCTAGACAAATACAATGGCTTGTTAAAATGGGAGAAAAGGCCCACAAGCAGTCAAAAGTAAACAATTCCAAAGTCATAATGCAGACATATTTGTACAACTTTTATATGTTACAGTACAGTTACCAAAGTTGTCAAAGTTACATAAAAGCATATCTGTAGTTTGTTCTCTGTTTTAAAAGGTTGGTAGGTACTGCTATTCATGATGAGTGTTATCTGAAGCTTGATAATGGGCATTGCTGATCGAAATTTTCAAATATCTTTTACGTTATATTGCTGTCGGCTAGCAAACATACACTCAGCAACAGTTGTAAGATGAAAATCAGCCAGAAAATAACAAGTTTTGATCAAATTTACCTTTAATGTAATTTTTTGTTATTTTATTTAGTGATACACAAAGTTTCGTTAAAATGCTGTAAGACTTTCAAATGGAAAATGGTAAAAAAAGTTCCTTACCGCAAATTAAAAAGTTACATGATTAAGATCGAGTATCGCCACTCCATGCATTTATAAAAACTTGCCAGCCTCATCTCATTGACCAAATTGTAGGGTTATTCCATACTGTGGGATGTTGTCCGGTTCCTCCAGAAGGGCACTGCAAAGTTCTGGAACTGTTGTCGGGGATTAACGGTGGTATGGACACATATTTTTCAAAGCATCCCAGACACGGTCAGTTAGTGCAATATCAACTAATAATGCACCCAGTCAAACAATTTGAAATTGTTCCGATCAAGAAAGCTTCTAGTGAAAACGACTGTATGTGCAGCAGCACTATCATTGATCGATCTATTGTAAGCTCGACTAAAATTTTGACCTAAAACAGTGGAACAGCGAGCAATGTAATCTCTTTTATAAAGGCATAACTGAATCCTAGAAAAGAACACAGCTCGTTTGAAGCCTGTTGAAACGGAGGTCTCTTCCGTTGCATGGACGTCTTGCAGAGCCTTGAGCAGGAATAACCCTCTTTAAAAAAAAAACAGTGCCGTACTAGAGGAATCAGACAACATCCAACAGTATGGAATAACCTCAGAATCTTGCCAATGAGACGTAGCTGGCAGGTTTTGATAAATACATAGAGTGGCCATACTCGATGTTAATCATGTGACTTTCTGATTTGCGGTAAGAAAGTTTTTGATTCATTTTCCATTTGAAAATCTTAAAACATTTTCAAGAACGAACTTTGTGAATCATTCCATGGAATAACAATACATTACATTAAAGGTAAATTTGATCAAAACTTGTTGTTTTCCGGCTGATTTTCAACCTACAACTAGTGTTGCGTTTTTAAATGTACAGAGTGCATATTTTAACCATTCCGTTAAACTACTAATTTGTAAAAGGTAGCCAAAAACAGGGGGATCCTACGTGGCTCATTTGTAAGGTGTATAAATAGTTCAAATAGCTACCATCTAATTTTCGATTTCAAACCACTGTAGTAATTCTGTGTCGACCGATTACAGTGCTTACAGCACTTTGATTATTTTTAGCCATGACATCTAAAGTTGTTATGGTATTGTAGAACATATTAACAAGTGATCCGCAGTCGTCTTGTTTATCTTTTTACTTTTCATATCCAAATGCTTGAAAGCAGGACTTTGAGTGGCTCGTACAACGATCAACTGAGGGTGACACTCTTAACCCTTTGTTAGACGACAAAATTTCAGACTTGTCCAAATTGAAAGCATTTGCAGACGACTAAATAAATATGACTCCAAAACTGAAATTTGTGTTGGAAAGGGTAGAAAACAATGTGGGAAAAGGAGAAAATGCTGGTTACCAGCATTTTCTCCTTTTCCCACAATGTTTTCAAAAGGCTTTTTTGTTCTGGGTCGTTAAAACCCGTGATTGTGTGATAAAGAGTTAAACCTTTGTCACACAATTTCGGGTTCTAACGACCCTGATGGAGAAACCTTTTAAAACCGTCGCGGGAAAAGCTTAAATCCTGGTAACCAGCATTTTTCTCCTTTTCCCACAATATTTACTACCCTATAAAAGACTAATTCCATCATTTGAGCCACACTCAAATTGTCTTATGCAAATGCATTCATTTTAGACATGTCTACATTTTCTTGTGTCGTAAAGAGTGATACAGACTTCCTCAGATTCAGAGGTAGAGTTGGACGTGGTATTTCAGTAAGATTGCACAGAAGTCTGACGCACATGTATGAAGTTGAATCATAAACTCAACATTCCGATGTCAGTTTTAGCTTTTAAACATGTCACATAGGAGTTTTTCCATAGGAGTGTTTCCAATTGTTCGTCCAAAAAATATCTTCTCAATCTTCTCAGATATTATTAGTCTGAGGGAAGGTAGCATCAACAGCAAGCGTCCGAACCTAAAGGGAAAAAAGTAAGAAATATACGAGCTGAAATGACAGGGCATACATTGATATCAAACAAAATGATATTTTATCCTATCACCTCCTATAAATTCCGTCGTATAGCAAGGGGTCATATATACTTGGTGATATACGGTCACTTGACCACGTGACTAGGTTTATTATGTCAGTTGGTCACGTGATCAAGGTTTATTAGGCTAGTTGGTCATTTGACCGGAACTCCTTTTTTAGCTGCCGGTACACAAAATCAATATTTCAAAGTAAAATTATCGCTTAAAATTCGATGCACATGTTGATTTTTCTTATTATTTAAAATAAAATAGAATTCTTAGCCACAACATTCTTCCGAGGGTTTACGTCACGTTTATGACGTAGTCAATATTATTCATGACGTCATTATTACAGCTGCATACCAAAAGCGCTTTGCACAGTTCGCCATACAAGCGTGTTTTTTTCATAGTGCAAAAGATGTCAATACGTGCCTTAATTTCGAGCGAAATATTCTATCTAGTCGGATTTATGTTTGTAAATGTGAAACAGGATAAACAGAATAGTGTCGTGGATTGGAAAATTTGAAGAATAGACAGTAGTGTCTTTGATTCCAGGAAAGTTTGTCAGGCTCGGCTCGGGAATTTTATGGTATCAGTACCATAAGATACTGAATAAAAGATACAGTCTTTGTATCATGTCTGTTTTTTGTTTTGTTTTGTTCATTTACAGTGCGTGACAGGATAAATAGAGAATAGATGGTTGGTGTCTTGGATGGTTTAAGTTAATCGGGCTCGGCTCCGGAATTTATCCGGTTCGCCTTCGGCTCACCAGATAAATTCCTCCGCCTTGCCCGATAAACTCAACCCATATGACGTAGTCAATATTATTCATGACGTCATTATTACAGCTGCATACCAAAAGCGCTTTGCACAGTTCGCCATACAAGCGTGTTTTTTTCATAGTGCGAAAGATGTGATTTTTCTTATTATTTAAAATAAATTAAAATTCTACCCCATGTTCAGTAGGAGGTAGACAGAATACATTTTATGGATCCATCATTATTTTATGACTTGCCTGGTATAAAGCATCACGGAGATGCTTAAAGCCCCCTTTTGCCAGGGAACTGCTCGTTTACACGATGTTGTGGTCTCGTAAGTGCGTAAGATGAGAGGCACTCACTGAGATGCGTCTACATTCAGTTTGCCAAGATCATAAATTCTGACATTTAAATCGAAAAAGGATTGTAATATACGAAGATGATCGATTACTTGTTATTAGCAGTTATCTCTGCAGATCTTGTGAAGAGCAATTCACTCTTTTTGAATAGAAATGCCAAAAACAAAACTACGTCTAGCACACTCATACATAGCAGCAAATAAGGGAGGAGGGTTCATAGTAATCTTGTATCAGAGCTCAGGGGAAACAACTCTTTAAGTATAATATTGTCTTAAATGAAACAATTACATCTCTTAATTCATTAAATTTATAGGGATTAATCAATTAACGTTCTATTAAAGATGTTTTACCCGCACAAAATTTACTAGAATCCCTTCTTATTTACATGAACAACTCATTTCGACCTGAGGGTAATTGACTTGTAACCAGGAAACCCGGAACGACATGCGTGAGTTCGCGCCGTGAGAAGACTGACATTCTGTTAAAAGAAAGGGAAAACCATATCAGACCACAGAAACATACAAACCTGACAGGTTGCGTCGGATGTTGTGCCCTTATATGTTGTCCCAGCATAACCTGCGCTTGGTCTTGTAGATTTTCTACTTGATGTGGATCCTTCAATCCTCTAGTCTCTGAAAAACAAGTAAACAGAAAGATACCTAGTACATGTACTATAATTAGAAACAATTTGACAAGTTATGGGGAAAAACAGGCGGGGAAAGAAGTCGCAGAGATTGCCTGTGCTTGCCTAAATACAAACGTAAGGTAAATTACATAGTAAGAACACCGACTTGTCATTTCTTGCTGCTTGTCAACTTTTATACCTTTCTCCTGCTGAAATAGGACTATCATCCGACTGTTGTAAAACAATCTACGGAATTTGAATGAGTAAAGTGGACCAAAAAAAGGTATCAAAGAGAGTGGACCACTATCAGCCTGCACGTACATGCATACTGATTTTGGTCTTCTCTTTTTTCAAAAAACTCACCTATGCTTTTAATAGAATAAACAGCTTTAAGGCCTCCTACTATAGATAAAGCACAAACACTAAGCCGTGGAAACACCTCAAATAATACTGGAAGACGAAAAATTTTTTTAAGTAAGCCCGCCTCTCAGACTTTGTGCTTTTTCTATACATTTTTTTTTTTTTTGTGTGCGTGTCACATACATTGTATTATGGACAGTTAAATAAAACAAATACGCAGATACAAAGATTAAAAAAAAAACATGAAAGTAACGTTTTACCAGGTTTAAACAGGGATATCGCCTTCAAGCACGCAAACTCTCCTGGATCCACGCCGATTGATTTGAACCGAGCAAATATTTCTTGGAGGGTTCGAACCTCCAGATAAAGGGATCCGTTTTTCGCCTGGCTCTGATCTGTTCCACCAAGCAACGGACACGAATCCATTGGCATTGACCACTGTATTGAACAGAGTAAAAATAGCTCGCTCCAAGTCTCCTCTAGTAAAATCACCTGTTTGAAAGATAAATTTGAAAATGAATGAATCAAGACAATAAATTTTTAAAAAGGTGTATCAATGATGAAAGACAAAGCCAAAGGACAAGCAAGACAGGAGGAAAAGGGAAAGAAAAAGAGGGCAACATGTAATAATATAAACCTTATAATTTCACCACATTCCTGATCTCATAGCTGAGTTTTCATTGTATTTCTGCACGAATCACTAAATTCGAGACATGCCCTGCCAAAAGGGGGCTTAATACATCTCAGTGATGCGTCATACCAAGCATGTCACCACAAAGCTATGGATCCATAAAATTCATTTTGTCTAACAACTGTCTGAATCATGAAGTAGAGTGGTTTTTGACAAGTAGCAAAATGTTTCGGTCCAGGTCAGCCTGCTCGGGTCGATACTGTTTGCAAATGCATTAAGCCCCCTTTCAAAGAGTGTGGCTCATTTATAGTTGAATTTCTATTCGAAGCAAAGCCATCTTTGTTTTCCTTTTACGTCCGTAGTTTACCTATAGAACGCATTGACATGTAACATATACGCCATTTCTATAGTCTAGACACGTACCAAAAATGTTATCTATTGATCTTTGACAGTAACTGCGATACCCTGTTGTTGAAGTCTGTCCATTAAACAATACTTGATAGTACCCTGGTCACAGTAGTGAAACAGAACAACAACAGCAAAAACAAAATATACAACCATGAGCATGAAGACTTTCGAAAACATTTTGGGTAAAGGAGCAAATACGGGTAACCATCATTTTCTCTATTTTTACAATGTTTTCTACCTGTTTACAGATGAACCCTACCATTTGAAATATGTATTTGTCGTTTGCAAATTCTTTCCATATGGAATAATTTAGAATTGGGTTCTTCTGTGTAATAGTTAACGATAACAGTTATTATATATTTCTTTTAATTTTTCTAGAGGCTTGGAGCTTAAAAAAAAAAAAACTTATGTGCTAAACTATTTCTAGGGAAAAACTTGATGTCAAGGCGGAAGTCTTTACCTGATCTCGAAACGGTAAGTTGGCGAACGATGGTAAATTTTTGGCCCATCTAACTGCCATGAATAGTAGCCTTGCAGAACATTCGTACATACTCTCTTGACCGGAAAAGGGGTACAGCGCATGCGTGTCTCCGTAGCTACCGTAATGTGTTGCTTGGTGAATTCGATCTGATTCCATACTCGTGACGTCTATGGTTTCGTCACGACCTGCAATGTTACATGTATCAGAAATTTTTGCATGGACATCTCCATCTATTGTGAAGATGAAACCATCCAAAATATTCCACGGAAAATACGCTTATTTTCATTCATCACCGGCGTTTTGTATTTTTTGTACATGTAAACTGATTTCCTGTATTATTTCAATGATACTTTAGTTCTTGAGCAATTCTATGACGAAATGTCACCTGAAGTGAATAGTGCAGCTCTAACAAAGTCTGCCACAGAAATTGTCAAAACACCGAGAATAAATAATAGATAAAAAGAGATTGCGTAAAAATTTCAAGGCATCATCCAGCCTTACATACCGTTAAGAAGTACAGTAATTTGTCCAGTAGTCGCTAATGGTTTTGAAAATAAGCTGTCTTACCATCAGAATCACTGTCAGTTTTGGTTCCCGGGTCTGTAGAAATCATATTTGTAATGAATCGATGATTGGTGGCCGGGCTGAATGCAGGGTGCGTGGCGGAAACAGTTGCGTGTGACGTCACAGAGTGATCCAGGCCAGCATCTAAATGTTCCTGACGTATTTGGGCTGTGTTGCGGGGCTGCCGTTCATTTTGAACAGCTGAAATTAATGTAACATGATTCTGATTTTGTGGAAAATTTGTAAACTGTGCTGCTGGTCAAATGCGTGGAAATATCATTAATGAATCAAACTAACTCTATTTGTTAACAGAAGGTGGGCTTTCTTTTCACTAGAACATCATGGTTAACCCTTTCCTTTAAAAATATCTTTAATAATTCAAACTAACTCTATTTGTTAACAGAAGGTGGGTTTTCTTTTCACTAGAACATCAATGTTAACCCTCTCCTTTAAATCAAATAAATTTGATTTTTCCTTTAAATCAATAAATCATTTGTTTTACAATCCTTTGGATTATTTCATATAGTCTACATTTCCATATCACATCGAAATACTAACCTGCAGAAGCATTCCTCTAAAGTCGTTTTTTTATGCTAAATGAATCTTGTCTTTCGTTAAATATTTGATTATAATATACGTTTAAATTATCAAGGACGGTGTATCCAAATTTATTTCTGCAATTTCAAGTTGAAATCAAATATTTACCAATACAAACCTATAAGATTTTAATTCAATGAACATGAAAAATCAAAGAGTTGTTTTTTTTTTCAATCTTTTTTGTGTTTTTTGAATAGCATACCATCTTTGTTCATGCCAAGTTGTAGACATTTTTTCAGCCTGCATGCCTGACACTGATTCCTGTGAGCTTTGTCAACAATACATAATCCGGTACCAGCTTGACATCTGAAACAAAAATGTGTCGTTGTATGATGGGAATACAGGGCCCATATTCACGAAATATTCTTAGTCTAATTCTCAAAAATTTCGTAAATCTGGAAGTAAAACAAGTTCTGATTGGCTAAATCATTTGGTTTAGCCAATTAGATGCTGTATTACTTTCAAATTTCGATAATCTCAGATATAAAGACTGAGAATGCTCCTATTGTGGGTGAATACGGCCTCTAGATTTAGTACCTATGTTCATGTCAATCATTTATATTTTTCTCCTTAAGGCATCTGCCTTTTTTCTGGAAATAAAGAGCTAAGGACCATGGACAGATAACCACAACATTATCGCCTCACTAATCTTAAAAATCTTGATCATTCAATATTTCTGGAAAAATTAACAAATAATATAAATAAAAAGTTTCCAAATGTCTGCTTTTAAAAATTCAGAAGCAGGATTTTCAGTGGGAAACGGAAAAGTCATCATTAGAGACCATCTAAGGACAGTCCTCAGACCATCGTAGTGGTTGCGCTAAACTAAGTGATACTGCTAAAATGCTACCTGTAGATCAACTTTCGTCGCACGCTTCGTTTGAAAAACCCGCTACAGCCGTTACAGGCCAGAATTCCGTAGTGTTTTCCGCTGGATGTATCTCCGCAAACAACACACAGGAGACCAGGTGACTGACGCTTGCAGTGCCCGGATGTTGGAGTGTGGCTGTCCACGTGAGAAGGTACAGAAACCACGACGTCAGAGGACGAAGCGATCATGTTGGAGATTTTGAGAGGCGACGGACATGGTGTGTAACCTGGAGACTCTGGCAGATGGCTCTCTACAAAATAAATACACTTCTCCACAGTTCTACATCTAGAAGGGGGTAAGAAACGCCAGTATTTGTGAGTAATGTCAATACCAAACTTTCTAAAGAAATATGTAACCCTAAACTGTTAAATAAATTGAACTAAAAATTTCCAGCCAGTAATGAAAACCCATACTTTAAGATTTAAAAAATTTGCTCGTCGGTGAAATCCCACCGTAGCGGACAGTGTAGATCCAACATCAGACTGCAAGGTCTGTGCAGTCAGATCTTAATCTACGCTGTCCGCAAAAAGTCAGTGAGTCTCGCTTAGCAGCATAAGGGTTAATAGTATTCAAGGGCTTTTCGAAAAGTAACCAGAAAAATGTCTTTATCTTTTAAACTCGGCCTCTTTCTACAAATGAAAATACACAGACTGAAACCCAGAAATATTGCAAAAGCCCCTGTTTGCACATGCCTCTTAGAGGAATACATATTTATGGCAAGGCGAGATAATTGTCGTATGTTTTTAATTTTCTGAGACAAAATCTAATGTTGCGAGAAACGCATTCTGTAGCAAGCCGTCCTCACCGAACTGGAAATCTGAGCGTGCGCTCTTTGAAGTACAAGGTAAAAAAGGGAAAAAAAATGAACTTTGATTAGCCATTCATGATAAACAATTATCGTATTCAACTGCCCATTTTCCTCGGGGATCGTTTTTTTTTTTTGAATACATTACTGTATGTTGAAATATAAAAATACCTTTTCCATTCTATTTCAATCTATTTACATCACAATATAATGTTTTTGATATTTAAGTGTCAGCAGGGTTAGAGAATGATCTGAGTTTTTAAACACAGTGGAAGATCATAATAGTTACCGTTCTTTGAAAAGGGGTTAAATGCACCTGCAAAAAGTATCGATTCATGTCAGCCTGCGCAGTCCACGCAAGCTGACATGCGTCGAAAGACTTTGCTATTTGTAAACTTTCTGCATCTACAAGGACCATTTTAGCTTATGGTTTATGCATTTTCTTCTTTTCCCACAATGTTTTCTACTATGTCAAGGTGAAATTTCGTCATGCAAGCCTCGTTTAATTTGTCGTCTGCAAATGCTTTCAATTTGAACCAGTCCAAATTTCAGTCTTTTGGTAAAGAGTTAATGCATCTACAAAATATATCGACTCAGGTCAGCCTTCGGAGTCCGCGCAGGCTGACCTGGATCGAAACTTTTTGCAACCGGTCAATTTTCTGTTTGTCAAAGGACCAGTCTATCTCATGATCCAGTCGGTTGTTATACAAAATAGATTTTGTGGATCCATAATTATATGGGGACTTGCTTGGTATCATGCCTCACGGAAATGCATTAAGCCCCCTTTTCACAGAGCACGGCTCATATATAATAGCTTGCTGCCTTCGGTAGCGGAATGAATCAAATAAATTGATGCATTGATCGCAGTTCAGGAGCAGCGGCCTACTTTAACTTCACCTATACCAAACGTTTAATGTGCGGCGTCCCAAAGCCTGTAATTAAATAACATAAAAACAATTCTTTATATCCCTTGTCAGGCCACACAACAACAAAAAAGGCATGCCATACACGCAGTTTCCAAACCGGTAATTGGTGATTTCCAAGGAGGTAATAAACTGTGTCTGAACGGAAATCATTTTAATATCTTTGACAAAACCGTTACGTGTATCGGTGTAATTAATCAAAAATGGCAGCCATCTTTAATCTAACCCTGTACAGGTCTGCCAGTTAAGAAAGAGGTCCCGCCGAACGAAAATGAGTCACGCTCTGTGAAGATGGGGTTTAATGAATCTGCTAAAAAGTATAGATCAATGTCAGCTTGCACAGCCCTCTCATACTGACATGGATGGAAACATTTTATTATACATGTAGTTAAATTTTCTACGTATCAAAGGACAACTCCAATTCATGATTTGGCCGGTGTTTACACAATATGGATTCATACCAATGGACGACTTTCTTGCTATATTGCATCACGAAGATGCATTTAACCCCTTTGACCAGATCCCCGCTCATGTATAAGCCGTGCTCTGACAAAAGGGGGCTTCATGCATCTCCGTGATGCATCATTCCTGGCATGCCATCACATAATAATGGCTCCATAAAATCAATTTTGTCCAACAACCGACTGAATCATGAGGTAGACTGATCCTTGGATATACAGAAAATTGACCAATAGCGAAAAGTTTCGGCCCAGGTCAGCCTGCGCGGACTGCGACCTGGGTCGATACTTTTCGCAGATGAATTTAGCCCCCTTTTCACAGAGTATGGACCGTATGTTATTTAACGGATTTTAGTAGTTCTATTACGCCTTTACGGCAGAAACCATTTCTATATCACCGTGGACATTGCATCAGATTGATCACAGATATTGACAAATGCTTATGACTTGTTGATTTTGAGTTTTCATCGTAAAATTTGGGTTCCTTGTTTTTTTTTTTTATTTTTTCAGAACGAAAATAGTACGGTTTTGCAGGCTGAAGCTGCTCTACTCTTTTTGCAAATGATATCAGTGGCCAAGTGGTGCAGGTAGGAACTCTAGGATGTTTGCCCACTTGTAATTATAAAAATTTTATAGAGCATAGACAACTAGGGTATTCTAGCACACATGACAGTTATTGCAGTATTAAAAAGATAAAACGTATGCAAGAAAGGGTTTGGAAAACAAAGCTCAAAAACAAATTACATGTTTTATTTGACAGTGAGATGTAGACAACGAAAGACGGTACTCATATGATTTTTATGTGCAAAGATTCTAGATTCAGAGTAGTTTAATACCAAAAGAAAGAAGAAAAATAATCCTTGAAAAAAAAAAAAAAAAAACGGGATTAAAAAGGTGCGAATTTCTGGAAAAAAATAATGAAGAAGAAAAAAGAACAGTGAACAAATGTAAAAAGAAGTATGGAATGAAACGAAGGTATGAAGAAAAACGAACGTGCTAAGGTGCGAAACGTGATAACCCGAAAAATTCAGGGGAAACAGTTAACATGACAATCCAGAGGATTTTTTTTTGTGTGGAATATTTTGCTACAAGAGTTATGGCAATTATTTCTCGTCCACAAAGAAAAAGGACAACACAAAAAGAGAAAACAAAAAGCGGAATTAATTTGCCAATATAAAACCTGGCAGCTCATCAGTGAAGACACCTGCCCTACTACACATTATAAACAATATGATATTTAATGGTTCGTGGTCTCGCCTTTCAACTATCGGTAACATCTATAACTGGCCTTCTTCTTTTTAACCCATTGCATGTACTGTACAAGTTATCTTTAGACCCAACAAAAGCACTCGGAAGATATATATATATATATAAAAAAAAAGGTTAAAACTTAACCCTTATCCTCCTAAATAAAAAAAGTGAAACTTTCAAACCGGTAGTATAAACCCAAATTTTCCTATTTCAAAGGTAGTTTTTGGTGGAAAAATATTTCCTTATCGGACAGTGTAGATCAAAGATCAGACTACACGTTTTGTGCAGTCTGATCTTGATCTAGTTTGTCCGCAAAAGGTCAATAAGCAGCTCTTTTTTCCGCGGTGTTTACCAAACTTAACAGTATTCGCTTAGGGCATATGTAACGGCGTAAAATTTTTTTTTTTTTAAACACTTATTTTGCAAATATTGTGTGCGTCTTGTACTAAATAGAAGCTAAAAGATATATGTATGATACAGATTCAAACAGGTTATCTTACATTCATTCTATAAAACTTAAAAAAGTTACATTGTGTAAAATGAAATGTAAATATTTCAGAGGTGATTATATGTAAGAAAAGAAGGTACATGAATATAGATAATGTGACGATTAATTTCGAGTGCACGGATATTTAATGCGTGTTTGATTAAAGTGCCAGCCTCTCTCATCAAAGTGTCTGGGTCCGAAACCGTTGATAAATGGGATTAACCTTTTAGAAGTATGTAACCCGTGGTATGATCACCGGTGAAGAACAGTTACTGGAACATCGCACTAGAGTTTTAACCCTCTCAGCGCCATAGGCGAAAACAGGGAATTTTGCGGACGGCATGGATCAAGATAGGACTGCACAGAACCTGCAGTCTGATATTTGCTCTATGCCTTCCGCGTGTTTGGTCATGCCTATACGATAAAAATCTTCCGGAGACTCAGTGGATTGTATTTACAGCCATCAAAAGAAGCAAAGTTTGTTTATTTGGCGCCGAAAGAGTTAAATTTAAGAAATACTTATGTTATTTCACTTTTCATTGGATTTTTCCAACGGTAAATGGAGAACGAAATCATCTTAATTTCAACCCTTGGGCTGCTAAGCGCGACTCAAGGACCTTTTGTGGACAGTGTATATCAAGATCAGACTGCACAGACTGTGCAGTCTGATCTTGGATCTACACTATCCGATACGGGAGGGGAGGATTACTCGGACGAGCAAAACTTTTAAAAATGTAAACTATGGCTTTTCACTATTGGCTGGAAAACTTTAATTTGTTTGGCAGCTTAATTCTTTACCACACAATCGCGAGTTTTAACGACCCTAGCAAAGATAGCTTTTGAAAGCATATTGAGAAAAGGAGAAAATGCTGGAAACCAGCATTTTCTCCTTTTCTCACTCTTTTCTACCCAGTCATAGACATTTGAGCTACATTTAAGTTGTCGTCTGCAAATGCTTTCAATTTGGACCAGTCTAAAATTTTGTCGTTTGGTAAAGAGTTGAGAGTTAATAAATATCTGATAAAGACTAAGAAGAAAAGCAATCACCCTCACACAAGTAGAGAATGATGATAAGTCTTTACCAAACGACAAAATTTTAGATCAGTCCAAATTCAAAGCTTTTGCAGACGACATAATAAATGTGACTGAAAAATTGAAATTTGTTTTTTTGGAATCAGTAGAAAACATTGTGGGAAAAGGAGAAAATGCTGGTTACCAGCATTTTCTCCTTTTCCCACAATGTTTTCAAACGGTTTCTTTCGTTGGTGTCGTTAAAAGTCAGGATTGTGTGGTAAAGGGATAAAGAATTTTACGCAAGAAGAACAAGAAAGTGAAGCACAAGGAAAAGAAACCGAAAGCGGTAAAATGGCAGAAGAAAATCTATAACTGTTATCTAATTGGATATTAAACCAGCAGAACGATTCTATAAATGCCGTATCATATTTAATGTTCGTTTTAATGGCGGTCCACACTGAGTTAATATTGCATCAATGATTTCAGCTATTTTTCAGCTTATTAATTATTCACTATGAAACGCAATAAAAATAATTCAGAGCTTCCTGCGGTATATGATGGACACTGGGCTTTTCTAATAATGAACCTAAAAAGCGAAAAACGAAAGAGTTGGCAAAAGAAAAGCTACTGGAACTTAACCCTTATCTTCCTAAAAAGGTTGAATAAAACTTTCAAACCGATAGTAATCAAAGCGGTGAAAGCGATGCTGAGGTAGGGTACGTTTAGTCCTGCTCAAGTTGATATCCAACTCTTGTACTAAAGAATAAGCACATAGTGCTGCTAGAAAGAGTTGTGTAAAAGCAAGCAGACATTTAAAGAGCTGACTGGTATCTCTCCGTTAATCCCAGAGCAAACTGACATTTTTCTCTCTTTTTCTTTGTTGGGAGGGTAGTTCAATAGAATGTTAAAATAAAACGTTGTGAGAAGTATTATTAGGCAATATCTGAACAAATATTTAAAGGAATAAGTCAATAGTACCCATGATGCTTCTAAGCTTTCCATGGCACTTGTTGACGCTTCTTGACGCTATCTGGTGGAACCGATACATGCGTATACCTACACATGCCTTAGGGTAGTCTGTTCTAACACTCTTTTTTTTTTAATTGTGTTATGATAATGGTGTATTGGTTTACATATTTATCGTCCAAGTCGTGTAAGTTTCCCTGTTGTTAACGTTTTAGCCATGCCTTGATGCGGGGTAATTGGAGAGGTCTGATGACCTCTCCAACAGTGGTGAGTTTAAATGTCAGACTGCCTCATAAATTGCTGTCTAAATCCAGTCTTTTTGCGAAATTGTTCTGATACACAGTCTGTTTCGTCATTGTTTTATAAATAAACCGAAATTAAAAAAAAAAAACTGAAATAGGAAATCTATAGACGTGGTTTGTTTTTATATGACGGATTCCGAAAAGAAAAACGTTATACTGATTTGATCGCCAATTACTTCTCCAATAATTGTAAAAAAAGAAGGGGGTTAAAGAACTTCGTTCAAAAAAAAGAAAGAACACCACGGGAAAAGATCACGCGATTTGAAAACGCGGGAAGAAGGTCATGTGACTGGCATATAATGCTTAAAAGGTTCCTACGCAGTGGTAATCACTTACTGCCGTACTTGTCTGTTTACATGTACCAAAATATATTGAAATTAAAAAAAAAGAATAGATTATTTGAAAACATTGATGCTGACCTCTCCTGGCTTCTTTTTTAAAGACGCCAACTTGTGATTTTGCAATGTTAGGTATCCAAGAATCAGACTTTTAGGTTCAATTTCCCAGATGGTAAATATCTGAGTTGGGATGCTTCGCACCCCACCTTAAAAACCCGAATAATGTAATTTCAAACTGATTTTTTTTTTTTTTAGAAAAATATCTCCTAATCGGACAGTGCAGATCCAAGATCAGACTGCATGTTATGTGCAGTGTGATCTTGATCTACTTTGTCTGCAAAAGGTCAGTGAGTCGCGCTTAGGATCTGAAGGATTAATTTTCCCAAATTTGAACACTCTAACGTCCATTGAATTTGTGTATGATACAAGGCGTTTTCTATTTACTGTTGTAAACAATGATTGTTTATTTGTTTGAAAGTTCAATCCTTTTATTATTTGACAATTGTTTTACCTTATTAGATACATTTCCTTCATTTCGTCTAACCGAGTATACTTTTAGACGAGTCGTTTCGTCTCAAAGAGGATCATTTATGTTTACAACGTCTCCTCCATGCGCCACACTTTGTTTTTTAAGCCTATTCATGAATTGTATTGTGAAGCCTAATTCTTAATTTTTATCTTTTATTCGTCTATTTATTAGTTACAGAATGGAAGAAAGTGGGGTAAAACGCTTTAATTTTTTAAGTGTATCATGCAAATATTTCTTGAACTTGTTTTACAATATTCCTTTTTTTTTTTTTAACAAAATTAAAAAAAATATATATCATTTGGTAAGTTTGTATCTCAAGCGCTTTAATGTTTACACGAAAAGGAGAGAAATTATACACAGCATAAAATGAAATGCTGTTAGTGGAAATTCAGCTTGAGGACCATAAAATTGTGAATCGGAAACTACCATCTGAGTAAGTGCTGCAAGTATCGATAGATTTTGGGGCACCTGTAGTGCTTTTCACATTCAATTTCTGTCAATATCTTGCTTCAATACCATCTTTTGAAACATTATATGAGTCATATAACGGCAACAGCTCACCTATTAAAGTTGTTGTCGGGTTCTACTAGTACTATGTTTACCTAAAGTGACTTACCCAAGGCCACGCCACTTAAGATTTAATCCAGGACTCTAAAATAACAATCTTACTTCTTGACCCTTTACCACACAATGTGGAGAAAGAATGTTTTGAAAAGAATTTGGGGGAAAAAAGGAGAAAATGCTGGTGACATCTTCTTTAACCACGGTGTTTTTATTCTTCAAAAGAAAAGTTCCATTATTTTACCCACGTTGAATTTTCAGTCTGCAAATGGTTTCAATTTGGACATGTCTAAAATTTTGTTGTTTGGTAAAAAGTAACAAAATCCACGTAGGACCCTCGAGCCCCAAAAACGCTTCAAGGCAAAGGGATGATAACGGTTTGTGCTCCACTGACGTGAAAGATGAATTCGGGATGATTTAATTTACGTCGCGAAAATCAAATATGTCTTTTTATTGGCGCGATCGCAAATCTTGTTATCCCAAAACCTCCATCTAATCTGAGCAAACAGCATTTTCCCCATTGTGTGTATTAATGATAGACGATAACGACATTAAAGTATCATCAGTTAGAGAAAAGGTTCACCGGAGAAGTGACGGCATGTCGCGCCCGTAATGACATTTCCGACAAATTGGCTTCTTGATAGCTCTATACTTCTCGTTGGCGCAAGGATGTGGCGATCCAATGTAAGCGATTCTTGTTACTCAGGTTTTTTTGTTTTTTTTTTTCTGTGCTTTTTGTTTTGATTTTAACTAAACTATAGAATTGTGCTTTTAAATAATAAATGGCTGTTATCATGACCTTTATCTTTAAAAAATGCAATCGTTTTCTACTGGCTTCTTGATAGCACTGTACTTGCAAAGACGTGGCGAGCCCATGTGGGTCACAGGTCTTACTCGTATTTTTTTCCTGAACATTTGTTTTTATTGAACTAGGATATCGATCTGTGCCTTAAATACTTAATCTCTACTGTCATTTTTATTATTAAAATGCAATCGTTTTCAAATTGCTTACTAATAACGCTATACTTCTTGCTGGTGATAGGACTTGGCGATCCATTTCTTGCACGTTTTTTTTTTTCCCTGAACATATGTTTTGACGAGGAGATCCAATGTGGGCAATAAATCTTCCTCGTTTTTTGTGACTTTGTTTCGATTTGAAAGGACAGCAATAAATTGTACTTTGAATACGTAATCACTGTTCTAATGATTATCATTTAAACTGCAATTGTTTTTCACTGATGTCATTTCTAGAGGTCATCCTTACTCGAACGAAGAGAAAATTCGGGATGGAACCCAAAACTATTGAATACCACGCCAGATATTCATGCTTTTTCTTTAGAAATAGACAGTGGGTTTCTTTAAAAGACAAAAAAGAAAAAGTGGGATAAATCTTGTCCCTTATAGGATTGAATTCCTGACCCTAAGGGCTGTAATTTCCATTGTACTTCATGTGAAACAAAATAGATTTACTTTTTTTTTCTTTCTAGAACTGATAGCCAGATTTGCGTCTTACAAAATTAAAATACGAAAGATCGGTTGAGGTTTAAAATGAAAAAAAAAATCTGATTTGATATTCAAATTTCATTTTTTGGACAAAAACATCGTATTTTATCTAAGAAAAACACATATCAAAGAGCTCCATTTTGCTCAAGTGTAAAATTTGAACTTAATTAATTCTTAATCATATTTAAGGATTTTGACGTGACAAATAATCTGTGCAATTTAAAATGGGGAAAAAATACAAAATGAGGATTTTTTGACAGACTAGCAGACGTTTGGATTGGAACCAAGCTTTGACGTATGTCTTTTTTCCTTCGGCCAGAAAAGCTTATTGATGACAAAACAAGTAATCATCCTGATTAAAAAAAAAATTCAAAAACCTGCCCATGGTTCAAATCGAATCCACTCCAGATAAAATTAAGCATAGAAGGGAAATAAAGTCTAACGGCAAAAGCTTTCCCTTCTATTGACAAGCCCTTTGCGTTTGTCCCTAATACCAAATGATGTGATTTTGAGTAGTCGCATTAACGCGAATTTCACCTGATCTCGCTAAATAAGTGCACTTCAACAATCTCTAAGAGGCTCGACTTTCCTCTCCCTCGCCCGAAATAGAATCATTTGTCTAATTAACGTAAATTAGATTTACAAGGAATAAAAGGTTACATCCACTGAAGCGTCGGAATCGAGAAATTGGGACCTATAATGCTGTTATTCCGCTCTCCCTCCCAGATCTTGTGTCAAAGGGCTGATAATCAGTTATAAAAATTGCTCGTCAATTGGTTAATGTCGCCCTTCCACGTTTCCACAGGAACGATGGATTATGGGTAAAATCAGGGGACGTAATCATCTCACAAGGCATTCTATTCTAAATTAATCTTTAGTTCTGAATTCCTGGACTAAATATTTGAATGAGTGAGACAGAAACTTTCTGTCTCGGCAAGTCAGATGGCTAGTCTCTGAATATAGAATTAAAATAAAAATATTTTAAGATGGTTAGTCAACATAGCGTGAGAATGTCATATTTTAAACTTGATTTTTTGTATATTCATACCCTCCGTACTTTTGACCATCTCTCTGTTCGTTTTAATTTTTCTTTATACAATATTAAACGGCAAAATAAAAGTTTCTACTTTGTCATGCATTACTGTCCATGTTTTTACTTCCCTTTATGCATACATTTTCATATTCAAATCTCTTCGACCCATACAGTGTGTTTAAAGTATATTTTGTTCATATAACCCCTACATTGTTTGGTGAGACTAAGTGCGCTTAAGTTGAGGAGACTATACGAAATCAAGATCAGATTGCACAGAACGCGCTCTCCGATACATTTAACCCAATCTTTGAAACTGCAACAAACAGGGTTTTATTCTTGGAAGAAATCACCATGTATTATGGTTTATTACATGGACACAAATAAAAACACAGTGGCGAAAGGTGAAATCGCTCTTTACGAGCAATCTATCCACATGCCAAAATATTTCAAATGTGGTCTGCGGCAAGAGTTAAAAGTTGTTGGCTAAAAGTACAACTAATATACGCCATCTGAATCTACTGATCGTTCATGACTCGGTGTTAAATGCGTTGGATTTGCAATCTATAGGTTCTGGGTTAGATCCCCGCTATTTAACTGGCAGTATACTTGCACGAGGCACTTTAGAGCCCCAGCCTTTTGGTGATGAAACAAAGGTAAAACATGACTATTGATGCATTCGACGTAATTGAACAAAAACATCATTCAGTAAAGCATAAACTTCCATCTACTGATCAAGAGAAGTTTCGCATCCTAATATTGTTTCAGTTTGTGGAAGGAAACTAGCTTAGCCGACTCGGCTAGTTTTAATCTACTCAGATTAGCACCCAATTGTTATTCCGTGTACATCTTTGATTTCTGTCTCCCTCATTCATCAAACGTCACTTGACTGACAGACGGCCAAAATTAAACATTCACCTTCGATTTCCCTAAAGACGTTGAAGCTTTTGTCTTGACGAAAGAATTTTCTTTTGTTAGCATCCTTTTGCTAGATAAAAAAAAAAAAACTAGCGGAGACTTTAAAGGTGTTTAAAGAGCTAAAATGTCGAATTAATAAGCCAAGTTTTCTTTAATCCATTTGTATATAATGTATATTAAAATTTTGAAAAAAGATCCTTCCTTAGTTTTGCAAAAAATAAATTCTGAATGTGCCTATTCTATTCTTGTGGTGTTCACAAGGTTAAAGATGTGCAAAGAATGGACTATTTAAACGCTAAGACTTTAAAGGACAAAACAAAACTATCGCATAATGAAAAAGTATGGATCACAAAGTTGATAAAATTTATACAATATAAGATTTATGAGATCTATAAACTCGACCCATTTTATCATCCACTTATTCCTCTATTTCCCAAATCATTTATACTTTTTAATCATTTATGTATTCATTTATTTGAATATTTACGATTGTGTATACGATTTATTTTCTTTGGCAATAAGCTGTAACTTTTAAAAGATACATTTCCAATCTTGTTTAAAAAAAAATAAAAAAATAAAAAATGAAAAAGTCATCTATGACATTTTTTTAATTAGATTTTAAGATACTGACAATATCTAATTTATAATTAGGCTGTCATTTTACCTTTGTTACAACAAACAAAAACATAATAGTAGTGACAGTTGCTTTCAAATTCCAGAAATGATTTTGAAGACACCGTTTTAAAAAGGTATGTCTCCGACTTTTTGGTAAACCCTTCGAAGAAATGGTACTATGCGAAGAATTACTCTACTACTCTAGCAACTTACCAGAATGTTTACGTGGTATGTTAATGGTTAGAAATAATCCACAACAAGACGTAGTAGTTTCTTCAAAAAAAAAACTTTCGTCGACGTTCCGACTTACAGCAGGCTGTTCACATAATTTAAGGATATATAAAAACAAAATGAAGTAATACTTTAAGTTGGAGTTTTCCCCGATACGGTATGTTAAAACATTTACCTATCATTGTTTAGCCGATTGTATGTGATCCACATAAGTTATTTAGGCCTTTAGAAATCTATTCTTTATTCATGATTTTTAAAAGTATCTTGATATTTGGAAATCACTTTGGTGGGGAGGAGTACTTTTGTAAATTTCTAAACAATTTAAAAATTATGTATCAAACATCTTATTGCTTAAAACATTATTACCCTCATACACATCTGTTCGTCTTGCTGAACACCGATTTTGAAAATTTCGTTGTAAACAGGAATTACTCTTGGCGAGAATATTCTGCTTTAGTATTTTTTTCCACGATGTATATTTAACAAACCTCTGCTGAACAAATATCTCTGTTTCGTGGGCGACCTTTCGTATACGACTGCTTTTAAAACGTGACATTACAATAGTCTATTGAATGTCCGTTGATTTAACACATGCCCTGCTTATCTGGAGAGTACAGATTCCGTTTTTTTTTTTTTTTCATTTACTGTCCTAAATTCATCTATAATACTGAACTCAAAAACAAGAGTAACTCATGCTGGTAGCCAACGCTCGTTTCTATTTTTTTTTTCAGTGCAGCTTGAATGGTACCTGTCCTGGAACGGGGTCACCTTTTTAGTATTTAACAAACAGCCCAAATTTGAAGTTAATATATTTGACCAATGCTCTGTGAAAAGGGAATTTAATGCATCTGCAAAAGTATCCAACCATGTCAGAATTTGCAGTCCGCGAAAGCTGAACTGGGTCGAGAGTCGTTGCATATTTTATTTTTTCCACACGCCCAAGGACATTCTATCTCATAATTCAGTCGATTGTTGGACAAAATGGATTTTATGGATCCATAATTATGTGATGATTGCCTTGGTATAATGTATCACGGAAAAGCATTAAAGCTCTTTTTGCCAAAGCACGGCTCCTTTGGTAACAACAGAGGTATGATAACGACGACTTAGAGTCGAAGACAACGACAGGGCTTCGACAATACCTCCACGTTTTCTTCGAAAAAGCCGAGCTAGCTAGCCATTTTTACTGACTGACACGTTTTCCATTAACCTCCCCAAATAATTTTTTATCCAGTTCTGTTATCCATACCTATCATGGATTATTCAAAATAGTCTACCTTTAATTTGTTTCTGTAGGTCATGATTAAATGAATGAATGTCTGTCTTTTAGATATTATCTATTTGTTTTCAGGACCGTTTTGTGTTTAGCGTCGTTTCGAATAGTATTTCTGTTATATCACAGAGACCAATGAGCGTTTTAAAGCATGTGTTCCTGAACTTTTGTCATCGGTACAGCACACAGCGCTCTTTTAAAAAGAATGCTGGCTTCTCTTCCATAAAATCTGAGCATAAAATCTGAATTTTAAATAAAGCCTACGACCTGGATATATTGCCTCTGTACCAGTTAATAACTAAATCTACAACACATACCACACTTTCCAAACAACTGGCTTCTTTCTCACATAAACTGAACACAAAGTCTGAACTTCAAGTGCATCACATGTACATGTATTGCTGGAAAAAGTAACCTATAACAGCGAATTACAAACTCTAAAGTCGACGTCACGAAACGCCCCTTCAGTGATTTCTGAAGAGTTTTTATTTCAATAGAATTGTTGACAATATGTGAAATTCAATCTTATTAATTTCAATGGGGGGTCGTTTCTAAACAGGACGGATAAACATCTGTGACCCACAGTAAATAAAATGTCATCATCACAAAAGCTTGTGGTCAGATAGTAAAATACCAGACAATGAAATTTCAAGACCTGTCGAAATTGTAAGCATTTACAGACGACAAATCCGATGTGGCTAAAAGTATTGAATTTGTCCTTGAAAGCTTACAAAACATTGTTGGATAAGGTGAAATACTGGCTATAACTCTAACTCGATAAACCTTTCATTAACAGTTTATATTATTGTTTGGTGTTGGGAATACATTGTTAAAACTACGAACCGTGACGAGATATGATAAACGTTGTCGAGTTGGGTTTATAATTTATCTCGTCACGTTACCTGATTTTTAACCAGTTATACCAAACATAAACAATAATATTAACTAATATTGAAAGGTTTATCGAGTGAGAGCCATACCATCATTTTGTGGTGAATTTGTATGTCTTTACCGGACGAGCCCGTTTATTTACAACCCTAAGGGAGAAAGCTTTTGGAAACTTCGTGGTCAGCAGCAGTGTTTCCTTTTTTCATAACGTTTTCTACCTTTTCAAAGACATACTCAGTCATCCAACCGTTTGAGCCATAATTATCTTGTCACCTGCAAATGCTTTTGGAGAAAAAATATCTCCTTATCGGACAGTGTAGATGCAAATTACCTTACACCTCATTACCATATTTCAAGTCTTGCCTTTTTTGCCGTTTAACCATTAAGTTGCTAAGCGAGACCCACTGACCTTTGGCGACAGTGTAAATCAAGATCAGACTGCACAGAACGTATAGTCTGACTTTGGACCTACACTGTCCGATAAGGAGATATTTTTCCAAAATAAAATAAGTTTGAAATAACATTATTCGGGTTTCTGCTATCGGCTTGAAGGTTTAACTCCTTTAGCATGATAAGGGTTAATGAAAGCTTCGATAAAGTAAGCAACGTTCTGGTATCGTTTCTAAAACTATTGTCTTCCAATTGAATGGCTTAATTTGATTTTTTTTTTTTTTAATCAAAGATGAGATTGGGGCTTTAAGCGAAAATGTGCACTCAAAAGGTCTAGACCGATAAAGGTCAAAAGTTCACATTTTTGGTTTATAAAAACAAACTTCTGGTAACTTGATAGATGCAGCAACACTCGCCTCAAACCTGTCCATTGGCCAGATGTCCACCTATCATTTACTTCACGCTTTTCATCCTGAATACGATTTTGAAGGTCTTGCAAAGACCAACTATGACAACATTGCGACGAATGGAGAAATTGCGTGTAACGAGCAATTCTCCTCTTGCCTTATGTTTTAGTAATATTACCATATACTTAGCCTTAATTCATGCTAATGATATTTACTTCACAAAGAAGTTTTCAAAGATGCCTGTTGCGAATTTGATCTGTTCGGCACAGAGTTGACTAGTGGTTAGGTTGAGTGTCTACTCCGATGTTCATCGTACTGTAAATAAGATACTTAAGGTACTGTGATTTTAAGGTAATCGTTTAGGTTGGATCCTCGTCAACTCGTCAACACTTCTCGATGGATGGATCTTTTAATTCTTTACCACACAATCCCGAGATTTAACCACCTTGGGAAGAAGGCTTTTGAAAACACTGTAGGAAAAGGAGAAAATGCTGGTAACCAGCATTTTCTCCTTTTCCCTCAATGTTTTCTAATCTATCAAGGACAAATTTCATTATTTGGGCCTCCTTTAATCTGTCGTCTGCAAATGCTTTCAAATTGGACCAGTCTAAAATTTTGTCGTTTGGTATAGGGTTAAACTGTGGACGGGACAGAGAGAGAGAGAGGGGGAGAGAGGGGGGAGACAGAAAGGTAAAGGGTTGGAAAAGAAGACAGAAGAAACTTGTGGCAGTTTCGACCAGTAGCTAGATCCACTGTATTGAATTTCAATGAACGCAATCTTTGAACATCGATCAAACTTTGAACAGACATCGATTGCGTGCATTTGAACGACACGCAAATCTTTGCACTTTGAAACATCAGACATTCACAAGTCGTGTTTATAGGCCCTTAAACAATTCAGGTTTCTTCTCTTCTTTTACCTTCTATCCCATGAAGCGCATGCATGATACAGTCTTCCTGCGACAAACAAGGGTTTGTCTAAACATTTTTACTGCTTAATAAATTAAATAAAAGTTTCTAGTCTGGGTTTGGGTAATCGAATGTTGGGAGTTTTAAAGTACTTTTCTCTTGAAATATCTCGGATCATCGGGCAGTGCACATCCAAGATCAGACTGAACTGTCTGGCTCAGAGCTCTACAAAACTGACATTCCAAGAAAAGATTTGAGCCGTGCTGTATGAAAAGGGGGCTTAGTGCATCTGCGGACAGTATCGACCTGGTCAGCCTGCGCAGTCCGCGCAGGTTGACCTGGGCCGAAACTTTTCGCTATTGGTCAGTTTTCTGCATGTCCAAGGACCTGCCTCATGAATCAGTCAGTTGTTAGACATCACTCTGTTATGTCTTGCTTGGTATCATGTATCACGGAGAGCATTAAGCCCCATTTTCACAGAGCATGGCTCATTTGATAATTTGTATATTTCGAGCTGAGCTTGACAATACATTGGTAAAAAAAAACACTGAATTGTTTGGTAAAGGTTCAACTAAAAATCCTCAGATTATCCACTTAGATTAAGGTTAAAACAAGGAGCAGCCACCTAAATTCAGGTTAAAACAGGGATAATCCTCTTAAATTTGGTTAAAAATGGGATCGTCTAAGAAATATAGGTAAGTAGAGATCATCTGCCTACATTTATGTTAAAATATGGATCATCTGCCCAAATTTTAGTTAAAAAAAGTATCATCCACTTACTTTTAGGTTGAAATAGGGATCATCGACTCATAAGAACACTAAACTAAATTTCATTTCCCATTTTTTTTATAAAAGTTTATCAAAGACTGCTTTTTTTTCCATTTGCGTCCGAATATGGCTTTTGAATTAAAACATGGATATAAATAAATATAGAAAATACAAGGAAGTATGATGTTCTGTGTGTGTGCGTGTGTCTTTAGCCACTTGATTTTAAGATGGTCTGCCCCGAGACGAAAGAAAAGGACATCTGTATACCATAAATAAAGTTGACATGATGGCGAGAGGAAAATTGGTCTACTATCGCTTTTTTTCAAAATCCTTATTTTGAATAATTGTTACATTTGGTACATATATTTCGACTAAATTCAAAACGAACATGCGCTGTTTAGTTCCCGACCAAGTTAGAAAGACGTGTTGACTGAATAAAAAATCTAATAGAAAAATTACCGCGACAAACTTAACCCTTAGGCTGCTAAGCGCGACTCATAGACCTTTTGCGGACACTGTAGATCAAGATCAGACTGCACAGAACGTGCAGTCTGATCTTAATCTACAGTGTCCGATAAGGAGATATTTTAAAAAAACGTTGAAATAGCAGCATTTGGGTTTTTATTATCGACTTAAAATTTCCGTTTGCTATATTTAGCATGTTAAGGATTAAAACGACTGTCTCTTGCATGAGTTCTCTTGTGTCAGAAAATCATTAAAATTTTGTGTAGACTGACCTTATTGTTCAACTGCACTATTCCAAAGCTCACGGTCAGGTAATTAGTCCGTCAAATGGGATTGAAAACATTAACCGAGTTCTATTTACGACAAATGTTCAATGTCAAAACCAGATGACTATTTTCGAAAAAAGAATTTTCTTTTTCTAAGTTTTGTTTTTCGTTTATTTCTCTGGGCCAGATGGTAATGTATGACAACCATCATCTTTACGTATTCCCCGATCATAGAATTAGAGCACCGATTTTTTTGCGCAGGGTAAACAATTAAGCACTGTTTACTTATGTCTACAATACAATGCAATAAAAAATACTTTATTTAACTTCTCAAGTGCAATAACGTACAAAAAGAGGAAATGAATGAAACAAATGAGCATATATACATAACATTTCACTTGATCAATGAGGAATAATCATAATAACAGAAGGGAGAAAAAATAAGAAACGAAAAAATATGAAAAGATACGAAAAGAAAAGATATGGCACAGAGCTTGCTCTAGGTAAAACAAATGTCTTATTAAAATTATGTAAGTTCCACGATGTATTATGTAAGTTTGAATCACGGTCACACTAACCATGGCTATGATTAGAATAACGGGCATTGGTCAAACAGAAAGCATGGATAAACAGAAATTCGACGTTTTCTTGTTCGTCCTCAGAAAAAAAGTTGGTTTTGACTCGTGTTCATTTATTCTATTATTTACTAACCTTAGCACATTGTATTTCTCTTGCAAAAAAATAATGATAACTGTTTCTTTGCTGTAAATGAGTTGCAGTTCTTGATATCAGTTTTTATTTTTTTTACAGTTTTTCGGATAAAGTATGTTTTCTGTTTCTTTATATTGCAGCAAGAGTGTTGCGTTAATTTCAAGGTACTGTTGCCCTATCTACGCAGTCTTTGAAACAAGACCAAGCCAAGGTGTAAATGTAAGAACCTGACAACGTTCTAGAGATTGGTGTAGACCTCTGAAACTTTTCTGTCGCAGTTTATATCGAACAATCTGTTTTCCTCTGAAAGAATCGTACCCTTAAGGTACTTTTTTTATTCGTGACTCTGTGCTTTATGTTATAGTTTTTCAGCGTTCACACATAATGTGTTGATTTTTGAGATGAAATTTTGTTGAACTCGTCTACGAAAAGGTTGTACCTAGAATGTCAACTAATATCACGAGATGCGGGTGAAATTTGTGATCATTTTATGTTCTAAACCTAAAAACAAAAAGAACTAGAAACAAGCCAAAGTTCCTCGACACTGTAGAGCCATCTCTACATATTTTTTCTCTAATTACTTTAACCCTTTACCAGATGACAAAACTTTAATTGACAGCATTTTCAAGGGACAATTTCAACGTGGCTCAAATGGTGCACCTTTTCTTTTATAGGATAGAAAACTTTGTGGGAAAAGGAGAAAATGCTGGTTACCAGTATTTTCTCCTTTTCCCAAAATGTTTTCAAAAGGCGTCTTACCCAGGGTCGTTAAAAGCCGGGATTGTGTGGTAAAGGGTTAAGACGCTAAGGAAGAAAGTCTTTTAAAACATCATGGAAAAAGAAGAATATGCTGATAACTAAAATTTTCCCTTTTTCCATCAAAGACCCTCGCCATTGTAGATACGTCTCTACACTTTTCTTTTTCCCTCTAATTACTTTAACCCTTTACCAGATGACAAAACTTTAATTCAAAGCATTGCAGGGGACAATTTCAACGTGGCTCAAATGGTGCTACTTTTCTTTTATAGGGTAGAAAATATTGTGGAAAAAAGGAGAAAATGCTGCTTTCCAGCATTTCCTTCTTTTTTCCACAATGTTTTCAAAAGGCTTCTTTCCCAGGATCGTTAAAAAGCGGCATTGTGCAGTAAAGGATTAAACTCAGCAGTGAGTTCTTTGTGATATCCAGTGATCAGCAACCTATGGATGAGTATATAAACCATGCTCTGTGAAAAGAGATTTTCATGCATTTGCAAAAAGTATCCATCCAGTTCAGCCTGCGCAGCCCTAGCTGGCTGATCTGTGTCGAAAGTTTTTTTTTTTTTTTTTTTTTTCAGCTCAAAGGACAAGTTTACTTCATGATTCAGCTGGTTGTTTGACAAATCTGATTTTATGGATCCATAATTATATGATGACTTGCTGGGTATACTGCGTCACGGAGATGCATTATACCTTCTTTTGACAGCGCATTGATTGATTGATTGATTGATTGATTGATTGATTGTATGGTGTTTAACGCCGTTTTCAACATTATTTCAGTTATATCGCTGCGGCCGTTGCACCTTTCCATGCTTCCCTGGAGTTTCTTTTACCAATACTCCGCACAATATTCTTTCCAAGCCACTGACTGCTTTCCCACATAACCTATCGTCGAAACAATGGTCAGCGGTGAGAGAGAAATGAATCCTGTCACAATGACTATCATTAATTCTCGGAAAGAAATTGGCCAAGCCGGGGATCGAACCAGTGACCTCCTGTTCTCAAGTCCTTTGACAGTGCATGGGTCAAGTGAAATAGGTAACTTGCATACACAAAATCGCTTTCTTCTGCATGGTATAAATAGTATTTCAACCCGTGTATTAAACAACCCACTGTTTTAACGATCCCCGGGAAAATTGTGGAAAAAGGACAAAACTGATCTTTACCAACATTTTCTCCTTTTCCAACAATATTTTTTGTATCCTTTCAAAAATGAATCGAGTCATCTTAGCCACATTTTGATTTGTTGTCTGCAAATGCTTCCAAATTGGATATGTTACTTTTTTCGTCTGGTAAAGGCCTATATCTTTACCACACAACAAAATTTTGGACTCGACCAAATTGAAAGCATTTGCAGACGACAAATTAAGTGCAACTCAAATGGTAATTTATGTCTTTAATAGGATAGAAAACATTGTGGGAAAAGGAGAAAATGCTGGTTACCAGCATTTTCTCCTTTTCCCACAATGTTTTCAAAAGGCTTCTTCCTAACGGTCGTTAAAACTCGGGATTGTGTGGAAAAGAGCTAAACCATCTCTAGACTCGGGACAAAAATACGAATTCAACAATATATAGATATCACTTACCTGTACTATTCTGTCTCCTTGTAAAATCGACCGGGACTTGATCACTATTTGTAGTAATCTCGTGCGCATCCTGCTGGTCCGGCACGCGCAAATCTTGTTGCACTGCTGTCTCCATGCTGTGTTACAGACAAGATTAGTGCCCCGACCGTCCGAATTACAAGTTATTATATCAACAGCCTTTCAGCCGCCGGGATCCGCCCAGCCTTTAGAGGATCGCCGCCCCTATTTTGTAACTTTCATTAGTCCATGTTAGCAAAGATGCTAAGATATATGTTGAATTTCTCAATAAAACTTGTGTCGTTGTAAAGATGAAATTGTTTATGGGGCTATCTAGCCACCCTTGCAATTTAAAGTAAGTAAAATAAATTGAAAGAAAAACATAATCCCTGAACTTTCCTTCGACGTAAATATTCAGAAATTTACAGACAACATTGGCGTAATCGGATACGTTTGATGCCATTCCTTAAACGCATTATTCTATGACAGAATTTGTGACAGAAGACACGCCCTTACCACGTGACATATTGGTGTTTGTTGATACATCATCTAAAGACCACGCCCCCTTATTGTGTATCCGATTTCTGATGGTGCTGCAAGATGCTGTGGACGTTTATTGATCGCTCCGTCAACAATGGCCGTTTTCCAATAGCGAGAGCGCTGTACATAACACCGCGGAGAGGATCTTTTCGAGAGGTTTTATAAATCTCGCCACAATATCATAGAAACGACTCTGTAAGATTGTACGTTTGACTTATAAGATGTAACAAGTATATTTACTTCTAATAAAAAAGTAGCCAAGTTTCTTTAAGGAATTTCACAATTTTGCATTATTTTTTTACCCGCCGTTTTGTAAATCAGTTAGGAAACTGCTGATAATGAAAGGCAATTTATACTATTTTATTTTACAACAGTACCCGGATTACAAAGTACAATCTATGCTTCTCCTATTGAATTTCATGTTTATTTTAGTGCTTAACATTTAGCCTGCTAAACTTTTTGTCGACAGCGTAGGTCAAGTTCAGACTGCACAGAACGTGCAATATGATCTTTGATCTACATTGTCCGATGAGTAGATTTTTCCCCAAAAATACCTTTGAAAGAGCTAAATTTTGGTTTTTACTATCGGCTTGAAATTTTCATTTCATTTATTCGACAGGATAAGGGTTCAGTAGGATCTTGGTATCCATGTGTAATTCTTTCGGGGACAAGGAAAAGTTGATCATTAACTCCTACCGGATATTATGACGAACTTGTCAGATTATTTAACCCTTTACCAAACGACAAAATTTTAGCCTTGGGGAAATTAAAGCACTTGCAGACGACAATTTCAATGTGGCTCAAATGGTGCAATTTTCGCTTGACAGGGTAGAAAACATTGTGGGAAAAGGAGAAAATGCTGGTTACCAGCATTTTCTCCTTTTCCCACAATGTTTTCAAAAGGCTTCTTTCCCAGGGGCGTCAAAAGGCGGTATTGTGCGGTAAAGGGTTAACATGTATTCAAGTGCCTTACTGTTAACTGAAAACGCACTTCTTTCTCTGCAGGTAAAAAATACCAGTATTAAAGTTCAGACCAGAACATGTATATGAGCCATGCTCTGGCAAAAGGGACTTAATGCATCTCCGTGATGCTTTGTAGCAATCAAGCCATCACATAATTATGGATCCATAATAGCCACTTTTTTAACAACTGACTGAATCATGAAGTGGACTGGTTCTTGGACATACAGAAAATTGACCTATAGCGAAAGGTTTCGGCCCAGGTCAGCCTGCGCGGACTGCACAGACTGACCTGAGTCGATACTTTTCGCAGATACATTAAGCCCACTTTTCACAGAGCATGACTCATATGAATGAAACGGATATTTTTAGTAGACGAAAAAATGCTATATGTAGTGCTTTCAAGGTATGTTTGAACCAAAAGTTTAAAAAAAAAACTTTCAAATTGCGTAGATTCGGGATCAAACTCTACTTCTGTGCTGTCTGATCAAGATCTGCCATCGTCAGTGTGACTCAAGATTGTCCAAGAAGATGAGCAAAAGAACGGTCGTTACAAACAAAGCACAGACTGTTTTCACTTCCTAAAGTTTTCTACTAACAGCCAAAGTAAAGTGGTTATTGAATGGTGTGTTATGCCGCTTGAAGCATCATTCTAGTTACATCACGGCGACAGCTCGCTCATTCCATCATTAGTTTACCATTAATTCATCTTCTTCATCTTCTTCATTTTCAAACACCACAATCATTAGTATCAGTCATCATATCACCATTTATTATTATTATTATTATTATTATAATTCATGTATGTCCTGGAAAAACCAGTACTAGGCTAGGCTGATTGATTGTATGGTGTTTAACGCCGTTTTCAATATTATTTCAGTTATATCACGGCGGCCAGTGCACCTATCCATGCTTCCCTGGAGTTTCTTATACCAGTATTCCGCACAATATTCTTTCCAAGCCACGGTACTAGGCTAGGGCTCTGAAGCGTCTTGCTCGAGGGCATTCCACCTTAAATACCAGCGCGTCGAATGAGGATCAAATTCGGGGTATCCAGGCTTGAAACCCTATACATTCAAACCTGGGCCATACAGGATCTCACCAAAATGGAAAGGAAACATGGCCCGTATAAGTTCTGTACAAAGCCTGAAAAGTCGAAGGCCCTTATTGCGTTACTAGTTGGGACAACTAGTGTTTACTCTTCAGTAGACGACAAAATCTTAGACCTGTACAATTTCTAAGCCATGCAGATAACAAATTAAAAAAGTGCAATAGAAAGAGTAGAAAAAAACCGTTTGGAAAAAAGTAGGAAAATGCTTGTTACCAGTATTGTTTCCCGCCTTTTCCACAACGTTTGCAAACGTCTTGTTTCTTAGGGTCGTTAAACTCTTTACCACAAAATTTTAGACCAGTATTTGTAGACAATAAATGAAATGTGGCTCAAATTGTGGAAGTCGTCATTGATAGGGTAGAAAACATTGTGGGAAAAGGAGAAAATGCTGGTAACCAGCATTTTCTCCTTTTCCCACAATGTTTTCAAAAGGCTTCTTCCCCTGGGTCGTTAAAACTCGGAATTGTGTGGTAAAGGGTTAAAAACTTGAGATTGTTTGGTATTGAGTTAAAAACAAAAAGTATCATAACAACAAAATGACATTTCCTTTAACTATAGTCTAGAATCGAAACAAATTAGATCCATGCCTCTTGGCAGTTCAGCATTTCTTGGCATCCAATTTGTTACAAGTCTCAATCTAACACAGATTCAATCTAAACGTCCTGACAAACAGGAATCTGTTAAAATCAAATCTAATACGCCGAACAGCTCGAGGCACAAAGTTTTTTTTTTTTTTTCTTTCTTTCTCTCCTCTCTTTTCGTTAATTGTTTGTTTGTTGACGAAAACTACTTTCAAAAGGAATCAGCTTTTTTTTTTTCACGGGGGGGGGGGGGGGGGGGGGGGGGGGGGCGCGCAGCTGCCTGACCTCCATGATGTAGCAATGATGGCAAGTGTATCATTTGTATCATTTATACCATATCACCACTGTTCAAGTCAATGACTCCTTTTCAACATGATCCAAGATTAGACTGCACGTTCTTTGCAGTCTGATCTTCATGTCCACTGTCCGCAAAAGGTCCTTGAGTCGCGCTTAGCATCCTAAGGGTTAATCATGAGCTAGACGGGTCCTTTGACATGCAGGAAATTTAACAGTAGCAAAAAGTTTCGACTAAGGTCAGCCTGCGCGGACGGTATAGGCTAACATTAGATGATACTTTTTGCAGATACCTTTTTACAGAGCATGATGATATGTGTTTTGACTGAACGGTGTACATAATGTACGCCGCCTCAACATTATTTCTATCATATCACGTCGACAGTTGTGTCACTTATGTGTTTCTTGGATTTCACCAGTACTTGGCAGGACATTCCGGTTTGAAATTAAACGCCACGTGTGAACGTCGATCCCAGGACCTCTTGATTACTAATGAAGCGCCTTCACCACAAAGTAATGTAGGAAATGGAACGTATGAGCCATGCCCTGGCAAGAGGGGGCTTAATGCATCTCCGTGATCCATGATACAGAGCAAGTCATTACATAATGGAACCAAAAAATCCATTTCGTCTAACAATTGACTGAATCATGAGGTACACTGGTCCTTTGACATGCAGAAAATTGACCTATAGCGAAAAGTTTCGGTCCAGGTCAGCCTTCGCGGACTGCGCAGGCTGACCTGGTCGATAATTTTAGCAGATGCATTAAGCCTACTTTTTCAGAGCATGGCTCAAATGTTTGTATGAAAGTGTTATTATTGTCTATACATGCTATCATTTAAGGAATGAAGATAACTATTTTTTTTTTTATTTCACGGAGGTATGGAACAAAAAAAAACCCCTAATCACACTGTATGAGAATCGCCGTCAACATACGAGTACAGGGGGACATCAGGCTGGCAAAACCTCGGTCTCGAAAAGAGTGTCATCGTTTCCAGGGTGGCGCTGTACCGAAACTTTTGATCAGTTGAAATGGAACTTACCCGCTATAAATCAAGCTGGCAAAGGCGTTTTCTTGGTCTAAAGGTAGTGACAGAAAATCCAAATTAACGTTAAAATAAAAATCTCCGCGCTGAAGAGTGTCCAGTCAAAAGACAAATTTGGTTGGTGAAGCATTCCTTCTTTCGCTGTTTTGATAAAATCGAGATTTTTGCCAATTAACTCTTTTCCAATCGACATAATTTTAGACTTGTCCAAATTGATAGCGTTTGCAGACAGCGAAATTACAGTGACTCGAAAATTTTAATTTGTTTAGGGAAGGGTAGAAAACAATGTTGGAAAAGGAGAAAATGCGGTTACCAGCATTTTCTCCATTTCCCACAATGTTTTCAAAAGCCTTTCTTCTCAAGGTCGCTAAAAGTCGGTATTGTGTGGTAAAGGGTCAAACAGAAAGAAGGGTACACCAAGACTTTCGTGATACAACAATGGTATAGATCTGAACTATTGGTTACATTTGGCGAAATTAGTTAAACAATTTCAAGTCCAAATTGTCTTTCATCAATTGCCGTCTTCATTTATTTATAAGCCAGTACCTTCATCTCGTGCACTGGTGCACCCACCGTGTTGCTGCTATCACATTTACATGTGCAACTGCATTTTCTTCAAAGGTTTTAAAAAAGAAATCAGTTCAATTAGAATTCATTAACCCTTAGACTGCTAAGTGCGACTCACTGACCTTCTGCGGACAGTGTAGATCAAGATCAGACTGCACAGAACGTGCAGTCTGATCTTGGATCTACACTGTCCGATAGGTATGTTTTCACACACACATACAAAAAAAATAAATAAATAAACCTCGAAAAAGCAATATTTGGGTTTTTCTATCAAGTTGAAAGTTTCATTTAATTTATGTAGCAGTATAAGGGTAGGCATCATTACATGACATATCATGCATTTTCCTTCACGACACTTTCTCTCTGTTTTACAGTCTTGAGGGCGGAAGTCTTTGAGGACGTACTGGCAAAAGAAGGAAATGCTTCTAACCAACATTTTCTTCCTTTCCCACAATGTTTTATAACCATTCACAAGTAGACCCCATCATTTTCCAGTTTCTCAATACTTTGTCGTCTGCAAATGCCTGAACCATTATCCTGCTGAATGAAAGAAATAAAACTTTTAAGCTGATAGTAAAAACCCAAATTTTCCTATTTCAAAAATATCTTTGGAGGAAATATATCTCCCTATCGCACAGTGTAGATCCAAGATCAGACTGCACGTTCTGTGCAGTCTGATCTTGATATGCAAAAGATCAGTAGGTCGCGCTTAGCAGCCAAAAGGTTAAATACGGTCGAGTTTAAAAGTCTTAATGTCTGGTAAAGAGTTAAACAGTGTGCCCCGTTTTTGTTACTGTTCCCAAATCAAAAGCCCTAACTAGCTTTTAATATAGACATTCTGTTGGCTCTATAACCATAAATGATAATGTATTAATTTATTGTAGTTTTTCTCTGACTTTTCCCCCATAATCTTATGTACATTTTCAATATAATTATCATATATATATATGTACTTCTTGTGTGTGTGCTTCGTTTTCGAGCGCGTCTCATTTTTCCAATGATGACGTAAGCTATGTTACATAATACGTCATAGAGCCTACGCACAACCGCTTCGCTGGCAGTAAACTGGCTCACACAGTAGAGTTTTTTTTTTTTAAACACTTTAGTAGTTACCGAACAAAACACTGCTGTATAGCGGACCCGTGGTATCCTATCATTTTTTGAAGTGTACGAGTAAGGTAGCAGCGTGTCTCCAAACTAAACAGAACGCATTCCTTTGACAATCTGTAATTCTTAACAAAACAAGTTCAATGGGATTCCTGCACGCATATGTGTGCACAGTTTAATTCTACACAAGTTAAAAAAAATGCAGATAATTTTCACTAATTACAGCCGAGACCTGTAAACAAATTTTTAGCCTCGGATTCATCAAAAATTTCTTACTATTGTTGTAATTTTGATTTCAGCTAGCCCTCTGATTGGGCGAATATGTCGACCAATCGGGTAGCTAGTGGCAGGATTTGTAAGAACCATGCTCTGTAAAAAGAGGTCTTAATGCATCTGCAAAAGTATCGACCAGGTCTGCCTGCGCAGTCAGCGTAGGCTGACCTGACCCGAAACATTTTGCTATTGATCAATTAATGTTTTGGATGCCGAAGGACTTGTCTACCTCATGATTCAGTTGCATGTTAGACAAAATGGATTTTATGGACCCATAATTGTGTGATGACTTGCTTTGTACAATGGATCACGGAGACGGCATTAAATCCCCTTTTGTGAGAACGTGGCTCATATTAGAAATTTAATTTAAGCGGTCCTGAATCATTTGTAGTTTGTTGTTAAGAAGTTGAAGCTTTTGCAAACCTTTTACCAAACAGTTCAATGATTTAACGACCCTGTGGAGGAAGGCGTTTGAAAACAAGGGGGGGGGGGGGGGGCAGGGAACAGAGAAAAAGTAAAGTAGGTATTGAGCATTTTCTCCTTTTTCTATCAAAGTTTTCTATCCTTTACGAGACAAAGTCTGTAATATGAGAAGCACTCAAATTATCTTCTGCAAACGCTTTCAATTTGGATTAGTATAAAATTTTTGTCGTTTGGTAAAGGATTTTTGAAGCTATACAATTGTCATTCCGTAATATTTTTCCAAACGATATATTTTATCGGTTCCTTACCGGCTGATTAACTAAAAAAAGAAATCTGAAATCGAAGTTATAACAAAATGCCATATTAGTTGTACCGTTAAAGTACTAGTAATTCATTTTTATTAAAGGATGTAATTCAAACGAAGCATTTCCGACCACTAAGAACTAAAGAATCTCCAAATTTATTCAGTTAAAAAATTCCGAGTGATAACGACCTTTATGAAGAAGCCTTTTAGAAAATATTGTGAGGAATTTTTAAAGTGAAAATGCTGGTAACTAGCATCTTCTCCTTTTCCCCACAGTGTTTTCTCCTTTTTCAAAAACAACCCCGTCATTTGAGTCATATTTACCTTGTCATTTGATTTGTCGTTTGCAAACGCTTTCAATTTTTTGGGCGAGTATAAGGTCACTTACGTCGTTTGGTATAGAGTTAAATCAAATTCTTTTCTTGCCAATGCTCATTTCTTCATTGCCCCCGTAAACAAAGTAGCAGACACTTAGAAATCATCATCGTAGAAAAAAAGATAATGTACAGGTAGGGGTATAAAACATTAATATAAATATATGTACAAATATCACAATATATCATACCTTGGCCACGAGATAATAAAGTTGTGGCCACCAGATAGAAAGTTGTGCTCACGAGATATAAGCCTCGGCTACGGGACACTAAGCTGTGTCACGAGATATCAACCCTTAAACTGCTAAGCACGACTCACCGACCTTTTGCGGACAGTGTAGATCAAGATCAGACTGCAGTCTGACCTTTGATGTACACTGTCCGATACGGTGTTTTCTTTCAGGCTAAATCAACTCTGAAATCGCAATATTTGGTTTTTTACTATTGCGTAGAATTTTTTCTTTCATTCATTCAGCAGTTTGATGGTTAAGTGGTGGCCAAGATATATAAAGTCCAGGCGAGTCGAGAGGTAAGTCGTGGCCACGATATGTTATGTAGTGGCCAAGAGATATAAGTCTATGTCACGAGATATCAACTCGTGGCCAAAACAATGAAAACAGAAATGTTATCTCAGTGCTGTCGGGCCTATTAAATATGTATGACACAGAAAATGATAGGATCTGAAGATCTACTGACGTTTTGTAACAGTTAATTTGAAGTGCAATTGATCACTTACTTCAAAGAGAATTCCATCGTGAAAAACAAGTGTTTTGACGAATTAGTGGCATTATATGTGCAATCGTTTGACCATTCAACACACCAATCCACGTTTCAACGACCCTGAGGAAAAAGGCCCTAGAAAACTTGTGTAAAGAAGAAAATAGCTTTTGGCTAGAGGTTTTATGTGCGTCGATAAAATGGGTTGTCTGTGTGTCTGTCTGTGTGTCCTGTCTGTGTATCTGTCTGTCTATCTGTCTGTGTGTCTGTCTGTCTATCTGTCTGTGTGTCTGTCTGTCTGTCTGTCTCGCAGTTCATGATACATGTGATGTGAAATTATAATGGCTCATAATCATCAAGACTCGACTTCAAGAATATTTGTTCTAAAGGCGAAAAGAACAGAGAAGACTCGTCCCAAACAAAACTCGGACCAAATTAAAGAAGACTCTATCTCTTTTTTTAATATACGTAATTTTATTTATATACATTTATCCTATTGAAATAGTAAGAAATATAAAGAACATATATGCAAGTCAATGTGTTCTTTTTCATTTCTCTAGACATAAAACGAATTTCTTTGGTCCGATACTGTTATTACCCGATTCTGTTCGATCCGGATAATTTACCAACCGCTATATGGCCCGCAATATGCGAAATGACACCTTCGGACATTTGCGTAAAGTGTCGTCTCGGATTAGTGCAGTCCGCGCCGGCTAATCCGATACGGCACTTTACGACTACATAAGATTTTTTCATACAAGAGACTTTCGTGAAAAAGAAAATCGCACAAAAACGGGAAGCGCCGTCTCAGGCTGATCTGGGACGACACACTTTTACGCATATGTCCGAAGGTCCCTTTTCTTGTGTTTCTCGCCATATAAGGTTACTGTATCTTCCTCGGGACCTTTCGATACGTTCATATTACAGGCACTTTTTTTTTTTTTCAGAAACTTCGCCCTCTATAACTTAACCCTTATCCTGCTTAAAAAGTTAAATGAAACCTTTTGAGCCGATAGTAAAAACCCGAATAATGTTATTACAAACATACTTTTTGCAGCAAAATATCTCCTTGACGGACAGTGTAGATCCAAGATCAGACTGCACGTTCTGTGCAGTCTGATCTTAATCTACACTGTCCGCAAAAGGTCAGTGAGTCACGCTAAGCAGCTTAATGGTTAATAATAAGACAAGATGTCCAGCTGTTTTACATGTTGAACCAACCCCCAGTCATTTGTCATTATTTTTCAGGTATTTCTGAACTTGTTTGGTTTGGTTTGTATTGGAGTTTAACGCCATTTTAACAGCTTAGGTCATATCGTGGCGGTCAGCGACGCACCTATGTGTTTCCTGGCTTTCTCACACCAGTACTGACACAACTTTCTTTCCAAAGCCACTAACTACTTTTCTCACATGCATCAGAGGTGAGAAGCGAAAAATTGCCGGAAAGAAAGTTTGCCTCAACCGGGTATCGAACTCGCAACCACCAGGTCACGATTTCTGAACTGGAATGAAAAGTTGTTAATTTTGTTGTGTTCTAATCTTGTTCGTTATCTCTGACCTGGTACATAAGACGGGGCAAATGGATCAATATTAAGACAGTAATAAAGGCCTAAAATTTTGAGGACAATTTTTTCGTGTTCAACCATTAAATGGAAATTTCAATACTACGGTGAATAAATTGACAGAATCTGATTGGTCAATATTAATTTTACCAGCGCGTCGTTATTTCAAAAGCCGACCACTAAGTTTCATTGAACATTCAGATTTGGTCAGTATTGTCCAGCTTTAAACTATTTGTAGTCGACAAATTACATGTGCTCGGAATGATAGAATTGGTCTGTAGAGCAGTGGGAAACATAGTTGAAAATGAGAAATGTTGGCAGACAGCATTTTCCCCCACACTGCTTTGAAAAAGCCTTCGTCCCCCAGAATCATAAAGCAGATGATCGTTTCTGTAAAGGGTTCAACTATGTGCAACGAAGGACATCTTCGGAAGCTTGATTGGATGGTTAATTAATTTAATGATATTTAAAGCCGTTCAACATTATTCGAGTTATATGGCGGCGGCCAGTGCACCTGTCTATGCTTTCCTTATCATTATTATTATTATCCCCCCCTTTTCTTTTTTTTTTTTTTTCTTATCCAGAGCTTCGCACAACTTTCTTCCTAATCCACTGGCTGCGTTTCTATATAAACAATGATCAGCGTTGAGAAGGAGTGAATCTTGTCGCGATGGTTATCATCAATCCTCGGAGAAAAACTGGCTGAGCTTGAGATTCGAATCAGCAACCCCCTTCCCTCTGATTTCAATTCCAGCACATTACCGACTGAGTTAGCGGACTCAGCACAGAAACTGGAACACACGATACAGCTCTACGGGGGCAAGGGTTTGGAAGATAAAGCGCTGTAATGACCTGATAATCTGTTAATCGACATTTCCTCCCGTTTAATTTCCGATCCCTCAATTGTGTTCAATAATTGAAAAGATCCGCAAGGAATAAATGTTAAAAGACACGCAATGAAAAGGCGAAGATCTCCATTCGGACCAGATCGAATTCGTTCCACGACAAAAAGAGTCTGTACCATTCGCTGAAGTCACACCTAAGGACAAAATATCCGACCAACTTTAACCCTTAGGTTGCTAAGCGCGACTCACAGACACCTTGCGGCCAGAGTAGATCAAGATCAGACGGCACAAAACGTGCAGTCTGATCTTGAATCTACACTGTCCGATAAGGAGATATTTCCCCAACCCCCCATAACTTTAAAATAACAACGCTTTGGTTTTTACCATCGGCTTGAAAGTTCCATTTAACCCTTTCCCAAACGACAAATTTTGGACTGGTCCAAATTGAAAGAGTTTGCAGACGACAATTTTAAATTTGATGAAAATGGCAGAAAGTTCTTAAAAAGGGTAGAAAACACTGTGGTTTTCACGTGTCTGCAGTACAAGTCTTTTGAAAACACTGTGGGAAAAGGAGAAATTGCTCGTAACGAGCAATTTCTCCTTTTCCCACAGTGTTTTCTACCCTTTTTGAGAACTTCCTGCCATTTTCATCAAATTTAAAATTGTCGTCTGCAAACTCTTTCAATTTGGACCAGTCCAAAATTTGTCGTTTGGGAAAGGCTTAATTCAATGTTTTGCAGACGACACACTCACTGAGGGGTTAAATAACATCAACTTTCGAATGCTTTGTGTGCAGTATCGAAATATTTTTCTTCAGCCAACGAATGTCTTCTACATTAAATACGACATTTACTCGTGTACAGGTCATGGCAAAACGATTTCATTGATGGCTTGATTCCTTAGTCGATATAACGGGCAGCGTTTATGGCACTAACCTCTTTCCTTCTTAGAAAAGAAACTTTAATTTTCGTATCTGAAATTAATGTTGGAACGAGACAGGAAGAGGGAACGTAGTTTTTTTCTTTACATTTAAGCATCTTCCTAAATTCAGTCATCACTTTCTTGTTCATATAGCCTGTTAAGTCCAATAGTCACACAGAATGTAATGTGCTATTTGTTGGCTGCAAAGCGCGATTCAGTATACTTTTGAGGACTATGTAGATCGAGATCGTACTGCACAGAACCTGCAGTCTGCTCTTAAATTTGAGCCATTGCTTGAAACTTCGAAAGAATTTCGAAATCGCGGTACATTTATTTTTCTACTGGCTGCATATTTCGATTTAATTTATTTAACAGTTTATTGTTGAAATAAGATAACGAAAAACTCTAGGTCATATACAGGTCAAGTTTGTGCAAGCTACCAGGGCTCGGTTCAAACATTGCATCTAGTTGTTTATTGGACAAACACACATGTGCAGTTTCTCGCCTTTTTGTCGCAATGTTTTCAAATCTTGTCTTTTGACCCGTAAACTACTAGAAAAATGAAACGAAAATTTCCCCTAAATACTAAAGACCCAAATATTGCGATTTCAAAGTTGATTTCAAGGAAAAGAAAATATCCTATCGAACAGTGTTGATCAAGGATCAGACTGCACGTTTTGTGCAGTCTGATCTTGACTTACACTGTGAATCGCGCTTAGCAGCCTAAGGATTAAGGAAAACGTTAATAGATACTGAGAATGGTCTAACCCTCTTGAAAAGATAGTATAGCCTGTACAAGAAATATCTACTTTTAAATAAGATAGACGGCGTAAATTTGCCGGCAAATAGGAAGGGACCCGTAAAATAAACATGTCTACATTTTTTACCAATCACAAATTTCCATTTATTCATTGTTATCAGAACCAAAAATAGGTCAAATGTCGGCACATTCAGCCACGCCGAAAAATAGATTGCAATCATTTGAGAACCACAAAGTTTAATGTATTAATGTGGTAGAACTGACTATTAAGAAGTCCCCAATAGATTAGGTTATGAAAATAATGCTAACGTATGAGCGGCGATCTGGCAAAAGGGGGTTCAGTGCATCCTCATAGTGCCTTATACCAACCATTTTGTCGCATAATATGAAACCGCTTTGTCTTACAAGCCGACTGAATCATGAATTAGACTGGTCCTTTAACATGCAGAAAATTGACCAACAGCAAAACGTTTCGATTCAGGTCAGCCCGCTCAGACTGCACAGGCTGACCTGTGTCGATACATTTTGCAGATATATTGAACCCCCTTTTCACAGAGCAGGACTCGCATCTATTAAGCATTTTAAATGACCGTTATCTTGCTGTCTAATTTGTCATTTTACTGGACGCATTTCTTAGCCGGAGAGTACAAAATTGGCACCTATAGGTAAATTACCAAGTATTTTATAGCCATTAAGCTTCTAAGTGCGACTTACTGACCTTCCGCGGACAATGTAGATCAAGATCAGACTGCACATCACATGCAGTCTGATCTTGGATCTACGCTGTCCGATAAGGAGACATTTTTCTCCAAAATATACGTTTAAAATAACATTATTCGGGTTTTTTCTTCATCGTCTTGAAAGTTTTATTTAAATTCTTTAACAGGATAAAGATTAGATATTACTAGTAATGTGATTCCGTATTACAATATATTTGAGCAATGCTCTTGCAAAAGGGGGCTTAATGCATCTCCGTGCTGCATCATACCAAGTTAGACATCACGTAGTTTGGGATCCGTATAATTCATCATGTCTCACAATCGACTCTGTCATAGGGTAGAATGGTCTCTTGACATACAGAAAATTGACCAATAGCGAAAAGTGTCGGTCTAGGTCAGCCTGCGTGGACTGCCCAGTCTGGCCTGGGTCGATACGTTTCGCAGATGCATTAAGCCCCCTTTTCACAGGGCATGGATCATATGGCTTGCAACACACGAAAAGGGGCCTTCGGACAATTGCGTAAAGTCTCGGATTAGCCTGCGCAGTCCGCGCAGGCTAATCCGAGAAGGCACTTTACTACTACATAAGATTTTTTCATACCGTAGACTTTCGTGAAACAGAAAATCGCATAAAAACGGGAGGTGTCGTCTCGGGTTAGTCACAGACTGCACAGGCTGATCTGGGACGACACACTTTTACGCATATGTCCGAAGGTCCCTTTTCGTGTGTTGGATGCCACATCTTTTTCGTAACTATGCAAAGGCTTTTACTCATCCAGTTTGATCACAGACGTACAGTTCATTGAAGGAGAAAAAATAAAAAAAGGGGAAATTGAAAGGTAACCATTGCGGACAAGTAATCCATCGTGTTCGAGAAAGCCTTGAAAAAAAAGAAAAGGATCCGAAATTAAACACTCTTTAAAAACTCGTTGATGTATGCATTGGTCTTGACACTTCGGAAATAGAAACACTCAATTTTGCTTCAATGTGATTTCGTGTCGACGTTTTTGATTGGTTAATCAAGAAAGAAAACAGTCACACGCGCCGCGGAAATAGACAACAGTCGAGTATCCGGATTTATTTGTCAGAGTTGTAAAAATCATTCAATATCGTGTTCGGGATTTTACCCTTTACTAAACTATCCCGTGTTTTAACCACTCAAAGGAAGAAGGCTTTTGAAAACGTTGAGGGAAAAGGAAAAAATCAAAGAAAAACATTTTCTCCTTTTTCCACAATGTGCTCTAGCCTTCAAAGACATACATTCTGTATCCATCATTTCAGACGCATCTAACCTTTATTTTGCTTAATAAAAGAAAAGAAGTGAAACATTTAAACAGATAGTAAGACCCAAAAACATTGCTATTTGACAGATATATATATATATATTGTCCGCAAAAGGTCATTGAGTCGCGCTTAGCAGCTTGTGAGTTAATTCGTCGTCTGCAAATGATTTTAGTCTGGACGAGTCTAAACATTTCTCGTCCTGTAAAAGATTAACTCTTTTCAAGGCGACACAAAAATTATACTCGCCCATTTTGAAAGCATTTGCTGACAACAAATTGAATGTGACTGAAGCGATGGGGTTTGTCTTTTAATTGTTAGAATATACTGTGGGAAAAGGAGAAAATAATGGTTATCATCAGTTTCCCTTTTACCCACAATGTTTTCTAAAGCCTTCTTACCGACTGTCTTTTGATGGATACACTAACTGCAAGGCAGGCGGGACCATGTTCCGCAATAGATCGAATTTTTTCGGCGTAGCCGTATATGCTGTCTTTTGACCTACTTTTTGGAACTGATAGAAAATGAATATAAATTTGTGATAGGTCAAATATGTGGACATGTTTATTCTATGGGCACTTGTGGAAAAAAATGTAGGCTTTTTTTTTTTCTAAGAGCCCAGCATATTTGGGGGGGGGGGGGGGGGGGGGGGGGCAAATTTACGCCGTCTATCTTTTTTATAGCTATTTCTTGTTTCCGATCAGGCAGTATGTCTGAAAGGGCAACTTCATAATTTCATAAAATGTAACATAGAAATAAACTGAAAATATTTTAACCCATTGAGCTGCTAAGCGCGACTTGCTTACTCTTTGCGGACAATGTAGATTCAGATCAGACTGCACAGAACTTGCAGCCTGATCTTAGATCTACACTGTCTGATAAGGAGATATTTTTCTCCAAGAGAAAAAGATTGTAATAACATTATTCAGGTTTTTACCATGAAATTTCTTTTAGGCAGGAGGAGGGTCAATAGAACAATCGTCTCAAACAACTGCTCTGTACAAAGGGCGTTACTCGGATTTGAAAACTCTGGCTAAATTTCAGAGGTAAGTTTTATCATTGAATTTGATATGATGGCAAACCATCAATAAATACAGAGGAGTATGCAAAAAAAAAAAAACTGTGTTCCCTTTATGGGATACGTATCCTTTAATTTGCTACCTAATACAATATCAAAGAAAAATGTCTGCAAACATTTTCTACACCTTCTCATGGATAAGATTTAAAGTAATATTTTATTTGATAAAAGCACAATGCGCTGCGGTGAAAATGCAGAAAGACCTGCAGAAGGCCACGGCCCGATAATTCAGTCGGTTATGTACAAGGTTTGAACCCAGTGCGTCGCTGGTTCGATTCCATAGCTCCACCTATTTCTCTCCTAAGATTGGTGATAGTCATGGCGATGGGATTCGTTCTTTTCTCAACGTTGATCACTGTTTTGACAATAGTCATGTTGGAAAACCTGATAGTGTCTTGGAAGGATATAATGCAAGGTACTCGTTGAAGAACTCCGGGAAAGCAGGGATAGGTGTACTGGCCCCCTTCGATTTAACTGAAACAATGTTGAAGTCGGTGTTAAACACCGTACAAACAAACAATCCTTTTACTGAATGAAGTTTTGCGGCTCAGTAGATCTATACCCAATCCATAAGCATAAAGAGACAGATAGAGTAGACAGAGCAACCAAACCCCTTATTAGATAAATCCCTGGAATAACAGCATAAAATAACCATAAACAACTTCTCATTATGTGCTGTCATTTATGAATGGATGACAGGATTCTGTTCACTTCTATCCGTCAAAATTACACGTGCATTGATACGGCACGAGCCACCGATTCGGAAATTACCATTACCACTAATAAGAATCGTATTACTAGAGATATTTATCGCGGCATCTTGACCGGGGTTCAGAAAGACCGCGGGGTTTAACTTCTTACAGAGCAATTTCAATTTCTAGCGACCCTCAGGTGAGAGGCTTTTGAAAACATTGTTGGAAAAGGAGAAAATGCTGGTAACCAGCATTTTCTCCTTTTCCACAATGTTTTCCATCCTTTCAAGAACAAATAAAATTGTTAATCTCCAAGTAATGTGTCGTCCGCGATGCTTCCAATTTGGAAAACTTTAGAATTTTGCCGCCTTATAGAGAGTTTATCTATTGCCATACAGGAAGGCACACAGGTTGCCATACAGGTACAGGTAACTCTGCTATTGACAAAATTTTGAAAACCGACAAACATTATGAGAAAACGAGCAAATGTTAAAAGGGTCGATATTTATAAAAACTATCACAAAAGTATGGACCGATGAACCCGTAAAACAAACGAGCGTGCTCTGGCAAAAGGGGGTTTAATGTAACTGCACGATGCATTATACCAAGCAAGAAATAACATAATTACGGGTTCATAAAATCCATTTTGTCTAACAAAAGGCTGAATCCTGCGATAGAATGGTCCTTGTACATGCAGAAAATTTACAAAGAAGAAAACGTTTCGACCCAGGTCAGCCTGCACGGACTGCCCGGGCTGACCTGGATCGATACTTTTTTTCAGATGCATTTAACACCCTTTTCACAGAGGACGGCTCAAATTATTGTTGCTCGAAATAGATCTTTTTTTTTTTCATGACGTTTAACTTCACTTTCGACAATGATTCATTCATATGAGAGAGAGAGAGAGAGAGAGAGAGAGAGAGAGAACTATTTTGTGTCCTATAAGTGCTACATCAGTACTAGACAGGGGTTCCTCTGTGCCTTTCCCAAGGACCCTCCAACTTGACCAACGCCACAACCGGGGATAGAACATGGGTTCTCCTGATTACAAATTAAACGTCATAATTGCTTAACTGCACAAAAGAAAATATAATCAAGATATCTTAGTACGTTTTAGGAAAGAAAAGGAAGTGTAAAAAAGGTAGCTTTTGCCGTGACGTTAGGGTGGAAAAGGTATCTAACACAATATATTTGTCTTAATTAATTTCTTGTCAACATGATGTATGCGGTGCTGGGTTAAGGCTAAAACAGACTGCGGGTGAAAGTATTTCATGGCTCCGTCGTCCATTCTACCTTTCTTAACTTGTTACCACCTGCAAGTTGCTTCCTTCGTCTTAAAGGGGCCTGTTTAGTTTTTATGCCGTAAATCAAAATTTCTTGTAAATATCCGTGAATATAACTAGATATGAGCCATGCTCTGTGAAAAGGGGGCTTAATTCATCTGGAAAAAAGTATCGACATAGGTCAGCCTGTGCAGGCTGACCAGGACCGATACATTTTGCTTTTGGTCAATTTTCTGCATGTCAAAGGACCCGTGTAACTCACGATACAGTCGGTTGTTAGAGGAAAATGGACTTTACGGATCCACAGTTATATGACTTGCTTGGTATCATGGATCATGGAGATACAATGAGCCCTTTTTTGCCAGAGCGTAGCTCATTTTCTATTTTTTTTTTTTAAAGCGGTGTAATTTTGGGCGTCTGAATAACGGAAAGGTGGTTCTCTAATCAATAAATCTATTTTACCATGACGTCAGGGTGGCAAGGATATTTCTCCTTTTGCCACAAGGTTTGCAAAATTTTTTTGATGTCAGACGAAAAAAGCGTCATCTGCAGATTTAATCACACAGTCAACATCCAACACGTGGTATGAGGTATCTTATTGGAAATATCAATTGTATTATCATATTGCTTTCATTTCATTTCTCAATCTTATCGCCCACTGTATAACCGGAAGGAGTATTTTAATTGTATTCCTCCGCGCGCGTGTGTCTGTATTCTCGAAAATCGCCGGAAGCTATATTAGTAGAATCTTTCTCCACTCTGTAGAACTTGACTTCTTGGGCGCCAAATACGAACACGTCAACTCAACCTCTTTCTACATTGACTTGATCTCTTTTGGACGGATTAAAATAAAATTCACCGAAGTTCCGAAAAAAAAAAAAAAAAAATACTATGTTATAGACCTGACTAAACAAGCGGACGGTATAGATCCAAGATCAGACTGCACATTCTGTGCAGTCTTATCTTGATCTATGACATCCGCAAAAGTCCCTGCTTTCGGTTATTGCCCTGAAAGGGTTAGGATATCGTCAAAATGATAGAGTAAAAGAGCGTATGTCTTCAATATAGGACCATCTGCATGTAGCAACTGGCTTGAATTAAGACTTTAGTTTTCAGCGCATATTCTGACAGAGAGAACTTTGAATTGTAGTTTGATAACTTGATTCAAGTTTGACATACGAATACATATAAAAACACTCAGACAAAAGGGGAGATATCTCTCTTTTTTTAGTAATTTCGATTTTTGACGCAAAATAGTTGATTTCAAATATTAATCTAGATCTATAATTATGCTGTCCGCAAAGCTTCTATTGTCTGCCATCGCACTGAGACCTCGAAACTGAGGTAAAACTCCGGATTTAACCGAAAATGGACAAGCTTGGAGAAAAAATAAGCCTGACATTCGAATTTTGGACAGAAAGACACCAGACCAAAGTAACTATCTTTTTAACCCTTTACCACACAATTCCGAGTTTTAACGACCCCAGGCAGGGGACTTGAAACAGTGTTAAAAAAAAAGAGAGAAAATGCTGGTAACCAGCATTTTTTTTTTTCTTTTTCCCACACAATGTTTCCTACCCTCTCTATAATTTAAGCCACATTAAATTTATCGTTTGCAAATGCTTTAATATGGGTCAATCTAAATTGTTGTCGTCTGGTGAAGAGTTAATTCAAGTACTCATTACAACATTTGGTGATAGACTCGCTTATGTGGCTATTTATGGCCAGTCACGTGAACGCACGCGATAAAAGTGATGTATCTTTTCCCCGCCACAAGCATCAATTAGCGAAATATTTCATTGGAAAGAAGAATATTGCTTTTTAACTCAAGCGTTAAAGAACGATGTTCGCGGGACGATGTCACCACGAATTGGGAGTCCTGTATAATAGTAGCTTGTGGCCAAAACTGGCGACTTCTTGTGCATTGACCCTATATCACACGACAAAATTTTAGACTCATCCAAATTCAAAGCATTTGCAGACGAAAAATCAAATGTGGTTAAAATTATGGAGCTTGTCTGTAACAGAGTAGAAAACATTGTGGGAAAAGGAGAAAATGCTGGTAACCAGCATTTTCTCCTTTTCCCACAATGTTTTCAAAAGCTTTCTTGCACATGGACGTTAAACGCAGGACTGTTTGGTAAAGTGTTAAATCTTTTACCAGACAATTACCAGACAAGTTTTATTAACGACCCTGATGTAGAGAGCTTTTAAAAACATTTTGGGAAAAAGGAAAAAAATTATGGTAACAAGCATTTCGCTCTTTTCCCTTCATATTTTCTTCCCATTCATACATAATCACTTTCAGTGCCACCTTTACCTTGTCGTCTATAATTGCTTTGATTTTGGGTGAGTCCAAACTCTTGTCATTTGGTAAAGAGTTAAATCTTTAAAAGCATTTGCAGATGACAAATTGAATAATTATTGTTTAAATGGCGCTGTTTGTCGAAGGACTAGCAGTAAACATTGCGTTAGAAGGAGAAAGTGCTGGTTACCCAAGCCTTACTTTCAGCTAATACGAGGATAACCGAATCAATTCGTTAATAATCAGTCATAATCGTGTTTTACGGGGCATTTACGACATCCAGATTTGTGCGTCTGATTTACTAACTTTCTCATCAAATTGTACGTATTTTAATTGTGAATATTGAAAAAAAAAGTACTAAGAAACCCCCCCCCCCTTTACCCCTTCCACCCTCCCCCCCCCCCCCCCCACACACACACTCTATAAAATCCCACGAAACCGATTTCAAACATTGAGCCCTCTCTGATTTTGAAAAGGAAAAGCAAAATGAAGAGATAAATAGCAATATTAATGAATGGATAAAAAAAGGATGAATGAATCAGTGAATGAACCAATCAATCAATCGAGAAAGAAAGACAGAAAGAAAGAAAAATAACTATTTCAATTTTCTGCTACTGCACCAACTGGGTACTTTTAGGTAAAAAAGAATGTACTGGTTACGGAATCATCCAGGCCGTTTTCAAATGTTTGTTATTTTGATTCTAAATTAACATTTTACTAAACAATCCCTTCTGTCTTTTGAAAACATCGTTGGAAAAGGAGAAAATGCTGGTAACATGCATTTTCTCCTGTTCCCAAAATGCACTTCTTGCTTTTCAAAGATGTCTCCCTTCATTTTAGCCACATGTTATTTGTCGTCTGCAAATGCTTTCAAATTAGACGGATCGAAAATTGTGTCGTCTGGTGAACAGTTAAAAGACTTGCCACCAACTTTTGCTGTTCTTTCCAAGCCAATCAAATCACTTATCTTAGAATTTAGAATTAGAATTAATGTAGAATGGATGGTCAAACAAACCAGAGACAAGAACTATTTACGAGCAGTAAGTTGGTTATATCTCACTGTAAAAATCGTACCTAATTGGACGGTGTAGATCAAAGATAAGAAAGCATGCCCTATGCTGTCTTATCCTAATCTATATCGTTCCCGAAAAAGTACCGATTAAAAACCACATGCCATCGCAGCAGGGCTCACTTGTTGTTGAAAAAGTCGTTAAACGCCAAACAAACTACATGTACATGTATTTACCTTTTCGCACCATAGGCGAAAACGAAAGCTTTTGCGAGCGGCACCGATCAAGATCATACTGCACAGAACGTTCAGCCTAATCGTAGATCTATAAAAATGTCATGGAAGAGAGGAGAGGGATTCTTTTGATACAATAGAGTCCAACCGCTGTTAATAAAGCACATTAGGGACACTCAAAAAGTCAGCTGCTTGTTATCTATAGACAGGTGCCTGCTTACTGCTTAGTGCGGGTACATTTCGACAAACTTGCTTCCTATTGGACAATTTAATTCGGTTTATTAGTATTTATAAATCTACGATTGCTCAATACAGGTTTCTTGCTTAACACTTAAGCTGCTAAGCGCGACTCACTGACCTTTTGCGGACAGTGTGGATCAAGATCAAACTGCAAGTTCTGTGCAGTCTGGTCTTGATCTACACTGTCCGATATGGAGATATTTAAAAAAAATAGGTTTGAAATTAACATCGCGGTCTTTACTGTAGGCTTGAAAGTTTTATTTAAATTGTCTAGCAGGAAAAGCGTTAATGGACGTATGCACCGAGTTATTGGAGAGGACACCAGACCTCTCCAACAGTGGTGAGTTTAAAAGGCAGACTGCCTCAGAAATTCCTGCCTCAATCCAATCTTTTTGCGAGATTGTTCTGATAGGCAGTCTATTTCGTCATGGTTTTATAAATAAACCGAATCAAAAAGCTGAAATAGGAAATACACTTGATTTGTATTTACATGTATATGAAGGATTTCAAAAAAGATTTCTTATATTGATTTTAATTGCGAATTACCTCTTCTCCAATGATTGGAATTTTTCATTAAACAAATAAATCTACGCAAAAAGAATGGGAAAAAATATTTCGTTAAAAAAAGAGAAAGAACACCGCGGGAAAAAATCACGCGACTTGAAAACGCGAGAAGAGGGTCATGTGACTGTCATGTAATGCATAAGAGGCTTCGACGCAGCGTTAATCATTTAATGAAAAACTTGTTCTTCCCATGTACCAAAATATTGAAATCAAAAGCCAATAAGCTATTTGAAAACATTGATGCTGACCTCTCCTGGCTTCTTTTTGAAAGAAGCCAACTTGTACTGTATATGCATCCACTGACCAACGGACGTACGAACGAAGAGGCTGACTCCCGTTAACGCCCGAACCATTTTTTTTTTTTTGCGAGGTTGTAATGAATTGTGTTGCGAAGAGATCTAATCTGTCTTCCCAACTGTCTCCAATTTCTCGGATCGCTTTCCATTTGATTCGTCTAGAATTTAGATTCTGCGCACTCTACCTGAACATTAGTTTGTCATTTGGGGAACCAGAAAACTATCACGTGACCATGTAGCGTACTTGATTTATACGCTATTTATCTCCGCGAATGATGACTCGATGATGTATTCCTGATTTAAGGAAAATACCTCGCAGAAGACAAGCCAGGGCTTTGATGGATAACTTTAAGACGTTTTAGGACTTAAAGAGCCAATCTCCCCTCCCGAGGGAATGGCGTCGTGAAATTATTAGTCAAATTGAAAATCAACGCAGATTCCAGGAAACTTTGTAACCGATGAAAATCTGATTTGACCCTATTTACCGAGTTTCAGACTTTGATGCAGTTTTGATTAACAGAAACTATTGTAACATTAGTATTTTGTTTTAACATTTTCGATTAACTTTAAAGAGAAAAGCAAGTAATCAACTACAAGAAGAGTACTTACATATTTTTGTAAGCATGATCATTTTACAACCGGCGCTTACAGTAACGGTCTTTAGTCTTTCAAGGGCGCAGGACTGTTTCGCGATGGTGGGATTAACAAATTGCTCGTGGGGAGGAAATCCCTAATCAAAACGAGGCTAATCAATTGCAAAAATCAGAGTCTAGCGTGCCGTAGAAAATCTTTGCATAAACTGGCCCTGTACATTTATGGGAAATTAAATAAGTCTTTGCAAGACAGCAAGGTTTTACGCTTGTCCGTATTAAAATCATCTGAGCCATTCTCTGTGAAAAGGGGGCTTAATCATCGGCATCTGCGAAGATAAGTATCGACCCAAGTCAGCCTGCGCAGTCCGCGCAGGCTGACCTGGGCCGAAACTTTTCGCTGTTGGTCAGTTTTCTGTATGTCAAAGGACCAGTCTACCTCATGATACAGTAGGTTGTTAGACATAACGGATTTTATGGATCCATAATTATGTGATGTCTCGCTTGGAGTATTGGATCGCGGAGATGCATAAAGCAGATCATGGCTCATCTGTGGACGACACATTAAATGTGGTCAAAATGATAGGAGTTGTTCTTACCAGTATTTTCCCAACTTCCGACCGTGATTTTTTTTTTTTTCCAAATGTAAGGGTTTTTCTTTTTGGCTGTCGTCAAAAAAATGGAATATTTTGAAACAGTATTTCTTAATTTTTGAGATAATTTACAAAAAAAAAAAAAAAAAAAAACTGATATAAAAAAAAAAAAAAAAAAAAAATGTCGATTGTGTTATTGATCCATGCTGTGAAAAAAAAGAGGGTTAATGTGTCTGCAAAAAGTATCGACCCTGGTCAGCATGTAAGGTCAAAACTTTGTGCTATTGGTCAATTTTCTGCATGCCAAAGGACCATTCTGGAACTTATTAAGTTGGTTGATAGATAAAATTGACTTTATAATATTGACTTTATGGATCCATGATTATGGAATGACTAGCTAGGCATTATGCATCACAGAGGTGCTTTGAACTCTCTTTCGCCAAAGCACTGCCCAATTAAAAGTAAATACTTTAAATACTTATGCTGTATCTCGAAATTGGGATCGTATATTATATAAACGATCCCTGCGTGAAATCGGTATCTTTTGCCACTCTGTTTTAACTCTTTGCCACACAATCACAGGTTTTAACGACCCTGAAGAAGAAGTCTTTTGAAAACATTGTGGGAAAAGGAGAAAATGCTGGTTACCAGCATTTTCTCCTTTTTCCCACAACGTTTTCTAACCGTCCCATAACAAATTTCAGTTTTTAAGTCGCATTTAATTTGTCGTCTGCAAAAGCTTTCAATTTTGACTAGACTACAATTCTGTAGTTTGGTAAAGAGTTAAAAGAGCTCATTTGGTTTTTGCTTCAAAAGTTATTAGAGGGAGGGGCGGGCGGTTAACTACCATCGGAATTAACCCGTAAACTGCTAAGCGCAACTCACTGACCTTTTGCGTACAGTGTAGATCAAAATCAGACTGCACAGAACGTGCAGTCTGATCTTGAATCTACACTGTCCGATATTGTTCTCCAAAAAACTAAGTTTGAAATAACATTACTGTACTTTTTACTATCGGCTTAAAATTTCTGTTTAAGTTATTTAGCAGGATAGGGGTTAAAGAAGCGTAGGAATTAAGAGATGTCACCAAAACGAGGCGAAGTTGATTCCGTAGGCTTAAGAAACCACCGTTCTTCACCTTTAATGGGATTGCTTCAGACAGCAAATTGAAATCCGTGCTTTAACGTTGTGTTATGCGTTGGGACTTCCCCCCCCCCCCCCCCCCCCCAAATCCCTAGCTTTCAAAAGTTAGTTAAACATCACAACGTGTTATACTCGCACAAGACCGTGATATAATGAAAATACTCAGAAAGTATTCGTCGTGAAAGCGCATGTCTTTTGTTACTTAAAAATTCTGTAATATATATATCTTTGTATGTATGTATGTATGTATGTATGTACACACACACACACACACACACAAAGTAAATGTAGTGTAGGAAAAGGTAAAATTATTCATGATGAACATTTCAAACTTTTGAATCACTTTTCCGGGTGCTGTTTTGTAACAGAATATTAATGTGTAAATACATGAAGTTTACCAGCATTTTCTCTTTTTCTCACAATGTGTTCAAAAGGCTTCTTTCTTCACTGTCGTTAAAAGTCGAGATTGTGTGGTAAAGGGTTAATGAAAGAATGAGTTGGGGGAAAATTAATGATTTATCAGCTTATGGGGTATGTAGGACATTTAGGACTCATTGCCAGGATTCACTTTATTCTCGATGTATTCAAATCAAAAGCACAAGCTTTACCTTCTACATCATTATTTGTCTTCACACACTTGCAGAACACTGATCAATTTTCCGGGCCCCATGTACATGTACTTGAATTGACCAATGAGGTTTCAAAGGCCTGTGCACTAACAAAGATATGATCAAGTCAGCTGACGGACTAATCTTCCGACCTAAGCTGTGATTATTATTTGAGGCGCATTTTTACTATTATTACTATGATTACCAGACTTTAAAAACGTTCTCAAATCGTGAGTTGACAGCATATTTAAGACTCAACCCAGGGAACTATTGGACTGTTAACTGAGTTCAGTCGGATAATTTTGCCGAGTTGACTCCGCAACGTTGTCAATTAGGGTTTTGAAAACAATACGTAAGTCTGTTAATTTTAGTTAAATGCGTTTCAAATAACACACTCAACTTAAGTTGGGAAATCAGTCCGTTAGGAGATTGGAGAAAAAATAGAGACTTAATTCCTGCGTATGCATTATGTCCGGATATTAAATAGTAATTTTAATATAGATAAAAACTGGAAGAAGTAAATCACATAATTTATTGTGTCTTCCTTTGAAAATATGTTGTTCTCTCTGTCTTTATCTTGGTTGAAAGATGTCTGGCAAACAAATGCTACTCCACTTAGAAGCCTTACAGCCTCGCGATAGGCGACCGTGAAGCGAGATACCTGATCACAAGCAAAAATAAAATCATGCAGATTTCAATTAATTTCGACAAGTACAAAACTTCTTTAATGATCTTTGACAATGATGACGAACGAAGCATTACGCACGAACTTATTTTTGCAGGATTATTGATGGAAAAGGAGAAAATACTAACTAATGATTTTTTATTTTCCCAGAATGTTTTGAAGGCATAGATGGAATGACTTGGCAGATATTGTTTTTTGCGAATAACATAGATCCAAGATCTGACTGCATTGTGCGTGCTGTGTTATATTGGATCTGTGCCGTCCGCTTGTTTATTCAACATCTTTCTGAAATTCAGTGGATTATATTCCAAGCCTTCAAATCGTCACTGCAGTACCGGTAAAATACTGCTGTGTGGTATTTTAGTATGACCTGCGCATGTAATTTATCACGTGAAATTCCCACAAGCCTTTGCGAAATTACGGCGCGAAATCTGATAAAAATTGAAGAGGCTGCGATTGGCATAAAGTAATTTTAACATCCTTCCGGACAATGTGGACCTAATATGCAATTCGTGGACACACTATCTTACTGTTTTGAACACGTTATTCGATTAATCATGTACTGCTTTTTCTCCCATGTTTAATGTATAAAAGGTATTTCGAATCTGCTAATGACGTAATATGCGCCTGCAATCCTGGATGGATGAGAGGGTTAACACCTTCCAGTTTGCTAATATGACGATGTCATGCACAACGGAATACACGATATGACATGAACTGACCAGTGGATTAAACTATCAACTGTTCACCATGTAGAAGCGTTTCCGTATCATCAAATTTTGATCAGAGTATATGAAAAAGTAGGTCGCTGTTCAGATGTAAGACATGGAAAATATTCCACAAAGGAAAAAATGTCGAAAAAAATTGTATTGTCTTTAACAATAATAATAATAATAATAATAATAATAATAATTATTATTATTATTATCATTATTATTATAAGTCGTAGTAATAATAAGCATTACAGCCTTAAAGGTGCATTGTATCGAGTTAATTAACGTTAATGTGTCAATGATTAGGAAGAAATGGGCAACATATAAAACTGTATATCGGATAGGTGATCTAATCGCAAAAACCAAACAAGATTTCATCTGTTTTGGTTTTCAAAATGTCTACATGACTTGTGGATCACCAAATTGAGCGAATAATTAAATATCTCTGTTATAAATATGTAAGTAACTTTTATTCCAACAAATACAACCTAATAATTCTGGATGCGTACGAAATGACTGGATCAGAGTAATTTCGTACCCATTAAAAACTGTACTAAATGAACTAGATACGAAATGGGGGGCACTAGGTACAAAATGGCCGAAGAAGTAGGTACGAAATGGCCAAAAACGTACGAAATGACCTAGGTACAAAATGACCTAGGTACGAAATGACCGGTTACCGTTGCAGAGCATGACGGGATTGTTTTGATTGGATACGCGCTGTCGTTCTAAATACGTTGCTAGTATTGGACCTTTCATTGACTGTATTTTTTCATCTAAATTTCAACGGATAGGTACTGTTAATTAATCTTTTTAGTTGCCTTAGGCAATGTTTCTCGGTAACTTTCCATTTAAGTATAAGGATGATTGTTGAAATAACATTTGCTTACATTTTGCTTTCCAGATAAGCGCGTACAGTTTTTCCCGACGGTTTTGGTGCTGGAGTTCTCGCAAAGAGTTAAGCGGGAACAACAGTGGACTCTAATACGAAAAGGGCAAAGCCTCAATACGAGGGATATGAATAATTTGTGAAATAAATATCTAGTTCTTATATTTCGAATGACGAGCTAGATCTTGAAATCATAGGGTTTTGAGTTCGAATCCCGGCTTTGCCCAAGCCAATTTTGAGGGTTGTCAAAAGTTCTTGCGAAAGACTGCACTCTTTTCTCGTTGTGATACATGTGAAGTAGGGCGAACGATCCCAGATTCTCTTAACAAAATCTACACAGAAAACTTGAAACGATGCATTACCAACCCCACTTTTTTTAAAGGGACGTAACTAGTTTAAAATTTGTCATGATAAAAATGAGTTACTTCCCTTTGACCACAAAATCTCTAAATAAATCTGTTATCAACCCTTATAAAATTATGTAAGTCACGACTCTTTGCAGTTTTTGTGGACAATATAGATCAAGTACAGAACCTGCTGTCTGATCATGGATCTATATTGTCACATAGAGTAAAAATTTTTGTATGTGTATGTGTAAAGAGCTTTGAACTAGCAACATTTTGGTCTGTACTGCTGGCTGGAAATTACCATTTTATTTATTAATCTTTAACCACACAAACCAGAGTTTTAATGACCCTAATGGAAAAGGCTTTGGAAAACATTGTGGAAAAAGGAGAAAATGCATTTTCTCCTTTTTCTCACACACCAAGCCCCTGTAGCTTAGTTGTTAGTGTAAAGCACTTGAGAACAGGGGGTCTCTGGTTTGATTCCTGGCTCGGCCAATTTATTTCCAAATGACAAAATTTAAGACTCGTCTAAACTGAAAGCATTTGCAGATGACAAATTGTCATGCAAAACTGACATTTGTCTTTGAGTGACTAGAAAACATTGTTGGAAAAGGAGAAAATGCTGGGTCTCCTTTTCCCACAATGTTTTCAAAAGCACTTTTTGTTTTATTCGTAAAAACTCGGGATTGTGTGGTAAAGGGTTAAGCAGTTAAATGGTTAAGAAAAAACAAGCGTAGCATGCAGCAGGTATGTTTTAAACTCTTTATCACTTGGCAAAATTTTAGACTTGGCCAGAATTGACAGCTTTCAGACAATACTTTAAATGTGACTAAAAAAATGTCAATGGATGACAATAGCAATTATGTTGTTTGGTAGAGAGTTAAAACTAGATTTAGCCTATTTTTCAAGCTGGACAAAGCTACTTTGGCTTCTTTTTTCTGGTTTGGTTTCCAAAGTATACAGTACTAAGCATATTGCAGACAAGTAATAGATACCAAGGGAGATAACTAGTTTCAAATATGTATCATGATGAACATGAGTTATTTTTCTTCGACCAAAAAACCCCGCAAGCTATGAAAGTTTTAGTCTGTTATACACCCCAAGACTTTGGCATGATTCCATGCAGTTTTTGTGGACAATGTAGATCAAGATCAGACTGTACAAATCACGCAGTCTGTTCATGGATCTACACTGCCGAATACAGTATTCTTTTTGTATGTGTATGTGTAGAGCTTTAAAACATTTTGGTCAGTACTGCTGGCTGGTCATTATTATTTCTAAACCCTTTACCACACAGTCCAGAGTTTTAACGACCCCAATGGAGAAGGCTTTTGAAATCATAGTGGAAAAAGGACCCATATTGGTATCCAGCTTTTTCTCCTTTTTTTCCACAATATTTTCTGGCCTTTCACTCATCTCAAATCATTTGAGCCACATGTATCGTCTGCAAATGCTTTGAAATTTAGCCTGTCTAAAAATTTTGTCTATTTGTAAAAGGTTAAATCTTTACAAAGCAACAGAACTGTAGACATATCTCTAAATTGAAAGCATTTGCTGGCAACAAATAAAATGTCACTTGCCTTTGAGTGGCTAGAAAACATTGTGGGTAAAGGAGAAAAATGCTGGTTACCAGCATTTTCTCCTTTTCCCACAATGTTTTCAAAAGGCCTTTTCCTCAGGGTCCTTAAAACTCAAGATTGTGTGGTCAAGGGTTAAAGCTCCTTTTGCAACTTCAGGTACCTTTGCCGCAAGCGTAGATCAAGATCAGAGTACATATTACACGCTAACTAAGGCTTCAGCTGTTAGACAAAATGGACTTTATGGATCAATGCGATGACTTGCTTGTTGTAATGCATCAGGAAGACCAATTAACCCTTTCCCAAACGACAAATTTTGGACTGGTCCAAATTGAAAGAGTTTGCAGACGACTATTTTAAATTTGATGAAAATGGCAGAAAGTTCTCAAAAAGGGTAGAAAACACTGTGGGAAAAGGAGAAATTGCTCGTTACGAGCAATTTCTCCTTTTCCCACAGTGTTTTCAAAAGACTTGTACTGCAGACACGTGAAAACCAGGACTTGTTTGGGTTTGCCATAGCATAGGTCATATATAAATCAAAGTTTAGTAACACTTTACCAAACGACTAAATTTTGGACGTGCCCAAATCAAAGGCATTTGCAGACAAATTTCGATTTTAATTCTTATCATAAGATTTTTTAAAATTATGAGAAAAATATCCTCCAGACACCGTAGTCCTTTTAACCCCGTACCACACAATCCCAAGTTTTAACGACACTATAAAAGAAGGCGAACTTTTTGGGAAATGTGGAAAATGCTGATAATTAGCATTTTCTCCTTTTCCCACAATGTTTTCTACCCTATAGAAGCAAGAAATCATCGTTCGAGCTACACTTATTTTGTTGTCTGCAAATGCTTTCAGTTTGGTCTAATCCCCTCGGCCAATTTCTTTCCGAGGATTGATGATAGTCATTGCGACAGGATTCATTCCTCTCTCACCGCTGACCATTGTTTCGACGATGGTTATGTGGGAAAGCAATCAATGGCTTGGAAAGAATATTGTGCGCAGTACTGGTAAAAGAAACTCCAGGAAAGCATGGATAGGTGCACTGGCCGCCGCGATATAACTGAAATAATGTTGAAAACGGCGTTAAACACCATACAATCAATGAATCAATCAATTGGTCTAATCCCAACTTTTGTCTTTTGGTAGACTAAACATTTAAGAGTGGCAGCTCAGTTCAACTCTAGCTGACGTTGCAATAATATTTACCAGACAATTTGTGTAATTCGGACAAGTTTGACTAGATCTAGATCTATATTTTTTTTAATCTTAAAAAAGCATGGATCTATATCAAAGTCTCGCAGGTCGATGAAAACTCGCATAACTGCAAAGTTCTTGACATTTTTACGGATGCTTTTCGAACACCCCGCGTATACATGAACTCGAACTGAGTGGAGAAGATCCGATATTGGAGTATGGAAATACCGGAACGGACCTGTACGGACTCTGAAAAGCCTACCTACGGCCTTTCAATACATAGGGAAAATCGTGAACGGACCTAAACTATACAAGAAACATCAGATATCGGACGTAGGAATCGTTAAAATGAACTCAATTGAAAAGATCCACTATCGGAGTATGGAAATACCGGAACGGACTTGAACGGGCCTAGTAAGCTTGCCTATGGACTTGAAAAACAATGGGAAAACCAGGAAGGGACCTAAACCTTATCGGAAACATTAAATATGGGACACTGGAAACATCAGAATGAATAAGAAATGAATTGAAAAGATCCAATATTGGGGTATGGAAATACCGGAACGGACCTGAACGGACCCTTAAAAGCCTGCCTAGGGACTTGAAAAACAATGGGAAAACCAGGAACGGACTTAAACCTTATCAGAAACATTAAATATCGGACTTTGGAAGCATAAGATATGCTTTTTAGGATCCGTTCAGGTCCGTTCCGGTTTTTCCATACTCCAATTCCGGATCTTTTTGATAAAGCTCATGTTAATTTGGATGATTCCTTAATCCATTATTTAATGTTTCTGATAATGTTAAGGTCCGTTTCAGATTGTCCTTTTGTTTTGAAAGGCCATGGGTTTACTTACCATCGTCCGTTCAGGTCCGTTCCAGTGTTTACACACACACACACACACACACATATATATATATATATTTTTTTTTTAATTTTACGGTGCTACATAATTTGAAAAAAAAAAAAAAGCTGCTGTAAAAAATAATACTAGTAAATAGAAAGCGCACCAAACAATAATTTTGAAGCGAGACATTCCCTTTCAAAACCAAATTAATGTTTTCAATTGTTTATTTTCTTTCGCTTTATATCTTAAAGAAAATTCATTTTATGGAATAAATTTAATTTGTAGAACAGGTTTATCTCCTGCTTCGTGAATCTCCTTGTCTGTACAGCAACAACAAAACAATAACAACAGCCACAACAACAAAAATACCATGTATGTATTTAAAATAATAGGAAAGAAGCAAATCAATACTTCAGTTAGAAATATGGTCATTTTCACGTGTCTCGGTCTTTGAACTCTTCACTGCACAACCAAGGGTTTTAAAGACCCTGAAGAAAACGCCTTTTGAAAACATCGTTGGAAAAGAAGAAAATGCTGCTAACCAGCATTTTCTCCTTTTCCAACAATGTTTTCTAACCTTTCCAAGACAAATTTCAATTTTGTCGTCTGCAAATGCTTTCAATTTGGACAAGTCTAAAATTTTGTTGTTCGGTAAAGTGTTAAATCATAAAGTGTCACAGCCACCTTAGATCATATTCAAACATCAATACAACGAAACAGCAAAGAAAAAAACAATCACCGGGGAGATAGAAAAAACGCCGGGAATCAGATTTTATCAAAGAACACGAACACGTGCTTTTGACAGATTCCTCTCACGGATATATTGAATAATTTAACTCTTCCTACAAAAAAAAAAAACACAAACAGCTTTTTTTTTTACAGTCAAAAAGATGATGGTTCTCAAAACTGAACATAGCTTTTTTCTTTTCATTTTAGTATAGAACAAAGTTGTGGACAATATACACGTAGGTACAAGATCTTTCTGTGATTCATGCAAGAATACGAAATAATTGTAGTGACTTGAAAAACGATCTCTTTCTTATTCATTTCTTACGAAAATAGTTGTTCCCTTTGTGACGAATGTGAAGATGCTGAACATTATTTCTTCAAATGTTCCAGATATCAACCCGAACGTCATCAGCTATTTAATATTTTAAGACATCTACATGCCCTGAGCTGCCATCTTTTATTACAAGGAAATACTGAATCACCCGTAGAAACAAATATTCTAATTTCTGACACTGTACATAAGTACATAGCTGCAAAAGGGCGCTTCAGTTAGTTAACTGACTATGTCCTTTCTGAGTAAAATAATTCATCTGAGCCCCCCCCCCCCCCCCCCCCCCCGTTTCTCTCTCACGCTATACGTCTAAGCTTTTCTTTTCATTCTGCTTTTCCTTAGACTTAACAAATATTTTTTCTCTTTTTTTTTTTTAAATACATTGATCACTATGTTCTTTCTGCCAAGTAGTATAGTTTATCTATTTTCAATGGCCAGTGTGGAGAGCCCTAACTAAGTTTTTGAACCTGTGGCTCAACCCACTTGCCGCCTTTCTTGTTTGTGATTTTGATCCGTATTATGTATGCAAAATATGGTAACAAAATATGTTTAAACTGTGAGTACAAGATCAAGGTCCGTATTCACCAACCATTCTTAAGAACATTCTTACTCTTGTTCTCAAGAATTTTCCAAATTTGAAAGTAACACAACTTCTGATTGGCTAAACCATTTGGTTTAGCCAATCAGAAGCTGTGTTACTTTCTAAATCTATAAAAAGATAAGGTATATCCTTAAGAAAGGTTGGTGAATACGGGCCCAGACAGCAAATTGTGTGCAGCTACCTCAACTTGATTGTGGCTGTGGACGGATTTTCTCTTATCCAGACGACAAAATCTAGGACTTGTCCAAACTGAAAACATTTGAGCCATGCTCGGTGAAGAGGGGGCTTAATGCATCTGCAAAAAATATCGACTCAGGTCAGACTGTGCAGTGCGCGCGGGCTGCCCTGGGCCTAAACTTTTTATTATCGATCAGTTTTCTGCATGTAAAAAGTCTACCTCATGATTCAGTTTGTTGTTATACAAAAGGGGTTTTTATAAATCCACAATGATGGGATGTCTTTCCTTGGTAAAATGTGTCACGGAGATGCATTAAGCCCTCTTGTGCCAGAGCATGGGCCATTTGCAGACGACAAATTAAGTATGACTCAAACGATGGGATATATCTTTGAGAGGATAGAAAACAATTTGAGAAAAGTTACCAGCGTTTTCTCCTTTATCCAATGATGTTTTCAAAAGCCTTCAAGTTTACCCGGGGTTATTAAAACTCGGGGCATTGTGTTAAAAAGTTAAATAACGAGAGACAAACCTACTTATGAAAAAAGGGACAAGACTTTTATTGTCTGCACAATTTCATGGTTTGTTTATTGTTTATTTGTTTCCTGCTTTAACGGCGTTTTCAATAGAATTTCAGTTACATTACGAACGTTACTGCACCAATGCTATAGGAAGCAGAGTAATTGTACTTAACGATTCGTTTCTGCTTTTGTTTTACGAGTATAACGTACAATCCAAGCCACTGGCTGCTTTCTCCCTAAAAAAGTCGACGGGTATAACGTACAATCCAAGCCACTGGCTGCTTTCCTCCTTAAAAAGTCGAAGCGATATTCATCTGTGAGAAAATGACTTATTCCCATCCGACAATGATCTTTGCTTTTGAGCAACTGCTGTTTGCTCAGATAAGAATTGTCCAAATACCCCTCAAATTAGGCTTTTACATCACCTACAATAAGGACTTTGGTATGCACTGTGAGAAAGGAGCAAAGTCGCTGTCAGTTTCAATATTTAACGAGAAATTGAGACTATTTCAAGTTTTGCTTCAAAATTCATATTTTCGGTTTAATGCTACTACGACTGATTAAAATAATAATTGTGATAAAAATCTTCTGATATCTTGAATCCATTCAAAAAAGGTAAAACAATTGTTTAATTATTTACAACTTCATATCATTTCTACTGTTCGTCATTGTACAGGTGGCACACTAGGTATATTGCTTGTTGCTGCCTCAATAATTCTATATATAATAATAGCTAATGTGCAAGATTCCTTCAATCCTCTTTTGGCGATATTTATGTGGGGAAGCAGCCAGTGCCTCAGAAAACGCATTGTGCAAAACACTGGTGAATCTCCAGGAAAGGATTCTAAACTAGGAGCCTGTTATCGACCTTAATCCTGTTTTCAGCAATTGTCCAAGGGAGATAACTAGGATGTCCTATGGGAAGTGTGTTTCACGATTATTGGCAATGCAAGCTTAGAGACAATAAGCACTACATGACTCGTAGCAATGGCTGTATTATATTTTATAGTTAATTTGTCATCTGCAGATGCTTTCAGTTTCATTGAGTACAAAATTTTGTCGTTTGGTAAAGATTTAAATGAAGATGGGAAGAAGTCAAGATACAGAACGGACTTTTGACCATAACATAAAAAATCCCGGCCTTCTGCTTGTACAGGTAAAACACTAAAAAATTCTAATGATGATATAGAAATATTTGTCTAATGACATTTATTCAAAGGTATATGTATACAGAAACCACATGAACGAAACAACGAAGTGTGCTAGATCTCATTATATCATTACGATTATATTATTTGTGTGAGCTGAAAAATTTCAAAGCTCTAAGGTAATAAAATGTTTAACCCTTTACCGCACAATGCCGACTTTTAACGACCCTAGGAAAGAAGCATTTTGAAAACATTGTGGCGAAAAAGAGAAAATGTTGGTAACCAGCATTTCCTCCTTTTCCCACAATGTTTTCTACCTTTTCAAAGAAAATTTCCACCATGAGAGCCACACTGAAATTGTCGTCTGCATATGTTTTCATTTTGGACAAGGCTAAGATTTTGCCATTTGGTAAATGTTTAAAGTGACACAACATCATTTTCAGCTTAACCCTTTCCCAAACGACAAATGTTGGACTGGTCCAAATAGAAAGAGTTTGCAGACAACAATTCTAAATGTGATGAAAATGGCAGAAAGGTCTCATAAAGGGTAGAAAACACTGTGGGAAAAGGAGAAATTGCTTGTTACGAGCAATTTCTCCTTTTCCCACAGTGTTTTCAAAAGACTTGTACTACAGACACGTGAAAACCAGGGCTTGTTTGGGAAAGGGTTAAGAAACAAAGATGTCTCCTGCATTTGAAGTGGTCATTGTGCTCGAATGATAAAATACATGAATGTCTACTTCATAAAAAATGCGCCATGCCCTGTGAAAAGGGGGCTTAATGTGTCTGGAAAAAGTATCGATCCAGGTCAGCCTGTGCAGACCCGGACCGAAACTTTTCGCTATTGGTCAATGTTCTGTATATTGAAGGACCATTCTACCCCGTGATTAAGTCAGTTATTAACCCTTTCCCAAACGACAAATTTTGGACTGGTCCAAATTGAAAAAGTTTGCAGACGACAATTTTAAATTTGATGAAAATGACAGAAAGTTTTCCAGAAGGGTAGAAAACACTGTGGGAAAAGGAGAAATTGCTCGTTACGAGCAATTTCTCCTTTTCCCACAGTGTTTTCAAAAGAGTTGTACTGCAGACACGTGAAAACCAGGGCTTGTTTGGGAAAGGGTTAAAAAAGAGTGTATTATGGATTCATAATTATGTGATGGCATGCATGGTACAATGCCTTACGGAGATGCATTAAGCCCCCTTTTGCCAGAGCATGGCTCAAATAATAAGTTTATACAGTGTAGCATAAATGAACCATGACAAATTATGCTTTGGCAATCTTGGTACCTTTCTATGAAGATAACTTTTTGTGTAGTCTGATCTTGATCTACACTATCCAAAACAGGTCATTAAACTGTGCTCAGTAGGCTAGAGGCTAAAAGCATTTTGCTACAAAGCGGATAATAAACATGATTCAGTGTTGAACTAAATGAATAAGTGGAAAACAATAAGGATAAGGAGAATACTACTGCTACAAGCAAACTTTGCTTTTGTCACATTGTTTCCAGGAGCTGTGTTCTAAAAGACAAAAAGTTGTCTGCAGGTGGTAATGACTCATAGCACAACATATAAAACATTACAGGAACAAAAAAGTCAATAATTCTATATGTGTAGTGAACACAAATCTATTCTCTTCTCTCTGAATCACAGGAGACAATCACAATGTTCTTTGGGGGATACACTGCATGGAAAAGTGGTGGATTTTGACAGAACGCTAACATAAATGGTTTTTTCTGTCTTCTGTGCTTAATTTTATGGATTGTTCTATGCATCGTAATCCACCCAACTTATGTGCGGATTTAATGATATCATAATGACAATTAAAATTCATACCCTTTCCAAACAACTTTTCATGAAATTTTCAGCAATGTGTATCAAAATTTTTAGCTTTGCCTAACAGACAAGAAAAGCAAAGCCATTTACCTTGTCATTTCTTCAAAATTCTGAGATTTTTCCACGCTGTGTATCAAACAAAAACCATGTTATTGTCCCACTTGTAAATGCCCTGATCTTCCATTAAGATATCATGCAAACAGCAAAAACAGTATGTGAATCACAATATGACAAGTCCCTTTACAGTTATTGGTCAACCTAAGTCGTATGTCTACATGTATGATTATATACAATGAGACGCCGTGCATAAAAAAACCCAAGAGGGCCATGATGGCCCTGAGCTTTTTGACCAAACATGACCCATTTCCAATCTATTCCTAGATAACATAACAAACATTCTAACAAACTTTCATGAGTACTGGACAGAAAATGTGGCCTCTAGAGGGTACACAAGGTTTTTCAAAGATCTGTCTCCATGACCTAGTTTTTGACCCAATGTGAGCCATTTTCAAACTCAAAAAAATCACCAAGACAAACATTCTGACTAATTTTATGAGCATTAAACTCAAAATTTGGACTCTACAGCATATACAAGGGTTTTTAAAGATTAAGTCCAGTGATCTACTTTTTCACCTGACATGACCCATTTTCAAACTGATCCTGATGACATCAGACAAACGTTCTGATCAACTTTCATGAGTATTGGACTTAAAATGAGGCCTCTATGGTGTACACAAGGTTTTTCCAAGATCTGGTGACCTAGTTTTTTAACAGACATACCCATTTCTACATTCGCATGACATACCATCAAAACTAACATTCTGAATGACTTTTGTGAGTACAAAAAATGTGGCATCTAGATTGTACACAAGGTTTTTCTAAAATGTGACCTAGTGACATAACCAACTTTCAAACTTGTCTAAGATAACATCAAGACGAACATTCTGACCAATTTTCAAGAGCATTGGACAGAAAATGTGACTTCTAGAGTTTACACAAGGTTTTAAAAGATTACCTGGTTACCTAGTTTTTGACCCTACATGACCCATTTTCAAACTCATGTGAGATATTATAAAGACAAGCCTTCTGGCAAAGTTTCATGAGCATTAGATTGAAAATGTGGTCTCTAGAGTGAACACAAGGTGTTTCTAAGATCTGACCTAGTGACCTAGTTTTTGAACTCACCTAAGATATAATCAAGACGAACATTCTGACCAACTTGCAAGAGTATTTGACTGAAAATGTGGCCTCTATAGTGTACACAAGGTTTTTCAAAAATGTGACCTAGTGACCTAGTTTTTGGCCCGACATTACCCAGTTTCAGACTCATCCGAGATATTATGAAGACAAACATTCTGACCAACTTTCAAGAGTACTTGACTGAAAATGTGGCCTCTAAAGCATACACAAGGTTTTTCTAAGATGTGACCTAGTGACCCAGTTTTTGACCCAATGTGACCCATTCTTGAAGTTGTCCATGATATCATTAAGACAATCATACTGATCAACTTTCATGAGTATAGGACTGAAAATGAGACTTCCAGAGTGTACACAAGGTTTTTCTACGATTTGACCTAGTGACCTATTTTTTGAACTGATGTTACCCATTTTCAAAGTCATCTGAGATGTCATCAAGACAAACCATCTGACCAAATTTCATGAGAATTCAATCGAAAATGTTGCCTCTAGTGCGTACACAAGGTTTTTCTAGGATTTGACCTAGTTTTTTACCCAAAATGACCCATCTCAAAGTCATTTGAGATATCGTCACAACAAAATTCTGACCAAGTTTCATGAGTATCGGACTGAAAATGTGGCCTCTAGAGCATACAGAAGGTAAAAGTTGATGGACGACGGACACAGCACCATCACAAAAGCTCACCTTGAACACTTCATGCACAGGTGAGCTAAACAAGGACTTAAAACATTTTCATAACTGTAAATATACTTAAATATAAATCATGTATAATTCAAGCATAATTAACAACAGAAAAAGAAGTGTCAAAAACCTGACAGAATTTTCACAACATGATCAAACAATTGCATTAAGATACTTGTATATCATTGAGAAAATGAAAGCTGGTTCTGTTCTGAAGTATTCCTCGAGATGAAACTAAGACAGGCTATTGCTAAAAACATTATTGTTTCAACTTAGACCAATGCAGTAATTACTTAACAAGTACATAATCTAAAATTTAACTTTGCATGTAACAATATACCATTTGTGCTGAAATGCTGCAAGTATCTATAATCTGGCCTGTTTGTAGATCAAACTGTATGGCTCCATGTTTTAAGAATGATCAATGCCTGATATGCTGTAGAAAAAGGGCAAAGTACTTTTCAGCAAAAAGTAAGTAAATGAATTAAAATATTGATAATATAGGTAACAATATTTAACAATATAAATCTTATATCGTACAAAAAATATTAAAATCAACAAGGTGAGGAAGACTTACCAGTAAATGACAAAATGACTTTGATTAATTTACAGATGGAAGACAGCTGAGAAATGACAGCTCCTCTTATAGAAAAAAAAAAAACACCCTCACAATTGCCATTTTATTCCATTTCATTACATTTACTTGTACTTGATTTATATACACGTCCGATTATCTCCCTTGTCAGTGTTCAATCAGCTTTTAATGACACATCAACTAAACACCATAATTCACAGAGGTGTATTTATCTTCTTTTATTTCACTGCATGATAGTTAACACCGTACCACATAATCCCTACTTTTTACAACCTTCAGGGAAGAGCCTTTAGAAAATATTGTGGGAAAACGAGAAAATGCTGGGAACCAGCATTTTTCTCCTTTTCCCACAATGTTTTCCACCCTTCTATACACAAATTTCAATGTTTGAGCCAAGTTTACCTTGTCGGCTGCAAATGTTTTCAATTAGGACAAGTCTAAAATTTTATCGTTTGGTAAAGAGTTAACCAAAACTTAAAGTGAGCAAAAACAGGTCACCGATAAGAAACAACTTGCTTTTTTGGGGGCACCATGATGTTAATATATTGTCTCTACTACCTGGTCAAATGGACAAAAAGAATTTAAGTGTGGAATCATCAAAGATTACTTCTAACATCTAGGTCTGAAAGTACGCTATACAAAGACAACATGAACAGGTTGTGAGAACTATTTGACAATGATAAGAAATATCTATCTGAATTGGACACAACTGCATCGGCGTACATGATGACGCCCATGCAGTTGTGGTATTTATTACATGTCATTTATATGGAAAAATTTGTCAGGGTAATTTCATGCTGTCACTTACAGCAGGGGTCATTTATTGCAGGTGGTTGTCTGGGCAGGTTCAACTGTATTTCTTACAAAATATCTCTATGAATGTCAATTCTACATTTACATGAAAAAGTTATATCAATTTAGAAGAGTTAAAAATTTACATGCAAGTTTACGTACTACATACAAAAGATGCCATGTGATTTAATAGAGCAAAAAAAAAAAAAAAAGATATTCAAACCTGGTTTAACCAACAAAGTTGATTCATTGAGCATGGTATTCAAAAAGTTATCAAAGTTCTAGAAAAGGCACATAACCCAGATTCATAACTAACTATAAACTTCCTTTTTTCCTGAGAAAAATACCCTGATCTCTAAGCATTTTTGACTAAAAATATCCAAGGAAGCATGAAGAAACCAATAAAAAGGCCCATAATTGATTAGGAAACAAGCTTAGGACCTTCCATGCATATAACAATTGTAGGTCACAATACCAATGAAATGTCTTTGAGGAAACAATATTAAAATTTTGTTCATAGTCAGTACGCAACTGAAATGAAATGAAGAAATACTTTCTAGCACACAAAAAATGTAGGGAAATTTACAAGTTTCAAAGATAACAACTGATTTTTCCAATTAAAAGAAAAAAAAAAAAAAAACAGTAAAAAACATTCACAATAATGACTAACCAATTTGCCATATTCAAATTTATAAAACTTGACCAATACAGAAGAATATTACAGACTTTACGCAATTATTTCATCTTTCACAAAATTACCATTAACATAAACAATGCTTTTCAGAATCACACAAAGTCAATAATTCTTTAGGAGGTACATGTGTATATTTTAACTCTTTACCACACAATCATGGGTTTTAACGACCCTGAAAGAAAAGCCTTTGGAAAACGTGGGAAAAGGAGAAAATGCTGGTTACCAGCATTTTCTCCTTTTCCCACAATGTTTTCTAACCTTCCCAAAACAAATTTAAATTTTTGAGTAGCCTTTATTTTGTTGTCTGCAAATGCTTTCATATTTGGACAAGTCTAAAATTTTGTCGTGTGGTAAAGAGTTAACCCATTACCACACAATCCCAACTTTTAACGACCCTGAGAAAGAAGCCTTTTGAAAACATTGTGGGAAAAGGAGAAAATGCTGGTAACCAGCATTTCCTCCTTTTCCCACAATGTTTTCTGACCTTTCAGAAACAAATGCAATCATTTTAGCCACATTAAATATGTCGTCTGCAAATGCTTTCAATTTGGACCAGTCTAAAATTTTGTCGTTTGGTAAAGAGTTAACAGGGTTTCACCCATTTGAGCACAAAGTGAAATTCTATAAAGATACAGTTTGTTTTCCGTGGAAAAAAGTCATTCTATAGAAAATGCAATGGATAAACATCATTCATGCAGAAATATCTGACAAAAAAATTGTTCCGTTTCTTAATTTTTGATAAAAACATTTTTTTTTTAGCTTGTCAGCAGTTGCTAGTATGTGGCAAAAAGGTAAAATCAGACATGTTATTTTCCTCATCTATCTACGATTAAAATGTCACATTTTCTCAAAGTAAATATTTCAGCAAAAACTTAAGTTGCCTACACTTGAAAATGTAGGTCTATAAAAATGTCTAGGAAGAAAAATAGACTGCAAAACAGAAAACATCTCCTCTAACAATAATTAGACAACAAAAAAGAAAATATCTGACCCATGCTCTGTGAAAAAGGGGCTTAATGCATCTGCAAAAAGCAACGACCCAGGTCAGCCTGCTCAGTCCACGCAGGCTGACCTGGGCTGAAACTTTCGCTAATGGTCGATTTTATCTATGCCAAAGGACCAGTCTACCTCATGATCCAGTTGGTTGTTAAAAGAAAAGTGCCTAGTATGGATCCATAATAATGTGATGGCTTGATTCCTATCATGCATTATGGAGATGCATTAAGCCCCCTTTTGCCAGAGCATGGCTCAAATACATTAGCAATTATACTTGACAAAATAACACTAAGTGTAATTGCTTTCAAGAATTATTGGCACTTGACTGATAAAAATATAAAATGTTTAAATCAATGATACAATTCTACCAAATATCGTTGCGTATATGTTTATGCATGATACCCTAGTAAATATGAGATAAAACAAGTTCAAGACAACATTGTATGCTCCGTGCAGTCTTTTGACAAAAAGTTTAACCCTTTACCTTACAATGCTGCCTTTTAACGACCCTGGGAAAGAAGCCTTTTGAAAACATTGTGGGAAAAGGAAAGAATGTTGGTTACAAGCATTTTCTCCTTTTCCCGCAATGTTTTCTACCCTTTCAAACAAAAATTGCACCATTTGAGCCACACTGAAATTGTCGTCTGCAAATACTTTCAATTTGGACAAGGCTAAAATTTTGTCATCTGGTAAAGGGTTGACTAAAAATTAACATGACCATGCAAACATCCTTTGTTGCTGTAAAAAAAATATATCATTATATGTTCCTCATTAATATAAAGATGTACATGTCAAAATGGATGTCCAATAGCTTATCTTTTTTACCATACGTACAAATGAGCCAAACTCTGTGAAAAGACGGCTTAATTAATTTGCAAAAAGTATTGACCCAGGTCAGCCTGCACAGTCCGCGCAGGCTGACCTGGGCCAAAATTTTTTGCTGTTGGTCAATTTTCTGCATGTCAAAGGACCAGTCTACCTTATGATACAGTCGGTTGTTAGACATGATGGATTTTATGGATCCCTAGTTATGAGAAGATTTGCTTGGTGTCATGCATTTAGGAGACACATAAAGCCCCATTTGCCAGAGCATGGTTTAAGTTGATATTTCCCAAATTCATGTAGAAGTCAGCAATTGAAAGCAAACTTTTTATGATGGGTACATGTTTATTTTACATGTACAACATACCTTATCCTACAACATATACTTATTTTCAAACAAAAAAGAACCAAAACAATTGTATATAAAAAACCATGCCATTTATATTACATCCACAGTGTATATACTCATGTAGGCATTACCTCCTGTCAAATCACAAACCATTGTTATTCATTTCGAATTAGAATTTCTAAGAGTAGCTAGCTCTCGCCAGATTTCTTGTTCTAGTAATTGAATATGAACAATATTTAGAATGGATGGTCATTAGGGTCCTAGATCTACAATACAGATTCTCTCGGGGTCACTGCCTCTTGCATATTCACCAACCATTCTATATTCTAACTCTACATGGTAAAATTTCTGAGAAACAATATTCCGAATTTTATGTTGAATGTTGCCCCAGATCTACAATACAGATTCCCTCGAAGCCACAACCTCTGGTGCATTCAAAGTCTCCACTTCCTCCTCTTCTCTGTTCTTTTGAGGGTATGAAGTGTCTCTTCCACACCAAAACTTGGGCAAAAATAAGGTCCACAGGTATATTGCAACACAAGCCCAGCTGGAGGCCATTTTCACCCATACAGCTGCCCAGTTCAGCCCAAATCTGTTGATGTCAGATTCTGCAGGTCTGTAAGGCACAAGAATAGATAGACGGATCAATTTAAAAGAGTTGGTTGTGTGATTCCATCATTCACAATCCCCTTATTAATGTAAACAGAAGGGCAACATATGCAGTTCAATCGTTTAGAGTGCCATATTCTTGCAAAAACATAAGTTTCTGTCATAAACTCAATTATCTGGAGCACTTAAAACAGTGCTAAGATATATAGATGAAGCAACAGCAAATGAACCACATTTACTTTTTAACACTTTACCAAATGACAAAATTTTGGACTCATAAAAATTGAGAGCATTTGCAGACAACAAAATAAATGTGACTCAAAAATTGAAATTTGATTTGGAACGGGTAGAAAACATTGTGGGAAAAGGAGAAAATGCTGGTTACCAGCATATTCTCCTTTTCCCTCAATGTTTTCAAAACGCTTCTTTTATAGGGTCGTTAAAGTAGGGATTGTGTGGTAAAGGGTTAATTTCAACCTCAGATATTCTTCAAACTTTGTGATAGGACTGTCATTTCCCATTTCTTGGAAATTTCAATTTAACTTGACTTTCATTGATGGTTTGTCAAGTTCATTTGATATAAAATTCCATGATGTTTTCTACTGTAAAATTTCTATTTCGAGACAAGAAATAAAGTTACATGTGAATACAATTCTTGGCTATTAGAGTTTCATAGTCACTGTTTCCCATCAAAACACTGTATCAAGTTTGACTTTGTTTATATTTTAGAGTAGCCAGTGGCAAGGAAGGAATGTTACTTGTAGAACTTGTAAAGAAATTTAAGGAATGTATGAATAGGAGCACTGGTTCCAAAAATTACTGAAATTTTACCCTTTGCCAAACAATCCCAGATTTTAACGACCTTGAAGATAAAGCCTTTTGAAAACATTGTGGGAAAAGGAGAAAATGCTGATAACCAGCATTTTCTCCTTTTCCCACAATGTTTTCTAACCTTTCAGAAACAAAGTCAATTATGTGAGGCTGAGTTAATATGTCGTTTGCAAATGCTTTCAATTTGGACCAGCCTAAACTTTGTTGTGTGGTAAAGAGTTAAATTGAAAATGGAGTTAAAACACCAAACCAACAAATGGATGTAACCACTTACCTGTACCAGTTGGTCAGCTGCATCATAACATAGAGACCGGCCAAACAGAAAACAAAGTGGAAGAAGCTGTAGCTATATTTCACACCATCTGCTTCATTATAGATGACCTGCTGACCGCCCACATCTGATGGGTTATGTCCTGCAGAAAAAGTGCAAAAATATCAGTTGGTTTTTTATCACATCATCATTTGTTAAATTATTTCATAGAAACAGTTATAATACTTCCCCACATAATGAACAGAATGTGCCAGCTATGTGCAGTGGTATGCAATGACAAGATTTTCAATTTCCTACAAATAGACAGCCCAATGATTTTGCCATTTACCCAATATAACTGCCCTAATTCTTTACACTGAAACAAAAATGTATTCGGAGCATAGATTGATGGCATTTGTTGTTAACTTTATTCCAGTTATATCGCAGTAGCCAGTGCACCTACCTATGCTTTTGGGAGTTCCTTTTTACCAGTGCTTTGCACAATTTTCTTCCCCTGCTTTCAGACAGCTCAGAACAATGATCAGCATCAGGAGACTATTTTTCATAAGATTGATTGATTGTATGGTGCTTTCAACATTATTTCAGTTATATCTCTGTGGTCTGTGCACCTATCCATGCTTTCCTGGAGTTTCTATTACCAGTACTACGCACAATATTCTTTCCAAGCCACTTGCTGCTTTTCCACATTGCTATCGTCGAAACAATGATCATTGGTAAGAGAGGAATGAATCCTGTTGCAATGACTATAATCAGTCCTCGGAAAGAAATTCGACAAGCCAGGGATTAAACCAGTGACCTCCTATTCTCAAGTCCTGTACGCTATTGACTGAGGTACCGGGCTCGGCATTTTTGAATAGAAGATCTCATTCATCATACTGAATCAAAATACTTCCCTCTACAGTAAATGTGGCTACTTACTCTGCCTTGTTTTGCAACAACAGCAACAGTCATATGAGTTGTCTGTCTGAAAATAAAGGATGCAATAATAACATATTCTTCACTTTCACCTATAGGGAGGTTTGCCAGGAATGTTATACATTACTTCAGCATGATAGATAATCAGGCTAATGATAACATATTTGGTAATTCATTACTGATATCAAATTAACAAGACTAACAGTCAGCTGACTGATTAAATGATGTTTCAAGCTGCTTTTGGCAGTCTTTAACTCTTTACCAAACAACAAAATTTTGGACTGAACCAAATTGAAAGCATTTGCAGACGACAAATTCAATGTTGCTTTAATGGCAATTTCTGTATTTTATAGCGTAGAAAACATTGTGGGAAAAGGAGAAAATGCTGGTTACCAGCATTTTCTCCTTTTCGTATAATGTTTTCAAAAGCCTTCTCTTTCAGGGTTGTTAAAAGTTGGGATAGTGTGTTAAAGAGTTAAATTAGTTTATTCACTAGTATGTTTCCTATGTTTTGCTAGTGCTAGGCTCTAAAACAGGGAATGATGCAAGAACATCTTGGATACAGACCCAGTATCTTGACCACACTGCTGTAGACGAACCCTTTGGCCTTTGGTCAGTAAATCTAAGGTGTGAGATATAAGTTGTATGTTAATAATATTCCATCAGGGTGCAATATAAAGATAAGGTAAAATCATTGCAAATGGGCTCAAGAGTAATATTTTGTACATACTGATTCTGATGTTCTCCTTATTCCTATTTTTTCATCGTCAACTGAGCTTTGTAGACTGTAAAACAAATAGAAATTTTACAACATAAATATGACAAAGTAACAGGTAAGGGTATGCTAAGATAATGCCATTATCGAAAGATGTAAACTTTATCAAGGTAAATAGAGCAGCAAAAAAAACCTGTTTGTTGTATAAATGTATCAGTCAATGGGTGATTAATTTTTGAGTGATGCTCTGGCAAAAGGGAGCTTCATGCATCCCCAATATGCATGATACCAACTGTCATCACATGATCATGGATCCTTAAAGTCCATTTTGTCTAAAAACTGACTGAAACATGAGGCAGAATGGTTCTTTGGCACGCAGAAAATTGACCATGAGCAAAAAGTTTCAGCCCAAGTACGCCTTGCAGACAGCACAGACTGACCCGAGTTGATACTTATTGTAGATGCACCAAGCCCCCTTCTTACAGAGTATAGCTTATTCAGTTTTTGTCTTTTTTGACACTGCAGCCTAGCTTTTGTGCAGAAAATTAAACTGGACTAAATATGTATTTTGAAGGGAAACACTTTGTGTGTTTAACTTGATAATTATATCTGTTCACCATTCATGAAATTCGTTAACTCTTTATCAAATGATAGGTTTCAGACTTGTTCAAATTCAAAGCTCTGGCAAACAAAACAGTAAACATGGCTCAAATAATTGGACCTTTATTGAAAAGGGTAGATAAACGTTGTAGAAAAAGGAGGAAATGCTGGTAAACAAGCATACATGTATTCTCCTTTTCCCACAATGTTTTCAAAGGCCTTCATTCCAAGGGTCTTTAAAACTGGATTATCCTGTAAAGGGTTAAATCTTACCTCTGTGGTCTTATTTAGAATAATAATTTGTGATTCTCTTCTAAGGATGTGTCTTACATGGAGACAATCAAAAATTTTACTCAATGATTCTACAATCATGTATTTACCTTGAATAAATAGCCATCACTAACATTATCAAAAGCCCAGCATATGCTGCCAGCATTTCTGTTTGTGGATCTATATGGCTTGGTCGGCATATCTGTGTTATATTTGTCCTTGTTTCCAGCATCTTTTCACCTGGACCACTGGCCAACCCAATCTAAAATATATTAAGGCAGGGCTATGATTGATGAAACACTGGAGGGGAGGAAATTGCCCTGATAACTCCTCACATACTTCAGTAAGTACATTAATCCTTTAGAGCTTGGAAAGTTTTGAATTTTCAGTTTTTCACTTAAAATGAAGGAAATTCTCAGAAAGGAGGAAAAAACACACCCCTGTATTGGGTATCTGCATTTGAAATTTCAATCCCAATACATGTAAATCTAAAATTGTAGGAAGGGTTTAAATTCACAAAGTAATCTGCCAAAAAAAAAAAAAAAAAAGCAATATCTAATTTTCATCAGTCGTGAAGATTGGGCTACTTAAGATTGTCGGTGTGAATTCACTAGTACAGGAGTCATGCTTTGTAAAAAGGGGGTTTAATGCTTAACCAAACGATAAAAGTTTACACTTGTCCAGATTGAAAGCATTTTCAGATGAGAAAATAAATGTGACTGAAAGATTGAAATTTGTTTTGACAAGGGTAGAAAACACTGTGGGAACAGCAGAAAATGCTGGTTACCTGCATTTTCTCCTTTTTCCACAATGTTTTCAAAAGGCTTTCTCAGGCTTCTTCATCAGGGTTGTTAAAACTTGGGATTGTGTGGTAAAAGGTTAATGCATCTGTAAAAAATATCAGCCTAGGACTGCCTGTGCAGTCTGCTGACCTGGGTCGAAATGTTTTGCAATTGATCAACTTTTTATATGTCAAAGGACCAGTCTACCTCATGATTCGGTGGGTTGTTAAAAAAACTGCTTTTTATAGATCCATTACTATGTGACAAGTAGCTTGGTATCAAGCAACACAGAAACCCATCTGACCCCCCCCCCCTTCCCACAGCAAGGCTTATATGTTGTTCTTGCTGACTTCTTGCATACCTACATGTTGCAAGTTAAGTGTTTCAGCAAAAAATATATTTCATTGACCTCTTTAGAGAAAAATTCAATCTAGTTTAATTTTGAAAGCTTTTTATCTTATAGGCTTGACTACACAAGCAGATAAAAAATCGGACTTGAAAAATGTTACTGACATAATTCTTTATTGAAATGATCTGGCCTTTTTATTTCTTTTTTTAATCTTTTCTTTTTTAGTTCTTATACGACTTGATGAAGACGACTCTTGTTTCCCTCTAGATCAGTATTTTTCTTGTTTTAACCAGAGTTCTAAGTTAATATGTTCAATAATGATGGATTTGTCAAAAAACATCAAAGTTTTCTAACAACAGCGGCCACACAAGCAAGGGTATCAAAACACCTCTGTGTTTTCTCTGAATACAGGGAAGCTAGCAAATAAAACTTAAACTAATCTTAATATAATTCGAATAAATATAAAAATCACTTACATGCATGTCATCCTCTTCTTCTGGGGAAGAAATTATTTTAGCAACTCTGGTCTTAACTGTTTCAATGAATGAAACTGAACAAAAAAATAAATAAACACAAAATAATCAGTAAACAACAACTCATTGACTGTAATTTTGTTTCATCCAGTTTAGACAAATTTGTCAGCATTTACAAAAATAAATTTCTTTCTCATCAAAACAGAAACATTTCACTTGCATTCTTTTTTTCTGCCTCTTTAATGAATTTTAAAATTAGGTAAAAAGGTGCCAATTTGCTCTATCTTTTGTCTACTTTTTACTGCTAACATTCATTTAACATTCATTTATCTGCCAGCAACTAACACTTGGACCAACTGTTCAATACCAGATTGTCATTATCTTCACAATAACTTTCATACTTTTAAACAGTATGATCTAAGTTTACATGTATTTTGACACCCACATTTTTTACTATTGGCTGCAATTAGGTCTTCCATAAGAAGTCCAGATATTTCCTTTGATTATCATTCTAAAAAAAAGTCCTTACTTGTTCAGTAATGCATGGGATGTCATAAAAATGACTGTAATAGCCTTTCAATGTCATAATATGGGCCCCTGATCTAAGATGGGTTAATTGATTGGATAATGTGTTACATCACTACCAAAATTAATTCAGTCTTATGAATGCAACACTGAACAGCCCACCAATTCATGTAATTCATTTTATGGGGTTCACAAGTAATCAGCTTGAGCTGTGAAGTTATTTGCTCAAGGAATCACCTATACAAAAAGCTTTACCTAAGGTATGAATTAAACCCAGTACCACTTGATTATAAATCTATCACCTTAATTGTCTTGCCACAAAGAACCCCTCCTTAAAGGCCAAATAGCAGCCAAACGTAGAACAATTCTGCGTAAAAGTAGATTTCATTCAGACCAATTTGACATACGGCTATTATCATATCTGTATAACCGTGGTTGGTTAAAGTTCCAGTCACTTGTAACACAATAACTGGTAAAACTCCAGTTAATGTTGCCAACTTTTATCCCACTTTTAATATTCATTGTTCTACCAGTGACTAGAACTTGACCAACTGTTCTTTAACCCTTTACCACATAATCCCGACTTTAAATGACCCTGTAAAAGAAGCTATTTGAAAACAATGTGGGAAAAGGAGAAAATGCTGGCAACCAGCATTTTCTCCTTTTCCCACAATGTTTTCTACCCTTCACAAAACAAATTCCAATTTTTCAGTCTCAATTATTTTATCGTCTGCAAATGCTTTCAATTTGAACCAGTCTAAAATTTTGTCGTTTGGTAAAGAGTTAACAGATCTGATGGTCAGACTTATAATAACTGCCATACTTTTGATTGGTATAAATGAATTTACTTGTACTTTTTACACGAATTGTCTACATTTGGCCACTATTGGGTCTATAAGGTGAGAATGGAGAAAATGGTGCTATTTACGAAAACACTAATAGGGCTCTATCAAATATCAATTGGATGATACTGAAATTATCATGAGAATATTGGCTTATGTATAGTACTGCATAGTCTTTTGTAATATCAGGTTCTAATCAAACCACAGACCTTACTCTTTTGAGACAAGCACTTATTTTGAAGCCTGGGAGGCAGTGGCAATTAGACACCAGTGCAGGTTAACTTGGTTGCAAGTTTCAAAAGCTTGGTTGATTGATTGATTGTATGGTGTTTAACGCCGTTTTCAACATCATTTCAGTTATATCGTGGCGGCAAGTGCACCTATCCATGCTTTCCTGGAGTTTCTTCTACCAGTACTATGCACAATATTCTTTCCAAGCCACTGGCTGCTTTCCCACATAGCCATCTTCAAGACAATGGTCAGCGGTGAGAGAGGAATGAATCCTGTCGCAATGACTATCATCAATCCTCAGACAGAAATTGGCCAAGCCGGGGATCGAACCAGCAACCTCCTGTTCTCAAGTCCTGTATGCTACCGACTGAGCTACGGGGGCTCGGCTTCAAAAACTTGGTAGCAAGAGTCAAAAAATCTTGTGAGCAATTTCATTCATTACAGCCCAAAAAAGCATTACAGCAATGTCTTTTGAAAACAACCTTGTAAAATATAAATAGTCAATATGAATTAAGCTTTAAACCTGCAATAAACAACCGTGGGTTTTTATAACCCTGAGGAAAAGGCAATTTGAAAACATTGTGGGAAAAGGAGAAAATGCTGGTAACTAGCATTTTCTCTTTTTTCCCACTTTTTGTATCCTTTCAAAGACAAACTACATTGTCTAAGTCATAATTATTCAATATGTCATTCTCTAATTGCTTTCAAATGAGACAAATCTTAAATTGTGTCATTTGGAAAAGAATTAATACTTAACCCTTCACCCTTTACCGCACAATGCCAACGCCTTTGGGAAAGAAGCCTCTTGAAAACATTGTGGGAAAAGGAGAAAATGCTGGTAACCAGCATTTTCTCCTTTTTCCACAATGTTTTCTACCCTATCAAAGAAAAACTCCACCATTTGAGCTACATTGAAATTGTCGTCTGCAAATGCTTTCAATTTGGACAAGGCTAAAATTTTGTCATCTGGTAAAGGGTTAAATGTATATGAAAACATTGTGGCAAAAGGAGACATAACTTGTTATGAGCAATGCTCTTCTAAAAAAATAGTCATTTGAAGGAAGTAAAGTTTTTAAGAAAAGGTTGACTTACTTTCTTCAGGTGGTTCACTGGTTAATGCAGACCAAGTCAAATACATAACATAAAGGGAGATAACTGAGGATTGTAACAGTCCTGCATTTTGGTTACCTTCAAGTATAAAGATACAATTTTTCATGGAAGGAGAGAAAAAAAATCTGTTCATACATTTGATAAATATGATTAGGAACTTAGTAAAATAAGTTATTATAGATACTAAAGTTAACTATGCTGGCAGTTTTTGTTCATAAGTAAAACTGTTATTCTTTATTTCTGATCACAAGTAGCCACTGTGGTAATGAGCTTTGTAAAGCCTGTATGTATGTAAGAGTCATTTATTAAATTTAATTTTTGGTAATTTGTGTACCTTGCAAAGTGTTTAACACTGTTTCAAACATTCTTTCAAATATATTGCAGCAGCCATATTTTCTTTTAGATTCTATTTACCAGTTCTGTCCAAAATATCCTTTCTAAGTCACTGACTGTTTTCCCACTAAAGCACTGCTGAAACAATGATCAGCAGTAAGAGAGGAATGAATTTTGTCCCAATGACTACAATCAATCCTAGGAAAGAAATCGGCAGACCTGGGAATTTCAACGAGTGACCACCTAGCCTCAAGTTCTATGTGTTACTGTCTGCACTACCAGGTTCGGATATTTTTTGAAAGCATTTCGAATAATGAATTGAAACTTCAAAAGGAAAAAAAGATATACATACAGTTTTGAGTTGCTGGCAAGAGTGTGAAAAATGAGAGTATTGCACAAAGTCCCGCATTGACTCCAATAAATATCTTGTTAGTAATGCAGCCTTCATATCTTGTGTAGTTGAAAAACAAAACTATGGCTCCAGCAATGGCAACAATGTAGAAAAGTGTGGCACATAAGAGAGTACCTGCAATAAAATTAACCATTTACCACACAATTCCGATTTTTAACGACCCTGAAAGAGAAGGCTTTTGAACACATTGTGAGAAAAGGTGAAAATGCTGTTTTCCAACTTATCAAAGGCAAAAATCATCATTTTAGTTGCAATTAATTTTTCATTTGCAAAATCTTTCAATTTAGTTGAGTTCAAAATTTTATTGTAAGGCAGAGAGTTGAATAGCATTATGTTAGCTTTTCATCAAACAATCCTGTATTTTTACTGCTCTCAAGATTAAAGATTTTACAAACATTGTGCAAAAAGGAAAAAAATTCTGGTAACCAGCATTTTCTCTATTTCCAACAATATTTTCCAACCTGTAAATGTTGTCAAATTTTATAGTTTGGCCAAATTTCATTACATTTTGTCATCTACAAATGTTTACTATCTTGATGAGTCAAAAACTTTTTGTTTGGTAAAGAGTCGAACTATTTTCCTATTTTCAAGGATTCTGACCCACTGGAAATTCACTGCTGAAAATATTCTTTTATTTTTAAAAGAATTAAAGAAAAAATGATGTCTGACCTTGAATCTACGATATCCACAGATTTGTTGTATAATCTGTCTGAAACATGTACAATGATGTGTATGGTGTTTTTTTTTCCAAAGACTGAAAACATCAATTTTTCTACATGTATTTGGCAATTTTCAGATTAAAAAAATGAAAAAAACAAGCAGGTTCTAAATTCTTCTCAGGCTATTTCTATGTGTACAAAAAACTATCAAGCCTTGCTTAAATCCTTTACAAATCTACCCTGGGTTTCAACAACCGAGAAGAATAAAGCCTTAGAAAACATTGTGGGAAAAAAAGAAAATAAGGAGTTATCAACATTTCTTCCTATTCTCACGTTATTTAACCCTTTCTCAAACAAGCCCTGGTTTTCACGTGTCTGCAGTACAAGTCTTTTGAAAACACTGTGGGAAAAGGAGAAATTGCTCGTAACGAGTAATTTCTCCTTTTCCCACAGTCTTTTCTACCCTTTTTGTTAACTTTCTGGCATTTTCATCAAATTTGAAATTGTCGTCTGCAAACTTTTTCAATTTGGACCAGTCCAAAATTTGTCGTTTGGGAAAGGGTTAACTCTTTACCACAGAATCCCTACTTTTAACGACCCTGGGAAAAAAGCCTATTTGAAAACATTGTGGAAAAAGGAGAAAATGCTGGTAACCAGCATTTTCTCCTTTTCCCACAACGTTTTCTATCCTTCCCCCAAAAAATGAATTTTTCAGTTAAATTTACTTTGTTGTCTGCACATCCTTTCAAACTGGACAGCTCTAAAGTTTTGTTGTTTGGTAAAGAGTTAATGTCTTTTTTAGAACAAATTCCATTACTTGAAACACACTTTTTTCTTTTTTCTGTCATCTGTGACAACTTTCAAATTGAAAGAGTGTACATTTTTATCATTAGGAAAAAAAAAAGCACTTGACAAGCAGAGAAACAGTGGTTTCTTTTTGACAAAATTGAGAAAAGTAAAAATTACTTGTTTTTATCGATTGCTTCTTTTAAGAAAAATGAGCACTTAAAAAATTTGTTTTGTACTGTCATAGGTAAAAAGGTCACATTCACTGACCTGCATATCCACAGGTACTCCTTTTCCCCGACTCAGATCGTAGCCCAACCCTATAAACAACAACAAATAAACAATCTGAAAGCTATTTATAAACATTGACCCTTTACCACACAATCCTGTGTGAAAACATTGTGCAAAAAGGGGAAAATGCTGGTAACCAGAATTTTCTCCTTTTTCCACAATGTTTTCTATCTTTTCACAGACATATCCAATCGTTCAAGCAACACAAAATGTATAGTCTGCAAATGCTTTCATTTTGGACTGGTCCAAAATTTTCTTTTCTGGTACAGAGTTAACTCGCACTATCACAAAAAGTGAATCAATCTTTTCAAGACAATAATATTTTAGACTTGCCCAAATTGAAAGAATTGCAGTTGACATTTAAGATGTAGCCACAACAATGATTCTTATGTTTGAAGATGAAAAAAAAAAAAGTGGGTAAAGGAGAATCTGCTATTTAAAACAGAGATGCTTAACTCTTTACCACACAACAAAAAACTAGACTTGTCCAAATTGAAAGCATTTGTAGACAACAATTTCAATGTGGCTGAAAGGATTGAATTTGTCTTTAGATGGAGTAGAAAACAATGTGGGATAAGGAGAAAATGCTGGTTACCAGCATTTTCTCCTTTTCCCACATTGTTTTCAAAAAGGCCTCTTTCTCAGGGTTGTTAAAACTCGGGATTGTGTGGTAAAGGGTTAATTATGTAAATTAACAATTATTGACTTAGCCAATTGTTACATTCACATATTTCAGCAAATAAAAAACAGAAATTGAAAATAGGACACATTTTTGATGACAAGAAACATTTTTAGTGAACAACAGGGCAGACTGTTTCATTTCTTTTACACTGATGAATCAAGTCATGACTGACCAAATGACATATTGTATTAGGAACATTAACCCTTTACCACACAATCCTGAGTTTTAACTACCATGATGAAGAAGGCTTTTGAAAAGATTGTGCCAAAAGGAGATAACGATGGTACCTGCCATTTCCTCCTTTTCCATCCATGTTCTCTACCCTTTCAAAGAAAAATATCACCAATTGAACCATGTTTGTTGTCTGCACATACTTTCAATTTACCCAAGTTTAAAATGTTGTTGTTTGGTAAAGAATTAATCAAACATGCCTGTAATGAAAGTACTGAAATGAATCATTTTCCTTTGTTCCATTTTCATCTCCATATTTTTCTCTTTCCAAACAAATTGATAGAAGCCATCATCAACTATCAAAAGTATAAAATGTTGAACAACTATCAGTCAGTGTTTCAGAAAGTCCATGTTTTTGCATTTTTGACACGCAAAATGAAAGCCTGATGCTACAAAATTGATACATCGCGTCTCCCTTGACGCAACATAAACCAGAACTAAAAAGTAATATAGAAGATTGATTTACGGTAATAAATATATATTACAAAATTGTCAAGTTTATGACTGCAGGATCATATCGAACCCGCTTTCTAAAACTGGATTATTTGTTTCTGGTTTACACTGAATCGGTATAAAACGCGACATTTTTCTGTGTGACATCGCTGTCATCTTCCCTTTATTACTCTATGGAATCCGTACTTTAACTTTTTGTCCGCGTTTTAGACCCTACTCTATGATGGTCACCGACCTGCTGGGAGTAATCGGGATGACAGACGGCAATTTCTACAAGGTCATTGTTTTTAACTTTTACCTTTAATACCATACTGTCACTTAAAACTTTTAGCATTACAAACTGGCAAAGGCAAACAACACACCAAAAAAAAGTTAAAGACCATGACAGGTAAAATTTCTGAATGACGCCCAAAATTTCAAACAGTGAGTCACAGATGACCCCAAAAATTTGTGAGCTAGCAGAAACATTGTATCAGTAATAAAAATTGATTCTAATACATACTTCTAAAAGGACCTTGGCACTTCATAGGTTATGGGTTTAAAAAAAAAAAACTTGGCTTTCTTACAATATCATAAATGTCTATGTACTTTAAAACCAAAACCCAATCGACAAAAAATAAAAACATTTTACCATTTTGCATTCCATGCATGTGTAAAGTCCACCAGTAAAATCAACTGTAGAACTATAAACAGAAAGCCACCCACCATTCCAACATACATCCAGTCTACAGTGAAAAAAAATATACCATGAGACAGTATGCAAGAGTTTATCTCTTTACCAAATGACAAAATTTTAGGCTGCACCAAACTGAAAGAATTTGCAGACAACAAATCAAACATGACTAAAACAATGAGATTTGTTTATGAAATGGAGCAAAAAACATTGTGAGAAAAGGAGAAAATGCTGGTAACTTAATATTTATTATGTCATCTGATAAATGATTAAATAATGGAGTCATATGTAAGAGGAACTTTTTTTGTTTGGTTGTGCATGCAAATAATCCAAAGTATCATAATGCATCCACTGATTGATCTGTGATATTTTAACAGTGAAATAATTTCATTGACTAGTATCTGTAGTAAGTAAGCATACTTATTTGTTTGGTGTTACAATGTTCCAGTTGTATAAATGAAAATAATTCCAGTACCTAGTACTCACAGCAAATAAGCAGGCTTTTGTGTTTGTGTGGTGCTAAAAGCCATCTTCAACATTATATCTGTCATTCATCTAAGTATTTCTCAAGTAAATTTCAAAAAACTGCTTCAATTGTTGACTAGCTGTATGTCCACGCTATCAGCATTTTTTCCCAAATAAACATTAATGAAGCATAGTTCAGAAGCAATCGAGGGATGAATTCTAAAGCAATGCCAATAATCAATCTTTGGAAAGTGTTTAGTCAAACTGAGACCAACTAGGCATGAAAGAGAGAAAGAGAGGTAGAAAGAGGAGGACGAATGCTTATTTTATGAGAAGGAAAAGCCGAGTAAATATTTCATGAGCAGGTTAAAATTATATGAGTCATACTCTATCAAATGTGGTTTAACTCTTTACCACACAATCCCGACTTTTAACGACCCTGAAAAAGAAAGCTTTTGAAAACCTTGTGGGAAAAGGAGAAAATGCTGGTAACCAGCATTTTCTCCTTTTCCCACAAGGTTTTCTCCCCAGTCAAAGACAGAAATCATCATTTGAGCTAAATTTGTCATCTGCAAATACTTTCAATTTGGTTGAGTCCAAAATTTTGTTGTTTGGTGAAGAGTTAAAACACTGCCATAAGTATCAACCCATGTCAGCCTGTGCAATACGCACAAGCTGACACAGGTTGAAAATCTTAGCTATTTGTAAATTTTATGTTTGTCCAAGGGCCATACTACCTCATCACCCACTTGGTTGTTAGACAAAATTGTTGTCATGGATCCACAATTATGTGACAACTTGCTAAAGTATATTGCATCAAAGAGATGCATTAAACCCCCTTTTATTTGAGCATGGCTCACATTTAATTATCAGTTGACAAAATTTGAGATATGCCAGTATTTTAAGAACTTGCTTAACCCTTTACCAGATGATAAAATTTTAGACTTGTCCAAACTGAAAGCATTTGCAGACAACAACTGTAATGTGGCTCAATGGTGCAATTTTTCTTTGATAGGGTAGAAAACATTGTGGGAAAAGGAGAAAATGCTGGTAGACAACAATTTTTGAAAAGTGGAAAGTGCTGGTTACCAGCATTTTCTCCTATTCAACAATGTGTGCAAAAGCTTTCTCCATAAGCATCCTTTAACCCTTTAAGAAGCCTTTTGAAAACTTTATGGAAAAAGGAAAAAAATGCTGGTAACCAGCATTTTTTCCTTTTCCCACAATGTTTTCTACCCTGTCAAAGAAAATTTGCACCATTTGAGCCACATTGAAATTTTTGTCTGCAACGGCTTTCAATTTGGACAGGGCTAAAATTTTGACGTCTGGTAAAGGGTTAAGTATGTGACTGGTTGGTGAAGAGTTAGAGAGGATACTTACAAATACTGAATTCCTGAGGTAGAAAGAAAGCACCTGCACATAATGCAATGAACAGCAAGAATTTGAACAGCCAGTAACTGCAGGTAAAAGTGGTACGAGAAATAACAAATACAACTATCCTCTTAGAATATTAGCCCATTACCACACAATCCCGAGTCTTAACGACCCTGAAGATGAAGCCTTTTGAAAAAAATGTGGGAAAAGGAGAAAATGCTGGTAACCAGCATTTTCTCCCTTTCCCACATTATTTTCTATCTTATCCAAGACAAATTTCATCATTTTAACCATATATGAGATGCCATCTGCAAATGTTTCCAACCTGGACAAGTCTCAGATTTTATTATGTAGTAAATACTTAACTAAAGTTTTACCCCTTACCACACAATTCCGAGTTTAACTCAGGTTTTAGACCTGAGAAAAGACACTTTTCAAAAAATCATGGGAAAAGGAGAAAATGCTGATAACCAGGATTTTCTCCTTTTCCCACAACGCTTTCTCTATTTTCAGAAGCAAATTCCATCATTTTATTGGCATTTATTTTGTCGTCTGCAAATGCTTGCAATTTGGCCAAGTCTAAAAATTTATCGTGTGGTAAAGAGTTAAATGCTGCATTTTTCAACAAGATATACAATTTACCTATAGTAAAGACTTCTGAGTGCTTTAATAAATTCAAAGAAAATATAAACAAAATGTTGTATTTTTCAATAAGAGATAACATTTACAAACAATGCATTGAGCTTATTATTTTTCATTTTCATCATGTGATCTTATTTGATTCAGTTGTTTTGATTCACAACATGAAATATTCAGTTGCTGTAAATTTCTTTCTCTATAAAAATCAGGTACAAACCCATTATGGATGTGTCCTCTCCAATGGTTACTGTTTGGAACCCAGAAAGTTGCAATCAACAGGAGCAGACTGAAGGCCACCATTCCACAACAAATTCTGTACACCGCTTTATACCCTGTTAACTTGGAACAGTTTTCACCCACACCAAGCTCTACACAGGTCTCATTGAAACCAGAAACCTGTATAAAACGAGATATTCCTTTGCTCTATAGAATACCAACACATTGCATCAAAGGTAGACTGGGGCTGGTACTTACTAACCATTATAAATAAGCATTCTTAGTCCAGAGTTCCAGATAGGGGAAGTGATTTTGAGTTCAAAATTGAAAATAGTAGTTATTCTCCACTAAACCCTAAGTTATGGGTACTCATTAGAATCGTCTCATTGAGACGATTCTAATGAGTACCCATAACATAGGGTTTGGAAGAGAAATAATGGATTTAGAATACCATCACTCCCTCTTATCTGGAGCTCTGTTAGTTTAGTTCTAGATTTAGAAAGTAACATAATTTCTGATAGGCTAACCTATCAGTTTTAACCAATCAGAAATTTTATTACTTTGTTCTTTTTTTGAAAATTACTCAGAATTAGACTAGGAATAGAATGAAATTTAGAATGGTTGGTGAATATTGGCCCTGATTTTTCATGGCATTTCGGATAGATATAGAGGATCTTACATGAGCATTTATGTACTATCATTTTAATCAAACGAGTTGACTAAAATGTATGACACAAGCCTTGGCCAGCATCAAATACATCATAGTCAACAAGTTTGATAAAAATGATAATACATAAACACGAATGTGAGATTCTTTTTATCACATTAAACCAATGACAGACAAAAAAATATCCTGTGTCATTACTAATTATTTGATAAACACATAACAAACAATCAAATATAAATGATCCTAAAAAACTGGAGTTATAGTATCCTTGGCTTCCTAAGAGTTAACAATGACAGCCTAAATCATAAGCTGGGAAAGCAAAGAAGTGATGTGAACGTGTACAAAAGGCAAACAAAAGGGTATCTTTGCCATTTAGCCATTTAACCCATTCCCAAACAAGCCCTGGTTTTCACGTGTCTGCAGTACAAGTCTTTTGAAAACACTGTGGGAAAAGGAGAAATTGCTCGTAACGAGCAATTTCTTCTTTTCCCACAGTGTTTTCTACCCTTTTTGAGAACTTTCTGCCATTTTCATCAAATTTGAAATTGTCTGCAAACTCTTTCAATTTGGACCCGTCCAAAATTTGTCATTTGGGAAAGGGTTAAATCATTACAGCCTACAGGTATGGATATACCTGGTTGCAAATGATGCCATATTTCTTCAATTGCAAATTAAGAAAAATCTAGAAGAAAATGTGAGAAAACGAGAAATTGATGGTAACCAGCATTTCTCCTTGTTTTCCCTTTTTTTTTCTCCCAACAATTTCAAAGACAAATTGTATAATTTGAGATACATTTGTCATCTGCAAATTGCTTTCAACATGGACAAGCTGAAAATTTTGTCATCTAGTACTGGCTTAACTCTTTACCAAACGACAAAATTTAAGACTTGTCCAAATTGAAGGCATTTGCAAGCACAAATGATGAACACTTTCATTTAACTCTTTACCAAATGACAAAATTTGAGACCAGTACAAATTGAAAACATCAGCAGACGACAAATTAAATGATGCACAAATTATAAAATCTGTCTTTGAAAGGATAGAATGCATTGTGGGAAAAGGAGAAAATGCTGGTTACCAGCAATTTCTCTTTTTCCCACTATGTTTTCAAAGGGCCTCTTTGTAAAGGTTGTTAAAACTCAGGATTGTGTGGTAAAGGGTTAAAGAGCAGAAAACATTATGGGAAAAGGAGAAAATGCTGGTTACTAGCATTTTCTTCTTTTCCCACAATGTTTTCAAAAGCTTTCCTTCTCAGAGTCGTTAAAACTCAGGACTGTGTTGTACAGCGTTAAAACAAAATATCAAGCAATTACATTTTCAATTAGATGTTTCTCTAACTGTGGTGACAGCATCAAACAGGCAGTAATAAAACCTAGTATGAGGAACAGAGTATACATAAATCTGGTTCCAGTTGATTCCTTGATTGGTTTACATCCACTACAGCATAGACCACATGAGGCTGGGCCACAGCAGCAACCAAACTGAAATAAAATCAAAGATTATATTACAGAATAAAGGAAAAGCTGAAACAAGAGCACCACACAACAATAACAATGCTTGGCTTTGTTGCCTTCTCACTCAGTGAAAATTTCAAGTTAAAAAAGGGAGCATAACTGTGTAAAACATTGTGAAAGTTATCTCTTTACCACACAATCCCGACTTTTAACAACCTTGAGGAAGAAGAATTTTGAAAACATTGTGGGAAAATGTAACCAGCATTTTTTCCTTTTCCCACAATATTTTCTACCCTTCCCAAAACAAATTTCAGCTTTTCAGAGACATTCAATAATGTCATCTGCAAATGCTTTCAATTTGAACTAGTCTAAAATTTTGTTGTCTTGTATAGGGTTAACTGCCTCTCTGCTATTAGTTCCCTTTTTGATAGTTAACCACTAGCCTGTGTTTAAAATGAATATATTCTGTAAAGACACAGGTATCACAAACTGTCAAAGTTCTAGCCGACAAAGTCAGACAACCACAGGGCTATGACAAATCCATGACAGTTTCTTTGAAAACTGCCACACTAAAAACACATCAAACTGTAGCACTGATGGTACATATAATTTTTAAATAAAACTGGAAGACAACCTTTGAAAATACTAATACAATGTCAAAATGAAACACAAGGACACAGATGGTACCTCTTTCCCACACAACAATGTAGACTGGTCCAAATTGAAAGAGTTTGCATATGACAATTTAAATGTGGCTAAAATGGTGGAATTAGTCTTTGATAGGGTGGAATACATTGTGGAAAAAGGAGAAAATGCTGGTTACCAACATTTTCTTCTTTTCCCATAATGTTTTCAACATTCTCAAAGACAGATACTGTGGTTTGTACCCCCCCCCCCTTTTTTTTCATCTGCAAACACTTTAAATTTCGAATGGTCTAAAACTGTGTTGTGTGGTAAAGAGTTAATGAACTTTTGTCAAGATATTGTAAGACAAAGACTATGGAATAGAGAGTTCAGAAAATTTAAGACTTTTCCAAATTGTAAGCCTTAGCAGACAAAAAAATGCAATGTGGCTAAAATTGTGAAATTAGTCTATAACAGGGTAGAAAACATTGTGGGAAATGGTGAAAATGCTTGTTTTGATCATTTTCTCTTTTTCCAACAATGTTTTCAAAAGCCCTTTTTCTCAGGGAAGTTAAACTCAGACTTGTGTAGTAAAGGATTAACAAGATATTTCCTCCATTTGATATAGGAGCAACCATAAGAACACATTCTTTCATCTTGATCTAGACACATGTATTAACCTTTTACCACACAAATGACCCTGGGAAAGAAGCCTTTAGAAAACATTGTGGGAAAAGGAGAAAATGCTGGTAACCAGCATTTTCTTCTTTTCCAACAATGTTTTCTACCTTATCAAGAGAAAATTGCACCATTTAAGCCACACTGAAATTGTCGTCTGCAAATGCTTTCAGTTTGGACAAGGCTAAAATTTTGTCGTCTTGTATAGGGTTATTGAGACACATTCTAAGAAACTCTTTTCTTAACGAAACAATTTAAGACTATTAAAAATTCCAAACATTCAAAATATTTGCAGACGAGTCTGAGATGATAAAATAAATGTGACTCAAAAACTAGAATTTGCTTTGGGAAGGGCAGAAAGTATTGTAGAAAAAGGAGAAAATACTGGTTGCCAGCATTTTCTCCTTTTCCCAGAATATTTTCAAAAGACTCTTTCTTTAGGGTCATTGTAAGGTATAGGGTTAAATTCCTTAGAATGAGTGATGAGTTTATTTCTTATTCCTTCAAGTAGATTAAGATGGTCTTTTCATCATACTGAAGTGCTTTCAATTTAACCCTTTCCCAAACAAGCCCTGGTTTTCACGTGTCTGCAGTACAAGTCTTTTGAAAACACTGTGGGAAAAGGAGAAATTGCTCGTGTCATTTTCATCAAATTTAAAATTGTCGTCTGCAAACTTTCAATTTGGACCAGTCTAAAATTCATCGTTTGGGAAAGGGTTAAAAGACTGAACAACTAGCATAACAATGTACGACATGACATTATCATTATAAATGTAAATGAGCGGAAATAAAATGCATACTGGTAGTCAAACATCCTCAATGAGCCACTTAAGGCAAATGCATAAAATAGACAGTTAACCACAAGCCAGTTTACTAGTTATTCATTTCTTCCTTTTTTATACTTTCCCTCTGATTTTTATACATTTAAGGAGGACAGCATGCCAAATACATGTACAACTAGGAGAGAGATCAATTGTTTATTTATTGGGAGGAAAAGATTGACAATTTTTTTTTTTTGAGAATACAAGAACTTTGATTGCCATATTTACTTGTTTTGATGTTTAAGTTTGGAAGGGTTACCCAGCATTTTCTCCTTTTCCCACAATGTTTTAAAAAGTTTTATCCTTGAGCTTTGTTAAAATGTGTGGTTGTGTGGTAAAGGGTTAACTTGTTGTGGTATATTTAAGGATTTCAAACAAACACAAAAATCTAACAAAACTTCTTTTTCTTTAAACCCTTTACCACACAATCCTTTTGATTGAAGGCTTTTGAAAACATTGTGGGAAAAGGAGAAAATGCAGGCAATCAGAAATTTCTCCTTTTCCCACAATGTTTTCTTGCCTATTAAAGATGAATTTCATAATTTGAGCCACCTTTAATTAGTTAGTTGTCTGCAAATGTTTTCAATTTGGACTAGTAGTCTTAAATTTTGTTGTTTGGTAAAAAGTTAATTATCATGTTAAAAGACAAACTTTTAGACTGGTCCATATTGAAAGCATTTAAAAATCTGATGACAAAATATATATGGTTTAACTTGTATGAATGAGCAATGCTCTGGCAAAAGAAGGGTTGCTTATTATCTCTTTATCAAACAACAAAATTTTAGACCAGTCCAAATTCAAAACATTTGCAGATGACAGAATAAACATGTCTCAAAAATTATTTTATGCTTTAGGAAGGATAGAAAACATTGTGGAAAAAGGAGAAAATGCTGGTTATCAGCATTTTCTCCATTTCCCACAATGTTTTCAAAAAGGCTTTTTTCCTGAGGGTCATTAAAAGTCGGGATTATTGGTAGAGAGTTAATGCATCTCCATGAAGCATGATACCAAGCAAGTTATCACATTATCATGGATCCATAAAATCTATTTAGTCTGACCACAGGCCTTTGAAGCTCCATTGGTCTGTTACGGAACACTAACATTTTTCTTGGTTGATTATCAAATACTTGCAAATTGGTGCATCGCCTGTATATCAGGGAATACTCAAATTTTCATTTACATCGTTATTATAAATAGGACATTGGCGACTGTCTCTATGTTGTATTTAGTAAGACTTATTATATATAAATATAGAGGCAGTTGCCAATGTGCTGTTTGTAATAACTGTGTCCGATAAGGAAAATTTTGTTGTCCGGTAATAGAACAATGGAGTTTCAGTGGCGTATAGTCTGACAATGGACTGGATCTGGTGGAAGAATGTCCTTTGACAAGCAGAAAAATTACAAATGGCAAAAAGTTTCGACCCACACAGCCTACACGTATTGTGCAGGCTGACATGGATTGAAAATATTTTGCAAATGCATTAACTCTTTACCAAGCAACAAAATTTTGGACAGTGCAAATTGAAATCACTTGCAGATGACAAATTAAATGAAGCTCAAATGATGATTTCTGCCTTTGATAGGGTAGAAAACATTATTGGAAAAGGAGAAAATGCTGGTTACCAGCATTTTTTCCTGTTCCCAAAATGTTTTCAAAAGCCTTCTCTTCCAGGGTCGTTAAACTCAGGATTGTGTGGTAAAGAGTTAAGCCCCTTTTTGACAGAGTATGACCCATATGATTTTTCTCTAACAGAGTAGAAAACAAAGATACAAAGACAAAAATGCAGATAACAAGCATTTTCTCCATTTTCCACTATGTTTTCAAAAGCCTTTTTGTTCAGGGTAGTTAAATCCACGATTGTCTGGGACAGGGTTAAATACATGTCTGGGACAGGGTTAAATACAATCGGTTTAAGTGTTGTCACTGTTCTATTCGTATCTACTTAACTCTTTACAAGATGACAAAATTGTCAGACTGGCACAAATTAACTCTTTACGAAACAACAAAATTTTGGACTTTTCCAAATTGAAAGCATTTGCGGACTACAATTTTCACGGGGCTCAGATGATGAAATTTGTTTTTCATAGGACAGAAGACATTGTGGGAACAGGAGAAAATGCTGGTTATCAGCATTTTCTCCTTTGCTCACAATGTTTTCAAAAGGCCTCTTCCTCAGGGTCGTTAAAACTCGGGATTATGTGGTGAAGGGTTAAAAGCATTTGTAGACGAAAAAATAAATGCAGCTTCAAATAATTTCTGTCTTTGATAGGGTAAGAAACATTGCGCGGAAATAGCTGGTTTTCTATCTAAATCAAATTTGCCTCACAGAAAAATGTTGAGATTTATTGTGAAAACCCTTTTAGGACAAAAAACATTGTTGGAAAAGAAGAAAATGCTGCGTACCAGCATTTGATCTTTTTTGTACAATTTTTTTAATCTTTTACCACACAATCCCAAGTTTTAACGACCCTAAGAAAGAAAACTTTTGAAAACATTGTGGGAAAAGGAGAAAATGCTGGTAACCAATGTTTTCTACCCTATCAGACAAATTCCATTATTTCAGCCACATTTGAATTGTCGTCTGCAAATGTTTTGAATTTGGACCAGTCCAAAATTTTGTCACTGGTATAAAGAGTTAAAGGGCTTGTTACTTATACTCATTAAAACTGGGGATTGTGTGGTAAAGGGTAAAAGAGTTGAGATCCAGATGGGGTAGCTCTAAAACAAATGGAAGGGAAAACAGTGTGCACACAGTGTTTAACAGTACCTTAAATGTCAGTCTGGTATGGGAAGCTCAGTGCTTAGTGCACTGTCTTACCCTGTGGGCTACGATGCACGAGTTTGAGTCTCTTACAGGCCTATCTTTTTCCCTTTAGAAAAAACGCTAGTTCTGATTGCTTGTTGTAGTCACAGATGCTATTTATAACTGAGAATGTAACTACACATTCTATGATATCCTGTAATAATACTGAATATCATTGCAGGAATAGTATATTTTTTGCATATTTCTCTCTCAAACAACATCAGAACTATCATAATACCATTTTCTGTGGTCAAACCAAGAAGAATTTCTGTTGCAATTGAGCCATGCTTTGGGAAGAGGGGCTTTAATACATCTGCAAAAGTATTGGCTGATGCCAACCTGGGCATTGCGCGCACGCTGACAATACACATGGGTTGAAACTTTTTGCTATGAGTCAGTTTTCTGCATGTCCAAGGACCATTCTACCTGATGATTCATTTGGTTGTTAAACAAAATTACCAGTATTTTCTCCTTTTCCCACAATATTTTCAAAAGACTTCTTCATCAACGTCGTGAATACTTCGTCTTTGACAATTATTGTACTACATCTTTAGAAGTGTTGACTGTCTGCTGAACAAGAATGATTTCAAAGTCGTATGCAGGAGATATATGGTCAATTGTGAGTTGAATTGGTAACTTAACTCTAATTTTGACGTCTACTGCGGCTGGGGGTAAAGTTGAACGATTATCAACATTTTTGGTTAGAAGAACCAAAGTTTTACTGTGAAATGTATAAATACTAACCTGTGCTGAAAAACACCCACCCATTTTACAATCTGTCTAAGTTTTCTGTCATAGATAAATGTTGCACTTGCTGACTACCTTTTTAAATTGTTCAGTGTTTTTGACGGTTCTTTTTACCCCCCTCCGATAAACGAGTCAAGCATCCGAGAGATAGCATTTCATCAAAGAGTTATCGTTCTTCATATAAAGTTGATTTAGCAAAGAACGACAACTTCATAATCAGGTATATCGCAATTTTCGGATATAGATTGATAAGCTTCAATTCAACACTACAGGTGCCAAATGTGATCATGAAAACGCTTATTATTTCTCTGCTTGAGCATTGAAACATGTCTAAAGTTGTAGTTGCTGCTGGGATGATCGTTTTCAGACGGTTTTCTAATGAAATACAGTATTTACTCCTTCAAGCTTCATACCCAGATTATCACTGGTCACCACCCAAAGGTAATTAAAGGTTTCTGGAGAAGTCGTACCCGGGAGAACTCGTACCCATTTGCCTTTTGGTAAAGGGTTAATATGACGTGTTGAGGAGGATTGAAGGATTAACCCTTGACCTCACAATCCCAATTTTTAACGACACTGTGGATGAAGCCAATTTAAAGCATTGTGGGAAAAGAAGAAAATGCTGGTAACCAGCATTTTCTTCTTTTCCCACAATGCTTTCCACCGTATCAATTCATCATTTGAGCCACATTTGAATTGGCATCTGTTTTTAATTTTGACAGTTCTACATTTTGTTGTGTGGTAAAGAGTTAATTGTCAAAACCAAAGCATTATGCTTTTTTAACAACCTTGAGGAAGACAACTTTAGAAAATGTTGGCAAGGCAAATAATTATGGAAGACAAGATTTTTGTCCTTTTTCCCACACAGTGTTTTCTGCCCTTTCACATACAAATTCCATCACTTGAGTCACATTTACTTTGTTATCTACAACTGCTTTCAATAGGGACAAGACCTGAATTTTGTCGACTTGTAAAGAGTCAAATGATATTTAAACTTATTCAATTTTATGTAACATCCTTCCAGGCCATGTTGAGAAAGACGAGACAGAAATGCAAGCAGCTTTAAGAGAGACAGAAGAAGAAGCAGGTCTTTCATCAGAACAACTAGCCGTGTTTGAAGATTTTCAGGCAGTATTAAACTATGAAGTTAGAGGAAAACCAAAGAAAGTTATATATTGGTTGTCACAGCTTAAGAATGCAACAGATAGTGTAAAGCTATCAGATGAGCATAAAGACATGAAGTGGCTTGGTATTGATGATGCAAAAGAAATTGCTCAATATGAAGATATGCAAGAAGCTTTGTCCAAAGCACATGACTACATTACAGCAAAGTTGTGATGTAGACTTTAGGTGATAATTATTTAACACTATAGAACTATTTCTAAGTTACTTCCAACCCTTATAGACTGCTAAGGGTGATAAAAGGTGCATGTTGCATGCAGACAGTGTAGATCAATATCAGACCATGCAGATGTTTAGTCTGATTATTGATCTAAATGGTCTGATGGGCAATGTATTTTAACTCTTTCATTGCCAATAATGATTTAAGTAGCTTTTGTGGACAGTGTAGATCAAGATCAGATTGTAAAGAACATGCAGACTGATGTGGAATCTACAGTGTTCACTACCTAAAACTAAACTTTGACCATAGTTTTCTTCAATAGCAGTGGAAATCTACCTTTAGAAAGTTCTCAGGAATAAGTAGAATTTCTGAAGTTGGTCGTGAAAGAGTGCAGAGAAAGCCAAACGACAAAATTATAGACTAGTCCAAATTGAAAGCATTTGCAGACAATAAATCAACAGTGGCTCAAAAATTGAAATTTGATTTGGGAAGGGTAGAAAACATTGTGGGAAAAGGAGAAAATGCTGGTTAGCAGCATTTTCTCCTTTTCTCAAAATGTTTTCAAAAGCCTTTTTCTTCAGGTTTGTTAAAAGTCAGGATTGTGTGGTAAAGGGTTAAAATTGGGACAAGGAGGTTGGATTTGAGTTGTGCTCTAGGGGTTTAATGAATATTTGTAATGCATTATACGAAGCAAGTTGTCAAACTATATGGATCCATTTTTATACATAAAACAACCAAATAATGAGATAGAATGGTCCCTACCCATGCAGATGCATTAAATACCTTTTTTCACAGTGCATGAGTCACATGTATTTTGCCTGTATTCAGTGGTCTAAGATTTAATTAACTCTTTCGGCGCCAATAAATAAACTTGACTTCTTTTGACAGCTGAAAATACAATCCACTTAAACCCAGAAAGATTTTTATCGTATAGGCTTGACTAAACAAGCGGATGGTATAGATCAAAGATCAGACTGCACGTTCTGTGCAGTCTGATCTTGATCTATGCCATCCGCAAAAGTTCCTGTTTTCGCCTATGGCGCTGAAAGGGTTAAGTCAAGTTATTATGCTGTGATCATCCAAGGAAAGCAATGACAATCACAGTGTACAATCTAACTTTGCTTGGAAAGGGGGCCATAGGGCCAATAGACATTGAGATAGGGGGCCATTTGGGAAAACAGGGGGCACAGCCACCACACATAGAAAACATATTTTATTACTGAAATGTAAACCTTTTTATTTAACAAGTGTATTCTCAATCATGTATCTATGAATACTATGCTATAAAATTGTAACACTGCAGAAATTATCATTGTTATTGACACAAACTTGTTTCCGCTTTTAACTTAACCCTTAAAAAAATGACAGAATATGTCTGTCAGTGCTAGACTTTCGAAAATTCTTACATCCCATCACAGAGGGATTTGACTTTCCTCTTGATCACTAGGGCTACAGTTTATAACTTTCTCGTGATAAACAACCAACCTTTGAATGGATTGTCTGGAAGTTATTTTGGTTGAAACTCATGTTTCTGTGGGGCTTTACTATCATTGCTTGAATTAAGGGTAGGCACTGATTGTAGCCTGATTGTGCTTTCCGAAGTACCATAGTATTTTCAGCAGATTTTCTTTTTTTTTTTTGCCTCACTGAGGCTTTCAAAATACTCAGAAATTCACTTCATTGCAAGTTGAAAGACCAGTAGAAGCTGAAAATAGTGTAACCATTAACTGGCACCCATTGTATCTCCCTTAACCATTCAATATGAAGATCCATAACACTAAACAGGCTACCAGTTTTATCCTAAACATAGCATCTGTTTCAACTGGCAGCCTGTCATAAATCAATCTTTGCCTATCGGACGGTAACGGGAAATACAACAGGTACCAGTTAAGACATCCATTTGGTTAGCAATGATTTTCTTTTTACTGGAAAGTTCAGTATTATGTATATTGAGCGGAAAGAGCAGAAACGGATGAAAAGGACCCTAATTTGCGGAATTGCATTTTTACGGTTGAGTGCGCCAGACAGGCCCGAGATTTATTGAGAATTGTGCCATCTGGTACTTTAGAGGGCCTAGGGCACAATGGCGCACCGTAGATTGAACACTGCAATCACAAGGTCAATTTATCCCACTAGTATATTACGGGTGACAGCTTTCATTTAGATTTTGACAAAGTCTGAAAATGTTAAAACAGTTGGTGTGAGGCCTTCGCTAAATACTTTAACAGAGAACCAAAGTTTATGCTCGCTAACATCAAAAGCGTTTGTAGGCAAGAAATTAAATGACACACATCTTTGAAAGTGAATCATACTTTGTGAAAAGGGGGCTTAATGCATCTGCGAAAACTATCGACCCAGGTCAGCCTGGGCAGCCCAAGCAGGCTGACCTGGGCCGAAACTTTTTGCTATCGGTCAGTGTCTTGTATGTCTAAGGACCATTCTACCACATGATTAAGCCAGTTGTTAACTCGTTACCACAGAACAAAAATATAGAGCTGTCGAAATTGAAAGTATTTGTAGACGACAATTTAAGTGTGGCTCGAATGATGGAATTTGTCTTTGATAGGGTAGAAAACATTGTGGGAAAAGCCGACAATGCTTGTTACCAGCATTTTCTTCTTTTCCCACATTTTTTTTTTTTTGCAAAAGCCTTCTTCTTCAGGGTTGTTAAAACTCGAGATTGTGTGGTAAAGAATTAAAAGAGAATAGCTATTATGGATCCATAATTATGTGATTACTTGATTGGTATAATGTATAACAGAAATGCATTAAGCCCCCCTTTTGCCCCAGTTTGGCTAGAGAAAATTTTGTGAATGTAGCATTTACTCCTTTTTCCATGATGCTTTCAAAAGCTTTTTTTTTTTTTTGAGAGTTATAAAATCATGGAATCTTTTCGTAAATGGTTAAATCTTCATCATGACTGAGTAAGTTCTGAAAAAAGAACAGTTTCTGTTTTTAGCTCACTTTTGCACAACGTGCTAAAGGTGAGCTATTGTGATCGCCCTATGTCCGGCGTCCGTCGTCCGTTGTCTGTTGTCCGTCGTCCGTCAACAATTTCTTTAAACATCTTCTTCTCCTAAACCACTGGGCCAATCTTGATGAAATGTGGCAGGGATGTTCCTTGGGTGAAGCTCTACCAAAATTGTTCAAAGAATTAAATTCCACCCACAACTCTGGTTGCCATGGCAACAAAAAGGAAAAAAAAGCAAAATCTTTGAAATTCTTCCTCTCTGAAACTAGAAGGCACAGAGCTCTGATATTTGGTATGTAGCATCTCCTAGTGGACCTCTACCAAGTTTGTTCATTTGATGCCCCTGGGGTCAAAACTGGCCCAGCCCCAGGGGTCATAAGTTTGAGCATAGTAACAAAGAAGGAAAAATTAAAAATCTTCTTCTCTGAAACTTGAAGGCATAGAGCTTTGATATTTGGCATGTAGCATCTCCTAGTGGACCTCTACCAAGTTTGTTCATATGATGCCCCTGGGGTCAAAACTGGCCCCACCCCGGGGGTCACAATTTCCAACATACATGTATATTTTTGATGGCTTTGGCTGCGCGCAAGAGCCGCGTATGGCTGTTTCTGAACAGCGAGTAAAACTGCTACAAATGAGTGGGTAGTTGTGAGAGCCAAGTTACAGTTCTTGTCTATGTATTTAGAAGAAAGGGTAGGGCAAAAGTCAGTTTTCTTTTTCTTGCTTATGCAACAGGAAGCGGTTGCTTCCGAAAGCGTCGGAAGTCGATAATATGTTTTCGTGGGCACGCAAAGGTCATGTACATGCGGTTAGTTATTGGGACCGATTTAATGTTTCGGGGGCCCTAGTAAGAGAAAAAGGGGAAAAAAAACTGGGTTCCCATTGTTTGACTTATGCAACAGGTACCGGTTGCCTCCGAAAGAGTCGGAAGTCGATTGTATGTTTTCGCGGGCGCGCGAAGGTCATGTACATGCGGTTAGTTATTGGGACCGATTTAATGTTTCGGGGGCCCTAGTAAGAGAAAAAGGGGAACAAAAATTGGGTTCCCATGGTTTGACTTATGCAACACATACTGGTTGCTTCTGAAAGATTCGTAAGTGGATTATATGTTTTCGTGGGCACGTAAAGGTCATGCACACGGGGATAGCTACTGAGACCGCTTTCATGTTACGGTGGCCCGAGTAAGAGAAAAGGGAAAAAATTGGTTCCCATTGTTTGACTTATGCAACAGGTAGCGGTTGCTTCCGAAGGCATCATAAGTTGATATTTCATGTTTTCACGGGTGTGTAACCGGCACATATGAGTTGGTAGTCATCGTAACTACGTTTCTTGTCTACATATGAAGAGAAATGATACAAAATAGAGTTCCTTTTGTTCGACTCATGCTACAGGAACCTGTTGCTACAGAAATTTATCCACTTGTGACAATATTTTCTTGGGCTTTTACACTGTCCATTGATCATCTTAGAATATTCAATGTATCAACGTGCAGTGTGGAAGCCGGCCTGAACTAGAATGACAAATCGGATCCAGGGTTGTCAACCTGGTAGTATGCTCGAAAACATGTTACCAAGTTCTTCTGTCACCCTGTTTTCCTAAATTCTAGCCCAATGTCGGTAAATTCTGGCGTGTATGGATGGAGAATGCATCTCAATTTGCCAAGGATTACATATCAGCCTTCAAAGAAGACCTAAAAGCACTTTAAAACTTCCCTTATTGTTTAGATCGATGGTTTAGCCGCCATTTTGTTTTTCTTGGCCGCCATCTTGGATTTTTTTTCACCAAGGAATTATGGGAAGGGAGGGGGGATATGGTTATAGGTATATATAGCCAGACTAATTTCCAGTTGCCTCCATAGCACTGTGGGTAAGACCGCTGTGCCAAAAGCCATTTTTGATCCTGGTGGCCAGAGGTTCGAACCCCAGCTGTGCCATTTTTTTTTTTCTTTTAATTTATTTTTATCATTTTCTTTAATTATTATCATTTATTCTTATGTCATTGGCCAATTTCAATATATTTTAAAGATGTAGAAGACATTTTCATGGGAAAGATTTCGGTATCATGCTATATTTTTGATGGCTTTGGCTGCGCGCAAGAGCCGCGTATGGCTGTTTCTGAACAGCGAGTAAAACTGCTACAAATGAGTGGGTAGTTGTGAGAGCCAAGTTACAGTTCTTGTCTATGTATTTAGAAGAAAGGGTAGGGCAAAAGTCAGTTTTCTTTTTCTTGCTTATGCAACAGGAAGCGGTTGCTTCCGAAAGCGTCGGAAGTCGATAATATGTTTTCGTGGGCATGCAAAGGTCATGTACATGTGGTTAGTTATTGGGACCGATTTAATGTTTCGGGGGCCCTAGTAAGAGAAAAAGGGGAAAAAAATTGGGTTCCCATTGTTTGACTTATGCAACAGGTACCGGTTGCCTCCGAAAGAGTCGGAAGTCAATTGTATGTTTTTGCGGGCGCGCGAAGGTCATGTACATGCTGTTAGTTATTGGGACCGATTTAATGTTTCGCGGGCCCTAGTAAGAGAAAAAGGGGAACAAAAATTGGGTTCCCATGGTTTGACTTATGCAACACATACCAGTTGCTTCTGAAAGATTCGTAAGTGGATTATATGTTTTCGCGGGCACATAAAGTTCATGCACATGGGGATAGCTACTGAGACTGCTTTCATGTTACGGTAGCCCCAGTAAGAGAAAAGGGAAAAAATTGGTTCCCATTGTTTGACTTATGCAACAGGTAGCGGTTGCTTCCGAAGGCATCATAAGTCGATATTTCATGTTTTCACGGGTGCGTAACTGGCACATATGAGTTGGTAGTCATAGTAACTACATTTCTTGTCTACATATGAAGAGAAATAATACAAAATATAGTTCCTTTTGTTCGACTCATGCTACAGGAACCAGTTGCTACAGAAATTTATCCACTTATGACAATATTTTCTGGGGCTTTTACACTGTCCATTGATCATCTAAGAAGATTCCATGTATCAATGTGCAGTGTGGAAGCCGGCCTGAACTAGAATGACAAATCGGATCCAGGGTTGTCAACCTGGTAGTATGCTCGAAAACATGTTACCAAGTTCTTCTGTCACCCTGTTTTCCTAAATTCTAGCCCAATGTCGGTAAATTCTGGCGTGTATGGATGGAGAATGCATCTCAATTTGCCAAGGATTACATATCAGCCTTCAAAGAAGACCTAAAAGCACTTTAAAACTTCCCTTATTGTTTAGATCGATGGTTTAGCCGCCATTTTGTTTTTCTTGGCCGCCATCTTGGATTTTTTTTCACCAAGGAATTATGGGAAGGGAGGGGGGATATGGTTATAGGTATATATAGCCAGACTAATTTCCAGTTGCCTCCATAGCACTGTGGGTAAGACCGCTGTGCCAAAAGCCATTTTTGATCCTGGTGGCCAGAGGTTCGAACCCCAGCTGTGCCATTTTTTTTTTTTCTTTTAATTTATTTTTATCATTTTCTTTAATTATTATCATTTATTCTTATGTCATTGGCCAATTTCAATATATTTTAAAGATGTAGAAGACATTTTCATGGGAAATATTTCGGTATCATGCTATATTTTTGATGGCTTTGGCTGCGCGCAAGAGCCGCGTATGGCTGTTTCTGAACAGCGAGTAAAACTGCTACAAATGAGTGGGTAGTTGTGAGAGCCAAGTTACAGTTCTTGTCTATGTATTTAGAAGAAAGGGTAGGGCAAAAGTCAGTTTTCTTTTTCTTGCTTATGCAACAGGAAGCGGTTGCTTCCGAAAGCGTCGGAAGTCGATAATATGTTTTCGTGGGCATGCAAAGGTCATGTACATGTGGTTAGTTATTGGGACCGATTTAATGTTTCGGGGGCCCTAGTAAGAGAAAAAGGGGAAAAAAATTGGGTTCCCATTGTTTGACTTATGCAACAGGTACCGGTTGCCTCCGAAAGTGTCGGAAGTCGATTGTATGTTTTTGCGGGCGCGCGAAGGTCATGTACATGCGGTTAGTTATTGGGACCGATTTAATGTTTCGCGGGCCCTAGTAAGAGAAAAAGGGGAACAAAAATTGGGTTCCCATGGTTTGACTTATGCAACACATACCAGTTGCTTCTGAAAGATTCGTAAGTGGATTATATGTTTTCGCGGGCACATAAAGTTCATGCACATGGGGATAGCTACTGAGACTGCTTTCATGTTACGGTAGCCCCAGTAAGAGAAAAGGGAAAAAATTGGTTCCCATTGTTTGACTTATGCAACAGGTAGCGGTTGCTTCCGAAGGCATCATAAGTCGATATTTCATGTTTTCATGGGTGCGTAACTGGCACATATGAGTTGGTAGTCATAGTAACTACATTTCTTGTCTACATATGAAGAGAAATAATACAAAATATAGTTCCTTTTGTTCGACTCATGCTACAGGAACCAGTTGCTACAGAAATTTATCCACTTGTGACAATATTTTCTGGGGCTTTTACACTGTCCATAGATCATCTAAGAAGATTCCATGTATCAATGTGCAGTGTGGAAGCCGGCCTGAACTAGAATGACAAATCGGATCCAGGGTTGTCAACCTGGTAGTATGCTCGAAAACATGTTACCAAGTTCTTCTGTCACCCTGTTTTCCTAAATTCTAGCCCAATGTCGGTAAATTCTGGCGTGTATGGATGGAGAATGCATCTCAATTTGCCAAGGATTACATATCAGCCTTCAAAGAAGACCTAAAAGCACTTTAAAACTTCCCTTATTGTTTAGATCGATGGTTTAGCCGCCATTTTGTTTTTCTGGCCGCCATCTTGGATTTTTTTCTCCAAGGAATTATGGGAAGGGAGGGGGGATATGGTTATAGGTATATATAGCCAGACTAATTTCCAGTTGCCTCCATAGCACTGTGGGTAAGACCGCTGTGCCAAGAGCCATTTTTGATCCTGGTGGCCAGAGGTTCGAACCCCAGCTGTGCCATTTTTTTTTTTTCTTTTAATTTATTTTTATCATTTTCTTTAATTATTATCATTTATTCTTATGTCATTGGCCAATTTCAATATATTTTAAAGATGTAGAAGACATTTTCATGGGAAATATTTCGGTATCATGCTATATTTTTGATGGCTTTGGCTGCGCGCAAGAGCCGCATATGGCTGTTTCTGAACAGCGAGTAAAACTGCTACAAATGAGTGGGTAGTTGTGAGAGCCAAGTTACAGTTCTTGTCTATGTATTTAGAAGAAAGGGTAGGGCAAAAGTCAGTTTTCTTTTTCTTGCTTATGCAACAGGAACCAGTTGCTTCCGAAAGTGTCGGAAGTCGATGATATGTTTTCTCGGGCACGCAAAGGTCATGTACATGCGGTTAGTTATTGGGACCGATTTAATGTTTCGGGGGCCCTAGTAAGAGGAAAAGGGGAAAAAAAATTCGGTTCCCATGGTTTGACTTATGCAACAGGTACCGGTTGCCTCCGAAAGTGTCGGAAGTCGATTGTATGTTTTCGCGGGCGCGCGAAGGTCATGTAGATGCGGTTAGTTATTGGGACCGATTTAAAGTTTCGGGGGCCCTAGTAAGAGAAAAAGGGGAACAAAAATTAGGTTCCCATGGTTTGACTTATGCAATACATACCGGTTGCTTCATAAAGATTCGTAAGTGGATTATATGTTTTTGCGGGCATGTAAAGGTCATGCACATGGGGATAGCTACTGAGACCGCTTTCATGTTACGATGGCCCCAGTAAGAGAAAAGGGAAAAAATTGGTTCCCATTGCTTGACTCATGCAACAGGTAGTGGTTGCTTCTGAAGGCATCATAAGTCGATATTTCATGTTTTCACGGGTGCGTAACAGGCACATATGAGTTGGTAGTCATCGTAACTACATTTCTTGTCTACAAATGAAGAGAAATGATACAAAATATAGTTCCTTTTGTTCGACTCATGCTACAGGAACCAGTTGCTACAGAAATTTATCCACTTGTGACAATATTTTCTGGGGCTTTTACACTGTCCATTGATCATCTTAGAATATTCAATGTATCAATGTGCAGTGTGGAAGCCGGCCTGAACTAGAATGACAAATCGGATCCAGGGTTGTCAACCTGGTAGTATGCTCGAAAACATGTTACCAAGTTCTTCTGTCACCCTGTTTTCCTAAATTCTAGCCCAATGTCGGTAAATTCTGGCGTGTATGGATGGAGAATGCATCTCAATTCGCCAAGGATTACATATCAGCCTTCAAAGAAGACCTAAAAGGACTTTAAAACTTCCCTTATTGTTTAGATCGATGGTTTAGCCGCCATTTTGTTTTTCTTGGCCGCCATCTTGGATTTTTTTCTCCAAGGAATTATGGGAAGGGAGGGGGGATATGGTTATAGGTATATATAGCCAGACTAATTTCCAGTTGCCTCCATAGCACTGTGGGTAAGACCGCTGTGCCAAGAGCCATTTTTGATCCTGGTGGCCAGAGGTTCAAACCCCAGCTGTGCCATTTTTTTTTCTTTTAATTTATTTTTATCATTTTCTTTCATTATTATCATTTATTCTTATGTCATTGGCCAATTTCAATATATTTTAAAGATGTAGAAGACATTTTCATGGGAAATATTTCGGTATCATGCTATATTTTCGATGGCTTTGGCTGCGCGCAAGAGCCGCGTATGGCTGTTTCTGAACAGCGAGTAAAACTGCTACAAATGAGTGGGTAGTTGTGAGAGCCAAGTTACAGTTCTTGTCTATGTATTTAGAAGAAAGGGTAGGGCAAAAGTCAGTTTTCTTTTTCTTGCTTATGCAACAGGAACCAGTTGCTTCCGAAAGTGTCGGAAGTCGATGATATGTTTTCGCGGGCACGCTAAGCTCATGTACATGCGGTTAGTTATTGGGACCGATTTAATGTTTCGGGGGCCCTAGTAAGAGGAAAAGGGGAAAAAAAATTCGGTTCCCATGGTTTGACTTATGCAACAGGTACCGGTTGCCTCCGAAAGTGTCGGAAGTCGATTGTATGTTTTCGCGGGCGCGCGAAGGTCATGTAGATGCGGTTAGTTATTGGGACCGATTTAAAGTTTCGGGGGCCCTAGTAAGAGAAAAAGGGGAACAAAAATTAGGTTCCCATGGTTTGACTTATGCAATACATACCGGTTGCTTCATAAAGATTCGTAAGTGGATTATATGTTTTTGCGGGCATGTAAAGGTCATGCACATGGGGATAGCTACTGAGACCGCTTTCATGTTACGATGGCCCCAGTAAGAGAAAAGGGAAAAAATTGGTTCCCATTGCTTGATTTATGCAACAGGTAGTGGTTGCTTCTGAAGGCATCATAAGTCGATATTTCATGTTTTCACGGGTGCGTAACCGGCACATATGAGTTGGTAGTCATCGTAACTACGTTTCTTGTCTACAAATGAAGAGAAATGATACAAAATAGAGTTCCTTTTGTTCGACTCATGCTACAGGAACCAGTTGCTACAGAAATTTATCCACTTGTGACAATATTTTCTGGGGCTTTTACACTGTCCATTGATCATCTTAGAATATTCAATGTATCAATGTGCAGTGTGGAAGCCGGCCTGAACTAGAATGACAAATCGGATCCAGGGTTGTCAACCTGGTAGTATGCTCGAAAACATGTTACCAAGTTCTTCTGTCACCCTTTTTTCCTAAATTCTAGCCCAATGTCGGTAAATTCTGGCGTGTATGGATGGAGAATGCATCTCAATTCGCCAAGGATTACATATCAGCCTTCAAAGAAGACCTAAAAGCACTTTAAAACTTCCCTTATTGTTTAGATCGATGGTTTAGCCGCCATTTTGTTTTTCTTGGCCGCCAACTTGGATTTTTTTCTCCAAGGAATTATGGGAAGGGAGGGGGGACATGGTTATAGGTATATATAGCCAGACTAATTTCCAGTTGCCTCCATAGCACTGTGGGTAAGACCGCTGTGCCAAGAGCCATTTTTGATCCTGGTGGCCAGAGGTTCGAACCCCAGCTGTGCCATTTTTTTTTTTCTTTTAATTTATTTTTATCATTTTCTTTAATTATTATCATTTATTCTTATGTCATTGGCCAATTTCAATATATTTTAAAGATGTAGAAGACATTTTCATGGGAAAGATTTCGGTATCATGCATTTTTGATGGCTTTGGCTGCGCGCAAGAGCCGCGTATGGCTGTTTCTAAACAGCGAGTAAAACAGCTACAAATGAGTGGGTAGTTGTGAGAGCCAAGTTACAGTTCTTGTCTATGTATTTAGAAGAAAGGGTAGGGCAAAAGTCAGTTTTCTTTTTCTTGCTTATGCAACAGGAACCGGTTGCTTCCGAAAGTGTCGGAAGTCGATAATATGTTTTCGTGGGCACGCAAAGGTCATGTACATGCGGTTAGTTATTGGGACCGATTTAATGTTTCAGGGTCCGTAGTATGAGGAAAAGGGGAAGTAAAATTGGGTTCCCATTGTTTGACTTATGCAACAGGTACCGGTTGCCTCCGAAAGTGTCGGAAGTCGATTGTATGTTTTCGCGGGCGCGCGAAGGTCATGTACATGCGGTTAGTTATTGGGACCGATTTAATGTTTCGGGGGCCCTAGTAAGAGAAAAAGGGGAACAAAAAGTAGGTTCCCATGGTTTGACTTATGCAATACATACCGGTTGCTTCTGAAAAATTCGTAAGTGGATTATATGTTTTTGCGGGCATGTAAAGGTCATGCACATGGGGATAGCTACTGAGACCGCTTTCATGTTACGGTGGCCCCAGTAAGAGAAAAGGGAAAAAATTGGTTCCCATTGCTTGACTTATGCAACAGGTAGTGGTTGCTTCCGAAGGCATCATAAGCCGATATTTCATGTTTTCACGGGTGCGTAACCAGCACATATGAGTTGGTAGTCATCGTAACTACGTTTCTTGTCTACATATGAAGAGAAATAATACAAAATATAGTTCCTTTTGTTCGACTCATGCTACAGGAACCAGTTGCTACAGAAATTTATCCACTTGTGACAATGTTTTCTGGGGCTTTTACACTGTCCATTGATCATCTTAGAATATTCAATGTATCAATGTGCAGTGTGGAAGCTGGCCTGAACTAGAATGACAAATCGGATCCAGGGTTGTCAACCTGGTAGTATGCTCGAAAACATGTTACCAAGTTCTTCTGTCACCCTGTTTTCCTAAATTCTAGCCCAATGTCGGTAAATTCTGGCGTGTATGGATGGAGAATGCATCTCAATTCGCCAAGGATTACATATCAGCCTTCACAGAAGACCTAAAAGCACTTTAAAACTTCTCTTATTGTTTAGATCGATGGTTTAGCCGCCATTTTGTTTTTCTTGGCCGCCATCTTGGATTTTTTTCTCCAAGGAATTATGGGAAGGGAGGGGGGATATGGTTATAGGTATATATAGCCAGACTAATTTCCAGTTGCCTCCATAGCACTGTGGGTAAGACCGCTGTGCCAAGAGCCATTTTCGATCCTAGTGGCCAGAGGTTCGAACCCCAGCTGTGCCATTTATTTTTTCCTTTTAATTTATTTTTATCATTTTCTTTAATTATTATCATTTATTCTTATGTCATTGGCCAATTTCAATATATTTTAAAGATGTAGAAGACATTTTCATGGGAAAGATTTCGGTATCATGCTATATTTTTTATGGCTTTGGCTGCGCGCAAGAGCCGCGTATGGCTGTTTCTGAACAGCGAGTAAAACTGCTACAAATGAGTGGGTAGTTGTGAGAGCCAAGTTACAGTTCTTGTCTATGTATTTAGAAGAAAGGGTAGGGCAAAAGTCAGTTTTCTTTTTCTTGCTTATGCAACAGGAACCGGTTGCTTCCAAAAGCGTCGGAAGTCGATAATATGTTTACGCGGGCACGCAAAGGTCATGTACATGCGGTTAGTTATTGGGACCAATTTAACGATTCGGGGGCCCTAGTAAGAGAAAAAGGGGAAAAAAAATTGGGTTCCCATCGTTTGACTTATGCAACAGGTACCGGTTGCCTCCGAAAGTGTCGGAAGTCGATTGTATGTTTTCGCGGGCGCGCAAAGGTCATGTACATGCGGTTAGTTATTGGGACCGATTTAATGTTTCGGGGGCCCTAGTAAGAGAAAAAGGGGAACAAAAAGTAGGTTCCCATGGTTTGACTTATGCAACACATACCGGTTGCTTCTGAAAGATTCGTAAGTGGATTTTATGTTTTCGCGGGCACGTAAAGGTCATGCACATGGGGATAGCTACTGAGACGGCTTTCATGTTACGGTGGCCCCAATAAGAGAAAAGGGAAAAAATTGGTTCCCATTGTTTGACTTATGCAACAGGTAGCGGTTGCTTCCGAAGGCATCATAAGTCGATATTTCATGTTTTCACGGGTGCGTAACCGGCACATATGAGTTGGTAGTCATCGTAACTACGTTTCTTGTCTACATATGAAGAGAAATAATACAAAATATAGTTCCTTTTGTTCGACTCATGCTACAGGAACCAGTTGCTACAGAAATTTATCCACTTGTGACAATATTTTTTGGAGCTTTTACACTGTCCATTGATCATCTTAGAATATTCAATGTATCAATGTGCAGTGTGGAAGCCGGCCTGAACTAGAATGACAAATCGGATCCAGGGTTGTCAACCTGGTAGTATGCTCAAAAACATGTTACCAAGTTCTTCTGTCACCCTGTTTTCCTAAATTCTAGCCCAATGTCGGTAAATTCTGGCGTGTATGGATGGAGAATGCATCTCAATTCGCCAAGGATTACATATCAGCCTTCAAAGAAGACCTAAAAGCACTTTAAAACTTCCCTTATTGTTTAGATCGATGGTTTAGCCGCCATTTTGTTTTTCTTGGCCGCCATCTTGGATTTTTTCTCCAAGGAATTATGGGAAGGGAGGGGGATATGGTTATAGGTATATATAGCCAGACTAATTTCCAGTTGCCTCCATAGCACTGTGGGTAAGACCGCTGTGCCAAGAGCCATTTTTGATCCTGGTGGCCAGAGGTTCGAACCCCAGCTGTGCCATTTTTTTTTTTTTTTTTTTAATTTATTTTTATCATTTTCTTTAATTATTATCATTTATTCTTATGTCATTGGCCAATTTCAATATATTTTAAAGATGTACAAGACATTTTCATGGGAAAGATTTCGGTATCATGCTATATTTTTGATGGCTTTGGCTGCGCGCAAGAGCCGCGTATGGCTGTTTCTGAACAGTGAGTAAAACTGCTACAAATGAGTGGGTAGTTGTGAGAGCCAAGTTACAGTTCTTGTCTATGTATTTAGAAGAAAGGTAGGGCAAAAGTCAGTTTTCGTTTTCTTGCTTATGCAACAGGAACCGGTTGATTCCGAAAGCGTCGGAAGTCGATAATATGTTTTCGCGGGCATGCAAAGGTCATGTACATGCGGTTAGTTATTGGGACCGATTTAATGTTTCGGGGGCCCTAGTAACAGAAAAAGGGGAAAAAAAAATTGGGTTCCCATTGTTTGACTTATGCAACAGGTACCGGTTGCCTCCGAAAGTGTTGGAAGTCAATTGTATGTTTTCGCGGGCGCGCGAAGGTCATGTACATGCGGTTAGTTATTGGGACCGATTTAATGTTTCGGGGGCCCTAGTAAGAGAAAAAGGGGAACAAAAATTGGGTTCCCATGGTTTGACTTATGCAACAAATACCGGTTGCTTCTGAAAAATTCGTAAGTGGATTATATGTTTTCGCGGGCACGTAAAGGTCATGCACATGGGGATAGCTACTGAGACCGCTTTCATGTTACGGTGGCCCCCGTAAGAGAAAAGGGAAAAAATTGGTTCCCATTGTTTGACTTATGCAACAGGTAGTGGTTGCTTCCGAAGGCATCATAAGTCGATATTTCATGTTTTCACGGGTGCGTAACCGGCACATATGAGTTGGTAGTCATCGTAACTACGTTTCTTGTCTACATATGAAGAGAAATAATACAAAATAGAGTTCCTTTTGTTCGACTCATGCTACAGGAACCAGTTGCTACAGAAATTTATCCACTTGTGACAATATTTTCTGGGGCTTTTACACTGTCCATTGATCATCTTAGAATATTCAATGTATCAATGTGCAGTGTGGAAGCCGGCCTGAACTAGAATGACAAATCGGATCCAGGGTTGTCAACCTGGTAGTATGCTCGAAAACATGTTACCAAGTTCTTCTGTCACCCTTTTTTCCTAAATTCTAGCCCAATGTCGGTAAATTCTGGCGTGTATGGATGGAGAATGCATCTCAATTCGCCAAGGATTACATATCAGCCTTCAAAGAAGACCTAAAACACTTTAAAATTTCCCTTATTGTTTAGACCGATGGTTTAGCCGCCATTTTGTTTTTCTTGGCCGCCATCTTGGATTTTTTTCTCCAAGGAATTATGGGAAGGGAGGGGGGATATGGTTATAGGTATATATAGCCAGACTAATTTCCAGTTGCCTCCATAGCACTGTGGGTAAGACCGCTGTGCCAAGAGCCATTTTCGATCCTAGTGGCCAGAGGTTCGAACCCCAGCTGTGCCATTTATTTTTTCCTTTTAATTTATTTTTATCATTTTCTTTAATTATTATCATTTATTCTTATGTCATTGGCCAATTTCAATATATTTTAAAGATGTAGAAGACATTTTCATGGGAAAGATTTCGGTATCATGCTATATTTTTTATGGCTTTGGCTGCGCGCAAGAGCCGCGTATGGCTGTTTCTGAACAGCGAGTAAAACTGCTACAAATGAGTGGGTAGTTGTGAGAGCCAAGTTACAGTTCTTGTCTATCTATTTAGAAGAAAGGGTAGGGCAAAAGTCAGTTTTCTTTTTCTTGCTTATGCAACAGGAACTGGTTGCTTCCGAAAGCGTCGGAAGTCGATAATATGTTTTCGCGGGCACGCAAAGGTCATGTACATGCGGTTAGTTATTGGGACCGATTTAATGTTTCGGGGGCCCTAGTAAGAGAAAAGGGGGAAAAAAAATTGGGTTCCCATTGTTTGACTTATGCAACAGGTACCGGTTGCCTCCGAAAGTGTCGGAAGTCAATTGTATGTTTTTGCGGGCGCGCGAAGGTCATGTACATGCAGTTAGTTATTGGGACCGATTTAATGTTTCGGGGGCCCTAGTAAGAGAAAAAGGGGAATAAAAATTGGGTTCCCATGGTTTGACTTATGCAACACATACCGGTTGCTTCTGAAAGATTCGTAAGTGGATTATATGTTTTCGCGGGCACGTAAAGGTCATGCACATGGGGATAGCTACTGAGACCGCTTTCATGTTACGGTGGCCCCAGTAAGAGAAAAGTGAAAAAATTGGTTCCCATTGTTTGACTTATGCAACAGGTAGCGGTTGCTTCCGAAGGCATCATAAGTCGATATTTCATGTTTTCACGGGTGCGTAACCGGCACATATGAGTTGGTAGTCATCGTAACTACGTTTCTTGTCTACATATGAAGAGAAATAATACAAAATATAATTCCTTTTGTTCGACTCATGCTACAGGAACCAGTTGCTACAGAAATTTATCCACTTGTGACAATATTTTCTGGGGCTTTTACACTGTCCATTGATCATCTTAGAATATTCAATGTATCAATGTGCAGTGTGGAAGCCGGCCTGAACTAGAATGACAAATCGGATCCAGGGTTGTCAACCTGGTAGTATGCTCGAAAACATGTTACCAAGTTCTTCTGTCACCCTGTTTTCCTAAATTGTAGCCCAATGTCGGTAAATTCTGGCGTGTATGGATGGAGAATGCATCTCAATTCGCCAAGGATTACATATCAGCCTTCAAAGAAGACCTAAAAGCACTTTAAAACTTCCCTTATTGTTTAGATCGATGGTTTAGCCGCCATTTTGTTTTTCTTGGCCGCCATCTTGGATTTTTTCTCCAAGGAATTATGGGAAGGGAGGGGGGATATGGTTATAGGTATATATAGCCAGACTAATTTCCAGTTGCCTCCATAGCACTGTGGGTAAGACTGCTGTGCCAAGAGCCATTTTTGATCCTGGTGGCCAGAGGTTCGAACCCCAGCTGTGCCATTTTTTTTTTATTTTAATTTATTTTTATCATTTTCTTTAATTATTAACATTTATTCTTATGTCATTGGCCAATTTCACTATATTTTAAACATGTAGAAGACATTTTCATGGGAAAGATTTCAGTATCATGCTATATTTTTGATGGCTTTGGCTGCGCGCAAGAGCTGCGTATGGCTGTTTCTGAACAGCGAGTAAAACTGCTACAAATGAGTGGGTAGTTGTGAGAGCCAAGTTACAGTTCTTGTCTATGTATTTAGAAGAAAGGTAGGGCACAAGACAGTTTTCTTTTTCTTGCTTATGCAACAGGAACCGGTTGCTTCCGAAAGCGTCGGAAGTCGATAATATGTTTTCACGGGCACGCAAAGGTCATGTACATGAGGTTAGTTATTGGGACCGATTTAATGTTTCGGGGGCCCTAGTAAGAGAAAAAGGGGAAAAAAAATTGGGTTCCCATTGTTTGACTTATGCAACAGGTACCGGTTGCCTCCGAAAGTGTCGGAAGTCAATTGTATGTTTTCGCGGGCGCACGAAGGTCATGTACATGCGGTTAGTTATTGGGACCGATTTAATGTTTAGGGGGCCCTAGTAAGAGAAAAAGGGGAACAAAAATTGGGTTCCCATGGTTTGACTTATGCAACACATACCGGTTGCTTCTGAAAGATTCATAAGTGGATTATATGATTTTGCGGGCACGTAAAGGTCATGCACATGGGGATAGCTACTGAGACCGCTTTCATGTTACGGTGGCCCCAATAAGAGAAAAGGGAAAAAAATGGTACCCATTGTTTGACTTATGCAACAGGTAGCGGTTGCTTCCGAAGGCATCATAAGTCGATATTTCATGTTTTCACGGGTGCGTAACCGGCACATATGAGTTGGTAGTCATCGTAACTACGTTTCTTGTCTACATATGAAGAGAAATAATACAAAATAGAGTTCCTTTCGTTCGACTCATGCTACAGGAACCAGTTGCTACAGAAATTTATCCACTTGTGACAATATTTTCTGGAGCTTTTACACTGTCCATTGATCATCTTAGAATATTCAATGTATCAATGTGCAGTGTGGAAGCCGGCCTGAACTAGAATGACAAATCGGATCCAGGGTTGTCAACCTGGTAGTATGCTCAAAAACATGTTACCAAGTTCTTCTGTCACCCTGTTTTCCTAAATTCTAGCCCAATGTCGGTAAATTCTGGCGTGTATGGATGGAGAATGCATCTCAATTCGCCAAGGATTACATATCAGCCTTCAAAGAAGACCTAAAAGCACTTTAAAACTTCCCTTATTGTTTAGATCGATGGTTTAGCCGCCATTTTGTTTTTCTTGGCCGCCATCTTGGATTTTTTTCTCCAAGGAATTATGGGAAGGGAGGGGGGATATGGTTATAGGTATATATAGCCAGACTAATTTCCAGTTGCCTCCATAGCACTGTGGGTAAGACCGCTGTGCCAAGAGCCATTTTTGATCCTGGTGGCCAGAGGTTCGAACCCCAGCTGTGCCATTTATTTTTTCCTTTTAATTTATTTTTATCATTTTCTTTAATTATTATCATTTATTCTTATGTCATTGGCGAATTTCAATATATTTTAAAGATGTACAAGACATTTTCATGGGAAAGATTTCGGTATCATGCTATATTTTTGATGGCTTTGGCTGCGCGCAAGAGCCGCGTATGGCTGTTTCTGAACAGTGAGTAAAACTGCTACAAATGAGTGGGTAGTTGTGAGAGCCAAGTTACAGTTCTTGTCTATGTATTTAGAAGAAAGGTAGGGCAAAAGTCAGTTTTCTTTTTCTTGCTTATGCAACAGGAACCGGTTGCTTCCGAAAGCGTCGGAAGTCGATAATATGTTTTCGCAGGCATGGAAAGGTCATGTACATGCGGTTAGTTATTGGGACCGATTTAATGTTTCGGGGGCCCTAGTAAGGGAAAAAGGGGAAAAAAAATTGGGTTCCCATTGTTTGACTTATGCAACAGGTACCGGTTGCCTCCGAAAGTGTTGGAAGTCAATTGTATGTTTTCGCGGGCGCGTGAAGGTCATGTACATGTGGTTAGTTATTGGGACCGATTTAATGTTTCGGGGGCCCTAGTAAGAGAAAAAGGGGAAAAAAAATTGGGTTCCCATTGTTTGACTTATGCAACAGGTACCGGTTGCCTCCGAAAGTGTCGGAAGTCAATTGTATGTTTTCGCGGGCACGCGAAGGTCATGTACATGCAGTTAGTTATTGGGACCGATTTAATGTTTCGGGGGCCCTAGTAAGAGAAAAAGGGGAATAAAAATTGGGTTCCCATGGTTTGACTTATGCAACACATACCGGTTGCTTCTGAAAGATTCGTAGGTGGATTATATGTTTTCGCGGGCACGTAAAGGTCATGCACATGGGGATAGCTACTGAGACCGCTTTCATGTTACGGTGGCCCCCGTAAGAGAAAAGGGAAAAAATTGGTTCCCATTGTTTGACTTATGCAACAGGTAGCGGTTGCTTCCGAAGGCATCATAAGTCGATATTTCATGTTTTCACGGGTGCGTAACCGGCACATATGAGTTGGTAGTCATCGTAACTACGTTTCTTGTCTACATATGAAGAGAAATAATACAAAATATAGTTCCTTTTGCTCGACTCATGCTACAGGAACCAGTTGCTACAGAAATTTATCCACTTGTGACAATATTTTCTGGGGCTTTTACACTGTCCATTGATCATCTTAGAATATTCAATGTATCAATGTGCAGTGTGGAAGCCGGCCTGAACTAGAATGACAAATCGGATCCAGGGTTGTCAACCTGGTAGTATGCTCGAAAACATGTTACCAAGTTCTTCTGTCACCCTGTTTTCCTAAATTCTAGCCCAATGTCGGTAAATTCTGGCGTGTATGGATGGAGAATGCATCTCAATTCGCCAAGGATTACATATCAGCCTTCAAAGAAGACCTAAAAGCACTTTAAAACTTCCCTTATTGTTTAGATCGATGGTTTAGCCGCCATTTTGTTTTTCTTGGCCGCCATCTTGGATTTTTTCTCCAAGGAATTATGGGAAGGGAGGGGGGATATGGTTATAGGTATATATAGCCAGACTAATTTCCAGTTGCCTCCATAGCACTGTGGGTAAGACCGCTGTGCCAAGAGCCATTTTTGATCCTGGTGGCCAGAGGTTCGAACCCCAGCTGTGCCATTTTTTTTTTATTTTAATTTATTTTTATCATTTTCTTTAATTATTAACATTTATTCTTATGTCATTAGCCAATTTCACTATATTTTAAAGATGTACAAGACATTTTCATGGGAAAGATTTCGGTATCATGCTATATTTTTGATGGCTTTGGCTGCGCGCAAGAGCCGGGTATGGCTGTTTCTGAACAGCGAGTAAAACTGCTACAAATGAGTGGGTAGTTGTGAGAGCCAAGTTACAGTTCTTGTCTATGTATTTAGAAGAAAGGTAGGGCACAAGACAGTTTTCTTTTTCTTGCTTATGCAACAGGAACCGGTTGCTTCCGAAAGCGTCGGAAGTCGATAATATGTTTTCGCGGGCACGCAAAGGTCATGTACATGAGGTTAGTTATTGGGACCGATTTAATGTTTTGGGGGCCCTAGTAAGAGAAAAAGGGGAAAAAAAATTGGGTTCCCATTGTTTGACTTATGCAACAGGTACCGGTTGCCTCCGAAAGTGTCGGAAGTCAATTGTATGTTTTCGCGGGCGCGCGAAGGTCATGTACATGCGGTTAGTTATTGGGACCGATTTAATGTCTCGGGGGCCCTAGTAAGAGAAAAAGGGGAAAAAAAATTGGGTTCCCATTGTTTGACTTATGCAACAGGTACCGGTTGCCTCCGAAAGTGTTGGAAGTCAATTGTATGTTTTCGCGGGCGCACGAAGGTCATGTACATGCGGTTCGTTATTGGGACCGATTTAATGTTTCGGGGGCCCTAGTAAGAGAAAAAGGGGAACAAAAATTGGGTTCCCATGGTTTGACTTATGCAACACATACCGGTTGCTTCTGAAAGATTCGTAAGTGGATCATATGTTTTCGCGGGCACGTAAAGGTCATGCACATGGGGATAGCTACTGAGACCGCTTTCATGTTACGGTGGCCCCCGTAAGAGAAAAGGGAAAAAATTGGTTCCCATTGTTTGACTTATGCAACAGGTAGCGGTTGCTTCCGAAGGCATCATAAGTCGATATTTCATGTTTTCACGGGTGCGTAACCGGCACATATGAGTTGGTAGTCATCGTAACTATGTTTCTTGTCTACATATGAAGAGAAATAATACAAAATATAGTTCCTTTTGTTCGACTCATGCTACAGGAACCAGTTGCTACAGAAATTTATCCACTTGTGACAATATTTTCTGGGGCTTTTACACTGTCCATTGATCATCTTAGAATATTCAATGTATCAATGTGCAGTGTGGAAGCCGGCCTGAACTAGAATGACAAATCGGATCCAGGGTTGTCAACCTGGTAGTATGCTCGAAAACATGTTACCAAGTTCTTCTGTCACCCTGTTTTCCTAAATTCTAGCCCAATGTCGGTAAATTCTGGCGTGTATGGATGGAGAATGCATCTCAATTCGCCAAGGATTACATATCAGCCTTCAAAGAAGACCTAAAAGCACTTTAAAACTTCCCTTATTGTTTAGATCGATGGTTTAGCCGCCATTTTGTTTTTCTTGGCCGCCATCTTGGATTTTTTCTCCAAGGAATTATGGGAAGGGAGGGGGGATATGGTTATAGGTATATATAGCCAGACTAATTTCCAGTTGCCTCCATAGCACTGTGGGTAAGACCGCTGTGCCAAGAGCCATTTTTGATCCTGGTGGCCAGAGGTTCGAACCCCAGCTGTGCCATTTTTTTTTTATTTTAATTTATTTTTATCATTTTCTTTAATTATTAACATTTATTCTTATGTCATTGGCCAATTTCACTATATTTTAAAGATGTACAAGACATTTTCATGGGAAAGATTTCGGTATCATGCTATATTTTTGATGGCTTTGGCTGCGCGCAAGAGCCGGGTATGGCTGTTTCTGAACAGCGAGTAAAACTGCTACAAATGAGTGGGTAGTTGTGAGAGCCAAGTTACAGTTCTTGTCTATGTATTTAGAAGAAAGGTAGGGCACAAGACAGTTTTCTTTTTCTTGCTTATGCAACAGGAACCGGTTGCTTCCGAAAGCGTCGGAAGTCGATAATATGTTTTCGCGGGCACGCAAAGGTCATGTACATGAGGTTAGTTATTGGGACCGATTTAATGTTTCGGGGGCCCTAGTAAGAGAAAAAGGGGAAAAAAAATTGGGTTCCCATTGTTTGACTTATGCAACAGGTACCGGTTGCCTCCGAAAGTGTCGGAAGTCAATTGTATGTTTTCGCGGGCGCGCGAAGGTCATGTACATGCAGTTAGTTATTGGGACCGATTTAATGTTTCGGGGGCCCTAGTAAGAGAAAAAGGGGAAAAAAAATTGGGTTCCCATTGTTTGACTTATGCAACAGGTACCGGTTGCCTCCGAAAGTGTCGGAAGTCAATTGTATGTTTTCGCGGGCGCACGAAGGTCATGTACATGCGGTTAGTTATTGGGACCGATTTAATGTTTCGGGGGCCCTAGTAAGAGAAAAAGGGGAACAAAAATTGGGTTCCCATGGTTTGACTTATGCAACACATACCGGTTGCTTCTGAAAGATTCGTAAGTGGATCATATGTTTTCGCGGGCACGTAAAGGTCATGCACATGGGGATAGCTACTGAGACCGCTTTCATGTTACGGTGGCCCCCGTAAGAGAAAAGGGAAAAAATTGGTTCCCATTGTTTGACTTATGCAACAGGTAGCGGTTGCTTCCGAAGGCATCATAAGTCGATATTTCATGTTTTCACGGGTGCGTAACCGGCACATATGAGTTGGTAGTCATCGTAACTACGTTTCTTGTCTACATATGAAGAGAAATAATACAAAATATAGTTCCTTTTGTTCGACTCATGCTACAGGAACCAGTTGCTACAGAAATTTATCCACTTGTGACAATGTTTTCTGGGGCTTTTACACTGTCCATTGATCATCTTAGAATATTCAATGTATCAATGTGCAGTGTGGAAGCCGGCCTGAACTAGAATGACAAATCGGATCCAGGGTTGTCAACCTGGTAGTATGCTCGAAAACATGTTACCAAGTTCTTCTGTCACCCTGTTTTCCTAAATGCTAGCCCAATGTCGGTAAATTCTGGCGTGTATGGATGGAGAATGCATCTCAATTCGCCAAGGATTACATATCAGCCTTCAAAGAAGACCTAAAAGCACTTTAAAACTTCCCTTATAGTTTAGATCGATGGTTTAGCCGCCATTTTGTTTTTCTTGGCCGCCATCTTGGATTTTTTTCTCCAAGGAATTATGGGAAGGGAGGGGGGATATGGTTATAGGTATATATAGCCAGACTAATTTCCAGTTGCCTCCATAGCACTGTGGGTAAGACCGCTGTGCCAAGAGCCATTTTTGATCCTGGTGGCCAGAGGTTCGAACCCCAGCTGTGCCATTTATTTTTTCCTTTTAATTTATTTTTATCATTTTCTTTAATTATTATCATTTATTCTTATGTCATTGGCGAATTTCAATATATTTTAAAGATGTACAAGACATTTTCATGGGAAAGATTTCGGTATCATGCTATATTTTTGATGGCTTTGGCTGCGCGCAAGAGCCGCGTATGACTGTTTCTGAACAGCGAGTAAAACTGCTACAAATGAGTGGGTAGTTGTGAGAGCCAAGTTACAGTTCTTGTCTATGTATTTAGAAGAAAGGGTAGGGCAAAAGTCAGTTTTCTTTTTCTTGCTTATGCAACAGGAACCGGTTGCTTCCGAAAGCGTCGGAAGTCGATAATATGTTTTCGCGGGCACGCAAAGGTCATGTACATGCGGTTAGTTATTGGGACCGATTTAATGTTTTGGGGGCCCTAGTAAGAGAAAAAGGGGAAAAAATATTGGGTTCCCATCGTTTGACTTATGCAACAGGTACCGGTTGCCTCCGAAAGTGTCGGAAGTCGATTGTATGTTTTCACGGGCGCGCGAAGAACATGTACATGCGGTTAGTTATTGGGACCGATTTAATGTTTCGGGGGCCCTAGTAAGAGAAAAAGGGGAACAAAAATTGGGTTCCCATGGTTTGACTTATGCAACACATACCGGTTGCTTCTGAAAGATTCATAAGTGGATTATATGTTTTTGAGGGCACGTAAAGGTCATGCACATGGGGATAGCTACTGAGACCGCTTTCATGTTACGGTGGCCCATATAAGAGAAAAGGGAAAAAAATTGGTTCCCATTATTTGACTTATGCAACAGGTAGCGGTTGCTTCCGAAGGCATCATAAGTCGATATTTCATGTTTTCACGGGTGCGTAACCGGCACATATGAGTTGGTAGTCATCGTAACTACGTTTCTTGTCTACATATGAAGAGAAATAATACAAAATATAGTTCCTTTTGTTCGACTCATGCTACAGGAACCAGTTGCTACAGAAATTTATCCACTTGTGACAATGTTTTCTGGGGCTTTTACACTGTCCATTGATCATCTTAGAATATTCAATGTATCAATGTGCAGTGTGGAAGCCGGCCTGAACTAGAATGACAAATCGGATCCAGGGTTGTCAACCTGGTAGTATGCTCGAAAACATGTTACCAAGTTCTTCTGTCACCCTGTTTTCCTAAATTCTAGCCCAATGTCGGTAAATTCTGGCGTGTATGGATGGAGAATGCATCTCAATTCTCCAACGATTACATATCAGCCTTCAAAGAAGACCTAAAAGCACTTTAAAACGTCCCTTATTGTTTAGATCGATGGTTTAGCCGCCATTTTGTTTTTCTTGGCCGCCATCTTGGATTTTTTTCTCCAAGGAATTATGGGAAGGGAGGGGGGATATGGTTATAGGTATATATAGCCAGACTAATTTTCAGTTGCCTCTATAGCACTGTGGGTAAGACCGCTGTGCCAAGAGTCATTTTTGATCCTGGTGGCCAGAGGTTCGAACCCCAGCTGTGCCATTTTTTTTTTTCTTTTAATTTATTTTTATCATTTTCTTTAATTATTATCATTTATTCTTATGTCATTGGCCAATTTCAGTATATTTTAAAGATGTACAAGACATTTTCATGGGAAAGATTTCGGTATCATGCTATATTTTTGATGGCTTTGGCTGCGCGCAAGAGCCGCGTATGACTGTTTCTGAACAGCGAGTAAAACTGCTACAAATGAGTGGGTAGTTGTGAGAGCCAAGTTACAGTTCTTGTCTATGTATTTAGAAGAACGGTTAGGACAATAGTCAGTTTTCTTTTTCTTGCTTATGCAACAGGAACCGGTTGCTTCCGAAAGTGTTGGAAGTCGATAATATGGTTTCGCGGGCACGCAAAGGTCATGTACATGCGGTTAGTTATTGGGACCGATTTAATGTTTTGGGGGCCCTAGTAAGAGAAATAGGGGAAAAAAAATTTGGTTCCCATTGTTTGACTTATGCAACAGGTACCGGTTGCCTCCGAAAGTGTCGGAAGTCGATTGTATGTTTTCGCGGGCGCGCGAAGGTCATGTACATGCGGTTAGTTATTGGGACCGATTTAATGTTTCGGGAGCCCTAGTAAGAGAAAAAGGGGAACAAAAATTGGGTTCCCATGGTTTGACTTATGCAACACATACCGGTTGCTTCTGAAAGATTCGTAAGTGGATTATATGTTTTCGCGGGCACGTAAAGGTCATGCACATGGGGATAGCTACTGAGACGGCTTTCATGTTACGGTGGCCCCAGTAAGGGAAAAGGGAAAAAATTCGTTCCCATTGTTTGAGTTATGCAACATGTAGCGGTTGCTTCCGAAGGCATCATAAGTCGATATTTCATGTTTTCACGGGTGCGTAACCGGCACATATGAGTTGGTAGTCATCGTAACTACGTTTCTTGTCTACATATGAAGAGAAATAATACAAAATATAGTTCCTTTTGTTCGACTCATGCTACAGGAACCAGTTGCTACAGAAATTTATCCACTTGTGACAATATTTTCTGGGGCTTTTACACTGTCCATTGATTTTCTTAGAATATTCAATGTATCAATGCGCAGTGTGGAAGCCGGCCTGAACTAGAATGACAAATCGGATCCAGGGTTGTCAACCTGGTAGTATGCTCAAAAACATGTTACCAAGTTCTTCTGTCACCCTGTTTTCCTAAATTCTAGCCCAATGTCGGTAAATTCTGGCGTGTATGGATGGAGAATGCATCTCAATTCGCCAAGGATTACATATCAGCCTTCAAAGAAGACCTAAAAGCACTTTAAAACTTCCCTTATTGTTTAGATCGATGGTTTAGCCGCCATTTTGTTTTTCTTGGCCGCCATCTTGGATTTTTTTCTCCAAGGAATTATGGGAAGGGAGGGGGGATATGGTTATAGGTATATATAGCCAGACTAATTTCCAGTTGCCTCCATAGCACTGTGGGTAAGACCGCTGTGCCAAGAGCCATTTTTGATCCTGGTGGCCAGAGGTTCGAACCCCAGCTGTGCCATTTTTTTTTTTTTCTTTTAATTTATTTTTATCATTTTCTTTAATTATTATCATTTATTCTTATGTCATTGGCGAATTTCAATATATTTTAAAGATGTACAAGACATTTTCATGGGAAAGATTTCGGTATCATGCTATATTTTTGATGGCTTTGGCTGCGCCCAAGAGCGGCGTATGACTGTTTCTGAACAGCGAGTAAAACTGCTACAAATGAGTGGGTAGTTGTGAGAGCCAAGTTACAGTTCTTGTCTATGTATTTAGAAGAAAGGGTAGGGCAAAAGTCAGTTTTCTTTTTCTTGCTTATGCAACAGGAACCGGTTGCTTCCGAAAGCGTCGGAAGTCGATAATATGTTTTCGCGGGCACGCAAAGGTCATGTACATGCGGTTAGTTATTGGGACCGATTTAATGTTTCGGGGGCCCTAGTAAGAGAAAAAGGGGAAAAAAAATTGGGTTCCCATCGTTTGACTTATGCAACAGGTACCGGTTGCCTCCGAAACTGTCGGAAGTCGATTGTATGTTTTCACGGGCGCGCGAAGGTCATGTACATGCGGTTAGTTATTGGGACCGAATTCATCTTTAATAGGCAAGAAAACATTGTGGGAAAAGGAGAAATTTCTGATTGCCTGCATTTTCTCCTTTTCCCACAATGTTTTCAAAAGCCTTCAATCAAAAGGATTGTGTGGTAAAGGGTTTAAAGAAAAAGAAGTTTTGTTAGATTTTTGTGTTTGTTTGAAATCCTTAAATATACCACAACAAGTTAACCCTTTACCACACAACCACACATTTTAACAAAGCTCAAGGATAAAACTTTTTAAAACATTGTGGGAAAAGGAGAAAATGCTGGGTAACCCTTCCAAACTTAAACATCAAAACAAGTAAATATGGCAATCAAAGTTCTTGTATTCTCAAAAAAAAAAATTGTCAATCTTTTCCTCCCAATAAATAAACAATTGATCTCTCTCCTAGTTGTACATGTATTTGGCATGCTGTCCTCCTTAAATGTATAAAAATCAGAGGGAAAGTATAAAAAAGGAAGAAATGAATAACTAGTAAACTGGCTTGTGGTTAACTGTCTATTTTATGCATTTGCCTTAAGTGGCTCATTGAGGATGTTTGACTACCAGTATGCATTTTATTTCCGCTCATTTACATTTATAATGATAATGTCATGTCGTACATTGTTATGCTAGTTGTTCAGTCTTTTAACCCTTTCCCAAACGATGAATTTTAGACTGGTCCAAATTGAAAGTTTGCAGACGACAATTTTAAATTTGATGAAAATGACACGAGCAATTTCTCCTTTTCCCACAGTGTTTTCAAAAGACTTGTACTGCAGACACGTGAAAACCAGGGCTTGTTTGGGAAAGGGTTAAATTGAAAGCACTTCAGTATGATGAAAAGACCATCTTAATCTACTTGAAGGAATAAGAAATAAACTCATCACTCATTCTAAGGAATTTAACCCTATACCTTACAATGACCCTAAAGAAAGAGTCTTTTGAAAATATTCTGGGAAAAGGAGAAAATGCTGGCAACCAGTATTTTCTCCTTTTTCTACAATACTTTCTGCCCTTCCCAAAGCAAATTCTAGTTTTTGAGTCACATTTATTTTATCATCTCAGACTCGTCTGCAAATATTTTGAATGTTTGGAATTTTTAATAGTCTTAAATTGTTTCGTTAAGAAAAGAGTTTCTTAGAATGTGTCTCAATAACCCTATACAAGACGACAAAATTTTAGCCTTGTCCAAACTGAAAGCATTTGCAGACGACAATTTCAATGTGGCTTAAATGGTGCAATTTTCTCTTGATAAGGTAGAAAACATTGTTGGAAAAGAAGAAAATGCTGGTTACCAGCATTTTCTCCTTTTCCCACAATGTTTTCTAAAGGCTTCTTTCCCAGGGTCATTTGTGTGGTAAAAGGTTAATACATGTGTCTAGATCAAGATGAAAGAATGTGTTCTTATGGTTGCTCCTATATCAAATGGAGGAAATATCTTGTTAATCCTTTACTACACAAGTCTGAGTTTAACTTCCCTGAGAAAAAGGGCTTTTGAAAACATTGTTGGAAAAAGAGAAAATGATCAAAACAAGCATTTTCACCATTTCCCACAATGTTTTCTACCCTGTTATAGACTAATTTCACAATTTTAGCCACATTGCATTTTTTTGTCTGCTAAGGCTTACAATTTGGACAAGTCTTAAATTTTCTGAACTCTCTATTCCATAGTCTTTGTCTTACAATATCTTGACAAAAGTTCATTAACTCTTTACCACACAACACAGTTTTAGACCATTCGAAATTTAAAGTGTTTGCAGATGAAAAAAAAGGGGGGGGGTACAAACCACAGTATCTGTCTTTGAGAATGTTGAAAACATTATGGGAAAAGAAGAAAATGTTGGTAACCAGCATTTTCTCCTTTTTCCACAATGTATTCCACCCTATCAAAGACTAATTCCACCATTTTAGCCACATTTAAATTGTCATATGCAAACTCTTTCAATTTGGACCAGTCTACATTGTTGTGTGGGAAAGAGTTAGGTACCATCTGTGTCCTTGTGTTTCATTTTGACATTGTATTAGTATTTTCAAAGGTTGTCTTCCAGTTTTATTTAAAAATTATATGTACCATCAGTGCTACAGTTTGATGTGTTTTTAGTGTGGCAGTTTTCAAAGAAACTGTCATGGATTTGTCATAGCCCTGTGGTTGTCTGACTTTGTCGGCTAGAACTTTGACAGTTTGTGATACCTGTGTCTTTACAGAATATATTCATTTTAAACACAGGCTAGTGGTTAACTATCAAAAAGGGAACTAATAGCAGAGAGGCAGTTAACCCTATACAAGACAACAAAATTTTAGACTAGTTCAAATTGAAAGCATTTGCAGATGACATTATTGAATGTCTCTGAAAAGCTGAAATTTGTTTTGGGAAGGGTAGAAAATATTGTGGGAAAAGGAAAAAATGCTGGTTACATTTTCCCACAATGTTTTCAAAATTCTTCTTCCTCAAGGTTGTTAAAAGTCGGGATTGTGTGGTAAAGAGATAACTTTCACAATGTTTTACACAGTTATGCTCCCTTTTTTAACTTGAAATTTTCACTGAGTGAGAAGGCAACAAAGCCAAGCATTGTTATTGTTGTGTGGTGCTCTTGTTTCAGCTTTTCCTTTATTCTGTAATATAATCTTTGATTTTATTTCAGTTTGGTTGCTGCTGTGGCCCAGCCTCATGTGGTCTATGCTGTAGTGGATGTAAACCAATCAAGGAATCAACTGGAACCAGATTTATGTATACTCTGTTCCTCATACTAGGTTTTATTACTGCCTGTTTGATGCTGTCACCACAGTTAGAGAAACATCTAATTGAAAATGTAATTGCTTGATATTTTGTTTTAACGCTGTACAACACAGTCCTGAGTTTTAACGACTCTGAGAAGGAAAGCTTTTGAAAACATTGTGGGAAAAGAAGAAAATGCTAGTAACCAGCATTTTCTCCTTTTCCCATAATGTTTTCTGCTCTTTAACCCTTTACCACACAATCCTGAGTTTTAACAACCTTTACAAAGAGGCCCTTTGAAAACATAGTGGGAAAAAGAGAAATTGCTGGTAACCAGCATTTTCTCCTTTTCCCACAATGCATTCTATCCTTTCAAAGACAGATTTTATAATTTGTGCATCATTTAATTTGTCGTCTGCTGATGTTTTCAATTTGTACTGGTCTCAAATTTTGTCATTTGGTAAAGAGTTAAATGAAAGTGTTCATCATTTGTGCTTGCAAATGCCTTCAATTTGGACAAGTCTTAAATTTTGTCGTTTGGTAAAGAGTTAAGCCAGTACTAGATGACAAAATTTTCAGCTTGTCCATGTTGAAAGCAATTTGCAGATGACAAATGTATCTCAAATTATACAATTTGTCTTTGAAATTGTTGGGAGAAAAAAAAAAGGGAAAACAAGGAGAAATGCTGGTTACCATCAATTTCTCGTTTTCTCACATTTTCTTCTAGATTTTTCTTAATTTGCAATTGAAGAAATATGGCATCATTTGCAACCAGGTATATCCATACCTGTAGGCTGTAATGATTTAACCCTTTCCCAAATGACAAATTTTGGACGGGTCCAAATTGAAAGAGTTTGCAGACAATTTCAAATTTGATGAAAATGGCAGAAAGTTCTCAAGAAGGGTAGAAAACACTGTGGGAAAAGAAGAAATTGCTCGTTACGAGCAATTTCTCCTTTTCCCACAGTGTTTTCAAAAGACTTGTACTGCAGACACGTGAAAACCAGGGCTTGTTTGGGAATGGGTTAAATGGCTAAATGGCAAAGATACCCTTTTGTTTGCCTTTTGTACACGTTCACATCACTTCTTTGCTTTCCCAGCTTATGATTTAGGCTGTCATTGTTAACTCTTAGGAAGCCAAGGATACTATAACTCCAGTTTTTTAGGATCATTTATATTTGATTGTTTGTTATGTGTTTATCAAATAATTAGTAATGACACAGGATATTTTTTTGTCTGTCATTGGTTTAATGTGATAAAAAGAATCTCACATTCGTGTTTATGTATTATCATTTTTATCAAACTTGTTGACTATGATGTATTTGATGCTGGCCAAGGCTTGTGTCATACATTTTAGTCAACTCGTTTGATTAAAATGATAGTACATAAATGCTCATGTAAGATCCTCTATATCTATCCGAAATGCCATGAAAAATCAGGGCCAATATTCACCAACCATTCTAAATTTCATTCTATTCCTAGTCTAATTCTGAGTAATTTTCAAAAAAAGAACAAAGTAATAAAATTTCTGATTGGTTAAAACTGATAGGTTAGCCTATCAGAAATTATGTTACTTTCTAAATCTAGAACTAAACTAACAGAGCTCCAGATAAGAGGGAGTGATGGTATTCTAAATCCATTATTTCTCTTCCAAACCCTATGTTATGGGTACTCATTAGAATCGTCTCAATGAGACGATTCTAATGAGTACCCATAACTTAGGGTTTAGTGGAGAATAACTACTATTTTCAATTTTGAACTCAAAATCACTTCCCCTATCTGGAACTCTGGACTAAGAATGCTTATTTATAATGGTTAGTAAGTACCAGCCCCAGTCTACCTTTGATGCGATGTGTTGGTATTCTATAGAGCAAAGGAATATCTCGTTTTATACAGGTTTCTGGTTTCAATGAGACCTGTGTAGAGCTTGGTGTGGGTGAAAACTGTTCCAAGTTAACAGGGTATAAAGCGGTGTACAGAATTTGTTGTGGAATGGTGGCCTTCAGTCTGCTCCTGTTGATTGCAACTTTCTGGGTTCCAAACAGTAACCATTGGAGAGGACACATCCATAATGGGTTTGTACCTGATTTTTATAGAGAAAGAAATTTACAGCAACTGAATATTTCATGTTGTGAATCAAAACAACTGAATCAAATAAGATCACATGATGAAAATGAAAAATAATAAGCTCAATACATTGTTTGTAAATGTTATCTCTTATTGAAAAATACAACATTTTGTTTATATTTTCTTTGAATTTATTAAAGCACTCAGAAGTCTTTACTATAGGTAAATTGTATATCTTGTTGAAAAATGCAGCATTTAACTCTTTACCACACGATAAATTTTTAGACTTGGCCAAATTGCAAGCATTTGCAGACGACAAAATAAATGCCAATAAAATGATGGAATTTGCTTCTGAAAATAGAGAAAGCGTTGTGGGAAAAGGAGAAAATCCTGGTTATCAGCATTTTCTCCTTTTCCCATGATTTTTTGAAAAGTGTCTTTTCTCAGGTCTAAAACCTGAGTTAAACTCGGAATTGTGTGGTAAGGGGTAAAACTTTAGTTAAGTATTTACTACATAATAAAATCTGAGACTTGTCCAGGTTGGAAACATTTGCAGATGGCATCTCATATATGGTTAAAATGATGAAATTTGTCTTGGATAAGATAGAAAATAATGTGGGAAAGGGAGAAAATGCTGGTTACCAGCATTTTCTCCTTTTCCCACATTTTTTTCAAAAGGCTTCATCTTCAGGGTCGTTAAGACTCGGGATTGTGTGGTAATGGGCTAATATTCTAAGAGGATAGTTGTATTTGTTATTTCTCGTACCACTTTTACCTGCAGTTACTGGCTGTTCAAATTCTTGCTGTTCATTGCATTATGTGCAGGTGCTTTCTTTCTACCTCAGGAATTCAGTATTTGTAAGTATCCTCTCTAACTCTTCACCAACCAGTCACATACTTAACCCTTTACCAGATGTCAAAATTTTAGCCCTGTCCAAATTGAAAGCCGTTGCAGACAAAAATTTCAATGTGGCTCAAATGGTGCAAATTTTCTTTGACGGGGTAGAAAACATTGTGGGAAAAGGAAAAAATGCTGGTTACCAGCATTTTTTTCCTTTTTCCATAAAGTTTTCAAAAGGCTTCTTAAAGGGTTAAAGGATGCTTATGGAGAAAGCTTTTGCACACATTGTTGAATAGGAGAAAATGCTGGTAACCAGCACTTTCCACTTTTCAAAAATTGTTGTCTACCAGCATTTTCTCCTTTTCCCACAATGTTTTCTACCCTATCAAAGAAAAATTGCACCATTGAGCCACATTACAATTGTTGTCTGCAAATGCTTTCAGTTTGGACAAGTCTAAAATTTTATCGTCTGGTAAAGGGTTAAGCAAGTTCTTAAAATACAGGCATATCTCAAATTATGTCAAGTGATAATTAAATATGAGCCATGCTCAAATAAAAGGGGGTTTACTGCATCTCTTTGATGCAATATACTTTAGCAAGTTGTCACATAATTGTGGATCCATGACAACAATTTTGTCTAACAACCAAGTGGGTGATGAGGTAGTATGGCCCTTGGACAAACATAAAATTTACAAATAGCTAAGATTTTCAACCTGTGTCAGCTTGTGCGTATTGCACAGGCTGACATGGGTTGATACTTATGGCAGTGTTTTAACTCTTCACCAAACAACAAAATTTTGGACTCAACCAAATTGAAAGTATTTGCAGATGACAAATTTAGCTCAAATGATGATTTCTGTCTTTGACTGGGGAGAAAACCTTGTGGGAAAAGGAGAAAATGCTGGTTACCAGCATTTTCTCCTTTTCCCACAAGGTTTTCAAAAGCTTTCTTTTTCAGGGTCGTTAAAAGTCGGGATTGTGTGGTAAAGAGTTAAACCACATTTGATAGAGTATGACTCATATAATTTTAACCTGCTCATGAAATATTTACTCGGCTTTTCCTTCTCATAAAATAAGCATTCGTCCTCCTCTTTCTACCTCTCTTTCTCTCTTTCATGCCTAGTTGGTCTCAGTTTGACTAAACACTTTCCAAAGATTGATTATTGGCATTGCTTTAGAATTCATCCCTCGATTGCTTCTGAACTATGCTTCATTAATGTTTATTTGGGAAAAAATGCTGATAGCGTGGACATACAGCTAGTCAACAATTGAAGCAGTTTTTTGAAATTTACTTGAGAAATACTTAGATGAATGACAGATATAATGTTGAAGATGGCTTTTAGCACCACACAAACACAAAAGCCTGCTTATTTGCTGTGAGTACTAGGTACTGGAATTATTTTCATTTATACAACTGGAACATTGTAACACCAAACAAATAAGTATGCTTACTTACTACAGATACTAGTCAATGAAATTATTTCACTGTTAAAATATCACAGATCAATCAGTGGATGCATTATGATACTTTGGATTATTTGCATGCACAACCAAACAAAAAAAGTTCCTCTTACATATGACTCCATTATTTAATCATTTATCAGATGACATAATAAATATTAAGTTACCAGCATTTTCTCCTTTTCTCACAATGTTTTTTGCTCCATTTCATAAACAAATCTCATTGTTTTAGTCATGTTTGATTTGTTGTCTGCAAATTCTTTCAATTTGGTGCAGCCTAAAATTTTGTCATTTGGTAAAGAGATAAACTCTTGCATACTGTCTCATGGTATATTTTTTTTCACTGTAGACTGGATGTATGTTGGAATGGTGGGTGGCTTTCTGTTTATAGTTCTACAGTTGATTTTACTGGTGGACTTTACACATGCATGGAATGCAAAATGGTAAAATGTTTTTATTTTTTGTCGATTGGGTTTTGGTTTTAAAGTACATAGACATTTATGATATTGTAAGAAAGCCAAGTTTTTTTTTTTTAAACCCATAACCTATGAAGTGCCAAGGTCCTTTTAGAAGTATGTATTAGAATCAATTTTTATTACTGATACAATGTTTCTGCTAGCTCACAAATTTTTGGGGTCATCTGTGACTCACTGTTTGAAATTTTGGGCGTCATTCAGAAATTTTACCTGTCATGGTCTTTAACTTTTTTTTGGTGTGTTGTTTGCCTTTGCCAGTTTGTAATGCTAAAAGTTTTAAGTGACAGTATGGTATTAAAGGTAAAAGTTAAAAACAATGACCTTGTAGAAATTGCCGTCTGTCATCCCGATTACTCCAAGCAGGTCGGTGACCATCATAGAGTAGGGTCTAAAACGCGGACAAAAAGTTAAAGTACGGATTCCATAGAGTAATAAAGGGGAGATGACAGCGATGTCACACAGAAAAATGTCGCGTTTTATACCGATTCAGTGTAAACCAGAAACAAATAATCCAGTTTTAGAAAGCGGGTTCGATATGATCCTGCAGTCATAAACTTGACAATTTTGTAATATATATTTATTACCGTATTTTGCTTAAATTTTGGGACACCCAAAAAATTGGGACACCATCAAAAAACGTGAAAATAATTATTTTTCATGACCCAAAGATTTGGGCCATACTAAAAATTGCAAAATACGACAGTATTTTTTTGTACCAAAGAATTGGGACAGTGAATATCTACTCCGAAAAAAAAACAACTTTAATCCGCTTGTTAACCTTTGTTTACAAGCATTTGGTTCGCACAGTTTCATTTCTCCACGTAAGCATTGCTTCCAAACCCTCTCGATATCATCGGGAATCTCCCGCTTCAAGGCAAATAAATCCGATCACCCCGACAGACAATTAAAAAACCCATTTGTAAAAAAAGAACCTAAATAAGGGTAAAAAGGGTGTGATTAACTTGAATCAAAGGGCAAAGGTACATGTCATGTGTATACGTACATCTGAAGTCGACAAGTGTGTATGTGTTTCACGGTCAATCGGGTTCGTTGTATAAAAATAGAAATCAAGATATCCTATTCTAACTGGAGGTTATCGATCGAAGATTGTCAACCAATCAAATTTGAGAATGGGCCGAGCAGGTACTTTTCAGAACGGAAATCAAATCGTTGTTTACCTCACGTTAACAGGTAAAATACGTTGTAAAAGTTTTTATATAAGCGCAAAACACCAATGCTGATTGCTTTCCCGGGATGCATACAAAAATTACTGAAAACATTTAGTTTATCAGTAACGAAAACAATGAAAAAATACGAAGTTGTAAATTCCTACTACACAAATTGACTACAGGAATTCCAATTTCTCTAAAAATAGACAGACCAGCATGTGATCGTGGTTTTATTGAAATCGCAGCGCTAATATTCGACGGGTAAGTGGTCAGTGCCAAACAGCTTGACAGCTTGTCTTGTTTAACCCAGGAATCGTATATTACGTGTAATATACGATCCCTGTTTGACCATAAGTTTTGGGACACCACGGAAAATAATTATTTTTCGTTAACCTAAATATTGGGACATCTAAAAAATTAATTATTTTTTACTGTCCCAAAACTTACGCAATTTACGGTAAATCAATCTTCTATATTACTTTTTAGTTCTGGTTTATGTTGCGTCAAGGGAGACGCGATGTATCAATTTTGTAGCATCAGGCTTTCATTTTGCGTGTCAAAAATGCAAAAACATGGACTTTCTGAAACACTGACTGATAGTTGTTCAACATTTTATACTTTTGATAGTTGATGATGGCTTCTATCAATTTGTTTGGAAAGAGAAAAATATGGAGATGAAAATGGAACAAAGGAAAATGATTCATTTCAGTACTTTCATTACAGGCATGTTTGATTAATTCTTTACCAAACAACAACATTTTAAACTTGGGTAAATTGAAAGTATGTGCAGACAACAAACATGGTTCAATTGGTGATATTTTTCTTTGAAAGGGTAGAGAACATGGATGGAAAAGGAGGAAATGGCAGGTACCATCGTTATCTCCTTTTGGCACAATCTTTTCAAAAGCCTTCTTCATCATGGTAGTTAAAACTCAGGATTGTGTGGTAAAGGGTTAATGTTCCTAATACAATATGTCATTTGGTCAGTCATGACTTGATTCATCAGTGTAAAAGAAATGAAACAGTCTGCCCTGTTGTTCACTAAAAATGTTTCTTGTCATCAAAAATGTGTCCTATTTTCAATTTCTGTTTTTTATTTGCTGAAATATGTGAATGTAACAATTGGCTAAGTCAATAATTGTTAATTTACATAATTAACCCTTTACCACACAATCCCGAGTTTTAACAACCCTGAGAAAGAGGCCTTTTTGAAAACAATGTGGGAAAAGGAGAAAATGCTGGTAACCAGCATTTTCTCCTTATCCCACATTGTTTTCTACTCCATCTAAAGACAAATTCAATCCTTTCAGCCACATTGAAATTGTTGTCTACAAATGCTTTCAATTTGGACAAGTCTAGTTTTTTGTTGTGTGGTAAAGAGTTAAGCATCTCTGTTTTAAATAGCAGATTCTCCTTTACCCACTTTTTTTTTTTTCATCTTCAAACATAAGAATCATTGTTGTGGCTACATCTTAAATGTCAACTGCAATTCTTTCAATTTGGGCAAGTCTAAAATATTATTGTCTTGAAAAGATTGATTCACTTTTTGTGATAGTGCGAGTTAACTCTGTACCAGAAAAGAAAATTTTGGACCAGTCCAAAATGAAAGCATTTGCAGACTATACATTTTGTGTTGCTTGAACGATTGGATATGTCTGTGAAAAGATAGAAAACATTGTGGAAAAAGGAGAAAATTCTGGTTACCAGCATTTTCCCCTTTTTGCACTATGTTTTCACACAGGATTGTGTGGTAAAGGGTCAATGTTTATAAATAGCTTTCAGATTGTTTATTTGTTGTTGTTTATAGGGTTGGGCTACGATCTGAGTCGGGGAAAAGGAGTACCTGTGGATATGCAGGTCAGTGAATGTGACCTTTTTACCTATGACAATACAAAACAAATTTTTTAAGTGCTCATTTTTCTTAAAAGAAGCAATCGATAAAAACAAGTAATTTTTACTTTTCTCAATTTTGTCAAAAAGAAACCACTGTTTCTCTGCTTGTCAAGTGCTTTTTTTTTTCCTAATGATAAAAATGTACACTCTTTCAATTTGAAAGTTGTCACAGATGACAGAAAAAAGAAAAAAGTGTGTTTCAAGTAATGGAATTTGTTCTAAAAAAGACATTAACTCTTTACCAAACAACAAAACTTTAGAGCTGTCCAGTTTGAAAGGATGTGCAGACAACAAAGTAAATTTAACTGAAAAATTCATTTTTTTGGGGAAGGATAGAAAACGTTGTGGGAAAAGGAGAAAATGCTGGTTACCAGCATTTTCTCCTTTTTCCACAATGTTTTCAAATAGGCTTTTTTCCCAGGGTCGTTAAAGGTAGGGATTCTGTGGTAAAGAGTTAACCCTTTCCCAAACGACAAATTTTGGACTGGTCCAAATTGAAAAAGTTTGCAGACGACAATTTCAAATTTGATGAAAATGCCAGAAAGTTAACAAAAAGGGTAGAAAAGACTGTGGGAAAAGGAGAAATTACTCGTTACGAGCAATTTCTCCTTTTCCCACAGTGTTTTCAAAAGACTTGTACTGCAGACACGTGAAAACCAGGGCTTGTTTGAGAAAGGGTTAAATAACGTGAGAATAGGAAGAAATGTTGATAACTCCTTATTTTCTTTTTTTCCCACAATGTTTTCTAAGGCTTTATTCTTTTCGGTTGTTGAAACCCAGGGTAGATTTGTAAAGGATTTAAGCAAGGCTTGATAGTTTTTTGTACACATAGAAATAGCCTGAGAAGAATTTAGAACCTGCTTGTTTTTTTCATTTTTTTAATCTGAAAATTGCCAAATACATGTAGAAAAATTGATGTTTTCAGTCTTTGGAAAAAAAAACACCATACACATCATTGTACATGTTTCAGACAGATTATACAACAAATCTGTGGATATCGTAGATTCAAGGTCAGACATCATTTTTTCTTTAATTCTTTTAAAAATAAAAGAATATTTTCAGCAGTGAATTTCCAGTGGGTCAGAATCCTTGAAAATAGGAAAATAGTTCGACTCTTTACCAAACAAAAAGTTTTTGACTCATCAAGATAGTAAACATTTGTAGATGACAAAATGTAATGAAATTTGGCCAAACTATAAAATTTGACAACATTTACAGGTTGGAAAATATTGTTGGAAATAGAGAAAATGCTGGTTACCAGAATTTTTTTCCTTTTTGCACAATGTTTGTAAAATCTTTAATCTTGAGAGCAGTAAAAATACAGGATTGTTTGATGAAAAGCTAACATAATGCTATTCAACTCTCTGCCTTACAATAAAATTTTGAACTCAACTAAATTGAAAGATTTTGCAAATGAAAAATTAATTGCAACTAAAATGATGATTTTTGCCTTTGATAAGTTGGAAAACAGCATTTTCACCTTTTCTCACAATGTGTTCAAAAGCCTTCTCTTTCAGTGTCGTTAAAAATCGGAATTGTGTGGTAAATGGTTAATTTTATTGCAGGTACTCTCTTATGTGCCACACTTTTCTACATTGTTGCCATTGCTGGAGCCATAGTTTTGTTTTTCAACTACACAAGATATGAAGGCTGCATTACTAACAAGATATTTATTGGAGTCAATGCGGGACTTTGTGCAATACTCTCATTTTTCACACTCTTGCCAGCAACTCAAAACTGTATGTATATCTTTTTTTCCTTTTGAAGTTTCAATTCATTATTCGAAATGCTTTCAAAAAATATCCGAACCTGGTAGTGCAGACAGTAACACATAGAACTTGAGGCTAGGTGGTCACTCGTTGAAATTCCCAGGTCTGCCAATTTCTTTCCTAGGATTGATTGTAGTCATTGGGACAAAATTCATTCCTCTCTTACTGCTGATCATTGTTTCAGCAGTGCTTTAGTGGGAAAACAGTCAGTGACTTAGAAAGGATATTTTGGACAGAACTGGTAAATAGAATCTAAAAGAAAATATGGCTGCTGCAATATATTTGAAAGAATGTTTGAAACAGTGTTAAACACTTTGCAAGGTACACAAATTACCAAAAATTAAATTTAATAAATGACTCTTACATACATACAGGCTTTACAAAGCTCATTACCACAGTGGCTACTTGTGATCAGAAATAAAGAATAACAGTTTTACTTATGAACAAAAACTGCCAGCATAGTTAACTTTAGTATCTATAATAACTTATTTTACTAAGTTCCTAATCATATTTATCAAATGTATGAACAGATTTTTTTTCTCTCCTTCCATGAAAAATTGTATCTTTATACTTGAAGGTAACCAAAATGCAGGACTGTTACAATCCTCAGTTATCTCCCTTTATGTTATGTATTTGACTTGGTCTGCATTAACCAGTGAACCACCTGAAGAAAGTAAGTCAACCTTTTCTTAAAAACTTTACTTCCTTCAAATGACTATTTTTTTAGAAGAGCATTGCTCATAACAAGTTATGTCTCCTTTTGCCACAATGTTTTCATATACATTTAACCCTTTACCAGATGACAAAATTTTAGCCTTGTCCAAATTGAAAGCATTTGCAGACGACAATTTTAATGTAGCTCAAATGGTGGAGTTTTTCTTTGATAGGGTAGAAAACATTGTGGGAAAAGGAGAAAATGCTGGTTACCAGCATTTTCTCCTTTTCCCACAATGTTTTCAAGAGGCTTCTTTCCCAAAGGCGTTGGCATTGTGCGGTAAAGGGTGAAGGGTTAAGTATTAATTCTTTTCCAAATGACACAATTTAAGATTTGTCTCATTTGAAAGCAATTAGAGAATGACATATTGAATAATTATGACTTAGACAATGTAGTTTGTCTTTGAAAGGATACAAAAAGTGGGAAAAAAGAGAAAATGCTAGTTACCAGCATTTTCTCCTTTTCCCACAATGTTTTCAAATTGCCTTTTCCTCAGGGTTATAAAAACCCACGGTTGTTTATTGCAGGTTTAAAGCTTAATTCATATTGACTATTTATATTTTACAAGGTTGTTTTCAAAAGACATTGCTGTAATGCTTTTTTGGGCTGTAATGAATGAAATTGCTCACAAGATTTTTTGACTCTTGCTACCAAGTTTTTGAAGCCGAGCCCCCGTAGCTCAGTCGGTAGCATACAGGACTTGAGAACAGGAGGTTGCTGGTTCGATCCCCGGCTTGGCCAATTTCTGTCTGAGGATTGATGATAGTCATTGCGACAGGATTCATTCCTCTCTCACCGCTGACCATTGTCTTGAAGATGGCTATGTGGGAAAGCAGCCAGTGGCTTGGAAAGAATATTGTGCATAGTACTGGTAGAAGAAACTCCAGGAAAGCATGGATAGGTGCACTTGCCGCCACGATATAACTGAAATGATGTTGAAAACGGCGTTAAATACCATACAATCAATCAATCAACCAAGCTTTTGAAACTTGCAACCAAGTTAACCTGCACTGGTGTCTAATTGCCACTGCCTCCCAGGCTTCAAAATAAGTGCTTGTCTCAAAAGAGTAAGGTCTGTGGTTTGATTAGAACCTGATATTACAAAAGACTATGCAGTACTATACATAAGCCAATATTCTCATGATAATTTCAGTATCATCCAATTGATATTTGATAGAGCCCTATTAGTGTTTTCGTAAATAGCACCATTTTCTCCATTCTCACCTTATAGACCCAATAGTGGCCAAATGTAGACAATTCGTGTAAAAAGTACAAGTAAATTCATTTATACCAATCAAAAGTATGGCAGTTATTATAAGTCTGACCATCAGATCTGTTAACTCTTTACCAAACGACAAAATTTTAGACTGGTTCAAATTGAAAGCATTTGCAGACGATAAAATAATTGAGACTGAAAAATTGGAATTTGTTCTGTGAAGGGTAGAAAACATTGTGGGAAAAGGAGAAAATGCTGGTTGCCAGCATTTTCTCCTTTTCCCACATTGTTTTCAAATAGCTTCTTTTACAGGGTCATTTAAAGTCGGGATTATGTGGTAAAGGGTTAAAGAACAGTTGGTCAAGTTCTAGTCACTGGTAGAACAATGAATATTAAAAGTGGGATAAAAGTTGGCAACATTAACTGGAGTTTTACCAGTTATTGTGTTACAAGTGACTGGAACTTTAACCAACCACGGTTATACAGATATGATAATAGCCGTATGTCAAATTGGTCTGAATGAAATCTACTTTTACGCAGAATTGTTCTACGTTTGGCTGCTGTTTGGCCTTTAAGGAGGGGTTCTTTGTGGCAAGACAATTAAGGTGATAGATTTATAATCAAGTGGTCCTGGGTTTAATTCATACCTTAGGTAAAGCTTTTTGTATAGGTGATTCCTTGAGCAAATAACTTCACAGCTCAAGCTGATTACTTGTGAACCCCATAAAATGAATTACATGAATTGGTGGGCTGTTCAGTGTTGCATTCATAAGACTGAATTAATTTTGGTAGTGATGTAACACATTATCCAATCAATTAACCCATCTTAGATCAGGGGCCCATATTATGACATTGAAAGGCTATTACAGTCATTTTTATGACATCTCATGCATTACTGAACAAGTAAGGACTTTTTTTTAGAATGATAATCAAAGGAAATATCTGGACTTCTTATGGAAGACCTAATTGCAGCCAATAGTAAAAAATGTGGGTGTCAAAATACATGTAAACTTAGATCATACTGTTTAAAAGTATGAAAGTTATTGTGAAGATAATGACAATCTGGTATTGAACAGTTGGTCCAAGTGTTAGTTGCTGGCAGATAAATGAATGTTAAATGAATGTTAGCAGTAAAAAGTAGACAAAAGATAGAGCAAATTGGCACCTTTTTACCTAATTTTAAAATTCATTAAAGAGGCAGAAAAAAAGAATGCAAGTGAAATGTTTCTGTTTTGATGAGAAAGAAATTTATTTTTGTAAATGCTGACAAATTTGTCTAAACTGGATGAAACAAAATTACAGTCAATGAGTTGTTGTTTACTGATTATTTTGTGTTTATTTATTTTTTTGTTCAGTTTCATTCATTGAAACAGTTAAGACCAGAGTTGCTAAAATAATTTCTTCCCCAGAAGAAGAGGATGACATGCATGTAAGTGATTTTTATATTTATTCGAATTATATTAAGATTAGTTTAAGTTTTATTTGCTAGCTTCCCTGTATTCAGAGAAAACACAGAGGTGTTTTGATACCCTTGCTTGTGTGGCCGCTGTTGTTAGAAAACTTTGATGTTTTTTGATGTTTTTTGACAAATCCATCATTATTGAACATATTAACTTAGAACTCTGGTTAAAACAAGAAAAATACTGATCTAGAGGGAAACAAGAGTCGTCTTCATCAAGTCGTATAAGAACTAAAAAAGAAAAGATTAAAAAAAGAAATAAAAAGGCCAGATCATTTCAATAAAGAATTATGTCAGTAACATTTTTCAAGTCCGATTTTTTATCTGCTTGTGTAGTCAAGCCTATAAGATAAAAAGCTTTCAAAATTAAACTAGATTGAATTTTTCTCTAATGAGGTCAATGAAATATATTTTTTGCTGAAACACTTAAGTTGCAACATGTAGGTATGCAAGAAGTCAGCAAGAACAACATATAAGCCTTGCTGTGGGAAGGGGGGGGGGTCAGATGGGTTTCTGTGTTGCTTGATACCAAGCTACTTGTCACATAGTAATGGATCTATAAAAAGCAGTTTTTTTAACAACCCACCGAATCATGAGGTAGACTGGTCCTTTGACATATAAAAAGTTGATCAATTGCAAAACATTTCGACCCAGGTCAGCAGACTGCACAGGCAGTCCTAGGCTGATATTTTTTACAGATGCATTAACCTTTTACCACACAATCCCAAGTTTTAACAACCCTGATGAAGAAGCCTGAGAAAGCCTTTTGAAAACATTGTGGAAAAAGGAGAAAATGCAGGTAACCAGCATTTTCTGCTGTTCCCACAGTGTTTTCTACCCTTGTCAAAACAAATTTCAATCTTTCAGTCACATTTATTTTCTCATCTGAAAATGCTTTCAATCTGGACAAGTGTAAACTTTTATCGTTTGGTTAAGCATTAAACCCCCTTTTTACAAAGCATGACTCCTGTACTAGTGAATTCACACCGACAATCTTAAGTAGCCCAATCTTCACGACTGATGAAAATTAGATATTGCTTTTTTTTTTTTTTTTTTTGGCAGATTACTTTGTGAATTTAAACCCTTCCTACAATTTTAGATTTACATGTATTGGGATTGAAATTTCAAATGCAGATACCCAATACAGGGGTGTGTTTTTTCCTCCTTTCTGAGAATTTCCTTCATTTTAAGTGAAAAACTGAAAATTCAAAACTTTCCAAGCTCTAAAGGATTAATGTACTTACTGAAGTATGTGAGGAGTTATCAGGGCAATTTCCTCCCCTCCAGTGTTTCATCAATCATAGCCCTGCCTTAATATATTTTAGATTGGGTTGGCCAGTGGTCCAGGTGAAAAGATGCTGGAAACAAGGACAAATATAACACAGATATGCCGACCAAGCCATATAGATCCACAAACAGAAATGCTGGCAGCATATGCTGGGCTTTTGATAATGTTAGTGATGGCTATTTATTCAAGGTAAATACATGATTGTAGAATCATTGAGTAAAATTTTTGATTGTCTCCATGTAAGACACATCCTTAGAAGAGAATCACAAATTATTATTCTAAATAAGACCACAGAGGTAAGATTTAACCCTTTACAGGATAATCCAGTTTTAAAGACCCTTGGAATGAAGGCCTTTGAAAACATTGTGGGAAAAGGAGAATACATGTATGCTTGTTTACCAGCATTTCCTCCTTTTTCTACAACGTTTATCTACCCTTTTCAATAAAGGTCCAATTATTTGAGCCATGTTTACTGTTTTGTTTGCCAGAGCTTTGAATTTGAACAAGTCTGAAACCTATCATTTGATAAAGAGTTAACGAATTTCATGAATGGTGAACAGATATAATTATCAAGTTAAACACACAAAGTGTTTCCCTTCAAAATACATATTTAGTCCAGTTTAATTTTCTGCACAAAAGCTAGGCTGCAGTGTCAAAAAAGACAAAAACTGAATAAGCTATACTCTGTAAGAAGGGGGCTTGGTGCATCTACAATAAGTATCAACTCGGGTCAGTCTGTGCTGTCTGCAAGGCGTACTTGGGCTGAAACTTTTTGCTCATGGTCAATTTTCTGCGTGCCAAAGAACCATTCTGCCTCATGTTTCAGTCAGTTTTTAGACAAAATGGACTTTAAGGATCCATGATCATGTGATGACAGTTGGTATCATGCATATTGGGGATGCATGAAGCTCCCTTTTGCCAGAGCATCACTCAAAAATTAATCACCCATTGACTGATACATTTATACAACAAACAGGTTTTTTTTGCTGCTCTATTTACCTTGATAAAGTTTACATCTTTCGATAATGGCATTATCTTAGCATACCCTTACCTGTTACTTTGTCATATTTATGTTGTAAAATTTCTATTTGTTTTACAGTCTACAAAGCTCAGTTGACGATGAAAAAATAGGAATAAGGAGAACATCAGAATCAGTATGTACAAAATATTACTCTTGAGCCCATTTGCAATGATTTTACCTTATCTTTATATTGCACCCTGATGGAATATTATTAACATACAACTTATATCTCACACCTTAGATTTACTGACCAAAGGCCAAAGGGTTCCTCTACAGCAGTGTGGTCAAGATACTGGGTCTGTATCCAAGATGTTCTTGCATCATTCCCTGTTTTAGAGCCTAGCACTAGCAAAACATAGGAAACATACTAGTGAATAAACTAATTTAACTCTTTAACACACTATCCCAACTTTTAACAACCCTGAAAGAGAAGGCTTTTGAAAACATTGTACGAAAAGGAGAAAATGCTGGTAACCAGCATTTTCTCCTTTTCCCACAATGTTTTCTACGCTATAAAATACAGAAATTGCCATTAAAGCAACATTGAATTTGTCGTCTGCAAATGCTTTCAATTTGGTTCAGTCCAAAATTTTGTTTTTTGGTAAAGAGTTAAAGACTGCCAAAAGCAGCTTGAAACATCATTTAATCAGTCAGCTGACTGTTAGTCTTGTTAATTTGATATCAGTAATGAATTACCAAATATGTTATCATTAGCCTGATTATCTATCATGCTGAAGTAATGTATAACATTCCTGGCAAACCTCCCTATAGGTGAAAGTGAAGAATATGTTATTATTGCATCCTTTATTTTCAGACAGACAACTCATATGACTGTTGCTGTTGTTGCAAAACAAGGCAGAGTAAGTAGCCACATTTACTGTAGAGGGAAGTATTTTGATTCAGTATGATGAATGAGATCTTCTATTCAAAAATGCCGAGCCCGGTACCTCAGTCAATAGCGTACAGGACTTGAGAATAGGAGGTCACTGGTTTAATCCCTGGCTTGTCGAATTTCTTTCCGAGGACTGATTATAGTCATTGCAACAGGATTCATTCCTCTCTTACCAATGATCATTGTTTCGACGATAGCAATGTGGAAAAGCAGCAAGTGGCTTGGAAAGAATATTGTGCGTAGTACTGGTAATAGAAACTCCAGGAAAGCATGGATAGGTGCACAGACCACAGAGATATAACTGAAATAATGTTGAAAGCACCATACAATCAATCAATCTTATGAAAAATAGTCTCCTGATGCTGATCATTGTTCTGAGCTGTCTGAAAGCAGGGGAAGAAAATTGTGCAAAGCACTGGTAAAAAGGAACTCCCAAAAGCATAGGTAGGTGCACTGGCTACTGCGATATAACTGGAATAAAGTTAAGAACAAATGCCATCAATCTATGCTCCGAATACATTTTTGTTTCAGTGTAAAGAATTAGGGCAGTTATATTGGGTAAATGGCAAAATCATTGGGCTGTCTATTTGTAGGAAATTGAAAATCTTGTCATTGCATACCACTGCACATAGCTGGCACATTCTGTTCATTATGTGGGGAAGTATTATAACTGTTTCTATGAAATAATTTAACAAATGATGATGTGATAAAAAACCAACTGATATTTTTGCACTTTTTCTGCAGGACATAACCCATCAGATGTGGGCGGTCAGCAGGTCATCTATAATGAAGCAGATGGTGTGAAATACAGCTACAGCTTCTTCCACTTTGTTTTCTGTTTGGCCGGTCTCTATGTTATGATGCAGCTGACCAACTGGTACAGGTAAGTGGTTACATCCATTTGTTGGTTTGGTGTTTTAACTCCATTTTCAATTTAACTCTTTACCACACAACAAAGTTTAGGCTGGTCCAAATTGAAAGCATTTGCAAACGACATATTAACTCAGCCTCACATAATTGACTTTGTTTCTGAAAGGTTAGAAAACATTGTGGGAAAAGGAGAAAATGCTGGTTATCAGCATTTTCTCCTTTTCCCACAATGTTTTCAAAAGGCTTTATCTTCAAGGTCGTTAAAATCTGGGATTGTTTGGCAAAGGGTAAAATTTCAGTAATTTTTGGAACCAGTGCTCCTATTCATACATTCCTTAAATTTCTTTACAAGTTCTACAAATAACATTCCTTCCTTGCCACTGGCTACTCTAAAATATAAACAAAGTCAAACTTGATACAGTGTTTTGATGGGAAACAGTGACTATGAAACTCTAATAGCCAAGAATTGTATTCACATGTAACTTTATTTCTTGTCTCGAAATAGAAATTTTACAGTAGAAAACATCATGGAATTTTATATCAAATGAACTTGACAAACCATCAATGAAAGTCAAGTTAAATTGAAATTTCCAAGAAATGGGAAATGACAGTCCTATCACAAAGTTTGAAGAATATCTGAGGTTGAAATTAACCCTTTACCACACAATCCCTACTTTAACGACCCTATAAAAGAAGCGTTTTGAAAACATTGAGGGAAAAGGAGAATATGCTGGTAACCAGCATTTTCTCCTTTTCCCACAATGTTTTCTACCCGTTCCAAATCAAATTTCAATTTTTGAGTCACATTTATTTTGTTGTCTGCAAATGCTCTCAATTTTTATGAGTCCAAAATTTTGTCATTTGGTAAAGTGTTAAAAAGTAAATGTGGTTCGTTTGCTGTTGCTTCATCTATATATCTTAGCACTGTTTTAAGTGCTCCAGATAATTGAGTTTATGACAGAAACTTATGTTTTTGCAAGAATATGGCACTCTAAACGATTGAACTGCATATGTTGCCCTTCTGTTTACATTAATAAGGGGATTGTGAATGATGGAATCACACAACCAACTCTTTTAAATTGATCCGTCTATCTATTCTTGTGCCTTACAGACCTGCAGAATCTGACATCAACAGATTTGGGCTGAACTGGGCAGCTGTATGGGTGAAAATGGCCTCCAGCTGGGCTTGTGTTGCAATATACCTGTGGACCTTATTTTTGCCCAAGTTTTGGTGTGGAAGAGACACTTCATACCCTCAAAAGAACAGAGAAGAGGAGGAAGTGGAGACTTTGAATGCACCAGAGGTTGTGGCTTCGAGGGAATCTGTATTGTAGATCTGGGGCAACATTCAACATAAAATTCGGAATATTGTTTCTCAGAAATTTTACCATGTAGAGTTAGAATATAGAATGGTTGGTGAATATGCAAGAGGCAGTGACCCCGAGAGAATCTGTATTGTAGATCTAGGACCCTAATGACCATCCATTCTAAATATTGTTCATATTCAATTACTAGAACAAGAAATCTGGCGAGAGCTAGCTACTCTTAGAAATTCTAATTCGAAATGAATAACAATGGTTTGTGATTTGACAGGAGGTAATGCCTACATGAGTATATACACTGTGGATGTAATATAAATGGCATGGTTTTTTATATACAATTGTTTTGGTTCTTTTTTGTTTGAAAATAAGTATATGTTGTAGGATAAGGTATGTTGTACATGTAAAATAAACATGTACCCATCATAAAAAGTTTGCTTTCAATTGCTGACTTCTACATGAATTTGGGAAATATCAACTTAAACCATGCTCTGGCAAATGGGGCTTTATGTGTCTCCTAAATGCATGACACCAAGCAAATCTTCTCATAACTAGGGATCCATAAAATCCATCATGTCTAACAACCGACTGTATCATAAGGTAGACTGGTCCTTTGACATGCAGAAAATTGACCAACAGCGAAAAATTTTGGCCCAGGTCAGCCTGCGCGGACTGTGCAGGCTGACCTGGGTCAATACTTTTTGCAAATTAATTAAGCCGTCTTTTCACAGAGTTTGGCTCATTTGTACGTATGGTAAAAAAGATAAGCTATTGGACATCCATTTTGACATGTACATCTTTATATTAATGAGGAACATATAATGATATATTTTTTTTACAGCAACAAAGGATGTTTGCATGGTCATGTTAATTTTTAGTCAACCCTTTACCAGATGACAAAATTTTAGCCTTGTCCAAATTGAAAGCATTTGCAGACGACAATTTCAGTGTGGCTCAAATGGTGCAATTTTTGTTTGAAAGGGTAGAAAACATTGTGGGAAAAGGAGAAAATGCTTGTAACCAACATTCTTTCCTTTTCCCACAATGTTTTCAAAAGGCTTCTTTCCCAGGGTCGTTAAAAGGCAGCATTGTAAGGTAAAGGGTTAAACTTTTTGTCAAAAGACTGCACGGAGCATACAATGTTGTCTTGAACTTGTTTTATCTCATATTTACTAGGGTATCATGCATAAACATATACGCAATGATATTTGGTAGAATTGTATCATTGATTTAAACATTTTATATTTTTATCAGTCAAGTGCCAATAATTCTTGAAAGCAATTACACTTAGTGTTATTTTGTCAAGTATAATTGCTAATGTATTTGAGCCATGCTCTGGCAAAAGGGGGCTTAATGCATCTCCATAATGCATGATAGGAATCAAGCCATCACATTATTATGGATCCATACTAGGCACTTTTCTTTTAACAACCAACTGGATCATGAGGTAGACTGGTCCTTTGGCATAGATAAAATCGACCATTAGCGAAAGTTTCAGCCCAGGTCAGCCTGCGTGGACTGAGCAGGCTGACCTGGGTCGTTGCTTTTTGCAGATGCATTAAGCCCCTTTTTCACAGAGCATGGGTCAGATATTTTCTTTTTTGTTGTCTAATTATTGTTAGAGGAGATGTTTTCTGTTTTGCAGTCTATTTTTCTTCCTAGACATTTTTATAGACCTACATTTTCAAGTGTAGGCAACTTAAGTTTTTGCTGAAATATTTACTTTGAGAAAATGTGACATTTTAATCGTAGATAGATGAGGAAAATAACATGTCTGATTTTACCTTTTTGCCACATACTAGCAACTGCTGACAAGCTAAAAAAAAAAATGTTTTTATCAAAAATTAAGAAACGGAACAATTTTTTTGTCAGATATTTCTGCATGAATGATGTTTATCCATTGCATTTTCTATAGAATGACTTTTTTCCACGGAAAACAAACTGTATCTTTATAGAATTTCACTTTGTGCTCAAATGGGTGAAACCCTGTTAACTCTTTACCAAACAACAAAATTTTAGACTGGTCCAAATTGAAAGCATTTGCAGACGACATATTTAATGTGGCTAAAATGATTGCATTTGTTTCTGAAAGGTCAGAAAACATTGTGGGAAAAGGAGGAAATGCTGGTTACCAGCATTTTCTCCTTTTCCCACAATGTTTTCGAAAGGCTTCTTTCTCAGGGTCGTTAAAAGTCGGGATTGTGTGGTAATGGGTTAACTCTTTACCACACGACAAAATTTTAGACTAGTCCAAATATGAAAGCATTTGCAGACAACAAAATAAAGGCGACTCAAAAATTTAAATTTGTTTTGGGAAGGTTAGAAAACATTGTGGGAAAAGGAGAAAATGCTGGTAACCAGCATTTTCTCCTTTTCCCACGTTTTCCAAAGGCTTTTCTTTCAGGGTCGTTAAAACCCATGATTGTGTGGTAAAGAGTTAAAATATACACATGTACCTCCTAAAGAATTATTGACTTTGTGTGATTCTGAAAAGCATTGTTTATGTTAATGGTAATTTTGTGAAAGATGAAATAATTGCGTAAAGTCTGTAATATTCTTCTGTATTGGTCAAGTTTTATAAATTTGAATATGGCAAATTGGTTAGTCATTATTGTGAATGTTTTTTACTGTTTTTTTTTTTTTTTTTCTTTTAATTGGAAAAATCAGTTGTTATCTTTGAAACTTGTAAATTTCCCTACATTTTTTGTGTACTAGAAAGTATTTCTTCATTTCATTTCAGTTGCGTACTGACTATGAACAAAATTTTAATATTGTTTCCTCAAAGACATTTCATTGGTATTGTGACCTACAATTGTTATATGCATGGAAGGTCCTAAGCTTGTTTCCTAATCAATTATGGGCCTTTTTATTGGTTTCTTCATGCTTCCTTGGATATTTTTAGTCAAAAATGCTTAGAGATCAGGGTATTTTTCTCAGGAAAAAAGGAAGTTTATAGTTAGTTATGAATCTGGGTTATGTGCCTTTTCTAGAACTTTGATAACTTTTTGAATACCATGCTCAATGAATCAACTTTGTTGGTTAAACCAGGTTTGAATATTTTTTTTTTTTTTTTTGCTCTATTAAATCACATGGCATCTTTTGTATGTAGTACGTAAACTTGCATGTAAATTTTTAACTCTTCTAAATTGATATAACTTTTTCATGTAAATGTAGAATTGACATTCATAGAGATATTTTGTAAGAAATACAGTTGAACCTGCCCAGACAACCACCTGCAATAAATGACCCCTGCTGTAAGTGACAGCATGAAATTACCCTGACAAATTTTTCCATATAAATGACATGTAATAAATACCACAACTGCATGGGCGTCATCATGTACGCCAATGCAGTTGTGTCCAATTCAGATAGATATTTCTTATCATTGTCAAATAGTTCTCACAACCTGTTCATGTTGTCTTTGTATAGCGTACTTTCAGACCTAGATGTTAGAAGTAATCTTTGATGATTCCACACTTAAATTCTTTTTGTCCATTTGACCAGGTAGTAGAGACAATATATTAACATCATGGTGCCCCCAAAAAAGCAAGTTGTTTCTTATCGGTGACCTGTTTTTGCTCACTTTAAGTTTTGGTTAACTCTTTACCAAACGATAAAATTTTAGACTTGTCCTAATTGAAAACATTTGCAGCCGACAAGGTAAACTTGGCTCAAACATTGAAATTTGTGTATAGAAGGGTGGAAAACATTGTGGGAAAAGGAGAAAAATGCTGGTTCCCAGCATTTTCTCGTTTTCCCACAATATTTTCTAAAGGCTCTTCCCTGAAGGTTGTAAAAAGTAGGGATTATGTGGTACGGTGTTAACTATCATGCAGTGAAATAAAAGAAGATAAATACACCTCTGTGAATTATGGTGTTTAGTTGATGTGTCATTAAAAGCTGATTGAACACTGACAAGGGAGATAATCGGACGTGTATATAAATCAAGTACAAGTAAATGTAATGAAATGGAATAAAATGGCAATTGTGAGGGTGTTTTTTTTTTTTCTATAAGAGGAGCTGTCATTTCTCAGCTGTCTTCCATCTGTAAATTAATCAAAGTCATTTTGTCATTTACTGGTAAGTCTTCCTCACCTTGTTGATTTTAATATTTTTTGTACGATATAAGATTTATATTGTTAAATATTGTTACCTATATTATCAATATTTTAATTCATTTACTTACTTTTTGCTGAAAAGTACTTTGCCCTTTTTCTACAGCATATCAGGCATTGATCATTCTTAAAACATGGAGCCATACAGTTTGATCTACAAACAGGCCAGATTATAGATACTTGCAGCATTTCAGCACAAATGGTATATTGTTACATGCAAAGTTAAATTTTAGATTACGTACTTGTTAAGTAATTACTGCATTGGTCTAAGTTGAAACAATAATGTTTTTAGCAATAGCCTGTCTTAGTTTCATCTCGAGGAATACTTCAGAACAGAACCAGCTTTCATTTTCTCAATGATATACAAGTATCTTAATGCAATTGTTTGATCATGTTGTGAAAATTCTGTCAGGTTTTTGACACTTCTTTTTCTGTTGTTAATTATGCTTGAATTATACATGATTTATATTTAAGTATATTTACAGTTATGAAAATGTTTTAAGTCCTTGTTTAGCTCACCTGTGCATGAAGTGTTCAAGGTGAGCTTTTGTGATGGTGCTGTGTCCGTCGTCCATCAACTTTTACCTTCTGTATGCTCTAGAGGCCACATTTTCAGTCCGATACTCATGAAACTTGGTCAGAATTTTGTTGTGACGATATCTCAAATGACTTTGAGATGGGTCATTTTGGGTAAAAAACTAGGTCAAATCCTAGAAAAACCTTGTGCATGCACTAGAGGCAACATTTTCGGTTGAATTCTCATGAAATTTGGTCAGATGGTTTGTCTTGATGACATCTCAGATGACTTTGAAAATGGGTAACATCAGTTCAAAAAATAGGTCACTAGGTCAAATCGTAGAAAAACCTTGTGTACACTCTGGAAGTCTCATTTTCAGTCCTATACTCATGAAAGTTGATCAGTATGATTGTCTTAATGATATCATGGACAACTTCAAGAATGGGTCACATTGGGTCAAAAACTGGGTCACTAGGTCACATCTTAGAAAAACCTTGTGTATGCTTTAGAGGCCACATTTTCAGTCAAGTACTCTTGAAAGTTGGTCAGAATGTTTGTCTTCATAATATCTCGGATGAGTCTGAAACTGGGTAATGTCGGGCCAAAAACTAGGTCACTAGGTCACATTTTTGAAAAACCTTGTGTACACTATAGAGGCCACATTTTCAGTCAAATACTCTTGCAAGTTGGTCAGAATGTTCGTCTTGATTATATCTTAGGTGAGTTCAAAAACTAGGTCACTAGGTCAGATCTTAGAAACACCTTGTGTTCACTCTAGAGACCACATTTTCAATCTAATGCTCATGAAACTTTGCCAGAAGGCTTGTCTTTATAATATCTCACATGAGTTTGAAAATGGGTCATGTAGGGTCAAAAACTAGGTAACCAGGTAATCTTTTAAAACCTTGTGTAAACTCTAGAAGTCACATTTTCTGTCCAATGCTCTTGAAAATTGGTCAGAATGTTCGTCTTGATGTTATCTTAGACAAGTTTGAAAGTTGGTTATGTCACTAGGTCACATTTTAGAAAAACCTTGTGTACAATCTAGATGCCACATTTTTTGTACTCACAAAAGTCATTCAGAATGTTAGTTTTGATGGTATGTCATGCGAATGTAGAAATGGGTATGTCTGTTAAAAAACTAGGTCACCAGATCTTGGAAAAACATTGTGTACACCATAGAGGCCTCATTTTAAGTCCAATACTCATGAAAGTTGATCAGAACGTTTGTCTGATGTCATCAGGATCAGTTTGAAAATGGGTCATGTCAGGTGAAAAAGTAGATCACTGGACTTAATCTTTAAAAACCCTTGTATATGCTGTAGAGTCCAAATTTTGAGTCTAATGCTCATAAAATTAGTCAGAATGTTTGTCTTGGTGATTTTTTTGAGTTTGAAAATGGCTCACATTGGGTCAAAAACTAGGTCATGGAGACAGATCTTTGAAAAACCTTGTGTACCCTCTAGAGGCCACATTTTCTGTCCAGTACTCATGAAAGTTTGTTAGAATGTTTGTTATGTTATCTAGGAATAGATTGGAAATGGGTCATGTTTGGTCAAAAAGCTCAGGGCCATCATGGCCCTCTTGGGTTTTTTTATGCACGGCGTCTCATTGTATATAATCATACATGTAGACATACGACTTAGGTTGACCAATAACTGTAAAGGGACTTGTCATATTGTGATTCACATACTGTTTTTGCTGTTTGCATGATATCTTAATGGAAGATCAGGGCATTTACAAGTGGGACAATAACATGGTTTTTGTTTGATACACAGCGTGGAAAAATCTCAGAATTTTGAAGAAATGACAAGGTAAATGGCTTTGCTTTTCTTGTCTGTTAGGCAAAGCTAAAAATTTTGATACACATTGTTGAAAATTTCATGAAAAGTTGTTTGGAAAGGGTATGAATTTTAATTGTCATTATGATATCATTAAATCCGCACATAAGTTGGGTGGATTACGATGCATAGAACAATCCATAAAATTAAGCACAGAAGACAGAAAAAACCATTTATGTTAGCGTTCTGTCAAAATCCACCACTTTTCCATGCAGTGTATCCCCCAAAGAACATTGTGATTGTCTCCTGTGATTCAGAGAGAAGAGAATAGATTTGTGTTCACTACACATATAGAATTATTGACTTTTTTGTTCCTATAATGTTTTATATGTTGTGCTATGAGTCATTACCACCTGCAGACAACTTTTTGTCTTTTAGAACACAGCACCTGGAAACAATGTGACAAAAGCAAAGTTTGCTTGTAGCAGTAGTATTCTCCTTATCCTTATTGTTTTCCACTTATTCATTTAGTTCAACACTGAATCATGTTTATTATCCGCTTTGTAGCAAAATGCTTTTAGCCTCTAGCCTACTGAGCACAGTTTAATGACCTGTTTTGGATAGTGTAGATCAAGATCAGACTACACAAAAAGTTATCTTCATAGAAAGGTACCAAGATTGCCAAAGCATAATTTGTCATGGTTCATTTATGCTACACTGTATAAACTTATTATTTGAGCCATGCTCTGGCAAAAGGGGGCTTAATGCATCTCCGTAAGGCATTGTACCATGCATGCCATCACATAATTATGAATCCATAATACACTCTTTTTTAACCCTTTCCCAAACAAGACCTGGTTTTCACGTGTCTGCAGTACAACTCTTTTGAAAACACTGTGGGAAAAGGAGAAATTGCTCGTAACGAGCAATTTCTCCTTTTCCCACAGTGTTTTCTACCCTTCTGGAAAACTTTCTGTCATTTTCATCAAATTTAAAATTGTCGTCTGCAAACTTTTTCAATTTGGACCAGTCCAAAATTTGTCGTTTGGGAAAGGGTTAATAACTGACTTAATCACGGGGTAGAATGGTCCTTCAATATACAGAACATTGACCAATAGCGAAAAGTTTCGGTCCAGGTCTGCACAGGCTGACCTGGATCGATACTTTTTCCAGACACATTAAGCCCCCTTTTCACAGGGCATGGCGCATTTTTTATGAAGTAGACATTCATGTATTTTATCATTCGAGCACAATGACCACTTCAAATGCAGGAGACATCTTTGTTTCTTAACCCTTTCCCAAACAAGCCCTGGTTTTCACGTGTCTGTAGTACAAGTCTTTTGAAAACACTGTGGGAAAAGGAGAAATTGCTCGTAACAAGCAATTTCTCCTTTTCCCACAGTGTTTTCTACCCTTTATGAGACCTTTCTGCCATTTTCATCACATTTAGAATTGTTGTCTGCAGACTCTTTCTATTTGGACTAGTCCAACATTTGTCGTTTGGGAAAGGGTTAAGCTGAAAATGATGTTGTGTCACTTTAAACATTTACCAAATGGCAAAATCTTAGCCTTGTCCAAAATGAAAACATATGCAGACGACAATTTCAGTGTGGCTCTCATGGTGGAAATTTTCTTTGAAAAGGTAGAAAACATTGTGGGAAAAGGAGGAAATGCTGGTTACCAACATTTTCTCTTTTTCGCCACAATGTTTTCAAAATGCTTCTTTCCTAGGGTCGTTAAAAGTCGGCATTGTGCGGTAAAGGGTTAAACATTTTATTACCTTAGAGCTTTGAAATTTTTCAGCTCACACAAATAATATAATCGTAATGATATAATGAGATCTAGCACACTTCGTTGTTTCGTTCATGTGGTTTCTGTATACATATACCTTTGAATAAATGTCATTAGACAAATATTTCTATATCATCATTAGAATTTTTTAGTGTTTTACCTGTACAAGCAGAAGGCCTGGTTTTTTTATGTTATGGTCAAAAGTCCGTTCTGTATCTTGACTTCTTCCCATCTTCATTTAAATCTTTACCAAACGACAAAATTTTGTACTCAATGAAACTGAAAGCATCTGCAGATGACAAATTAACTATAAAATATAATACAGCCATTGCTACGAGTCATGTAGTGCTTATTGTCTCTAAGCTTGCATTGCCAATAATCGTGAAACACACTTCCCATAGGACATCCTAGTTATCTCCCTTGGACAATTGCTGAAAACAGGATTAAGGTCGATAACAGGCTCCTAGTTTAGAATCCTTTCCTGGAGATTCACCAGTGTTTTGCACAATGCGTTTTCTGAGGCACTGGCTGCTTCCCCACATAAATATCGCCAAAAGAGGATTGAAGGAATCTTGCACATTAGCTATTATTATATATAGAATTATTGAGGCAGCAACAAGCAATATACCTAGTGTGCCACCTGTACAATGACGAACAGTAGAAATGATATGAAGTTGTAAATAATTAAACAATTGTTTTACCTTTTTTGAATGGATTCAAGATATCAGAAGATTTTTATCACAATTATTATTTTAATCAGTCGTAGTAGCATTAAACCGAAAATATGAATTTTGAAGCAAAACTTGAAATAGTCTCAATTTCTCGTTAAATATTGAAACTGACAGCGACTTTGCTCCTTTCTCACAGTGCATACCAAAGTCCTTATTGTAGGTGATGTAAAAGCCTAATTTGAGGGGTATTTGGACAATTCTTATCTGAGCAAACAGCAGTTGCTCAAAAGCAAAGATCATTGTCGGATGGGAATAAGTCATTTTCTCACAGATGAATATCGCTTCGACTTTTTAAGGAGGAAAGCAGCCAGTGGCTTGGATTGTACGTTATACCCGTCGACTTTTTTAGGGAGAAAGCAGCCAGTGGCTTGGATTGTACGTTATACTCGTAAAACAAAAGCAGAAACGAATCGTTAAGTACAATTACTCTGCTTCCTATAGCATTGGTGCAGTAACGTTCGTAATGTAACTGAAATTCTATTGAAAACGCCGTTAAAGCAGGAAACAAATAAACAATAAACAAACCATGAAATTGTGCAGACAATAAAAGTCTTGTCCCTTTTTTCATAAGTAGGTTTGTCTCTCGTTATTTAACTTTTTAACACAATGCCCCGAGTTTTAATAACCCCGGGTAAACTTGAAGGCTTTTGAAAACATCATTGGATAAAGGAGAAAACGCTGGTAACTTTTCTCAAATTGTTTTCTATCCTCTCAAAGATATATCCCATCGTTTGAGTCATACTTAATTTGTCGTCTGCAAATGGCCCATGCTCTGGCACAAGAGGGCTTAATGCATCTCCGTGACACATTTTACCAAGGAAAGACATCCCATCATTGTGGATTTATAAAAACCCCTTTTGTATAACAACAAACTGAATCATGAGGTAGACTTTTTACATGCAGAAAACTGATCGATAATAAAAAGTTTAGGCCCAGGGCAGCCCGCGCGCACTGCACAGTCTGACCTGAGTCGATACTTTTTGCAGATGCATTAAGCCCCCTCTTCACCGAGCATGGCTCAAATGTTTTCAGTTTGGACAAGTCCTAGATTTTGTCGTCTGGATAAGAGAAAATCCGTCCACAGCCACAATCAAGTTGAGGTAGCTGCACACAATTTGCTGTCTGGGCCCGTATTCACCAACCTTTCTTAAGGATATACCTTATCTTTTTATAGATTTAGAAAGTAACACAGCTTCTGATTGGCTAAACCAAATGGTTTAGCGAATCAGAAGTTGTGTTACTTTCAAATTTGGAAAATTCTTGAGAACAAGAGTAAGAATGTTCTTAAGAATGGTTGGTGAATACGGACCTTGATCTTGTACTCACAGTTTAAACATATTTTGTTACCATATTTTGCATACATAATACGGATCAAAATCACAAACAAGAAAGGCGGCAAATGGGTTGAGAGTAGTAAAGGAGGGTAGACCTCGGACAAAGCCCAGAGCTGCCCTCCCTGAGTGCTATTTTGTCCGAGGTCTACCCTCCCTGAGAGGAAATTTGGCCTAGGCTGCCCTCCCAAACCCCAAATTTTTGTACCTAGGCTGCCCTACCGCCAGATTTTTCAGATTTTCGGCATTTTTGCTCCCCCCCCCCATGCCGCGGTCAGAGCCCTTTTTTACTATCTCTGTGAAAAGGGGTCTTAATGCAGCTGCGCACGCGCGCACGGATCGTAATGATATGGTTCGGCAGAGACTATCGTTGGACTTAGTCTTTTTTCTTCATCGGAGATAGATGTTCACCATCTTTGACGCGGCAGGGACCCTTTTTTTAAACCGTGGTCTGTGAAAAGGGGTCTTAATGCATCTGCGCGCACGTGAACGGTTCGTAATGATATGGTTCAGGCAGACACTATCGTTTGACTTAGGCTTTTCTCTGTCATCGTTGGACTTAGTCTTTTTTCTCCGTCTTCGTTCGGCTGAAAGCTAATGTTTCTTTCTCTATTACCGTTGGACTTAGTCTTTCTCCACGATATGGGTTATTTTCCCTCTTCAGCTTGGGCCGGGCAGAGATCACCGTAGGACTTAGTCTTTTTTCCGTCTTCATTCGTCTCAGGTTTTTCTCTATCACCGTGTCGGACTTTGGTTTTTTCTCTATCATCGTTCGCCTCTGTAGGACTTAGTCTTTTTTTTCCGCGATATGGGCTATATTCCCACCTCACACTGCTTCAGGCAAAAAGTATCGTTGGATTTAGTCTTTTTCTGTCATCGTTGGACTTAGTCTTTTCTCAGTCGCCTTTGTTCGACTCTGTAGGACTTAGCCATTTCTCAGCTTTCAGTCGATTTAGTCTTCCTCTCTATTAGGATAAAGTTGAACTTAGTCTTTTCTCTATCTTCGATTAGGTGTTGTAGATAATTACTAGATAGAATATCATATTCTATATGAAATAGAACGTGATGTTCTATCTACATGCTTCCGCTCACGTTCGTGCTCTTTCATTTTAATGGAATTAACATTAACCAATCGTAGGACTCGTTACATTTTTCTACATTCATATAGATATTGTAGGACTTAGTCTTTATATGCTTTCGCCCATGGTCGCGCTCTTAATTCTGTTAATTCTGTATCAAAGTAGGTCAATCCTCCTGTCAGGCTATAAAAGCCGGCAGATTTCTCTATAGATCATTCCCACGATGAAGTTGTCCGAGCGTTGTTCTCCATGGTGAGTCTTTTTCTGCCATGTTGAATTTCTAATACCAAGTTGTTGTGGGTTATTTGATGGAAGTTCGGGAAGGAAGTGAAGGAAACTATAGTCTTTTCAGAAGATTATGAGTAGACTAACCAAGACCTAGAAAGTCTGCTTCTTCAAATTGTCAAAACAAACAAAGTCAAGTCCTATACATTTTCATATCTTTATTTATGTACAATAATCATTACAATGCTTTGTAAATATGTTAAAATGTTATAGTGTTTTTAACGATTGTTAAAAATTGTCTTGTCAGATAATCATTACAATGAAACTTTGAAGTACAGAAATATATACAATAATCATTACAATGACACATTTAAAAACTTTATGTACAATAATCATTACAATGAACTGTTAGAAGTATATACAATGAAATTTTTATTTAAAACATTGAACTGTGAAAATATATACAATGAAATATTTAAAAACTTTATGTACAATAATCATTATTTGGGTTATTGTCTAACTCACAAGCAGCCATAAACATGTCTAAAAGATTAGTCCCGTATTCGGACAGTACGCTTCTAAAACCATGTCTAAAAGGTCATTAACCCTAAAACAAGGTCTAAAAGTCTAGTACCGTATTCAGATAGATTCTTCAGACAGAGTAAGTAGCGATGAAGCAATGCAGTCCATGTCGAATTTTAAGTATGAAATATATATACAATGAAACATTGAACTGTAGAAATAAATGAATCGTTTTTGAAACAGTTCTTTGAAAATAGTTCTTTGAAAACAGTTCTTTCGAAAATGTTTTTTCTGTTAAAAATTACAGACACAATTTTCTTTTTTTCTTCGGGATGTCAGGCTCACAATCACTCTTGCGTTTCTTTTCATTATTTTTCAGATCTGGACAGCTTTTTGCGCTGTGTTTTTTGTCTTTCAAAAATTTCTCGTTCACAACATCGGATTTCCATTTACGTCTCAACTCGATATCTGAACAGATCTTCTTTCCTTCTCGTCGAATTTTCTTTTCTGAAGAGGGTTTCTTGTTTTTCCCCTCTCCAGGTGCTGAAGAAGGTTTCCCTGAAGAAAGTTTCTTGTTGATTTTATCGTTGATTTGATTGTTTCCAATCGCTGAAGATTTATCGCTGATTTTCTTTTCTTCAGACCCTGAAGAAGACTTCTCGTATTGAGAGCTCTGTTCGTTGTTTTGGTCTTCTCCAGATTTCTGATCGAGTATAAGCGTAGCCTCTTTCTTTTCTGAGGAACTCTTGTTGATTTGATTGTTAATTTTATCGTTGATTTTCTTTTCTGAAGAGGTTTTCTTCTTCACAGGGTAATCTATCTGAATTCTACAGATTTCTGTATCGCTGATTTCTGTGTTATCAAGCACCATATTTTCAATCTCCCTCTCGATCTGATTTTCGATCTGTTTTTCAGACAATGGGCCGTTGATTTTATCGTTGATTTTCTTTTCTGAAGAAGGTTTCCCTGAAGAGGGTTTCTTGTTTTGGGGATTTTTCCCCTTTCCACTCGATCAGGTTGTAGTCTGTGACGGTTTTGTCTTCCGTTTATTCTCGTCTACTTTATAGGATAATAGAGACCCAACGTATTTCATATGTTGAGATTCACCACTCGTTTCCGTTGTTGGTGAAATTTCGACGTCGTGGGTGTGGGGGTTCACGAAGACAAAAACGAATTTCCACATTTGATTTTCTTTCTCTGGACATTGGTTGGCCCAATGTCCTGATCTGTCGCATGTAAAGCAAATATTCGTTGTCATATCATCCACTCCATGACGTTTGTCGAATGTCGCTTGATCCAGGACTCTGGTAATACGATAGACGCCTTTTTCTGCAAAATGTTGGTGGGATAGAAATGATCCCACGTAGTTCCCAGTATGGTAGACTTGATATCGTGGTGGTATATTGCTGATCTCATAATCGTGAGTGTATGGGTTAACATACAGATACACTCTCTTTGGCGTTGTACTTTGTAGCTTGAACTCACTCATTTTTCTATCGACTGTTCTGTTTGAAATCTTTCCGAAGAATGATGGAAATGTCAATCGTAACATCTTTTATGTCCGTTCGGTCTGAAAAAGATATAAAAAGCTAAGTTTCTTGAGTTTTGGGTCATTGACTTATAATCAGCCATAAAACCATGTCTAAAAGGCTAGTACCGTATTCAGACAGTACAAGCGACGATGAGGCAATGCCGCCCATGTCAAAAAAGAGAAAAAAATTACTACCAGCAAAGAAAAGAAAAAGAATCCTAGTCTACCCAGACAGCAGTAGTCATGATGAAAGTGATGATGAGAAATTTCCACCCAAAAAGAGAAAAAGTTTACCATTGAAAGAAGAAAGTGACGGTGAAGACAAAAGATCTTTGAAAGAAGAAAACGATGAAAAATCTTTGAAAGAGCCATATCAAAAACCAAAACAGTCCTTTTCAGGACTAACCAAGACCGATAAAAAATCTTTGAAAGTCTCAACGAAGGAAAACTCTTTGAAAGAAGAAAACGATGAGAAATTTCCATCGTCAACCTCAACGAAGGAGAAATCTGTAGAAATGAATGTGGATTGTACCAGCGAAGACGAGAAATCTTTGAAAGAAGAAAACGATGAGAAATCTTTGAAAGAGCAATATCAAAAACCAAAACAGTCCTTTTCAGGACTAACCAAGACTGATAAAAAACCTTTGAAAGAAGAAGAAGATAGAAAACCTTTGAATCATGCTGGACCATTTTCGCCTAAGAAAGAAAAAAGTGAAGACAAATCTTCTTCAGAGAAAAAATCTTTGGATATGAGAAGTCTATACAACTTAAAAGAAGTGGGAAAAAAGAAGTCAAGAAAATTCAAAACAGAATCCCATATACTGGAGGCGTCTTTTAAGAAATTCGAGGAGCTACAACCACAGCAACTGACCGGCTTATTCGACGATGTCATCCAACAAATCGTTCAAAAGTTAAAGGCTGAATCGAGGGATATGATTAGAATTAGCATCAATCATCCTTCATTGAAAATAGGGATTTATATTCCCTTTCTATATGTGGAGGAGCTGGAGAGTCATACTATGTTGGACGAAATTAAAAAAGTTCTACAGTCGAATGAGGAATTCGTCTTGAACGATGGCCGCATGACATTTGATATCACACATACGTTACCCCCAAGCGGCAGTGGAAAAAATCTTAGGGCCACAGAACTATTGGATTCAAAAGTTTTTGCAAAGAAGAAATATTCGATTATTGAAATTAACAATGAAGATCATCTATGTTTTGCAAGAGCGGTTGTTGTGGGGATTTGTCAGCATGAACGTGAAAACACCCAAGAATGGAACCGAAGATGGAATAACATCAGAAGATCAAACAGACCAGTTCAAAAGACTGAAGCCGAGAAATTGATGAATGAAGTTGGAGTTTCATCGACACAACCTGTAGGTCTCTTGGACAGGTTTAATTTTTTATAGATTGGTAAAGAGTTAATATATGCCTCTACTTTCTGTGAGGATGGTTTGTGGGTTCGTTTATCTTTAGACAAGGTCATCCATAAAATTAAATTTTCCACAGCACTGGACCGTGATTTATTTGTATAGGACTGCAAATGGCCCATTAGAATATACTTATTAATCGTAAATCATCGTCGAGGTAACTAATATGAAAGATAAAGTTGTGTTAAGGATGCAAATTTATATTTTTTCTCGCTGTTAAGCAAAGTTTCTTGTATAACATAGATAGATACTGCCAACTGTATCGGTCCTTTTACAGGTCAAAAGAAATTGCACAGATACAATTAGTAGAAAAGTGCAGTTTTGTTTTGTTTTTTTGCTATTAAATAACGGGATGGTCGTTTGCGATCGGGAACCTGAAGTCCTTTGTACCACTCCTAACGAGACGGCCGATTCCGTAGCTACATCTACATTTGGTCACCGGATCACCCGAGGTATGCCGAATGTCCGTTGTACGAGACCAGGGTCCGTATTCACCAACCATTCTTAAGAACGTTTTTTGTCTTGTCCTCCAGAATTTTCTACATTTGAAAGTAACACAACTCCTGATTGACTCAATTTTAGAACATTTTGGAGAATAAGACTAAGAATATTCATAAGAATGGTTGGTTAATACGGACCCAGATATGACGTCATGATCCTTATTTGAATACGACCCCACATTAAGTGTACATATAACTAGGCATGTAACCAATCATGTGACATCCCCTCGAGTCTTTAAGAAATGTAGTGCGAAAAATGAACATACTGTACCTTGACCCTCTTCTACATAATCCCGAGTTTTAACAACCCTAAGGAGGAAAGATTTTGAAAGCAACGCTGGAAAAGGAGAAATTGCTGGTCACTAGCGTTTTCTCCATTTTACACAATGTTTTCTACCTCTTTAAAGAGAAATCCTATCATTTAACAAAGATTGTATGTCTGCAAATTCTTAAAACTTTAGGAAGTCTAGATTGTTTGTCGCCTGGTAAAGAGTTAACCTTTTACCACACCACCCCAAGTTTTAACGACTCTGACGGAGACTTTTGAAAACATTGTGGGAAAATGATAAAATGCTGGTAACCAGCATTTTCTTCTTTTCCCACAATGATTTCTACCCTTTCAGAGAAAGGTCTCATCATTTGATCCACAGTGAATTTTTTCTTCTGGTAAGGTTTTCAATTTGAAATAGTCTAGAATAATGCGGTCTGGTAAAAAGTTATCACTTTCAGGAAATACCAATACTTTTAGTACAGCTCTTGATTTTATTTACGAATTGTTTACCCTGTCGTCTTACTAAATTCAGCGATAAACATTTGAGCCATGCTCTGGCAAAAGGTGGCTTAATGCATTTCCGTGATGGATTTATACCAAGCAAGTTATCACATAATTATGGATCCATAAAAAAAATATATTGTCTGACAACCGACTTTATCATAAGGTGGACTGGTCCTTTGACGTACAGAAAATTGACCAATAGCGAAAAGTTTCAGCCAAGATCAGCCTGCGCGGACTGCGCAGGCTGACCTGGGCCGAAACCTTTTGCAGATGCATTATGCCCCATTTTCACAGAGCATGGCTCATTTTCTTTCTTTTTTTTTTTTTAAAGTTGGATATGAGAACAAAAATCTGAATAGCCTATTTTGAAGCCTAAAATTGCCTTCATGGTGGAGATGTAAACAATTAGCACGTCTGTGCCGTTTTCTAAATGGTTTCTCTTTGACGATAATTTTCTCTTCGAAAAGTCTAGACATTTAGATTAACTCTTACTAAATGTAATAAAAACGAGAGAACTTCTTTTCTTTAAGGTTAAAGTACTTTTTTTTTTTTTTCAAAATACCTGCATATCAAATTAATTCATTTACCAAACAATCTCGTGTACGAACGACGCCCGCGTGGGGGGGGGGGAATAAAGTGCTTGAGCCGGATTTTCTACTTTTCCCGGGTTGTTTTTTCCCTTTCATAGACACTTACCATCTTTTGAGCCACATTTGTCTACAGTTGCTTCCACTATGGATCAGTCAAAAACCATGTCGTCTCGTATAAAAGAAATAAATATGTTATAACCGGAATGCAACCATATTTGATACCGAGGAAAAATGTCAATGGACAGTATTGTTAAGGACCAATAGAAATGAGCCATACTCTATCAAAAGGGGGCTTAATGCATCTCCGTGATGAATGGTACCAAGCAAGCTATCACATAATTATGGATCCATAATAGCCACTTTTTTTTTTAAACAACTGGTTTAATTATGAGGTAGAATGGTCCCTGGACATACAGAAAATTGACCAACAGCGCAAAGTTTCGGCCCAGATCAGCCTGCACGGACTGCGCAGGCTGACCTTGGTCGATACTTTTCGCAGATGCATTAAGCTCCCTTTCCACAGAGCATAGCTCAAATGTTTCATCAAAGGGTCATTACTCTCGGCCCAAACGGGCCTAGACAAAACGATCTTGATAATCTTCCCTGTATTTTCTACTCTAAAATAACCCGGCATCAAACATGACACCTAAGGTGAGGCTTGTTCTGACCCAAGGGTAATATTTCTACGAATTATTTTGAGGACTATAAAAGTATGACACTCTATTCCAAATATAAAGATAGCTTACGTCTTACTGCGGATTAGGCGTCGGAACTGAAAATGTTTAAACTCTATACATCATAAAAGATTTTTTTTTTAAAATAGTTTTGATAAATTATAAAAGGAAGCGGCATGTTCTGAACAAAAAGGTATGATTTGTACAAAGCCTATATCGAAGTTGAAGCTCTTTTTATGGTAAGTCATCCGTAGTAAAACACTTTAAGTCTCTGCCATTCGACAATTTTTTTTTTAACTCGACCAAATTCAAAGAATTTGCAGACAACAAATTAAATGTTGCTTAAATAATGATTTTCTGCCTCTGATCAGAACGAAGTACTGTTTTCGTAGGTCTGATCATAGGCATTTCGTATTCTGTAAATGTCATGTAAGCAACGCTTCATTTGTCATGTACAGTGTAGTTGTCATGTAAGCAACCCTTCATTTGTCATGTACAGTGTAGTCATGTAAGCAACCCTTTATTTGTCATGTATTCTGTAGTTGTCATGTAAGCAATCCTTAATTTGTCATGTACAGTGTAGTTGTCATGTAAGCAACCCTTCATTTGTCATGTACAGTGTAGTTGTCATGTAAGCAACCCTTCGTTTGTCATGTACAGTGTAGTTTACTCATAATCAACCCTTCATTTCTCATGTATTCTGTAGTTGTCATGTAAGCAACCCTTCATTTGTCATGTATTGTGTAGTTGTCATGTAACCAACCCTTCATTTGTCATGCATAGTGTAGGTGTCATGTAAGCAACCCTTCATTTGTCATCTATTCCGTAGTTGTCATGTAAGTAACCCTTCATTTGTCATGTATTCTGTAGTTGTCATGTAAGCAACCCTTCATTTGTCATGTAATCTGTACTTGTCATGTAACCAACCCTTCATTTGTCATGTATTCTGTAGTTGTCATGTAAGCAATCCTTCATTTGTCATGTATTCTTTAGTTGTCATGTAAGCAACGCTTCATTTGTCATGTATTCTGTAGGTGTCATGTAAGCAACCCTTCATTTGTCATGTATTCTTTAGTTGCCATGTAAGCAACTCTTCATTTGTCATGTACTCTTTAGTTGTCATGTAAGCAATCCTTCATTTCTCATGTACAGTGTAGTTGTCATGTAAGCAACACTTCATTTGTTATGTACAGTGTAGTTGTCATGTAAGCAACTCTTCATTTGTCATGTATTCTGTAAATGTTATGTAACCAACCCTTCATTTGTCATGTACTCTTTAGTTGTCATGTAAGCAATCCTTCATTTCTCACGTACAGTGTAGTTGTCATGTAAGCAACACTTCATTTGTTATGTACAGTGTAGTTGTCATGTAAGCAACTCTTCATTTGTCATGTATTCTGTAAATGTCATGTAACCAACCCTTTATTTGTCATGTATTGTGTAGTTGTCATGTAAGCAATCCTTCATTTGTCCTGTACAGTGTAGTTGTCATGTAAGCAACCCTTCATTTATCATGTACAGTGTAGTTGTAATGTACGCAACCCTTCATTTGTCATGTATTCTGTAGTTGTCATATACCCAACCCTTCATTTGTCATGTATTCTGTAGTTGTCATGTAAGCTATCCTTCATTTGTCCTGTACACTGTAGTTGTCATGTAAGCAACCCTTCATTTATCATGTACAGTGTAGTTGTAATGTACGCAACCCTTCATTTGTCATGTATTCTGTAGTTGTCATATACTCAACCCTTCATTTGTCATGTATTCTGTAGTTGTCATGTAAGCAATCCTTAAGTCGTCATGTACAGTGTAGTTGTCATGTAAGGAACCCCTAATTTCTCCTGTATAGTGTAGTTGTCATGTAAGCAACCCTTTATTTGTCATGTATTCTGTAGTTGTCATGTAAGCAATCCTTAAGTCGGCATGTACAGTGTAGTTGTCATGTAAGGAACCCTTCATTTCTCATGTATAGTGTAGTTGTCATGTAAGCAACCCTTTATTTGTCATGTATTCTGTAGTTCTCATGTAAGCAACCCTTGATTTGTAATCTATTCTGTAGTTGTCATGTAAGTAACCCTTCATTTGTCATGTATTCTGTAGTTGTAATGTAAGCAACCCTTCATTTGTCATGTACAGTTTAGTTGTCATGTAACCAACCCTTCATTTGTTATGTATAGTGTACTTGTCATATAAGGAACCCTTCATTTGTCATGTATTGTGTAGTTGTCATGTAAGCAACCCTTCATTTGTCATGTAGTCTGTAGTTGTCACATAATCAACCCTTTATTTGTCATGTATAGTGTAGTTGTCACGTAAGCAACTCTTCATTTGCAATGTATTCTGTAGTTGCCATAAAACCAACCCTTCATTTGTCACGTATTGTGTAGTTGTCATGTAAGCAATCCTTCATTTGTCATGTACAGTGTAGTTGTCATAAGACCAACCCTTCATTTGTCATGTACAGTGTAGTTGTCATGTAAGCAACCCTTAAGTTGTCATGTACAGTGTAGTTGTCATGTAAGCAACCCTTCATTTGTCATGTATTCTGTAATTGTCATATAACGAACCCTTCATTTATCATGTATTCTGTAGTTGTCATGTAAGCAATCCTTCATTTGTCATGTACAGTTTGGTTGTCATGTAAGCAACCCTTCATTTGTCATGTACAGTGTAGTTGTCATTGAAAGCAACCCTTCATTTGTCATGTACTGTGTAGTTGTCATATAACCAACCCTTCATTTGTCATGTACAGTGTAGTTGTCATATAACCAACCCTTCATTTGTCATGTACAGTGTAGATGTCATGTAAAAAAAACCTTCATTTGTCATGTATAGTATAGTTGTCATGTAACGAACCCTTCATTGTCATGTATTCTGTAGTTGTCATGTAGGGTTCGTTACATGACAACTATACTATACATGACAAATGAAGGTTTTTTTACATGACATCTACACTGTACATGACAAATGAAGGGTTGGTTATATGACAACTACACTGTACATGACAAATGAAGGGTTGGTTATATGACAACTACACAGTACATGACAAATGAAGGGTTGCTTTCAATGACAACTACACTGTACATGACAAATGAAGGGTTGCTTACATGACAACCAAACTGTACATGACAAATGAAGGATTGCTTACATGACAACTACAGAATACATGATAAATGAAGGGTTCGTTATATGACAATTACAGAATACATGACAAATGAAGGGTTGCTTACATGACAACTACACTGTACATGACAACTTAAGGGTTGCTTACATGACAACTACACTGTACATGACAAATGAAGGGTTGGTCTTATGACAACTACACTGTACATGACAAATGAAGGATTGCTTACATGACAACTACACAATACGTGACAAATGAAGGGTTGGTTTTATGGCAACTACAGAATACATTGCAAATGAAGAGTTGCTTACGTGACAACTACACTATACATGACAAATAAAGGGTTGATTATGTGACAACTACAGAATACATGACAAATGAAGGGTTGCTTACATGACAACTACACAATACATGACAAATGAAGGGTTCCTTATATGACAAGTACACTATACATAACAAATGAAGGGTTGGTTACATGACAACTAAACTGTACATGACAAATGAAGGGTTGCTTACATTACAACTACAGAATACATGACAAATGAAGGGTTACTTACATGACAACTACAGAATAGATTACAAATCAAGGGTTGCTTACATGAGAACTACAGAATACATGACAAATAAAGGGTTGCTTACATGACAACTACACTATACATGAGAAATGAAGGGTTCCTTACATGACAACTACACTGTACATGCCGACTTAAGGATTGCTTACATGACAACTACAGAATACATGACAAATAAAGGGTTGCTTACATGACAACTACACTATACAGGAGAAATTAGGGGTTCCTTACATGACAACTACACTGTACATGACGACTTAAGGATTGCTTACATGACAACTACAGAATACATGACAAATGAAGGGTTGAGTATATGACAACTACAGAATACATGACAAATGAAGGGTTGCGTACATTACAACTACACTGTACATGATAAATGAAGGGTTGCTTACATGACAACTACAGTGTACAGGACAAATGAAGGATAGCTTACATGACAACTACAGAATACATGACAAATGAAGGGTTGGGTATATGACAACTACAGAATACATGACAAATGAAGGGTTGCGTACATTACAACTACACTGTACATGATAAATGAAGGGTTGCTTACATGACAACTACACTGTACAGGACAAATGAAGGATTGCTTACATGACAACTACACAATACATGACAAATAAAGGGTTGGTTACATGACATTTACAGAATACATGACAAATGAAGAGTTGCTTACATGACAACTACACTGTACATAACAAATGAAGTGTTGCTTACATGACAACTACACTGTACGTGAGAAATGAAGGATTGCTTACATGACAACTAAAGAGTACATGACAAATGAAGGGTTGGTTACATAACATTTACAGAATACATGACAAATGAAGAGTTGCTTACATGACAACTACACTGTACATAACAAATGAAGTGTTGCTTACATGACAACTACACTGTACATGAGAAATGAAGGATTGCTTACATGACAACTAAAGAGTACATGACAAATGAAGAGTTGCTTACATGGCAACTAAAGAATACATGACAAATGAAGGGTTGCTTACATGACACCTACAGAATACATGACAAATGAAGCGTTGCTTACATGACAACTAAAGAATACATGACAAATGAAGGATTGCTTACATGACAACTACAGAATACATGACAAATGAAGGGTTGGTTACATGACAAGTACAGATTACATGACAAATGAAGGGTTGCTTACATGACAACTACAGAATACATGACAAATGAAGGGTTACTTACATGACAACTACGGAATAGATGACAAATGAAGGGTTGCTTACATGACACCTACACTATGCATGACAAATGAAGGGTTGGTTACATGACAACTACACAATACATGACAAATGAAGGGTTGCTTACATGACAACTACAGAATACATGAGAAATGAAGGGTTGATTATGAGTAAACTACACTGTACATGACAAACGAAGGGTTGCTTACATGACAACTACACTGTACATGACAAATGAAGGGTTGCTTACATGACAACTACACTGTACATGACAAATTAAGGATTGCTTACATGACAACTACAGAATACATGACAAATAAAGGGTTGCTTACATGACTACACTGTACATGACAAATGAAGGGTTGCTTACATGACAACTACACTGTACATGACAAATGAAGCGTTGCTTACATGACATTTACAGAATACGAAATGCCTATGATCAGACCTACGAAAACAGTACTTCGTTCTGATCAGAGGCAGAAAATCATTATTTAAGCAACATTTAATTTGTTGTCTGCAAATTCTTTGAATTTGGTCGAGTTAAAAAAAAAATTGTCGAATGGCAGAGACTTAAAGTGTTTTACTACGGATGACTTACCATAAAAAGAGCTTCAACTTCGATATAGGCTTTGTACAAATCATACCTTTTTGTTCAGAACATGCCGCTTCCTTTTATAATTTATCAAAACTATTTTAAAAAAAAAATCTTTTATGATGTATAGAGTTTAAACATTTTCAGTTCCGACGCCTAATCCGCAGTAAGACGTAAGCTATCTTTATATTTGGAATAGAGTGTCATACTTTTATAGTCCTCAAAATAATTCGTAGAAATATTACCCTTGGGTCAGAACAAGCCTCACCTTAGGTGTCATGTTTGATGCCGGGTTATTTTAGAGTAGAAAATACAGGGAAGATTATCAAGATCGTTTTGTCTAGGCCCGTTTGGGCCGAGAGTAATGACCCTTTGATGAAACATTTGAGCTATGCTCTGTGGAAAGGGAGCTTAATGCATCTGCGAAAAGTATCGACCAAGGTCAGCCTGCGCAGTCCGTGCAGGCTGATCTGGGCCGAAACTTTGCGCTGTTGGTCAATTTTCTGTATGTCCAGGGACCATTCTACCTCATAATTAAACCAGTTGTTTAAAAAAAAAAGTGGCTATTATGGATCCATAATTATGTGATAGCTTGCTTGGTACCATTCATCACGGAGATGCATTAAGCCCCCTTTTGATAGAGTATGGCTCATTTCTATTGGTCCTTAACAATACTGTCCATTGACATTTTTCCTCGGTATCAAATATGGTTGCATTCCGGTTATAACATATTTATTTCTTTTATACGAGACGACATGGTTTTTGACTGATCCATAGTGGAAGCAACTGTAGACAAATGTGGCTCAAAAGATGGTAAGTGTCTATGAAAGGGAAAAAACAACCCGGGAAAAGTAGAAAATCCGGCTCAAGCACTTTATTCCCCCCCCCCCCCCACGCGGGCGTCGTTCGTACACGAGATTGTTTGGTAAATGAATTAATTTGATATGCAGGTATTTTGAAAAAAAAAAAAAAGTACTTTAACCTTAAAGAAAAGAAGTTCTCTCGTTTTTATTACATTTAGTAAGAGTTAATCTAAATGTCTAGACTTTTCGAAGAGAAAATTATCGTCAAAGAGAAACCATTTAGAAAACGGCACAGACGTGCTAATTGTTTACATCTCCACCATGAAGGCAATTTTAGGCTTCAAAATAGGCTATTCAGATTTTTGTTCTCATATCCAACTTTAAAAAAAAAAAAAAAAAGAAAATGAGCCATGCTCTGTGAAAATGGGGCATAATGCATCTGCAAAAGGTTTCGGCCCAGGTCAGCCTGCGCAGTCCGCGCAGGCTGATCTTGGCTGAAACTTTTCGCTATTGGTCAATTTTCTGTACGTCAAAGGACCAGTCCACCTTATGATAAAGTCGGTTGTCAGACAATATATTTTTTTTATGGATCCATAATTATGTGATAACTTGCTTGGTATAAATCCATCACGGAAATGCATTAAGCCACCTTTTGCCAGAGCATGGCTCAAATGTTTATCGCTGAATTTAGTAAGACGACAGGGTAAACAATTCGTAAATAAAATCAAGAGCTGTACTAAAAGTATTGGTATTTCCTGAAAGTGATAACTTTTTACCAGACCGCATTATTCTAGACTATTTCAAATTGAAAACCTTACCAGAAGACAAATTCACTGTGGATCAAATGATGAGACCTTTCTCTGAAAGGGTAGAAATCATTGTGGGAAAAGAAGAAAATGCTGGTTACCAGCATTTTATCATTTTCCCACAATGTTTTCAAAAGTCTCCGTCAGAGTCGTTAAAACTTGGGGTGGTGTGGTAAAAGGTTAACTCTTTACCAGGCGACAAACAATCTAGACTTCCTAAAGTTTTAAGAATTTGCAGACATACAATCTTTGTTAAATGATAGGATTTCTCTTTAAAGAGGTAGAAAACATTGTGTAAAATGGAGAAAACGCTAGTGACCAGCAATTTCTCCTTTTCCAGCGTTGCTTTCAAAATCTTTCCTCCTTAGGGTTGTTAAAACTCGGGATTATGTAGAAGAGGGTCAAGGTACAGTATGTTCATTTTTCGCACTACATTTCTTAAAGACTCGAGGGGATGTCACATGATTGGTTACATGCCTAGTTATATGTACACTTAATGTGGGGTCGTATTCAAATAAGGATCATGACGTCATATCTGGGTCCGTATTAACCAACCATTCTTATGAATATTCTTAGTCTTATTCTCCAAAATGTTCTAAAATTGAGTCAATCAGGAGTTGTGTTACTTTCAAATGTAGAAAATTCTGGAGGACAAGACAAAAAACGTTCTTAAGAATGGTTGGTGAATACGGACCCTGGTCTCGTACAACGGACATTCGGCATACCTCGGGTGATCCGGTGACCAAATGTAGATGTAGCTACGGAATCGGCCGTCTCGTTAGGAGTGGTACAAAGGACTTCAGGTTCCCGATCGCAAACGACCATCCCGTTATTTAATAGCAAAAAAACAAAACAAAACTGCACTTTTCTACTAATTGTATCTGTGCAATTTCTTTTGACCTGTAAAAGGACCGATACAGTTGGCAGTATCTATCTATGTTATACAAGAAACTTTGCTTAACAGCGAGAAAAAATATAAATTTGCATCCTTAACACAACTTTATCTTTCATATTAGTTACCTCGACGATGATTTACGATTAATAAGTATATTCTAATGGGCCATTTGCAGTCCTATACAAATAAATCACGGTCCAGTGCTGTGGAAAATTTAATTTTATGGATGACCTTGTCTAAAGATAAACGAACCCACAAACCATCCTCACAGAAAGTAGAGGCATATATTAACTCTTTACCAATCTATAAAAAATTAAACCTGTCCAAGTTAAAGGCATTTGCACGCTTCAAATCTTGTTTCAAAATAGATGGGGTTTGTTCTTGAAATGATAAAAACGTTATGGGAAATAGGAGAAAATGCTGGTTAGCAGCACTTTTGGTTCCAAGAGCTGTCTTCTTCGGGATTGTTTATTAACCCTTTACCGCACAATACCGCATTTTAACGACCCTAGAAAAGAAGCCTTTTGAAAATATGGTGGGAAAAGGGAAAAAAATGCTGGTAACCAGCATTTTCTTCTTTTTCTACAATGTTTTCTTGCCTATCAAAGAAAAATTGCACCTTTTAAGCCACATTGAAATTGTCGTCTGCAAATGCTTTCAATTTGGACAAGGCTAAAATTTTGTCGTCTGGAAAAGGGCTAAAGGGTAAACTATTTTGGGAGTCTTCTACAGACATGATTTGAATATTATCATCGTATATATTCCATGGTGACATCTCTCGCTGTCTCTTTTGTTTACCAAAGAACTTGTTATCGTGCACTAAGATAGCATTTGGAATGAAATATGTTTGTAGTTTGAAGCGAAACGACTTTCGGTAGATCTATAATGTCTTATTTCGTATAGGCTTTAGAAAGATTTTTCTAAAATTGTTACTTCGGGCCCGTATGCTACATATATTCTAAATAACATTCTTACTCTTATTCGCAAGAATTTTCGGAATTTTGAAGTAGTGCAATGTCTGATTAGCTAAACCAAATGGTTTAGCCAATAAGAATTGTGTTACACGCGCTTTCTATATTAGTGTGAGACTAAGATTGCTCTTTAGGATTGTTATGTAATATACAGGTTCCATGGATTTAAAACAATTTTGCAAAGGCCAAATGAACATTAACATCAAACTGGTCACGTGGATTGTCATAAAAGCATAGATCTGGACACATTTCCATATGATCGTGTGACCTGGGTCCGTATTCACCAATCATTCCTAAGAGTATTTCTTGTCTAATTTTCAAGAATTCTCTGAATTTAAAAGTAATACAACTTCTAATTGGCTAAACCAAATGGTTTAGCCAGTCAGAAGTTGCGTTACTTTTAAATGTAGAAAATCTTGGAGAATAAGACTAAGGATGCTCCTGAGAGTGGTTGATGAATAAGGACCTGATTATCTAAATTCTAAGCATGGTTGCTAGAGACAAGATTAAGAAGAAAAGAAACTTCATTTTTACCAAAATGTAACAGTTTCTTTTCTTTTTAACCGTACATACAATGTGTAACAAAACATCACACCATTTGCAAAACACTTGTCATGAATGGGTATCGAAACTAAAAGTTTTATGACAGGGTGTTTACAACAGGTCTGAATTTTCATGGTATCATTAAACCCGGACATAGGTTGGCTGGAATATGGTGCATAGATCGATCGACAAAATTAACCCTTGGGCTGCTAAGAGTGACTCAAGGACCTTTTGCAACCAGTGTAGATCAAGATCAGACAGCACAGTACGTACAGTCTGATCTTGTATCTACACTGTCCGATAAGGAATAGTTTCCCCAAAAATACCTTTGAAATAGCAAAATTTGGTTTTTACAGTGGGCTTGAAAGTTTCATTTCATTTATTTAGCAGGTTACGGGTTAAGCACAAAGAGCAGAAAAAGCCATTTAAATAAGCATTTTGTAGAAATTCCATTGGTGTAGTGTATCGAACCAAAAAAACGACGTGATCCCACACTGAATTATCTTCCGCTAGGTGGCATTTTTTAAATACATATCTGATATGGGCAGTCTGGGTACAGAAATGGATTACTCTTCAAGGCGGCAATCAATGCAACGAATTTCAAAATAAAATATACGTTAACTCACCAAAACCTACCTTGTATGATTCATCCAGCCATGGTTAGCTAGTATATAACCTATGCACCAGCCGTTTATAAACATAGACTTTATAAGCCGGGGGAAAAGCCCAAGCGCAATGCGGCGGGGACGTTATTTTTGTTGTCAGTCTGTTGCACAAATCCCGTTTTTCCCATGTCTATAGAGATTTGCAGTAAACAACTGGTATAAAAAAAGTATTTTCCCCGTTTAAAATCATCTGTTTTAGAGAAATTTGTAGTGATAAACTGGCTTGATTTTTCCACAGACGTATTATTTATTGCCATTTTTCGCCTGCACTTTTAAGCGGCAATTTACACACCGCGTATTAAATTATCATTTGTCCCGTACTGTGACTGTGATGCGTCATAGCAGACAGGTCAAATCTTCGAAGAATATTGACATGCGCAGACAACGCCCACATTTTGACATGTGTTCCCAGAATTCACATGCTGCTAGTAAGGTAGGCGCCATAGTTGAAACTTTTTTTACACGATAGAAGACGATTAATTCATAACGTCTAGGAAATTCGAAGGTTGCTGTATAGAAGATTAAATGGGAATAAGCATCAAGACTTCCTGTTTACCAAATAGTCACTTTATTTTACAGGACATTGTGCTTTATGTAGTCACATGTAGGCCTAAAAAGGCACCATAGTTGAATTTTTTATATACGTTAGGAGGCGAGTAATTAATTTCATCTCCAGACAAATTTGCAGTAGACGTTTTAAACTCTTTACCAAACGACAAAAAGTTTGGACTGGACCAAATTGAAAGTATCTGCAGACGACAAATTAAATGGAGCTAAAATAGTGATTTCTGTTTTTGATAGAGAAGAAAACATTATGGGAAAAGGAGAAAATGCTGGTTACCGGCATACTCTCCTTTTCCCGCAATGCTTTTAAGATGCCATTTCCTTGGGGTCGTTAAAACTCGGGATTGTGTGGTAAAGAGTTATTTATGTCTTTGTTTACCCAAAGATGGATAATCATCTTGGTTTTATGTCTGATGCATGAATACATATGAAGCTGTGTCTGTTATAAGTACAATCTGTCCCCATTGACTTCCAAAATTTGCCTGCTGCGGATACGAAAAAAAAAAACTCGCACACGGTAGATAAATGTGTTAGGAGACCATCAGATGAAAAACAAACCTACTCTTTGATTGTGTTCATGTGGTCGCATATTGAACCGTTTTATATGTATGAAAGAAGATGCAGTAATAGTTTGATTCTATTGCACAGAGCAATATTTAAAAAAATAAGAATTTTATTTTTAACAAGGTCATTGGTAACCTTCGCGCGAGAAAAATAGAATGGTAGGCATCGAGATATTTTGGCTATTATTGAGAAATCAGGTTTGCTTCAGATTTTTTTACTTCGTTAAGCTTTCATTCAGTGCACATTTCGTGGGAAATCCATGTATGTTTAAAAATACCCATTGCTAAACTCCCAGATTTATCTCATGAAAACCTATGTCTGAGAGGAAGATTTGAGCCACAATTCGTCTGGGTTAGGGTAAGGATTAGGGCTAGCGACCGTTTTCGACGAATGTTGTTTTCGACGTAATGTCGCGGATCTGCTTTCATTATATTTCTGAGAGGGTCGCATCAGAACTTTTTTTCCTCGGAAAGAGCATCCAAACAGTTCCTTATGTTACAACTGTCCACGTCCTTATCTCCCTTTATGTACCTGTAAAGTTTTTTTCAGATACAACGTACTTCAACATGTAGAGAATCTTATTGATACATTTGAGCCATGCTCTGTGAAAAGGGGGCTTACTGCATCTGCTAACAGTATCGACCCAGGTCAGCATGCGCGGACTGCGCAGGCTGACCTGAGCCGAAACTTTTCGCTAAGTACTGGTCAATTTTCTGTGTGTCTAAGGACGAGTCTACCTCATAAATCGGTTGTTGAAAAAAAGTGGCTTTTATGGGTCCATAAGTTTGTATTTACCAGCTTGGTCCAATGCATCACGGAGTTGCATTAAGCGCCTTTTGCCAGAGCATGGCTCATTTTCATGTAAAAACGCTGGGATTGAAGCTCTTGTCATGAAATATTGGACGCCACTGTCTCTTGTCTTCGTTCTTTGCTCTGTGTAAGTAATGCAGTCGTATTTTACGGATTGATTTCTTTGATTTAATACGTTGAAATCGGTCGTTGGCCGTAGTAATACACACCTTTATTCGCCCATTACCAGATCACTTTACCCTTTACCACACGTTCGACGAATGTTGTTTTCGACGTAATGTCGCGGATCTGCTTTCATTATATTTCTGAGAGGGTCGCATCAGAACTTTTTTCCCTCGGAAAGAGCATCCAAACAGTTCCCTATGTTATAACTGTTCACGTCCTTATCTCCCTTTATGTACCTGTAAAGTTTTTTTTCAGATACAAAGTACTTCAACATGTAGAGAATCTTATTGATACATTTGCACGCGAAAACCAAATACGGTTTTGCTGGTGAATACGGACCCAATGATTCGTGCCGGTCTGCCAGGGATTACATATTATCCTTCAAATGGAAGCTGAATAAGACAGTAATTTCAAATTGAAACGGGCGTGGAACAAAGTTGGGGACTACAGACTCATTGTCCGATTTTCTGCCACAGTTGCATTCAAAGTTGCGTAAATTTCCTTGTTTTATGGCATTTATCGATCAGGAATATGTCGCCGTTTAAAAAGGAATTACATATCAGACATCAAAATAGAAATAAACGTCACTTTAACCAAATTTTTTCGAACAATTCTAATCGAACTTTCACAAGTACTTGAGGTCCTTTCTCGCAGTTTCTTTGAAGGGGGGGGGGAATAAGTAAATAAATAATTTTGTCAGGCAGAATTCAGCTGCCTCTCTGGTTTAGTGGGCTAGACGGTAAGCCCGATAATGATTTTTAATCTTGGTCCGGGTTAACTTCAGGGTTCCATTCTCTGACCCCTTTCTTTACACATTTTTTCCCTCTGTCACAATATTGTACTTAATTCTGTCTTGGATAGATCTATATGTAGATCTATAATATATATCTTAAACCGGTGTAAACTGTCCTGATCCGACATAATATGGCCTGAGCCCGTATTGACATGGATAAATACCTAAAATGCAGACAACAAGGATAGGTAGACATGTCTGCAAGTGCCATATGAGACTGGGTTGTCACAGAAACCGATTTTAGATTCTTGTCTCCATACAATTGTTAAGTTAATCTAGCGTTTTGACTATGTCATTGCGCTCACTTGAGGCACATATCAGCTTGTGACATATTCCGTGTTCAAGCTGTATGGATTTGATAAGGCAATGGGTTTACCTTTTACCCTCTCAGCATCATCAAGCAAAAAAAAAAAAAAAACTGATGTAACCTTACAAACAATCAGACTATTCCCATACCAAATTGAATTATATCCCCTGACTGTACAAAGCAGAACTGCTCCTGATCTCTTTTTTTCTACTTCATACCCCATTTTGCTAGTTAAAATGTTTTCATTGTACCATCAAAACCATTCACTTTGATCTGAGACACTAATTAGTAATGTGTTCAACAGTGTAATGGAGAGAAAGGGGCACTTATTTGTTTGTCTACCTCTCTGTTTCATGCAACAGGTGCCCGTTGTCCCTAAAAAGTTTTCTCCCTGGTTTACACACCTATGCCATGATTCTTCGAGACCTTTCCGTCGTCAGTTAATGGTCTCAACATATGCAAAGTATCAATGTGAAGCATGGAAGCTAAGCTGAACAAGATAGAAAATTTGAAACGCGGACGAACAAGGGTGGGGACAAAAGGCTGAAAATACATTTTTTTTTCTATCACTGAAAAGTAACACAACTTGCGATTGGTTGAACAAATATTTTAAGCCAATCAGAAGCTGCGTTACTCACAAATGTCGAAAAATCTGGAGAATAAGTCTCAGAATGTTCTTCAGAATGGTTCGTGAATACGGACCCAGGAATTCGTGCCGGCCTGCTAAGGATTACATATTATCCTTCAAATGGAAGCTGAGTAAGACTGAAAATTCAAATTGAAACGGGGGTGGAACATAGGTGGGAACGAAAGACTCATAGTCCGATCTTCTGCCACCCGTTCCATTCAAAAAGTTGTCCAATTTCCTTGTTGTATTGCATGTATCGATCAGGAATATGTCCCCGTTTGCAAAGAATTACACACAACCCTTCAAAATGGACATAAACGTCACTTTTAACCCATATTTTCAAACAATTCTAATCGACTTTTCACAACTACTTGAGGTCCTTTGTTCCAATTTCTTTGAAAGGGGAGGGGTAATATGTAAATAAATAATTTTGTCAGGCAAAATTCATCTGCCTCTCTGACTAAGTGGGCTAGACGGTCAGCCCAATAGTAATTTTTAATCTTAGTCCGGATTATTTTCAGGGTTCCATTCTCTGACCCCTTTCTTTCCACCTTTCTTTCCCTCTGTCACAATATTTTCCCCATTATGTCTTGGTTATTGGATAGATCTATATGTAGATCTATTATATATATCTGAAAACGGTGTAAACTTTATCATCCAAATGAATTAGCCTATTTTCTCTGTAACTTTCCACTTATATATCATATTTACTTGCACGCGAAAACCAAATACGATTTTGCTTAAAGTTCGCCATTCCACTCCCTGACTGCACTTTTGTCTAAGGCCACCAATTTTGTCATTCTGATCTGAATATAATTTCATCAGGAGAGGGAGCTATTTTCTTGCTGGTGAATACGGACCCAATAATTCGTGCCGGTCTGCCAGGGATTACATATTAAACTTCAAATGGAAGCTGAATAAGACAGAAATTTCAAATTGAAACGGGTGTGGAACAAAGGTGGGGACTAAAGTCTCATAGTCCGATCTTCTGCCACCGCTTCATTCAAAGACGCGCTAACTTCCTTGTTTTATGACATGTCTCGATCAGAAATATGTCCCCGTTTGCAAAGGATTACGTCAGTTATAAACCACTTTTTTTTTTTTTTTTCGAACAATTCTAATGGAATTTTCACAAGTACTTCAGGGTTTTTGTTCCAATTTCTTTGAAAGGGGAGGAGAAATATTAAGCCCGTCCCCGTTGTAGATATACATATTACAACTGGCACAGGCTACTCTGTCCTTGCTATTCAGTGGGCTACATGTGTATCACAGAATAGCTGATCAGATCAGCATACACATTTCCAGTTTGATTGTAGAGGTAACATTGCGAATTTGCACAATTTGAAATTGGTAATCGAAACTAAAAGAAATATTAGCAAACATAAAAGGTGATACCAAAAATTTAATTTACTTATTCGTCAGGTCAAGAATGTTGGAAAAACTGCGGCTCTGGAAGTGAGAGTGACCTCTGATGAATCTCTGTTAGTCAAGCGTCTCTGTTCTAAAAATACACAAACAGAATTCTGACCGTTTTTAGTAGCCTCTACTGATCCCTATACCCTTGCTGTGTCAGGGAACGTTACCAATCTAGGGGAATAGGAATACGAAAATAAACAATTTTGTCAGGCAGAATTCAGCTGCCTTTCTGGCTTAGTGTGATAGACGGTCAGCCCGGTACTGATTTTTAATTTTCGTCCGGGTTAAGGCTTCCAATCTCTGACCCCTTTCTTTCTACCCCCCCTTTTTTTTCCTCTTTCACAATATTTTTCCCGATTGTCTTGGATAGATCTATATGTAGATCTATAATATATATATCTTAAACCGGTGTAAACTGTGTCACCCAATTGAATTAGCATATTTTCTTTGTAACTTGTTTTTACCCCAAATAAATATGCCTAGTTAGGCTCTAGCCCTGAATATGTCCTGCCTCTCTGGCTTAGTGGGCTAGACGATCAGCCCGATAGTAATTTTTAATCTTGTTCCGGGTTAACTTCAGGGTTTCATTCTCTGACCCCTTTCTTTCCACCCTTTTTCCACCTGTCACAATATTTTACCCCATTATGTCTTGGTTCTTGGATAGATCTATATGTAGATATATTTCATTTGTCTTAAACTGATGTAAAATATTTCATACATTTTAATTAGCCTTTTGTAATTGTAACTGGTTTTGATCCCAAATAAATATGTTTAGGCTCTAGCACTGAATATGTCCCGACCTGATATAATGTGACCTGAGCCCTTTATGACATGGATGAATACCTGAAATGCAGACAACAAGGATATGTAGACTAGAATCAGAAATCAGTTTCCACAGACTGTCATCCACTTATACTTTACATTTATATGCATGCGAAAACCAAATATGGGTTTGCGTAAAGTTTGCCATTCCACTCCATCACTGCACTTTTGTCTAATGCCAGCAATTTTGTCAGTTTGGTTTGAATATAATTCCATCAGGAGAGGGAGTTTTTTTCTTTTTTTTTTTTTTTTTTGCTTTTAAGTGAAAAACACCCCAATTTGTGTCGTAAATGTCAAAATCAGGTTTTTCGCATGTCCGCAAGTGCCACATGAGAGTGAGTTGTCACGGAAACCATTTTAAGATTCTAGTCTCCGTACATTGTTAAGTTAATCTAACGTTTTGACTATGTCGTTGCGGTCACTTGAGGCACATGTCAGCTTGTGACATATTCCGTGTTCAAGCTGTATGGATTTGATTAGGCAATGGGTTTACCTTTTTCCCTCTCGGCATAATCAAGCGAAAAAAAAAAAACTGATATAACCTTAGAAACTATCAGCCTATTCCCAAACCAAATTGAATTATATCCCCTGACTGCACAAAGCAGAACTGCTCCTAGGCCCGTATTTACCAAACTTTTCTAAATTCTAGACTAAGAATAAGAATAATTTATCAAGTCTAGACTTTCCCAAGAGAATTCTTAAGTACGTATTCACCAACGCAGTTTAGAACAGTCTCAGTTTAGAACGGTTTGTACACGGCGTAAGCGGCCGCGCACTGACGCCGGTTCCCGAGAACTGAGAGAGCGCATACGTAAAACGTTACCATCGTCGGTCGTCTGTCCCTCAACTCGCCAAACATGGAGTTCACACCCGTAAAAAAAAGCCAGGTGGACCACAGCCGAGGAAATGACATTGATCCAAGCATTGAACGAGCGGGAATCTAGATTGTTTGGATCAATGTCCGGCTGTGGTGCCATTAAACTCCGAAAAATGAAAGAAGCCGCATGGGATGAAATAGCTGAAATATTAAACAGGTAAGTAGATCTAGACCATAATGAACCGAAAAAAAAAAAGATTTCTATTTTTACATACAATGGTCTATAAATGAAACCCTCACTGTAATGAATGGGAAAAACGCTCGTCGTTTAAATTTATCATGGAAATGTGAAATGTGTTATTTTAGTTTGTCCTTTTTGCTTGTTGAAAAAATTTTCTTTAAAGCTGTCTTGGGTGACGGCGATCTACCATGGAGCCGATGAATAAAAGTCCCAAAAATGAAGATGCATACTAATCGATACCAAAGTTTATAATGTCATTCAGACCAAGAAAATTAAACTTAACATAGAAATGTAACACAAAAATACAATGGCCTCTAGACTTAAAGTTTATGCATCCATCGTTGAATCTATTTTTAGAGACCAGCTGATTTGTCTTTACCGTGGACAAGTAGGACAAATATAAAATTAGTATCGAGTGGTTTTTCCCTGATGACTCAGTGTTAAACTACCTATAATGCAAAGTAAAACATGGCAGCACCCTTGCCACTAGCCACACTGCTTTGGAATGCATTGACAAATATATACGATTCTCGATTCAATGATGGTTTTTACTAAATTCTCACAACTAAACAGGAAATTAGAACCTTGGGCATCAATAATGATACGTCATGGATAAAAAGCTGAATGACTTTAGACAATTGCCATTTGTTTAATGAAAAGACTGGCTGTTAATCTTAACTAGTCAGCCTTTTCATGCAGATACATGTACACTTGTTGCAAACATCAATGAGGAAGACTTCTTGGAAACATGCACAATAGGTAGGAAAATCGGAAATTCACGATAGAATATACTTTCAGGTAATGTTCACAACTAAACCTTTGACTAGTTTCAGTAATAACTCGCCGTAAAAATATACATACATGTGTAGATACAGCCTACCCAGGGTGTATCAATGTGAAACCCGCTCTGTGTGCAAGAGGTACCAAGTTCGAAACCTGCATGATTTTTGTTAGCCCCATCAATAAATGTAAAAGTATTGCACTTTACTTAAAGCCATTATATAACTTTGTGATAGTACCGCTATACTAACGGAAAGTCTGGTATCTTCAGCCTTGGAAAGAAGACAATGTAACATTATGACTCTTGAGGTAGACCCAGTTGCCTTTTGATACCAAGCGTTTGTTCTTTCCATGCTAGCCTGTTATGTCAGCACTTTTTGTTCAATATGTTTCAGTAGCAGTTTAATACTTTGTTTACATACATGTACTTGATTGATTTACATTACAGCCAATTTTTCTCTGAAAAAAGAGACAGCAAAACTGTAGAGAAGAAGTACTATAATTTGAAAGGAAAAGGTAAGCTTGCTGGGGTAAATTGTCCGTTTGTATCAATTTTCAATAGGAATCAATGCAAATGAATTCATGTACAAAGTAAATGAATGCTAAATGTAAATGCTAGGTTCATCACCCATGGGTCTATATAAATACCAGTATTAACTGAACCCACTGTAAAAGGAATGCTTTCAAGTGTACATTGACCGGTTATGGAAGATAACACATGCACATGTACAAAATTAATCTGCAAGATCCCTATCCAAACAAGTTGTTTGGCTTGGTATATTATATAGTGAACTAGCAAATCGGTAATCACACACGTCATTTGGCTATGTAAAGGGCAATTTAGCCATTTTGTTGGCTATTAAAAGTTCGGTCTTTTTGGTATGGAGTTAACATCAAGATCAGAATCCACACAGCATGCAACCTTATTTAGTTTTTAGACTGTGATACCTTGTGTCATACCATTTACTATGATAAACAAAAAGTCTTGAAAACAGATCCTGTTTGAACTTTGATTAACTATTTACCAGATGACAGAATTTCGGACTTGTTCAAATTGAAGGCATTTGCAATCAAAAAAATAATTGCAATTTAAAGGTTGAAAGTTGTTTTCGAAAGGGTTGAAAACATAACGGGAAATGGGGGGAAAATGCTTGTCATCGTCGTTTTCTCCTTTTCCCATGTTTGTAAAAAAGGCTTCTTTCTCAGGGTCGTTAAGAATGGGCATTGTGTGGTAAATGGGTTAATGATTGATTCATTGAATGGTGTTTTATGCCACTTTCAGTAATACTCCAGTCAAATCACAGCAACAGCCCCTGTTTTACCAGTACTAGGCTGGGGCTCTGATCTATCATGCCCATTGACACTTCAACGGAAAACAAAGTCCACTGAACCTCAGCATTACAAGTCTACACTTTACCACAGAGTCATGCAGCATCACAGAGTCATACAGGATCGCTTTGAATGACTGTAGAGGTCCCTCCATTTAAAGGCCCAATAGCAGCCAAATGTAATCAGTGCGGGTGCAATTTTAATTCATACCTTTAAGAAGCATGGAAGTTACTTGGAATATGACAATCTTGTTATTGTACGGTCTATCCATGTGTTAGTCGCTGGCAAAAAAATGAACTTTAAAAATACGCTAAAAGTTGCCTGGTCACTCCATCTTTTGTTAACACTCTAATTTTGAAATTCATTTTTCTGCCACTGATTAACACTCAGATCTACCGCACAATAACATATTGTTGTCTTCACAGTATTTTCCATACTTTTAAAAAGTGATTACATTTAAATGCATTTTAATACAACTGCATTGGTTGCATTTGGCCACTGTTGGACCTTTAATTATATGACAGAGTAACAGTTAAAAACAAATGGGATAAATAGATAAACAGACTATCATATAAATGTCAGGAACAAATTTATTTATATCATGTACTCACTGAAATTTTGTACTTACTATTTCCCAGGCAGAAACCCTATTGCTAGATAACATTGGGGATAGAGCTTCTGTCTGTGGTACCAGGCTTCATTGATACTGATGGTATGTACTTCTAACGGTATATAAATGTTTCTTCTATAACTCTTTACCACACAACAAAATTTTAGACTCGTTCAAATTGAGAACATTTGTAGACGACCAAATTAATGTGACTCAGAAATTGCAATTTGTTTTGGGAATGGTAGAAAACAATGTGGGAAAAGGAGAAAATGCTGGTTACCAGCATTTTCTCCTTTTCCCACAAGGTTTTCGAAAGGCTTCTTTCTCATTGTCATGAAAACCCGGGATTGTTTGGTAAAGGGTTTAAATCAGTCTTTTGCTTACTACAATTAGCCAACCCTTCACAAAATCACTGCATGATTTTACAACCTATGTAAGGAAGGTTTATAAAACATTCCAGGCAAATGGAGAAATGCTTGTATCCACAATTTTTCATTATTTTCAGGACTTGTTTTCTACCCTTTCACAGACAAATCAAAACGCCTTAGACACATATTTATTGTTTGCTATCTGCCAATGCCTTTTACAACGATACAGCAAGTATAAAATTTTGTTGCCTGGTAAAGAGTTGCCCGTATGTTTTTACAGGCAATTTTGAAACCATGACATTAAAGACGCCCCCCCCCCCCAAAAGAAAAAAAAGCAACTACCTGGCAGCAAAAATTATTATTCTTTTAACATGTTGGAAAACATGGTGGAAAATGGTTCAACTGTTTGGTAAAAGCAGTCACTACTTCCATCACAATGTTTTCCAAGACTTAAAGTTACAAACATCATCTGCTGCAGTACATCTGTCAATTACATTTATAACAAAGTCTTTCATTTTAGCACCATTTGTTGCCTCCCTGCACACAACAAGAGACTACATGAAGCACAACCTGGTAATCATAATTTATTGATTTCAAATTTAGTATGGAATGGTCAGATACCTATAATTTTTTCATCAATAACACATTATTGTAAATGCAAGAAGTAATGGTACAGTAGCGTCCAAAAGTAAACAATCCTGGTGTTGAACTGAAATTAGAATTCAATCATACCTTCTGAAACCATGGAAGTTATTGTGAAGAAGACAATCTGTTATTGTATTTTAGGTCCAAGTGTTAGTCGGTGGCAAAAAAATGAAATTTAAAACAATGAAAAAAGTAAACAAAATATGGAGCATCGAGCAACCTGGAAACTTTTAACCTAGTTTAAAATTTATTTCTTGTCACCAACTAACACTTGGATTGATGGTACAAAAGCAGACTTTCGTCTTCATACTAATTCCCATACTTTTAAATAGTATGATTTAAATTTGAATGCCTTTTAATACCTGCATTGTTTACTTTTGGCTGCTACTGGGCCTTTAAGCAATTCATCAACTGAGTAAATAATACATATCAAATGCACAGAATGCGTGAAACAGCTTTCATTACACCTAGAAATGAGCCATGCTCTGGCAAAAGGGGCTTAATGCATCTCCGCGATCCATGATACCAATCAAGCCATAACATAATTTTGGATCCATAATAGCCACTTTTTTCAACAACCAACTTAATCATGAGGTAGACTTGTCCTTAGACATACAAAAATTTGACTTACAGCGAACAGTTTCGGCCCAGGTCAGCCTGCGCGGACTGCGCAGGTTTACCTGGGTCGATAATTTTCGCAGATGCATTAAGCCCCCTTTTCACAGAGCACAGCTCAAATGTATTGCTGAAATACATTCCAGTAAGGTATCTAGATTTGCATTTTGTTGCTGCGGATAACTTTAACCAAATAATCTCATGCTTGCCCTTTTTTTCACTCCTGTAAAAACAGGGTTTAGTAAATTACGGTTGTATGACATCTTTCATTTGTTCACTTTCTTGTCATGTCCCTATTTTTGTTTTAACCATAGAAGCATTGAGGAAGTCCATCACAACGTATAGAGAATAGATGGTTGGTGTCTTGGATGGATTAAGTTTATAGGGCAAGGCGGGGGAATTTATCTAGTGAGCCGAAGGCGAACTGGATAAATCTCGGAGCCGAGTCCGATAAATTTAAACCATCCAAGACACCAACCATCTATTCTATTTATCCTGTCACGCAATGAAAAGGAACAGAACAAAACGAAAAACAAACATTGATATAGAGAACGTACCTTTCCTTCAATATTTTATGGTACAGATAGCATGAAATTCCACAGCCGAGCCTGACAAACTTTCCCAATCCAAGATACTTTAAACCATCTATTCTTCAACATTTCAATCCAAGACACTATTCTATTTGTCCTGTTTCTCATTTACAATCTTAAATCCGACTTTATAGAATAATTCTCTCGACATTAAAGCATGTATTAACATCTCTCACTATGGAAAAAACACACACACACAAATGGCGAACTGTGTAAAGCGTTTTGGATATGCAGCTGCAATAATGACGTCACGAATCATATTGACTACGTCATAAACGTGACGTTTACCCTGGGAAGAATGTTATGAAGAATTCTATTTTGTCTAACATAGTAAGAAAACTATCATGGGCATCGAATTTAAAGCGATAATTTTACTGTAAAATATTGATTTCGTGTAGTGACACTTAAAAGAAGTAGTTCCGGCTGGTCAGATGACCAACTAGCCTAATAAACCTTGATCACGTGACCAACTCACATAATAAACTTTGTCACGTGGTCAAGTGACCGTATATCAACAAGTTTATGTGACCCCGTGTTATACGACCGGATTTATAGGAGGTGACAGGATAAAATTATATTCATTACTTTTAATAGAAGTTTCTTTTTAAATTACAGAAATTGACATCCAAAGTAGCCAAAATACAGAATACTCCAGGCAATTCAATGACCAACAAACTACAGGTTCGGATTTACTTTCTATAATATGCTACATGTGTATGAATCTACTTGGCTGGTAAGAGTGAAATAAATATAATTAAAAAAAATTTTTTTCTGCAATTTACCCATCTTGAGGAAAAAAAAAAAAAAAAAAATCATACAGTACCTTAACCTCACAGCTGTGGAGGATTTTTCGGGAAAAAAAAAGTTTGATTGCTCTCTTGCTTTTAATGTTTGTTTACTTTCACCTTCCAAAGCAACCTAGTGATATCACTGCAGCTGCCCACATATGAGTATATTAGCTGACATACTTGGCGGCAGCAAAGTTTTGCCTTGGCTAAATTCCCTTGAATTCAATTTGGTAGTATTCATTATGTGTCACTTGTGAATGTATTAAATATTGTTATTCATTTAACCATTCTTTTTTTAACAGGCAAAAAAAGGACATATCAACAATTAGCTGAGGAAACTCTAGAATTAGACAAGGAAAGAATGAACCTAGAAATCCAACTTTTAAAGGAAAAGCTCAATTACAGAAAAAATCAAAATTCTATACTTGAAAAAATGAAATAAAACTAGACCTTGAAATTGAAACCTTACAACAAAACAAAAAAAAAAAAAAAAAAAAACTACATTCACTGAAGAAAGAACTAATGAGTTTACAATTAAAAGGATTCCTTGACTTTGGCTTCTCACTTATATAAAATAAATACACCATATTCAATTTTTGAATATGATAATATGATATGGTAATGATTCAATTTTCATATGCTATTTGAATGCAATTTGTGCATTAATGATATAAGCTGCCCATGGGGTCCTGAATCGCTATACTGACAGTTACTGACTAGCGTACCTTAACCCTTTACCAAACAATCATGGGTTTTAACAGCTTTTGACAACATTGTAGGAAAAGGAGAAAATGCTGGTAACCAGCATTTTCTCCTTTTCCTACAATGTTTCCTACCTTATAAGGGAACTTTATCTCATTAGTATCAATTTTTCAATGATTGAGCAAATGTTGTTTCATGGTACATCAGCAGCTAAAGTAACTGCAACACATCCACAGTACTTGAAATAATAGCAATTCAAAATGAGAAGCATGAGGAAAAAGCAATCAACTTGAGTAACACAAGAATAGATGTAGAGTCTAGCAGAAATATGAATTTTAAAGTATAAAGGTATAAAGTTCCCAAGTTGCTTTATCTTCTTACTTTTTACCTGGTTTTAAAGCCCCAATAAAGTCCAAAATTAGAATTTTTTTATGCTTGAAAAAAGGCACGAATCTGTTAGATTTACTCTTATTTTGTCGCCAAGGGGATAGGGGCGTTCATTGCAGCATCGGTTGATGTCACAGAACCATACAAAAAATCCTATTTTTTTTTATCAATTCTCCCAAGTGACGTTGCCACGCACTATTCGGAATCATTCTGGTGTCCTATTTGTAGACACCATGTGACCGATGACGTATTACACAGACGATGTGCTTTTTCTCCTTAGAAAACGTTGCGAAACTTCGGTAAGTCTTTAATTTTCGTTAAATTACCTTCGCTCATCGTATCTAATTTATTTGTATGCATTTGATTGGTAAATCGGAGTTGTGTTATATTTATTTCGATCATGATATGCCTATTTCTTCTTGTCAAGAGTCGTCCAAAGATCGAATGACATCTCGGCCTACAACACTTTCGGCCTGTACAATTTCGACTAGTATGAAATTCGGCGCATACAAAATCGAATGTCTACACAGGATATAAAGGTTTGTAATATGAGCCATGGAGAATAAGTCAAACAAAATGTGGACGGTTTATAACGAAGATCAGACTTTACATTATGTGCATTCTGATCTTGATCTTCGTAGGTAATGAAAAAGTTAAGAACTTTGTGGGTTTTTTTTTTTTTTTTGGTCTGTAATTACTAGCGAATTTTGACCTGAGTTTAGCATCAGGTGGTGGACGTTTTATATCAAAGGTCAGACCTCTTACTAGGTGCAATCTGATCTCGATCTATGCTGTCAACAAAGGATATTTCTCAACTTTCAAGAGTTTAGTAAAACACATTGCTTATAGTTATTTTTACTGCTAGTTTTTGAAGACAGAGTTGATGTTACTTCATCAGTCAAGTTATTGCATGCAGATGAACCATACTTTTCAAAATTATAGATACATATTCCAAAGCTGATAAATACATGTACTTCAAGTTGTTGGAGTGCAAGACAATTGAAGACAAAAGTAGAAGTTTACTAGTACTCAAGTAATATTTATCTACCATATTGTGATTAAGAAAAATATTTTTTATGTCATTTTTTTACTGATCTCTTTTCTTTCCAATCTAAAAACAGTGTATCTTTTTAGGGTGTGATACAGAGAGACCAAGATGTTTGTTAACCGACAAATAGATATCCCAGTCTGGTGTTACTATATCTCTGCTGTACGACGATTTTTTTTCCACAGATTTTAGCACAGTCCATGTCAACAGGTATTTGAATGATATTTAGATCTACATCTATTACACATTAATGTTAGAACTTTGAAGTCTATTATATTTTAAGCTTAGAAAGGATCAGCTGCTGAAGGGATGATTGATCAAATACAACTTTTTTACACCCTTCCCATAATTTTTTAAAAGGAGCAATTGTTTGCTACAAGCAACTGCTCCTTTCTCACATTTCTCCATTTAGTTGATTTTTTTGTGTGTGTGTGTGAATATTCCCCAGTTGTCGGTTGTTTAATGCCATTTTCAACATTATTTCAGTTTTATCACGGCAGCCAGTGCACCTGTCCATGCTTATCAAGAGTTTCTGTTTCCAGTACTTTGCATAATATCCCACTGGCTGCTTTTCCACGTAATCATTGTCAATACACTGATTAGCATTGAGAGGGAAATGTATCCTGTTGCAATGACTATCATCAATCCTGGGAAAGAAATTGGCTGAGCTAGGGATTTGAAGCAGCAATCCCCCAATCTCAAGTCCTTTATGCGACTAGCTGCACCACCAGGGCTCTGCAGTAGTATTTCGTAAAAGTAATGTACTCTTGATAGAGAAAAAGGCATGCCTTGGGGCTAAAACAAATTAAAGTCCAACTTTTAGTAAGCAAGCACAGAAGGTACATTCAAAAGCTGCTTTGTATTAAGCCAGCACCAAAGAGACTCTCAAATTGTGTGTTTTTTTTTTTTTTTTTTTACCTTGAAAAAGAAGGCTTTTGAAACATAATGAAAAAAGGTGAAAAGCAACATTTTCTATTTCCAAAAGTGATTTTACCTTTTTAGACAAGTTCCGTCATTTGAGCCACATTCAATTTGTTGTCCACAAATGCTTTCAATTTGGACAAGTTAGAAATTTTATCAGCGTGAAAAGAATTAGTATAAAGGTGGCCACAAGGGCAGGGTTTACTGTATAAAGAAATGAACATATCTTGTAAAATAGTTCTAGAGATACAATCTGAGACTAGTAGATTAAAAATACATGTGTTCTTCAATCTAAATTTACTTGATTGATTGAATGGTGTTTAATGTGTCATTCAACATTATATCAGTCATTTCATTGCGTCAGTTTGCTTGTTCATGTATACCCTGGGTTTAAATGGTGCAAGGCTATGGCTCTGTAGTGTCATGCCCAAGGACACTCTTATGAAAAACCCATTGCTTCCAGTGAGGCTCAAAGCTCGGACCTCCAGGTTATGAGTGTTACACTTTACTACTGAGCCAGGGAGACCTTATATAAATTTGTATTTCAGACTCAAAATGCGAATGCAGTCTCAATGGCAGTGTAAGATACAAGGACATAGTTGTTAAATGGCCTCTTTAGGATTTCATTCAACTCTACCAAACAACAAAATTTTGGACTAGTCCAAATTCAAAGTATTTGCAGCCAAAAATTTAACTGTGGCTCAAGTGATGGAATTTGTTTTTATTAGGGTAGAAAACATAGTGTGGAATCAAGAAAATGCTGGTTACCTGCATTTTCTCCTTTTCTCACAATGTTTTCAAAACACCTGGAGATGCATTAAGCTCCCTTTTGCCCAAGCATGGCCCATACATACTTTGCATTATTTAACTCTTTACCAAACGACAAAATTTTAGACTGAACCAAATTGAAAGCATTAATTTTGCAGACGACAAATTAAGTGTTGCTAAATTGATGATTTAGCAGTAAACATTGTGGGAAAAGGAGAAAATGCTGGTTACCAGCATTTTCTCCTTTTCCCGCAATGTTTTCAAAAGCCTTTTCTTTCAGGGTTGTTAAAAGTCGGGATTGTGTGGTAAAGAGTTAAAAAGAAATTTATGTTCTTGTCATTTCAGTGTCTCATTTTGGACAGAGTGACGTGACATTTGAACAGTGTGGACAGGGAAAAAATCGCTCACAGTTTATAGACAAATATGGCCAATATTAGTGCATCTACTAACTTAACAATATACCAGTAACATTGGAATGGACTTCTGCAGTGATTGGTGATCGTAATTTTAGAATTTTGGATCAAAATTGTGGATTTTGGAGGTTTCTTTTGGAACAATTTGAGTGAGTAAAATTCAAAATAAGAACTCTACCTATACATATACCTATACACATCATCTACAGAAAATAAAGCTAGAAAACAAGTTTGGACAGATACAGTTACGAGCTATTGCTTTCTGAGTGCTGGAATAGATAATGGGTATAAGATGACTGATTTTGCTTATGAGCTATGCTCTGTAATAAGGGGGTTTAATGCATCTGTGAGAAGTATCGACCCAGGTCAGCCTGTGCGGACTGCACAGGCTGACCTGAGAGGAAACTTTTCGCTATTGGACAATTTTCTGTATGTAATAGGACCATTCCACCTCATGATTCAGTCAGTTGTTAGAAAAAAAATGTACTCTGTGGATCCATGATCATGTTATGACTTGCCAGGTATCATGCATCACAGAGGTGCCTTGAGCCCCTTTTGCCACAGCCTGGTTCATGTTACTATACACAGGTATTTACTTATGAACAGGACAAAGCCCAGGTAGCTCAGTCAAGGACTTGAGAACAGGGGGTCAGTGGTTTGATTCATGGCTTTTCCAATTTCTTAGAATTGATAATATTCATTGAGACATGTGGGAAAGCAGCCAGTGGCTTGGAAATATTATTGTGTGAGGTACTTTAAAAAGGGTTTTTGTCAGTTTAACCCTTTACTAAACAATCTTGAGTTTTCACGACCCTAGAGATGAAGACTTTTGAAAACATTGTTGGAATTCTCTGGTTACCAGCATTTTTTTTCATTTTCCCATAATATTTTCTACCCTTTCAAAAGCAAATTTCAATACTTGAGTCCCATTTATCATCTGCAAATACTTTCAAGTCTAAAATTTTGTTGTTTGTCAAGAGTTAAAAACTATGTGCAGAAATGGGTTAACCGTTTACCAGATGACAGACTTTCGACAAGTCCAAATTGGAAGTGTTTTTTGACAACTACTGTAATTCAGTGTGGCGGAAAGGATTAGATTTGTCATTGAAATGGTAGAAATCATTGAGGGAATAGAAGAAAATGCTGGTTACCAACATTTTCCCCTTCACCCACGAAGTTTCTAAAGCTATCTCCTGGGGGTCATTAAAAGACGAGATTGTTTGCTAAAGGACCATTGTATACTTGATTTAAAAGCTTGAAAATATGTAGAGAGTGAAAACAATTGCAGTTTGCTCAAATGTACTTTTTATTGGTCTCGAACTTTGTAAGATGTAGTTTTGTTTTAAAATTCATAAACATGAATTAAAACTGTAACCCTTTCCCAAATGACAGAATTTTATGCTAGTCCATATTGAAAGCATTTGCAGTTGACAAAATAATTGTGACTCTAAAATTAAGATTCTTTTTTGGAAGGGAAGAAAACACTGTGGGAAAAGGAGAAAATGCTGGTTACCAGCATTTTCTCCTTTCCTACAATGTTTTCAAAGGGCTTCTCTCTCAGGGCTGTTAAAAACTGTGAGTGTGTGGTAAAGGCTTAAACTGGAAATAGAGTTTAGTATCTTTCAATAATTTTCCTTTTAGTAATAAAAAACAATGGTCACAAAAATATCACACTCAACTCTTTACCACACAAACCTGGGTTTAAATGACCCTGAAGAAGAGGGCTTTTGAAGACATTGTGGGAAAAGGAGAAAATGCTGGTAACCAGCATTTTCTCCTTTTCCCACAATGTTTTCTATCCTTCCCAAAACAAATTTCAATTTTTCAATCATATTTATTTTGTCGTCTGCAAGTGCTTTCAATTTGGACCAGTCTAAAATTTTGTCGTTTGGTAAAGAGTTAATCATATTGGTAATCTTAATTCAATATTCTTTATGACTGTTGTAAAAACTTATTACTGGCTATCTGTATCTTGGGCAAAAATACTGTTCATGTAAAACTTTCCATCATAGAGCACCTAAGGTAGGAAGAGAAACAGAAACAAGTAAATGTATTTGACTGATATATGTCACAATGCAATAAATCTGTTTTCAACAGTATTTCAACTGTATAGCAGTAGCTGTACACTTACTCATGTTCACTTGATCAATAACTGATATCCCTTTACCACACAATCCCGACTTTTAACGACCCTGAGAAAGAAGCCTTTTGAAAACATTGTGAGAATAGGAGGAAATGCTGGCAACCAGCAGTTTCTCCTTTTCCCACAGTGTTTTCTACCCTTCCCAAAACAAATTTCAAATCTTCAGTCACATTTATTTTGTCGTCTGCAACTGCTTTCAATTTGGACCAGTCTAAAATTTTGTTGTTTGGTAAAGAGATATTACTGGCAATAAAGCTGGGGGAAGTTACTTTTTGTAGGAAACTACCTATCAAGCTCCAGCTACAGTTGAATTTTGAACACATGTTTTACAAATCATATCAACCAAAAGGCCGTGGTTGGCTTGCAAGCATCTTCACGTCCTTGTTTATTAACCCTTAACCACACAATTCCGGGTTTAAACGAACCTATGGAAGATGCCTTCTGAAAACATTCCGAGAAAAGGAGAAAATGCTTGTTACCAGCATTTTCTCCTATTCCCACTGTGTTTTCTACCCTACCAGAAACAAATATAAATTTTGAGTCACATTTATTTTGTCGTCTGTAAATGCTTTCAATTTGGACCAATCTAAAATATTGCTGTGTGGTAAAGAGTTAAGTGTCATTGCAACAGGATTTGATCCTCTCAAACTCCTGAACATGATTTGGGTTTGCTCATGGGGGAAACAGCCAGTGAATTTTAGAAAATTTGCTGAGAATTACTAGTATATGAAATATAGGTAAAAGGCGCATTATTAAATTTAAACCTTTTTCAAACAATCCAAGTTTTAACAACTCTTAGTAAGACAGCCTCTCCAAATATTGTGGGATAAAGAGAAAATTTTGGTACAATATAGCCTGTAGAAAAAGCAGAAAATGTTGGTAGCCTGCATTTTTTCTTTTTTCCCCACACTGTTTTCTACCCTTCCAGAGAGACATTTATTGTGTTGAGTTACATGTACTTTTTCATCTGCAAATAGTTTCAATTTAGATGAGACTAAAATGTTCTTCTCTTGTAAAGATTGGGTGTTTATTTGTTGGAGCATTTTGCACCACTTTGAACATTATTTCAGATATTTATTTATGTCAGTGTGACAACTCATTACTCTGCAATGTCTTGCCTAAGGACATTCCTTAACCCTTAAAGCCCTGGATTGATTGATTCTATGGTGTTTAATGCCATTTTCAACATTATTTCAGTTATATCGTGGCGGCCTGTGCACCTATCCATGCTTTCCTAGTGTTTCTTTTAGCAGTGCTTCGCACAGTATTCTTTCCAAGCCACTGGCTGCTTTTCCCACATAGCCATTGTCAAAACAATGGTCAGTGGTGAGAGAGGAATGAACCCTGTCGCAATGACTATCATCAATCAGCAGAAAGAAATTGGTCGAGTCCCTTACGCTACAGACTGAGCTACAGGGTGTGGCTTAAAGCCCTGGAACCAACTTAAGTTGTTTTTGCAGACAGTAATTGTTTTTGCAGACAGTGTAGATAAAGATCAGACTGCACATAACATGTAGTCTGATTTAAGATCTATACTTTCTGCTACTATGAAACAAGTTTTGTCAAAATAAAGCAAGACGGCTACCATTTTCTTACTTTCCAAGCAGGTGCGCAACCCTTTACCAGTTGGTAAAACTTTAGTTCAATTGTTCAAATTGGAAACAATTGCAGATGAAAAATTGGACTTAGTAGCTCAAATGAAAAGATTTGCTTCAAGAAGAATAGTAAACATTATGGGAAAAGGAAAAAATACTGGTAACCAGCAATTCTGCTATTTCCACAATGTTTCAAAAGCATTTTTCTTTGTTAAAATGATTAAATAGTGCTTAACATAATAACTTGGATGTTCTGGTTAACCCTTTACCACACAATCCCAACTTTTAAAGACCCTGGGAAAGAAGCCTTTTGAAAACATTGTGGGAAAAGGAGTAACCAGCATTTTCTCCTTTTCCCACAATGTTTTCTACCTTTCCCAAAAAAAATTTCAGTTTTTGAGTCACATTTATTTTTTCGTCTGCAAATGCTTTCATTTTGGAAATGTCCAAAATATTGTTGTTTGGTAAAGAGTTAAGGGTTGAGGGCAAGCAATAGCTTCTAACATTGCTATGTATGTATGAATATATTTTTTTATTTTTGTCCACAAATTCTTCTTGTAGGACTATTGTGATGTACATGTATTTAAAATAATAAAATAATATTACACTATATTGCCTTGATTGTTGCATGAAACATATCTGTCTTTGTAAGAGCTGTGATCTGAACCAGCCAGTTTTATATCGTAGTACTGAAGGCCAGCTTTTCACATGCTACATATTCTTCAGCAACACCACAGAATATGTCTTTGGAAATCTGATTATTCTGCTGTATAACTGAAAAATTAAAAAAGGACGTATTCTCTTTTTTAATTTATCTCAGTCTTAAACTGTAAAAAAAAAAAGACAGCAGTATAGTAATAGGTGTAGGTTTACTCCAACTTCATTCCATTTGATAACAGAATTGATTGCAGCATTTGTCCAGCATGTGGTTGAACTTAAATAATGTTGAAAACCGTACATGTATGAAGTCATGACTGTACAAATACAGCTTTTCACAAACCTGTTTCGAAACAGCATTGGTAATTACTTATCATTTGTAGGGAAGAATCATGTGATCCATCTTCCACAATGTTACTTTTCCATATGGATCGAAATTGACTGCTGCTGCATTTCCAACCTTTTACTAATTTTCTTCACATGTTCTTTACCCTAGTATGGCATATGTCTCAAAGCCCGAATAGTAGCAAAAAGTACACAAAAAGTAGGTCAGCAGTCGCTGTGCTGCTCTATCTTTTGTTAACTTTTTACTTGATTTCAAATTTTTTTTTTTTTGCCATAGACTTACACTTGGATTGACTGTACAACAACAGATTGTCATCATCCCAACAATTTCGTACTTTCAAAAGGTATGACTTAAATCAAAATGCATTTTAACACCCACTTTGTTTACTTTTGGTGGCTGCTGGGCCTTTAAACAGTAGCACATACAATCATGGGTATGGGCTATACATCAAACAAATGAATGTAGTTTTTAGCCTTTCAATTTCTGACAATCATTCTGTTTACATGTATGATACATGTAAATTCTAGAACAGTGTAATGCAGTATCTTTTACTCAGTAATCAGCACTTTTGCAAATGAAGCCCGGTTTGATTGACTGAGTGATACATATGTGTAGCTTTCAACATTATATCAGTCATACCATTTTGACAGATCATTTATTCATATGTTTCCTGAGTTTTAACAATATCTGAAGTAACTTGCCCATGGACATCCCAATGAAACCCAGTGAGAATTGAATCTGAGTCATGGATTACTTATATTATGCATTTACCACTGAGACATGAAGTAATCCTTGAGCCCTTTACAGCTGTTCAGTTGAATAAAACTTGTGGCATTACTAGTATCACAAGGGTCAGCTCAAGTAATATAGGAGAACTGTGAAGCCCTAAGTGACAAAACAAAATTCAGTCGCATAAGCACAGTAGTAGCTTAATCAGCTGTCTACCGGTATTTTGTCCAACAGCATATTTTCAAGAATTCTGCTCCATTTTCATCCTGGCCTATAATAAGGGTTTCACTCAAGATCTAGTAAAATGAGACAGCAAAAACTTCTTGCAGTATACCAGTAATCTTGAATCTACACTGCTTCTTTAAAGGTATAGCCCATGCTGTGGGTTGAGTTGAATCCCTGAAACTGCAATACATGTACATTGTTTTGAATTTTCATTACTTTACCAGTCATGTAAATTTTGTGAATTTGGCTATTGAAAATAAAATTTGTTTTATCTGATTAAGACATATGTACCTGAAAAGTGGTTGCCAAATTCTGAATCTACTGGGATGGAATCACAATCATAACAGAGTCAGAAACCAAGGCTCATCTGCAGTCAGTATAATTCAGTATGTGTATCATCATGTAGGAGGATTCATTCACATTGGCCAGAGATGTGTAAAGTAATTATCTCCATACTCTGGAATATCATTTACATATCATTTAACATTCTGTGCTAGAAATTTAATGGTGTTTTACTCCGCTTTCAACAGTATTTCAGTCATATCATGGCAGCATCACACAAATTCATGTATTTCCTGGGATTCACCAGTACTAGGTTAGGGCTCTGAAGTGTCTTACCCAAAGACACTCCCATGAAAAAAAGAGCAGATCAAACCCCAGACCTAATAATGTGCAAATTCATCTTTTACTCTTTACCAAACGACAAAAATTTAGACTTGTCCAAATTGAAAGCATTTGCAGATGACAATTTAATGTGGGCCAAACGATAGAATATGTCTTTGATAGGGGAGAAAATATTGTGGGAAAAGGAGAAAATGCTGGTTACCAACATTTTCTCCTTTTCCTACAATGTTTTCAAAAGGCGTATTTCTCAGGGTCGTAAAAACTCGGGATTGTGTAGTAAAGGGTTAACATACAATCCAGTGCTGTAATGACCCAGAGGCATAAACCTTTTCAGAACATTGTAGGAAAAGGAGAAAATGCTGCTGGTGACTAGTATTTACCTTTAATTCAACAATTATTTCTCCTGTTTCAAATACAAATCATGTAGATCCAATACAAGCTATGTCGTCTGCAAATGGCTTCAATCTAGACAAGTCCAAAATTTTGTCATCTGCTAAAAAAAACCCACCAAGTTTCCATTGATATGTGCACTGACCAGATTAGGGAAAGATAATTGGTTTCTACGTTCAAATTTGTGTCACCCAAGAAATTCAGCTTTTTTTTTTTTAAATGGTGCAGATTTAATTCAACACATTGAGTTTCAGTTGCATTTCTAAAGTGTTATACACACACACACACACACACACACGCACACACCAAATACTTAGCCTTGTCCAACACTAAGGCATTTGCGGAAAAACAAATATTTCTCAAACAATGAAATTTGTCTGTGATACAAGAAAAATATTGTGAAAATAGGAGAAAATGTCGGCTACCAACTTTTTCTCATTTTTCCACCATGTTTTCAAAAGCATTTTTTCGATATCTAAAAACTAGGGATTGCTAGGTAAATGGCCAATCTCCGAATAAATATGCGTCGCGTATATCCGAGGTTCAGACTACATTCATGCACATTTAATCATTATCTGCATTCTCCGCAAAGAAAATGGGTCAATCGGGTGCTGCGCAAAAATGAAAGATCACTTGCATCTCACAGTTGAACGGCGAGCGACAGTATAATTCATGTATTACACACTAAGTAATAGTAAATTAGTGTGTAATATATGAATTATACTGTCGCTCGCCGTTCACCTGTGTTTCATCTTACTAGCCGATATTCATTAATCAGAAAGTGCTTACGTATCCTGTTCCAACAGTAAATGGGGAAATCAACACAGATATGTAGCGATAAATCTGTTTTTAACACAATAAATATAAGATGAACGTAAGGCGACTTACCGATTCAAGAATGCGAACTGAAATCCACATCTGTTTTCAGACAGTTCTCTCATTCTGTATATTTACACGGAGCTTCTTGTTCAAAACAAAAGAAACAAATCCTAAACTAGACGCCCGTTTGTTCTTTCTGTGTCGCTCTTCGGCAAATTCGGTAAACGAACTTGGTTTTCTGTCGAATATGATTCTCACACCGTCACACCGTCCTCCATTTTGTTTTTTGTTTACCTTAGCTCCAAGGTATCACGTGGTGTACCTGCGTCATCGTTATTGATGTAAACAAAAGTTAGAGATACCTGGTAGTATTTCTTGCAGTTTTGAAAGTAATTCTTCTGCAAGCGAATGGAACTTTGACCAATCGCACATTAAGAGAGTGTCATCGTTATATTAATTTACGTAGTTTTAAATGGTATGATTAAAATTTAACTTCATTTTTTACCCCGCACTGTTTACATTTGGACTTTATTGGGACTTTAAAATTCATTTTTCTGCCAGCCACTTACACTTGGACAGACAATACATTAACAGAATGTCATCTTCACAATAATATCCATACTTTTAACATTTTTTTAAAGTAACAATAGCTGCAAAAGTAAACAAAGCAGGTGTTAAAAAAAATTTTTTTTTTTTCCTTGGTGAATTTTCTGTATGTTGAAGGAACAGTCTACCTCCGCTTTTAAAAAAAAGTAGATATGCATTTATAAGTATGTGGAGGCTTGCATAGTATTACAAACTATGGAGATGCACTAAGTCACCTTTTGCCAGAACATGGCTCATATAGATTTAAATCATACCATTCAAAAGTATGGAAAAATTATAGTGACTATGACAATCTGTTATTGTATGGTTGGTGCAGGTGTTAGTCAGTGGCAGAAAAACTAATTTCAAAACTAGGTTAAAATTTGCCAGACATGTCATTTTATCTTTCGTTTACTTTTTGCCTGACTTTCAAAATTCATTTCTCTGTCAGTGACTAACACTTGGACTGACCACACAATAATATTCCGGGTTAATCGTTAAAGATTAAGCCAGTTTATTCAAGACAGGGACCAATACATTATTTATTGAGCGCCGGAACACGAGAGCTTTGTTTGTTTACTCTGTACCAGTGGCGCGAAAATTTTGTTTACTACCTCACGTGAACCTGCTTCCAGCGTACTATATAAGCGGGGGTAAAGCCGGCCAAAGCCCTTTCTAGAAGCGGCTTTGACAGAGGTAACATAGGTAAGTCTACGAGTACAAAAAACAAAGAATTTGCGCGCCAAGTGGCTGAAAAAAAATCGAAAAGAGACCTAGGTAGTACTTTAAGCTTCTGTAAAATTCTGTTTTATTTTAAGAATAATAACCTCATTTTACTTTGTTTTATTTAAGTTCAGTGCCATTATTGATCTGTCACTCGTGATGCAATTCTAAAAATAGAAAATTCGGTCACAGTGCCACATCATCTTTACGTCAAATAAAGCTACTGTGCAGCATAATTCTTAGAGTTAGGCCTACACTGTTTTAATCTTTAACCTCGCGTAAATTTTAACTGTACAGTTAGATCTATAGCCTTTCTAAGCAGTTTTTAGATGCAATACAAGTAAACCTGGTAGATTGGGTTTTTGGCTGAAGTCACTTCGCCTTGGTTGACTAGGATCAAACGAAGTGGTGGTTTGGATAGATTTTGACAAAACGGAAAATTTTTCGCCTTGGGACGAGAATCAGACGTAGATTCGTGGTTAGGTAGAGTGATCAGACGGAAGTCAATTCGTCTTCGTGGGCAGTCGTGGTTCAGTGTGCATTAGACTGATTATTTGGGACAGCCGAAGTCGTACCCTTGCGTAAGTTATCATTTTGGTACTCTGTCAGTTTGTCAACTGTTTTAACCCTTATTCCACTTGAAAAATATTTTCCCCTTATCCGCTTGAACATATTCATTAAGTTAGCGGCTCACGACTTCGGCAAACAGCCCTAACATATTACATGTACCTAGTACATGATACAAACGCTGGCTGTAGACTACCCTGGTCAACTATGGGTTTCGAGAATTACTAGGTACTCGGGTAATTTAAGGGACAGAACCGATCTGTAATATGACCACAATACAACAAAGCATTTTTTTGGGGGGGGGGGGGAGGGGATGTGAGCGCTACGCGAGCTCGAGAACAGGGAGGTGAATACAAGGTTAAAAACTGATGTGTCTTTCAGCTATTCTTGAACGAAAACATTTATAAGAAAGGCCATAGGATGATTTTATTAACCAAGAATGAGCGATAGATCTATCGATGGTGTATTTAGATAATGTGTATATACTAGTTACAAACAATTAGGTTAACAATCACAGAGATAATGTTTATTCTCACCAGCATCGAAGTCGGATGCATCGGAGCGTTTTTAAAAAATGTCATTGGATGTTATTGTTATATGAAAAAAAAAAAAAAAAAAGCTGGAAGGAGCCGACAGAACCCACTTGGTTAAACAACTATTTTAACAGAGAGCTTGCTGGATCGAGATCCCACATGGATCAAACCAAGTTTTGTACAATTTCCATAGGCTCATGATCAAACCTTGACTGCTGTGCACAGGATTCGATCTCATAACTTCGTGATCGCACGCCCAAAAAGTCATTTATACCACGCTATTGCAAAGGTCAGAAACGTTACATAAATAAATAAATAAATAAAGCTAGAACTACTGTAGAGAACACAAACGTGCAATTCTGACATTTTACAAATAGATCTACCCAGGCCTTGCAAAATTTCCCAGGTTCCGCTTACCATGGTCTGCATAAGTCTATACATATCTTTAGATAGTTTGAGTCATGATTGAAACTCAGTTGCGAGATGGGGCTTAAATTGAATTGCAAAGGCGATGGATAACAAAGTTAGAATGGATAATGATGAATATGGAAAGAGTAAGACTTTGCGTAACGGAAATGCACATTAAGATAAGGGGAGTTGCTGCTGATCGGCCATTCTAGTATTATAATCCTTTTACTCATACACTCTTACAACTTCTTTCAGAAACGTAATCCAGCTTCATCGTTATGGCTCCGAAGAGAGGTCATGAAACAAAACAAACAAGGCAAAAGAAAAAACCGAAGAAAGATGCGCCCACCGAAGGTGCAATGGTTGGCACTAGTGAGCCGGTCCTAGAGCAGGTACAGGAGATACAGCCGGAATTGGAGACGGAGAGGATCCCTACAGAAATAGGGCACAGGCCCCAAGAAACTCATTCAGACCAGCTGCTCCTGGAAGGTTTATGGGACCTCGCCAAAACACCAATTAAGGTACAGGAATTAGAAGGCTACATAAAGAGTTACCCGCGCACAGAGGATGCTAAATTTATTTTAGACGGTTTCCGCAATGGTTTCAAGCTTCAGTATAAGGGGCCACGTGTTAGTGTAATATCTAAGAATGTAAAATCTGCACATGACCACCCAGATGTTCTATCAAGTAAATTATGGGAAGAAAAATACCAAGGGCATATAATTGGACCTTTTAAAGAGGTTCCAATATCAAACCTACGTGTGAACCCGGTCGGACTTATTCCGAAGAGAACAGGGGGTTGGCGCTTGATTACACACCTATCACACCCTTCTGGTCGAAGCGTAAATGATTATATCGATCCATATTTCAGTCACGTCAGTTATTCTCAGTTTGATAACGCTGTTAACATTGTAAAGGGCTTAGGAAAACCTGCACGAATGGCTAAGGCCGATATCAAGTCTGCCTTTAATCTTTGCCTGGTGTGGCCAGGTGATTTCGACCTATTAGGCATAAAAACGGAAGAAGGGTACTGGATTCAGAAGACACTCCCTATGGGAGCGTCTTGCTCATGCTTTATCTTCGAAAAGTTTGCTACATTTTTACAGTGGATAATAAAAAAAGAATCATCTTCCAACAATGTCGATCACCTACTTGACGATTTCTTTATGGCAGATTCGGGGTACAATGAATGTTTCGTTCTCATGGAAACATTTTTGAAGGTTTGCGCGAAATTGGGAATTCCTTTAAGTAATGAAAAATGGGTCGGGCCGGTAGCATGTATTACATATTTAGGTCTTGACATCGATTCCGAGTCACAGAATATTAAGATTCCCATGGACAAAATAACACGTTCATCCGAATTCTTAAAATTGCTACTGAGTTCTAAGAAACTACGCCTAAAACAATTACAAAGTCTCACAGGCTTGCTGAATTTCTTGTCAAAAGCAATACCGGCCGGTAGAGCGTTTACTAGGCGTCTGTACGATTCATTCTCAAAAGTCAAAAAACGCAACCATTACGTCAGAATTACAAAGTCCATGAAGGCAGATGCCGAGATTTGGCTTCATTTCCTGCACTATTTTAACGGTGTTACTTCGTTTAATGAGGACAGCTGGTCAAAAGATTCTGATCTCGATTTATACCCTGATGCGTCAGGTAATCAATCTTTGGGTTGTGGGTGCCATTTCGACGGCCAGTGGTCTGTTTTGCAATGGCCATCGTATTGGGACAGTCAAATTTTTGGGGATATTACCTTTTTAGAAATGGTACCCATTCTATTAGCTTTCACTATTTGGGGTGAAAAGATGAAAAACAAGAAAATAATTCTTCATTCAGATAATAAGGCTGTAGTAGAGATTCTCAACAAAAAGTCGTCTAAAAATGTAAAAGTCATGCATTTGATTAGACAATATGTGCTTATCTTGATGGAAAATAATATGTTAGTAAGAGCTGTCCATATTGATGGTAAAAAGAACGATATCGCTGATGCCTTGAGTCGTTTTCAGTGGGCCTAAGCGAAGCGTCTACTACCCCAACTGCAAGCAGCTCCCCCTGTGCAATTCCAGTCGACTTTCTGCAGATCATCGATCCGAAATCAACAAACTATTGAATGCATCATTGTCCAGCAACACGAAAAAAGCTTATGACCGTAGTCTAAATATGTTTGAAGAGTTTCTGTCTGAACAAAGAATCCACGATGGCTGGCCTCCGTCAGCTGATATTCTGGCCAGATTTATAGCACACTTGTCTCTTAAAGGCTATTCCTTTTCAGCAGTGAGAAGTAAAATATCAGCTATAAGCTATAAAAACAAAATAGAAGGTCTTGTCGATAACACAAAACAATTTATCATCAATCGTATGCTCGAGGGTAACCGCAGATCCAGACCATCTCTTGACAACAGGGAGCCTATTACGGTAGAGGCGCTTCATAAAATCTTGAGCGAATTGCCTTTCATATGTAGGTCACAATTCGAAACGGTTTTATTGTCTGCTGCCTTTGCTCTAGCTTATCTAGCATTGCTCAGGGTGAGTGAATTTACTTTGCCAAACAAACGAGCTAAAAATACTGTGCTTCAGTATAATGACATAATAGCAGGGAAAGATATGTTGAGAATCTGTCTTCGGACATCAAAAACTGACCAAAGGGGCAAAGGTAACCATGTCGATATTCCGATAAATGACCAAAATAGAATTTGCTTTAACAAGATTCTAAATTACCTGAAATATCGCCCCGACTGTCCTGGCCCCCTGTTTTGTCATCGTGACGAATCCCCTTTGACGGCTTATCAGTTTAATGCGGTACTGAGAAAGGCCACGAAATCAGCTGGTCTTGATAATAAAATCTTTAGATCACATTCATTCCGCATTGGGGGAGCTACAGATTTGTATAAATGTGGCATGGATGTGGACTCTATAAAAGCAAGGGGAAGATGGAGATCTTCAGCTTATAAATCATATATTCGCTGAGCTAGAATTACTAGGAAAAGAGGCTTGTAAATAGACACACGATAATACCAGCAACAACACAGGGCTGGTTAGGCATTTATGGTCAACAAGGATAGTGTGATATATTAAAGTGATACTTAAAGCATATAAGACAAAGATAAATGATAATATAATAAGGTTTATAAGATATATTGTGATAATGTTATAAGGATGATGAAGTATAATGTGATAAAGTTATAAGGAGCATGAAGTATAATGTGATAAGGTTATAAGGATCATGAAGTATAATGTGATAGTGTTACATGGATGAAGTATAATGGATGATATTATAAGGATAATGAAGTATAGTGTGATAATGATATAAAGATAAAGAAATATAAGGTAATAATGTAATGCAGTTGATAAGTATAAGGTTGGTTTGGTTCTTCTTGTTGTCTTTTAAGTTTAAAGTTACAGTGATAATCATTTGGCTGTCAAAATTTTGATAAGGTATAAGGAGGATCTGCCAAAAAGGCTTAAGGACGTATATGACAAATTCTTCCAGCGGACAGATTTTTTTTAAACTTTGCACATACAAAGCTCATCATGTCTCTTGTAGATTACAATGAAAAAAAAAAGGGGGTCCCCGTGCTCGTTTCTGAGAAATTCGCTCTTGAAAAAGGTATATACAGTTCCAAAATTCAGCATATACTGGATTTAACACACTTTCCTCTAATAGTCAATTAAACTGGAAAATTACCAGAAGAATATACAAATATACATCACTTTACAGAAAAATAATTCAGTTTTGCACAAAAAACATATAAAATCCTGGTTTTAAGCATGGTAAATGTACCAATATGCATCTTATATATAGACCATTGAGTTAAAAAGGGAGATAATTTGACCGGGTTAAGGGTTAATCTTCAATAAAAACATATTTTCTAACGGACAGATTTTTTTTAAAATTTCCACAATCATAGCACTTATAAATCTAGACAATAAGAAAAAATAAAAATGGCACCTACCCGTGCTTTTTTCCCCAGGAAACCGTGATGAAGGTCACTATGGAAGTTAATTTTTTCGAGGAAAACTATATAATAGAAGCTCAGCAGACATAGTGGGAAAGAAGGAATTGCTCATGCTCATTAAACGCGATTTCTCCTTTTCCCACATTAATTTTGGAGCCTATACTCATTCAAAAAATGAACATAGCGTATATACCTCAAATTCATATCAAACCCTTCATTATCTACATGTAGTTCTTTTTTTTATAAATTTACACATATGATTATGGCCATACGGCTCATAGAAATACAAAAAAAAAAATGTCTGTGGAAAAAAATGGGATAAAAGCTTGGCAGACATGATGGAAAAAGGAAAAATTACTCAGTAGAAGAAATTTCTCCTTTTCCCACAGTATTTTTCAAAGAGGAAATAGCTATACTTCAAGAAATAGGTATACTTCAACAGCTTCAATTTTCTGCCTGTTTCATTGTTTGCTGTGTAACTGGACTTTTTTTTTCCAGCAAGTACTTTACCAGTCATATCATCCTTACACTGGCAGGCCAGTTTTGATGCCATCACCTTAATCCTGAAAGGATAGCATGACAACTGGCCTGCCAGTGTCAGGAAAATGTGACTAGTCAAGAACTGGATGAAGAAAATAAGTTCAGGAAACACTGGCCTGAGAACCTTCACTTTGAATGACTATAGACACCATACCTCACATTAGGCTGCAAGTTTTGCAAAAATTAGAAAAAAAAAAAAAAAAAAAAAATATAGGAGAAAATTGCTACTTGTGAGAATTTAGCAAAATGGCATACTATTTTTCAAAGTAGTTTCTCAAAAAATGAACATATCATTACAACTTGCATCTACATGTAATTCAATCACATGTTCAATCAAATTGTTACTGTAATATAACTGCATATTTACACAGGGTTTAACCTTTTACCAGATAAGACCTGCTCTTGCAACCCTAAGGAAGAAGGCTTTTGAAAACATTGTGGGTAAAGGAGAAAATGCTTGAACGAAGTACTGTCTCCTTTTCCTACAATGCTTTCCAACCCTGCTAGAGATAAATCCCATTATTTGATCAACAACCACTTTATTGTCTGGAAAATGTTTTCAATTTGGAATGGTCAAAATCTGTCATCTGGTACCATCCGTAGAAAGTTCTACTTGTAAAAGTGCACCGTCGGTTCGCTGTTACTATTGCCATTTGTGCGGAAAAATACACAATAGCGCTGATAGTTTTACTATCTGTGAGAAATACACATGCGCAGTATGGATGCGCGTGAACATTTATACCAAACGTCATTAAGGTGAAGGCCGTGCGATCCAACATTGGCTTCAAAACTAATTCAACAAGCGTGGAATGAGACCGTTGTCGGATCATTATCACACTCAATCAGCCCTATAAGTCATACAACTGTCAAAATGTGTGTTTTCTCTCGAGAGAGACAAGCCTTTTTTCTCGTTTCATTTCAAGCCGGTTTATACATAACAGTAGCTTCACGATCTGGAAAACAATCAAATAATAGTAAGAAGGATTAATAAACGTCCAGGACTGTCATTTCATTTCAATTAATTCTCTGTGTAAGGTCTGCGTATACATTATCAGCATTTTTATAAATATCACGGACTAATGTTTAATCTGAATTACAGATCTAAGAGTAAAGGCGTGGATTATTGGCTCCTCTTTAATTAAAGGAGCCTATCGAAGAAGTCTGTCTCGGCCCGATGGACCGCATATTGGCTTACAGAACGCTAATATTGAGGTAGTATGGGAATATTTAGGAGGAATGAGATTCTCTCAAGTTCTTGATTCGGTGAGATATTTGCTAAATTTTCATCAGTCACAGCAGCTTTTGATCATACACTGCGGAGGAAACGATATCGGTACAAAACCGATGGTTGAGCTTCTTTGGGAGATCAAAAATCAAGGCATTGTTACCTGAACAATCAAAATTGGCCTGGTCCCAAATTCTACCTAGGATTAACTGGCGTTACATAAATGACTACAGAATAGCTAACAGGTCTATGAAAAGAATCAATAGTTGTATTAGTACTTACTTCGTTAAACATAACGGATATGCAATAAAATATCCTGATATTGATGAGCAGTTACACTTTTTTCAGTTAGACGGTACCCATCTGTCAAATTTAGGCTATGACTTAATGCTTAATACACTGTCTGGGGCTATTTACAATTTCGTTCATAACTATGATCATGCTGTAATATTTCCGAACTGACTGTGGCTGGTGTCCTAAAGTCATGCATGATGGTCCGCTGTTTGGCGGCCGGTTCCATCAGTACGCTGTGCTTCCTTCCTGAACCTTTGGCGTAGATTCATCATGCTCGGAGTTTGCAACCGATGCCGGGGCAAACTAATTTTAATAATCAACTGAAGATATGGATATTGATTAAGCTCGTTTTTGCGACCGTTAACGGAGCAGTTTAAGACAAATTTCATAATTTGAATTTCTGAAATATATAAATGTAACTATATTAGTTCACCAGCCATGGCCAGTTCCGCCAAAATTAAATTTTAGCAAAGTAATATTTCTATTGTTTTTTATCTTCCCTGTTGTTGAATAATATTCCGGGTTAATCGTTAAAGATTAAGCCAGTTTATTCAACACAGGGACCAATACATTATTTATTGAGCGCCGGAACACGAGAGGTTTGTTTACTCTGTACCAGTGGCGCGAAAATTTTGTTTACTACCTCACGTGAACCTGCTTCAAGCGTACTATATAAGCGGGGGTAAAGCCCGCCAAAGCCCTTTCTAGAAGCGGCTTTGACAGAGGTAACATAGATAAGTCTACGAGTACAAAGAACAAAGAATTTGCGCGCCAAGTGGCTGAGGAAAAAAAAAAAAAAAAAAAAAGAAAAACTCATCCTCAGCCCTTTTGCTGTCGCTGTTTATTTCTCGTTTCAGATATGTTGTTTCACCAAACCTTACACACCGTCATGGCTGGCCTTAACTGTATTTGGAAAATAGGACAAAGCTCCTGACATTCGAAGATGGTACATTCCAACCCTTCATGCGTAGATTCATCATGCTCGGAGTTTGCGACCGATGCCGGGGCAAACTAATTTTAATAATCAACTGAAGATAATTATTTATTTATTATGGATATTGATTAAGCTCATTTTTGCGACCATTAACGGAGCAGTTTAAGACAAATTTCATAATTTGAATTTCTGAAATATATAAATGTAACTATATTAGTTCACCAGCCATGGCCAGTTCCGCCAAAATTAAATTTTAGCAAAGTAATATTTCTATTGTTTTTTATCTTCCCTGTTGTTAAATAATATCAATTCACACAATAATGTCATTTTCCTATTATTTTCCATACTTTTGAATGGTATTATTTAAATTTAAATGTATTTTAACATCTGCATTGCACTGCTTTCTTAGCCACTATTGGGCCTTCAAGAAGTGAGCATCAGTGTCATCACTGCAGCTGCATTCCAGATTAAGAACACTTCACTTCACTTCACTTTAACGGATGATATGTGATCACACATATATGGTTAGAAGTTTGATTGCCAAACGGCAAGAAAGCACACTATGGCTCTATGACAGCTGCTTTACGGCATAAGAACACTTTACCCAGTTTTTCGTTTTTCTCATAGTGAAAAGTATGTTGATATGTGCATGGTTTCAACATATTTTTCACTTGGAGGAAACACAAAGAACTGTGTGAAGCGTTCATATAACGTAATGCAGCTGTCATAGTGACATCACAGATCATCATGGATAATGCTTTCTAAGACTTATACACCTTAAAAAACTGATTTGCTATTTGTTGGCGTATATGGTTACCAATGTTGCCTTCCAAAGCTGGATCTTGAAATCCAATGTTATCCTCTATATCATTAACATGTTCAATGATATCACCTTGATCTATGCCAGTGTTGTGAAGGACAACACAAGAAGTAATATATTTTATTGCAGTTGCTGGACAAGCTCTAATTCCGATTTGAAGGATGGGAAAGCGTCTTTTCATGATTCCAAATGTCTTTTCTATAATTACTCTTGTTCTACAAAGGCTGGCATTGAATCTTTCCTGTTTTACGTTGACTGGATTCAGAAATGGAGTCACCAAAAAAGTTTACATTGGTAACCAGAATCTCCCACAAGAATGCCATTATGTACACCTGAAAAAGAAAAAAAAAAAAAAAAAGACAATTATTGACTCACATTTCTCTCCTTTAAATTTTTGAAACAATGGTCAAAATTTGCAAAACTGTTTTATTTATCATAAATTGTATGGCTTTCATGAAAGGTCATGAACTAGTCATGATGCTAGAAATACAGGATCTGACATAAGCTGGCTCTTCAAATAGATTATATCAACCTTTTACCAAGCAATCCAGTGTTTTAATGACTATGGGGAAGGAGGCTACTAGAAACAGTTTTTTTTTTTTTTTTTTTTCTTCTTTGTCTGCAAAAGGTATTAATTCCATGAGTGTAAAATTTTGTGGAACGGTACAGTTGAACAAGACTGAAAATAATATTACTAAGAAAGCCTTTGGCAAGCATGGTAACATTATTTTTACAGAAAAGCTAAATACCGTTTTACCTTAACTCTTTACCAAACGCCACATTTTTAAACTTTTCCAAATTCAAAGCATTTGCAGACGACAAAATAAATGTGACCCAAAAATTGAAATTTGTTTTGGGAAGGCTAGAAAACATTGAGGGAAAAGGAGAAAATGCTGGTTACCAGTATTTTCTCCTTTTCCAACAGCGTTTTCAAAAGGCGTTGTTCCCAGGGTCGTTAAAAGTTGGGACTGTGTGGTAAAGAGTTAAAACTTACCTTTAACTTGATATCATTTGCATTTATTTAACGTGTCAAAATATATAATACATGTAAATTGGTAGTTGACCATTTGAGTGGTGGACAGTGTAGATTTAGGATCAGACTGCCTTTTTGTGTGGTCTGATCTTCACCTATCCTGTAAGTGCATTTAGTTGCACTTGTGAGCTTAGAGGTTTATTATTACCTTACTTTAACTTGATATCATTCAGATTTACTTAATTTGTCGAAATTTATATACATGTAGATTTTTATTTTACAATTTAAGTGTTTGACAATAAAACGAAAACTTACAGGAAAGAGTAAGATTTAAAGTACTGCTATTTCAAATGTTTGAAATGCTACCTTATACCAGATTGTGTATCGGTGATCAGATCGCACATTGTGTGCAGTTTGGTCCTGATCTGATCCACAATGTCCCTTATGTGCAATCTAAAGGCCACATTTTCAGCTGGTTACGTATGAAACTTGGTCAGAATGTTTGTCTTGATGATATCTTTGGCATGACTGACATTGGGTCATGACTTGAAGACTTCTTTCTCAGAATCATTAAAAGTTGGGATTGTGTGGTAATGGCTTAAATTGGTAATTACGAAACTTATAAAACATGAGTACCGTTTTCAAATTCCTTGCACAAGCTGCACTCTCTCCAGACTCTGGAGTCATGCGTGCTTCCTGGCTATTTGACGGTCAAACTCCTTACCATATATGAGTGATCACATATCATCTGTAAAAGATTACTTTGTATTAAAAAAAGTTCACATATAACTAGGAGTGTATACATGTATGTATTAAAACTGCTACGTCGAAATTTTTTCACAATTTTTTCAATAAAGTGCCATAATTGCCCATATTTTGCTCACTTGTTTTACACAACCCAATATACAAACTATCACTACTGTACAAAACTTATGGCAGGGTGTTCCCAGGATTTTTTTTTTTTTTTTTTTTTTTTTTATACTGGGATAATTTTAAATCTTTCACACTTTACTGGATGACAAAATTCTAGAACTGTCCAAATTGAAAATATTTGAGGACAAATGCAATATTGCTTAAATGATATTTGTATTTAGAATGGAAGAAAATTTTGTAGGACAAGAAGAAAATGCTAGTTACCAGCAATTTCTCTTTCCCTCCCTTGTTTTCAAAGGTCTCCATCTTAAATGTTTAATACCCCAGATTGTTTGGTAAAGGGTTATTGTCACAATAAATGTCTGACCCATTACCAAACAATCCAGTGTTTGATCAGACTTTCCAAATGAAATTTAAAACATTGTAACCAGTATATTTTCCTTTCCTCACAATGTATTCCATGCTTTCAAAAGCATACAGTTAAATATTTTGCCTACATTCATGTTATACTTTCAATTTTGCCAAGTCCACATTTTCATTCTCTGGTAGAGCATTTTTCTAAAAAAAAAATTGATAGAAATTCATGTAGGAGGTTGCTTTGTGTGTGTGTGTGTGTGTGTGTGTGTGTGTGGTTTTTTTTTTTTTTTTTTTAAATCTTTACCAAACAACAAAAATTTGGACTTGACCAAATTGAAAGCATTTGCAGATGACAAATAAGTTGCCACTCAATAGTTTGTCTTTGGGTTTGTCTTTGCGAGGGTGAAAAACATTGTGGGAAATGGAGAAAATGTTGGTTACCAGCATTTTCTCCTTTTCTAACAATGTTTTGGAAATGCTTCTTCCACAGGGTTATTAAAAACCAGGATTCTTTGCTAAAGGGTTAAACTGTGTGATGAACATGTACATGTATTTGCTCAATACATGTATTAAAATTACACTTGAATATTTCATGGCCCTTTAATATGAATTCATTGCTTTGCAGCAATTTACTGTAGAAGGAAGTGTGTTTAACTCTATAAAACACGACATAATCTTAGACCAGTCCAAATCAAAAGCATTTGCAGACATCAATTTCAGTGTGGCTCAAATGATGTTTTTTGTTGTTTTTTTTTTTCATTGCGTAGAAAACATTCTGGTTACCAGGATTTTCTCCTTTTCCCACAATGTTTTCAAATGGCCTCTGCCTCAGGGTTGTCAAAGGTCATCAATGTGTGGTAAAGGGTTAAAATCACTTACCCTTGAATGATTATACATGTATTTCAAACATTGTGCCACTTACCCTTGAATGATTATATTTCAAAACATTGTGGTAAAAGAAGAATCGTTAGTTTCCTACTCTACTGAAGATGTAGAAATCATCATTTGAGCTACATTTGTCGTCTGCAAATACTTTCAATTTGGTTGAGTCAAAAACTTTGTTTGTTAAAGGGTAAACAAAAAAATAGCTTTCTCTTGCACAGAAAAGAATTAAACTATGAAAATATGTGTGAAATCAGCTTTGTTATCATTTAAGTTTCTTTGTATTAAACGGTGTTCTTTGACTCTTTCAACAATATTTCAGCCAATGACAGTCATCTAATGAATAGTAATTTGCAGTCATGGTTTTAAATGTGTTAGGCTTGCTCTTCGGCACTTAGTGAAAGGACACTCCAGTGGCACCAATTACTCCAGCAGAAATCAATCAAAAAATTCAAATCACTTACGTGCATATTCAAGGAATGAAACCCCTTTCTATTTCTGTTCCTTTGCAACAGGTCTCTGTATCTTTATTTGACAGCCATCCACACATCCAATTACATTTGAAAACCCTGGTGATAATATAATACCAATATTTAGGTTACAGTCGACAATCTTCTCAGCTACAGATCCTTTTGGCACTTTCTTATGGGATGTGTTATTACATGTTTAATGGCACTCCATTTTTTTTTTTTTTTTTTAAACTTTGTGATCTACCTTTCTCCGCGTATTTAGGCATCAAGAGATTTTTGTTGTGACACTATGGGTATTTATTTTTTAACCCTTTACCACACAATCCCAAATTTTAATGACCACGAGGAGAAAACCTTTTTGAAAACATTGTGGGAAAAGGAGAAAATGCTGGTAACCAGCATTTTCTCCCTTTCCCACAATGTTTTCTACTCAACTGAAGGAAATTTTCAACATTTCAGCCACCTTTGATTTGTTGTCTGCAAATGCTTTGAATTTGGACTTGCTAAAATTTTGTAGTGTAGGAAAGAGTTAAACAGTTCAATACCCTGTCATAAAGGTTTCTTACTTGGAGCCACAACACAGGCAGACAGACAAACTTGTGTACAAGTTGAAAACTACAACAAACAAAATCGCATAAAGGTCTTGAATTTAACCTTAATCAGCCTTGAATATGATGTTTGGTGTTTTAAAAACATTTTCAGCAATTTCAGTGCAGAAAGAGTTGTTAGGGTCACTGCACTCTTTTGCTTGGCTTTTGTCACTAAAGGTGTACAAGGTTGAAAAATAACTTACAGGGCTTCAGATATTTCAGTTTACTATCTAGAATGAAGATGACCATCCAACCAACGGTTGCAACGTTCTTGAAAGCACAGAGATATGCAATAAATGACGTCCCAAGGATATAGAACTCCAAACAGAATTTTCCTTTTAACACATTTGTCCAACCACTAATTTTTTTTTTTTTTTTTTTTTTTTTTTTTTAATTTGGTCTATTTCATCCTCTTGAAGCTTTCATCAATCAATGGAACAATTAATTTATGAAACTATACCAATATTCTACAACTTTATCAGTCCCGCCCTTCATCTGTATTTTGTTAAAAGGTATGTGAGGCTTTTCTCATTAACGGTGCCCCCGCCTTTGCAGCCATCTTAAGGACACATGACGGGTATATTCTACATATCACGGTGTTTGTGCGACTATTTAGAAACTTTCAACAGGTTGATATATATATATATATAATCACAATATACAGTCTTGTTTTCGATCAGTCCACGGATTTGACACTTTGTCTTTTTTTAAGTGACCTTAGTAATTTTATACAATATTTTCGACAGCTACCATTGTTTTGTGGGAAAAGGAGGGGGGTTGACAGACAAAGTTTGTTCCCTTGAACGCTATCTAAAAATAGAAACATGACAATAAGGTGTACAAAGTGAAATACAAACCTGCAATTGCTCGAAATCTCCGTTTAATAACTGATACTTCGTGTCCCCTGGGGAAGTTTATAAAATTTCTCGATTTATCCGATAATGCCCTTGCGACTCTCCGGCATATCCGCGAAATCGACGGCTGGGAGATACCTATTAGATCTCCTATCACAAACTGAAAGCTGCCGGTAGCGAAAAATCTCGAAGTTACGAGTACTTGATACAGCACAGGTAACGGTGTGTTTCTTTCGTTACCAAACTCAAGGTAAGTTGCCAAGGTTTGACATAAAAATACTTTGGTGCACGGCCGAAAACGATATCTAGTAAATACCTCGCTAGCCGTTAGTACCTCCAGCGGATTCTGCCGGTCCACCAATCTCCATTCCGGCCCAAAAGCGAGATGTTGAACTACTTCAATACGGTTCATACGGCGAAGGGCGGCCATTCTCTCGATTTAGAACGATTCTTCAGCATGGTACTTGGCAGACTTGGAATTCTTAAGAGCAGTCTAAATGTTTAGAACGGTCTAAGGTTTAGAATGGTTTGATGAATACGTACTTGAGCCTAAAAATGGAAAATTTAGAAAATTCTTGAGAATAAGCCAAAGAATTTTCTTAAGAATGGTTTGGTGAATACGGACCCTGATCTCTGTTTTTCTTCTTCATACCCCATTTTGCTGTTAAAATGTTTTCATTGTACCATCAAAACCATTCACTTTGATCTGAGACACTAATTAGTAGTGTGTCCAACAGTGTAATGGAGAGAAAGGGGCACTTATTTGTTTCTCTATCTCTCTGTTTCATGCAACAGGTGCCCGTTGTCCCTAAAAAGTTTTCTCTCTGGTTTATACACCTATGCCATGATTCTTCGAGACCTTTCCGTCGTCAGTTAATGGTCTCAACATATGCAAAGTATCAATGTGAAGCATGGAAGCTAAGCTGAACAAGATAGAAAATTTGAAACGCGGACGAACAAGGGTGGGGACAAAAGGCTCAAAGTACATGTATTTTCTAACACTGAAAAGTAACACAACTTGTGATTGGTTGAACTAATATTTTAAGCCAATCAGAAGCTGTGTTACTCACAAGTGTTGAAAAATCTGTAGAATAAGTCTCAATATGTTCTTCAGAATGGTTCGTGAATACGGACCCAGGAATTCGTGCCGGCCTGCTAAGGATTACATATTATCCTTCAAATGGAAGCTGAATAAGACTGAAAATTCAAATTGAAACGGGAGTGGAACATAGGTGGGAACGAAAGACTCATAGTCCGATCTTCTGCCACCCGTTCCATTCAAAAAGTTGTCCAATTTCCTTGTTGTATTGCATGTATCGATCAGGAATATGTCCCCGTTTGCAAAGGATTACACACAACCCTTCAAAATGGACATAAACGTCACTTTTAACCCATATTTTCAAACAATTCTAATCGAATTTTCACAACTACTTGAGGTCCTTTGTTCCAATTTCTTTGAAAGGGGAGGGGTAATATGTAAATAAATAATTTTGTCAGGCAAAATCCAGCTGCCTCTCTGACTAAGTGGGCTAGACGGTCAGCCCGATAGTAATTTTTAATCTTGGTCCTGATTATTTTCAGGGTTCTATTCACTGACCCCTTTCTTTCCATCTTTTTGCCCTCTATCACAATATTTCTCCCATTCTGTCTTAGTTCTTGTATAGATCTATATGTAGATATTTATCTGAAACCGGTGTAGACTTTGTCATCCAAATGAATTAGCCTATTTTCTCTGTAACTTTTCACTTATATATCATATTTACGTGCACGCGAAAACCAAATACGATTTTGCATAAAGTTTGCCATTCCACTCCCTAACTGCACTTTTGTTCAATGCCACCAATTTTGTCATTCTGATTTGAACCTAATTCCATCAGGAGAGGGAGTTATTTTGCTGCTGGTGAATACGGACCCAATAATTCGTGCCAGTCTGCCAGGAATTACATATTAAACTTCAAATGGAAGCTGAACAAGACAGAAATTTCAAATTGAAACGAGCGTGGAACAAAGTTGGGGACTAAAGACTCACTGTCCGATTTTCTGCCACAGTTCATTCAAAGTTGCGTTAATTTCCTTGTTTTATGGCATTTATCGATCAGGAATATGTCGCCGTTTGAAAAAGAATTACATATCAGACTTCAAAATAGACATGAACGTCACTTTAAACCCATTTTTTCGAACAATTCTAATCGAACTTTCGTAAGTACTTGAGGTCCTTTCTCCCAGTTTCTTTGAAAGGGGAGGGGGAATAAGTAAATAAATAATTTTGTCAGGCAGAATTCAGCTGCCTCTCTGGCTTAGTAGGCTAGACGGTGAGCCCGATAATGATTCTTAATCTTGGTCCGGGTTAACTTCAGGGTTCCATTCTCTGACCCCTTTCTTTACACCTTTTTTCCCTCTGTCACAATATTTTACCCCATTATGTCTTGGATAGATCTATATGTAGATCTATAATATATATCTTAAACCGGTGTAAACTGCCCTGATCCGACATAATATGACCTGAGCCCGTAATGACATGGATAAATACCTAAAATGCAGACAACAAGGATAGGTAGACTAGAATTACAAATCATTTTCCACAGACTGTCATCCACTTATGTTTTTCATTTATATGCATGCGAAAACTAAATATGGGTTTGCGTAGAGTTTGCCATTCCAGTCCATCACTGCACTTTGTTTTAATGCCAACAATTTTGTCAGTTTGATTTGAATATAATTCCATCAGGAGAGGGAGTTTTTTGTTCTGGTCTTTTTCCTTTTAAGTGAAAAACAGCCCAATTTGTGTCGTAAATGTCAAAATCAGGTTTTCGCATGTCTGCAAGTGCCATATGGGAGTGGGTTGTCACGGAAACCGATTCTCCATCTCTTGTCTCCGTACAATGGTTAAGTTAATCTAGCGTTTTAACTATGTCGTTGCGTTCACTTGGGGCACATGTCAGCTTGTGACATATTCCGGGTGCAAACCCTGGCCAGCCATATAGATGTGATAAGGCAATGGGTTTACCTTCTTCCCTCTCAGCATAATCAAGTAACAAAAACTGATATAACCTTACAAACTATCAGACTATTCCCAACCAAATTGGATTATATCCCCTAATAGCACAAAGCAGAACCGCTCCTGATCTCTTTTTTTCTACTTCGTATCCCATTTTGCCAGTTAAAATGTTTTCATTGTACCATTAAAACCATTCACTTTGATCTGAGACACTAATTAGTAATGTGTTCAACAGTGTAATGGAGAGAAAGGGGCACTTATTTGTTTGTCTACCTCTTTGTTTCATGCAACAGGTGCCCGTTGTCACTAAAAAGTTTTCTCTCTGGTTTATACACCTATGCAATGATTCCTCGAGACCTTTCCGTCGTCAGTTAATGGTCTCAACATATGCAAAGTATCAATGTGAAGCATGGAAGCTAAGTTGAACAAGATAGAAAATTTGAAACGCGGACGAACAAGGGTGGGGACAAAAGGCTCAAAGTACATGTATTTTCTATCACTGAAAAGTAACACAACTTGTGATTGGTTGAACAAATATTTTAAGCCAATCAGAAGCTGCGTTACTCACAAATGTAGAAAAATCTGGAGAATAAGTCTTAGAATGTTCTTCAGAATGGTTGGTGAATACGGACCCAGGAATTCGTGCCGGCCTGCTAAGGATTACATATTATCCTTCAAATGGAAGCTGAATAAGACTGAAAATTCAAATTGAAACCGGGGTGGAACATAGGTGGGAACGAAAGATTCATAGTCCGATCTTCTGCCACCCGTTCCATTCAAAAAGTTGTCCAATTTCCTTGTTGTATTGCATGTATCGATCAGGAATATGTCCCCGTTTGCAAAGAATTACACACAACCCTTCAAAATGGACATAAACGTCACTTTTAACCCATATTTTCAAACAATTCTAATCGAATTTTCACAACTACTTGAGGTCCTTTGTTCCAATTTCTTTGAAAGGGGAGGGGTAATATGTAAATAAATAATTTTGTCAGGCAAAATTCAGCTGCCTCTCTGACTAAGTGGGCTAGACGGTCAGCCCAATAGTAATTTTTAATCTTAGTCCGGATTATTTTCAGGGTTCCATTCTCTGACCCCTTTCTTTCCACCTTTCTTTCCCTCTGTCACAATATTTTCCCCATTATGTCTTGGTTATTGGATAGATCTATATGTAGATCTATTATATATATCTGAAAACGGTGTAAACTTTATCATCCAAATGAATTAGCCTATTTTCTCTGTAACTTTCCACTTATATATCATATTTACTTGCACGCGAAAACCAAATACGATTTTGCTTAAAGTTCGCCATTCCACTCCCTGACTGCACTTTTGTCTAAGGCCACCAATTTTGTCATTCTGATCTGAATATAATTTCATCAGGAGAGGGAGCTATTTTCTTGCTGGTGAATACGGACCCAATAATTCGTGCCGGTCTGCCAGGGATTACATATTAAACTTCAAATGGAAGCTGAATAAGACAGAAATTTCAAATTGAAACGGGTGTGGAACAAAGGTGGGGACTAAAGTCTCATAGTCCGATCTTCTGCCACCGCTTCATTCAAAGACGCGCTAACTTCCTTGTTTTATGACATGTCTCGATCAGAAATATGTCCCCGTTTGCAAAGGATTACGTCAGTTATAAACCACTTTTTTTTTTTTTTTTTTCGAACAATTCTAATGGAATTTTCACAAGTACTTCAGGGTTTTTGTTCCAATTTCTTTGAAAGGGGAGGAGAAATATTAAGCCCGTCCCCGTTGTAGATATACATATTACAACTGGCACAGGCTACTCTGTCCTTGCTATTCAGTGGGCTACATGTGTATCACAGAATAGCTGATCAGATCAGCATACACATTTCCAGTTTGATTGTAGAGGTAACATTGCGAATTTGCACAATTTGAAATTGGTAATCGAAACTAAAAGAAATATTAGCAAACATAAAAGGTGATACCAAAAATTTAATTTACTTATTCGTCAGGTCAAGAATGTTGGAAAAACTGGGGCTCTGGAAGTGAGAGTGACCTCTGATGAATCTCTGTTAGTCAAGCGTCTCTGTTCTAAAAATACACAAACAGAATTCTGACCGTTTTTAGTAGCCTCTACTGATCCCTATACCCTTGCTGTGTCAGGGAACGTTACCAATCTAGGGGAATACGAAAATAAACAATTTTGTCAGGCAGAATTCAGCTGCCTTTCTGGCTTAGTGTGATAGACGGTCAGCCCGGTACTGATTTTTAATTTTCGTCCGGGTTAAGGCTTCCAATCTCTGACCCCTTTCTTTCTACCCCCCCTTTTTTTTCCTCTTTCACAATATTTTTCCCGATTGTCTTGGATAGATCTATATGTAGATCTATAATATATATATCTTAAACCGGTGTAAACTGTGTCACCCAATTGAATTAGCATATTTTCTTTGTAACTTGTTTTTACCCCAAATAAATATGCCCAGTTAGGCTCTAGCCCTGAATATGTCCTGCCTCTCTGGCTTAGTGGGCTAGACGATCAGCCCGATAGTAATTTTTAATCTTGTTCCGGGTTAACGTCAGGGTTTCATTCTCTGACCCCTTTCTTTCCACCCTTTTTCCCCCTGTCACAATATTTTACCCCATTATGTCTTGGTTCTTGGATAGATCTATATGTAGATATATTTCATTTGTCTTAAACTGATGTAAAATATTTCATACATTTTAATTAGCCTTTTGTAATTGTAACTGGTTTTGATCCCAAATAAATATGTTTAGGCTCTAGCACTGAATATGTCCCGACCTGATATAATGTGACCTGAGCCCTTTATGACATGGATGAATACCTGAAATGCAGACAACAAGGATATGTAGACTAGAATCAGAAATCAGTTTCCACAGACTGTCATCCACTTATACTTTACATTTATATGCATGCGAAAACCAAATATGGGTTTGCGTAAAGTTTGCCATTCCACTCCATCACTGCACTTTTGTCTAATGCCAGCAATTTTGTCAGTTTGGTTTGAATATAATTCCATCAGGAGAGGGAGTTTTTTTCTTTTTTTTTTTTTTTTTTTTTTTTTTTTTTTGCTTTTAAGTGAAAAACACCCCAATTTGTGTCGTAAATGTCAAAATTAGGTTTTTCGCATGTCCGCAAGTGCCACATGAGAGTGAGTTGTCACGGAAACCATTTTAAGATTCTAGTCTCCGTACATTGTTAAGTTAATCTAACGTTTTGAGTATGTCGTTGCAGTCACTTGAGGCACATGTCAGCTTGTGACATATTCCGTGTTCAAGCTGTATGGATTTGATTAGGCAATGGGTTTACCTTTTTCCCTCTCGGCATAATCAAGCAAAAAAAAAACTGATATAACCTTAGAAACTATCAGCCTATTCCCAAACCAAATTGAATTATATCCCCTGACTGCACAAAGCAGAACTGCTCCTAGGCCCGTATTTACCAAACTTTTCTAAATTCTAGACTAAGAATAAGAATAATTTATCAAGTCTAGACTTTCCCAAGAGAATTCTTAAGTACGTATTCACCAACGCAGTTTAGAACAGTCTCAGTTTAGAACGGTTTGTACACGGCGTAAGCGGCCGCGCACTGACGCCGGTTCCCGAAAACTGAGAGAGCGCATACGTAAAACGTTACCATCGTCGGTCGTCTGTCCCTCAACTCGCCAAACATGGAGTTCACACCCGTAAAAAAAAGCCAGGTGGACCACAGCCGAGGAAATGACATTGATCCAAGCATTGAACGAGCGGGAATCTAGATTGTTTGGATCAATGTCCGGCTGTGGTGCCATTAAACTCCGAAAAATGAAAGAAGCCGCATGGGATGAAATAGCTGAAATATTAAACAGGTAAGTAGATCTAGACCATAATGAACCGAAAAAAAAAAAAAATTTCTATTTTTACATACAATGGTCTATAAATGAAACCCTCACTGTAATGAATGGGAAAAACGCTCGTCGTTTAAATTTATCATGGAAATGTGAAATGTGTTATTTTAGTTTGTCCTTTTTGCTTGTTGAAAAAATTTTCTTTAAAGCTGTCTTGGGTGACGGCGATCTACCATGGAGCCGATGAATAAAAGTCCCAAAAATGAAGATGCATACTAATCGATACCAAAGTTTATAATGTCATTCAGACCAAGAAAATTAAACTTAACATAGAAATGTAACACAAAAATACAATGGCCTCTAGACTTAAAGTTTATGCATCCATCGTTGAATCTATTTTTAGAGACCAGCTGATTTGTCTTTACCGTGGACAAGTAGGACAAATATAAAATTAGTATCGAGTGGTTTTTCCCTGATGACTCAGTGTTAAACTACCTATAATGCAAAGTAAAACATGGCAGCACCCTTGCCACTAGCCACACTGCTTTGGAATGCATTGACAAATATATACGATTCTCGATTCAATGATGGTTTTTACTAAATTCTCACAACTAAACAGGAAATTAGAACCTTGGGCATCAATAATGATACGTCATGGATAAAAAGCTGAATGACTTTAGACAATTGCCATTTGTTTAATGAAAAGACTGGCTGTTAATCTTAACTAGTCAGCCTTTTCATGCAGATACATGTACACTTGTTGCAAACATCAATGAGGAAGACTTCTTGGAAACATGCACAATAGGTAGGAAAATCGGAAATTCACGATAGAATATACTTTCAGGTAATGTTCACAACTAAACCTTTGACTAGTTTCAGTAATAACTCGCCGTAAAAATATACATACATGTGTAGATACAGCCTACCCAGGGTGTATCAATGTGAAACCCGCTCTGTGTGCAAGAGGTACCAAGTTCGAAACCTGCATGATTTTTGTTAGCCCCATCAATAAATGTAAAAGTATTGCACTTTACTTAAAGCCATTATATAACTTTGTGATAGTACCGCTATACTAACGGAAAGTCTGGTATCTTCAGCCTTGGAAAGAAGACAGTGTAACATTATGACTCTTGAGGTAGACCCAGTTGCCTTTTGATACCAAGCGTTTGTTCTTTCCATGCTAGCCTGTTATGTCAGCACTTTTTGTTCAATATGTTTCAGTAGCAGTTTAATACTTTGTTTACATACATGTACTTGATTGATTTACATTACAGCCAATTTTTCTCTGAAAAAAGAGACAGCAAAACTGTAGAGAAGAAGTACTATAATTTGAAAGGAAAAGGTAAGCTTGCTGGGGTAAATTGTCCGTTTGTATCAATTTTCAATAGGAATCAATGCAAATGAATTCATGTACAAAGTAAATGAATGCTAAATGTAAATGCTAGGTTCATCACCCATGGGTCTATATAAATACCAGTATTAACTGAACCCACTGTAAAAGGAATGCTTTCAAGTGTACATTGACCGGTTATGGAAGATAACACATGCACATGTACAAAATTAATCTGCAAGATCCCTATCCAAACAAGTTGTTTGGCTTGGTATATTATATAGTGAACTAGCAAATCGGTAATCACACACGTCATTTGGCTATGTAAAGGGCAATTTAGCCATTTTGTTGGCTATTAAAAGTTCGGTCTTTTTGGTATGGAGTTAACATCAAGATCAGAATCCACACAGCATGCAACCTTATTTAGTTTTTAGACTGTGATACCTTGTGTCATACCATTTACTATGATAAACAAAAAGTCTTGAAAACAGATCCTGTTTGAACTTTGATTAACTATTTACCAGATGACAGAATTTCGGACTTGTTCAAATTGAAGGCATTTGCAATCAAAAAAATAATTGCAATTTAAAGGTTGAAAGTTGTTTTCGAAAGGGTTGAAAACATAACGGGAAATGGGGGGAAAATGCTTGTTATCGTCGTTTTCTCCTTTTCCCATGTTTGTAAAAAAGGCTTCTTTCTCAGGGTCGTTAAGAGTGGGCATTGTGTGGTAAATGGGTTAATGATTGATTCATTGAATGGTGTTTTATGCCACTTTCAGTAATACTCCAGTCAAATCACAGCAACAGCCCCTGTTTTACCAGTACTAGGCTGGGGCTCTGATACATCATGCCCATTGACACTTCAACGGAAAACAAAGTCCACTGAACCTCAGCATTACAAGTCTACACTTTACCACAGAGTCATGCAGCATCACAGAGTCATACAGGATCGCTTTGAATGACTGTAGAGGTCCCTCCATTTAAAGGCCCAATAGCAGCCAAATGTAATCAGTGCGGGTGCAATTTTAATTCATACCTTTAAGAAGCATGGAAGTTACTTGGAATATGACAATCTTGTTATTGTACGGTCTATCCATGTGTTAGTCGCTGGCAAAAAAATGAACTTTAAAAATACGCTAAAAGTTGCCTGGTCACTCCATCTTTTGTTAACACTCTAATTTTGAAATTCATTTTTCTGCCACTGAATAACACTCAGATCTACCGCACAATAACATATTGTTGTCTTCACAGTATTTTCCATACTTTTAAAAAGTGATTACATTTAAATGCATTTTAATACAACTGCATTGGTTGCATTTGGCCACTGTTGGACCTTTAATTATATGACAGAGTAACAGTTAAAAACAAATGGGATAAATAGATAAACAGACTATCATATAAATGTCAGGAACAAATTTATTTATATCATGCACTCACTGAAATTTTGTACTTACTATTTCCCAGGCAGAAACCCTATTGCTAGATAACATTGGGGATAGAGCTTCTGTCTGTGGTACCAGGCTTCATTGATACTGATGGTATGTACTTCTAACGGTATATAAATGTTTCTTCTTTAACTCTTTACCACACAACAAAATTTTAGACTCGTTCAAATTGAGAACATTTGTAGACGACCAAATTAATGTGACTCAGAAATTGAAATTTGTTTTGGGAATGGTAGAAAACAATGTGGGAAAAGGAGAAAATGCTGGTTACCAGCATTTTCTCCTTTTCCCACAAGGTTTTCGAAAGGCTTCTTTCTCATTGTCATGAAAACCCGGGATTGTTTGGTAAAGGGTTTAAATCAGTCTTTTGCTTACTACAATTAGCCAACCCTTCACAAAATCACTGCATGATTTTACAACCTATGTAAGGAAGGTTTATAAAACATTCCAGGCAAATGGAGAAATGCTTGTATCCACAATTTTTCATTATTTTCAGGACTTGTTTTCTACCCTTTCACAGACAAATCAAAACGCCTTAGACACATATTTATTGTTTGCTATCTGCCAATGCCTTTTACAACGATACAGCAAGTATAAAATTTTGTTGCCTGGTAAAGAGTTGCCCGTATGTTTTTACAGGCAATTTTGAAACCATGACATTAAAGACGCCCCCCCCCCCCAAAAGAAAAAAAGCAACTACCTGGCAGCAAAAATTATTATTCTTTTAACATGTTGGAAAACATGGTGGAAAATGGTTCAACTGTTTGGTAAAAGCAGTCACTACTTCCATCACAATGTTTTCCAAGACTTAAAGTTACAAACATCATCTGCTGCAGTACATCTGTCAATTACATTTATAACAAAGTCTTTCATTTTAGCACCATTTGTTGCCTCCCTGCACACAACAAGAGACTACATGAAGCACAACCTGGTAATCATAATTTATTGATTTCAAATTTAGTATGGAATGGTCAGATACCTATAATTTTTTCATCAATAACACATTATTGTAAATGCAAGAAGTAATGGTACAGTAGCGTCCAAAAGTAAACAATCCTGGTGTTGAACTGAAATTAGAATTCAATCATACCTTCTGAAACCATGGAAGTTATTGTGAAGAAGACAATCTGTTATTGTATTTTAGGTCCAAGTGTTAGTCGGTGGCAAAAATATGAAATTTAAAACAATGAAAAAAGTAAACAAAATATGGAGCATCGAGCAACCTGGAAACTTTTAACCTAGTTTAAAATTTATTTCTTGTCACCAACTAACACTTGGATTGATGGTACAAAAGCAGACTTTCGTCTTCATACTAATTCCCATACTTTTAAATAGTATGATTTAAATTTGAATGCCTTTTAATACCTGCATTGTTTACTTTTGGCTGCTACTGGGCCTTTAAGCAATTCATCAACTGAGTAAATAATACATATCAAATGCACAGAATGCGTGAAACAGCTTTCATTACACCTAGAAATGAGCCATGCTCTGGCAAAAGGGGCTTAATGCATCTCCGCGATCCATGATACCAATCAAGCCATAACATAATTTTGGATCCATAATAGCCACTTTTTTCAACAACCAACTTAATCATGAGGTAGACTTGTCCTTAGACATACAAAGATTTGACTTACAGCGAACAGTTTCGGCCCAGGTCAGCCTGCGCGGACTGCGCAGGTTTACCTGGGTCGATAATTTTCGCAGATGCATTAAGCCCCCTTTTCACAGAGCACAGCTCAAATGTATTGCTGAAATACATTCCAGTAAGGTATCTAGATTTGCATTTTGTTGCTGCGGATAACTTTAACCAAATGATCTCATGCTTGCCCTTTTTTTTCACTCCTGTAAAAACAGGGTTTAGTAAATTACGGTTGTATGACATCTTTCATTTGTTCACTTTCTTGTCATGTCCCTATTTTTGTTTTAACCATAGAAGCATTGAGGAAGTCCATCACAACGTATAGAGAATAGATGGTTGGTGTCTTGGATGGATTAAGTTTATAGGGCAAGGCGGAGGAATTTATCTGGTGAGCCGAAGGCGAACCGGATAAATCTCGGAGCCGAGTCCGATAAATTTAAACCATCCAAGACACCAACCATCTATTCTATTTATCCTGTCATGCAATGAAAAGGAACAGAACAAAACGAAAAACAAACATTGATATAGAGAACGTACCTTTCCTTCAATATTTTATGGTACAGATAGCATGAAATTCCACAGCCGAGCCTGACAAACTTTCCCAATCCAAGATACTTTAAACCATCTATTCTTCAACATTTCAATCCAAGACACTATTCTATTTGTCCTGTTTCTCATTTACAATCTTAAATCCGACTTTATAGAATAATTCTCTCGACATTAAAGCATGTATTAACATCTCTCACTATGGAAAAAACACACACACACAAATGGCGAACTGTGTAAAGCGTTTTGGATATGCAGCTGCAATAATGACGTCACGAATCATATTGACTACGTCATAAACGTGACGTTTACCCTGGGAAGAATGTTATGAAGAATTCTATTTTGTCTAACATAGTAAGAAAACTATCATGGGCATCGAATTTAAAGCGATAATTTTACTGTAAAATATTGATTTCGTGTAGTGACACTTAAAAGAAGTAGTTCCGGCTGGTCAGATGACCAACTAGCCTAATAAACCTTGATCACGTGACCAACTCACATAATAAACTTTGTCACGTGGTCAAGTGACCGTATATCAACAAGTTTATGTGACCCCGTGTTATACGACCGGATTTATAGGAGGTGACAGGATAAAATTATATTCATTACTTTTAATAGAATTTTCTTTTTAAATTACAGAAATTGACATCCAAAGTAGCCAAAATACAGAATACTCTAGGCAATTCAATGACCAACAAACTACAGGTTCGGATTTACTTTCTATAATATGCTACATGTGTATGAATCTACTTGGCTGGTAAGAGTGAAATAAATATAATTAAAAAAATTTTTTTACTGCAATTTACCCATCTTGAGGAAAAAAATAAAAAATCATACAGTACCTTAACCTCACAGCTGTGGAGGATTTTTCGGGAAAAAAAAAGTTTGATTGCTCTCTTGCTTTTAATGTTTGTTTACTTTCACCTTCCAAAGCAACCTAGTGATATCACTGCAGCTGCCCACATATGAGTATATTAGCTGACATACTTGGCGGCAGCAAAGTTTTGCCTTGGCTAAATTCCCTTGAATTCAATTTGGTAGTATTCATTATGTGTCACTTGTAAATGTATTAAATATTGTTATTCATTTAACCATTCTTTTTTTAACAGGCAAAAAAAAGGACATATCAACAATTAGCTGAGGAAACTCTAGAATTAGACAAGGAAAGAATGAACCTAGAAATCCAACTTTTAAAGGAAAAGCTCAATTACAGAAAAAATCAAAATTCTATACTTAAAAAAATGAAATAAAACTAGACCTTGAAATTGAAACCTTACAACAAAACAAAAAAAAAAAAAAAAAAAAAACTACATTCACTGAAGAAAGAACTAATGAGTTTACAATTAAAAGGATTCCTTGACTTTGGCTTCTCACTTATATAAAATAAATACACCATATTCAATTTTTGAATATGATAATATGATATGGTAATGATTCAATTTTCATATGCTATTTGAATGCAATTTGTGCATTAATGATATAAGCTGCCCATGGGGTCCTGAATCGCTATACTGACAGTTACTGACTAGCGTACCTTAACCCTTTACCAAACAATCATGGGTTTTAACAGCTTTTGACAACATTGTAGGAAAAGGAGAAAATGCTGGTAACCAGCATTTTCTCCTTTTCCTACAATGTTTCCTACCTTATAAGGGAACTTTATCTCATTAGTATCAATTTTTCAATGATTGAGCAAATGTTGTTTCATGGTACATCAGCAGCTAAAGTAACTGCAACACATCCACAGTACTTGAAATAATAGCAATTCAAAATGAGAAGCATGAGGAAAAAGCAATCAACTTGAGTAACACAAGAATAGATGTAGAGTCTAGCAGAAATATGAATTTTAAAGTATAAAGGTATAAAGTTCCCAAGTTGCTTTATCTTCTTACTTTTTACCTGGTTTTAAAGCCCCAATAAAGTCCAAAATTAGAATTTTTTTATGCTTGAAAAAAGGCACGAATCTGTTAGATTTACTCTTATTTTGTCGCCAAGGGGATAGGGGCGTTCATTGCAGCATCGGTTGATGTCACAGAACCATACAAAAAATCCTATTTTTTTTTTATCAATTCTCCCAAGTGACGTTGCCACGCACTATTCGGAATCATTCTGGTGTCCTATTTGTAGACACCATGTGACCGATGACGTATTACACAGACGATGTGCTTTTTCTCCTTAGAAAACGTTGCGAAACTTCGGTAAGTCTTTAATTTTCGTTAAATTACCTTCGCTCATCGTATCTAATTTATTTGTATGCATTTGATTGGTAAATCGGAGTTGTGTTATATTTATTTCGATCATGATATGCCTATTTCTTCTTGTCAAGAGTCGTCCAAAGATCGAATGACATCTCGGCCTACAACACTTTCGGCCTGTACAATTTCGACTAGTATGAAATTCGGCGCATACAAAATCGAATGTCTACACAGGATATAAAGGTTTGTAATATGAGCCATGGAGAATAAGTCAAACAAAATGTGGACGGTTTATAACGAAGATCAGACTTAACATTATGTGCATTCTGATCTTGATCTTCGTAGGTAATGAAAAGGTTAAGAACTTTGTGGGTTTTTTTTTTTTTTTTTGGTCTGTAATTACTAGCGAATTTTGACCTGAGTTTAGCATCAGGTGGTGGACGTTTTATATCAAAGGTCAGACCTCTTAAGAGGTGCAATCTGATCTCGATCTATGCTGTCAACAAAGGATATTTCTCAACTTTCAAGAGTTTAGTAAAACACATTGCTTATAGTTATTTTTACTGCTAGTTTTTGAAGACAGAGTTGATGTTACTTCATCAGTCAAGTTATTGCATGCAGATGAACCATACTTTTCAAAATTATAGATACATATTCCAAAGCTGATAAATACATGTACTTCAAGTTGTTGGAGTGCAAGACAATTGAAGACAAAAGTAGAAGTTTACTAGTACTCAAGTAATATTTATCTACCATATTGTGATTAAGAAAAATATTTTTTATGTCATTTTTTTACTGATCTCTTTTCTTTCCAATCTAAAAACAGTGTATCTTTTTAGGGTGTGATACAGAGAGACCAAGATGTTTGTTAACCGACAAATAGATATCCCAGTCTGGTGTTACTATATCTCTGCTGTACGACGATTTTTTTTCCACAGATTTTAGCACAGTCCATGTCAACAGGTATTTGAATGATATTTAGATCTACATCTATTACACATTAATGTTAGAACTTTGAAGTCTATTATATTTTAAGCTTAGAAAGGATCAGCTGCTGAAGGGATGATTGATCAAATACAACTTTTTTACACCCTTCCCATAATTTTTTAAAAGGAGCAATTGTTTGCCACAAGCAACTGCTCCTTTCTCACATTTCTCCATTTAGTTGATTTTTGTGTGTGTGTGTGTGTGTGAATATTCCCCAGTTGTCGGTTGTTTAATGCCATTTTCAACATTATTTCAGTTTTATCACGGCAGCCAGTGCACCTGTCCATGCTTATCAAGAGTTTCTGTTTCCAGTACTTTGCATAATATCCCACTGGCTGCTTTTCCACGTAATCATTGTCAATACACTGATTAGCATTGAGAGGGAAATGTATCCTGTTGCAATGACTATCATCAATCCTGGGAAAGAAATTGGCTGAGCTAGGGATTTGAAGCAGCAATCCCCCAATCTCAAGTCCTTTATGCGACTAGCTGCACCACCAGGGCTCTGCAGTAGTATTTCGTAAAAGTAATGTACTCTTGATAGAGAAAAAGGCATGCCTTGGGGCTAAAACAAATTAAAGTCCAACTTTTAGTAAGCAAGCACAAAAGGTACATTCAAAAGCTGCTTTGTATTAAGCCAGCACCAAAGAGACTCTCAAATTGTGTGTTTTTTTTTTTACCTTGAAAAAGAAGGCTTTTGAAACATAATGAAAAAAGGTGAAAAGCAACATTTTCTATTTCCAAAAGTGATTTTACCTTTTTAGACAAGTTCCGTCATTTGAGCCACATTCAATTTGTTGTCCACAAATGCTTTCAATTTGGACAAGTTAGAAATTTTATCAGCTTGAAAAGAATTAGTTTAAAGGTGGCCACAAGGGCAGGGTTTACTGTATAAAGAAATGAACATATCTTGTAAAATAGTTCTAGAGATACAATCTGAGACTAGTAGATTAAAAATACATGTGTTCTTCAATCTAAATTTACTTGATTGATTGAATGGTGTTTAATGTGTCATTCAACATTATATCAGTCATTTCATTGCGTCAGTTTGCTTGTTCATGTATACCCTGGGTTTAAATGGTGCAAGGCTATGGCTCTGTAGTGTCATGCCCAAGGACACTCTTATGAAAAACCCATTGCTTCCAGTGAGGCTCAAAGCTCGGACCTCCAGGTTATGAGTGTTACACTTTACCACTGAGCCAGGGAGACCTTATATAAATTTGTATTTCAGACTCAAAATGCGAATGCAGTCTCAATGGCAGTGTAAGATACAAGGACATAGTTGTTAAATGGCCTCTTTAGGATTTCATTTAACTCTACCAAACAACAAAATTTTGGACTAGTCCAAATTCAAAGTATTTGCAGCCAAAAATTTAACTGTGGCTCAAGTGATGGAATTTGTTTTTATTAGGGTAGAAAACATAGTGTGGAATCAAGAAAATGCTGGTTACCTGCATTTTCTCCTTTTCTCACAATGTTTTCAAAACACCTGGAGATGCATTAAGCTCCCTTTTGCCCAAGCATGGCCCATACATACTTTGCATTATTTAACTCTTTACCAAACGACAAAATTTTAGACTGAACCAAATTGAAAGCATTAATTTTGCAGACGACAAATTAAGTGTTGCTAAATTGATGATTTCTCTTTTTGATAGGGTAGTAAACATTGTGGGAAAAGGAGAAAATGCTGGTTACCAGCATTTTCTCCTTTTCCCGCAATGTTTTCAAAAGCCTTTTCTTTCAGGGTTGTTAAAAGTCGGGATTGTGTGGTAAAGAGTTAAAAAGAAATTTATGTTCTTGTCATTTCAGTGTCTCATTTTGAACAGAGTGACGTGACATTTGAACAGTGTGGACAGGGAAAAAATCGCTCACAGTTTATAGACAAATATGGCCAATATTAGTGCATCTACTAACTTAACAATATACCAGTAACATTGGAATGGACTTCTGCAGTGATTGGTGATCGTAATTTTAGAATTTTGGATCAAAATTGTGGATTTTGGAGGTTTCTTTTGGAACAATTTGAGTGAGTAAAATTCAAAATAAGAACTCTACCTATACATATACCTATACACATCATCTACAGAAAATAAAGCTAGAAAACAAGTTTGGACAGATACAGTTACGAGCTATTGCTTTCTGAGTGCTGGAATAGATAATGGGTATAAGATGACTGATTTTGCTTATGAGCTATGCTCTGTAATAAGGGGGTTTAATGCACCTGTGAGAAGTATCGACCCAGGTCAGCCTGTGCGGACTGCACAGGCTGACCTGAGAGGAAACTTTTCGCTATTGGACAATTTTCTGTATGTAATAGGACCATTCCACCTCATGATTCAGTCAGTTGTTAGAAAAAAAATGTACTCTGTGGATCCATGATCATGTTATGACTTGCCAGGTATCATGCATCACAGAGGTGCCTTGAGCCCCTTTTGCCACAGCCTGGTTCATGTTACTATACACAGGTATTTACTTATGAACAGGACAAAGCCCAGGTAGCTCAGTCAAGGACTTGAGAACAGGGGGTCAGTGGTTTGATTCATGGCTTTTCCAATTTCTTAGAATTGATAATATTCATTGAGACATGTGGGAAAGCAGCCAGTGGCTTGGAAATATTATTGTGTGAGGTACTTTAAAAAGGGTTTTTGTCAGTTTAACCCTTTACTAAACAATCTTGAGTTTTCACGACCCTAGAGATGAAGACTTTTGAAAACATTGTTGGAATTCTCTGGTTACCAGCATTTTTTTTCATTTTCCCATAATATTTTCTACCCTTTCAAAAGCAAATTTCAATACTTGAGTCCCATTTATCATCTGCAAATACTTTCAAGTCTAAAATTTTGTTGTTTGTCAAGAGTTAAAAACTATGTGCAGAAATGGGTTAACCGTTTACCAGATGACAGACTTTCGACAAGTCCAAATTGGAAGTGTTTTTTGACAACTACTGTAATTCAGTGTGGCGGAAAGGATTAGATTTGTCATTGAAATGGTAGAAATCATTGAGGGAATAGAAGAAAATGCTGGTTACCAACATTTTCCCCTTCACCCACGAAGTTTCTAAAGCTATCTCCTGGGGGTCATTAAAAGACGAGATTGTTTGCTAAAGGACCATTGTATACTTGATTTAAAAGCTTGAAAATATGTAGAGAGTGAAAACAATTGCAGTTTGCTCAAATGTACTTTTTATTGGTCTCGAACTTTGTAAGATATAGTTTTGTTTTAAAATTCATAAACATGAATTAAAACTGTAACCCTTTCCCAAATGACAGAATTTTATGCTAGTCCATATTGAAAGCATTTGCAGTTGACAAAATAATTGTGACTCTAAAATTAAGATTCTTTTTTGGAAGGGAAGAAAACACTGTGGGAAAAGGAGAAAATGCTGGTTACCAGCATTTTCTCCTTTCCTACAATGTTTTCAAAGGGCTTCTCTCTCAGGGCTGTTAAAAACTGTGAGTGTGTGGTAAAGGCTTAAACTGGAAATAGAGTTTAGTATCTTTCAATAATTTTCCTTTTAGTAATAAAAAACAATGGTCACAAAAATATCACACTCAACTCTTTACCACACAAACCTGGGTTTAAATGACCCTGAAGAAGAGGGCTTTTGAAAACATTGTGGGAAAAGGAGAAAATGCTGGTAACCAGCATTTTCTCCTTTTCCCACAATGTTTTCTATCCTTCCCAAAACAAATTTCAATTTTTCAATCATATTTATTTTGTCGTCTGCAAGTGCTTTCAATTTGGACCAGTCTAAAATTTTGTCGTTTGGTAAAGAGTTAATCATATTGGTAATCTTAATTCAATATTCTTTATGACTGTTGTAAAAACTTATTACTGGCTATCTGTATCTTGGGCAAAAATACTGTTCATGTAAAACTTTCCATCATAGAGCACCTAAGGTAGGAAGAGAAACAGAAACAAGTAAATGTATTTGACTGATATATGTCACAATGCAATAAATCTGTTTTCAACAGTATTTCAACTGTATAGCAGTAGCTGTACACTTACTCATGTTCACTTGATCAATAACTGATATCCCTTTACCACACAATCCCGACTTTTAACGACCCTGAGAAAGAAGCCTTTTGAAAACATTGTGAGAATAGGAGGAAATGCTGGCAACCAGCAGTTTCTCCTTTTCCCACAGTGTTTTCTACCCTTCCCAAAACAAATTTCAATTTTTCAGTCACATTTATTTTGTCGTCTGCAACTGCTTTCAATTTGGACCAGTCTAAAATTTTGTTGTTTGGTAAAGAGATATTACTGGCAATAAAGCTGGGGGAAGTTACTTTTTGTAGGAAACTACCTATCAAGCTCCAGCTACAGTTGAATTTTGAACACATGTTTTACAAATCATATCAACCAAAAGGCCGTGGTTGGCTTGCAAGCATCTTCACGTCCTTGTTTATTAACCCTTAACCACACAATTCCGGGTTTAAACGAACCTATGGAAGATGCCTTCTGAAAACATTCCGAGAAAAGGAGAAAATGCTTGTTACCAGCATTTTCTCCTATTCCCACTGTGTTTTCTACCCTACCAGAAACAAATATAAATTTTGAGTCACATTTATTTTGTCGTCTGTAAATGCTTTCAATTTGGACCAATCTAAAATATTGCTGTGTGGTAAAGAGTTAAGTGTCATTGCAACAGGATTTGATCCTCTCAAACTCCTGAACATGATTTGGGTTTGCTCATGGGGGAAACAGCCAGTGAATTTTAGAAAATTTGCTGAGAATTACTAGTATATGAAATATAGGTAAAAGGCGCATTATTAAATTTAAACCTTTTTCAAACAATCCAAGTTTTAACAACTCTTAGTAAGACAGCCTCTCCAAATATTGTGGAATAAAGAGAAAATTTTGGTACAATATAGCCTGTAGAAAAAGCAGAAAATGTTGGTAGCCTGCATTTTTTCTTTTTTCCCCACACTGTTTTCTACCCTTCCAGAGAGACATTTATTGTGTTGAGTTACATGTACTTTTTCATCTGCAAATAGTTTCAATTTAGATGAGACTAAAATGTTCTTCTCTTGTAAAGATTGGGTGTTTATTTGTTGGAGCATTTTGCACCACTTTGAACATTATTTCAGATATTTATTTATGTCAGTGTGACAACTCATTACTCTGCAATGTCTTGCCTAAGGACATTCCTTAACCCTTAAAGCCCTAGATTGATTGATTCTATGGTGTTTAATGCCATTTTCAACATTATTTCAGTTATATCGTGGCGGCCTGTGCACCTATCCATGCTTTCCTAGTGTTTCTTGTAGCAGTGCTTCGCACAGTATTCTTTCCAAGCCACTGGCTGCTTTTCCCACATAGCCATTGTCAAAACAATGGTCAGTGGTGAGAGAGGAATGAACCCTGTCGCAATGACTATCATCAATCAGCAGAAAGAAATTGGTCGAGCCGGGAATCGAACCAGCGACCTCCTGTTCTCAAGTCCCTTACGCTACAGACTGAGCTACAGGGTGTGGCTTAAAGCCCTGGAACCAACTTAAGTTGTTTTTGCAGACAGTAATTGTTTTTGCAGACAGTGTAGATAAAGATCAGACTGCACATAACATGTAGTCTGATTTAAGATCTATACTTTCTGCTACTATGAAACAAGTTTTGTCAAAATAAAGCAAGACGGCTACCATTTTCTTACTTTCCAAGCAGGTGCGCAACCCTTTACCAGTTGGTAAAACTTTAGTTCAATTGTTCAAATTGGAAACAATTGCAGATGAAAAATTGGACTTAGTAGCTCAAATGAAAAGATTTGCTTCAAGAAGAATAGTAAACATTATGGGAAAAGGAAAAAATACTGGTAACCAGCAATTCTGCTATTTCCACAATGTTTCAAAAGCATTTTTCTTTGTTAAAATGATTAAACAGTGCTTAACATAATAACTTGGATGTTCTGGTTAACCCTTTACCACACAATCCCAACTTTTAAAGACCCTGGGAAAGAAGCCTTTTGAAAACATTGTGGGAAAAGGAGAAAATGCTGGTAACCAGCATTTTCTCCTTTTCCCACAATGTTTTCTACCTTTCCCAAAAAAAATTTCAGTTTTTGAGTCACATTTATTTTTTCGTCTGCAAATGCTTTCATTTTGGAAATGTCCAAAATATTGTTGTTTGGTAAAGAGTTGAGGGCAAGCAATAGCTTCTAACATTGCTATGTATGTATGAATATATTTTTTTATTTTTGTCCACAAATTCTTCTTGTAGGACTATTGTGATGTACATGTATTTAAAATAATAAAATAATATTACACTATATTGCCTTGATTGTTGCATGAAACATATCTGTCTTTGTAAGAGCTGTGATCTGAACCAGCCAGTTTTATATCGTAGTACTGAAGGCCAGCTTTTCACAGGCTACATATTCTTCAGCAACACCACAGAATATGTCTTTGGAAATCTGATTATTCTGCTGTATAACTGAAAAATTAAAAAAGGACGTATTCTCTTTTTTAATTTATCTCAGTCTTAAACTGTAAAAAAAAAAAAAAGACAGCAGTATAGTAATAGGTGTAGGTTTACTCCAACTTCATTCCATTTGATAACAGAATTGATTGCAGCATTTGTCCAGCATGTGGTTGAACTTAAATAATGTTGAAAACCGTACATGTATGAAGTCATAACTGTACAAATACAGCTTTTCACAAACCTGTTTCGAAACAGCATTGGTAATTACTTATCATTTGTAGGGAAGAATCATGTGATCCATCTTCCACAATGTTACTTTTCCATATGGATCGAAATTGACTGCTGCTGCATTTCCAACCTTTTACTAATTTTCTTCACATGTTCTTTACCCTAGTATGGCATATGTCTCAAAGCCCGAATAGTAGCAAAAAGTACACAAAAAGTAGGTCAGCAGTCGCTGTGCTGCTCTATCTTTTGTTAACTTTTTACTTGATTTCAATTTTTTTTTTTTTTTTGCCATAGACTTACACTTGGATTGACTGTACAACAACAGATTGTCATCATCCCAACAATTTCGTACTTTCAAAAGGTATGACTTAAATCAAAATGCACTTTAACACCCACTTTGTTTACTTTTGGTGGCTGCTGGGCCTTTAAACAGTAGCACATACAATCATGGGTATGGGCTATACATCAAACAAATGAATGTAGTTTTTAGCCTTTCAATTTCTGACAATCATTCTGTTTACATGTATGATACATGTAAATTCTAGAACAGTGTAATGCAGTATCTTTTACTCAGTAATCAGCACTTTTGCAAATGAAGCCCGGTTTGATTGACTGAGTGATACATACGTGTAGCTTTCAACATTATATCAGTCATACCATTTTGACAGATCATTTATTCATATGTTTCCTGAGTTTTAACAATATCTGAAGTAACTTGCCCATGGACATCCCAATGAAACCCAGTGAGAATTGAATCTGAGTCATGGATTACTTATATTATGCATTTACCACTGAGACATGAAGTAATCCTTGAGCCCTTTACAGCTGTTCAGTTGAATAAAACTTGTGGCATTACTAGTATCACAAGGGTCAGCTCAAGTAATATAGGAGAACTGTGAAGCCCTAAGTGACAAAACAAAATTCAGTCGCATAAGCACAGTAGTAGCTTAATCAGCTGTCTACCGGTATTTTGTCCGACAGCATATTTTCAAGAATTCTGCTCCATTTTCATCCTGGCCTATAATAAGGGTTTCATTCAAGATCTAGTAAAATGAGACAGCAAAAACTTCTTGCAGTATACCAGTAATCTTGAATCTACACTGCTTCTTTAAAGGTATAGCCCATGCGGTGGGTTGAGTTGAATCCCTGAAACTGCAATACATGTACATTGTTTTGAATTTTCATTACTTTACCAGTCATGTAAATTTTGTGAATTTGGCTATTGAAAATAAAATTTGTTTTATCTGATTAAGACATATGTACCTGAAAAGTGGTTGCCAAATTCTGAATCTACTGGGATGGAATCACAATCATAACAGAGTCAGAAACCAAGGCTCATCTGCAGTCAGTATAATTCAGTATGTGTATCATCATGTAGGAGGATCCATTCACATTGGCCAGAGATGTGTAAAGTAATTATCTCCATACTCTGGAATATCATTTACATATCATTTAACATTCTGTGCTAGAAATTTAATGGTGTTTTACTCCGCTTGCAACAGTATTTCAGTCATATCATGGCAGCATCACACAAATTCATGTATTTCCTGGGATTCACCAGTACTAGGTTAGGGCTCTGAAGTGTCTTACCCAAAGACACTCCCATGAAAAAAAGAGCAGATCAAACCCCAGACCTAATAATGTGCAAATTCATCTTTTACTCTTTACCAAACGACAAAAATTTAGACTTGTCCAAATTGAAAGCATTTGCAGATGACAATTTAATGTGGGCCAAACGATAGAATATGTCTTTGATAGGGGAGAAAATATTGTGGGAAAAGGAGAAAATGCTGGTTACCAACATTTTCTCCTTTTCCTACAATGTTTTCAAAAGGCGTATTTCTCAGGGTCGTAAAAACTCGGGATTGTGTAGTAAAGGGTTAACATACAATCCAGTGCTGTAATGACCCAGAGGCATAAACCTTTTCAGAACATTGTAGGAAAAGGAGAAAATGCTGCTGGTGACTAGTATTTACCTTTAATTCAACAATTGTTTCTCCTGTTTCAAATACAAATCATGTAGATCCAATACAAGCTATGTCGTCTGCAAATGGCTTCAATCTAGACAAGTCCAAAATTTTGTCATCTGCTAAAAAAAACCCACCAAGTTTCCATTGATATGTGCACTGACCAGATTAGGGAAAGATAATTGGTTTCTACGTTCAAATTTGTGTCACCCAAGAAATTCAGCTTTTTTTTTTTTTTTAAATGGTGCAGATTTAATTCAACACATTGAGTTTCAGTTGCATTTCTAAAGTGTTATACACACACACACACACACACACACACACGCACACACCAAATACTTAGCCTTGTCCAACACTAAGGCATTTGCGGAAAAACAAATATTTCTCAAACAATGAAATTTGTCTGTGATACAAGAAAAATATTGTGAAAATAGGAGAAAATGTCGGCTACCAACTTTTTCTCATTTTTCCACCATGTTTTCAAAAGCATTTTTTCGATATCTAAAAACTAGGGATTGCTAGGTAAATGGCCAATCTCCGAATAAATATGCGTCGCGTATATCCGAGGTTCAGACTACATTCATGCACATTTAATCATTATCTGCATTCTCCGCAAAGAAAATGGGTCAATCGGGTGCTGCGCAAAAATGAAAGATCACTTGCATCTCACAGTTGAACGGCGAGCGACAGTATAATTCATGTATTACACACTAAGTAATAGTAAATTAGTGTGTAATATATGAATTATACTGTCGCTCGCCGTTCACCTGTGTTTCATCTTACTAGCCGATATTCATTAATCAGAAAGTGCTTACGTATCCTGTTCCAACAGTAAATGGGGAAATCAACACAGATATGTAGCGATAAATCTGTTTTTAACACAATAAATATAAGATGAACGTAAGGCGACTTACCGATTCAAGAATGCGAACTGAAATCCACATCTGTTTTCAGACAGTTCTCTCATTCTGTATATTTATACGGAGCTTCTTGTTCAAAACAAAAGAAACAAATCCTAAACTAGACGCCCGTTTGTTCTTTCTGTGTCGCTCTTCGGCAAATTCGGTAAACGAACTTGGTTTTCTGTCGAATATGATTCTCACACCGTCACACCGTCCTCCATTTTGTTTTTTGTTTACCTTAGCTCCAAGGTACCACGTGGTGTACCTACGTCATCGTTATTGATGTAAACAAAAGTTAGAGATACCTGGTAGTATTTCTTGCAGTTTTGAAAGTAATTCTTCTGCAAGCGAATGGAACTTTGACCAATCGCACATTAAGAGAGTGTCATCGTTATATTAATTTACGTAGTTTTAAATGGTATGATTAAAATTTAACTTCATTTTTTACCCCGCACTGTTTACATTTGGACTTTATTGGGACTTTAAAATTCATTTTTCTGCCAGCCACTTACACTTGGACAGACAATACATTAACAGAATGTCATCTTCACAATAATATCCATACTTTTAACATTTTTTTTAAAGTAACAATAGCTGCAAAAGTAAACAAAGCAGGTGTTAAAATTTTTTTTTTCCTTGGTGAATTTTCTGTATGTTGAAGGAAGAGTCCACCTCATTATTAAGTCGGCTGTTTAAAAAAAAAGTAGATATGCATTTATAAGTATGTGGAGGCTTGCATAGTATTACAAACTATGGAGATGCACTAAGCCATCTTTTGCCAGAACATGGCTCATATAGATTTAAATCATACCATTCAAAAGTATGGAAAAATTATAGTGACTATGACAATCTGTTATTGTATGGTTGGTGCAGGTGTTAGTCAGTGGCAGAAAAACTAATTTCAAAACTAGGTTAAAATTTGCCAGACCTGTCATTTTATCTTTCGTTTACTTTTTGCCTGACTTTCAAAATTCATTTCTCTGTCAGTGACTAACACTTGGACTGACCACACAATAATATCAATTCACACAATAATGTCATTTTCCCATTATTTTCCATACTTTTGAATGGTATTATTTAAATTTAAATGTATTTTAACATCTGCATTGCACTGCTTTCTTAGCCACTATTGGGCCTTCAAGAAGTGAGCATCAGTGTCATCACTGCAGCTGCATTCCAGATTAAGAACACTTCACTTTAACGGATGATATGTGATCACACATATATGGTTAGAAGTTTGATTGCCAAATGGCAAGAAAGCACACTATGGCTCTATGACAGCTGCTTTACGGCATAAGAACACTTTACACAGTTTTTCTTTTTTCTCATAGTGAAAAGTATGTTGATATGTGCATGGTTTCAACATATTTTTCACTTGGAGGAAACACAAAGAACTGTGTGAAGCGTTCATATCACGTAATGCAGCTGTCATAGTGACATCACAGATCATCATGGATAATGCTTTCTAAGACTTATACACCTTAAAAAACTGATTTGCTATTTGTTGGCGTATATGGTTACCAGTGTTGCCTTCCAAAGCTGGATCTTGAAATCCAATGTTATCCTCTATATCATTAACATGTTCAATGATATCACCTTGATCTATGCCAATAATGTGAAGGACAACACAAGAAGTAATATATTTTATTGCAGTTGCTGGACAAGCTCTAATTCCGATTTGAAGGATGGGAAAGCGTCTTTTCATGATTCCAAATGTCTGTTCTAAAATTACTCTTGTTCTACAAAGGCTGGCATAGAAACACCTAGGTAACTTGTAGTATTTCTCAGCTGCATTACCTCTCACTGGACAGGGAACCCTTATCATTCCTTCAGTCATTCATTATTTAGATCATTGTGTACAGTTAAACTGTTATGTTAAACTGTTATTTTACGTTTAGAATATTAACCTTTTATGACACAATCCGGAATTTTAATGACACTGGGGAAGAATCCCTGGTAACCAGCATTTTCTCCTTTTCCCAAATTGTTTTCTGCCTTTTTGGAATCAGGTTTCATCAGTTCATCCATTTTAAATTGATGGTCTGTAACAGCTTTGAATTTCGTCTCGTAAAGAGTTAAATAGTTCACTACATCTTGCACTAATGGATATTGACTAATTGATTGTGTGGTGTTTAACACCGTTTTCAACATTATTTCAGAGATATCATGAAGGCCAGTGCACCCATCCATGCTTTCCTGGAGTTTCTTTTACCAGCACCACCGCGACTCAATGACCTTTTGTGGACAGTGTGTATCAAGATCAGACTGCACAGAACAGCAGTCTTTTCTTGGATCTACACTGTCCGATAAGAGGATATATTTTCTCCAAAATGTAACTTCTAAATAGCAATATTCAGGTGTTTACCATTGGCTTGAGAGTTTCATTTAAATTTTCTAGCAGGTTAAGGGTTAAACTTAAACTGGATGATAGTCAACCAACAGCATGAATAGCCCCGGTAAGTCAGTCGGTAGCATACAGGACATGAGAACAGGAGGTCGCTGGTTCGATCCCCGGCTCGGCCAATTTCTTTCTGAGGATTGATGATAGTCATTGCGACAGGATTCATTCCTCTCTCAAGTTTCGACGGTGGTTATGTTGCAAAGCAGCCAGTGGCTTGGAAGAATATTGTGCGGAGTACTGGTAAAAGATACTCCAGAGAAGCATGGATATGTGCACTGGCTGCCACTATATAACTAAAATAATGTTGAAAATAGGGTTAAACACCATACAATCAGTCAATCAATCAAATTCGCTAGTCTGTCAGTACTTTCAGTACTTTGATTTAATATAGACATGGGGAAAACCGGGATTTGTAAAACAGACTGCCAACTAACAATTTGCAATAACGTCCACACCATGCTGGGCTTATATACGAGCTATTTCCAAAGCCTACATGGGCTATGCCTGTCCAGGAGGAGATGCTACATACCAAATATCAAAGCTCTAGGCCTTGTAGATCTAGTTTCTGACAAGATTTTTAAAGTTCATTCTATATACCTTTATGTCCTGTTTTGACCCAGGGGCATCATTTGAACAAAATTGGTAGAAGTCCACAAGGAGATGCCACATACCAAATATCAAAGCTCTACGCCTTCTAATTTCAGAAAAAAAAAAAAAAAAAAAACATTTTTAAAGTTTGCTCTATATACAATTTTGCCCAAAATCGTGGTACTGATACCATAAACTTTCCGAGCCGAGCCTGACAAAATTTCCTGGAATCAAAGACACTACTGTCTATTCTTCAAATTTTCCAATCCACGACACTATTCTGTTCATCCTGTTTCACATTTACAAACATAAATCCGACTAGATAGAATATTCCGCTCGAAATTAAGGCACGTATTGACGTCTTTCGCACTATGAAAAAAACACGCTTGTATGGCGAACTGTGCCAAGCGCTTATGGTATGCAGCTGTAATAATGACGTCATGAATAATATTGACTACGTCATAAATGTGACGTAAACCCTCGGAAGAATGTTGTGGCGAAGAATTCTAGTCTATTTTAAATAATAAGAAAAATCAACATGTGCATCGAATTTTAAGCGATAATTTTACTATGAAACATTGATTTCGTGTACCGGCACCTAAAAAAGGAGTTCCGGCTGGTCACATGACCAACTAGCCTAATAAACCTTGATCACGTGACCAACTGACATAATAAACCTAGTCACGTGGTCAAGTGACCGTATATCACCAAGTTTATATGACGCCCTGTTATACGACGGAATTTATAGGAGGTGACAGGATAAATAGAAAATAGATGGTTGGTGTCTTGGATGGATTAAGTTTATAGGGCAAGGCGGAGGAATTTATCTGGTGAGCCGAAGGCGAACTGGATAAATCTCGGAGCCGAGTCCGATAAACTTAAACCATCCAAGACACCAACCATCTATTCTATTTATCCTGTCACGCAATGAAAAGAAACAGAACAAAACGAAAAACAAACATTGATATAGAGAACGTACCTTTCCTTCAATATTTTATGGTACAGATAGCATGAAATTCCACAGCCGAGCCTGACAAACTTTCCCAATCCAAGATACTTTAAACCATCTATTCTTCAACATTTCAATCCAAGACACTATTCTATTTGTCCTGTTTCTCATTTACAATCTTAAATCCGACTTTATAGAATAATTCTCTCGACATTAAAGCATGTATTAACATCTCTCACTATGGAAAAAACACACGTACACAATTGGCGAACTGTGTAAAGCGTTTTGGATATGCAGCTGCAATAATGACGTCACGAATCATATCGACTACGTCATAAACGTGACGTTTACCCTGGGAAGAATGTTATGTCGAAGAATTCTATTTTGTCTAACATAGGAAGAAAACTATCATGGGCATCGAATTTAAAGCGATAATTTTACTGTAAAATATTGATTTCGTGTACTGACACTTAAAAGAAGTAGTTCCGGCTGGTCAGATGACCAACTAGCCTAATAAACCTTGATCACGTGACCAACTCACATAATAAACCTAGTCACGTGGTCAAGTGCCCGTATATCAACAAGTTTATATGACCCCCGTGTTATACGACCGGATTTATAGGAGGTGACAGGATAAAATTATATTCATTACTTTTAATAGAATTTTCTTTTTAAATTACAGAAATTGACATCCAAAGTAGCCAAAATACAGAATACTCCAGGCAATTCAATGACTAACAAACTACAGGTTCGGATTTACTTTCTATAATATGCTACATGTGTATGAATCTACTTGGCTGGTTAAGTCCAATCCAGTTCATATCATTTGTTTATAGACACTGATTTGTAGAGCAAAACCTCTAAGAATGTACATGGCAATATATGGCATTTTTAGAACCTTGAAAATCCTGCAGAAAATATCTACTGATCCTAAATTGACACAGTCTGAAATATTTTTTTTTTTTTTTTTTTTTTAGTGGTCTTTATCCACTAACCATTTTATTTCTAAATCTCATTCTATTTCTGAATTACACATCACACCACTTGGTTGTCTGAAACAGAACATCTCAGCCTAACACTAATTTCTACGTAATGAGTGACATCACCCTGATGACATCATGAAATCTGCTTATCATCCCAATTTTGAGTCCAAAAACAACAAAGTGGTCAAATCAACTTCGGAGCAACACCTTTACCAAACAATCCTGTGTTTTAACAATCCTGAAGTAAAAGACTTCTGAAAACAATCTGGGAAAAGGAGAAAATGCTGGTAACCAGCATTTTCTTCTTTTCCCACAATATTTTCTACACTTTCAAAGATGAATCCCATAATTTTAGCCACATTTCATTTGTTACCTGCATAATTATGCTCTCGGTATGGAGGAGTGTAAAATTTTGTCGTCTTGTGAAATGTTAATCCTGTAAAATGATTTACAAACATTTTTTGATTGAGTATCAAAACCATAAGTTGTTATATATTTCAATAGGCACTCAAGAACATCCAATGAATCCTACCAAGAACAGAAAGGGTAAGTATGATTTTTCTTATTTACATAATTATACATGTATATTGTTCAAGTGGAGCTTCATACCACTTTCTGCACAATTTAAGTTATATCAAACCAACTGCTCACTTTCTTCCCTATAACTGTTGTTTGTTCCTTCATAAATAAATTGTAAACTTTGAGCCACCTCTACGTTTTGGTCAACAAATACTTTAAAAGCCCACAAACTGCCAAATGTAAACAATTCCTGTGTCAAATTGCAGACAAATTTAAGTCATATTATTTAAAAGTATTATCATGAGTCTGGTATTGTGTTACAGTGGAATTAAAGTTCCAGATGCTGGCAGAAAAATGTATGGTAAAACTAGTTAAAAAAGTTGACAATTTTTGGTCTGGTTTTACATTTTTTATGCCAGTGATTAGAACTTTGACAGATTGCACTATAACTCATTAGACTCACAATATGACATTCATATTTTCAAATAGTATGAATTAAATTTCTCTACCTTTCGAATCTATTTTGTTTACTTTTGGCAGCTAATGGATCTTTAAAAATGGAAGTCTGAAATTTTGTCATGTGGTAAAGAGTTAACTCCTTACAAGATGAAAGAATTTCAGGCTTGTCCAAATTGAACGTGTTTGCAGATGACGAATAAAACAAAACTCAGAAATTGGAATTTTTCTTTGAATGGCTAGGAAACAATGTGGAAAATGGAAAAAATATGTCAATATATCACTGAGTGAAATAAATATAATTAAAAACTTTTTTTTTCTGCAATTTACCCATCTTGAGAAAAAAAAAAAAAATCATACAGTACCTTAACCTCACAGCTGTGGAAGATTTTTCGGGAAAAAAACAGTTTGATTGCTCTCTTGCTTTTAATATTTGTTTATTTTCACCTTCCAAAGCAACCTAGTGATATCACTGCAGCTGCCCACATATGAGTATATTAGCTGACATACTTGGCGGCAGCTAAGTTTTGTCTTGGCTAAATTCCCTTGAATTCAATTTGGTAGTATTCATTATGTGTCACTTGTGAATGTGTTAAATATTGTTATTCATTTAACAGGCAAAAAAAGGACATATCAACAATTAGCTGAGGAAACTCTAGAATTAGACAAGGAAAGAATGAACCTAGAAATCCAACTTTTAAAGGAAAAGCTCAATTACAGAAAAAATCAAAATTCTATACTTAAATAAATGAAATAAAACTAGACCTTGAAATTGAAACCTTACAACAAAAAAACAAAAAAAAAAAAAACTACATTCACTGAAGAAAGAACTAATGAGTTTACAATTAAAAGGATTCCTTGACTTTGACTTCTCACTTATATAAAATAAATACAAGTACACAATCAATTTTTGAATATGATAATATGATATGGTAATGATTCAATTTTCATATGCTATTTGAATGCAATTTGTGCATTAATGATATAAGCTGCCCATGGGGTCCTGAATCGCTATACTGACAGTTACTGACTAGCGTACCTTAACCCTTACCAAACAATCATGGGTTTTAACAGCTTTTGACAACATTGTAGGAAAAGGAGAAAATGCTGGTAACCTGCATTTTCTCCTTTTCCTACAATGTTTCCTACCTTATAAGGGAACTTTATCTCATTAGTATCAATTTTTCAATGATTGAGCAAATGTTGTTTCATGGTACATCAGCAGCTAAAGTAACTGCAACACATCCACAGTACTTGAAATAATAGCAATTCAAAATGAGAAGCATGAGGAAAAAGCAATCAACTTGAGTAACACAAGAATAGATGTAGAGGCTAGCAGAAATATGAATTTTAAAGTATAAAGGTATAAAGTTGCCAAGTTGCTTTATCTTCTTACTTTTTACCTGGTTTTAAAATTTATTGTTCTGCCAGCCACTTACACTTGGACAGACAATACATTAACAGAATGTCATCTTCACAATAATATCCATACTTTTAACAAATTTTTAAAGTAACAATAGCTGCAAAAGTAAACAAAGCAGGTGTTAAAAAAAAATTTTTTTTTTTTCCTTTGTGAATTTTCTGTATGTTGAAGGAACAGTCTACCTCCGCTTTTAAAAAAAAGGAGATATCATGTGTTTATAAGTATGTGGAGGCTTGCATAGTATTACAAACTATGGAGATGCACTAAGCCATCTTTTGCCAGAACATGGCTCATATAGATTTAAATCATACCATTCAAAAGTATGGAAAAATTATAGTGACTATGACAATCTGTTATTGTATGGTTGGTGCAGGTGTTAGTCAGTGGCAGAAAAACTAATTTCAAAACTAGGTTAAAATTTGCCAGACATGTCATTTTATCTTTCGTTTACTTTTTGCCTGACTTTCAAAATTCATTTCTCTGTCAGTGACTAACACTTGGACTGACCACACAATAATATTCCGGGTTAATCGTTAAAGATTAAGCCAGTTTATTCAAGACAGGGACCAATACATTATTTATTGAGCGCCGGAACACGAGAGCTTTGTTTGTTTACTCTGTACCAGTGGCGCGAAAATTTTGTTTACTACCTCACGTGAACCTGCTTCCAGCGTACTATATAAGCGGGGGTAAAGCCGGCCAAAGCCCTTTCTAGAAGCGGCTTTGACAGAGGTAACATAGGTAAGTCTACGAGTACAAAAAACAAAGAATTTGCGCGCCAAGTGGCTGAAAAAAAATCGAAAAGAGACCTAGGTAGTACTTTAAGCTTCTGTAAAATTCTGTTTTATTTTAAGAATAATAACCTCATTTTACTTTGTTTTATTTAAGTTCAGTGCCATTATTGATCTGTCACTCGTGATGCAATTCTAAAAATAGAAAATTCGGTCACAGTGCCACATCATCTTTACGTCAAATAAAGCTACTGTGCAGCATAATTCTTAGAGTTAGGCCTACACTGTTTTAATCTTTAACCTCGCGTAAATTTTAACTGTACAGTTAGATCTATAGCCTTTCTAAGCAGTTTTTAGATGCAATACAAGTAAACCTGGTAGATTGGGTTTTTGGCTGAAGTCACTTCGCCTTGGTTGACTAGGATCAAACGAAGTGGTGGTTTGGATAGATTTTGACAAAACGGAAAATTTTTCGCCTTGGGACGAGAATCAGACGTAGATTCGTGGTTAGGTAGAGTGATCAGACGGAAGTCAATTCGTCTTCGTGGGCAGTCGTGGTTCAGTGTGCATTAGACTGATTATTTGGGACAGCCGAAGTCGTACCCTTGCGTAAGTTATCATTTTGGTACTCTGTCAGTTTGTCAACTGTTTTAACCCTTATTCCACTTGAAAAATATTTTCCCCTTATCCGCTTGAACATATTCATTAAGTTAGCGGCCCACGACTTCGGCAAACAGCCCTAACATATTACATGTACCTAGTACATGATACAAACGCTGGCTGTAGACTACCCTGGTCAACTATGGGTTTCGAGAATTACTAGGTACTCGGGTAATTTAAGGGACAGAACCGATCTGTAATATGACCACAATACAACAAAGCATTTTTTTTTGGGGGGGGGGGGACGTGAGCGCTACGCGAGCTCGAGAACAGGGAGGTGAATACAAGGTTAAAAACTGATGTGTCTTTCAGCTATTCTTGAACGAAAACATTTATAAGAAAGGCCATAGGATGATTTTATTAACCAAGAATGAGCGATAGATCTATCGATGGTGTATTTAGATAATGTGTATATACTAGTTACAAACAATTAGGTTAACAATCACAGAGATAATGTTTATTCTCACCAGCATCGAAGTCGGATGCATCGGAGCGTTTTTAAAAAATGTCATTGGATGTTATTGTTATATGAAAAAAAAAAAAAAAAAAAGCTGGAAGGAGCCGACAGAACCCAATTGGTTAAACAACTATTTTAACAGAGAGCTTGCTGGATCGAGATCCCACATGGATCAAACCAAGTTTTGTACAATTTCCATAGGCTCATGATCAAACCTTGACTGCTGTGCACAGGATTCGATCTCATAACTTCGTGATCGCACGCCCAAAAAGTCATTTATACCACGCTATTGCAAAGGTCAGAAACGTTACATAAATAAATAAATAAATAAAGCTAGAACTACTGTAGAGAACACAAACGTGCAATTCTGACATTTTACAAATAGATCTACCCAGGCCTTGCAAAATTTCCCAGGTTCCGCTTACCATGGTCTGGATAAGTCTATACATATCTTTAGATAGTTTGAGTCATGATTGAAACTCAGTTGCGAGATGGGGCTTAAATTGAATTGCAAAGGCGATGGATAACAAAGTTAGAATGGATAATGATGAATATGGAAAGAGTAAGACTTTGCGTAACGGAAATGCACATTAAGATAAGGGGAGTTGCTGCTGATCGGCCATTCTAGTATTATAATCCTTTTACTCATACACTCTTACAACTTCTTTCAGAAACGTAATCCAGCTTCATCGTTATGGCTCCGAAGAGAGGTCATGAAACAAAACAAACAAGGCAAAAGAAAAAACCGAAGAAAGATGCGCCCACCGAAGGTGCAATGGTTGGCACTAGTGAGCCGGTCCTAGAGCAGGTACAGGAGATACAGCCGGAATTGGAGACGGAGAAGATCCCTACAGAAATAGGGCACAGGCCCCAAGAAACTCATTCAGACCAGCTGCTCCTGGAAGGTTTATGGGACCTCGCCAAAACACCAATTAAGGTACAGGAATTAGAAGGCTACATAAAGAGTTACCCGCGCACAGAGGATGCTAAATTTATTTTAGACGGTTTCCGCAATGGTTTCAAGCTTCAGTATAAGGGGCCACGTGTTAGTGTAATATCTAAGAATGTAAAATCTGCACATGACCACCCAGATGTTCTATCAAGTAAATTATGGGAAGAAAAATACCAAGGGCATATAATTGGACCTTTTAAAGAGGTTCCAATATCAAACCTACGTGTGAACCCGGTCGGACTTATTCCGAAGAGAACAGGGGGTTGGCGCTTGATTACACACCTATCACACCCTTCTGGTCGAAGCGTAAATGATTATATCGATCCATATTTCAGTCACGTCAGTTATTCTCAGTTTGATAACGCTGTTAACATTGTAAAGGGCTTAGGAAAACCTGCACGAATGGCTAAGGCCGATATCAAGTCTGCCTTTAATCTTTGCCTGGTGTGGCCAGGTGATTTCGACCTATTAGGCATAAAAACGGAAGAAGGGTACTGGATTCAGAAGACACTCCCTATGGGAGCGTCTTGCTCATGCTTTATCTTCGAAAAGTTTGCTACATTTTTACAGTGGATAATAAAAAAAGAATCATCTTCCAACAATGTCGATCACCTACTTGACGATTTCTTTATGGCAGATTCGGGGTACAATGAATGTTTCGTTCTCATGGAAACATTTTTGAAGGTTTGCGCGAAATTGGGAATTCCTTTAAGTAATGAAAAATGGGTCGGGCCGGTAGCATGTATTACATATTTAGGTCTTGACATCGATTCCGAGTCACAGAATATTAAGATTCCCATGGACAAAATAACACGTTCATCCGAATTCTTAAAATTGCTACTGAGTTCTAAGAAACTACGCCTAAAACAATTACAAAGTCTCACAGGCTTGCTGAATTTCTTGTCAAAAGCAATACCGGCCGGTAGAGCGTTTACTAGGCGTCTGTACGATTCATTCTCAAAAGTCAAAAAACGCAACCATTACGTCAGAATTACAAAGTCCATGAAGGCAGATGCCGAGATTTGGCTTCATTTCCTGCACTATTTTAACGGTGTTACTTCGTTTAACGAGGACAGCTGGTCAAAAGATTCTGATCTCGATTTATACCCTGATGCGTCAGGTAATCAATCTTTGGGTTGTGGGTGCCATTTCGACGGCCAGTGGTCTGTTTTGCAATGGCCATCGTATTGGGACAGTCAAATTTTTGGGGATATTACCTTTTTAGAAATGGTACCCATTCTATTAGCTTTCACTATTTGGGGTGAAAAGATGAAAAACAAGAAAATAATTCTTCATTCAGATAATAAGGCTGTAGTAGAGATTCTCAACAAAAAGTCGTCTAAAAATGTAAAAGTCATGCATTTGATTAGACAATATGTGCTTATCTTGATGGAAAATAATATGTTAGTAAGAGCTGTCCATATTGATGGTAAAAAGAACGATATCGCTGATGCCTTGAGTCGTTTTCAGTGGGCCAAAGCGAAGCGTCTACTACCCCAACTGCAAGCAGCTCCCCCTGTGCAATTCCAGTCGACTTTCTGCAGATCATCGATCCGAAATCAACAAACTATTGAATGCATCGTTGTCCAGCAACACGAAAAAAGCTTATGACCGTAGTCTAAATATGTTTGAAGAGTTTCTGTCTGAACAAAGAATCCACGATGGCTGGCCTCCGTCAGCTGATATTCTGGCCAGATTTATAGCACACTTGTCTCTTAAAGGCTATTCCTTTTCAACAGTGAGAAGTAAAATATCAGCTATAAGCTATAAAAACAAAATAGAAGGTCTGGTCGATAACACAAAACAATTTATCATCAATCGTATGCTCGAGGGTGTCCGCAGATCCAGACCATCTCTTGACAACAGGGAGCCTATTACGGTAGAGGCGCTTCATAAAATCTTGAGCGAATTGCCTTTCATATGTAGGTCACAATTCGAAACGGTTTTATTGTCTGCTGCCTTTGCTCTAGCTTATCTAGCATTGCTCAGGGTGAGTGAATTTACTTTGCCAAACAAACGAGCTAAAAATACTGTGCTTCAGTATAATGACATAATAGCAGGGAAAGATATGTTGAGAATCTGTCTTCGGACATCAAAAACTGACCAAAGGGGCAAAGGTAACCATGTCGATATTCCGATAAATGACCAAAATAGAATTTGCTTTAACAAGATTCTAAATTACCTGAAATATCGCCCCGACTGTCCTGGCCCCCTGTTTTGTCATCGTGACGAATCCCCTTTGACGGCTTATCAGTTTAATGCGGTACTGAGAAAGGCCACGAAATCAGCTGGTCTTGATAATAAAATCTTTAGATCACATTCATTCCGCATTGGGGGAGCTACAGATTTGTATAAATGTGGCATGGATGTGGACTCTATAAAAGCAAGGGGAAGATGGAGATCTTCAGCGTATAAATCATATATTCGCTGAGCTAGAATTACTAGGAAAAGAGGCTTGTAAATAGACACACGATAATACCAGCAACAACACAGGGCTGGTTAGGCATTTATGGTCAACAAGGATAGTGTGATATATTAAAGTGATACTTAAAGCATATAAGACAAAGATAAATGATAATATAATAAGGTTTATAAGATATATTGTGATAATGTTATAAGGATGATGAAGTATAATGTGATAAAGTTATAAGGAGCATGAAGTATAATGTGATAAGGTTATAAGGATCATGAAGTATAATGTGATAGTGTTACATGGATGAAGTATAATGGATGATATTATAAGGATAATGAAGTATAGTGTGATAATGATATAAAGATAAAGAAATATAAGGTAATAATGTAATGCAGTTGATAAGTATAAGGTTGGTTTGGTTCTTCTTGTTGTCTTTTAAGTTTAAAGTTACAGTGATAATCATTTGGCTGTCAAAATTTTGATAAGGTATAAGGAGGATCTGCCAAAAAGGCTTAAGGACGTATATGACAAATTCTTCCAGCGGACAGATTTTTTGTAAACTTTGCACATACAAAGCTCATCATGTCTCTTGTAGATTACAATGAAAAAAAAAGGGGGTCCCCGTGCTCGTTTCTGAGAAATTCGCTCTTGAAAAAGGTATATACAGTTCCAAAATTCAGCATATACTGGATTTAACACACTTTCCTCTAATAGTCAATTAAACTGGAAAATTACCAGAAGAATATACAAATATACATCACTTTACAGAAAAATAATTCAGTTTTGCACAAAAAACATATAAAAGCCTGGTTTTAAGCATGGTAAATGTACCAATATGCATCTTATATATGGACCATTGAGTTAAAAAGGGAGATAATTTGACCGGGTTAAGGGTTAATCTTCAATAAAAACATATTTTCTAACGGACAGATTTTTTTTAAAATTTCCACAATCATAGCACTTATAAATCTAGACAATAAGAAAAAATAAAAATGGCACCTACCCGTGCTTTTTTCCCCAGGAAACAGTGATGAAGGTCACTATGGAAGTTAATTTTTTCGAGGAAAACTATATAATAGAAGCTCAGCAGACATAGTGGGAAAGAAGGAATTGCTCATGCTCATTAAACGCGATTTCTCCTTTTCCCACATTAATTTTGGAGCCTATACTCATTCAAAAAATGAACATAGCGTATATACCTCAAATTCATATCAAACCCTTCATTATCTACATGTAGTTCTTTTTTTATAAATTTACACATATGATTATGGCCATACGGCTCATAGAAATACAAAAAAAAAAAAAAAAAATGTCTGTGGAAAAAAATGGGATAAAAGCTTGGCAGACATGATGGAAAAAGGAAAAATTACTCAGTAGAAGAAATTTCTCCTTTTCCCACAGTATTTTTCAAAGAGGAAATAGCTATACTTCAAGAAATAGGTATACTTCAACAGCTTCAATTTTCTGCCTGTTTCATTGTTTGCTGTGTAACTGGACTTTTTTTTTCCAGCAAGTACTTTACCAGTCATATCATCCTTACACTGGCAGGCCAGTTTTGATGCCATCACCTTAATCCTGAAAGGATAGCATGACAACTGGCCTGCCAGTGTCAGGAAAATGTGACTAGTCAAGAACTGGATGAAGAAAATAAGTTCAGGAAACACTGGCCTGAGAACCTTCACTTTGAATGACTATAGACACCATACCTCACATTAGGCTGCAAGTTTTGCAAAAATTAGAAAAAAAAAACATAGGAGAAAATTGCTACTTGTGAGAATTTAGCAAAATGGCATACTATTTTTCAAAGTAGTTTCTCAAAAAATGAACATATCATTACAACTTGCATCTACATGTAATTCAATCACATGTTCAATCAAATTGTTACTGTAATATAACTGCATATTTACACAGGGTTTAACCTTTTACCAGATAAGACCTGCTCTTGCAACCCTAAGGAAGAAGGCTTTTGAAAACATTGTGGGTAAAGGAGAAAATGCTTGAACGAAGTACTGTCTCCTTTTCCTACAATGCTTTCCAACCCTGCTAGAGATAAATCCCATTATTTGATCAACAACCACTTTATTGTCTGGAAAATGTTTTCAATTTGGAATGGTCAAAATCTGTCATCTGGTACCATCCGTAGAAAGTTCTACTTGTAAAAGTGCACCGTCGGTTCGCTGTTACTATTGCCATTTGTGCGGAAAAATACACAATAGCGCTGATAGTTTTACTATCTGTGAGAAATACACATGCGCAGTATGGATGCGCGTGAACATTTATACCAAACGTCATTAAGGTGAAGGCCGTGCGATCCAACATTGGCTTCAAAACTAATTCAACAAGCGTGGAATGAGACCGTTGTCGGATCATTATCACACTTAATCAGCCCTATAAGTCATACAACTGTCAAAATGTGTGTTTTCTCTCGAGAGAGACAAGCCTTTTTTCTCGTTTCATTTCAAGCCGGTTTATACATAACAGTAGCTTCACGATCTGGAAAACAATCAAATAATAGTAAGAAGGATTAATAAACGTCCAGGACTGTCATTTCATTTCAATTAATTCTCTGTGTAAGGTCTGCGTATACATTATCAGCATTTTTATAAATATCACGGACTAATGTTTAATCTGAATTACAGATCTAAGAGTAAAGGCGTGGATTATTGGCTCCTCTTTAATTAAAGGAGCCTATCGAAGAAGTCTGTCTCGGCCCGATGGACCGCATATTGGCTTACAGAACGCTAATATTGAGGTAGTATGGGAATATTTAGGAGGAATGAGATTCTCTCAAGTTCTTGATTCGGTGAGATATTTGCTAAATTTTCATCAGTCACAGCAGCTTTTGATCATACACTGCGGAGGAAAGGATATCGGTACAAAAACGATGGTTGAGCTTCTTTGGGAGATCAAAAATCAAGGCATTGTTACCTGAACAATCAAAATTGGCCTGGTCCCAAATTCTACCTAGGATTAACTGGCGTTACATAAATGACTACAGAATAGCTAACAGGTCTATGAAAAGAATCAATAGTTGTATTAGTACTTACTTCGTTAAACATAACGGATATGCAATAAAATATCCTGATATTGATGAGCAGTTACACTTTTTTCAGTTAGACGGTACCCATCTGTCAAATTTAGGCTATGACTTAATGCTGAATACACTGTCTGGGGCTATTTACAATTTCGTTCATAACTATGATCATGCTGTAATATTTCCGAACTGACTGTGGCTGGTGTCCTAAAGTCATGCATGATGGTCCGCTGTTTGGCGGCCGGTTCCATCAGTACGCTGTGCTTCCTTCCTGAACCTTTGGCGTAGATTCATCATGCTCGGAGTTTGCGACCGATGCCGGGGCAAACTAATTTTAATAATCAACTGAAGATATGGATATTGATTAAGCTCGTTTTTGCGACCGTTAACGGAGCAGTTTAAGACAAATTTCATAATTTGAATTTCTGAAATATATAAATGTAACTATATTAGTTCACCAGCCATGGCCAGTTCCGCCAAAATTAAATTTTAGCAAAGTAATATTTCTATTGTTTTTTATCTTCCCTGTTGTTGAATAATATTCCGGGTTAATCGTTAAAGATTAAGCCAGTTTATTCAACACAGGGACCAATACATTATTTATTGAGCGCCGGAACACGAGAGGTTTGTTTACTCTGTACCAGTGGCGCGAAAATTTTGTTTACTACCTCACGTGAACCTGCTTCAAGCGTACTATATAAGCGGGGGTAAAGCCCGCCAAAGCCCTTTCTAGAAGCGGCTTTGACAGAGGTAACATAGATAAGTCTACGAGTACAAAGAACAAAGAATTTGCGCGCCAAGTGGCTGAGGAAAAAAAAAAAACTCATCCTCAGCCCTTTTGCTGTCGCTGTTTATTTCTCGTTTCAGATATGTTGTTTCACCAAACCTTACACACCGTCATGGCTGGCCTTAACTGTATTTGGAAAATAGGACAAAGCTCCTGACATTCGAAGATGGTACATTCCAACCCTTCATGCGTAGATTCATCATGCTCGGAGTTTGCGACCGATGCCGGGGCAAACTAATTTTAATAATCAACTGAAGATAATTATTTATTTATTATAGATATTGATTAAGCTCATTTTTGCGACCATTAACGGAGCAGTTTAAGACAAATTTCATAATTTGAATTTCTGAAATATATAAATGTAACTATATTAGTTCACCAGCCATGGCCAGTTCCGCCAAAATTAAATTTTAGCAAAGTAATATTTCTATTGTTTTTTATCTTCCCTGTTGTTAAATAATATCAATTCACACAATAATGTCATTTTCCTATTATTTTCCATACTTTTGAATGGTATTATTTAAATTTAAATGTATTTTAACATCTGCATTGCACTGCTTTCTTAGCCACTATTGGGCCTTCAAGAAGTGAGCATCAGTGTCATCACTGCAGCTGCATTCCAGATTAAGAACACTTCACTTCACTTCACTTTAACGGATGATATGTGATCACACATATATGGTTAGAAGTTTGATTGCCAAATGGCAAGAAAGCACACTATGGCTCTATGACAGCTGCTTTACGGCATAAGAACACTTTACCCAGTTTTTCGTTTTTCTCATAGTGAAAAGTATGTTGATATGTGCATGGTTTCAACATATTTTTCACTTGGAGGAAACACAAAGAACTGTGTGAAGCGTTCATATAACGTAATGCAGCTGTCATAGTGACATCACAGATCATCATGGATAATGCTTTCTAAGACTTATACACCTTAAAAAACTGATTTGCTATTTGTTGGCGTATATGGTTACCAATGTTGCCTTCCAAAGCTGGATCTTGAAATCCAATGTTATCCTCTATATCATTAACATGTTCAATGATATCACCTTGATCTATGCCAATGTTGTGAAGGACAACACAAGAAGTAATATATTTTATTGCAGTTGCTGGACAAGCTCTAATTCCGATTTGAAGGATGGGAAAGCGTCTTTTCATGATTCCAAATGTCTTTTCTATAATTACTCTTGTTCTACAAAGGCTGGCATTGAATCTTTCCTGTTTTACGTTGACTGGATTCAGAAATGGAGTCACCAAAAAAGTTTACATTGGTAACCGGAATCTCCCACAAGAATGCCATTATGTACACCTGAAAAAGAAAAAAAAAAGAAAGACAATTATTGACTCACATTTCTCTCCTTTAAATTTTTGAAACAATGGTCAAAATTTGCAAAACTGTTTTATTTATCATAAATTGTATGGCTTTCATGAAAGGTCATGAACTAGTCATGATGCTAGAAATACAGGATCTGACATAAGCTGGCTCTTCAAATAGATTATATCAACCTTTTACCAAGCAATCCAGTGTTTTAATGACTATGGGGAAGGAGGCTACTAGAAACCGTTTTTTCTTTTTTTTTTTTTCTTCTTTGTCTGCAAAAGGTATTAATTCCATGAGTGTAAAATTTTGTGGAATGGTACAGTTGAACAAGACTGAAAATAATATTACTAAGAAAGCCTTTGGCAAGCATGGTAACATTATTTTTACAGAAAAGCTAAATACCGTTTTACCTTAACTCTTTACCAAACGCCACATTTTTAAACTTTTCCAAATTCAAAGCATTTGCAGACGACAAAATAAATGTGACCCAAAAATTGAAATTTGTTTTGGGAAGGCTAGAAAACATTGAGGGAAAAGGAGAAAATGCTGGTTACAAGTATTTTCTCCTTTTCCAACAGCGTTTTCAAAAGGCGTTGTTCCCAGGGTCGTTAAAAGTTGGGACTGTGTGGTAAAGAGTTAAAACTTACCTTTAACTTGATATCATTTGCATTTATTTAACGTGTCAAAATATATAATACATGTAAATTGGTAGTTGACCATTTGAGTGGTGGACAGTGTAGATTTAGGATCAGACTGCCTTTTTGTGTGGTCTGATCTTCACCTATCCTGTAAGTGCATTTAGTTGCACTTGTGAGCTTAGAGGTTTATTATTACCTTACTTTAACTTGATATCATTCAGATTTACTTAATTTGTCGAAATTTATATACATGTAGATTTTTATTTTACAATTTAAGTGTTTGACAATAAAACGAAAACTTACAGGAAAGAGTAAGATTTAAAGTACTGCTATTTCAAATGTTTGAAATGCTACCTTATACCAGATTGTGTATCGGTGATCAGATCGCACATTGTGTGCAGTTTGGTTCTGATCTGATCCACAATGTCCCTTATGTGCAATCTAAAGGCCACATTTTCAGCTGGTTACGTATGAAACTTGGTCAGAATGTTTGTCTTGATGATATCTTTGGCATGACTGACATTGGGTCATGACTTGAAGACTTCTTTCTCAGAATCATTAAAAGTTGGGATTGTGTGGTAATGGCTTAAATTGGTAATTACGAAACTTATAAAACATGAGTACCGTTTTCAAATTCCTTGCACAAGCTGCACTCTCTCCAGATTCTGGAGTCATGCGTGCTTCCTGGCTATTTGACGGTCAAACTCCTTACCATATATGAGTGATCACATATCATCTGTAAAAGATTACTTTGTATTAAAAAAAGTTCACATATAACTAGGAGTGTATACATGTATGTATTAAAACTGCTACGTCGAAATTTTTTCACAATTTTTTCAATAAAGTGCCATAATTGCCCATATTTTGCTCACTTGTTTTACACAACCCAATATACAAACTATCACTACTGTACAAAACTTATGGCAGGGTGTTCCCAGGATTTTTTTTTTTTTTTTTTTTTTTTTATACTGGGATAATTTTAAATCTTTCACACTTTACTGGATGACAAAATTCTAGAACTGTCCAAATTGAAAATATCTGAGGACAAATGCAATATTGCTTAAATGATATTTGTATTTAGAATGGAAGAAAATTTTGTAGGACAAGAAGAAAATGCTAGTTACCAGCAATTTCTCTTTCCCTCCCTTGTTTTCAAAGGTCTCCATCTTAAATGTTTAATACCCCAGATTGTTTGGTAAAGGGTTATTGTCACAATAAATGTCTGACCCATTACCAAACAATCCAGTGTTTGATCAGACTTTCCAAATGAAATTTAAAACATTGTAACCAGTATATTTTCCTTTCCTCACAATGTATTCCATGCTTTCAAAAGCATACAGTTAAATATTTTGCCTACATTCATGTTATACTTTCAATTTTGCCAAGTCCACATTTTCATTCTCTGGTAGAGCATTTTTCTAAAAAAAAAATCGATAGAAATTCATGTAGGAGGTTGCTTTGTGTGTGTGTGTGTGTGTGTGTGTGTGTGTGGTTTTTTTTTTTTTTTTTTTAAATCTTTACCAAACAACAAAAATTTGGACTTGACCAAATTGAAAGCATTTGCAGATGACAAATAAGTTGCCACTCAATAGTTTGTCTTTGGGTTTGTCTTTGCGAGGGTGAAAAACATTGTGGGAAATGGAGAAAATGTTGGTTACCAGCATTTTCTCCTTTTCTAACAATGTTTTGGAAATGCTTCTTCCACAGGGTCATTAAAAACCAGGATTCTTTGCTAAAGGGTTAAACTGTGTGATGAACATGTACATGTATTTGCTCAATACATGTATTAAAATTACACTTGAATATTTCATGGCCCTTTAATATGAATTCATTGCTTTGCAGCAATTTACTGTAGAAGGAAGTGTGTTTAACTCTATAAAACACGACATAATCTTAGACCAGTCCAAATCAAAAGCATTTGCAGACATCAATTTCAGCGTGGCTCAAATGATGTTTTTTGTTGGTTTTTTTTTTCATTGCGTAGAAAACATTCTGGTTACCAGGATTTTCTCCTTTTCCCACAATGTTTTCAAATGGCCTCTGCCTCAGGGTTGTCAAAGGTCATCAATGTGTGGTAAAGGGTTAAAATCACTTACCCTTGAATGATTATACATGTATTTCAAACATTGTGCCACTTACCCTTGAATGATTATATTTCAAAACATTGTGGTAAAAGAAGAATCGTTAGTTTCCTACTCTACTGAAGATGTAGAAATCATCATTTGAGCTACATTTGTCGTCTGCAAATACTTTCAATTTGGTTGAGTCAAAAACTTTGTTTGTTAAAGGGTAAACAAAAAAATAGCTTTCTCTTGCACAGAAAAGAATTAAACTATGAAAATATGTGTGAAATCAGCTTTGTTATCATTTAAGTTTCTTTGTATTAAACGGTGTTCTTTGACTCTTTCAACAATATTTCAGCCAATGACAGTCATCTAATGAATAGTAATTTGCAGTCATAGTTTTAAATGTGTTAGGCTTGCTCTTCGGCACTTAGTGAAAGGACACTCCAGTGGCACCAATTACTCCAGCAGAAATCAATCAAAAAATTCAAATCACTTACGTGCATATTCAAGGAATGAAACCCCTTTCTATTTCTGTTCCTTTGCAACAGGTCTCTGTATCTTTATTTGACAGCCATCCACACATACAATTACATTTGAAAACCCTGGTGATAATATAATACCAATATTTAGGTTACAATCGACAATCTTCTCAGCTACAGATCCTTTTGGCACTTTCTTATGGGATGTGTTATTACATGTTTAATGGCACTCCATTTTTTTTTTTTTTTTTTTAAACTTTGTGATCTACCTTTCTCCGCGTATTTAGGCATCAAGAGATTTTTGTTGTGACACTATGGGTATTTATTTTTTAACCCTTTACCACACAATCCCAAATTTTAATGACCACGAGGAGAAAACCTTTTTGAAAACATTGTGGGAAAAGGAGAAAATGCTGGTAACCAGCATTTTCTCCCTTTCCCACAATGTTTTCTACTCAACTGAAGGAAATTTTCAACATTTCAGCCACCTTTGATTTGTTGTCTGCAAATGCTTTGAATTTGGACTTGCTAAAATTTTGTAGTGTAGGAAAGAGTTAAACAGTTCAATACCCTGTCATAAAGGTTTCTTACTTGGAGCCACAACACAGGCAGACAGACAAAACAAACTTGTGTACAAGTTGAAAACTACAACAAACAAAATCGCATAAAGGTCTTGTTTTAACCTTGAATTTAACCTTAATCAGCCTTGAATATGATGTTTGGTGTTTTAAAAACATTTTCAGCAATTTCAGTGCAGAAAGAGTTGTTAGGGTCACTGCACTCTTTTGCTTGGCCTTTGTCACTAAAGGTGTACAAGGTTGAAAAATAACTTACAGGGCTTCAGATATTTCAGTTTACTATCTAGAATGAAGATGACCATCCAACCAACGGTTGCAACGTTCTTGAAAGCACAGAGATATGCAATAAATGACGTCCCAAGGATATAGAACTCCAAACAGAATTTTCCTTTTAACACATTTGTCCAACCACTAATTTTTTTTTTTTTTTTTTTTTTTTTTTTTCTTTTAATTTGGTCTATTTCATCCTCTTGAAGCTTTCATCAATCAATGGAACAATTAATTTATGAAACTATACCAATATTCTACAACTTTATCAGTCCCGCCCTTCATCTGTATTTTGTTAAAAGGTATGTGAGGCTTTTCTCATTAACGGTGCCCCCGCCTTTGCAGCCATCTTAAGGACACATGACGGGTATATTCCACATATCACGGTGTTTGTGCGACTATTTAGAAACTTTCAACAGGTTGATATATATATATATATAATCACAATATACAGTCTTGTTTTCGATCAGTCCACGGATTTGACACTTTGTCTTTTTTTAAGTGACCTTAGTAATTTTATACAATATTTTCGACAGCTACCATTGTTTTGTGGGAAAAGGAGGGGGGTTGACAGACAAAGTTTGTTCCCTTGAACGCTATCTAAAAATAGAAACATGACAATAAGGTGTACAAAGTGAAATACAAACCTGCAATTGCTCGAAATCTCCGTTTAATAACTGATACTTCGTGTCCCCTGGGGAAGTTTATAAAATTTCTCGATTTATCCGATAATGCCCTTGCGACTCTCCGGCATATCCGCGAAATCGACGGCTGGGAGATACCTATTAGATCTCCTATCACAAACTGAAAGCTGCCGGTAGCGAAAAATCTCGAAGTTACGAGTACTTGATACAGCACAGGTAACGGTGTGTTTCTTTCGTTACCAAACTCAAGGTAAGTTGCCAAGGTTTGACATAAAAATACTTTGGTGCACGGCCGAAAACGATATCTAGTAAATACCTCGCTACCCGTTAGTACCTCCAGCGGATTCTGCAGGTCCACCAATCTCCATTCCGGCCCAAAAGCGAGATGTTGAACTACTTCAATACGGTTCATACGGCGAAGGGCGGCCATTCTCTCGATTTAGAACGATTCTTCAGCATGGTACTTGGCAGACTTGGAATTCTTAAGAGCAGTCTAAATGTTTAGAACGGTCTAAGGTTTAGAATGGTTTGATGAATACGTACTTGAGCCTAAAAATGGAAAATTTAGAAAATTCTTGAGAATAAGCCAAAGAATTTTCTTAAGAATGGTTTGGTGAATACGGACCCTGATCTCTGTTTTTCTTCTTCATACCCCATTTTGCTGTTAAAATGTTTTCATTGTACCATCAAAACCATTCACTTTGATCTGAGACACTAATTAGTAGTGTGTCCAACAGTGTAATGGAGAGAAAGGGGCACTTATTTGTTTCTCTATCTCTCTGTTTCATGCAACAGGTGCCCGTTGTCCCTAAAAAGTTTTCTCTCTGGTTTATACACCTATGCCATGATTCTTCGAGACCTTTCCGTCGTCAGTTAATGGTCTCAACATATGCAAAGTATCAATGTGAAGCATGGAAGCTAAGCTGAACAAGATAGAAAATTTGAAACGCGGACGAACAAGGGTGCGGACAAAAGGCTCAAAGTACATGTATTTTCTAACACTGAAAAGTAACACAACTTGTGATTGGTTGAACTAATATTTTAAGCCAATCAGAAGCTGTGTTACTCACAAGTGTTGAAAAATCTGTAGAATAAGTCTCAATATGTTCTTCAGAACGGTTGGTGAATACGGACCCAGGAATTCGTGCCGGCCTGCTAAGGATTACATATTATCCTTCAAATGGAGGCTGAATAAGACTGAAAATTCAAATTGAAACGGGAGTGGAACATAGGTGGGAACGAAAGACTCATAGTCCGATCTTCTGCCACCCGTTCCATTCAAAAAGTTGTCCAATTTCCTTGTTGTATTGCATGTATCGATCAGGAATATGTCCCCGTTTGCAAAGGATTACACACAACCCTTCAAAATGGACATTAACGTCACTTTTAACCCATATTTTCAAACAATTCTAATTGATTTTTCACAACTACTTGAGGTCCTGTGTTCCAATTTCTTTGAAAGGGGAGGGGTAATATGTAAATAAATAATTTTGTCAGGCAAAATCCAGCTGCCTCTCTGACTAAGTGGGCTAGACGGTCAGCCCGATAGTAATTTTTAATCTTGGTCCTGATTATTTTCAGGGTTCTATTCACTGACCCCTTTCTTTCCATCTTTTTGCCCTCTGTCACAATATTTCTCCCACTCTGTCTTAGTTCTTGTATAGATCTATATGTAGATATTTATCTGAAACCGGTGTAGACTTTGTCATCCAAATGAATTAGCCTATTTTCTCTGTAACTTTTCACTTATATATCATATTTACGTGCACGCGAAAACCAAATACGATTTTGCATAAAGTTTGCCATTCCACTCCCTAACTGCACTTTTGTTCAATGCCACCAATTTTGTCATTCTGATTTGAACCTAATTCCATCAGGAGAGGGAGTTATTTTGCTGCTGGTGAATACGGACCCAATTATTCGTGCCAGTTTGCCAGGAATTACATATTAAACTTCAAATGGAAGCTGAACAAGACAGAATTTTCAAATTGAAACGAGCGTGGAACAGAGTTGGGGACTAAAGACTCACTGTCCGATTTTCTGCCACAGTTCATTCAAAGTTGCGTTAATTTCCTTGTTTTACGGCATTTATCGATCAGGAATATGTCGCCGTTTGAAAAAGAATTACATATCAGACTTCAAAATAGACATGAACGTCACTTTAAACCCATTTTTTCGAACAATTCTAATCGAACTTTCGTAAGTACTTGAGGTCCTTTCTCCCAGTTTCTTTGAAAGGGGAGGGGGAATAAGTAAATAAATAATTTTGTCAGGCAGAATTCAGCTGCCTCTCTGGCTTAGTAGGCTAGACGGTGAGCCCGATAATGATTCTTAATCTTGGTCCGGGTTAACTTCAGGGTTCCATTCTCTGACCCCTTTCTTTACACCTTTTTTCCCTCTGTCACAATATTTTACCCCATTATGTCTTGGATAGATCTATATGTAGATCTATAATATATATCTTAAACCGGTGTAAACTGCCCTGATCCGACATAATATGACCTGAGCCCGTAATGACATGGATAAATACCTAAAATGCAGACAACAAGGATAGGTAGACTAGAATTACAAATCATTTTCCACAGACTGTCATCCACTTATGTTTTTCATTTATATGCATGCGAAAACTAAATATGGGTTTGCGTAGAGTTTGCCATTCCAGTCCATCACTGCACTTTGTTTTAATGCCAGCAATTTTGTCAGTTTGATTTGAATATAATTCCATCAGGAGAGGGAGTTTTTTGTTCTGGTCTTTTTCCTTTTAAGTGAAAAACAGCCCAATTTGTGTCGTAAATGTCAAAATCAGGTTTTCGCATGTCTGCAAGTGCCATATGGGAGTGGGTTGTCACGGAAACCGATTCTCCATCTCTTGTCTCCGTACAATGGTTAAGTTAATCTAGCGTTTTAACTATGTCGTTGCGTTCACTTGGGGCACATGTCAGCTTGTGACATATTCCGGGTGCAAACCCTGGCCAGCCATATTGATGTGATAAGGCAATGGGTTTACCTTCTTTCCTCTCAGCATAATCAAGTAACAAAAACTGATATAACCTTACAAAAATATCAGACTATTCCCAACCAAATTGGATTATATCCCCTGATAGCACAAAGCAGAACCGCTCCTGATCTCTTTTTTTCTACTTCATACCCCATTTTGCGTGTTAAAATGTTTTCATTGTACCATCAAAACCATTCACTTTGATCTGAGACACTAATTAGTAATGTGTTCAACAGTGTAATGCAGAGAAAGGGACACTTATTTGTTTGTCTACCTCTCTGTTTCATGCAACAGGTGCCCGTTGTCCCTAAAAAGTTTCTCTCTGGTTTACACACCTATGCCATGATTCCTCGAGACCTTTCCGTCGTCAGTTAATGGTCTCAACATATGCAAAGTATCAATGTGAAGCATGGAAGCTAAGCTGAACAAGATAGAAAATTTGAAACGCGGACGAACAAGGGTGCGGACAAAAGGCTCAAAGTACATGTATTTTCTAATATTGAAAAGTAACACAACTTGTGATTGGTTGAACTAATATTTTAAGCCAATCAGAAGCTGCGTTACTCACAAATGTAGAAAAATCTGGAGAATAAGTCTCAGAATGTTCTTCAGAATGGTTCGTGAATACGGACCCAGGAATTCGTGCCGGCCTGCTAAGGATTACATATTATCCTTCAAATGGAAGCTGAGTAAGACTGAAAATTCTAATTAAACCGGGGGTGGAACATAGGTGGGAACGAAAGACTCATAGTCCGATCTTCTGCCACCAGTTCCATTCAAAAAGTTGTCCACTTTCCTTGTTGTATAGCATGTATCGATCAGGAATATGTCCCCGTTTGCAAAGGATTACACACAACCCTTCAAAATGGACATAAACGTCACTTTTGACCCATATTTCCAAACAATTCTAATCGAATTTTCACAACTGCTTGAGGTCCTTTGTTCCAATTTCTTTGAAAGGGGAGGCGTAATATGTAAATAAATAATTTTGTCAGGCAAAATTCAGCTGCCTCTCTGACTAAGTGGGCTAGACGGTCAGCCCGATAATAATTTTTTATCTTGGTCCAGATTATTTTCAGGGTTCTATTCTCTGACCCCATTCGTTCCATGTTTTTTCCCTCTGTCACAATGTTTCCCCCATTCTGCCTTGGTTCTTGGATAGATCTATATGTAGATCTACAATATTTATGTGAAACCGGTGTAAACTTTGTCATCCAAATGAATTAGCCTATTTTCTCTGTAACTTTCCACTTACATATCATATTTACGTACACGCGAAAACCAAATACGATTTTGCTTAAAGTTTGCCATTCCACTCCCTGACTGCTCTTTTGTCTAAGGCCACCAATTTTGTCATTCCGATTTGAATATAATTTCATCAGGAGAGGGAGTTATTTAGTTGCTGGTGAATACGGACCCACTAATTCGTGCCGGTCTGCCAGGGATTTCATATTAAACTTCAAATGGAAGCTGAATAAGACAGAAATTTCAAATTGAAACGGGTGTGGAACAAAGGTGGGGACTAAAGTCTCATAGTCCGATCTTCTGCCACCGCTTCATTCAAAGACGCGCTACCTTCCTTGTTTTATGACATGTCTCGATCAGAAATATGTCCCCGTTTGCAAAGGATTACGTCAGTTATAAACCACTTTTTTTTCCAACAATTCTAATGGAATTTTCACAAGTACTTGAGGGTTTTTGTTCCTATTTTTTGGAAGGGGAGGAGGAATATTAAGCCCGTCCCCGTTGTAGATATACTGGCACAGGCTACTCTGTCGTTGCTATTCAGTGGGCTACATGTATATCACAAAATAGCCGATCAGATCAGCATACACATTTCCAGTTTGGCTGCAGAGGTAACATTGCGATTTTGTACAATTTGAAATTGGTAATCGAAACTAAAAGAAATATTAGCAAACATAAAAGGTGATACCAAAAATTAAATTTACTTATTCGTCAGGTCAAGAATGTTGGAAAAACTGCGGCTCTGGAAGTGAGAGTGACCTCCTCTGAATCTCTGTTAGTCAAGCGTCCTGTTCTAAAAATACACAAACAGAATTCTGACCATTTTTAGTAGCCTGTACTGATCTCTATACCCTTGCTGTATCAGAGAACGTTACCAATCTAGGAGAATATGAAAATAAACAATTTTGTCAGGCAGAATTCAGCTGCCTCTCTGGCTTAGTGTGATAGACGGTCAGCCCGATACTGATTTTTAATTTTCGTCCTGGTTAAGGCTTCCAATCTCTGACCCCTTTATTTCTACCTTTTTTTCCGTCTTTCATTATATTTTTCCCGATTGTCTTGGATAGATCTATATGTAGATCTATAATATATATATCTTAAAGCAGTGTAAACTGTGTCACCCTACTGAATTAGCATATTTTCTTTGTAACTAGTTTTTAACCCAAATAAATATGCTTAGGTAGGCTCTAGCCCTGAATATGTCCTGCCTCTCTGGCTTAGTGGGCTAGACGATCAGCCCGATAGTAATTTTTAATCTTGTTCCGCGTTAACGTCAGGGTTTCATTCTCTGACCCCTTTCTTTCCACCCTTTTTCCCCCTCTCACAATATTTTACCCCATTATGTCTTGGTTCTTGGATAGATCTATATGTAGATATATATCATTTGTCTTAAACCGATGTAAAATTTTTCATCCATTTTAATAAGCCTCTTGTAATTGTAACTAGTTTTGCCCCCAAATAAATATGTTTAGGCTCTAGCACTGAATATGTCCCGACCTGATATAATGTGACCTGAGCCCTTTATGACATGGATGAATACCTGAAATGCAGACAACAAGGATATGTAGACTAGAATCAGAAATCAGTTTCCACAGACTGTCATCCACTTATACTTTACATTTATATGCATGCGAAAACCAAATATGGGTTTGCGTAAAGTTTGCCATTCCACTCCATCACTGCACTTTTGTCTAATGCCAGCAATTTTGTCAGTTTGATTTGGATATAATTCCATCAGGAGAGGGAGTTTTTTGTTGTGCTTTTTTTTCCTTTTAAGAGAAAAAGACCCCAATTTGTGTCGTAAATGTTAAAATGTCCGCAAGTGCCATATGACTGTGGGTTGTCACGGAAACCGTTTTTAGATTCTAGTCTCCGTACAATTGTTCAGTTAATCTAGCATTTTGACTATGTCATTGCTCTCACTTGAGGAACATGTCAGCTTGTGACATATTCCGTGTTCAAGCTGTATGGATTTGATAAGGCAATGGTTTACCTTTTACCCTCTCAGCATAATCAAGTAGCAAAACCTGATATAACCTTACAAACTGTCAGACTGTTCCCAAAGCAAATTGGATTGTATCCCCTGACTGCACAAAGCAGAACAGCTCCTGATCTCTTTTTTTCTACTTTATATCCCATTTACCTTTTACCCTCTCAGCATAATCAAGTAAACGTCACTTTTAACCCATATTTCCAAACAATTCTAATCGAATTTTCACAACTACTTGAGGTCCTTTGTTCTAATTTCTTTGAAAGGGTTGGTGCAATATGTAAATAAATAATTTTGTCAGGCAAAATTCAGCTGCATCACTAAGTGGGCTAGACGGTCAGCCCGATAGTAAAATTTTAATCTTGGTCAGGATTATTTTCAGGTTTCTATTCTCTGACCCCATTCGTTCCATGTTTTTGCCCTCTGTCACAATGTTTCCCCCATTCTGCCTTGGTTCTTGGATAGATCTATATGTAGATCTACAATATTTATGTGAAACCGGTGTAAACTTTGTCATCCAAATGAATTAGCCTATTTTCTCTGTAACTTTCCACTTACATATCATATTTACGTGCACGCGAAAACCAAATACGATTTTGCTTAAAGTTTGCCATTCCACTCCCTGACTGCTCTTTTGTCTAAGGCCACCAATTTTGTCATTCCGATTTGAATATAATTTCATCAGGAGAGGGAGTTATTTAGTTGCTGGTGAATACGGACCCAATAATTCGTGCCGGTCTGCCAGGGATTACATATTAAACTTCAAATGGAAGCTGAATAAGACAGAAATTTCAAATTGAAACGAGTGTGGAACAAAAGTGGGGACTAAAGTCTCATAGTCCGATCTTCTGCCGCCGCTTCATTCAAAGACGCGCTAACTTCCTTGTTTTATGACATGTCTCGATCAGAAATATGTCCCCGTTTGCAAAGGATTACGTCAGTTATAAACCACTTTTTTTTCCAACAATTCTAATGGAATTTTCACAAGTACTTGAGGATTTTTGTTCCTATTTCTTTGAAAGGGAAGGAGGAATATTAAGCCCGTGCCCGTTGTAGATATACATATTACAACTGGCACAGGCTACTCTGTCGTTGCTATTCAGTGGGCTACATGTATATCACAAAATAGCCGATCAGATCAGCATACACATTTCCAGTTTGGCTGCAGAGGTAACATTGCGATTTTGTACAATTTGAAATTGGTAATCGAAACTAACAGAAATATTAGCAAACATAAAAGGTGATACCAAAAATTAAATTTACTTATTCGTCAGGTCAAGAATGTTGGAAAAACTGCGGCTCTGGAAGTGAGAGTGACCTCCTCTGAATCTCTGTTAGTCAAGCGTCCTGTTCTAAAAATACACAAACAGAATCCTGATCGTTTTTAGTAGCCTGTACTGATCTCTATACCCTTGCTCTATCAGGGAACGTTACCAATCTAGGAGAATATGAAAATAAACAATTTTGTCAGGCAGAATTCAGCTGCCTCTCTGGCTTAGTGTGATAGACGGTCAGCCCGATACTAATTTTTAATTTTCGTCCTGGTTAAGGCTTCCAATCTCTGACCCCTTTATTTCTACCTTTTTTCCCTCTTTCACAATATTTTTCCCGATTGTCTTGGATAGATCTATATGTAGATCTATAATATATATATCTTAAACCGGTGTAAACTGTGTCACCCTACTGAATTAGCATATTTTCTTTGTAACTAGTTTTTAACCCAAATAAATATGCTTAGTTAGGCTCTAGCCCTGAATATGTCCTGCCTCTCTGGCTAAGTGGGCTAGACGATCAGCCCGATAGTAATTTTTAATCTTGTTCCGCGTTAACTTCAGGGTTTCATTCTCTAACCCCTTTCTTTCCACCCTTTTTCCCCCTCTCACAATATTTTACCCCATTATGTCTTGTTCTTGGATAGATCTATATGTAGATATATATCATTTGTCTTAAGGATTTCTCACACACTAATGAACGTTACGTCCTTATCCGAAATGTCGGCAAATGTCGACATTTTCCGCAACGTTTGGCATTGTTCGCCGTAGCATCTCGGGCCATCCTCGGCCTATGACGTGATTTTTTAATCTCCATTTACACTCGTCTTTTATCTTTTATATAAACAGTAATCGTACTATGCTACCTATTCCTTATAAATTAACTTAATATGATATGACTTAATTTTCGAAAGTACCAGTGAAACAAACCAAAAAAGATAAATATCCACCGATCGACTTCTGGTTAGAGATTACGTTGCTATGTAACAATGGCGACCAACCGCCTGCGGGATAAGGCTGGCAAGTTCTGTAAGCGGAATAAATCATCAAAGAGAGGAAAATCTACATCACAGAGTCAAGTCTTGCACGACCATAGCTACGTTGAGGCTGTTCAAGATGCAGAAATCAGAACAGAAGTTTGTAGGGGCAGTGATGAGTGGAAAACAGGCCGCCGTGTTGTAGAACTTGGTGTGTTGTTAAATAACTTGCTTGCGTGTAAGCGTTGTCGTCTCGGACCTGTACCTCTTACCATTTATAATGTTGTTGGAGAGTTAAAAAAGGGGCTGAGTGGCTATTTATATGTCCAGTACATGTAGTGACTGTGGATACATAAACTGTGTAGCGCACGGGAAAACACACAGGGTAAAAGCTAGAGGAATGCCGAGTTTTGCTGCAAATACCAAGCTTGGAACTGGTAAGTTTTAATACTTGCTTCCCGAAGGGCGAGCATATGGTACCTGCTTTGTCTATCTGTCCCTCCGTCCGTCCATCTGTCTGTCACGATTTCTCCATAATCCCAAGACCAAACTTGATGAAATTTCATGCATGTACTCCATGGAATGTTGCACCAATTTACGTTTTTTACAATTTCAATTTGAGGCTGCATCATGGAAAAAGGGGACTTCATGTAAAATTTGGGTTTTCTCTAATATCTCCCAAATTTTTGGTCAAAATTTCATGAAATTTCACATATATATTATTCATTCAAAGCCCCAAAGCAAGGTTGACACCTGCTTCTGTGGATCAAACCCGGGACCTCTTGATCATGAGGATGATGACCTACTTCACTAGCTCACAACAAAGCTACACAAAACATTTTGTATATGACCAGTATGTACTAGTACCATTTTGTACCATTTTAATAGCATTTTATACAACGTGTTAGACAATAAATCTGAAGATAAGTGACAGTATGTAATTATTTGGCAGACCCATTATATTACCTGGTCTTTCATTGTTCTGTCTGTTTATTTCCTATCTGACATATTTTCTGCATATTTGATTTTTTTATATGACCCAGTGGCAATGGATACATTTTAAAAATAGTTGACAGAGTTCAGAGTAAGCAAAAAGAAATTAATCAGTACCAAGAAGGTCAAACATAATGACTTAAAATGTTTGTGATGATATATCTGGTGAAAACATACTTTACTTGTGTAACCCATAACCAGATGACAAAATTTTAGACTGTTCCAAATTGAAAGAGGTAGCATACGACATTTCAAAGTGAGTTTGAAACGAAAGTATCAAATAGGGTACAAATCATTATGGAAAAAGGAGAAATTGCTTATATCAAGCAATTTCTCTTTTTTCTCAAAATGTTTTCCTTGATATTTTCTTCGGGCGTCAAAACAAGCCAAGGGTTTGTGTGGTAATGGGTTAACCGTTATATTAAAGGCTTACTAAAGCAATTCAACTCTGTAACAACCCTGAAATAATAATTGGAAACGGTTAAAATGTCTACTGGTTTGTATTCTCCAGTTCCTACAATGTTTTCTTTCCTAGTGAAGATAACTTCATTGTTGATCTATGTATACTATTAATTTGTTATATCAGAATGAATACACTGAGTTTTAACAGCACATTCATTTTTTTTTTTTTTTTTTTCAGCAGTGATTGACAACATAGGTGGGGCTAATTGTGTGAACAACTTCATCTCCACACTGAACATCAATACCATCAGCAACCCAAGCCTAAAGAAGATGGAGCACCGTGCTGGGAGTTTTGTTGAAACAGTTGCCAAACAGTCTTGCCACAAAGCAGCGTGTTTCAGTACGTGGGGACTGTTGTTTGTGTTTCAGTAGTGGGGACTGTTTTCCAGACATAACCCAGATAGCTGCATGTCATTCCAGCACTAGACAATTTTTCAATCAGTATATTCTACCAGATCACCCAATATCATGTTTTGCCCAACAAGTTACCGGACTAACTGTATCCAGTGGAAAAATGTACCATCTTGGAACAGAAGTTTCTGCAATATCGTCATCTGAAGCACTGGACAAATTTATGAGTTGGTTGGAAAAGTTCAGTAATGTTATTCTTTTTGCTCATAATGGCAGACATTTTGACTTCCGTGTATTGTGTGCAGCATTAATTTGCAAGATAGATTTTTTAGATGTGTAACTGGATGTGTGGACACCTTACCAATGTTTAAAATCAAATGTCCAAATTTGTCTTCTTACAAACAGGAGGATTTAGTCAAACATGTGCTCAACAAAACATATAAAGCTCGTGATGCTCTTGAAGATGTTCAGTCCCTCAGTGATCTTGTGTTGTATGTTTGTAATTCCTCTTCAGATTTTTTGCAATTTTCATTCAGTTTTAAATCTGTTTTTCAATCTGTTAATTTCAATAAGGAAAAGTTAAAGAACATTCCTTCATTGAATGTTTTAGTTGGTTCTGGTGTCTGTAAGCGTGCCACTGCTGAAAACATTGCTGGTTCAGGACTAAACTTGCGACATTTACAAATGATTTTTGACCGTGACGGAGAAGATGGTCTTATGAATGTGTTTATTGCAAAAACTTCTGAAGGTCAACCAAGAGTGACAGGTGTAAAGAGAATTTTGGAAACGGTCATTCCAAAACTTGTGGAGTATTTCCAAAGAAAATAATTTTATCATTCAAAAGTTTTTCAACAACTAAGCCATCAATGTATTCAGTTGTAGAACATCAATTACTCTCACACACATATGTGTATATATGCAGAAGAATCTTTATAGTTCCTAATGACAGGTTTGGAGGTTTATCCTACAAATTACCTGAACTATCCATAGAAGAGTTTTTATATCTTTGTTGGAAATGGAGATATTTTTTTATGATGAGCAATTTCTCCTTTTCCCTCAATGTTCTTGTACTTTTAGGTAAACTTTATTTATGTGTTTAAAAGTATATTTTCAATCTAAAAGAGTAAAAAAAAAAATACATTTTTTGAAAAATGATACAAAAATTATAGAAAATTTGGTATAGGAGGATGTTTTGAAACTATTCATTGTCTACAAATTTTCAAGGTTTGATGGTCTATGAATTCAATTTACTGCAACATATCTTACATGTTTACCTGAGGACCACTTGTCAGAAATATTGATTTTCAAATTAATAATTAGATTTGGAACATGCAAAGTGATTTTAGATTGACACATCACTTATGTACAGTGATAAAGAATTTCTTAACTCTTTTACATACAATCAAGGGTTTTCACGATCCTGATGTATAGATTCAAAGAAAACATTGTGATAAAAGGAGAACTGCCTATAACAAGCAATTTCACCCTTTTCCACAATGTTTTCTACCCAAAATATACTTATTTTTTAAATAACTATCACTATGATTGTCATCTGCAACTTATTTCAAATTGAACCAGTCTAAAATTTTGTCGGCTGGTAATGGGTTAACCCTTATCCTGCAAGGTAAAGGTAATGGACTCATCTTTACTCTGATCAGTACATATTTGATTATACATTAAGTGATGATGAACAATGCAGATCACGATCAGACTACAGGAATGTGCAGGGTGGTCTGGTCTATGCTGTTTGCGAAACACATGAATAAGTTGCCATAAGCACGATAAGGGTTATTGTTCATGGTTATGTAGAGCCTCGACTCTATAGTCAGATAGTACCTAGGGGTAAATAAGGTTGATTCATTTGTAATTTGGCCATTTGTACTTGAATTGTATTTCAAACATCAGTTTAACTACTTCTCTGGTGACTAATGGCGTATGCACTATAAGCAAATTGAGAATAAACCTGATTTTTGCATGTTTTGTATAACCAAAGTCATTTTTGCTTGGTTAATTTCTCCCGTTATTGATGGTGAAATTCTCAAATATTTACATATTTAGTTCCTACAGCCATGCTGGTTGTTTTTTAGTGTAGATTAGTTATGCCCCTCAAACACTGTCCTGGAAATTTACTTTGTAACCATGACAACCTGAAAACCTATAATCTATTTTTATAGGGAATTTCATTGATATCCACTCCTTTTTTTGTGTATTTTTCAATGTTATTGTAAAGATGTTATGTGATATGTACTATTTAACAGAAGTAAAACCAATAAGTGTTTATTTAGTGTATGAAATGTATATATTACTTGAAAAATTCATGATTTTTTGCTTATTTTGTGATTAATGCTCTTTGCGTCAAAATGCCAATTATTCATATTGGTATGATAAATATTTAATTCATCATAAATTTCTTAAACAATGGTCAATCTCCCTCATTTTTTCAGAAAAGGTGTGTATTTGTATGTAGATTTTGAAAATGTAAAGCTTTGTGCAATCTTTTCTTGTGTCTATTAGTGTGTGAAATCCTTAAACCGATGTAAAATTTTTCATCCATTTCAATAAGCCTCTTGTAATTGTAACTAGTTTTGACCCCAAATAAATATGTTTAGGCTCTAGCACTGAATATGTCCCGACCTGATATAATGTGACCTGAGCCCTTTATGACATGGATGAATACCTGAAATGCAGACAACAAGGATATATAGACTAGAATCAGAAATCAGCTTCCACAGACTGTCATCCACTTATACTTTACATTTATATGCATGCGAAAACCAAATATGGGTTTGCGTAAAGTTTGCCATTCCACTCCATCACTGCACTTTTGTCTAATGCCAGCAATTTTGTCAGTTTGATTTGGATATAATTCCATCAGGAGAGGAGAGTTTTTTGTTGTGTGTGGTTTTTTTTTTTTTTTTGTGCTTTTAAGTGAAAAAGACCCCAATTTGTGTCGTAAATGTAAAAATGTCCGCAAGTGCCATATGACTGTGGGTTGTCACGGAAACCGTTTTTAGATTCTAGTCTCCGTACAATTGTTAAGTTAATCTAGCATTTTGACTATGTCACTGCGCTCACGTGAGGCACATATCAGCTTGTGACATATTCCGTGTTCAAGCTGTATGGATTTGATAAGGCAATGTGTTTACCTTTTACCCGCTCAGCATAATCAAGTAACAAAAACTGATATAACCTTACAAACTGTCAGACTGTTCCCAAAGCAAATTGGATTGTATCCCCTGTCTGCACCAAGCAGAACAGCTCCTGATCTCTTTTTTTCTACTTTATATCCCATTTTGCCAGTTAAATTGTTTTCATTGGACCATCAAAACCATTCACTTTGATCTGAGACACTAATTAGTATTGTGTTCAACAGTGTAATGGAGAGAAAGGGGCACTTATTTGTTTGTCTACCTCTTTGTTTCATGCAACAGGTGCCCGTTGTCCCTAAAAGGTTTTCTCTCTGGTTTATACACCTATGCAATGATTCCTCGAGACCTTTCCGTTGTCAGTTAATGGTCTCAACATATGCAAAGTATCAATGTGAAGCATGGAAGCTAAGCTGAACAAGATAGAAAATTTGAAACGCGGACGAACAAGGGTGGGACAAAAGGCTCAAAGTACATGTATTTTCTAATATTGAAAAGTAACATAACTTGTGATTGGTTGAACAAATATTTTAAGCCAATCAGAAGCTGCGTTACTCACAAATGTCGAAAAATCTGGAGAATAAGTCTTAGAATGTTCTTCAGAATAATTGGTGAATACAGACCCAGGAATTCGTGCCGGCCTGCTAAGGATTACATATTATCCTTCAAATGGAAGCTGAATAAGACTGAAAATTCAAATTGAAACGGGAGTGGAACATAGGTGGGGACGAAAGACTCATAGTCCGATCTTCTGCCACCCGTTCCATTCAAAAAGTTGTCCAATTTCCTTGTTGTATAGCATGTATCGATCAGGAATATGTCCCCGTTTGCAAAGGATTACACACAACCCTTCAAAATACATGTTTTTTCTAACACTAAAATATAACACAACTTGTGATTGGTTGAACAAATATTTTAAGCCAATCAGAAGCTGCGTTACTCACAAATGTAGAAAAATCTGGAGAATAAGTCTCAGAATGTTCTTCAGAATGGTTCGTGAATACGGACCCAGGAATTCGTGCCGGCCTGCTAAGGATTACATATTATCCTTCAAATGGAAGCTGAATAAGACTGAAAATTCAAATTGAAACGGGAGTGGAACATAGGTGGGGGCGAAAGACTCTTAGTCCGATCTTCTGCCACCCGTTCCATTCAAAAAGTTGTCCAGTTTCCTTGTTGTATTGCATGTATCGATCAGGAATATGTCTCCGTTTGCAAAGGATTACACACAACCCTTCAAAATACATGTAGACATAAACGTCACTTTTAACCCATATTTTCAAACAATTCTAATCGAATTTTCACAACTACTTGAGGTCCTTTGTTCCAATTTCTTTGAAGGGGGGGGTAATATGTAAATAAATAATTTTGTCAGGCAAAATCCAGCTGCCTCTCTGACTAAGTGGGCTAGTCGGTCAGCCCAATAGTAATTTTTAATCTTAGTCCGGATTATTCTCAGGGTTCCATTCTCTGACCCCTTTCTTTCCACCTTTCTTTCCCTCTGTCACAATATTTTCCCCATTATGTCTTGGTTCTTGGATAGATCTATATGTAGATCTATAATATATATCTAAAAACGGTGTAAACTTTCTCATCCAAATGAATTAGCCTATTTTCCTTGTAACTTTCCACATATATATCATATTTACGTGCACGCGAAAACCAAATGCGATTTTGCTTAAAGTTTGCCATTCCACTCCCTAACTGCTCTTTTGTCTAAGGCCACCAATTTTGTCATTCCGATTTGAACATAATTTCATCAGGAGAGGGAGTTATTTAGTTGCTGGTGAATACGGACCCAATAATTCGTGCCGGTCTGCCAGGGATTACATATTAAACTTCAAATGGAAGCTGAATAAGACAGAAATTTCAAATTGAAACGGGTGTGGAATAAAGGCGAGGACTAAAGTCTCATAGTCCGATCTTTTGCCACCGCTTTATTCAAAAACGCGCTAACTTCCTTGTTTTATGACATGTCTCGATCAGAAATATGTCCCCGTTTGCAAAGGATTACGTCAGTTATAAACCACTTTTTTTTCGAACAATTCTAATGGAATTTTCACAAGTACTTGAGGGTTTTTGTTCCTATTTCTTTGATAGGGAAGGAGGAATATTAAGCCCGTCCCCGTTGTAGATATATACATATTACAACTGGCACAGCTACTCTGTCCTTGCTATTCAGTGGGCTACATGTATATCACAGAATAGCCGATCAGATCAGCATACACATTTCCAGTTTGGCTGTAGAGGTAACATTGCGATTTTGCACAATTTGAAATTTGTAATCGAAACTAAAAGAAATATTAGCAAACATAAAAGGTGATACCAAAAATTAAATTTCCTAATTCGTCAGGTCAAGAATGTTGGAAAGTGAGAGTGACCTCCTCTGAATCTCTGTTAGTAAAGCGTATTTGTTCTAAAAATACACAAACAAAATTCTGACCGTTATTAGTAGCCTGTACTGATCCCTATACCCTTGCTGTAACAGGGAACAGGGAACGTTACCAGTCTAGGGGAATATGAAAATAAACAAAACACTATTTAACTGCAGGCCGACGCGTCGTTCCCGATTTCGGCTTAGTCTTTAGGGTAGGGTGGGGCAAAACGCCCCCAAAATGGTTTTTTTGTTATTATTTTGGAAAAGAATGAAGATAGAATGGTGGTTTCCGCAGTTGTATAACCGTTTCAGTTAACTGTATATAATGGCACATGTTTTTCGTCGTTATCTATTCTAAACTGTATTATAAAAACAAAAATATTATTTTCTTAAAAGGGGCGTCTTGCCCCACCCTTGGGGCAAGACGCCCCTGTTTATGGGGCAAAACGCACCCAGGGGGGCGTTTTACCCTTAGTTTAAACTTACTTATTTTACATCTACTGAGAAACAAGTTCATTACAACTTAGATTAATCTCTCTAGATTCCGCTTCCTGGACACTGCACCAGTACTCGCGCCGAGTGAGTGGGCCAATGAAAAATCCCCAAGGTTGATACCCGCCTCGGATGCGATTCGAACCCGGGACCTTTTGATCAAGAGGCCGACGCTCTACCTCTACACCACGGATACTACTAAAGTTGTAAAATGAAATGTATTTGATAGACATCGCTTAAATTGTATTGATTGATTGATTGATTGTATGGTGTTTAACGCCGTTTTCAACAGTATTTCAGTTATATGGCAGTTGCCAGTGCACCTATCCATGCTTTCCTGGAGTTCTTTTAACCAGTGCTCCCCACAATATTCTTCCCAAGCCACTGGCTGCTTTCCCACTTAACCATCGTCGAAACAACTGACAGCGGTGAGAGAGGAATGAATCCTGTCGCAATGAATATCATCAATCCTCAGAAAGAATATTGGCCGAACCAGGGGATCGAACCAGCGACCTCCTGTTCCCAAGTCCTGTACGCTACCGACCGAGCTATGGGGCTCGGCATTAAACTGTAACATGTGTACGAGACAACCAAATGTCCAGAAAGTAAAGACATAATTCCATTGACATAAGGCATACACACATAATAAAATACCAGTTCGTATAAAAACGATTTAATAATGAACATCAAAGTGAAAGTAGACATTTCATTCTTGTTCAAACTGAAAGCAATTGGCAAACTGAATCCATTTATTCTTTTATTTATTTATTTATTTATTTATTTATTTTACTAATATGGTAGAAAACATTGTGGGAAAGGGAAAGTAAACCAAATTCAAACCTAAACCATTTCATATGAAACTGTAAAACAAGGAGACAAGTTAGACAACACAATTCAGTCTTCATCAGATTCACAGTTTGGACACACAAATGTAACATATCCCGGGGTACACTCGTCGTGGGCCCACTTAAGACAGATTTGGCATTGTACCCATTCTTCGCCATCATTACTACTTGAAAATGGTTCGCAGCAAATTATACATGGCCACTCTTCATTTTCGTCGCTACTGTATGTGCTCGTATAGTTTTCCTTTCCTCTTCTTTTTCCTTTTTTGTTTAAATTTTTCTTCACTCGACTTTGTGACTTTTGTTTTGTACTAGACAGTGACTTTTTGTTTTGATTCTGTTTTGTGCACTTTCCTTTTGTTTTTAACCTTCTTCCTTGATTCGTACTTTTCGCATCCTGTTTGTCCTCTAAAGATTTCTTAAATGGCGAAGAAGTTAATATTGTTGCAGATTCAGCTTTTCTCTTCCTTGAACGTGTTCCGGACAACTTTGGTGGTGGTGAAAGTTTGTGGATAATACCTTTTATGTTTATCGAGGACTCTGAGACTGACATATGCCTAATTTCAGGAGATACCAAACAATTGTAATGACCAACATCACTGCCTACTGACTTGAATTCAACAAACAGCGGTTGGCTGTCTTGAAAATTGTCGACACGGTAATCAGCCAAAACTCGCTTTTCCTGATCTAAGAGTATAACTCGCTTTCTCAGCACATTTGATGTAGCTATTAGTTCAAGTTCTCCAGGCATTGTTTTAGGATCGGCCATTGCTCTAATTCTGTCTTCTATAGAGGTGAATCTTAACCAGGAGGATAAGTCGGCATTTATAGCATTGATTTCTAGTCTGCTGTATGATTGAATATTATCATTCATATATCCCACCATGCTCTTTCGCAGAGAATCTGATTTCGCTTCTTCCAATGACTTTAACTGAGCATCTATAGCATGACCATTGGCATCCCTCTTTAAGGTTTGCAATTTAGCGTCCATTCCGATTACCAAACTTCTAAATAAACACCGCCCGTCTCCATTTGTGACGATAACCTTAAGATCGTGGGGGCAACAGTTGATATCTGTTGAGTGGGGACAATTGTGGTGTTATTAAAACAAGAAGTTTCATTGGGCTGGTATGTATCATCAGACATATCAATGTTAAAAGGGGTTTGGTTGGGCTGAGATGGTTCATTAGACGCATTCATGCCGTTAGGGGTTTGGTTAGTCTGGGGTGGTTCATTATTTATGTTCATGTCATTAGGGTGTTGGTTGGGCTGGGGTGGTTCATTATTTATGTTAATGTCATTAGGAGGTTGGTTGATCTGGGATGGTTCATAAGACATATTTATGTCATTAGGCGGTTGGTTGGGCTGGGGTGTTTCATTTGATATATTCATGTTATTAGGGGGTTGGCTGGGCTGGGATGTTTCATTAGACATACTCATGTCATTAGGCGGTTGGTTGGGCTGGGGTGTTTCTTCAGACATGTTCATGTCATTAGCGGGGTGGTTGGGCTGGGGTGGTTCCTTAGACATATTTATGTCATTTGGGGGTTGGTTGGGCTGGGGTGGTTCATTAGATATATTCATGTCTTTAGGGGGTTTGTTAGGTTGGGGTGGTTCATTAGACATATTCATGTCATTAGGGGTTTGGTTGGGCTGAGGTGTTTCATTTGATATATTCATGTCATTCGGAGGTTGGTTGGGCTGGGGTGGCTCATTAGACATATTCATGTCATTCGGGGGTTGGTTGGGCTGGGTTATGTTCATACCAACAGGAGGTCCGTTGGACTGGGGTGGCTCATTAGACATATTCATGTCATTAGGACGTTGGGTGGACCGGGTTATGTTCATAACAACAGGAGGTCCGTTTGGCTGGGATGTCTCTTTTGATCTCTGATCTATTGGCTGGTTTTCTTCTGTGACTTCAGCAGCACAAAAATCATTATCGCTAAATATGTGTTCATTGTATGGCCATAAGCCACAGGTTTCGAAACCGCGGACAGCCTTCTCAGGTGTAGCTTTCTTTAAGAATGCTTTAGCGAATATCCCGGCCATTTCGTACGATGATATTCTCTTCCCGGGATTCGAAATCATCCAACTATCAGCTTGACTACTGTATGCCAATTTCAATGATTTGAAGTATGTTCGATCTAACGGTTGTAATTTGTATGTGCTGTGTGGTGGGTGAGTGATAAGGTGAACACCATGTTTTCTGGCACAGAGGATTGCTTTTAATGATTTGTGGCTGTGATGCCCGTCGAGGATGACTATCTGGGGCGCTTGTGTTGAACTGTTGGTGAATTGCACGAAATGTTCGAGCCACTTGAGGAAGAGGTCTGAGTCAGTCCACCCTTTTGGGCTACAGAATCCGACTGACTGTGGAGGTGCACCATTCAGTAGTGTATCTACCATTCTTTTCCTTGGGAATATAAACATCGGCGGAAGGTGTACACCAGCAGCGCTCATTGCGCAAATGACAGTGACATTATTTCCCCGTTCTGCACTTGTCATCTTCCCAACTTGACGACAGCCTTTTGTGGCAATTATTTTCGCTGGCTTCTGTACGTTTGAGATTCCAGTCTCATCCATATTCCACATGTTACTTGGGCGCACTGGTGAGATAGTATTAAGAATTTCTTTGTACGCAGTGAAAAATTCTTTGACTTTTGGCCTATTGAAACCTACTGCTCTAGCGACGCTTGTTCCTTGAGGCTCCCGGAGTGTTAGGTCATGGTGTCGAGCGAAGAATCCTCTCAACCAGTCCTTCCCCGCCATACGAGATGCTTTATTAAATGGGTTCTCAATATTTGCCTTCTCTGCTATTTCAAAAGCTAATTTCCTGACATCTGACGTTGTAAGACCATACAGTCACTTTTCCATGAATTGGATATGATCATGTAGCTCTCTTTCTATACAATCGGGCAAAGCAGATTTAGTTTTACCCATCATTACAGTACCAGGCTGGCTGACTTTATTATCGCGGTGCCGTCTTAAAGATCTGGGAGGAATTCCAAATTCTTTTGCTGCAGTTTTAAGAGGCATTCCTCCTTTTACGGCTGCTAACGCAGCGGTTAGCCTTTCGCTTCCATACGATCCTCTTTCTGTCGTCCTTGTATACCATCGAACCATCTCTGAAATTGTACACCAAATAAGGTATGTTGTATATAATTATATTGAACAAGACGTGTTCGTGAAACACTATTGCCCCCACAATGAAAATGTTAAGTTTTCGGACAGACGGATGGACAGACGGACAGACAGACGGACAAAACAATATGACCCCGATCTATCGTTGATGCGGGGGCAAAAAAAAATAGCATATAGTCTAGAACGAAAACGCTCTCTGTCTCTCTGTCTCTCTCTCATAAAGATGTGTAAGAATACTGTTTAGATCTATCATCTAGATCTAGAACGATCTGTACTTTAAAAGGATTGATTGATTGATTGATTGAATGGTGTTTTACGCCGCTTTCAACATTATTTCAGTCATACCACGGCGACAGCTCACATATTCATGTGATTTCCTGGGTTTTACCAGTACTAGGCTGGGGCTCTGAAGTGTCTTGCCCAAGGACACACCCACGAAAAACCCAGTGGATTAGGTAGGGCTCGAACCCAGGGCCTCCGGGTTACGAGTCCCACACTTTACCACTGAGCCACGCAGGACCCCTACTTTAAAAGGGGAAAAAAAAAAAAAGATGTAATTTGAAAGTATAGAACCAAACATTGGAATGGGGCAAAACGCCCCCTGTAGGCGTTTTGCCCCATAAGAAGTGGGGCGTTTTACCCCAGTAAGAACTTTTCATTATTAATCGAGATATTCCGAATATAGCAAAGGTGCTTACAAATTGTGTGTACTTGAGTAAAACCACAATACAATGTGTTATAGTTAGGGTGTATAAGCTAGTATACGTCCGTTTTCAGTATAACGCGAAATAAAAGTAGGCAAAAATTAACAAGGATATGTGTAAAAAGCAATAGATTCATTTTTTTTTTTTACTTACCAATGACAGAGCTTGATCTCTCCTCTCACATTAATCTACGCGTGACCTCCAATGACAGTGACGTCATCATTACGTCACATAGACTGGAATGATCAAGAAATCGACGGGGGCGTTTTACCCCTTGGGGCGTTTTGCCCCACCCTACCCTATATGGCTTTCATACTCATTGTAATGCAGTGTTCATCACCAGTGTTTCTATTTTCTCTAGAAACAGATCTTAGGCTATCAGCGTCACCGACACCGAACGGATATATATTAAACGTGTCAAGAATGAAAGCTTCGGCACAAGTATACTCGAAACATGAAATGTTCTTTCCAAGAGTATAAATCATTGTTGGAAAAGGAAAAGACGCCAGCATTCCCCCCCACCCCCCTCCCCAAGTGCACAACGATCTCAATACAAAAACTTTCTCCTAAGACCGTTAAAGCTCGTTACTGTGCAAGAAGGGAGAATATCCACTATCTGACAACCCTATTGACTTCACATATAGGATTCATTTAGAGGATATTTGCGTTTAACCCTTATTCTGCCAAATAAATAAAATGAAATTTCAAGCCAGTACTGTACACCAAAATTGTTATCTCAAAGATATATTAGTGAGGGAATGACCCTATCGGACAGTGCAGGTCAAGGATCAGGCTGCACGTTCTGTGCAGTTTGATCCTGACCCACACTGCCCTAAAGGTGTGTTGCGTCTAGCAGCCTATGGGCTAACAGTAGGATACACGAATGCACGGACTGGCCCCATTCCACACCCTACGCAAAAACGACCCGTGATGGCGGACCGCATGAGTCCTCAACCACGGCCCATGTCCGTAGACAGCAGGATAGAGGCTAAGAAAGCAGAATTGGAAGAACTCAATATAAAATCGGGCCACCACCATTTAAGGCTTGACCTTCGATTTTACAACTATTTCACGTTTAGAACAAGGCCTTACTAATGTGGACATTATTGCATGTATTGTCAATAAAATCCTTAAAGGCCCAGTAATGGCCAAAATATCTAAAGAGACGTAATAATGCATTTAAACCCAACCCACACCACTCCAAAGCATGGACAGCTCCGCGGAGACGACGATCCTTCACCACGCAGTCGGGCCATGTTTAAGTCGTCAGCACAAAAAAGAATCTCAAAATCAGGCAAAAAGCAAACAAAAGACACAGCCACCCGGCAGGCCCTAACCCAGTTCCGAAACTACCTCCCCCGACAGTAACCAGCACCTGGACCGACCGCACAATGACAGACCGCCATCCCCACAACCCCCACACCCCCAAATGGCAGGGCATAAATTCAAATGCACTTGAACACCTGCTTTCTCTACTTTTGGGCCTTATTGTTACTTTGATAAACGATTCTATTTCTTACAACAGTAATGTTAGCATGATAATGCACTAAAATCAGCAAAACAACAACAAAAACCATTATCCTTGTACTACTAAGCAGTAGTTAACATGACAAGACGACAGCGAATAACTTACAGCGCGGACTTTTTTGACATGGATCAGTCTGCACAGACATGCACTCCGATCCCTGTCCAAACCGTCCAATCAGATACCGACGATGACAGACATTACGGCGAGTACAATTCCTAATATTTCTAGATAGTGACGATACAAGGAACACGTGCGAATCATTTTTACAACTTATTAGCTGTCTATGAATACACATAAGATCTATCTAACCAAGTATGGCACGTGCTGTTGTTTAAATAGCAATGTTTTTTTTTTACATTTCATAAAAACGATTGGTTCGTCTATTTTTAGCAGACTAGGGTTTTCCTACTTAACCCCTTTCCACACGGTCCCAAGTATCCTGAAACGAAATCCTTGAGAGCAATGTGAAAGGTGGAGAAAACGCTAGGTACCAGCATTTTCTCCCCTTCCCACAGTGCTCTATACCATTCAGACACCAATTTCAAAATTCTATAACTCGAGCCACCCGATATAACGTCTGCAACTGGTCTGAGATTAAAAGTCTGATATTCTGTCATCTGATAATCAACTTACATGCCTGCTAAGTCAGCATAAGAAAAAAGAAAAACAGATGATAAGTTGCGAAATCACGATATTGTTGGATTGTGAGGTTGTTAAATATGCTTTTAAGTTTGCAGAATGCACTCTATATAAGATAAGATGGACACAAACAAAGGTACATCCTTATCGTTGTCTTCATCATGATCATTATGTTCATCATCATAATCATCACAACAAACATCATTATCATCATCATCATCATCTTACATAAGAAAAAGTAAGAAAAGCATTTGGTAAATTGCGAAAACACTGCATTGCTGAATCGTGGGATTGTTAGATATGCATTAACATTTGCAGAAACACTTTATATAGAATTATTATAATAAATACAAATAATGGCACATCATCATCACCATCATCATGATTACTTTATGTAATATTAAAGAAAAAAAAAAAACTATGTTACCCAATGTGCATCATCATCATTATCATAGAGATGTTCATAATATCACTATAATAAAAACAACAGTAATCATCATCAACACAAATCCACATTGACTTAATCATCATCTTCTTGACCAACATCACCATGAACATCATCATGATCATCATCTCTATCAGTAATAATGATGATAATAATAGTAGTCATAAATATCATCATCATCATCACGTTTGTAAAGTTCAGAATATGCAGATGACACATATGCAGATGACACACCATGAACATCATCATGATCATCATCTCTATCAGTAATAATGATGATAATAATAGTAGTCATAAAAATCATTATCATCATCATCACGTTTGTAAAGTTCAGAATACGCAGATGACACATTTAAGTTCTTTGACAAGACAAGAAACATTATGGGAAATGGAGTATAGTAGTACAGGCATTTTCAGCTTTCCCACAATGTTTTCAAAAAGTTTCTTACTTATACTCTGGATTATTCGTCAAAAGGTCAATGACTCTGAGGAAGAATAGTTTTGCAAATACTGTAGAAAAAGGAGAAATAAAATGCTGCTAGTTGTCATTCTTTTCTTTCCACATTGTCTTTTATCCTTTAACTCTTTACCAAAAGACAAAACTTTTGACTGGTCCAAATTGAAAGCATTTGCAGACTTCAATATTAATGTAACTCAAATATTGATATTTCTTTTAGGAAGGGTAGAAAACATTGTGGGAAAAGGAGAAAATGCTGGTTACCAGCATTTTCTCCTTTTCCCACAATGTTTTCAAAAGACTTCCTTCTCAGAGTCGTGAAAACCAGGGATTGTTTGGTAAAGGGTTAAAAGACAATCCAATCATTAGAGCCATGTATCATCAAAAATCTTCCGAATGTTTGATGGAAATCATCACAACAGATATCGGTGTAACAACAAAACTCGACATAAGTCTTTACCAGACGATAAAATCTTAGGCTTGCCCAACTTGAAAACATTTATTTGCACATGACAAAATGAGATACAATATTTGCCATTTGTTCTAGGGAGGGTAGAAAAACATTGTGGGAAAAGAAGGAATTGCTGGCAACCAACATTTCCTCCTTTTCCTGTAATGTTTCAAAAACCTTCCTCAGGGACGCTAAAACTTGGGATTGCATAGCAAACAGATAAAAGATTTGGAAGTGAACGAAGGGAGCTTACTCTACTGACTCTGTTTTTTATGAAAAAGGGGATCAATCGGTTGTTCAATCCCAACTTCTAACAAACCTTAACCACACAATCCCAACTTTTACTTCCTCCAAAGGGAGAAGGCTTTTGAAAACACTGCGGAAAAGGACAAAATGCTGGTAACCAGAATTTTCTCCTTTTTCCCCCCACAGTGTTTTCAATCCTTGCAGAAAACTTCTTTTTTATTAATTTCAAGTTAATCACCTGCAGATGCTTTCAACTTTAAGGAGTCCAGTTCTCGTGGTTTGCCAAAGGGTTAAAGTATTTCAGCCACTCTGGGACAATAGCTTACTTAATGTCATCACCCAGGCTTTCATCAGTGCAATACTGGGTTCTGTAATGTCCTGCCCAAGGGCACTGCTACATAATCAATGCTGCCAGCTGAATCAAACAAGGGTTTCTTGATTACAGATCGAAACTGTTAACCCTTTACCAAGCAATTTTTCATGACCCTTGGGAAGAGGGCTTTTGAAAACATTCTGGAGAAAAAGAGAGAATCCCTCTGGCAAACAGCATTTTCTCCTTTTACCAAAATGTTTTCGACTCTTTCAAAAACAAATTCTGTTATTTGAGCCAGATTTACGTTGTCACCTACAAACACTTTCATTTTGGACGATTCTGAAATTTTGTCATCTGGTAAAAGCTTAAATAGGTTAACACTGCTTTTAATAGCTTTTCTGTTTAATCCAGGCATAAGCTTATTGTTCACATGTTCTGGCATTCTAACAGTGCCAGGCTAGGGTACTGCTATAACTTGCCCAAGGACACTGTCACATGACTAATTCCATAAGAGGAATCCAACCAGGGTGGCCTAATTGGGTTTTTTACCTTTACCACATAATCCTGTATCTACGACCATGAGGAAGAGGGCTTTTGAAAACATTGTGGTAAAAGGAGAAAATGCCACAAGTAAACAGCATTTTCTCCATTGTTTTAGCCAGCTTCATGTTTGCATTTACAAACCCTTTTGACTTGGACAGGTCTAAATTTTGTTGTCTGGTAAAAACTTAATCCTTTACCACACAATCCCGAGTTTTAAAGACCCTAAGGAAAGGGCATTTTTAACCCTTTACAAGACAATCCGACTTTTAACAACCCTGAGAAAGAAGCCTTTTGAAAACATTGTAGGAAAAGAGAACATGCTGTTAACCAGCATTTTCTCCTTTTCCTACAATGTTTCTAACCTTTCAGAAACAAATGCAGTTATTTTAGCCACATTTAATTTGTCGTCTGCAAATGCTTTCAGTTTGGACCAGTCCGAAATATTGTCGTTTGGCAGAGTTAAAACATTTTGTGAAATGGAGAAAATGCTGAATCAGCATATTTGCCTTTTCCCACAACGTTTTCTAGCCTATGAAAGAAAATTTCCATTTAAATTAAACATTAAATTGTTATCTACAAATCCCTTCAATTTGGACCAGTTTAAAATTTTGACGTCTGGTAAAGTTAATAAAGTAAAGTAAAATATAGCCTGTGCAATAAACTGTTAACCCTTTACCAAACAGTTTACAGTTTTAATGACACTAAAGGAGAAGGCCTTTGAAAACATTTTCTGGTTTTCCACAATTTTTTCAACCGTTTCAAAGCGAAATCCCACCATTTAAGCAAAAAGTGATTTTGTTGTCTGCAAAAGCTTTGGTTTTGGACAAGTCCAAAATTTGTTGTCTAGTTCACGATGGAATTCGCCTTTGATTGAATAGAAAATATTGTGGGAAAAGGAGAAAAAACTGGTTTCCAGCCTTTTCTCCTTTTCCAACAATATTTTAAAAAGTCCTCTTCACAAACGATCGCTAAAACACAGACTTGCTTAGTTAAGGTTTATTACTGTACCCAACAATTCCGTGTTTTCGCGACCCTGAAGAAGAAGGCTTCTGAAAAGACTGTTGGAAATGAGAAAATACTGGTAACCAGCATTTTCTCCTTTTCCCACAGTGTTTTCTATCCAATCAAAGACAAATATCATATTTTGAGCCACATTTGATTTGTCGTCTGCAAATGCTTTGAATTTTGTCGTTTGGTAAAGGTTTAAACAAAGTCATTGACTTCCTACAAACAGGATGTTTTCTTGCCAATAATCATCTGCTTCGATACTTATCGCAGTTCATTAGGTATACCTGAAACATTTTTGTCGCAGACGACCACAGAAACGTCCTTGACACTATATCAGTGGGGGAATGTTCAACGCTTTATCACACAATCCAGTGTTTTAATGGCCCTGTTACTACTGCAAAGAATATATTAAAAGAATGTGATTGGTCAATTAAATTTAGATATCGGCTTTGGACAACGGCGTTATACAATATAATACTGTCCAATCAGATTAGTTCAATATGTTCACTTTGGTATCAAAATTTCCATCGCACGGTAGAACTTAAAAAACAAATACTCATCTCCAAGTTTTCGACTTTCATTACTCGCTTAATATTTACCCAATTATTCCGTTCTATGTATTAGATTAAATATAAGTTACAGCAGAACACAGCAAAAGTAACATTTCCCATCCAAATTTAGAAATATTAAAAAAAAAATACTGACAAATGACAGGAGGTTGTGTTCGGCAGATAATACAGCTGGACACCTTGTCTTATATATTTGGTTATAGCAGGCTAATTCTGTCAAAAAAGTACCTCTGAACCAAACATTTTGCGTCACTTTTATAACACTAACAGGTCTATGGCCTCCAGTTAGGAAAGTAGAACATGACGGAGTGCGGTCACCTATCAGATATCAGTTTCACGAATCACCCTTTCAACGACACAGGCGAAAACACTGGCTTTTGCGGATAGTATGGATCAAGATCAGACGGCACAGAACGTTCCGACTGATCTTACTTCTATACCATCCACTTGTCAATCAAGCCTATAAGATTAAAAAGAAAAAGAAAAAAAAAAACTTTTCGGGGTTTTAGTGGTTGTTATTTTTAAGCCTCCGAAAGAGGTAGAATTTATACGGGCCCTGCTCTGTGAAAAGGGAACTTAATGGATCTGCCAAAAGTATCGACTCAGGTCAGCCTGCGCAGACCGCTCAGGATGACCTTGGCTGAAATTTTTGCTCTTGGTCAATTTTCTGTACGTCAAAGGAACAGGCTTCCTCACAATTTAGCCGGTTGCATTAAGTCCCCCTTTTCACAGAGCATGACGCATATACTTTGGCGAGATGTGGTCCGTTACTTTTACAACAGAGCATTTGTGCCGACTGGGCTAGAACCGTAAGGGAAGGGAAGCCATACTTGTGTTCGTTCTAGTAATGTGTATCCGGTTAAATTGAATCTGACGCGATCAAGCCGTAGTAATGCATTTTGTCCTAACGATTGTCTCTATTCAATAAACACGAGGTTTCTATCTTGAAACAGTCATAATTATCTTGAAAAGCTATTTGATACAGGCGCGTGTTTACCCATGCAAAATTTTCCCAAGGTCTTGCTAAATCTTCAAGTTTCATTGTCCTTATGACCTAGTTTGAATCTCTATCTTAAACATCTCGTGCAAGCTAAATTATAAAGCCTCATAGATTTTGCCACCATTGGTGGTGAATCTCAATGCTTTTCTGTAAGTTTTGTCCGAATCATCACCGAATTCAATACTTGGACCATGGATACAATAAGTGTCACCGACAACTGATCGCCGCTATGTCATTGTGTAGTTTAGTAACCAGAGAGGAATTTTGTACTTATCAGGGTTCATTTGATGATACAGTCAATGATGTTTGAAGCCGAAATGTTCCTACTGTATGCGTCTAAAACTAAAGATAAATACGTATAAGAATAAAAGATAAAAATAAATTCATATGCTTGTGTTTTATGGGGTTTTTTTCTGCGTATCCTTTAATCTTTCACACACAGTCTTTATAATACATGCCATACTCTAGTAAATGGGGTTTAATGCATCACCGTGATGCATTATACCAGGCTAGTCGTCACATAATTATGGATACATTATAATCCGTTTTGTCTGACTATTGGCTGAATAATGAGGTAGAATGGTCCTTGAACATGCAGAAAATTTCCCTAAAGCACAAACTTTGACACAGGTCAGCCTGCGTGGACTGCAAAGGCTGATCTGTGTCGATACGTTATGCAGATGCATTAAACCCCTTTTCACAGATCGTGGCTCACTTGGGAAAAATTCTGAGCAAAAAAAGGGGAATGTTCTATCAAACGTGCATGTGTGTGCATGTGTATGCATGTGGTTATAAAATTGCTTATTGAAAGTTTAGCAGTTATGCGTCCTTTTGACGAATAGTCATATTTAATTGCTATAAATTATATCTATGTATTATTTGCACCTATTGTTTGGTGCTGGTATCGAAATGTAGGGCTCAGAACCGTGTATAACTACCCGCGAGCATTGCTGACTGCTCAACAGCCGTAAAGCTTGAGAGAATAATTGCCTCTTTTCCCATAGTGTCTTTGATGCAACTCATTTTCTTTTTTCTTTCAACAGTTTGTCCGCTATATCGCTACACAAGACTTTAGTTGGTCTAGAAATAGGGAAATACTTTAACAGATGAATGGATTGTAACGTGCTAACGGCTTGGTCACTTATTGAAGCGCTAACGGAGACACATGCACCAAACCGCATCGCTGTAAAGACTGGCTCTCCAGCAACACTGATTTTAGGTGCATATTTATCAAACCGCTGTCCGTGACAGGATTAAGTTCAGTTCAAGAAGGTTTTTTTTTTTGCCTCAAGTTAGTGTCAAATGGTGCTCAAAGATGTTCTAATTCTAAGTTTATCTATTAAGACTAAACAAAAGATGACATGTGGAATGTATTGAGCCAGTCGTCTATGATTTGGAAAATACTTTGAATTGTCGCGAACAGCCTTGGCTTTGGACATGCCCAACTACTACGTCGGAACCACGTCATGCGTTCACGAAAAGAACGGTTGCCAACGTTCTGTCGAGGTAGGTCCTTCTGTTCTTCCGGGCAGTTCAGTTACAATCGCTCCAATCCAGTCGTCCTGATATCCTCCAGCAATATCGGCCTTGACATTTACGGTGCCTCATCTTAGTGAAATCGTTTCACATACAGCTTCTCCTTTTCTACCCTGTTAAGCCCAAGAAGGAAGTGAACAGATTTAGAGAAATTCGCGTATCTCTTTGAACACTGTTCGACTGTGATGTTAAATGAGGTGTGCTTTTATTGTTTTTTTTTTTAAGTCTCGTTCATTATTTGTTTAAGTCTTTACCAAACGATGAAATTTTAGACTGGTCCAAATTGAAAGCAGTTGCAGACGACGAATAACAAGTAACATGTGCTTCAAGCTATTGGATTTGTTTCTGAAAAGTTTTAAAACATTGTGGGAAAAAGAGAAAAAAAGCTGGTATCCGGCATTTTCTCCTTTTCCCACAGTGTTTTCAAAAGTCTCATTTTGCAGAGTCGTTTAAGCTCGGGATTGTGTGGTATTAGATAAGCAGATGTATCAACAGAGGTTGACAGCTGTAACAATCTTTAATCCTGTTCAGAATTTTACACCGCCTATTTTGAAAAGCGAATGGCTTTTCTCACATGATACAGTATTTCCTCAATTTGAAAGAGAAAACGTAGTTATTTCTAATTTATTTGCATTTCTAGGAAATCTCCAAAATATCTCAACTGATATTTACGTAGCTTCAAATCGCTTGATTAATGTTTTGTCTATGTCTACAGAAGAAATTTTTGCTCTTCTGTAACCCTTTAGCAAACATTTAGGATTGTGTTTTTAAGATCTAAATGAGGCATATTTTGAAAAGGAGGAAATACTAGATACCAGCATATTCCTTTTCCCACAACATTCTACCAAAGATAAATTCCATCACCTATGCAAAATTTAATTTGTTGTCTGCAGATATTTCCAACACGTGCGAATCTGAAATTTTTTCGTCTGGTAAAGCGTGAGCCCTCCAGCTGCTAAGCGCGACTCAACAACCCTTTGCGGACAGTGTAGATCAAAGATCAGACTGCACGTAACGTGCAGTCTGATCTTTGATCTACACTGTCCGATAAGGAGATATTTTTCCCCAAAAAATTACTTTGAAATAGTAACATTTGGATTTACACTATCGGCTGGAAAGTTTTATTTAACCCTTATCCTGTTAATTAAGTTGGATAAAACTTTCAAGCCGATAGTAACAACCCCCCAATAATGTTCTTTCAAACTTATTTTTTGGAGAAAAAATATCTCCTTATCGGACAGTGAAGATCCAAGATCAGACTGCCCGTTCTGTGCAGTCTGATCTTGATCTACACTGTCCGCAACAAGTCAGTGAGTGGCGCTTAGCAGCTCTAGGGTTAACATATCTAGGAGGTTGGGGGTTAATGTAAAGCAGTCATAAACAAGGTTTCACCGTGACATTTGCTAGAAGGGGAAGCCAAATAGATTAAAACAGACGACATGCTACATGCCTTTGAAATAAAATAAGTGAAAAAAAAAACTTCACCGTAATTTCCATAAACTATTCCAAGAAGTACAAAAGTACTTTCCTTCTTAGCCAGTGTTTGTATGATTTAGCCCGCAACATGCGAAGTGAGACCTGGGAAGTGTGTTGCACGCCATTTATTGTTTTGTATTTTATTAAGACTGTGACGTTGGTGGATCTGGCTTGCAGGGCGAAGTTTCCATTCGAATGTCCTAAGCTCTTTACCAAACAATCCCGAGTTTTAACGACCCTGATAAAAAGGCGTTTGAAAAAAAAAAATGCGGGAAAGGAGATAACGCCGGTAACCAGCATTTCCACATTGTTTTCTACCCTAACAATGACAAATCGCATCTTTTGAACCACGTTTATTTTGTCATTCGTTAATGCTTTCAAACTGGGCAAGTTCAAAATTTTCTCGTCTGGTACGGGATTGATACAATTTCAAATGTATTTCCCCTGCCTTGCCTAGAAAGACCTGAAAATGTGATCTGGCATTCAGATGTAACTAGAATTCTTGATTTTGCTGCTGCTGTTGCTGCTGCTGTTGTCGTTGTTGTTGTTGTAGGGAAAGTTTACAGATTAGTGTAAAATTCTATCTCCAACAGGTCAAGTATGTTCCAGAGATTGTTCATAGAGGGTTCGTGAACGTCACATGTAAACTGAAGGTCATGCTTTTCATGTGACAACGGATGAAAGTGGCCACAGGCGATCAAAGTGACAACAAGAGATGAAAATAGCGGCAAAGAGCGCATCTTACCGTTTGCCTACCTTCCTTCCTTTCGTTTCTCAAATGTTATTCTCTCCTGCACAAAACCAGATTTAACAACAAAACAACCAACTACATAAAGAATATGAAATTTTAATAACACATACTTACAGGGTAGGGCACATCGCTGGCTAGATACGGAGTAGGCATGATTATAGATGCAGCCATGGTTTCGCAAAATTCATAATCATAAATCTTTCTGGAAACACGTTTCATCATGAAAAATGGAAGTATGCATTAAATTTTGCTGTTTTATTCTTGATCTATGCTTATTTCCAAATTACTAACTGTCAGTTAACACTGACAAACCGTTGAAAGCACAGAGAAATGATGGTCCAAGTTGATATATTTAAGTCATTGTATTACCATTTTTTGTTTTTGGTGTTGTATTGGGCTTATTCTGTATACTTTTTTAGCTGACAAAAATTTTCTTGACAGCTACAGAATTGGTTTTCTTATGAATTAACAGCGCGAACAAACGTAAATGAGCCATGCTCTGTGAAAAGGGGTTAATGCACCTGCAAAAAATATCGATTTATCTCAGTCTGCGAATCCGTACCTTCTAACCTCGGCCTAAACTTTTCGCAATTGGTCAACTTTCTCTATGTCCAAGGACCGGCCTACATCATGATATAGTCTGTTGTTAAAAAATTGATTACTATGGATCCAGAAGTATATCTATGTGACGTCTTGCTTGGTATAATGCATCACGGAGATGCATTAAGCGCCCTTTTCACAGGGCATGGCTTAAATATAAATTAGTAGCTACACACATGTTATCTACTGCTTATATTTAGAAAATCAATACCATAATCAAAGTACTGAAAGTACTGGCAGACAAGTGAATTTGACTGATTGATTGTTTGTATGGTTTTTAACCCTGCTTTCAACATTATTTCAGTTATGTCACGGTGGCCAGTGTACATATCCATGCTTTCCAGGAGTTTCTTTTACCAGTACTCCTCACAGTATTCTTTCCAAGCCCCTGGCTGCATTTCCACTTAACCATTGCCAAAACGTGAGAGAAAAATGAATCCTGTCGCAATGACTAGATCATCAGTCGTCGGAAAGAAATTTGTCGAGTCTGGGATCGAACCAACGACCTCCTGTTCTGTATGCTACCGACTGAGCTGCCGGGGCTATGTGTGCTGATGGTTAACTATAATCCAGTTTAAGTTTAACCCTTAAAATGCTAAAAAAATGTTAAATAAAACTTTTAAGCTGATGGCAAACACCTGAATATTGCTATTTCAAAGTTACATTTTCGAGAAAATGTATCCTCTTATTGGACAGTTTAGATCCAAGATCAGACTGCATGCTCTGTATAGTATGAAGTTAATCCACACTGCCCTTAAAAGGTCAGTCAGTCGCGGTAGTGCTGGTAAAAGAAACTCCAGGAAAGCCTGGATAGGTGCTCTAGCCGCCGCAATATCACTGAAATAATGTTGAAAACAGTGTTAAACACCATGCGATCAATTAGCATATATCCAATAGCACAAGATCTAGTTAACTATTTAATTGTCTTTACAAAATGAAAAATTTTACGCTCGTCCAAATTCAAAACTTTGGAAGACCAGAAATTAAATGTGGCTGAACTGATGAAACCCGATTGCAAAAGGGCAGATAACAATGTGGGACAAGGAGAAAATGATGGTTACCAACGGTTTTTTTTTTTTTTTTTTTTCCTTTTCCCGCTATGTTTTCAAAGGGATTCTTCCCTGGTGTCGTTAAAACTTGGGATTGTTTTGTAAAGGGTTAATAATCGAAGCGTAAAATAATAGTTTAAGATAACAGTTTAACTGTGCACAATAATCTAAATAATGAATGACTGGAGGGATGACAAGGGTTCCCTGTCCAGTGAGGGTTCATACAGCTGGGATTTGCCACAAGTTACCTAGGTCATATCTATTTATAGATTCATTCATAATGTTACAATGGTGTAGGAATAAGTGAGTCTCTGCTTTCCAAAGGTCACTTAATTTACATATAAGCAAATATCGTGCACCTTGTAAATGGTATCTTGTCCAGTTTATTACTTTGTAAGACGACATGTTCAAATTGGAGTGGTAGAGATTTAGTGGTTTTTTTTTTTTTTGTAAAAATTGTCATAGGTAACAGAATTAAGATTTTTAACAGAAAGAAGTATTTTCTGTGAGGCAGTATTTGGCAACTGTGGGGTTTTTTGTTTACTTTGACTCTAGGTCATTCATGATGCCTATAGACTAGCTTCGCTAGTCTAAAAAGCAAATGATATCAATCTGGTTAAGGGCAATATCTAGTTTAGTTAACCTTTTACCAGACGACAAAATTTTAGACTTTCTCAAATTCAAAGCATTTGCAGATAAAATACGCGTGGTAGAACTCGATTTCGATAAAAGAACTCGATTTCGAAAGTGTAGAAAACATTGTGGGAAAAAGAGAAAATGCTGGTGATATAACTGAAATAATGTTGAAAACGGCGTTAAACACCATACAATCAATCAATCAATCGATTATAGTTTAGCCTTGCTCTGTTAAAAGGAGCTTTAATGCATCTCGATGATGCACTATACTAAGCCAGTCAGCACATAACTATGGATCCATTCAATCCATTTTGTCGAACGACCGACTTAACCATGTAGTAGAATGGTCAACTGACACGCAGAAAATTTCCAAATAGCAAAAAGTTTCGACTCATGTCAGCCTGCGCAAACTGCGCAGGCTGACATGAGTCGATACTTTTTGCAGATGCGTTAAACGCCCTATTCACAGAGCATGGCTCAATTTATCTTTAATAAAACGTCAGATGGGCTTAAAATTCCAAAGGTACGCTAGAATCGCTAATACTGTTTTATGATACCATATTAGTCCAAATACATTACATTAAAGTAGAAACATCTTAAAGAAAAGAATACACCGTTTTATGCTTTGATATTATATACAATACAAACAAGCAGATACGTTTAAAAAAAATGGGATACAGCTTAGCGGCTTATTAGGTATCGGATAAGAATTATACAAGAATTACCACTAACGGGAATGCGGTTCCATATTTTTTTTCTGCCAGAAATATTGGAAATGGTCGACTAGGCGAATAACCGCAAGCTATATAATGAGAACAATACCCTGGCGTCTCACAATCAATAGCGGTCGTGTCTTCGTCTGCGGTTTCGCTGCTCGCGTTTGTGGTGTCCGCGCGAAATTCCCTAACGACTAGTTTCTCCTCGCAAAAATCAGATCGTAGTTATCATTGTCATTGGACGGGAAAACGCTAATCTTGGTATCACGTAAGTTTTTTTTTTTCAGATATCAATAAGTATACTATGTCTGTGTAAAGTTGCATTGGGTTTTCACGTACGTGCATGTTCAAAGTATTTGAGACATGCTCTATGAAAAGGGAGCTTAATGCATCTGCGAAAAGTATCGACCCAAGTCAGCCTGCGCAGTCCGCGCAGGCTGACCGGGGCCGAAACTTTTCGCTCTTAGTCAATTTTCTCTATGTCTAAAGACCAGTCTACCTCATGATTAGGTCGCTTGTTTAAATAATTGGCTATTATGGATCCATGATAATGTGATGTCTTGCCTGGTATCATGTATCACGGAGATGCATTAGGCCCCCTTTTGCCAGAGAATGGCTCATTTACAAGTATCTTTTGTTTGTTTGGATTTTAGACTAGTTTAAATCAAAAGCATTTGCAGACGACGAATTCACGCTAATCTTTGTAGCCTATCATGTAAGTAATTTGTTTAGATGCAGATAAGTATATGTCTCTGTAAAGATGCATTCAGCTTTCACTTCCATACCTGTTGAAAGTATTTACAAGTATCTTTTGTTAGTTTGGAGTTTTGACTTGTCCAAATTAAATGCGTTTTTGCAGACGACAAATTCATTGTGACTCGCAACATGAGAATTGTATTTGAAACGGTAGAAAACATTGTAGGAAAAGGAGAAAATGCTGATTACCAGCATTTTCTCATTTACCCACGCTGTTTTCAAAAGCCGTAAACTCCAGGGTCGTTAATGCACAGGATTGTTAGGTGAAGGGTTGACACCGTTTTCATTATTATTTCAATTGGGTCACGGCGACCAGTGCACTTATCCAAACTTTCCTTGAATTTGTTTCACTGGTACTTTGCACAGCATCCTTTCAAAACCATGGGCTGCTTTTCCACTCAGACATTGTCGAAACAGTTTTTAGCTGTGAGAAAAGAATTAATCCTGTCGCTCTGACTATCATTTAGCCTCGAATAGAAGTTTACCGAGCTGAGGATCGAACCAGCGATCCTTTGGTTTTAAGCCCTGTATGTTTCCGACTTAGCTGTCGGACTGGCTATTTTCAATGTACATTGTATTTTGTTGCAGACGAATATATAAGACATGCTCTTTGAAAAAGGGGTTTAATGCATCTGCAAAAAGTATCGACTTGAGTTGAAACCTTTTGCTATTGGTCAATTTTCTGTATGTCAAAGGACCAGTCTACCTCATAATTTAGTTTGATGTTAGACAAAATGGGTTATATGGATCCATAATGAGGGCCATTCTTCGGTTACTTCCCTTGATTCCTCACCCGTACTACATTGGTCCTAATTAAGCGGTTACTTGTTTTTTTTTTCCTTGATTTCCTTGCACTACACATATATATTTTTGAGATAATATCTCAACTAAACCTCTTCAGATTGTTTTACAAAGTGATTAAACGCTTTCTCTGATGATTGGAAACAAAATTTGCTTTAAAATTACTTGGAGTCCTTACATATATATCATAAATCATATCATATTTATCGCAACGTCCCCAAGGGAATCAAGGATAAAAACAAAGGAATACAGGTTAAAGGACCAATCTGTTATTTGGTTACCTTTAGTCTTTACCCGGCAAGGGAGATAATTTGACATACAAGAATGGCCCCCATTATATGATGACTTGCTCGGTATAATGCATCGTGGTAATATAACAAAAACTTCCTTTTGTCAGAGCATAGCTTATTTCATATGCTCGCTGCATGTTTCCAGTAAGGGAACCTGTTTTTTTGCTGGAAAAAAGACAATGCTGATTGCCAGCAATTTCTCCTATTTCAATTATGTTTTCAAAAGTATTTTGTCTCGGAATCCTTAAAGGGCGGGATTATTTCGGAAGAGGCAGAGAAAGAGAAAGATATCAACCGGATAGAAATAACAATTATCGATGTCTTCAATCTCGCTTTTAAAACATTTATTACAAACTTTATTGCATAGTAATTTTGTTTGGAAAAATATTAACGATGTTAAATTTGGTTTGGGAATAAACTTGATGGGGCCTTTTTTGGGGGGATTTTTTTTTAAAATCTTGTTGTTAACCAACAAAAAAAAAAACGACAACACATGAGCCATGCTCTTGCAAAAGGGGACTTAATGCATCGCATATCATAAGGTAGAGTGGTCCTTTGACATACAGAAAATTGACAAATAGCGAAAAGTTTCGGCCCAGGTCAGCCTGCGCGGACTGCGCAGGCTGACCTGGGTCGATACTTTCGCAGATGCATTAAGCCCCTTTTCACAGAGCATTACTCAATTATGCTTTTTCTCTGCCAACGTTTTAGAAAATAAACAGTTACATGCAGGAAAAAGATGCAAATGTGGCGTTCAAATAACAGGATTCTCGTTTTGCAATCGGGAACTCTGTTGCTATGAGATCAGATATGACGTCATCATACTCATTTAAATACGACCCAACATTATTGGTTTGAATCGAAATTTAACACTGTTTTAACAGCTTATATCATATCACGGCGGTCAGTGCACCTGCGCATGTATTTCCTGGCTTTCTTATACCACTACTGACACAGGTTTCGTTCCAAGTCACTGACTACTTTTTTCACATGCATCAGAGGTGAGAGGCGAACAGTCGCCTGAGAGAAAGATTGTCTCAACCGTGTGTCGAACAGCCTCCGGGTCACGAGTCGGATACGCTAGCCACTGAGCTAACCGGGCTGGCCCCTAACATAATGGACAGTCGACGAGTGTTGTTGATATCGTGACATTAAAAAAAAAAATGCGAACTTCTGGTACGAAATCTAACAATACCTTAAGAGGATACGTAGCCCTTCAACGGAATACCCCGGAAAATACATTTTATTACATTTGTCTTGCTTCAGTGTTGATGGTTTGCCGGCTTTACCTTTCTTAATTTAATGATGATTCATCATTTGAAGTTTGGTAAGATTATAAAAATCTGAAAAGCTCGATTTAAACAAAACATGTCGATATGAGAACTGCAACACACAGTATCTCTGTCTCGTTCCTGTCAAGTAATATTTGAACATCTGTTCATACAATTTATATACAAATGTTTAGAATAAGTGGGACTAATACACAAAGGCAACAACTATATTGTTGTTTCATATGCGCTTGACCCTTTTCTGCTCCAAACCAGAGTAGGCAAGTAGATACACGAAAAAATAGGACCGCTGTTTTTAACTCTTTGCCACAAAATAGACAGTTGTCTAAATTGAAAGCGTATGCTGACAACAGTTTAAATGTGGCTCAAATGATGGAGATTATCTTTGAAAGGATAGAAAACATTGTGGAAAATGAAGAAATGCTGATTACCAGCATTTTCTCCTTTTTCCACAATGTCTTCAAAAGTCGGTTTCTTAAGGGTCAGTGAAAACTCGGGATTTTGTGGTAAAGACTTAAAAGCGAACACGTGGGCTCGTATTCACCAACGTTCATGGTCTAATTTTTAGGAACACAGTTTCTGATTGGCTAAACCAAATGGTTTAGCCAATCAGAAATTATGTTTCTTCCTAACACTAAATTTTGAATTAAGATGACGGTGAGAACGGGCCTCGGACCCTTAGGTGTTTGTCTCTTAGCAAACTTCACATTTGACGATAGTCATTGCGGCATGACTCATTCTTTGCTCACAGCTACCCTTTGTTTCGACGATTGTTAAGTGGAAAAGTAGCCATTGGCTTAAGAATAATATTGCGCTAAGTACTGGTAAAAGAAACCCCAGGAAAAGAATAGATAGACACACCTGCTGCGGCGATATAACTTAAAAAATGTGAAGAAAAAACGGCATTAAACATCAAACAAACAATCAAACCGACAAACAAAAACAAACAAATAAATCTACTGTTATAATCGGGCCAGGAACCTTGTGGTCTAGATGAACAGGAAAGAATCTTGTTTTAGGAAACCATTAATATTTCACCACCTTCATCGCGTGTGCATTTATTTGTCTTGACAGATGAAATGGGACATGCATTTTGCATTATCGTGGAATAAAATGTTGATGATTTTGACGTCTGTTATACCGATTCATCCCATTCTTTTGAGCTCTCACGTAGTAAGGCAATGATTAACCCTTTACCGAATGATATCGTATTTCAACAACCGTGCAGCAACGGGCGTTTGAAATTAAGCGGCACCCTGGCAGAAAGGGGTTTAATGCATTTCTGTGATGCGTCACACCAAGAAAGTCATTACACAATTATGAATTAATAAAAATCTGTTTCGTAAAACAATCGACTAAATCATGATGTAGAATGGTCCTTGAAAGTACGGAAAATGTCCAAATAGTAATAAGTTTCGACCCATGTCAGCCTGCGCGGACTGCGCAGGCTGACATGGGTCGATACTTTTTGCAGATGTATTAGACCCCCTTTTCATAGGGCTGTTGCATTGTATTTCGATCAAATTTGTTTTATATATCAATGATACATTCAATTATGCTTCACCAAATTTTGGTACTGAATTGTCGATAAATTGTTGAGTTACAGGAAAAGTCTAAATGCTTCTGGAACAACCCTCGTAAACTACACTGCAACACTCTAGAATAGTAATTTGGCAGCATTTAACATTTTGCACAGACACTGGTTGTCATCAAAGCAATTATTTTAGCGATGAAAAGTCCGGATTCCTCGCCGATCTAAACTTTGGATAGAGACGACGCCTTCTCTTGCATTACATGCACAGATTTTGGGAAAGCAAACTCTGTGAGAAATATACATGTAATCTATAAAAATACTTCCGTTACTTTGAATGTTACCCGTTATAATAGTGATAAGAATAAATCAATGGGTAACTGCTTGGACGAAAGAATCAATATAAATGGATTTTTGAGTTGGTGAAATCATTTTAATTTGAGCCATGCTCTGTGAAAAGGGGGCTTAATGCATCTGCAAAAAGTGTCGACCCAGGTCAGCCTGCGCAGTCTGCGCAGGCTGACCTGGGCCGAAACTTTTTGCTTTTAGTAAGTTTTCTACATGTCTAAGGACCAGTGCACCTCATGATTCAGTCGGTTGTTAAACAAACTGGATTTTATGGATCCATAATAATGTGATGACTTGCTTGGTAGCATGCCCCCTTTTGCCAGAGCATGCTCATTTGCTTTAGAGCAGAATCCCGAAAATAATTTCCGACTTGAAGAAAAAACAGGAGCTCTTTTTCCCCTTTTCTTCTTGATTATTATGAGGGCTATAAAATTTACCTAGCTATGCCAGTTCCTCCCTGTGGAATGGTTTCAAAGTTTTACGTTCGGTGTAATAAAATAAATTACAAACGAACCAAAGGTTTTTTTTTTGGTCACAACGTAAGCATTTGCGTCACAAAACAATCTCCACAGGAGTTTGCAAATTAGATCCGAGACAGTCTAGCGATTTCTATGCATCTGTTCTTGAATTAGCGTAAGTCACAACAAATTGGAGTTGCGGGGGAGGCTGTATAGCTGTGTAGATTGATTATACAAAGGAAATTTCTGATTCATCCAAATCACGTGACCTTTGGCTTCGTGCGTAGATCTACTACTGGCCAGAGACAATAGAACTTTATAAACCATTCATTGCAATTCAAAGAAAATAACTTATTGGTTAGAGGATGAAGGTGTCGCACCACTTCAAACTTCATGTACTTCCGGGTCATAGTAGTGAGGGGTAGTTCAATATGAAAATTTGACAGTAACTTCACTGCTACACTGTTTTATAATAGAAAATGGAAGGACATGTCTAATATACGTTTGTGATGTTGATTCGATTATTTATGTAGAAACTAACTGTAAATTTGTTATTTCTTGGGTGAACTCTTTTGTGCCTGTGATCACATATAGGAACATGGTCTACCACCATGAAGGGCCATTTTTCACTATGATTTTCAGGGTAGTTTTAGAATTGTCAGCATTTTATGGCATTTTTTTCACTGTTACCTAATAGAATTATATGGCAGGATTTTTAATCAAACCTGTAACGAACTAGTCCTGTTTTTTGCCGCCATGTATTCATGTATTTGACATTTTAGCCAAAAGGAGGCTTAATACATCGCCGCGATCCATGATACCAATTAAGTAATTACATAATTATGGATCTATAAAATCCATTTTGTGGAACATCCGACTGAATCATGAGGTACACTGGTACTTGGATACACAGAAAATTTACCAATAGCGAAAAGTTTCGGTCGCAGGCTGACCTGGGTCGATACTTTTCGCAGATCTATGCATTACGCCCCCATTTCAAAGAGTATGGTTCATTTAATTAATGTTGGTTATCAATATTGCACCCATTTGCTTTTGTCATTATGGTCTGAACTATAAGATAGGATTTGTAATTATGATTGTGAGGAACAATTTCTCTTTTTGCCACCTTGTTTTCACATCTATCAATTAGCCAAGCTCTGTGAAAACGGGGTTTAATGCATCTGCAAAAAGTATCGATCACGCTAAGTCTATGCAGTCTTCGCAGGCTGTCCTGCGTCGAACCGTCTTGCTATGGGTCAATATTCCACATATCAAGGACCAGTGTATCTCATGATTCAGTCGGCTGTTAGACAAAATGGATTTTACGGATCCATAATTATGTGATGGCTCGGTATAACGCACTATGGAGACGTTTTAAGCCCCGCTCCCCGTTTTGCCAGAGCATGGATCATATGTACTTAGCTTTCAGTAGCTGATTATCCATGTCGTGCTCTTATGCTTTTGCCATAATGTCAGGACTATATGACAAGATTTGTTATCGTGGATGTAACGAACAATCTGTCAATTTGCCAGAATGTTTTGTATTTGTTTTGTTTGTTTGTTTGTTTTTTTTTTTTAACCCTTTACCACACAATCCCAACTTTTAACGACCCTGAGGAAGCCAGCTTTTGAAAACATTGTGGGAAAGGGAGAAAATGCTGGTAACTAGCATTTTCTCCTATTTCCTTAATGTTTATCCTTTCCAAAAAACAAATTTCAATTGCTTAGCCTCTCCTGTTTTGTCTCCTGGAAATGTTTCCAAATTTGGACAAGAAAAAAGTAAAGGTTTAATCTTAAATTGTGTGAATTATTCATATTTTTCGTGAAGAGTTTTACAATGACGTAATGAGTTGAAAAATAAATGACCGGAAAAAATTGGCAATAGACCTAGGTCGGTTTGGCAGAAAAGCAAGATTCTCCTCTGAAAAATTAAGGTGCATTTTTACGTCTATAAATTAAAGATATTCGTACGCCTAATTAAACGCCATGCAATCACGCCCTGTTATATGTCCTTTGTTTCTGGTCGTATAAAAATTTGTTTCTAGTCGTATAAAACTTATCTACTCCGGTAAATTAACCCATATCCTGCTAAATAACTTGAATGAAACTTTCAGGCAGATGGTAAAAACCCAAATTCTACTATCTTAAAGTTATGGAGTTGGGGAATGATCTCTTTATCGGACAGTGTAGATCCAAGATCAGACTACACGTTTTGTGAAGTCTGATCTTGATCTACAGTGTCCGCAAAAGGTCCGTGAGTTGCGCTTAGCAGCCTGAGTGTTAACCTTCGTAAGACAGATCAGCTAATATGGTAGAGCTTAAGAATGTAATCTTTGGATACTTGAGGGTATGCGTTCGATGCCCAAGGCTGACCAGTTAAAATTACCAGTACTCTTTCTTGTTAGACTTTCAAATCTAGGCCCCTTGCGATGGTGCTATATCTCGAGCATGTTAACCCTTATCCTGCTAAATAAATTAAATGAAACTTTCAAGCTGATAGTAAAAACCAGAATAATGCTATTTCAAACTTATTTTTCGGAGAAAAATATCTTCTTATCGGACAGTGTAGATCCAAGATCAGACAGCACGTTCTATGCAGTCTGATGTTGATCTACACTGTCCGCAAAAGGCCAACGGGTCGCGCTTAGCAGCCCAAAGATTAAAGAACCAGGCGTAGCGAGGATAGGTTTCCTCCTGCATATTGCACTATCTCCTACAACACAAAATGACTGAAAGCCTTCTTGTGGGCGTCACCCATTTGAGCAACTGGTTGTGACGATGAATAAGCTCAAAGTCAAATTAACCTTTCTGTTACAGCGCGAAAAAGGTCTGCACGCACCGAAAGCAAAAGAAACAAAGGTCTTCTGATTCTATAGGTATTCGGAAGCTAAACCTTTTAACAGACGACAGAAGTTGAGACTTGACTAAATTAAAAGCATCCGTAGACGACGATATAATTTCGTCTGAAATGATGGGATTTATTTGTGAAAGAATATAAAACATTGTGGGAAAAAGAAGAAAATGCTGAGAACTTATTTATGAGCCATGCTCGGGCAAAATGAGTTTAACCCTTTCCCAAACGATGAATTTTAGAGTGGTCCAAATTGAAAGAGTGTGCAGACGACAATTTTAAATTTGATGAAAATGACAGAAAGTTCTCCAAAAGGGTAGAAAACACTGTGGGAAAAGGAGAAATTGCTCGTTACGAGCAATTTCTCCTTTTCCCACAGTGTTTCCAAAAGACTTGTACTGCAGACACGTGAAAACCAGGGCTTGTTTGGGAAAGGGTTAACCCTTTCAGCGCCATAGGCGAAAACAGGAACTTTTGCGGATGGCATAGATCAAGATCAGACTGCACAGAACGTGCAGTCTGATCTTTGATCTATACCATCCGCTTGTTTTGTCCTTCTGGGATTAAGTGGATTGTATTTTCAGCTGTCAAAAGAAGTCGAGCTTCTTTATTTGGCGCCGAAAGAGTTAATGCATGTCCATGCTGCATTATACAAAACACGTCATTCGTAATTATGGATCCATAAAACCCATTTTGTCTAACTAACAACTGAACCACAAGGTAGAATGGTCCCTTTGACATGCAGAAAATTGACCGAAGACAAAAAGTTTCGACTAAAGGTCTGCCTCCGCGGACTGCACAGGCCGACCTTGGTCGATATCTTTTGTATATGCATTAAACCTCTTTGTTCATGGAGCGTGGCTAATATTTTTGTGTTCAAAATTTACTTATCTCTTGTAACGCGATTACGGCTATCCCGTTACTAACAGAATAGGAAATTTTGCAGAAAAATAAATAAATCCAACAATGAGTAATTCCTTGCGGTTTCTACATGTATTTCTGTCTACACTGTAGTTTTAAAGCCATATTTGCGCGCGAATGAAAAAAAAAAAGATTTTCTAAAACAAAAATTGCGAAGCGAAATCTAGTTGGATGTCTCTTTTAGTACAATGCAGAATCCGAAAGGGGGGGAGGGAGCGGGGGTGAGGGGGCGAGGAAGACAGATAGAAGCGGGGGGGGGGGGGGGGGGGGGGGATATACTATTACCTATTTTTGTCACAGATCTTACATTGAGATCCACTGTCAAGTTATTATCTTGTCATTGCGATTCCTTTCTGCCCATGAAGAAATCTCCGATGTACTTATTTTTGATAACTGGGATTTAGCCACGTTGATTTCTGGTCTTATTCTATTTCAACTACTCAACAGGCGATCCCGGGTTTTCAAAACCCCGAGAATAAGAAGGCTGTTGAAAACATCGTTTGTTACCAGCATTTTCTTCCTTTCCCACAATGTTTTCAACCCATTTCAAAGACAAACTCTATCATTTGAGCCACATTTAGGTTGGTGACTGCTAATCGTATCAATTGCCCTATAGAAGAGTTTAAACTTTGTATCGTCTAGTAAGACTTCAGGCATCCTTAACCCATTCAGCGCCATAGGCGAAAACCTGATATTGGATCTATATCCGCTTGTTAGCCCTTAGGCTGTAAAGCACGACTCTCTGACCTCTTATGGACATCGCAGATCAAGATCAGGCTGCACAGAACGTGCAGTCCGATCTTGGATCTACACTGTCCAATAAGGAGATATATTTGCTCCGAAAATAGGTCTACCTTCGAAATAGGAAAAGTTGGGTTTATACTATCGGTTTGAAAGTTTCGCTTCTTTTATTTAGCAGTAAGAGAGTAAAAGTATAGTCTGTAAAGTTAAGTATTTTAGCCTATAAGATGACAAAAAAAAAAAAAGAAATATCTTTAGGTTTCAGTGAGTTGTATTTTAAGCCGTCGTCAGAGAATGGATTTATATTTTTGACTTGTTAACAAAGTTTCTGTTTTGTATAGTTATCGATCGATTCGGAGTCTATTTATTCAGTCTGACGTCATGTTCAAAACTATTTTCTCGACTCGAGATTTTTCCTGTTGTCTATTTAAATAATTATTCGCCTTGTTGCGTTACTTATTTATGATGACATTCCTGACAAGTTATATTTTCTAAAGAAATTCTAACCGTGCTCCTAGGCCCATTTTACCTACCCCCCCCCCTCTTTTTTTTTTGTCCGCGCTTTCTATTGTCATTTGGCAAATCGTGGACTCGTTCAGCTTGTTGGGGTGTTACGGATGTAGACACATAATTGTATACATCTGTCTACCATAATAACGAGCCATTCTCTGGCAAAAGGGGGCTTAATGCATATCCGTGATCCATGGTACCAAGCAAGTCATCGTATGATTGGAAATCCATACAATCTATTTTCTTTAACAATCGACTTAATCTTAACCCTTTCCCAAACGATAAATTTTAGACTGGTCCAAATTGAAAGAGTTTGCAGACGACAATTTTAAATTTGATGAAAATGACAGAAAGTTCTAAAAGGGTAGAAAACACTGTGAGAAAAGGAGAAATTGCTCGTTACGAGCAATTTCTCCTTTTCCCACAGTGTTTTCAAAAGACTTGTACTGCAGACACGTGAAAACTAGGGCTTGTTTGGGAAAGGGTTAGGGTAGAATGATCCTTTGACACGCAGAAAATTGACCAATAGCGAAATGGTCCGGTCGAGGTCAGCCTGCGCGTACTGCGCACGCTGAGTCAATATTTTATTGCAGTGCATTAAAACCCCTTTTCATAGAGCATTGTTTAATTCCTATCCTTAACCCGCAAGATAAGTGGTATGAATTTTTTTTTTAAGCCGATAGTAAAAAACCCAAGTTCTGCTGGTTCAAGGGTATTTTTTTTTGGGGGGGGGGATAGATATCTCCTTATCGGACACTGTAGATCGAAGATCAGACTGCGCGTTCTGTGCAGTCTGATCTTGATCTACACTGTCCTCAAAAGATCATTGAGTCGCGCTTAGCTGCCTCAAGGTTAACACTATGTATCCATTACTAGTATCTTTCTATTCTCTCTTTTTGTATTCTATACTGTTACAGTTACTGATTTATAGCCGATACAATCGAGACAGCGCACGAACCAATATATCAGCTAGTCCACAAGCCCTGCTTTTATTTTCAAACAAGTAGGTCAACAGAAGAATAATATAGCCTATCCATAACAGAAAAAAAAGTCACATTTCATCGTATAACACTGAGTTTGGGCTTTTTTGACGATGGGTTAAACAAAATGGGGGACGTCACACAAATGTGGTCGTGTAGGTCGACGACGGAATTCAAGAGCTGAGTATACAATGTGAGATATATAACAAAAAATAGTCATTCGCTATGAAAAGGGGGTTTGATGCCTCTGCTAAAACCATTGATCCATGTCAGCCTGTGCATTCTTATTAGGTTGACCTGGATTGAAGCTTTTTGTTGTGGGTAAATTTTCTGCTTGTTAAAGCCCGCCCGGGTAGCTCAGTGGTTAGCGTATCTGACTCGTGATCTAGTGGTTGCGAGTTCAATACCCGGTTGACGCAAACTTCCTTTTCGGCGATTTTTCGCCTCTCACCTCTGATGCATGTGAGAAAAGTAGTCAGTGGCTTTGGAAAGAAAGCTGTGTCAGTACTGGTGTGAGAAAGCCAGAAAACACATGGGTGCGTCACTGACCGCCATGAGATGACCTGAGCTTTTAAAATGGCGTTAAACTCCAATACAAACCAACCTGCATGTTAACCCTTAAGCTGCTAATCGCGACCCACTGACCTTTTGCGGACAGTGTAGATCAAGATCAGACTGCACAGAACGTGCAGTCTGATCTTTGATCTACACTGTCCGATACGGTATTTTCTTTCCGGTGAAATCAACTTTGAAACCGCAATGGTTGGGGTTTTAGTATTGAGTAGAAACTTGCGTTTCATTTATTCAGCAGCTTAAGTGTTAAAGGACTAATCCTCCTTATCACTCGGTCAGTTTTCAGACAAAAGAGATCCATATAATACAACCACTTGCTGTGTTAATGCCTTTCGAGGATAGTAGCCACTTATTCATTGTGGCGTAAACTTATGTGCATTTTTTGCCGGGCTTTATAATGTTTCCCCATTGTACATTCACGTCTTATCTAATCATGTTCGACACGAGTCTGTGACATTCTGGATTTTCTTTGAGTAAAAGCAAAGAGGACAAGCGTTTTTTTCGGTTTTAAGATCAAAATATAAAATCCTTTGGTTCATTTTTACAGTTTTGTGTCTCTTTGAGGAAAGCATTAGGCACACGCACGTTGTCTCTCAATTAGATTTCTTTACTCTAACAAACTACAACCTCCAAAAATATTTTTTTTGTCTTCCTACAGATCCGTAAGAGAAATTGCTTGTAATGCACGATTTCTCTTTATGTCACGCTGTTTTTACACGCATTCTTGTGTAATACCTTTTATCAAGTCGAGTGTTTTCAAGTCATCTGCAGCAAATTCGCTTCAGGGAGGTAATGAGTCATACGTCACATGCCAAGAACGATCTGCCGCGTCGTTTTTTACTTTGTCGATGAAGGATACATACGAGGATAGTTCAATAAGTGTTGCAACTTTGCATGTAAAACACCAATAATACAAACACAGGCGATTATTCTATTTCATACCTTCGAAGTATTCACCGTATACCGTTATGCAAAGTTTCAACCTTTTGATCCAATTCTGAAAAGTGCCTTCATAGTATTTTTTGGCTATAGTCTTGAGATAATGGAAAATACCTGACCCTATAGCATTTCTGTTGTGATACCTGCGACCCTCAAGGAATTTTTTGAGTTTCGGAAATAAACAGAAGTCACAAAGAGCGAGATCGGGTGAGCAAGGAGGTTGTGGTAGAACAGCAACGCCCTTGTGCTTCAAACATTGTGTCGCTATTTTGGACTTGTCAGCCGGAGCATTGTTATGCAATAAGGTCATACATACGTGATTAACCAACGACTGGGTGTCTCCTTTTTAACTTGTTCTCAAACTGTTTCAGTAAAATGTCACAATATACTTTGCCAGTAACTGTCCTACTATGCGGAATTGCCACCTGAACGGTTTCTCCACGACTACTAAAGAAAATACCGTACATGACCTTCTAAGCACTTACAATTCTTTTAGCTACAGAAGGTCTGTTTGTCTGTTTGGTGGCCAATATTTTGTTACTGCAATTTCTGTTTGGCTGGGAGTAATCCACATATGTCTCGTCATAAGTCAAAAGGTTAGAAAACATTCTCTGGTTGAATGTAGGGTAAAGTTTCAACAATTTCCGGGCAGTTGAAACACGCTGCCTTTTTTGGTCCGCAGTGAGCAACTGGGGTATCCATCTGGCAGCGATACTTTCAGTTCGCGCTTCAGGACCTTAAAAGCTGATCCTGTCGAAATGCCAACAGCCTTAGCTATCTGACGCGAAGTCAAACGTGCATCTTTTTTAGGATATTTTGTATCTTTTGGATTATTGAGGGACAACTGCTCTGGCTGGCCTTCTTGGCCTTGGTGCACTTTCAACGGAATCAATCCCACTTTTAAAGCGCTTAGCCGATGTCATCTCATGACTATTGAATATGACACAATGCGATGTCCATATGCAACATATTTATGATTCGTCAAATATTGCTTTGATAGAATTCCCTAGTTTAAATAGGTTTTTGTATATACCTGCCTACGAGTTCATACTTTGAAATTAAAACCAATAGAGAGATTTCAAATTGTGTATACCAACGGGTAGCTATTAAATTGAACTACGATATGACATTAATATCAAGTTAAAATGCTGGATTTCGTGGCAAAATTGCAACACTCATTGTACTATTTTCGTAAAGAAGTTTCTAGTATCTTTTCAGAAACGATCATAGTATGTTCGTATTTGATGGCCGTCTTTAATTTCTGTTTCTTTTTTTTTAATCAAAGAGAAAAGGGCATCTGGCTTTATCTGCTTACCAAACGACAAAATTTTAGACCCGAAGATGTTTACAGCCTTTGCAGACTACAAATTCGTTGTGGCTCAAATAATTGGATTTGTCTTTAAAAGGACAGAAAACACTGTGGGAAAAAGGAGAAAGTGCTGGTTACCAACATTTTCTCCTTTTCCCACATTGTTTTCATAAGCATTCTCCAGATGGGATCGTAAAGAGTCGGGGTCACTTGGTGAGGGGTTAAACTACAAATTCTTACAACGATCCGTGATCGATTAAGTGATGCCTGTTTTACCAAGTCTGCGCAAGGATACGTTACCGTTTTCGTCACAATCAAATAAGATCAACGCTAGATATCTATAATGAAATCTGGTAAATGAGAAAATAAACCGCGGACTGTTTTATGTCAAGATCTCACATCAGCACAGGGGAGTACAGATGTACATTTATCTTGTAATGTGTAACAGCCTTGGTCATTCATTCCTGCACCTTGCTGATCATACGGTTTTTCTTTGTTTTGGAAAGCATTCAGTTGCTTGGAAAGAATGTTGTGCGAAAGATTGGTTAAAGAAACTCCGGGAAAGTACTGATCGGTGCACCGGCCGTCACGATATAGCTGGAATGTTGTTGAAAACGGCATTCAGCACCAAAGAAACAACTCATTTAAACGCAAGTGCCCAATTTTCCTGTAGAGAGAAATGCATCGCAGGAAAAGCTAGCTGAGAATTTGAGAAAGATACGGTGTGTCACCAGAAAGCCCACCCTCGTAAACCCAGGTAGGAAGTATTCCCATCCACCCATGTAGTTTACGGAACACATCGGAACTGGGTCAACGAGGATGCAGAAAGCCTTGATTGAATCGCTTTACAGCAAACTTCTCTCCGTGACAGTTACACGCAACCTGTCAGGGCAGCTGACTTGTACAAGTTTAATCAAGGGTTCCTTAACATGCAGACCAGCATTCCTCTCTTAACCTTTGCAAGGGCAAAGGAAGCTTAGAAATTATAGAATAAACACTATATAGACTATTAAAAAATCTGAACGTAGGACGATCGAATGCTTGTCATAATTGTGGGTTTATATAATTCTATGATAAATTTAGAGACATCGAAAATATTTTTTGTTGCCAGTTTTTCAACTGTTTGTAAGTTTCACTGACACTGTGATTGCATAGCATCTTAAAACTTGCACCATCCCCTTGTATCTATAATTGAATCTAGTGATGACATGCAAATGAATGCAACCGACCAAAATGCTTGCATGGTTTTCCCAAAGAACAGTGCTGAACAATTTAGATAAACGCGAGACATAATCAGTTGAAAAGTTGCATATGCAAAAAATGTGTTGAAAATGGTCAGCCTGCGCAGTTCGCACAGGCAGACCTGGATCGAAACCGTTTGCTGTTGGTATATTTTCTGTAAAACAACCATTCTTTCTCACAGTTCTGTGACCCATCTTATGCACTTTCTTGCATGTTATATTGCTTTACAATAATTCATTAAACCCTTTTTTTTCCAGCGCACCGTTCAAATATCAAAATATCGTCCTTCGTAACGTGGACGCATTTGAGGCATGCTCTGTGAAAAGGGGGATTAATGCACCTGCAAAAAGTATCAATTAAGGTCAGCCTGCGCAGTCCGCGCAGGTTGACCTGGTCGATACATTTTTTTTTTCTATTTTCTGCATGTCAAAGGACCAGTTTACCTTATGATTCAGTCGATTGGTACACGAAATGAATTGTATGGGTCCCCACTTATGTGATGACTTACTTGGTATCATGTATCACGCAGATGCATTAAGCCCCTTTTGCCAGAGCATGGCTCAGTTATTTGTATTTCTAAATTTGGGAATCCTACAGTCATACAACATTCTTGCCGTTGTTATCATTCTGTTTAACACTTAAGCTGCTGAATAAATGAAAAGCAAATTTCTACTCAATACTAAAAGGCCAAACATTGCAGTTTCAAAGTTGATTTCACCGGAAAGAAAATACCGTATCGGACAGTGTAGACCAACGATCAGACCACACGTACTCTGCAGTCTGATCTTGATCTACACTGTCCGCAAAAGGTCAGTGGGTCGCGATTAGCAGCTTGCGGGTTAAGTTAACGTGTAAATTTTGAAGGTCATTCGTGACATTGGCAATCGAAATCTAAGTGACATCACCATAAAAGAGTCATAAAATCTTTCATGTCTTGTTTTCAAGAAAAACAAGGCTTAAATGTTCCTCTTAAGCCTTAGGCTGCGGCTGATAAGCGTGACTCAAAGACCTTTTACAGACAGTGTAGATTAAGATCAGACTGCACAGAGCCTGCAGTCTGATCTTGGATCCACACTGTCCGATAAGAAGTTATATCTCCCCCACAACTACCTTCGAAATGGCAGAATTTGAGTGTTTAGTGTCGGCTTGAAATTCTCGTTTCTCTTATTTAGCAGGCTAAGGGCTTAATCTCCTAAATTCTACGAGATCTGTTCGATTTGAGTCGAGGCCTGATTGAATTAACTCTTCACCAGAAGAAAAAAACAAATGTTGGATTGTCCATTCTAAAAGCAGTTGCAGATGACACATAAGATTGGTTCAAATGACTGGATTTTTCTTTGAAATGGTAGACAATATAATGGGGGGAAAAGAAAAAAAAAAAAACTGCTAGTGACAACCGTTTTCTTCTTTTTCCACATTGTGCCCAAAAACCCATGTCAGGGTTCTTTATTCTTTTCCAAACAATAAAATCTTAGGTTGGTCCAAATTCAAAGCATTTGCAGACGATAAATAAAGTAATATGATTTGTATCAGAAATGGCAGAAAACATTGTGGGAAAAGGAGAAATGCTGGTTACCAGCATTTTCTCCTTTTCCCACGGTGTTTTCAAAAGGCTTCTTCCTTAGGGTCGTTAAAACTCGGGATTGTGTGGTAAAGAGTTTAAACACAGAAATGTTCGAGAAAGGGTTGAATGTTTAAAGGCTCTGTTTTAGTTTAATTTGACAACCAGATTTCATTACTTCAAACAAATCAATGTGCTGTCCCTTAGCTTTCCCCGTGTTTCTCTCTTTATCTTGACTTAAGGGACTTTCCCTTCACCCTTATCCTGCTAATAAGTTGAATAAAACTTTCAAGACGATAATAAAAACCCGTATAATATTATTTCAAAGTTATATTTTGGAGAACCAATATCTTTTTATCGGACAGCGTAGATTCAATATCAGACTGCACGTTCTGTGCAGTCTAATCTTGATCTACATTGTCCGCAAAAGGTCAGTGAGACGCGCATAGCAGCTTTAGGGTTAAAGGGGACTATTAAGTTTTAGCGATACATAGTCGCCCATCGCATTTCTAGATTTCGCGCCATAATTTCGCAAAGGCTTGTGGGTATATCACATGGTCAATTACACGCGTTACATTTATGGGATTGTATTGAAACAGGTATTATGACGTCACATCTGGTCTTATGACGGATTTTTGAATTGCAAATCAACCATCCGGTTATTAAACGCCAAAACTGCACATTTTACTGAATGTAGCAGTTCAGTTTCTTAACATTTGCAAAAGAAAAACATATTTAAAAGTAATTGTTCGTGTTTTTCAACAAATGTTGATCAACGACAAACATCTAGATAGGCCCTTTGAAAGCTGTGCTAGTTTTGAAATGGACAAGAAATAAATGACAAATCTATTTCATGCATTTTTAAAAGCACTTTTAAGACTTAAGTCCAACATTAGTCCGCTTTTAAAAGAGTAATTTTATCGCTAGGGATGTAGAAGGCTTAGTTTATTGGATAATCTAGATACAAAACCGCAATCAATTTTAATCAATTAAGCAAATTCATCTATTATGCAATTATGCTAGGGAATTTATTCACACGTAACGTAATTTAGTCCGTTAAGAGAAAAGTGTGTTATAAGGCTTAAATGACACAGACTAGGCGATTCGTCAAGAAATTTGTTCGCTGTAATTGACGAGATGTCTATTGTATGATATGAGTCATGCTCTGTAAAAAGGGGCTTAATACATCTGCAAAAGGTATCGACACAGGTCAGCCTGCGTGACAGAGATGCAATAAGCCGCCTCTGACTAAAGCATGGCTCATATTTAATATTTGCAAAGTATGGTCATAGCATGAAGAATATGAACAAAGAAACGTCCTTGAATTGTTCTAGGATTACTAGATGATAGGTTTCTTCCTCGGATTTCTGCTATATTTTTATTACCTTTATCAGGTTTCATTTTTATGATTTCCGTTTCGTCGGGGTTTCTTTAGAGAACCCATTAACCATTTTGGAGCAAAAGCGGAAAATACAGACTTTTGCGGATGACATAGGTTCAGACCAGACTGCACAGAACGTGCAGACTGATCTTGGATCTATGTCGTCCACTTATTTCGTCAGTCCTAGTAGGTAAAAATCTGAGTTTCAGTGAATTGTACTTTCAGCCGTTAAAGAAACAGGTCGGGTTTATAACTTTGGAGCCGTAAGAGTAAACCAGAAAATGGACACAAGACTCAGACGACAACAAATCATTGGTATAAAAAAAACTTGATTGTCACGACTGGTTATTCAAAGCCGGACATTAAATAATTACTACGGCAACTAAACTGTCTAGCCAGATTTACGAATCAGATCGTCTGGATATATGTTCTATATATCAAATACAGTAATTACCTCGGCAATTTAACCACAAACACTTACGCCATGCTCTGTGAAAAGGGGGCTTAATGCATCTGCAAACCGTATCGACCAGGTCAGCCAGGGCCGATACTTTTTGCTATTTTACAATTTTCTGCATGTCCTAGGGCCACTCTACCTCATGGTTTTAAACGGTTGTTCGACAAAGTAGATTTTATAAATTCATGATTAAATGATGACTTGCTTTGTATACTGCATCACGAAGATACATAAAACCCCTTTTCACAGAGCATGGTTCACTTCTTAAAGCCCTCTAACCGCTTTCAGGGCCAAATGTATTAACTCGACCTCTTTCGACGACTGGAAAATTTACTGAATCCATTGAAATTTTATCTAACAGGTTTGGCTAGAGGACGGTACAGATCCAAGATCAGACTTCACGTTCTGTGTAGTCTGATCGTGATCGAGGCCGTCGGCAAAAGGCCCTGTTTTGCTAAAAATATCAACTCTTTATCAGACGACAAATATTCAGACTTGTCAAAACAGAAAACATTTACATACGACAGATCTGATCTTGATTCTACACTGTCCGCAAAAGATCAGTGAGTCGCGCTTAAAGCCAAATGGTTATAGATAATCATTTAATCCTTAAGCTGCTAATCGCGACCCGCTGACCTTTTGCGGACAGTGTAGATCAAGATCAGACTGCACAGAACGTGCAGTCTGATCTTTGATCTACACTGTCCGATACGGTATTTTCTTTCCGATGAAATCAACTTTGAAACCGCAATGTTTGGACTTTTAGTATTGAGTAGAAACTTGCGTTTCATTTATTCAGCAGCTTAAGTGTTAAAGATAGACTTGACCTTCGGGTGGTTGGTAAACAAAGCTTGTTTAGTTTCTGTTGGAGTCCTTTGTCACAACGTGTGTGACAATGTGTAGATTTGTTCGAGCGCTATAGAAACGCCATTGCCCCATACCAGAAGGTCTTGGATCGAACCAGAGGCTAACTATGTCTCCGGTTGTCAGTCTTGAACAATGTACAAAAAATCAACTTATTGTGGCATATGGTATAGATGGTATAAAATACTTCCTCTAATATAGAAAATGACTTTTTGATTGTAACAGATTTACTCAGTAGAGAACTTTATTTTTCAGAGAGAAACTAGAATTTGCCATATGCCATTGATGATTCTTTTATGGATGCGAATTACTAACTCACCAAAAAACATTCTCATTATGGATACTATCCAAAACTTTATCAAAAATACGGAAAAGAGTTTAATATCTAATGCTCATTTTATACATTTTTGCGTCCCACTCTCTCTCTCTCTCCCTCTCTCTATCACTCTCTCTCTCTCTCTCTCTCTCTCTCTCTCTCTCTCTCTCTTTGAGTTTCACCATTGCGTGACGGTTGACTGTTAAAGTTATGGACATTTTGGAGACAGACCGACTGAAAGTTAGAACGACTGTAGATGTAACCTCATTTCTACTTCAGTTGCAGTGAAATACGTTTAGATTGATATTTATTGCTTAAAAAATATGATCAGGTCATGTAAATTCTCGTTGACTTGGATGTGGTTACGATTTTTATACGAGAGTTACAGAGTATTTGGAATTTTAGCTATAAATGGTACAGTGTAGCTCAATGTATTTATCAGCAAAACAAAGTAAAAAAAAAAAGAATACAGCTGTTATAAAATATCTTGACTTGTCTACTTAACCCTTGGGCTGCTAAGCGCTATTCACTGACCTTTTGCCGACAATGTAGATTCACATTGTCCGATAAGGATATATTTTTTCCTCAAAAATACATGTACCTTTGAAATAGCAAAAACTGGGTCTTTTACTCTCGGCTTGAAAATTTCACTTCACTTATTTAGCAGGATAAGGGTAAAGGGCCAAGAATAGATCGATGAGAGTAACGTTTGTTCTAGAAATACGTCATCCAGACGCAATGACAAAGACACCATTAGCAGACAGCTATCTTTCATGTGTCTTACAATGGACTGCAAGGTATAATCGGCATGTCTCTGTGTGTGACATCAAGCTTTGAGTAACCTTTTACCAGATAAAATCTTAAGACTTGTCCATATTGCATTTTACTGACGACAAATTAAATGTCGCTCAACCGATTGGACTTCTCTGAAACGGGTTTTAAAAAAAAATGGTGGAGATAGGAGAAAATGCTAGTGACCAGCATTTTCTCCTTTTCCCACTAAATATTTTTCAAAATTCCTCTTTCCTAGTGAAAAAACTCATTTTAGCCCTTGTGCTGCTAAGCGCGACTCACTGACCTTTTGCGGACGGCGTAGATCAAGATCAGACTGCACAAAACGTGCAGTCTGATCTTTGATCTACACTGTCCGATCTGGAAATATTTTTCCTCCAAAAATACCTTTGACATAGGGAAATTGGGGTTTATGCTATCGGTTTGAAAGTTTCATTTGTTTATTTAGCAGGATAAGGGTTAGTAAAGGATAAACCGATGGAAAGCCATTTCTACGTATAATTTTCTCTTCTGACGTACTCAGAGAGACGTGTAAATGACATTATACCGATCTAAGGTATCTATGTGCCAGTAACCTTTTCTGAGCAGCGAAAAATACCATCTTTCGTGTCTGGGCTTGCATTCAACAGGATTACTTTTAGGTGTAGTTTACGACAATTACAATTACGACAGCGAACGACAATCTGGTGTCACACCGATAAACATTGGTACATTTGATTGAATATCATAATCTTTAACCCTCTGCTGCTTTTTCCCTCACAAAGCGACAAAAGTATGCCAAGTGTCCTTTGTAAATTGGCCCAGTGATATAAGGTATCGATGCGCGAGTAACCTTTTCGAGCAGCGGAAAATCCAATCATTGGAGAGGTCATCAGACCTCTCCAACAGTGGTGCGTTTAAAAGGCAGACTGCCACAGAAATCGCTGTCTAAATCCATTTGTTTTTGCGAAATTGTTCTGATACACAGTCTATTTCGTCATGGTTTTATAAACAAACCGAAATCAAAAAACTGAAATAGGAAATAAACGTTTTCTTTTACATGACGGATTTCCAAAAAGATTTATTATACTATATTGATAGTAAATGATCTCTCCAATAATTGCAATGTTTCATTAAACAAATAAATCTAAGCAGAGAGAAAAAAATTTCGTTTAAAAAAAAAAAGAGAAAGAACACCGCGGGAAAAGATCACGTGACTTGATATTATCTGGAGAATTCGTACCCTGGAAAACTCGTACCCTAATCTCGAGAGCACGAGTTCTCTGGAGAACTTGTACCCCACAAATAGATATAAATAGGTTGATCAGTATGTTTTCAAGTTCTGTTTTTCAAAACTGACTAGACTCTAGCATTTTTCTCAGTTTTATACAAAAATTCTATGGATTTATAATGATATAGATTTGATGAAATAACACACAGAGCTGTTTCTACGATGCGTGATTGCGAGAATCCCGTGAAAATCAACTTATGAGCGGGAAAAAAAAGTCGTGCCTCTTCGCCCTACATACCCCACACCTCAAAAGAGTCCGTGGTCGTTTGGTTTTGGGCGGATTGCTCAGACTGATATGGGTCGATACTTTTTGCAGATGCATTAAGCGCCCTTTTCTCAGAGCATGGCTCATTTATCTACTCTCTTAAATTTTTAACTTTTAGACAAACAACCTATTCATTTTACATGCCTGCAGCAGACAACTTTTCAAAATATTGTGGAAAGAGGAGAAGCTGTAACAGTTACTCACTGCAGTTTCTCCTTTTGTCACAATGGTTTCCATCACATCAAAGCACCATCTTCCACAGTAATTATCAAAGTCTGAATTGTCGTCTGCATGCATTTTCTGTTTGGGACAGTCCAAAAATTGCTGTTTGTTAAAAGATTTAAAAAAGTTACATTTATTTTAAACATGTCTGGTACTAAGTATTATGTATAGGCCACGTTTATTTGTTGTTATCAGGTAAGATTCTTGCCTCTTCAGTGGAATTAGCATATTGTATCAAATTTTAATTGAACGATTTCTCCTTTCCAAAAAAAATTTGGCTTAACTGAGCACACATTACAAACATTCATTAGAGGGTTGTTCCTTTTGAAAATGAGCTCAATTGGATCATCATCTTCGGTTTTGTGTCCTTGAATTTTGAAAAAAAATATGCATTTCTGAGCATGTTAATAGCATTTGGCCTCCAATTCCTAGAATATTATAACAATGTGGAACATGTACTGTTTTGTGTCTTTACACCAGCAAAATTGAAAAAAAAAAATGTTTTTTCTCATTCATTTAATGCCTAACTTGTTTGTTTACATCTACCAAAATATATTGAAATCAAAAGCCAATAAACTATTTGAAAACATTGATGCCGACCTCTCCTGGCTTCTTTTTTAAAGAAGCCAACTTGTTGGTGTCTGGGTTTGCATTGAAAATGGTCATTTTTCGGTCTACTTTATGGGAACGAAAGAGTGACGTGACACCGGTAACTTTTGGTACATAAGATTGAAAATCACTCTCTTTGAACCACCGCTGCTCTTTTCTTGGAATCGGAAGTTTTTCCATCAATTGCTCTTGCAAGTTTGTCCAATGGCCTCTACAAAAATGTATAGACAGTGACATCAAATTAGCGATGAAATTTATTGCTATTCCTCCAAGAACACAACCACCGACGGAAAATTATGATAAAAAGAGGCCCTGACTAATTTTAGACCATATTTCGTGATAAGGCCATAATCACTAAATACACTGTAGTTAATACAGAAAGAATGATGTTAAGCTCACTTGTTTGAGATATGATCAAAAGGAACACCAGGAGCACATTTTAGACACGATTGGTACATCCAAATAAACTAACGCTTAGCGGTGAAATGCTGTGATTCGATTAAGAACTTTGTTCGTTTTACTATAACCCAAGTTCATTTAGCTGACTCTAGACTTTCAACAGAACGTGCCTCCAATGGTAAATGTGAGTACGGCAGTGTTCATTTTGCCTCTAGAAAGAACAGGATATCCAATGTCACCAATCATAGTACAGCCAATCGGTGAAGTCGTTTAAAAGTTCTTTCAGCTCAATCTTTTTCTCTCGAGGAGAGTGTTTGGTTGAATATCAGCCTTACATAAATCCCCTTATACAAATATATGAGCCATACTCTGTGAAAAGGGGACTTGATGCATTTGCAAAAAGCAGTTTAGGAATTTAGGGATGTATGTATATATACTGTGATGACTTGCTTTGTATCATGCATTACGGAGAATTAAGCACTAAGCCCCCTTTTAACAGAGCCCGGCTCAAATAGATTAGAAAATATGTTTATCATGACTGGTGGAAAGGACGTTGTCAACTGCATATACATAATACAAAGTAACACGCGTAAAAGAGATGTAAAAGAAAATTGAAATAAAGAAAAGTAAGGGATTGAGTGTGAAAAGTAGAACAAAAAAAATGTTTCCTGTGCGATCTGCTGTAAGATGCAAGAAAGCCGTTTGGCAGACAAAGATCTAATGGCTTAATGTCAAAGACAACGACACAAACGTCCAATTTATAATGTCACTGTAGCTTCCGTGCATAAGTACGCAATAAATTTGCGGGAAACTTTCTCACGTTCTCTGTGACACACGAACCCTTTTTTGTCATGGTGTCGACGACCTTTTGCAGTCCTTTTGCGGAGGTCATGCACGTGCAGTCTAATCTTTGTCTACTTTCTCTGCTTCTCTGATGAGTTATTTGAAATCGCCATTAAATGCCGATTAAGTATACAATATAAACAAAAAGAAATTCGCCGAAAGGAGACGGACCAATATGGCGGAGAGCATATTGGTCTTGACGCGCCAATCGGAATGTATTCATGAGAGAATTATATTAGCGAGTACTTGAGGATCTTTGTCATTTACGTCATTTGTACATACGTCAGTTTGTTTGCAGGATGATTCTATTCATTTACCCCCTCCCACCATTCTATTTAGGGATGTGCCCAAATTTGTGCTTTACCCTTTGACGCACCTGCTTCAGCAAGCTGATGTAAAAGAGGTATCTGATTTTCAGTTTCATGTTTGAGTTCTGTCAGCCAAGAATTAAACCTTAATCTACTAAATTAATGAAATAAAGCTTTGAAGACAAGAGTAAAAACCCGAATTATATTATTTCAAACTTATTCTTTGGAGAACAATATCTCCTTAACGGACAGTGTAGATCCAAGATCAGACTGCACGTTCTGTGCAATCTGATCTTGATCTACAACGTCCGCAAAAGGTCAGAGAGTCGCGCTAAGCAGCTTTAGGGTTAAACCAGGTCGCCGTTTCATTATAATTTGTATCCCATTGCAGCTATTCAAACGATTGAAATATTGCAAAGTGTTGCGATCACGAAGGCCTTGAAAACTTTAATATTTATATTCTTTACAACAACTATTTCAGCCATGCTCCGTGAAAAGGGGACTTGAGGCATCTGCAAAAAGCTTCGACCCAGGTCAGCCTGTGCAGTCCGCGCAGGCTGCCATCGATCGAAACTTTTTGTTATCGGTCAATTTTGTGCGTGTCAAAGGACCTCTAGCTCATGATTAGGTCAGCTGTTATAGAAAATCGATTTTATGGATCCATGATTATGTGATGCATTAAACCCGCTTTTGCCAGAGAGCATCTCATATGTATTCATTTGCTTATTTGGCTGTTCAATTATTTCTGTGGGGGAAAAACGACGTTTGTTGAAAAAAAAAAAAAAAATTGTTTTTAGCAAGCATTTGCCCCTTTTCCAAGGAAATTCTTCAATGTTTTTCCAACACAGATATTTTTCATTTAAACATATTTTATTCGATATATTTACATATATTACATAAAGTACAACACGGCAATGTGAAAAGGATTGGAACGAAAGCATAAAAGCTTATAAGGTTCCGCTCCCTAAAACAGTCACGTCATATATCAACTACATTAAATATAATCAAAATCAAATAAATAAACACGTGACAGATATTTTTCTTTCCCTCCAATCTCTCTTCCTGTTTGTCTTCTGTAATAACAACATCTGATAGGTCTAAGAAGGTCTGTAAAGTAACGGGTTAGAGATTGAACAACAAACAGTGCCCCCCCCCCCGAATTTATTCCGGCGTGATTACCAACATGTATTATTCATACGGAAGCGGTCCTATTTTTGTCAAAGAAATGTTTGTATCGGTGATAATGAACTGAAACTGCCAGCCAAGTATATTTTGTGTGTACTTTTATTTCTCTTCTTACAGAGAGAAAGCGGAGGCCTTATTCACCAAACATTCTGAAGTGCATTTTTAATCCAGCCCGAAATTGAGAAAGGAACGCAATTTCATTGGCTAAACCGTCGGCCATTTGGTTAACTCTTTACCAAACAGTTCCAGGTTTTAACGACCATGGGGAAGAAACCTTTGGAAAACATTGTGGAAAAAGGAGAAAATGCTGGTAACCAGCATTTTCACCTTTTCCCGCAAAGTTTTCTACCCTGTTAAAGACAAATCCAAACCTTTAAGTAAAATTAAATTTGTCGTCTGCAAATGCTCTCATTTTGGTTGTGTCCAAAATTGTGTCGTCTGGTAAAGAATTAATGCAATCAAAAACTGCATTACGACAAGAATACGAATTAAAGTTAGAATGGTTGGCGAATACGGCACCTGAGCCCGGTCAAAATCTTTTAACAGACAACAAAATGTTATACTCATCCAAATTGAAAGCATGTATCATTTGGATGAAAGGATGAGATTTCGCCCCCTTCCTAATGGCCGTGACGCTTTACCACACGATCCCGAGTTTAAAGAAGCCATTTGAAAACATTGTGGGAAAAGGAGAAAATGCTTGTAAACATCATTTTCTCCTTTTTCCCCAATGTTTTCTATCCAATCAAAGACAAAAAATAATTATCTAAGCCGCTTCTAAATTGTCGTCTGCAAATGCTTTCAATTAGGTCGAGTCAAAAACTTTATCATCTGGTAAAGAGTCAAGAAAAAACAAACTAATTGGTAGGGATTAACCCCGTCACCAACACACAGAACAAATAACCAAGAAGTTCCGATTTAGCATCTTAGCTCGGCCAGACTCCTTTCCAGGACGATAGTTTGACTTTTAGTGACAAACTTCGATGGAAGCACTTGGTTTTCGTGGCCAGACACTTCAGAGCCCTGGCCTAGTACTGGTGAAACGCGGGACATGTAATGTGAATGTAAGGTGTCGCCATGACGTGATTGAAATGATGTTGAAAGCGGCGTGAAACACCATTCAGTCGATCTTTACCGAGAAATATTTCATTCTCACAGCTTAACATTGTATTAACTTGTTTTAACCCTTATCCTGCTAAAAAAGTGAAATGAAACTATTATTAGTAAACGACCGTTAGTAAAATCCCGAATAGTGTTATTTTAAACATGTTTTGGAGAAGAATATCTCCTTGCACTTTCAGTGCAGTCTGATCTTGGTCTATACTGTCTGCAAAAAGTCAGTGAGTCGCGCTTAGCAGCCTAAGGGTTAAGTGAAAACGATTAGCGACCTGGAAAGGGTATCGCGTGTTGCACAGGCAAAAGGAAACACGAGTACATCATTCTACTGCAGACTGTCCTCCATGACGTCATTGGTATTCTGTTTAGCACAGCATTAAATGCCATAAAAGGAAATCGAAAGAAAAGGCCTATCAATCCTTCCCAATAAATCTCGTCTTTTATAACCCTTGTGCACTAAAGACTAGAAAGGATGGCTGACCTTCATTCACTCAGTCTTCTGTAAGAATTTGTATTCAACTCGGACTGAATTTGACTGTCAACGTTCTACCGAGATTTGATGATATATGAACATATTTGTCCCTCTAATCTTACAACAGAAACTTTCTCGTGAAATGTGAAATCTTTTTACGTTTTACCTAAGACATAAATTTTGCCTGCTTACGTCTACAATCTGGTTAGCAACACATTGATCTATAATTGTAGGAAAGCAGACGAAATGACAGTTGTATCCCATCGACGCGCACTATCTAGCTTTTTACAGAAGACTTGGTACTTAACGTGGAATCATAATCAAAATAGTAAAATTTGTATGGTGTTTCACGTTTTGTCAAATCTTTTTCTTATTACATGTACTTGAAATCAAAATGATAACATTGTATAAAGTTCAAAGTTATATTGAAATTATTTTATTGTAAGTGTTTTACTTAGTATCATATCGATATTGATATATTGTATGTCATCTAATATAACCAACGCATGAATATGTCTAAATCCTCGACATTGGTACAACAGTTCACGAAGGTCTCGCGGTCGCCCATAGTCTCTGATTGAAAGCTCTGTCAGTACTAATTGCAAACGACATTTTCATGTCTGGTCGGAATTGAAAATTAGGTATTCCACGTCCACTACACTCCATAGATTGTCAAGATGATGATGTAGAATAAATACAGACAAATGCAAACACATTAATTCGTTTGTCTGGATTTCTGACATCTCCGGTGTCGGATATGCAAAAGATTTTAGATTCGCATGACTACCGAAGTGTCAACGTATTCATTTCTGGATTTTTTTCTCTCACCTTAAAGCTGTTTAGTTAGATTCCTGTTCATAATTACGCAATGGTTCCTTTTGATGATACCATGAAAATGGGCATACTTACTACCTCTTAGTATACTTTCTATAGAACAATTTGAAACAGTGTTGTTAGTTAAAAGCATTTAGGTCTATGGTCAAAGGTCTTGCTCCCCTTAATTGCATGATATAGTATGTAAACGAGTTCACTGTGTTCAGACTGTTAATGAGCCATGCACGGTGAAAAGAAGGCTTAATGCATCAGCAAATAGTATCGACCAAGGTCAGCCTGCGCAGTCCTCGCAGGCTGGCCTGGGTCGATATATTTTGCTATTGGTAAGTTTTATGCATGTCAAAGGACCAGTCTACCTAATCATTCGGTTGGTTGTTGGACAAAATGGGTTTTATGGATCCATAATTATGTGATATCTTGCTTGGTATGATGCATCATGGAAATGCATTAAGCCCCTTTCGCCAGAGCGTGGCTCTAAAGTATTTGGATGAGGGGAAATCTCTGGGCTAAAGTTATTGACAAAAAACGTTATCCAACTTCCTCACAATCTTTCGAGCATAGAGAGCTGATTTTAGATTCAAAATCGTTTATTTACACATAGATCAGGTACTCGTACTTCTGCCAGGCGTTAAGGATGACAAGGCTGCGATTCGTGAAGAAAAAAATGACATTAAATACTCTCAAAAGGATTTGAAACTGACGATGAATAATTGTTAATTCTCAAGAGTAAGGAATTATCTGATATCATTCCAAACCGCTTGAAATTGGGAGAAAAATAACTGGAAATGGGCTAGAAACCACGAACTTTTGTGTTAAAGAATGCTGATAAGTATCGCCCTGGGATCGCTGAATTTTGTCATCCTCGCAAGAATCTTTATAGTATGGTTTTAAGAAGGGCAATATTAGAATAAATGGCTTTTTTTTCTCTAAGTTATATCGTGTCATTACGGTGACAGAATCACGTTCTCTATAGAAAATATTATGTAACACCGGAGCTACCGAGACGATTAGATTTTCTTAAAAGGACAGAAAGTATTCTTGGAAAAGGAGAAAAATATCCTCTTACCACAAATTTTTCAATGATTTTGAATGCAAATTCCATTTTGTAAGTAACACTTAATTTGTCGCCTGCCAATGCTTTCAATTTAGACATCTCTCAAATTTTGAGAGGTGGTGTGGCTACGGTTGACTTGATGGTTTTCTGGAAATCTTTTTTTTCGGCCGGTGGTCGTAAGTCTCGACAAAAAAAAATCAATCAGGAATGTTTTCTCACTTTTCTCACGATCTGTCGAGCTTTGAGGGCGAGTTTTTTTTTTTGAAATGGAAATGAATTTCGATCAGGTTATAAGAGTATCAAAATTGTAGGCAAAAGATATAATTCAAAAATCCGTCGGTACGGAACTATTTAGCTCGTGAACGCTGCAGTATATGATTATGAACCCTGGAACCGTAGCCACTTACCCTTCCAAATAGGCGTAGTTATTTTCCATTATTTCACTTCCTATCGAACTACAAAAGAGGCTTCAATATTCATATTCCACTGCCTCTTACATTATCTTTGTACTCTTGAATATTTCTTTTGAGCCATGATCTTTGATAAGGGGGTTCAATGTATTTGCAAAATGTATCGACCTAGGTTAGCCTGCACAATCTGCACAGTTCAGACCTGAATCGAAACCTTCTGCTATCGGTCAATTTTCTGCATGCACAAGGACAAGTATACCCCATGATTCAGTTGGTTGTTGGACCAAATGGATTTTATGGATCCATTATTATATGATGACTTACCTGATATCCTGCATCACAATGATGCATTAACCCTTTCCCAGACGACAAATTTTCGACTGGTCCAAATTGAAAGAGTTTGCAGACGACAATTTTAAATTTGATGATAATGGCAGAAAGTTCTCAAAAAGGGTAGAAAACACTGTGGGAAAAGGAGAAATTGCTCGTTACGAGCAATTTCTCCTTTTCCCACAGCGTTTTCAAAAGACTTGTACTGCAGACACGTGAAAACCAGGGCTTGTTTGGGAAAGGGTTAAACCCTCTTTTGACACAGCATGGCTCATTTACTTGGGTCCTAATTTTAGACGACATTTTCAATTTAGAGGAACATAATTAAAAGATGTCTGACTGCCCTGTTGAATTAATTAAAGATAAAATTCATTCGTTCATATCAGTCCTTGGAAGACTTGTTTTCCTACTTCTCGTGTCAGACATGATAAACTGCGATGTAATTCTGCAGAGTAGCTAATGTGGCCTCTATCAAGTGCAACGCGTGCAAAACACGTGTGAAAAATCGGTGGTATCATACCGCAAAAAGTATAACAGTTCTATACAAACCCTCGTTCATCGACCTTGGTTACCAGTCACTGCGAAGCTTACTGCTCAAATTCTAAATTGCATGTAATACACAGTTGTTTAGCTGGAAATGTCAAAGCGCAAGGAATTCAAATATAAGTGAGCCATGTTCTTGCAAAAGGGGACTTAATGTATCTTTGTGATACATTACACCAAGCATGTCATCACTTCACCATAAAATCCACTTTGTCCAACAACCGACTGAATCATAAGATAGGCTGGTCCTTCGACATGAATAAAATTGACCGATGGCAAAAAATTTCGACCCAGGTTAACCTGCATGGATTGCGCAGGCTGACCTGGGTCGATACTTTTTGCTGATGCATTAAGCCCCCTTTGTCATAGAACATGACTCATTAGTATAGAAGGCTTCATATCTGCCGTTAAACCCTTAGAGCGCCTTTTACAGCTCAAGTTGTCCTCGCGGCCAGTGTACATCAAGATCTTTGATCAACACTGCAATTATTCGAATTATTCGGCGTCATAAAGGTTCATAAGAGAAAATAAATGGTGTTAAAGAGCAGTTTCTTCTGCTCTGGAACCGACTGCCTGTCAGTATCGCCTTTTTTAGTTTTTAGAGTGTATTAATATGTCTTAGGGCCAGATTAGAATCAAGGCAGTTGTAGACACAGGTGAACGGCGGGCGACAGTGTAAATCCTATATTACACACTAATATAGTGTAAGGTAAACAACTCGTAATGTATTTTCAATACCCCAGTCACGAATTCCATGATGTTTACAAGTTATTTTACTACCAATATTAACATCCATAGAACCAATCGATAGCGGAAACATTCTACAAGAAAATCATATCAGTAGTTAAGAAATTTGAAGTTGCTAAGAAATATCTAGCTTGAAACTGTAAAAAAACCCAACTCGGAAGAGATCTGATGGCATTGATTCGCAAAAATTTTCAAGAGATAAAACCCATTTTCAACGTTTCAATTTTAAACGTAACCTTACTTTCCGTAACTTTACTTTAGATAAGTGTAAAGAAAATATGCAGATTAAGACCTAGGTTACATAAATTTCGAAAAACCAGGTGAATATTTCGGAACCGTTAAATAATTGCTCTGCCAAAAGTCCAAATGGTTTAGTCCTCATCAAAAGACATAGTATCGCTGTTAAACTATATTTTTTCGCGTTCTTTGTCGCATAGTGATAACAATTATAAGGCCTGTGTGTTCTATCAAAGCTGAGAAGAATACAGGAAGTTTCCCGGGGGGAAAAATTAGATAATAATTATGTGCAATTTATACAGGAAACATCCTGGTTTTGCAACCGAACACGAACCCTGTAATCATCGAAGACAAAAACATAGAAGGGAATTTTTAACCCTTTACCAAAACGTCAATATATTAGACTTGTCCGTTTTTCATACGACAAATTAGATGAGTCTTTGGAAGGGTGAATCGATCATATGAACTGATGGGGTATACCTGTAGTTAGAAACAGTCTTCTCTATCGTTCAATAAACTACGGTTGTGAGTTTGTGGGGCACAACAGATAATGCACGAGGGCGATAGGACATGACCAACTCTTGATGATAGGAAAGCAAGTTCACACTTAGTATACAAAGGCCGATGCAGATTACCCCTTACTTTACAAAGAATATAGAATGTCGTCGATTTTAACACGCTACCGTTGCACTGTATTATAGAGCCGGATGCACGTGTTATGTTAGAATAATACATGTCCTACAGACCTAATATGGCTTATTTGGGGGTATAACAAATCATACCACGAAAGCTGTTGCCTGCACGTAGACAAGGGACGGGTACATCTCAAGGTCTGAAAAACTATAGACTGGTTTCCTTATCAACTGAGCGTTTTTTTTTTTTAGCTTTAATACTTACATGTTGAGCGTCCCTCTGGCAAAATGGGGTTTAATGTGTCCCTGTAATGCATTATACCAAGCAAGATATCACATAATTATGGATCCTTTAAATCCAATGTGTCTAAAACCGACTGAGTCAAGGAGTAAAATGGTCCTTGTACACGAAAAAAATTTACAAATAGCAACAGATCGACCATGTCAGCCTGCGCGGACTACACAGGCTGACATGGTCGATCTTTTTTTGCAGATTGCAATTAATCCCTTTTTCACACAGCTAGACCTATATGTATTTGAGCCATGCTCTGGCAAAGGGGGCTTAATTCATGATATTAACCCTTTACCAATCGACAAAAATTTAAGCATGGTCCAAATTGAAAGTATTTGCAGACGACAAAATAAATGTAATTGAAAAATTGGAAATTGTTTTGGATAGGGTAGAAAACATTGTGGGAAAAGGAGAAAATGCTGGTTACCAGCATTTTCTCCTTTTCCCACAAGGTTTTCAAAGGACTTCTTTCACAGGGCCGTTAAAAGTCGGGACTGTGTTGTAAACAGTTAAGCAAGTCATCACATGATTATGGATTCAAAAAGACCATTTTGTCTTATAGCTGAGGTAAACTGGTCCTTTGACCTGCAGAAAACTGACAAGTTGCAAAAAGTATCGGCTCAGGTCAGCCTGTGCGGTCTGCGGAGTTTTTTTTAACCCTTAAGCTGCTAGTCGCCACCCACTGACCTTTTGCGGACAGTGTAGATCAAGATCAGACTGCACAGAACGTGCAGTCTGATCGTTGATCTACACTGTCCGATACGGTATTTTCTTTCTGGTGAAATCAACTTTGAAACCGCAATGTTTGGGCTTTTAGTATTGAGTAGAAATTTGCGTTTCATTTATTCAGCAGCTTAAGTGTTAAGAAAAAATGTATTTATAAGTTGATGGGGACTAATCAGTTACTATCGGGTTAAGAAATTTCTTGGAAAAAATACAAAAGACATTGAACGTATGCCGTATTATCTGTCACAATCTCAGCTTAAAGACCATTCCCTGCGGGCAAATGGAGATAATCAACGTTTGTGATTATTTTTTATTAGGCCAAAGAAATACGGTTTCGTTGCTCTTTAAATGAAAATAATTATAGTTTGGCCAAAACTTTATCCCGTGGGCTGCTGAACGCTACTAAGTGCCCTTTCGAGGAAAGTGCAGATTAAGATCTGGCTGCTCTGAATGTATAAACAGGGCCGGTATATACCAACAGTTTTAAATAGCATTCTTGGTCTTACTTTTAGTGCAGGTGCTGAAAGTAACGGAAGTTCTGATTGGCTAAACCATTTTCGTTGGCTGATCAAAAAGCGGCATAGTTAATCAGAAGTTTGCGTAACTCTGAAATTATGAGGAAAAAATAATGAGCCGTGCTCTGTGGCAAAGGGGCTGAATGCATTTGCAAGAAATATCGACCCATGTCAGCCTGCCCAGTCCGCGCAGGCTGACATGCGTCGAAACTCTTTGGTATTTGTCAATTTTCTGCAAACGACAATTATATCTCAAAATCTAGTCGACTGTTAGACTATATGGATTTTTATGGATCCACAGTTAAGTGATAACTTGCTTAGTATAATGGATCACAGAGACGCATTAAGTCCCTTTTCACATAGCATGGCTCATATTTATGAAGAATTAGACTAAGAATGATGTTTAAAATGTTTTTTAATATGTGTCTGGAACTTGGACCTACATTTTCCGATACGACGAGACTCTTCCGGTGCAATGAAATTTGAAATAGCAATAGTTCGATTGTGACTACCGGTTGAAAATGTTCATCTAAATTATCTAGCAGTTTAAGGTTTATATTACGATTCTCTGGCTTTTTTTAAAATTCTTTTTTGTGTATTAACTGTGATCAGTACTGGTGCGAGAAAGCCAGGAAACGCATGCGTGGACCGCCGCGATATGACCTAAGCTGTTAAAACGGCGTTAAACTCCTATACAAACAAATACTAAAGTCCACCAATGTTTTAGCTATCATGAGGAAGATGGGTTTTTTTTTTTTTTAAACACTGCAGTAAAAAAAAGATAAAAGAAATAGAAAATTCTGATAAAAATCATGTTGTTCTTTCCCCCCCGCCCACACACAATGTTTTTGTACTACTTCAAAGAATGAAAACATATAAGCCACGCTCTCTGAAAAGGGGGCTTAATGCATCTTCGAAAAGTATCGACCAGGTCATCCTGCACAGTCCATGCAGGTTGACCTGGGCCGAAACTTTTCGCTTTTGGTCAATTTTCTGTATGTCAAAGAACCAGACCACCTCATGATCAAGTCGGTTGCTAGACTAAATGTTTTTTTAATGGATCCATAATTATATGATGACGTGCTTGGTATTATGCATTACGGAGATGCATTAAGCCCCCTTTTACCAGAGCATGGCCAATATACATTATTTGAGCCATATCTACAGGAAATATGTCGTCTGCAAATCCTTCCTGTATGAAGTCTCAAAATCTGTCGTATCGTGAAGAATTAATCTTTGTAGCAGACGGCAAAATTTTAGGCTAGTTCACATCAAAAGTTTTTTGCAGACGACAAATTAAATGTGGCTACAGTGACGGGATATGTCCTTCAAATGGTGGAAAACAATTATAGGAAAAGGAGAAAAAGCTGATAACAAGCATTTGCTCCTTTTTCCATAAAGTTTTCAAAAGCCGTCTTCTGTAGGGTAGTTAAAACTCGGGATCGTTTGGCAAAGAGTTAACTTTTCACAAACGACAATTTTTTCCCTCTAAATTCAAAGCTTTTGCAGACGACAAATTAAGTATGACTCAGTTGATGAAACCTGACTCTAAAAGGGTAGAAAGCATTATGGGAAAAGGGGAAAAAGCTGGTAACAACCATTTTAATATCCTTTATACTCAGCCTTCTATTTTAGGGCCAATAAAACTTTGAATCATTTGGTAAAGAGTACAACAACCCAGCGCCAAAACAATTAGTCTGGGATTTTTTTTCCTTCGATGAGTTACGGTACAAAGGAGAGAACGTGACATCATTATTCGTAGAGGATTTCGTCTGGCGAGTTAACCGTTCACCCTTGACCTGCTAAATAAGTGTAATGAAACTTTTCAAGTCGGTAGTAAAAACCCAAATATTGCTACTTTAAAAGTCATGTTTGGAGGGAAATATATCCTTATCGGACTGTGTAGATCCAAGATCATACAGCAAGTTCTGATCTTGATCTACACTGTCCTCAAAAGGTCCTCGAATCGCGCTCAGCAGTCAAAGGGTTAACAAATATCCGGATATGGAAGTTCCTGACCCATGTTCAATATTGGACTGTTTATACTATTTTGATAGAGCTAATCTAGACATTACTGGCCTAGCGTAACCTTATGGATGGGTTTGGATTATCTGTATATTTTTATTTATCAAAATGTTGATTTCAGCTTTTTACAAATGTTTTAATAAACGACAATAGTAAAGATTGCCAATTTTCAGGAAGTAATGATTTGTTAACAGGAGAAGTGAACAGTAACGTGCTTCACAAAATACATAGATCTATATATATGTATTGATTTCCATGAAACTTACATACATTTTTGGCCCATGATAACTTGAACATTAACTGCTAAAAGTAAACAATAACTGCCAGAAGTAAACAAAACAGGTTTTAAAATGCATTTAGATTTAAATCGTAACATGATGTTTGAGATAGTGACTTCGAAAGAATTTTGCGTGAATTACTGGTAAAAGAAACCCCCTATGGAATGCATGGATAGCAGCATTGGCCGCCGCGACATTAATGAAATATTGAAACGGCGTCAAATACCAAACACACAAAAAAGCAGGCCAATTGTAGAAAAAAACTATGACTTCCGCCCGTTAGCGTGTCCAATTATATCCCAGACCTGTTCACAATGGCTGCCCCACAAATCAACGTCATGTCGTAAAAAAGAAAACATATGACTTCTGCCCTAAAGCTTTTCCAATTATCTATCAATTTTGTTCCAAAGCAGACATGTTTTCCCGTGTCCGAAGCGAACGATTTTCCCCGCTATTTCTGGGGGGATTGTTGCGGTACTGGCGGAGGAAAATCAGTTACCATCTTTCGCAAGCATTTACAGAAGGAGAGTCTGTTTTACTTGTACCAAAACTACTTCGGTCTACTCATTGGCTTTCGCGGGTGACATTTTTTTTTTTTCGGCGTAGATGAATGCGCTGGCTTTTGACCTACCTTTTGACACTCATAAAGAATGAATAAATGGAAAATTGTGAATGGTCAAAAATGTCGACACATTTATTCTAAGGGCCCCCGTGGTAAAAAATGTAGACGTGTGTATTTTAAGGGCCCCTGACTATTTGCCGGCAAATCTACGCCGTCTATCTTTTTTAAAGATATTTCTTGTTATTTCTTTCTTGCGACAAACCACTTCTAACCCTTAGGCTGCTGATAGCGACTTTTTGCGGAGAATGTAGATCAAGATCAGACTGCACAGAACGTGCAGTCTGATCTTGGATCTACATCGTCCGATACGTTATTTCATTTTCGGTGAAATTAACTTTCAAATCGCAATATTTTGGTTTTTACCATTGAGTGGAAATTGTCGTTTCATTTATTTCGGATTTATTTAGCAGTTTATCCTCATTTGATACCAGAAATCGAGATACACTGCAACGTAACGATAATACCACCTGCAAAACGACTTTTAGAATAAGACTGGAGTCACAAAGGTTTTTAGAAGCACAGACGTGACGTCACATCAAAATGCCAAACCCTATCACCGGGAAAAACGTAAGACCAAGTTCATTGACATTCGCCAGTGGGTTTGCTCTTTCTATATGTTTGTCTTAACCCTTAAGCTGCTAATCGCGACTCACTGACCTTTTGCGGACAGTGTAGATCAAGATCAGACTGCACAGAACGTGCAGTCTGATCTTTGATCTACACTGTCCGATACTGTATTTTCTTTCCGGTGAAATCAACTTGGAAAACGCAATGTTTGGGCTTCTAATACTGAGTGGAAATTTTCTTTTCATTAATTTAGCAGCTTAAGTGCTAATTAGAGTTTTTATTTCATGGTAGAAATCGAGATACGCTTCAGCATACCGATAATACCACCTCCAAACACCCTGGGCTGCGTTTCAATAAACTGCGTAGATATACGCGAATCATTTGGGATTGTATATATAGAGGATTTTACATGAGAATTTATGTATTATTATTTTTAACAAACGAGTTGACTAAAAATGTATCACGCGAGCCTTGGCGAGCAATACATTTTAGTCAACGAGTTTGATAAAAATGATAATACATAAATACGAATGTGAGATTCTTTTTATCATATAAAACAAATGACAGGCATACATATCCTGCATCATCCTCATTAGCCTGTACATCATTCACGGGTCCATGTTTACAGTTGTAGTTTGGCTTCAAATGTGTACATACACATGTAGATATATCTTTGACGTTTACTCCGAAAATGGAATGAAACAGTTCCTTGATGGGGTAAGTTCACCTATTCCCGGAATTTTGTTGATTTAAAAGACTTTCGCTTCATTTCTTGCTTTTGTTAAACATGAAAATCAAAAACTTTCCACGCGTGTACGTCTTAGCAACAATGACGCCATTTTTCCGCGAAACGGCGTAGCCGTGAAAATTCCGGCACGTGCTGTGGCTGGTTTTTTCCGGATTCACGCACTCATGACTAAAAACTAACCAAAACCGGGACTCAAACAAGGGTAATACACGAGTGTATTATCAAAAATAAGTCATGGGTTTAATACACTGTCGGGGGAGGTTTTATGTGATAAACACCTATACGATCCCTGCTTTACTTACCATTCTCATTTTCATTTTTCAAAATAAAGCAAAATAATCTCACATCCATTACCAGTTACTACTGTTACCGAAATTTTTTACTTGTTTTAAAATATATGTAGAAAAGCAACATTAGTAAGAATCGTTAGATTTCTTCAGTTAATTCCTTATTTTGTCTATGAATTAATCCACAGACTTCATAAATCCAGCATTTTGATGCATGAGTCAATTTCTTTTGTCTTTTGTATTGTATTGTCAATGAGCTTATATGCTTCATGTCAAAATAAAATTTTGACTATTTTGTTTACCAAAAGGTATGAGCCTGCGTAAAGATATGCAAATATTTGCTCAAATCGTTGTTATACAGTTTAGTGAAACTTGTTTTCAGACTTGATGTTTGCTTACCCAAATTGCGTATGCAAACTTTGTGCGTACTCAGTTTAGTGAAAGGCAGTCCTGTAGTACAAAACGGGAGTCACAAAGGTTTCAAAAAAGCACAGACATAATGTTACAACAAAATGCTAAACCCACTTTAGATTGGTTACCTCCCCTGATACAGCAAGTGTAACGGGGACCAGTTCAAATCCACTTACGGGGACTAAAGTCAGAACAAGTTCGTCAACGTTCCTGTGTGGTTTTGCTCTCTTCGTGTTTTCTTAATTAGTGTTTTTATGTCATTCTAGCAATCGAGATACCGATAATACCACCTGAAAATCACCAGGTAGTATAAGACTGGAGTCAAAAAGTTCTTAACCCTTAGGCTGCTAACTGCGACTCGCAAACCTTTTGCATATAGTGTAGAACAAGATCAGACTGCACATAACGTGCGGTCTGATCTTGGATCTACACTGTCTGATAAGGAGATATTTCCCTACCCCCACCACCATAATTTTGAAATAGCAACAGGGTAGATCCAAGATCAGACTTCTTGATCTACACTTTTCGCAAAAGTTCTGTGAGTCACGCTTAGCAGCCTAAGGGTAAAGTTATTTAGCAGGCAAAGGGTTAAAAATAACAGACATGGTGTCACATTAAAATGCCAAACCCAATAACCAGGACAAACGTCAGACCAAGTTCATTGACGTTCCCCTGTGTGGTTTCGCTCTATCTATATGTTTGTCCTAATTAGTCCTTTTATGTCATCGGATTAATCGAGATTCTCTTCAGCACAAAACTGCCTGCAAATGCTTTTTTTTTTTTTCATTCTTGCTGTGGGCAGCTTTTGGAAACAGTATGAATAGAGAAGAAATTCTTTTTAAAGAGCAAAGTTTCCTTTTAATACAATATTTTAACGGTTTAACCTTTCTTTTTAAACTTGTGTGACAATTGATGTGAAATTAAAGTTTATATTGTATTCCAAACAAGCCTGTGTTTCATAGAACTAGTATAGGTAAGTTTTTTAAAACACTGTGAGAAAAAGAGAAAATGCTGGTAACCGCATTTTCCCGCAATGTTTTCTTCACAAACACAAATCTCATTATTTGAGCTATATTAAATTTTATTTCTCCAGTTGGAGAATTATAAAGTGTTCTCGTTTAGTTTAAGTAAACTAAATATACCAATCCCACAATAATGTTACAACAGCTGCAGTACCAGACAGATGTTGTACAGTCGTAGGATAATTCCACAGGAGATAGAAGTCACATTGATAAAACGTCAAATAAATTCAACAGGACAAACGTCAGACCAAGTTCATTGACGTTCCCTTGTGGTTTTGGTATATTTATATCTGTCTGAAGTAGTACTCTTATGTCATGGCGGTAATCGAGAAACTCTTCAACAAAGCAGTAATACCACCTGCTAACGATCTTTATTTTTTTTTTATCTTAGAGCCGCCAGCTTTTGAAATCATCGTGGCCAGAACTATCCCTGGTTTTGCTGGTTTTCACATTTTATCATATACCTGAAAATTTTCCGGCGCAAATACATGCATACGGATAAAATAACACAGGACAGAAAAAAAAAAATCCGTATCTACACGCTGATGGCGTAACTCACGCGCGGAAAACATACGTATTGATTTGCGATTTGATTGTTCAAACTTTACGCCATTCATAAGAATGGCGTTACTAGCTACTATACAATTGTTTGTCTTATTCTGTTTACCAGTTAGCGAATGAAATGTCAAGAAATGCAAACTTTTGTCGTTGAAAGTTGTAGGTATATGATAAAAGGAATATTATGTTGTAGTAACTTTCCTTGTACTTGTATTTACTTCTCGCTGCGTAAGAAAATTTTGACATCTCGCTCAACCTTCGGTCTCGTGCGTTATCAAATTTTCTCATGTTGCTCGAATTAAATACAAGCACCAGGAAAGTTACTGCAACATAATATTCCGCATATATTACACTTTCTATCGGATGTAGCCTGAGTTTCAGTCCGATACGTCCGAATATAAAAAAAGGCAAAAAAAAAAAATGATCAGACCCAGGCTAACCGAACGAGGCTAGTGAATCGAACTAGTTTAGAAATAAATGAACTCTTTTTAATATTAAGCGGCATTTAACACTTCACCAAATTTAGAACTGTCCATGTTAAAAGCATTTGGGCAAGGCATTGCAGCCTAGTACTGGTAAAACCCAGCACAGGCATTGACAAGTCAATTGAAATACTGTTAAAACTGATGTAAAACAAAATCTGGAAACACATCCCAATGTGTGTTTCTTTTTACCGTGACATCGTTGCGAAGCCAGGATCCGAACTAGCAACCCATAGTCCACATACTATCCTCATAGCGACCAAGAAAATACAATATAGTGCTAGTTTTGTTGCGCGCTCTGAGAGTATTATCAACAAAATGCAGGTTTATGGTCCTTTCATCGACACAGGCGAAACGATGAGGTTTGCGGACGGAACAGATCAAGATCAGACTGCAGAAAACGTCTAAAGTCTGATAATTGATATGTACCATCCGCTCGTTTTATCAAACCTATAGGATAAAATTGAGCCATGCTGTGGCAAAACCGAGCTTAATGCATCTTCGTAACGCATTGAACCAAGCAAGATACCACATAATTAGGGATCCATATCTACTTAATCTGACAGCCGACTGGATCTGGAGACAGAATGATCCTTTGACATGCAGAAAATTGAGCTATAACAAAAAGTTTCTGGCCAGGGCAGCCTGTGCGGACTGCGCAGGCTGATCTGGATCGATACTTTTCGCAGATGCATTAAGCCCCCTTTTCAAAGAACATGGTTCACTTTCTTTTGTCAAACCTATAAGATAAAACTCTTTCTAAATTCCAGTGGGTGTTTTCAGCCTTAAAAATAGGTCGAGTTTACATGACTGGCGCTAAAGGAGTTAACCTAGATACTAGGCCGAATTCGGATTTTTGTAGCATGCTGGTTGATAAAATTGCGGCGAATTTCTTTTCTGATGGTCACGCAATAAATAATGGAAAAATGTGATTGTCCTTAAGCGCGACAGCTTGATATTGTGACCCGTTTTGTCATTTGTTAGAAATAACTGAGCCATGCTCTGCGAAACGGGAGTTAAATGTATCTACAAAGAGTATCGACTCCTGTCAGCCTACGCAGTCCGCACAGACAGGCTTGGGTCGAAATTTTTTTGCTATGAGTAAATTTTCCAAAGACCTGTCTACCTCATGATTTAGTCGGTTTTGACAAAATGGAATTTAAAGATCTTTGATTATGTTATGACTTGCTTAATATAATGCGCCACGGCGATGCAATAATCCCCCTTTTTCCAGGGCATATCTCATTTGTAATGCGCTCTAGTAACTCGCTCTCGTATATACATGTATTTTAGTAGGCCGGCTGTCGTTGTTAGGTACAAAACTAGACTTCGAGCTTTTCGAAAAGGAACAAGTGAACAAACGAGACATTAACCCTTGGGTAAGCGCGACTCACAGACCTTTTGCGGACAGTTTAGATCAATATCAGATGCACAGATTTAATCTTGAATATACACTCGCCAATAAGGAGATATTCCCCAACCAAAAAAAGGCAAATTTGGGTTTTTACTACCGGCCTGAAAGTATCATTCTACTTATGTATCAGTTTAAGGGTTAAGACTGTTCTCATTGGCAGCTCTGATTGCGTCGGAATATCCTTGGGCAAGGCACTCCGCGGTCCAAAACTTTCATTTTTACAACCAGGGAAAGCTAACTGTTGCCATGATATGATCGAATTACTGTTGAAAGTGGCAAAAACACCTTTTAAAGAAAACAACTGTCTATAACGAAAATTAACCCTGAGGCTGCTAAGCGCGACTCTTTTGCGTTAGTGTAGATTAAGATCAGACTGCACAGAACGTGCAGTCTGATCTTGAGTCTAAACTGTCCCCTCCTCGAAATATCTTTGAAATGACAAATTTTGGGCTTTTACTATCGGCTTGAAAGTTTCATTCTATTAACACTTAAGCTGCTGAATAAATGAAACTCAAATTTCTACTCAATACTAAAACCCCAAACATTGCGGTTTAAATGTTGATTTCACCGGAAAGAAAATACCTTATCGGACAGTGTAGATCAAAGATCAGACTGCACGTTCTGTGCAGTCTGATCTTGATCTACACTGTCCGCAAAAAGTCGGTGAGTCGCGATTAGCAGCTTAAAGGTTAATTTAGCAGGATAAGGGCTAAGCCACTTGCAGAAGGGTTGAGTTGAGTTTTATTTACTTGCGTCAGAATATCGTAGGGTCTGTTTGCGTGAGATGGAACCATAAGCCAAATATAGACTACCAGACGTTAAAAATAGCATCAGAAGGTGGCAGCTGTCAAGCGAATTTAGCAGAATATCTTCGAAAACATCTTGTTTTTTTTTTATTCCTTTACCTTAACTATTTACCAGACGAAAGAAAACAAAATCAAAGCAATCTCAGGGGACAAATTAAATGTGACTCAATCGGATTGGATTTGTCTTTAGAAGGGTAGAAAATATAATAGGAAATGGAAAAAAAAAAAAATGCCGGCATTTTCTCCTTTGCGGCCTGTTTCTTTGCGGTCGTTAAAACCTGGGATTCCGTGGTAAACGGTTAACTCCACATACCGACAAAATTTGTTAAGGTAATAAGTGCTTTTCCAGGAGTTTTTCCTTCGTGTGTCTCCAGTTTTACGTTTTCAGTTCAAACATTATTGATAACTTTCGCTTGCTTTTTAGACCCCTCCGATAGCTTTCTTTATTGCGTTGTCCCGTGTTAGGAGGGGACTGGTTTCCAAAAATCTGCTACCGTGCATTTCCCTTTTTTACCACAATGTTTTCAACCCTTTCACAGAAAAGTTGCATCAAGGCAAATTTATTTTGCTAGTCGTTGGCAATGGTTTCGATATGGGCGAGTCTAGAACTTGTGTCTTTTATGTTAGGCAAGTGGAATGTAATAAAAAAAAAACAGACAAATACGATGAAAGTAATTGGGCGCCAAATGCAGGCAGGCAGAGAGTATTGGACATTTCTTTCCATACGCTTTAGCCTCAGCTAATATGGCTACACAAGCATCCCATCACCTTGTCCGCAGGTTTCATGTGCATTTATGTTAAAAGGATAATTATGCCATCCATTAAAAAAAAAAATGAGTAACCATTTCGTCGAATTTGCCGATGTATACAATTAACCATTTTGCAAATGGTCTTGTACTCCAGCCCGTCTTATTTGCGTTTGTTAAAGGGAGGTAATTAATAATACATATAATATTTGGTAAAGAATTGCAAGGAAGCGTCGTCAAATATAATAAAGCCTGATTGATAAAAGGTCATTTCAATCAAGTCGCTACAAATATTGTTCTGTCATCTCTTGATAGCGTGGTATATTTGTCAGCAATATCGAATTTATAGATAGATAATTGCCTTTCCTTATTTAGAAATCTATGGATATCAGAGATGCACGATAAATAACAGACTTTCTATTTCAACAAAATTTCACACTTGTCCAAATTGAGAGTGTCTCGCAGACAGCTTGTTAAAATTGGCCCAAATGTTGGAAGCTGTCTTTGAAAGGGTGGAAAACACTGTGGTATAAAGAGAAAATGCTGGTTACCAGCATTTTCTCCTTTTTTTTTCCACAGTGTTTTCGAAGGCATTCTTCTTCAGGGTCATTAAAACTCGGGAGTGCTTCGTAAAGGGATAATGAGCCACGACGGCGTGTCTGTTCAATTTTCACGTATGAGTGGATAAGAGCAAAACACAGAAATTGTAGTTCTGATTGATCTTGTAGTTACTTTTTTTTAATCGAGGAATGATATTTACGTGATGCTAGCTATTTCTGGCAAAAACAACCTTGAAAATGAGCCATGCTCTGGCAAAAGGGGGCTAAATGCATCACCGTGATGCATAATGCCAAGCAAGTCTCTACGTAATGATGGATCCATAAAAACCATTTTGTCTAACAGCCGACTGTATCATAGGGTAGACTGGTCCTTTAGCATACAGAAAGTTGAACAATAGCGAAAAGTTTCGGCCCAGGTCAGCTTGCGCGGACTGCGCAAGCTGACCTGGGTTGATACTTTTCGCAAATGTATTAACCCCCTTTTCACAGAGAATGGTTCAAATATTAAGGTAAATGTACGCCAAACAATCAGGCGTTTTGACGACCCAAAGAGGAAAGGGCTTTTGAACAAAAATGTGGATAAAGGAGACAATTCTGGTAGCCATCATCTTTGCTTTTTCCCTAACATTGTTCTGATCTTTCAAAGACAAAGACCCTTCATTTGATTCACATTTAGATCAATGTTTGCAAGTGCTTTCAGTTTGGCCGCTCATAAAATATTTAAATGTCTCCTTTTCATTATTTTCGTGCAGTGTTTTTAACGCAATCAAATGAACACGACAAATCTATTAGAGGGTTTCTTGTCTTGCGTTTGATGCTATTTTCATCGCTGTTTTAGATTTATCATGGCGTCAGTGTATCTATCCATGCTTTCATAAACTTTGGCGAAAAAATGTCCAACCGTATGAGGGAGTTGAAGTCTTGTCGCAATGACTCTTGTCAAACTTCTGGAAGAATTTGGTCGAGCTTGCATTCGAAACAGCGTCAAATAGATATCTGTCCCTGTACGTTACCGACTGACGGTCCGCATCAATTAAAAGGCATGTAAAACAAACGTCACAAATGAGCCATGCTCTATGAACAGGGGGCTTAATGTATCAAATGTCCGCGTAGGCTGATTAGTGTCACACCTTTATGCTTTTGATAAATTTTCTGCAGGTTAAATGACCATTCTACTTCAGGACTAAACCAGTGGTTTGACAAAATGGGTTTTATAGAACCGTAATTATGTAATTACTGTCTTGAAATGATGGATCAAGGAAATGCATTAAATATCCCTTTTGCCAGAGCATGGCTCAAATGTTAAGGTACATGCACGCCAAAATATGCAGTCTGATCTTGGATCTACACTGTCCTATATTAAGATTTGTTTTTTCTCTAAAACCTAAGTTTAAAATGGCATTTTTCTGGTTTTAACTATAGGCTTGAAAGTTTCACTTAACTTATTTAGTTGGATAACGGTTAATAGCAAGATCGAGTATAGATAATTGGCATGCAACACACGAAAAGGGACCTTCGGACATATGCGTAAAAGTGTGTCGTCCCAGATCAGCCTGTGCAGTCTGTGACTAATCAGAGACAACACTTCCCGTTTTTGTGCGATTTTCCGTTTCACGAAAGCCTACTGCATGAAAAAATCTTATGTAGTCGTAAAGTGCCGTCTCGGATTAGCCTGCGCGGACTGCGCAGGCTAATCCGAGACGACACTTTACACAAATGTCCGAAGGTCCCATTTCGCATATTGCGGGCCAATTATATTATCTGCGGACACTGACAATAAAACTCTCAGCCCTTATTCACCAAATATTCTTAACCCTTCTTCTGCAGAATAAAAGACATGAAACTTTCAAGCCAATAGTAAAAACCCAAATTTTACCATTTCAAAGGTTGTTTCTGGAGGTAAGGTATCCTCTTATCGGACAATGTAGATCCAAGATCAGACTGCACATTCTGTGCAGTCTGATCTTGATCTATGTTGTCCGCAAAAGGTCAGTGTACCTAAGAGTTAACAATCGTCTTAGTATAAAACTCAATATTTTTTTAATATGAAAGTAACGCTTTTTCTGATTGGCTAAACCAAGTGGTTTATTCAATCAGAAAAAGTGTTACTTTCTAAATCCATGAAACTAAAAATACAATTCAAGGTGGTTGATGAAGACGACCCCAGACTGCATAGAAAGAATTCAAACTGACAAACAAACAAAACCAACTTCCCCTGACAAATACGTTTCGGATAAAAGTCAGACGGGTCAGTGCAATCACATCGGTACAAATGATCGTCTACAGTATCTTGATAACCTGTTACATTTGACGGCCATATCGAATCTAAAGTTACATAATTGAGTCTCTATTTCTGGAAAACTATGGATATTAGCGTGCGCGACAAATTGCAGACTAAGGTTCTGTTACGAGTATAATAAACTTCGACGGGTTTTCATTTGAATCTACATATAATGCCAGTCTAGGGGCAAAAAGTGCATTTCTAAATACGATATTGGAATTGGCTGTTTGCTAAGAGGGACAACTTTATTTCTTATATATATCAATTTCTGAAATCACGCGATTTTATTTAATTCATATATGAGAGATGCTCTGTGACAAGGAGGGGGGGGGGGGAGAGTTTCAGTGCACCTGCAAAAAGTATCGATCATGGTCATGTGACAAGGGGGTTTCAATGCACCTGCAAAAAGTATCGACCCGTATCAGCCTGCGCAGTCCGCGCAGGCTGATATGGGTCGAAACTTTTTGCTATTAGCCAATTCTATGCATATCCAAGGACCATTTTACCTCATGATTCAGGCAGTTGTTGGACAAAATAAATTTTACAGATCCATAATTATGTGATGATTAACTTGCTATAATGGATCACAGAGATGCATTAAAGCCCCCTTTGCCGGAGCACGACTCAGTATTATATTAAATGTGTGTTTTTTGACCACTGGCCATCGATGAAGAACAGTCAGGGGCTGTTAAAGAGTGTTAAATGCGAAGCACTGTTAATAAAAAGCCAGGAGCGTATGAATAGGTGCATTCGCCGCCTTGAAAATAACACAATAATAGAATAATACAATATTTTATTGGTGAATAAGGCCTTCGGCCCATTACACATCAACATAGCAGCATACACGAAGTATCTTACGCAAATGGAGTTAACTTGTATCTGAACAAATGTCCAGTATCATGACACCAGACAACTACAGGGCTTTAAAAAGTTGTTACATCAAGTTATGTATGGATGAGAGAGCTACTCCCTCTCTCTTTTTTTTCTGCACGTTAATCTACAATATGTCATCTTGTATTGGGAACTCTCAGAGACCGATCCGTAACTTTGACCAGCTAGTGGTTGTGTGATACCTTGATGTCATAAATCATGTGGATGGTCGTAATTCTTGGACAAACAATATGCGTGTCCAAAGGATAACGCACGCAAACAGTCGCAATTTCTCGGATGAACATATATTGCCTTTAACTGGCGAATCCAATTAATAACCCATACCTTGCTTATTTCTTATTTATTTTTTTTTTTTGTAAACACGAGACAAAATAACAAAACATCAAAACATCAATAGAGAGGCGAAAAGTGTAGACAAAGATCGTACTTCACGTATATGCAGGCTAATCTGGTTCTACACTTTCCGCAAAATAAATCTATTGTCGCGTTTGGAAAGATAAGGATTTCGTTATGAAACTTGTTTACGAAATACCCTGACAGATGTTCAGATGAAATGTTTGTTTTAACTTTGTATTGGAAACATAATGGATTAACAGCATGTTCCGATAACTGACAAGTGGTTACAAATGTAGTCAGTTTAACCCTTAACCCTTTCCCAAACGAAAAATTTTGGACTGGTCCAAATTGAAAGAGTTTGCAGACGACAATTTTAAATTTGATGAAAATGGCAGAAAGTTCTCAAAATGGGTAGAAAACACTGTGGGAAAAGGAGAAATTGCTCGTTACGAGCAATTTCTCCTTTTCCCACAGTGTTTTCAAAAGACTTGTACTGCAGACACGTGAAAACCAGGGCTTGTTTGGGAAAGGGTTAAGCTTTTAAAGCGCGAATCACTGACCTTATGCCGACAGTGTAAATCAAGATCAGATTGCACAGAACGTGCAGTCTGATCTTGGATCTACATATCTATTTACATCTATTTTCCTCCAAAGAATAAGTTTGAAATAACATTATTCGAGGTTTTGCTTTCGGCTTGAATATTTAACTTATTTGGCTGGATAAGGGTAAACATAGATACGGTGAAACCCGTAATTATCGCCAGCCATTAATTTCTTTGATTTTGTGGGTAAGTTTTATCGACGAATTTACAGACAATGAATTTTTCAGCTTTGTATTGCAAATATCATGGAATTATAGATAGCATGTTCTGATAAATTACAAGTGTTATTTCAGTTATCTTTTTTTTTTTCGGGGGTGGGGGGGGGGGGGGGGGGGGGGGAAGAGAAATATCTCTTTATCGGACTAATGTAGTGCACTTAATCAACATCTTTATTACAGAAACTTAACCCTTAGGCTGCTTAGTGCGACCCACTGACCTTTTGCGGACAGTATAGATCAAGATCAGACTGCACAAAACGTGCAGTCTGATCTTGGATCTACACTGTCCGATAAGGAGATACTTCCCCAAACCCCCGTAATATCTTTAAAACACCAACAGGTTGGATTTAACCATCGACTTGAAATTTTTTGAAGTTTTATGGCAGGATAAAGATTTAACTGATTATACTACATGTGTTTACGGTGAAATAGAATCAAATCAACATTATTTCTTTGACTGCAGGATTTACTGTTAAATTAGAAATCGTTTAATTCAACGTGTATCAGAAATTTTCATTGTTAGTCTACTGATACCTGAGCCATGCTTTGGCAAAAGGGGGCTTAATCTTCGTAATGCATTATACCAATCAAACCATCACATAATCATGGATCCATACTTGCTACTTTTTTTTTACAACCAACTGAACCACGAGGTAGACTGATCCTTAGACACACAGAAAATTGACCAATGTCGAAAAGTTTCGGCCCAGGTCAGCCTGCGCGGACTGCGCAGGCTGACCTGGTTCGATACTTTTCGCAGATGCATTAAGCCCCCATTTTAGAAAGTACGTCTCACCTCTTTTTGGCGACGAGAGTCTCAGCCTTGCAAATAATGAAAAAATATTTTCAACAGTTTATTTTTATATTACGGACAGTAAACGATTAAAATTTGAAATGGCTTCATTTTCGATACTTTGTTAAAACGCTGTACTTTCATATATATGTATATAGGTATGATTATTGCTTATATTGTTACATCTTCTCTTCCTAATTTTTTTATCTTACTTCATTGCATTTTTAAGGTCAGACTCTGTTGTAAAGGGCTGATAATTAATTTTTTTTTTTCTCCCTCAAATGTTGTTTAAATGTCACGTGAATATTTGTCGGTGACACTCCACGCCCCATATAATCACGCACACACACACGCACACACATATATACAGACGCAACTGACAATATTTTGTTCTTATTTTACTACTGTTAAATAGTGACGTCTTATCCCTTTACCACACTATGCCGACTTTTAACGACCCTGATAAAGAAGCCTTTTGAAAACATTAAGGGAAAAGGAGAAAATGCTGGTAACCAACATTTTCTCATTTTCCCACAATGTTTTCTAACCAATTCGAGGCAGAAATCATTACTTTAGCAACATTTAGCAACGTTCTGTGTAGTCTGGTTCCGTATTCACCAATCATTCTTAAGAATATTCTTCGTCTTGTTCTCCAAGATTTTTTACATTTTTACATTTGAAAGTAACGCAACTTCTGATTGGCTAAACCAAATGGTTTAGCCAATCAGAAGCTGTGTTACTTTCAAATTTAGAAAATCCTTCAGAATAAGCCTAGGTATATTCTTAAAAATAGTTGGTGAATACGGACCCTGATCTTGATTTACACGGTCCGCAATAGGTTCTTGAGTCGCGCTTAGTAGCCCAAGGGTCAATACAAAGAAGCAGTTAACACATTCAAGTTATGCTTTACTCTATTGCAGGAGATGATTTCCGTACTTTGATTGGACAATGGATCAAATCCAAGAACTGCTCAATTACAAGTATTTCTTGGAGAACCACAAAAATGTCACAGAATTCAATTTTACCGGTGCCGACGAAATCTTGCAAGAATTCGAAGACAGTTTGTTGACAGTTAACCAGTTTTCCACTGTCGTGCTGCTGACCCTCTACATTCCTATATTTATAATAGGATTGTTTGGAAATCTCCTTATTATTGTATCAATATCGGCGGATAAAGCGAAGAAGTCGAACCTGTATTTTCTTGTAAACTTGGCTTTCGGAGACCTCGTGGTGACAGTGCTATGTATGCCGACTTCGATTGGTACTACTGTATACAGGCTCTGGGTGTATGGGCGATTTCTGTGTAAATTCACGGCCTTCATACAAGGTAGTGTAATGACTTATTATTATTATTAGTTTTCTTCTTCTTCTTCTTCTGGCACAATAAAAACAAAACAAGAACATTGCACGCAGGTCCCAGAGCTCGACTGCAGTTGCTGTATTAGTGAAAATTCTAAGAAAAAAAGGGCGTAACAATGTCAAAAATATTTTGAAGGCTACCTGCTTGGGTGGTATGGGTTTCCGTGTTCGATAGTTTACCTACGGCATGCCTGAATTTGGACAGAGATATCCAAAAATGTCGATAACTATTGATTCAGATTTCTAGAGAGCTTCTAGTATTACATACACATGTAGCTGCTCATATCGTACTGGGCTTCTTTTCTAGCGATATGAGTTTCATACATTTCAGTCATCTTCGTTGAAAAGGTGGTTTAATGCATCTGCAAAATGTATTGACCCACGTCAGCCTTCGCATACACGAAGGCTAACCATAGTCTAAGCTTTTTTTTTTTCTATTGGTAAACTTTCTGCGTGTCAAAGGACCACTCTGCGTCATGCATGATTCATGCATGATTCTGCCGGTTTTTCAGACAAAATAGTTCCATACTACGAGTCGCTTGGTATATTGCATTATGAAGATGCAAACTACTTTTTACAAAGCGACGCTCAGATGTGTGTAACTAAACACAAAACGTATTTAACCCTTGTCCTGCTATATGAACGAAATGAAACTTTCAAGCCGATAGTGAAAACCTAAGCCTTATTGGAGAAAAGATATCTTCTTATCGGACAGTGTAGATCCAAGATCAGACTGCACGTTTTGTGCAGTCTGATCTTGATCTACGCTGTCCGCAAAAGGTCAGTCAGTCGCGCTTAGCAGCCCAAGGGTTAAATAACAACGAACGGAATGCCGTGACTCAGAAAGCACAACTAAACAAAGCATCCAATTAGCTGGTAGTAACGCCCCTTATAATGACAAATCCGATTTTTTCTCAATCTTATTACATACAATACAAAATGTAGTTCGAACAAATACTTATTAAGTTTGTAGTAACTTGACCTTAAGCATTCTGCCGTTTGATATCTTTGTGGTATTATTCCATTTGATACATGAAGGATATGTTATATATAAGTTGGCGTAAAATTTTCTTAAACGAGTCTAGACCAATGTTATCAAGCAAGCCTTGTGGCGAGCTCCATAACATTTTTATAGACGATTTTGATAATATTGTATCATTTTTTATCACATAACTGTATCTCAAGAATTACAGGTACACTGATTAGATACATATGCGAAACCTACAGGTGTCTGCATAAGTGAGACCTTCTCACTGCTTTGACGAGAGTGTGGACACGGTCGCGATAAAACTAGTTACGGGAAATTTCTCTGTTTTGCCTAAAAGTTTTCAAAAAATCTGTAGGACGAAAACAGCAGTTTGCATGTAGTAATTTGTTAGATCTCTCGCTATTTTCAGGTGTTGCAGTGGCTGTGAGCATCTTCTCCATGACGGCCATGTCAATAGACCGCTACGTGGCACTACAGTACCCGGCCACTTCCAACAAAATCTCCACTTCAAACCAAGCTTTCCTGCTCATTCTCTTCATGTGGATCGTGTCCTGCATCTTTATGGGCCCGCTGATATTCATCCGCGACATTGACATTGTAAACGACGTGCCTTTCCTTCCGCCACTTCCGTTCTGCGTCGAGAACTGGCCGGACGACCGAGACAGAAAGGCTTACGGCGTATTCCTCCTGTTTGTCGTGTTTATAATCCCGGGTTTCACGATCGGAGTTTGTTACGGTCACGTTGGAAGAACATTATTCGAATCGGAAAAGAATCAGCGAATCAATTCGGACGGCAGTACACAGAGGCTGGTTTCCAGGAAACGAGCGGCGCGCTTGGTTATCATATTGATTTGCGTGTTTATGATATGCTGGTTACCTTACAATGTTATATCAGCTCTCGCAGACTTGTCAGACAGTGCACGAATGGCTGAAATGTTACCCTACGTGTTATGGTTCGGACATGCGCACAGCGCCGTTAACCCGATGATGTACTGGTCGCTGAACAAGAGATTCCGGTACAACGTACACCGGCTTTTTAAAGTGGTTAAAATCAGCGGTTGTACAACAACCACAAACACAGCTATCGCTCAGTATGTCTAAGTACCTTGACTTGAAGGGGGCTATTTAGATTTTGTTTTTTCCTTGAATCAAATTTTCATGTAAGACTCTGTAAATGGCTACAAAATATGTGAGCCACGCTCTCGCAAAAAGTGGTCTTAATCCGTCTCTGTGGATGCATGATGCCAAGGAAGATATCGCATCATTACGGATTCATGAAGTCCATTTTGCCTAACAACCCACTAAATCATGAGGTAGAATGGTCCTTGGACATGCACAATACTGACCAGTAGCAAAAAGTTTCGGCCCAGGGCAGCCTGCGCGGACTGCGCAGGCTGACCTGAGTCGATTCTTTTTTGCAAATGAATTGAGCCCTCTTTTCACAGAGCATGGTTCTTTTTTTTTTTTTTTTTTTTTGTGCAAGCCTAAAGAAACGGTATGGTTGCACTCAGAGCAACGTGCAATTATTTTGGCGTTTAAATAACGGAATGGCTGTTTTGCAATCGGTAACTCCGCCTACTTTTATGACGTCAAATATGACGTCATCGTACATAATACGATCAAAAAGAAACGACTGGTGTAATTAATCATGTGAAATATCCTCAATCCAGTGCGAGAGTCTGGACCGAAATCTAAAACTACATGTACTTTCAGAGGCTACACATCCCGTCAAGGAAAAACTGCTTTGCTTTCAATTCTATTTCTTATTTGTTAATGGTTTGCAAGCTTTCACTTACTAAATTCAATGATGATAGGTTTCTGAAATTTGGTTTGATAATAAAAATATGAATAGCCCCCTTTAATTCCATCACAGAAATAATTCACACCGACCCTTCGAATTGGTCAAAATTAGTGAACGGTCTGCCTACACGAACTCAACTATTGCTCATTATATGTGTGTTTTTCACTTACTTCTAGTATTCACCATATCGCGGACTATCACACGAATACCTTTAGTTAAATAGCGTATAACATTTTTTCTCTTTCAGAGCCAAAAGTTAACCCTTATATTGCTAAATAACTTTAAATAAAACTTTGAAGCCGATAGTAAAAACCCGAGTAACGTTATTTTTAACTTATGTTTTGGTGAAAAGTATCTCCTTATCGGACAGTGTAGATCTATGATCAGACTGCACGTTCTGTGCAGTCTGATCTTGATCTACACTTTCCGAAAAAAGATTGATGAGTTGCGCTTAGTAGGTTAAGGGTTAAACTCGACCTCCCCCGTGGGCTGAAAATACACTCTACTGAAACCTAAAAAGATTTCTACCATATAGGCTTAACTAAACAAGTGGACGGTATAGATTCAAGATCAAACTGCACTTGCTGCACGGTTTAATCCTGATCTTTGTCATCCGCAAAAGCCCTTCTTTTCGCCTTTGGTACTGAAAGGGTTGAAAACGAAAACAAAAGTTTGTTAACTAGTATTAGGTTCCACATACGTGAGTAGTATAGGGGGGTAGATTTCGGCATTTTGCCCGAATCTACCCCCCCTGGAGCCATTTTGCCCGAAATAGCCCCCCCTAGGGGGGGCTATTTCGGGCAAATTGGGTCGAAAAGGGTCGAAAAACGTCAAACCGGAAGTGGGTGGCGGCCATCTTGGATTTGCCCGAATCTCCCTACCCAGGGTAGGGAGATTCGGGGAAATGTCGAAAGAGGAGTGAAGAGGAGGTAAAGAGGAGTGAGGAGGAGGAGGAGGAGGAGTGAGGAGGAGTGAGGAGGAGTTAAAGAGGAGTGAAGAGGAGGCAAAGAGGCGTGAAGAGGAGTCACCTCTCTACGCATATTGACAAGGTTGTCCCCATGCTGTGGCTGTCCCAGAGTCTCAGACTGGTGGACTTAGTCTTTTTTCCGTCTTTGTTCGATCATAGTTCCTCTCTATAGGACTTATCCAATTCTCGACCACCGTAGGACTTAGTCTTTTTCCACGATATGGGCTATTTCCTCTCCTCAACTTGGTTATAGCATAACCTTACCATACAAATATCGTATTGGACTTAGGCTTTTTTTCTCTATCTTCGATTAGGTATTGTAGATCATAGACTTAGTCTTTTTTCTCTAATAGATATTATAGATAGAATATCATAGACGTAGTCTTTTTCTCTAAAGTGTGAACGTGATGTTCTACATGCTTCCGCTCACGTTCGCGCTCTTTTAATGGAATTAACGTTAGCCAATCGTAGGACTCGTTACATTCATATGGATATATTCCTATAGATAGGGTATAATATACTATTCTACCTACATGCTTTCGCCCATGGTCGCGCTCTTAATTCTGTTAATTCTGTATCAAAGTAGGTCAATCCTCCTGCTGGGCTATAAAAACCGGCCGATTTCTCTATACCCCATTTCATTTCCACAATGAAGCTGTCCGAGCGCGGTTCTCCATGGTGAGTCTTTTTTCTCCCATGTTGAATTTCTAGTACCAAATACTGTTAGTGTCAAGTTGATGTGGGTTATCTGATGGACGCTCGGAAGAGAAATGAAGGAACCTTGAAGGAACCTTGAAGGAATTTGTAGTCTTTTCAGACCTAGTCATTCAGACCTATCCAATACCAAGAAAGTTCTATGGAAGTTCTTACTTTCTTCAAATTGTCCTTTTCAGAAGATTATGAATCGACTAGCCAAGACCTAGAAAGTCTGCTTCAGATTGTCAAAACAAACAAAGTCAAGTCCTATATGTTTAAAACTTTTATTTATGTACAATAATCATTACAATGAACTGTTAGAAACTTTTATTTAAAACAATGAATGAATCAATCAGAACTGTATTGTTAAAAACAATTGTAAGTTGAATAAAGTTAAAAACATTCTGTACAATAATCATTACAATGATACATTACAATGAAATGTTTATTTAAAACAATGAACAGTGAAAATATATACATATACATTGAACTGTGAAAATATGTACAATAATCATTATTTGGGTCATTACTTGACTTGCAGTCATGTTTAAAAGTTACAGCTTCTAAAACCATGCCTAAAAGGCTGACTTATCATCAACCCTAAAACAAGGTCTAAAAGACTTGACTTACAGGCATGTTTAAAAAGTTACAGACATAAAGCAATGTATTCGGATAGTCCCTTATTCGGACAGTACGCTATGACTTACAAACAATCATGTTTTGAAAGCTACAGCCCTAAAACAAGGTCTAAAAGTCTAGGACCCTAGTTAGTATCCTAGTTAGTCTCGTATTTGGATAGATTCTTCAGACAGAGCAAATGACGATGAGGCAATACTGTCTTTGAAAAAAATGTTTTTTTAAAATAGTTCTTTTTAAATAGTTCTTTCTTTTTTCTGTTAAAAATTACAGACACAATTTTCTTTTTTTCTTCGGAATGTCAGGTTCACACTCACTCTTACGTTTCTTTTCATTATTTTTCACAACACCGGATTTCCATTTACATCTCAATTCGATATCTGAACAGATCTTCTTTCCTTCTCGTCGAATAGGTTTTACTGGTAGGACTTTCTTGTTTTTCGACTCTCCAGGTGCTGAAGAGGGCTTCCCTGAAGAGGCCTTCTTGTTGAGTTTCTTGTTTTGAGCCCTCTGTTCGTTGATCTGATTGTCCCCAATCGGTGAAGATTTATCGCTGATTTTATCGTTGATTTTCTTTTCTGAAGAAAGTTTCTGGGAACTCTGTTCGTTGTTTTGGGCTTCTCCAGATTTCTGTTCTCCAGATAACTTTTCTGAAGAAATCTTATTGATCTGATTGTTCATTTTATCGTTGATTTTCTTTTCTGAAGAAATCTTGTTGATTTTCTTTTCTGAAGAGGTTTTCTTCTTCACAGGATAATCTATTTGAATTCTACAGATTTCTGTATCGCTGATTTCTGTGTTATCAAGCTCCATATTTTCAATCTCCCTTTCGATCTGATTTTCACTCGATGACTCTTTGGTTTTATCGTTGGTTTTATCGTTGATTTTCTTTTCTTCAGATTTTTGAGAACTCTGTTTGTTGTTTTGGGGTTTTTGTTGTGAACTCTGTCCCTTTCCACTCGATGAAATTGTAGGCTGTGACGGTTTTGTCTTTCGTTTATTCTCGTCTACTTTATAGGATAATAGAGACCCAACGTATTTCATATGTTGAGATTCACCATTCGTTTCCGCTAATGATGAAATTTTGACATTGTGGGTGTGGGGGTTCACGAAGACAAAAACGAATTTACACAGCTGATTTTCTTTCTCTGGACATCGGTTGGCCCAATGTCCTGATCTGTCGCATGTAAAGCAAATATTCGTTGTCACATCATCCCCTTTATGACGTTTGTCGAATGTCGCTTGATCCAGGACTCTGGTGATACGATAGACGCCTTTTTCTGCAAATTGTTGGTGGGATAGAAATGAGCCCACATAGTTCCCAGTATGGTAGATTTGATATCGTGGTGGTATATTGCTGATCTCATAATCGTGAGTGTATGGGTTAACATACAAATACACTCTCTTTGGGGTTGTACTTTTTAGCTTGAACTCGCTCATTTTCTAGCGACTGTTCTGTTCGAACTCTTTCCGAAGAATGATAGAATTGTCGATTGTAACATCTTTTTATATCCGTTCGGTCTGAAAAAAGATATAAAAAGCCAGGTTTCTTGAGTTCTGGGTCATTCTATGTCTGGGATATTACTTGAGTCGCTGCCATGTTTAAAAACTACAGACATAAAACAACGTCTAAAAGGATAGTCCCATATTCGGACAGCACAAGCGACGATGAGACAAGTCAGAACATGTCGAAAAAGAGAAAAAAATTGTTACCGGCCAAAAAAAGAAAAAGAATTCTAGTCTATCCAGACAGTAGTACCAATGATGAAAGCGACGATGAGATATGTCCACCCAAAAAGAGAAAAATTTTGAAAGAAGAAAGTGACGGTGAAAGTTACGATGAGAAATCTTTGAAAGAGTTATATCAAAAACCAAAACAGTCCTTTTCAGGACTACCCAATGAAGATGAAAAATCTTTGAAAGAAGAAAACGATGAGAAATGTTCACCGTCAACCTCAACGAAGGAAAAATCTTTGAAAGAAGAAAGTCATTCTTCTTCAGACACAACCAAGGAGAAATCTGTACAAATGAATATGGCTTGTACCAGCGAAGGCGAGAAATCTTTGAAAGAAGAAGAAAACCCTATGGGGTCATTTTTCCCCAAGGAAGAAAACGCTGAAAAATCATTGAAAGAGCTATATCAGAAACAGTCCTTTTCAGGACTAACCAACGAATATAAAAACCCTTTGAAAGACGAGAAATCTTTGAAAGAAGAAGAAGCCAGAAAATCTTTGAAAGAAGAAAGTCATGCTGGGCTATTTTTACCCAAGAAAGAAGAAAGTGGTGACAAAAAATCTTTGGATATGAGAAGCCTATACGACTTAACAGAAGTGGGAAAAAAGAAGTCAAGAAAATTCAAAACAGAAGCCCATCTACTGGAGGCGTCCTTTAAGAAATTCGACGAGTTACAGCCCCAACAGTTGACCAGTTTATTCGACGATGTTATCCAACAAATCGTTCAAAAGTTAAAAGCTGAATCGAGGGATATGATTAGAATCAGCGTCAATCATCCCTCATTGGATATGGGAATTCATATTCCCTTTCTATATGTGGAGGAGTTGGAGAGTCACACGATGTTGAACGAAATTGAAAAAGTTCTACAATCGAATGAAGAATTCGTCTTGAACGATGGCTGCATGACATTCGATATCACACATACGATACCGCCAAGTGGAAGTGGGAAAAGACTTAGAGCCACAGACCTATTGGATTCAAAGGTTTTCGCAAAGAAGAAATATTCGCTTGTTGAAATCAACAATGAAGATCATCTATGTTTTGCAAGAGCTGTTGTTGTGGGGATTTGTTACCATGAACGTGAAAACAACCAAGCATGGAATCGAAGATGGGATAATATTAAAAGATCAAACAGACCCCTTCAAAAGACTGAAGCCGAGAAATTGATGAATGAAGTTGGACTTTCATCGACACAACCTGTAGGTCTTGAAGAATACAAAAAAATTCAAGAGTTCCTGTATGAAAAAGGCTACGTTATTAAAGTTCATCAACAACTATCGAAATTGGAAAAAGTATTTGAACACCCAGAAGTGAAAGACGATAGTAAAATCATACATTTGTACTTTCATCAAAATCATTATGATTACATCAAATCCATCACAGGATTTCTTGATTGTGCTTATTATTGCGAGTTCTGTGACAGACGTTACAAGGATCGGGAAGCCCATGCTTGCTCAAAGATCTGTAAAGGTTGCTTTCGTGCTGGAAAATGTCCATCGGAATCAAAAGAGTATGTCTGCGACAAGTGTCATCGACGATTTTTCAGTGCAGTATGCTTGAAAAATCACAAAACACTTCAAGGCAAAGAGAAGAAAACCATTTGTGAATTAGTGAAACTCTGTTCAAAATGTGGAGGCCAAATTTTTGACAGAAAGAAAAATCATGTCTGTAACGGAAAGAAAAAATGTCATCTCTGCAAGAAAATCGTTGACTATACTCATCAGTGTTTTATTCAGCCTTACCAAAGTAAGATGAAACATGACACCGATGATGAAACGAGTTCTTCTGTCGTCAAAAAACCTTTGTTCATTTTCTTTGATTTCGAATGCCAGCAAGATACTGGGGTACATATTCCAAATTACTGTATTGCACATCGAGTCTGTGCTGAATGTATCGATAAACCACTTGATTTTCATTGTTCCACATGCAGTGAATTCAAAGAAGGAAGAGAAGTTATTTTTCAAGGAAAAGAAACTTTGAGTCAATTTTGCAGCTGGCTCTTTACAAAGCATCATAAAGGAATCATAGCTATTGCCCATAATCTCAAAGGCTATGATGGTCAATTTATTCTCAATCATATTATCAACGTAGGAATGAAAGAACCAGAAGTAACCATGAATGGAAATAATATTTTGAAGTTAGAACTGAACGGTGTGAGTTTGATCGATTCCTTCAGTTTCATGAACTTTGGGTTGGCAAAATTTCCGACTACATTTGGTCTTCAAGAAATGAAAAAAGGCTACTTTCCTCACTGGGCAAATACAGACGAATTCTGGGATTACGTTGGGCCGTATCTGGATATGTCTTATTACAAACCCGACTCAATGTCTGAAGAGGCTCGATCGAAATTCATAGTCTGGTATAATGACAAAGTTCAAAACGACGAGGAATTCAATTTTCAAAAAGAGATGGAGATGTACTGTCGATCGGATGTTGATATCCTAAGACGAGGTTGTGGTGAATTCAGAAAATTGTTCATCGAACAGAGTGGAATTTGTCCATTTACAGAATCGTTTACCATCGCTGGAGCCTGTAACAAGATTTGGCGAAAAGATTATTTACCAAAAGATCAGATAGCCATCATTTCATGCAAAGACCCAATCAGACGTCAGTTTTCTATGAAAGCAACACGCTGGATTCAAAGCATCGCTAGAGAAAAAGGGATTCGTATTCAACACGCCAAAAATGGTGGTGAATACCGAATAGGGAAATACACTGTAGATGGATTTCACCACCAATCAAACACGGTTTATGAATTCCTCGGGGATTTATTTCATGGGTGTCAGACATGTTTCAAGGAGCGAAAATATATCAACCCCATCAATGGAAAATCAATGGGTGAATTGTACGACAGTACTATCGAACGACTAGAAACCCTCAGAAGAATGGGATATAACGTCGTGACCATATGGGAGCACGAATTCGACGCCAAGATGAAGAAGGACAAAGAGTACAGAAAAACCATTGAAAGTCTATACCCGAACCATGACCCCATCGAACCAAGAGAGGGTTTGGCTGGAGGCAGATGCAATGCCATAAAAATTGCCTATGATGTTGAGGAAAACAGTGAGAAGGAAATCAAGTACATTGACATTTGCTCTCTGTATCCTTACGTCTGCAAACATAAATTCTATCCTGTAGGCCATCCTACAATCTTGACTTATGAGAACATTGACACGAAGAATATTCGTCAGTATGAAGGACTCATTAAATGTAAAGTTCTACCCCCAATGGATTTGTTTCATCCCATTCTTCCAGTTCACTGTAACGGCAAGATGATGTTTCCACTTTGTATGACATGTGCACAAGAAAGTTCAAAATTTTGTAATCATGATAGAGAAGAGAGAGCCTTAGTTGGAACTTGGGTTACATTCGAATTGTTCAAAGCTCTCGATTGTGGTTATCGACTAATGCAAGTGTATGAAATCTGGCATTTCGACTCTGTTTCGGATCAATTCTTTAAAGGCTATGTGGACAATTTCTTGAAAATCAAGCAAGAAGCTAGTGGCTATCCCGGTTGGTGTCAGACAGATTCAGAAAAGGCCCAATTCATTCGTGAGTATGAGGAAGCCGAAGGGATTCGTCTTGATCCCAATCGTATTCAAAAAAACCCTGGAAAAAGATCATTTGCTAAGATTATGCTGAACTGTCTTTGGGGAAAATTAGCACAGCGTGAAAATATGAGCAAGACGAAATACATCAGAGAACCGTCTAAATATTTCGAGTTGATTACCGACCCGAAATATACGGTGAAACATGTGGAAATCTTTGACAATGAGTGTGAATGCATTTTAGTCAACTATGAAGAGAAGATGGACTTTGTCGAAACGCATGCAACAGCCAATGTTATTGTAGCATCTTACGTAACAGCCTATGCAAGGTTGGAACTGTACAGTGTTCTTGAAAGATTGGAGGATAGAGTTCTGTATTTCGATACAGATAGTTGTATGTACATTCATGATCCCGAATTGTGGAACCCTCCCATCATTAACAGCAGACTAGGAAAATGGACCGATGAAGAACCTGATTGCAGAATTACTCATTTCAGAGGGCTAGGACCCAAGAATTACGCTTATAAGATGAAAACAAAAGATGGAAAAGAAAAAAGCAAATGTAAAGTCAAGGGAATTACTTTGGATCACAATACAAATCAGCTGGTGAATTTCGACACCTATTCGAAATGTGCTTTGGATCGCACCATAGAAATTAAAGTTCAGTATGACTGTAGAATCAAAAGGCATAGAGACAGAACAGTGACCAGCGAACCCCAGACAAAAACGTTTCGCTCTGTCTATACCAAAAGAGTCATTGTAAACGATACTGATACGGTCCCCTACGGTTATAAAACTTTGAGAATCTATAAATAGACTGTAAGAAAACAAGATCGTGTTACATTGAAGTGAACGATCAAAGAAAGACGTTCTTTAAAAATCAGTTTTAAAATCAGATTTTAAAAAACACATTTTAAAAACAGTTTTAAAAACAGCTCTAAAACAGCTCTAAAAGAGTGAAAAAATCAAAAGTGGAAAAAAATCAAAAGTGAGAAATCATGTCAAGTGAAATGCTACCTTTAGACCTAGGTGAAAAAGATGATAGAGATTTCAGTCATCAGCATGCGCTCGATGAACAACTACAGTTTGACATCAAATTCGCCTGTGTGAAACTTTGGATAGATAAATTGCATAAAGGAGTTGCAAAAGGAGAAACATCCTGCAAGTTGTATAGAATGCACAGCTTTATTGTGATGCTGGGGGATGATACAAATTTCGATCTTCCTCTCCAAGCTTATTTAGCAATTTGCTTGTTGAAAGATAACTATATTGCTAAACAAATGCGAACCACAAGTCGATGGGTATTCATCATCGTAGGAAGAACAGAAGAAAGTTTTCTGAACGTGCTGAAAATGAAATCTGTTCTGTTTGACTTTTACTTACGCTACAAAAAAGGTTCCATTCAAGACGGTGAGGAAACAGTGGAAACCATGGAAGGTTATATTCTATTCGATAGAGATGTCACAGAAGAAACCGTATATTCAGCTCTCTCGACAAAAGATCTTTCAAAACATGTTTTAAAACATGTTTTTCCATTTAGTGGTGTACGCGAATATAGCGAAATGGATAGCAAATTTCCATTGTCTTTAGGTTATGAACGATTGCATAAAGTTATTGTGGAACATGAAGACATGTGGAAAAATCGAGGGATCTGTGAATTCGCATTGTAACAATTGTTTTGTGTTGAAAACTGGGTTGTTAAAAAAGTTTGAATGTTTTAACAAATGTTAAAAACCTTTTGTAGATCAAAACTGTCTTGTTAAAAACATTGGATGACTTATGTATTTGTAAAAAATGTTAGAATGATTTAACAAGTGTTAAAAAATGTTATAGTTTTTAACGATTGGTAAAACTGTCTTGTTAAAAAACACTATAACATTTTTAACGCTTGTTAAAAACTGTCTAACATTTTTAACAATTGTTAAAAATGTACCTTCAAAGCTTTGTAAATATGTTATAGGGTTAGAATGGTTGGAAACGTTCCTGTTTTTTCATGATGATGTTAAAAACGTTTGAATAAAGAAAATGATTGTAAAAAGGTGGTCTGTTTTTGATTTCTTCCCAAAACTTGGACCAAAGAGAAAAAAGTCTCACAAAGAAAAGTTTAGATTTGGGCCGAAGAGAAAAACTTTGAATAAAGAAATGATTTCAAAGCTCGTTTGTTTTTGATTCCTTCCCAAAACTTGAGACTTGGAAAAGTTAAAAAGTTGGAAAAGAACAGACCAGGGAAACTATAGATAGATCATCACATTCTATATAGAATATGATATTCTATCTACAAGAAATCTACAAGACCTACAGAAAAAGTCTACGGCCAAAGACAAACCCTCCTCGATCAAAAACTATAAAAGGCTGGCGAACTTTCTCACTAGAATCATTCGACTTTCGATTCTCGAATAGTACGAATAAAACTCTTCATTAGAAAAAGTTTTGTTAACTAGTACGAATAAAACTGGTAACAGAAAATGGACTCCAACTTAGACCAAATGGATTACGGAAGAATGGACGCCAACTTAGACGTTTTAGTTGGCTCCTTATCGCAAGAAAACCCCGTCCTAGACATCTTCTCACCACAGCCTGAAAACAGCAGAAATATTCTATCGACAGCGATGAATTCAACATTCATCGACCCGATGATACCACCAGCTAACAAAATCGAAGAAGAAATAACTCAGATGATTTCAACCCAAAATTCTGTAATAACTCAGATTTTAGACGAAGTGAAGATGTTGAACAGAAACATTGAGACATTATGTCAACAAAATCAACAGAACTACCAGAGTCAACAAGATTCGTCTGTAAGACAAGATTCGCCTGTAAGACAAGATTCAGCTATAACGATTTCAACCCAGATTAACTTTGATAAAACCAGTTTTCAAAAGTTAACAGCTTCTACCGTCACGGCTGTAGACCCTCAGACAACTCACCAGTCAACTCCCCAGTCAACTTATCAGACAATTCGTCAGTCAACTCAGACAGAAGAACCCAAGCCAAAAAGAAGAGGCAGAAAACGAAAATCAGAGATAGCAGAGAAAGATGATAACCAACTTCACAAAAAACAACGATTCGATCCCTACTCTGTAATACCACCACGAGTAGAAACAAAAACAGGCTTGGGAAAATATGGAAAAAACATTGACAACTTCAAGGAATTCAAGTTCCCGATGATCTCGAAAGAAGAAGGAGAAAAGCTATCATCAGAAGAAAAGCTGTCATCAGAGGAAGGCTCTCGATAGAGGAGAAAAACCCACAGAAACCAAAACAGTCCTTTTCAGGGCTATCCAAAAAAACCTAGAAAATCTATCTTCAACATTTGTGAATAAGTAAGTCACCCCGACTCCAAGCCTATAAAAGACGAGGCTATTTCCAGAACATTAATCATTCGGCTCTCGAATAGACGACAGCTAGAAGACATGGTGATGGCCTATAGTATACAATTTCTACTTCTCTCGATGACAAAATGGTATCTGACAACCTTTCTACTAGCCATGATGCATGACTCCACTTTGCCTATACATAAAATAAACAAAATAAGAAAGTTGATAGCAGATCGAAGAAGAATCGTGGAGTACCCTATCTGTCAGGCAAATTTTGAATCCGATCATCAGAGGAGGAGAAAAACCACAGCAGAAAGAATCAAAGGATCGGTGCCGGTTGGATCCGGGCATTAGAGGAGAAAAACCACAGAAATCAAAAAACAGTCCTTTTCAGGACTAACCAAAAACCTTAGAAAAGTCTATCTTTTGAGAATTGTCAATCGATATATAGTTCCTATCGTGGGGGGAAAAGACTAAGTCCAACGCTGATAGAGAAAGAACAGGCCTCAACCGAGAAAAAAGACTAAGTCCACCAATCTGAGACCTTGGGACAGCCACAGCCTGGGGACAACCTTGTCAATATGCGTAGAGAGGTGACTCCTCTTCACGCCTCTTTGCCTCCTCTTCACTCCTCTTTAACTCCTCCTCACTCCTCCTCACTCCTCCTCCTCCTCCTCCTCACTCCTCTTTACCTCCTCTTCACTCCTCTTTCGACATTTCCCCGAATCTCCCTACCCTGGGTAGGGAGATTCGGGCAAATCCAAGATGGCCGCCACCCACTTCCGGTTTGACGTTTTTCGACCCTTTTCGACCCAATTTGCCCGAAATAGCCCCCCCTAGGGGGGGGCTATTTCGGGCAAAATGGCTCCAGGGGGGGTAGATTCGGGCAAAATGCCGAAATCTACCCCCCTATACTACTTACGTGAACATCAAGATTCAAGATTCAAGATTTTATTCAGTACTAATGCATTTCGTATCACAAATTTTATATGTCAAATTAATGGGTTATTTCAAATAGTGACTATTAGAAATCAAATGCCATAACAAGACATTTGAAGGACAATAGGGAAAGTGGAGAATGAGCACGGATAATTTAACATCCATCTTAACCCTCTCAGCGCCATAGGCGAAAACAAGGGCTCCTTTTTCTTCAATACTTTCTAGTTCATTTCATAGATTTCCATTTCCCCATGTTTTTTTTTTTCTAAGAAAAAGTTTGGTATCTGAGCGCATCAACACAAAATGAAATACATGTATATGAGTCATACTTTGGCAAAGGCGGATTTAACTCTTATCCTGCTAACTAAATGAAATGAAATTTTCCAGCCGATAGTAAATACCCAAATTTTACAAGTTCAAAGGTATTTTGGGGGGAAAAATATCTCCTTATCGGACAGTGTAGATCCAAGATCAGACTGCACGTTCTGTGCAGTCTGATCTTGATCTACACTGTCCGCAAAAGGTCAGTGAATCGCGCTTAGCAGTTTAGGAGTTAATGCATGTCCTTGATGCATAATACCGAGCAAGTCATACTATAATCATGTATACCTAAAATCCATTTTGACAGACAACCGACTGAATCATGAGATAGAAAAGTCCTTAAAAATGAAGAAAATATACAAATAGCAAAAGATTTCGGGCGATGTTAGCCTGTGCGTACTGCGCAGGTTGACATGGGTCGATACTTTTTGCAGATGCATTAACCTTTCTTTTCATAGAGCATGGCTCATAGAGTAATAAATCTAATTATATCGAACTTTCTGTTGCGTAATTTTAATCAAACCCTCACAATTTTAAGAATGTTATAAATAAGTTGAAGTACAAATGTGTCTGTCTCATTCTAGATAAACCACAAATATTCTAAACTCCTGGACTAATTTTAACTTCTAAAACTGGCTGTCTGATTGTTCTGTCTCGTCCAATCAAGTGGAAAGATTGGGGAATCTTTAATTTAAAAAAAAGACTAATTGCTTATGATTGTAGGTGAATACGAACCCGGTGAAAATTTTAACCCTATTGAATTACTTTGATTTTTCCTGGAATTTCCAGGGCAGTGCTGTTTAACTCTTTATCAAACAACAAAAATGTAAACTTTTCCAAATTGAAAGCATTTGCAGACATTTTTATTGTGACTCGAATGATGGAACTGGTCTTACATATGTAGAAAACATTGTTGGAAAAAGAGAAAATGCTGGTTACCATGTTTTAACAAGACTTCTTCCTCGGGGCCGTAAAAAGTCGTGATTGTGACGTAAAGAGTTAAAGATGTATGTATATTATCATTTGATATTGTTCAGTTTAATCTTAGGCCACTGAAGCTCTATCGGCCTTTTTACGGAACACCGAAAGTTTCATTGGTCGATCATCGAAAGCCGTTTCTAAAAATAGCACATTTCCTCATCCACTCTATATGTGTACAATATGTTATTATATCCGTTAAAGATGCCATGCCCAGATGTGCTGTTTTCAGAGACGATGTTTAGTAATCGACCAATGAAAATTTCGGTGTTTCGTGATAGACCAGGCTTCAAAGGCCTGCGGTTTAATTCAGTCTATGGTGTTGCTCAGACCATGGGCAATTTTGTAATCAGTTTAGTGTTTTTTATACTATGATTCTTTGTTATGTGTCTTGTTGAGAGGAAACTTTGTAACACGTTGTTTGTAAAGTTCATTGCTTCTGTTCCTATTAAAGCGTTATGCCATATGTCTTGCCAATGGAAAAATGTCCGTACTTCTTTTAATCAGAAGGTTGTTTCAAGGGGGTCTAAAATAACTTTATCAAAAATCTATCTATCTATCTATCTATCTATCTATGACGTTGACAATTTTTCCTCGCGTGAAAAGCTCTTGGTTCGGGTCCCTTCATAAGCAGGGATAGTTTTTCGAACTATCCACAACCCGGTGTGAGTCTAGCTTAGCTTTCAAGTAGACAATCATTTAACGTGTTCATACCACATCACGCAAGAAATGTTGTTGTTATAATTCATGATGTCTTCAAGCAACGTTCTACATGCACATGTGTACTGAAATCTACATGAAGCCTACTCACTTCTTCAACAGGTGTGTAGATAAAAGACGAAAAACACTTCGAAAGAAACTTGCAAACAACGATTTTGTTTTGAATTAAAAAATGATCAGATTCGTAGGTTAGTCATGACCATGTAACAGTTAAACGTGAAATCCTCTGAGAAATCTTGGTCAGCAACGATTTTAGAAATGAGGCGTATGATTCCAGATATTTTTCACCAAATACAGGATTATTTGCTCATCGCAAACGTTAGTAAGATAAGAAAATTCATAATGGTTGTAATACAATGAAAACAATGGTAGTAGTGTGATAGATTGCTATTTAGTGACTGCTTTGGTCGGAACAGGAAATCTCATAACAAAGAGGTTCTGATCTTGATCTACATAATTTTAACATCAAACTAAAGTTGCGCTTAGCGCTTTACGATTGCCTCTGTCACAACCAACGGCGACATGAACAGCTTTAGTTGACTGTGTAAATCTAAATCATTCCGCACCGAATGTGTGGTCTCGATGGCAATTACCAACCATTTTATATCCCTGTCTTAGTCTTAATCTAGAGTTTGAAACTAATACAACAGCTGATTGGCTAAACCAAATGGTTTAGCCAATCAGAAGTTGTGTTTCTTTTAATTTTTTTAAAAACATCTAGCGCATTACACTAAGCATTCTCTTAAGAATGGTCGGTGAATATGAACCCTGATCCTGAATCTACACTGTCCGCTGCTTGATGCTAAACTATGACCAAACCGTCTACAAGTGCAGAGGAAAAGGTCGATTTCATCAAATTGGCAGCAAAAGGATAAATATTAATTTAGAATTAGTTTCATAGAATTGCATACCGTCTATGTGTAGTACAAATTTCGGATTTCATTATTGTGCAATCTGATCATGGTCTACACTAGCTGCGCGTGATTAAACGTTTAAAGGTCTTGTATGAGCTGTAAAGCTTCTTTGACATTTGATGTTAAATAATTTGTTTAAAACGAACTACATTTTTTTTTGTAAATCTATAGGTACTTTGTATCGTTATCAAAGGCCAAACTCAAATGAGCAACGGGGGTCAGTTGTCTGTGGTTGAGTTGTAAACCCTTTACTAAAATAAACAGACTTTAGACTTTAGAGACAAAATGCAGATGGCATATCAAATATGTCTCAAATGAAGCGATATATGTTTAAAATGCATTGTAGGAAAAGGAGAAAATATTGTTTACTTGTATTTCCTCCTTTTTCCTAAATGTTCTTAGAAGTAATCTTTCTTTTGGGTTCGTTAAATGCCAAGACTGAGACAGTTTTTTTAAGGGATCTAGGCGTTGGATTTGAAATCAGTGAATTCAGGATCAATCGCTTCTCGCAGGGCTGGTCAAACTTGAGTCCCACAGAGAAAGTCACTGTAAAGTTCCAACCAAGCGCTCTGGAAATCCAGAAAAGTTAGGTTTAAGCGAGTTGTAGCCGTAATGTGACTGAAGTACTGTTAAAACCGGTTATTACTTCTCGAATGATGATTAAACAATTTACTGTAAGGTCAAAGACGATTAAGTTGGACCCAGGCAAACAATAACAACATAAAACGGATTTTATTGTTTTAATTTGAAAGGCAAAATAAGGCACAAATTCATCTGGTTAAAACTTTTACAGGTAATGAAAAGATTTAGAGTTAGAGGTACAATCCCACCGGCCAATCCGCCTCATTTGTCATTTGTATGAATAACAGCATAGAGTCAGTAATTGGTGTACCGTCCACCGACCAGAATACCATCCCATACCTCCTCTTCTTAACTGACTACATGGTGAAAGGTTGAATTTATCATTTTGGTCAGTCTGGTCCATTCTGCCGGGGTACTTTTTCCAATTCAGTAAAGTTTCGCACTTTAGAACCTATCCGACGGAATTGATAGCCAAAATTATCCAAATACATTCTATTGAATAGGTTCTTCGTAAGTCATGAAAATGTCATTATATCGCATATTGCCGTAAATCTGCAGTTGCTATAGTACGGTGGTGCCTAGCATTGCCATCCGTTAGCACTACACCTACAGTTAGGTTACGGTTAACCAAATTAAGTAATAAGACCCTATCTGAGGTATTTATGAGCTACTTTTTTCCCGTCCAAGTTTGATTTATAATTACAATGCCGAGTTTACGATCAAATGAAGTACATGCCAGACTGTCAACGATCCACCATCAAACGGAGCTTCCTAGAAGATTTTCCTAGAGCATATGCAGTGCTTCAACGGCAGCAAACTCGAGCTCTGCCACAAGTCGTGAACAGTAAAGGTCGGCTTTCATCCACCAGATGGTATTCTGGTCGGTGGACGGTACACCAATTACTGACTCTATGCTGTTATTCATACAAATGACAAATGTGGAGGATTGGCCAGTGGGATTGTACCACGATGCTGCAACCCTTGCCTCTTCAAGATGCTAAACAAGAACAGATGGTGTGTGATCATTTTGAGAAGAGCTAAATTCTCCCTACGACTTATTGCCTGTGGTCTTCCAGAAGAATCACTTTATTTGTAAACAAGTGCTTGTCAAGCACCAGATCCCCCGCCGATTGGGCTTTTTCTAACACAGCACCGAAATAAGAGCTTGAAGTGAAGATAAAAAAACAAGCATATTTTCTTTTTTGAAATACAGGTCCAAGTTATGAAAGTTGGCATTAACATGATATAATAACCACAAAACATTAAAACTTAATCAATACACTGAAGTTTCTGAAAAAGAAAAAAAGACACTTTTTCTTTTTAAAATGCATACAAGAGTTATAAAACTTTTTTGTGTTTATGCCATAAGTATAAAACTTGGCCAAGAATGGGAAATGTGCGAACAAAAATCCAAAGTAAAAATTTATGTGTGTGAAGTTTCAAGTTCCTAGCTTTTATACTTTTGGAGATATACGCCAGACAGAAATCCAAAGTAAAAATTAACAAAGGGCAATAACTCAAAAATTACTGAAGACAGAGTTTTGGTTTTTGTGAACTGCACTTCTCCTTAATGAATTCTATAAGTGTATACAGTTTGAAGTTCCTAGCCTTTGTACTTTTGGAGATATGCTCCGGACAAAATTCCAAAGTGAAAATTTACAAAGAGCAAAAACTCAACAATTACTGACGATAGAGTTATGATTCTTTAGCACTGCACTTTTCCTTAATTAGTTCTATATGCGTGTGAAGTTTCAAGTTCCTAGCTTTCATACTTTTGGAGATATGCTCCGGACAAAAATTCCAGAAAAAAAAAATGTACAAAGGGCAATAACTCCAAAAATACTGAAGATAGAGTAATGGTTCTTGTACACTGCACGCCTCCTTAATGAGATCTATCCACTTGTGAAGTTTGAAGTTGATATCTCAAATACTTTTGGAGATATGCTCCGGACAAAAATGTGGGACGGAAGGACGGACGGACGGAATGACGGAATGACGGAAGGACGGACGGAGACTATTACCATATCCCCCGCCGCCTTTTCTGCGGGGGATAACAAGTGTTTCCCACAGGCTTTGCTAATGGTTGATGGATGAGGCATACTGGCTTCATGTTGTATTAATTTGCAGATGTACTGTGATCGCTTACCATCAAAGAAGAAGATGATTTCCAAAGTTACTGAACTTTAGTGGTAGTAGTTTGACAATCAGTTTCAGATACTTAAAAGCTATATGTCTTTTAACCAACGTAAATTGTGAAAGCCTAAAATTAGTATGTGGTGTACTACCTGAAATATACCTAAATATACAAAACAAAATTGCAATTCAACAGCTTTTCCCTAAATGACGTTAATGATTTACTACTCGAAGTTTGGCAATAAGCCATAACTTTATTTTAACAGCGTATAAATGCTAAAAGCTTTGGACAAGAAGTTTGTCTGGCCTCGTTTGATTCTTTCAGCATTTTCATTTTTATAAATTCTCAATAATGAATGTTTATGTTTTCCCGGATACATGTCAAAGCTTTCTTTGCTATTCTTTTTGTTGTTGAGACAGTTCGGATCTAAAACTACTTAAATCTGCTTACAAAAGTAGAAGTCCGTTGAAAGAACCAAATTCATATCCATCACCACCAAATAAGTCCACTGAAACATCCTAAGACCTGCAGCTATTCTACTGGAAGGTGAATAAACTCACTAAGTATCATTGCTCCTACGTCTTGTTGTATCCCTTTCTAGAAAGCGATTTCAGAAAACTACCCTTGAACCATCAAAAGACCATTTTGATGACTGGACGATAGGCTGCTATGGCCGAATAGGAAATAAACACTGTGTTAAGCTTTGCGTTGAAGGCGGCTTTGGATATGAAACCAATCCAAAAACTGACTTTACTGCTCGTGTTAAGCTGTAATTAGGTTTGTGTTTAGAAGAGGTATCCATACTTTGGGAAAATTTGTTGAACTGAAAAATCTGCAAGTCTATCCCGACCAAACTTGGTCATAATCGAAGGGTCTGCTGGCAAATCATGTCATCTTGCACATAGTCCTGGTGCAAGAAGCATTGATGAAAGAAATGTCCCCCGATATAACTGAATTACAGTTGAATGCTTTTTGAAAAACTACAACTATTTTTGTTTTATGTGAACTTACGTTTTCTGTATCTATGTGATTTGTACTTAAGTTTTCAATACTGAGCTTGGGTCATATAACCAGGGAGAGTAATTGCGTTAACAGTTGCTCTTGAATAATGACTTAAATGATGTGTTTCTTTTTCTGCTAGCGGTTTTGAAAGAATCCTTTTTTTGCGTAGATGATATACCACCGGGTGTGCTTTTTAACTCTATAACGATGTCGAATTTTGAAATTTGCCAAAATTAAAGGCATTTGCTTTTACTTTGAAGATAAATAAATGTGACTCAAATAATAGGGTTTGTTCTTGAACAGGCCGAGAATAAGCAAATGTTGATTACCAGGCTTCTTACAAAATTTACTCGTTAGTGTGCGTTGTTTGTAGGGATATGATTGACTATCATATGATTAATTGAGACGGAAGTCAACGGGAGTCTTCATTATCACCGTAGTTAGACTATCCTGTCCACTCCGTCCTAGAGAGAAGAAAAAAAGGGACAAAAGATTAGACCCTTTAAATTGTAAAGGTATCATATCGAACAAGTGTGGGCATATAATCATTCGATGTCTGTTTTCTGTATCAGATGACAACTAAAAGTCCCGACATTTTTGTGCACATAGAAAGTCTGTCACAGAGTAATAATGAAAAGTATCAATACAAACTATAAGGAATAGGGTTTTTGTTCCTTTCTCTATATTTTGGTCCATGTATTATATTTGGTACACAAAAACAAATTATAAGAAAGGTTACAGTCATTAATCTGATCTAGGCTAAACTCGGCACTTACATACGCAAACAGGTCATAAATAAATGTAATGTAAGAAATTAACCTTTGAACAAAAGTACACTTGTACAAGAAAAGTGCTTCTCGGAATTAATGTAATTATATATCATAAAGCGGCCATTAGGGGATAAGACTTTTCTTTGGCTTTAATCTAATTGTAGATTTAAAATTCAAGCAAAGAAATCAGATAACTATTCCTAAGCGTTAGAGTTATACATGGAAAATTACATAAAAATTTGGAGAGTAGAATTCGCTGCAATTTGTATTTTTATGACTTAACGTTATTTATAGCACTGGTATTCAAGTTTTATATGCAAAAAGTTTAGCAAAGGATCTTAATTGTACCAAATGTAATTCCCAATTTTGGCCGATGTCACCAAACGAAATCTTACATTTAAATATTGGTTTTTCATGGCCTTCCTAATTTGGTCTTGACATTTTTGGTAATGAAATATCACTAATTTGTGCTAAATCTAAGCTTTCCCGGTTTCAAATAGGGCTTCATTTTCAAATGTCATCGCATTCCATCTAATGTAAATACCAATGTAATTTAGGGTGGTAGGCACAAACAGGACGAGTGGAGATTCTTGTCTTGAATTTGGAATCTAGAGTATTTTTTCTACACCAAACAATCCTTTGTTTCAACAACCCTAGGGAAAAAGCTGGTGAAAGCAATGAGGAAAAAAGAGAAAAGCTGGTAACAAGTATAGAAATTTGTCATCTTGTAAAGAGTTCTGCGCATGTCTGACCTCCTCTGGTAAAATGCGCATCACACTAAAGTTTCCGTCCTACGTTTTGCACGTTTATAGGTATTTGGAATGTATTTCATAAACTCGGCAACATCTCGTTTATTACAATACTTATACATTTACATCAGCATGCACAGCTGGTACAATCCTTTTAAACGACGGCTTTTTTTTAAGTGTTAAATGGTTACATCTTGGAAGAAATCTTTTATGAGAAAATCAAACAAAAGCTTTACAACTAGAAAATCAACAGCAGTTTTGACCTTCATTAAATCGTATCCCGCTAAATAAGTTAAAAAAAACCTTCAAGCTAATAGTTAAAACCGGAATAATGTTATTTCAAACTTATTTTTGGACAAACTCTTAATCGGACAGCGTAGATCCAAGATCAAACAGCACGTTTTGTGTAGTCCGATCTTGATCTACACTGTCTGCAAAAGGTCAGTGATTCGCGCTTAGCAGCTGAAGGGTTAACGTTCTTTACTCGTATAAAAATGTAATATGACTTCATAACATGTCGGTAAAAAGACAAGAAAGCTAGAATGAATGAATACCAGCGTTAATTAGAATAAACAAAAGAGATATTAAGCAGTTTACCAGACACGATCGGTATCAGAATTTCAATAGATAACTTACATTATACAAAACACATAGAAAAGAGGACAAGGACAGCAGCTTTTGAACAAGGCACTTTAAAAACCAATGCGTTATGACCTTTAGTAATAGTACGAAAGATTGAAACAGACGATTACTGGACAATTATCGGTCGATTACACGTCTTGATTACATGTTCTGGCGAAACGGGCTTAATACATCTCCCTAATGCAGTATACCCAGCAAGTCATCACATGATTAGTGATCCATAAAATCCATTTTGTCTAACAAACAACTGTATCATACGGTAGAATGGTTCTTTGAAATACAGAAAATTGACCGATAGCGAAAAGTTTCGTCCCAGGTCAGCCTGCGCAGTTCGCGCAGGCTGATCTGGTCGATACTTTTCGTAGATTCATTAAGCCCCCTTTTCAAATATCCGTATACAACGAGCAGGACAAACTACAAACAGTTTACCAGGCTGGAGTAGTTTGATTTTGAATGATATACCTTTCAAATAAGTCAATAAATGAACCAATAAATAATACAGAAACTCACAGACGTGGACGAGCGCAAGAGTATATAAGTATATGTAAATAAAAGAAGGCCCCTCCCCCATTCACATGCACGAAATATAAACTTGTATGTAATTGGCGACCTTTAGTGAATATATACCTGTAAACAAAAGTTAATTTACCCTGCGTTCACATGCTTTTAAAATACACGTAAGTATCTCCGCTTAATATAGTCCAGTTTTTATCTATATGTAGATATCTAAGGTATATATGTTCACATTTTCAGATGTGAAATGTTCATCTCACACTGAGGTAACCAATCCAACTCTTTGCCAGTTCAGATTTTGTATAGTTGTGCAAGCTTCCTTTCTGTACGGTAACTACTTTGCCTTGGTCTTCTTCGCAGCCATTTTTATGGACATCCTTTTGATAATGACACGTAATTTTGTCAAAGAATTATTTGGATTAATAGCTTATTGATGGATTCCTACATCAGTAAAGGAAATTGATTTGTTCAGGGCTTAGGGTCTGTTTACAGGACATACTCTGATTTACAGTATAAACACTTGAAAGCAAATTTCTTATGTACCTGAAAAGTTTCCGGTTCAGATACATGCGTCAGACGCGAATACAATGTCACAGTGTCAAAAACGGTTCCAAATGTGTTACGCTTACGTATCTCACACGCGGAAAACATGGTATTGATTTTCGATTTGATTGGTCAAAATGTTATAATATTTATCCGCCATTCATAGAAAGAAGTTACCAGCTACGCCATTATTTGTTTATTTTGTTTTTCATTTTCAAACAAAATGTCGATTATTGCAAAGTTTTGTTGTTGAAATTTGTCTATGTGTGTGTGTGTGTGTGTGTGTGTTGAGGTAACCTGACATCATTAGGGCCTTATAAACCAACATGTATTAAGATGTCTGTTTGTTACTTACCCGTTGGAAACATTCAAAAAACTAAAAGTATGGTAATGTCTTGTCTATCATTGCGGACTGAATATCTTTGATATAAAACAAAAACAAAAAAATCCCGCCTCCTACCAATTAATGCAATTAGTAAAATAATTCATAATCTTAACTTTAATTACACTTTATTCACAAGAATATTCATGTATCGACCTCTGAGACCTCGAAAATCTCTGAGACCGTACCGCCCATTGTAATCAATTTCGTATGAATCATTGAACCTTAACTCATTGCGCATTTAGCACAGTTTACACCATTTATTGTTTTAATCTTCTTGGTCTTTTGTTTGTTTTCTTTCTTTCAATTTTCCTGTTTCTCGTCTTCGAAAGTGATGTGACATAATTAAAAAGTCCATCACAAGATTATGAAGAATTGCCCCCAGCGTGAAATAAAGATAATCTCGAACAGAGAACACGTAAAACGTTCAACGTGGAATTCGGAGGAACATCTCAGCAAATAAACCCCATTACAAAAGGTTTGTTGAAAATTCGTGTAGCCTAGACGATGGAGTGATGATCTGGAACGCTCAAAGCATGAGAAGAGATGGCGAGGTGAAGTTTTCTAGTGTTGCAGTAAGAGCATTCAGAATGGCACATATGCTTATGATGCGACATCTTCGCAAGCCAAGGATACTAACTCCAATTTGTTCGTTACGTACCCTTGGCCGCTCGCCTCTTTAAAAATCGAAACTCCTGCTGCGCCACGTATCGAATATCACGAGTTGCGTAACCTTTGCTGATGTTATTTCCGACCAATCAAAATGCTCGTAATAAAATTTGTTAGGCTATGCATCAAATATGGCTGCGCTTTCGGATTCGTCACAATTTTCTGAAATTAATCAGACATACGATGATTCGCAATCATTTGGCTGTGGAACCCGTCCTAATATTTCACATAATTGATCTTGAACTGTAAAAAAAACTCATTGAATATCGATAGTCTACTCTTTTTTTGGCAAATTTTCGTCACAAACACAACTTTCGTTTTTGACGGGCGCCGCCATTATTGTTTTCTGTTTTGCGGAAGATTTCTTATTACGGATGGTTTGATTGGATGCGATGGGTTTTGATCGCATCCAATGAAATGGCGCAGCGGGAGTTTCGATTTTTAAAGAGGCGAGCGGCCAAGGGTACTACCTTAGTATCCTTGGCTTGCGAAGATGATGACGCGAAGACGTGAAACATAGAAATTGAATTCACATGTCTTACTGAGGTACACGAACGTCAATACTGGCTGACTGTTTAAATTATGAGAACAAGGTGGAAAGGTGTTAGTTAAGGAGTGATAAGGCAGGCAGAGCCACCGAAAAGATGGGCATCGATTTCTAGGATGAAAATAACAACAGGAGAGATAAACTCTGGTCAAGACACCATGCTATAAAAGAAAGAGTGGGAAATAGCTCATTTCCATATATAAAATATATTTTGAGAATCAAGAATGTCTGGAAAATAGACACAATGTTCTTTGCCCATGGGATATCCAAGGGTTAAATTAACTGCCGGTTGTCATTCGAAAGCAACGGATTTCAAATTAAATGAAGACTGAATTTACAGAAAAAGATGCAGTAAATCCAATATGATAGGCACTTCCACAGAATATATCGAAGAGACTACTGAGCCATTTGGACTAGAACAAGGCTATTTGTATGGCTGCACCATAAAAGAAAAATAATACTACATGCGACATGAATGAAACAAATAGTAGGGAATACATAACGGCTATTATGCTAAAAATTGGTAAACAATGCTTTGTCTCAAGGATAAAAAGGCGAGTTTAATAATTTCCTGCCAGATGAAAAAAAAAATCCTTAGCCTGCATCTGAGTGCCAGATGGAGTTTCACTTAATTGATTCAATTGTAACCCCTTTATTATTTTCTTTGAACTTTAATGCCGCTAGGTAAATGATGGGCCGTAAATATGATTTTCGAATCCTTTGCCTTTAGGGTCAATATTAAAGTAATCACAATGAGGTAGATTTCACCAAAAACATCTACAATACAGACGCATAATCTGATTATAACTTTAATTATCTTTTGTTACTGTACTGTTAATGTGGTAGTTATTTAACGAACCTTTGGTGTGGCCTTACTCTAAAAACATCAGGACCTGTGCGCCGATATGGATTTCAGTATCATTTTTGTAATAAAATTTCAAGAAATGTGTAGGCACGTATGTGGCAGCAAATCCATGTAACACCCGGGAATTAGTAAAATATATGCATGTTAAGACAGCAGGCCAAGTTTTGTGAGAACAGAGACAGACAGAAACCCACACGACAAGAAGTAACACAAATCGTTTTGAAAGCCTAACGAAATCTGTGCTTTGATTTCAATTCTAATGGGCACTGTCAAAAAACTAACTGCTCGCATTTACAAATATTTTCTCCTGTGTTAAATTTATCACATGAGATGTCGTTGTTGCGAGTTAAACAAAATCAGAAAACAAACAGCTAAAAACCTAGCAGAAGCTCTGAGCCAGGAGTACTAATTTTATAGGCACAGAGATATAACCTTGTTTCGTTTTTGTATGTACATGTATCTCTATTTACGAAAAAAAAACGTTTGTCGAGTTCCTTCATTATACTCAAATAAAAAGCACTTTTACGATAGATATTTATTTTTTAATAGTTTCATCTTTGTTTGTTTGTTTGTTTTTTGTTACTGTCATTTTTCCATTGATTCTAAGAAAAAGGGGTGCCTAATATAAAAAGGCTTCTAATTGTAACACAAAAAAACTTTCCTTTGTTGACTCTGAATTTCCCCATTTCTACAGCAGGCATTGCCCCCTTTCTATATCAGTCAACTAATAATTTGAAATATTTCACGAGATAAGCTAAGAAATCACATTTTGTTTTGAAGTTTTGCAAGTGCTTATGGAAATGGCTTGGATGCATGCGATTAAAAACCGATTGCTGAACACAGGCTCTGAGTCCGTATTCACCAACCATTCTTAAGACCATTCTTAGTTTTATTCTCCAAGATTCTCTGAATTGGAAAGTAACACAACTTCTGATAGGCTAAACCATTTGGTTTAGCCAATCAGAAGCTGTGTTACTTTCAAATGTAGAAAATTTTGCAGAATAAGACTAAGAATGTTCTTCAGAATGGTTGGTAGATACGGACCCTACTCTTGATATAGGAATTCACGAGGTATACAAAGTACTATCAGATCTACCAATCTTTCCGCATTATAACTTTCTGGGTAGTACGTTTAAAAACTCATAAAACAAATGATGTCAATAGAATTTTTTCCTATCAGTTTCATTATTCCTTTATTATTTCAGTCATGCTCTGTGAAAAGAGGATGTAATGCATAGATCTGCAAGAACTATCGACTCAGCCAGTGAAATCCGCCCAGGCTGACAGGGATCGAAGCTTTTTGCTATTTTAAGACTTTCCGCATGTGGAAGGATCATTCTACTTCAAGATTCAGTCGGTTGTTAGAAAATTAGTTTATGCATCCATGAGTATTTAATGACTCGCTTGGTGTAATAAATCGCGGGGATGCATTAAACTCCCCTTTGCTAGAGCGCCGCTCAAAAATTAAATTGTGACAACACCAACTCAGCAGGGAATAGGCTGCTCATTGTCTTTTTTTTTTCAGTTGTCTACAAACCTTTTCAGCTCTGCAGGCAAAAACAATGATTTTTGGGAAAGAAATACATCAAGTACGTGCAGTCTGTTCTTGGAGTATACTGTCTGCTTGTGAAAGCAAGCCTATAAAATAAATATCGTTCAAAGTTTTAATATATAGCTTCTTCAGTCGTCGAAAGAGGTCGCGTTTATTGTTTTGCGGTGCTAGAGTTAAATGCAAGTTCTGAATTTCATCCCTAGATGTTTAGATGGGAATATCAGTTACCAATACTGGATACTGGGTAATAATGTAGAGATTTTGTTTTCAAAGTCGACGATGATGTCCTTTGAGGGCAAAAAGGCTGAGAAGCAAGGCTATGTAGTGCCCTTTTCATCCATACGACCTACGTTTACAGGAAACACCCATCTTGCCGTAGGCTTCAACTTGTTTGGAAGTTCAGCGTTGTCACAGAAAGATCGGTTTGTTGAAACCGTCAGGAAAATGTCAAATTTACGGGCACGCAATCGACAAAACATTCTAGTTGAAATTCCTGTTCATAATATCAAGACATCTGATTGGCTGAGACAGATTTTCTCTACAACTCGGAAAACTCGTTTTTGACCTTAGAATTGGAGCGGTTTGTGTATACGTTCCCCAGTCAACAGGATACACCAAACACCTTCATTACCATTGTTGACTTCAACCTTTATTTCAAATTCATGTTCCGTCTTGTTGAAATATGAAAAGGGAAATATATAACAACTGTCTCTGAAGGACTAACTTTAGCATCGTGCACAAGAACTGAAAGACTTAGCGATGCACTTCGAAATGTCATTGGAAAGCAACTTTGTAAACGTGTGTTGTAAACTTTACTCGTAAAATTTCCTCGTTCTTCTAATTTAAAACAGCGTCAACTAAATACTAGATACTAGAAAAAATGACGTGTTTTACTGTCTCAAAGATATCTTTCTTTAATATCATATAGTATTATATCACTTTTATGTTGCTTTAGTTACAAGATTGCATGACCTGCTTTGAACAATGGTTTGCATATCATAAACGGTCCAAAGGTGACTTTCCACTATGACAGAGGAATCTGAACAGCCTGCATCCTTTATCTGAGCCATGCTCTAGCAAATGGGGCTTAATGCATCTCTGCAATGCATTGTACCAAACAGGACATCACATAATTATGGATCGATTAAATCCACTTTATGTAACACCCGACTAAATCATGAGGTAGACTGGTCCTTTGACATGCAGAAAATTGACCAATAGCAAAAGGTTTCGGCCCAAGTCAGACTGCGCGGGCTGCGCAGGCTGACCTGGGTCGATACTTTTTTTTGCACACGCATTAAGTCCACTTTCCACAGAGCATGGCTCATCTGTTTGAGAAGCATCTCTATAACTTGTGTTTGAAACTTTACTTAATGAATTTCGGTTTTTTTCAAGTCTATTGCAGTGCTTAAGAAACATTTCAATACAAAAACGCAGTTCCGCAAAAAGAAAAAGTTATGACATCTCAGTACAATTTTGACGTGTTTGAACGTTGTCAACGCAGCACGGATCTTTGTTTTTCTTTCCTTATTTATAATTTTTCGATATTAGTGTGACCTACTTTTTTCCTCTGGTCTCAATTACAAAACAGATCTCCTGACGCTCATCCGCTGTGAAAAGGATATTATAATCGACTGAATCTGTTGTCTGTAACTCGATACGCGCAATAGGAGAAACGTGAACATGCACAAATAATATAAGATGAGATGGCATAGAATGTGCAGTCTGAACTTAGTACAATACCGTCCGCTTGTTTAGTCAAACCTATGAGATAAAAGTCCCCCTGAGTTTGAGTAGACTGTACTTTCAGCTGACGAAAGAGGTCAAGTTGATACTTACTGCCGCGAAAGAGTTAATCCTTTACCACACAATCCCGATTTTACCGATTTTACTGAAGAAAAGTGCTTTTGAAAACATTGTGAGAAAATCCTGTTTTCTAACCTTTCAAAGACAAATCTCATCACTTGTGCCACAGTAAATGTGTCGTCTTCAATTTGGACTAGTGTAAAACTTTGTTGTTTGGGAAAGAGTTTTAATAACTAAATGGGTACCTTTGATTATAATCATTGATATTTGAATTACATAAATAACGTGTACACGATATTCCTTGAAATAGGTTGCAATAACCGAAATTAGTCGGGAATTAGATAGTATAGGAAAAAAATGCTTTTGGTACTGGCCACTTTTGTTTCTCCTGTAAATTTAACCAAGTAACACAAAGGTAAATGAAGACAAATAAATTATAACATATATCTGGACGTTAGCCATGGTCTTGTCATAAAAAGATTCTTGATTTTGCCAACAGCAGGCTTGTCTTTTTCAGAAAGGGAAAACAAGGGGTTTGCGCATGCGCGTTGTCTATCAGCCAAACCAGGTTAAAAAGAGAAGCATAAAATACTGAAACTTTGTCACCAATCAGAGAAAACATGAACATTATTTTCTGCACAAAAACATAACACGAGCGAAGGATCATGAAGTTTTCGGGAAAAAAAAAACGATTTTTCAATTTTCAGTGTTCAGTGAATGAATGTTAAATGAGTCCCTTTCAAAATAACAAGTCAAAAAAAATCAGTTCCGAATTAGGCTGAGGAATGCTTTTACACTGGTCAGTTATTGTAATAAAAATCAAGTCAAATGACCTACCTCTTTTACGGAAAGCTGATGCCAGAAAAGGCCGATGTGGATTTCCAGCTTAAAAGTAGCCATTTAGATTTTTTTTTTTTTTAGTTTACTGTACGGACTGGCGCCATACAAGGTAAATACATCTTGGAATTTGATCTCTTTTGCAAAATGACATGAATCGTCCTCTATGAAAATGGGGCTTAATGTATTTGCAAAAAAAAGTATCGACCCATGTCAGCCTGCGCAGACTGCGCAGGCTGACATGAGTCGAAACTTTTGTCCTATTTGTAAATTTTTTGCATGTCAGAGAACCAGCTATTTTACCTCCATATCCAGTCGATTGTGATACAAAATGGATTTTAATGGATCGATAAACATGTAAAGACGCCTTGGTATGATGCATCTCGGAGATACATTAAACCCCCTTTCCCAGAGCACGGCTCAAATACATGTGTATCAACGTTATGGTGCTCATTTGCTTACTTTAAATCAGTAGTCGTGGCCACTAAATGACTGCGGCAGAATGTCTAGCCAATCAGAAAGCATGTCCTCAACTCCAGCAAGTTGCAACAAAGCACAATGAGATAAGCACAACAAACAACGAGTAAAGCCAGTAAAACAATGAGTTAACCCTTTACTACACAACCCCGAATTTTAACGACCCAAAGTAACAAGGCTTTGGAAAACGTCGTTGGAAAAGGAGAACATGCTAGTAAACAGCATTTTCTCCTTTTCCAACACTGTTTTCTATCCTTTCAAAGACATGTTCCATCTTTTGAGCCACAAGCATTTTGTCGTCTGCAAATGCTTTCAGTTTGGAGCAGGCTAAAGTTTTGTCGTTTCGTAAAGAGTTAAGCCAGACAAACAATGAGATAAGCCAGACAAACAATGAGTAGAGGCAGACAATCACGTCATAGGCGCCTAGATGGAACACCTAACGCAGAAAAAAGACTGTGGCATCTGACGTTTCTGTAGAAAGGCATCAGTGTCAGCTGGTATACCTTCACAAGAACCTAAAAACATTGGCTAGCCCATCTCATTTGCATTCCTTAAAGGGAGATAATTATGCTATAAACATAACGGACTTTATGATCGAAACTGAATTTAGAATGGTTGATGTATACAGTACCAGATATTACTCTATTAGGATTTCTAAATCACGTGTCTTATCATCATGGAAAAATTGCTGTGTAAGAAATCTGATGACGTGACTGTTGTCTAGCAACCATTTTTATTTCAGCAAGGGGAGAAATAAACAACACACAAATTATTTATGAGATAAAAAAAGAAGAGAAGTAGTAATTCGTAATTGTCTACAAAGTCAAGAAAAAGGTCTATTTTCTGCTGATAAACAAAAACACCTGCGTCCATCGCAAAAGGCAATTATTAAAAGAATACGTTCGTCCTTTTATTTTAACGATCCTGCGGAAAAAAATAGCTTTTGAAAAATCTGTGGGAAAAGGGGAAAATACTGTATTTTCTCCTTTTCTCGCAATTTTTCTTATCCTATCAAAGACATATACCTTTGTTTGAGCTTGATCTACACTGTCTGCAAATGGTCCCTCAGTCGCGCTTAGCAGCTAAGGGTTAAGGGATACATATAAAACCTGTCGAAGATTTTCAATGCACGAGCATTAACCTATCGTTAAAGACAATGCCTCTTTATCAAGCGATCCTATGTTTTTACACCCCTGAGGAAGAAAACTTGAAAATATTGGGGGGGGAGGAGAAAATGATGATAACCAGCTTTTTGAGGTGGGGTGCAAAGCATCCCAACTCAGATTTACCATAGGGGCAACTGAACTCGCAAAATTGATTGTGGGGTACCTATCATCGCAAAGTCAATACCTGACAAAATAGTACCAAAGAGAAAACTCGCCCTTTTTTTCAGTTTTGCATTAATGCAAGACTTAAATGACGTTAACAAAAGGAAAATTTACACGACTACCTGACGACAAAATTTCACGCGTTTCGAAATTGGAAGCACTTGCAGACGAGAATTAAAAGTGGCTCAAATAAGTGATTTTGTCTGTGAATGGGTAGAAAACATTGTTGGAAAAGAGAAAATGCTGCTTACCAGCATTCTCTCGTTTTCCTGTGATGTTTTCAAAAGCCGTCTCCAGGATCGTTAAAACACGATATCGTTTGGTAAAAGATTAGATCTAATACATTCACATTGGAAACTGACAACTGTTTTGCTGTATGTTGCTTTTTTACCGAATGTAACCCCAGTTTTCTTTCTCTGGTAAAGAACCGCGGTTTTTTCCTTTCTCCACAATATTTTCTACCCTTTCAAGGACAAATCTAATCATTTGTCGTTTGCAAACGCTCTCAATTTCGACAAGTCTAAAATTTTGTGGTCTGGTAAGGAATTTATCGTAGGAAAGCAGTTACGGTAGTAGTATAGGAGGGTAGACCTCGGACAGTGTCCGAGGTCTACCCTCCCAGAGTGCCATTTTGTCCGAGGTCTACCCTCCCTGAGTGCCATTTTGTCCGAGGTCTACCCTCCCTGGGAGGCAAAAGACCGGTCAAAATGTCAAACCGGAAGTAGATGTCCGCCATCTTTGACGCGGCTGGGGGTCCTTTTTATCCATGGTCTGTGAAAAGGGGTCTTAATGCATCTGCGCGCACGCGCGCATGGATCGTAATGATATGGTTCGGCAGAGACTATCGTTGGACTTAGTCTTTTTTTCTTCATCGGAGATAGATGTTCATCATCTTTGACGCGGCAGGGATCCTTTTTTTAACCATGGTCTGTGAAAAGGGGTCTTAATGCATCTGCGCGCACGCGCACGGATCGTAATGATATGGTTCGGCAGAGACTATCGTTGGACTTACTCTCAAAAGACCGGTCAAATTGTCAAAACGGCGGTAGATGTTCACCATTTTTACGCGGCTGGGATCCTTTTTTTTAACCATGGTCTGTGAAAAGGGGACTTAATGCATCTACACGCACGTGCGCACGGGTCGTAATGACATGGTTCAGGCAGACACTATCGTTTGACTTAGGTTTTTCTCTGTCATCGTTGGACTTAGTCTTTTTTTCCCGTCTTCGTTCGCCTCAATCTTTCTCTATCAGCGTTGGACTTAGGCTTTTTTCTCTGTCATCGTTGGACTTAGTCTTTTTTCTCCGTCTTTGTTCGTCTATCTTTCTCTACCACCGTTGGACTTAGTCTTTTTTCTCCGTCTTTGTTCGTCTATCTTTCTCTACCACCGTTGGACTTAGTCTTTTTTCTCCGTCTTTGTTCGTCTTAACCTTTCTCTATTACCGTTGGACTTAGTCTTTTTTTCCCGTCTTCATTCGCCTCAATCTTTCTCTATCACCGTTGAACTTAGTCTTTTTTTTTCCACGATATGGACTATATTCCCTACTTACGCTGGGTCAGGCAGAGAGTATCGTTGGACTTAGTCTTTTTTCTCCGTCTTCGTTCGCCTCAGGCTTTCTCTATCACCGTTGAACTTAGTCTTTTTTCCACGATATGGGTTATTTTTCCTCCTCAGCTTGGTTCAGGCAGACACTATCGTTTGACTTAGGCTTTTCTCTGTCATCGTTGGACTTAGTCTTTTTTTCCGTCTTCGTTCACCTCAGGCTTTCTCTATCACCATCAGACTTAGTCTTTTTTTTCACGATATGGACTATATTCCCTCCTCATGCTGGTTCAGGCAGAGATCATCGTTGGACTTAGTCTTTTTTTCCGTCTTTGTTCGTCTATCTTTCTCTACCACCGTTGGACTTAGTCTTTTTTCTCCGTCTTTGTTCGTCTTAACCTTTCTGTATTACCGTTGGACTTAGTCTTTTTCACCACGATATGGGTTATTTCACCTCCTCACGCTGGTTCAGCCAGACAACATCGTTGGACTTAGTCTTTTTTCACCACGATATGGGTTATTTTTTCCCATCTCAGCTTGACTCAGGCAAAAGACCATCGTTGGACTTAGTCTTTTCTTCGGCTCCTAGCTGTATGATCTTTAGATATTTGTCTGACGAACTCAGTCTTTTTTTTAAAACTAGCTTTAGGGTTAAAGACCGTATTGCTTTGTAACTTGTCTATAAGATCTGAGAGCTGAGGTGATGTATAGCACTATCTATCGATTTGATTGAATTAGTCAGACAAGATTTGACTCCTTTATGCTATACGCTATCTTCTGAGTTGGTCAGAGATGGCTTATAGCATAAATCCTTACCATACAACTATCGTGTTTGGGGTTAACCTTTTTTGAGTTAATTCGAATTGGAGTATATCGTTTGGAATGTAACTCTTGGGATGGTACTCAGTCGTAAAATTGACAAGTCTCGAAGATAGGACTTTCTGGGATGAATGTTAGCTCTGAAAAGAGCTGTTTTTTTACCATTCTCTGGATTGGAATTAAATTAATCATCCGAGCAAGTTAATTCCAAAATCAGAGAAAGATAGAGGATTCTAAACCTCCTTATCATCACCTCATTGTTTGGTTGATATCACAGACTCCCCAAAAATTGGGTCATCAGTTGGCATAACCCAAAGATCGGGATAGAAATTAGGTGTTGGGTTCTGGGTATAGGGGTTATGCCCTTGTCTTGCAGAGAACTCAGCCGATGTCTTTGTCTTTTGACGTTTTCTCTTCTCCTCGTTCCTTCGACTTTTACCAAATAGTCCACAGCAGAATCTGAACAAACCCATCGTGGAAATGAAATGGTATATGGAGAAATTCGCTGGTTTTATAGCTTGGTGGAGGGATTGACCTACTTTTGTCTTGAAATTAAGAGTACGAACGTGGGCGAGACCATGTAGATAGAACATAATGTACTATATGATCTATCTACATTTTTTCCAAGACTGATATTTTGTGGAGAAATTATCTTTGTGGAAAAAAGAATGAAAAAACACCATTTAAAACAGTATAACTTTTATTTGAACAGAACTGAACAATGAACTGAGCAATGAACATATTTACAACAAACACATAGATAAAAAAGAACTATTATACATTTATATACTATTTGTGGGGAAAAAGTCTCTGAGCTTTATCGAATAGAATTCTATACTGCTGATTGAACCATAACACTACATCTCGATCGTTTCGTCGATGTTCTGTTGAGAGGAATTTCTGTTGAAGATATTTCTGTATGTTGTATCCTCTGGCAGCAGCATCCAATGCGAAGATACAGTAAAATCCGCAAACTTTCCCCTGTGGACTCTGAAGAGTTTGTCGATTGTATCTCCACGAATAAGAATCATTGTCTAAAAAGTTAATGATTTCTGGCTCAAGTGGTGGTAGTCCGTAGGGATCAAAGTATAGTACATCGCCATTATTGTTGAATATCACGGCTACCCAGTGTTCTCCTGGACCGGTTGATTTCTCTGTGTTCACAATGTAGGCTTTCACATGATCGGGTTTTTGTCGAGGTAACTGATCTTTTGCACAGACTTTTGCCTGTAGATTTTTTATCCATGTTCCGTGATCCAATATGTATTGAATTTCAGAAGTATACATTTTTCTAATCACTTTCTTCCCAGGATTGTTTTACTTTGTCACACCAGTATTGTAACCACGACTCCGTGAATTCAGATAAAATGTTTTGTTTTATATTTCGCCATAATCTGTAGGCTTCCACATAGTCACTTTCATCGAGTTTCATTTCTATGAGTTCAGGATACCATTTTTCCATGATTTCGTATGGATTTAATTCCATCATGGCTTTTTCTATTAACATATCTGTATGTTCTTGTCTATCCTTGAATAAACACAGTTCATGCTGTGTTTGACTGGGATGATCCACTTGACATCCGTAACACTGGTTGGTAACTTCACTGACAATAAGATTTTTTAATTTTTCAGTCATATGTTTTTCGAAGCTGTTGTGAATGTCATTTTTCCGAGTAGAGATGCACTTCGACACGGAATATTTCACTTTTTCTGCTTCTTCTCTAAGTGTTATAGCAAATCTGAGTCCCAACATTGTTTTTTTCAGTTCTTTAGTCCTGTAGATAGTCCTGAAAAGGACTGTTTTTTCAATAGTTCTGAAAATAACTGTCGTTTTCGATATTATATTCCTTAGTCCTGAAAAGGACTGTTTTTTATGAAAGCTATCTTTTGATCAGAGAGTTTCTGTTGATTTTTTCCAGGATTAATAATCTGTGATAACTTCTCTCAAACTGTTGATTTCAATCTGATTGTCAAATTCAGCAAAGACAATAACATTGATAGCTGCTGCCAGAGCTTGAGCAAACTGAAGTTCAATTCGAAGATTTCCAGTTTTTATAGGATGAAGTTGTCCTTCTTGACTGCCTTGATCCGCTGTCAAATCGTATCCCCACAAACAGTATCCACCAACATAGTCTTCTTTACCAATATTAAATGATTTATTAAGTGCTAAAGATGAGTTAGCCTGATACAATGATAGAAAAGATTTCAAATACAATCCTGCTTCAAAATTAGGTTCAAAGGGTCTGTTATGAATACTGTGACCATTACATGATACATCAGTTTTTGACAGATTAAAATGTTGAAAGAAAAATGGATTTCTGTCATAAGCCCCATTATAATCAGTATTTGCTACCATTGCAATGAAAATGCGTTTTGGAAGTTGTCCTTGAAACAGATGATCTTCAACTTTAGACTGAAGGCCTGTAGAAATGGTAAAAGTTTTTACTTCAACCCTGCGAATAGGAATTTTCATGTTTTGCTGAGCAATAACATGATTTAGATCATTAGCAGCAACAGGCAACAATTCGACATTTCGCACATGAAGACTGACTGTTTCCAGTACAATTTTTGGATCTGGTGCACCAGCACCTCCTGTGAGACAAAAGTTTAGCGAAGACCTGTTTAATCTAAGTCTGATTTCAATACCATTAGGTAAATATTTTTCTTGTTGAAACAGATCAAGATGCAAGCGTCCAAAAAGTTCGGCGGTTCTACTTCGTGCAATTTCATGCATTCTATTTTGTAAACCTTCATTAGATCCATTATGGTCGAGTGAATTGAAATGAGCAGAGGTGTCTTCAATCCAAAGATCACCAGCTTTCAAATGCGTAGTCTTGCTGTCAGAATTATATGACATAAGATTTTCGATATATGCTCTGTATGGATACGTATCTGAATTGCTGGTGATTAGTTTATTATTTAGATACAAATCGACACTGCTAAACAAACTGTGCAGGAAGTTGTTTACAGGGGCCACATTTGCATTGACATCTAAATTAGTACCGTCAGCTTGAACGACTTTGTATTTGACATACAAATACGATTGTGACAAATCTGTCCAGTGTTCAGTTTGAGGTGGTATGATGAATTCTATCGGTGCATTGTTTGCCAAAGACGATATTGGAAAATGTTCAATCCATTGACTTTCTTGCATTGTTGTCATTGTAGGTGGTACAGAAAGAACATCAAGTTCTGACTTACTGCATTCACAAGAACCGTTTTGCATCATTTTATATAATTCAAGTAGATGAATTCAATATATGAATCAATTATATTAATCAAATATATCAAGAGGTCGTCTGTCTCTTTGTCTTATGATCTTACCACTGCGAAGGCGGTAGGGGGAATGACGTGGTTTTCGTGATTTTCTTTTATTTATCCCTGGTATTAGCTTTTCTGCTAGATCATGAATGGCTTGTTTTCCCCTTGAAATTACAACTTTTTTGGGGTTTTCGCCACGTAAAAGGATATCTTCTACTACGCCTATTCCTTGTTTGATTCCTTCTTTTTTTACAGCATTCAACCCAGATTTGACCAAGGGTTTAAGCAATGGAGTCACTACTTTAATTGCTGATCTAAATAGGGAACCTAACCCATAGCCATACTGATGTTTTACACCACGATAAACTGGTAGCATTTTTTGCCAAATATTTTATTTAAATATTTATTTGTCAAATATTTTTATTTTTTCTGTCTGAAATGTAACTTCACTATTGTTTTACCAATAATAAAATGAAACGGTATGCCAGAATCCCCTGTTATTTGAATGTGAATAGTATTGAAATCAGATTTCGAAACGGGGACGTAATGCGGTAATGTAATTTCATGGCTGATATGTTGGGTTTCATAATTATTTTCACCTGATATGTTTGCTTTGAACGGAAGAACACGAAGTATGGGAGCTAATGTATCACCCACTATAGTGTGTTCAGCAACATCTGAATAAACAAACAGATGATTGTGGCCAGCATCAATGTTAGGAGTGTATTTAAATACATCTAAAATATTTCTATTCGAATAAATTATCTCATATTTGAATTCTGGTGATCCTCCCAGTTTTAAAAACAGCTGGGGATGAAATTTGAATCCGGTTCTTGTTATATTTGTGAATCCCAATTTCGGACGTTTGCTTGAGGTTGAATAGCTAATAGACACCCCGATTGAATGCTTCTGAAAGATTTCACTTAGGTTATTTTGAATCAATTCTTCCATTACCTCTATAACATGTTTTGGTGAAGTGTAACTACCCGGTGGAAAAGTAAATCCAATTGACCATTTTACTGCTTCACCTTTTGCGTTTAGTTTTAATGGAATTACCTTCATATTATCTCTTCTTTTATCTGCCGCTGATGCTGCATTGTATAAATTAAGATCTGCAGTTATAATTTCGAACTTCGCTTCTTGTTCACTTATGTTTAAAAACTGAGAGGGGGTAATAAGATGAACTAATGCAACTTCCCAATTTTCCCTGACAATATGAATTGTTTTTGGTAAATGAACTTTAAAACAGCACTGTGTGTTGTTTGGATAAAGTTTTATGGAACTATCGCTAGATAGAGTAAGATAAAACGAATTCATTTTTTAAATATTTTATTTTTTACTGTCAACGAAATCAACCCCACTAGTTGTTTTTTGTCCAGACTTTGTGAATTTTAACCCCGGAGATGGAAGAATATACCCGAGTGAACTGCTTAACAGTATCAACCACAATTCACGATCTTGACTTTGAATACTTAAATGTACTATTGAGGTTGCAATAATTGCGTAAATGACTAATATCTGTGAAATATACGTAAACTGATTCTTTGGAACACGATTTCCACAGCAGTTGTAATTTTTAGTACTAACACTATCGACACTTTCTGTCCCAGTCTCAATGTTTGACTGCGAATTTATCATAATTGTATTGTCTTTTTATTTATAAAAATCTTGTAGATAAGACTTTTTTCCCGATCAAGATACCAAATAGGATTCTGGTATCCAACTTTGAAATTTTTTTGGATAGCCTTTCCAATTGACTTTTATTTCTTTGATTAATTTTTTACCCTTACGTCTTGTGCGTCTATCAAGAACTGAGTCAATCTCATAAATATCATCATCTTTTATTAATTGAAGTTCATATTCATAATAAGTTCCTAAAATCTGTTCTCCTAGCAGATCTTTTACTTTATAGGTAATAGGCGAAAATGTTTTGTTGACATGGCTGATTTCAAATATTTCTTGCGTCCAATTCGGTAAATAGCCCTTATCAAATGTACGTTTTGTTTTATTGATTCGAACATGATCTCCAATTTTGAATTTCGGCTTTTTTGTCATTACATTTGTCGGTAATTGAGGATACAGATTTCTTGAAATCTCTGCCTCATTGGATTTTGTTACCATTACAGGAGATGTTTTTATACTTCTGTGAAAAGTATGGTTGTAATTCTTAACTAAAGAATTCAATACGTCAATGTAACGTCTTGTTTTCTTGTACGTAAAGTATTTCCACATTCTCGTTTTCAAAGTTCGTTGAAATCTTTCAACAATACTTGCTTTTGTCTCTGGGTTTTCAGTGGTGAAAAAATGAATCTGATTCTTTTTCAAGTAGTCTTGAAACGATTTGTTTTTAAATTCCGAACCTTTGTCTGTTTGAAGCGCTAAAGGTTTTCGTTTTGATTTCTGAACGATAGATTGAAATGCCTTGATCAAAGTTTTACCCGTTTTGTCTGGAATAGGGATAACCCATGAAAATCTCGAAAACACATCAATCACACAAAGTAAATATTTCTTGTTATTATTTTGTTTTGCTAAATGTTGCATGTTAGCCAAATCAGCTTGCCATTGATAATCTATACCACCTACAATAGTTTTTCGTCTTTTGAAACGACGACGAATCGGTTTGTGTAAGGTGTAGGTGGATTCACCCTGTAACCATTCTTGAACATCTTTGTATCTTATTCCTTTCAAAACAGATTTCGCAGCGTGATACAATTGCTTTACTCCACTAAATGCTACAGTACTTTTAGGATCGTAAAACAACTTTCTTAACACGTAATCAAGTTTTGACTTTACCATGCCTCCCATGACTGAAGTGTTTTACGGCTCGGAGTCTTTTTTATAGACTTTGGGGGAGTTAACAGTTCTTTAACATAGAATTGCTTCAATCGTTCTCTTTCTTCAGGTTTCATGTATGGAGATTTTTCTTTTATTCTTTTCATACTTCTTTTTATAGGAGTTAACTTAGTACTTTTTCGTACGCTTTTTGGTGTGTGAAATAAGTGATCGGAATCTCCATAGGATTCTGCATGGGAATCTTCATCTTCGCTCAATGATTTACTCGGTGATTTATCATGGACTTTTTGTATCCATTTCCATCTGTTCAAATTACCAATAACTTCTTGAGGTATATTACTTTCATGTAATGCCTTTGAAAATGTTTTCCATCCTCTGGGCTCGATGCCTTTTCTTTGACGTATCGCATCATTGACAAGATCAATGATATTGGAACCATGAATGCGTGTACCTTTATATGACACCACCCCCTGTTCGTCCCAAGTTAAATTATCGTTGTCTTTTATCATACTCAAAAGTAACTCAGCTTTTCTTTTCATGGTTTTTGGCACACTTTGCAAAATTCGATCATACAAGGCAACAGATTGCAGTCCAACAGATACTGATTCCTGCACACCATCATCAGTTTTTGGAAGAAAATTGATCGAAGTTGGTTTTGTTTTCTGAAGCGAATTTTGTAACTTAATCAAAGTTTCGCCATATCTTTGAGCCTTTTCTGTTTCTGACAGATCGGTACTTTATAAAATTTGACTCATATCTTGTCGAAGATGTGATGCATCTGCAACTTGTGGATTAGGTGGTAAACGAGGTTTTTGAGCTTGTTCGGCTTTCCATCGTTTCATATTTTCTAAGACCTGGTAAGGTACGATAACCATTTTTCTAACAGACATGATTTTTTATCTATAAGATTTTTTATCTACAAGATTTTTTATCTACAAGATTTTTATCTATAAGATTTTTTCATTGAAATTTTTTTATCTACAAGATTTTTTATCTATAAGGCTTTTAGAGCTCCTCCTATTCCTCCGATTACAGCTTTTCCTAACAATGGCAATAATACAGGTGCAAGCAATGAAAGAAATCCACCTTTTTGATTTAAAATTTGTTTTTTATCTTTTACAGAGACCGATTTTGAAGCTAAATGTCTGAGATGTTGTCGGCTTGAATACAACTTCTTCTTCTGATCTGGTGATAAATGTACATTGCCTTTTAAAACATTATGACAGCATTCCGATATACACCTTATCGCTTCTGAGGGTGAATCTTTGACAAGCTTTTTACGTATTTTTGGTGTAGCCTGTATCATGGCCATAGCCATCGAGCCGTGTTTTTTTTTTATCAGAGGTGTTTTCTTCATGTTGACTTTATCACTATTTCACATCAAATGAAATAAAAGTTCTATGGCACTATCATTTATACCTGATGTTTTTATCATACTGTCTTTTTTTTTTACAAAAGAAAACTTTTTAACATACTGTCTTTTACAGTCAGAATTACTTTTTAAGAAAACTGTGAATAGAGAGCATCAACCAATGTATCAGCGCTAGCCATGGACGAATCCACGGGAACGGATCTTCCTTTCCCAAGCTCAAGCATCTGATTTTTTTCGTCAAGTTTATATCTTCCTGTACCGAGGTTATATCGCAGCATATCTTCTATCATCCGTCTATATTTTCTTAATCCTTTTTTATGTTTAGCCAATGTATTTGGAGACCAAGCGACGGATGGAATTCTTTGAAACGCTATTTTTTTGCCTGGTAATATAAATCTTGAATATTTTCTTTGGTAATTCCGCATTCTTTCACTTAATAGTTCCTCTCTAGATTTTGGATATTGTTGATGTTCTGAAATGCTACTTCCTACAGGCCTTCGTTTTCGGGTAGTAACAAATCTTTCATCAATCATAGGTGGTGTGGTGGTAGTTCTTGTATCAATCATGGGTGGTGAGGTGGTAGGTCTTGCATCAATTATAGGTGGTGGGGTGATAGTTCTTGCATCAATTATAGGTGGCGAAGTGATAGTTCTTGCATGCGTTTTCGGGGGATTTCTCTTCTTTGGAGATTTTTTCTTCTTTGGAGATTTTTTCTTCTTTGGAGATTTCCTCTTTCGCGGAGCACGTTGTCGAGGTTGTCTTTCATTCCCAAATTTCCTAACGGTTTTTACTCCATCCCATCTCAGTAAGCTTCTGATAATAACACCACCTAGAAATCCACCACCTCCAGGTTTTAAAATAATTCTACGTTTAATTTCCTCATCAATATTCGGATCTGCTAACTGCTCAATATCTGCTCTATGTTTTGTCATATACGTGGTGGTTTGTTTTGGTAATTTGATTTTATCTTCAATGATGTTTTGTGCTGCCAACGTAAACCATTTTAAAATTTCTTTTAATCCTGCTTTCAACACAGATTCTCTTTCATGTCTATTGGTTTGTTGACTTAAATTTCGCAAAGCAGCTAAAATTGAAGTTGACGTGGCTGGTAATGCCATGTTTACTCACTGTCGCCTATTGATAGAATGACAATATAAATTAAAATGAAGTCATTTTTATTTTAAAAAACATTATAACGATTAAGCAGGGGAATAAACGGTTGGACCTCTTTCGTCTTCTTCATAACGATGAAATATATCTGTTCGCAGTCTTAATTCTTTATTTGTTCGTGAATGGAAATCGATGACAAGATATCCATGATCCACCGATGTAGCATCTTCATAAGCAGATAGTAAATGTGGAGCTTGCATTTGGTGAGCTAGTGTTTTAATCTGATTTTTATCTCGGTCATTTCGAAATAAAATCATATATCTTGAATTAAGACTGATGGTTCGACTCGATTTTGATTGTTGAAACATATTTTGTGTGATATAAATCACGCTTGCATTACGGTGATGTCCTTTTCTTGTAAACCAAAGTTTAATTTTTTCCTCATCTTTTTCACCCAGCATATCATCAAAGACGATTAAATGCGGTATAGATACATCGCTGACAAGCTCGTTTTCATCGTCAGGAATTCCTTCCACGAATTTTATTAATTCAAACTGCGAATTGAATTTCTCCTGCATAAGATTGTAAGCATACTGCCATTCTTTGTAACACCAGACAACTCTTTCAGGAACGATATTGAACAAATCTTCTCGATAGTCAATTAATTTATGAACAAAGCCTGTCTTTCCACAACCACTCGGACCTGTGATGAAAATATTACAAGGATGTTGAAATAAAATAGCTTGTACATCCACCTCCATGATTTCTTTACTTTTCTCTTTAAGGATTAATAATAAAATGACAACATAAATAACGATGGAAGCATTTTTATTCAATCATTTCTTCAAAAAAAAGATCAGTCTTGGAAATTGTAGATAGATCATAACATTCTATGTGAATGAATTTTTACAGTACGTTAATCCCTCCACTAAGCTATAAAAATCCAGTAAACTTTTCCTATAATCATTCATCTCTCGTTTCTCGAGTAGTGCAAATAAATTATAAAGTATACCAAGACGAGAAAAAATCAAATATGGGGCAGCTAATTTTTTTCAATTTTAAAAAAAATCTTGCAGAGAGAAAAAACTTTTAGATTAAAAAATCTTGCAGAGAGAAAAACTTATTCGCGATAGAAAAACTTTTTTAGTGATAGAAAAATTTTACGATTAAAAAAATCTTGCAGAGAGAAAAAACTTTTTTATCGATAGAAAAATTTTTTCAAATAAAAAATCTTGCAGAGAAAATTTTAGCAATAGAAAAACTTTATATTTAAAAATTTTTTATCATAGAAAAAATTTCGGATAAAAAATTTTTACAATTTAAAAAAAAGTTTTGCAGATTAAAAACTAGGGACGAATAAAACTAGGGACGAATAAATCTAAGATCGGGTAAGTCTAGACGAACTGATTTCCGGGAAATGTCGGAAAAAAAACCCACACTCAGATCATATAGTCAGGCAATGTCTAAAGATCATACTGGTAGGAGTCAAAGAAAAAGACTAAGTCCAACGGTGATAGAGAAAGCCTGAGACGAACAAAGACGGAAAAAAGACTAAGTCCAACGATGATTTCTGCCTGAACCAGCATGAGGAGGGGAAAATAACCCATATCGTGGAAAAAAGACTAAGTCCAACGGTGATAGAGAAAGATTGAGGCGAACAAAGTCGGAAAAAAGACTAAGTTCAACGATGCTCTCTGCCTGAACCAGCGTGAGGAGGGAATATAGCCCATACCGTGGAAAAAAGACTAAGCCCAACGGTGGTAGAGAAAGATAGACGAACAAAGACGAAAAAAAAAAGACTAAGTCCAACGATGATCTCTGCCTGAACCAGCATGAGGAGGGGAAAATAACCCATATCGTGGAAAAAAGACTAAGTCCAACGTTGATAGAGAAAGGTTAAGACGAACAAAGACGGAGAGAAAAAGACTAAGTCCAACGATACTCTCTGCCTGACCCAGCGTAAGTAGGGAATATAGTCCATATCGTGGAAAAAAGACTAAGTTCAACGGTGATAGAGAAAGCCTGAGGCGAACGAAGACGGAGAAAAAAGACTAAGTCCAACGATGACAGAGAAAAAAGCCTAAGTCCAACGCTGATAGAGAAAGATTGAGGCGAACGGAGACGGGAAAAAAAAGACTAAGTCCAACGATGACAGAGAAAAACCTAAGTCAAACGATAGTGTCTGCCTGAACCATGTCATTACGACCCGTGCGCACGTGCGTGTAGATGCATTAAGTCCCCATTTCACAGACCATGGTTAAAAAAAAGGATCCCAGCCGCGTAAAAATGGTGAACATCTACCGCCGTTTTGACAATTTGACCGGTCTTTTGAGAGTAAGTCCAACGATAGTCTCTGCCGAACCATATCATTACGATCCGTGCGCGTGCGCGCAGATGCATTAAGACCCCTTTTCACAGACCATGGTTAAAAAAAAGGATCCCTGCTGCGTCAAAGATGATGAACATCTATCTCCGATGAAGAAAAAAAGACTAAGTCCAACGATAGTCTCTGCCGAACCGTATCATTACGATCCATGCGCGCGTGCGCGCAGATGCATTAAGACCCCTTTTCACAGACCATGGATAAAAAGGACCCCCAGCCGCGTCAAAGATGGCGGACATCTACTTCCGGTTTGACATTTTGACCGGTCTTTTGCCTCCCAGGGAGGGTAGACCTCGGACAAAATGGCACTCAGGGAGGGTAGACCTCGGACAAAATGGCACTCTGGGAGGGTAGACCTCGGATACTGTCCGAGGTCTACCCTCCTATACTACTTACGGTTATGTTGGTCTTGCCGACAATTTAGATCAAGATGAGATTGTATAACTTGTTAAGAGTGATCTTTGCTCTATACTGTCCTCTAGTTTGTAACATATTGTGGCAAAATAAGATGTGTAATGTACTGCGATATATAGGATGTTTCAACAAATAAAAACGTCCATTTCATTGATTTAGCGCTCGACTGGTTAACCCTTAATATGCCAATCAACAAAATTAACATAGTCAGGAAAAAGTACATAAATAATTGTTGTCTAAATGTTGGTCTTGATCGGCATTGCTCTGGAATGCGCCATCGAAGAAGCAAAATAAGACTGCGCGTTGTTCTCTGCAGTCTGATCTCGCTTTATACTGTCCGCAAAACCTTCAGTACTTCTGAAAGGCATTTTAACCCTTAACCTGCTGAATAAGTTAAATTAAACTTTACAGCTAACGGTAAAAAACCCAAAAGGTTTCAATTTCGAGGTTATTTTTAGGGGGAAAATACCTCCATATCTTCCGGTGTAGATCCAAGACCAGACTGCAAGTTCTGTGTAGTCTGAATTTGATCTACACTGGCCGCAAAAGCGCCTTTAGTCGCGCTTAGCAACCAAAGGGTTAAATAACGGTTAAGATTTTCTCAGGTATTAAGCTGACCTGACCCATGAGTTGTTTTTAGCTCACCTGAGCACGAAGTGCTAAGATGAGGTATTGTGATCGGTCTTTGTCCGGCGTCCATCTGTCCGTCTGTCCGTCTGTCCACAATTCCTTTAAACATCTTCTCCCCCTAAACCGCTGGGCCAATCTTGATGAAACTTGGCAGGGATGTTCCATGTGTGAAGCTCTACCAAAGTTGTTCAAGAGATTGAATTCCACTAATAACTCTGGTTGCCATGGCAACAGAAAGGAAAAAAATAGCAGAATCTTTAAAAATCTTCTTCTCTGATTCTAGAAGGCGTAGAGCTTTGATATTTGGTATGTAGCATCTCCTAGTGGACCTCTACCAAGTTTGTTCATATGATGCCCCTGGGGTCAAAACTGGCCCCGCCGCTGGGGTCACAAGTTCGAACATGGGAACAAAGACGGAAAACTTTAAAATTCTTCTTCTCTGAAACTGGAAGGCATGGAACTTTGATATTTGGCATCTAGCATCTCCTAGTGGACCTCTACCAAGTTTGTTCATAGCGTCATTTCGAAAATAATACTTGGAGTATGTTTTCTTTTATTCAGTTATGGTATTCTAATGTTAACTTATCAAGTTTTGTTCTTCATTGTCTAGCCTTTGCTTGAATAAAGTATCTATCCTGTATGTATTTCTCTTGAAAATGTCAGTAAGTTTTGGTTTATATATCTCTAGTTTTATGCTTCTAATATGCTTTATCACATGTATGAAACTGTCTTAAAAATATGAGTAAGTTTTTTGTAAAACGTGTCTAATCATCCTCAGAATTTGCATTACCCTGTGTATGTACTTCTTGTATTAATTGTAGTAAGTTTTTGTTCAGGTTTGTCTAACCATGTTTTACATTTGCTATGTGTTGTGTATGTAGATCTATTGCTTTTGAAAATTTCAGTAAGGTTTTCTTTGTATTTGTCTAACCGTGGATCAATAATTAGTAAGTTTTTGTTCATATTTCTGTAACCGTGCTTTGAATTTACTTTACGTCACGTATGTATTTGTCTTCAAAATTTGAGTGTATTTTGTATATATCTGTCTAAACATGCTTTGTATTAACCTTTTCCTTGACTGTATATGTTTATGTAATCATGTTTAGCTTCTGGTCCATTTATTTCATTGTAATTAATGTTAATTAGTGAAATGCATGTAAGCAGCTACTGATAAATTTGACCCACATGGAGATGTGGTTTGCTCCTTACCCTAAATCTTTTCTACTTTCAGAGCAGATAGACTCACGAAACGTCATAGAAGCCAGCCATATGTGCGATGGTTAACATAAGACTAGCTTATGAAAATAAGGATCTGGTAATACATCAATCTCCCTCAGCTTTCTACAAAAGCTGTATTCTCACTAAAAAATAGGGGTTGATCCTTTTTTTTTTTTTTTTTTTTCCTTTTTAATGAATCATGGATGAGTACATGAAGAGGGAATGACTTTTGTGACTAGCTTATGAAAATACATGTATCAAGGATCTGGTAGTACATCAATCTCCCTCAGCTCTCTACAAAAGCTGTAATTTCATTTTAAAAGAAAGGGGGGGGTCCTATAAAAAAAAATCATTGATGAGTACATGAAGAGAATATGTCTTTTGTGATTTGGTTTACTGTCTTATGTATCAGACTCTATCATCTTTTGAAGGTCCTGCGTGGCTCAGTGGTAAAGTGTAAGTGTAGGGCTCAAGGACCTCACTCACCAAGGAGGTCCCTTGAGAAAGGTTTTTAAAATAGCTGAACAAGTGACGTCCCTTCGATGAAAGTTTTAAAATTGCCAAACTTGGTTAACGTCAAAATTATTTTACCGTAAAATAAGAGTATCAAAATTTTTACCGCTTTTATCCATTGGTTTTATAAGTCATTCCAATGAGTGGCCACACTGTGCTTAATAAACAGTCTTGTCTAGCTTAGATTATGAAGTGTACATAAAACAGTGTATAATAATTAGGTCAGTATGTGGAAATGGTATTTGTAACTAATGTTTCGTAGATTAAGTAAAATCATAGATACTATATACCACCCAAAAATACAACAGAAACCATGGACACTATGTACCACCCACAACTACAACAGAAATGATGGATACTATGTACCGCCCACTACTACAACAGAAACAATGGACACTTTGTACCACCCACCACTACATCAGAAATCATGGACACACTGTAGCACCCACGACTATAACAAAAATCATAGACACTTTGGACCATCCACTGCTACAACAGAAACCATTGATATATGCACTACTAACTTCTGTAATAGAAACCATGGACACAGTGTACCACCCACCACTACAACAGAAATCATAGACACTACGGAGTAAGAGACAAAATGAATTGTAAATCCTTCACCTTCAATTATATATCAAGCTTTAGCCTACTGTTATTTCACAGAAATTTATATTAGAGAGATCAGTAGTAGGGAAGAGAAGAGTGCAGTCCAAGACTATACCGGGTATTTGTACATTCTCCGTTTAATACACTTTATATGAGTGCATGGTGTTGGTTTGCATTCATAGAGACTCAAAACCGCATTGCTTTTCGGCCAGATATTTGTTGTTGTATAGTTTAAGGAAAAAGAAGACTGATCTTGATGTTCACTTTCAACAAACAGGTTAAGTTGTGATTGGCGCACTATGCATGAACGGCATTTTTTCCCTTTTTTTTTAACATTTTTTTCTACTTCTTCAAGGACGAATCCCATCATTTGGACATCTTCAAATTGGTCATCTGTAAATGCTCAAAATTTCAGCAAATCTAAAATTTTGTCCACTTGTAAAGATATATGTTAAAGTGCTCACATTATACAACTAACTGGCGAATGTAGCAAAGTCAAAAATGTTTCCAAAAAAAATGCTAGCACTTTTTTTTGGTCGCCAACACTTTCTCTTGTCTCAAATAAATACTGGAAATATGATTTGAAAATATTCATCTGATACTTAGTAATTCAATTCAAAAAAAGTTGCAGAAAGCACAAAAAGCGCAAATTGTCAGAAACCCACTCAGGTTCAGTAAAACTGCTGCTAACCAGTGTTATGTCCTTTTTCTTTAATGTTTAAATCCTTTGAAAGATATAAATCGTCATTTAGACTATGTTCGGTTGGTCATTTGTAGATGCTTTCAGTTTGGACAAGTCTAACTAACCAGCATTTTCTCCTTTTACCTACAGTGTTTTACACTCTTTTGATCCTCTACCGAACGACCACATTTTTAACATCCTGAAGAAAAAGGCTTTTGAAATTATTCTGTGAAAGAAGAAAATATCGATAACAAGCAGTTTCTCCTTTTTCTACAATGCTTTCTACCCTTTCAGAGACCAGTCTCATCATTATTGCCGCATTAAATTTGTCGTCTGCCACTACTTTGGAATTGAAGGAGTCTAAAATTTTGTTGGTAAAGAGTTAAAGATAGATATGATCATTTGGACTGTGTTTTGTTTGTTTTTAAATGCTTTCAATTTGGACAAGTGTATGGTTTTGTCGTTTGGTGAAAAGTCAAAGAATTGTGGGGAAAGGAAAATATGTTGGTAAATAGCCTTTCCCTCTTTTTCCACAATATTCCATACCATTTCAAAAACATTCTATGATCTAAGCAACATCTATTTTTTTGATATGTGAATGTTTTCAGGATGGACATATCTAAATGTTGTAGTCTGATAAGAATTAAAGGGTTTACATGTATCTAGCTGTGCAAGATTGCCTTGAAGAAATACTGGTATTGTAAATTAAGATTTTAGTATAGGTATTAAAAACTTTGGAAAAATAAAAAAAAAAAGTAAAGTCTTGATTTTTTTACATCTCTTATTTCACCTTGTATAACTTTAGTACTGAGCTTGTAATTGAAAAGCGATAAAAACTCGGCAAAGCATTGTTTTTCATCGATTTTTTAGAATGACTAGTTGGATAAAAACAAAAGATTATCAATCACAATTATTATGCCTCTTTACCGAACGCCAAAATTTTGGACTGAACCAAACTGAAAACATTTACAGACGACAAAATAAATGTAGCTTAAATGATGACTTCTGTCTTTGATAGGGTAGAAGGCATTGTTGGAAATGGAGGAAATACTGTTTTTCAAAAGCTTCTTTTTCAGGGTCGTTAAAACTGAGGATTCTGTGGTAGTGATTGACGGATTGTACGGTGTTAAATGTTGTTTTCAACTTTATTTCAGTTGTATCGTGGCAGTCAGTGCGCCTCTGCATGCATTTCTGGAGTTTCTTTTACAAGTACTCCACATAATATTCTTCCCAAGCCACTGGTTGCTTTCCCACGTGACCATCGTGAAAACAATGATCGGCATGGAGAGGCGAATGAATCCTCTTGCAATTACTATCATCAGTCCTTAGAAAGAAACTGGCCAAGCTGGGGATTCCGACCAGCAACCCCTGTTCTCAAGTCCTGTATGCTACCGACCGCGCTACCGGGGCCCGCCAGATTATGTGGTAAAGGGATACCCTACATGTAAATGATAGAAATATCAACGATACCTTTGACTATTTTTCGGGATCAAGAGAGTCAATAGGATACAGGTTCAAAACAAACGAAAATGTTAAAAATAAATGACAATTAACAGTTTACCCCTAGCCAGACGACAAAATTTCAGACTTGTCCAAATTGGAAGCATTTTCAGACGACATATTAAATTAGGATCAAATATTGGAATTGGTTTTGAAATGGTAAAAAACTTTGTAGTTACCAGCATTTTTTCCTTTTCCCACGTTGTTTTCAGAAGTTTTTCTTCTCAGGGATGTTAAAACTCTTGATTGTTTGGTAAAGGGCTAAAAAAGAAAAAAGAGCGACCTTAGATATCCATGTTGAAATACTTGAAAACACACACTAAGCAAATTCGTTGTTGGGGATTTTGGTAGAAGATGGTTCTAACAAAAAAGTGAGAGAAAATTAAATAGTGGCATGCAAAACTTGAAAACTTAAAGCTGTTACGCTTGCATCTCACTTTGGCAATTCAAGTATTGTATGTGTAGAGCTCCAGTTAAATGCAACCATTTCGTCTTTTCTAAACACTACAGTTGTTTCTTTAAATAGTTTCTTTCGATTTTTACAACCATTTCGGGCTTTCCTATACCCTTTTAAAATTCAAAAGCAAATCTAGAGTGCTTGGTGATTAACCCTTTACCAGACGACACAATTCTGGACCCACCAAAATTAAGAAAATTTGCACACGACTATTGTTTTCAAAGATCGTTTGTTTTCACAGATATTAAGCTGAATCAGTTTTTTAATGGATTTTATTAAATACACAGGCAAGCAAGCGATCGGGCAAGTAAAAATTTAAAACGCAATGTAAATCCTTTGCATTACTTATATAAAGCTAACGTTCTTCAAATGTTAATTTTTCTGTACAACTCTTTTTGACATATGATGCAGCACTGCATGCATATTTGGTCTAACACATGGATTTCGACTTGAGTTGGATTGAACGCATCCCACCTCGGCAGTGCTTTCAGTGCTTTGATTCTCCGTTTTCCCACAATGCTTTCTACCCTTTCAACGGCAATTTTCATCATCTGAGTCAATTCGACTTGCAAAAGCTTTCAATTCGAATAAATCTAAAATGCTGCCGTCTGGTAAAGAGCTAAAGAAGTCTGCTCTCATTATCTGTGATGGTTGTTTTATCCCTCATTTATTTTAATCTCGAGAAGATGGCGATGCCAATTATCGAACTATGTTTTATTAACCCCTAATTTACTAAATAAGTGAAATAAAACTTTCAAGTCAATGGTAACGAACCCAAATGTTGCTATTTCAAAATTTCTTTTTGTGGGAATAAATCTCCATATTGGACAGTGTAGATCTAGGATCAGACTGCACGTTCTGTGCAATCTGATCTTGATCTACACTGTCCGCAAAAGGTCCTAGAGTCGCGCTCAGCAGCCTAAGGGTTAACTCTTTTCCAAAGAATGACGTGTTTTAACGACCCTAAAGAAGAAGGCTTGTGGAAACATTGTCAGACAAGGAGAAAATGCTGGTAACTAACATTTTCTCTTTTTCGCACAAAGGTATTGCTCTTTCACTCTTTACCAAACGACAAAATTGTAAGACTGATCCGAATTGAAAGAATTTGCAGACGACACATCAAACATGGCTCAAAAACTCAAATTTGCCTTTAGAAGGGTAGAAAACACTGTGGGAAAAGGATAAAATGCTGGTTATCAGCATTTTCTGTCCCACAATGTTTTCAAAAGGTTTCTTCCTCAGGGCCTTTAAATGTCGGCATTGTGTGGTAAAGGACTAAAACCAAGTCCCATCATTTGGTCTACAGTGTGTTTTTTTTTTTTCGTCTGCAAAATGCTTTCAATTTAATGTAAATTATTGTCGTCTGGTAAGATTTTAGTACTTTCCTCCTGTAGACAACTTTTTCCTCTTGTTGGAGTCCACCATCACAAATATTGTGGCGAAAAGTAAAATTGCTCGTCGCCGTCACTGGTCCTTAAGCTGCAAAGGGCGACCCACTGACCTTTTGCGAACAGTGTAGATCAAGATCAGATCGCACAAAACGTGCAGTCTGATCTTAGATCTACACTGTCCGATAAAGAGATATTGTTCTCCAAAAGAGTTAGTTTGAAGTGACACTATTCGGGTTTCTGCTATTGTCTTGAAAGTTTTATTTTTAATTTACTTATCTATCCGACCGACCGACCGACTGATACAAAACTGTATCTTATAAAAATTTGGTGGCAAATTGTACCCTATGCAAATGTGATAGCCGATTGTGTCATACACAAATGTGATAGCAAATCATGAGTGTCCAACAATAATTGTGATAGCAAATTGGTTCCTATGCAAGTGTGGGGTTACCCTGTACAAATGTGATAGCAAAATGCCCCCTATACAAATGTGATGGCAAATAGTACCCCATACAAACGTGATAGCAAATTGCATCTGATACAAATCTGATAGCAAATTGCACCCCCATACAAATGTGATAGCAAACTGCACCCCCATACAAATGTGATAGCAAATTGCACCCTATACAAATGTGATAGCAAATAGTACCTTATACAAATGTGATAGCAAATTGTGCCCTACACAAATGTGATAGCACATTCATCCAGGCAAATGTGATAGCAAATTGTGCCCTACACAAATGTGATAGCAAAGTTTGAGCTTCAGCTCTGATGAGCTTTGTGTCCCATTGGCCCCGTGCTACTTCTTCATCCTTTCTAATAACCAAACCCCCAGCGCCTTCAGCGCTTTGATTATCTTCAAGTGCATATGTGGATGATTTTAACGATAATTTAGAAATGGATCGAATATAAATGTAATATTAAAAAATGAACATAGTTTCAGGCGAAGAACTAGAAATAACTATTTTCCCCAAATTAATATTGATAAAAGATCGTCTGCAGCGACACTTAACTCTTTATCAGGAGACAACGTTTTAGAATTGTCTAAATCGAAAGGATTTACAGACGATAAATTAAGCGCGACTCAGATTATGGAATTTGTCTTTAAAAGGGCAAAATGACATTGGGGGAAAACAGAAATTTCTGATTACTAGCATTTTCTCTTTTACAAGATTTGCGAAAGCTTTCCTACACTGGTACCGAAAACAGGGAACCATCTGACACGATACTTAAAGTACATATACAAAAGCTTTTAGCGCTAATTTCCGGAAAGTTCCATAAGAGTTATAAATAGGTCATCTCAATCTCGCTCTCATAGTAAATCTCGTTTATTTACGATAAATCCCGCGATGCAAATCTTTATCGTGATAATAACCCTTTTGATTCTTCATTCTATTTTTAGGCATATTACAAACCATGTCTTGCAAGTCAAGCAAAGGACTACCTTTCGAAGGAAAGAAAACCGTTACTGTCAAATGGATGGTTCCAAAAAAGTATGAGAGAAGCAACTGCTTGTTTAAGCAATTGCTCCTTCTTCCACAATCTTTGTCAGGCTTGTAATTTGCGGTGTACTTAATCTTTCGAAGTGTTTTTTTTTCCAACACCGTTTTACAGCGGTATTTTTTGTAAAATTATGGCAGCCAGTGCACCTATTCATGCGTTCCCGGAATTTCATTACCAATACTTTAAACAACTCTCTTTCCAAGATAATGGCTTTCCAACGTAAACAAAGCCAAAAAGATATTGTTTGTTTGTGTATTTGTTTGTCTGTATTGAAGTTTAACGCCAGTTTAACAGCTTGGGTCATATCACGGCGGTCAGAGCACCTTCACATGTATTTCCTGGCTTTCTCACACCAGCACTGACACAACTTTCTTTCCAAGCCATTGACTATTTTGCTAACATGCATCAGATGTGAGAGGCGAAAATTCGCCGGAAAGAAAGTTTGCCACAACCGGGTATCGAACTCACAACCACCAGGTTACGAATAAGATACGCTAACCACTGAGCTACTTCGCCGGGCTCAAAAAAAAAGATATCAAGAAGTGAGATAGAAATAAATTTGGAATAAGATGACACAATGATTGTTTGTAGAAAGTTTGGGAGAAATCGGTCCTGTTGCTCAGAAGAAGGGTTTTAAATATTTCTTTTTCAAGATGCACGACTGCACATCTTGAACTTTGATCCATCAAACTAGTTCTAAGGTCGGTATACGCCAACCATTCTTACTTGCATACATAGCCTGATTCTAAATTCACTAAGTAAGATAATTTCTGATTAGCTAAATCAAATGGTTTAGCTTTCGAATGTCAACATTTCTTGAGAATTAGACTAAGATTCTTATTAACCCTGAGTTTGCTACGTGAAACTCAAGAACCTTTTGCGGACAGTGTAGATCAAGATCAGGCTGCACAGAACGTACAGTCTGATCTTCGATCTACATTGTCCGATAAGGAGACATTTCTCCCCCCAAAATAAAATTTCAAATAGCAACCCTTGGGTTTTTACTATCGACATGACGGTATCACTTTGCTTATTCAGCGGTATAAGGGTTAAGACTGGTTGGTGAAAACGGGCCCTGGATAAGCACATTGCACTCATGTGAGCGTAACCCTTTCCCACACGACAAAATGTAGACTCACCCAAATTCAAAACATCTGCAGACGACAAATTAAAAATTAATACAAATGAGCTCAAGTTTTCTGATAGGATAGAAAATATTGTGGAAAAAGGAGAAAATGCTGGTTACCAGCATTTTCTCCTTTTCCCACAATGTTTTCAAAAGGCTCTTAACTTTTGTTCCTTAAAACTCCGGACTGTTTTGTAAACGGTTAAATTTCGACAACACAAAACTGAAAAAAAATGAGGAGGAACACAATAGTGATTATTAGTGCTAGATTAATTATCAGACAAGAAAATATCGTGTTTCATTGTTTAGTATGATTTACAAAAAAAATGTTTCCACAGAAAGGAAGTCCTATTAGCACATAAAGGTTCATTCCGCTGACCTGAATCATACAGTTTTGTAATAAATATCGCCCATTAACCGCAAAACGTGGAAACGTATAAGTGTCAAGGTTACATAGAAAATGGGCACTTAAACAGTTAGAACCTTTCAGCCCACTGTCTTAACCCTTATCCTGCTGAATAAAAGAAATGAAACTTTATAGTAGATAGTAGAAGCCCAAAACTTTCTTGTTTCAAAGGTATTTTTGGAGGAAAGATATCTCCTTATCGGACAGTGTAGATCAAAGATCAGACTGCACGTTCTGTGCGGTCTGATCTTGATCTACGCTGTCCGCAAAAGGTCGGTGGGTCGCGATAAGCAGCCTAAGGGTTGAACTTCCAGAAATTATTTTGCAACAAACGGCTTTGAAAATGGATTTTCGACGTGAAAATTGTCGTCTGCAGACGAAAATTATGCTGAACTAATAATAATAATACAAGCATGTCTTTAATCGCTTGGTGATGCAAGTTATAAATATCTACAACACAAAAAAAAAATACAATCCAGGGTTCGTATTCACCGACCATTCTTAATTTCATTCAGCAAGTCTATTTCCATATTTGGTTTAGCAAATCCCAAATTGAGTTACTTTCAAGCTTAGAAAATTCTTGAGAATAAGACACTAAGAATGTTCACAAAGTCCCAGTGGCCAATAGTAAACAATGAAGCGTTAAAATGCATCTAAATTTAAATCATACGGAAATTATTGTGAAGATGACAATCTGTTATTGTAGGGTCGGTTCAAATGTTAGTCGCTGGCAGGAAAATGAATTTTAAAACCAGGTAAAAAGTGAACAAAAGACAGAGTGACCTGGTAACTTCTGCCAGTGACTAATAACTGGACCGAATGTAGGATTTAAATTTAACCCTTAAGCTGCTAATCGCGACCCACTGACGTTTTGCGGACAGTGTAGATCAAGATCAGACTGCACAGAACGTGCAGTCTGATCTTTGATCTACACTATCCGATGCGGTATTTTTCTCTCCGATGCAATCTAATTTGAAACCGCAATGTTTGGGCTTTTAGTATTGAATAGAAATTTGCGTTTCATTTATTCAGCAGCTTAAGTGTTTTATAAATGCATTAGCATTTTACCACTCCCTTTATTTATTCTTGGCTGCTATTGGGCCTTTAAGAATGTTGATGAACACGGACCCTGGTAAAATATGGATACTCTTGGCTGCTATTGGGCCTTTAAGAATATGGATGAACACAGACCCTGGTAAAGTATGGATACTCTTGGCTGCTATTGGGCCTTTAAGAATGTTGATGACCACGGACCCTGGTAAAATATGAATACTAGAGTGAATTATGTTCGATACAAGAAAGTTTTTTGTTGTATTTTTTTTTTTTTTGGGGGGGGGGGGGGGAGGGAGGGGAGAGAGAGAAAAAGTGAAAGCTTTCTTTATAGGCGCATTTTCCCTCGGCGTTCATGGTTTCAAAACTTGGTCAGCTGCAAACTGAAAAGCAGAAGTGATCTGAAAGAGGAAATTCGTGTTTCAGAAATTCATATGAGCCGTGCTCTGGCAAAAGGGGCTTAATACATCTCCGTGGTGAGTTGTACCAAGCATGCCATCACATAATCATGGATCCATAAAATCCATTTTGTCTAACAACCGACTAAATCATGAGGTAGACTGGTCCTTTGACATACAGAAAATTGACCATTAGCGAAAAGTTTCGGCCAAGGTCAGCCTGCGCGGACTGCGCAGGCTGACCTAGATCAATACTTTTCGCAGATGCATTAAGCCTCATTTTCACAGAGCATGTCTCATATACAAAAACCTGTTTAATGTATTAAGCAAACGTGTTTTGAGTTTATAAAGAAGGCAATACTTTAAAGTATACTTGTTCTAAGCAAGCACCTGCCTTAAGAATGCAAACTATCAATGTCCATGAGTTGGTGCTTGCCTAATACAGATTTCGACTGCAAGTGAATTATTCAAAGGCCTCCTATGACCGTTTGTTTCTTTCACAATCTTTTTTCTTAATTTTAACAAGAACATAACAGTAAAAACTGAATATCATCTACAAATTTCGCCAAGTTCATAATTTCGCTAACTTAGTTTCCAGTCCTAGATATGACAAAGGGTGTGTTATTCTGTAATACGACCCATCCACTGCCACGACGCCATTGTTTAAAGTCCGCACTTCCGGTCTTGCCACAGTAAAAGAGCGCCCCCTGGTGGGCTCAACACTAAGTTCTTTCTCCACGAGGTCATTAACTTTCGCTGCAATTCCCAGACATCCAGAAACGCCTGTTGATCTTATTCCGCCGGCGGTTATCCATTTTCTAAGAAAAAATAAATAAGATAATAGGATAAATTATTAGTCTATACAAGTATGCCCTACTTTCAATGTAGTAAACATTTTTTTTTAAGTCAAGACCATTTCTATACAGGAGTCCTTTGTTTGTCTGTTGGTTGGTTGCTTGGTCGGTCGGTCGGTCGGTCGGCTGGTCTGGTCTGGTTGGTTGGTTGGTCGATTTATTTTTCTAGCTTGTCACAGTTCCAGCAAATCTTCTAGATTTTAAAGTAAGACAAGTTCTGATTAGCTAAGCCAAATGGTTTAGCCAATCAGAAGGTGTGTTACTTTCAAATTTAGAAAATTCTGGAGAATTAGACCAAGTCCGTTCTTAAGACTGGTTGGTGAATACGGACTCTAATCTTCATGTTCTGCGTCCTCGTCTTCTTTGACAAAAAAAATCGAAGATTCAAGATGAAAAATGTGTCAAAGTGCAAAGCCCAAGACGTGTTTTATAAGCCCTAAAATTACATTTTTTTACTCTCGGCTGCCTCCAGCCAATTTGCATAAATAACAAGATAATGACAGGGCTTTGTCAGGATGCATTTATCGCCATCTTCGTACTTTGAACATAAATCTTGTTGCTATGGTTTTCGTCTGCGAAAGTGATCAAAGAAACCTGTTTACCCCCTTAACTTTTTACCAGGCGACAAAATCATAGTCTTGTCCAAATTGAAAGCATTTGCAGACGACAATTTCATTGTAGCTCAAATGGTGCAATTTGTCTTTGATAAGGTAGAAAACATTGTGGGAAAAGAGACACTGTTGATTACAATCATTTTCTCCTTTTACGGCAATGTTTTCAAAAGGCTTCTTTCCCAGGGTCGTTAAAAGGCGTCATTGTGTGTTACAGGGTTAAGATCGTCAGTGCGGTTCTATGTCATTTAAGGACAATACGGATGGTAATAACACAGCAATTTTCTTCCAATCTGATCTAGGATCTATGCCTTGCCATACAGTCGGAGATTCTGAAAAATCAACAGCAATCTTAACAAGTGACTATTCAACGTATGTTTTCAAGTTTGCCTAGACTACTAAGACCTCTCTTACCAAATACACCCTTTCCTAGATAGAGGCTACTTTTCCGTATAAATGATCTAGAAAAACGGGGCTTAATGCATTTCCGGGATGTACTATACCAAACAAGCCATCTGATAATTATAGACCCATAAAATCCATTTTGCCTAACACCTGGCTGAATCATTAGGTAGAATAGCCCTTGGATATGCAGAAAATTTTAAAAGAGCAAAAAGTTTCGACTCAGGTCAGCCTGCGCGAAATGCGCAGGCTGACCTGAGTCGATACCTTTTGAAAATACATTAAACCCCCTTTTCACAGAGCATGACTTAAATATAATCGTAACCATGTTTAGCACTGAGGGAGAAATAACTCCTGTCCCTATGACTTAACCAATCCTCGGAAAGATTTTTTTTTTGAGTGAACCAGGACTGCACACATAGCCCCTGTATGTCTATGTCCTGTGTAATTTACCATAGAAGGCATTCTTGTGTTAATTGACTTAATCTTATTATTCGTCGCTTTCAACATTCATTCAGTCATATCATGGCGACAGCTTACTGATTCACGAGTTTTCTGGATTACTCTAGTACGAAGCCAGGGTTGTGAAGTGTCTTGACCATGGACTCATACCCATGTATCTTTAACCTTTAGGCTGCTAAGCGCGACACAAGGACCTTTTGTGAACAGTGTAGATCAAGATCAGACTGCAATGAATATGCAGTCTGATCTTGGATCTACACAATCCGATAAAGAGATATCTTCCCCCAAAACTAACTTTGAAATAGCAATATTTGGATTTTTACTATCGGCTTGAAAGCTTCATTTAATTTATTTATCAGGTTAAGGGTTAAACGATGACACATATTCACGTATCATCATCTCAAATCTAACACACTTTTGCTATTGTTTTATATACGAACAAATGTACCGTATACGTAAGTTTTTGTTATATTGAAAATAAAAAACAAAATCTGGCATAAGCGGCTCTATGGCAAACGTCTAATTTGTAGGCTTAATCTTTGGAAAGAACTCATTTTACAGCAACGGTGAAATGAATTGAATAAAAAAGGTATAAGACAGCCATGGCTCGCCATACTGTTCGGATGAAACAAGACGTGACTACACCAACGAGTCGAACTGCCTGCTTTAATAAAGTAAAAGTGTAAGAGTATCAATATTTTACTTTAGTTCGTAACTGGTGAACATAACAGTGACAGGAAAAAATCGTGAAGTAGGTTTTCTAACGAATTATAAATGAGCCTTGCTTTGTGAAAATGGGGCTTAATGCATCTGCAAAACAGCATCGACTCATGTCAGCCTGCGCAGTCCGCGCAGGCTGACCTGAGTCGAAACTTTTTGCTTTTGGTCAATTCCCTGCATGTCAAAGCTCAGTCTTCCTCGGGATTCAGTCGGTTGTTAGACAAAATGGACATTATGGATCCATAATTATGTGATGACTTGCATGGTATAATGTATCACAGAGATGCTTCAAGCCCCCTTTTGCCAGAACACCGCTCAAATGTATACATGCACATGATTATTATTCTATGGATCAACCGTTCATAATATCTGCTTATGTCTTGTCGCCCTATAGTATACAGACATATCATACAATTTAGCTCAGTTTCTGAAAGACACGTTTAATGACGTCATTAAGATGCTAGGTAATATGTTACGTTAATCCACATGTTACGGACATCAGAGCAACTAAATTCTGCAGATTAACTTTTCAGCATCACCTTGATGATTGTTTTTTTTTATCTTTTCGTTCTTTGTCTGTCTTATGTGCATGTATACATGAAAGATAGAAATGCGCTCTGTTTACACCTTTTGTAACGTCATACAGCTGTCCAGTAATTTGTATCGTCAGTGTAACGACAAGAAAAGCTACTTTGTCTATGTGGTTTATATTTTGTCTACATACATATCTTGCAATATCTGTTTTGATGACGTAATCCTTGAATTCAGGGACAGGTCTGACTCCCGTATTCATGCGTATGACAGAACGTGAGGTCATATTCGGGACAATACGTTTTGTGACGTCACACAGCCGCTAAGTAATTTGTAAAGTAAATACACCTAGAACTAAGAAATATTTAGTGGCTACTATATTATTCAAATTTACCTTTCAACATCCGCCTTAATGACATAATCCTTATATTCTGTGGCCGGCCTGACTCCAGTATACATACGTACAACAGAATGTGAGGTCAGTTTCGGTACAATACGTTTTGTGACGTCATATAACCGTCGAGTAATTGTATCATCGATTGGCGCCCTGCCTCGTTCTGTAACATCCTCCGCTGTTGGTCCTACTACGACGTTGTCATACACTGAAAAGTAGATATACTTGACAGTTTTGCCTAGAAATCTTTCAACTTATTCATTTAACCCTTTACTAAACGACAAAACTTTGGACTAGACCAATTTAAAAGCATTTGTAGGCAACAGATTAAATGTACCTCACATGATGATTTCTGTCTTTGATAACGTAGAAAACATTTTAGGTAAAGGAGAAAATGCTGGTTACCAGCATTTTATCGATTTGATCATTTATCGACAAAATTATTATGTTTGTTTCCAGCATCTTCTGTCTTTCTTTTCATGTCTTCAAAAGCCTTATTTTTCAGAGACGTAAAATCGCGAAGTTGTTTGCTATAGCTTTGAATTTGAACCTGTTCAGGTTAACGTGTTTAACCATTTTAGTACAAGTTTTAATTTGTGTTTTAAGCCTTTGTGACGATGCATTGTACGGTGAATCTATAGGGCCTTATCTGAAAGACGTCAGTGCAATCTTAGTACGTTCGTGCGTGAAGGGTAATTTTTTTTTTTTCTCAAGGTCAAATCGCAAGTAATACGAGTTGACGGTTTCGTAACGGTCGACACAAAAACGAGGTCAAAGTCGGATTTAGAATTTTCCATCAGACTTACAGTACTTTCGTTGATATGCGATGCAAAGCACAGGGAGTATCAATTACTTATCTCAAACAGGGTTACAACCTTTTTGATAATGTGCGATACATCGCACAAGAAATGTCTATCGTCTACCTAAAAATGGTTCACACCTTTTATGTTAACCCTTAGGCTGCTAAGCGCGACTCACTGACCTCTTGCGGACAGCGAAGATTAAGATCAGATTGCACAGAACGTGCAGGCTGATCTTTGATCTACACTGTCCGATAAGGAGATATCTTTCCTCCAAAAATACCTTTGAAATAGGAAAAATTGGGTTTTTACGATCGACTTGAAAGTTTCATCTCTTTTATTTAGCAGGATATAGGTTAACCGGCGATTAAGCGCACGGTGAGTGTAAATGAATTATCTGAAAAGGATAATTAGGATATTTCGTATATAAGGAACCCGTTCATCGCAGAGGGAGTACAAATAAATAATCTGGAAAGCATTATAGTTTTTTTTTTTGTTAAAATGCGTCGCATCGTACAGGGAGCATCAATGAATTCTCTCAGAATTACAGCTTTAAGTTGTGTCAACCTGCTTAGCTATCTGAATGCAACCTTTTAACCCTTAGGCTGCTAAGCGCGACTCACCGACCTTTTGCGGACCGTGTAGATCAAGATCAGACTGCACAGAACGTGCAGTCTGATCTTGGATCTACACTGTCCGATGAGGAGACATTTTCCCAAAAAAATACCCTTGAAATAGCAACATTTGGGTTTTCATTATCGGCTTGAAGCCAAGCCCCCGTAGCTCAGTCGGTAGCGTACAGGACTTGAGAACAGGAGGTCGCTGGTTCGATCCCCGGCTTGGCCAATTTCTTTCCGAGGATTGATGGTAGTCATTGCGACAGGATTCATTCCTCTCTCTCACCGCTGACCATTGTTTCGACGATGCTTATGTGGGAGAACAGCCAGTGGCTTGGAAAGAATATTGTGCGGAGTACTGGAAAAAGAAACTCCAGGAAAGCATGGATAGGTGCACTGGCCGCCGCGATATAACTGAAATAATGTTGAAAACGGCGTTAAACACCATACAATCAATCAATCAATTATCGGCTTGAAAGTTTCATTTCACTTATTTAGCAGGTTAAGGGTTAACGTGTGCGTGATGCTAATTTTATACACTGGTACACTGGACATGAGAAGCAGTAAAAAAGATCATTGTATTAGAATAGTGTGATAATGCAAGAGCTTGCTGTTTAATACGTTCATGTTGTGTTGGTTACCAGCATTTTCTCATTTTCGCACAATGTTTTCAAAAGCCTTCTTCCTTGCGGGGGGGGGGGGGGGTATGGTAAAGGGTTAAAGGACAAAATGTTAACTTTGCTGACTTTCAGCCTAGAAATATACCTGAAGAAAAAAAACAGCCTCTGCGACGGCAACAGATAAGCTTAAAGACGACTGATGTTTTCATATTTTCATATATCGTGTGACCAAACCCCGGTAGCCAGGTCGGCAGCATACAGGACTAGAGAACGGGGGGGGGGGGGGTCGATCTTCTGCTTGGCTAATTTCTCTCCGAGGATTGACGATAGTCATAGGGACAGGATTCTTTCTTCCTTCACCACGAACCCTTGTTTCAACGATAGTTAAGTGGTAAAACAGCCAGTGGCTTGGTTTGGAAAGAATATTGTGCGTAGTACTGGTGAAAGAAACTCTACGAAAGCATTGATAGGTGCACTGGCCGCCGCGATATGACTGAAGTAATGTTGCAAACGGCGTTAAACAGCAAACAACCAATCATTACAATCAACATTTAGCGTTTATCAATTATATTTGTACCAATTTACAAGCTGATTCTTGTCCAGTAAAACTACACTGAAGGTTTGATATTCATCTTGCTGAAATAGAATGATCAAGGTGAACCAAGCATTGTTTTGGATCAGCTCTTTCATTACAAATAACTACAGTAAACCTATAGCAACAAATTAAGCATCGAAAAGTGTACATTAAGATGTGCCTGCATGGATGTGCGGTCTGACCTTGGTCTAAAGTTTTTCAGAGGACCTCAGGGGGAAGAAATTTCTAAGATGTGAATTGATTAATCCTTAAGCTGCTACGCGAGACTCACTGACTTTTTGCGGACAGTGAAGATCAAGATCAGACTGCACATAACGTGCAGTCTGATCTTGATCTACATTGTCCGATAAGGAGATATTTTTTTACTCCAAAAAATAAAGTTGGAAGTAACATTATTCGGGCTTTTACTACGAGCTTTAAAGTTTTATTTAACTTTTTTAGCAGGATAAGGATTGATCCTTAACCACACAACCCTGACTTTTAACGACCCTGAGTAATAAGTATTTTGAAAACATTGTGGGAAAAGGAGAAAATGCTGGTAACCAGCATTTTCTCCTTTTCCCACAATGTTTTCTACCCTATCTAAGACAATTTACAACATTTGATTCACATTTCAATTGTCGTCTGCAAATGCTTTCAATTCGGACCAGTCTACTTTTTTGTCGCTTGGTAAAGGGTTCAAGCCTTCTGGCGAGACAAATCATAAATACCTGAGCGGAACACAATGATTCCTTTCCCAAGGGAGGTTGGCACAGGTAAAATACTGGAGTTAATTAAGGATCTTGCTGATGTATTGTATACCAGGTATTGTCCTTTTCGAGGTCTAATCCTGCGAAAAAAATAATTTCGGAAAAATAATGAAAAATAAAAAAAAAACACAATGTAACAGAAATCTGTTCACTCTTTACCAGAAGACAAAATTTTAGACTTGTTAGTATTGAAAGTGTTTGTAGACCAAAATAATGGGACTTTTTTATTTCTTTTGAAAGGGTAGAAAACACTGTTTGAAAAAAAAAAAAGGAGAAAATGCTGGATGAAATGTTGGTCAAAAGATGGGACTTGTCTTTGAAAGGGTACAGCAGAAAATGCTGGTCACCAGCATTTTCTTCTTTTACAGGAATTTTGTTTTTAAAAATTGGTGAAATCGTTTTGTAATAGAGGATTAGTTTCGATGTATGACGATAATTATCCAGTCAGAAAGTACGCAGCGATGGTTAAGTACGTGAAGTGTACCTGTACTAGACTTGAAAAAAGAAACTACGAAACACATTTTAATGGCGGGGAAAAAGTTTGTTTGTTTGTTTGTTTGTTTGTTTGTTTGTTTGTTTGTTTGTTTGTTTGTTTGTTTGTTTGTTTGCTTGCTTGCTTGCTTGCTTGTCTGTTTGCTTGTCTGTCTGTCTGTCTGTCTGTCTTCTTGCTTACTCTATGTTCTTTAAAATTGTCCTTTCTTTCTTTTTCTTTCTTTTCAATTTTAGAAGTGTACAATATTTACGCTGATTTCTGGCAGCACTCTTTTTTTTTAATTATCTAAGATGTATTTTTGTCAGTTTTATTCCCTTCAAATGAACCTGTCTATGTGTTTGTGTGTGTGCGTGCGTGTGTATGAACGTTGTCCATATATTTATTGTTTAAAAATAAATGTATTGGGCATAAAGAGGGGAGATAACAAAACATTTATGGACGGTATGCTATGTTATATGGGCCGGAGGCCTTAACTACAAAATAAATGTTCTGAGTTCTGAGTTCTGTCTACGTATTTAAGTGCTAAACAGTCATTCAGATCAGCCGGGAAACTATTACCTCTCTAAGCACAGGTATCTTTCATGCTGAAATCTGGAGACATCTTTGCTCTTTAATCCTTAGGCTGTTAAGCGCAAGTCACCGACCTTTTGTGGACAGTGTAGATCAAGAACGTGCAGTCTGATCTTGGAACTACACTGTCCGATAAGGAAATATTTGCCCCCAAAAAGACCTTGAAATAGCAATATTTGGGTTTTTACACTCGTCAAGTGCAAGTTTCATTTGACTTTATATAGCAGGTTAATGTTTTACAGACAACATAATGGTATTTCTGTTTCATACACCTTCGATAAATGATGAGGTTAAAACATGGAATCCTGGGTCTGTGTGAATTCACCAACAATTCTAAGAACGTTTTTGTCTTATTCTTCACGATTTTCTAAATATGAAAGTAACACAACTTCTGATTGGCTAAACCGAACGGTTTAGCCAATCAGAAGTTGTGTTACTTTCAAATTTAGGTAATTCTGGAGAATAAGACTAAAAATGGTATAAAGAATGGTTGGTAAATATGGACCCTGGTTTCCATCCGCGCTGTTGGCGCAAGTAATACGGTTGTGTCGTAGGGTATGGAACTAAAGGGTTGTAACCCAGTTCAGATCAGATGAATCCAAGAAAGGGCATGTATAAGACCGCTGTCGATGTGATATATAATAACATGCTGTTAAAAACCATGGAACCCCCCCCCCCCCGCAACCACCACCTTCAAACAAACCATTACTTGAGAATATAATATCATTATATTACCATCTATTTTTCTTTGTTCTATTACAAGCAAAATGACTGTTTCTCGGTATATTACACTTCAAAGAGGTCATTTCAAACCGGCGGATATTATTTTGCCTTTTATAATCAAATCTGGAGACATCTTTGTCAGACGATAATAGACAAAATGGTCTTATCTCAGTCTATATTACAGCCATCGTGGATATTTTCGGATAAACCGATAATATAGTATCACGGTATGTCTAGTACTCACATTGCTTATTACGCAGAAAGCATGATTTATCTTCGTTCCAAATGGAAATAATTTGTCCTAATCTCTTCACTAAACGACCCCGTAATATTTTTTTTTATTTTTTATTTCCGTAATTCAACATGTCATCATAAGAATCTGTACATCCAAATATTATTATTTTAAACAAATAAAGTGGTATGAAACCAGTACTAATTGTGTTTATTATATCTTCCATTTTAACCAATCCCGACACAGAATATAAAGCGTCAGCTTCGGTATTTCATTGCCCTGTGCCCTCATTTCAGATCTCTAGATTTAAAATTTTTACTCTCGTCTCTTCAAGAAAGAAAAAACAGTTAAGTGTCCTCCTCTCTCATCAATAGCAGTATAATATCATTAAAACAAATTAGTTCTAATGGTCATTTCTCATGAAAAAATTATACAGTGGTGTCCATTTTTTAAAAAAGTTTGCAATTGTATTATTTTGACAAGCAATATATCTTTCCGCCTGGAACTTTTTTCCTAACATATTTATAAACCTATCGATACTTAAATCAGTCATATGGAATTTATTTGCATATACATAATACTTGGCTAGTACCATAATATAACTCTTTAATGGATTATTGTCTTGATTTGCAAACAGAATGGTTTTGTTTGTTAAACTAATATTAATGTTTGCATTGTCGTTTAACCAGACTTTGAGGTTTTCCCAGAATCTTTTAACTATCTCACATTCTATGAATAAATGAAATATGGTTTCTGGCGCATGTTGACAATATTCGCATAAATTATTATCAATCTTATTTATTCTGTAAAGAAAATATTTTGTAACCAATATCTTATTAGTTATTTTATATTGAAAGTCTTTTAATTTTATTTCTTTCACACACTGTATGACTTTATTGTATTTTTTATATTCTTGTTTATTTATCATTCCTAGTTCTTGACTCCATTTATTCTCTGATTCCATTTTGAAGGCTTGTGTCATGGTGTCATAAAATCTTCTACACCCCTTTTTATCTTTTAGTGTTTCCTTTACATATATATTACATTTGACATTGAATCTGTTTAGAATACTAAATGGTTTATTTTCATTTAACAAACCCTGCCAAAATTTTGGTATTTTCCTTAAAAGTGATTGATAATCTAAAAAGGTACCTCTTATTCCATATCTGGTTTTAAAATCCTCAAACACATGAATATTACCATGTTCATCTAATAGATCAGATATGTATCTCACTCCTTTTTCATACCAGTTTTTAATGCAAAAGTTATGTCCATTTGTGAGGTTTTTACTATACCAGATGGGGGAATCCAACACATCTTTAACGCTATTAACCTCTACTGAATTGCAAAATTGATACCAACTTTTCAAGATATCTTTCCAGAATGGATTGTTTATATCATTAATTACTTCTTGAGCATATCCAGACCCCATACTTAACAGCTTTTCAAAGTCAATTTGAGACAGTGTATACCATGAAATACTTTCCAGATTTAAGATTTGTCTTCGCAACCATGATATTTTAAGTGCTTTCACAAATATGTTAATATTAATCATTCTTAAACCTCCAGCAGCAAGACCTTTAATAACAATGCTTCTTTTTATTCTGTCTGGTCCAGAATTCCATAGAAACTTATAGAATAATTTTTCGAGCTTTTTAATAAGTTCACCAGGCGGATTAGGCAGTGCTAAAAAGAGGTGTATAAACTTTGATAACGCTAACGATTTTATAACTGTAATTCTTCCAAACAAAGTTAATTTTCTCAAAATTATTATTAATTAATATCATACATCCCCTACTCATATTTGTGTATGAACTAAAATAGACACCACTACTTCCCCATTCTGCTTGAATAAAAGATTCCAATTTGCTGTTTATATGCACATCTTGGAGGCAAATAATGTTATACTTTTTTGACCTAAAATACTGGAAAAGATCACGTCTTTTGGATGCAACTGAAAGACCTCCCCTGCAGTTTTGAGAGAAAATAGTCACTTGTTCAGCCATTATCATCTATCAAAAATAGACTATATCTAACTACAATATTAAATATTTGACAAAAGTTCATAGAAATATGCAAATCAAGGCAATGAAATACCGAACTGAGCTGACTATATTCATAGTGTACAGGAATGAAACCTACCTTAAAAAATATCATTTTCCAGTGAATGCTGTGGAAGTAAATAAACCCATTTACCCCCCAACCTCTTAATAACATTGTTTTCTTATTTCCTTTTGTTTTGAATATAGTATAAACTAATTGGAACTATCCTTCCCATACCATATTATGAGCAAGGCTAAAATCATCCACGTTGAAATCTAGCTCAAATCCCAAAGATTGTTATACAGAGGTTGAGGTGCCCTTTCATTTCTCTTACTGTTGTGGTGTGCAAGCCTTAGTTTTTACTTTCTACATATGCTGTATGCTACAAAAATCAGAAATACTGAGCCAACAGAACAAGTATGAAGACCGAGTGGGGAACAACGTAAACCCCATAACCATTCTTTTCTACCTCTCAAGGCTCTTATTTTCAAAAAAGAGAATACGTTGCAACCCATCCATCAATCAGAGGCAACAAATACATAAACATGACCTGTACCTTCACAGACTCAGTAAGTACCTAACTTAACCAGGATACTGTTCATGTTCAATTATACCTTTACCCAACGACAGAAATCTTAAACTGGTCCAAATTAAAAGCATTCGGAGACGACAAAATCAACATGACTCAAAAGTTGAGACCTAAACTTTGGAAGAGGAGAAAACATTGTAGGAAAAGGAGAAAATGCCGGTTACCAGCATTTTCTCCATTTCCCACAATGCCCTCGAAAGACCTCTTCCTCGCAAAAAGCAGAGATTGTTTGGCAAAGGGTTAAGTATTGTAAACTATGACACATTTCTTTTCTAAAATCAGAAAGCTTACAGTAAACATTGTAGATCCTAATCAAATCACAGAACACCCATGTTTGATTTTTTGTATCATCAATATATCCACCATCAAATTAGGATTATGATATTCTTATGATAATTGCCAGTATCTTAACTCTTTCCCAAATGACGAATTCTAGACTCAAAGAATCTGCAGACAGCACGTTCAATAAAATACACGAGCTTAAATTATCTAATAGGCTAGAAAACATTGTGGGAAAAGGCGAAAACTCAGGTTACCAGCATTTTCTCATTTTCCCAGAATGTCCCAAAAGCCTTATTTCCCAGGGTCGTGAAAACCAGGGGTTGTTTGACAAAGGGTTAAATATATCAGAACAATTTCATAATTGCCTACAGAACAGCAAGACTCAAACATCTTTTTAAGCTAGACAGAATTAGGCTAAAGGACCCAAAATTTTGACAATTTACCATCTACATATATGTAGTGATTAGTATATAACAAAAATCAGGCAGCATGATTGTGCAAACTGATCTGTGCCTTATCTGCTTGAACTCTCCACCAAACAACATAACCTTTAACATGTCCAATTTCAAAACATTTGCAAATGACAAACTTTATTTCACTTAAAAATTAAAATACACATTTTCACTTTAAATGAAACTTGTTTTTGGAAGGGTATAAAACATTGTAGGAAAAGGTGAAAATGCTGACAACCAGCATTCTCAATTTCCCCCACAATGTCCTAGAAACTTTCTTTATCAAGGTCATTAGAACGGGGTTGTGTGGCACAGGGTTAAGTGTACACAGGTTTACTTCTTATAAATAAACAGTTTGACTTACTCAAAAATACACTAGTTGGATCCTGCTATTCATACACAAAACAGAAACAGGTTTACTCACGCTATGATTTAAAACGACCCCGTAATATTAAGGTCCAAAAAAGGAGAATCTTTTAAAAACATTGTGGAGGGAAAAAAGGAGAAAATTCTGGTGACCAGCATTTTCTCCGTTTACCCATTTTTTCCTACTCTTTTGTATGCGTGACGCAGAAAGTGTGATTTATCTCCGCAGCAAATGAAAATAGTTTGTCCTAATCTCTGCACTAAACGACCCTTATATATCACGGTAAAAAAAGAGTCTTTTAAAAACATTGTGGGGAAAAAGGAGAAAATGCTGGTGACCAGCATTTTCTCCTATGACCCAATTTTTTCTACTTTTTTGTATGCGTGACGCAGAAAGTATGATTTATCTCCGCAGCAAATGGAACTAGTTTGTCCTAATCTCTGCACTAAACGACCCTTATATATCACGGTAAAAAAAGAGTCTTTTAAAAACAATGTAGGGAAAAAAGGAGAAAATGCTAGTAACCAGAATTTTCTCCGTTGACCCAATTTTTTACTGCTTTGTATGCGTGACGCAGAAAGTATGATATATCACCGCAGCAAAGAGAAAAAGTTTGACTTAAACTCTTAACCAAACGACCCCTATATATCATGGTCCAAAAAAGAGAGTGTTTCAAACACATAGAGGAGGAAAAAGGAGAAAATACTGGTGACTAGCATTTTCTCCGTTGACCCATTTTTTTCACTCCTTTTAATCGTGACGCAGAAAGCATGATTTATCTCCGCAGCAAATGGAAATAATTTGTCCTAATCTATTCACTAAACGACCCCGTTATATCACGGTCCAAACAAAAAAGAGTCTTTTAAAAATACTGTAGGGGGAAAAAGGAGAAAATGCTGGTGACTAGCATTTTCTCCGTTAACCCAAATTTTTAAACTCTTTTAAAGCAAATTCCATCTTAGGAGCGACATGTCAATGCGGCCATCTTGGTCATGTGACCTCAACTAAAAATAAGATTTCGAAATAGTGTAACTGAAATTCAATTTACATCATAGTTCCCGATTTTTAGAGCTCGTTCTTTCATTTTAAATGAACCTTTCCAGCCGATAGTAATCAACCAAATATTGCTGTTTCAAAGTTACTTTTTGTGAGAAAATATTTCCTTATCGAACACTGTACATCCAAGATCAGACTGCACGTTTTGTGCAGTCTGTTCTTGATCTACTCTGTCCGCAAGAGGTCCTCGAGTTGTTCGTAGCAGCCTAAGGGTCAAACTTTAAGGAGCAATCATAAAAATTTAATTTCCAGCATGAACTCAGCTGAGCAAGAATTCAAGCTAGTCTTTGAATAGGAACGTACGTAAAATTCTGTATTCCTCCGAGCAAATCAACCTTGTCACCGTATAGTCCTCCGCAGTTTACAACACTTCTTGCTTCTAGCACCCCAGATGTTGCCTGTAGACACCAACCTTTGTTTTCAAGAGTGCATGATTCCACGCCAGCATTTAAACTGATCTGAAACATAAAACGTGGAAAACTTTAATCAGCAGTAGTACTTTGCAGTGTCAGCACCAAAATCTGAACTGTTGCTCAACTTCTATAACCTTCGTAGAAACAATGGACAGCGTGAGAGAGGAATGAATCCTGTCGCAATGACTATCATCAATCCTCGGAAAGAAATTGGCCGAGCCGGGGATCGTACCAGCGACCCCCTGTTCTCAAATCCTGTACGCTATCGACTCAGCTACCGGGACGCGGCATGCCCCCTACGAAAGTCCCTTGTTTTTGCGCTGAAAGGACTGAGACAAAAATCCATTATGATGAATAAGGCGACGATACACAGATTTTCGAGTGTGTGACTAAAACATATATGATACACAACAACTGTCAAGCGAGAAATATACCAGATGGTGCTTTTTTTTTCAGAATGGCACGTGTTTATGAACGAGGGGTCTCCAGTTTCATTCATTTGAAACGAGGGACAAAAACGGAAAAGTTATCACCATATATATTCAACGAACAAAACAACGTCGTGACACTATCTGTTTTCGTCTTCGTCAAAGAAGCGCGTTATGAAGTGAGCCATGCTCTGTGAAAAGAGGGTTTCGTGCATCTGCGAAAAATATCGACCAGATGCTGTATTCACCAACCATTCTTAAGAACATTCTTGGTCTTGTTCTCCAAAATTTCCAAATTTGAAAGTAACACACCTTCTGATTGGCTAAACCGTTTGGTTTAGCCAATCAGAAGGTGTGTTACTTTCAAACTTGGAAAATCTTGAAGAATAAGTCTAAGAACGTTCTGAAGAATGGTTGGTGAATACGAACCCGGGGTCCGTGTTCACTGCAGAGGATGATCTGGGCCCGTATTCACGAACCATTCTTAAGAGCATTCCTAGTCTTATTCTTCAAGATTTTCAAAATTTGAAACCTACACAGCTTCTGATTGGCTAAACCATTAGGTGAAAGTAACACAGCTTCTGATTGGCTAAACCAATTGGTTTAGCCAATCAGAAGTTGTGTTACTTTCAAATTTTGAAAACTCTTGAGAATAAGACTGAGTATGTTCTTAAGAATGGTTGGTGAATACGGGCCCAGATCAGCCTCTGCAGTCTGCGCAGGCTGACATTGGTCGAAACTTTTTTTGCTTTTGGTCAATTTTCTACATGTTCAATGGCCATTCTACTTCTGGATTCAGTCGGTTGTTAGACAAAATGGATTTTATGGATCCATGATTATATAACGACTTGCTTTGTACCATGCATCACGTAGATTCAACCGACTTTTACCATTTTTTCGGATTTTATGAGAAAAAAAACTCTGTATGTTATCTGTCGGCATTTTATATGTAAGCTCAAAATTCAATTCCCAAACATAGGATGACACTTATGGTGCCCCAGAACGTTCTTTGAATTTTATTGAATATGAATGAAATATATGGTGATGTAAGTATCCAACAAAACCCTTTTTTTTTTTCATTTCCTGCCAGCTTTGACAGAGATTCATAGACTCACTAAATGTAAATAGTTTGCATCCTTTGTCACAATGTTTTCAATATCATTAAAAAAACATGCGTGGCATGTAAAGGTTCTATTTTTTATGTTAACCCTTAGGCTGCTATGAGCGATTCAAGGACCTTTTGCGGACGGTGTAGATCAAGACCAGACTGCGCAGACCGAGCAGTCTGATCTTGGATCTGCACTGTCCGATAAGGAGATAGTTTTGCCCGAAAATAACTTTGAAATAGCAACATTTAAGCTTTTACTATCGGCTTAAAAGTTTCATTTAACTTATTTAGTAGGTTAGTTTATGATGTTAAAAATCTCTCTAATGTATATGAGCCATGCTCTGGCAAAAGGAGGCTTAACGCATCCCCGCGATGCATTTTACCAAGCAAGTCACCACATAATAAGGAATCCATAAAACCCACTTTGTCTAACGACCGACGGAATCAGAAAGGTACACTGGTCCTTTGACAAGCAGAAAATTGACCAATAGCAAAAAGTTTCGGCCCAGGTCAGCCTGCGCGGACTGCGCAGGCTGACCTGAGTCGACACTTTTTGTAGATGCATTAAGCCTCTTTTTCACAGAGCATAGCCAATATGTCAATTTTATTTCTGTAGTAAGTTCATCCCATATCGAAGAATTACAAAATGTAAAGACATTTCATTCCTTTTTGATCTACCTTAATGGCCTACCATTGCATTTTCGTCACGATTTCCGTTCCATTGCACTGTGCAATATGTAGGAACTGATGACCGTTTATTTCCGGCCTTTGGGGGAGAAAAAGGAGACAGACAGACTGAGACAGAGTAAGGGATACTGACATGGAGAAAACCACACATAGACAGTGAGCCAGACAGACATGCAGACAGACAGAGAGACAGGCACACCGGCACACAAAGAAACAGACAGGCACACAGACACAGCAGGGTCAGAATAAGAGAATGGTCTTCCTTTCAATGAGTGATGGCTTTCTTTTTGCTGTAGTCACGACCTCCGTTTTATTTCCATCCTAAATTGTGATTACTCCAAATCCGAAATAGCTATGGCTGAAGAGCTGTCTGTCTGTGTCGCAGAAACCGGTTAAAATGGAGAGAGAGAGATCGTATGGTGTTTAACGCCGTGTTCAACATGCTATCAGTTATAACGCGGTGGCCAAAGCAAATACCCATGCTTTCCTAGAGTTTCTTTCACCAGTACTACGCAAGTAGTAAAGGAGGGTAGACCTCGGACTCGGTCCGAGGTCTACCCTCCCAGAGTGCCATTTTGTCCGAGGTCTACCCTCCCTGAGTGCCATTTTGTCCGAGGTCTACCCTCCCTGGGAGGCAAAAGACCGGTCAAAATGTCAAACCGGAAGTAGATGTCCGCCATCTTTGACGCGGCTGGGGGTCCTTTTTAACCATGGTCTGTGAAAAGGGGTCTTAATGCATCTGCGCGCACGCGCGCACGGATCGTAATGATATGGTTCGGCAGAGACTATCGTTGGACTTAGTCTTTTTTCTTCATCGGAGATAGATGTTCACCATCTTTTGTCTTTTGACGTGGCTGGGATCCTTTTTTTTAACCATGGTCTGTGAAAAGGGGACTTAATGCATCTACACGCACGTGCGCACGGGTCGTAATGACATGGTTCAGGCAGACTTAGGCTTTTCTCTGTCATCGTTGAACTTAGTCTTTTTTCCGACTTTGTTCGCCTCAATCTTTCTCTATCACCGTTGGACTTAGTCTTTTTTCCACGATATGGGTTATTTTCCCCTCCTCAGCTTGGTTCAGGCAGATACTATCGTTTGACTTAGGCTTTTCTCTGTCATCGTTGGACTTAGTCTTTTTTCCGTCTTCGTTCACCTCAGGCTTTCTCTATCACCGTCGGACTTAGTCTTTTTTCCACGATATGGGTTATTTTCCCTCCTCAGTTTGGTTCAGCCAGAGAACATCGTTGGACTTAGTCTTTTTTTCACCACAATATGGGTTATTTCACCTCCTCACGCTGGGGGCAGGCAAAGGACCATCGTTGGACTTAGTCTTTTTTCTCCGTCTTCGTTCGCCTCAGGCTTTCTCTATCACCGTTGAACTTTTTTCCACGATATGGGTTATTTTCCCCTCCTCAGCTTGGCTCAGGCAAAGACCATCGTTGAACTTAGTCTTTTTTCCGTCTTTGCTCGCCTCAATCTTTCTCTATCACCGTAGGGCTTAGTCTTTTCTTCGGCTCCTAGCAGTATGATCTTTAGACATTGCCTGACTATATGATCTGAGTGTGGGGTTTTTTTCCGGCATTTCCCGGAAATCAGTTCGTCTAGACTTACCCGACCTTAGATTTATTCGTCCCTAGTTTTATTCGTCCCTAGTTTTTAATCTGCAAAACTTTTTTAAATTGTAAAAAATTTTTATCCGAAAATTTTTATCCGAAATTTTTAAGCGTAAAAAATTTTTTCTATCGAAAAATTGTTTTCTATTGTTAAAAGTTTTTCTCTCTGCAAGATTTTTTTATTTGAAAAAATTTTTCTATCGATAAAAAAGTTTTTTCTCTCTGCAAGATTTTTTATTTGGAAAAATTTTACCTACAACTTTTTTGTCTGTAAGATTTTTTCTCTCTGCAAGATTTTTTTTAATTGAAAAAAATAGCTGCTCCATATTTGATTTTTTCTCGTCTTGGTATACTTTATGATTTATTTGCACTACTCGAGAAATGAATGCTTATAGGAAAAATCTGTTTACATTTTTATAGCTTAGTGGAGGGATTGACCTGATTTTGTCTTTGAATTAAGAGCACGAACGGGGGACTGAGCATGTAGATAGAACATAACGTACTGAAAAATCATTCACATAGAATGTTATGATCTATCTACAATTTCCAAGACTGATCTTTTTTTTTTGAAGAAATGATTGAATAAAAATGCTTTCATCGTTATTTATGTTGTCATTTTATTATTAATCCTTAAAGAGAAAAGTAAAGAAATCATGGAGGTGGATGTACAAGCTATTTTATTTCAACATCCATGTAATATTTTCATCACAGGTCCGAGTGGTTGTGGAAAGACAGTCTTTGTTCATAAATTAATTGACTATCGAGAAGATTTGTTCAATATCGTTCCTGAAAGAGTTGTCTGGTGTTACAAAGAATGGCAGTATGCTTACAATCTTATGCAGGAGAAATTCAATTCGCAGTTTGAATTAATAAAATTTGTGGAAGGAATTCCTGACGATGAAAACGAGCTTGTCAGCGATGTATCTATACCGCATTTAATCGTCTTTGATGATATGCTGGGTGAAAAAGATGAGGAAAAAATTAAACTTTGGTTTACAAGAAAAGGACATCACCGTAATGCAACCGTGATTTATATCACACAAAATATGTTTCAACAATCGAAATCGAGTCGAACCATCAGTCTTAATTCGAGATACATGATTTTATTTCGAAATGAGCGAGATAAAAATCAGATTAAAACACTAGCTCACCAAATGCAAGCTCCACATTTACTGTCTGCTTATGAAGATGCTACATCGATGGATCGTGGATATCTTGTCATCGATTTCCATTCACGAACAAATAAAGAATTAAGACTGCGAACAGATATATTTCATCGTTATGAAGAAGATGAAAGAGGTCCAACCGTTTATTCCCCTGCTTAATCGTTATAATGTTTTTTAAAATAAAAATGACTTCATTTTAATTTACATTGTCATTCTATCAATAGGCAACAGTGAGTAAACATGGCTTTACCAACCACGCCAACTTCAATTTTAGCTGCTTTGCGAAATTTAAGTCAACAAACCAATAGATATGAAAGAGAATCTGTGTTGAAAGCAGGATTAAAAGAAATTTTAGAATGGTTTACGTTGGCAGCACAAAATATCATTGAAGATAAAATCAAATCACCAAAACAAACCACCACGTATATGACAAAACATAGAGCAGATATCGAGCAGTTAGTAGATCCGAATATTGATGAGGAAATTAAACGTAGAATTATTTTAAAACCTGGAGGTGGTGGATTTCTAGGTGGTGTTATTATCAGAAGTTTACTGAGATGGGATGGAACTAAAACCGTTAGGAAATTTGGGGATGAAAGGCAACCTCGAAAACGTGCTCCGCGAAAGAGGAAATCTCCAAAGAAGAAAAAATCTCCAAGGAAGAAAAAGTCTCCAAAGAAGAAAAAATCTCAAAAGAAGAGAAATCCCCCGAAAACGCATGCAAGAACTATCACCTCACCACCTATAATTGATGCAAGAACTACCACCTCATCACCTATGATTGATGAAAGAACCACCACTTCACCACCTATAATTGATGCAAGAACTACCACCCCACCACCTATGATTGATGAAAGATTTGTTACTATGCGAAGACCTGTAGGAAGCAGCATTTCAGAACATCAACGCTATCCGAAATCCAGAAAGGAACTATTAAGTGAAAGAATGCAAAAACTCAGAACAAAGTATTCACAATTTATAGAACCAGGGAAAAAATTGAAGTTTCAATCCATTCCATCCGCCTCATGGTCTCCAAATACATTAGCTAAATATAAAAAAGGTAGAAAGGCAGAAGATCGACTGTTTGGGGATATAATCCAATATAACCTTGACACAGGGAAATATCGTGTTGACTATGACAAGCGTTTGATTCATCTTGGTGGTGGAAGAACCATCCCTCTGCCCGACAGAGGGTCAGATGTAGAAGAAAGCGAGGATGAAGAACTCACTGATTCCGATTCGTAGTTTTCTTTTGTAAAAAAAAAAAAGACAGTATGATAAAACATCAGGTATAAATGATAGTGACATGGAACTTTTATTTTCATTTGATGTGAAATAGTGATAAAGTCAACATGAAGAAAACACCTCTGATAAAAAAACACGGCTCGATGGTTATGGCCATGATACAGGCTACACCAAAAATACGTAAAAAGCTTGTCAAAGATTCACCCTCAGAAGCGATAAGGTGTATATCGGAATGCTGTCATAATGTTTTAAAAGGCAATGTACATTTATCACCTGATCAGAAGAAGAAGTTGTATTCAAGCCGACAACATCTCAGACGTTTAGCTTCAAAATCGGTCTCTGTAAAAGATAAAAAACAAATTTTAAATCAAAAAGGTGGATTTCTTTCATTGCTTGCACCTGCATTATTACCTTTGTTAGGAAAAGCCGTTATCGGAGGAATAGGAGGAGCTCTAAAAGCCTTGTAGATAAAAAATTTTCAATGAAAAAATCTTATAGATAAAAGAAATCTTGTAGATAAAAAAATCATGTCTGTTAGAAAAATGGTTATCGTGCCTTACCAGGTCTTAGAAAATATGAAACGATGGGAAGCCGAACAAGCTCAAAAACCTCGTTTACCACCTAATCCACAAGTTGCAGATGCATCACATCTTCGACAAGATATGAGTCAAATTTTACAAAGTACCGATCTGTCAGAAACAGAAAAGGCTCAAAGATATGGCGAAACTTTGATTAAGTTACAAAATTCGCTTCAGAAAACAAAACCAACTTCGATCAATTTTCTTCCAAAAACTGATGATGGTGTGCAGGAATCAGTATCTGTTGGACTGCAATCTGTTGCCTTGTATGATCGAATTTTGCAAAGTGTGCCAAAAACCATGAAAAGAAAAGCTGAGTTACTTTTGAGTATGATAAAAGACAACGATAATTTAACTTGGGCGAACAAGGGGTGGTATCATATAAAGGTACACGCATTCATGGTTCCAATATTATTGATCTTGTCAATGATGCGATACGTCAAAGAAAAGGCATCGAGCCCAGAGGATGGAAAACATTTTCAAAGGCATTACATGAAAGTAATATACCTCAAGAAGTTATTGGCAATTTGAACAGATGGAAATGGATACAAAAAGCCCACGATAAATCACCGAGTAAATCATTGAGCGAAGATGAAGAATCCTCTGCAGAATCCTATGGAGATTCCGATCACTTATTTCACACACCAAAAAGCGTACGAAAAAGTACTAAGTTAACTCCTATAAAAAGAAGTATGAAAAGAATAAAAGAAAAATCTCCATACATGAAACCTGAAGAAAGAGAACGATTGAAGCAATTCTATGTTAAAGAACTGCTAACTCCCCCAAAGTCTATAAAAAAGACTCCGACCCGTAAAACACTTCAGTCATGGGAGGCATGGTAAAGTCAAAACTTGATTACGTGTTAAGAAAGTTGTTTTATGATCCTAAAAGTACTGTCGCATTTATATCACGCTGCGAAGTCTGTTTTGAAAGGAATAAGATACAAAGATGTTCAAGAATGGTTACAGGGTGAATCCACCTACACCTTACACAAACCGATTCGTCGTCGTTTCAAAAGACGAAAAACTATTGTAGGTGGTATAGATTATCAATGGCAAGCTGATTTGGCTAACATGCAACATTTAGCAAAACAAAATAATAACAAGAAATATTTACTTTGTGTGATTGATGTGTTTTCGAGATTTTCATGGGTTATCCCTATTCCAGACAAAACGGGTAAAACTTTGATCAAAGCATTTCAATCTATCGTTCAGAAATCAAAACGAAAACCTTTAGCGCTTCAAACAGACAAAGGTTCGGAATTTAAAAACAAATCGTTTCAAGACTACTTGAAAAAGAATCAGATTCATTTTTTCACCACTGAAAACCCAGAGACAAAAGCAAGTATTGTTGAAAGATTTCAACGAACTTTGAAAACGAGAATGTGGAAATACTTTACGTACAAGAAAACAAGGCGTTACATTGACGTATTGAATTCTTTAGTTAAGAATTACAACCATACTTTTCACAGAAGTATAAAAACATCTCCTGTAATGGTAACAAAATCCAATGAGGCAGAGATTTCAAGAAATCTGTATCCTCAATTACCGGCAAATGTAATGACAAAAAAGCCGAAATTCAAAATTGGAGATCATGTTCGAATCAATAAAACAAAACGTACATTTGATAAGGGCTATTTACCGAATTGGACGCAAGAAATATTTGAAATCAGCCATGTCAACAAAACATTTTCGCCTATTACCTATAAAGTAAAAGATCTGCTGGGAGAACAGATTTTAGGAACTTATTATGAATATGAACTTCAATTAATAAAAGATGATGATATTTATGAGATTGACTCAGTTCTTGATAGACGCACAAGACGTAAGGGTAAAAAAATAATCAAAGAAATAAAAATCAATTGGAAAGGCTATCCAAAAAAATTTCAAAGTTGGATACCAGAATCCTATTTGGTGTAATCCTATTTGGTGTAATCCTATTTTAGTGTTTTGAAAACATCTATTCTTATAAAAGAAATCATATAACTTAAGAAAAAGTTATAAAAAGTCAGTACATTCATAATGAATCCACAGTCAAACATCGAGTGTGGAACAGAAAAGTCTGGAATAGAAGAAAAGTTCGGAAAAGAAAATTTCGATAGCAGTAGTAGTAGTAGTATCAGTAAGAACTACAATTGCTGTGGAAATCGTGTGCCAAAGAATCAGTTTACCTATATTTCACAGATTTTAGTCATTTATGCAATTATTGCAACCTCAATAGTACATTTAAGTATTCAAAGTCAAGATCGTGAATTGTGGCTGATCCTGTTAAGCAGCTCACTTGGATATATTCTTCCATCACCAGGGTTAAAATTCAGCAGATCAGAACAAAAGCAGTCAGGGTGGATTGATAGTAAAAAGTGAATTCGTTTTATCTCACTCTACCCAGCGATAGTTCCATGGACCTTTATCCGAACAACACCCAATGTTGTTTTAAGGTTCATTTACCAAAGACAGTTCATATTGACAAGGAAACTTGGGAAGTCGCATTAGTTCAACTTATTACTCCCTCTCAGTTCTTAAACATAAGTGAAGAAGAAGCACAGTTCGATCTTATAACAACGGATAAGGATTTAGTCAAATTAATATCACAGATAGACAAAAGAGGAGATAATATGAAAATAAATATATTAAGACAAAATAGCGGAGGTGATATAATAAAATGGGGAATTCGATTTGACTTTCCATCCGGGAATTACACTTCACCTGGTCATCTTATAGAGACGATCAATGATGTGATTCAAAACGCTATAGGTCCTGCTCTTCGTAAGAATTCGTCGGGTCTGCACATCACTTATTCACCTTCAACCAAACGTCCAAAAATTACATTTGATAATATTATAAAATCAGGGCTCAAATTACATCCATCCCTGTTTTTTAAAATGGGTGGATCACCAGAATTCAAACATGATACAATTTTTCAGGGTAAAAATATTTTCAAATACTTTAAATACAATCCAAACATTGATGCTGGCTACAATTATCTGTATATTTATTCAGATATTGCTGAACACACTATAGTGGGTGATACACTTGCTCCCATACTTCGTGTTCTACCTTTCAAAACATCCGATTTGATTGAAAATGGTTGTGGTTCTCAACATGTCAATCATGAAATTACAATACCGCATTATATTTCCGTTTCGAAATCCGATTTCGATCATATTCACATTCAAATAACAGGGGATTTAGGTATACCGGTTCATTTCATTACTGGTAAGACAATAGTGAAGTTACATTTCAGACAACGTTCAACTGACAATCATTGAAAATCATTGAAAATCATTTAAAAAATGCTACCAGTTTATCGTGGTGTAAAACATCAGTATGGCTATGGGTTAGGTTCGCTATTTAAATCGGCAGTTAAAGTAGTGACTCCATTGCTTAAACCGTTGATTAAATCTAGTTTTAATGCCGTGAAAAAAGAAGGAATCAAACAAGGAATAGGCGTAGTAGAAGATATCCTTTTACGTGGTGAAAACCCCCAAAAAGTTGTAATTTCACGGGGAAAACAAGCCATTCATGATCTAGCAGAAAAGCTAATACCAGGGATAAATAAAAGAAAATCACGAAAACCACGTCATTCCCCCTACCGCCTTCACAGTGGTAAGATCATAAGACAAAGAGACAGACGGCCTCTTGATATATTTGATTAATATAATTGATTCATATATTGAATTCATCTACTTGAATTATATAAAAATGATGCAAAGCGGGTCCTGTGAATGCAGTAAGTCAGAACTCGATGTTCTTTCTGTACCACCTACAATGACAACGATGCAAGAAAGTCAATGGATTGAACATTTTCCAATATCGTCTTTGGCAAACAATGCACCAATAGAATTTATCATACCACCTCAAACCGAACATTGGACAGATTTGTCACAATCGTATTTGTATGTCAAATACAAAGTCGTTCAAGCTGACGGTACCAATTTACTTGCCAATGCAAATGTGGCCCCTGTAAACAACTTCCTGCACAGTTTGTTTAGCAGTATCGATTTGTATCTAAATAATAAACTAATCACCAGCAATTCAGATACCTATCTATATAGAGCATATATCGAAAATCTTATGTCATATAATTCTGACAGCAAGACTACGCATTTGAAAGCTGGCGATCTTTGGATTGAAGACACCTCCACTCATTTCAATTCACTCAACCATGATGGAGATAACGAAGGCTTAAAAGATAGAATGGGTGAAATTGCACAAAGTAGAACTGCCGAACTTTTTGGACGCTTGCATCTTGATCTGTTTCAACAAGAAAAATATTTACCTAATGGTATTGAAATCAGACTTAGATTAAACAGATCTTCGCTAAACTTTTGTCTCACAGGAGGCGGTGGTGCACCAGCTTCAAAAATTGTACTGGAAACAGTCAGTCTTCATGTGCGAAATGTCGAATTGTTACCTGTTGTTGCAAATGATCTAAATCATGTTATTGCTCAGCAAAACATGAAAATCCCTATTCGTAGGGTTGAAGTAAAAACTTTTACCATTTCTACAGGCCTTCAGTCTAAAGTTGAAGATCATTTGTTTCAAGGACAACTTCCAAAACGCATTTTCATTGCAATGGTAGCAAATACTGATTATAATGGGGATTATGGTAGAAATCCATTTTTCTTTCATCATTTTAATCTGTCAAAAATTGATGTATCATGTAATGGTCACAGTATTCATAACAGACCCTTTGAACCTAACTTTGAAGCAGGATTGTATTTGAAATCCTTTCTATCATTGTATCAGGCTAACTCATCTTTAGCACTCAATAAATCATTTAATATTGGTAAAGAAGACTATGTTGGTGGATACTGTTTGTGGGGATACGATTTGACAGCGGATCAAGGCAGTGAAGAAGGACAACTTCATCCTATAAAAACTGGAAATCTTCGAATTGAACTTCAGTTTGCTCAAGCTCTGCCAGCAGCTATCAACGTTATTGTCTTTGCTGAATTTGACAATCAGATTGAAATCAACAGTTTGAGAGAAGTTATCACAGATTATTAATCCTGGAAAAATCAACAGAAACTCTCTGATCAAAAGATAGCTTTCACAAAAAAACAGTCCTTTTTCAGGACTAAGGAATATAATATCGAAAACGACAGTTCTTTTCAGAACTATTGAAAAACAGTCCTTTTCAGGACTATCTACAGGACTAAAGAACTGAAAAAACGATGTTGGGACTCAGATTTGCTATAACACTTAGAGAAGAAGTAGAAAAAGTGAAATATTCCGTGTCGAAGTGCATCTCTACTCGGAAAAATGACATTCACAACAGCTTCGAAAAACATATGACTGAAAAATTAAAAAATCTTATTGTCAGTGAAGTTACCAACCAGTGTTACGGATGTCAAGTGGATCATCCCAGTCAAACACAGCATGAACTGTGTTTATTCAAGGATAGACAAGAACATACAGATATGTTCATAGAAAAAGCCATGATGGAATTAAATCCATACGAAATCATGGAGAAATGGTATCCTGAACTCATAGAAATGAATGAAAGTGACTATGTGGAAGCCTACAGATTATGGCGAAATATAAAACAAAACATTTTATCTGAATTCACGGAGTCGTGGTTACAATACTGGTGTGACAAAGTAAAACAATCTTGGGAAGAAAGTGATTAGAAAAAATGTATACTTCTGAAATTCAATACATATTGGATCACGATACATGGATAAAAAATCTACAGGCAAAAGTCTGTGCAAAAGATCAGTTACCTCGACAAAAACCCGATCATGTGAAAGCCTACATTGTGAACACAGAGAAATCAACCGGTCCAGGAGAACACTGGGTAGCCGTGATATTCAACAATAATGGCGATGTACTATACTTTGATCCCTACGGACTACCACCACTTGAGCCAGAAATCATTAACTTTTTAGACAATCATTCTTATTCGTGGAGATACAATCGACAAACTCTTCAGAGTCCACAGGGGAAAGTTTGCGGATTTTACTGTATCTTCGCATTGGATGCTGCTGCCAGAGGACAAATAGTATATAAATGTATAATAGTTCTTTTATCTATGTGTTTGTTGTAAATATGTTCATTGCTCAGTTCATTGTTCAGTTCTGTTCAAATAAAAGTTATACTGTTTAAATGGTGTTTTTTCATTCTTTTTTCCACAAAGATAATTTCTCCACAAAATATCAGTCTTGATAAAATGTAGATAGATCATATAGTACATTATGTTCTATCTATATGGTCTCGCCCACGTTCGTACTCTTAATTCCAAGACAAAAGAAGGTCAATCCCTCCATCAAGCTATAAAACCAGCAAATTTCTCTATATACCATTTCATTTCCACGATGGGTTTGTTCAGATTCTGCTGTGGACTAATTGGTAAAAGTCGAAGGAACGAGGAGAAGAGAAAACGTCAAAAGACAAAGACGTCGGCTGAGTTCTCTGCAAGACAAGGGCATAACCCCAATATCCAGAACCCAACAGCTAATTTCTACCCCGATCTTTGGGTTATGCCAACTGATGATCCAATCTTTGGGGAGTGTGTGATATCAACCAACCAATGAGGTGATGATGAGGAGGTTTAGAACCCTCTATCTTTCTCTGATTTTGGAATTAACTTGCTCGGATGATTAATTTAATTCCAATCCAGAGAATGGTAAAAAAACAGCTCTTTTCAGAGCTAACATTCATCCCAGAAAGTCCTATCTTCGAGACTTGTCAATTTTACGACTGAGTACCATTCCAAGAGCTACATTCCAAGAGTTACATTCCAAACGATATACTCCAATTCGAATTAACTCAAAAAAAGGTTAAGTCCAACACGATGCTTGTATGGTAAGGATTTATGCTATAAGCCATCTCTGACCAACTCAGAAGATAGCGTATAGCATAAAGGTGTCAAATCTTGTCTGACTAATTCAATCAAATCGACAAATAGTGCTATACATCACCTCAGCTCTCAGATCTTATAGACAAGTTACAAAGCAATACGATCTTTATCCCTAAAGTTAGTTTTTAAAAAAAAGACTGAGTTCGTCAGACAAATATCTAAAGATCATACAGCTAGGAGCCGAAGAAAAGACTAAGTCCAATGGTGATAGAGAAAGATTGAGGCGGACAAAGTCGGAAAAAGGACTAAGTCCAACAGTGATCTCTGCCTGAGCCAAGCTGAGGAGGGAAAAAAGACTAAGTCCAACGATGTTCTCTGGCTGAACCAAACTGAGGAGGGAAAATAACCCATATCGTGGAAAAAAGACTAAGTCCGACGGTGATAGAGAAAGCCTGAGGTGAACGAAGACGGAAAAAAGACTAAGTCCAACGATGACAGAGAAAAGCCTAAGTCAAACGATAGTGTCTGCCTGAACCAAGCTGAGGAGGGGAAAATAACCCATATCGTGGAAAAAAGACTAAGTCCAACGGTGATAGAGAAAGATTGAGGCGAACAAAGTCGGAAAAAAGACTAAGTTCAACGATGACAGAGAAAAGCCTAAGTCTGCCTGAACCATGTCATTACGACCCGTGCGCACGTGCGTGTAGATGCATTAAGTCCCCTTTTCACAGACCATGGTTAAAAAAAAGGATCCCAGCCACGTCAAAAGACAAAAGATGGTGAACATCTATCTCCGATGAAGAAAAAAGACTAAGTCCAACGATAGTCTCTGCCGAACCATATCATTACGATCCGTGCGCGCGTGCGCGCAGATGCATTAAGACCCCTTTTCACAGACCATGGTTAAAAAGGACCCCCAGCCGCGTCAAAGATGGCGGACATCTACTTCCGGTTTGACATTTTGACCGGTCTTTTGCCTCCCAGGGAGGGTAGACCTCGGACAAAATGGCACTCAGGGAGGGTAGACCTCGGATAAAATGGCACTCTGGGAGGGTAGACCTCGGACCGAGTCCGAGGTCTACCCTCCTTTACTACTTACGCATAATATTCTTTCCAAGCCACTGGCTGCTTTCCCACATAACTATCGTCGAAATGTTGATCAGCGGTGAGAAAGGAATGAAACTTGTCGCAATGACTATCATCAATCCTCGGGGAAAGAAAGTGGCCGAGCCGGGGATCGACCCCTGTTCTCAAGTGCTGTACGCTACCGACTGAGATACCGGGGCACGGCGAGAGAGAGAGTATTTATTTCATCCACTCGTACATGATTGCTTGCCACTACGGTTAAAGCAATGTTTCTATGTTGTCCTTTAACGTTAATCGGCGAAACCGTGATGACTCTTGAAGCAAATTTCCTAAATCCTCAAAAAGAATTTGTGTTAACCGGAATTCGAAATGGAAGACTCCAGTTTACGAGCTTGAACCCTTCACCACATGTGACAAAACTTTTAGACTCCACGACATGAAACCATGTTTAGGCGAATTATCAAATGTATCCAGACTCGTAGGATTTCTTTTTGTAGGGGTAGTGACGTTGTCGGAAAACCGAGGAAAATGTTGGTTACTCCCATTCTCTTCTTTTCCCGAAATGTTTACAAAGGCCTTGTTCTTCATTATCGTTAAAACAGGAGATGTCCTGGTAAAGAGCTCATGAAGCAATGTGCTTAACCCTTTACCAACAATCCCGGGTTTTAAAGACCCTGGGAAAAAAGCCTGTTCAAAACATTGTGGAAAAAGGAGAAAATGCTGGTAACCAGCATTTTCTCCTTTTCCCACAATGTTTTCTGCCATATCAAAGACAGAAATAATTATTTGAGCTATATTTTTTTTGTCGTATGCAAGTGCTTTCAATTTTGGTCTAATCCAAAATTTTGTCGTTTGGTGCAGAGTTAAACTACGTCTGTATTGTTTATTACCTCTGCTCCTTTCCGCTTTGCGTCATTCGCTAATAACAAGGGAAACAACCACGAATCTGTGACCGCCTCGCCTGGTATCCACAAACCCCCTTTACACGAGCCTTGTAGATAGGGTTCCCTTTGGTGAACCTCGGACGGCGACAGCAAGGAAACCGTGCTAAAGTTTTGTCTTCTGCACTTTTCTATAATACCAGTGAGTTCGTTCTTCTGGGGACGATAATGGAGACAACAACGTATGGTCAATTTTTATTTCTACTCTGCGAGGTTTTTTTCAATGACATAAAAATTCAATAGTAGAAATCTATCCATCTTCGCAAGGCAACGTGACGATCACTTGCCCCTTGCTGATCGAGTCGAAATTTGTTAGCTTTGCGATACGTGTAGTCAGGACTGAAAGCACCCATCAAATACCCGTTACATTTGCTATCCAACATCAGCAGAACGTAAATAAAAATGGCGACCACAGGAGAAAGTTGTCGGATATGCTGGGAATTATTACTCAAAAAATATCGACGAACAATATTTTCTCCAACATTCACTGTCACAATTATATTCAATGTAGTTTTAGGACAAATCCCGACATCAGATAATGGGCTGTCAAATTACGGGTGTGGCTTTTGCTACGCAAAACTTAACAAGATTTTGAAAATAAATTTTGACTTGACAAATCATCTGTCAAGTTTGCGATCTGAAAATCAGTTGGCAAATTACGGAGAAAGCGTGCCGAACAAACTATCATTGGACCAAACATTAGTGGCCAATTGTCAAGAACTCCCGTTAAAACAACACCAAAGCGCTTAATAGATCATAGCTAAACAAAAAAGCCTTTCGCTATATGTAACTAAATTCCGCAGGAGTTATGTTACGCGACGTTTGATTGGTTTTCGATGACGTAAATCTAGGGGTGATAACCATCAAAATCCTGTAGGTGGCGCGTCGCCGTGCTAACAAATTTCGACTCGATCAGCCAAGGAGTAAGATCCACGTAGTGTTTTCGTCACCTTGACTTGCGGAGATGAAATCTACCAGGGAACCGCCTCGCTCGGTAAACTGGCAGCCTGTTATCGATCTTCGTATCAACGTCTATCGGACGGTTACGGGAGATACAACGGGTACCAGTTTACTCGTCCGGTAGCTCAATCGCTTACATACATGGCTTGAAATCAGGTGGTCACTGTTTCAAATCTCCAGTTTGTTCGATTAAATTAATTAGGGTTGATGATAAATATTGTCGCAGACTTTATTCCTCTCCAACAACTGTATACTGTTTTGGCGACGTTCATGTGGGAAAGTAGCCAGGGTCTTGAGAGGAATATTGTGCGTAAAACTGGCCAAAATATATCCTAGAAAGCTTGGAAAGGTGCACTGGCCGCTACGATATATCTGAAATAATATTGAAAACGGCATTAAGCACCATACAATCAAGCAAGTCTTATGAAATAATGGGAGGAAACATGATCTGTGTAGCACTTAGGTTGGTTACCTCCCCTGATTTCGCTATCACATACTTTAGTAGGGGAACCACTTCGCATGTGTTAAACATGGGTCTCCTTTGTGACTTTTCTTTCCAAAGTTTTCCACCAAGAAGCAGAATTAATTTGTACAATTGTCATTGAGAAGTGTTTGGTACTTAACCCTTTACCAGAACGTAAAAAAGCGAGTCATCAATTTAATTATTGATCCATACAATTAATTTTGTCTAACAACTAAGTTATGAAGTAGACTGTTCTTTAATATGCAGATTATTTAAGAATAGCAAATAGGTTTATCGATCTTCGTATCAACGTATTGACCAAAGTCAGCCGGCGCGGACTGCGTAGGCTGACATGAGTCGATACTTTTTGCAGATGCATTAAACCCCCTTATCACACAGCATGGTTCATATATAAAGTCTCTGTAACCTGTTGGTCGGTCCACGCTACCATTGTTGCTCCAATTTTACGGACTGGTACACCGAGTTTGTCTAGTAGTCCAAACACCCGTTCCTGTGTATATCGGATACATTCTACCTCATGCCCATCTTCTTGCGCATCGAACCCTGTGTGCAGCATGCCACTGAATTATAAACAGGGATCAGTGAACACATACGTCAAACCTGACTAAAGCAACCCTCAAAGGAAGAAAAAAAAATGAGTATTTTCAGACAAGTCGTTGTCAACACAAACGCTAATTTGTGGTTTTGAAAATTTTTAGGACCTATACATGACGATAGCCAATGATTAACCATTTAACTAATTTATATGAGCCATGCTCTGTGAGAAGGGGTTTAATGCATCTGCGAAAAGTATCGACCAAGGTCAGCTTGACCTGGGCCGAAATTTTCCGCTATTGGTCAGTTTTCTGTATGTCAAAGGACCAGTCTACGTCATGATTCAGTTGGTTGTTCGAAAAAGTGGTCATTATGGATCCATAATTATGTGATGGCTTAATTGGTTCCATGCATTGCGGAGATGCATTAAGCCCCCCTTTGCCAGAGCATGGCTCATGTATTTCAAACTATCCATAAAGGGAGATAAAACTGTCGCCTATAACCCCTAACTTAAAACAGGTCATCATTGCTATCACACCAAACACAAAAGGAAGCCATTTGGGCATATGTCAATAATAACGAAGTCCTTTTTGGACATAAAGAAATTGGGTTTATCTTGGACGAGCCCCAAGTTCCCTTGCTTGTAATCCAGAGTTTATGAAATGGTTCTACCCAAAGTCTTTCTAAGCACTCTGAAAGTCAAGGCGACCAAATCCATTCATCCTTCAACCGTTCTGCAATTCGAAAAGGGTGCTTATTAGGAAAAGGAAGTGGAAGAAAGTATAGATTGGTGTGTAACAATACATAGCTGAAATAATGTTGAAACAGCGTTAAACACCAAGCAAACCAAACTCTTCCCGAAAGCTGTTGAAAAGCAAAATGAACTACCTGTTCCCAGAACTTGCCTCTGCTAGCAAGTCGGCATTCTTTTCCACCAGTATACAACTGTAGCCTTGGTTAGTGAGTTGCGAGAGTGTGGCACATCCAACAACTCCGCCCCCGATAACAGCGACATCATACATAACGACCTAGCGCGGTTAATCAGTGTCCACTGTATTGAGAAAAGAAAACACAAACTTTGTCGGTAGTAGTATAAGTAAGTAGCCTGGGTCAAAGTGACCCAGGCTACTTACCCTGAGGGAGATTTTGACCCAGATCACTTACCCCGGGTAAGTGATCTGGGTCAAATTCCGGTCAATTTGAAAAATTTTGGGTCGATTTGGGTAAAAAATGGCATTTTTTTTATTCGGATTGTTTTGTTTTTTTCGTGGTTGTGATTTTTTTCAACTTCTAATGACAGCAACCGACCCAGAGTACCTACCGCGGGTAGGCACTCTGGGTCAGATTCCGCTCAGTCCCTAGTCTAGCTACCCAGAGGGAAATTTGTCCCCAGAGTGCCTACCCGGGGTAGGCACTCTGGGGACAAAATCCGGTCAATTTGTCCCCAGAGTACCTACCCTCAGCCCGGGTAGGTACTCTGGGGACCAATCCAGTCAATTTTGGATCGATTTGGGTAAAAAATGGCATTTTCTGGCATTTTTGCTTCCCCCCTCCGTCCCTAGTCTAGCTACCCTGAGGGAGGATTTCTGGCCCGGAGTACCTACCCCCGGGTAGGTATTCCGGGCCAGATTCCGGTCCCCAGAGTACCTACCCTGAGGGTAGGTACTCTGGGGACAATTTCGGTTGATTTCAATGGATCAGAAGACATTGACAATTTGAAAGATAGATCTTTCATGGTAGATGGTTAGCCCTGAAAAGGGCTGTTTTGTTTGGAGACTGTGTTTTTTCTCTCTACTGACAGCTTTTCTCCGTTCTTCTTGGGGATTTTTGGGTTTTCTCTGTCATCGTTGGACTTAGTCTTTTTCCATGATATGGGTTATTTTCTGTCTTTGTTCGGCTTAGGCTTTCTCTGCTTTCGTTGGACTTAGTCTTTTTTCCCATGATATGGATTATATTCCTTCTCAGCTTGGTTCAGCCAAAGACTGGCTCAAAGTTTGATTTTACTTGAAAGAGTAGTCTTAAAACCTTCTGTGTAGATGAAGGAGAAAATAAGGTTGTAACATGACTTGTAGCTGACGATCTTGTATAAAGTACTTAAAAAGTAGTCTTACATTCATGTAGTTAGTGGTGGGACGATGTTTTTAAAGCGATCTATTTGGAGCAGGCTCCGGCGTTATCAAAATTGTCTTCCTTTGTTTTTTCAACCCGTCCTTATTATTTAAAATCATAGAATGATAAAAGAATAAGCAGCGTGTGGCGAGAGTGACACGCATCGTTATATACATAGCTTTTTTTTCGTCTGCATGTTTTAGCCCGAGATTAAATAATACTACCAGAGCGTTTTTATCTCACCGAGACTGGAGTGTATTTTCCAATATGAACAGCAGAGTGAAAGTAAAGTACGTCTACTCTCTCTGAAGGGTTAAACCGAACTGATTACTACCAGAGCGTTTTACATCGCTGAGACTGGGGTGTATTTCAGTAACAAATATCGTCTACTATTTTCCAATACGTGGCGGAGAGCGATAGTAAAATACGTCTACTCTCTCTGAAGGTTTAAACCGAACTGATTAGGCGTAGAATTGTTTATCTTGCAGGCGAGTCCATGTGTGACGGGTGAACAGGTAGTATTTGTCTGTATAGTGCAATGAAATCAAATGAGATATTGTACAACAGTTTAACCGATGGTTACAATAGACTCGTCGAGTGTGTATATATAGAGTGCGAATTTCTAATAATATTATCGCTACTGCAGTATTTCGCGTTACTATCGGTACCATGATTGAAATTTTATATCGACGTTTAAAATTGTAGTGGGAGTACATTTTATTATCGGGTTTGGTGGGATGTAAATCCATAGTGTTAAATGTACAACTATAACGGGTTGAAGCTTTGGTATCGCACATTTGTTACCGAATTGAGTACGGGGAGTCTGCGCTATCCACTGAGCTATGAGGTGATGATGAGGAGGTTTAGAACCCTCTACGGGGAAAAGAAGGTACAGTCTTTTTCAGACCTAGCCAAGACCCAAGAAAGAACTTTTTCGAATTGTCAAAAACAAAAAAAGTCAAGTCCTATATGTTTATTTAAAACTTTTTATTTTATAACTTTTATTTTAGAACATTTTGTACAATATTCATTACAATGAAACTTTGAACTGTAAAAACAAAATGAATGAAAAAACTTTTTTCTTCGGAATGTCATAGAACTTTGAACTGTAAAAAGACAGAATGAATGAAAAAACTTTTTTTCACTTAGACTGTTTTTCTTTTTTCTTCGGAATGTCAGATTCACATTTACTCTTACGTTTTTTTCCCCTTTCATTGTTTTTTAATACCATATCTGGACACATTTCATTCCCATGTTTTGTCGATTTGCAAAAGAAACAGTTGTTTTTTTTGCTTTGTCGTTTTTTCTTCTTTTCGTTATTTTGACGTTTTTCCTCTGGTCTTTTTTCTATCAACACTAAATCTTTTGATTCTTCCTTCCCGTTTGAACAATCCGACTCTGCAGAAAATTCGTTTTTTGTGCAATCTATGAGATTTTGTTTGTCCAGATTTTTCCGTAAAGTCTCTAATTTATCTGCTATTTTGCAGATCTCTGAATCCTTAATACCCGTGTTGTCAGTCTGCATGTCTATGGTCTGAGTTTCAACGGATGATGTATCCTGTGGTGAACTTTTTTTCCATGTATTTTCATTGCTGAATGATTTGCAGAATGAATTTACTACCCCAACGTATTTCATATGTTTGAGGTTGACAGCTGTTGGTGAAATTTTGATGTCATGGCTGAGCGGATCCACATAGACAAAAACATTTTCTCCTGTCTGCTTTTCTTTTTCTGGACATTCTCTGGCCCAATGCCCTGTTTTGTTGCACGTAAAACAAATATTTGTTCTCACACCATTCATCCCATAGCGTTTGTCGATCGTTGTTTGATCCAAAACTCTGTAGCTGGTCATACGGTAAACATCTTTTTCTGCTAGATGTTGTTGGGATAAAAATGATCCCACGTAGACGCCGTTATGTTTAACTTGATACTTTGACGGAATATTGCTGATCTCATAATCGTGGGTGTATGGGTTAACATACAGATACACTCTCTTCGGTGTTGTATTTTGCAGTTTGAACTCGCTCATTTTCTTTTATCAACTGTATTGTCTGAGGTTGGTCAGAGAAATAATGAGATTTTCACAGTCGACGTCTCTATTTATACACTACTGTAAGGAAAGAGTCTATAAATTGTTAGGTTTTTTTCTCGGTTCCTTCATTTTGTCTTCTCAGTCAGAGCTGAAACGATGGCTAAAAGAAAAAGAATAGTAGATTATTCAGACAGTGAAAGTGACGATGAGTCATTTCCACCAAAAAAGAAAAAATCTTTACCGTTGAAAGAAGAAAGTGATAGTGACGATGAGTCATTTCCACCAAAAAAGAAAAAAACTGTACCATTGAAAGAAGAAAGTGACAGTGAAGATGATATCTTTTCACCAAATATGTTCGTGGATAAAAAAGAAGAAAACAGCAGCTCTACTTTGGATATGAGAAGTCTGTATGACTTAATAGAAAGGGGAAAAAAGAAGTCAAGAAAATTTAGAACAGAATCACATGTATTGTCAGTGAGTTTTAAGAAATTTGAAGAATTATCACCCCAGAGACTGCTTGGATTATTTGACAATGTTACCCATGAAATCATTCAAAAGTTAGATGCAAACCCGACAGATATGATTAGAATTACCATCGATCATCCTTCATTGGAGATGGGGATTCATATTCCCTTTTTAGCTACAGAACAGCTGCAAGGTGAAACTATATTGAATGAAATTGAACGAGTTTTACAGTCAAATACAGATTTTGTCTTGAACGACGGATCCATGACATTTGACATTACACATACAATACCTCCATGTGGTAACGGAAAAAATCTTAGAACCACAGAACTATTGGATTCGAAAGTTTTTGCCAAGAAGAAACAATCGCTTATTCAAATTAACAACCATGATCGATTATGTTTTGCAAGAGCCGTTGTTGTGGGAATTTGCTACCATGAACGTGAAAACAACGAAGTATGGAATCGGAGATGGAATATTATTCGTCGTTCAGACCGTGCTCTTCAAAAGATTGAAGCCGAGAAATTGATGAATGAAGCTGGAGTTTTACCAACACAGGCTGTAGGAATTGATGAATTCAAAAAAATTCAATTGTTTTTGTATGAAAAAGACTATGTCATTAAAGTTCACGACCAACATTCCAAAACGAGGAAAATATTTGAACATCCAGAAGTGAAAGACAATAGTAAGATCATACATTTATACTTTCATCAAAACCATTATGACTATATCAAATCCATCAAAGGTTTTTTTTGTTGTGCTTGTTATTGTGAGTTCTGTGATGTGGGTTATAACAGGCGGGAAGATCATACTTGCTCAAAAATCTGCAAAGGTTGTTATCGTGCTGGAAAATGTCCATCAGAATCCAAAGAGTATGTCTGTTCCAAGTGTCATCGGCGATTTTTTAGTGCAGCATGCTTTGAAAATCACAGAAATGTTCAAGGTAAAGAAAAGAAATCCATTTGTGAATTAGTGAAACTCTGTTCAAAATGTGGTGTACAGTATCTTGTCAGAAAGGGAAATCATATCTGTAAGGGAAAGAAAAAGTGTCACCTCTGCAAGAAAATTGTTGACTTTTCTCATCGCTGTTTTATTCAACCTTACCAAAGTAAGATGAAACACGACAGCGATGATGAGACGAGTTCTTCTCTAGTCAAAAAACCACAGTTCATTTTCTTTGATTTTGAATGCAAACAAGATACAGGGCTGCACATCCCAAATTATTGTATAGCACATAGAGCATGTGATGATTGTATCGATAAACCACTTGATTTTCATTGTTCTACATGCAGTGAATTTGAAGAGGGTAGGGAAGTTATTTTTCAAGGAGAAGAAACTTTGAGTCAATTTTGCAACTGGCTCTTTTCAAAACATCACAAAGGAGTCACAGCTATGGCTCATAATTTAAAAGGGTATGACGGTCAGTTCATTCTTAACTATATTGTTAAAGTTGGGTTAAAACTTCCAAAATTGATCATGAATGGAAACAATATTATGAAGTTAGAATTGAATGGTGTGCGTCTGATCGACTCCTTCAATTTCATGAACTTTGGGCTGGCGAAATTTCCAGCCACATTTGGTCTTCAAGAAATGAAAAAAGGTTACTTTCCTCACTGGGCAAATACAGATGAATTTTGGAGTTATATTGGACCATACTTGGATATGTCTTATTACAAACCCGACTCAATGTCTGAAGAGGGTAGGTCGAAATTCATAGTCTGGTATAATGACAAAGTTCAAAAGGGTGAGGAATTCAATTTTCAAAAAGAGATGGAATCGTACTGTAGGTCAGATGTCGATATCCTAAGACGGGGATGTGCTGAATTCAGAAAGCTGTTTATCGAACAGGGTGGTATTTGTCCATTTTTAGAGGCAATTACCATCGCTGATGCCTGTAACAAAGTCTGGCGAAGCAAATATTTGCCAGAAAATCAAATTGCTATCATTTCAAGTAAAGATTCGTCCAGACGTCGTTTTTCTATGAAAGCGATACGTTGGATTCAAAGCGTAGCTCGGGAAAAAGGTATTCATATTCGCCATGCAAAAAATGGTGGGGAAGTTCAAATCGGAAGATATACTGTAGATGGTTTTCACCGTCAATCAAACACTGTCTATGAATTCCTTGGGGATTTGTATCATGGTTGTCCTGTATGTTATACAGATCGAAATCAGATCAATCCTATCAATGGGAGACCTATGGGTGAATTGTACGAACATACCTTTAAACGTATAGCAGATATTAAAGAAATGGGGTATAATGTAGTGTACATTTGGGAGCACGAATTCGATGCTAAGATGAAGGATAAAGAGTACAAAAAACTCATTGAAAAGTTATATCCACATTTGGATCCCATCGATCCGAGGGAGGGATTGTCTGGGGGAAGATGTAATGCTATAAAAATTAGCTACGATGTTGATGAAAAAAGCAAGAAGGAAATCAAGTACATTGATATCTGTTCTCTGTACCCTTATGTTTGTAAACATAAATCCTACCCTGTGGGTCAGCCAGAAATTTTGACTAGTGAGAATATTGAGATGAAGAATATTCGTCAGTATGAGGGGTTAATCAAATGCAAAGTTTTACCTCCAACTGATTTGTTTCACCCCGTTCTTCCAGTTCACTGTAACAATAAAATGATGTTTCCACTCTGTATGAAATGCGCAGAAGAAAGTTCAAACATTTGTAATCATGACAGAGAAGAGAGGGCTTTGGTTGGAACTTGGGTTAGCTTTGAATTATTCAAAGCTCTTGACTGTGGCTATCGGCTAATACAAGTGTATGAAATCTGGCATTTCAATTCTGTTTCGGACCAATTCTTTAAAGGCTATGTGGATAATTTCTTGAAAATTAAGCAAGAAGCCAGTGGTTACCCAAATTGGTGTCAATCAGATTCGGAAAAAGATCAATTCGTTTGTGAATATGAGAAGGCAGAAGGGGTTCGTCTTGATCCAAGTTGTATTCAAAAAAACCCTGGGAGAAGATCGTTTGCTAAGATTATGTTGAACTGTCTTTGGGGGAAATTAGCCCAGCGTGAAAAATTGACTCAGACGGAATACATCAGTGATCCGTCTAAATATTTTGAATTAGTCACCAACCCCAATTTCATTGTAAAGCATGTAGAAATCTTTGACGAGGACTGTCCATTCATCTTGGTTAACTATGAATCAAAATTGGAACATATTGATACCCACGCTACAGCCAACGTGGTAGTAGGGTCTTACGTAACAGCTTATGCAAGGTTGGAGTTGTACGCCGTTCTTGAAAAGTTAAAAGATAGAGTTCTGTATTTCGATACAGATAGTTGTATGTACATTCATGATCCTGAATTATGGAACCCACCCATTATTAACAGTAGGTTAGGAAAATGGACTGATGAAGAGCCTGACTGTAAAATTACTCAATTCAGAGGACTTGGGCCTAAAAATTATGCTTATAAGATGAAAACAAAAGATGGAAAAGAGATAAGTAAATGTAAAGTGAAGGGAATTACTTTGGATTACAATACCAAGCAGGTGGTGAATTTCGATACCTATTCAAAATGTGCTTTGGATCGTACGATAGAAATCAAAATTCAGTATGATTGTAAAATTAAAAGACATAGAGATAGAACAGTGACCAGCGAAGCGCAGACAAAAACGTTTCGCTCTGTCTATACCAAAAGAGTTATTGTAAATGCTACTGACACTGTGCCCTATGGTTATAAAAGTCTGAGAAAATAAATTTCTATAGCGCATTGTTTTGTGGTAAACAGATAAAGTAAGACGGAAAAATATTAGGCGTTTGGTGAAAAATGGCAAGTGAAATGCTGCCTTTACCCATAGAACTACGTGAAAAAGTTTATGGAGAATTTGTTCGACAACACACGCTCGATGAAGGAACACAGTTTAACCTTAAATTCAGATGTGTGCAATTTTGGATAGATAAATTGCATAAGGGAGTTGCAAAAGGAGAGACATCCTGCAAAATGTATAGCATGCACGACTTTATTACAATGCTGGTGACTGAGTCAGATTTCGATACCGCTATCAAAGGCTATTTGACAGCTTGTTTGTGGAAAAGTGACTATTTCGCTAAGAAATTGCAAGCCACAAGTCGATGGCGATTCATTATCATAGGAAGACCAGAAGAAAGTTATCTGAATCTACTGAAAATGAAATCAGTCCTGTTTAACTTTTACTTACGGTATACAAAATCAAGAGATAATGCAGAAGGAGTGGATATCATGGAAGGCTATATTCTATTCGATAGAGATGTTACAGAAAAAATTGTACTTTCAACTCTTTCGTCAAAAGCAGTATTCAAAAACGTCTTTGAAATTAGAGGAACGTGTGAATATAGTGGTTTGGACAGTGTATATCCATTGTCTTTGGGTAATGAACAATTGCACAAAGTTATTGTGGAACATGAAGACAAATGGAAAAATCGAGGTATTTGTGAATTCGCCTTGTAAGATTGTAAGAATTATTTGTAAAAACTGCATTGTTAAAAACTTTGAATGAATTGTTGTAAATATATTAGAATGTTTTAACAAATGTTAAAAAATGTTATAGTGTTTTTTTTTAAACGATTGTTAAAACTGCCTTGTAAGAAATTGTCTTGTGAAAATGTTAGAATGTTTTAACGATTGTTAAAAAATGTTATAGTGTTTTTTAACGATTGTTAAAACTGTATTGTTTAAAAACAATTGTAAGTTGAATAAAGTTAATAAACTGCATTGTCAATGCTTTGTATATAAAATGTTCCCAAAAAGTTCAGACTTGGAAAGGAAAAGAGTTTGAATAAACAAACGATTTTAAAAGATCGTTTGTTTTTGATTCCTTCCAAAAAGAAAAAGCTCAGCTTTGAGCAAAGTTTGAATAAAGAAAATGTCTTGTTAAAACTGCCTTGTAAAAATGTTAGAATGATTTAACAAGTGTTAAAAAGATTTAACGGTTGTTAAAACTTTCTAACATTGTCTTTGTAAATAGGTTAGAATGATTGAAACGTTCCTGTTTTTTCATGATAATGTTATCATGTTTTAAGAAGTTGAATAAAGTTTAATTATAGTGTTAGAATGTTTACTTTAAAAAAACGTTTGAATAAAGAAATAAATTAAAAAGGTCGTCTGTTTTGATTTCTTCCCAAAAGACTTGGCCGAAGAGAAAAACTTGGAAAAAACAAAAGGTCGCCTGTTTTTTTGATTCCTCCCAAAAAACTTGGGTAAAGAGAAAAAAACTTTGAATAAACAAACGATTTTAAAAGATCGTTTGTTTTTGATTTTAAAAGATCGTTTGTTTTTGATTCCTTCCCAAAAAAAACTTGATCGAAGAGAAAAAACTTGGAAAAACAAAAGATCGTTTGTTTTTGATTCCTCCCAAAAACTTGGGTAAAGAGAGAAAACTTGGAATAAAGAAATGATTTTAAAAAGGTCGTCTGTTTTTGATTCCTTCCCAAAAACTTGAATAAAGAAAAGCACAGCTTTGAACGAAGTTAAAAAACTTTGAATAAAGAAATGATTTTAAAAAGGTCGTCTGTTTTGATTCCTTCCCAAAAAACATGGAAAAGAACAGAGATGGGAAAAAATGTAGATAGAACATTACATTCTCCCAACCTTTGCCCCAATAGAGAGAGAAAGAACACCTCTCCAAAAAAACTAAATCCTACAGAGATGAACGATGATCGTTCAAGCCGAACAAAGACGGTTGAGAAAAGACTAAGTCAAACAGTGGCCTTCGGCTGAACCAAGCTGAGAAGGAAAATAACCCATATCATGGAAAAAAGACTAAGTCCAACGATGACCTTTGTCTGAACCAAACTAAGGAGGGAAATAACCCCTATCGCTGAAAAAAGACTAAGTCCAACGCCAGTAGAGCATTGACCTATCGTGGAGAAAAAAGACTAAGTCGAACAAGGTGATTGCCTAAACCAGCGTAAGGTGGTAAAATAAACCATATCGTGGAGTTAAGGGTTGTATCAAAAACGTTAAGGGTTACAACCAGCCGTTAAGGGTTAAGAAGAAATTTGTCCATTAGAAGAAAGTATATGGGTTTTAGGCTTTGGTTGAACCAACGAAAGACCAACATATCGTGGAAAAAGACTAAGTTCGACGATGATAGAGGAAGAACAGATCTCAGCCGAACAAAGACGGGACCAATTTGGGCTAGTTTGTCCTCCCTAGGGAGGGTAAACCGGCCCAACTTTTCAGAGCTAATCATCTACCATGAAAGATCTATCTTTCAAATTGTCAACGACTTCTAATCCATTGAAATCAACCGGAATTTTACCCAGAGTACCTATCCGAGGGTAGGTACTCTGGGTCAACTGAACCAAACTAAGGAGGGAAATAACCCCTATCGCTGAAAAAGACTAAGTTCGACGATGATAGAGGAAGAACAGATCTCAGCCGAACAAAGACGGGACCAATTTGGGCTAGTTTGTCCTCCCTAGGGAGGGTAAACCGGGCCAACTTTTCAGAGCTAATCATCTACCATGAAAGATCTATCTTTCAAATTGTCAACGACTTCTAATCCATTGAAATCAACCGGAATTTTACCCAGAGTACCTATCCAAGGGGTAGGTACTCTGGGTCAACTGAACCAAACTAAGGAGGGAAATAACCTATATCGTGGAGAAAGATTAAGTCCAACGCTAGTAGAGCATTGAGCTATCGTGGAGAAAAAAAGACTAAGTCGAACAAGGTGATTGCCTAAACCGGCGTAAGGTGGTAAAATAAACCATATCGTGGAGTTAAGGGTTGTATCAAAAAACGTTAAGGGTTACAACCAGTCGTTACAGTTTTAACAATCGTTAAAAAAGCACTATAACATTTTTTTAACATTTGTTAAAACATTCTAATATATTTACAACAATTCATTCATTGTTTCTGACAGTTCAAAGTTTCATTGTAATGAATAAAAAGTTTGAGGATATATAAATAACTGTAAGAAAACAATATCGTGTTACATTGAAGTGAACGATCAAAGTAAGACGTTCTTTTAAAATCAGATTTAAAATCAGATTTTAAAAAACAGTTTTTAAAAACAGCTCTAAAAGAGTGAAAAAATCAAAAGTTATAAAATAAAAAGTGAAAAAAATCATGTCAGGTGAAATGTTATCTTTAGAACTAGGTGAAAAAGATGATAGAGAATTCAGCCATCAGCATACGCTCGATGAACGACTACAGTTTGATATTAAATTCACCTGTGTGAAACTTTGGATAAACAAATTGCATAAGGGAGTTGTAAAAGGAGAAACATCCTGCAAACTGTATAGAATGCACAGCTTTATTGTAATGATGGGGGATGATACAAATTTCGATCTTCCTCTCCAAGCTTATTTAGCAATTTGTCTGTTGAAAGACAACTATATTGCTAAACAAATGCGAACCACAAGTCGATGGGTATTCATCATCGTAGGAAGAACAGAAGAAAGTTTTCTGAACATCCTGAAAATGAAAGCCGTTCTGTTTGACTTTTACTTACGCTACAAAAAAGGATCTATTCAAGACGGTGAGGAAACAATGGAAACCATGGAAGGCTATATTCTATTTGATAGAGATGTCACAGAAGAAACCGTATATTCAGCTCTCTCGACAAAAGATATTTCAAAACATGTTTTAAAACATGTTTTTCCATTTAGTGGAGTACGTGAATATAGTGAAATGGATAGCAAATTTCCATTGTTTTTAGGTCATGAACAATTGCATAAAGTTATTGTGGAACATGAAAACAAGTGGAAAAATCGAGGCATCTGCGAATTCGCATTGTAAAAATGTTAGAATGCTTTAACGATTGTTAAAAAATGTTATAGTGCTTTTTTAACGATTGTAAAAACTTTAACAATAATATTGTTAAAAACTATATTGTAAAAAAAACATTGTCATTGTTGTAGATTAAAAAACTTTGTATATAAAAATGTTCCCAAAAAGTTCAGACTTGGGAAAAGTTTGAATAAAGAATATATCTTGCAGAGAATGCTTTAACGATTGTTAAAAATGTTATAGTGCTTTTTTAACGATTGTTAAAACTGTCTTGTTAAAAACATTGTCAATGCTTTGTATATAAAAAAATGTATCCAAAAAGTTCAGACTTGGGAAAAGTTTGAATAAAGAATATATCTTGCAGAGAATGCTTTAACGATTGTTAAAAATGTTATAGTGCTTTTTTAACGATTGTTAAAACTGTCTTGTTAAAAACATTGTCAATGCTTTGTATATAAAAAAATGTATCCAAAAAGTTCAGACTTGGGAAAAGTTTGAATAAAGAATATATCTTGCAGAGAATGCTTTAACGATTGTTAAAAAATGTTATAGTGCTTTTTTAACGATTGTTAAAACTGTCTTGTTAAAAAACAATTGTAAGTTGAATAAAGTTAATAAACTGCATTGTCAATGCTTTGTATATAAAATGTTCCCAAAAAGTTCAGACTTGGAAAGGAAAAGAGTTTGAATAAACAAACGATTTTAAAAGATCGTTTGTTTTTGATTCCTTCCAAAAAGAAAAAGCTCAGCTTTGAGCAAAGTTTGAATAAAGAAAATGTCTTGTTAAAACTGACTTGTAAGAAATTGTCTTGTAAAAATGTTAGAATGATTTAACAAGTGTTAAAAAGATTTAACGGTTGTTAAAACTTTCTAACATTGTCTTTGTAAATAGGTTAGAATGATTGAAACGTTCCTGTTTTTTCATGATAATGTTATCATGTTTTAAGAAGTTGAATAAAGTTTAATTATAGTGTTAGAATGTTTACTTTAAAAAAACGTTTGAATAAAGAAATAAATTAAAAAGGTCGTCTGTTTTGATTTCTTCCCAAAAGACTTGGCCGAAGAGAAAAACTTGGAAAAAACAAAAGGTCGCCTGTTTTTTTGATTCCTCCCAGAAAACTTGACCGAAGAGAAAAAACTTGGAATAAACAAATGATTTTAAAAGATCGTTTGTTTTTGATTCCTTCCCAAAAGACTTGGGAAACAAAAGAACGTCTGTTTTTTGATTCCTTCCCAAAAACTTGAATAAAGAAAAGCACAGCTTTGGACGAAGTTAAAAAAAACTTGGAATAAAGAAATGATTTTAAAAAGTCGTCTGTTTTTGATTCCTTCCCAAAAACTTGGAAAAGAAAAGCACAGCTTTGGACGAAGTTAAAAAACTTTGAATAAAGAAATGATTTTAAAAAGGTCGTCTGTTTTTGATTCCTTCCCAAAAAACATGGAAAAGAACAGAGATGGAAAAAATGTACTATATGACCTCACATTCTATGTGAGGTCACATAGTACATTATGTTCTATCTACAATACCTACAGAAAAAGTCTATATCCCAAGACAAGTCCCTTCGACCAAAAAACTATAAATTGCTGGCGAACTTTCTCACTAGAATCATTCGACTTTCGATTCTCGAATAGTACGAATAAAAATTTTGAATAAAACTGTTAACTAGAAAAAAGTTTTTGTTAACTAGTGTGAATAAAACAAACTGTTAACAGAAAATGGACTCCAACTTAGACCAAACGGATCATGGAAGAATGGTCTCCAAATTAGACCAGACAAATCACGGAAGAATGGATCCTATGGAATCCAACTTAGACGACGTCTCCTTACCACAAGAAAATCCCGACCTAGACATTTTCTCACCACAGCCCGAAAACAGCAGAGATATTCTATCGATAGCTATGAATTCAACATTCATCGACTCGATGATACCACCAGCTAACAAAATCGAAGAAGAAATAACTCAGATGATTTCAACCCAAAATTCTGTAATAACTCAGATTTTAGATGAAGTGAAGATGTTGAATAAAAACATTGAGACATCATGCCAACAAAATCAACAAAATCGACAGAACTACCAGAGTCAACAAGATTCGTCTTTAAGACAAGATTCATCTATAACGATTTCAACCCAGGTTAACTTTGATAAAACCAGTTTTCAAAAGCTAACAGTTTCTACCGTCACGCCTATAGAACATCAGACAACTCACCAGTCAACTCAACAGTCAACTTATCAGCCAACTCATCAGTCAACTCAGACAGAAGAACCCAAGCCAAAAAGAAGAGGAAGAAAACGAAAATCAGAGACAGTAGAGAAAGATGATAACCAACTTCACAAAAAACAACGATTCGATCCCTACTCTGTAATACCACCACGAGTAGAAACAAAAAACGGGGCTGGGAAAATATGGAAAAAACATTGACAACTTCAAAGAGTTCAACTTTCCGATGATCTCGAAAGAACAAGGAGAAAAGCTATCGTCAGAAGAAAAGCTATAGTCAGAAGAAAGTTCACGATAGAGGAAAAAATCTCAATAGAGAGGAAGACTCTCAATAGAGAAGAAATCTTTGAAAGAGCGACACCAAAAAAATCGTCTCAATAGAGGAGAAACAGTCCTTTTCAGGACTAATCAAAACCCTAGAAAATCTATCTTCAACATTTGTGAATAAGTAAGACACCTAACCTCCAAGCGTATAAAAGACGATGCTATTTCCAGTAATTAATCATTCGGATTCCCGAATAGACGACAGCTAAAAGAAATGGTGATGGACTATCGTATACAATTTCTACTTCTCTCGATGACAAAATGGTATCTAACAACCTTTCTGCTGGCTATGATGCATGACTCCGCTTTGCCTATACATAAAATAAACAAAATAAGAAAGCTGATAGCAGATCGGAGAAGAGTAGTGGAGTGTCCTATCTGTCAGGTGAATTTTGGATCCTATCATTAGACGAGGAGAAGAAAGACCACAGCAAGAAAGAATCAAAGGAAAAGCTGATGATAAAAGCAGACTCTCAATAGAGGAGAAAAAACCATAGAAACCAAAAAATCGAAACAGTCCTTTTCAGGACTAACCAAGACCTAGAAAAGTCTATCTTACTCAAATTGTCAATTTCGCAGATGTATTCTAAGAGTTGTACTCTTACAGAGAGAGAAAAAATGCAAAGAAAAAACTTTTTTAGTGATAGAAAAAATTTTACGATTAAATATTTATTGATAGAAAAATTTCGGATAAAAATTTTTACAATTTAAAAATTTTACAGATTAAAAAACTAGGGTCGAATAAAACTAGGGATGAATAAGCCTAAGATCGGGTAAGACTAAGATCGGATAAGTTTAGATGATCCAATTCCTGGGAAATGGTGGGAAAAACCCAGTAAACATGATTCCGTTACATACCGTTACATTTTCGGAAAATGACGTCATGTCTGATTTCCGGGAAAGTTACGTAGTGCACAAAGGGAGGTAAATCTTGTCTAACTAATGCAATCATAATACGGTATATAACTCATATAACCCATATCGTGGAGAAAAGACTAAGTCCAAACAAAACAGCCCTTTTCCAAATAACTGGAATTGTCCCCAGAGTACCTACCCTCAGGGTAGGTACTCTGGGGACAGCTAACCATCTACCATGAAAGATCTATCTTTCAAATTGTCAACGACTTCTGATCCATTGAAATTGACCGGATTTTTACCCAGAGTACCTACCCGAGGGTAGGCACTCTGGGTCAAATCCTCCTCCTTTTCAGGGCTAACCATCTACCATGAAAGATCTATCTTTTCAAATTGTCAACGACTTCTGATCCATTGAAATTGACCGGATTTTTTACCCAGAGTACCTACCCGGGGTAGGTACTCTGGGCCAGAAATCCTCCCTCAGGGTAGGTACTCTGGGGACAAATCTCCTGCCGGAACTACTTTTGTCCGAGCCCGGGATAGGTACTCTGGGGACAAATCTCCTGCCGGAACTACTTTTGTCCGAGCCCGGGTAGGTACTCCGGGCCAGAAATCCTCCTGAACCAACTACCGGAACTACTTTTATTCATACTCTGGGCCAGAAATCCTCCCTCAGGGTAGGTACTCTGAGGACAAATCTCCTGCGGGCTAACCATCTACCATGAAAGATCTATCTTTTCAAATTGTCACCCGAAAATTTTCCAAATAACCGGATTAGTCCCCAGATCACTTACCCGGGGAAGCACTCTGGGGACAAATTTTCCCTCAGGGTAAGCAGACTGCGGCAAACAGCTGTCCGGCCTGTGGGAAAGTTGGAGGTTGTGCATAAAAAACACAATCTCCAAACAAAACAGCCCTTTTCAGGGCTAACCATCTACCATGAAAGATCTATCTTTCAAATTGTCACCCGAAAATTTTCCAAATAACCGGATTAGTCCCCAGATCACTTACCCGGGGAAGCACTCTGGGCCAGAAATCTCCCTCAGGGTAACTAGACTAGGGACGGAGGGGGGGAAGCAAAAATGCCAGAAAATGCCATTTTTTACCCAAATCGACCAAAAATTTTCCAAATTGACCGGAATCTGGCCCGGAGTACCTACCCGGGGAAGCACTCTGGGCCAGAAATTTCCCTCAGGGTAGGTACTCTGAGGACAAATCTCCTGCCGGAACTACTTTTATTCAAGTAGGGACTATTTTTTATTGTATTCCTACGTCGCGGAAGCCGATTTACCGCCAAAACTGCGGTGATGCGGCATTTTTTCTCCAAATTGACCGGAATTTGACCCAGATCACTTACCCGGGGTAAGTGATCTGGGTCAAAATCTCCCTCAGGGTAAGTAGCCTGGGTCACTTTGACCCAGGCTACTTACTTATACTACTGTCGGTTACGAAAGGTACTTTGATTGCGGTACAATTCGTCAATGTAAGTTCAGCTGATAAAACTACACAAATACCCCAAACTTTGAGCTGGCAATCTAATTTGCATTCATTAAAGGTCAGTAATTGCGCCATTCCACTGCAAATGTGCAAATGCCCCATTTCCAAAATTGTTTGAAACAAACATGACTCTGCAAGGGCGAAAAAAAAAAATTGATTCTTCATAGGTTTCATTGAATTTTTTATTTTGTTCCCTCAAAGTATTCACCTCCAACAGATATACAAAGTTTCAGTCTCCGGATCCAATCTTTGCAGGCATTTTCATAGTCTTTTTAGGTATACTATGAAGAATACTAGAATAATGCAGAGCCGAGCAGTTTGCGCTGAACAAATATTCGACCTGAAGGTATTTTTTAAGCTTGGAGACAAAAAGAAGTCACAAGAGGCAAGGTCAGGTAAATACGGAGGGTAAGGGGGGCACAACGACTTTTTTTGCTTCAGAAAGTCTTGCACCTCGTACAAAAGACAATGACTGAAACTGATGGTTCACACTCGTTGAAATAGAGTTGACAGAAAATGAATTACAGTGTCTTCATAATATGCCTATGAAGAATAAAATTTTATGTTCTTAGATGCATTCATATTTGAACACTTCTCGTAACTCATTGCTATCGAAACGTTTGTAACATTTTCGGAATTTAAACAACAATAATCATCGTATATATCAATGTATTCCCTCTTCACCTGACGACAATATTTTAGACTTACCCCAGCTGAAAGTACCTGCAGACGATAAATTGAATTAAACAAAACTGATAGAATTTGTCTTCAAGAGGGTAAAACACATTTTGGTAACCAGTATTTTCGCATAATGTTTTCTACCATCTGCTACATTCAATACATGTACAAATGCTTTTCACCTGGACTAGTCTCATTTCAGGCAAGTAGAGGTCATTGCTATGACTGGGACAAACTTAACCCTTAGGCTGCTAAGCGCGAATCAATGGCTTTTGGGGACAGTGTAGATCAAGATCAGACTGCACAGAGCGTGTAGTCTGATCTTGGAACTACTATATCGATATGGAGATTATTTTACAAAAAAAAAAAAAATATGAAAGCGCCAAAGTAAGGATTTTTCCACTTTTGGCTTGAACTTTTCTTTAAAAGTTATTCAGCAGGTTAAGAGTTAAATATACTGATAAGGTTTACACAGTACCAACCCTTTACCAGACAACAAAATTTTAGACTCATCCATATTGAAAGGATTTGCAGATGACAATTTAAACATGACTGAAATGACATAATTTGTCTAAGAAAGGGTAGAAAACATTTTGGGAAAAAGAGAAGATGTTGGTTACCCGCATTTTCTCCTTTTCCCATTATGTTTTCAAAAGGCTTCTATTTCAGGGTCGTTAAAAGTTGGGATTGTGTGGTAAAGGATTAATATGGTTTCAATTGTTGGATCTGTCTATGAAAGAGTGGGAAACCTTTGTGGAAAAAGAAGAATACACTCGTAACCAGGATTTGCCTCATTTCCTGCGTTGTTTTCAAAAGCCTTCTCTGTCAAAGTCGTTATTTAAAACGTGGCATTATGTGATAGAGCGTTAATTTCTGACCTCCTGCAGATAATTTGTGCGTCATACAGCCGGCCACTTTTCTAAACATTGCAACAAGAGGAGATATAGCGAATTCTTCACGAATAATTTCACTTTTAGCTACAATGGTCTTAATTACTGCATATTTACCTTAATCCGGGGTTATTTTCCTTGTTTGGAAAGAACGTTATCTGCAGTAATTTGTTTTTGGATATTTATGCGTTTTCTAGTGTTGTATATACACGTATGCAGTGCTTCTATTTAACCCTTACGCTTCTGTACAAATGAAACGAAACTTTCAAGTCGATTGTAAAAACCTAATTTTTGCTATTTCATAGGTTTTTTTTTTTTTTTTGGGGGGGGGGTTATATCTCCATATCGGACAGTGTAGATCCAAGATCAGACTGCACGTACTGTGCAGTCTGATCTTGATCTCCGCTGTCCGTAAAAGGTGAGTGAGTCGCGCTAAGGAGCTTAAGAGGACCTAAATCGGGAAAGGTCTGATAAATTTAAAGACGTTCTCCAGCAAACTGTCGGCGGACCATGTTATCGACAAAACAAAACGGCAAATTCTATTCTACGTTTATTTCAATAGTGTTTTGCATACTGTTAGGAATAATTCATGTTCAGGTAACGTTATAATCTATACACTTTTAAGTTAACATTTAAAATCTTGCATTCAAATTGATTAAAAATTTCCACGGTTTGAGTGAATCTAAGGTGTATCTAATACGACGCGAAGTTTTGTTCGCTTCAATGTCCTAGTTCGCTTCAAATTGTAAAAAGGTGGAGCAGCTTGTACGAATTAATGAACATCAAGATGTATCAACACTCATGTGTATCAACAGATATACACTCGTTACGTTCACGAAAACGATTACCTGTTACAGGAAATGGAACTTCAAGGTCTTGTTAATGCAACAGATGCTAAGATCCACAACACAATGTGGACGAAATCATGGGCTGTCGCCGTACCGAAAGGCATATTTGATTGTGTGTAGATAGGAATCCATTTACGGTTTACAACTCTTTGTCAACGAGTACATCTAAAGTTTTAAAAACGCGTCTTGGCCTACTTTTAATCAATTATGACGATATTTTACGTACAGTAAGTGTATGCAAATATTACAAATGAAATATGTTAACTCTTAGGTCTTGCTCACGCTATGTATTTCCACATCCAGCTGAATAATAGGCCTACCCGAGGTAGTCCACATATCCTTGTTAATCAAGTTTCGTACGAAACGTCTTTACTCATGAGGATCTATGCATCAAGGCGTGTGCTATTTTGGATAAGCTATTAATTTGTTTTTACAACTGCGTAAAAAGGGTAAATTTATGTCGTGCCGATTACAGTATCATCAGATCCGGACATATAAGTCGCTGGATTATGATGCTTTTATGTCTATCCATAAAATTAAGCAGAATTGATAGATACATGTATATAATACATGTATATTGTATAGATCCCTGCACAGAAGAAGGGTAAATCCAAGTAATTTTGCAGTTCTTCACAGTTTCGCCATTTTCCATGCAGTATATCAAAGCTAAAACCATGTGATATCACAGACTATATAGTAGCTGCTACATTTGTGCTAGTGTTTCTCTTCGCCTCTACCTCTATACAGGTAGACACGTCACAGTCATCTGCCTTTAACTCTTTCACTGCCAATGTCGCCTTGGACATATTTTGCGGATGAAGTAGATCAAGATCAGACTGCACAAAAAGTGTAGTCTGATCCTGGATCTACACCATCCGCTACCTGATACAAATCTTCGACCAAAATTGGCTACAAAAGCGACGATAATATACTTCTAGACCTTGAGAAATGTCGTATCCGTTGGAGTCATGCTCTGTGAAAAGGGGGCTTAATGCATTCGCGAAAAGTATTGACCCATGTCCGCGCAGGCTGACATGAGCCGAAACTTTTCGCTATCTTTAAATTTTCTGCATTTCAAGGGATAATTCTACTTCATAATTCAGTCGGTTGTTTGACAAATTGGATTTTATGGATCCATATTCAGTCGATGTCTTGCTTGGTATAATGCATCACGGAGATGCATTAAGCCCCCTTTTGCCGCTCTCATTATTTGACAGCGAAAGTTTTAAGTTAATGCTTTATAACCCTCACTCTTCTTTTCTCTCAGGCTGCAGAGCCATGGCACCCTACAAATTTGATTCACTGTCGAACGAACGGCGACTGCAATGGTGATCATTTGTGCTGTTCGATAACACCGGCTCTCGGCCGTCGTCTAGTTACTCAGGAACGACAAATCCCTGCGAACTGGGACGGTATGGTACACTATTGTCTCCCTTGGAAAATCGAAAACGCCACCTGGTGTGATTTAAGACTCCAGTATTCCCAGACAACTTCCGCATACTACGGCCTCTGCCCATGCGGTCCTAGGTTACATTGTACACCAACAGACCAATTAGATCCAAAATATTATCCACGTGACAGATATGGAAAATGCACCCCAGTATCTTTACGTTGACACAAAAAGTCCTATGAATCATTTCAATAGTGTATAAATTTATGGATTTAAGGAGAATCAGGTGTTTTTAAGTCCACTGTTGTTATGGCCAGCATAATCAATTCCCTTAACCCTTTCCCAAACAAGCCCTGGTTTTCACGTGTCTGCAGTGTAAGTCTTTTGAAAACACTGTGGGAAAAGGAGAAATTGCTCGTAACGAGCAATTTCTCCTTTTCCCACAGCGTTTTCTACCCATTTTGAGACCTTTCTGCCATTTTCATCAAATTTAAAATTGTCGTCTGCAAACTCTTTCAATTTGGACCAGTCCAAAATTTGTCGTTTGGGAAAGGGTTAAATGATTGCGAATGAGGCAGGCTAAGCAAAGTGTTGGGATGTTTGTGTATGTATACAAGCTGAGGCTGAAGCATTTCTATCGATATGTTTAAAACTTAAACCTGATCTTGGATCTACACTGTCCGATAAGGATTTTTTTTTTTTTTGTCCAACAAATAAGTTTGAAATAGCAACATTCGGGTTACAATCAGCTTGAACATTTCATTGAACTTTATAACCCTGAAGCTGTGAAGTAAATGAAACTTTCAAGCCGATAGTAGCAACCCAAATATTGTAATTTCAAAGTTACTTTTGCGGAAAAAATCTTATCGGACAGTGTAGATCTAAGATCAGACTGCATGTTATGTACAGTCTGATCTTCATCTACACTGTCCACAAAAGGTCGTTGAGACGCGCTTAGCAGCCTAACGGTTCGGCAGTATAAGTGATTAGTCTGTGTGCGCTAAGTGCACCAGCTTAGTGCCTTCACTGTATTTGTCTGCTTTGGTACAGTGGCACTTTGTTGCGACTTGCTAATCGTAACAACCGGTTCATATTAATCGTCGGATATTTAACGGTGAAACCTAGTTTTAAACAGTGATCAATTATGGAGGGTGGCTTTGAAGTCTTTGAAAAGGTAGCATACCAACGATGTTTTCAAATGCATTCTTCCTTAACGGGATTTAATGGAGAAACCTAAATTTAAGCTAATCAGTTATGGGGGGTGGCTATGAAGTCTTTGAAACGGTAGCATACCAACAATGTATTCAACTGCATTCTTCCTTACGGGATTGTTCGGTAGAAGGTAAAGTATTGCTGCGCCCCGGTATGCCAGTAGTAATGGTAAAGGGCTCTTTACCCTGGGGTTGTAAGTTCAAATTTAACTTGACCATTTTCCTTAGGATTGATGCAGTGTAATTCAACAGCTGTTTGTATTTTATAAGCTGCTTTCCCTTTTTTTAAAAACATAATTGCGTCAGGTGGTTTAATGCATCTGCAAAAAGTACTGAACCAGCACAGCTTGCGAAGTTCCAGCAGGCTGTCCTGGTAGAAACTGTCTATTATTGGTAAATTTTCTGCTTGTCAAAGGGCAGTTGGACCTATATATGCAACAACTTGATAAGTATGGTGTATTGCGGTGATGCATGATACCTACTGCCTTTAGTTGCTCAATAAATGAGTCGTGCCCTGGCAAAAGGGAGCTTATTGCATCTCCGTGATGCATTATACCAAGCAAGGCATCACATAATTATGGACCCCCATATAATCCATTTAGTTTAACAACCGACTTGAATCATGATGTAGATTGTTCCATTGACATGCAGAAAATTTAAAGATGGCAAAAGGTTTCGGCCCATGTCAGCCTGCGCAGGCTGACGTGGGTCGATACTTTTTGCGGATGCATTAAGCCCCCTATCCACAGAGCATGGCTCATTATTTTATTTGATGAGCGAAATTTAGCGAGTGAACCTTTACGTGTCCGATACGGTAAGACTTTTCCGAAAATGAACTTTAAGATATGAATATTTTGGGTTCATACGATAGGCTATGAATTTTTCATTTAACGTATTTCATGTAGATGATAAATAAATAAATAAATAAAGTACAATATCTCTCTTAAAACAACACGTGAAAACTTAATATTTTACACACTTTATTCGTATATATGTTGGGGCAATACATTATAAAACAAAATCAATTTTCAGCCGTGTTTTGTCAAACTAAAATAGAGTCACCAAAAATATCCAGCTTAACTTGGATTTTACTATCTGAGAATCCGGGTTCCCGCTCAGAGCTTTATCCGTGTTGAGTGTCCTTGAAAAAGGTACTTCAAGGCCCCAGCCCAGGACTGATGAGGCCCAAGAAACGCAAAAAAAAAATATTCTAAATAATGTTAAAATGCCGTTGAAAACTGCTTAAACACTAAAGAAAACATAAAAAGCTTCATCGAAAATTTTATTTGAGTCATGCTCTGCTAAAAGGGGGTTTAATGCGTCTGCAAACGGTATTGATCCATGTCAGCTTATGCAGTCCGCGTAGGCAGACCTTGGTTGAAATTTTCTGCTATTGGTCATTTTTCTGCATGTCAAAGGACCATTCTACCTCACGATTCAGCCGGGTTTTAGACGAAATGGTTCAATATTATGCAACGAATTTCTTCGTATATTGCATCACGAAGATGCGTTAGCCCCCTCCCCCCTCCCCTTTTCGAGAGCGCTTCTCACTTATTACATGGAATATAAACAAAGAACCCTTTACCGAACGACATTTTGTTCGAGTTTTGATGTATTGTTTCTTTATCAACTATCTATACCTGACTTCAACAATTTTGACTTGTCGTCCACATGGAAAGTATTTGAAGATGTCAGTTGTAATTATCTCAAATGATGCGACTTGTTTTTTTTTTTTTTTTTTTGTTTGTTTAATCACAGAAAATATTGTTGGTAGAAAGAGAAGAAAATGTTGGTTACAAGCAATTTCTCCATTTCCTTGAATATTAAAAAAAAGGCCTTCTTCCTTAACCCTTAGAGCACTGAATAAACCTATCAATCATTTTCAACCTAATAATACGACCCAAACAATTTCAATTTCATGGTTCCTTTTATCTATAGTGTTTCAGCAAAGCGGAAAGCGTAGATAAAAGATCAGGCTGCAAGATTTGTGCAGCCTGATCTTGATCTACACTAGCTGCAAAGGCAACTTTAGTTGTGAGAGGCGCTTTAAGGGTTAAGGTCTTCAAAACACTTGTAAGATCGTTTGGTAAAGGGTAAAACCACAGACTTATATCCTGCTTCTTTCAAAAGTTGTTCAGATTTATCACGTTGACAGCTCGTTCCTTGTTTCACAAGGTTTCACTAACACAAGGCTGGAGTTCTGCAGTGCCTTGCCCAAGGACATGGGAGCACTTATGCGTGTTTACAAATGATGACGGGGACGTGTGCATGATGCACAACGTAGTCACTGACACTTCCCATGATTGTCCGACGTATGGTACCCTGTCCACGACTTCCCATCACTATGAAATCTACTTTCTGTTTCTCCGCAGCTTTAATGATGGCGTCGCCAGGGCTGCCGTGTAATTTCTCAAGAACATGTCGAATCTGGAAAAGAGTTTTCCTTTACCCTTATGCTGTTAAACGCTACTCAAGGTTCTTTTGCTAACAATGTAGATCAAGATCTGCACAGATCGTGCAGTCTGATCCTTGATCTACACTATCCTATCAGGTGATACCCCCCCCCCCCCCCCCGCCCCCGCCCCGACGAATAACTTTAGTTTAAACATATTTTATTCAACAGTACAAATTTACAAGAGAAATGAAATACAATCTATGACAAGCAAACTGAAGAAAAGGATTAGAACGAAAGCATAGGCTTATAAAGTTCTTCTCCAAACGAATAACTTTGAAACAGCAACATTTGGCTTCATACTACCGGCTGAAAGTTTCGTTTAATTTATTTTGCAGTTTAAGGGTTAAATAAATCTCATTTAAGAATGAAATTTAATTTTTGTTTTTAACATGGTCATTGCTATTATTAGTATTCAAACAAAAACTAGTTTTCACTTTAATAAAAAAAAGTCTTTTGCAAACACTGATACTCAACGTTTACCTGTAATCGTAACCTTTTACGAGCCCGTTGGAAGAAGGACTTACTTTATATTTGGTAATAAATTCCTCAATGTCTCTAAATACATGTTTGGTATGTTCTTCATGTTCATGTATCATGGCCTGAATGGCTGACGGGTTGCCTGCCATCATTGCTGTAGCTGAAATACAGTTGTAATTTCATTGCTTATGTATACGTTATGTTGAACATAAAAATATTTGCATAGTATAATAATGAGCAATACATCTGCAAAAAGTATCGGCCCATATCAGCCTGCGCAGACCGCGCAGGCTGACATGGGTCGAAACTTTTTGCTGTTGGTCAATTTTCTGCACGTCCAAGTAGCACACTTCCTCCAGATTAAGTCAATCGTTAGACTAAATGGATTTTATGGAGCTATAATTAGTTAATGTTTTACTTACTTGGTATAATGCATAACGGAGATGCATTAAGCCCCCTTTGCCAGAATATGATTCTAATGTTTGGAAGCCTTTCCTGGTATCGAAACATTTTTTTTAGGATTCATTCTGTCTGACAGAGTCCAGGGTCCGTATTCACCAATCAGTTTAAATTGCATTCTTACTCTCATTCTAGAGTCGTTGTCGTTGTTGACACGGAATAGAAATTGATAAACCAAGTCAAGTACACAGGATTTCTGTTGTTTCTTTAAAAATATGTAATTAAGCCATGTTCTGTTAAAAGGGGGTTTAATGCATCTGCAAAACGTTTCGACCCAGTCCGCGCAGGCTAACTTTGGACGAAAACTTTTGCTTTTGGTCAATTTTCTCTACGTCAAAGTACGACTGTAACTCATGATTCAGTCAGACAAAATGGATTTTATGGATCCATAATTATGTGATGACTTGTTTGGTAAAATGACTCACAGAGATGCATTAGACCCCCTTTTGCCAAAACATGGCTCATTTATAATATAATAAAATTATCATGAGAGAGAAGGAGAAAAACAAATATACAACGGTGTCCATAAACTTGAGAAGACTTGTTGCTTTTAGCCATCTGATTGGCCGAGACATCAAAATTTGACTGTAACACAACTTCTGATTGGCTAAACCAAATGGTTTCAGCCAATGAGAAGTTATGATACTTTCAAATTAAGAAAATTCTGGAGAATAAGACTAAGAACATTCTTAACCCTATAGCTACTAAGCGCGACTTACTGACCTTTTGCGGACATTGTCGATTAAAATCAAACTGCACAGAACGTGCAGTCTGATCTTGATCTACTTTGTCCGATAATGAGATATTTATCTCCAAAAAATCTAGTTTGAAACAACAATTTTTGGGTTTTACTATCGGCTTGGAAGTTTTATTACCCAGGGTCCCTATTCAGCAACCGTTTTAATAAATTGCTTTTAGTCTAAATTTGAAAAATAACACAATTTCTAATTGGCTAAGCCAAATGGTTGAATCAATTAGAAAATACGTTACTTTTAAATTTAGAACATTCTTCAGAATTAGACCAAAGATGTGATTAAGAAGCGTTGGTGAATACGGACCCAGATGGCTTGTCTTGAAAGTTCGGTTGTGTCACAATGTGCTCTCAAGCTTAATGATACCATTGCATCACAAGTACGTTTCTTCCTGATCGATGCCTCTGTACTACAAATTCTCTATTCGCTACCAAGTGTAGATACGATATTCGGCCAAGAAATGAAAAAAAAAACATGGTATAGTTTGTACAAATGAGCCATGCTCTGTGAAAAAGGGGCTTAATGTATATGCAAAAAGTACCGACCCAGGTCAGCCTGCGCATTCCGCGCAGGCTGACCTGGGTCGATACTTTTTGCTATTGGTCGATTTTCAACATGTCAAAGGACCAGTGTACCTCATGGTTCATTCGATTGTAAGACAAACTGGATTTTGTGGATCCACAATCAAATGATGACTGATATGGTATCATGCATCACAGAGATGCATTAAAACCTCTTTTGCCAGACTATGGCTCAATTATATTTTAAAAAAAAATCTTACTCACGTGGTAGAGCGATATTTTCAACAGAGTAAGCAATGATGGCATTGTCTCCCTCTTTGTAACCGTTCTTCACGTACCCTGTAAGAGAGAAATATATAAGATAATTAAGATCTCTGTTGGCCACAAGGACACATAGAGGAAAAGGTCGAGGGAACTGGTACTGAGTAGGCCAGTATCGGATGACTATATGACAATGTAACTTCTAACATTAGTTGGTTTTGATGTTCGATTTAACCCTTAAGCTGCCAAGCGCGACTCACTGACTTTTTGCGGACAGTGTAGATCAAGATCAGACTGCACAGAACGAACTATACTGCCCGATAAGGAAGTATTGTTCTTCAAAAACAAGTTTGAAATAATATTAATAGGGTTTTTACTATCGTCTTGAGAGTTTTATTTAACTTATTTAGCAGGTCAAGATAACGGTTAACGATCGAGAAGATTCCATTCCAAACACTTAACACTTTATCAAGGATTTCCCTACCTTGTTTTTTACCAGATATACTCACATGAATATACACAGCGTAACCCTTAGGCTGCTAAGCGCGACTCACTGACCTTTTGCGGACAGTGTAGATAAAGATCAGACTGCACAGAACGTGCAGTCTGATCTTGGATCTACACAATCCGACAAGGAGGGTTTTTTCTCCAAAAAACAAGTTTGTAATAGCATTATTCGTGTTTTTACTATTGCCTTGAACGTTTTATTTTAAGTTATTCAGCAGGATAAGAGTTAAAGCCTTTGAGCGCAAAATAAACCAAATGCACATTTCCAGACCGTATACTTGCTGCTTCAAGACCATTTGGGACGAACTACATCCAAGACTCAACCTTAACTAGGAGCCATGCTCTGGAAAAGAGGGGTTTAATGTGTATCCAAGATGGATGATTCAAAGTAAGCCATTACAGTATTATGGATTTATAAAATCCTTTTTGTCTACCAACCGACAGATCCTTTGACAGGCAGAAAATTTACCAAAAACAAAAAGTTTCGACCCAGGTCAGCCTGCGCGGACTGCGCAGGCTGACCTGGATCAAAACGTTTTGCAGATGCATTTAAACCCCTTTTCACATAGCATGGCCCACATGTATGTAACACAGTCACTTGCTTTCTGGCATGTTTCCCCTCTATAGAGTTTACATCATTTAGTTATGTAGGGCAAGGCTTTGACAAAATAAAATGCCTATCAATGGTTATCAGTTTTATGCTAAATAAAGCATACAAGTACATGTCCGCATGCATGTCCGAAATGTTATGATCATATCGTATTAAGTAATGTTTTTTTTAGAACTTACAGTCTAAAGCCGCTTTCGAAAATGCGCTTCCATCCACAGCGATAAGAACATTTCTTTTGATGTCCGTAAGTGACGTTTCTGCTGTCTGTGTGTCCGCCATCTTGCCTGACTGATATTGACGAACGTTATCTGTATCGTATATTGTATATAACAACGGGGTCCTATCTTTGAGCGACTGATAAATAATGTATATGAGCCGTGCTCTGTGAAGAGGGGGCTTAATGCATCTCTGTTGATGGATGATACCAAGCAAGCAATCACATAATTATGGATCCATAAAAGCCGTTTTTTTTTTGTTTTTTTTTCAAAAAGTCTGACGTAGAATGGTCCTTTGACATGCAGAAAATTGGCCAAATGCGAAAAGTTTCGACTCAGGTCAGCCTGCGCGGACTGCGCAGGCTGACCTGGGTCGATACCTTTCGCAGATGCATTAAGCCCCCCTTTTCACAGAGCATGGTTGATATATACATGTACTCATAGAGAGAGAGAGGGGGGAAGAGATAGGGAGATGGATGAGGTACAAGGGAGAGAAGAAATAAAGGGAGAGAAAGGAAGAGAGGAGGGAAGAGAGAGAGAGAGAGAGCAAGTAAAACTGGTGATGACCATTTATGCCAGTCACACTGTGCTCGACAATTCGTGATGACAGTGCACGAATTTAGAATTCACATAAAATTTGTGAATATATTGTATAAGTTATTTGTTTGTTTAAATGGTGTTTAACGCCGCGGTTCGGCAAACGACAAATACAACCTGCTATGATGCGTTTTGAGCCACATAGATAAACTCAATCTCTTTCGACGACTAAAGATCTTTAACATATAGGCTTAACTCTTTACCAGACGACAAAGTTTTAGCCGTGTCCAAATTGAAAGCATTTGCAGACGACAATTTCAATGTGGCTGAAATGGTGCAATTTTTCTTTGATAGCGTATAAAACATTGTGGGAAAAGGAGAAAATGCTGGTTGCCAGTATTTTCTCCTTTTCCCACAATGTTTTCAAAAGACTTCTTTCACAGGGTCGTCAAAAAGCGGTATTGTGCGGTAAAGGGTTAACTAAAGAAGAGAACGCTATAGATCCACAATCAGACTGCACGTTCTGATTTGACGAGTCATACTTGTCTAGCCAAAGGTTAGTGGAGTCACAGAGCGGTCACCTTAAATCTTTACCACACGACAAAATTTTAGACTGTTCTAACTTGAAAGCATTTGCAGACGACGAATTGAATGTTGTCCAAATGATAAAAAATGTATTTGGAAGGTTAGAAAACAATGTGAGTAAATGAGAATTATGCTGGTTACCAGCATTTTCTCCTTTTTTGTAATCCATTTGTCAGTAGGTCGTTAACAGTCAGGGTCGTTTTGTAAGGGCTGACTCTTTCTCTACCAAAAAAATGTAAAGAACTGTTCCCGAGATTTAGAAATACTATGTACATTTTGGTTATTAAAGTGTTAGTCATAGTTGAAAATTAAATAGTGGACCGTGTGGTTTCAAGATTAGACTGCACATTCTGCGCATTCTGATCTGAATCTACACCATCGGCACAAGTCCTTTAGGTCGTTCAAAGGCGATCGAAGAGTTAACCCTTTACCAAACAATTCCGAGTTTTAAGGACGCTGAGGAAGAAGCCTTTTGGAAACAATGTGGGAAAAGGAGAAAATGCTGGTAGCCAGCATTTTCTCCTTTTCCCACAATGTTTTTCTGTCTTATAAAAGACACTTTCCATAATTTGAGTCACATTTAAATTATCGTCTGCAAATGCTTTCAATTTGAACTAGTCTAAAATATTGTCGTGTGGTATAGACTCAGACAAGTATATCTCTACAGGGGCAAATATATAAACTTGACCTCTTTTAACGGCTGAAAATACAAACCACTGAAACTCAAAAAGATTCTTATTCTATAGGCTTGACTTATTAATCGGACGATACAGACCCAAGATCAGACTGCACGTTCTGTGCAGTCTGATCTTGGGTCTATGTCGTCCGCAAAACTCCCCGTTTTTCCCCTATGGCGCTAAAAGACTTAAGGTCATGTAAAACAATTTCAAGTGTCAGATAAAGCACTTTGACTGACCCTTATCCCTAACATCTCTTACAGGTGACTTTTTCTTTTTCATCTTGCATCAAAGTAAGATAACTTTTTTGAAACAATGTGACCAAAGGAGATATTTTGTGATGGTCAATTTATCCGTTGGCCATAATGATTTTTAATCTTTTATCTTACATTAAATCTCCTAATTGGCTATACCCGTATTTTAGAAGGATATCTCCTGTGACGTCTGATACAACTTTGTTAAAGGTATAGTTTTATCTTGTGTCAAGCCAAGAAGCTGTGTCGGTAATGTTTGCATTTTACTGGCTCGTATCCCGGGTTAACTCTCTAATACTAGAACAAAATTTGTAACAGACAGCTTTAAAATCATCTTTGCACTATGGTGAATATATTACAACATAATGAACAAGAGGGCGATGATCGTCCCGACTCGCTCCACTTCCCTAGGGATAAATGGGCCATGATTGGCATAGACAGAGACATTTACCATTTACCACACAATGCCGACTTTTAACGACCCTAGGGAGGACGCCTTCCGAAAACATTGTGGGAAAAGGAGAAAATGCTGGTAACCAGCATTTTCTCCTTTTCCCACAATGTTTTATACCCTATCAAAGACAAATTATAGCATTTGAGCAAGACTTCAGAGTCGTTTGCAAATGCTTCGAATTTAGACAAGTTTACATTTTTGTCGTGTGGTTAAGGGTTTATCTCTAAGAAGCCTGTATTGCGATAGAATTACATACAAAAAATAAGTCTAGCGAGAGCTTCCCCCCCCCTCCCCAAAGGCAGGTTTATTTAACATTCCAAAATGACGTCAGTAAATACAAAGGGGATCTAATCAAGGATCATCCATAAACCTTGACATACAGTTTTTTGACAAGAAGATTTCCAAAAATTTTGTACTAGTATTTAAAAAAAAAAAAACATTATTAGATTGGTATGAATAGTAAAGTTTTGCCTGAAAAAAAAAAAAAAAAATGATACACCCCTTGCTTTATGTTTATTATTCGACACATCTTAGTATAACTTCAAAAATCAAAACAAGATACTAGTAATATAAATGAAGAAAATCAGAATATGCAATACCAACAATCTTATTTTGTAGCACAATAGTCAAGGGAGATAAATTGTAGCGTGTCATGAAAAACATTGGGCTTTTCCCATGTTTGTTCTAAAAAAATATACCCGCAGAACTCTATCTATCAACGGACTGGATTTATGTGATGTTAGGTATCTAACCCTTTCAGCGCTGTGAAGGAGAGTCCCCCCTTCCCCAACAGTTCACTAATACAAGCTTAAGTACCAGTATGGCTTGATGACGTGAAATTAGGTAAAACCCACAGCAGCCATATTCTTTTATGTGTATCAAAACCACGTAAGAAAAACTCATCGCGGGAGCTAATTGATATACCAGACATGATCGTTGATTGGTCGTTAACCCTTTACCAAACAATGCCGGTTTATTTTACGACTACCTTTCAACAAACTGCGTAGGCACGGAATTCGCGTACGCTCTTTAGGTAGAAAGGCATCAGGTCTGAAAACTAGTTTAAACCAACTGCCTAACTTTACGATTTGAGTAAATATTGGCATAACTTGTTGCCAGCTCATAGTTTTTGGTAAAGCAGGGATCGTATGTGTGGATATATACAAATGTGCAATGCAAAATTGCGTAAATCTAAGCAGTTTATTGAAACAGCCCTGTAGAGGAACTTTAACTCTTTACCAGACGACAAAATTTAAGCCTTGTCCAAATTGAAAGCATTTGCAGACGACAACTGCATTGGGGCTCAAATAGTGCAATTCTTCTTTGATAGGGTAGAAAACATTGTGGGAAATGGAGAAAATGCTGGTTACCAGCATTTTCTCCTTTTCCCACAATGTTTTCAAAAGGCTTCTTCCCCAGGGCGTCAAAAGGCGGCATTGTGCGGTAAAGGGTTAAAACATTCTGGAACAGAGGATATTGCTGGTAACTGCCATTTTTCGCCTTTTTACACATTATTTTCAACATCATTTCAGCCCTATCACAGCGACAACTCGCTTTTTCTTGTGTTTTGCTAGTACTAGTTTCGTTAGCTCAGCTTAACAGTAAATGAAAGAAAGGGCGAGGGCTTGGCTAACTACATATGCCCCTCGCAGATGGAATGAAACAAACGTCCATTCTCTTGAACATTGCTAGCAACATTCGTATTTCAAACACTGCTATGAAAAATTGCCCATCTTACCTGTCTTGTAAGTAACATTGTTGTATTTCTTCGTTGTTTAGAATTCCTGATTTCTTAGATGAATCATATTTAACCATGAGCAAAAATCAAGAGTTCAGTACGAAACTGGCCACGCCTCTGCATATATTCATCGCAAGGGGACAAGCTGACACATGGTACAAGTCAATTTCATACTGATGATCTCTTGATTTCTTCCAATTAAGACCAGTTGTGTAAGTGGACAAAAGGGATAAATCAAAGATAGCAATACACGTATTTACTGTTCAGATGACTCCTGTAAAATTTCATCCCAGTCGGACCAGAGATTAAAATTGAGAAGATCAGAGAATGCGGAAATGGTATTACACGCAGAGGGCGCATAACTCTACAGGTATAAATCGCAGAGAGACAAGTTGAGGTTCGGCAAAAGTAGATGTCATACTTATCACTCCTCTAGTAAGTCCGAAACTGTACGTGGAGAAGATAGGACAGGTCAGAGATAGCTCTCACACTAAAGGGACCTTAACTCTTTAATTAGTCAGTGCAAAGGGACAAGCTGACGTTAAACACAACGGGATGTCATTCTGATGTCCCCTGAAAAATGTTAACCTTATCGAGCTCCGAGTTAAAGAGGAGAAGAGTGGACAAGTTCCTGGGGAAGCCGCGCTGAGTATACTGGGTTCGAAAACATCTTTATTCCTTTCTCATCGCTGACCATTGTTTCGACGATGGTTATGTAGGAAAGCAGCCAGTGGCTTGGAAAGAATATTGTGTGGAGTACTGGTAAACGAAACTCCAGGAAAGCATGGATAGGTGCACTGGCCGCCGCGATATAACTGAAATAATGTTGAAAACGGCGTTAAACACCAAAAAATCAATCAATCGAACACATCTGTTCAGTCAGAAAGCGTGCAAATAAATACGACAGAAGAACAACTGTACTTGATGAAATTTAATAGTAGATTACAGTAACATGAATGAATTACACTGTAAATTAGGGATGAAACACCGGGCCCTCCGTGGCCCTTCACGTCGCAAGCTAATTTCAAACCTACAGAAAGTATAGTAATTCATCCAAAAGTATACAACGGACCGAAAAATTCTTTTATACTACAGAAATAAAGTGGAAAAGGGAGCACTAGCTTGAAACAAACAATTGCTCCCTTTTCCATGCTTTTCAACTGCAGTCGACTGAATATGCATGTAAAGTCGTGTTTTTTTTTTGTACTGGTACAGGTGAAAGTAAATTTCTTAGTTAACATAAAAATGAGCCATGCTCTGTGAATATGTGGCTTAATGCATCTGCGAAAAGTATTGACCCAGGCCAGCCTGCGCAGTCTGCGCAGGCTGACCTGGGCCGAAACTTTTCGCTATTGGTCAATTTTCAGAATGTCCAAGGACCAGTCTACCTCATGATTAAGACGGTTGTTCAAAAAGTGGCCACTATGGATCCATAATTATCTGATGGCTTGATTGGCATCATGCATCACGGAGATGCACAGCTCAAATATTGCTGAAGCTACAACTGACTAGGAAGACACTTAACACTTTACCACATGACAAAATTGTAGACTTGTCTAAACTGAAAGCATTTGCAGACGACAAATTAAACATGACTCAAAAATTTGCCTTTGGAAGTGAAGAAAACATTGTTAGAAAAGAAGAAAATGCTGGATATCAGCATTTTCTTCTTTTCCCACAATGTTTTCAAAAGTCCTTTTCCCCGGGTTGTAAAAACCCGGGAATGTGCGGTAAAGGGTCGGTCAACTCTCTGACAGAAAATAAAATTTTAGTCTTGTGCACATTGAAAGCACTTTCAGATGACAGATTTAAAATGGCTCCAATCATGGGGTGTGTCTTTGATATGGTAAGGAATATTGCTAGAAAAGGAGAAAATGTTGGTTACCTGCATTTTCTCCTTTTCTTACAATTTTTTCAAACAACGATCTTTAAAACACAGAATTTTTTGGAATTGGATGAATTAGATTGTAGGTCATTTAACTTTTTTAAAACTTTATCATCATACATTTTGAACAAGATGACACTTTAGCTACACTGTTTAGGCTCAAAATGACCATGAAAGGAAAGGAAGCTAACGTGGAGAGTGTAATTAAGATCAGATTGTGGAAGACAGGTAGTCTGACATTAACTTACAGTGTATTATTTCCCGAAACATGCAAGAAGAAACTGTCATCAGAACTCCTTCAGGAAATAAGCGAGAACCAAGACGACGGGAATAAAATGTATACTAATGTATCTTGAAACTGACATTTTTGAGAAAACTTTCCCTGCCTTTTCAAAATTTATATCTGTCCTTTACCAGTACTGACCTTTGACCGATCTACTTGCCGAGTCAGGTATGAAACAGATCTGAAACTCGAATACACAAACACATTTGCATAGATTACTCGAAAGAAGTGCATCAGGTTGAAAAAGATTGAAAAATTGTCAAAAAGAAATGATATCAATTTATATTGATGTAGTGAAAAAAAAAAAAAATGTCCCACTAAAAACGTTTAACAAAACAATTATTCCTGGCAGGAAATGGTTTGTTAAATCAGATTCTCTTGGAATGGCCTACAAACATACTTTAGTTAGCAATTTTTTGGGGGAAAAAAAATGACAATTTCATTATCTGTGAAGATTAAAGATGACAACTAAGATACTGACAGAAAAATAATGATTTTTTTAAATATTTTCTCCGAAAATTTCTGTATTTCATTTGTTAAAGAGTAGCCAGCTAGCTGAGAGTAACCAGTCACATCCTAATGATATCAATTTTCCTCTGAAATTCTTTTTTTTTTTTAATCTAGTTTTGTGCAGCTTATTACATTTACTATTTTTAGACCCACCAAAAGGTAAAAAGTATACAAATTATACAAAAGACACACATTAGATGGGAAGGAAAAAACAAAGTTTTTCAACAGTATAATAACAATGCAGAAAAAGGAGCAGTTACTCATTTTCCAACAGTGTTTTCCAAAGGTTTCAACTTCAGAGGTATTACAAGTCTCTATTTATACAGTAATAGATCAAATGTGTGCATATCAAATAGTGTGTCTCACTTGTAATTGCTTGATAAGGCACTATAGTTTAGAAGGGTGAGTGTTGTACAATGCATATCAGAATTTACCTTAAAGACACTGGTTAGGGGGTTTTTTTGCCATAAATCGAAGTTAATTGTAAAACAATGAAAGATACAACCAAATATACTACAATTTCTTTCCTTTCAAAAACTAATACAATTATTTAACTCTTTACCATTCAACAAAATTTTAGACTTGTCCAAACTGAAAGCATTTGCAGACGACAAAAAAAAACATCACTCAAACACTGAAATTTGTTTTGGGAAGGATGAAAACATTGCGGGAAAAGGAGAAAATGCTGGTTTACCAGCATTTTCTCCTTTTCCCACAATGTTTTCAAAAGGTTCTTTGTTCAGGATTGTTAAAACTTGTGACTGTCAGGTAAAGAGTTAAGCATTCTTTGACTTGTCTATTACTGCTCTCAATTTGAAGGGGTCTAACATTGTGTTGTGTGATGCAGAGTTTTACTCTTTACCAAACAACATAATTTTGGCCTTGTCCAAACTGAAAGAATCTGCAGACGACAAATCAAATGCAACTCAAAACATTAAATTAGTGTTTCATGGAGTAGAAAATATTGTGGGAAAAGGAGAAAATGTTGGTTATCAGCATTTTCTCCTTTTCCCACGATGTTTTCAAAAGGCTTGTTTCCCAGGATTGTTAAAGTCGGAATTGTGTGGTAAAGAGTTAACCCTTTACAGGACAACATAAATTTAGACTCTTCCATGTGAAAAACAGCTGTTAGAGGACAAATAAAATGTGGCTTAACCCTTTACCAGATGACAAAATTTTAGCCTTGTCAAAATTGAAAGCATTTGCAGACGACAATTTCGATGTGGCTCAAATTATGCATTTTTTCTTTGATAGGGTGGAAAAAATTATGGGAAAAGGAGAAAATGCTGGTTACCATCATTTTCTCCTTTTCCCACAGTGTTTTCATAAGGATTCTTTCCCAGGGGCGTTGATAGGTGGCATTGTGCGGTAAAGGGTTAAATGATAATACCTATCTCTGAAAGGGTAGAATACACACAGGGAAAGCATTTGCAGATGACAAATTAAATGTGGCACAAATGATTGGATTTGTATCAGAAAGGATAAAAAATCATTGCCAAAAAAAAGAAAATGTGGTTACCAGCCTTTTTTCCTTTTCCAACAATGATTTCAAAACTATCTTCCCTAAACTTGTTAAAAAAAGAGATTATCTGAGAAAGGGCTAATACTACCTAAAGTTATAACACAATATTTTACATGTTTCTTAGATGCTCTTGTCAAGCACTTAAATTTCATCCATTACTGTACAGGCTAGTTTCAGACCCACCAAAACCCATGACAAATCATGAAAAGGAAAAATGTTTGAACATTTTGATAGCTTTAAAAAGCAGCTTTAAAAAACAGTGCAGGAGCAGGAAAAATTTCTTGTTACAAGCCATTGCTCCTTTTCCAACAATGTTTTTAAACCTGTTGACCCTAGACGATATAAATAGTTGCACTTGCTGACTGATTGATTGAATGGTGTTTTATGCCACTTTCTACATCATTTAAGTAATATCATGGCAACAGCTCAGCTATTGGTGTATTTCCTGGGTTTCCTCAGTAATAGGCTAGGGCTCTGAATTGTCTTGCCTAAGGAAATTCCCACGAAAAATCCAGTGGGTAGTTGCACTTGTACAGCATAGAGTAACAGGTTATGCTAAATGGGCCAACTGGGAATAACTTACTGAGTCACACTACTTTACATTCCTTTATCACTTTTAAATGCTATATAAAGTCATCATCATAATATGAATCATCGTATCTCCCGGTGCCAATATCTCCGAAATCTGTATCTCTTTCTATGTGTAACGTGCCTTTGCCTTTCTTCTTTTTCTTTTTTTCTGCCTCCTACACAACAGAAAAATACACATGAGCTTTGTGAAAATGGGGCTTCAAGAATCTCCAAAGCAAGCAATCACATCATTATGGATCCATAAAAGCCATTTTTTTTTAAACGGAATTATGAGGTAGAGTGGACCTTTGACAAGTAGAAAATTGACAAATAGTGAAAAGTTTCCGCGCAGGTCAGCATGTGCGGACTGTGCAGGCCGACCTGGGTTGATACTCTTCACAGATGCATTAAGCCCCCTATTCGAAGAGCATGGCTTACATCACTTTCACTTACCAGGCGATCAATTTTTATAGTTGTCCATATTGAAAGCAGTTCCAGGGGATAATTTTTTTGTTTCTACTTATATTTTAGCAAATAAGGGACACACCTGGTGCAGACCTTACATACTGATTGATTGAACAGTGTTTTACATTGCTTCCAACATTATTTAAGTCATATCACTGGAACAGCTCACTTATTCATGTGTGTCCTGGGTTTCATCAGTACTACAAAGAATGAATGAGAGAGAGAGGGAGGGAGGGAGTGAGTGAAGTTCTACAGCCCATCAACATCAAAGGTCATATATGTGCAGTCTGATCTTTGATCTACACTGTCAGCTTTGCTTAAATACTGTAGACAATAAGCAACCACAAAATTGTAACTATCTTGGACTTGTTGTACATGGCAAATGTCCATTGGGTTTATTTGGCTCTCCCAGGGTTAACTGTATACATATCTCACCTTTTGTTGTCTCTGTTTTTCATGGTATATTGAGCTGGTGCTGGTGCTGATTCTTTTCAATTCATCAACATTTACTGTAAAAAATATTTGAGATGATTAACTCTTTACCACACAATCCTGAGTTGTAATGACCCTGGGAAAAAGCTTTTTGAAATCATTGTGGGAAAAGGAGAAAATGCTGGTAACCAGCATTTTCTCCTTTTCCCACTATGTTTTCTAACTGTACAGATACAAATCCAATCATGTGAGCCACATCTAATTTGTTGTCTGCAAATGCTTTTAATTTGGACCGGTCTAAAATTTTGTCATTGGTTAAGAGTTAATTCATCAATAATTACAATATAATTATGTACATTTTATCATTCTAACTTTCATTTGTCGGTCCTGACTAAGCAACCATCTACCTTTTTCCACAGTATTTCCTTCCAATCATTTCAATTTCAATGACAAATTCCATCACCTGAACTACACTTGAGTTGTCTGCAATTCTTTTAATATAAATGGGTCTACAATTCTGTCTTCTGGTAAAGAATTAAAGACAAAATAAGTGTTTTTTAAGGAAAGAATTTGAAAACATCCTGTGAAGGGGAGCAAGTGTTAATTTTCTTACAATGATTTCAGAAGCAATCAACAGCAGTGACAAAACTTGTATGGTTGTGGCTTACCAAGAAGAAAAAAACAATAGCAACATTTTTGTCCAAAGAAAAAATTCCAGTAGCTTTTTGTGCTTATTTCAACAATTCTATCCAGTTTATGTTATTTTATTAGATAGGTGTAAAGAAAAACAATACATGAATAACAATCAACTCAAATTCTTGAGAAAGGTATGTAATTAATATATTCACTGGATGCTCATAAATTCCTGTTATAGCGGACCAATCAAAATCAAATTTGTAGACACACAATTTCCTATAATAGGAAGGTTTTAACTGAAACCTCAGCCAAATTGGTCGAAAAATGTAAAGACGACACATAGCTGCATCTACAGACAAAGCAATAAACACCTGATTCCATTTAACCTGCCAACTTCATGGGGTCAGGGAGGACATACAAATAAATACAACTGAGCCATGCTACAGCAAAAGGGGACTTAATGCATCTCTGTGATGCATTATACCTAGAAAGACATCACATAATTACTGACCCCCTAAAGTCAATTTCGTTTAACAACTAACTTAATCATGAGGTAGACCAATCCTTTGAAATGCAGAAAATTTAAAGATAGCAAAATGTTTCAGCCCATGTCAGCCTGCACAGGCTGACATGGGTCGATACTTTTTGCAGATACATTAAGCCCCCTTTTCACACAGCATCTCTCAAATAGTATTAATACTTACAATCTATCACTAGATCTTGTATAAGTTTTTCTAAAAATGGACCATATTGGGACGATGACTGAAACAAAGTAAGTAACATTACAGTAATATATTGTTATCAATACTTCCTTTTTCACCCTTTACACAACATAACAGTGTTTTATAAATATCCCGGGGAACCAGGCTTTTGAAAACAGTGTGGGAAAAAGATAAAATATCAGTTACAATTATTTCCTACCTTTCAAAGACAAATCCAACAATATGAGACATCTTATTTTTCTCCTCCAAATTCTCTCAATTTTGAACAGTTTAAAATTTTGCCGTCTAGTAAAAAAGCTCACAATATTACCCAGGAAGACAACTTCTCTTATTCTGCAACAGAACACTATTCAAAGCACTGTTGCAGAAACAGGAATTCCTCGCAACAAGCAATGTCTTCTATTGCCACAAATTGAGAAGATGACTAACTAACATAAAATTCTTAATTAGACAGATCAAAATTTATGCTTTGCTACAAACAATAACTACTTCTAATTGTTGGAGACAGTTCAGCATCTGCCTCTCATATCTACGGTTCAAAGTTCAAACCAGTGATGATCGAGATCTTTTGATCTATCCACATGGGTTAACCCATTATCACACAATCCCAACTTTTACTAACCCTCAGGAAGAAGCCTTTTAAAAACATTGTGGGAAAAGGAGAAAATACTGGTAACCACAATCCCACAATGTTTTCAACCTTATCAAGGGAACATACTATAATTTGAACAACATTTGAATTATCATCTGTAGATTTCTTCAATATGGACAAGTCTTAAACTTTGCCATGTGGTAAAGTGTTAAGGTTCCAAAGATACATATACTGATTGATCATAAATTAAGTCCTTACCCATCGACAAAATTCTGGACAGGACTAAATTGAAAGCATTTGCAGAAAACAAATTAAGTTAGCTCAAATCATAGGGGAGAAAACATTACCAGCATTTCCTCCTTTTCTCACAATGGTTTTAAAGGCCTTCTCTTTCAGGGTGGTTAATAGTATAGTACTCAGGATTGTGAGGTAAAGAGTAAATATCAGCTGTAGAAGTTGGTTCACAGTCAATATAAAATGAACAATTCTAAACTAATAACTGCCATTTAAAGATTATCGTGAAGAATTCAACAAACAATAAACCCTTTAACAAAGAATCACGAATTTTAGCAAATTTAATGAAAAGAATATTGAAAACAATGTAAAAAAATAAACAAAAAAGAGAAAATGCTGGTTCCTAGCATTTTCTCCTTTTCCTACAAAATTTCCAACCCTTCCAAAAGCAAATGTCTATTTTTGAGCCTTCTTTATTACGTCCTCTGCAACTGCTTTCAATTCAACAAGTCTTAAAGTTTGTTGCTTGGTAAAGAGTTTATTCTTAAATAAATTCTATACATTTGAGACCTACATGTAACAATCCTTTCAATGTTTAAAAATATATGTTGTCAAAACCTTCCACCCACCCTGGTAGCTCAGTGGTTGGTGTATCTGATTTGTGACCTGGTGGTTGCGATACTCATTTGAGGCAAACTTTGTTCCTCCGATTTTTTGCCTCTCACCTCTGATGCATGTGAGAAAAGTAGTCAGTGGCTTTGAAAAGAAAGTTGTGTCAGTACTGGTGTGAGAAAGCCAGGAAACACATAGGAGTGTCACTGACTGCCATGATATGACCTGAGCTCTTAAAATGGCTTTAAACTCCAATACAAACCAAACAAAAACTTACACTAAATGATGTTATTTTTCCTTTTAAAGCCTCTCTGAATTTCGTGAACTCTTCTTCAGTGACAGGAAACATACTATCTATACCACTTGCATCAACTCCTGAAATGATTATTGACAAATCAGAGCTGAGAAATTGTTTCTCTCCCATAAAAAATTTAAATGCTTGTGCTTCTTTTACAGGATTCAAGTCTTATGTAAGGACTTTGTTCTTCATCAGTACATCTGGCTTTTGTTCAGTGAGTGACATCAGCCAACTCAAAACACTTTCAAAGTCCTGTCCACAGTAGCAGATGGCAACAGTTGTGAAAATAGGTATCTCAAAATCAAACGCTCAAGCCTTCACCACACAATCCCGACTTTTAATGACCTTGAGAAATAAGGCTTATGAAAACATTGAGGGAATAGGAGAAAATGTTGGAAATCAGCATCTTCTCCTTTTCCCTCAATGTTTTCTACCCTTTCAAGGACAAACACCCTCAATGTAGCCACATTTAATTTGTCATCTGCAATTCCTTTCAATTTGGACAAGGATAAAATTTACTGTGTGTTAAAGAGTTAAAAACATACTGAATATCACAAAATTCATGTATCATTACCATGACTATTTTATTTCTACAAAATGTTCGACTCAAATAAATGCAACTCACGCAGGCATAATCGACATGAAGGAAAAAATCTGTATCTAAAAGTACCAAATACAGTTAAAAATATCGTATGATGACCTAACCAACATACACACTATTAATCTTACATGGTAATATTCAAGATATTATGTGATAATATTATACAATATTCCGAAAAAAAAAAAAAAATTATCACCTACTGGTTTTGAATTTCTTTTTTCTAAATAAAGCTGTCAATAATTGCAATATTTTGTTGGTAAAATTTGTAGTTAAAATGTGTTAGAGGATTATGTTGCATGAACTATCCTGAGGATTCTAATTGCTTCTCACTGCATGGAAAAATTTGGACATTGCTCCACCTTGTAGAGAGATATCTTATTTTCACAGTCTGAAGCACAGAAAAATTTACAGAACACTGTTTGCCACTAATATTAACCCTTTACCACATGACAAAAATTTACACCTGTCGAAAATGAATGCATTTGCAGACAACAATTTTAATGTGGCTCAAATGATGCAATTTCTGTTTGAAAATTGGTTACCAGCATTTTCTCCTTTTCCCACAATGTTTTCAAAAGGTTTCTTTCTCTAGATTGTTAACAGTTTGCCTTGTGTGGTAAAGTGTTAAGGATGATTACCAAATGCTTCCTTTGCCAACTTCAGATCAGCCTCTTCTTGGATTTTCTTTAACCTTTCAGCTTCTGCTTTCTTTTCCTCTTTTGTTAGTTCCCTGTTCTCCTCTCTCTACAAAATTAGCAAATTTCTCATTAACCCTTTACCAGATAAAAAATTTTAGACTTGTTTACATTGGACTCATTTAAAATGAAAAAATAGACTTCAAATGATGTGGTTTGTCTTTGGAAAGAGAAAACATTGTGGGAAATGGAGAAAATGCTGCTTACCAGCATTTTTGCCTTTTCCAATTATATACTTCAAAAGCCATCTTTTTTGTGATCATTAAGAACACAGCGTTGCTTGGAAAAAGGTTTGCCAAGGGCCTTGATAATTATACCAAGTGCAGTGGAAGATGTTTTCGCACAAAATGTATTTTAAATCATACCGCACATTTAGTCTAATCATGGATATAAAATCTTCTTTCAGTTTTGTTGCTATAGTGACCACTGACCAGAGTTTTCAAGGAAATCAAATTCTTTGAAGGAATTCTGAAGAGCTTATGGAAGAATCATTTCTGTGGAGTTTGGTCAAAATTGAAGGAGTAATTTTAAAGAAAACATTTATAACGAAAGTAAAATGCACACATAGATGAAGGCATGCACAGACACACACTCACACCCATGTCATTAGCTTTGTGACCTTTGGCCAGTGGAGCCAAAAATTGAAAAGAATAAACTAAAAACAGAAGTCATACCTCTTTTTCTTCCTGAGCCTGCCGAGCAGCTTCTTTTTCTGCAATCCTTTCAGCTAAAGGTTTTTTCTTCTTTCTTTGTACAGCTTTGATTTCTGTTAAAAAAAAAAAAACTTTTATGCAGGATGTCCTCCAAAAAAACAACACTAGTTTTTTGTTTTTTTTTATCAGACCTCAGTTTTTGCAATGGTAATTGATAAAAATTTACAGCATGTGGTTTTAAAGAGGAATAGTTTTGCATATGTTCCATGTTCACTATTCCTCCCTTCATGTTATCCTGAATGTTAATTTACATCACTTTTAACAGCAATACAGTTAAAGCACTGCAACAAATCACTAATTCATATGAGCCATGCTCTGTAGAAAGGGAGCTTAATGCATTTACAAAAAGTATTGACTTGCCTGTGCAGTCTGTGCAGGCTGACCTGGTCAAAGCTTTTTGCTATTGGTCAATCTTCTGCTTGTCAAAAAGTCAGTCTACTTCATGATCCAGTAGGTTGTTAGAAAAAGTGGATTTTATGTATCCCTAATTATGTTTTGTCTTGCTTGGTAAAATGTAGCATTGAGATGCATTAAGTCCCCTTTTGTCAGTATGCCTTATATGCTTTCCTATGGCTTACCCTGTTCTAACCAAGCTAACTAATCATACATACACTGACGTGGTTTGCTGCTTGGTGATTCATTACATTTTTTGTCTGAAACCTGCTGTTTTTTAATTCTTTTGGATCTCTGTACTCAGAGAGACCCTTCAAACAATCCTATGTTTCAAGCACTTTGAGGAAAACTGCTTAACTCTTTACCAAACAACAAAATTTTTAAGTTGTCCAAACTGAAAGCATTTGCAGATGAAAAAATAAACGTGACTCAAACAAAGCAATTTGTCTGTGGTAGGGTAGAAAGCATTGAGGGAAAAGGAGAAAATGCTGGTAACCAGCATTTTCTCCTTTTCCCACAATGTTTTCAAAAGCTTTCCTCTCCATGATTGTTAAAACTTGGAATTGTGTGGTAAAGACTTGAGACAAATTTTTTGAGAAAGAAGAAAATTACTTGTGAACAGCATTTTGTCCTTGCCTGCAAATGGTTTTGATCTGGACTAATTATTTAATCCTTTACCAAACAACAAAATTTTATAGTTGTCCAAATTCAAAGAATTTGCAGACAACAAAACCAGTGTGACTGAAACATTAAAATTGATTTTTGGAAAGGTAGAAAACATTGGTTACAAGCATTTTCTCCTTTTACGACAATGTTTTCAAAAGGCTTCTTTCTCAGGGCCACCAAAAGTCGGGATTGTGTGGTAAAGGGTTAAACAGTTGACACATGCTTATTTATAAAAAACAACAGATAAAATTTTCAGTCCAGCTACCTGGTTGTGGTTCTTCTTCCTTTGTTTCCTCTTCATCTTCCGCATCCCAAGCATCCTAAAATAATATTCAAGAGTTTCCTTAACACTCTGTGTCTTTGTATCTGGATTTCCCAAAACTATTTTAATTGTACCTAAACTCTGAAACCTTAGGCTGCTAAGCGCGACTCACTGACCTGAAGAGGACTGCAAGATCAAGATCAGACTGCACAAATATGCAATCTGATCTTGGATCTACACTGCCTGATAAGGAGATATCTTTCCTTCAACAATACCTTTGAAATAGGAAAATTTGGGTTTTTTTACTATCGGCTTGACAGTTTCATTTCACTTATTTGGCAGGATGAGGGTTAAAATTCTTCCTTTTCATTCATAGGAAAAATCCTGTAATTATAAGACTTTCTGACTCATTTGCTAACTTCCAAAAGTTTAACTAAGGAGTATGAAGTTACTCTTCCAACAGCCTTTTATCTACTTTATTTGTAACTTACTACATAGATCCTTTCTACAGACCCTGTCATTGACCAAAACTTTTGTTATATTGAATAGAGTAACTATTCAGATCTTTGCAGTCAATCTATTGTCAAAGTGATATTCAATGTGCAGAGCTCTAGATAGAGACAGTGATTTTGATAATAGAATTGAAAATATTAACTATTCTCAACTAAACCCTATGTGTACCATGGTTCCCGCTGGGCTTCGCATTTGGCGCCATTTGCGATAGATTTTGTAATGTGGCGCTAGAAAAAGCCAAATGGCAAAAATGACTGGCGCCAATATTTTTCACATCAGGGTGCCGTACATTTCGATACTGGTCCCCGTCACCTCAATGCGTGAAAGCGTATCTATAACCGAACAAGAGCGGCAAATTGTCGCAAGATACGCCCGTCTTACCCCAAGTTGTAAAGTTGGGGCATAATAATGATAAAGGGGAGGTATAGAAAAATAGTAGTGCAGAATATTTTTTTTACTGTTGATTGAAGATAATGGCAGTGTATTTGTGTTGACGGAACTCTTGTTTATTATTGTATTACTATTAACTCTTTACCACACAGCAAAAGTTTGGACTAGTCCAAATTGAAATCATTTGCAGTTGACAAACTAAATGTAACTCAAAAATTGAAATTTGGTTTGGAAAGGGTAGAAAACATTGTGGGAAAAGGAGAAAATGCTGGTGCATAAAAAATAAGCAATTTATATTTCATGTGCACTGCACTACCCTTTGATGAGATGTATCCAGCCCTAAAATTTTAATAACCCGAGGTAGTATAGTTTGAGAGATATGCATCATACAAAATTCAAGTTCGAAAAAAAAACAAGAAAGGGCAATAACTGAAAAATTAAGCAAGCAAGAGTTGAAATTTATATGCACAGCACTTCCCGTTGATGGAATGTATCCACGCATGAAATTTCATATCCTTAGCTAGTATAGTTCTGAAGATATGCACTGGACAAAATTAAAGTTTCAAAATAAAGAAAGAGCAATAAGTCAAAAATTAAGCAAGAGTTATGGTTCATGTGCACTGCACTCCCACTTGATGAGATCTATCTACGCATGAAATTTCATAGCCATAGGTAGTATAGTTTTGGAGATATGCTCGAGACAAAATTCAAGTATGAAAATAAGTCAAAAATTAAGGAAGCAAGAGTTATGATTCCTGTGCACTGCACTCCCCCTTAATGAGATGTATGCAGGCATGAAATTTCATAACCCTAGGTAGTATAGTTTTGGAGATATTCACCGGAGAAAATGCAAGTATGAAAAAGAAGAAAGGGCAATAACTGAAAAATTGAGGAAGCAAGAGTTATGATTCCTGTGCACTGCACTCCCCGTTAATGAGATGTATGCAGACATGAAATTTCATAACCGTAGGTAGTATAGTATTGGAGATATTCACCGGACAAAATTCAAGTATGAAAAACAACAAAGGGCAATAACTGAAAAATTAGGGAAGTAAGAGTTATGATTCCTGTGCACTGCACTCCCCCTTGATGAGATCTATCCATGCATGAAATTTCATAACCGTAGGTAGTATAGTTTTGGAGATATGCTCCGGACAAAATTCAAGTATGAAAAACAACAAAGGGCAATAACTCAAAAATTAAGGAAGCAAGAGTTATGATTCCTGTGCACTGCACTCCCCCTTGATGAGATCTATCCACTCATGAAATTTCATAACCCTAGGTAGTATAGTATTGGAGATATTCACCGGACAAAATTCAAGTATGAAAAACAACAAAGGGCAATAACTCAAAAATTAAGGAAGCAAGAGTTATGATTCCTGTGCACTGCACTCCCCCTTGATGAGATCTATCCACTCATGAAATTTCATAACCCTAGTTAGTATAGTATTGGAGATATTCACCGGACAAAATTCAAGTATGAAAAACAACAAAGGGCAATAACTCAAAAATTAAGGAAGCAAGAGTTATGATTCCTGTGCACTGCACTCCCCCTTGATGAGATCTATCCACTCATGAAATTTCATAACCCTAGGTAGTATAGTATTGGAGATATTCACCGGACAAAATTCAAGTATGAAAAACAACAAAGGGCAATAACTCAAAAATTAAGGAAGCAAGCATTATGATTCCTGTGCACTGCATTCCCCCTTGATGAGATCTATCCACTCATGAAATTTCATAACCCTAGGTAGTATAGTATTGGAGATATTCACCGGACAAAATTCAAGTATGAAACACAACAAAGGGCAATAACTCAAAAATTAAGGAAGCAAGAGTTATGATTCCTGTGCACTGCACTCCCCCTTGATGAGATCTATCCACTCATGAAATTTCATAACCCTAGGTAGTATAGTATTGGAGATATTCACCGGAAAAAATTCAAGTATGAAAAACAACAAAGGGCAATAACTCAAAAATTAAGGAAGCAAGAGTTATGATTCCTGTGCACTGCACTCCCCCTTGATGAGATCTATCCACTCATGAAATTTCATAACCCTAGGTAGTATAGTATTGGAGATATTCACCGGACAAAATTCAAATATGAAAAACAACAAAGGGCAATAACTCAAAAATTAAGGAAGCAAGAGTTATGATTCCTGTGCACTGCACTCCCCCTTGATGAGATCTATCCACACATGAAATTTCATAACCGTAGGTAGTATAGTTTTGGAGATATGCTCCGGACAAAGAACTGGACGCCGCCCGCCCGCCCGCCACGGGTGATCCCATAATACGTCCCGTCTTCGACGGGCGTATAAAAATCGATAAGCAGTTTGTAAATTGTCGCCTATACACCCCGTCTCGGCAGGTGATCTAAATAACAGTCTGTATATTACATGGGATTTGTCTAGTTACACACAATACCTGCATATACACCATGCAATGCTAATAATCAATCAAATGTCAATTTCGCCACGCCCCATCTGCATCCAAGGGTGTGAAAACAGAATTTTCACACAATATGCAGTGCTGCGAACCAATCAGGAATCACATACAAGATTTAGTCGCCGCTCATGATTTCTAAAGCCATGCCTTGATTCTGCATTATATGCAACCTCTTACAGATATATGATGTGTATTTAGCGATGACCACACTATGTTCGGGTGGATTAATTCGATAATTAACACATCAATTAAGGAAGATTGGATTTCGAGATAACAGATTTATCTGCTCGCTACTTATGTTTGCAAACTGGAAATTTTGCGATCGGTTATTCCTTTCACAGTTAAAGAAGTCGGTCGCTATTTTTTTTTAAATGTAAACAGTGATCGCTAGATTACGGTTATGATGTTATTGCCCAATAATGTTTTCTACCTTTCAAAAGACAAGATTTATCACTTGATCTATGAATAACTCAGTCTTGTCTGCCAGAGCTTTCAATACGGACAAGTCAACATTTTTAGCTCGGCTGTTTTTGAAGAATACAACGTCGAGTTATTGCCGTAGCCTTGTTGTCATCATGCAACAAGTTTGAAATTTTTGAATATCTCTATTATTACTGAAGATATTTGCTTCAAACCTGGACAAGTTAGTAACTATCAAAATGGGAACCTATACAACCAGCAGGTAAAAATCAAAGTATTTTGAAGTACAGCCATGCCCCTTTTTCACCTTGGAATTTTCCCTGAAAAGCACCTGCTGCTGAACTGTATTCACGCAATAAATATAGATATGGGTGAAAAACTAATCAAATGGAAAAATGTTTTCTCATTTATTTCATTGCTCATGATACAACAAAGAGAAAACATTTTATTAGGCAATTTCTTATCATGGCCAACTCCACGTACTTGCATTTTAAAAATGGCACCAACTGGCTCCAATTATTTTAATGTGGCGCAAACTTTTCTCATTTGGCAAAAGTGGTGGCGCAAGAAAAAAAAATGGCCAGGGGGAACCCTGTGTACTCATTAGAAAAATCTCATCGAGACGATTCTAATGAGTACCCAAAACATAGGGTTTGGAGGGGAAATAATGGCTTTAGAATACCATCACTCCCTCTTTTCTAGAGCTCTGGATATGGTCATTTTTTGGCTGAAAAAGCCAGCTTAGCCATTTCGAAGAAACACCAAGTAATTTTTACGTCACAAGACTATACATATCTTGTGATAATTATGTTTGCAGGTCATTTGATATCAGCAACAACGAAACGAATAATTTCTGAAAATATTTGCATAGAATAACTTATTCAATCTTATCATTTACTTAATTTCTCAACAGAAGATTTATAGATATATAGAAAGGTGGCTTCTCTTTGGTAACTTGAATTTCCTCCCATTTCCACAGTGTTTCTAATGCTGTCTTTTTCAGGGCCGTTAGAACCTGACATTGTTAGGTAAAAGGTTAAAAATCTGTTATTCATCATAATCATGACTGTAGCGGGATTTCTCCATACCTTGACATCATCTGCCTCATCCTCCCCTTCCCACTTGTCTGTTGGGCCAGAAACTGGTGCTGGTGGCTCGAAATCCTCGTCGTCTGAAAAAAAATGTTAGAAACAGTCAAATATGCGGATATCGATTAGCAGAGATGAAAAAAATCACAATATGTCAGTCCACATGACTTACCCCAACCTCCGTCAGACATTTTGAATAATCTCAATATTTACTCTGCGGAAAGATTTAATTAAATTTTGACACATATATTATTTCTCTTACCTAAATAATATCAAATATATTTAATTATTTTATTATACTTTGAAAGTATTTGTCAAAATTACTCTATTGTTGAGAGGTCAAAGCATTTTCTCTCTTTTGGTTTTAAGATTATCCCAGACTTGGTTTCCTGCTTAAAATACGATACAAATATTCGGGCACTAATATTCGGATACCAATAATGTTGTTTACAAATGGCGCGTCAGGTAGTAACCCTGTGTGTGGTCTTTCTATCCTGTCTATTCTGTCTAAAGTGATTGATTGTTTTTCTTGACAGTAGTTTAAGCAAAATATTTTTCATCTTTCCGTTATCATACAATCAGCAAAAATGTGGACAAGGTGTGAAAGATTTCTTCATACAGTACAGACAATTCCCCCCTACCAAGTTCCAAACTTGTCAAAGGCAGTTTCTCCACATGGGTAAATTGGTCCCAGTTTGAAAGCCATTTGGCTTTATGCACAGGCATTTTACCTGTAAATTTAGAAACAAGTAACGAAGCTTTATAACTGTACCCAATTTAAGAAACAAATTACACTTATTTAACAGTTCCCCAACAGATTTGAAGACAGTTCCCTGACACTTTTGAAGAATGTTCCCAGACACTTTTGATCCATATTAAATAAAGTGTTAGTGATATTTATAATTGATAATCGTGAGAAATCAGAAATATTTGTGGGTAATTGTATTGTGATTGAATTATTTGTATGTTGTAATGTAAAATTCTACTATGCAATAAAGGGAAGTTATTCTCTCATGGGTGAATTCACGTTTATTCATGATTGTTATGAAAATAAGAGACTTTGAAAAAGACTGTTTGAAAGTTAATCCTTTGAATTCTTTTGATAATTTGTATGTTCTTGTGTGTGTATTTCTTCATGTGTTTTGGAATTATATTAGAAAGAGCAGGGATTGTATTATTCAGGATCCCTGGAAAGAGCCAGCTGGATATCTACACCACCCATTATCACAACAAAACATTTTCAGTGAGGAAAGAATACCCAAATGATTGCAGTTTTGGATTTACTTTTGTCTCCAATGTCTAGTAAAATGGACATTGAAGATCAAAGATCAGAATGCTTTTTCTGTGCTGTCTGATTTTTTATCTACACTGGCCACAAAAGTAATTACAGTTGTGAAAGGTGCTTTAAGTGTTTAACCCCTTGCCAAACAATTCCAACTTTTAACAACCCTTAGAAAGAGCACTATTGAAAACATTGTTGGTAAAAGAGAAAATGCTGGTAACCAATATTTTCTCCTTCTCCCAGCAATTTTTTCTACCCTTCCAAATGCAAATCACATAATTTTAATAAACTTGAATTCGTTTTCTGCAAATGCTTTCACTATATGGAATGGACAAGTCTAAAATTCTGTTATCATGGTAAAGAGTTAAAGTAAAAGGTTTAACATTTTACAGGTTTCATCATAGATAAATTTTAAAAGTGAGGTTAAAGTATGAGCAAGAAAACACCCAACCCACAGAAAACGGTAGAGTATATTTAGTTATTGTGTGTTGCAATTTTCTTGTTATTTCCAGGATTTTACTACCTTTGTCCTCAAGGGGCCTTGAGCCCTTGAAATTTTTTTTTTTTTTTTTTTTTTGACTCTCATAACACACTTAACTCTTTACCACACAATCCCGAGTTTTAACGACTCTGAGAAAGAAGTCTTTTGAAAACATTCTGGGAAAAGGAGAAAATGCTAGTAATCAGCATTTTCTCCTTTTCCCACAATGTTTTCTACCCAATCAAAGTCAATTTACATCATTTGATTCACATTGAAATTGTCGTCTGCAAATGCTAAATCAATTTGGACCAGTCTACATTTTTGTTGTTTGGTAAAGAGTTGAGCCTTGTGAAGGTAAAAGTGATGACTGGTATGTAATACTAGATAGATGAACACAATTTAACTCTTGAAGCACTGAATCCAGGACAAAATTTTAGACCAGTCTAAATTGAAAGCAGTTGCAGACGACAAAGTAAATGTAACCGAAAAATCAAAATTTGTTTTGGGAAAGGTAGAAAACATTGCGGGAAAAGGAGAAAATGCTGGTTACCAGCATTTTATCCTTTTCCCACAATGTTTTCAAAAGGTTTCTTTCTCAGGGTCGTTAAAAGTCGGGATTGTGTGGTAAAGAGTCAACCCTTTCTCAAACAATCAAGTTTTAATCCTTTATCAAGTGACAAAGCTTTGGACCTGGTCAAATTGAAAGCATTTGCAGACGACAAATTAATTGTGGCTCTAATGATGATATCTGTCATTGGTAGGACAGAAAACACTGTGGAAAAAGGAGGAAATACTGGTTATCAGCATTTTTTCCTTTTTCTACAATGTTTTCAAAATGCTTCTTGCTCAGGTTGTTAAAAGTCGTGATTTAAAGGGTTAGTGACTTTTGAAAATATTAATGGAAAGGCGAGAATGTTTTTGATCAGCACTTTCTTGTTTTTCATAAATGTTTTTTCACATTTCAGAGACAAATCATGTTTTTTCACATTTCAGAGACAAATCATGTTTTTTCACATTTCAGAGACAAATCATGTTTTTTCACATTTCAAACACAAATCATGTTTTTTCACATTTCAAACACAAATCATCTCTTAACCCTTTACCACACAATCCCGACTTTTAACGACCTTGAGGAAGATGGCCTTTGAAAACATTATGGAAAAAGGAGAAAATGCTGGTAACCAGCATTTTCTTCTTTTTCCCACTAGGTTTTCTACCTGATTAATGATAAATATTGTCATCTGAGCCACTTTTGTCTCCTGCAAATGCTGTCAAGTTGGACCAGTCAAAAATTTTGTTGTTTGGTAAAGGATTAAGCCTTGGTACCTGGAATTGCTTGTAGTTTTGGTCATGTTTAGTCTTAAATTTTGTCATTTGTTAAAGGGTAAAGTGGCCAGTGTAAATCAGATAATGTGCAGTCTCATACAGGCTGCTGGATCTATGTATTCACACAATAGCAGCCTTGAAATTAAGAAATAATCTTCTTTCTATCGTGGTATATCTTTCATGGTTGTGAATTATGGGGCACAATAAATAATCCCATCCAAATTGAAAGGATTTGCAGAGGACAATTTCAATGTGGCTCAAATGATGTGGTTTTTCTTTAATAGGGTAGACCAGCATTTTCTCCTTTTCCCACAATGTTTTCAAAAGCCCTCTTCCTCAGGGTCGTTAAAACTCATGATTGTGTGGTAAAGGGTTAATAACAAGAAAACAAGTTCATACTTAGAATACAAAAGCAGATGTGGATTAATTCTTACTTTACATAGAGTATAGAATGACCTTGATTTTGCCATGCTTCCGTTGCACTTTGTTTATAGAGCCGAATTCATGTGTCATGTTAGAATTGTAGATTTTGCATTTTTAATGTTGATCCAGTTGGTAACATACAGAACTTGAAACAAAGGTGTTGCCGGTTCCCAAGTGGGCCACATTCTTTCTAAGCATTAATATGATCTTTTTGACAGGATTCCTTCCTCTCTTGCTGCTCAACACTGTGTTGACAATGTTTATGTGGGAAAGCTGCCAGTGGAAAGAGTGTTGTGTGAAGTACTGGTGATATAAGCTTCTGGAACTCATGGATAGGTGCACAGGCAGCAGCAATATACATGTAACTGAAATAATGTTGTAAATGGCATAACAACAAACAAACAATGCTGACTGAGTTCTAATGTCTATTTACTCAACTCTTTACCACACGGCCAAATTTTAGACTCTTCCATACTGGGAGCATTAACCCTTTCCCAAACAAGCCCTGGTTTTCACGTGTCTGCAGTACAAGTCTTTTGAAAACACTGTGGGAAAAGGAGAAATTGCTTGTAACGAGCAATTTCTCCTTTTCCCACAGTGTTTTCTACCCTTTTTGAGAACTTTCTGCCATTTTCATCAAATTTAAGATTGTCGTCTGTAAACTCTTTGAATTTGGACCAGTCCAAAATTTGTCGTTTGGGAAAGGGTTAACAGATCACAATTCAAATGCTCTTCGAATAATAGCACCTGCCCTTGAATAGGTAGAAAATATTGTGGGAAAAAGGAGAAAATGCTGGTTACCAGCATTTTCTCCTTTTCCCACTATGTTTTCAAAAACCCTCTTTCTCAGGGTCATTAAAACTTGGGATTGTGTGGTAAGGACTTAACATGATCAGAGTTACCACAATATTTTTGACAGACTCCTGGCAGTAAAGCTGTTGTGCCCAGGAGGAGTGGACATGTTGTTCCCAGACAGTTGCCAGGTCCTGTGGCCATGAAGAAACAAGATGGAATGTTAGTCCCTGAAGGTGAAAAACTATCTGAACTCTTTACCAAATGACAAAATTCTGGACTCGTCCATATTGGAATCACTTGCACATGACAAATTACAGGTGGCCCAAATGACAAACTTTGTTTTTGATAGGGTAGAAAACATCATGGGTAAAGGGAGAAAATGCTGGTTACCAGCATTTTCTCTTATTCCCACAATGTTTTCAAAAGCCCTCTTCTTCAGGGTTGTTAAAAGTCAGAATTTTGTGGTAAAGACTTAAAAGGAAGGCTCAGAATATTTAAAAAAAAGATAAAAAGCAATCAGAAAATCTTGCATTGTCCCAATTTAATTATTTATTTAAAAACTATTTATTAAAAACTTTGCACAGTAGTAGTACCTGTGTTGTAGGTTCAGTCGTATTTTTGTGTTCATAATGTCGGAAAAAAAACTGACAAATTTTCCACTTGGTACAATGATTTCATTTACTTATATATTCATGTACTTTACCATTGCCCTTTACCACACAGTCCCAAGTTTTGATGGCCTTGAAAAAGAAAGCTGTTGAAAACATTGTAGGAAAAGGAGAAAATGCTGGTAACCAGCTTTTTTCCTTTTCCCACAATGTTTCCTACTCAGTGGAATGCAAGTTTCATCAGTTGAGCCATATTTATATTGTCATCTGCAAATGCTTTCAGTTTGGATAAGTTTATATTTCTTTCGTGTGGTAAAGGGTTAATTCATGTAATTTTCTATACATGTATTTTATGGTGATGTCTCTAAGTCATGAGCCAAACAACATATCAAGTGGTAATGATCTTACTCTATACAAAACCACAGAACTTTAGACTAGTTCACATTGTAAGCATTGCAAATGACAAGTTAACTCTTTACCACACAACAAAATTCTAGACTGGTCCAAATTGAAACCATTTGCAGATGACAAATTGAATGTTGCTAAACTTATGATATCTGTGTTTGAATGGGGTAGAAAACATTGTGGGAAAAGGAGAAAATGCTGGTTACAGCATTTTCATCTTTTCCCACAATGTTTTCAAAAGCCTTCTCTTTCAGCATCGACAAAAGTCGGGACTGTGTGGTAAAGTGTTAAACATGGTTCAAATGATGGGATATGTCTTCAAGAGTTCAAATGATTGAATAACTCTTCAGAGAGTGAGGGTGATAGCTCAGTCAGTGTCATACAGTGCTTGAAACTAGGGGTCCCTGGTTTGAAACCACATCTCGGCCAATTTCTTTGTGGAATTGATGGTGGTCAATGTGATAAGATTCGTTCCTCTCTCACTGCTTATTATTGTTCCAACCATGATTATGAGGAAAGCAGTCAGTATCTTAAGTAGAGTATTTTGCTAATTACTCGTAAAAGAAACAATGGATAGGTAAACTGCTTGCTGTGATACAACATAAATACTGTTGAAAACAACATAAAACACCATACAAACAAACAAACAAACTATTGTCTTTGAAAGGGAAGAAAACATTGTGGAAAGGGAAGAAAACAGTTGTGACCTAAATGTTTTCATGGCTTTCAGAAAACTGAAGCCCATTTGTAGCATTTTCTAATGTATTGGCTGAAAATGCCTTCAACTTTAGAAGATTCTAAAACTTTTGGTTTTGGAAAGGGTTAACCCTTTACCAGGTTACCAAAATTTGGATGTATAGAAATCAAAACCATTTGCGACCAAAAATTAAACAAACTAAATGTGGTTCACATCATAGGATTTGTGTGTAAAAAGGTAGAAAACATAATTAAAAAAGAGAAAATGATGGTTAACAGCATTTTCTCTTTGTCCCACAATGTTTTCAAAAGCCATCTTCTTAATTGTTGTTTAAACTTGGAATTCTGTAGTAAAGGGTTAGATATTGACCCAAGGGTTATTGCTATGCATGGGGCGGGGGGGTCCTGGGTGACTCAGTGGTAAAGTGTAGGACTCGTGACCTGGAGGCCCCAGGTTGGAGCCTCATTGGATCTATTTGGTTTTTCCTGGGAATGTCCTATGGCAACACACTTCAGAGCCCTAGCCTAGTACTTGTGAAACCCAGGAAATACATGCATAAGTGAGCTGTTGCTGTGATATGACTGATATAATGTTGGCAGCACCATTCAATCAATCAATTGCTATGCATATTTACATGGATCTGCTTCTGTTTACTAGGTTACACCATGAGGAAAATACAGCCTGCCAAAAATTATGATGTGGAATCCTTTGCCAGAGCTATGAATGATGACTTTGCACCAAGAATGAAGAAACTTTTTGATCCTGAAACAGAGGCAGCTGTTGAAGCTCAAAAAACAGGTAGAGATTTCAGGGCTACTTGTTCATGATAATTTCTCTACTTTCGTAATGTTTTACATATGAACTATGCTCTGTGAAAAGGGGGTGTTATGCATTTTCGAAAAGTATCGACCCAGGTCAGCCTGGGCCGAAACTTTTCGCTATAGGTCAATTTTCTGTATGTCAAAGGACCAGTCTACTTCATAATTCAGTCGGTTGTTTAAAAAAAAAAAAAAAAAGTGGCTATCATTGATCCATAATTATGTGATGGCTTGATTGGTATCATGGGGCACGGAGATGCATTAAGCCCCCTTTTGCCAGGGCATGGTGCATATCATTTAAAATGAAATACCTGTAAACATAATTTTTGGACATATGAAGTATCACTGTAACAAAGGTACATGGAATCTACCTTAAATGTTGCTGAAGACGATTAATAATTTTAGTTGGCCAGCCATTGGAATCAAACCTACATCCTAAAGTGACCTTAGACTTGCCACTTACAAGTCTCGCGCTCTTTCTCTTTAGGTATTGGGGCATGTCTTTTTTTAGGAGGTAATAATTAACAAAATAGATATGAGCCTTGCTCTGAAAAGGGGTCTTAATGCATCCCTCTGATGCATGATACGAAACAAGTCATCACATAATTGTAGATTCATAAAATCTGTTTTGTCTGACATGTGACTAAATCTAGAAGTAGAATGGTTCTTGGAAAGTTTAAAGATAGCAAAAATTTTGGCCCATATCAGCCTGCGCAGACTGCAGGCTGACATGGGTCGATACTTTTAGCAGATGCATTAAGCCTCCTTTTCACAGAGTATACCTCATGTTTTTATCTTGATGACAGGTGTATACATAGGCTACAGATGTCCAGAGTTTAAACATGACTGTCAGAGAGTGAACAAAATGTCTAAGTGTTTCTGCGGCCATCTTCTAGGGGAACATGACAAATATACAGGTACACATGTCTAACTCTTTCTAATGCAATCCTATCCTGTACTGGCCCTTCAGAAGAAACTTTTTGAAAACATTGTTAGAAAAGAAGAAAATGCTGGTAACCAACATTTTTTTTTTAAATTTTCAAACAATGTTTTATAACCTTTTAAAAGACAAATATCATTACTTTAGCCACATTTGTTGTCTGTAAATACTTTCAATTTAGAAATGTCAAGAAAATTTCTATTCGAAGTTTGAGGTCATTGCAACATTATTTATTCCTCTTTCACTGCAAAATATTGTTTTCACATATGGGAAATCAGCTGGTGGTTTGAAAAAAATACTGCCTATAGTGCTGGTGAAAGAAACTACAGGAAAGTATGGATAGGTGCATTGGCTACCAAGATATAGCAGAAATGATGATATAAAATCTATTACCCTCTACTTTTTGGTATGTACAGTGCAGAGTAGATTTGAAATTTTCTCATACATCTATTTCACACAAGGAAAAAGTGTGTTGGTGCCATGCAAACAGATGGGCTGTAAGTGTAAAGGGTATGCATGGATCCCGTCAAGACCAGAGGATGTTGGGGAGTTTTGGATGCAGCGCAGAAGAGATTTTGACCCCAGTACATGGAGAGCTAAGTGTAGATGTAAGCACACTCATGAAGAACATGATCCAACAGGCATGAGAAGGTGTAAAAAAGGTTTGTACTCTGGACTTTCTATTTACCAGCCTTTCTAAACATAATTGTTTACAAAACAAAAAATAATTGGACTGAACCAAATTCAAAGAATTTTCAGACGACAAATTAAACATGCCTCAAATGATGATTTCTGTCTTTAATAGAGTAAAAAAACATGGTGGGAAAAGGAGAAAATGCTGGTTACCAGCAGTTTATTCTAGTTAAGTTTTGTTCATGCATAGAATGTGAAACAAGTCCTACAACTTACATCATTCACTCCAAATGACTGCTTCTTCGGGACCATAACTAGTACTCTGGCTGCACAGGTTAACCCTACATATCACAGGATTTGAATCTGGGACCTCTCATGTAAGAGGCTTTACGTCTACACCACTGTCCTCCACAGAAAACTTTGCCAAAACATCTTTGACATAGAGTATATAATTATGATCTGACAAAACTTAGTGTTTCAGATAAAATTTTAACTCTACAAAAAGTGTTATTAACCTTTAGGCTGCAAAGCTTGACTGAAGGATCTTTTGCAGACAGTGTAGATCAAGATCAGACTGTATTCTATGCAGCCTGATCTTCGATCTGCATTGCCGGATATGGTGATATCTTTCCTCCAGCAATTAACTTTGGAATAGCAATCTGAGAATTATTACTATCAGCTGGAAAGTTTCATTTGATTTATTTAGCATGTTGATGGTTAAGGGAGCCTTTGGCAAGCTTCATAACATTTTTTTCTTGATGAGTTTTACAACATTCTATCTCCAACACCAACAAATGCCAGATTCTTTCATCACATACCTGTACATGTATCTCAAATTTACTTGAAATATCTTTAGATCTCTATGACAAACCTACATATTTATGAATGAGACAGACTCACTGCTTCCACATAAGTGTACATTTTGAGCTTAAACCTTAGGCTTCTAAACGTGGCTCACCTACCATTTGCGGACAGCATAGATCAAGATCAGACTGCACAGAATGTGCAGTCTGATCTTGGACCTATGCTGTTCGATAAGGAAATATCTTTCCTCCAAAACATATCTTTAAAATAGGAAAATTTTGGTTTTTACTATCAGTTTGAAAGTTTCGTTTGTTTTATGTGCCACGATAAGGGCTAAAATAGTTCCAAAAACCTAACATTTAATTGCTTGATTTTAATCTGAAAATAATACAAATCTTACCTTTACTACAATGATCAATTTCACAGTTGAAATGACTGGGGAATTTGTGCCAGACTTTGGTTTTTTTTTTTTTTTAAATAATAGGCAAGGATACTGTGTTTCAACAAATGACAGCACATAATCCTCCTATATGGCATCACAAAATCTGATTTCAAATGTGTATTATGATAAAATTTGTAATTTGGCTATATTACACTTGAAAAAAAAAGGAGGTTATGTCATAAATTGTGATATCTTGACAGTTATTCCCATTTGAATAGGTTACTTACATTGATTCAGTGCTACAAGATTTAACCCTTTCCCAAACAAGCCCTGGTTTTCACGTGTCTGCAGTACAAGTCTTTTGAAAACACTGTGGGAAAAGGAGAAATTGCTCGTAACGAGCAATTTCTCCTTTTCCCACAGTGTTTTCTGCCATTTTCATCAAATTTAAAATTGTCATCTGCAGATTCTTTCAGTTTGGACCAGTCCAAAATTTGTCGTTTGGGAAAGGGTTAATCTCCATGCTGTTACAGGTTGTGGGTGTGGACACTTTATTTCCAACTTTCTTTGTGCTGCATGTGACAAACATTGGGAGGACCATGAAACCTTCTTTGAGACAGAACAGATCAGAATTGAGAAAGGTTTGCCTGTGGGTATGTAGCTTTTCTTATTCATTGTTCATTTAATTTTTCGTATTAGATATAATCGAGTCTCGCTCTGTGAAAAAGGGGTTTAATGCAATTGCAAAAAGTTCATGAATTAATTGAACTGCTGCAACAGTACAAAGGGGTAATTTGGCTAAAAGTTTTTGCTGAACACAAAGTTTTTCATAAAACACTGTGTTGGTGATAGGGTAGTAAGTCTCCTTTAAGAAATTAAAGACATGGACAGGAAAGAATAGGAAAAGCTTCTTTCCCCCGTCCTCTCCTCCTTTGTCTTGTGAATTTACAGAGTGGTATTCAACATTTAGAAATATGTCTCCAATTTATAAGACATCGTTCTGATAGGGTTTGACAGAAGACAGAAGCTAGTCAAAAGCACAGTCCTCAGCTTCAGATTTTGAATTGTATTGTATTTTGAATTGTATTTCCACAAGAAGCTGCACCACTCTTGAAAATTACCAATGGTGTTCACACGAGCTTTTACCAACTCCCCCCCCCCCCCCCCCCCCCCCCGCGCAAATATCGTGTGTATAAATTACTGTGTAAGTCAGAAATTACAGAGTATACTGTGATGAGTCTGAACAATACTCAACCTCTACATAATAAAGTTTTTCTAATACAATCTGTTTTAACAGGAGAGATGTACTTGCCATTTGCTGAGATGCCACATTTACGGAATATTGCCTTAACGGGGGATGAGAATGATGACTCAAGATACCAGGCTTTGGTTCAAGGTGAGGGATCCATCCCGAAACGTAAACAAATCACAAGTGGTAATGATGCACCTTTTCCAGCCGGAGGCACAAGTAAAAGTGGCTTCAAGCCAGTGTATGACTGAATATCTGTGATAAAGGGTAGTTAAACTCAACTTATTGTTATATCAGCTTATTGCTAAGTTTTATCAGCTCTGTTTATCAGACAAAAAAAATCTGGGATTTGTCCATGTGGCAGGCATTTTCCCAGAAGAGGTGGACATAGCTTAAATTTTAGGATGTTGGGCTTTGTCTTCTATATGATAGAAAATAGTATTTTTAAAGGAGAAAATGCTAGCTATCAGTATTTGTCTTTGTCCAATAATGTGCACAAAACCTGTCTTCTTAAGGGCCATGTATAAAAATGGGACTATTTTTTTGAGGTTTAATTGCATAACCCTAAAGCACTGGAACCGATTTGTTTTTGCAGACAGTGTAGATCAAGATCAGACTGCACAGAATGTGCAGTCTGATTTTGGATCTTCACTGTCAGCTTCTTCATCTCATGTTGTTGCCAAAGAAACTTTGAAATGACAGTAATTTGGATGCTTGTCCCAACTGAAAAGGTCCATTTCATTAATTCAGCACTGTAAAGGTTAAGTCCAGCTTATAGGCTCATGCTATTACAGGCACTTTTTGTAGTTTAACTAGCTTCAGTGTTGTTACCCTTTACATTACACTCTTGGAAATAAGGACAGCAAAGTTAGGGCTATAAAAAATGATATTAAGGTATTGCTAGCAAATGACTTGGCAAATTTAGAACTTCTTTCTGACTCATGATAAGCAAGCGACTAGTGAATACATAGATGTTATTTTTAGAATCCAACATACATGTACGATATACTTTGTACATATTGCAGTACATTAAGATGCAAATTTGTTAGTACCTCTTTAACCCTTTACCAAACAACAAAATTTTGGATCAGATCAAATTGAAAGCAATTGCAGCCAACAAATTTTATTTGGCTCAAATGATGGCTCATAACCTCTTTCTTTGATATGGTAGAAAACATTGTGGAAAAAGGACAAAATGCTGGTGACCAGCATTTTCTCCTTTTCCCACAGTTTTTTCAAAAGCCATCTTTTTCAGGATCGTTAAAATTCAGTATTGTATGGTATAGGGTTAACAGTCTTCTTTGCTACATCTTAAACAGAAATGGACTCCACACAACGATCATATGTACTGAATTGCCCAGAATACCACCATAAATTTTTTATCTTAAATGTAGATTTTTAAATTTTTCCCCTTTATTTCAGTTGCACGAAAAGTTTTTCATATAACTTAACCTTGAGGCTGCTAACCATGACTCACTGACCTTTTGCGGACAGTGTAGATCAAGATCAGACTGCACAGAATGTGCAGTCTGATCTTGGATCTACACTGTCCTATTAGGAGATATCTTTCCTCAAAAATATCTTTGAAATAGGAAAATTTGGGTTTTACTATGGGCTTGAAAGTTTCATTTCTTTTATTTAGCAGGATAAGGGTTAATCCTTTAAACTGACTCTAAAGAACACTCAGGCAGATCATTCCAGTAAAGATTGATCTGTTTCTCTGAATTCTTGTGCTCTCATTTTCCAGCATGACATGTATTTGTGTATATTGAGCTGTAAGACTATTGCTACGTTTGCAAGTAGACAATACAATGTAGAAAAACTTGATTATGTGATCTTGAGATAATTTGTTCATTTTACAGCGGGCCACTTTTGAAAACATCTTAGCAAAAGGACAAGTATCTCATCATGAGCAAGTTTACTTTTTAACAAAATTTTTTCACAATATCCATGTGTTAAAATTTAATTTATAATGGTTACTCCCATTCTAAAAAGATGTCTAACAAGCCATCAGTTCTACTTATAGAAAGTGTATGAACCATGCTCTGTAAAAAGGGTACTTGATGCATCTGCAAATAGTATTGACTCATGTCAGCCTGTGCAGTCTGCGCAGGCTGACATGGGTCAAAACTTTTTGCTATTGGTTAATTTTCTGCATGTCAAAGGACAGGTATATCTAATGCTTCAATTGGTTGTTATACAAAATGGATTTTATGGATCCATAATTATAAGATGATTTGCTTGCATCATGCATAATTTTTGCCAGAGCATGGCTTATATGTAAGTGTCCAGTAACTTATATTTTGGTAAAATCTTATCCTTCCTTATTATTCTACCACACATACAATAAACATCTTTTCTAGTCTCATTCTTTTTTTTTTTTTTTTTTTTTTTGTTTGTTTGTTTTGTTATTCAGAAAAAAAAAGTCTTATTTCCCAAATTCCCAAACGACAAATTTTGGACTGGTCCAAATTGAAAGAGTTTGCAGACGACAATTTTGAATTGGATGAAAATGGCAGAAAGTTCTCAAAAAGGGTAGAAAACACTGTGGGAAAAGGAGAAATTGCTCGTTACGAGCAATTTCTCCTTTTCCCACAGTGTTTTCAAAAGACTTGTACTGCAGACACGTGAAAACCAGGGCTTGTTTGGGAAAGGGTTAAGAAAAGAAAGACAACTACAAAAATAATATTGTTTAATGATAAATGAATTGCTGTTCAGTTTGATGCATAGTTCTATATATTTTTAGATTCATTATATACATGATCTGTGATATTTATTGCTACTGTTTTGATTGTATATATAATTTTTTGCTCAGCTGTTTTGAAGAAAAAGTCAATTAATTGTCATAGGCTAGCCCTGTTTTCGTCTGCATCCTAGTCGTCATGCAAAAACTGTGACATTTTATAATATTTCTATTATTACCAATGATATTTCTTTCAAAGTTGCACAAGTTCTTAACTATGAAATGGACAACCCATACATCAAGTGCAGGTAACCATCAAAGTATTTTTGACACAGTTATGGCCCTTTTTTAACCTAGAATTTTTCACTTTAAATCAAGCAACTGCAGCCGAGCAGTGGCACCCACATGTAGTGCTCTTGTTTCTGTTATACTTTTATTATTGTTTGTATTGTGTAGATAAAGTTGTGCAATAGTTGCTTCTTCCTTGCTGTGCTGCACCGATTGACAGATATTTTATCGCATGTCACCATTGGCATTTGGATTTTGACAAACTGTGCCTTCTATAATCCAATCTATAACACAAAGGTCGCATCTGTAGTACCTGCGACATATGACCCCCTATCATTTATCAGTATTTTTTACACATACCTAGACTTGCATTAAACTGCTAAATAAATGAAGCAGAAATTTCCAATCAATAGTAAAATCCCAAATATTGCAATTTCTTCAGAAGTTGATTTCCACAGAAAGAAAATAACGTATCAAACACAGACAGTGTAGATCAAAAATAAGACTGCACATCTTGATCTACACTGTCCGCAAAAGTGCCATGAGTTGCACTTAGCAGCATTAGGGTTAACATGTTTTGTCTTATCCAAGACAAAATCCATCATTTGAGCCATAGTTAATTTGTTGTTTTTTAGTGCTTTCCAATTCGAAAAACCTTAAATGATGTTGTTTGGTAAAGAGTTAATTTGAATGCTAGTAAAATCATTGTTGCAAAAGAAAAAGAAATTCTTGGATTATACCTGAACCATGCTGTATTAAAAGGGGGTTTAATGCCTCTGCACAACGTATCACCCCATATCAGCCTGTGCAGTCCAAGCAGGCTGACATGGGTAGAAACCTTTTGCTTTTTTAAAATTTTCTGCATGTCCAAGGATCATTCTACCTCAGGATTTAGTCGGTTGTGAGACAAAATGGACTTTATGGATCCATCATTGTGTTATGACTTGCTTGGTTTAATGCAGCATGGAAATGCATGAAACCCCCTTTTGCAAGAGCATGGCTCACCTTGATTCATGTCTTGTATGACTTGTTTACGAAGATGTTTCCTGGTGCAAATTTATATTACAATGTGAATGTGACCAGTCAAAGCTTAACTCTTTACCAAACGACAAAATTTTAGACCAGTCCAAATTCAAAGCATTTGCAGAAGACAAAATTAATGTGGCTTAAAGATTGAAATTTGTTTTGGAATGAGTAGAAAACATTGTGGGAAAAGGAGAAAATGCTGGTTACCAGCATTTTCTGCTTTTCCCACAATGTTTTCAAAAGGCTTCTTTCTCAGGGTCGTTAAAAGTCGGGATTGTGTGGTAAAGGGTTAAGCACACCATCCCGAGTTTTAACAATCCGGGGAAGATAGTTTTTGAAAACATTGAGGGAATAGGAGAAAATTGCTGGTAAAAATATTTTCTCCTTTTACCACGTTTTCTATCCTGTCCGAGACATATTTCATAATTTGGGCCACATTTGATTTATCGTCTGCCGATGCTTTCAGTTTGGACATGTCCAAAATTTTGTTTATTGATAAAGAGTGAAACTTAGTTATGTGAACCTCATGGATAACACAGACAGAACTCTGCCGCAGCCAATGCCTGCTTTACCACATAGGTAAACAGGAATTAAATCTTTCGTTTCGATTCCAGTTACAATTACCAGCATCAAATAGCGGGAATGGTATGGGCTTTCAGGGATTCGAACTGGCAATCCCTTATTGATAAAGCCTTGTGGGTTATGGACTGAGCTCAGCAATGCTGATATGGGTTGTAGGTGAACATGGGTCAATCTATTTTAGCTATTGAGGTGTTGGTATCCGTTCAACTTTTTTGAATAAATACTTCTTTATATGACATATGGTTTCTTGCCTCTTGTTCTTTCCCAGCTCTGTTCCTGTCATAGAATCCTTTTTGAATCATTATTTCTTGCAATGATCCCGTATCAATTAATCCTTCACCAGACGACAATTTTTTTTACTCATTCATGTTGAAGTGTTTTGCCAATGCCAATTCAAATTGGCCCAAGTAATAAGTTTTCTTTGAAAGCATAGAAAACAGAGCGAAAAGGAAAAAATGCTGGTTACCAGCATTTTCATCTTTGCCATCCGCGTTTTCAAAAGTATTCTTTACCAGGGTCGTAAAAATGTGATATTGTTTGGTACATTTAAATATGATACTTTCCGTGCCGTCTAATATGTTTACATTATAACAATTATAATGGAGCCATGCTCAGAGATCTGGGGGCTTAATGCATCTGCATAAAGTATCGATCCGGGTCAGCCTGCGCAGGCTTACGTGGGCCAAAGCTTTTCGCTATTTTTTCATTTTCTGTATGTCCAAGACCAGTCTACCTCATGATGTGGTCGGTTATTAAAAAAGGTGGACATTATGCATCAGTAATTATGTGATCGATTGATTTGTATAATGCATCACAGAGGTGCATCAAGGCCCCCTTTTACCAGAGCATACCTAAATGTTATTTGGCGGGTCTAACATTGTCAGCACAAGGCTGGTTTATACCAGTACGAGCTACGTGTGTCGGTGTGGCACTCGATTCTCTGCATATAACTTCAACATGGTGAAAAAGTAGCCTGTGGCTTGGACAAACTGATATGCCAATACTGGTGAACGCATGAATATGTGCAGTTAAATGACTGAATGATGCTGAAAACAAACAATATACTCGAATCACCGATTCGGTTTGCAGTTCGAACAATTTCTCTCAAAGCACCACCGACCTGTGTCAGGTATGCTGTGACCTCCAACACTTCAACACCTCGGAATAACGACCATCACTTTACAGCATGTGTGATTATGTCCCCCGCCGCGTTTAAGGAAAGGGGATAAAGGTTTGCACTTTGTCCACAGGTCAAAAGTGGTTCCATTTGTCCGATTTATTTTTCTTTCTCTAGGAAAATTCTTTCTTTCTTTCTTTCTACATTTTCCTCTCTCTGTCTTTCATATTTTCTTTTTTCACCTTCCTTCTGTTTACCCAACTGTATTTGACAAAGAAAAAAAAAAAAAAAAACGAATCAAGGAAATGATAGAAGCCCGTCTCAAGCAATTTAATGCGATTAATTGATTAAAATAGCTAACAAACTAACAAAATAGCTTTAACAAAAACATTATAAACATAATAACAAAAATTTGCAAATTTAAAACAAGCGTAAAATTTTGATTTAGAAAAGGAGGACTGCAGTATGGAGAAAAAAATAAACAGACCACAGTTTCAGTCTTTACCAAACGACACAATTTTTAGACTTATCCAAATTGAAAGAATTTGCATACGACAAATTAAATGTGGCTAAAAAAGTTGGAATTTGGCGCTGAAAGAATAGAAAACATGCTGGGAAAAGGAGAGGATGCCGGTTACCAGCATTTTCTCCTTTTCCCATTTTTTTCCCCAAGTCTTCTTCCACAGGATCGTTAAAAATTCGAGATATTGTGGTAAAAGGTTTACCATCTAATATATTTTACAGTACTACTTATAGACGTTAGTTGTAAATTCTCTTCTTTCGCTCCCAAAACGAGCCTTCTGAATGAACAAGACACTTCTAAATCAACCATTTAGAAGGCTTGCTTTGGAAACGAGAACAATGTCAAAATCAGCGGTCGTTAGTGTAATTATTAGTAGTGCCAGAATTCTGTAAACATATTCGAATCAGAAGAAAAAGAAAAGTTGTTTGTAAAGGGATTTATCCCCGATAGCAAAAGCCATTGAAAATGAACCATGCTCTGACAAAAAGGGGTTTATTGCCTCCCCGTGATGCATGATACCAAGCAAGTCGTCACATAATTATGGACCCATAAAAACCATTTTGTCTAAAAGCCGACTGGATCATGGGGAGCAAAATGTTTCGACCCATGTCAGCCTGCGCGGATTGCGCAGGCTGACATGAGTCGATACCTTTTGCAAATGCATTACACAGAGCATGGCTTACATACATACATACGTAGTTCACAAAGACGAACTCCGACCATATCTCACCGAAAGAGAATGCTTGTGCGAGGCCTAGATAGGATTAAATTCCCTAACTCTTTACCTGATGGGAAAAAAAAACAGATGTGTTGAAACTGAAAGCATTCCCTGACGGCAAATGTATCGTGTCTTAAAATGATGAGATTTGTCGTTGAAAGGCTAGTAATTATAATGACCAAGGGAGCAAACATTTGTGTCAAGCTTTAACTCTTTACCAAACGACAAAATTTGGAACTGGGCCAAATTGAAAGTGTTTGCAGACGACAAATTAAATGTTGCTAAATCAATGATTTCTGCTTTGGGTAGAGTAGAAAACATTGCGGGAAAAGGAGAAAATGCTGGTTACCAGTATTTTCTCCTTTCCCACAATGTTTTCAAAAGCTTTCTTTTTCAGGGTCGTCAAAACTCGGAATTGTGTGGTACAGGGCTGAGCATCTCCTTTTTTTTCCCTCGGTGTTTTCAAAGACCGTCTTCCTCAATTTCGCAAAAACAGGGTATCGGCTGTTAAATGTTTAATCCTTAGAGATACATGTACATCTGTACTCACATTTATACTCGTTTTCAGCTAGTTTTTAACCAATTTCATTTTTAATTTATAATACTATAACCATTCTTGTATCCCCATGCCAAATGTTATCTCTGATGGCTACAAATTGCACAGATTACGACGAATAGAAAATGCGTTTTACTTTTTCGCAGCCTTCAAAGAAATCATTGTTGTTTCCAGTTTTAAATGGGGACAAATCCCTTGAATTTCTCCATCCCTTACACCATACATATTGGTAATTTATCTACATTTACACAGCTGACCAAATTCTGAGCCATTCTACATACATTCAAGTTTCAACAACGTTGTTTTCTTTTTCACTCACACACTCTCTCTCTCTCTCTCTGTCTCCCTCTTGCAGTAAGGATGTACATGTATCTTTAACGGAACGATCCCCCGCTTTAATTAACACTTCTGAGGAAGAATGCTTCTGAAAACATTGCTGGAAATGGGAAACAAATCTGGTCAATAGATTTTTTTTTTACAATGTTTTCCAATTTTTAAAAGACAATGCCTTTTTTCCAGCCACATTTGAGTGATCGTCTGCAAATGTTTTCAATAAAGACAAGTCTAAAATTTTGTCTCAAGGTCAAAAATTAAAGGGAGATAATCGAGTTTTTGGCCATATCCTTGATTCGCAAATCTGACTTGTTTCTATTCCTTTTTATTACATGAAGTATTGATTAAAAATTAACGTATGTCAACTGCTCTCGAAGCGGCTGTATACGCTCAAAATTGTATGGACTACATATAAGAAACAACAGAGCAATAGAGCCTTTACCTACGTTCCCACCAAAGGCAACACACAAAGCTGTCTGCTACTGCAAAGATCTACTAATGTTAGTTAATATACAGTGAGTGGCCATAAATATTTCATCCAGTTCCGAATTCCCATCGACTTACATGTATTTTTCAGTGTGCGAGAAAATTAATTATGCTGCTTCTGATCATGCAATCATACGAAAACTATACTGTTAGAAAGCTACTGGAGCTATTGTTAATAACATGCTGTAAGCGCTCGTCGCCTTACATCAAAGTGGTTGCTCTCTAAGTAGAGGATCTTACATGAGTGTTTATGTATTATAATTTTTATCAAACGAGTTGACTAAAATTATATGAAGCGAGCCTTGGCGAGAGTCATTACATTTTAGTCAAGGAGTTTGATAAAAAATGATAACACATAAAAACGAATGCGAGATTCTATTTATCACATAAAACGAATGACAGACGAAAAATTATCCTGCATCATCACCTTATTCTGTATATCATTCAAGGGTCCATGTTTACCGATGTAGTTCGATTTGGAATGTGTACATGCAGCAGAAGATAGTTCTGTGACATTTACAACAGTAGTTAAAAAGGAGTTTAAATACGGATTACGTCTGCAAGTTATATTTTGTAAATTATGAGATCCTCTTAGGCTGTAGGATGAAGTACTTCCTATTGAAACGGGCACTATAGAGTTTAAATAAGAAGGTGCTAGACCTTGTACCATTTTGAAAAATAAGATAAGTTTGTGTTTATATCTCCTTTCATTAAGTGTTTCCCACCCCGACTCCCTATTAAGATCCCCTAAAGACACATGTTTACTGCATCTAGTTACAATTCTTGCAGCCTCATTTTGTACTTTTTCAATTAGATCTTTCAGGTATTGCACCAAATTGGTCCAAATAACACCTGCATATTCAAGAAGTGGACGGATAAAAGAAAAATATATTGTCTGAAGGGATGTTCAATCTAGTCGAATCTTTAGACTTCGCATAATTCTAATTCTCTTCCATGCCTTCGCCTAAGTCTGATTTATATGGTAATCCCAAGAACTACCATTAGAGATGAAAATACCGATATGCTTATGAACCTGTACTGATGAAATTTCAACACCAGACAAAAAAGCTTAGGATGAACAGGTCTATTACGTTTGCGGGATATGGTTAGAGATTCCGATTTTGAGGGGTTAAACTTTATAAGCCACCTGTTTGCCCAATCTGTAATTTTTTTGATGTCCGTTTGTAAAATTGTACCGGCTGTATCAGGATCACCTACAAACATAGATAGACTAGTGTCATCTGCAAAAAAAGTTTATGGTTGACTCAATATCATTACAATGTCATTAATGTAGACTAGAAAAAGAAGATGTCCGAGAATAGATCCTTGTGGAACACCAGCATTAATAGAACTTAAGTCTGAGACAGCACCAGGTAGGACAACCCTCTGATACTTATTCGAGAGGTAGTCTGAAAACCATGAAAGAAATTTGCCACCGATTCCAGCATTTTGCAGCTTAAATAGAAGATCTTTATGCCATACCTTATCAAAGGGCTTTACTTATATAAAAAAAAATATAACTCGACTTTCTAATCCTTCATCCAAGGCTTTGCAAATTTTATCATATAGAAGTACAACTTGGTTGACTGTCGAGTCTCCGGGTAGAAATCCTGATTGAAAAGGTTGAAAAAATTGGTATCTTTTAGATGGTTAAAGACATGTTTATATATTATTTTTTCGAATACTTTTTTCCATGGTGTTTAGTAGAGATACTGTTCGGTAAATAGATGCAAGAGCAGCGTCGCCACTTTTAAAGATTGGACATACATTGGAAATTTTCTAAGAAGAGGGAAATACACTTGCGCTCAAAGACTGATTATAGATTTTACTCAAAGGATTAGATACTTGATGTGCAACTAACATTAGAATTCAATTATTGATACCATCTGGACCAGACGCCTTACCTAAACGGGGCGTTCTTAACACATCTAACACTACAGCGGGAGTAATCGTTATTGAATCTAAGGAGTTGCCATCAATTTGATTTATATCATCAGGAAGATTATTAGATGAGTCGTCAATAGTTAATTGCCTGGCAAAGAATGAATTTAAAACATTAGCCTGCTCGTGTTCATCAACAACCATTGTGTCATTTGTGTCATCCATCAGCGGAGGTATTGCGGAAGAAGACAATGCGGTTATAAAAGATTTCAAGACTTTCCACCAATCTCTTTGCGTTATATCATTTGAACGTAGTTTCAGTGCCATTTGGTTTAAATGGTCTTGCTTTGTTCGTCTAATTAGAGCAATTAATTCGTTTCTTAAAGCTTTAAATTTGGACCAATTATGCGGATTGTTTGTACGTTTAGCTTTCTGATATGCTCTTTTTCGTTACTTAATTTTTCTTTTTATCAAACTATTAATCCATGACGGTTCATTGGGGTTGATAAATATAGCTTTATTTGGAATGCAGTGCTTTGATTCTTTTGTTATTATACTTGTAATATTTTGAGTAAAAGTACAAGTGTCAGTGTCGTCGTCTTGCAGCTGATCCCAGTTAACATTTTCAAGAATATTTCTCAATTTTTTATAGTCACCTTTATCATATTTCGATTTGGTGCGTTTGAAAGTTTTATATTTAGGTTTTAAGAAGGTGAACACAGCAAAGATTGGACAGTGATATCTTATATTGAGATCTAGACATGGTTCACCTACACCAGTAGTTAGAATGGAGTCTTTGTGTGTTACAAAAAGAAGGTTGATTACAGTTGCAGAATTTTCAGTTAAATGGGTAGGTTCGTCAATACATCGTGTCAAATCAAACTGGTTGCAAAGTGATTCTACTTTTCTAGATTGATTTGGATTCAATGTATTTCGGTTAAAATTTCCGGTGACTATTAAGTCAGAAATATTGGAATCTATTGCAAGATCAATAGAATCTTCAACTAACGAATGGTAGATTGAATCTGAACTCTGTGGTCTATAAAAGACACCATACAGAACATTTCTTTTGTTATGTAATTTGATCTGGATCCAAATACACTCAAGTCGATTTAACTCCAGTTCATGTCTCCTTGTATAATTATGTTAACGTATCCTTTACATAAATGATAACACCTCCATATCTGTCACTGACTCTACGTTATGGAGGATGAAATGTAGGCAAAAGCAAATCTTGTGATGACACGGATTTATTTAACCAAGTTTCAGAAAAAGAGACAATATCAAAATAAGAAAATTCTGATATCAGCACATTAACTTTGTTCGCTAGACTTTGCACGCTAGAGTGTACGGTAGACAAGTGATTTGGAAGATTTAGAAAATTGTATGAATCCGTCAAGCTTGACGAATGGTCTAGATGGTTACTACTAACTGGACCTGGATTAGGATGAATATATAATAATATTACGTTGTATCAAGTCTGAAAATATATATTTCACTGTGAAATTCATTTTTCTGCATTTTTCATATAAGTTTCATAACTGTAGTTTCAGTCTTTAAGCCACAATAACTTAAAAACTAAAGTTGGAAATACATGTAAGTCAGTGGGGATTAGGACTTTCATGAAATACTTATGGCCACTCACTGTACCTATTTAGCTTAACTGCTGTTTCAAATTTATTTAGTAACTTAAAGAGAGTATTAACTGTATACTAAACCATATATTAGTGTAAAATAAAATAGTATTATTTAACTCTTGATCTGGTGAGTAAATGAAATGAAACTTTCAAGCCGATAGTAAAAACCTTAATGTAGCTACATCGTATTTCAAAGTTATTTTGTTGGGGAAAAATATCTCCTTATCGGATAGTGTAGATCCAAGATCAGACGGCACGTTCTGTGAAGTCTGATCTTGATCTATACTGTCCGCAAAAGGTCTTTGGGTCGCGATTAGCAGCTTAAGCTTTAAATGAACTCCCGTGTGGCTCGGTGGGTAATGTAGTTTGATTCACAATCCGGAGATTATGGATCATTGCGGTGTTGGTAACGTGATAGTATCCTTACACAAGGGACTACAGAGCCCCAGGCAAATGCCGGTGAAACTCGGGAAGCACATCAAAAGATGAGCTTTCGCCGCGATATAACTGGACTAAGTGTGACAGCGGCGTAAAACGTGATTCACATGTATTAGGCCTATAGTCAATTTCAAGTAGTACAGCAGCATCATTTTCTGAGAGATGTCCCACTGTATCCTGGATATTTAGTATATAAAGGCTGATTTCGGTCATAAAATCGATCCCTTGGCATTTGCTGAATTTCATTGCGTTGTCGGTGGCGCACTGTTCTTGTAGCCATTCGAAAGTTTTTCTGGAAGCGCTTATCATAAATGTTATTTGGAGGTTCATCTGTCGAGTCGCCGTTATCGGACTCATCTGTTGGATAATCACGCACTATATCATCCTCGCGATTCTCATCTACATGTGACGATTCCTGCTCCTTGGTTGACACGCTGTCAGAGAAGCTGTCGTTTAGATTCGGATTCTTACCGTTCATTAAACTAACAGCTTCTTTTCGAAAGTATCTAAATTGCTCTTCATCCGTCATCGCCGATGAAAACAAAACATTTACTTTACAGTTTGATATCAGATGAAGGAATGTCCCCCATCGATGTAAAAGCATGGCAATAAACTGAGTTATTAGAAGTATTGAAAACACCGCCAAGAAAATAACTGACACTGGTTCGTACTTTCCTGCAATATAGTAGGACAGAATCTTCTCCCTGTTCAGTTGCAATTGCAGTAGAGCAACAGCAAACATCAAATTCATCATAAAGAATGCAAAAACAATATTGTTTCTCAGCGTGGCAAGGTCACTTTTCATCTGTGCCTGATGTTTTTGATCGTTATCAAGCGGGTATAGGTACTTTCTGAGGATTTCGTTCCAAAACTTCGTTTCATCCTCGTCGCAGACAAGGACCTTACCTTTTTCAAAGTCGTCCAGGCACATCCATGCTTCACGGTCAATTTCTTCTTCCGTAGGGTTTGTCTTAGTGTGTATTTCGCCAGCGTCAGGTTTTGTAGTAGCTTTCGATTGTGCATTCCCTTTATTAAACCTATCCTGGATTTCTGTTGAAATTGACTGAATCAGTTCCTCACAACATGAGCCTTTAGTCAAGTCAAAAAGTTTAGATAAAAATGTCTTTTCTCGTTCTGGTAGTGTTACATTGTTGCCACCTTGGCTTGTTTCAACAGGTTTTGGACCTTCTCGGGTGCCCCAGGACACGTTGTTTAAATTACAGAAAAAGTATACAGTGAGAAATATAAAGGTGGATGGCACGGTGAAGTAATACAGAAGTCCATGAACAAGACAACCTATCTCCTTAGGGTGCCAAAGTCCCGCAAAAGTAAAAATAACACACAGACCAGCCAGAAATATCACGTTTGGCGACAAAAAATCGTCGTTAGCAATATTTAGAATAGTTCCCACGGTGACTATGATCATAATAAGTGTGTATATAGAACACAGCAAGGCGGCAACGCTCAGCTGTGTATCGTTCTTACACTTTAGACATATAATCATAAACAGAACAACGGGTGCCAAGGAAAGATAAAACGAGTATGTCGCATCAAGGTTCAGGACTGATGAGTACGATCCAGAAATCACTAAGGTTACTGTGGCGGGGGCTAATAGGCTAGAGAATAACATCACAAACTGATAAATCATGTATAATGTACTCATGTTGTCATTCCGTTTGACGGTGCTTTTCCAAGAAGACAAAAGGTCCATGATGTTGGCCATTGTTGAAGGAGCCCATCGACGTCTTTGGACGAAAAATTCGTTGAATGTCTCTGGAGCGTATGTGAGGGCGTCCGCACCAGCTTCATAGTCTATCTTATGTCCTTGCTGTAACAGTAGTGTACAGAGCCAACGGTCTTCACCTGTAATGAGAAACACTGCAGTATTAACCCTTATCCTGCTAAATAACTGAAATAAAACTTTCAAGCCGTTAGTCAAAAACCAGAACAATGCAGTTTTAAACTTATTTCTTTGACAAAGAGATCTCCTTATCGGACAGTGTAGACCTTAGATCAGACTGCACGTTCTGTGCAGTCTGATCTTGATCTACACTGTCCGCAAAAGGTCAGTGAGTCGCGCTTAGCAGCCTAATGGTTAAGATAGGTTGAAGAATGCGGCCTCACGGTATACAAGGATTTGAAATTTGATGATGAGTTTATCTGTTAACAATATAAAAAAATATGATTTTTTTTCAACATTCAAAAATGATTTCAGACCAGACAGTGTTTTATCAGCAGAAATGGAATCGAAACCAATTTTGAAAACGGTTCTGATCAGAACTTTTCCGGTACTGCAAGCTAATACCAGCTTGTTTCAATAACAGCACCACACAGAATTAGACGCATTTCAAACTAAATTTTTGACCTTTGACAAAAATTCAGCACTCCAACAAATATAATACACAACTGAACCATGCTCTGTGAAAGGGGGCTTAATGCTTCTGCGAAAAGTATCGACCTATGTCAGTCTGCGCAGGCTGACATGGGTCGAAACTTTTTGCCATCTAAAATTTTTCTGCATGTCCAAGGACCATTTTACCTCATGATTAAGTCTATTATTAGCCAAAAAGAATTTTATGGATCTATGATTATATGAAGATTTGCTTGAAAGTGCATCAGGGAGATGCATTGAACCCGCTTTTGCAAGAGTGCGACTTTTTTTGTGTTACCGCATCGCTACGTGAACACCATTTTTTAATCATACAGCAAACCACATTCGAACACCTGGTGCCAACAGGAAAATTTACCTGCAACAGCTGTATTCAAAATCTCCGAAGTCCTTTCAATGGGTATATGTACATAATAATCTTTACGATGTATACGAGAATTTGGTATTTACAGTTCTATAAGAACTACCTTGCTCGAACTGGACAGGCTATAATGTCGAGCTTCTGTGGGTTTTGATCTATGAAAGGGGGGCTTAATGCATTTGCAAAAAGTTTCGACCAAGGTCAGCCTGCGCAGTCCGCGCAGGCTGACCTGTGCCGAATCTTTTTGTTTTTGGTCGATTTTCTGCATGTCCAAGAACCAGTGTAGTTCATGATTGAGTGGGTTGTTATACAAAATGGATTTTATGGATATACATGTATAATACTGTAATGACTTGCTTGGTATCATGCATCGCAAAGATGCGTCGAGCCCCCTTCTGCCAGAGCACGGCTCATTTAAATTACCTTGCTCGAACTGGATATAATGCCGAGCTTCTGTGGGTTTTGTGGTGTATGTGCTCATGACATTGTCATCCATCAGGGCGCTGGCTCGAAACAAGGAAAAACATCCTGGACAACATAATACACAGCCCAGAACGTGTTCGGCAGCTTTTTGCAACCAGTGGCCAATAGCATACTCGAATTTTTGATACCAAACCATTGGGCCTGGAAAAAATATGAATAATTGACTGAATTTGTGATTCCACCTCCTTTATTACGAAACATACCGCGTTGATTTTAAATTACAATAACTGCCAGCTTCTAGATCTGAAGCCCCGAGAGTTCGGATGCCATTGCACATGGCTAGTAAGCCATGAGTTGTTATTTCGAACTCCGGCTCTTCCAAAAAGTACTGTCTGACGACAGATAAGTTAGTACAAGACGAATCATTCTGCTGAGCATTGTCACGCAAACTTGTCATGAAATTCAACCTGTGGATCGGACACAGTCTAGTGCCTGGGTTTAAGAAAGAAACACAAGAAGGGCATTATCACAGGCGCTTGGTTTTTGACAAGATTCATTTTCTATAACCTAACATACAAGTCTTATATATGACCAACGCACTCTGACCCTCAAGACTTTACCTTGTGAGGTTTATTACAGCTGTTTTACAGCCTAATGTCAGGAGATAAACGGAATTTCAAAGCTGCAACCAAGACAAAACTTCGTGCCAATATCAAAGGGACATGCAGAAATGTAATGAAACACTTTCCACAAAAACTGACCTCCTAACTTTTCATAGTGAACTTCATGGAGGGCAACTGTTGTAACATAGACTTGTTAGAAAAAGTGTAGTGTACACACTAATATCAAGGAAATGCCTATGTACTATGTATAAAATAAAATTTCAATATGTCTGCAAAACGTTGGAAGTTTTCAATTCAGTTTAAACTGAATTGACTAGAATCTTTTACCACTTGCACTTGGAATAAGGATAAATATTATGAAACATCCGGTAGACGGCGAGTTTGTCAAAATCCAAATATATTTGGCATAGTTAGGTACATTGACCTACAGCTTAAGAGTGAGACATTTGAAAATGATTTAAAACAACAAAGAATCTAACACAAATACAACATACCAGACCCTATCGGGTGTATCCTTCCACACACAGCCCCTGTTTTAGGGTTTTTCTTCATTCTGTCAAGTAATAAGATGACGGCGTCAGGGTTAAAATCAACGTCTCCATCTAGAGTCAGTAGGAACATGTTCTTCATCTGTGTTTACAGAATAGAGAGTAAAAATAGAATACCTCATTTCATTCTGAAATACTCAAATACAAATTTTCCTTGTACACAGATATTAAAATTATCATGGAACATGGAAAAGGAAAAACCATCCTAATATGATAGTGGAGTCCTGATTGAAATCGACGTCGAGAGACAATATTAATTTTCTACTGCAAAATCACGCTGGCAATAGGGGGTTTAACGGTTCTCCGCGATGCATTATACTAAGCCTGTTTTCAAAAACTGTGATTCCATAAAATCCATTCTGTCGAACAACCGACTGAATCATGAGATAGTCTGTTTCTTTGACATGCAGTAAATTATGCAGTGGCAAGATGTTTCTACGTAGGTAAGCCAGCTGACCCGAGTCGATGCTTTTTGCAAAAAACTGTCGATTTGAAAGTTTCATGTACTTATTTAGCAGGATAAAGGCTAACTCTTTCAACACCAAATGAATAAACTCAACCTTTTCTGACGCCGGAAATACAATTTACTGAAAGTGAAATTGTTTTTTTTTTTTTTAATCTAATAGGCTTCACTAAACAAGCGGACGATGTAGATCCAAGACCAGACTGCAAGATATGTGCAGTCTGATCTTGATCTATGCTGTCCGCAAAAACGCATTTTTTCACCTATGGCGATGTAAGGGTTTAAATAAAATCTTCTCAGCGACTCACCTGCTCTTGGTATTCCTGTTTGAAGAAAGAGAACAGCGACGCCCCGGCATTGACAGGTGTCTTTAACACCTCGTTTATTTTTTTCATCCCAAATGTTTTAAAACCGAGAAGATAGTAAAGATACAAAATCTGAAAAAAAAATGAAAAAAAAAAAGGATGAAAAAAATTCAAGGTCCATAATGGTATTTCAGGAGTAGAGGGATAGAGGGAGTGATTTTGATTCCAAAATTGAAAATACTAATCACTCTCCACTAAACCCTATGTTATGGGCACTCATTAGAATCGTCTCATCGAAACGATTCTAATGAGTACCCACAACGTAGGGTTTGGAAGAGAAATAATGGATTTAGAATACTACCACTCCCTTTTATCTGGAAGTCTGATTACCATTGTCCTCAAATATATTGACAGAAATAGGAATGAACGCAGGACTGCCCCGTGACTAACGTTCCCTATGCAGAGAAATATGCCCTCAAGTCCCTGACGTTTTTCTCCCCCATATTCAGCGTACCCAATCGTTTCAAACCTCTGGCCAATAATTACTTTATCATCATGTGCTCACATCAAGGCATGATCCATTATCATGTTATACGGGCGAAAAGGCCGCGAAGCGGCCTTGGAGTCCGTCTATAGGTAACACGTAAGGGCGCCAGTCTACAAATCAGCCCAAGGCCATAAAGAAAAAAAATAATAACGTCCGAGATGTTGTGGAAACAACGTAATGTTTAACATTAACCGGAAGAAGCAAACCGAAGTCGTTTTTTTTTACGGGGGGTGGGGGGGCGAGTTTACATTTGTCACGTGACACGTCCTCTAAGGAAAAATGGCTTCCTCGTTATATCTGCCGGCCTCTCGGGGTCGCCCTTGACCTAAACCTAATACTGATGCATTTGTAAGGCATTGAAACGTATGCATGAAGAGATTATTGTATTTAGATGTCTTAATTCTACCGACAGTACATCTGATCCTATTCAGAGGTGAGTTTGGAGAAGTCATGCGTTCGATTGTAAACACAATGACGTCACGGCATTCTAAATCGAAAATTATTTATCTCGCTCTTATTGTTGATAATTGTTGGTTACCTTTCGGCTCTATGGTAATCTTACGACAGAGTATGTTCCCTGAACCCGGAAATTTACGTAAAGAATGCGCAAAACCTTTTTTTCATTTTAAATTTGAAGGCAATGGTCACATGATGCATCATGTGATTTTTGTTTACATCGTCTGCTATTCCGGCTGTCCAAACCCTGTTGTGACGGATGTCTAGCTAATATTCTTACTGTCTTCATTGAATTTGGGGCTGAACCACTTTATTTACAATATTTCTGACATCTCACTCTTTCCTCATAGTTGGCTTGGTTAGTTTTGATCGATTTTAAAGCCAAATTTGTTAGCATTGTGAACATTTTCCATTGCAGTTTAGCCTGTGATGCCATAGCCAATCTCTTGATTTTGTTGCAGAAAAAGGGTCCAACCATTTAATTTTTTTTTTATTATTTACACATTTAAATCTCCTTTTTTCTTAATTTTCAAATCTTGAAAACCAGTTTTCAGTGTGTGTTTTTAAAGAAAAGCCAAGGCAAATTTTTTCTTTTGCTGTCTAATTTGTTGTTCACAGGATACATGCAAAATTAGAGATTTTTAATGTCCGCACATCGAAAGATCGGGGGCATATTGTTTTACCTTTGTCCCTCTGTCCGTCCGTCCATCTGTTGGTCTGTCCTTCCATCAGTCTGTTTGAAAACTTAACATTTTCCTGTTACTGCCAAAGTCTTTAAGTCACAAGGCTCATATTTGGTATGTAGGTACATCACATCGATACGCATCTAGTGGTACCAAGGTCAGGGTCATCCATCAAGGTCAAGGTCAAATATAAAGGTCGCGTTTTAAAAAAAATAGCCATTACGGGGACATTAGTGCTTCACAAACACATCTTGTTTCAATCTTGATCACATGCAGATCTAGATACTGTATATCTATTTTTGTGTTTGTCAAACCATGTAAGAAAGTAATGTTATTACAAAGTCCTAGAAAACGGTTATTACCATACAACATGTAAATAATATCTTCATTTAATGCTACCATCAAATGATAATAGCAATAATGAGAAATATATATTCTTTACCCTATTTATAAGGAGAAAAAATAATCAGCAATTGTCATAGTCCTGCCGTCATCTTCGTCGGTGTGCAAAAAAAAATTGTTTACATCATTACGTAGTTAGTTCATAGGCCATACTCAGTGCAAGTCTACAGTTTGATAGCTCACATATATATGAGTTGTATTTAGGTATCATCTTTATTCATTATAAAACATTTTGTCAAATATTTGCATTTTTTGCCATACATCAATATATACTGGCAAGGGGAGGCACTGTTAAACCACAAACAGTCTTGTTGTAATTTCAAATCAATTTGAAGAGACAGGTAGCTTAAAATGTTGCCTTTGATATTCACTTTTATTTACACATGTATCTCTTGATTTTCATTTCCTATTTATAATGTGTTGATGCAAAGTATATCAACTCAGCACCATTCTGACATTTTTGTCCATTAAGGAATTCTAATTAATAGTTGCCTAGCCCCAATATCTCACTTGGTGATGCCATGGGCTATAAATCCAGGGTCGCCATTTCAAGCTAATTTGAAGCCTTGCTCTGCTAACATTATTTCGGACATTGACAAAAGTCAATAATTGCACTCATAAAAATTCAAGATATTTCATTGGTTCAAAATGCGTCAATTGGTCAAATCAATTGCATTTTATACAAGTATGAACGCAACTGGAATTATTTTTGGAAAATTCCAGAGCTATCGTTTGTTTTAATTAAGAGGGAATGCAATTATAAGGCTTGAAATATATCATTGCCAGCGTTCATTGAAGTATAAACTAAAATAGCCTAGAACATGGCAAACATAACGCCCAAAGGGCGTCATTTGCCATGTTTTAGGCTATTTCAGTTCATACTTCAATGAACGCAGTCAAAGATACTGGCAAGGGGAGGCACTGTTAAACCACAAACAGTCTTGTTGTAATTTCAAATCAATTTGAAGAGACAGGTAGCTTAAAATGTTGCCTTTGATATTCACTTTTATTTACACATGTATCTCTTGATTTTCATTTCCTATTTATAATGTGTTGATGCAAAGTATATCAACTCAGCACCATTCTGACATTTTTGTCCATTAAGGAATTCTAATTAATAGTTGCCTAGCCCCAATATCTCACTTGGTGATGCCATGGGCTATAAATCCAGGGTCGCCATTTCAAGCTAATTTGAAGCCTTGCTCTGCTAACATTATTTCGGACATTGACAAAAGTCAATAATTGCACTCATAAAAATTCAAGATATTTCATTGGTTCAAAATGCGTCAATTGGTCAAATCAATTGCATTTTATACAAGTATAAACGCAACTGGAATTATTTTTGGAAAATTCCAGAGCTATCGTTTGTTTTAATTAAGAGGGAATGCAATTATAAGGCTTGAAATATATCATTGCCAGCGTTCATTGAAGTATAAACTAAAATAGCCTAGAACATGGCAAACATAACGCCCAAAGGGCGTCATTTGCCATGTTTTAGGCTATTTCAGTTCATACTTCAATGAACGCAGTCAAAGATACTGGCAAGGGGAGGCACTGTTAAACCACAAACAGTCTTGTTGTAATTTCAAATCAATTTGAAGAGACAGGTAGCTTAAAATGTTGCCTTTGATATTCACTTTTATTTACACATGTATCTCTTGATTTTCATTTCCTATTTATAATGTGTTGATGCAAAGTATATCAACTCAGCACCATTCTGACATTTTTGTCCATTAAGGAATTCTAATTAATAGTTGCCTAGCCCCAATATCTCACTTGGTGATGCCATGGGCTATAAATCCAGGGTCGCCATTTCAAGCTAATTTGAAGCCTTGCTCTGCTAACATTATTTCGGACATTGACAAAAGTCAATAATTGCACTCATAAAAATTCAAGATATTTCATTGGTTCAAAATGCGTCAATTGGTCAAATCAATTGCATTTTATACAAGTATAAACGCAACTGGAATTATTTTTGGAAAATTCCAGAGCTATCGTTTGTTTTAATTAAGAGGGAATGCAATTATAAGGCTTGAAATATATCATTGCCAGCGTTCATTGAAGTATAAACTAAAATAGCCTAGAACATGGCAAACATAACGCCCAAAGGGCGTCATTTGCCATGTTTTAGGCTATTTCAGTTCATACTTCAATGAACGCAGTCAAAGATACATTCAACCCTATTGACTCAAGAATCATTATCTCTCATCAATAGGTAAATGATAGTTTTTCATCTACATTGGATGAGCAGCTGGTAAATTACAGACACACATTGTTAGGTGGATCAGCTATCCCAATACAACTGAAAAAATATTGAAAGGGATGTTAATCCCTTCCATCCTAGCATCTACGTAAGAGTCATGCCATATACATGTTTATCAGCTTAGTATTGTTCTGTGAAAAGGGGTGTAATGTATCAAAGAAAGCTGTCAATTATGAAAAGAATGAATCATGTAGGCTTACAGTTCACCTGTCTATTACAGGTGGCTAGGATTGTATGTTGTGTTTGTACTGAAAGGTTTGACAGAGAGAGATCTATATGTCCAATATAACTGAAAAAATGTTGAAGCAGTGTTATATCTTACATAACCTTTAACAATTAAATGAAACTAAAAATTAAACAAATTTGTATCAAACCCCCTTTTCACAGAGATCTGTCTATGACTTATTTTCAAATTTAGGATGCACCATGTTTGTTTTTCATTTCATTTTCAGATGGAACAATACATTTTTGCAACTGATTCAAGGGGGGCAAACTTTGATAATTTTTTGAAAGATGTACCTTCATTTCATGGGTCAAATACCCACTTGATAATTGTTCCTGGTGCCAAAATATCAACCCTTAAAATTTTAGTTGATAAAAATTTTTTCTCTCTAAACAATCTTTTCATGATGATTAAACTTTCTATGTTACAATAGCAGCTGGAATTTGTGACCTCACTAAAAAAATGTATCACTCTGGTGGAAGTGAACTTGTATACACTCACAACGAAGATAACATCAATAATGTCAAATCTCTGCTTAAATATCATTATTCATTAAATTCAGCAAAATGTAAGATAAAGCATGTGCACATTACTCCTGTAAACATTTCCAAGTACAATGACTTTAACATGACAAGAGGTAGGCTCAGCTATATGTGCCATTCATCAAATGTTCAAGACCAACAGCTGCTTCTTGAACAAGACGTTTCTTCCTTAAATACGTATATATCTTCTCTTAATCATGAGTATGATAAACATTCTGTGCGATGGGATAGGGATTTGTTGTTATGTAAAATTAAAAAAAGAGGTAGAAATGGATCAAGTAAAGTAAAGACAAAAAGAATTTCTTATGACTGTTTGTATGATGGAGTGCATCCATTACCAGAGTTATATAGAAAATGGTACAATTACCTTTGTAACTCAATCTTTAAAGACTCAGAAAATGACAAAATAAATACAGAAAGCAATCATAATTTTGATAATTCATGGGACTTTAAAAGACACAATTTCAGCTATGAATAATTTACTCATTGCCAGACGACAAAATTTTGCACTGGTTCAAATTGAAAGGAGTTGCAGACGACAAAATAATTTATATTACTTTTTTTCTTTAACCTATTAGTATGTAAACGACTAAATTCTAGACAGGTTGAAATTGAAAGCTGTTGCAGACGACAACTTTGCAGACGACAAATATGGCCCAGTCTGTGAAATTTGAGTCAGAGAGATTAAAAAATATTGTGGTAAAAGAAAAAATTCTAATTACTAGCATTTGCTTCTTTTTCCACATTGTTTTCCAAAGCTGTCTTTCTCAGGGGTGTTGAAATTGGTGATAGTGTGGTAATGGGTTAATAGAGTAGAAAACATTAAAGGAAAAGGACAAAATGCTGGTTACCAGCATATGTTTTACACAGTATCTTATTTGTCATCAAAAAGCATAAACATGATGAATGAATGCAATGTAAACCATTAAATTTTCTGTATAAATTATCACTATAATAATTTTAATCAATATTTGTGGGTGACATGTAAGTCACTAACAATACCATGCTTTTGTGGTAACTTACTGTAAAGTTTAAATTATAATTACTATACACTGTGTATATAGTTTGTTTGATTTTCTGTTTGTTTTGTATCAATTATCAAAAAAATTGTATAGTTGCTTATAATATAAAGACAAATCTGTAAGTAATCAGTTAACTGTGGGTGACATGTAAGTCACTAACAGAATACTGATCTAAAATTCATTCTGTCTTCACATGTAGATTTGTTGGGGGTTTGATTAATGCTACGTAATGGTATATTCATAATATAAAAGACTATAATGTAAAAGGCTATACATTTGCAAACAAGATTCTTGAGTAATACATGTAATCAGTTAACTGTGGGTGACATGTAAGTCACTAACAGAATTTTGATCTAAACTTCATTCTGTCTTCACATGTAATTTGTTGGGATTTGTTTAATTCTTTACCAAACGACAAAATTTTAGACTGGTCCCAATTGAAAGCATTGGCAGACGACAAATTAAATGTAGCTCAAATGATAGAATTTGTGTCTGAAAGAGTAGAAAACATTGTGGGAAAAAGAGAAAATGCTGGTTACCAGCATTTTCTCCTTTTCCCACAATGTTTTCAAAAGCATTCTTTCTACAAGGTCATTAAAAGTCAGGATTGTGTGGTAAAGGGTTAATGCTACTAAATGGTATAATCATAAAAGGCTATACATTTGCTAACAAGATTCTTCAGCAATAATCAGTTGACTGTGGGTGACATGTAAGTCACTAACAGAATTTTGATCTAAACTTCATTCTGTCTTCACATGTAATTTGTTGGGATTTGTTTAATTCTTTACCAAACGACAAAATTTTAGATTGGTCCCAATTGAAAGCATTGGCAGACGACAAATTAAATGTAGCTCAAATGATAGAATTTGTGTCTGAAAGAGTAGAAAACATTGTGGGAAAAAGAGAAAATGCTGGTTACCAGCATTTTCTCCTTTTCCCACAATGTTTTCAAAAGCATTCTTTCTACAAGGTCATTAAAAGTCAGGATTGTGTGGTAAAGGGTTAATGCTACTAAATGGTATAATCATAAAAGGCTATACATTTGCTAACAAGATTCTTCAGCAATAATCAGTTGACTGTGGGTGACATGTAAGTCACTAACAGAATATCTGAATTCAAGTTTATAAGTTTTTGTCTTCCAGTGTAAAATTGTCACAAATAATTCTTAACACTATTTAATGGAATCCTTACCTCTATTTAATGGCATTATTAAGATATAATCATAATTTAATAAAAAGATGATATGGAGAAGGTTCAGCCCCCGCCCCCCTCCCAAGTGAGAGAATGCTTTGCCTGTGAATAAGGTAATATTAAAGATGAAGTTGGATTTATGTTTTCTTTATTTATCAGTAAAGGAGAAAGATCATTAATTGTCAATCTCATGGAGTCATTAAATCTTAACATTTTTTACTGATGGAATTCATTTATCTGTTACCCCTAATAGTAACAACAATTTACATTGATAAAATTTTTAAAAAATCTACATTTTTCTGACAGTCCTCTTTTAGTGAGAGGAAAAGTACTTAATGTCCTCATTATGTCTTAATCAAATCATATTTATTGGTTAAATCTCTTGCATCCTTTTACAGAAGTAAACAATCTGATGTATGCCATGCACCAATAGATCTGCTTTGTAAGTTATAGTTGAAATTAGTTTGCTATATTTGTTTGAAGTTATATGAGTTCATTTGTTCTGTTTGTTATTATGTGCATGGTGTAAAACATTGAGTTACTTTCCTGTTTTGTACTAGATCATTAGTATGTAACCTGTCTATAAAGGTCTACAGAGGTACAAATGATGAATTTTGTCTTCATTTGCCTTTTCGCCCGTATTTAGGCTTTGCCTATTTTCATATTAGTAAAATTACCACTGTCCACAAGCACGAGGACACACTAGAGCTCATGGGTGTCATTGTAAATATCTGTGACCAGCTTCTTCTGTGCAAAGACTTATAAAGGCCCTTGCTGTCTCCATAGTTAACCCTTGGGCTGCTAAGCGCGACTCACTGACCTTTTGCGGACTGCGTAGATCAAGATCAGACTGCACAGAACGTGCAGTCTGATCTTGGATCTACACTATTCGATCAGGAGACATCTTTCCTCCAAAAATACCTTTGAAATAGGACAATTTGGGTTTTTACCATCGGCTTGAAAGTTTCACTTCTTTTATTTAGTAGGATAGGGGTTAAAGCACCGGATCATTTCAAATCATCAGGAATCACACCTTGTTATTGGCTCACACTATGACACGTTAACACTTTACAAACAATCTCGTGTTTTAATGACTCTGAGGAAATAGGCTTTTGAAAACCTTGTGGGAAAAGAAGAAAATGCTATGTCCAGCATTTTCTAAATGCTAACATCGAGCATTTTCTCCTTTTCCCACGGATGTGCGACATTTCGTCGAAAACCCACACGAGTTGTTGCTCAAATCTTCCTCCCACACAGGGCTTTTCATGAAATAAATCTAGGAATTTAGCGATCGGTATTTTAAAATATGCATGGATTTCGACGAAACACCTTTTCGATTTCGACGAACTGTCGTGCACCGTTTTCCCACAAGCTTTTCTAATTTAACTTTATTATTAAGCTAAACTTGATAGGTTCTTCTGCAAATGCTTTCAGTGTTTGACCAGTCTAAAATTTTGTCGATTGGTAAAGTGTTAATTCCCATGTTATTGCAGATTTGGTACTTGTTAACTTGGAGGACAGAGGTGTGATCGTACATGTTACTGCGCATACCAGTTACCAACGTTTTCTATACATGAAGTATGCTATCACCCCTACGTCCCAACGTGGTAATTCTTACATTAAAAACACGCCATCATTTCAAACCATTGGCTATCTCACGTTATAAGCTTGTTGACTATTATGTAAATATTCTTATCCACAAATATAAAATCAGAAATAGGATTGAACATACGTAGAACGATACATACCTGTGACCATCGTTTTCTATGGCGCACTTTCATCTTATCTTTCATATGGACAATCATCATAGTACCTCCCGGCATCTTAAAAATCAGCTGGGCCCCAAAGGGAGTGACTTTCTTACTGGGGACAGATTCCCATTCATTGGCGCTACACTGTGCGATTTCTCTGAAATAGTCATTGTCAATGTACATGTAGTTCTCTAGAGTGAAGGCGAGCACATACTCATTCTCAATGCATTTGAAAACGTTGATAAAAATAGAATTGGGCCATGCTCTGGCAAAAGGGGGCTTAATGCATATGGGTAATGCATTACACCAAGCAAGATATCACATATGTATGGATTCATAAAATCCATTTAGTCTAACAACTGACTGTATATGAGGAGTGTTCAAATATGAATGCATATAAGCACCTAAAATTTGATTCTTCATAGGTTTCACTGAAATTTTTATTTTGTTCCCTCAAAGTATTCACCTCCAACAGATAATCAAAGTTTCAGTCTCCGGATCCAATCTTTGAAGGGATTTTACAGTCTTTTTAAGTATACTATGAAGACACTGGAATTCATTTTCTGTCAACTCTAATTCAATGTGTGTAAACCATCAGTTTCACAGTCATTGTCTGTTGTACGAGATACAAGACTTTCTTAAGCAAGAAAAAGTCATTGTGCTCCCCCACCCTTCGTATTCACCTGACCTTGCCTCTTGTGACTTCTTTTTATTTCCAAATCTAAAAAAGTACCTTTCAGATCGAAAATTTGTTCAGCGCAAATACCTCGGTTCTGACATATTACAGTGTCTTCATAGTATACCTAAAAAACGACTATGAAAATGCCTTCAAATATTGGATCAGGAGACTGAAAATTCGTATATCTGTTGGGGTGAATACTTTGAGGTAACAAAGTAAAAATTTCAGTGAAACCTATGAAGAATAAAATTTTAGGTGCTTAGATGCATTCATATATGAATACTCCTCGTATACGGATAGAGTGGTCCTTGGATATGCAGAAAAATTACAAATAGCAAAAAGTTTCGACCCATGCCAGCCTGTGCGGACTGCGCAGGCTAACAAGGGTCGATACTTTTTGCAGATGCATTGAGTCCCTTTTTCACAGAGCAACATACCGTCAAATACACCCCGTTTACATTACACAGATAAACTGAAGGTTATAATTATCACTTCACTTGGTCCTTGTCTATTCACAATTTTAAAAAAAATCGAAACATCTATAACCTCGATATTCGATGCTTACTTCATCAAAATTTTATGACCTGTTACAGTCATTCTGTAACATCTTACCTCCAGAGACTAATATGATCTCTTCAAATTTGAGCCATTTTTCTATCGTTGCAAACCAATTTCTTATTCCCCTCTTTGCTACTCTCTCTCTCATTCTATTTCAGCTCTACCACGTTCATTTTTCTGCTCTCTTTCTCTCTTGTTCGTAAAGTATTTTTTTCTGTATATTTGTTTTTGTTATTTACACCTTGTATATATACGTTTTGTTGCCGTTATCTATTTGTACTTTTCATTTGATTGTAGGAGAAGGGCGGAATCTAAGTTGAAAGCACTTGTGGCCCGACCCCATTCATCTATTGAATAAAATATGTTTAAACTATCGTTGCAAGCATTTGAAGCATTTAAAGAATTCTTTCGGGTGCCAAAATAAGTCCTAAAATTTCCCCGTTGCAGATCTACCCCGCCTATAAATAAATGTGTCTACGAATGCGATTACCTTGCAGCTTTGTCAGCACACTCTAAAAACTGCATTACATAGCTGTTCGGCTGTCTGATCTTTTTATTTTCTTTAGTCACTGTCTCGAAGGCATCGTCAAAGATAATGTGTACTGAAATTTTTTAAATGCAGTCTCAGTTAGTGAATATAATAGAAAGGGAGGGGGTGGGGAGAAAGAAACCGAGTTGATAAGATATTGTCTTCCAATGACAATTTAAATTTAAGCTTCAAAAAGTATCGGCCCATGTCAGCCTGTGCAGTCCGCCCAGGCTGACCTGAGCCGAAACCTTTCGCTGTCGGTCAATTTTCTGTATGTCTAAGGACAAGACTACCTCATGATTCAGTCGGTTGTTTAAAAAAAAGTAGCTATTATGGATCCATAATTTTGTAATGACTATCTTGGTATCAAGCATCACGAAGATGCATTAAATCCTCTTTTGCCAGAGCATGGCTCATTTCTATTTTTCTCAGGCCCCTACCTATAGAACACAGAGAAATGAAATACCAGTATACAGACATTTTTCCGTCGGTAAAGATGACCTATCAATTGTAATACTAACCGTAAGAGCATTGGGTTAACCCTTATCCTGCTAAATAAAAGACCTCAAACTTTCAAACCAATAGTATAAACCCAAATTTTCCTATTTCAAAGTTATCTGTGGAAGAGAGATAACTCCTCGTCGGACGGTGTTGATCAAAGATCAGACTGCACGTTCCGCAAACCTACACAGATCTACACTGTCCGCAAAAGGCCAGTAAGTCGCGCTTAGCAGCCTAAGGGTTACCCTTTACCAGGTAATTCCGGGTTTTTACGACACTACAGAAGACTAGAAAGCATTATAGGGACAAAGGATGCTGGTGACCACCATTTTCTACCCCTACAATGTTTTCTACCCGTCCAAAGAAACAAATTTTAATTTCTGAGTCAATTCATCTTGTCGTCTGCAAAATGCTCTCAATTTGGACAAGTCTAATATTTGTCTTCTAGTAAAGACGTAATGAAATGGTCTTCATAAATTACGAAACGAAATGGCTCATGAGTTAAGTTTTCGGGTAACAAGTTTAAAACATCATTAGAATAAGACCAATATCTAGAGGGGTTAGTTAAGTCTTTACCACACAATCCCGGGTTTTAACCACTCTCAGGAAGAAGCCTTTTGAAAACATTGTGGGAAAAGGAGAAAATGCTGGTGACCAGCATTTTCTCCATTTCCCACAATGTTTTCTACCCTTCCCAAATCAAATTTCAATTTTTGAGTCACATTTATTTTGTCGTCTGCAAATGCTTTCAAATTGGACAAGTCAAAAATTTTGTCGTTTGGTAAAGAGTTAATGCAGCAGGAGACTTCTGATTGGCTGAGAATTTGCTGTCAGCCAAGCAAATGCTTGTAACCATCATTTTCGCCCCCCTCCTAAAACATTTTCTACCAGTCCAAAAACAAATTTTAATTTTTGAGTCACATGTATCTTGTCATCTGCAAAATTTTCTCTCAGTTTGGACAATGTTTTGTCGTCTGGTAAAGATTTAATGAAATGGGGCTTCATAAATTACAAAACGAAACGTCTCCTAAGATAAATTTTCAGGTGACAACTTTGACAAGAACATTAGAATTAGACTAATACTTAACTCTTTACCATACAATTCAGGGTTTTCACGACCCTAAGAAAGAAGCCTTTTGAAAACATTGTGGGGTAAGGAGAAAATGCTGGTAACTAGCTTTTTCTCCTTTTCCCGCAATGTTTTCTACCCTTCCCAAAACAAATTTCAATTTTTGAGTCTGCAAATGCTTTCAGTTTAGACGAGTTTAAAATTTTGTCGTTTGTTAAAGAGTTAAAGTGGGTGATAAATTCAGGAGATTTCTGATTGGCTGAGCATTTGCAGACGACAAACAAATGTGTCTAAAATAATGGAATTTGTTGTTGAACTGGTAGAATACCACGTGGAAAAATGGAGAAAATGCTTTTAACCAGCATCTTCTCCTTTTCCAACAATGTTTTTCAACCGTTGCCTTCCGTAGAGCCGATAAACATCGGTACAGAGCTGAAAATCCAACTTACTTTCTGGCGTAAAGCTGTCGGGATCGTTTATGTTCTTTCTCTTTTCGGCCTGCACACTGGCGGCGTGATGAATATCCAATCTGAAAAGTAAATGCATGACATTTTTTACACTTAAACAAATACTCTGTCAGACGAGAGATCTGTTCATCTGTCTCTGCTCAATGCGCTTTCAGTTTTATGATGCAAAGACGCGACACTGCCAGTGTCTTCATGCAATATCTGAGCATTTATCCTGCTACATAAGCGAAATAAAACTTTCAAACCGATGGTAAAAACCCGAATAATGTTATTTCAAACTTATTTATTTATTTTTTTTTTTTTGAGAAATGTATCTCCTTATCGGACAGTGTAGATCCAAGATCAGACTGCACGTTCTGTGTAGTCTGATATTGATCTACAATGTCCGTAAAAGGTCAGCGAGTCGCGCTTAGCAGCTTAAGGGGTTAGTTTACTAATAAAATGCACTTATACTCGTATATTTGTGCTGTTCAGATGCACTTTAATATGAGCCCTGCTCTGGCAAAAAGGGGCTTAATGCATCTCCGTGATGCATGATGCCAAGCAAGTCATCACAGTATTATACATCCCTAAAATCTGTTTTGTGTAACAACCTACTGAATCATGAGGTAGGCTAGTCCTTTGACAAGCAGAAAATTGACCAAAAGCAAAAATTTTCAGCCTAGATCAGCCTGGGTCGATACTTTCTGAAAATGCATTTAGCCCACTTTTCACAGAGCATGGCTCAGATACATGCATTATGCAAAACAATAATTTGAGACATGCTCTGTGAAAAGGTGTCTTAATGCATCTGCGAAAAGTGTCGACCCAGGTAGTCGCAGTCCGCGCAGACTGACCTGGGCCGAAACTTTTCGCTATTGGTCAATTTTCTGTATGTCCAAGGACCAGTTTACCTCATGATTAAGTCGATTTTCTTAAAAAATATGGCTTTGATGGATCCATACTTATGTGATGGCTTGATTGGTACTTTGCGTTACGGAGATGCATTAAGCCCCCTTTTGCCAGAGCATGACTCATTTGTAAGTGCATATACTTTTAAAGTGCCTTACTAGTGCATAACATCTCCATAACATCTGCAAAGCATTTTACCTGAATAAAGACTTTAACAGTTGAGACATTTCTGTGACCGTTTCGTGCCACATGGTGGCACAGACTTTAATCTGCGGCACGTCCCTCCGTTTTCCGGCATCCGTCTGTTTAGGGGACATTTCAGGACCCTTCTGTTGTCGATGTGTTCGGTCATTTTTACGCCGTAGTAGCATATTAATATCGATGAAGAAGCATTCTCTCAGTGGTTCCACAAACAGTCTGGGAAAATAAGACATAATCATATAGGTAAATGAACATGTTATAAAAAAAGGATAGGAAAACTTACAAGCTCGCTTATAAATATATTTCAGATGAGATTCATACTGTTTTATCTCAAAAGACAACGAAGGACTATATTTTAGTAATGATCATTATGTGAAAACACAGACCTATCGACACTTGTTGCAATTTTCATGAATGAGACCGACTGACGTCTTTGACGGAAGTGTGCATCCAAGATGATTTATTAGTTTCAAAGATTCGAACGATTTGATTTTTAAATCAAACAATATAACAAATCTTGACTTTGCAACGATCATGGATTCTAAAAAATCATTTTCATTCTCAGGGAAACCGTTCGCAGGCAATGATTTGGGCATTTGGCGTAGGAAGACAAGGCTTTGACTAATGACGTTATATTATGCTTATAGATAAGAAAATACGTAGATCCATTATTGCTTTAAATCTTTACCAATCGATAAAGTTTTAGACAAGGCCAAATTCAAAGCATCTGCAGACGACAAAAAAAAATGTAACTCAGGAATGGGAAGTCGTGTTAGGAAGAGAAGAAAACATTGTGGGAAAAGGAGAAAATGCTGGTCACCACTTTTTAAAAGGCTTTTTCCGCAAGGTCGTTAAACTCGTGATTGTGTGGTAAAGAGTTAAAAAAAATATATATTTTTTACAAGGATTCCAGGTCAATTCTACGGAGTTCAATTCAACCATATCAAATCTCAAATCTGTTGGAAGATGTCTTAGCGAAGCAGAACATCGTGAGAAGCATTGCCTTGCTTGAAGGAAACAGACCTTTTTGAAATTAAATATTCCTCGTGACGTTTTTGTCGTATATTAAGTTGAAAGGCTGTAGAAATGATATAAGCCGTGCTCTGGCTAAAGGGGGCTTAATGCATCTCCGTGATGCATTATACCAAGCAATCCATCATACAATTACGGATCCATAAAATTCATTTTGTCAAACAACAGACTATATCATAAGGTAGACTGGTCCTTTAACATACAGAAAATTGACCAATAGCGAAAAGTTTCGGCCCCGGTCAGCCTGCGCGGACTGCGCAGGCTGACATCGATCGATACTTTTCGCAGATGGATTAAGTCCCCTTTTCACAGAGCATGGCTCAATCATACTTATAACCCATCATAAGTTTGCTAATGTGCGTCTGATCTATGCTTTTGATCAGTGTAGCAATAGCAGTAAGACACTCACAGATTTCTGTGTACTACTTTTGTTACAATATTTCTCATACTTTCTAATTCTACTATACAGTGTTCCTCGGATTGTGAAAATACGTGTCTGTAACTGGGGCTCTATACATAAAAACTTGTGGCAAAAAGAAATATCATTTCCTTTTGTGCCGTTTTACAAGTGGTCTACCAGAACACAGAAGTGTAGAAAATTGCAAATTTGCTATAATATGTTCACTTCTATTTAGATAATTTCAGTGCGTCATGCAAACGGCCCCCTCCCCTTTCCCCAGCGTTCACAGTGGCCAATTATAGTGTCCACAGAACGCACATAATGAACAAGAATAACGGTTTAAGCGACAAATTCAGCAGGACAAATATTAATGAATATTAGATAATTATCAGAGCTCCAGATAAGAGGAAGTGATGGTATTCTAAATCCATTGTTTTTCTTCTGAACCTTATCTTGTGGGTACTCATTAGAATTGTCTCGATAAGACGATTCTAATGAGTACCCATAATATAGGGTTTAGTGGAGAATAATTAATATTTTCAATTTTGAAATCAAAATCACTCCCTCAATTTGGAGCTCTGAATTATTAAATAAATAAATTGTATTAAACACAGACATCTTAATGGACTCGAAATCGTCAATAGAACTGAAATACTGATGAAAACGACGTTAACCAAATCTAACTCTTTGTGCAATAAAACAATATTGAATTAGGCCAAACTGAAAGAAATTGTGGATGACAAATCAAATGCGACTCAAACGATTAGACTCGTCCTCAAAAGCGTAAAGACACTGTAGGAAAGGGAGAAAATGCTGGTGACCACATTTTTTCCACTATGTGTTCAACAGCGTTTTTCCCCGATAAAGCTCGGGACAGTTTGGTAAAGAATTTAACAAATGATATAAAATACCTTTCAACTTTTGCCATCCTCTCGTACCTCGGTATCCATATATAGGATGTAAGCAGAAGTAGACCGATCCACAGAACACCTGCCTGTATTACCGAAATCTTAATAGACTGGAAATCCATTGGGGCGCATGACATAACATCCGGTATAATCCCTCTGAACTTAAGTATTCCGGAACAGTTAATGTAAATCATTCCGGAAGTCATTGGGGATATCAACACAATAGACAAGCTGAACGAAAATTTCTGCATATGTAGTTTACAAGCAAGAACACAGCAATAGGTGAACAGAATCGACAACATAAGGGTACAAACTACCACATAGTTTTCTTCCCAAAGCGAAACGATTCGTGTGATTAATGACGTATCTTTTTGCTTATAAATCCTTGTGCATTCTTTATAGCCAGAATGACAAAACAACTGAAGATCAATACCACGGTTCTTACAAAACAATCTTATCATATTGTCTGGCTCGTTTTGCTTCGAACATGTTACGTTGTTTGTACGATTTGTAAACGTCACAGAATCTGCCGTATCTTTTAACACTACATAGTGAGCATGGAAAATATCACTGTCAGTAGCCGTGGTTGGTCCAGATACCACAGTTTCTTGTGAACATATCATGGTATCATTATCACAGGTAAGCTTTATAACTGTCTCGTTCGTGCTACACGATAAAAACAACGAAGAACCGGTTTGATTTTCAGTAACACAGGTGTAGTTGCTAGACCTATGGATAAATGTCCGTATTTCTTCTGTATCATTAGTAGAAGTATTTCTGATCACCTCAACGGAATCATTTTCCAGATTGTACACAGATATTGCCGTTGGCGTAATCGTGATGTTCATTTGGTCCACTGTTGTATTCTCGATGATGATTGGTCCGACTCTGTTGAGTTTTTCAACTTTCAAAATATCAAGTCTCGCAAAAAAAAGTGCGAAACATACTATTGTAACAAGTTTAACTACAATTAATATCGTACTAGCTTTCATCCTGGTCTTTTCAAGATGGCGTCTAAGATCGTCAAAATCAATCTGTTTAAACCTTTTCATTCTACCAGAGATGAAATTTTCCCACCACTCCAGTGAAATAAGAAAAACCACTGCAGGGTACATAAGTCTTAATTTAAATATACCCGTATCAGTGGTATGTATGACATCTTTGGTTGTGATGTACATGTATGCAGTGACGGCCCCGCCAATTTGAGACATGAAAGCCACAGATGCTATGATCAGGTACACGAATTTACGTCCAGGAACACACTTCGAACACTTTAATTGCATTAGAAGTTTTAAAAAGCTTGGCATAATTGCGACATTCAGGAGGACTATGTTACCTCGAAAGGCATCAAAATGAGGCAGTATATTGAATATAAGTACGCCGACACCCAACGTGTGTAGAAATTCGATCAGGATGACCTGTAAATAAGGTAATTATCATGGTAACAATAATCATACCATTAATTTGCAGGCTTATTTTGTACCTGCTGCGAATTTAAAAGACGAACGTAAACATTGAACGAATATATTAATTTTCCGAAGTATAACATATATAAGAAAATGAGAAGCAACCGGTTTTTACACGCAATTGCTGCTTTTCTAACTATGTAAATGATCGTATTTGCACAGTAACCCGTTGACTTCTTCACAATCACACGAACGATATAATCTTTAAACAAAGCCAACGAACGAATAATAAGAATTCGTCAGTTGTCAAAAGATATATAAATATTTATACCAACAACATAGATAAGTTAACATATACATACCATGGCCAAATATCTCTTCTCCAAAGCTTTAACAGATCCAAAAAGAACTTTTACAACAGAAGTAAGCAGAGTCAGTGTAGGTGGTATTCCTAAACACAGTAACAAATTGACCATGTTCTTTGTGCTGCCGGGTTCCTGTACACGAAATTTACAAAATTATTTATGATTTTTTTTACGTTCTTGCAGAAAATACTATTAAATTGTCTTTCAATATTTGTGGAATTTATTGTTGCCTTTCCGTAGAACAAACTGCAAATTTGCCTTTGGCTCCATCAGGGTTAGGGTGAAATTAAAGATCGAAAACACATAAAGTCCAACATTGGCTCTTCAATCTGAAGTATTGCTGAAATGTTTGATCTGCATTTTAATAGCTAGATTCTTGATTCATGTTAGTTATCCTCATTTCACAAAGATTTTTTGTCCACTGCAAATTTGTTTCAGGCCAAACGGAAAAATATAGTATATAGGAATTGAAGCTACTCTTTTAAATTATAGATGGTATCAGAATTCATAAGATAATGCCAACTGGAACATTTCTTAAATTATAGATGAACAGCTACTCTCTAGGAAAAAATATGGATAAATAGAGGATTTTTTTTTTTCCGGTGAAAGATCGAAATTTATTTCTTCATCGAGTGAACATCCTCGGTAATATTTTCAAGTGTGGCGCAGCCACGAGTGGAAATATTACCGATGATGCTCACGAGAGAAATTTATTTCGATCTTTCACCGAAAAAAAAAAAAAAAACAAATATTCTATTTATTTCATGATTCTAACCTCTATTTTGTTGGAACTTTCATCAAAATTTAGTAGAGTTGAATTCGGTAATTCCCCGTGGCGCACCCCCTCACATAACAACGCATTACAATATTACGTAAAGCGCGAGAAATATGGCGTAAACTTTAGGTCCTACTTCCTTCCATTTGAATGGCACGCTTCGATTACCTAGGTAACTAGTGCGCAGGGACTACTGTTTCCGCCTTCATTTGAGGAGTTAGAAAATATAACATTGGTATTTTCACTGGTTGTAACCATGAAATATAAAACCATAATCCACCATTATTTCTCGATAAACTACCGAAAAGCATGAAATAAAAAAAAAAAAAAGGTAAACTTACCTTGCCGTAATTGTCTATCAAATTACGGAATAGTAACTTCATAATTGTCCCTGAGGTGAGGATGATCACAAACAGACATACAAACATAAACAAGCGTGCTACAGGAAGAACATATCTCTCAATGATTCTGTCATCTTCGTCACTCATCTCCACTTGACGGAATGCATCGAAAGCCCTTGAAAGAACAAGGTTTATACTTTCATTCTATTTCAAGTTCTTAACTCTTTACTAAACTATAAAATTTTAGACTCGTCCAAATTGAAAGTATTTTCAGAGATCAAATGACGTGTAGCTGAAATGATGGTAATTGTCTGTGAAGGTGTAGAAAACCTTGTGGGAAAAGGATGAATGCTGGTTACCAGTATTTTCTACCTTTCCTACAAGGGTTATAAAAGGCTTTTTACCTAGGGTCGTTAAAACTCGGGATCATGTGGTAAATGGTCAGTGGACTTTGATTTTGATAAACGGTAACACTGGTTCTTCAGCTCTTTGATTAACTTGTTGGTATAGACTGTTATTTCTCGAAGGGATTTAAGTTTTTACAATTATCGACTTCATCCCTCAAAGGACTCTGGTTTGTTTACAGGTGCCGCCATTGTATGTTTCTTCAAGGACCACTTTAATATAAAAAGTATCGACATAGTTTCTAAATGGACCTTGATTAATAATCTAATAGTATCGAAATTGTTTCCTAAACGATTTTAATCGCCAGTAGTATATAGGGGTCGAAATGCTTTCTTGAATGGCTTGAATTGACTTACAAGAATCTATGTTGAATTTTACAATTCTTTGATTAATATGTATCGACATTGTTATTTTTTGGGCTTTTATTGAATTATAAGTATCGGCATCGTTTCTTTAAGTAATAATATCGATACCCATAATTCAACAAAAGTCCTTGAAGTAACATTGTCAGCTCTTTTAAATAAAAAACCTCGAGGAAACAATATCAATACTTCATGAATATATAAAAGCCCTGTAGAAACAATGTCCTTTAAGTTACAACGTCGATACTTATAAACAAATCAAGTTACTTGGAGAAACAGTGCCTGTACTTATTGGTCAGTCGATGCCTTTTTACAACACAGGGTCAAGATTCATAGAACAATGTCGATACTTAAAATTTTTTTAAAAGTTGACAAAAAATCAATACTTAAAAGTCTGTGAGGGTACTTGAAAACACTGTGTCTTTACTTATAACTCTATTAAAGAATTTGAGGAAACACTTTAGATGCTTATAGGTCAATCAAAGCCCTGACAGAAATAACGTAGTTGCTGATAAATCACACATAAAAAGACAGAGAGAGGGACAGAATGACATACGCGAATTTGAAACATATAATAAAACTTACAACGTTTCAAGATCGTTCTCATTGTCTTCTTTGATCTTCTGTGCTGCTTCCCTTAACAAATATAAGACAAATGTGTAGTTCACTCGAAGTAGAGAAATATATGAGACATGCTCTGGCAAAAGGGGGTTAATGCATTTCCTTGACGCATTATTCTAAATCAAGCCATCACATGATTATGGATCGGTAAAAGCCGCATCTTTTAACCCTTAGGCTGCTTATCGCGACTCACTGACCTTTTGCGGACAGCGTAGATCAAGATCAGACTGCACAGAACGTGCAGTCTGATCTTTGATCTACACTGTCCGATGAGGAGATATCTTCCTCCAAAAATCCTTTTGAAACAGGAAAGTTTTGGGCTTATACTATCGGCTTGAAAGTTTCATTTCTTTTATTCAGCAGGATAAGGGTTAACGAACCGTCTGAATCATGAGGAAGACTGGTCCTTAGACATACAGAAAATTGACCAATAGCGAAAACTTTCGGCCAAGTCAGCCTGCGCGGACTGCGCAGGCTGACCTCGGTCGATACTTATTGCAGATGCATTAAGCCCCCTTTTCACAGAGCATGGTGCATATACACATGGTTTACATAAGTCTCTGTTACACTATGTTTTGTGATGTCGGTGGGCTGATTTAAGATGTTGTGTTACGTTTAGCACAACTGGATTTGCAGTCATGTATCGTATTTTGCGTTTCAAACAGATATGCTGGCCCATGTTGGCGCATAGGAATAGACACGGATATCCTGATTCATGTAACGCATAGTGCGATTGACACAGACAAGCCGACTCATATAGGGTTTATCGACTTGTCTACAGTTGGATACTACGGAATACTATTGCGTTTCAAACAGATAAATCTTTGTCCGTCCTGAAAATCTTAGCCAAGGATAAAATATTGCTCAGTTATTTTAAAACAGAAATTATACTGGCACAAGAAGGGTGTTGTACTGGCCCAAGAAGAGTGTATCATATTTTTTACACAGTTTGATATACTTATTCGTGGTGTGTTGCATTTTACACAACAGTGCCGACTCTTGTTCTACTTTCATACAGTTTCTTAAGTCTTTCTCATTTAATGGCTGATCTTTGTCTGCCAAATTTTCTTATTTAAGGAATGAAGAGAATGTTTTTTTTTTTTTTTTTTCTTTTTTTTTTTCATGGAGGTATGAAAAAAAAAAAAAACTTAATCACACTGTATGAAAACCGCGAAGCGGTTTCATACAAAAGTGTGATTAAGTTTTTTTTTCATACCTCCATGAAAAAAAAAAAAAAAAATTCTCTTCATTCCTTATAATTTAATATTACAGCCAACATACGCCCATGGAAATAATTCAAACTTCATTTATTTTCTTTATTTTTATATATAACGTCTGAGTTTAGCCCCTTCCATTCATATTTGTACGGCGCAAGAATATGTCCTAAAAAACCAACCAATAAAACGCAAGTATTAACACGGCAGTGTGTAGAACCCGCAATGTGTAACCTTCACTCTGGGTAGAAGCATGGTGAATATTGCAGTGGGAAGTCATGATTCCCAAAAAATTGGATTGTACAATTTTCGAAGGAACAGTTGGACATTATACCAGCAGATATTAGATTACTTCTGCTTTTATTTGAAATTTGGTTCGAGGCAGCGACATTGGCTTGGCTTTGACGAGTATCTGAAAGTATCAGAAAGTGTTTAAAAAAATGTGGAATATTGTATACATGTTTGTTTACATTAGTTTGACAGCTAAAGCAGTTCCGGCACAACGTGATTTTTTTTTTTTTCATGGAGCTATGAAAAAATTTTTTTAGCCAATCAGAACTCGCGAAAATTCATGAAAACAATTGATATTAAATTATTTGCAGTTGAAACCAACCCACCTCTTAAGAAGCTTTCAAGGTTTATCTTCTATCTACTTACTATCTTTTATGAACTTTTACAGGAATTTTTGTTACCTTTGTATTTTAATGACATCGCTAAATTCCAATCTTCTACCTTTTTTGTAGAAAGCTATGTAAAGACATGTCATCGGTCTATAAGGACCACTGTGGGAAAAATTAAATTTTGTTTCCTTTTTTTTTTGTTACCCTTACTTTTGACTACAGCGTTTGGCGCATCTTTAATTCAAAGATGCATCGGTCTAAGGCTAAATATATAATATTATAGCCTTTGTGTGTAAATACTATCTTACCATGCTCTGTATATTCTTTACAGAAACAGATACACAATAAAAAAGAAATGACAACAATGATCATTACTTTGAAAGGGAGGTGGTTGCAGTGGATGCTGGGCTGACTGTTTTACTTATTCCAGAATCAGTACAGACGACAGATGACGCTAGAGGAGAAGTGGCATTGCTGGGATCTTTCTCTCCGGGTAATTCAGTCGCGTCTACTGGCATTGAATTTTTGACATCCAAGTCACGTTTATGTTGATCAATTTCTTTCTGCCGTTTTCTCGCCTCCTCTGCTTCAATTTTCTTTCTCTCTTTTTCAACAACCTGTTTTAGAAAAAAAAAAAAAAAACAGATCAAATTCTGCATAGCCTTGTTTTACGCATAGTGGCAATGCATCATAATTTTTAACAGTAGGTTATCTTGTCAGTACTAACCTTTAAGCTGCTAAGCGCGACTCGCAGACCTTTTGCCGACAATGTAGATCCAAGATCAGACTGCACAGAACGTGCAGTCTGATCTTGGATCTATACTGTCCGATAAGAAGATATTTTCCTACAAAAATAAGTTTGAACTAACATTATTCGGGTTTTTACTATCGGCCTGAAAGTTTTATTTATTTAGCAGGATAAGGGTTGATTCAATGTTTTGTAATCATTTGGATATCTAGGCTTTAAACACACAGTCGATCATTATTTGGTCTATAGCTGTCTATAGATTGCAAAAGGTTTAAGTCAGTCCAACAATCACGGGGGCTCCATATCCTTTTAATGATTTAACTATATGTAATCCATGTAAGCATTTGCGCCGGTAACATGTAGGTATAGTCAAGGCCGTTCTCAGCGGCCCGGCAGGTTTGGTGAGCGCCGGACCACCTATCGACCATATCACTTTTTTTACGGTCGATTTTATTGAAATCTGGCCCTAAACGCATCATCCAAAAATGCATTTAAAACGCCATCAAGGCGCCCGTAAATCAAAAATGTTCACGAGGGAGCCCCCAACCCCACCTTACTTGCGACAGCGTGGGAGGCCTATTCACCACCGAACAACTTTCCACTAAACGGCGACGGGCCTGAGTATTAATTCTTTATAAGTTTCCTTGTAATTTCCCCCAGAAATTATTCAATATCAACTGTCTTTGATTTTCACCGGGAGAAAATGTCTTTAAGTAACCTTTTACTTGTGCAGCTTTTTTTCTGTCCTGTCATAAAATGTTACATGTAAAACAAACATGTTTATAAGAGCTGTTAACTACGTTAGCATATTACGTCGTATTTTGAAAATAAATTGCTATATCAGTGAAAGTACAACTCGACAACTCACCATGCTCTGTAAGGTATCGAGGCCGTCAAATTTCATGTATACCTGAAAGACAAGATGCAAGCTTAACCGTTAGGCTGCTAGGCGCGACTCAAAGACCTTTCGCGAACACTGAAGACCAAATTCAGACTGCACAGAACGTGCAGTTTGCTCTTGGATCTACACTGTGCGATAAGAAGATATTTTTCCCTGAAAAATAGCTTTGACATAGCAAAATTCGGGTTTTTTTTTTACTATAGGCTTGAAAGTTTCCTTTCACTTATTTAGCAGCTAAAGGGTTAGGTGACAGGAAAAGCCATGTCAATGAGAATGTTTAGAGATAAAACGCTTAGATCTAAAATTGCTGAAGACATACATTACAGTGACACGGTTCTATGCTTGTCTTGCCATTGTTAAGGTACATGCCATAGGTTTAGTGGTTTATCGATGCACGCTACAGAATGTTTCATGTTAACTCTTTACAACATGAACAAAATATGGACTTGTCCAAATTGAAAGAATTTGCAGACGACAATTTAAATGTAGATCAAAAGGTGGAATTTGTCTTTGATAGGGTAGAAAACAATGTGGGAAAAGGAGAAAATGCTGGTCATCAGCATTTTCTACTTTTCTCACAATGTTTTCATAAGGTCGTTTAAAACTCGTCATTATGTCATTAAAGTCGTTTAAAACTCGGCCATTTTGGATATCTACATTCTTTATCCGAAAGTTTCAGTTGTGTAAGCGAGTAAATGAAAGCTCTTAAGTCTAATGACAAGCCTTTTTATTGGCAACAAAGGCAGGTTTTGGTTTGTATTTAAAAAGAAGAGAGTGTATGTTTCGGTTGGTACGGTCCCATGGTGTTCCTGACAAGACTATCGCGACCATCTTGTTGATATAGGTCGCGCGTCTTGCTTTGATAACGTGTATGGAGAAAGGCAATCCGTGGCTTAGAAAGGGTGCAGTGCAAAACTGTCAAAAGAAACATCATTAACCCTATCAGGCTGCACAGAATGTGCAATCTGACCATGGATCTACACTGTCCGATAAGGAAATTTTTCCCCAAAAATACATTTGAAAGACCTACATTTTGGTGTTTACTTCTAAACTCCGATTGCAGCAGAACTTTACTTTCAGACCTCAGTTAAGTATCAAATGTGGTTGGCAGCGAAAGAGTTACACGTATGAAACCTTCCTCAGGGTCATAACTGATAGTATCGTTTAGAAAAGGGTAGATTAATATCTCACCAAACGGTCCCCGGTAATGTACTGGTCAATACTTGCTTCTGTTAGCACCTTAGTGACCTGGATTTTAGTCGGCAGGTTGTGCAGAATATTTCCACAAATTGTTCCGAACCTGCAAGATAGAACCTTAATTTCAACCCTTGGGAAATGGCAGACAGACAGGCAGCAATACAGCCAGCGAGACAGACACGTAGGCAGCTAAACAGACAGACAGCTAGACAGACAGACAGACGGGCAGGCAGATTGACAGATAGACAGACAGAAGTACGGACAGACAGACAGACAGTGAATGAGGCGTTAAATTTGTCCCAGTACTGACACCGAAGTAATGTAGAATGCGGCACGCATAAATATAAATACAAGTAAATACGGCATTTAAAAACAATAAAAGAAATGCAGCATGTACATAAACGATACCTTTGTATGAACTCCTCGAATGACATACGGACAGAAAATCCTCGTTTTCTAACTTTGGCTATTTCTAGTACTCCACTTCGAAGCAATTGGTCCTTAACAAATTGTTCATTAAAATTGTCAGGTTGTTGTCTTTCGTTTGGCTTGATACACCTGCAAAGGCGTTAACAAAACATTAGAAATCTCAAAAGGAATTATTGCTTTTCACTCTCTCGCCAAATTCTTTTCAATGGACCGAAGTTTAAAAAGAGGCATAACCGTGTCAAAAAATGTTAAGTTGTTGCCATTCTGGTATGGATTTCCCATTAGGAAGTTACCTATCTTCAGTTATTTCCCTTGATTCATCCCCAGTACTACATTGGTTCTGATACGGGGATTCCTATGTGTTTATCATTGATTTTCTTGCACAACAGAGATATGTTGTTGTGATAACATCTAACCTAAATCTGGTCAGATTATTTAACAAACCGATATATACGCATTTCTCTCGTGATTTAGGGCCGAATTTGCTCTTAAGCTACATGGAGACCTTACACATGATCATAAATTATATAAATCGCAATGTCCCCATGAGAGTCAAGGATAAAAACAAAGCAATACAGGTAAAAGGTTCGAGTCATGAGAAATTAACAAAAGTCATACCTGACAAATAGAGGCTCTGTTTCCTCCAGTTTATCTACAAGACCTTGGAGAGATCCCTGAAACATAAAATCTAATTCATTTACTTTGCACGTTATTTTTATTACTAGATCATTTTTTGTGTCCAAACAAAGATGAAAGTCAATATGATAACGATTTCCAAAAATAAATGCATATTGAACTACTGAAAATCTCAAGCAATAATACTGTACTGAAACCAGTCCTACTAGAGGATATCCCAGGATTTAGTTGAGTATTATGACACAAGTACTGCATGCAGAAACTGTGAATGTACGTTTTGTATCATGGGTCGCAGGCCTTTGTTAACAAATAAACTGTATTCTCTATCTAATCTTGGTTAAAGATGTTGACCAAAAATGCTTCACCCGATATTCCTTGGACTGGAACCCTTGCAGTTTTCCTTGATCCCTATTCGAATAACCTCTGAAATAAATGACGATGAGATTATATGAGCCAAGCTCTGTGAAAAGGGGGCTTAATGTATCTTCTTGATGCATGATACTAAGCAAGTATCACAATATTATATTTCCCTAAAATCTGTTTTGTGCAACAACCTACTGAATTATGAAGTCCACTGGTCCTTTCACATGCAGAATATTGACCAAAAGCAAAAAGTTTCGGCCCAGGTCAGCCTGCGCGGATTGCGCAGGCTGACCTGGGTCGATACTCTTTGCAAATGCATTAAGCCCCTTCTCACAGAGCAAGACTCATATGTTTGTTAGATATGCACTTGCAACAATATTGCATAGGTTTAGTTAAAATCTTTAAGCAACAAAGATACAATCGCCACCTCTTTATAACACATGGCGATAAAGAATGTAGGTATGAGTATACTTGTTCCGCAGTCTCTCGGGCAAGGTATTATCACGTTCACTAGAACATCTATAAAAGAGCCAATAAATCCGGAATAGTGTATGTTGTAGTCACTTTCTTGGTGCTTGTATTTGATTCGAGCAGCGTGAGAAAATTTGATATCGCACGAGACCGAAGGCTGAGCGAGATGTCAAAATTTTCCTACGCAGCGAAAAGTAAATACAAGCACCAGGAAGTTACAACATGGTATTCCTTTTGTTATATACCTACAACCTACAACGACAAAATTTTGCCACTATTGATATTTTATTCGAAGACGGTGAACCAGAACAAAACAATTAATTATGTCGAAATGGTTCGTAACTTCGTTTTCATGTATGGCGAATAAATATTATAGAGTAAAAGTTTGACCAATCAAATCGCAAATTAGTGCATACGTACTCTGCGCGTGAGCGACGTCACCATATCATATTTGGAATTGTATTTGACGCTGTATAGATACGGATATGGTAAAATGTCTTGAGGAAAATAACCTTACAGTGTTTTTTTCTTCTGGATTGTCTTCGCATAAGTATCAGTAGTATAGGCAGTCAGATTTCGGCATTTTGCCCGAATCTGACTGCCCTGGAGCCAAATTTGCCCGAAATAGACTGCCCTGGGGCAGTCTATTTCGGGCAAATTGGTCCAAATTGGGTCGAAAAATCGTCATTTACCCTTAACTTTCCCTTAACCCTTCTAAAACCCTTTTGTTTTGTTCTAAAACCCTTATACTTTCTTCTAATGGACAAATTTCTTCTAAAACCCTTATCCCTCAACGGGCGGTTGTAACCCTTAACGTTTTTTGATACAACCCTTAACTTTTACACAGACAATCGTCTTGTTCGACTCAGTCTTTTTTCATCGTCTTTCGTCTTTCTCTGGTATCGTTGGACTTAGTCTTTTTTCTCCGACTTTGTTCGGCTTAGGCTTTCTCTGATTTCGTTGGACTTAGTCTTTTTCCCACGATGTGGGCTATATGCCATCTCACGTTGGCTCAGGCAAAGGTCTCTTTTGGACTTAGGCTTTTCTCCGTCTTTGTTCGACTGAAAGCTAATGTTTCTTTCTCTACTATCGTTGGACTTAGTCTTTTTCCACGTCTTTTATTCACTTCTGTAGGGTTTGGCCGATCATCGTTCACCTCTGTAGGAGTTAGTTTTTGGAGAGGTGTTCTTTCTCTCTATTGGGATAAAGTTGGGGTTGGACTTAGTCTTTTCCCCACGATATGACTTATAAACCGGATCAGACTAGTTCAAGCAGAGACTCTGTTGGACTTAGTCTGATCTTGATCTACACTGTTCGTCTTGTTTTTCTCTATTATTGTTCGGCTTAGCCAATTCTCTACTATCGTTGGACTTAGTCTTTTTCCGCGATATGGACTATATTCCTTCTCAACTTGGCCAAGGCAAAGATCATCGTTGGATTTAGACTTTCTTCACGATATGAGCTATACACCGTATTATGATTGCATCAGTCAGACAAGATTTACCTCCCTTTGTGCACTACGTGACTTTCCCCGGAAATCAAACATGACGTCATTTTCCGAAAATGTAACGGTATGTAACGAAATCATGTTTACTGGGTTTTTCCCCACCATTTCCCAGGAATCGGATCATCTAGACTTATCCGATCTTAGTCTTATTCATCCCTAGTTTTAATCGAAAAGTTTTTCTCTGCAAAACTTTTTAATTGTAAATTTTTTATTCGAAATTTTTATCCGTTAGAATACATCTGCGAAATTGACAATTCTCAAAAGATAGATTTTCTAGGGTCTTGGTTAGTCCTGAAAAGGACTGTTTTTGATATAGCTCTTTCAAAGATTTTTTGTCTTTACTTTTTTCTTCCTTGGGGAAAAATGGTCCAGTAGGATTGGGAGCCGAATGATTAATGTCCTGGAAATATCATCGTCTTTTATACGCTTGGAGGTTGGGTGCCTTACTTATTCACAAATGTTGAAGATAGATTTTCTAGGGTTTTTGGTTAGTCCTGAAAAGGACTGTTTCGATTTTTTGGTGTCGCTCTTTCAAAGATTTCTTCTCTATCGAGAGCATTCCTCTGATGACAGCTTTTCTTCTGATGATAGCTTTTCTTCTGATGACAGCTTTTCTCCTTGTTCTTTCGAGATCATCGGGAAGTTGAATTCCTTGAAGTTATCAATGTTTTTTCCATATTTTCCCAAGCCTGTTTTTGTTTCTACTCGTGGTGGTATTACAGAGTAGGGATCGAATCGTTGTTTTTTGTGAAGTTGATTATCATCTTTCTCTGCTGTCTCTGATTTTCGTTTTCTTCCTCTTCTTTTTGGCTTGGGTTCTTCTGTCTGAGTTGACTGATGAGTTGACTGGTGGTCTACAGGCGTGACGGTAGAAGCTGTTAACTTTTGAAAACTGGTTTTATCAAAGTTAACCTGGGTTGAAATCGTTATAGCTGAATCTTGTCTTACAGACGAATCTTGTTGACTCTGGTAGTTCTGTCGACTCTGTTGATTTTGTTGGCATAATGTCTCAATATTTCTATTCAAAATCTTCACTTCGTCTAAAATCTGAGTTATTACAGAATTTTGGGTTGAAATCATTTGGGTTATTTCTTCTTCGATTTTGTTAGCTGGTGGTACCATCGGGTCGATGAATGTTGAATTCATAGCTATCGATAGAATATCTCTGCTGTTTTCAGGTTGTGGTGAGGAAATGTCTAGGTCGGGTTTTTCTTGTGGTAACGACCCGTCTAAAACGTCTAAGTTGGAATCCATTCTTCCGTGATCCATTTGGTCTAAGCTGGAATCCATTTTCCAGCACGAAATATTTGTACTAGTTAACAAAAACTTTTTTAAATTGTAAAAAAGTTTTTATTCGCACGAATGAAGAGTTTTATTCGTACTATTCGTACTATTCGAGAATCGAAAGTCGAATGATTCTAGAGAGAAAGTTCGTCAACCTTTTATAGTTTTTGGTCGAGGGGATTTGTCTTGGGACGTAGACTTTTTTCTGTAGGGCTTGTAGATAGAACATAATGTACTATATGAGTCCTGTAGGTCTTGTAGATAGAACATCACATTCTATATGAATAAAATTTCTTGATCTTATATAGATTGTTATCTTCTAGCTACATTTTTCCAAGTCTGTTCTTTTCCAAGTTTTGGGAAGGAATCAAAAACAGACGACCTTTTGATTTTGATCATTTCTTTATTCAAAAGTTTTTCTCTTTGCCCAAGTTTTTGGGAAGGAATCAAAAACAGACGACCTTTTACAACCATTTCTTTATTCAAAAGTTTTTAACATTATCATTAAAAACATTATTATGAAAAACAGGAACGTTTCAAACATTCTAACCCTATAACATATTTACAAAGACGATGTTAGAAAGTTTTAACAAGCGTTAAAAAACACTATAACATTTTTAACAATCGTTAAAACATTCTAACATTTTTACAAGACATTTTCTTTATTCAAACTTTTCCCAAGTCTGAACTTTTTGGGAAGAAATCAAAACAGACGACCTTTTTACAATCATTTTCTTTATTCAAAAGTTTGAAACATTAAAAACAGTAACGTTTAAAGCATTGACGAAATAATTCTTACAATACATGATTCATTCAAAGTTTTTACAAATAATTCTTACAATCTTACAATGCGAATTCACAGAGACCTCGATTTTTCCACTTGTCTTCATGTTCCACAATAACTTTGTGCAATTGGTCATGACCTAAAAACAATGGAAATTTGCTGTCCATTTCACTATATTCACGTACTCCACTAAATGGAAAAACATGTTTTGAAACATGCTTTGAAATATCTTTTGTCGAGAGAGCTGAATATACGGTTTCTTCTGTGACATCTCGATCAAATAGAATATAGCCTTCCATGGTTTCCACTGTTTCCTCACCGTCTTGAATAGATCCTTTTTTGTAACGTAAGTAAAAGTCAAATAGAACGGATTTCATCTTCAGGACGTTCAGAAAACTTTCTTCTGTTCTTCCTACGATGATGAATACCCACCGACTTGTAGTTCGCATTTGTTTAGCAATATAGTTATCTTTCAACAGACAAATTGCTAAATAAGCTTGGAGAGGAAGATCGAAATTTGTATCATCACACATCATCACAATAAAGCTATGCATTCTATACAATTTGCAGGATGTTTCTCCTTTTGCAACTCCCTTATGCAATTTGTTTATCCAAAGTTTCACACAGGCAAATTTGATGTCAAACTGTACTTGTTCATCGAGCGTGTGCTGATGGCTGAAATCTCTATAATCTTTTTCACCTAGTTCTATCGGTAAAGACAGCATTTCACTTGACATGATTTCACTTTTGATTTCTCACTTTTGATTTTTCACTGTTTTTAAAACTGTTTTTAAAATCTGATTTTAAAGAACGTCTTTCTTTGATCGTTCACTTCAATGTAACACGATGTTGTTTTCTTTCAGTCTATTTATATACCCTCAAACTTTTATAGCCATAGGGGACGGTATCAGTATCGTTTACAATGACTCTTTTGGTATATACAGAGCGAAACGTTTTTGACTGTGGTTCGCTGGTCACTGTTCTGTCTTTATGCCTTTTGATTCTACAGTCATACTGAACTTTAATTTCTACGGTGCGATCCAAAGCACATTTTGAATAGGTGTCGAAATTCACCAGCTGATTTGTATTGTGATCCAAAGTAATTCCTTTGACTTTACATTTGCTTTTTTCTTTTCCATCTTTTGTTTTCATCTTATAAGCGTAATTCTTGGGCCCTAATCCTCTGAAATGAGTGATTCTGCAATCAGGCTCTTCATCGGTCCATTTTCCTAGTCTGCTGTTAATGATGGGAGGGTTCCACAATTCAGGATCATGAATGTACATACAACTATCTGTATCGAAATACAGAACTCTATCCCCCAATCTTTCAAGAACGCTGTACAGTTCCAATCTTGCATAAGCTGTTACGTAGGATGCTACAATAACATTGGCTGTCGCATGTGTTTCGACAAAGTCCATCTTTTCTTCATAGTTGACTAAAATGCATTCGCACTCATTGTCAAAGATTTCCACATGTTTCACCGTATATTTCGGGTCGGTAATCAACTCGAAATATTTAGACGGTTCTCTGATGTATTTCGTCTTGCTCATGTTTTCACGCTGTGCTAATTTTCCCCAAAGACAGTTCAGCATAATCTTAGCAAATGATCTTTTGCCAGGATTTTTTTGAATACGTTTGGGATCAAGACGAATCCCTTCAGCTTCCTCATACTCACGAATGAATTGGGCCTTTTCTGAATCTGTCTGACACCAGCCGGGATAGCCACTAGCTTCTTGCTTGATTTTCAAGAAATTGTCCACATAGCCTTTAAAGAATTGATCCGAAACAGAGTCGAAATGCCAGATTTCATACACTTGCATTATCCGATAGCCACAATCGAGAGCTTTGAACAGTTCGAATGTAACCAAAGTTCCAACCAAGGCTCTCTCTTCTCTGTCATGATTACAAAATTTTGAACTTTCTTGTGCACATTTCATACAAAGTGGAAACATCATCTTGTTGTTACAGTGAACTGGAAGAACGGGATGAAACAAATCAAATGGGGGTAGAACTTTACATTTAATGAGTCCTTCATACTGACGAATATTCTTCATGTCAATATTCTCATAAGTCAAGATTGTGGGATGGCCTACAGGATAGAATTTATGCTTGCAGACGTAAGGATACAGAGAGCAAATGTCAATGTACTTGATTTCCTTTTCACTGTTTTCCTCAACATCATAGGCAATTTTTATTGCATTGCATCTGCCTCCAGCCAGCCCCTCTCTTGGTTCGATGGGGTCCTGGTTCGGGTATAGACTTTCAATGGTTTTTTTGTACTCTTTATCCTTCTTCATCTTGGCGTCGAATTTGTGCTCCCATATGGTCACCACGTTATAGCCCATTCTTTTGATGGTTTCTAGCCGTTCGATAGTACTGTCGTACAATTCAGCCATTGATTTTCCATTGATGGGGTTGATATATTTTTGATCCTTGAAACATGTCTGACAGCCATGAAATAAATCCCCGAGGAATTCATAAACCGTGTTTGATTGGTGGTGAAATCCGTCTACAGTGTATTTTCCTATCCGATATTCACCACCATTTTTGGCGTGTTGAATACGAATCACTTTTTCTCTAGCGATGCTTTGAACCCAGCGTATTGCTTTCATAGAAAACTGACGCCTGATTGGGTCTTTGCATGAAATGATGGCTATCTGATCTTTTGGTAAATAATCTTTTCGCCAAATCTTGTTACAGGCTCCGGCGATGGTAAACGATTCTGTAAATGGACAAATTCCACTCTGTTCGATGAACAACTTTCTGAATTCACCACAACCTCGTCTTAGGATATCAACATCCGATCGACAGTACATCTCCATCTCTTTTTGAAAATTGAATTCCTCACCGTTTTGAACTTTGTCATTATACCAGACTATGAATTTCGATCGAGCCTCTTCAGACACTGAATCGGGTTTGTAATAAGACATATCCAAGTATGGCCCGACGTAATCCCAGAATTCGTCTGTATTTGCCCAGTGAGGAAAGTAGCCTTTTTTCATTTCTTGAAGTCCAAATGTAGTCGGAAATTTTGCCAACCCAAAGTTCATGAAACTGAAGGAGTCGATCAAACTCACACCGTTCAGTTCTAACTTCAAAATATTATTCCCATTCATGGTTACTTCTGGTTCTTTCATTCCTACGTTGATAATATGATTGAGAATAAATTGGCCATCATACCCTTTGAGATTATGGGCAATAGCTATGATTCCTTTATGATGCTTTGTAAAGAGCCAGCTGCAAAATTGACTCAAAGTTTCTTTTCCTTGAAAAATAACTTCTCTCCCTTCTTCGAATTCACTGCATGTGGAACAATGAAAATCAAGTGGTTTATCGATACATTCAGCACAGGCTCGATGTGCAATACAGTAATTCGGAATGTGTACCCCTGTGTCTTGCTGGCATTCGAAATCAAAGAAAATGAACAAAGGTTTTTTGACTACAGGAGAACTCGTTTCATCGTTGGTGTCGTGCTTCATCTTACTTTGGTAAGGCTGAATAAAACAACGATGAGAAAAGTCAACTATTTTCTTGCAAAGGTGGCACTTTCTCTTTCCCTTACAGACATGATTTCTCTTTCTGTCAAAAACCTGGCCTCCACATTTTGAACAAAGTTTCACTAATTCACAAATGGTTTTCTTCTCTTTACCTTGAAGTGTTTTGTGATTTTTCAAGCATGCTGCACTGAAAAATCGTCTATGACACTTGTCGCAGACATACTCTTTTGATTCCGATGGACATTTTCCAGTACGAAAGCAGCCTTTACAGATCTTTGAGCAAGCATGGTCTTCCCGCCTGCTGTAACGTATGTCACAGAACTCACAATAATAAGCACAATCAAGAAATCCTGTGATGGATTTGATGTAATCATAATGATTTTGATGAAAGTACAAATGTATAATTTTACTATCGTCTTTCACTTCTGGATGTTCAAATACTTTTTCCAATCTCGATTGTTGTTGATGAACTTTAATAACATAGCCTTTTTCATACAGGAACTCTTGAATTTTTTTGTATTCTTCAAGACCTACAGGTTGTGTCGACGAAACTCCAACAGCATTCATCAATTTCTCGGCTTCAGTCTTTTGAAGTAATCTGTTTGATCTTTTAATATTATCCCATCTTCGGTTCCATGCTTGGGTGTTTTCACGTTCATGGTAACAAATCCCCACAACAACAGCTCTTGCAAAACATAGATGATCACGATTGTTAATTTCAACAAGCGAATATTTCTTTTTTGCAAAAACCTTTGAATCTAATAGTTCTGTGGCTCTAAGATTTTTTCCACTTCCACTTGGAGGTACCGTATGTGTGATATCGAATATCATGCGGCCATCGTTCAAGACGAATTCTTCATTCGATTGTAGAACTTTTTCAATTTCGTTCAACATGGTATGACTCTCCAATTCCTTCACATATAGAAAGGGAATATGAATCCCCATATCCAATGAGGGGTGATTGACGCTAATTCTAATCATATCCCTCGATTCAGCCTTTAACTTTTGAACGATTTGTTGGATAACATCGTCGAATAAGCCGGTCAGTTGTTGGGGTTGTAGCTCTTCGAATTTCTTAAAAGACGCCTCCAGTAGACGGGATTCTGTTTTGAATTTTCTTGACTTCTTTTTTCCCACTTCTGTTAAGTCGTATAGACTTCTCATATGCAAAGAGTTCTTCTCTGAAGAAGATTTGTCTTCACTTTTTTCTGAAGAATATACTTCTTTCTTGGTTGAAAATAGCCCAGCATGACTCAAAGATTTTTTGTCTTCTTCTTTCAAAGAGTTTTTCTTTTTGGTTAAAAATTTCTCGTCTTCGCTGGTACAATCCACAACCATTCGTACATATTTCTCCTTGGGTGAAGTGAAATTATCATCGTTTTCTTCTTTCAAAGATTTTTCATCTTCGTTGGTTAGTCCTGAAAAGGACTGTTTTTGATATAGGTCTTTCAAAGATTTTTTGTCTTTACTTTTTTCTTCCTTGGGGAAAAATGGTCCAGTAGGATTTTCTTCTTTCAAAGATCTTTCACCGTCACTTTCTTCTTTCAATGGTAAACTTTTTCTCTTTTTGGGTGGAAATTTCTCATCGTCGGTTTCATCATGGCTACTACTGTCTGGGTAGACTAGGATTCTTTTTCTTTTCTTTGCTGGTAGTAATTTTTTTCTCTTTTTCGACATGGGCTGCATTGCCTCATCGTCGCTTGTGCTGTCCGAATACGGGACTAGACTTTTAGACATGTTTATACCTGATTCTAACTCAGTCAATGACATGTTTATGACTGGATGTAAGTCATATACTGACCCAGAACTCAAAAATCCTAGCTTTTATATCTTTTTCAGACCGAACGGGCATAAAAAGATGTTACGATTGACATTTCCATCATTCTTCGGAAAGAGTTCAAACAGAGCAGTCGATAGAAAAATGAGTGAGTTCAAGCTAAAAAGTACAACACCAAAGAGAGTGTATCTGTATGTTAACCCATACACTCACGATTATGAGATCAGCAATATACCACCACGGTATCAAGTCTACCATACTGGGAACTACGTGGGCTCATTTCTATCCCACCAACATTCTGCAGAAAAAGGCGTCTATCGTATCACCAGAGTCCTGGATCAAGCGACATTCGACAGACGTCATAGAGTGGATGATGTGACAACGAATATTTGCTTTACATGCGACAGATCAGGACATTGGGCCAACCAATGTCCAGAGAAAGAAAATCAGATGTGGAGATTTGTTTTTGTCTTCGTGAACACCCACACCCACAATGTTGAAATTCACCCAATAAAGGAAATGGATTGTGACTCTCAACATATGAAATACGTTGGGTCTCTATTATCCTATAAAGTAGACGAGAATAAACGAAAGACAAAACCGTCACAACCTACAACTTTATCGAGTGAAAAGGGACAGAGTTCACAACAAAAACCCCAAAACAACAAACAGAGGATTCAAAAATCTTCAGGATCTGAAGAAAAGAAAACCAACGATAAAACCAACGAGTCATCGAGTGGAAATCAGATCGAGAGGGAGATTGAAAATATGGAGCTTGATAACACAGAAATCAGCGATACAGAAATCTGTAGAATTCAGATAGATTACCCTGTGAAGAAGAAAAACTCTTCAGGGAAACTTTCTTCAGAAAAGAAAATCAACGAGAAAATGAACAATCAAATCAACAAGAAACCTTCTTCAGCACCTGGAGAGGGGAAAGACAAGAAACTTTCTTCAGAAAAGAAAGAGGATACGATTATACTCGATCAGAAATCTGGAGAAGCCCAAAACAACGAACAGACGGTTCAAAAATCTTCAGGGTCTGAAGAAAAGAAAATCAGCGATAAATCCCTAGCGATTGGGAACAATCAAATCAACGAACAGAGGGCTCAGAAATCTTCAGGGAAACTCAACAAGAAACCTTCTTTAGTACCTGGAGAGGGGAAAGACAAGAAACCCTCCTCAGGGAAACCCTCTTCAGAAAAGAAAATTCGACGAGAAGGAAAAAAGATCTGTTCAGATATCGAGTTGAGACGCAAATGGAAATCCGACGTTGTGAAAAATAATGAAAAGAAACGCAAGAGTGATTGTGAGCCTGACACCCCGAAGAAAAAAAGAAAATTGTGTCTGTAATTTTTAACAGAAAAACATTTTCGAAACAGTGAGTTGTAAAAATGTTTTCAAAGAACTGTTTCAAAAGAACTGTTTCAAAAACAATTTTTCAAAAGAACTGTTTCAAAAGAATTATTTCAAATGGCGGTAGTAATTTTCTGCAGTTCAATCATACTTATAGTTTGTATATATATATATTTCGACATGGACTGCAATGCTCTTACAATTGTCTTATCATCGCTTGTACTATCCGAATACGATACTAACTAGGGTACTAGGCTTTTAGACCTTGTTTTAGGACCGATGGTCTTTTAGACATGGTTTTAGAAGCTGTTTGCGAATATATCCGCTTCCATCTCAGACAATGACATGTTTATGACTGGATGTAAGTCATATACTGACCCAAATAATGATTAGCAATTCTGTCGTTTTGTAAGCCATATACTGATTATTGTACATAAAGTTTAAATAAAAAGTTTTTAAATGTTTTAAATGTTTCATTGTATATATTTGTCAGTTCAATGTTTTCTAACAGTTCATTGTTTTAAATAAAAGATATAAAAGCATATAGGCCTTGACTTTGTTTGTTTTTGACAATTTGAAGAAAGTAAGAACTTTCTGGGTCTTGGGTAGTCTACTCATAATCTTCTGAAAGGACAATTTGAAGAAAGTAAGAACTTTCTGGGTCTTGGTTAGGTCTGAAAGGTTACTTCTGAAAAGACTATAGATTCCTTCACTTCCTTTCCGAACTTCCATCAAATAACCCGCAACAACTTGGTATTAGCAGTATCTGGTATTAGAAATCCAACATGGGAGAAAAAGACTCACCATGGAGAACAGCGCTCGGACAACTTCATCGTGGAATGGTCTATAGAGAAATCTGCCGGCTTTTATAACCTGGCAGGAGGATTGACCTACTTTGATACAGAATTAACAGAATTCCATTAAAATGAAAGAGCGAGACCATGAGCGAAAGCATGTAGGTAGAATATAACGTACATTATACTCTATCTACAATATCTATTAGAGAAAAAAGACTAAGTCCTACAATATCCATGTGAATGTAGAAAAAATGTAACGAGACCTACGATTGGCTAACGTTAATTCCATTAAAAGAGCACGAACGTGGGCGGAAGCATGTAGATAGACCATCACATTCTATTTCATATAGAATATGATGTTCTATCTACAACACCTAATCGAAGATAGAGAAAAGACTAAGTCCAACATGGTGGAAAAAGCCGTAGTATAGGTCCAAAATTGTCAATATGCCTAGAGAGGTGACTCCTCCTCACTCCTCCTCACTCCTCTTTCGACGTATATCCTATATCGTGGAGAAAAAGCCTAAGTCCAACGGTAATAGAGAAAGAAACATTAGCTTTCACCCGAACAAAGACGGAGAAAAGCCTAAGTCCAAAAGAGACCTTTGCCTGAGCCAACGTGAGATGGCATATAGCCCACATCGTGGGAAAAAGACTAAGTCCAACGAAATCAGAGAAAGCCTAAGCCGAACAAAGTCGGAGAAAAAAGACTAAGTCCAACGATACCAGAGAAAGACGAAAGACGATGAAAAAAGACTGAGTCGAACAAGACGATTGTCTGTGTAAAAGTTAAGGGTTGTATCAAAAAACGTTAAGGGTTACAACCGCCCGTTGAGGGATAAGGGTTTTAGAAGAAATTTGTCCATTAGAAGAAAGTATAAGGGTTTTAGAACAAAACAAAAGGGTTTTAGAAGGGTTAAGGGAAAGTTAAGGGTAAATGACGATTTTTCGACCCAATTTGGACCAATTTGCCCGAAATAGACTGCCCCAGGGCAGTCTATTTCGGGCAAATTTGGCTCCAGGGCAGTCAGATTCGGGCAAAATGCCGAAATCTGACTGCCTATACTACTAGTATCTCTCTTTTCCGTATTCATCTTTTTTAAATATTTATAGGGTTTCGTTCAAAAGTCTACTTAAAAAGGAGGTAATAAGGTAAGATAAGTTCAAAAGAAATGCAACTGATTCATTACGAAAAAATAGAAAAAAACTAAAAGTAGACAATAAATATACATGCCCTAGCAGGAAAAAGTTAGTTGAATTCTGCAGGCAGGTCTTCAGATCCTCTGTCATGGTATCTCTATTCTTATCCAGGAACCCTCTGGCGTCGTACTCGACCTGCAACGTATAACATGTACTTTAACTTTTCATCTCCTAAAGCGTTGTACTCATCGAAAAGTTTAAAAAATTGCGACTCATATGATAGGGATTGTCTATAAACGTGTAGAAAATACATGTATTATAGGACAAAGCAAAAATGCAGGTTACCAGTATTTTTCAACAATGATTTCAAGAGACATTTTCCGTTTAAACACGGGATCGTTGGTAAAGAGTTACATGTACTTCAAAAGAAAAAGATATCGAAAAGTACCTGGCCAGCATAATGTTTGATTCGGAAGGAAAACGAATTGTTTGGATTCAATCCGAAGTGGTCACTGGTCTCATAATTAGCCGCCATTAGGCGCACAAAACCCGCGTCATCCTGACCAGGTGTCATTGTGGCACTTTCTAAAATACTAAGAACTCCAACTTTAGGCTGAAATTAAAAAAAAAAAAATACAGTCAAAATAGCTCCTTCTCTCTCTTTCTCTCTCTCTCTCCATCCGTTCGTCCGTCTGTCAATCTGTCAGCCAGTCAGTCAGTCTGTCTGTCTGTCTGTCTGTCTGTCTGTCCGTCTTTCAATCTATCTAGTTTATCTATCTATCTATCTATCTATATATCCCGTCTTCGCCCATACTTGTCCTTCTCCCCATCCATGCTTTTCTGGAGTTTCTTTTACCTCAAACTTCGCACAATACTCTTGCCAAGCCACTGGCTGCTTTCCCACATAACCATTGTCGAAACAATGGTCAGCGGTGAGAGAGGAATGAATCCTGCCCAATGACTACCATGCATTAAATTCTCTTTTGCCAGAGTAAGGTCCAGTTGTATTTGGAACATGCTAAGAACGCTAAATATAGAATAGACTGTATTATGAAATAACCGTTTAGATACCTCTGTAAGTAGCTCGATGGTTCTCTCATTATCGATCGCTTTCATGTCAGGCAGATTTTCAAGCCGTACGCCTTCAAGTGAATATGTCTCTAACTCTGCTTTCACAATTTTCTTCAAGAAGAACTGATGCATGTGTTCGTTGGTAATATTGATCAGAAGTTGTTCGTAGCTGTTGTACGTTCCGAAATTGGTCAAGTTTTCAAATCCAGCGATGTCAAGTATACTGAGTTCCTTTGTAACCTTTCTCTCTCTGTAAAGCAAAGTTGTACACTCTTTATACTCGGAACTTTACGTACAACGTTTGTGACTCTCTCTCTCTCTCTCTCTGCTTAAAGTAGATGGTATTACACCCTTTTAAACATTCACGATATTAGCGCTTTTATACATGTGCATTTGAACCATGCTCTGGCAAAAGTGGGCTTGATGCAAAACACCATTGAAGTAATCACATAATCATGGATCCATAAAAAACCACTTTCTTTAATAATCGACGTAAGCATGAGGTAAAGTGGTCCTTTGACATGCAGAAAATTGACCTAAAGCGAAAAGTTTCGGCCCAGGTCAGCCTGGGCGGACTGCGCAGGCTGACCTGGTGCGATACTTTTCGCAGATGCATTAAGCCCCCTTTTCAAAGATCAAGGCTCATGTAATTATGCCATGCATGCATTCTTTTAACCAGTACCATACCCAAGACTCCGTCTAAGCCACGGGCTGCTTTCCCCTATAAACAAGTACAAGCTTTAGAGTAATGAATCATGTTGCTGTAACAGTCAGTAATTTTCAGAAAGAGTAATGGCTTCGTCCAGCTTCGTACTCGCAAAAAGAAAAAAAAAGGTTTAAGCAAACACACAGTTAGTTAGTTAGTTAGTCAGTCAGTCAGTCAGCCAGCCAGCCAGCCAGCCAGCCAGTCTGTCTGTCTGTCTGTCTGTCTGTCTGTCTGTCTGTCTGTCTGTCTGCATTGGAGTTAAACGCCATTTGAACAACTCATGTCATATCATGGCGGTCCATGTGTTTCCTGGCTTTCATACACCAGTACGGACACAACTTTCTTTCCAAAGCCACCGACTACTTTTCTCACATGCATCAGAGGTGAGATTGTCGGTTTGGTTTGGTTGGGTCTGTATTGGAGTTTAACGCCATTTTAAAAGCTCAGGTCATATCATGGCGGTCAGTGACGCACCCATGGGTTTCCTGGCTTTCTCTCACCAGCACTGACACAACTTTCTTTCCAGAGCCACTGACTACTTTTCTCACATGCATCAGAGTTGCGAGGCGAAAAATCGCCGGAAAGAAAGTTTGCCTCAACCAGATATCGAACTCGCAACCACCAGGTCACGAGTCATGTAAGTCAGATACGCTAACCACTGAGCTACCTGGGCAGGCAAACAAACACACAGATGGTACATGTATAAAGAAGACTGAATGTAACATTAGTATTGTAGAATCCCAGTCTTGAAAGAGAGACAGACATACACAGATACAAAAGGAAGAAAAAAGAAGGCTGATTGAATGAAAAAGGAAAAGAAAAACTCTGATTGAGAAACGGACCCGTTGCTTCTGTATGTCCCAGACCTATGCTCTAGAAATATGTTGATCTGTTTCACAAGTCCATCGAACAGGCAGCTGTACAGATACTTCGCGAAAGCATCGCGCCCATCCCTGGCTTTCCGGATACTTTTGTTGTAACGAATCAATTCTGTGAATATACGATACAATTATATTGTGACTTATTCAAAACACTTTCTTTCATTTTAAAATTTGACTTATATTCTACATGGTAATTTCAGGCCCACGTGAACCAAACTTATCGCTGGCTGACGGGGAAAAAAACTAACCCAGTGTCTTTTCACTGGATCAGGGTCTGTATTCACCAACCATTCTAAAGAATATTCTTTGTCTGATGCTAAAGAATTTTCTAAATTTGAAAGTAACACGATTTCTGATTGGCTAAACCATTTGCTTTAGCCAATCAGAAGTTGTGTTATTTTCAAATATTAAAAATTCTTTAGCACCAGACTAAGAATATTCCTAGGAATGGTTGGTAAATACGGACCCAGGAAAAAATCAAAGGGCCATAACTCCTGTTATAGTCGACCAATCACAGTGAAAATTACAGGTGCATAAGTTCTAGTGTTACGAAGGTTTCCACTAGAGTTCAGTAAAACTGGTTGGAACCTTGTAGGGGTAAAAGAAACTAACTTGCGTCTACAGGAGGACGGCCAGACAATCGAAATGGTGTTTACTCACTCTAACCTCAGGGACGGTGAGGGTGTGGAATAATAATCACCAGTCTGATTAAGGTATGCGATCAGACAACGACCGCATTCATTCATTAGCCCTCTTTTCCTATATTACACAGCAAATAAAAGAAGTGTTTCAAAATTCGTACAATGTAAGGCCAGTCTGCTTTGGACTCTGCTGTCGCCTGGCTCAAAGTATGTATGGGTTCTGCAGAGTACTTGTCCAGTAGAATTTAATATTGTGCTCAAGCATGTCCTCATAACAACAACAACGACTGCAAGATGTCTTCTTTCCATGGGTCTTTTGTGGCAATGACAAAGGACCCCCGCCCCTGTTGTACACGTGAGAAGTTATGCCGTAGGATAAAGTGAACACCCTGCTTTATAATGTAAAATGAAAACCACCCTCCCTACAACTTTGTGTCAACTCTCTCTCTCTTTCTCTCTCTCAAGGTTTACTACGCACTTAAAATTCAACAATCGGCTTCCTATAGAACCTCACCGCCATGGTTTGTTTAACCCTTATACTGCTAAATACGTTAAACAAAACTTTCTAGTTAATAGTAAAAACCTGAATCATGTTATCTTAAACTTATTTCTGGAGAAAAACATCTCCATATCGGACAGTGTAGATCCAAGATCAGACTGCACGTTCTGTGCAGTCTGATCTGAATCTACACTGTCCGCAAATGGTAGGTGAGTCGCGCATAGCTGCTTAAGGGTGAATGCAGAAAGAAATACAATGTCATGGTTAGAAAATTGGTCCATGTAATTTGAAAAAGCAGACGGGTTACCCTTTAATTTTACACAGAATATTACGTAATTTGTAATTTATTACAGTTGAAACCCGACATTTACTGCATTCAGTCCGCTACTGTATAAATACAATTTTTTACACCGCAATAAATGGTAGCTGTGAAAACCCTTGTGGAAAACGGAGAAATCGTGACACCCAGTTCTCGAGAATAAGATTACATGTATTAAGTTTTGTCCTATGGCTTGAATAGAGGTAAAAACCAGGTCCATTGCGGTATTGTATTTCTTCGGATGGACATTTCATTAAGAGATATAAGATTATTCAAAGCCATGCTCTGGCAAAAAGGGTGTTTAATGTATCTTCACGATGCATTAACCAAGCAAGTCATCACATGATTATGGATCCATGAAATCCATTTTGTCTAGCAACCAACTAAATCCATCTGGTATAATAGTCCTTTGACAAGCAGAAAATTGACCAATAGCAAAAAGTGTCGACCCCGGTAAGCCTGCGAGGACAGCATTAACCCCCCTTTTACTGAGCTTGTCTCATACACCTAAGTAACTTCTCATCGATGCATGTTTTAAAAGATTGCAATTTGGGTTTTAAAGCGAATCCAAAGTCACGCCTAAAGCGGCCATGTTTTAATGAGCCAATATTCAATGGAAAAAATTTAAAAAAAAAAAGGTCTACCAAGGTAGCACTCATAAAGGAGATTCTGTTTTGAAATACTTTTTCAGATGATGAGATTCGTCTTAGCAAGAGTAACATTGGATTTGTCTTGGAATGGGTAACATTGTGTAATAATGATGGTAACCAGTATTTCCCTCTTTTTCCACAAGGTTTTAACCCTTTCCCAAACAAGCCCTGGTTTTCACGTGTCTGCAGTACAAGTCTTTTGAAAACACTGGGAAAAGGAGAAATTGCTCGTAACGAGCAATTTCTCCTTTTCCCACAGTGTTTTCTACCCTTTTTGAGAACTTCCTGCCATTTTCATCAAATTCAAAATTGTCGTCTGCAAACTCTTTCAATTTGGACCAGTCCAAAATTTGTCGTTTGGGAAAGGGCTAATAAGCGTTCTATGTCAGGGTCGTTAGTCGTTAGAACTCGGGATTGTGTGGTAAAGGGTTAAAAAAAAAAGGGCAACCAGAGTTTTCCAGCTGAAAGGGGACCATGGCTGGGACATTTGTATGAAAATTGGTTCAAACTGAGCGAGTAGTTTCTGAGATGTTTGTGACACAAGCTAAGATATGCTTGCAAATATTGAAACACGCACGACGGACACAGGACCCTGACATAAGCTCGCCGGCCCCCAGCAGTTGTAGCTAATAATTACTAGTACTATAGTTCGGTAAAAATGTGGAGTTACATCTGCCATTTTCAGGGAATTGTAAAGGGCAAGAAATAGTTTACAAACCTCCGTTCCTAGTGTAGCTTGAACTTGATACTAGGGCCATCTTTAATATATCTTCTTGGATACCAAGTAAACTGCAGACTGAAAAAAATCAACGAAAAGAAAGACGTGTATGTTTAACACTGTCAAGATGGGCGCGAAATGTGGCACATTGATAAAATACCCTGCCCAGCATGGCGATCGTTAACCCTTATCCTGCTGAATAAGTGAAATGAAACTTTCAAGCCAACAGATGAAACCCAAATTCTGCTATTTTCATGGTATGCTTTGGGGAAAGATATCTCCTTATCGGACAATGTAGATCAAAGATCAGATTGCACGTTCTCTGTAGTCTGATATTGATCAACGCTGTCCGTAAAAGGTTAGTGAGTCGCGCTCAGCAGCCGAAGGGTTAATGTGCCGTTGATCTGTCAACGCAGTCAGTGCTTTCAATGTGCTGTTGTTTGACTGGTAAGTTTTTGTCTAACAGAATTCTAAATGTTCAGATAGTCATTGTCAGCACTCCGATGTCCTGTTTGTCATTGTCAGTCAAATTTAATGTCCCGTTTGTCATTGTCAGTTCCGTTTAATGTCCTGTCTGTCATTGTCAGTCCAATTAATGTCCTGTTTGTCAGTCGGAACTGTGTATACCTATTGGTCATTTTCAATGCTCTGAATATCCTATTAGTCATTGTTAATATTCTTATGTTCTTGTCATTATTAGTGCAATTAATGTCCTATTTGTCAGGCAATACTCTCTCTCGTCTTCAGTTCTCTGAATGTCCTAAATTGGTCTTTGTCAGTTATCTGAATTTCCTCTTGATATTGTCAGTTCTCTGAATGTCGTTTGGGTCATTGTCAGCTCTGTGTATTCTCCTGGTCATCGTCATTATTCTTTACATCCAGTTGGTCACTGGCAGTGGCGTATACCTACTTGGAAAGTCCTCTTTGCTATTTTTCTGTTTTGTTATTTTGGTCATTGTCAGTACTTTTTATGTCTTGTTTGGCATTGTCAGTACTCTTTATGTCTTGTTGGTCATGTTCAGAAATCTGCAAGCCGCCTTTGTCATTTGAAGTATTTTATGTGCCCTCTTGAATGTCCGATTGTAATCGTTAGATGTCTGAGAACATTGCTGGTCAGTGTCGGTCCTTTTACAGTCCGTCCATGTTCTACTTTCAAATATCACGGCATTCCATATTGAACAGTATCAGGACTGTGAAAGTCCTTTTTTCTTTAATCTACGTATTCCACATGAGCCACGCTCTGTGAAAACGGGGCTTTATGCACCTGCAAAAAGTATCGACCAGGTCAGCCTGCGCAGGCTGACCTCGGCCGGAACTTTTTATTATTAGTCAATTTTCTACATGTCCAACGACCAGTTTATCCCATGACTCAGTCGGTTGTTGAACAAAATGGATTTTATGGGTCCATGATTCATGTGATGACTTGCTTGGTATCATGCATCGCGGAGATGCATTGATCCCCCTTTTGCCAGAGCATGGCTCACACAAGGTGGTTATTAACTGTCCTTTACTGAATGGCAATTTCCTCAAATTCAGGACTTTACTTACCTAGAGGAACCATTTTCGTTTCAGCACTACGTTCCAGTATTGGAGGGTCGTCGTCATAAAATTCTACAGTTGCCACCACAAGCACAGCTGCCAGTATTCTATGCATGTCCTCTATCTGCTGTTAAAGAATATGAGTCGGTAACGTACAGGACTAGAAATTGTTTCGACGATAATTAACTGACAGGACTAAGTTGTTTCGACGATGGGTAACTGGCAGGACTTGAGAATGTTTCGACGATGGGTAAATGACAGGACTTGAAATTGTTTCGACGATGGGTAACTGATAGGACTTGAAATTGTTTCGACGATTGGTAACTTACAGGACTTGAAATTGTTTCGACGATGGGCAACTGATAGGACTTGAAATTGTTTCGACGATGGGTAACTGATAGGACTTGAAATTGTTTCGACGATGGGTAACTAACAAGACTTGAGAATGTATCGACGATGGGTAACTAACAGGATCTGAAATTGTTTCGACCATGGGTAACTGACAGGATCTGAAATTATTCAACGATGGGTAACTGATGGATTTGAAATTGTTTCGACGATGGGTAACTGATAGGATCTGATATTGTTTCTACGATAGTTAACTGACAGGATTTGAAATTGTTTCGAAGATGATTATGAGAGAAGGCAGACAGTGACTTGGCAAAAATATTGTACAAACATAAATGGCTTTTCTGTAGACCTGAAAACATTATTATATTATCTCAAATATCTCTTAACCAGACGACAAAATGTTACATTTGTCCGTATTGAAAGAAGTTGTCGACGACAACAGAAGTGCGGCGACAAAGATGGCACTTGTTCTCTGCAGTCTGATCTTTATCAATGCCATCTACAAAAGGCCCCTCTTTTCGCTCATACCGCTCAAAGTGTTAAATCACATGACTGAAATAAACCGTAATTATTGAGAAAAAAAAAGCTTAACAGATATACTAATAAAAGGCGAGCCGAAAGACGATATATGTTATTGGTAAAATAATTTACCAACGCGGAAGTGTGAAAGCGTTCGGTTACTTGTCAAACAAACGGAGAAACAGATATAGTCTATCAGCCTTGGCCTGTTTTGAAAAAAAAAAAAACCCTATTACCTTTTATAACAAATTTACAATATCCTTTTGTAACAAATTTAACTTTTCTATTTGTTAACCCTTTCCTGCACAATGACGCCTTTTAACGACTCCGAGAAAGAAGCCTTTGGAAAAAATTGTGGGAAAAGGAGAAAATGCTGGTAACCAGCATTTTCTCTTTTTTCCACAGTGTTTTCTGCCACATCAAAGATAAATTACATCATTTGAGCCACACTGCTTTCAATTTGGACAAGGCTAAAATTGTGTCTTCTGGTAAAGGGTTAAGTGTTAGTATTGTCTTATCCTTCTTAGTTGTATTATTTTCAACCTATCCCATTAGGATTATTCCCAATTCTTTCTTTAGTTTAAATATGAGCTATGCTTTGTGAAAAGGATTTTAAATGCATCTGCAAAAAGTATCGACTTAGGTTAGTTATCGACCAGGTCAGCCTGCGCAGTCTGTGCAGGCTGACCGGGATCGGTACTTCTTATTATTGATCAATTTTCTGCTGGTCAAAGGACGATTCCACCTCATGATTCAGTTGGCTGAACTTAAACCCTTATCCTGCTAAATAAGTTAATTATAATTTTCAGTCCGATAGGGAAAACCCGAACAATGTTATTTCAAATTTATTTTTTGGAGAAAAATACCTCCTTATCGGACAGTGGAGATCCAAGATCAGACTGCACGTTCTATGCAGTCTGATCTTGATCTACACTGTCCGCAAAAGGTCAGTGAGTCGCGCTTAGCAGCTTGAGGGTTAAGGATCCATTAAACACATAATGTGATGACGTAGGCTATATAAAACACAAAATGTGATGACGTAATCGGTATAAAGCATAACTAGACGCAGAGCACAGCTCTTATGTTTATTTTACATCGATTGTGAAACAACATTAACCCTTCGGTTCCAGACAGTGTAGATCCAAGATCAGACTTCACAGAACGTGCAGTCTGATCTTTGAAATACGCTCCCTTATACGGAGATATCCCCCCCCCCACCCCGAAATACCTTTGAAATAGCAAAGTTTGAGTTTTTACTATCGACTTAGAAAGTTTCATTTCACCCCGATAGTAGTAAAGGAGGGTAGACCTCGGACATGTCCGAGGTCTACCCTCCCAGAGTGCCATTTTGTCCGAGGTCTACCCTCCCAGAGTGCCATTTTGTCCGAGGTCTACCCTCCCTGGGAGGAAAAAAGGCCGCATCACCGAAGATTTGGCGGTAATTCGGCTTCCGCGCGTAGAAATACAATTATAAATAGTCCGCTACTTGAATAAAAGTAGTTCCGGCAGGTGGTTCAGGCAGAGACCCTCGTTGGACTTAGTCTTTTTTGGAGGGTTGTTCTTTATCTCTATTACCGTCGGACTTAGTCTTTTTTCACAATTGGATTAAAAAGTAGTTCCGGCTGATGTAAACAAGCGTTTTGATTGGTCGAGACGTTTTTCCCGCCAAAATTCGAATTGGAGGTGAATCACACCACAGGCTGGCTCAGCCAGAGGTCCTCGTAGCACTTAGTCTTTTTTCACAATTGGGTTAAAAAGTAGTTCCGGCTAATGTAAACAATCTGGTTCATCTCGAACTTTCTCTATCACCGTCGGACTTAGTCTTTTTTACCCACGATATGGGTTATTTTCCCCCTCCTCAGGCAGAGAGTATCGTTGGACTTAATCTTTTTTCCGTCTTTATTCGTCTCAATTTTTCTCTACTACCGTTGAACTTAGTCTTTTTCCACGATATAGGTTATTTTCCCTCCTCATGCTGGTTCAGGCAGAGATCATCGTTGGATTTAGGCTTTTCTCTGTTATCGTTGGACTTAGTCTTTTTCCCACGGTATGGACTATATTCCCTACTTACGCTGGGTCAGACAGAGAGCATCGTTGGACTTAGTCTTTTTTCCGTCTTTATTCGTCTCATTCTTTCTCTACCATCGTTGGACTTAGTCTTTTTTTCGACTTTGTTCGTCTTAACCTTTCTCTATAACCGTTGGACTTAGTCTTTTTTCCACGATATGGACTATATTCCCTCCTCATACTGGTTCAGGCAGAGAGCATCGTTGAAGTTAGTCTTTTTTTCCGTCTTTGTTCGCCTCATGTTTTTTTGTTTTGCAGAAGAAACAGTTCTTCTTCTTCTTTTCCCTTCTCTCGTTGATTTTCTTTTCTTCAGATCCTGAAGAAACTTGCTTGTTTTGCTCTTTGTCTGACACCTTCTCTGAAGAGGGTCCGTTGTTTTGATCGAGTATAAGAGTATCCGCTGAAGAAAGTTTATTTTTTTGGGAACTTTGTTGCAAGCTTTGTTGCGGGTTATCATGTATTTCTACTTGAATTCTACAGATTTCTGTGTCGTTGATTTCTGTGTTATCATGCTCCATATTTTCGATCTCCTGTTCGATTTGATTTTCAGTCGATGAAGTTGTAGTCTGTGACGATCTTGTCTTCCGTTTATTCTCGTCTACTTTATAGGATAATAGAGCCCCAACGTATTTCATATGTTGGAATTCACCACCAGTCTCCATTGTTGACGATATTTTGACCTCGTGGCTGTAGGGGTCCACGAAGACAGAGACGAATTTCCACATCAGATTTTCTTTTTCTGGACATTGTCTGGCCCAATGTCCTGATCTGTTACATGTAAAACAAATATTCGTTGTCATATCACTCACCCCATGGCGCTTGTCGAATGTTGCTTGATCCAGGACTCTGGTGATACGATAGACATCTTTTTCTGCAAAATGTTGGTGGGATAGAAATGATCCCACGTAGTTTCCAGTATGATAGACTTGATATCTTGACGGTATATTGGTGATCTCATAATCGTGAGTGTATGGGTTAACATACAGATACATTCTCTTTGGTGTTGTACTTTGTAGCTTGAACCCACTCATTTTTCTACCAGTTGTCCTGTTTGAAATCTTTCCGAAGAATGATGAAGATTTCAGTCGTAACGCCTCTTTTTATACACGTTTGGTCTGAAAAAGATATAAAAAAGCTAGGATTTTTTTGAGTTCTGTGTCATTGTTTGACTTATAATCAGCCATAAAACAATGTCTAAAAGGCTAGTACCTTATTCAGACAGTACAAGTGACGATGAGACAATCCAGCCCATCCCGAAAAAGAGAAAAAAATTACTGCCGGCAAAAAAAAGAAAAAGAATCCTAGTCTACCCAGACAGTAGCAGTAATGATGAAACCGATGATGAGAAATTTTCACCGTCAACCAAAAAGAAAAAAAGTTTACCATTGAAAGAAGAAAGTGATGGTGAAGACAAAAAATCTTTGAAAGTCTCAACAAAGAAAAAATCTTTGAAAGAAGAAAGTCATGCTGGACCATTTTCACCCAAGGAAGAAGAAAGTGAAGACAAAATATCTTTGGATATGGAAAGTCTATACGCCTTAAAAGAAGTGGGAAAAAAGAAGTCAAGAAAATTCAATACAGAATCCCATGTACTGGAGGCGTCTTTTAAGGAATTCGATGAGCTACAACCACAGCAGTTGACCGTCTTATTTGACAATGTTATCCAACAAATCGTTCAAAAGTTAAAGGCTGAATCGAGGGATATGATCAGAATTAGCATCAATCACCCTTCATTGGCTGTGGGAATTCATATTCCCTTTCTATATGTGGAGGAGTTGGAGAGTCATACTATGTTGGACGAGATTGAAAAAGTTCTACAGTCGAATGAGGAATTCGTCTTGAACGACGGCCGCATGACATTTGATATCACACATACGGTACCCCCAAGTGGAAGTGGCAAAAGAGTTAGGGGTACAGAAGTATTGGATTCAAAAGTTTTCGCAAAGAAGAAACAATCGATTATTGAAATTAATAATGAAGATCATCTATGTTTTGCAAGAGCCGTTGTTGTGGGGATTTATCACCATGAACGTGAAAACACCCAAGAATGGGACCGAAGATGGGATATCATCAAAAGATCAAACAGACCACTTCAAAAGACTGAAGCCGAGAAATTGATGAATGAAGCTGGAGTTTCGTCGACGCATCCTGTAGGTCCTGAAGAATACAAAAAAATTCAAGATTTCTTATATGAAAAAGACTATGTTATTAAAGTCCATCAACAGCATTCAAAATTGGAGAAAGTGTCTGAACATCCAGAAGTGAAAGACAGTAGTAAAATCATACATTTGTACTTTCATCAAAAGCATTATGACTACATCAAATCCATTACATCATTTCTTGATTGTGGTTATTATTGTGAGTTCTGTGATATGCGTTACAGGAATCGAGAAGACCATATTTGCTCAAAGATCTGTAAAGGCTGCTTTCGTACTGGAAAATGTCCATCAGAATCAAAAGAGTATGTCTGCTCCAAGTGTCATAGATGTTTTTTCAGTGCGGAATGCTTGAAAAAACACAAAACACTTCAAGTTAAAGAGAAGAAGACCATTTGTGAATTAGTGAAACTCTGTTCAAAATGTGAAGGCCAGTTTTTTGTTAGAAAGAAAAATCATGTCTGTAAGGGAAAGAAAACGTGTCATCTCTGCAAGAAGATAGTTGACTTCTCTCATCGCTGTTTTATTCAGCCTTACCAGAGTAAGATGAAGCACGACAGTGACGATGAGACGAGTTCTTCTGTAGTCAAAAAACCTTTGTTCATCTTCTTTGATTTCGAATGCCAGCAAGACACAGGGATACACATTCCGAATTACTGTATTGCACACCGAGCCTGTGCTGAATGTATCGATAAACCACTTGATTTTCATTGTTCCACATGCAGTGAATTCGAAGAAGGAAGAGAAGTTATTTTTCAAGGAAAAGAAACTTTGAGTCATTTTTGCAGCTGGCTCTTTACAAAGCATCATAAAGGAATCATAGCTATTGCCCATAATCTCAAAGGTTATGATGGTCAATTTATTCTCAATCATATTATCAACGTTGGGATGGGAATGGGAATAATATTTTGAAGTTAGAACTGAATGGTGTGTGTTTGATCGACTCCTTCAGTTTCATGAACTTTGGGCTGGCGAAATTTCCAAATACATTTGGTGTTCAAGAAATGAAAAAAGGCTACTTTGCTCACTGGGCAAATACAGACGAATTTTGGGATTACGTCGGCCCATACTTGGACATGTCTTATTACAAGCCCGATTCAATGTCTGAAGAGGCTCGATCGAAATTCATAGTCTGGTATAATGACAAAGTTCAAAACGGTGAGGAATTCAATTTTCAAAAAGAGATGGAGTTGTACTGTCGATCGGATGTTGATATCCTAAGACGAGGGTGTGGTGAATTCAGAAAGTTGTTCATCGAACAGAGTGGGATTTGTCCATTCACAGAGTCATTTACCATAGCTGGAGCCTGTAACAAGATTTGGCGAAAAGATTATTTACCAAAAGATCAGATAGCCATCATTTCAAGCAAAGATCCAGTCAGACGTCGGTTTTCTATGAAAGCAATACGTTGGATTCAAAGCATTGCTAGGGAAAAAGGGATTCATATTCAACATGCCAAAAATGGTGGTGAATTTCGAATAAAGAAATACACTGTAGACGGTTTTCACCGCAATTCAAACACTGTCTATGAATTACTCGGGGATTTATTTCATGGTTGCCAGACATGTTTTAAGGATCGAAAATATATCAACCCCATCAATGAAAAACAATGGATGAATTGTACAACAGTACCATCGAACGGCTAAAAGCCATCAAAAGAATGGGATATAACGTCGTGACCATATGGGAACATGAATTCGATGCCAAGATGAAAAAGGACAAAGAGTACAAAAAAACCATTGAAAGTCTATATCCGAACTGCGACCCCATCGAACCAAGAGAGGGCCTGGCTGGAGGTAGATGCAATGCAATAAAAATTGCCTATGATGTTGAGGAAAGCAGTGAGAAGGAAATCAAGTATATTGACATTTGCTCTCTGTATCCTTACGTCTGCAAACATAAATTCTATCCTGTAGGCCATCCATCAATCTTGACTGCTGAGAGTATTGATATGAAGAATATTCGTCAGTATGAAGGACTCATTAAATGCAAAGTTCTACCCCCAATTGATTTGTTTCATCCTGTTCTTCCAGTTCACTGTAACAACAAGATGATGTTTCCACTCTGTATGAAATGTGCACAAGAAAGCTCAAACATTTGTAACCATGAAAAAGAAGAGAGAGCCTTAGTTGGAACTTGGGTTACATTTGAACTGTTCAAAGCTCTTGACTGTGGTTATCAGCTAATGCAAGTGTATGAAATCTGGCATTTCCACTCTGTTTCGGACCAATTCTTTAAAGGTTATGTGGACAATTTCTTGAAAATCAAGCAAGAAGCCAGTGGATATCCCGGTTGGTGCCAGACAGACTTGGAAAAGGATCAATTCATTCGCGAGTATGAGGAAGCCGAAGGGATTCGTCTCGATCCAAAATGTATTCAAAAAAATCCTGGTAAAAGATCATTTGCTAAGATTATGCTGAACTGTCTTTGGGGAAAATTAGCACAGCGTGAAAACATGAGCAAGACGAAATACATCAGAGAGCCATCTAAATATTTTGACTTGATTACCGACCCAAAATACACGGTAAAGCATGTGGAAATCTTTGACAACGAGTGTCCATTCATTTTGGTCAACTATGAAGAAAAGATGGACTTTGTCGAAACACATGCGACAGCCAATGTTATTGTAGCATCCTACGTAACAGCCTATGCAAGGTTGGAACTGTACAGTGTTCTTGAAAGGTTGGGGGATAGAGTTCTGTATTTCGATACAGATAGTTGTATGTACATCCATGACCCTCCATTGTGGAACCCTCCCATCATTAACAGTAGGCTAGGAAAATGGACCGATGAAGAACCTGATTGCAGAATAACTCATTTCAGAGGATTAGGTCCCAAGAATTACGCTTACAAAATGAGAACAAAAGATGGAAAAGAAAAAAGCAAATGTAAAGTCAAGGGAATTACTTTGGATTACAATACAAATCAGATAGTAAATTTCGACACCTATTCAAAATGTGCTTTGGATCGCACAATAGAAATCAAAGTTCAGTATGACTGCAGAATCAAAAGGCATAAAGACAGAACAGTGACCAGTGAACCACAGACAAAAACCTTTCGCTCTGTATACACCAAAAGAGTGATTGTAAACGATACTGATACTGTTCCCTATGGTCATAAAACTTTGAGGATATAAATATCTGTAAGAAACAACATCGTGTTACACTGCTTTGAAGTGAACGATCAAAGTAAGACGGTTCTATCAAAAAGTGAAAATCATGTCAAGTGAAATGCTACCTTTACCGATAGAACTACGTGAAAAAGTTTATAGAGATTTCATCCATCAGCATACGCTCGATAAACAAGTACAGTTGGATATTAAATTCAGCTGTGTGAAACTTTGGATAAATAAATTGCATAAGGGAGTTGCAAAAGGAGAGACATCCTGCAAGTTGTATGGTATACACAGCTTTATTGTAATGATAGGGGATGACACAGATTTCGATCTTCCTCTCAAAGCTTATTTAGCATTTTGTTTGTTGAAAGACAACTATATTGCTAAACAAATGGATTCCACAAGTCGATGGCAATTCATTATCGTAGGAAGAACAGAAGAAAGTTTTCTGAACGTTCTGAAAATGAAATCAGTTCTGTTTAACTTTTACTTACGCTACAAAAAAGGATCCATTCAAGACGGTGAGGAAATAGTGGATACCATGGAAGGGTATATTCTATTTGATAGAGATGTCACAGAAGAAATCGTATATTCAACTCTTTCGACAAAAGATATTTCAAAACATGTTTTTCCATTTAGTGGAGTACGTGAATATAGTGAAATGGACAGCAAATTTCCATTGTTTTGGGGTAATGATCAGCTGCACAAAACTGTTGTGGAACATGAAGACAAGTGGAAAAATCGAGGTATCTGCGAATTTGCATTGTAACGATACTGCACTCTATGACCTATAAGATTTGAGGGTATAAATAACTGTAAGGAACAACACCATGTTACACTGACTTGAAGTGAACGATTAAAGTAAGACGGTTCTATCAAAAAAAGTGAAAATCATGTCAAGTGAAATGCTGCCTTTACCGATAGAACTACGTGAAAAAGTTTATAGAGATTTCATCCATCTGCACACGCTCGATGAACGAACACAATTCAGCCTTAAATTCAACTGTGTGAAATTTTGGATAGATAAATTGCACAAGGGAGTTGCAAAAGGAGAGACATCCTGCAAAATGTATAGCATGCACGACTTCGTTGCAATGCTGGTGACTGAGTCAGATTTCGATACCACTATCAAAGGCTATTTAACAGCTTGTTTGTGGAAAAGTGACTATTTCGCTAAGAAGTTGCAAGCCACAAGTCGATGGCGATTCATTATCATAGGAAGACCAGAAGAAAGTTATCTGAATCTACTGAAAATGAAATCAGCGTTGTTTAACTTTTACTTACGGTATACAAAATCAAGAGATAATGCAGAGGGAGTGGATATCATGGAAGGCTATCTCCTATTTGATAGAGATGTCACAGAAAAAATCGTACTTTCAACTCTTTCGGCAAAAGTAGTATTCAAAAACGTCTTTGAAATTAGAGGAACGTGTGAATATAGTGGATTGGACAGTGTATATCGTTTGTTTTTGGGCAATGAACAATTGCACAAAACTGTTGTGGAACATGAAGACAAGTGGAAAAATCGAGGTATCTGTGAATTTGCATTGTAAAAATTGATTTGTCATTGTTGTAAATAAAAACTGTATTGTCAATACTTTGTATATAAAATGTATCTTCATTGCTTTGTATATAAAATGTCTTTGTATATATAAAATATAGTATTAGAACATTTGCTTTGTTTTAAACGTTACTGTTTTTAATGATATTGTTAAGAACTTTTGAATGAATAAAGAAATGATTTAAAAAAGTCGTCTGTTTTGATTTCTTCCCAAGAAAAGTTCAGACTTGGAAAAAATGTAGCTAGATCATCACATTCTATGTGAGATCATATAGTACGTTATGTTCTATCTACATGCTCTCACCCCCGTTCGTGCTCTTAATTCCATTGCAAAAGTAGGTCAATCCCCCTACCAAACTATAAAATGTTGGCGAAATTTTCCTATCTTTTATTCTTTCTCTATCTTTTTTTATCCTAGCGATATGTCCGTGAGGCAGGGTTTTGGTACTCCGCCTCAATCTTATTATAGTGGGCAATATTTACGCTATAAGAAGTACTTCAATTATGAGCATTTCATTAGAAAACATTATTTTGATGCAGAACGATACTTGGATGAATCTCAGCCTAGTTTGTTCTCTAGAAGATTTTCCGTTTCAGAAATTTATGAAATGGTAAAATCTACTGTAGAACACAGTGATAGTATTAAATTGCAAGATTTCAACAAGATAATTTTTGAAATGAAATTTCCTGTTGAAATTGGAAAAGATGCAGACGGTAAAGAGGCGTATGTTTGTAAAGTCGTTGCCTGCTATGATGGATTTGAGTTGCCGGACGTAGTTAAGTATAAAGATCTTTCTGTCATCACGGCATATCCTGTATAATGGATGAAAAAACAATGGTTCTTTTTTAAGAACCACTCTCTCCTTCTTTTAGGATTGAGGGCTCTTTTCAGAGCCAACCAATGCCCAGGAAGCCTGCTTCTTCAAATTGTCAATTTCCACAAACGTATTTCTCAGATCGAAAGATTGGCTGCATCAGACTCAAAAAAAAAGACTAAGTCCTATCCGAAGAATCATCGTTTTCCCCACACCCGCCAAGATCAACCGTTTTTCCCACCCCGCCATTCCTTTTCTACAAAAGAATATAACGAGTCTGACGATTGGTCTACGTTAATTCTGAGTCAAAAAAGTAGGTCAATCCCCTTCATCAAGTTATAAAAAATCCAGTGAACTTCTCCTATAACCATTCGACTCTCATTTCTCTCGAGTAGCACGAATAAGAAATCGTAAAAGTATACCAGGACGAGAAAAAATGCTTATATTTTTTCCTTATTGTCCTCAGTGTGATAGACCATGTGCAATAGAGTGTGGAAAATGCTTTCGTATCCTACACCATCTTGGAGAAAAGCACAATTGTCCAGAACCAGATGAGGGATTCTATGACTATGATGAAGACTATGGTGTAGTGATTTGGTGTCATCATTGCTGTCAAGCTTTCATTGTGGTGCAGTTTGAAGAAGAAGAAGAACAACTCGATCGCAACCAGTGAAGGATGAATCTTCATCAAAAAACAGCCCTTTTCAGGCCTAACATGCAACAAGAAAGTTTTTACTTTCTTCAAATTGTCAGTTCAACTCAATTCTGAATTAAGAAATATAACGAAACTAACGATTGGATAACATTAATTCCGAGTCAAAGTAGGTCAATCCCCTACCACCCTATAAAAGACGGGAATATTTTTCTTTTTTAATCAGTTTTTCCTCTCAGAGCTCAAAAATGAAAACCCTCGACAAACGGTTCAAATTGCTTGAAGCAGAGCGACGACTTAGAAAGGGATGCAGACAGATCGAATTGCTTAAAATTCGTCTGAGTGGGATGGAAAAACGATATGATAAGTGCAAAAGTAGAGCCGTGCAGTATAATCTAAAAATTCAACTTTGCACAATTAAAGGAGTACTCATTATGTATAATGAGTATGTCCAAGCCAAAGTTGAAGAAATCAACGAACTTCGGCGTGAACTATTCCCCGAAGATTCAGATGAGGAGGTTTAGAGTCCTCGATCTTTTCTCTAGTTTTGAAATTAAGTTAACCGATAGTTAAATTAATTTCATTACAGAGAATGGTGAAAAACAGCCCTTTTCAGGGCTAACATACACCAAGAAAGTTTTTATCTTTTTCTTCAAATTGTCAGACCAAGTCAATTCTGATTTTAAGAAAAAGGTAATTTTTCTTCAACTTATCAAAAAAAGACTAAGTTCATCAGAAAGCCTTGATCCCTACGGGGACGTATAGAATTGTTTTCATCTATCTTTTACTTATTCAAAGAGAATATAACGAAACTAACGATTGGTTAACGTTAATTCTGAGTCGAAGTAGGTCAATTCATCTGTAAAAACGTATAAAGAAAGCCGGTCAAGTTCTCATTTAATCATTTTTTACCTCTCAATACTCGAGAATAAAAAATGTTTTGCATGTTCATGTCTGGATCAGTGGCATGTTATTCGATACTGAACTGGTTAGAAGATTGGTTTCGTCGACGACAGATACGTCATGAGATAGCACTACTTATCATGCTAATTAATGAGTTCGAGGCTGCGAGAGATAGACGAAGAGGTTGAAAAATACAGATCTTCGAAAAACAGTCCTTTTCAGGACTACCAAACGTTAAGAAAGTTCTATCTTTTCAAATTTTTGTCAAACAAAATTCTACATAACTCTAAGAAAAATTTCACCCCAAATAATATTTCCTAATATAGTGTAGTTCATCCTTTTGCAAGTAAGCAATATAACTATGTAAAAAATCGAAAGATTATCATTTCTGCTTGACTAGAATTCAGTTGTTTTCGTTCAATCATAGGATATGTTACATTCGCAATAGAGCTCAGATCAATCGGTTAGCTAGTACTCCAGATTTCTATCATTTCTCTAAGTGTTATAATCATTCTTGGGTGCTTCCGACCGGGTCCGCGCTCTTAATTCTGTATCAAAGTAGGTCAATCCCCCTACTAACCTATAAAACGTTGACGCTATTTCTCTACAATCATTCGACTCTCGATCTTCGAGTAGTACGAGTAAAAACATACTGTTAACGGGAAAGATGAATCTCAACTTAGCCGATTACAACTTAACCGACTACATCTTAGACAACTCCTTGCCACAGAGTGGAAACAGTGGAGATATTCTAGCGTCAGCCATGAATTCGACATTCATTGAGCCAATGACAGGGCCAGTTAACAAATTCGAGGAAGAGATGCGACAGATGATATCAAAACAAGATGCTACAATAACTCAGATTTTAGAGGAGTTGAAAACATTGAACAGAAACATCGAGACAATATGTCAGCAAAGACAGTCAACTACGCCTGTTATTGTGAAGATTCCGGTGGAGTTCGACTTTGATAAAACCAGCCTTCGAAGACTAACAGATTCCCTCGTAACAGTTGTAAAAAAAGATCAGAAGTCAAAGGAAAATCAGTCGAAGGAAAAACAACCAAAGGAAAAGCAACACTCGAAGGAAAAGCAACAGTCAAAGGAAACACAGCCAGAGAAAGATCATCAACCAAAGGAAGAGAAGATAAAAAATAAAAAAACGAGAAATAGAGAAAGACGATGATGAGCAACTTCACAAAAAACAACGATACGATCCCACCTATGTAACACCGTCAAAAATAGGGTTGGGAAAACATGGAAAAAACATCGACAACTTCAAAGACTTCAAGATCCCAAAGATTCCAAAACTCAAACTCAAAAAGACACCCAAAGAAACAAAGAAAAGTTCTCAATAGAGGAAAGTTGTCATTAGAAGAGGAAAAAACACAGCAAAAAAGACAAAAAAAGACACAGAAAAGACAAAAAAAGACAGACCACTCTCAAAAACAGTCCTTTTCAGGACTAATCAAACCCTAGAAAATCTATCTTCAACAATTGTCAATATCGGTAAGACCAATAGAAGAGCCTTTTGTCTTGAGAGCCATGTCGTGGAAAAAAGACTAAGTCCAACGGTGGTAGAGAAAGATAGACGAACAAAAGACGGAAAAAAAGACTAAGTCCAACGATGTTGTCTGGCTGAACCAGCGTGAGGAGGTGAAATAACCCATATCGTGGTGAAAAAAGACTAAGTTCAACGGTAGTAGAGAGAAAAAACAACCCTCCAAAAAAGACTAAGTCCAACGAGGGTCTCTGCCTGAGGAGGGGGTATATAACCCATATCGTGGAAAAAAGACTAAGTCCGGTAGTGGTAGAGAAAGGCTGAGGTGAACGAAGACGGGAAAAAAGACTAAATCCAACGATGATAGAGAAAAAGCCTAAGTCCAACACGGTGATAGAGAAAGACCAAACCGAGTGAAGATGGTGGCACACCTTCTTTTTCCCCGAGTCAGTCTGTGGTGTCACACGTTTCCAATTCAAATTTTGGCGGGAAAACATCTCGACCAATCAAAACGCAGGATCAACCCCGAACAAAACATGGTGACACACCATTCTTTGCTAGGAATTCTACTTCCGGTTTCCTCTTTTGTTTTTTTACATTTTTGCAGTGGTGTGAGGAGGGGGGCAGAAAAAGTGGACATCTACTTCCGGTGCGGCTCCAGGCCGAGGTTCGGGAGGGTAGACCTCGGACAAAATGGCACTCAGGGAGGGTAGACCTCGGACAAAATGGGGCAACCTCGGACAAAAATGGCACTCTGGGAGGGTAGACCTCGGACATGTCCGAGGTCTACCCCTCCTTTACTACTCCCGATAGTAAAAAACCCAAATGTTACTATTTCAAAGTTATCTTGGGGGACAAATTATCTCCTTATCGGACAGTGTAGATCCAAGATCAGACTGCACGCTCTGTGCAGTCTAATCTTGATCTACTCTGTCCGCAAAAGGTCCTTGAGTCACGCTTAGCAGACTAAGGTTGAAGATATTGTTTATTACCTGTAGTTTTTATCACATCATTTGCCAGCTGATAGGATAGTTCTGGCCATATATAATTATTGTGCATTTGATGCTGAACAATGGTTACGTTACATTTTGCCTTGCACTGCTATGCCATGCTATTCTATGCAGTGTTGTGTCGCGGCTTGGCGTGTCCTGTCGTATCGTGGCTTGTTTTTTCATGTCATGTTAAGTTATGCCATAATTTGCTATATAGTATTTCAGACATACGAAGGTGACAGCTTACTTATTCATGTTTTTGCGGGTTAAAAAGCTCTGGGTGTCCTTGGGTGCATATTTAAGAATCCTAGCATAGTCTTGGTGGGAGAAAAAATTAAGATATGCATGAAAAAGAGTAATCTCTCGGATAAGATATCACAGAACTAATATTGAAAGCGGCATAAAAATATAAAACAGACACAAGTTCTTGACTGAATATTGACATTGCCCTTGCCAAAGGACACTCCCACTTATCCACCGCTGCTAGCGCGGATTAAACGTAATATCCTGCTTACAAATCCGACGCCTCAACAGCTGGACCAGGGATGAACCCACAAAACATAATTTGCTGCAGACATAAGTCTGTTAGCAACCAGTGGCTACGATAAATAAACGGAAAATTAATCAACTGCAGATCGACAATCCCGTTATTCAAACTCAAAAAGAAAAATGCACTTTTAAGATAAATTATTTAATGTTATCATCTTCCAGTTCATGCATTGTTGCAGAGAAAAAAAATATTTAGGAAATCTTTGAGTGTTTTTACTCATTATTTTTATTCACGGCTAAAAATCCATTAAGATGGCGCATCAGCCCCTCCCCCCCCCCCCCCTATTTCCAGAGCTTCGCTTATATTTTAGCCGTGCTCTGTGGCTTCATGCATCTGCGAAAAGTATCGACCCAGGTCAGCCTGCGCAGTCCGCGCAGGCTGACCTGGGCCGAAACTTTTCGCTATTAGGCAAATTCCGGCGTGTTAAAAGAACAGTCTACCTTATGATACAGTCGGCTGTTAGACGTAATGGATTTTATGGATCCATAATTATGTGACGTTCTTGCTTGGTACGATGCATCACGGAGATGCATTAAGCACCCTTTTGCCAGAGCATGACTCAATTGTATTATCTAAATCTTGACATGATGACAAATGAAATTTGACAATAGATATACAATTAAGTTTCGTGAGAATGTTAAAAAAAACGAACTATATTAAGGATATTTTTATCTTCTTCACCTGAGCCTTATAACAGAAGAAAAATGTGCACAAAGAAAGGCGGAGATTTCAAAACAGTTTTTAAAAAAACAAACATAGCTCAGGCGTAAGCTCCGTTAGAATGCAAATTCCAACCCTTATATTGTTCAGACAGACTCGATGCGGTGAGAGAAGAATGAATTCTGTCGCAATGACTATCATCATTCCCCGAAAAGAAATTAGCCGATCATGAAATTCGAACCAGCGATACTCTGGTTTCAAGCCCTACAGGTAACCGTCTTAGTCTGGATTACCTGCCCCTAACACTACGTTATCGGGTCAGACAAAGCGCAATAATGGTGGCTTCCATGGCTGCCTCAAGCCTAGCCCTACATGCTTTCCTATTTTTCCCAATTTCGTGTGATCCATGTTGATTAATGAATAAAATTAGATCAATCTTGTACAAAATATACATTACTGAATCTAAAACGCGCTGTTGGGGTATGGTTTTAACAAAAATTTGACTATGACTCATTTTTAGGAGTAGCCCTAGTTTCGGACGTTATATAGGTCCATTGGCATTTCGGACACTGAAATTATTTCTGATATGTGTTTTTTCTTGCTAAATAAAAACGATCATTAAAAAAAAAAAAAAAAAAAGACTCACTGCCTTTACTTTATTGCAATCAGTCTGTTTTGAAGTCAGCCTACAGTCCGATTTGATCAAGTGAAATAACAATATCCCGTTACCTCTGCATATTACCAATGGGGCCGCCATTACTGCGCTTTGCCTGACGTACTCTTGAAGTACGTCGGGGGTACCAGACTAGTAAACGGCTATGCTAACGAGCTACCAAGCCAGCTCTCAAAATAAACATTTCTCCCCTTGCATACAAAAAGACACGAGCAACGCTATGGCAAAGGGGAGTTTAATGTACCTCCCCGATGCATTATACCAAGCAAAGCATCACATAGTTATGGATCCGTAAAATCCATCTTGCCAGACAAGTGACTGAATCATGAGAAACAATGGTCCTTGGACTTGCAGAAAATTTACAAATAGCAAAAGGGTCCAACAGATGTCAGCCTTTTCATAGACTTTGGCTCGAATACATGCGAGCCATGCTCTGTGAAAAGGGGGCTTAATACATCTGCAAAAAGTATCGACCCAGGTCAGCCTGCGCAGTCCGCGCAGGCTGACCTGGGCCGAAACTTTTCGCTTTTGAGAATTTTTCTACATCAAGATTAAGTCGGCTGTTTAAAAAGGGGCTATTTTGGATCCATAGTTATGTGATGGCTTGATAAGTTGATAGGTATCATGCATCACGGAGATGCATTAACCTCCATTTTGCCAGAGCATGGTTCATGCATAAGAAGTAGAAATACGAAATAAGATGAGTAAAGGATGTAAAATTATCTTCCAATTGTTATGGAAATCCTATTTTGTATTTGACCGAAATCGAGGATATGTCTATACTACTAAATAGATTAACTTTTACCACACAATCCAAGGTTTTAACTACGCTAGGAAAGAAACCTTTTGGAAACATTGTGGGAAAAGGAGAAAATGATGGTAACCAGCATTTTCTCATTTTCACACAATGTTTTCTATCCCATCAAAGTCAAATTCCACTATTTGAGCCACATTTGAATTGTCGTCTGCAAATGCTTTGAATTAGGACCAGTCTAAAATTTTGTCATTTCGTAAAGAATTAAATAAAAGCCAAATTACGCAATATTTGGTGGGATGGATCTCACCATACTGGACAGTGTGTATCCAAGATCCAAGATCTACGTTCTGTGCAGTCTGATTTTGCTCTACACACTCAACAAGAGTGCATCGACAAGCGCTTAGCAGCGTTGGGGTGAACAAAAAGATATTAACCTAGTTTATTGTCATGCATGTTTTGTGAAGCTAACGACAAGCACATGGGATAAATACGCGTGTAATTTTGAAATTTGATCTTTGCCAGGTGGCTAAATTGCAGGCTTGTACGAAAAATAAACGAGACATGCTCTAGCAAAAGGGGGGCTTAATGCACCTCCGTGATGCATGATTACAAGCAAGTCATCACATAATTATGAATCCATAAAGTCCATTTTGCCAAACAAACGACTAAATCAGGATTTAGACTGGTCCTTTGACACACAGAAAATTGACCAACAGCGAAAAGTTTCGGCCCAAGTCAGCCTGCACGGACCGTGCAGGCAGACCTGGATCGATACTTTTCGCAGATGCACTAAGCCCCCTTTCCACATAGCATGGCTCAAATATTGACAACAATGATCAATACGTGGCTCAAACGATGGATCTTGTCTTTGAAAGGGTATGAAAATCGTAGGACAAAGAGAAAATGCTGGTTACCAGTATTTTCTCCTTTATCCACATTGTATTTATAAAGCCTCTTTATTAAGGTCGTAAAAGCACTGGATTGTGTGGTAACCGGGTAAAGTACAGGATCAGATGCAATAGCAATGTGAAGAAATGTGAAGACTAAATTCAAGTTCTAGTTTTCACTTTTTAACCGAACAATCCCGAGTTTTAACGACCCTGAGGTAGGAAGCTTCTTTTATAACACTGTGGAAAAAGGATAAAATGCTGGTAACTAGCATCTTCTCCTTTTCCCCACAATGTATTCTACCCCTTCAAAGACAAATCTAGGAACTGACCCATGCTCTGGCAAAGGCGGCTTGATACCGATCAAGCCAATCACAAAATTATGGATCCATAATACCCACTTCTTTTTTAAAATAACCGACGTAATCATGAAGAAGACTGATCCTTGGGTATGCAGAAAAATGACCAATGGCGAAAAGTATCGGCCCAGGTCAGCTTGCACGGACTACGCAGGCTGATTTGGAACGATGCTTTTCGCAGATGCAATAAGCCCTCTTTTCACAGAGCGTGGCTCAATTATTTGAGCCACATTTAAGCGGTCGTCTGCAAGCGCCACCACTTTGGACAAGTCTAAAATTTTGTCAGTTGATAAAGAATCAATGTATTATCGCCTGCAAATGACTTGATTTCATCTTGCAGCTTACCATTTTAAAAAACATTGTGACAAAAGGCGAAAATTGCTCGATCATTTAACGCACGCAATAGTCAATTTCATTCAATTCATGTTATCTAAACTCTTTTATTACCCTAGACGACACAAAAAGCTTTTGTAGACAGTGTAGGTCAAGTAAGATCAGACTGGACAGAACGAGAAATATGATCTCTGATCTGCACTGCTCACTACTTTATTCTAGATTATGACCGAACTGTCTCTTCATCTTACAGCGGAACTGTATTATTTGTAGTCGTTCGAGAAAAAAAAAAAAAGAAATGAACCATGGTCTAGCAAAAGGGGGCTTCATGCAACCCCGTGATGCATGATACCACGCAAGCCAATACATAATTTCGAAGCCATAATAGCCACTTTTTTAATTACCAACTGAACCATGGGGTAGAATGGTCCTTTGACACGTGGAAAATTGACCAATAGCGAAAGGTTTCGGCCCAGGTCAGCCTGCGCGGACTGCGCAGGATGACCTGGGCCGATACTTTTCGCAGATGCATTGAGCCCCCTTTTCACAGAGCATGGCCCAAATGTAATTATTCAACTTTAAGCCATGCTCTGTGAAAAACTTAATCCAATGCATCTGCAGAAATTATCGAGGTATTCCAGCCTGCGCAGTCTGCGCATGTTTACCTGAGTCCATACATTTTGTTATTGGTCAATCTTTTGCATGTCCAAGGACGATTCTTCATCATTATTTTGTCGGTTTGGTTTGGTTTGGTTTGTATTGGAGTTTTAACGCCATTTTAAAAGCTCAGGTCATATCATGGCGGTCAGTGACGCACCCATGGGTTTCCTGGCTTTCTCTCACCAGTACTGACACAACTTTCTTTCCAGGGCCACTGACTGCCTTTCTCACATGCATCAGAGGTGAGAGGCGAAAAATCGCCGGAAAGAAAGTTTGCCTCAACCAGGTATCGAACTCGCAACCACCAGGTCACGAGTCAGATACGCTAACCGCTGAGCTACCCGAGCGGGCTTGTCGGTTTGGGATAAAACAGATCTATAACATGTTGCTTGATATAACTGATTGTGAAGATACAATAAAGCCCCTTTCACCAGATCGCTTTCAGATTTATCTCGTGATGAAATAGATACAGTTGTAATAGCAGTTTGCTGCCCTAGATTACTAGTATCTCGTAACCCTTTACTTCACAATGCTACCTTTTGATGACCCTGGGAAAGAAGCCTTTTGAAGACATTGTGGGAAAAGGAGAAAATGCTGGTAACCAGCATTTTCTCCTTATTCCACTATATTTCCTACCATATCAAAGAAAATTTGCACCATCTGAGCCACGTTGAAATTGTCGTCTGCAAATGCTTTCAATTTGGACAAGGCTAACATTTTCGTCGTCTGGTAAAGGGTTAATCTGTAACTTAGTCGACATTTCAAGGACAGGAAATGTTCAGAGCCAGCGTTTATAGCGAATGCATTCCCAACGAAAAGCCTGTTGTAAGGAAATCTGCACCCCGTAGATTACAAGAACTGAGCCACGTGACAGGGGGCTCAGTGTATCTCCGTGATACATTAGACCATGCAAGTCATCACATAATTATAGATCTGTAAAATCCATTTTCTCTTGCAACCGACTGGATCGTCAGGTACACTGGTTCTTTGACATGTAGAAAATTAACTAAAAGCAAAATCTTTCGGCCCAGGTCAGCCTGCGCGAACTGCACAGGCTGACCTGGGTCAAAACTTTTTGCAGATGCATTAAGCTCGCTTTTCACAGAGCATGGCCCAAATAGATTCAAACAAAACACTGTCACGGCAACAGCACGCTTATTCTGGTCTTTCTTCAGCTTATGAGAACATGGGTGATCAACTTAACTTAAATTTCCATACCTAAATACAATTAAATCATTGTTGTAAATGTAGAAATCGCTCTACATCGAACATGTTTTCCTTTTGCCACAATGTTTTCAAATGTGACCTGTTGCAAGACGCCTATAAGTGTCTGTTGGAGATATAACTTGAAAAATTACCTGGTCCGTAAATCCAATTGTCCGCATAATTCGGTGGGCGTATTCAAGGGCAGCCTCATCTCGATCAATAGTTTTGTGTCCGTTGATGATTCTAGTAGAAGATATATAGGATCTGGCATGAGTTGGTGTTCGAGATAAAATTTTATTAAACGAGTCTACGAAAAAAATGTAATTAAGCGAACCTTTAGCGAGCTTAATAATATTTTCTGTGGATGAGTTTAATAAATTTTTACCTCAAAAGCACCCGAATGTCAGATTCTTTTTATTACATAATTGTATGATAAGATATTATAGTTCATGATGCGTTGAAACATGTGCAATGCGTAGTGAAATTTACATGAAGCCCGTGCGCTTTTTTGACAGGTACATTACAACGAAAGATAGTCCCAAAGAAACTTGCATATTTTGATTTTGTTTTGAATCTACAAGTTATAAAATTCGCAACTTAATCATGATTACCAATTTTGACCGTTAATTTCACACAGGAATCTAGGTCAGCAATGCTTGAGAAAATGAAGCGTATAAATACAGAGTTTTGACCAAATAAGGCACTATTTTCTTATCTCAAACGAATGTGAGACAAGAAAATTCCTAATGGCTGTATTACATAGAAAACAAGGCGAGTTCTGCGATAAATTTAGGATCGTACATGAGTTGGCATTTGAGATGAGATTTTATTAAAGGAGTCTAGCAAAAAAGTCAATTGGCAAGTCTCTGTCAACTTAAGCAACATTTTTGTCGACGAATTTAATAAACTTTTACCTCAAAGGACAACGACAGTCAGATTTTTTTGTTGCTGTTGTTGTGGTTTAAACCACATGACCGAATCTCAAGAATTATAGTTCATAATGTGAAAAAACAAAGCCCTACATGTACATGTGTATTGAAATTCAGATCAAGCCTGTTCACTTATTTGAAAGACGAGCACATCACCAACGAAAAATAGTTCCTAAAAAAAACCTGCGCATAATGACTGTGGTTTGAATATATAAAGATGAAAAAACTGGCAGCCTTAAATTTGTCAAGGTCATCAATTTTGACAGTTAATTCCACAGAGAAATCTTGGTCAGTATTGTTTCAGAAATAAGGCATATGATTACTGAGATTTGACCAAATACTGGACCATTTGGTTATCTCAAACGTGTGTAAAATAAGAAAATTCGTAGCGGCTGTTTTACACCCAAGATAAAGGGTTATTATTATGCGATAAGAATAACTGAATTACAATTTTCCTCGCCGGTGGACCCAAATGCATCAACCAACATTGGTTTATAATAAGTAATGTCTCCTTTTGCCAATGTTTTCAGTATTGTGGTCATTCTTTCTTTCTTTCACATAATTATGAAGCATAATAGCCATTTTTTGTTAAACACCAACCGAACCATGAGGTAGGATGGTCCCTTGACACGTGGAAAATTGACCAATAGCGAAAAGTTTCGGTATAGGGCAGGCTGACCTGAGCCGATACTTTTCGCAGATGCATTAAGCCTGATTTTAACAGAGCATGGCTCATATATATTTTGCACTAAAAAATAAACACCAAACAAAGAATAATACCTCGAGTCCTGAAGATCACGTCTGGACAAATTGACAGCCCTGAGATACTGTTCCGATATACCGGCAGTAAAGGCGTAAAATATGTGAAAGTTTCTCTCCCCGTCATGTTGTTGTGTAACCCTTGATCTCTCTAACATGTAGCAGGATATATTGGCTGAAAATATAAATGGCATTACTCTGTGAAAAGGGGGCTTAATGCATCTGCGAAAAGTATCGACCAAGGTCAGCCTGCGCAGTCCGTACAGGCTGACCTGGGCCGAAACTTTTCGCTATTGGTCAATTTTCTGTATGCCAAAAGACCAGTCTACCTTATGATTAAATTGGTTGTCGAAAAAAAGTGGCTAGTATCGATCCATAATTATGTAAAGGCTTGAGAGGTATAATGCATCACGGAGATGCAATAAGCCCCCTTTTGCCAGAGCGTAGCTCAAAATAAAAGAAAAAAAAAAAAAAAAAAACAATAATGGCGGCTAAATAACAACGATGACGAAGAAGAGAGAGAAGATGGTGAGAAAGAGGAGGTTCTTGTGATAAACAAGGCTTTAAATAACCCTGTACCATACGAGAAAATAATCGGACTAGTCTAAAAATTTGTTGTCTGGAAAAGTGTTAACTCTTTTCCAGACGACAAATCTGACCCATATTAATTTCCATACTTTAAACGGTAAGAATTAAATTGTCTGTTTTTTGACTACCGAACTGTTTACATTTGGCAGCTGATGGTCCTTTAAAGTTTGACTAAATTTGTTGTCAATGTAGACAAGTCTAAACCTTTTATATCTGGTACTCAGTACAGCAAATGTATAGCGTACCTTCGTTGAGATTTCCCCGATGGTCATACTTTAGAGCTATCAGTTTACCAAACCGGCTTGAGTTATCATTCAGTCGGGTCACTGCATTTCCAAATAACTCTAGCAATGGGTTAATCTGGAATAAAAAATACACAAACATTTAACCTTTTACCACACAATCCCGACTTTTAACGACCCTGTGGAAAAGGCCTTTTTAAAACATTGTGGGAAAAGGAGAAAATGCAGGTAACCAGCATTTTCTCCTTTACCCACAACGTTTTCTACCCTATCGGAGACAGAAAGCGTCACTTGAGTGACATTGATTTTGTCGTCTGCAAGTGCTTTCAATTTGGCGGAGTACAAAAAATTGTCGTTTGGTACAGACTTAAACCGTAGATTATCAAACTTTATCGAACATATCACGACAAGAAGAAATAACTTTGAACCGCTTCATCAGAAATAACGCATCACTTTGTGCTGAGATAATGAACTGGACCTTTTCAACTAGGTAACAAACAACCAAAATTTGCATCTTCGCTGGCCAATGGTGATGGTTATTACGTTGCTCTTAATCAACCTTTGCTATTCGAGTAGAAATTTGTAATCCCGAGATACGCCACCTACTGGATTTTGATAGTTATCACCCCTTACATCATCGAAAACCAATCAAACGATGCGTAACATAGCCCATTCGGCAAAATCCATATTTTGACAATGCATCATTCGGTATTGGAATATATCCTAAAACTTCGTTTGACTGACTTGTTACAGTGAATTTCGAAGTAAATATTGTTCGTCTTTTTTTTTGTCACGACTCCCAGTATAATCAACTGTTCTCTCCTTCGATAACTATTTTTAATTACGTTTAGCAAATGTAATGCGCTATTTGATTGGTGCGTTTAGAAGAGATCAAATCCAATAATAATGCTTATCTCGGGGATAAGCCAGTGCAGAATAGAGCAACAACATTTATTCATCCTTAGCTAGCCAAGATGAAAACTTTTGGACCCCAAGGTACTATATATTATGTAGAATTATAGTGTTTCTGACTATCTATATTATAATGATGTCCTTAGTATTATGAGACGTTCTTTATTACTTGAATAAACATTATCCTTTGTTGTTTGTCATTTAAAGTACATTTATTTTTTTTATATTTATTTATTTATATTTTTTGCAAGGATGTTTTCAAACATCTCCCGCTTCAAGGGATATTAATTCGAGTTCTTTCGACGGTTGAAAATACAATCCACTGTAACTCACAACGATTTGAGCCACGCTCTTTGAACAGGGGGCTTAAAGCATTTGCGAAAAGTATCGACCCAGGTCAGCCTGCGCAGTCCGCGCAGGCTGACCTGGGCCGAAACTTTTCGTTATTGGTCATTTTTCTGTATGTCCAAGGACCAGTTTACTCATGATTAAGTCAGGTGTTAAAAAAAAAAAAGGTTGCTATTATGGATCCATGATCACGTGATGGCTTGATCGGTATAATGCATCACGGAGATGCATTAAGCCCCCTTTTGCCAGAGCGGAGCTAAATTTTTTGTCTTAAAGGCTTGTCCCCAAGCCGGACGGTATAGATCTCAGATGGAGCAGGTTTTCTGCAGTCTGATCTTGATCCATTCCATCCCAAAAAGCCACTGATTTCACCGATGCCGCTGAAAGGCTTAATAGACTTTTTACCGCGCAATCCCGACTTTTAACGACCCTGAAAAAGAAACTTTTGAAAACATCGTGGAAAATGAGAAAATGTTGGTAATCAGCATTTTCTCATTTTCCCTCAATGTTGTCTACCCTTCCTAAAACAAATTTCAGTTTTTGAGTAACATGTATTTTCTCATCTGCAAATGTTTCCAATTTGGTCCTGTATGAACGTTTTGTCGTCTGGTAAAGAGTTAGAGGCTTGTCTAAACATGCCGGACGGTATAGACTTGGAAAAGCAAAAAAAAAATAATGATCATACAGTTTAATAAAAATAAGCTAGTCCAAAATATTCACAATTCTGATGAAAGTACAATTCAGTATATCCTTTCGTGCGCGACGGACCGTAATATAGGTAATTGGTTACGTACCTGCGTCAAAGTGAAGTCGTCCAAAAAAAAACCTACAATTGTTTATCAACGAGCTTTTTCGATTTTTAAAAATGGCCGCTATGGAGCTCTTGAAAAATGTGCACAGCGATGAAAAATTCGCGGGCATTTAACGCGGGGGACACGACGTATCCAACATTGCTTTAGATCCAAAATGAGACTGAGTGTTTTGTGCAGTCTGATCTGTCTGATCTTGAACTATTCCATCCGGAAAGCCTCTGATTTTGCTAATGGCGCAATAAGGATTAAGAAACAACGTAACTTACCTCTTTCAGGTTGTCGACTAGATTAGAATGCTGTTGTCCCCGTTGATACAGAATATGCTCGAAAATATGTTTTGTGGATTCCGTCTTCCCTGCACCAGAAATCCCACCAACTATGATGCAATGCCCTCGACCGGATTTCCTGAGATTTCGGAGCGCGTTTCCGGCTAGCCAATAAACGTGAGGTGGGTTCTGTTTCCGCGCTGTCACTTCTTTATACTTGGAATGTTGCTGAAAATTATAGATGTTTAATACAACCTATTTATCACATTCTTACGACCTTCTTAGCTTAATTACATGCATCGTACGCGAATAAAACTAGACTCTGCGGGAAAGAAAACTACATCTGACAGAACCAAATACCGTCCCAAATATGGAACGATTACGAAACCCGTGTGCAGACTACTTTCAGTTTGGTTTCCGATTTGACTGGTCAAAATTTTACCATATATATTATTCTTTATAAAAGAACTTATCAGCAACGAAACCAGTGCTTGTTTGAATTTACGGTCATTTCAGAATAAAATGGTCAAATATTACAATGTTTTATGTAGGTATAATATTATTTAAAAAAATATATCTTTTTCTGTTAACTTTTCCGGAAATTTTACTTCCCTCTAGCTGCGTAGGAAATTTTTGACATATCGCCAGGCAGGATTTCAAACCTTTTCACGCATCTCGAAGCAAATACAAGTCCCGTGAATATTACTACAAGATACTATTTGACATATACTTTATTAGAGAAATATATGAGACATGCTCGGGCAAAAGGGCGTTCAATGCATCTCCGTAATGCATTACATGTATAGCAATCAAGTTTTCACATAATTATAGATCTACAAAATCCATCTTGCCCAACAGCTGACTATATCATGAGGCAGAAAGTTCCTTGGAAATGCAGAAAATTGACAGATAGCAAAGGCTTTCGACTCATGCAAGCCTGCGTAGACTGCGCAAGCTGGCATAGATCGATACTTTTTGCAGGTACATTAACTCTGTATTACACAACCCCGAGTTTTAACGACCCTGAAGAAGAAAGCCTATTGAAAAACATGCGGGAAAAGGAGAAAATGCTGGTAACCAGCATTTTCTCCTTTTCCCACCATGTTTTCTACCCTGTCATGGACAATTTTCTCCATTTGAGCCATAATGAAATTGTCATCTGCAAATGCTTTAAATTTGGACCAGTCAAGCATTTTGTCGTTTGGTAAAGGGTTAAACCTCCTTTCCACAGAGCATAACTCATATCGACAGATAAGCTAAAGATTAAAAGTTATCAATCAAGTCCGGTTTTTTATCAGCGTTTAATGAGAAGGTATGCTTCAGCGTTTTTAATGCTGGTTTCTAAATATTAATCCAGTGCCAAACTAGAACTCTGAAGTGCCTTGTCAAAGGACATACCCGCGTAACAAGCGTTGCCAGTAAGGATCAATCCTAGTACCTCTTGAGCACAAACCATTGGTGCATTTAACTGTTACGAAACGCCCTAAGAATGTTTTTGTAAACGATGTTAGTCACATTTAATTGTATGCAAATACTCTCAGCTTGGATGAGTCCAAAACGTTGTCGTCATGTGAAGATTGCGCTCCTTTCCTTCTGCAGAGGACAAACCAGTTTTGTCGTCTGCAACTAATTTCAATTTTGACGAGTCTAAGATTGTGTTGTTTGCTAAAGACTTAATGACATGTACAAGAGAACGCAGTGTTTGCGGAATACCAGAATGACGGGACTTGTGTCCAACTTTGTTTGTATGATCTTTAAACCTTTACCACACGACAAAATTTTAGCCTGGTCCAAACTGAAAGCATATGAAGACGATAATTTCAATGTGGCTCAAATGGTGCAATTTTTGTTTGATAGAGTTTAAAACATGGTGGAAAAAGGAAAAAAAATACTGGTTACCAGCATTTTCTCCTTTTCCCACAATGTTTTCAAGAGGCCTTTTTCAAAGTGTCGATCAAAGGCGGCACTATACGGTAAAGGGTTAAGCCTTTTCAACTTTATTTCAGTTATATCAGGGTTGCCAGCTCACCAATCCATGCTTTTTCTGAATTCTCTTTTTAAACGCAATATTCCTCCTTTGCCCTTGCAATTTCAATCCTCAGAAAGAGATTGGCGGACATGGAGATTCGAACCAGCGACGCCTAGTTTCAAGCCCTATACGTTATCGAGCTACGGATCTAAACAGAGAGAATATGATTACATACACTAACCTCATCATTATAAATGGGCAGTTGCTTAAATGGGTTAACAGCAATTAACACATCTCCTATGTAGGTCTGAAATAATAAAGGAAAATATGCTATGTCTGGGGAAAAAAAGGCACAAAACAATAGAATTACAATGTGGCTTGAAAAAAAAGCTGTTGGCCATATGGTTAAAGTCATGGGTCTTTGATTCGATCGTCACTTCCGCCGCTGGTTTTTCTTAGGACTACAACAAAGTCTCCGCCTAGTACCGATGAAACCAAGGAAACACATTCATAAGTTACCTGTCGACGTAAAATAACTGAAAGCGACACAACCAGCAAGGCTGTTGTAGACTGAAAAATAGGGATCTGGCTTCTCACGTCTGTTTGTTTGTTGCCCTACCCTGCTTTCAACAGAAAGTAAGCCATATATAGGTCACTAATTCATGTCTCTCGGGGGTTTCACACGCTCTATGCTGGGGTTCTTCAGTGCTTTGGCCAAGGACATTTCAACATGACTGGCATTGCGAATTCGTCCACTATCTCATAGTTAAGAATCTAAAACTCTAGCAGTTAGTTGCTTTAAGTCTTTCCTAAACGACACAGTTTAGACTTTTCAATATTTAAAAGCATCAGCGAACGACTATTAGAATCTTTTACAAATCAAAAAAAGGTTTCTGACGGGGTAGAAAACATCATGTGAAAAAGAAGAAAATGCTGTTTACCACCATTTTCACCTTTTTCCGCAATGCTTTTAAAAAGCCTCTTCCTCAGGGTCGTTATCTTTTGGAATCTTTTGGTAAAGGGTTCAGACTATTTATTTGAGTCGTGCTCTGGCAAAAGGGTTCTTAATGCATCTCCGTGATGAATTGCAACAATCAAGCCATTATATAATTATGGGTGCATGATGGCAACCTTTTATACCAACCGACTGAATCAAGAGGTAGAATGGTCCTTTGACATACAAAAAAGTTACCAATAACGAAAAGTTTAGGCCCAGATCAGCCTGCGCGGACTACGCAGGCTGATCTGGATCGATACTTTTCGCAAATGCATTAAGGTTCCTTGTACAGAGCATGGCTCATTTTAATTAAATTGTGAAACAAGTTCTTTCAGTTCTAAGACCAACAACTCTGCGATGTTAGCTTACTAAACACCTAGTTGCGGCGTAATGTGGGTGGTCATGAGCCCGTTCTTCATGGAAATCGAGCACCAAAGCTCTGCTATGAGCGGCTGATGCTCTACACAAACACCACTATCCATACAACCATTAAATGGGCCAATTAAGTTTTGGGACTTTTTTTTGTACGTGAATCAAAACTACTAGTAAAACACGAAAAAAAAATGTTTTTTTTTTTAATGATTACATGTAATTTAAAAGGTGCAAAGTTTTTATTTCAATAACGAAATAGTCGATTTGCAATCGGTAACCCCGCACCAGATAGGACGTCATCGTTTCTGTTTGAATTTGTTGATATAACACTAGATATGACGTCATCATATGACTCTAGATATGACGCCATCCTTTCTGTTTGAATAGGATACCACTTTATCGACGAGTGTTATTAATCAATAATTGTGAAATTCTGGCACGAATTAAAAAAAAAAACCTTAAAAGGCTACCGTACTGATCACTTTAAGTAAGTACTATTGATATTTTTTTTTTACATTTCTCTTTCACATTTACTGGTGGTTTGCCAAGTGTTGAGGTCAGTGACAAATCATTTTTTAAGTTTTGTATAATGATAAAAATTTCAACCCCCCCCCCCCCCTTTTAACAGGAGCAACCTTAGATTCTACCATCATGGCGCTCGATTCAAGGAGGCATTGCTCGGTAGTGATTTGTATAAACTGTAACTAGTACATGTTGCTCCATCGATACGAAAAAAAAAAAAAAAACTGAGCCACGGTCTGGCAAAACAGGACTTAATGCATCTCCGTTATCCATGATACCAGTCAAACCATCACAAATTTTTAACAGCAGTTATGAGATAGAATGGTCCTCTTACAGAAAATAAGACTGACTTGGGTCAATACTTTTCACAGATGCATAAGGCCCCCTTTTCACAGAGCATGGCTCAAATACATTCTTTGCGTAGGAATTTCGCCCATAATTTACATAATATATGATAATAGGGAAAAAAATGACAAAGAAACAGAAACGAAAAGTTCTTTCTCTATGAAAATCTCCTGTAAATCATATACTGCATGATAATTAGAGTCGGTTATTCGTAAATCGCATGTGTCGCTTTTGTTACGAAAGATTAGGGTAATTTTCAAAGAAAAACATTATACCGTGCCCATGACTACTTTTATAATTTGTTTCTTATAACAAAGCAATAAGGAAAACCTGAGCATTTTACATACATGAACAACATTTATGCATTGTATACCGGTAACATTATACCGTTGTATCTCTTTTTTAAACCCCTTACGTTGTAAGTGTGACATACTGTGGCCTTTGCGAGCAGTGTAGATCAAGATAACACTGCACAGAACGTGCAGTCTGATCTTATATCTACTGGCGAAAAAAACAAAAACTTTAAAATTGCAATATTAATGCTTTTACTTTTGGGTGGAAGCTTTCATGTACATGTAATTACTTAGCTAACAGGGTAAACGGTAATGCAGACAGACATCCGACATTTAAATAGCAAAGCTTAACCCTTTACCACACAATCCATAGTTTAAACGACCTTAAAGAAGAGGGCTTTTGAAAACATTGCGGTAAAAGAAGAAAATGCTGGTAACCGGCATTTTCTCCTTTTCCCGCAATAATTTCTACCCTATCAAAGACAGAAATCACCATTTGAGCTACATCTATTTTGTTGTCTGCAAATGCTTTGAATTTGGTCCAGTCCAGAATTTTGGCGTTTGGTAAAAGGTTAAGTCTCAGGCCATGATGCCAACCAGACACTTTACCCAGCCTATCTCGCTTGCATTAACTCTTTACCAATCGACACTATTGTAGCTATTGTGCCCAAGATATAGATAGCCAGTATTAAATTTTGACAACAGTGATGCCGACTATTGAATTAAGGTTACCGATAAGGTATGATTAAGTGTGATATTTTATGTGACTGCTTTTTTTTTTATTACAAAAAGAAAAATTATTGAAGGATACCAAATTCTACTTCCAGTTTAACCCTTTACCACACAGTCACGACTTTTAACAACCCTGAGAGAGAAGCCCTTTGAAAACATTGTAGGAAAAAGAAAAAAAAAATGCTGGTAACCAGCATTTTCTCCTTTTCCCACAGTGTTTTCTACCATTCCAAATTAAAAGCGTTTACAGACAAGACATTGACTGTTACTCTAAACATGAAATTTATTTTTTATATGAAAGAAAACATTATGGAAAAAGAAAAAAATGCTGGTTACTAGAATTTTCTACTTTTTTTCACAATGTTTTCAAACGTTTTTCTCCTCAGGGTCGTTAAAAGTCGGGACTGTATGGTAACGGATAAAAGGGGGTAATTGTATGCTTGCTTTATAACACGATAGAATTCTAATACAAAGAAATAAACGGAAAACAAAAACTTACATATATGATGTTTCTATGAAATCTGTTGCGAATACATTCTAGTAAGGTGTGTTCATCTAGCTCACGAAGATCAATCAAATCGTTTATCTCTGCCGAACTTGAATTTATTGTCATCTTTGGTAGAAATCGGCCATTTGATGTCTTGTTAGCTGTAAAACAAATAAGCCATGCTCTGTGAAAAAGGGACTAAATGCATCTGCAAGCAGTGTCGCGAACAGCGCAGACTGACCTGGGTCGAAACATTTCGCTTAGCAGACTAAGGTTACCGTATTCACCAACCATTCTTAAGAACGTTCTTAGACTTATTCTGCAAGATTTTCCAATTTTGAAAGTAACACACCTTCTGATTGGCTAAACCGTACGGTTTAGCCAATCAGAAGGTGTGTTACTTTCAAATTTGGAAAATTTTGAAGAACAAGACCAAGAATGTTCTTAAGAATGGTTGGTGAATACGGACCCAGACCGTTTAACGACCCGAAATATGGTAATGAATTGTTAGGTAATTTGCTCCAGGGATGTCTTAAAATAAAAACAAATGCACGTAGAAGGTATATATACTCCCAAAGTATTTCCGTTGTTCGGTTCAATGCTGCTTTTTACTACCATCTTTGATACTTTGTGTACTTCCTACTATGCGCGCGCATCTCTCCGCCTCCTCTTCTGTTTGTAGCGTCGCGTATTTCTAATACAGGTTCATCGTAAACATAAATGGACCTTATTATTTTGTTATTACCGGTTTCTTCGATTTTGTTTCGTGTAATGTTGATGAGTTTTTACCCTCCTTAAGAAAATGGGAAAAAGCCGAAGAGTGCATTTAAATTCCTATGCATTCTCCAATCCGCTGAACAAAATTATGTATATACATATTGACAGTGACGTAACAGTGATAGTAATGGTGACGCATTTAAAAAAAAAATGTAGGACCTGAGGACCTGTTGAATTCTAACCATTAACCTGCTAAATAAATGAAAAGAAACTTTCAAGCCGATAGTAAAAAACAAGATTTTACTCTTTCAAGGATACATTTTGGGGAAATATATCTCCTTAACGGACAGCGTAGATCCAAGATCAGACTGCACGTTCTGTGCAGTCTGATCTTGATCTACACTGTCCGAAAAAGGTCCTTGAGTCGCACTCAGCAGTCTAAGGGTTAGGGTTAAGTATGAATAGAGAGCTAAATAGTTCCGTTTTCCCCTTAAAGTTTAGCTGCAGTTACACTTTGATGGAATAGATCAAGCAACCCTTTATTTGGATGTAATTTTAAATGAAAAATATTGGGTGGATCTACTTTTTCGGTCAGTGTGTCCATGAGAAACCGGATTTGTATCTTTTGAAAAATATATCTCCCTAGTAGACCTATTGTGGCACTGAAGATAAGACTATTTAAATTTTAGGGCTTTCTCAAGCACTTTCTGGTCATTTTATCAATAGGATTTTACACTAGTGTTATAATGAATTAATTAAACCGGTTGGATCTACTTTTCCCGCCAGTATGTCCATGAGGAACCGGATTTATATCTTAAAAAAGAAATATCCCCTTTATATAGCCCTATTTTGTGACTCAAGATAAGACTATTTCAATTTTAGGGTTTCTCAAGCTCTTTCTGTTCATTTTTTAATAGGATCTTACACAAGTGTTATATTGAATTAATTAAACGCGGTTGTGCCAATGAGAATCTGGATTGATATCCTCAAAAAAATATCTCCCTAGTAGCCCTATTGTGTGACTCAAGATAAGGTTATTGAAATTTTAGGGGTTTCTCAAACTCTTCCTGGTCATTTTATAAATAGGATCTTACACTAGTGTTATACTGAATTAATTAAATTCGGTTGGATCTACTTTTTCCATCAGTGTGTCCATGAGAAACCGGATAAATATCTTCAAAAAATATCTCCCTAATAGCCCTGTTGTGGGACTCAAGATAAGATTATTGAAATGTTAGGGTTTTCTCTAGCTCTTTCTGTTCATTTCTTCAACAGGATTTTACACTAGTGTTATACTGAAATTATTAAACTCGGTTGGATCTACTTTTTCCGCCAGTGTGTCCATGAAGAACCGGATTTATATCTTAATTTAAACATATTTTATTCGATATATTGACATGTAATATATAAAATACAACACAGCAATGTGAAAAGGATTTAAACGAAAGCATAAAAGCTTATATCGTTCCGCTCCCTAAAACAGTTAAGTCATATATCAAACTTCATTAAATAAAATCATAATCAAATAAATAAAGTTCAAAATTTGAAACTCGCAGTGATATCTAAAACTTGATAATGGGTATTGCTGATCAGAATTGTCACATATCTTTTACGTCCTATTGCTGTCGGCTGGCAAACAGAGCCTATATTTTAACCAATCGTAAACTACTAATTTGTAAAAGACACTTTAAAAAAGTGGGATCCTACGTGGCTCATTTGTAACGGGGTAGGATTTTTTGTCCCATACATAGTTCAAACATCTACCATTTGATTTGTAGTTTCAAACCACTGTAATTATTCAGTGTCGACCGATTACAGTGCTTACAGCACTTTGATTATCAATGTCTTAGGGAGAGGTTATTATCACCAAAAAGGACGGTTCCAATATTGAAATCAGATATTTCGCTAACACATTACCTGAATGTTGTCCTGGTGTTAGATAAAATTTGCAAACAAAAAAATAGTGTTTATTAGCTTCTATTTCCCCGCAACGACAGTTGCGGTTTATATCTTCAAAAAATATAATATCCCAAGTAGCCCTATTTTGGGACTCAAGATAAGAATATTTAAATTTTAGGTTTTTCTAAAGCTCTTTCTGGTCATTTTATAAATAGGATCTTACACTAGTGTTATACTGAATTAATTAAACTCGTGCATCTTAAACAAGATTAAAAACTCCACAAGCCTAATTTTTATCCTGTTTTAAGCAACGTGTTTAATGAATTCGATATAACATGAACACTCGCCTGAGATCCTCTACATACGAGCCATGCGGTGGCAAAAGGGGGCTTAATGCATCTCCGTAATGCCTGATACTAATCAAGCCGTCACATAACTATGGATCTAAAATAGCCACTTAAAAAAAAAAAAAAGAAAAAAACCGACTGAATCATAAGGTAAACTGGTCCATTGGCACACAGAAAATTGACCATAGCGAAAAGTTTCGGCCCAGGTCAGCCTGCGCGGATTGCGCAGGCTGACCAGGGTCGATACTTTTCGCAGATGCATTAAACCCCTGTTTCACAGAGCATGGCTCGTATATATATATGTACTACTGGGACGGCATTATTGTTACGCAATGCCTTTTTTTTTTTTTCAAATCGACTCGTCAAAAATGGGTCGGCTTCGTTCAAACCAGGAAGAACTGTCAAACTGCCCTCAGTTATAGACAAGTCACATTTTCAACCAAAACTTGTAAACGAACAAATGACTGTCCCCCTTTGTGTATTACTGTACCCCAGTCCTTAGGGTTTTTTTTTTTTTGTAATACTGAAATTACATAGAATAAGAATAGAACATATTCTGTGCCTTTTATGACAAATAATTGCCAATATCTACGTCCCTATATACTCCAACCTGTGTAAGTTAAGTACAGGTAAAACTTTTTAACCCTTAAGCTGCTAAGCGCCAATCACTGACCTTTTGCAGACAGTGTAGATCAAGATCAGACTGCACAGAACGTGCAGTCTGATCTTGGATCTACACTGTCCGATAAGTAGATATTTTTTTCTCAAAAAAAAATAAGTTTGAAATAACATTATTAGTGTTTTTAGTATCGGCTTGAAAGTTTTATCTAACTTTTGTAGCAGTAATAGGATTAACATATTTTCCTACAATGGAAAATTAGTATACTTGCTTGCTACATGGTGCTTACCAAATAGATGTGGGTTTGCAGACAGGCTTTATTGCACTTGAAATTCTCTGCTTACCAGGCACATTGGCAAATACACTGTACAATGACACTCAGGAGAATCCTTAGTATTATCTTATAAGCTTGACTTAAAGATACATCCTTACAGTCGGAGAGAAAAGAAAAACGTTGTTAAAATTTGGAAGTGTGTAGAATGGCTCAGATTTTGGCCAGCTGTATGGACAGATAAATTACCAATATATATGGCGTTAGGGACAGAGAAACCCACGGGAATTGTCTTCACTTAAAACCGGAAATGACAACAATGATTTCTTCGAAGAATGGCGATGAAATGGGTAAAAAACTGGCTTAAAACGAGTATAGATGTATGGTTAAGCGGACGATACAGATCTATAAACAGACTACATACTTTGTGCAATCTGATCTTGATTTATGCCAACCATAAAAGCCAGTGTTTTCGCCCCTGGTGCTGAAACTAAATAATGGCGAAAATAATGTGATTTGTCTCTGTAGGGATAGAAAACATTGTGGGAAAAGAAGAAAATGCTGGTAACCAGCATTTTCTTCTTTTCCCGCAATGTTGTAATAGGCCGTCTAAGTCAGGGTCGTTAAAACACGGGATTTGTCAAATTAAAAAAAAAAACACCCATTAGCGCCCACAAAGTGAAGCCATAAGTGACGGAAGGTTTTGTCAGGTATTGACCATGAATACAAAATATTTGAGCCATGCTCTGGCAAAAGGGGGTTCAATGTTAACAAGCAATACATGATTATGGATCTATACACTCAAATTTGTCCAACAACAGACTGAATCATGAGGTAGAATGGTCCTTTGACATGCAGAAAATTGACCAGTTGCGAAAAGGTTTCGGCCCAGGTCCTCCAGTGCGGACTGCAGATGGAGATGCAGATGGGTTAAGCTCCCTTTTCACAGAGTATGGCTCATGCATGAAATTCAGTAACCGACTGAGTTAATTGACATCCGTGTCGCTTAGTGCTACTCAGTGCGCTTTTACGGACAAAGTAGATTATAATCGGACTGGTAACCGATATTTTCTCCTACTCCATCCATCTTTTCTACCCTTTCATAGACGAATAGTGTCATTTGAGTTACATTTAATTTGTCGTCTGCAAATTTTTGCAATTTGGAAGGGTTTAATTTTTGTCGTGTGGTAAAGAGTTCGCGGTGACATGTACATACAAAAGATTTTCAAGGAGAACGAACTCGGTGCGTGAAGGCCATGGAAATACCCCCCGCCGCTTCGCTCGCTCTTTTACCCCGCTTCCCAATTACACGTTCTATGTGTTAAAACAGTGCCCTTGACACACACACACACACACACACTCTCTCTCTCTAACCTTCACGTTATAAAATAACGACTTATTTCCACAACAGTTTGTCCAAACGGGTCGGCGGAAATCATAGAAGAATGGTCATAGAGATGTTTTCTTTTCCTGTGTGGTGAATACTATTCGGATGACGTTAATGTGGGAAACTAGCCAGTGATCTGAAAAGAATGTGGGAAGCATTGGTAATAGAACCTTTAAAAAAACATGAATCGGTGCACTGTCCACGGTAATAAAATTGCAATAATGTTGAAGAAGGCACTTAACACCAAACGAACTTTTCTCGCTAGTCTCGATGTCCTTCAATTACGCCACACTAACTGTTATCCATTTATCATCATATTTATTGTTGGACAGAACAACTGTTCAGTACTTTTAGATTTTCGATTAACTCTTTAACAACGATAAATTTCAGATTCGTCCAAATTGACAGCATTTGCAAACGATCGGTTAGATATAGCTAAAATGATGGTACCGGTAACTGTATGTAAAAGTTTAGAAAATCTTGTGGGAAATGGAGAAAATGCTGGTTACCAGCATTTTCTCCTTCTCCCACAAGGTTTTCAAAAAGCTTTGTTCCTCAAGGTCGTTAAAACTCGGGAGTGTGAGATAAAAAGTTTAGCAAAGACGAAACAATAATAATCAAGCCATTTCGTTGAAATGATATCGAAAAAAGGCCCCCTTTTTTCATGACACGACATTAGAAAAAGCATATCGGCGGACTTATCATAAGGAACATATGTATCGAGTTTCATCAGATTTCGTGAAGGATTTTAGAAGACATCTATCCGGACAGACAGACAGACGGACGGACAACGCAAAAACTATATCCCCTCGCCTTCGGCGGGGGATAACAATGTATGTCATAGATTGAATAAAATGGTGTTTTACGCGAATTTCGACTCTATTTCAGACGGTTTATTCCCAGTTTGCCCAATCCCATTTCGCCCATTCCCATTTCGCCAGAATTTTTCCCGTTTCGCCCATTCTTTTTCCGCCCAACTTCGCCCTTTTCCCATTTCGCCAAATATCTGTCCTGCCCTTTTCCCGTTTTGCCCAAATTCATTTTCGCCCACTTTTCATTTCGCCCAGAAGCCATCTCGCCCAACTTTCCCATTTCGCCCAAAGACCATTTCGCCCTTTTCCCACAAGGCCCCTTCCCATTTCGCCCAAACGCCATTTTTCTGATATCTGGGCCCAAAACTAGTGAAAAGTTCTCTAATAAGTTAATTCCTCAATTTAGTGGTAAAGGAACAGGGTGTAGGCTACAACACGTAAGGGCCAAAATGGTGATGGGGCGAGCTGATAACTGGGCAAAATGGCATTGGGCGAAGTGGTGAAGGGGCGAAATGATAAAGGGGCGAGATGGCATTGGGCGAATCGGCAAAGGGTGAATTGGCAAAAGGGCGAAACGGTAATTGGGCGAAAAGATGATTGGGCGAGGTGGCAATGGGGCAAAATGAAAAAGGGTAAAATGGGTAGGGGACAAGACGGCAAAGGGCGAAATGGGAAGAAAAGTTTTTTGCGAAATGGGAATGGGCGAAATGGAATTGGGCGAACTTGGAAGACACCATTTCAGACATATCAATCCGACAGCTCACTTTTCATGTATGGCCTGGATTTCACCAGTACAAGACTAGTACACTCCCACGGAAAACCAAGTGCTTCCGGTGACGCTTGAACCCGGGGGCGCCATGACTCCTACATTTTACCACTGAACCACGTAGGACCCGTGTTTGTCGTAGAGGGCGAAAGCAAAAATTATTGAAATCTCAAAATGATAGAAAGAAGCGAAAACTGAACGTTCTATTAAATCGTTATACTAAATTTATTGATTATTTTTATTGTCGGACATATAAATCCTTTTAAGATTTTCGACAAAGAAAAAATAAAAGAAAAATAAAAGATTTAGACTTTGTTATAAAAATCGAAAACAAAATTTTAGAAACCTAAAAAAAAAAAAAATCCTTAAATTAGTTTTCTTCATCATTACTGTTATTGTCGGACGGACACATTTTTAATACTTTTTTTAGATTTTCTATTGAGTAAAGAAAAAAGGGAAAAAAAATGAGTATGACATAAAAAGCGAAAAGAAAAGTTTGTAAACCTCACGAAAAGGAAAGAAAAAAAATTTCTTTTTAATCTTTGATCTTTAATCTAATTTTTCATACACTTATCTCATTTTTTTGACTTGAAAAAAGCTCAATACTTTTTAGATTTCGATTGAGAAAAGATACAGAAACATAAATATGGTAGACAAAGCCATAAAAAGCGAAAACAAAACCTCAAAATAGAATAGAGAGAAAAATAAAATTTTGCTGACCGTTAATCCTTAATCTGATTTTCATTTTTTATCATCTTACCCCTGAACGTACAAAATGTTAAATTCTTTTTCAGATTTTCGATTTAGAAAAGATACGAGAAAAATAATGTATGCAAAAGTTAAAGTAAAGCAAAATTAACACTTAGGCTGCTCTGCGTGATTCAAGGACCATTCGCGTACAGTGTAGATCAAGATCAGACTGCACAGAACGTGCAGTCTGATCTTTGATCTACACTGTCCGTTAAGGAGATATTTTCCCCCCCAAAAAATGACATTGAAATAGAAATATTTGGGTTTTTACGATGGACTTCAAAGGTTTCATTTAACTTATTTAGCAGGTTATTTAGCAGGTTAAGAGTTTTAAAGAAATATAAAAAAATATATGAGCCATGTTCTGTGAAAAAGGGACTTAATGCACCTGCGAAAAGTATCGACCAAGGTCAGCCTGCGCAGTCCGCGCAGGCTTACCTGGGCCGAAACATTTCGCTTTTGGTCGGTTTTCTGCATGTACAAGTCTGCTTCATGGCTCAGTCGGTTGCTAAAAAAAGTGGCTATTATGGATCCATAATTATGTGATAGCTTGACTGGTACAATGCATCACGGAGATGCATTAATCTCCTTTGTCAGAGCATGGTTCACAAATGTATAAAAGAAAATACTTCTACACCTATCATCATTTCTTATTAAGGCATTTAAGCTGAGAAATAATCATTACTCGTTAGATTCATAAGTTTGAGGTTGCAAACTGCAATTCGGCACTTTTCACTTTTTTCACCTTTGTATTATTATCATTATTATTATTATTATTATCCTTCTCGTGCAGTCAGGATCGGGATCGGACGGCACAAAAAATGCAGTTCGATCTCGAATCCAACCTGCCCGTCCGTATGTAATACAAAACATTCAAATCGTTGTATCTACGGCTTTGGTACCAGCTGAAAATTTCCATTTTACACATTGAGCGACTTTGGGGAAAATGCACTTCACCTTAAGGCACTTGCATTCTGATCTTGGATCTTCCATTCCTGTCCACGGATTGCATAAACTTAAAATCCTCGTATTTACGTTTTTCAAGTACTGGCTTAGGTCTTCAATTCACCCATCGAGCACTATGGCGGAGAAGTGCTCTTTACCCTTAGGTACTCCCCGCGTTTTTTTTTTTTTTTTGAATGATTACTATTATCATTATAATTATTATTTTGAATACATGTAAATTGAAATACTCCATTACAAATTACATCCTTATTCACATACCGAAATTTCGGTAAGTGGATCAGGTAGTAAATAGAAATGCAATATTAGTAAGAATCATGAGATTTCTTCATTTATTTCTTTATTTTGTCTATGAACTAATCCACACAATTTACAAACCTAATATATCCATGCATGTGCTTTCAATGTATATAATCAATATATATACACAAATAATACAATACAAAGAAAATTTTTATTAATATTGCATTTCTGCTTACTACTTGATCCACTAATCGAAATTTCGGTACGTGAATAAGGTAGTAATTTGTAATAGATGTGAAAGACCCAGTCTTTGAAATGAGTATCGAACCCATGTCCCGCAACAACTGGAACTAATTGAAAATGAAAATTAAAAATACCGACAGAATATGAGAGGGAGAAAGCAAAAAGTAAAAAAAAAAATAAAGAATAAAAGGTCAGCGAGTCGCGCATAGCAGCCTAAGGGTTAAATAGAGGACGTAGGACGAGCCAGTCTGCATTTTACTGGAGAGAAAAGACAACTGTGAGTGAATAAAAATCACACGGGCATGCCTTACACCGCTATATCGAAATAACGTTCTTAATTGTTGAGATAAATTCTTCAAAAAGAAATGCAATATATAATCAAAATCAGAAAAAAATAAACCGAAACGGGGTTTAAAATGATGTACTTACACTGTAAACTGAAAATTCCCTTGAGATTTTAACAACAGCAGTCTAATTCCGTTCGTATTTTTTTATCAGATTATTCTTAAAAAAGAAATAAATTATAGATATATGTATAAATAAGATAAATCAAAACGACGAAGAAAACAGAAAATTATTTTATGCATACGTTGTAACTTTAAAACTCTTTTGAAATTTAAACAGTAGAAATCTAATCTGTGTACAACAATATCAGGATAGCGCACGATCTCTGAAAACTCTTTGAATCAAGCGCACTCGGAGTCTCACACTGCCCTCATCGTGTCTTTTGTGTCACTCTTACTCTTTACCTGACGACAATGTTGTACACTCCTGTAAACTGAAAGCATTTGTAGACGATTAACTCGTTCGCTGCCAATGTCGCCTTGGAGAGCCTTTGCGGACGGCGTAGATCAAGATCAGACTGCACAAAACGTGTAGTCTTATCTTTGATCTACACCGTCCGCCATCTGGAGCTAATCTTAAACTAAAACAAGGTTCAGTTGAAACGAAAAATTACCTGTTGACCTCGAGAAAAGTCGGCTCCACTTAGTTGGTAGCGAAAGATTTGATTAAATATGGCTCATTCTGTTGTGGAATTTGTCCGTGAAAAAATAGAAAACATTGTGGGGAAAAGGAGAAAATACTGGTTAACCAGTATTTTCTCCTTTTCCCCGACAATGTTTTCAAAAGCATTTTGTCTCATGGTCGTTTAACCCTTTACCACGAAATCCCCCATTCTAGTCAGTCTGAGGAAAAGACCTTGTTAAAACGTGGTGGGAAACCAGCATTTTCTTAATTTCCCACAATGTTTTTTACCTTTTCAATGACATATTCCATCATTTGAGCCGAGCGAAATCTAAATTGCCTCTGCAAATGCTTTCACCTTGGACAAGTTTACATTTTTTCTGTGTGGTAAAGGGTTAAACGCGGGATTGTTTGAAAAAGGGTTAAACTTGGCAATTGGTATTTTAGGAGTGTAGACTTGCACTGAATAGAGGGGTATTACATTCGAGCCATGATGTGTGAAAAGGGGGCTTAATGCATCTGCGAAAAGTATCGACCCAGGTCAGCCTGCGCAGTTCGCGCAGGTCTGACCTGGGCCGACACTTTTCGCTATTAGTCAATTTTCTGTGTGCGAAAGGGCCAGTCTACCCCGTGATTATGGATTCATGATTATGTGAAGGCTTGATTGGTATCATGCATTACGGAGATGCATTAAGCCCCATTTTGCCAGTTCACTTTACAGTTCACCTATAGCATCGACAGTGCCTTTAAAGATACATCTATAATCGTTTTCAGGCTGTTTTCAACCAGTTTTAACCCATTTCCTCCATACTTTATGAAACTATGATCATTCTTGTATCTTCATGCCAAATGTTGCCCCTGATGGCTGCAAGAGTGCCCAGATTACGTCGGTTTTTTTTTTTTTTAATCTATAAGTATGTATCTTTAAAGCTTTACCGATAATAATTTGATTATTTAAGGTAAGACCTGTGTAATGCACTTCCGGTGAACATTGGGCAAAAATTCTAATTGGTAGTTAAATAAGGATAAATAAGGATTTATGCCGAAATAATATTAAAAATAGGGGGCTCAAATGATGAGATTTGCATTACATAATTCCTTAGCTTTAACAAACCAAACCTTGGTCAAAGGTGTCAGCAAAGATTTCTTTCAAAGGAGAAATTGCTTGTTAATGAACAACTTCTGCTTTTTCAGGAGTATTTTATATCCTGCCAAGGAAATGAAACTCTTCAGTACCAGGGTTTGAACGGTCATCTGCAGATTCAATCCAAAGTCTTAAGGGTCCCTAGGAACAAAGCATGTTAAAACACTGAAGCAAAAGAGGAAAATATTGTTATCCAGCATTTTCTCCTTTCCCTACATTTTTTTTACCGTTTCAAAGGCAAATTCTATCATTTTTAAAGTTTAAAATGTTACCTATAAATGCTCTTAATAATGAACAAATCTACAATGATTCTGAGGAAGGAACATTATACATGTATAGTGGGAAACCAGCATTTTCTCCTTTTCCCAGAATATTTCTACCTTTTCAAAGACAAATTCCAATATTTGAACCGAGCCGAATTCAAATTGCCTTTGCAAAAGCCTCCAACTTGGACAAGTTTACATTTTTGCTGTGTGGTGAAGGGTTAAACGCGGAATTGTTTGAAAAAGGGTTAAACTTGTCAATTCGTATTTTAGGAGTATACAATTCCTCTGAATGGGGCTATTATATTATCAGCCATGCTGTGCGAAATGTATCGGGCAGGCTGGCCTGGGCCGAAACTTTTCGCTATTGGTCAATTTTCTGTATGCCAAAGGACCAGTCTACCTCGTGATTCAGTCGGTTGTTAAAATCAAAGTACTGAAAGTACTGACAGACTAGCGAATTTGATTGACTGATTGTTTGTATGGTGTTTAACCCTGTTTTCAACATTATTTCAGTTATGTAGCAGTGGACAGTGCACATATCCATGCTTTCCTGGAGTTTCTTTTACCAGTACTCTGCACAATATTTTATCCAAGCCACTGGTTGCTTTCCCACATTCATGTTCATTATAACCGTAGTCGAAACATGAGAGAGAAATGAATCCTGTCACAATGACTATCATCAATCCTCGGAAAGAAAATTGCCGAGTCGGGGATCGAACCAGCGACCTCCTGTTCCCAAGTCCTGTACACTACCGACTGAGCTGCTGGGGCTATGCGTGTTATTGGTTAAATGTAATCCAGTTTAAGTTTAACCCTTAACCTGCTAAAAATGATAAACGAAACTTTCAAGCCGATGGTAAACACTTGAATATTGCTATTTCAAAGTTACATTTTGGAGAAAATAATATATCCTCTTATCGGACAGTGTAGATCCAAGATTAGACTGCAAGCTCTGCGCACTCTGGTCTTAATCCACACTGTCCGCAAAACGTCATTGATTCGCGGTAGTGCTGGTAAAAGAAACTCCAAGAAAGCATGGATAGGTGCTCTGGCCGCCGCATTATCACTGAAATAATGTTGAAAACGGCCTTAAACACCATGCAATCAATTAGTCAATATCCAATAGCACAAGATGTAATTAACTATTTAACTCTCTTTAATAAACGAAAAATTTTACGCCAGTCCAAATTCAAAGCTGTTGCAGACCATAAATTAAAAGTGGTTGAACTGATGAAACCTGATTCCAAAAGGGTAGAAAACAATGTGGGAAAAGGAGAAAATGCTGGTTACCAGCATTTTCTCCTTTTCCCGCAATGTTTTCAAATGGATTTTTCCCCTGTACCGTTAAAACTTGGCACTGTTTGGTAAAGGGTTAATATTCAAGACTAGAATAACAGTTTAACATAACAGTTTAACTGTACACAATGATCTAAATAATGAATGACTGAAGGAATGACAAGGGTTCCCTGTCCAGTGAGGGTTAATGTAACTGGGATTTGCTACAAATTACCTAGGTGTATCTATTAATAGATTCATTCATAATGTTACAGTGGTGTAGGAAAAAGTGATTCTCTGCTTTGCATAGGTCACTTAATTTACATATAAGCAAAGATCTGGTACCTTGTAAATGACATCTTGTTCAGTTTATTACTTTGTAAGACGACATATTCAAATTGGAGTGGTAGAGATTTAGTGGTTTTTGTCAAAATTGTCATATATAACGGAATTAAGATTTATAATAGAAAGAAGTATTTTTCTGTGAGGCAGTATTTGGCAACTGTGGGGTTTTTTGTTTACTATGACTCTAGGTCAGTCTTGATGCCTATAGACTAGCTTCGCTAGTCTAAAAAGTGGCTACTATGGATCCATAATTATGTGAAGGCTTGATTGGTATCATGCACTACGGAGATGCATTCAGCCCCCTTTTGCAGAGCATGGCTCATTTTTAACTCCTGAAATAAAAATGCAGCAGACTTTGGAAACAAACATTAAATGTGGATAGTCATCATGACCTTCAGGATATATACATGAATACGAATGAAGACATTGAAGCGAGTGGAGAAATTGGTCGTCGTGACGGACAATTTCTACTTTTACCACAATGGTTTCAAGCGTGGTGTGTTGAAAAGTCAAAGTCATTTGCCGGAAGTGGTGCGTTTTTCTAAAGATAAAAGAAGATTTAATTCTAGACGGAATTCAAAGAATCATTTTCTTTCCAATTTGCATGTAAATTATTATTATTCTACTTTATATATATTTTTTTCTTCTCGTTCTTTCTTCTTCTTCTCCCTTCTTCTTGCTGTTCTTCTTTTCAACTAGATCAAAGTTTCCTTAATTAGTATTTTTATTAATGTTTCATTACTGCTTGTAAATTACATACATCGTCGTAGCACAATACAATACAAAATAGTTACCTATGTGAATCTACGTCCACCGCTAAAAAAACTTCTTGCAAGCGGTCGTAAACTTGTCTAAGCCAATTGTGAAAGGGGCTTAAAATACGAGGAATGTTATTTTTGATGCTGGCTGTAAGAGAGAGATTCTTTTTTTTTGAAGCAAAAAGATAGCTCAAGTAAACAAAGGCTGTATCGTAAACATTTCGAATGTATAGACTGAATAGATAAATAACAGCTAAGTACTATCTCTGGCGATAAATATTTTTACACACACGCTTATTTAATACACCCAGGAAAAAAATCATAGGATTATCTTATCTACTACTGGCAATAAAAGACACAATGCAAACATTAACGGTCTTAGATGGAAAATTTTGTCGAGAGATTTAGCTCGTAATGGAGCGTATAAAGGCAAATAAAACAAAGTGATAAATGTCTTCAACTTCATGCAATTCACAAAAACTGCAGTGCCTCTCGTTCATTGGAACTCTATCTGGTCCATACCTACCTGACTGAATTCTTAGTGGGTGAGCTGATAATCCCAGCTTTGTAATAAAACAATCTTTAGTCATAGGGTACTAAGTCGAGATAACATTCATATGTAAAACTGCTTTTGAAATGTTGGTATTCTACTCATTTTAAACTGTTGTTGACGGACTCTTGTCACACCTGCATGAAACAATCAAGAATAACTTGTTTAAAAAAATGTAGGCACAATTTTCAGTTTGGATAGATCATTATCATAGAATACATCAGAAAAACCATAGTTAAAATTCTTTTAAGCTTTGAGTCCAAATTTGTTTTTTAAGTTTGGAAAGCATCGACAGCCAAGTAATATAACTTGTTTAGAATAACATTATCTGTGTTGATGACCTTGCACCAATATTTGATGATTCTACAATAACGAGACATATAATAAGGTACCTTGTTTATTGAGCAATAAACACCCATAGTACAAGAATTTGTGGGAACTTTAGTACACGTTTACAAAATTTCAAATGGATTCTTTCAATTTCCTTCGATTTCGTAAACCTAATTTTCTGATAAGTAATTCAAAATTGACCCAACAAAATAGTCAAATAACTGGGATAGTGTTTTTGACCTTAACGGTACATTCTTATAGTTCACTAATAGCATCGACAGTGTCTTTAAAGATTTATCTATACTCTTTTTCAGGCAGTTTTCAGCCAGTTTTAACCCATTTCATCCATATTTTATGAAACTATAATCATTCTTGTATCTTCATGCCTAATGTTGCCCCTGATGGCTGCAAGAGTGCACAGATTACGACGGATGAAAAATACATTTCATGTTTTGGAGGCCTTCAAATCAATTATTGGCAATTTATTTATGTTGTACACTGCTGGGTCATTCTACACACTGTCAAGTTTTAAGATGTAACGATGTATCTTTAAAGTTTTAACGATAATAATTTGATTATTCAAACAGAAACTACCATTTTATTTAAAGACCATGCCAAGATAATCAAATGAGTCGACTTCTTCAAGATCTCTTCCTCCATTCATGTATGTCCAACTTTCAATTTGTTTCAGACGACCCTTTTCCTAAAACTATGATTTTAGTTTTAGAGCATTTGACCTCCAGTCCCAGCTGCCTGCAATAACTATGAAGTAGACTGCGGTTCCGTTGTAAGTCTTCAGGCGAATGACCAAAAAAGCACCATATCATCAGCAAATTGTAATTAAATGAGAATGAAAATAATTGAAACACCGATGCTCAGTTTGTCTTACAAAAATATGCGTAGAATAAAAAATAAGGGAACCATTGTATTTCATCTTGAGGTGTTTCTTTATTTTAATAAATGCAAATTACAGATATGGGATCCAAGTCAATAACGGGTGTGACCTCTGTATGCAGCAACATCTGCACGACATCTTGCGGCCATACTGGAGATGACGTGGTGAATCTCTGGTCTTACAATCTGCTGAAATACTGAGAAGTAAAGTTACCTGTCAAATCATGTCAGAAGAAACAAGTAACAAGGTTCCTTTATTTTTGGGGCTACGTATAACTCCAAGTCTGCAAGGAACAGAGACGCTTATATAGGTGAAATTACCTCTCATTGTCTTAGACCTACCCAGCAAGAAAAGAAGTTGGAATAACTGTGTTTTAAATCATATATTTTCAGACATTTCATTTTTAGCAGCAACTGCTCCGTTCCAACGATATTTTAGATTGGCATATTATGTAATGTGTATCTAATGGAAAATTTCATTTTCCAACAATAAGACAATGAGGAAAAAGAGGCAATTGACCCTTCTGCCGATTTTGATTGGCAGGTCATATCAGCCAATCAAAACGCAGTATATAGCGCGTCATGTAAACGAAATGTTAGGCAAAGTGACAAATTGTAATATATGTGTGTGTGTGTTTTTTTTTTTTTTTTTCTCTCGTTTAATCCAAAGATTAGAATATAAAAAAATATATCATTTGAAAATGGATTTAAGTTGCAGATAAGGATCATGTGGTAAGATAATTGTTACATTATATACCCTGAAAGGATAACTAAATTTATCCATTACGTAGATATGCGTAAAATGTCGCCGGTAGATTTACCAAGGATTCTGAAAAACTAGCCAATCTATCAAACAACAGACAAAGAGTGTTTTACTTTAAATCTTTTGGTAAAGAAAGAACGGTTATGCCAAAGTGTATTGTTACACTACCTGTATTGAAATCTACCTGAAAGAACATCTTTCAAATTCCAAACCATTGCTCGGAAACAGTCGTAATCGTTGTACGAATCGAGCAACGGGAAGAAGTATATTTTACTGAAAGCCACACGCCATCCTGTTTCATACAAAAGTCGACATTGCGATCGTTATACTATGGTTCTTGTTGTAATACTTTAGGGAACATTCATATTTTAATTTTTATTCCTTTTTCATTAAGACGATTACATGTGACTTTCAATGGCACTTTCGTTTAGTTCGTACGATTGTTTGTTTTCCTCCGATCGTCGCATGATTGATAAATGCACGTCCATTCTAAATCAGTATAATCCTTACAATCACCCCAAGTGACCAAACATTCCCCCAATTTAAAAGTTTTTACAACATATATTTGTTAAGAATACGGCAAACCACTTTATTGATCACTTACAATAAAACTTATTGACTTTCACTCAAACAGGTACTGACGAAATGTCCCAAAAACTTATGCCCCTATTATTTATTATAGATGTTGCCGACAGCAAGCTACTCGCCATGCATTTTCATTTTAAATGCTGTGACCAAACATGAAATTACGAACATACTTGAGCTATTTTTACGTCTCGAATTCTCTTAAATATGGCATTATTCAAAGTATTCTTTCTTGTTACGTTGCTCGAATTGATAAGACAGTTGGGAAAAAACTTGGAGTGCTTAAATTAGAGCTAAACATCAGCTAGAATAAAACTGTAATAAACTCTGTCTCTATGTATTCGACGCCATTTTCTTGTTTGTTTGTCGGGCATAGCAGCCAAAATACCGCGTTACTAAGGTGGGCGCTCCAAACTCGCGTTTGCAGAATGTTCAGTTGCAGTCGAGGTTGCTTTTCATGTAATAATGAAACACGAAAGAATATCAATATTTACATTTCAGTACCTCTTACGCCGCCTATCTTATTTTAACCTTTTTTTTTTTTAACACACAATACCTAGTTTTACCTACCCTGACAGAGGTTTTTTGAAATAATCATGGAAAAAGGAGAATATGCTGATAACCAGCTTTTCTCCTTTTCCCACAATGTTTTCTACCGTATCACAAAGACTGAAATCATCGTTTGAGTTTGTCGTCTGCAATTGCTTTCAATTTGGTCGAGTCGTTTGATAAAGAGTTAAAATATTTCCTTTGTTTTTTCTATAAGCGTGCCTTTCAGACCGTTCTTTAGCCGCCACCCCCACTTCCGGTTGCTCACTCGGTAACGCCCGAGCTTGAATCGAAGGAAAGGGAGGGGGTGGGAGTGATCGCTGGTTCCAACCTCCAGTGCACCCAATTTCTTTCTGAAGATTGATGACAGTCACTGAGAGAGGATTAATGCCCCCTCTTACCGCAAACCATCGTTTCGACGACGACGTCTTTGTGGGAAAGCAGCCAGTAAGTTGGTAAAATGTTGTGCGAAGTACTTGTGACGGAAACTCCATTAAAGCATGAAGAGGTGTACTGGCCACCGCGATAGAATTGAAATAATATTGAAAACGACATGAGAGCACTATATAAATCATACAAACCTACCGTCCCCTTACAAAGAAACGCTGTGTAATAGCAGAATATTATCCTTCAAACTCAAGATTGTGGTTTTCTTAAAAATTATGATGTAATTGCAGGGGTTTTTTTTTTGTTCCCCTGTACATGCATATCGTACTTCTATCTGTCTTTAAACCTTTTCCAAACCCATAGACGAAAATTAGGGGCTTATGCACACGGCAAAGATCAAGATTAGCCTGCACAGAACGTGCGGTCTGATCTTGGATCTATGCCGCCCGTTTTGTTTAATCAATCTGGTAACATTAAAAAAATATAGTTTTGAGTTTCACTGGATTGTATTTTCAGCCGAGGAAAGATTTCGAGTCAATACAATTGGTGCTAAAAGGGTGTACATGGGAATCTAATCCAGACCTATTTTTGGCCTTACCCGTGTAAGTAAACGTGACAAAAATACGGACTATTCGATGATTAAGTCTGAATAGTGTTTTAAGGCCCTTTCAAGTGTATTTCAATCGTGTCATTCAGTGCCCTAGACTTGTACTGGATAAAACCCAGAAAATACATGAATATGTGAGCTGTCGCCGTGATATGACTGAAATAATGGTGAAAGCAGCGCAAAGCACCATTCAATCAATCAATCAATTAAGCAGTCATATCCTGGCGACTGCTCACTTATTTATGTTTGTCATGGGTCTAGTTTGAAACTTATTGTAAGTCGATTATGAAACAAGTTCTACAGTTTTTGTAGAAACGACCCTTAAAGCACCTTTCACGACCATAGTTGCCTTTGCGGTCAGTGTAGATCAGCATCAGGCCGCAGAAAAAGTGCAGTCTGATCTTTGATGTACATTGTCCGCTTTGCTGGAACACAAGACAAAAGCGACCGTGAAACTGCAGTTATTTGAGTATATTTCTAGGTTGAAAATGACTGATAGGTTTATTCGGCTCTCTAATGGTTAATCAATCCATTTGATTGCTCCCTAGAAACCTTAATCTGCGCTCGCGTTCTGGTGTGGGTAGCTCCAGAGTTTGACCCTCTCATCAAGGTATTCGAACCTTGAGCAAGTGCTTATGTATAAATATATATGAACCATGATGTATGAAAAGGGGGCATAATACATCTGTGAAAAGTATCGACCCAGCTCAGCCGCAGTCCCCGCAGGCTGACGTGAAACGAAACTTTTCGATATTGGTCAATTTCCTGTATGTCAAAGGACCATTCTACTTCGTGATTCATTTGGTTTTGTAAGAGAAAATAGACTGTATGGATCCATGATTATGTGGTGATTTGGTTGGTATGCATCGCGGAGATGCATTAAGCCCCCTTTGTCAGGGCGTAGCTCATGATTTTTTTATTTATTTATTTATTTATTTTTTTAATTTCAACCCTCTTTGTGATGCTCGGCCATGTAGCTTACTGGTTAGCGTATCTGACTCGTTACCTTCTGGTGATGGGTTCGATTCCCGGTTGAGGCAAACTTTCTTTCCGGCGATTTTTAGCCTCTCACCTTTAATGCATGTGAGAAAAGTTGTCAGTGACTTGAAAAGAAAATTGTGTCAGTACTGGTGTGAGAAAGCCAAGAAACACATGCGTAGGTGCACTGACCGCCATCATATGACCTAAACTATTAAAGCGACGTTTAACTCCAATACAAACAAACAAAAGCTCTATGTGGTACTTGGAAAAGCACTGATACAACCGAACGATTTAGCACAAACTCAGTTGGGCATGAAATCATAAGCATGGGCCCAGAACTTCTGGTGTAAAAGGGCCTTTTTTTAGAGAAAACAATGAGCAATGCTCTGCGAAAAGGGGGTTTATGCATCTGCAAATTTATAGGCCCAGGTCAGCCTTCGAAAGTTTTTGCTTTTGAAACTTTTTGCTTTTGGTAGATTTTCTGCATTTTCAAGGACCATTCTACCTCCTTTTTCAGTTGGTTGTAAGACAAAATGAATTTTATGGATCCATAATTATATGATGGCTTGTTTGATATGATACATCACGGAGATGCATTCAATCCCTTTTTGCTAGAGCACAGCTCAGATGTTGGGACGGTTTTGCAGGGTGCGAAGAATTATGGACATAGATGTCCATTTAACCCTTAAGCTGCTAATCGCGACCCACTGACCTTTTGCGGACAGTGTAGATCAAGATCAGACTGCACAGAACGTGCAGTCTGATCTTTGATCTACACTGTCCGATACTGTATTTTCTTTCCGGTGAAATCAACTTTGAAACCGCAATGCTTGGGCTTTTAGTATTGAGTAGGAATTTGCGTTTCATTTACTCAGCAGCTTATGTGTTAATCCTCCACACAATGCCGCATTTTGACGACCCTGAGAGAGAAGCCTTTTGAAAACATTGTGGGGAAAGGAGAAAATGCTGGTAACCACAATGTTTTCTACCATATCTAAGACAAATTCCATCATTTGAATAACATTTAAATTTTAGTCTGTAAATGCTTTCGGTTTGGACAAGTCTACATTTTCGTTGTGTCGTAAAGAGCTAAACCATCTGAGTGTTGTGAATATAACATGTCTCTGCGCCAATGCCTACCTACGTCTGATTTAAGTCAACCCTGTAGATAAAGATCAGACTGTATAAAACGTGGAATCTGATCTTTGCGTTACACTGTTCGATACAGTCAAAAGACTTGGGAGATGACAAAGTACGAGTTTTTACTGTTGGCTGTAATTTTACCGAAATGTTGGCCGAAGTGTAAATCAATGAATGGACCATGCTCTATGAAAAGGGGGCTTAATACATCTTTGTGGTGCACTGTACCATTGTACCAAGCAAGACATCACATAATTATGGAGCCATAAAATCCATTGTGTCCATTTGTCTTTTGGTCTTGAGGTAGACTGGTCCTTTGACATGCAGAAAAGTGACAGGAGCAAAAAGTTTCGACCTAGGTCAGCCTGCGCTGACTGCGCAGGCTGACCTTGATCGATATTTTTGCAGATGAATTAGGCCCTCTTTTCACAGAGCATGGCTCAAATATATTCAACGACACGATTTTGCCCACGACATGTTCATTGTCATTTGGGAAATATTTTTGACTATACTCTTGCAAGTGTGGAGCGTATTTGTATATATATTTTACCTATCAATATAAATGCAATTCACTCTAGACGAACACAATGATAATTCAGAAAAAAAAATGATAGCAATATTGTTCTTGTTCTAAAATAAAGAAGAAAAAAAAAGACACCAGATTGCCTGAAAGGTTTTGTCGTAGCCAATGAGACGGCTTGCTTTGAAATTTAGCCTAAGAACTACGTTAATTTTTTAACAAATGACAAAATTTCACCTTGGTACAAATTGAAAGGATTGGCAGACGACAAAATAAATGTGACTCAAAAATTGAAATTTCATTTGAAAATGATAGAAAACATTGTTGGAAAAGGAGAAAAAGCTGGTTACTAGCATTTTCTCTTTTTCCCACAATGTTTTCAAAAGGCTTATTTCTCAGGGTCGTGGAAAGTCGGGATTGTGTGGTAAAGGATTAAAGAATGTTTTGTTAATAGGACGACAAGAAACGATAACACATGACATTAATATCCTGCTATATGTGGCATACTTACCTCCCTTGAATGAATGCAAATGAGATATGCTGAGCAAAGCACTGGGATTCTTAAATAAATGTATCAGCTGTGGCTACAACAGCTGAGCCCGTATAGCTCATGTGGTAGAGTGTAGGACTTGTAAACATCAAGTCTTGGGTCACTTGAGGGTGTGGGTTCGAGCCCCACGGCTGGCCATCCAAAATTACTAATAATCTTTCGGATGAGACGTTACACCGAGGTCCCACAGGTGACGGTGCTATACACCAAGCACGTTAAAGAACGACACAAAACTAAGGACAGATTTCGTCCTGTATCTTGCACTATCCCCTATAACAAAACTAACAGTCTTCTGGGGACGTCACCCATATAGGCAACCGGTGGCGACGATAAATAAACGCATATTCAATCGGCCCATTCCAAACACTAGTAATATTTCAGATATACATGTATTTCCAACGTCACGAGACTTTAACGTACTTGAGCATAGTTTGGTTGAAGTCCTGTCGAGATCCCGTGTGACGGTGCTACACACCGTGCACGTTAACGAACCAGGCGTTTCGTCATGTATCCTGCACTATCCCCCGTAACAAAACTAACAGTCTTCAGGGGCGTCACCCATCTGGGCAACCGGTGGAGACGATAAATAAATGTAAATTCAATCAACAGCAGTTAAGCCATGCTCTGTGAAAAGAGAACTGAATGCATATGCAAAAAGTATTGATCCATGTTAGCCTGCGCAGCCCGTGCAGGCTAACATGAGTCGAAACTGCTTGCTACTTGTAAATTTTCAGTATTATATATCAAAGGACCATGCTACCTCATGATCCAGTCAGCTGCTGTTAGACAAAATGGATTTTAATGTATCCCTAGTTATTTGACAACTTGCTTTGTATAATGCATTACGGGGATGTATTAATAAATCCACTTTGGAAAAGTATGGTACATTTTTATTAACCTTTAAGCTGCAAAGCGCGACACACTGACCTTTTGCGGACAGTGTAGATCAAGATCAGACTGCACAGAACGTGCAGTCTGATCTTTGATCTACACTGTCCGATGCGGTGGTTTCTTTCCGGTGAAATCAACTTTGGAATCGCAATATCTGGCTCATTAGTGTTGCATGGAAATTTTCGTTCCGTTTATTCAGCAGTTTAAGGATTAAAATGTCGGATGCCTTGGTCAGTTTGTCTGCACTGAGCACCTCAGCTTGTCAACTTCACCGTACATGTACACCGTACACCGTACATCTGGGTGTTTCATTTGTGCTTTGTTTCGACGTGCTGGGTCCGTATTCACAAACCATTCTTAAGAATATTCTTTGTCTAATTCTCAAGAATTTTCTAGATTTGAAAGAAAAACAACTTCTGATTGGCTAAACCAAGACTAAACCATGGCTTCTTCTGTAGAGTTACTACCACCATTTTGGGTTTGGTTAGATGCGATATTGTCATCTCTGGCCACGTTACCTTGGTTACTAACTTCCACGTCGATTTCGATATCATCTGATGACACTCCTTGATTTGCCTGATTTTTTCTATTCGCGTCTTCTTGCTTTTCTTGTTTTTGTCGTTCTTTTTCTCTTCGTTTAATTTCCTTTTCCACTTCATTCTTAATTCTTCTCTTGATATCAGCGTCGCGCATGACTACAAACCTAGTAACAATTGACAGTGTGCCGGAAATCAGTAAACACGCGCCACAAAAGTAGAACGCACTGTGAGGGGCGGAAGAATTTCGATTCATCTCGTCTGCAAAGAAATGAAGAAAAGGCTTTCTTTGCTTCAAGTCACGATTATTTGTTTAATTAACCCTTTACCACACAATCCCGAGTTTTAACGACCCTAAGGAAGACTTTTGAAATATTGTTGGAAAAGAGAAAATGTTGGTAACCAGCATTTTCTCCTTTTTCCCAAATGTTTTCTATCATTTTAAAGACAGAAATCATATTTTGGCCTACATCTAATTTGTCGTCTGCCTATGCATTCAATTTGGTCGAATTTGTAATTTTGTGAGAAGTTAATTACCTGATCGACCGTTATCTTAAAATTTGTTGAATGTTTAACCTTTACTAAATGACACCGTGGTTTACGACTCTGAAAAAGACCAAATTTAAAAACATCAATGGAAAATGAGAAATGCTTGTAACCAGCATTTCCCCCCCTTTCGCTACAATGTTTACTACCGTTTCAAAGATAATCCCAGCATTTGCGAAACATCCTTATTTTTTTCGCCTGAATATGTTTTTAAGGTTGACGGGTTTAAAGTTTTTTGTTGTCAGCTTAACCCTTAAACTGCTACGAGCGACTCACTGACCTTTTGCGGACAGTGTGGATCAAGATCAGATTGCACAGAACGTGCAGTCTGATCTTGGATCTACACTGTCCGATAAGGAGATATTTTTTCTCCAAAAAATAAGTTTGTAATAACATTATTCGGGTTTTTACTATCGGACTGAAAGTTTTATTTAACCCTTTACTGCACAATGCCGCCTTTTGACGTCCCTGGGAAAGAAGCATTTTGAAAACATTGTGAGAAAAGAAGAAAATGCTGGTAACCAGCATTTTCTCCTTTTCCCACAATGTTTTCTAGCCTATCAAAGAAAAATTGTCCCATTTGAGCCACATTGAAATTGTCGTCTGCAAATGCTTTCAATTTGGACAAGGCTAAAATTTTGTCGTCGGGTAAAGGGTTAACTTATTTAGCAGGCTAAGGGGTTAAGAATTGATCCTTTAAATGAAACAAAATTCACATATTGATTGAAATACAGCTTTTTGTTTTAGATTTGATCATATTTTTTTTTCATGGGAGGGGGTTTAAGTGAGGTAGATACATCACCGAGAGTAGGATAAATCGTCGCCTTTCATCTGTGGCATTTGCCTTTTTCTCACAATATTTTCGAAAGCTTTTTTCTTCAGGATCTTTAAAGCACTTTTTTTTTTTTGAATGGGTAGAAAATAGTGTGTGAAGATGGAGACAATGCTGGTAACCAGTATTTTTGCCTTTTTCAACAATATTGTCGAAAGCTTTTTCCAAAGAGATAATTAAAACTCGTCATTGTTTGGTAAAGGTTAAGTATATAAAGGGTTTATGAAATTACCTGATACGATTCCTGCAAAAATGGACCCGAGCCCGGCGACAAACCCTAGAAACCCAGCCACCATTCTTATGTGCCGTCTGCCAAAACCATCCGGTACAAAATCTTGCACCAAAGAATTAAACATCCCTGAAAAAGTTTGAACAACATGTTTTTCGATAATTGGTTGTTTTGTTGGTTGAAAAAATTCACAGGACTCGATCGGATGGGACTCAATTACCGGATTCGACATGATTTCATAGAGCTTTTTCCCCCATCGCCTTTTTTTTTTTGCATGTTTTTTTTTTTCTTCTTCCCGGCTTGCAGTTCATTATTGCTTCAGGATACTAATAGACCACTCGTCACAACTCGGCCGATTCCGTACCTACATCTAACCTCGTCTGTATTAGGGAGGCTTCCATTTTGAACTACCAATCACATGATCTTAAACATGGCGGCGCCCCTGTAGATCGCTTAGCAACGACATGAACAACCACTGTGAAGTTATTCACTTCTATCGACCTGTCGATGAAAGCTCCTAACGGAATTGATAAACCACGCTAAAACTTGATTGTACAAACTGCTTGCCGACTAAAATACTCTTAGAAAGATAACGATAGAAAATTTACTCATGCGTTCTTTCTAAAGAGGAGCCTTACAATTCCAATAACGGTAAAGCGGTGTGCTTCCGGAGATGTGCGAAATGTACCGTGTAGGTGCATATCAAGCTACGTGATACAGCCGAGGGATTTGATCACCGGATCACCCGAGGTATGCCGAATGACTAATAGACATGTGCGAAGGAAGACAGAAACCAGATAAAATTTGTGTGACATATCAAAACAAACATGACAAAGAAGACAGAATTCAGGCCAAACCAATTTTATTTTATATTTATGGATACATCCAATCACTCTCGCAGCCACTAATTCCAAGCAGTAATAAACGTCTTTGAACTTTTTTTTTTTTTTTTGAATAAGGAGGATGCATTCGAGCTGGTTCTGTCGGATCATTTCGTTTAGTAGTCGTTCATCGTGTCTCCTTCCTCCGGTTGATGGAAAAAGTTAATCCAGTTCCTAAGAAGAAGGGGATATTGCATCTCCATCTTCCTGTCTCGTACATGTATCTCTCCCTGGTGCACCACATTCAGAGAGCTTATCATCATCTTGCTGAAGTGGACCCTGCAATTGTGTTACTTATGATTGCTGCTTTCGAGGTTCCTGTTGCAGCTTCTGCTGAACTTGTTCTTGATGTTTCAGTTGTCATGGTAATGGGGATGGTAGAATGACGCTGGTGCTGGGACCTCATGCTCATCCAACAATCGTCTTTCCAGGGCTTTGGCATCTTCCAATGGCAGTCCTGTGGAGAAAAAAAAAATATAATAAAGAAAATAGACATTTTAGCAAACAATCCATTGTTTCAACGTATCTAGATAAATGTACTTTATAAATACTGAGAGAGAAGGAGAAACTGCAATTTCTCATTTGCCCACAATTTTTACAAAAGTTTAAAAGAAAACGTCTCCATGTTTATTATGTCCTCTGAGGGTGCTTCTCAAATGGAAAAGTCTACAATTTGTCGTTTGTAAGGGGGGTTATATAATTCGTCTAGCGTTGGTACAAAGTATCATAGTTTAGAATACTGTAACACAAAAAAGGTCCACTACTGCTCAGTATTGTTATTGCATAACTCCTATTCCCCATCTATTCTATTCATTAAACCCTTAAATTATGGCCTAAGTCCGATATATCTAGCGAGTGACCATATAATAATTATGTATAAAACATACACCAACTAAAGCCGTGGCTATTTTAAAGATACAATGTCACTCGTCTATCCTACGAGTCCTTACATTTTCTTTTCAAAGTGTTTTGTGCAATGCAATATGTAAATGTACATGTATTTGTCTTACCTTTTATCATTGCCTTGGGTCTCATCTCCTGTAAGTTGCAATAAATTCCCTATCGGTGTCGACTGTCTTTAAGTTGTTTGTAGGTGCTGTGCTCATAAAGAACCATTGCTTCAGCTGGCTGCTATCCTGTATTAATCTTAACTACATCCAATACTTATTGAGAAGAGATACGTATTCTCTTAGAATTGAGAGCACTTTCTCTTTCTTAAATCTTACATTTCTTCGTCTTTTTTTCATGTAAGCAAACAATGCATGCTTGTCCTTTGTGCCGCATATATATAATTGCATTCGACATATCACCAAAGAAGAAAAAAAGAAAAAAAAAAAAACATCCGTAGCCTAAACCATTTCTTGAGATCGATACGACGACCACTGGTTAATTCCACAGCATATAAGTTATACTACATGTTTTCAAAGCTAGTTTCGATATGAAGGTAAATACATATCAACCATGCTCTGGCAAAAAGGAGTATAATCTATCTCCATGATGCATTATACCAAGCCAGTCATCACATAAATAGGAATCCATAAGATCCATTTTGTTTAACCAAAGATTTTAATCATGAGGTAGACTGGTCCTCTGACAAGCAGGAAATTGGTTAGTAGCAAAAAGTTTCGAGCCAGGTCAGCTTGCAAGGACAGCGCAGGCTGACCTGAGTAGGTACTTTTTTGCAAACGCATTAAACCCCTTTTCACAGGGTACGGCTGGGATACGTCTTACAATTAAAAATGTTGATATTGTCTAACAAGACAGAGAGAGAGAGAGAGAGAGAGAGAGACAGGCAGAGAGAGAGAGAGAGAGGGGGGGGAGAGGGACAGGCAGAGAGAGAGAGAGAGAGGGGGGGGGGTAAAAGGAGAAAACGTGCAAAGTAAGACACAAACACCAATTTACTAGTATACTAGAGCGTCCGTATTGAGTCACTTGCATGTATATTAAAAAAAAAAACCGCACAACGGGTGTTATTAACATTGGAAATATTGTTTATGTATAATTATGTATAAGATTTAATTAGTTATTTTAATTATATTTTTTACCAAAAAAAGCATTATGTTGAACCTTACCAAATGACACACTATCATCGTTATAGTACACAATGTGTTTGGATTATAATAGGCTCGAGGAGAATGTTTGTTTAACGATTTTGATATTCAGCGTTTGTGTGTCATTACAAAAGGATACCTTGATAATAAAACGTTTTATTGATTGAATGTTTGGGTTTTTTAAATGCCGCTTCAACTTTTTTCCATCCATATCTCGGCAATGTTCACCCATTCATACATGTACATGTATATGCCGTGGATTTCCTTGTATGTGCCATTGCATAAAAATCTATGGGCAAATGTCCAGAGGCACCCATGGCCCCTTTTACTAAAGGATGTGCATACTTGCACTGAATGCCGGAGGAAAGCCATCGGGCTTATAATGTAATTTCAGCATGTATGATTACTTAAAGATAAAATTGGGTTGGCCTTATTTTTTCATTTTCTGTCTTGTCTATTTTAGATACGTCCCCCTTTTGTCCGTGAATCGTTTTCCTTTTCCGTCTCCTTTCTCCCTCGCACATGTCTTATTAAAGAAAGAAAAAAAGTAGAGAATCATTAGAAATTGCAATAGCACCTTTTAAAACTATCATATCCTTAGCGGCTAGCGTAGACCAAGATCAAACTGCACAAAACGTGTAGTATGGTCTTTGATCTACTCTGTCCAATTAAAATTAGCCATGCTAAACAAGAGTAATTTTGAAATTGCAATTGAGCCGCGCTCTGGTAAAAGTGGGCTTAATGCATCTCCGTGATGGACGAGGAAATCATCATGTTACTATGGATCCATTAAATCCATTTTGTCGACCGACTGTCTAAATCATGGGGCAGACTGGTCCTTTGACTGACAGAAAATTGACACACAGCGAAAGGTTTCGGCCCTGGTCAGCCTGCGCGGATTGCGCAGGCTGACCTGGGTCGATACTTTTCGCATATGCATTAAGCCCCTTTTGACAGAGCTCGGCTCAATTATCTGGGTCTTTTTTGCAGATTGAAAATGTCTCTACGATTTTATTAGGGAATCTAATGGTTAGGCCCTTTGCCAAATGACTAAATCTTGGACTTGAACAAATTGAAAGCATTCGCAGACGACAGATTACACTGGGTGCTATTGATATGATATATCTATAAAAGGATAGAAAGCATTGTAGGAAAAGAAGAAAATGCTGGTAACCATTTTTTTTTTTTTTTTTCTTTTTCAACGATGTTTTTAAAAAGGCTCCACCTTTTTCTTCAGGGTAGTTAAAACGCGGTATTTTTTGTCTTAGGGTTAAACACGACTTTTAACGGCTCCGTGAAAGAGAGCTATCAAAGACAATGTTTTGAAACAAAAATATGCTGATAACCGGCATTTTTCCCTTTTCCCATCTTTTCCCATAATGTTTCTACCCTATCAAAGACAAATTTTGTCAATTAAGCCACCTTCAGTCTGTCGTCTGCAAATGCTTTCAGTTTGGACAAGTAAAAATTTTTGTCGTCTGGTAAAGAATTAATTACCCTCTGTGAATCCAAATACAGCCGAATAAATTAGCGTCAAGGGATAGGATTTAACAGACGGCATATGCATGCACAATATTCCAATAGCAATATTCAACACCGCCAGAATCGTCATGTTTCGCGCCAAATCGTGCAGGATAGCTGTAGGATGTAGCAGCTCTTTCAGTTTCGCCAATTTTGATTGGTTGGATGGTATCAGTAGGAGGAAGCCTAAGCCAATCAGAGCCCCGATGTTTTCGATCAACGGCTGAAGCTTGACCTTCAGTTCAGTATCGTCGTATCTTCTCTCAATAATCATTGGTTGGACTCCTTCACTGAATATCGGTCGGCCTGAGAACAAGTTTGAAAATGAAGCCGTTAACTCTTCACTACACAAACCCGAATTTTAACAACCCTGAGAAAGATGCCTTTTGAAACATTGTGGGAAAAGGAGAAAATGTTGTAACCAGCATTTTCTCCCTTGCCCGCAATTTTTTCTTCCCTTCCCATATCAAATTTTAGTTAATTAAACGACCCTAAAATAGAAGCCTTTTGAACACATTTAGGGAAAAGGAGAAAATGCTGGTAACCAGCATTTTCTCCTTTTCCCGCTATGTTTTTTACCCTTCCCACATCAAATTTTAATTTTTTAGTCATTTGATTTGTCGTCTGCGAATGCTTTTAATTGGACTTGTCCAAGATTTTGCCGTTCGGTAAAGAGTTAAACTCGAAATTACATGACAAGATTTTAGACTTGCCCATATATAAAGAAAGGATTTGCGTGCAAAATATTTCGTACGGAGAGCTGTCTTTGTTTTGAAAATGTAAAAAAAAAAATAGTGATTGATTGACTGATTGAATGATTGATTGATAGTATGGTGTTTAACGCCTTTTCAACATTATTTCAGTTACATCACGGCGGCTAGTGCACTTATCCATGCTTTCCTTGAGTTTATTTTACCAGTACTCCAAAAAATATTCCTTCCAAGCCATTTGCTGCTTTCCCAGAAAGAATGGTGAAAAAATGGAGAAAATACTGATAGGATCTACAAGCGTTTCCTCTTTTTTCCACAAGGTTTTCATGACCTTTCTTCCTCAGTTCATATTGTTTGTTTGTATTGGGATTAAACACCATTTTAACAGCTCAGGTCATATCATGGCGGTCAGTAACGTACCCATGTGTTTTCTGGCTTTCTCACACCAGTACTGACACAACTTCCATTCCAAAACCACTGACTACTTTGCTCACATGCATCAGAGGTGAGTGACGAAAAAATGGCTTGCAAAAAAGTTTGTCTCAACCTGGTATCGAACTCGCAACCATGAGGTCATGAGTCAGATACGCTAACCATTGAGCTACCCGGGCGGGATCCTCAGGTCATAAGAGTACAGGATTGTCTGGTAGAGGCCCTGGCTTATTTTAAACACTGATAAATCCTAGAATATAACTGAACCATGCCTCGTGAAAAAAGGGGCATAATGCATCTACGAAAAGTATCGACCCAGGTCAGCCCGCGCGGACTGCGCAGGCTGACCTGTGCCGAAACATTTCGCTATTGGTCATTTTTTTTGTATGTCCAAGGACCAGTCTACCTCATGATTCTGTCGGTTGTTAAAAAATGGATACATAATCATGTGATGGCTTGATTGCAGCGCAGAGATGCATTAGACACCCTTTTCACAGAGCTTGGCTCATATATTTTTCTTAGCCAACGTAAAGAAACTGGGCGGTTAATTTCAGTAATTTTGATGTTTTAATTACGGGATGGTTATTTTGCTGTCGGGAACTCAATTTTCAAGAGACCGGATATGACGTCATCCTACCTATTTGAATGCGATCCTGAATACTCACCGCATATCATTATTGATAATAGTTCCTTGCAAAATATTCGTGAAATTAAATAATTAAAGAGGTCACGTATCTCATTAACCCTTAGTCTAAGCACGACTCACTGACCTTTTGTGGATTGTGTAGATCAAGATCAGATGCACAGAATGTGCTGTCTGATCTTTGATCTACACTGTCCGACTAGGGGATATCTCTTCATACGTTTGAAATAGCAAAATTTGGCTTTTTACTACCGGCTCGAAAGTTTCATTTCATTTATTTAGTAGGATAAGGGTTAAAGAAATATCCCCAAAAGACTTATTTTCACTATCTAACAGTTGACAAGTAGAAACAAAGCTCAGAAAAACACGGCGAGAGCGCCATGCTGGTCCACTTATTGCATGCAAACAGACTGAGGATTGCTTCCCTTTGATAAAAAATACTTGAAACTCAGGTCATATATGCTCTGGCAAAAGGGGGCTTAATGCGTCTCCGTAGTGCATCATAACTATAAAGCCATAACTGAATGACAAATCCATAGTAGCCATTTTTTTTTTTTTTTTTTTCAACAATTAACTTAGTCAAGACGTAGAATGGTCCTTGGACATACAGAAAATTGGAAAATAACGAAAAGCGCAGGCTGACCTGGGTCGATACTTTTCGCAGATGCATTAAACCCCTTTTCACACAGCATGGATCATATGTATAACAATTATCTCACCACATTGCCCAGCCTTTTCTAATTTGCATTACTTAGAGAGGGGTAATTAATTACAAATTACGCTAGCCGTAACATTCCTCCTGTTCGAAGAGTCAACATTTTGTTGACGCAAGACCGATTTTGTCATTAAAATTCGTTCTTTCAACGGCATTCTTTAAAAGTCATTTCTAACTGAAGCAAACAAGTCTTTATTATCCAAAACAATAACCCGTACCGGAAAAGCCCTCCGTCGAACCACTGGCAAGTTGCTATAGTGTGCAAAGGGGCCAAGAAGGACAAAAGCGCTAGACTTGGGCACACAATGCAAATCGATTGAGGAATCTGACATTTCATATGACTATGTCTGTCTCAGCTTTTATACTGTAAACAAGTATTTAAACACTTTGACAAGTCCTTCTCACTTGCATTAATCAAACGGGGATAATCATGCAAGCCAGAACGACTATCACTTATTTTTTGACTTACGGCTAGTTTACCGACCATTGACTTACTGTAGACTAAAATGTATTTAAGCGCGCTAGGGAGAAAGGGGTATAATGCATTTTTGTAATGCATTATTCCAAGCAAGTCTTCGCATGTAATGGCTTTATTTTTTCTAAAGCCGACTGAATGGCGAGGTACGATGGTCCTTTGACATGCAGAAAACTTACAAATGCAAAATGTTTCGACCCATGTCAGCTTGTGCCGACTGCGCAGGGTGACATGAGTCGAAAATGTCTCGCGATGCACTGAACCACCTCGACTCGTTTATTTCAAAATTTGGTTGGAAGTCAAAAAAAAAAAAAATGCTTGGGGAAACCTTTCCCCCCTACAAGCCTTTCAAGGGAAGACTTACCGATTTGGTCGAAGAAATACACCCCAAGAACTAAGTAGAAAATTTTGTTTGTGAAGAGTTCACGACTGAATACGTATTCGTACAGTTTTGTTAAGCACGTCACTTCATCTTTCTGCTCTTCGATCCTGTCTTTAAGTTCATCCAGAGGTTTTTCTACGGCCTCAGCAACCAGAAACACTGGTTTCAAGATGAAACTGATGATCAAACTGAAAACTAATAATAAACAAGAGGACCATGATGGTCCTAAATCGCTCACCTGAAATGCAACTCGGCTCAACACCATAATGCTACATGCCAAATATGAAAGCTCTAGCCCTTATAATTTGGGACAAGAAGGTTTTTAAAGATTTCCTTCTTTATCTCTATGTGAAATCCAAGAACCCACAACATAGGGTCAATTTTTAACACCAGGGCCATAATTTGAAGTATTTTGGTAGAGGGTCACTAGATGATGCTACATGCCATATATGAAAGCTCTAGCCCTTACGGCTTGGGAGAAGAAGATTTTTAAAGATTTCCTTCTTTATCTCTATGTGAAATCCGAGAACCCACAACATAGGGCCAATTTCCACACTAGGGCCATTATTTGAAGTAGTTTGGTAAAGGGCCACTAGATGATACTACATGCCATATATGAGAGCTCTAGCCTTTATGGTTTGGGACAAGAAGATTTTTAAAGATTTCCTTCTTTATCTCCATGTGAAATCCGAGAACCCACAACATAGGGCCATTTTCAAGACTAGGGCCATAATTTGAAGTATTTTGGTAGAGGGCCACTAGATGATGCTACATGCCAAATATGAAAGCTCTAGCCCTTAAGGTTTGAGACAAGAAGATTTTTACAGATTTCCTTCTTTATCTCTATGTGAAATCCGACAACCCACAACGTAGGGCCATTTTCCACACTAGGACAAGAAGATTTTTAAAGATTTCCTTCTTTATCTCTATGTGAAATCCGAGAACCCACAACATAGGGCCAAGACTAGGGCCATAAATTTGAAGGATTTTGGTAGAGGGCCACTAGATGATGCTACATGCCAAATATGAAAGCTCTAGCCCTTACGGTTTGGGACAAGAAGATTTTTACAGATTTCCTTCTTTATCTCTATGTGAAATCCGAGAACCCACAACATAGGGCCAATTTCCACACTAGGGCCATTATTTGAAGTATTTTGGTAGAGGGTCACTAGATGATGCTACATGTCAAATATGAAAGCTCTAGCCCTTACGATTTGGGACAAGAAGATTTTTACAGATTTCCTTCTTTATCTCTATGTGAAATCCGAGAACCCACAACATAGGGCCAATTTCCACACTAGGGCCATTATTTAAGTATTTTGGTAGAGGGCCACTAGATGATACTACAAGCCATATATGAGAGCTCTAGCCTTTATGGTTTGGGACAAGAAGATTTTTAAAGATTTCCTTCTTTATCTCCATGTGAAATCCGAGAACCCACAACATAGGGCCATTTTCAAGACTAGGGCCATAATTTGAAGTATTTTGGTAGAGGGCCACTAGATGATACTACATGCCATATATGAGAGCTTTAGCCCTTATGATTTGGGACAAGAAGATTTTTAAAGATTTCCTTCTTTATCTCTATGTGAAATCCGAGAACCCACAAGATAGGGCCATTTTCAAACTAGGGCCATAATTTGAAGTATTTTGGTAGAGGGCCACTAGATGATGCTACATGCCAAATATGAAAGCTCCAGCCCTTACGGATTGGGACAAGAAGATTTTTACAGATTTCCTTCTTTATCTCTATGTGAAATCCGAGAACCCACAACATAGGGCCAATTTCCACATTAGGGCCATAATTTGAAGTATTTTGGTAGAGGGCCACTAGATGATACTACATGCCATAAATGACAGCTCTAGCCCTTATGGTTTGGGACAAGAAGGTTTTTACAGATTTCCTTCTTTATCTCTATGTGAAATCCGAGAACCCACAAGATAGGGCCAATTTCCACACTAGGGCCATTATTTGAAGTATTTTGGTAGAGGGCCACTAGATGATGCTACATGCCAAATATGAAAGCTCTAGCCCTTATGGTTTGGGACAAGAAGATTTTTACAGATTTCCTTCTTTATCTCTATGTGAAATCCGAGAACCCACAACATAGGGCCAATTTCCACACTAGGGCCATTATTTGAAGTATTTTGGTAGAGGGCCACTAGATGATACTACATGCCATATATGAGAGCTTTAGCCCTTGTGGTTTGGGACAAGAATATTTTTAAAGATTTCCTTCTTTATCTCTATGTGAAATCCGAGAACCCACAACATAGGGCCATTTTCAAGACTAGGGCCATAATTTGAAGTATTTTGGTAGAGGGTCACTAGATGATGCCAGATGCCAAATATGAAAGCTCTAGCCCTTAAGGTTTGGGACAAGAAGATTTTTACAGATTTCCTTCTTTATCTCTATGTGAAATCCGAGAACCCACAACATAGGGCCATTTTCAAGACTAGGGCCATAATTTGAAGTATTTTGGTAGAGGGCCACTAAATGATACTACATGCCATATATTAGAGCATTAGCCCTTATGATTTGGGACAAGAAGATTTTTAAAGATTTCCTTCTTTATCTCTATGTGAAATCCGAGAACCAACAACATAGGGCCATTTTGAAACTAGGGCCATAATTTGAAGTATTTTGGTAGAGGGCCACTAGATGATGCTACATGCCAAATATGAAAGCTCTAGCCCTTACGGATTGGGACAAGAAGATTTTTACAGATTTCCTTCTTTATCTCAGTGTGAAATCCGAGAACCCACAACATAGGGCCAATTTCCACACTAGGGCCATAATTTGAAGTACTTTGGTAGAGGGCAACTAGATGATACTACATGCCATATATGAGAGCTCTAGCCCTTATGGTTTGGGACAAGAAGATTTTTAAAGATTTCCTTCTTTATCTCTATGTGAAATCCGAGAACCCACAACATAGGGCCATTTTGAAGACTAGGGCCATAATTTGAAGTATTTTGGTAGAGGGTCACTAGATGATGCTACACGCCAAATGTGAAAGCTCTAGCCCTTCCGGTTTGGGACAAGAAGATTTTTACAGATTTCCTTCTTTATCTCTATGTGAAATCCGAGAACCCACAACATAGGGCCATTTTCAACACTAGGGCCATAATTTGAAGTATTTTGGTAGAGGGTCACTAGATGATACTACATGCCATATATGAGAGCTCTAGCCCTTATGGTTTGGGACAAGAAGATTTTTAAAGATTTCCTTCTTTATCTCTATGTGAAATCCGAGAACCCACAACAGAGGGCCATTTTCAACACTAGGGCCATAATTTGAAGGATTTTGGTAGAGGGCCACTAGATGATGCTACATGCCAAATATGAAAGCTCTAGCCCTTACGGTTTGGGACAAGAAGATTTTTACAGATTTCCTTCTTTATCTCTATGTGAAATCCGAGAACCCACAACATAGGGCCAATTTCCACACTAGGGCCATTATTTGAAGTATTTTGGTAGAGGGCCACTAGATGATACTACATGCCATATATGAGAGCTCTAGCCCTTATGGTTTGGGACAAGAAGATTTTTAAAGATTTCCTTCTTTATCTCTATGTGAAATCCGAGAACCCACAACATAGGGCCATTTTCAACACTTGGGCCATAATTTGAAGGATTTTGGTAGAGGGCCACTAGATGATGCTACATGCCAAATATGAAAGCTCTAGCCCTTATAATTTGGGAGAAGAAGATTTTTAAAGATTTCCTTCTTTATCTCTATGTGAATTCCGAGAACCCACAACATAGGGCCAATTTCCACACTAGGGCCATTATTTGAAGTATTTTGGTAGAGGGCCACTAAATGATACTACATGCCATATATGAGAGCTCTAGCCCTTATGGTTTGGGACAAGAAGATTTTTACAGATTTCCTTCTTTATCTCTATGTGAAATCCGAGAACCCACAACAGAGGGCCATTTTCAACACTAGGGCCATAATTTGAAGTATTTTGGTAGAGGGCCACTAGATGATGCTACATGCCAAATATGAAAGCTCTAGCCCTTACGGTTTGGGACAAGAAGATTTTTACAGATTTCCTTCTTTATCTCTATGTGAAATCCGAGAACCCACAACATAGGGCCAATTTCCACACTAGGGCCATTATTTGAAGTATTTTGGTAGAGGGCCACTAGATGATACTACATGCCATATATGAGAGCTCTAGCCCTTATGGTTTGGGACAAGAAGATTTTTAAAGATTTCCTTCTTTATCTCTATGTGAAATCCGAGAACCCACAACATAGGGCCATTTTCAACACTTGGGCCATAATTTGAAGGATTTTGGTAGAGGGCCACTAGATGATGCTACATGCCAAATATGAAAGCTCTAGCCCTTATAATTTGGGAGAAGAAGATTTTTAAAGATTTCCTTCTTTATCTCTATGTGAATTCCGAGAACCCACAACATAGGGCCAATTTCCACACTAGGGCCATTACTTGAAGTATTTTGGTAGAGGGCCACTAAATGATACTACATGCCATATATGAGAGCTCTAGCCCTTATGGTTTGGGACAAGAAGGTTTTTAAAGATTTTCTTCTTTATCTCTATGTGAAATCTGAGAACCCACAACGTAGGGCCATTTTCAAGACTAGGGCCATAATTTGAAGTATTTTGGTAGAGGGTCACTAGATGATGCTACATGCCAAATATGAAAGCTCTAGCCCTTAAGGTTTGGGACAAGAAGATTTTTACAGATTTCCTTCTTTATCACTATGTGAAATCCGACAACCCACAACATAGGGCCATTTTCAACACTAGGGCCATAATTTGAAGTATTTTGGTCGAGGGCCACTAGATGATACTACATGCCATATATGAGAGCTCTAGCCTTTATGGTTTGGGACAAGAAGATTTTTAAAGATTTCCTTCTTTATCTCTATGTGAAATCCGAGAACCCACAACATAGGGCCATTTTCAAAACTAGGGCCGTAATTTGAAGTATTTTGGTAGAGGGCCACTAGATGATGCTACATGCCAAATATGAAAGCTCTAGCCCTTACGGTTTGGGACAAGAAGATTTTTACAGATTTCCTTCTTTATCTCTATGTGAAATCCGAGAACCCACAACATAGGGCCAATTTCCACACTAGGGCCATTATTTGAAGTATTTTGGTAGAGGGCCACTAGATGATACTACATGCAATATATGAGAGCTCTAGCCCGTATGGTTTGGGACAAGAAGATTTTTAAAGATTTCCTTCTTTATCTCCATGTGAAATCCGAGAACCCACAACATATGGCCATTTTCAAGACTAGGGCCATAATTTGAAGTATTTTGTTAGAGGGTCACTAGATGATGCTACATGCCAAATATGAAAGCTCTAGCCCTTAAGGTTTTGGACAAGAAGATTTTTACAGATTTCCTTCTTTATCTCTATGTGAAATCCGACAACCCACAACATAGGGCCATTTTCAACACTAGGGCCATAATTTGAAGTACTTTGGTAGAGGGCCACTAGATGATACTACATGCCATATATGAGAGCTCTAGCCTTTATGGTTTGGGACAAGAAGATTTTTAAAGATTTCCTTCTTTATCTCTATGTGAAATCCGAGAACCCACAAGATAGGGACATTTTCAACACTATGGCCATAATTTGAAGTATTTTGGTAGAGGGCCACTAGATGATGCTACATGCCAAATATGAAAGCTCTAGCCCTTACGGTTTGGGACAAGAAGATTTTTACAGATTTCCTTCTTTATCTCTATGTGAAATCCGAGAACCCACAACATAGGGCCAATTTCCACACTAGGGCCATTATTTGAAGTATTTTGGTAGAGGGCCACATGCCATATATGAGAGCTCTAGCCCTTATGGTTTGGGACAAGAAGATTTTTAAAATTTTACTTCTTTATCTCTATGTGAAATCCGAGAACCCACAACATAGGGCCATTTTCAACACTAGGGCCATAATTTGAAGTATTTTGGTAGAGGGCCACTAGATGATGCTACATGCCAAATATGAGAGCTCTAGCCCTTACAGTTTGGGACAAGAAGATTTTTAAAGTTTTTTCTCTTGGTTGCCATGGCAACCAGAGTTCTTCATGGAATTCAAATCTTTGAAGTATTCTGAAAGTGCATCACCTAAGGATCATTTCTGTGAAGTTTCACTGAAATCTGTTGAGCGGTTTCAGAGGAGAAGATTTTTTAAGTAATTGTTCACGGACGGACGGACGGACACACGGACGGACGGACGGACGCCGGACAACGATCGATCACAATAGCTCACCCTGAGCACTATGTGCTCAGGTGAGCTAAAAAAACCAATCACACTTAGCACATTGTAGTAATTGAGCATGTACAAATACGCATGTAACTCTTTCAAAAATTATCGAATCTCACTACAGTCTTCCAGAGATGTAGCGAAGACACCTGTGACGATATTTCATTAACTTTAAAAAGTACCAAATAACTATCAAACAGCAGTTTTGTACGCTCAAATATCCCTAAGTAAATGTTGCACTCGTTGTTATTCATGACCCTTCCAGTAACACCATGTACAGTGAGTCCAACATCTACCGTGCCAAATTGATGTAAAATACCTTTGAACATAGTCCTGAGGGCTGTTCGTCCATTCATTAATGTTTTAACCCTTAGGCTGCTAAGCGCGACTCAATGATCTTTTGTGAACGGTGTAGATTAAGATCAGTCTGCACAGTTCGTACAGCTCGATCTTCGGTCTACATTGTCCGACGAGGAGATATCTTTCCCCAACAGAATACCTTTGAAATAGCAAAATCTTGGTTTTTACTATCGGCCTGAAAGCTTCATTTCAGTTATTTAGTAGGATAAGGGTTTACTCTGAGTTGCGCAAAGGTTTGCGGGACGGTTCCAATTTTAAGGGCGTAGCGCACAGTACGCAAAAGCGTAGTGTAGAACAGGGAACCATGAGGCGTTTTGTCACTTTAGAGGATAATGTCATTCGCACTGGAAATTACCGAACAATCTCGTTTTTCAACGACCTTGTGGAAAAGGAGCTTAGAAAACACTGCTGGAAAAGGAAAAAAAATGCTAGTAACCAGTATTTTCTCGTCTTTCCAGCAGCGTCATCTATCCGTTCAAAGGCAATACCATTATTTAAGCTACATTCAATTTCTTTTCTGCAGATGCTTTCAATATGGACATGTCTCTAATTTCGTTAAATAAAACTCTTCAATTGGATTTCATAATGATTTTATAAACCTGGTTTGGTCCCTGACTTCTAATGTGATCCACTTCAACAAAGTTATGCTCAAGTACGTTAACACTTAGGCTGCTAAGCCCTACCCACGGGCCTTTTGCGGACAGCGTAGATCAAGATCAGACTGCACAGAACGTGCAGTCTGATCTTGGATCTACACTGTCCGACAAGGAGATATTTTCCCAATCTCCACAACTTTGAAATATACCGACAGTTTTACCATCGGTTTGAAAGTTTCATTTAAGTTATTTAGCCCGATAAGTGTTAAAGTTTCGTGACGTTGGAAATGTCTGAAGTATTACTTGTGTATAAAACGGATTGATTGAATTTGCGTTTATTTATCGTCACCACTGGTTGCCCATATGGGTGACACCCCTGAAGAGTGTTAGTTTAATTACAGAGGATAGTGCAAAATACAGGACGAAACCATCCTGAGTTACGCCTCGTTCTTTCACGTGTTCAGTCTATAGCACCGTCACACGGGACCTCGGGTTAACGTCTTATCCGAAAGACTATCCGTAATTTCAGATTGCCAACCCTGGGGCCCGAATCCACACCCTCAAGTGACCCAATACCTGATGTCTGCAAATTCTACGCTCTACCACCTGAGCTATGCGGGCTGGTCGTTTGTAATGGAGCTTTCCGGTTTCGCATTGAAAGTTCTGACTCTAGAAGGACTTCATTTTGATGGAATATCAGAGTGTGACAAATCGACCTTGATTGCGTGTGAACTTTTTACCAAACGACAAAAGTTCACACTTTTCCAATTTCAAAGCAGTTGCAGCCGACAAATCAAATATGGCTCAAATTCTGGAAGTTGTCTTTGATAGAGTAGAAAACATGTCGGGAAAAGGAGAAAACGTTGCTAAAGCATTTTCTCCTTTTCCCACAATGTTTTCAAAAGTTTTCTTTCTCAAGGTCATTAAAAGGCGGACTTTTGTGGTAACTGCATCATTTTGTGTTTTCTGAACATGCAGATAGTAGTACTTCACAGAATGATCAAGCACAATATTATTTCATTAAAGACAAGAGCCATGTTCAGTGCAAAAGGGGTTTAAGGCATCTACAAAAAAGAATCGACCCAGGTCAGCCTGCACGGCCCGCGCAGGCTGAACTGAGTCGATACTTTTTGTTATTGGTCAAATTTCTGCATGCCAAAGGACAGTCTACCTCATGATTCTATTGCTTGTTGGACAAAATAGATTTTATGTATCAATAATTATGTAATGCTTTACTTGGTATCATGCATCGCTGAGATGCTTTAAATCCCCTTTTGTCAGAGCATGGCTCACATGTAGGCCTACTATCAATTTCTGTGGTGTTTTGTGTCTTTTCGTCCATACTTGGCCTCTCTCGATATATTATGGGGTTCCAAAACATTGAACGCAAAATGATAATTGCAATGTTCCAATTAGTGTATACACAAACTTTTGGGTTGAAATGTCAAAAAAAAAAAAAGTTATCTGACAATAAAAATTGCACACTTATAAGATTTGGAGATTTGTTCAGTGTGCTAAATGTGAGTTACATGTACGGCTAATGTATACGAGGGGTCTTTTGTAATTAATGCAACTGATACAAAATTTCGAAATCCTCTTGAAACATTGTAAGACAACCTACTCTACAAGATTAAGCAATAACTACACTACAGGTGTGTAAAGTTTTCTACAGGTATCTAACTTTTTTAACGAGTGTAGTCACTTTTAACAAGGTCCTTTGGTATCAATACGTGCAAATATGGTTGGAAAAAGCTCGGTGAATTGGTTTCAGTCATGGAACAACACTCATGCCTGGCACAAACTTTGTATAGGTGCGAAAAACATTTTCACTAAAATCTGTGATATTTATGGTAAGAATGAATTTCATAATTTCTGTTACGAGATGGATATCTCGTTTTAAAGCTAGCAGAGAGCAGATTGAAGACTAAGACCGCAGTTACTACAACATGATATCCCTTTTATCACATACCTACAACTTTCAACATTTGACAATTTACTCGAAAACAAAATGAGACAATTAACTGTTTGGAGAGTAGCAATGTCGTTTTAATGAATGGCGGACGATCATTATAACGTAAAATTTCGACTTAGCAAATCGCAAATCGATGCATGCTTAGTCCGTGCACGAGTTACGTCATCATACCATATTTGGAACCGTATTCCACAGTGTGTAGATACGGATTTTTTTTTTTTCTGTCGTGTGTGTTATTTCATCCGCTTGCGACGCTTGTACTTGGCCCGGAAAATTTACTGGTATATTATAAATTGGTTTATCTCATGAAAAAAAAAAGATCGCAGTGGATGCCCTTAAACACCGACAATCAAACAAAAGGTGCAACTTATAAAACAACTGATCGAAAAAGATGTCCTATTAACTGTTGGTGAAATTGCTCGTCAGTGACATATGTCATCAGCGCAATTTCATTTCATTTATTGCAAGATATTGCCTGAACAGAAGAAAAATGCGCGATGAATAACCCATCTTTTGATAGAAGACCATAAGAAGGCGCGTGTTGAAAGGGCCAAACAATCCTTAAATTGTACCAAAAGTACAACAAAAAGCGTTTTTGTTACCTTATTATGGGAGATGAAACTTCGATATATTTTAAGCCTAAATCGAAGTGTGCTAATAAAATATGGATGACAAAACATGTGAAGAGGCCAGTCATCGCCAAAGGAATAGCCACCTTTAAGGTTTGGTACGGTATTTTCTTTTGAAATAATGGTCCTGCAATTCAAATTCGTGCTCCATGGGGAAAACTGTAACAGCAAAGTTTCATAAAAGTGTGGTTTGGAGAAATTGAAAGAAAATGTATTTAAACACACGTCGCCCAAAACACTGTATGATATATGTTTCACTCCTTCATGACAATGCGTCCTCACAGCTTGTAAGCGACTTTCTCGAAAAAGAACAATGTCGAGTATTGGTGCATCCACCAGATCTGGTACCATTTGAATATTTATTGCTTCCAGGACTAAAATCGGCCTTAGCTGGAAGACGACATGCTTCACGCTTGGAATCTGCTATATGTCAGTACCTTCGACATATACACCTATTGCGAACTATGAAAAAAATATTTTCAAAACTTGATTAAAAGGTTGAAATTGTGCATAAAGTCAAAAGGACAGTATTTTGAAGGAATGCATTAAACTTAAGTGTAATACTATGATAAATTTATAGATAACATCACAAATTGCATTTATTATAAAATACGCCTCGTAACTAATGAGTCCTGTGTGCAACTGTGCACTGGTTGTAATATCTAATATCCACTGATGCACTGATATCAGTGATCCACTAGTCCTTTGTTTCAAACCAGGTCCCGGGTTTTTAATTGAAGCCCTAATCAAAAACTCGTGGCACAAACAAAACACATAAATAAGTAAGCCGTCGCCAGGATTTGATTAAAACGCCATTAAATTGAAATGTAACTTCTATATAATGCTAATCTGTAACTTACTCACGGCTGACCGAGTTTTCTCGAATGCACGTGAGCCATGCTCTATGAAAAAGGGACTTAATGCATCTGCAAAAAGTATCGGCCCAGGTCAGCCTGCGCAGTCAGCGCAGGCTGACCTGGGCCTAGCCTTTTTGCTATTGGTCAATTTTATGCATGTCAAAGGACCAGTCTACGTCATGACGCATTTGGTTGGAGTTTGAAATAGATTTAATGGATCCATAAGTATGTAATGACTTGCTTGGTATAATAAATCACGGTGATGCATTAAGCTCACGTTTGTCAGAGCATGGTTCACATGTATTCGACAAAATCTTTACACTTACCTGCAGGAATAATCTGAAACCTGAACATGGTCCGCCAATAGAATTCTGCATTGTCCACAAACGTAATACCGATCAAGAGAAAATTGATTAATACTGCCCCAAGACCACTCATGACAAGTACGCGCATGCGCAGTTCCTTGAAGTATTCTAGGAGTGCCACCACCGCTGCCAGACGAAGAAAGGCAGTGCCAATACCTACAGCAGAAATGAGTGGAAGTTTGTTGGCATATTTGATTGTTCGCTTGTTAGCTGGTTGGGTGGTTAGTTGATTTTCGGTTTAGCGCTGTTTTTTCTTCCTTTTTTCCCCTAAATCAATATTTGGAGCTCTTCAGTGACTTGGACAAGGGACCAAGTGACCACCTTCACTAGCGGGAAGATCTGGAGATTTACTGATTACAAAACCAACTCCTGAACTCTTTCAGAATACTTAACAGCGGCCACGTGTCACTTGTATACAATCAAAAGTCGAAAATAGAAAACAGAATGGGTATAACTCTATCTCGATAAACCTTTCCTTAACATTTAACAGTACTGTTTGTCTTTGAGAATAACCATTTAGAACCACGAACCGTGACGAGATAATATAAACCTTATCAAATTGGGTTTATAAATTATGTCGTCACGGTACGTGATTTTAAACACCTATCCCAAACATGAACAGTAATATGAACTGATAATGAAAGGTTTATCAAGTGAGAACTATAACTCAGGTAATGCGAATGCAATTCTAGCGCAATGAAAACATAAACACAGGCCACAAAATGTAAGTATATAGCTCTCAATTGATAAACCTTTCATTATTAAATTATATTGTTGTTTCGGCTAACCTGGGCCGCATCTTTTTTTTTATTGTTTTGTTATTGGTCAATTTTCTGCATGTCAAAGGACCAGTGCACCTCATGATTCAGTCACTCGATAGACAGAATGGATTTTATGGGTCTATAATTATGCGATGACTTGCTTAGTATAATGAGTCACGGAAATACATTAAATCCTCTTTTGCCGGCGCATGGCTCATTTTCAATTAACGCTTTTTTCGTTTTGCAACTGAGCACTTTTGCAATGAGCCGTGCTCTGGCAAAGGAGGGCTTTATGCATCTCCATGATCCATTATACCAAGCAAGTCATTGCATAATTCGGGATCCATCAATTCCATTTTGTATAACAATCGACTGATTCATGAAGTACACTGGTCCTTTGACATGCAGAAAATTGACAAATAGCGAAATGTTTCAGCCCAGGTCAGGCGGACTGCGCAGGCTGATCTGGGTCTATACTTTTCGCAGATACATTAATCCCCCATTTCACAGAGCGCAGCTCAAATATTTTGGCTAAAGGATAACAATGCTCGTAAAAATCGATTTCTCTTTAAGTCAGAACTTTCCACTCGCACTAAACTCATTGAACATTAATTTATGTCAACCATCAATATGTTACAAAGATTGCTTTTTAAAGTCTGTCGGAAAGTTATTTCAGGGGCCATGTGTTTAAAAACTAAAATTACTTAACCCTTTACCACACATCTGGACTCTTAACGACCCCGTGGAAGAAACCTTTCGAAAACATTGCGGGGAAAAGGATAAAATACTGGTAACCAGCATTTTCTCCTTTTCCAGCAAAGTTTTCCACCATAATATCAAAGATAATTTTCCTCAATTGAGTCACATTGAAATTGTCGTCGGCAAATGCTTTTAATTTGGACAAGTCTACAATTGTTTCAGGAGGTACAGATTTAAATAATGTTGAAAGCGGCCAAAAACCAAACAAATCAATCAAATCTTACCAGCTAATCCACCAACTAGAAGCTGAACTGGGGCGCCAGAGTCTGTGCTTATAAATGAGGCAAAGAAAAAGCCAATAGCCACCAAAGCCGATCCAATAATTGCCACAAGACGATACCCCAGGTACACCGATATGATTGCGCCTGCCAACACTGAAATGGATTTCAGCATAAGAACTGAAAATGCCAAGAATTTCCACAAGACGATACCCCAGATACACTGATATCATTGCGCCTGCCAACACTGATATGGTTTTCAAGGTAAGAACTAAAGATGCCAAGAATTGGCCGCAAGACGATACCCAAGATACTAGTATACATCGCCTGCAAACACTGTTTCAAACGGTTTTCAACATGGTATAGTGGATAATAGTCTGTATGATCGGAATTTCTTTCATCGAGTGAAAATATAGTCTGTATGATCGGAATTTCCTTCACGAGATGAAAGAAATTTCCATCATACACTGAAATAAACAATTATCCTATTTCTTATATGCTGTTCACTTTAACCTGTCTTTTCACGTCTAATTTTATACTCATTGTGAAAAATATAAAAGAAATAGATCTAGCCTATTCAATCTAGTCGGATATGAGGTAGCTGTTCTAATGACGTCATGAGTGATGTTGACCATATCATAAAACGTGACGTTCACCCGCTAAAAATTCATTCATGTTCTATAAATGTCCTCTGCATAACAAAATAAAAATAATGAAATAGGCAAAGCCTCAATACAACGGTGGGTAATCTACATAACAGAGCCGCTGGCTCCGCATTTAAAATGTTGTCTTGGTCTTCCGGGACACCTGTGGCTCCGAAGTTGTAGCTGGTAAACAGCCCGTCTGTCTGTCAGGTAGGTGCTCTGGATTGTCTGTGAAACGCTTTCTTCCGAGAGGAAACTCTCGGGTGGCGACACAAGACAGTTGGTGTTTCTCTTTAACATGTTGCTTATTGAAACTGTTTGGCTGATCGTTGCTGTTTTAATTGTGTCTAGGTGATAGATAAACAACCACAATGTCCCTGGACGTGTCTCTGAATAAAACCACAGAAAGTTTGCCCATATCACATCTGGTTCCGTTTATGTAGTGTGGCTCCGTTTATGTAGTATTGCTCTGAAGTTGTGCACATGTATACTTTTGTTCAATAAACTTCCAAATTTTTATACTTCTGCTTGGCAACTTCGTGCAAAGGTTTTACGTGAATTTACGATGATGTTTTTAAAGATGTTAGACAGATTGAAGAAAATTCCCAGAAGCTTTTGTTCAAATTCAGATAACAGATTTGTCGTTGCGGTCAGTGCACGTACCCATGCTTTACCGTGAGTTTCTTTGATCAGTGTGCATAGATCGCCAAAATAAGATTTTTTTGTAGCTGCTTTTTTTCCAATCTGCTTTCCAACACGTAAATCGTTGAAAAAATATTTTTGAGAGAAGAAAGGCATTTTGAAAATGTCAAAAACCAATATATTTCCACACAAAAAACGTAAAAATAATAAGATTCTTGACGTCATTATTTTCTAGCATGGAATTACTAAAATAGACTTTTAATATGCTGAAAGTTAAGACGGAAATTAGATAATCTGTAGGCCTACTCATTAAACTGACGATGATTTTTAAGTAATTATCCGATCGGTAGATAACTAATGTCATTTTTGACCGATCAAGTAAAGGTGCGAAAGATTGTGATGCTTGTGACGCTGTTAGTCTGTACCCTGCCCTAACTCAAGAGTACGTCAGGCAAAGCCCAATAATGACGGCCCTCGTTGATAATATGCAGAGGTAACGGGATATTGTTATTTCACTTAATCGAATCGGATCATAGGCTTGATTCAAAGCAGATCTGTTGCAATAAAGTGATGGCAGTGAGATTTTTTAATTGTTGTTCTTATTTAGCGAGAAAAAATTCATATCAGAAATGCTTTAAGTATCCGAAATGTCAATAGACCGATATAACGTCCAAAAATTTGGCTACATTTAAAATGATACCCCAACAGCACGTTTTAGATTCGGTAATGTATATTTTGTGCAAATTTGATCTCATTTTATTCACTGATCAAAGTGGATGACATGAAATTGGGAAAAAACAGGAAAGCATATAGGGCTGCGATTGAGGACGCCATGGAGGCCGCCATTATTGCGCTTTGCCTGACCCGATAACGTAGTGGTAGAGACAGGTAATCCAGACTAGTGACGCTGAGATCAACCGGAAGACAAACGATTTTAAGCCATCCTCATCTAGATAAAGACTAAAACCTAGAACGAATTCAGAATATTATTTTTAAAAAATCTAAAATGCTGTAACCGCAAAATAAGCTACGCTCGTAATAAAATTTATAACATTCACCTGTGAATTATAACATTCACCGGTGAATAATAAGGATACAATTCACTGTTAGATTTCTAAAAATAAAAAAACTACTGAAAAGCATAAAAGAAAAAAAAAAAGCAAACTTAAATGTCGAAGGCCAAAGAGTATACTTCGCCGGTTGCCTTGTAACCCAAGCAAGCAAAAAATGAAAAAATACAACCAACCGATCACGAAAAAAGTTGGAAGTGCATAAGTCTAAACGGGACCTCCATTAAAACATCAGCAAAATTACTTGAAAACTGTAGTTTAGTTTCACCCTTAGGCTGCTAAGTGCGACTCACTGAACTGACCTTTTGTGGACAACACAGATCAAGTTCAGACAGCACAGAACGCGCAGTCTGATCTTGGATCCACACTGTCCGATGAGGAGATTATCTTTCCTCTAAAAATACTTTGAAATAGGAAAATTTGGGTTTATATTATCTATTTGAAAGCTTTATTACTCTTATTTAGCAGGATAAGGGTTAACCCTTAACAACACATTTAGGCCAGTCAGCGAAGCAAAAGACCTAGAACTAATTGCAAAAAAATTTCTAGGTGCACCTGGCGAAAGTGTCGAGTGAGATATATTCACCACGGAAAATCCTCAGATTTTGCTTTTGCAGATGAAAAGAATTTTATGTCTGAAGTTAGTTATTTTTATCACTTTCGGAAATGGTACGACGTGCTACCGTACCACAAGAAAATGTCAAACTTCACGCACCTATTCATATGACGTCATAAAAAGTATAGTGGCTGCACCCATATGATTTCTAAATAAAGATGTAAATACAGTGCGAAACAGATGACTCGGGATTGTTCTAGATAAGTTTTAGGTAATTATACATAGAAGAAAGATTCAAAATACATGTTAGTACAACAAGCATTGAAGTTGGCAATCTGCCAACAATGACCTTGAATGATGTCAACACTTGCGAAGTTTTCACGGTTCCTTCATTGCAAAATTAATCAAATATATTTGCCGAACATGACAATTATTAATAAGATATCAATCGTTGTCATAAATTCACTTAAAATTTCGTCAGTTTGTAAATATTCCTTTTAAAAAAATCCCGGAAGTTGTCAATTTATAATGGGATGTAGTAGATTTTTCAACCTACGGAAGTGCATACGGGGCATAAATATGACAATTACTAACAGCTACAGTAGTTGCTATAAATATTTCATCTTAGTCCGAACCCTCACTGACTGACATGTGTTTCCAACTTTACCTCTTGTGGATTTAAAAATGATGCGGTAGTTAGAAACTTCCTTGAAATAAAGTATATATTTTTTGAATCGATACAATGTAATTTGGCTGAAATGAAGCTGTTCAAAAACTGATCATCATTTTCGAACAGAAAAATAATACTACCAAGTTTTAGGGACTACAAGTAGATGTCATATGATGAAAAATAATAGCAATAGTGCAATTAGCTCCTGTAACCTGGCCTTCTAAGTATAGTTTTCGTTATGATTGCATGATCAGAAGCAGCGTAATTCAATTTCTTGCACATTGAAAAATGCATTTTAGTCAACGGGAATTCGAAATTGAATGGAATATTTAAAGCCACTGACTGTAAGTTGAAAGCATACCATAATTTGTTTAGACTTAATGTTTGAAAGTAATATGTAAAACATTTCATTCAAAGGAGTGTTCATTGGGCAGATGGTGTAAGAAGTAGCACCTGTAGTGCAATGTACATTTTAGAACAGAGAAAGGCATTAGTGGGGTATATTCATAAGACATATACCAGAGCCGATTGATAAGTTGTGAGCATTATAATTATGCAAGAATTGGACTTTTGCCGGTCATATTAAAGGCTTTTGCATTATTTTTCAACACGTCCTTTACTATCCATTCAGAAAGTCCTCCTCTGCATGTATGACGTCTCATCTGACCGAAAGTGTGTACCGGTAATGGCCTTTTTCAATTTTGGAATAGATGAAAGTCTGATGGAGTGAGATCAGACGGATAAGGCAGAGGCTCAACCAGTTCAAAGCCACTATCGTTAATGCAATCCATTGCAATGACAGACTTGTGAACAGGGGCATTACCCTGGTGGAACAACATACCTTTACTGAATTTTCTACGGCGCTTGAGTTTAACATTTTCTCTTAACTGCCTAAGAAGTCATGTCTAATGTGCCCTCTTTGCAGATTATCTACCATTAAAACACCATCAGCATCCCAGAAAATCAAGGCCATAATCTTTCCAGCTAATAAAATAGTCTTTGCCTTCTTCGGCGGGTTAAACAGGGTTGGTTCCATCGTATAGACTGTTGTTTTGCCGCTTAGGTGGACCCACGTTTCATCCAGGTAAAAAACCTCTGCAAAAAGCTGGCAAGATTTGCCTTTAAAAGGTTCAGATCAGCACACGACAAAGTCCGCCTGATGTGCTTCTTAACTGCCAGATTTCTTGGTACCCAATGGGCTGAGAGCTTTCTTATAGTAAGATCTTTCGTAAGAATGGAATTTACTCTTTCCTGTGAAATCCCAACTGTATTGGCTATATACTCTGTATACTCGTATATACAGTATCTCTTTGTAACTCGCCTGATATCCATAACAATATCGCGGGTTTAAGTGACCATTTCTGGGGTTGCAACAGTGATTGGCTTTCCAGGACGGGCACCATACTCAAGGTTCTGCCTGCCATGCTTAAAGTCAGCCACCCATCTTTTCACTGTAGCATATGAAGTAGCATCATTCTCTAGTGTTGGTACCATATCAGTAGGGATACCCTTAGGTGCTAGACCTTTCTTATGCAAATATTGAATCACTTCTCTTTCAGCAATTTTGTCTACATGTATTTCGCAAAAGTCACTTGCCTTGTTTACTTTAGAGTGTTACCTCCTCGACATGAACTTACCAAATGACACCAGATTTTGTGTACACAACCTTAAATAGTAGGGAATAGTAGGGCTAAAAAAGCCATCACTGCTTAACTCCTTCAATACAAGTCTCACAATTTATATTATCGATCAGTCCTCATATACATACATGTACATGTATATATAAGAAGTGCCAAGTGCAACTTTACTTTTGAGTCCACTATACTCACTGCTACTAATTACCTTCGATATTTAGTTTAAAGCTATTTGTATGTTTTATCTGTGCAGAATTTGTGTCCCTGTTTTTGGCTCTACTGGCCGAAAGCTTCGGCTAGACAAGCTTTTGGCATGGTTTTTTTTTTTTTTTTTTTGTCCATCCGCCAGCCTTTTTTCCTGTTCAGGGGGTAAAACCTGCATTTTTGACGGATGTTTTTGTTAAACTTGCACATCTTTTTGAATAAATCAATAGCTTGGCCTTTTTTTTTTTTTTTTTTCCTTTCTTTTTTAATAAACCCAAGAAAAATTCAGGGAAGATAAGCTATTAGAGTGGAAAATTTAAATTTGTTGTTGTGATAGGCACTTTCATCCGATTCTTTTGAAAATTGCACAGAGTATCTGTATTATCTAGGAAATTAACCCTATTGAAAATAAAGAAAATCTATTTACCAGTTAAACAAAAGTAGTCCTTTGATGACTTATCATTTTCCACTCAACACAGGCAACGTTCTTGATGCCATTTCTTTGAAATTTGCAGAGGTTGATAATAACAACGAGCACTAAAGCCGTATCAAATTTGACTTGGTTTCAAAACAGAGATTCTGATAAACTACACTGATTTTTCCCTGTTTGTTCAATACACCATGCACACTTAATAATGCTGTCTTAATGCTATCACCCTGACTGCCGTTGGTTATACTTTCGTCCAACACCCCCCCCCCCCCCGCCCCCCCCCCCCCAAAAAAAAATGGGTGTTTTTGTCTCTTTTTTACATCATGAGTTCATGATATCTGCTAAACAATAATCAAAATTTCAAAAAGACCATCCGGAGTTTTTTTCCAACTTCGTTGAAAGGGAGTGTCTTTCGGGTCTACGGTACTGTAATGTTCCTGTAATCCTAAAGTGTTACATTAGGGCTTGCAGTTATCTAACAGAACAGATCTTTCATTCATGGCCTAGACTTTATAGCCCAAAGCAAAATTTCTGATCACTTTTTAATGTTTATTTCACATCATGGCTACACATTTCTGTAACTGATAGTAAAGTGATTCATGTCATCATGAGCCTCTTGTGTTAATTATTTATTTATATGTTTTATGAATTCCAGTCATAAAAGTGCCTAAAAGTAGAACTAATGTGGAAAAATGGCAATATGTTGAAGTGTAAACATGTATGCAGTACATAATCTAAGTGAGCCACCTTAGTGGGTGGGGCAATATTACATGTACTTTACCACTAGCAGTGCAATGTAGATTTTGGACAGGGAAAGGCACGTTCCTAATGCATATGCACGTATAAGCAGTGTGAAGTGCTAATTATCTTTACTATTGAGTCCACTATAAACACAGCGACTCCCAGCCGTTGATATTGAGCTTAAAGGTCTTTGACTTTTTATCTTTGCATGATTTGTGTGTGTGTGTGTGTGTGTGTGTGTGTGTGTTTGCGAATATACATATATTTGTATATATTAAAATTTTGATTATAAAAATATCTACAGATCAAACAAATATTTAAGATGGCAATTGATTATTTAAAGTGTCAACATGTGTACGTAGTACTTATCTAGGGTAACGTTGGAGGGTGGGGTAAAATTACATTTAATTTTACTGTATAGGGATAAAAAGAAATCATTTGATTCGAAGGGCATGCTCTGCCCTCCTTAATCATATAGTATTGTGTTACAATTCACTCCAACGTGAATGTTCTGATGAATGCTTCTTTACAGTCTCATTATCAACTTTTAAGTAAATTATGAAATCCAGAGTATCTCTCATATTCCGGTGTCTATTTTTCAAAAAGTGATTGGTCAAAATTTTACGCTGTAATTTTCATCCACCATTCATAAAATGAAGTTGCTGGCCACTACACCATTATGTATTTACTGTTTTCGAATAAAATGTCAATAATTGCAAAATTTACTGTTTTCGTATAAAATGTCAATAATTGCAAAATTTTGTCTTTGGAAGTGAAATTGGTGGGTATATGATAAAAGGAATATTGTGTTGTAGATATAGTGACTTTCCTGGTGCTTGTTTTTACTTCTCGCTGCGTAAGCCTTGAAAATTTTGGCATCTCGCTCGACCTTCGGTCACGAGCGATGGTCGGTAGTATAAATAAATTTTCTGTGAAATAGAAAGGTTGGTCTTTAAATTTAGTAATATTTAATTCTATGCTCGGGGCTTTAACCCTACCCGTAACTTAGTTTCATTCATTATACATGTATAAGGGAATTATAAGCCGGGTCAGAGTTGGTGGTCTGTAAATTTTTTTCTGCAAAATATTCTTGTAATTCTCGGACTCGATTTGTTTCAAATACACTCTCATAACTGTTACATTTGATATCATGTCTTGGAATACAAGACAGAGAATCGCAGAAAATCCAAGTTAGTCAGATGGCAAATCTCACAATTTAGAATTAGAGCAATTTTCAAAATGGTTGGGAAAAAAAAAAACAGGTCTAGAGCCATCATTTGATACAAACCTTCTGTGCACGATTCATCATTTGATACAAACCTACTGTGCACGACCTAGCTATTTCAGCATGTATTAAGAAAAAAAAACATAGGCTGCTAAGCGTCACTCAAGGACCTTTTACGGACAGTGTAGATCAAGATCAGACTGTACAGAAAAAAGCAAGAGCAGTCTGATCCTTGGATCTACCTTGTCCGATGAGATACCCCCCTCCCAAAAAAAAGAAAAAAAAGAAAAAAAAAAAAAAAAAAAACTATGAAAGAGCAACATTTTGGTTTTTACTATCGGGTTGAATACTTCATTTAATTTATTTAGTAGGTGAAGAGTTAAAAAAAAACAAGCATTCTGATAGTATTGCATAGCAATACACAGTCCCCTCCCGGCCATATGTATCGCTGGCATGTCAGTGAAATTTTTAAAGTCCAAGGCCCGTAAATGCGTCAAAAAGCAGTGGAGCAGGACGAAACTCGAATGTGATGTGTAAGTCATGATGGTTGATGTACACACCAAAAATCAGCTCTATATGTAGTAGCGTTTAGAAAAAAAGTGAGGAAAAATGTTTTATCAGTGAAACTTTGTAAGTCCAAGGCCCGTAAATGTGTGAAAAAGCAGTGGAGCGGGACGAAACTCAAACTTGATCTGTAAGTAATGGTGGTTGACTTACACAGCAAAAGTCAGATGAATATCTACCAGCATTTAGAAAAAAAAGTCCGGAAAACTGATTTATCAGTGAAATTTTGTAAGTCCAAGGCCCGTAAATTCGTGAAAAACCAGTGGACCGGAACGAAAGTCGAACTTGATCTGTAAGTCATGGTGGTTGAGTTACACAGCAAATCTGAGATCAATACCTACCAGCGTTTAGGAAAAAAGTCCGGAAAACTGATTTATCAGTGAAATTTTGTAAGTCCCAGGCCCGTAAATCCGTAAAATACCAGTGGACCGGAACGAAAGTCGAACTTGATCTGTAAGTGAAATTTTGTAAGTCCAAGGCCCGTAAATCCGTGAAAAACCAGTGGACCGGAACGAAAGTCGAACTGGATCTGTAAGTGATGGTGGGTGACTTACACACCAAAACTCGGCTCAATATGTACCAGCGTTTAGGAAAAAAGTCCGAAAAACTGATTTATCAGTGAAATTTTGTAAGTCCAAGGCCCGTAAATCCGTGAAAAACCAGTGAACCGGAACGAAAGTCGAACTTGATCTGTAAGTGATGGTGGGTGACTTACACACCAAAACTCAGCTCAATATGTACCAGCGTTTAGAAAAAAAGTCCGGAAAACTGAATTGCCGGACTGACGGACAGACGGACGGACGGATTGCAAACCTAAAGTCCCCTCCGGCTTCGCCGGTAGGGGACTAATAAATAAATAAATAACAGAAACGACTCACCAAATGAAAGGCCTAGAGACACAAATGCGTAGTTTAAAGTGTCTCCAAATTCTTTGTCATCGTCGACTGTTTTAAGTGAGGCAGCAAAGAGGTTCTCAACAGCAATTAAAGCTTGTGGTTGCGGTGGATTGTCGGCTGGAATCTCGTTCAGGAACGTTTCAGCTGGGGGCCAAAGACTCGAGCAAAGTGATGCAAAAAGTGAAGCGCCCTCCAAAGGAGGTACGAATTCCATGTAATATAAACAAGGATAGTAATACAAATGGTCGTTTTCGACGGTTTGATTGTGACAATATCCGTTTACTCGTTCAAATTCAAAATCGTAACCATAATAATTAGAGAGAATACACCGGTACAAAGCTTCGTCCTCTAAACGAGTCGGATCACAAGTAAATGTTATAAAAGTTCTAAAATCCATATAAATATCAACGATTATCTCAAAATTTTCCCGAACTCCGCTATAACAGTTGACATTTGTGGTCACAGACGTTGGAACAGGACTTGTTACGTCACTGTATTCTCGAAAATCCTCGTTCAGCGAAGGTGCGGCCTCGTGAGTGGTAAAATTTAGAACAGAGACTGCGGTTGTTAGAATTATACTTCCGGCCAAGGCTTGCCAGGCCGCCAACCCTGCATCCGTCTGTATGGTTTCTATAGATTCTGTGTCGTCTGACTGTCCAGTACAACCATCCCTGCTTCCTAGCTTCTTGATCCGCTTTAAAGCCTTAAAAAGAGACAAAGCTACGGATTTTTTTTACCGATTTCCCCCATTAATCAAAAAAAGCTGGGTCGAGCTAAATATAATTACCAAACAATCCCTAGTTTAATGACGTTGAAGAAAAAGGCTCTTGAAAACATTGTGGGAGAAGGAGAACATGCTGGTAGCCAGCATTTTCTCCTTTTCTCACGATGTTTTCTAACCTACTAGAGAAAAATCCCATCACCTTAACAACTATAATTTTGTCGCCAGTAACTACTTTGAATTTAGACTGGTGTAGAATTTTGTTATTTTGTTGAGTTAATGTGGCAATGTGATAATACACTGAGAATTTCTATTGAGATATAAAATAACCTACATTTTACATATAGGTCCGATAGCTCAGTCGGTAACGTTCGAGGCTTGAAACCTAGGGGTCGGGGTTCGACTTCCCAGCGTGGTCCAATGGTAAAGTGTGCGACTCGTAACCTGCAGGTCCTCGGTTCGAGCCCCACCTAATCCGCTGGGTCTTTCGTGGTAGTGTCCTTGGGCAAGACACTTCAGAGCCCTAGCATAGTACTGGTGCAACCCAGGAAATACATTAATATGTGTGGTGTCGCCGTGATATGACTGATATAATGTTGAAAGCGGTGTAAAACACCATTCAATCAATCAATCGACTTCCCAGCTCGGTTAAATTATTTCCGAAGATTAATAATAGTCATTGTGACAGGATGCGTTACTTTCTCATCGCTAAACATTGTTTTGACGACGTTTATGTGGGTAAGTAACCAGCGGCTTGTGAAGAATTTTGTGCGAAGTACTGGTATAACAAATTTCGATAGATGCAATGGCCGCCACCATATGGTTGAATAATTTCGTAAAAGGTCTTAACCATTAGGCTTCTAAGCGCGACTCAAGGACCTTTTGCGGAGAGTGTAAATCAAGATCAGACTGCACAGAACATACAGTCTGACCTTGATCCACACTGTCCGATTAGGAGATATCTCCACCCCTACACCCAACACACACACACATACAAACAAAATACATTTAAAATAGCAAAATTTGAGTGTTTCACTTTCGGCTTGAAAGTTTCTTTTCACTTTTTTAGCTGGATAGAGGTTAAATACCAAACAGACCAACAAATTCTACAAAGTCAGAATTATCATGACATACCTTACCGAGTCGCTTCCTCACGGTGCCAGATTGACAGCCAGGCTCATGAAAAAGAAAAAGGCAGACATTTTATCTTTTTACAGACAAGAAAGATCTTTCTTTTTTTTTTTCAAAAAAAGACGGATGGTGTATGAGGTACCATTTTATCCTTTTATAGACAAGAAAGATCTTTTTCAAAAAGACGGATGGTGTATGAGGTATCATATTAGAATTACCATTGAAGGATTATCTCCATTCATATCTCTTTGTTAATCCTTAATCTGCTTAGCGCGACTCACTGACCTTTTGCGGATAGTGTAGATCAAGGTCAGACTGCACAGAACGTGCAGTCTGATCTTGGATCTACACTGTCCGATAAGGGATAGTTTTTCTCTAAAAAATGTGGAAAAAAAAGTTTGAAATAATATTACTCGCGTTTTTACTATCGGCTTGAAAGTTCTATTCAACTTATCTAGCAGGATAAGGGTTAATTGAGGTGTGAAAAGGCGCCGCAGGGGGTGTCAATGAACGGTAGCAAGCCTTGTGTACTGGTGACATACAAGTGGGTTCCCAAATAGACAGCAGGATAAACATGCCTACATTCTTTACTCGGTGTACGACATTTCGTAGAAAGGGTGTTTCATCGAAATCCATGTATGTTTTCAAAAAACGATTGTTAAATTCTTAGATTTACCTCATGAAAAGCTCTGTCTGGGAGGAATATTTGAGCCACAGTTCGTCTGGATTATGGTAAGGGTCAGGCCTAGAGATCGTTTTAGACGAAAGTGGTTTTCCACGAAATGTCGCGGATCCTTCTTTATTAACACATGGATCCGTGGCGATGAGATAAACCGACTTCCTTGGTTACCGTCGCGAAGGGCTCACAAGCAACCGCAGTAAATACATATACAGTATAGCAGAAAGGCTGCTTAAATCGTGCTGTCATGACTGTTTCTATCGATTAATTTCCGGAAAAATATTCCCTTTCATATCTTTCTGCCGATGATGGATTCTCCGTAAGAAATATATGGATAATTGAAATTATTTACACAAGGATTTGTACAAAAAGAGTGAATTTCATGGGCTACGGCTAATGTAATACCTGTGCCAGCAAAGTTTTGAACTTCTACGAGAAAGAATGAATTACCTCATAAACCTCATTTCAGCTTAAAAAATAGAATTAAAGATGGCTAGTATTTTTGTAAGGCTTGTTAGGTTGTCTCAACATCGTATTCGATAATAAATTACACTAAATTACAAGCATTTTGAAATATTTATAGATTGTCTCATTCATAAGAGAGGTGGAAGTCTAAGAAATGTTTAGATTTCAAGTCAACGGAAAATGGTTGCCTGATGCTTTTAAAATGTGTGAAGTGTGCTGTCAATTAACAAACTTGTTAATATCATTGGCGGTAGTTTGTTTTATCTTGTGATATACTGAAGACAACGGGTGGTCGAGTGGACTACAGCGGCAATCAAACACAAATCCTAGTTAACAGTTTACCGACATACCCTTTGAAATGGCAGATGTGCTAATCCACCTAAATATGACTAAATCAAAAACTGATTTAATTAACATAAGCTGCCTTTTGAGCTGAACTTCCAAAAGTGTAGAGCAAAACTTAGTCTGTTTCATACTTGGAATCTACATGTACCTTCAGTAAAGAATACAAGTAAATTTTCTTAATTTAATCCTTTAACGCACAATGCCGCTTTTTGACGCCCTTGGCAAAGAAGCCTTTGAAAACATTGTGGTAAAAGGAGAAAATGCTGGTAACCAGCATTTTCTCCTTTTCCCACAATGTTTTCAACCCTATCAAATAAAAGTTACACCATTTGAACCACACTGAAATTGTCGTCTGCAAATGCTTTCAATTTGGATAAGGCTAAAATTTTGTCTTCTGGTAAAGGGTTTAGTAGCAGATGGAATGAATAAAAAAAATAAATAAATAAACTGCATTTTTTATCAGTCTGATCTGTATCTACACATTTAGCATTCTTCAAGCACCAAGGGTTAATGTTAGCGTCAAATTGGAACATTGATGACATGTGCCCCTTTTTGGGTGTGCAGAGGTTATTAAACATGGTCAGCTATTTTAGTGAACGTATTTTTTTTTTTATTAGTATTTCATACATATTTTACCCCTTTTTTTCCTCTGTAAAACAGATTATGGTTTTTTTTTCAGAGAATTTCAAAGGGAAGAAAAATAACATTAATTAATCCATTGCGTAATACAGCGTTGATCGAAACTCTTTGCACATGTCCCATTTTCAATCATAATCATAATGCAAACTTGTAATCTATGTGTATATATCTCACGTAAGCCGTACACTGTCACAAAGCACATTTTTTAAACTTTTTCCTAGAATTCAAGCGTTTTCAACACACATAATATCGCACTTCTCCAACTTTAAGAGTCGCTTGTTTTGTGAGTCGAAATAACAGACAGCAAGGCTGCACATCGGGCCAAATAAATGCGATGACTTGATAGGTCAAATATCGATTTCCAGGGATCCATGTATAGCAAATTACCATGATCCGTGCTCTGTAAAAAGCGGTTTAATGCACCTGTGAAAATTATCGACCCAGGTCAGCCTGTGAAGTCCGCGCAGGCTGACTTGTGCCGAAACTTTTTGCTATTAATCGATTTTCTGTATGTCCAAGGACCAGACTACCTAATGATTGAGTCGGTTGTCATAATGTAGCTATTATGGATCCATACTTATGTAATGGCTTGATTGATATAACGCTTCACGGAGATGCATTAAGCCTCCTTTTGTCAGAGCATGGCTCCCATTTATTCATTCTAGACCATTACCAAGAACAGAACAGAACATATCTTTTATTTTCACCCAGGTATAGCAAATATACAACAAGGGCAATATGAAATAATAAGCATGGCTGTGCCCTTTATCCCAACTGTGTATATTGTTGCATTAATAAAAAGAATTAACTGTAGATCTAGTGGGATTAGATAACAGTGCAGTTGGGACAAAGAGCTTTTAATTGCATATACAATTGACTTCCAGATAGCATTTATAACTTTTCAGAGAGAGCGAGACGGAGGAGGGAGGGAGTGGAAGAAAGGGAAGGATAGACAAAGATAGAGAGAGCCTTTGTAGATGCAATATCCTTATGAAAACTGCAAACACAATGACACTCCGTGTATTTATGGGGGATAGGATGTTATTATTCAATAAACCTTTTTGGTAGCGAAAACGGGATTTATATCTACTGCAACGTGGACCTTGAACATTTGGAGAAATAATCTTGGAAATCTACGAAATAATGCGGATATTCGTTTCTGCAATAGCTTTCTTAACAAAGATCAGATTGAAGCATCAAAGACCCGCTCTGAATATTTACACATCAATTGCTGTAGTAGATTAATAGCCAAAGAAGTAGATTAACAGCCAAACAAAAATAAAATGACAGATGATTTTACGATGGTCAAATACTGACTGTATTTAATGATGATTAAATCTAACCACAGGCCTTTGAAGCTCCACTTGCTTGTTACGGAACACTGGGAAATTTTCATAACTGGTCAATAATCGAATAGAGTTACTTACAATAGCATACTGGCGCATCACCTCTATGACGTATAATATAGTAACATCAGGCGTGCAATGGAACCGTGGAAAGTTTTAACCCCCTGACCCTTTTGAAAGAGAATATTTAACCTCAAACAGAAACAAACAACTCGCATTGACTCAGATCTGCTGAATTGAAAAAAAAAATCCCATATTTTCCGGCTCGCCATGCGCCGACGTCAAACAATTCGTTAGCCGCAGCAAATTATGGATCTAATTCCTTTATTTTTTATGTTCGTGTTAATGTTTGGATGACATTGTTAAAATAATATTCCGCCTGTTATTTATTATTTTTTTCATCTAATCCAGCATCACGAATTTTGTCTTCCATTTCGCATCTGTTGAATAGAGTATTTATCTTTTATTGGCCAAAAGTCTTTGGTGCGTGGTATGAGGGTGAGTTCACGTGAATTATAATTCACTGCGGGATAATGATCTATATGATGTCAGTGCATGGTGATCCGGAAAATGTGGAAGCTTGCTAAAATTCATGAGATCAGAACCCATGTACACCGATAACGAAGTTGGTGTTCTTTTTCCATTTTCGGTTAAATATTCTTTTTCAATTGGGACAGGAGTTCAAATTTTCTGTGGTTTCGCCGCACTCTTTGCGTTACTAATTATCCCTATAGAGGCGATATGCCAATGTGCAATTTATAGTAGCTCTGTTTGATGATCGACAAATGAAAATGTTTGTGTTCTGTGATCGATCAATGGCCCTTCAAAAGCCTTCGATGTTAACATTGAGTTAATACATACCGAACTTTTTGACCCCGGAAAGTTTCCCATGGCGGAGATTGTTTACAATTCTTCTCGCTTCTGCAAAGACAGTAAATGTTGTTCTTAGTCGGGATTTAAGTCTTCACCAAACGACAAAACTTTAGACTTGTCGAAATTGAAAACATTTGCAGAAGACAAATTGAAAGTACATGTAGCTGATATGATGATTTCTGTCTTTGTACGGGAGAAAAGATTGTGGGAAAAGGAGAAAATGCTGGATACAAGCATTTTCTCCTTATCCTACAATGTTTTCAAAAGGACTCATTCTTATGGGTCGCTCAGAGTCGAGATTGCGTGGTAAAGGGTTAACACTTAGACTCCTTAGCGCGACTCAACGCGCTTTTGCAGTCTCTGTAGATCACACGACCAGACCACACAGAACGTTTGGTACCGATACACGTGTTTGAACTCTTTGACAAACGACAAACTTTTGGCTTTGCCCGCATTGTCAGCATTCACAGACGCCATTTCAAAATGATGATGCCTGCCTTTAACCCTTTGACTGCTAAGCGCGACTAACTGACCTTTGCGGAAAATGTAGATCAAGATCAGACTTCACAGAACGTACAGTCTGATCTTGGCTCTACACTGTCCGATAAGGAGATTTTTTTTTTCCATAAAAATAAGTTCGAAGTAGCGTTATTCAGGTTTCTACTATCGGTTTGAAAGGATCATTTCATTTATTTAGCAGGATAAGGGTTAAAGGGTGAATAACTATCTCTGAAACAGCGAAAATGCTTGTTACTAGCATTTCCCTTTTACCGACAATATTTATGGTATCTTCTTCATCGGCGTCCTTAACCACACAACCCCGTATTTCACCGACCCTGAGAAAGAATGCTTTTGAAACTAACGTGGGCATTTTTCCAACAGTGTTTGCTACCTTTTCAAAACATTTTAAATCGCGTTTCTTTTGTTCTTTACAAGTGCTTTCAACCTGGATGAGTCTAAATTTTTTTCGTATGGCAAAGAGTTAACCATTAGGCTGCTAAGCGCGACTTACTGACCTTTTCCGGACAGGTAAGATCAAGATCAGACTGCTATTGGTCAGTTTTCTACTTGTCAAGAGACCACTACACCTCATGATTCAGTCGTTTGCCGTACAAAATGGGTTTTTTCGATCCATAATTATGTGTGACGTGCTTAGTATACATCATGTAGGTGCATTAAACTCCCATTTGCCAGAGCATAGCTTATTTCTGTGAAAACTTTTGTCTTGATTTAAGAGAAATATGTTTTGAAAGTTTTGAAATAACTTGAAATCGCCCTAATTTTCGCAAAAATACCCGCCATTATTATCTGGTATGTGGTGGCAGTTTTATGCTACCATCGAGATTAAATCGGTAAATTGACATACATAACAAAGGATTTAAACTTATTCTTGAGAAGGTGTTGTCCAGTGTTTATGTAACCCGGTTACACTGACATTTAACAATATTCTGTATATCGTAACCTCTGAGTGCTCTTACCGATTCATTCATTCATTTTTTTGTCCGCCCCTTTAATTCATATCACGGCTCACTCTTTTATATGTAGGGCACTTTTACATGTCCGTATATAGCTTTTTTAAAGCCACGACGAAATTAAACAATTTTTTTTTACACAGCGCTAGTGTAAACATTACCCTATTGATTGGTGAAGGGAAACGATACGCGTGGTCCTCGTGTATGCCGCACTGATTTCTTACGACATGTAGTATTAAACATTAGACTGAAATATGGTTTTCAATGTACTAGCGAAAATAAGGCCCACGTCCGAGCAGAGGGTATGCTGTAAAATTCGGACACCGCTCGAATGTCCGTCGGTAGAAATTCATGCCGCTTTGCAGAATGTTTATGGAAAGGATGGATTTAAAGCTCGGTACAGTTTGTAAATTGGTCCGGTGTTTTAACCCTTTCCCAAACGACAAATTTTAGACCCTTCCAGACGACAATTTTAAATTTGATGAAAATGGTGGAAAGTTCTCCAAAAGGGTAGAAAACACTGTGGGAAAAGGAGAAATTGCTCGTTACGAGCAATTTCTCCTTTTTCCACAGTGTTTTCAAAAGACTTGTACTGCAGACACGTGAAAACAAGGGCTTGTTTGGGAAAGGGTTAAAGATAGTCGAGAGTCAACTGAAAATGACCCTAATGGAGGCCGACCGCACATTGTAGTAACCAAACAAAAAGATGCCGTCGTGTGAAATTATTGACTGATGAAGATGCACGATATTCAGTGTAAGAGATAAGCTAATTATGAGCAGAAACAAACTAGGTTTAGGCTGGCATCACAAGTAATCGAAAAGTATGGTAAATGTGGTTCACGTCTTTGTGGGGGAAATATTAAATTGAGCCGGGCTCTGTGAAAAGGGGTCTTAATGCAACTGCGAAAAGTATCGATGTATGATGCATCACGGAAATGCGCTAAGCCCCTTTTTGCCAGAGCATGGCTTATTTATATGTGATGAAACCTGGATCTACCATGTTGAACCCCATTCTAATCCTAAAAATGGGTTTTTTGTAACGTTTTGAGAGAAAACTCAGTTACCGAAAACTGTGACTCTCTGAAGAGGTTTGTGTTTTGAGAGTCTAGTTTTCTTAGAGTTTTGGCTGTCGATGCCTTATGAATATTAATATTGATAGTGGGAGTTTGACTTCCTATAAATGTGGTGTGAGATGCGCGATCGGGGGAGAGATGTGAAGACAGAGACTGAATTGAGATCTCTGTAGAGGGAAGGTTAAGATCAGGACAGAATGTTGTGTTACCATCTAAACGAAGTGATTACATCTGGAATGAGAGAACAATTAGCTTTAATAACTATTAGTATAATACTTAACTCATGTTTGAAGATCATGTTGGAGTAGTTTACCTGTGTTTTAAGTAATAAACACATAGAATAGCAGAGTTGTGTTTATGTTTTATTTGATGAACAAAATCCACTATACGATCAAAAGACGCGTTACATAATGGCTTTAGCGTAATTCATTATGTTACATTTTGCTTACTTCTGACGGTGAAAAACCTATTATCGCTCGCCGAAATAAGACCTCAAATTGCATATTATAAGCGACTTTCTGTGATTCAAGAGGCCATGTTCTTCAAATACCAGTTCTCAAACGTTCTGTTACAGGAAAGTCTTTAGAGAGAAAACGTTCTCACACCAGTCGTTGATTTCTGTCAGAAATGCAGACCACGCACTGGCGTCCGCGGCATAAACTGATTGCTGCCTGAAAACACACCGGCACTTAAATCCACCATGGTACACAAGTTTGTGGAAGAATCTGGGCTTGATGTTTTAGATTATCATACATACAGCCCTAACCTGTCACCTTGTGACTTTTGGTTGTTCCAACGGCTAAAGGAAATGCTAGCAGGACGCCAGATCGAATCCCGTAGCATTACTGGAATCTACCAGTGTCTTCAACATGAACCGGAAGAAGAATTTCGCATGGCATTTCGGAAGTGGGTAGATTGTTGTAAAAAGTGTGTGAAGGCAGATGGTGCATACTTTCAAAGGTTCATATAAACAAAATTTTAATATCGCAGGCATAATTGGAAAAAACCGCCTTATTCTACAAACAAAAAATGGACCTCGTATGTATCCTGGGTTTTACCATTATTAGACAGTGGCTCTGAGGTCTCTTGCCCAACGACACTCCAATGAAAAAAGGCCAGAGCTTCGGATCAGGACATGAACATTGGACCACAGATTGTAAGGCTCAGACCTTCGCACCTGAGACATGCAAGACCCCTTTCGAAGGGTGTAGCCCTAGATTAGACTGCATGTTCGTGCAGTTGGATCCTGGCCCTTATGCCTCAAATACCCGACTGTCGAAACTTAACTATACCTATTAAACTATTTAAGTCGCTAACCTTCGGTCACACCAGACAACTTCTAAGAATGTTTTACCCCGTCCTAACAAAATCGTAAAACGGGTAGCGGTCGGGGTAGGACATGTAACTTTATTCGGTTAATTTCGGCCTAATTATGCCTAAACACCCCGATACGCCGAACTAGTTCTTAAAACGTCTTGCCCTGTCCAAAAAAATCGTGTAAAGCCTTCGTCACACCAAACTAGTTCTTAGAAAGTCTTACCCCGTCCTAACAAAATCGTAAAACGGGTTGCGGTTGGGGTAGAATGTGTAATTTCATTCGGTTTGCACTGCCAATTGAATACCCACCGCATCACGTCGTTACACGTCCTCAATAGGATCGAAGTACGGCAGGTCCATTTGCAGTACGCCCATCTCGTTAGCTCCACTGGCCGAAGGCCAGCGGGCTTATGTCATGGCCCGGTGTCCGTCGTGCGTCCGTCCGTCCGGCCGTCCGTCCGTGCGTTAACTTTTATTTCAAACATCTTCTTCTCTGAAACTACCCATCCAATTTTCATGAAACTTCACAGAAATGATCCTGCCATGGTCCTCTTCAGAATTTCTTGAAAGAATTTGATTCCTTCAAAAACTCTGGTTGCCATGGCAACAAAACTGAAAAATATTGGAAGTCTTTAAAAATCTTCTTGTCTGAAACCATAAGGCATAGGGCTACCAAATTTGGCATGTAGCTTTATGTAGTAGACCTCTATCATGTTTCTTGAAATTATAGCCCTGGGGTCAAAATTGGCTCTGCCCCAGGGGTCACAAGTTTTACATAGGCTTATATGGAGAAAACTTTAAAAATCTTCTTGTCTGAAACCATAAGGCATAGGGCTACCAAATTTGGCATGTAGCTTTATGTAGTAGACCTCTATCATGTTTCTTGAAATTATAGCCCTGGGGTCAAAATTGGCTCTGCCCCAGGGGTCACAAGTTTTACATAGGCTTATATAGAGAAAACTTTAAAAATCTTCCTGTACCTAGCCATAAGGCCTGGAGCTACCAAATTTTGCATTTAGCTTGATCTAGTTGGGGTCTACCAAAAGTGCCCAAATTATTGACCTGGGGTCAATTTGGCCTCATGCTGGAGGGGGGGGGGAGTGTTTCACAAGATTTACATAGGCTTACATAGGGAAAACTTTTAAATCTTGGTGTACATAGCCATAAGGCTTAGGCTACCAAATTTTGCATAATTATAGCATTATCTGTAGACAACTACAAAGAGGGCCCAAGTTACAGCCCTAGGATCAAGTTTGGCCCTGCCCCAGGGGTCACAAGTTTTACATGGGTTTATGGAGTGAAAAGTTCAGAAACCGTCTTGTTACTAGCCATAAGGCCAAGAACTCCCAAATTTGGCATGTTATTCTTCTAATACACATATTCCCCATTTAGTCCGACTGTAGCCCTGGGGTCAAAGTTTTATAAGGGCTTATATAGTGAAGACTTCTCTTCATGGTTTATATTTATAAGCCAGTGGAGCGATACAGGGCCATCATGGCCCTCTTGTTTTAAGTACGTTGTCACTCCGTCTAAATACAAGACGGGATGGACGGTAAAAAAATTTTGAGCAGGCTCAAAGTTCTGGGGCACCCTTTCCGTCCTAGCCCGTCCATGAAGTTCGTAAAAAGATCGTAAAAAGTTGCCACTACGTCCACTCGGTTCGAACACAGTTTGAGTCCGTTTGACATCAATTTTCGGAACGTAGTGAGAATGAGTTCGGTGTGACGGGGGTATCATACCGTCCCGAAAATTGTTGTCAAATGGACTCAAGCTGTGTCCGAACGGAGTGGACGTAGTAGCAACCTTTAATAATCTGTTTACGAACCTCATTGACGGGCTGGGACGGGAAGGTGCTCCAGAACTTTGTGCCTGGTGAAAATATTTTGCCGTCCATCCCGTATCGTAATTAGACAATGTACTTAGAACGAGATGTACGTACAACAAACAGACCTGCCGTAATTCGATCCTATTAGGGACGTGTAACGACGGGGTGCAGTGGGCATTCAATTGGCAGTACGTTTGCAAACCGAATAAAGTTACACATTCTACCCCGACCGCAAACCGTGAGAGCGACTACTTGCGCTTTTGCGGACAGTATAGATCAAAATCAGACTGCACAGAATGTGCAGTCTGATCTTTGATCTATACTCTCCGATACCTTAAGATTTTTCCGGGGAAGAGAGCAAGTTAAAATATCAATATTTTGGGTTTTTGGGTTGCTTAATTTCTTGTCTAATGGTTTAGTCCATTACCAAAGGATCACGTGTTTTCACAACCCTAGAGATGAGAGCTTTTGAAAACAATGTGGGGAAAGGATAGAATATTTGTAACCAGCATTTTCTCCTTTTCCGACAACATTTTATATGCCCTGTAAGACAAATATCGCAGTTTGAGTCACATCCAATTTGCTATCTGCAAATGTTTCAGTGAGTGAGTGAGTAAGTGAGTGAGGAAGGAACGGACGAAGAAATGAAAGATGGAAAGAAGGAACGAACAGACGGAAGAAGGAAGGAAAGATGGAAAGAAAGATGGAAGTAAGCACAGGAAGAATAAGTAAGAATTTCTGCACTTATACATACCCCGGCAAGCTACTGTCGTCCTTGAAAGAAGAGCGTCTATTGACTCGGTTTTCAGTCTTTTCAAATAGTGATTGAAATTAAAAGCGGTAGGAATTAAACGTTTCACTGCACAGTGGCCTCGGCATGGTCTCTTTGTGTTGACTCGTGTAATATTTACATTGCAATCCTGAAATAACTATGTTTGCAAAAGATTTTCCAATTGAAGAGATATAAAGGTTCAAGATTTGTGCATAAACTGGATTTTGGGTTGGCCTGATCTTGGTTATGACAATTCAGAGCCCTAGCCTAGTACTGGTGTAACCAAGGACAAACGTTGGCTATCGCCGTTATGTGACGGAAATAACACTGAAAGTGGCGTAAAACGGCATTCAATCAACCAGTCAAATAATCGGCTAATTTAACCCTTAAGCTTCCAACCACGACTCACTGACCTTTTGCTGACATTGCAGATCAAGATCAGACTGCACAGAACGTGCAGTCTCACTGTCCTATAAGGAGATATTTGTCCCCCAAAACTAACTTTGAAATAGCAATATTTGGGTTTTTACTATCGACTTGACCGTTTCATTTAGTTATTTAGCAGGATAAGGGTTAAACGCTTATAAATTCTTTCCCAACGGAAACAAAAAATGGACTTGGCCAATTTTGAAGGCATTTGAGCCATGCTCTGGCAAAAGGGGGCTAAATGCATCTCCGTGATGCATGATACCAAGCAAGTCATCAAATAATTACGGATCTATAAAAACCGTGTAGTTTAACAATCGACTTGATCTGCAAAGGTTGACACGAGTTGATAAGTTTTGCAGGTGCATTAAGCCTCCTTTTGACAGAGCACGACTTATGTATTATCAACCCTCTGTGGTTTAACCCTTAAACTGCTTAATAAATTAAACGAAACTTTTAAGGCAATTTTAAAAAATCCAAATTTTGATATTTCAAAGTTATTGGTGGGGGTAAAATACCTCCATATCGGACAGTGTAGATCCAAGATCAGACTGCACGTTCTTTGCAGCCTGATCTTGATTTACACTGTCCGCAAAAGGTCAGTGAGTCGCGCTCAGCAGCTTAAATGTTAATGCATCTGCGTAAAGCATTAACCCAAGAAATTCGTCACTTAAGTACGGTCTATAAAATCCATTTTGTCTAATAGCCGACTGAATTATGAAGTAGACTCGTCCTTTGGCATGCGCCGAGTCCCCATAGCTCAGTCGGTAGAGTACAGGACTTGAGAACAGGAGGTCGCTGGTTCGATCCCCGGCTCGGCCAATTTCTTTCCTAGGACTGATGATATGACAGGATTCATTCCTCGCTCACCGCTGACCATTGTTTCGGCCATTGTTATGTGGGAAAGCAGCTAGTGGCATGGAAAGAATATTGTGCTTAGTACTGGTAAAAGAAACTGCAGGAAAGCATGGATAGGTGCACTGGCCGCCGCGATAGAACTGAAATAATGTTGAAACGGCGTTAAACACCATACAATCAACCAATCAATCCTTTGGCATGCAAGAAATTTACAAATTGCAAAAAGTTTCGACCCATATTAGCCTGCTCAGTCTGCACAGGCTGACATGGTTCGATGCTTTTTTGCAGATGCGTTAAACCCGTTTTCTTCAAGCATGGCTCATAAATATCAAACGGTGAAGAGGGTCACCGGGGCAGTTACATAGCATGGAACAGAGGAAAAAGAAAATAGAAAAGACAAAAAGGGGCCTTAAGAGGCAAACAGCTAATGCAGAAAAATGTGCACCTAGCCTGATTTCTATGTGAACTATTTGAACTTAACCTTTAGGCTGCTGAGCGCGACACACTGACCTTTTGCGGAGAATGTAGATCAAGATGAGACTGCACAGAACGTGCAGTCTGATCATTGATCAACACAATCCTATAAGGAGATATTTTTCTGCTAAAGAGTTTGTAATAGCATTATTCATGTTTTTACAATTGCCTCGAAAGTTTCATTTAAGTTATTCAGCAGGATAAGGGTTAAGTGTTTTGTGGATTCATGGGAGACCAACCAATGTGAATCTTTAAACATGGCAAAAAGGTTATCGTTCGTTGATACTAGAAATTCCGATAAATATCTGCAAGATATCTGTCATGGAGGCCAATAAGATGCAACCTTTTTCATCCAACAAAGGGTTAAAAGTCACGTGCTTACGACTTTTCGTTACAAAATATCATTTTCTCCCTCTCCCCTACCCTCAAAGAAAACGGGTCAAAATCTGGATTAATCACCCTTTAACCCTTTACCACACATCCCGCGTTTTTAATGACCTCAGAGACAACTTTTGAAAACATTAAAAGAAAGGGAGAAAATGCTGGCAACCAGCATTTTGTCCCTTTTCCACAATGTTTTCCACTCTTTCTAATAAAAGTCCTCTCCTTTCTGCCACATTAAATTTGTCGTCTGCAAAATGCTTTCAATTTTGGACCAGTCTAAAATTTTGTGGGATAAAGAGTTAATTCTCATCATGCTTATGTAAAAAGGAATGTTAGATTACCTGACAATATTTAACCCTTATCCTGCTAATAACTTAATAAATCTTTCAAGACGATAGTAAAAACCCGAATAATGTTATTTCAAACTTACTTTGTTGGAGAACAATATCTCCTAAACGGACAGTTTAGATCCAAGATCAGACTGCATGTTCTGTGGACTTCTTGATCTATACTGTCCACAAAAGGTCAATGAGTCGCGCTAAGCAGCGTTAAAGAGTTAATTTTATTTCCCATTTTTTTTTTTTTTTTTTTCAATGAAGGTCTTTGCGCATATACGCATATACAGAAAAATAAAGAACTTGAAATGTTTTAAAATTCAAGGGAGAGAGAGAGAGAGAGAGAGAGAGAGAGAAACAAGAACGATGATTAGGAATACAAATAGATGGCGTAAGAGGCACTGGAATATGAATATTGAAACTCTTTTGTGGTTCAATACATAATATGGAGAAAAATAACCACACAAGCAATTGTCTCTTTTTCCTCATCATTTTACATATTCACAATTGAAAAGTGAAATCTTTAAATAGATATGAGCCACGCTCTGTGAAAAGGTGGGTTAATGCATCAGTTAAAATGTTTTCAATGTACCATCAAAACCATTCACTTTGATCTGAGACACTAATTAGTAATGTGTTCAACAGTGTAATGGAGAGAAAGGGGCACTTATTTGTTTGTCTACCTCTCTGTTTCATGCAACAGATGCCCGTTGTCCCTAAAAAGTTTTCTCCCTGGTTTACACACCTATGCCATGATTCCTCGGGACCTTTCCGTCGTCAGTTAATGGTCTCAACATATGCAAATTATCAATGTGAAGCATGGAAGCTAAGCTGAACAAGATAGAAAATTTGAAACGCGGACGAAGAAGGGTGGGGACAAAAGGCTCAAAATACATGTCTTTTCTAACACTGAAGTATAACACAACTTGTGATTGGTTGAACAAATATTTCAAGCCAATCAGAAGCTGCGTTACTCACAAATGTAGTTTCCACAGACTGTCATCCACTTATACTTTACATTTATATGCATGCGAAAACCAAATATGGGTTTGCGTAAAGTTTGCCATTCCACTCCATCACTGCACTTTTGTCTAATGCCAGCAATTTTGTCAGTTTGATTTTAATATAATTCCATCAGGAGAGGGAGTTTTTTGTTGTGTTTTTGTTCCTTTTAAGTGAAAAAGACCCCAATTTGTGTCGTAAATGTCAAAATCAGGTTTGCGCATGTCCGCAAGTGCCATATGACTGTGGGTTGTCACGGAAACCGTTTTTAGATTCTGGTCTCCGTACAATTGTTAAGTTAATCTAGCATTTTGACTATGTCATTGCGCTCACTTGAGGCACATATCAGCTTGTGACATATTCCGTGTTCAAGCTGTATGGATTTGATAAGGCAATGGGTTTACCTTTTACCCTCTCAGCATAATCAAGTAACAAAAACTGATATAACCTTACAAACTATCATACTATTCCCAAAGCAAATTGGATTGTATCCCCTGACTGCACAAAGCAGAACTGCTTCTGATCTCTTTTTTTCTACTTTATATCCCATTTTGCCAGTTAAAATGTTTTCATTTTACCATCAAAACCATTCACTTTGGTGTGAGACACTAATTAGTTATGTGTTCAACAGTGTAATGGAGAGAAAGGGGCACTTATTTGTTTGTCTACCTCATTGTTTCATGCAACAGGTGCCCGTTGTCCCTAAAAAGTTTTCTCCCTGGTTTACAGACCCGTGCAATGATTCCTCGAGACCTTTCCGTCTCCAGTTAATGGTCTCAACATATGCAAAATATCAATGTGAAGCATGGAAGCTAAGCTGGACAAGATAGAAAATTTGAAACGCGGACGAAGAAGGGTGGGGACAAAAGGCTCAAAATACATGTTTTTTCTAACACTGAAATGTAACGCAACTTGTGATTGGTTGAACAAATATTTTAAGCCAATCAGAAGCTGCGTTACTCACAAATGTAGAAAAATCTGGAGAATAAGTCTCAGAATGTTCTTCAGAATGGTTCGTGAATACGGACCCAGGAATTCGTGCCGGCCTGCTAAGGATTACATATTATCCTTCAAATGGAAGCTGAATAAGACTGAAAATTCTAATTGAAACGGGGGTGGAACATAGGTGGGGACGAAAGACTCGTAGTCCGATCTTCTGCCACCCATTCCATTCAAAAAGTTGTCCAATTTCCTTGTTGTATAGCATGTATCGATCAGGTATATGTCCCCGTTTGCAAAGGATTACACACAACCCTTCAAAATGGACATAAACGTCACTTTTAACCCATATTTTCAAACAATTCTAATCGCATTTTCACAACTACTTGAGGTCCTTTGTTCCAATTTCTTTGAACGAGCAGGGGTAATATGTAAATAAATAATTTTGTCAGGCAAAATTCAGCTGCCTCTCTGACTAAGTGGGCTAGACGGTCAGCCCGATAGTAATTTTTAATCTTGGTCCGGATTATTTTCAGGGTTCTATCCTCTGACTCCTTTCTTCCAATCTTTTTTCCCTCTGTCACAATATTTCCCCCATTCTGTCTTGGTTCTGTTATAGATCTATATGTAGATCTGTAATATTTATCTGAAACCGGTGTAAACTTTGTCATCCAAATGCATTAGCCTATTTTCTCTGTAACTTTCCACTTACATATCATTTACGTGCACGCGAAAACCAAATACGATTCTGCATAAAGTTTGCCATTGCACTCCCTAACTGCACTTTTGTTTAATGCCACCAGTTTTGTCATTCTGATTTGAACCTAATTCCATCAGGAGAGGGAGTTATTTTGCTGCTGGTGAATACGGACCCAATAATTCGTGCCGGTCTGCCAGGAATTACATATTATACTTCAAATGGAAGCTGAATAAGACAGAAATTTCAATTTGAAACGGGCGTGGAACAAAGGTGGGGACTAAAGACTCATTGTCCGATTTTCTGCCACAGTTGCATTCAAAGTTACGTTAATTTCCTTGTTCTATGGCATTTATCGATCAGGAATATGTCGCCGTTTGAAAAAGAATTACAAATCAGACTTCAAAATAGAAATCAACGTCACTTTAAACCCATTTTTTCGAACAATTCTAATCGAACTTTCACAAGTACTTGAGGTCCTTTCTCCCAGTTTCTTTGAAAGGGGAGGGGAAATAAGTAAATTAATAATTTTGTCAGGAAGAATTCAGCTGCCTCTCTGGCTTAGTGGGCTAGACGGTGAGCCCGATAATGATTTTTAATCTTCGTCCGGGTTAACTTCAGGGTTCCATTCTCTGACCCCTTTCTTTACACCTTTTTTCCCCCGTCACAATATTTTACCCTATTATGTCTTGGATAGATCTATATGTAGATCTATAATATATATCTTAAACCGGTGTAAACTGTCCTGATCCGACATAATATGACCTGAGCCCGTACTGACATGGATAAATACCTAAAATGCAGACAACAAGGATAGGTAGACTAGAATAACAAATCAGTTTCCACAGACTGTCATCCACTGATGTTTTACATTTATATGCATGCGAAAGCCAAATATGGGTTTGCGTAAAGTTTGCCATTCCACTCCATCACTGCACTTTTGTCTAATGCCAGCAATTTTGTCAGTTTGATTTTAATATAATTCCATCAGGAGAGGGGGGGGGGTTGTTCTGATTTGTTTTCTTTTTAAGTGAAAAACAGCCCAATTTGTATTGTAAATGTCAAAATTAGGTTTTCGCATGTCTGCAAGTTCCACATGAGAGTGGGTTGTCCCGGAAACCGATTTTAGCTTCTAGTCTCCGTAATATTGTTAAGTTAATCTAGCGTTTTGTCTATGTCGTTTGAATCACTTGGGGCACATGTCAGCTTGTGACATATTCCGGGTGCAAACCCTGGCTAGCCGTATGGATTTGATAAGGCAATGGGTTTACCTTTTTCCCTCTCAGCATAATCAAGTAACAAAAACTGATATAACCTTACAAACTATCATACTATTCCCAAACCAAATTGGATTATATCCCCTGACTGCACAAAGCAGAACTGCTCTTGATCTCTTTTTTTTCTACTTCATACCCCATTTTGCCAGTTAAAATGTTTTCAATGGACCATCAAAACCATTCACTTTGATCTGAGACACTAATTAGTAATGTGTTCATCAGTGTAATGGAGAGAAAGGGGCACTTATTTGTTTGTCTACCTCTTCGTTTCATGCAACAGGTGCCCGTTGTCCCTAAAAAGTTTTCTCCCTGGTTTACACACCTATGCCATGATTCCTCGGGACCTTTCCGTCGTCAGTTAATGGTCTCAACATATGCAAATTATCAATGTGAAGCATGGAAGCTAAGCTGAACAAGATAGAAAATTTGAAACGCGGACGAAGAAGGGTGGGGACAAAAGGCTCATCCGGGTTGACTTCAGGGTTCTATTCTCTGACCCCTTTCTTTACACCTTTTTTCCCCTGTCACAATATTTTACCCCATTATGTCTTGGATAGATCTATAGGTAGATCTATAATATATATCTTAAACCGGTGTAAACTGTCCTGATCCGACATAATATGACCTGAGCCCGTAATGACATGGATAAATACCTAAAATGCAAACAACAAGGATAGGTAGACTAGAATAACAAATCAGTTTCCACAGACTGTCATCCACTGATGTTCTACGTTTATATGCATGCGACAGCCAAATATGGGTTTGCGTAAAGTTTGCCATTCCACTCCATCACTGCACTTTTGTCTAATGCCAGCAATTTTGTCAGTTTGATTTTAATATAATTCCATCAGGTGAGGGGGGGGGTTGTTCTGATTTGTTTTCTTTTTAAGTGAAAAACAGCCCAATTTGTGTTGTAAATGTCAAAATCAGGTTTTCGCATGTCTGCAAGTTCCACATGAGAGTGGGTTGTCCCGGAAACCGATTTTAGCTTCTAGTCTCTGTAAAATTGTTAAGTTAATCTAGCGTTTTGACTATGTCGTTTGAATCACTTGGGGCACATGTCAGCTTGTGACATATTCCGGGTGCAAACCCTGGCTAGCCGTATGGATTTGATAAGGCAATGGGTTTACCTTTTTCCCTCTCAGCATAATCAAGTAACAAAAACTGATATACCCTTACAAACTATCATACTATTCCCAAACCAAATTGGATTGTATCCCCTGACTGCACAAAGCAGAACTGCTCCTGATCTCTTTTTTTTCTACTTCATACCCCACTTTGCCAGTTAAAATGTTTTCAATGGACCATCAAAACCATTCACTTTGATCTGAGACACTAATTAGTAATGTGTTCAACAGTGTAATGGAGAGAAAGGGGCACTTATTTGTTTGTCTACCTCATTGTTTTATGCAACAGGTGCCCGTTGTCCCTAAAATGTTTTCTCCCTGGTTTACACACTTATGCCATGATTCCTCGAGACCTTCCGTCGTCAGTTAATGGTCTCAACATATGCAAAATATCAATGTGAAGCATGGAAGCTAAGCTGAACAAGATAGAAAATTTGAAACGCGGACGAAGAAGGGTGGGGACAAAAGGCTCAAAATACATGTTTTTTTTCTAACACTGAAGTATAACACAACTTGTGATTGGTTGAACAAATATTTTAAGCCAATCAGAAGCTGCGTTACTCACAAATGTAGAAAAATCTGGAGAATAAGTCTCAGAATGTTCTTCAGAATGGTTGGTGAATACGGACCCAGGAATTCGTGCCGGCCTGCTAAAGATTACATATTATCCTTCAAATGGAAGCTGAATAAGACTGAAAATTCAAATTGAAACGGGGGTGGAACATAGGTGGGGACGAAAGACTCGTAGTCCGATCTTCTGTCACCCGTTCCATTCAAAAAGTTGTCCAATTTCCTTGTTGTATAGCATGCATCGATCAGGAATATGTCCCCGTTTGCAAAGGATTACACACAAGCCTTCAGAATGGACATAAACGTCACTTTTAACCCATATTTTCAAACAATTCTAATCGCATTTTCACAACTACTTGAGGTCCTTTGTTCCAATTTCTTTGAACGGGGAGGGGTAATATGTAAATAAATAATTTTGTCAGGAAAAATTCAGCTGCCTCTCTGACTAAGTGGGCTAGACGGTCAGCCCGATAGTAATTTTTGAGTCGCCTGGTTGCGTAGCAACCAGGCTCTCATTGTTATCATCCTGATCTATGGGGTGACGTAGGCATACCTCCGGCCTTGTACTGCTTCCTGGCCGAGTTCCGGTTTACGAGATAAAACATAGTTTTCTAATTATTTGGTAAACAACCCAGTTTCTATCGAAAATAACTTACAATCGTGCCTTTGTGATACTGAATATGTCTATACAGACTGAGCCATTTAACGGTTCAAACATTTGAAAAAACCATTTCGTCCACATGGGAACACGTTAGCCTATTTACACAAACGTCATCTCTAAATATAGCGCATTATGTATGTATCTAAAAATAGCCGTTGTGACCTAAACGAGTTTGCGGACACACTGAAAAATACTCTTCAAGCGTCTTTACTACGGCACACTTCTATTTGTGGACAATTCTCAGTGAAAATGGTTTGATAATTACCCATTAGAAGTATAGTCTAAATCTTACAATCTGTCCTTAATTGTTGCAAGTCTTATTACAATTTAACACTCAACCTATGGTCGGAAAGAGAAAGGCGATACCGAGTTTGGCATGGAAGCTTTCAATGGAGATTTTTCCCAACAGTAGGCTATTTTTTTAAACAAATTTATAACGAATTGGAATGGTTGCGTTGCCTTCTTAGACATTCTTACACGTTGCTACTTCAGCGTTTTTTATTCTAGACTTCAAGTACTTTGCACACCAATATTATAGGTGCACAGAGATCGTACATAGCGTATGTAATGCGCACGGTTCTAGGCTGTGCCAAGTCATCGCTTAGCAGGTGCTTTCTGGAATGTAGCTGTGCGACAGATATAGATCTTATAATCACGTGACGTATAACGCCATTTCCACCACGGAATTCTTTATAAATTTACATAATAATGAATCATTCGCTGAAGCGGCCCTTACTTTCAGCGTACACCGACCTATCGCTTCACGATCCATGCAGGGCGAGTGTTTAAAGTACATGTATACTGTGTTTGATTGGTTGTTTTTCGTTTTTAAAGAGGTGAATTTGTATAAGTCTGCTGTTTTTTTTTTTTTTTTTTTTAATGTGCGATTAACCTAGATCTAGTATTTATGAAACAAAAATTTATTAGTGCGGGTGTCAGAACACAAGGTGCTTTCGTAACTGCCAAAATCTGAATTCACACGGGAATTCTTGAAACTACACAGTTCTAACAACCAGCAGTCTAAGAACTTGACTTTTTACTCCACTATATTTCAAATATAAAAGAGCAGATCAATGTTAACCCACTCGAATAACAAGTTCTTTATTGGAGTGTTTGTAATCTTGTAAAGGGTTGTTGTAAAGGGTAATTTAGAGCGAATCGCAAACATTTAGTTTAAGTCAAAGCACTATACATGTAGATCTCTAAAATTTTGAATTGTTGTGGAAGCAGTACTAATTCCGGGGACTTTATAAAACAGAGACAAAGTTAAAGGGCTGATGATCATGCCATTAGGTTATATTGTTCTTCTTGAGCTGTAGCAGCCACATTCTTAGATTCCATTGTGGACAAAACTTGAACCCGGATAGCAACAAATACAAAATATTTCCAAAGGACATGTAGATTACTGAGTCAAATATTTGTGTGTGCTCCAGAGGCTACATTTCAGTCTAATGATCATGAAATTGCCAGGCTGTTTGTCTCGATAATAATTCTTGACAAAACTGAAAGAAGGTCACCGGGGGTTAAAAGAAAAAGGTTGTCACTAGGTGAAATCAGACGGAACCGTAATAGATCTAGTGCTTTAGAATCCATTTATGTTCAGTCCAATACTCACGGAACTTTGTCAGACTGCTTAGATTAGATATGGGTGAGTTGCAAAAGGGTATCTTTGGTCTAAAAGTGTGTCACTAGATCCAATACCAGAAGACAAAGTTCATTTGAGTTCCATACTAATGTTGCCTAAATGGTCCTCTTGTAAAATTGTTCAAGTCGTTCAGCTCTGTTTCTATAAACTTCACAGAAGCTTGAGAAATGAGTAGTTTCATTTCAAAATAACCGCCTCTGAAACTGTATAAGCAATTATACCCAAATTTCATATCTAGCATCCTGTATTTGGAAAGGATAATTATTGAAATTAAACGATATATGTATAACCATTTTAGAAAATTTGTGTCATATAAAAACAACTTGCTCTAAATCTGGGGAGAAAATGTATGCCCTATTCTACTGAAATTATTTAGAATGCTTGTTTTAGCAATATCAGTAAGAATTAAGATACACATGTAAGTTAAGTCACCCAGATTCTGCGCCAGAAAAACTTTTTTATCAACCTAGAAGCCTAATTTTTGTCCACATTCTTTACAGGCATTATTAAGCTAGGGAGGAACTGTTAATATTGATTTAACTTCGACAGTTGTTACGCCCCACGGAATTTCGGGTGGGGGGAGATATGGTTTTCATGTTGTCTGTCCGTCTGTCCGTTCGTCCGTCCGATCTTCCGTCCATCCAAACAGATATAAATCGTTGACGAAAGTTAATGAAACTTCATACATGTAGTCCTCATAATAGTCCGCCGATATACTTTTTTTAATATAATGCCTTGTCATGGAAAAAGGGGGCTTGATGTCTTTCGGTTTCATTTGTTTTTGTTTTTAACGCGATGTCATGGCAAAAGGGGGTTTGATGTATATTTCCATTCTGGACCAATCTCTTTAATTACTGGACACAATTTTATGAAACTTCATATTTATAGTGTTTATCGTAAGCCACAGACAATCAGTATTTGTTTTTATTTAACGAAATGCCGTATCATGGAAAAAGGGGGCTTAATGTATATTTTCGCCAATAACAAAAAAGGCCATTTACATGCAAAACAAAATACCTCTTATAATAATGTTTCTATCAAAAAAAGGGTTTTTTTTTTCGGTGGTGGATATCATTTCAACGAAATGACTTGTTTTATACTGATTGTACCCTTTGAAAACCATTTTTTAAATGAAGTCACCCGGGGTAAGAGACTTTGAACTTTTTAAACCTGTTCCTGGTGACAGTACTGTCTTATGGTTAAGTTATTTTGTACCTTGAATGCTTTTAATAGATTTGAACAAAAAAGGCTGAAAACTTCTAACCCATTACCATCCAGGCGACTCTCAGGACTATCAGTCCTTTGATTAATCTTGGTCCGGATTATTTTCAGGGTTCTATCCTCTGACCCCTTTCTTCCAATCTTTTTTCCCTCTGTCACAATATTTCCCCCATTCTGTCTTGGTTCTGTTATAGATCTATATGTAGATCTGTAATATTTATCTGAAACCGGTGTAAACTTTGTCATCCAAATGAATTAGCCTATTTTCTCTGTAACTTTCCACTTACATATCATTTACGTGCACGCGAAAACCAAATACGATTCTGCATAAAGTTTGCCATTGCACTCCCTAACTGCACTTTTGTTTAATGCCACCAATTTTGTCATTCCGATTTGAACCTAATTCCATCAGGAGAGGGAGTTATTTTGCTGCTGGTGAATACGGACCCTATAATTCGTGCCGGTCTGCTAGGAATTACATATTATACTTCAAATGGAAGCTGAATAAGACAGAAATTTCAATTTGAAACGAGCGTGGAACAAAGTTGGGGACTAAAGACTCATTGTCCGATTTTCTGCCACAGTTGCATTCAAAGTTACGTTAATTTCCTTGTTCTATGGCATTTATCGATCAGGAATATGTCGCCGTTTGAAAAAGAATTACAAATCAGACTTCAAAACAGAAATAAACGTCACTTTAAACTTTTTTTTCGAACAATTCTAATCGAACTTTCACAAGTACTTGAGGTCCTTTCTCCCAGTTTCTTTGAAAGGGGAGGGGAAATAAGTAAATTAATAATTTTGTCAGGCAAAATTCAGTTGCCTCTCTGGCTTAGTGGGCTAGACGGTGAGCCCGATAATGATTTTTAATCTTCGTCCGGGTTAACTTCAGGGTTCTATTCTCTGACCCCTTTCTTTACACCTTTTTTTCCCCTGTCACAATATTTTACCCCATTATGTCTTGGATAGATCTATAGGTAGATCTATAATATATATCTTAAACCGGTGTAAACTGTCCTGATCCGACATAATATGACCTGAGCCCGTAATGACATGGATAAATACCTAAAATGCAGACAATAAGGATAGGTAGACTAGAATAACAAATCAGTTTCCACAGACTGTCATCCACTAATGTTTTACGTTTATATGCATGCGACAGCCAAATATGGGTTTGCGTAAAATTTGCCATTTGACTCCATCACTGCACTTTTGTCTAATGCCAGCAATTTTGTCAGTTTGATTTTAATATAATTCCATCAGGAGAGGGGGGATTGTTCTGATTTGTTTTCTTTTTAAGTGAAAAACAGCCCAATTTGTGTTGTAAATGTCAAAATCAGGTTTTCGCATGTCTGCAAGTTCCACATGAGATTGGGTTGTCCCGGAAACCGATTTTATCTTCTAGTCTCTGTAAAATTGTTAAGTTAATCTAGCGTTTTGACTATGTCGTTTGAATCACTTGGGGCACATGTCAGCTTGTGACATATTCCGGGTGCAAACCCTGGCTAGCCGTATGGATTTGATAAGGCAATGGGTTTACCTTTTTCCCTCTCAGCATAATCAAGTAACAAAAACTGATATACCCTTACAAACTGTCATACTATTCCCAAACCAAATTGGATTGTATCCCCTGACTGCACAAAGCAGAACTGCTCTTGATCTCTTTTTTTTCTACTTCATACCCCATTTTGCCAGTTAAAATGTTTTCAGTGGACCATCAAAACCATTCACTTTGATCTGAGACACTAATTAGTAATGTGTTCAACAGTGTAATGGAGAGAAAGGGGCACTTATTTGTTTGTCTACCTCATTGTTTCATGCAACAGGTGCCCGTTGTCCCTAAAATGTTTTCTCCCTGGTTTACACACCTATGCCATGATTCCTCGAGACCTTTCCGTCGTCAGTTAATAGTCTCAACATATGCAAAGTATCAATGTAAGCATGGAAGCTAAGCTGAACAAGATAGAAAATTTGAAACGCGGACGAAGAAGGGTGGGGACAAAAGGCTCAAAATACATGTTTTTTTTTTCTAACACTGAAGTATAACACAACTTGTGATTGGTTGAACAAATATTTTAAGCCAATCAGAAGCTGCGTTACTCACAAATGTAGAAAAATCTGGAGAATAAGTCTCAGAATGTTCTTCAGAATGGTTGGTGAATACGGACCCAGGAATTCGTGCCGGCCTGCTAAAGATTACATATTATCCTTCAAATGGAAGCTGAATAAGACTGAAAATTCAAATTGAAACGGGGGTGGAACATAGGTGGGAACGAAAGACTCATAGTCCGATCTTCTGCCACCCGTTCCATTCAAAAAGTTGTCCAATTTCCTTGTTGTATAGCATGTATCGATCAGGTATATGTCCCCGTTTGCAAAGGATTACACACAAGCCTTCAAAATGGACATAAACGTCACTTTTAACCCATGTTTTCAAAGAATTCTAATCGAATTTTCACAACTACTTGAGGTCCTTTGTTCCAATTTCTTTGAAAGGGGAGGGGTAATACGTAAATAAATAATTTTGTCATGCAAACTTCAGCAGCCTCTCTGACTAAGTGGGCTAGACGGTCAGCCCGATAGTAATTTTTAATCTTGGTCCGGATTATTTTCAGGGTTCTATCCTCTGACCCCTTTCGTTCCATGTTTTTTCCCTCTGTCACAATGTTTCCCCCATTCTGCCTTGGTTCTTGGATAGATCTCTATGTACATGTAGATCTACAATATTTATGTGAAACCGGTGTAAACTTTGTCATCCAAATGAATTAGCCTATTTTCTCTGTAACTTTCCACTTACATATCATATTTACGTGCACGCGAAAACCAAATACGATTTTGCTTAAAGTTTGCCATTCCACTCCCTGACTGCTCTTTTGTCTAAGGCCACCAATTTTGTCATTCCGATTTGTATATAATTTCATCAGGAGAGGGAGTTATTTAGTTGCTGGTGAATACGGACCCAATAATTCGTGCCGGTCTGCCAGGGATTACATATTAAACTTCAAATGGAAGCTGAATAAGACAGAAATTTCAAATTGAAACGGGTGTGGAACAAAGGTGGGGACTAAAGTCTCATAGTCCGATCATCTGCCACCGCTTCATTCAAAGACGCGCTAACTTCCTTGTTTTATGACATGTCTCAATCAGAAATATGTCCCCGTTTGCAAAGGATTACGTCAGTTATAAACCACTTTTTTTTTTTTTCGAACAATTCTAATGGAATTTTCACAAGTACTTGAGGGTTTTTGTTCCTATTTCTTTGAAAGGGGAGGAGGAAGATTAAGCCTGTCCCCGTTGTAGATATACATATTACAAGTGGCACAGGCTACTCTGTCGTTGCTATTCAGTGGGCTACATGTATATCACAGAATAGCCGATCAGATCAGCATACACATTTCCAGTTTGGCTGCAGAGGTAACATTGCGATTTTGCACAATTTGAAATTGGTAATCGAAACTGAAAGAAATATAAGCAAACATAAAAGGTGATACCAAAAATTCAATTTACTTATTCGTCAGGTCAAGAATGTTGGAAAAATTGCGGCTCTGGAAGTCAAAGTGACCTCCTCTGAATCTCTGTTAGTCAAGCGTCCTGTTCTAAAAATACACAAACAGAATTCTGACCGTTTTTAGTAGCCTGTACTGATCTCTATACCCTTGCTGTATCAGAGAACGTTACCAATCTAGGAGAATATGAAAATGAACAATTTTGTCAGACAGAATTCAAGCGTCCTGTTCTAAAAATACGCAAACAGAATTCTGACCGTTTTTAGTAGCCTGTACTGATCTCTATACCCTTGCTGTATCAGAGAACGTTACCAATCTAGGAGAATATGAAAATAAACAATTTTGTCAGGCAGAATTCAAGCGTCCTGTTCTAAAAATACGCAAACAGCGGGTAAAACTGCTACAAATGAGTGGGTAGTTGTGAGAGCCAAGTTACAGTTCTTGTCTATGTATTTAGAAGAAAGGGTAGGGCAAAATTCAGTTTTCTTTTTCTTGCTTATGCAACAGGAACCGGTTGCCTCCGAAAGTGTCAGAAGTTGATTGTATGTTTTCTCGGGCGCGCGAAGGTCATGTACATGCGGTTAGTTATTGGGACCGATTTAATGTTTCGGGGGCCCTAGTAAGAGAAAAAGGGGAACGAAAATTGGGTTCCCATGGTTTGACTTATGCAACACATACCAGTTGCTTCTGAAAGATTCGTAAGTGGATTATATGTTTTCGCGGGCACGTACAGGTCATGCACATGGGGATAGCTACTGAGACTGCTTTTATGTTACGGTGGCCCCAGTAAGAGAAAAGGGAAAAAATTGGTTCCCATTGTTTGACTTATGCAACAGGTAGCGGTTGCTTCTGAAGGCATCATAAGTCGATATTTCATGTTTTCACGGGTGCGTAACCAGCACATATCAGTTGGTAGTCATCGTAACTACGTTTCTTGTCTACATATGAAGAGAAATAATACAAAATATAGTTCCTTTTGTTCGACTCATGCTACAGGAACCAGTTGCTACAGAAATTTATCCACTTGTGACACTATTTTTTGGGGTTTTACACTGTCCATTGATCATCTTAGAATATTCAATGTATCAATGTGCAGTGTGGAAGCCGGCCTGAACTAGAATGACAAATCGGATCCAGGGTTGTCAACCTGGTAGTATGCTCGAAAACATGTTACCAAGTTCTTCTGTCACCCTGTTTTCCTAAATTCTAGCCCAATGTCGGTAAATTCTGGCGTGTATGGATGGAGGATGCATCTCAATTCGCCAAGGATTACATATCAGCCTTCAAAGAAGACCTAAAAGCACTTTAAAACTTCCCTTATTGTTTAGATCGATGGTTTAGCCGCCATTTTGTTTTTCTTGGCCGCCATCTTGGATTTTTTTCTCCAAGGAATTATGGGAAGGGAGGGGGGATATGGTTATAGGTATATATAGCCAGACTAATTTTCAGTTGCTTCCATAGCACTGTGGGTAAGACCGCTGTGCCAAGAGCCATTTTTGATCCTAGTGGCCAGAGGTTCGAACCCCAGCTTTGCCATTTTTTTTTTTTTTTTTTCTTTTAATTTATTTTTATCATTTTCTTTATTTATTATCATTTATTCTTATGTCATTGGCCAATTTCAATATACTTTAAAGATGTACAAGACATTTTCATGGGAAAGATTTCGGTATCATGCTATATCTTTGATGGCTTTGGCTGTGCGCAAGAGCCGCCTATGGCTGTTTCTAAACAGCGAGTAAAACTGCTACAAATGAGTGGGTAGTTGTGAGAGCCAAGTTACAGTTCTTGTCTATGTATTTAGAAGAAAGGGTAGGGCAAAATTCAGTTTTCTTTTTCTTGCTTATGCAACAGGAACCAGTTGCTTCCAAAAGCGTCGGAAGTCGATGATATGTTTTTGCGGTCACACAAAGGTCATGTACATGCGGTTAGTTATTGGGACCGATTTAATGTTTCGGGGGCCCTAGTAAGAGAAAAAAGGGAAAAAAAAATTAGGTTTCCATTCTTTGACTTATGCAACAGGTACCGGTTGCCTCTAAAAGTGTCGGAAGTTGATTATATGTTTTCGTGGGCGCGCTAAGGTCATGTACATGCGGTTAGTTATTGGGACCGATTTAATGTTTCGGGGGCCCTAGTAAGAGAAAAAGGGGAACAAAAATTGGGTTCCTATGCTTTGACTTATGCAACACATACCGGTTGCTTCTGAAAGATTCGTAAATGGATTATATGTTTTCGCGGGCGCGTAAAGGTCATGCACATGGGGATAGCTACTGAGACCGCTTTCATGTTACGGTGGCCCCAGTAAGAGAAAAGGGAAAAAATTGGTTCCCATTGTTTGACTTATGCAACAGGTAGCGGTTGCTTCCGAAGGCATCATAAGTCGATATTTCATGTTTTCATGGGTGCGTAACCGGCACATATGAGTTGGTAGTCATCATAACTACATTTCTTGTCTACATATGAAGAGAAATAATACAAAATATAGTTCCTTTTGTTCGACTCATGCTACAGGAACCAGTTGCTACAGAAATTTATCCACTTGTGACAATATTTTCTGGGGCTTTTACACTGTCCATTGATCATCTTAGGATATTCAATGTATCAATGTGCAGTGTGGAAGCCGGCCTGAACTAGAATGACAAATCGGATCCAGGGTTGTCAACCTGGTAGTATGCTCGAAAACATGTTACCAAGTTCTTCTGTCACCCTGTTTTCCTAATTTCTAGCCCAATTTCGGTAAATTTTGGCGTGTATGAAAGGAGAATGCATCTCAATTCGCCAAGGATTACATATCAGCCTTCAAAGAAGACCTAAAAGCACTTTAAAACTTCCCTTATTGTTTAGATCGATGGTTTAGCCGCCATTTTGTTTTTCTTGGCCGCCATCTTGGATTTTTTTCTCCAAGGAATTATGGGAAGGGAGGGGTGATATGGTTATAGGTATATATAGCCAGACTAATTTCCAGTTGCCTCCATAGCACTGTGGGTAAGACCGCTGTGCCAAGAGCCATTTTTGATCCTGGTGGCCAGAGGTTCGAACCCCAGCTGTGCCATTTTTTTTTTTTTTTTTTTTCTTTTAATTCATTTTTATCATTTTCTTTAATTTTTGTCATTTATTCTTATGTCATTGGCCAATTTCAACAATTTCAATATACTTTAAGGATGTACAAGACATTTTCATGGGAAAGATTTCGGTATCATGCTATATCTTTGATGGCTTTGGCTGCGCGCAAGAGCCGCGTATGGCCGTTTCTGAACAGCGAGTAAAACTGTTACAAATGAGTGGGTAGTTGTGAGAGCCAACTTACAGTTCTTGTCTATGTATTTAGAAGAAAGGGTAGGGAAAAATTCAGTTTTCTTTTTCTTGCTTTTGAAACAGGAACCGGTTGCTTCCGAAAGCGTAGCAAGTCGGTAATATGTTTTTGCGGGCACGCAAAGGTCATGTACATGCGGTTAGTTATTGGGACCGATTTAATGTTTCGGGGGCCCTAATAAGAGAAAAAGGGGAAACAAAATTGGGTTCCCATTGTTTGACTTATGCAACAGGTACCGGTTGCCTCCGAAAGTGTCGGAAGTTGATTATATGTTTTCACGGAAGGGCGAAGGTCATGTACATGTGGTTAGTTATTGGGACCGATTTAATGTTTTGGGGGCCCTAGTAAGAGAAAAAGGGGAACAAAAATTGGGTTCCCATGCTTTGACTTATGCAACACATACCGGTTGCTTCTGAAAGATTCGTAAGTGGATTATGTTTTCACGGGCGCGTAAAGGTCATGCACATGGGCATAGCTACTGAGACCGCTTTCATGTTATGGTGGCCCCAGTAAGAGAAAAGGGAAAAGATTGGTTCCCATTGTTTGACTTATGCAACAGGTAGCGGTTGCTTCCAAAGGCATCATAAGTCGATATTTCATGTTTTCACGGGTGCGTACCTGGCACATATGAGTTGGTAGTCATCGTAACTACATTTCTTGTCTACATATGAAGAGAAATAATACAAAATATAGTTCCTTTTGTTCGACTCATGCTACAGGAACCAGTTGCTACAGAAATTTATCCACTTGTGACAATATTTTCTCGGGCTTTTACACTGTCCATTGATCATCTTAGGATATTCAATGTATCAATGTGCAGTGTGGAAGCCGGCCTGACCTAGAATGACAAATCGGATCCAGGGTTGTCAACCTGGTAGTATGCTCGAAAACATGTTACCAAGTTCTTCTGTCACCCTGTTTTCCTAATTTCTAGCCCAATGTCGGTAAATTCTGGCGTGTATGGATGGAGAATGCATCTCAATTCGCCAAGGATTACATATCAGCCTTCAAAGAAGACCTAAAAGCACTTTAAAACTTCCCTTATTGTTTAGATCGATGGTTTAGCCGCCATTTTGTTTTTCTTGGCCGCCATCTTGGATTTTTTCTCCAAGGAATTATGGGAAGGGAGGGGGTATATTTTTTATATATATATATAGCCAAACTAATTCCCAGTTGCCTCCATAGCACTGTGGGTAAGACCGCTGTGCCAAGAGCCATTTTTTATCCTGGTGGCCAAGGGTTCGAGCCCCAGCTGTGCCATTTTCTTTTTTTTTTTCTTTTAATTTATTTTTATCATTTTCTTTAATTATTATCATTTATTCTTATGTCATTGGCCAATTTCAATATACTTTAAAGATGTACAAGACATTTTCATGGGAAAGATTTCGGTATCATGCTATATCTTTGATGGCTTTGGCTGCGCGCAAGAGCCGCGTATGGCTGTTTCTGAACAGCGAGTAAAACTGTTACAAATGAGTGGGTAGTTGTGAGAGCCAAGTTACAGTTCTTGTCTATATATTTTGAAGAAAGGGTAGTGCAAAATTCAGTTTTCTTTTTCTTGCTTATGCAACAGGAACCAGTTGCTTCCGAAAACGTCGGAAGTCGTTAATATGTTTTCGCGGGCACGCAAAGGTCATGTACATGCGGTTAGTTATTGGGACCGATTTAATGTTTCGGGGGCCCTAGTAAGAGAAATAGGGGAAAAAAATTGGGTTCCCATTGTTTGACTTATGCAACAGGTACCGGTTGCCTCCGAAAGTATCGGAAGTTGATTGTATGTTTTCGCGGGTGCGCGAAGGTCATGTACATGTGGTTAGTTATTGGGACCGATTTAATGTTTCGGGGACCCTAGTAAGAGAAAAAGGGGAACAAAAATTGGGTTCCCATGGTTTGACTTATGCAACACATACCGGTTGCTTCTGAAAGATTCGTAATTGGATTATATGTTTCCGCCGGCGCGTAAAGGTCATGCACATGCGGATAGCTACTGAGACCGCTTTCATGTTACGTTCGCCCCAGTAAGAGAAAAGAGAAAAAATTGGTTCCCATTGTTTGACTTATGCAACAGGTAGTGGTTGCTTCCGAAGGCATCATAAGTCGATATTTCATGTTTTCACGGTTGCGTAACCGGTACATATGAGTTGGTAGTCATCGTAACTACATTTCTTGTCTACATATGAAGAGAAATAATACAAAATATAGTTCCTTTTGTTCGACTCATGCTACAGGAACCACATGCTACAGAAATTTATCCACTTGTGACACTATTTTCTGGGGCTTTTACACTGTCCATTGATCATCTTAGCCGGCCTGAACTAGAATGACAAATCGGATCAAGGGTTGTCAACCTGGTAGTATGCTCGAAAACATGTTACCAAGTTCTTCTGTCACCCTGTTTTCCTAATTTCTAGCTCAATGTCGGTAAATTCTGGCGTGTATGGATGGAGAATGCATCTCAATTCGCCAAGGATTACATATCAGCCTTCAAAGAAGACCTAAAAGCACTTTAAAACTTCCCTTATTGTTTAGATCGATGGTTTAGCCGCCATTTTGTTTTTCTTTGCTGCCATCTTGGATTTTTTTCTCCAGGGAATTATGGGAAGGGAGGGGGGATATGGTTATAGGTATATATAGCCAGACTAATTTCCAGTTGCCTCCATAGCACTGTGGGTAAGACCGCTGTGCCAAGAGCCATTTTTGATCCTGGTGGCCAGAGGTTCGAACCCTAGCTGTGCCATTTTTTATTTCTTTTAATTTATTTTTATCATTTTCTTTAATTATTGTCATTTATTCTTATGTCATTGGCCAATTTCAAAATACTTTAAAGATGTACAAGACATTTTCATGGGAAAGATTTCAGTATCATGCTATATCTTTGATAGCTTTGGCTGTGCGCAAGAGCCGCGTATGGCTGTTTCTGAACAGCAAGTAAAACTGCTACAAATGAGTGGGTAGTTGTGAGAGCCAAGTTACAGTTCTTGTCTATGTATTTATAAGAAAGGGTAGGGCAAAATTCAGTTTTCTTTTTCTTGCTTATGCAACAGAAACCGGTTGCTTCCGAAAGCGTCGGAAGTCGATAATATGTTTTCGCGGGCACGCAAAGGTCATGTACATCCAGTTAGTTATTGGGACCGATTTAATGTTTCGGGGGCCCTAGTAAGAGAAAAAGGGGAAAAAAAATTGGGTTCCCATTGTTTGACTTATGCAACAGGTACCGGTTGCCTCCGAAAGTGTCGGAAGTTGATTGTATGTTTTCGCGGGCGTGCGAAGGTCATGTACATGCGGTTAGTTATTGGGACCGATTTAATGTTTCGGGGACCCTGGTAAGAGAAAAAGGGGAACAAAAATTGGGTTCCCATGGTTTGACTTATGCAACACATAACGGATGCTTCTGAAAGATTCGTAAGTGGATTATATGTTTTCACAGGCACGTAAAGGTCATGCACATGGGGATAGCTACTGAGACCGCTTTCATGTTACGGTGGCCCCAGTAAGAGAAAAGGGAAAAAATTGGTTCCCATTATTTGACTTATGCAACAGGTAGCGGTTGCTTCCAAAGGCATCATAAGTCGATATTTCATGTTTTCACGGGTGCGTAACTGGCACATATGAGTTGGTAGTCATCGTAACTACATTTCTTGTCTACATATGAAGAGAAATAATACAAAATATAGTTCCTTTTGTTTGACTCATGCTACAGGAACCAGTTGCTACAGAAATTTATCCACTTGTGACAATATTTTCTGGGGCTTTTACACTGTCCATTGATCATCTTAGGACATTCAATGTATCAATGTGCAGTGTGGACCCCGGCCTGAACTAGAATGACAAATCGGATCCAGGGTTGTCAACCTGGTAGTATGCTCGAAAACATGTTACCAAGTTCTTCTGTCACCCTGTTTTCCTAATTTCTAGCCCAATGTCGGTAAATTCTGGCGTGTATGGATGGAGAATGCATCTCAATTCGCCGAGGATTACATATCAGCCTTCAAAGAAGAACTAAAAGCACTTTAAAACTTCCCTTATTGTTTAGATCGATGGTTTAGCCGCCATTTTGTTTTTCTTGGCCGCCATCTTGGATTTTTTCTCCAAGTAATTATGGGAAGGGAGGGGGTATATGGCTATAGGTATATATAGCCAGACTAATTTCCAGTTGCCTCCATAGCACTGTGGGTAATACCGCTGTGCCAAGAGCCATTTTTGATCCTGGTGTCCAGAGGTTCGAACCCCAGCTGTGCCATTTTTTTTTTTTTTCCTTTAAATTATTTTTATCATTTTCTTTAATTATTATCATTTATTCTTATGTCATTGGCCAATTTCAATATACTTTAAAGATGTACAAGACATTTTCATGGGAAAGATTTCGGTATCATGCTATATCTTTGATGGCTTTGGCTGCGCGCAAGAGCCACGTATGGCTGTTTCTGAACAGCGAGTAAAACTGCTACGAATGAGTGGGTACTTGTGAGAGCCAAGTTACAGTTCTTGTCTATGTATTTAGTAGAAAGGGTAGGGTAAAATTCAGTTTTTTTTTTCTTCCTTATGCCACAGGAACCGGTTGCTTCCGAAAGCGTCGGAAGTCGATAATATGTTTTGGCGGGCACGCAAAGGTCATGTACATGCGGTTAGTTATTGGGACCGATTGAATGTTTCGGGGGCCCTAGTAAGAGAAAAAGGGGAACAAAAATTGGGTTCCCATGGTTTGACATATGCAACACATACCGGTTGCTTCTGAAAGATTCATAAGTGGATTATATGTTTTCGCGAGCGCATAAAGGTCATGCACATGGGGATAGCTACTGAGACCGCTTTCATGTTACGGTGGCCCCAGTAAGAGAAAATGGAAAAAATTGGTTCCCATTGTTTGACTTATGCAACAGGTAGCGGTTGCTTCCGAAGGCATCATAAGTCGATATTTCATGTTTTCACGGGTGCGTAACCGGCACATATGAATTGGTAGTCATCGTAACTACGTTTCTTGTCTACATATGAAGAGAAATGATACAAAACATAGTTCCTTTTGTTCGATTCATGCTACAGGAACCAGTTGCTACAGAAATTTATCCACTTGTGACAATATTTTCTGGGGCTTTTACACTGTCCATTGATCATCTTAGGATATTCAATGTATCAATGTGCAGTGTGGAAGCCGGCCTGAACTAGAATAACAAATCGGATCCAGGGTTGTCAACCTGGTAGTATACTCGAAAACATGTTACCAAGTTCTTCTGTCACCCTGTTTTTCTAAATTCTAGCCCAATGTCGGTAAATTCTGGCGTGTATGGATGGAGAATGCATCTCAATTCGCCAAGGATTACATATCAGCCTTCAAAGAAGACCTAAAAGCACTTTAAAACTTCCCTTATTGTTTAGATCGATGGTTTAGCCGCCATTTTGTTTTTCTTGGCCGCCATCTTGGATTTTTTCTCCAAGGAATTATGGGAAGGGAGGGGGGATATGGTTATAGGTATATATAGCCAGCCTAATTTCCAGTTGCCTCCCTAGCATTGTGGGTAAGACCGCTGTGCCAAGAGCCATTTTTGATCCTGGTGGCCAGAGGTTCGAACCGCAGCTTTGCCATTTTTTTTTTTTTTCTTTTAATTTATTTTTATCATTTTCTTTAATTTTTATCTTTTATTCTTATGTCATTGGCCAATTTCAATATACTTTAAAGATGTACAAGACATTTTCATGGGAAAGATTTTGGTATCATGCTATATCTTTGATGGCTTTGGCTGCACGCAAGAGCCGCGTATGGCTGTTTCTAAACAGCGAGTAAAACTGCTACAAATGAGTGGGTAGTTGTGAGAGCCAAGTTACAGTTCTTGTCTATGTATTTAGAAGAAAGGGTAGGGCAAAATTCTGTTTTCTTTTTCTTGCTTATGCAACAGGAACCGGTTGCTTCCGAAAGCGTCGGAAGTCGATAATATGTTTTCACAGGCACGCCAACGTCACGTACATGCGGTTAGTTATTGGGACCGATTTAATGTTTCGGGGGCCCTAGTAAAAGAAAAAGGGGAAAAAATATTGGGTTCGCATTGTTTGACTTATGCAACAGGTACCGGTTGCCTCCGAAAGTGTCGGAAGTTGATTGTATGTTTTCGCGGGCGCGCAAAGGTCATGTACATGCGGTTAGTTATTGGGACCAATATAATGTTTCGGGGGCCCTAGTAAGAGAAAAAGGGGAACAACAATTGGGTTCCCATGGTTTGACTTATGCAACACATACCGGTTGCTTCTGAAAGATTCGTAAGTGGATTATATGTTTTCGCGGGCTCGTACAGGTCATGCACATAGGGATAGCTACTGAGATCGCTTTCATGTTACGGTGGCCCCAGTAAGAGAAAAGAGAAAAAATTGGTTCCCATTGTTTGACTTATGCAACAGGTAGCGGTTGCTTCCGAAGGCATCATAAGTCGATATTTCATGTTTTCACGGGTGCGTAACCGGCACATATGAGTTGGTAGTCATCGTAACTACGTTTCTTGTCTACATATGAAGAGAAATAATACAAAATATAGTTCCTTTTGTTCGACTCATGCTACAGGAACCAGTTGCTACAGAAATTTATCCACTTGTGACAATATTTTCTGGGGCTTTTACACTGTCCATTGATCATCTTAGGATATTCAATGTATCAATGTGCAGTGTGGAAGCCGGCCTGAACTAGAATGACAAATCGGATCCAGGGTTGTCAACCTGGTAGTATGCTCGAAAACATGTTACCAAGTTCTTCTGTCACCCTGTTTTCCTAATTTCTAGCCCAGTGTCGGTAAATTCTGGCGTGTATGGATGGAGAATGCATCTCAATTCGCCAAGGATTACATATCAGCCTTCAAAGAAGACCTAAAAGCACTTTAAAACTTCCCTTATTGTTTAGATCGATGGTTTAGCCGCCATTTTGTTTTTCTTGGCCGCCATCTTGGATTTTTTTCTCCAACGAATTATGGGAATGGAGGGGGGATATGGTTATAGGTATATATAGCCAGACTAATTTCCAGTTGCCTCCATAGCACTGTGCGTAAGACCGCTGTGCCAAGAGCCATTTTTGATCCTGGTGTCCAGAGGTTCGAACCCCAGCTGTGCCATTTTTTTTTTTTTTCTTTTAATTTCTTTTCATCATTTTCTTTAATTATTATCATTTATTCTTATGTCATTGGCCAATTTCAATATACGTTAAAGATGTACAAGACATTTTCATGGGAAAGATTTCGGTATCATGCTATATCTTTGATGGCTTTGGCTGCGCGCAAGAGCCGTGTATGGCTGTTTCTGAACAGCGAGTAAAACTGCTACAAATGAGTGGGTAGTTGTGAGAGCCAAGTTACAGTTCTTGTCTATGTATTTAGAAGAAAGGGTAGGGCAAAATTCAGCTTTCTTTTTCTTGCTTATGCAACAGGAACCGGTTGCTTCCGAAAGCGTCGGAAGTCGATAATATGTTTTCGCGGGCACGCAAAGGTCATGTACATGCGGTTAGTTATTGGGACCGATTTAATGTTTCAGGGGCCCTAGTAAGAGAAAAAGGGGAAAAAAATTGGGTTCCCATTGTTTGACTTATGCAACAGGTACCGGTTGCCTCCGAAAGTGTCGGAAGTTGATTGTATGTTTTCGCGGGCGCGCGAAGGTCATGTACATGCGGTTAGTTATTGGGACCGATTTAATGTTTCGGGGACCCTAGTAAGAGAAAAAGGGGAACAAAAATTGGGTTCCCATGGTTTGACTTATGCAACACATACCGGTTGCTTCTGAAAGATTCGTAAGTGGATTATATGTTTTCACGGGCGCGTAAAGGTCATGCACATGGGGATAGCTACTGAGACCGCTTTCATGTTACGGTGGCCCCAGTAAGAGAAAAGGGAAAAAATTAGTTCCCATTGTTTGACTTATGCAACAGGTAGCGGTTGCTTCCGAAGGCATCATAAGTCGATATTTCATGTTTTCAAGGGTGCCTAACCGGCACATAGGAGTTGGTAGTCATCTTAACTACGTTTCTTGTCTACATATGAAGAGAAATAATACAAAATATAGTTCCTTTTGTTCGACTCATGCTACAGGAACCAGTTGCTACAGAAATTTATCCACTTGTGACAATATTTTCTGGGGCTTTTACACTGTCCATTGATCATCTTAGGATATTCAATGTATCAATGTGCAGTGTGGAAGCCGGCCTGAACTAGAATGACAAATCGGATCCAGGGTTGTCAACCTGGTAGTATGCTCGAAAATATGTTACTAAGTTCTTCTGTCACCCTGTTTTCCTAATTTCTAGCCCAATGTCGGTAAATTCTGGCGTGTATGGATGGAGAATGCATCTCAATTCGCCAAGGATTACATATCAGCCTTCAAAGAAGACCTAAAAGCACTTTAAAACTTCCCTTATTGTTTAGATCGATGGTTTAGCCGCCATTTTGTTTTTCTTGGCCGCCATCTTGAATTTTTTTCTCCAAGGAATTATGGGAAGGGAGGGGGAATATGGTTATAGGTATATATAGCCAGACGAATTTCCAGTTGCCTCCATAGCACTGTGGGTAAGACCACGGTGCCAAGAGCCATTTTTGATCCTGGTAGCCAGAGGTTCGAACCCCAGCTGTGCCATTTTTTTTTTTTTTCTTTTAATTTCTTTTTATCATTTTCTTTAATTATTATCATTTATTCTTATGTCATTGGCCAATTTCAATATACTTTAAAGATGTACAAGACATTTTCATGGGAAAGATTTCGGTATGATGCTATATCTTTGATGGCTTTGGCTGCGCGCAAGAGCCGCGTATGGCTATTTCTGAACAGCGAGTAAAACTGCTACAAATGAGTGGGTAGTTGTGAGAGCCAAGTTACAGTTCTTGTCCATGTATTTAGAAGAAAGGGTAGGGCAAAATTCAGCTTTCTTTTTCTTGCTTATGCAACAGGAACCGGTTGCTTCTGAAAGCGTCGGAAGTCGATAATATGTTTTCGCGGGCACGCAAAGGTCATGTACATGCGGTTAGTTATTGGGACCGATTTAATGTTTCAGGGGCCCTAGTAAGAGAAAAAGGGGAAAAAAATTGGGTTCCCATTGTTTGACTTATCCAACACGTACTGGTTGCCTCCAAAAGTGTCGGAAGTTGATTGTATGTTTTCGCGGGCGCGCGAAGGTCATGTACATGCGGTTAGTTATTGGGACCAATTTAATGTTTCGGGGGCCCTAGTAAGAGAAAAAGGGGAACCAAAATTGGGTTCCCATGGTTTGACTTATGCAACACATACCGGTTGCTTCTGAAAGATTCGTAAGTGGATTATATGTTTTCGCGGGCGCGTAAAGATCATGAACATGCGAATAGCTACTGAGACCCCTTTCATGTTACGGTGGCCCCAGTAAGAGAAAAGGGAAAAAATTGGTTCCCATTGTTTGACTTATGCAACAGGTAGCGGTTGCTTCCGAAGGCATCATAAGTCGATATTTCATGTTTTCATGGGTGCGTAACCTGCACATATGAGTTGGTAGTCGTCGTAACTATGTTTCTTGTCTACATATGAAGAGAAATAATACAAAATATAGTTCCTTTTGTTCGACTCATGCTACAGGAACCAGTTGCTACAGAAATTTATCCACTTGTGACAATATTTTCTCGGGCTTTTACACTGTCCATTGATCATCTTAGGATATTCAATGTATCAATGTGCAGTGTGGAAGCCGGCCTGAACTGGAATGACAAATTGGATCCAGGGTTGTCAACCTGGTAGTATGCTCGAAAACATGTTACCAAGTTCTTCTGTCACCCTGTTTTCCTAATTTCTAGCCCAATGTCGGTAAATTCTGGCGTGTATGGATGGAGAATGCATCTCAATTCGCCAAGGATTACATATCAGCCTTCAAAGAAGACCTAAAAGCACTTTAAAACTTCCCTTATTGTTTAGATCGATGGTTTAGCCGACATTTTGTTTTTCTTGGCCGCCATCTTGGATTTTTTTCTACAAGGAATTATGGGAAGGGAGGGGGGATATGGTTATAGGTATATATAGCCAGACTAATTTCCAGTTGCTTCCATAGCACTGTGGGTAAGACCGCTGTGCCAAGAGCCATTTTTGATCCTGGTGGCCAGAGGTTCGAACCCCAGCTTTGCCATTTTTTTTTTTTTTTTTTATTTTTATTTCTTTTTATCATTTTCTTTAATTATTATCATTTATTCTTATGTCATTGGCCAATTTCAATATACTTTAAAGATGTACAAGACATTTTCATGGGAAAGATTTCGGTATCATGCTATATCTTTGATGGCTTTGGCTGCGCGCAAGAGCCGCGTATGGCTGGTTCTGAACAGCGAGTAAAACTGCTACAAATGAGTGGGTAGTTGTGAGAGCCAAGTTACAGTTCTTATCTATGTATTTAGAAGAAAGGGTAGTGCAAAATTCAGTTTTCTTTTTCTTGCTTATGCAACAGGAACTGGTTGCTTCCGAAAGCGTCAGAAATCGATAATATGTTTTCGTGGGCACGCAAAGGTCATGTACATGCGGTTAGTTATTGGGACTGATTTAAAATTTCGGGGGCCCTAGTAAGAGAAAAAGGGGAAAAAAAATTGGGTTCCCGTTGTTTGACTTATGCAACAGGTACCGGTTGCCTCCGAAAGTGTTGGAAGTTGATTGTGTGTTTTCGCGGGCGCGTGAAGGTCATGTACATGCGGTTATTTATTGGGACCGATTTAATGTTTCGGGGGCCCTAGTAAGAGAAAAAGGGGAACAAAAATTGGGTTCCCATGGTTTGACTTATGATACACATACCGGTTGCTTCTGAAAGGTTCGTAAGTGGATTATATGTTTTCGCGGGTGCGTAAAGGTCATGCACATGGGGATAGCTACTGAGACCGCTTTCATGTTACGGTGGCCCCAGTAAGAGAAAAGGGAAAAAATTGGTTCCCATTGTTTGACTTATGCAACAGGTAGCGGTTGCTTCTGAAGGCATCATAAGTCGATATTTCATGTTTTCACGGGGGCGTAACCGGCACATATGAGTTGGTAGTCATCGTAACTACGTTTCTTGTCTACATATGAAGAGAAATAATACAAAATATAGTTCCTTTTGTTCGACTCATGCTACAGGAACCAGTTGCTACAGAAATTTATCCACTTGTGACAATATTTTCTCGGGCTTTTACACTGTCCATTGATCATCTTAGGATATTCAATGTATCAATGTGCAGTGTGGAAGCCGGCCTGAACTAGAATGACAAATCGGATCCAGGGTTGTCAACCTGGTAGTATGCTCGAAAACATGTTACCAAGTTCTTCTGTCACCCTGTTTTCCTAATTTCTAGCCCAATGTCGGTAAATTCTGGCGTGTATGGATGGAGAATGCATCTCAATTCGCCAAGGATTACATATCAGCCTTCAAAGAAGACCTAAAAGCACTTTAAAACTTCCCTTATTGTTTAGATCGATGGTTTAGCCGCCATTTTGTTTTTCTTGGCCGCCATCTTGGATTTTTTTCTCCAAGGAATTATGGGAAGGGAGGGGGGATATGGTTATAGGTATATATAGCCAGACTAATTTCCAGTTGCCTCCCTAGCATTGTGGGTAAGACCGCTGTGCCAAGAGCCATTTTTGATCCTGGTGACCAGAGGTTCGAACCCTAGCTTTGCCATTTTTTTTTTTTTTTTCTTTTAATTTATTTTTATCATTTTCTTTAATTTTTATCATTTATTCTTATGTCATTGGCCAATTTCAATATACTTTAAAGATGTACAAGACATTTTCATGGGAAAATTTTGGTATCATGCTATATCTTTGATGGCTTTGGCTACGTGCAAGAGCCGCGTATGGCTGTTTCTGAACAGCGAGTAAAACTGCTACAAATGAGTGGGTAGTTGTGAGAGCCAAGTTACAGTTCTTGTCTATGTATTTAGAAGAAAGGGTAGGGCAAAATTCAGTTTTCTTTTTCTTTCTTATGCAACAAGAACCGGTTGCTTCCGAAAGCGTCGGAAGTTGATAATATGTTTTCGCGGCCATGCGAACATCACGTACATGCGGTTAGTTATTGGGACCGATTTAATGTTTCGGGGGCCCTAGTAAAAGAAAAAGGGGAAAAAAATTGGGTTCCCATTGTTTGACTTATGCAACAGGTACCGGTTGCCTCCGAAAGTTTCGGAAGTTGATTGTATGTTTTCGCGGGCGCGCGAAGGTCATGTACATGCGGTTAGTTATTGGGACCGATTTAATGTTTCGGGGGCCCTAGTAAGAGAAAAAGGGGAACCAAAATTGGGTTCCCATGGTTTGACTTATGCAACACATACCGGTTGCTTCTGAAAGATTCGTAAGTGGATTATATGTTTTCGCGGGCGCATAAAGGTCATGCACATAGGGATAGCTACTGAGACCGCTTTCATGTTACGGTGGCCCCAGTAAGAGAATAGAGAAAAAATTGGTTCCCATTGTTTGACTTATGCAACAGGTAGCGGTTGCTTCCGAAGGCATCATAAGTCGATATTTCATGTTTTCACGGGTGCGTAACCGGCACATATGAGTTGGTAGTCATCGTAACTACGTTTCTTGTCTACATATGAAGAGAAATAATACAAAATATAGTTCCTTTTGTTCGACTCATGCTACAGGAACCAGTTGCTACAGAAATTTATCCACTTGTGACAATATTTTCTCGGGCTTTTACACTGTCCATTGATCATCTTAGGATATTCAATGTATCAATGTGCAGTGTGGAAGCCGGCCTGAACTGGAATGACAAATCGGATCCAGGGTTGTCAACCTGGTAGTATGCTCGAAAACATGTTACCAAGTTCTTCTGTCACCCTGTTTTCCTAATTTCTAGCCCAATGTCGGTAAATTCTGGCTTGTATGGATGGAGAATGCATCTCAATTCGCCGAGTATTACATATCAGCCTTCAAAGAAGACCTAAAAGCACTTTAAAACTTCCCTTATTGTTTAGATCGATGGTTAAGCCTCCATTTTGTTTTTCTTGACCGCCGTCTTGGATTTTTTCTCCAAGGAATTATGGGAAGGGAGGGGGTATATGGTTATAGGTATATATAGCCAGACTAATTTCCAGTTGCCTCCATAGCACTGTGGGTAAGACCGCTGTGCCAAGAGCCATTTTTGATCCTGGTGGCCAGAGGTTCGAACCCCAGCTGTGCCATTTTTTTTTTTTCCTTTAAATTATTTTTATCATTTTCTTTAATTATTATCATTTATTCTTATGTCATTGGCCAATTTCAATATACTTTAAAGATGTACAAGACATTTTCATGGGAAAGATTTCGGTATCATGCTATATCTTTGATGGCTTTGGCTGCGCGCAAGAGCCGCGTATGGCTGTTTCTGAACAGCGAGTAAAACTGCTACAAATGAGTGGGTAGTTGTGAGAGCCAAGTTACAGTTCTTGTCTATGTATTTAGAAGAAAGGGTAGGGCAAAATTCTGTTTTCTTTTTCTTGCTTATGCAACAGGAACCGGTTGCTTCCGAAAGCGGCGGAAGTCGATAATATGTTTTCGCGGGCACGCGAAGGTCATGTACATGCGGTTAGTTATTGGGACCGATTTAATGTTTTGGGGGCCCTAGTAAGAGAAAAAGGGGAAAAAAAAGTGGGTTCCCATTGTTTGACTTATGCAACAGGTACCGGTTGCCTCTGAAAGTGTCGGAAGTTGATTGTATGTTTTCGCGGGCGCGCGAAGGTCATGTACATGCGGTTAGTTACTGGGACCGATTTAATGTCTCGGGGGCCCTAGTAAGAGAAAAAGGGGAACAAAAATTGGGTTCCCATGGTTTGACTTATGCAACACATACCGGTTGCTTCTGAAAGATTCGTAAGTGGAATATATGTTTTCGCGGGCGTGTAAAGGTCATGCACATGGGGATAGCTACTGAGACCGCTTTCATGTTACGGTGGCCCCAGTAAGAGAAAAGGGAAAAAATTGGTTCCCATTGTTTGACTTATGCAACAGGTAGCGGTTGCTTCCGAAGGCGTCATAAGTCAATATTTCATGTTTTCACGGGGGCGTAACCGGCACATATGAGTTGGTAGTCATCGTAACTACGTTTCTTGTCTACATATGAAGAGAAATAATACAAAATATAGTTCCTTTTGTTCGACTCATGCTACAGGAACCAGTTGCTACAGAAATTTATCCACTTGTGACAATATTTTCTCGGGCTTTTACACTGTCCATTGATCATCTTAGGATATTCAATGTATCAATGTGCAGTGTGGAAGCCGGCCTGAACTGGAATAACAAATCGGATCCAGGGTTGTCAACGTGGTAGTATGCTCGAAAACATGTTACCAAGTTCTTCTGTCACCCTGTTTTCCTAATTTCTAGCCCAATGTCGGTAAATTCTGGCGTGTATGGATGGAGAATGCATCTCAATTCGCCAAGGATTACATATCAGCCTTCAAAGAAGACCTAAAAGCACTTTAAAACTTCCCTTATTGTTTAGATCGATGGTTTAGCCGCCATTTTGTTTTTCTTGGCCGCCATCTTGGATTTTTTTCTCCAAGGAATTATGGGAAGGGAGGGGGGATATGGTTATAGGTATATATAGCCAGACTAATTTCCAGTTGCCTCAATAGCACTGTGGGTAAGACCGCTGTGCCAAGAGCCATTTTTGATCCTGGTGGCCAGAGGTTCGAACCCCAGCTGTGCCATTTTTTTTTCTTTTAATTTATTTTTATCATTTTCTTTAATTATTATCATTTATTCTTATGTCATTGGCCAATTTCAATATACTTTAAAGATGTACAAGACATTTTCATGGGAAAGATTTCGGTATCATGCTATATCTTTGATGGCTTTGGCTGCGCGCAAGAGCCACGTATGGCTGTTTCTGAACAGCGAGTAAAACTGCTACGAATGAGTGGGTACTTGTGAGAGCCAAGTTACAGTTCTTGTCTATGTATTTAGTAGAAAGGGTAGGGTAAAATTCAGTTTTTTTTTTTCTTCCTTATGCAACAGGAACCGGTTGCTTCCGAAAGCGTCGGAAATCGATAATATGTTTTGGCGGGCACGCAAAGGTCATGTACATGCGGTTAGTTATTGGGACCGATTTAATGTTTCGGGGGCCCTAGTAAGAGAAAAAGGGGAACAAAAATTGGGTTCCCATGGTTTGACATATGCAACACATACCGGTTGCTTCTGAAAGATTCGTAAGTGGATTATATGTTTTCGCGGGCGCATAAAGGTCATGCACCTGGGGATAGCTACTGAGTCCGCTTTCATGTTACGGTGGCCCCAGTAAGAGAAAAGGGAAAAAATTGGTTCCCATTGTTTGACTTATGCAACAGGTAGTGGTTGCTTCCGAAGGCATCATAAGTCGATATTTCATGTTTTCACGGGTGCCTAACCGGCACATATGAGTTGGTAGTCGTCGTAACTATGTTTTTTGTCTACATATGAAGAGAAATAATACAAAATATAGTTCCTTTTGTTCGACTCATGCTACAGGAACCAGTTGCTACAGAAATTTATCCACTTGTGACAATATTTTCTCGGGCTTTTACACTGTCCATTGATCATCTTAGGATATTCAATGTATCAATATGCAGTGTGGAAGCCGGCCTGAACTAGAATGACAAATTGGATCCAGGGTTGTCAACCTGGTAGTATGCTCGAAAACATGTTACCAAGTTCTTCTGTCACCCTGTTTTCCCAATTTCTAGCCCAATGTCGGTAAATTCTGGCGTGTATGGATGGAGAATGCATCTCAATTCGCCAAGGATTACATATCAGCCTTCAAAGAAGACCTAAAAGCACTTTAAAACTTCCCTTATTGTTTAGATCGATGGTTTAGCCGTCATTTTGTTTTTCTTGGCCGCCATCTTGGATTTTTTCTCCAAGGAATTATGGGAAGGGAGGAGGGATATGGTTATAGGTATATATAGCCAGCCTAATTTCCAGTTGCCTCCCTAGCATTGTGGGTAAGACCGCTGTGCCAAGAGCCATTTTTGATCCTGGTGGCCAGAGGTTCGAACCCCAGCTGTGCCATTTTTTTTTCTTTTAATTTATTTTTATCATTTTCTTTAATTATTATCATTTATTCTTATGTCATTGGCCAATTTCAATATACTTTAAAGATGTACAAGACATTTTCATGGGAAAGATTTTGGTATCATGCTATATCTTTGATGGCTTTGGCTGCACGCAAGAGCCGCGTATGGCTGTTTCTAAACAGCGAGTAAAACTGCTACAAATGAGTGGGTAGTTGTGAGAGCCAAGTTACAGTTCTTGTCTATGTATTTAGAAGAAAGGGTAGGGCAAAATTCAGTTTTCTTTTTCTTGCTTATGCAACAGGAACCGATTGCTTCCGAAAGCATCGGAAGTCGATAATATGTTTTCACGGGCACGCGAACGTCACGTACATGCGGTTAGTTATTGGGACCGATTTAATGTTTCGGGGGCCCTAGTAAAAGAAAAAGGGGAAAAAATATTGGATTCCCATTGTTTGACTTATGCAACAGGTACCGGTTGCCTCCGAAAGTGTCGGAAGTTGATTGTATGTTTTCGCGGGCGCGCAAAGGTCATGTACATGCGGTTAGTTATTGGGACCAATTTAATGTTTCGGGGGCCCTAGTAAGAGAAAAAGGGGAACAACAATTGGGTTCCCATGGTTTGACTTATGCAACACATACCGGTTGCTTCTGAAAGATTCGTAAGTGGATTATATGTTTTCGCGGGCGCGTACAGGTCATGCACATAGGGATAGCTACTGAGATCGCTTTCATGTTACGGTGGCCCCAGTAAGAGAAAAGAGAAAAAATTGGTTCCCATTGTTTCACTTATGCAACAGGTAGCGGTTGCTTCCGAAGGCATCATAAGTCGATATTTCATGTTTTCACGGGGGCGTAACCGGCACATATGAGTTGGTAGTCATCGTAACTACGTTTCTTGTCTACATATGAAGAGAAATAATACAAAATATAGTTCCTTTTGTTCGACTCATGCTACAGGAACCAGTTGCTACAGAAATTTATCCACTTGTGACAATATTTTCTCGGGCTTTTACACTGTCCATTGATCATCTTAGGATATTCAATGTATCAATGTGCAGTGTGGAAGCCGGCCTGAACTAGAATGACAAATCGGATCCAGGGTTGTCAACCTGGTAGTATGCTCGAAAACATGTTACCAAGTTCTTCTGTCACCCTGTTTTCCTAATTTCTAGCCCAGTGTCGGTAAATTCTGGCGTGTATGGATGGAGAATGCATCTCAATTCGCCAAGGATTACATATCAGCCTTCAAAGAAGACCTAAAAGCACTTTAAAACTTCCCTTATTGTTTAGATCGATGGTTTAGCCGCCATTTTGTTTTTCTTGGCCGCCATCTTGGATTTTTTCTCCAAGGAATTATGGGAATGGAGGGGGGATATGGTTATAGGTATATATAGCCAGACTAATTTCCAGTTGCCTCCATAGCACTGTGCGTAAGACCGCTGTGCCAAGAGCCATTTTTGATCCTGGTGTCCAGAGGTTCGAACCCCAGCTGAGCCATTTTTTTTTTTTTTCTTTTAATTTCTTTTCATCATTTTCTTTAATTATTATCATTTATTCTTATGTCATTGGCCAATTTCAATATACGTTAAAGATGTACAAGACATTTTCATGGGAAAGATTTCGGTATCATGCTATATCTTTGATGGCTTTGGCTGCGCGGAAGAGCCGTGTATGGCTGTTTCTGAACAGCGAGTAAGACTGCTACAAATGAGTGGGTAGTTGTGAGAGCCAAGTTACAGTTCTTGTCTATGTATTTAGAAGAAAGGGTAGGGCAAAATTCAGCTTTCTTTTTCTTGCTTATGCAACAGGAACCGGTTGCTTCCGAAAGCGTCGGAAGTTGATAATATGTTTTCGTGGGCACGCAAAGGTCATGTACATGCGGTTAGTTATTGGGACCGATTTAATGTTTCAGGGGCCCTAGTAAGAGAAAAAGGGGAAAAAAATTGGGTTCCCATTGTTTGACTTATGCAACAGGTACCGGTTGCCTCCGAAAGGGTCGGAAGTTGATTGTATGTTTTCGCGGGCGCGCGAAGGTCATGTACATGCGGTTAGTTATTGGGACCGATTTAATGTTTCGGGGACCCTAGTAAGAGATAAAGGGGAACCAAAATTGGGTTCCCATGGTTTGACTTATGCAACACATACCGGTTGCTTCTGAAAGATTCGTAAGTGGATTATATGTTTTCGCAGGCGCGTAAAGATCATGCACATGCGAATACCTACTGAGACCCCTTTCATGTTACGGTGGCCCCAGTAAGAGAAAAGAGAAAAAATTGGTTCCCATTGTTTGACTTATGCAACAGGTAGCGGTTGCTTCCGAAGGCATCATAAGTCGATATTTCATGTTTTCACGGGTGCATAACCGGCACATATGAGTTGGTAGTCGTCGTAACTATGTTTCTTGTCTACATATGAAGAGAAATAATACAAAATATAGTTCCTTTTGTTCGACTCATGCTACAGGAACCAGTTGCTACAGAAATTTATCCACTTGTGACAATATTTTCTCGGGCTTTTACACTGTCCATTGATCATCTTAGGATATTCAATATATCAATATGCAGTGTGGAAGCCGGCCTGAACTAGAATGACAAATTGGATCCAGGGTTGTCAACCTGGTAGTATGCTCGAAAACATGTTACCAAGTTCTTCTGTCACCCTGTTTTCCTAATTTCTAGCCCAATGTCGGTAAATTCTGGCGTGTATGGATGGAGAATGCATCTCAATTCGCCAAGGATTACATATCAGCCTTCAAAGAAGACCTAAAAGCACTTTAAAACTTCCCTTATTGTTTAGATCGATGGTTTAGCCGCCATTTTGTTTTTCTTGGCCGCCATCTTGGATTTTTTTCTCCAAGGAATTATGGGAAGGGAGGGGGGATATGGTTATAGGTATATATAGCCAGACTAATTTCCAGTTGCCTCCATAGCACTTTGGGTAAGACCGCTGTGCCAAGAGCCATTTTTGATCCTCGTGGCCAGAGGTTCGAACCCCAGCTGTGCCATTTTTTTTTTTTTTTCTTTTAATTTATTTTTATCATTTTCTTAAAATTATTATCATTTATTCTTATGTAATTGGCCAATTTCAATATACTTTAAAGATGTACAAGACATTTTCATGGGAAAGATTTTGGTATCATGCTATATCTTTGATGGCTTTGACTGCGCGCAAGAGCCGCGTATGGCTGTTTCTGAACAGCGAGTAAAACTGCTACAAATGAGTGGGTAGTTGTGAGAGCCAAGTTACAGTTCTTGTCTATGTATTTAGAAGAAAGGGTAGGGCAAAATTCAGTTTTCTTTTTCTTGCTTATGCAACAGGAACCGGTTGCTTCCGAAAGCGTCGGAAATCGATAATATGTTTTCGCGGGCATGCAAAGGTCATGTACATGCGGTTAGTTATTGGGACTGATTTAATGTTTCGGGGACCCTAGTAAGAGGAAAAGGGGAAAAAAAATTGGGTTCCCATTGTTTGACTTATGCAACAGGTACCGGTTGCCTCCGAAAGTGTCGGAAGTTGATTGTATGTTTTCGCGGGCACGCGAAGATCATGTACATGCGGTTAGTTATTGGGACCGATTTAATCTTTCGGGGGCCCTAGTAAGAGAAAAAGGGGAACAAAAATTGGGTTGCCATGGTTTGACTTATGCAACACATACCGGTTGCTTCTGAAAGATTCGTAAGTGGATTATATGTTTTCGCGGGTGCGTAAAGTTTATGCACATGGGGATAGCTACTGAGACCGCTTTCATGTTACGGTGGCCCCAGTAAGAGAAAAGGGAAAAAATTGGTTCCCATTGTTTCACTTATGCAACAGGTAGCGGTTGCTTCCGAAGGCATCATAAGTCGATGTTTCATGTTTTCACGGGTGCGTAACCAGCACATATGAGTTGGTAGTCATCGTAACTACGTTTCTTGTCTACATATGAAGAGAAATAATACAAAATATAGTTCCTTTTGTTCGACTCATGCTACAGGAACCAGTTGCTACAGAAATTTATCCACTTGTGACAATATTTTCTGGGGCTTTTACACTGTCCATTGATCATCTTAGGATATTCAATGTATCAATGTGCAGTGTGGAAGCCGGCCTGAACTAGAATGACAAATCGGATCCAGGGTTGTCAACCTGGTAGTATGCTCGAAATCATGTTACCAAGTTCTTCTGTCACCCTGTTTTCCTAATTTCTAGCCCAATGTCGGTAAATTCTGGCGTGTATGGATGGAGAATGCATCTCAATTCGCCGAGTATTACATATCAGCCTTCAAAGAAGACCTAAAAGCACTTTAAAACTTCCCTTATTGTTTAGATCGATGGTTTAGCCGCCATTTTGTTTTTCTTGGCCGCCATCTTGGATTTTTTCTCCAAGGAATTATGGGAAGGGAGGAGGAATATGGTTATAGGTATATATAGCCCGACTAATTTCCAGTTGCCTCCATAGCACTGTGGGTAAGACCGCTGTGCCAAGAGCCATTTTTGATCCTCGTGGCCAGAGGTTCGAACCCCAGCTTTGCCATTTTTTTTTTTTTCTTTTTCTTGTAATTTCTTTTTATCATTTTCTTTAATTATTATCATTTATTCTTATGTCATTGGCCAATTTCAATATACTTTAAAGATGTACAAGACATTTTCATGGGAAAGATTTCGGTATCATGCTATATCTTTGATGGCTTTGGCTGCGCGCAAGAGCCACGTATGGCTGTTTCTGAACAGCGAGTAAAACTGCTACAAATGAGTGGGTAGTTCTGAGAGCCAAGTTACAGTTCTTATCTATGTATTTAGAAGAAAGGGTAGGGCAAAATTCAGTTTTCTTTTTCTTGCTTATGCAACAGGAACCGGTTGCTTCCGAAAGCGTCGGAAATCGATAATATGTTTTCGCGGGCACGCAAAGGTCATGTACATGCGGTTAGTTATTGGGACTGATTTAAAGTTTCGGGGGCCCTAGTAAGAGAAAAAAGGGAAAAAAAATTGGGTTCCCATTGTTTGACTTATGCAACAGGTACCGGTTGCCTCTAAAAGTGTCAGAAGTTGATTGTATGTTTTTGCGGGCGCGCGAAGGTCATGTACATGCGGTTAGTTATTGGGACCGATTTAATATTTCGGGGGCCCTAGTAAGAGAAAAAGGGGAACAAAAATTGGGTTTCCATGGTTTGACTTATGCAACACATACCGGTTGCTTCTGAAAGATTCGTAAGTGGATTATATGTTTTCGCGGATGCGTAAAGGTCATGCACATCGGGATAGCTACTGAGACCGCTTTCATGTTACGGTGGCCCCAGTAAGAGAAAAGGGAAAAAATTGGTTCCCATTGTTTGACTTATGCAACAGGTAGCAGTTGCTTCTGAAGGCATCATAAGTCGATATTTCATGTTTTCACGGGTGCGTAACCGGCACATATGAGTTGGTAGTCATTGTAACTACGTTTCTTGTCTACATATGAAGAGAAATAATACAAAATATAGTTCCTTTTGTTCGACTCATGCTACAGGAACCAGTTGCTACAGAAATTTATCCACTTGTGACAATATTTTCTCGGGCTTTTACACTGTCCATTGATCATCTTAGGATATTCAATGTATCAATGTGCAGTGTGGAAGCCGGCCTGAACTAGAATGACAAATCGGATACAGGGTTGTCAACCTGGTAGTATGCTCGAAAACATGTTACCAAGTTCTTCTGTCACCCTGTTTTCCTAATTTCTAGCCCAATGTCTGTAAATTCTGGCGTGTATGGATGGAGAATGCATCTCAATTCGCCAAGGATTACATATCAGCCTTCAAAGAAGACCTAAAAGCACTTTAAAACTTCCCTTATTGTTTAGATCGATGGTTTAGCCGCCATTTTGTTTTTCTTGGCCGCCATCTTGGATTTTTTTCTCCAAGGAATTAGGGGAAGGGAGGGGGAATATGGTTATAGGTATATATAGCCAGACTAATTTCCAGTTGCCTCCCTAGCATTGTGGGTAAGACCGCTGTGCCAAGAGCCATTTTTGATCCTGGTGGCCAGAGGTTCGAACCCCAGCTGTGCCATTTTTTTTTTTTTTTTTCTTTTAATTTCTTTTTATCATTTTCTTTGATTATTATCATTTATTCTTATGTCATTGGCCAATTTCAATATACTTTAAAGATGTACAAGACATTTTCATGGGAAAGATTTCGGTATCATGCTATATCTTTGATGGCTTTGGCTGCGCGCAAGAGCCGCGTATGGCTGTTTCTGAACAGCGAGTAAAACTGCTACAAATGAGTGGGTAGTTGTGAGAGCCAAGTTACAGTTCTTGTCTATGTATTTAGAAGAAAGGGTAGGGCAAAATTCAGTTTTCTTTTTCTTGCTTATGCAACAGGAACCGGTTGCTTCCGAAAGCGTCGGAAATCGATAATATGTTTTCACGGGCATGCAAAGGTCATGTACATGCGGTTAGTTATTGGGACCGATTTAATGTTTCTGGGGCCCTAGTAAGAGAAAACGGGTAAAAAAAATTGAGTTCCCATTGTTTGACTTATGCAACAGGTACCAGTTGCCTCCGAAAATGTCAGAAGTTGATTGTATGTTTACGCGGGCGCCCGAAGGTCATGTACATGCGGTTATTTATTGGGACCGATTTAATGTTTCCGGGGCCCTAGTTAGAGAAAAAGGGGAAAAAAAATTGGATTCCCGTTGTTTGACTTATGCAACAGGTACCGGTTGCCTCCAAAAGTGTCGGAAGTTAATTGTATGTTTTCGTGGGCGCGCGAAGGTCATGTACATGCGGTTAGTTATTGGGACCGATTTAATGTTTCGGGGGCCCTAGTAAGAGAAAAAGGGGAACAAAAATTGGGTTCCTATGGTTTGACTTATGCAACACATATCGGTTGCGTCTGAAAGATTCGTAAGTGGATTATATGTTTTAGTGGGCGTGTAAATGTCATGCACATGGGGATAGCTACTGAGACCGCTTTCATGTTACGGTGGCCCCAGTAAGAGAAAAGGGAAAAAATTGGTTCCCATTGTTTCACTTATGCAACAGGTAGCGGTTGCTTCCGAAGGCATCATAAGTCGATGTTTCATGTTTTCACGGGTGCGTAACCAGCACATATGAGTTGGTAGTCATCGTAACTACGTTTCTTGTCTACATATGAAGAGAAATAATACAAAATATAGTTCCTTTTGTTCGACTCATGCTACAGGAACCAGTTGCTACAGAAATTTATCCACTTGTGACAATATTTTCTCGGGCTTTTACACTGTCCATTGATCATCTTAGGATATTCAATGTATCAATGTGCAGTGTGGAAGCCGGCCTGAACTAGAATGACAAATCGGATCCAGGGTTGTCAACCTGGTAGTATGCTCGAAATCATGTTACCAAGTTCTTCTGTCACCCTGTTTTCCTAATTTCTAGCCCAATGTCGGTAAATTCTGGCGTGTATGGATGGAGAATGCATCTCAATTCGCCGAGTATTACATATCAGCCTTCAAAGAAGACCTAAAAGCACTTTAAAACTTCCCTTATTGTTTAGATCGATGGTTTAGCCGCCATTTTGTTTTTCTTGGCCGCCATCTTGGATTTTTTTCTCCAAGGAATTATGGGAAGGGAGGAGGAATATGGTTATAGGTATATATAGCCCGACTAATTTCCAGTTGCCTCCATAGCACTGTGGGTAAGACCGCTGTGCCAAGAGCCATTTTTGATCCTCGTGGCCAGAGGTTCGAACCCCAGCTTTGCCATTTTTTTTTTTTTCTTTTTCTTGTAATTTCTTTTTATCATTTTCTTTAATTATTATCATTTATTCTTATGTCATTGGCCAATTTCAATATACTTTAAAGATGTACAAGACATTTTCATGGGAAAGATTTCGGTATCATGCTATATCTTTGATGGCTTTGGCTGCGCGCAAGAGCCACGTATGGCTGTTTCTGAACAGCGAGTAAAACTGCTACAAATGAGTGGGTAGTTCTGAGAGCCAAGTTACAGTTCTTATCTATGTATTTAGAAGAAAGGGTAGGGCAAAATTCAGTTTTCTTTTTCTTGCTTATGCAACAGGAACCGGTTGCTTCCGAAAGCGTCGGAAATCGATAATATGTTTTCGCGGGCACGCAAAGGTCATGTACATGCGGTTAGTTATTGGGACTGATTTAAAGTTTCGGGGGCCCTAGTAAGAGAAAAAAGGGAAAAAAAATTGGGTTCCCATTGTTTGACTTATGCAACAGGTACCGGTTGCCTCTAAAAGTGTCAGAAGTTGATTGTATGTTTTTGCGGGCGCGCGAAGGTCATGTACATGCGGTTAGTTATTGGGACCGATTTAATATTTCGGGGGCCCTAGTAAGAGAAAAAGGGGAACAAAAATTGGGTTTCCATGGTTTGACTTATGCAACACATACCGGTTGCTTCTGAAAGATTCGTAAGTGGATTATATGTTTTCGCGGATGCGTAAAGGTCATGCACATCGGGATAGCTACTGAGACCGCTTTCATGTTACGGTGGCCCCAGTAAGAGAAAAGGGAAAAAATTGGTTCCCATTGTTTGACTTATGCAACAGGTAGCAGTTGCTTCTGAAGGCATCATAAGTCGATATTTCATGTTTTCACGGGTGCGTAACCGGCACATATGAGTTGGTAGTCATTGTAACTACGTTTCTTGTCTACATATGAAGAGAAATAATACAAAATATAGTTCCTTTTGTTCGACTCATGCTACAGGAACCAGTTGCTACAGAAATTTATCCACTTGTGACAATATTTTCTCGGGCTTTTACACTGTCCATTGATCATCTTAGGATATTCAATGTATCAATGTGCAGTGTGGAAGCCGGCCTGAACTAGAATGACAAATCGGATACAGGGTTGTCAACCTGGTAGTATGCTCGAAAACATGTTACCAAGTTCTTCTGTCACCCTGTTTTCCTAATTTCTAGCCCAATGTCTGTAAATTCTGGCGTGTATGGATGGAGAATGCATCTCAATTCGCCAAGGATTACATATCAGCCTTCAAAGAAGACCTAAAAGCACTTTAAAACTTCCCTTATTGTTTAGATCGATGGTTTAGCCGCCATTTTGTTTTTCTTGGCCGCCATCTTGGATTTTTTTCTCCAAGGAATTAGGGGAAGGGAGGGGGAATATGGTTATAGGTATATATAGCCAGACTAATTTCCAGTTGCCTCCCTAGCATTGTGGGTAAGACCGCTGTGCCAAGAGCCATTTTTGATCCTGGTGGCCAGAGGTTCGAACCCCAGCTGTGCCATTTTTTTTTTTTTTTTTTTTCTTTTAATTTCTTTTTATCATTTTCTTTGATTATTATCATTTATTCTTATGTCATTGGCCAATTTCAATATACTTTAAAGATGTACAAGACATTTTCATGGGAAAGATTTCGGTATCATGCTATATCTTTGATGGCTTTGGCTGCGCGCAAGAGCCGCGTATGGCTGTTTCTGAACAGCGAGTAAAACTGCTACAAATGAGTGGGTAGTTGTGAGAGCCAAGTTACAGTTCTTGTCTATGTATTTAGAAGAAAGGGTAGGGCAAAATTCAGTTTTCTTTTTCTTGCTTATGCAACAGGAACCGGTTGCTTCCGAAAGCGTCGGAAATCGATAATATGTTTTCACGGGCATGCAAAGGTCATGTACATGCGGTTAGTTATTGGGACCGATTTAATGTTTCTGGGGCCCTAGTAAGAGAAAACGGGTAAAAAAAATTGAGTTCCCATTGTTTGACTTATGCAACAGGTACCAGTTGCCTCCGAAAATGTCAGAAGTTGATTGTATGTTTACGCGGGCGCCCGAAGGTCATGTACATGCGGTTATTTATTGGGACCGATTTAATGTTTCCGGGGCCCTAGTTAGAGAAAAAGGGGAAAAAAAATTGGATTCCCGTCGTTTGACTTATGCAACAGGTACCGGTTGCCTCCAAAAGTGTCGGAAGTTAATTGTATGTTTTCGTGGGCGCGCGAAGGTCATGTACATGCGGTTAGTTATTGGGACCGATTTAATGTTTCGGGGGCCCTAGTAAGAGAAAAAGGGGAACAAAAATTGGGTTCCTATGGTTTGACTTATGCAACACATATCGGTTGCGTCTGAAAGATTCGTAAGTGGATTATATGTTTTAGTGGGCGTGTAAATGTCATGCACATGGGGATAGCTACTGAGACCGCTTTCATGTTACGGTGGCCCCAGTAAGAGAAAAGGGAAAAAATTGGTTCCCATTGTTTCACTTATGCAACAGGTAGCGGTTGCTTCCGAAGGCATCATAAGTCGATGTTTCATGTTTTCACGGGTGCGTAACCAGCACATATGAGTTGGTAGTCATCGTAACTACGTTTCTTGTCTACATATGAAGAGAAATAATACAAAATATAGTTCCTTTTGTTCGACTCATGCTACAGGAACCAGTTGCTACAGAAATTTATCCACTTGTGACAATATTTTCTCGGGCTTTTACACTGTCCATTGATCATCTTAGGATATTCAATGTATCAATGTGCAGTGTGGAAGCCGGCCTGAACTAGAATGACAAATCGGATCCAGGGTTGTCAACCTGGTAGTATGCTCGAAATCATGTTACCAAGTTCTTCTGTCACCCTGTTTTCCTAATTTCTAGCCCAATGTCTGTAAATTCTGGCGTGTATGGATGGAGAATGCATCTCAATTCGCCGAGTATTACATATCAGCCTTCAAAGAAGACCTAAAAGCACTTTAAAACTTCCCTTATTGTTTAGATCGATGGTTTAGCCGCCATTTTGTTTTTCTTGGCCGCCATCTTGGATTTTTTCTCCAAGGAATTATGGGAAGGGAGGAGGAATATGGTTATAGGTATATATAGCCCGACTAATTTCCAGTTGCCTCCATAGCACTGTGGGTAAGACCGCTGTGCCAAGAGCCATTTTTGATCCTGGTGGCCAGAGGTTCGAACCCCAGCTTTGCCATTTTTTTTTTTTTCTTTTTCTTGTAATTTCTTTTTATCATTTTCTTTAATTATTATCATTTATTCTTATGTCATTGGCCAATTTCAATATACTTTAAAGATGTACAAGACATTTTCATGGGAAAGATTTCGGTATCATGCTATATCTTTGATGGCTTTGGCTGCGCGCAAGAGCCACGTATGGCTGTTTCTGAACAGCGAGTAAAACTGCTACAAATGAGTGGGTAGTTCTGAGAGCCAAGTTACAGTTCTTATCTATGTATTTAGAAGAAAGGGTAGGGCAAAATTCAGTTTTCTTTTTCTTGCTTATGCAACAGGAACCGATTGCTTCCGAAAGCGTCGGAAATCGATAATATGTTTTCGCGGGCACGCAAAGGTCATGTACATGCGGTTAGTTATTGGGACTGATTTAAAGTTTCGGGGGCCCTAGTAAGAGAAAAAAGGGAAAAAAAATTGGGTTCCCATTGTTTGACTTATGCAACAGGTACCGGTTGCCTCTAAAAGTGTCAGAAGTTGATTGTATGTTTTTGCAGGCGCGCGAAGGTCATGTACATGCGGTTAGTTATTGGGACCGATTTAATATTTCGGGGGCCCTAGTAAGAGAAAAAGGGGAACAAAAATTGGGTTTCCATGGTTTGACTTATGCAACACATACCGGTTGCTTCTGAAAGATTCGTAAGTGGATTATATGTTTTCGCGGATGCGTAAAGGTCATGCACATCGGGATAGCTACTGAGACCGCTTTCATGTTACGGTGGCCCCAGTAAGAGAAAAGGGAAAAAATTGGTTCCCATTGTTTGACTTATGCAACAGGTAGCAGTTGCTTCTGAAGGCATCATAAGTCGATATTTCATGTTTTAACGGGTGCGTAACCGGCACATATGAGTTGGTAGTCATTGTAACTACGTTTCTTGTCTACATATGAAGAGAAATAATACAAAATATAGTTCCTTTTGTTCGACTCATGCTACAGGAACCAGTTGCTACAGAAATTTATCCACTTGTGACAATATTTTCTCGGGCTTTTACACTGTCCATTGATCATCTTAGGATATTCAATGTATCAATGTGCAGTGTGGAAGCCGGCCTGAACTAGAATGACAAATCGGATACAGGGTTGTCAACCTGGTAGTATGCTCGAAAACATGTTACCAAGTTCTTCTGTCACCCTGTTTTCCTAATTTCTAGCCCAATGTCTGTAAATTCTGGCGTGTATGGATGGAGAATGCATCTCAATTCGCCAAGGATTACATATCAGCCTTCAAAGAAGACCTAAAAGCACTTTAAAACTTCCCTTATTGTTTAGATCGATGGTTTAGCCGCCATTTTGTTTTTCTTGGCCGCCATCTTGGATTTTTTTCTCCAAGGAATTAGGGGAAGGGAGGGGGAATATGGTTATAAGTATATATAGCCAGACTAATTTCCAGTTGCCTCCCTAGCATTGTGGGTAAGACCGCTGTGCCAAGAGCCATTTTTGATCCTGGTGGCCAGAGGTTCGAACCCCAGCTGTGCCATTTTTTTTTTTTTTTTTTCTTTTAATTTCTTTTTATCATTTTCTTTGATTATTATCATTTATTCTTATGTCATTGGCCAATTTCAATATACTTTAAAGATGTACAAGACATTTTCATGGGAAAGATTTCGGTATCATGCTATATCTTTGATGGCTTTGGCTGCGCGCAAGAGCCGCGTATGGCTGTTTCTGAACAGCGAGTAAAACTGCTACAAATGAGTGGGTAGTTGTGAGAGCCAAGTTACAGTTCTTGTCTATGTATTTAGAAGAAAGGGTAGGGCAAAATTCAGTTTTCTTTTTCTTGCTTATGCAACAGGAACCGGTTGCTTCCGAAAGCGTCGGAAATCGATAATATGTTTTCACGGGCATGCAAAGGTCATGTACATGCGGTTAGTTATTGGGACCGATTTAATGTTTCTGGGGCCCTAGTAAGAGAAAACGGGTAAAAAAAATTGAGTTCCCATTGTTTGACTTATGCAACAGGTACCAGTTGCCTCCGAAAATGTCAGAAGTTGATTGTATGCTTACGCGGGCGCCCGAAGGTCATGTACATGCGGTTATTTATTGGGACCGATTTAATGTTTCCGGGGCCCTAGTTAGAGAAAAAGGGGAAAAAAAATTGGGTTCCCGTTGTTTGACTTATGCAACAGGTACCGGTTGCCTCCAAAAGTGTCGGAAGTTAATTGTATGTTTTCGTGGGCGCGCGAAGGTCATGTACATGCGGTTAGTTATTGGGACCGATTTAATGTTTCGGGGGCCCTAGTAAGAGAAAAAGGGGAACAAAAATTGGGTTCCTATGGTTTGACTTATGCAACACATATCGGTTGCGTCTGAAAGATTCGTAAGTGGATTATATGTTTTAGTGGGCGTGTAAATGTCATGCACATGGGGATAGCTACTGAGACCGCTTTCATGTTACGGTGGCCCCAGTAAGAGAAAAGGGAAAAAATTGGTTCCCATTGTTTCACTTATGCAACAGGTAGCGGTTGCTTCCGAAGGCATCATAAGTCGATATTTCATGTTTTCACGGGTGCGTAACCGGCACATATGAGTTGGTAGTCATCGTAACTACGTTTCTTGTCTGCATATGAAGAGAAATAATACAAAATATAGTTCCTTTTGTTCGACTCATGCTACAGGAACCAGTTGCTACAGAAATTTATCCACTTGTGACAATATTTTCTCGGGCTTTTACACTGTCCATTGATCATCTTAGGATATTCAATGTATCAATGTGCAGTGTGGAAGCCGGCCTGAACTGGAATGACAAATCGGATCCAGGGTTGTCAACCTGGTAGTATGCTCGAAAACATGTTACCAAGTTCTTCTGTCACCCTGTTTTCCTAATTTCTAGCCCAATGTCGGTAAATTCTGGCGTGTATGGATGTAGAATGCATCTCAATTCGCCAAGGATTACATATCAGCCTTCAAAGAAGACCTAAAAGCACTTTAAAACTTCCCTTATTGTTTAGATCGATGGTTTAGCCGCCATTTTGTTTTTCTTGGCCGCCATCTTGGATTTTTTTCTCCAAGGAATTATGGGAAGGGAGGGGGAATATGGTTATAGGTATATATAGCCAGACTAATTTCCAGTTGCCTCCATAGCACTGTGCGTAAGACCGCTGTGCCAAGAGCCATTTTTGATCCTCGTGGCCAGAGGTTCGAACCCCAGCTGTGCCATTTTTTTTTTTTCTTTTAATTTCTTTTTATCATTTTCTTTAATTATTATCATTTATTCTTATGTCATTGTCCAATTTCAATATACTTTAAAGATGTACAAGACATTTTCATGGGAAAGATTTCGGTATCATGCTATATCTTTGATGGCTTTGGCTGCACGCAAGAGCCGCGTATGGCTATTTCTGAACAGCGAGTAAAACTGCTACAAATGAGTGGGTAGTTGTGAGAGCCAAGTTACAGTTCTTGTCCATGTATTTAGAAGAAAGGGTAGGGCAAAATTCAGCTTTCTTTTTCTTGCTTATGCAACAGGAACCGGTTGCTTCTGAAAGCGTCGGAAGTCGATAATATGTTTTCGCGGGCACGCAAAGGTCATGTACATGCGGTTAGTTATTGGGACCGATTTAATGTTTCAGGGGCCCTAGTAAGAGAAAAAGGGGAAAAAAATTGGGTTCCCATTTTTTGACTTATGCAACAGGTACCGGTTGCCTCCAAAAGTGTCGGAAGTTGATTGTATGTTTTCGCGGGCGCGCGAAGATCATGTACATGCGGTTAGTTATTGGGACCAATTTAATGTTTCGGGGGCCCTAGTAAGAGAAAACGGGGAACCAAAATTGGGTTCCCATGGTTTGACTTATGCAACACATACCGGTTGCTTCTGAAAGATTCGTAAGTGGATTATATGTTTTCGCGGGCGTGTAAAGATCATGCACATGCGAATACCTACTAAGACCGCTTTCATGTTACGGTGGCCCCAGTAAGAGAAAAGGGAAAAAATTGGTTCCCATTGTTTCACTTATGCAACAGGTAGCGGTTGCTTCCGAAGGCATCATAAGTCGATATTTCATGTTTTCACGGATGCGTAACCGGCACATATGAGTTGGTAGTCGTCGTAACTATGTTTCTTGTCTACATATGAAGAGAAATAATACAAAATGTAGTTCCTTTTGTTCGACTCATGCTACAGGAACCAGTTGCTACAGAAATTTATCCACTTGTGACAATATTTTCTCGGGCTTTTACACTGTCCATTGATCATCTTAGGATATTCAATGTATCAATATGCAGTGTGGAAGCCGGCCTGAACTAGAATGACAAATTGGATCCAGGGTTGTCAACCTGGTAGTATGCTCGAAAACATGTTACCAAGTTCTTCTGTCACCCTGTTTTCCTAATTTCTAGCCCAATGTCGGTAAATTCTGGCGTGTATGGATGTAGAATGCATCTCAATTCGCCAAGGATTACATATCAGCCTTCAAAGAAGACCTAAAAGCACTTTAAAACTTCCCTTATTGTTTAGATCGATGGTTTAGCCGCCATTTTGTTTTTCTTGGCCGCCATCTTGGATTTTTTTCTCCAAGGAATTAGGGGAAGGGAGGGGGGATATGGTTATAGGTATATATAGCCAGACTAATTTCCAGTTGCCTCCATAGCACTGTGCGTAAGACCGCTGTGCCAAGAGCCATTTTTGATCCTGGTGGCCAGAGGTTTGAACCCCAGCTGTGCCATTTTTTTTTTTTTTTTTTTCTTTTAATTTATTTTTATCATTTTCTTAAAATTATTATCATTTATTCTTATGTAATTGGCCTATTTCATTATACTTTAAAGATGTACAAGACATTTTCATGGGAAAGATTTTGGTATCATGCTATATCTTTGATGGCTTTGACTGCGCGCAAGAGCCGCGTATGGCTGTTTTTGAACAGCGAGTAAAACTGCTACAAATGAGTGGGTAGTTGTGAGAGCCAAGTTACAGTTCTTGTCTATGTATTTAGAAGAAAGGGTAGGGCAAATTTCAGTTTTCTTTTTCTTGCTTATGCAACAGGAACCGGTTGCTTCCGAAAGCGTCGGAAATCGATAATATGTTTTCGCGGGCATGCAAAGGTCATGTACATGCGGTTAGTAATTGGGACTGATTTAGTGTTTCGGTGACCCTAGTAAGAGAAAAAGGGGAAAAAAATTGGGTTCCCATTGTTTGACTTATGCAACAGGTACCGGTTGCCTCCGAAAGTGTCAGAAGTTGATTGTATGTTTTTGCGGGCGCCCGAAGGTCATGTACATGCGGTTAGTTAATGGGACCGATTTAATCTTTCGGGGGCCCTAGTAAGAGAAAAAGGGGAACAAAAATTGGGTTCCCATGGTTTGACTTATGCAACACATACCGGTTGCTTCTGAAAGATTCGTAAGTGGATTATATGTTTTCGCGGGTGCGTAAAGGTCATGCACATGGGGATAGCTACTGAGACCGCTTTCATGTTACGGTGGCCCCAGTAAGAGAAAAGGGAAAAAATTGGTTCCCATTGTTTCACTTATGCAACAGGTAGCGGTTGCTTCCGAAGGCATCATAAGTCGATGTTTCATGTTTTCACGGGTGCGTAACCGGCACATATGAGTTGGTAGTCATCGTAACTACGTTTCTTGTCTACATATGAAGAGAAATAATACAAAATATAGTTCCTTTTGTTCGACTCATGCTACAGGAGCCAGTTGCTACAGAAATTTATCCACTTGTGACAATATTTTCTCGGGCTTTTACACTGTCCATTGATAATCTTAGGATATTCAATGTATCAATGTGCAGTGTGGAAGCCGGCCTGAACTAGAATGACAAATCGGATCCAGGGTTGTCAACCTGGTAGTATGCTCGAAAACATGTTACCAAGTTCTTCTGTCACCCTGTTTTCCTAATTTCTAGCCCAATGTCGGTAAATTCTGGCGTGGATGGATGGAGAATGCATCTCAATTCGCCAAGGATTACATATCAGCCTTCAAAGAAGACCTAAAAGCACTTTAAAACTTCCCTTATTGTTTAGATCGATGGTTTAGCCGCCATTTTGTTTTTCTTGGCCGCCATCTTGGATTTTTTTCTCCAAGGAATTATGGGAAGGGAGGGGGGATATGGTTATAGGTATATATAGCCAGACTAATTTCCAGTTGCCTCCATAGCACTGTGCGTAAGACCGCTGTGCCAAGAGCCATTTTTGATCCTGGTGGCCAGAGGTTCGAACCCCAGCTGTGCCATTTTTTTTTTTCTTTTAATTTATTTTTATCATTTTCTTTAATTATTATCATTTATTCTTATGTCATTGGCCAATTTCAAAATACTTTAAAGATGTACAAGACATTTTCATGGGAAAGATTTCGGTATCACGCTATATCTTTGATGACTTTGGCTGCGCGCAAGAGCCGCATATGGCTGTTTCTGAAAAGCGAGTAAAACTGCTACAAATGAGTGGGTAGTTGTGAGAGCCAAGTTACAGTTCTTGTCTATGTATTTAGAAGAAAGGGTAGGGCAAAATTCAGTTTTCTTTTTCTTGCTTAAGCAATAGGAACCGGATGCTTCCGAAAGCGTCGGAAGTCGTTAATATGTTTTCGCGGGCACGCAAAGGTCATGTACATGCGGTTAGTTATTGGGACTGATTTAATGTTTCGGGGGCCCTAGTAAGAGAAAAAGGGGAAAAAAAAGTGGGTTCCCATTGTTTGACTTATGCAACAGGTACCGGTTGCCTCCGAAAGTGTCGGAAATTGATTGTATGTTTTCGCGGGCGCGCAAAGGTCATGTACATGCGGCTAGTTATTTGGACCGATTTAATGTTTCGGGGACCCTAGTAAGAGAAAAGGGGGAACAAAAATTGGGTTCCCATGGTTTGACTTATGCAACACATACTGGTTGCTTCTGAAAGATTCGTAATTGGATTATATGTTTTCTCCGGCGCGTAAAGGTCATGCACATGGGGATAGCTACTGAGACCGCTTTCATGTTACGGTGGCCCCAGTAAGAGAAAAGGGAAAAAATTGGTTCCCATTGTTTGACTTATGCAACAGGTAGTGGTTGCTTCCGAAGGCATCATAAGTCGATATTTCATGTTTTCACAGGTGCGTAACCGGCACATATGAGTTGGTAGTCATCGTAACTACATTTCTTGTCTACATATGAACAGAAATGATACAAAATATAGTTCCTTTTGTTCGACTCATGCTAAAGGAACCAATTGCTACAGAAATTTATCCACTTGTGACAATATTTTCTGGGGCTTTTACACTGTCCATTGATCATCTTAGGATATTCAATGTATCAATGTGCAGTGTGGACGCCGGCCTGAACTAGAATGACAAATCGGATCCAGGGTTGTCAACCTGGTAGTATGCTCGAAAACATGTTACCAAGTTCTTCTGTCACCCTGTTTTCCTAATTTCTAGCCCAATGTCGGTAAATTCTGGCGTGTATGGATGGAGAATGCATCTCAATTCGCCAAGGATTACATATCAGCCTTCAAAGAAGACCTAAAAGCACTTTAAAACTTCCCTTATTGTTTAGATCGATGGTTTAGACGCCATTTTGTTTTTCTTGGCCGCCATCTTGGATTTTTTTCTCCAAGGAATTATGGGAAGGGAGGGGGAATATGGTTATATATATATATATAGCCAAACTAATTCCCAGTTGCCTCCATAGCACTGTGGGTAAGACCGCTGTGCCAAGAGCCATTTTTGATCCTGGTGGCCAGAGGTTCGAACCCCAGCTGTGCCATTTTTTTTTTTTTTTCTTTTAATTTATTTTTATCATTTTCTTTAATTATTATCATTTATTCTTATGTCATTGGCCAATTTCAATATACTTTAAAGATGTACAAGACATTTTCATGGGAAAGATTTCGGTACCATGCTATATCTTTGACGGCTTTGGCTGTGCGCAAGAGCCGCATATGGCTGTTTCTGAACAGCGAGTAAAACTATTACAAATGAGTGGGTAGTTGTTAGAGCCAAGTTACAGTTCTTGTCTATATATTTTGAAGAAAGGGTAGTGCAAAATTCAGTTTTCTTTTTCTTGCTTACGCAACAGGAACCGGTTGCTTCCTAAAACGTCGGAAGTCGTTAATATGTTTTCGCGGGCACGCAAAGGTCATGTACATGCGGTTAGTTATTGGGACCGATTTAATGTTTCGGGGGCCCTAGTAAGAGAAATAGGGGAAAAAAATTGGGTTCCCATTGTTTGACTTATGCAACAGGTACCGGTTGCCTCCGAAAGTATCGGAAGTTGATTGTATGTTTTCGCGGGCGCGCGAAGGTCATGTACATGCGGGTAGTTAGTGGGACCGATTTAATGTTTCGGGGACCCTAGTAAGAGAAAAAGGGGAACAAAAATTGGGTTCCCATGGTTTGACTTATGCAACACATACCAGTTGCTTCTGAAAGATTCGTAATTGGATTATATGTTTCCGCCGGCGCGTAAAGGTTATGCACATGCGGATAGCTACTGAGACCGCTTTCATGTTACGGTGGCCCCAGTAAGAGAAAAGGGAAAAAATTGGTTCCCATTGTTTGACTTATGCAACAGGTAGTAGTTGCTTCCGAAGGCATCATAAGTCGATATTTCATGTTTTCACGGGTGCGTAACGGGCACATATGAGTTGGTAGTCATCGTAACTACATTTCTTGTCTACATATGAAGAGAAATAATACAAAATATAGTTCCTTTTGTTCGACTCATGCTACAGGAACCACATGGTACTGAAATTTATCCACTTGTGACAATATTTTCTGGGGCTTTTACACTGTCCATTGATCATCTTAGGATATTCAATGTATCAATGTGCAGTGTGGAAGCCGGCCTGAACTAGAATGACAAATCGGATCCAGGGTTGTCAACCTGGTAGTATGCTCGAAAACATGTTACCAAGTTCTGCTGTCACCCTGTTTTCCTAATTTCTAGCTCAATGTCGGTAAATTCTAGCGTGTATGGATGGAGAATGCATCTCAATTCGCCAAGGATTACATATCAGCCTTCAAAGAAGACCTAAAAGCACTTTAAAGCTTCCCTTATTGTTTAGATCGATGGTTTAGCCGCCATTTTGTTTTTCTTGGCCGCCATCTTGGATTTTTTTCTCCAAGGAATTATGGGAAGGGAGGGGGGATATGGTTATAGGTATATATAGCCAGACTAATTTCCAGTTGCCTCCATAGCACTGTGGGTAAGACCGCTGTGCCAAGAGCCATTTTTGATCCTGGTGGCCAGAGGTTAGAACCCCAGCTGTGCCATTTTTTTTTTCTTTTAATTTATTTTTATCATTTCCTTTAATTATTATCATTTATTCTTATGTCATTGGCCAATTTCAAAATACTTTAAAGATGTACAAGACATTTTCATGGGAAAGATTTCAGTATCATGCTATATCTTTGATGGCTTTGGCTGCGCGCAAGAGCCGCGTATGGCTGTTTCTGAACAGCAAGTAAAACTGCTACAAATGAGTGGGTAGTTGTGAGAGCCAAGTTACAGTTCTTGTCTATGTATTTACAAGAAAGGGTAGGGCAAAATTCAGTTTTCTTTTTCTTGCTTATGCAACAGCAACCGGTTGCTTCCGAAAGCGTCGGAAGTCGATAATATGTTTTTGCGAGCACGCAAAGGTCATGTACATGGGCTTAGTTATTGGGACCGATTTAATGTTTCGTGGGCCCTAGTAAGAGAAAAAGGGGAAAAAAATTGGGTTCCCATTGTTTGACTTATGCAACAGGTACCGGTTGCCTCCGAAAGTGTCGGAAGTTGATTGTATGTTTTCACGGGCGCGTGAAGGTCATGTACATGCGGTTAGTTATTGGGACCGATTTAATGTTTCGGGGACCCTGGTAAGAGAAAAAGGGGAACAAAAATTGGGTTCCCATGGTTTGACTTATGCAACACATACCGGATGCTTCTGAAAGATTCGTAAGTGGATTATATGTTTTCGCAGGCGCGTAAAGGTCATGCACATGGGGATAGCTACTGAGACCGCTTTTATGTTATGGTGGCCCCAGTAAGAGAAAAGGGAAAAAATTGGTTCCCATTGTTTGACTTATGCAACAGGTAGCGGTTGCTTCCGAAGGCATCATAAGTCGATATTTCATGTTTTCACGGGTGCGTAACTGGCACATATGAGTTGGTCGTCATCGTAACTACATTTCTTGTCTACATATGAAGAGAAATAATACAAAATATAGTTCCTTTTGTTTGACTCATGCTACAGGAACCACTTGCTAAAGAAATTTATCCACTTGTGACAATATTTTCTGGGGCTTTTACACTGTCCATTGATCATCTTAGGATATTCAATGTATCAATGTGCAGTGTGGACGCCGGCCTGAACTAGAATGACAAATCGGATCCAGGGTTGTCAACCTGGTAGTATGCTCGAAAACATGTTACCAAGTTCTTCTGTCACCCTGTTTTCCTAATTTCTAGCCCAATGTCGGTAAATTCTGGCGTGTATGGATGGAGAATGCATCTCAATTCGCCGAGGATTACATATCAGCCTTCAAAGAAGACCTGAAAGCACTTTAAAACTTCCCTTATTGTTTAGATCGATGGTTTAGCCGCCATTTTGTTTTTCTTGGCCGCTATCTTGGATTTTTTTCTCCAAGGAATTATGGGAAGGGAGGGGGTATATGGTTATAGGTATATATAGCCAGACTAATTTCCAGTTGCCTCCATAGCACTGTGGGTAAGACCGCTGTGCCAAGAGCCATTTTTGATCCTGGTGGCCAGAGGTTCGAACCCCAGCTGTGCCATTTTTTTTTTTTTTTCTTTTAATTTATTTTTATCATTTTCTTTAATTATTATCATTTATTCTTATGTCATTGGCCAATTTCAATATACTTTAAAGATGTACAAGACATTTTCATGGGAAAGATTTCGGTATCATGCTATATCTTTGATGGCTTTGGCTGCGCGCAAGAGCCGCGTATGGCTGTTTCTGAACAGCGAGTAAAACTGCTACAAATGAGTGGGTAGTTGTGAGAGCCAAGTTACAGTTCTTGTCTATGTATTTAGAAGAAAGGGTAGGGCAAAATTCTGTTTTCTTTTTCTTGCTTATGCAACAGGAACCGGTTGCTTCCGAAAGCGGCGGAAGTCGATAATATGTTTTCGCGGGCACGCGAAGGTCATGTACATGCGGTTAGTTATTGGGACTGATTTAATGTTTCGGGGGCCCTAGTAAGAGAAAAAGGGGAAAAAAACGTGGGTTCCCATTGTTTGACTTATGCAACAGGTACCGGTTGCCTCTGAAAGTGTCGGAAGTTAATTGTATGTTTTCGCGGGCGCGCGAAGGTCATGTACATGCGGTTAGTTATTGGGACCGATTTAATGTTTCCGGGGCCCTAGTAAGAGAAAAAGGGGAACAAAAATTGGGTTCCCATGGTTTGACTTATGCAACACATACCGGTTGCTTCTGAAAGATTCGTAAGTGGATTATATGTTTTCGCGGGCGTGTAAAGGTCATGCACATGGGGATAGCTACTGAGACCGCTTTCATGTTACGGTGGCCCCAGTAAGAGAAAAGGGAAAAAATTGGTTCCCATTGTTTGACTTATGCAACAGGTAGCGGTTGCTTCCGAAGGTATCATAAGTCGATATTTCATGTTTTCACGGGTGCGTAACCGGCACATATGAGTTGGTAGTCATCGTAACTACGTTTCTTGTCTACATATGAAGAGAAATAATACAAAATATAGTTCCTTTTGTTCGACTCATGCTACAGGAACCAGTTGCTACAGAAATTTATCCACTTGTGACAATATTTTCTGGGGCTTTTACACTGTCCATTGATCATCTTAGGATATTCAATGTATCAATGTGCAGTGTGGAAGCCGGCCTGAACTGGAATAACAAATCGGATCCAGGGTTGTCAACCTGGTAGTATGCTCGAAAACATGTTACCAAGTTCTTCTGTCACCCTGTTTTCCTAATTTCTAGCCCAATGTCGGTAAATTCTGGCGTGTATGGATGGAGAATGCATCTCAATTCGCCAAGGATTACATATCAGCCTTCAAAGAAGACCTAAAAGCACTTTAAAACTTCCCTTATTGTTTAGATCGATGGTTTAGCAGCCATTTTGTTTTTCTTGACCGCCATCTTGGATTTTTTTCTCCAAGGAATTATGGGAAGGGAGGGGGGATATGGTTATAGGTATATATAGCCAGACTAATTTCCAGTTGCCTCCATAGCACTGTGGGTAAGACCGCTGTGCCAAGAGCCATTTTTGATCCTGGTGGCCAGAGGTTCGAACCCCAGCTATGCCATTTTTTTTTCTTTTAATTTATTTTTATCATTTTCTTTAATTATTATCATTTATTCTTATGTCATTGGCCAATTTCAATATACTTTAAAGATGTACAAGACATTTTCATGGGAAAGATTTCGGTATCATGCTATATCTTTGATGGCTTTGGCTGCGCGCAAGAGCCACGTATGGCTGTTTCTGAACAGCGAGTAAAACTGCTACGAATGAGTGGGTACTTGTGAGAGCCAAGTTACAGTTCTTGTCTATGTATTTAGTAGAAAGGGTAGGGCAAAATTCAGTTTTCTTTTTCTTCCTTATGCAACAGGAACCGGTTGCTTCCGAAAGCGTCGGAAGTCGATAATATGTTTTGGCGGGCACGAAAAGGTCATGTACATGCGGTTAGTTATTGGGACCGATTTAATGTTTCGGGGGCCCTAGTAAGAGAAAAAGGGGAACAAAAATTGGGTTCCCATGGTTTGACTTATGCAACACATACCGGTTGCTTCTGAAAGATTCGTAAGTGGATTATATGTTTTCGCGGGCGTGTAAAGGTCATGCACATGGGGATAGCTACTGAGACCGCTTTCATGTTACGGTGGCCCCAGTAAGAGAAAATGGAAAAAATTGGTTCCCATTGTTTGACTTATGCAACAGGTAGCGGTTGCTTCCGAAGGCATCATAAGTCGATATTTCATGTTTTCACGGGTGCCTAACCGGAACATATGAATTGGTAGTCATCGTAACTACGTTTTTTGTCTACATATGAAGAGAAATGATACAAAACATAGTTCCTTTTGTTCGACTCATGCTACAGGAACCAGTTGCTACAGAAATTTTTCCACTTGTGACAATATTTTCTGGGGCTTTTACACTGTCCATTGATCATCTTAGGATATTCAATGTATCAATGTGCAGTGTGGAAGCCGGCCTGAACTAGAATAACTAATCGGATCCTGGGTTGTCAACCTGGTAGTATGCTCGAAAACATGTTACCAAGTTCTTCTGTCACCCTGTTTTTCTAAATTCTAGCCCAATGTCGGTAAATTCTGGCGTGTATGGATGGAGAATGCATCTCAATTCAACAAGGATTACATATCAGCCTTCAAAGAAGACCTAAAAGCACTTTAAAACTTCCCTTATTGTTTAGATCGATGGTTTAGCCGCCATTTTGTTTTTCTTGGCCGCCATCTTGGATTTTTTCTCCAAGGAATTATGGGAAGGGAGGGGGGATATGGTTATAGGTATATATAGCCAGCCTAATTTCCAGTTGCCTCCATAGCATTGTGGGTAAGACCGCTTTGCCAAGAGCCATTTTTGATCCTGGTGACCAGAGGTTCGAACCCCAGCTTTGCCATTTTTTTTTTTTTTTTTCTTTTAATTTTTTTTATCATTTTCTTTAATTTTTATCATTTATTCTTATGTCATTGGCCAATTTCAATATACGTTAAAGATGTACAAGACATTTTCATGGGAAAGATTTTGGTATTGTGCTATATCTTTGATGGCTTTGGCTGCGCGCAAGAGCTGCGTATGGCTGTTTCTGAACAGTGAGTAAAACTGCTACAAATGAGTGGGTAGTTGTGAGAGCCAAGTTACAGTTCTTGTCTATGTATTTAGAAGAAAGGGTAGGGCAAAATTCAGTTTTCTTTTTCTTGCTTATGCAACAGGAACCGGTTGCTTTCGAAAGCGTCGGAAGTCGATAATATGTTTTCGCGGGCACGCGAACGTCACGTACATGCGGTTAGTTATTGGGACCGATTTAATGTTTCGGGGGCCCTAGTAAAATAAAAATGGGAAAAAAAATTGGTTTCCCATTGTTTGACTTATGCAACAGGTACCGGTTGCCTCCGAAAGTGTCAGAAGTTGATTGTATGTTTTCGCGGGCGCGTGAAGGTCATGTACATGCGGTTAGTTATTGGGACCGATTTAATGTTTCGGGGGCCCTAGTAAGAGAAAAAGGGGAACAAAAATTGGGTTCCCATGGTTTGACTTATGCAACACATACCGGTTGCTTCTGAAAGATTCGTAAGTGGATTATATGTTTTCGCGGGCGCGTACAGGTCATGCACATAGGGATAGCTACTGAGACCGCTTTCATGTTACGGTGGCCCCAGTAAGAGAAAAGAGAAAAAATTGGTTCCCATTGTTTGACTTATGCAACAGGTAGCGGTTGCTTCCGAAGGCATCATAAGTCGATATTTCATGTTTTCACGGGTGCGTAACCGGCACATATGAGTTGGTAGTCATCGTAACTACGTTTCTTGTCTACATATGAAGAGAAATAATACAAAATATAGTTCCTTTTGTTCGACTCATGCTACAGGAACCAGTTGCTACAGAAATTTATCCACTTGTGACAATATTTTCTCGGGCTTTTACACTGTCCATTGATCATCTTAGGATATTCAATGTATCAATGTGCAGTGTGGAAGCCGGCCTGAACTAGAACGACAAATCGGATCCAGGGTTGTCAACCTGGTAGTATGCTCGAAAACATGTTACCAAGTTCTTCTGTCACCCTGTTTTCCTAATTTCTAGCCCAATGTCGGTAAATTCTGGCGTGTATGGATGGAGAATGCATCTCAATTCGCCAAGGATTACATATCAGCCTTCAAAGAAGACCTAAAAGCACTTTAAAGCTTCCCTTATTGTTTAGATCGATGGTTTAGCCGCCATTTTGTTTTTCTTGGCCGCCATCTTGGATTTTTTCTCCAAGGAATTATGGGAAGGGAGGGGGGATATGGTTATAGGTATATATAGCCAGACTAATTTCCAGTTGCCTCCATAGCACTGTGGGTAAGACCGCTGTGCCAAGAGCCATTTTTGATCCTGGTGGCCAGAGGTTCGAACCCCAGCTGTGCCATTTTTTTTTTTTTTCTTTTCATTTCTTTTTATCATTTTCTTTAATTATTATCATTTATTCTTATGTCATTGGCCAATTTCAATATACTTTAAAGATGTACAAGACATTTTCATGGGAAAGATTTCGGTATCATGCTATATCTTTGATGGCTTTGGCTGCGCGCAAGAGCTGCGTATGGCTGTTTCTGAACAGCGAGTAAAACTGCTACAAATGAGTGGGTACTTGTGAGAGCCAAGTTACAGTTCTTGTCTATGTATTTAGAAGAAAGGGTAGGGCAAAATTCAGCTTTCTTTTTCTTGCTTATGCAACAGAAAACGGGTTGCTTCCGAAAGCGTCGAAGTCGATAATATGTTTTCGCGGGCACGCAAAGGTCATGTACATGCGGTTAGTTATTGGGACGGATTTAATGTTTCGGGGGCCCTAGTAAGAGAATAAGGGGAAAAAAATTGGGTTCCCATTGTTTGACTTATGCAACAGGTACCGGTTGCCTCCGAAAGTGACGGAAGTTGATTGTATGTTTTTGCGGGCGCGCGAAGGTCATGTACATGCGGTTAGTTATTGGGACCGATTTAATGTTTCGGGGACCCTAGTAAGAGAAAAAGGGGAACAAAAATTGGGTTCCCATGGTTTGACTTATGCAACACATACCGCTTGCTTCTGAAAGATTCGTAAGTGGATTATATGTTTTCACGGGCGCGTAAAGATCATGCACATGGGGATAGCTACTGAGACCGCTTTCATGTTACGGTGGCCCCAGTAAGAGAAAAGGGAAAAAATTGGTTCCCATTGTTTGACTTATGCAACAGGTAGCGGTTGCTTCCGAAGGCATCATAAGTCGATATTTCATGTTTTCACGGGTGTGTAACCGGCACATATGAGTTGGTAGTCGTCGTAACTATGTTTCTTGTCTACATATGAAGAGAAATAATACAAAATATAGTTCCTTTTGTTCGACTCATGCTACAGGAACCAGTTGCTACAGAAATTTATCCACTTGTGACAATATTTTCTGGGGCTTTTACACTGTCCATTGATCATCTTAGGATATTCAATGTATCAATGTGCAGTGTGGAATCCGGCCTGAACTAGAATGACAAATTGGATCCAGGGTTGTCAACCTGGTAGTATGCTCGAAAACATGTTACCAAGTTCTTCTGTCACCCTGTTTTCCTAATTTCTAGCCCAATGTCGGTAAATTCTGGCGTGTATGGATGGAGAATGCATCTCAATTCGCCAAGGATTACATATCAGCCTTCAAAGAAGACCTAAAAGCACTTTAAAACTTCCCTTATTGTTTAGATCGATGGTTTAGCCGCCATATTGTTTTTCTTGGCCGCCATCTTGGATTTTTTTCTCCAAGGAATTATGGGAAGGGAGGGGGGATATGGTTATAGGTATATATAGCCAGACTAATTTCCAGTTGCCTCCATAGCACTGTGGGTAAGACTGCTGTGCCAAGAGCCATTTTTGATCCTGGTGGCCAGAGGTTCGAACCCCAGCTGTGCCATTTTTTTTTTTTTCTTTTAATTTATTTTTATCATTTTCTTTAATTATTATCATTTATTCTTATGTCATTGGCCAATTTCAATATACTTTAAAGATGTACAAGACATTTTCATGGGAAAGATTTCGGTATCATGCTATATCTTTGATGGCTTTGGCTGCGCGCAAGAGCCGCGTATGGCTGTTTCTGAACAGCGAGTAAAACTGCTACAAATGAGTGGGTAGTTGTGAGAGCCAAGTTACAGTTCTTGTCTATGTATTTAGAAGAAAGGGTAGGGCAAAATTCTGTTTTCTTTTTCTTGCTTATGCAACAGGAACCGGTTGCTTTCGAAAGCGGCGGAAGTCGGTAATATGTTTTCGCGGGCACGCGAAGGTCATGTACATGCGGTTAGTTATTGGGACTGATTTAATGTTTCGGGGGCCCTAGTAAGAGAAAAAGGGGAAAAAAACGTGGGTTCCCATTGTTTGACTTATGCAACAGGTACCGGTTGCCTCTGAAAGTGTCGGAAGTTAATTGTATGTTTTCGCGGGCGTGCGAAGGTCATGTACATGCGGTTAATTATTTTGACCGATTTAATGTTTGGGGGCCCTAGTAAGAGAAAAAGGGGAACAAAAATTGGGTTCCCATGGTTTGACTTATGCAACACATACCGGTTGCTTCTGAAAGATTCGTAAGTGGATTATATGTTTTCACAGACGCGTAAAGGTCATGCACATGGGGATAGCTACTGAGACCGCTTTCATGTTACGGTGGCCCCAGTAAGAGAAAAGGGAAAAAATTGGTTCCCATTGTTTGACTTATGCAACAGGTAGCGGTTGCTTCTGAAGGCATCATAAGTTAATATTTCATGTTTTCACGGGTGCGTAACCGGCACATATGAGTTGGTAGTCATCGTAACTACGTTTCTTGTCTACATATGAAGAGAAATAATACAAAATATAGTTCCTTTTGTTCGGCTCATGCTACAGGAACCAGTTGCTACAGAAATTTATCCACTTGTGACAATATTTTCTGGGGCTTTTACACTGTCCATTGATCATCTTAGGATATTCAATGTATCAATGTGCAGTGTGGAAGCCGGCCTGAACTAGAATGACAAATCGGATCCAGGGTTATCAGCCTGGTAGTATGCTCGAAAACATGTTACCAAGTTCTTCTGTCACCCTGTTTTCCTAATTTCTAGCCCAGTGTCGGTAAATTCTGGCGTGTATGGATGGAGAATGCATCTCAATTCGCAAGGATTACATATCAGCCTTCAAAGAAGACCTAAAAGCACTTTAAAACTTCCCTTATTGTTTAGATCGATGGTTTAGCCGCAATTTTGTTTTTCTTGGCCGCCATCTTGGATTTTTTTCTCCAAGGAATTATGGGAAGGGAGGGGGGATATGGTTATAGGTATATATAGCCAGAATAATTGCCAGTTGCCTCCATAGCACTGTGGGTAAGACCGCTGTGCCAAGAGCCATTTTTGATCCTGGTGGCCAGAGGTTCGAACCCCAGCTGTGCCATTTTTTTTTTTTTTTCTTTTAATTTATTTTTATCATTTTCTTAAAATTATTATCATTTCTTCTCATGTAATTGGCCAATTTCAATATACTTTAAAGATGTACAAGACATTTTCGTGGGAAAGATTTTGGTATCATGCTATATCTTTGATGGCTTTGACTGCGCACAAGAGCCGCGTATGGCTGTTTCTGAACAGCGAGTAAAACTGCTACAAATGAGTGGGTAGTTGTGAGAGCCAAGTTACAGTTCTTGTCTATCTATTTAGAAGAAAGGGTAGGGCAAAATTCAGTTTTCTTTTTCTTATTTATGCAACAGGAACCGGTTGCTTCCGAAAGCGTCGGAAGTCGATAATATGTTTTCGCGGGCACGCAAAGGTCATGTACATGCGGTTAGTTATTGGGACCGATTTAATGTTTCGGGGGCCCTAGTAAGAGAAAAAGGGGAAAAAAATTGGGTTTCCATTGTTTGACTTATGCAACAGGTACCAGTTGCCTCCAAAAGTGTCGGAAGTTGATTGTATGTTTTCGCGGGCGTGCGAAGGTCATGTACATGCGGTTAGTTATTGGGACCGATTTAATGTTTCGGGGGCCCTAGTAAGAGAAAAAGGGGAACCAAAATTGGGTTCCCATGGTTTGACTTATGCAACACATACCGGTTGCTTCTGAAAGATTCGTAAGTGGATTATATGTTTTCGCGGGTGCGTAAAGGTCATGCACATGCGAATAGCTACTGAGACCCCTTTCATGTTACGGTGGCCCCAGTAAGAGAAAAGGGAAAAAATTGGTTCCCATTGTTTGACTTATGCAACAGGTAGCGGTTGCTTCCGAAGGCATCATAAGTCGATATTTCATGTTTTCACGGGTGCGTAACCGGCACATATGAGTTGGTAGTCATCGTAACTACGTTTCTTGTCTACATATGAAGAGAAATAATACAAAATATAGTTCCTTTTGTTCGACTCATGCTACAGGAACCAGTTGCTACAGAAATTTATCCACTTGTGACAATATTTTCTCGGGCTTTTACACTGTCCATTGATCATCTTAGGATATTCAATGTATCAATGTGCAGTGTGGAAGCCGGCCTGAACTAGAATGACAAATCGGATCCAGGGTTGTCAACCTGGTAGTATGCTCGAAAACATGTTACCAAGTTCTTCTGTCACCCTGTTTTCCTAATTTCTAGCCCAATGTCGGTAAATTCTGGCGTGTATGGATGGAGAATGCATCTCAATTCGCCAAGGATTACATATCAGCCTTCAAAGAAGACCTAAAAGCACTTTAAAACTTCCCTTATTGTTTAGATCGATGGTTTAGCCGCCATTTTGTTTTTCTTGGCCGCCATCTTGGATTTTTTTCTCCAAGGAATTGTGGGAAGGGAGGGGGAATATGGTTATAGGTATATATAGCCAGACTAATTTCCAGTTGCCTCCATAGCACTGTGGGTAAGACCGCTGTGCCAAGAGCCATTTTTGATCCTGGTGGCCAGAGGTTCGAACCCCAGCTGTGCCATTTTTTTTTTTTTTTTCTTTTAATTTCTTTTTATCATTTTCTTTAATTATTATCATTTATTCTTATGTCATTGGCTATTTTTCAATATACTTTAAAGATGTACAAGACATTTTCATGGGAAAGATTTTGGTATCATGCTATATCTTTGATGGCTTTGACTGCGTGCAAGAGCCGCGTATGGCTGTTTCTGAACAGCGAGTAAAACTGCTACAAATGAGTGGGTAGTTGTGAGAGCCAAGTTACAGTTCTTGTCTATCTATTTAGAAGAAAGGGTAGGGCAAAATTCAGTTTTCTTTTTCTTGCTTATGCAACAGGAACCGGTTGCTTCCAAAAGCGTCGGAAATCGATAATATGTTTTCGCGGGCACGCAAAGGTCATGTACATGCGGTTAGTTATTGGGACCGATTTAATGTTTCGGGGGCCCTAGTAAGAGAAAACGGGGAAAAAAAATTGGGTTCCCATTGTTTGACTTATGCAACAGGTACCGGTTGCCTCCGAAAGTGTCAGAAGTTGATTGTATGTTTACGCGGGCGCGCGAAGGTCATGTACATGCGGTTAGTTATTGGGACCGATTTAATGTTTCGGGGGCCCTAGTTAGAGAAAAAGGGGAACAAAAATTGGGTTCCCATGGTTTGACTTATGCAACACATACCAGTTGCTTCTGAAAGATTCGTAAGTGGATTATATGTTTTCACGGGCGTGTAAAGGTCATGCACATGGGGATAGCTACTGAGACCGCTTTCATGTTACGGTGGCCCCAGTAAGAGAAAAGGGAAAAAATTGGTTCCCATTGTTTGACTTATGCAACAGGTAGCGGTTGCTTCCGAAGGCATCATAAGTCGATATATCATGTTTTCACGGGTGCGTAACCTGCACATATGTGTTGGTAGTCATCGTAACTACGTTTCTTGTCTACATATGAAGAGAAATAATACAAAATATAGTTCCTTTTGTTCGACTCATGCTACAGGAACCAGTTGCTACAGAAATTTATCCACTTGTGACAATATTTTCTGGGGCTTTTACACTGTCCATTGATAATCTTAGGATATTCATTGTATCAATGTGCAGTGTGGAAGCCGGCCTGAACTGGAATGATAAATCGGATCCAGGGTTGTCAACCTGGTAGTATGCTCGAAAACATGTTACCAAGTTCTTCTGTCACCCTGTTTTCCTAATTTCTAGCCCAATGTCGGTAAATTCTGGCGTGTATGGATGGAGAATGCATCTCAATTCGCCAAGGATTACATATCAGCCTTCAAAGAAGACCTAAAAGCACTTTAAAACTTCCCTTATTGTTTAGATCGATGGTTTAGCCGCCATTTTGTTTTTCTTGGCCGCCATCTTGGATTTTTTTCTCCAAGGAATTATGGGAAGGGAGGGGGAATATGGTTATAGGTATATATAGCCAGACTAATTTCCAGTTGCCTCCATAGCACTGTGCGTAAGACCGCTGTGCCAAGAGCCATTTTTGATCCTGGTGGCCAGAGGTTCGAACCCCAGCTGTGCCATTTTTTTTTTTTTCTTTTAATTTCTTTTTATCATTTTCTTTAATTATTATCATTTATTCTTATGTCATTGTCCAATTTCAATATACTTTAAAGATGTACAAGACATTTTCATGGGAAAGATTTCGGTATCATGCTATATCTTTGATGGCTTTGGCTGCACGCAAGAGCCGCGTATGGCTATTTCTGAACAGCGAGTAAAACTGCTACAAATGAGTGGGTAGTTGTGAGAGCCAAGTTACAGTTCTTGTCCATGTATTTAGAAGAAAGGGTAGGGCAAAATTCAGCTTTCTTTTTCTTGCTTATGCAACAGGAACCGGTTGCTTCTGAAAGCGTCGGAAGTCGATAATATGTTTTCGCGGGCACGCAAAGGTCATGTACATGCGGTTAGTTATTGGGACCGATTTAATGTTTCAGGGGCCCTAGTAAGAGAAGAAGGGGAAAAAAATTGGGTTCCCATTGTTTGACTTATGCAACAGGTACCGGTTGCCTCCAAAAGTGTCGGAAGTTGATTGTATGTTTTCGCGGGCGCGCGAAGATCATGTACATGCGGTTAGTTATTGGGACCAATTTAATGTTTCGGGGGCCCTAGTAAGAGAAAACGGGGAACCAAAATTGGGTTCCCATGGTTTGACTTATGCAACACATACCGGTTGCTTCTGAAAGATTCGTAAGTGGATTATATGTTTTCGCGGGCGTGTAAAGATCATGCACATGCGAATACCTACTAAGACCGCTTTCATGTTACGGTGGCCCCAGTAAGAGAAAAGGGAAAAAATTGGTTCCCATTGTTTCACTTATGCAACAGGTAGCGGTTGCTTCCGAAGGCATCATAAGTCGATATTTCATGTTTTCACGGATGCGTAACCGGCACATATGAGTTGGTAGTCGTCGTAACTATGTTTCTTGTCTACATATGAAGAGAAATAATACAAAATGTAGTTCCTTTTGTTCGACTCATGCTACAGGAACCAGTTGCTACAGAAATTTATCCACTTGTGACAATATTTTCTCGGGCTTTTACACTGTCCATTGATCATCTTAGGATATTCAATGTATCAATATGCAGTGTGGAAGCCGGCCTGAACTAGAATGACAAATTGGATCCAGGGTTGTCAACCTGGTAGTATGCTCGAAAACATGTTACCAAGTTCTTCTGTCACCCTGTTTTCCTAATTTCTAGCCCAATGTCGGTAAATTCTGGCGTGTATGGATGTAGAATGCATCTCAATTCGCCAAGGATTACATATCAGCCTTCAAAGAAGACCTAAAAGCACTTTAAAACTTCCCTTATTGTTTAGATCGATGGTTTAGCCGCCATTTTGTTTTTCTTGGCCGCCATCTTGGATTTTTTTCTCCAAGGAATTATGGGAAGGGAGGGGGGATATGGTTATAGGTATATATAGCCAGACTAATTTCCAGTTGCCTCCATAGCACTGTGCGTAAGACCGCTGTGCCAAGAGCCATTTTTGATCCTGGTGGCCAGAGGTTTGAACCCCAGCTGTGCCATTTTTTTTTTTTTTTTTTTTCTTTTAATTTATTTTTATCATTTTCTTAAAATTATTATCATTTATTCTTATGTAATTGGCCTATTTCAATATACTTTAAAGATGTACAAGACATTTTCATGGGAAAGATTTTGGTATCATGCTATATCTTTGATGGCTTTGACTGCGCGCAAGAGCCGCGTATGGCTGTTTTTGAACAGCGAGTAAAACTGCTACAAATGAGTGGGTAGTTGTGAGAGCCAAGTTACAGTTCTTGTCTATGTATTTAGAAGAAAGGGTAGGGCAAATTTCAGTTTTCTTTTTCTTGCTTATGCAACAGGAACCGGTTGCTTCCGAAAGCGTCGGAAATCGATAATATGTTTTCGCGGGCATGCAAAGGTCATGTACATGCGGTTAGTAATTGGGACTGATTTAGTGTTTCGGTGACCCTAGTAAGAGAAAAAGGGGAAAAAAATTGGGTTCCCATTGTTTGACTTATGCAACAGGTACCGGTTGCCTCCGAAAGTGTCAGAAGTTGATTGTATGTTTTTGCGGGCGCCCGAAGGTCATGTACATGCGGTTAGTTAATGGGACCGATTTAATGTTTCGGGGGCCCTAGTAAGAGAAAAAGGGGAACAAAAATTGGGTTCCCATGGTTTGACTTATGCAACACATACCGGTTGCTTCTGAAAGATTCGTAAGTGGATTATATGTTTTCGCGGGTGCGTAAAGGTCATGCACATGGGGATAGCTACTGAGACCGCTTTCATGTTACGGTGGCCCCAGTAAGAGAAAAGGGAAAAAATTGGTTCCCATTGTTTCACTTATGCAACAGGTAGCGGTTGCTTCCGAAGGCATCATAAGTCGATGTTTCATGTTTTCACGGGTGCGTAACCGGCACATATGAGTTGGTAGTCATCGTAACTACGTTTCTTGTCTACATATGAAGAGAAATAATACAAAATATAGTTCCTTTTGTTCGACTCATGCTACAGGAGCCAGTTGCTACAGAAATTTATCCACTTGTGACAATATTTTCTCGGGCTTTTACACTGTCCATTGATAATCTTAGGATATTCAATGTATCAATGTGCAGTGTGGAAGCCGGCCTGAACTAGAATGACAAATCGGATCCAGGGTTGTCAACCTGGTAGTATGCTCGAAAACATGTTACCAAGTTCTTCTGTCACCCTGTTTTCCTAATTTCTAGCCCAATGTCGGTAAATTCTGGCGTGGATGGATGGAGAATGCATCTCAATTCGCCAAGGATTACATATCAGCCTTCAAAGAAGACCTAAAAGCACTTTAAAACTTCCCTTATTGTTTAGATCGATGGTTTAGCCGCCATTTTGTTTTTCTTGGCCGCCATCTTGGATTTTTTTCTCCAAGGAATTATGGGAAGGGAGGGGGGATATGGTTATAGGTATATATAGCCAGACTAATTTCCAGTTGCCTCCATAGCACTGTGCGTAAGACCGCTGTGCCAAGAGCCATTTTTGATCCTGGTGGCCAGAGGTTCGAACCCCAGCTGTGCCATTTTTTTTTTTTTTTTCTTTTAATTTATTTTTATCATTTTCTTTAATTATTATCATTTATTCTTATGTCATTGGCCAATTTCAAAATACTTTAAAGATGTACAAGACATTTTCATGGGAAAGATTTCGGTATCATGCTATATCTTTGATGACTTTGGCTGCGCGCAAGAGCCGCATATGGCTGTTTCTGAAAAGCGAGTAAAACTGCTACAAATGAGTGGGTAGTTGTGAGAGCCAAGTTACAGTTCTTGTCTATGTATTTAGAAGAAAGGGTAGGGCAAAATTCAGTTTTCTTTTTCTTGCTTAAGCAATAGGAACCGGATGCTTCCGAAAGCGTCGGAAGTCGTTAATATGTTTTCGCGGGCACGCAAAGGTCATGTACATGCGGTTAGTTATTGGGACTGATTTAATGTTTCGGGGGCCCTAGTAAGAGAAAAAGGGGAAAAAAAAGTGGGTTCCCATTGTTTGACTTATGCAACAGGTACCGGTTGCCTCCGAAAGTGTCGGAAATTGATTGTATGTTTTCGCGGGCGCGCGAAGGTCATGTACATGCGGCTAGTTATTTGGACCGATTTAATGTTTCGGGGACCCTAGTAAGAGAAAAGGGGGAACAAAAATTGGGTTCCCATGGTTTGACTTATGCAACACATACTGGTTGCTTCTGAAAGATTCGTAATTGGATTATATGTTTTCTCCGGCGCGTAAAGGTCATGCACATGGGGATAGCTACTGGGACCGCTTTCATGTTACGGTGGCCCCAGTAAGAGAAAAGGGAAAAAATTGGTTCCCATTGTTTGACTTATGCAACAGGTAGTGGTTGCTTCCAAAGGCATCATAAGTCGATATTTCATGTTTTCACAGGTGCGTAACCGGCACATATGAGTTGGTAGTCATCGTAACTACATTTCTTGTCTACATATGAACAGAAATGATACAAAATATAGTTCCTTTTGTTCGACTCATGCTAAAGGAACCAATTGCTACAGAAATTTATCCACTTGTGACAATATTTTCTGGGGCTTTTACACTGTCCATTGATCATCTTAGGATATTCAATGTATCAATGTGCAGTGTGGACGCCGGCCTGAACTAGAATGACAAATCGGATCCAGGGTTGTCAACCTGGTAGTATGCTCGAAAACATGTTACCAAGTTCTTCTGTCACCCTGTTTTCCTAATTTCTAGCCCAATGTCGGTAAATTCTGGCGTGTATGGATGGAGAATGCATCTCAATTCGCCAAGGATTACATATCAGCCTTCAAAGAAGACCTAAAAGCACTTTAAAACTTCCCTTATTGTTTAGATCGATGGTTTAGACGCCATTTTGTTTTTCTTGGCCGCCATCTTGGATTTTTTTCTCCAAGGAATTATGGGAAGGGAGGGGGAATATGGTTATATATATATATAGCCAAACTAATTCCCAGTTGCCTCCATAGCACTGTGGGTAAGACCGCTGTGCCAAGAGCCATTTTTGATCCTGGTGGCCAGAGGTTCGAACCCCAGCTGTGCCATTTTTTTTTTTTTTTCTTTTAATTTATTTTTATCATTTTCTTTAATTATTATCATTTATTCTTATGTCATTGGCCAATTTCAATATACTTTAAAGATGTACAAGACATTTTCATGGGAAAGATTTCGGTACCATGCTATATCTTTGACGGCTTTGGCTGTGCGCAAGAGCCGCATATGGCTGTTTCTGAACAGCGAGTAAAACTGTTACAAATGAGTGGGTAGTTGTGAGAGCCAAGTTACAGTTCTTGTCTATATATTTTGAAGAAAGGGTAGTGCAAAATTCAGTTTTCTTTTTCTTGCTTATGCAACAGGAACCGGTTGCTTCCTAAAACGTCGGAAGTCGTTAATATGTTTTCGCGGGCACGCAAAGGTCATGTACATGCGGTTAGTTATTGGGACCGATTTAATGTTTCGGGGGCCCTAGTAAGAGAAATAGGGGAAAAAAATTGGGTTCCCATTGTTTGACTTATGCAACAGGTACCGGTTGCCTCCGAAAGTATCGGAAGTTGATTGTATGTTTTCGCGGGCGCGCGAAGGTCATGTACATGCGGGTAGTTAGTGGGACCGATTTAATGTTTCGGGGACCCTAGTAAGAGAAAAAGGGGAACAAAAATTGGGTTCCCATGGTTTGACTTATGCAACACATACCAGTTGCTTCTGAAAGATTCGTAATTGGATTATATGTTTCCGCCGGCGCGTAAAGGTTATGCACATGCGGATAGCTACTGAGACCGCTTTCATGTTACGGTGGCCCCAGTAAGAGAAAAGGGAAAAAATTGGTTCCCATTGTTTGACTTATGCAACAGGTAGTAGTTGCTTCCGAAGGCATCATAAGTCGATATTTCATGTTTTCACGGGTGCGTAACGGGCACATATGAGTTGGTAGTCATCGTAACTACATTTCTTGTCTACATATGAAGAGAAATAATACAAAATATAGTTCCTTTTGTTCGACTCATGCTACAGGAACCACATGGTACTGAAATTTATCCACTTGTGACAATATTTTCTGGGGCTTTTACACTGTCCATTGATCATCTTAGGATATTCAATGTATCAATGTGCAGTGTGGAAGCCGGCCTGAACTAGAATGACAAATCGGATCCAGGGTTGTCAACCTGGTAGTATGCTCGAAAACATGTTACCAAGTTCTGCTGTCACCCTGTTTTCCTAATTTCTAGCTCAATGTCGGTAAATTCTAGCGTGTATGGATGGAGAATGCATCTCAATTCGCCAAGGATTACATATCAGCCTTCAAAGAAGACCTAAAAGCACTTTAAAGCTTCCCTTATTGTTTAGATCGATGGTTTAGCCGCCATTTTGTTTTTCTTGGCCGCCATCTTGGATTTTTTTCTCCAAGAAATTATGGGAAGGGAGGGGGGATATGGTTATAGGTATATATAGCCAGACTAATTTCCAGTTGCCTCCATAGCACTGTGGGTAAGACCGCTGTGCCAAGAGCCATTTTTGATCCTGGTGGCCAGAGGTTAGAACCACAGCTGTGCCATTTTTTTTTTCTTTTAATTTATTTTTATCATTTCCTTTAATTATTATCATTTATTCTTATGTCATTGGCCAATTTCAAAATACTTTAAAGATGTACAAGACATTTTCATGGGAAAGATTTCAGTATCATGCTATATCTTTGATGGCTTTGGCTGCGCGCAAGAGCCGCGTATGGCTGTTTCTGAACAGCAAGTAAAACTGCTACAAATGAGTGGGTAGTTGTGAGAGCCAAGTTACAGTTCTTGTCTATGTATTTACAAGAAAGGGTAGGGCAAAATTCAGTTTTCTTTTTCTTGCTTATGCAACAGCAACCGGTTGCTTCCGAAAGCGTCGGAAGTCGATAATATGTTTTTGCGAGCACGCAAAGGTCATGTACATGGGCTTAGTTATTGGGACCGATTTAATGTTTCGTGGGCCCTAGTAAGAGAAAAAGGGGAAAAAAATTGGGTTCCCATTGTTTGACTTATGCAACAGGTACCGGTTGCCTCCGAAAGTGTCGGAAGTTGATTGTATGTTTTCACGGGCGCGCGAAGGTCATGTACATGCGGTTAGTTATTGGGACCGATTTAATGTTTCGGGGACCCTGGTAAGAGAAAAAGGGGAACAAAAATTGGGTTCCCATGGTTTGACTTATGCAACACATACCGGATGCTTCTGAAAGATTCGTAAGTGGATTATATGTTTTCGCAGGCGCGTAAAGGTCATGCACATGGGGATAGCTACTGAGACCGCTTTTATGTTACGGTGGCCCCAGTAAGAGAAAAGGGAAAAAATTGGTTCCCATTGTTTGACTTATGCAACAGGTAGCGGTTGCTTCCGAAGGCATCATAAGTCGATATTTCATGTTTTCACGGGTGCGTAACTGGCACATATGAGTTGGTCGTCATCGTAACTACATTTCTTGTCTACATATGAAGAGAAATAATACAAAATATAGTTCCTTTTGTTTGACTCATGCTACAGGAACCACTTGCTACAGAAATTTATCCACTTGTGACAATATTTTCTGGGGCTTTTACACTGTCCATTGATCATCTTAGGATATTCAATGTATCAATGTGCAGTGTGGACGCCGGCCTGAACTAGAATGACAAATCGGATCCAGGGTTGTCAACCTGGTAGTATGCTCGAAAACATGTTACCAAGTTCTTCTGTCACCCTGTTTTCCTAATTTCTAGCCCAATGTCGGTAAATTCTGGCGTGTATGGATGGAGAATGCATCTCAATTCGCCGAGGATTACATATCAGCCTTCAAAGAAGACCTGAAAGCACTTTAAAACTTCCCTTATTGTTTAGATCGATGGTTTAGCCGCCATTTTGTTTTTCTTGGCCGCTATCTTGGATTTTTTTCTCCAAGGAATTATGGGAAGGGAGGGGGTATATGGTTATAGGTATATATAGCCAGACTAATTTCCAGTTGCCTCCATAGCACTGTGGGTAAGACCGCTGTGCCAAGAGCCATTTTTGATCCTGGTGGCCAGAGGTTCGAACCCCAGCTGTGCCATTTTTTTTTTTTTCTTTTAATTTATTTTTATCATTTTCTTTAATTATTATCATTTATTCTTATGTCATTGGCCAATTTCAATATACTTTAAAGATGTACAAGACATTTTCATGGGAAAGATTTCGGTATCATGCTATATCTTTGATGGCTTTGGCTGCGCGCAAGAGCCGCGTATGGCTGTTTCTGAACAGCGAGTAAAACTGCTACAAATGAGTGGGTAGTTGTGAGAGCCAAGTTACAGTTCTTGTCTATGTATTTAGAAGAAAGGGTAGGGCAAAATTCTGTTTTCTTTTTCTTGCTTATGCAACAGGAACCGGTTGCTTCCGAAAGCGGCGGAAGTCGATAATATGTTTTCGCGGGCACGCGAAGGTCATGTACATGCGGTTAGTTATTGGGACTGATTTAATGTTTCGGGGGCCCTAGTAAGAGAAGAAGGGGAAAAAAACGTGGGTTCCCATTGTTTGACTTATGCAACAGGTACCGGTTGCCTCTGAAAGTGTCGGAAGTTAATTGTATGTTTTCGCGGGCGCGCGAAGGTCATGTACATGCGGTTAGTTATTGGGACCGATTTAATGTTTCCGGGGCCCTAGTAAGAGAAAAAGGGGAACAAAAATTGGGTTCCCATGGTTTGACTTATGCAACACATACCGGTTGCTTCTGAAAGATTCGTAAGTGGATTATATGTTTTCGCGGGCGTGTAAAGGTCATGCACATGGGGATAGCTACTGAGACCGCTTTCATGTTACGGTGGCCCCAGTAAGAGAAAAGGGAAAAAATTGGTTCCCATTGTTTGACTTATGCAACAGGTAGCGGTTGCTTCCAAAGGTATCATAAGTCGATATTTCATGTTTTCACGGGTGCGTAACCGGCACATATGAGTTGGTAGTGATCGTAACTACGTTTCTTGTCTACATATGAAGAGAAATAATACAAAATATAGTTCCTTTTGTTCGACTCATGCTACAGGAACCAGTTGCTACAGAAATTTATCCACTTGTGACAATATTTTCTGGGGCTTTTACACTGTCCATTGATCATCTTAGGATATTCAATGTATCAATGTGCAGTGTGGAAGCCGGCCTGAACTGGAATAACAAATCGGATCCAGGGTTGTCAACCTGGTAGTATGCTCGAAAACATGTTACCAAGTTCTTCTGTCACCCTGTTTTCCTAATTTCTAGCCCAATGTCGGTAAATTCTGGCGTGTATGGATGGAGAATGCATCTCAATTCGCCAAGGATTACATATCAGCCTTCAAAGAAGACCTAAAAGCACTTTAAAACTTCCCTTATTGTTTAGATCGATGGTTTAGCAGCCATTTTGTTTTTCTTGACCGCCATCTTGGATTTTTTTCTCCAAGGAATTATGGGAAGGGAGGGGGGATATGGTTATAGGTATATATAGCCAGACTAATTTCCAGTTGCCTCCATAGCACTGTGGGTAAGACCGCTGTGCCAAGAGCCATTTTTGATCCTGGTGGCCAGAGGTTCGAACCCCAGCTGTGCCATTTTTTTTTCTTTTAATTTATTTTTATCATTTTCTTTAATTATTATCATTTATTCTTATGTCATTGGCCAATTTCAATATACTTTAAAGATGTACAAGACATTTTCATGGGAAAGATTTCGGTATCATGCTATATCTTTGATGGCTTTGGCTGCGCGCAAGAGCCACGTATGGCTGTTTCTGAACAGCGAGTAAAACTGCTACGAATGAGTGGGTACTTGTGAGAGCCAAGTTACAGTTCTTGTCTATGTATTTCGTAGAAAGGGTAGGGCAAAATTCAGTTTTCTTTTTCTTCCTTATGCAACAGGAACCGGTTGCTTCCGAAAGCGTCGGAAGTCGATAATATGTTTTGGCGGGCACGAAAAGGTCATGTACATGCGGTTAGTTATTGGGACCGATTTAATGTTTCGGGGGCCCTAGTAAGAGAAAAAGGGGAACAAAAATTGGGTTCCCATGGTTTGACTTATGCAACACATACCGGTTGCTTCTGAAAGATTCGTAAGTGGATTATATGTTTTCGCGGGCGTGTAAAGGTCATGCACATGGGGATAGCTACTGAGACCGCTTTCATGTTACGGTGGCCCCAGTAAGAGAAAATGGAAAAAATTGGTTCCCATTGTTTGACTTATGCAACAGGTAGCGGTTGCTTCCGAAGGCATCATAAGTCGATATTTCATGTTTTCACGGGTGCCTAACCGGAACATATGAATTGGTAGTCATCGTAACTACGTTTCTTGTCTACATATGAAGAGAAATGATACAAAACATAGTTCCTTTTGTTCGACTCATGCTACAGGAACCAGTTGCTACAGAAATTTTTCCACTTGTGACAATATTTTCTGGGGCTTTTACACTGTCCATTGATCATCTTAGGATATTCAATGTATCAATGTGCAGTGTGGAAGCCGGCCTGAACTAGAATAACTAATCGGATCCTGGGTTGTCAACCTGGTAGTATGCTCGAAAACATGTTACCAAGTTCTTCTGTCACCCTGTTTTTCTAAATTCTAGCCCAATGTCGGTAAATTCTGGCGTGTATGGATGGAGAATGCATCTCAATTCGCCAAGGATTACATATCAGCCTTCAAAGAAGACCTAAAAGCACTTTAAAACTTCCCTTATTGTTTAGATCGATGGTTTAGCCGCCATTTTGTTTTTCTTGGCCGCCATCTTGGATTTTTTCTCCAAGGAATTATGGGAAGGGAGGGGGGATATGGTTATAGGTATATATAGCCAGCCTAATTTCCAGTTGCCTCCATAGCATTGTGGGTAAGACCGCTTTGCCAAGAGCCATTTTTGATCCTGGTGACCAGAGGTTCGAACCCCAGCTTTGCCATTTTTTTTTTTTTTTTTCTTTTAATTTTTTTTATCATTTTCTTTAATTTTTATCATTTATTCTTATGTCATTGGCCAATTTCAATATACGTTAAAGATGTACAAGACATTTTCATGGGAAAGATTTTGGTATTGTGCTATATCTTTGATGGCTTTGGCTGCGCGCAAGAGCTGCGTATGGCTGTTTCTGAACAGCGAGTAAAACTGCTACAAATGAGTGGGTAGTTGTGAGAGCCAAGTTACAGTTCTTGTCTATGTATTTAGAAGAAAGGGTAGGGCAAAATTCAGTTTTCTTTTTCTTGCTTATGCAACAGGAACCGGTTGCTTCCGAAAGCGTCGGAAGTCGATAATATGTTTTCGCGGGCACGCGAACGTCACGTACATGCGGTTAGTTATTGGGACCGATTTAATGTTTCGGGGGCCCTAGTAAAATAAAAATGGGAAAAAAAATTGGTTTCCCATTGTTTGACTTATGCAACAGGTACCGGTTGCCTCCGAAAGTGTCAGAAGTTGATTGTATGTTTTCGCGGGCGCGCGAAGGTCATGTACATGCGGTTAGTTATTGGGACCGATTTAATGTTTCGGGGGCCCTAGTAAGAGAAAAAGGGGAACAAAAATTGGGTTCCCATGGTTTGACTTATGCAACACATACCGGTTGCTTCTGAAAGATTCGTAAGTGGATTATATGTTTTCGCGGGCGCGTACAGGTCATGCACATAGGGATAGCTACTGAGACCGCTTTCATGTTACGGTGGCCCCAGTAAGAGAAAAGAGAAAAAATTGGTTCCCATTGTTTGACTTATGCAACAGGTAGCGGTTGCTTCCGAAGGCATCATAAGTCGATATTTCATGTTTTCACGGGTGCGTAACCGGCACATATGAGTTGGTAGTCATCGTAACTACGTTTCTTGTCTACATATGAAGAGAAATAATACAAAATATAGTTCCTTTTGTTCGACTCATGCTACAGGAACCAGTTGCTACAGAAATTTATCCACTTGTGACAATATTTTCTCGGGCTTTTACACTGTCCATTGATCATCTTAGGATATTCAATGTATCAATGTGCAGTGTGGAAGCCGGCCTGAACTAGAACGACAAATCGGATCCAGGGTTGTCAACCTGGTAGTATGCTCGAAAACATGTTACCAAGTTCTTCTGTCACCCTGTTTTCCTAATTTCTAGCCCAATGTCGGTAAATTCTGGCGTGTATGGATGGAGAATGCATCTCAATTCGCCAAGGATTACATATCAGCCTTCAAAGAAGACCTAAAAGCACTTTAAAGCTTCCCTTATTGTTTAGATCGATGGTTTAGCCGCCATTTTGTTTTTCTTGGCCGCCATCTTGGATTTTTTCTCCAAGGAATTATGGGAAGGGAGGGGGGATATGGTTATAGGTATATATAGCCAGACTAATTTCCAGTTGCCTCCATAGCACTGTGGGTAAGACCGCTGTGCCAAGACCCATTTTTGATCCTGGTGGCCAGAGGTTCGAACCCCAGCTGTGCCATTTTTTTTTTTTCTTTTCATTTCTTTTTATCATTTTCTTTAATTATTATCATTTATTCTTATGTCATTGGCCAATTTCAATATACTTTAAAGATGTACAAGACATTTTCATGGGAAAGATTTCGGTATCATGCTATATCTTTGATGGCTTTGGCTGCGCGCAAGAGCTGCGTATGGCTGTTTCTGAACAGCGAGTAAAACTGCTACAAATGAGTGGGTACTTGTGAGAGCCAAGTTACAGTTCTTGTCTATGTATTTAGAAGAAAGGGTAGGGCAAAATTCAGCTTTCTTTTTCTTGCTTATGCAACAGAAAACGGGTTGCTTCCGAAAGCGTCGAAGTCGATAATATGTTTTCGCGGGCACGCAAAGGTCATGTACATGCGGTTAGTTATTGGGACGGATTTAATGTTTCGGGGGCCCTAGTAAGAGAAAAAGGGGAAAAAAATTGGGTTCCCATTGTTTGACTTATGCAACAGGTACCGGTTGCCTCCGAAAGTGACGGAAGTTGATTGTATGTTTTTGCGGGCGCGCGAAGGTCATGTACATGCGGTTAGTTATTGGGACCGATTTAATGTTTCGGGGACCCTAGTAAGAGAAAAAGGGGAACAAAAATTGGGTTCCCATGGTTTGACTTATGCAACACATACCGCTTGCTTCTGAAAGATTCGTAAGTGGATTATATGTTTTCACGGGCGCGTAAAGATCATGCACATGGGGATAGCTACTGAGACCGCTTTCATGTTACGGTGGCCCCAGTAAGAGAAAAGGGAAAAAATTGGTTCCCATTGTTTGACTTATGCAACAGGTAGCGGTTGCTTCCGAAGGCATCATAAGTCGATATTTCATGTTTTCACGGGTGTGTAACCGGCACATATGAGTTGGTAGTCGTCGTAACTATGTTTCTTGTCTACATATGAAGAGAAATAATACAAAATATAGTTCCTTTTGTTCGACTCATGCTACAGGAACCAGTTGCTACAGAAATTTATCCACTTGTGACAATATTTTCTGGGGCTTTTACACTGTCCATTGATCATCTTAGGATATTCAATGTATCAATGTGCAGTGTGGAATCCGGCCTGAACTAGAATGACAAATTGGATCCAGGGTTGTCAACCTGGTAGTATGCTCGAAAACATGTTACCAAGTTCTTCTGTCACCCTGTTTTCCTAATTTCTAGCCCAATGTCGGTAAATTCTGGCGTGTATGGATGGAGAATGCATCTCAATTCGCCAAGGATTACATATCAGCCTTCAAAGAAGACCTAAAAGCACTTTAAAACTTCCCTTATTGTTTAGATCGATGGTTTAGCCGCCATATTGTTTTTCTTGGCCGCCATCTTGGATTTTTTTCTCCAAGGAATTATGGGAAGGGAGGGGGGATATGGTTATAGGTATATATAGCCAGACTAATTTCCAGTTGCCTCCATAGCACTGTGGGTAAGACTGCTGTGCCAAGAGCCATTTTTGATCCTGGTGCCCAGAGGTTCGAACCCCAGCTGTGCCATTTTTTTTTTTTTCTTTTAATTTATTTTTATCATTTTCTTTAATTATTATCATTTATTCTTATGTCATTGGCCAATTTCAATATACTTTAAAGATGTACAAGACATTTTCATGGGAAAGATTTCGGTATCATGCTATATCTTTGATGGCTTTGGCTGCGCGCAAGAGCCGCGTATGGCTGTTTCTGAACAGCGAGTAAAACTGCTACAAATGAGTGGGTAGTTGTGAGAGCCAAGTTACAGTTCTTGTCTATGTATTTAGAAGAAAGGGTAGGGCAAAATTCTGTTTTCTTTTTCTTGCTTATGCAACAGGAACCGGTTGCTTCCGAAAGCGGCGGAAGTCGGTAATATGTTTTCGCGGGCACGCGAAGGTCATGTACATGCGGTTAGTTATTGGGACTGATTTAATGTTTCGGGGGCCCTAGTAAGAGAAAAAGGGGAAAAAAACGTGGGTTCCCATTGTTTGACTTATGCAACAGGTACCGGTTGCCTCCGAAAGTGTCGGAAGTTAATTGTATGTTTTCGCGGGCGTGCGAAGGTCATGTACATGCGGTTAGTTATTGGGACCGATTTAATGTTTGGGGGCCCTAGTAAGAGAAAAAGGGGAACAAAAATTGGGTTCCCATGGTTTGACTTATGCAACACATACCGGTTGCTTCTGAAAGATTCGTAAGTGGATTATATGTTTTCACAGACGCGTAAAGGTCATGCACATGGGGATAGCTACTGAGACCGCTTTCATGTTACGGTGGCCCCAGTAAGAGAAAAGGGAAAAAATTGGTTCCCATTGTTTGACTTATGCAACAGGTAGCGGTTGCTTCTGAAGGCATCATAAGTTAATATTTCATGTTTTCACGGGTGCGTAACCGGCACATATGAGTTGGTAGTCATCATAACTACGTTTCTTGTCTACATATGAAGAGAAATAATACAAAATATAGTTCCTTTTGTTCGACTCATGCTACAGGAACCAGTTGCTACAGAAATTTATCCACTTGTGACAATATTTTCTGGGGCTTTTACACTGTCCATTGATCATCTTAGGATATTCAATGTATCAATGTGCAGTGTGGAAGCCGGCCTGAACTAGAATGACAAATCGGATCCAGGGTTATCAACCTGGTAGTATGCTCGAAAACATGTTACCAAGTTCTTCTGTCACCCTGTTTTCCTAATTTCTAGCCCAGTGTCGGTAAATTCTGGCGTGTATGGATGGAGAATGCATCTCAATTCGCAAGGATTACATATCAGCCTTCAAAGAAGACCTAAAAGCACTTTTAAACTTCCCTTATTGTTTAGATTGATGGTTTAGCCGCAATTTTGTTTTTCTTGGCCGCCATCTTGGATTTTTTTCTCCAAGGAATTATGGGAAGGGAGGGGGGATATGGTTATAGGTATATATAGCCAGAATAATGGCCAGTTGCCTCCATAGCACTGTGGGTAAGACCGCTGTGCCAAGAGCCATTTTTGATCCTGGTGGCCAGAGGTTCGAACCCCAGCTGTGCCATTTTTTTTTTTTTTTTCTTTTAATTTATTTTTATCATTTTCTTAAAATTATTATCATTTCTTCTCATGTAATTGGCCAATTTCAATATACTTTAAAGATGTACAAGACATTTTCGTGGGAAAGATTTTGGTATCATGCTATATCTTTGATGGCTTTGACTGCGCACAAGAGCCGCGTATGGCTGTTTCTGAACAGCGAGTAAAACTGCTACAAATGAGTGGGTAGTTGTGAGAGCCAAGTTACAGTTCTTGTCTATCTATTTAGAAGAAAGGGTAGGGCAAAATTCAGTTTTCTTTTTCTTATTTATGCAACAGGAACCGGTTGCTACCGAAAGCGTCGGAAGTCGATAATATGTTTTCGCGGGCACGCAAAGGTCATGTACATGCGGTTAGTTATTGGGACCGATTTAATGTTTCGGGGGCCCTAGTAAGAGAAAAAGGGGAAAAAAATTGGGTTTCCATTGTTTGACTTATGCAACAGGTACCAGTTGCCTCCAAAAGTGTCGGAAGTTGATTGTATGTTTTCGCGGGCGTGCGAAGGTCATGTATGTGCGGTTAGTTATTGGGACCAATTTAATGTTTCGGGGGCCCTAGTAAGAGAAAAAGGGGAACCAAAATTGGGTTCCCATGGTTTGACTTATGCAACACATACCGGTTGCTTCTGAAAGATTCGTCAGTGGATTATATGTTTTCGCGGGCGCGTAAAGGTCATGCACATGCGAATAGCTACTGAGACCCCTTTCATGTTACGGTGGCCCCAGTAAGAGAAAAGGGATAAAATTGGTTCCCATTGTTTGACTTATGCAACAGGTAGCGGTTGCTTCCGAAGGCATCATAAGTCGATATTTCATGTTTTCACGGGTGCGTAACTGGCACATGTGAGTTGGTAGTCGTCGTAACTATGTTTCTTGTCTACATATGAAGAGAAATAATACAAAATATAGTTCCTTTTGTTCGACTCATGCTACAGGAACCAGTTGCTACAGAAATTTATCCACTTGTGACAATATTTTCTCGGGCTTTTACACTGTCCATTGATCATCTTAGGATATTCAATGTATCAATGTGCAGTGTGGAAGCCGGCCTGAACTAGAATGACAAATTGGATCCAGGGTTGTCAACCTGGTAGTATGCTCGAAAACATGTTACCAAGTTCTTCTGTCACCCTGTTTTCCTAATTTCTAGCCCAATGTCGGTAAATTCTGGCGTGTATGGATGGAGAATGCATCTCAATTCGCCAAGGATTACATATCAGCCTTCAAAGAAGACCTAAAAGCACTTTAAAACTTCCCTTATTGTTTAGATCGATGGTTTAGCCGCCATTTTGTTTTTCTTGGCCGCCATCTTGGATTTTTTTCTCCAAGGAATTATGGGAAGGGAGGGGGGATATGGTTATAGGTATATATAGCCAGACTAATTTCCAGTTGCCTCCATAGCACTGTGCGTAAGACCGCTGTGCCAAGAGCCATTTTTGATCCTGGTGGCCAGAGGTTCGAACCCCAGCTGTGCCATTTTTTTTTTTTTTCTTTTAATTTCTTTTTATCATTTTCTTTAATTATTATCATTTATTCTTATGTCATTGGCTATTTTTCAATGTACTTTAAAGATGTACAAGACATTTTCATGGGAAAGATTTTGGTATCATGCTATATCTTTGATGGCTTTGACTGCGCGCAAGAGCCGCGTATGGCTGTTTCTGAACAGCGAGTAAAACTTCTACAAATGAGTGGGTAGTTGTGAGAGCCAAGTTACAGTTCTTATCTATGTATTTAGAAGAAAGGGTAGGGCAAAATTCAGTTTTCTTTTTCTTGCTTATACAACAGGAACCGGTTGCTTCCGAAAGCGTCGGAAATCGATAATATGTTTTCGCGGGCACGCAAAGGTCGTGTAGATGCGGTTATTTATTGGGACTGATTTAAAGTTTCGGGGGCCCTAGTAAGAGAAAAAGGGGAAAAAAATTGAGTTCCCATTGTTTGACTTATGCAACAGGTACCGGTTGCCTCCGAAAGTGTCAGAAGTTGATTGTATGTTTTTGCGGGCGCCCGAAGGTCATGTACATGCGGTTAGTTATTGGGACCGATTTAATGTTTCGGGGGCCCTAGTAAGAGAAAAAGGGGAACAAAAATTGGGTTCCCATGGTTTGACTTATGCAACACATACCGGTTGCTTCTGAAAGATTCGTAAGTGGATTATATGTTTTCGCGGGTGCGTAAAGGTCATGCACATGGGGATAGCTACTGAGACCGCTTTCATGTTACGGTGGCCCCAGTAGGAGAAAAGGGAAAAAATTGGTTCCCATTGTTTGACTTATGCAACAGGTAGCGGTTGCTTCCGAAGGCATCATAAGTCGATATTTCATGTTTTCACGGGTGCGTAACCGGCACATATGAGTTGGTAGTCATCGTAACTACGTTTCTTGTCTACATATGAAGAGAAATAATACAAAATATAGTTCCTTTTGTTCGACTCATGCTACAGGAACCAGTTGCTACAGAAATTTATCCACTTGTGACAATATTTTCTGGGGCTTTTACACTGTCCATTGATCATCTTAGGATATTCAATGTATCAATGTGCAGTGTGGAAGCCGGCCTGAACTAGAATGACAAATCGGATCCAGGGTTGTCAACCTGGTAGTATGCTCGAAAACATGTTACCAAGTTCTTCTGTCACCCTGTTTTCCTAATTTCTAGCCCAATGTCGGTAAATTCTGGCGTGTATGGATGGAGAATGCATCTCAATTCGCCAAGGATTACATATCAGCCTTCAAAGAAGACCTAAAAGCACTTTAAAACTTCCCTTATTGTTTAGATCGATGGTTTAGCCGCCATTTTGTTTTTCTTGGCCGCCATCTTGGATTTTTTTCTCCAAGGAATTGTGGGAAGGGAGGGGGAATATGGTTATAGGTATATATAGCCAGACTAATTTCCAGTTGCCTCCATAGCACTGTGGGTAAGACCGCTGTGCTAAGAGCCATTTTTGATCCTGGTGGCCAGAGGTTCGAACCCCAGCTGTGCCATTTTTTTTTTTTTTTTCTTTTAATTTCTTTTTATCAATTTCTTTAATTATTATCATTTATTCTTATGTCATTGGCTATTTTTCAATATACTTTAAAGATGTACAAGACATTTTCATGGGAAAGATTTTGGTATCATGCTATATCTTTGATGGCTTTGACTGCGTGCAAGAGCCGCGTATGGCTGTTTCTGAACAGCGAGTAAAACTGCTACAAATGAGTGGGTAGTTGTGAGAGCCAAGTTACAGTTCTTGTCTATCTATTTAGAAGAAAGGGTAGGGCAAAATTCAGTTTTCTTTTTCTTGCTTATGCAACAGGAATCGGTTGCTTCCAAAAGCGTCGGAAATCGATAATATGTTTTCGCGGGCACGCAAAGGTCATGTACATGCGGTTAGTTATTGGGACCGATTTAATGTTTCGGGGGCCCTAGTAAGAGAAAACGGGGAAAAAAAATTGGGTTCCCATTGTTTGACTTATGCAACAGGTACCGGTTGCCTCCGAAAGTGTCAGAAGTTGATTGTATGTTTACGCGGGCGCGCGAAGGTCATGTACATGCGGTTAGTTATTGGGACCGATTTAATGTTTCGGGGGCCCTAGTTAGAGAAAAAGGGGAACAAAAATTGGGTTCCCATGGTTTGACTTATGCAACACATACCAGTTGCTTCTGAAAGATTCGTAAGTGGATTATATGTTTTCACGGGCGTGTAAAGGTCATGCACATGGGGATAGCTACTGAGACCGCTTTCATGTTACGGTGGCCCCAGTAAGAGAAAAGGGAAAAAATTGGTTCCCATTGTTTGACTTATGCAACAGGTAGCGGTTGCTTCCGAAGGCATCATAAGTCGATATATCATGTTTTCACGGGTGCGTAACCTGCACATATGTGTTGGTAGTCATCGTAACTACGTTTCTTGTCTACATATGAAGAGAAATAATACAAAATATAGTTCCTTTTGTTCGACTCATGCTACAGGAACCAGTTGCTACAGAAATTTATCCACTTGTGACAATATTTTCTGGGGCTTTTACACTGTCCATTGATAATCTTAGGATATTCATTGTATCAATGTGCAGTGTGGAAGCCGGCCTGAACTGGAATGATAAATCGGATCCAGGGTTGTCAACCTGGTAGTATGCTCGAAAACATGTTACCAAGTTCTTCTGTCACCCTGTTTTCCTAATTTCTAGCCCAATGTCGGTAAATTCTGGCGTGTATGGATGGAGAATGCATCTCAATTCGCCAAGGATTACATATCAGCCTTCAAAGAAGACCTAAAAGCACTTTAAAACTTCCCTTATTGTTTAGATCGATGGTTTAGCCGCCATTTTGTTTTTCTTGGCCGCCATCTTGGATTTTTTTCTCCAAGGAATTATGGGAAGGGAGGGGGAATATGGTTATAGGTATATATAGCCAGACTAATTTCCAGTTGCCTCCAGAGCACTGTGGGTAAGACCGCTGTGCCAAGAGCCATTTTTGATCCTGGTGGCCAGAGGTTCGAACCCCAGCTTTGCCATTTTTTTTTTTTTTCTTTTAATTTCTTTTTATCATTTTCTTTAATTATTATCATTTATTCTTATGTCATTGGCCAATTTCAATATAGTTTAAAGATGTACAAGACATTTTCATGGGAAAGATTTTGGTATCATGCTATATCTTTGATGGCTTTGGCTGCGCGCAAGAGCCGCGTATGGCTGTTTCTGAACAGCGAGTAAAACTGCTACAAATGAGTGGGTAGTTGTGAGAGCCAAGTAATAGTTCTTGTCTATGTATTTAGAAGAAAGGGTAGGGAAAAATTCAGTTTTCTTTTTCTTGCTTATGCAACAGGAACCGGTTGCTTCCGAAAGCGTCGGAAGTCGATAATATGTTTTCGCGGACACGCAAAGGTCATGTACATGCGGTTAGTTATTGGGACCGATTTAATGTTTCGGGGGCCCTAGTAAGAGAAAAAGGGGAAAAAAATTGGGTTCCCATTGTTTGACTTATGCAACAGGTACCGGTTCCCTCCGAAAGTGTCGGAAGTTGATTCTATGTTTTCGCGGGCGCGCGAAGGTCATGTACATGCGGTTACTTATTGGGACCGATTTAATGTTTCGGGGGCCCTAGTAAGAGAAAAAGGGGAACAAAAATTGGGTTCCCATGGTTTGACTTATGCAACACATACCGGTGGCTTATGAAAGATTCGTAAATGGATTATATGTTTTCGCGGGTGCGTAAAGGTCATGCACATCGGGATAGCTACTCAGACCCCTTTCATGTTACAATGGCCCCAGTAAGAGAACAGGGAAAAAATTGGTTTCCATTGTTTGACTTATGCAACAGGTAGCGGTTGCTTCCGAAGGCATCATAAGTCGATATTTCATGTTTTCACGGGTGCGTAACCGGCACATATGAGTTGGTAGTCATCGTAACTATGTTTCTTGTCTACATATGAAGAGAAATAATACAAATTATAGTTCATTTTGTTCGACTCATGCTACAGGAACCAGTTGCTACAGAAATTTATCCACTTGTGACACTATTTTCTGGGGCTTTTACACTGTCCATTGATCATCTTAGGATATTCAATGTATCAATGTGCAGTGTGGAATCCGGCCTGAACTAGAATGACAAATCGGATCCAGGGTTGTCAACCTGGTAGTATGCTCGAAAACATGTTACCCAGTCCTTCTGTCACCCTGTTTTCCTAATTTCTAGCCCAATGTCGGTAAATTCTGGCGTGTATGGATGGAGAATGCATCTCAATTCGCCAAGGATTACATATCAGCCTTCAAAGAAGACCTAAAAGCACTTTAAAACTTCCCTTATTGTTTAGATCGATGGTTTAGCCGCCATTTTGTTTTTCTTGGCCGCCATCTTGGATTTTTTTCTCCAAGGAATTATGTGAAAGGAGGGGGGATATGGTTATAGGTATATATAGCCAGATTAATTTCCAGTTGCCTCCATAGCACTGTGGGTAAGACCGCTGTGCCAAGAGCCATTTTTGATCCTGGTGGCCAGAGGTTCGAACCCCAGCTGTGCCATTTTTTTTTCTTTTAATTTATTTTTATCATTTTCTTTAATTATTATCATTTATTCTTATGTCATTGGCCAATTTCAAAATACTTTAAAGATGTACAAGACATTTTCAAGGGAAAGATTTTGGTATCATGCTATATCTTTGATGGGTTTAGCTGCACGCAAGAGCCGTGTATGGCTGTTTCTGAACAGCGAGTAAAACTGCTACCAATGAGTGGGTAGTTGTGAGAGCCAAGTTACAGTTCTTGTCTATGTCTTTAGAAGAAAGGGTAGGGCAAAATTCAGTTTTCTTTCTCTTGCTTATACAACAGGAACCGGTTGCTTCCGAAAGCGTCGGAAGTCGATAATATTATTTCGCGGGCACGCGAAGGTCATGTACATGCGGTTAGTTATTGGGACCGATTTAATGTTTCGGGGGCCCTAGTAAGAGAAAAAGGGGAAAAAAAATTGGGTTCTCATTGTTTGACTTATGCAACAGGTACCGGTCGTCTCCGAAAGTGTCGGAAGTTGATTGTATGTTTTCGCGTGCGCGCGAAGGTCATGTACATGCGGTTAGTTATTGGGACCGATTTAATGTTTCGGGGGCCCTAGTAAGAGAAAAAGGGGAACAAAAATTGGGTTCCCATGGTTTGACTTATGCAACACATGCCAGTTGCTTCTGAAAGATTCGTAAGTGGATTATATGTTTTCACGGGCGCGTAAAGGTCATGCACATGGGGATAGCTACTGAGACCGCTTTCATGTTACGGTGGCCCCAGTAAGAGAAAAGAGATACAATTGGTTCCCATTGTTTGACTTATGCAACAGGTAGCGGTTGCTTCCGAAGGCATCATAAGTCGATATTTCATGTTTTCAAGCCTGCGTAACTGGCACATATGAGTTGGTAGTCATCGTAACTACGTTTCTTGTCTACATATGAAGAGAAATAATACAGAATATAGTTCATTTTGTTCGACTCATGCTACAGGAACCAGTTGCTACAGAAATTTATCCACTTGTGACAATATTTTCTGTGGCTTTTACACTGTCCATTGATCATCTTAGGGTATTCAATGTATCAATGTGCAGTGTGGAAGCCGGCCTGAACTAGAATGACAAATCGGATCCAGGGTTGTCAACCTGGTAGTATGCTCGAAAACATGTTACCAAGTTCTTCTGTCACCCTGTTTTCCTAAATTCTAGCCCAATGTCGGTAAATTCTGGCGTGTATGGATGGAGAATGCATCTCAATTCGCCAAGGATTACATATCAGCCTTCAAAGAAGACCTAAAAGCACTTTAAAACTTCCCTTATTGTTTAGATCGATGGTTTAGCCGCCATTTTGTTTTTCTTGGCCGCCATCTTGGATTTTTTTCTCCAAGGAATTATGGGAAGGGAGGGGGGATATAGTTATAGGTATATATAGAAAGCCTGATTTAGTTGCCTCCATAGCACTGTGGGTAAGACCGCTGTGCCAAGAGCCATTTTTGATCCTAGTGGCCAGAGGTTCGAACCCCAGCTTTGCCATTTTTTTTTTTTTTTCTGTTAATTTATTTTTATCATTTTCTTAAAATTATTATCATTTATTCTTATGTAATTGGCCAATTTCAATATACTTCAAAGATGTACAAGACATTTTCATGGGAAAGATTTTGGTATCATGCTATATCTTTGATGGCTTTGGCTGCACGCAAGAGCCGCGTATGGCTGTTTCTGAACAGCGAGTAAAACTGCTACAAATGAGTGGGTAGTTGTGAGAGCCAAGTTACAGTTCTTGTCTATGTATTTAGAAGAAAGGGTAGGGCAAAATTCAGTTTTCTTTTTCTTGCTTATGCAACAGGAACCGGTTCCTTCCGAAAGCTTCGGAAGTCGATAATGTTTTCGCGGGCACGCAAAGGTCATGTACATGCGGTTAGTTATTGGGACCGATTTAATGTTTCGGGGGCCCTAGTAAGATAAAAAAGCGAAAAAAATTGGATTCCCATTATTTGACTTATGCAACAGGTACCGGTTGCCTCCGAAAGTGTCGGAAGTTGATTGTATGTTTTCGCAGGCGCGCGAAGGTCATGTACATGCGGTTAGTTATTGGGACCGATTTAATGTTTCGGGGGCCCTAGTAAGAGAAAAAGGGGAACAAAAATTGGGTTCCCATGGTTTGATTTATGCAACACATACCGGTTGCTTCTGAAAGATTCGTAAGTGGATTATATGTTTTCGCGGGTGCGTAAAGGTCATGCACATGGGGATAGCTACTGAGACCGCTTTCATGTTACGGTGTCCGCAGTAAGAGAAAAGGGAAAAAATTGGTTTCCATTGTTTGACTTATGCAACAGGTAGCGGTTGCTTCCGAAGGCATCATAAGTCGATATTTCGTGTTTTCATGGGTGCGTAACCGGCACATATGTGTTGGTAGTCATCGTAACTACGTTTCTTGTCTACATATGAAGAGAAATAATACAAAATATAGTTCCTTTTGTTCGACTCATGCTACAGGAACCAGTTGCTACAGAAATTTATCCACTTGTGACAATATTTTCTGGGGCTTTTACACTGTCCATTGATCATCTTAGGATATTCAATGTATCAATGTGCAGTGTGGAAGCCGGCCTGAACTAGGATGACAAATCGGATCCAGGGTTGTCAACTTGGTAGTATGCTCGAAAACATGTTACCAAGTTCTTCTGTCACCCTGTTTTCCTAATTTCTAGCCCAATGTCGGTAAATTCTGGCGTGTATGGATGGAGAATGCATCTCAATTCGCCAAGGATTACATATCAGCCTTCAAAGAAGACCTAAAAGCACTTTAAAACTTCCCTTATTGTTTAGATCGATGGTTTAGCCGCCATTTTGTTTTTATTGGCCGCCATCTTGGATTTTTTCTCCAAGGAATTATAGGAAGGGAGGGGGAATATGGTTATAGGTATATGTAGCCAGACTAATTTCCAGTTGCCTCCATAGCACTGTGGGTAAGACCGCTGTGCCAAGACCCATTTTTGATCCTGGTGGCCAGAGGTTCGAACCCCAGCTGTGCCATTTTTTTTTTTTTTCTTTTAATTTCTTTTTATCATTTTCTTTAATTATTATCATTTATTCTTATGTCATTGGCCAATTTCAATATACTTTAAAGATATACAAGACGTTTTCATGGGAAAGATTTCGGTATCATGCTATATCTTTGATGGCTTTGGCTGCGCGCAATAGCCGCGTATGGCTGTTTCTGAAAAGCGAGTAAAACTGCAACAAATGAGTGGGTAGTTGTGAGAGCCAAGTTACAGTTCTTGTCTATGTCTTTAGAAGAAAGGGTAGGGCAAAATTCAGTTTTCTTTTTCTTGCTTATGCAACAGGAACCGGTTGCTTCCGAAAGCGTCGGAAGTCGATAATATGTTTTCGCGGGCACGCAAAGGTCATGTACATGTGGTTAGTTATTGGGACCGATTTAATGTTTCGGGGGCCCTAGTAAGAGAAAAAGGGGAAAAAAAATTGGGTTCCCGTTGTTTGACTTATGCAACAGGTACCGGTTGCCTCCGAAAGTGTCGGAAGTTTATTGTATGTTTTCTCGGGCGCGCGAAGGTCATGTACATGCGGTTAGTTATTGGGACCGATTTAATGTTTCGGGGGCCCTAGTAAGAGAAAAAGGGGAACAAAAATTGGGTTCCCATGGTTTGACTTATGCAACACATACCGGATGCTTCTGAAAGATTCGTAAGTGGATTATATGTTTTCGCGGGCGTGTAAAGGTCATGCACATGGGGATAGCTACTGAGACCGCTTTCATGTTACGGTGGCCCCAGTAAGAGAAAAGGGAAAAAATTGGTTCACATTGTTTGACTTATGCAACAGGTAGCGGTTGCTTCCAAACGCATCATAAGTCGATATTTCATGTTTTCACGGGTGCGTAACCGGCACATATGAGTTGGTAGTCATCGTAACTACGTTTCTTGTCTACATATGAAGAGAAATAATACAAATTATAGTTCCTTTTGTTCGATTCATGCTACAGGAACCAGTTGCTACAGAAATTTATCCACTTGTGACAATATTTTCTCTGGCTTTTACACTGTCCATTGATCATCTTAGGATATTCAATGTATCAATGTGCAGTGTGGAAACCGGCCTGAACTAGAATGACAAATCGGATCCAGGGTTGTCAACCTGATAGTATGCTCGAAAACATGCTAACAAGTTCTTCTGTCACCCTGTTTTCCTAATTTCTAGCCCAATGTCGGTAAATTCTGGCGTGTATGGATGGAGAATGCATCTCAATTCGCCAAGGATTACATATCAGCCTTCAAAGAAGACCTAAAAGCACTTTAAACCTTCCCTTATTGTTTAGATCGATGGTTTAGCCGCCATTTTGTTTTTCTTGGCCGCCATCTTGGATTTTTTTCTCCAAGGAATTATGGGAAGGGAGGGGGGATATGGTTATAGGTATATATAGCCAGACTAATTTCCAGTTGCCTCCATAGCACTGTGGGTAAGACCGCTGCGCCAAGAGCCATTTTTGATCCTGGTGGCCAGAGGGTCGAACCCCAGCTTTGCCATTTTTTTTTTCTTTTAATTTCTTTTTATCATTTTCTTTAATTATTATCATTTATTCTTATGTCATTGGCCAATTTCAATATACTTTAAAGATGTACAACACATTTTCATGGGAAAGATTTTGGTATCATGCTATATCTTTGATGGCTTTGGCTGCGCGAAAGAGCCGCGTATGGCTATTTCTGAACAGCGAGTAAAACTGCTACAAATGAGTGGGTAGTTGTGAGAGCCAAGTAACAGTTCTTGTCTATGTATTTAGAAGAAAGGGTAGGGCAAAATTCAGTTTTCTTTTTCTTGCTTATGCAACAGGAACCGGTTGCTTACGAAAGCGTCGGAAGTCGATAATATGTTTTCGCGGGCATGCAAAGGTCATGTACATGTGGTTAGTTATTGGGACCGATTTAATGTTTCAGGGGCCCTAGTAAAAGAAAAAGGGGAAAAAAAATTGGGTTCCCATTGTTTGACTTATGCAACAGGTACCGGTTGTCTCCGAATGTGTCGGAAGTTGATTGTATGTTTTCGCGGGCGCGCGAAGGTCATGTACATGCGGTTAGTTATTGGGACCGATTTAATGTTTCGGGGGCCCTAGTAAGAGAAAAAGGGGAACAGAAATTCGGTTCCCATGGTTTGACTTATGCAACACATACCTGTTGCTTCTGAAAGATTCGTAAGTGGATTATATGTTTTCGCCGGTGCGTAAAGGTCATGCACATGGGGATAGCTACTGAGACCAGTTTCATGTTACAGTGGCACCAGTAAGAGAAAAGGGAAAAAATTGGTTTCCATTGTTTGACTTATGCAACAGGTAGCGGTTGCTTCCGAAGGCATCATAAGTCGATGTTTCATGTTTTCACGGGTGCGTAACCGGCACATATGAGTTGGTAGTCATCGTAACTATGTTTCTTGTCTACATATGAAGAGAAATAATACAAAATATAGTTCCTTTTGTTCGACTCATGCTACGGGAACCAGTTGCTACAGAAATTTATCCACTTGTGACAATATTTTCTGGGGCTTTTACACTGTCCATTGATCATCTTAGGATATTCAATGTATCAATGTGCAGTGTGGAAGCCGGCCTGAACTAGAATGACAAATCGGATCCAGGGTTGTCAACCTGGTAGTATGCTCGAAAACATGTTACCCAGTCCTTCTGTCACCCTGTTTTCCTAATTTCTAGCCTAATGTCGGTAAATTCTGGCGTGTATGGATGGAGAATGCATCTCAATTCGCCAAGGATTACATATCAGCCTTCAAAGAAGACCTAAAAGCACTTTAAAACTTCCCTTATTGTTTAGATCGATGGTTTAGCCGCCATTTTATTTTTCTTGGCCGCCATCTTGAATTTTTTTCTCCAAGGAATTATGGGAAGAGAGGGGGATATGGTTATAGGTATATATAGCCAGACTAATTTCCAGTTGCCTCCATAGCACTGTGGGTAAGACCGCTGTGCCAAGAGCCATTTTTGATCCTGGTGGCCAGAGGTTCGAACCCCAGCTTTGCCATTTTTTTTTTCTTTTAATTTCTTTTTATCATTTTCTTTAATTATTATCATTTCTTCTTATGTCATTGGCCAATTTCAATATACTTTAAAGATGTACAAGACATTTACATGGGAAAGATTTCGGTATCATGCTATATCTTTGATGGCTTTGGCTGCGCGCAAGATCCGCGTATGGCTGTTTCTGAACAGCGAGTAAAACTGCTACAAATGAGTGGGTAGTTGTGAAAGCCAAGTTACAGTTCTTATCTATGTATTTAGAAGAAAGGGTAGGGCAAAATTCAGTTTTCTTTTTCTTGCTTATGCAACAGGAACCGGTTCCTTCCGAAAGCGTCGGAAGTCGATAATATGTTTTCGCGGGCACGCAAAGGTCATGTACATGTGGTTAGTTATTGAGACCGATTTAATGTTTCGGGGGCCCTAGTAAGAGAAAAAGGGGAAAAAAAATTGGGGTCCCGTTGTTTGACTTATGGAACAGGTATCGGTTGCCTCCGAAAGTGTCGGAAGTTGATTGTAGGTTTTCGCGGGCGCGCGAAGGTCATGTACATGCGGTTAGTTATTGGGACCAATTTAATGTTTCGGGGGCCCTAGTAAGAGAAAAAGGGGAACAAAAATTGGGTTCCCATGGTTTGATTTATGCAACATATACCGGTTGCTTCTGAAAGATTCGTCAGTGGATTATATGTTTTCGCAGGCGCGTAAAGGTCAGACACATGGGGATAGCTACTGAGACTGCTTTCATGTTATGGTGGCCCCAGTAAGAGGAAAAGGAAACAATTCGTTCCCATTGTTTGACGTATGCAACAGGTAGCGGTTGCTTCCGAAGGCATCATAAGTCGATATTTCATGTTTTCACGGGTGCGTAACCGGGACATATGAGTTGGTAGTCATCGTAACTACATTTCTTGTCTACATATGAAGAGAAATAATACAAAATATAGTTCCTTTTGTTCGACTCATGCTACAGGAACCAGTTGCTACAGAAATTTATCCACTTGTGACAATATTTTCTGGGGCTTTTACACTGTCCATTGATCATCTTAGGATATTCAATGTATCAATGTGCAGTGTGGAAGCCGGCCTGAACTGGAATGACAAATCGGATCCAGGGTTGTCAACCTGGTAGTATGCTCGAAAACATGTTACCAAGTTCTTCTGTCACCCTGTTTTCCTAATTTCTAGCCCAATGTCGGTAAATTCTGGCGTGTATGGATGGAGAATGCATCTCAATTCGCCAAGGATTACATATCAGCCTTCAAAGAAGACCTAAAAGCACTTTAAACCTTCCCTTATTATTTAGATCGATGGTTTAGCCGCCATTTTGTTTTTCTTGGCCGCCATCTTGGATTTTTTTCTCGACGGAATTATGGGAAGGGAGGGGGATATGGTTATAGGTATATATAGCAGACTAATTTCCAGTTGCCTCCATAGCACTGTGGGTAAGACCGCTGTGCCAAGAGCCATTTTTGATCCTGGTGGCCAGAGGTTCGAACCCTAGCTTTGCCAATGTTTTTTTTTTTCTTTTAATTTATTTCTATCATTTTCTTAAAATTATTATCATTTATTCTTATGTAATTGGCCAATTTCAATATACTTTAAAGATGTACAAGACATTTTCATGGGAAAGATTTTGGTATCATGCTATATCTTTGATGGCTTTGGCTCCACGCAAGAGCCGCGTATGGCTGTTTCTGAACAGCGAGTAAAACTGCTACAAATGAGTGGGTAGTTGTGAGAGCCAAGTAACAGTTCTTGTCTATGTATTTAGAAGAAAGGGTAGGGCAAAATTCAGTTTTCTTTTTCTTGCTTATGCAACAGGAACCGGTTGCTTCCGAAAGCGTCGGAAGTCGATAATATGTTTTCGCGGGCACGCAAAGGTCATGTACATGCGGTTAGTTATTGGGACCGATTTAATCTTTCGGGGGCCCTAGTAAGAGAAAAAGGGGAAAAAAAATTGGGTTCCCATTGTTTGACTTATGCAACAGGTACCGGTTGCCTCCGAAAGTGTCAAAAGTTGATTGTATGTTTTCGCGGGCGCGCGAAGGTCATGTACATGCGGTTAGTTATTGGGACCGATTTAATGTTTCGGGGGCCCTAGTAAGAGAAAAAGGGGAACAAAAATTGGGTTCCCATGGTTTGATTTATGCAACACATACCGGTTGCTTCTGAAAGATTCGTAAGTGGATTACATGTTTTCGCGGGTGCGTAAAGGTCATGCACATGGGGATAGCTACTGAGACTGCTTTCATGTTACGGTGGCCCCAGTAAGAGAAAGGGGATAAAATTGGTTCCCACTGTTTGACTTATGCAACAGGTAGCGGTTGCTTCCGAAGGCATTATAAGTCGATATTTCATGTTTTCACGGGTGCGTAACCGGCACATATGAGTTGGTAGTCATCGTAACTACGTTTCTTGTCTACATATGAAGAGAAATAATACAAAATATAGTTCCTTTTGTTCGACTCATGCTACAGGAACCAGTTGCTACAGAAATTTATCCATTTGTGACAATATTTTCTGGGGCTTTTACACTGTCCATTGATCATCTTAGGATATTCAATGTATCAATGTGCAGTGTGGAAGCCGGCCTGAACTAGAATGACAAATCGGATCCAGGGTTGTCAACCTGGTAGTATGCTCGAAAACATGTTACCAAGTTCTTCTGTCACCCTGTTTTCCTAATTTCTAGCCTAATGTCGGTAAATTCTGGCGTGTATGGATGGAGAATGCATCTCAATTCGCCAAGGATTACATATCAGCCTTCAAAGAAGACCTAAACGCACTTTAAAACTTCCCTTATTGTTTAGATCGATGGTTTAGCCGCCATTTTGCTTTTCTTGGCCGCCATCTTGGATTTTTTCTCCAAGGAATTATGGGAAGGGAGGGGGAATATGGTTATAGGTATATATAGCCAGACTAATTTCCAGTTGCCTCCATAGCACTGTGGGTAAGACCGCTGTGCCAAGAGCCATTTTTGATCTTCGTGGCCAGAGGTTCGAACCCCAGCTGTGCCATTTTTTTTTTTTTTCTTTTAATTTCTTTTTATCATTTTCTTTAATTATTATCATTCATTCTTATGTCATTGGCCAATTTCAATATACTTTAAAGATGTACAAGACATTTTCATGGGAAAGATTTCGGTATCATGCTATATCTTTGATGGCTTTGGCTGCGCGCAAGAGCCGCGTATGGCTGTTTCTGAACAGCGAGTAAAACTGCTACAAATGAGTGGGTAGTTGTGAGAGCCAAGTTACAGTTCTTATCTATGTATTTAGAAGAAAGGGTAGGGCAAAATTCAGTTTTCTTTTTCTTGCTTATGCAACAGGAACCGGTTGCTTCCGAAACCTTCGGAAGTCGATAATATGTTTTCGCGGGCACGCAAAGGTCATGTACATGCGGTTAGTTATTGGGACCGATTTAATTTTTCGGGGGCCCTAGTAAGAGAAAAAGGGGAAAAAAAATTGGGTTCCCATTGTTTGACTTATGCAACAGGTACCGGTTGCCTCCGAAAGTGTCAGAAGTTGATTGTATGTTTTCGCGGGCGCGCGAAGGTCATGTACATGCGGTTAGTTAATGGGACCGATTTAATGTTTCGGGGGCCCTAGTAAGAGAAAAAGGGGAACAAAAATTGGGTTCCCATGGTTTGACTTATGCAACACATACCGGTTGCTTCTGAAAGATTCGTAAGTGGATTATATGTTTTCGCGGGCGTGTAAAGGTCATGCACATGGGGATAGCTACTGAGACCGCTTTCATGTTACGGTGGCCCCAGTAAGAGAAAAGGGAAAGAATTGGTTCCCATTGTTTGACTTATGCAACAGGTAGCGGTTGCTTCCGAACGCATCATAAGTCGATGTTTCATGTTTTCACGGGTGCGTAACCGGCACATATGAGTTGGTAGTCATCGTAACTACATTTCTTGTCTACATATGAAGAGAAATAATACAAAATATAGTTCCTTTTGTTCAACTCATGCTACAGGAACCAGTTGCTACAGAAATTTATCCACTTGTGACACTATTTTCTGGGGCTTTTACACTGTCCATTGATCATCTTAGGATATTCAGTGTATCAATGTGCAGTGTGGAAGCCGGCCTGAACTGGAATGACAAATCGGATCCAGGGTTGTCAACCTGGTAGTATGCTCGAAAACATGTTACCAAGTTCTTCTGTCACCCTGTTTTCCTAAATTCTAGCCCAATGTCGGTAAATTCTGGCGTGTATGGATGGAGAATGCATCTCAATTCGCCAAGGATTACATATCAGCCTTCAAAGAAGACCTAAAAGCACTTTAAAACTTCCCTTATTGTTTAGATCGATGTTTTAGCCTCCATTTTGTTTTTCTTCGCCGCCATCTTGGATTTTTTTCTCCAAGGAATTATGGGAAGGGAGGGGGGATATGGTTAAAGGTATATATAGCCAGACTAATTTCCAGTTGCCTCCATAGCACTGTGGGTAAGACCGCTGTGCCAAGAGCCATTTTTGATCCTGGTGGCCAGAGGTTCGAACCCCAGCTTTGCCATTTTTTTTATTTTTTTTTTTCTTTTAATTTCTTTTTATCATTTTCTTAAAATTATTATCCTTTATCCTTATGTCATTGGCCAATTTCAATATACTTTAAAGATGTACAAGACATTTTCATGGGAAAGATTTCGGTATCATGCTATATCTTTGATGGCTTTGGCTGCGCGCAAGAGCCGCGTATGGCTGTTTCTGAACAGCGAGTAAAACTGCTACAAATGAGTGGGTAGTTGTGAGAGCCAAGTTACAGTTCTTGTCTATGTATTTAGAAGAAAGGGTAGGCCAAAATTCAGTTTTCTTTTTCTTGCTTATGCAACAGGAACCGGTTGCTTCCGAGAGCGTCGGAAGTCGATAATATGTTTTCGCGGGCACGCAAAGGTCATGTACATGCGGTTAGTTATTGGGACCGATTTAATGTTTCGGGGGCCCTAGTAAGAGAAAACGGGGAAAAAAAATTGGGTTCCCATTGTTTGATTTATGCAACAGGTACAGGTTGCCTCCGAAAGTGTCGGAAGTTGATTGTATGTTTTCTCGGGCGCGCGAAGGTCATGTACATGCGGTTAGTTATTGGGACCGATTTAATGTTTCTGGGGCCCTAGTAAGAGAAAAAGGGGAACAAAAATTGGGTTCCCATGGTTTGATTTATGCAACACATACCGGATGCTTCTGAAAGATTCGTAAGTGGATTATATGTTTTCGCGGGCGTGTAAAGGTCATGCACATGGGGGTAGCTACTGAGACTGCTTTTCATGTTACGGTGGCCCCAGTAAGAGAAAAGAGAAAAAATTGGTTCCCATTGTTTGACTTATGCAACAGGTAGCGGTTGCTTCCGAACGCATCATAAGTCGATATTTCATGTTTTCACGCCTGTGTAACTGGCACATATGAGTTGGTAGTCATCGTAACTACGTTTCTTGTCTACATATGAAGAGAAATAATACAAAATATAGTTCCTTTTGTTCGACTCATGCTACAGGAACCAGTTGCTACAGAAATTTATCCACTTGTGACAATATTTTCTGGGGCTTTTACACTGTCCATTGATCATCTTAGGGTATTCAATGTATCAATGTGCCGTGTGGAAACCGGCCTGAACTAGAATGACAAATCGGATCCAGGGTTGTCAACCTGGTAGTATGCTCGAAAACATGTTACCAAGTTCTTCTGTCACCTTGTTTTCCGAAATTCTAGCCCAATGTCGGTAAATTCTGGCGTGTATGGATGGAGAATGCATCTCAATTCGCCAAGGATTACATATCAGCCTTCAAAGAAGACCTAAAAGCACTTTAAAACTTCCCTTATTGTTTAGATCGATGGTTTAGCCGCCATTTTGTTTTTCTTGGCCGCCATCCTGGACTTTTTTTTTCTCCAAGGAATTATGGGAAGGGAGGGGGGATATGGTTATAGGTATATATAGCCAGACTAATTTCCAGTTGCCTCCATAGCACTGTGCGTAAGACCGCTGTGCCAAGAGCCATTTTTGATCCTGGTGGCCAGAGGTTCGAACCCCAGCTTTGCCATTTTTTCTATTTTTTTTCTTTTAATTTCTTTTTATCATTTTCTTTAATTATTATCATTTATTCTTATGTCATTGGCCAATTTCAATATACTTTAAAGATGTACAAGACATTTTCATGGGAAAGATTTTGGTATCATGCTATATCTTTGATGGATTTGGCTGCGCGCAAGAGCCGTGTATGGCTGTTTCTGAATAGCGAGTAAAACTGCTACAAATGAGTGGGTAGTTGTGAGAGCCAAGTTACAGTTCTTGTCTATGTATTTAGAAGAAAGGATAGGGCAAAATTCAGTTTTCTTTTTCTTGCCTATGCAACAGGAACCGGTTGCTTCCAAAAGCGTCGGAAGTCGATAATATGTTTTCGCGGGCACGCGAAGGTCATGTACATTCAGTTAGTTTTTGGGACCAATTTAATGTTTCGGGGGCCCTAGTAAGAGAAAAAGGGGAAAAAAAATTGGGTTCCCATTGTTTGACTTATGCAACAGGTACCGGTTGCCTCCAAAAGTTTCGAAAGCTGATTGTATGTTTTCGCGGGCGGGCGAAGGTCATGTACATGCGGTTAGTTATTGGGACCGATTTAATTTTTCGGGGGCCCTAGTAAGAGAAAAAGGGGAACAAAAATTGGGTTCCCATGGTTTGACTTATGCAACAAATACCGGTTGCTTCTGAAAGATTCGTAAGTGGATTATATGTTTTCGTGGGCGCGTAAAGGTCATGCACATGGGGATAGCTACTGAGACTGCTTTCATGTTACGGTGGCCCCAGTAAGAGAAAAGGGATAAAATTGGTTCCCATTGTTTGACTTATGCAACAGGTAGCGGTTGGTTCCGAAGGCATCATAAGTCGATATTTCATGTTTTCACGGGTGCGTAACCGGCACATATGAGTTGGTAGTCATCGTAACTACGTTTCTTGTCTACATATGAAGAGAAATAATACAAAATATAGTTCCTTTTGTTCGACTCATGCTACAGGAACCAGTTGCTACAGAAATTTATCCACTTGTGACAATATTTTCTGGGGCTTTTACACTGTCCATTGATCATCTTAGGGTATTCAATGTATCAATGTGCAGTGTGGAAGCCGGCCTGAACTAGAATGACAAATCGGATCCAGGGTTGTCAACCTGGTAGTATGCTCGAAAACATGTTACCAAGTTCTTCTGTCACCTTGTTTTCCTATATTCTAGCCCAATGTCGGTAAATTCTGGCGTGTATGGATGGAGAATGCATCTCAATTCGCCAAGGATTACATATCAGCCTTCAAAGAAGACCTAAAAGCACTTTAAAACTTCCCTTATTGTTTAGATCTATGGTTTAGCCGCCATGTTGTTTTTCTTGGCCACCATCTTGGATTTTTTTCTCCAAGGAATTATGGGAAGGGAGGGGGGATATGGTTATAGGTATATATAGCCAGACTAATTTCCAGTTGCCTCCATAGCACTGTGGGTAAGACCGCTGTGCCAAGAGCCATTTTTGATCCTGGTGCCCAGAGGTTCGAACCCCAGCTTTGCCATTTTTTTTTTCTTTTAATTTATTTTTATCATTTTCTTTAATTATTATCATTTATTCTTATGTAATTGGCCAATTTCAATATACTGTGAAGATGTACAAGACATTTTCATGGGAAAGATTTTGGTATCATGCTATATCTTTGATGGCTTTGGCTGCGCGCAAGAGCCGCGTATGGCTGTTTCTGAACAGCGAGTAAAACGGCTACAAATGAGTGGGTAGTTGTGAGAGCCAAGTTACAGTTCTTGTCTATGTATTTAGAAGAAAGGGTAGGGCAAAATTCAGTTTTCTTTTTCTTGCTTATGCAACAGGAACCGGTTCCTTCCGAAAGCGTCGGAAGTCGATAATATGTTTTCGCGGGCACGCAAAGGTCATGTACATGCGGTTAGTTATTGGGACCGATTTAATGTTTCAGGGGCCCTAGTAAGAGAAAAAGGGGAAAATAATTTGGGTTCCCATTGTTTGACTTATGCAACAGGTACCGGTTGCCTCCGAAAGTGTCGGAAGTTGATTGTATGTTTTCGCGGGCGCGCGAAGGTCATATACAGGCGGTTAGTTATTGGGACCAATTTAATGTTTCGGGGGCCCTAGTAAGAGAAAAATGGGAACAAAAATTGGGTTCCCATGGTTTGACTTATGCAACACATACCGTTTGCTTCTGAAAGATTCGTAAGTGGATTATATGTTTTCGCGGGCGCGTAAAGGTCATGCACATGGGGATAGCTACTGAGACCCCTTTCATGTTACGGTGGCCCCAGTAAGAGAAAAGGGAAAAAATTGGTTCCGATTGTTTAACTTATGCAACAGGTAGCGGTTGCTTCCGAAGGCATCATAAGTCGATATTACATGTTTTCACGAGTGCGTAACCGGCACATATGAGTTGGTAGTCATCGTAAATATGCTTCTTGTCTACATATGAAGAGAAATAATACAAAATATAGTTCCTTTTGTTCGACTCATGCTACAGGAACCAGTTGCTACAGAAATTTATCCACTTGTGACACTATTTTCTGGGGCTTTTACACTGTCCATTGATCATCTTAGTATATTCAATGTATCAATGTGCAGTGTGGAAGCCGGCCTGAACTGGAATGACAAATCGGATCCAGGGTTGTCAACCTGGTAGTATGCTCGAAAACATGTTACCAAGTTCTTCTGTCACCCTGTTTTCCTAATTTCTAGCCCAATGTCGGTAAATTCTGGCGTGTATGGATGGAGAATGCATCTCAATTCGCCAAGGATTACATATCAGCCTTCAAAGAAGACCTAAAAGCACTTTAAAACTTCCCTTATTGTTTAGATCGATGGTTTAGCCGTTATTTTGTTTTTCTTGGCCGCCATCTTGGATTTTTTCCTCCAAGGAATTATGGGAAGGGAGGGGGAATATGGTTATAGGTATATATAGCCAGACTAATTTCCAGTTGCCTCCATAGCACTGTGGGTAAGACCGCTGTGCCAAGAGCCATTTTTGATCCTGTTGGCCAGAGGTTCGAACCCCGGCTTTGCTTTTTTTTTTTTTCTTTTAATTTATTTTTATCATTTTCTTTAATTATTATCATTTATTCTTATGTCATTGGCCAATTTCAATATACTTTAAAGATGTACAAGACATTTTCATGGGAAAGATTTTGGTATCATGCTATATCTTTGATGGCTTTGGCTGCGCGCAAGAGCCGCGTATGGCTGTTTCTGAACAGCGAGTAAAACTGCTACAAATGAGTGGGTAGTTGTGAGAGCCAAGTAACAGTTCTTGTCTATGTATTTAGAAGAAAGGGTAGGGCAAAATTCAGTTTTCTTTTTCTTGCTTATGCAACAGGAACCGGTTGCTTCCGAAAGCGTCGGAAGTCGATAATATGTTTTCGCGGGCATGCAACGGTCATGTACATGCGGTTAGTTATTGGGACCGATTTAATGTTTCGGGGGCCCTAGTAAAAGAAAAAGGGAAAAAAAAATTGGGTTCCCATTGTTTGACTTATGCAACAGGTACCGGTTCCCTCCGAAAGTGTCGGAAGTTGATTGTATGTTTCCACGGGCGCGCGAAGGTCATGTACATGCGGTTAGGTATTGGGACCGATTTAATGTTTCGGGGGCCCTAGTAAGAGAAAAAGGGGAACAGAAATTGGGTTCCCATGGTTTGACTTATGCAACACATAGCGGTTGCTTCTGAAAGATTCGTAAGTGGATTATATGTTTTCGCCGGTGCGTAAAGGTCATGCACATGGGGATAGCTACTGAGACCCCTTTCATGTTACAGTGACCCCAGTAAGAGAAAAGGGAAAAAATTGGTTTCCATTGTTTGACTTATGCAACAGGTAGCGGTTGCTTCCGAAGGCATCATAAGTCGATATTTCATGTTTTCACGGGTGCGTAACCGGCACATATGAGTTGGTAGTCATCGTAACTATGTTTCTTGTCTACATATGAAGAGAAATAATACAAAATATAGTTCCTTTTGTTCGACTCATGCTACAGGAACCAGTTGCTACAGAAATTTATCCACTTGTGACACTATTTTCTGGGGCTTTTACACTGTCCATTGATCATCTTAGGATATTCAATGTATCAATGTGCAGTGTGGAAGCCGGCCTGAACTAGAATGACAAATCGGATCCAGGGTTGTCAACCTGGTAGTATGCTCGAAAACATGTTACCCAGTCCTTCTGTCACCCTGTTTTCCTAATTTCTAGCCCAATGTCGGTAAATTCTGGCGTGTATGGATGGAGAATGCATCTCAATTCGCCAAGGATTACATATCAGCCTTCAAAGAAGACCTAAAAGCACTTTAAAACTTCCCTTATTGTTTAGATCGATGGTTTAGCCGCCATTTTGTTTTTCTTGGCCGCCATCTTGGATTTTTTTCTCCAAGGAATTATGGGAATGGAGGGGGGATATGGTTATAGGTATATATAGCCAGACTAATTTCCAGTTGCCTCCATAGCACTGTGGGTAAGACCGCTGTGCCAAGAGCCATTTTTGATCCTGGTGGCCAGCGGTTCGAACCCCAGCTGTGCCATTTTTTTTTCTTTTAATTTATTTTTATCATTTTCTTTAATTATTATCATTTCTTCTTATGTCATTGGCCAATTTCAATATACTTTAAAGATGTACAAGACATTTACATGGGAAAGATTTCGGTATCATGCTATATCTTTGATGGCTTTGGCTGCGCGCAAGGGCCGCGTATGGCTGTTTCTGAACAGCGAGTAAAACTGCTACAAATGAGTGGGTAGTTGTGAGAGCCAAGTTACAGTTCTTGTCTATGTATTTAGAAGAAAGGGTAGGGCAAAATTCAGTTTTCTTTTTCTTGCTTATGCAACAGGAACCGGTTGCTTCCGAAAGCGTTGGAAGTCGATAATATGTTTTCGCGGGCACGCAAAGGTCATGTACATGCGGTTAGTTATTGGGACCGATTTAATGTTTCAGGGGCCCTAGTAAGAGAAAAAGGGGAAAATAATTTGGGTTCCCATTGTTTGACTTATGCAACAGGTACCGGTTGCCTCCGAAAGTGTCGGAATTTGATTGTATGTTTTCGCGGGCGCGCGAAAGTCATATACAGGCGGTTAGTTATTGGGACCAATTTAATGTTTTGGGGGCCCTAGTAAGAGAAAAATGGGAACAAAAATTGGGTTCCCATGGTTTGACTTATGCAACACATACCGTTTGCTTCTGAAAGATTCGTAAGTGGATTATATGTTTTCGCGGGCGCGTAAAGGTCATGCACATGGGGATAGCTACTGAGACCCCTTTCATGTTACGGTGGCCCCAGTAAGAGAAAAGGGAAAAAATTGGTTCCGATTGTTTAACTTATGCAACAGGTAGCGGTTGCTTCCGAAGGCATCATAAGTCGATATTACATGTTTTCACGAGTGCGTAACCGGCACATATGAGTTGGTAGTCATCGTAAATATGTTTCTTGTCTACATATGAAGAGAAATAATACAAAATATAGTTCCTTTTGTTCGACTCATGCTACAGGAACCAGTTGCTACAGAAATTTATCCACTTGTGACACTATTTTCTGGGGCTTTTACACTGTCCATTGATCATCTCAGTATATTCAATGTATCAATGTGCAGTGTGGAAGCCGGCCTGAACTGGAATGACAAATCGGATCCAGGGTTGTCAACCTGGTAGTATGCTCGAAAACATGTTACCAAGTTCTTCTGTCACCCTGTTTTCCTAATTTCTAGCCCAATGTCGGTAAATTCTGGCGTGTATGGATGGAGAATGCATCTCAATTCGCCAAGGATTACATATCAGCCTTCAAAGAAGACCTAAAAGCACTTTAAAACTTCCCTTATTGTTTAGATCGATGGTTTAGCCGTTATTTTGTTTTTCTTGGCCGCCATCTTGGATTTTTTCCTCCAAGGAATTATGGGAAGGGAGGGGGAATATGGTTATAGGTATATATAGCCAGACTAATTTCCAGTTGCCTCCATAGCACTGTGGGTAAGACCGCTGTGCCAAGAGCCATTTTTGATCCTGTTGGCCAGAGGTTCGAACCCCAGATTTGCCTTTTTTTTTTTTCTTTTAATTTATTTTTATCATTTTCTTTAATTATTATCATTTATTCTTATGTCATTGGCCAATTTCAATATACTTTAAAGATGTACAAGACATTTTCATGGGAAAGATTTTGGTATCATGCTATATCTTTGATGGCTTTGGCTGCGCGCAAGAGCCGCGTATGGCTGTTTCTGAACAGCGAGTAAAACTGCTACAAATGAGTGGGTAGTTGTGAGAGCCAAGTAACAGTTCTTGTCTATGTATTTAGAAGAAAGGGTAGGGCAAAATTCAGTTTTCTTTTTCTTGCTTATGCAACAGGAACCGGTTGCTTCCGAAAGCGTCGGAAGTCGATAATATGTTTTCGCGGGCATGCAACGGTCATGTACATGCGGTTAGTTATTGGGACCGATTTAATGTTTCGGGGGCCCTAGTAAAAGAAAAAGGGGAAAAAAAATTGGGTTCCCATTGTTTGACTTATGCAACAGGTACCGGTTCCCTCCGAAAGTGTCGGAAGTTGATTGTATGTTTCCACGGGCGCGCGAAGGTCATGTACATGCGGTTAGTTATTGGGACCGATTTAATGTTTCGGGGGCCCTAGTAAGAGAAAGAGGGGAACAGAAATTGGGTTCCCATGGTTTGACTTATGCAACACATAGCGGTTGGTTCTGAAAGATTCGTAAGGGGATTATATGTTTTCGCTGGTGCGTAAAGGTCATGCACATGGGGATAGCTACTGAGACCCCTTTCATGTTACAGTGGCCCCAGGAAGAGAAAAGGGAAAAAATTGGTTTCCATTGTTTGACTTATGCAACAGGTAGCGGTTGCTTCCGAAGGCATCATAAGTCGATATTTCATGTTTTCACGGGTGCGTAACCGGCACATATGAGTTGGTAGTCATCGTAACTATGTTTCTTGTCTACACATGAAGAGAAATTATACAAAATATAGTTCCTTTTGTTCGACTCATGCTACAGGAACCAGTTGCTACAGAAATTTATCCACTTGTGACACTATTTTCTGGGGCTTTTACACTGTCCATTGATCATCTTAGGATATTCAATGTATCAATGTGCAGTGTGGAAGCCGGCCTGAACTAGAATGACAAATCGGATCCAGGGTTGTCAACCTGGTAGTATGCTCGAAAACATGTTACCCAGTCCTTCTGTCACCCTGTTTTCCTAATTTCTAGCCCAATGTCGGTAAATTCTGGCGTGTATGGATGGAGAATGCATCTCAATTCGCCAAGGATTACATATCAGCCTTCAAAGAAGACCTAAAAGCACTTTAAAACTTCCCTTATTGTTTAGATCGATGGTTTAGCCGCCATTTTGTTTTTCTTGGCCGCCATCTTGGATTTTTTTCTCCAAGGAATTATGGGAAGAGAGGGGGGATATGGTTATAGGTATATATAGCCAGACTAATTTCCAGTTGCCTCCATAGCACTGTGGGTAAGACTGCTGTGCCAATAGCCATTTTTGATCCTGGTGGCCAGCGGTTCGAACCCCAGCTGTGCCATTTTTTTTTTCTTTTAATTTATTTTTATCATTTTCTTTAATTATTATCATTTCTTCTTATGTCATTGGCCAATTTCAATATACTTTAAAGATGTACAAGACATTTACATGGGAAAGATTTCGGTATCATGCTATATCTTTGATGGCTTTGGCTGCGCGCAAGAGCCGCATATGGCTGTTTCTGAACAGCGAGTAAAACTGCTACAAATGAGTGGGTAGTTGTGAGAGCCAAGTTACAGTTCTTGTCTATGTATTTAGAAGAAAGGGTAGGGCAAAATTCAGTTTTCTTTTTCTTGCTTATGCAACAGGAACCGGTTGCTTCCGAAAGCTTCGGAAGTCAATAATATGTTTTCGCGGGCACGCAAAGGTCATGTACATGTGGTTAGTTATTGGGACCGATTTAATGTTTCGGGGGCCCTAGTAAGAGAAAAAGGGGAAAAAAAATTGGGGTCCCGTTCTTTGACTTATGGAACAGGTACCGGTTGCCTCCGAAAGTGTCGGAAGTTGATTGTATGTTTTCACGGGCGGGCGAAGGTCATGTACATGCGGTTAGTTATTGGGACCATTTTAATGTTTCGGGGGCCCTAGTAAGAGAAAAAGGGGAACAAAAATTGGGTTCCCATGGTTTGATTTATGCAACATATACCGGTTGCTTCTGAAAGATTCGTAAGTGGATTATATAATTTCGCAGGCGCGTAAAGGTCATACACATGGGGATAGCTACTGAGACTGCTTTCATGTTACGGTGGCCCCAGTAAGACGAAAAGGAAAGAATTGGTTCCCATTGTTTGACGTATGCAACAGGTAGCGGTTGCTTCCGAAGGCATCATAAGTCGATATTTCATGTTTTCACGGGTGCGTAACCGGCACATATGAGTTGGTAGTCATCGTACCTACATTTCTTGTCTATATATGAAGAGAAATAATACAAAATATAGTTCCTTTTGTTCGACTCATGCTACAGGAACCAGTTGCTACAGAAATTTATCCACTTTTGACAATATTTTCTGGGGCTTTTACACTGTCCATTGATCATCTTAGGATATTCAATGTATCAATGTGCAGTGTGGAAGCCGGCCTGAACTGGAATGACAAATCGGATCCAGGGTTGTCAACCTGGTAGTATGCTCGAAAACATGTTACCAAGTTCTTCTGTCACCCTGTTTTCCTAATTTCTAGCCCAATGTCGGTAAATTCTGGCGTGTATGGATGGAGAATGCATCTCAATTCGCCAAGGATTACATATCAGCCTTCAAAGAAGACCTAAAAGCACTTTAAAACTTCCCTTATTGTTTAGATCGATGGTTTAGCCGCCATTTTGTTTTTCTTGGCCGCCATCTTGGATTTTTTCTCCAAGGAATTATGGGAAGGGAGGGGGAATATGGTTATAGGTATATATAGCCAGACTAATTTCCAGTTGCCTCCATAGCACTGTGGGTAAGACCGCTGTGCCAAGAGCCATTTTTGATCCTGGTGGCCAGAGGTTCGAACCCCAGCTGTGCCATTTTTTTTTTTTTTTTCTTTTAATTTATTTTTATCATTTTCTTTAATTATTATCATTTATTCTTATGTCATTGGCCAATTTCAATATACTTTAAAGATGTACAAGGCATTTTCATGGGAAAGATTTCGGTATCATGCTATATCTTTGATGGGTTTGGCTGCACGCAAGAGCCGCGTATGGCTGTTTCTGAACAGCGAATAAAACTGCTACAAATGAGTGGGTAGTTGTGAGAGCCAATTTACAGTTCTTGTCTATGTATTTAGAAGAAAGGGTAGGGCAAAATTCAGTTTCCTTTTTCTTGCTTATGCAACAGGAACCGGTTGCTTCCGAAAGCTTCGGAAGTCGATAATATGTTTTCGCAGGCACGCAAAGGTCATGTACATGCGGTTAGTTATTGGGACCGATTTAATGTTTCGGGGGCCCTAGTAAGAGAAAAAGGGGAAAAAAAATTGGGTTCCCATTGTTTGACTTATGCAACAGGTACCGGTTGCCTCCGAAAGTGTCGGAAGTTGATTGTATGTTTTCGCGGGCGCGCGAAGGTCATGTACATGCGGTTACTTATTGGGACCGATTTAATATTTCGGGGGCCCTAGTAAGAGAAAAAGGGGAACAAAAATTGGGTTCCCATGGTTTGATTTATGCAACACATACCGGTTGCTTCTGAAAGATTCGTAAGTGGATTATATGTTTTCGCGTGGGCGTAAAGGTCATGCACATGGGGATAGCTACTGAGACCGCTTTCATGTTACAGTGGCCCCAGTAAGAGAAAAGGGAAAAAATTGGTTCCCATTGTTTGACTTATGCAACAGGTAGCGGTTGCTTCCGAAGGCATCATAAGTCGATATTTCATGTTTTCACGGGTGCGTTACCGGCACATATGAGTTGGTAGTCATCGTAACTACGTTTGTTGTCTACATATGAAGAGAAATAATACAAATTATAGTTCCTTTTGTTCGACTCATGCTACAGGAACCAGTTGCTACAGAAATTTATCCACTTGTGACAATATTTTCTGGGGCTTTTACACTGTCCATTGATCATCTTAGGTTATTCAATGTATCAATGTGCAGTGTGGAAGCCGGCCTGAACTAGAATGACAAATCGGATCCAGAGTTGTCAACCTGGTAGTATGCTCGAAAACATGTTACCAAGTTCTTCTGTCACCCTGTTTTCCTAAATTCTAGCCCAATGTCGGTAAATTCTGGCGTGTATGGATGGAGAATGCATCTCAATTCGCCAAGGATTACATATCAGCCTTCAAAGAAGACCTAAAAGCACTTTAAAACTTCCCTTATTGTTTAGATCGATGGTTTAGCCGCCATTTTGTTTTTCTTGGCCGCCATCTTGGATTTTTTTTTCTCCAAGGAATTATGGGAAGGGAGGGGGGATATGGTTATAGGTTTATATAGCCAGACTAATTTCCAGTTGCCTCCATAGCACTGTGGGTAAGACCGCTGTGCCAAGAGCCATTTTTGATCCTGGTGGCCAGAGGTTCGAACCCCAGCTTTGCCATTTTTTCTATTTTTTTGCTTTTAATTTCTTTTTATCATTTTCTTTAATTATTATCATTTATTCTTATGTCATTGGCCAATTTCGATATACTTTGAAGATGTACAAGACATTTTCATGGGAAAGATTTTGGTATCATGCTATATCTTTGATGGCTTTGGCTGCGCGCAAGAGCCGCGTATGGCTGTTTCTGAACAGCGAGTAAAACTGCTACAAATGAGTGGGTAGTTGTGAGAGCCAAGTTACAGTTCTTGTCTATGTATTTAGAAGAAAGGGTAGGGTAAAATTCCGTTTTCTTTTTCTTGCTTATGCAACAGGAACCGGTTGCTTCCGAAAGCGTCGGAAGTCGATAATATGGTTTCGCGGGCACGCAAAGGTCATGTACATGCGGTTAGTTATTGCGACTGATTTAATGTTTCGGGGGCCCTACTAAAAGAAAAAGGGGAAAAAAAATTGGGTTCCCATTGTTTGACTTATGCAACAGGTACCGGTTGCCTCCGAAAGTGTCGGAAGTTGATTATATGTTTTCGCGGGCGCGCGAAGGTCATGTACATGCGGTTAGTTATTGTGACCGATTTAATGTTTCGGGGGCCCTAGTAAGAGAAAAGGGGGAACAAAAATTGGGTTGCCATGGTTTGATTTATGCAACACATACCGGTTGCTTCTGAAAGATTCGTAAGTGGATTATATGTTTTCGTGAGTGCGTAAAGGTCATGCACATGGGGATAGCTACTGAGACCGCTTGCATGTTACGGTGGCCCCAATAAGAGAAAAGGGATAAAATAGGTTCCCATTGTTTGACTTATGCAACAGGTAGCGGTTGCTTCCGAAGGCATCATAAGTCGATATTTCATGTTTTCACGGGTGCGTAACCGGCACATATGAGTTGGTAGTCATCGTAACTACGTTTCTTGTCTACATATGAAGAGAAATAATACAAAATATAGTTCCTTTTGTTCGACTCATGCTACAGGAACCAGTTGCTACAGAAATTTATCCACTTGTGACAATATTTTCTGGGGCTTTTACACTGTCCATTGATCATCTTAGGATATTCAATGTATCAATGTGCAGTGTGGAAGCCGGCCTGAACTAGAATGACAAATCGGATCCAGGTTGTCAACCTGGTAGTATGCTCGAAAACATGTTACCAAGTTCTTCTGTCACCGTGTTTTCCTAATTTCTAGCCCAATGTCGGTAAATTCTGGCGTGTATGGATGGAGAATGCATCTCAATTCGCCAAGGATTACATATCAGCCTTCAAAGAAGACCTAAAAGCACTTTAAAACTTCCCTTATTGTTTAGATCAATGGTTTAGCCGCCATTTTGTTTTTCTTGGCCGCCATTTTGGATTTTTTTCTCTAAGGAATTATGGGAAGGGAGGGGGAATATCGTTATAGGTATATATAGCCAGACTAATTTCCAGTTGCCTCCATAGCACTGTGGGTAAGACCGCTGTGCCAAGAGCCATTTTTGATCCTGGTGGCCAGAGGTTCGAACCCCAGCTGTGCCATTTTTTTTTCTTTTAATTTATTTTTATCATTTTCTTTAATTATTATCATTTCTTCTTATGTCATTCACCAATTTCAATATACTTTAAAGATGTACAAGACATTTTCATGGGAAAGATTTCAGTATCATGCTATATCTTTGATGGCTTTGGCTGCGCGCAAGAGCCGCGTATGGCTGTTTCTGAACAGCGAGTAAAACTGCTACAAATGAGTGGGTAGTTGTGAGAGCCAAGTTACAGTTCTTGTCTATGTATTTAGAAGAAAGGGTAGGGCAAAATTCAGTTTTCTTTTTCTTGCTTATGCAACAGGAACCGGTTGCTTCCGAAAGCATCGGAAGTCGATAATATGTTTTCGCGGGCACGCGAAGGTCATGTATATGCGGTTAGTTATTTGGACCGATTTAATGTTTTGGGGGCCCTAGTAAGAGAAAACGGGGAAAAAAAATTGGATTCCCATTGTTTGACTTATGCAACAGGTACCGGTTGCCTCCAAAAGTGTCGTAAGTTGATTGTATGTTTTCGCGGGCGCGCGAAGGTCATGTACATGCGGTTACTTATTGGGACCGATTTAATGTTTCGGGGGCCCTAGTAAGAGAAAAAGGGGAACAAAAATTGAGTTCCCATGGTTTGATTTATGCAACACATACCGGTTGATTCTGAAAGATTCGTAAGTGGATTATATGTTTTCACGGGTGCGTAAAGGTCATGCACATGGGGATAGCTACTGAGACCGCTTTCATGTTACGGTGGCCCCAGTAAGAGAAAAGGGAAAAAATTGGTTCCCATTGTTTGACTTATGCAACAGGTAGCGGTTGGTTCCGAAGGCATCATAAGTCGATATTTCATCGTTTTCACGGGTGCGTTACCGGCACATATGAGTTGGTAGTCATCGTAACTACGTTTCTTGTCTACATATGAAGAGAAATAATACAAATTATAGTTCCTTTTGTTAGACTCATGCTACAGGAACCAGTTGCTACAGAAATTTATCCACTTGTGACAATATTTTCTGGGGCTTTTACACTGTCCATTGATCATCTTAGGATATTCAATGTATCAATGTGCAGTGTGGAAGCCGGCCTGAACTGGAATGACAAATCGGATCCAGGGTTGTCAACCTGGTAGTATGCTCGAAAACATGTTACCAAGTTCTTCTGTCACCCTGTTTTCCTAATTTCTAGCCCAATGTCGGTAAATTCTGGCGTGTATGGATGGAGAATGCATCTCAATTCGCCAAGGATTACATATCAGCCTTCAAAGAAGACCTAAAAGCACTTTAAAACTTCCCTTATTGTTTAGATCGATGGTTTAGCCGCCATTTTGTTTTTCTTGGCCGCCATCTTGGATTTTTTCTCCAAGGAATTATGGGAAGGGAGGGGGGATATGGTTATAGGTATATATAGCCAGACTAATTTCCAGTTGCCTCCATAGCAATGTGGGTAAGACCGCTGTGCCAAGAGCCATTTTTGATCCTGGTGGCCAGAGGTTCGAACCCCAGCTTTGCCATTTTTTTTTTCTTTTAATTTATTTTTATCATTTTCTTTAATTATTATCATTTATTCTTATGTCCTTGGCCAATTTCAATATACTTTAAAGATGTACAAGACATTTTCATGGGAAAGATTTCGGTATCATGCTATATCTTTGATGGCTTTTGCTGCGCGCAAGAGCTGCGTATGGCTGTTTCTGAACAGCGAGTAAAACTGCTACAAATGAGTGGGTAGTTGTGAGAGCCAAGTTACAGTTCTTGTCTATGTATTTAGAAGAAAGGGTAGGGCAAAATTCAGTTTTCTTTTTCTTGCTTATGCAACAGGAACCGGTTGCTTCCAAAAGCGTCGGAAGTCGATAATATGTTTTCGCAGGCACGCGAAGGTCATGTACATGCCGTTAGTTTTTAGGACCGATTTAATGTTTCGGGGGCCCTAGTAAGAGAAAAAGGGGAAAAAAAATTGGGTTCCCATTGTTTGACTTATGCTACAGGTACCGGTTGCCTCCAAAAGTGTCGGAAGTTGAGTGTATGTTTTCGCGGGCGCGTGAAGGTCATGTACATGCGGTTACTTATTGGGACCGATTTAATGTTTCGGGGGCCCTAGTAAGAGAAAAAGGGGAACAAAAATTGGGTTCCCATGGTTTGACTTATGCAACACATACCGTTTGCTTCTGAAAGATTCGTAAGTGGATTATATGTTTTCGCGGGTGCGTAAAGGTCATGCACATGCGGATAGCTACTGAGACTGCTTTCATGTTACGGTGGCCCCAGTAAGAGAAAAGGGATAAAATTGGTTCCCATTGTTTGACTTATGCAACAGGTAGCGGTTGCTTCCGAAGGCATCATAAGTCGATATTTCATGTTTTCACGGGTGCGTAACCGGCACATATGAGTTGGTAGTCATCGTAACTACGTTTCTTGTCTACATATGAAGATAAATAATACAAAATATAGTTCCTTTTGTTCGACTCATGCTACAGGAACCAGTTGCTACAGAAATTTATCCACTTGTGACAATATTTTCTGGGGCTTTTACACTGTCCATTGATCATCTTAGGGTATTCAATGTATCAATGTGCAGTGTGGAAGCCGGCCTGAACTAGAATGACAAATCGGATCCAGGGTTGTCAACCTGGTAGTATGCTCGAAAACATGTTACCAAGTTCTTCTGTCACCCTGTTTTCCTAAATTCTAGCCCAATGTCGGTAAATTCTGGCGTGTATGGATGGAGAATGCATCTCAATTCGCCAAGGATTACATATCAGCCTTCAAAGAAGACCTAAAAGCACTTTAAAACTTCCCTTATTGTTTAGATCGATGGTTCAGCCGCCATTTTGTTTTTCTTGGCCGCCATCTTGGATTTTTTTTTCTCCAAGGAATTATGGGAAGGGAGGGGGGATATGGTTATAGGTTTATATAGCCAGACTAATTTCCAGTTGCCTCCATAGCACTGTGGGTAAGACCGCTGTGCCAAGAGCCATTTTTGATCCTGGTGGCCAGAGGTTCGAACCCCAGCTTTGCCATTTTTTCTATTTTTTTTCTTTTAATTTCTTTTTATCATTTTCTTTAATTATTATCATTTATTCTTATGTAATTGGCCAATTTCAATATACTGTGAAGATGTACAAGACATTTTCATGGGAAAGATTTTGGTATCATGCTATATCTTTGATGGCTTTGGCTGCGCGCAAGAGCCACGTATGGCTGTTTCTGAACAGCGAGTAAAACTGCTAGAAATGAGTGGGTAGTTGTGAGAGCCAAGTTACAGTTCTTGTCTATGTATTTAGAAGAAAGGGTAGGGTAAAATTCCGTTTTCTTTTTCTTGCTTATGCAACAGGAACCGGTTGCTTCCGAAAGCGTCGGAAGTCGATAATATGTTTTCGCGGGAACGCAAAGGTCATGTACATGCGGTTAGTTATTGCGACCGATTTAATGTTTCAGGGGCCCTAGTAAAAGAAAAAGGGGAAAAAAAATTGGGTTCCCATTGTTTGACTTAGGCAACAGGTACCGGTTGCCTCCGAAAGTGTCGGAAGTTGATTGTATGTTTTCGCGGGCGCGCGAAGGTCATGTACATGCGGTTAGTTATTGGGACTGATTTAATGTTTCGGGGGCCCTAGTAAGAGAAAAGGGGGAACAAAAATTGGGTTACCATGGTTTGATTTATGCAACACATACCGGTTGCTTCTGAAAGATTCGTAAGTGGATTATATGTTTTCGCGGGTGCGTAAAGGTCATGCACATGGGGATAGCTACTGAGACCGCTTGCATGTTACGGTGGCCCCAGTGAGAGAAAAGGGATAAAATAGGTTCCCATTGTTTGACTTATGCAACAGGTAGCGGTTGCTTCCGAAGGCATCATAAGTCGATATTTCATGTTTTCACGGGTGTGTAACTGGCACATATGAGTTGGTAGTCATCGTAACTACGTTTGTTGTCTACATATGAAGAGAAATAATACAAAATATAGTTCCTTTTGTTCGACTCATGCTACAGGAACCAGTTGCTACAGAAATTTATCCACTTGTGACAATATTTTCTGGGGCTTTTACACTGTCCATTGATCATCTTAGGATATTCAATGTATCAATGTGCAGTGTGGAAGCCGGCCTGAACTAGAATGACAAATCGGATCCAGGGTTGTCAACCTGGTAGTATGCTCGAAAACATGTTACCAAGTTCTTCTGTCACCCTGTTTTCCTAATTTCTAGCCCAATGTCGGTAAATTCTGGCGTGTATGGATGGAGAATGCATCTCAATTCGCCAAGGATTACATATCAGCCTTCAAAGAAGATCTAAACGCACTTTAAAACTTCCCTTATTGTTTAGATCGATGGTTTAGCCGCCATTTTGTTTTTCTTGGCCGCCATCTTGGATTTTTTTCTCCAAGGAATTATGGGAAGGGAGGGGAATATGGTTATAGGTATATATAGCCAGCCTAATTTCCAGTTGCCTCCATAGCACTGTGGGTAAGACCGCTGTGCCAAGAGCCATTTTTGATCCTGGTGGCCAGAGGTTCGAACCCCAGCTGTGCCATTTTTTTTTTTCTTTTAATTTATTTTTATCATTTTCTTTAATTATTATCATTTCTTCTTATGTCATTCACCAATTTCAATATACTTTAAAGATGTACAAGACATTTTCATGGGAAAGATTTCAGTATCATGCTATATCTTTGATGGCTTTGGCTGCGCGCAAGAGTCGCGTATGGCTGTTTCTGAACAGCGAGTAAAACTGCTACAAATGAGTGGGTAGTTATGAGAGCCAAGTTACAGTTCTTGTCTATGTATTTAGAAGAAAGGGTAGGGCAAAATTCCGTTATTTTTTTCTTGCTTATGCAACAGGAACCGGTTGCTTCCGAAAGCGTCGGAAGTCGATAATATGTTTTCGCGGGCACGCGAAGGTCATGTACATGCGGTTAGTTATTTGGACCGATTTAATGTTTCGGGGGCCCTAGTAAAAGAAAAAGGGGAAAAAAATTGGGTTCCCATTGTTTGACTTATGCAACAGGTACCGGTTGCCTCCGAAAGTGTCGGAAGTTGATTGTATGTTTTTTCGGGCTCGCGAAGGTCATGTACAGGCGGTTAGTTATTGGGACCAATTTAATGTTTCGGGGGCCCTAGTAAGAGAAAAGGGGGAACAAAAATTGGGTTACCATGGTTTGATTTATGCAACACATACCGGTTGCTTCTGAAAGATTCGTAAGTGGATTATATGTTTTCGCGGGCGCGTAAAGGTCATGCACATGGGGATAGCTACTGAGACCGCTTTCATGTTACGGTGGCCCCAGTAAGAGAAAAGGGATAAAATTGGTTCCCATTGTTTGACTTATGCAACAGGTAGCGTTTGCTTCCGAAGGCATCATAAGTCGATATTTCATGTTTTCACACCTGCGTAACCGGCACATATGAATTGGTAGTCATCGTAACTACGTTTCTTGTCTACATATGAAGAGAAATAATACAAAATATAGTTCCTTTTGTTCGACTTATGCTACAGGAACCAGTTGCTACAGAAATTCATCCACTTGTGACAATATTTTCTGGGGCTTTTCCACTGTCCATTGATCATCTTAGGATATTCAATGTATCAATGTGCAGTGTGGAAGCCGGCCTGAACTGGAATGACAAATCGGATCCAGGGTTGTCAACCTGGTAGTATGCTCGAAAACATGTTACCAAGTTCTTCTGTCACCCTGTTTTCCTAAATTCTAGCCCAATGTCGGTAAATTCTGGCGTGTATGGATGGAGAATGCATCTCAATTCGACAAGGATTACATATCAGCCTTCAAAGAAGACCTAAAAGCACTTTAAAACTTCCCTTATTGTTTAGATCGACGGTTTAGCCGCCATTTTGTTTTTCTTGGCCGCCATCTTGGATTTTTTTCTCCAAGGAATTATGGGAAGGGAGGGGGGATATGGTTATAGGTATATATAGCCAGACTAATTTCCAGTTACCTCCATAGCACTGTGGGTAAGACCGCTGTGCCAAGAGCCATTTTTGATCCTGGTGGCCACAGGTTCGAACCCCAGCTGTGCCATTTTTTTATTTTTTTTTGTTTTAATTTTTTTTTATCATTTTCTTTAATTATTATCATTTATTCTTATGTCATTGGCCAATTTCAATATACTTTAAAGATGTACAAGACATTTTCATGGGAAAGATTTCGGTATCATGCTATATCTTTGATGGCTTTGGCTGCGCACAAGAGCCGCATATGGCTCTTTCTGAACAGCGAGTAAAACTGCTACAAATGAGTGGGTAGTTGTGAGAGCCAAGTTACAGTTCTTGTCTATGTATTTAGAAGAAAGGGTAGGGCAAAATTCAGTTTTCTTTTTCTTGCTTATGCAACAGGAACCGGTTGCTTCCAAAAGCGTCGGAAGTCGATAATATGTTTTCGCGGGCACGCGAAGGTCATGTACATGCGGTTAGTTTTTGGGACCAATTTAATGTTTCGGGGGCCCTAGTAAGAGAAAAAGGGGAAAAAAATTTGGGTTCCCATTGTTTGACTTATGCAACAGGTACCGGTTGCCTCCAAAAGTGTCGGAAGTTGATTGTATGTTTTCGCGGGCAGGCGAAGGTCATGTACATGCGGTTAGTTTTTGGGACCAATTTAATGTTTCGGGGGCCCTAGTAAGAGAAAAAGGGGAAAAAAATTTGGGTTCCCATTGTTTGACTTATGCAACAGGTACCGGTTGCCTCCAAAAGTGTCGGAAGTTGATTGTATGTTTTCGCGGGCAGGCGAAGGTCATGTACATGCGGTTAGTTATTGGGACCGATTTAATGTTTCGGGGGCCCTAGTAAGAGAAAAAGGGGAACAAAAATTGGGTTCCCATGGTTTGACTTATGCAACAAATACCGGTTGCTTCTGAAAGATTCTTAAGTGAATTATATGTTTTCGTGGGCGCGCAAAGGTCATACACATGGGGATAGCTACTGAGACTGCTTTCATGTTACGGTGGCCCCAGTGAGAGAAAAGGGATAAAATTGGTTCCCATTGTTTGACTTATGCAACAGGTAGCGGTTGCTTCCGAAGGCATCATAAGTCGATATTTCATGTTTTCACGGGTGCGTAACCGGCACATATGAGTTGGTAGTCATCGTAACTACGTTTCTTGTCTACATATGATCAGAATTAATACAAAATATAGTTCCTTTTGTTCGACTCATGCTACAGGAACCAGTTGCTACAGAAATTTATCCACTTGTGACAATATTTTCTCGGGCTTTTATACTGTCCATTGATCATGTTAGGGTATTCAATGTATCAATGTGCAGTGTGGAAGCCGGCCTGAACTAGAATGACAAATCGGATCCAGGGTTGTCAACCTGGTAGTATGCTCGAAAACATGTTACCAAGTTCTTCTGTCACCCTGTTTTCCTAAATTCTAGCCCAATGTCGGTAAATTCTGGCGTGTATGGATGGAGAATGCATCTCAATTCACCAAGGATTACATATCAGCCTTCAAAGAAGACCTAAAAGCACTTTAAAACTTCCCTTATTGTTTAGATCGATGGTTTAGCCGCCATTTTGTTTTTCTTGGCCGCCATCTTGGATTTTTTTCTCCAAGGAATTATGGGAAGGGAGGGGGGATATGGTTATAGGTATATATAGCCAGACTAATTTCCAGTTGCCTCCATAGCACTGTGGGTAAGACCGCTGTGCCAAGAGCCATTTTTGATCCTGGTGGCCAGAGGTTCGAACCCCAGCTTTGCCATTTTTTTTTTCTTTTAATTTATTTTTATCATTTTCTTTAATTATTATCATTTATTCTTATGTAATTGGCCAATTTCAATATACTTTGAAGATGTACAAGACATTTTCATGGGAAAGATTTTGGTATCATGCTATATCTTTGATGGCTTTGGCTGCGCGCAAGAGCCGCGTATGGCTGTTTCTGAACAGCGAGTAAGACTGCTACAAATGAGTGGGTAGTTGTGAGAGCCAAGTTACAGTTCTTGTCTATGTATTTAGAAGAAAGGGTAGGGTAAAATTCCGTTTTCTTTTTCTTGCTTATGCAAAAGGAACCGGTTGCTTCCGAAAGCGTCGGAAGTCGATAATATGTTTTCGCGGGCACGCAAAGGTCATGTACATGCGGTTAGTTATTGCGACCAATTTAATGTTTCGGGGGCCCTAGTAAAAGAAAAAGGGGAAAAAAAATTGGGTTCCCATTGTTTGACTTATGCAACAGGTACCGGTTGCCTTCGAAAGTGTCGGAAGTTGATTGTATGTTTTCGCGGGCGCGCGAAGGTCATGTACATGCGGTTAGTTATTAGGACCGATTTAATGTTTCGGGGGCCCTAGTAAGAGAAAAGGGGGAACAAAAATTGGGTTCCCATGGTTTCATTTATGCAACACATACCGGTTGCTTCTGAAAGATTCGTAAGAGGATTATATGTTTTCGCGGGCGTGTAAAGGTCATGCACATGGGGATAGCTACTGAGACCGCTTGCATGTTACGGCGGCCCCAGTAAGAGAAAAGGGATAAAATAGGTTCCCATTGTTTGACTTATGCAACTGGTAGCGGTTGCTTCCGAAGGCATCATAAGTCGATATTTCATGTTTTCACGCGTGCGTAACCGGCACATATGAGTTGGTAGTCATCGTAACTACCTCTCTAGTCTACATATGAAGAGAAATAATACAAAATATAGTTCCTTTTGTTCGACTCATGCTACAGGAACCAGTTGCTACAGAAATTTATCCACTTGTGACAATATTTTCTCGGGCTTTTACACTGTCCATTGATCATCTTAGGATATTCAATGTATCAATGTGCAGTGTGGAAGCCGGCCTGAACTAGAATGACAAATCGGATCCAGGGTTGTCAACCTGGTAGTATGCTCGAAAACATGTTACCAAGTTCTTCTGTCACCCTGTTTTCCTAATTTCTAGCCCAATGTCGGTAAATTCTGGCGTGTATGGATGGAGAATGCATCTCAATTCGCCAAGGATTACATATCAGCCTTCAAAGAAGACCTAAAAGCACTTTAAAACTTCCCTTATTTTTTAGATCAATGGTTTAGCCGCCATTTTGGTTTTCTTGGCCGCCATTTTGGATTTTTTTCTCTAAGGAATTATGGGAAGGGAGGGGGAATATCGTTATAGGTATATATAGCCAGACTAATTTCCAGTTGCCTCCATAGCACTGTGGGTAAGACCGCTGTGCCAAGAGCCATTTTTGATCCTGGTGGCCAGAGGTTCGAACCCCAGCTGTGCCATTTTTTTTTCTTTTAATTTATTTTTATCATTTTCTTTAATTATTATCATTTCTTCTTATGTCATTCACCAATTTCAATATACTTTAAAGATGTACAAGACATTTTCATGGGAAAGATTTCAGTATCATGCTATATCTTTGATGGCTTTGGCTGCGCGCAAGAGCCGCGTATGGCTGTTTCTGAACAGCGAGTAAAACTGCTACAAATGAGTGGGTAGTTGTGAGAGCCAAGTTACAGTTCTTGTCTATGTATTTAGAAGAAAGGGTAGGGCAAAATTCCGTTATCTTTTTCTTGCTTATGCAACAGGAACCGGTTGCTTCCGAAAGCGTCGGAAGTCGATAATATGTTTTCGCGGGCACGCGAAGGTCATGTATATGCGGTTAGTTATTTGGACCGATTTAATGTTTCGGGTGCCCTAGTAAGAGAAAACGGGGAAAAAAAATTGGGTTCCCATTGTTTGACTTATGCAACAGGTACCGGTTGCCTCCAAAAGTGTCGTAAGTTGATTGTATGTTTTCGCGGGCGCGCGAAGGTCATGTACATGCGGTTACTTATTGGGACCGATTTAATGTTTCGGGGGCCCTAGTAAGAGAAAAAGGGGAACAAAAATTGGGTTCCCATGGTTTGATTTATGCAACACATACCGGTTGATTCTGAAAGATTCGTAAGTGGATTATATGTTTTCGCGGGTGCGTAAAGGTCATGCACATGGGGATAGCTACTGAGACCGCTTTCATGTTACGGTGGCCCCAGTAAGAGAAAACGGAAAAAATTGGTTCCCATTGTTTGACTTATGCAACAGGTAGCGGTTGCTTCCGAAGGCATCATAAGTCGATATTTCATGTTTTCACGGGTGCGTTACCGGCACATATGAGTTGGTAGTCATCGTAACTACGTTTCTTGTCTACATATGAAGAGAAATAATACAAATTATAGTTCCTTTTGTTCGACTCATGCTACAGGAACCAGTTGCTACAGAAATTTATCCACTTGTGACAATATTTTCTCGGGCTTTTACACTGTCCATTGATCATCTTAGGATATTCAATGTATCAATGTGCAGTGTGGAAGCCGGCCTGAACTGGAATGACAAATCGGATCCAGGGTTGTCAACCTGGTAGTATGCTCGAAAACATGTTACCAAGTTCTTCTGTCACCCTGTTTTCCTAATTTCTAGCCCAATGTCGGTAAATTCTGGCGTGTATGGATGGAGAATGCATCTCAATTCGCCAAGGATTACATATCAGCCTTCAAAGAAGACCTAAAAGCACTTTAAAACTTCCCTTATTGTTTAGATCGATGGTTTAGCCGCCATTTTGTTTTTCTTGGCCGCCATCTTGGATTTTTTCTCCAAGGAATTATGGGAAGGGAGGGGGGATATGGTTATAGGTATATATAGCCAGACTAATTTCCAGTTGCCTCCATAGCAATGTGGGTAAGACTGCTGTGCCAAGAGCCATTTTTGATCCTGGTGCCCAGAGGTTCGAACCCCAGCTTTGCCATTTTTTTTTTCTTTTAATTTATTTTTATCATTTTCTTTAATTATTATCATTTATTCTTATGTCCTTGGCCAATTTCAATATACTTTAAAGATGTACAAGACATTTTCATGGGAAAGATTTCGGTATCATGCTATATCTTTGATGGCTTTGGCTGCGCGCAAGAGCCGCGTATGGCTGTTTCTGAACAGCGAGTAAAACTGCTACAAATGAGTGGGTAGTTCTGAGAGCCAAGTTACAGTTCTTGTCTATGTATTTAGAAGAAAGGGTAGGGCAAAATTCAGTTTTCTTTTTCTTGCTTATGCAACAGGAACCGGTTGCTTCCAAAAGCGTCGGAAGTCGATAATATGTTTTCGCAGGCACGCGAAGGTCATGTACATGCGGTTAGTTTTTAGGACCGATTTAATGTTTCGGGGGCCCTAGTAAGAGAAAAAGGAGAAAAAAAATTGGGTTCCCATTGTTTGACTTATGCTACAGGTACCGGTTGCCTCCAAAAGTGTCGGAAGTTGAGTGTATGTTTTCGCGGGCGCGTGAAGGTCATGTACATGCGGTTACTTATTGGGACCGATTTAATGTTTCGGGGGCCCTAGTAAGAGAAAAAGGGGAACAAAAATTGGGTTCCCATGGTTTGACTTATGCAACACATACCGTTTGCTTCTGAAAGATTCGTAAGTGGATTATATGTTTTCGCGGGCGCGTAAAGGTCATGCACATGGGGATAGCTACTGAGACTGCTTTGATGTTACGGTGGCCCCAGTAAGAGAAAAGGGATAAAATTGGTTCCCATTGTTTGACTTATGCAACAGGTAGCGGTTGCTTCCGAAGGCATCATAAGTCGATATTTCATGTTTTCACGGGTGCGTAACCGGCACATATGAGTTGGTAGTCATCGTAACTACGTTTCTTGTCTACATATGAAGAGAAATAATACAAAATATAGTTCCTTTTGTTCGACTCATGCTACAGGAACCAGTTGCTACAGAAATTTATCCACTTGTGACAATATTTTCTCGGGCTTTTACACTGTCCATTGATCGTCTTAGGGTATTCAATGTATCAATGTGCAGTGGGGAAGCCGGCCTGAACTAGAATGACAAATCGGATCCAGGGTTGTCAACCTGGTAGTATGCTCGAAAACATGTTACCAAGTTCTTCTGTCACCCTGTTTTCCTAAATTCTAGCCCAATGTCCGTAAATTCTGGCGTGTATGGATGGAGAATGCATCTCAATTCGCAAGGATTACATATCAGCCTTCAAAGAAGACCTAAAAGCACTTTAAAACTTCCCTTATTGTTTAGATCGACGGTTTAGCCGCCATTTTGTTTTTCTTGGCCGCCATCTTGGATTTTTTTCTCCAAGGAATTATGGGAAGGGAGGGGGGATATGGTTATAGGTATATATAGCCAGACTAATTTCCAGTTACCTCCATAGCACTGTGGGTAAGACCGCTGTGCCAAGAGCCATTTTTGATCCTGGTGGCCACAGGTTCGAACCCCAGCTGTGCCATTTTTTTATTTTTTTTTGTTTTAATTTTTTTTTATCATTTTCTTTAATTATTATCATTTATTCTTATGTCATTGGCCAATTTCAATATACTTTAAAGATGTACAAGACATTTTCATGGGAAAGATTTCGGTATCATGCTATATCTTTGATGGCTTTGGCTGCGCACAAGAGCCGCATATGGCTCTTTCTGAACAGCGAGTAAAACTGCTACAAATGAGTGGGTAGTTGTGAGAGCCAAGTTACAGTTCTTGTCTATGTATTTAGAAGAAAGGGTAGGGCAAAATTCAGTTTTCTTTTTCTTGCTTATGCAACAGGAACCGGTTGCTTCCAAAAGCGTCGGAAGTCGATAATATGTTTTCGCGGGCACGCGAAGGTCATGTACATGCGGTTAGTTTTTGGGACCAATTTAATGTTTCGGGGGCCCTAGTAAGAGAAAAAGGGGAAAAAAAATTGGGTTCCCATTGTTTGACTTATGCAACAGGTACCGGTTGCCTCCAAAAGTGTCGGAAGTTGATTGTATGTTTTCGCGGGCAGGCGAAGGTCATGTACATGCAGTTAGTTATTGGGACCGATTTAATGTTTCGGGGGCCCTAGTAAGAGAAAAAGGGGAACAAAAATTGGGTTCCCATGGTTTGACTTATGCAACAAATACCGGTTGCTTCTGAAAGATTCGTAAGTGAATTATATGTTTTCGTGGGCGCGCAAAGGTCATGCACATGGGGATAGCTACTGAGACTGCTTTCCTGTTACGGTGGCCCCAGTGAGAGAAAAGGGATAAAATTGGTTCCCATTGTTTGACTTATGCAACAGGTAGCGGTTGCTTCCGAAGGCATCATAAGTCGATATTTCATGTTTTCACGCGTGCGTAACCGGCACATATGAGTTGGTAGTCATCGTAACTACGTTTCTTGTCTACATATGAAGAGAAATAATACAAAATATAGTTCCTTTTGTTCGACTCATGCTACAGGAACCAGTTGCTACAGAAATTTATCCACTTGTGACAATATTTTCTGGGGCTTTTACACTGTCCATTGATCATGTTAGGGTATTCAATGTATCAATGTGCAGTGTGGAAGCCGGCCTGAACTGGAATGACAAATCGGATCCAGGGTTGTCAACCTGGTAGTATGCTCGAAAACATGTTACCAAGTTCTTCTGTCACCCTGTTTTCCTAAATTCTAGCCCAATGTCGGTAAATTCTGGCGTGTATGGATGGAGAATGCATCTCAATTCGCCAAGGATTACATATCAGCCTTCAAAGAAGACCTAAAAGCACTTTAAAACTTCCCTTATTGTTTAGATCGATGGTTTAGCCGCCATTTTGTTTTTCTTGGCCGCCATCTTGGATTTTTTTCTCCAAGGAATTATGGGAAGGGAGGGGGGATATGGTTATAGGTATATATAGCCAGACTAATTTCCAGTTGCCTCCATAGCACTGTGGGTAAGACCGCTGTGCCAAGAGCCATTTTTGATCCTGGTGGCCAGAGGTTCGAACCCCAGCTTTGCCATTTTTTTTTTTTCTTTTAATTTATTTTTATCATTTTCTTTAATTATTATCATTTATTCTTATGTAATTGGCCAATTTCAATATACTTTGAAGATGTACAAGACATTTTCATGGGAAAGATTTTGGTATCATGCTATATCTTTGATGGCTTTGGCTGCGCGCAAGAGCCGCGTATGGCTGTTTCTGAACAGCGAGTAAGACTGCTACAAATGAGTGGGTAGTTGTGAGAGCCAAGTTACAGTTCTTGTCTATGTATTTAGAAGAAAGGGTAGGGTAAAATTCCGTTTTCTTTTTCTTGCTTATGCAACAGGAACCGGTTGCTTCCGAAAGCGTCGGAAGTCGATAATATGTTTTCGCGGGCACGCAAAGGTCATGTACATGCGGTTAGTTATTGCGACCGATTTAATGTTTCGGGGGCCCTAGTAAAAGAAAAAGGGGAAAAAAAATTCGGTTCCCATTGTTTGACTTATGCAACAGGTACCGGTTGCCTTCGAAAGTGTCGGAAGTTGATTGTATGTTTTCGCGGGCGCGCGAAGGTCATGTACATGCGGTTAGTTATTAGGACCGATTTAATGTTTCGGGGGCCCTAGTAAGAGAAAAGGGGGAACAAAAATTGGGTTGCCATGGTTTGATTTATGCAACACATACCGGTTGCTTCTGAAAGATTCGTAAGAGGATTATATGTTTTCGCGGGCGCGTAAAGGTCATGCACATGGGGATAGCTACTGAGACCGCTTCCATGTTACAGTGGCCCCAGTAAGAGAAAAGGGATAAAATAGGTTCCCATTGTTTGACTTATGCAACAGGTAGCGGTTGCTTCCGAAGGCATCATAAGTCGATATTTCATGTTTTCACGCGTGCGTAACCGGCACATATGAGTTGGTAGTCATCGTAACTACCTCTCTTGTCTACATATGAAGAGAAATAATACAAAATATAGTTCCTTTTGTTCGACTCATGCTACAGGAACCAGTTGCTACAGAAATTTATCCACTTGTGACAATATTTTCCGGGGCTTTTACACTGTCCATTGATCATCTTAGGATATTCAATGTATCAATGTGCAGTGTGGAAGCCGGCCTGAACTAGAATGACAAATCGGATCCAGGGTTGTCAACCTGGTAGTATGCTCGAAAACATGTTACCAAGTTCTTCTGTCACCCTGTTTTCCTAATTTCTAGCCCAATGTCGGTAAATTCTGGCGTGTATGGATGGAGAATGCATCTCAATTCGCCAAGGATTACATATCAGCCTTCAAAGAAGACCTAAAAGCACTTTAAAACTTCCCTTATTGTTTAGATGAATGGTTTAGCCGCCATTTTGGTTTTCTTGGCCGCCATTTTGGATTTTTTTCTCTAAGGAATTATGGGAAGGGAGGGGGAATATCGTTATAGGTATATATAGCCAGACTAATTTCCAGTTGCCTCCATAGCACTGTGGGTAAGACCGCTGTGCCAAGAGCCATTTTTGATCCTGGTGGCCAGAGGTTCGAACCCCAGCTGTGCCATTTTTTTTTCTTTTAATTTATTTTTATCATTTTCTTTAATTATTATCATTTCTTCTTATGTCATTCACCAATTTCAATATACTTTAAAGATGTACAAGACATTTTCATGGGAAAGATTTCAGTATCTTGCTATATCTTTGATGGCTTTGGCTGCGCGCAAGAGCCGCGTATGGCTGTTTCTGAACAGCGAGTAAAAGTGCTACAAATGAGTGGGTAGTTGTGAGAGCCAAGTTACAGTTCTTCTCTATGTATTTAGAAGAAAGGGTAGGGCAAAATTCCGTTATCTTTTTCTTGCTTATGCAACAGGAACCGGTTGCTTCCGAAAGCGTCGGAAGTCGATAATATGTTTTCGCGGGCACGCGAAGGTCATGTATATGCGGTTAGTTATTTGGACCGATTTAATGTTTCGGGGGCCCTAGTAAGAGAAAACGGGGAAAAAAAATTGGGTTCCCATTGTTTGACTTATGCAACAGGTACCGGTTGCCTCCAAATGTGTCGTAAGTTGATTGTATGTTTTCGCGGGCGCGCGAAGGTCATGTACATGCGGTTACTTATTGGGACCGATTTAATGTTTCGGGGGCCCTAGTAAGAGAAAAAGGGGAACAAAAATTGGGTTCCCATGGTTTGATTTATGCAACACATACCGGTTGATTCTGAAAGATTCGTAAGTGGATTATATGTTTTCGCGGGTGCGTAAAGGTCATGCACATGGGGATAGCTACTGAGACCGCTTTCATGTTACGGTGGCCCCAGTAAGAGAAAAGGGAAAAAATTGGTTCCCATTGTTTGACTTATGCAACAGGTAGCGGTTGGTTCCGAAGGCATCATAAGTCGATATTTCATGTTTTCACGGGTGCGTTACCGGCACATATGAGTTGGTAGTCATCGTAACTACGTTTCTTGTCCACATATGAAGAGAAATAATACAAATTATAGTTCCTTTTGTTCGACTCATGCTACAGGAACCAGTTGCTACAGAAATTTATCCACTTGTGACAATATTTTCTCGGGCTTTTACACTGTCCATTGATCATCTTAGGATATTCAATGTATCAATGTGCAGTGTGGAAGCCGGCCTGAACTGGAATGACAAATCGGATCCAGGGTTGTCAACCTGGTAGTATGCTCGAAAACATGTTACCAAGTTCTTCTGTCACCCTGTTTTCCTAATTTCTAGCCCAATGTCGGTAAATTCTGGCGTGTATGGATGGAGAATGCATCTCAATTCGCCAAGGATTACATATCAGCCTTCAAAGAAGACCTAAAAGCACTTTAAAACTTCCCTTATTGTGTAGATCGATGGTTTAGCCGCCATTTTGTTTTTCTTGGCCGCCATCTTGGATTTTTTCTCCAAGGAATTATGGGAAGGGAGGGGGGATATGGTTATAGGTATATATAGCCAGACTAATTTCCAGTTGCCTCCATAGCAATGTGGGTAAGACCGCTGTGCCAAGAGCCATTTTTGATCCTGGTGCCCAGAGGTTCGAACCCCAGCTTTGCCATTTTTTTTTTCTTTTAATTTATTTTTATCATTTTCTTTAATTATTATCATTTATTCTTATGTCCTTGGCCAATTTCAATATACTTTAAAGATGTACAAGACATTTTCATGGGAAAGATTTCGGTATCATGCTATATCTTTGATGGCTTTTGCTGCGCGCAAGAGCCGCGTATGGCTGTTTCTGAACAGCGAGTAAAACTGCTACAAATGAGTGGGTAGTTGTGAGAGCCAAGTTACAGTTCTTGTCTATGTATTTAGAAGAAAGGGTAGGGCAAAATTCAGTTTTCTTTTTCTTGCTTATGCAACAGGAACCGGTTGCTTCCAAAAGCGTCGGAAGTCGATAATATGTTTTCGCAGGCACGCGAAGGTCATGTACATGCGGTTAGTTTTTAGGACCGATTTAATGTTTCGGGGGCCCTAGTAAGAGAAAAAGGGGAAAAAAAATTGGGTTCCCATTGTTTGACTTATGCTACAGGTACCGGTTGCCTCCAAAAGTGTCGGAAGTTGAGTGTATGTTTTCGCGGGCGCGTGAAGGTCATGTACATGCGGTTACTTATTCGGACCGATTTAATGTTTCGGGGGCCCTAGTAAGAGAAAAAGGGGAACAAAAATTGGGTTCCCATGGTTTGACTTATGCAACACATACCGTTTGCTTCTGAAAGATTCGTAAGTGGATTATATGTTTTCGCGGGCGCGTAAAGGTCATGCACATGGGGATAGCTACTGAGACTGCTTTCATGTTACGGTGGCCCCAGTAAGAGAAAAGGGATAAAATTGGTTCCCATTGTTTGACTTATGCAACAGGTAGCGGTTGCTTCCAAAGGCATCATAAGTCGATATTTCATGTTTTCACGGGTGCGTAACCGGCACATATGAGTTGGTAGTCATCGTAACTACGTTTCTTGTCTACATATGAAGAGAAATAATACAAAATATAGTTCCTTTTGTTCGACTCATGCTACAGGAACCAGTTGCTACAGAAATTTATCCACTTGTGACAATATTTTCTCGGGCTTTTACACTGTCCATTGATCATCTTAGGGTATTCAATGTATCAATGTGCAGTGGGGAAGCCGGCCTGAACTAGAATGACAAATCGGATCCAGGGTTGTCAACCTGGTAGTATGCTCGAAAACATGTTACCAAGTTCTTCTGTCACCCTGTTTTCCTAAATTCTAGCCCAATGTCCGTAAATTCTGGCGTGTATGGATGGAGAATGCATCTCAATTCGCCAAGGATTACATATCAGCCTTCAAAGAAGACCTAAAAGCACTTTAAAACTTCCCTTATTGTTTAGATCGACGGTTTAGCCGCCATTTTGTTTTTCTTGGCCGCCATCTTGGATTTTTTTCTCCAAGGAATTATGGGAAGGGAGGGGGGATATGGTTATAGGTATATATAGCCAGACTAATTTCCAGTTACCTCCATAGCACTGTGGGTAAGACCGCTGTGCCAAGAGCCATTTTTGATCCTGGTGGCCACAGGTTCGAACCCCAGCTGTGCCATTTTTTTATTTTTTTTTTGTTTTAATTTTTTTTTATCATTTTCTTTAATTATTATCATTTATTCTTATGTCATTGGCCAATTTCAATATACTTTAAAGATGTACAAGACATTTTCATGGGAAAGATTTCGGTATCATGCTATATCTTTGATGGCTTTGGCTGCGCACAAGAGCCGCATATGGCTCTTTCTGAACAGCGAGTAAAACTGCTACAAATGAGTGGGTAGTTGTGAGAGCCAAGTTACAGTTCTTGTCTATGTATTTAGAAGAAAGGGTAGGGCAAAATTCAGTTTTCTTTTTCTTGCTTATGCAACAGGAACCGGTTGCTTCCAAAAGCGTCGGAAGTCGATAATATGTTTTCGCGGGCACGCGAAGGTCATGTACATGCGGTTAGTTTTTGGGACCAATTTAATGTTTCGGGGGCCCTAGTAAGAGAAAAAGGGGAAAAAAAATTGGGTTCCCATTGTTTGACTTATGCAACAGGTACCGGTTGCCTCCAAAAGTGTCGGAAGTTGATTGTATGTTTTCGCGGGCAGGCGAAGGTCATGTACATGCAGTTAGTTATTGGGACCGATTTAATGTTTCGGGGGCCCTAGTAAGAGAAAAAGGGGAACAAAAATTGGGTTCCCATGGTTTGACTTATGCAACAAATACCGGTTGCTTCTGAAAGATTCGTAAGTGAATTATATGTTTTCGTGGGCGCGCAAAGGTCATGCACATGGGGATAGCTACTGAGACTGCTTTCCTGTTACGGTGGCCCCAGTGAGAGAAAAGGGATAAAATTGGTTCCCATTGTTTGACTCATGCAACAGGTAGCGGTTGCTTCCGAAGGCATCATAAGTCGATATTTCATGTTTTCACGCGTGCGTAACCGGCACATATGAGTTGGTAGTCATCGTAACTACGTTTCTTGTCTACATATGAAGAGAAATAATACAAAATATAGTTCCTTTTGTTCGACTCATGCTACAGGAACCAGTTGCTACAGAAATTTATCCACTTGTGACAATATTTTCTGGGGCTTTTACACTGTCCATTGATCATGTTAGGGTATTCAATGTATCAATGTGCAGTGTGGAAGCCGGCCTGAACTGGAATGACAAATCGGATCCAGGGTTGTCAACCTGGTAGTATGCTCGAAAACATGTTACCAAGTTCTTCTGTCACCCTGTTTTCCTAAATTCTAGCCCAATGTCGGTAAATTCTGGCGTGTATGGATGGAGAATGCATCTCAATTCGCCAAGGATTACATATCAGCCTTCAAAGAAGACCTAAAAGCACTTTAAAACTTCCCTTATTGTTTAGATCGATGGTTTAGCCGCCATTTTGTTTTTCTTGGCCGCCATCTTGGATTTTTTTCTCCAAGGAATTATGGGAAGGGAGGGGGGATATGGTTATAGGTATATATAGCCAGACTAATTTCCAGTTGCCTCCATAGCACTGTGGGTAAGACCGCTGTGCCAAGAGCCATTTTTGATCCTGGTGGCCAGAGGTTCGAACCCCAGCTTTGCCATTTTTTTTTTCTTTTAATTTATTTTTATCATTTTCTTTAATTATTATCATTTATTCTTATGTAATTGGCCAATTTCAATATACTTTGAAGATGTACAAGACATTTTCATGGGAAAGATTTTGGTATCATGCTATATCTTTGATGGCTTTGGCTGCGCGCAAGAGCCGCGTATGGCTGTTTCTGAACAGCGAGTAAGACTGCTACAAATGAGTGGGTAGTTGTGAGAGCCAAGTTACAGTTCTTGTCTATGTATTTAGAAGAAAGGGTAGGGTAAAATTCCGTTTTCTTTTTCTTGCTTATGCAACAGGAACCGGTTGCTTCCGAAAGCGTCGGAAGTCGATAATATGTTTTCGCGGGCACGCAAAGGTCATGTACATGCGGTTAGTTATTGCGACCGATTTAATGTTTCGGGGGCCCTAGTAAAAGAAAAAGGGGAAAAAAAATTCGGTTCCCATTGTTTGACTTATGCAACAGGTACCGGTTGCCTTCGAAAGTGTCGGAAGTTGATTGTATGTTTTCGCGGGCGCGCGAAGGTCATGTACATGCGGTTAGTTATTAGGACCGATTTAATGTTTCGGGGGCCCTAGTAAGAGAAAAGGGGGAACAAAAATTGGGTTGCCATGGTTTGATTTATGCAACACATACCGGTTGCTTCTGAAAGATTCGTAAGAGGATTATATGTTTTCGCGGGCGCGTAAAGGTCATGCACATGGGGATAGCTACTGAGACCGCTTCCATGTTACAGTGGCCCCAGTAAGAGAAAAGGGATAAAATAGGTTCCCATTGTTTGACTTATGCAACAGGTAGCGGTTGCTTCCGAAGGCATCATAAGTCGATATTTCATGTTTTCACGCGTGCGTAACCGGCACATATGAGTTGGTAGTCATCGTAACTACCTCTCTTGTCTACATATGAAGAGAAATAATACAAAATATAGTTCCTTTTGTTCGACTCATGCTACAGGAACCAGTTGCTACAGAAATTTATCCACTTGTGACAATATTTTCCGGGGCTTTTACACTGTCCATTGATCATCTTAGGATATTCAATGTATCAATGTGCAGTGTGGAAGCCGGCCTGAACTAGAATGACAAATCGGATCCAGGGTTGTCAACCTGGTAGTATGCTCGAAAACATGTTACCAAGTTCTTCTGTCACCCTGTTTTCCTAATTTCTAGCCCAATGTCGGTAAATTCTGGCGTGTATGGATGGAGAATGCATCTCAATTCGCCAAGGATTACATATCAGCCTTCAAAGAAGACCTAAAAGCACTTTAAAACTTCCCTTATTGTTTAGATGAATGGTTTAGCCGCCATTTTGGTTTTCTTGGCCGCCATTTTGGATTTTTTTCTCTAAGGAATTATGGGAAGGGAGGGGGAATATCGTTATAGGTATATATAGCCAGACTAATTTCCAGTTGCCTCCATAGCACTGTGGGTAAGACCGCTGTGCCAAGAGCCATTTTTGATCCTGGTGGCCAGAGGTTCGAACCCCAGCTGTGCCATTTTTTTTTCTTTTAATTTATTTTTATCATTTTCTTTAATTATTATCATTTCTTCTTATGTCATTCACCAATTTCAATATACTTTAAAGATGTACAAGACATTTTCATGGGAAAGATTTCAGTATCTTGCTATATCTTTGATGGCTTTGGCTGCGCGCAAGAGCCGCGTATGGCTGTTTCTGAACAGCGAGTAAAAGTGCTACAAATGAGTGGGTAGTTGTGAGAGCCAAGTTACAGTTCTTCTCTATGTATTTAGAAGAAAGGGTAGGGCAAAATTCCGTTATCTTTTTCTTGCTTATGCAACAGGAACCGGTTGCTTCCGAAAGCGTCGGAAGTCGATAATATGTTTTCGCGGGCACGCGAAGGTCATGTATATGCGGTTAGTTATTTGGACCGATTTAATGTTTCGGGGGCCCTAGTAAGAGAAAAAGGGGAACAAAAATTGGGTTCCCATGGTTTGACTTATGCAACAAATACCGGTTGCTTCTGAAAGATTCGTAAGTGAATTATATGTTTTCGTGGGCGCGCAAAGGTCATGCACATGGGGATAGCTACTGAGACTGCTTTCCTGTTACGGTGGCCCCAGTGAGAGAAAAGGGATAAAATTGGTTCCCATTGTTTGACTCATGCAACAGGTAGCGGTTGCTTCCGAAGGCATCATAAGTCGATATTTCATGTTTTCACGCGTGCGTAACCGGCACATATGAGTTGGTAGTCATCGTAACTACGTTTCTTGTCTACATATGAAGAGAAATAATACAAAATATAGTTCCTTTTGTTCGACTCATGCTACAGGAACCAGTTGCTACAGAAATTTATCCACTTGTGACAATATTTTCTGGGGCTTTTACACTGTCCATTGATCATGTTAGGGTATTCAATGTATCAATGTGCAGTGTGGAAGCCGGCCTGAACTGGAATGACAAATCGGATCCAGGGTTGTCAACCTGGTAGTATGCTCGAAAACATGTTACCAAGTTCTTCTGTCACCCTGTTTTCCTAAATTCTAGCCCAATGTCGGTAAATTCTGGCGTGTATGGATGGAGAATGCATCTCAATTCGCCAAGGATTACATATCAGCCTTCAAAGAAGACCTAAAAGCACTTTAAAACTTCCCTTATTGTTTAGATCGATGGTTTAGCCGCCATTTTGTTTTTCTTGGCCGCCATCTTGGATTTTTTTCTCCAAGGAATTATGGGAAGGGAGGGGGGATATGGTTATAGGTATATATAGCCAGACTAATTTCCAGTTGCCTCCATAGCACTGTGGGTAAGACCGCTGTGCCAAGAGCCATTTTTGATCCTGGTGGCCAGAGGTTCGAACCCCAGCTTTGCCATTTTTTTTTTCTTTTAATTTATTTTTATCATTTTCTTTAATTATTATCATTTATTCTTATGTAATTGGCCAATTTCAATATACTTTGAAGATGTACAAGACATTTTCATGGGAAAGATTTTGGTATCATGCTATATCTTTGATGGCTTTGGCTGCGCGCAAGAGCCGCGTATGGCTGTTTCTGAACAGCGAGTAAGACTGCTACAAATGAGTGGGTAGTTGTGAGAGCCAAGTTACAGTTCTTGTCTATGTATTTAGAAGAAAGGGTAGGGTAAAATTCCGTTTTCTTTTTCTTGCTTATGCAACAGGAACCGGTTGCTTCCGAAAGCGTCGGAAGTCGATAATATGTTTTCGCGGGCACGCAAAGGTCATGTACATGCGGTTAGTTATTGCGACCGATTTAATGTTTCGGGGGCCCTAGTAAAAGAAAAAGGGGAAAAAAAATTCGGTTCCCATTGTTTGACTTATGCAACAGGTACCGGTTGCCTTCGAAAGTGTCGGAAGTTGATTGTATGTTTTCGCGGGCGCGCGAAGGTCATGTACATGCGGTTAGTTATTAGGACCGATTTAATGTTTCGGGGGCCCTAGTAAGAGAAAAGGGGGAACAAAAATTGGGTTGCCATGGTTTGATTTATGCAACACATACCGGTTGCTTCTGAAAGATTCGTAAGAGGATTATATGTTTTCGCGGGCGCGTAAAGGTCATGCACATGGGGATAGCTACTGAGACCGCTTCCATGTTACAGTGGCCCCAGTAAGAGAAAAGGGATAAAATAGGTTCCCATTGTTTGACTTATGCAACAGGTAGCGGTTGCTTCCGAAGGCATCATAAGTCGATATTTCATGTTTTCACGCGTGCGTAACCGGCACATATGAGTTGGTAGTCATCGTAACTACCTCTCTTGTCTACATATGAAGAGAAATAATACAAAATATAGTTCCTTTTGTTCGACTCATGCTACAGGAACCAGTTGCTACAGAAATTTATCCACTTGTGACAATATTTTCCGGGGCTTTTACACTGTCCATTGATCATCTTAGGATATTCAATGTATCAATGTGCAGTGTGGAAGCCGGCCTGAACTAGAATGACAAATCGGATCCAGGGTTGTCAACCTGGTAGTATGCTCGAAAACATGTTACCAAGTTCTTCTGTCACCCTGTTTTCCTAATTTCTAGCCCAATGTCGGTAAATTCTGGCGTGTATGGATGGAGAATGCATCTCAATTCGCCAAGGATTACATATCAGCCTTCAAAGAAGACCTAAAAGCACTTTAAAACTTCCCTTATTGTTTAGATGAATGGTTTAGCCGCCATTTTGGTTTTCTTGGCCGCCATTTTGGATTTTTTTCTCTAAGGAATTATGGGAAGGGAGGGGGAATATCGTTATAGGTATATATAGCCAGACTAATTTCCAGTTGCCTCCATAGCACTGTGGGTAAGACCGCTGTGCCAAGAGCCATTTTTGATCCTGGTGGCCAGAGGTTCGAACCCCAGCTGTGCCATTTTTTTTTCTTTTAATTTATTTTTATCATTTTCTTTAATTATTATCATTTCTTCTTATGTCATTCACCAATTTCAATATACTTTAAAGATGTACAAGACATTTTCATGGGAAAGATTTCAGTATCTTGCTATATCTTTGATGGCTTTGGCTGCGCGCAAGAGCCGCGTATGGCTGTTTCTGAACAGCGAGTAAAAGTGCTACAAATGAGTGGGTAGTTGTGAGAGCCAAGTTACAGTTCTTCTCTATGTATTTAGAAGAAAGGGTAGGGCAAAATTCCGTTATCTTTTTCTTGCTTATGCAACAGGAACCGGTTGCTTCCGAAAGCGTCGGAAGTCGATAATATGTTTTCGCGGGCACGCGAAGGTCATGTATATGCGGTTAGTTATTTGGACCGATTTAATGTTTCGGGGGCCCTAGTAAGAGAAAACGGGGAAAAAAAATTGGGTTCCCATTGTTTGACTTATGCAACAGGTACCGGTTGCCTCCAAATGTGTCGTAAGTTGATTGTATGTTTTCGCGGGCGCGCGAAGGTCATGTACATGCGGTTACTTATTGGGACCGATTTAATGTTTCGGGGGCCCTAGTAAGAGAAAAAGGGGAACAAAAATTGGGTTCCCATGGTTTGATTTATGCAACACATACCGGTTGATTCTGAAAGATTCGTAAGTGGATTATATGTTTTCGCGGGTGCGTAAAGGTCATGCACATGGGGATAGCTACTGAGACCGCTTTCATGTTACGGTGGCCCCAGTAAGAGAAAAGGGAAAAAATTGGTTCCCATTGTTTGACTTATGCAACAGGTAGCGGTTGGTTCCGAAGGCATCATAAGTCGATATTTCATGTTTTCACGGGTGCGTTACCGGCACATATGAGTTGGTAGTCATCGTAACTACGTTTCTTGTCCACATATGAAGAGAAATAATACAAATTATAGTTCCTTTTGTTCGACTCATGCTACAGGAACCAGTTGCTACAGAAATTTATCCACTTGTGACAATATTTTCTCGGGCTTTTACACTGTCCATTGATCATCTTAGGATATTCAATGTATCAATGTGCAGTGTGGAAGCCGGCCTGAACTGGAATGACAAATCGGATCCAGGGTTGTCAACCTGGTAGTATGCTCGAAAACATGTTACCAAGTTCTTCTGTCACCCTGTTTTCCTAATTTCTAGCCCAATGTCGGTAAATTCTGGCGTGTATGGATGGAGAATGCATCTCAATTCGCCAAGGATTACATATCAGCCTTCAAAGAAGACCTAAAAGCACTTTAAAACTTCCCTTATTGTGTAGATCGATGGTTTAGCCGCCATTTTGTTTTTCTTGGCCGCCATCTTGGATTTTTTCTCCAAGGAATTATGGGAAGGGAGGGGGGATATGGTTATAGGTATATATAGCCAGACTAATTTCCAGTTGCCTCCATAGCAATGTGGGTAAGACCGCTGTGCCAAGAGCCATTTTTGATCCTGGTGCCCAGAGGTTCGAACCCCAGCTTTGCCATTTTTTTTTTCTTTTAATTTATTTTTATCATTTTCTTTAATTATTATCATTTATTCTTATGTCCTTGGCCAATTTCAATATACTTTAAAGATGTACAAGACATTTTCATGGGAAAGATTTCGGTATCATGCTATATCTTTGATGGCTTTTGCTGCGCGCAAGAGCCGCGTATGGCTGTTTCTGAACAGCGAGTAAAACTGCTACAAATGAGTGGGTAGTTGTGAGAGCCAAGTTACAGTTCTTGTCTATGTATTTAGAAGAAAGGGTAGGGCAAAATTCAGTTTTCTTTTTCTTGCTTATGCAACAGGAACCGGTTGCTTCCAAAAGCGTCGGAAGTCGATAATATGTTTTCGCAGGCACGCGAAGGTCATGTACATGCGGTTAGTTTTTAGGACCGATTTAATGTTTCGGGGGCCCTAGTAAGAGAAAAAGGGGAAAAAAAATTGGGTTCCCATTGTTTGACTTATGCTACAGGTACCGGTTGCCTCCAAAAGTGTCGGAAGTTGAGTGTATGTTTTCGCGGGCGCGTGAAGGTCATGTACATGCGGTTACTTATTCGGACCGATTTAATGTTTCGGGGGCCCTAGTAAGAGAAAAAGGGGAACAAAAATTGGGTTCCCATGGTTTGACTTATGCAACACATACCGTTTGCTTCTGAAAGATTCGTAAGTGGATTATATGTTTTCGCGGGCGCGTAAAGGTCATGCACATGGGGATAGCTACTGAGACTGCTTTCATGTTACGGTGGCCCCAGTAAGAGAAAAGGGATAAAATTGGTTCCCATTGTTTGACTTATGCAACAGGTAGCGGTTGCTTCCAAAGGCATCATAAGTCGATATTTCATGTTTTCACGGGTGCGTAACCGGCACATATGAGTTGGTAGTCATCGTAACTACGTTTCTTGTCTACATATGAAGAGAAATAATACAAAATATAGTTCCTTTTGTTCGACTCATGCTACAGGAACCAGTTGCTACAGAAATTTATCCACTTGTGACAATATTTTCTCGGGCTTTTACACTGTCCATTGATCATCTTAGGGTATTCAATGTATCAATGTGCAGTGTGGAAGCCGGCCTGAACTAGAATGACAAATCGGATCCAGGGTTGTCAACCTGGTAGTATGCTCGAAAACATGTTACCAAGTTCTTCTGTCACCCTGTTTTCCTAAATTCTAGCCCAATGTCGGTAAATTCTGGCGTGTATGGATGGAGAATGCATCTCAATTCGCCAAGGATTACATATCAGCCTTCAAAGAAGACCTAAAAGCACTTTAAAACTTCCCTTATTGTTTAGATCGATGGTTTAGCCGCCATTTTGTTTTTCTTGGCCGCCATCTTGGATTTTTTTTTCTCCAAGGAATTATGGGAAGGGAGGGGGGATATGGTTATAGGTATATATAGCCAGACTAATTTCCAGTTGCCTCCATAGCACTGTGGGTAAGACCGCTGTGCCAAGAGCCATTTTTGATCCTGGTGGCCAGAGGTTCGAACCCCAGCTTTGCCATTTTTTCTATTTTTTTTCTTTTAATTTCTTTTTATCATTTTCTTTAATTATTATCATTTATTCTTATGTAATTGGCCAATTTCAATATACTGTGAAGATGTACAAGACATTTTCATGGGAAAGATTTTGGTATCATGCTATATCTTTGATGGCTTTGGCTGCGCGCAAGAGCCACGTATGGCTGTTTCTGAACAGCGAGTAAAACTGCTACAAATGAGTGGGTAGTTGTGAGAGCCAAGTTACAGTTCTTGTCTATGTATTTAGAAGAAAGGGTAGGGTAAAATTCCGTTTTCTTTTTCTTGCTTATGCAACAGGAACCGGTTGCTTCCGAAAGCGTCGGAAGTCGATAATATGTTTTCGCGGGCACGCAAAGGTCATGTACATGCGGTTAGTTATTGCGACCGATTTAATGTTTCAGGGGCCCTAGTAAAAGAAAAAGGGGAAAAAAAATTGGGTTCCCATTGTTTGACTTATGCAACAGGTACCGGTTGCCTCCGAAAGTGTCGGAAGTTGATTGTATGTTTCCACGGGCGCGCGAAGGTCATGTACATGCGGTTAGTTATTGGGACTGATTTAATGTTTCGGGGGCCCTAGTAAGAGAAAAGGGGGAACAAAAATTGGGTTGCCATGGTTTGATTTATGCAACACATACCGGTTGCTTCTGAAAGATTCGTAAGTGGATTATATGTTTTCGCGGGTGCGTAAAGGTCATGCACATGGGGATAGCTACTGAGACTGCTTGCATGTTACGGTGGCCCCAGTAAGAGAAAAGGGAAAAAATTGGTTCCCATTGTTTGACTGATGCAACAGGTAGCGGTTACTTCCGAAGGCATCATAAGTCGATATTTCATGTTTTCACGGGTGCGTAACCGGCACATATGAGTTGGTAGTCATCATAACTACATTTCTTGTCTACACATGAAGAGAAAAAATACAAAATATAGTTCCTTTTGTTCGACTCATGCTACAGGAACCAGTTGCTACAGAAATTTATCCACTTGTGACAATATTTTCTCGGGCTTTTCCACTGTCCATTGATCATCTTAGGATATTCTATGTATCAATGTGCAGTGTGGAAGCCGTCCTGAACTAGAATGACAAATCGGATCCAGGGTTGTCAACCTGGTAGTATGCGCGAAAACATGTTACCAAGTTCTTCTGTCACCCTGTTTTCCTAATTTCTAGCCCAATGTCGGTAAATTCTGGCGTGTATGATTGGAGAATGCATCTCAATTCGCCAAGGATTACATATCAGCCTTCAAAGAAGACCTTAAAGCATTTTAAAATTTCCTTTATTGTTTAGATCGATGGTTTAGCCGCCATTTTGTTTTTCTTGGCCGCCATCTTGGATTTTTTTCTCCAAGGAATTATGGGAAGGGAGGGGGGATATGGTTATAGGTATATATAGCCAGACTAATTTCCAGTTGCCTCCATAGCAATGTGGGTAAGACCGCTGTGCCAAGAGCCATTTTTGATCCTGTGGCCAGAGGTTCGAACCCCAGCTGTGCCATTTTTTTTTTTTTTTTCTTTTAATTTATTTTTATCATTTTCTTTAATTATTATCATTTATTCTTATGTCATTGGCCAATTTCAATATACTTTAAAGATGTACAAGACATTTTCATGGGAAAGATTTCGGTATCATGCTATATCTTTGATGGCTTTGGCTGCGCGCAAGAGCCACATATGGCTCTTTCTGAACAGCGAGTAAAACTGCTACAAATGAGTGGGTAGTTGTGAGAGCCAAGTTACAGTTCTTCTCTATGTATTTAGAAGAAAGGGTAGGGCAAAGGTCAGTTTCTTTTTCTTGCTTATGCAACAGGAACCGGTTGCTTCCAAAAGCGTCGGAAGTTGATAATATGTTTTCGCTGGCACGCGAAGGTCATGTACATGCGGTTAGTTATTGGGACCGATTTAATGTTTCCTGGGCCCTAGTAAGAGAAAAAGGGGAAAAAAATTGGGTTCCCATTGTTTGACTTATGCAACAGGTACCGGTTGCTTCTGAAAGATTCGTAAGTGGATTATATGTTTTCGCGGGCGCGTAAAGGTCATGCACATGGGGATAGCTACTGAGACCGCTTTCAAGTTACGCTGGCCCCAGTAAGAGAAAAGGGAAAAAATTGGTTCCCATTGTTTGACTTATGCAACAGGTAGCGGTTGCTTCCGAAGGCATCATAAGTCGATATTTCATGTTTTCACGGGTGCGTAACCGGTACATATGAGTTGGTAGTCATCGTAACTACGTTTCTTGTCTACACATGAAGAGAAATAATACAAAATATAGTTCCTTTTGTTCGACTCATGCTACAGGAACCAGTTGCTACAGAAATTTATCCACTCGTGACAATATTTTCTGGGGCTTTTACACTGTCCATTGATCATCTTACGATATTCAATGTATCAATGTGCAGTGTGGAAGCCGGCCTCAACTAGAATGACAAATCGGATCCAGGGTTGTCAACCTGGTAGTATACTCGAAAACATGTTACCAAGTTCTTCTGTCACCCTGTTTTCCTAATTTCTAGCCCAATGTCGGTAAATTCTGGCGTGTATGGATGGAGAATGCATCTCAATTCGCCAAGGATTACATATCAGCCTTCAAAGAAGACCTAAAAGCACTTTAAAACTTCCCTTATTGTTTAGATCGATGGTTTAGCCGCCATATTGTTTTTCTTGGCCGCCATCTTGGATTTTTTTCTCTAAGGAATTATGGGAAGGGAGGGGGAATATGGTTATAGGTATATATAGCTAGACTAATTTCCAGTTGCCTCCATAGCACTGTGGGTAAGACCGCTGTGCCAAGAGCCATTTTTGATCCTGGTGGCCAGAGGTTCGAATCCCAGCTGTGCCATTTTTTTTTTTTTTTTTTTTCTATTAATTTATTTTTATCATTTTCTTTAATTATTATCATTTCTTCTTATGTCATTGGCCAATTTCAATATACTTTAAAGATGTACAAGACATTTTAATGGGAAAGATTTCGGTATCATGCTATATCTTTGATGGCTTTGGCTGCGCGCAGGAGAGGCGTATGGCTGTTTCTGAACAGCGAGTAAAACTGCTACAAATGAGTGGGTAGTTGTGAGAGCCAAGTTACAGGTCTTGTCTATGTATTTAGAAGAAAGGGTAGGGCAAAATTCCGTTATCTTTTTCTTGCTTATTCAACAGGAACCGGTTGCTTCCGAAAGCGTCGGAAGTCGATAATATGTTTTCACGGGCACGCAAAGGTCATGTACATGCAGTTAGTTTTTGGGACCGATTTAATGTTTCGGAGGCCCTAGGAAGAGAAAAAGGGGAAAAAAAATTGGGTTCCCATTGTTTGACTTATGCAACATGTACTGGTTGCCTCCGAAAGTGTCGGAAGTTGAATGTATGTTTTCGCGGGCGCGCGAAGGTCATGTACATGCGGTTAGTTATTGGGACCGATTTAATGTTTCGGGGGCCCTAGTAAGAGAAAAAGGGGAAAAAAAATTGGGTCCCCATTCTTTGACTTATGCAACACATACCGGTTGCTTCTGAAAGATTCGTAAGTGGATTATATGTTTTCGCGGGCGCGCGAAGGTCATGTACATGCGGTTAGTTATTGGGACCGATTTAATGTTTCGGAGGCCCTAGTAAGAGAAAAAGGGGAACAAAAATTGGGTTCCCATTCTTTGACTTATGCAACACATACCGGTTGCTTCTGAAAGATTCGTCAGTGGATTATATGTTTTCGCGGGCGCGTAAAGGTCATGCACATGGGGATAGCTACTGAGACCGCTTTCATGTTACGGTGGACCCAGTAAGAGAAAAGGGAAAAAATTGGTTCCCATTGTTTGACTTATGCAACAGGTAGCGGTTGGTTCCGAAGGCATCATAAGTCGATATTTCATGTTTTCACGGGTGCGTAACCGGCACATATGAGTTGGTAGTCATCGTAACTACATTTCTTGTCTACACATGAAGAGAAATAATACAAAATATAGTTCCTTTTGTTCGACTCATGCTACAGGAACCAGTTGCTACAGAAATTTATCCACTTGTAACAATATTTTCTGGGGCTTTTACACTGTCCATTGATCATCTTAGGATATTCAATGTATCAATGTGCAGTGTGGAAGCCGGCCTGAACTAGAATGACAAATCGGATCCAGGGTTGTCAACCTGGTAGTATGCTCGAAAACATGTTACCAAGTTCTTCTGTCACCCTGTTTTCCTATTTTCTAGCCCAATGTCGGTAAATTCTGGCGTGTATGGACGGAGAATGCATCTCAATTCGCCAAGGATTACATATCAGCCTTCAAAGAAGACCTAAAAGCACTTTAAAACTTCCCTTATTGTTTAGATCGATGGTTTAGCCGCCATTTTGTTTTTCTTAGCCGCCATCTTGGATTTTTTTCTCCAAGGAATTATGGGAAGGGAGGGGGGATATGGTTATAGGTATATATAGCCAGACTAATTTCCAGTTGCCTCCATAGCACTGTGGGTAAGACCGCTGTGCCAAGAGCCATTTTTGATCCTGGTGGCCAGAGGTTCGAACCCCAGCTGTGCCATTTTTTTTTTTTTTTCTTTGAATTCATTTTTACCATTTTCTTTAATTATTGTCATTTCTTCTTATGTCATTGGCCAATTTCAATATACTTTAAAGATGTACAAGACATTTTCATGGGAAAGATTTCGGTATCATGCTATATCTTTGATGGCTTTGGCTGCGTGCAAGAGCCGCGTATGGCTGTTTCTGAACAGCGAGTAAAACTGCTACAAATGAGTGGGTAGTTGTGAGAGCCAAGTTACAGTTCTTGTCTATGTATTTAGAAGAAAGGTTAGGGCAAAATTCCGTTATCTTTTCCTTGCTTATGCTACAGGAACCGGTTGCTTCCAAAAGCGTCGGAAGTCGATAATATGTTTTCGCGGGCACGCGAAGGTCATGTACATGCGGTTAGTTATTGGGACCGATTTAATGTTTCGGGGGCCCTAGTAAGAGAAAAAGGGGAAAAAAAATTGGGTTCCCATTGTTTGACTTATGCAACAGGTACCGGTTGCCTCCGAAAGTGTCGGAAGTTGATTGTATGTTTTCGCGGGTGCACGAATGTCATGTACATGCGGTTAGTTATTGGGACCGATTTAATGTTTCGGGGGCCCTAGTAAGAGAAAAAGGGGAACAAAAATTGGGTTCCCATTGTTTGACTTATGCAACACATACCGGTTGCTTCTGAAAGATTCGTAAGTGGATTATATGTTTTTGCGGGCGCGTAAAGGTCATGCACATGGGGATAGCTACTGAGACCGCTTCCATGTTACGGTGGCCTCAGTAAGAGAAAAGTGATAAAATTGGTTCCCATTGTTTGACTTATGCAACAGGTAGCGGTTGCTTCTGAAGGCATCATAAGTCGATATTTTATGTTTTCGCAGGTGCGTAACCGGCACATACGAGTTGGTAGTCATCGTAACTACGTTTCTTGTCTACATATGAAGAGAAATAATACAAAATATAGTTCCTTTGTTTGACTCATGCTACAGGAACCAGTTGCTACAGAAATTTATCCACTTGTGACAATATTTTCTGGGGCTTTTACACTGTCCATTGATCATCTTAGGATATTCAATGTATCAATGTGCAGTGTGGAAGCCGGCCTGAACTAGAATGACAAATCGGATCCAGGGTTGTCAACCTGGTAGTATGCTCGAAAACATGTTACCAAGTTCTTCTGTCACCCTGTTTTCCTAAATTCTAGCCCAATGTCGGTAAATTCTGGCGTGTATGGATGGAGAATGCATCTCAATTCGCCAAGGATTACATATCAGCCTTCAAAGAAGACCTAAAAGCACTTTAAAACTTCCCTTATTGTTTAGATCGATGATTTAGCCGCCATTTTGTTTTTCTTGGCCGTCATCTTGGATTTTTTTCTCCAAGGAATTATGGGAGGGGAGGGGGGATATGGTTATAGGTATATATAGCCAGCCTAATTTCCAGTTGCCTCCATAGCACTGTGGGTAAGACCGCTGTGCCAAGAGTCATTTTTTATCCTGGTGGCCAGAGGTTCGAACCCCAGCTTTGCCATTATTTTTTTTCTTTTAATTTATTTTTATCATTTTCTTTAATTATTATCATTTATTCTTATGTCATTGGCCAATTTCAAAATACTTTAAAGATGTACAAGACATTTTCATGGGAAAGATTTCGGTATCATGCTATATCTTTGATGGCTTTGGCTGCGCGCAAGAGCCGCGTATGGCTGTTTCTGAACAGCGAGTAAAACTGCTACAAATGAGTGGGTAGTTGTGAGAGCCAAGTTACAGTTCTTGTCTATGTATTTAGAAGAAAGGGTAGGGCAAAATTCAGTTTTCTTTTTCTTGCTTATGCAACAGGAACCGGTTGCTTCCGAAAGCGTCGTAAGTCGATAATATGTTTTCGCGGGCATGCAAAGGTCATGTACATTCGGTTAGTTATTGGGACCGATTTAAAGTTTCGGGGATCCTAGTAAAAGAAAAAGGCAAAAAAAATTGGGTTCCCATTGTTTGACTTATGCAACAGGTACCAGTTGCCTCCGAAAGTGTCGGAAGTTGATTGTTTGTTTTCACGGGCGCGCGAAGGTCATGTACATGCAGTTAGTTATTGGGACCGATTTAATGTTTCGGGGGCTCTAGTAAGAGAAAAAGGGGAACAAAAATTGGGTTCCAATGGTTTGACTAATGCAATACATACCGGTTGCTTCTGAAAGATTCGTAAGTGGATTATATGTTTTCGCGGGTGCGTAAAGGTCATGCACATGGAGATAGGTACTGAGATCGCTTTCATGTTACAGTGGCCCCAGTAAGAGAAAAGGGAAAAAATTGGTTCCCATTGTTTGACTTATGCAACAGGTAGCGGTTACTTCCGAAGGCATCATAAGTCGATATTTCATGTTTTCACGGGTGCGTAACCGGCACATATCAGTTGGTAGGCATCGTAACTACGTTTCTTGTCTACATATGAAGAGAAATAATACAAAATATAGTTCCTTTTATTTGACTCATGCTACAGGAACCAGTTGCTACAGAAATTTATCCACTTGTGACAATATTTTCTAGGGCTCTTACACTGTCCATTGATCATTATAGAATATTAAATGTATCAATGTGCAGTGTGGAAGCCGGCCTCAACTAGAATGACTAATCGGATCCAGCGTCGGAAGTCGATAATATGTTTTCGCGGGCACGCAAAGGTCATGTACATGCGGTTAGTTATTGGGACCGATTTAATGTTTCGGGGGCCCTAGTAAGAGAAAAATGGGAAAAAAATTGGGTTCCCATTGTTTGACATATGCAACAGGTACTAGTTGCCTCCAAAAGTGTCGGAAGTCGATTGTATGTTTTCGCAGGTGCGTCAAGCTCATGTACATGCAGTTAGTTATTGGGACCGATTTAATGTTTTGGGGGCCCTAGTAAGAGAAAAAGGGGAACAAAAATTGGGTTCCCATTGTTTGACTTATGCAACACATACCGGTTGCTTCTGAAAGATTCGTAAGCGGATTATATGTTTTCAAGGGCGCATAAAGGTCATGCACATGGGGATAGCTACTGAGACCGCTTTCATGTTACGGTGGACCCAGTAAGAGAAAAGGGAAAAAATTGGTTCCCATTGTTTGACTTATGCAACAGGTAGCGGTTGCTTCCGAAGGCATCATAAGTCGATATTTCATGTTTTCACGGTGCGTAACCGGCACATATGAGTTGGTAGTCATCGTAACTACATTTCTTGTCTACATATGAAGAGAAATAATACAAAATATAGTTCCTTTTGTTCATCTCATGCTACAGGAACCAGTTGCTACAGAAATTTATCCACTTGTCATAATATTTTCTGGGGCTTTTACACTGTCCATTGATCATCTTAGAATATTCAATGTATCAATGTGCAGTGTGGAAGCCGGCCTGAACTAGAATGACAAATCGGATCCAGGGTTATCAACCTAGTAGTATGCTCGAAAACATGTTACCGAGTTCTTCTGTCACCCTGTTTTCCTATTTTCTAGCCCAATGTCGGTAAATTCTGGCGTGTATGGATGGAGAATGCATCTCAATTCGCCAAGGATTACATATCAGCCTTCAAAGAAGACCTAATAGCACTTTAAAACTTCCCTTATTGTTTAGATCGATGGTTTAGCTGCCATTTTTTTTTCTTGGCCGCCATCTTGGATTGTTTATCCAAGGAATTATGGGAAGGGAGGGGGGATATGGTTATAGGTATATATAGCCAGACTAATTCTAGTTGCCTCCATAGCACTCTGGGTAAGACCGCTGTGCCAAGAGCCATTTTTGATCCTGGTGGCCATAGCTTCGAACACCAGCTGTGCCATTTTTTCTTTTTTTAATTTCTTTTTATTATTTTCTTTAATTATTATCATTTATTCTTATGTCATTGGCCAATTTCAATATACTTTAAAGATGTACAAGACATTTTCATGGGAAAGATTTCGGTATCATGCTATATTTTTGATGGCTTTGGCTGCGCGCAAGAGCCGCGTATGGCTGTTTCTGAACAGCGAGTAAAACTGCTACAAATGAGTGGGTAGTTGTGAGAGCCAAGTTACAGTTCTTGTCTATGTATTTAGAAGAAAGGGTAGGGCAAAATTCAGTTTTCTTTTTCTTGCTTATGCAATAGGAACAGGTTGCTTCCAAAAGCGTCGGAAGTCGATAATATGTTTTCGCGGGCACGCAAAGGTCATGTACATGTGGTTAGTTATTAAGACCGATTTAATGTTTCGGGGGCCCTAGTAAGAGACAAAGGGGAAAAAAAATTGGGTTCCCATTGTTTGACTTATGCAACAGGTACCAATTGCCTCCGAAAGTGTCGGAAGTCGATTGTATGTTTTTGTGGGCGCTTGAAGGTCATGTACATGCGGTTAGTTATTGGGACCGATTTAATGTTTCGGGGGCCCTAGTAAGAGAAAAAGAGGAACAAAAATTGGGTTCCCATTGTTTGACTTATGCAACACATACCGGTTGCTTCTGAAAGATTCGTCAATGGATTATATGTTTTCGCGGGCGCGTAAAGGTCATGCACATGGGGATAGCTACTGACACCGCTTTCATGTTACGGTGGCCCCAGTAAGAGAAAAGGGAAAAAATTGGTTCCCATTGTTTGACTTATGCAACAGGTAGCGGTTGCTTCCGCGGGCATCATAAGTCGATATTTCATGTTTTCACGGGTGCGTAACCGGCACATATGAGTTGGTAGTCATCGTAACTACGTTTCTTGTCTACATATGAAGAGAAATAATACAAAATATAGTTCCTTTTGTTCGACTCATGCCACAGGAAGAGTTGCTACAGAAATTTATCCACTTGTGACAATATTTTCTGGGGCTTTTACACTGTCCATTGATCATCTTAGAATATTCAATGTATCAATGTGCAGTGTGGAAGCCGGCCTCAACTAGAATGACAAATCAGATCCAGGTTTGTCAACCTGGTAGTATGCTCGAAAACATGTTACCAAGTTCTTCCGTCACCCTGTTTTCCTAAATTCTAGCCCAATGTCGGTAAATTCTGGCGTGTATGGATGGAGAATGCATCTCAATTCGCCAAGGATTACATATCAGCCTTCAAAGAAGACCTAAAAGCACTTTAAAACTTCCCTTATTGTTTAGATCGATGGTTTAGCCGCCATTTTGTTTTTCTTGGCCGCCATCTTGGATTTTTTCCACCAAGGAATCATGGGAAGGGAGGGGGGATATGGTTATAGGTATATATAGCCAGACTAATTTCCAGTTGCCTCCATAGCACTGTGGGTAAGACCTCTGTGTCAAGAGCCATTTTTGATCCTGGTGGCCATAGGTTCGAACCCCAGCTGTGCCATTTTTTTTTCTTTTAATTTATTTTTATCATTTTCTTTAATTATTATCATGTATTCTTATGTCATTGGCCAATTTCAATATACTTTATGATGTACAAGACATTTTCATGGGAAAGATTTCGGTATCATGCTATATCTTTGATGGCTTTGGCTGCGCGTAAGAGCCGCCTATGGCTGTTTCTGAACAGCGAGTAAAACTGCTACAAATGAGTGGGTAGTTGTGAAAGCCAAGTTACAGTTCTTGTCTATGTATTTAGAAGAAAGGGTAGGGCAAAAGTCAGTTTTCTTTTTCTTGCTTATGCAACAGGAACCGGTTTCTTCCGAAAGCGTCGGAAGTCGATAATATGTTTTCGCTGGCACGCAAAGGTCATGTACATGCGGTTAGTTATTGGGACCGATTTAATGTTTCGGGGGCCCTAGTCAGAGAAAAGGGGAAAAAAAATTGGGTTCCCATTGTTTGACTTATGCAACAGGTACCGGTTGCCTCCGAAATTGTCGGACGTAGATTGTATGTTTTCGCGGGCGCGTGAAGGTCATGTACATGCGGTTAGTTATTGGGACCGATTTAATGGTTCGGGGGGCCCTAGTAAGAGAAAAAGCGGAACAAAAATTGGGTTCCCATTGTTTGACTTATGCAACACATACCGGTTCCCTCTGAAAGATTCGTAAGTGCATTATATGTTTTCGCGGGTGAGTAAAGGTCATGCACATGGCGATAGCTACTGAGACCACTTTCATGTTACGGTGGACCCACAAACAGAAAAGGGAAAAAATATGTTCCCATTGTTTGACTCATGCAACAGGTAGCGGTTGCTTCCGAAGGCATCATAAGTCGATATTTCATGTTTTCACGGGTGCGTAACTGGCACATATGAGTTGGTAGTCATCGTAACTACGTTTCTTGTCTACATATGAAGAGAAATAATACAAAATATAGTTCCTTTTGTTCGACTCACGGAACAGGAACCAGTTGCTACAGAAATTTATCCACTTGTGACAATATTTTCTGGGGCTTTTACACTGTCCATTGATCATCTTAGAATATTCAATGTATCAATGTGCAGTGTGGAAGCCGGCCTGAACTAGAATGACAAATCGGATCCAGGGTTGTCAATCTGGTAGTATGCTCGAAAACATGTTACCAAGTTCTTCTGTCACTCTGTTTTCCTAAATTCTAGCCCAATGTCGGTAAATTCTGGCGTGTATGGATGGAGAATGCATCACAATTCGCCAAGGATTACGTATCAGCCTTTAAAGAAAACCTAAAAGCACTTTAAAACTTCCCTTATTGTTTAGATCGATGGTTTAGCCGCCATTTTGTTTTTCTTGGCCGACATCTTGGATTTTTATCTCCAAGGAATTATTGGAAGGGAGGGGGGATATGGTTATAGGTATATATAGCGCGACTAATTTCCAGTTGCCTCCATAGCACTGTGGGTAAGACCGTTGTGCCAAGAGCCATTTTTGATCCTGGTGGCCATACGTTTGAACCCCAGCTGTGCCATTTATTTTTCTTTTAATTTATTTTAATCATTTTCTTTAATTATTATCATATATTCTTATGTCATTGGCCAATTTCAATATACTTTAAAGATGTATAAGACATTTTTATGGGAAAGATTTCGGTATCATGCTATATCATTGATGGGTTTGGCTGCGCGCAAGAGCCGAGTACGGCTGTTTCTGAAAAGCGAGTAAAACTGCTACAAATGAGTGGGTAGTTGTGAGAGCCAAGTTGCAGTTCCTTTCTATGTATTTAGAAGAAAGGGTAGGGCAAAAGTCAGTTTTCTTTTTCTTGCTTATGCTACAGGAACCGGTTGCTTCCGAAAGCATCGGAAGTCGATAATATGTTTTCGCGGGCACGCATAGGTCATATACATGCGGTCAGTTATTGGGACCGATTTAATGTTTCGGGGGCCCTAGTAAGAGAAAAAGGGGAAAAAAAATTGGGTTTCCATTGTTTGACTTATGCAACAGGTACCGGTTGCCTCCGAAAGTGTCGGAAGTCGATTGTATGTTTTCGCGGACTCGTGAAGGTCATGTACATACGGTTAGTTATTGGGACCGATTTAACGTTTCGGGGGCCCTAGTAAGAGAAAAAGCGGAACAAAAATTGGGTTCCCATTGTTTGACTTATGCAAAACATACCGGTTGCTTCTGAAAGATTTTTAAGTGGATTTTATGTTTTCGCGGGCGCAAAGGTCATGCACATGGGGATAGCTACTGAGACCGCTTTCATCTTACGGTGGCCCCAGTAAGAGAAAAGGGAAAAAATTGGTTCCCATTGTTTGACTTATGCAACAGGTAGCGGTTGCTTCCGAAGGCATCATAAGTCGATATTTCATGTTTTCACGGGTGCGTAACTGGCACATATGAGTTGGTAGTCATTGTAACTACGTTTCTTGTCTACATATGAAGAGAAATAATACAAAATATAGTTCCTTTTGTTCGACTCATGCTACAGGAACCAGTTGCTACAGAAATTTATCCACTTGTGACAATATTTTCTGGGGCTTTTACACTGTCCATTGATCATCTTAGAATATTCAATGTATCAATGTGCAGTGTGGAAGCCGGCCTGAACTAAAATGACAAATCGGATCCAGGGTTGTCAACCTGGTAGTATGCTCGAAAACATGTTACCAAGTTCTTCTGTCACCCTGTTTTCCTAAATTCTAGCCCAATGTCGGTAAATTCTGACGTGTGTGGATGGAGAATGCATCTCAATTCGCCAAGGATTACATATCAGCCTTCAAAGAAGACCTAAAAGCACTTTAAAACTTCCCTTATTGTTTAGATCGATGGTTTACCCGCCATTTCGTTTTTCTTAGCCGCCATCTTGGAATTTTTTCTCCAAGGAATTATGGGAAGGGAGTGGGGATATGGTTATAGGTATATATAGCCAGACTAATTTCCAGTTGTCTCCATAGCACTGTGGGTAAGACCGCTGTGCCAAGAGCCATTTTTGATCCTGGTGGCCATGGGTTCGAACCCCGGCTGTGCTATTTTTTTTTTTCTTTTAATTTATTTTTATCATTTTCTTTAATTATTATCATTTATTCTTATGTCATTGGCCATTTTCAATATACTTTAAAGATGTACAAGTCATTTTCATGGAAAAGATTTCGGTATCATGCTATATCTTTGATGGCTTTGGCTGCGCGCAAGAGCCGCGTATGGCTGTTTCCGAACAGCGAGTAAAACTGCTACAAATGAGTGGGTAGTTGTAAGAGCCTAGTTACAGTTCTTCTCTATGTATTTAGAAGAAAGGGTAGGGCAAAAGTCAGTTTTCTTTTTCTTGCTCATGCAACAGGAACCGGTTGCTTCCGAAAGCGTTGGAAGTCGATAATATGTTTTCGCGTGCATGCAAAGGTCATGTACATGCGGTTAGTTAATGGGACCGATTTAATGTTTCGGGGGCCCTAGTAAGAGAAAAAAGGGAAAAACATTGGGTTCCCATTGTTTGACTTATGCAACAGGTACCGGTTGCCTCCGAAAGTGTCGGAAGTCGATTGTATGTTTTTGCGGGCGCGTGAAGGTCATGTACATGCGGTTAGTTATTGGAACCGATTTAATGTTTTGGGGGACCTAGTAAGAGAAAAAGGGGAACAAAATTTGGGTTCCCATTGTTTGACTTATGCAACACATACCGGTTGCTTCTGAAAGATTCGTAAGTGGATTATATGTTTTCGCGGGCGCGTAAAGGTCATGCACATGGGTATAGCTACTGAGACCGCTTTCATGTTACGGTGGCCCCAGTAAGAGAAAAGGGAAAAAATTGGTTCCCATTGTTTGACTTATGCAACAGGTAGCGGTTGCTTCCGAAGGCATCATAGGTCGATATTTCATGTTTTCACGGGTGCGTAACTGGCACATATGAGTTGGTAGTCATCGTAACTACGTTTCTTGTCTACATATGAAGAGAAATAATACAAAATATAGTTCCTTTTGTTCGACTCATGCTACAGGAACCAGTTGCTACAGAAATTTATCCACTTGTGACAATATTTTCTGGGGCTTTTACACTGTCCATTGATCATCTTAGAATATTCAATGTATCAATGTGCAGTGTGGAAGCCGGCCTCAACTACAATGACAAATCGGATCCAGGGTTGTCAACCTGGTAGTATGCTCGAAAACATGTTACCAAGTTCTTCCGTCACCCTGTTTTCCTAAATTCTAGCCCAATGTCGGTAAATTCTGGCGTGTATGGATGGAGAATGCATCTCAATTCGCCAAGGATTACATATCAGCCTTCAAAGAAGACCTAAAAGCACTTTAAAACTTCCCTTATTGTTTAGATCGATGGTTTAGCCGCCATTTTGTTTTTCTTGGCCGCCATCTTGGATTTTTTTCTCCAAGGAATTATGGGAAGGGAGTGGGGATATGGTTATAGGTATATATAGCCAGACTAATTTCCAGTTGCCTCCATGGCACTGTGGGTAAGACCTCTATGCCAAGAGCCATTTTTGATCCTGGTGGCCATAGCTTTGAACCCCAGCGGTGCCATTTTTTTTTTCTTTTAATTTCTTTTTATCATTTTCTTTAATTATTATCATTTATTCTTATGTCATTGGCCAATTTCAATATACTTTAAAGATGTACAAGACATTTTCATGGGAAAGATTTCGGTATCATGCTATATCTTTTATGGCTTTTGCTGCGCGCAAGAGCCGCGTATGGCTGTTTCTGAACAGAATTCTGACCGTTTTTAGTAGCCTGTACTGATCTCTATACCTTTGCTGTATCAGAGAACGTTACCAGTCTAGGGGAATATGAAAATAAACAATTTTGTCAGGCTCAATTCAGCTGCCTCTCTGGCTTAGTGTGATAGACGGTCAGCCCGATACTGATTTTTAATTTTCGTCCTGGTTAAGGCTTCCAATCTCTGACCCCTTTATTTCTACCTTTTTTCCCTCTTTCACAATATTTTTCCCGATTGTCTTGGATAGATCTATATGTAGATCTATAATATATATATCTTAAACCGATGTAAACTGTTTCACCCTACTGAATCAGCATATTTTCTTTGTAACTAGATTTTAACCCAAATGAATATGCTTATTTAGGCTCTAGCCCTGAATATGTCCTGCCTCTCTGGCTTAGTGGGCTAGACGATCAGCCCGATAGTAATTTTTAATCTTGTTCCCGGTTAACTTCAGGGTTTCATTCTCTGACCCCTTTCTTTCCACCCTTTTTCCCCCTGTCACAATATTTTACCCCATTATGTCTAGGTTCTTGGATAGATCTATATGTAGATATATATCATTTGTCTTAAACCGATGTAAAATTTTTCATCCATTTTAATAAGCCTCTTGTAATTGTAACTAGTTTTGACCCCAAATAAATATGTTTAGGCTCTAGCACTGAATATGTCCCGACCTGATATAATGTGACCTGAGCCCTTTATGACATGGATGAATACCTGAAATGCAGACAACAAGGATATGTAGACTAGAATCAGAAATCAGTTTCCACAGACTGTCATCCACTTATACTTTACATTTATATGCATGCGAAAACCAAATATGGGTTTGCGTAAAGTTTGCCATTCCACTCCATCACTGCACTTTTGTCTAATGCCTGCAATTTTGTCAGTTTGATTTGAATGTAATTCCATCAGGAGAGGGAGTTTTTTGTTGTGTTTTTGTTCCTTTTAAGTGAAAAAGACCCCAATTTGTGTCGTAAATGTCAAAATCAGGCTTTTGCATGTCCGCAAGTGCCATATGACTGTGGGTTGTCACGGAAACCGGTTTTAGATTCTAGTCTCCGTACAATTGTTAAGTTAATCTACCATTTTGACTATGTCATTGCGCTCACTTGCGGCACATATCAGCTTGTTACATATTCCGTGTTCAAGCTGTATGGACTTGATAAGGCAATGGGTTTACCTTTGACCCTCTCAGCATAATCAAGTAACAAAAACTGATATAACCTTACAAACTATCAGACTATTCCCAAAGCAAATTGGATTGTATCCCCTGACTGCACAAAGCAGAACTGCTCCTGATCTCTTATTTTCTACTTTATATCCCATTTTGCCAGTTAAAATGTTTTCATTGTACCATCAAAACCATTCACTTTGATCTGAGACACTAATCAGTAATGTGTTCAACAGTGTAATGGAGAGAAAGGGGCACTTATTTCTTTGTCTACCTCTTTGTTTCATGCAACAGGTGCCCGTTGTCCCTAAAAAGTTTTCTCTCTGGTTTATACACCTATGCAATGATTCCTCGAGACCTTTCCGTCGTCAGTTAATGGTCTCAACATATGCAAAGTATCAATGTGAAGCATGGAAGCCAAGCTGAACAAGATAGAAAATTTGAAACGCGGACGAACAAGGGTGGGGACAAAAGGCTCAAAATACATGTATTTTCTATCACTGAAAAGTAACACAACTTGTGATTGATTGAACAAATATTTTAAGCCAATCAGAAGCTGCGTTACTCACAAATGTAGAAAAATCTGGAGAATAAGTCTCAGAATGTTCTTCAGAGTGGTTCGTGAATACGGACCCAGTAATTCGTGCCGGCCTGCTTAGGATTACATATTATCCTTCAAATGGAAGCTGAATAAGACTGAAAATTCAAATTGAAACGGGGGTGGAACATAGGTGGGAACGAAAGACTCTTAGGCCGATCTTCTGCCACCCGTTCCATTCAAAAGTTGTCCAATTTCCTTGTTGTATAGCATGTATCGATCAGGAATATGTCCCCGTTTGCAAAGGATTACACACAAGCCTTCAAAATGGACATAAACGTCACTTTTAACCCATATTTTCAAACAATTCTAATCGAATTTTCACAACTACTTGAGGTCCTTTGTTCCAATTTCTTTGAACGGGGAGGGGTAACATGTAAATAAATAATTTTGTCAGGCAAAACTCAGCTGCCTCTCTGACTAAGTGGGCTAGACGGTCAGCCCGATAGTAATTTTTAATCTTGGTCCGGATTATTTTCAGGGTTCTATCCTCTGACCCCTTTCTTCCAATCTTTTTTCCCTCTGTCACAATATTTGCCCCATTCTGTCTTCGTTCTGTTATAGATCTATATGTAGATCTGTGATATTTATCTGAAACCGGTGTAAACTTTGTCATCCAAATGAATTAGTCTATTTTCTCTGTAACTTTCCAGTTGCATATCATTTACGTGCACGCGAAAACCAAATACGATTCTGCATAAAGTTTGCCATTGCACTCCCTAACTGCACTTTTGTTTAATGCCACCAATTTTCTCATTCTGATTTGAACCTAATTCCATCCGGAGAGGGAGTTATTTTGCTGCTGGTGAATACGGACCCAATAATTCGTGCCGGTCTGCCAGGAATTACATATTATACTTCAAATGGAAGCTGAATAAGACAGAAATTTCAATTTGAAACGGGCGTGGAACAAAGTTGGGGACTAAAGACTCATTGTCCGATTTTCTGCCACAGTTGCATTCAAAGTTACGTTTATTTCCTTGTTCTATGGCATTTATCGATCAGGAATATGTCGCCGTTTGAAAAAGAATTACAAATCAGACTTCAAAATAGAAATAAACGTCACTTTAAACCCATTTTTTCGAACAATTCTAATCGAACTTTCACAACTACTTGAGGTCCTTTCTCCCAGTTTCTTTGAAAGGGGAGGGGAAGTAAGTAAATTAATAATTTTGTCAGGCAGAATTCATCTGCCTCTCTGGCTTAGTGGGCTAGACGGTGAGCCCGATAATGATTTTTAATCTTGGTCCGGGTTAACTTCAGGGTTCCATTCTCTGACCCCTTTCTTTACACCTTTTTTCCCCCTGTCACAATATTTTACCCCATTATGTCTTGGATAGATCTATATTTAGATCTATTATATATATCTTAAACCGGTGTAAACTGTCCTGATCCGACATAATATGACCTGAGCCCGTAATGACATGGATAAATACCTAAAATGCAGACAACAAGGATAGGTAGACTAGAATAACAAATCAGTTTCCACAGACTGTCATCCACTGATGTTTTACATTTATATGCATGTGAAAGCCAAATATGAGTTTGCGTAAAGATTGCCATTCCACTCCATCACTGCACTTTTGTCTAATGCCAGCAATTTTGTCAGTTTGATTTTAATATAATTCCATCAGCAGAGGGGGGGAAGGGGTTTGTTCTGATTTGTTGTTTTTTTTTTAAGTGAAAAACAGCCCAATTTGTGTTGTAAATGTCAAAATCAGGTTTTCGCATGTCTGCAAGTTCCACATGAGAGTGGGTTGTCCCGGAAACCGATTTTAGCTTCTAGTCTCCGTAAAATTGTTAAGTTAATCTAGCGTTTGGACTATGTCGTTTGAATCACTTGGGACACACGTCAGCTTGTGACATATTCCGGGTGCAAACCCTGGCTAGCCGTATGGATTTGATAAGGCAATGGGTTTACCTTTTTCCCTCTCAGCATAATCAAGTAACAAAAACTGATATACCCTTACAAACTATCATAGTATTCCCAAACCAAATTGGATTATATCCCCTGACTGCACAAAGCAGAACTGCTCCTGATCTCTTTTTTTTCTACTTCATACCCCATTTTGCCAGTTAAAATGTTTTCAATGGACCATCAAAACCATTCACTTTGATCTGAGACACTAATTAGTTATATGTTCATCAGTGTAATGGAGAGAAAGGGCCACTTATTTGTTTGTCTACCTCATTGTTTCATGCAACAGGTGCCCGTTGTCCCTAAAAAGTTTTCTCCCTGGTTTACACACCTATGCCATGATTCCTCGAGACCTTTCCGTCGTCAGTTAATGGTCTCAACATATGCAAAGTATCAATGTGAAGCATGGAAGCTAAGCTGAACAAGACAGAAAATTTGAAACACGGACGAACAAGGGTGGGGACAAAAGGCTCAAAATACATGTTTTTTCTAACACTGAAATGTAACACAATTTCTGATTGGTTGAACAAATATTTTAAGCCAATCAGAAGCTGCGTTACTCACAAATGTAGAAAAATCTGGAGAATAAGTCTCAGAATGTTCTTCAGAATGGTTGGTGAATACGGACCCAGGAATTCGTGCCGGCCTGCTAAGGATTACATATTATCCTTCAAATGGAAGCTGAATAAGACTGAAAATTCAAAATGAAACGGGGGTGGAACATAGGTGGGGACGCAAGACTCATAGTCCGATCTTCTGCCACCCGTTCCATTCAAAAAATTGTCCAATTTCCTTGTTGTATAGCATGTATCGATCAGGAATATGTCCCCGTTTGCAAAGGATTACACACAACCCTTCAAAATGGACATTAACGTCACTTTTAACCCATATTTTCAAACAATTCTAATCGAATTTTCACAACTACTTGAGGTCCTTTGTTCCAATTTCTTTGAAAGGGGTGGGGTAATATGTAAATAAATAATTTTGTCAGGCAAAATTCAGCTGCCTCTCTGACTAAGTGGGCTATACGGTCAGCCCGACAGTAATTTTTGATCTTGGTCCGGATTATTTTCAGGGTTCTATTCTCTGACCCCTTTCTTCCCATCTTTTTTGCCTCTGTCACAATATTTCCCCCATTCTGTCTTGGTTCTTGGATAGATCTATATGTAGATCTGTAATATTTATCTGAAACCAGTGTAAACTTTGTCATCCAAATGAATTAGCCTATTTTCTCTAACTTTCCACTTACATATCATTTACGTGCACGCGAAAGCCAAATACGATTCTGCATAAAGTTTGCCATTGCACTCCCTAACTGCACTTTTGTTTAATGCCACCAATTTTGTCATTCTGATTTGAACCTTATTCCATCAGGAGAGGGAGTTATTTTGCTGCTGGTGAATACGAACCCAATAATTCGTGCCGGTCTGCCAGGAATTACATATTATACTTCAAATGGAAGCTGAATAAGACAGAAATTTCAATTTGAAACGGGCGTGGAACAAAGCTGGGGACTAAAGACTCATTGTCCGATTTTCTGCCACAGTTGCATTCAAAGTTGCGTTTATTTCCTTGTTTTATGGCATTTATCGGTCAGGAATATGTCGCCGTTTGAAAAAGAATTACAAATGAAACTTCAAAATAGAAATAAACGTCACTTTAAACCCATTTCTTCGAACAATTCTAATCGAACTTTCACAAGTACTTGAGGTCCTTTCTCCCAGTTTCTTTGAAAGGGGAGGGGAAATAAGTAATTTAATAATTTTGTCAGGCAGAATTCATCTGCCTCTCTGGCTTAGTGGGCTAGACGGTGAGCCCGATAATGATTTTTAATCTTGGTCCGGGTTAACTTCAGGGTTCCATTCTCTGACCCCTTTCTTTACACCTTTTTTCCCTCTGTCACAATATTTTACCCGATTATGTCTCGGATAGATCTATATGTAGATCTATAATATATATCTTAAACCGGTGTTAACTGTCCTGATCCGACATAATATGACCTGAGCCCGTAATGGAATGAATGAATACCTAAAATGCAGACAACAAAGATAGGTAGACTAGAATAACAAATCAGTTTCCACAGACTCATCCACTGATGTTTTACATTTATATGCATGCGAAAACCAAATATGGGTTTGCCTAAACTTTCCCATTCCAGTCCATCACTGTACTTTTGTCTAATGCCAGCAATTTTGTCAGTTTGATTTAAATATAATTCCATCAGGAGGGGGGGGGGGTTGTTCTGATTTTTTTTTCTTTTTAAGTGAAAAACAGCCCAATTTGTGTCGTAAATGTCAAAATCAGGTTTTCGCATGTCTGCAAGTTCCACATGAGAGTGAGCTGTCCCGGAAACCGATTTTAGATTCTAGTCTCCGTAAAATTGTTAAGTTAATCTAGCATTTTGACTATGTCGTTTGAATCACTTGGGGCACATGTCAGCTTGTGACATATTCCGGGTGCAAACCCTGGCTAGCTGTATGGATTTAATAAGGAAATGGGTTTACCTTTTTCCCTCTCAGCATAATCAAGTAACAAAAACTGATATACCCTTACAAACTATCATACTATTCCCGAACCAAATTGGATTATATCCCCTGACTGCACAAAGCAGAACTGCTTCTGATCTCTTTTTTTTCTACTTCATACCCCATTTTGCCAGTTAAAATGTTTTCAATGTACCATCAAAACCATTCACTTTGATCTGAGACACTAATTAGTAATGTGTTCAACAGTGTAATGGAGAGAAAGGGGCACTTATTTGTTTGTCTACCTCTTTGTTTCATGCAACAGGTGCCCGTTGTCCCTAAAAAGTTTTCTACCTGGTTTACACACCTATGCCATGATTCCTCGAGACCTTTCCGTCGTCAGTTAATGGTCTCAACATATGCAAAGTATCAATGTGAAGCATGGAAGCTCAGCTGAACAAGATAGAAAATTTGAAACGCGGACGAACAAGGGTGGGGACAAAAGGCTCAAAATACATGTTTTTTCTAACACTAAAAAGTAACACAACTTGTGATTGGTTGAACAAATATTTTAAGCCAATCAGAAGCTGCGTTACTCACAAATGTAGAAAAATCTGGAGAATAAGTCTCAGAATGTTCTTCAGAATGGTTGGTGAATACGGACCCAGGAATTCGTGCCGGCCTGCTAAGGATTACATATTATCCTTCAAATGGAAGCTGAATAAGACTGAAAATTCTAATTGAAACGGGGGTGGAACATAGGTGGGGACGCAAGACTCTTAGTCCGATCTTCTGCCACCCGTTCCATTCAAAAAGTTGTCCAATTTCCTTGTTGTATAGCATGTATCGATCAGGAATATGTCCCCGTTTGCAAAGGATTACACACAACCCTTCAAAATGGACATAAACGTCACTTTTAACCCATATTTTCAAACAATTCTAATCGAATTTTCACAACTACTTGAGGTCCTATGTTCCAATTTCTTTGAAAGGGGAGGGGTAATATGTAAATAAATAATTTTGTCAGGCAAAATTCAGCTGCCTCTCTGACTAAGTGGGCTAGACGGTCAGCCCGATAGTAATGTTTAATCTTGGTCCGGATTATTTTCAGGGTTCTATCCTCTGACCCCTTTCGTTCCATGTTTTTTCCCTCTGTCACAATGTTTCCCCCATTCTGCCTTGGTTCTTGGATAGATCTATATGTAGATCTACAATATTTATGTGAAACCGGTGTAAACTATTTTCTCTGTAACTTTCCACTTACATATCATATTTACGTGCACGCGAAAACCAAATACGATTTTGCTTAAAGTTTGCCATTCCACTCCCTGACTGCTCTTTTGTCTAAGACGACCAATTTTGTCATTCCGATTTGAATATAATTTCATCAGGAGAGGGAGTTATTTAGTTGCTGGTGAATACGGACCCAATAATTCGTGCCGGTCTGCCAGGGATTACATATTAAACTTCAAATGGAAGCTGAATAAGACAGAAATTTCGAATTGAAACGGGTGTGGAACAAAGGTGGGGACTGAAGTCTCATAGTCCGATCTTCTGCCACCGCTTCATTCAAAGACGGGCTAACTTCCTTGTTTTATGACATGCCTCGATCAGAAATATGTCCCCGTTTGCAAAGGATTACGTCAGTTATAAACCACTTTTTTTCTCAACAATTCTAATGGAATTTTCACAAGTACTTGAGGGTTTTTGTTCCTATTTTTTGGAAGGGGAGGAGGAATATTAAGCCCGTCCCCGTTGTAGATATACTGGCACAGGCTACTCTGTCGTTGCTATTCAGTGGGCTACATGTATATCACAAATTAGCCGATCAGATCAGCATACACATTTCCAGTTTGGCTGCAGAGGTAACATTGCGATTTTGTACAATTTGAAATTGGTAATCGAAACTGAAAGAAATATTAGCAAACATAAAAGGTGATACAAAAAATTAAATTTACTTATTCGTCAGGTCAAGAATGTTGGAAAAATTGCGGCTCTGGAAGTGAGAGTGACCTCCTCTGAATCTCTGTTAGTCAAGCGTCCTGTTCTAAAAATACACAAACAGAATTCTGACCATTTTTAGTAGCCTGTACTGATCTCTATACCCTTGCTGTATCAGAGAACGTTACCAATCTAGGAGAATATGAAAATAAACAATTTTGTCAGGCAGAATTCAGCTGCCTCTCTGGCTTAGTGTGATAGCCCGATACTGATTTTTAATTTTCGTCCTGGTTAAGGCTTCAAATCTCTGACCCCTTTATTTCTACCTTTTTTCCCTCTTTCACAATATTTTTTCCGATTGTCTTGGATAGATCTATATGTAGATCTATAATATATATATCTTAAACCGGTGTAAACTGTGTCACCCAATTGAATTAGCGTATTTTCTTTGTAACTAGTTTTTAACCCAAATAAATATGCTTAGTTAGGCTCTAGCCCTGAATATGTCCTGCCTCTCTGGCTTAGTGGGCTAGACGATCAGCCCGATAGTAAATTTTAATCTTGTTCCGGGTTAACTTCAGGGTTTCATTCTCTGACCCCTTTCTTTCCACCCTTTTTCCCCCTGTCACAATATTTTACCCCATTATGACTTGGTTCTTGGACAGATCTATATGTAGATATATATCATTTGTCTTAAACCGATGTAAAATTTTCATCCATTTTAATAAGCCTCTTGTAACTAGTTTTGACCCCAAATAAATATGTTTAGGCTCTAGCACTGAATATGTCCCGACCTGATATAATTGACCTGAGCCCTTTATGACATGGATGAATACCTGAAATGCAGACAACAAGGATATGTAGACTAGAATCAGAAATCAGATTCCACAGACTGTCATCCACTTATACTTTACATTTATATGCATGCGAAAACCAAATATGGGTTTGCGTAAAGTTTGCCATTCCACTCCATCACTGCACTTTTGTCTAATGCCAGCAATTTTGTCAGTTTGATTTGAATATAATTCCATCAGAAGAGGGAGTTTTTTGTTGTGTTTTTTTTTTTTTTTTTTTCCTTTTAAGTGAAAAAGACCCCAATTTGTGTCGTAAATGTCAAAATCAGGTTTTCGCATGTCCGCAAGTGCCATATGACTGTGGGTTGTCACGGAAAACGTTTTTAGATTCTAGTCTCCGTACAATTGTTAAGTTAATCTAGCATTTTGACTATGTCATTGCGCTCACTTGAGGCACATATCAGCTTGTGACATATTCCGTGTTCAAGCTGTATGGACTTGATAAGGCAATGGGTTTACCTTTGACCCTCTCAGCATAATCAAGTAACAAAAACTGATATAACCTTACAAACTATCAGACTATTCCCAAAGCAAATTGGATTGTATCCCCTGACTGCACAAACCAGAACTGCTCCTGATCTCATATTTTCTACTTTATATCCCATTTTGCCAGTTAAAATGTTTTCATTGTACCATCAAAACCATTCACTTTGATCTGAGACACTAATTAGTAATGTGTTCAACAGTGTAATGGAGAGAAAGGAGCACTTATTTGTTTGTCTACCTCTTTGTTTAATGCAACAGGTGCCCATTGTCCCTAAAAAGTTTTCTCTCTGGTTTATACACCTATGCATTGATTCCTCGAGACCTTTCCGTCGTCAGTTAATGGTCTCAACATATGCAAAGTATCAATGTGAAGCATGGAAGCTAAGCTGAACAAGATAGAAAATTTGAAACGCGGACGAACAAGGGTGGGGACAAAAGGCTCAAAATACATGTATTTTCTATCACTGAAAAGTAAATCAACTTGTGATTGGTTGAACAAATATTTTAAGCCAATCAGAAGCTGCGTTACTCACAAATGTAGAAAAATCTGGAGAATAAGTCTCAGAATGTTCTTCAGAATGGTTCGTGAATACGGACCCAGGAATTCGTGCCGGCCTGCTAAGTATAGAGAAACTGTTCTCTATAGGAATAGATAAATAACAGTATAGCCAGCAACTTACGGAATTCCTGAGCGGGTCCTTAGAAGTCCTGGCCGGCCAGTCTGTTAATGTTCAGCCAAACTACTGCCCACGTCTGGGTTAAGTCAGCTATCGTTGTAGAACTTGGTATCTCAAAAGGTAGTGTAATCAGGTTGAAGAAGTGAAGTCGAGTGTCCCTGTCCTAGAGTCGTGCAAACCCAGGTAAACGCCTGCGCATGTGCAGGATGGGCAGCTGCCTTCTCATTGGCTAATGCGAGAAGTTGTTTGTAAGCAACTTCTCGCCACCACTCGGGTAGATTCCGGGATCCGAACTATTCCCGGAAAGTAACGATACTACACTCCTCCCCGTTTTATCAAAAGGACCCTGACCCTTGCTCTAAGAACTAAAAAATCCTCCCCCCTGCTTTCTGCCTTGCAGATAAAAATAATATAAAACCCAAATTGACACTAAACCTAAACTAAACCTTTACATAAAAACTTCCTCCCCCCTACCCTTTTCTTATTCCATAGCACCCTCAGCAAGACCCAACGCGCTTCCAGGGACCTTTTTGGTCTTGGACAACCAACATGGATCAATCTTTACTTTCTCTACATGATCAGACCCGTCATTGAAACCTATGGAAACTTATACAGCCTCCTTGTATTTTCGAGGGTACAACGCATCAACTCCTCATATTCCATACCCCTTCTCCGAGCCACCCTCTCTCCAACATCACCTAGGAAAGCAGGAGTGCTCCAAGAAAGGCCCATATGGGTTGGAAAATAAGGAGCGTCCGTCTCCAGAAGTAGCCTATTTAAAGGCACCTCACCCAGTCCAAGTTGCTGTTCCCCCGAAAAGCCAGTAACCAAGGCCGTAAACCCAAAGTAACAATTGACAAAAACACCTGTCCATTCCTCCACATCTTCTCTCCTACCCGTAAAACAATGTAGATGGATAGGTTGAAGGGGTGCACAGTATTGTCGAACCAATGATAGGGCTCTAGAATACAAGGACACACCTTCCGCAGATTCATCACCTCTCAAATGCAAAACAAGAGGTTTCCTGACACATGAATAGGATAATAGATTACAGAAGACTTCCTGTTGAAACGGCCAAGTGTCTCTTGGTTCCGTCATGTCCAATCCAATTTCACCCAATGCTACGACCCGAGGGTTAGCTAGAAGGGTACTGAAATGTTTTTCTAGAGCAGGAGTAAACTGCTGTATTTTCCTCGGGTGAACGCCAATGGCAATTCTTAAGCTGGGATCACTCGGCAGAACACTAGGGAACCCATCTGGGTCACAATACACCGCCACAGCCCCCACAATATCCAGAGTTCTAGTGGGTTTATGTTTGAGATTGTAGCTCAAAACTTCACTAAGCTTTCTAGCTCTAGAAGGTCTGCCCCACAATTTCTTCGCTAGACGGTCAAGATGCATATGACTGTCAATAGCAATTATTTTACCTGTTCCCGTGGCGATGTGGGTATCAGTTTCCATATTAGTTACAGTTTCAACTCCTTGGGAGTCCTCGCATGCGGGCTCTGCCCGACTGCCTTGCATAGGACCCCCAGATGTCTGAGGTTTAGACAAAGACTGCCCAACAGTTTTCCCACTTCTGGGACCCTTGAACTTCTCAAAAAACTGTCTTCTCTGCTCCCCTGATAACAAATTAAACATTGCCACTAGGCAACGCCAGTGTATCAGACAAGCAGGTGAATTTGGAGGTTTCAGCTTGAAACGGTCTGGGAGCATCCAGCCTGTATGGTTGCAAAGTGCTACCATTCCCTTGGAAGCTCTCAAGGTGATCAAGCATTCACCTTTGAGACATTCGGAATCTTTTATTTTGGGAATTATATCTTCTAATGGGCCATCCTGACCAAACAATAACCGTCTCAAGATTCTCAACCCGTAAACACGTCTTTCCTGAAATGCAGAGTCGCCCATTAATACTGCGGGGACATCGTATAGTATAATTTGGGCAGATGCATTTTGTTTACGTGAGCTCTCAAAGAACGCGTCCTTGTCTCGCATCCCATATAAGGGCAAGAAGAACCCGTTCCCCGAAACAATCGCTGAGCCCCACAAGACGCTTCTCCATGTAGAGTTACCTGCCGGGTCGTTTCGGCAGACATGTCAGTTGACAACGTCACACTCACATCCCCACCCAAACGTTTTAGTAATTTACCCGACCCAGCAGAACCTGGTGTGTCTGCTGAACTGCATTCTGGCACCCCCACCTCTTCAGCAGTTTCTGCTGCTACAGGAACCTTTGGTGTTACTGCACCAATATTACTGATTTCCTGTAAAGGTGATAAATGACCAGGTTGCAACTCAATTTCCTCCGGGTCAGACAATTCTGTTTCTTTGGGAGGACAGGGTTCGCTGGAAGTACCAGGAACAGCGGATTCCCCGTAGTACCTGATATCCCTACTAGGGGCCAACACATCCCTGTCCGGCTGAACTTTAACTTTCGGTAAGGACACACGGTTTCGCTTCTTAATTTTATGAGGTATATTATTCAAGATCCACTGGTTACTGAAATGGACAGTTGCATCCAATTGTGCTCTTTCGACCCAAGACCAGTTGTTTCGTTTTTTAGCTAGACGGTAACACTGAATCACCAGTCTAGCAAAATCCTCATGTTTAACGAAACCTAAACCTAATGTATAAAACAGGTCCCTGGGGGGCATCAAAATACCCTTGCCCAAATTTCCTTCCACCACCTTGATGGCTTGGGCCGCCTTCTCGGATAAATCCGTTGATGGGTAAGTACTCGATGCCATTTTTTTGGTCTTGCTCTAGATATAAATTGACAGTTGTACCTGTAAAATAATACAACTTATTATATCTTTCTAAAATTTACCATAAAAATACAAGTCCCCCTTAACCTTTACCTTGGGGACTAATATTAATTTAGGGTAAAGTATTTAATATCACATGTTTATATTTATCACAGTTTACGGACACTGGTTCTCACTCATTTGTGGTTCTTCCCAACATCTTGATAGCTCTTCCCGAGTCTCAAGATCAGTACTAATTATCAGGTATACACTTTGGACATTGGTATTTATCTATTTTTCTTGCTTGTGCCGGAGTTATTTGCACACAATGTCCATGGAACCATTCTGCACATGAATCCCACTGTATCATGAAACCCCCCCCCCCCCATATGGCTTTCTACAAATACAATATTGAATCTCTCTATCCTTATTCGGACAGGATTTGAAATTCTTTCTGTATCGTATCAACCAAGAAGGGAGTTCCCTATCCTTACAGATTTTCATCCTATCATGATGGGCTACTACAATGGAACCTTTTAATTTCACCCTATAGGTATAAGCCGATAATTTTTGGATAACTATCCCAGGACCTTTCCATATTGGTTGTAATTTTTGGCTAAGGCTTTTGTGACTAGGATTTTCATATATGAAAATTATGTCACCTTCTTTAAAAGCCCGCTCGAGAACTCTTAGATCGTAGTCCCGCTTCATTCGAAGTTGACTAGATTCAAGAACCTCCCGAGCAGTTTTATGAGCCCGAGACATTGCTTTTTGCAAATTAGCGCAGTATTCTGGATAGTTATCATTGGTTTGGCTGCCTATTGGGAATATGAGATCAATGGGCAGATTTATTTCTCGGCCCAGCATTAACATATTGGGCGTATACCCAGTTTGCCTGTTAATACTAGCCCGAATAGCCCCTGCAATTTGAGGTACCCATATATCCCAATCTTTTGAAGACCCCTGGACATAGCACCTTAATGCGTCCATAAGCGTCCTATTGAAACGTTCCACTTGCCCATTCCCCGAGGGTCTGTAAGGTGTGGTTCTTGTTTTGTGCATACCTGTAACTTTACATAGCTCTGCAAATAAGGCACTCTCAAAATTTCTCCCTTGATCACTAAAAATTTCAAAGGGAAATCCGAAACGTGAACAGAACTCATTCACCAGTGCCCTCGCAGTTACCTCTGCTGTTTGTGAGGGCAACGGAATACATTCTACCCATTTAGTGAATTGATCCACCATCATAAGTATGTACTCATTGCCCCTTGAAGTTTTTGTGAGAGGGCCCAAAAAATCAATATGCACCCTATCTAGAGGAGAACCGGATTGGTGTATTTGTAGTTCTGATCTATTTTTTCTAGTTGGTTTTTTATACTTATTGCACAGGCTACATGAAGCTACATAATTCTGGACGTCTTGATCCATATTATACCAATAAAATTTCATCTTGATTCTATCCTTTGTACGGATAATACCCTGATGACCTCCCATTGGTATTTCATGATTTAAGACCATTATCTCCTTTTTGAGTGTGGAGACTTCTTCCACAATAAACCATTTTTAATGAGGAATGTTTCCTTGTTCAGCCACATGTGTTTGGTGGCAGGACTAGACCTGAAAAGCACCCCTTCCGGAGGTTCATTCCCTTCCCGACACCAAGCCACAATTAATTTTAAAGGTTCCTCATTATTTTGAAATTCTGTCAATTGTTTTGCCGTATAGCCCCAGCCCTCTAGTGGTCCCAAATCGCCTGTGGATATGTTAAGTACCTTATTTGATTCACTTTTATACAAATCGGTCATGGACTGGTTTATTCCCAATTGTTCTGGGGATGGTCTGCAACCCACAGAAGGCAACACATCATCCACAGATTCTGCAAAACATGACCAATTTTTATGGGCTCTTTGACAATACATGCATCCCTTACAGGGTAACTTTTCTAAGTTATAGCCCATTTTGTAGTTGTTACAAATATCACCAACAGGGATTCTAGAGAGTGCATCTGCATTTTGGTGTTTGCTTCCCGCTCGATGCTTTATTGTCATATTGTATTGGGCTAATTCCTCTAACCATCTTGCCAGTTGACCTTGTGGATTTTTAAAAGTTAATAACCACGTCAAACTGCTGTGGTCTGAGCGAATTAAGAATTGTCGCCCCAATAAATAGTGCCTGAACTGACGAGTAAAGCGTATCACTGCAAGAAGTTCCTTCCAAGTGGTACAATACCTCCTCTGTTCAGGGGACAAAGACAGACTCGCATAAGCAATAACCTTCTCTTGACCTCCCTGTACCTGTGATAATTGGGCTCCTATTGCGTTTTGAGATGCATCCGTATCGAGAATGAATAGACCAGTCCTATCAGGTAGGCTTAAAACTGGAGCCGATGTTAGAGCTTTCTTGATTCTTATGAATGACTCCTGTTCTGCAGACTCCCATTTAAACTCATTCGTTCCGGTTAGTGCATATAATGGGGCAGCCAGATTTGCGAAGTCCCTTATAAACCCACGATGATAATTGACCAACCCCAAGAAACGTTCCACATCTTTGGAACTTTGGGGCACCGGCCAATTCTCCACAACTCTGTACTGTTCATTACTTATTTCTAACCCGTTACCCGAAACCAGTCTACCTAAGAATTCTACCTTCCGTTGGAAGAAAAGACATTTCTTGGGCTTCAGCTTAAGCTGATACTCTCTCAGTCGGGAGAATACTTCCCTAAGATTTGAGAGGTGATCATCAAAACTAATGCCCATTACCATAATGTCATCCAGGAAGGCTAGAACTATATTCCAGATAAGCCCTCTCAATACCAAGTTGATTGCTCTTGCAAATGTGGCAGGTGCATTACAGAGACCAAAAGCCATTTTCACAAATTGGAACAATCCATACTTTGTAATGAATGCGGTTTTCTGCTGGTCTTCATCTGCAATTGGTATTTGCCAATATGCGGAATTAGCGTCCAGTTTTGAAAACCACACATTACCAGAAAGGGTATCTAAACATTCCTCAATAATGGGTAAGGGATAGGTATCCTTCTTCGTAACGTTGTTAAGGGCTCTAAAATCTAAACACCATCTCACACTACCGTCTCTTTTTCTAATCAAAACAGGAGGGGAGGCCCACTCTGAAATTGAGGGTTTTATAACCCCTGCATTCAGCATCTTATTCAGATGGTCCTCCTCTTCATTAGCAAACTCAATGGGGGTACGCCGCATTTTCTGTTTTATGGGCCTAGCATCACCAGTGTCAATTTTGTGCTCTAACGCAGTAAAATTACCCAAATCATAATCATTTTTGGAAAACACATCCTGATATTCTATTAAAAGTTTTTTGAATTTAATAGATTGCTCCAGTGTCAAGTTATTTTTTGAATTTTCAATAACTATTTTCAAATGTTCAGGCAGTTCTTCCTCACCACTTTTTACCATTGTCCGGTAGATTTTTGCATTTGCATAAATCTCCTCTGGTATTGGATGAGTTTGCAAAAATTCATGGGCAGCTCCTAATTTGGTATTCTTTTTTCAATATTTGGTGATTATTGGTTAGATTCAAAACACATGTAACCGGGTTTTTTCCATTAATTAAACTTTTACTAATTAATAAGTTTTTGTGACTTGTCGGTTCCATGTAGAATTGATCCAAATTTGTATCACAGTAGCACCTCACCAATTTTACTGAATTTGGAGGAATAACTGTCTTTTTCAGTACAGATACTTTCCCCAAAGACTTGTTTGGTGTTGGCGTGCTACTCATCTTAATCTTAAGATTACCTAATACCAAAGTGGAATTGCTGATGTTTATGTCTACTTTGTATTTTTTCAGGAAATCTAAACCTAACAACATATCATCTTCTATGGGCGCTACATATACCCATTCCTTGAAGATGTTATCCTCCAATTTCACTTCTACAGGTCCTACTACAAAACCTAACATTTGTAAGTTTTTTCCTGCCGTGTGGAGTCTAACTGTTTTGACAGTTTCTGGTTTAGGGCTAAGCCTACGATAAATCCCATCAGAAATAATGGTGACTTCGGCTGCAGAATCAACAATAGCCTGTATATTCACCCCATTTACTGAAACCAGGATTCTTAACCTATTTCCTGACTTAAGTTGTTGAACATAAATTTCATCAGTCTCCATAATTTCAATAGGAATATTGTTTTCAATCTGCCCCCCTTTCTTTGTACTACTGCTGCCTGAACATTCAAAATTTTGGCCTTTTTCAGACTCATTCAGGGTCGGTTTTAGGCCTCTTTGTCCGACCCCGACTCGTTTAAATCGGTTTCTACTTCATACTCTTTCTCACAGAATGACACAGACTTGGATAGTTGTCTTTTACGTGACGGGCACTCTTTCATGAAATGGCCAACACCCCCACATTGAAAACAAGTATCTGATTCCCTATTCCCTTTAGGGGATGTTGGTGATCTTTCACGGGGACTTGACCTCTGACCATAAGTTTGGCCAGGAGGTGTTCTCGTCACTTTTGAAAGCATGGATATAATTGTATCCATTTTTCTTTCAAAAATATTTGACATATTGTCAACTTTTCTTTCAACTATTTTAATTTTTTCTTCCAATATATTTATTCTATCCAAGTCTTTGGAAGGGCTGGGTGGTCTAAATTTTTGTGACATGTTGGTAACCGCCTGCACAACATGCTCATCCGAGCTAGTGTTTACAGAGGGTACCATCTGTCCTTTATCTGATCCAAAAATAGCCTTATAATTCAATTGCTGCCATTTAATTGCCGCTGCCGCATTTTCCAGGGAGTTAGGTCGTTGGTTTCCAGAGATAACCCTATACCCCGCCTCCCTATCGGTGCAACCCTGGCAGAATCGTGTAACTGACAGGGACGTAATCTTCCAGATAGGAAATTCTGGGTATGCCCTCGCACCCAGGTCACCTATCCTATCTGCCCAATCTTCCAAGCTTTCATTAGGCTTCTGGGTTTCTGTCATAAACTGAGCCATGAGATTCTCGGGGATATCATTCCTGCCAAATCTACATGCTAGTTTATTGATAATATCATCATACCTAAGCTGTGGGTACTTGTTCATTTCTGAAGCGAAGAACTCGCCAGCTTTTCCCGTCAAAACCCACATAAGCCCTTCCATTCTTGGTCGCTCCAAGAATCCTTGACCATCACAATAACAATTATATTTTGTTATAAACCTTCCCCAGTCAGTACTGCCATCATATATAAGGGATGATGGTAAGCTATTTGGCGAAAATTTCTGTCTTTCATTTGCCACCCTATTTCTTTCTTCTCCCCTTCTCATGTCTTGTAGCAAGAGAGAGAAGGCTTGTCTACTTTCATTTTGCCCCTCCAATAAAGCAGAAAGAGTATTAATTAATAATTTGTCTTCCTCCTCTTCGGTTTTATCATCCTTTTTATTTCCCCTATTTTTACCAGGATTCTTATATTTTTCTTCTTTAACAAATTTTGGGGTAGATTGCCTTTGTGTTTTAGGCTTGGCCCCCAGACTTTCAAAAGAATCGTTTGAAGATCTTCTTCTAGAAATTTGAATATCATGAATTAATTTTTCTTTATTTTCTGAAGTGAAAGGTAATTCTGGCAAATCACCCAAATATTTGCTTTCAGTTGGATTAATAGAAAAATCTATTTTATCCAAAGCCTCCGCTGAAAACTTTAATCCGGGCAATTGGCCAATGTTTTCTTTAGTAATTGGGGCAATTGTTCTCATTTGGATGATTTTGTCTGAATTAACTTCTCCAATCCCTTTTAATTTCATTAATTCTGATTTTGAGGCGAAGTTGATGTTAATTTTGTCAGACATAATGAAAACCGAAGAGAAACAAGACTAATTAACAATAAAAATGTACCTTTTCTGTAAAAATTTTGCAAACTCGCCACCCTAACTGTAAACCGGAAACGGAAGTTAATCAGCAGCGAATGCAAAAAATTGCTGCCCTAACTATAATCCGAACACGGAAGTTAATTAGCAGTCAATGCAAAATATTTTTCAGAGTTTCCCACGGAATTTCGCTATCGCTTTCTCTAATGCTTCCAAAAAATGTTCAACTTAGCACGTGTCCAGTTTAGAAAAGTTTTCCGAAAAATTGCGAATTTCAAGCTAAAGTGTAACGAGGTTCAATTGCTCGCAGCGCCAATTATAGAGAAACTGTTCTCTATAGGAATAGATAAATAACAGTATAGCCAGCAACTTACGGAATTCCTGAGCGGGTCCTTAGAAGTCCTGGCCGGCCAGTCTGTTAATGTTCAGCCAAACTACTGCCCACGTCTGGGTTAAGTCAGCTATCGTTGTAGAACTTGGTATCTCAAAAGGTAGTGTAATCAGGTTGAAGAAGTGAAGTCGAGTGTCCCTGTCCTAGAGTCGTGCAAACCCAGGTAAACGCCTGCGCATGTGCAGGATGGGCAGCTGCCTTCTCATTGGCTAATGCGAGAAGTTGTTTGTAAGCAACTTCTCGCCACCACTCGGGTAGATTCCGGGATCCGAACTATTCCCGGAAAGTAACGATACTACATAAGGATTACATATTATCCTTCAAATGGAAGCTGAATAAGACTGAAAATTCAAAATGAAACGGGGGTGGAACATAGGTGGGGACGTAAGACTCATAGTCCGATCTTCTGCCACCCTTTCCATTCAAAAAGTTGTCCAATTTCCTTGTATAGCATGTATCGATCAGGAATATGTCCCCGTTTGCAAAGGATTACACACAACCCTTCAAAATGGACATAAACGTCACTTTTAATCCATATTTTCACACAATTCTAATCGAATTTTCACAACTACTCGAGGTCCTTTGTTCCAATTTCTTTCAAAGGGGAGGGGTAATATGTAAATAAATAATTTTGTCAGGCAAAATTCAGCTGCCTCTCTGACTAAGTGGGCTAGACGGTCAGCCCGATAGTAATTTTTAATCTTGGTCCGGATTATTTCAGGGTTCTATCCTCTGACCCCTTTCGTTCCATGTTTTTTCCCTCTGTCACAATGTTTCCCCCATTCTGCCTTGGTTCTTGGATAGATCTATATGTAGATCTACAATGTTTATGTGAAACCGGTGCAAACTATTTTCTCTGTAACTTTCCACTTACATATCATATTTACGTGCACGCGAAAACCAAATACGATTTTGCTTAAAGTTTGCCATTCCACTCCCTGACTGTTCTTTTGTCTACGGCCACCAATTTTGTCATTCCGATTTGAATATAATTTCATCAGGAGAGGGAGTTATTTAGTTGCTGGTGAATACGGACCCAATAATTCGTGCCGGTCTGCCAGGAATTACACATTAAACTTCAAATGGAAGCTGAATAAGACAGAAATTTCAAATTGAAACGGGTGTGGAACAAAGGTGGGGACTGAAGTCTCATAGTCCGATCTTCTGCCACCGCTTCATTCAAAGACGCGCTAACTTCCTTGTTTTATGACATGTCTCGATCAGAAATATGTCCCCGTTTGCAAAGGATTACGTCAGTTATAAACCACTTTTTTTTCTCAACAATTCTAATGGAATTTTCACAAGTACTTGAGGGTTTTTGTTTCTATTTTTTGGAAGGGGAGGAGGAATATTAAGCCCGTCCCCGTTGTAGATATACTGGCACAGGCTACTCTGTCGTTGCTATTCAGTGGGCTACATGTATATCACAAAATAGCCGATCAGATCAGCATACACATTTCCAGTTTGGCTGCAGAGGTAACATTGCGATTTTGTACAATTTGAAATTGGTAATCGAAACTAACAGAAATATTAGCAAACATAAAAGGTGATACCAAAAATTAAATTTACTTATTCGTCAGGTCAAGAATGTTGGAAAAATTGCGGCTCTGGAAGTCAAAGTGACCTCCTCTGAATCTCTGTTAGTCAAGCGTCCTGTTCTAAAAATACACAAACAGAATTCTGACCGTTTTTAGTAGCCTGTACTGATCTCTATACCCTTGCTGTATCAGAGAACGTTACCAATCTAGGAGAATATGAAAATAAACAATTTTGTCAGGCAGAATTCAGCTGCCTCTCTGGCTTAGTGTGATAGACGGTCAAACCGATACTGATTTTTAATTTTCGTCCTGGTTAAGGCTTCCAATCTCTGACCCCTTTATTTCTACCTTTTTTCCCTCTTTCACAATATTTTTCCCGATTGTCTTGGATAGATCTATATGTAGATCTATAATATATATATCTTAAACCGATGTAAACTGTGTCACCCTACTGAATTAGCATATTTTCTTTGTAACTAGATTTTAACCCAAATAAATATGCTTAGTTAGGCTCTAGCCCTGAATATGTCTTTCCTCTCTGGCTTAGTGGGCTAGACGATCAGCCCGATAGTAATTTTTAATCTTGTTCCGGGTTAACTTCAGGGTTTCATTCTCTGACCCCTTTCTTTCCATCCTTTTTCCCCATGTCACAATATTTTACCCCATTATGTCTAGGTTCTTGGATAGATCTATATGTAGATATATATCATTTGTCTTAAACCGATGTAAAATTTTTCATCCATTTTAATAAGCCTCTTGTAATTGTAACTAGTTTTGACCCCAAATAAATATGTTTAGGCTCTAGCACTGAATATGTCCCGACCTGATATAATGTGACCTGAGCCCTTTATGACATGGATGAATACCTGAAATGCAGACAACAAGGATATGTAGACTAGAATCAGAAATCAGTTCCCACAGACTGTCATCCACTTATACTTTACATTTATATGCATGCGAAAACCAAATATGGGTTTGCGTAAAGTTTGCCATTCCACTCCATCACTGCACTTTTGTCTAATGCCAGCAATTTTGTCAGATTGATTTGAATATAATTCCATCAGAAGAGGGATTTTTTTGTTGTGTTTTTTTTTCCTTTTAAGTGAAAAAGACCCCAGTTTGTGTCGTAAATGTCAAAATCACGTTTTCGCATGTCCGCAAGTGCCATATGACTGTGGGTTGTCACGGAAACCGTTTTTAGATTCTAGTCTCCGTACAATTGTTAAGTTAATCTAGCATTTTGACTATGTCATTGTGCTCACTTGAGGCACATATCAGCTTGTGACATATTCCGTGTTCAAGCTGTATGGACTTGATAAGGCAATGGGTTTACCTTTGACCCTCTCAGCATAATCAAGTAACAAAAACTGATATAACCTTACAAACTATCAGACTATTCCCAAAGCAAATTGGATTGTATCCCCTGACTGCACAAAGCAGAACTGCTCCTGATCTCTTATTTTCTACTTTATATCCCATTTTGCCAGTTAAAATGTTTTCATTGTACCATCAAAACCATTCACTTTGATCTGAGACACTAATTAGTAATGTGTTCAACAGTGTAATGGAGAGAAAGGGGCACTTATTTGTTTGTCTACCTCTTTGTTTCATGCAACAGGTGCCCGTTGTCCCTAAAAAGTTTTCTCTCTGGTTTATACACCTATGCAATGATTCCTCAAGACCTTTCCGTCGTCAGTTAATGGTCTCAACATATGCAAAGTATCAATGTGAAGCATGGAAGCTAAGCTGAACAAGATAGAAAATTTGAAACGCGGACGAACAAGGGTGGGGACAAAAGGCTCAAAATACATGTATTTTCTAACACTAAAAAGTAACACAACTTGTGATTGGTTGAACAAATATTTTAAGCCAATCAGAAGCTGCGTTACTCACAAATGTAGAAAAATCTGGAGAATAAGTCTCAGAATGTTCTTCAGAATGGTTCGTGAATACGGACCCAGGAATTCGTGCCGGCCTGCTAAGGATTACATATTATCCTTCAAATGGAAGCTGAATAAGACTGAAAATTCAAAATGAAACAGGGGTGGAACATAGGTGGGAACGAAAGACTCTTAGTCCGATCTTCTGCCACCCGTTCCATTCAAAAAGTTGTCCAATTTTCTTGTTGTATAGCATGTATCGATCAGGAATATGTCCCCGTTTGCAAAGCATTACACACAACCCTTCAAAATGGACATTAACGTCACTTTTAACCCATATTTTCAAACAATTCTAATGGAATTTTCACAACTACTTGAGGTCCTTTGTTCCAATTTCTTTGAAAGGGGAGGGGTAATATGTGAATAAATAATTTTGTCAGGCAAAATTCAGCTGCCTCTCTGACTAAGTGGGCTATACGGTCAGCCCGATAGTAATTTTTAATCTTGGTTCGGATTATTTTCAGGGTTCTATTCTCTGACCCCTTTCTTCCCATCTTTTTTCCCTCTGTCACAATATTTCCCCCATTCTGTCTTGGTTCTTGGATAGATCTATATGTAGATCTGTAATATTTATGTGAAACCGGTGTAAACTTTGTCATCCAAATGAATTAGCCTATTTTCTCTGTAAAGTTTCCACTTACATATCATTTACGTGCACGCGAAAACCAAATACGATTCTGCATAAAGTTTGCCATTGCACTCCCTAACTGCACTTTTGTTTAATGCCGCCAATTTTGTCATTCTGATTTGAACCTTATTCCATCAGGAGAGGGAGTTATTTTGCTGCTGGTGAATACGAACCCAATAATTCGTGCCGGTCTGCCAGGAATTACATATTATACTTCAAATGGAAGCTGAATAAGACAGAAATTTCAATTTGAAACGGGCGTGGAACAAAGCTGGGGACTAAAGACTCATTGTCCGATTTTCTGCCACAGTTGCATTCAAAGTTGCGTTTATTTCCTTGTTTTATGGCATCAGACTTCAAAATAGAAATAAACGTCACATTAAACCCATTTTTTCGAACAATTCTAATCGAACTTTCACAAGTACTTGAGGTCCTTTCTCCCAGTTTCTTTGAAAGGGGAGGGGAAATAAGTAATTTAATAATTTTGTCAGGCAGAATTCATCTGCCTCTCTGGCTTAGTGGGCTAGACGGTGAGCCCGATAATGATTTTTAATCTTGGTCCGGGTTAACTTCAGGGTTCCATTCTCTGACCCCTTTCTTTACACCTTTTTTCCCCCTGTCACAATATTTTACCCGATCATGTCTCGGATAGATCTATATGTAGATCTATAATATATATCTTAAACCGGTGCAAACTGTCCTGATCCAACATAATATGACCTGAGCCCGTAATGGCATGGATAAATACCTAAAATGCAGACAACAAGGATAGGTAGACTAGAATAACAAATCAGTTTCCACAGACTGTCATCCACTGATGTTTTACATTTATATGCATGCGAAAACCAAATATGGGTTTGCCTAAAGTTTGCCATTCCAGTCCATCACTGCACTTTTGTCTAATGCCAGCAATTTTGTCAGTTTGATTTTAATATAATTCCATCAGGAGAGGGGGGGTTTTGTTCTGATTTTTTTTTTTTTTTTTTAAAGTGAAAAACAGCCCAATTTGTGTTGTAAATGTCAAAAATCAGGTTTTCGCATGTCTGCAAGTTCCACATGAGAGTGAGCTGTCCCGGAAACCGATTTTAGATTCTAGTCTCCGTAAAATTGTTAAGTTAATCTAGCGTTTTGACTATGTCGTTTGAATCACTTGGGGCACATGTCAGCTTGTGACATATTCCGGGTGCAAACCCTGGCTAGCCATATGGATTTGATAAGGAAATGGGTTTACCTTTTTCCCTCTCAGCATAATCAAGTAACAAAAACTGATATACCCTTACAAACTATCATACTATTCCAGAAACCAAATTGGATTATATCCCCTGACTGCACAAAGCAAAACTGCTTCTGATCTGTTTTTTTTTCTACTTCATACCCCATTTTGCCAGTTAAAATGTTTTCAATGTACCATCAAAACCATTCACTTTGATCTGAGACACTAATTAGTGATGTGTTCAACAGTGTAATGGAGAGAAAGGGGCACTTATTTGTTTGTCTACCTCATTGTTTCATGCAACAGGTGCCCGTTGTCCCTAAAAAGTTTTCTCCCTGGTTTACACACCTATGCCATTATTCCTCGAGACCTTTCCGTCGTCAGTTAATGGTCTCAACATATGCAAAGTATCAATGTGAAGCATGGAAGCTAAGCTGAACAAGATAGAAAATTTGAAACGCGGACGAACAAGGGTGGGGACAAAAGGCTCAAAATACATGTTTTTTTCTAACACTGAAATATAACACAACTTGTGATTGGTTGAACAAATATTTTAAGCCAATCAGAAGCTGCGTTACTCACAAATGTAGAAAAATCTGGAGAATAAGTCTCAGAATGTTCTTCAGAATGGTTGGTGAATACGGACCCAGGAATTCGTGCCGGCCTGCTAAGGATTACATATTATCCTTCAAATGGAAGCTGAATAAGACTGAAAATTCAAATTGAAACGGGGGTGGAACATAGGTGGGAACGAAAGACTCTTAGTCCGATCTTCTGCCACCCGTTCCATTCAAAAATTTGTCCAATTTCCTTGTTGTATAGCATGTATCGATCGGGAATATGTCCCCGTTTGCAAAGCATTACACACAACCCTTCTAAATGGACATAAACGTCACTTTTAACCCATATTTTCAAACAATTCTAATCGAATTTTCACAACTACTTGAGGTCCTTTGTTCCAATTTCTTTGAAAGGGGAGGGGTAATATGTAAATAAATAATTTTGTCAGGCAAAATTCAACTGCCTCTTCGTAGGCCCAACAATTTGAGAAACATTACTTGTAGAACGAGCTTGTACAGCGCTTCATTTTTGCCATCTGTGATTAATGATTGGAATTCACTTGCAGATGATACTAAGAATGCAGAATCATTGTCAGCTTTTAAATATCGTTTAAACATGGATAAACCTTGTCCACGGAGGCTTTATTTTTTTGGCGAAAGGAAAATTCAAGTTATACATGCAAGATTACGCAACAGATGCAGCAGTCTCAATGAACATCTGTACTTAAAAAAACTAGTGGAATCCCCGCTCTGTAGATGTGGTGCGGTTGAATCGACTAAGCACTTCTTTTTAGAATGTCCATTTTATAATAGCCAAAGAATTAGTCTTAGTTTCATTGTAAATGCTATAACAAACTTAACACTCCAAACCATTTTATATGGGGATGAAAATCTCAACCTGTTTGATAACCAAAGATTATTTGCCGCCGTGCACATCTATATCCGTGATAGTAAAAGGTTTACCAAATGATATCTAATTCTTATGTTTCCTATGTAACAGTTGATTTTATACCCGATCTGTTGCATAAATTCAAATCATTTCATTACCTTTTCTTTTAAACTTAAATATTGGTTTGGACCAGTTGAGTACGATTTGCTAACATCCTTATACGATTTTGGTTCCCTTAGTTTAAAGCAATCATTAGTTCTGTCATTTGTTTGGTCTAGCTGGAGGTTTCTACAGCTAATAAATAGGTGTCTTCAATTGAAATCTTCACCAATACCACTCCGCACCCTTTGGATATTCACTATGTTTTACAACTTTTTCTTTCAATTGCGTTCTTTGTCAGTGATTAGTAAGGATATGCTAATATAATAACCTTAAGCTGGATCTAGGAGAAGAACTTTATAACCCTAGCTTCCGTTCTTATCCTTTTCCTCAGTATATTTATCATATATTTGAATTTCCTCTTGTTTTGTTAAATTTGTATCTAATACTGATGAATAAAATATGTTTAAACTAAACTAAGTGGGCTATACGGTCAGCCCGATAGTAATTTTTAATCTTGGTCCGGATTATTTTCAGGGTTCTATTCTCTGACCCCTTTCTTCCCATCTTTTTTCCCTCTGTCACAATGTTTCCCCCATTCTGCCTTGGTTCTTGGATAGATCTATATGTAGATCTACAATATTTATGTGAAACCGGTGTAAACTTTGTCATCCAAATGAATTAGCCTATTTTCTCTGTAACTTTCCACTTACATATCAGGCCCCCAGCTGGGCGGGGGGATAGAAATAGCTCAGCTGTCGCACTACAGCAGGGGTAAGGCCCCCCCCCCAACTGTGCCTGCCTGTTTGCCGTGGGCTGCAACTCGTGTCGTTCGATGACAGGATCCTGGTGGTTGAGTGGATTCAGAGCTCGGCCCTTTGATGGCTCTGTTTTCGCAACACACCACTTTGGCCTTGAATTGAATTAAACGAGGGGTCAGGAAGGCCCGTTCTGATCATTCGGCTGGTCACGCCGAGCCCTAGGGTGTTTCTCTGACTTTGTTTTCTTTTAATCATACACAGCTACATCATTTCTCTGTCATCAGTTGCTGTATGTCAATACCCTAGAAGGCGGTGGCTCATGGGCTAATCGGGTGAAAGTTGGTGTTTGGTTGACACTTGTAACCGCCCAAAGTTAGTCTATGCTTGGTAGGACATTCTGCGGGCCTACATTTGTCCAGTCTAGCCCTTTCACTTCGAGTATATTACCGATGTATCCTTGTCATGATCTGAGTTGGACTTCCCCAGATCATGTCCCCTTGTTGGACTCCGAGGCGGGTGGGGAACATCGGTGATGAATATAAAACAACAACTATGGCTTCTCAAAAAAAGGCCAAGCGTGTACTCTCTGACTCTGATTCAGAGTCAGAATATTCAACACCTTCTTTATCATTTGCACGTTTCTTAGTCATTGAATCTGTAGACTCTACCAAACCCGTTACAAAACTATCTCCTTTTATTATTGAAAAATCCCTTTCGGCTATCCTTGGTACACCCAAATCTGTTAAAAAACTTAAAAATGAAACCTTGATTGTTGAGTGCTTCTCGCAACAACAGGTTAGAAATCTACTTGGACACAAGAAATTTTTCAATCTTGATGTCAAAATATTTCCTCACAAGACCCTTAATACCTCCAAGGGGATCATTAGATGCAAAGAATTAAGCTTCTGTGACTCTTTGGAGGAAATCAAGTCAAACCTCAAAAGCCAGGCTGTGTCTGATGTGAAGAGAATTTCAGTTCTCAGAGATGGCATTCGTAGAGATACACATACATACATCTTAACATTCTCTACGCCAACTCTCCCTACTTCAGTTAAAATTGGATTTCAATCGGTCAAGGTCGACGTTTACGTGCCTAATCCGTTGCGCTGTTATAAATGCCAGCGGTACGGCCATCATGAAAGTAACTGCAGAAGCACACCTGTTTGTCCCAAATGTGCTTTTGAAGGGGAAAACCATGACCAAAAGACTTGCAATAACCCTCTTCTCTGTGTCAATTGCAAGTCTTCTCATCCTACCTATTCCAAAGAATGTTCAGTTTGGAAAGATGGGAAAGAAATCCTGTCAATCAAGTTTAAGGAGAATGTTACCTTTTTGGAAGCCAGGAAAACAGTTGAAAAACGCAGGTCTGATCAGGCATTGTTGAGCAAAAGCACAACATATGCAAATGTTGCATCTCCTTTGCCTGCAAATGGACATTGTCCAGCGTGCGAACTGTTGGCTAAAAAACTTCTCCAAAAGTTTCCTGAAATGACAAGTGAACTGAAAGCTCTCCTTCCCAATGTCGAGGTTACAACACCTTCCACTCAGACTCAGCCTGCATCTGAAACAAACAAACCCTCTTCTGCACCCCCAAAACCCACAGACTCTCAAAGTATTCCTTCACAAAAAACCCCAAAGCCCTCTTCCTCTTCGCAAAATATTTCTTCAAAAAAAGCTTCAAAGCCATCTGCCCCTTCAAAACAGCCTCCTAAGAAACCCCAACCTCCACCTTCACAGTCTACAAATAAATCTAACGCTTCACCTAAAGATAACAAATCTTATCATGTACCCCGATCACCAAAAAGATCTTCCTCGAAATCTAAACCACAGTCCAGAGATAACCATGGATCCTGTGAAATAGCAGTCACAGTAGATGATCCGGTCCCTACCTCCAACAAATTTTCGGAGCTAGAGGACATGGATGCAGATACTGAAAATCTGGAAGGTGAGGCTTCAGATTCAGAAGCCTCTATCTGGTCCATTTCTAAAGATACTTGGAACAAGGACACTGACACTTGGCACTCGTCCAAACCCGAGACAACTGTAATTAAATCTATTTTAAAATGTATTGGTTTACGGCCTCTTTTTTTACTTTAGCTTTTGTACTCTCTTCATGCACTATGGATACCATAATCCAGTGGAATTGTCGAGGTCTAAAGTCAAACTTTGACGAACTTTCCCTTTTAATCAATGATCACAAACCAGTTGCTGTTTGTCTGCAAGAAACCTTCCTTAAGCGGGAGGATAATATTTCTGTCAAATACCATTCCATTTACAATAAAGTCTTTACCGAAGGCGAGAAAGCTAGAGGTGGTGTTTCTATTATTGTCAATAACAACATTCCTCATAAAGTTGTGTCTCTTAATACAAACTTGCAAGCTGTTGCCATCAGGTTATCTTTACACAGTGCCGTTACACTATGTTCTTTATATCTCCCCCCGAGCACACCTGTTAATGAGACCAATCTGAATGATCTCATTTCCCAATTGCCATCCCCCTATATTCTTGCTGGGGACTTTAATGGTCACAATGTTATGTGGGGTTGTGATGACACTAACCAGAGAGGTTTACAGTTGGAGAACTTCATTTCGAACAACTCTTTGTCTTTCATGAATGATAACAAGTCCAAAACCTACCTACATCCAGCAACTGGATCTTACTCATCTATTGATTTAACTTTATGCAGCCCAGTCTTACTTCCCAATTTCACTTGGAAAGTGAAAGAGGATTTGTGTGGAAGTGATCACTTCCCTATTATCTTTTCATCTACACAACCATCCAGCAGCATAAAACCACAGAAATGGAAGCTCTCCAAAGCCAATTGGAATAGATTTGAAACCGTCTGTGAACAGACCATTACACATGACAAATTTGGAGATTGCGATGATCCCGCAAAACTTTTCACTTCCCTATTAATTGATGCAGCTAAACAGTCCGTCCCTCAGACCTCGACAAATCCAAAACGTCCTGACAAGCCTTGGTACAATGAAGATTGTAAACAGGCTGTCAGAGACAGAAAACAAGCCCTTAGAAAGTTTAACCTCAGACCTACCAAAGAAAATCATAACCTATTCCGTATTTCCAGGGCAAAGGCTCATCGTACCATTAGAGAAAGTAAGCGCAAGGCTTGGAGACAATATGTTTCTAAATTAAATAGTAGAACTACTACTAAAAAAACCTGGGACATGATTAGAAAGATCAATGGCAAAGGCCAACCCCCTCTCAGTCACCTTAAAGTTAACAATACTTCGTTGGAATCACCCCAGGATATAGCTGATGCTCTTGCCGACACCTTTTGCAAAAAGTCTTCCTCTGCAAACTATTCTGAAAAGTTTCAGAGGAATAAAGCCAGAGAAGAAAAGAAAAAACTTAATTTCAATTCTTCTAATTCAGAGCACTATAATAAACTCTTCACTTTTAAAGAATTAAAATCTGCTCTGAATAAAGCTCACGATTCTTCTCCTGGCCAAGATAAAGTTCATTACCAGTTTTTAAAACACTTACCTTTTACTTCTCTCTCTGTTTTACTTGATATTTTTAATGATATCTGGCAGTCCGGTGATTTTCCTTCGTCTTGGCGAGAGGCACTAGTCATTCCTATCCCAAAACCTTGCAAGGATGCTAATGACCCAGCCAACTATCGTCCCATAGCTCTTACTAGTTGTCTCTGCAAGACCCTAGAACGTATGGTCAATGACAGGCTTGTCTGGTTTTTAGAGAAAAACAACCTTATCGTTGATGTACAGAGTGGATTTCGTCGCCAGCGTGGTACCATCGATCATCTTGTCCGCTTTGAAACCTTTGTCAGAGAAGCCTTTATTAATAGACAACATGTAGTATCTGTCTTTTTCGACCTTGAAAGCGCTTATGATACGACTTGGAAATACGGAATTCTTAAAGATTTACATGACTTTGGTCTTCGAGGCCGTCTTCCTCTTTTTATCTCAGCCTTCTTGGATGAACGTCTTTTCCGCGTCCGAGTTGGTAATACTGTCTCGGGAGCCCGGGAACAGGAGATGGGTGTGCCCCAAGGATGTATTCTCTCTGTTACACTTTTTAGTGTAAAAATAAACAGTATAGTTAAAGCTATCTGTCCTGGTGTAGACTGTTCTCTCTATGTTGATGACTTTGTTATATGCTTCAGGTCTCGAAATATGAATATTATTGAGAGACAACTTCAACAGTGTCTCAACAAACTCCAAACGTGGTCTGATGAAAATGGCTTCAAATTTTCCAAGTCCAAAACTAAGTGCATGCACCTATGTAATCTACGTGGTGTTCATCCAGACCCTGAACTGTATTTGGACAAAACTAAAATTGAAGTCGTTTCTGAATTTAAATTTCTCGGAGTCATCTTTGACAAAAAGCTTTCCTTCCTTCCTCACATCACTGCTCTTAAAAAGAAATGCAAGAAGGCTCTTAATCTTCTAAAGGTTGTGGCCCATTCTGAATGGGGAGCAGACCGTAAAGTCCTCTTGCGGCTTTATCGGTCTTTAGTTCGCTCTAAATTAGACTATGGATCTATCGTATACGGATCAGCCCGTAAATCTTGCCTTAAAATTCTCGATCCTATACACCACGAAGGCCTGCGTCTTGTACTTGGAGCTTTCAGAACTTCTCCCGTCAATAGTCTCTATGTTGAGGCTAATGAACCTTCTCTTTCTTACAGGAGGGAAAAACTCTCACTTCAATATTTTTTAAAACTGAAGTCAAATCGTTTTAACCCAACTCACAAAGTTGTTTTTAAACCTCAATATAAACGTCTTTTAGAAAGGAAACCAAATGTTATTCCCCCATTTGGTATCCGCATGGAGCCCATTATAGATAACCTTGGCATAGACATTGAGTCTATTGCCGACTATAAAATCTCTGAAATCCCTCCATGGACACTAAACAGTGCAGAATTCAGATTTGACCTTGCATCCGACAAAAAGTCAGTCACGGATAGAACTGTGTTTCATGCCAGATACAATAAGATAAAGGAGCATTATTTTTCCTTCAAACCAATCTATACAGCTGGATCTAAAGAGGGAAATTCTGTAGCAGCTGCCGCTATTTATGGAGAAAGGAGCTTAAAGTGCCGCCTTCCAAACAATTCCTCTATCTTCTATGCAGAAATTAAAGCTATTGATCTTGCCCTTAATCTAGCTGAACATTCTAATTCCAACCGTCTCATTATCTTTTCGGACTCTTTGTCAACATTACAGGCCCTTTCAAGTCAACGACTTGAGAACCCCTTGATCTGTAGTTTACTTGAAAGGATTTCACAAATTTCTTCTATGAATAGATTGGTGTTCTGCTGGCTTCCAAGTCATGTAGGCATCAAAGGCAATGAAAATGCCGATAGGTCTGCCAAATCTGCACTTAACCTTCCCATTTCAGATTTTAAAGTTCCACACACTGATTTTAAATCCTCTGTTTTAACACATATCCAGTCTTCTTGGCAATCCCAGTGGGATGCTGATGTTTTCAATAAACTGCATTCAGTAAAACCTTCCCTTGGTGAATGGTACCCCGTTTACAGGTCTGTTCGTCGAGAAGAAGTGATAATTGCACGACTTCGAATTGGCCATTCACGCATTACACATTCCTGGCTCTTGACCAGAGATGATGCCCCTGAATGTATTCCATGCAATGCACCCTTCTCTATAAAACACATTCTACTAGATTGCATTGACTTTCAGCCAGTTCGTACAAAATTTTTCAACGTCGATAGTTTAAAAAATCTTTTTGATTCTGTCAGCGTTGAATCTATTATCACTTTCATAAAGGAGATTGGCATTTACAATAAACTGTGATATTTGCTTTTTGAGTTTCTTACCCATCTAATTCTTAACCTTTCCATTTAAAACTTTGAGTAGGCAGGGAATGCCCAGCCACTCAATATTATATAAATATTATATTTTATACAAATTAAAAGTTACATATAACCTTTCATCATTTAAAGTCACACATAATATTTCTTAATTCAACTCTTTTATCATTATTAATGTATTGAAACTTTTTCAGTTTAAACAATTCCACCTTTATTATCTTTTAACACAGATATGCGCGCTAAATGACCAAAGCTGTCGATGCGCCATAAAACAACATTCATTCATTCATTCATTCTTACATATCATATTTACGTGCACGCGAAAACCAAATACGATTTTGCTTAAAGTTTGCCATTCCACTCCCTGACTGCTCTTTTGTCTAAGGCCACCAATTTTGTCATTCCGATTTGAATATAATTTCATCAGGAGAGGGAGTTATTTAGTTGCTGGTGAATACGGACCCAATAATTCGTGCCGGTCTGCCAGGGATTACATATTAAACTTCAAATGGAAGCTGAATAAGACAGAAATTTCAAATTGAAACGGGTGTGGAACAAAGGTGGGGACTGAAGTCTCATAGTCCGATCTTCTGCCACCGCTTCATTCAAAGACGCGCTAACTTCCTTGTTTTATGACATGTCTCGATCAGAAATATGTCCCCGTTTGCAAAGGATTACGTCAGTTATAAACCACTTTTTTTTCTCAACAATTCTAATGGAATTTTCACAAGTACTTGAGGGTTTTTGTTCCTATTTTTTGGAAGGGAAGGAGGAATATTAAGCCCGACCCCGTTGTAGATATACTGGCACAGGCTACTCTGTCGTTGCTATTCAGTGGGCTACATGTATATCACAAAATAGCCGATCAGATCAGATTTTGTACGATTTGAAATTGGTAATCGAAACTAAAAGAAATATTAGCAAACATAAAAGGTGATACCAAAAATTAAATTTACTTATTCGTCAGGTCAAGAATGTTGGAAAAACTGCGGCTCTGGAAGTGAGAGTGACCTCCTCTGAATCTCTGTTAGTCAAGCGTCCTGTTCTAAAAATACACAAACAGAATTCTGACCGTTTTTAGTAGCCTGTACTGATCTCTATACCCTTGCTGTATCAGAGAACGTTACCAATCTAGGAGAATATGAAAATAAACAATTTTGTCAGGCAGAATTCAGCTGCCTCTCTGGCTTAGTGTGATAGACGGTCAGCCCGATACTGATTTTTAATTTCCGTCCTGGTTAAGGCTTCCAATCTCTGACCCCTTTATTTCTACCTTTTTTCCCTTTTTCACAATATTTTTCCCGATTGTCTTGGATAGATCTATATGTAGATCTATAACATATATATCTTAAACCGGTGTAAACTGTGTCACCCTACTGAATTAGCATATTTTCTTTGTAACTAGTTTTTAACCCAAATAAATATGCTTAGTTAGGCTCTAGCCCTGAATATGTCCTGCCTCTCTGGCTTAGTGGGCTAGACGATCAGCCCGATAGTAAATTTTAATCTTGTTCCGGGTTAACTTCAGGGTTTCATTCTCTGACCCCTTTCTTTCCACCCTTTTTCCCCCTGTCACAATATTTTACCCCATTATGACTTGGTTCTTGGACAGATTTATATGTAGATATATATCATTTGTCTTAAACCGATGTAAAATTTTTCATCCATTTTAATAAGCCTCTTGTAATTGTAACTAGTTTTGACCCCAAATAAATATGTTTAGGCTCTAGCACTGAATATGTCCCGACCTGATATAATTGACCTGAGCCTTTTACGACATGGATGAATACCTGAAATGCAGACAACAAAGATATGTAGACTAGAATCAGTTTCCACAGACTGTCATCCACTTATACTTTACATTTATATGCATGCGAAAACCAAATATGGGTTTGCGTAAAGTTTGCCATTCCACTCCATCACTGCACTTTTGTCTAATGCCAGCAATTTTGTCAGTTTGATTTGAATACAATTCCATCAGAAGAGGGAGTTTTTTGTTGTGTTTCTTTTCCTTTTAAGTGAAAAAGACCCCAATTTGTGTCGTAAATGTCAAAATCAGGTTTTCGCATGTCCGTAAGTGCCATATGACTGTGGGTTGTCATGGAAACCGTTTTTAGATTCTAGTCTCCATACAATTGTTAAGTTAATCTAGCATTTTGACTATGTCATTGCGCTCACTTGAGGCACATATCAGCTTGTGACATATTCCGTGTTCAAGCTGTATGGACTTGATAAGGCAATGGGTTTACCTTTGACCCTCTCAGCATAATCAAGTAACAAAAACTGATATAACCTTACAAACTATCAGACTATTCCCAAAGCAAATTGGATTGTATCCCCTGACTGCACAAAGCATAACTGCTTCTGATCTCTTATTTTCTACTTTATATCCCATTTTGCCAGTTAAAATGTTTTCATTGTACCATCAAAACCATTCACTTTGATCTGAGACACTAATTAGTAATGTGTTCAACAGTGTAATGGAGAGAAAGGGCCACTTATTTGTTTGTCTACCTCTTTGTTTCATGCAACAGGTGCCCGTTGTCCCTAAAAAGTTTTCTCTCTGGTTTATACACCTATGCAATGATTCCTCGATACCTTTCCGTCGTCAGTTAATGGTCTCAACATATGCAAAGTATCAATGTGAAGCATGGAAGCTAAGCTGAACAAGATAGAAAATTTGAAACGCGGACGAACAAGGGTGGGGACAAAAGGCTCAAAATACATGTATTTTCTATCACTGAAAAGTAACACAACTTGTGATTGGTTGAACAAATATTTTAAGCCAATCAGAAGCTGCGTTACTCACAAATGTAGAAAAATCTGGAGAATAAGTCTCAGAATGTTCTTCAGAATGGTTCGTGAATACGGACCCAGGAATTCGTGCCGGCCTGCTAAGGATTACATATTATCCTTCAAATGGAAGCTGAATAAGACTGAAAATTCAAAATGAAACGGGGATGGAACACAGGTGGGAACGAAAGACTCTTAGTCCGATCTTCTGCCACCCGTTCCATTCAAAAAGTTGTCCAATTTCCTTGTTGTATAGCATCTATCGATCAGGAATATGTCCCCGTTTGCAAAGGATTACACACAATCCTTCAAAATGGACATTAACGTCACTTTTAACCCATATTTTCAAACAATTCTAATCGAATTTTCACAACTACTTGAGGTCCTTTGTTCCAATTTCTTTGAAAGGGGAGGGGTAATATGTAAATAAATAATTTTGTCAGGCAAAATTCAGCTGCCTCTCTGACTAAGTGGGCTATACGGTCAGCCCGATAGTAATTTTTAATCTTGGTCCGGATTATTTTCAGGGTTCTATTCTCTGACCCCTTTCTTCCCATCTTTTTTCCCTCTGTCACAATATTTCCCCCATTCTGTCTTGGTTCTTGGATAGACCTATATGTAGATCTCTAATATTTATCTGAAACCGGTGTAAACTTTGTCATCCAAATGAATTAGCCTATTTTCTCCGTAACTTTCCACTTACACATCATTTACGTGCACGCGAAAACCAAATACGATTCTGCATAAAGTTTGCCATTGCACTCCCTAACTGCACTTTTGTTTAATGCCACCAATTTTGTCATTCTGATTTGAACCTTATTCCATCAGGAGAGGGAGTTATTTTGCTGCTGGTGAATACGAACCCAATAATTCGTGCCGGTCTGCCAGGAATTACATATTATACTTCAAATGGAAGCTGAATAAGACAGAAATTTCAATTTGAAACGGGCGTGGAACAAAGCTGGGGACTAAAGACTCATTGTCCGATTTTCTGCCACAGTTGCATTCAAAGTTGCGTTTATTTCCTTGTTTTATGGCATTTATCGGTCAGGAATATGTCGCCGTTTGAAAAAGAATTACAATTCAGACTTCAAAATAGAAATAAACGTCACATTAAACCCATTTTTTCGAACAATTCTAATCGAACTTTCACAAGTACTTAAGGTCCTTTCTCCCAGTTTCTTTGAAAGGGGAGGGGAAATAAGTAATTCAATAATTTTGTCAGGCAGAATTCATCTGCCTCTCTGGCTTAGTGGGCTAGACGGTGAGCCGGATAATGATTTTTAATCTTGGTCCGGGTTAATTTCAGGGTTCCATTCTCTGACCCCTTTCTTTACACCTTTTTTCACTCTGTCACAATATTTTACCCGATTATGTCTCGGATAGATCTATATGTAGATATATAATATATATCTTAAACCGGTGTAAACTGTCCTGATCCGACATAATATGACCTGAGCCCGTAATGGCATGGATAAATACCTAAAATGCGGACAACAAGGATAGGTAGACTAGAATAACAAATCAGTTTCCACAGACTGTCATCCACTGATGTTTACATTTATATGCATGCGAAAACCAAATATGGGTTTGCCTAAAGTTCGCCATTCCAGTCCATCACTGCACTTTTGTCTAATGCCAGCAATTTTGTCAGTTTGATTTTAATATAATTCCATCAGGAGAGGGGGGGGGTTGTTCTGATTTTTTTTTTTTAAGTGAAAAACAGCCCAATTTGAGTTGTAAATGTCAAAATCAGGTTTTCGCATGTCTGCAAGTTCCACATGAGAGTGAGCTGTCCCGGAAACCGATTTTAGATTCTAGTCTCCGTAAAATTGTTAAGTTAATCTAGCGTTTTGACTACGTCGTTTGAATCACTTGGGGCACATGTCAGCTTGTGACATATTCCGGGTGCAAACCCTGGCTAGCCGTATGGATTTGATAAGGAAATGGGTTTACCTTTTTCCCTCTCAGCATAATCAAGTAACAAAAACTGATATACCCTTACAAACTATCATACTATTCCCGAACCAAATTGGATTATATCCCCTGACTGCACAAAGCAAAACTGCTTCTGATCTCTTTTTTTCTACTTCATACCCCATTTTGCCAGTTAAAATGTTTTCAATGTACCATCAAAACCATTCACTTTGATCTGAGACACTAATTAGTAATGTGTTCAACAGTGTAATGGAGAGAAAGGGCCACTTATTTGTTTGTCTACCTCATTATTTCATGCAACAGGTGCCCGTTGTCCCTAAAAAGTTTTCTCCCTGGTTTACACACCTATGCCATGATGCCTCGAGACCTTTCCGTCGTCAGTTAATGGTCTCAACATATGCAAAGTATCAATGTGAAGCATGGAAGCTAAGCTGAACAAGATAGAAAATTTGAAACGCGGACGAACAAGGGTGGGGACAAAAGGCTCAAAATACATGTTTTTTTTTCTAACACTGAAATATAACACAACTTGTGATTGGTTGAACAAATATTTTAAGCCAATCAGAAGCTGCGTTACTCACAAATGTAGAAAAATCTGGAGAATAAGTCTCAGAATGTTCTTCAAAATGGTTCGTGAATACCGACCCAGGAATTCGTGCCGGCCTGCTAAGGATTACATATTATCCTTCAAACGGAAGCTGAATAAGACTGAAAATTCTAATTGAACCGGGGGTGGAACATAGGTGGGAACGAAAGACTCTTAGTCCGATCTTCTGCCACCCGTTCCATTCAAAACGTTGTCCAATTTCCTTGTTGTATAGCATCTATCGATCGGGAATATGTCCCCGTTTGCAAAGGATTACACACAACCCTTCTAAATGGACATAAACGTCACTTTTAACCCATATTTTCAAACAATTCTAATCGAATTTTCACAACTACTTGAGGTCCTTTGTTCCAGTTTCTTTGAAAGGGGTGGGGTAATATGTAAATAAATAATTTTGTCAGGCAAAATTCAGCTGCCTCTCTGACTAAGTGGGCTAGACGGTCAGCCCGATAGTAATTTTTAATCTTGGACCGGATTATTTTCAGGGTTCTATTCTCTGACCCCTTTCTTCCCATCTTTTTTCCCTCTGTCACAATGTTTCCCCCATTCTGCCTTGGTTCTTGGATAGATCTCTATGTAGATCTACAATATTTATGTGAAACCGGTGTAAACTTTGTCATCCAAATGAATTAGCCTATTTTCTCTGTAACTTTCCACTTACATATCATATTTACGTGCACGCGAAAACCAAATACGATTTTGCTTAAAGTTTGCCATTCCACTCCCTGACTGCTCTTTTGTCTAAGGCCACCAATTTTGTCATTCCGATTTGCATATAATTTCATCAGGAGAGGGAGTTATTTAGTTGCTGGTGAATACGGACCCAATAATTCGTGCCGGTCTGCCAGGGATTACATATTAAACTTCAAATGGAAGCTGAATAAGACAGAAATTTCAAATTGAAACGGGTGTGGAACAAAGGTGGGGACTGAAGTCTCATAGTCCGATCTTCTGCCACCGCTTCATTCAAAGACGCGCTAACTTCCTTGTTTTATGACATGTCTCGATCAGAAATATGTCCCCGTTTGCAAAGGATTACGTCAGTTATAAACCACTTTTTTTCCCAACAATTCTAATGGAATTTTCACAAGTACTTGAGGGTTTTTGTTCGTATTTTTTGGAAGGGGAGGAGGAATATTAAGCCCGTCCCCGTTGTAGATATACTGGCACAGGCTACTCTGTCGTTGCTATTCAGTGGGCTACATGTATATCACAAAATAGCCGATCAGATCAGCATACACATTTCCAGTTTGGCTGCAGAGGTAACATTGCGATTTTGTACAATTTCAAATTGGTAATCGAAACTAAAAGAAATATTAGCAAACATAAAAGGTGATACCAAAAATTAAATTTACTTATTCGTCAGGTCAAGAATGTTGGAAAAATTGCGGCTCTGGAAGTCAAAGTGACCTCCTCTGAATCTCTGTTAGTCAAGCGTCCTGTTCTAAAAATACACAAACAGAATCCTGGTCGTTTTTAGTAGCCTGTACTGATCTCTATACCCTTGCTGTATCAGAGAACGTTACCAATCTAGGAGAATATGAAAATAAACAATTTTGTCAGGCAGAATTCAGCTGCCTCTCTGGCTTAGTGTGATAGACGGTCAGCCCGATACTGATTTTTAATTTTCGTCCTGGTTAAGGCTTCAAATCTCTGACCCCTTTATTTCTACCTTTTTTCCCTTTTTCACAATATTTTTCCCGATTCTCTTGGATAGATCTATATGTAGATCTACAATATATATATCTTCAACCGGTGTAAACTGTGTCACCCTACTGAATTAGCATATTTTCTTTGTAACTAGTTTTTAACCCAAATAAATATGCTTAGTTAGGCTCTAGCCCTGAATATGTCCTGCCTCTCTGGCTTAGTGGGCTCGACGATCAGCCCGATAGTAAATTTTAATCTTGTTCCGGGTTAACTTCAGGGTTTCATTCTCTGACCCCTTTCATTCCACCCTTTTTCCCCCTGTCACAATATTTTACCCCATTATGACTTGGTTCTTGGAGAGATCTATATGTAGATATATATCATTTGTCTTAAAGCGATGTAAAATTTTTCATCCATTTTAATAAGCCTCTTGTAATTGTAACTAGTTTTGACCCCAAATAAATATGTTTAGGCTCTAGCACTGAATATGTCCCGGCCTGATATAATTGACCTGAGCCCTTTATGACATGGATGAATACCTGAAATGCAGACAACAAGGATATGTAGACTAGAATCAGAAATCTGTTTCCACAGACTGTCATCCACTTATACTTTACATTTATATGCATGCGAAAACCAAATATGGGTTTGCATAAAGTTTGCCATTCCACTCCATCACTGCACTTTTGTCTAATGCCAGCAATTTTGTCAGTTTGATTTGAATATAATTCCATCAGAAGAGGGAGTTTTTTGTTGTGTTTTTTTTTTTTTTTTTTTTTTTCCTTTTAAGTGAAAAAGACCCCAATTTGTGTCGTAAATGTCAAAATCAGGTTTTCGCATGTCTGCAAGTGCCATATGACTGTGGGTTGTCACGGAAACCGTTTTTAGATTCTAGTCTCCATACAATTGTTAAGTTAATCTAGCATTTTGACTATGTCATTGCGCTCACTTGAGGCACATATCAGCTTGTGACATATTCCGTGTTCAAGCTGTATGGACTTGATAAGGCAATGGGTTTACCTTTGACCCTCTCAGCATAATCAAGTAACAAAAACTGATATAACCTTACAAACTATCAGACTATTCCCAAAGCAAATTGGATTGTATCCCCTGACTGCACAAACCAGAACTGCTCCTGATCTCTTATTTTCTACTTTATATCCCATTTTGCCAGTTAAAATGTTTTCATTGTACCATCAAAACCATTCACTTTGATCTGAGACACTAATTAGTAATGTGTTCAACAGTGTAATGGAGAGAAAGGGCCACTTATTTGTTTGTCTACCTCTTTGTTTCATGCAACAGGTGCCCGTTGTCCCTAAAAAGTTTTCTCTCTGGTTTATACACCTATGCAATGATTCCTCGAGACCTTTCCGTCGTCAGTTAATGGTCTCAACATATGCAAAGTATCAATGTGAAGCATGGAAGCTAAGCTGAACAAGATAGAAAATTTGAAACGCGGACGAACAAGGGTGGGGACAAAAGGCTCAAAATACATGTTTTTTTTTCTAACACTGAAATATAACACAACTTGTGATTGGTTGAACAAATATTTTAAGCCAATCAGAAGCTGCGTTACTCACAAATGTAGAAAAATCTGGAGAATAAGTCTCAGAATGTTCTTCAAAGTGGTTCGTGAATACCGACCCAGGAATTCGTGCCGGCCTGCTAAGGATTACATATTATCCTTCAAACGGAAGCTGAATAAGACTGAAAATTCTAATTGAACCGGGGGTGGAACATAGGTGGGAACGAAAGACTCTTAGTCCGATCTTCTGCCACCCGTTCCATTCAAAACGTTGTCCAATTTCCTTGTTGTATAGCATCTATCGATCGGGAATATGTCCCCGTTTGCAAAGGATTACACACAACCCTTCTAAATGGACATAAACGTCACTTTTAACCCATATTTTCAAACAATTCTAATCGAATTTTCACAACTACTTGAGGTCCTTTGTTCCAGTTTCTTTGAAAGGGGTGGGGTAATATGTAAATAAATAATTTTGTCAGGCAAAATTCAGCTGCCTCTCTGACTAAGTGGGCTAGACGGTCAGCCCGATAGTAATTTTTAATCTTGGACCGGATTATTTTCAGGGTTCTATTCTCTGACCCCTTTCTTCCCATCTTTTTTCCCTCTGTCACAATGTTTCCCCCATTCTGCCTTGGTTCTTGGATAGATCTCTATGTAGATCTACAATATTTATGTGAAACCGGTGTAAACTTTGTCATCCAAATGAATTAGCCTATTTTCTCTGTAACTTTCCACTTACATATCATATTTACGTGCACGCGAAAACCAAATACGATTTTGCTTAAAGTTTGCCATTCCACTCCCTGACTGCTCTTTTGTCTAAGGCCACCAATTTTGTCATTCCGATTTGCATATAATTTCATCAGGAGAGGGAGTTATTTAGTTGCTGGTGAATACGGACCCAATAATTCGTGCCGGTCTGCCAGGGATTACATATTAAACTTCAAATGGAAGCTGAATAAGACAGAAATTTCAAATTGAAACGGGTGTGGAACAAAGGTGGGGACTGAAGTCTCATAGTCCGATCTTCTGCCACCGCTTCATTCAAAGACGCGCTAACTTCCTTGTTTTATGACATGTCTCGATCAGAAATATGTCCCCGTTTGCAAAGGATTACGTCAGTTATAAACCACTTTTTTTCCCAACAATTCTAATGGAATTTTCACAAGTACTTGAGGGTTTTTGTTCGTATTTTTTGGAAGGGGAGGAGGAATATTAAGCCCGTCCCCGTTGTAGATATACTGGCACAGGCTACTCTGTCGTTGCTATTCAGTGGGCTACATGTATATCACAAAATAGCCGATCAGATCAGCATACACATTTCCAGTTTGGCTGCAGAGGTAACATTGCGATTTTGTACAATTTCAAATTGGTAATCGAAACTAAAAGAAATATTAGCAAACATAAAAGGTGATACCAAAAATTAAATTTACTTATTCGTCAGGTCAAGAATGTTGGAAAAATTGCGGCTCTGGAAGTCAAAGTGACCTCCTCTGAATCTCTGTTAGTCAAGCGTCCTGTTCTAAAAATACACAAACAGAATCCTGGTCGTTTTTAGTAGCCTGTACTGATCTCTATACCCTTGCTGTATCAGAGAACGTTACCAATCTAGGAGAATATGAAAATAAACAATTTTGTCAGGCAGAATTCAGCTGCCTCTCTGGCTTAGTGTGATAGACGGTCAGCCCGATACTGATTTTTAATTTTCGTCCTGGTTAAGGCTTCAAATCTCTGACCCCTTTATTTCTACCTTTTTTCCCTTTTTCACAATATTTTTCCCGATTCTCTTGGATAGATCTATATGTAGATCTACAATATATATATCTTCAACCGGTGTAAACTGTGTCACCCTACTGAATTAGCATATTTTCTTTGTAACTAGTTTTTAACCCAAATAAATATGCTTAGTTAGGCTCTAGCCCTGAATATGTCCTGCCTCTCTGGCTTAGTGGGCTCGACGATCAGCCCGATAGTAAATTTTAATCTTGTTCCGGGTTAACTTCAGGGTTTCATTCTCTGACCCCTTTCATTCCACCCTTTTTCCCCCTGTCACAATATTTTACCCCATTATGACTTGGTTCTTGGAGAGATCTATATGTAGATATATATCATTTGTCTTAAAGCGATGTAAAATTTTTCATCCATTTTAATAAGCCTCTTGTAATTGTAACTAGTTTTGACCCCAAATAAATATGTTTAGGCTCTAGCACTGAATATGTCCCGACCTGATATAATTGACCTGAGCCCTTTATGACATGGATGAATACCTGAAATGCAGACAACAAGGATATGTAGACTAGAATCAGAAATCAGTTTCCACAGACTGTCATCCACTTATACTTTACATTTATATGCATGCGAAAACCAAATATGGGTTTGCGTAAAGCTTGCCATTCCACTCCATCACTGCACTTTTGTCTAATGCCAGCAATTTTGTCAGTTTGATTTGAATATAATTCCATCAGAAGAGGGAGTTTTTTGTTGTTTTTTTTTTTTTTTTTTTTTTAAGTGAAAAAGACCCCAATTTGTGTCGTAAATGTCAAAATCAGGTTTTCGCATGTCTGCAAGTGCCATATGACTGTGGGTTGTCACGGAAACCGTTTTTAGATTCTAGTCTCCATACAATTGTTAAGTTAATCTAGCATTTTGACTATGTCATTGCGCTCACTTGAGGCACATATCAGCTTGTGACATATTCCGTGTTCAAGCTGTATGGACTTGATAAGGCAATGGGTTTACCTTTGACCCTCTCAGCATAATCAAGTAACAAAAACTGATATAACCTTACAAACTATCAGACTATTCCCAAAGCAAATTGGATTGTATCCCCTGACTGCACAAACCAGAACTGCTCCTGATCTCTTATTTTCTACTTTATATCCCATTTTGCCAGTTAAAATGTTTTCATTGTACCATCAAAACCATTCACTTTGATCTGAGACACTAATTAGTAATGTGTTCAACAGTGTAATGGAGAGAAAGGGCCACTTATTTGTTTGTCTACCTCTTTGTTTCATGCAACAGGTGCCCGTTGTCCCTAAAAAGTTTTCTCTCTGGTTTATACACCTATGCAATGATTCCTCGAGACTTTTCCGTCGTCAGTTAATGGTCTCAACATATGCAAAGTATCAATGTGAAGCATGGAAGCTAAGCTGAACAAGATAGAAAATTTGAAACGCGGACGAACAAGGGTGGGGACAAAAGGCTCAAAATACATGTATTTTCTATCTCTGAAAAGTAACACAACTTGTGATTGCTTGAACAAATATTTTAAGCCAATCAGAAGCTGCGTTACTCACAAATGTAGAAAAATCTGGAGAATAAGTCTCAGAATGTTCTTCAGAATGGTTCGTGAATACGGACCCAGGAATTCGTGCCGGCCTGCTAAGGATTACATATTATCCTTCAAATGGAAGCTGAATAAGACTGAAAATTCTAATTGAAACGGGGGTGGAACATAGGTGGGAACGAAAGACTCTTAGGCCGATCTTCTGCCACCCGTTCCATTCAAAAGTTGTCCAATTTCCTTGTTGTATAGCATGTATCGATCAGGAATATGTCCCCGTTTGCAAAGGATTACACACAACCCTTCAAAATGGACATTAACGTCACTTTTAACCCATATTTTCAAACAATTCTAATCGAATTTTCACAACTACTTGAGGTCCTTTGTTCCAATTTCTTTGAAAGGGGTGGGGTAATATGTAAATAAATAATTTTGTCAGGCAAAATTCAGCTGCCTCTCTGACTAAGTGGGCTATACGTTCAGCCCGATAGTAATTTTTAATCTTGGTCCGGATTATTTTCAGGGTTCTATTCTCTGACCACTTTCTTCCCATCTTTTTTCCCTCTGTCACAATATTTCCCCCATTCTGTCTTGGTTCTTGGATAGATCTATATGTAGATCTCTAATATTTATCTGAAACCGGTGTAAACTTTGTCATCCAAATGAATTAGCCTATTTTCTCTAACTTTCCACTTACACATCATTTACGTGCACGCGAAAACCAAATACGATTCTGCATAAAGTTTGCCATTGCACTCCCTAACTGCACTTTTGTTTAATGCCACCAATTTTGTCATTCTGATTTGAACCTTATTCCATCAGGAGAGGGAGTTATTTTGCTGCTGGTGAATACGAACCCAATAATTCGTGCCGGTCTGCCAGGAATTACATATTATACTTCAAATGGAAACTGAATAAGACAGAAATTTCAATTTGAAACGGGCGTGGAACAAAGGTGGGGACTAAAGACTCATTGTCCGATTTTCTGCCACAGTTGTATTCAAAGTTGCGTTTATTTCCTTGTTTTATGGCATTTATCGATCAGGAATATGTTGCCGTTTGAAAAAGAATTACAAATCAGACTTCAAAATAGAAATAAACGTCACTTTAAACCCATTTTTTCGAACAATTCTAATCGAACTTTCACAAGTACTTGAGGTCCTTTCTCCCAGTTTCTTTGAAAGGGGAAGGGAAATAAGTAATTTAATAATTTTGTCAGGCAGAATTCATCTGCCTCTCTGGCTTAGTGGGCTAGACGGTGAGCCCGATAATGATTTTTAATCTTGGTCCGGGTTAACTTCAGGGTTCCTTTCTCTGACCCCTTTCTTTACACCTTTTTTCCCTCTGTCACAATATTTTACCCGATTATGTCTCGCATAGATCTATATGTAGATCTATAATATGTATCTTAAACCGGTGTAAACTGTCCTGGTCCGACATAATATGACCTGAGCCCGTAATGGCATAGATAAATACCTAAAATGCAGACAACAAGGATAGGTAGACTAGAATAACAAATCAGTTTCCACAGACTGTCATCCATTGATGTTTTACATTTATATGCATGCGAAAACCAAATATGGGTTTGCCTAAAGTTCGCCATTCCAGTCCATCACTGCACTTTTGTCTAATGCCAGCAATTTTGTCAGTTTGATTTTAATATAATTCCATCAGGAGGGGGGGGGTTGTTCTGATTTTTTTTTTTTTTTTTAAGTGAAAAATAGCCCAATTTGTGTTGTAAATGTCAAAATCAGGTTTTCGCATGTCTGCAAGTTCCACATGAGAGTGAGCTGTCCCGGAAACCGATTTTAGATTCTAGTCTCCGTAAAACTGTTAAGTTAATCTAGCGTTTTGACTATGTCGTTTGAATCACTTGGGGCACATGTCAGCTTGTGACATATTCCGGGTGCAAACCCTGGCTTGCCGTATGGATTTGATAAGGAAATGGGTTTACCTTTTTCCCTCTCAGCATAATCAAGTAACAAAAACTGATATACCCTTACAAACTATCATACTATTCCCGAACCAAATTGGATTATATCCCCTGACTGCACAAAGCAGAACTGCTTCTGATCTCTTTTTTTTCTACTTCATACCCCATTTTGCCAGTTAAAATGTTTTCAATGTGCCATCAAAACCATTCATTTTGATCTGAGACACTAATTAGTAATGTGTTCAGCAGTGTAATGGAGAGAAAGGGGCACTCATTTGTTTGTCTACCTCATTGTATCATGCAACAGGTGCCCGTTGTCCCTAAAAAGTTTTCTCCCTGGTTTACACACCTATGCCATGATGCCTCGAGACCTTTCCGTCGTCAGTTAATGGTCTCAACATATGCAAAGTATCAATGTGAAGCATGGAAGCTAAGCTGAACAAGATAGAAAATTTGAAACGCGGACGAACAAGGGTGGGGACAAAAGGCTCAAAATACATGTTTTTTCTAACACTGAAATATAACACAATTTGTGATTGGTTGAAGAAATATTTTAAGCCAATCAGAAGCTGCGTTACTCACAAATGTAGAAAAATCTGGAGAATAAGTCTCAGAATGTTCTTCAGAATGGTTCGTGAATACGGACCCAGGAATTCGTGCCGGCCTGCTAAGGATTACATATTATCCTTCAAATGGAAGCTGAATAAGACTGAAAATTCAAATTGAAACGGGGGTGGAACATACGTGGGAACGAAAGACTCTTAGTCCGATCTTCTGCCACCCGTTCCATTCAAAAGTTGTCAAATTTCCTTGTTGTATAGCATGTATCGATCAGGAATATGTCCCCGTTTGCAAAGGATTACACACAACCCTTCAAAATGGACATTAACGTCACTTTTAACCCATATTTTCAAACAATTCTAATCGAATTTTCACAACTACTTGAGGTCCTTTGTTCCAATTTCTTTGAAAGGGGAGGGGTAATATGTAAATAAATAATTTTGTCAGGCAAAATTCAGCTGCCTCTCTGACTAAGTGGGCTATACGGTCAGCCCGATAGTAATTTTTAATCTTGGTCCGGATTATTTTCAGGGTTCTATCCTCTGACCCCTTTCGTTCCATGTTTTTTCCCTCTGTCACAATGTTTCCCCCATTCTGCCTTGGTTCTTGGATAGATCTATATGTAGATCTACAATATTTATGTGAAACCGGTGTAAACTTTGTCATCCAAATGGATTAGCCTATTTTTTCTGTAACTTTCCACTTACATATCATATTTACGTGCACGCGAAAACCAAATACGATTTTGCTTAAAGTTTGCCATTCCACTCCCTGACTGCTCTTTTGTCTACGGCCACCAATTTTGTCATTCCGATTTGAATATAATTTCATCAGGAGAGGGAGTTATTTAGTTGCTGGTGAATACGGACCCAATAATTCGTGCCGGTCTGCCAGGGATTACATATTAAACTTCAAATGGAAGCTGAATAAGACAGAAATTTCAAATTGAAACGGGTGTGGAACAAAGGTGGGGACTGAAGTCTCATAGTCCGATCTTCTGCCACCGCTTCATTCAAAGACGCGCTAACTTCCTTGTTTTATGACATGTCTCGATCAGAAATATGTCCCCGTTTGCAAAGGATTACGTCAGTTATAAACCACTTTTTTTTCTCAACAGTTCTAATGGAATTTTCACAAGTACTTGAGAGTTTTTGTTCCTATTTTTTGGAAGGGGAGGAGGAATATTAAGCCCGTCCCCGTTGTAGATATACTGGCACAGGCTACTCTGTCGTTGCTATTCAGTGGGCTACATGTATATCACAGAATAGCCGATCAGATCAGCATACACATTTCCAGTTTGGCTGCAGAGGTAACATTGCGATTTTGCACAATTTGAAATTGGTAATCGAAACTAAAAGAAATATAAGCAAGCATAAAAGGTGATACCAAAAATTAAATTTACTTATTCGTCAGGTCAAGAATGCTGGAAAAATTGCGGCTCTGGAAGTCAAAGTGACCTCCTCTGAATCTCTGTTAGTCAAGCGTCCTGTTCTAAAAATACACAAACAGAATTCTGACCGTTTTTAGTAGCCTGTACTGATCTCTATACCCTTGCTCTATCAGGGAACGTTACCAGTCTAGGGGAATATGAAAATAAACAATTTTGTCAGGCAGAATTCAGCTGCCTCTCTGGCTTAGTGCGATAGACGGTCAGCCCGATACTGATTTTTAATTTTCGTCCTGGTTAAGGCTTCAAATCTCTGGCCCCTTTATTTCTACCTTTTTTCCCTCTTTCACAATATTTTTTCCGATTGTCTTGGATAGATCTATATGTAGATCTATAATATATATATCTTCAACCGGTGTAAACTGTGTCACCCTACTGAATTAGCATATTTTCTTTGTAACTAGTTTTTAACCCAAATAAATATGCTTAGTTAGGCTCTAGCCCTGAATATGTCCTGCCTCTCTGGCTTACTGGGCTAGACGATCAGCCCGATAGTAAATTTTAATCTTGTTCCGGGTTAACTTCAGGGTTTCATTGTCTGACCCCTTTCTTTCCACCCTTTTTCCCCCTGTCACAATATTTTACCCCATTATGACTTGGTTCTTGGACAGATCTATATGTAGATATATATCATTTGTCTTGAACCGATGTAAAATTTTTCATCCATTTTAATAAGCCTCTTGTAATTGTAACTAGTTTTGACCCCAAATAAATATGTTTAGGCTCTAGCACTGAATATGTCCCGACCTGATATAATTGACCTGAGCCCTTTATGACATGGATGAATACCTGAAATACAGACAACAAGGATATGTAGACTAGAATCAGAAATCAGTTTCCACAGACTGTCATCCACTTATACTTTACATTTATATGCATGCGAAAACCAAATATGGGTTTGCGTAAAGTTTGCCATTCCACTCCATCACTGCACTTTTGTCTAATGCCAGCAATTTTGTCAGTTTGATTTGAATATAACCATCAGAAGAGGGAGTTTTTTGTTGTTTTTTTTTTTTTTTTTTTTTCCTTTTAAGTGAAAAAGACCCCAATTTGTGTCGTAAATGTCAAAATCAGGTTTTCGCATGTCTGCAAGTGCCATATGACTGTGGGTTGTCACGGAAACCGTTTTTAGATTCGTCTCCCTACAATTGTTAAGTTAATCTAGCATTTTGACTATGTCATTGCGCTCACTTGAGGCACATATCAGCTTGTGACATATTCCGTGTTCAAGCTGTATGGACTTGATAAGGCAATGGGTTTACCTTTGACCCTCTCAGCATAATCAAGTAACAAAAACTGATATAACCTTACAAACTATCAGACTATTCCCAAAGCAAATTGGATTGTATCCCCTGACTGCACAAAGCAGAACTGCTCCTGATCTCTTATTTTCTACTTTATATCCCATTTTGCCAGTTAAAATGTTTTCATTGTACCATCAAAACCATTCACTTTTATTCACATTGACTATTGAAATAAAAAGATGGATTTGTCGTATAAAACGACAAATTATCCGTCTATTGCAAATACTAGATGCAATAGAAAGTATAGAGACAAGAAAATATTGATGCTGAACATCAATGGCGCCGCAAACTAGTTGTTTCTGTAACAGGGCACAATGCATAGGGTTATTTCCTAATACGCATCTCTTGCACAATCTTCGTAGAGGTCCAAGTGGTGATACTGTATTTAAACTCTGGGCCATCTGGTTTTTGACAAGATTTTTAAATTTCATATCATTGAAGGCTATTTGCAAACTTCTTATCCATGGACTGGGCCATTTCTTTATCCACAGGACATCATTTGGACACAATTGGTAGATAGAAATGTTAGAGCTGTTGCCTTTCTGATATTTGATAGAAGATTTTGAAAAGTGTGCAACAAATATGGCTATGCGCAAATTTGTGACATCTGGGTGGAGGGGAGCATATGGCAACTTTTGACCCGAAGGCCACCATTTGAACATACTAGTAGTTGGTAGAGGTCATTGTAGCGATACTACACATGAAATATCAAAACTCTCGACCGTCTGATTTTGAACAAGAAGATTTTACATTAACGAAAGAAAAGTCTGTTATCGGATTGTGCTAAATCTGACGCTCCAACACATGTCTGGTATCATACAACCCCTCTTTATTATAGATATAATAAAGACTTGAATGAAGTCCTTATATCTATATAGACTAGAGGGGTTGTATGATACCAGTCATGTTAGGCGCTCCAACATTGATTTACGGATGTTTCGGTAACAGACGAGTTCGGTAAATTGGACTTATAGAGTAAATTGATTGGATGTTTCGGTAACAAGGCAGTAATATAGTGCCGTGACGTTTTTCACACCCATGGCTTCTGTTTGTGCAAACGTTTTTTCTTTTAATTTGCAATTCTCACTCGTTTTCTGACGTAAATATATTTGTTGTTCTTTCCATGCTGTATAAATAAATACCTGAAATTAGTAAATTTTGATCACCATATCTTATTTTCGTTTTTCACCCATAGCTGATTCATGTAATGAATAATATACGATCCCTGATAAAACCCAGCCCTAAGCTTGTACCCGTATTACTTAATCGTCCTACAGATAACAGACTCCAACTTTAAGCCAATCCTCAAGTTTTTTAAAAATGTTTTATTAAAAATGACGCTATTCTTGTCAACGTTTTCTGTGTGAAAAATAATTTCTTCCGGAAACAAATTGGTCAACTTCCAAACCAGCCATTTACCCTCAGAACACCTTTCACTCTTGTTGCCCTTGCGACCGATTCAGACAAAGATCAAACTGCAAAGCAAAAAAAAAAAAAAAAAACAGAGTCTGATCGTTGGTTTACGCTGCCAGCTTTTATAAGATATTATGAGGAAGGACAACTTTGCTTTGAAATAGCTAATATTAGACCAGGGATCGTATATTGTAATATATATATTGTTCTGTTTCTAAAATGAAAATAGCCTTTACTTTTTTCGATGCTCTAAGGGTTAAAATTATGGATAATTAACGTGAATTCAGAAATAAAGATAATACATTTGAAACATTGTGGCAAATGAAGAGAGGGAGTGAGAGATAGAGAGAGAGGCCTTGACAATAATGCTTTCGTGCATACTTCTTATGATTTTGACCATGAACATTTGTGCCCATCTAAAAGATATCTGTTCTGTATTGTTCCTCTCCATTTTCCACAGTTTTCAAATCTGGTCTGGTGCACAAAAATCGGCGTCTGCTGGTTTGAAAGTGCGTTCATCAATACAACACTGCATAAAAAAATCATATGCGTACTATTTGAGAGCGAAGGGAGTACTGTATATTGTATATAGACGCGTTTACAGCCTGTTTTCACACGTCCCATTGCCAACAAGATAAAGAAGTTTCCCGTAGATCTTAAAGATTAACCCCGGTTTATGAAAACCTGAAACACCAATGGACAAGAAGAAACTCGCAGATCAGACTGCATGTAAAAGTTATGGGGATTGGGCATGTTTAGATCACACACTGCTCGTGCAGTTTGAAAAAAGTATTTGTCAAAAAAAGTATTTGCTACTATCTATCTCTCGCGCTCACTCTCTTCTTTTGCCACAATATTTTTACCTGTATTACCTGTGTTTCTGAACTAAATTTAACTATCCATAATTTTAAATCTAAGAGCGTCGAATAAACCCAACGGTCATTTTCATTCTAGATATAAAACCTATTTTTAGCAGTGTCAAGGTTTTCTTGTTCAGAATGTCTTGCAAAATTGACAAATGAAGATCAAAGATCAAACTCCGTGTTTGGTGTACTCTGATCTCGATCTGCACCGGCCGCAATGGCAACAGCAGTAATGACAGACGCTCTAAGGGTTAATGGCTGGTTTGGAAGTCTTTCAGTAAGAAAATATTTTCACACTGAAAGGATCATAAAGCATTGATTTAAAAAGAGATACAACGTGTTTCAAGTTTAGGATTGGGTGTTGTTATTCGTTACCTCAACTTTGATTCGGGTATCATTTTACGTACAGCATGACAGTAGAAACATAACAAAAATATTGTCTTAAAGTGTGTGGAAGAAAAAAGAGAAACATTGAACGAATCAGAACCAAGACTTTATTTGGTGTGAAAAACGTCACGGTGCATTACCACTATATAATTACCTTGTTACCGAAACATCCAATCGATTTACTCCATATAAGTTCAATTTACCGAACTCGTCTGTTACCGAAACATCTGTCACCCCCCCCCCCCCAACATTGACCTAGTTACAGTTAGCTGGTCTTAAAAACACGATCGCGAAAGGAAACAATATTTCTACAATCCATACAATACTAGAACAAAAATATAAGTGGGGTCACAAGTACCACATAGGGTGCTCTAGGGTCAAAGAGCTTGAAAATGCCTCTTAACCTTTTCCAGCGTAAGATATTTAAAATGGTGGCTTCGAAAATTTGTGACAGATAATTTTTGATCACGTGAGTTATTATTCGAAACGCATTTTTTATTTTTCGAAAGGAAAATGTTGATATGTCTACGATCCGTGTTTTTATCCATCTAACAATAAAAGTGCAATACATAAAAAAAAAAAAATCCCCACAAATAAATAAAAAAGTTATTATGGACCCCGATCTGGTAATCAAAGTACAGTAGATATAGGTGGATGTTAAAACAAAGCATGGAACCAGTTCAATATGGCTGCCTCCATAGGCACTTTACAAAACCGAATAAAAATATAGTGCCGCCGCTCATGCGGCGCCACAATAACCAAAGGAGGTTAGAAGTCAGGTTAAAAAAAAACCTGACTACACAAACAGCCCTTTTCATTCCCCGAGAAAGTCTATCTTTCTCAAATTGTCAAACTGTTATTGAACAGTATGATTAACACTCTAAAAGTTGACTGACACAGTAAATTTTTTCACCAAAAAATAAGTCTAAGTTCAACCAAACTCTAGCCTAATAAAGTCGTTCACCGTCAGTCCCCATATTATCTACGCGAGGACAGACAACCTAGGAACTCCAACCCAGCCCTGATAGAGAGAGATCTGTGATCAGTATTCAAAAAACTAAGTCCGAACCATTTTTAATCCTATACGCTGACATAACAAGGTCAAACTATTTTTAAAACTATACGCTATCATAACACTGTTGTAGATAGAGAAAAATGACGTCACACTTACGTCATTTTCTATCTAAATGAATTTTTATCCTTATCCGCGCTCTTCTTTTTCTCAATTTTATCATTTTATAGCCGGTTCGTTTGGGCTCTGCTAAGAAGAGAATGCTGTTCACAGAAGCGATTAGAATAGAAAGCCAATCGAACGAATTTAGAATCATTCAACATGGCGGCTTTTTACAACAAACTGCTGTTGTTTGTAGAAGAATGGCTATTTGATGAGGATGACGCTAGCTTGTTCTGTCTAAACAGGCCTGGAACAATCCCCAAAATAGCAGCTTTGTATTCATCAGTGTAAGTCGAATCAGTGATAAAAATATATATACTTTTTATACCAATTCGAGAGATATTAGAACATTTCGAACCCAAGACATTTCGCCCCCTAAAAATTCCACGAGACATTTTATCTCCAAACTCATACACATTAAGATATACATGGTATTTACCGTATAATTACCACCGCAAATTGGATACTGAGCAAGAGCAATCTTTTCAGCAAGTAAAAACACGAATATTTGCACATGACAACAAAAAAAAAATGTCAACTAAAAAAGAAGAAACCATACTTCAACTCACGTTTCGTTGGCTGCTTCCGCCATTTTGTTTCGAAATCTCTGCCGGCTCTTCCAAATATCGAGTGGAAGAGACGGCAGAGCTTCTGAAAGCGGAAGACGCCCAATCGAACGCACCAGAATAGTTCCTCCAATTCTGGCAGCTCTACCGTTGGCCCAAACGAACCGGCGATTATAAGAGTTATATTCATGGATATGCTTTCATCCAGGATCGCGCTCTTAAGCCTACGCCCAAGTAGGGCAATTCTACTGCAGGACTATAAAATCTGTAATATTTTCAATACATTAATCATTCGGCTCCCGAATAGATGTAAAGTAGAGTCAATATGGAACAGATAAATTATCAGTTAACTGAGGCTCTCCGAGACTGATTGGTGGTGAACAGATTTTGTCACTGAACACATATCTGATGGAAGATCGAAGACAACTAGAACGAATAACACTGTTATACAGAGATCTCGGTGAAAGAATAGTTGAACTGCTTTTACAGACAGCAACACCCGATATCATTTTGGTTGATGTTGAATTCGGAAGAAAGATTACTTTTAATGCCGTTACAATGACAATCACAAGAAGACTCGGACCGTGTCCCATCTGTCAGGCAAATTTTGGATGCTGTCATTAGAGGAGAAAAAAACAGTAGCCAAAACAGCCCTTTTCAGGGCTAACCATTAACCAAGAAAAGAGCTATCTTTCTCAAATTGTCAATTTCGCAAATGTGTTGTACTTCAAAAAAAATCTTGCAGAGAGAAAAAATGTTTTAGATTTTAAAAAAAATTACGATTAAAAACTTGCAGAGAGAAAAAATTTTTCGATTAAAAAAAATCTTACAGACAAAAAACAAATTTTCGATTAAAAAATTTCGGATTAAAAAAAAAGTTCGCAGACAAAAAACTTGTAGTGAAAAAATTTTCGATTAAAAAATCTTTGGGCGAACAAAACTAGGGACGAATAAGTCTAGACGATGTGATCCCCGGACCGGAAAAACGGAAAAAAAACCCACTCAGATCATATAGTCAGGCAATGTCCAAAGATCATACTGCTAAGAGTCGATGAAAGACTAAGTGCGACGAAGACAGAGAAAAGACGAAGTCCAACATGGTCTTTGGTTGAGTCAGTCTGTGGACCATATTAACCTTCCTAGAGAGGAGGCGTACAGCCATATCGTGGAAAAAAGACTAAGTCCAACAGGGTCTTTGCCTGAGTCAAGTTGAGACAGCATATAGCCCATGTCGTGGGAAAAGACCAAGTCCAGCAACCTAGGGACTGATTAGCCCTAATAGAGAGAGATCAGACCAGCGATCAGCTCAAAAAAAAGACTAAGTCCAACCCTAGCGGGTATCATTTTCCTTATACTGCTCTCCCGAGAAATTCAAAATGGCGGATACTACCCAGATTGCTATCCCGAGGGAGGGCAATCTGGGTAGCAATTCCCCCCCAAAAAAATCCACATTTTTCACCAAAACCCCTCTCAGGGATAGCTCTCTGGGTAGTGTCACTACCAGAGAGCTTATAGAGAGAAAGAACGGCTCTCCGCTGGTACCCGCTGAACAGTGCAGGGTCCCAGCCCTGATAGAGAGAAAGAACGGCTCTCCACTGGTACCCGCTGAACATTGCAGGGTCCCAGCCCTGATAGAGAGAAAGAACGGCTCTCCACTTGTACCCGCTGAACTGTGCAGGGTCCCAGCCCTGATAGAGAGACAGAACGGCTCTCCACTGGTACCCGCTGAACAGTACAGGGCCCAATACCCCAGCCCTGATAGAGAGAAAGAACGGCTTTCCACTGGTACCCGCTGAACAGTGCAGGGCCCAATACCCTTTGTACTGACTGCGCTGTATTTGCGCTAAGCCATTGCGGGGAACCAGTGGGGCACCAGACGTGGGGGGGGGGGGGTGATACTACCCAGATTGCTATCCCGAGGGAGGGCAACCTGGGTACCAATTCCCCAAAAAAATCCACATTCTTCACCAAAACCCCTCTCAGAGATAGCTCTCTGGGTAGTGTCACTACCCGGAGAGCTACCCATTACTACTTACACTCTCCACAAAAACAACTAAATTCGTTTCAGCCCTGCAAGGGTTGTTAAGATTCAATACATGTAAATAACGTGCCCGCTTATCTCATTCCTGTCTGAAACAACTGTTCACCGGTGACTTAAAAACCATCAATACAGAACATAGATAATCTTAGATACAAGAATTCAGGCGAACATATGAGTGTTATGGCAAAAGGTGACGAGCAATTTCTCCTTTTGCCATAACACTGTCAAAATATCGTCTGCTGCAAGTCGGAATAAAATCATATGCAGGAGCAAAGAGTCGATTTATGAATGGTGTTTTTAAGCAATGTTATTATTTTACAACATGAAAGACCAGAAGAACATACGACTGAAACATACAAATAAAATAATACATAAAACCCCGAGGAAACCTGGCATCGTTTATTGATCAATTGATAAATATATATTGACTCATATAAGTACAGTTGGTTCATAGAACTTTAAATAAGGTGTGAACACCAAGCGCGACATTAGCTGATTTCCCAATTGCACAAATTAACAGCAGCCCTTGTTCATCGTTCCAACATTCACATTAATAAGTTTACATATATATAATTTGACTGAATGAAGGAGTATGGATTTACAGCAGATGTGCCGTAGAAGCAGTTTCGGTGTCTGTATGAATATGGTTGCTTGATAGAGTTTTCGGGATTGCTACTGCACTTAATATATGGCCACAAATATTGAAGATGACAACGGTGTAGAGGTAGAGCGTCGGCCTCACATCAAAGGTTCCGGGTTCGAATTCAGTGATAAGCAGGGTCAAGCTTTGGAAATACCCACATAATGGCATGAGAGGGCCTACAAAATACCTTTTCCAGAAGGCAATCATAGAACGTGATTAACATAAATCGTAAGCACTTGTTTCACAACTGATGTAAAATGAATATGGCTAAATAAACTTAATCGCTGCAATTCTAATACAATCGAGCAACACCAGATCGTTCAAGCATTAGCTTCTTCATGTGCAGAAGACCCCGAAAAGTCTGCTCTGTTTGGAACGGGTTAATGTGAATCTACCATTAACCTCTACAGCCCTGAATAAATCTATCAGACATCTTCATCCTTGAAATACGACCCAAATGATTGCTATTACATAGTTGCTTTTGTTTACAGTGTTTCAGCATAGCGAACAGGGTAGATCAAAGATCAGGCTGCACTTTTTGTGCAGCCTTATCTTGATCTACACTAGCCGCAAGGGCAACTATGGTCGTAAAAGGCGCTTTAAGGGATTTCTGTTAACAGTTTGACTATTTCCCGCCATAATACCATGTCGATATCAAAGGTTAAATACACAGAACGAATAGTAGTAAAGACATTAACTGGCACTCCCATCTCCATGTCACCTTTCTATCATACGGTTTTCAGAGATGACTAGCCGATTTATAGATGCCTTTTCCGGATTTAACCATTCCACACAATCGCATGTTAATTAATATATACGTGCTAAAAATAGATCAAGATCAGCCTGCAGATTCATACAATTTGATCTCGATATTCACTATTCGCCTCTTGTTTTTTAACCTCATTAATTATCATAATAAATGCGAAAAAATCGTAATTGAAAGATAGTAAAGGCTTTTTCATAAATTCAGCTGAATACCGTGTATCATAATATATTGGAAGGGTCCTTTTGTCATCGGGGTATTTCCTGTTTAGCTATCTATCATTTTTCTTTCCTTTTTATAACAGTGAATTAGAACAGCATTTCTTCCACAAACAATGTAGACCCCGATCAGATGCAATATCTCGCATGATGACTGTCTACGCTTGTCAATACCCCCTTTTTTTGTTGGGGGGGGGGTGACTCTTAACCATTAATTGTTTAACATCATCAGGGATTTAGCTTGGCGGGAAATCCTTCTGCACGATATAAACAGTATCGTGGAAAGTTTTCCTATAATTTTCTGTACTTACATAACTGCCATCTTGATTCAGGTTAATGATATAATGCAGGTGTTTATCCCATGGATTGTTACACTAGAGTCCGAATGTTGCATCTGTCCATTCTTTATATCGATTATCAGTTCTGCTCATGTATTGCTTCCCGCCAGTTTGCCCTTCTGTTGAGATAGTGAGAGAGATGTTTCTTTAAAAAAAAAAAAAAGGTAACGGTGCTCAGTAAATACCAATAAAATGTATGTCAGCGAAATAGATCATAAGACTCTGTAAACATTAGAACTATTCTTTTAAAACCAATGGTATCAGGGTTGAAATAGAAACTGATAGACAGAGTGACACACAGAGTGACAGACAGACAGACTTGTTGGTAGGAGAAGACTTAAGAAAATCATAACGTTCAATTCCATTTCACGACATTGCCCATTATGCTCTGGGTCTTCTGTCGGTTTTTAACAGTCTATTAACCCTTATCCTGCTATATAAAAGAAATTGAACTTTCAAACTGATACTATAAACCCAAATTTTCATATTTCAAGAGTATTGTTGGATGAAAGTCCTTATCGGACTTTGTAGAACCAAAATCAGGCTGATCTACGCTGTCCGTAAAAGGTCAGTTAGTCGCGCTTAGCAGCCAAAGGGTTAAAACTTTATGAAGTTTTCTTGTTTGAGTTTCATACCTGTAAACAGTCATGGTTTGGCAACAAGTCACAATTATGCCACATCCCCTTCGGTAATTACGGGAACTACCGGTCATTTCTCCCCTCAATAGCCGTCCAGTCTTTGTGCTATCACCGCAACCCTGAACACCAAAGAGAAAAGGGATCAAACCTGCACCCCACCCGAAACGAAAGCTCATTATATGACATTGTCGTCAAAATCGAAAATTTCTGAATTTCTACTTGGCTACCAATTAAAAATGATTGTTTAGGAACAGTCTCATATGTTTTGGTTTTTGAAACATATTCATACAGGTATGATACACTGAGCTGCCTGAAAAAATGCGGAACTATCTTGCGTGAGATATGTGAAAATATAGATGGAAGAATTGCCGGACCAAAAAAAAGAGCGAAAAAGATAAAAAAAAAAAAATAGCAAATAAAGAGACAATGAGAATTCGAGCGAGCTAGATAAAGAATAGCTCATGTACGGAGAGCGAGAGAGCAAGCATACACCTATATATGTCCATACAAACCTTGGGAAATACATGTATGTCACATAAATTTAAATTAAAGATGTTGACCATTACTAGAACATTCCCTACCATATTGCTTTGTTAAACCATGCAACCACGACGACTGCCACTAACCTTTTCCCTCTGCTTTTCGAAAGGAGTGTGGGGAAAAAATTTCACGTCCACGCAATGATACACCGAGTCTTAACTTATGCAAGCAATGTTTCGCTATTCTGAAATAATAGACGGATTAACGGTCTTATACAGTCCGATTGATCAGAATCGAGATACATGGTTCACAAATAATGGACATAACTCAGAGATATGTCAATTTACTTTACTGAGTTGAGTTTGAAATGCTGTGTCCGGATATGGGAACGTTTGTAAAATCTCTTAATGCTAGTGAAATGCGTGTCAACTAACGAAATGATCTGAAGCAAAAAAATGGAACTGTTAGAGGGTTTGAACAAAATAAGAGACTGTCAAGGATTTTCCGGGAAACGGTGCTTTGATCTTATTGATAATCTCACATATGACGTTTTCTATAGAAAACTGTTTTAAACAGTTACATGTAGTGATTGAATTAACCGTAATTATTGCCAAGACTGAAATAAACCTGTCTTATTTGTGAATAGTACCGGTGTTCAATCAAACAGACACGCCGGTGTGAAAGACGGTCTTTAGTTCGATCCCAGACCGGGTCATAACTAGGAATTAGGTGAATAGTACTTGACAAGAGATGACTGATAGGACATGAGTGAAGGTTCAGAAACACGAATATATACTGTATATTGTCGTGGTAAAACATGTGTCTGAAAAACCGTTGACATGACCATGTATAAGTAATCACTCATCTATCATGACCATTTTTATGGCTGACAAAACATTTAAATGTGGCAGAATAATATGCCGATCATAAATTTTTGCTGATAAGATTATGAATTAAGTAATGACCGATTATTCCTCACCTATCACGTCCTCACAACAACACACTCACACCTAACTTTTTGTAGGACATGTTTCTCCACCAAGAAATATGCATGGTTGGTTCCCCCAGCCGGACGGGAGGGGGGGTAGAATTCGCCGGCTGCCAGTCCTGTAGAGTGGTAAGACCCCACCAATGGACCCGCCTGTTTGCCGTGGGTGGAGACTCGTAAGTCGGAAAAGAGGGTCCTGGCAGTTGAGGGGAGCCCAGGGATCTCCAGCTCTTCAACACACTGCTTCGGTGTAAACGAGAGCCTAGATGGGCCCGGTCTAGTGCAATCAGCTGGTCGATTTTAGATTTTGGGCATTTTGAAATTAGTTCATCTAGTTCTAACACTGTTACCGGTGTAAAAGAAAAAACATCTATTTTGTATGTATTACAATTGTTTTCTTGAAAATGCACGTATCACCTACCTTTTGATTATATACTCGTATGTATTTGCACTGCGTCAAATTGTCCATTTTAACTGCACATTTTTTGCGTATTTTAGTCCCTAGTCTAATGTAGGCTCATGGGCTAATTGGGTTATGTAGGTCTTTTGGTTTGGCTTTGACTTGCGTGGGTGCATCCTGATCTGGGGATGTTGCCACGCATCTTCTTTGCCGGATTGTCTGATTTGCATGGCCTAAGTATATCATTTGGGTAACCTTGACGTGCAGAGCTGGATTCTCCGCTCTAATAGCCATGTCCCCTTTGTTGGACTCCATGTTGGGTGGGGGCTGCAGATGATGAATTTTAAATAATCAACCATGGACAACCCAGCCAAAAAACGAACCCGCAAAGAATTCGATAATGAACAGGCTGACGTTGAACCGACTGGATCTTTTCCCCGCTTTCTGATTATTGAATCGCTACAACCTGATAATCCCTTGACGAATTTGTCGCCATTTGTAATTGAAAAAGTAGCAGGCTTTCCGAAGTCTGTGAAGAAGCTCAGGAATGGCACTTTGCTTGTGGAGGTGGAGAAGCAGCAACACTCGAAAAACCTTTAGGGCATTAAACGTTTCTTTGACATTCCCGCAAAATGTACAGCACATGGAAGTCTCAATTCGTCCAGGGGTATAATCAGGTGTCCCGATTTGGCTGGTGTTAAGGAAGACGAAATCGTATCGGAACTATCCACTCAGAATGTGATTGAAGCTAGACGTATTCGTGTCTCCCGGGATGGTATCCAGAGAGACACGAATACCATAGTTCTCAAGTTTAATACAGCAATACTTCCAAAAGTACTGAAAGTAGGATACCTAAAGGTTCCTGTGGATCTGTACATCCCGAACCCTCTTCAGTGCTTAAGATGCTTTAAGTTTGGGCACCATGAAAGACAATGCAACGCCGATGACCACTGTAAAAGATGTGGAACAAATGAAGTGGAAACTTTCCATTTGCACCCATGCGATAAACCATTGAAACGTTTAAATTGTGGTGAGGAGCATTATTCCACATGTCGGTCTTACAAAGTTTGGAAGAGGGAAAAGGAAATAATCACAATTAAGTATCGTAAAAGCCTTTCGTTTGCTGAAGCGAGAAAAATTGTCGATGCAAGACACGCAGTTGGTGCATCATACTCCAGTGTCGCAAAGTCAAGCGCTGCCAAAACTATCAATTTGAAAGACGCCCAAACACAGACAAACGATGCTTCCGTACAAACAGATCAGAAAGAAAAACAAAGTTCCACAGCTGCCAAACCTCAAAAATCTCCAGTCAATACAAAACCAGAAAAGCCAGTCAGAAATAAAAGTCCGAAAAAATGTGAAAAGGTCCTCTCAGATCGCCTTCCTAAGGGATCTGATGACGAAATCCAACAACATAATCGCTTATGGAGGCGGAAAACGGCACTGCAAAAACTACAAATAAGCAAGATCGAATAATCAAATTAAATAACAAGAAATGAATCAGTACATACTTCCAGTATTATATGGTATCTTCCTGACCCTTATTTTATTAATGAATAATACCATTCTGCAGTGGAATTGTCGTAGCATTAAAGCTAACTATGAGGAATTAAAACTTTTAGTGAACAAACAGAAACCTGTTACAATATCTTTATGGAGACATTCCTGAAAGATTCCTATAAGTTCTCCTTTAAGTACTACTCCTGTTATTTAAAAAATTATGGTGGCCATGATAAAGCTTCAGGGGGAGTAGCCCTCATTGTGAACAACAACGTTCCGCACCATTATATCATTCTTGTATTACTTTACAAGCTGTTGCGGTAAACATTTCCCTCAATAAGACCATAACACTGTGCTCTATTTATCTTCCACCTAGTTCGCCAATTGATGTCAAGAAACTTGATGAACTTGTAGAACAATTGCCGGCCCCTTTCATTTTAATGGGAGATTTCAATTCCCATCATACATTATGGGGATGTACAGATACAAACGATAAAGGTCGAAGCATTGAAAGTTTTGTCACAGAGCATAATCTTGTTTTGCTCAATGATAAGTCTTCTACGTATCTTCATCCTGCAACTGGTTCTTATTCTTCTCTTGATTTGACTCTTTGTAGTCCAGAGATTTTCGCTGACTTAAAAATTGGAAGGTCAACAATGACCTACATGGAAGTGATCATTTTCCTATACACGTATCGGAAGTTGGACCATCTTTACAACAACGTCCAGAACGCTGGAGGCTACATAAAGCAAATTGGGAAAAATTCAAAATTCACTGTGAACAATCAATTTATCCCAATGATTTTGACGAATATGAAAATCCTGCAAAACTGTTCACTTCCTTACTTTACTCGGCTGCAGAGAAATCTATTCCTCGAACGTCGACAGAACCAAAGCACCCAAGCAAACCATGGTTTACCGATGATTGTAAGGCTATAGCTGAGCGAAAATCTGTTCTCAGACAATTCAATCTGAGACCTACACAGGAGAATCTTGCAAAGTTCAAAATTGCGCGTGCGAGAGTGCGACGAACTATCAAACAAAGTAAACGTGAGTCTTGGCGACAGTACGTATCTAGATTGAATTCTAGATCGTCTGTCAAAAAGACATGGGAAATGATACGAAAAATTAATGGCAAAAGTACTTCAAATAGTATTGGTCATCTTGTTACTGATGAAGGGAATTTTACTTCTAAAGAAAACATTGCTAATGTGCTGGCTGATACATTTGCCAACAAATCTTCTTCTACAAACTACTCATCCAAATTAAACTTTAAATCCAGTAACGCGGAACATTATAATAAAGACTTTACTATGAAAGAGTTAAGAAAGGCTCTTAAACAATACCATGACACTGCAGTTGGGTCTGATGATATCCATTACCAATTCCTCAAACACTTACCGTATACTTCCCTCCATTGTTTACTTCAAATTTTTAATCAGACTTGGAAGACAGGTGTTCTTCCAGACTCTTGGAAAGAAGCTATAGTTATACCTATACCAAAGCCTGGTAAAGATTCTACAAACCCAAGTAATTACCGCCCTATAGCCTTAACAAGTTGTATTTGTAAAACTATGGAAAGAATGGTAAATGACCGCCTAGTTTGGTTTTTAGAGAAAAATAAACTTGTTTCCACAAACCAGTGCGCTTCGAGACTTTTATACGTGAAGCCTTCATAAAGAAAGAACATGTTGTTTCTGTCTTTTTTGATTTAGAAAGTGCTTACGATACCACCTGGAAGTATGGGATTATGAACGACCTTTATCATTTCGGTATTCGAGGTCGCCTTGCTTATTACCTTTCTGCTTTTTTAGATAAACGTCAGTTTAGAGTCCGGGTTGGAAATGCATTGTCCAGCCCACACGAACGGGAAATGGGCGTTCCCCAGGGAAGCATTCTTTCAGTTACACTGTTTAGTGTTAAAATTAATAACATCGTTAAATCTATTTGCCCTGGAGTAGAATGCTTTATGTATGTTGACGACTTCTACATTTGCTACCGGTCGAAACATATGCATACCATTGAAAGACAGCTTCAACAGGTCTTAAATAATTTGAATAAGTGGTCAAACGAAAACGGTTTCAAATTTTCGAAAACCAAAACAAAATGTATGCATTTTTGTCAGTCGAGGAAACTTCATCTCGACCCGGACTTGACATTACATGGTGTCCTTATAGAAGTCGTTCAGAATTCAAATTTGTAGGTCTTTTTTTCCGATTCTAAACCCACGTTCATCCCACATATTAATTATCTAAGCAATAAATACCAAAAAGCTCTTAATTTTTTACGTGTTGTTTCCAGTATGGACTGGGGAGCAGATAAAAAAGTATTACTGAGACTGTATAGATCATTAGTAAGATCTAAACTAAACTATGGTTGCGCGGTATACGGGTCAGCACGTCAGTCATATTTACGCAAACTTGATACTATTCATAATCAGGGCTTGCGTCTTGCATTGGGAGCATTTAAAACTTCTCCAATTAATAGTCTGTATGCTGAAGCAATTGAACCTTCGTTAAATGTTGGGCGAAAGAAACTTTCCATGCAATACTATTTAAAATTGAAGTCTAACCCTGAAAACCCAACTCATAAGGTTGTTTTTGAACCAATGTATAAAGAAGAATTTTTAGAAAAAGGAAAAGTCATACCTCCTTTTAGTCTTCGTTGTGATGCAGACATACAAAGCCTTGATTTTAATCTAGATGATATCGAGACTCATAGAATAACAGACATTCCTCTATGGACTTCCAACAGTCCTACGTTTGTATATGATCTTGCGTCACATCAAAAAGCGACTACAGATCCTATGATTTTTAAAAGTAAATATCTTGAAATAAAAAGACGATATTATAATCATGAGCCAATTTATACAGACGGCTCCAAAGATGGTGACAGGGTTGCTGCAGCTGCAGTTCTAGACGGCGATTTATATCAGTTCCGTCTTCCAGATAAATCTTCGATTTTCTCTGCAGAGCTCAAGGCAATAGATCTTGCTCTTGATCATGTTAAAGACGACGGTGACTGGCGTTATATCATTTTTACCGATTCACTTTCAGCTATGCAATAACTTGAACATGAGAAAACTGACAACCCGCTTATTGCTAAACTTTTAGATGAATTATCCGATATCTGCGAAAATGATGATGTTGTATTCTGTTGGCTTCCCAGTCACATTGGCATTAGAGGTAATGAGGAGGCAGACAGAGCTGCCAAGGAAGCATTATCTCTCAATGTCTTACCTTTTGAAGTACCCTTTAGTGCTTTTAAACCGATTATCAATAGTTTTATTCAAGATGTCTGGCAAAGATCTTGGAGTGATCCGGCAAATCAACACAATAAATTATTTTCCATCAAGCCACAAACAGGTGAATGGCCCCCGGGCTTGCGGTCAAGTCGCCGGGAGGAAATTATTCTGGCCCGTTTAAGAATAGGTCATACACACATTAGGCATTCGTATCTTCTCAAAGGAGAAGAAGCTGCAAAATGTATCCCATGTGACGCTGTTTTAACTGTCAATCACTTACTTATAGAGTGCACAGATTTTGCACCTATCAGTGACAGGTACTTTCAGGTTGACAGTCTAAAAACATTATTTGATACTGTGAAGTTGGGATCATTGTTTGAATTTCTAAAGGAAGTTAACCTTTTTAAGAAGATATAGACTTTCGTTTTTTCCCCACTTTTTAACAACTTTTTTAACATACATGGTTTTGCCTCTTTAATGGGGAGATTCTTACTCCATTAGAGATTGTTTTGTTTTATAATTGTTCAGGTTTTAAAAAGGCCTATTGGCCTTTGCAAAGTTTTTTTTTTTTTTTTAATTACGTAAACAAGGAAGGTTGCTACCTCATTATTTCTGTGTTAAACATCCTATTCCAATGTTTCACGGTATCACTGAAAGTAAAACGCATGGTTTAGTATGTAATTTTGCCCAATACGACCTAAGCTGTCGATGGGCCTCGAAACATTTTCTTTCATTCATTCTTTCTTTTCATTCATGTATGGTTGGTAGCGGCCTTATTTAGTCCAATCTGAATCTACGCAAATCAACAATATTTTCTTTGCTTTAACATGCTGTAAGCGAACAGTACAGGCCCCGATCTTACTGCATAAATGAAAAGGCTGATTTGGATTTTCACTGGTCGCAAGTGTCTGATGTAATCTGTCCTTCCTAGCTGATTCATAAAGCACATCTCGAATACCGTACTACAATGTCACGATAATTTCCAATCATTTAAACAGGCGGCTGTACGTAACGGACAGCTGGTGTTGCAAAAGATACAGTATTTTAAGTAATAAGACTTAACGAACATTACATCATATTTGCTATTTCTGTTTTTAAGAATGGTCTTATGTCGTTTACCACTTCGTCAAGGTTTTTTTTTTTTTTTTTTTTATGTTTCAATATATTTCACAATATGTTTCAATTTTTGATACTATTGCGTTAGTCAGTGTTTGCTTCAAAATGCATGAAAAACGTCTTATAGCAAACATAGCAAGGAAAGATCTGTAACTAAATATTAGTTGTTTATTATATACTGAACAGCAAAAGAGACTTTACGCAAACTGTAGTTCCTACTTTATCATACAATGACGACAAAATTACAGAAGTGAATATAATAATTTAACAAACATTCATTCACAAATAACGCCTGAAGATCATCATTGAAATAGGTTGAAAATTATTGTTGCTCTACCTATGTTAGTTAAACGACCAAGAGAACATAAAGTTCACTAATTGCACACTTTAGAATTTTCAACAAAAATGCAGTCAATAAGTTAAAAAGCATCAAGGAATCTGCGCTAATGCCCACCATTGCCCAATTCTCTGAGTAATTGTATCCTTCCACGCATCAACTGAACAACCGCTCTGTTTTCTCAATACAAGCATCAGCAAATCGCTCTCTGCTCCTTCTGTAAAATCTTGTTCTTTCAACAAACGGGTTATTGAAACTGAATATGCATCACATAGATAAATGATCACATTATCCCTGTCCACACATCTCCATCGCAAATGATGATATGTCATGGCTAGTCGTGCTTTGTGTCAATACTGAGCAATAATTTGGTTGCCTTGGACAGTCTTCGTGCTGACGAAACATACCGTGCATTGTATCCACGCTGACCTGGCCTCCTGGTACGGTTGACACATTGGCGGTAGCTGGTTGAAATTGATTTCTTGGTGACGTCTCCGTTATGAAACGGACGTCATCTGCCGTTGTTACATTGGATTGACCTGAACCAGGCCTATCAGAAGTACAACCAGTTTGTCTGAAAGCTCGCTGTTCGTGATTTGATGGCGGCTTGTGTACATCCAAAAAAAAAAATGCAATTTCTTGAACAGATCTGTTACACTGAGGCATGCCAATTGCCTTTTCGCGTTGATTTTGACGTAAGCGTGCCCTGTAAATCGTGATAATTTTGAGTCGTACTAATGATTTTTTTTAACAGTAAGAATGTGACTTTTTGTTAATTTTTCAACAGAAAACAGTTCGAAGCTGATACAAACTCCAATATCTGGTAAATTTCCATTGTCTAGGCCATTCAGTGCTTTAGCTACAATGATGTATACTTGTCAGAGAGAAAAATAGAACTGTAATCAAGCAGACACGTATGTGTGAAAGATCACAAGTTCGTTCCCAGACTAGGTCATACTTCGGAACTGGCATTTTGACATTTAGGGTTGAAGAGAAAACACTATTGCAAGGAAGGGATGATAGGGCTAGAAAGAGTGTAGAGAACATGAATATTTGAACATCGTCATTATATACTGAAACACAGTTCATATTGTTCTAAACCCTAAACTGTCAAGTAACCCCACATTCAGACTCGATTTCGTAATTTTTATGAATGCAGTGCTAGATACTTATTCGAGTCTCCTCATTTACGCACATACACAAACATGTATCAAGATTGGGAGGAATAACCTGGTGTTTTTTGTGTGTGTGCAAAATATTTACAAATACGGACGACCTTAATAATGGTACTGTGAAATTTACAAAATTAAAATAACCATAAAAACATCCAAACAAGAATTACATAAATATCAGTGTATTTGTAGATAAAATGTTAGGTGCGATCTTTTCTCACTTACTAGCTCATGAAGCAACATCTCGAGGACAGTGTATACATTTTTAATTCCATGAATGTTCCGAACTGTTAAATATCATACCTGGCAGTTGTGACCAGTGAAATAGGAGTCGGCTTACGCATCTACGCAACGTTATCAGATAATGTACTGTTGAATCATCACACATTCAAGCCTACCAGATATTTATGAGCCGTGTAAATTCAGATTGGACAGATAAAGACCGCTAATTTCTGTATGGCGAAACATGGCTGCGTATGAGGGAGTGTATCGTTTCGAGGACGTGATAAATCGAAAGTAACGAGTCGTTATTTAGTTCATAGTCCAATTATCAAAGATTTGTGATAATTTAGGGGGTTTTTTTAGGTTTTTTTATGTTCCACGCGTGCCTATTGATTTTTTTTTTATCTCTCTCTCTGTCTCTCACTGAAAAATCATAGACTCCATTGATTTATTTGCCGAGCCCCGGTGGAACAGTCGGTAGTGTGTGTACAGGAGTGATAGCCATTGCGAAAGGATTCATTCTTCTCCCACTGCTGACCATTGTCTCGACGATGGTTGTGGGAAAGCAGCCAGAGGATTGGAAAGAATTATCGTGCGGAGTACTGATAAAAGAAACTCCAGGAAAGCATGTATAGGTGCACTGGCCGCCGCGATATAACTGAAATAGTGTTGAAAACTGCGTTAAAAAAATATAATCAATCAACCATTGACTTATTCACATAGTCCTCCCGATGATGTAAAAGCGTAATGCCATTATGAAATTCAGTCGAATCGTCATTTGAAGATAGAGTTCTTCTGTTTCTACGTTTTCTATAAATTTTCTTTCGTGCATTTTGAAGCATAAACTGACTTATACAAGTTTATACGGACGCCCTGGAAATTGCAGCGTTGAATTAAATCTTTCACTGAGAGTAAACAATAAAAGACCTTATTCTAAAAAGAACAACCGCTTTCCGCTACTTACTACGTGTTTAACTGCTTTGAACATGTGAGCTAGTTATGACGTACGTGTATGAACAAGTTGATGTGAAAAGACCTCAAATGAAATTTGCGAATAGAAAATATTCTAATCACCCTATGCAATTACGGAATGAGACCAGGATCTCCACTGTTTCTGCTCATAAACTGCGTATTAAAGCTAATTAATAAGATATTTATGAGCCGTGTAGATTCATAGTGGGCTGTGTAAGACCTTTAATAACAAGAAATAACTTTTGTGAGGCGAAATATGTCCTGTATAAATTTAACAGTGACTGTATCGTTGGGAGGACGTTTTAAGTCGGGATTAATTACTAGTAACCATAAATCTATTCATAATGTTATCAGCAAAGATTTGAGATCGGTAAAATTGCCTGCCTTTTTCAGTTTTTACAGGCTTTTAATGCTTCGATGTACCTCACGTTATTTAATACTTAATTACTTTCTGCACTGAATACATTTCTATGGTCAAGTCTAAGAGTATTGATAGTAAGTAATCGAATTCGTGCAGTCCACGTTTGCACACGTCTGTAGGTTTGTGCACATTCTCCTAAATGTTGCGCCCCAAAGCAGTACTCTTTCATTCATTGTTATCGTTATCCCCCATATATATTTTCACCAATATCGACAAAAAATATGATGGTTGTCTAATTCTTTCTTGGATGTCATTATGGTTGTTTCAGTTTTTTGAGCTGCACTGTACCATGAATCAGGTCGTCCATATTTGTAATATTCTGAAAAATAAAGGTAAGTCCTCCCAATGATGATACATGTATATGTATACATGTGCGTAGTTTAAAGGAGCTGAATAAGTATCTAGCACATAAAAATTAAGAACTTGAGTCATGATGTGGGACTGATTGCTTGTTTAGGGTTTGAGGGCGTGTGAACAGTGTTTCGGTATATTGACGGCTGTTAAAATATACATGTTCTTCGAACTATGCTAACCCTATCATTCCTTCCTTGCAAAAGTGTTTGAAATGTCTCCGACCCCAACATCCGAACGAGAATTGCTTAGTATGACATAGCCTGTTATCGAACTTACCTTTCGCACGTACGTGTTTCACGCGGCTTGATTGATCGCTACTTCCATTTCTATCCGATAAGTTTGTATCATTCTAGCCAATACATTAAATGACATTAACAACGGAATGTACCAAATATTGGACTTTGTATTAGCTTCGAACTGCTTTCTTTTGAGAAATAAGCAAATAATCACATTCTTACAGGTCTCAATGACACTGATATCATTTTCCCTGTTTTATCTCGTTGTCTGTCTCGCTTTGTCTCCAATAGGCTCCATTGACTTTTTCGCCGAGTTGTTCCGACAGACGTAGTATATTCAAAGGCCATTGCATTATTAAAATGTAATATTTAGTTGAAGATAGATTTCTTTAATTTCAGTGTTTGCTATGTTTTTCGTGCACTTTGGAGCAAACGCTGACTTAAACTTACACGAAAATGCTCGAAGACTGAAACAGTGTGTATAAAACAAAACCTTGACGGAGTGGAAAGCAACATACAGTAAGACCAGTCTTAAAAAATGGAAATAGCTAAAAGGATGTAATGTTTGTTAAGTCTTATTACTTCCCATCCCCCGTCTCACAAAGTCCGAATCCCACAAAAATCGTAGTACTTCGGGAGACAGCGTTTTTCCTGAATCACTACGAAGACGAGCCGCTCAGTAGACCTTCTGGGGCTATTTCCCGGAGTACAATGTTTTTTGCTGAGCGAGCTACGACGTACTACACTATACTACGATTTACTACGCTTTCACTCCGATTTTCTCCCGACGTACGCCAAGTTTTTGAGCCCAGGTACTATGATGCATACCGATCCACACTGACTGTCCCAATTTCTATGTATGAAGGACTACGATGTACAACAAACTACGACGAACTACACCGACAGCTTTGGATCTACTACGAGTTTCATATCTTCTTCAAGAATTTGCTTCCGAATTTGAACAAAAGACACCCCAGTATATAAATTCTTCAATTTTCAGTTGAGAATCGGACATCTTAAAACTTTTGAAATGACAACATGCCAACAACAAATGAAGAAATCATTGCCATCTTGCGCTACATCCTCATCGAAATCGAGAAGAGGGAGAAGGCCCTGGCTGTGCAAATGCTTGTTCGGCAACAGGAGGGGCTGGAATACGAACAGCAATGGCCACAGCTTAAGCACAAGAAGCAAAGGCGGTCTAGGGTGCGATTTAGAAAAGACTGAATAATTTGTAAAATCGGCTCGCCTTTGATACTCTTCCAAAATTCGGAGTACTTTTTAGTACTTCGGTATGCTCATAGGTGTTTCGTAATTACTTCGTAGTAAATCGTCGTTGTTTGGTGTAAGTCGGCGTACCTCGGGACGCAAATCGGCACCTCAGAGACATCATTTGTAGTACTTCGCTATCAATCGGGGGTAATTCATTGTATTGCGGCGTGACTCGGAGTGCTTCCGAGGGGAAGGTACGCGGAATTGGGGCTAGTTTCTTACCCGAACAACGCCGAATTGACTACAGGGACCTACATCGAAACACTACGACGTAGTACGAAGTACTATGTACGAATTACTATGAAGTATACTTAAACACGCCGGTTTCTGATAAATCCGGCCCGACCTTGAAATTCGGGAAAAAAAATTGTTCATGTTAAATTTTTCTCCCGAAGTGTTTTTGAGTCCGCATTGATTCAAGGAGCACTACGAATCTCCCGAAATTAGCCGAATTCACCGCGAATTTGAAAATTTCTAACTCTGGATCGATTCGGGGTCTGTGAGACCGGCGGGGGCGGGGTTTACTTGATATACTGTATTAATTGCAAGACTAGCTGTCCGCTGGGTACAGCGCGTTTAAATTATTAGAGTATTCGTGGAATTATAGCAAGGAATTCGAGATTCCTGTATTTCCTGGGTTTCACCAATACTAGGCTAGGGCTCTGAAGTGTCTTGCCCAAGGACACTCTCCAGTGAGGCTCGAACCCGAGGCCTCCAGGTCACGGGTCCTACACTTTACCATTGAACCTCGAAGGACCCCTTATCAAAAAGAACAAGGCGCTGTATCTCGGAAAGTCTTTTCAGTCTCTTTCCTTGTTCAAACCCGCTAATAGTCTCATTTTCTGACTAAAGAACAGTTCGTTAGAGGACACACATTTCAATAACATTAAGAGATTTTCGAAAAGTTCTCAAAACCTTAGCTGACAGACGTTTCAGACTCAACTCAGCAAAATAAACGGACATAACTCGGTTATGCCTATTATTTGTGAACCGTGTAGATTTAGATAAGAGAGGACCAGTTAGCTAACATCATGTACAATTTCTGAATAGCGAAGCATGTCTTGCAAAAGTTAAAAGCGAGTGTATCGTTGCGAGGACTTGATAGGTCGAGACAAATTAGTCGTAACATAATCCATAACCTTGTCAGCAAGGATTTGTGATCGGTAACATTTAAGTGTTTTGTAAGTTTTAAAAGTTCTTATCATATACCTCGTGTTACATTCGTGATAGCTTCTGTTCCGTATACGTTCCTTTGGTCGACTCGAAAAGTAGTTCTTTTTAAATTTGCATGCTACATGTAGATTGCACGTTTGGTTAAGTTTTCTGCTGAGAGGGTAAAAAATTGAGACAAAAGGAAAATTTGCACATTGCAATCATACTGTTCCTTTTTCACAATGCCTTCAAAAGTCGTCTGCTACAGACACGTCAGAAGTCGATTGCCTGGGAAAAGTTCGGTGGTAGTCGTCCTGGTTGCACGGTTTTACATAAAATCATATACATATTTTCTCGCTCCGTCCATCAACTATTCTTTATCTCACTCGCTCGAATTCTCACTGTCTCTTTATTTCCTATTTTTTATCTTTTTCGCTCTTTTTTTTGCCCGGCAGTTCTTCCATCCCTATTTTCACATACCTTACGTTTGATAGTTTCGCACCTTTTCCGACAGTTCAATGTAACATACCTGTGTGAATATGCTTCAAAAACCACAGCATATTAGACTGTTTCCACAAAAATCATTTTTAATCGGAGATTTTGATTTGACGACAATGTCATATTATGTGCATTCGTTTCGGGTGGGGTGCAGGCTTGATCCCCTTTCTCCTAGGCGTTCAGGGTTGTTGTGATAGCACAAAGACTTCGCGGCTATTGAAGCGAGAAATGACTGGTAGTTCTGGTAATGACCGAAGGGAATGTGGCATAATTGTGGCTTGTTTCCAAAATATGGCTGTGTTCAGGTATGAAACCGAAACAAGAAAATTTCATTAAGTTTTAATAGACTCTTCCAAACTGACAAAATATCCAGAAAATAATATGCAATCTCATTAAATGGAATTGAGTTTATGAGCAATGTTTCTGTTGTTCAAAATGTTTTCTGTCTTCTACCAGCACATCTGTCTGTCTGTCTGTCTGTGAATGATACAGCGTAATTACATAACCAATCCTGTTTGACAGATCTGATGGCCTTCTATCAATATACGTTACGCTGCTATTTGACCCTGATACCGTTAGTTTCTTAAGGCATGTCCACAGATGTTCTAACGGCAAGTCTACAGTTTTACGTTATATTTCGCTTGCACCACAATTATTGGTGTCTTATGAGAACTGTTAAAAAATTTAATTGGAAAGAAACCTCTCTCTCTCATCACATAATTCCTTGTTATGGCCCTGTCTGAAAATCAAAGGAAAAAAAAAACACTGACATGTTTGATTGAACACTGGTGCTATTTATACACGAGAAAGGTCTATTTCATTTTTAGCAATAACACGAACAATTCAATCAGTGAATGTCAGAATATGTGACAGTTTTTTTATTTTATATAGAGAACGTCATATGTAATTTAATTCTTATCAACAAGAACAGATCGTTGCTAGTCGCATCACTCGTCTCTCGTGCAATTGTATTGAGATCCCTCTCTCGCTAACATAAACTCCTTCGGCTTATTCGCATATACTCGTATATATCCTCTCGATGTTGTATTGACGTAAGGTGTTCACAGGTCATTCTATTATTAAAGTCAGATCGTCAGTTGCAGATAAGTGTCCATTTTTGTATTGGCTATAAAGACGTGTTTCTTGAATATTGAAGCAAACACTTACTTGTTAGAAAGTCTTCGAGATTAAAACGTGATTGAAATTCTGTACAGAAATCAGAGCGAAATAAGACTTAGTTATTATTGCGAACAAAAAGATCAGGAGGGTCTACACCGTTCGCTTGTAACATTTCAATGCCCAATATCGGCCAAAAAATCAAAGCAGGTGTTAAAATTCATTTAAATTTCAAGTATATCATTTTTAAAAAGGTGTGGAAAATGTTGTGAATATGACAATCTGTTATTGTGTGGTCGGTCCAAGTGTAAGTAGCTGGCAGAAAAATGCATTTTAAAGCGGGATAAAAGTAAACAACAGATAGAGTGACCTGGCAGGTGTTGACATTATTTTGAAATTCATTTCTCTGCTGATGACAAACACTGGGACAGACGGTACAATAACAAATTATCATCTTCACAATAATTTCTATGCTTTTAAATGGTTTAAATTTAAATTGAAATGCATTTTAACATCCGCTTTGGTTAGTTTTGGCAGCTACTGTTACTTTAAAAGCTCATAAGATATATATGAGCCGTATACATTCACATAGGACCGAATACGACTGGTAGGCTACCAACCGTGTGTGATTTCTGTATGGCGGATTATATCCTGCACAAGTTAGGAGGGAGTGTATCGTTGCGAAGACGTTAAAAAAATCAGGAATAAATTGTCATTACTTAAATTCATAGTCTAATTATCAATCAGTGTCATCAAGAGGACTATGTGAACAAGAGGACCATGATGGTCCTATGTCGCTCACCTGAGTACCAAGCAGTAAAGGTCTACAATGAAGATAAATACCAAATATCGAAGTGCAAGGCCAAAGCTCTAGGTCTTCTTGGTTTAGACAAGAAGATAATCTTTCTTAACCAAACCCAGTTATATAAATATTTGTGAGAAGTTTGAATGATATTTGTCCAATAGTTGAAAAATAGGGAGAACAAGAAATTTCATCAAAGGAAAATAACTTTGTAAAAATTCAATGAACCATCACCAAAATATAATATGCACATTCTTGCTTGGCACCGAGTCTCTCTAAAGTTTGAATGAAATCTGTCCTGTAGTTGTTGAGAACTAGCTCTGACAAGAAAATGCTACAGAAAGACTGATGGATGGATGGATGGATAAGCTGACTCATATATACCTCCAGAACAGGGTTTTGAAGGAATAATAACAAAGCCCTAGGCCTTTTGGTGTGTGGCAAAAAGGTGCCTGATTTGAACAAACTTAGTAGAGAACGTTTGCCAATTCAAGACTTTCTATACAAGTTAGTATTATAATGTTGTTGAATACGCCAACAACTACAGTGGATGTCCAGGGACATGTTCATGGGTAATTGCTATTGTAAACACATAAACAATGTATTTACATTTGCAATAGTCTTGCACCAACCTTTCAATGCGTCCAGCTTAGAAAAATTTGACCTTCAAGTGTGACATTGACCTAGTCCCTACCTGAACAGATCTTTCAAATGGTACTTCAATACATGGTGGAGTATATGCCCAAAATCTATCGTGGGGGGGGGGGGGGGTTCACAGAATGTTTCTCATCATGTGACCTAGCGCATATTGTCAAGGTTCTGCAATTTATAACCGCATCATGGAAAAGGGGGTCTTCAAGTTATATTTCATTTTTCACCAATATCTCTTTAATTACTGGACATATCTCAACAGGTTTGGATGGAATTTTCACACATCAAGTGACCTAGCTCATATTGTCAGGGTTTTGGAATTTATTGCTGTGTCATGGAAAAAGGGGGCTTCATGTCATAAACTTATTTATAAATTAAGACAAACACCACAAAGTGAAGAACAAAAATTATAATGACTTCTATGATTTACAAGATAAAATCTGTACCACAGAGTTAAATGAATAAACAAAAATGAACTCAAAATACAATGAACACAATGTTCAAAGATACATCCTAACAGCCAGGGAGAAAAATGCTTGCAAAGCTTTTAACCCTTTACCACACGGCAAAATTTTAGATCTGTCCAAATTGAAAGCATTTGCAGACAACATTTTCATGTTGGCTCAAGTGACACAATATTTCTTTGATAGGGTAGAAAACTTTGTGGGAAAAAGGAGAAAATGCTGGTTACCAGCATTTTCTCTTTTTCCCACAATGTTTTCAAAAGTTTTCATAGAATGTTTCTCATCATGTGACCTAGTGCATATTGTCAAGGTTCTGCAACTTATGGCTGCATCATGGAAAAAGGGGTCTTCATGTTATATTTCATTTTTCACCAATATCTCTTTAATTACTGGACATATCTCAACAGATTTCGATGAAATTTTCACACATCAAGTGACCTAGCGCATATTGTCAGGGTTTTGGAATTTATTGCTGTGTCATGGAAAAAGGGGGCTTCATGTCAAATTTAAACTGCATCCGTCCATCCTGAATAGATAAAAGGAAAAAATGATCAGGTGAGAACCAAGGCTAGGGGTATGCTAGACAGGATATTTTATCAGACAGTGTAGATAAAGATCAGACTGCAGTTGGATCTTGGATATATATGCGTTATATTCTGCAAGATAGTATTGCCTACAACATAGTCTTGAAATGCATATTACTTGGTTTATCTTTATCTCTTTACCAAACAAAAATTTTAGACTGGTCTATAATTCAAAGCATTTGCAGACAACAAAATAAATTTGTCTCAAAAAATGAACTTAGATTTTGGATGGGTAGAACATTGTAGAAAAAGTAAAAAAAATGCTGGTTACCTGAGTGCTTGGCCCAACTGAGATTTAAACTTGACATCCCTGCATAGCTAGCCCTGTAGGTAATGAGCTTACAGGCTTGGCTCAAATCATTAACAAACAACAAAATTTAATCCTTAAACCCAAAGGCCATTTTCATTCCAGAATGAGTCCAAGATGATAACAACTGCGTGGGTGCCTTTTGTCTGCAGTGTTTCAACAAAGCAGACAGTATAGATCAATGATCGGACTGCACATTTCGTGCAGTCTAATCTTGATCTACACTAGACACAAGGGCAACTATAGTAGTGAAAGGCGCTTAAAGGGTTAAGACTTGTTCAAATTCAAACCATTTGCTGACAACAAAATAAATGTGACTCAAAAATTTAAATTTGATTTTGGTTGGGTGGAAAACATTGTGGAAAAAGGAAAATATGCTGGTTACAAGTATTTCCTCTTTTTCCCACAATATTTTCAAGAGCCTTATTTCTCACGGGCGTTAAAACTTGGGATTGTGTGGTAAAGGGTTAAATAGAACAAGACTTTTAAAGTTCATTCTGTATACTTTTATGTCCTGTTTTGACCCAGGGGCATCATTTGAACAAAATTGGTAGAAGTCCACAAGGAAATGCCACATACCAAATATCAAAGCTCTAGGCCTTCTAGTTTCAGACAAAAACATTTTTAAAGTTTGCTCTATATACAATTTTGCCCAAAATTGTGACCCCTGGAGTTAAAGGCTTCATTCAGTTCTTTTAACAACTTTGGTAGAACTTCACCCAAGGAATATGCCTGTCAAGTTTCAACATGATTGGTTTAGGAGGAGAAGATGTTTAAAGGAATTGTGGAAAGACGGCCGCTGGACAACAACGAATCGCAATACCTCACCCAGCACTTCGTGCTCAGGTGAGCTAACAAATAGGCCTAACCATTGTCTATGGCTTGTGATAAACAACATAAAGATGAAGTTTCATAACATTTTGTCCTGTAGTTAAAGAGATATTAATCTATAATGAAAATATATGTGAAGCCCCCTTTTTCCATGACACGACATTTAATCAAAAAAGCTAAACTAATGATATTTGCGGACTATCATAAGGAACACACGTATGAAGTTTCACAAATTTTTGTCCAGGATTTTGAAATGAAGATACATGTATATTGATCCTTAACAGAAATATACATGAAGCCCCTTTTTCCTATGAGACAGTATTTGATATCAAAAAGGAAAAAAAAAAACAATAAATATCAGCGGACATCATTAGGAACACCTGTATGAATTTCTATTAGTTTTTGTCAAGGATTTTAGAAGATATCTGTCCTGAAAGATGGACAAATAGATGGTCATTGGTCAATGACGAAATTAAACATTTAGCCCCCTTTTTTCATGACATGGCATTTCATGAAATAAAAACAAATAACTATTGTCTGTGGCTTGCAATAAACAATAAAAAGATAAAGTTTCATGACATTTTGTTCTGCAGTTAAAGAGATATTGGTCCACTATGAAAATATACATCAAGCCCCCTTTTTCCATGACACAGCAATAACTGGTCCTATTAGACCTATAATCAAACTCATTCGAGATCTTACGGTCATATATAATATTGACTAAGTTTGGTGCTGATTGGTTTAAATTTGTAGATGCTAGAGTGTAAACAAAGTCAAATGTAGCAATTTTTTAATTAAAGGGCAAATAACTCCAGTCGTTCTGGTCCGATTAGACACATAATCGAACTTATCCGAGATCTTGTGGTCATATATATTTTGACCAAGTTTAGTGCTGATTGGTTAATATTTGTAGATGCTAGAGTGTAAACAAAGTCAAATATAGCAATTTTTTTAATTCAAGGGCAAATAACTCCAGTCGTTCTGGTCCGATTAGACCCATAATCAAGCTCATCCGAGATCTTATGGTCATATACATTTTGACCAAGTTTGGTGCTGATTGGTTAATATTTGTAGATGCTAGAGTGTAAACAAAGTCAAATATAGCAATTTTTCTAATTCAAGGGCAAATAACTCAAGTCGTTCTGGTCCGATTAGCCCCATAATCGAACTCATCCGAGATCTTATGGTCATATACATTTTGACCAAGTTTGTTGCTGATTGGTTAATATTTGTAGATGCTAGAGTGTAAACAAAGTCAAATATAGCAATTTTTCTAATTCAAGGGCAAATAACTCCAGTCGTTCTGGTCCGATTAGACCCATAATCGAACTCATCCGAGATCTTATGGTCATATACATTTTGACCAAGTTTGGTGCTGATTGGTTAATATTTGTAGATGCTAGAGTGTAAACAAAAAAATGTGAACGGACGGACGGTGAGTGATCACAATAGCTCATCCTGAGCACTTCGTGCTCAGGTGAGCTAATAAATCAACATTGGAGTCACTGTGTAAATGTTTAAGAGAGAGAGCAAGCAATAGACACGCGTGAAACATTACAAGCCTTTAAAACTGAAATTAAAAAAAGAGAGCTCCTTAAAAAAAGCAAAAAAAAAAGTAACACACCTTCTGATTGGCTAAACCATTTGGTTTAGCCAATCAGAAATTGTGTTAGTTTCAAACTTGGAAAATCTTGAAGAATAAGTCTAAGAACGTTCTTAAGAATGGTTGGTGAATACGGACCCTGACCTATCACGTCTTTGCAATGATGCACTCATTGTTAAATTATGCAAGACACGTTTCGCCATACGGAAATCATACACGTTTAGTAAATGTCTTCTTCAGTCCTACCCGAATCTACACGACTCAGAAATTATTTTATTAGCTTTTATATGTAATAAGCGAACAGATTCTGATCGTTTTCGTAAATGCATGGGTTGACTAGGATTTTCACTAGTAGCAAATGTCAGATGCAAACTTTTCTTACTAGCTGGCACATACAGCAATATATGGAGGACTATAATTCTAGGAATGTTGTAAAACAGTTAAACATGTAGCACGTACCGGACACCTAGTCTTGTAATAAATACTGCTTTTCGGTAAAGTCTTTCTGAGAACTAAGTTTAGTTTTGTTTTAGATTTCGTTCAGGATTTTAACACAATATTTTAATCACGAGGTCTTTCGCGTAACTCTAAGTCTAATTCAGTATACTGTTCAAAATGTAGAAAAGACATAGCTAAAATAGAAATTACACAACTGTCATGATACCATTAAATCACTCAGAAGGCCTCAGTTGATCTGTTGATCAAGTTATGCGGCTGTATTACGATGGGTGATATGTACCCACATCTAACATTTCTCCACCGAAAATGGAACGCTTTACTGCTCGTAAAATAAGACTCAAAGACATAACTTTCAATCGAGGTCTTTCTAAATACATTTCTGTTAACAAACCGTTTTAAAGTCAACGTGATAGATCAATTTTATTGGCAGTCCTCACTGATGAATTGGCAGTTCTCACTGGTGGACAGACAGATATGAATATTCGCTCACTGCATTTTTTGTTTTGACATCGTAGATCAGTGCTTTTCATTAACGGCGCCATGTCGTGTGACTAAAATTCAAAAAGGAGACCTCCTTGAAACGGATGAGGTTAGATGCAGTTACGAAATCTGCCGAGTTGTGGCGGGAGATCATGAATGTTTCAAACGAGTATACAATAATGTAGTATGTAACGTACAGCAAGTCTGCAATAATTAAGGTCTTTCCAGTCTAATACAACATCGTTTGGCTGAATCATTTTTAGACTAGCGAAGCTAGTCTATAGGCATCATGATTGACCCAGAGTCAAAGTAAACAAAAAAACCCACAGTTGCCAAATACTGCCTTACAGTAAAATACTTCTTTCTATTAGAAATCCTAATTCTGTTATATATGACAATTTTGACAAAATTCACTAAATCTCTACCACTCCAATTTGAACAGATCTTCTTACAAAGTAATAGACTGAACAAGATGTCATTTATAAGGTACAAGATATTTGCTTATATGTAAATTAAGTGACCTATGTATGCAAAGCAGGCTATTATCAGTTATTCCTACACCACTGTAACATTATGAATTAATCTAAAAATAGATACACGTAGGTAACTTGTAGCAAATCCCGGCTGCATTAACTCTCACTGGACAGGGAACCCTTATCATTCCTTCAGTCATTCATTACTTAGATCATTGTGTGCAGTTAAACTGTTATGTTAAAGTGTTATTTTACATCTTGAATATTAACCCTTTACCACACAATCCGGAGTTTTAATGACACTGGGGAAGAATCCCTGGTAACCAGAATTTTCTCCTTTTCCCAAATTGTTTTCTGCCCCTTTGGAATCAGGTTTCATCAATTCAGCCAAATTTAATTTGTGGTCTGTAACAGCTTTGAATTTCGTTTCGAACAGAGTTAAATAGTTCACTACATCTTCGAACAGAGTTAAATAGTTCACTACATCTTCTGCTATTGGATATTGACTTATTGATTGTATGGTGTTTAACGCCGTTTTCAACATTATTTCGGTGATATCATGAAGGCCAGTGCACCTATCCATGCTTTCCTGGAGTTTCTTTTACCAGCACCACCGCGACTCCGTGACCTTTTGTGGACAGTGTGTATTAAGATCAGACTGCACAGAACAGCAGTCTTTTCTTGGATCTACTCTGTCCGATAAGAGGATATATTTTCTCCAAAATGTAACTTCGAAATAGCAATATTGAGGTGTTTACCATTGCCTTGAAAGTTTCATTTAATTTTTCTAGCAGGTTAAGGGTTAAACTGGATGATAGTCAAACAATAGCATGCATAGCCCCGGTAGCTCAGTCAGTAGCATACAGGACATGAGAACAGGAGATCGCTGGTTCGATCCCCGGCTCGGCCAATTTCTTTCCGAGGATTGATGATAATCATTGCAACAGGATTCATTCCTCTCTCAAGTTTCGATGGGGGTTATGTGGGAAAGCAGCTAGTGGCTTGGAAAAAATATTGTGCGGAGTACTGGTAAAAGATACTCCAGGAAAGCATGGATATGTTCACTGGCCTCCGCTATATAACTAAAATAATGTTGAAAATAGGGTTAAACACCATACAATCAGTCAATCGATCAAATTCGCTAGTCTCAGTACTTTCAGTACTTTGATTTAATTGTTCGTATACGCTCTATGACAGGATCTCGGGCTAATGCATATCCTACAAGATACATTTATACTTCTGATCTCGTTTGGCTGAGTCATTTTTTAATATGACATAGTCCTCGAGAGGTTGACATATAAAGTTGTTCTTGAGAAAAGGGTGCGTATGGCATTTGCGGCCAGTGCAAAATGGTTCAGCCTCTACTCTCATGCATCGTGTTCAGGGCTAGGATTGTTTGTTTATAACATATCAAAGTTTAGAAGCTACTGGTGAATCGTGTACATTCAGATCGGGCTAAATAAGACCATTACCTATCGGTATAATTTCAGCATGGCGAGAAATGTCCTGAATAAGAGTGTAGCGTTTAGAGGACGTGATAGGTCGATCAATAAGCCATTATAAAATTCACACTCTTATTATCGAGAATGTGCAATCGGCATAATCGTACCAGCGTTTTATGCACGTACATGTATTTTGTCTGTTTTAAAGTTCAATAACCCCTGAAATCCTATGAGAGAAACATGTTCAATTTCTTACGTAAGAGTTATCCTGTAGTCTGTAATCCTGCTAACTTGTTTAAAATTGAGATAATGTCACGACGTTTCCTTTTCTGACTTTTAATGACATTGCAAATTATGTAATTAGGTAAGATTGATTGGGACGTTAAGCCAAGTTAAACAGGTATTCAGTCTTATCCGGGCGGTCAGTGCACATGTTCTTGTGTCCCTGGCATTTTCTTACCAGTACTCACACAACAATATTCCAAGCCCTTAACTGCTCTCTAGCAAACATCAAAGACTGGAGGAAAATTGAACTTGTCGGAAAGTTTCGTTTGTTCTGACAGTCAAATGCATGATATAACTTAATCCTTTCCCGACAAATACGTATTTCAGATTTTGTTTGATTATTAATTATGAAAATTAGACATATTTCGACAGGCCAGAGTTACTGCTTTATCTAGTCAGAACAACGTGATAAGTTGTATCGCCCTAAGTGGTTAAACAACTTTAATTCGGGGGAATATAAAATACGTTGCCGAACAGCTTTTTTAATCAATTGTTATGCATGTACTTAAACGTCGATGTTGTGTCAGCTGTATACACACAAAAATCAAAAGCAACAATACAGAATTGGTAATGTGACATTCAGAATTATTGTAGATGTATATTTTGCAATGCAGTTCTCAGTTTATAAAATTTGCTAAGTTTTACTCTATACATTTCTAGTGGAAAACATTTTACCAAGTGACTCGCTATCGTCGTTATGCTATACTTGTATGCTTGCTTTGTGTGTTGTGCAAGCTAGTTTGCTAATAGATAAGTGGTAGAATGCTTCTTTGCAAATAGCTATATAGGTTTGCACAGCCTCGTGCATTTTGAAGTAACTAGGGAAATACGCATATATATATATATGATGGAGTCCGCAAAACGCATGAGAGTCTGTGTTTGTTTAGAAGTGTATATCTCATATTTATCCTGAATGATAACCACAAAAATTATGCTATTAATTCAATTCCGGTATTCATGTCAATTTGGTCTTTCCAGTTTTGTTAGTCGCACAGTTCTCAGGTCGTCTGTAGTTGTAATTTGTGTTTGAAGATAAAAATAACACGGGAAAGTCTTCAAATTTTGATATATTTATGTGCGTAATTTAGAGGGCACAAATGAGTTTCTAGAACTATGTTCATGAAAGTTAAGAATTTGGGTCATGGTTGGAGACTGATTTCTAGTAGTTGTTTAGGAATTAAGGCCATGTCAGTAGTCTTTCAGTAAACATGTTCTCCGATTATTATCCTGCCCTTGCAAAAGTTCTTTTTCGAACGTCAACGTCTTCGAATAGCCCGGTCTGGAATCGAACTTGTGACTGTTGTATATTTGGAAGGTTGTATATATCGAAGTAACACAAATATAGTTTTATACAGGAATATATTCAAAAGAATTATAAACGTGTATGTACATCAACAATATAACAACGACTACGCTAAGCAATAAAAGTAAGCACATTATATATCTGCAGACGACATCACTATAGTCTGTTTCACACATTCAACATACACACAACATCTCCATTCTTTTACAAAGAAAATAGTGTTAATTTCATTTGAAAAACCTTTCAAACAAAGTAAAACCCGTGTAAAGAGTGATCTAATCAAAAGAGTCAACTTGCTAGAGCTCTGTCTCATATCACGTAGTAATCAGTAACGTTCGGTTTCTTGTTGCGAAGAAAGAGATGTTCATTCATAAAACAATACAAAGGTATTTACATTGAAAGATAATCTAATTAGACCATTCATCTCCAGTAAAACGCTTGTTTTTCTTCACAACTCTCCCAGACCGTGTGACATAGTTACCTGGGTCATTTTTCGGGAAAATTTCAGGCTTATCAGAATGAGGTTCACTATGGGGAGTTTGGTCAAGAAGAATATTTGCGTCAAAAGGAAAAATATCTGTAGCGTTCTCATTTGTTAGATTGAGATGTTTCCTATTTCTCCTAAAGGTAAAACCATCCCTCGTTTGAACAATGTGTGATCTATTGCCTAACTTTCTAATGACTTTCGCTTGTTTCCATGTTTTTCCTAACTGAATATGCACTGAGTCATTGATGTTCAAAGATTTAAACCCTTTGACTGTTTTGTCATAATTAAGCTTTTGTTTATTTTTTTATTTAGACATCAACCTTCGTACTTTCTGCAAGTCAACTTGTTGTGGTATGAGTGCTTTACCTGTAATTGGAATGAATGATTTTGGTCTGCGACCCCACACTAATTGTGCAGGAGAGTACCCACATTCCAATGGTGTATTTCTGATATGTATGATATGTATGGACTCTCTTTTTCGGCTACGGCTTTTTTTCATATGTTTTTTAGAAATGCCTACACCTTTTTCTGCTAGACCATTACCTTTCGGGTAATATGGTGATAAAGTGATATGTTCAAATTACCAGGAGTCTGCAAATTGCTTAAACTCGTCACTTATGAACTGTGGACCGTTATCAGATATCAGAGTATCACATATACCATATCTAGACAGATGGACTCTTAATTTCTGTATTACAGTGCTAGATTTTGTATCTTGAAGAAAATCAACCTCAAAAAATCTGTAATAACCAATGGTCAGCAAATAGTTTTTCCCATTTAAGTGAAAAAGATCTGCACCTAATTTTTCACACGGCCTACTGGGAAAATCCGTTGAAATCATTGGCTCTTTTGCATTTGACTCTCTGTACGTAAGACAGGTTGGACACTTCAAAACAAAATCTGTTATCTGTTTTGTCATTCCCGGCCAAAATAAGTTATCTTTTGCTCTCTCAAGTGTCTTTGTTACGCCCAAATGACCTTTTATGTAGCAATGTTACCATTTCCTGTCTCATTGGCTTGGGAATTAGAATAGTCTGACCTCGAGATATCATGTTGTCCTCGAATGATATTTCGTCGCGGTGGTTCCAGAACTCAATTATATCTTTGTGACATTCTGAACGCATGCGCGGCCAGCCTTCTTATATAGTCTTTTTCAAAATTTACATTTGCGTATCATTTTGAGTATTGTTTCTGACTTTTTCCAAACGACTGTCGGTAACAAATAAATGTTTCCTGACAATGTACGTGCAGATCAAGACCTTCGATGATCTTTGGGTACGTTTCTTTTACTGATTGACGTGAAAGACAATCACTGATCGGTATTTCTTTTCCACTGACATGACGAACAGTAATTTTGTACTTTTGCAACTGCAGTAACATTCTTTGTAACCTAGGCGGAGCTGAGGCGAGCGGTTTTTTCATGATCGACGCAATTGGCATGTGATCACAGTGACAAATTATTTCTCTGCCATATGTGAATTGATGAAAACGTTTGCAACTATAGAGGATAGCGAGTAACTCTTTCTCAATTTGTGCATACATACATTCACTTTTAGATGCATATGCTATTGGTTTATCGTCTTGCATAATGCAGCAACCTAAACCGGATTCCGTTGCGTCAATCTCAAGCACCAGCTGTTTGTTTTGGTCGAAATATCCAAGAACTGGTGCATTTGTTATTATCTCTTTGACCTTATGAAAGCTCCAGTTTGTGCTTCGTCCCATATAAAATCTTTACTGAATTAAAACCGAGTTCAGTATTTGTGTATATTTTTTTTATTAAGACTTAAATTTTCTATCTTAAAGTCTTCTGGTTTTACAAAAGGCTGTGTTGTTCCGGTAGACTCCATCTTAGCGCCGCGTGAACTTTTTCAATGATCAATTACCTAGGTCACAATTAATCAAGAAAATAACGTCGTTGACATTTTGATTGATAAGGCGAAATTGATCTAGAAATAGGTCAAAAGTCCATTTGTACCTACTTTCCCGAAAGTCTGCAAGTGTGTAAAAGACCGTGGCATATAAGTAAATTTGATTCAAAAAGGACCATAGATTATATAACAAGTGATAATTCCATTGGCACCGAGGTTCCTGAAAGTCTTCGAATGTGTCAAAGACCGTCGCAGACCAAAAAATTCGATTCCCAAAAGGTCATACATCATGATATAGGGCGAAATTCCATTGGCACCGAGGTTCCTGAAAGTCTGTCAGTGTGTCAAAGACCGTCACAGACCAACTTATTTGAACCTTAAAGGGTCACTGATCATTGAACACGTCAAATTTCCATTGGCACTAGTATTCCTTATGGTCTGCATGAGTGTCAAAGACCTTCACAGACCAGCCTTTTTGGTTTCCAAACGGTCATTGATCATAAAAAAAGTCGAAACTCCATTGGCACCGAGGTTCTTAAAGACTGCGAGTAGGTCGAAGACCTTTGCCGATTACTTAATGGGAACCTCAAAGGGTCATTGATCATGAAACAAGTCGAAATTCCATCAGCACCTCGGTTTCTGAAAGTCTACAAGTGTGTTAAAGATCTTTGCAGGCCAAGATAATGGAACCTAAAAGGGTCATTGATCATGTAACAAGTCCAAATTCTATTGGCACTGAGGTTCCTCAAAGTGTGCGAATGTGTCAAAGACCTTTGCAGACCAGCTGATTTGGTTCTTTTGGGGATCACTTATCTCAAAAATTGTTAAAATTCCTGTTGCACCGTGGTAACAAAAGCTTAGCTTTGGTTTGTGTCAAAAACCGTCGGTAAACAGAATACTAAGTTCCACGATTTATTAAGCGTATATGTGACGGGAATGACATTGATGGATAAGGCCGATGAATTTACGTGATATTACTGGAGGAAATAACGAGGTTGACATTGACTGATGAGGCGGAAATCACGTTCGCGACCACCTGGGGCCGCGTGATCCCATAATTAATCGAGGAAATAGAAACGACGATGACATTGATTGATAAGCAGGAAATCACATTCTAGCGCCGCATGATGAATAACTGAATATTACGTAAATAACGATGTTGACACTGATTGATCACGTTCCTCGGGCGTCGCGTGACCTAGGTCGTGCAAAACGGGGGGCACATCCCAACATCAACCCTCATCAAGTCTTGGGTCACTTGAAGGCGTGGGTTCGAGCTCCACGGCTGGCAATCTAAAAATACAAATAGTCTTTCGGATGAGACGTGAAACCGAGGTCCTGTGTGACGGTGCTACACACAGCACGTTAAAGAACCAGGCGTAACTTAGGATGGGTTTCGTCCTTTACCCTGCACTATCCCCCGTAACAAAACTAACAGCCTTTAGAGGGCGTCGCCCATATGGGCAACCAGGGGCGACGATAAATAAGCGCCCAGAATCAACCTCAACCTCAGTAAATCAGCTTGTGTGAAGGCTATACCACCGGTGCGATCTTGACCTACATTGTCCGATAAGATGTTGTTTTTTTTTCCGTCGAAGGAAGGTTTGTGGTTATGAAATATCGACTGGAAATGTTAGTTTAGTTTATTTAGCAGCTTTTAATAGGGTTAACAACGGCAGAAAAAAAGAACTGCCACAAACTGACCTGTGTTTCTTGTGCTCAGGATGACATGGTTGAGCTACTAAAATACCAAGAGCACGTATACGAAGACAATAACCCTAAATCAGTTTCCATTACTGCGCACTAGCATGTGGCAGTTGCGTCACTCGTCACAACTCGGCCGATTCCGTAACTACATCTAACCTCGTCTGTATAAGGGAGGCTTCCATTTTGAACTACCAATCACATGATCTTAAACATGGCGGCGCCCCTGTAGATCGCTTAGCAACGACATGAACAACCACTGTGAAGTTATTCACTTCTGTCGATCTGTCGATGAAATCTCCAAACGGAACTGATAAACCACGCTAAAAATTGAATGTACAAACTGTTTGCCGACTGAAATACTCTTAGAAAGATAACGACAGAAAATTTACTCATGCGTTCTTTCTAAAGAGGAGCCTTACAATTTCAATAACGGTAAAGCGGTGTGCTTCCGGAGATGTGCGAAATGTACCGTGTAGGTGCATATCAAGCTACGTGATACAGCCGAGGGATTTGATCACCGGATCACCCGAGGTATGCCGAATGTACTCGTAAGTTGCGTGTTCGTGAAACCGTAAATTCGATTGACGCCAATATGCAAACTGATATATGTCTGTTGTACCAACATAGTTGAGCCTCTAAAATACCAAGAGAATTTTTTCGGAGACTAGGACCTTAAATTTATTTCGACGACTGAACATTTAAACATGGCTGAAGCGCACCCGTGAAAACAAAATCAACTTTCTACAATGAATACTGCTTGTGGTGTGGATTTAAATTTTGTTGTTGATGATTCTGTGTTTTTTTTTTTTTATCATTGTTGTTGTTGCGGTAGTGGTGGTGTTCTGTTTGTTGTTGTTGATGATGATGATGCTTTGTTGTTGTTCATGCTGATGTTGTTGTTGTTGTTGAATTATATCCATTTTGCATGTATGCAGTATTTAAAAAAATGGACAAAGAATAGAAACATGATGTTAAAATACATTAATAATAATAAGGAATATAAATGAAAAATGTAATGGCAGAGGATCGAACCTGTGACCACCGGAAGAAAAAACTGATTTTAGGCCAACCGCGTCCTAACCACTGGGCCATGGACGCAGCCAGAATCTAGCTTAAAAATTAAACCAACATGTACATGTATATATACCCCACCACCTCCTACCCCTATTATTAGAACAAAGAAAAATGGCGCCCCCCCCCCCCCCACCCCGATGAAAACAGTGTTGAAAAACGGTGTAAAAGTGATTTTAGGGTCTACTTTGAAGATTGATATGTTATCCCAGGAAAACTGACACGCATTCCAAATCGATGCATGCCAAAAAATACCGACAATGGGCGAGATTTTGATAAAACATGGTGATAAAAGGCAAATGTCCTGGGGCTTTTTCGAACACGCGACCTGCGTGAATCCCTTTGATTCGATTTGCCTTCCTGGTTCTAGAAGTCAATTTAGCGTCTACATGGAGGTATATATGTTATCCTAGGCAAATTGACACGCATTCCAAATTAATACATGTAAAAAATACTGTCAATGTACGAGATTTTGAGAAAACAGGGTGACAGTAGGCAAATGTTTCGGGGCTTTTTCAAGCACGCGACCTGGACGTGTCCCTTCGATTCGAGTTGCCTTTCTAGTCCAGCCAAGCTTCCATGCTGCACCTTGATACTTTGAATATGTTGAGATGATCACATGACAATGTAGAGGCCAGAGAATCATGTCATAATTGAGTATGCCAGCCAGACAACTCTTTTAGAAGCAACTGGCACCTGTTGCATAAACCAAGCAAGGAGAACCAAATCGTGTAATTTTCTCAAAATACTCTAAAAGGTCTGCATAACATTATGGCTAAATCTAGGACCTCCAGAAGCAATCTTGCAATTGTGCTATATCTTCAATAAGTCGTGCACTCAGTATATCGTGGTCCATCCGACAATCTTGCCTTGAGTTGATTCCTAATCAAGAAATCACAACCTGTGTCAGAAGTATTGTAGTGGAGTGACCTTTTATACTGTATACTTTACGCTGTTATGCAGCGTCGGTACTTGAACGTAGTACTTAACGTCATCCCTTTGTATCGTACACGTGTTGACTCGTTGTTGGTGAAAATTTAAAATAACTGTCAGGTCTCGAGTGGTATCGCACGCTCTATGGTGTTTTCGAATTTGAAAATAACTTGAATAATTTGAAATAAACGTTGTTTTCGTACGGTAGAATTATATCCAGTGACGCTAGCACGTGAAATGATTCAGCGCCGATTGATGCGACTCGTATCCTATTGACCTAGGTTCAAACGGCGTCGTTCTTATATGACCCCACGTGCCTGAAGGACCCTATGACGTCAACCGCCCCTCGAAAACACAATTTAAACCCACATAAAAACCGCGTGAGTCACTTCCGGTTCTGACTATAGCGGCGCACCTATAGTTATGTGCGATTTAAAACTTGATAGCTGGTTTGGTTTGTTAAGTAGGCTATCTTCGAAATGAAGCTTGATATTGAAATCTTAATCTTGAATAAATGTGAGAAATAGAAAGCTGCATAATATTATGTAAAAAGGGAAAACCATATGTGCCACGCTCTGGCAAAAAGGGGCTTAATGCAACTCCGTAATGCATTAGGATGTAGGTATGCCTATCAAGCCATCACATATTTATGGATCCATAACAGCCATGACTTACTGAATCATAAGGTAGACTGGTCCTTTGACATATAGAAAATTGACCTATAGCAAAAGGTAACGAGCTAGGTCAACCTGCGCGGAATGGGCATGCTGACCTGAATCGATACTTTCCGCAAATGCATTAAACCCCCCTTTACAGAGCATGGCTCATATTTTTTGTAGATACTAGCATATTCTTGAACTAACCCCTCCTCCCGAAGCATTGGTAGTCTGGAACTACGCAGTCCTCCATTTCAATTTTCTGCTCTTCCTTAGACCTACTAAAAGGAAATAAATTATGAAGAGTTTTACAAAAAATGCTCCATCCGTAGTCTGTTTATCGCGACTCAGTGCGCCGTTATGAGGGAAAGTGTAAACCGATTTCAAACTGCACGAAACATGCAGCTGGATCTCCGGTCTTCACTGTCGGATACGGTGAGATTTGTCCGTATGAAAAAAAAAAAAATGAAATCGCAATATTGATTAAGCCATGCTCTGTGAAAGGGGCGTTTAATGCATTTGCAAAAGTGTCGACTCAGGTCGGCCTGCGTAGTCTGCGCACGCTGATCTGGGTGGAAACTCTTTGTTAAATTCCTGCATGTAAACAGACCATTCTACCTCAAATTTTAGTCGGTATTTGGATAAAAAGGATTTCATGAATCTAAAATTATATGACGACTTTCGTAGTGTAATATCTTTGGTGATATACCCTTTTACGAGAGCCCCGAACAATTTTTTGGTTTTTACTATTGGCTGGAATTTCCCATTTAATTCATTTAAATTTATTTAGCAGTTAAGAGGGCTAACCCTTAACTAATTCATCTGCGAAAAGTATCGAACCATGTCAGCCTGCGCAGTCCGCGCACGCTGACTGGGGTTGAAACTTTTTGCTATTTATATTTTCTTCTGCACGGTAAAGGACCATTCTACCTCAGTCAAGTCTTAAACTTGATCGATCCATTATTATAAGATAACTTGCTTGATATAATCCATTGCGGAGATGCATTAAACCCCCTTCTGTCAGGGCATGCGGCTCAAATGATTTATGATCATTTATCATCCGCTCCATTTATCAAATTGCTGCGGGGGGGGGGGGGGGGACATGTTCCAATGATTATATTGGCAAACACTTCGTTTCTTTTGTTCCTTTCACTAGACAAACCTCTGTTTGATCTTTCTTTTTACTCGAATAAAAAAAGTCAAACTTGACTAAACACAAAGCATCTGCAGACGACAAGATAAACGTGGTTGAAATTGTGGAAATTGTTTGATAGGCTAGAAAACATTATGGGAAAAGGAGAAAATGGTTTCACCAGCACTTTCTTCTTTTCCCACGATGTTATCGAAAGTGTACTTTCTGAGGATCGTTAAAACTCTTTGTTACAATATTGGGGAGGGCCTCACTGAATAGTTAGGGCCTCAATATTGTTTACTTGAAATGCAGAATACATGTACCTGCATGTATTCTTAATTGACACTGCATGTACCTCTTTATGATAATTAGTCCTTAATTAGTAATCTCCATTAGACCTTAATGGTGGTTACCGAAAACGAATATCTTGTAACTGTTGTATTACTGCATGTTTTGACATCCACAATAGCTTTAATTCTATGTATCTGTCAAGCAATGCCCATACCTGTGCACTGTTATACATGGAAAACGATGTATGTTATAGTAAGCTAGTGACTGTTGACATGCCATGCGTCTGGTTCTGCTGGAAATGATTGACAGGACCTCTTGGTGTTTGACTTTAAATACCGAGCTGTTCTCTGTCCAAGTCAGTTAATGTCTGAGTTAGGTAATGTGGCAGTTAGAGTTAGATACTGTTTGAGTTAGTTCTTGCACGCTACAACTCTTGTACTTTACAGTTAGCTCTCGCATTTGCTCCTATTAGACATTAGGTCTAGTAGTATTGTTTAGAACCTGGGACTGAAATGCTTAATACTTAATTAAAGACTTTCTTTTAAACAACTAACTGTGTTTTCTTAGTCTATAGTGTCACATCTTATTGTATTACGGTAAAGGATTACCGACCGTGAGGAAAAAACTTTGGGAAACATTGTGGGGCGGGGGAGAAAATGCTATTAGTCAGCATTTCTTTCATATTCTCCCACAATGCTTACATCATTTTAAGCCAATTTAATCTTAAGCACATTTAGTTTGTCTGTTGCAAAGGCTTGCAAATTTGGATATGTTAAAAAAAAAATGTTGTCGAGTAAAGAGTTGAAGGATACGATATTGTTCCCGCCATTTTTTGGCAGCTGCACATTGATTACGATCTCCGATCTCCGATGAATAAATTAATTGCCAAGTTAAAAGTTAATTCTACTACAACTTTATACTTATCCAGTTTCAGGGATCTGCAGACTACAAATCAAATGTGGCTCAAATGTTGGAATATTTTGTTTTCCATAAGGCTTTCGAAAACATTTTGGGGATAAGGAGAAAATACTGCTAAACAGCACTCTCCGTTTCCCACATTGTATTTCGACGGCTTGGGATCGTTTGGTAAAGGGATCACTTTCAAATACAGTTTGTTGGTGTGTGTGTGTTTTGCGGGGGGGGGGGGGGAATTTGAATTCTGGTGAGTCAAGAATTGATTGTATGGTGTTAAACGCCGTTCTCAACATTATTTCAGCTATATCTCGGCGGCCAGTGCACCGATCCATACTTTCCTGGGGTTTCTTTTACCCCTGAGTACTCCGCACAATATTTTTCCAAGCCTCTGGCTGCTTTCCCATATAACCATCATCGAAATAGTGGTCAACGGTGAGAGAGGAATGAATCCTGTCGCAATGACTATCATCAATACGCGGAAAGAAATTGGCAGGGGTTGAGTCAGCCCGGCTGGGAATTTAGGAAGTTAGTATTGTCGTCACATAGTAGTGATTGCCAAGCATGATAGACAAGTTCGGGAAGGAAGCTTCCGTAAACAAGGCGAAAAATAACGTCAGACGTAAACGAACTAACTTGGAGCTATAGGTAGCCTGCACTGAGCCTGATGCGAGCCAGAGTGCCTATTTTGATATATGTGTCCTTTATTTATGTTTTAAAGGCGTTTTAAGCCAGTTTAAACGATAATAAATCCAAAACAGGCGCTAATTCACGGGGTTATTTGTACTACGCTTTGTCAGGACTGGGGCGCCGCTATAGGTAGGGATATATAGTCTACATGACAAGCGCCGCCGGCCCATGCACGGCTTATCATGAAATTATATTAAATTTGTCCAGTGTTGCACTTTCTGTAGGCTATATCTGTAAGCCTTGTAGCGCCAGGAACCTCGGGGGGGGGGGGGGGGGAAAGGTGTAGACTCTAAATAGATCAAGATTTAAACTTACAATAAAGGCTTGGCTGGATGGTTTGGCCTGCAGAAATCTACATGTATATTCAGACGCGTGTATAGCTCTACCATTTTACAATATTTTAACTTGCCTCCTGTCGGCAATTTCTGTTTTGCAGCAGCATACGACTTTTAAAAATATCCTGTAGGCCTAAAAAGCGTAACTTCGGCATTGGTAGGCCTTCAACCACACCTAGTGCTGTCTCCTCACGTGCTACGGTCAAACTATATTAGCAATAACCTGTTGATATGTTCCTTAGTTCTATTTGAGGCATCGTAGTCATTTTTTTTTTTAAACAACAAATTGTTCGAAAATAAATGTAAAAAAAAAACAGGCTGAGTGGAGAAATTAGATCCACGTGTACGGACACCCTCGTTAACCCAGGTGTGAAGTATTACCATTCATCACGATGGATGTAGTTTACGGAATAGGCCTACATCGGAACTGGGTTAACGAGGATGGTGTACGGAGTAAAATGTAACCTAATGCCTATAATGCGTGATGTCAAAATTTCATTGAAGAGTAGCGCCATACTTTGACTGGTCCCCGACTAACTATCACAGTAAATATTCTCCGCTGGTACCATTCTACCGCCATTTTCTCCTTTGTACACTTTCGCAAAGAAATATTCGTGCGCGGATGACCGACCCTAACATTTTACAAGTTTTTGTGGGTTAGAAATATACATGTATGAGAGGTTTTACATCGAGTCATAGAGGTAAAGTAAAATTTCACTTTTATTTTGTTCTTACATGTTTTTTTTTTTCACAAATTACTTTTATTTGTCCTTAAATATAGGAAAAAACAAATGTCTGCACGTTGGGACAGTCAACTATGGTCTCACTATTTTCGCTAAATGTGCTTTGCAAAATTCATGTCAGAGCTACAGGTCTGATGTTTGATTCCTGTGAATGTGGTTGATTACTCATAAACCTGTTTTATTATAAACTTATAATCTATATCAAATACGGAATATGTCTAGTTAAAAAAAAAAACAGTGTTTTGAATGGAATGTTAACCCCTAGGCTTCCAGTCGTTTCGTACCTAGGTCATTTCGTACCTAGGTCATTTCGTACGATTTTGGTCATTTCGTACGATTTTGGTCATTTCGTACCCACCCATAATTTTCATTTCGGTCATTTCGTACCCACTTTGGTCATTTCATACCCACATTGGTCACCCACGCAAAAAGGGTTGACGGTAGTCCTATTTATAAGCCCCTATGTACGTTATTTTTCATTCTGACATTCATCGTGTACGTAGGGTCTTATCGGCTCCTTCATAGTTTCCTTTAGCAAACTCCGACATCGAATTTTGTCGCTGTTTGAACAGCAAATTTGGATACCTTCAAGTGAACTTGTTCAATAAAATTTACATCAGAAGTAAGATAAATGAATAATTTCTCGATTGAAAAAGGATATTTGTCCAAAACTTGCCTATTTATGAGCTAAATCCATTCCGATTCAACACCACTCTGTTTTGTTATGAATTGCCGTGGAAGAGATATGATTGTTCCGAATGAAACGTCATGTGCGGGTCAATGCAACTTACAGAATGGTATTATGTCTTTTTTTAAAACGAAATTTTGTTCGCTTCGGTCTTGTTTGATTATTGTAATAGATTTCGTTCATAAACTTAACGTCAATTCTTATTTGTTATGCAACCGTCTGCATGACTGAAAAACATGGCGGCGACTGTGTCGGCAATCCGACTTGCGAGTGATTTTATTGAATTCTGAATGAATCTGCTCATTATTTATCAAGACAGCGGCTGAATATTTTCAAAAAAAGTTCTTCCTACAGGTAAATGAAGTTCTCTTTCGTTATAATACTGGTTTTAGAGAGATCGGATTTGCTACATTGAACTGAATGGGACCCGTTTAGACGTTACATGCAATAAGAAAAATAAAATGTGAAATGTCCGATGATAAATGTTGAAAGGTAAATAAGCATGTATACGTCTAAATATTTGGACTAGGTTGACGGATGTTTCGTTGACCCGCAAGATAGGAAAATTGGATTTATATAATAAATTGGTTGGAGATTTTCCGAAACCTCCAACCACTTTACAATATAAGTTCAGTTTACCGAACCAGGTGTCTTTTACCGAAACTACCGTAGGCCGTGGGAAGAGTACCATCAATGATACGAAAGAAATTACGTTGAATTCAATTTATTAACAAAGGCCAATACATCCAAAATTATTTTGATTATACAGGTAAAAAATCCTGATATCCCAATATTTAAATATTTTTTTCTGTACGTTTTTATATTTCTTTCTTTGGTATCTTCTTAGCCTTTCCTCTGATACCAATGTCACTTGAATGTCCACGATTTTTGATTCTTTGTAAAGAAGATGCACTAGGTTATAAAATGCAGGAACGCCGTTTGCCCGATAATTAAGTCGGCGATGCCACCCTGAAAAAAAAATATAATTGCAAAGTAAATGCAGTGTAGGAAAAGGTAAAATTATTCATGATGAACAGTTCAAAATTTTGAATCACTTTTCCAGGTGCTGGTTTGTAACGGAATATTGACGTATTAATTAATACAACTCATCACTATTTGGCATGCCTTCCCCTGCACAGAGTTTTTAGGGGTGGTGGTGTTTAACTCTTTACCGAACGAAAAAATATAGACTTGTCTAAATTGAAAACATTTGCATATGACAATTTCGATGTGACTGAAATGATGGAAAATGCCTTTGATAGCGTAGAAAACATTTTTGAAAAAGGAGAAAATGCTGGTTACCAGCATGTTCTACTTCTCACACAATGTGTTCAAAAGGCTTCTTTCTTCACTGTGGTTAAAAGCCGATATTATGTAGTAAAGGGTTAATAGAACAATGAGTTAGGGGAAAACAATGTTGTATAAACTTCTGGGTTATGTAGGACATTTAGGACTCATGGTCAGGATTCAAATTATTCTCGATGTGTTCAAATCAAAAGCACACGCTTTACCTTCTACATCATTATTTGTCCTCACAGACAGCTGGCCGAACACAGACCAATTTTCCGGGGCCCATATATTTGAATTAAGCCATGTTCTTCCAATGTAGTTTGTCAGTGGTTGCAGATGTTCTGAGGCTAGTTCATTCAACATGTCAAATGTTTCTTGGATGTGCTCTGCCAGTATAAACGGCAAGGCAAGCAGCTTTCTTATAAAGCGATGCGTTGAACCTTTTGTTCTGTACTCTGTTGTCAACCCCAAAACCTGAAATTAAAACGAGCTTTCAGTAACAAAGATATGTTTGTTTGCTCTGGGTGTTTTACTCCGTTTTAACTCTTTATAGCACGATAAAAATCAAGACTGGTCTAAATTGAAAGCATTTGCAGAAGACAATTTAAATATAGTTCAAAAGATGAAAATTGTCATTGAAAGGGTGGAAAACATTGTGGAATAAGGAGAAAATGTTGGTTACCAAAAGGCCTCTTCCTCGGGGTCGTTAAAATTATCATTTTGTGATAATGGCTTAAAAGCTTAGGTCATATTACGGCTGTCAGCGCACCTACGCATGTATTTCCCGACTTTCTCACACGAGTACTGACATAACAGTCTTTCAAAGTCACCTACTTCTTTACTCACAAGACAGTTTGCCGCAACCGGGTTTCTAAAGGGTAACTAGTGAGCTACCCGGCCAGGCACAACATAAATATTTGAGTTATGGATATCGCTATCGTCATATATAATGTTTTACCTGCACTTTTCGCCACACAGCTTGTGTCCAGTGGAAGGCGCAACCACTTATGACGACCCCAGGAAAGACTTGTCTGACACTTTCCCACATGGCTGGTTCAAAGTCTATCACAATCCCGTCTACGTTTGGTTCACGGTCAAGCAGGCGACCAATTTTCTGAAATCAGAAGGGCAAATATCAATTTCTCAACTGACTCGTACTTATCTTAAGTATAGCGATTGCTGCATTAACCCTTGACCACATGACAAAAATTTTTTTTAGAGTCCATATTGAACGCAAATTATACGATGCATAAATGATAGGTTGCCAGCATTTTCTCCTATTAGCATGATGTCTTCAAAAGGCTTCTCAGTCATGTTAAAACTCGGAATTGTGTGACAAAAGGTTAAAACGGCAAATATCAATATCAAATATCAGCGGCTTACCTGTCACATTAGAAAATTTGGCCTAATCATCTGATTTTAATAACTGGAACAAATATCACTCTTGATTTTTTCTGCGTCATCTGTTAATTGTTTCAATTTGCTTGAGTTTAAAATCTTGAGATATAAATACTAGATATATAATTACCTTAAACACTTTAACGTAATCAGCTGTCTGGCGTCTAGACATTATAACGTAGATTAGTGGAACACACTTTGCTTGATCCCCACTTCTTATAAATGCATGAACGGTCAACAACTGTTTGAAAGGATCTCTCACAACTTTGAATGTTCCGTCAATGTACCACCGCCTAGCCTCTTTGAGTAGCCTCTTTGAGTAGCGAAAGTTGTTTTTTTGTCGCAAAAAGCAAGTGGCGTTGTTCTCCTACTTTCATCTCACCCTGAAGGAAGTCCCCTGGCATAAAACTACTATCAAGCTGTAACCAAAAAATTAATGGTCTGGAATTAGATTGACTTTGATATGTTAATATTATGTTCAGCCGGCTTTACACGCAAAATTGTAGACTTGTCTAATTTGAATACGGAAACAATTCTGTGAATAAATTACAAGTGAACTTTATGTATGATAATCAAAGTATGGCGATCTGTGCCGCAGTTTGCTCACTTTCATGTGCATCCAATGGAACTTCCTAATTATAACACTGAATTATCTAAGCAAACATCATGTTCAGCTGTTCTAGCTAAAGTAATTTCATATTTTTATTTTCAATTGACAGTAGGCTATTTGCAGACCGATTGCATTTGAAATTACAGATTCGTTTTTTTTCCCATAGACTCAGGCTTATACGTAGAGAAGATTACAATGCTTCCATGTGAAAAAACAAACATACTTCCAAACACATATCTATAGGCTCGTCAGGTCGATTCTTCTGTCTGATACGGTTTGCTTGTCGCGCTGTTAGTTCCATACTGGGATTGCTTATGGCAGGAAAAGGCAAATTGTCTTTGATTTCTACCATTACTTTCTCTACAATACCCATAGCAGGACAAGATATATTTGTCACGGCTTTCTCTTTCGCCTGTAATAGAAAACATCATTTTCTGAATATCTTAAATTTAGAACATTTGAGTTTAGTGGAAGCTGTGTTCAATAGTTTTGAAGGGAGAAAGCAATTAACAAAAACTGAAATTGTTGTAAAAATTGCTGCTAAACAGTTTACAGAAAAGAGATCAGTAACTTTTATTCCAACAAATACAACCAAGTTATTCTGGATTGGTACGAAATGACCAGATCATAGTCATTTCGTACCCATTACAATGGGTACGAAATAAACTAGGTACGAAATGGGGGCCACTAGGTACGAAATGACCGAAGAAGTAGGTACGAAATGACCAAATACGTACGAAATGACTTAGGTACGAAATGACCTAGGTACGAAATGACCGGTTACCAACCCCTAAACTAAATGGAATGTTAACCCCAAAACTGAGCAAAGAATTTTTGTATGCAAACATTTTTTTACAGTAGTTCTATTTCAGTCCCACCTGGGGTGTGGTTATCGCTTCTTTCTGAGAATTTCCTCCTTTGAACAGGGTTCTCACTAGGCCCTGAATCCCAAGAGTCATTGACTCTTAGGCCCAAACTTTCAAGAGCCAAAATGGAATTTCCATGGGTCAAAGAGAAATGTCCAAGGGTCAGAATTACTAGGTTATTGTGGAGAAATATGAGTGAAATAAACGCCAATTTTCATTGGTGTTATTCTTTACATGTATTTATGGACAGAAACTAAAAAACAAATTTTATGAACAGACCAATGACTATCATTTTGACACCTGGTCATTTCGAGACTTTTTGGTTGTTTCAACCCCCGTTAAAAATTTTGTTGCAAAATTTGGACAGTTGGACACCTGATTTTTTCATGAGCATTATTTACATTTGAGTTCATAGGATTAATTTACTCTAAATGTTTACTTTATAATTTTGTTTTAAGTGCGTGTTCAAAATATGTGTTTTTGTTCTATATGAGGATTCAAATAATGGGCATAATTAATCGGCAATGTCAATACTGATAGCAGGTGTCGAAATGACTAAAGTGTTGCTTTTATCACTTATTTCCTAGACAATTAAAATTACTTATGATTATCAATGTTCTGCTTTTGTATTGATCGGTTATTTCGCGCCAACCACTGCATCTATCCATGCTTTCCTCGAGTTTCTTTTACTGTTGTTGTTGAATAGGAGTTTAATGCTGTTTTAACAGCTTAGGTCATATCACGGTGGTCAGTGCACCTACACACATGTTTCCTGGCTTTCTCACACCAGTACTGACACAACTTTCTTTCCAAGTCAGTGACTACTTTCTCACATGCATCAAAGTTTAGAGGCATAAAATTGCGGGAAAGAAAGTTTGCCTCAACTACCGGTAGGTATCGAAATCACAACCACAAGGTCCAAGTCAGATATGCTACTCATGAGATATCCGACCGGGCTTTCTTTTAACAGTACTCCGCACATTATTCTTTCCAAGCATATGATTCATAGATATAGTTCGCAGTGGACAGAGTCTCGCAAAGACTCGATGGAATGATACATGAGTTAAATGCCGTTTCAACATTCTTTCGATTATTTTGCGGCATCCATCGCACCTATCCATGCTTTCCTGTAGTTTCTTTTTCTAATATTTCGCTACATGAGTAAAATCACGCGTAATCCTCAGCATAGGTGCAGTCAGATTTTGATTTACGCCGGCAATAACAACGATAATATGAAATTTTCCATTGAAATAGGTTTCATAAATAATTGCCTTGGGAAGCTTATTTTAGTCAGCAAAATTCAACATTTGGAACAGTATAGAGTCAAGATAGGACTGTAGTTTTTTGCAGTTTGATCTCGCCCCACACTGCTCGCAAAATATGGTATTAAAATCAGTAACAGAGAGTCATGTTCGTTAAATCAAATCTTCTGACAAATAAAGAAAATCATAAGGCTACTTTTTGAAGGTTGTGCAAAATTTAGATCGACCGCACCTTTATGCAGTCCGTTTTCAATTCCCATCTATCGTGTCTAAGAGTTTATCATATCTCCTTTAATGATTATGAAATTAATCAAGCAGGTATCAATGTAATATTTGCATTGTTTTGCACTGCGTATGACTGCTGGTTTTCACACCTTGGCCAGGTCTATTGATGGGCCGAGCACCTACCACTGTTGATAATTTCATCAATGACTTTTGGCACTGTTGATGATGCGAATCAATAAAATCACAGATAAGCATGAAGGAACAAAAAGCGTGCGGCCGATAGCATAATTGGCAAAAAAGTTGACCAGCCTTGCCTGTTGTCTCCTCCCGACTACACTTAACACTGTTATTTGCCATTGCAGAACAATAAAACAATGAACCACTACCTGTACAAACTCCCGTTTATTTACAAAACTTCAAAAGAAACAAACACAAAACAACGTCAACAAATTTAAAGTTACTTTTTGTCGTTTAATAATCAATTACATCAAAGACATATCGTCAACAAAATATAGACAGCAACATTCAAATTAAAGCATAACAGCAATGAGGGGTATAATTTGTGAAAAACAATCAACACATTCAATCAAATCAAACAAAACAATTGATCCAACTTAAACAACAGTTTGTTTCATAATTATCATTTATGAAAGCGGCATGAAGGAACATAAAAGTAGATACAGATATTCGATTATTACTAACAAATAATACATTATCTGTCTTCTGCTTTTAAGTAGTAAGTAGTAAGCACAAAGATTGTAAGAGAGGCAACTTTTCGCTACATAACCGCAAAATTACAGCACAATTTTAAAATCAGTGCATCTTACAACTTACTGCCCGAAAATTTACCTTTTTTTTTAGCTCACCTGAGCACAGTGTGCTAAAGGGGAGCTTTTAGGATCATCTGGTGTCCGCCATCCGTCGTGTGTCTGTGCGTCGTCAACAATTCTTTAAACATCATCTCCTCCTAAACCGCTGGGCCAATTTGGACCAAACTTGGCAGGAATGTTCCTTGGGAGGTCCTCTTTCAATATTGTTGACAAAATTTGATTCCTTCAAAAACTCTGGTTGCCACGGCAATGAAATGGAATTTTCTAAGAAATTCTTTAAAAATCTCCTCCTCTGAAACGGCTGGTCAGATTTTGAAATAATTTCACGGAGATGTTCCTTTGGTGACCCTTTTCAAAAATTGTTCGCGAAATTTTGATTCGTCAAGAAACATGGCTCTGGTGAATGGGGGCTACTTGCACTATTCACACATGAAGAAATTCTTAAAAATTCCTCTTCTCTGAAACGGCTGGTCAGATTTTGAAATAATGTCACAGAAATGTTCCTTGGGTGACCCTTTTCGCAATTGTTCGAGAAATTTTGATCCGTCAAGAAACATGGCTCTGATGGCTGTGAGCTACTTACACTATATGGACATGAAGAAATTCTTAAAAATTCTTCTTCTCTGAATGCGGTCAGATTTTGAAATAATTTCACAGAAATGTTCCTTGGGTGACTCTTTTCAAACATTGTTCGCAAAATTGTGATCTGTCAAGAAACATGGCTCTGGTGGTGGGGGCTATTTGCACCATAGGGACATGAAGAGGAATTTCTTAATTCTTCTTCTCTGGAATGGCTGGTCAGATTTTGAAATAATTTCACAGAAATGTTCCTAGGGTGACCTTTTTCAAAAATTGTTCGGGTAATTTTTATCGGTCGAAAAACAACAGCCAGTTGTCGGCGCCTGCATGTGGTGCTCTTTTTTGACTTATGTTTTTTAGCTCACTTGAGCACAAAGTGCTCATGGTGAGCTATTGTGATCGTGCTGTGTCCAGCGTCCGGCGTCAACTTTTTACCTTGTGTACGCTCTAGAGGCCACATTTTCAGTCCGATCCTCATGAAAATTGGTCAGAATGTTTGTCTTGAAATTGGGTCATGTGGGGTCAAAAACTAGGTCACTAGGTCAAATCTTAGAAAAACCTTGTGTGGGCTGTAGAGTGACCCTGGAGTGAAATTTCGCCTATTGACTCAGGTGAGCGATCCAGGGCCATCATGGCCCTCTTGTTCTTAATTTTTGGGGAGGGAGGAATCAACAGGTGTTGAAATGACCATTTTGTGCAAAAAAATTCTTTTGGGTGTCAAAATGACCAAAATAAGGGGCGAAACGGCCAAAAGGTGTCGAAATGACTGGGTGTCGAAACGACCGCGTTTCGAAATGACTGGATACCTGAACAGACATGTTGGAATGAAGTAAATAGATGAATTTCAACTTGCAGCCCTAGCATGTAATTCACCATTATGAATAAATCTTTTACCCATTTACCAAACAACCATGTTTTAGACTCTTTCAAATTTAGAGCATTTGCAGATGACAATTCAAATTAGGCTTAAATGACTGGATTTGTCTTCTGTAGAATGGAACATTTTGGAAAAGGGAGAAAATATAGGTCACATTCATTAATTTTTTTTTTTTTTAATTTCTAGTCTATTTCTTAAGATGAATGTCTTTAACAATTGTTCCAGTGTTAACACTGTAACCCAAGATGGCCTAACCCCCCCCCCCCCATCTGAATTCGTAGGTTGTTTTACAAAACAACCCAAAAAATTTTTTTTCATTACAAAACAGAGATTTTAGCTTTTAAGTATTGTTTTATACAGAGAATCTAAGTATACTCACAGTTTGAATTTATTATTAAAGATGAAAAGAAAAGTTGAAGTGCCTCTGATTGGACGATGTCAAACTGACTTTCGTTGTGTCATGGGTTTACACATTCTTTTCCAGCAACCTAATTTTCATGTCAGTTAATTTCATTAGGAATATATTGCTGCATATTTTGGCACGCATTTGTTAATTAGGGTAGCAGTTTACTTTAAGGGGCAAATCAACAGGTTTCCAAAAATGTTAATTTTCAAAACTACATTTATCAGTTGGTAACCTGGTAATAATGTATTTAGAAAAAAAAAAAATGGAAAAAGTACATTATTCCAATTTGTATTTCTGCTTATTAGTTTTTACGACATTGCTTATCTCCCTTACTTATTGTCATGTCCCTTGATTTGTGACGTCATAGCCGTACTTGTCTCAAAATGGACGTTGTGTTTAATGGCGATTTTAGCAGTATTGAAGATGAAGAAATTGACGATTCTGGTCCCGTAAGGCTGTACATGTACGAAACAATTCGTAGAAAAATTAATGTAGTTTCAGAGGATGAGGATGAGAGTAATTCTTCGTTTGGTGAAGACTATGAAATTGACGATTTTGTGGCGGACGTTTCAACATGGTGGGTTTCGCGCATCGGTAAATTTGGATACGATGAGGCGGATATTGCTTATTGAAAAAATGATTTATAAGTGATAGAATTAAATATATTGCATAAAATTTGTTTTATTTGAAGGAGTTTCAGTCGGTCGACGGGCGGAATTAGGAGAAAAAAACTTGTGAAACATTTTTAATGTACTTTCATGATTTCTTGATTGTTGTTTCAGTATTTGAAACAATTGTTTTATCTTCTTATACGTTGACGGAGATATATATACCTGACAAATTTCCTTGCAATGAGATTTGTATCGCTTTACCACACAATTCCCACTTTTAACGACCTTGAAGAAGATGGCTTTTGAAAACATTGTGGGAAAAGAAAATGCTGTAACCAGCATTTTCTCCTTTTCCCACAACAAGGACTGAAATTGTCATTTGAACTATGTTTAATTTGTCTTCTGCAAATGCTTTCAGTTTGGTTGAGTCCAAAATTTTGTCGTTTGGGAAAGAGTTAAGAAAGGGTAGAAGAAAATGAAGTATGCACAAGTTTAGATTCTAATAAGCTAGTGGGAGTCTTTTCAACAGCATGAAACTGTGACATAAGTAGTTTGCAAAGAAATACAGACAGATGCACAAGCAGACAAATAGACTGACCATTGCATTATATTTATAAAAAAAACAAATTCTCTGCACAGACAGCAAAAGCCAATGTTAACACTAACCACGAATTCCCCAGTATCAACAACGCAAGGAAAAATGCTTTTCAAACATTTGAAAAAGCTTCATACCTTTATCCACAATATTTTCTGTCCTTTCAAAGACAAATTGCGATCCATATTTTATTTGTTATATTCCAATGCTGTAAAAAATTTGGACAATTCTAAAACCTTACAATTTGGTAAAGGATTAACCCTTCACTCCCTTTACTAACGGTAGAATTTTAGACTTGTCCACACTGAAAGCATTTGCAGATGACAGTTGTGGCTTTGACAATGGGAAGGGTCTGAAAAGGGGTAGAAAGCATTGTAGGAAAAGGAGAAAAATGCTGGCTTCCAGGAATTTCTCTTTTTCCAACCATGTTCTCAAAAGCCGTCTCCTAAACATGGTTAAAAGTCCGGACTGCGTGGTAAAGAGTAAAAGCATACATGGATCCAATATTTGACCAATCAGTTCATTGCATTTATTTGGCCCGATGTCCAGCCTTGCTGTCTGCTATTTTGGCTCACAAAAAAGCGATTGTTAATGTTGGAGAAGTGCGATATTATGTGTGTTTACCGCGCTTGAATTTTAGGAAAAAGTTTAAAAGATGTGCTTTGCCATCGTGTATGGCTAACATGAGATCAGATATACGAAGAGATGAGAAGTTTGCATTATGATTATGATTTACAGTGGGACATGGGCAAAGAGTTTCGATCAACCTATATTACGCAATGGATTAACCCTTTACCAAACAATCCCGGGTTTTCATGACCCTGGGAAAGAAGGCTTTTGAAAACATTGTGAGAAAAGGAGAAAATGCTGGTAACCAGCATTTTCTCCTTTTCCCACAACGTTTTTTGCTCTATCAGAGAGCTTAACGTCATTTGTACCAGAGTTGAAAATTGTCGTCTGCAAATACTTTGAAATTGGTCTGGTCTAACATTTGTCGTGTGGTAAAGGGTTTATTAAAGTTTTTTTTTTCTCTGAAACTCCCGGAAAAAAAAAACATAAACTGTTTTACAGTGGAAAACAAAGGTAAAATTTATGAAATACTAATAAAAAGAAAATACGTTCACTAAAATATCTAAACCTTGTTTAATAACCTCTGCACATCCAAAAAGGGGCATGTGTCATCAACGTTTCAATTTGATGTTAACATTAACCTTTGGTGCATGAAGAATGCTGAATGTTTAGATACAGGTCAGAGTGCAAAAAGCAAAAAAAAAATGCAGTTTATTCTTGGATTCAAACCATCTGCTACTTGAATTAAGTCCATTTACCTGTATTCTTTTAGTGAAGGTACATGTAGATTTCATTTATGAAACAGACTAAGTTCTGTTTTGTACAGTTTAGGAAGTTCAGCTCAAAAGGCAACTTATGCTAATTAAATCGGCCTTTGACTTAGCCGTATTTAAGTGGATTAGCACATCTGCCATTTCAAAGGGTATGTCAGTAAACTGTTAACTTATAGGATGTGCGTTTGATTGCCCCTGTAATCCACTCAACCACCTGTTGTCTTCAGTATAGGCCTATCACAAGATAAAACAAACTACCGCCAATGATATTGACAAGTTTGTTAATTGACAGCATACTTTACATATTTTAAAATCATCAGGATTGAAATTTAAACATTTCTTACACTTCCACCTCTCTGTTGAATGAGACAATCTATAAATATTTCAAAATGCTTGTAGCCTAATATAGTGTAATTTATTATCGAATACGATGTTAAGACAACCTAACAAGCTCTACAAAAATATTAATCATTTTTAATTCTATTATTTTTAAGCAAAACTGAGGCCTATGAGGTGTTTCATTCTTTCTCGTAGATGTTCAAAACTTTGCTGGCACAGGTATTACATTGTCCATAGCCACTGAAATTCACATTTTTTGTGCAAATCCTTGTGTAAATAAGTTCAAGTATCTGCATATTTCTTACCAAGAGTCCATCATCGACAGAAACATATGAAAAGGAATATTTTTCCGTAATTTAATTGATAGAAACAGTCATGATAGCAAGGTTTAAGTAGCCTTTCTGCTATACTCTATGTATTTACTGTGTTTGTTTGTGAGCCCTTAGTTATGGTAACCAAGGAAGTCGGTTTATCTCATCGCCACGGATCCATGTATTGATTTGTGAAGCTGGTCAGGAACATTCTGATTCCTATTAACTTTTTTCCACTTTACAGAATATAACGAATGTAGGTAAAAATGTCAGAGGTAAAAATGCCATAGGTAAAAATGTCAGAGGTAAAAATGTCAGAGTCAAAGTGGTAAATATGCCATAGGTAATAATGTCATAGGTAAAAATGTCAGAGGTATTTATCATGGTATAAATATGTGGGGTTAGCTCAGTTGGTCAAGGCTTAGCAAGTTCGAAATCTTGTCAGGGTTCACTTATTACTGGCCTCTGAATCATCTAAGATAGCAGTCAGTCAAAATCAAGATAGGTATATGGACTAACAGGGTCTGTAATCACCAACCATTCTTGAGATTATTCTTAGTATTATTCTCTAAGATTTTTTAAATTTGTAAGTGACATAACTCCTGATTGGCTATACCGAATGACAAATGTAGAACAAGAAATTTCTTGAGAAAAAGACAAAGAACATTCTTAAGAATGGTTGGTGAATACAGGCCCAGAAATTCTAAGATCACATACTATTGTCCAAGATACTTTTTCACAGATGTTTTTACCAAGGTTTGCAATGTTTTCAAAAGGACAGTATGTTGGGGAAAACTTCCTTAAACAACCCATTCATCACAATTCATAAACAATATTGCAGCAATATCTTATTGGTTTTATTCAAGTTTAATTCGAAAACATATAATGAAACATCAATAGAAAGTAAGGACATAAATATTATAAGTTATATCTAGCATGTCCCATTTATTTAACTTTTTATTTTACTTTACTTTCTCACATTTTTAGCAAACAAATTGTCAACTAGTCTTCAAAGTAAATGTAGATAAATAATAAATAAATGTATAGGACTGGTATAATTATCAAATCTACAAAGAGTGGCTTTACTTCAATGGATCTGATTAACCCATTACCACACAATCCCTACCTTTGATGACCCTAAGAAAGAAGCCTCTGAAAACATTGTGGGAAAAGGAGAAAATGTTGGTAACCAGCATTTTCTCCTTTTCCCACAATGTTTTCTACCTTTCACAAAACCAATTCCAAATGGATCTGGTGAGAGGCCAGAGCCACATGTTTTTTTCATATCATATACTTAGTACCTCTGACATTTTTACCTATGACATTATTACCTATGGCATATTTACTACTTTGACTCTGACATTTTTACCTATGACATTTTTACCTATGGCATTTTTACCTCTGACATTTTTACTGCAAGTTGAAAGTCTTTGCAAACAACAATTTTACTGTGTTTCAAATGATGAAGTTTGCCTTGAAAAGGTTGGAAACATCATGAGAAAAGGAGAAAATGCTTGTTACCATCATTTTCTCCTCTTTCCACAATGTTTTTCAAAGGCTTTCTTTCTTAGGGATGTTAAACCGCAGGGTTGTCTGATGAAGTGTAATTTCAGCAAAATGCAGATCTGTATTTTTTTTCCATTTGCACATCTTTTTTTTTGATTACCAGAGAGCACTACTTGTATCCAAAGTTCAAATTCCACAATTTTCATACTGACACAGTCATGAATTAAAAAGATTGGCCTCATTAGTTTGGAAGATATCATATGGATGCGAACAATGGAATACTTTGCAACCAGAATTACATACAGTGGTTGTTTGAAATGAGTTTAAAAATCAATTTTCAAACAAAGTGAAGACAGTGACACTGTCACAAACAAACATAACAGTGTAAAGGGGTGAGATATGCAAGTGTTATGTAATCATTTCCTGTGTTGTTTTAACTGGTTGTGATAACTGACATTTATGACCATGACCAGTTGAAGCAAGGGCCTGAGTTCACCCTTTACCAAACAAACAGAGTTTTGACTAAAAAGAAAGTTTGAAAATTATTGTGGGGAGAAAAAGATACATGTACCAAATGTGCTGGGTTTTCCCTTCATTTTCTAATAGGGGGTTTTTTGGCCTCTCTTCATATGAATAAAAGAAGGCAAATCATTTGAATTTGAATTTTGAGAGGCCATTAACCCTTTACCACACAATCCTGACTTTTAACGACCAGCATTTTCTTCTTTTCCCACAATGTTTTCTACCTTTTGAAAGACAAATTTTATGTTTTGAGCCACATTTAATATGTCATCTGCAAATGCTTTCAATTTGGACAGGTCTAAAATATTGTCGTTTGGTAAAGAGTTAACCCTTTCCCAAACAAGCCCTGGTTTTCACGTGTCTGCAGTACAAGTCTTTTGAAAACACTGTGGAAAAAGAGAGAAATTGCTCCTAACGAGCAATTTCTCCTTTTCCCAAAGTGTTTTCTACCCTTTTGGAGAACTTTCTGTCATTTTCATCAAATTTAAAATTGTCGTCTGCAAACTCTTCCAATTTGGACCAGTCTAAAATTTATTGTTTGGGAAAGGGTTAAGAAAAATTGGGGGTCCGTTTTTAATTCTCCTGGAAATTTGAACATACTAATTCTATGAATTCTCGAATTGATGTTATAGTCAAAGGCTGCACTAATTTTTTCAGCGTAAATTTCCATTTTACACTTGGATAAGCGCGTCTGAATATCAGCATCCCTATGTAAAGGTAGAAGACCGAGTGCCGCTATGATGTCACACAAGGACGGGAGATAAGCAAATCAGGGGAAGTAAGCGATGCACCATTTTCGGGCCGTAATTCATTGTGACAATTGAACTGTGGTTTATGGTATGTTACCGGGTAGTAATTACGGAAAATGACGCACAGATGTTTTACTTGCATCATTTACAGATGATTGAAGGGAAAAAAAAGCCCAAAAATCTTTGGATTTGCCCTTTAAAAACTGGCATTTTAAACTAGATAAGTGGATTAACACCTTTACCATGTAATGACTCGCCAGCTTGATTAGGTGGGATAAACAGAGCCGCATGCATCCTTCACAATTAACCAAACGACAGACGATAGATTGCTCCTCCCACTGATGTCACGTGACCCGCGAATCTAAAAACCTAGACAAACATTATGCAGACACGAGGGCTGAGCTAGGAGACATATGCAAGTTACCAGAAGATATTTTAACATGAACTTATTGTTCAGGATAAAATAAGCATGGGAACAATTTGAGAAAAGGTAGTTACATCTTTTGAATTTAGGTTTTTCTAAGTTTCAGAGGTGAAAATTGAAATAGAGGCTGTTTATTTCGAAGTCAGTTGACTTACACCACTTACATTTGATAATGTTGGTATAATACGTGGACATGTAACTCGTGCTCCCTGAATATTTCTGAAAGTCACTGGTCTTCTAAAACGATTCCTCTTTTACCTGGACAAAAATAAGCTTTTTTCAAAGTTCAGACTTCAACTACAGATATTTTTCCATTACTTAGTCCGTGATATATGTTTCAATAAATTCACCACAATTGCAAGACTTTTACATTAACAAACAAAATATACATGATTTTAACAGGGTAATATGATTACCAGATATTTGAATCGAAATTAGGAAGATACATAAACAAATGATAGGTTACCAAATTGATTTGTTCGAGGGAAAAACCCGAGGAGAGGAAAGAAAAGAATAAAAATATGAATATATTTCTAAGCATTTGTCGCTAAATACTATTCTGTAAGAGTAATAGAAAAATGAATTGACTTACACATTGAACATGTATAATCCAAATTTCAATCACTAATAATTGTTGGAAGGGGTTATAGACAGTCACAAAGTGTCAGACTGATATGACATGTGCGTGTAATTTTACAAGCAGGACAGTACCGGATGCTTTTGGGGTGGTATACTGATATCAAAGGAATACCGCAGATAAACCCTTGCTCCACGTTTTGCGTACAAAGTGGCAACATGTACAACAAACGAAAACGGCTTGATTGGTTTCTCTTTGATTTTCGATATATAAATAATAGTTTGAGGGAGATTAAAAGACTGAAAATAAAGGGAGGGGAAAGATGGCAATATACAGGGTGGTATATCGTCTTTGTTTTAACAGGCTTTAAGTTTGCATTCATAAATGTGTTAAAATATAGAGATTGATGAAATCAACGTTTTTAATGGTTTACTGATGGAGGAAGATGGCATTTGTTTTTTAACAAACTTCTAAAGTGTGCCTATATTGCATTTTATTCTAAGGGGGGGGGGCTTTTTAGGTTTGACTTCCATCATGAAGACTGTATGAAAAACATTTTTGGAGGAAATTAACTATTTTTACGTGAATTTTGTCGATTCAAATTTTATTTAAGGATAATTTGCGAGAAAAAAAAATCAACAAAAGAGATAACCACCATTCAAAATAACAAGTCAACTTGATTTGGTAAGAAAACGAATTATAGAGTATATATTTAAATGAAAAATAAGGTAAAGGAAATAAATAACCGAACATAATAAAATCCAATCAGGTGTCTAAAATATTATTTATACATTTCTTTTAGTAAAGAAACGGGTATCTGATGCTAAGATTGAAATTCTGGAAAACTTATGACAATATAACAGCATATTTACGAGAAGTATTCATTTATTTTTCTCCTTTTCAATCTGAATTTGTCTTCTGCAACAATAATATAACCTAGTATAACTCTGCATCTTGAAATTGCAGTCCTAAGGATGAATAACGGATATCAAGTTTAAAGTTATTTATCAGTTTTTCTCTCATAATTACTATATATTTATATATAGTTGTAACTCCTAATGATTCAGAATGTCTAGGTTTTGTAATGGTAAGATGGCTTCCCCTCTGAATGGAAAAAATGCTGATCGCTGATTGGCTTATTGATTTTTTTGATTGACAGCTGTCGTTTGGTCAATTGATACTGTTTATGAAAGCCCATATTTCTGCCAGATGCCCGCCAGCTACTTTAGGTGAAGCTTCGGCCAATAATCTCATGCGTCAGACTGACTCTTAGGCAGGTATTTTTTAGTGTCAAAAACGGGTCATTTCAAAATTCCAAGCGTTAAAACCTGGGGTCCCGGGTCAAATGAGAACCCTGTTGAACCTCATACTAAAACTTGCAAACTGCCAAACTCTACCTTCGAAGGTAGCCAAACTCAAAAGGTTGGTTGATTGATTGATTGTATGGTGTTTAATACTGTCTTCAACATTATTTCAGTTATATTGCAGTGGCCAGTGCACCTATCCATGTTTTCCTGGAGTTTGTTACCAGTACTCTGCGTAATATTCTTTTCAAGCCACTGGCTGCTTTCCCACACAACCAGTGTCGAAACAATGGTAAACAGTGAGAGAGGAATGAATCCTGTCGCATTGACTATCATCAATCCTTGGAAAGGAATTGGCCGAGTCGGGGATCGAACCAGCGACCACCTGTTCTCAAGTACTGTACGCTAGGTACCACTGAGTTACCGGGGCTTGGCCCCACACTCAAAAGGGATCCAAAACATATTGTAAAAAACCGTTTCATTAAAAAAACATTTTCGTGGAAGATCTACCGGCCCAAGTGATGTTTCACAGAAATATGTCTTGTCGAAGTGACACACTGCTGAAATGTGTTGGAATTGTGACAATTTTGGTAGAAAAATGATGATTGTTATGTTGGAAATTGGAAAGCAGCAAGGGGCTTAGGAAGAATATTGTATAAAGTACTGGTGAAATAAAATCCAGGAAAGCATAAATAGGAGCACTGGCCACAAAAAACAGTGTTGAAAACAACATGAGACACCATACAAAAAATAAATGATATTTTCCAACTTTAACTCTTTACTGGTAAAACAAGTTTTAATGCTTTACCAAACAGCAATTTTAAATGAAAAAAAAAAATATCTTTGAAAGCAGAAAAGAGTGTGGAGAAAAAAAAAATGCAGGTAGCCATAATGATTGCCCATAATGTTTTCAGAAACCTTTTCCCTCATTAAAACAGGATTGCTTGGTAAAGGGTTGAATTTGTTTTTTTATTTTTTACTAGTTTGCATTTATCGTTTATCAGGTGTCTACAAGTATGTCTGGGTTTGGACCCCAGTCAAATCAGTCCAACCTTGAGTCATCCACAAACCCTGTCCCTGACTGGTATGGGTCTTGCTTTGATGTACCACGGCGACAGCAACATCATCAGCAGAATTATGGTATGTGTCGATACAATTAGAGCGTATTTTCGCCTCTCACCTCTGCTGAAGCATGTGAGAAAAGTAGTCGGTGGCTTTGGAAAGAAAGTTGTGTTAGTACTGGTGTGAGAAAGCCAGGAAACATATGTGCGTCACCGACCGCCATGATATGACCTTAGCTGTTAAAGTGGCGTTAAACCCCAATACAACCAACCAATCGATACAATTAGAAATAGGAAAAAAAATATCAGATAATTATTTTTCAGTGATTTTCTTAGCTTCTGATCTGTATAGATCACAGAAAAAAATTGTTTAAAATCTATAACAAAGGACAAAAATTTAGACTTGTCCAAATTGACAGCATTATTTTGCAGATGGTAAACAGTGTGGCCCAGATAATGGGATTTAGCATTGAATTGGGTAGAAAACTGTGGAAAAAGGAGAAGATGCTGGTTACTGGTGTAACAAGCTATGGTAGAGTATCCTGTTCTCGAAATAAGTGTAAAATCTAAAGCTGGCTCCCGACCTGAAATTTAAAGGATGATGAAAACTCAATAAAAATGACAAAAACAAACTTTGACATAAATGATGATTCCTTACTGTAATTTGAAAACTTGCTTCGCAAATGGGACGTATCTAGACCTAATTCTTCAGTTATCATCAATGTAGTAGCAGGGCAACTATGAACACTTCAGCCGATTTCTTTAGTTAAAAGTAGTTACAACACAACGTTCTGAGATTCCACTTTCCGGGAGCCCAATCGACATGATATTACAGAATGTATTTCTAAAGTGCAAGCTCACAGCTGTATTGGTGATTACCTGTAGTTGTCGTCCATGGACCTGGGATTTTTATCTAGTGCCATAGTGAAGTTAAATCATGCAGCCATTTTGTTTGTTTACATTACAATTCATTATAAAACTGTCACACACGCCCCCTTCTGTTTCATAGGAATCTTTACTTCTGCATCGATATTTTGTCTTTATGGTGAAAGAAAAAGCTATAAACTTGTTTGAATGTATGTATCATGTCGATTGGTCCTAATGTGCAAACAACACAGACCCAAATCTAAATACTGACTGTTTGTGACAAAACCATGTTAAACTGTCTGAGAAAACTAGGGTGATAACACTGGCATTTTCTCATTTTCCTACAATGTTTCGAAGTTCCTTCTTTCCTAGAGTCATTAACCCTTTACCACACAATCTGGAGTTTTAATGACCCCCAGAATAATAAAACTTTTGAAACATTGTGGGAAAACGAAAAAATGCTGGTAACCAGCATTTTCTCATTTTCCCACTATGTTTTCTACTCTTTCAGACACAAATTCCATCATTTGAGCAATATTTGTCATCTATAAATGTTTTCAATTATGACCAGTCTAAAATTTGTTGTTTAGTCAAGAGTTGAAAGTAGTGATTATGTAGATAAGGGTTACCTGAACAAGTGAGCCCATGTTTTAACCCTTTACCACACAATCCCAACTTTTAATGACCTGCAATAAGAGGGCTTTTGAAAACATTATGGGAAATGGAGAAAATACTGGTAACCAGCATTTTCTCCTATACTCACAATTTTTTTTTTTCGATATAACTGACAAATCCTACATGTATCTTTTTCAATTTGGACTGGTTTAAAATTTTGTCGTTTGAAAAAGGGTTAAGCCACATGAAATATTTGTCTGCACTTGCTTTCAGTTTTAAATGTCAAATTTTGTAGTCTGAAAAAGAGTATTTTAAAGTCGGTATGTATGTGACTACATGTACCCCTCACATTTTTAAGTATTGGTTTTCATAGGAAATTATTGAGACCTTTACCTTCCAATCCAGAGTTTCAGCGACCCTAATAGACAGAGGGGGATTTTGAAAACTGTGGAAAAAGGAGAAAATGATGGTTACCAGCATTTTCTCCATTTCCAACAGTGTTTCTACCCTATCAATGACAACTTCCACAATTTTAGCCACATTTCATTTGGCATCACAGACCTCCAGATAAACGGGAGCGGTAGTATTCTAAATCCATTATTTCTCTTCCAAACCCTATGTTGTGGGTACTCATTAGAATCGTCTCGTTGAGACGATTCTAATGAGTACCCATAACACAGGGTTTAGTGGAGAGTGATTAATATTTTTTATTTTAAAATCAAAATCACTCCCAGTCCCACTCTCTGGAGCTCTGGTATCTGCATACCTTCTGGGTTTGTTTTGTATTCTACCAAGACAAATCCCATTATCTGAGATGCCTTTCGTTTGTTATTTGTAAGTGATTTCAATATGAATTAGTCTAAAATTTTGTTGTTTGGTAATTGAAAGACTACTTACATTTAACATAATCACTTCTAGCTTCCCTATTCATGCAAGTGTTACAAGCAGTTGCTACTTTTTCCACATTTTATTTTTATTTTTTTAAAAGATGTTGACCTGAGGGTTGCATAAATTGATTTGATGGATTATTTTGTGGCTTTTGAGACTGTTTTCAATATTATTTCAGTATATCATGGCGGCCAGTGCACCTATCCATGCCTTTCTGGAGTTCTTTTACCAGTACTATACACAAAATTCCCAAGCCACTGGCTCCTTTCCCACAATAACAGTGAATGAAACAATGATCAGAAGAGAGAGGAATAAATCCTGTCGCAATGACTATCATCAATCCTTGGAAAGAAGTTGGAGGGGCTGGGGATTTGAACCATTGAACCCGTGTTCTCAAGTCCTGTATGCTACCAACTGGGATTACTGGGCTCGATGTGTTGCATGGGGGTTCTTAGGGCAATATTTTGTTATGACAATGTCTATGTGTGAAAGAAGTCACAGGCTTAGAAAGAATGTTGTGCAATGTACTGGTTAGTAAAGCTCAAGGAAAGTGATTTTATGTGCTTTAGAGACCACAGAATAATTTGGAAAATATTGAAAATGGCTTTTAACGCTTTACCACACAATCCTGAGTTTTAATAACCCGGAGGATGAAGCCTTCTCAAGGCATTGTGGGAAAAGGAGAAAATGCTGGTTTGGTAAACCAGCATTTTCTTCTTTTCCAACAATGTTCTCTACCCTATCAACATCAGAGGTAGTCATTTTAGCCACATTTGTCATCTGCAAATGCTTTCAATGTGAACGAGGTTATACATTTGTTTTTTGGTAAAGGGTTAAACATAAAAAAAATATATATATAAATCATTAAAAATTAATCATTTGTGTGACTTATGCAGTTGTAGGTCTTTGAATGTAACAGTACACTAATCAAGATTTCAGTGTAGTTTCATAGGTTTTTTTTTTTTCCCCATTGCAGGATCTCAGATGTACCCTCAGACATCACAGGGTCCGTACATAAGACCAACTGTACAATCTGATACTAGAGTTTGGCAGCATCCGTCAGCTTCAGGCTTGCTATCTGCTAGAACTGGTCAAAATGCCCAGTCCTCAGAAGGGACATTTCGATCAATGCCACAACATACATCTTCACAGGAATTTCATCATCAACAGCGTAGTGCTCAAGCATCGAAACAGCAACAGCAAGCACATTTACCACCATACCAGCCATTTGTTGGGACACAGTCTGGAACAGAAGATATGTTGATTGGTGCTCGGATAGTGGAACAACAATTTTACAGAGCTCCTGATGTTATGCAGGCTCCTCACCCAAATTTTGCGAAAAATCTCCAACAAAATGAGCATCCCATACATAAAGTTGGCATAAATTCGTCACACAAACCTCAGGACATTCCCCACCTTACTCAAATGTTGGGTGGTAAGAATACAACTACACAGAAGCTATCTGCCACTTATCCATCACAACAATATACATACTTAACCAGCCCAGTTCTAGAGGACCAACAACAAGGTTATGATAATGACCTTTTGTACCAAAGGAATCAGTCAAATCATAGAAGAAATCAGAGTTATGCCAGTGATCCAGGAAAAAGAACACAACAGAAAAATGTTTATAACATCCCACAGCTATATCTGTCTGAACAACAGCCGTACTATTCAATACCACAGCTATCTGGAGCCCAAAAAGCTAGGACTGTACCAAATTATCCTCAGACATCAGTCGATATGTCAGTTTATGCTCATGTTCCAAGGAATGTGCCTGTCAGTTCTGAAGCATTAGTGAACTTGTCAATTTATTCTCAAGTAAACTCTCAAGGATCATTAAACATGCCAGTTTATACTCAGGGCTCCAGATCTGTATCAGTTCAACCATCTCAGCAGCAGCAGCAACAACAGCGACAAAAAGGAACTGGTCTCCAGCAGCAATACTACAATAATTATTTCCCATTTTCTAGAACAACTCAAGACATGGCTGCAGCTGAATTGAATGTCCATAAGGTCATGGCAGGATATGCAAGGTCTCAAATAAGACAGAGAAATACAGAGAGATCAGAAACCGCAACTCAAGAGGATTTATCAAAAATTCGCTCAGTGTTTGCTGTACCTCGAAGCAGTGAACAAGCAAATGACAGGTCTGTTTTACAGAAATGGTATGCAGAGCCATCATCAGCTGTACCCGAAGCTTCGGTGTTGGAAGACCCTCCAATATTGGAGCCTGCTGTATCGCCATTAGCTAATGTTAACAAAGATATGTCACACGATTGTAACCAAATTGGTCAGAATCAGCTTTCGGAAGTCAGCTCATTGAATAGACCAGCAAATGATGGAGAAAATGTGTTGAGGTTTACCTTAAAACCTACTGTTTGCAATGAAAATGTCATTGAATACAAAGCGCTTGATCTGTTAAAGTGCTTTGAAATAGAACAGAGGAGTAAGACCAAGACAAGTAAAGATGATAAAAATCCATCAAATAAAACTGTCAATGAACAAGAAGAGAGCAATGTTGGAATGGAGCAAACAGGAAGTGATATCACTATTACTCCGGCTCTGATTGATACCTCTGTTGCTGATGATGCTGATAGACAACTTATGTGTCCAGATACTTCTATAGAAAAAGTGATTAGTACTCCAGCTGCAAATATTGATCCTGCTATGGAAAGTGAGGACTGTGAGCCTTGTTCAGATCTTCAAAATACATCCAAAGGAACAAAGAGAAAAGCAAATGATGAGCAAATCACAGCTGAAAAAAGTCGCAAAGTTGAAGAGCCAGTAAAAGTTGAAGAACAAAAGAAGGTTTTTACTTTTGAAGGCCAAGAAAGAGGAAGGGGTCAAAGACGGGGTCGGGGTAGTAGAGGACGAGGAAGAGGTCGAGGAAAACCAGAAAAGGGTAATTAGTTTTTGTACAAATAATTGCAGGCTCTTTATTCAATACCGCATGTATATACATGTATGTACTTTTTTATGAAAGAGGAAAAGGCATTCATGTAAAACCTTGTGTAGCCCTCTTTCATTGAGCAAGACATAATTGCTACATTTCTGTTTGCTAAATCAGTGTTTTTGCTAGCTCATAAATTTTGGGGTTCATCTGTGCCTCGCTGTTTGGAATTTCTGGGGTCATTCAGAAATTTTAAGTTTCATGATCTATAACCTTTCTTTTTTTTTTTTTGGTCACATGTTGTTTGCCTTTGTCAGTTTGTAGATGTCGCATAATGCTAAGAGTTTTAAATGGCAGTGTGTTATTAAAGGCAAAAGTAAAAAACAGTGACCTCGTAGAAACTGTCATCTGTCATCCCGATTACTCCAGCAAGTCGGTGACCATTACCGAGCAGGGCTAAAACGCAGGCAAAAAGCTTAAGTACAGATTCCATACAGTAATATAGACGAGACGACAGCAAGGTCACAGGGAATAATGTTGCGTTTTAGACTGATTCAGTGTAAATCGGAAACAAATAATTCTGTGTTAGAAAGCAGGTTTGATATGATTTTGCTGTTACAAACTTGATGATTTTGTAAGATATATTCATTCAATCAATCCTTTATGTTCCTTTTTTATTCTGATTTACGTTGCATCAAGGAAGATGCGATGTATTAATTTTGTTGCTTCAGGCTTTCATTTTGCGCATCAAAAATGCAGACTTTATGAAACGCTGCTAAATGTGGGTAAGTGTGTATGAGAGTGCATATAACTAAGTGTGTGTTAGTTGGATTGTGTGTCTGTCTTTCTGTTCAGATTTGTATGGATGGATTTGGTAATGATATAGCAGAATTGTTCTCCTTGATTAGGACAAGTGTCAGGTGAAACAGTTGTTCATGTACAGTAAGTGCAAGGTCAAGGTTTCAGTTGAAGGTCAGATGATGAAACAGTCATGAAATGAGCTTTCCAAGGCCACCATTTCTATATATTTATTGATGGATTAAGAAAATAGGTTTGCATTATTATTCTTATTAAGAAATAGTGTACCAGTTTGAAATATTTGTTCATGGAGACCCATGATCAAGGTCGCCATCAAAGGTCATTTGATAGATGGATGGTAACCAGCATTTTCAACTTTTCTCAGAATGTTTTGTTCTTTCCCAGAAGCAAATCCCATCAGTTAACTCGTTACCAAAATACAAATTTTAAGCTGGTCCAAATTGAAAGCATTTGTAGACAACAAAATAAATGTTACTCAACAGCTGACATTTGTTTTGGGAATTGTAGAAAGCTTTGAGGGAAAAGGAGAAAATGCAGGTAACCAGCACTAGATGGATGGTAACCAGCATTTTCAACTTTTCCCAGAATGTTTTGTTCTTTCCCAGAAGCAAATCCCATCAGTTAACTCTTTACCAAAATACAAATTTTAAACTGGTCCAAATTGAAAGCATTTGTAGACAACAAAATAAATGTTACTCAACAGCTGACATTTGTTTTGGGAATTGTAGAAAGCTTTGAGGGAAAAGGAGAAAATGCTGGTTACCTGCATTTTCTCCTTTTCCCAAAAAAGCCTTCTCTTTCAGGGTCGTTAAAAGTTGGGATTGTGTGGTAAAGGGTTAATCAGAATTTCTGACATGCAAGACTAACTTTCTGTTTTCACAGGTCAGGGACTGACCACATCGTTCAAGCTGGTGGTAGATAGTAGTTTATGGGGAGGTTCCAGGGGACGTGGTAGAGGTCGGGGTAGAAAAAGAGGAATAGGTAATGTGTATGAAGTTTGTGACAGCATTTAACATTTAGCTCTTTACCTAATGACAAAATTCTAGACTTGTCTGTGGTCAGACAAATGACCGAAATACTGACATACACTGAAACACCAAAATACCCTTATCTTTTATTATGTTATTGAATTTAGATTACAGACATTGATGTTCAGTTATAGGTATAAAACATATTTAAAACAGAAAACATGGCTTATTAACATATTAATGACTAATACTCTCAAGAAGAATAATGTTGTTTACATATCTACTCTGATCATGGCTTTACGAAGAAGAACTATCATTGTACACACATCGAAATGCCCGATCTTGAATTTTCTTCTTTTCCCACTATTTGATATTCCCACTATGTCTATTTGATAAAGTCAACTGTAATCAAATTTATATTATCTATATTGATATTTGATTGGTTGTATGCAGATGTGTTAAATTTGGAAAAGTTAAAAATTTGATGCCTGGTAATGACGGTAAACCACAGATTCAAAATGGCTGCAAGCTTTCTAATTTGGTACAGTCTGTGTCAATGTTATTTTCCCAATATTGAAAAGGAACAATATGCTTTTCTAGAATATAAGTAGGTCTAGATCAGACACATCAGAATTGCACAAAGGCTACTGTAGTTAGAGTACAGAGGTAAACATACTTATCAACAAAATTTATGTTGAGCGGGTATTTTGGTGAACATTTGCAAGTACTGTAGACTGTTCAACTGCACATTCTTCATGTCATCAGGTTTTAAAACTAATCTCACTTACTTTAATCCTTTCCCAAACAAGCCCTGGTTTTCACGTGTCTGCAGTACAAGTCTTTTGAAAACACTGTGGGAAAAGGAGAAATTGCTCGTAACGAGCAATTTCTCTTTTTCCCGCAGTGTTTTCTACCCTTTTTGAGAACCTTCTGCCATTTTCATCAAATTCAAAGTTGTCGTCTGCAAACTCTTTCAATTTGGACCAGTCTAAAATTTATCGTTTGGGAAAGGGTTAATCAATACAAACACAAGTTGTATCAGAAGCCTCTACTTCAGAAATCTTAATTCAATATAAAAAGAGCATTTCGGTGTTTCGTCGGACCCCTTGTCCAAATTGAAAGCATTTGCAGATGACAAAACGAATGTGACTTAAGAATTGAAATATGTGGTGGGAAGGATAGAAAAAATTGTGGGAAAAGGAGAAAATGCTGGTTACCAGCATTTTCTCCTTTTCCCACAATATTTTCAAAAGCTTTCTTTCCAGGTTTGTTAAAAGTTGGGATTGTGTGGTAAATGGTTAACTCTTTACCAAAAGACAAAATTTTAGACTTGTCCAATTCGAAAACGTCTGCAGGCAACAAATCAAATACAGTCCAAGTGGAGACTTGTCTGTGATAGGGTTGAAAACATTGTAGGAAAAGGAGAATATGATAGTTACCTGCATTTTCTCCTTTTCCTACAGTGTTTTAAAATGTCCTATCTCCCAGGGTTGTTAAAACTCTGAATTGTGTGGTAAGGGGAATCACACAAATCTGTCTTTACGGCCTTGAGAGAGGGCCTTTTGAAAATATCGGGGGGGGGGAAAGCTTGTTAAACAGTATATTCCCCCTTTTCTACAAGGTGATCATCCTTATCAAAGGTAAAGCCTAATATTTAACCCTTTATTACACAACCCTGAAATTTAACTGCCCAAAGGAGGAAGACTTGGAAACCTAGTATGAAATGGAGAAAATGCTGGTTACCATTTCTACTCTTGCAAAATCAAGTTACATCATTTGAGTCCCATTCAATTTGACTCCTACAAAGGCTTTTAATTTGAACAAGTCTAAATTTATGTTTGTGGCCATAAGGTCAAATTTGTAGATGTTTGCGTAAATGTCTCAATATTATGACTTCTGATCATAAGCCTCTGATAGATCTAAATTTGTAGTCATTTCTGCTAAAGTTAGCCACAACTCTGTATTGGAAGGCTTTTTGATCAGATGGTTTTTAGGATTCCTTGTAAAGAGCCAATCCTTCCCAATGCGACAAATTTTATTCTAACTCTACATTGCAGATGACATTCAAAATGAAGATAAGCTTATTTTCTCTGATAGGAGAGAAATCATTGTGGGAAAAGGAGAAAATACTGGTATCCACAATGTTTTCTACCCTTTTACTTCACAGCAAAATTGTATATATCTACTTGCCTAAACTGAGAGCATTTGCTCAGTACAACTTACTGTATAAGTGGAAATTTTTACAATATGGAAACTTTTGCGATTTCGCAAATTTGAAAAATTCACAAACTTTTCTGTGCACGTTTTTTACCACAAATATACCAACAAATAATGAATGTCTTGAATTGACAAACTTTTCTGTACGCAAAATGTCTGCAATCAGTAATTGGCAAATTTTTCTACACACATATATGTCCACATATACACTAAATATGGCTGAAATGAAAGAATTGTTGTCCCTTTGGCTGAAATGATAGAATTGTCTGCAAAGGCTAGAAAACAATGTGGGAAATGGAGAAAATGCTTGTTATAAGCATTTTCTGCTTTTTCCACAATGTTTTCAAAAGCCTTCTTCCTCAAAATCATTAAAACTTGGGATTGTGTTTTAAAGGTGAAAACTAAATGAATGATATGAGCGACACTCTGGCAAAAGGGGGGCTTAATGCATCTTCATGATGGATGGTTCCAAGTAAGCTGTCATGTCACCGTGGATCCATAAAATCTGTCTAAATCATGAGGTCAGCTGGTCCTTTGACATACAGAAAACTGACAAATAAGTTTGGCCCGGGTCAGCCTGCTCGGACTGCACAGGCTAACTAGGGTCGATACTTTCTGCAGATGCATTAAGCCTCCTTTTCACAGAGCATGGCTCATATGTTTTTTCTCAGGTCGAGGAGCAGCTACATCTTTGAAACAACCGCTAGATAGTAATTTAAAGGGAGTTTCAAGAGGACGAGGAAGGGGAAGAAAACCTGGATTAGGTAATATTGATCAAATCGGGGACAATTTTGAACTTGAAAGGTCCTGGAACCAGGGTCTGTATTCACCAACCATTCTTAAGAACGTTCTTGGTCTTATTCTCCAGAATTTTCTAAATATGAAAGCATCACAACTTCTGATTGGCTAAACCAATGAGAAAATGCTGGTATCCATCATTTTCTCCTTTTTCCTTTACATGTCAAAAGCTTTCTCTATAGGGGTCTTTAAAACTAGGGATGGAGAAGCTTCTGATCAAAAGAAAAGGATATTTATTAGCGATTGGACCAAATATTTGAATATACATGTATTCGTAAATGCTTTTGTTAGGGAATAAAATACAATTTTTGTAACCACTGAATTTGTTGCATTTCCTGGGCAGGATATGGTAGTTATTGCAGCAACTGTGTACATTTGAGGGTTGCTGATCAAAAACAGATTTGAAGGCCTCTTTTCAACAGTTCTTACACAACTCTGAATGTGAAGGCTGAAATGAAGATAAAATTCTACTTTGACAAAGCTGTAACTTTCAAAATTAAAACCGAATATATCTTATATGGTAACTTTCCTAGTGCTTGTATTTGCTTAGAGCTGAAATTCTGTGAGACCCAAGGTTAAGCGAGATGTCAAATTTTCTCAAAGCGGAGAGAGGCAGAAACAAGCACTAGGATAATTACTCAAATATTATTAGTTTTATTGTATACTTACAAATTTTAACAAAAAATATTGCAATGGTTGACAATTTATTCCAAATTGGTAAGAAAATAAATACATGCACTGGTTTAGTGAGTAAACACTTCTTTTCTATGAATAACAGGGGGATATCATAACATCACATTTTGACCAAACAAATTGGAAAGCAAGCCAAAAGTAGTGCACATACAGGTTATGTCATCCTACCATATTTTGTGGACCATATTTGACATTGTTCATACAGATTTTTTTTCTGTTAAGTCTTGGTCTTATCAGTGCAGAATGCATGTATTCAGGCTAGAAAAAATTGTAGGCATGAGAAAATTAGTTATGCAATATTGGAGCCATACTCTGGCGAAAGAAGGCTTAATGCATCTCCATAAAGCAAGAATTCACCTAATTATGGATCCATAAGAACCATTTATTCAAATTACCGAATGAATCATGGGGTAGAATTATCCCTTGACATGCAGAAAATTAAAAAATGGCCTAAAGTTTCTGCTTATATCAGACTGCTCGGTCAATACATGGCTGACATGGATTATGGATCCATAAGGTCCATTTATTCAAATTACGGACTGAATCATGGGGTATAATTATCCTTTGACATGCAGAAAATTTAAAAATGGCCTAAAGTTTCAGCCCATGTCAGCCTGCTCGGTTGATACACAGCTGACATAGGTAGATACTTTTCACAAATGCATATAGCCCCCTTTTCACAGAGCATGGCTCATTTATTTTTTTCAGGTCGAGGAGCAGCTTCTGTAAAACACACACTGGAAGGTAGTCAAAGGGGAAGTTCAAGAGGCCGTGGTAGAGCAAGAAGAGCAGGAATGGGTAATACTGATCATATCTGAGCATTTTTCAGTAGAAAGATTCTGGTCACATCTTTGACAGTTTTTAATCTTTTATCAAACAATCCAATGTGTTAACTCTGTACCACACAATCCCAAGTTTTAACAACCATGAAGAAGAAGCCTGTTGAAAACATTGTGGGAAAGGTGGAAAATGCTGGTAACCAGCATTTTCTCCTTTTCCTGCCTTGATTACTACCCTAAAAAGGACAAATTCCATCATTTGAACAGTATATTAAATTGTCTTCTGCAAATGCTTTGAATTTGGACAAGTCTACATTTTTGTCTTGTGGCAAAGAGTTAATGACACTAAAGGAAACACAAAGGCCTTTTTTGTCATGGGGGTCAGTAAAACTCCCTAATTGTGTAGTAAAGGGTACCACTGAGCCAGTAAAGAATCAAGATCACATGTTTGACCATAAAACCAATGCTAGGGTAAATAGATGGTCATTTTGTATAAAAGTATGTGATTCAACTTATATTGATAAGAAAAGCAATTTTAGCCATGCTCTGTGAAAAGGGCGCTTAATGCATCTCCGAAAAGTATCGACCCAGGTCAGCCTGCGCAGCCCGCACAGGCTGACGTGAGCCAAAACTTTTCGCTATTAGTCAATTTTCTGTATGTCAAAGGACCAGTCTACCTCATGATTCAGTCGGTTGTTAGGCAAAATGGACTTTATGAATTTATGATCATGTGATGACTTGATTGGTATGATGCGTTACGGAGATGCATTAAGCCCCCTTTTGCCATTTCATTTATAAAGTCTGTGTTTTTCACTCATGGACACAGACATATAAGTCTTTTAATCATGGCTTAACTTCTTGTTAACCCTTTCCCAAACATCAAATTTTAAACTCTTTCAAATTCAAACCATCTGCAGGTGACCAATTCAAAATTAGTACAAATGAGCTCTACTTCTCTGATAGGATAGAAAACATTGAGAGAAAAGAAGAAAATACTGGTTACCAACATTTTCTCCCTTTCTCACAATGCTTCCAAACATTCTCTTTCCCAGGTTTGTTGAAAGTCGGGATGGTTTCAGCAAATGGTTAAAAATGGAAAGGAAAGAAGTAATTTCTTGTTACTGGCGATAGCTTCCTTCACAATCATTGTTTTCCATACATCACATGCTGGGATGTACAATTCTTCATAGGATTCACTGTTCTATTGCCGTTTATATTTCTGTTATTGATCAAGAATTAGCCCGTGGTTTAATGTACTACCTGTTTGGCTGCCAAATATTGCTGGCATGGATCCCAGATCAGACTGCTCAGAGTATGTACTTTGATCTTGATCTGAGCTATCCGTAAAAGATATTGATTTTGCACTTGGATAGCAACTCCATAGCACAGGCGGTGATGTACTGGACTTGAAACCCAGAGGGTCCCAAGTTAATATCTCAAGCTCTGTGAATTCCTTTTCAAGGATTGATGTTAGTCATGTGACGGAACTCATTTTTCTCTGACTGCTTATCACTATTTCAGCGATGGTAATGAGGGAACAATAATGAGTCAAGCACTGGTAAATAAAACTCCAGGAATGCGTGGATAGCTTGCTTTGATATAGCTGAAATGAAGTTTAAAAGGGTGTTTAACTCTTTACCAAACGACAATATTTCAGACAGGTTCAATTTGAAAGCATTTGCAAACAACAAATTAAATGTGGCTAAAATGATTGCATTTGTTCCTGAAATGTTGGAAAACATTGAGGGGAAAAAGAAAAAATGCTGGTTACCAGCATTTTCTCCTTTACCCACAATGTTTTCAAAAGCTTCTTTCTCAGGGTCACTAAAATTCAGGATTGTGTGGTAAAGGTTTAACATACAGCTGACCAATCACCAAACCAATTTTCAGAGATATTTTGGTCAGTGTTTTTTCCCCACAATGCAAATTATTTGTTCAAACAGAAGATATCCCGAATTTTTTCAATGGTTTATTCCAGGTCAGAGGAGAGGAAGAGGTAAAATGGCAAGTTTACATCAAACACTTGATTCTGTGCTTATGCAAGAGGACCCTGATGTTGATGCTCTTACAGCACACTTGAACACATATAATGAAGATGATCTCACCAAAAAAACAATCTCTTTGAAAAGTCTAAGGCACTGTCTGAACAAAATGAAGGGGAAGCTTAAAGTACCTGAAAAATTGAAAGGAAGAACAGAAAATTCTGAAGGCGAAAAATGTGGAGCTACTCAAGGTAATGATGAGAGAGAAGGAGATGCTTTAAATAGCAAGTCCCATACTGCATCTGATATAGAAGAACCAGAGAACATTAGTATTTTCCAAGATGGATCTGATACTGCTTGTGATTTGAATAAAGAAAATGTAAAAGGGAAGAATGTGTACATTGAAAATTTTGGTAATAGTGATGAAGTCAGTAATAATGTTGCTGATAGTGACATTGGAAGATCTGAGAATTCAAATTTCTCCGTTGGTACTTCCAACAATGAATGTGATAGTGCTAGTGATTTAAACAAAGATAGTGTAGGAGGGGGAAATGTGCACATTGAAAATGTTGCTAATGATGATGAAGTAACTGATAGTATTTCCTGTCAGAACGTTGGAAGTTCTGGTACAGCCAAGGTATCTTGTAATATTGATGTTGAAGTCATAGGTGAAATTGATGAAGAAATGAGATCTGGTGTAGAAGAAAATACTGATAACTGTAGTAAACAGACAGTTGAAAACAAGTCTCATGATAATATCACTATTGAAATGACGTCAGAAAATGATAGTCATTTGAAACAGAAGGCAAATGATGGGAGCTCAGTTGACAGGACAGAGATAACTGAGCCTACAGGTCTGATAGTGAAACTTCCAAAACTCATACCAAAGGATAAAGAGAGAAAAGAAAAAGTGACTCTCAAATCTCCAAATCATGTGAATAAAGATACTGGTAGAAAAAGTGATCCTGAAATGTCATATACCTTTGATAACGCACACAAGGCAACTATTGTTAAATTCCATGAAAGAACTGTTTTACTCTTGTCAACCGAGAAAGGCAATTTTTTCCTCATGAAAGAACTGTTGAAGCGTTGTTTCTGCAAAGATATTACTGATAAAGAGGAGAGACTAAAAACCAAACAAAATACACTCCTGATAAAAGAAAAGCAGTTGAATATACCATTCAAAGCCATGGACCTGATATTTTATCCGTTTGTGAAGAATTACTTTCATAGAAGGAAAATTTCACGAACACTTCATTCAGAAGTAAGTGTGATTAGCGAAGAAGATGCTAATAGACTTTTCCATGTTATATATCAGGAAAGGTACTGTACTAATGGTTGTATTGTCACTGATGCAAGGAATAAGGTTAAAACAGTCCAAAAGACTGATAGTTCTTGTGTCGTTACAGATACATCAACCACTACCTCACAGCCTCAGGGAACTGTAAAAGACTTGTGTAAGGCAAACTCAGAAAGTGCTGTAGGAAGTAGTGGTGACTTAGAGCATAGAACTGTGAATGAAAACAAGAAAAATCAGAACACAAAGATAAAGGAGAACAGAAAAGACAGGAATATCTTTCAATGGATGAATCAAGAGACTTGTAAACTGCCAACATTAAATACATTACCAAAGACAAAGGAAGGAGACGGTGACAAAGATTATGACTCTGATGCCACATATGTGTATGAGGAGGAGGAAGATGACCAGTCTTTGAATGAATTAAATGATAATAAAAAAGATTCTGATGCCTTGGGTGGATCAGGTAACACTGATAATTCCAAGTTGGCAAACATAACCATGGATAAAGACCATACAGAAACATTTGAAGTGTATAAAGAAAATGAACTTGTAGGAGTTTTTAAAGTGAACTCACCTAATCATTTACATAATGATGATAATTCCAAAACAAATGATGAGCATATAGACAGAAAGTTAGAAGCGTGTAAGATTAAAGCTGAAGGGATGAAGTCTGACTTGTGTATTGATTTAGCTCAGTCAGTGGATGATTCTGTTATTGACCTGACTGAGGCCATGGATGATGAGTCTGCAGATGGTCAAGAAGATAAGGGTGTTGCAAGTGTTGATGATAAAGAGATAAACATTTCTCCTGAAAATATAGATAAAGCTAATGAAGACAAGAAAGCAATAAATGGTAAATCCAACAACAGGATACTTTGTTCTCAGACTCAAGAGTTGATGGAAGTAGATGATTCTCTGGTGGAGAATTTGGAAGATGATGTCATCATTGAAAAAGAAAAAGATACAGAGGAAATAGTAAGTGAAAAACATGCAAGTGAACTTCTACATAGTGCTCAGAATATAAATGTCAATGAAGCAGTTCAGAAAAATACAATAAGTGACCAATTGTCAACAAGTAATACTCAGAGTGCTGTAGAATCTGATGATGAAAGTTCTAATATTAAAGTCTCTCATCTGTTACAAGACTATACTATAGATGATGATGATGTTGTGGAAATTCAGATCACTGTAGAAAGCAAATCAAAGCCTATTGATCCAGTAGCAAGTATCCAGGGGGTAAACGAACAGGTAAACGCTGCAACTAGAGAGGTCACAAGTAACAAACATGACCTAACAACAGAACATGGCCCTATTGGTGGTTACACCACTGTGGATCCTTCAACCTTAAGCAACAGTGCATCAGAGACTGATGTCTTAACTGTCAAAAGTCCCTGCAACACTATACATAAAGAAGACCAAGACAGTGAGCCAGATGTTGAAGCCAGCAAATCTAGTGATACGCAAATCACAATGATCAAAGAAAATTTAAGTTCTTCAGTTACAGCGCAGAAAGATGGTAAAGACAAAAGTGTGAATGAAAGTGTAAAGGATTCTGAACTTGAAACAAAAAAGGAAAGAACAAATATAAATGTTTCTGCTGCTGATGCGCAGAAGGACAAGTATGTGTTTATTGATGATACCACAATTGTTCAGAGTACAGCATTCATATCTGAAGCTGAAGAAACACTACAGGGCATTATCAATAAAGCAAACTTGGCTAGGAAGGGTGAAAAATGCAAGGAAATGGTGACAGATCTGTACAGTAAGTAAAAAATTTCTACTTTTACAAGATGCTTTATAACACCAGATATGAATCATCATACAGATTTGAATATGAATCCTTGTAAACACCATTTGCCATTGATCATTTGACATTCCCAGAATTGTCCAGAAAAACTCTAGCATAAAGTCTAAGAATGCCCTCAGAGGCTATGTAGCCGATAAGGAAATACCATTGGAAAATATTTTTTGTTACCGTTGTTTCATTTATACTAAAAATTTCCCTGCAACTGCAGAGATAAGTTATTTTTGAAGTTTGGTGAGATAAGAATCTGAAAAGCACCCCTCTAAAGTAAATTCATGTGCCAAACAACAAATTTTTAGACTAGTCCAAATTGAAAGTATTTGCAGACGACAAAATAGATTAACTCAAAAATTTAAATTTGTTTTGGGAAGGCTACAAAACATTGTGGCAAAAAGGAGAAAATGCTGGTTACCAGCATTTTCTCCTTTTCCCACAAATGTCTTCAAAAGGCTTCTTTTCTCAAAGTCGTTAAAAGTTGGGATTGTGTGGTAAAGAGTTAACTTCATTTACGGAAAAGTCCTGTGTTTGTATGACCCTGAGAAAGACAGTTTTCGAACAACTTTTCCAACATTTTTTGGGGGTACATGTACCGTCTTGAAGACAAATCCAATCATTCAAATAATAATTTGTTTGGCGTCTGCAGATCCTTTCAATTTAGACAGGTCAAAAAATGTTGTTGGCTCAAGAGAGACTGCTTAACCCTTTACCACACAACCCCGAGTTTTAATGACCTTGAGGATGGAGGCTTTTGAAAGCATTGTGAGAAAAGGGGAAAATGCTGGTAATCAGCATTTTTTCCTTTTTCCACAAGATTTTCTAACCTTCTAAAGACAATTTTCACCAATTGAACAAAATTTAATTTGTTGTCTGCTAATGCTTTGAATTTGGACAAGTCTAAAACTTTGTCATTTGTTTAAAGCATTAAATAAGAACTGTCCATCAGTATTGCATGCTGCATCCATGTTTTGATGACTCTGAGGAAGAAGGATTTTAACTTGTCTGCAAATGCTTCCAAGATGGATAAATTAAAATGAGCAGTGCTCTGGGAAATGGAACTTTAATATTTCTCTGTGATACATGATACCAAGCCAGTCATCACATAATTATGGATCCATAAAATCCATTTTGTTTAACAACTGACTGAACCATGGGGTTGAGTGGTCCTTTGACATGCAGAAAAATTACCAGTAGCAAAAAGTTTCGACCCTGGTCAGCCTGTCCACACTGTGCAAGCTGGCATGGGCCGATACTTTTTGAAGATGCATTAACACTTTACCACACAATCACAAGTTTTAACGACCCTAAAGAAAAAGCTTTTTGAAAACGTGGGAAAAGGAGAAAATGCTGGTAACCAGTATTTTTTCCTTTTCCCACAATTCTTTCTACTCTATCAAAAAAAGAAGTCATCACTAGTGCTACTTTTAATTTGTCGTCTGCAAATGCTTTCGATTTGGATCAGTCTAAAATTTTGTCGTGTGGTAAAGAGTTAAACCCCCTTTTCACAGAGCATGGCTTAAAGTTTGTTGTCTGGTAAGTAGAAATTTTGTTTTTATCTTGCAGGAGAATTAGATGACATATCTAAGCCAATGATAGAGTGGTCCCTGAGATTTGTGAATATGTACAAGAAGTCCTCTGAAATGGCTAAAGACGGTAGGTACCATTCAGTTCTGGTTACACACAACTTTCTGTAACTCAACTGGCTGCTTACTTCTGCAATTGTATGTACATGTACAAGTGTCATTATACACCTCATTATTCAGAGTAGGGAAATGGGGTTTGTTGCTTTTAATCTTTAACGACAGAGACACAATTTCAAGTTTAACGACCATGAAGAAAAAAACTTTTGAAAACATGGTGGGAAAAGGAAAAAAATGCCAGTAGCCAACATTATTTCCTTTTCCCACAAAGTTTGCTACACTTCCACAGACCATTACCATCATTTTGGCTAGATTAAATATGTCAACTGCAAATGCTTTAAATTTGGACTGGTCCAAAATTTTGTTGTTTGGTAAAGAGCTAAAACACAAATCCAGTCTGTTTCAACTATGTTTAATTTGAATTTGTAATCTGTGAATGCTTTGAATTTTGACAAATCTAAAATGTTGTCGTCTTGTAAGATTAAACCCTTTAATATACTGGCCATGATTTTTTTTACCAACCTTGGACTGATTAACCCTTTACCACACAATCCCGACTTTTAACGACCCTGGGGAAGAAGCCTTTTGAAAACATTGTGCGAAAGGGAGAAAATGCTGGTAACCAGCATTTTCTCCTTTTCCCTCAATGTTTACTACCTTGCCCAAAACAAATTTCAGTTTTTGAGTCACATTTATTTTGTCATCTGCAAATGCTTTCAATTTGGAAACGTCCAAAATGTTGTCGTTTGGTAAAGAGTTAACCTTCTCCCAAAGGACAAAATGTTAGCCTTGTCCAGACAGAAAGCATTTACAGATGACAAAATACATATGGAACTTGTCTTGGATAGAAAAGAAAGCATTCCCACAATTGAATAATTATTGGAGCTGCTTCTAAATTGTCATCTGCAAATGCATCCTATTTGGACAAGTCTAAGATTTTGTTGTTTGGTAAAGGGTTAACCCTTTACTACATAATCCCGACTTTTAACAACCCAGAAGAAGAAGGCTTTTGAAACCAGTATTTTCTTCTTTTACCACAATATTTTCTACCACTTGAAAGACACACTTTATGTTTCGAGTAACATTTGATATGTAGTCTGCATGTGCTTCAGTTTGGACAGGTCTAAAATTTTGTTTGGTTTGGTATAGTGTAAGCACTTTACCAGACGCCCTAATTTATCCTGTACCGTATTAAAAGCGTTTTCAGATGAAATTTAAAGGTGGCTGGACTTATTGGATTTTATCCTTGACTGAGGAAGAAAACACTTTTTGCGCCATGTTTTCAAAAGCTCTCGGCCTCAGCATGATTAAAACACAGGATCATGTAGTAAAGGGTTAACCCGTTTACCACACAGTCTTGAAAGCCAAGTTTTAACGACCCTTAACCCTTTCCCAAACGACAAATTTTGGACTGGTCCAAATTGAAAGAGTTTGCAGACGACAATTTTAAATTTGATGGAAATGGCAGAAAGGTCTCATAAAGGGTAGAAAACACTGTGGGAAAAGGAGAAATTGCTCGTTACGAGCAATTTCTCCTTTTCCCACAGTGTTTTCAGAAGACTTGTACTGCAGACACATGAAAACCAGGGCTTGTTTGGAAAAGGGTTAATAAGAAAAGTTTTGAAAATATTGTGTAAAAAGGAGAAAATGCTGGTAACCAGCATTTTCTCCTTTCTTACACAATTTTTTTTGCGCTATGATGAAAAATTTCATGTTTTATGTAACATTCAATTCGTCATTTCCAAATGCTTTCATTTTGGACTTGTCTGAAATTTTGTTATGTGGTAAAGACTTTATCGGCTATTTTCCAGATTCGATGCTTAGAGACTTGGAAGAGATCGAAAGGACTTGCACAGATTGTGAGTACTATTGATTATGAAGTGTTAACTCTTTGCCCTTTGAAAATGATCAGGGGTCCATTTTATCAATGACCACTCTATTTTATACATGTATGATTTTCAGTTGGTTGCTTTCATCATGGGCATATCATAGAACATGTTGCAAGTGTGAAAGAAGCAGAAATTAATTGAAACATGGACTTCTTCAGTCTTCAGAAGAAAACATTTTACATAACTTTTGTATAACTCTTTACCAATCGACATATTTTTGGACTTGACAAAATTCAAAGCATTTGCAGACGACAAATTAAATGTTGCAAAAATGACGATTTCTGTCTCTGATAGGGTAGAAAACATTTTGGGAAAAGGAAAATGCTGGTTGCCATCATTTTCTCCTTTTCCCAAAATGTTTTTAAAAGCCTTCTCTTTTAAGGTTGTTAAAAGTCAGGATTGTGTGGTAAAGTGATAAAAAGAATATGCTTATTCTACACAAAGTCCCCCACTTCCAAATAAAATTTTATATATTTGCAGTTGTGTCTAGTATCAGTCTGTCCCTGTGCAAATGGTGGGCTGGGGGAGTATACCAGAATGTGGATGTCTATTAGTGTCCTTTGCTCCTCCTTCAAAATTTTCACCCAATTTCGACAAATTTTAATGGAAGCTTTTCTACCATTGGAACTTGTGCAATTGCAATTTTCATAATAATGTGTTTACTGTACTTGTGGGGGGTATTCAGCCATCTGCAACAGCACTGGTTGTTCTTGTGAAACATTTGGCTGCAGTTGTCTGTATGTACCTCTGATCTGATTCAATCTTCCAGTTTTATATATTAAGCCTTTACAACCCGACAAAGTTTCAGATGAAATTGAAAGCATTCATAGACATTAAATGTGACTAAAATAATGAATTTGTCTTTTACAGGGTATAAAACAGGGAATAAGACATTGTGGGAAAGGAGAAAATGCTGTTTACCAGCATTTTCTCCCCTTTCCCACAATGTTTTCTAAAGCTTTCTTTTTCAGGGTTGTGAAAACTCTGGATTGTGTGGTAAAGGGTTAAACATTTATCAAGGCTCAGGGGTTTTAACAACCTTGAGAATGAAGGCTTTTGTAAACATTGTGTTAAAAGCAGAAAATACTGGTTACCAGCATTTTCATCTTTTTCCAAAATATTTTCTTCCCTTTTAAAGACAACCTCCATCTTTTAGGCAACATTTAATTTGTCGTCTGCAAATGTTTACAATCTGGAATCTGTCTGAAATTTTGTCTTTTGGTAAAGCGTAAACTGCATTGACCATTGTCTTGTGTTTGTATTATGATTGAAGATGGTATTTTCTACTTTTTTTTTCATCAGGGAATGGGAAGTAGTGAGAGGAATAACATGGCTGAAGGTGAATTTTGATTAATTTTACCAGTTCTGAGAAGAAGAAATTCCTGTGGCTTAACCCTTTACCACGCAATCCCAAGTTTTAGCAACTCTGAAAAAGACAGCATTTGAAAACATGAGAATAGGAGAAAATTCTGGTAACCAGCATATACTATTAAAGATAAACGTCATTTGAGCTGCATTTATTTTGTCGTCTGCAAATACTTTCAGTTTGAGCGAATCCAAAATTTTGTCGTCTGGTAAAAAGTTAACCATTTACTGTACTTGTTACATTTAACTCTTTACCAGCCTGTAATATGCTAGACTATTTCATTCAGACGAAAAATTAAATATGGCTTAACCGTTTACCCAGCGATTAAATTTTTTACCAGTCCAAATTCAAAGCATTTGCAGACGACAAACTGACTGTGACTTAAAAAACTTGCATTTTGTTTATGGAAGGGTAGAAAAAATTGTGGGAAAAGAAGAAAATGCTGGTTACCAGCATTTTCTCCTTTTCCCACAATATTTTCAAAAGCTTTGTTTATCAGGGTGATCAAAAGCTGGGATTTGTGTTACAGGCATTTTTTCCTTTTCCCACAATTTTTGAAAAGTTTCCTTTATTAGGGTCGTTAAAAGTGGTGATTGTGTGGTGATGGGTTAAATGTTGGAAAATACCTTTGAGGGTGTAGAGGGTGTAGGAAACATTGTAAGAAAAGGAGAAAAAGCTTGTTATTAGTAAGATTTATCTTTGAAAGGGCAGAAAACAGTATTTACTCTGAGCTTGATGAAAATCTTTCCAATAGATTGATTATTGCAACAGGATTTATATCTGTCTGACTACTGAAGATTGTTTCAACACTGTTAATGTGGGAAGCTAGCCAGTTGCCTTGAAAGAGTGTTTTTCTAAGTAAAGAAACTCTTGGCACACACACAGAGGTGTACTATCTGTTGTGATATGAGTGAAATGAAGTTGTAAACAGCAATGAACATCAAAGAAACAAAATTAATCCTTAAATCGCCTTTCACGACTATAGTTGTCCTTGTGGCCGATGTAGATCAAGATCGGGCTGCACAAAATGTGCAGCCTGATCTTTGATCTACATTGTCCGCTTTGCTTAAACACTGTAGACAAAAGCAACCATGAAAGTTGCAGTTATTTGGGTCATATTTCTAGGATGAAAATGTCTGATAAGTTTATTTGGCACTCTAAAGGTTAAAACAGTCTGTACTCTAAAGGCTAAATGGCTTAACTCTTTACCAAACGACAAAATTTTAGACTTGTCCAAATTGAAAACATTTGCAGACAACAAAATAAATGTGACTCAAAAATTGAAATTTGTCTTGGGAAGGTTAGAAAACATTGTGGGAAAAAGGAGAAAATGCTGGTTACCAGCATTTTCTCCCTTTCCCACAATGTTTTCAAAAGACTTTTTCTTTCGGGTCGTTAAAACCCATGATTGTTTGGAAAAGGGTTAAAGGCTTGTGGCTTAACCAAATATTTGTATGAAAGACATGTAAGATGTAAGTGACAAGCACATATTGTGCAGTCTGATCTTGATGTACACTGGCTGTCCAGGCAACTATAGTTCTGAAAGGCATTTTAAGAGTTAAATAATGTCACACATGATATCAGATCATGCTTTCCTGGAACATGTTTTGGATAAGAAAAAATGTAATGGCTTTATTCCACTGAAAACATGGGAGGTTATGCAATAAAAGTGACTTTTAACTCTCCTGTTTCAAAATTTCACTGAAAAAACTACCAGTAGCTGAGCTTACTGGGTTCTTTTTTAGAAAGGTTTAACCCTTTTGCCAAACAATCCCGGGGTTTTCACGACCCTGAGAAAGAAGCCTTTTTAAAACATTGTGGGAAAAGGAGAAAATGCTGGTGACCAGCATTTTCTCCTTTTCCCTCAATGTTTTCTACCCTTCCCAAAACAAATTTCAATTTTTGAGTCACATTTATTTTGTCGTCTGCAAATGCTTTCAATTTGGATGAGTCTAAAATTTTGTCGTTTGTTGTTTTCAGCTGTATTTCATTTATATCACAGCAAAAGCTCACTTAAGGCAAATTAAATATGAGCCATGTTTTGGCAAAAGGGGGCTTAATGCATCTTCGTAATGCATTATACCAACCAATTCATCACATGATCATGGATCCATAAAGTGCATTTTGTCTAACAAACGATTGAATGATGAGATAGACTGGTCCTTTGACATACAGAAAATTGACCAAAAGCGAAAAGTTTCGGCCCAGGTCAGCCTGCATGGCAAGCTGACCTGGGTCGATACTTTTAGCAGATGCATCAAGCCCCTTTTCAAAGAACATGGCTTAAATGATTCTGTATTATTTATTTCAGTGAAAAAGGTACACTCTCCTGAAGATTGGTAACATAGTTGTTACATTATGCTGAAGTAATAAAACAAACATTGACTGAGTGGCCTTGGGCAAGACAATTTAGAGCCCCAACTTGTATCTGGTTAAACCCAAGACACTCTTGAATTACTGGAGTGTCACTGCAATATGACTGAAATAGTGTGGAAAGTAGAGTGAAACATTCAATCAATAAACAGAGACAATTATATTGTTATTATATTGCTATAAAAAAGGAGAGTTTCTGTGTAAAATCTGTGGTGTGATTTGATGGCAGTCATGTCTTTTCACCACACAATCCTGAGTTTTGACAACCCTTTAGGAAAAAGGCTTTTGAAAATGCTGGTCAACAGTATTTCTCCTTTCCACAAGTTTATCTTCCCTTTTCAAACAGAAATTTCATCATCAGAATCAATTTAATTTGTTGACCAAAATGCATTCCATTTGGATAAGTCTAAAATTTTGTTTTCTGGTAAAGATTTCTGAAACTTTCCTTCGAAGATGAACTGTACGTCTTGTAACTGTAGCAAACTAGTTAAGGCACAGAAATGATTGCAGTTGTAAGCTTTTAAAAAAATATTGTGCAGAAAGGAGTAATTGCTTGTTATGCACAGGATTATTGAAATGTGATTGGTTGTACAGGAAAAGAAAAATAGAGGGTGATAAACAAAATGGTGTTGCAGTTACAAAAAAAAATATGTGGCTGATGAATTATTGCATTATTAGCAATTTATTGGTTTGCTGGAATGTTTCCTAATGACTTCTGTTGACCTTTAACTGCACAATTCAGAGCTTAGACAACCTTGACAAAGAAGTTTGTTGAAAACATTGTTGGAAAGGAGAAATTGCTGGTAACCAGTATTGTCTCCTTTTTCCACAGTATTTTCTACCTTATCATAGACAAATTCCATCATTCAACCCACATTCAAATTGTCGTCTGCAAATGCCTTCAATTTGGACAAGTCTACATTGTTGTGATATAGAGTTAATTGTCCTTGTTCACGAATTCCATGATCGTGTCTCTACTTTTTCTGAATAAATTGTTATAAATATTTGTTGTACCATATACAAAAACGTGTTCATTTGTCTGTGATGCTAGTTCATTTGACAGTACTGTACTATTTGTGTTCATTATATGAATTTTTTTTTTGTTTTGTTTTATGAATCAAATTATACTAGAGTTAGAATCTATGATAAGATAATGTCCTAATCCTTAGAGTTATTTGTGATATTGTGTAGCATGTGGTCTTTAACTCTTTACCGAGCAACAAAATACTAGGCTGCTCCAACTTGAGAGCATTTTAACCCTTTCCCAAACAAGCCCTGGTTTTCATGTGTCTGCAGTACAAGTCTTTTGAAAACACTGTGGGAAAAGGAGAAATTGCTCGTAACGAGCAATTTCTCCTTTTCCCACAGTGTTTTCTCCCCTTTTTGATAACTTTCTAACATTTTCATCAAATTTAGAATTTTCTTCTGCAAACTCTTTCAATTTGGAGCAGTCCAAAATTTGTCGTCTGGGAAAGGGTTAAGATGACACAATAAGTTTTGATTCACAAATTCAAATTTGTTTCAGAATTGCTAGAAAACACTGGGGGAAAAGGAGAAAATGCTAGTTACCAGCATTTCCTCCTTTTCCCCTTGTGTTTACAAAAGGCTTCTTTCTTAGGGCCGTTGAAAGCTGGGATTGTTTGGTAAAGAGTTAAGGAAAATATTAAGCTATTGTCAAAGCCCTTGCTGTTGTCTGCATGGTGGAAAACTTTGATATTTTCGGACATCTCTGTCATCACTAAAGATATTTATTTTAACTCTTTCGCCAAGGTTGCCGCGGATAGCTTTTGCCGGTGGCATAGATCAAGACTAGACTGCACAACCTTTGATCTACACCATCCACTATCTGATGTTAATCTTTGATCATGAGTCTGCCCCAAACGCAAAGTAGTTATACTCTTAGACCTTGAGATTAGTCGAATCCATTTGGTCGGCAGCAAAAGAGTCAAACACAGGGTAGTCGTTAACTGTCAAAAAGGGAACACAGTCTAGCAGGACAGGTTACTCTCAAAATTGTTTTACTTTGGGCCTTTTTCAACTTAAAAATTTTACTGAAAAAGCAAGCAATGGTACCAGCAAAGGGGTTGTGTATGTGTGTTTCAATAAAAGATTTGAAATTGAGAACACATGATTAGACAATATCATAATTTGTAGAGTTTTATATAAATGTTTATAACTTTTTCACTTTTTTGTCTAAGCATGTTTTGTAACGAAGATATCACTGCAATTTTTATTATTCTGTTATTTTTATGCTTTACCCTTACCACCTGTAGATATCACTTTTGGGTCTTGCAGCGGACCATTTTGAAAAGATTGTCACAATATGAGAAATTTGTTGTTGGGAGCACTTTTCTTATTTTGTCGCAACGATTTCACTTTTGCATACACTGCAACCTCTAAAATACCAAGAGACTGAAAATGTGCTTGCCTAAGACAGGTGTTCACTTAACTCTTTACCAAACAATCCCGAATTCAACAACTAGTTGGAGGGAGGCATTTGAAACCATTGTGGTGAAAAGTAATACTAGATACCAGCATTTTCCTCATTTTCTCACATTATTTTCTTCTTTTGGAGACTGTTTTCATTGTCATCTGAAATGCTTTTGATTTCGACATGTCTTCATTTTTTTCATTTGGTAAAGGGTTTACTCTTTAATGACCCTGAAGAAGAAGCCTTTTGAAACATTGTGGCGAAAAGGAGAAAATGCTGGTAACTAGTATTTTTCTGCTTTTTTCCCACAATGTTTCCTACCCTATCGCAAACAAATTCCATCATTTTAGCCAAATTTAAGTTGTCTGCAAAATGCTTTCAGTTTGGACAAGTCTAAATTTTTCTCTTGTTGTAAAGGTTTAATTCAACCATACTACATAATCTCCTGCTGATTTGATGAAAATTTTCTGTTGTGCATGAATTTATTGCATTTATTATGTATTAGAGCTCTCTACATGTTCTTTTTTAATGCATGGTATAAACCATAAATGCACCCTATATGACCCATAATGTTGACGGACCATGACACATCATACCTCATACCTTTGTTCATTTGTGTTTGTCAGTTTGTCAGTTTTGCCAACTCTTTGAATAGGTCATAATAATTTCAACTCGTCAAACTGAAAACATTTGAAGAACATAAATTTGATGTGGCTAAAATGATTGTGTTGGTGTTAAAAGGCTGAAAAACATCATGGGAAAAGTAGAAAATACTGGTAACTAGCATTTTTTTTTCCTTTTATTATGTTTTTAAGTGATTTTGCTTAGGGTTGTCAAAATTCATTTCATCATATTTTTTTTGTTCATTTTATGAGAATCATGTGAATGTGTTCATTATACTTACATTGATATATAATTATAGTTTATTTTATTCCATACCTAACAGCTTTTAATCTTTAGAGAGTTAACCACCACTGTAGTAGTATTTGTAGGTAATGTAGATCAAGGCATTACTTCCTTTTGCAGACAATGTAGATGAAGAGCAGACTGACCTGAGAATGCAGTCTTATCTTAGATCTATGCTGTCTGCTTACAATGTGGCAAAAATCATCTTGGAAATGACAATGAATAGTTTTTTTTTCCTTGTCTTGATAGTCCATTTGATTTATTAACTCGTTACCAAACAATCCATAGTTTTAACGACCCAGACGGAGAAGGCTTCTGAAAACTTTGGCAACCAGCATTTTCTCCTTTTTCCACAATGTTTTTTTTTTTTTTTTTTTTGCTTTTACAGACATTTGCCATAATTTCAGCCACTTTTTATTTGTCATCTGCAAATGCTTTTAATTTGGACTAGACTAAAATGTTGTCACCTGGTAAAGAGATAACCCTTTCCCGACTTCCCGATATGACCTAAGTTGTAAAAATGGCTTTTAATTTCAGTACAACAAACCAGCTCAAAAAACTGACCAACTCAAAAAATTGAAATTTGTTTTGGGAGGGGTAGACAACATCGAGGGAAAATGAGAAAATGCTGGTAAAGAGTTTCATGATTATCAGGCAATAAATTTGTGCAAACTTGTTTTTTTATGTATAGATAATTTTCTAGGATGCTTTTTGTTAAATTGTAATCAAATACATTTTTTCGCATAATGAAATTAAACCTAGATTAGTCATTTTAGTTATTCATTTTTAGCTCACCTGAGCACAAAGTGCTCAAGGTGAGCTATTGTGATCATGCTGTATCCGTCGTCCATTGTGCAGCATCAACATTTACCTTGTGTGCACTCTAGAGGCCACATTTTCAGTCTGATATGCATGAAACTTGGTCAGAATGTTTCTTTTGATAAAATCTTGGACAAGATCAAAATTAGGTCATGTTGGGTCAAAAAGTAGGTCACTGGGCTAAATCTAAAAAAAAACATTGTGTGCACTCTAGAGACAACATTTTCAGCTTGATACCCTTGAAAATTGGTCAAAATGTTTGTCTTGATAATATCTTCAGGGACATATGTGAAATTGGGTCAAGTCAGGTCATGAAGTAGGTCCCTGGGCCAAATCTTAGAAAAACCGTGTGTGCACTGTAGAGGCCACATTTTTAGTTGGATACTCATGAAACTATGTCAGACTGTCTGGCTTGATGATATCTCAGACAAGTTTGAAATTGGGTCATGTTGGGTGAAAAAGAAGATCACTAGGCTAAATCTTAGTAAAATCTTGAGTTCTTCATACAGGCCACATTTTCAGCCTTATACTGATAAAGATTGGTCAGAATGTTTATCTTTTTGATATCTCAGACAGTTTAGAAATTGGGTCATGTTGGGGTAAAAAGTAGGTCACAGGGTCAGATCTTAAAAAAGCCTTGTGTGCACTCTAGAGGCCACATTTCAGCCTGAAATCCATGAAACTTGGTCAGAAAGTTTGTTTTGATGATATATTGGATAAGATTGAAATTGGGTAACTTTGGGTCAAAAAGTAGGTCATGGGCCAGTTCTTAGAAAAAACTTGGGTGCACTGTGGAGGCCATATTTTCAGCCGGATTCTCATGAAACTTTGTCAGAAAGTTTAAAAGTGGATCACATCTGGTCAAAATGTAAGCTGCTGGACAGAATCTTAGATAAACCTTGTGTGCACCATAGAGGCCACATTTTCAGTCTGGTACTCAGAGGGTCAGAATGTTTGTTTTAATATCTTGGACAAGTTTGGAATTGGGTCACATTGGTTCAAAAAGTCGGTCACCTACACTCATGCACATATGCTCATGTAGGGCTTCTGAATTTGGCAGGTAGCTTCATCTAGTAGATCTCTGCCAAAATTATTCTAATCGGAGTTTAACAAGGCTTTGTATTATAGTGAAAACTTCAAAAATCTTTTTGATCATAACTGTATGGCCTAGAGAAACCAAATTTGGTATCCAGCTTCATATACTATACCACAACCAAGATTGTCCCATGTATAGCTCTAGGGTCAAAATTGGCCCCATCATGTTGAGGTCACTAGTTTTACATTGGCTTATAAACTGAAGAGTAAAAGAATGATCTGATTCGTTATCGTAAGCCAAGCCCCGTCTCTCAGTCAGTAGGGTACAGGACTTGAGAACAGGAGGTCGCTGGTTTGATCCCTGGCTTGGCCAATTTCTTTCCGAGGATTGATGATAGTCATTGTGACAGGATTCATTCTTCTCTCACCTCTGACCATTGTTTCGATGATGGTTATGTGGGAAAGCAGGCAGTGGCTTGGAAAGAATATTGTGTGGAGTATTGGTAAAAGAAACTCCAGGAAAGCGTGGATAGGTGCATTGGCCGCCGCCATATAACTGAAATAATGTTGAAAACAGCGTTAAACACCATACAATCAACCAATCAGTCGTTATCGTAAAGTCTTGGTGTAGACTTGAAAAAGTGGAAGGATTTGCAGACAATAGATCAAATGTGGCTAAAGAAATGGTAGTAGTCTGAAAAGACAGAAAATATTGTGGGAAAAGAAAAAAAGCTGGTTCCCACAATGTTTTCAAAAGCCTAACTCAGGGTAGTTATAACATGGAATTGTTAGGGGTATGGTCAAGGGTAATGTCCATGAATTTCTCTTCTCACAATAGATAACAATAACATTATTGCTGAAATTATGAGGAAAAAAAGAAACAAAAAATGCAATCACTTCATCATCCTATGAGCTTTGTTTATGAATCCATACATGATGATAGATCCCAAGTTGCAGGTTATTGACATACCTTCGTTGTAAGGTTAAGGTCACTGTTACTCAATAAAAGAGAAAGTAAGATTGGTTATCCAGGTATCATGGGTTGGGCCTTCACCCAAGGCTCTTCACTTTTGCGTGAATGTCTTTGGGGGAGGCACTTCAGAGTCCAAGCTGGTTATGCAGAGATCATGGGTTGGACCCTCACCCAGGGCTCTTCACTTTTGTGTGAATGTCCTTGGGCTAGGTACTTCAGAGTCCAAGCCTTGTAATGAGGAAAATCAGTAGGTAATCTGTTGTTGTGATAAAAAACAAAATTGAGAACTATCTACAACAAATCAATTTTATACCTGTATACCTACGATTTTTGTCCCTAATACCTTTGCACACATATTTGTTCCCAAGCTGCATATAAAAATCATTTAGAGAAATGTACTTCTAAATCTTAGTTTTCTTGTTTTGAACATAACTATCGTATAACTGCACAAAACATGAGGTTTTGAAGTCCCTTTAAAAAGACGGTGTTTTAAAAATAAACAAGACATATCACTGAGAAGTGGCTGATGCCCCCGGAAATAGTAACCTTTTCCTTTGAACATGAACACTGACTATGGACACAACATTTACAAACACTTCTGACCTTGCCTTGACCTTGATTTTTGAAATACGGCACATTGTTAATATGTGGTTGACAATTTTACAAAGTTATACTGGAGTTCATTCATAATTAAAAGAGTTACAGGCCTGACACAAATACTACTCCCCGAGACACTTGTGACCTTGCTGTGACGTTGACCTTTCACCTGCGAACATGACTCTTGCACATGACACATTTTCTTGACATGGTTAACATTTGTGAAAAGTTACTTTGAAATTAAGCATAGGGACACGAATACTACCCCCCAAATTACACATTTGACCTTGCTGTGACCTTGACCTTTAACCTACGGACACGTCTCTTGTGCATGACACATCGTCTTGATGTGGTAAACATTTGTGCAAAGTTACTTTAAAATCATGCATAGGGAAAAAAGTTACGGTTCGGACACATCTACTAGCCCCCTAAAAAAAAATGACCTTGCTGTGACCTTGACAATTAACCTGCACACATGACTCTTGCGCATCATACATTGTCATGATGTGGTAACATTTGTGCAAAGTTATTTTGAAATTAAGTTATAGGGGGAAAGAGTATAGCCCTGAAACGTAAAAGGACGGACAGACAGGACGGACAGACGGGTTGACTAAACAAAACCCACAATTTTTTTTTCGCATGGCATAAAACGTTGGGGGAAAACGTGGAAATAGTTATCAGAAAAAACATTGCTCCCTTTCCCACGATATATTCAGCATCGGTCAAATACCACATTTTCTTCTACCAATATTTCTTAATGTAGTCATTGAACTACTATTTTGGTAGTCTAAAAATAGTCTGTTACTATGGTAACTGATTAAATTTAAAAGTGAATTTAAGAGATGAAGAAAACTACAAAAATCTCAATATAATCAGAATTAAAACGAGTCATGATCTCATTAAGTCTGCATCAGGTTAAAAACCTCTTTCGACAGCTGAAAATTCAAATTCAATGAAGTTCATTACGTTTATTATCTTTATTTTATAGGCTTGTCTAAAAAAGTGGACGGTATAGATCCAAAACAGACATTTTATATAGCGTATGCAGTCTGATATTGATCTATTCCCTTCGCAAAAATCTTTGTTTTCCCCCGTGTTGCTGAAAGAGTTATAACTTACAAACATGATGACGCAGAACTGCCAGAAGGCAATTGGAATTTACATAGAGGAAGGCTGCTGAAAACAAAATAGGTGTGGTGCTTCCTACCTGACATGCAGTTTCAAGACTATCGCTACACAACAAAATAGACCCCAAGAAAGAGGTAAGTAGATGCGTTTCAAGGAAAAAGTCCCTTTTCTGGTGCCTCGAATGTTTCGTGTGCGCTGAAGTGTAGATAAACTTTCACAGCACCGAAATAAGTACCAAATAGGAACTTTTAAATCTTGTACCAGGACAACATGCAACTTCATTCATTTTTTATGCTAAGCAAAGAAAGTGGCAACCGCTCCAGATTTTTTGGAAGCTTTTTGAAGCACAAAAATGCCTATTGTGAAGCATAAATAGCAGAAATAACCATTTGAAATCCAGGTCCCCTTCTTGTGGTGATTCGATAAATTTGTCCAAAAACGCCTGGGTGTCTCGTGCAAAACCAACTGCGTCATGACAATACGTACCCGATAAAATGGTAAACGGGTGCGTTGCAACACAAAGTCCCCTTTTATGGTGCTGCGAAAGTTTTAGCTGACTTCCGGCTATTTTGAAAGAAAACTTTCGCAGCACGAGAATAGGGACCACGTTGAAAAATCTCAATTTGCAAGCAAACAACTGCATTTCCTGTGTTTCTAATGATGCCAAAAGATAGTTTGAAATACTCTGGATTACACAGCAAGCTTTTGGTGCACGAAAAACGATGCTAAGTAGTAGAAATAATCCGTGAAAGTTTCGATCCCCTTTTCTCGTGTTGCGATAAATGTGCTCGAAATCAAGAAAATTTTTGTGAAACATGTTCGGCCCCTTATAAATCGTACCCGAAGATTTTTTTTTCTTTTTACATAAGTAAAACCACTTTTGTTTTTTGTGTCGATTCGTGTGATGTTTAACGACGTTTTCAGCAAATTTTCAATAAATACACGATGGCCAACTGGTGTACCTTTTTCAAGTGTTTCTAATGTTCCTATACCAGCACAATGCACGACATTCTTGTCACGCCACTGGCTTATTCTTAACCCCTAGGCTGCTAAGCGTGACTCGCTGACCTTTTGCAGACTGTTTAAATCGAGATCAGACTGCACAGAACGTGCAGTCTGATCTTGAATCCACGTTGTCCGATAATAAGATATCTCCCCCCCCCCAAAAAAAAATACAATTAAAATAGCAAAATTCGGGTTTTTGCTATCGACTTGAAAGTTTCATTTCACTGATTTAGCAGGATAAGGGTTAACAAAGAACAGAGTCGAAACAATTTTCACATTAAGTGTTGGGATCCACCAAATTCCTGATAGCTTACATTATCATTAAACCTTTACTAAGCGTCTTTTAACCTTTATATACTGCCGAATAAGTGTAATGAAACTTTCAAGACGATAGTAAAAACCAAACTTTTGCTATTTCAAAGGTATTTCTGTTGGGAAAAAAATATTTCCTTATCGGACAGTATAGATCCAAGATCAGACTGCACAAAACGTGCAGTCTTATGTTGATCTACACTGTCCGCAAAAGGTCCATGAGTCGCGCTTAGCAGCATAGGAGTTAACGAGCCTGAGGAAGAATTTTTTTCAGCATTGTGAAAGAACGATAAAATGTCCTTTGAACCACATTTAAAGGCCTATTGGCGACCAAAAAACAATTCGGATGTTAAAATGCGTTCAAATTTAAATCATACCATTTGAAAGGATGTAAAATATTGTGAAGATGACAGTCCAATATTGTGTGGTCGGCCAAAGTGTTAGCATCTGGCAAAAAATAAAAAATGAATGTTAAAAATCAGACAAAAGGTAAATAAAAGATAGAGTAACCTGGCAATTTACTTTCTTTTTTCGGGTACGATTAGACAGGGGCCGAACAGGTTTCACAAAAAAATTCTTGATTTCGAGCATATTTATCGCACCACGAGAAAAAGGGACCCAAACTTTGACAGATTATTTCTACCACTTCGAACACTTTTCCTTGGATCAAAAGCTTGCGGTGAGATTCAAAGTAATTCTAACTAACACTTGATATCATGAAAAAAACAGGAAATGCATTTATGTGCTTGGAAATTGAGATTTTTCAAAGTGGTCCCTGTTGTCGTGCTGCGAAAGTTTTCCTTCAAAATGGCCGCAAGTCTGCTAAAACTTTCGCAGCACCATAAAAGGGGACTTTACGTTGTAACGCACCCGTTTACCTTCATATCGGGTACGTATTATGATAACGCAGTTGGTTTTGCACGCGACACCCGAGCGTTTTTGGACAAATTTTTCGCATCACCACAAAAGGGGACCTGAATTTTAAATGGTTATATCTGACATTTAGACTCTCTTTTCGTCATTCAAAAACTTACCATGACATCCGGAACGGTTCTTGTCATCTATGGCCAAACTCAGAAAAATTGAATTGTTATTTGTCTGCGAGAAAAAAATCAAACTTTCTACTTGGTACCTTTTTCGGTGCTGCGAAAGTTTTTCTATACTCCAGCAAACTCGAAACAGACGTGGCACCAGAAAATGGGGCTTTATAATAGATGTACCGTTTCTGGGATATGGTGAAATAAATACCATTCACCCTCGTATTTGCCCCTTTCCTTTAATATGGAAAAGGGAAAAATATACAACAGTGGCTTGATGGCCCCGAGTCGCTCATCTGTATCTTTGAAAACATTTATAAACAGTATTGGGCTGAAAATGTGGCCTTAAGAGTGTTAATACGTTTTTTTCTAAGATTTGTCCCAGGGACTTACTTTTCGACTCCACAAGACCCAAAATTGACAAATATATCACCAGTGCAAACATTCTGACCAGGTTTCATGAGTTTCCTCTAGTGAGAACTCAAGATTTTTTCTAAGTTTGTCCCGATGACATACTTTTTTACCAGATGTAACCCTTATTCAAACTCGGCTAAGATTATACAGAGACAAGCATTCTAAATAACTGTTATGAGTATTATACTGAAAGCCTGGAGCGTACTCAAGGATTTTAGCTCACCTGAGCTCAAAGTGCTGAATGTGAGCCTCTGTGGTCGTGCTGTTTGCGTCGCTCCACATCCAGGCATCAACAGTTATCTTGTGTGCACTCTAGAAGCCACATTGCCAATCCAGTACCCATGAAAATTTTTGTCTTGATAAATCCCAGACCAGTTTGAAATTTGGGTCACGTTGGATATAAAAGTAGGTCACTGGGACAAATCTTAAAAAAGCAACAAATAAAAGTGCGTACTCTAGAGTCCATCTTCGCAGTGGGATACTGATGAAAGTTGGTAAGAATGTTTGTATTGATGATATCTAGGACATATTTGATATTGGGCCACATCTGGTCAGAACAGATCTCATGAAAACCTTGTGTGCACTCTAATGGCCATAATCAATTTCAGTTTTTCAACCACATGAACATGTTCAAAACATTTGTCTTGATGCTATCTTGCCAAAATTAAAAAAAACTGGGTCAATTGGGACAAATGGAGATCACTGGGACAAATCTTATAAATTGAAAAAAAAATGTGTGCACCCTATAGAGGCCACATTTTCAGTTTAATAGTCATAAAACATGGTCAGAATGTTGGTATTGTTGATATCTCTGACAAGTTTGAGATTGGGTTTTGTCGGATCTGAAAGTAGGTTACTGGAAGAAATCTTAGAAAAACCTTGAGTGCACTCTAGAAAGCACATTTTCAGTCTGGTACTCAAAACATGGTTAGAATATTTATCTTGGTATTATCTGAGGAATTTACAAAATCGAGTCACACCAGGTCAAAGAGTAGCTCACTGGGACAAATTTTAGGGTGAAAAAAAAACTTTTCAGTACGATACTCATGAAAATTGGTCAGAATTTTTGTTTAGACAATGTCTTGGTTAAATTAGATATTCTGTCATGTAGGGTCAAAAAGTTGGTCATGGAGACAAAATTCAGAAAAAACCTTCCATGCTCTCTAGAGGCCACATATTCAGTACAATATTCATGAAAATTTGTCAAAACTGTCATATGTTTGACATCATTAGAGCCAGGGTCTCTTCAACTTTATCAAACCTAGATGATTTTACTCAGCTGAGCCCTTTAGGGCCAATGGCCCTCTTGTTTACTTTTGCATTGAAAAATAGAGAAGAAAAGACCGTAGAAAATTATGTCTGCTCTTATTCGCTTATTTATGACAGAAGACATTTTTTAGCTCCACTTGCTGGAGACGAGCAGTGGAGCGATACAGGGCAATCATGGCCCTCTTGTATAATGAATAACCCCCTTTGAGATTAACCCTTTACCACACAATGCTGCCTTTTAATGCCCCTGGGAAAGAAGCCTTTTGAAAACATTGTGGGAAAAGGAGAAAATGCTGGTAACCATCATCTTCTCCTTTTCCCACAATGTTTTCAACCCTATCAAAGAAAAAATTGCACCATTTGAGCCACTTTGAAATTGTTGTCTGCAAATGCTTCCGTTTTGGCCAAGGCTAAAATTTTGCCATCTGGTAAAGGGTTCAAGTCTTCTTTCTTTTAAATTTCAAGAAAACGTCAAGACATTGTTTACACGCTCTCCTAATCCTGGTGTGCTGTTATATCTTTGGTAGCTATCTGGTTATCACTTTTGTCATTATTACTGCCTTGGGACATTTGAGGGTCTCCCTATGATTATCAATTGTGCTGATGATCTAATTACAGACTTGTTTATTGTGTGACATCAATATATAAAAGAATGGCCTGGACCCAGGCTACCACATGAGCTGTTTAACCCTTTACCATACAATCCAGAGTTTTAAAGATACTGAGGATGAAGCCCTTAGAAAACAATGTGGGAAAAGGAGAAAATGCTGGTAACCAGCATTTTCTCCTTTTCCCGCATTGTTTTCCACCTTATCGAAGATAAATTTCATCATTTGAGCCACACTTGAATTGTTGTCTGCAAATGGCTATCAATTTGGACGAGTCTTAGATTTTATTGTGTGGTAAAGTGTTAACTACATTATGACTAGCATTACTACATCGCGACAGGTAGTATCACATTATGACTAGCATTACTACATCGCGACAGGTAGTATCACATTATGACTAGCATTACTACATCGCGACAGGTAGTATCACATTATGACTTGCATTACTACATTGCGACAGGTAGTATCACATTATGACTAGCATTACTACATCGTCACAGGTAGTATCACATTATGACTAGCATTACTACATCGCGACAGGTAGTATCACATTATGACTAGCATTACTACATCGCCACAGGTAGTATCACATTATGACTAGCATTACTACATTGTGACAGGTAGTATCACATTATGACTTGCATTACTACATCGCGACAGGTAGTATCACATTATGACTTGCATTACTACATTGTGACAGGTAGTATCACATTATGACTAGCATTACTACATCGCGACAGGTAGTATCACATTATGACTAGCATTACTACATCGTCACAGGTAGTATCACATTATGACTAGCATTACTACATCGCGACAGGTAGTATCACATTATGACTTGCATTACTACATTGCGACAGGTAGTATCACATTATGACTAGCATTACTACATCGTCACAGGTAGTATCACATTATGACTAGCATTACTACATCGCGACAGGTAGTATCACATTATGACTTGCATTACTACATCGCGACAGGTAGTATCACATTATGACTTGCAATACATGTATCACATTATGACCGGCAATACCACATCAAGACAGGAAATACCATATAACTGCTTATTTTTGCAGGTGCAAATTTTTGCGGTTTCGGGCAAAAAAACAGTACAACTAATTTTTGCACATCTAATTTTTTCGGTTTCTTAATTTGAGGTACCTTTTTTTTTTTTTAAAAATAGCTTCAGGTATTGAATACACTTCTTACTCGACAATCGCCTTGAAAAGTGGGCTGTCGAACAGCTAGAGTCATCTGTGTTTCGTTTTTCAGCAGTCATTAAATCTCAAACAACAGAAATAGTCTGATGTCTCCCTGGGTGATAGAGCTTCAGATAAAGGTCTGTTAGGATCTGGCAGACCTTTCTGTACTACATATTTTAGCAACGCCATTTTTATTTTTTCAATACACAAACTGACAAAGACTGATAACAAAACTGATAAAATCAATCTATAGCATGTAATACAACTAGTCTTTGTCTATCTATAATTACACAGGTGTACATTATCGTGGAGTGAAAATCAATAATTGGTCACGGTGAAGTGGCTATCAGGCGGTCTGCTGTTAAGAGGGACAGTAGGGAGAAAATCAATAATTATTTGCGCATTTAAAATTTGCGGTCGGACACCACCCGCAAAATTCCGCAAATAATATGTTGCCGCAAAAAAATCCAGTCATATGGTAACACATGACCAGCTACAGCACGTCATGACAGGTAATAAAACATCATGAGAGGCCCTACTGTATCATGACAGGTAATGACACATCATGAGAGGCCCTACCGTATCATGACAGGTAATAACACATGACCAGTTATACCACATCATGACAGGTAATGCCGTATCATGACAGGCATTACCATATCATGAGAGGCAATACTCCATCATGACAAGTACATGTAATACCATCTCATGACAGGCATAACAACATCATGACAAGCAATACTGCATTGTAATTGGCAATACCACATTATGTTCAGATATACCACATTGTGACCAGCACAACCACATTATGACTGGTGCAACCACTTTGTGACTGGCAAGGCTACACTATAACCCTCAAAACCACATTATGCTCAGCAAGACCACATTATGACAAGCAATACTATAACATGACCTGCAATATCACTTTAAAAACTGCTTGACCTGCAATACCACAGTATGATTCAGTACCAAATTAGAGCCAACATTACCACATTACAACCTGCAATAGAACATTATGAATGGAAATAACCATATCGTGACAGGCAATAACTCATCACCAGCACCATCAAATCATGACAGGCAATAACAAATAATGATCGGCAATACCACATCATGACAAGCAAAGGAACAGTATGACTTGCAATAACACACTAAGACTGGATGCTGGTAACTAGCATTTTCCCCATTTCCCACAATGTCTTAAAGAGGTCTTCTTTCTCAGGATTGTTAAAACTTGGATTTGTGGTAAAGGGTTACCGTAATAAGTATATATCATGTTTAATATTTCAAGTTGTAACGGTTTGGAATCTAAAGGGATACGTGAAACAAAACTTTTTAACATCCAAGATTTATTTCAGAAGAAGACAGGACAAAAAACCTATAGTTAACAGTTTCACAATAATACAGCTAATTGGGTTGAGAACAGTTTCACAATAATAAAGCAAATTTGGCTCAACCACAGACATACAAGCAGTATAAAATGCTGTCAAAGGTCCAATTCAATCACACTCTACTAACAGTATAACAAACAAAACTATGCACTAGTGACCCAGAGAAAGGCTGCTTTAGAAAACATTTTCTGAAAAGGAAAATAATTTGTGGTACATTTGTGTACCAACATTTTCTCCTTTTTCAACATTTTTTTTTTACCTTTATGTCTGTACCTCACACAAAAATTTTAGACTCACCCAAACTGAAAGCATTTGTAGGTGACAAATTACATGTGAAACAAATGATGAGATTTTCTTTGAAAAGGCAGAAAACAGTGTGGGGAAAGGAGAAAATGCTGGTTATCAGCATTTTCTCCTTTTCCCACATTGTTTTCAAAGGCCTTTCTCTCCCAGGGTCGATAAAACTCGGGATTGTGTGGTAAATGTATCACCCTTTACCACACAATCCCGAGTTTTAATGACCCCAAGGAAAAGGACTTTTGGAAACATTGTAGGAAAAGCAGAAAATGCTGGTTACCAGCATTTTCTCCTTTTCCCACAATGTTTTCTACCCTACCAAGGACAAATTTTGTCATTTTGGCCACCTTAAATTTGTCGTCTGCAAATACTTTCAATTTGGACCAGTCTGAAATTTTGTCGTTTGGAAAAGAGTTAACATCATTAATAGACACATTTGATTTGCAATCCTCAAGTACTTTCATTTTGGACTGGTCTAAAATTATTTCGTTGTTTGGTATAGAATTAACCCTTTACCAAACAACAAAATTCTAGACTAGTCCAATTTGGAAGCTTTTGCAGCCGTCATCATCTAATATGGCTCAAAGAATTTGTCTGTTATAGGGAGAAAACACTGTGAAAAAGTAGAAAATGTTGGTAACCAACATTTCTTCCTTTTCCTGAAATATTTCAAAAGCCTTCATCCAAAGGGTACTTGAAACTCAGAATTGTTTAGTAAAGCATTGAGGAACACAAGAGAGAAAGTTTCAAAATTAATTCTTTACCAAACAATAAAATTTTAGACTGGCCTAATCTGAAAGCATTTGCTGACAACATGTTAAATCTAGTGAAATGTTGGTAATTACCAGTGAAACTGGAGAAAACCTTGTGGGAAAGGGAGACAATGGTCTTTATTTTGTCATTTTCCCATAAGGTTTTCAATAGGCTATTTCCTGTGGGTGGTTAAAACTCAGGATTGTGTGGTAAAGGGTTAACAGATATTTACACCAGACTTCAATCTATGAACATAAATTTCTATTTTAAGTACATGTATTTATAAATATATATGAAATAAATACACAATATCCACATAAACTCTATACCAAACGCCAAAATTTTAGACTGTTCCAAATTGAAATCATTTGCAATGCTTTCAAAATAAAAATGGCCCAAATGAGGAAATTTGTCCTTGACAGGGTAGAAAACAATGTGGGAAAAGGAGAAAATGCTGGTTACCAGCATTTTCTCCTTTTCCCACAGTGTTTTCAAAAGGCCTCTGCCTCTGGGTCATTAAAAGTCGTGATTGTGTGGTAAAGGGTTGATCATGAATTTTTTCTTTAACTCTTTACCAAACAATCCTGAGTTTTAACGACCCTGAAAGTCAGGGCTTTTGAAAACATTGTAGGAAAAGGACAAAATGCTGGAAACCAGCATTTTCTCCTTTTCTCACAATTTTTGCTACACAGTCGAAGAAGTTCAGTTCATTTGTATCACTTTAGTCTTCTGCAGATGCTTTGAATTTGGAAGAGTCTAGATTTTGTTGTTTGGTAAAGAGTTAACTCTCTACCAGACAGTCAAATTTCAGGCTTGTCCAGATTCAAAGCATTCACAGATGACACATTTAATGTTGATGAAATAAAGGAATTAGTCTTTGGAAGGGTAGGAACTTTGCTATAAAAGGAGACAATGCTCTCCTGAAACCAATTTCTTTACTCTATGAATGCTTGTTATGAGATATCTCTCCTCTTGCCAATTTTTTTTTTTAAAAAGGGTCTGCAAGGGCCTAGAGGTAAAGTTTTCTTGCATATATTCTGTTGTTATAGAGCACGTATAAAACAAGATCTCCCTAAAGCGGGGCAATATACACCCAATGGAAGCTACGTCACGGGCATGTCACCTTTGACCCCCTACTGTGACCTGGACCCTTGGGCCTAGCATCTGAAACCACTGCTCTGCATGTTGTCTGATCCAGATGCACACATATCCAGACTAGATGTTTAAGAGATAATAGTGCAGATAAAATTCAAGAGCAAGAAACCTTTGACCCCTTGGTGTGACCTTGACCTTGGAACCTGGCATTTGAAACCTTTGCTTTGCTAATTGTCTCATCAAAAAGCACACTGGTGTGAGATATTCTCAATATCAGACAAAGGGTTCAAGAGATACAGATGGGACATGAAATTGCTCACAGTTGGATGACCAGAGGCATAGCATAATACCTTCCTTTGGGTGTATGGAAATGAGCCATGCTATGGCAAAAGGGGACTTAATGAATCCCAATGATGCATGATTACAAGCAGGACTTCATATAATTATGGATCCATAAAATCCAGTTTGTCTAACAACCAACTGAATCATTGCGTAGAATGGTCCTTTGACATGCAGTCAATTACACATTTTTGACCCATGACAGCCTCTATCAAGTTACTTTGCACATCCATTTAACTCCCTTTTCACAGAGCATGGCTCAAATAGAGTGAAATTTTCCAGCCTCAGGGGAAAAAAAGAAATACTCTCAGGATTGCAAAATTTAGACTTTTTTGTCACAATGGCTTATAAAATGTGGTACAGGGTAGACCATAGTTCAGACTGGATGTTTGGCCTGTCAAATCTTGATCTACACTCACAACATGTATCAAAACATTCACTTGGCATCCTTTGGATAAGACTATTCTGCAGCTCAATCATACTGCTAAAGTTACTTTTCATAAATGAAGATAAAAACACTGTGGACAAAGAAGCAATTGCTTGTTACAGGTGATTGCTTCTTTTTCAACAATGTTTTCAGAAGGGAGCCCCATTGCAGGAACATTACAATCTTCTTTTATCTTGATAGTGAGTTACACAAAAGCACCACATGCAGGTGCCAAAGCTCAGCTAAGAGTTGTTTTTACAGTGAAAATTCTGAGTGCACACCAGAGCTGTTGATGAGCCATAAAACAACATTCATTAATACAGAATTGCCTTGATGGTTAATTTCTAGCCCTTCAATAAAGATAGTAATATGAGTAAATGTTGAAGTTTTTGCAAGATGACAATGCAGACAACGACAGGGCTATGATAATACTTCCATATTTTCTTCGAAAACACCCAAGCTGATAAACAAAGATTAATGAGTAAGAGAATAAATACAATGTAATATACTGGCACATTTTTAGGTTGTTCTTTCAAACACCTGGCTAGATCCGTATCTTGGGTCTCTATCCTATGGCTTTTGTCCCCTTGCTGCTTTTTTTCCCCATTACCTTTTATCGTCTTTCTACAGCTTCATGGATTGTTGGCACATCCTTGCTGCAAGGTGAGAGTTAAAAATTTATATAATCTGAAACCATTAACCCTCTCCCAAACAAGCCCTAGTTTTCATGTGTCTGCAGTACAAGTCTTTTGAAAACACTGTGGGAAAAGGAGAAATTGCTCGTATCGAGCAATTTTTCCTTTTCCCACAGTGTTTTCTACCCTTTTTGATAACTTTCTGCCATTTTCATCAAATTTAAAATTGTCGTCTGCAAACTCTTTCAATTTGGACCAGTCCAAAGTTTATCGTTTGGGAAAGGGTTAAGTGGACAAGGAAAATTTAGACTTGTCCACATTGAAAGTATTTGCAAATGACATTAAAAATAAAGCGGTTAATATTAAGGATCTACCTATAAAGAAAAAGGTCTTGTTGAGAAAGCAGAAAATGAGAAATTACCAGCATAATCTTCTTTTCACACATGTTTTGAAAAGCCTTCTTTTTCCAAGGGATTGCATGTAAACTTTTGATGCTTTTCAAGCAGAATACATGTAGTTATAAATTTACAGCTACAAGCAACTTCTCAATTTACCACACTGTTGTCACGAATATTCATTTATCAAATCTTAAAAAAATGTTGATTATTGTTATTCTAAATGTATATGAGCCATACACTGGCCAAAAGGGGTTTAATGCATCTCCAGGATGTATTATACATGTGCAAGACGTCTCGTACTCAAGATCGATAAAATCCACTGTATCATGAGGTAGACTCATGCAGATGACAAAATAAATGTGACTCAAAAATTGAAATTTGATTTGGAAAGGGTAGAAAACATTGTAGGACAAATGCAATTCAAAAATTGAAATTTGGTACGGGAATGGTAGAAAAAAACTGTAGGAAAAGGAGGGAATGCTGGTAACCAGCATTTTCTCCTTTTCCCACAAAGTTTTCTAACCTATCATAGACAAATCTCACCATTTAAGTCACATCTGATTTGTCTTCTGCAAATCCTTTCAATTTGGACAAGTCGAAAATTTTGTCGTTTGGTAAAGAGTTAAATATATTTTCCAGTATTTCAGCAACTTCTAACTTGTTGCTACAAATGCTGTGGATTTGGGAATGTCTTAAATTTTTTTGTCTGGTAGAAAACTGTACTTTAAGATCGCTTCAGTTCTAGACTTACAAAAAAATCATGCGAGCACTGCTTCCACTTTACAAATGCCATTGACCAATCAGCAAACTGCTGTTTCCAGGCGTCTATTATATCTTCAGTATCTGAAAACAAAGGAGGGAACATTGCATAACCTGTTACCTAACAATCACATGTATTAATGAGCCTTAGGCATAAGGCTTTCTAAAAAACACTGAAGCGAAAAAAGACAATATTTGTAACGATCATTTTCTTGTTTTCCCACAATGTTCTCTGCTCTTTCAAAGACAAATCTTATCATTCTAGCAAGATTTAGCTTGTGGTCTGCAACCTTCAATTTGGATGAGTGTAAATCTTTTGACATTTGGAAAAGGGTTAAGGAAACTGTACAAAGGATATTGCGCTATACAGGTCAGGCACAATTATTTGCTCACTGTTCCTAGATTAACCCTTAACCCTTTACAACACAATCCCGACTTTTAACCACCCTGAGAAAGAAGCCTTTAGAAAACATTGTGGGAAAAGGAGAAAATGATGGTAACCAGCATTTTCTCCTTTTCCAACAACGTTTTCTACCCTTCCTAAAACAAATTTCAATTTTTCAGTCACATTTATTTTGTCATCTGCAAATGCTTTCAATCTGGACCGGTCTGAAATTTTGTCGTTTGGTAAAGAGATGAGGAACCACACCAATATGTCATATTTGGCCTCTTTGTTTCTTCCACGTATGCAGTTTCTTGTTGCCATTGGTCAAAAGCACCACAAGCTGGTATCAACTCTTTACCACATGACAATTTTAGACCCATCCAAATTGAAAGCATTTGCGGACAATAATTTCAGTGTGACTCAAATGATGTGATTTGTCTCTGACAGGGTAGAAAACATAGTGGGAAAAGCAGAAAATGCTGGTTACCAGCATTTTCTTCTTTTCCCACAATGTTTTCAAAAGGCTTCAACATCAGGGTTGTTAAAAAGGGATTGTCTGGTCAATCCCAGTGGACAGTGTAGATCAGAGATCGGACTGCACATTCTGTGCAGTCTTAAAGGGATGTAAAATTTTTTTTTTGTCTACTCTCCCAGCAGGGCGAGTAGGTCTAAAAGTTACCCACCCTGCAGAGTTTTTCACTTGTCCATCTTTTTTGTGAAACATTTGCCTAATATAATTAGACAAGTTAAATAATTAATTACACTTTCATGTAATTTAGAACGAAAATAAATGTCAGGAAATGTTACCATGTCTGATTTTTAGCTGTTTATTAAACGGCCTGTTCATTATCACCATGCAATAAGAGAAATATATTTTCTAACCACAGCCTGTCTAAATGTAAACAGACTGTGTTCCCATACACCACTAGTATAAATAGATTATTTCCAGCGTCACATTTTCTAATCAAATGACTGACCAATTGAATGCAAAATCAACAAAATTATTTACATAAGGTATCTTCTTACATGCATAACCTAAACTGTAATGCACTTATTCTATCAATTTACTGAAAAATATGCCATGCCATTTCTTCATTTATTTTAGCAAACCACTGAATGCTTTGGGAATTCCTTTGGCTATTCCTGCGTTTTGTAGAGTTAGACTCCATACATGCATACACACCCTACAATGCTAATTAATCAAATGTCATGTCCCATGCCCCATTTGCATCCATGATGTCCTAATAAAATTTTCACTCAATATGTGCTGCTAGCCAATCAGAAATCAAGTAAGAGATTTAGTCACCACCCATAATTTCTAAAGCCAAGCATTGTTTTGTGTAATATGGTGCGTGTACTGTCGCAAATCTATGACTAGCATTATATGGAGTGTATTAACCCTTTACCAGACGACAAAATTTTAGCCTTGTCCATACTGAAAGCATTTGCAGACGACAATTTCAATGTGGCTCAAATGGTGCAATTTTTCTTTGATAGGGTAGAAAACATTGTGGGAAATGGAGAAAATGCTGGTTACCATTTTCCCACAATGTTTTCAAAAGGCTTCTTTCCCAGGGGCGTCAAAAGGCGTCATTGTGTGGTAAAGGGTTAAGTTAAAACCCCTATTCCCTTAAGATCTGATAAGAAGACTATCAAAGCATCGACAACCGAATATACTCCGGGTTGTGCCACTTCAAAGATCATGCACATCAATCAATAACAGGTGTAGACTTCTGCTAGTATAGCAGGTCTCTGTCTGAAATTTTGCTGAATTTTACGGGCTTTAAATGCATATGTCAGAAGATGCACTTGCCAAGTCGGGAGAGTCAGGTATGTTTTGTACTTGAAGTCAAAGATCACTCACAAATGCGAGCGGGCGACTTGAGTTTTACAACCCTGGTCTGATCTTGAGCTACACTGACCACAAAAGCTTCTTCTGTGGTCTATGGTAAAGAAATAGGTAATTTGTATGGAAGTTTACAAAGTTGTCTGAAACTGCTTGAGTGTTTTGAAAACAATTAGTATTAGCACTCTGTCATACTTACTGTCAATTACATCTAATACATAATCTGCTACAAGATTACTATCTTGATCATAGGCTTTATAATGTCCTTTATCGTCAAACGTCGTATTTGCAATAGTCAAATCTCCCCGTGAACTGAGAGCATATTTGAACACTTCTCGCTCTAAATCTACTTCTGCTTCTTCTCCTGCTTCTGAAGGATTGATTGGCGACCTTTTCCACCGTGAAAGCTTTCTCGATACTGGGTATAAAATTTCTAATGTTGTGTAGATTCCAACAATTCCTTTTCTGTTTACTGACTCCACTGCAAAATATGTAATGTGTTATCTTATTAACCTCATAACTACTCTTGTTTTTAACTCTTTACCAGATGACAAAATTTCAGCCTAGCCCAAATTGAAAGCATTTGCAGAGGACAAATAAAACGTTACTCAAAATGTGAAGTTTGTCCGTCATAGGGTAACCAATATTTTCTCCTTTTCCCAGAATGTTTTCTAACCTATCATAAGACATATCTTACCATCTAAGTCGTATTTGACATGTCCTCCACGAATGCTTTCATTTCACACAAGGAACTGGGTTATTCACAGGATTGTCCTGGTGTTTAATATCATTTTCATCATATCACATGCATTGCAGTGGCTAGTGCACATATCCATTTTTTCCTTGAGTTTCTATACCTTAAACCTGTGCTTCCCACAAGATTCATCCCATGCCACTGGCTGCTTTCCCACATAACCATCATCAAACAATAAGCAGCGGTGATGTAGAAATGAATCCTATAGCAGTAACTATCATCAATCCTTGGAAAGAAAAATGCCACGCTGGGGACTCGAACCAGCCACCCTTTGGTTTCAAGACCTGTAAATCACTGAATGAGCAACACTGCTTTGCCAATATCCATTTTTAAGTGGCAAATTCTTGACTCCTTGAAATTAGAAGCATTCATAGATGACAACTTTGAAATCGATAACAAGAGCACCTCATGTGGGAGCAAATGCACAGCTGTGGTTGCTTGATTTATTGTGAAAAGGTGAAAAGGGGCATAACTGTGTCAAAAATAATCCGATGGTCACCTGCCCTTGTTGTATAGGTTCTCCTGTTGATAGTTAACAACTTGTCCAAGTTTGAAGTAAACATCTTCAGTAATAACAGAGGTATTACAAAATGTTCCAGCATGAGGTTGACACCAGGGCTATGACAATAACTCAATGTTTTCTTCGAAAACAGCAAAGCTAAAAATGATGTGAAGTTCTCTTATAGCATGGAAAACATTTAAGGAAAAGGAGAAATCGCTTGTCACAAACAATTTCTCCTTTTCCTAAAATGTTTTCTACAGCCTTCTCCCTCAGGAAAATGGTTAAAAAATACCATAGTACATGTATCTTTACCTCTTTGTACAGCTTCCTTGTCTATTAGCATCTCTAGCATGGAAATATCTGGTCGAACAAATTCATGGTTTATCAAACAGTCGGACCTGTACAAAAAAGAAAGGAAAACTTCATCATTGTTGCCAAAACTGTATGCAACTGTATGCAACAACAATTCTGAGCGGTTTTGCACTCTACATTCCTCATTTCTCTGTTTGGTGTTAACTCATTCCCACACAACAAAAGTGTGGACTAATCCAAATTTAAAGCAGTTGCATTATATCATGGCAATTTCATGCAGCTCAAATGATGCCAGTTTTCTTTGATAGGGTAGAAAACATCCTGGTAAAAGGAGGAAATGCTGGTTATCAGCATTTTCTCCTTTTGCTACAATGTTTTCAAAAGGCTTCTTCCTCTGGGTCATTAAAAGTCTGCATTATATGTTAAAGAGTTAACTCTTGCAGTACTAGATAAAGAAGAGCTGTACCATGCTCGCTGTATGTCTTTGGTCTCAAAAGAAATAGCTGTCATTGTAGGATGTACTCTCTTCACATGGGTTACCTCCCCAGAGAAGGTAACCAGCATTTTCTTCTTTTACCACCTAGTTTTCCATTGTTTTAGAAACAAATCCAAGTCATATTTGACTTGTCTTCGGAAAATTCTTTCAATTTGGACCAAGTTTAAAATTTTGCCATTGGTAAAAGGCAAACATCACAAGCTAGGTTTTTTCTGTCCTAATTAATCAGAAATTCTATTTTCATTTGAACAATGCTCTGGCAAAAGGGGGCTTAATGCATCTTAGTGATGCATTTTACCTAGCAAGTCACCACATGCCATAGATTCATAAAGTCCATTTTGTCTAACAAATGACTGAATCATGAAGTAAACTGGTCCTTGATCATGCAGAAAATTAACGAATGGCAAAAAGTTTCGGCACAGGTCAGCCTGTGCGGATTGCCCAGGCTGACCTGCGTCGTTACTTTTTGCAAATGGACTAAGCCCCCTTTTGCCAGAGCATGACTCATTTATTTACCAGTGCTGGGTTTAGAAAAGAAGTGTCTTACATTGTGTCATTCTTTTTGGGAAAACATCTCTTCACACACTTGTCCCAAACACACCGTGTATCCAGAATGCATGTGTCAATATTCTGTATAGTATCACACACGTCCAAGTTCAATCTTATGACATTGTAATCTGTCCCTAACAACACAGCATTCTCCTGTAATTATTCATATAAAACCTTTACCATACAATCCTGACTTTTAACGACCCTGAAGAAGGAGGGCTTTTGAAAACCTCAAGGGAAAAGGAGAAAATGGTGGTAACCAGCATTTTCTCCTTTTTCCACAATGTTTTCAAAAGGCTTCTTTCTCAGGGTCCCTAAAAGTTGGGATTGTGTGGTAAAGGTTAAGGCATTGTGTAAAAAATACTGGTGACTAACATTTTCTACCTTTCCCTCCAAGCTTTCAAGTTTTGTTTCTCAGCGTCATAAAAATATTAAGATTTCTTTCATTATACCCCCCCCCCCCCCACACACAAAGCTTCTGAAAACATTGTGGAAATGTATAAAGTCCTGGTAATTAAGTATATATTTCCTATCCCCCCAATATTTCCTGCCCTTTCATTGACAAATCCAATACTCCGCATCACATTAATTTTGGAGGCTAAAGATGTTTTCACTTGAGACAAGTCTAATATTTTGCTGTCAATCAAAGATTATGTTTGTCCTTAGGGTCCTGTACCGCCCAGGAGTTGGAGGCCAGGCTGCTGATTTGTAATCCTGAGGCAATGAGTTTGGTTCTAGCTGGCACACTGATACAAAAGAATGAATTCCCTTGGGCAAGGCATTGCAGATGCCTCCTACTAGTGTAACCCAGGAAACACGTTACAAGAGAGCCTCTGCTGAGATATTTAAAAAATTCTGTTGAAAGTGCCACTAAATACCATTTGAAGAAACGATATCAACTCTCCACTAAAAAGCAAAATTTAACTCTTTACCACACAATCTTGTGTTTTGAGGACCCTGGGTAAAGGGCCTTTTGAAAACATTGTGGGAAAAGAAGAAAATGCTGGTAACCAGCATTTTCTTCTTTTCCCACAATGTTTTCTACCCTTTGAAAGACAAATTTTATGTTTTGAGTAACACTTCATTATATCATCTGCAAATGCTTTCAGTTTGGACCAGGCAAAAATTTTGTCGTGTGGTAAAGAGTTCTGATTCAGCCATGTTGAAAGCAAATGCAGAACAGAGACATATCAAGTAAGATTCAAATGACAAGATTTGTATTTGAAAGGGTAGAAAACATTGGGGAAAAGGGGAAAATGCTGGTTACCAGCATTTTCTTCTTTTTTCTCAGTGTTTGCAAAAGCCGACTTTTATTGACCTCCGGGTCAATAAAACTCAAGATTGTTTGGTACAGGGTTTCAACCCTTTACTAGACCACAGAATTTTAGCCTTGTCGAAATTGAAAGCATTTGCAGACGACAATTTCATTGTGGCTCAAATGGTGCAAGTTTCTTTGATTGGGTAGAAAACATTGTGGGAATAGGAGAAAAAACTGGTTAGAAGCATTTTCTCCTATTCCCACATTTTTTTTCAAAAAGCTTCTTTCCAAGGGTCATTCAAAGGCAGCCCTGTGTGGTAAATGGTTAAATGTCCATCATTGACAGGTACAAAGTAAAACAAAGTAAACATGTATTCGTACCAAAAGTTTCATGTTCCAAACAGCGCAAGATCTGTCTGTCTGGGGGAATGGTTCGTATATCTTGTTCAATTTGACAATACAGTCTGATAAACTGCCTGTGCTGCCTTCTTTAAAAAATATATCGTACAGTTTCCCTTCATCTGAAAATAAAGGAAATACATTCTGGTAATGTACACGTACCTAGCAATTCATTCCCAACTGCAGGGAACTATTTTTAACCCTTGAAGTGATAAATTAACTATGTGACTACTTTAATACAAAATAGCCAGATATATTACTGTTTCAAGGTTGTCTTTGTCAGAATATGTAACATTGTAGCAGACAGTGTAGATCTAAGATCAGATTGCATGTTTTGTGCAGTTTGATCTTGATCTACATTGTCTGCAAAAACAAATTAAGTTGGATCCAGGGTCCAAAGGTAAGGGTTAAAGATACACCTATACTTGTTTCCATCAAGTTTTTAACCCATTTCAACCTTTATTTTATCAAACCATAACTCTTCATGTATCTTTGTGCCAATTGTAGCCACCGACAGTTGCAAGGTTGCATAGATTATGACCAATAGAAAATGCATTTCATTTTCTGGAGGCCATCAAAGAAATCACTGCTGTGATGATTCCAGTTTTAAATCCAAGATTTACGATATATGTATTTATCCTCTCACCATATTTATCGGTAATTTATAAATGTTTGCACAGCTGACTAAATTCTGAACCATATTCCAGTTTATAAAATTTAAACAGCATTTTTTTTTCCTCTCTGGCTGTAAGAATGTATCTTTAATCTTACCAGTCCATGTAAGTCTCGTTAATATTTTTCCAGTTGACAAATTTTTTACTTCTCCATTTTGTAGACATTTATGGATGACAAATTAAATGTGGCTAAGATGATACGATTAATCTTTGAAAGGGTAAAAAACATAAAAAGGAAAAGGACAAAATGCTGTGAACTCTTTACCAAACGACAAAATTTTCCTTTGGTCCAAATTGAAAGCATCTGCAGATGACAAATTAAATGTAGCTCATCTAAGGTATTTGACTTTGAAAGAGTAAAAAACATTTTGGGAAAAGGAGAAAATGCTGGTTAACTGGCATTTTCTCCCACAATGTTTTCAAAAGCATCTTTTCTAAGGGTTTTACAAACATTACAGCCAGTTTTGACCCATTCTTTTTTTTTTTGGGGGGGGGGGGAGAGAGAGAGATAGAGAGAGAGAGAGAGAGGGGGGGATAAAAGGTTGATATTTAGTAAGGACAAGAGGGCCATGATGGCCCTGGATCGCTCACCTGAGTCAATAGGCGAAATTTCACTCCAGGGTCATACTGACCTAATTTAAAACTCATCTGAGATATTGTTAAGACAAACATTCTGACCAATTGTCAGGTCAATTGAGCTGAAAATGTGGCCTCCGGAGTGTCCAAAATGTATTTCTTCAATTTGACCTAGTGACCTAGTTTATGACCCTATGTGACCATATTTCAAACTCATCTGAGATATCATCAAGACAAACACATTGACCAATTTTCAGGTCAACTGAGCAAGAATTGTGGCCACTAGAGCGCCCACAAGATATTTCTTTAAATCTGACCTAGTGACCTAGTTTATGACCTTATGTGACCCAATTTTGAACTCATCCAAGATTTTATCAAGACAAATACGCTGATCAATTTTCAGGTCAATTGAGTAAGAATTGTAGCCTCTAGAGCACCCACAAGAAATTTCTTTTAGTTGACCTAGTGACCTAGTTTATGACCCAAGGTGACCAAAATTCAAACTCATATAAAATTTCATCAAGAAAAACATTCTGACCAATTTTTAAGTCAATTCAGCAATAAATGCTGCCTCTAAAGTGCCCACAAAGTATTTCTTTAATTTGACCTTGTGACCTAGTTTATGACCCAAGGTATCCCAAATTCAAACTCATCCAGTATTTTATTAAGACAAAGATTCTGACCAATTTTCAAGACAGTTGAGCGATAAATGTTGCCTCTAGACTGCCCACAAGGTATATCTTCAATTTGACCTAGTGACTTAGATTATGTCCCCAGGTGACCCAGTTTTGAAGTTTTCCAAGATTTCATCAAGACAAACATTCTGAACAATTTTTGGGTCAATTGAGCAATAAATGTGGCCTCTAGAGTGCCCACAAAGTATTACTTTAATTTGACCTTGTGACCTAGTTTATGACCCCCAACTCATCCCAGATTTAATTAAGACAAACATTCTGACCAATTTTCAAGTCAATTGAGCAAACAATGTGGCCTCTAGAGTGTCCACATGGTATTTCTTTGATTTGACCTAGTGACCTAGTTTATGACCCCAGATGACCCAATTTCGAAGTCATCAGAGATTTAATTAAGACAAACATTCTGACCAATTTTGAAGTCAATTGAGCAAAAAATGTGGCCTCTAGAGTGCCCACAAGGTATTTCTTTAATTTTACCTAATGACCTACTTTATGACCCAAGATGACCCAATTTCAAAGTCATCCATGATTCAATTAAGACAAACATTCTGACCAATTTTCAAGTCAACTGAGCCAAAAATGTGGCCTCTATAGTGCCCACAAGGAATTTCTTTAATTTGACCTAGTGACCTAGTTTTTGACCCCACATGATCCAATTTCGAAGTCATCTGAGATTTTTTTTTCAAGACAAACATTCTGACCAAGTTTCATGAGTATCAGACTGAAAATGTATCCTCTAGAGCGCACACTTTGTACTCAGGTGAGCTAAAAAATCATAAGGACGAGATTGTTAACAATTAGTTCATTCCATACAGTAGTCTCTGCAAAAGTCCAAGTTTCATACAAGCACAATGGTACAATTTTTTTGTTCATAAAGATAACAGTGCTAGATCATTTTGATCACATAATAACAAAGGTCTGTATCCATTCACCCTTTAGCAGACAACATAATTTTAGCCATGTCAAAACTGAAAGTATCTGCAGACGACAATTTCAATGTAGCTCGAATGGTGCAATTTTTTTTTTATAGGGTAGAAAACATAGTGGGAAAAGGAGAAAATGCTGGTTGTCAGCATTTCTCCTTTTCTCACAATGTTTTCAAAAGGCCTCTTTCCCAGAGTCATTAAAAGGCGGCATCTGGAGGTAAAGGGTTAACCATTTTAAATCTAATTTCAAAATACATTTTTCAGCTTTAAGCTAGCCTTTAGCCCTTTACAAAGCAATCTGATGCTTTAAAAACCCTTAACCCTTTACTGCACAATGCCAACTTTTTAATGCCCCTGAGAAAGATGGCTTTTAAAACATTGAGGGAAAAGGAGAAAATGCTGGTAACCAGCATTTTCTCCTTTTCCCACAATGTTTTCTACCCTATGACAGACAAATTCTATGTTTTGAGCAATATCTAATTTGTTGTCTGTAAGTACTTTCAATTTAGGCCAGGCTAAAATTTTGCCGTCTGGTAAAGAGTTAAGAAGAGGGCTTTTAGTAAACAAAGTGGGGAAAAGGAGAAAATGCTGGCCATCAGCATTTTCTCCTTTTCCTCACAATGTTTTCTATCTTTTCAAAGACATCCCACCATTTCAGCCACATTTGTTCCCTGCAAAAGCTTTCATATTGGGCTTGTCTGTAGTTTGATGATCTGGTAAAGAGTAAATTTTCTGAGACAATGTCTCAGCCAATCAAGTAGTTTGTCTTCCAATTTTCAATTAGAATAAGACCTGGTAAATACAGTCCAGGACAACCGCACCTACCTGATGCTACATATATATTCCTTGCATTACTCTGCATTTTTCCCACAGCAATTTTCATCAACTGGACACCCTGTTGGTAAAATATTGGCTGACCATAGACTGGTTTGACTGTGTCATCCATCAGCTGATATCTCGATCTATAGTCATCAAAATTTCCCTCATTTTCGTATAAAGAACACTGAAAACAGAAGTGTATAATATAATGAGCCACTTAATGCATCTGCAAAAAGTACCGATCCAGGTCAGCCTGTGCAGTTTGTGCAGGCTGACCTGGGCCAAAACTTTTTGCTATTGGTCAATTTTCTGCATGTCAAATGACCAGTCTATCTCGTGATTCAGTCGGTTGTTAGCCAAAGTGGATTTTATGGATCCCTAATTACTTAATTACTTGCCCGGTATAATGCATCACGAAGCACACATTCTTCAATGCACTACCATTGAATTAGGAACAAATTCAAAGGGATTAACTCCTGATATAGCCCTGGAATTTTGTTGGCTGGTATAGGGTTAAGAAAAAAGCATTTGAAAACATTTAGGGAAAAGGAGAAAATGCTGGTAACCAAGATTTTCTCCTTTTCCCTCAATATTTTTTTGTTATTTTTTTACCTTTTCAAAGGCAAGTCCAATCACTTAACCCTTTACCACACAATCCTGAGTTTTAATGACCCTGAGGAAGAGGCCTTTTGAAACCATTGTAAGAAAAGGAGAAAATGCTGGTAACCAGCATTTTCTCCTTGTCCCACAATGTTTTCTATCCGTCCCAAAACAAATTTCTAATTTTGAGTCACATTTAATTTGTCGTCTGCAAATGCTTTCGATTTGGACTAGTCTAAAATTGTGTTGTTTGGTAAAGGGTTAAGTAAAATTTAATGAATAGTCAAATGTTGTAGGAAATTGCTTATAATATGTACAATTCTAAACTTTTGTCATCTAGTAAAGAGTTAACTTTTAACAAAATGGCAAAAATCAGGAGTCATCCAAATTGAAGGCATTTGCTGACAACAATTCAAATGTGACTGGAATTACGAAATATGGATTTCTAAGGGTAGAAAACATAGTTGGAAAAGTTTTTCTCCTTTTCACCTAATACTTTTGAAAGCTTTCTTTTTCACTCTCGTTAAAGCTCAGGACTGTGCGGTACAGAGTTAAAAGTCTTGTTATGACTACTTACGTTGTCCAATCTAGGATTAGGATCTGTTTTTAAGGTTACCCAATTACCATTGGCACTTTCATACTGGAATCTACCTCTAAGTACTTGCAGAATATCTGCTTTCTTGTAAATACATATTGCTGAGGCTGACAAGTCTCCACTATAATGAAAGAAGAGAAAAGTAAAAATACACAATACTTATAAAAGGATACAAGAAATGGTGACAAAACGCTCTAAATCTGTTGCTTCTTGATTCTTTGACCCTTGAAGTGCTTTCACAACTAAAGTTGCCTTTGCGGACAGTGATGACCAAGATAAGACTGCACAGAATGTACAATCTGATCTTTAATCTATACTGTCTGCTTTGCTGACACATTCTGGACAAAAGCAACCTTGAAATTCCAATTATTGGTTCTTAGTTCTAGAATGAAGTGTTGGCTGGGTTTATTATAGGGTTAATTACAAATTTTAAAGAGGAAATTCTCGTTCAATCCTTGCTGGTGACAATGGTTCCCTGGGAGTGTCCTTGCGTAAGGCAGTCCCAGCCTAGTACCATTGAAATTCACACATGGTATGTTTCAGTTAGGTATGCCGATTTCTTTGAATGAATTACTGCAAAAAGACTTTAAAAATGTCCTTGTTGAAATATAGACAGTCAATATAAAAAAAAAAATCATTTAGATTTGAGCCATTCTCTGACAAAAGGGGGTTAAAAGCATCTCTATGGGGCATTATACTTAGCAAGTCATCACATAATTATGGATCCATAAAATCCGTTTTGTCTAAGAATCAGATGAATAATGAGGTAAAATGGTCTTTGGACTTGCAAAAAACTTACCAATAGCAAAAAGATTCGACCTATGTCAGCCTTTGTGCACTGCACAGCCTGACATGGGTCTATGCTTTAAGCAGATACATTAAATTCCCTTTTCACAGAGCATGGCTTATTTATAAAGTAACCTCCAAACTCTGGATTGCTTGGTAAAGGATTAGACTTAAATTTTTTAATAACTATTAAAAGCCTTAACTCTTTACCAAACAACAAAAGTTTAGACCAGTCCAAATTGAAAGCTTTTGCAGACGACAAAATAAATGTGACTCAAAAACTGAAATTTGATTTGGGAAGAGTAGAAAACATTGTGGGAAAAGGAGAAAATGCTGGTTACCAGCATTTTCTCCTTTTCCCACAGTTTTCTTACCTTTCAGAGACAAATTCTATTACTTGAGCCACATTGTCTGCAAATGCTTTCGAATTGGAGCAGTCTAAAATATTGCCATTTGGTAAATGGGTATGGAACAGTTAGCTTACATTGTGCCTGATTCATCAAAATGAAGTTCAGATGATGAAATTTCTATGAAATGTTTATCTTGTATGTAAGCGATGCATCGTAAGAAAGAGAAACCAACTTACGCTTGTTTATAAAATAGTGCATAGTAGTAATTGTTGTCTTTATAAACATCATCTGTAAAACAGAGTAAGATTAAAGCTCACCAACAGTTTATAACAATTAACCCTTTACCACACACAAAATTTAGACTAGTCCAAATTGAAAGCACTTGCAGACCACAAAAGAAATGTGGATTATCTGATAAACTTTGTCTTTTAACCCTTTACCAAACAATCCCAACTTTTAACAGCCCTGAAAAAGAGGCCTTTTGAAAAAATTGTGGGAAAAGGAGAAATTGCTGGTAACCAGCATTTTCTCCTTTTCCCACAATGTTTTCTTACCTTCTAAAAATGAATTTCAGTTTTTGAGTCACATTTATTTTGTTGTCTGCAAATGCTTTCAATTAGGACAAGTCTAAGATTTTGTCGTTTGGTAAAGAGTTAAAGATCACCAATAGTTGATAACAATTAACCCTTTACCACACACAAAATTATAGACTAGTCCAAGTTAAAAGCACTTGCAGACCACAAAAGAAATGTGGATTATCTGATGAAGCTTGTCTTTTAATTAGCAGAAAACATTGTGGGAAAGGAGAAAATGCTGCTTACCATCATTTTTGCCTTTTCCCACAGTGTTCTCAAAACCTTATTCCTCAAAGCTGTTTCAAATTTGGGATTGTGTGGTTAAGGGTTAAAGCGCATGTTACAACTATCATTGTCTTTGCTAACAGTGTGGATAAAGATCAGACTGCATAAAAAATGCAGCCTGATCTTGGATCTTCACTCTCTGTTTTGCTGAAACACTAAAGACAAAAGCAAAAATGAAATTGAAATAACATGGGTCTAATTTCTAGATGGAAAATGTTTATTGCGTTTACTCTAAGAAAAACCAACAAGAGGGCCATAATGGCCCCGTATTGCTCCTCTGGCTAAACATACAAACCATACACACCAAACATTACAATTCTAGGACAAATGGTTTCAAACAAGAAGACTCTATAAAAACCCATGAGAAAGTTGTAACCCCAGGGCAAAAACATTGTGGGAAAAGGTGAAAATGCTGGTAACCAGCATTTTCTCCCTTTCCCACAATGTTTTCTACCCTTTCCAAAACAAATCGAAATTTTTCAGTCACATTTTTTTTGTTCTCTGCAAATGCTTTCAATTTGGACCGGTCTAAAATATTGTTGTTTGGTAAAGAGTTAATTTCTTAGTTCCTCTTAGATATAGCCCTTTACCAGCTGTCAGAATTTTATACTTGTCATTTTTTTAAGCTTTGGTTTGGTTTGATTTGCTTTAGAGTTTAATGCCATTTTAACATCTCAGGTCATGCCATGGCGGTCAGTGAAGCTCCCATGTGTTTCTTTACTTTCTCAAAACAGTACTGACACAAATTTCTTTCCAAAGCCACTGACTACTTTTCTAACATGCATCAGAAGTGAGAGGCGAAAAATTGTCGGAAATAAAGTTTGCCTTAACTCTTTACCACACAACAAAATTTTAGGCTCTTCCAAATTGAGAGCACTTGCAGACAACAAATAAAAAGTGTCTCAAATGATGAAAATTTTGTGGAATAGGCCAGAAAACATTGTGGAAAAAGGAGAAAATGCTGGTTACCAGCATTTTCTCCTTTTCCCACAATGTTTTCAAAAGCCTTCTGCTTCAGGGTCCTTAAACCTCCTGATTGTGCGGTAAAGGGTTAACCGGGTATCAAACTCGCAACCACATGGTCATGAGTCAAATATGATAACCAATGAGCTACCCAAGTGGGCATCTTTTAAGCATTTGCAGATGAAAATTTAACATTGGCTCAAACGAGAAGGTAAGTTTTTGAAGGAGTAGAAAACTTGACAAATGGAGAAAATGCTGGCTATCTGCATTTTCTCCTTCATGCTGCTTATCAACATTTTCTCCATCTTTAAAAATATATTTTCAGCAGCTTTCTTTGTCAGGGCCGTAACAGCTCCAGATTATTTAGCAAAGGATTAACCCTTTACCATACAATCCAAGGTTTTAACAACTCTAGGAGAGAAACCCTTTGAAAACATTGTTGGAAAAGGAGAGAAAGCTGGTCACAAGCATTTTCTCATTTTCCCATAATGTTTTCTACCCTTCCCAAAACCATTTTTAATTTTGAGTCATGTTTATTTTGTCGCCTGCAAATGCTTTGAATTTGGACTAGTCTAAAGTTTTGTCATTTGGTAAACATCATCATGGTAAAGGGTTAATCTAAAGGAATGTTGCAAAACAACAAGGAATATGAGCAATGCTCTATGAAAAGGGAGATCAAAGCATATACAGAAAGTATCGACCCAGGTCAGCCTGCACAGTCCACACACGCTGACCTGGATCAAAAACTTTAGCTATTGATCAATTTTGTGCATGTCCAAGGACCATGTTACTTAAGGATTTTCCCGCTTGTAAGATAAAATGGATTTCATGGATACGTAATTAACCCTTTACCACACAATCCTGACTTTTAACGACCCTGACGAAAAAGCCTTTTGAAAACATTGAGGGAAAAAGAGAAAATGCTGGTGACCAGCATTTTCTCTTTTTCCCACAATGTTTTCTACTGTTCCCAAATCATATTTCAATTACTGAGCCACAAGTATTCTGTCGTCTGCAAATGCTTTCAATTTGGACAAGTCTAAAATTTTGTCCTTTGGTAAAGAGTTAAGAGAGGACATGCTTAACTCTTTACCACAAAATCCCGAGTTTTATTGACACTGACACAGAGGGCTTTTTGAAACTCTATCAAAGACAGAAATCATCTTTTCAGTTACATTCATTTTGTCAAATGCAAATGCTATCAATTCGGTCGAGTCCAAAATTTTGTCATTTGGTAAAGAGTTAACCCTTAAGCTGCTAATTGTGACCCACTGACCTTTTGAAGAAAGTGTAGATCAAGATCAGACTGCACAGAACATGCAGTCTGATCTTTGATCTACACTGTCCAATAGAGTATTTTCTTTCCAGTGAAATCAACTTTGAAACCGCAATGTTTGGGTTTTTAGTGTTGAGAACAAAATTGTGTTTCATTTATTCAGCACCTTAAGTGTTAAACCCCCTTTTGCCCGAGCCTGGCTCACATCATAAAGCAGCACTTACATATATCATCAAAATAAAATGGCAGGTTTCCTGGCAGAGAACAATTCAGTCTAGCTTTTTGGAATGACAGCCATTTTCTTTTTGCTATCTCTAACCGGCCACCACCTTGATCTTTCTGTACATGAAAGGATATAAAGTGATTAGGATATACAACAATGACCTTGTGTGACCCCTTTTTCCAACAGTTTTTGTATCACATTTCATAGTTTATATCATGGCAACAGTTTCACTATTTCATGTGTTTCTTCAGGGTTTCCTTTGGGCTTGGCTGACAAGAGGCTCTGTAGAGCCTTGCCAAAGGACACACCAACATAAAGAGCCCTGCGGGGTCCAAACAACAAACCTCTGAGTAACAACTTTTACTGAAAACTGATAACCCTTTACTGGACAACAAAATTTTAGATTCATCCATCTTAACCCTTTACCACACAATCCCGACTTTTGACGACCCTGCAAAAGAAGCCTTTTGAAATCACTGCGGGAAAAGGAGAAGATGCTCGTAACCAGCATTTTCTCCTTTTTCCACAATGTTTTCTACCCTTCCCAAAACAAATTTCTAATTTTTAGTTACATTTATTTTGTCGTCTGCAAATACTTTAAATTTGGACCTGTCTAAAATTTTGTCGTTTGGTGTGGCTCAAGTAATAAAATTTGTCTTTGATGGGGTGTTATTAGAAAAGGAGAAAATGCCATCAGAGAGCTTTACCCTTCACCACACCACCCTGGGTTTTAAGAACCCTGACCAAGAAGCCTTTTGAAAATGTTGTGGGAAAAGGGGAAAATGCTGGTAACCAGCATTTTCTCCTTTTCCCACAATGTTTTCTACCCTGTCAGACACAAATTCCACAATTTGAGCCACATTTAGTTTGTCGCCTGCAAATACTTTCAATTTGGACTAGTCTAAAATTTTGCCATTTGGTAAAGGGTTAAGGTCATTTGTACCAATTTTGAATGAGTCTTCTGTAGTTGTTTTGAATATGAAGAGTCTAAAATTTGTAGCTTGGGAAAGGGTTAAAGGTAGTCCCTCTATCATTCTTTGTAAAAAGTAGTACCCCTAGGTTGGAGCATATAAACTCTTTACCACACCACAAAGTATTAGACCTGTCCAAATTTAAAGCATTTACAGATGACAATTACATGTATAATGTGATTCAATTAATGCAATTTGTCTTTGATAGGGTAGAAAACATTGTGGGAAAAGGAGAAAATGCTGGTTACCAGCATTTTCTCCTTTTTCCACAATGTTTTCTAAAGGCTTCAACATCAGGATCGTCAAGTCGGGATTGTGTGGTAAAGGGTTAATTGACAAGGACAGCTAGCCATCACAACAGCTCAGTTTTCTCATTTAGAGCTTAAGTGAAAGTCAAACTCATATGACCAAAGGGAAGATTAGTGGAAATAGAGGATCTTACATGAGTGTTTATGTATTATCATTCTTATCAACAAGTTGACTAGTAATGTATGACGCGAGCCTTGGTGAGTGTCAAATTCATTTTAGTTGACAAGTTTGATAAAAATGATAATACATAAACATGAATGTAAGATTCTGTTTATCACATAAATATCCTGTATCATAACCTTTAGCTTATACACTATACACAGGTCCATGTTTACAGTTGTAGTTTGGTTTCAAATGTGTACATATACAAGTAGATAGTTCTTTGACATTTAGACCTAAAGTAGAATGAAACAGTTTTTAGAGGCGGCAAGTCCACCTATTTCTGCAATGTTGTTGCTTTTAAAAGACTTTCGCTGCATTTCTTTGTTCTTACTAAATATGAAAATCAAAAACTTTCCATGTGTGTACATCTTAGCAACAATGACGTCATTTTTCTGCAAAATGGCGTAGTTTTACAAATTCCAGCAGTGGCTGGTTTCTCCTGCTTCATGCGCACGTAACTAAAATCTGATCAGAACCGGGATCCAAATAATGATAATACACTAGTGTATTATGAAAATTAAGTCATAGGTTTAATACACGGCTGGAGGTGGTTTTATGTGATAAATATAAGTACATACCTTACAAACTTTACCGATTCTAGAATAAATCTTCCTATCATCTGCGGGTGTTTCAACAGCAATCTCACGGAAGAAGAAGAAAACTGAATCCTCCTCATCAAAAGACCCCACAAACTGTGGTGCTGTAAAAGGTAAAAAGGTCATGTCATTTTGCAGCGAATTATACACCCTAACTTAACCCTTTGCCAAAGAATTCTGTATTTACATGACCCTGAGGAAGAGGGGCTTTTGAAAACATCAAGAAAAAAGAATGTTTACTACCCTTTCATGGACAAAAACATGATTTGTTGATTTGTCACCTGCATATGCTTTGATTTATCACTGTCTTACTGATAAAAATTTAACCCTTTACCAAACAATCCCAGGTTTTAATGACCCATGGAAATAAGCCTTTTGAAAACATTGTGGGAAAAGGAGAAAATGCTGGTAATCGGCACTTTCTCCCTTTCCCACATTGTTTTCTGCTCTGTCATGGATAAATTCTGCTGTTTGACTCATCTAGAATTTGGCATCTGCAAGTGCTTTCAATTTGGACAAGACAAGGCTTAAATTTTTATGCTTAGTAAAGACTTTTAAGTATTGTTCGAATTTTAAGGGCACTTGCAGTCAACAAAAATAAATTTGACTCAAGTGATAGGTCAAGTGATAGGATTTCTCTTCAAAAGGTAGAAAACAATGTGGGTAAAAGAGAAAATTCTTATTATTAGCATTTTCACCTGTATCGACAATGCTTTCAAAAGACTTCTTCCTCAGGGTTTTAATATTTGTTTGCTTGGTGAAGACTTTAAAGTGAAGTGTAATAAGTAATTTGACTTTTGCTACAGCGCTGAACACAGCCCCACCAGAATACCAAACACAGCCAAACTGGAGCACTAAGCATATCCCAGCTAGAGCACAACACTGGCCAGAGTGGAGAAATCAACCCTTTGTCACATGACCAAAATTTTGAATCATCAAAAATTTGCAAAGAACAAATTACATATAGCTCAAATGATGCAACATGGTAAAAACACAATGTGGGAAAATAAATAATTGCAAGTTCAAAGGAGCTCTATTCAAATGCTTCAGCACAATGGCAGGACTGGTGTAGACCAAAGATCAGATTGTACATTTTGTGCAATCTGCTCTTGATCTATGTTGACCTAAAAGGCAACTAAAGTTGTGAAAGGAGCATTATGGTTTGACAAAGCTTTGGTTTGCTATTTCAGTCACAATGTGAACTCCTGTGTTCTACCTTTTTATGACAAATTTCATAATTGAGCCCATTTAATTTGTCGTCTACAAATGTTTTCAATTTGGACAAGTCTAAAACTTTGTTCTTTGGAATTGACAAAACCACAAAAGTTAGAATCTCTTTCACAATGACAGCATTAATTTTGCAGTCAATAAATTAAGTATGATTGTAATGATGCAATTGTTCCTTGAGAGGGTTGGAAACGTGTGTAAAGGAGAAAGTACTGATTACATTTTCTCGTTTTCCCTCAATATTTTCAAAAACCTTCTTTCTCAGTGTTGTTAAAAGTTCAGACTGTTTGATAAAAGGGCTAACTCTACTAAACGAAAAGTTCTATACTCTGTAAAATTGAAAGTACTCAGGGTTCTTTACCCTTAACTCATTACCACATAATCACGGGTTTTGACGACCCTGAAGAAGAAGCCGTCTGAAAACTTTGTGGGAAAAGGAGAAAATGCTGGTAACCAGCATTTTCTCCTTTTCCCACAATGTTTTCCAACCTTCCCAAAACAAATTTCAATTTTCGAGTCACATTTATTTTGTCATCTGCAAATGCTTCCAATTTGGACAAGTTCACAATTTTGTTGTTTGGTAAAGGGTTAAAGCGCCTTTCATGAATATAATTGCCTTTGTGGCCAGCGTAGAACAAGATCAGCCTGCACAAAACTTGCAGTCTGATCTTTAATCTACATTGTCTGCTTTCCTGAAACACTGTAGACAAAATGAAACCGAGATATTGCATTTATCTGGGTCTTACTCTCGTCTGAAAATGTCCATTGGGTTTATTTGGCCCTTTAGCTTTTTACGAAACGACAAAATTGTAGACTTGTCCAAACTGAAAGCATTTGCAGACGACAAAATAAATGTGATTGAAAAATTGAAATTTGTTTTGTCAAAACATTTTTCCACAAGGTTTTCAAAAGGTTTCTTTCACAGTGTCGTTGAAAGTCAGGACTGTGTGTTAAAGAGTTAAGGTTTTAAACACAGGCATTGCTTGATGAAGAGTTAACCCTTTACTGCAGAAAGCCGCCTTTTAACGACCCTAGGAGAGGAGCCTTTTGAAAACATTGTGGGAAAAGTAGAACATGCTGGTAACCAGCATTTCCTCCTTTTTCCACTATGTTTTCTACTCTATCCAAGACAAATTCCATGATTTGAGCCACACTTAGATTGTCGTCTGCAAATGCTTTCAGTTTGGAAAAGTCATCTCTTGTCGTGTGGTAAAGAGTTAAGAATCATGTAAACTTTTCCCCCAGCCTAATATCTGAAGATCAAAATACATGTAGTTACTCACAATATAACCATTTGGGATCTTCACTGTCGGAAGATTTTCTAAGATACGTCGTCCCGTCTACCGTCTCTTCTGGTCTAAAAAACACTGGGAAATTCTTTATAAAGTCTGTGTAAGTCCCAATATACAGGGCGGAGGAGTTAAATGGATTTCCCTGATCTGAAATGTAAAGGGCAAATTTGTTGGCTTTTTGATGGGGGAAAAAAATTGAATATAAGGGTCATTCATTTAATTGTGTCACTAATGGGCATTTTGCAAGGAAATTGTTCTGAATACTGGCACAAAATTTTGTTGTAATAGGTTCATTACTTCAAAAGTTATTGAAAATTAACCCTTTACCACATAGTCCCCCCTTTTAATGATCCTGATGTTGAAGCCTTTTTGAAAACATTCTGGGAAAAGGAGAAAATGCTGGTAACCAGCATTTTCTCCTTTTCCCAAAACGTTTTTCTACCCTATCAAAGACAAATCGCATCATTTGAGTCACTCTGATATTGTCATCTACAAATGCTTTCAATTTGGACAGCTCTAAAATTTTGTTGTGTGGTAAAGAGTTAAACTAGGTACAGTCATATACACTGGCTATATATCTGAAACCAGATTAAGAGGCCTGTGCCTTATTCATGACAATGCAGCGGCTCACAAATATGTAATTATTCAGAATTTCTTGGAAACGGAAAAGGTGGTACAGCTTCCCCACCCACCCTATTCTCCCTACCTCAGCCCATGTGACTTTTTTCTCTTTCCTTTATAGAAGAAAATTCTCTCTGGGCATCGAAATGACTCTAAAAATGCACTGGGAAGTGACATTTTTCAGTGTCTGCTGGGTATTCCCAGAAAAAACCTATTTTGCACCATTCACAGAATGTATTTCTAGACTTGAAAAATGTATTTCTGTCAATGGAGAATATTTTGAAGGAATGAAACGAACAAAATATATGCATTTTATATAATGCCTCTTTTAAACATCCAGTGACACAATTAAATGAATGACTGTCATAGAAAATGGTGCTGTATCCAAAATGAGCAATATTCTAGCTGGTAGGGGAAGCCTAAAGCTGTGCACTGACTTTTTTACAAACAATGCTATAACACAGCATACTTTGTTTGTGAAAGGGTCTACACATTAGTATACAAGCTATACTTAGATGCATCTCTTACAAGGAAAAGCAAAACAAAGGGCATATGTTTAAACAATAAAAGAAAATGAAACCGAAAACATTGAGTAACAAAGGGATTATTGGTATTAGAGCCACCATTTTCTCAATTTCTCAATATTTTCAAAAGCCTTCTTTACACAGGGCATAAACAAACATGGAATCATTTGGAAAAAGGTTTACTCATTACCAGACAACAAAAATGTAGACTTGTCCAAATTGAAACCATTTGCAGACGACACTTTAAATGTGGCTGAAATGATGAAATTTGTCTTTGATAGGGTACAAAACATTGTGGGAAAAGGAGAAAATGCTGGTAACCAGCATTTTCTCCTTTTCCAATAATGTTTTCAATAGGCTTCTTTCCCTAGGTTGTTAAAACTCAGGATTGTTTGGCATAAGATTAACTCTTCACCACACAATCCTGACTTTTAACGGCCCTGAGAAAGAAGCCGTTTGAAAACATTGTGGTAACCAGCATTTTCTCCTCTTCCAACAATGTTTTCTAGCCTTCCCAAAACAAATTTCAGTTTTTGAGTTACATTTATTTTGTCGTCTACAAATGCTTTCAATTTGGACTAGTCTAAAAATTTGTCTTTTGGTAAAGAGTTAACTGATAAACCTGTAAATATCCTTACCTACTTTAATGGCTGTATAATTATCTAAAGGATCATAGGGACATAAGGCTATCCCTGCTGAACTTTTTGATACATGGAGATCTTGAATCTGAAAGTAATAACAAAAGCAATGTTATAAAATAAGAATGAGACATTTATTAACAACAGAGTCATAACAGCCCTGCAGTGCTCCACTGGCCAACAAAGCTTCATTGACTGTTTATTTGGTGTTAAACATAATTTTTTAGATCATTATATCCTAACTGCCAGAGCACCAAAAGATGTATTCATTGAGTTTCTTTGCACTGCATTATTTTCAAGCCACTGGTTTTCCCTCATTTATCACTATTGATACAATGTTCACCAGAAAGAGAGGAATGATACCCAGTTGTAAATTAGCCTGCTGCCTTGATTTAACCCTTAAAGACCCTTTCACCACTATAATTACCATTGTGGCCAGTGTAGATCAAGATCAGGCTGCACAAAACGTGCAGCCTGATCTCTGATCTTCACTGTCTGCTTTGCTTAAACACTGTAGACTAAAGTAACCATGAAATTGCAATTATTTGGGTGGTATTTGTAGGTTGAAACTGTCTCATAGGTTTATTTGGCACTCTAAGGGTTAATACTACAGATTGAGGCCCTGTACCTTGACCATATAAAATTACTTGATTAATAACAAATTTATTAATAATGACTGGAATTTGACATCCTTTTTGGATTTGATATTGGCTTCAAGTCATATTGGCCAATTTTTTCTCATTTTGGCCAGGACTGCTGATTTTTCGCCAAGTTTGTCATTTGGTAATGAAAAATGTTTTCATCATACAAATGCAATAACAAAGTATGCTAATTAAATAGTGACAACTATCAATCTTTAAAAAGAGTTAAGCCAAGCTGTGATTTGATCTAACAACGCCAGTACTTCCAGCTGACTCACCTACGTAGCACTGTAAAGTTACAGATGTTAAAACCGCATGAATCATGAGGTCCACTGGTCCTTTGACATGCAGAAAATCGACCAATAGCAATAAGATTCGGCCCATGTCAGCCTGCGCGGAACGATCTAGGTCGATACTATTTAATGATGCATTAAGCCCCCTTTTTAGAGCATGGCTCATTTAAACAAGAGGGCCACTGGCCCTAAAGCGCTCACCTGAGTACGGTCATCTAGGACTTATAAGGCTGAAAAGATCCTGGTCGTGATGATGTAAAATGCATGAGTGTAAGTGATCTAATTTTTGACTGACTTGACCTATTTTTGAATTTTGAATATGGCTAAGAATGTGGCCTCTAGAGCGCAGACAAGGTTTTTCTAAACTGTGGCCCAGTAACCTACTTTTTGACCAAACATTACTCAATTTTAGATTTTTCCAAGATATCATCAAGACAAACATTCTGACAATGTTTCACAAGTATTAAACTAAAAAAAGGGCCTTTAGACTGGACACAAGGTTTTTCTAAGACTTGGCCCAGTGACCTACTTTTTGACCCGACCTGACCCAATTTCAAACATGTCTGAGATTTGATTTAGACAAACATTCAGACCAAGTTTCATGAGTATCAAGCTCAAAATGTGGCCTCTAGAGTGCACACAAGGTTTTTCTAAGATCTGGCCCATTGATCTACTTTTTGATCTGATGTGACCAAATTTCAGACATATTTGAGATTTTAACCAGAGAAAAAGAGAAACATTCTATGTTTCATGAGTATCAGGCTGAAAATGTGGCTCTATAGCAGGGTTTTCATTTAAAGCCGATTGCCGATCAAAAACATCGGTTGAAATCGGCCTTTAATCAGTTGTTTTTGCTGGATCTTTGAAAAATCGATCGCGTTGTTTATATCGAAAATATTTCACGCGTTGGTAACTGTACTGCGACACCGGTTCAATTTTACCGCGTAACCAGAAACAATTGGTTTATGAATGTTACGCGGTCATTCATTGGATACTTGCATCCAATTATCCAATCGTAGGCGACGATACGTTTCTCTGATCTCCATTTGGTAATCATGGACATCAAAGCCCCCTTGACCCTCGGCCTGTTGTTTTTGTCAATCAATCGGTTGCTTCATTTCAAAATGAAAACCCTGCTGTAGTCCACACAAGATTTTTCTAAGATTTGGCAAAGTGACCTACTTTTTGACCTGATGTGACCTAATTTCAAACTTGTCCAAGATTTCATTAAGCCAAACATTCTGACCAGGTTTTACCAGTATCAGGCTGAAAATGAGGCCTCTAGAGTGCAGACGTGACCAAGTTTTCTGTGAGTCCAAGATTTTATCCAGACAAACATTCTGGCCAAGTTTTATGAGCATCAGTCTGATAATGTGGCCTCTACAGTGCACACGAGGTTTTTCTAATATTTTGCTCAGTGACCTACTTTTTGACCTGACATGACCCAATTTCGAACCTGTCCGAGATTGACCAAGTTTCATGAGTATCAGGCTGGAAATGTGGACTTAAAGAGTACATCTAAAATTTGGCCCCGGGTCCTACTTCTAGACCCAACATGACCAAATTTTGAACTTGTCCAAGATTTTATCAAGACAAACATTCTGACCAAGTTTCATGAGGATCTGGCTGAAAATGTGGCCTTCAGAGTGCACACAAGGTAAATGTTCATGACCACACAATGGACACCAGACACAGCATGATGACAAAACCTCACCTTGAGCAATTTGTGCTCAGGTGAGCTAAAAACAGAGATCACAGAAAATGGACACAGAAGTATGTTAGCATGATATCAGTGTAAAAAGAAAGTATTTTTATTGAAACATGATTTCTCAAGTTATTGTATTTTGGTGCCTGTGTTAATGCCAACTGTGAAATTAGTGAAAATTTCCAAAAAGTCAAAAAACATTTAAAGACATACAATACACGATAAAACCATGCTTCTCTCAATGTTCTGTACATGCAAATGTGGCAATTCATATATGAGATTCATTCACTGATGTATGTCTGTATTGTCAAACAATAGATGGACAGTATCAAAAAAGTGAAATCTATTCCTACATGCTGAACTGGAAATACAGGTATTTTTCAAAGACAAATCCAATCATTAGACCTACATTAAATTTGTCGTCTGTAAATGCATTCAATATGGACAAGTCTTAAATTTTTCTGGTACAGGAAAGAGTTAAACTTTCTGTGTTGAATGATTATGTTCATCAATTTTTTTGTAATATTCTAGAGATTAACTCTATTATACAAAACAACAAAATTTTACATTAGTTCAAATTGAAATTAATTGCAGACGACAAATCAAATGGGCTAAAATGATGAGACTGGTCTCTGAAAGAATTGAAAACATTTAGGGAACACTATTTCCCTGAAAATGCATTTTAACCTTTTACCACACGATCCCGAGTTTTCAAGACCCTGAAGAAAAAGGCTTTTGAAAACATTGGTTAACCGGCATTCTCTTCTTTTCCCACAATGTTTTCTTTTACCAGACAATCCCAATTTCTACCAACCCAAAGGACAAAAGGCTTTAGAAAACATTCTGGGAAAGAGTGAAAATGCCAGAAGGGGGCAAGAGTAAAAAAAAATGTTGTTTGGGAAAGAAGTGAGAAATAGAGAAAAACATACAGTGTTGTTGTATATGAAAAATATCTAACAAGGTTGAGAGAATCCATAATTGTCAAGCCTTGGTGAGACAGTTATCAATTCTCACAACCTTGTTAGATATTTTTGATACATGACAACACTATGTACACATTCTATTTATCTTTTAACATCTGATTTATACTCATCTTGAAAAAGATTTGAAAAAGATTTGAAAAAGATGTGAAAAATGTAGCTGACAAATACAAATTGAAAGTTCGTTTCTACTGGAACTCAGAATTTAAAATGGCATTACCCATTGGTATGGTTGTAATTAAACATCCATAAATAGCAAATGAGATCGCTTTGGATTATTCTATTTTAGAAAACAGGGTAAACAGGCATTTACTGGTAAATGACATCACAGGCAGGAATTATGTAGGCAAATCATCAGAAAGTAGAGCGTGTGCTATGACATCACTCTTTTTTGGCGTGCGTTCTATAGTAATCTTTACCATATTTGGAATACATTTCATTCATAAACAGCACATGGGGTGGAGTCACTTGAAGATACTGTTCTATAAATATCCATGGTATATCAAAAATCTATAAATATCCTGAGTATATCAAAAATAAATATCACATAGGTTTTATTGCATAGATATCCAGTCAGTTGAAAGATAAATATAACTCTATCAAATGTGCATGCAATTTAGGTCCAGTAAAGATTTTTTTCCCTAAAAAAGATGAGAGTACATATAAATTCAGATTTAACATCTCAAAAGAATTCCAGCCAATAATTTTTTCTACAGTGCTTTCTTCGGATGCTTTACAGTGCATAATTACGAGTCTAAAGGGAAAAAGAGTAGCAAAAGGACTTTAGTCATGCTCTACGAAAAGGGGGCTTAATGCATCTGCGAAAAGTATTGACCCAGGTCAGCCCACGCCGTCTGTGCAGGCTGACCTGGGCTGAAATTTTCGCTATTGGTCAATTTTCTGTATGCCCAGAGACCAGTCTACCTCATGATTAACCCTTTACGGCAAAATGCCGCCTTTTAAAGACCCTAGGAAAGAAGCCTTTTGAAAACATTGTGGGAAAAGGAGAAAATGCCGGTAACCAACATTTTCTCCTTTTCCCACAATGTTTTCCACCCTATCAAGAAAAATTGCACCATTTCAACCACATTTAAATTGTCGTCTGCAAATGCTTTCAATTCGGACATGCTAAAGAGTTAAGTCAGTTACTAAAAAAGGTGGCTACTAAGGATTCATAGATACATAATGACTTGCATAGTAAAATGCATCACAGAGATGCATTAAGACCCCTTTTGCCAGAGCATGACTCACTTTTAAACTTTCTCAACAGCCAGAGCATTCTGAAAGGTTCCTTTGTACTTACTCAGGGCTCCATGAATTTACATGAAACTTCTGAATATACTGTCTAATGTTTAACGGTTTCATTTGAAAATAAGCCAATGAACAATGAAAATCAAAAATTCTTTAATGAGGCTAAAACAAACTCCTCCCTAAACCTTTACCAAACAATCCTGCTTTAAACGACCCTGAGGAAAAGGGCTTACAAAAGCATTATAGGAAAGAAGAAAATGCTTAACCCTTTCCCAAACAAGCCCTGGTTTTCACGTGTCTGCAGTACAAGTCTTTTGAAAACACTGTGGGAAAAGGAGAAATTGCTCGTAACGAGCAATTTCTCCTTTTCCCACAGTGTTTTCTACCCTTTTTGAGACCTTTCTGCCATTTTCATCGAATTTAAAATTGTCGTCTGCAAACTCTTTCAATTTGGACCAGTCCAAAATTTGTCGTTTGGGAAAGGGTTAAAACCAACATTTTCTCGCTTTCCTACAATGCCACCTACTATTTCAAAGACAGGAATCATTTTTCGAAGTACATGTAATTCGTTGTCATATTGCTTTTCATTTGGACAAGTCTAAAAGTTTGTCTTTTGGTAAAGAGTTGAAATAGCCTGCAGAGCACTAAGGTCATCTTTGGAGTGAAAAAAAGTGAGCAGTTTGACATAAGTGCATAATACTTTTTGTTCAGTAATATGTTAAAGCAAAATACCAAATTATAGTTATTGCAGCCAGTGTTGAACTCTTTACAACACAATCCTGACTTTAACAACCCCAAGAAGGAAGCCTTTTGAAAACATTGTGGAAAAAGAAAAAAATGCTGGTAACCAGCATTTTCTTCTTTTTCCACTATGTTTTCTACCCTTTAAGAGACAAATGTAATGTTCTGAGCTACATTTAAAATGTCGTCTGCAAATGCTTTCAATTTGGACTAGTCTACATTTTTGTTGTGTGGTAAAGAGTTAAATAACAAGATCAGACTGCACAAAATGTGAAGTCTAATCACTAATCTACACTTTCTGCTTTGCCGAGACATTTTGCACAATAGCAACCTCAAATTTTCACTTTATGACTGTTTTATTTCTACGATGAAAATGACTTGGGTTTTCGCTGAGACATTCTGGACAAAGCAACCTTGAAATTTCACCTCAGATAGTCATATTTCTATGATGAAAATGTTGGGTTTGTTCTGCACTCTAAGGGTTAGAATCTTATCTTGGCTAGTTTTCAATCTAAAGTTTTCTTAACTCTTTACCAAACGACACAATTTTAGACTTGTCCAAATTCAACGCATTTGCAGACTACAAAATCAAATGTGGCTCAAATATTTAAAATGCTTTTGGATTGGCAGAAAACATTGTGGAAAAAGGAGAAAATGCTGGTTACCAGCATTTTCTCCTTTTCCCACAATGTATTCAAAAGGCCTTTGTCGCAAGGTCGTTAAACTTGGGACTGTGTGGTAAAGGGTTAACTCTTTACCATACGAAAAAATTTCAGACGGGTCCAAATTGAAAGCATTTGCAGACAACAAATTCAATGTGGGTCAAATGATGGAATCTGTTTTTGATACAGAAGAAAACATTGTGAAAAAAGGAGAAAATGCTGGTTACCAGCATTTTCTCCTTTTCCCACAATGTTTTCAAAAAGCCTCAGTCACAATGTCGTTAAAACTCGGGATTGTGTGGTAAAGGTTTAACTCTTTACCACACGAAAAACTTTCGGACGGGTCTAAATTGAAAGCATTTGCAGACGACAAATTCAATGTGGGTCAAATGATGGAATCTGTTTCTGATAGAGAAGAAAACATTGTGGAAAAAGGAGAAAATGCTGGTTACCAGCATTTTCTCCTTTTTCCACAATGTTTTCAAAAGGTTTCTTACCAAGGGTCGTTAAAAGTCGGCATTGTGCAGCAAGGGGTTAACTCTTCACCACACAATCCCAAGTTTTAACAACCCTGAGTAAAAAGGCTTCTGAAAACATTGTGGGAAAAGGAGAAAAATGCTAGTAATCAGCATTTACTCTGTTTCCCACATACCCTAACAAAGACAAATTATTTCACTGGAGTCACCTTTCATTTGATGTCTGCAAATCCTTTGAATTTGGACAAGTCTAAAATTGTGTGGTTTTGTAAAGGGTTAAACACTTTGTCCTTTTCCTGAAAGTCAAGTCCTTTCCCAAGACTTAGTAATTAAATTGGAAGAACTTCAACCATAAAGGACTGTGTATCTTATTGAAATCTAGTCCTTTTGTCCTCCTTCTTTCTAGAGTCGATAGGTATAATTTTCGAATCAGTATATTTGAAGTTTCAAGTACTCTGGAGCCCTTCTAAAAAAAAGATTTAAACACATACTTCTGTTGACTGGACATCACTAAGGTTTTCTAGCTGTTTATGTACATGTATATACATTATTTTACATGTTTACCCTTTACCAAACGACAAAATTTTGCACCTAACCAAACTGAAAGCATTTGCAGACGACAAATTAAAGGTAACTCAAATGATGATTTCTGTTTTTGATAGGGTAGAAAACATTGTGGGAAAAGGAGAAAATGCTGGTTACCAGCATTTTCTCCTTTCCCACAATGTTTTCAAAAGCCTTCTTCTCCTGGGTTGTTAAAACTCAGGATTGTGTGTTAAAGGGTTGACCCTTTACCAAACAATCCCTTGTTTTAACCAACCTGAGGATAATGGCTTTTGAAAATATTCTGAGAAAAAGAAAAAATGCTGGTGTTCAGCATTTCTTCCTTTTCCTACAATGTTTTCTACCGTTCTGAGACTAATTTAAAATGTTCAGCTAGTTGAATTTTTTTGTCTGCAAAAGATTTCAATTTGGGCTATTCCAAAATTTTGCTGTTTGGTGAAGGGTTAAAGGTTAGCAAAGAAGTCCAGAGGTCCAGAATGGTAGGGAAAATCCTAGAACTCTTGTGTCTTCCATAAAAACCTAAGTTGTGGGTACTCATTGGAATAGCCTCACTGCAGTGATTTCAAGGAGTATCAGAAACATAGGTCTTACTGGGGAATAAAAAGTTATCTGCAACTGAACTTCAAAACACTCCATTTATCTGCATCTCTGGACATCGAATAACAATCTTACAAAATTTGCAGTTAATATACTAGCCCTTCACCACACTATTGCAAGTTTAATGACCCTTAGTAAGCGTTTTTAAAACATTGCAGGAAAAGGAGAAAATGCTGGTCACCAGCTTTTTCTCCTTTTCCCACATTTTCTACTGTATCACAGCCAAAAAGCATAATTCCAGTCATGTCTAAATTGTCATCTGCAAAAATTAATGCTTTCAATTAAGACAATCCCAAAATTTTTGGCTGTTTGATAAAGGAGCTAAACACCTCCCCTCATATACAAATAAAATTATGTGTCTGTAGTTAAAGCCCCAATAGCTGCCAAAAGTAAACAATACAGTTTTACACTGCATTTGAGCCATGCTCTGGCAAAGGAGGCTTAATGCATCTCTGTGATACCATGCAAGTCATCCCATGTTCATAGATCTATATAGTCAAATTTGGCTAACAACCGATTGAATCATGAGATAGACTGGTCCTTTGACATGCAGAAAATTGACCTTTCAGTGAAAAGTTTCGGTCCAGGTCAGCGCGGACTATGGGTCTATAGCTTTTGCAGATGCATTAAGCCCCCTTTTCACACAGCATGGCTCATTTAGATTTAACTCATGCAATTCAAAAGTATGGAAATTATTGTGAACGTGACAATCTGTAATTGTGCGGACGATCCAGTTATTAACCCTTTCCCAAACGACAAATTTTAGACTGGTCCAAATTGAAAGAGTTTGCAAACGACAATTTTAATTTTGATGAAAAAGGCAGAAAGTTCTCAAAAAGGGTAGAAAACACTGTGGGAAAAGGAGAAATTGCTCGTTACGAGCAATTTCTCCTTTTCCCACAGTGTTTTCTAAAGACTTGTACTGCAAACGTGTGAAAACCAGGGCTTGTTTGGGAAAGGGTTAAGCAAAAAAAAACGAATTTCAAAAGGTCAAAAGCAGCCAGGTCGCTCTATCTATTGTTTACTTTTTACAATGGTTACCTGCCCCTGTTGTGTAGTTTCTCCTTTTGATAGTTAACAACTAGTCCAAGAGATATTACAAAATTTTGCATGACTATGATGCCAGGGCTATGACAATAACTCAAAACAGCTGTGCTTAAAAGGGGCATTAACTCTTTACCAAATGACAACATTTTTGACTTGTCCAAATTGAAAGCATTTGCAGACGACAATGTAAATGTGGCTCAGATAATTGAATTTGTCTTTGATAAGGTAGAAAACATTGTGGAGAATAGAGGAAATGCTGGTTACCAGCATTTTCTCCTTTTCCCACAATGTTTTCCAAAGGTTTCTATCTTACAGTTGTTAAAAGTTGGGATTGTGTGGTGAAGGGTTAATGTGTCAAAAACTTGCTTTTCTGGTATAGGTTGATGCTTATAGCAGCAAATAAACCAAAAGGACATATTCAGTCCACGAACAGGACACAATTAATTCCAGTTTGATGGTGGCTCTTGTCAAGACTGTTTAAGCTAGGTGGACAGTGCAGATCAAATGTCAGACTGCACGTTCTGTGCAGTCTGATCTTGATCTAAACTCGCCCCAAAAGCAACTGGTTTTGAAAGGTGCTTTAAGGGTTAACAACTGGCCTGAGTGTAAAGTACCAAAAGTTTCCTTAATAAAAACAACAGAGATATCATAAAATGTAAGTTTTTGTATGTCAACAACAACAACAACAACCATGATGCAGACGACAAGGCTTTCACAAAACTTCAACATTTTCTTCCAAAGCAACAGAGCTAAAACAAAGGATACAATTATTTCAATCACACAAAAGCATCACCACAACATTAACCCTTTACCGTACGACGAAATTTTGGACCAGACCAAATTGAAAGTATTTGCAGACGGCAAATTAAATGTAACTTGCATGATTGTTTCTGTCTCCTTTTCCCACAATGTTCTCAAAAGGCTTCTTTCCCAGGGTTGTCAAAAGGTGGCATTGTGTGATAAAGGGTTAATCAACCCATACAGTGCTTGAAGCCACTTTAGCTGTATTTGCGGACAGTGTAGATCAAGATCAGACTGCATGCTATTATGTTACATATTCTCATTAGAATTGTCTCAACATGTACCCACAACATAGGTTTCAGTAAAGAAATAGCATTTTTCGGAATTTGATAACCAGCCTCTCATCCGGAGCTCTGGTGCCAACATTAACTCTTTACCACACAGTCCAGAGTGTTAATGACCCTGAAGAAGAGGGCTTTTGAAAACATTGTGGGAAAAGAAGAAAATGCAACATTTTCTTCTTTTCCCACAATGTTTTCAATGACCTCAAAGACAGATACCTCTGTTTGTGCCCCATTTTATTTGTCGTCTGCAAAGGCTTTCAATTTGGACTGATTTAAAATTTTGCTGTGTGGTAGAATTAACCCTTTACCAGATGACAATATTTTAGCCTTGTCCAAATTGAAAGCATTTGCAGATGACAATTTCAATGTGGGTTAAATGGTGCGATTTTTCTTCGAAAGGGTAGAAAACATTGTGGGAATAGGAGAAAATGCTGGTTACCAGTATTTTCTCCTTTTCCTACACTGTTTTCAAAAGGCTTCTTTCCCAGGGTCGTCAAAAGGCAGCATTGTGTGGTAAAGAGTTAACATGCCAATAACCAGTGTTTTGCTGGGGATTCCTACTTGTTCCATAAACTTACAGAAATAGGGGACACTGCCAAAATAGGAGGAAAACACTCATGTCTAATTATCAAATATTTGGAAAAGAAAAATAACCCACCTGTGTGCATTGTGATTGGACAGTTTTCTTATTTATCCCTTTAGAACACAATCCCAAGTTTTAACAAGCTTGAGGAAAAAACCTTTTGAAAACATTGTGGGAAAAGAAGAAAGCACTGGTAACCAGCATTTTCTCCTTTTCCCACAATGTTTTCTACCCTGTCAAAGACAAGATCCACCATTTGAGCCACCCTTAAACTGTCTTCTGCAAATGTTTTCAAATTAGACAAGTCCACATTTTTGCCACGTGGTAAAGAGTTAACCCTCTACCAGACAACAAAACTTTGGATTGGACCAAATTGAAATCATTTGCAGATGACACATTAAATATAGCTCAAGTGATTATTTCTGATTTTGATAGGGTAGAAAACATTGTGGGAAAAGGAAAAAATGCTGGTTACCAGCATTTTCTCCTTTTCCCACAATGTTTTTAAAAGGCTTTTCAACAGGGTCGCTAAAAGGTGGCATTGTGCAGTAAAGGGATAATGTGACTTTATTCCAGAATCTTCCCCACTGGCAGAACACTGAATAACCAAAACAACTGGCATATTACCAAACCTATGATACTTACATTCAACTTATAATCTATCGGTGAGTAAGCCCCTGTTCCACATACAAACAGCTCGCCGGGCTTCATCTGAATAACAGTCCGGACATGATTCTGACAATCAGGTTTCTGTAAATACACAAATCACAAAATATATAAGCGGCCCTCTGGTAACAGCGTGTTTGACACATCTCTGTGATACACTATTCCAACCAAGATATCACATAATTCTTGATTCATAAAATCCATTTTGTCTAACAACTAAGGTACACTGTTCCTGTAACCTGCAGAAAATTGACCAATAGCAAAAAGGTTCTACCCCAGGTTGACCTGGGTCGAAACCTCTCTCTCTCTCTCTCTCTCTCTCTCTCTCTCTCTGATGCATTAAACCCCCCTTTCACAGAGCATGGCTCATATATATATAAATTGTCTAAGTTTGGTTGGTGTTTAACACTAATTCAAACACTATTTCAGCCATGTTAAACCTTAAAGCGCATCACGCTACTATAAATGCATTTGCGGCCAGTGTAGATCAACATCTGACTGCACAAAACAAGCAGACTGATCTTTGATCTCACTGTCTGCTTTGCTGAAACAGTACAGACACCAGGAACCCAGGAAATTACAAATATCTGCATCTTATTCTAGAATGAAAATGCCAGCTGGATTTATTCGGTGCTTTAAGGGTCAAGGCAGGGCCATGCAGTCAGATCTCCGATCTACATGAAATATCCCTCGATATTGCAGCAAAAATGTACTTGCAGCTGTGAAAAGAGTGTAATTTATTTGTTTGGTAGTAACTATTTGCTTATAATATTATGGTTTTTAACTCTTTACCACACAATCCCGACTTTTAACGACCCTCTGAAAGAAGCCTTTTGAAAACATTTTCTCCTTTTCCCACAAAGTTTTCTACCCTTCCCAAGACAAACTTTGGTTTTTAAGGCACATTTATTTTGTTGTCTGCAAATGCTTTCAATATGGACAAGTCTAAAATTTTGTTGTTTGGTAAAGGGCTAAAGCCAATTTCTATGATTTCATTTACATCACAGTGGCTATCAAAGTGGCTAGTGCACCTATCCATGCATTCCTGGAGTTTCTTTCATTGATAATTCACACAACAGTCTTCCCAAGCCACTTGCTGCTTTACCACAAAACCATTGTTGAAAGAACCAATCAGCTGTGATAGAGGAATGAATCCTGTCACAGTGACAATCATCAGTCCTCAGAAAGAAATTTGCCAAGCTGGGAATTCGAACTAGTGACCTTCTGATTTTAAGTCCTGAATCCGTATTCACCAACCATTCTTAAGAATATTCTGAGTCTTCTTCTCCAGCATTTTCTAGATTTGAAAGTAACACAACTTCTGATTGGCTAAACCAAATGGTTTAGCCAAACCAAATGGTTTAGCCAATTAGAAGTTGCGTTACTTTCAAATCTAGATATGTCTTGAGTACTAGACAAAGAATATTCTAAAGAATGGTTGGTAAGTGCAGACCCTGTATGCAAACTACTGTGCTACTGAGCATGGCCACTTGTTAGTGAAAGGGTTACGGAAAACGCAACTAGCATGTTCAGTGCAGTGTGACTTAATTTCTGTAATTACACCCATTGTTTCAGAGTGTTTGATGTCAACTTCGTCATGTTTCCTGTTCCTTTAACCCTTTCCCAAACAAGCCCTGGTTTTCACGTGTCTGCAGTACAAGTCTTTTGAAAACACTGTGGGAAAAGGAGAAATTGCTCGTAACGAGCAATTTCTCCTTTTCCCACAGTGTTTTCTACCCTTTTTGAGACCTTTCTGCCATTTTCATCAAATTTAAAATTGTCGTCTGCAAACTCTTTCAATTTGGACCAGTCCAAAATTTGTCGTCTGGGAAAGGGTTAAGTACTAAACAATTCAAGTGCCTCTTGAAATCTGACCCTTTGGTGACCAAACCTTAATTTGTAATTGTTAAACTTTCCTGTTTTAGAAATATATCAACTCTTTTATGGTCAAACCCTTATATCCTACACTTAAGTCATGCTCTGTGAAAAGAGGCCATCTGTAGAATGTATCAAGGTCGGCCTTGACAGTCCACGCAGGCTGGCTTCGGTTGAGACTTTTTGTTTTTGGTATATTTCCTGAATGTCAAAGGACCATTCTGCCACAGAGTTCAGCTGGTTGTTGGACAAAATGGATTTTACGGACCCACGATCATGTTGATGTCTTGCTTGGTATTAAGCCCCCATTTGCCAGAGCAAAGCTACTTGAATTTATTCTTTAGCAAAACATTCCTGTGTTTAACCTTTCACAAAAGGATCCCCTGTTTTAACAAACCTAGAAAGGATGTCTCCTGAAAACAGTTTGAAAAAAGCGGAAAAAGCTGGCAACCAGCATTTTCTCCTTTTTCCAAAATGTTTTCTACCCCTTTTCAAAAGAGATCCTATTATCTGTGAAACATTCAGTTTGTTGTCTGTAAATGCCTTTAAGCCTTTACCTTACAGACCCGACTTTTAATGACCTTGGGGAAGAAGCTTTTTGAAAACATTGTGGGGAAAGAAGAAAATGCTAGTACCCTGCATTTTCTCCTTTTCCCACAATGTTTTCTACCTTTCCCAAAACAAATTTCAGTTTTTGAGCCACATTATCTTTGTCGTCTGCAAATGCTTTCAATTTGGAAACGTCCAAAATGTTGCTGTTTGGTAAAGACTTAACCCTTTACCAAACAACAAAATTTTAGAAATTGAAATTTGTTTTGGGAAGGGAAGAAAACTTTGTGGGAAATGGAGAAAATGCTGGTGACCAGCATTTTCTCCTTTTCCTACAATTTTTCAAAAGGCTTCTTTCCCAGGGTCGTTAAAAGTCGGGATTGTGTGGTAAAGAGTTAAGATCAACTAGTCTACAATATTATAGTCTGTTAACTCTACCAAATCACAAAATTTTAGACTTCCCTAAATTGAAAGCATTTGCAGAAAGCAATTCAAATGTGGCTCCAATTATAGGTTTACCTCTGAAAGGGAAGAAAATAGTGTGGGAAAAGGAGAAAATGCTGGTTACCAGCATTTTCTCCTTTTCCCTCAATGTTTTCAAAAGGCCTCTTCCTCAGGGTTGTAAAACCTTGGGATTGCATGGTAAAGGATTTTAAGTCTTGTACCAACTACGTGCAAGGGTGGGAATCTTACCAGTGACTTTCCTTGAACTGTGCACCTTATGGTGGTCCTTTTATCCACAGATAAATTTGAATATTTCTGAAAGAAAGAAAAAAAAAATGTGTATAACTCTCTACCAAACAATAAAATCTTGGACTTTGCAGATGACAATCAATTTCAATCATTATGGCTCAAAATAATGGGATTTGCCCTTAAAGGACAGAAAACACTGTGGGAAAAGGATAAAATGCTGGTGACAATCATTTTCGTTTTTTTCAAACAATGTTTTCAAAAGCCTTCTTCACCTGGCTTGTTAAACTTTGGGATCGTTTGTTAACCATTTACCAAACAGTCCAAAGTTCTGACAACCCTGCGATAGAGGCCTTTAACTCTTTACCACATAATACCGACTCTTAACGACCCAGAGAAAGAAGCCTTTTGAAAACATTGTGGGAAAAGAAGAAAATGCTGGTAACCAGCATTTTCTCTTTTTCCCACAATGTTTTCTACCCTTTCCAAAACAAATTTCAATTCTTGAGTTGCATTTAATTTGTCACCTGCAAATGCTTTCAATTTGGACTGATCTAAATTTTATCGTTTGGTAAAGAGTTAAGCCCTTTACCATACAATCCAGACTTTCAACAGCCCTAATGGGGAAGGCTTTTGAAAACACTGTGGGAAAAAGAGGAAATGCTGGTAACCAGCATTTTCTTCTTTTCCCACAATGTTTTCTGCTCAATAAAAGGCCAATCCCATCTTTTGAGCCACCTTCAATTTGTTGTCTACAAATGCTTTGACTTTGGACAAGTCTAAAGTTGTGTGGTGTGGTAAAAGATTAAAAAGATTGTGGGAGAGAACTTCACCTCATTTGCATCATTTCTTTTTTTTTTTGAAAAAATTGGCATCTGCAGTTACAGTTAGCTTGGAAGAGACAACAGTTTGGTGTGTGGTCAAGGGTTAACTCAAAACTTTCTGAAATAAATTGGCTGCTTACTGACTTCTGAAATCATTAGACTGCAAAAGACTGCTTTTTATGAGCAGTTTCTCCTTTTACCATACCTTTTCACATGTATAGATAGATACTTGGTTAATAGCATTTTTTCCTTTGAGTTCCTATATATTATATCATAGGTGAAGTGCCAAACTGCAGCTATTTTAAGTGGATGTTCAAAGAAAATGTAAACAATTTAATTCACCCTGTGGTAGAAAAGCAACAAGTTATTCAGCTTTTGTGAGTAGTCTCAATCAAGATCAGACTGCACAGAAAGTATAGTTTGATCCAATGTCTACTATGCGATCCAGTACTTTGTGATATATTCCGACAAAAAAACAAACCAAGATGTAAAAACACCGTTTGTCCTGTGTTTTCTTTTCCACAACTCTTGAGAGCACCAAATACAACAAGCAGACATTTTCAATCTAGAGAAAAGACCTAATAATTTAGCCATCTCTGGCAAAAGGGGGCTTAATGCATCTCTGTGATGCTTTATACCTATCAAGCCATCACATAAATAGAATCATAATAGCTACTTTTTTTAACAACAGACTTAATCATGGGGTAGAGTGGCCCTTGGACAGGCTGACCTGGGTCGATACTGTTCGCAGATGCATTAGGCACCCCTTTCACAGAGTATGGCTCAATTGTTATTTCAAGGTTGCTTTTGTCTCAAATGTCTTAGCAAAGCATATAATGTAGAGAAAAAATCAGACTGCACATTATGTGCAGTCTGACCTTGAACTGCACAAGCTGCAAAGGAAACTAGAGCTGTGAAGGATGCATAAAAGGTTACCTATCCATGTTATTCATTTGGCTCTATGTAGTCTTGAAAGGTTCTTGTAAATTCCTACATTCCACAAAATCCTACAGAAAACTCTACAGAAAGGAAAATTTTTTTTATCTGACTTAAAAACACTGGAATATGCTTAAAATGCTTTTATGGACTTTGAAGCTCAAGATCAGAATGCACTGAACTTACAGTCTGACCTTCAATCTGCACTGTCTGTAACTTTGTTCTAAATTTTGGCCATAACAACCTTGAAATGGCATTATTTGTCTGTTTGATACATGAGAACAAGTGAAAACATGGTGCAGAATAAAAATTGTTTACTATGAACATTTTTTATTTTTGCCACAATGTTTTCCAAAGTGATCTGCTGCTTGACGAATATATATGAGCCATGCTCTGGCAAAAGGGGGCTTAATGCATCTCCATGATCCATGATACCAAGCAAGTCATTGCATAATTGTGGATCCATAAAATCCATTTTGTATAACAACCGACTGATTCATGAAATACATTGGTCCTTTGATATGAAGAAAACTGACCAATGGCGAAAGGTTTCGGCCCAGGCCAGCCTGCGCGGACTGCGCAGGCTGACCTGGGTTGATACTTTTCGCAGATGTATTAAGCCCCTTTTCACAGAGTGTGGCTCATATGTAATATTGTAATTGATTTATCATGGACTGATCATTCACAGATGAACTGTCAAACTCTAAAAGTACATTCTCTGCATAGGTCAGTCAATTTATGCAATTGTAACAAACAAGAGACCCATGATGGCCCTGTTTTGCTCCACTGACATAAAATATAGTTCTGTCTAAAGAAAAAAAAGTGACTTACTTGGCATGTTAAATCATTGATGTCCAATTTGAACAGATAGTTCCTGAAGTATAAAAGTAGAAAATTAGAGAATATTATTGTATCTTTTTTTGTCTTCAGACTGTTGAGCAAAAAATATTGAAACTATTCAACAAAAACTCATACTATGTTATATGATTGAAATAAATGTGCCATGCTCTGTGAAAAGGGGGCTTAATGCACATGCGCAAAGTATCGTCCCAGGTGAGCCTGCGCAGTCCACTCAGGCTGTCCCAGCCGAAACTTTTCACATTTGGCCAATATTCTGCATGTCCAAGGACCAGTCTACCTTATGATACAGTCAGTTGTTAGACAAAATGGATTTTATGGGTCCCTAATTATGTCATGACTTGCTTGGTATCATGGATCATGGAGATGCATTAACCCTTTACCACACAATCCCGAGCTTTAACCCTTTCCCAAACGACAAATTTTGGACTGGTCCAAATTGAAAGAGTTTGCAGACGACAATTTTAAATTTGATGAAAATGGCAGAAAGTTCTCAAAATGGGTAGAAAACACTGTGGGAAAAGGAGAAATTGCTCGTTACGAGCAATTTCTCCTTTTCCCACAGTGTTTTCAAAAGACTTGTACTGCAGACACGTGAAAACCAGGGCTTGTTTGGGAAAGGGTTAATGACCTTGAGAAAGTGGCCTTCTGAAAACTTTGTGGGAAAAGGAGAAAATGCTGGTAACCAGCATTTTCTCCTTTTCTCACAATGTCTTCTATCCTTCCCAAAACAAATTTCATGTTTTGAGTCACATTTAATTTGTCGTCTGCCAATGCTTTCAATTTGGATTAGTCTAAAATTTTGTCGTCTGGTAAAGAGTTAAACCTCCTTTTCCCAGAGCATGGCTCAGATATTTTTACGGTGATTACAAGATACTTTCAAAATGGTCAAGCCTACGATTTTGTCATCTGATCTAGAATAAAGCAACATCTGTGGGGCCAAAATCAGTATGCAAGTTGACACACAGGTAGTCAGATCTAAAGCTGCACTTTTCATTTGGGTATCTGGGTCCGTATTTACCAACTATTTTCGCAGCATTCTCAGTCTTATTCTCCAAGATTTTCCAAATTTAAAAGCAACACATCATCTGATTGGCTAAACTAACTGGTTTCGCCAATCGCAAGTTGTGTTACTTTCAAATTTAGAAAATCTTGGAGAATAAGACTGAGATCGTTCTTAATGGTGGTTGATGAATACAGACCCTGATGTTGTCCCTATATCTTTTTCTTTTCTCTTTTGTATAATATCATTGCCTTGTTTTGCCAATTTGACTTATAAATGTACTCACATAGCCCCAACCCAAACATTTTGTCCATCTTCCGAGATTGATAGATATCTGTAGTAGTTTGGATGACCTGGAGGCGGGCAATCAGCATGTCCACAACAGTCGCTGAAATACTTTAGTTGTAAATCTGAAAATATAAAGTTTACAGAGTTTGATTAATGAATTTCATATTTTAAATAAATATAATAAGTTATAAATACCAAAAAATCTTGAAAGGAAAAAATAAGAATTCACCCAAGGTGAAACAACCCCTTAACTTTTTCCCAAACAACAAAATTTAGACTCTTCCAAATTCAAAGCATCTGCAAATAACAAATCATAAAGTGGTACAAATAAAGTGAAGCTTTTTGACAGGTTGGTTACCAGCATTTTCTACTATTCTCACAAAAGATCTCTAATTCAGGGTCCTTAAAACTCATTTTGTTTGGTAAAAGTTACATTGCCTTTCGTAATCTCAGTTACCTCTGTGGTCAGAGTAGAAACAGATCAGAATGAACACAATATGCATTCTGATCTTTGATCTACAATGTAACCTGCATGTTCTCTTTTTCCAACAGTGTTGCCAGTCCTTTAACAGGCAGATCAGGTGGGCCACACCTGATTTGTAGTTTGCAATAGCTTTAACCTTTTACCACACTATCCTGAGTTTTAATGACCTTGCGAGACAAGACTTTTGAAAACGTTGTGGGAAAAGGAAAAAATGCTGGTAGCCAGCATTTTCTCCTTTTCCCACAGTGCTTTTTAACCTTTCACAGAAAAATCTCTGCAATTTACTTTTTTTTTTGTTTGGTAACGAGTTAAATACAGACAATTGTCAAAAATTTTGTCGCCAGCATATAGTTTAGGGCCATTATCAGTCAAGGCATCTTTATGCTACTTTTATTTTCAATATAATAATAATAATATACCAGTACCTATGTAATAAAAAGTGACCTGTAAATTGGAAAATATTTAACCCTGTCTTAAACATCGAATTTTAGACCAACTTTGAAAGCATTCTGCAGATGACAAACTCTAAGGTGGTGAAAATGAACTTAAGTTCTTTTACAGGGTAGAAAACATTCTGAGATAAGGAGAAAATGCTTGTTCCGGCAATGTTTTCAAATTGCTTCTTTCTCAGGGTCCTTATCTCTTTACAACACAATCCCAACTTTTAATGACCCTGTGAAAGAAGCCTTTTGAAAACCTTGTGGGAAAAGGAGAAAATGCTGGTTACCAGCATTTTCTCCTTTTCCCACAAGGTTTTCTACCCTTCACAAACAAATTTCAGATTTTCAATCACATTTATTTTTTCGTTTGCAAATGCTTTCAATTTGGACCTGTCTAAAATTTTGTTGTTTAGTCCAGAATTAAACAGGGGATTGTTTCTCATAACGTTTTCTAAAAGGCTTCTTCCTCAGGGTCACTACAACAAAGGACTGTCTGGTAAAGTTTTAATAATAAAGGACATATCTTTTGCTATTATCATAAAAAGCCAACAATTATTTGAATCTTGATTTACTTTGAGACTTTAAAAGCTGACTGCTCGAAACCAAACTTTCAAAATTATGAACCAGGAAAGATTGTTTAACATCACATAACCCCCTAGTTTTCAGTGTAATACCCGGTATATCCATAACGAATTTCTTATCTTATACAGGTTTGATATCAAAATTGTGTGACGTCTTTTTCGACGTCATTTTTTACGTACAAGGGTTGTCCCAAAACTCTGTAATGAATTTTATACACGGACCATTTTTAACGTCAGGAAATTCCTGCTTACATATATCATCTATGGAGACCTTATTTCACTTTGTATGAATTCTTTAAAAAAAAATATTAGCTTTATTTTTACTTCAAATCTACATAATTTATAGGGAAGTGTCATTTACCGGCGCACATCAATTTATTCTTTTGTTTTATTATTAACTCAAGTCATGCACAGATATTTTCGATATTTGATATTTTTTCTGCTAAATATCACATGTACGTATTTTTCTGATACTTTGATGTCATCACAGAAAATTTGAATGTGATCACATAAAAAACGGACAGTATGCAGACTAACAAAAACGATCAGTAGAAAATAAGAAATTTAAAATGATGACGTTGGAAGATTGCGTGGTGCAGCAGACAGTTGTAAAATTTTGTGCTGATCTCTGAATGACACCCTTCCAGACTATAAAACAAATGTGGCATACTGAAAAAGTTTCTCTGGTACTGGTCTACAAAGGCATGGCAGGAAAAGATGCAGTGAACAGGAGAAAGCGCAAAATGGAAGACTGATTTCTATTTTTGAAGAATCATGTGATTTGATCAAGAGATGCATCTTCGCAGATCAGAGAGTAACAGGCAAGAGAGATACATGTATTGTTGTCAACCACCATTTCAAGGTCTAATATCCACACAATACTTAAGAACGCACTGAGCATACCATGCCTCTGCGCAAGATGGGTTCCATGTCTGCTATCTGGTTTAAATTTCATGGAGAATCCTTTGACAAAAGGCATATAAACTTAACATTGATGCTGTTTTTAGGCTTAATGTGCGCTGCAGTGTGCATGGTTGTTGCGCTATTTATGCTACGATTTTCTTATTTGTAAAGATTTTTGTGTGATTTTTTATCTATATGTCTGAGTCATATGAATTAAAAACATATCTGAAAATTGAATCTGTGGCATTTCATGTTCTTTTGTAATGAAATTGGGACAACCCTCGTATTTTATAGTTGAATGGGTTTTTTAATGGATTTTGGATCGTCTGATCTATAATTTGTGAGATATTGTTATGTGATAAAAAGAATCTAGATGACATTTTGTTGGCTCTTGAGATAAAAAATTTTATCCAATTTGTTAAAATTGTTATAAAGCTCACCACAGGCTGGCTCAATAACATTTTACCTAGAATCATTTGATAAAAATTTATCTCAAACGTCAACTCATGTCAGATCCTATATGTATGTATCTATGACAGAGATCAAGATCAGTAGTGGGTCAAATCCTGGAAAACATTATTTTTCAACAAAATCCAAGTTTTGTTACATATCAAATACAATTGTCTCACTGAAACAATTTTAATCCTTTACCAAACAATTCCGGGTTTTCACGACCCTGGGAAGGAAAGCTTTTGAAAGTTTTCGTGGGAAAAGGAGAAATGCTGGTAACCAGCATTTTATCCTTTTCCCACAATGTTTTCTACCCTTTCAAAGATTAAAATCATTGTATGGGCCATTATTAACCCTTTCCCAAACAAGCCCTGGTTTTCACGTGTTTGCAGTACAAGTCTTTTGAAAACACTGTGGGAAAAGGAGAAATTGCTCGTAACGAGCAATTTCTCCTTTTCCCAGTGTTTTCTACACTTTTTGAGACCTTTCTGCCATTTTCATCAAATTTAAAATTGTCGTCTGCAAACTCTTTTAATTTGGACCAGTCCAAAATTTGTCGTTTAGGAAAGGCTTAATATGCCATCTGCAAATGCTTTCAATTTCTAAGTCTAAAATTTTTGTCAGTAGGTAAAATGTTAAATGGATCATCCACAACACAAACTTTAGAGAAGAACTTGGGTTTTAGGGACAAACTTAATCTTTGGACCCCAAGAGCACTCTCAGGATCTGTATCTCTGCTTTAACCCTTTAACCCTTTGCCAAACGACAAAATTTTAGACCAGTCCAAATTGAAAACTTTTGCAGACGATAATGTAAATGTGACTCAAAAAGTGAAATTTGTCTTGGGAAGCGTAGAAAACATTGTGGGAAAAGGAGAAAATGCTGGTTACCAGCATTTTCTCCTTTTCCCACAATGTTTTCAAAAGGCTTCTTCCTCAGGGTCGTCAAAAGTTGGGATTGTGTGGTAAAGGGTTAACAAATGACAAAATTTTAGACTGCTCCAAATTGAAAGCATTTGCAGATGATAATTTGAAAGTAGCTCAAATGTTTTATCACATAACCTCCCTAGATTCCCGTCTTTGATAAGGTAAAAAAAAAAAATTGTGGCAAAAGGACAAAATACTGGTTACCAGAATTTTCTCCTTTTCAAACAATGTTTTTGAACGGCCTCTTTCCCAGGGTTGATAAAACTCGGCATTGTGTGGTACAGGGTTAACCCTTTACCAAACAATCCTAGGTTTTAATCACCCCGAGGAAAAAAACTTTTGAAAACTTTGTTGGAAAAGGAGAATTTTAATGCTGGTAACCAGAACATTCTCCTTTTCCAACAAAGTTTTCTACCTTATTTGTATAGATTTCAAAATTCAACCCTTTTACCAAACAACAGTTAAACTTCTCCAAATTGAAAACATTAGCAGACGTCTACATAAACATGACTCAAAATTGAAATATGTTTTTCAGAAGGGTAGAAAACATTGTGGGAAAAGGGGGTCTGTGGTTACCAGCATTTTCTACTTTTCGCATAATGTTTCCTACACTTTCCAAAACGAATTTAGATTATTCAGTCAAATTCATTTTGTCATCTGCAACTGCTTTCAATGAGGACTCGTCTAGAATTCTGTCATCTGGTAAAGTGTTAGGAGCTAATCTATATTTTAGTAATTAAGGCCTGTAGAATCGCAAAAATGCACTCTGCAATCGTATTATCAGAGGTTGTAATTGTTCAGAAACTATCAGTACAAAAAATATCAAAATTACAAGAGGACCATGATGGTCCTAAATCGCTCACCTGAAATGTAACTCAGCTGTCATTGTTATGGCCACTTGCCTCTTGTTTTTTGCTGGAATGTTTTAGTTTTGAAAATGATTCATCCATATGACAATATCAACAATCAGAGCAGGTAAGAAAATGGTAGTCGAAATTATAGGCCCTAGAGTGTAAACAATGGAATTGTCATCAAGATCCCCTATTTTGATGCTTTTAGCTTGTCCCCATTTTGATCAGATTTGTCCTTAGGTCATTATGAACATCCAGGGAAATTTTGAGTATGACTGAGCCAGAATTGTGGTTGCTAAGTGTGTTCATGTTCATGTTCACAACCTTACAAACATTCTGGGCGATGGATCAAGATTATGCTCGAATTATGATACTTATATAATAAACAGTGGAATTTTGGCAATGCAAATTCAAGGATACATAAAAGCTAACCATGAGTATGTTATGCTCAGGTGAGCTGATAATGGGTTTTCAGTAGATGACGCTACATGCCAAATATGAAAGCTCTAGCCCTTACGGTTTGGGACAAGAAGATTTTTAAAGATTTCCTTCTTTATCTCTATGTGAAATCCGAGAACCCACAACATAGGGCCATTTTCAACACTAGGGCCATTATTTGAAGTATTTTGGTAGAGGGCCACTAGATGATACTACATGCCATATATGAGAGCTCTAGCCCTTACGGTTTGGGACAAGAAGATTTTTAAAGATTTCCTTCTTTATCTCTATGTGAAATCCGAGAACCCACAACATAGGGCCATTTTCAACACTAGGGCCATAATTTGAAGTGTTTTGGTAGAGGGCCACTAGATGATGCTACATGCCAAATATGAAAGCTCTAGCCCTTACGGTTTTGGACAAGAAGATTTTTAAATTTTTTTATTCGGTTGCAATGGCAACCAGAGTTCTTCATGGAATTCAAATCTTTGAAGTATTCTGAAAGTGCATCATCTAAGGATCATTTCTGTGAAGTTTCATTGAAATCTGATTGGCGGTTTCAGAGGAGAAGATTTTTTAGTAATTGTTTATGGACGGACAGGCAGACGGACAGACGGACGACGGACACTGACCGATCACAATAGCTCCCTTGAGCACTATGTGCTCAGGTGAGCTAAAAACACATAAACTTCTACAATTATCAAGTTTATAATATTATTTTATCGCACGTATCCCCTCGCTGAATGACCGTAAAGCAGAAAACCGCAAGCAGAAAACCGTAATGACCTCAACTTTCAGGGGCTGTTCTCTCATGGAAACCTAAGAAACACATGGTTTGATAGAATCTACATTTTCAGATATACAATGACCATTTCACCAAAACATTACTGTTGCCCTGAGAGTGATGACAGAAATGAAATATTGCTATTCAAAAGGTCATACCTATCAGTGCAGTAGCCAGTAAACATTTATTTTTAATGTCATACCATCAACTAAGCTGTGAAAGTAATTACAGTCTCTGTTCCTTTGACAAGGACTGTTTATCATTACTTTATTTTAAAGTACCACATTGCTGTCAAGATCCACTGCTAGTCTAAAATCAAATCTTCCGGTAGAAAACAATGTGGGAAAAGGAGAAAATGTTGGTTATCAGCATTTTTTTCCTTTTCCCACAATGTTTTCTAAAGGCTTTTTCTTCAGGGTCGTTAAAACTCAGGACTGTGTTGTAAACGGTTAACTCTTTACCAAATGACAAAAATGAAGACTGGTCCAAATTGAAAGCATTTGCAGACGACAACTGAAATGTGAATTAAATGATGTAAATTGTCTTTGATAGAGTAGAAAACATTGTGGGAAAAGGAGAAAATGCTGGTTATCAGCATTTTCTCCTTTTCCCACAATGTTTTCAAAAGGCTTCTTCCTCAGGGTTGTTAAAACTCCGGATTGTGTGTTAAAGGGTTAACTAGCTCATTCTATATTTTCTTGACAAGTTTGCATTTTTTTTTTTAAATATAAGTACAGTTTTTCTGAGAAAATTATAATGCAGTGCTCCAGATAAGGTCCGTATTCACGTAATTTATGGATGATGATCTGATTGTTATGCATCTTTTTTTAACAAAATTCCGTACTCGATACGGAACGTTTTTCCAGGTACGTAAAATATAGGGTACGAATCCGTACACAATGAAAGGGAGCTTACTCTTTCTCAGACAAACATTCAGATATCTTTGGGATTGCCAAGCGATTTTCCAATTTTTTCCCGTTAAATAAAAAGGGAAAATCGGCTCGGACCGGAATTAGACCCTGAATCTCGGCTTTAGTCAAGTTTTTATTGATTAGGGCGTGGGACCAGCAGATAATCGTACTATGTTCATGTATGTTCCGAATGAATAGTTTGCGCTTTGAAAAAGTCGGGGACTACACAGAAACGTCTGGCTAGGTTATTTCATCCATCTCCAGAACCAAATAATCCTAACAAAACTGAGAATCATTGAAAGTTAAAATCAGACTGGCCAAGACTTAAGCACTGTTCCCATTTATGTATAAATGTGCAATGATCGCTTCAAAAAAAGATTATGAGTTGCATATTTGTTTCTATAAACCTGCTTTACACTTTGTACAGAAAACATCATACTGTTACTAGGTAAAATGTTATGTAGTTTTACAGTAATGCTTATATAAAAGCAAATGCAAGACAAGAGGGCCATGATGGCCCTGTATCGCTCCACTGGCTTATAAATATAAACCACGAAGAAAAGTCTTCACTATATAAGCCCTTATAAAACTTTGACCTCATGGCTACAGTCTGACTAAATGGGGAATATTGTATTAGAAGAATAACATGCCAAATGTGGGAGTTCTTGGCCTCTTGGCTGGTAACAAGATGGTTTCTGAACTTTTCACTCCATAAACCCATGTAAAACTTGTGATCCCTGGTGCATGGCCAAACTTGATCCTAGAGCTGTAACTTGGGCCCTCTTTGTAACTGTCCACTAAATAATGCTATAATTATATGCAAAATTTGGTAGCCTAAGCCTTATGGCTATGTACACCAAGATTTAAAAGTTTTCCCTATGTAAGCCTATGTAAATCTTGTGAACCCCCCCCTCCAAGTATGAGGCCAAATTGACCCCAGGACTATACTTTGGGCACTTTTGGTAGACTCCAACTAGATCAAGCTAAATGCCAAATTTGGTAGCTCTTATGGTTTCAGACAAGAAGATATTTAAAGTTTTCTCTATATAAGCCTATGTATAAAACTTGTGACCCCTGGGGAAGAGCCAATTTTGACCCCAGGGCTATAATTTCAAGAAACATGATAGAGGTCTACTACATAAAGCTACATGCCAAATTTGGTAGCCCTATGCCTTATGGTTTCAGACAAGAAGATTTTTAAAGTTTTCTCTATATAAGCCTATGTAAAACTTGTGACCCCTGGGGAAGAGCCAATTTTGACCCCAGGGCTATAATTTCAAGAAACATGATAGAGGTCTACTACATAAAGCTACATGCCAAATTTGGTAGCCCTATGCCTTATGGTTTCAGACAAGAAGATTTTTAAAGTTTTCTCTATATAAGCCTATGTAAAACTTGTGACCCCTGGGGCAGAGCCAATTTTGACCCCAGGGCTATAATTTGAAGAAACTTGATAGAGGTCTACTACATAAAGCTACATGCCAAATTTGGTAGCCCTATGCCTTATGGTTTCAGACAAGAAGATTTTTAAAGATTTCCAATATTTTTCAGTTTTGTTGCCATGGCAACCAGAGTTTTTGAAGGAATCAAATTCTTTCAAGAAATTCTGAAGAGGACCATGTCAAGATCATTTCTGTGAAGTTTCGTGAAAATCGGATGGGTAGTTTCAGAGAAGAAGATGTTTGAAATAAAAGTTAACGCACGGACGGACGGACGGACGGACGGACGCACGACGGACACCGGGCCATGACATAAGCCCGCTGGCCTTTGGCCAGTGGAGCTAAAAACCAATTTTGACTTTAATCAGTCTTGCTAACCAAATGTTGGTACTGATCCCCATATGCTGGTACTGATTAATCTTGATTTTCATCAGTACTGTACTGATGTCATTGAAAATTATCTGGAGCACTGATAATGAAAAAGATATTAAAGTCCTTTAGCTAGCACATGATCACATCTACAGTGGGAAATTGAAAGTGATGTTCATAATTCTGGATTGAAATGACCAGTCCCATCTGCTAACGTCACTTCCGTAACCAAGCTTTTGGTATAGTTCAGTTGCACCCAGTAAAAAATGAACGGGAATCGAAGATTTAGTGTTTGTAATTACATGTACTTCATAATATAAGCAGTTATTTAGAATTACTTTATTCTTATAACAAGCATTTTAGAAACGATTCTTTCTATAAGTCAACTCCGTAATGGAGCCATAAAGTCTCTGTTACTTTACTTGACGTTTCGGTAATGATCATTACAGGAATGACAGTGCATGTAGTTAATTACCTTCTTTGTAGCCTCAAAGGAATAAACTTTCTAGGTGATTTCTTTTCAAAAGCCAATCTGTACGTCTATTTATTCATTAGTATGCATTTAAACTTTACACTCACCGGTAGATTCACCATGCAACATCAAGCCATCATTTCCTTTACGCTACTTGATATTTCAGAAATGATCATCACGGGAATGATAATAATTGATTTACCCTCCTTTGTAGCCTGCAGGGAATAAACTTTTGAGTTGATTTCTTTTAAAATACCAAGCTGTACTTCTGTTTAGTCATAACTAGGAAAAAACACCCTTACCATTGCTTCATGAATTCAATATTAAACGTACGGTAATGATCTAAAGAAAACGTACACTTCTAATGTATACAGTTATACGTAAATTCTCCATGCAACATCGAGCCAATGCAGTTGTTTCCGAAGTTCCCATTTTCAAAGCATTTCATGATGTCACTCCCGCCATTATTTAATGGCGGTACAGAATACATGCGTTTTTCTTCTGCATTACAGAAATGATTGGAAAGAGTGGGACCACTTTTAGAGATCTTTTTCTTGTATTTTTGTTAACCCTATACACTAATAAACCATTAAACCCTTTGCCAAATGACAAAATTTTAGACTGGTTCAAATTGAAAGCATTTGCAGACGACAAATTAAAGGCAGCCCAAACGATGAAACCTGCCCTTGATGGATTAGAAAAAATTGTGGGAAAAGGAGAAAATGCTGGTTACCAGCATTTTCTCTTTTTCCCACAATGTTTTCAAAAGCCTTGTTCGTCAGGGTTGTTAAAAGTCGGGATTGTGCGGTAAAGAGTTAAACTGTAATTGTGACAAGTATTGATGTTGTCAGACATTTTCAAGAGATCATATCTACATTTTAACTAATGAAATGACAATGATTATCTATTTCACTCAGCATCTGGACATCAGAACCTCTACATGTATTATCCCTCGTGTATTCAGCTTTTGATCTTTACGTATTATGCATGTTTAATTATTTATTTATTGTTCAACAATTGTGTTAATGTCTTAGAAGCTACGCCTGTAAATCAATTTATCAGTTTTGAACAGAAATACAATACAGACGACCGTTTCTCAAAGAGGGCACAAGTTTTTAACAAAATTTAGAATTGGCCAACACTTTACCACACGACAAAATTTTAAACTTATCCAAACTGCAAACATTTTCAAATTTTCAAGGGACAAATAAGATGAAGTTCATATCATAAAGACTTGTCTTTGAAAGGCTAGAAAATAGTGTGAGAGAAGGGGAAAATGCTTGTAAATAGCATTTTTTCCTTGTACCACAAAGTTTTCAAAAGCCTGCTTTCTCAGGGTTGTTAGAACTTACTGGTCTACTTGGAAATGCGTTTGGAGTTACTTCAAATTTTGCCGAAATGTTTTCATAACTCTGGCATATAATCAAATATCCCCCCCTCCCCCCCCCAAAAAAATAAATGGGCAAGAATCTAGATTTGTGCTAGTTTAACCTCTTTACCAGATGACAAAGTTTTAGCCTTGTCCAAATTGAAAGCATTTGCAGATGACAATTTCAATGTGGCACAAATAGTGCAATTGTTCTTTGATAGGGTCAGGCTTTCAAGTGCCCTTTTGTAAAAAAGTAGGGATAAACTTTTTGAAAAAGTAGTGAAAAAGTAGGGATTATAAGGAAGAAAAAAGTAGGGATAGTAGGGCATATTTACATAGAAGTTATTTTTCTTTTCATCAATGATAATGAAGATTTTACCATCTAGTTACATTTTTGACTACTTCATGTAAATTTACTTGCTCTCTATACATCCCATCTGTGTTCAGATAGAATTATAGCAACCTTTAGATAGATAGTGAGGCTTGATGACAGTTAGCTCCATATCACCATGGATTCCACCTGCTCCCTGCCACCCGCCCCCCCGCCCCCGAAAATACTGAACTTCTTTTGCTGGGGGCCAGGGGGTCAGTGGCCCACGGAAGCTCCAGAAACATTGCTTTTTGATTCATGTTAAAACCCCTTTCCTGATATCCTCATTTCAAAAAGGTTTCAAGTATTTTCCCTCTCAATTTTTATTTTTTCCTGACATCCTCATTTCAAAAAGGTTTCAGGTATTTTCCCTCTCAATTTTTAAGTTAACATACAACATAAGTTTTTGTCAGTAAACTAATGCCATACCTAGGCAGGCTAACAGAGCGATTGATACTTTCAAGGAAATGATTCTTTTAATACTTAATCCTTTGAACTTATATTCATTTATACATAAAAATCTTCTACATGTAAAGGCATGCAGGCTAAAGGCTTTCTTTCCATTTGATCTGTTGCTGATCGTTTTCGTTCACACTTCAAAAACGCAACTCCAGTTACATGGTGCATTATTAACCAGACGCATATCCTTCGCAGCCTAAATCTCTTTCATTTAGCTATTTCCACCCCCTATTTATTTTGCATGTCCTTTCTTTTGAATTAAAACCGGGAGGTTTTAACAGTGACAATCTTCATTTTAACTAGGCAGCTATATTATGATGCAGGACGAAATTTCTCCGTTCAGTAATTATCTATTGGTTGACAAATATGCTCTGGTCCAATCATGTTTTTCGAGAAGGAACATGAACTGCTCCTACAAATATTCCAAGTATACTCAGCCATTAAACTCATCTGATTCCCTCATGGAATCTCTGTTACCAGATGTTTGATGAGAGCCATAAATGACCAGGAATAGCCTTGAAGGAAATGCAGATAGGAAATAAACTTTATTGATATAACACCTGGAGATCAGTTGACTTGCAATATGCCGTAGATGCAAGATTTATTTAGACGATTTGGAAAATGACCTAGTTGGACCCTGAAAACACAGATTTCCATCATAATATGAAAACTTTCTCCAATGACTTTTCACTGTTTTTACCCTTTTTATAAATATTTTCCATTATCCTATAAAAAGTAGGGATAGCATGGCATCTTCAGAAAAAAGTAGGGAAAAGTTGGGAGACAGAAAAAAGTAGGGAAAAGTAGGAAAAGTAGGGCCTGCTTGAAGGCCTGTAGGGTATAAAACATGGTGGGAAAAGGAGGAAATGTTGTAATACCAGCATTTTCTCCTTTTCCCACAATGTTTTCAAAAGCCTTCTCTTTTAGGGCCATTAAAAGGCAGAATTGTGCAGTAAAGGGTTAAGACCCAGGTGTAGGGTGAAGAAGACCCAATAATTCATTTAAATCAAATTGGGCCATAAGGGCACATGTTTCCCACCCAAATTACTTCAAATTCCTTCAATTATTTTAAAACTTGTGTGGGAAATGAAGTGAAAAAAGTTTAATTCTTCATTTACTTCATGATTTTGAAATTGTACCCTTTCAGTTCTCTTTATAAACTTTCAATTTTCACAATGATGGTTTCAATTGAAGTCTGAGACCATTGCATGAAATCTTCACCGATCACATAAAACATTATGTTTCCTTTCTTCAGAATATTTATATCCTCTGCCTCCAAAGTCTATGTCTTTTTCCATACTGACAAATTTCAGACTCTCTGAAATTGAAAGCATCTGCAGACAATTTAAAAATTGGCAAAAATGAACAGAAGTTCTCTGACAGGGTAGAAAACATTGTGGGAAAAGAACAAAATGCTGGTTTCCAGCATGTTTTAAGGCGGCTTTTTCCTCAGAGTAGTTAAAACATTGTTTTGTACTGGGTCAAGCAATAGGGAAAGAACAAAGGGTAAGGTAAATGCTAGTCTGACAAAATGTCATTATCCCATCCCTGCAACAATTTGCACTATGCCATGTGCAACTACTACAGGTCACAACCATTCAAGTTTGCATGCAGGTGTTTGGCACTATTATCAACACTATTTCAGTTACATTCAGCCAGTGCACCTATCCATGCTTATAATAATTATTCCCAAGCCACTGGCTGCTCTCCCATATAAACATAATTGAAACAATGTTCATTGTGAGAGAGGAATGAATCCTGTAGCAATGAATTACATCAATCCTCAAAAAGACATTGGCCAACTTTACTAATGTGCTAAATAGTAAGCTCCGGACACTCATTGCAATCGATTAACAGCCAAACATGCACAAGGCTCAAGCATGGCTTACTTTAACAAAATAACAGCTTGTGTTGATCAAAGATCCAAGTGCTCATTCTGTACTGTCTGATCTTGCTCTACAATGTCTGCAGAAGCAGCTGAAGCTGTGCTCAGCACTTTAACTCTTTACCAAACAACAAAATTTTAGACGGGTCCAAATTGAAAGGATTTGCAGACAATAAATTAAATGTAGCTCAAATGATGATTTCTGTTTTGGATAGGGTAGAAAACATTGTGGGAAAAGGAGAAAATGCTAGTTACCAGCATTTTCTCCTATTCCCACCATGTTTTCAAATGCCTTCTCTTACAGGGTCGTTAAACCTCAGGATTGTGTGGTAATGGATTAACTCTTTACCACACAATCCCGACTTTTAACAACCCTGAAAAAGAAGCCTTTTGAAAACATTGTGGTAACCAGCATTTTATCCTTTTCCCAACATGTTTTCTCTCCTATCATGGGCAAATTTTGTCCTTTCAGCCATCTTTAATTTCTTGTCTACAAATGATTTTTATTTAGGCAAGTCTAAAATTTTGTCGTTTGGTACAGAGTTAAAAATGTTACTTGACATCTATCTGACAAGAAATTAAAAGCATTTCACAAAGTATTGGGCAGAATGAGATTAAAGATCAACACTGCATGTTTGGGCCAGCCTGCCAGGATCTACACTTTCTGTAAAAGGAACATAAAGTTCTGCTTGCTATTGTGAGTGAAGGATAGCTTTGAAACAAAACAGAGGTTTCAATGTTACATTCCATGCTTGATTACATCTTTAAAGAAAGGTTAAGCCTTTCCCAAACGACAAATTTTGGACTGGTCCAAATTGAAAGAGTTTGCAGACAACAATTTTAAATTTGATGAAAATGGCAGGAAGTTCTCAAAATGGGTTGAAAACACTGTGGGAAAAGGAGAAATTGCTCGTTACGAGCAATTTCTCCTTTTCCCACAGTGTTTTCAAAAGACTTGTACTGCAGACACGTGAAAACCAGGGGTTGTTTGGGAAAGGGTTAATCAAACATCAAAGCCCAACACCTGAGGCCCAGGCCTGGACTATCTGTAAACTAATTTCTGCTCCCCACCCCCTTATACCCATGACTATCGAAAACCTAACCCTTATAGCACTGATCCAAGTTTCACTCCTTCTGTGGACGGTGTAGGTCAAGATCAGACTGCACACAACATGCAGTCTGATCTTGGATCTACAATGTCCAATTCTTTGCCAGATATGCTGACAAAACAACTTTGAAATTACAATATCGGCATCTTTAGTATGTACTGACTAGTGAGATTCAGAGTCTATTTGAGCCATGCTCTGTGAAAAGGGGGCTTAATGCATCTGCAAAAATATCAACCCCGGTCAGCCTGCGCAGTCCGCGCAGACTGACCTGGGCCGAAACTTTTCGCAATTTTCTGCGTCATGATTAAGTTGATTTAAAAAAAAAAATGGCTATCATGGATCCATGATCATGTGATGACTTGCTTGGAATCATACATCAGAGATGCATTAAGCCCCCTTTTCCCAAAGCATGGCTCATTTATTTTTGTTTGTTCTATATAAGATTACCAAGGGATGTTCTATCACTTTTTATGCCCCTAAAGCTGACAGTTTTGAAAAATACAGTGCAAGTTACTGCTTGTAACAAAGATTGGATGGTGTTTTACGCCACAGAACATGCAGTCTGATCTTGGATCTACACTGTCCAATAAGGAGGTATTTCCCCAATTCCCATAACTTTGAAATACAAACATATTTGGTTTTTACCACTGACTTGAAAGTTTCATTTCAGTTATACAGCAAGATAAGGGTTAAGAATATCCTGAAAACTTCCACCCATGCATTGTAAGAATAGTTTCTGAAAATGGATGGGTCAAAATGTAGCAATATTTTACCAAAAATTTTGACATACATGTAATTTGGACAGCGTCGACCATAATTTTGTGACTATGTGTGAAGTCTGACCTTGATCTACTGTTGTTCTAAAGAGAAACCATACCTCAATAGGCGTTCATATTTTGTCTGACAGACAAGTTGTTTTCAAATTTTCATTAAAAAAAAAACAAGAAGGAAAAAAAATTGTTTAAAACTTTACAACACAATCCCGACTTTTAACGACCCTGAGAAAGAAGCCTTTTGAAAACATTGTGGGAAAAGGAGAAAATGCTGGTAACCAGCATTACCTCCTTTTCCCACAATGTTTTCTACCTTTCCCAAAACAAATTTCGATTTTTTGAGTCACATTTTATTTGTCGTCTGCAGTTGCTTTCAGTTTGGACCAGTCTAAAATTTTGTCGTTTGGTAAAGAGTTAAGAAGAAAAACTGCTGACTGTGGGACTGTATATTTCATGACGTTGATAAGTTCTGGGTGTTTGCCACTATCTTTAGATCTCTTTTCAAAGATTTTTTGTTGTTTTTTTGTGACCTCAACAAAGACTATTACCTACAGTTAACACTTATCACTGTACAAAAAGATCCCAAGTTTTAACAACTTTTATGCTGTGGACTTTTAAAAACATGATCATGGGAGAGATGCATATCAACTCTTTACCAAACGGCATAATTTTGCACTCAACCAAATTGAAAGCATTTGCAGACGACAAATTAAAGGCAGCTCAAATGATGATTTCTGTTTTTGACAGGGTAGGAAACATTGTGGGAAAAAGGAGAAAATGCTGGTTACTAGCATGTTCTCCTTTTCCCACAATGTTTTCAAACGCCTTCTTTTTCTGGGTTGTTAAAACTCAGGATTATGAGGTAAATGGTTAATATCATCGCAATTCAAAAGCTGTTTTTGTCAGCAAATCTGGCAAAGAGGCAGACAGTGTTGATCCGAGATCAGATTGCAGGTTCTGTACAGTCTGATCTTGGATCTACACTGCCTGGAAATGCAACTAAATCCAGGTTCAGTGATGCAAGGGTTTAGATCTCATTTCATCCATTTTTTGTTGCACCTTTGTGACCTCTTCATAAGCTTTTCTTATTTGAGGTTTATCAGTCAGTGGCCCTAGATTATTCAGACTTTTATTTGAAAAAGTGTGATAATACATATATTTTGTTCCCCACAAGAATAAAAAAGCTTTAGAACATTGGAAAAAAATGAAAATCATGATTTGCAGATATCATTTCACCATATGGTTGAGTCATTCTTAGTTTTGATAATAAATATGTCATGAGTGACACAGATATCTTCAGTCCGAAAAAAGTTGTTTCCCAATTCATTCTAACAAATATCAAGTTTTGACCTGGGCCCTATTCACAAGCCTTTCTTAATCACGTTCTAAGTCTTCTTCTAGATTTAGAAAGTAACACAACTTGCTATTGGTTAACCCTTTACTGCACAATGCCGCCTTTTGACGCCCCTGGGAAAGAAGCCTTTTGAAAACATGGTAGGAAAAGGAGAAAATGCTGGTAACCAGCATTTTCTCCTTTTCCCACAATGTTTTCTACCCTATCAAAGAAAAATTGCACCATTTGAGCCACATTGAAATTGTCATCTGCAAATGCTTTCAATTTGGACAAGGCTAAAAATTTGTTGTCTGGTAAAGGGTTAAACCAAAAGATGAAACTAAGGAGAATAAGAATGCTGTTTAGAATGGGGTTATCAACTAATACATCATACAGAGTTATTCTAAAATTATGGCTTCATTTTGTATGATTAATTGATTTTTGTGTTTATTTAGCATTGCCACCGGTTGCCCATGCGGGTGACGCCCCCCTGAAGGCTGTTAGTTTTGTTAATGGGGGATAGTGCAAGATACAGGATAAAACCCATCCTAATTTACCCCTGGTTCTTTAACATGCTCAATGTATAGCATTGTCACATGGTACCTTGGTTTAACGTCTCATTCGAAGACTATTAGTATTTTTAGATGGCCAGCCATGGGGCTCGAACCCACACCCTAAAGTGACCCCAGACTTGATGTTTACAAGTCCTTCACTCTACCACTTGAGCTATGCAAGAAGGTCAGTTCTTGTTGTATGTCTTCCTATCTTCAGGGTTTTTCTCTGCACACATATTTCTTTGAATCTGAAAATAACACAAGTTCTGATAAGCTATTTGGTTTGGCCAATCAGAACTTGCGTTACTTCCAAACTTGAAACCCCGAATTGTCTAAATGTCCCCCAAAAATCAGATAATATTATATCCTTTGTTTATTCATTTTAATGTTGGGCCAAATGTCCTCAATGTAGAAAGTATACTTCAGTCTCCAATTTTTCCAATGACAAAGAGAGCAAAGGTACAAATGGATCAGTATGACATTGTAGGCGGTAGGTAGGATATGAAGTACGGTGTGATAGTCCAAGACTGAAACTAGTTGTGGCTGTCATAAGAATGTCTGTACTTTGTACTTACTCATTATCAAATGGCAAAATGTTAGACTGTCCAAATTGAAAGGATTTGCAGACCACAACCTACATGCAGCTCAAATGTTAGAATTAATCTTTGAAAGGAAAGGAAAAATTTTGAGAAAATGGAAAATATGCTCCTTTCCTTCTTTCCAAGGGTCATTAAAACCATACTGTGTGGGAAGGGGTTAATTTACAGAAAAAAGATCATTGAGAAATACATACAAAGAGCACTGTGAGGCCCCAGTATTTATGCCATGACAACTACATAGATGAATTACTCTGCTCTTGTAGGCCGATGGGTGGAATTAAATGTCAGTCTGATAGATTAATCTAACTCTTCACCATACACCATATAATCCCGAGTTTTAAGAACCCTGAAGAAGAAAGCTTTTAAAAACAATATGAGAGAGGGAGAAAATGCTGGTAACCAGCATTTTCTCCTTTCCCTCAATGTTTTCTACCCTATCAAAGACAGAAATCATCATTTGAGCTTATATTTGTCATCTGCAAATCCTTTCAATTTAGTCCAGTCAAAAATTTTGTCATTAAGTGGCAGAGTTAAGAATGCAACAGGTTGTCATAAAAAATAGCTATCATTATGTATTAACCCTTTACCACCCAATCCCGACTTTTAACGACCCTGAGAAAGAGGCCTTTTGAAAACATTGTGGGGAAAGAAGAAAATACTAATTACCAGCATTTTCTTATTTTCCTACGATGTTTTCTACCCTTTAAAAGACAAATTTTATGTTTTGAGTCACATTTAGTATGTCATCTGCAAATGCTTTCATATGGACAGGTCTAAAATATTGTCGTTTGGTAAAGAGTTAACCCATTGCAGACGACAGCATTTTCCGGCAGAGGACAGCAGCGATTGCCAAAGGCACCAGAGGGTAGAGAGCAATTATAGGGAAGATTTCCACCCTGAGAAAATTTTTTTATTTATGGGTGCCTCTATGTGCATTTTAAATGCATTTTTGGATGCGTTTTGGACCAAATTTCAGTAATTTTGGTCGCAAAAATTGCAAATTCAATACAAAAAAAGAATAAATGTAAGTCTGAAGAAGATCTCTAACAACTGTTTCTGATTGGAAGCACCTGCAGACAACAGATTAAATATTGATCAGATGGTAAGATTTGTCTATGATAGGATAGAAAACTTTACCAGCATTTTCTCCTTTTTCTACAGTGTTTTCAAAAGGCTTCTTCTACAGGATCTTTAAAACTAGGGATTGTGTGGTAAAGAGTTAAGGATGGATACATTTAATTGCTTCTGGCAACAGAAACACACACCCAGGTCATTTTACTATAATCTAAAGCTTAATCTGGTTAACTCTTTACCAAACAACAAAATTTTAGACCAGTCCAAATTGAAAGCTTTAGCAGACGACAAAATAAATGTTTGTCAAAAATTGAAAATTGTTTTGGGAAGAGAAGAAAACATTGTGGGAAAAGGAGTAAAATGCTGGTTACCAGCATTTTCTCCTTTTCCCACAAGGTTTTCAAAAGGCTTTTTCTTCAGGGTCATCAAAAGCCGGGATTGTGTGGTAAAGGGTTAAAGATTATCAGTCACTGTTTCAGAGGATTTTAATGTTTTTTTTATGGGCCTGTTACTTATTGTTGTTAACTCATCACCACCTAAATGCATTTTCCAGCTGAATAGAGCTCAAGATGGAGGGAGTGATTTTGATTTCAAAACTGAAAATACTAATTATTCTGCACTAAATCCTATGTTATGGGTACTCATTAGAATCGTCTCATTGAGACAATTCTAATGAGTATCCACAACATAGGGTTTGGAAGAGAAATAATCGATTTAGAATACCATCACTCCCTCTTATCTGGACCTCTGGCTGAATGTGTTGGCTTATGGCATACTTCTTTGTACTGATAAAGAATGAATAGATGGTAACTTGCAATTGGTGAAAAATTTGCTAATGTTTACTAGGTGGCCCCCTGCTGGCATATTTGCTCACACATTTATGAAACCACTATCAACACATGTTGCTTCTGCTAATTGATACCCTGGGGCCTTGATTCATACCACAGCAAAACAATTAACCAGTAGTACAGAATGATTATTTTCTTGTGCTACTTCAAAGTTTAATTTCAAAAGCGTTACTCAATAATCCAATACTTTTCAACAAAATGTGATGAAAAAGAGGCATTAAAGATATTCTTGTTTCATCTTGCAGCGCCCAGCAGACCTTTGAAAACATTGTGGACAAAAGCAGAGCTTGCATTCTTCATCAGATAAAACCTAGATATATGTTTATTGTCCGTGTTTTACATGGGTGTTCCACATGTCTTCTGCAGCAAAATTACTCTTTACATGACAAAAAGTTTGACTTGTCCAAACTGAAAGCTCTTTGCAGATGACATTTTTAACCCACAGGCTGCTAGGAGTGACTCACTGACCTTTTGCTGACAGCGTAGATCAAGATCAGACTGCAAAGAACATGCAGTCTGATCTTTGATCTACACTGTCAGACAGTAACAAGGTGATATCTTTCCTCGAAAAACACCTCTGAAATAGGAAAATTTGGGTTTATACTGCTGGTTTAAAAATTTCATTTCTTTTATTTAGCAGGATAAAGGTTAACTCTTTGCCAAATGACAAAATTTTAGACCAGTCCAAATTGAAAGCTTTTGCAGACGACAAAATAAATGTGACTCAAAATTTGAAATTTCTTGTGGGAAGAGTAGAAAACATTGTAGGAAAAGGAGAAAATGCTGACAACCAGCATTTTCTCTTTTTCCCACAATATTTTCAAAATTCTTCTTCCTCAGGGTCATTAAAAGTTGGGATTGTGTGGTAAATAGTTAATGTGGCTCAAATGGAGGGACCTGTCCTTGACTGAGGAGAGAGAACACATGTATTACAGAAAAGGAGAGAATTCTGGTTAATCCTTTACTAAACAACAAAATTTTAGACGGGTCCAAATTGAAAGCATTTGCAGACAACAAAATAAATGTGACTCAAAAACTGACATATGTCTTGGGAAGGTTAGAAAATATTGTGGGAAAAGGAGAAAATGCTGGTTACCAGCATTTTCTCCTTTTCCCACAAGTTTTCCTAAGGGCTTCTTCCTCAAGGTAGTTAACCCTTTACCATACAATGCCGCATTTTGACGCCCCTGGGAAAGAAGACTTTTGAAAACATTGTGGGAAAAGGAGAAAATGCTGGTAACCAGCATTTTCTCCTTTTCCCACAATGTTTTCTACCCTATCTAAGAAAAGTTGCACCATTTGATCCACATTGAAATTGTCGTCTGCAAATGCTTTCAATTTGGACAAGGCTAAAATTTTGTTGTCTGGTAAAGGGTTAAAACCTGTGATTGTGTAGTATAGAGTTAAGCATTTTCTCCATTGCCAAAAATGTTTTGAGAGGCCCTCTTCCCAGGGATTGTTAAAACAGGATTGTATGATAAAGAGTGAAGTGGGTGGAGTATGAAACAAACCAGTCTATCGGTTTATTAGTGACAATTAACCAGCAGTTATTGCCATGCAGATTAGCTTAAAACCATTTTCTCATTATTTATACCAGCCCACAAAACGCTGGGCTTACTGAAATACAAAGCAGTTGCAGACAACAAATTAAATTTGGCACAAGTAAATGAGTATTACTGTGAAATGGATAGAAAACATAGTGAAAAAAGGAGAGAGATGGTCGCAGACATTTTCTCCTTTCAACACATTTGCTATTTTGGAAATAGGGTTGAATTTGGGTTTTAACCCTTTACAACACAATCTCGAGTTTTAACAACCCTGAAAAAGACGCCTTTTGAAAACAATATGGGAAAAGGAGAAAATGCTGATAACCAGCATTTGCTGGTAACTAGCATTTTCTCCTTTTCCCACAATGTTTTCAGTCCTTCCCAAAACAAATTTCAATTTTTGGGTCACATTTATTTTGTCGCCTGCCAATGCTTTCAATTTGGACTAGTCTAAAATTTTGTTGTTTGGTAAAGAGTTAATCTTTCATCAACCCTAAGCCTGAGGAAGGAGACATCAAAACATTGTGGAAAAAGGAGAATATGCTGATAACCAGCATTTCTCCTTTTTCCCTCGTTTTCCACCATTTCAAAGACAAATCATATGACCCACATTTGAGTTGTCGTCTGCAACTACTTTCAATATGCAGAGCTCCAGACAAAGAGAGTAATTTTGATTTCAAAATTGAAAATATTAATCACTCTTCACTAAACCCTATGTTATGTGTACTCATAAGAATCGTCTCATCGAGACGATTCTAATGAGTACTCACAACATTGGGTTTGGAAGAGAAATAATGGATTTAGAATACTATCACTCCCTCTTATCTGGAGATCTGAATATGGGCAAGTCTACAGTGTTGTCATCTGGTCAAGAGATAAAAATAACAAGTCTACAAGAAAATGCACCATCAGAGAGCTAAACTACATACCTTCTGCTTGAAAAACTGTTTGAAAAATTGCTCCATCAAATATTGAAGCAATTATCACTCCAGTACAAAACAATATCTTTTCCATGACAGTGTCTTCAGTGGGTACATGGAAATAAAATTCCTTTTTTTTCTAAGTCAACTGATTCCCCAACCTAACACTTCATGTAACCATTTGACAAACAGAGCCTCCACTGTTTTTTTTTTTTCACCATTCAAAGAACCAGTTCCTATTTGTAATCTTGTTATCTTTCTTCCTCTAATGCAAGAAACTCTCAAAAATGCCAACACTTTTTCTAAGTGCTGTCACTTCAATCACTTGAGTTTTTCTTTCCTGCTAAGAAATTAAAACAGTCTTTCTTTTCTTTCCTAAAGTCAGTATTTTCTGTGATTGTCATCAGCACAGAAAAAGCAACTCCTATCGCCAAACCCCACCTCTACTTGAGTGAAAATCCACCACTTTTAACTTCCCTATGTAGGTACACTTCATCTATTTCTAATGACCTCCTTCTGTCCTGTTTTATATCTGAAAGAAATGAAAGTAACATTAAACCTTTACCAAACAATCCCAAATAATAACGAGCCTGATGAAGGTTTTGGAAAACATTGTGGGAAAAGGAGAGACTGCTAGTAACCAGCATTTTTTCCTATGTATCCCCACATTGTTTACTACCATTCCACAACTGAATTTCAATTTTTGAGACACATGTATGTTGTCTGCCAAAGCTTTGACTTGCATGCCCTTTCACATTCATGTACATGCGTAACTGTACAAATTTCACTTAACCCTTTCCCAAACGACAAATTTTGGACTGGTCCAAATTGAAAGAGTTTGCGGACGACAATTTTAAATTTGATGAAAACGGCAGAAAGTTATCAAAAAGGGTAGAAAACACTGTGGGAAAAGGAGAAATTGCTCGTTACGAGCAGTTTCTCCTTTTCCCACAGTGTTTTCAAAAGACTTGTACTGCAGACACATGAAAACCAGGGCTTGTTTGGGAAAGGGTTAACTCTTTCCCAAAAAATAAAAGTTTGGACTCTATGAAATTGAAAGCATTTACAGACGACAAATTAAATGTTGCTATAAATGATGATTTCTCTCGATACTAGTGTAGAAAAACATTGTGGGAAAAGGAGAAAATGCTGGTTACCAGCATTTTCTCCTTTTCCTACATGTTTTTCAAAGCCTTCTCCTTCTGAGCAATTAAAAGTTGGGATTTATGTGGTAAAGAGTTAAGACCCCTGAACCTGATAAGCTTTAAAACATTGTGGGAAGAACGAGCAATTGCATGTAACAAGCAATTATTGTTCCTTTTCCCACTACGTTTTCTAGTGTGATAAAAAAATTATCTTTTCCTACTCTTTAATTGTTTGCCTCATCCTTTTTGTCTAATATTTGTCAAACAATATACCCTGTGCTCTCTACCAAGTGACACAGTTTAAGACTTGTCAATATTGACAGCTAGTCTAGATGACAGAGTAAAATTGGCTCATATGTAGAAGCCGATCCCAACATCGAAGCTACGGCTAAAGCTGATGCCTGCAGTAGTGTGATGACTAACCTGGACTCTGTCTAGGCGAGCTAACCAGGACACAACATACATGCAAGGAAGTAAAAGGCCACTAGTAATGGAATACATGTATTATCCCTTTATCACAGAATCACAGTGATTTAACCCTTAACCCTTTACCGCACAATGCTGCCTTTTGACGCCCCTGGGAAAAGAGCCTTTTGAAAACATTGTGGGAAAAGGAGAAAATGCTGGTAACCAGCATTTTCTCCTTTTCCCACAATGTTTTCTACCCTATCAAAGAAAAGCTGCACCATTTGAGCCACATTGAAACTGACGTCTGCAAATGCTTTCAATTTGAACAAGGCTAGAATTTTGTCGTCTGGTAAAGGGTTAACAAAACAATCCCATGTCTCGATAACCCTGAGGTAAAGGACTTTGTAAAAACATTGTGGGAAGAGAAGAATTTGCTGGAAATGAGCATTTTCTCCTTTTTCCACAATGTTTACTATTGCTTCAAAAACATATTCCATCATTTAAGCCAAATTAAAAAACTAAGCAGCAAAAGCTTTTACATAAAATGGTAAAAAATGTTGTTTGGTGAAGACAAGACATCAGCACTGTTTGCAGAAGCAGCTAAAGCTGTGGTCTGTGCTTTACCAATCACTTGGTGCTTTACCAAACAATCTTGAGTAATAACAACCCTAGAGAAGAAATGTTTTGAAAGATTGTGGGAAAACAAGAAAATATGGGTTCACTAGAAAACAACAGGGCCATGATGGCCTTAAAGTCGCTCACCTGGGTCTTTTTGTCAAAAAATGACCTATTTCCAATCTCCTCTGAAATATCAAGATAAACATTCTAACAAACTTTCATGAGTATTGGCCTGAAAATATGGTTTCTAGAGTGTACACAACATTTTTCTAGAATTTATCTCAGTGGCTGCTTGTCTGAAGTGACATGACCCATTTTTTAAGAGATATCACCAAGACAAACATTCTGATAACCTTTTGTGAGATTTCAGAAGAAAACATGGCCTTTACAGGATACACAAGGTTTTATCTAGGATTTAAACTTGTGACCTTGTTTTTGACCCAACAAGATCCATTTTTATACTCATTCCAAGTATCATCATAACAAATGTTCTGATCAACTCTCATGAGCATTGGACTGAAAATGTTGCCTCTATAGAGTACACAAAGTTTTATAAAGATTTATCTAACCCTGTGACATAGTTTTAACCCAAAACGATGTACAGTATTTTCAAACTCACTCAAGATATCAGGACAAACATTCTGATCAACCTTCAAGAGTATTCTGATCAACCTTCAAGAGTATTGGACTGAAAATGTGTACACTAGATTTGACCTGGTGATGCATTTTCAAGCTTTTCTGAGGTATTATCAATACAAATATTCTGACCAACTTGCATGTGTATTGGACTGAATATAAGGCCTCTAGAGACTACAGAAGGTTTTTGAAAGATTGACCTGGTAACCTAGTTTTGAATCCAACATGACCCATTTTCAAGCTCCCAGATATCATCAAGACAAACATTCTAAACAATTTTAAAGGGTACTGGACAAAAAATGAGGCCTCTCGAGTGTACACAAGGTTTTTCTAAGATTTGACCTGGCGACCTACCTTTTGACCCCACATGACCCATTTTGAAACTATTTCGAAATATCATCAAGACAAACATTCTGACTGTCATGGGTATTGGACAAAATATATGGCCTTTAGAACATACAAAAGGTTTTTCAAAGATTGACCTGGTAATCTAGTTTTCACCCAACATGATCCACATGTTGTCAAGACAAACATTCTAAAAACGTTTTCATGAGTATTGATAAAAAAATGTAGCCTCTATAGTGCATACAAGGCTTTTCTAAGATTTGTCCTGCCAACCTAGTTTTTTTGACCCCATGTGACCAATTTTGGTACTCTTTTGACGGATTGATTGAATGTTGTTTTATGCCGCTTTCAATATTAGTCATATCAGGGCAACAGCTCACAAATTCATGAATTTCCTGGGATTCACTAGTACTAGGCTAGGGCTCTGAAGCATCTTGCCCAAGAAAACTCCCAGGAAAAACCAAGTGATTCCAGTGAGGCTTCACCCCAGGTCTCCAGGAAAAACCAAGTGGATCCTGTGAGGCTTGAACTTGGAGCCTCTAAGTCACCATTTCTACACTTTACAAAGGATCCCCTGAACTCTTTTGAGGTATCAAACTCACTCATTCAGACCAACTTTCATGAATAATGGACAGAAAACTTGGCCTCTAGAGCATACATAAGATTTTTCAAAGATTTGACCTGGTGACATGGCATAAAAGATCAAATTTGTCTAAGATTGATTGATTGAATGGTGCTTTCAACATTATTTCAGTTATACCACAGCCACAGCTCACATATTCATGTATTTCCTGGGTTTCACCAGTCCTTGGCTAGGGCTCTGAAGTGTTTTGCCCAAGGACGCTCCCATGAAAAACCCAATGGATCCGGCGAGACTTGGAACCCAAAGCCTCCAGATCACAAGTCCTATACTCTACCACTCTACACTTCCAAAGAGAAATTTCAGTTTTTGAGTCAAATATGTCGTCTGCAAATGCTTTCAATTTGGACAATGTTAAAATTTTGGCATTTGGTAAAGAGTTAATCTGTAGTTTTTCTTATCAATGAATATCTATACGACAAAAAAGCATGAAGAGAAAGCTTTGAAAACAAAAATTAATGAAACTTACTTTTTTTTTGCTGAGAAATGGAACAAATGACAGAAAAATGTACTTGCCAACCCACTGGGGTTCGCAGACAATGAAAGGTTTCAGCAACTACAGTGGGCGTGGGAGTTAAGTAAAATAGCAGGGCATAAATTAGATAGCCTTATTTCATTACCCTGATTGTAATGAGAAAGTTTTGAATGGAAATTATTGTCAGCTGTAAACATAGGAAAAGCTGATTACAGAGTGTGTTGATACCAATGAAACAATGTCTCCAAATAATTGGTCTGTGCCTCCAACTTGTCTTTGCCTATAACTCTTTACTAAAAGACAAATTTTAGGATTGGAACAAATTCAAAGCATATGCAGACAACAAATTAAAAGTTGCTATAATGATGATTTCTGTCTTTGATGGGGTAGAAAAAATGTGGGAAAAGGAGAAAATGTTGGTCACCATTTTTTTCTCCTTTTCCTACAATGTTTTCTAAAGCCTTCTCTTTCGGGCTTGTTAAAAGTCGGGATTGTGTGGTAAAGGGTTAAAAGTTCCAAGTACATTTTTAAAATTATGCCGAAAGGTCTTTTATAAGAGTTTATAATTCCAGTTCATTTTTTGCCTTACTGAAATAAAGGAATGCTACAAGTGCAAACTTAATTCTTTGCAGTTATCTCCCTTTTAACAATACAGTAATTATACAATTATTTTGCCAGACGAAAATTATGGGCTTCTCTATACATGTATTAACCCTTTACCAGATGACAAAATTTTGGCCTTGTCCAAATTGAAAGCGTTTACAGACGACAATTTTAATGTGGCTAAAATGGTGCAATTATTCTTCGACTGGGTAGGAAGCATTGTGGGAAAAGGAGAAAATGCTGGTTACCAGCATTTTGTCCTTTTCCCACTATGTTTTCAGAAGCCATCTATGCTAGGGTGGTCTATGTTTACAGACATGGAATTGTATGGTAGAGTTAACTCTTAAAGCATTTAACTCAAAGGACAAAATCTTAGACTCCTCCAAATTGAAAGCATTTGCAGATGACAGTATAAATGTGACTCAAAAATTGAAACAAGTTTGTGGAAGGGTAGAAACACTGTGGGGAAAGAAGAAAATGCAGATTACCAGCATTTTCTCCTTTTCCAACAATGTTTTCAAAAAGCTGCTATCTCAGGGTTGTTATTTAAACTCGGGATTATGTGGTAAAGGGTTAACATATCAGACATTTTCATCCTAGAACTATGACCTAAATAATTGCAAATTCATGGTTGCTTTTGTCTACAGTGTTTCAGCAAAGTGGATAGTGTAGACCAAAGATCAGGCTGCATGTTTTGTGCAGCCTGATCTTGATCTCCACTGGCTACATAGGCAACTATTGTCATGAAAGGTGCTTTAAGGAATAAGCAAGTCTAAAATTTTGTCATCTGGAACTGAGACAATAAAGATAAAATCATCATACAGTAGTTGGTTTGTGTTTTTGACATGTCCTTGAAACCTTCCCTGTTATGCATCCTGCAACTCTGATTAAACCCTTTACCACACAATATTGACTGTTAACACCGATGCTGCTATGCATGACTCATTGACCTTTTGCAAACAGTGCAGATCAAGAACAGACTGCACAAAACATGCAGTCTGATTTTTGATCTACAAAGGAGATATTTTTCTCCAAAAAATAGGTTTGAAATATCATTTTTTGGGTATTTACTATCAGCTTGCCTGTTTTATCTAACTCATTTGGCAGGATTAGGGTTAACTACTCCGAGGAAAAAACTTTTTGAAAACATTGTGGGAAAAGGAGAAAATGCTGGTAACCAGCATTTTCTACTTTTCCCACAATGTCTCTAAAATCCTTTTTCCTCAGGGTTTCTATAACTCGGGATTGTTTGCCAAACAATCAAGCCCCTTCTGAGGAAAGCTTAAAGCTTTAAATGACCCTAAGCAAGTAAAATATTTAAAAAAAAAAATTGCTGGGAAAGGAGAAAGTGCTGGTAACTAGCATTTTTTCCTCTTTTTCTTTTTTTGGTTTTACTATCCTTTGAAAGGCAAATTTCATAGTTTGAGCTACATTGAAAATGGTGTCTGCAAATGCTTTGAATTTGGCCCAGTCCACAATATTTTCATCTGATTAACTCTTTACCACACAACAAAAATGTAGACTTGTCCAAATTGAAGGTATTTGCAGGCAAAAATTTAAATGTGGGTTGAATGATGGAATGTCTACTTGACAGGGTAGAAAACATTGCAGGAAAAAAGGAGAAAATGCTGGTAACCAGCATTTTCTCCTTTTTTCCCACAATGTTTTCAAAAGGCTTACTCCTCAGCATCGGCATTGTGTGGTAAAGGGTTACGACTTTAATTTTCCTGCTTCAGTGGAAGCATCATGACATACTATAATGATATAAAATCTGACTATTTCTTTATTTTGAACATGCTTTGACCAGCAAAAAACATGAGCCATGCTCTGGAAAATGAGGGCTTAACCCTTAAAGCCCTGGAACCGACTTAAGTTGTTTTTGCAGACAGTGTAGATCAAGATCAGACTGCATGTTGTGTGCAGTCTGATCTTTGATCTACACTGTCTGCTTCTATGTTACATATTCCAAGGGAAACGATCTTGAAATACCAATATTTCGGACTGTGTTTCCTTATTTAATAGGTCCAAATCATTTATTCAGCACTTTAAGTGTTAACCCTTTCCCAAACAAGCCCTGGTTTTCACGTGTCTGCAGTACAGGTCTTTAGAAAACACTGTGGGAAAAGGAGAAATTGCTCGTAACGAGCAATTTCTCCTTTTCCCACAGTGTTTTCTACCCTTTTTCATAACTTTCTACCATTTTCATCAAATTTAAAATTGTCGTCTGCAAACTCTTTCAATTTGGACCAGTCCAAAATTTGTCGTTTGGGAAAGGGTTAACAAATCTCTGTAATCCATGATACCAGGCAAGTCATCACATAATTATGGATCCATAACATCCATTTTGTATAACAACCAACTGAATCATGAGGCAGACTGGTCCATTGACATGTAGGAAATTGACCAAACTCAAAAAGTTTTGGCCCAGATCAGCATGCTCTGACTGTGCAGGCTGACCTGAGTTGATACTTTTTGCAGGTGCATTAACCTTTTACTGCACAATGACGCCTTTTGACACCCTTGGAAAGAAGCCTTTTGAAAACATTGTGGGAAAAGGAGAAAATGGTGGTTACCAGCATTTTCTCCTTTTCCCACAATGTTTTCTACCCTATCAAAGAAAAATTGCACTATTTGAGCCACAGTGAAACTGTCGTCTGCAAACGCTTTCAATTTGGACAAGGCTAAAATTTTATTGTCTAGTAAAGGGTTAAGCTCCCTTTCAGAGCATAGCTCATATCTATGAAAAAAAAAATAGCGATTTGCAGTTAGTTACAACAAAGTAAAGCATAGGCGAATTTTACATCTACTAAAAACTAGTAAAAATCACAAGTAGTGGGTGGATGGTGATTTTAACAGCAAAAATATCTGTCTTGAACAGTATAATTGAACATCTTTGGGAAAGGAGTAAAGACCTGCTACAAGTAAATGTTCCATTTATCACAGTTTTTTCAAGAGCTTTCAAATCTGATATGATTGATAGACTGATTGAATGTATGGTGCTTAACACCGTTTTCAACATTATTTCAGTTATATCGCGGCGGCCAGGCACCTATCCATGCTTTCTTGGAGTTTCTTTTACCAGTAGAGTGCACAATATTCTTTCCAAGCCACTGGCTGCTTTCCCACATAATCGTTGTCAAAACAATGGTCAGCAATGAGAGAGGAATGAATCCTGTCGCAACAAATATCATTTACCCTCGGAAAGAAATTGGCCAAGCCTGGGATCGAACCAGAGACCCGCTGTTCTCAAGTCCTGTACACTTCCGACTGAGCTACCGGGCTGGTAAATTTTACATGTAGATGATCATTTTATATGTGATGGGGTATTGGATAGGAGGGAAAGGATTTTCACCCTTTGTTTGAAGCAGACCTCAACTCAATAAAGTATCACTAAGTTGACACATTTTCTCAGATGGGGATGCTAATAAAAGTAGAACAGTCACCTTCAAAGTAAATCAAAGGTTAATTTAAATTCCATTTCACCTTTCCTAACCCTTTACCATACAATGCCGCCTTTTAACGCTCCTGGGAAAGAAGCCTTTGAAAACATTGTGGAAAAAGGAGAAAATGCTTGTCACCAGCATTTTCTCCTTTTCCCACGATGTTTTTCTACTTTATTAAAGAAAAGTTGCACCATTTGAGCCATACTGAAATTGTTGTCTGCAAATGCTTTCACTTTGGACCAGTCTACAATTTTGTCGTTGGTAAAGAGTTAAAGAGTCAATTTATGCACCTGCATAGTTTCGAACTTTTAATCCAAAGTTTATTGGTTTTTAACTCTTTACCACACAATCCCGAGTTTTAACGACCCTGAAAAAGAAGGCTTTTGAAAACATTGTGGGAAAAGGAGAAAATGCTGGTAATCAGCATTTTCTCCTTTTCCCACAATGTTTTCTACCTTATCAAAGACAGAAATCATCATTTGAGTTACATTTGATTCGTCTTCTGCAAATGCTTTCAATTTGGACAAGTCTTATTCGTATGGTACAGAGTAACCTTATCTTATACATCTGTTCTGCCATTGGCCAAAACCCTGCAACATTAGATTTAGTCTTCTTGAAAAATGTTCAAAATAGAATTTTGTCTTGTACAGTCAATTTATGTTTAAACATATTTATTTTACATCGATTGAGAAACAAGTTCTTACAACTTATACTAATCTCTCTCGATTCTGCTTCCTGGAAACTACACCAGTACTCGTGCCGAGTGTGTGGGCCAATGAACAGTCCCAAAGTTGACATCCTCTCCTGGGTATCGAATTCAGGACCTTTTGATTACAAGGCCGACACTCTACCTTACAACCACGGACACACGGACAGTCAATTTAATGCAAAAACATTCTCTATTAACTTTTGTAAGTTTATTTCATTGTCTTTAGGCCCACATACCAATCAAATCTCTATCAGCTATAGCTATCACTGGCTAACAAATAACAAATTTCATCCCCCCCACCTCTTGCCTTGTTATTGGACAAGGAAAAAATTACAAGAGCATAACTTCTGTAATAGTAGATGGAGTAAACGGAGAAAGAGCAGGTAATTAGTATTTCCCATTTTCAAATAATATTTTCTTCCCTTTCAAAAAGCTGAACATTTTGATGTACAATTTGTCATCTTCCATAGCACTTTCTATGTGGACAAGTCTTATACGTCTTATTTCCATTAGTGAAACACTTTAAGTTAAATGCGCATTTAGACCTACTACCTGGGCCACGCGTAAACAAAAATGAATGGCATCAAATCATTATGAAGTATAATCAGTTGCAGCCTTCTGTACTAATAAAGGCACATTTCATTGCGATGCAGTGCCTAATAAATATGAGCCATGCTCTGTGAAAAGGTGGCTTAACTGTTTACCACACAATCCCGAGTTTTAACAACCCTGAATGAGGGAGCTTTAGAAAACATTGTGGGTAAAGGAGAAAATTCTGGTAACCAGCATTTTCTCCTTTTCCAACAATGTTTTCTGCTCTTCCCAAAACAAATTTCAATCATATTTGTTTTGTCATCTGCAAATTCTTTTAATTTAAACCAGTCCAAAATTTTGTCGTTTGGTAAAGAGTTAATACATCTGCGAAAAGTATTGACCCAGGTCAACCTGCGCAGTTCACGCAAGCTGAGCCAGACTGAAACTTTTCATTATTGGTCCAGTTTCTGTACGTCAAAGGACCAGTCTACCTTATGATACAGTCCATTGTTTGATATAATAGATTTTATGGGTCGATAATTATGCCATGATTTGCTTGGTATTATGCATCACGGAGATGCATTAAGCCACCTTTTGCTAGAGCATGGTTCATATATACTGCTCAAAAATTTGCTAGGGATCAGTCCATATAAGATTCAGCCCACATAATATATCTAGCTTGTATCAGGTGTAGCTTTTTTTCAGTATGACAAGAGTGCTCAAAGAGAGATAACTCTATCAGACTAGCCATCATGATTGTTGTTGTGGTCTGATAAAGTGTTAACCCTTAAGCTGCTAAGCTCGATTCGCTGACCTTTTGCGAACATTGTAGATCAAGATCAGACTGCACAGGACATGCAGTCTGATCTTGGATCAACACTGTTCGATACGGAGATACTTTTCTTCACAAAGTAAGTTTGAAATAACATGATTCCGGTTTTTACTATTGGCTTGAAAGTTTTATTAAAGTTACTAAGCAGGATAAGGGTTAAATGCATTTGGTACAAGGACTCTTGAAATACTTACACTCACAAGTGGTTTATATGTATTTATATCATAGTTTTGCTTTCATTACTGTTGTACTAAATCAGGATGCAGTTCAACTACAGGCCAGTCTTGCTCTTCTGAAAAGAAACAATAATATACAATTAATCTTTACCATTGAGATTAAGTTTATACCACTATTCATGGTGGGGCAAGTTGCTTTAGTTTAAGCCTTTACACAATCCTGAATCTTTTCCTGACTTGGAAAAAGAAGGCTTTTGAAAATATTGTGGGAAAAGGAGAAAATACTGGTCACTAACATATTCTAGGTTTGATAAACTTGAGGAGTGTCTACTTGTGTTGATTGTTTTGACCAATTTTCATGAGTATCAGACTGATGTGACTCAATTTCAAATTTGTCTAAGATATCATCAAGACAAACATTCTGATCATTTTTTATGAGTGTCCGACTGAAAATGTGACCTCTAGAGAACGTGCAAGGTTTTTCTAAGATCTGACCTGGTGGCCTACTTTTTAACAAGATATGACCCAATTTGGAACTTGCTCTAGATATAATCAAGACAAAGATTCTGGCCAAGTTTCATAAGTATCCAATCGAAAATTTGGCCTATAGAGTGCACAAGAGGTAATTTTTGACATCACATGATGCATGTTGCATGACTGCTGACAGACAGAGCATGATCAAAAAAGCTCGCTTTGAGCACTTTGTGCTAAGGTGAGCTAAAACATTTGAATTATATGTAAATTCCAATATGGAAAAGTCTAAAATTTCGCCACATGGTAAAGGGTTTTAGAAACAATAAGCAGTCCCATGATCTAACCAAACTAAAGTAAAATGTTTTTGAAACATATGCAGATAAAGTGAAATGCTGGTACCCAGATGACAAATATTTAGATTAGTTGCTTGTGAAAACAGTAGCTGATAAAAAATCAAATACGAAATGACAGGATTCAACTTCCAATGGATAGAAGACATGGTTTGGGAAAGAAGAAAATGCTAGTAATTTTTTTTATTTTTTTTTAAAACTGCATGTATTAAAGTGACCCCAAAAAGCCAATAAGCCAAGCATGAGATAAACAAGTTGGCTTTTTTCAAAAAGAAGCCAGGAGAGGTTAGCGTCAGTGTTTTCAAATAGTTTATTGGCCTTTAATTTCAACCTTGCTTTACATGACGGTCATTTGATCTTCTTTCCGCCTTCTCAAGTCGCATGATCTTGTCCAGCGGTCTTCTTTCTCTTTTTTAACAAAAATTCTTCATGCTTTTTCTTCTGCTTAGATTTATTTGCTTAATGAAGAATTAAAGTTATTTGAGAGGTCATTTGTAATCATGGCAAATTAATGTAACAAATCTTTTCTGAAATTCGTCATATCTAAAAGGACAACTAGCCCCAAAGATAACTCGCCCCAAGGCAAATCGCCCCAAAAAAACTCACCACAAGGCAACTCGACTCACCTTCAGAAGACAACTAGCCCCAAGTTATGAGACAACTCGCCCCACATATAAGACAACTCGCCCCGCTCTTATTACTATCACCTGAACGTATTTATAAAATCGAGACCTGTGTAAACCGCTATGATTTTTATCGACCTTCTTTCTTTCTTTTTTTTATCTATATATCTTTCTCTTCTGTCTTTTGTTTAAGTGATTGAAGATTACATTCTTTCGTTTACACCAAGTGAACATTGAAGTTAGCATAAATGATGCTGACTTGACCAGTCTGACATCCCTGACATATTCAGTTCATGGAATGAATTTTCTATTACCGGTACACTGTTAACGTATACCCGTTCTTTTCAATCAATCAATCAATCAATCAGTCACATCGATCGTTAGACACAAAGAAACAAGAGGGCCATGATGGCCCTGGGTCGCTCACCTTAGTAGAGTGCCTTTAAGGTTTTTCTTTAATTTGACCATGTGACCTAGTTTTTGACCACAGGTGACCCAATTTCAAACTCATATTTCATGAAGACAAACATTGTGACCAATTTTCAAGTCAACTGAGCAAAAAATGTGGCCTCGAGTGCCCTAAAGATATATCTTTAATTTGACCTAGTGATCTAGATTATGACCCCAGATGACCCAAATTTGAACTGGTCTTTGACTATATCAAAAGGAACATTTTAACCAATTTTCAAATCAAATGAATAATAAATGTGGCCTCTAGAGTGCCCACTAGCTATTTCTTTAATTTGACCAAGTGACCTAGTTTATGACCCCAGTTGACCCAAATTCAGACTCATGTGAGATTTTACGAAGACAAACATTCTGACCAATTTTCAAGGCAATTAAGCAAAGAATGTGGCCTCTAGAGTGCCCACAAGGTATTTCTTTATTTTGACCTAGTGACCTAGTTTATGGTTCCAGGTGACCCAAATCCAAACTCATCTGGTATTTCATCATGACAAACATTCTGGCCAAATTTCAGGTCATTTGAGCAATAAATGTGGCCTCCAGAGTGCAAACAAGATATTTCTTTAATTTGACCCAGTGAACTGGTTTATGACCCAAGTTGACCCAAATTAATCTTATGTGAGACTTTTATAAAGACAAACTTTCTAACTAATTTTCAAGGCAATTGAGCAAATAATGTGGCCTCGAGAGTGCCAACAAGGTATTTCTTTAATTTGACCTAGTGACCTAGTTTATGACCCAAGATGACCCAATTTTGATCTCAACGAACTTGTTTTGTGCTTAGATGGGCAAGCAAACTTAGACAAGAATCACTACATACCAAATATCAAAGCTCTACGCCTTCCAGTTTTAAAGAAAAATTTTAAAGTTTTCCTTCTTTGTTCCTATGTTCGAACTTGTGACCCCCGGGGCTGGGCCAGTTTTGACCCAGGGGCATCATATGAACAAACTTGGTAGAGGTCCACTAGGAAATGCTACATACCAAGTATCAAAGCTCTACACCTTCCCGTTTAAGAGAAAAAGAAATTTAAAGTTTTCCTTCTTTGTTCCTACCTTCGAACTTGTGACCCCCGGGGCGGGGCCAGTTTTGACCCAGGGGCATCATATGAACAAACTTGGTAGAGGTCCACTCTGAGATGCAACATACCAAATATCAAAGCTCCACACCTTTCGGTTTCAGAAAAAAAGAATTTTAAAGTTTTCCTTCTTTGTTCCTATGTTTGAACTTGTGACCCCCGGGGCAGGGCCAATTTTGACCCCAAGGGCATCATATGAACAAACTTAGTAGAGGTCTACTAGGCAATGCTACATACCATATATCAAAGCTCTATGCCTTCTAGTTTTACAGAAGAAGATTTTTAAAGTTTTTCTTCTTTATTCCTATGTTGGAAATTGTGACCCCCGGGGCAGGGCCAGTTTTGACTCCAGGGGCATCATATGAACAAACTTGGTAGAGGTCCACTAGGAGATGCTACATGCCAAATATCAAAGCTCTACGCCTTCAAATTTCAGAGAAGAAGATTTTTAAAGTTTTCCTTCTTTGTTACTATGCTCAAACTTGTGACCCCCGGGGTGGGGCCAGTTTTGACCCCAGGGGCATCATATGGACAAACTTGGTAGAGGTCCACTCTGAGATGCAACATACCAAATATCAAAGCTCCACACCTTTCGGTTTCAGAAAAAAAGAATTTTAAAGTTTTCCCTCTTTGTTCCTATGTTTGAACTTGTGACCCCCGGGGCAGGGCCAATTTTGACCCCAAGGACATCATATGAACAAACTTGGTAGAGGTCCACTAGGAGATGCTTCATGCCAAATATCAAAGCTCTATGCCATCTAGTTTTACAGAAGAAGATTTTTAAAGTTTTTCTTCTTTGTTCCTATGTTGGAAATTGTGACCCCCGGGGCGGGGCCAGTTTTGACCCCAGGGGCATCATATGAACAAACTTGGTAGAGGTCCACTAGGAGATGCTACATGCCAAATATCAAAGCTCTACGCCTTCAAGTTTTAGAGAAGAAGATTTTTAAAGTTTTCCTTCTTTGTTACAATGCCCAAACTTGTGACCCCCGGGGTGGGGCTAGTTTTGACCCCAGGGGCATCATATGAACAAACTTGGTAGAGGTCCACTAGGCAATGCTACATACCAAATATCAAAGCTCTAAGCCTTCCAGTTTCAGAGAAGATGATTTTTAAAGTTTCCCCTCTTTGTTCCTATGTTTGAACTTGTGACCCCCGGGGCAGGGCCAGTTTTGACCCCAAGGGCATCATATGAACAAACTTGGTAGAGGTCCACTAGGAGATGCTTCATGCCAAATATCAAAGCTCTATGCCTTCTAGTTTTACAGAACAAGATTTTTGAAGTTTTTCTTCTTTGTTCCTATGTTGGAAATTGTGACCCCCGGGGCAGGGCCAGTTTTGACCCCAGGGGCATCATATGAACAAACTTGGTAGAGGTCCACTAGGAGATGCTACATGCCAAATATCAAAGCTCTACGCCTTCAAGTTTCAGAGAAGAAGATTTTTAAAGTTTTCCTTCTTTGTTACTATGCTCAAACTTGTGACCCCCGGGGCGGGGCCAGTTTTGACCCCAGGGGCATCATATGAACAAACTTGGTAGAGGTCCACTAGGAGATGCTACATACCAAATATCAAAGCTCTGCGCCTTCTAGTTTCAGAGAAGAAGATTTTCAAAGATTTTGCTTTTTTTTCCTTTTTGTTGCCATGGCAACCAGAGTTGTGGATGGAATTTAATTCTTTGAACAATTTTGGTAGAGCTTCACCCAAGGAACATCCCTGCCAAGTTTCATCAAGATTGGCCCAGTGGTTTAGGAGAAGAAGATGTTTAAAGAAATTGTTGACGGACGACGGACGACAGACGACGGACGCCGGACGCCGGACATAGGGCGATCACAATAGCTCACCTTTAGCACGTTGTGCTAAGGTGAGCTAAAAACAGATGGATAAACTGACCTACCAGTCGTTAGTTTGATGATACTTGTCATTCATGATTGCTTTTATCTGGAAGATCTATAGGTACATAAAATTTTGACGATAAGCCATTTAAATAATGTCTCTTAATCCTAGATAATTACTTTTGTATTTCAGCTGATGAGTTGAGAACCAATATGTAAGGAGTTTATGCTCAGGATGAAAATTTTGCTTGATTTTAGGAGTCTTTTTTTTTTTTAACGTGGGCGCGATTATTCAAATTCTGTGAACTAGCCCATGTTTCATAAACTTTTGATGAGTTGTCTTCTGCGTGGGCGAGTTGTCTTCAGTTTGGGGCGACTTGTCTTCACAATGTGGGGCGAGTTGTCTTCGGACGATTTTTTGTAGGGCGAGTTGTCTTTGGGCGAGTTGTCTTTGGGGCGAGCTGTCTGTCATTCCTAAAAATAGAACCACGTCTATTTCTTATTTCGGTTTTTTGATTTCACTTTATTTACAAAACCATGACGAAAAAGACTGTGTACCATACTACTTTCGCAAGAAAAATGGATTTAGACAGCGAATTCTGTGGCAGTCTGCGTTTTAAACTCACCACTGTTGGAGAGGTCTGATGACCTCTCCAATTAGATGATACAAAATAAATTTTGTTCTGTTCACACAAATTAATTACCTGGATGTTGAAACCGATAAGGTTGTCAACCATCCATCAGTCTGGCTGATTGAGGTGCTCTCCAGTATTGCATTAAGAACTGATAAATTAACACCTGCAATAACAAAATGAGCATTGGCATCAACCTAACCCTTAAGCTACTTGACTTGGGGAGCTTTTTGCAAACAATTCAAATCAAGCTCAGACTGCACAGATCGTGCAGTCTGATCTTTGATCTACACTGTGTGATATTATCAAAATATTTCAAACAAAAAATCTGACATTGATAGCAGCTGGAATTTTTTATCTGATTTATCTAGCAGCATATTTCCACCAGGAGATTTTTTTTTTTGCAGCAGGGCACTTTTAAAAACTTTGTGGTAAAAGGAGAAATTGCTCACAATAAAAAACATCTCCTTTTGTCACAATGTGTTACTTGAATAATGTGTTTGAAACCTAAATACATCTTGGGTATCCATATTTCAAAGGATGTTTTCTTTCTCAGGGTCATTAAAAGTCAGGATTGTGTGGTTAAGGGTTAATGAAAATAGATCAAAGGGATAACTGCAGTTCTAGGTGTAATATGATCTTCCAATCAAATTTCAAATCTCACATTTATTTCAGTTTTAGCCATTTACCCAACAATTCTGAGTTTTATCCACCCTGAGAAAGAGATCTTTTAAAAACACTGTGTGAAAAAAGAGAGTGCTGGTATAACCAGTCCTACGTACAAGCCCAAATCCGTCCTAAGATTTGAGGACAGCGGTACTTTTGGAAACTGTTATGTTAATAGCCTGATAATCACTATAATGGCCCATTAATGTCTTGGTCAGCCCAAAATCCTAACAGCCCAGTCTCTGACTCCAATCCCCTGGGAAATATTTGAAGATAAGATGAACAACTCTGGGTCTAGGCATTACTACAGACAGACCCTTTTTTACCTGTAAAACTTGTCTCTGTTTTAAGACTTTTCAAAGTCTAAAAAAACAGTAAGATCAACAAGACCAGTAGGGATTAAAATTGAGCTATAAAAAGGCCCTATTTACATTTTTCATTCAAATACAAAAAAATACCAAGGAAGACTTTGAAAACACTGTTTGATTGAGAAAAAATTGTTTTTCATCAAGAACTTCTCTATGGATAATTTTTTGGCAAAATCAAAGAACTGAAAGTCCTGAAAAGCAGATTTGTGTAGAAGCTTCAGGTCAGGCTTTGTGCTACTTTGGCTATGCTTCATTGTTCATCTTCTTTTGAAAACATTTTCCCCGCAAATCTTCATGAGGCTATAGTAACTGTTTTCCCTTTTGCCATGGAGAAGCTTGTTCTGATCGTTTCTTCGAATATCTTAGACAGTATTTAGTATGGCTTTTAAGGCTATCTCACAATTAAAAAGGCCTTTTCTTGCGGTAAATGTATTTTCTAGTGAAACACTAATAAGAGTTACAAAATATTATTTTCACTGCAAAAAATAAAGAAAATGTGGAGTCACATTCACAAAAAAAGGTGCAAATTTGGTGGTCAAATGATGGGTTAGTCCCTTTGCAATCAATAACTATGTCTATTTTTATGAGATCAAGAATGATATCATTTTTGGAATACAGTCAGACATGATTGGCATGTATTATTTTGATCCTATGCTAATCTCACAAACGTTTGTGAAATTTTGCTGCAAAATCTATAAGTAACTTATAAGGCTTCATGGCCAAGGAAATACCTCTGATTTTTTTCTTCATTTTTTTTTTTCTTCTTTACTGATAGTTTGCCATCTATCACCTTGCTTAGTGATGAATCATTTTTAAAAGTTTTGGAAGATTTAAGAATCTGAAAAAATCCCTTTAAACTCTTGAAAGTTTGTGTTCATGACACAAGCCTTTTTTCTTTTGATCAAACTCAGGCTGCATATTTGGTTTGGCAAACTTTAAAGACACTGCTCTTAGGCTTAAAAACTAGATTAATAGGTCTAATCTCAGGGAACCTTATCAGTGCATGACAAGTGATGAGACCATTTCATAGCCCCAGTGCTTGTGGGTGACCCAGGAATCATATAGAAAAGTACTGTTTTGTCAGTGCTCAATCTACCTCATTAGGCACATTTGATCCCTTTTGCCTGTCTAAAGAAGGAAGCAGTTTTGACGCATACAATATTTCTGGGGAAACTAATACAATTTATGAACGTTAGACACTATAATGCTCTCCAGGTTTAATACTGGTTGCAGTTATTTGATAATGCTGTTGAAAACGGCCAAGCCCTCCATTTTAAGAAAAGTAGAGAATAGGTCTTTGGTACTTTATCACAGCAGGGTCAGTCTGCAGACTCTGCAATAGGGATTTTAATACTAAGTGACCCCTATTGGGTTACTTCCAATTGGTCAATATTTAAATTCTTCCCTCCCAATTTGTTTTGGTGTCTTAACCAAGTTTAAAAATGACCACAATTCAGGCGATAGGTCTATAATTATATACAAGTAAAAACATTGGGAATGTCCATGCCAGGCTGAATCAATAGATACTATATGCAATTGAATTTGTGAGCATCTTTCTTCATATACACACATATTACCAAAGTGCTCACCATCTCTGTGCAAATTATCCGTCAATTTGTATTATTTGAGACTTTCAAAGTCCTTCTGTTTCTGTAACTTATATTTTGTGACAGTTATTGAGAAGGCATTAGGTCAAATTTCACTGTAGCTACTATATGTATACCCAATCTTGAAGACATGTTTTCAGAGAGGCCACATTATAAAACAAATCATATGAGGTTGTAATATGTATGTAGGGTGCAAAACTAGGTCATATGATTCAGTTTCAAAACAAAAAAAGATTTCTCTGATCTTCTCCACTAAATTTTGACTGATATTAGTATGCTCACACCAGACAGTTCTTATTTGGTTCAGACTGCACTTTAAGCATCATTAGTTATCCCCAATACTTGGATTATTTTACAACTCATCCATTGCAAATCAAATAGTAAAGGCTTTTCCTGGTCTACTGTCTTTGTATTGGAGTTAAATGCCATTTTAACAGTTCAGGTCATATCATGGCAGTCAGTGACGCACCCATGTGTTTTCTCACACCAGCACTGACACAACTTTCTTTTCAATGCCACTGACTACTTTTCTCACATGCATCAGAGGTGAGATTTCCTGGCCTAATTTTAGTCAAAAGATCATCTAGATTTCAGCCATAAAATCTCCAGTTAGTAATCATAGTGAGACTCCAAGATGAAGAGTTTTAAATGGAATTAAAAGCTGTTTGAAAAGTCATTCTTTCAGCTGCTCATGAATATTGATGAAAATGAGATTTTGATAATCATACTTTCTAACATCAAAGTGGTGTCTGTAGTTGTGAGGTAAAGCATCGACCTCATAACCATTAGGTCCTGAGTTCGATACCCAGAAGCAGGTGTCAACTTTGGGATTGTTTATTGGCCCACACATTCGGCACGAGTACTGGTGTAGTTCCCAGGGAGCAAAATCTAGGGAGATTGGCTTAAGTTGTCAGAACTTGTTTCTCAATCAGCGTAAAATAAATATTTTCTCCTTTACCCCACAATGTTTTCTACCCTATGATAGACATTTCATGTTTGAGTAACATTTAATTTGTTGACTGCAACTGCTTTGAGTTTGAAGAAACCTAATATTTTGTTGTTTTGTAAAGATTCAATACTTTATCTAATAAAATGTAGACTTATCCACCCTGGAAACATTTGCAGATGACAAAATTCATTTCAAAAGAATGTGTCTGCATTGCATATCCTGTGCAGCTAAATCTTGACTTACTCTGGCCACAAAAGCAACCATATACTAGAGAAGTCACAAGCAAAATGTAGATGGACTTGTAATTTGAAAGACAAGCTTATTTCAACTTAGAAAATGTTTTAGGGGCTTTATCTAAATTTCTCCATATTTCCATTGTGTTTTAGACAATAATGATACAAGATACTTGAACAAAAAATAGTTTAAGTACATGCACATTTCCTTGGGTCTTCAAAGGTATGCAATTTTAAACCCTAATTTAACACTCAATAAAAGCAAAATGCAAAAGTTTTTGATACATCTACAAGCTCACACCCCGCTAACACAGTAGAAGTTGAAATATTTTCAGAATTGCTCCCTGGAAGAAAGCACAGATTTGAAGTTCTATAAATGCAAGACTCTCCAGGGCTTATCAGTTTTAGGATCAAGTTTCACACAGTGACCCAGAGAATAGAGTTTCTGGTCAGACTGGTTGGGACTAATTACATGCAATAAATTATACTGTCCTATCAGGGTGGTTGACAGGGTAACTGTTCCACTAGAATCTGGGATTTTCAGGGAAAGTGGGCTTGTACGTAGGACTGTAAGTAGCATTTTCTTCATTTCCTAGTCTAATTCCTACAATGTTTTCTCCCCCTTCAAAGTCAAATTCTTCGAGGGATATTTAAGTTGTCACCTGTCAAAAAGTTCAAATTTGAACCAGTCTAAAATTCTGTCTTCTGGTAAAGCGTTGACCAGGGCCGAACCTTCAATTTTCACTTATTTATTTTGACACCTACTGAGTAGATTACTTTGTGATTAACCCTTTACTGCACAATGACGCCTTTTGACGCTCCTGGGAAAGAAGCCTTTTGAAAACATTGTTGGAAAAGGAGAAAATGCTGGTAACCAGCATTTTCTCCTTTTCCAACAAAGTTTTCTACCCCATCAAAGCAAAGTTGCACCATTTGAGCCACATTGAAATTGTCGTCTGCAAATGCTTTCAATTTAAACAAAGCTAAAGTTTTGTCATCTGGTAAAGGGTTAAGAATGATTCAGCATTAAAATTATTCAAATTTTTAAAACAGCGACTACATAATCACAGTTCATAATAACATCAGTTTTCAAAATTGTTGATGTGCAGCTTTTGGCTTCCTCTATTGGCCAGATTTGGGTTCCACCCACATTTTCTCCCTTTCCCACAATGTTTTTAAGGGTCTTTTTTCTCATGGTCATGGAAACATATATTGTTATATAAAAAGTCACTTAAATCTTTACCAAACAACAAAATTTGGACCAGACCAAATTGAAAGCATTTGCAGGTGACAAAATAAATGTACCTCAAATGAAGATTTCTGTCTTTGACATGATAGAAAACATTGTGGGAAAAGGATAAAATGCTGGTTACCAGCATTTTCTCCTTTTTCCACAATGCTTTCAAATGGCTTCTTCTTCAGTGCTGTTAAAACTCGGGGTTGTGTAGTAAAGAGTTAATGCATGAACACATGCCATGTGAAAACCTCAATACAAGCACTTCCTCACTGTCCTGTCATTTTGCCACATTGTCTACAATAGTCATCTACTACCAACAAAAAACAAATAAGGCAGTCATTTTGCCACATTGTCTACAAAAGTCATCTACTACCAACAAAAAACAAATAAGGCATATGCATGTGGCCATGTGTTAACCCTTTACCACACAATGCTGGCTTTTAACAACCCTGATTAAAGAGGCCTTTTGAAAGCATCTTGGGAAAAGGAGAAAATGCTGGTAACCAGCATTTTCTCCTTTTCCCACAAAGTTTTCTACCCCATCAAAGCAAAGTTGCACCATTTGAGCCACATTGAAATTGTCGTCTGCAAATGCTTTCAATTTAAACAAAGCTAAAGTTTTGTCATCTGGTAAAGGGTTAAGAATGATTCAGCATTAAAATTATTCAAATTTTTAAAACAGCGACTACATAATCACAGTTCATAATAACATCAGTTTTCAAAATTGTTGATGTGCAGCTTTTGGCTTCCTCTATTGGCCAGATTTGGGTTCCACCCACATTTTCTCCCTTTCCCGCAATGTTTTTAAGCGTCTTTTTTCTCATGGTCATGGAAACATATATTGTTATATAAAAAGTCACTTAAATCTTTACCAAACAACAAAATTTGGACCAGACCAAATTGAAAGCATTTGCAGGTGACAAAATAAATGTACCTCAAATGAAGATTTCTGTCTTTGACATGATAGAAAACATTGTGGGAAAAGGATAAAATGCTGGTTACCAGCATTTTCTCCTTTTTCCACAATGCTTTCAAATGGCTTCTTCTTCAGTGCCGTTAAAACTCGGGGTTGTGTAGTAAAGAGTTAATGCATGAACACATGCCATGTGAAAACCTCAATACAAGCACTTCCTCACTGTCCTGTCATTTTGCCACATTGTCTACAATAGTCATCTACTACCAACAAAAAACAAATAAGGCAGTCATTTTGCCACATTGTCTACAAAAGTCATCTACTACCAACAAAAAACAAATAAGGCATATGCATGTGGCCATGTGTTAACCCTTTACCACACAATGCTGGCTTTTAACAACCCTGATTAAAGAGGCCTTTTGAAAGCATCTTGGGAAAAGGAGAAAATGCTGGTAACCAGCATTTTCTCCTTTTTCCACAATGTTTTCTACCCTTCCCAAAACAAACTTTCAAGTTTTGAGTCAGATTTATTTTGTTGTCTGCAAATACTCTCAATCTGGACAAGTCTAAAATTTTTGTTCTTTGGTAAAGAGTTAAAATGTTTTCAATTTGGAGTAGACAAAAAAGATGTACTTGAACAGAACATATGGATAAGATTGGGACATCAATCCACTTAAAAATTTGCTTGATCATGCCAAAATATATAAAATGATATTTAACCCCTGAGCATTACATAAAAGCTAACAGAATGTTTACCAAATGATAAAATTTAGACTGGTCCAATTAGAAGGCATATGCAGATGATTTGTTATCTCACTGAAAACATTGTAGGAAAAGAGAAAATGCTGATTACCAGAATTTTCTGCTTTTCCCACAATGTTTGTCAAAAGACTTTTTCCTAAGGTTGTTGGGATTGTTTGGTAAAGGCTTAACCATTAGGCTGCTAAGCAGGACTCAAGGACCTTTTGCAGACAGTAGATCAAGATCAGACTGCCCAGAACATCCAGTCTGATCTTGGATCTACTCTGTCCAATAAAGACATATTTCCCCAACCCCCATTTTGGTTTTTACCATCGGCTTGAAAGTTTCATTTAAGTTATTTCACATGACTAGGGTTAAAGAGGGCCAAAATGTTGCCATTTCAAAGCCATGACAGAAAATATTGGACTATAAAGATCTAAGATCAGACTGCTCATTCTGTTATATGATAACTTTCTGATCCTGATTTACTCTGTCCACAAAAGCTCACCTTTGCTTGAGCTTCTCAGATCAAGGGTCCAGAGCTCCAGATAAGAGGTAGTGATGGTATTCTAAATCTATTATTTCTCTTCCAAACCCTATGTTGTGGGCACTCATTAGAATCGTCTCGATGAGACGATTCTAATGAGTGCCCATAACATAAGGTTTAGTGGAGAATAACTGGTATTTTCAATTTTGAAACCAAAATCACTCCCGCTGTCTGGAGCTCTGAGGGTTTAACATAAAAATGCCATAAATGATGGAGTGAGTATAGTATTATTTATGAGTGAGTATAGTGATATTTATAGACATAATAACTCAAAAGCACAAAGAAACTAAAGAAGGAACAAAGCAATAAAAAGTTACTTGTAGCGATGATGATTTTGACTGATTAGTATAATGTTATTACAGTGATCTCTGAAAAATTGCAGCTATGATTGATTGAAAATGGATTTTCTACAGGAACAAACTATTTAACATTCTGCCATTTTGCTCCAGCTCAAATACGCAGGACATTTGGAAAGCAATGATACAACATTGATTTCTTACTCCATCATGTTTAGAATGAAAAATAACCTCTTCCTAACAAAAATATGATCTCAATACAGTGCCAACAAAGTCTTACATTACAAAAACATAATATAATTATGTTAACACAGGAAAGCACAAAACATATACACAGGTTGAAATAGAGTTGACAGAAAATTAATTCCAGTGTCTTCATAGTATTGCTGCATGGCCTACTAAAACTACTAATACTTCTTCCTGTGACTCTTTAAAAACTAGGCCCTGTCTGACAGTGCTATACAACATGCATGTTAACCCTTTACCACACAATCCCGACTTTTAACGACCCTGAGAAAGCAACCTTTTGAAAACATTGTGGGAAAAGGAGAAAATGCTGGTAACCAGCATTTTCTCCTTTTCCCACAATATTTTCTACTCTTCCAAAAACAAATTTCAATATTTGAGTCACATTTATTTTGTTGTCTGCAAAAGCTTTCAATTTGGACTGGTCTAAAATTTTGTCGTATGGTAAAGAGTTAAAGTATCAGAGCACGTTAAAGAACCAGGCATAATTTAGAGCAGGTTTCGTCCTGTATCTTGCACTATCCCTCATAACATAATTAACAGCCTTGAGGTGGGGGAAGTCACTAATATTGGCAACCAGTGGCAACAACAAATAAACTAAAAAAAGGATCACAGATCAAGAAATCTGAAAAACGTGGACCCAAAGATCATTTAACTCTTTACCAAACGACAAAATTTTAGACCAGTCCAAATTGAAAGCATTTGCAGATGACAAAATAAATGTGACTCAACAATTAAAACTTATTTTAGGAAGAGTAGAAAACATTGTGGGAAAACGGGAAAATGCTGGTTACCAGCATTTTCTCCTTCTCCCACAATGTTTTCAAAAGGCTTCTTCCTCAGGGTCGTTAAAAGTCGGGACTGTGTGGAAAAGGGATAATTGAATACATGTACTTTGCAGAGGAATCATATATGTGGTTTTGGAGAGGAAGATTTCTATAGATTTTCAACATTTTTCAGGTTCGTTGCTATGGAAACCAGAGTACTTGATGGCTATAACTTCTTTGAAGAAATTCGGAAGAGGACCATGGTGCCCAAAATTGCTTCAAGTTTCAAAAAAAGCCTGAAAAAGAAAAGTTAACACACGCTTTGAGGCATGCATGTATGAAGGATACTGGACCATGACTTATCAGCTCCCTGCCTTGAAAATCAGTTACTGGCTGAAAATGTAAGCGTAGGAAGGGTTCATACCTGTTAGGCAATATGGGTAATCAAATAATTAACAACAGCTGGTTAACTGGAGTATTGTTAGGCAAGGCAGGCTCAAAAAGTAATCGAAATACAATATTTTGCTTTAACCCTTTCCCAAACGACAAATTTTGGACTAGTCCAAATTGAAAGAGTTTGCAGACGACAATTTTAAATTTGATGAAAATGGCAGAAAGGTCTCAAAACGGGTAGAAAACACTGTGGGAAAAGGAGAAATTGCTCGTTATGAGCAATTTCTCTTTTTCCCACAGTGTTTTCAAAAGACTTGTACTGCAGACACGTGAAAACCAGGGCTTGTTTGGGAAAGGGTTAACCTCACACAAAATATTGGCACTGATTTCTAGGTTTTTCTTGACTTATTCCACAGCAATCTGTTTGGCTTGCAACTACAGCAGATAAATAGACATAATACACAATTTTTTCCATGACCTTACAAAAGATGTACACAAACACACACATATAGTACCAGTTTTATCATGACTGTCACCTTTTACCCTTTATGAAATGATCCATCATACTTGGAACATGCATCTTCTCTTTGTCTAAAATATTTTCACAGGCCATCTTCTTCAGGATCATATATAAATGGGATTGTTGGCTAAAACTTTAACCCTTCACTACAAGGCAATATTATAGACATTTCCCAATTGAAAGCATTTGTAGACAACAAAATAAACAGGACTCAAAAACTGAAAATTGTTTTTGGAAGGACAGAAAACAATTCAGGACATGGACAAAATGCTGGTTTCCAGCATTTTCTCCTTTTCCCACAATGTTCAAAAGCCTTCTTCATAAGGGTTGTTAACCCTTTCAGCGCCATAGGCGAAAACAGACTTTTGCGGATGGCACAGATCAAGATCAGACTGCACAGAATGTGCAGTCTGATCTTTGATCTGTACTGTCCGCTTGATTGGTCAAGCCCCTACGATAAAAATCTTTCTGGGTCTCTGTGGATTGCATTTACAGCCACCGAAATAAGTCAAGTTTATTTATTTGGCGCCAAAAGAGTTAAAAGGCTGCATTGTGTGGTAAAGGAATGAATCAAAACTGTACTTGTCACTACACATATAAATAAGCGCACATGAAATTCCATCAGAATTTTCCTTTTTAAACTTATCTTTGCTTCTTCCCCCCCCCCCCCAATTCTCCCAAAACATTCTGAAAAACACAAAATAGACAACAAAATAGACAAACCCGGAGGCTCACACATTAGCAACAAATGACCTACATTTACCTGCACCACAGGTAATTAACAATACTGATTGACAGTTAACCACTCATTCCTCTCATTATCACTCACAAACAATGCCATGGATTCCTGTAGTGTTTACAAAACATCTTTATTTCCATCAAAACTGGTGCTGTATCACCTCCACCATTTATCAATGTCTTACCAAACTCAGGAATGAAGCCTACACCTAACACATTCCAGAGCTCCAGATAGAGGGAGTGATTTTGATTTCAAAATTGAAAATGTTAATTATTAGTCTATAAACTCTATGTCATGGATACTCATTAGAATTGTCTCATCAAGCTGATTCTAATGAGTACCCACAACATATGGTTTGGAAGAGAAATAATAGATTTAGAATACCATCAGTCCCACTTATCTGGAGCTCTGACATTCACCATAATTTTTGTATCTGCAAGTCCTTAGTCCACCAGATAATTTACACCTTTGGGTAGAAAGACTTTGACGACCATGCGGGAGAGGGCTCTTGAATACAGAGTTGAAACTAATTCTGTTAACTGGTATAATTTCCATGGTGTGTCACTTGGCAAGTGTCAACTACAGACATTTCTGGAGATATATACCAAAGAAAATTATGTTTTAAACAAATCATACGATCGATGAACTACATTCCTAAATATACATACACAAGAATTCTGAAATTCATATTGGCTGTAAGAATTGACCTGGCAGGGCATGTATAAACTTTGACGAAAGTCAACCAGTTTATTTTTCACTTTAGTGGTCTCAAGCCAGCTTGGCATTGTTTGTCGTAAATCTACGTAAACATATGCATCATAACAGTTCTTTGCCGATCCTTTGCTATGTATCGATTAAAGCCAAATACAGCTACTCACGATGATTTTCGATTACCTAATTTACCTCAATCTAAAATGCAGTGAACTGTAATATAGCTCCACCCTGCTCGGTCAATTCTTAAAGCCAATAGTACTTGCTGTGTCGTTGTTTTCTATTTTTTAACCTTGATTTTTATTCAAAGTATATCACTTTAAAAGATGGTTATTTTGTTTTTTTTTTTACTGTCAGGTTTCTTTAGTAACATTGGCATAGTCTTTGTTTTTAATCCATTTACCCTTGTGTTAAAAGTCAGATGTCACAACTTGATTCTTTGCACGGCATGTGGGTGCCAGTGCTTAGCTGCAGGTGCTTGATTTCAAGTGAAATTTATAAGTCAGAAAAGGGGCAAACATACTTTGATGGTTACCTGCCCTTGTTGTATGGTTCCCCTTTTGATAGTAAACAACTTGTCCAGGTTTGAGGCATATATCTTCAGTAATAACAGAGATGTTATATAATGTCCAAGTTTTGTGCATGACGACAATGCTGATGACAACAGGGCTACGACAATAGTTTGACGTTTTCTTCAAAAACAACCAAGCTAAAAATGTTATGATGAAAGAGTGATGGCATGAAATTCCAGATACCTTGAAAAAAAACTCACTTAACAACAAGTTGTGGCTCATTAACAGGAAAGGGCAATTTCTGTTTCCCAAAATGCAGCAGAGCACAGTCAAATAAAATGCATCAAGTGTGCCAGTTTCCTTCAAGATATGAATTCAACCCTTTACCAGACAAAATTTTAGCCATGTCCAAATTGAAAGCATTTGCAGACAAAAATTTCAATGTGGCTAAAGTTTATCTTTGATAGGGTAGAAAACATTGTGGGAAAGGGAGAAAATGCTGGTTTCCAGCTTTTTCTCCTTTTCCCTCACTGTTTTCAAAAGGCTTCTTTCCCAGGGTCGTTAAAAGGCAGCATTGTGCAGTAAATGGTTTTAAACCCAGTCTAGAATTAAAGTGTTTGCAGCTGACACATCCAATGTGGCTTACTGCTTTAATTTGTTTTCGAGTGGTTAGAAAACTGTAAGTTAGAACAGAAGAAACTGCTGCATTATCTCCTCTCCTCATAAAACCTCTTCTCTCCTTTGAAAATATATGTATATGGAATCGTTTCGGAAAGGGTTTTAGCACTTGTATATCTACATCAGATATCTTGACTGTAATCACTCAAAATCCAATTCCATATCAGTCATTCATGGATTAACCCCTTACCACACAATTCTGTGTTTTAACAAACCTGAGAATGACAGCTTCTGAAAAGATGGTGAAAACCAGCATTTCCTCCTTTTCCCACAATTTGTCTACCCTTTGAAAGATAAATTTCATCACTTGAGCCACATTTGTCACCTGTGCATACTTTCAATTTGAGCAAGTCTAAAATTTTGTCACTTGGCAAACAGTTAACCCTTTTAGAATGCAGGGCACAATCAAGATGCTTTTTCCCGACAACGTAGATCATAAAATGCAGTCTTATCTTGGATCCACAATGTGCAATATTTTTTGAAGATTACTTTGATAAAAGCATACATACAAAAAAGCAAGATTTTCTCCCAACTGAAAGTATCAGTGTTTCAAGCAGGGTTTTGCTTTTGTATGTTTGGTGTTAAATGCCCTTTTACTACATCATTTAACTCTTTACCGAACACAAAACTTTAGACCAGTCCAAATTGAAAGCTTTTGCAGACAACAAAATAAATGTGACTCAAAAAATGAAATTTGAAATTTGTGTTGGGAAGGATAGAAAACATTGTGGGAAAAGGAGAAAATGCTGGTTACCAGCATTTTCTCCTTTTCCCACAATGTTTTCAAAAGGCCTCTTTCTATCCAGTCCGTCCTGGATATCTCTTTACCATTATTTCATGCAAAAATCTTTCCAAGCCACTGTTTCCTTTCCCACATAAACAATGCCAGAATAAAATTCAGTGGTGTGAGTGAAATGAATACTATCGCATTATGACCCTAAATACCAGTTTTTCTGAACATTTTTGGCCGATCCAGTAAGTCACGTCTTAGTTTCAAGCCCTGTTCATTAACAAATGTGTTTCAAAATATTGTGGGAAAGGTATGTTTTCCAAAGGCTTCAACTAGAGGGTCATTAAAACACAGAGTTGTTTGATACAGGGTTAACCCTAAACTATGACACAAAATTTTAGACTTGTCCAAATTGAAAGCATAAATTTTGAAGATACCAAAATAAATGTGACTCAAAAATTGAATTTGTTCGTGGAAGGGCAGATAACATTGATCAAGGGAAAAGGACAAAATGTTGGTTGCATGCATTTACTCATTTTCCAACAATGTTTTCACAAGCCTTCTTCACAAGGGTGATTTACTCTTTACCAAACAATCCCAAATTTTGATGACCCCCAGCAAGAAAAGGATTTTGAAAACATTGTGGGAAAAGGAGAAAATGCTGGTGACCAGCAGCATTTTCTCCTTTCCCCCACCATGTTTTCTATCTTATCAGAGACAAATTCCCTCATTTTAGCCACCCACATTTCATTAAATTTTGTCGCCTGCCAATGGTATCAATTTGGACCAGCCTAAAATTTTGTCAATTAGTAAAGGGTTAAACATGAGGTTGTTTGGTAAAGGTTTATGTCCACACCCAGCTTTCATCTTTACCTATCTCACAAAATGACATTTCCTTCAGCAAACTTGCATTCCTGCATAAACGTTATCTAATCAAATGCTTTACATTTAGATATCATGGTGCATCTGCAGTGCATCACTGTTATAACCCTTGTTCACTCTTTTACAAAACAATCCCTTGTTTTAATAACCCAGAGGTAAAAGCAGCTTTCAACAGGAGGGCTGTTGGCCATAAAGCGCTCACCTGAGTGAGGTCATCTAGGATTGATAAAGCTGAAAACATGGTTGTGAAGGTGTAAAACAAGTGAGTGTACGACTTTAGTGACCTACCAGACCTGTTTTTGAATTTGTAAGAGATATCATCAAGACAATCATTGTGACAAAGTTTCATGAGTATTGGGCTGAAAATGTGGCCTCTAGACTGCACTCAAGATTTTGCCCAGTAACCTTTGACTTGACGTGACCCAATTTTGAATTTGTCAGATATATTATCATGATAAACACTCTGACCAAGTTTCATGAGTATCAGACTGAAAATGTGGCCTCTGAGTGTACTCAAGTTTTTTCTAGGATTTGGCTCAGTCACCTACTTTTTGATCCAACATGACCAAATCTCAAGCTTGTCCTAAAGTTCATCAAGACAATTATTCTGATCAATTTGATCAGTATCTGGATGAAAATGTAGCCTGTAGTGTGCACACATTTTTTTCTAAGATTTGGCCCAGTGTCCTACTTCTTGAACGGACAGACCCAATTTTGATCTGTCTGACATAATAATCAAGACAAACATTCTAACCAGATTCATGAGTATTCGGCCGAAAATGTGGCATCTACGGCACACACAAGGTTTTTCAACACGACACAACCCAATTTCAAATATCCCTGCGATTTCATCCAGATATTCTGACTAAGTTTCATGAGTATTTGGTTGAAAATGTGGCCTATACAGTGCACACACAGTCTTTCTCAGATTTGGTCCAGTAACCTACATTTTGACCCCATGTGACCCAATTTCCTACTTGTCCAAGATTTTGTCGATACAAACATTCTGACAAAGTTTCATAAGTATCTGGCTGAAAATATGGTCTCTAGAGTGCGCACAAGGTAAATGTTGATGACCCCATGACGCATGACTGATGCCGGACATAGCATGATCACAAATTAGCTCACCTTTAGCACTTTGTGCTCAGGTGAGTTAAAAACACCATGGAAAAACGAGAAAATGCTAGTTACCATCACTTTCTCCTTTCCCCCAATGTTTTCTATCCTTACAAGGACAAAGTTCGTGATCAAGTAACATGATTTGTCTCTGGAAGTACTTTCCATTTAGACAAGTCTACACTTTTGTCTGCAGGTAGAGATTCAACTCTTCACCAAATGGTCCTGTGCTTTAACCCTTTACCAAACAATCATGACTTTTAACAACCCTGAAAGAGATGGATTTTGAAAACATTGTGGGAAAAGGAGAAAATGCTGGTAACCAGCATTTTCTCCTTTTTCCACAATGTTTTCTACCCTATCAAAACCGACATCATCATTTTGGGAACACTGAATTTGTCGTCTGCAAATGCTTTTAATTTGGTCCAGTCCCAAATTTTGTTTGGTAAGGGTGTAACAAACAACCCTGAGGTAAAACAGATTTTGAAAGCATAGTACCTGATGGAAAACAAAACAAGAGCACTGCATGTGGGTGTCAACGCTCAGCTGCAAGTGCTTGATTTTCAGAGAAAAATTTAAGTCAAAAAAGGAGTAAAACTGTGTAAAAATACTTTGATGGTTATCTGCCCCTATTGTATGAGTTTCCCTTTTGATAGTTAACACCCGTCCATGTTTGAAGTAAATATCTTTAGTAAAAACAGAGATACATGTATATAACAAAATGTCCAAGCTTTTGCATGGCAACCACGAGGCCAGGGCTGTGTGGACAATAACTCATCGTTTTAGTCGAAAACAGCCAAGCTAAAAATGTGCATTACCAGTAGTGGTACCAGCATTTTTTCATGAAAGTTTCCAAGGCATTTTCTTTTCATTGGAGCCAATCTAAATTTGTCATACGAAGATGTTTTGAATATGGACAAGTCTAAAACAGTTGTCTCTGGTCAAGGATTAACTCATTATCAACCAACAAAATTTTAGAGTTGTCAGAATTGAAAGCATTTGCAGACGACAATTCAACTGTGACTCAAATGATGGAGCATGTCTTTGATAGGGTACCAGCATTTGATACTGGTGACCATCATTTTCTTCTTTTCCCTAAACGTTTTCTAAAGGCTTTTTCCTAAGGGTCGTTAAATCTTGGAATTGTGTAATAAAAGGTTAAACAATATGTAGAATGATTTGCAAACTGGCCTGCAAACACAGTCCGGTATGGTATAGTCATAAGTCTTTAACTGTTTACCACACAATCCAAAGTTTTAACAACCCTACCATAGAAATTTTCTGAAAGCATTATGGGAAAAAAAGATAAAATGCTGGTAACCGCCATTTTTTCTGACCTTTCATGGAAATATCCAGTCAACTGACTAACATATAATTTGAGGTCTGCTAATGCTTTCAATTTGGATGAGTCTAAAATTTTTTCAGTTGGTAAAGGAAGTTAACAGGCAAAAAATTATACATCAATCCAGATTGAAAGCATTTGCAACATCTTTTTACCAAACAATAGAATTTTAGACTGGTCCAAATTGAAAGCATTGAAGACAGCAAATTACAGGTGGTCAAAATGATGAAATTTGTCCTTTGAAAGGTGGAAAACACTGTGGGAAAAGGAGAAAATGCTGGCTGTTGGTTACCAGCATTTTCTCCTTTTCCCACAATGTTTTCAAAAGCCTTCTTCCTTAGTAATTAAAAGCCATGATTGTGGGGTTAAGCTTGAAGCTGATTGGTATAAAACAATCTGTTAAAGGCAGAAAATGGTAAATGCATTTTCTAAAATCTTCTGCCACAGCATCAGTAACCCTTTACCAGACGACAAAATTTTAGCCTTGTCCAGATTGAAAGCATTTGTACACGACAATCCTATAATGATGATTTCTGTTTGGATTGGGTAGAAAACATACTGGAAAAAGGATAAAATGCTGGTAACCAGCATTTTCTCCAAAATGCTGGTTACCAGCATTTTATCCTTTTCCCACAATGTTTTCAAAAGGCTTTTTCCTCAGGGTTGTTAAAAGTCGGGATTGTGCGGTAAAGGATTGAATAAAACTTGAGATCATTTGAAGGGTCAAACAATAAGCAAACAAATTTTCAAACTGTACTGCAAGTGCAATCACTTAGGGAATGTCCAACAAATTAAACACTTCAGTAGTAATTCCTTGCATTCCCAAGCACACTTCAAAACTTGACACATACCACTTGTAGGACTTGTCCAAATCTTGTCTACAAATACTAACTAACAAAGTTTGGTCCTATCAGCATATAGTATAGATGACATCATATGTTTGCTATTGCCATGCCCTGACCATTCAAATTAACCCAGTACTGTACAAATATATGTACAACTTTTTGCACCTATTTGGTTGACACCTTTGGAAAACACTAGAAAAGGGCAATGATGACAATAAATTGCCTTGTGTGTCGTTTCCAGACTGACAATCAAAGCGTTGAAAACGCTGGTATGGCATTTGTCAAGGGAGCCATTGTGTGGAATTAATAATTTGAAAAATAAACAACAGAAACAGTTTCAAAATATTCACTTGAAAGTCAATCTACTATATAGTCATGCAAAATCCAATAGAGAAGGGTGCCATCTTGTGGGATGAACAAGTCAGGGCGAACAATCCTGGGACGAATAAGCCCAGGAACGAACTGGTTTTGGGACGAACAAGCATGGTATGTGTGTGTCATTACGCCACTATAGAAGGCCATAGCGGATCAAGCTATTTTCGATAAAAAGGAAGTATTTCCACGATCGATGGCCTAATCCAATTTATTGTAATACGCCATTTTCAATTTCATATCTGAGTGCAATCGAAATATTTATTTTTCTCTGAAAAATTGATTTTAATTGGGTTTACTTCCTTCGGTTTTGCACAAAATACGATACATGATTTTCAAAATGTCGTATTGAACTCATAGTGGCATTGTCTTCAACAAATGCCACAAAAACATCTTTTTTTTTCCTTCAATCCAGCATTCCTTGGCAAAAATCTAACCAGACTATGATATCAGAAGAAAAAAAATTCAGATTAAAGTGACAGCAACTGTAGTTGACAAATTAAATATGGCTGAAATGATAGAATTTGCCTTTGAAAAAGTATAAAACATTCTGAGAAAAGGAGAAAATGATTGTTTTTGTCTCCTTTCCAGTAATATTGTCAAAGTCTTCTTCCTTTAGGTCATTAAAACAATAAATTGTTTGGAACAGGGTTAAATTGGTTTTCTATGTTACAGGATGGTGGTAGCATAATGTATGATACATTCCCTGAACAAAACTAACCATGTATAGAGAATAATTCACCAATTTCTGTCATGAAAGATAAGACATTGCTTGCACAATCTGACCAAATTATCAAGGATTAACCCTTTACCAGACAACAAAATTTTAGCCTTGTCCAAATTGAAAGCATTTTCAGACAACAATTTCGATGTGGCTCAGATGGTGCAATGTTCTCTTGATAAGGTAGAAAACATTGTGGGAAAAGGAGAAAATGCTGGTTACCAGCGTTTTCTCCTTTTCCCACAATGTTTTCAAAAGGGTTCTTTCCCAGGGTCGTTAAAAGGCATCATAGTGTGGTAAAGGGTTAAATGTTTTAACTCTACAAGTCAACAGAATTTCAAACAAGCCCTAATGTGACTCAAAAATTGAAATTTGTCTTGGGAAGAGTAGAAAACATTGTAGGAAAGGAAAAAATGCTGGTTGCCAGCATTTTCTCCTTTTCCCACAATGTTTTTAAAAAACTTTCTTTCTCGGTGTCATTAAAAGTTGGGATTGTCTAGTAATGGGTTAAGACAAACACAACCAAATCTTTATCTGGCAGGTGGCATAAATCCAGTTTTTACTTATTCTGCAAATTTCAATATCTGGTTTTATCACATAAAACCCCATCTAGGAGTGTATTAAACCCATGACTTATTTTCAATAATACACTATTGTATTATCGTTTTTTGGGTTCCGGTTCTGGAAAATCTGTAGTTATGAGTGCGTGAAGCCAGTGAAACCAACCACAGCACGTGCCGGAATTTGTACCACTTCGTCATTTCGCAGGAAAATGACATCATTGTTGCTAAGGCGTATATGCATTGAAAGCTTTATGGTTTTCATGTTTAATGTCAACAAGAAATGCAGCGAAAAGTATTTAAAACCAAAAAATTGTGGAAATCTTTCTATTTTCTAGCTCTATATAAACTGTTTCATTCAATTTTCAATGTACATGTAAGTGTCAGATCTATCTTCTCATGTATGTACGCAATTCAAACCGAACTACATTTGTAAACATGGACCCATGAACAGTATGTAGGCTGAAGGTTATGATGCAGGATACTTGTTTGTCTGTCATTCGTTTGATGTGATAAATAGAATCTCACAATCATGTTTATGTATTATCATTTTTATCAAACTCGATGACTAAAATGTATTTGACGCTCGCCAAGGCTCGCGTCACACAATTTTAGTCAACTCATTTGATAAAAATGATAATACATAAACACTTATGTAAGATCCTCTATTTAGAAAATGCCCATGCCAATTAACCCTTTCCCAAACAAGCCCTGGTTTTCACGTGTCTGCAGTACAAGTCATTTGAAAACACTGTGGAAAAAGGAGAAATTGCTCGTAACGAGCAATTTCTCCTTTTCCCACCGTGTTTTCTACCCTTTTTGATAACTTTCTGCCATTTTCATCAAATTTAAAATTGTCGTTGGCAAACTCTTTCAATTTGGACCAGTCCAAAATTTGTCGTTTGGGAAAGGGTTAATAAATCGCAGAGACGGGCCAGGGTATACCCCAGTACACTCTGGCATACCTTAGAAATATTGCAAAATGTCAAAGTTTTGTCTGTTGAGTGATACAGGCAGACACACCAGCAGGCAGACACACCGGCAGGTAGACACACAGAGTTAACCCTTTGCCAAACAATCTCCAATTTTAACAACCCTGAGAATGAAGCGAGAACGTGGTGAGAAAATGAGAAAATGCTTGTAACTAGCATTTCCTCCTTTTCCCACAATGTTTTCTAATAAATTAAAGGCAAGTTTTATCATTTGAGCCACATCTGATTTGTCTTCTGCAAATGCTTTGATTTTGGACAAGCCTAAAATTTTGTACTTTGCAGATAATACCTTATTTTAGCATGAAAGGTTAGACATTATGAAGGCATTACTACCCACAGAATTTTAACCAGTTACCACCCACAGATTTTTTTTTGTCTAATAGTAAATTAATTTTGAAGAAATTTCTCATATGGAGCCATTTCTCTTTTGCCACTAATTTTTCATTATGTACTTACTCCTGTAAACAACCTTATCTCTTCACCAAATGACAAAGTTCCAGACTAAACTGACTTGAAAGTATTTACATATGACAAAGTGAATGTACCTCAAAATAATGATGATTTCTGTCTTTAACCCTTTACTGGATGACAAAATTTTGCCTTGTCCAAAATTTGCTGACGACAATTTCCATGTGACTCAAATGGTACAGTTTTTCTTTGATGGGGTAGAAAACATTGTGGGAGAAGGAGAAAATGCAGGTTACCAGCATTTTCTCCTTATTCCACAATGTTTTCAAAAGGTTTCTTTCCCACGGTTGTTAAAAGTCAGCATTGTGCAGTAAAGTGTTAATAGGGTGGAAAACTTTGTTGGAAAAGGAGAAAATGCTGGAAAGCACACTGCTTTCTGAAATGAAATAAGAAATACTAAATTGTAGGCTGCTTACCTTGTAAAAATTCCAATTCTTGTGGGGCAGGTGAGGGGACAAAAAAGTATATAGCCCCTAACACCAGGAATTAATCCACACACAAAAGCATCTTATTAATTAATTTGATAGATATCCTCTATTTACTTGTAGTGTAAAGTCTCACACAAACAGCTTGCACTCTTTTATCTTCTCATTTAGATCTACTTACACAGTTAATTACTGTCGGAAATCCCACTACAACTACGTCAGTATATGCTGCTATCTCTAGCCTGTAGAATACACAAGTCAAGCCAGAATGGCTTATAAATACAAGCAGAGAAGATCCCTTTAGTGTTTATCTGAACATTACATCAGATGTCATGTATTCTCTTCACTGCACTGCAGAACAAAGTTTGTAGTTCTTTTAGTAACCCCTCGGCTGCAAAGCCCCGCTCAAGGACCTTTTGCGGACAGTGTAGGTCAAGATCAGACTGCACAATCTGGTTGTGCAGTCTGATCTTGGATCTACACTGTCCAATAAGGAGATATCTTTCCACCAAAAATACCTTTTAAATAGCAAAATTTGGATTTTTACAATCAGCTTCAAAGTTTCATTTCTTTTATTTAGCAGGATAAAACTTAAATTTGAGTTTCACTCTGGTAATAAATTGACTGATTCCCCTCATGCCAGAATTTTAATCCTGTATCATACATACTCTTAGGAAGAAGCATTTTAACCCTTTACCACACAATCCACATGTTAACGACCCTGACACAAAAGCCTGGTAGCCAGCATTTTCTCTTTTTTCCTCAATGTTTTCTACCCTACCAATGACAAAATCCATCATTTGAGCTGCATGATAATTTTCGTCTGCAAATGCTTTCAAGTTGGCAAAGTCTACATTTTTGTTGTGTGGTAAAGAGTTATGGGTTAACCCTTAAGCAGACGACAAAATTTTAGCCTTGTCCAAATTGAAAGTATTTGCAGACGACAATTTCAATGTGGCCCAAATGTTGTAATTTTTCTATCATAGGGTAGAAAACAATGTGGGAAAAGGAGAAAATGCTGGTTACCAGCATTTTCTCCTTTTCCCACAATTTTTTTCAAAGGCTTTCTTCCTAAGGTTTGTTAAAATTTGGGATTGTATGGTAAAGGCTTAATTACAGCCTTGTCTAATTCTCAATTTAATATAAGTGTATAAATTTCGTTGGCAGTAATGCAGTTTCAATGGTTTAGCCAATCAGAAATTGCGTTTCTTAATCTAGAATAAGATGAAACTGGCCCTTGGGTTTATTTGGTGCTTTAAGGGTTAACAGTTATTTTTTTTTACATACCAGTAAACTTTCCAGCTCAAACACATGCATGACACACAGATAAAATAACACACCTGACAGGAGAAAAATCCATATCTGCACAGTGTCAAATATGCTTCCAAATATGGTATGATGACGTATTTGAATGGGATGCACATGCATTGATTTGCAATTTGATTAATAAAAATGTTATGCTAGAATAGGATTATAAATGCAATTTAGAAGGGTTTTGGAATATGGGGCCCTGGTTTCAACAAACTACAATTGTTTACATTTTTGTTTATCAGAAAGATAATCAACGAGAGAGCAATACTAAATTTAGACCGAAGTTTTTCTCAAGAAAGTTTAGACAGAACATGTGGCATGTTAATAGGTATCCTCCCTCTTTACTTGCAGTCTTTACCAGACGACAAAATTTTTAACTTGTCCAAATTGCAAGCATTTGCCGAGCGCAAATTAAATGTTGCTCAAATCATGAAATTTATCTTCCAAAGAATACAAAAAACTGTGGGAAAAGAAGAAATTGCCAATTATTGACATTTTCTCAATATGTTTTCAAAAGCCTTCATTCTTAGGATTCTTTGGTAAAGACTTAACCCATAGGCTCCTAGGTGCAACTCATGGACCTTTTGTGGATAGTGTAGATCAAGATCAGATTGGACAGAATGTGCAATCTGATCTTGGATCTACACTGTCTGATAAAGAGATATATTCCCCCCCCCCCCCAAAAAAAAAACGCTTTGAAATAGCAATATTTGAGTTTTTACTATCAACTTGGAAGTTTCAGTGTAGTTGTACAGCAGGATACGGGTTAAAAGCTATTAACTCTTTCCCAAACAACAAATTTTGGACTGGTCCAAATTGAAAGAGTTTGCAGACGACAATTTTAAATTTGATGAAAATGGCAGAAAGGTCTCAAAGAGGGTAGAAAACACTGTGGGAAAAGGAGAAATTGCTCATTACGAGCAATTTCTCCTTTTCCCACAGTGTTTTCAAAAGACTTGTACTGCAGACACGTGAAAACCATGGGGCTTGTTTGGGAAGGGTTAAACTGTTGCAAGCAGTGAATCAGAAATATGGTCACAGCTGTTGAAAATGCTAGAGGTTGCTCCTACAAGTTTTTCTTTACTTTAATCTCTTTGATGTTTGAACTCTATGCACACCACTATGATTCTAGCGCAACCTGCAGGGAAAATCAAAGCTGACTGAAAAGCCCACTAGCGGCCAAACTTAAACAATTTGGGAGCCAACTTTAATTCTAGAATCGCGATTAATTTTTCTGCCAACTTGAAGTTTGAATTGAACTCGGTAAAACATTTTGTTAGACTCATTTAGTATCCATACTTTTCAATGGTATGAATAAAATTTGCCTACAATCTGACCCCTGATTATTTATTTTCAGCAGGACCTAGGACTAAACTGCGAATTAACCCTTTACCAAAAATTAATGATCCTGTCTTGTTTGGCTTACAGCCCAACAGAAGAGCACATTTGAAAAAAAAAATTGAACAAATTAACCCTTTCCCAAACGACAAATTTTGGACTAGTCCAAATTGAAAGAGTTTGCAGATGACAATTTTAAATTTGATGAAAATGGCAGAAAGGTCTCAAAACGGGTAGAAAACACTGTGGGAAATGGAGAAATTGCTCGTTACGAGCAATTTCTCCTTTTCCCACAGTGTTTTCAAAAGACTTGTATTGCAGACACGTGAAAACCAGGGCTTGTTTGCGAAAGGGTTAACCATTATAGCGCCCAATAAATCAAACCTTGCCAGTCTAGAAATAAAACCCAAATAATTGCAATATCAAGTTTGCTCTTGTTCAGAATGTCTGAGCAATACGGACATTGTAGATAAAAGATCAGACTGCACATTTTGTGCAGTCTGATCTTCATCTACATTGGCTGCAAAGGCAACTATAGACGTGAAAGGTGCTTTAAAGGTTAAAATAAGCTGGTAACTAGACTTATTTATCTCCCCTAAAAAGTTGGATATCATTAGGGGATCCATGCTCTTACAAAATAAATACTTTTTCAAGGTTTCTGCATAAAACATTATTTCAGTCATATCACTGTCACAGTTTACTTATTCATGTGTGTCCTGGGTTTAACCAATACAAGGCAAGGGTTAAGAAGTGTTTTGCCTAAGGACACTCCAACAATAAATACCCTGCACCTTTAGTAACAATTGAACCATGGACCTCCAAACTTCAAATTTACTTTCTCCACTCAGCCACCCAAGCATGAAAGACCCCCCCCCACCCCAACCCCCACTTCAGGAAGTAATCTTTGCATAGGACAAACTAAATCTAAATTGCTTTGTAGAGGTGATGCCATAATTTAACTCTTTACCACACAAGAAAAATTCAGACTGGTCCACGCTGAAAGCATTTGCAGACGACAATTTAAATGTGACTAAAATAATGGAATTATGTCTTAGATAAGGTAGAAAACATTGTGGGAAAAGGAGAAAATGCTGGTTACCAGCATTTTCTCCTTTTCCCACAATGTTTTCAATAGGCTTCTCCCTCAGGGTTGTTAAAAGTCGGGATTGTGTGCTAAAGAGTTAAGCAGTTCCTCCATTAGTGTATACGATTTAAATCAAAATCTACTACAGTGTAATACACTACCAAAACATCTGGTGACCAGCATTTCCTCCTTTTCCAACAATGTTTTCTACCCTGTCAAAGACATTTACCTTGATCAGAGCCATATTTAACTTGTAGTCTTCAAATGCTTCCAGTTTGGACACGTCTTATATTTTTTTCCATACTACTGTAAATGGCTTAGATATAACTCTTTACCACACAATCCTGAGTTTTAACAATGCTGATTGAGGAGACTTTTGAAAACATTGTTGGAAAAGGAGAAAATGCTGGTAACCAGCATTTCCTCCTTTTTCAACAATGTATTCTTCTCTTTCAAAGACAGAAACCATCTTTTTAGCTGCACTTAATTTGCTGTCTGCAAATGCTTGTGGTTTGGTCCTGTCCAAATTTTTGTTGTTTTTTGAGTTAATAAAAAGTGCCTAAGTGTCAGAAACTGGATAATGGATTTCTCCTCCCACTATATTTTGTCTCCAGATGCAGTTAATCATTTATCGCAAATATCTCTCAAACATTTTTTTAAATGCTTTTATCTGGCTTGGCGGAGTGTGTTGCAACACTTGCAAAAACAGGCCAATCAACCCTAATGATAAAAGCCTCATGCCCATAGCTTGTGATAAAGTTTTCAGATTTTAACCCTTAAAGAGCCTTTCAATACCATAGTTGCCTTTGCCGCCAGTGTCTGATCTTTGATCTACACTGTCCGATACTGTATTTTCTTTTCGGTGAAATCAACTTCGGAACTGCAATGTTTGGGCTTTTAGTATTGAGTAGAAATTTGCGTTTCATTTATTCAGCAGCTTAAGTGTTAAGGGTTAACAGTTATTTTTTTTACATATCAGTAAACTTTCCAGCTCAAATACATGCACACGGATAAAATAACACACCTGACAGGAGAAAAATCCATATCTGCACAGTGTCAAATATGCCTCCAAATATGGAATGATGACGTATCTCGTGAATGGGATGCACATGCACTGATTTGCAATTTGATTAATAAAACTGTTACACTATAATATTCATCTACCATTCATGAAAATGAAGTTACTATCTTCTACACCATGAATTGTTTCATTCTCTTTACTGTTTTCAAATAAAATATGTCTATCAATAATTGCAAAATTTTGTCATTGAAAGTTGTAGGTATATAATAATAAAAGTAATAATACCGTATGTTGTAGAAACTTTCCTGGTGCTTGTATAAATTTTGCTCCTCGCTGTGAAAGAAAATTTTGACATCTCGCTCAACCTTTGGTTTCGTGCGTCTGCAATATCGAATTTTTTAACACTGCTCAAATCAAATACAAGCACCAGGAAAGTTACAACATAATATTCCATATATATCTAAAAAGCTTATCACACAGCCTAATGTTGACACCACAGTCATATATGCACAGTAGTTGATAAAGTTATAACAGAGTAAAGCATCTAAAGAGCTGGTGTAGGTAAAGATCATGTGCATGTTCTGTGCAGTTTGATCTTGATCTACATTGTCTACTAAAGCAACTTAAGCCAGTTCCAGCGCTTTATCAGAAAATGATCCTTAATTCCGACTGCTGCCAATCCCAGTTATGTCAAATGATTGTCCCAGACAGAAAACACACTATAAATGACGCATTTGCGACAATTCTGTATGCATTTTGGACCGTAAATCAACAATTACATAATTCTCTTATCTCCCCAGGTTAACCCTTTACCACACAATCCCAAGTTTTAAGGATGCTTAAGAAGAAGGCTTTTGGAAACATTGTGGGAAAAGGAGAAAATGCTGGAGACCAGCATTTTCTTCTTTTCCCATGTTGTTTTCTGCCCTTTCAATGACAAATTCTTTTATTTGATCCATGATTAAGTTCCTTGCCTGCAAATGCTTTTAACATGGGACAGTCCGAAATTTTGTCATGTGGTAAAGTTAACCCTTTATCACACAATCCCAAGTTTTAACGACACTGAGAAAGAGGCCTTTTGAAAACATTGTGGGAAAAGGAGAAAATGCTTGCTACCAGCATTTTCTCCTTTTCCCACAATGTTTTCTGTCCTTTTACAAACATCACCATATCTAATTTGTTGTCTGCAAATGCTTTCAATTCGGACAAGTGTAAATTTTTGTTCTGTGGTAAAGAGTGCAACACTCCCAAAGAATAAAGCTATTGGATTGTCAAAGAGTAGCAATGAACTATCAGATCGGAATTGAACAGTTAGGTAATTGCTATATATTTCAACAATACTGACAGCCTATTATCAGTGGCATATTAATGGCTCATTTGTTTTTTAAGTTAGATAAACTTTAAATACTTCATGAATTAATTTAATAGGGCTCAGACCAATAAAGTATGCATGGCTGTCTAAGCATCAGAATATCATCAGTTATTTATGAAAAATGATGTTTTGTTGTTTTTCTTTGAAATCTTCTCTTGTCATATCAGGTATATCAATCTACCAGTCGAATGTCTGCTAAATCTACTCAATATCTGCTCTTCAAAGATGTCTTCTACTCACAGAAACCTGCTTTATTCTTTTCCAATCTTTGCTTAACTCTTTACCATACAATCCAGACTTTTAATGACTCTGACAAAGAAGCCGTTTGAAAACATTGTGGGAAAAGGAGAAAATGCTGGTAACCAGTATTTTCTCCTTTTCCCACAATGTTTTCTGCTCCATCCAAAACAAACTTCCATTTTTCGGTAACATTTATTTTGTAGTCTGCAAATGCTTTTGATTTGGACCAGTCTAAAATTTTGTCGTTTAGTATAGGGTTAAGCTGTGTCATTTTATGACACTCCACTCTATAATTTTTTATGTGTCATTCTCAGGCCACTTGTCTATCTGTGGGCTAAGAAGTTGCTTCCTCTATGTCTTTCTCAGATGTCTGTTCTTTGTCTTTCTCAGAAGTCTGCTCCATCAGTGTACTTCTTAGATGTCCGCTCCATTGGTGTCCTTTTCAGATGTCTGCTCTATCTGGGACTCTGTCTATCTGTGTCTTCTCCAATGTCAACTTTACCTGTGTCATCTCAGATGACAACTCTATTTGTGTCCTCTGATGTATACTGTGTACTCTACTCAGATCTCTGCTCTTTTTGTGTCCTCAGATGAATGCTTTATCTGTGTCCTCAGATCTCTGTGTCCTCAGATCTCTGTCCTCACATATCTATAGCTGGTATATATATTATTGTATATCTCATATGCATCTTGGATGTCTGCTTTTTGAATCAGCTTATGTCCAACCAAGGAATATGAACAGATTTTATGAATGGGAGAATGAATCTTTTACTTAAATAATTACTTCTTTACCCAAACCCCTGTTGTGAGTATTTATCAGTACCCAACAATCTAGGTTTTGATGAAAAATATGAATGTTATGATGGCCTATTCAATCAAATGTTTCTTTTTTGGCCCAATTGTATGCTGCCCAAATACAACAAAGAAAGGTAGATATAAAAAGATTTTTACAAAAATAGTCGAAGACAGATAGGCAATGAGGAATCATGGCTGCTTTCATCTCTTGTCAAATAGGCCAGATTTTTATCATTACTACATCAAAACAACCTATCAACCTACATTCTTAGCCAATGAACTTCCTCATCTGTTTCCTAAAAGACAATATTTTGAAACAGACCAAATTAAAAGCACCAGCAGATGACAAATTAAATGTTGCTAAAATGATGGTTTCTGTTTTTTGATAGGACAAAAAAACATTGTGGGAAAAGGAGAAAATGCTGGTTACCAGCATTTTATCCTCTTCCCATTATGTTTTTAATTGCCTTCTCCATCAGGGTTGTTAAAAGTCAGGATAGAGTGTTTAAGGGTTATACTTTTACAAATGTCAAATTTCAGACCCATTCCAAACAGAAATTATCTGTATACAATACATGTAAATTTGAATTTGGTACAAATGACCAAGAGCTACTTCTGATAGGGTAGGAAACACTGTGGACCTAGAACAGTTGCCATAAAAGCTTTGTCACTGGGTCAGGGAAAAGAATTCAAAGGGCCATAACTAAATAGATCCCAAGTAAACAGGTACTTTACAGCAGAAGGCAAAACTTCAGGTAAAGACAACAGCTTTGTTTGATAGGAAAGAAAACTAGAAAGGTGATAAAAGTGACACATACCAATGTGATGTCGATATCAACATGGATTCCCACAGCACTGAACTTTATTCTAAATCAACTTTCTTTCCTTGACAGAAGTTTCAGTAATGTATTTCCTTTCTTGCTAATTGATTCACCAGATATTCCTGCAAAAACAAAAGCTATCAATAAATCATCACAGTTCATGCCACAGTTAACAAGTCTATCCTTTCTGAAATGTTTGTGGTTCTGGTAGCTGTATAAATACAATGTACATGTTGGTTTGTATGTTTGTATGGTGTTTAACACCCTTTTCAACATTATTTCAGTTATATCCCAGCGGTTGGAGTACCTGTACTTGCTTCAACTCTCTACCACTCGACAAAAATGTAGACTTGTCCAAATTAAAAGCATTTGCAGACAACAATTCAAACATGGCTCAAATGATGGAATTTTTCTTTGATGGGGTGGGTAGAAAACATTGTACATTGGTTACCAGCATTTTCTCCTTTTCCCACAATGTTTTGAAAAAGATTCTTCCCATTTCCCAGGCTGTTAGATATGGGAAAATATAGCATCAAAGAAAGTAAGAGTTGAATTCCCAAGAATGAAAAGCGTTGGAATTTCAAACATTTGCCCTAAATCAAATATCCAAAACAAAATTCAGGGCTTGTAAACATTCACTGGTTCATGTTTTTGCCTTCCATGTATTGTTGTATACAGTTCCACTGCTTGAGTACTGTCCCTCATGCATGCTTCTGTCATGTAGGTGTATGCACTAAATGCAAGTGTTGTGACAGAGAATAAGAGCATCACATGTGGGTAGTACAGACAACTGTCCCCACAGGCAATTTTACTTTTTGATTGGTTGCCTCCGTTCTGGTGCGCAGTAAATGTCTCAATAAGAAGAGAAGCACCGCAAACGTCTCATTATTGAGACTACAAATGTGGGTGACAAGGCTAGTATTTTTCATTGAAAATTTGTAGTCGAAAAACTATTTTGAGGATTACCTGATTACCTGATATTCTGGTATAAGTTCCCCTTTTGACAGTAAACATCCAGTCCAAGATTAAAGTAAATTATTCAGTAATAAGAGAGATATCAGATCAGAAAATGCTAACATTTTTGCCAAGACGCCAACAGAGCTTTGACAGTACCTTGAATCTTTGAAAGCAGCCAAGTTATGAAAAGCTACATCATCCTTGCTACCATAATATATATTTTGGGAATAATTTTGTAAGGTGACCATGTAACTTGAAAAAATTCCTTTGTAGCCCTCAATCAAATAATACTGTGTTGAAATCTTTACCACACAATCCAGAGTTTTAACGACCCTGAGGAATAAGGCTTTTGAAAACATTGTGGTAAACGGAGAAAATGCTGGTAACCAGCATTTTCTCAATTTCCAACAATATTTTCTACCCTTTCAAAGACAACTTTCATGATTGACGGCACATATGCTTTAAAAAATTTTATCGTTTGGTAAAAAAGTCTGCAACTATTCTGAGTTTGAAGTAAACAATTTTCAGTAATGACAGAGAAAACAGCTGTGCTAAACTGTAAACTTGTCCAAATTGAAAGCATTAAAAATCAAAGTGCTGTCAGCACTGTAATTGGTCAACACTGAATTTGAAATCACAAAACAAATTGAAGTAGTAGTCTAACAGATCAAAGGCAATATTTTCTGAGGACAAATTATTAAAGAGTTCCAGAACCGGCAAGAAGACCTCAAAATGCCCAGGGACCCCCCCCACCCACCTCTTGACGCACAGAAGCTTTTACCGTTAGAAACAGATGTGAGGAAAAAAAACAATTCAATAGAAATTTTTCAAAGTTTCTTATTCATGAATTCTTCATGAATTTAACTCGTAAACATGTCATGTTTTTTCATGAGGTATTCATGAAGAATGCATAAACACTACACAAGATAATATTCATGAAATTTCAAGCATATTAATTCATGGAAGAATTCATGGAGAAGACGTGGACAGCAAATGAGACATTCAATTTTTGAATGAAAAAAATGCAAGAAAACTTCATAAATCAAAGAGCTGAAAACACTGGTGTTGCATTTGTCAAGGGAGCCACTGTGTGGAATTAATAATATGAAAAATAAACAACAGAAACAGTTTCAAAATATTCTCTTGAAAGTCAACCTACTATATATATATATAGTCATGCAAAATCTGATAGAGAAGGGTGCAATCTTGTCGGACGGACAAGTCCAGGCGAACAAGCCCTGGGACGAATAAGCCCAGGAATGAACTGGCTTTGGGACGAACAAGCACGGTATGTGTGTATCATTATGCCAGTATAGAAGGCCATAGCGGATAAGCTATTTTCGATAAAAAGGAAGTATTTTCATGATCGATGGCCTAATCCAATTTATTGTAATATGCCATTTTCAATTTCATATCAGAGTATAATTGAAACACCAATTTGTCTCAGAAAAATTGTCTTTAATTGGGTTTACTTCCTTCGGTTTTGCACAAACTATGATACATGATTTTCAAAATGCCTCATTGAACTCAGAGTGGTATTGTCTTCAACAAATACCACAAAAATGTATTTTCATAAATAATTCAGGAATTCAACGTGAACAAAAACCATCTTCATTCATGATTTTTTTTAGAATGTGTGTGTATTCTTGAATCATGAATTGTTTATGCATGTTATTCTTCATGAATAATTCTTGAATCTTTAGTTCACAAGTTTTTTATGCATTTGTCTCATTTGCTAATCACTTCAAATTCATGAAGTATTCATAAATTCAACTCATGAACACTTCATGTTTTTTTTTCATTAAGTAATCATGAAGAATTCATAAACACAACACAGTTGTCATATTCAAATAATTTCAGTATGGGCAAGTCTAAAATATTTTTGTCTCGTCAAAGAGTACCTATCTCAGCATTCTTTGCAGTTTATCTCAACATGGCCATTTTTGTTTCCAACCTTATAATTATTAGCCCTTTACCACACAATCCTGATTTGAATGACCCTGAGAAAGACAGCTTTTGAATACATAGTGGGAAAAGGAGAAATGGCTGGTAACCAGCATTTTCTCCTTCCACAATGCATCCTACCCTTCCCAAAACAAAATTCAATATTTGAGTCAAATATGTTTTGTTGTCTGCAACTGCTTTCAATTCAGACAAGCCCTATATTTGGACGTTTGATAAAGAGTTAATCATTCAGTTCAAGGGAGTTTTTTCAGTTACACCACATGTGTAAAGTATTTGTAAAAAGATAAGCTACATGTGTCTGTAACAATCCGTAAGGTTTAGGCAAACAAGGCTCTTGACAATGTTACAAAAATTTTCTAAATGGGGCAAAAAACAGTAGGAAAAAAGGAAATAGCAGAAATAGGTTATCAAGTTACAGCTGTATTGTAGAAGTATGATCGGTGTGAAAGAACAGATAGCTGGCTTCTATTTTAACCATTGAAGCAGCTTTCACAACGATTGTTGCCTTTGCAGTCTGATCTATGGTCTACACAGTCCTGAAAAACTACAGACAAAAGCAACCATGATACTGCAATTACTTCGGTCTAAGTATTTCTGGGTCCATACTTACCAACCTTTCCTCAATTCAGTCTTAGTCTTATTCAACATTTAGAAAGTAAAACAACTTTTGATTGGCTAAAAGATTTGGTTTACCCAATCAGAAGTTGTATAACTTTCGAATTTAGAAAATTTATGAGATTAAGACTAAGAATATTGGTAAGAATGGCTGGTGAATATGGATCCTGGGCTTCAAGAAACCTGTCGAGTTTATTCATCGCTCTAAGGGATAACATAGTTACCTTTTAAGTTTAAAACAAGAAAAAAATTATAAAGTAGTTACTTAATTTAAGGCTTTACCAATCAATCCCAAATTTTAACAACCCTAAGGACAAAAGCTATTGAAAACATTGTAGGAAAGGGAGAAAATGATGGTTACCAGCATTGTCTCCTTTTCCTGTCATGATTTTAACCCTTTCAAACTCAAATCCATTCAGTCCTAAATTTTAACAACCCTAAGGACAAAAGCTATTGAAAACATTGTAGGAAAGGGAGAAAATGATGGTTACCAGCATTTTCTCCTTTTCCTGTCATGTCTTTAACCCTTTCAAACTCAAAGCCCTTCACTTTAGCCACATTTGATTTCTACATCTGCATGTGATGCATTCAATTTGGTTGAATCTAAAATTTTGTTGTGTGGTAAAGAGTTAACTCTTTACCACACAATCCCGAGTTTTAACAACCCCGACCAGAGAAGATTTTGAAAACATAATGGGAAGAGGAGAAAATGCTGGCAACCAGCATATTCTCCTTTTCCTACTGTTTTCTACCCCATTATAAACAACTTGCATCATTTGAGCAACATTTAAATTGTTGTCTGCAAATGCTTTGAATTTCGACTAGTCAAAAATTTTGTTGTTTGGTAAAGAGTTAAACCCAAAGCCGCTAATTATGCTTCAACATGCTTTTGCAGACAATGTAGAACAAGATCAGCTAGTATAGATCATGCAGTCTGATCTTTAACCTAATCACTTCTAAACAGGAATTTCCACTGAAAAGAATTTTGAAATTATCAAATTATTTTGATACAATAATTTGGGTTTTACAATAATTGGTTGGAAATTTTCATTTAAAACTTAACTATACAACCCCAATTTTAACTCTTTACCAAATGACAAAAGTTTAGACTGTTCCAAATTCAAAGCATTTGCAGACAACAAAACAAATGTGGTTCAAAAATTGAAATTTGTTTTGAGAAGGGCAGAAAACATTGTGGGAAAAGGAGAAAATGCTGGTTACCAGCATTTTCTCCTTTTCCAACAATGTTTTCAAAAGCCTTCATCCTCAGGGTCATTAAAACCCGGGATTGTGTGGTAAAGGGTTAAATGATCCTTAGACAAAAAGGCTGTTGAAAACATTGTGGGAAATAGAGAAATGGTGGTAACTAGGTTTTTTTTTGTATTCCCACAATGTTTTCTTCTCTTCAACAAGACTTATGTCAGTTTTTGCATCACATTCACTTTATTGTCTGCAACTGCTTTGAATTTGGACATGTCCAAAATCTTTTCTTCTGTTAATTAACAAGAGTTTAGGAAAAAGTATCCCACCCAGTCACGCTCACACATCTGGGACCACTTCAAGCTGTCCTTGGGTCAACAACTGATAAAAGATATGGACTCTTTACCAGATGCAAAAATCTTAATCTTCCAAACGATAAAATTTCAAACTCGTCCAAATTGAAAGCATTTGCAGATGACAAATGTGACTCAAAAAGTGAAATTTGATTTGGAAAGAGAAGAATACATTGTTAAAGAAGGAGAAAATGCTGGTAACCAGCATTTTCTCCTTTTCCCACAATGTTTTCAAGTGCCTTCTTTCTCAGAGTCGTTAAAATTCCGGATTGTGTGGTAAAGGGTTAAACTTCAAATTTGAAGTCTTTGGAGATGATAAATTAAGTACTACTCAAATGATAAGATTTGTTTCAGAAAGGGTAAAACATACCGTGGGAGACGGAGAAAATGCCAGTTATCAGCATTTTCTCCTTTTCCCAAAATGTTTTCCAAGAGTTTCCTCTCTAGGGTCTTCAAAACCCAGAACTATTTGATACAGGATTTAACTCCAGCCTGCTGACAAGTATTACAAATCATTTAATCTGTTAATTAACCCTTTACCACATAATCCTGAATTTTAAAGACCCTGAAAGGGAAGGCTTTTGCAAACATTGTGGGAAAAGGAGAAAATGCTGGTAACCAGCATTTTCTTTTTCCACAATGTTTTCTACCCTGTCGATGACAAGGATCACCATTTGAGATTGAGATTTTTGTCGTCTGCAAAGCATGAGTTTTTAAAGACCCTGACAGGGAAGGCTTTTGAAAGCATTTTCTCCTCTTCCCACAATGTTTTCTATCCTATCAACTGACAAAGACAAGGCTCAACATTTGAGCAAGATTGTCGTCTGCAAATGCTTGCAAATTAGACCAATGTAAAATTTTGTCATTTGGTTAAATACAAATCTTATCATTTCAGTGACATTTAATTTTTTCATCTGCAAAATTTAATGTTATCAATTATGGCATCTAAAATTATGTTGTTTGGTAAAGATTGATTGACTATGGTGTTTAACTCTGTTTTCAACATTATTTCAGTTACATTGCAGCAGCCAGTGCACCTATCCATGCTTTCCTGGAGTTTCCTTTACCAGTACTCCACACAATATTCTTTCAAAGCCACTGGCTACTTTCCCAAAATAACCATTACTGAAACAATGGTCAGCATTGAGAGGGGAATGAATCCTGTCACAATGACTATCATCAATCCTCGGAATTGAATTGGCAAAGCAGGGGCTCTGTCTGAAATTGTGTAGTCTTAGAACTTTGAAAGATAGGTCATAAAATACATGTGAGCCATGCTGTATGAAAAGGGGGCTCATTAATGCATCTGCAAAAAGTATCTACTCAGATCAGCCTTCACAGGCTGACCTGTGTCGAAACTTTTTGCGTTTGGTCAATTATCTGCATGTCAAAGGACAAGTGTATCTCATGATTTAGGCTGTTGTAAGATCTTTCCCCCCTACCCCAAATATAATGAAGGAAAGTAACATCTGCTTGCAACAAACATGACTCTGCTCCTTTTAGTGGCATTTGTCGAAGACAATGCCACTATGAGTTCAAAATGGCATTTTGAAAATCATGTATCGTAGTTGGTGCAAAACCGAAGGAAGTAAACCCAATTAAACTCAATTTTTCTGAGACAAATAAGTGTTTCGATTGCACTCAGATATGAAATTGAAATAAGCGTATTAAAATAAACTGGATTAGGCCATCGACAGTGGGAATACTTCTCTTTTATCAAAAAATAGCGTCATCCACTATGGCCTTCCATTGATGTAATGATACACACAATCTTTGTCTCCTGACCGCCCGATTCCGTGCTTGTTCTTCCCAAAATCAGTTTGTTTCTGGGCTTATTTGTCCCTGGGCTTATTCTCCCAGACTTATTCGTCCCATAAGATTGGACGCTACTCTATCGGATTGTGCATGACCATACAGTAGGTTGACTTTCAAGCGAATATTTTGAAACTATTTCTATCGTTTACTTTTCAAATTACTTATTCAGCACAACAGCTCCCTTGACAAATGTCACACCAGTGCTTTCATCACTTTGATTAAAAAATAATTATGATTGTTGCCTACTGCAGTATGGAGGGGAATATCCGCCAAAACTCTATGTGTCTAGATGACATTCTTATTTATGAACATTAGATGTCTATTTGTCCTCTTTCTTACATCTTACATGCATATAACATTTCATGTTTCATTATTACTAGTGCATGTTGCTTGATGCTAATTCCATTTTTCTTCTTCCACTTGTATGCCATAAAATTGTTATTTAGCAGCGTGTGCTTCTGTTCATTATGCCCCTTTTGACATTAAGATTTCATCCATCTTACTTCCTTATCCTGATTTTTTTTTCCCATTTCCCACGTTTGTATAGCTTATTAAAGTGCTACATTCTTGTTTATGCATATTCTGGCAAAAACTATGAGCTTTTGTCATATTAAAGTGAAGCTATGATAGGTAGCTGAATTAAGGCGAACGAAGTATGCACTAACAAGAATGGCATTTACACGAATACGACAAGTCATATTATGATACCAGATGGCGCTTTCATATACATTATTCGGTAACAGACAAGTTCGGTAAATTGGACTTATAAATGTTCTGTAACAAGGCAGTGCCCTGATGTTTCTCACACCCAGTACATAGCTTTCTGTGCAAACCATTTTTTTTTTTAATTTGCAATTGCCGCTCGTTTTCCGACATAATAATATTTGTTATGTTGTACCTTTCATGCTGTTTATAAATGCCTGAAGTTGATAAATTCTGATCACCATCTTATTTTCGGTTTTCACCCTTTCACCCTTAGCTGATTTAATCAATAATACACAATCCTAAACCTGTACCCATTGTAATCGTCCTACAGATAACAGACTCCCAGTTTAAGCCAATTTTAAGTTTTATAAATATGTTTTATCAAAAAGGCACTGTCTTTGTTAACATTTCCTGTGTGAAAATATTTTCTTTTGGGAACAAAATGGCCGGCTTGCAAACCTGCCATTTACCCTTAGAGCACCTTTCACCCTTGCAGCCAATTCAGAGCAAGATCAGACTACACAAAACATGGAGACTGATCGTAGATTTACTCTGTCTATTTTTCTAATACATTATGAAGAAGGCCAACCTTGAAATCATTTATAGTAGATGTTCTTTTTCTAAAATGAAAATGGCCGTTTGGTTTGTTCGATGCTCTAAGGGTTAAACTTATGGTTAATCAGTGCGAATTAATAAAGATATTACAGGTGAACATTGTAGCAAATGAAAAGAGAGAGAGAGAGAGAGAGAGAGGCCTCGACAATGCTTTGTTGCATACTTCTTGTAATTTTGACTATGTACATTGTGCTTGTCTAGGAAAAATGTTCTGTTTTGTTCCTCTCCTGCCTCCACAATGTTTTTAAATCTGGTCTGGTGCACACAAGTCGTCGTCCGCAGGTTTTAAAGTGTATTCATCAATACAACACGGACATCACTGCATAAAAAAAATCATATAAGGTCCCAGACACCTGTACGAACTTTGCGAGAGCAAAGGGAGTATTATATACTATATACATGTATAGACATGTGTCTTTAACAGCCTATACTAGCCTGTATAGCTCATGTGGTAGAGCGTAGGACTAGTAAACGTCATGTGTCGGGACACTTGAGGGTGTGGGTTCGATTCCCTCGGCTAACCATCTAAAATTACTAACAGTTTTTCAGATGAGACGTTAAACCGAGGTTTCGTGTGACGGTGCTATACACCGAGCACGTTAAAGAACCAGGCGTAACTTATGATAGGTTTCGTCGTGTATCTTGCACTATCCCTGTAACATAACTAATAGCCTTCAGGGGCCGTCGCCCATATGGGAAACCGGTGGCGCCGATAAATAAACGCGAATTCTTTAACAGCCTGTTTTCATACCTCCCATTACCAACAAGATAAAGAAGATCCCCATATATCTTAGAGATTAACCTGGGTTTAAAGATGGCTATTTAGAATTTGTGACGAAAAATTAAAAACAAAAACCCTAAAACTCATTTTTATGTCCCTGAAACATTAATAGACGAGGAGAAATTCGCAGATCAGACTGCACACATAAAAGTTAAGGGGATAGGGCATATTCAGATCACACACTGCTCATGCTGTTTGAAAAAAGTATTTGCCAAAAGAGTATATGTCACTATCTATCTATCTCTCTCACCCCCTCTCTTCATTTGCCACAATATATTTTCTGTATTAGCCATCTTTCTAGAAACAATTGAATTATCCATAAGTTTAACTCTAAGAGCTTCGAATAAAGCTAAGTGCCATTTTCATTGTAGAAATAAAACCTTAATTCTAGCGATTTCAAGGTTTTTTCTGTTCAGAATGCTTTGGAAAAGGAGCATGTGAAGATCAAAGTTTAGACTCTGTGTTTGGCGTAGTGTGTTCTTGATCTGCACTGGCCACAACAGCAACTGAAGTAGTGACAGGCGCTCTTAGGGTTAATGGCTGGTTTGGAAGTCTTTAACCCTTTACCGCACAATGCTGCCTTTTAACGCCCCTGGGAAAGAAGCCTTTTGAAAACATTGTGGGAAAAGGAGAAAATGCTGGTAACCAGCATTTCTCCTTTTCCCACAATGTTTTCTACACTATCAATAGATTTGAGCCACATTGAAATTTCGTCTGCAAATGCTTTCAATTTCGACAAGGCTGAAATTTTGTCGTCTGGCAAAGTGTTAAGGAAGAAAATATTTTCGCACTGAAATATTCATAAAAACATTTTAAAGGAAGATACATCGAGTACAAGGTGAGGATTGGGTATTATCACCTCAACTATATGGTTGGAATATCGAAAGTAAGATGTGATAGTGATTTCAGGTATATTATTTTACATACAGCATGGCAGGAGCAACATAACAAAATTATTATGTCTGAAAGCGTGTGGAAAAAAGAACCCTTGAACAAATGAGAGCCAAGACTTTACTTGGTGTGAAAAACATCACGGTGCATTTACTCTTTACCACAAGACAAAAAAGTAGACTTGTCCAAATTGAAAGCATTTGCAGACGACAATTCAAATGTGACTCTAATGATGGAAGTTGTCTTTGATAGGGTAGAAAACATTGTGGGAAAAGGAGAAAGTGCTGGTTACCACAATGTTTTCAAAAGGCTTCTTCTTCAAGGTCGTTAAAACTCGGGATTATGTGGTAAAGGGTTAAACACTATATAATTACCTTGTTACCTAAACATCGGATAGATGTACTATTATAAGTCCAATTTACCGAACTTGTCTGTTACCGAAACATTTGTCACCCATTATGCTTCTCGTCTGCAATTAGGAAAGTTTCAATACTGGAGAAGGAAGTATAACAAATATAACATGTATTTAGAAGAAAGTAAAATGCTACTAGAAACATGCAGCAAGCACTTGGGAAAAAAGACAAATGCAATGACGCAGTAGGAAGTAATCAGGAAGAATTAATCATTCATAATCAACAAAAACAAATAGTAAATATGATCAAGTTATAATAATGATGCAGGCAATTAGCATCTAACAGTATGCACTAGTAATAATGACACATGAGATGCAATATGCATGTAAGATGTAAGAAAGAAGACGAATAGACATCTAATGTTCACAAATGAGATTGTCATCTAGACCCATAGAATTTTGGCGGATATTCCCCTCCATACTGCAGAGGTACATGTATTAGTATTGTTCTAAGATAAATTCTTAAGAATATGACACTTTTCCCGCAATGTTTCAAAAGATTTCTTTTGAACACTTAAGCAGCTGAGCACGACTTTGTGGGCTTTTGTGGACAGCATAGATCTAGATCAGACTGCACAGAACAAGCATTCTGATCTGTGAGATTTCTCAGACAAGCAATTTTTTAAGTATGGGCTTTTCAATTTTTTAACTATGGGTTTTCACTATTGGCTGGAAATCTTTAGTTTAACCCTTTACCACACAATCCCGACTTTTAACAACCCAGAGAAAGAAGCCTTTTTGAAAACATTGTGGGAAAAGAATCAAATGCTGGAAACCAGCATTTTCTTCTTTTCCCACATTGTTTTCTACCCTTGAAGAGACAAATATTATGTTTTGAGTGACATTTAAAATGTTGTCTGCAAATGCTTTAATTTGGACTAGTCTACATTTTTGTCATTTGGTAAAGAGTTAATTTAATTAGCAGCTTAAGGGTAATGGACCTTGAAGGCACAGAAATGTTTGGTAATGGGTCAATTACGGCTAAATTATTGGCTCTAGGGACCAGAACAATAAAACTGACATGTCACAAGATGATCTGACAAAAATCACCCTATCCTGCTTACATACATGTACAGGACTATATATGTCATGTGAAAACAATCAAACAATTAATTGCATCACTCATGTGTGAAGTGCACATGCGTATCAACCATATGTATCACATGTTTGTGTCTACTTCCTGAAAGCATTGTCCCATCTTCCATTCATGATGGATTACTTTAACTGTTCAGCTAGTTTGTTTGTTGTTAAACAACATTATCTCAGTTGCATCAAGGTGGCCACAGCATCTATCCTAGCATTCCTGGATTTTCTTTAACCCTATACCACACAACAAAATTTCATGCTGGTCTAAATTGAAAGGATTGGCAGACGACAAAGTAAATGTGATTGAAAAATTGAAATTTGTTTTGGGAAGGATAGAAAACATTGTGGAAAAAGGAGAAAATGCTGGTTACCAGCATTTTCTCCTTTTCCCACAATGTTTTCAAAAGGTTTCTTCTTCAGGGTCGTTAAAAGTCGGGATTGTGTGGTAATGGGTTAATCAGTCCTTTAAACAACACTTTTTTGAAGTCAGTGGCTGCTTTCCAAGATAAAGCATAAACAAAACGCCCAGGGATGAGAAAGGAACCTGAACCCTCTAACACTGCCTTTCATCAGTCTGTGAAAATACTCAGTTTGCCCAAGTTTTTATTTGATCTCATGACTCCGCTGTATCTGTTTATCGACTAGCCCTGCATGCTACCAACTGAGCAAGAGCTCTGGACAAATTTGTTCAGAGATAACTCTTTACCAAAGAGTCCCCAGTTTTAACAACGCTGAAGAAGATGGTGTTAGAAAACATTGTGGAAAAAGGAGAGGACAGGGTCACTAAAACTGTGTGTTGTTCGGTAAAGATTTTAGCCCAAAAGCACCTTTCACAACCATAGTTGCCTTTGCGGCCAATGCAGATCAGGACAGATTGCACAAAATCTGATATTTGATCTACACTGTCCGCTTTGCTGAGACATCCTGGAAAATAACAAACTTTGCATTGCTATTATGTGGGTCTTAACCCTTTACCACAGGACAAAGTTTTAGACCTGTTTTAGAAAAAATATATGTTACAACATCTGTACTTGTTTTCAGCCAGTTTCTAACCCATTTCATCTTTATCTTATCAAAATGTAAATCATTATTGTATCCTCTTGACAAATGTTACCCTTCATGGTTGCAAGGTTGCATAGATTATAACAGACAGAAAATGCATTTTATTTTCCGGAGGCCATCAAAGAAATCACTGGTGTGACGTTTCCTGTTTTAAAAGGGAGATTTTCGCTATTATTATATATTTAACACGTATACTATGTACTAGTATATGGGTAATTTATCTACGTTTACACAGCTTACTTAATTCTGAACCATTCTACAGTCTATCAAATTTAGACAGCATATTTTCTCTCTGGCTGTAAGGATGTATTTTCAGTTTTTCAAGGGATTCTAAAGGTATTGAGGTGTTTTGTTTGGCAACAACTGTGTCTACATCTAAATCTTATTCATAAAATTTTTATCTTTTTGTGCGGCGACTTTAGTGACATCTATAGCTCCGACCTCCACATTCTAAATCCATTAATTACCATACAAATACCAATGGCGGACAATAGCCTCTCCAAACATTAGACAACTTTGAAAACATCCTTGAAAAATATGGAAATGAACACTCGTTAAAGTTTAGCCTTTTACCAAACATTCCCCAGTTTTAACATTCCTGAGGTAGAAGCCTTTTGAAAACATTGTGGGAAAAGGAGAAAATGCTGGTTTCCAGCATTTTCTCCTTTTTCCACAATGTTTTCTAATCATTTCAAAGTCAGAAATCATCTTTGGAGCTACATAAGATTTCTTGTCTGTAAATGCTTTCAATCTGGATGAGTCTACAATTTCGGTAAAGGGTTAATACATCCTGAATGCATTGTGAAACTTTTCATGGCATAAGGTATCTGTTAACTTTTTAACACATGGCAAAAATTCAGACTTGTAATGTTCAAACCCAAAGCATTTTCATATGGTAATGAACACTAATTAAAGTTTAATACATCCTGAATGCATTGTGAAATCTTGCATAGCACAAGAAGAAGAAGGTTTTCTCACTTTTACTACATAGCAAAATTTTAGACTTGTTCAAACCCAAAGCATTTGCAGACGACAAATTTAATGAGGCTCAAACTGTTGAAATTAAAGGCTATAAAACATCGTAGAAATGGAGAAAATACATTCTCTTATATCCTCAAAATATTTTCATAAGTCTTCTTTCACGAGGACATTAAAGTTTGGAATGTCTGGTACTGAGTGACTTTTCACCAAGAGACCAATGTTTAAACCTGCCAATATTGAAAACCTTTTCAGCTGAAAAGTTAGATTTGGCTCAGATGATGGGATTTGTCTGTGAAAGGGTAGAAAACACGGGAAAGGGAGAAAATGCTGATAACCAGCATTTTCTCCTTTTCCCACGAACTTTTCCATGATGTTTTCTGTCTGACTTGGGTTCGTGAAAACTTGGGGTGTTTCATGGTTAAGACGTATGGCAATTTCTCTGTCAGCTGGAATCTATACGTAGAATTCAGCTGGAAGAGGCAAAAAACTTTTCTGCATGTGACAATTTGAGGTGAACTCTATAAAACATCATGAAAAGATTATCATTATAAGCTTTTCTTTTATAAATAATCCAATTTTCAAAGTGGTCAGTGACAGATGCATCCAGACTACAATGTATATATTTGCAAAAGGATGAGGACAGCGTACGAAAAAAATGTGGTAAAAAGAGAGAAAAATGCTGGTAAGCATTTATTTTCAATTTTTCACACAAAGTTTAGTTACCTTTCAAAGACAACCTCCATCCTTTGGACCATACCTAACTCTTTACCAAACTACATAATTTTAGACTGTTTAAAATTAAAAGCAGTTGCAGATGACAATTTAGATGTAGCTCAAATGATGAGTTCTGTCTTAGATAGGGTAAAAAATATTGTGGGAAAAGGAGAAAATGCTGGTCACCAGCATTTTCTACTTTTCCTACAATGTTTTCAAAAGGATTCTTTCTCAGGGTTGTAACAACTCGTGATTGTGTGGTAAAGGGTTAAATTTTCACCTGCAAATGCTTTCTATACTGACAAGCAATTACACTTCATTTTAACTCTTTACCACACAATTCTAAGTTCTAGTGAAAATATGGTTGGAAAAGGACAAAATGCTGGTAACCAGCATTTTCTCCTTTTGCTACAATGTTTTCTACAATTTTACATATTGTTTCCCCTATCTGATTCACATTTGTCTCCTGCAAATTCTTTCAATTTGTACAAGTCCAAAATTGTGTCGTTTGGTAAGGTGCTAAACATTAAGCTGCTAAAGTCGAAATAACTATAAACCTTTACAACTCTAAAGAAGAAAGGTTTTGAACATATTATGGGAGAAAAAAGAGAAAATGCTGTACAGCGCCATTTTCTCTTCTTCCAACAATTTTTTCTGTCCTTTTAAACACAATTCTTGTAATTGTTTTTAATTATCATCTGTGATTGCTTGGATTATGAATTATAAGCCTAAAAATTTTGTCTACTTATAAAGTTAACCCTGTGCTACTTAATACAGAGTTTTAACGACCCCCAAAGAAAAAGCTATAGAAAACATAGTGGGAAAAGGAGAAAATGCTGCTGACCAGCATTTTTGCCTTACCCTACAATGTTTTCTACGCTATCCAAGACAGAAATCATCATCTGAGCTACATCTAATCTGTCGTCTGCAAATGCTTTCAATTTGGTAGTGTCCCAAATTTTGTCGTTTGGTAAAGAGTTAAGTAAACATGAGTAGGCCATATACTTACTTTAAGCAACAGAATTAAAATATCCACAAAATAAAAGTAGCAGTAGACGACATACTTTAAGAAACAGAATTAAAATATCCACAAAATAAAGTACTGACACTGTACCAGCATTTGAGCTTAAGAGCTGACCAATGACCACAAATTTCACAATAACCATTCAACAGTCCAGCAGTTTCTGCCCTGTGGGGTAACTGGTCATTTATAATTACAAATCTGGCCACTTGTCACATACTTCTGATAAACCTTGTCCACCCTAAATAAACTTTTCTTACATCAAATACTGGGGATGCTTTAACCCTTTACCGCACAATGTCACCTTTTAACAACCTGGGAAAGAAGCCTTTTGAAAACATTGTGGGAAAAGGAGAAAATGCTGGTAACCAGCATTTTCTCCTTTTCCCACATTGTTTTCTACCCCATCAAAAACATAAATCATCATTGAAGCTACATTTATGTCTTCTGCAAATGCTCTCAATTTGGCCGAATCTTAAATTTTGTCGCTTGGTAAAGAGTTCTGAGGATACATAGAACGAAATATGTGTTGAGAAAACAATAGTTACACCAAGCGTTTAACCCTTTAACACACAATTCCATGTTTTGATGACCCTTACGAAGAAGCCTTTTGAAAAAATTGTGGGAAAAGAAAAAAAATGCTGGTAACCAGCATTTCCTTCTTTTCCATTTACATGTATGTTTTCTATCCTTCCAAAGACATATCTTGTCATTTGGACCAAATTTTATCTGTTGTTTGCGGATGCTTTCAATTTAAACAGGTCAAAAATTTTGTGGTATGGTAAAGAGTTTACAATGAATTCTGTCCTATTGTCATGCATGATAAAATGCATGTATTTCCTTGTGTAGCAACCCTCATAAAACAATATGAACTCTTAACCAAACAACATTTTAGACTCGTCCAAACTGAAATCATTTGCAGACAACAAAATAAAGTTAACTGAAAAGTTGAAATTTGTTCTGGGACGGGAAGAAAACATAGTGGGAAAAGGAGAAAATGCTGGTTACCAGCATTTTCTCCTTTTCCTACAATGTTTTTAGAAGGCTTCTTCCTCAGGGTCGTTAAAACTTGGGATTGTGTGGTAAAGAGTTAACTCTGTACCAAACGACAAAATTTTAGAATACTCCATTTCGAAAACATTTGCAAGACAACAAAATTAATGTGACCCAAAAATTGAAATTTGTTTAAGGAGGGGTAGAAAACATGCTGGGAAAAAGTGAAAAGCTGGTTTTCCTTTTCCTACAATGTTTTCTACCTTTACAAAGAAAAATTGCACCGTTTAAGCCCAATTAAAATTGTCCTCTGCAAATGCTTTCAATTTGGACAAAGCTATAATTTTGTTGTCTGGTAAAGGGTTAAATCAAAATGAAGGCTTTTAGTGATTCCTTGAAATACCAGGATTCCACTACCTGGATGACAGCAAAAAAGTTGGAGAAAAAAATCAGATAGAGGCTTGGAGTAAAAAATATTTCATTCATCATTCACACCTTTTGAAATACTTCAAAGTTGGAGATCTCCCAAATGGAATCATAAGGTAAATTCAAAGGTTAGCAATTAACAACTTTTTGTTTGATGGGCAATCTTCCAGAGTCTAGAAATTCATCTCTAAACCTATATGAATCTTATTCATTACTTTTATAACTCTACTTCCTCATCATGCTTTTAGGAAGAAAAAATAATGATGAACATTAGCAAACATTGCAAGTTTGTTTTTAAGATGTATTGTAAACACCATTTTCAACTTCACTTCAGTTATATATAACAGTGACCAATGCACATATCCATGCTTTCTTGGGAGTTTATTATACCAGTACTTCATACAATAACATTCCTCCAAAGCCCCTGGCTGCTTTTCTGCATAACCATTATCTAAACGATGATCAGCGATGAGAAAGGAACAAATCCTGCTGCAATACTTATCATCAATTCTCAAAAGAAACTCGCTAACTGGGGAATCAAACCAGCAACAAGGTGCCCCCCCCCCACCCCCACCACTGTATGTTATCACCTGTCAATTACCAGGCACCGTGCAAACACTGTGAATGATGGAAAACTATTCTCAGTGCTGCCTATACATGGATCCGTGGCGATGAGATAAACCGACTTCCTTGGTTACCGTAACTAAGGGCTTACAAACAAACGCAGTAAATACATATACAGTATAGCAGAAAGACTTAGAGGTACCCAGCGGTACACCGTATAGCTGGGTACCACTGTCCTAGCGGCAGGTAAGCCACAAAACCGGTTTTGTGTATGCACGAGGGTAATGTGCTAGAGTGCTATTATTAGAGAAAGTGACTGCGTGGCTCACTTCTAGCGAGACCGCCTTCAATAGCAGTCGCATCTTTTTTCCGTCATGGAGAGAGAAGAAATTAGCAACTTTATCGAACACAAACTGAAAGAGTCTTTGTCGGAGCACAAAACAGAGCTGATAACTAGCATGGAGAGCCTTATTACAAAGATAAGTGATAGTTCTAGTAGTAAAATTAGTAATATGTTGAACTGTGGCTACAATTTTAAGCGTAAGCCAAATGAGGAACAGTTTAAATATAATTCAACCGTAAGCTCGCTGCTGGATGATGCAGACCATTTAATTTGTGCACAGAAAATGGAAGACAGCCGACAAAAAATTGCCGAAGGTATTTATTTAGTAATAATAATAACAATGAAAATCAAAGAACTGAAGGTACTGAGAGACCTGTGCAGTTCAGTTATTATTTGAAGTAATTTTTTGTTCTATTTTTGATGCTCTATCTAATTTTCAAATACTTTCGTGATAAGCTTCTATGATGTAGTTTTGTTTTCAGCCAAAACTCTGATAGCGCACCGGCAGAAACTGATAAGACTTGCTGATTCGTCCGAGCTCGGTTGGCGGGTGGTTAGTGAATATGAGGCTAATCCCCTGGCTAGTGATTCCGAGGATGAAAAGCGTATTTACAGGGCAGAAGCAAGGGCCAATCGCAAGCTTAAGACAGAGAGGGCTAAGAAAGGTCGTTCTGCCAGGGCGTGGCCCTACCGTAAAGGACTTCCAAGTACAACTAGCACATCAGCACCTCAAATGGTACAAACGACTCACCGTAAAACAGGTCTTTGCTTCGATTGCTGCAAACCTGGGCACTGGAAAAAGGATCCCGAGTGTCAGGCCAACCAGTCTCAAAATAAGATAAGTACTTTTGTTTTTACTGGAAAAGGAAATGTAAACGATACCGCTGCAAATACCCAAACAGATTCAGATAAAGGGTGCTTTACAGAATGCTACAAAATGTCTCCAGCTGGAAGACTTAAATCTCATATGGATAAGTGGAGAGAAGCCACAAATAGCATTTATATTCGCAGTATCATTGAAAACGGGTATAAATTGCCTTTGAAAAAGGTACCGGATAGCATGTTACTGAGAAACAATAAGTCTGCTAGAATGAACATTAGTTTTGTTCAGGAGGAAATAGAAAGGCTTGAGAAGAAGACAATAATTTCAGAGAAAGCTACTCGGCCATACATAGTTAACCCTCTAACTGTAGCCTACAATAAGAAAGGAAAAGCCAGGCTAGTTTTAGATTGCAGACACATAAATGACTTTCTGCATGAGTTCAAGGTAAAGTTTGAAGACATAAGATAGCAGAGCAAACTTTTGATGAAAACTCGTATTTGTTTACTTTTGATCTTAAAGGAGCCTATCATCACATTGATATTTCTGAAGAGCACAGTACTTTTCTTGGTTTTTCATACGAGATGAGAGGTAAGACAAGATTCTATGTCTTTAATTGCTTGCCCTTCGGGATCAAGACAGCAGGTCACATATTTACCAAGGTTATGAGAGTGGTGGTAGGATTTATAAGAGAAAGGGGTTACAAAGTAATTATGTTTTTAGATGATGGCATCGGCGGCGATTCCAGCTTAGACAGCGCATTGCTAGCCAGCGAATTCACTAGACGGTCATTGCTGGATTTCGGTTTCTTATTAGCTGACGAGAAATGTCAGTGGCTCCCAAATCCAAGAATTGCATGGCTAGGTCACGTTTTAGATATGACAAGCAATCGTTTATATATCTCTGAAGAAAGAGTTTAAAGGCTATATCAAAAAATCCAAACCGTTCTTGCTGATATAGAGGGGAAAAAATTTCATCTTGTACCAGTTAGAACAGTGGCAAATATTGTTGGTCAAATAGTCTCTATGTATAGTGTAATGGGAGCTAAGACTTGTTTGATGACAAGGTATTTGTTCAGTTGCATTAATGCCAGAGCAAGCTGGAATGCTCCGATTATTGTCACACCTGAAGGTATCGGTGAGTTGAAGTTTTGGTCAAGTAATATAAAGGCGCTTAATGAAGCCGGAAAGTCTATCAAGTGTGAGAAAATCTGCAATTTCAGTCTATTCTCGGACGCCAGCAACACTGGCTATGGAGGTTATCTAGAGCATATTTCAGGAGCAATGGCGACAAGTCAGATTAATGTTATACCGTCGCAATGTATTGAACCTCTTTTATTGAATTACTTGTCCCCAGAAGTGGACGTAAAGCTGCATTCTGTAGTCCCGGAAGTGACTTTTGAATCTGAAGATCGGACAGAGATCAGATCCCCGGAAGCGGATCTCAGTATGCGCATTTGGTCCCCGGAAGTGGACAATGCATGTCAGCATACGCAAATGGAATGGCATATTTCCGACTCGAACAATGTATCGTGTTGCGAGTCGGAAATGTTTGATTTATGGTCATTTGCAGAGCAAAAAGAAAGTTCTACTTGGAAAGAAGCAGAGTCTATATACCGACTTATTAATTCCTTTTCCAACACTTTGCAAAACTCAGTTCTGAGGGTATACTGTGATAACAAAAATGTTAAGTCCGTACTAGTTAATGGCAGCCGGGTTCCAAAGCTGCATGAAATTGCCGTCAGACTGAATAAGCTTTGCAACACCAAGTATATTGTTGTTTTGCCTGAATGGATACCCAGAGATGCTAACAAAAAAGCAGATTTCCTTAGTAGGTGTTATGACTGTGAGGACTGGCAAATCAGTACTTCTGTTTTTCAGAAAATTGATAACAGATGGGGTCCCCACTCTATAGACAGGTTTGCGTCGAACTTGAACAATAAATGTGTAAGATTTAATTCAAGATGGTGGGTTCCAGGTACTGAAAGTATTGATTGTTTCTCGCAGTACTGGCATGGTGAGCGAAACTGGATAGTGCCACCTCCACGTTTGATTTCACAGTGCCTTGAAAAGATTGTTAGAGAAAAAGCAAGTAGTACTCTTATAGTACCCAAATGGAAAAGTGCTGCATTTTGGCCACTTGTTACTGATAAGAGCGGTAGTTTCAAATTATTTATTAAAGACATTATCTGTCTGGGGCGACGTGACGTCATTGAAGCTGGTCAAGGAAACAATGGATGTTTTGGCAAAAATCCTTTAGATTTTGATATTATTGCACTTAATTGTGAACCATAAATGGGTGCTATTTTTAGCTATATTTTTGCAGAGTAAGAGTTGTTTTGAGCCAGATGTACAGTCACTTGCTTACTATTAGTAGTTAGATACCCGTTTTAACACATTATTTGTATTTTGACAGGTATTGGTCTGAAAGACTCATTAACAGATAAGTTCACGGAGGCTGGATTGGACACAAATGAACATGCACCTATGTTAAACAGTATGTCAGGCTATTTATTACAATCAAGGGCCGATAACACCGTCAAAAAGTACAACAGCTCCTATATACATTTCGACGAATTCTGTGTAAAGAACAAATTATCTTCTAAACCTGCTTTACCGATAAGTGTAGCTATGTACCTCACTACTCTATTGGACGAAGGTAAATCGGTTTCTGTAATTAGTGCAGCTTTTTATGGCATCAAGTGGGCCCATAATGTCAGTGGTTTCGACGATCCTACAGAGCATAGCATTGCTAAGCGTTTACTGGAGTGTGCAAAACGTATACCATCAAAACCAGTGCAGAAGAAAGACGTTCTGTCGACAGAAATGTTAACAAACTTATGTTCCATGTATGTTACCTGTGATGATGTCATAGAATTAAGGGATTTATCCATGATAATGATTGCTTACTCTGGTTTTATGCGTATGAATGAAATAACGGATCTACGTTGTAATGATTTACGTTTTCATCCTGATTATTTGTCTATCCAGATTAGAAGAAGTAAGACTGACATTTACAGAGACGGATCTGAGGTTGTTATTTGTAAAGGCACTTCCGCGGCTTGTCCGTTGTCTTTGTTACAGAGATATATTTCAGTGTCAGGTATTTCATTGGATTCTTCAGATTATCTATTCAAACCTGGTTTTGTATCCAAACAAAAGTCATCTCTAATAAAGAAAAACAAGCGTTTGAGCTATACAAGAGCCAAAGAATGCATTGTCAAAAAACTGAAAATGGTAGTGCCTGATTTGAAATTAGGGACACATTCTCTTAGAGCCAGCGGAGTTACCGCTGCGGCTAGCTCTGCCACCATATCTGAACGATGTCTAAAGAGACATGGTAGGTGGAAAACTGATGTTGCCAAAGATAGCTATATTAAAGATTCACTTGACACTAGGTTGTCAGTGACAAAGAATTTGAAACTTTGAAACAGTAGATTTATCGTATCGAATTTGAATTTTTTACTCCTCTAAACTTTGCAGGTTCTATACAAGCATCTCTCTGATCGCACAACAAAGGGTGTTGTTGTTGTTGTTTTGTGGGACATGTAGGTAGGACTTAGAGGTACCCAGCAGTACACCGTATAGCTGGGTACCACTGTCCTAGCGGCAGGTAAGCCACAAAACCGGTTTTGTGTATGCACGAGGGTAATGTGCTAGAGTGCTATTATTAGAGAAAGTGACTGCGTGGCTCACTTCTAGCGAGACCGCCTTCAATAGCAGTCGCATCTTTTTTCGTATTCAAATTCGATACATCGGTAATAGGATTGTTTTGATTGTAAGTTTAAAAAAAAAAAAAAAAACTGGTTCTACAACATTTTTTTTGTTTTTTGTTTTGTTTTTGTAGTGGTAGCTACAAATATAGTTAATCGAATGAGGCCCAACATTCCATGGCACTAGACGTTGACAAATGGGCACAGGTTTCCAGAGTTTTTTCTACTTGTAGTTTTTATCTCTGGTTGTTCCTGGGCGAGTCGGCCATAGCATTACTGTAATATATAAGTAACGCAAAACTGATCTACGCACGTGGTAAAAAGGAAACATTGTTGAAAGCTGTGTAAATCACCTCTCAGTCACTATTTCATGTGCTATAACACGAAGTTACTTTCATAAGTATTTGATTAATAGCTGTATGTGAACAATACAGTTCTTCGTTTTGGATCATGTCTATATAAGCTATATAGATCTAGTATTCTGTTATATATTGTACATATTGTGCATACTGGGTAAAGGTGTATGACAAATATGTCATCCATCGTATGTGATCATTTCTATATGTAGTATAATGATAAGTAACGTATTATGCATATTCGATCCAGCTGTTTGTGTGCTGTTCAATTGGTTATGTTTTTTTTTTTTGTGACTGATGCAACTGCTAATACAAGCGTCTCTCTGATCGCACAACAAAGGGTGTTGTTGTTGTTGTTTTGTGGGACATGTAGGTAGGACTATTTAAATCTTGCTATCATGACTGTTTCTATCGATTAAATTGCGGAAAAAAAATTTTTTTTCATATATTTCTGTCGATGATGGATTCTTGGTGAGAAATATATGGATACTTTAACTTATTTACACAAGGATTTGTACAAAAAGTGTGAATTTCAGGGGCTACAGACAATGTAATACCTGTGCCAGCAAAGTTTTGAACTTCTACGAGAAAGAATGAAACACCTCATAAACCTAAGTTTTACTTAAAAACAAGAGGGCCATGATGGCCCTGTATCGCTCCACTGGCTTATAAATATAAACCATAAATACTAAACATTTCAATTCTGAGCCAAATGGTTTCAAAATGAAGACTTACAAAGTTTTCTCTGTCAAAGCCCATGTGAAAGTTGAGACCCACAAGGCAAAGCCATTTTTGATCCCAGAGCTATAATTACTTGAACCCTGGTAGAGGTCCACAAGATAAAGCCACATGCCAAAATAATACAAGTCTACGCTGTATGGTTATAAATAAGGTGATTTTCAAGTTTTGTCCATATGAAGCCTCTGTAAAACATAAGACCCCTGATGCAAGGCTAATTTCAAAAAAAAAAAAAAATCAAAACTGGAAGATTTCTTAAGTTGTCACTATGTAAGCCCATGTAAAACTTGTGACCCCTGCGGCGGGGCCAATTTTGACCCCAGGGCTAAAATTTTGGCCCGCTTGGTAGAGGCCCACTAGATATAGCAACATGCAAAATTTGGTAGCTCTAGGCCTAATGGCTAGGTACAGGAAGATTTTTAAAGTTTTCTCTATATAAGCCTATGTAAAACTTGTGACCCCTGGGGTAGAGCCAATTTTGACCCCAGGGCTATAATTTGAAGAAACTTGATAGAGGTCTACTACATAAAGCTACATGCCAAATTTGGTAGCCCTATGCCTTATGGTTTCAGACAAGAAGATTTTTAAAGATTTCCAATATTTTTCAGTTCTGTTGCCATGGCAACCAGAGTTTTTGAAGGAATCAAATTCTTTCAAGAAATTCTGAAGAGGACCATGGCAGGATCATTTCTGTGAAGTTTCGTGAAAATCGGATGGGTAGTTTCAGAGAAGAAGATGTTTGAAATGAAAGTTAACGCACGGATGGATGGACGGACGGACGGACGCACGACGGACACCAGGCCATGACATAAGCCCGCTGGCCTTCGGCCAGTGGAGCTAATAATAGAATTAAAGATTATTAAAATTTTTGTAAAGTTTGTTAGGTTGTCTCAACATCGTATTCGTTAATAAGTTACACTAAATTACAACTATTTTGAGATATTTACAGATTGTCTGATTCAACAGCGAGGTGGAAGTCTAAGAAATGTTTAAATTTCAAGTTAAGGGAAATTGGTTGCCTGATGATTTTAAGATGTGTCAAGTGTGCTGTCAATTAACAAACTTGTTAATATCATTGACGGTAGTTTGTTTTATCTTGTGATAGGCCTATACAGAAGACAACGGGTGGTCGAGTGGATTACAGGGCAATCAAACACACATCCTATCAGTTAGCAGTTTACCGACATACCCTTTGAAATGGTAGATGTGCTAATGCACTTAAATATGGCTAAGTCAAAAGCTGATTTAATTAACATAAGTTGCCTTTTGAGCTGAACTTCCTAAACTGTACAAAACAGAACTTAGTCTGTTTCATAAATGAAATCTACATGTACCTTCAGTAAAAGAATACACGTAAATGGACTTAATTTAAGTAGCAGATGGTTTGAATCCAAGAATAAACTGCATTTTTTTTTGCACTCTGATCTGTATCTACACATTCAGCATTCTTCACGCACCAAGGGTTAATGTTAACTTCAAATTGAAACATTGATGACACGTGCCCCTTTTTGGATGTGCGGAGGTTATTAAACAAGGTTTAGATATTTAGTGAACATACTTTCTTTTTATTAGTACTTCATATATTTTACCTTTGTTTTTATGTTTTTTTTTCAGAGAGGTTCAGAGAAAAAAAAAACTAACATTAATTAATCCATTGCGCAATATAGCGTTGATTGAAACTCTTTGCTCATGTCCCATTGTCAATCAAAATCATAATGCAAACTTGTCATCTCTTTGTATATCTCATGTAAGCCGTACATGATCGCAGAGCACATCTTTTAAACTTTTCCTAAAATTCAAGCGCTGTAAACACACATATCGCACTTCTCCAACATTAACCCTTTCCCAAACAAGCCCTGGTTTTCACGTGTCTGCAGTACAAGTCTTTTGAAAACACTGTGTGAAAAGGAGAAATTGCTCTTAACGCAATTTCTCCTTTTCCCACAGTGTTTTCTACCCTTTTCGATAACTTTCTGCCATTTTCATCAAATTTAAAATTGTTGTCTGCAAACTCTTTCAATTTGGACCAGTCCAAAATTTGTTGTTTGGGAAAGGGTTAACAGTCGCTTGTTTGTGAGCCAAAATAGCAGACAGCAAGGCTGGTCATCGGGCCAAATAAATGCGATGACCTGATTGGTCAAATATCGATTTCCACGGATCCATGTATTAAAGCAAGTGGTACTGCAAATATAATGTCAACAGTTCATTGAAAAAGTCAAGTCATTATTTTGTAACCGGCATGCCACCATAGTTAACACCTTACCAAACAATCCGAGTTTTAACCACCCTGAGAAAGAAGTGAGAAGGAAGGCCTTTGAAAACACCATAGGTAAAAAAGAAAATGACTTAAACCAGCATTTTCTCCTTTCTCCACGTTTTGTACCCTATCAGAAACAAATCATATCATTTGAAGCACCTTTAACTTATCATCTGCAAATTCTTTCAATATAGACAAGTCTAAAATTTTGTCTTGTGGTAGAGAGTTAATGGCCTTCAGTATGGTGACAGGCAAGAGATTTATTTATTTGTTTGGATTGTGTTTATGAGCTTTCAACAATATATAAAGTATATCACAGTCATAGCTCTCTCATTCATGTCTGTCACAGTATAAGACTAGGACGCTGCAGTGCCTTGGCCAGTATTTTCTCCTGTTTCCAAACTGTTGTCTGCCTCAAAATGAATTTATAAGGGGAGCCAAACTGCTGAATTTGAATTTGTATTTAGTTATCGTCACCACTAGCTACCCATTGAGGTAAAACCCCCTGAAGGCATTTAGTTTTTGTTATGGGGGATAGTGCAAGATACAGGACAAAACCCATCCTAAGTTATGCCTAGGTCTTTAACATGCTCAGTGTATAGCACCATCACACAGGACCTCGGTGTAAAGTCTCATCTGAAGGACTATTAGTAATTTTAGATGGCCAGCCATGGGGCTCGAACCCACACCCTCAAGTGACCCAAGGCTTGATGTTTGCAAGTTGTACACTCTACCACTTGAGCTATGTCTGTCTCAAAATGAATTTATAAGGGGAGCCAAACGCCCTATGCATCCCCTTCCCCATAACAGAAATTATCAGGGATGGTGTAGAAGGCTTTTCCCCTGCTTCCCCCTGCCCTATGCCTTTGTCACTTATGTAAGAACACTAAAGAATTCTCATATATTGTATGCAGACAGTTACAATGAGAAAATGTCATGGTTCAAAATATGCAGTTACAAGCATGTAATAAGCAGTTATGAGCAAATAGCAAAATTACTGCATATAAGTTCCCTTGGGATTTGAATTAACCCTTTACCACACAATCCCGACTTGTAACGACCATGAGAAAGGAGCCTATTGAAAACATTGTTGGAAAAGGAGAAAATACTGGTAACCAACATTTTCTCCTTTTCCCACAATGTTTTAATTCTACTCTTCCCAAAACAAATTTCAATTCTAAAGTCACTCTTGTCGTCTGCAAATGCTTTCAATTTCAGCTAGTCTAAAATTTTGTTGTTTGGTAAAGAGTTAAATAGAATGTTATGGGAAGTTAAGTAAAAGTAGTTGGGTAGTCTCCTGTTTCTGCTTTTCCTTACTTAGAATTCTACACCAATATAAACAAATATTACAGGTATATCCAATCCAATTTTTTAATTACCCTTGCAGAAAAGCCTTTGAAAACATTGTGGGCAAAGGAAAAAATGCTGGTACCCTGCATTTTCTCCTTTCACAACAATGTATCCTACCCTGTCAGTAAACTGCTGCTCCTAATTGGATCAAATTTGAATTCCTTGTCCTCAGGTGTTTTGAGTCTTGAACAAGTCTATAATTCATAGTAGCAGAGAGAGATAACTGTGTTTCAGAACTACACAGCTAGAGCTTGTCTTTCCAAGCAATTGGCTGCTTTCCCACATTAACAGTAAATTCTTTTGAGGATGAAATTATAATGAACTCTATCACATAATCCTTTACCAACCCTCGGAAAAAATTTATGTGACCCGCCCAGGTTCTAGACGTAATACGAAAATCCAGTCTACTTTCAGAGCTTTTTTTGCCAGTGCATTCATTCCCTGTTGGCAGTTCATTATCTCATTCTGAGACTCTGGCAGCTAATGGGATGCTAATTGCAGTTATCATATCTTGAGAATGTCATTAAAAAAGACAGTAAATAATTATTTTCTTTTTACTGTGTCATTTTCTTGGCTAAATTTAATGGTATTTAACTACCACACAATCAAAATATACACTTGTCCAAAGTGAAAGCTGTTGTAGACAAGAATTTAAATTAAGCTCAAAAGATAGAATTTGTTCTTGATAAGGTAGAAAATACTGTGGGAAAAGGAGAAATACAGGTGACCAGCATTTTCTCCACTTCCACCATTGTTTTCAAAAGGCTTCTTCCTCAGGGTCATTACAATGTTTTCTACCATCCTCAAAACAAATTTCAATTTTTCTGTCTGCAGATGCTTTGAATTTGGACATGTCTAAATTTTTGTCGTAGGTAAAGAGTTAATCCTTGACCAAACAATTCTGTGCTTCAAAACAGCATTAAACAAGATTTTTAGAGTAAAAAAAGTATATCATTTAGGGATCCGTGACATTTCATCGAAAACCACTTTCCTCAAAACAATCCCTAGCCCTGACCCTTACCCTAACCCAGACAAATTGTGGCTCAAATCTTCCTCCCAGACAGAGCTTTTTGTGAAATAAATATAGGAATTTAGCAATCGGTATTTTAAAACATAATGGATTTCAACTAAAACACCCTTTCAATGAAATTTTGTGCACTGATCATTTAGAAGCATACCCTTAGAGGTTGGCAGATTCTTGGTGGAGACAAGACCAGTATTAGGATAACTGGACAGCTGTTTACCTGATGTAGTAATTACCCTGTTTGATATTCTTATGTAAGAAGAAGAGGACAATCCCACCCCTGCAGGGACATAATGTACGCCAACTGCAATTAACCCTTTACCAAACAATCCCACAGTTAATGACTCTGAGTAGGAAGGCTTTTGAAAACATTGTGGGAAAACGACAAATGCTGGTAACCAGTTTTTTAACCCTTTCAAAGTTCATCATCTGAACCACATTTTATTTATTGTGCTTTCAATTTGAAACTCTCTAAAGTTTTGTTGTTTGGTAAAAAGAGTTAATTTCATAACCATGAGGCGTACATAGGTGATGTTTTCACTGCACAAAATCAGCATTGGATTACAATGTGACAAAAGAAACAATTTCTAATATTAAGATGTCAGCATACTATTTTGTCAATGGTGTGTTTTAATTCTGTTGCTTTTTGTTTTTCTTAAATTGTATGTGAAATCATAGAGGAGAATGAATGACGGCCTGGCCCACTATGACAAAATCTCGAGTTTCGCTCACCCTGAGAATGAATTAATCCTTTACCACACAGTCCCAAATTTTGACAAACATTCTGATGGTATTGCATAGCAATACACAGTCCCCTAACGGCCGTATGTATTGCTGGCATGTCAGTGAAATTTTTAAAATCCAAGGCCCGTAAAAGCGTCAAAAAGCAGTGGAGCGGGACGAAACTCGAACTTGATGTGTAAGTCATGGTGGTTGATGTACACACCAAAAATCAGCTCTATATGTAGCAGCATTTAGGAAAAAAGTGCGGAAAAATGTTTTATCAGTGAAATTTTGTAAGTCCAAGGCCCGTAAATGCGTGAAAAAGCAGTGCAGCGGGACGAAACTCAAACTTGATGTGTAAGTAATGGTGGTTGACTTACACAGCAAAAGTCAATTGAATATCTACCACCATTTAGAAAAAAAAGTCCGGAAAATTGAATTATCAGTGAAATTTTGTAAGTCCAAGGCCCGTAAATCCGTGAAAAACCAGTGGACCTGAACGAAAGTTGAACTTGATCTGTAAGTCATGGTGGTTGAGTTACACAGCAAATCTGAGATCAATACCTACCGGCGTTTAGGAAAAAAGTCCGGAAAACTGATTTATGAGTGAAATTTTGTAAGTCCAACGCCCGTAAATCCGTGAAAAGTGGACCGGAACGAAAGTCGAACTTGATCTGTAAGTGATGGTGGGTGACTTACACACCAAAACTCAGCTCAATATGTACCAGCGTTCAGAAAAAAAGTCCGGAAAACTGAATTGCTGGACTGATGGACAGACGGACAGATGGACAGACGGACAGACGGACGGAGTGCAAACCTAAAGTCCCCTTCGGCTTCGCTGGTAGGGGGCTAATAACCCTGATATAGAGGCCTTTAGAAAACATTGTGGGAAAAGGAGAAAATGCTGGTAACCAGCATTTTCTCCTTTTCTCACAATGTTTTCAACCCTATCAAAGACAGAAATCATCATTTCAGCTACATTTATTTTTTCGTCTGCAAACGCTTTCCATTTCGTGGAATCCAAAATTTTGTCATTTGGTAAAGAGTTAATTAGCTTTTGAAAACATCACAGATAAAGGAAAAAAATGCTGGTAATCATGACAAATTCAATGATCATATTAATGTCTCATTTTCCCACAATGTTTTTTGTCACTATGGTAAAAATACAGGATTGTTTAGAAATGGAATTCAGACAAATAAGGGGATCAAATTTTGCCTGGGGTCAGTTTGATTGACATTTACAACATCTATCTCTATCTTTATTCAATATCGGCCCACCATATTTGTATAATGCTATAATGAGGTAAGTGAAGTGCTATTGCAGTCACGTAGTTTCACCTCTTATTGTTTTGGATGCACTTAACTCTTTCCCAAACAACAAATTTTGGACTGGTCCAAATTGAAAGAATTTGCAGACAACAATTTTGAATTTGATGAAAATGGCAGAAAGGTCCTCAAAAAGGGTAGAAAACACTGTGGGAAAAGGAGAAAATTGCTCATTACGAGCAATTTCTTCTTTTCCCACAGTGTTTTCAAAAGACTTGTACTGCAGACACATGAAAACCAAGGCTTGTTTGAGAAAGGGTTAATAACCATTTACTGCACAATGCCCCCTCTTAAGGAACGTGGGAAAGAAGCCTTTTCCCACAATCTTTTCTACCTACCCTATCAAAGACAAACTGCACCATTTTAGCAAAATTGAAACTGTCATCTGCAATTGCTTTCAATTTGGACAAGGCTAAAATTTTGTTGTCTGGTAAAGGGTTAAAAGGTTTTGAGATCCTACTTTATTGCTATTAATCCTTTTTTCCCTCAAAATCCATTTACTGGTTGTGTTCTTGGTATAAAGAAAGAACCAATAAACATATTGTAACAAGAGCAATGCATGTGGGTAACAATGCTCAGTTACAGTTGCTTGAATTTCAGTGAAAATTCTGAGTCGAAAATGGGCCATAACTGTCTCAGAAATATTTTGATGGTTACCTGCCCATCATGTATTTCGATAGTTAACAACTTGTCCAAGTTTGAAGTAAATATCTTTTGTAATAACAGATATACATGTATTACAAATTGTCAAAGTTTTTGCACGACACAGACAACTCGGACAACAAAGCCAGGGATATGACAATAACTGGAAAACAATCAAGGTAATAAAATTATTTGAGGTCAGTGCACCTGCACATGCGTTTCCTGGGTCGATATTCACCAACCCTTCTTAAGAACATCTTTAGTCTCATTCACCAGAATTTTCTAGATTTGAAAGTAACACAACTTCTGATTGGCTAAACCATTTGGTTTAGCCAATCAGAAGTTGTGTTCATTTCAAATCTAGAAAATATTGGCGAATAAGACTAAGACTATTCTTAAGAATGGTTGGTGAATACGGACCCTGGCTTTCTCACACCAGCTCTGACACGACTTTCTTTCCAAGCCACTGACTACTTTTCTCACATGCATCAGAGGTGACAGGTGAAAAATTGTAGGAAAGACAGTTTGTCTCCACTGGGTACTGAACCCGCAACCACCAGGTCATGAGTCAGATACCCTTTCCACTGAGCTACCCAGCCAGGCAAGTCAACTGTTGAAGTCTTGACCAAACAAAACAATTTTGTACTGGACCAAGTTGAAAGCATTTGCAAACGCAAACTTGAACATAACTCAGATGATGATTTCTGTCTTTGAATGGGTAAAAATAAATTGTGGGAAAAGGAGAAAATGCTGGATACCAGCATTTTCTCCTTTTCTAATAATGTTTTCAAAAGCCTTCTTCAGTCATTAAAACTGGGATTGTGTTGTAAAGAGTTAAGTCTTTACCATACAATCCCAAGTTTTAACAACCCTAAAGAAGAAGGCTGTTTACCAGCATTTTCTTCCTTTCCCGCAAGGTTTTCAACAGTCTCAAAGACAGATACTGTCGTTTATATCCCATTTTATTTGTCATCTGCAAATGCACTTTGAACTAGTCTAAAATTTTGTTGTTAACCCTTTACCACACAATGCCGCCTTTTAACGCCCTTGAAGAATTTGCCTTTTGAAAACATTGTGGGAAAAGGAGAAAATGCTGGTAACCAGCATTTTCTCCTTTTCCCACAATGTTTTCTGCCCTATCAAATATAAAAAAAAATGCACCATTTGAACCACCTTGAAATTGTCATCTGCAAATGCTTTCAATTTAGACAAGGCTAAAATTCTGTCATCTGGTAAAGGGTTAAACAGCATTTAGTGTCTGAGTGGTATATCTGTAATTAGTCTTCTCTTTTCTGCGCCATCGAAATACTTTTATCTGAATTAACTTTTTACCATCTGTCACTAAAGCATAGTAAAATATTTCTTTGCAGAGTAAAGTTTTTGACTAGACAATAAACTATCCTCAAAAAGAGTGGATTCCAGCTGGAACCCTTAAAAGTGGAAGAATGAAAATTATGCCAACTTTAAGCCAAGAGTGAAAGTTTACCTTAACCCTTTACCGCACAATCCCCGACTTTTAACGACTCTGAGGGAAAAGCCTTTTGAAAACAATGTTTTCTACTCTATCAAGGACAAGTTTTGTCATTTGAGCCACCTTTAATTTGTCTGCAAATGCTTTCAATTTGGACCAGTCTAAATTATTGTCGTTTGGTTGGTAAAGAGTTAAGCCCATAAATTCTGTAGATAAAATAACAGTTTGCTTCAATGTAATCAAGTTTATTACCTACTTGGATATTTATCTTAGCAGTTTGTGACACCAAATTACAGGGCACCCTGTCTTTGCATAATGATATAAAATTGATTACCATGGGCAAAATTGGATTTGAGATCTGATTGCATCAGAAATCAATGGTTCAACTCTCTACCACACAATAAAACTTTAGACTAGCCCAATTTGAAAGCATTTGGAGATGACAATTTGAATTTGGCAAAAATGATGGAATTTGTATTTGATAGGGTAGAAAACATTGCTGAAAAAGAAGAAAATGATGGTTATCAGCATTTTCTTCTTTTCCCATATTTTTTACAACAGCTTTCTTTCCATGGGGTTGTTAAAACAAGGGATTGTTTGGTTAAGGGTTAAAGATGCTTGTTTCTTTAGGAAACAGATGTGTATGTTTAAAAGAATGTAATTAATCTGTCATTTTTTTTCCCACAAAATCATTACAGGACAAAACTAGAAAAACAAGTTATCATTCCAATTGCAATAAAGTACAGGAACTTTGGTTTATGCAACAACAAGAGGGTCAAAAATAGCCCTGTATGGTTCAACTGGCCAGTAAAACAAATTGAGCCATAACAGGCACAGACAGTGAAATTTATCAGTCCATGATCCATAAAATACAGAATACAATGTACATGATATGAGCTAAGTCTAATTATGTTTTTGGACCAATAAGAAATCATTAACTTAAGCATCATTAAACAGGCCTTTCCAAGGATCATTCCTTTCAGATATCAATGTATTCTCACAGAGTTTTGACCATAAGATTTCAAAGATGCACAATGGGTCAGTATTAAGAAAATAAGCCATCACCAGCAGCTGATTGTCTATAACGTATCAAGATGCCATTGAAAAATCTGAAGAAAGTATATCCAAAGGTCCTTCAGGCAAAGTGTCTACTAAGTTCGACGGAACAGTTTTGAACCACAAATTTCCACAAAGATTGTCTTGAAAGATTGTTAAGCTGGAACAGATACATCTGTTTTATAGATGGTACAGTTCTAGAATGTATACCAAGAAAAATACAAAAATAAAAAGCTTGCTTCAGTGCTTCAGAAACTCATCTAAATTCAACCTAAAAAATCCAAGAAATGAACACCATAGTTTCTACTTGTTTAATCAAAGGGAGATAAGTTAGTTACAGCATGTGTCAATAAAATGATTTATTTCCCTTTGACCATTATATACCTTAACTCTTTACCACAAAATCCTGAGGTTTAACACCCCTGAGAAAGAAGCCATATGAAAAAATTGTGGGACAAGGAGAAAATGCTGGTAACCAGCATTTTCTCCTCTTCCCACAATGTTATCTACCCTTCCCAAAACAAATTTCAGTTTTTGAGCCACACTAATTTTGTTGTCTGCAAATGCTTTGAATATGGTTCAGTCTAAAATTTTGTTGTTTGGTAAAGAGTTAAGAAAATGAGCTTAACTCACAAGAACATCCATGGTTTCTCATAGATCAAGACTATATCTTTACATCGGACAGAAACTTTTTAGGTTTTTTTGTGATGTAACATTTTTTCCAAATAAAGTGGAGCAATGTCCCCCAGTTATAACCCCCACCCCCGCCAATTTTTTGGTAAAAATGGTGATCTTGACAATTTCAACAATCTTTCTTTTCCTCATCCTAAGGAGATGGCTGTTTATCATTTAGTCCTTTTAAAATTTGGTCCAGTGCTTTCAGAGGAAAAGTTGTCCTCTAGACAAATAGATCAAACAACCAATAATCTTGATAGACATTCGATTAATAAAACAAGAGGGCCATGATGGCCCTGTATCGCTCCACTGGTTTATATATATAAACCATAAAAACTAAACATTTCAATTCTGAGCCAAATGGTTTCAAAATGAAGACATACAAAGTTTTCTCTGTAAAAGCCCATGTGAAAGTTGAGACCCGCAAGGCAAAGCCATTGTTGATCTTAGAGCTATAATTACTTGAACCCTGGTAGAGGTCCACAAGATAAAGCCACATGCCAAAATAATACAAGTCTATGCTGTATGATTATAAATAAGGTGATTTTCAAGTTTTGTCCATATGAAGCCTCTGTAAAACGTAAGACTCCTGATGCAAGGCTAATTTAAAAAAAATATATATCAAAACAGGAAGATTTCTTAAGTTGTCACTATGTAAGCCCATGTAAAACTTGTGACCCCTGCGGCGGGCCCGATTTTGACCCCAGGGCTAAAATTTTGGCCTGCTTGGTAGAGGCCCACTAGATATAGCAACATGCGAAATTTGGTAGCTCTAGGCCTTCTGGCTAGGTACAGGAAGATTTTTCTCTATATAAGCCTATGTAAAACTTGTGACCCCTGGCGCAGAGCCAATTTTGACCCTAGGGCTATAATTTAAAGAAACTTGATAGAGGTCTACTACATAAAGCTACATGCCAAATTTGGTAGCCCTATGCCTTATGGTTTCAGACAAGAAGATTTTTAAAGATTTCCAATATTTTTCAGTTTTGTTGCCATGGCAACCAGAGTTTTTGAAGGAATCAAATTCTTTCAAGAAATCTGAAGAGGACAATGACAGGATCGTTTCTGTGAAGTTTCATGAAAATTGGATGGGTAGTTTCAGAGAAGAAGATGTTTGAAATAAAAGTTAACGCACGGACGGACGGACGGACAGACTGACGGACGGACGCACGCACGGACGCCGGGCCATGACATAAGCCCGCTGGCCTTCGGCCAGTGGAGCTAAAAACGGGCACTAAATTTTCTTCCGAGGAGAGGTACAAAGGATTTAAAACACTTAAATGTAAAACTAAGCATTCTCTAGTCAAAAATTTGCAACCAAGGTTGGTTTGAAGTACCTGGTACTGCAATATCCTGAGGAAATCCAGATGTGCTGCACCTTTCATTATCACGGAAAGAATATACCTAAATCTTTAACTGAAAACAAAATTTAAGACTTGTATTTACTTTAGTATTTTGCAGACAACATATTTATCATAGTTCAATCTTACCTTTACAGATTTGCCTATGAGTGGGGTTGAAAAAAAGCTGGTTACCAGCATTTTCTCCTTTTCCCATATTGTTTTCAATAGCCTTTCTATGATAAATAAAATCTTTAGGAAAAGTTATTATATATTCTACTCTTGCTTGCTATCTTTCAAAACATCTCAAGTGTTTCCAAATGTACTAATGTAAAAAAACTTTTAAACCTTTACCGCACAATGCCGCCTTTTAACAACCCTGGGAAAGAAGCTTTTGAAAACCTTGTTGGAAAAGGAAAAAATGCTGGTAACCAGCATTTTCTCCTTTTCCCACAATGTTTTCTACCCTTCCCAAAACAAATTTCAGTTTTTGAGTCACACTTATTTTGTCATCTGCAAATGCTTTCAATTTGGACCAGTCTAGAACTTTGTCGTTTTGTAAAGAGTTAAGCAGACAGATACATGTATTGACAAAATGTCATACTGAAAAACTAATTCCAAAGGAATGTTTATGACTGACGATTCATTCTTTGCAACAAGAAACAATAGCGTTAGAAATCAAGACAGTTCTTTCCTTTACAGAACATACAAATAGCAAGTAATGCCTCTCAAGAGAACTATTTCTGAATCACAATAATTTACAGAAATTCCTTTCAGCAATAGCTCATCTACCTTTCTGAACATTTTTTGGGATACCTTCCGCTAGAAAGCACACACTTCTGATATATATGAGCCATGCTCTGTGAAAAGGGGGATTTAACACATTTAAAGTATCATCCGAGGTCAGCTTGCACAGGAACACAAGTGATTGTTATCTCCTTGAATGGCAAGAAAACATTGTAGGAATAGGAGAAAATGCTGGTTAAATGCATTTGAATCTCCCCTTTCCCCAAATTGTTTAACCCTTTCCCAAATGACAAATTTTGGATTGGTCCAAATTGAAAGAGTTTGCAGACGACAATTTTAAATTTGATGAAAATGGCAGAAAGGTCTCAAAAAGGGTAGAAAACACTGTGGGAAAAGGAGAAATTGCCTGTAACGAGCAATTTCTCCTTTTCCCACAGTGTTTTCAAAAGACTTGTACTCCAGACACGTGAAAACCAGGGCTTGTTTGGGAAAGGGTTAAAGGGAAGCTCTAAAAAACGTTGCGAAAAAAGCAGAAAATGCTGGTGACCTGCTTTTTCTTCTTTTCCTTCAATATTTTCTACCCACTCAAAGACAAATCCAACCCTTAGAGATGCATTTAATTTACTCTCTGGAAGAGGTTTCCAAAGAGTTGGGTCTAAAATTTTGTAGTGTGGTGAAGATGAAAAGGTGGGCAAACAGTGCTTCTAAAATTACAGTAACAAATTCTCAAGTCATTTTTCTTCCTACACTGGCTTTCTTTTTTAGAAAGAGTTGTGCGCAAAGTAAAGAGTGAAAATGACCAATTGAAAGCATTAAGTGAATTGATGAGTGCTAACTCAAGACTTAAAGAGGACTTACTTGATCTCAGATGCAGAAGTTTGAGAGATAACTTGATTTTCACTGAAATCCCACAAAGCCAAAATGAAGATACTGAAGCAGTTCTCAAACAATTTATTGAAGAAAAATTGAAAATTAAAGATGTAAAGCTAGAACGTGCGCACCATATTAAATCCAGGAAAGTTGGTCAGAGCCGTCGAGTCAATCCAGAGCCAATAGTTGCAAAGTTTACATTTTTTAAAGAAAGAGAGTCTGTGAGGAAATCTGGTCGCTTACTTGCAGGTACTACTTACAGTATTTAAGAACAATTTCCAGAAGAAATCGAAAAGCGTCGAAAATCATTGTACCCTTTGTTGCGTAAAGCTAGAAAGGATAGACAGCATGCTGTTCTGGTTAAAGATAAAAGGCTGATGTACACAATACAAATACCAAAGGTACTTTAGAAGGTCAAATTGCTGCACAATCATCTAGTGGTGTAGGCACACATGTGGTACGTGATTAGGATAGTCATGGTGGTTCTATTAATACTACAACAACACCCCTTTCTATTTCTTGTTTAAATGTTGCTGGTTTATAGAAAGCTTATTACTCCAGACTTTCGGCAATATTTAGCAAACTTTGATATTTTTGCTTGCACTGAAACCCATTTAGATTTGTTAGACATTATTCAGGTTGATGGATACGAATTTGTCCCAAAACATAGAAAAGAAAAAGTATTGAGAAAGTCTGGTGGAATAAGTACATTTATTAAGCATGACATAGTTAAGTATTGTAGCTTCACAGAATCTGATTGTGATTATGTCCAGTGGATTAAGATCTCTAAAAAATTATTCACTTGTGATGAAGATGTAATTTTTGGTATAACTTATGTACCCCCAGAAATGAATACATTTTACGAAGAATTTGAATTATATAGCAATAATTGTAAATACGTCATTTTAATGGGAGATTTAAATGCCCAAACATCGAATCTTCAAGATATGGTATACACTGATGAAAGAATTTTTCAGACAATAAATTCTGATAGTCAATGTATTTCTGAAAATGATGCACTTGCAGAAATAAATAAACTTGTTGGGTTCGCTGTAACTAGGGTATCGCAAGATAAAACAATTAATCGGCCAGGAAGAAGATTAGTGGATTTTTGCATGGCGAATAACCTCGTTATATTAAACGGAAGTTCATTTGACGATATGTTTGACGGAAAATTAACATGCAGGGAAAGTTCAGTTATTGATTACATGATTTCCTCAGCACAATGTTTGCCCTTGTTTTCAAGCTTCAAGATAGAAAATTTCATACCACTTTTTTCAGATGTTCACTGTGCAATAGCATTTGATCTTCATACAAAGCCAATTGATATACAAACTTGTAGGAAGGAAGTATCTAATGATATCAAATGGTTTAAACCAGAACATTCAGCCATTTTCACTGAAAATATAGATATCGAAAGAGTTAATTCTGTTAAAGAAAAACTAACACATACACATGATACAGACAAAACTTTTATTAATGATATTAGTAGCAAAATAGCGAACATATTACTTGATTCCGCTGCTAAAACATGTGGAAGACATAGCAGTACTAGAATAAACCATTCTTTCAGTAGAAATGAACCATGGTTCGATCAAGATTGTAAAACTGCTAGAAAAAATTATCACCGGTGTAAAAAAAGATATACATGTAATAAGATTCGTAGTAATCAATACAAAACAGACTTATTAAATGCCAGCAAACAGTATGAGTCTACCTTGAATTTAAACAAGAGGGCCATGATGGCCCTGGGTCGCTCACCTTAATAGAGTGCCATAAAGGTTTTTCTTTAATTTGACCATGTGACCTAGTTTTTGACCGCAGGTGACCCAATTTCAAACTCAAATTTAATGAAGACAAACATTCTGACCAATTTTGAAGTCAATTGAGCAAAAAATGTGGCCTCAAGTGCCCTAAAGATATTTCTTTAATTCAACCTAGTGACCTAGATTATGACCCCAGGCGACCCAAATTTGAACTGGTCTTTGACTATATCAAAAGAAAAATTTTAACCAATTTTCAAATCAAATGAATAATAAATGTGGCCTCTAGAGTGCCCACTGGTCTATTACTTTAATTTGACCAAGTGAACTAGTTTATGACCCCAGTTGACCCAAATTCAGACTCATGTGAGATTTTACAAAGACAAACATTCTGACCAATTTTCAAGGCAATTAAGCAAATAATGTGGCCTCTAGAGTGCCCACAAGGTATTTCTTTATTTTGACCTAGTGACCTAGTTTATGGTTCCAGGTGACCCAAATCCAAACTCATCTGGTATTTTATCAAGACAAACATTCTGGCCAAATTTCAGGTCATTTGAGCAATAAATGTGGCCTCCAGAGTGCAAACAAGGTATTTCTTTAATTTGACCCAGTGAACTAGTTTATGACACAAGTTGACCCAAATTAATCTTATTTTAGACTTTATAAAGACAAACTTTCTAACTAATTTTCAAGGCAATTGAGCAAATAATGTGGCCTCGAGAGTGCCAACAAGGTATTTCTTTAATTTGACCTAGTGACCTAGTTTATGACCCAAGATGACCCAATTTTGAACTCAATGAACTTGTTGCGCTTAATTGGGCAAACAAACTTAGAAGAGAATCACTACATACCAAATATCAAAGCTCTACGCCTTCCAGATTTAAAGAAGAATTTTAAAATTTTCCTTCTTTGTTCCTACGTTCGAACTTGTGACCCCCGGGGCTGGGCCAGTTTTGACCCAGGGGCATCATATGAACAAACATGGTAGAGGTCCACTAGGAAATGCTACATACCCAATATCAAAGCTCTACACCTTCCCTTTTAAGAGAAAAAGAAATTTAAAGTTTTCCTTCTTTGTTCCTATCTTTGTACTTGTGACCCCCGGGGCGGGGCCAGTTTTGACCCAGGGGCATCATATGAACAAACTTGGTAGAGGTCCACTCTGAGATGCAACATACCAAATATCAAAGCTCCACACCTTTTGGTTTCAGAAAAGAAGAATTTTAAAGTTTTCCTTCTTTGTTCCTATGTTCGAACTTGTGACCCCAGGGGCTGGGCCAGTTTTGACCCAGGCAGCTTCCTTGGAACAAACTTGGTAGAAGTCCACTAGGAGATGCTACATACCAAATATCAAAGCTCTATGCCTTCTCATTTAAGAGAAAAAAAAAATTAAAGTTTTCCTTCTTTGTTCCTATGTTTGAACTTGTGACCCCCGGGCAGGGCCAGTTTTGACCCCAAGGGCATCATATGAACAAACTTAGTAGAGGTCTACTAGGCGATGCTACATACCAAATATCAAAGCTCTACGCCTTCCAGTTTCAGAGAAGATGATTCTTAAAGTTTTCCTTCTCTGTTCCTATGTTCGAACTTGTGACCCCCCCGGGGCAGGGCCAACTTTTGCCCAAAGGGCATCATATGAACAAACTTGGTAGAGATCCACTAGAAGATGCTACATACCAAATATCAAAGCTCCATGCCTTTCTGTTTCAGAGAAGAAGATTTTTAAAGTTTTCCTTCTTTGCTCCTATGTTGGAAATTGTGACCCCTGGGGCGGGGCCAGTTTTGACCCAAGGGGCATCATATGAACAAACCTGGTAGAGGTCCACTAGGCGATGCTACATATCAAATATCAAAGCTCTACGCCTTCCAGTTTCAGAGAAGATGATTTTTAAAGTTTCCCCTCTTTGTTCCTATGTTCGAACTTGTGACCCCCGGGGCAGGGCCAGTTTTGACCCCAAGGACATCATATGAACAAATTTGGTAGAGGTCCATTAGGAGATGCTTCATGCCAAATATCAAAGCTCTATGCCTTCTAGTTTTAGAGAAGATGATTCTTAAAGTTTTCCTTCTTTGTTCCTATGTTGGAAATTGTGACCCCCTGGGTGGGGCCAGTTTTGACCCCAGGGGCATCATATGAACAAACTTGGTAGAGGTCCACTAGGAGATGCTACATGCCAAATATCAAAGCTCTACACCTTCAAGTTACAGAGAAGAAGATTTTAAAAGTTTTCCTTCTTTGTTACTATGCTCAAACTTGTGACCCTTGGGGCGGGGCCAGTTTTGACCCAAGGGGCATCATATGAACAAACTTGGTAGAGGTCCACTAGGCAATGCTACATACCAAATATCAAAGCTCTACGCCTTCCAGTTTCAGAAAGGATGATTTTTAAAGTTTCCCCTCTTTGTTCCTATGTTCGAACTTGTGACCCCCGGGGCAGGGCCAGTTTTGACCCCAAGGGCATCATATGAACAAACTTGGTAGAGGTCCACTAGGAGATGCTTCATGCCAAATATCAAAGCTCTATGCCTTCTAGTTTTAGAGAAGAAGATTTTTAAAGTTTTCCTTCTTTATGACTATGCTCAAACTTGTGACCCCCAGGGCGGGGCCAGTTTTGACCCCAGGGGCATCAAATGAACAAACTTGGTAGAGGTCCACTAGGAGATGCTACATACCAAATATCAAAGCTCTGCGCCTTCTAGTTTCAGAGAAGAAGATTTTCAAAGATTTTGCTTTTTTTTTCCTTTTTGTTGCCATGGCAACCAGAGTTGTGGGTGGAATTCAATTCTTTGACCAACTTTGGTAGAGCTTCACCCAAGGAACATCCCTGCCAGGTTTCATCAAGATTGGCCCAGTGGTTTAGGAGAAGAAGATGTTTAAAGAAATTGTTGACGGACGACGGACGACAGACGACGGACAACGGACATAGTGCGATCACAATAGCTCACCTTTAGCACGTTGTGCTAAGGTGAGCTAAAAATTCTGATTACAAAAAAGAATGTAGAAATAGAATTAAAAACATGCAAAGTAAAAATCCAAAAGCTTACTGGAATTATATTAAAAGTTTGAATAAAGATACAAAGAAAGACAATTTAAATGTAAACGATTTTTATGATTTCTTCAAAGATCTCAACTCTTCGTTGGATGGAGATGATGAGACCCCAACCACTGATTATCTTGACCTTGACGTTCAAAATGACCTTGATAATGAAATTACCGAGGAGGAAATTAAGCAATGCATTAAACAATTGAAAAATGGAAAAGCAAGCGGTATAGACAATATTATTAATGAATATTTAAGGCATTCTATAAATACTCTGCTACCAGTTTATGTCAAATTATTTAATCTTGTTTTAAAGCAGGGTATTATCCCAGATTCTTGGTCAAAGGGGTGTATCATTCCTATTTACAAAAGCAAAGGAGACATAAACTCTCCAGAAAACTACAGAACCATAACGCTTTTGAGTTGTATGGGCAAGCTATTCACCTCTATTTTAAATGCAAGACTAAATAGATTCATTGAAATGAATAACTTGTTATCTTATAATCAAGCAGGTTTCCGTAAAAAGCATTCTACAACCGATAACATCTTTATCCTTCATGCACTGTCAGAATATTTAACAAGAGGGCCATGATGGCCCTGTATCGCTCCACTGGCTTATAAACCATGAAGAGAAGTCTTCACTATATAAGCCCTTATAAAACTTTGACCCCAGAGCTACAGTTGGACTAAATGGGGAATATGTGTATTAGAAGAATAACATGCCAAATTTTGGAGTTCTTGGCCTTATGGCTAGTAACAAGATGGTTTCTGAACTTTTCACTCCATAAACCCATGTAAAACTTGTGACCCCTGGTGCAGGGCCAAACTTGATCCTAGGGCTGTAACTTGGGCCCTCTTTGTAGTTGTCCACTAGATAATGCTATAATTATGCAAAGTTTGGTAGCCTAAGCCTTATGGCTATGTACACCAAGATTTAAAAGTTTTCCCTATGTAAGCCTATGTAAATCTTGTGAACCCCCCCCCCCCCCAGCATGAGGCCAAATTGACCCCAAGGACTATAATTTGGGCACTTTTGGTAGACCCCAACTAGATCAAGCTAAATGCAAAATTTGGTAGCTCTAGGCCTTATGGCTAGGTACAGGAAGATTTTTAAAGTTTTCTCTATATAAGCCTATGTAGAACTTGTGACCCCTGGGGCAGAGCCAATTTTGACCCCAGGGCTATAATTTCAAGAAACATGATAGAGGTTTACTACATAAAGCTACATGCCAAATTTGGTAGCCCTATGCCTTATGGTTTCAGACAAGAAGATTTTTAAAGCTTTCTCTATATAAGCCTATGTAAAACTTGTGACCCATGGGGCAGAGCCAATTTTGACCCCAGGGCTATAATTTCAAGAAAAATGATAGAGGTCTACTACATAAAGCTACATGCCAAATTTGGTAGCCCTATGCCTTATGGTTTCAGACAAGAAGATTTTTTAAGATTTCCAATATTTTTCAGTTTTGTTGCCATGGCAACCAGAGTTTTTGAAGGAATCAAATTCTTTCAAGAAATTCTGAAGAGGACCATGGCAGGATCATTTCTGTGAAGTTTCATGAAAATTGGATGGGTAGTTTCAGAGAAGAAGATGTTTGAAATAAAAGTTAACGCATGGACGGACGCACGCACGCACACACGCACGATGGACACCGGGCCATGACATAAGCCTGCTGGCCTTTGGCCAGTGGAGCTAAAAACCAGAAAAAGTAAGCTCTTCTGCGCATTTATCGATTTCAAGAAGGCATTTGATTCTGTTTGGCGCGCAGGGCTTTGGTGTAAACTTCTGAAATACAACATACATGGAAATTTTCTTAATGTTATTAAGAGTATGTACGAAAATATACAAAGTTGTATATCCATAACTGGTAAAAAAAATTGATTTTTTCCAACGTTGTAGAGGCCCAAGACAAGGAGAAAATCTATCGCCAATTTTATTTTCTCTGTACCTGAATGATTTAGAACATTACTTGATAAATTAAGAGAGCAGCACTTAGATCTTAGTGATGAATATTTAGATATCTTTGTTAAATTAGTTGTTGTATTATATGCCGACGATACGGTTATTTTTGCCAAAACAGAAGAGGGCCTAGTTGAAGCGTTGAATGTTTTTTCTAAATACTGTGAAAGATGGAGGCTTCAAGTTAAATTTGACAAAACGAAAATCCTTATATTTGGTGACCGGGCAAGTAATAAACGTGATTTGAGAATAGGTGATCATACGATTGAAATTGTCTGTGAATTTAACTACTTAGGTGTAGTTTTTTGTAGGAGCAGGTCTTTTGCTGCTGCAAAAGAGTATGCCGTCCAACAAGCTAAGAAAGCAATGTCGAGTCTATTCCAAAAAATGTGTAACTTAAACCTATCCGGTGAATGTCAACTAAAGCTTTTTGATACCATGGTAGTGCCCGTCTTATTATATGGTTGTGAAGTATGGGGTTTTGGTGATTTAACTGCTGTTGAAAAGGTTCATACAGATTTCATGAAATATATTTTACACGTGAAAAAGAATACACCTAATGTTATGTTGTATGGGGATTTAGGAAGATTCCCATTGTCAGTAATTGTGAAGAAATGTGTTATTGGCTATTGGTTTGATCTACTGATAGAAAATAACAAATTATCTGCAGTTCTTTATGATTTCTTATTGAATTACTACAATGCACCAAATCGGCAACTGAAATGGTTTGAATTTGTTAAAAATACTTTAGACAGTTGTGGCTTAAGCTTTGTTTGGAATGGCCAGTCTTATACTGGCTCAAAAATAATGCTTCTGAAAAGAGTTGATGATATTCTAAAATCTCAATTTTTACAAATTTGGCACTCCGATTTGATGTGTTCCCAAAAATGTATTAATTATAGAATGTACAAGTTCGAACATAAATTTGAAGACCTTTTTAACACCTTAGATGGTAAGCTTCTCCAGTCTGTTATTAATTTTAGGTTTTGTAATAATTATCTTCCAATAGAAAAGGGTCGTTGGTTAGGTATAGAAAGAAGTGATAGAAAGTGCAAAATGTGTTCTCTAAATGAGGTTGGTGATGAATTTCAATATCTTTTTTGGTGTAATGCATTTGATAATGAGAGAACACATATTCTGATGAAATCCCAATGTAGAAATCCGAATATCTATACCTTTAGAAATATTATGAACACAAATATTTCCAAGAAACTAACTGTACCAGCAAAGTTTTTATTTATTGTATTGAAAAATTGTAAACTATCCACCTGACTTTGTTCCTATATTTTTCATTAATTTTATGACCGGTACCAAACCATACAGATTTTTCCATTAGTCTTTCCTCCCTCACTCTGTTCACCTATGTATCAGTAATGTTTGTTTTCCTATCCTTCATATATCTTGTAGTTGATATACCATACAGCCTGGTAATAATTATTTCATGTTTTGTCGTTACCTCATATCACATAAATGTAAATGTGCTGAGAGAATGAATAAAACTTGAAACTTCTGAATCCTGTTACAGCCAACCTAGAAATTTAATATCAGCACACTGATAATAGAATGTATATAGTATGAATGAATTAATGTATGTTGTTTCATGGCACATCAACAGCTTGGGTCATCCAGTGTGCATGTCGACTGTTTAGTAAATACAGGCCCACAGCCTTGCCTTGCCTATTAACTCTTGTAGGAATAGAAAATCTCTTAAATCAGTCCAAACTAAAAACATTTGCAGACAAATCAAATGGTGCTCAAATAATGTAATGCGTCTTTAAAACAGTATAGAAAACAGGGAGAAGGAAATAATGCTGGTTACCAGCATTTTCTCCTTTTTTCCCACTGTTTTAAAAAGATTTACCCTTTATAGTTATCAAACTACAAGATTGTTCAGAGAAAAGGTTGAAGACTTTCAGCAGCACAAAAAAAAATCCTGCTATATCTTTGGCTTGCTATCTGATATATTTCATGATGATGAAATATCTGTCTGCTTACTTTTCCTATACCTCATGAAAGATAATGGTTTGGTATTCATAGAAAAAAAAACTCATTATCTTTAACCCTTTAATCACAATCCCAACTTTTAAAGACCCTAAGAAAGAGGCCTCTTGAAAACATTGTGGGAAAAGGAGAAAATGCTGGTTTACAGCATTTTCTTCTTTTCCCACAATGTTTTCTACCCTTTCAAAGACAAATTTTATGTTTTGAGTAACATAAATCATGTCATCTGCAAATGCTTTCAGTTTGGACCAGGCTCAAATTCTATCGTGTGGTAAAGAGTTAACAAAAAAGATTAATTTGAAGCATTCCAGAAAATCTATCATTTAACATTCGTCCCATAGGTAAAATACCTGTGCAATTCACTTATATCAATTATAAGTTCTTCTGGTTGCTTCTTTGCAGTTTTATGCCACACTTTGATTATTGCAGTTATCTAGACTGGTTACATCTTCATTTCCATGGATTGTTTCCATCAAAACTTTTTCTTGTTTTTATTATAGTCTTATTATCTTCACGCACAGGCTTACCCATTAGAACACAAGTATGACTTATTTACATTCACACTATGGATAATTTTTCCATTTTTCCAAACATTGTGGAATAAGAGCCTCCAGAGACAAGTGATGCTTGCTGAATGTGTTTTTGTCACAAAATGGATTACCATCCAACTGTTAATTATCTAAAAACTGAAAAAAAAATCAGAGCAATAATTCACTGGAAAAATATCAAACCAGAGCATGCTGACAATATTATGCACACTATGCATATCTTGATGGGGAGACCTCTCATGGAGTTTTTGAATTCTATTCAGTGGTTGCTGATGGCACAGAAATGAAATTGGAGACTAAGTACCGATCATAGTAGTCCTTCACATATCGTCTGAAAACAGCATTTTAGACTTGTCTACTTGGAAACATTTGAAGATGAAAACTTAAATGGCCCAAATGATGACAGGTGTCTTTCAATAATTAAAAACATTGTGACAAAAGAAGAAAATGATGGACACCAGCATTTCCTCCATTTCAAATTACATTTTCAAAAGCCCTCTCTATGTAATTAAAAGCTTACAAAGGGTCATTATACAACAGAATCTTTTGACTTTTCCAAATCTAATACATCTGCATATGAGTACTCAGACATGGCAAAAATGACGAGATACTCGAAATCAGTAAAAAATTTTGTGGGGAAATAGGAGGGAATGCTGGTCACCGTTTTTTTCTTTTTTTTCCCAAAATATTCTCGAAAGCCTTCATCTCAAAGGTCGAAAAAACTTAGGACTGTTTGATTTAATAAAGTCAGAACTAATCAATGACAGTGAATCCTTTCTATCCTGCTTTATGAGAAAAGCATCCATAACAGTACTACATAGTTCAACTCAACCCACTTCTATCAATGTTTCATCTAAAACATAGAATGTCTGTGATGCAAAGACTCCGACAGAACTCCATAAAGCGTGACAACAAAGCAGGCTTTCATAGCTATGTATTATCAGTGCAGATTTGACTGACAACTTGTTCTTGATAGCAAACACTGCACTATCTATGATCTAAAGTCACTTGAACCATTCACTTCATGAAGAGTTCAAGGCATTAGAACCACCAGTATTCCTGTTTAGGCAATGATCATTTCTTTACCAAAACATACTGTAACCCATAGGCTGCTAAGCACAACCCAATGACGTTTATTGGACAATGTAGATCAAGATCAGACTGCACAAAATGTGTAGTCTGATCTTGGATCTACACAGTCCGATAAGGAAATAATTTTCTTCGAAAAATGAGTTTGAAATAGCAACATTTGGATAACCCTTTACCACACAATCCAGACTTTTAAATACCCTGAGGGAGATAGCTTTTGAAAACAATGTGGGAAAAGGAGAAAATGCTGGTGACCAGCATTTTCTCCTTTTCCCACAATGTTTTCTACCCTATCAGAGAAAATTCATGTCACTTGAGCCACTCCGAAATTGTCGCTTGCAAATGCTTTCAATTTGGACAGGTTTAAAATTTTGATATGTGGTAACGGGTTAAACAACATAGAATCAATCAAAGCTAAACTGAAATTATTGAAAAGTTGGTTAGAACAACAAGGTTTCACAAAGACAGATGATCAAGTAATGACCGACTGTTGAACTTGGTTTTCTTTCGACCTTGTTTGTCTACATGACTTTGTGAAACAAGGTCTACAACTGATAGTAGTTACTTTCCACGATTGCTTCCTGGAAACTTTAATCCGTATTTGTGCCTAATGAGGATATTCCAAAGGTTGATCCCTCTCATCACAGGATTCCAACCCAGAGCCTCTGATGTGAGAGGCAGACAATACATCCCTACCCAATTTGACCTTGGATGATAATTATTATATAGTCACATATGCATTTGAGAAAATTCAGTTTAACTCTTTACCAAATGACAAAAGTTTAGACTGGTCCAAATTGAAAGCAGTTGCAGACGACAAAATAAATGTGACTGAAAAATTGAAATTTGTTTTGGGAAGGGTAGAAAACATTGTGGGAAAAGGAGAAAATGCTGGTAACCACAATGCACAAAGAAAAATTGCACCATTTGAGCCACACTGAAATTGTCGTCTGCAAATGCTTCAATTTAGACAAGGTGATAATTTCGTCGTCTGGTAAAGGGTTAAGACACAATTTCTGACCAGGATTATCCATTTTCAAGTTTGTCCAAGATGCTTTCAAAACAGGCATTCTGACTAAGTTTCTTCATGACTGGGCCAAGAAAGGCCCCTTGAGTGATAACCAAGTAAATGTTGATGCTAAACATCAGACACAGAGACAACTACAGGCACAATGTAACCCAGAATCTCATTGAGTGTTCTGCCAAGGGTAACTCCTTACAATTGTTCAATAAATTTGCAGAAATAGTTTCTTTTCTCCAAATAAGTAAGACTAAGTGCACTCTATTCTAATTCTGACTAAATTTGAAAGGAACACCACACTTGTTCTGCATTATGCAATATGGTTTGTTTGTTTTGTCTACATTTATTATTTATTGTCGCCCCTTGTTGACCAGAATGTGTGACAACCCCCAGATGGCTGTTAGTCATTTTAGTAGGGGATACTGTGTACTGCACTACAGGATGAAACCCATCTTAACCCTTTCCCAAACGACAAATTTTGGACTGGTCCAAATTGAAAGAGTTTGCAGACGACAATTTTAAATTTGATGAAAATGGCAGAAAGGTCTCAAAAAGGGTAGAAAACACTGTGGGAAAAGGAGAAATTGCTCGTTACGAGCAATTTCTCCTTTTCCCACAGTGTTTTCAAAAGAATTGTACTGCAGACACGTGAAAACCAGGGCTTGTCTGGGAAAGGGTTAAATTATGCTTGCTTCTTTAACTCATTACCAAACGACAAAATTCTACAGTGGACCAAACTGAAAGCATTCGCAGATGACAATTTTAATGAAGCTTAAATGGTGATTTATGTATTGAATTGGGTAGAAAACATTGTTTGAGAAATGTTACCAGCAGTTTCTCCATTTCACACAATATTTTCAAAAGCATCTTTCCAAGTGTTGTAAAAACTCTGGATTTTTTTTTTGTACTTGGTTAAAATGTCACCCGAAACACACATAGTAATTTCAGTGGGCCAGTTGTGGGAATCAAACCCATACCCCTAAGATAGCATATCTAGTACTCTACCACTTGAGCTGATCCAACTGACTGTGCATTCTGAACACAAATTTCATTACCTCTCTACCACACAACAAAAATTTAGACTTGTCCAAATTGAAAGCATTTGCAGACGACAAAATAAAAGTAACTCAAACATTGAAATTTGTTTTGGGAAGGGTAGAAAACATTGTGGGAAAAGGAGAAAATCCTGGTTACCAGCATTTTCTCCTTTTCCCACAATGTTTTCAAAAGGCTTCTTTCTCAGGGTCGTTAAAAGTCAGGATTGTGTGGTAAAGGGTTAATTCAGTGGAACAACTGTATGTCCAAGAGTCCCTACTCTGGCAGAATACTGCTCATATTAACTCTTTACCAGGTGACAAAATTTCAGACTTGTCCAAATTGAAAGCACATGCAGACGGCAAAATAAGTGTGGCTGAAAAATTGAAATTTCCTTTGGGAATGGTAGAAAACATAGTCAGAAAATGAGAAAATGCTGGTTACCAGCATTATCTCCTTTTCCAACAATGTGTTCCAAAGCTTCTTTCTCAGGGTCGTTAAAAGTAGGGGTTGTGTGATAAAGGGATAACTCTCCACCAGATGACGAAATTTTAGACTTATCCAAATTAAATGCAATTGCAGACAACAAATCAGATGTGGCCCAAATCAAGAAGATTTGTCCTTTATAGGATGGAAAACATTGTGGGCAAAGGACAAAATGCTGATTACCTGAATTTTCTTTTACCACAATGTTTTCCAAACACCTTCTTATCTAGAGTCATTGAAACATGGGATTGTTTGGTAAAGGGTTAACTTTTTACCAAACAATCCTGAGTTTTAACAACCCTGAGAAAGAAGCTGTTTGGAAACATTGTAGGAAAAGGAGAAAGTGTTGGTAACTAGCATTTTCTCTTTTTTCCACAATTTTTTCTACCCTATCAAAGACAAATTCTATCATTTGACCCACATTTAAGTTGTCATCTGCAAATGCTTTTATTTCAGTCCAGTCCAAAATTTTGTCGTTTGTTAAAGGGTTAAACACTTACTGCTCAGCTTAAAGGCCTACCACAGGCCAAAAGTAAACAATACATTAACAACTTTAAAATATATATTTGATAGGCATTTCAGTAAGTTGGACAGGAAACTCAGACTGTGTCTGCCCAGTGAATAATAATTCATTTCAACACAGAAATGCCACATGGTAGATAAATGGGAAAATTGTGTACAATATACATAAATAATTTGCTTTAGTTTGAGAAGCGGCAGGACAAATCATGGCAAAATTTTTCCAACTGTTGTCTGCAAGTAGTAATGCTACAGGTTACTCCAGAGGACACGTTATGGATATTGTTAACCCTTATCCTGCTAAATCAACGAAATGGAACTTTCAAACCGATTGTATAAACCCATGTTTTCTTATTTCATAGGTATTTTTGGAGGAAAGATATCTCCTTATCAGACAGTGTAGATCCAAAATCAGACTGCACATTCTGTGCAGTCTGATCTTGATCTATACCATCTGCAAAAGGTCGCGCTTAGCAGCCTAAGGGTTTGAGATGAGTTCCTTGTTTTGGTGTCTAAAACGGTTTTCAACATTATTTCAGTTTATTTTGAAATGGCTTGTGCATCTTATAATCAATGCTTTCCTGGATTTCCTTTCACCAGTACTATGCACAACATTCTTTCTAAGACAATGACTGCTTTCCCTTACAGACACTGCCAAAACAGTGTTCAGTGGCTTTTTAGAAGAAGACTATTTGAAAGCAAATTACACATTCACACTAATGCTTCAGGCTTTGTTTGAGGTATGCATATAAAACAAAATGCACTATGTGCAATAGGTCAAAGAAGTTACTATATAAGTTGCTATATAGGCTTTTTTAACACCAACATATACGACAAAATTGTTTCAAATCATACCAAGGAAAAAATTTGAACAAAAGGAAAAATATTTAAAATACAATTGAAAACCGTGGAGGACTGAGTTTGATAATGCATGCTTAAAATTTTACAACAAGGTATTTGCAAAGAGTGTGAATTTTCATGACACCATTATGGTATCATTAAATCTGTACATAAGTTTCCTGGAATATGATGCACGGATTGATTGATAAAATTAAGTACAAACATCAGAAGACCCCATTTACCACAGCATTTTACCAAAATACCACCACTTTTCTGTGCAGTGAATGAAATCCCTGTGGTACTCGGCTAAGAAGGTTTGGGCAGAAAAGAACATTTTTGTGTGACTATAAATGTTTATAGGTGATCAGCAACAAACTCCAGGAATATCTGTTCAGTGTAACTTTGTTTTAACCCTTTAACGCACAATGCCTGCATATTGCCGCTTTTCAATGTTCCTGGGAAAGAAGCTGGTAATTAGCATTTTCTCCTTTTCCCACAATGTTTTCTATCCTATCAAAGAAAAGTTGCACCATTTGAGCCACACTGAAATTGCCATCTGCATAAGCTTTCAGTTTGGAAAAGGCTAAAATTTTGTCGTCTGGCAATGGGTTAATTCTTTACCACAAGACCAAAAAAATACAAACTTGTCCAAATTGAGGGTATTTAAAGATGACAATTTAAATATGGCTCACAAGATGGAATTTGTCTTTGATAGGGTAAAAAACATTATAAAGAAAGAAGAAAATGTTGGTTTCCAGCATTTTTGCCTTTCCCACGTTTTCAAAAGGCTTCTTCTATAGAGTCGTTAAAACTCAGGGCTGTGTGGTAAAGCGTAAACTCTCTACCAAACAATAATGTGTTTTATTGACCATGAAGAAGGCTATTGAAGACATGGTGACAAAAGGGGAGAACTGTCTGGTTACATGCATTTCCTTTGTTATTGACAGTATTTGTTTTTAACCATTTCAAAGACAAATAAGTCATTTGAGTCGTATTTCAGTTTTTGTCTGGATATTCTTTAACCCATTATCACACAATCCCAACTATTAATGACCGTGTAGGCGAATGCTTTTGAAAACATTGTGGGAAAAGGAGAAAATGCTGGTAACCAGCATTTTTTCCTTTTCCCACAGTGTTTTCTACCCTGTCAAAAAACTTCAGTTTATTTGTATCACTCCTGCAATTGTCATCTGCAGAAGCTTTGAATTTGTTAGAGTCTAGAACTTGTTGTTTGGTAAAGGGTTAAATTTCGACAATTCTAAAATGTTGTTGTCTGGTCACAGTACAATATGTCCTTCTGTAAACAAGAAGTTTAGGCATTAATTTTCCACAGCAAAAAAGACTCTTTCCCCCTCAAGAAGGACGCCAATTATAGAAACATTGAGACAAAAGAAGATAACTTATGGACAAGAGAATATAATTCCTATGATGGTGCTACACATTACCAACAAACCCAAGGAATCTCTGGCTAACTCGTCACCTGACAACAAAATTCAAGACTTATTATTATAGAAAGCATTGGCAGACGACGAATTAAATGTGTCTTGAATGATAAGATTTGTGCTTTGAAAGGGAAGAAAACAATGTGGAACAAAGAGAAAGAGCTGGTTCAAGCTTTTTCTCCTTTTTCTCAAAGGTTTTTAACACCTCTCTCAGGGTTGTTGTAAACTTGTCGGGTTTGTTTCATAAAATGGCTGCCAAGCACAGCTTAACTCTTTACCAAATGACAAAATTTTACACTCAACCGAATTGAAAACATTTCCTGATGACAAAATCACAAAAACTCAAAAGATTATTTTTTGAATCTTTCTTTGAAATGATGGAAAAAATTGTAGGGAAAGAGGAAAATGCTGGTAAGAAGCATTTTCTCTTTTTCCAACTATGTTTTCAAAGGCCTTATTCTTCTAAGTTGTGAAAACATGTGATTGTGTTGTGAAAGAGTTAGTTGATATAGACTGGAAGCAGACAATGTAGACCTGATCCAAATGCATAACCTGAGTAGATTATTTTGACCCTAAATTTTTCAGTACCAAACATAATGAGGTACTCAACATCATTCAGTGACTGATAATACAAACTCCAATAAGATACTGTAAGACTACTTATAGTCTGGTACCCCGCCGTACTATAAGAGTATGTCAGGCAAAGCGCAATAATGTTGGCCCCCCCGTTGGTAATATGCAGAGGAGACAGGATATTGTTATTTCACATTATCAAACTGGATCATAGGCCTGAATTCAAAACAGATCGATTGCAATAAAGTCATGGCAGTGAGTTTTTCTACATTTCGTTCTTAGTTAGCAAGAAAAACTACATATCAGAAATGCCTTAAGTATCTGAAATGTCAATGGACCTGTAAAACGTCCGAAAACAGGGCTACTTTTAAAAAGATTCATTGTCGAATTTATATATAAACCATACCCCAACAGCACGTTTTAGACTTGGTAATGTATTTTTTGTACAAAATTGATCTCATTTTATTAACTGATCAAACTGAATCACATGAAATTAGGGAAAACGGGGAAGCATGTAAAGGTACACTTGAGGACACCAAGGAGGCCGCCGTTATTGCGCTTTGCCTGACCCGATAATGTAGTGGTAGGGGCAGGTAATCCAGATTAGACTAGTTATAGTAAACTAGTCAGTTCTGAGGATAAGCTTTACTGAACAAAGGTTCACTGAAATATTCAGATGTCTCAGTGTCAATCAATAACAGTTAACTTGTATGCCTACCTTGTATTCAAATCTTTGTTCTGTTGCACTTAAAACATCCACTATCACTCTAGTTCAAGGTTCATATATGCAACTGTTAGTTGCTTAGTCTGCTTTTATCTGATTTTTATATTGTCCATCTGCAGCACAAAATGTGAACGTGTACCTCCTTCAATGATCCTGAATAAGAAGGCTCTAAAAAACATAGTTAACGATAGCAATCAAAGCTCAGGTTCAAGCACTTTAAGGATAAAAGCAAGTCATTTAACGTTGATTTTTACACCAAGACATACTTTATGGACCATCTACTATATAAAACATTTTGTGGTTAACACTCAGGTGTCACTTTCCCTCTATAGCAATTAATGTGAACAATAAAATCAGAACTCTTGTCTTTGGTCAACTTTTTACATAGATGTTTAATTCTGTGCAACCTGATCTTGATCTTCAGTATCTCAAAAAAGGGTGTGCGACATTTCGTAGAAAACCACATTCATCAAAAACGATCCCTAGCCCTGACCCTTATCCCATCCCAGACGAATTGTGGCCCAAATCTCCCTCCCAGACAGAGCTTTCCATGATATAATTCTAGAAATTTAGCAAACAGTATTTTAAAACATACATGGATTTCGATGAAACACATTTTCGATGAAATGTCATGTACCATCAAAAAACACCATAGGTTATTTTCAGAATCAAAAAGGCCCTCAGGGGACCAAAAAGTGCTATATTTAGTCAGTAAAAAGGACCTAGATGCTGTAACTTGTCAAAATGTCTTACCAAAAATCAGACAGTGTAGACTCAAGATGAGACAGCACATTCCGTGTAGTCTAATTTTGATCCTCACTATCTTCAAAACCACCATGTGTTATGCTCAATATTGGAAAGGTCCTCGAAGCTTCAAATATATTCAGTTGGTGAAAAGGACTTTAATTCATTAATACATGTTACAACCTGTCAAAAGGCCTTACAAAATATTGTCAGTGCAGATGCGAGACCCAATATAAGATTGCATATTTCTGTAAAGTCCAATCTTGATCTTCACTGTCTGTAATAGCACATAATTATACTGGTTACTACAGCCCCATCTTCACAATCCATTGATTGTTTGACTCTTTACCATACGACAAAATTTTAGCCTGGTCCAAATGGAAAGCATTTGCAGATGACAAATATTGATCAGATGGTAAAATTTGTCTGTGATAGGATTGAAAACATTGTGGGAAAAGGAGAAATGCTGGTTACCAGCAATTTCTCCTTTTCCCACAATGTTTTCAAAAGGTTTCTTCTTCAGAGTCATTAAACCTCAGGATTGTGATAAATAGTTAATATACATCTAGGCTGTTTGGAGTTGAAATTCTCACAAAATATTGAAAATCACAAGTCTTCGTCGCCCCCCTCTCACTATATTTTCCAATGCTGTCAAACTGTAAAGGTGTGACAAAAGATTCTTATAATAAAATGGGTTCATAGGTTGATACAACATCATTGTTACCCTTAACCCTTTACCACACAATCGAGAGTCTTAAAGACACTGAGATAAAAGGCATTTGAAAACATTTCGGGAAAAGGAGAAAATGCTGGTGACCAGCATTTTCTCCTTTTCCCACAATGTTTTCTACCTTTTCTTACACAAATCACATCATCTGAGCATCATTTTATTTGTTGTTTGCGAATGCTTGTAATAGGGACCAATCTAAAATTTTGTCATTTTGTGCTGAGTTAAACGGCCTTTACAACATTAGTTGCTTTGCGGCATAGTAGATCATGATCAGACTGCACAAAATGTGCAGTCTAATCTTTGGTCAACACTGCCCACTTTGCCGAGACTTTCAGGACAAGAACAACTTCGAAATTGCAAAAATTTGGATCTCATTTCTAGACTAAAAATGTCCATGCTCTAAGGGTTTATGTATGTATCACAATTCATTATGACCCCACCTTTAGCATGATACTTACATGACAAACCATGGTTTATGACTTCCGACCAAATTTATAGCTCAACTCTTTACCATGTGAACACAAACCATCCATCCAACCACTCACCCATTCTGTTCGCCTATCCATTCACCCATCCATTCATCCTTCCGTCCATCCACCCATCCATCCATTGAGTTTTACAGCATGTAGGAAGAAGGCTTTTGAAAACATTGTGGGAAAATTAGAAAAAAAAGTAACCTGCATTTTCTTCTTTTCCCACAATGTTTCCTATCCCTACATAAACAAATCTATGTATTATTGAGCCACATTTCCTACATAGTCTGCATTTTTTTTTTATCTAATTTGGATAAGTCGAAAATTCTGTTGTTTAATGAAAAATGAATCAAGCATCCCTCGATTTCCATATGGGGCTAGAGGCCTTTGGGTATTGGCATTTTTTTTTTTGTGCTTCTTACAGAGTGGTAAAAGCAAGCTATGGAATATCCTCACACAATCAAACATCTAGAAGAATTCAAAACTTGCATTACCTACAATACATCCAAATTATCATATCACATTGTTTACAAACTCTTAATCTGCACAAAAAACAACCAGAACATTCCAAATATGTATCACAGTTTTGCCACGAAATCAAGCAAAAATACAGTTACTCCACCCACTGAGTTAACATTATGATAATCAGAACACAATCGGATCAATACTACACAGGAAAATTATCAACAACTCAGCTGCTATTATTGACTGAACCTTTTTCCAGAGCTACCAATATTCTCGCAAATTAATGTTTGAGAAATATGGCAATGCCCCTTTCAGGGAAATTAAGTTGAGAGTCAATCAAAAAATGCCATATAACTTTAGCTTAAATATATCTTTACTAACACTTTCACATAAAATTGAATAACTTCACCTCAAAAGAATCAACAATACCAAACAATTTTCATTGACTGGAAAAGTGTTACTCTTGGGGCTAGAAATGAAATGGATATTTCATTTAGACAAAAAGGGGTTCATCAAAAGACAAAATATTAGCCTTGTCCAAATCGCTAGCATTTGCAGACGACGATTTCAATGTTGCTCAAATGGTGCATTTTTTCTTTGCTAGGGTAGAAAACATTGTGGGAAAAGGACAAAATGCTGGTTACCAGCATTTTCTCCTTTTCCCACAATGTTTTCAAAAAACTTCTTTCCATGGGTTGTTAAAAGGAGGTATTGTGCGGTAAAGGGTTAAATATAATGGCCAACTTTTCCAAAGAGAATATCTCATTATAGCTGGCAAAATAGATCCAAGACCACACTGCATGTTTTTTGCAGTCTGATCTTGGTCTAAAATGTATAAAAAAAAAAAAATTGCTACGAGTACTCAAAGGGTGAATGTCATGTCTTAAGATACCAATATCACCAAGACATGCTCACCAAAAATCAATATTAAAGACATTTCTATTTTTCCCCAATATTTGCCTAGGAACAGTGAAAAACATGGCCGTCCCTAGTATGCCGAGGTCAACATTAATTACTTATAGGAGACAGTGTAGATCAAGATGAGACTGCACAAAACATCAAGTTTGATATTGAATCCATATGTCTGTGGTCTGATACTTTGTGTGATACATGTGGGCCAAAAACAGTGAGAAGCACATTGTCCTCAGACAGGCTTTACCAGAGATCAATATGAAAAACACTATAAAAAATTCTTTTCCAATATTTGCTTCAGAACAGACAGTAGCATGTGGCTAATCTTAGTACGCTTAACCCTTTCCCAATGACAAATTATAAACTCTTCCAAACTCAATGCATCAGCAGATGACAAATCTGACAGTGGTAAAGAGAACTGAAGTTCTTTGGCAGGGTACAAAACATTGTGGGGAAAAGTAGAAAATGCTGGTTACCAGCATTTTCTACTTTTCCCGCAAAGTTTTCATAAGGCTTCTACCTCAGGGTCGTTAAAACTCGAGAATGTTTGCTAAAGGGTTAAGGTCAACATTACAATCAAGCCTTTGGGAACAATGTGGATCAAGATCAAACTGCAGACAATAAGAAGTCTGACCATGAATCTACAGTCTTGGTGATCTGTTTTCTTTTTGTGAGCTTATTACAGCCAAAAAACAGCCCTTACTTGCAACAGTTCTACTGATTAAATGACAAATATTGAACATTTGTCACAAGAATCTACGCTGTCAGCTGTAAAACACTTGTATATCTGTGCAGTCCAATCTTGATCCACAATTTTCAAAAGAGTGCCTCAAATTCAGCCGAATGCAGTCAACATCCTAGAAATGGACCTTGAAGTATACTCTACAAAAAGTGAAAACACTTTTAGTATATACATTTTTTTTTTTCTTCCACAAATAAGTGCAGAGGAAATTTCAGACCTAGGAAATTTCAGAACTAAGTTCACCAATTTACTCTGTTATCACCATAGGTGACTTAACCCTTTCCAAAACGATAAATTTTAGACTGGTCTAATTTGAAAGAGTTTGCAGACAACATTTTCAAATTTGATGAAAATGACAGAAAGTTCTCCAAAAGGGTAGAAAACACTGTGGGAAAAGGAGAAATTGCTCGTTACGAGCAATTTCTCCTTTTCCCACAGTGTTTTCAAAAGACTTGTACTGCAGACACGTGAAAACCAGGGCTTGTTTGGGAAAAGGTTAAGTCTTTACCATACAACAATATTTTAGACTGGTCCAAATTCAAAGCATTTGCAGACAACAAATTAAATGTGGCTCATATGATTGGAATTGTTTCTGAAAGATTAGAAAACATTGTGGAAAAAGGAGAAAATGCTGGTTACCAGCATTTTCTCCTTTTTCCGCAATGTTTTCAAAAGTTTTATTTCTTAGGGTCTGTAAAACTTGGGATTGTGCGGTAATGGGTTAAGATAGACATGGGAAGTATTGAAGTCAGCTTTATTACCAAACAGCAACAGTTTAAAGTGGCCCAAATTGAAAGCATTTGCAGACGACAAAATAAGAGGTTGCCAAACTGATGAAATTCGTTCTTTAAATTCTGTTGATTAATTTCTTTTAACTGGATCTTGATTTAGACTGTCTGCCACAGCGAATGAAATAGCCCTTGGTGCGAAATTCAATTCAATTCAATTAATTTAGATCAATGTTTTGTGCTATTTTAACTCTTTGCCACACAATCCCAACTTTTAACAACTGTAAGAAAGAAGCCTTTTGGAAACATTGTGGAAAAAGGAGAAAATACTGATGACCAGCATTTTCTCCTTTTCCCACAATGTTTTCTACCCTGCCCAGAACAAAGTTCATTTTTTTCAGTCATATTCATTTTGTTGTCTGCAAATGCTTTCAATTTGTACTAGTCTAATATTTTGTCATTTGGTAAAAAGTTAAAGAGCATTTCAGCTATACCAGAGCAGCAGCTAACAAATATTTGCATCTTTCCCTTGTTTCACCTGTACAAGGCTGGGGCTATGCAATTCTTTGCTTAAGGACACTCCCATGTGACATGCACCTGAAGCGAGGATTCAACCAGGATTTTCTAATTACAATTCAAACACCTTACCAATGAGTCATGGAGAGAGTTCCCACCCCTGTTTGGCTGTCAAAGGGCTTATTCAAAGTATTAAATAGTAGATAGGAATAGAATAAACATGGTGCAGAATTCCAAAGTATTGATTAGATTTAACATATGTTATAAACATACACAGTGCACTGTTGCAGATTATCGATAAACATCCAAATTTTTCTCAGGAAACCTGTGATTCTAGCTGGAGGTACAAAGAATAAATCACGATGCTGACATTATCTAAAAGATCCCTGGCATATCTTTTTCAACTCTGTGGCAGTGGCCTTTTGAAAACTGTATTGGAAAAAGGGAAAATGCTAGTAACCAGTATTTTCTCTTTTTTTCAAATAATGTTTCCTACCCTTTTAAAGACAAATTGCATCAATCAAACCACATTCTTTTTGTCTGCAAATGTGTGAAACAATTTCAACAGATAATCAATTACAATACAGGCTTGTCTGACAGATTACCTCCTGAAAAAAATAGCAGACAACTTCACCAAATCTTGATTTATATACACATATATGAGCCATGCTCTTTGAAAAGGCAGCTTAATGCATCTGCAAAAAATATGGACTCGGGTTAGCCTGCGCAGTCTGCGCAAGCTGACCTGGCCCGAAACTTTTCACCACTGGTCAATTTTCTACATGTCAAAGGACCATTCTGCCTCATAATTCAGTTGGTTCTTTAAAAAAGTGGCTATTGTGGAACCATAATAACGAGATTGCTTGCTTGGTATCATGCAGCGCAGACATACGTTAAGCCCCCTTTTGCCAGAGCATGGCTCATATATAAAACACGGATATTCAACATAAAGTAAGACTTGATACGTGAATATGTGTGTGAATATTGTGGCAACAGTGGAAAATTGCCACTTGGATCAATCTGAGTTTAAGAATGGTCCCTTAACTTTTTACCAAACGACAAAATTTAAGCCTGGTCCAAATTTGAAAGCGCTTGCCGATGACAAATTCAAGATGGCTCAAATGGTGGAATTTGTCCACGATAAAGCAGAAAACACTGTCACATGATTGTGGGAAAAGGGGAAAATGCTGGTTACCAGCATTTTCTCCTTTTCCCACAGTGTTTTCAAAAAGCTTCTTTCCCTAGGTCGTTAAAACCCGGGATTGTTTGGTAAAGGGTTAAAGCAGTGGGTTGCTTAGAACAGGTGGTTGGTCTTTCAACTGTATGTCAAGAATGTGCTGTTGATGAGCAAATGACTCAATAACTTTTGTGGGGTATGCAAGTTCAAAACCATCCCTGCAAAAGTACTGATCCAAGTTTGATATTAATTCAAGCCCATACCAAACAATTCCAAGTGTTAACCCTTTAACAGACCACAAAATTTAAGCCTTGTCCAAATTGAAAGTATTTGCAGATGACAATTTCAATGTGGCTCAAATGGTGCAATTTTTCTTTGATAGGGAAGAAAACATTGTGGGAAAAAGAGAAAATGCTGGTTACCAGCATTTTCTCCTTTTCCCACAATGTTTTCAAAAGGCTTCTTTCCCGGGGTGTTTTAAAAGGTGGCATTGTGCGGTAAAGGGTTAACTAGCCCTGGGCAAGAAGGCTTTTGACAGCATTGTAGGGAAAGGAAACAAGAGGGCCATGATGGCCCTGTATCGCTCCACTGGCTTATAAATATAAACCACGAAGAAAATTCTTCACTATATAAGCCCTTATAAAACTTTGACCTCATGGCTACAGTCTGACTAAATGGGGAATATTGTATTAGAAGAATAACATGCCAAATGTGGGAGTTCTTGGCCTTATGGCTGGTAACAAGATGGTTTCTGAACTTTTCACTCCATAAACCCATGTAAAACTTGTGATCCCTGGTGCAGGGCCAAACTTGATCCTAGAGCTGTAACTTGGGCCCTCTTTGTAACTGTCCACTAAATAATGCTATAATTATATGCAAAATTTGGTAGCCTAAGCCTTATGGCTATGTACACCAAGATTTAAAAGTTTTCCCTATGTAAGCCTATGTAAATCTTGTGAACCCCCCCCTCCAAGTATGAGGCCAAATTGACCCCAGGACTATACTTTGGACACTTTTGGTAGACTCCAACTAGATCAAGCTAAATGCCAAATTTGGTAGCTCTAGGCCTTATGGTTTCAGACAAGAAGATATTTAAAGTTTTCTCTATGTAAGCCTATGTATAAAACTTGTGACCCCTGGGGAAGAGCCAATTTTGACCCCAGGGCTATAATTTCAAGAAACATGATAGAGGTCTACTACATAAAGCTACATGCCAAATTTGGTAGCCCTATGCCTTATGGTTTCAGACAAGAAGATTTTTAAAGTTTTCTCTATATAAGCCTATGTAAAACTTGTGACCCCTGGGGAAGAGCCAATTTTGACCCCAGGGCTATAATTTCAAGAAACATGATAGAGGTCTACTACATAAAGCTACATGCCAAATTTGGTAGCCCTATGCCTTATGGTTTCAGACAAGAAGATTTTTAAAGTTTTCTCTATATAAGCCTATGTAAAACTTGTGACCCCTGGGGCAGAGCCAATTTTGACCCCAGGGCTATAATTTCAAGAAAAATGATAGAGGTCTACTACATAAAGCTACATGCCAAATTTGGTAGCCCTATGCCTTATGGTTTCAGACAAGAAGATTTTTAAAGATTTCCAATATTTTTCAGTTTTGTTGCCATGGCAACCAGAGTTTTTGAAGGAATCAAATTCTTTCAAGAAATTCTGAAGAGGACCATGTCAGGATCATTTCTGTGAAGTTTCGTGAAAATCGGATGGGTAGTTTCAGAGAAGAAGATGTTTGAAATAAAAGTTAACGGACGGACGGACGTACGCACGACGGACACCGGGCCATGACATAAGCCCGCTGGCCTTCGGCCAGTGGAGCTAAAAATGCTGGTAACCAGCATTTTCTCCAGCATTTTCTCCTTTTCACACAATATTTTCTGCATGTAAAAGGACCAGGTAGTGTACCTCATGATTCAGTAGGTTGCTAGACATAACAGATTTTGGGGATGTATAATACTGTGATGAATTGCTTGGTATCATACATCACAGAGATGCATTAAGCCTTTTCACAGAGCATAGCTCATATTCATTTCACACTGGTTTTGAGATACTTTCTTAGAATTTATATGATTCACTCTTCTTTGCTTCCTGGAAACCTTTACCATAACCTCATTGATGTGGATAGTTGACCAAAGGTTGACCCTACTTATTTTGGGATTCGAACCATATATCTTTGACATCAGAGGCTCAACCTCTATCCTTAAACCATAGTATTCTATGTATTATAATATTTGAGTCTTATATTTCCTGATATTAGTTTAGAACCAGGTGACATGTTAAAGATGTCACATTAGCATGACTGACCTGACTATTATCCACAAATCGATCCCAGCAAATATGGATACCAAGTCTGTTGCTTTTACTTCAACATCAACTATGGCCAAAAACCTGAAAGAATATAGTAAATGACTTTAACCCTATACCACACAATCCTGAGTTTTCATAACCCCTAGAAAGAAAGCCTTAGAAAACATTGTGGGAAAAGGAGAAAATGCTGGAAACCATCTATACGTATGGCACAAAAAAGTGGCAAGAGGAGAAATCGTCACCCTATTTCCCAAAGTGGTCTGCTGCAGGGCTCAAAAAGTTATCTGTAGGTGTTTAAGTGTTTACCCTTAGAGTGCCAAATAAACAAAATGGACAGTTCCAATCAGAAAACAAAAGACTTGAATGTAATTTCAAAGTTTTTTGTGGCTAGAATATTTCAGCAATTAGCAGACAGTGTAGAAACAAAATCAGACTTCACATTCTGGGCTAAGAACATTTAAACAATTAACCCTTTACTACACAATCCCAAGTTTTAACGACTTTAACAAAGACACCATTGAAAACATTGTGGGAAAAGGAGAAAATGCTGGTAACCAGCATTTTCTCCTTTTCCCACAATGTTTTCTACATTTTTCCAAAACAAATTTCAATTTTTGAGCCACTTTTATTTTGTCGTCTGCAAGTGCTTTCAATTTGGACAAGTCTAAAATTTTGTCGTTTGGTAAAGAGTTAATGGACAGCGTAGAAACAAGATCAGACTGCACACTGACTGCAAAAGCAACTCTGGTTGTGAAATACACCTCACATGTTAACAAGATAAATGCTTATGGAAACAGTGGGGAGCACCTGTTAAAAGTACTGGTATCTACCTCAGATATTTTATAGCAATTCATTTTGAATGTATATCTAATCTTTGAAATATCCGACATGGAACAGATCAATTTTTAAAATCTATCTTCTTGTTTATGATTCTACACTATGAACGAAATTCTTCCCACAATCCTTTTAGACGCAGTCCACAAACCAGTGATTTCCTCTTAACCCTTTACCACTCAGTCCTGACTTTTAATGACCCTGAGAAAGAAGCCTTTTGAAAAGATTGTGAGTAAAGGAGAAAATGCATTTTCTCCTTTTCCCAAAATGTTTTCTAACCTTCCCAGTACAAATTTCAGTCAAAAACATTTCAAAACAAATGCATTCAATTTGGAGTAGTGTAAAATTTTGCCATTTCATAAAGAGTTAACTCTTTAACAAAGGACAAAATTTTGGGCTTGAAAGCACTTGCAGACGACAAAATAAATGTTGTTCAAATGATGTTTTCTGTCTCTGGTCTGGTGGAAAACATTGTGGGAAAAGGAGAAAATGCTGGTTACCAGCATTTTCTCCTTTTCCCACAATGATTTCAAAGGCCTTCTATTTCAGGGTCGTTAAAAGTCGGGATTGTGTGGTGAAGATGTAAAGTAGATCTACTATAAATCTACCTTTCACTAAAAATTCTTGAGTTTTATAGACCCTATGGAAGTAAGCTTTTGAGAATGTGGCACAAGGAGAAAATGCTGGTAACTAGCCTTTTCTCCTTTCCCCACAATGTTTTCTACCCTTTAATCCTTTACCACACAATCCTGACTATTAACGACCCCAAAGAAAAAGCCTTTTGAAAAAATTGCGGGAAAAGGAGAAAATGCTTGTAACCAGCATTTTCTCCTTTTCCCATAATGTTTTCTACCCTTCCCAAATCAAATTTCAGTTTCTGAGCCACAGTTGATTTATCGTCTGCAAATCCTTTCAATTTGAACCAGCTGAAATTTTTTCATTTGGAAAGGAGTTAACAGACCTTCAGCTCATATGTACCAATTCTGAATTTGTCACTTGCAGGTGTTTTGAATTTTGAAGAGTTTAAACAAACCTTGTTGCGGTGGGAAAAGGATAGAACTGACTTATCTCAACTGAAGACCCAAGAGATTGGTAAAGCTGGACTTTTCCAGAGCAATAGAAGAGTTTAAAATAGCTTTGATGTTATTTTTTCTATTGTTTATGAAAAATATCTAGACCTATACCTTAGTTATGAAATGAAGGTACCAATGTGTAGAAACTGCATATCAAAATCTATCTCTGTCCAAAGTTTCTACAGCCTACCTACAGTACAAGGTTTATTTAACTCTTTCCCAAACAAGCCCTGGTTTTCACGTGTCCGCAGTACAAGTCTTTTGAAAACACTGTGGGAAAAGGAGAAATTGCTCGTAACGAGTAATTTCTCCTTTTCCCACAGTGTTTTCTACCCTTTTTGATAACTTTCTGCCATTTTCATCAAATTTAAAATTGTCGTCTGCAAACTCTTTCAATTTGGACCAGTCCAGAATTTGTTGTTTGGGAAAGGGTTAACTCTTGACCAAACGACAGAATTGTAGATCGGTCCAAATTGAAAGCATTTGCAGATGACAAATTCAATGTAGCTCAACTGCCGATTTCTGTCTTTGATGGGGTAGAAAACATTGTGGGGTTACCAGCATTTTCTCCTTTTCCCACAATGTTTTCAAAAGCCTTATATCACAGGGTCGTTAAAAGTCGGGATCGTTTGGTAAAGGGTTAAGTCACTAAAGATTCCATATTTACCTAATGACCCTGACCATATCTTAGATTCAAAGGACTCAAAGTCCTGGAAAGCGGATTTGTGGAGGAACATAAAGCTGTAATATGTTGTAATAAAAAAATAACATCACCTGCAACATGTGTGCAATCATTTTGAAATGGAGTTGGCAAGGGTAGGGAAAGTCAAAATTGTTCTGCCGAGCGGTTTGTGTAGTAACTGGTGTTCTATTACTGTTAACAAGTGGTAATTTGATCTGCCAATCTTACGCAGTTTTTGCTGGTATTAGATTTCAGAATAAATATGTATACACGTGTATGACAGTTTATATGGTAGTGACAAAAGCGAAGTTAAGGTGTATTTAGCTAAAACTGAAAGCAGAATGGGCGCAAGCGTAAATGACAGTACATTTGGACAAGCTGATATCATAGTACAGTGTGAATGTGCATGTGTCGTTACGCATGATGTATTTCGTTCCGGTCAGAACGATCACAATAAGCAGATTTGCTATACAAATCCACTAAAAATTGTTATCTATCCACAGCTGAAGTTTCATCATTGAAGTGCTTCCAATTTTCTTGTAACTCTTGCAGGATCCAGGGAAATTGCATGGACTGATGGATGGACAGATGGTGAGAAAAACCGGCCGCTTCAAATACTAGAAGCTCTTAAAGCTCTAGGGCCCTGTGGTGGCCAAGAGTAAACAAATGGGTGTTAAAATGCATTTGAATTTCAATCATACTTTTTAAAAGTATAGAAATTATTGAAAATAAGGCAATCTGTTATTGTGTGGTCAGTCCAATTGTTAGTCGCTGGCAGAAAAAATGAATTTTGAAATCAGTTAAAAAGTAAACAAGAGCAACCTTCAAATTTTTTACCGGGTTTTAAAATTCATTTTTCTGCCAGCACCTAATACTTCAACCGACTGTACAATAACAGATTGTCACCCTCACAACAATTTCCATGCCTTTAAATGTTAGTACTTTGTTACAATATAAATTTAAATGCATTTTAACACCCGTTTTGATTACTTTTGGCAGCTATTGTGGCTTTAACCCTTTAACAAACAATCCCGGGTTTTCAGGACCCTGGGAAAGAAGGCTTTTGAAAACATTGTGGGAAAAGGAGAAAATGCTGGTAACCAGCATTTTCTCCTTTTCCCACAATGTTTTCTAACCTTCCCAAAACAAATTTCAATTTTTGAGTCAAGTTTATATTATATATCTGCAAATGCTTTCAATTTGGACAAGTCTAAAATTTTGTTGTTTGGTAAAATGTTAAGGGTTAAATAAGTGAAAAAAATACTCCTGAACATGCCTTACAAGGTGTGTAGCAATGTGGAAGCTTTGAAGCCATGGCTTCAACATTAATTTCTGCGGGTACACATTATCAAGCTAAGAAGGTCGACAAAAAGTCCAAATACATGGAGGCTTTAACCATGGAATCATCTGTTACCTTGCTGGCTAGGCCGGTCACAAAGGACGGAAGTCTACATTCCTGAAAAAGAAGCTGTTAAGTCATTGATTAACCCTTAAACTCGTTTATAAATGAAACGAAAATTTCCATTCAATAGTAAAAATCCAAATATTGCAGTTTCAATGTTGATTTTACCGGAAAGAAAATTCCGCATCGGACAGTGTAGATCAAAGATCAGACTTTAAATTTTGTGCGGTCTGATTTTGATCTACACTGTCTGCAAACGGTCAGCGAGTCGCGCATAGCAGCTTAAGGGTTAACACTTTTATCGTACAATCCCCATTTCTAACGATCTGGCAGTAGGCTTTTCAAAACCTTAAAGGAAAAAGAGAAAATGCTGGTAACCAGTATTTTCTCCTTTTACCACAATGTTTTCTACCCTATCAGAGAACTACAGTTCATAATATGTACTGTTTTTGAAATTGTATTCTGTTACTTTTAAGTTGGAGGAGAAAAAATTGTTGTTTATGAAGAGGTTAAAAGTAAAGTTATCATGTATTATTCATAGCGACAATATAATGCAGGAGATAACACAACTTTCCAATCTCTCTAGTGTGAAATATGCAACAGCTGCTGTTTAACCCTTACCACAGAATCCAGAGTTTTAATTACCCAGAAGAAGAAGACCTTAACTCTTTACCAGACGACAAAATTTTAGTATTGTCCAAATTGAAAGCATTTGCAGACGACAATTTCAATGTGGCTCAAATGGTGCAATTTGTCTTTGATGGGATAGAAAACATTGTGGAAAAAGGAGAAAATACTAGTTACCAGCATTTTCTCCTTTTCCCACAATGTTTTCCAAAGGCTTTTTAACCAGGGGCGTTAAAAGGCGGCATTGTGCGGTAAAGGGTTAACCCTTTTCCACACAATATGGGGTTTTAACGGCCCTGAGAAGGAAGAGCCTCTTGAAAACATGGTAACCAGCATTTTCTACTTTTCCCACTATATATCCTCTATTTTCAAAAGCAAACTCAATCATTTTAGTTGCATTTAATTTGTCATCTGCATATGCTTTCAAATTAGACAAGTCTAGAAATTTGCCATCTGGTAAAGACTTAAAGCACTGTGGTAAATGGACAAAATGCTGGTAACCAGCATTTTCTCCTTTTCTCACAATATTTTCTACCTTTTTAGAGAAAATTTCGATCAGTTGAGATAATTCATACTCTGCAAATGCTTTCAATTTAGACAAGTCTAAAATTTTGCTGTTTGGTGAAAAGTTAACCCTTTACAAATTAGTCCTGTGTTTTTCTTAACCCTAAGGTAGAAGACTTTTTAAAACATCATGGGAAGAGAAGAAAGAAGAGCACCGCATGTGGGTACTGACTTGGCTGCAGGTACTTGATTTTAAGTGAAATTTCGAAGTCGAAAAAGGGGCATAACTATATCAAAAATTCTTTGATGGTTACCTGCCCTTGTTGTATGGGTTCCCCTTTTGATAGTTAACTCTACCAAATGACAAAATTTTAGACTAGTCCAAATTGAAAGCATTTGCAGACGACAAAATAAATGTGACCCAAAAATTGAAATTTGTTTTTGGAAGGATAGAAAACATTGTGGGAAAAGGAGAAAATGCTGGTTACCAGCATTTTCTCCTTTTCCCGCAATGTTTTCAAAAGGACTCTTTCTCAGGGTCGTTAAAATTCGGGATCTTGTGTGGTAAAGGGTTAAGAACTATTCCCAGTCTGAAGTAAATATCTTCTGTAATAACAAACACAGATATTGTAAAATGTCACAGTTTTGGCAAGACAACAACAACAGTGCAATGACTCAATGTTTTCTTTGTAAACAGCTGAGCTAAATATGCTGGCAACGAGTACCCGGTATTTATGTTTTCCTCAAATGCTCAATGTTTGTTACCTGTTTACTATTTACCACAGACAAATTTTGTAATTTGTGTAACATCTAATTACTCATCTGCAAATGCTTTAAATTTGGAAGTTCCAGACCTCCAGATATGAGGGAGTGATAGTATTCTAAATCCAATATTTCTCTTCCAAACCTTATGTTGTGGGTACTCATTAGAATGTTCTCGATGAGACATTTCTAATGAATACCCATAACACAGGGTTTAGTGGAGAGTAAAATCACTCCCTCTATCTGGAGCTCTCCAGTAACAGTAAAAAAATTTGTTCCTTGGTACAGAGTTAACCCTTTACCAAACAAGCATGGTTTCAACAACCATGAGAAAGTAAGCTGCCGAAAACATTGTAGGAAAAGCAAGAAATGCTGGTAAATAGCATTCTCTTCTTTTCCCAAAATCTGTCTGCCCATCAACAACCAAATTTCAATTAGTGAGTCACATGTGATATATCATCTGCAAATACTTTCAATTTGGACAAGTCTAAAATTTTTTCATGTGGTAAAGGGTCAACTCAGACAACAAAATTTCAGGCCGCTCCAAATTGACAACATTTGCAAATGACAAAATTTAATAAAATGCAACTCAAATTATGAAATCTTCCCCTGTGGGAGGAGAAAATGCTGGGTCAGTATTCACCAAGCATTCTTTAGAACATTCTTGGTCTAACTATAGACTTTGAATGGTTGGTGAATACAGACCCTGATTTACTATACCAGAGGACATGCTAAGCCCAGTTGGTAGTGTATAGGACTAGAAAATAGAGGGTCGCTGGTTTGAATCCCAAGTTCAGTCAATTCTTTCCAAGGATTGATGATGGTCATTGCAACAGGATTCAATTTGGACAAGTCTAAAATTTCATCATGTGGTTAAGGGTTACCTTAATTAACTCTTTACCACATAATCCCTACTTTTAACGATCCAGGGGAGGAAGCCTTTTGAAAACATTGTGGAAAAAGGAGATAAGGCTGGTAACCAGATATGTGGTAAAGAGTTAAATATTACAATAAGGGTTCCAAGGATTTCTAACAACTTTTACTATCAACAAGCTGCCAAATCTAACAGAATCTTTATTTCTATGCAATGAATATCAGGAGATAGACTCCTCATAAATGAAATCAAAGCAACAGCTCTCAAACCACCCATATTAACCCTTTACCAGACGACAAAATTTTAGCCTTGCCCAAATTGAAAGCATTTGCAGACGACAATTTTAATGTGACTAAAATGGTGGAATTTTTCTTTGATAAGGTACAAAACATTATGGGAAAAGGAGGAAATGCTGGTTATCAGCATTTTCTCCTATTCCCATAATGTTTTCAAAGGGCTTCCTTCCCAGGGTTGTTAAAAGGCGGCACTGTGCGGTAAAGTTAACACTTCACCAAATCATCATTTTTTTTTCACGATCCTCAGAATGCTTTGAATGTAGGAAAAGAAGAACTTCTGGGCAACAATTCACACATCATTCTTAATATCACTCTGTAGTCTAATTCTCCAAAGTTTTCTTAATATGAAAGTAACACAATTTCCAATTGGATAAACCAAAATGCTTTAGCCAGTCAGAAATTGTGTTCCTGTCTGAATCTAGAATTAGACTAAGAATACAGTTTAGAATGGCTAATGAATAGTCGGCCCCTAGGAAACTATCATATTCTCCATTTTCAGCACTATTTTCTCCCTTTTCAAAGACAAATACACATGTTTTGAGCCAGACTTCATTTTTCTTAGATTATAAATGCTTTCAAAACAGCCAATTCTCAATTTCTGTCATCAGATAAAGAGTTACCACTTTTTAAGACAACACAGTTTTAGGCTGGTCATTGCTGAAACCATTTACAGATGACAAAATTTTACACGAAACTTTCATGCAGATAGTAAAAGCCCAAAATGCCATTTCAAACTTGTTTTGGAGAAAAATATCTCCTTATCGGACAGTGTTGATTCAGGGTCAAACTGCATGGTTAGTGCAGTCTGATCTTGATCTGCGCTGTCCGAAAAAGGTGAGTGAGACACATTTTGCAGCCTATTTCATTGGATTTCTCTTTGATTGGGTAAAAAGCATTGTAGAAAAAGGAGAAAATGCTGGTCACCAGCATTTTCTCCTTTTCCCACAATCTTTTTAGAGGCCTCTTTCCTCAAGGCTTATTTGGTAAAGAGTTAATTCTTGACCACACGACAGAAATATAGACTTGTCCACATTAAAGCTTTTTGCAGACAACAATTTCAATGTGGCTTAAATAATGCTTTCATAGGACAGAAAACATTGTGGGAAAAGGAGAAAATGCTGGTTACCAGCATTTTCTCCGTTTCCCATAATGTTTTCAAAAGGCTTGTTCCTCGGGGTTGTTAAAACCCATGACTGTGAGGCAAAGAGTTAAGCACATAAAAAGCAAGAGAATGTTAAGTTTATTGATTATGAAGAGGGCAAATTTCATACCCATCAAATTGCAGTCAAAGAGGCATAAATAGGAACACTTGACTCTTTACCCAACAAACATATCTTAAAATTGTCTGTGTAGAAAGCATTTGCAATAAACATGATGCTGTTCATGTAATTATTTTATCAGTTCTGAATTTTGCTTTCAATATAATTTCAGTCTTATCTTGGCAGTCTTTGCACTAGTCATTGTTTTTTCAGGATTTTCTTTTACCAGTAGAATTACTCCACACTACTTCTTTTCTACAAAAAACATCATGAAAACAGTGTTCAGGGGTAGGCAGGAATGAATGCTTTGCAATGTATGTCATCAGTCCTCCTGGAATTTACTGTTAGTCAAGTTCCAAATTCAACCCGTGACCCCTAGAGCCCTACATGACACATCGTGAGATAATGCCTGTAACCAGCATTTTCTCACAATGTTTTCAACCATTTCAAAGGTAGAAATTATCTTTTGAGGTTGACTGAATTTGTGGTCCGCAAAATGCTTCCAATTCTGACCATTCGAAAATTTTGTCATTTAGTGAGGGGTTACCACAGTGCTCATGAAGTCTGTATCAGAACAGAAGTTTATTACAAGACAAGTACACAGGTGTACGTAGTCACAAACTAGCAACAATAAAGATAAAATAATTTATTATGAGATATAGAGCGAGTAATTGATGTCGACAATGACCCAGAAAAGGCAAGGAAAGTTAACATCTCTGCTTAACCAATAATTATGACATCTAACAAACTACAAGCAAACAGTGCATTTTACATGTCAAATTCATCAGAGTTGATCATTCTACGATAGGTGAACCATTGGTACAGTGCTTGCATGTGCCACTATGCTTGGCTGCAGTTGATTTTTCAGTAAAAATTCAATAGCAAATGAGGCAAATAATCAAAGGTTTAGCTTACCTCAGTATAAACGAATAACTTCTGTAACTTTATATGATAACCCTGGAAGGTTTTAATTCCTTGTCAGTGTTGTTTACATGTACATTAGTAGATTAACCTTTTTACCACAACAGCAAAATAGTAATTGGCTTGTCCAGATCAAATCCCAAGAATTACATTAAATGAAGCTAAAATTGTGAGATTTTGTTGATTGATTGACTGAATGGTGTTTTACGCCGCTTTCAACATTATTTCAGTCATATCACGGCAACAGCTCACTTATCCATATATTTCTCGGGTTTAACTAGTACTAGGCTACAGCTCTGAAGTGTCTTGCCCAAGGACACACCCATGAAAAACCCAGAGGATCAGTTGGGGCTCAAACCAGGAGCCTACAGGTTACGTGTCCCACACTTTTCCACTGAGCCACGCAGGACCCCTGTGAGATTTTGTATTTGAAAGGATAAAACAATAAAATCACTGAAACTGAGACAAATTATTACTCTCTTTCAATAAACAGCATATCAAAATGAAAAGACTTTAGTACGGTGGAACTTTGTATGACAAAAATTAACTGACTTTTTCTACAAAAATCATTGAATAGCAAGAGAAGGCCATTAACCCTTAAAGCCCTGAAGCCAACTTAAGTTGTTTTGCAGACAATGTAGATCAAGATCAGACTGCACAGAACATGCAGTCTGATCTTTCATCTACACTGTCTGCAACTACATTTTATCTGCTCAGGGGGAAAAAAATTTAAATAGCCATATTTTCAGGCTGTTTTTCCTACTTTAAAGAGGTCCAAATCATGAACCCTTAACTTGATAAATTAGTTCTTGAGTGGCACTTTGCAGCCTAAGGATTAATTCAGCACTTAATTACTCTTTTGCTAACATGGGGGAAATAGCCAGGGACCCCTAGCACAATTCCTATTCCACAGACAATATATAGATGGCTACAGTGAGGAACACCACTGAATATTGCACCACAGAAATCCTTTGCCACACTGAAAAGTTGAGATGGTATCACTGACTCACACAGTTTGGAAATTTGGGTGGGAAAATTTACTAGGATCTGTATTCACCAACCATTCTTACTTTTATTATAAGTCAAATTCTAGATTTATGAAGAAACCCAACTTCTGATTGGCTAAAGTATTCAATTTTGCTCAGCCAATCAAAAGTTGTGTTATTTCAAAAATTAGAATAATAATCGGATCAGACCACAGAAACCCATTTCATTTTAAGCAAAGATACGGGATTGTTTTGTAAAAGGCTGCAATAGTACAGATAATTATTTGTTTCAGTGTTGAGTGCCTCAGCAAAATTGATTTTTGCAGGAAAGGTCCAGCCACCAGTAAAAATAATTACATTTAGTGTTCATGAATGAAATTACAATGTTGGTCTTACATTAAAACAAGAGGACCATGATGGTCCTAAGTCGCTCACCTGAAATGCAACTCAGCTCAACACCATAATGCTACATGCCAAATATGAAAGCTCTAGCCCTTATGGTTTGGGACAAGAAGATTTTTAAAGATTTCCTTCTTTATCTCTATGTGAAATCTGAGAACCCACAAAATAGGGCCAATTTCAACACTAGGGCCATAATTTGAAGTATTTTGGTAGAGGGCCACTAGATGATGCTACATGCCAAATATGAAAGCTCTAGCCCTTACGGTTTGGGACAAGAAGATTTTTACAGATTTCCTTCTTTATCTCTATGTGAAATCCGAGAACCCACAACATAGGGCCAATTTCCACACTAGGGCCATAATTTGAAGTATTTTGGTAGAGGGCCACTAGATGATACTACATGCCATATATGAGAGCTCTAGCCCTTATGGTTTCGGACAAGAAGATTTTTAAAGATTTCCTTCTTTATCTCTATGTGAAATCCGAGAACCCACAACATAGAGCCATTTTCAAACTAGGGCCATAATTTGAAGTATTTTGGTAGAGGGCCACTAGATGATGCTACATGCCAAATATGAAAGCTCTAGCCCTTACGGTTTGGGACAAGAAGATTTTTACAGATTTCCTTCTTTATCTCTATGTGAAATCCGAGAACCCACAACATAGGGCCAATTTCCACACAAGGGCCATTATTTGAAGTATTTTGGTAGAGGGCCACTAGATGATACTACATGCCATATATGAGAGCTCTAGCCCTTATGGTTTGTGACAAGAAGATTTTTAAAAATTTCCTTCTTTATCTCTATGTGAAATCTGAGAACCCACAACATAGGGCCATTTTCAGCACTAGGGCCATAATTTGAAGTATCTTGGTAGAGGGCTACTAGATGATGCTACAGGCCAAATATGAAAGCTCTAGCCCTTACGGTTTGGGATAAGAAGATTTTTACAGATTTCCTTCTTTATCTCTATGTGAAATCCGAGAACCCACAACATAGGGCCAATTTCCACACTAGGTCCATTATTTGAAGTATTTTGGTAGAGGGCCACTAGATGATACTACATGCCATATATGAGAGCTCTAGCCCTTATGGTTTGGGACAAGAAGATTTTTAAAGATTTCCTTCTTTATCTCTGTGAAATCCAAGAACCCACAACATAGGGCCATTTTCAAACTAGGGCCATAATTTGAAGTATTTTGGTAGAGGGCCACTAGATGATGCTACATGCCAAATATGAAAGCTCTAGCCCTTACGGTTTGGGACAAGAAGATTTTTACAGATTTCCTTCTTTATCTCTATGTGAAATTCGAGAACCCACAACATAGGGCCAATTTCCACACTAGGGCCATTATTTGAAGTATTTTGGTAGAGGGCCACTAGATGATATTACATGCCATATATGAGAGCTCTAGCCCTTATGGTTTGGGACAAGAAGATTTTTAAAGATTTCCTTCTTTATCTCTATGTGAAATCCGAGAACCCACAACATAGGGCCAATTTCCACACTAGGGCCATTATTTGAAGTATTTTGGTAGAGGGCCACTAGATGATATTACATGCCATATATGAGAGCTCTAGCCCTTATGGTTTGGGACAAGAAGATTTTTAAAGATTTCCTTCTTTATCTCTATGTGAAATCCGAGAACCCACAACATAGGGCCAATTTCCACACTAGGACCATAATTTGAAGTATTTTCGTAGAGGGTCACTAGATGATGCTACATGCCAAATATGAAAGCTCTAGCCCTTAAGATTTGGGACAAGAAGATTTTTAAAGATTTCCTTCTTTATCTCTATGTGAAATCCGAGAACCCACAACATAGGGCCATTTTCAAACTAGGGCCATAATTTGAAGTATTTTGGTAGAGGGCCACTAGATGATGCTACATGCCAAATATGAAAGCTCTAGCCCTTACGGTTTGGGACAAGAAGATTTTTACAGATTTCCTTCTTTATCTCTATGTGAAATCCGAGAACCCACAACATAGGGCCAATTTCAACACTAGGGCCATTATTTGAAGTATTTTGGTAGAGGGCCACTAGATGATGCTACATGCCAAATATGAAAGCTCTAGCCCTTACGGTTTGGGACAAGAAGATTTTTACAGATTTCCTTCTTTATCTCTATGTGAAATCTGAGAACCCACAACATAGGGCCATTTTCAAACTAGGGCCATAATTTGAAGTATTTTGGTAGAGGGCCACTAGATGATACTACATGCCATATATGAGAGCTCTAGCCCTTATGGTTCGGGACAAAAAGATTTTTAAAGATTTCCTTCTTTATCTCTATGTGAAATCCGAGAACCCACAACATAGGGCCATTTTCAACACTAGGGCCATAATTTGAAGTATTTTGGTAGAGGGCCACTAGATGATACTACATGCCATATATGAGAGCTCTAGCCCTTATGGTTTGGGACAAGAAGATTTTTAAAGATTTCCTTCTTTATCTCTATGTGAAATTCGAGAACCCACAACATTGGGCCATTTTCAAACTAGGGCCATAATTTGAAGTATTTTGGTAGAGGGCCACTAGATGATGCTACATGCCAAATATGAAAGCTCTAGCCCTTACAGTTTGGGACAAGAAGATTTTTACAGATTTCCTTCTTTATCTCTATGTGAAATCCGAGAACCCACAACATAGGGCCAATTTCCACACTAGGGCCATTATTTGAAGTATTTTGGTAGAGGGCCACTAGATGATACCACATGCCATATATGAGAGCTCTAGCCCTTATGGTTTGGGACAAGAAGATTTTTAAAGATTTCCTTCTTTATCTCTATGTGAAATCCGAGAACCCACAACATAGGGCCAATTTCAACACTAGGGCCATAATTTGAAGTATTTTTGTAGAGGGTCACTAGATGATGCTACATGCAAAATATGAAAGCTCTAGCCCTTAAGGTTTGGGACAAGAAGATTTTTAAAGATTTCCTTTTTTATCTCTATGTAAAATCCGAGAACCCACAACATAGGGCCAATTTCAACACTAGGGCCATCATTTGAAGTATTTTGGTAGAGGGCCACTAGATGATGCTACATGCCAAATATGAGAGCTCTAGCCCTTACGGTTTGGGATAAGAAGATTTTTAAAGTTTTTTCTCTCGGTTGCCATGGCAACCAGAGTTCTTCATGAAATTCAAATCTTTGAAGTATTCTGAAAGTGCATCACCTGAGGATCATTTCTGTGAAGTTTCACTGAAATCTGTTGGGCGGTTTCAGAGGGGAAGATTTTTTAAGTAATTGTTCACGGACGGACGGACGGACCCACGGACGGACGGACGCCGGACAACGATCGATCACAACAGCTCACCCTGAGCACTATGTGCTCAGGTGAGCTAATAAAGACAAAAATCCTTTTACTTGCAAGCTAAAAACTGACAAAAACACTCATTTTGACATTCTACTTGGAGCATTTCCACCGGAAAATGTCACTGGATGACATTAATTTTGTTTGACATCTTTTTGTTTTGAAACCAGCAGTCAAACAAAAGAATCAAAATACACTATTGGGCTACATAGGGAGAAATTATCAGGTTATATATGTACTACCACTGATATTTATCTATTATCTAAGGAATCGCACGTAAAAAAAATCTCAGTAAATCATTTTGGTAAAACAGAGTCAGTTTGAAACTGACATGGATTTTTTAAACAGCTGTGTTGTGATGATAAAAATTTATCACAATTTACAGACACATTTTACAAATCTGGTTTAATGTTCCTTTAATGTTTGAATACAACATTGCAAAGATAGCCACTAAGAGCCTATAATGTGTTCGAATTCCAAAGAACAGGAAACATATTTCAATTTTACTTCTTAACTCTTTACCAAGCAACAAAATTTTGGATTGGACCAAATGGAATGCATCTGAAGATGACAAAATAAATGCAACTCAAATATTGAAATTTGTATATAGTAGCGTAGAAACAATGTGTGAAAAGGAGAAAATGCTGGTTACCAGCATTTTCTCCTTTTCCCATATTTTTTCCTAAAGTCTAAATTTTCATTGTCATTAATTGTGTTGTATAGGGTTTAATCTTTTTCTGTAAAGTTTTCAATTAACTTTCCTTCTTTCAAATCTGTAGAAGATTCAAACTCCATAAAAAATTCGACAGTCAATGCCAACTTTAATGGGTAGCATTTTCATCACGAAGGAAGTTATTTCAATGACCGAACATTATGTTAGACAAAAGTCAGCAAATTATCATAACTCATTGCCCCCTTAAATAAATTTGCTTCGAATTACCTTGAAAGCATCCTTACAAACTATGGTCCATCAACACAGAACAGAACAGAACAGAACTTTATTCAGGCCTAAAAGAAAAATATCTGTGTTTAGGGTTTCAGTCCGAGATTCTGTAGGTAGGGTAAGTAGGGATTTTTTTTTTTAAGAAACTTTTTGCATGGACCTTATAAGAGTTTTAAGACTAAAACTATAGTCCTTTAACTCTTTACTAGATAAGCTGTTTCTACAACCCTAAGGTAGAGGGCTTTTGAAAACATTGCTAGAAAAGAAGAAAATGCTCATAATAAGCATTTTCTCCTTTTCCAATGATGTTTTCTACCCTTCTAGAGACAATCCCATCATTTGAGCTCCTGATAAAAATGTTGTCTGCAAATGCTTTCAATTTGAACTCGACCAAATGTTGTCATCTTGTAAAGAGTTAACATATTTGTTAGAGATCAACTACATGTAGTTGATATAGTATTGTGATGTCTTTGTTGCTGAAAATTAAAGAAAGAAAGAAAAAGATGTTTATCTTTTATGTATCCACTCAATAGTACCCTAAAATCCTGTCAGATGTTTTAAGAAAAACAGGTTGAAAATCATACTTTTAATAAATGTGATTCAGCTCAGCGCAATGCGAAAGATGAATGGTGAAATTAATTAACTCTTTTCAAGCCATCTTTGGATGCTTGCAGTTTTTCACTGTCAGCAAGGCCTATGCGCAAAAATGACAAGGAACAAAGTCTTACGTAAACTATTTCAGTTATATCAGGGCGGCCAGTGCACCTATCCATGCTTTCCTGGAGTTTCTTTTACCATTACTCCACAAAATATTCTTTCCAAGCCACTGGCTGCTTTCCCACATAACCATCATCGAAATAATGGTCAGCGGTGAGAGAGAAATGAATCCTGTCGCAATGACTATCATCAATCCTCGGAAAGAAATTGGCCAAGCCAGGGATCAGACCAGCGACCTCCTATTCTCAAATCCTGTATGCTACTGACTGAGCTACAGGGGCTTGGCTCCAAGGGTCAAAATTACTTGGTTATTATGGAGAGATAAGAGTGAAATAAACACAATTTTTCATTTATTATGTACTTAATTTATGGATAGAATTTAAACAAGAAAATACCTAGTATGAACAGACTTGTTGTAATAAAGTGTTCGGATGAATTCTAATTTGCAGCCCTAGCATACTGTTGATCACTATGGACACAAACAATCTTTTAACTGTTTATCAAAAGACATAATTTTAGACTCATCCGTATTTAAAGCATTTGCAAATGATAATTCAAATGTGGTTCAAATGACTTGATTTGACTTTCGTAGCTTGGAACATTGTGAAAAAGGAAGAAAATAACGGTCACATTCTTTAAATATTTTTTTTATAATTCTTTTCTTCTCTCTTTGTATAAATGTCTAATACCTTCTGTCTTTAACCCTTTACCACACGACAAAATTTTCGACCTGTCCAAATTGAAAGCATTTGCAGATGACAATTTCACTTTGGCTGAACTGGTGCAATTTTTGTTTGATAGAGTAGAAAACATTGTGGGAAAAAGAGAAAATGCTGGTTACCAGACAGTTTTAAGCGTCTCTGATCAGACAATGCTAAAATGACCTTTGTTGTGTCATGGGTTTTTGCGTTTTTTCCCCTGGTGATCTTCTATTAATGTCAATTATTTTTTGGAGAAGTACCGCATGATTTGTCATGAATTTATCAATTATGGTAGCAGGTAACAATCAAACCTGCCATTTTACACTAGATAAGTTGATCAACGCCTTTTTCACGTTTCCAGTCGATAAACTCATGCGCCAGATTGACGCTAAGAAAGATATTTTTTGAGCGTCATAAAAGGTAATTTCAAATTTCCAAACGTCAAAACCCGGGGTCAAGGGTCATATGGGAACACTTCTCTATCGCTACTCTCTTGTAGTTGTTGATAAGAGACAAGTTTCAGTCCGAGGTAAAAGACACTTGCAACCATGCAGACTGATTCAATGTTACCGATTTTTCCCTGTTAACTTCTACATTGAGACATCAGGTAAAGACACATGCCCTATTTTTTTTTTGTAAATTGGTTACCTCTTCAGTTTTTTCGATGCTAAACTGGCCGCCTGTTCATGAAATATAAACCATATTTTTATCATAGATCCGTGACAGGATGACTTCCATATAATGAAGACTATAGGCGTGACTTTACCAATTATGGGCAATGACTAAATCTTAAACGTGATTCGTGATTAGTTCGCAGAAGATATTGTGCCACCACTGAATGCAGATGGGGCGAATTTGATATTTTTATTGATTAGCACTGTGTGGTGTGTATGCATTTATGGTGTGTAATAGACAATACCCAGCCTGTTACCGATCTTCGTAACAACTCTTCAGATGGCTGTGGAAGAGCGAAATTCAACAGCCAAAACCTACCAAGATGTACCGAAATTGCACCCCACGGATTTTTTTTTTCGATCGTAGATCTAGCTGAAAAAAGTTTAGGCTTGGCAGCATTTTTCTAGGTAGGGTTGGGAAACCCGAAACACAGAGATTTTTTTTTTAGGCCTCACCAAGGTAGACAATATACAACATGGGGGTAAGATTAGGACATTTTTTTTTGTTCAAAGTAAACAGTTAGTTGATTAAGTTGAATCAGGAATTCGAGCGGTCAAGAGCATGCTATGATAAACTATACTAAACAGTACTGAGGGGGTAAGAGAGTTTTCCGCCTTGAAATTGCATGTTCAGCTATGCGCATAAGCTTACACAGTCACATATGCTACATCCGTAGTTGATGCTGAACAAACGCTGTACATTAGTCTCTGATCCACGTCTGTCCTATGTATGATTGGGGATGTTACAGTTGGACGGTGTGCCTCTTTGCGGTGTTTCTTTCAGTGTCCCAGGGTCTGTTGAATATAGGCGTCAGAGTTGGTGTTTTAGGCCAATCTGGTTGAACTTTCCTGGGAGGAGCATGAGACTGAGAAGGGCGTTGGACAGGAGATTTCGATTCTTGACGACTTGGTCTGTAAGACCTACCTAAGGCCCTCGAAGAGCTATGCCCCTGTATAATTGTCTCAGTGTCATCATGTGACTGTGTTTTATCTGTTTGCATGTGCACACATGGATCATGCAACTGCGTGCGAGGTTTACTATAACTATCTATGGGTGTTCTACTATGGCTCATGATGAGGTTCCAATCGGGGAACATATCAGCGATAACTTTGCCATCCTGAACAATTTTGGCAGGGTATACTAAATTCACTTTGCTCTGGGGAAATCTGCTCTTCAGTTCCTTAAACTTAGGCCAAAGTTCACGTCTTGCGGATTGAATTTCAGGTGGAAAATCACGGTTTATATGGAAGGATGTATTTTTCAATTTGTAAGCCCTTGAAATAGCTAGTTCAGTATCCCTTGAATCAAGAAAGTAGGCTATGATGGGTCTGTGGTATCCCCTCTTGAACTTTCCCAATCTGTGTACTCTAGTTATGGGAGGGCACGGCGTAATATCAAGACGTTCACTCAAGAAACTCGTTATAATTTCTAAACAGTTTTCACCTTTTTCTTCAGTAATGCCCCCAAACAAAAGATTATTTCTCCTGATATGTTCCTCTAAGTCTAAAGACTTGTACTCAAGAAGGGTCAGTCTATCATCTTGAATGGACATTTTTTTTATAAATATCACGGACATTGTTTTGTACCTCAATGCACTGGTTAACCTTGTCGTGTATTGCACGCATCTCAGAGAAAATATCAGACAGTCTATTATCAATGTTATAGTTAGATTCAGTAAGTTGAAAAGTCGAAAAGTTGAAAAGTCGAAATTAGCTGATTAAAACTTCCACTTTTCTAGTTAGGACTGATGATCACTGGATGTTTGTTTATCAGCACCGAATAATGTTGGAGCCGGTGTAAACTGGCAGCCTATAATCGATCTTCGTATCGGACGGTTACGGGAGATACAAGGGGTACCAGTTTAGAGCCGATGTAGGGGTAAAAATTCCTGTGTCACCGGTCCCGCGGCCAATTTATCCTCCGAAAAATTAGTCCTAACTAGAAAAGTGGAAGTTTTAATCGGCTAATTTCCACTTTTCGACTTTTCTAGGTCGAAAAGTGGAAGTTTTATTGACAATTGTCATGTGAAAAACTTTCACTTTTCTACTTTTCGACCTAGCAGTTTAACGCGAAATGTTGAAGTTAGTACTTCCTAATTTCTCCTTTTCTAGACAAACGCGAGGTCGAAAAGTCGAAAGTTTTTTGACAATTGTCAGGTCAAAAACTTCAACTTTTCGACTTTTCGAGGTAACTTTTTTGCTAGAAAAGTGGAAGTTAGTGTGCCTAATTTCTACTTTTCGAGTTCCTCATAGGTCGAAAAGTGGATGGCGGAAACAGGATTCCGTATTATAGCCCTCACTTGATAAACCTTTCATTATCAGTTTATATTATTGCTTATATTAGGGATAACATATTTAAAATCATGTATAGCTAGCTCTTACTTGATAAATTTTTATAATCAGTTTATATCATTGTTTATGTTTGGGATAACAGGTTTAAAATCAAATATGGTGATGAGATAATTTATAAACCCAACTCAATAACGTTTATACTGTCTTACCATGGTTCGTGGTTTTAAACATGTATTCCCAAAAAACAAACAGTTACCGTATATTAACTGTTAATGAAAGGTTTATTGAGTTGGAGTTATACCGTGATAAGATAATTTATAGACCCAACACAGTAACCTTTATACTATCTCATCATGGCTCGTTCTTTTAACTCTTTACCAAACGACAAAATTTTTTGACAGGTCCAAGTTGAAAACATTTGCAGACGACAAAATAAATGTGACTCAAAAATTGAAATTTGTTCAGGGAAGGGTTGAAAACATAGTGGGAAAAAAAGAAAGTGCTGGTTACCAGCATTTTCTCCTTTTGCCGCAATGTTATCAAAAGCTTTCTTTGTCAGGGTCGTTAAAAGTCGGGATAGTGTGGCAAAGAGTTAAACATGCATGCCTCAAAAACAAACAATAAACTGTGACCTTTTACCACACAATCCCAAGTTTTCACAAGCATCAAGAAGAGGGCTTTAGAAAACATTGTAGGAAAAAGAGAAAATGCTGATAACCGGTATTTTCTCCTTTTCCTACAATGTTTTCTACCCTGTCAAAGAAGTTCACTTCATTTGTACCACGTTTGTATTTATGTCTGCAAGTGTCTTTAATTTAGAAGTGTCTGAAATTTGTTGTCTAGTAAAAGAGTTAATGAAAGATTTGTGGAGTTACATGCTTAGTGGAGAAAAGGTCTGAAAATGAACATAGGACTGTTATTTCATAATTCAGATAAATAGTTATGACAAATAAATCATGAGGTAGATATGTATCAGATATGAGACAAATCTGAGGTATGAGATAACTACGAGATAAATTTTATTACCATTTGATCATTAAGAATGCTTAGTTATCAAACGTTAATTTTGCTAATCAGTAAATAACATTCCAATTTCATGTTGAATGATTACATTCATGCTAAATATTAGGCTGATTACCGGCTTTTTCAGTTACCCTTTTCCCATACAAACCTGATTTTTAATGACCCTGAGGAAGGAAGCTTTTGAAAACATTTTGGGAAAATGATAAAATGCTGGTTAACCAGCATTTTTCTCCTTTTCCCAAAATGTTTTCTACCCTTTCAGAAACAAATCTCATCATTTGAACCAAGTTCAGTATCTCCTCTACAATTGCTTTGACAAGTAAAAAAATTGTTGTGTGGTATTTAAACAGGTTAACCCTTTACCGCACAATGACGCCTTTTGACGCCCCTAAGAAAGAAGCCTTTTGAAAACATTGTGGGAAAAGGAGAAAATGCTGGTAACCAGCAATGTTTTCTACCCTATTATAGAAAAATTGCACTATTTGAACCACAATGAAATTGTCGTCTGCAAATGCTTTCAATTTGAACAAGACTAAAATTTTGTTGTCTGGTAAAGGGTTAACTCTTTACCACACAATCCTGAGTTTTAACGACCCTGAAAGAGAAGGCTTTTGAAAACATTGTGGAAAAAGGAGAAAATGCTGGTAACCAGCATTTTCTCCTTTTCCCACCATGTTTTCAACCCTATCAAATACAGAAATTCCCATTTAAGAAACACCAAATTTGTCGTCTGCAAATACTTTCAATTTGGTCCAGTTCAAAATTTTGTCAAATTTGGTAAAGAGTTGAGCAATGTTGTTGCAGACAACTTCAAAAATATCCCTGTAAAATTCTACAAATCAACATGAATTGCCCTTACCACTTTCAGGGAGGACCCCCACCCCCACCCCATCTAGCTGTTTATGCAGACACTGTCGATCAAGATCATACTGCACAGAACTTGATATTTTAATACAACCTCCATTAACTCTTTGCCAAACAACAAAATTTTAGATTGGGCCATATTCAACGCATTTGCAGACGACAAAATAAATGAAATTGAAAAATTGAAATTTGTTTTGGGAAGGGTAGAAAACATTGTGAAAAAAGGAGAAAAAGCTGGTTACCAGCATTTTCTCCTTTTTCCACAAGGTTTTCAAAAGGCATATTTCACGGGATCGTTAACAGTCGGGATTGTGTGGTAAAGCGTTAAACTGCAATATTTGCATCTTTAGAGTGCCAAATAAATCAAAGGGATATTTACTAGAAGTTAAACCCAAATAACTGCCATTTCAAGGTTACTCTTGTCCAGAATGTCTCAGCAAAGCAGACAGTGTAGATCAAATATCACACTGCACATTTTGTGCAGTCTGATCTTGATCTACACTGGATGCAAGGGCAACCACAGTTGTTACATGCACCTCAACCCTTCACCACACAATCCCGAGTTTTAACAACCCTGAGAAAGAAGCCTATTGAAAACGTTGTGGGAAAAGGAGAAAATGCTGGTAATCAGCATTTTCTTCTTTTCCCACAATGTTTTCTCCCCTTCCCAAGACGAATTTCAAATTTTCAGTCACATTTATTTTGTCGTCTGCAAATGTTTTCAATTTGGACCACTGTAAAATTTTGTCGTTGGGTAAAAGAGTTAAAGGTTACCAGTTTTTGTTAAATATGGCTGAATGAAAACAGGTTAAAAATCAGTGTGACACCATGGGAAAAAATGGGATCCAACAGCAATTTATTAGGCTGTTATGAAATTAATTTTTTTCAAACTTGACACTAACTGTGGGGGTACTTAAAAATTTTCACATCCTATTCAACATTTTGTCATGCTGCAATTACTTATTTAGAAACTGCTTACTCAAGGCAAAGACTGTATAAAATCAACCTAAACCCTTCATCAGTAGCCCTTAGAAAGAAGTCTTTTAAAAACATTGTGGATAAAGGAGAAAATGCTGGTAACTATTCTCTCCTTTTTTTCACAATATTTTCTTTCCTTGCAAAGGACAATACCATAATTTCAGCAACATTTACAAAGTTGTCTGCAAACGCTTTCAGAATTGACAAGTCTAAATTTTTCTCCTCTACCAAAGACTTAACCCTTTACCACACAATTCCAACTTTTAAGGTCCCTGAGGAAGAGGGATTTTGAATTCATTGTAGAAAAGGGAGAAAATGTTAGTAACCAGCTTATTCTCCTTTCCCACAATGTTTTCTTCCCTGTGGTAGACAACTTTTATTTTTTGAGTTATTTCTAAATTGACTGTAAATACTTTCCGTTTGGACAAGGCTAAAATGTTGACATCTGGAAAAGGGTTATACGCATGTGCTTCATGAAAACACAAAATTTTCTTTCATTGAACTTGACATCATTTCTGTCTCTGCTTTATTAAAAACCCTTTACCACACATTCACGAGTTTTAATGATCCGGAGAAAGAAGCTGTTGTAAACATTGTGGGAAATGGAGAAAATGCTGAAAACCAGCATTTTCTCCATATCTCACAATGTTTTCTATCATTCCAAAAACAAATTTCAATTTTTGAGTCACACTAATCTTGTCTAGAAATGCTTTCAATTTGGACATAGCTGAATTTTCATTTGGTAAAGAGTTAACCCTTTACCACACAATGTGGTGTCCGTGGTTATGAGGTAGAGCGTTGGCCTTGTAATCAAAAGGTCCTGAGTTCGATACCCGGGAGCGGATGTCTACTGTGAGACTGTTCATTGGCCCACACAATCGGCGCGAGTACTGGTGTAGTTTCCAGGAAGCAGAATCGAGAGAGATTAGTATAAGTTGTAAGAACTTGTTTCTCAATCGATGTAAAATAAATATGTTTAAACTAAACTACAACACAATCCTGACTTTTAACGACCCTGTGAAAGAGGCCTTTTGAAAACATTGTGGGAAAAGGAGAAAATGCTGGTAACCAGCATTTTCTCCTTTTCCCACAATGTTTTCTACCCTTTCCAAAAATAAATTTCAATTTTTTAGTCACATTTATTTTGTCGTCTGCAAATGCTTTCAATTTGAACCAGTCTAAAATTTTGTCGTTTGGTAAAGAGTTAAACTGTTACACACTTGCAGTTTGATTCTTTACCAAATGACAATATTTTAGACCGGTGCAAATTTGAAAGCATTTGCAGATGACAAATTTAATGTGGCTCAAGTGATGTGATTTGTTTCTGAAAGATTAATAAAATATTGTGGGGAAAAAGGAGAAAACGCTGTTTACCAGCATTTCCTCCTTTTCCCACAATGTTTTCAAAAGGTTTTTTCTTAGGGTTCGTTAAAACGCGGGATTGTGTGGTAAAGGCTTACGTGAAACTTAGATGTCAAATAAAGGATTGAAAAGTTGAAATATGATTATGATCAATGTGGAAAACACCATGGCAATCCAAGTACAGAGCAATTTTAGGTAAAAAAATAAATGACTCTTTTGATACCATGTGTGACCTCTTCAGCTTCACTGGAATATCAAATATATTCCATCTTCCAATACAACTTACTTAACTCTTTACCACACGGCAAAATTTTAGACTTGTCCAAATTGGAAGCATCTGCAGACGACAAATTAAATGTGGCTAAAATGATGGAATTTGTCTCTGAAAAATTAGAAAACATTGTGGGTAAAGGAGAAAATGCTGGTTACCAGCATTTTCTCCTTTTCCCACAATGTTTTCAAAAGCCTTCTTCCTACAGGGTCATTAAAAGTTGGGATTGTGTAGTAAACGGTTAACCCTTTACAAACCAATCCCTTGTTTCCACAACTCTGAGGAAGAGGCCTTTTGAAAACACTGTGTCCATTACTTTATCTTACATTATAACCAAACTGTCTCATCATCTTGCTGCAAAATTTTATTTGCAGCCAATGAAAAATTGATATTCATTTATTTGATGATAAATGAATTCATTAATGATCTGAATTAGATCTATTACAAAGTGGAGATGCAAAAACATAGCCCAAAATTTGTTAGTTATTGTGGATTTCATTTTTTTTCTATTATCCGTAACCGTGACCTTGACCTTAGATTTAAGCAGTAAATAGAAGGTGTATACACAATTTGTTTAGATCATGATCAATCACCGTTTTGAACTGTCACATTCCTTAAGTAAAAAGATTGTTGAAGTCATTGCAGAGTCTGATTTATTTTCTTATTTAATTTTTTAGTAAGGATGACCTTGGCCTTAGTTCACTGCACAGGGATGGTTTGGACATTATAATGTACATACCAAGATTAATTAACATGCAAAATTTTACTGACCAAGCTGTAAAATTGTTGAATGTATTGGCATTCCTATATTTTCTTTTTCAAGTAGATAATGACCTTGACCTTCACTTTAGTCATAAAATGATGATTTGTGCATAATCTGCAAAGCAAGATCAATCCCCATGTCAAGTTTCATCATTTAAGCTCATTTAAGCTCATACATTTAGCATAAGTTTTTACAGATTATATTTTTTCTAAATTTTACTTTAAACTTTTTTATTTTTACATTGGTTACCATTTGTGAACCAAGCTCTGCAACTAGTATTTATCACTTGATGATTCCTTTGATTTTCTTCCTTGAAGCTAAATCAGTAGATATGCAACAACATGGCTGTTCCAAAGGTCAAGCCCACTGTACACATGATTCCATCCCGCAACGTCTGATGTAAGAGGCCAGTGCTGTATCTCTGCATTACTGTCTCCAGATTTCAATGTTTAGAAACAGTGTCCTAGACTCTGATGGAAGTTGAGCATCTCCACATTGTCTATCAGATGTAATATCAGGTAGGTGGCTGGTCAGACTCTTTGACCTATTACAGAAGATATTTTTCAATCCTCCCTACATGACTTCGTATTAAAAGGGACCCTCAAGAGCAGGATTGTCTTTGAAACCAGGTGCACAATTTTAACTGATAAAGAACCATGACACAAACTACAAAATATTGGCTACAAGTATCAACACTATTGGATTAGATTTTGGCCAGATTTTTTTTCAGTTTGCAATCAAAGTTTATGATAAACATGAAACATGTATGTTCTGTGCAGACTCATCTTTTTCTTTTTACAATGAAAAAACAACCAGTGCTGACAGCTGTGATTGGCATCCAAGAGGTCAATGGTCCAGATAATGCAGTTTGAAGCCTCTCAAGAGCAATGGCATTTAAAACCACAACTTTTATTTATGACCCGTTTATTACAATATATCACAACACATAACATTTCCAAAACACCTCTCTTTCCAAGCAACATCTGACACTGTGATCTACAGCAAGGCATATGTACACCTAAGAAAAGAACTGTTTCTTCTGTAGTCAACTGTTTCCTTTAAGTTATCTGTCATGAAAGAAAAAATTATGATGTTCACTTACTGCACTTCATTACCAAACCAACCAGTGTTTTTACATCCCAGAGGAAAACACTACATGGAAAAGTTACAGTACTGGTAATTAGCTTTTTCTCCTTTTCCCAGAGTGTTTTTTACCCGGTCAAGCACAAATCCTGTCATTGATTTTTTTTGTCCCTAAATGCTTTCAATATGAACGGGGATCATACATAGCATTCACGATCCCTGATGTGAATGAGTCTAAATAATTTTTTGTGTCTGCTACATAGTTGAAGAAATTATCCTGTCAAGTTATGATTATACAGATGTGTAATACTTCTTACACCAATACCTCTAGATAAATTTCTCCTTTTCCCACAATTATTTTTTCAAACAGCCTTTTTTCCCATATGAGTTAACTCAAAAATATTGTGTGGCAAAGGTTTAATAGGTTAAATTCTCACATATATCTTCAGCATGGGTGTGGACATAATTCCCTCTGACAACTTAACTCTTTACCAAACGACAAAATTTTAGACTGGTCCAAATTATAAGGATTTGCAGACGACAAATTACATGTAGCTCAAATGATGAATTCTGTTTTGGACAGGGTAGAAAACAATGTGGGAAAAGGAGAAAATGCCGGTTACAATGTTTTCAAAAGGTTTCTTTTGTAGGGTCGTTAAAACACAGGCTTGTGTGGTAAAGGGTTAATGCACTGGCACACTGCAAATAACAAATTTATCATTTGCACTTCATTAGTTGAGCAATTCATTAGAAATACGATAATGCTTTTTCCACATAACTCTGCTTTTTGCAAGGTATATGATAAGGCTTCTAAACCCCTAGAAAGCAGATTAGTTATTTCAGGCAATTACTTTAAACCTTTATCAAACAATCCTGTGTTTAAACAACCCTAAGGAAAAAAGGCTTTTGAAAACATTGTGGGAAAAGGAGAAAATGTTGGTAACCAGCACTTTTCTCCTTTTCAAACAATGTTTTCTATCCTAGTGAGAACAAATCCGATCACTCAAGCAGCATTTAACATACGGACTACAAATGCTTTCAAAACCAAGCAGTCTAGAATATTGTTGTTTGGTCAAGAGTTTATAAGATCCTGATGCAGGCTTTTTCCTACAATGGCTTCCAGAGAATCCACAGAATTACAATCACATACTAGGAAGAAGGGAGATAAATTAGATATACTCACAAGAAACAAGAGGGCAAATATGTCCCTTGATTGCTCACCTGAGCATTAGATTTTTTTTGACAGATTTATGATTACTCAATTAAAAACAAAACATAACAGTGACTTTTAAAGTGCACATAAGTTTTTCTAATATCTTACCACATAATCTACTTCTTCAGCCTAAAAAACTCATTTTCAAATTTGTCTGAGATACATCAGTACAAATATTCTGACCATTTTGCAAAAGTATGGGCTGAAAGCTTTACATCTAGTATGATTTTTTTGTTATTCCTATAACTGACCTAGTGACCTACTTTTTAACCAAGGGTGACCCATGCCCATACATGAACAAGACTTATTTAAGAAAAACAATCTTACCAAGTTTTATGAATAGGAGAATAAATGTGACATTGAGAGCACATTGTCATGAAGTTTTCCTTAGATTTAACCTGGAAACATACTTCTTGATCATAGAATAATATTCTAAAGTTATCCAATGTATAGAACATTGATTGATTGAGTGGTGTTTTATGTAGCTTCATATCTCAGTGACAGCTCACATATTCATGTATGTCCTTAGTTTCATCAGTATTTGGCAAGTGCTCTGAAGAGTCTTACCCAAGCTCACTTCCACAAAAAAACCAGTGCTTCCAGTGAGGCTCAAACCCAGCATCTCCAGATTAGGAGTCCTACACTTTACAACCAAGCCTAGCAGGACACAGCCCCCATGTTTAATAGAGACACTGGCTTGACTATATAGCCTAAAGCACATAAAACAGGTTTTTTTAATGGTTTGACCAAGTGACCTCCTTCTATCTAATGCTATCCCTGTTCAAACCTATCATTTATTTTATCAAGACAAATAACTAAGCAATGATTCATACATAATAGACTTAAATGTAATCACTGAAGCATAAATGAAGTTTTCCAATTAGTTAACTTGTGACCTACTTTAAGACAAGTGACTCACTTTCAAAGTTGTCAGATATCATTAAGATGATCTTTCAACCAAGTTTCATAAGAACAAGACAGAAAATGTGGCTTCCAGTACCCACATGGTGTACAATTTGATGATGCAAAATGTATATCTGATAGGCATGATCACAGAAGCTCAACTTGAGCAATTCATGCTTGTTTGAGTTCATGAATGTGAAAAGAAAATTATTGCCCATCTCCTCGATTAAAATTAACTCCTTACCAAAAAACAAAACTTTTGACCAGACCATTTTAAAAGCATTTGCAGATGACAAAGGTTGCTGAAATGACAATTTCTCTCTTCGATAGAGTAGAAAACATTGTGGGAAAAGGAGAAAATGCTGGTTACCAGCATTTTCTCCTTGTCCCACAAAGTTTTCAAAAGCCTTCTCTCTTGGGGTCATTAAAAGTCAGGATTGTGTGGTAAAGGGTTAATTAACTTTCTCAACATGCAAATCGGAAGAGCAGTTTACCTAAATATTGCATATTGAAGGCAGTTATTTGGCCAGAATATTTTAAAGTAAAATGCAGCTTTAGAGGAGAAAAAGGTGGTATATGTATTGTTAAGATGTTTATGGATAAATTTGCCAAACCAAAATCTACTTGCAGTGCATTAGAACTCTTCACCATATGGTCAAAGTTTAAGTGACTTATCCAAATTGGTCACATTTGCAGATGACAAATAAGTTAATATGGCCTTTATATTGGACCTTGTCTGCATAAGAGTAGAAAAGGGAAAAAAAATTATGGTTATCAGAATTTTCCCCTTTTTTTCATATTTTTTTCAAAAACATTATTTCAAAGGGTTGTAGTAAAACTCCTGATTTTTGGTAATGGGTTAATGTACATTCAATGTTAATTCAAGTTAATTCAACTAGGAACAGCACCCTATATCACAGCGAAGGTTTCAAAGTCATCTCCTGCGTACTTGCTTTAGGAGGTAATGACTTCAAACCTTTGATGCCTATTTTATCCATGTTATCAGATAAATACTGTTTATGTGGCCTCTTCAAGCTGAATGATTCTGAAGATTAAAAGAAAAAAATACTTAGAAGATGCAATTAATAGCACTTGCAAGTTATAATTGATCTATAAACATGAATACGGAGGACCTTAATCAACAAGTGCTCAATCTGTAATCATTCATTCCACTCTTTACCAGGGGACAAAAATTTAGACTTGTCCTAACTGAAAGCGTAAGTTGCAGACTGACACTACATTAACTGTAGTTCAAATGATGGGATTTGTGTCTGAAAGGGCTGGAAACATTGTTTAACCCTTTCCCAAACGACAAATTCTGGACTGGTCCAAATTGAAAGAGTCTGCAGACGACAATTTCAAATTTGATGAAAATGGCAGAAAGTTATCAAAAAGGGCAGAAAACGCTGTATGAAAAGGAGAAATTGCTTGTTATGAGCAATTTTTCCTTTTCCCACAGTGTTTTCAAAAGACTTGTACTGCAGACACGTGAAAACCAGGGCTTGTTTGGGAAAGGGTTAAAAAAAAAAAATAGAAAATGGTGTCTACAAGCACTTTCTCCTTACCTTACAAGGTTTTAACCTTTATCCCACTAAATAAAAGAAATGAGACTTTCAAGCCCATAGTAAAAACCCAAGTCTTCCTATTTCAAAGGTAGCACACAGGACTTGAGAACAGGAGGTCGCTGGTTCGATCCCCGGCTTGGCCAATTTCTTTCCGAGGATTGATGATAGTCATCGCAACAGGATTCATTCCTCTCTCACCGCTGACCATTGTTTCGACGATAGTTATGTGGGAAAGCAGCCAGTGGCTTGGAAAGAATATTGTGCGGAGTACTGGTAAAAGAAACTCCAGGAAAGCATGGATAGGTGCACTGGCCGCCGTGATATAACTGAAATAATGTTGAAAACGGCGTTAAACACCATACAATCAATCAATCCTATTTCAAAGGTATTTTTGGAGGAAAGATATCTCCTTATCGGACAGTGTGGATCCAAGGTTAGACTGCACATTTTGTGCAGTCTAATCTTGATCAGGTCAGTGATTTGCGCTTAGCAGCCTAAGGGTTAACAAGATTTTTTTCCCTGGGTTGCCAAAAAACTGGAATGTTTAGTAAAGTGTTAACAATTTGACTGCAATAACTACAGATAATTAAATTATGTTAGTAAAAAAGATATCTATCTAATAGTTTTATTGCCCTTTGGCATGATTTAATTGAAGAAGATTCCACATTCTTTTTTCCCAAAATAAACTAACAAATGACCTCAAAAAATACATTTACAGTGCTCCAGAATTTTAAATACTATAGACCCTTTTACAACGCCGTTCGTTGCCAAGGAAATACGATCCCAGAATTCCATTTTTTGCGCATGCGCACTGTTTGTAGGGCAAAAAGTTCAATATCACCACTGTTGAAAGCTATTGTCACGTGCAATGTTTTGGCTTTGTCGAAAGATTTTATTGATTATAATCTGTGAAGATCAATTGTGTCACAGGATGCCGTTATCATGCTGTGCACCGGGATGTACAGACAGCTTAGTTAATTAGTATCTGGCTTAAACGTCCCAGTGTCAAAACGGGTTACTCTGGGTTAAAACGTCCGCAATTTCCATGACGAATTTGTTAAAACATCCCCAAAATGCGTCCCTGTATTTTTTATTCAAATTATTTGTTTGATCTCGTATGTTTTTTACAGAGATTTTTCACCGTTAATGTTTTGTATTTTATTGACCATCGTCATTTAATGTTAATGATTTTTGACCCATATCCTACCGTACTTATATTTTTGACCAGCACAAGAGGAATTCGCATGAAGTTTATGTCATAAATCTTAATTAATGTTACTTAAACCATAATTAGGATTTGTAATCGTGTATTTCAAGACCACGCTACCCTCATGTGCAAACAGATCTCTCATTATGCTTTTCGCAAAGTAAATTCAAGATCACCGTCACGTAACGGAGGCTAAGGCTTAGGTCTATATTGTTTCCCTACATTATCATGTACAGTATATGACATGCCAAAATGCCTTCCCGAATACAATGTGTTCAACTAATTACTGTTACAATTTCCATTTAACCCTTTACCCAACAATCAGAAATCTTAAAGACAAAGAGAAAAGAAAGCTTTTCAAACATTGTGAGAAAAGGAGACTATGCTGGTAAACATTATTTCAACATTTTCCAACATTGTTTTCAGAAAAGGAATGTTTCTAAATTACATGTTACAAATGATCCCTGGTGGAAAACAATTATGGAAAGAGCAGTCGCAGACGACAACAGGGCAATATACAGTTGTTCGTTCGTTCTTCGTTCGCGCTTTAGTTCATCCATCCATCCATCTATCCACCCATCCACTCGCTCGCTCATTCATTCATTCATTCATTCATTCATTCATTCGTGTTTTCAAATACGTCTGCGCCAAAATTTGTTTCATGATGAAATTGATCACAATACACACTCTCTAAACTATTAGAGGTAACAGCATGAACAATGCCGACAATGCCGATCTCGACCCACACCCTCCGCCATTGAAATTAAACAAAATATCCACTGTATTGTCGATTACACTAACAAGTATGTGATATATCAGATGGTTACCCTTTATAAACCCTTTACCTAACCCTCCCTCGTCTTAATTCACGACCCTACATCAATGGGCTTGTGGAAACATTACGGCAAAAGGTAAATAATGCTGGTAACATGCATTTTTCCCACTCCCTCAGTGTTCCAGCCCATGATTCACGGGGTTTGTCTGTTACTGCCTGGGGTCGGTTAACATTTTCTTTGATGATAACGTCAACCCAAAACAGCAACATGTTTTTTTTTTACGTCTTTTAATTTCACTAAAATATGGATCGTTTTCTTCCACGTTACTGAATCCTTAGCAAATAAGTTAGTCTGAATATCGTTTCTTTGCTTCTGGGAGTAAGCTTTTCATATAATCGCTCATAATTTAACAATTTTGTGTACACTTTCAATAATCTGCCACTGTTTTATTTGGTCTTTTTGCCCTACACGAGTGCGCATGCACAGTTTTCAGGTCTCGTTACCAGGAAGTGGTCAGAGACTAAAAGGGTCTATAGGTCTAGTATGTAGATGCACTTCATCAAGCAGGCATCCTAAGAATCTAACCTAACTGAGGAACAAGAGGGCCATAATGGCCCTGTAACAGTCCACTGGCTAACAGAACAAGTGAGCTGAATTTGGCAGAACACTTTACTCTATAAGTTTTTATCAGATCATAAATTCTTAGACATGTCCAAATTCAAAGCAACTTCAGACAACAAATCAAAAGCAACTCAAATGTTGAGATCTCTCGAGGAACGGGTAGAAAACATGGGAAAAGGAGGAAATATGGTTACCAGCACTTTCTCCTTTTTCCACCATGTTTTAGTTTAGTTTTAAACATATTTATTTTACATCGATTGAGAAAAAAGTTCTTACAACTTAAACTAATCTCTCTCAATTCTGCTTCCTGGAAACTACACCAGTACTTGTGCCGATTGTGTGGGCCAATGAACAGTCCCAAAGTAGACATCCGCTCCCAGGTATCGAACTCAGGACCTTTTGATTATGAGGCCGACACTCTACCTGAAAATCACGGACACCACACAATGTTTTCATATTGAGTCCTTTTCTTTAGTTTTGTTAAAACACAGTATTGTTTTGATAAGGGGTTAAAAGAAATATATGCAATATGTTTAAAAGAAAATAATAGCTAGTTCTCTTTTCCAATGGATATATACTTGTACAAGAGGGTTGAGGTTGGCAGGGCCTTGCCTTCTCTAAGGGCCTAGGCTTCCTGATGAGCATCATCTACTGAAAGTTGACAGCTCAACTCTTTACAAAACGACAAAATTTTAAGACTGGTACAAATTGAAAGCATAAATTTGCAGACGACAGATCAAATTTTATTCAAATGATTGGTTTGCTTTTGGAAGGATAGAAAACATTGTCGGAAAAGGAGAAAATGCTGGCTACCAGCATTTTCTCCTTTTCCCACATTGTTTTCAAAAGCTTCCTTTCTACTGGTCGTTAAAACTGTGAATTGTTAGGTACAGGGTTAAGGAGCATACAGCAAAAAGAAGACCTTTTACTTGGACAGTTTCTCATTCTTGGTCAGAACCATGAGGTTTCAGCCATATTCTTTCACAACCATCATGGAAACAAATAATTTCGTTGAAATGGTTTCCCCCTCCGGAACAGACCTTTTTTGATTGAAACAAGAGTTATTGTGTTTTGCATATACATGTGGTCTTTTTGTTACTGGTCCATAATAAATTATACATTAAGCCCTCTTTTTCCATAACGTGGCACTTCATTAAATAAAAACAAATACTGATTATCTGCAGCTTGTGATAAACAATATAAGTATGAAATTTTGATAATTTTTTTCCAGTAGTTAAAGAAATATTGGTCCATAGTAGAAATATACATGAAGCCCCCTTTTCCAGGACACGGCATTGAATAAAAAATCCAAAAAAGAATATTAGCCGACTATCAAAGAGAACAGATGTAGGAAGTTTCATTAATTTTCGTCAAGGATTTTAGATAATATTATATGTCCAGACAAACATCTAAGACATTTTTATTGGTCCATAATGAAATTATATATCAAAGCCTCCTTTTTCCTTGACATGGCATTTCATTAAAAAATTTAAAAAATTGACGTTGGCCGACTATCCTAAGGAACACATGTATGAAGTTTCATCAATTCTTGTCAAGGATTTCAGAAGATAATTGTCCTGATGGACAGACAAACAGCAGACGTATCAAATGGACAGACGGACAACATGAAAACTATATCTGCCCCCTCCCCAAAATTCGATGGGGGATAAAAAAAGAGTATATGATAGAGAGGGTTGTAATTTTATTTTGCAGTGAGAAAGAGTTTGGCATATACATGCACAAGCAAATTTCACAAATTTTGTTACCTTTGCACAAGAGGCTTGTTTGTTTTCACAATTTTCAACATAATGTTTTTGCTTTCCGGGAGTTTCATTTTACAAGTGGTTTACACAACATTCTACCCAAACCACTCCTTTCATATAAACATCGCCAAAAGAATGCTATGCATTAACCCTTTACCACACAATCCTGACTTTTAACAACCTTGAGGAAAAAGCCTTTTGAAAACATTGTGGGAAAAGGAGAAAATGCTGGTAACCAGCATTTTCTCTTTTTCCCACAATGTTTTCTTCCCTATCAAAGGCAAATTCCATCATTTTAGCCACAATGAAATTGTCATCTGCAAATGCTTTCAATTTGGACAAGTCTACATTTTTGTTGTGTGGTAAAGAGTTAAGCCAGAAATTAATTTTCTTTGCATTATGACAATCATCAATCCACGCAAAGAATTAGGTCAAGACTGAGGGGTCCGCAAACTCAACTCTTTATCACATGACAAACAATTAGACTTATACAAATTGAAAGCATTTGCAGACAAAGAAACAGATTTGGCCGAAAGATTGAAATTTGCTATTGGTAGGTTAAAAACATTGTTGAAAAAGGAGAAAGTGCTGGTTACCAGCATTTTCTCCTTTTTCCACAATGTTTGAAAAGGCTTGTACCTCAGGGGTCGTTAAAGGGTTAAAGACCCCTTGGACTAAAAGCTCTGATATCGGCAAACAACATTTCTTCGAAAGTGCGTTTTGTCGAAATGTGTGTTTTTAAATATCAGTAACTGTTGCTAAATTCCTAGATTTCTTTCATTAAAAGCCCTGTCTGAGAGGAAGATTTGAGCCACAATTTGTCTGGGTTAGGGTAAGGGTCAGGGCTAGGGATTTTTTTCAACAAACATGTTTTTTGACAAAATGTCGCACACCCTCTGATATTACCAAATGAGGCACTGGGCTGGAGGACATCCACAGAAAAAATTTTCATTTAACTCTGCCACATAATCCCAAGTTTTAACAAACCTGCAAAAGAAGGCTTTTGAAAACATTGTGGGAAAATGAGAAAATGCTGGTAACCAGCATTTTCTCCTTTTCCCATAATATTTTCTTCCATGTCAAATACAAATTCCAGCATTCCATCAAATTTTATTTGTTGTCTGCAAATACTTTTAATTTGCACAAGTCGAAAATTTTGTTGTTTGGTAAATAGTTAACAGATGGTCATCAAACTAATCAATCCTGGTTAACCCTTTCCCAAACAAGCCCTGGTTTTCACGTGTCTGCAGCACAAGTCTTTTGAAAACACTGTGGGAAAAGGAGAAATTGCTCGTAACGAGCAATTTCTCCTTTTCCCACAGTGTTTTCTACCCTTTTTGAGACCTTTCTGCCAATTTCATCAAATTTAAAATTCTCGTCTGCAAACTCTTTCAATTTGGACCAGTCCAAAATTTGTGGTTTGGGAAAGGGTTAAATTGAGCATTTTGTTTAAAACCAGTTATTGTACCCCAAATTCATACAATTAGTTTCAAAGAGTTACTTAACTTTTGACATGCAATAAAACCAGCAAGGTGTCATGGAAAACCATTGTCAAGCCAAATGAAAGTGCAATTTTGTGTGAAATTAAATCTTTTATCATTGCCTTTCATAGCTGATTGTTGCCATAAAACTCTAAACCAGACGGCAAAATTTTAGACTAGTCCAAATGGAAAGCATGGAGTCAAAATCTTATGTGACTCAAATGGATCTCTTTTTCAAAAAGATAGAAAACATTCTGGTAAATGGAGAAGATGGTAGTGGTTACAAACATTTTCTCCTTTTTCCAGAAAGTTTTGAAAATACCTTTTCTTCAGGGTCTTGAAAATATAGGATTGTTCCATAAGGGATTAACCCTTTACCACACAATCCTGACTTTTAACGACCCTGAGAAAGAATCCTCTTGAAAATATTATGGGAAAAGGAGAAAATGCTGGTAACCAGCATTTTCTCCTTTTCCCACAATGTTTTCTACCCTATCCAATACATAGATCACTGTTTAAGCTACACTTAATTTGTTGTCTGCTAATGCTTTCAATTTAGTCCAGTCTAAAATTTTGTCACTTGGTAAAGGATTAAATAAAATCTGCTGATCAAAGCTACTGATATTTACCATGAAATCATTTCACTTGCAAATATTGGTTTTATCTCTACGCCTGGGCCAATGGATGTGCATGCATGACAATATGTTTATCCATTGCTTTTTGGGCTTTAGGTCTTTATCATGCCCTGCTCATATACAAGTAAAGCTTTTTATCTCATTACCAAATGATAAAATTTTAGACACATCCAAATTGAAAGCATTTGCAGACAACAAATTCAATGTTTCTAAAATGCTGGTTTCAGGCTTAAATAGACTAGAAAACATTGTGGGAAAATGAAAAAATGCTGGTTATCAGCATTCTCACCTTTTCCTACAATGTTGTCATAAGGCCTCTTTCTCATGGTCGTTAAAACTTGTGACTGTGTGGTAAAGGGTTATGTGGACCTTATTATGTTTAAGGTTATATACACCAAGCAATATAAAATGAAACACATCTCTTCCCCATGTTCAAACAATTTTTGCTACATTTTTAAGTATTTTCTACGATTTTTTTATGAATTAATTACAAGACTTACAAATACGGTAGGGATTGGGCTATTTCATTGCCTTCACCTGCAATAATTGTCTTTTAACTATTTTCTTAGCCTTTACCTGCCATAATTGTCTTTTAACTACTTTCCTAGCCTTCACATGCAGTAATTGTCTTTTTCAGTATTTTTCTTAGCCTTCACCTGCAATAATTGTCTCTTAACTATTTTCTTAGCCTTCACCTGCAATAACTGTCCGGTGTTTTTTTTTTTTTTTTTTTTTTTTTTTTTTTTTTTTTTTTTTTAGCCTTCACCTGCAATAATTGTCCTTTAACTATTTTCTTAGCCTTCACCTGCAATAACTGTCTTTTAACTATTTTCTTAGCCTTCAACTGCAATAATTCTCTTTTAACTCTAACAAACAACAAAATTCTAGACTTGAACAAATTGATAAGCAGACAACAAATTGAATGTTACTCAAAACATGAAATTTGCCCTAGAAAGGAAGTAAAACATAGTGGGAAAAGGAGAAAACACTGGTTGCCAGCAAAAAATAGTAAAGGCAGACAATTAATGTATCATCAATGTGGTTTGATCTTAAACAGCATACATATTTATTTCAAATGTAACATAAAGCAGCTAGTGTCATCAATGTGTTCCTGACGTTTCTTAACCCTTTACCACAAAATTTCAACTTATAATGACCCCGGGAAAGAAGCCTTTTGAAAACATTGTGGGAAAAGGAGAAAATGCTGGTAACCAGCATTTTCTCCTTTTCTCACAATGTTTTTCTACTCTTCCCAAAACAAATTTAAACTTTTCAGTCAAATTTATTTCGTCATCTGCAAATGCTTTCAATTTGGACTAGTCTAAAATTATGTTATTTGGTAAAGAGTTAAAAAGTACTTCATCATAAACATTTTCACTGGCTACTTTCCTTGCAATTAACAAAGACAAAATGCTGGTAATAATTATTGCTGAGAGAGGAAGAAAGCCTTGGTCTGTATTCACTCACCATTCTGAATTGTATTCCTAGTCTTATTCCAGGTTTCAAGAGTAAACGGTTTCTGTTGTCTGAACCAATTAGTTTAGCCAATCAGAAACTTTGTTTAACTCTTTACCAAATGACAAAATGATTGGATTCAACCAAATTGAAAGCAATTGCATACAACAACAAAAAAATTAATTTAGTTTCAGTGATCTTTTCTGATTTTAATAGGGTAGAAAAGATGGTAGGAAAAGGAGAAAATGCTGATTACCAGCATTTTCTCCTTTTCCCTCAATGTTTTCAAAAGGCTTCATTCTCAGGGCCATGTAAACTCTAGATTGTTTGGTAAAGTGTTAATTGGAACTTAGAAAATTCTTGAGAATTTTATAATTGTTGATGACCATAAGTCCTGTAGCAATAATTTGTTGAATTCTGGCCTGAATAACAAGCGTGTACATTACCGCATAGGTGAAGTTATCTGTACTGTCAAACGGTCAATGGATGGACATAAAATGACCTGATCAGTTTCCTTGTAATTCAAATAAGGCGTTAGTCCATGTGTAATTTACCATAAATGACCATGAATTAACATTGACAAATTCATTTCAATTTTAAATTAAAACAGCAGGATGCAGTTTGGACCAATTGCCTGTATCCTTTATAAACCCGATAGTGTCTATCACAACTCTTAATTGCTTTGGAGGATTGTGTAGATCAAGATCAGACTGCAAACAATGTGAGGTCTGATCTGCAATCCACACTATCAGCTACTTCATTATTATTCAGGCAAAATCAGCATGGAAACTACAGCAACTTGGTCCTGAGCTAATGGTTTCATACATTCAGCAGTCAAAAGGTTTAATCCTTTACCGCACAATGCAGACTTTTAATGACCCTGAGAAGGAAGGCTTTAGAAAACATTGCAGGAAAGGAGAAAATGTTGGTAACCAGCACTATCTCCCTTTCCCACAATGCTTTCTACCCAATGAAAGACAAATATTTATGTTTTGAGTAACATTTAATTTGTTGTCTGCAAACACTTTCAATTTAGACAACGATAAAATTTTTGTTGTCCTGTAAAGAGTTAACCCTTTACCAGACGACAAAATTCTAGCCTTGTCCAAATTGAAAGCATTTGCAGACGTCAATTTCAATGTGGCTCAAATGGTGCACCTTTTCTTTGATAGGGTAGAAAACATTGTGGGAAAAGGAGAAAATGCTGGTTACCAGCATTTTCTCCTTTTTCCACAATGTTTTCGAAGGGCTTCTTTTCCAGGGGCGTCAAAAGGTTTCATTGTGCGGTAAAGGGTTAATCAAATGTTATTACAGCCCCCAACAAAGGCATTGAATCCAGAAAATTAAAATCTGGGTTGCTGTTGGAGACATTTTCAAAGTCAAACATGTCTAGCTATTGAACCAATTAATTATCCTGACCTGATGCTGTGCCTCCATACCCTTCCCGCACAATCATGAGTTTTAACAACCTTGAAGAAAAGGCCTTTTGAAAAAATTGTGGGAAAAGGAGAAAATGCTGGTAACCAGCTTTTACTCTTTTCCCCACATTTTTTTCTATCCTTCCCACAATAAATTTAAATTTTTTGAGTCATATATGTTTTGTTATCTGCAAATGCTTTCAATTTGAACCAATCTAAAATTTTGCTTTGTGGTAAAGAGTTAAGTCTTTACCAAACAACAAAGCTTTACAAGTCAAAATTTCAAGCTTTTGTAGACAACTAATTAAACATAATTCAAAACTGAAATTCATCTTTGGAATGGTAGAAAAATATTGTGGGAAAAGGAGAAAATGCTGGTTTTCAAAAGGTTTCTTCTCAGGGTCCTTAAAACATGGCAGTACATGGTAAAGGGTTGAACCCCGTCTTACTTGGCCCAAATTTACTTTGTTACCACACAACAAATATGTAGACTTGTCCAAATTGAAAGCATTTGCTAACAACAATATAGCTGTGGCTCAGACCATGGGTAGAAAATGTTGTGGGAAAAGGATAAAATACTGGTACCACTATTTTCACCTTTTCCGGAAATGTTTTCAGAAACCCTCTTTCTCAGGGTTGTTAAAGCTGGGGATTGTGTGGTAAAGGGTTAATTCCCTTTGCTGACAATGGAGATCAAGATTTGAAGATCATGCAGTCTAATCCTGGATCTCTGATGACCGCTTCTCTGCCATATAATCTTACAAAAGTAGCTTTGAAATTGCAAAATCTGCATTTTTAGTTCTTACCAAGAACATCCATTTTATTTATCTAGCAGTTTAGGGGTTACTTCCCTTCATATAATTATGTTAAATGTATATGAACAATGCTCTGTGAAAAGGGAATTTACTGCATCTGCAAAAAAGTAAAGACCCACGGTGTCAGCCTGTGAACGTTTTTTTTTGTAAATTTTTTGCATGTCCAAGGACCATTCTACCTCATGATTCAGTCTGTTGTTGTGCAAAATGGATTTCATTCAATCATTGATCCATATTATGTGATGAATTGCCTGATATAATGCATCCGAAGCACGGCATTTCTTTGAATGGGTGTTCCATCAAAACCTGTGTACCTTTAAAATACTAACTGCTAAATTCCTAGATTTATAACATGAAAAGCTCTGTCCGGGAGAAAGGTTTTAGCCACAATTTAGGGTTTGGGTAAGGGCTAAGGCTAGGGATCGTTTTCGACGAACCTGGTATTCTACAAAATGTTCCAGATCCATAATGCATCACCGAGATGCTTTTAAACCCCTTCTCCCAGAGAATGGCTTATAATTTTTGAGTTGAAGGACTATTTCATTAAAGAAATACATTTAATTCTAGAGCCTGGTCTATAAATATCTCACTACAGTCCCAAGTTCCATAATCGTATTAGCCGTATTAGCCGAACAAATTGACATGAAATAAATGACTCTATCACCATATATTACACGCTTGAATTACTATCCAAACATAGCTTTGGCTTTTGTCTTCTGGATGCGAAACTATGTGAAAGATTTTCAACTCTTTATGTGGCTTATAGATTTATCGTGACTTTAAAGAATTCTTAAAATATCCAAAATAAACATGATTTTGGTGGCTTAAACTTGTCATAAGTGATGGATGACATTGATCTAAGGTGCACTTTCTGTGCAATCTGATTTTGATCCATGTCATCCACAAAAGCTTACTATTTTGACTATGGTACTGAAAGGGTCAACCCCGACATTACCGTTACTAGAATTTCTGTACCGTCCAATTATATGCAATGATAAAAATATTCACTTTCTAATTATTCATTGCATAGAGGTCAATTTTAGGTCAATTTGTTCAAGTAATAATTTTTTGCACACATACTAAAGGAGTAAAACCACAATCTTGATTGTTCTCAAAGCAGTCCAAGGCAAAAATTTCAAGAAATTAAATCCTCAACCCAACAATCCAGTGTATTAATATCCCTTTCAAAGAAGACTCTTACCAGTTTTCAGTCAAAAGGGTAGTTCATCGAAATCCATGCATATTTTAAAATTCTGATTGCCAAATTCCTAGATTTATTTCATCAAAAGCTCTGTCTGGGAGGAAGATTTGAGCCACAATTTGTCTGGGTTAGGGTGAGGGGCGGGGCTAGAGATTGTTTTCGATGAATGTGGTTTTCGACGAAATGTCATGGATCCCTTGTATTCATGTTAAATAGCTCAACCCACTCAAACCACGGGCAGGGCATTGGTCTTGTTATGTTAGAAATGGTTTTTTGAAAACATTCTTTGTCTTACTCTCAATAATTTTGAGCCATGCTTTGGCAAAAGGGGGCTTAATGCATCTCTGTAATGCATTATACCCTAAAGTCATCACATAATTATGGATCCATAAAAGCCACTTTTTTTAATAATCAACTTAATTATGAGGTAAACTGGTCCTTAGACATACAGAAAATTGACCAATAGGCAAAAGACTCGGTCATGACGTCAGTCTGACCTGGAACGATATTTTTCACAGATGGATTGAGCCCCTTTTCCACAGAGCATGGCTCATTTAAAAATATATCTTACCCTCTTAGTATTGCAACATACAATTGATATTTATGAAAGACAGTGCAGCCAGTGACTTTTGAAGGGGTTGCATATAGTGCTGACAGGATACTCCTATACAAGTCTGATTGATTAAATAGTGTTCTATGCCACTTTCAACATTATTTCAGTCATATCACTGCAACAGCTCAAATATTCATGCATGTCCTGGGTTTCATCAGTACTCTAAAGCTAGGGCTCTGAGGTGTCTTGCCCAAAGACACTCCCACGAAAAACTGAGTGCTTCCGGTGAGGCTCGAACACAGGTCCTCCAGGTTAATGATTCCTAAGACCGACTTGGAAATGGTGACAGTCCTATGAGGCCAAACAAACAATGCATGACATCACATTTATTGCCCTGGGAAGGGGTCAGAGGTCGTGAAGTGAACATAACTCTACTCATGTCTAACTGTTACCTCATACAACAATTTTAAACAGATCCAAACCAAGAACATCTGAATAAAGTCAGGGAAAACACAAAAATAAATCTATCAGTCCAGTCAGTAGGGAAATATTTTGAAAAAAAAAAAAAAGATGATTCTCTGCAGCCTGAGCCATTTCTCTACCTGCCACAATGTTTCCAGATGGACCATACTACATACCAGTATATATATGCTATATATACTATAATTCTATGCTACAAAATGGATTACCGGCCGATATAGCTCAGTAGGTAGAGCGTAGGACTCGTGAACACAATGTCCTACAGATTGTGGGTTCGTATCCCCGGCTGGCCAACTAAAATTTACTAATAGTCTTTCGGATGAGACATTAAAAACCGAGGTCCCGTGTGACGGTGCTATACGCCGAGCACGTTAAAGAACCAGGCGAAGCTCTCAGTAGTTTCGACCTGTATCCTTGCACTATCCCCCGTAACAACTAACCGTCTTCTGGGGGCGTCGCTCAGATGGGCAACCGGTAGCGACGATAAATAAACGGAAATAACCAACCAACTACAAAATGGATTCTATCCACTATATACACTATTTTTATATGCTACAAAATGGACTCTGTCCAAGAAAAAGGGTGAATCCCCTCACATCTAAAACAAACTTGCAACCAAAACTTAAAAAAACCCTTTAACATTTGAATAACTAACATAATTTGTTCCTTTCCATACATGCACAGAGGTGAAAACATTGTGGCAAAAGGAGAAATTGGTAATTCTATGCAATTTCCTCATTTTTTCACACAATCCCCACTTTTAATGACCCTAAGGAAAGAGCCTCTTAAAAACATTTTTGTGAAAGGAGAAAATGCTGTGTGCAAGCATTTTCTCTTTTTCACACAATTTTTTCTATACTGTACTTCTGTGAACAAATCTCAATGTTTGAGTCAGGTTTAATTTGTCTTCTGCAAATGCTTTCAATTTGGACAAGTCGTAAATTTTTCTGTTTGGTAGAGTTAACCCTTTGAATATCTTATAAACTCAACATAAATTTTCAGTCTAGAAATAAAACCCTAAGAAATATCAAACTCAAGGTTTTTCTTTGCCGGAAGGTCTCAGCAAAGTTGACAGTGTACATCAAAGATCAGACTGCTTGTTTTATGCCATCTGGTCTCGATCTACAATGGCAGAAAAGGTAGCTAGAGTTGTGAACAGAGCTTTAAGATTCAACCCTTTACCAGATAGTCCCAACTTTTAACGACCCTGAGAGAGAAAGCTTTTAAAACTACTGTGGAAAAAAGAGAAAATGCTGATAACCAGCATTTTCTCCATTTTTCCACAATGTTTTCTACCTTACCAAAGACAGAAATCATCATTTGAGCCATCTTTGTCTTCAGTAAATGCCCTCAATCTGGTTGAGCCCAAAATTTTGTGGTTTTGTACAGAAGTTAACCCTTTACCGCACAAGCCTATTGAAAACATTGTGGGAAAAGGAGAAAATGCTGGTTACCAGCATTTTCTCCTTTTCCCACAATGTTTTCTACCCTGTCCTAGAGATATTGCATCATTTGAGCCACAATGAAATTGTCGTCTGCAAATGCTTTCCATTTGGACAAGGTTAACATTTTGTCGTCTGGTAAAGGGTTAATCATTAAGGCGTTAATGTTAAATGTCACGTCCGTTGACCAGGTGAAGACCACTCAGGTATTACAACACCCATGTAATGTAATATTTTGATGACCTTTTATTCGAACTAATGGGAAATTGGACACCTTTAATCACTTTCACTGTGTTTTACGTGACATCTGTATTAATTGATTAACATTATAGCCACCCCGCATATTACTTTTACATGTACATGTAAGAGATTCCTCCATTCAAATCAGATATCCAACCTGCAATAATTGTACATTAACCCTTAACCTGCTAAATAACTGAAATTAACTTTAAAGCTGATAGTTAGAGGCCAAATTTTGCAATTTTAAATATCCTTTATGGGGTGAAAATATCTCCATAACTGACAGTGTAGATCTAAGATCAGACTACATGCCTTTGAGGTCTTTGAGTCACGCTTAGCAGCCTAAGGGTTAACTCTTTACTAAACGACAAAAATTTAGACCATTCCGAATTCAAAGCATTTGCAGATGACGAAATAAATTTGGTTCAAAAATTGAAATTTGTTTTAAGAGGGGCAGAAAACATTGTGGGAAAAGGAGGAAATGCTGAATACCAGCATTTTCTCCTTTTCCAACAATGTTTTCAAAAGCTTTCCTCCTCAGGGTCATTAAAATTCGGGATTGTGTGGTAAAGGGTTAACATTACTTTAACTCCTTACCACACAACAAAATTCTAGACCTGTCCAAATCCAAATGCTGGTAACCAGCATTTTCTCTTTTTCCCACAATATTTCCTGCCCTTTAATCTGCAAATTCCATGATTAGCTTGGCCTTTTTCAAAGAAAATGTAGAGGTACTGTAACAGTAACCCTGGCGTCGTCTGTGTTGTTGACAAAAAATTTGACATTTTAAAAAGCATTGACATATTATAATACCTGTCAATACGGAAGATATTTACTCTCAAACTTGGACAAGTTGTTCAGTATCCAAAGGAGAACCCATACAATAAGGCCAGGTAACCATCAAAATGTTTTTTGACACAGTTATGCCCCTTTTTAGAATTTGAATTTTCAAACCAAGCAACTGCAGCCGAGTGTTGGCATCTGAATGCAGTGCTCTTGTTTGGTGCTCTTGCTGTCTGCTAAAGCTTTGAATATGGAAGAGTCTAAAATTTTGTAGCCTGGTAAAGAGTAATATTCTGTTGTCTAGTAAAGAGTTATCTCCCTCTAAGTATAATTTACTATATTTAACCCTTTCCCAAACAACAAATTTTGGACTGGTCCAAACTGAAAGCGTTTGCAGACGACAATTTTAAATTTGATGAAAATGGCAGAAAGGTCTCAAAAAGGGTAGAAAACACTGTGGGAAAAGGAGAAATTGCTCGTTACGAGCATTTTCTCCTTTTCCCACAATGTTTTCAAAAGACTTGTACTGCAGGCACGTGAAAAGCAGGGCTTGTTTGGGAAAGGGTTAAATTTGTTCAAGTAGCACAAGCAGAAGTATTTGGATATAATAAACTCTCTACCAGATGACAAAATTTCAGATTCATCCATACTCAAAGTATTAGCAGACAACATATTAACCCTTTAACCCTTTACGACACAATCCCAACTTTTAACGACCCTGAGGAAAAAGCCTTTTGAAAACATTGTGGGAAAAGGAGAAAATGCTGGTAACCAGCATTTTCTCCTTTTCCCACAATGTTTTCTCTTTACTAAACAAATTTCAATTTTTGAGTAAAATTTATTTTATTGTCTGCTAAAGCTTTCAATTTGGACTAGTCGAAAATTTTGTCATTTTGTAAAGAGTTAACAGACAACAACATTTCAGCCTTATACAAATTGAAAGCATTTGCAGATGACAATTTCAGTGTGGCTAAAACAGTGCAACTTTTCTTTGATAGGGAAGAAAACATTGTGGGAAAAGGAGAAAATGCTGGTTAGCATTACAATGTTTTCAAAAGGCTTCTTCACCATGGTCCTTAAAAGGCGGCATTGCAAGGTAAAGGTTTAAATGTGGGTCAAATGACATGATTTGTCGTAAAATGGGATTTGTTTTACCAAAAATAGATATTATGTCATAAATATATAAAATATGACAACCAAATTGTGCACCATACAGAATTAACCACAATTTTGTTGTTGCTCAAATTTACCATGTCATTTCACTGCTTAGGTGTCAAAATACTGGATATTTTATGATGAATGTCATCAAATAAGAACACAAGTTATCCCTGCTATACAGACATCTCTCTTGTAAGGAACTTAACCCTTTACTGCACAATGACACCTTTTAACGCCCCTGGGAAGGAAGCCTTTTGAAAACATTGTGGGAAAAGGAGAAAATGCTGGTAACCAGCATTTTCTCCTTTTCCCACAATGTTTTCTGTCCTATCAAAGGAAAATTGCACTGTTTGAGCCACATTGAAATTGTCGTCTGCAAATGCTTTCAATTTGGACAAGACTAAAATTTTGTCGTCTGGTAAAGGATTAAACTGTTGAGAGATGACAAACTTTATTAACCCATTAGGCACCTTTCTCAACTATAGTTGCATTTGCAGCCAATGTAGATCACAAAACGTGCAGCCTGATCTTTAATCTACACTGTCAGCTGCACTGAAACACTGTAGACTAAAGCAATCATGAAATTACTATCATTTGGATCATATTTCTAGGATGAACATTTCTGTTGGTTTTATTTGGTGCTCAAAGGCTTGAACTTGGGCCTATTATCAAACAGACATTTTCAGTAGTAACTACTACTGAGTACAGGTAACTAGTTCCACAAGCATTTTGTCCTCTTCTCAGGATGTTTTCTGCCCTTTCAAAGATATGTGAGCCATATTTAACTTGCAGCCTTTGACACTTTGCAATCTGTCAAAATGTGTTTTCCATCACACGTTTTATCTGTCCATTTCTTCAGCCTTCCAATCTAAATAAAATATAACTATAGTGAAACTGCTTTACCTTGTCATTTAATGTATAAGTTTTTACGTGAACTATTTATAGATCTCTGATAAATCCTCACTTTACAGGAAGTTTAGCTTCGGGATACTGTGTCCATATATTTTACCTGTAGGCCATGGACACAGCCATAGGCCATGGACATGGCGACAAGATAAGTTTATTACACAAACATATTAACTCTTATCCTGGTAAATAGGTTAAATGAAACATTCAAGTCGATAGTAGAAAAACAGAAGAATGCTATTTCAAACTTATTTTTTGGAGAAAAATATATTCTTATCAGACAGTGTAAATTCAAGATCAGATTGCACGTTCTGTCTGATCTTGATCTACACTATCCGCAAATAGTCAGTGAGTTGCACTTAGCCGCCTTAGGGTTTAACATTGGAACTCCGTTTAGAAGGAGCCTCGGCAAATATCGGAAAAAAATGAACATGGTCACGGAAACAAAGTAGTGATAAGTCAAAGCGGTTTCACAAGACATATATGTACAGTTTCCAACTGTATGTTGTTTGAGCATAAAATCATATATGAGCCATTCTCTAGGAAAAAGTGATTTAATGCATCCCCTTGTTATACTATGTGAGTCATCGTATAATTATGGATCTATATAACCCATTTTGTCAAACAACTGGCTGACTTATGAGGCAGACTGTCCTCTGACACACAGAAAATTGGCTGTTAGCAAAATGTTTTGACTCAGGTCGGCCAGTGTGTAGATTACACAGGCTGACCTGGGTCAATACTTTTTGCAGATGCATTAAATGCCCTTTTCACAGAGCAGGGCTCATAATATCGAAAGTGTTTTATCTGATTTTTTCACTTTGACTTCACTGATAATTATTCATAAAATAAATTTGCAAATATCTTTCCAAGGGTCTTCAATGTTGACAGATTAAATATAGTCATCACGATAATGAGAGTTAAAAACTCAACCCTTGCTTCTGCTGTTTCGTTGAATTTTTTACCAAACAACAAAATATCAGACTTCTCCAAAATGAAAGCTTTTGCAGATGACGAAATAAATTTGACTCAAAGACTGAAATTTGCTCATGGAAGGGTAGAAAACATCATGGGAAAAGGAGAAAATGCTGGTTACCATCTTTTTCTCTTTTTCCACAATGTTTTAAAAAGCGTTCCTGTCCAGGGTCGTTTGAGCTCAGAATCATTTGGTTAAGAGTTAACTGACAACTATTCACAAAGCTATATCTAATAATTTTCTTGATCTGTGGTAAAAATCAGGGATATTCTAAAGAGCTCTCAAATTATAAATCTAAAAGAAAATCACGAACAGATATAAATTTAGCCTGACAATCTGGATGTGCAAACAGAAATCATAAAAATTAGCAATACTATGCAAACATCAATTCTAATGAAAAAATTCAACCCTTGGAGCACTATCTGATATATTGCCTTAGAAGACAATGTAGATCAAGATTAGACTGTGCAGAACATGCTATCTGATCTTTGATCTACCCGCCCCACTATTTTGTAAAATATTCTGGTCAAAACAATTTTGAAAATTGTAATAATTTGGCTACTTTTCCGAATGAAAAAGGGCCATTCATCTCTGCAAGGGTCAACCCTTGAAGTGCTGGATCCCAATTTAATTGCTTTTAAAGAGTGGATAAAAATCAGACTGCAGAGAACATGCAGTCTGACCTTGGAACTGTACTGTCTGCTTCTTTGCCATACACCATGATAAAATCAGCCATGAAGTAGCAAAATCTGCATATTCTAAGCACAACTAATGGACCTTTTGCAGACAGTGCAGATCAAGATCAGACTGCACACAACATGCAGTCTGATCTTGGATCTACATTGTCCGATACAGAGATATTTTTCCCCAAAATATTCATTTTAAATAGCAACATTTGGGTTTTTGCTATCAGTTTGACAGTTTCATTTCATTTATTTAGCAGGATAATAGTTAATCCTGAGTACACCTATGTAAAATACAGCATTTCCTCTAAATGACAACAGAAAAGTGAAACATCTCAATGCTGCATATAAACCTTGCATCAAAAAAATGCTTCTTACAAAAAATTCCTACTTTTCCAACCATGTTTTCCAAAACTGTAAAGAGCAGAGGCCATAAAAGTCTGTTTAGGAAGGGGTCAATAAACTCTATCAATCATATTTGAATTTCACACATATTTTTATGACAGCAGTATGGTACATTTCTTCACAAAAGTAAGTACCAATCAATGGCAGGCAAGTCTGGTTACACAGTGAATTGCTGTGAAAAGAGGAAAATATTCCCCCTCTATAATTATCACAGTATGATAAAAAGGAAAAATGGTATTACAAGAGAATTTAATGTCAGACATTAAATTATTATTTGATAATTACCTCCTCTTCAAAATGGAGGTATTATATAAGTGGCATGTGTCAACTATGAGCAATTTAATGCTCAACTGATGTTAAAATAAATGAAATAGACATAAGTAGTAAGGTTTAAAGATGCAGATTTCAAAGCTGTTTTTGTCAGAATATCTGGAAAAGAAGAAAACAGTGCAGATAAAAAAAAAATCAGCCTGTTATGGGTCTACCATAACTGCAATAGAGTGTAGTCTGATCTTACCCTATACTTTCCATATCAGCAATCAAATCCAGATAGAGTGCTACAAAAGTAAATGCTTGGAGCAGACAGTATGACTGCTGTTGCTTTTGTGGAGATAGTAGATCAAGATCAGACTTCACAGAAGATGCAGTCTGATCTTTGTTTTACTCTTTCCAATCCTGGAAAGAAAGTTTTGTCAGTACTAGTGTGAGAAAGCCAGGAAACACATGGGTGCGTCACTGACCACCATGATGTGACCTGAGCTGTTAAAATGGTGTTAAACTCCAATAAAAAACAAACTTTCCAACCTTATGTTCTCAAACAGCCTTCAAATCAAAGATCTTGTTTTTTTTCTTAAAAGTTTACTACACAATCCAGCCTTTTAACAACCTGAGAAAGAAAGCTTTTAAAAACAATGTGGGAATAGGAGAAAATGGTGGTAAGCAGCATTTTCTCATTTTCCCACAATGTTTTCTACCCTATCAAAGACAAATTCAAACATTTGAGTCACAGTTAAATTGTCGTCTGCAAATGCTTTCAATTTGGGCAAGACTGCATTTTTCTTCTAAAGACTCGACCCCTGCTAAGCGCGACTCACTAACCTTTTGTGGACAGTGTAGATTAAGATCAGACTGCACAATACGTGCAGTGAGGTATCAGCCCAGGTCAGTCTGCACAGGCTGACCTGGGCCAAAGCTTTTTGCTATTGCTCAATTTTCTGTATGTCCAAGGACCAGCTAATGCATCATGGAGATGTATTAAGCCCCCTTTTTTCAAAGTGCAGCTCATTTTAGTTCATCTAAATACTTTTACCCCTCCACATTTCTTTTCTTTTTTAAATAGATTTAATAAATTACCTCAAAAAATGTGACAGCAATCATGACCATTTCATAGTCAATTAACCTCATAGTCATTACATACGAGTCATACTCTGGCAAAAGGGGGCTTAACTCTTTACCACACGACAAAATTTAAGACTTGTCCAAATTGAAAGAATTTGCAGATGACAAAATAAATGTGACTGAAAAATTAAAATTTGTTTTGGGAAGGGCAGAAAACATTGTTGGAAAAGGAGAAAATGCTGGTTACCAGCATTTTCTCCTTTTCCCACAATGTTTTCAAAAGGCTTCTTTTTCAGGGTCGTGAAAAGTCGGGATTGTGTAGTAAGGGTTAATACATTTCCGTGATGTATTGTACCATTTAAGCCTTCACACAATTATGGATTCATAATAGCCCCCTTTTTCATGACTGACTGAATCATGAGGTAGACTGGTTCTTGGACATACAGAAAATTGACCAATAGCAAAAACTTTCGGCCCAGGTCAGCCTGCAAGGACTACGCAGGCTGACCTGAGTTGATACTTTTTGCATATGCATTAACTCTTTACCAAACGACAAAATTTTAGACCAGTTCAAATTGAAAGCATTTGCAGACAACAAAATAAATGACACCCAAAAATTAATATTTGTGTTGGATCGGGTGGAAAACATTGTGGGAAAAGGAGAAAATGCTGGTTACCAGCATTTTCTCCTTTTCCCACAATGTTTTCAAAAGGTTTCTTTCTCAGGGTTGTTAAAAGTCGGGATTGTGTGTTACAGGGTAAAGTCCCCTTTTGTATGGTTCATATCCTTTATCAAACAATCCTGTAACTTTATGGACCCTGAGGAGGAGACTGTTTGAAAACATTGTAGGAAAAGGAGAAAATGCTGGTAACCAGCATCTTCTTCATTTCCAAAGAGTGTTTCTCACCCTTCCAAAGTAAAATCCCATCATTCCAAGCAGAGTTGATTTGTTGTCTGTAAATGTTTCCAAAGGGGCCAGTCTAAAAAATGGATCAATGGAGATTATATTTGACATATGTCGTAGGGAAACTTATGACAAATGGCGATTTTGTGATAACTCATTAATTCCTGTAAGGATACCAAGAAGACAACTTTGAAAACTTTCTAGTACAATATGGATAAATGAATGAAGTAATTCAAATACATGAAAAGATGTGAAAATATAAGGGAAAAATGAAAACACACTACCTAACCCTTTAACACACAATGCCGCCTTTTAATGCCCCTGGAAAAAAAGGCTTCTGAAAACATTGTGGGAAAAGGAGAAAATGCTGGTAACCAGCATTTTCTCCGTTTCCCACAATGTTTTCTACCCTATCAAAGAAAGTTTGCACCATTTGAGCCACACTGAAATTGTCGTCTGCAAATCTTTTCAATTTGGTCAAGGCTAAAATTTTGTCGTCTGGAAAAGGCTTAAAAGCTACACCTACTCCTACCCCTATACCAGTGTTCTAAGAAAAAATCACTTGCAACACAAACACATCAAGTAAATAGTTACCCCTTAATAAGACGACAAAATTCTAGCCTTGTCAAAATTGAAAGCATTTGCAGACGTCAATTTCAATGCGGCTCAAATGGTGCAACTTTTCTTTGATAGGGTAGAAAACATTGTGGGAAAGGAGAAAATGCTGGTTACCAGCATTTTCTCCTTTTCCCACAATGTTTTCAAAAGGCTTCTTTCCAAGGGGCGTCTAAAGGCAGCATTGTGCGGTAAAGGGTTAAAGAACAATAACTTCTCTATTTCTTACGTTATTTTTCATGTTTCTTTTCCTCCAAAGTTCTTCCAAATATAACATCCATCTGAAACATGTACCTCTAGGGGCAGGACCATTTTTTACCCAACAAATACAATTTAAGTAACAGATAAAAATGTGATTCATGATGGTATACAAAATGAGCCATGCGTACAAAGCAAATTATCACATAAATATGGATCTATAAAATCCACTGTCTAAAAACTGGCTGAATCCTGAAGTAGAATGGTCCTTGAACAAACAGTAAATTACAGCACCCAAAAGCAAAAAGTTTCAACACAGTTTCAACACAGGTCGGCCTGCACAGACTGGCTGACCAGGGTTGATACTTTCTGCAGATGAATTCAACCCCCTTTTCACAGAGCATAAGTTAAATGTGCAAGATATAAGCCTTGTAGATCCACATTTTTTTTCTCAAATTCATATGCAAGTCAAGTGAGTCTGCATGTACATAATATATGAGCCATGCTCTGTGATTAGGGGGCTTAATTCATCTGAAAACTTTTCGCTATTGGTCAATTTTCTATGTGTCAAAGGACCATTCTATCTCATTATTCAGTTGATTGTCAACAAAAGTGACTAATATGGTTCCATAATTATGTGATTGCTTGCTTGGTATCATGAATCACGGAGATGAATTAAGCACCCTTTTCACAGAGCATGGCTCAATCATACATGTATCAGATTTGATTGGATGAAGTACTTAATAAAGAAACTATATAAATCTCTGCAGCAGACTTTTTACAGGGATTAATTTATAGATAAAGTGAAAAAATGCTTTTAATAATCAATTTCTACTTTGACCATAGTATTTTTGCAGGTATTAGAAATTAACCCTTCACCACGTGACAAAATTTCGGACCCGTCGAAATTGAAAGCATTTGCAGACGACAATTTCAATGTGGCTCAAATGATGCAATTTTTCTTTGACAGATTAGATTACCAGCATTTTCTCCTTTTCCCACGATGTTTTCAAAAGGCTTCTTTCTCATGGTCGTTAAAAGTCATCATTGTGTGGTAAAGGATTAAAATTCCACTTGTGTTGTTTATTCATATTTTACAAAGATGTTTTCAAAGTTAAAAATGGAAAAAATTGTTTCAGAAGCATACAAATAATCCAAACTAGATGTATTCATAATTACTCTGGTCAGGACTAATAAAAAAAAATATCTTACCTCTGGGACTTTTTACTACAATCCAACCAGATTTAACTCTGCCTCTCCTTGCTCTCATTGGCTGTCTTTTATACCCAAGTATAGCCGCTTTCACCCTGATTGTTGGAGTATCTGAACCATGAATGATAAACAGCAATGTTATTAATAACACAGACAAACAAAAAACACTTTTAAAGCCTTATCACAAAGATCCAAAGCATAGATTTATGGTTCAGCTGACCATGTCCAATTGGTCAAATTAGGTGTTCAAAAATTCAATTCCCACTAAATTAAAATACCTGTTTATGCAAAAATGGGGTCAAAATACTGACATTTATAAGTATTACCTCTCTACTAGGCAACATAATTTTAGACTCTTCCATACTGAAAGCCTTTGCAGACGATAAATCAGACATGTTCCATACATATAGATTCGACTGTGAAAGGGTAAAAAACATTGTTGGAATATGAAAAAATGCTGGTTACCACCATTTTCTCACAATGTTTTCTAAACCATTATTTCTTAGTGTCATTAAAACTTGTAGTGACAGTTTGGCAAAGGGTTAAAGCTAATTTTTCCTGTAAAACAAATAAAACATAAAAACACATATGGCCCTCAACATGCGAAATGAGACCTTTGGACATTTGCGTAATGTGTCATCCAGGATTAGCCTGCGCAGTCCGTGCAGGCTAATCCGAGATGGCACTTTACATCTACATAAGATTTTTTTCATACAGTAGACTTTCATGAAACAGAAAATCGCACAAAAACGGGAAGTATCATCTCAGATTAGTCACAGACTGCAGAGGCTGATCTGGAACGACACACTTTTAGTCCAAAGGCCCCTTTTCGTGTGTTGCAAGCCATATAGGAACAGCATTATCAGATTCACATGTACTACATTTTGACTAGAGGTCATGAATTTGAATCCCAGCTTGGCCAGGCTCTTTTTGTGGATTGATGGTAGTCATTGTGACAGGTTTCATTCCTCTCTCAACAGCAAACGCTGCCTTGAATATTTTTAAGAGGGAAAGCAGCCTTTGGTTCGAAGTGGAGTTGTGCAAAGTCCTGGTACAAAAAACTCTTAGAAAACATGGATGGATGTGTTAGCTGCTGTGATGTGGCTGAAATATTGTTGAAAACAGCATTAAACACCATACAAATCAAAAAGTTCAAAAGCCAACAGTTCGAAAAGGTATTGTGCAAAGTACTGATTAAAGAAACTCCTAGAAAACATGGATAGGTGTGTTGGCTGCCATGATGTAACTAAACAAGAGGGCTATGATGGCTCTGTATTGCTCCACTGGACCAGTTTTGACACCGGGGTTATCATTGGTATAAGGCCATATGGTTTAGGACAAGAAAACTTTTAAAGTTTTCACCATATTATTGCACAAAATGTAACTTTCCAGGCCGTTATTAAGCATATATCAACGGGGAAAAACCGGGCGATAACGGGAGTAAAATCATGCGTCGTTAACGCCAGGCTTTGTACTTTCAGTATCCTCGATCAGAGCCTACCTTGTAAACAATGTACACTGAACGTTTGTTTTTGTCATACATCCCAGACTCCGACCAACTAAGCTGGAACTAGGAACTTGTACCATATTAGATCCTTATTATGGCTTGTCTTTGATGATTTTAGTACACCACAAACAAAATCTAACCCAGTATCTCAGTATTATCGAGATATGAGCAAAAAATCTATCGTAATGCACTCTACATCCCACCCACTTTCCTACCGTGGTTGCCAATTCCTTCACTTGATATATCCTTTTGACGTCTTTCAGTTACAGAAATTTCATATCCACTCATTTATCCTAGTTGTAATAGATCCAGAAAATGTGCAAGTTAATCCCACCATAGACTGCTATGCATCAAATTATCATTAGAAGTGAATTACAGTGAGAGTCCAAAACAGTGGCACAGGACTATGGCCCTTCACTACGCATAACAAAAATTTCGAATTCCGGTTTTGACGGGTATAAGTCCGGTACATTTCAAGTCTGTTTCTTTGCATTTTTGTGGAAATATTTTTTGCTTTCTTTGCAAATTATTGCTAAAATACATTTCTTTTATGCAATAATAGTGTTAATTCACGTTTTTTTTTGGTCATTTTTATTTGCAGAGGCCCTCAAAATGGTTAAACACCCTCGTGCTTGGCACATGAGTATTTAACCATTTTTCGGGCCTCTGCGAATGTTAACAACCTCAAAAACATGAATTAACCATATATAAGCTTATTTAAAACTAGTGACCTGCAGGTTAGGGCCAATTTTGACCACAGTTTTTTGTAGAGCTCCACTGGATGGAGCTACATGCAAAATTTAATAGCCTTAGGCCATATGGTTTTAGGACAAGAAGATATTTGAATGTTTTCACTATAGAAACCTATGTAAAACTTGTGACCCCTGGGGCAGGGCCAATTTTGGCCACAGGGCTATAATTTGAATGGCTTTTGTAAAGGTCTATTAGGTGAAGCTACATGCCAAATTTGGTATCCTTAGGCTTATGATTTCAGACAAGAAGAATTGTAAAAATTTTCAATTTTTTTTTTCCCATTTTCTGACCCACGGGGCAGGGCCAGTTTTGACCCTGAAGCTACAATATGAAGGATTTTTGTTGAAGTCCATTAGATAAAGCTCCATGCTAAATTTGTTAGCTCTGGGCCATATGGTTTAGAACAAGAAGATATTTAAATCTTTCACTATATAAACCTATGTAAAACTTGTGACCCTCGGGGCAGGGCCAATTTTGACCCCAGGGCTATAATTTGAAGAGTTTTTGTAGAGGTCCATTAGATGAAGGTACATGCCAAAATTACGAGATCATTTCTGTGAAGTTTTGTTAAAATCCGATGGGTAGTTCCAGAGAAGATGTTTGAAATAAAAGTTAATGCATGCACACACACACAGACAGACGCACGATGGACCCAAGGCCATAACATAAGACCACTGGCCTTTGGCCAGTGGAGCTAAAAATGTTGAAAACAGCATTAAACATAAACACAAAGAAGGTTTTGACTTGGATGTCTCCTGTTTGCAGACAACTTGGTAAATGGAAAATTTCCAAGCATTTTACCTGTTAAAATACCAAACAATGAAAAATAAAAATTAATATCTCCTTTGGCCACAATGTTTTTTTAACATAGTTATATTAAACCTTAACTTAAACTTGTTTTCTATACTTACTAGGACCTAATATGTCTGCAGCAAATTTGTTTCACAAAAAATCAAGAGGTCCTCCTTTAACACACATCCCAAGTTTTAAAGACCTGAAGAAGAAGGCTTTTGAAAACATTGTGAGAACAGGAGAAAATGCTTGTAACCGGCATTTTCTCCTTTTCTCACAATGTTCACTACCATTTCAAAGACAGAAGTTATCATTGAGTTACATTTTTTTGGTCGTCTGCAAATGCTTTCAATTTCATCTTGTCTATAATTTTGTCATCTGGTAAAAAGCTACGGTACATCTCAATGAGGTGAAGTATCCTGTTATGGGTCTACCATAACTACAATTGCTTTTGAGGCAGGTGTAGATCAAGATCAGTCTACAAAAAATGTGGCATCTGATTCTGGATCTTTCAGCTATCCCTTTCCCAAACAAGCCCTGGTTTTCACGTGTCTGCAGTACAAGTCTTTTGAAAACATTGTGGGAAAAGGAGAAATTGCTCGTAACGAGCAAGTTCTCCTTTTCCCACATTGTTTTCTACCCTTGAGAACTTCCTGCCATTTTCATCAAATTTAAAATTGTCGTCTGCAAACTCTTTCAATTTGGACCAGTCCAAAATTTGTCGTTTGGGAAAGGGCTATGGTAAGTCATTCTACCCAAAAGATAACCCTGAAACAAGTTTTTAGTGTGTCTTTTCTTTACTGAAAATTTTCAATTTTAGCTTGCTTGTTTTCAATAATAACATCCAGTTATTGTCATAGCCCTGGCGTTGTCGTTTGCTTCATCACACTAAACTTTGACATTGTATAACATCTCTGATATTACTGAAGATATTATTTCAAACTTCAACATGGGCAGATAACCATTAAAGAATTTTTGACAAAGTTATGCCCCTTTTTATACTTTGAATTTTCACTCAGAAATCAAGCAAATGCAGTTGGGCGTTGGCACCCACATGCAGTGCTCATATTCTATTTTTTCTGCTATGGGGGTCGGACACAGCAAGCCTATTTCTTAAAAATTTCTTAAAGGTTTGTCTGTATTGAAAGTTCTTCATTTGTGGCCTCTGTCAAAGCCCCTACCAAACCCATATTTCAAAACCCTACTGAAGGACTCTTTAATAAACTATGGGAAAAGAAAGAATGCTGGTAAACAGCATTTTCATCTTTTTTTCCTCCATAGTGTTTTCTGCCTTTTAACACTTTACCATGCAATCACAAGTTTTAATGACCATGTGAAAGGGGGCCTTTTCATAACTTGTATTGCTGGTCACCAGCATTTTTTCCTTTTCCCACAATGTTTTCTACCCTTCAAAAGCTAAATCCAACAATTTAGTAACATTCATTTTATTGACTGTAAAAGCACCGGAACTGAATAAGTCCAAAATGTTGTCGTTTTGTAGAGTTAACTCTTTATCTTACAAAGTTTTTAAAAGTGGTCCGCATTGCAAGTTTTTGCAGACAACAGATAAATGTGTCTCTAATGATGGATTTGTCTATGAAAGGTTAGAAAACATCGTGGGAAAAATGAGAGAATGCTGATTACCATCATTTTTTCCTTTGCCCCCCCCAATGGCTTAAAGTTCAAAAGTCTTCTTCAGGGTTGTTAAACCTTTTAAATTTTTAGTAAAGCATTAAAAGACAAAGTCAATCATTTGAGCCACATTAAACCCTTGAAGTGCCTGTCACAACTATAGTTGCCTGTGCGGCCAATGTAGATCAAGATCAGACTACACAAAATGTGCAGTCTAATGTTTGATCTACACTGTCTCCTTTCCTGAAATACTACAGACAAAAGCAACCATAAAACTGTGATAATTTGTGTCTAATTTGTGGACATAAAAAGTCTTTTGGGTTTATCAGGTGCTTTAACCCTTAACTCTTTACTAAACGGCAAAATTTAGACTAGTCCAAATTGAAAGCATTTGCAGACAACAAAATAAATGTAAGTGAAAATTTGAAATTTGTTTTGGGACGGGTAGAAAACATTGCGGGAAAAGAAGAAAATGCTAGTTACCAGCATTTTCTCCTTTTCCCACAATGTTTTCAAAAGGCTTCTTTCTCATGGTCGTTAAAAGTTGGGATTGTGTGGTAAAGGGTTAACCAGCTTTTCACGACAATAACTGCTTTTGCAGCCAGTGTAGATCAAGATCAGACTGCACTAAATGTGCAGTCTGATCTTTGATCTACTCTGTCTGCTTTGTTAAAGACAAAAGCAACCACGAAACTGCAATTCTCTGGGTTTTATTCCTGACTGAAAATATCTGCTGGGTTTATTCGGTGTTTTAAGGGTTAAGGGCTCATTTTTTTCTGCAAATTCTTTCAATTGGGGAAAAGTCTTAACCCTTTAACCATTGACCACACAATCCCGAGTTTTAACAACCCCTGAGAAAGAGGCCTTTTTGAAAATATTGTGGGGAAAAGGAGAAAATGCTGGTAACCAGCATTTTCTCCTTTTCCCACAATGTTTTCTACCTTATCAAAGAAAAATCAAATTGCCATCTGCAAATACTTTCAACTTGGATGGATGTAAAATTTTGTCCTTTGGTAAAGGTTTAAGTTTTCAATGAATCTGTCTCTCACTGACTGAACCATTGTGATAGCCAAAAGGGTACGTCTACATACTGGCTACCAATCTACTATCACTGCAAAAATGTAAACAGTAATTAATCCCCTATTTCTAACCTCAACCTTTGATCTGCTCTACCACCAAGCTATTTGCCTCTCTAGAGAAAAAAATGTAAATATGACAGTCATACAAATACAGTCATTATCATACAGACAACTTCAAAAAAAGAAGATTTGACCTTTCAACTCAAGTGGTCCTTCAACCTCAAAGCCACTGGAGAATTTCAGAAGCTTCAAAAGGATAAGTAAAACTATGTAACTGAGCCATGCTCTGTGATAAAGGGGCTTAAAGTATCTGCTAAAAGTATCGACCAAGGTCAGCCTGCACAGTCTGCATAGGCTGACCTGGGCCGAAACTTTTCATCAATAGTCAATTTTCTGTATATCCAAAGACCAGTCTACCTCATGATTCAGTCGTTTGTTTGAAAAAATGGCTATTATGGATCTATAGTTATGTGATGGCTTGCTTGTACAATGCATCTAGGAGATGCATTAAACCCCATTTGCCAGAGCATGGCTCAATTATATCCGAATGGTCTTTGTGCCAATAAGACCACTTTAACCCTTTACCAGACGACAAAATTTTAGCCTTGTCCAAATTGAAAGCATTTGCAGACGACAATTTCAGTGTGGCTCAAATGGTGTAATTTTTCTTTGATATGGTAGAAAACATTGTGGGAAAAGGAGAAAATGCTGGTTACCAGCATTTTCTCCTTTTCCCACAATGTTTTCAAAAGACTTCTTTCCCAGGGGCGTCAAAAGGCGTCATTGTGTGGTAAAGGGTTAATTGTATGTTGTTTTATGCCACTTTCAAAATTATTTCAGTCATATCATGCACGAAAAGCACGAAACATTGATTTCGATTTTCTATGTTCCCATACTTTCACCGGTACTAGGCTGAGGCCCTGAAGTGTGTTGCCAAGGGAAACTCCCACACAAAAAAATGTCTCAGATGAAGATTGAACCTAAGACCTGTCAATTGCAAATCCAGAACTTTCACCACTGAGCACAGCAGCTGATATTTTTGGAAAACATTATGGGGAAAAAGCGTCATTGCATTTTACAAGCAATTGCTTCTTGCCAAAACGTTTCCAATACACTAAATTCCATTACATGTTTGTACCTTTTGTGTATCCTTGTGGTATAACAAAAGCAATAATTTGCAGCCAAATAATGAATGAAAGATATGCATGTGAATGGGCAGACAACGTTGCCGGAAAAAATGATAAAAAAAAATTCAAAAGTTTTCTGCCACAGAATCACACACAAAAAAATGTAATCGGATAAATGTGATTGAGTAGTAAAGGGTTAACAAAAGTTTCAGCAAAGCAGTTGTTGCTGACAAAATTTATTTAAGGTAATACATGTATCTCAAATAATAATTGGAATGATCCTTGATTGGGTTTAACTCTTTACAAAACGACAAAATTTTAGACCGGTCCAAATTGAAAGCATTTGCAGACAACAGATTAAAGGTGGCCCAAATGATGAAATTTGTCATTGATAGGTTAGAAAACATTGTGGGAAAAGGAGAAAATGCTGGTCAACAGCATTTTCTCCTTTTCCCACGATGTTTTCAAAAGACCTCTTTCTCAAGGTGGTTAAAAGTCAGGATTGTGTGGTAAAGGGTTAAAACAATAGCCAGAAAATGAGAAAAAGCTTGTAACCATCATTTCCTCATTTTCCAGCAATGTTTCCGAAGGCCCTCTTTTGAAGGGTTTCAAAATCATGTGATTATGAGGTAAAGGATTAACTCTTTACCAACCAACAAAATTTTGGACTTGTCTAAACTGAAAACATTTGCAGACCACAAATTAAGTGTGACTTAAAGTTTAAAATTTGTTCTTGGTAGGGTATAAAATATTGTGGGAAAAGGAGAAAATGCTTTTAACCAGCATTTTCTCCTTTTCCCGAAATGTTTTCAGAAGTCTGCTTCTCTAGGGTTGTTAAAACTTGGGACTGTTTGGTAAATGGTAAAAGAAAAACAAAGCTGTCTGACACTTACATGACAAAGATGGGCAGGTTACATTGCAGATGATTGACAAAAGCACTGGCTGACATCCATCTGTGAACAGTAATACATTAGGTTTATTTTTAGCCCCTTCCAGTGCCGTAAGTAAAAGCAGCTTTTTTTTTTTGCATTTGGCACAGATCAAGATCAGAGGTGAGACTGTACAAAATATCTGCTGTCTGATCTCGATGTATACTGTGCTCTTGTATAACCCTTTACTACACAAACCCAAGTTTTAATGACCCTGAACAAGAAGTCTTTTGAAAACATTGTGGAAAAAGGAGAAAATGCTGGTAACCAGCATTTTCTCCTTTTCCTACAATGCTTTCTTCTCTATCAATGACAAATTCCATCATTTGAGCTACATTTAAAGTGTCATTGGCAAATGCTTTCAGTAGGGACAAGTTGAGTTTTGTTGTGTGATAAAGAATTAATCAAGCATATAAGCCTTTACCAGACGAAAAATTAAAAGTGGCCCAAATTACAAAACTTGTCCTTGAGAGGGTAGAAAACATTGTGGGAAAAGGAGAAAATGCTGGTTACTAGCATTTTCTCCTTTTCTCCTCAGTATTTTCAAAAACCTTCTTCCTAAGAGTTATTAATCCTTTACCACACAATGCAGACTTTAACGACCCTGAGGAAGAAGCATTTGAAAACATTGTGGGAAAAGGAGAAAATACAGTCTGTGCAGGCTGAAATGGCCGAAACTTTTTGCTGTCTTTAAATTCTCTGCATTTCAAGGGATAATTCTACCTCATAATTCAGTCAGTTGTTTGTCAAAATGGATTTTATGGATCCATTATTAGGTGATATCTTGCTTGGTATAATAGATTACGCAGATGCATCAAGCCACCTTTTGCCAGAGCACAGCTAATCGTTTTTACAAGCCTTCTTCTTCAGGCTTGTATAAACACATTTGTTTGGTAAAGGGTTAATTGGTAAAAAACTTTTCAAAGAAAGGGGAGGAATAAAGATAAAAAGTTCTATTGCTAAACATTTCCGATTAGACCTTTTTTCGGCTCACTTGTCATTTCAATTAATTTAACCCTTAAACTGCTGAATAAATAAAGCGAAAATTTCCCCTTAACCCTTTACCACACAATCCTATGTTTTAACGACCCCGAAATAGAAGTCTTTTGGAAACATTGTAGGAAAAGGAGAAAATGCTGGTAACCAGCATTTTCTCCTTTTCCCACAATGTTTTCTACCCTATGAAACAAAAATCACATCATTTGAGCCACATGAAAATTATCATCTGCAAATGCTTTCAATTTGGACCAATATAAATTTTGTCGTATCGTAAAGGGTTAAAAGCCGGCACTGTGTAAAGGGTAAAGGGATAAGATAGGAGTCTTTCTGAGTTCCAGCTGATTGTATTTTCAGCTGGAGAAAGAAGTCAAGCATATGCATATTGGCACTGGAAGAGTTGATAAGAAAATTCTAAACCCCATGCTATACAATATAACCTTATACATTCTAAAACTTCAACTTTTACCTAGGTAATTTCAGACTTGTCCCAATTGAAAGCATTTACAAATGACAGGTAAGATACAACTCTAACGGTGGAATTCTTGTAGGAATGCTAGATAACATTGTGAGAAGACAAGAAAATGCTCGTTTCCAGCATGTTCTCCTTTTCCCATAATGTTTTCAAAAGTCTTCTTCATCAGCATCGTTAAAGCACTAGTTTGTTTGTTAACCCTTTACCACACAATCCCAACTTTTAACGACCCTGAGAAAGAAGCCCTTTGAAAACATTGTGGGAAAAGGAGAGAATGCTGGTAACCAACATTTCCTACCCTTCCCGAAATGAATTTCAATTTTTCAGTCACATTTATTTTGTTGTCTGCAACTGCTTTCAATTTGGACAAGTCTAAAATTTTGTTGTTTGGTAAAGGGTTAAGGACATATGACACAGTTGTCCCGTCTCACCACTTTGTGCATGTTTCTTTTATTTAAACTCTATTATTTCACTATATTTTATCTGTAATAAGTTGGTTGCCTTTTTAATATCTGAAAATCAAAGTCACAGAAGCAAAATAGGAGATTCATAAATGATCGAGAAGCCAAATCACATCAAAATATGCATTTATCATGAAGGGAGGTAATTCATTATGTCAATAATTTTTTTAAAATGCACAGTACATCTTAAAATGCCCCATTTGATATACTTTTTTAAATTTTTTTTGCAAGATATTATTATTATTTTTAAAGCACTTTTTCTGTGCAAAATTAAAAAAAAAATCTGTAAACTGAATTTTTTCATTGCAGATAATTGATCAGAAAATAAGTCTTTGATGACACATAAGAACATTTTTGAATTACTACTGTGATCTGTAGTGCCTTAATTTTTTCGAGTAATCCTTTTTATTGTTGGCAAATATCCTATTTCTAGGAATAATCATTTATTTGAGAAGTATCTCTTACTTTAAGAACCACTTTCTAAAGCCTATTTTCTGTAATTTTGAGTTATCCCTTTAGAAAAACTGAATCTTTGTATTTTGTTCTGTAACATGTGATTTTCTTTTCATTTCTTTTTTCTTACCTTGCATACATTGTATTATTATCTGAACAAAAATGAAAAAAATTTGTTGGTAGGAAAAAAACTGTGGCAGTTATGTCCTTAACCCTTTACCAGAAGACAAAATTTTAGCCTTGTCCAAATCAAAAGCATTTACAGACGACAATTTCAGTGTGGCTCAAATGGTGCAATTTTTCTTTGATAGGGAAGAAAATATTGTGAGAAAAGGAGAAAATGCTGGTTATCAGCATTTTCTCCTTTTCCCTCAATGTTTTCAAAAGGCTTCTTTCCCAGGGGCGTCAAAAGGCGTCATTGTGCGGTAAAGAGTTAACCCTTTACCAGATGACAAAATTTTAACCTTATCCAAATTGAAAGCATTTGCAGACAACAATTCCAATGGTGCTAAAATGGTGTAATTTTTCTTTACTAGGGCAGAAAACATTGTGGGAAAAGGAGAAAAATGCTGGTTACCAGCATTTTCTCCTTTTCTCACAATGTTTTCAAAAGGCCTCTTTCCCATGGTCGTTAAAAGGTGTCATTGTGCGGTGAAAGGTTAAAGGGCTAAAAAAATCATGGGATTTTGATTAAAAAGTAATGTTGTAACAGTGAGTATTCCCTAGAACTGTCTCAGTGCCAACAACCAAGCTTTCACCCTGGAACTTTTATATACATATACCGCCTTACTCCCTTTGCTGCCAAAGTTGAAGGTCATGCTCAGTATAATGGTGGCAGACTTGTTATCCTAAGGTCCTAGGTTCGCTTCTCTCTGGTGGCATAATGTTGTGTTGGAGTGTCCTTGGGCAAGGCACTGCGATCATCAACCAAAGGCTGGTTGAACATCTGGAAAAAACGGGAATAAGTTAGTTGTCACCATGACAACCTAATACTGTTGTAATTGCTGTAAAATGCCATTCAAATAATTTTCTTTCAAATTTCTTAAATTATAACAATTACCTAGGACTTAGACTGAGTACAGTGAAGGCTGCAGGACTTGATTTGTTATCTACGAATACTTTCAACTTAAAAAACTTTTGTCACTTAGAAATGATTTAATTTGTCACATGCATTATGAATGCATCTGCAAAAAGTATCAACCCAGGTCAGCCTGTGCAGTTTACACAGGCTGGCCTGAGTTGAAACTTTTTGCTATTAGTCAATATTCTGCATGTCAGAGGACCAGTCTACCTCATGATTCAGTTACTTGTTCGACAAAATGGATTTTACGGATCCATACTAATTTTATGTAATATCTTGCCTGGTATAATGCCTGAAAGAGATGCATTAAATCCCTTTTGCTGGAGCACCACTTATATACTTTCAAAATGGACAAGTCTAAAACTTTATGAATGATAAAAAGCTACAGAGTGAAATAAATTGAATGGTCATTTTTAGTAAGTCAAAGGTCAACTGTCATGGAAACTAAGTTATGGTTAAAGATACACCAGTGACAGATATTATCCATCATATAGATCTCACAACAACTGATAGAGATCACAATCTGTGACCACCTAGTCTCCAATACATCCAATTAGCAGCTCTGATTACTATCATCAATGGTTTAACCCTTTCTGGGCTTTTGCAGACGGCATAGTTCCAAGATCAGACTGCACAAAATGTGCAGTCTGATCTTGGATCGATGTTTTCAGCTTGTTTAGACAAGCCTGTTGAAGATAAAATGTCTATCTGAGCTTCAGTAGCTTCTATTTTCACCGAAGAAAGACGTTGAATTTATATACTAAGGGCTGAAGAGTTAAGGCTATACAACCCCTTGACCTCAAAGTATCTTGCTTTCATTGGAAATACTTATTACTATGAATATCCATGACAATGTAGCTGCCAGTGTCGTTGACCTTTCTTAAAATTTATGGTTTTCTACTTTCATTTATTATAAGTAACACTGTACAGCATCACTACAACCTCATCAACATGTATCAATGAAGGTTTGTTTGTTTGTCAAGCATTTAACCCTAAGAGAGTCCTTCACAATAACAACTGCATTTGTGGCAACTGTACATCAAGATAAGACTGCACAGAATGTGCAGTCTGATCTTTGATCTACACTGTTTGCTATGTTGACAATGTCTGGTTAATTTTTAAGCAGTCTTGGAAACATGATTAGGTTGGTCTGCTTGTCTCACTTAAGTATTAAACTTTTTATTTGGAATTCTAAAGATTAATACTGTTTTAACCCTTTCCCAAACAAGCCCTGGTTTTCACGTGTCTGTAGTCCAAGTCTTTTGAAAACACTGTGGGAAAAGGAGAAATTGCTCGTAACGAGCAATTTCTCCTTTTCCCACAGTGTTTTCTACCCTTTTTGAGACCTTTCTGCCATTTTCATCAAATTTAAAATTGTTGTCTGCAAACTCTTTCAATTTGGACCAGTCCAAAATTTGTTGTTTGGGAAAGGGTTAAGTACATCCATCACCTGATGGCAGCCAGTGTTCCTATCTATATATGTTCCTTAGGTTTATTAACCAGAAGGATTTATTACTGTATCATATCACTCTTTTCGAGGCACTGGGTACTTTCTGATGTATAACATATGACTAAGGTCCAAACTAGGTGTGAGAGAGGAAGAAAACCTGTCAGAATAACATTTACCACTCCCAAGAAAATAGTTTGCCAAGCCAAGGTTCTAACTCCCAAACCATACATCACTAACTCTGGATCTATACTACCTGGAAGGAAACACATTTAAAGATTCACACTTTACTGTTCGACCCTGTATTCTAACAAACCCACAGGAAAAGGCCTTATGAAAACATTATGGGAAAAGGAGAAAATCCTGGATTCCTGGTATCCAGCATTTTCTCCTTTTCCCACAATGTAATCTCCCCTTCAAAAGACAATTTTCTGCGTTTCTAATTAATTTCGTTTTTGCAAACTGTTGTAATTTGATAAAATATCTTTGAAATTAGGTATGATCATAAAATTCTTAACCACACTGTCCTATATTTTACATGTATCTACCTTCAACATAAAGTTTTTATCAAAACATTGTGGAAAGAGTAGAAAATGATGGTAACCAGCATTTACTGCATTTCACATACTTTCTACCTTTTCCACGACAGACCACATAATTTGAGATATTTGATTCGTCATTTTCACCAATGATCGTAAATTACGCATAGATCTGGTCTACTTTCATTTTGAAAAAAAAGTCAAAAATTTTGTCATCCGGTAAAGAGTTAAAAAGCAAGCAAAGTATTCAGTCCAAGTCTGTCTACAGGTCACTTACTTGGCATTTTCCAGATCTGGATAAAATTTCTGGATGTTCCAAGCTTCCTTGAAACCCCCCCCCCCCCCTCAAAAAAAAAACCAGCTTGATCTGTTGTCTGCCGAGAAACGGAAGATAGGCCTACACGGAGTGAAAAGATACCGGTATGAAAACGCAAAATGTGCACGAAATTTCATACAAATATAGAATCATAGTCATATTTTCAACTAGAAATTATTTTTACAGATCTATACAATAGACGGCGCTTATTACCAAATATAAAGTTGGAAATATTTTCTATCTCGATCTGCTCTGCTGCAGGTCATGTTTATTTTGTCTTATAATGGTCTAAGGGGAAAAACTTGCAGCCTCAAACTAAAATTTACGAAGAGTGACCTCCCTTGTTGTGACCTCTCATCTGGCCGGTTGCGAACATTTATTGGTCAAAGGGGAACAACTCGTACAGCCTCGAACTCATAGTAATAAAGAGTGACCGCCCTTTTTACTATTATTCATACCCCCCAACTCCCTTTGACTTGCGAAGAAAACTCAATATTTCGAAAAAAAAAAAAAACGCTATTTAACTCCTCAGTTTATCTATAAAAGAAATTTATCCATCTGCTTGTCAGTTATTCTCGCTTTTTTTTTTACTGTCAGTCTTACCGCGTTGGAAGTTAAATGATACGAAAACAACACATTTGACGATACTTGTTGATAACCAGTGAATTGATATGTCAACGATAACATGGAATTTGTTACTGAGCGTTTAAATCCAGTAATATTATAACTCACGTCTTCATGTGTCTATTGAATTTCAGCTGATCTACTTAGATTTAATCTAGAATCTGTGTGGTGAAATCCTGCCTTGGTGATCAAACCGTCAGTCCAACTTCAAATATTGGCGGGCGTTATGATAATACAAGGGAGACTACTGCCTGGTTACTAAATAATATTTATAACTGCTCTTTCGTAGACTCATGAATAAACATCTAAATTTGTGATCCTGTCGTATTTAATGTATCGATATCATCACATTCCGACTAAAAACCTTTTTTTTTTTTAAATATCAGTTGTGTTTTTGGACATCAATCTGTACGTTTCGTCTTCTACGCCGTTCAGAACTACAAGGGAAGTAGTTCTCGAATGAAAAGACAAGAGTGTATACGAGTTTTCTCCCTTAGACCATTACAGGTTGCAATTTTACCACACACCCTTTGCAGTTCAACACGCAAGATATTTTTCTAAGTTGAAAATCGGTTTCAAAAGAGCGGGAAAAACAAAACTGAAATAAAAGGGCGTTATTATAGGCTAGTCAAAGATATATGAATGGGATGCATTTCCAGAGACTATATGTGTCCTTTTTCTTTATCGTTGATTTCGGACAGGGATAGTGAATTGACCTGTCTCACTACACAAATAATTGTAAAGACGACAATCTGTCATTGTACAGTCGGTTCAAGTGTTAGTCCCTCGCATAGAAATTAATTTCAAAATTAAGTTAAAAACTGCGAGGTCTATCTTTTTACTTACTTTTTGCCTGATTTCAAAATTCATTTTTCAGCCAGCGACTGACACTTGGATCAACCACACAATAACAGATTGTTATCTAACTCTAAAAACTTGTTCAGCATATCTTGGCAGTTTTATCATATGCATGTGCCCATACAGTATATTTATTTCTTATCCATAAAAAGGTTAAACCAATAGCTAACTGGGCCTGCACTGTCAGCCAGGGTCCAAGGTTTGATCCCAGTTTTGTTTCAGCCAAAAGCATATTCAGTTGATGGGAAAACTAAGAGTAACCTCCAACCAGACTCCTATCATGGAGCCATCTCTGGGGTTACTTGTGTGGTGTGTTGCGTACATTTTATATTTATCAAACCTGTCCAAATAGTTTTCTATCAGGTGTGATCGATAAACTTATCAGGCTAGTATGTGTCAGTTATTATTTTCTTTGTTGAAGAGGCACTTGAGATTTTTCTGTGAGAGCTCTATACTTAAGAGAAAATCTTAGTCATATTCTTATTCAAACACGTAGAAAAATAAATGGTAAATTTGTGCATGAATCTGAACTCATATTTGTGCTCATTCTAAGCATAACGGTTATTGCGCTACACAGTAATTCTCTGCTAAAATTCGGTCATGCCGAGTATTACGGTAATTTTGAGCTTCCCGGTCATTCTGTGTTTCCGGTAAATAAATGAACCGGATAACGCTCTGATCTGTTTAAAAAGATAGTCCATATTTATTCATTTTTATTTTAAATACTGTTCCTTTACTAATAAAACCACAGTTTTTATCACATAATTATATGTAATTATATAAATCATGTATCAGGATCAATTGATCGACATTTGAAACTTTGATCTTTTAAACAATTTATATATCCATACGCGACATCGCTTCATCCAGACGGGATTCCGTCACTCTATCATTAAACAAATGACGGTATTTATTTGTTTTTGTAAAGTTAACATAGAGTTAATTTTGTACTTAGGAATCTAAATAATCGTAAGCAAGATCTACGAATTATGAAAGAAATGCAGTGTCTGTAATTCTGTCAATTTTGTTCTTAAAATAGTGATGAAATATGGTCGCCATATTTCCTTCACTCTATCCGAAAATGGTGACGAAGGATGTACTAGACAGGAAGTTAAAAACAGCTTCAGTGAGGTGTACTTTTGGTAGAAAGTGCAGACATATAACAGCGATCGTCTTACTGCATACATATGGAAAGCAAAAAAGGCTTAGTTATACCTTAAACACGTGGTTAGGGATATTATTCGTTCGTTTTCAATCTCTCCATCCGCCATATTTGTGGGTGGTTCAAATTTAGAATGACAACACAATTTGATGTACGGCATTTTCATTCAATGTATATATCAGTTTATCAGTTTAATTTTATTTCTAAATTCAGAACTATCTTCAGCACAAAGGGAGGGGGGGAGGGCCCAGTGTCAAAGGGCAGCACAAGTGAATGAAGTGAATGATCACCAGAATTGCATGATAAGAAATTTCATTAATTGAATAAGAAATAAGGGGATAAAGAAAGTCAATGTGACAAATGGTAAAACAGCACTGGACAAGCAACTTGTCCATTTGTCGCAGTGCTTACAAAAGACAAACCAAAAAAAAAAAAATTTAGGAGGCATTAGAAGGTATTTGTATGGCGTTAGGGATAAATAAATCTATGGCAATGATTCCTTAACCCCTTTCTAGACAACAAAATTATTTTGATTTGGCCAGACTGAACATTTGCAGATGGCAAATGCATGCTTCCCAACTCTCCTGATTTCGTCCGGAGTCTCCCGAATTCAAGACAAAATACCCGATCACCCCGACAGACAGTTAAAAAACCCCGATTTGGAAAAAATCTGACATAAGGGTAAAAAGGGTGTGATAAATTTGTACCCGAGGTACGTGTATATTATCTAAAGTTTACAACTAGTTGACGTGTGTGTATTTCACGTTCAATCGGGTTCGTTGTCTATAAATAGGAATCAAGATACTGAGATTTATCGATTGATGATCGTGAACCAATCAAATTCGAGAACGGGCCAAGGTACTTTTCAGAGTAAATTAGCAGCCTGTGTTCGATCTTCTATCGGACGGCTGCGTGAGATACAACGGGTACCAGTTTATTTTCAAAGTGGAAATCAAATGTCGTTCACCTGACGTTAGCAGGTAAATTATGTTCTAAGAGTATATATCTATAAACACAAAATACCGGTGCTCATTGCGTCCCTGGGACGCAGATAAAAATGAGTGAAAACATTAAGTTAATAATCATCAGAAACAATGAACAAATACGAAGTTTTAAACTCTTACTGCTCAGTGATGACTGGAATTCCAGTTTACGTAAAAACAGATCGACCCGAACATGATCGTAGTTTTATTTAAAACAATTATGTAGCAATATTCGACTGGTTACCGGCGATAGGGTAATATTGTAATGCTCGGGCACTGATTGGAGGAACCAAGTGTTACCTAGCGTTACCGATGCTGAAGTTTGCTTCCAGAATTTTTTCGTGTGAAGATTGCCTCCAGATTTTTTTTTTTTTTTTTTTTGAAAAGTGCATTTTTTTTCTTAATTTTCTTCATGCTTTTGAGATATTTTACTGATCATTATGCAGACAAAAATGATACTCCAAAGGAACTCAGTGGGACTTGACTTTTTTTTCAAATAGTATGACAGCTTGTCCTTTTGATAGTTACCAGCAATTTGAGCCGGATTATTTGAGGTTTATTCGATATACCTGTTTGCGATTATTGATTACCAAAGAGAATGAATAATATAAGGATAAAATGTGGTACACTGTAGTCTATTATTTCAAGCTAAGACATTATGGGTACAATATAAAATGGCAGAATATCTTTACACAATAAGTCAAAATTATATGATATACTTACAAAACAGTGAAAACACAATGGACAAAGTAGCATTTGATAATAAACATTACAGTGCTTCTTTACCATATTCACTGCTTTCTATATAATATTCATGACTGTAATGACTGATTTTGTTTTAGCTCTAAATATTCTCATGTATACATCTGAAAAACAATAATATTCAATAAAGAATAAAATACAATAAATAAAGTAAATACATGTAGATAAATCATAAACCTGACTTTTGTTCAATTGTAAAGTTATTTAGCCTAAAATGGTTTAAAAATGATCTTTAGAAGGATCTTCTGGTACGCCTCAAAAAGTCACCCCCTTGAAACCCCCAATCTCCCCATTTGAAACTCTCAAAAAACCCCTTTGGTGTTTGAAAAAGTTGGGAAGCATGCAAATGATGTGGTTTGAATAATGGTATATATCTTTGAAAGGGAAGAAAATAGTGGGGAAAGGAGACAATGCTTATTATAAGCATTTTCTCCTATACTTACAGATTGGCCACAATGTTTTCAAAAGTCGCTGTTGTTAATCCTATTGATACAGATAGTAAGACAGATGGACTGAGTTATTCTGAGGTTAAATCAGAAAAGATGGACAAAACACAAGATTGTTTAACCCTTTCCCAGACGACAAATTTTGGACTGGTCCAAATTCAAAGAGTTTGCAGACAACAATTTTAAATTTGATGAAAATGGCATAAAGTTATCAAAAAGGGTAGAAAACACTGTGGGAAAAGGAGAAATTGCTCGTTACGAGCAATTCCTCCTTTTCCCACAGTTTTTTCAAAAGACTTGTACTGCAGACACGTGAAAACCAGGGCTTGTTTGGGAAAGGGTTAATAAAGAGTTAATTAAAACTAAAATGTAACAACCTGCCTCTGAAGTAGTATTGAATCCAATTGTTAATCCTGGGCTCTGCTCAGTAAGTTAGTTGATTGTAGAACCTTCGGTCTTATGGATGGGACACCCTTTGCTTGAACCACTTTGGCATGGATGCTAGTCACAGAATCTTTTGCCTTCTACCGTTTTAGAAATGAGAGGATATACAAATTCATTCCTATACCCTTTGTGTTACTGTATTAACATGATGCTTATGAAGGAATGAAATTTATTGCCAAAATATACAACACTTTCTATACTTTTCCTGTCTGTGTCTTAATTGGATGTGATTTTGGACGTCCTGTCAAATTAAGATCATATATGCAACACTGTTGTGAGAAAAAAGAAAATAACAACTGCTCCTATTTTGTTTTCCAGGATTTGTAGGGAAAGATGGAAAGAGGCTATGGCAGTGCAGGAGATTACTTGTACCCACCCTATGGGCCACCAATCTCAGAGGACAGTAGTAACAATGTTAACCATCCGAACATGTCAGGTGACATTTTGCAAAATTTTCCGTATTTACGGCATGGATTCAATTTTGGTTCCCATGGACAAGTTTCCTCAAGCTCATCACACCATGACTCCTCTAGAAACAGTTTAAGTTACAAGAATGCTGGTTATCAACAAGGGTTTTCACAGATGTCAAGCAGTCATGTTCCAAACTTAGGAAATGTTTCTCCTTTCCAGTCGTATATGAGTTCATCCCACACACCACATGGGGTGCTGCCTAGTGTCTCCACATTTACCTCTGCTCTTCCACCGTCCCCTCTGTCATCACAGTTTCATCCAGCCATTTCTGATGCTTGTGATGTTCAGGGACAAGATACAGGTAGTTATATGCACAAACCTTATAGATACCATGCTGGAGCTGGTTCCAGGTCTGATCCACAGACAACCAGCTTGCAGGGTTCCCAGTCTTCTCCTTTACCTGGATTTCAAAACCTGGCTTCCATGTCATCTTCTACGAGAGATGATCAACATAGGTCTAACTACTCTTCATCAGTACAAGGTACCAGTCTGCCTGGAACATCTAATAATACACCAGACATGAGGTCTGTTGAACAACAACTTAATTCACAAAGAAGTTCTCATGTTCAGCACTCAAATGTCAGATCCAGGCAATTAGCATCAAACTTTTTACAAGAGCCTGTGAATTCTACTAGTAATTTTTACAACTTGGTGAACCATGCTGTGAAGATGGCTCCTGTGCAAATACCAGAAGGACAAGAGGGGGAATTAGATTATGGTAAAAACAATACAAGTACCTTGAATAGCAGTTCTGAGTCTGTTCTGACTGAAAAACATGCCAGAGATACAGCAAAGGTCAAGAAAGGAGAGCATGTGAAGTTTTTTTTGAAAGGTAGATTTTCTCATGTGAAGTTGCCTGCAATATACCCAAGGCCATGGGATACAGTTGATTCTATAGATAGTTTGTATCCATTCAGTATGAATAATTCTAATGTGGCATTAAACGACAAAGTTATCAGGCAAAAGCAAAGTAAAACCCAGTCACCTGGAGTTACACAGAGTAGAAAGACAGAGAAAACCTACAAAGAGCCAAGTATAGCAGAAATACGAGCTAGTGTTGATAAGCTTAATAAGGGTAAAGAATTGACAAAATCTCAAACAAATGTTCACATTGATCATATCAAAGAGGAGTGTGAATACAGTGAAGATGAGACTATGAAAGGTTTTAGTCTTGGTGGGGAGGGAAACATGCATGAAACCTGGTACAGTGCTGCCATGAAAAAATACAATGAAATAAAAAGGGATGAAGATGAAGAAGAAATGCAGGATTTGGAACCTAATATTAAAAAAGGAGGGAGAAGTGATCCTGAAAACCCATTTGCAATCACATCACCAAGTTTTAGTGCATCAGCTGCCAGGGCTTTAATGACAACAACTAACTCTTCAACTGCCACGACTGTTAGAATATCCATCATGAGTATTGGAAGTAGAAAGAAACTCCTGCCTAGTATTGTTAATTCACAAGCTGCACATGGGGGTATTGTCTCTGTTGTTAATCCTATTGATACTGATAGTAAGACAGATGGACTGAGTGATTCTGAGGTTAAATCTGAAAAGACGTCAATAATGTCAAAGCTAAAACGCGATCGACAGGAGAAAAAAGATCAACAGGAAGAAGAAATGGATACTGAAATTGACCGACTGGACATTGATATCAAAATTGATGATGACCAGTATGTAGGAGAAGGGTCGCAAAAGCGTTGGCAGTGTAAAATCTGTCCCAAATCATACACAACCAAGCATAATCTGTTAGCACATATCCTAGACCACAGCTGTATTAAACCTCATCTATGTCTTGTATGTGGAAAATATTTCAAACAGTTAAGTCATCTCAACACACATATGCTAACGCATGATCATATAAAGCCATATAAATGTACACAGTGTGGAAAAGGGTTTACACAGATCAGTCATTTGAAGAGACATGAGACCGTACATTTAGCGAGTAAACCCTACATTTGTGATATCTGTAATCGAGGCTTTGCATATCCCAGTGAGCTAAGGATTCATAAGGTAAGTGTCTGTGTAATCCTAAACCCTTTACCACACAACGTAATTTTAGACTTGTCAAACTGAATGCATTTGCAGACGACAAAATTACTGGGGATCAAATAATGATATCTGCCTTTGAAAGAGTAGAAAACTTTGTGGGAAAAGGAGAAAATGCTGGTTACCAGCATTTTCTCCTTTTCCCACAATGTTTTCAAATGCTCTTTAGCTGAGAGTTGATAAAACTGAGATTATTTGTAAAAACATATTTGCTGTGGATGATTTTGAAAACATCCTAGCAAAATTAATGCTTTCAATAAAGACAAGTGTAATACTTTGTCATCTAATAATCCAAAGTTTTAAGACATTAGGACCCTTAGAAAGGAGGCTTTTAGAATCAGTGTGGCAGAAAGAGAAAATGCTGGTAACCAGCATTTTCTCCTTTTCCCTCATTGTTTCCTTCATTTTCAAAACTAAAACAACCCGTTTGTGCCTTATTTACTTTATCATCTGCAAATGCTTTCAATTTGGACATGTCTAAAATTTTGTCATGTGGTAATGGGTTGAACAACATGTAGTAGAAACATTAACTTTTGGAGGAAAGAAAATAATAATTTTTCAACAGTTTTGAAAGCCTGATTGGAAAAAGAAAAACAGCATTTTAAAAACTGGTGAATGATAAAGTTAAGAAGTATGTTGACGGTATCTATACTTATTCTGAAAATATTTTGGAAAAAGAAGAAAAGGCTTAATGTATCCATTGCAATATTTAGGCGTGGGATAGAGACTTTTGAATTACAATTTTAGCTTGACTGTTTTCGAAGAAAACATAGAGGTATTATTGTAGCCCAAGGGTCATCATAGGCTGCTTCATCATCATGCAAAAACTTCAACATTTTATAATATCTCCAATATTACTCAAGATATTTGCTTCAAAGTTAAAGAAGTTGTTTACTATCAAAAGGGGAACCCATACAACAAGGGCAGGTAACCATCAAAGTATTTTGGACAAAGTTATGCCCTATTTTTGACTTGGAATTTTCACTGAAAATCAAGCAACCGCAGCCGAGAGTTGTCACCCCCCATGCAGTGCTCTTGTTTTTCATATTTCAGGACAAACATATATATGGTAAAGAGAAGTGCACAGACTGTGATAGGGAGTTTAATACAGTAGAGGAACTGAAGGAGCACATGGCTGCAGAGAAACATGGAGATGAACTAACTTGTAAACACTGCCACAGAATGTTTAAGTATCCAAGTCAGCTTCGAGATCACATGATGTCACATGGTGGGCCTCGACCTTTCATCTGTACTGAATGTGGAATGGATTTCATGAAGGTCTGTCTTGTTACTTGCAAAATATACTTGCTAACCCTTTATCACACTATTCCCAGTTTTAACAACTCTGAAGAAAAAGAGCTTCTGAAAACATTGTGGGAAAAGGAGAAAATGTTGGTAACCAGCATTTTCACCTTTTCCCACAATGTTTTTACCCTATCAAAGACAGAAATCATTTGAGCTACATTATTTTGTCATCTGCACATGCTTTGAATTTGGTCAAGTACAAAATTTTGTTATAACTTGTTTGGTATGGAATTAACCGTTCGATGTATTGTGATAATTTACATCAGTCTGTCAGTTGTCACTTCATGCCCAAAGTTGAGTAGAAAACATTTCTCCAGTAATTTCACCATACATATGAGCGTGGCTCTTTTTTCCTCAGTGTTTCCTACACTTCCCAAAACAAATTTCAATGTTTGAGCCACATTAAGTTTTGTTTTCTGCAAATTTATGCTTTCAGTTTGGACTGGTTTAGAATATTGTTGTTTGGTAAAAGGCTACTGTAAAAGTGGATTATTGTCTCAGGTTTAAAATTTCACGAATAACTAAATATTGACCTTAAGCATGTTTTAATTTCCGCGAAACCTGCAGTAGATGATCATACATGTGAAATACACACTGTAAGATTCACTCAGCTTCCAATCTTGTACATGTGTAGTACACACCAATTTTCACACAAATTTACAAACCTTTTCTCCTTTTCCCACAATGTTTTCAAAAGGCATCTTTCTCAAGGTTGTTAAAAGTCGGGCTTGTGTGGTAAAGCTTTAAGCAAACTATAACTTTCATTCAGCCATAATTTTTTAAGAATCTTTATTTCTAACATTTTTTATCTCTTTTATAAACTAGGAGCACCATCTGAAGGCCCATTTATTCACACACACTGGCTTAAGGCCTTACTCATGCCCACACTGTCACCGCGCCTTCAATCAAAAGGCCAATATGGTGCGACATATGTTGATACACGAGTCAGAGAGGGCCTTCAAATGCGAGATCTGTTCCAAAACTTTCACCCAGCCTCAGACCCTGAAAGCCCATATGGTTGTTCACTCTGATAAGAAGCCATATAGCTGCAGATTCTGTGGTAAGTGACCTAGTACCTTTAGTCTAGATAGATTTTTATGCTTGCAGCCAAAGGTTGAGTCTTTTCTTTGACCCTTTACCATACAATTTTGAGTTTTAATGGCCTTCAAGGTGTGCCATTCGCAAACATTGTGATAAGAGGAGAAAATACAGGACTGCCAACCAGCATTTATCTCCTTTTTCTACAATGTGTTCTGCCCTTCTAAAGACAGATTTCATTTTTTTGGATCAGATTTAATTTATTGTCTTCGTATGTTTTTAATGTAGACACACCTCTGTGAATTATCTAATGGTCTTCTAAAACAAATTGCATCAGACAAATATGGAACATCTCTTTCGACTATGGAAAATCTGGTTGATTTTATGAATGTCTGTGTTCTGCATAGGGGGAGATTGAGTTTATGAATGTCTGTGTTCTGCATAGGGGGAGATTGATTCTATGAATATCTGTGTTCTGCATAGGGGGAGATTGATTTTATGAATATCTGTGTTCTGCATAGGGGTATATTGATTTTATGAATATCTGTGTTCTGCACAGGGGGAGATTGATTATGTGAATATCTGTGTTCTGCATAGGGGGAGATTGATTTTATGAATATCAGGTGCACTGTGAAAGGAGGGTTTTATGTGTCTGTGTAATGGAAGCAGTCATAACCTGATTATTGCTCCATTAACTCTTTACCAAGTGACAAAACTTCAGACTGGTCCAAGTTGAGAGCATTTGCAGATGACAAATCAAATATGGCACATAAATTGAAATTTGTTTTGGGTAGAGTAGAAAACACTGTGGGAAAAGGAAAAAATGGTTGTTACCTGCGTTTTCTCCTTTAACAACAATGTTTTCAAAAGCTGTCTTTCTCAGAGTCGTTAAAAGTTGGGATTGTGTGGTAAAGGGTTAAATCTATTTTGTCCAATAATCAACTGGTCATTTGACATTCAGAAAATTTGCATGTATACATGTAGCAAAAAGTTTAGACCCATGTCAGCCTTTGTGGACTGTGCTAGCTGACCTTGGTCGATACTGTTTGCAAATGCATTAAACACCCTTTTTGTAGAGCATGGCTCATTTGTTTGATAAATAGTCTTCAAAGCATTTGTCTTGCTGATTTTGAAAGTATTCTCAATGTCTGCATGTGTTTGGGACAATTATCCCCCCATTAAGTCTTTTCCAAACAATCCCAACTTTTAACAACCTTGAGGAAGAAGCCTTTTAAAATCATTGTGGGAAAAGGATAAAATGCTGGTAACCAGCATTTTCTCCTTTTGCACAATGTTTTCTACCCTATCAAAGACAAATTTCCTCATTCAAGTCACGTTTAAATTGTCATCTGCAAATGCTTTCCATTTGGACAAAAGTAAGTTTTTGTCGTTTGGTACATAGTAAATAATCGCTTGTTAGGAATGATTTCTCAGTTTCTTGTGTTTAGCGCTTTAACAATCGCTTGTTTTTATGATCATGAAGAAGGCCTTTAAAAACATATTGGGAAAAGAAATAAAAGCTTGTTGCCAGTATTGTCTCCTTTTCTTACAATGTTATCTACCCTATTGAAGACAAGTTCCATGAATTATGCCCTATTTGATATGTTGTCTGCAAATGGTTCCATTTTGGAAAAGTCCATTTTGTTCTCTGGTAAAGAGTAAAAGTGTTATCTACTGAAAGACAAAAACAGTAAATTGTAGGAAACAATACTGTAACATGCAACAAATAGAGATACAGCTCTCCCTCAATAAGCCTTTCGTTAACAGTTTATGTTATTGTTTATATTTGGGATAACAGGTTTAAAATCACATGTGACAAGATAATTTATAAACCCAACTCAATAAGGTTTAAATTATCTGTCAAATTTCATGCTTTTTACCATGTATTCACTAAAACAAACAATAATATAAACTGTTACCGGAAGGTTTATGGAGGTAGAATCATAAATGCTTGAAGATTTATTGGCTATATTTCAGGTAAACAATTTGGACGTCAACACAATCTTCAAGGTCACCTCCATATTCACCTAGATTCCAAACCCTATATCTGCTCTATTTGTCAGGCTTCCTTTACACTTAAAGGTAAGAACTGTATTTAACCCTTTACCACATAGTCCTGAGTTTTAACGACCCTGACAGAGAAAGCTTTTGAAAACATTGTGGGAAAAGGAGGAAATGCTGGTATACAGCATTTTCTCCTTTTCCCACAATGTTTTCTACCCTATCAGAGACTAATCCCATCATTTGAGCTATATTTAAATTGTCGTCTGCAAATGCTTTCAATTTGGACAAGTCTATATTTTGTTGTTTGGTAAAGAGTTATCGGTAAAGAACTACTATTCTTTACAATATAGGATTTAATATTGATATGAGCCATGCTCTGTAAAAAAGGAGCTTAATGCAATAGCAAAAAGTATCGACCCAGCTCAGCTTGCGAAGTCTGCACAGGCTGACCTGGGCCGAAACTTTTTGCTGTTGGTCAATTTATGCAGTTCAAAGGACCATTCTACCTTTTGATTTAGTCGTTTGTTGGACAAAGTGGATTTTATGGATCCCGAATTACATGGTGTCTTGCTTGGTATAATCCATCACAGAGATGCATTAAGCCCCCTTTTGGCAGAGCATGGCTCATATGTAATTTAACCCATTACCAAGCAATCAATTAACAAGTTTTGATGTCCCTGAGGAGAAAGCTTTTTTAAAGCAATGTAGGAAAAGAAGAAACTGGTAACACGTACCCTTTAAGAGAAAAGTTTTATCATTTAACCCTAATCCTGCTAAATAAGTTAAATGAAACTTTCAAGCCAACAGTAAAAACCTGAATAATGCTATTAAGAACTTACTGTTTGGAGAAAATTATCTCCACATCGGACAGTGTAGATGCAAGGTCAGACTGTACATCTTGATCTACACTGACTGCAAAAGGTCAGTAAGTGATGCTCAGCAGCCTAAGGGTTAAGCCTCATTTAACTTATTGTCACAGAAATCCTTTTGAATTTTGAAGTGTCTAAAATTTTGTAGTTTGATGAAGAGTTAATACAAAGTGCATGTGACATCTCTGCCTAATTTGCTTTGGAATTTGCAATATTGAAATAGGCTGTCATTAATTTTCCTCAAAGATAATTCAAGTATAATGAACTGCAAAAAAAGAATTTGAGATTCTGTGAATATTTTCAAAAGGATGCATTTAAAAGAGTCATCAGATTATATCAGGAATTTGTCTCTACTCACTATAATAAACAGGACATTTACACCCATAGTTGTTAGTGAAAATTATCATATTTATTTATGAATATGAATACAGCCTGTAGCGGTTAATATACTTTACTTGATCATAATAAAATTGATCAGTTTTAGCACTGCTGTTTTCCAAGAAAACATCAAGCTATTGCCATAGCTGTCTCAATGTCTGTGTCATCTTGTGCATTGTCATCATGGTGCAAAATCTTTGACATTGTATAATATCTGTATCTGTGTCATTTCTGAAGGTATTTATTTTAAACTCTAACTAGTTGTTAACTATCAAAAGCGGTACCTGTATAAGAGGGGCAGGTAACCATCAAAATATTTTTGACAGTTATACCCCTTTTCAACTAAGAATTTTCACTGAAAATCAATCTATTTCTAAAAGCAACTGCAGCCAAGCGTCGATACCCACACACGGTGCTCTTGTTTACAACATGCACTCTATATGTTTTTAATTTGTCTATAAGACTAAGGTGCTAATAGATACACACGTCTTTGATTTTGAACATTTGAGAACTTCATAGGTTAATTCTCCAGTCATATTGTGCTTCAGGGAACTTAAATCGACATAAAAAGGTGAAACATGGCCTAAATGAATCAACGGAGAATATGGAAGAAGACGCTGTCAATTTTCTGAGCTCATTCTCAGATCGCACGCGAGATGTAGGTTCGTCTGACCTTGATCCTGATACAAATTCACTGGACTGCAAGTCTAGTAAAAAAGGTCGCAAGTCAATTCCAAAGAAAAGAGTTACCCGGAGAACTGTAGGAGAAAGAGAGGAAGAGAGTGAGGATATAGAAACTAGGAGTGACACAGAAGAGGACAATTCCAATGTGATGTCTTACAGTGATGAGGAAAGAGAAAATGAGGAGAGGCTGTCAAAATATTTTACAGAAGATGAAGAGGATAATCCAAAGAGTAAAAGAAGAGATGCAGCTATTTCCAAAAATAAAGATGATGATGATGGTGATAGCACTGAAATTGAGGCTGAATATGAAAATGAAGCTGAAAATGAAAATGAGGCTGAAAATGGAAGTGAGGCTGAAAATGAAAGTGAGGCTGAGGATGACAATGACTCGGATGAATTTAATATTGCTAACGGAGGGAAGAGAGTGGAGGAGAGTGAGTCTGGTAGTCTACACGAAGCAGTCCCAGAAAAGAGGTCTATGAGGAAAAGGAAGAAAAAGGAGCTTGATGAAGACTTTTTAGATTATGATGAAAATACAGAAGAGGAATGTGGTGAGCCGGAAAGAAAAAGTGTTAGAAGGAAGGGGGCTAAATTGGATACAATTATAGCTGCAAAATTTAAAAGTTTTTGATTGTTGCAGAGTGAAAGTTTTGTAATTGTTATTTTCTGTAATCTTCAGAACAGAATTTGCCTTGTGGCCATGAAAGCTAACATTCAAGTCAAAGAAACAAAGATTCTTTTTTGTTATTAGCTCCACTGGCCAAAAGGCCAGCGGGCTTATGTCATGGCCCGGTGTCCGTCGTGCGTCAGTCCGTCCGTGCGTTAACTTTTATTTCAAACATCTTCTTCTCTGAAACTACCCATCCAATTTTCATGAAACTTCACAGGAATGATCCTGCCATGGTCCTCTTCAGAATTTCTTGAAAGAATTTAATTCCTTCAAAAAACTCTGGTTTCCATGGCAACAAAACTGAAAAATATTGGAAATCTTTAAAAATCTTCTTGTCTGAAACCATAAGGCGTAGGGCTACCAAATTTGGCATGTCGCTTTATGTAGTAGACCTCTATCATGTTTCTTCAAATTGTAGCCCTGGGGTCAAAATTGGCTCTGCCCCAGGGGTCACAAGTATTACATAGGCTTATATAGAGAAAATTTTAAAAATCTTCCTGTACCAAGCCATAAGGCCTAGAGCTATCAAATTTTGCATGTAGCTATATCTAGTGGACCTCTACCAAGCGGGCCAAAATTTTAGCCCTGGGGTCAAAATTGGCCCCGCTGCAGGGGTCACAAGTTTTACATGGGCTTACATAGTGACAACTTAAGAAATCTTCCAGTACCTAGCCATAAGGCCTAGAGCTACCAAATTTTGCATTTAGCTTGATCTAGTAGGGGTCTACCAAAAGTGCCCAAATTACAGTCCTGGGGTCAATTTGGCCTCATGCTGGGGGGGGGGGGGGGGGGAGGTTCACAAGATTTACATGGTCTTATATAGGGAAAACTTTTAAATCTTGGTGTACATAGCCATTAGGCTTAGGGCTGCCAAATTGTGCATAATTATAGCACTATCTAATGGACAACTACAAAGAGGGCCCAAGTTACAACCCTAGGATCAAGTTTGGCCCTGCACCAGGGGTCACAAGTTTTACACGGGTTATGGAGTGAAAACTTCAGAAACCGTCTTGTTACTAGCCATAAGGCCAAGAACTCCCAAATTTGGTCATAAACATGTGCTTATAGGGTGAAAATTCAAAAAATCCTTTTGCTCCTAACCGCAAACCCAAGGGCTACCAAATCTGGATCACTTTTGATTTTTTTTTGAAATTAGCCTTGCATCAGAGGTCTTATGTTTTACAGAGGCTTCATATTGATGAAACTTGAAAATCACCTTATTTATAACCATACAGCATAGACTTGTATTATTTTGGCATGTGGCTTTATCTTGAGGACCTCTACCAGGGTTCAAGTAATTATAGCTCTTGGATCAAACATGGCTTTGCCCTGCGGGTCTCAACTTTCACATGGGCTTTTACAGAGAAAACTTTGTAAGTCTTCATTTTGAAACCATTTGGCTCAGAATTGAAATGTTTAGTATTTATGGTTTATATTTATAAGCCAGTGGAGCGATACAGGGCCATCATGGCCCTCTTGTTTATTTAAATGTTGGTCTACACTGCTTTAAAATGCATTTAACACTGTGTGTTTGAATTTTTCTCCTAGTCTATAGTATTGTTTGATAATTTAAAAAACAAAAAATGGAAAAAAAAAAATATGTTCAAGCTGAAATTACCTTGTACATGTATTTATTACTGGCTACTTTTTAAGCTTTTGCACTTTTAAATGAGCTATACTCTGTGAAAAGGAGGTTCTTGCAACTGTGAAAAGTATCAACCCAGGTCAGCCTGTGCAGTCCACGCAGGCTGACCTTGGTTGAAACTTTTGCTTTGGGTAAATTTTTGCATGTCAAAGGACCACTCTACGGCGGGATTCAGGCGGTTGTTAGACAAAATGGATTGTATGGATCCATAATTATGTGGCGATTTGCTTGGTTTAACTCTTTATCAAATGACAAAATTTTAGACTGGTCCAAATCGAAAGCATTTGCAGACGACAAAGTAAATGTGGTTGAAAAATTGAAATTTGTTTTCGGAAGGGTAGAAAACATTGTGGGAAAAGGAGAAAATGCTGGTTACCAGCATTTTCTCCTTTTCCCACAATGTTTTCAAAAGGCTTCTTTTACAGGGTCGTTAAAAGTCAGGATTGTGTGGTAAAGAGTTAATGCATCACGGAGATGCATTAAACCCCCTTTTTCCAGAGTATGGCTCAAATGTATTTACTGGTGAGTAATTTGTCATTTAGAACCACTTTACTCTTCCATAGATCATATACATTTGTCATTTAGAACCACTTTACTCATCCATAGATCATGTATTTTTCTGGACCATATTTGACAGCATTATGCAAGCACCTAACAGAAAACTTCTCTATACTGTGAAGCTTTCATCAAATGATTCTGCATTTTAACATTGTGGTGGAAGAAGCCTCTTGAAAGCATTATTGGAGAGGGAGAAAACGCTGATAACCACAAATATTTGAGCCATGCTCTGTGAAAAGGGGGCTTAGTGCATCTGCAAAAAAAGTATTGACCCAGGTCAGCCCACTATTGGTCAACTTCCTGTATGTCCCAAGGACCAGCCTACCTTATGATTAAGTCAGTTGTTAAAAAAAGTGGTTATCATGGATACACAATTATGTGATGGCCCGATTGGTATCATGGATCACGGGGACGCATGAAGCCCCCCTTTGCCAGAGTATGGCTTATTTGTTTTTACCCTGTCGAACCTGCACCACACTTCTTGAGACTCATTTGTCTTCAGCAATGCTTTCAGTAGGGAAAAATCTATAGTTTTTGTCATTTATTTACATGTATTATCCCAGGGCTACAGAAATTTTGTAATCTCAATCGGTCCAGCCAATCAACGGCGCATTCGGCAAACTTCGGTTGATTCCGGAATTGGCCGAGCTGTGACGTATGATCGACGGCGGCGACTTTTTTTGTCAAAATAAACTCGCAATTGGTCCGGGAATGTCCCATCTCAAACTCACTGACGGTGATGGCATCGGTTAAAATTTTCTGAAGAATATTTTCTTCTTCATTTTCATCAAATGATTTCTGTCCGTCGCTTTCGCTGCCATCAAAAATTCGCTGCAAAACGTCTTAAAATGTCAGTCTGCGTTTAGCCATTTTACTTTCGTTTTCAAGAAGAACGTGGCCGAAGTAAACGTGAGTCTCGGTCTGCTAAAATTACACCCGATTGATTTGTTTCTTCGGAAAGTATAACGTAAAATTACTTTGTTCAACATTACATAATTCATGTCTACAACCCTGAGTGAGCATACCTATACCAAAAGCGAAAATGAGGCAAATTTCTTAGGCAACCGCCTGGCGCAGACAGTTCTCCAAGTCATGTTTACCACTGACAGGTGAGATAGTTGGGTGCGAGTTGTGTCTGCGCTAATGGAAATGGATTAATAATTCAAGACTGCGAGAGGTCGTTGCTAATTATACACTGTGTAATGCTAGTCATGAGTTCGTGACAGGATGCACACTATCACATGTATAATGTGGAGTCAAGGCGCGGCTTTACAAAATTATGGGCGGCAACTAAATCTCGTACGTGATTTCTGATTGGTTCGCAGTAGACTCTGATGCAAATGGGGCGTGGCAAAATTGACTGACTGATTAGCATTGCATGGTGTGTTTGCATGTATGGTACATAATTAGACAAAACCGATTGCGAATAGGGCCGTACCACGCTTAAGGCAACGATGCATGACGATATCTCATGCTGTGATTTATGTCGCAGTGAAATGGCAATAATTAGATAATGGCCAATTAACAGTTTGACACTCTAGATACCATGGGATTTTATATACGATCACTGCTTTGCCTAACGTTCAAAAATGCCTGCAGCAATGATTTAAGGTTTGTAAGTTTGTTTCTGACTGGCCATATTATGATATTTTGGACTGATTTTTTAGGACGTTTTTGAAAATAAATCGGTTTTCAGTGTTCGGAATCGGTCCGATCTGGCAATTTTTCGGATTTCTGTAGCCCTGGTATTATCCTGCAGAAATTGATGGAAGGTGGATAAAAACGTGGTGCAAGATATTTGAACAATGCTCTGGCAAAAGGGGGCTTAACTCTTGACCAAACAATCCCAAGTTTTGACGACCCTGAGGAAGAGGCCATTTGAAAACATTGTGGGAAAAGGAGAAAATGCTGGTAACCAGCATTTTCTCCTTTTCCCACAATGTTTTCTACCCTATCAAAGACAAATTCCATTATTTAAGCCACATTCAAATTTTCGTCTGCAAATGATTTCAATTTGAACAAGTCTAAAATTGTTGTTTGGTAAAGAGTTAATGCATCTCTGTGATGCACGATACCAAGCAAGCCTTCAATGTTATACATCCCTAAAATTGGGTTTTGTATAACAACCTACTTGATCACGAGGTACACCGTTCCTTTAGAATGCTGAAAATTGACCAAAAACTAAAAGATTCTGCACAGGCTGACCTGGGTCGACACTGTTTACAATTGTATTAAGCCCCCTTTTCACTCAGCATAGCTCATTCGTTTGCTTGTTGAACACCAAATTTCATATTTTTACTCATGACTTTACTGCTCATGAAAACTTCAAATTCAGTTACACCTGGTGAAATTATTTTATAATATTATCATGTAGAGCAACTAAATCCTTTACCACACAATTCTGAGTTTTAACGAGCCTGAGAAAGAGGCATTCTGAATACACTGTGGGAAAAGGAGAAAATGCTGGTAACCAGCATTTTCTCCTTTTCCCACAATGTTTTTTGTCCTTTTACAGACAAATCTCACCAAATGAGCCACATCTAATTTATCATCTGCAAATGCTTTCAGTTTGTTCAAGTGTAAAATTTTGTTCTGTGGGAAAGGGTCAGCTCTTTACCAGATGATAGAACTATCTAGTTTCCAACAATGTTTGAAAAGCAGTCTTCCCCTAGGTTGTTTGAATAGTGGATTTTTTGGTAAAGAGTTGGGTGTGACAAAATGAAGGAATTTACCTTTTTGAAAACATTGAGGGAGACTGAAGAAGCAAATACTATTTTTTCCTTTTTCACAGTGTTTTCAAAAGCTCGTACACTCTAGTTTGAAATTAGGATCATTTGGTAAAAGCTTTAACCTTTACCAGACTGGTCCAAATTGAAAGAATTTGCAGACGAGAATTCAAATGCGACTTAAAAATTGAAATTTGTTTTGGGAATGGTAGAGAATATTGTGGGAAATGGAGAAAATGCTGGTGAACAGCATTTTCTCCTTTTCCCACAATGTTTTCAAAAGGCTTCTTTTACAGGGTCATTAGAACTTGTGATTGTGTAGTAAAGGGTTAAATAATTGACCCCGACATGTTTCACTGTATGCAAACTGAAATTTGTCTAGTACTGTCATGATTTGGTAAATCTTTTGCAAAAATTTTTCTCTTTAAGATTATTTACAAATACAAATAATTTTGACAAAAATCATTACCATTTTTTTTTTTTCTAGGGAATAGAATTTATTAAAATTTTGTCGATTATACTTTGTTTTTGCTCTTATAGACCTCTGGATAAACCTTATGAACCTTATTACCAAGCAAACCTTTTTTTAATAACCCATAAAAAAAGACTTCAGAAAACATTGTGGAAAAAGAAGAAATTGCTGGTAACCATTATTTTCTCCTTTTCCTCACACTGCTTTCTGTTCTTTCACAGTCAAATCCCACAATTCAAGTCACATTTAGTTTTCATGTAAAAATGGCCTCATATTTTGTTGCTTGTGGAAGAGTTGTACTAATGTGTATTTTCAGGGCCATCCTGAATCCAGGCATTTGTGTTGGGTACCAGTCTCTCAGCATTTTCTCCTTTCCCATAATGGTTTCTATTCTTTCACAGCCAAATCTGACCATTCCAGTCATATCTAATTTTTCGTCAAAAAATGCTCTGAATTTGAAAAATTTAAATTTTGTTGTTTGGTCAAGTTTTTTTTGTATGGCATTTAAGGCCATTTTCAACATTTTTTTATTTATAATGCATTGGCCAGAGCACCTGTCCATACTTTCCTGGATTTTTTTTTTACCAGTACTATGCACATTATTCTTTCCAAGTCAATGGCTGCTTTTTCACCTATCTTCAAAACAATGGTTAGCAATTGGGAGAGAATTGAATCCTGTGGCAAGGACTATCATCAATCCTAGTAAACCAATAAGCCAAGCTGGGGACTGGAACAAGGAACTTCCTGGTCTCAAGTCCTCTACACTACTGACTTCACCACCAGGCCCGGCTGGTAAAGTGTTTTACTCTGTTGAAATTTTTTTTTCTTGGCTTTCCTGGAACCAGGCTATCCTTCTGTGGGTATCTGTATTGGCTAATCCTTTCTGAACATTTTATTCCTCTCGGACCTCACCCACAATGTTTTCTAATCTCTCACGGCCAAATCTCGCCAGACCAGTCCTGTGTAACTTTTCGTCAAAAAATACATTCAATTTGGAGGTCTAAAATTTTGTTACATAAGGTGAATAAGAGAAAATACATATGCTAGTAACCTGCATTTTCTCCATGTCCTACAATGTCTTTTAGAAGCCTCTCAAAGGCATTTTTTTTAATTTGAGTCACATTTCACTTGCAATCTACAAATGCTTTGAATTTGGATGAGTCTGACAGTTTATCGTCTAGTAATGAGTTATGCCTTTACTAAACAATCCCAAGTGTCAATGGCCATAAGGAAAGAGGCTTATGAAAACATTGTGAGAAAAGTGGAAAATGCTGGTAACAGCATTTACTCTTTTTCCGACAATGTTTTCCAACCTTCTTAGGACAGTTTTCATCATAAAAACAAACTTTAACTTGTTGTCTGCAATATGCTTTGGATTTGGACGAGTGTAAAACAGTCATTTGGTAAAGAGTTACATAAAGACATGCTTAGTTTCCATATACATTCTGTATAATAAGATTAAAGTTAGCTAGAACACTCCTCAGTTGCATTTTACAATGTAATTCAGCTACATAAATTTCAGTCTATACAATTTGCCAGAGCAAAAAGAGTTCTTCATGGAAACATAATAACTTTTAATATCTGTAGAAGACCAAAACAACATAATTTCTGTGAAAAATTGTGCAATTCCTGAGATATTTGAAATAAGAGTATAACCCCATATAAGGGACACATTACCTCCAAACTGGCTCCAATAGCAAATTGGAAGCAGAAAATTTTGAAAACAACCTTGAAAAATGAGAAATTTAGGTTAAACGCACATGTATGAATACACATGAAAACATCATTGCAAAAGAAGAAATTGCTCATTATGAGCAATTTCTCCTTTCGCAACAATGTTTTTTAGGGTTGTCTACTGCAATATCCAATAAGAGCACTGCATGCAGATGCCAACACTCGGTTACAGTTGCTTTTATAAATAGATTGATTTTTAGTGAAAAGTCAAAAAAGGGGAGTACCTGTTTCAAAATACATTGACGATTACCTGACCCTTTGTATGGGTTTCTTTCTTGATAGTTAACAACTAGGCTGAGTTTGATGTAAATATCTTTAGTTAAAACAGTGATGTTATAAAATGTTAAAATTTTTGCATGATGACACAGATGACAACATGGCTATGACAAGCTAAAAACTAGAACTGTTGCAAAGCGGACAAATACCCCCACCAGCACCTTGTCACTGAATCAGCACCATCAGAAAACGGAAACGATTTTCAAAACAAAGTTCACCCATGACCTTGACCTTTGATGCATGCAACCCCCCAAAAAACAGGGCAGCTCCATGGGTCATGAGCAACACTTGTATAACATTTCAGGGTCCTAGGTCAAAGGCTTTTGAGTTAGTGCATGGCAAAGATGAACAACACTTGAATAAAGTTTCAGGGTCCTAGGTCAAATGGCTTTTGAGTTAGAGCACTGAAACAATTTTCAAACAAAATTCACCTATGACCTTGACCTTTGACCTATGTGATCCTAAAACATTAGAGCACCTCCCTGGGTTATGAGTAACACTTGTATAAGGTTCCAGGGTCCTAGGTCAAACGGCTTTTGAGTTCGAGCATAGAAACAATTTTCAAACAAAGTTCACCTGTGACCTTGACCTTTGACCCATGTGACCCCAAAACAATAGGGCACCTCCTTGGGTCATGAGCAACATTTGTATAAAGTTTCAGGGTCCTAGGTCAAATGGCTTCTTGAGTCAGCACAGAAACGATTTTCAAACAAAGTTCACCATTGACTTTGACCTTTGACCCATGTGACACACAAACAATAAGGCACCTCCCTGAGTCATCAGCAACACGTGAATAAAGTTTTAGGGTTCTAGGTCATGGCTTCAGAGTAAGAGCACGGAAACAAAATGATGGACGAATTGACAGACAAATGGATGGAAGGACAGACATGGTGAAACCAGTATCCCCCCCCATCTACTTCGTAGGTGGGGGGTATAACAAGGTCAGCCAAGCTAAAAATATTGTCTGCCCAGACTTAATGTCATAAGAGAAAAACACTGTTACATTTTCACTTTTTAATGCGAGAAATGCCTTATACTACAATGATTTACAATGAACTTGTTAGCATCTTAAATGATCTGACAATTAAAATATTTATTGAACTGAAACTTAGGTGCACCAAGTCATTATTGAAGTTAGATTTTAAATCTTTCTACAGTTGGAAAATAACATATTGCAAAAGACAATGAATCAAAACAAGTGGCAAATTTTAAACATGTACTACATATCAGTACATAGTTGAAGCCTTTCATCCCTTCACTCTTGACAACAGAATGCTGTGTTTTTACGACCCTCAGAATAAAGGCTTTTGAAAACAGTGGGAAAAGGAGAAATGCTGGTAGCCAGCATTATCTCCTTTTCCATCAATCTTTTCCATCCTTTCAAAGACAAATCCCTTCATTTGTGTTACCTTTTAATTGTCATCTGCAAATTCTTCCAATATGGACAAGTCTAAAATTTTGTCACTTGGTAAACAGTTAACCCTTTACTGCACAATGACACCTTTTGACGCCCCAGGGAAAGAAGCCTTTTGAAAACATTGTGGGAAAAGGAGAAAATGCTGGTAACCAGCATTTTCTCCTTTTACCACAATGTTTTCTGCCCTATCAAAGAAAAGTTGCACCAATTGAGCCACATTGAAAATGTTGTCTGCAAATGCTGTCAATTTGGACAAGTCTAAAATTTTGTCACTTGGTAAACAGTTAAGTGATTTGACAATTAAAATATAGGTGCATTAACCCTTTACCACACGAGAAAAAATTAGACTGGTCCAAATTGAAAGCATTTGCAGACGACAAAATAAATTTGTCTCAAATAATGGAATTTGTCTTGGATAGGGTAGAAAACATTGTGGGAAAAGGAGAAAATGCTGGTTACCAGCATTTTCTCCTTTTCCAACAATGTTTTCAAAAGGCCTCTTTCTCAGAGTCGTTAAAAGTTTGGATTGTGTAGTAAAGGCTTCTTTCTCAGGGTCGTTAAAAGTCAGGATTGTGTGGTAAAGAGTTAAGTCATCATTGAAGTTCATGTTTAAATCTTTCTAACAGTTGGAAAATAACATATTGCAAAAGACAATGAATCAAACCAATTAATGAATTCTCAACATACCAGTACACTACATATCAATACATAGTTGAACCTTTAAGTCTTCACAACAGAATCCAGAGGTTCAATGATCCTCGGGATAATGGCTTTTGAAAACATTGTGGGAAAAGGAGAAAGTGCTGGTAACCAGCATTTTCTCCTTATCTCACAATGTTTCCACCCTTTTCAAGACAAACTTCATCACTGAAGCACACTAAATTTGTTGTCTGCAAATGCTTTCAATTTGGACCAGTCTAAAGTTTTGTCATGTGGTAAAGAGTTCATTTAACCCTTTCCCAAACGACAAATTTTGGACTAGTCGGAATTGAAAGAGTTTGCAGACGACAATTTTAAATTTGATGAAAATGGCAGAAAGGTCTCAAAACGGGTAGAAAACACTGTGGGAAAAGGAGAAATTGCTTGTTACGAGCAATTTCTCCTTTTCCCACAGTGTTTTCAAAAGACTTGTACTGCAGACACGTGAAAACCAGGGCTCGTTTGGGAAAGGGTTAAATTACACAAAGGAAATGGCTAAGCCCTGTATTTCGAAACTAAGGGGTAGATGGTTCGATTCCCCAGCTTTGCAGAATTCTTTGTCAAGGACTGAAGCCACTGCTTTCGTTTATTCTCATGAAGTCAGCCGTAAAATACTAATGAAATGAGGCACTGAAAGGGTGTCATTTTTTTCAAAATTACATGATCAGTTTAACCTGTACTGGCAGCCAATGATATAAGGCAGCAATCTGTATTTAACATCCAACAAATACAGTTATAAAACTCATTTTTAACACAAAAGTGTCTGCTAAATCATCCCGCCTATGGTTGAGTAAATAATTTTACTGTTTGGTATATAGAGACAAAACAGGATTCAACATACATGTACATGTACTTTGTCCTGTCAAACTCGTTGTCCTCCTTATGCAGCAGGATGGATGTATTGCAAACTGTACAAAACACCTTTCTTCAACTGACATACTATTTCCAGAGAGCATTTACTTTTTCCACACATAAAACTGTTCAATTAACTCTAGCAATTGCAGATGACAATTTTAATGCGGCTCAAATGATGGAATTTGTCTATGATAGGATAGAAAACATTGTGGGAAAAAGAGAAAATGCTGGTTACCAGCATTTTCTCCTTTTCCCACAATGTTTTCAAAATTCTTCTTCCACAGGGTCATTAAAACTCAGGATTGTGTGGAAAAAGGTTAATTTTGTTTCTGGTGTTCAAGAAATGATTTAGCCTGTATCTACATAATTCACACAAATTTACATTATAACTTTATCATAGACTGGATTTATGTTTCCCCTTCGTTCTTAAAATTCACAGATTTTAAACTTGAAGACAGTCAGCTTTACCAGATGCATTCATCTTCGTCTGTGTTTCTCTTCTCTACGACTCCTGTAAAAAGGAATATTTCGTATTTTTGACAGCACAAAAAACAAGAGAACCCCATGGTGGTGTCACCCCTCAGCTTTAGAAATAGATTGATTTTCAGTGGAAATTTTAAGTCGAAAAAAGGCCATAACTGTGTCAAACCTATTTTGATGGCTACCTGCCCTTGTTGTATGAGTTCCCCTTCATATAGTTAATAACTAATCCCAGTTTAAAATAACTATCTTCTACAAAGACAGAGATATTATAAAATGTCACAGTTTTCGCATGACCACGCAGACAAAGATGCAGACCAGTCCAGGACTATGACAACACCTCCATGTTTTCTTCAAAAATAGCTAAGCTAAAAATCAATTAACACTATGAGTAAACCAAAAAAAAAAAAAAAAAATCATTAAATACAATACAGTAAAGAATAAGGGCTTTTTTACAACCTGATCACTTTCTACAATGATCATTTCCTGACATATCCAACACCCGTAGTCCATGCAACACGGAGGTGAAATATTTGAGGGATAAAACTCTTTACCAGAAGATCTAATTTTAAACTTTTTCAGATTAAAAAAGCGTATGGTCGTGCTCTGGCAAAAGGAGGCTTAATGCATCCCTGTGATCCATGATACTAAGCAAGTCATCACATAATTATGGATCTATGAAATCCACTTTGTCTAACAACCGACTGAATCATGAGGTAGACTGGTCCTTTGACATACAGAAAATTGACCAATAGCAAAAAGTTTTGGCCAGGTCAGACTGCACAGGCTGACCTGGGTCAATACTTTTTGAAGATGCATTAAGCCTCTTCTCACAGAGCATTTTCTCCCATTTCCATCCCCCTACCATGTGTTCAAAGGCCTTATTCATCAGGGCCATAAAGAGAGCATGTGTGAAATAAATATTTCACATAGGCATGTGTAAACTACATCTTTCACACAGACTATAACTGAAATAAAGAAAAAATATTGATTGTAAGGTCGATTGTATGGTGTTTAATGCCGTTTTAACATTATTTCAGCTATATCGCGGCAGGCAGTGCACATATCCATGCTTTCCTTGAGTTTCTTTCACAAGTACTATGCACAATCTTATTTCCAAGCTACTGGCTTTTTCCCACATAACCATTGTAGAAACAATGGTCAGCGGTAAGAGGAATGAATCCTATCGAAATGCCTATCATGAATCCGTACAAAGAAATTGACCGAACCTGGGAAAAAGAAAAAATATGCAATAACTTAAAAAAAAATATTGCAATAACTTTGGTGAGACATGCTCTGTAAAAAGGGGTGCTTAATGCATCAGCGAAAAGTATAGATTCAGGTCAGTGTGGGCAGTCCGAGCAGGCCTACTGGGGTCAAATTTTTTTGCCATTGGTCAATTTTCTGCCTGTCTAAGGACCAGTGTGCTCCAGGATTCAGTTGGTTGTTAAACAAAATGGATTTTATTAATCCATATTTACGATATGATCTGCCTAGTATCATGCACGATGCAGATGCACTAAACCCCCTTTTCTCAGAGCATGGCCTAAATGTATCAGGATATGGACCGATAACTTAAAACCTTTGCTGGAGCAGACAATGCCAGCATTTGTAAACTATTATGAGTCGTTTGCTGAAGCATGCATATATTTATACTCTGGTGGTAATATGTTGAATGAATACACTAAAACCTTAGCCCTTAACTCTTTACCAAATGACAAAATTTTGGATTAGTCCAAATTGAAAGCATTTGCAGATGACAAAAAAATGTAACTCAGAAATAGAAATTTGTTTTGGGATGGGTAGAAAACACTGTGGGAAAAGGAGAAAATGCTGGTTACCAGCATTTTCTCCTTTTCCCACAATGTTTTCAAAAGGCCTCTTTCTCATAGTCGTTAAAAGTCAGGATTGTGTAGTAAAGGGTTAAGCTGCTAAGCATGACTCTCGGACATTTTGCGGACACAAAACATGCAGCTTGATCTTTAATCTACACTGTCCGATAAGGAGATATTTTTTCTCTAAAAAATATCTTTGATATAGCAACATTTGGGTTTTTAAAATTGGCTTGAAGGTTTCATTTGACTTATTTAGCAGGATAAAGGTTTACGGATATTTTTGTTTCATTCACAAACCTGAAATAAATATGACCTGTGCTCTGTGAAAAAGGTGCTTAATGCATCTGCGAAAAGTATCGACCCAGGTCAGCCTACAGAGTCCGCGCAGGCTGACCTGGGATGAAACTTTTCACTAGTGGTCAGTTTTTTCTTTGTAAAAGGACCAGTCTACCTTATGATACAATTGGTTGTTGGATCTAATGGATCCCCGACTATGTGATGTCTTGCTTGGAGATGCATTAAGCCCCCTTTTGCCAGAGCATGTCTCATATGTAACTTACTTTGTTTTCCGTGCCCCTCTCACAAAACACCAATCTACATTTACTTTCTGTCCCAGAATATCTGTGCCATTCAGATTATCCATAGCACTCTGTGCCTCTTTGAATGTTTCATATTCTACTAGAGCATAGCCCTGAAAACATAAATACAGCACATTTGAGCAGTGAAACAGCAGTCATGGATACAGGCTAATTGTTGTGTACAACCTAAACCTACAAAATATACAGCTGTATACCTTTCTGAAAGTTTCAACCTATGTAAATATTTCAACAACAGCATAGCCCTTCAAATAGAAATTAACTCTTTACCAAACAACAAAGTTGTGGAATGGACCAAAATCCAAGCATTTGCAGACGACTAAATAAATGTTGCTCAAATGATGATTTCCGTCTTTGATATGGTAGAGAACATTGTGGGAAAAGAAGAAAATGCTGTTTACCAGCATTTTCTCCTTTTCCCACAATGTTTTCAAAAGGCTTCTTCCTAAGGGTCATCAAAAGTCAGGATTGTGTGGTAAAGAGTTAAGCACCTCACATTCAACCAAAAGCATGGACCTAAAAATATGAATAGGATATTATTTACCCTGAGCATAACATGAAAACATAACAAGAAAATATTTGTGGTATAAAATAGCAGTTCTGAAAAACGGTCATGCACAGTATACTAACTCCATATACAATACACTGCTGTCTAGCACCCTGTGCTTCTGTCAGTGCATCTTTTAATGTTTCATGTTCAAGTAGAGCAAAGCCCTAAAGACATAATATGAACCATGCTCTGTAAAAATGACTTTTAACGCATCTGCAAAAAGTATTGACCCAGGTCAGCCTGCACAGTCCATGCAGGCTAACCTAGATCGCAACTTTTTGCCAGTGGTCATTTTTCTGCATGTCAAAGGATCAGTACACTTCATGATTCAGTTTGATGTTAGACAAAATGGATTTTGTGGATCTAAAATAATTATGTGATGACTTGCTTAGTATCATGCATCATGGAGATGCATTAAACCCCCTTTTGCCAGAGCATGGCTCATATGTTTATGGTGCGAAATTGCAGTCAAAGAATATGGTGGGAAAAGGAGCAACTTAGTTAAGAATTTCTCACTGCTGTACACATGTACATGCAGATAAGTATGGATTCTTGAAGAACTAATTCTTTGTTGGTAGATGTCTGTAAAAATAGCAAATTATCACATTATAGAGAAAACATCTGGGCCACAGGCCTTAACTCTTTGCCGAATGACAAAATTTTAGACTCGTCCAAATTCAAAGCATTTGCAGACGACAAAATGAAATGTGACTCAAAAATTGAGTTTCGATTACGGAAGGGTAAAAAACATTGTGGGAAAATGAGAAAATGTTGTTTACCAGCATTTTCTCCTTTTCCCACAATGTTTTCAGAAGGCTTTTCCTTCAGGGTTGTTTAAACTCAGGATTGTGAGGTATAGAGTTAAGTTTGTATGTAAATAGCAATTTACGGGGTATTAAGTAAATCACATTGAAATGGTTTTTGTCAATGTTCACTCTAAAGAATGGAACCCATTAGCTCAGTCTGTAACTTTTGGGCTTGAAACCTAAAGGTTGATGGTTGGGATTAAAAACTTAGCTAAATTCTTTCAGAGGACTGATGATAGTCATTTCAACAAGATCCATCTGTCTCTTCATACTGTGCATTGTTACAGCTATGTTTATGTGCAAAAACAGCCAGTGGCTTGGAACTAAACTTGTGCCAAGCACTGGTTAACCCTTTACCACACAATCCTGACTTTTAACGACCCTCAGAAAGAAGCCTTTTGAAAACAATGTGGGAAAAGGAGAAAATGCTGGTAACCAGCATTTTCTCCTTTTCCCACAATGTTTTCTATCCTTTCCAAAACAACTTTCAATTTTTCAGTCACATTTATTTTGTCATTTGTACATGTTTTGAATTTGGACCAGTCTAAAATTTTGTTGTGTGGTAAAGGGTTAAAAGAAAACCAAGGACAACACGGGTAGTAACACTTGCCGCCAGCATATAACTGAAATCATGACAAAAACTGCTATTACAAAATTATAACAAAAACTGCTTTTAAAATCAAACATACTAACACTTTATGAGAAAAATTCTTATATAAATTCTTATTTCTAATCTAACCTTGAGAAACCCTGTCCTTCTGTCCAAATTGAGATGTAGATTTTTTATCTCCCCATACTCCGCAAATTTGTCATACACATCATCCTCCTGGGCCTCCTCATGTACTCCAGTGACAAACAGAATCCAACCCTCAACCGCTGAAATGTATATCGACCCCATAACATCATGACTAACTCTCTTGATGGTGCCGAAATTTTACAGATTGAAAAAGAACTGTAATTATGATATGGATAGTGCATGTGGAGAAATGACATTATAAGACTGCACAAACCCACTGATGGTCATAGATTACCCACTACACAGCCTCTCCAGACAATTTCAAAATATGAATTATTCTCCACTAAACCCTATGTTATAGGTACTCATTAGAATCATCTCATCGAAACTCACTACCCCTACCAAGTTATCATTTGATCTAGTCAATGATGGACTTTGAAAGAGAATAAATAGCATGTTGCTGGTTATTAGGGGATTCAGCACAGTTTCTTGAATGTAATCCTAGACAATATAGATGTGCAGACATTCCTCAAATGCTGTTCTATTTGTTTCAGTTATACTTACTGAAAAAAATAACATCACAAATAATACAGACAAAGGGCAGCACAAAGGATATTGAATAGTACTCAAATCTTTACCACACAATCCAGATTTTTTACGACCCTGAGGAAGAAACCTTTTGAAAACATTGTGGGAAAGGAGAAAATGCTGGTAACTAACTAGCATTTTCTCCTTTTCCAACAATGTTTTCTACCCTACTAAAGACAAATTCCATCATTTGAACATTAAAATTGTTGTCCGCAAATGCTTTCAATTTACACAAGTCTAAAATTTTGTCTTTTGGTAAAGAGTTAAAAGAACTACAATGTCTGCTATGCTTACGCTAAGATAATTGGATAGCCAATTCAATTTCAGTGTACTTGTATGTAAATAAAGATGTCATGATCTTGGATTAAGAGGGTAGATTTCTTGAAAATGTGCTCATCCATACATGCTGTTGGAATATGCATAAAGTTTAATTTTGCTGACTTTTGGTCAGTTCCACTTTTCAATTTTGTTATTGAATAATTTAAATTTTGCATTTAGTTCCAATACATGTGTCTTGCAGTTTTGCCAAATACAATATTACACGTATATCTACTGTATTTTGTGACTACCATTTCATCACATATTTCAACTAGAAAATTTTGAGTGAATACAGTGTTAGAAATTAATATATTTTGTAGGCAGCAACTACTTGCTACCTGGCTTAAAATAAGGTAGCAAAAGGAACATTCCTGATAGCAAATACTTGCTACCTGGCTCAAAATAAGGTAGCAAAAGAAACATTCCTGATAGCAAATACTTGCTACCTGGCTTAAAACAAGGTAGCAAAAGAAACATTCCTGATAGCAAATACTTGCTACCTGGCTCAAAATAAGGTAGCAAAAGAAACATTCCTGATAGCAAATACTTGCTACCTGGCTTAAAATAAGGTAGCAAAAGGAACATTCCTGATAGCAAATACTTGCTACCTGGCTCAAAATAAGGTAACAAAAGAAACATTCCTGATAGCAAATAGGGGAAGACAAATAATAGCCTACCCACCAACCAATGAAATCATTCTTGAATTACTGCCTTTGCCCATAAATTGCTTGGCGGAAGTAAAAACAGCACATCTTCAAAGACATGGGCATAGAGACTCTGCTGTTTCAGGTGGCTTATTTGTACTTGGATGTTTTTGCTATAATGAAGACCGTTTTCAACTGGACATAAGCAAAGATTCACAAAGGTAGCTATAAAATATTGATGTTTAAAAGTCATCATCAAGCACAGGCATGTTCAATTGCATGACTCAATGATGCTTGCATGCTTTTGTACATATGCGGAAGATTGCAAAGATCATTTCAACAGATTTAAAGATTAACAACTGGAAGATTATTTCACTGAAAATCTGCAGAATACTTCAAGCAGACATGATTACCAGGTAGCAACCTTTTGCTACAGCTTTTGTGCCCAGGTAGCAAAATTTGTTTCTCAGGTCGCAAATTTGCTACTCGCTACTGCTAATTTTGAACCCTGTAAATACTATGCTAACCAGTAGTGAACATTATACTACTCATAGTCTGTTGTCTGGTATTTATTCCAATGTCCTGTTTACTTGATCCCTTTGATACTTTTGAAAGAAAATAGTTTCTTACTGCGCAGTACTAAAAACCTTTACCACACAATCCCGAGTTTTCTTACCATGCAGTATTAAACCTTTACCACACAATCCCGAGTTTTAACGGCCCTAAAGAAGAAGGCTTTTGAAAACATTGTGGGAAAAGGAGAAAATGCTGGTAACCAGCATTTTCTCCTTTTCCCACAAAGTTTTCTATCCCATCAAAGAAAGAAATCATCATCTGAACTACATTTATTTTGTCGATGTTTTCAATTTGGTCGAATCCAAAATTGTGTTGTTTGGTATTATCCAGTATGTCACAAAATGCAGAAACATTTGAAGGAATAAGAAAAGCAACGTTTTACAACAATATCAAAAGTATTGCTATTCATGAGGAAGGGCTTGTAATGTAACAATGATAAAATAAATTTACTAACATCTTTGAGGACCAGGGCCTCCTTCTGAGTCAATTTCCATGGCCTCATAATCTTCTACACCACTCCTTGTTGGGCCCTCTGTAACAAGATGAGCATAAATAAAAGCTAGTGCATCTACAATCAGGGGTGTCGAAGTACTATGCCCAACTCGTCCGACTCGGGAAAATTCAGCGTCGGACAAGTGAATTTTTTCAGTCTAGTTGTCCGCGGAAAAGTAGAAAATATGAGGAAAATTTTGAAACAAAAATCTGTTTTATATACATATCCAGTGAAATATGTATGCTCTCACTTCGAACAAAATGACATTTCGAATGATTAACAGTGTCTTGAGATGATCCCTGATTTCTGGAAACCCAAAATACACATTTGGTCTAGCTCTGCTTTCACCGCATTAGACAAAATCGGTAAAATATGTGGCTGTTGTTGCACGTTGATTTTTTTGAAAATGTGTAAACACCTTCAAGATCATCATTATGGATTAAAATAATTTTATTGGAATAATTTTAGCACCGATTCAGAGATCTTTGATGACAATGTCGCACACGTGAAAATTTTAGCCTTTAATCTGATTTAAACAGCTTCCGTGAGAAATGGGCCGTGATTTAACACCTCTGCTGGAAGCTGTCTCAATATCCAAAAGTTTTCAATTCAGCGATCAGTTGGTGCGTAAAATTGGAGAAAATGTTTTTTTTTTTTTTATCAAATTTTCGATGCAAACAGAAGTGGGAAGTCTGAGACTCCAAACCATTTGGCAGCTCCAAACGTAAAGCGGACCGTGACAAGAAATATGACAAAAACATTTTTTTTCAACGAGGCGTGCTTGAAAGAATTCCCGCGGTTGAATGCAGACAATTGTAACAATATTTTTTAACGTTTGTCAAGAGTATCCCCACATTGCAGACATGTCACTTCATGTGTACCTTTTAATTAAAATCGTTTTGTTTTGGACAAGTGAGCCACACTGGCAGACAAGCAGATTTTTGTAATTTACTTGTCCACGGACAAGTAGAAACTTCTAAGATTTCCACACCCCTGACAATATTAAACTTGTTGGGATTTTACAAGGCAAAACATACCAGAGTATTTTTTGAAAACACTAATGACAACAAATAAAAAGTGACTAAATGATAAGATTTGATTTGAAGTTTTAAATATATGAATACTCTTGAAATTATTGTTTCAAAAGGAGAATTATCTGTACTAGCAGTTTCAGGTTTTGCCATGACCTTTTCATAGGTGATTTGCTGCAAGAAGAACAAGAATAAAAACAATGGATGCTCCTCAATGCATATCAAAATCATAGTCACACAGATGGATGGACAATGTGGCTGCCACTGTGCCAGTCTTCTTCCAGGGAGCTTAAAAAGGCTGCTTAATATACCTATCCAAAAACGCTAGTATGCAAATTTTGTTTTGTCTGACTCTTTCAAATGATATTCAAGTTTATCTGTAGATTTTGAAGTTGGAAGAGTTCAAAGCCTACTGGTCTGTATAATACAATGAGAACAAAAACAATACCTGAACCAAAACCTCTTCCTTTCCTTTTTTTTGCCTTCTCTTTAAGCTTCTGCAGTCCCTCTGAAATAAATGTCAAAGTGTCACTGAACTATGTAATCACAATACTGTTGAAAAAGAAACTACTCAAGAAGGTACTGTAAATGTAACTTATCTGTAAGCAGACATAGCAGCCAAAGGTTTCAGTTTCAAACTTCACATTAGAAGTTCAGAGCTGTAACTTAAATTCTATAGAATTCAAAAAAGTTTTAACTGCACAGAATTTTCTATGAGAGAAAGAGAAAGAGACAGACAGACAGAGAGGGAGGGAGAAAGAGAGCGGAGAAAGCGAGAGACAGACAGGGAGCAGTATTTCATCCCGGACTGGAACAAAGTGGGAGTTTACGATACACAATACATCATGTTCAAATATGTCACACATGCCAAGCTGCTCAATGTGCGAGTTAAATGAGGGCCCATCAAAGAGCATTTTCAACAAGAAGAACAATCGGACATGTTACAATTAGCTTGATTAAACTTAAACTGTCTATCATCATTTACACTGTTGTCTGAGAGTTTCATAGTTTTCCTTGCATTCATTTTCATTGAATTCTAAACAGTGTGTGCACGAAAACACATGACAACATTGGTTCAACATTCTTACATTATATCAATAAGGAATAATTGTTAAAATACTCTTGAACTCAAACAAAATATGTTATTTGATAGTGTTTTACCATCTCCAGCTTCGTCTATTTCGAATTCCTCCTCTCCTCTTTCTTCCAAGTCTAAAACGTCAGCCATATTGTCTAGCTATCTTTCCGTCCAATGCGTCTTCGAGGAATGGAATACTTCGTACCATACATTATTCACCATGGGGGGAAAAACGCATTATTTTCTTATTTCATTATCATAGTGCTGTAGTAGTGAAGTAAATATGCCAGTCGACATGCTACTAACCCTCGTCGTAGTACCACATACTTTTTTTTCATATTCTGATTTTGTTTGCTCATACATCACAGTAATGTTAAAAATAAATTCAACTTGATTGTTTGATTCGTGTTTTGTGGCGCTTTATGCCAAAAATATAAACCGACTTCTTTCTTAGGTTGAGAATACAATGCTCTGAAACTAAATTCAGTTTGATTGTTTGAATCGTGTTTTATGCCACTTTATGCCAAAATTGTAAACCCGACTTCTTTCTTGGGTTAAGAATACAATGCCATGAAACTAAGAAAGGTATTCATCTCTATATAGGCTTGCCAAAAAACAAGCCAGCGGCATAGATCCGATGCAATACTGCAAGTTCTGTATATGGTCTGATCTTCACTTGATCTATGCCGTCCAACAATGCCCCTGTTTTCGCACCGCGCACTGATTTCTCTCTTGTAACACTCTGATCAGGGTCATTGCTTTAATATCGATATAGAAGCTTGTGAAAATATGGATTTCCATTTTGAAAGCCTAAATTATACATGTAGATATGCAGGCCTATATCTATAACCGTTAACTCTTTATCTGAGGACAAAATTTAAGAATTGATGAAACTGAAATAATTTGCAGACGACAAACTAGTATTTTCTTCTTGGCCAACAAAGTTTTCAAAAGTCCTTCTCCTCAAGATCGCATAGCTGAAATCCGGGCCGCGTGACTATTTGGTAAAAACAAGGATCGTATAAAAATGTAATTTACGGTCCCTGTAAAAAGTTAGAGGAGATACGAAAATTTTAATTGCAATATAAAATGCCATCATCATCATTGTCATTGTCGTCATCGTCACTATCCGTGATCATTACAAAAAATAAGAAGGGAACATAGCCCTAGCACTCTATATATTTTCTGGATTAATAATCTATTTCTCATGTTCCTTTTCAGCCTTTTTTCTTTTTACTCTCTCACCATTCAAAATCATTATCGGTATCGTGTTATACCTAACATATATTACGGCGAAAATCTGGTATATGAAATTGATGTGATGCACAGATGTGCCTAGTTAGGAATTCCGAAACATGAAAGGTTTTGAGTGGCCCATTTAGTATTTCCCTAGCCTATATATCCCACTTATGAGCCGTGCTCTGGCAAAAGGGGGCTTAATGCATCTCTGTAATGAATTAAACCGAGCAAGACATCACCTAATCATGGATCCATAAAATCCAGTTTGTCAAACAACCGACTGAATCATGAGGTAGAGCTATAGAAAATGTAAAAATAGCGAAAAGTTTCGGCCCACGTCAGCCTGCGCGGAATGCGCAGGCTGACTTAGTCGATACTTTTCGCAAATGCATCAAGCTCCCTTTTCACAGAGCTTGGCTCGTATACTTTTTGACGAACAGCCTCAATTTCTTCGGGTGTGCAGACAATAGAGCTCAAGATCAGACGACTCAGAGCTTGAAATCTCGTCAGGGGTCGGGACTTTCCATTGTTCAGTTCTGTTATATATCACCACATTATGTTCATCTTTGAAACTGCATCTTGACTCTTTTTTATGCCCGAAAATGTCTATTTGAATTCTTGACAATCCAGTGGTTTACCTTTTACCAAACAATTCACACTTTTCAACTCTTTAACGACAAACTTTCAGACTTGTCCAAATTGAAAGCATTTGCAGACGTCAAAATAAATGTTGATCGAAACTTTGGCATGAAATGTGTCAATGAAAGGGTAGAAAACCTTGCAGAAGGAGAAAATGCAGGTTACCAGCATTTTCTCCTTTTCCCACAATGTTTTCAAAGGCCTTCTTTTCAGGATGGTTCAAACTCGGGATTGTCTGGTTAAGGGTAAAAGACTCCGACGAGAACGGATTTAGAAAAAAAAAAAGAACACTTTGGGAATAAGGCTGAAATTCTGGTCACAACATTTTCTCGTATTCTTACATTTTTTTTTTTCCTGGGACAAATCCATTCATCATCCACATTATAGAATATTTGTCGTCAATAAGATACTTTCATTATGGACAAGTCTATTTAAGTGTCTTCTTGTGCTAAAGAGTTTAGTATATGTATATGTGTATACATGATATGGCGTGCAACACACGAAAAGGGGCCTTCGGACATATGTGTAAAAGTGTGTCGTCCCGGATCAGTCTGTGCAGTCTGCGACCAATCCGAGACGACACCTCCCGTTTATTTGCGATTTTCTGTTCCACGAAAGTCTACTGTATGAAATAATCTTATGTGGTCGTAAAGTTCTGTCCCGGATTAGCCTGCGCAGACCGCGCAGGCTAATCCGGGACAACACTTTATGCAATTGTCCGAAGGCCCGTTTTCGTGTGTTGCACGCCATATGATTTTTTTTTTACAAAATCAACACTCGTTTTCAGTTCCTGGTTAACTCTTTACTGTACAATGCCGACTTTTAACAACCCTGTGAAAGCCTTTTGAAAACATTGTGGGAAAAAGAGAAAATGCTGGTAACCAGCATTTTCTCCTTTTCCCAGGATATTTTCTACTCTATCAGACAAAAATTGCATCATTTGAGCCACATTGAAATTGTCTTCTGCAAATGCTTTGAATTTGGACAGGTCTAAAACTTTCGCACGGTAAAGGGTTAAGGTTATCCACCAGTGGAAAACCTATGGTGGGTTTCTTTTGGTGGGTGCAGTAATTTACCAGCTTTTAAATTTTAAAGATCTAGTCTTTGTTAGCCCGAGTATTGTCGCTAATAGTCTCTTTGTCACTCCTCATCGCGGCGTTCTGATCATGGTCTATTTAGTTCTGGCCCGGCCGGTGGTTGCCATTTCGATACTCGGTTGCGGCAAACTTTCTCTTCGGCGACTTTTCGCCTCTCACCTCTGGTGCATGCATTTGAAAAAAGTAGTCAGTGACTTGGAAAAACAGTCTTTTCAGTGCCGGTTTGAGAACGCATGAAAACACGCCTGGGGACAGGTAATCAACTCCAAAATTATTATCTTGTTCGACAAAGTATTGTCAGAATTTCAGTCTTGGTAAGAGGGAACATGATGAGACTGCCCCAGAACGCAGACTATTTCGTTGAGTTTAATACATGTGTACACCTACAGATTAAGTGGTAAATCGTGCACAGATAAAGAAAAGCGACATCTGGCTCTGTATTCGATTCGAATAAGGATCACATGCATGTAAATGTACCTTAAGCTAGATCTATCAATTAACAATTTTATTCATAAATTAGATGTACACCAGAATTAATTTCATGGCAGATCGATCCCAAACAATAGTTCCCCCTTTTTTTCATAAGAATCACATAAATTGGCATTCTGATTTTTTTTCTTTGCAATAAGATATTGAATTAATTCGAATGCGATAAAACTACCTACCTAAAATTTCCAATTTGTACGAGAACAAATTTTTACCAACTCATGACGTCACAGCTGGTACTCATATCCCTATATTATATTTAGGACAAAAGCAGGATACAGTGTGAAGTGGGGATTTCCCATTTTTTATTCGGGTATTTCCAATATCACGAGAAAAAGACTGAAGATTTACAATATTCGCATCTCAGGTTATCTGGCCTATATTTTTATGGTGGTGATTAATTTTATCTATCTTACAGTGATAACAACAACATAAGAAAACATCGAGGTAATACTTCAATATCATTTTATCAAGTGTGGATAAGTTGTAAAATCGAAAGCACTTTTTACGTCACAATATTTCCTGCACAGGCCAGGGACGCCACCCTTTACTGTAGTTCTTTCGGCCATTTATCAAACTTGATGAACGCGTTGTTAAACTTATATTCATAACGCTGTTTGTCGAAGGCAGATTGTCCAGTCGGCTGACTTCTGGTTCATCTTTACAGTACTGTCTCAAAGTGAGAATGTTCCACAACAGAAAGAATATGTGATCCCTTGAAATACAGTATACATACTGTATTTCAAGGGATCACATATTCTTTCTGCTGTGGAACATTCTCACTTTGAGACAGTACTATAAAGATGAACCAGAAGTCAGCCGACAGGACAATCTATCTTACAGTGAAAACAACAACATAAGAAAACATCGAGGTAAAACTTCAATATCATTTTATCAAGTGTGGATAAGTTGTAAAATCGAAAGTACTTTTTACATCACAATATTTCCTGCACAGGGACACGGTCCTTTACTGTAGTTCTTTCGGCCATTTATCAAACTTGATGAACGCGTTGTTGAACTTGTATTCATAACACTGTTTGTCGAAGGCAGATTGTCCTGTCAGCTGACTTCTGGTTCATTTTTATAGTACTGTCTCAAAGGGAGAATGTTCCAAAGCAGAAAGAATATGTGATCCCTTGAAATACAGTATGTACCTCGGCCGAGGACTTGATCAATCAAGATCAGATGGTTTAACTTTTCACCAATCGACAAAATTTCAGACTAATCCACATTGAAAGCTTCTGCAGACAACAAATTTAACACAGCTCAAATGATGGAATTTTTCCTTTACAAATAAGGAAAACATCGTAGGAAAAGCAGAAAATGCTGGTTACTAGCATTTTCTGCTTTCCCCACAATGTTTTTAAAAGTCCTCTAACTCAGGGTTGTCAAAACTTGGGATATTGTGGAAAGGATGAAGGAGTAGACACATATAAATCTAAAACTTATTAGAAATTACAACTTGAGATTGTTCTGAAAATGACATTGATCACATCATTTAACCCTTAGGTCTATACCATACAAGGTTATGTTTTAATGACCCTTTGATATACTACCATTTCTTTGATGGGAAAGGAGGAAATGGTGCTTAATGGTATTTTCACCTTTTCCCACAATGTTTACAACCTTGTGAAAGAAATTCCATCTTCTCAGCCACATTTAAATTGTTGTCTTCAATTTGAGATGTTTTCTGGTGAAGAGTTAGACCAGCACCGTACAAATAAGTCTTAATCCCTCTCAGATGCAGTAGAAAGGTTATGACAAGATTGTTAGAAAAAGAGCTGCTGCTGGTGCTTGCATTTGCCTTGTTTCCTCACAAGTTTTCATTAACATCAAAAAACATGTTATTCTTGCCTTCAGGGTCAGTATTCACTAACCATTTTGAGGAACGTTGTTAGTCTAATGTGAAGAATTTTCTAAAATTTGAAAGTAAAGGCTATACCAAATGGTGAGTTAGCTGGTCAGAAGTGTTACTTTCTAAATCTATAAATAGACCAAGAATGTTCTTAAGAATATTTGGTGAATAGTGTCTGCAGCTTGTTTGATATTTTGTTTTGCTTGGTTTAGAATTTGCCTGCACATTAATGAGGTTTCAGCCTGACACAAATTAGATGGGCATATTGTTTCTTTGGGTTATTGCTAGCAGCGGTCAAAACTTTGAAAACATTCTAGTGATTATATATAGAGGATCTTAATGAGTGTCTATGAATTATCATTTTTATCAAACAACTAAAATTATTTGAGGTGAGCCTTGGTGAGTGTCATATACATTTTACTCAATGAGCTTGATAAAATGATAATACATAAACATGAATGTGAGATTCTATTTATCACGTAAAACAAATAACCAACAAATAAGTATCCTGCATCATTACCTTCAACCTATATACCGTTCAGGGGTCCATGGTTACAGATGTAGTACGATTTGAAATATTTACATACACAAGGAAATAGCTATGTGATATTTAAATCAAAAGTAGAATGAAATTGTTCATAGAAGGCATAAATCAACATAATTCCTCAATTTTGTTGTTTTTAAACAACTTCAACTTCATTTCTTGTTGTTATTAAATATGAAAATCATAGCATTTTCCATGCATATAGTTACATCTTAGCAACAACAACATCATTTTCCTGCAAAATGGCAAAGGAGTACAAATCGGGCACATGCTGTGGTTGGTCTTGCTGGCTTTACACGCTCATAACTACAAAAATAATCAGAGCAGGGACCCAAAAAACCATAATACACGAGTGTATTACTGAAAATAATCATGGGTTTAATACACTGCTGGAGGAGGTTTTATATGATAAAAATAATTGATTCAACACAAATGGAGGTTAAATGCCTATTTACATTAGATAATATTATAGCAAAAGTATAATGTCAATTTGCTTGGGTTTACATGCTGGGCATGTTATTTTTATGCAGAGGAAAGTGATGTCAGAGATACAAAGAAATATTTCAGTTAGCTCTTTACCACACAATTCCTAGTTATAACAACCATAAAGTAGAGGGCTTTAGGAAGCATTGTGGGAAAAGAAGAGAATGATGGAAACCAGCATTTTCTCCTTTTCCCAAAATGTTTTCAAATTTTTCTGAAACAATTCTTATCATTTGAGTCATATTCTGTTTCTCCACATGTACAAGTGCTTTTGATATGTATGAGTCAAAGCTCCAGATAGAGGGAGTAATTTTGATTCCAAAATTGAAAATATTAATCACTTTCCTGTAAACCTTATGTTATGGGTACTCATTGGAAATGTCTCATCATTCTATCATCAGGCATCATACTATCGTTCACTCTTATCTGGAAGTCTGATTGAGTCTCAGATTTTTTCGTGTGGTAAAGAGTTAAATCATTACCAGATGACAAAATATTAGACTTCTCGAAAATTTAGCATTTGCAGCGGACAAATTAACCCTTTACCACACAATCCCGATTTTTAGCGACCTTAAGAAAGAAGGCTTTTGAAAACAATGTGAGAAAATGGAAAAATGCTGATAATTAGTGTTTTCACCTTTTCCCTAGATTTTTCGAATCCTATCAAAGACAAATTACTCCACATCATTTGAGCCACATATCAATTATAGTTTGGAAATGCTTTCTGTTTGAACAGGTCTTAGATTTTGTTGTGGTAAAGCGTTTGAGTTTGCTCAAATGATCGGTTTTGAAGGGATAGAAAACTGTGTGGGAAAGAGAAATTTAAAAGGTAGAAAACAGTAAGGGAAAAGAAGTATATGGTGGTAACCAGCATTTCCTACTTTAACCATGATATTTCAAAAGGCTTTCATTCTTAGATTCTTTACCACACAATCCCAAGTTTTAACGACCCTAACAAAGGGGGCTTTTAAAAACCCAAGTGGGAAAAGGAGAAAATGCTGGTAACCAGCATTTTCTCCTTTTCCCTCTATGTTTCCTACCTCGTCAAAAACAGAATCTAAAATATGAGCCACATTTAAATTTTCGTCTGCAAATGCTTAGAATTTGCACAAGTCTAAAATTTTATCATTGGTAAAGAGTTAAACAGGTTAAAATGAAGTGTCTACTTTGAAAAGTATGGTAAACATTATTTGAAAAGGAGCAACTGGTTGTGACAGCTTCTTTTCCTGCAATCTTTTCATAACGTAGTCCATAGTGATCCTTAGATGTAATAATAAAAGGATAATGACATCATCTTCCAGAGCTCCAGATAGAGATTGATTTTGATTTCAAAATTGAAAATATTAATCACTCTCCACTTAACCCTATATTATGGGTACTCAGTAGAATCGTCTCATCAAAATGATTCTAATGAGTACCCACAACATAGGGTCTGGAAGAGAAAAAATGGATTTAGATACTATCACCCCCTCTAATCTGGAGGTCTGATCTTCAGTACAATTTGTGATAATTGAGATTCTGTAATTTTTCATCTCATGTTTGTAAAATTGTTTATTTAAACACAGTAAACACCAAAAACTGGCCTTGACAACAAATACCAGGAAGATGGCAGATTATTGCCGACTGTCATCACAAGTGTCAACAGATGCGGCACCTGTAATGCCACGGGCACAAGCCTCTATGAACTTTGGTGATATGTCATATGATGCTATTGCAGACCCTAGGAACAGAGGTAGCAGAGGTCTAGGTTCGTACAGTGTGAGTTTGTGTGTCTGTGTGTGTCTGGGGTATTGGGGGTGGGGGGGGTAGGAAATCAAATCTAAAAGGATGTTCTCCTTCAAAGCTCCAGATACAGGGAGTGATTTTGATAAATTTCAAGATTGAAAATATTAATGACTCTCCACTAAACTCTATGTTATGGGTACACATTAAAATCGTCTCATCGAGACAATTCTGATCAGTACCCGCAACATAGGGTTTGGAAGAGAAATAATGGATTTAGAACGCCATCACGCCCCCTCTTATCTGGAGCTCTGCGCCTTCACTAAAATATATGAGCCATGCTCTTCAAAAAGGAGGCTTAATGCATCTGCAAAAAGTATTGATCCATGTTAGCCTGCACAGTCTGTGCACGCTGACATGGGTCGAAACATTTTGCTATTTGTAAATTTTATGCATGTCCAAGGACCATTCTACCCCTATATCCAGTCATTTGTCAGACTGAATGGATTTTACAGATCCACACTTATGTGATGTCTTGCTTGGTATAAGGCTTTATGGTGTTGCATCTTGGCTGCCTCTTGCTAGAGCTTGCCTCATATATAGGTGCTCATTGAAATCATCTCATTTAGACAAAGTGTTGGGATTTGTTTTTGAAATGGTGGCAAATATCATGGAAAAAAAAAAGCTGATATGCTGGTTATCAGCATGTTTCTATGAAGAAACTTGTTCCTCAGAATTGTAAAAATACGGGATTGTGTTATAAAGGGTTATCCCTTTTCTTTACAGATTTTTAGTTTTTCAGGCCCTGCCATTGAATGAGACGGGGAAAAAAACTGTAGGGAGAAATTTTGTTAACCTTTGAAAGTACACAGGAGCTTTTCAATTTTAAATATTCGACAGTATACATAGGCATAACCAGGATTAAAAATATTTATATGCACAGTGAGGCAAGAAGTACCGATGAGAGAGAGAGCGTGAGAATGGCATTCATTGTAAAGCACAGAGGAATTCTCTGGTCATTATTGCATCAGTTTAACCCATCTATTTGGTTTGAAAAGGCATGCAGATCTAGAAAAAAATCAGCACATGTACATGTATATGATACATGTATATTGTTATTTACAACTTTGGTTGCTTAATTTTTCTATATGTACATGCATATATGCATAATAGGCATTACCCCCTTGGTATAGATCCAGGCATATACTTTTCAGTCTGATCTTGAGTTACACAATTATCAAAAGTTCAAAAGCATCAACATTTGGCTCAGTGTTTTAGCCCTTTACCAGACAATCCATAAGTTTTACAACCCTGATTAGGGAGGTTTTTCAAAACATTGTGACAAAGGAGAAAATGCTGGTAACCATCATTTTATCCTTTTCATACAGTGTTTTCTAGCCTATCAAAGACAGACATCATCATGATTTCATGATGACAGCCTGACAGAAGTATTTTCGAAAATGTCGTTGGAAAGAAGAAAATGCTGGTACCCTTTTAAAACAAAGTTTCATGCTTTGAGTAACATTTAGTTTGTTGTCTGCAAATGCTTTCAATTTGGACAAGGCAAATATTTTGTTGTCTGGGAAAGAGTTAAGAGAAGTGAGTTAGGTTATATTCCTGAAAATTACTATATGGGCATGTGGAGGTATGGTTTTGCACATTCAGGATTTGTATTCACCAACCATTCTTAAGAATATTCTTAGTCTTATTCTCCAGAATTTTCTAAATTTGAAAGTAACACAACTTTTGACTGGCAAAACCAAATGGTTTATCCAATGAGAAGTTGTGTAACTTTCAAATTTAGAAAATCTTAGAGAATAAGAATACAAGTTTTTTTAGGACTGTTGGTGATGATGGACCCTGACCTACATTGCTTGAAATTAATGTTATGTGTTGAAAAGAATGTGACATGTGTTTGCATTTTAGGTAAAATTTTATTAAACTTCTCTACTAAAAAAATGGCTCTCAAGGGCCTTGATTAATTACGTTTTTTCTTAACACTATACCACACAATCTCAAGTTTTAACGACCCTGGTAGAAAGGGCCTTTAAAAACATTGTGGAAAAAGGAGAAAATGCTGGTAACCTGCATTTTCTCCATGTTGCATAATGTTTTCTATCTTTTCACATATAAAAACTTTCATTTAAGTAACATTTAATTTGTCGTCTACATATGCTTTCAATTTGGACCAGTCTAAAATTTTGCTGTGGTAAAGAGTTAATTCATTTAATAAATCTTTTTCTGAAATACAAACTTATGTCAAATCCTATATACATGTATTTCAAAGGCCAACTAGTGTCAGAACTTATATTTAAGAACCTTTGTTTTTCTGTTGTAGTAAACAACCAGTCACAGCCTTTACAAATTCCAGACAGTGCCCAGGCAAGACAAGCTAATAGAGGTCAGTAACTCTTGTCTTGTACAGCTCTTTCTCTCACGAATCTGTTTTCAAACAACTTCATGTTTTAATGATCTAAAAGTAAAAAGTTTTAAAAAACCATTGTGGAAAAAAGACGAAGTGCAGGTAAACAGCATTTTCTCCAATTCCCACAATGTTTCCTATCCCTCAAATATTGTTTGAATCGGAGAAAATGCATTTTCTCCTTTTCATACAATGTTTTGCAGAAGTCCTCTTCCTGCAAGTTGTAATAAAATAGGATTATTATCCCCCGCCAAATTTCGAGGGGGGGAGGGGGCGAGGGGGAGGTTTTTGTGTTGTCTGTTTTTCAGTCCATTCGTCTGTCTGTCAGATATCTTCTAAAGTCCATGACAAAATTTGATGAAACTTCATACATCTGTTCCTTATAATAGTCCACCTATCTTCATTTTTAGCTCACCTGAGCACGAAGTGCTTAGGATGAGCTATTGTGATCACTCACCGTCCATCGTCGTCCGTCCGTCATCTGTTTGTCCGTCTGTCCGTCAGTCCGTTCATATTTTTTTGTTTACACCCTAGCATCTACAAATATTAACCAATCAGCACCAAACTTGGTCAAAATGTATATGACCATAAGATCTCGAATGAGTTCGATTATGGGTCTGATCGGACCTGAATGACTGGAGTTATCTGGTCTTGAATTAGAAGAATTGCTATATTTGACTTTGTTTACACTCTAGCATTTACAAATATTAACCAATCAGCACTAAACCTAGTCTAAATATATATGACCATAAGATCTCGGATGAGTTCGATTATGGGTCTAATCGGATCAGAAGAACTGGAGTTATCTGCCGTTGAATTAAAAAAATTGCTACATTTGACTTTGTTTACACTCTAGCATCTACAAATATAAACCAATCAGCACCAAACTTGGTCAAAATATATATGACCGTAAGATCTCGAATGAGTGTGATTATAGGTGTAATAGGACCAGAACAACTGGAGTTATCTTCCCTTGAATTGGAAAAATTGCTATATTTGCCAAATTTTACTTAAAGATAAATAAGGAAATGTTTTTAAAACCTGTCCTCAAATCATAAGACCTAGAGCTTTCATATTTTGCATGTAGGATTGTGAAATCGACTTCTATGAAAAGGTTTCAAATTATGACCCTTGAACCAAAATTTGTCCTTTGCTGTGTGGTCTTGGATTTAACAAAGATAAAGAAAGAAATTATTTAAAAGTCTTCATGTCTTGAACCATATTGCCTAGAATTCAGCACCTTTGTTTATTCATCAACATTTTTCATATTGTAGTAGAATAATAGTGGCTATAATGTGATCATTAAGTGTCATTTTCATTTCTTGTTCTCCCTATTTTTCAACAACTATTGGACAAATATCATTCCAACTTCTCACAAATATTTATATAACCGGGTTTGGTTAAGAAAGATTATCTTCTTGTCTGAACCAAGAAGACCTAGAGCTGTGATACTTTGCATGAAGCATCACCTTGTAGACCTCCACGAATTTTGAACATAACATGAGCCTGGGATCATTACAGGCCCTGCCCCAGGGCTCACATGTTTGTATGTAGCTTTATGTCAGGCAATTATTAAAAATTTCTCTGGGTAGCCTAGGGGCCTAGACCTCTATAACAGTTGTGAGATTTCTCTTTGTTTCATTATCATTTGGCCTTGCACTTTAATATTTGGTAGTTACCTTCATTGTAGACCTTTACTGCTTGGTACTCAGGTGAGCGATATAGGACCATCATGGTCCTCTTGAATAGTTTTTTAATTTAATGTCAATTCATGGAAAAATGGGGCTTTTTTGGGCGGGGGATATCATTTCAACGAAATTGCTTGTTTGATCAGGAGTTGATCTGACAAATTGCACATAACCAGCATTTTCTCATTTCCCACAATGTTTTCTACCCCTCCCAAAACAATTTAATTTTTTTCTGCCGCATTAATGTTGTCGTCTGCAAATGCTTTCAACTAGGACAAGTCTAAAATTTTGTTGTCTGATAAAAGGTTAACTTTTTACTAAACGACAAAATTTAAGACTAGTCCAAATTGATAGCAGTTGCAGATGACAAAATAACTGTGATTGGAAAATAAAAATTTGTTTTGGGAAGGGTAGAAAACATTGTGGGAAAAGGAGAAATGCTGGTTACCAGCATTTTCTCCTTTTCCCACAATGTTTTCAAAAGGCTTCTTTCTGTTGGTTGTTAAAAGTCGGGATTGTGTGGTAAACAGTTAAGTAATAAAGTCTTGAGTTTTCAGCTAAAGTACTTCTTGCCTCTTAACTCTTTACCAGATGACAAAATGTTAGATAGGTTCTGATCTAGAGCATATGCAGACGACATATTACATTTAGTTGAAATGATGTTAGTTGTCTGTGAAAGTTTACAACACCTTTTGGGAAAAGAGAAAACTGCAGGTAACCAGCATTTGCTCCTTTTCCCAAAATACTTTCAAAAGCATGTTTTTTTCCAAGGGTCAGTTAAAGTCAGTATTGTTTGGCAAAGGTTTAAACAAATGATCATGCACTTTTACATCTCAGAGGAAAATATAGAAAAAGAAGAAAATGTTTGTTATAAGCATTTCGTCCTTTTCCTGCAATATCTTTTACCTTTTCAAAAATGGCTTCCCCTCCTCCCCCCCTTTACAACATTAACCAACATTTACCTTTTGTGCACTCTAGAGGCCACATTTTTAGTCAGATACTCATGAAACTTGGTCAGAATGTTTGTCTTAATGAAATCTCGGACAAGTTTACTATTGAGTCATAATAGGGTCAAAAAGTAGCACACTGGGCCAGATCTTAGAAGAAGCCTTGTGTGCACTCGAGAGGCCACATTTTCAACCTGATACTCATGAAACTTTGTCAGAATAATTGTCTTGATGCTATCTTGGAAAGGTGTGATACTGAGTGAGGTTGGGTCAAAAAGTAGGTCACTGGGCCAAATCTTAGAAAAAAACCTTGTGTGCACTGTAGAGGCCACATTTTCAGCCAGATTTCAAATTAAAAAATAGGTCAATTCGGTCAAAAAGTAGGTCACATACACTAATGTGTTTTACTTCATCATGACCAGGATCTTTTCAGCTTTATCAATCCTAGATGACCTTACTCAGGTGAGTGTTTTAGGGCCAGTGGCCCTCTTGTTTGTCTAAACCTGTTTGGACAATCGATGAGTTTGAAATTGTGTCATCTGATAAAAACAGACTAACCCTGAGAGTACTGAAAAACCTTGACGGCAATTTTTAGTATTGAAATTTGACTGAAATTATTGCAATACCAAGTTGTTTTTTGTTACAAATATCTCATCAAAGCTGACGTTGTAAACTGAAGATCAGACTAAACATTTGTATAATGTGATCTTGATCTACAATGACAACAAATTTTGTGAAGGTGCTTTAAACCTGCATGAAAACGATCCAGGTTTTTAACTACCCTGGGGGTGAAAGCTTTTGAAAAACATTGTGGAAAGGAGAAAATGGTGGCAAGAAGTATTTTCTCCCTTTCCCACAATGTTTTCTATCCCACCAGAGAACTTCGTATCATTTTCAAACATGTCATCTGCAGATGTTTTGAATTTAGAAGAGTCTGAAATTTGTCATTTGAGAAGGGTTAATCCTTTACTGCACAATCCCGAGTTTTAACAAGCCTTGACAAAAAGTGCATTTAAAAACATTGTGGGAAAAGGAGAAAATGCTGGTTACCAGCATTTTCTCCTTTTCCCACAATGTTTTCTACACTATGAAAGACAAATTTCATTTTTTGAGTAACATTTAGTATGTTGATGGCAACTGCTGTTGGACCAGTCTAAAGTTTTTATCATTGGAGAAGGGGTTAAGGGTTAAACAGCAACAACAACAACACAATTTCATGGATTCATGGCAAGTGGTCCTTTCACACACAACAAAATTTTTACATTTGTCTAAATTGAAAGCATTTGCAAAGGACAAAGTTGATATGGCTGATATGGTGAGATTTGTCAGTAAAAGGATAGAAAACAGTGTGGCAAAAGAAAAAAAATGCTGGTTACCAGCATCTTCTCCTTTTTCTACAATGTTTTCAAAAGGCCTCTTTTTCAGAGTTGATAAAACCTGCGATTGTGTGATAAAGGGGTATAGCGTTATAAGTCTTTTATTTTTCATTTCAAGGACAAACACAAAAAAACGAAGGCAAGCTGTCTTCACTATCCACATCTGAAGTTGAAAAGATGAAGGAGAAGACAAAAGAACAAAATAAGATCAGCTTTTCTTTGGAAAGCGAGGGAGACAGTAGCTACAGTTCTATGGAGCTGTCATCAAGTTTGCCTTCTATAGGATGGGAGGAAGACATAAAAAAGTACCAAGAATTCATGCCTCTCAGTGTGAAGATTGGATATTTTGATGCATTAATACTTTATGCTGAGGAAGACAGAGATGCGGCTGAAAAATTCAGACTTCACTTGATCAATGAAATTGATATTGGTCCGTGTGATAAAGTTACAGCAATGCTGTATGACTGTCCAGATTTAACAACCTTATCGGGATCACAAATAGGTCAGTTAGCATTAGCTGTTGAGAGAAGTACATATGTATTTATGTACCTGTCAAAACATTTTGTGAAGGATAAATGGATGGAGTTTTCTAGTGAATCCTGTCTGATGACGGCTATCTATGATAAAGACAAACAATGGTGTGTTGTGCCTGTCTACACAGAAAAAAGAAGTAAATGCACATTTAAGATACCCATGGGTTTGAATTCTCTAAAAGGGATAAACTATTACAATAATGATGAATTTTATAAACGCGGTGTTGCAAGGTTGATCAGTGACAAAGTGCCTCTTAGAAAACATTTAAATGAGAAGCATAAAATCTTGCAAAAACAGTGGATAGAGCAATACAAAAGAGAGCAGTTACAATTACTGGAAAAACAGAAGAGGATGGAATTGATGGAGGAGGGAAAGACAGCTCAAATGATGAAGTGGATGAGAGATGAGACAGAGAGACTTGAACAGGCGGGAATTATTCCAACAGGCTTCCACCACTCATACTCAGAAGGTAATATCAGCACACCAAATCACTCACTCCCACATGTTGGAAGTACAAATAGCTTGAAGGACACCCAGTTCCAAAACCCACAAGTCGCGGCTTACTTTCGGGATCTTCAAAGTCAAAATGAAGAGGCTCTGAACAGATACACACAAGAAGAAAGAGCATTTATACAAAAGTGGTATGAGCCTACACAACCTGCTGTTTCACAAACCTACAACCAAGGATCATGTTTACCAATCCATGAAGATCCTGAGCATCAAGCATCTCCTTCCAGACCTTCCACAGTACTTCAAGGAGATAATCCAGTCTCTACAATAAATACTAGAGCTTCTACCATACACAATGATGCTAGTTTTGTCAGTTTTCCCCTGCAGAATAACAATGGTGTTGATAATGTTAAGATACCAAAAGTCTTACATGATCAAATTTTTTCTCTAACTGATGAACTAAAGAACAAGTATGTCAGACTGTACTTTGACTCACTGCAAGGTGAAACACAAAAAAAGCAACCACCTTCAGACATTTCTCGGTATCAAAATATACAATCAGAAAAACAGCTCTCACAATCATTTCAAAGCTCTGGCCATGGTAGTGGAGTACCAGGAGATACAATGTATTCTGTAGGGCAACCAGGAAATTCCCTTGGTAATGCCCTAGTACCAAGCAAATTAGGAAGTCCAGCTGTTTCACATGGACAACCTGGACCATGTGGGAACCAGCCTGATTTAAATGGGCTCTTATCAAGTTTGTCTACCAGAACTTCGGGATCGTACAGTCAAGGTGAATATAATAGCACAGGGACAGCACCACTCTCTGCTCATCAACAGAGATTTGCGTCACAAAGTAACAGCCCTTATTCACACACTGGTAAGTAAAGTTCCAATTATAGAATGCTAAGCACAACTTAACCCTGTACCACACAGTCCCGACTTTTAACAACCCTGAAGAATAACCCTTTTGAAAACATTGTGGGAAAAGGAGAAAAAATCCTGGTAACCAGCATTTTCTCCTTTTTTCACAATGTTTTTACCCTTCTCAAAACAAATTTCAGTTTTTAGCCACATTTGATTTGTCGTCTGCAAATGCTTTCAATTTGGACCAGTCTGAAATTTTGTCATTTGGTAAAGAGTTAAAGTGTTTACAAAATGGCAAATTTTAGACTCATCCATAACAATAGCATTTATTGACTACAAACTGGAAGTGAATCAACTGATTGTATTTCAGTTTGACAGGATAGAAAATATTATCGGAAAAGGAGAAAGGTCTCTTTACCACAAAGGAAGAAGGCATTCGAAAACAGTGCCAGAAGAGGAGAAAATGCTGTTAAGTAGCATTTTGTCCTGTTCCTACAGTGTTTTCTACAATATCAAAGACAAATTCAATCATTGAGCTACTTTTGCTTTTGGACAAATCGAAAACTTTGTGATTGTGTTAAGAGTTTAAGTGTAATTTTTGAGCCATGTTCTGTCAAAAGGGAGTTTAATGCATCTGCAAGAAGTTCTAACCCAGGTCAGCCTTCACAGGCAGTCAATTTTCTGCTTGTCAGAAGAGGAGTCTACCTCGTGATTCATTCTGTTGTTAGACAAAATGGATTTTATGAATCCATGATTATGTGATGACGATGACATGCTTGGTATACTCTTATCACCGTGATGCACAAAAACCACTTTTCCAGGAGGGTGGGTCATCTGAAAAATTCTTCACTGTAACTTATATTACAGTTTCTTTTTTTTTAACTTTGAATCAATGCATATTTCACTTGTCATTTTACCATCCTCAAAATTCAACCACCGAAATCGTGACAACTATTCATTTTGAAAAGGATGATCTTTTGCTTTAATCCTTTACTGCAGAATGCCGCCTTTTACTGGGAAAGAAACCTTTTGAAAACATTGTGGGAAAAGGAGAAAATGCTGGTAACCAGCATTTTCTCCTTTTCCCACAATGTTTTCTGCCTTATCAAAGAAAAATTGTACCATTTGAGCCATATTGAAATTGTCCTCTGCAAATGCTTTCAATCTGGACAAGGCTCAAATTTTGTCATCTGGTAAAGGGTTAATGTTAGGTTCTTTCACAACTTTCACCATGTTTACCCCTTCAGAGGACCGTTGTTTGCTTGCCAATGCACCAAATTTACTCTCCTGTTCAGATATGATGATGATCTGCAAATTGTCTGCTTCATTTTTTGTACATAAATTTTTTTACTCTGTAAATTCAGTCATGCGTAAAATTTGCCATTTTGAATAGAATATTTATCGACCTTAGTTATCAAAACTGTGGTCATTGTACCTCTTATATGCAACGATGGTCTGTTATGATGAAAAATTGGTGGAAAAGAAATAAATAGCACTCATGTATGGACTACGATAAAAAATATGCGAAAAGGACATTAGAAGCACATAGGAACAGTTTTGAAAAATTGTGTCCGTTGGCCTGGGCTGTCATCAATCTTAAGGGACAATGTAAAAAATAAAGTGAGAATCCCATGATCCCCCACTCTCGGTGCAACACTGGGTTACCTCTGATCAAGGAGAAAGTCACCTGTTCAGATGGTGGGAAAAGCTTTTTCCAGTTTTCATGCTACATAGTTTTGATTTTGTCTAATTTTCATGAAAATTGGTCAACATGTTTGAAGGGTTTGAAGATGTGTCATCTTGGATGAAAAGGTAGGTCACTTGTTTGAATCTGACTGACATCCTGTGTGCCCTCCATGGGCAACGTTTTTTTTTTCAGCTGTTCATGAAACTTGGTCAGAACGTTTGACTTGGTTAACTCTTTCGCTACTAATGATGACTGAAGTAGCTTTTGTGGATGGTGTAGGTCAAGATCAGACTGCATAGAATGCAGTCTGATCTTTGATCTACACCATCCCCTACACAATGCTAGACTATGATGCAATTCATCCTCAGTAGCAGGGGGAACCTTCTGTTTAACCTTGGCAAAAAGTGGAATTTCTTGATTTAATAATGAAAGGGTTAACTCTTTACCAATTAATCTTCTGTTCTTAAAACTCTGAGGTAAAATGGCTTTTGGAAAAATTGTGGGAAAAGGAGAAATATGTGTAACCAGCATTTTTTCCTTTTCCCACAATGTTTTCTAACTTTTCCAAAACAAGTGGCATCATTTGAATAACACTGGCTTGTCATCTACCAATGCTTTTTAACCCTTTACCAAACAGTCCCGACTTTAAACGACCCTGAAAGAGAAGGGTTTTGAAAACATTGTGGGAAAAGGAAAAATGCTGGTAACCAACATTTTCTCCTTTTCCCATAATGTTTTCTACCCTACCAAAGACAGAAAGAGTCATTTTAGCAACCTTTGTCGTCTGCTTACGCTTTGAATTTGGTCCAGAGTCCGTATTCACCAACCATTCATTAGAATATTCTCTGTCTTATTCTCCAAAATTTTTTTCTGCATTTGAAAGTAACACAACTCCTGATTAGCTAAACCATCAAAAGTTGTGTTACTTTCAAATGTAGAAAATCTTGGAGAATAAGATTAAAAATATTCCTCAGAATGGTTGGTGAATACTGATCCTGGTAAAAAATTTGTTGTCTGGTAAAAGGTTGATTTAACTCTTTACCAAACGACAAAATTTTAGACTGGTCCAAATTGAAAGCACTTGCAGACGACAAAATAAATGTGACTGGAAAATTGAAATTTGTTTTGGGAAGGGTAGAAAACATTGTGGGAAATGGAGAAAATGCTGGTTACCAGCATTTTCTCCTTTTCCCACAACGTTTTCAAAAGGCTTCTTTCTCAGGGTCGTTAAAAGTCGGGATTGTGTGGTAAAGGGTTAAACAAACCCTAGAATTATGTTGCCTGGTAAAGAGCTTGCTCTCTTATACATCTGACAACTAAAACAATGTATAGAAAGGACTAATTGCTTGTTGTGAGTAATTTCTCTTAACCTTTTATACCTCTTGAGAAAAGTTTGGACTGGATCAAATTGAAAGCATATGCAGACAACAAATTAAATGTTGCTAAAGTGACGATTTCTCTACTTGATAAGGTAGAAAACAATGTAGGAAAAGAAGAAAATGATGGTTACCAGCATTTTTTCCTTTGCCCATAATGTTTTCAAAAGACTTTCTTCTTCATGGTTGTTAAAACTTGGGATTGTGTTTTAAAGGGTTATACCACAACATGTTAAAAGGTGGTCGCCTGCTAGTTAAGATGAAATTACAATGTATGTGATCGTATTTCAGATGGGAACCTTCCAAACTCAGGACTCTTTCAAAGTCTAGATGATGATGGTTCAAGTTACAGGGCGAATTCAGTGACTAACGACCAGGGTTCAAACATGGCTTCATCAGTGAAGGAGAAGTCACTCCAGTCACTCGATAAAGGGAGACAAACATATGAACTCACTGAGAAGTCACATGAATTGAAAGCGAAAAAGACTCAAAAGGCAAAGCGTGAAAAAAAACCTGAAATAGTGCATTATGTAAGTGAAACATGTTGTACAGTCGAAATCGATACTCTGTATAGATGTTTTCTTTTAACTCTTTACCAAACAACAAAATTTTAGACTTGTCCAAATTGAAAGCATTTGCAGACAACATTATAAATGTGACTCAAAATTTGAAATTTGTTTCGGGAAGGGTAGAAAACATTGTGGGAAAAGGAGAAAATGCTGGTTACCAGCATTTTCTCCTTTTCCCACAATGTTTTCAAAAGGATTCTTTTTCAGGGTCATGAAAACCTGTGATTGTTTGGTAAAGAGTTAATAGAGAGTATCCATTTTGGCCAACAGCAAGCTATTTTCACCAATTAAACGGCCGATTCCTTTGGTCATTTACTTGGTACATATCTAAAACTCATTTTGTCAGCAAAACAAAAAAAAAGCCCAAGAAAAGGGAAACTTACATGCAGATATTGAGTGCTAAATGTCATCTTCTTTATGTTGTAATTATAACTCATATCACCACTGTGGATGTACTGGAATGAGTTTGTGGGCATGCGTGCTGGTTCATTTATGTTGTGAACTTCTACCCAATTTTTATTAGCTCTGATTGCCAAAGACATTGGGAAGAGGCATTGAAATAATTCCCACAATATTTTCAAAAGGCTTCTTTCCCAGGATCATTAAAAGTTGGCATTGTAAAGTAAAGGGTTAAAAGATTGTAGCAGCTTAAAATTATGTTGTGTTCAGAGCAACATTGCAGAAAAAGTAAAGATACATTCATAAAAGACTCAGCACCTTACCAGAATGTCTCCGCAAAATGTGGACAGTGAAGATTAAAGGTCAGACCTCTTCAGTTGTGCAGTCTGGTCTTGAACTATGAAGGCCACAATGGCTACTATATTTGTGAAAGGTGCTTTAACCGTTTGCCACATAATCCTGAGTTTTAACAACCTTGAAGAAGAAGGCTTTTGCTGGTAACCAGCATTTTCTCCTTTTCCCACATCGTTTTCTCCTCGTCTAAAGATAATCTCATCATGTAAGTCACATTTGAGTAGTTGCCTGTAAACACTTTCAATTTGGATAAGTATAAAATTTTGCTGTATGGTAAAGAGTTAAGGATTGACCCTTTACCTAAGAACAAAATTTTGAACCCATCCAAATTGAAAGCATTTGCAGACGACATCATAAAGGTGGCAAATATGACAAAATTTGACCTTAATAAGGAAGAAAACATAGTGGAAAAAGGAGAAAATGCTAGTTACCATCATTTTCTCCTTTTCCCACAATGTTTTCAAATGCTCTCTTCCTAGAGGTCATTAAAAGTTGGGATTGCGTGATAAAGGGTAAATATACTTGGACATTTGTGGAAGATTTAAAGTCATTACTATAAGACTTTTTAAGCCCTGCCAGTGGACTTCATGAAAAGAAAAAAATTGGGAAAAGGAGCAAGTGCTTAACTCTTTACCAAACAAGAAAACTTTGGAATGGACCAAATTTAAAGCATTTGCAGACGACAAAATAAATGTTGCTAAAATGACCATTTCTGTCTGTAAAAGGGTAGAAAACATTGTGGGAAAAGGAGAAAATGCTGGTTTCCAGCATTTTCTCCTTTTCCCACAATGTTTCAGAAGGCCCCCTCCCCTGGGTCATTAAAACTCACGACTGTGTGGTAAAGAGTTAAAACAAGCAGCAGCTACTTTTGACACAATGTTTATACCACTAAATTTTTTCTTTCTGTTCCATCAAATGTTTGTCCATTTTGGAACTTTTGTAGTGCAGTTGTTTAAAATCTTTGTACTGGAGTATGACAAAAAAGCTACTTCTCCTGCTATAGTTTTATTGATAATACATGTAAATTTGTAAAATAAAGATTTTTTGTTTTGTTTTATCAGACTATAAATGTATATAACGCCAATGCAGTCCAAGTTGGAAACCAAAATATGGTGTCTAGTGTGGGAAATGTGGAACCAGATGGGGAAGATATGACAAAGGATGACATGGGAAACTCCAAAATTGAAACTGCAGAACAGTTGGAACCAAAGTAAATAAGAAATTAGACTTTTTATGCAATAAGATATGGGACTGATTCGTATTAACCCTTTACCACACAATCCCGAGTTTCAATGACCCTGAGTAAGAGGCCTTTTGAAAACTTTGTGGGAAAAGGAGAAAATGCTGGTGACCAGCATTTTCTCCTTTTCCCACAATGTTTTCAATCTATCTAAGTCAAATGCCATCTTTTGAACTATATTTAAAATGTTGTCTGCTAATGTTTTCAATTTGAACCAGTCTTAATTTTTGTTGTGTGGTAAAGGGTTAACAGCATTAGTAGATGACAAACTAAATGTGGCTAAAATGATTATGTCTTTAACCTTTTCCCAAACAATGAATTTTAGACTGGTCCAAATTGAAAGAGTTTGCAGACGACAATTTTAAATTTGATGAAAATGACAGAAAGTTCTCCGAAAGGGTAGAAAACACTGTGGGAAAAGGAGAAATTGCTCGTTATGAGCAATTTCTCCTTTTCCCACAGTGTTTTCAAAAGACTTGTACTGAAGACACGTGAAAATCAGGACTTGTTTGGGAAAGGGTTAACAAGCTAGGAAACATTGTTGGAAAGAGAGAAAAATGCTGCTTTTTGTTCTTTTTGTACTAGGTTACATGTATCAAAGGTGTTTTTGCACAGGGTCATCTAAATCTACATGTACACCAAAATTTTAGGCTGGTCCAAATTTAAAGCATTTGCAGATGAAAAACTTGTCTAAAAAACTGAAATTGCCTTTGGAAGGGTAGAAAACATTGAGGGAAAAGGTGGAAATGTTTTCTTATACATATGTATTACCTGAAGAATGTTAAAATATAGGATTGTGTGTTAAAGAGTCAACTCTGAACTAGACAAAAAAAATTTGAAATGATCCATATTGAAAGCATTTGGAGATGAAAATCTAAATGTTACTAAATTGTTGAATTTTTTTCTCTGATTGGCTAGGAAACATTTTGGGAAAAAGATAAAATGCTGGTTGCTAGCATTTCTTCTTTTTACACAATGTTTTCGCAAGCTGTGTTCCTCAAGGTTGTTAACTCTTTACCAAACGACAGAATTTTTGACTGGACCAAATTCAAAGCATTTGCAGATGACAAATCAAACATTACGAAATGGATGATCTCTGTCTTTGATAGGGTAGAAAACATTGTGGGAAAAGAAGAAAATGCTGGTTACCAGCATTTTCTCCTTTTCCCACAATGTTTTCAAAAGCCTTCTCTGTCGGGGTCGTTAAAAGTCGTGATTGTGTGGTAAAGGGTTAAAAGAAGGGATTTTGTGGTGAAGGGTAAGACACATGATTATTTGGTAGTGGATAAAAGATTTTTCTTTGCAAGAGCTTAGATGTATCCATATTGAAGGCATATACAGACAAGAAGTTTAATGTGGCTAAAATGATTGGGTCTTTCCTTTACAAGGTATAAAAAAAAATTGTTGAAAAAGGGAGAAAAGCTCATCAGATTGACAGGCTAGCTTATCAGTCCAATTAACCCTTTACCACACAATCCCGACTTTAAATGACCCTGAGAAAGAAGCCCTTTGAAAACATTGTGGGAAAAGGAGAAAATGCAGGTAACCAGCATTTTCTCCTTTTCCCACAATGTTTTCTATCCTTTCCAAGACAAATTGCAATTTTTCAGTCACATTTATTTTGTCATCTGCAAATGCTTTTAATTTGCACTAGTCTAAAATTTTGTCATTTGGTAAAGAATTAATCAGTTAATTTCTCATAAAGTCACAGTTAGTCTGCTGTGATGATCGACTCTGATTTTCCTGGTTCCTGTTTTTTTCATCAAGTAATTTTGTGTTTAACATGTGATCAAAAGTGTATTATTCCTTCCCCCATATTATTTAATACTGTCCTGCAAATTTATTTCCAATACTTTCAGTCCTCTGATTATTCATTGGTTTCTGCTTACCCTACAGGGAACCATGTCATTCCACTCAGGTTCTGAAAAAGGATCCTAGTGATGCTGAGAATGATGAACCGGTAACCAGAGGAGAGCAGCCTTCGCCATCCACACAGGGGTCCTGTCATTTAGATGCTGCTTTGTCATCGGCTGGTTCCCAGCCCATGGTGTACTCTCACACAGAACAACTGGAACCAAAGGTTGGTAATTTGTTGGATCTTATAACCATGTCCTTTTACACACAGCAGGACACACAGTGCTCAAGTTGAGCTTGACTAGTTTTGCCCCTTTTTTGACTCATAATTTTCACTTAAAATCAAGCAACCACAGCCAAGTGTTGGAACCCGCATGAGGTGCTCTTGTTCATTTTGCAGTGTAGTTGGGTTACCCTTTCAAGAGGCCTTGTTTTATATTTTTTCATGCGAGTTGAAATTTTTTTTTAACGCAAATGTTACTAAATGTACATTTCTCTGCAAACTATACAGAAACCTGGACAATCACATGCAGTAAAAAAGTGCAAGTTTGGCATTTAACTCTTTACCACACAATCCCGAGTTTTAACGACCCTGAGGCAGAAGCCTTTTGAAAACGTTGTGGGAAAAGGAGAAAATTCTGGTAACCAGCATTTTCTCCTTTTCCCACAATGTTTTCTACCCTTACCAAAGCAAATTTCAATTATTCAATGACATTTACTTTGTCGTCTGCAAATGCCTTCAATTTGGACCAGTCTAAAATTTTGTCGTTTGGTAAAGAGTTAAATAACAGGTTTGGTCCCTTTGCAATTCTAAACTCCTCCGTCATTTTTTATGACAGCAAATATGACATCATCATGCTTATTTGATAATGATACCATGTTATTGATCATGTGATATTCCCTAAAACCTTTGCAAAATTCTGGGGTGAAATCTGAAGATACCTGTAGAAACTACGTAGCCCATTGAAAAAATACTACTGAAAAATAACTTTTCTTACATTTTCGTGTTTTTTTTTTTTACTCATGCATTAACATTCATTACTTGATGCAATTCAATAATGAATCAGTTTTGAAGGTTGGTGAGGATATAAAAGTCTGTAAAGCCTCTTGAAACTTGTCTGCAACAGGGCTCTTTCACAAGCTAGAGAAATAGTATTTGTGGTTTTTTGGTAGAGACTATAAACCTTTCAGGACCCTTTCTAAAATGAAATCATCTGTGGTGACAAATGTGGCTCTTCATTTTGATTATTTCTATTTTGCAAGGATATTTTCAAAGTCACCAGTTACAAATGTATTTATGGTGGTGATGGGCTACAGAAAAAGAAGGTATGTAATCTTTTTACAAATTTCAGGTTACAAAGCAAAAGTCCATGATAGAAGCTGAGAATGTAGCAACATCAGTTGACCAGAGTGCATCCAATCAGAAGCCAGGGTCTGTATCACCAGCCAATCAACTTTGTGATGAATCTTTTGTGACCAATCAGCTTCCAGAAGGGTTGAAGAAAATATTACTGAATGAAAGTAATATCGAGGGATCTATTTCAGTGGAGAAATCTAGTTTAAAGGACAAAGTAATCCTAGATGAAGTAGAAAACAAACCTTACACAGCTGAAACAAATGAAGCCCTAGAATTACATCGACAAGATTCTAGGTTGAAGTCAGATGTAAATCCAGTTGTGGCTATAATATCTCCAATGCGTCCCAAAATTCCAAGCGACAGTGGTGATTGCACAGAAGTAAAGGAAGTTGTGCCAAGTGAGCAGACTGCTCTGAAAGTCGTAGTGACAAACACTGAACCCACAAATGATAGGGCAACAAATATGAACCAGGCACCAACCCAGGCTCTTACAAAAACAGCTGTAAACACTGATACAGATCTGCACAGTGCTTACAATAACAGTATGAACAATTATCCAGAGGGGAGTACCGGAAATAGAAGCTGTGAGCAGCGAGAAACGTTTTTTACCCAACGACTCACAAATGCGACTGATCTCTTCTATCCAAACCGAATTGCAAATCGAGGAAGAGTGAGTCCAATACCGTCTCGGACTGACGTCTCTTCCAGCTCAACTTTTCAAGGTAATGCTTTGAACTGTTTTGGATTCAAAAGAATTGTCACCAATTACATGTAAATAGCCAACGTTCTAATGAATTGGTGAAAACAGCTTTTGTGTATTTAACTCTTTACCAAACGACAAAATTTTGGAGTGGATCAAATTGAAAGCATTTGCAGACGACAAATATTAATGTTTCTAAAATGATGATTTCTGCCTGTGATAGGTTAGAAATCGTGGTAGGAAAAGGAGAAAATGCTGGTTACCAGCATTTTCTTATTTTTCCACCATGTTTTCAAATGCCTTCTATTTCAGGGTCCTTAAAAGTCAGGATTGTGTGGTAAAGGGCTATCTCTTTACCAAACGACAACATTTTGGACGTTTCTAAATTGAGAGCATTTGCAGACGACAAAATAAATGTGACTCAAAAACAGAAAATTGTTTTGGAAAAGGTAGAAAAGATTGTGAGAAAAGGAGAAAATGCCGGTTACCAGCATTTTTTCCTTTTCCCACAATGTTTTCAAAACTCTTCTTCCCCAGGGTCGTCAAAAGTCGGGATTGTGTGGTAAAGAGTGAAATTGAGAATGGATTGTGAAAACAGCTACTGGTAAAAAATTAATGGATACTAGTTTAGCGCTCGTTCACACTCTTTCCTATTCTTTTACTCTTGTATTCCTGTACAAGTATTTTGTATCCTTTTATGTAATCCAAGGATAGAAAAGTGAGCCATGCCTGATAAATCATTTTCTCCTGTGCCCTGACTGTTTTATACCCTTCAACAACAAATTTAATTTGTGATCTGCTCATCCTGTCAATATAGATCAATGTAAAAATTTTGTCATCTTGTAACAATTTCAATGCTATTTCCACTTATTTTTCAGGGGGATCGTCAGAGGGTTTTGTCCCTGGTACGGGGCCTGTTTCACCTCGTGACATTGATAAGGACTATGTTATGTTAGATTCTGACTGCTTCGACGACAACTTTCCAAGAATTAGAGAGAGTAATACAGGAAGGCCAAGGATGAGAGAACAGTCTGGCAACAAAGGATGTGTTATATCGTGAAGATACTGTAGCAGTTTGTTGATAGATCTGTGTATTAGCTTAGCTGTTTTCAGCACAAAAAGTGAGTTATTGTCATAGCCCTGTCGGCTGCAATGTGATGAGAAAAGGTCAAACATTTTCTGACATCTCTGTCAGTACTAAAAATAGGGCATGTTTTTCCTCAAACTTTAGCTAGTGGTTAACCCCTTACCAAACAATCCCAAGTATTGATGACCCTAAATAAGAAGACTTTTGAAAAAATTGTGGGAAAAGGAGAAAATGCTGGTAACCAGCATTTTCTCCTTTTCCCACAATGTTTTCTGTTCTATCAGAGGACTTAAGCTCATTTGATTTATACTCGTATTTGTCATCTATGACATTTTGAATTTGAATAATTTTGAGTCTGAAATTTGTCTCGTGGGAAAGGGTTAATTTTCTAAAAGCGATCCCATACCAAGAGGGCAAGTAACCCTCTCAGTGTCCTTGACTTGGATAATTATGTCCATTTTTGTGGCATTTGTCAAAGACAATGCCACTATGAGTTCAATACAGCAATTTGAAAATCATGTATCGTATTTTGTGCAAAACCGCAGGAAGTAAACCCAATTAAACTCAATTTTTTTCAGACAAATAAATGTTTTGATTGAACTCAGATATGAAAACAAAAATGGCGTATTAAAATATATTGGACTAGGCCATTGATCATGGAAATACTTCTTTTTCTTTTCGAATATAGCTTGATCCGCTATGGTCTTATGTAGGCTTAATGATACACCCATATTCTTATTCCTGAACGCCCAACTCTGTGCTTGATCATCCCAAACCAGTTCGTTCCTGGGCTTATTCGTCCCTGGATATGTTCGCCAGGCCTTGTTCGTCCCACAAGATTTCACGCTACTCTATTGGATTGGTCATGACTATATAGTAGGTTGACTTTTAAGCAAATATTTTGAAACTATTTCTATAGTTTATTTTTCAAATTATTAATTCCACACAATGGCTTCCTTGACAAATGCCACACCAGTGCTTTCAACGCTTTGATTTAAATTAGAATTTTCATTGAAAAAGGACTTGCTGTGAAGCCTTGTAACCTGCATGTGGTGTATATCTTGTGTACAGTGCCTTGTGATATGTTTGTTGACTGACCAGAGATAATTGAGCGGTGCAATGGCAAAATGGGGTTTATTCCTTTACCAAAATCCTGGGTTTTAACGACCCTAAGGAAAAAGCCTTTTGAAAACACTGTGGGAAAAGGAGAAAATGCTGATTACCAGCATTTTCTCCTTTTCCCACAGTGTTTTCTATCCTTTCAAAGACAAAACCCATCATTTGAGTCTCTTTGAATTTGTTGTCGGCAAATGCATTCAATTTGGAAAAGTCTTAAATTTGGTTGTTTGGTAAAGAGTTAATACTTCTCAGTGATGCATTACACAAGGCAAATTATCTCATAATTGTAGAAATCCATTTTGTATGACAAAAGTCCATATAATGAGATACAAAGGTCCTTTGACATGCAGAAAATTTACAATTAGCAAAAATATTAGACGCTGGTCAGCCTGCTCGGACCGTGCAGGCTGACCTGGGTCAATACCTTTTGCAGATGCATTAAGCCCTCTTTTCACAGAGCATTGCTCAATTGTGTTTTTCAGTCATTGCCACTTTATTGAAAAAATCCAGAGTTTTAACAATGCTTTGAATGGAAAATACTCTTGAAAATATTGTTGGAAAAATAGAAAAGGCTAGTAACCAGCATTATCTCTTTTTCCCATTAATATCTATACCTTTTTTTTTTTTTACCCTTTAACACTCAATACCACCCTTTAATCACCCTGGAAAATAAGTCTTTTGAAAACATTGTAGGAAAAGGAGAAAATGCTGGTAACCAGCATTTTCTCCTTTTTCCACAATGTTTTCTACCCCATCAAAAAAAAATTGTACCATTTGTGCCACATTGAAATTGTGTTTTGCAAATGCTCTGAGTTTGGATAAGGCTAAAATTTGTCGCCTGGTAAAGGGTTAAGACAAATTGTATCATTTTGGCCACATTTAACACATGGTCTGCAAATGGTTTTGATTTGGATGAGACTAAAGAGTTAATTCATTACTTCCAAACACACTTTTGCAGTTAAAGACTAGCAAAATAGCCTTGTAATAAAGAAACAGAAACAGTAAAATTGGTAAAAATTTTTATACATGAATACATTCTAAAAAGCATTGTCAGGGGTGGCAAAATAAATCGTCAATTTAGACAGTATTTCCTGACATATATACTGAAATTTTTCAAGAAAATTGCTGTCTAACCCTTTAGCACACAGCCCGACTTTTAATGACTCTGCGAAAGAAGCCTATTCAAAAACATTGTGGGAAAAGTAGAAAATGATAATAACCAGCATTTTCTACTTTTCCCTCAGTGTGTTCTCTCTTCCCAAAACCAATTTCAATTTTTAAGTAAAAATTATTTTGTTGTCTTCTTGTCAGCAAATGCTTTCAATTTGGACTAGTCTAAAATTTTGTCCTTTGGTACAAAGATAATCGCCTCATGGCTTGAAGCAGAGCTCCAGATAGAGGGAGTGATTTTGATTTCAAAACTGAAAATATTAATTATTCTCCACTAAACCCTTTATTATGGGTACTCATTAGAATCGTCTCAAAGAGACCATTCTAATGAGTACCCTCAACATAGGGTTTGGATTTAGAATACCATCACTCCCTCTTATCAGGAGCTCTGTTGAATATCATGTTTTTTTATGTTTGGTTAAGTAAGCTAAAACTGAATTGGACACCTCCTCTGATAGTCGCAAATGAATAAATTGCTTATTTAAAGGAACTTTCTTTACCTTTTGCCAGAGTGTTTTTCGTTAAAAGGGGTCTGCTGCAAAACATTTCTGTGCAGGTGGTAATAAGTTTATCCCTGAACCACACAGTGCAGAGATGAAGAGTTTTCACTACCCTGGGGAAGAAGCCTGGGTCAGCTATGTCTTTGAAATGAGGCTTAGGATAATTAAGCTATTGCCAAATACGGCACTTTTTGCTTATCTCAAAATTTGAGACATCAATGCTTTACCACACAATCCCGACTTTAAACAGCTCTGAAGAAAAAATCTTTTGAAAACTTTGTGGTAAAAGGAGAAAATGCTGGTAACCAGCATTTTCTCCTATTCCTACAATGTTTTCTACCCTTCCCATATCAAATTTTAATTTTTTGAGCCACATTTGATTTCTTGTATGCAAAAGCTTTCAATTAGGACCAGTCTAAAATTGTGTCGTTTGGTAAAGAGTTAACTTTTGTGGAGAGTGTTAAGCAAAATCAGCCTGTACATACTGTGCAGTTCAAAATCATGCTCTACACTCTCTGCTGCTCTCCCTGTGATTTTGGTTATTCAAACCTTATTTGATGCAAGCAAACTTAACCCTTTCCCAAACGACAAATTTTGGATTGGTCCAAATTGAAAGTGTTTGCAGACGACAATTTTAAATTTGATGAAAATGGCAGAAAGTTATCAAAAAGGGTAGAAAACACTGTGGGAAAAGGAGAAATTGTTCGTTACGAGCAATTTCTCCTTTTCCCACAGTGTTTTCTAAAGACTTGTACTGCAGACACATGAAAACCAGGACTTGTTCGGGAAAGGGTTAATGTGTATGCATAGATAAAAACACACATGTGCCTAAATGTGTGTAAATGTAAAGACAAATTGAGGGTAATTTATGTGATAAATCCTGATGTATAGCATTGACTGTGTTTTTAGTCTAATGTCATGGACATTTGTCATGAACAGTGTGAGCGTAGGGAAAGAGGAAGTATCTTCCTCTACCTGCAGTGGTTCCCTTATTTGAATGGATGTATAACATTGACTGTGTTTTTAGTCTAATGTCATGGACATTTGTCATGAACAGTGTGAGTGTAGAGAAAGAGGAAGCATCTTCCTCTACCAGCAGTGGTTCCCTTATTTGAATGGATGTATAGCATTGACTGTGTTTTAAACACCATACGAACAACAAATCAATCAAATTCGCTAGTCTGTCAGTACTTTCAGTACTTTGATTAGTCTAATGTCATGGACATTTGTCATTAACAGTGTGAGTGTAGGGAAAGAGAAAGCATCTTCCTCTACCAGCAGTGGTTCCCTTATTTGAATGGATGGATAGCCCTTTACCACACAGTCCTAACTTTTAATGACCCGGAGAAAGAAAGGTTTTGAAAACAATGTGGGAAAAGGAAAAAATGCTGGTAACCAGCATTTTCTTCTTTTTCCACAATGTTTTCTATCTTCCAAAAACAAATTTTAATTTCGAGTATCATTTATTTTGTCATCTGCGAATGCTTTCAATTCGGACAAGTCTAAAATTTTTGTCGTTTGGGAAAGAGTTAATCTCTTTAGCTACCAATATCAAGGTGTGGTAGGGAGCTATCATTAAATGTAATTATTGATCTTAAGTTGTAAAAACTTGTATCACAATCAATGTAAAAATGCATAAGATGAACTGAATGAAGTTTAATGAACTTCAATGATTGTTTTTTATTTTGTACATTAACCCTTTACCAAATGACAAAAATAGTAGACTGGTCCAAACTGAAAGCATTTGCAGACTACAAAATAAATGTTACTGAAAAATGGCAGTTTGTTTTGGATAGGACAGAAAACATTGTGGGAAAAGGAGAAAATGCTGGTTACCAGCATTTTCTCCTTTTCCCACAATGTTTTCAAAAGGCTTCTTTCTCAGAGTAGCTAAAAGTCAGGATTGTGTGGTAAAGGGTTAAATTTTTTTGTTCCATTCATAGTGCTATGTTCCATGATGTATTTGTGTTTTGAATCATAGACTAATTGAGCTTGTTTGTGAAATACATAATCTTTATTTTTTGTTATATTTCTTAATGTTCACTTGGAAAATTGATTGACTCATATTTATGAAGTTTTACATGTCTGAAAGTGCTTTATTGTAGAAATTCGATTTTAATTCTTTACCGGACGACAATAGTTTAAACTTGTTTAAGTTGATAGCATTTGCAGATGACAATATGTCTCAAATTGGATTTTCTCAGAAAGAGTAGAAAGCATTGTCGGAAAAGGAGAAAATTCTGGTTACCAGCATTTTCTGCTTTTCCAACTATATTTTCAAAAGTCTCCTTCATAAGGGTCGTTAGTACTCTGAATTATGTGTTAAAAGATTAATTTTGTCAAGGCAAATGACTGACTAACTTCCTGCCTGGTCTGGGCAGATCCAGAACAGGGCATTTTGCCCCAAACACTTATTATGCATGTGCCTTTTGTGTGTAATGTTAAAAAAGGTAATAGCTGAAAGATGCTTTTATGTCACTTTAGCATTAACTCTACCAAACAACAAAACTTTAGACTGGTACAAATTGAAAGCATTTGCAGACGACAATATTAATGTAACTCAAATATTGAAATTTGTTTTAGGAAGGGTATAAATATTGTGGAAATGGCTCTTAACTCTTTACCAAACGACAAAATTTTGGACTAGAGCAAATTCAAAGCTTTTGCAGATGACAAATTAAATGTAACTTAAAATGATGATTTTTGTAATTGATAGGGTAGAAAACATTGTGGGAAAAGGAGAAAATGCTGGTTACCAGCATTTTCTTCTTTTCCCACACTGTTTTCAAAAGGCTTCCTTCTCAGAGTTGTGAAAACCAGGGATTGTTTGGTAAAGGGTTAAGATTATTATCATTATTTATCCAAAGAGGGTGAAACTCAACTTTAGCTGGGTTTCTAAACAATGTACATCAAAATCAGACTTCTTTTTTGGACAGTGTAGACTAAGATCAGACTGCACCTAACATGCAGTCTGATCTTGGATGTACATTGTCTGTTTCTTTGTTAAATATACTAGCAAAATCGCCCTTGCAATTGCATGTTTCTAAGAAATTCCAGGTATTTATTTAGCTTGTTTGGGGTTAAGTATAAGTCTTGCTTCAAGGTATGTAATAGTTTGAAATCCCTGGCTATGCCTTTGTGGAACCTACAAAGCCAAACTGAAATTCTAGTTTAGCCTAGGCTTATTCTACTCTGGGTGTACCAGGTGCAAAATTAATGAGAATTCCTATCTTGACTGGATGAAATCAAGAATACCAATCTGGCCCAGCTAGACTCTGGATTTTTCTGGATATTACTGGTAACCATTTTGCCTGACAACAAAGTGTTGGATTGTGGTGGAGTCAAAAATAGAAAAGCTTTAGGAATCATTGTGAGAAATAAAATGTCGCTCTTTCTCACAATAATTATGTTTCACCCTTTGAAAGACAGATTCTATCTCTTGAGCCATTAAGTTTGTTTTTTGTGCGTGCGTCAGTCAGTCCATCCGTCCCTCCGTGCGCCCGTCCGTGCGTTAACTTTTATTTCAAACATCTTCTTCTCTGAAACTACCCATCCAATTTTCATGAAACTTCACAGAAATGATCCTGCCATGGTCCTCTTTAGAATTTATTGAAAGAATTAGATTCCTTCAAAAACTCTGGTTGCCATGGCAACAAAACTGAAAAATATTGGAAATCTTTAAAAATCTTCTTGTCTGAAACCATAAGGCATAGAGCTACCAAATTTGGCATGTAGCTTTATTCAGTAGACTTTTATCATGTTTCTTCAAATTATAGCCCTGGTGTCAAAATTGGCTCTGCCCCAGGGGTCACAAGTTTTACAAAGGCTTATATAGAGAAAACTTTAAAAATATTCCTGTACCTAGCCATAAGACCTAGAGCTACCAAATTTTGCATTTAGCTTGATCCAGTGGGGGTCTACCAAAGGTGCCCAAATTACAGTCCTGGGGTCAATTTGTCTTCATGCTTGGGGGTGGGGGGGGTTCACAAGATTTACATGGGCTTATATAGGGAAGACTTTTAAATCTTGGTGTACATAGCCATAAGGCTTAGGGCTACCAAATTTTACATAATTATAGCAGTATCTAGTGAACACCAACAAAGAGGGTCCGAGTTACAGCCCTAGGATCAAGTTTGGTCCTGCACCAGGGGTCAAAAGTTTTACATGGGTTTATGGAGTGAAAACTTCAGAAACCGTCTTGTTACTAGCCATAAGGCCAAGAACTCCCAAATTTGGCATGTTATTCTTCTAATACACATATTCCCCATTTAGTCGACTGTAGCCCTGGGGTCAAAGTTTTATAAGGGCTTATATAGTGAAGACTTCTCTGTATGGTTTATATTTATAAGCCAGTGGAGCGATACAGGGCCATCATGGCCCTCTTGTTTGACAGTTTAGCATCAAGTTATGCTGTCTGAACTTGACATACCCTGTCCACAAAAACATAAGGTTGTTCTTTTTTGTGTTGATGGTTACCCACTGGATTTGTACAGGAAAAATGTTAATTGTGTTAACTCTTTACCACATGACAAAATTTTAGGCTGGTCCGAATTGAAAGCATTTGCAGATTACACACCAGATGTGCCTCAAATGACTGAATTTATTTCTGAAAGGTTAGAAAACTTTGTGGGAAAAGGAGAAAATGCTGGTTACCTGCATTTCCTCCTGTTCCCAAAATGTTTTCAAAAGGCTTCTTCTTCAGGGTCGTTAAAACCAGGATTGTTTGGTAAAGGGTGAAAGGAGAATTATTTTTTTCACTAGATGACAAAACCTTAGACAAATCCCATTTGAAAGCCTTTGTAGATGACAAATGTGGCCCAAATGATGGTATTTGTCATTCAAAGGACAGAAAATATAGTAGAAAAAGGAGAAAATGCTGGAAACCAGCATTTTCTCCTTTTCCAACCATGTTTTCAAAGGCGTTCTTCAAGGTCATTAAAATGCAGGTTTTTTGGGGGAAAGGTCTAAATAGTGTAAAATGTTAAAAACATTTCCATGACTTTATCCAATACATGATTAAAAACATGAACTTTATCATAGCAATGTATGATAGAGTTTTAACTCCTTGCAGAGATTTCAGACATTTCAGACTTGTCCTCATCAAAAGTACCTGCAGATGACAGATTAACCCTTTACCACACAATCCCGACTTTTAACGACCCTGTGAGAGAATCCTTGTGAAAACATTGTGGGAAAAGGAGAAAATGCTGTTAACCAGCATTTGCTCCTTTTCCCACAATGTTTTCTACCCTTCCCAAAACAAATTTTTATGTTTCAGTCATCGTCTGCAAAAGCTTTCAATTTGAACCAGTCTAAAATTATGTTGTTTGGTAAAGAGTTAAGTGTGGTTAAGAAAGTAAAATTCCTCTTTTGATGCGTAGAAAGCATTCTGGTTACCAGCATTTTACTCCTTTTCCCACAATGTTTTTATAAGCCTTCTCTACCAGGGTCTTTAAAACTTGGGATTGTTTGATAAAGGGTTAACACAGCAATTGCTGCATTGCATTGGTAACCAGCATTTTCTCCTTTTCCACCAATGTTTTCTACCCTTCCCAAAACAAATTTAAATTTTTGAACTTCATTTGTTTTGTTGTCTGCAAATGCTTTCAATTTGGACAAGTCTGAAATTTTGGCGTTTGGGAAAAGTTGAGACTGAGCACTTACCCTTTTTCAGTTGTTTTGTAACGCTATTTAAGATGACAGAATTTCAGAGTTGAAAGCGTTTGCAGATGAAAGTTGAAATTCAGCTGCAAGGATTTTATTTGTCTTTGAAATGCAATACAACATTGTGGGAAAATGAGAAAATACTGGCTACCAGTAATGTATTCTTTTTCCAACTTGTTTTTTTTCTTCCGTTTCAAAGAAAAAAGTCATTATTTAACTTGAAAAATAATTAGTCATTTTAAATTGTCTGCAAATGCTTTAAATTCAAACCAATTTAACCCTTTCCCAAACAAGCCCTGGTTTTCACGTGTCTGCAGTACAAGTCTTTTGAAAACACTATGGGAAAAGGAGAAATTGCTCGTAACGTTTCCCACAGTGTTTTCAACCCTTTTTGAGAACTTTCTACCATTTTCATCAAATTTAAAATTGTCGTCTGCAAACTCTTTCTGTTTGGACTAGTCCAAAATTTGTCGTTTGGGAAAGGGTTAACTTTCTCCCAAATGGCCAGACTAGTCTGAACTAAAAGCATTTGTGGACGGTAAGACCACAAAATAAATTTTCCTATTAATGACTAATAGTTAGGAAGGGCAGAAAACGTTGTGAGAAAATGCTGGTTACCAGCATTCTCCCCTTTTCTCTCAATGCTTTCAAAAGCTTTCTCTTTCAGGGTCGTAAAAAAAGGAATTGTGTGGTAAAGGGTTAACATTTTGTTGAGTGGTTAAGAGTCAACAGTATTCTCCTTTTCCCATTGTCTTTACCAGACAACAAAATTTTAGACCTGTCCAAGTTGAAAGCATTTGCAAACTACAGAATAAACACAATAACCAGCATTCTCTCCTTTTCCCACAATGTTTTCAAAAGCTTTCTTTCTCAGGGTCGTTAAAAATCTGGATTGTGTGGTAAAGGGTTAACCCTTTATCAGATGGTACAAGTTTAGACTTGTCCAAACTGAAATTATTTGCAGATGTGAATTGTTGCGAAAATGATAAAATTTGTCTTTGAAGGAACAGAATAACATTTCCTCCTTTTTCCCCAATATTTTCAAAAGTCCCTTCCCTTGAGGTTTTTCAAACCTTTACCACACAATCCCGAGTTTTAACGACCTTGACGAAGAGGGCCTTTAAAAACAGTGTAGTAATAGTTATCAGCATTTTCTCCTTTTCCCACACTGTTTTCTAAATTTTCAAAGAAAGTTTCCACCATTTTAGCTGGATTTCATTTGTCGTCTGCTAATGCTTTGAATTTGGACATGTTCAAAATTTTATCATTTTGAAGAGTTAACCCGTGATAGTGTAGTAAATGGTTGAACATGTCAAAAGGTCAGTGAGTCACGCCTAGCAGCCTAAGGGTTAACCCTTTACCAAACGACAAAATTTTAGACTGGTCCATATTCAAAGCATTTGCAGACGACAATTTAAATGTGGCTCAAAAATTTAAATTTGTTTTGGGTAGGGTAGAAAACATTGTAGGAAAAGGAGAAAATGCTGGTTACCAGCATTTTCTCCTTTTCCCTCAATGTTTTCAAAAGGCTTCTTTTTCAGAGTCGTTAAAAGTCGGGATTGTGTGGTAAATGGTTAAAGTGCCGAATAAACCAAATGACATTCACAGTATAGAATAAATTCAAGGTAATTGCAATTTTGTGGTGACTTTTTGTCTGCAGTGTTGCACTTTTTGCAGTCTGATCTTGATCTACACTGCCACAATGGCAATATAGTAGTAAAAGGCACTTTAATGGTGATATACCCAGTAATTCCAAAAGTAGGCCAATCAATGTGGGTGTTAAAATTCATTTTAATTTAAAATACTACATGTATATAATGGAAATTACAGTGAAGATGACAATCTCTTATTGTAGTGTAGATCCAACTGTTAGTTGCTTTGAGAAAAATGAACTTTAAAATCAGGCAAATGGTAAACGAGAGATAGAGCAACTCACCAACCTCCCAATCCTATTTCTTTCTTTTTTTTTCTTCCATAAACAGACAAAATGTCTATGTTTTTGGAAATATGGCCACAAAGAAAGCAGTTAATAGTGCTGAAGTCATGCTTTCTTGATATTGACTAAAATACTTAACCCTCTACCACACAATCCCAAGTTTTAAAGACCCTGGTTACCAGCATTTTCTCCTTTTACCACAATGTTTTCAGAAGTTTTCTTTCTCGCGGTCGTTAAAAGTCAGGATTGTGTGGTAAAGGGTTAACTCTCTACCACATGACAAAATCTTCGACTCGTCCAAACTAAAAAGCATGATTTACAGACAACAATTTAAATGTGGCCCAAATGATGGAATTTGGCTTTGATTTTGTAGAAATCATAGAGGGGGAAAGGAGAAAATGCTGCTTACCAAAGCCTTCTCTTGCAGGATTGTTAAGACTCGGGCTTGTGTACTAAAGGGTTAAGTCTCTAAAACAAATTTTGGACTTGTCCAAAACTTAAGTGTTCGCATACAACAAATTAAATCTGGCTTCAATGGTGGTATTTGGCTTTGAAAGGGCTGAAAACAATTGTGGAAATCAGAAATGTTTTGAAAAGTCTTCTCATTCAGCATCATTGTAGCTTTAAACTGTTTGGTAAAGGGTTAACAGTTGATTGCACAGGCTTTATTTCACTATTTACTGGACAAAGTTTTAGACATGTCCATATTGGAAACCTTTGCAAATGACAACATAAATGTGGCTAAAACAATGGAGACAAGAATGCAGTCTGAAGGACAGCTATATCCCCCGCCACAGGTGGACCCAGACAGCACTTCATTGCACCGATCCTTTTATAATCACCTTTTCATTGTCATATCATGATTAAACAATGCTGACAGACATAAAACACCAAGCCATCTGTCCATCCATATCTTTGGTCGAAGGATGAATTCAAGGTAAAGCAGTATACCAATATAATTTCTTGATGATATATCTGTAAACACGAAATCTGCATTTTGCAAAATCTGCAAATACTTAAGTTGCAAACACAAAAGTCAAGCTTCTAACATTATACCTATGACCCTAAAGTGTTACACAGAAGAGCCATGGATATGTGTTCTGCATATTTTCTTTTACTAAGGTCAATATATTATGGATTATGTGTACTGCATTTCTGCTCTATGTGATCTATATGTATCTGAAGTATGAAGTCAAGAGCTTGTAAACCTTGAAAGTTATTCTCCGGACAAGAGCCTAATATTTAAAATAACAAAGGGCAATAACTCCAAAAATAATGAGGGAAGAGTTATGGATCTTGTGCACTGCACTTGTCCTCAATGTGATTTATCTGCATATGAAGTTTGGAGTTGATAGCTTTCTTACTGTGAAAACTAGAACTGTCGCAAAGCAGAAAAATTCCCACCACCAGCACCTTGTCACTGAAGCAGCACAATCAGAGAACCGAACTGATGTTCAAAAGAAAGTTCCCCAGTGACCTTGACCTTTGGCCCATGTGACCCCAAAACAATTGGGTACCTCTCTGGATCATGAACAACACTTGTATAAAGTTTCAAAAGGCTTTTGAGCTAGAGCACAGAAATGGTTTTCAAAGTTCACCCATGATCTTGACCTTTGACTCAGGTGACCAAAAAACTATAGGGCATCTCCTTGGGTCATGAGGAACACTTGTATAAAGTTTCAGGGTCCTAGGTCAAACAGCTTTTGAGATAGAGCGTAGAAATGAAATGGTGGACAGACAGATGGGTGGATGGATGGATGGATACAGAGACATCTTGAAACCAGTTTATTCCCTTCTACTTCATAGCTTCATAGGTTGGGGGGAGTATATAATACTCCACTCATCACAACTCGCTGATTCCATACCTACATCTAATATCGTAACTATAAAGGAGGTTTCCATTTTGAACTACCATTCACATGATTTTAAACGTGGCCGCTCCTGTAATCACTTAGCAATAACATGGACAACCATGGTTAAGTTATTCACATTTATCGATCTGTCGATGAAAGCTCCCAACAGAATTGATAAACCACGCAAAAAATTGAGTTTACGAACTGTTTGCCAGCTGAAATATTCTTAGAAAGATCTCAGTGGAAAATTGTGACTCGTGTTTTCTTTTTCAAGAGGAGCATGACAGTTTCAATAATGGTAAAACGATGTTCTTCCAGCGAAGTGCCAATGTACCGTGTAGGTGCATATCAATCTACATGATACAGATGAGGGATGTGATCACCAGACAAAGGTATGCCGAATGAACATAACTGACAAAATTCAATTTGTAAAATAAAAAAGGGCAATAACTCTAAAAATACTGCCCACAGAGTTATGGATCTTGTGCACTGCACTTGTTCTCAATGTAATTTGTCTGCATATGAAGTTTGAAATCGATAGCATTTATACTTTGAAATTTATGCTCCAGACAAAAATCCAATTTGCAAAGTTGCACAGGGAAATAACTAAAAACATAATGAAAACAGATATATTGATCTTGTGCACTGCACTTGTCCTCAGTATGATTTATCTGCATATGAAATTTGAAGTCAATAGTTTTATACTTTGGAAGTAATGCTCCAGACAAAAATTCAATTCATAAACAACAAAGGGCAGTAACTTCAAAAATACTGACCACAAAGTTAAAGGTTTTGTGCAGTGCACTTGTCCACAATGAGATTAATCTGCTTATGAATTTTGAAGTTGATAGCTTAGATACTTTGGAAGTTATGCTCTGGACAAAAACACAATTTGTAAAAGCAAAGGGCAATAACTCAAAATAAACTGACCACAGACTTATGGATCCTATGCACTGCACTTGCCTTCAAAGTGATTTATCTGCATATGGAGTTTGAAATTGATAACTCTCATAGGAAGTCATGTGTCAAAACTACAATTGGTAAAATAACGAAGGGCAATAACTCCAAATATAATTAAGACAGAGTTATGGATCTTGAGCACTGCACTTGTCCTCAGTGTGATTTCTCTGCATATGATGTTTGAAGTTGATAGCTTTTATACTTTGGAAATTATGCCCCAGACAAAATTTCCATGTGTAAAATAACAAAGGGCAATAACTTAAAAAAAACAACAGAATTGTGGATTTTAAATACTGCATTTGTCCTCAATGTGATTTATGTGCATCTGAAGTTTGAAGTCAAAAGCTTGTTTAAATTGGAAGTCATGCTCTGGACAAAAATCTAATGTGTAAAATAACAAAGGGCAATAACTCAAAAAATAGTAAAGATAGAGTTGTGGATCTTGTGTAATGCACAGTGTCTCACTGAGTTAAATATTTGACCAAAGTTTAATGAAAATCTTTCCAAGTGTTCAGGAGATATGGGGCAGACAAGAAAGTGTTACGGATAGACAGACAAAGGCCATTCCTATAATCCCTCCCACACTTTGCGGGGGATTAAAAAAGTTTACTTGTGGCATTTTCTCCTTGTACCAGAATGTTTTCAAAAGCCCTCTTCCTCAGGGTCGTAGATACAGGATTGTGTGGCAAGGGTTAAGAACATGGAACTTGTAATCAGGTCATTTAGGGTCAGTATTCACCAACCATTCTTCAGAACATTGTTAGACTTATTCTACAGAATTTTCTGAATTTAAAAGTAATGCAACTTCTGAGTGGCTAAACCATTTGATTTAGCCAATCAGGATTTGTGTTACTTTCAAATTAAAAAAATCTGACAAAGATTCAGAATGTTCATAAGAATGGTTGGTGAACAAGGCCTCTTGTTTAAGTCTGCTCAGGGTATTAGTCATGTGGCAGTGTCCTTAGGCAAGGTACAGCAGTACCCTAGCCTGGCACTTGTGAAATCCAAGATGTGGACAACTGAGCTTATGCCTGGATTGAACTGAAACACTGTTGAAAACAGTGTTAGCCTATTTAATCTCTTACCAGATGACAAAATTCAGAATCGTCCAAAATGAAACTGCAGATGACTATGTAAATCTGGCTCAAACAACAGAATTTTTTTGAAAGAGTAGAAAACATTGTGGAAAAAGGAGAAAATGCTATTTGCCAGTGGCATTTTCTCGTTTTCCACAATGTTTTCAAAAACCCTCTTCCCCTGTGTCATGAAGAATTGCTTGGTAAAGGTTAACAGTCTGGGTCTATAATCAAGAAATCCTTGTTTGATTCAGCTGGCAGCATTTATTATGTGGCAGTGCCCTTTGGCAAGTTATTGCAGAAACCAGCACTGTACTGTTGGAAGCCTGGGAGAAATGAATACGTAAGCTATTGTCCCAATATGACTGAAATATTTTTGAAAGCAGTTTAACCCTTTATTCAACAACAAAGACTAGACTCTTTTAAAGCTGAAAGCATCTGCAGATGATTAAATTCAAATTAGTAGAAAGGAAATTAATAGTTTTCTGAAAGGATTGAAAACTTTGTGGGAAGAGGAGAAAATGCTGGGGGTCCCTATAAACTTAGAAACAGAACCCAAACAAAATGCAACGAAACGGAACGAAATGCAAAACGGAACGAAACGCAATGAAACAGAATGAAATGCAACGAAACGGAACGAAATGCATCAAAACGAAACACAACGAAACGGGAACAAAACGGAATGGGAACGAAATGGAAACGAAACGAAATGAAGGGCAATGTAGCAGATATTCAGTCTGTTACTCAGAAATTTTTTCTTGACGATATCTTGTACTGGTTCAAAATTGGGTCACGTTGGGTTCCTGTGCCAAATCTCAGAAAAAAAAAACAAACTTACATGCACTCTAGAGGTCACAGTTTTAGTCATATCTCATGAAAATTGGTCTGATTCTTTATCCTGATGATATCTGGGATATATTGTTGAAGTCTTGGACTAATTCAAAATAGGGTCACGTCGAGTTAGAAAATCTTCGAAAAACTTTCTGTGCAATCTAGAAGCCATATTTTCAGTCTGCGACTCATGAAATTTGATTAGAATGTTTGTCTTGATAACATTTTGAACAAGATAAAACTGGGTCACTTTGGATAAAAAAGTAGGTCACTAAGTAACAATCATGTGTTTACATCATCACAGCCTGAATGGCTTCAACTTAATCAATCCTAGACGGCTTTACTCAGGTTAGTGCTTTTGGGCCAATGGCCCTCTTATATTATCTTTTCTATTCTGATTTTTATTCCCATACATGGCAAGTTACATGTATCGAACTCATTTTTTCCCTTTTTTTGTTGTTTTGTTTCAGTTGTCAGTACGATATTTTGCAAAAAAAATAGCAAACGTTTGTTACTAATGTTTGTCTTGCTCAGTATTCAGTGTTCCTCTAAGTCTTTAGACATTAAAGAGTAAAAGAATTCAGAGGTGAGTCAATCCTGAGTCACAATGATGTTAGCTGCTCTAAAGCCAAAGGCAGGGTCTGTCTTCGTCAGTATGTTTTAATGAATTTCTGCCCTGAAGCTGTTTTACTGATTTCAGCCAAATTTCATATGCTGCTTACATGAACAAGTGAAAGGAAAGGACAGTTTATTAACCCTTAGGCTGCTCAGCCCGACTTGCTGCACTTTTGCGGACAGTGTACTTAAATATCAGGCTTCACAAAACGTACAGTCATGATCTGTGGTCTACACTGTCCGATATGGTATTTTCCTTCCGGCAAAATCAACTCTGAAATTGCAGTAATGGGTTTAATCTATTGATTTAAAATTTAGCTTCATTCATTTTAGCAGTTTGATGGTTAAATCAATTGTGATTCCCATTGCAAGATGACTGTCTGGTCCTCAAAGGTCCAAGTCAAGGTCATTAGTGTCCTCAAGAAAATGTGAAAGACCCAGGGAGATCCACAGTCCTGGAAAGCAAACTAATACATGTACAGTTTGCAAAGAAGAATTTAGACAAGATGCAAGTCGGGTTAGCCGTTTTGTTATAGAAAACAGCTCTAGCTGATGCCCTCTTTACTTCTTCCTCTGTTTTGGGCCTGAAAACGCACATTTTCATAACCGTTCACCTGCAATATGCCAGTTTAAGGAGCGTCAAAGATGGGATGTGTTACGTATGTAGGCATCAAATGAGTAAAGCATATTACATTTGCAGAAGTAATAAAGAAATAACAACTGTTTTTGTTCAGTGAAATATCATTTTTATAGCCATAACACATGCCAGCCAAATATAAACAATGCTTGACTTCCAAACTAAAACCATTTGCAGACAACAAACTAACCCTTACAGCCTCTTCCTCTTCTATAGTTGCTTTTGTTGCCTGTGTAGATCAAGATCAGACTTCACAAACATGTAGTCTGATCTTTGATCTACACTGTCCACTTTGCTTGCTGATTCAGCACAGACAAAAGGAAGCAAGGAAAATGTTAACTCTCAATGAGATTTGTTTAGGAAGGATAGAAAACACTATGAAAGAAGAAAATACTGGGTACCAGCATATTCTCCAAGACAAATGGGTGATTTACCCTTTACCACACAGTCCCGACTTTTAATGACCCTGTAAAAAAAGCCTTCTAAAAACATTGTGGGAAAAGGAGTATTTTCTCCTTTTCCCACAATGTTTTCTACCCTTACAATAACAAATTTCAATCTTACAGTCCCATTTATTTTGTCGTCTGCAAATGCTTTCATTTGGACCAGTCTAAAATTTTGTCGTTTGGTACAGAGTTAAATGAGACCAAAAGATTTGTGACTGATGACTTTTGGAATGAATGGACAGCATTACAATGCTTTTGATAAAAAAAATCTTGTCTGAAATATATGTAAAATTAGGAAACTCATATTGGCTACAAGCACATTGAAAACAGGAGATAAAGTCACATGTATACACTAGATTTGAAATGTATAGGATAAGTGGTATTTGTCGCATGTATTTCTGTATCAGTGTGACTGCAAATACAAGCAAGAAATTTGGTTCCAGCATTTTCTTCTTTTCCTACACTGTTTTCCGTCTTACCAGAGACAAATCTCTTGCTCTGGACCACATTTAATTTGTTGTCTGCAAATGCTTGAATTTGGTCACATCTAGATTTTTGTCATCTGGTAAAGAGTTAAATATTCCAGGGGTGTCATTTGATACCATCCAATTCATTGTAGCCAGTTTTTGGAGAGAGTTTGTACTGGGTCCTACCATTCCTAAGAACAGTATTGGTCATATTTTAAGATATTCTGTAATTTGAAAAGGACACAATTTCTAAATTGCCCAGCCAATCAGATGTTGTGTGGCTTTCTAAATCTAGAAATTAGACCTGGAACAAAATAACGAATGGTTGGTGAATACTAACCCTGACTATAATTCCTAAGTAAACTATTTGACAAACAGAGGCAGAATCTCTTGTCAAAAATTGTACAGTGTAACCATTTATCACACAATTGTATGTTTTAATGACCTTGAGGATACAAAGCCTTTTGAAAACATTGTGGGAAATGTTAACCAGTGGGAAATGGTGACCAACATTTTCTCCTTTTCCACCGTTGTCTTCAACCCATTCAAGGACAAATTCCAACATTTGCCATCTGCAAAGGCTTCAGTTTGGACAGCTCCCAAAATGTTGTGGTTTGCCAAAGGGTTAAATAAAGTAGAAGCACACCTATGAAAGTCAGGTGTCACAGATCCAACCTCAAATATTTAACTCTTTCGGCGCCAAATATACAAAATTGGCCTCTTTTGATGGCTGTAAATACAATCCACTGAGTTGCCGGAAGATTTTAATCACATAGGCTTGACCAAACATGCAGAGGGCATAGATCAAAGATCGGCCTGCACGTTCTGTGCAGTCTGAACTTGATCTATGCCGTGCACAAAAGTCCCTGTTTTCGCCTATGGCGCTGAAAGGGTTAAGTAATTCTTTACTAAACAAACCTGTGTTTTAACGACCCTGAGCAAAAATGCTTTTGAAAACACTGTGGGAGTAGGAGAAACCTGCATTTTCTCCTTTTTGTACTGTTTTCTACTGTATTCAAGACAAATCCAATCACTTGTGCAACACTGAACCTTTCCTATGCAATCTTTTTTTTTGTTTTGTAAAAAGTTAAACTTGGCATTTTTGCACCAGACTATTTGCACCAATATGTACTGCCAGTTCTACCAGAAGACTATGGTATAAATCAATCAATGATTCCCAATGATCTGCAATTTTCACATCTTCAGTAGAAGATCTGTGAAAACCTACTTGTAACCAGCATTTTTATTGTAGTACATGTATCATGTAATACACATTCACATTCCATGTTCAAATTATACATAGCCCCAAAAATAAGGGAACCCGGTTACTTGTTCCTTCTGGCATAATATGTCAGGGTGACTTTACCTCTCAAAACTGCAACAGATTCCAACAGCAACGATACACAGTAACATCTCCAGTATGCCAGCCAAGTGTCATGCAGGTGTTGCTGCACATGGAGGTCACATCCGATATATTGATTTTGATTCCATATCTGTTATATGTTTTAGGAAAAATGAAGATTTTCCCAAAGATGACATACAAGGGTTCCCTTATGTTTGATTCTATGTATAGTTGAATGTGGACTCAAGGTCTATAAATATGGAATATTATGTTGTACTAAATTTCGTGGCGCTTGTTTTGGCTTTGAGCTACATGGGAAAATTTGATATCACACACACACACAAAAGTCCAGTGAAACCTCAAGATTTTCTTACACAGAACACCAAATACCAGCACCAGGTCAGTTACTACAACATAATATTCCTTTTATTGCCTAGATCCATCTACAAATTTCAAAAACAAAGCATTGCAATTAATGGCAGTTATGTCCTAAAACCATTAAAATGGTAAACAAAGAAAAATAAATGTACAAATACTGATTCAGTAGGTAACAACTTCATTTTTGACTAAATAGTGGATGGGTGTCATTGTGCAACATTTTGTCAAATCAAAACCGATCTCAACTTATACAACACGCAGATTACGTCATCATACCATGTTGGAGCTCTCCAAAAGTGGTGAGTTTAAAAGGCAGACTGCCTCATAAATCGCTGTCTAAATCAAGTCTTTTCGCGAAATTGTTCTGAAACACAGTCTGTTTCGTCATGGTTGTATAAATAAACCGAAATAAAAAAAAAACTGAAGTAGGTACGGTGGCAATGAGGTGACATGTGCATTTTTTTTTTGTATTTATCTCGTTCCCACGAGATAATTTGTTTTCTTGAGTTTTTTTTTTTTTTTTTTTTAAATATGCAAAAAACAAAATTCGTTTTTCTCGATTTTTTTTTTTTTTTTTTCTAATAAAAAATTATGCAAAAAACAAAATTCGTTTTCTCGAGTTTTTTTTTTTTTTTTTTTTTGAAAAACAATTCAAAAAAATAAAAAAGAGAAAAAGTTATACTGATTTGATCGCGAATTACCTCTTCAATTGTAAATTTTCATTACAGAAATAAATCTAAGCAAAAAGAAGGGGAAAGAAAAAAGACAAAGAACACCGCGGGAAAAGATCACGCGGCATGAAAACGCGGGAAGAATGTCATGTGACTGTCATGTAATGCATTAGAGGTTTCTACGCAGCGGTAACGATTTAATGCCATACTTGTTTGTTCACATGTACCCAAATAGACTATATTGAAATTAAAAGCCAATAAACTATCTGAACATTGATGCTGACCTCTCCAGGCTTCTCTTTTAAAGAAGCCAGCTTGTTTGAGACTGTATTTTCATCTTGTTGATATATTTTATTTTTATTTATTTTTTATTTATTTATTTATTGGGGGGGGGGGGGCGGGGGGGGGGTCTGATTTTATGCAAGAATAAGAAGGCCCTAAGAAACGAGAAAATATATCACTTACCACCATTTAATCAGATAGTAGTTCTAAATTTATTCACTTTAGCCAATTTTGTAATGGTATTGGTTACATTGGGGGAGATTTGGGGAAGATTTGGGTAGATTTGGGAATTTCGTGCAGCCCCCGTCGGCAGCACGAAATACCCGTATCTTTGGGGAAGACCTGGGTAGATTTGGGTAGATTTTGGAGAGATTTGGGAGAGATTTGGGCATTTTCTCCTTTTCCCACAATAGTTTCTACCCTATCAAGAGAAATTCCACCAGTTAAGCCACATTTAAATTGTGGTCTGCAAATGCTTTGAATATGGCCAAGTCTACTTTTTTGTCGTTTGGTAAGGAGTTAACGTGTTTGATTTATATCACCGTCACATTGGACCTAGGACTGACATTTCATTCGAAAGACTTTTTGTAAGTTTAGCTGGCCAGCTGTGGGGATCAAACCCACACCTTCAGGTGGCCCGAGATGTAACGTTCACAGGTCTCATGTTCTACCTCCTGAGCTATTGGGGTTGGCCTTTATCTTTCAGGAAGCTGCTACATCGACTTTAGAATTTGTAGAGTTGTATCTATGCCAAGGAATTTCTATTACATAAAACACACATAAAAGTGATCCTCGGCAAATATTTCAAGTGAAAATTTGCGCTGGTATTTATAAAAAGGTTATAGATCTACCTCTTTTCCGCATACTTCTAGAATATCCCTTGTATGCTTGCAGCCGTAGCTTGCCAAGTCAAAATGACCAAAAAAGAAGAGAGAATCGGCACAAATTTTTCCGTTATGTTTCGTCGAGCTTACATTGTTATCTCATACAAAAAATATGAGCCACGCTCTGTGAAAAGGGGGATTAATTCATCTGCGAAAAGTATCGTCCCAGGTCAGTCCGCGAAGGCTGACCTGGGCCGAAACCTTTCGCTATTGGTCGATTTTCTGTATGTTAAAAAGACATACTACCTCATGATTCAGTCGTTTGCTAGATAAAATGGACTTTGTGGATCCATGGTCACGTGATGACTTGCTTGGTATCATGCATCACGAAAATGCATTAAGCCCGCTTTTGTCACAGCAAGGCTCATATATTTCGTATTTAGTTAACTGGCATATTAATGGCGGGAATGTAGATCAAGATCAGACCGCAGGTATCTATGTGTGAGCTGACCTTAATTATATCCTGTCCTCTATATATGTATGAGGATAGTCGGTAACAAACAGCGATTCTAATACACCCTTTTACAGCCAAGTGAATGGTAATTGCATATATTGTCAAAAATGTATGTATGGTGTTTAACGCCGTTTTCAACATTGTTTCAGTTATATCGCGGCGGCCAGTGCACCAATCCATGCATTTCTGGAGTTTATTCTACCAGTACCATGCACAATATCCTTTCCAAGCCACTGACTGCTTTCCCACATAACCATCGTCGAAACAATGGTCAGCGGTGAGAGAGGAATGAATCCTGTCTCAATGACTATCACCAATCCTCGGAAAAAAATTGGCCGAGCCGGGGATCGAACCAGCAACCTCCTGTTCTCCTGTATGCTAGCGACTGAACTACGGGGGCTCGGCAAATATTGTCACAAAAAAAGCTAGTTACAAGCTGTATTACAAGTTCCAAGCCCTGAATAGGGATCAACCTAGTTTGTCGTCCAATCAGAGACAAGTTTTCTTTGAGATTTTCTCTCTCTAAAAACCCACGAAATTTGCGTTGGGCTCATAGGAAAAACGGTCGATGCGCATGTATTAATTGTACCAGCTTTTCCCTTATTATCAAAAAGATATTGTGCTCGGGAAAATGCTTGTGACATTGTCTTATCTCTTGCATGAAACTAATCAAAGTGCTGTAAGCAATGTACGTAATCGGTCGACACTGGACAACTACAGTGGTTTGCGATCAAAAGGTAGTCGTTTGAACTATGTATGGAATAAAATAAAATCTACACCCTACAAATGAGCCACCTAGGACCCCCCCCCCCCCCTCTTTTTAATGTCTTTTACAAATTACAAATTAGTAGTTTAACGGAATGGTAGAAATATATGTTCGCCGGCAGACAGCAATAGAACATAAAGATATGTGATAATTCTGATCAGCAATATCCATTATCAAGCTTCAGATGTCACTCATCATGAATAGCGGTACCTACCAACTTTTTAAAAGAGTAAAGATAAACACAAATTTTCTTTTCTGTAACTTTGGCAACTTTGGTAATTGTATTATAACATATAAAAGTCGTATAAAATATGCCTGCATTATGACTTTAGAATTGTTTGCTCTTGGCTGCTTTTTTTGTTTAAAAAGCCATCGTATTTATCAAGACAAACTATCCTACCTAATTTTTGGTGGGCTAAATCGTCTTGGGCTAAATCATCCAGTCCTAAACGTCTGCTAGCAAATTTCGCCAACATTACTTTCAAAGAATGTAGATACCCATTGGCTACCTAACCCTCAACCCTTCACCAAATGATAAAATTTATACTTGTCCAAATCGAAAGCATTTGCACATGACGAATTAAATGTATTAAATGTAGACCAAATGATGACTTGAATCGTTAAAAAAACTAAATATAAATTTAAAAAAAAAACCATTATGGGAAAAGGAGAAATGAAAAGGAGAAAATGATGGTTACCTGCATTTTTCCTTTTTCCCCACAATGTTTTCAACAACCCTCTTCCTCATGGACACTGAAAAAGGGATAGTTTGGTTAGGAGTTAAAACACTCAGTTAATCTAGTGGCCTTTCAGAGTCAGAAAAACAATGTCCAAACATTATAATTTCATGGTCGTTTTTTCCCCATTTCCCACATAAACAAACACTTATGATCTAAGATATGAACGTCTGTGATATTGATCTGCATTGCGTTTAAAGGACAGTCTGATCTTGATCTTGTATTGTCTTCAAAAGCGACTTTACTTGTCCTTGGCCAACCCAGGTCACTGTATTTGGGTCGATCAAATAAGGAAGAGCATAACTATCCATTCTCCTTTTTGGCAGCGGGTGAAACCCGCTGTCATAGTCCCCAGGTATGAGTTACTGATTTTCAACGCTTACGATATTTATCTAGGTCGAGAATTCTTGCATCCGGCAGCTTTTTCCTGGATACGCGAGGTAAACAAAACTTGATTCCTACACTTGACTAAATAGTTCCTCCATGAATACACAAACGATCATGTATAAATACGCGCTACTCGCGCAGACGACACCCTTTCAAAACTGCCTTACACCTTACGAGTTCATCCGTAATGTTACTGTAGAATAGAAGCGGAAAGAGGGCGTCGGTATCTACATAGACCGAAAAGGTGCAAAAGAAAATATTTTCAGAGCAAAAGTTTTTATTAGTCGCCGCGCAGAAGCGCGCGACTATATTTTTAATAGTTTTTCGAGTTAGGAAATGGACAATGGGAATTTCTTTTTTATAGGGGTGTTAAGGTTAACAAGGAATCTTTCTACTTCGCCTTAAACTGGCTTTTTAATTCATTCTTAAACTACGAAGTATATACAATACGATACTGTTTTTGCTCTGTTAATACTTACAACATCAAAAAATCCGCCCAAGTATTACTTTTATTTTCGCTATTCGCGAGAAATGGACTCATCCAAATAAATGCCTTGTTTCCATTGGTCAAGGCTGTACAGGTTTCCAGTCATTTCGTACCTAGTTAATTTCGTACCTAGGTCATTTCGTAGATACGATTTTGGTCATTTCGTACCTACCTATACTTTCTATTTTGGTCATTTCGTATCCAGTTGGTCATTTCGTATCCACTTTCGTCATTTCGTACACAGGTTTAATTATCATTTTGATTATTTAGTACCTAGTTTTTCCTACTATTTGTGTTTTTTGTTGAATGACCACCGCTAAAATTGTACATTGCTGAAATTGTGTTAAATTCCGCCGAAGAACGAGTATGATGGTTATGATTGCATCTAACCATTATTGGTTACTTCTTTCTAAGTTTAGTTTTTAAAACAAAGATTGTTTAGAACCCTTTTGTTTATTTCTTACCAAGTTCTAGATAAATTTACAATGTACTTTGTTGGAAAAAATCTGGAGAGAGACCAGTTTTTCGCTGTGTTGTTCATAAATCGCAATGCAAAACCAATATTCTTTATTAACAGCGTTCACCAAACAGTATAGTTTTAGACTTGTTTAAATTGAAAGCATGCCTTGCAAACTTACGTTCTCTTGAATCATACTATCGTAGGACAGCAACATTTTAGTAACTTGGCCCTGTTTTCAACACTTTCCCAAACAAACGCGGGTTATCACGTGCGCTGTCAAATTCTTTTGGAAAAACATGTTGGATAAGGAGAAATTACTCGTTATAAGCAATTTCTCCTCTAACAAATACTTTTCCCCCCACTACTAGCGAATTTTCTACCATTTTTGCAGCTTTTTAAATTGTCGTCTGTCAACTCTTTGAATTTGGAAGAGTCTGATATTTTTCGTTTGGAAAAGAGTTCAGAGAGCGCTATGCGAGGGTATTAGATACTGTAACAGAAGACAACTTTTGATATAGATTCACAGTCACATCAATTTCATAATGTGTTAAAAAATCTGCTGATGAAAACTGACATTTACTTATTTGCCCTGGCTTTCTTGAAGTATTAAATAAAAAAATTTGCGGCGACTTTGATTCTTTGCATCGACTTTTTCTTGTCGGTGTTTGTTTGCATGATGAATTTTGAGCATAGGGCATCGTAATGGGATTCGTGTAACATCACCTTTTATCGCCAAAGTCGTACGGATTCGGCTATGACAGGCGATGTTACACGAAAAGTCACCCATTAAGCCTTTGGCAGACGGCAAAACTTCAGCTGTGTTCAAACTGAAAGCATTTGCAGACGACAATTTCATTGTGGCTCAAATGGTACAAGTTTTATTTTATAGGATAGAAAACACTGTGGATAATAGAGAAAATGCTGGTTCCCAGCATTTTCTCCTTTCCCAGACTGTTTTCACAAGGCTTTTTTCTCAAGGTTGTTAGAAGTCGGCATTGAGTGGTAAAGAGTTAAAAGTAGTTATAACTGCAAATTATATTATGCATTTACTTGTACAACACAATCTCAAGTTTTAACGACCCTTAGAACATAACTTTTTACGAACATTGTAGGAATGGGAGAAAATGCTGGTAAGCAGCATTTTCTCCTTTTCCAACAATGTTTTCTACCCTATCAAAGATGTACACTGTTTTTGAGCCATGTTTCAATTTTTGTCTGCAAATGGCTTCTTTCAGTATAATTTATTAGCAGTTAATGAAATTTAAACAGCTTGGGTCATAACAGCTGCCAGTGTACCTATGCATGCGTTTCTTGGCTATTTCCTTAAAGTCATGCACTGAATAACAACATGGCATAAATGATAAATGGATCAGAAAGAAGACCATGCTGGAAATTTAAACCAGCGGTACCAACTTCAAGTCTTTGAGCTACAAACTCCTTAAAAGGGATCGGCAAAACTTTTATAAAGCACATTATTTGGCCTACAAGGATTTTGAGGTGTAAAACCTCAAAATTATACTAAGACTGGTTTTCAGTACTTTAAGATACCTTTCAAGAATTTCATAAATGTTACGGATTGATATAATAGAAAACATTGGTTAGAAGCACTTTCTCCATTTCCACAAATATCTTTAAAGGCCTCTTCCACAGGGTCATAAAAACTTGGGATTGTTTTGGAAAGGATTAATATCATTTATTCAAGTCTTGTTTTCTGCCTGTGCTCATGTACTAGATTTTATCTTTATTTTAGCCACAAACAAATGAGCTGTGCTATGGCAAAAGGGGGCTTCTTGCATCCTCGTGATGGATTATACCAAGCAAGACATAAATAATTATTGATCCATAGACCGACCCTTCGATGTACAGAAAATGGACCAATGGCGAAAAGTTTCAGCCCAGGTCAGCCTGTGAAGACTGCACAGACTGACTGCCTGCACAGGCTGACCTAAGTCTATACTGTTTGCAGATCGATTAAGGCACCTTTTTACTTCAAGTCAAGTATAAAGGAAACCTGTGCAAAGAAAGTAATAAGATCTGTAGCTGGCACAAACCCGCTGCCTTCAGTGCGTCAGCGCTTTGATTTTACCATGTTTTCAAAAGCCTTTTTGATAGTGTAGCAAAGGGTTAATCTTACATATCTGTTTGTTTTGCTTAGTACCTAGATTAGTCATACCTACCTGGGCATACGAGATGTGACCAATTAAAAATTTTTGTGTCTGCATTTTAGCCTAGGCGACTGGCAGTAGGCCCAATTTTGATGCATGTGCACCGTGCTGTGAGGCTTGAATTTGTTCAAAACCACCTTGCCTGGGATATGGCTCAGTGGGGGCCTGTTCTGTTTACTAATGAGAGCAGATTACATATTTCATCAAGTGACAGCATGTGTGGAGACGCGAGGGGAGAGGTACGAGGACTGTACATTTGTTGAGCACGATAGTTTTGTGGGTGGGTCAGTGATGATGTGGGGAGGGAAATGTTTATGTGTTAAACAGGGGAACTTTAATGGCTACTCGTTATAGGGATGAAATATTAGACCCTATTGTAAGACCATTTGCCAGTGCTGCTGAAGACAATTTTGTTTTAGTGCATGATAATGCCCGGTCCCACACTGCTAGGGTTGACCATGGACTACCTTGACGGTGCGGGTATTGAGGTAATGGACTGGCCCTCAAGGTCTCCGGGCTTGAATCCTATTGACCATGAATGGGATTACTTGTACAGAAGGATTTCTCAACAAAATCAACGACATTTAACTCAATCATTACTTCCTGAGTGGGAAGCCTTACCCCAAGCAACAATTGCTAACTTCATCAGGAGTATGCCAAACATGTCACGGGTGTCGCAACAGAGGCTGAGGACATACACATTATTAACGTCCATTCAGCATAAATGCAACGGACTGTTATTCGATTCCATTAGTCTTTCGTTTCGACATTATGGTGTTGTGTTCGTCACTGAAAAGCTGAAATACCTGATCAAATATTTTTTTCTATTGTGTAAATTTGTTATTCTAGTTCATTGTCGTGTAGAAATGATTTTATCGAAAGCTGAAATGAATTTCAACTGAAAGTACAATCCTAAAGCAGCCCAATTATCCATAAAAATAAGTGATCCCTTATTTTTTTTGAGCAGTGTATGATCCCTGATCTGCTGCAAATTTGTTTCTGAAGGTAATAAGTTAACCCTTTTCCAAACGGCAATTTTACAGCTGTCCAAATTGAAAGCACTGGCAGACAACAAATTAGATGTGACTCAAAATCAGAAATTTCTCTTTGGAAGTGTAAAAAAAATTGTGGGAAAAGTAGAAAATGCTGGTTGCCAGCATTTTCTCCTGTTGCCACATTATTTTCAAAAGCCTACTTCCTTAGTGTCGTTAAAAACTCTAAATTGCGTGGGAATGGTTAACCCTTTACCAACTGATCCCATGTTTTAACAACCTTGAGGAAGAAAGCTTTTGAAAACATTGTGGTAAAAGAAAAAAATGCTACTTCCCAAAATCTTCTCCTTTCCCCTCATTGTTTTCGACCCATTTAATAAAAAAAAAAAAAAAAAAAAAAACATTATTTGTGCCATTTTTGTCGTCTGCAAAAGCTTCAATTTGGACATTAAATGTGACTAAAACAAAAATAAAATGTCCGTGGATGGGTAGAAATTTTGTTGTATAGTAGAGATTAATGTGTTAAAGGCCCTGTTATACCTTATTTTGGACAGTACTATAAAGCTACAATAGAAATAGACCTCTAGCCTCTTATACTTAAACCAAAGCATGCCATTGGAAACATTATGTGGATGTGAAGCCAGTGTGGATCCCATATCCTTTACTGTCTGATCTAGGGTTTATGAGATCTGCTTCTTTAACTCTTTACCAGACAACAATATTTCAGCCGTGTCCAAGTTGAAGGAATTTGCAGACGACAAATTTGCTGTTCCTCAACACGTAAAATTTGTCTTTCATTGGGTAGGAAACATTGTGAGAAAAGAAGAAAATGCTGATTACCAGCATTTTCTCTTTTTCCCATAATGTTTTTAAATGCCAACTTTTTCAGGGCAGCATTGTGCTGTAAAGGCTTAAAAACTAATTTTAGCCAGTTTTTCAGGCTGGACAAAGCTTCTTTGGCTACTTTATTCTGGTTTGGTTTCTACGCAAAGAACATGAGAGTATACAGTATTAAGCATGTTGCAGAAAAGGAATTAACACCAAGGGAGATAACTAGTTTCAAACATGTATCGTGATGAACATGACTTATTTCCCTTTAATTACAAAGAAAAAAAAAAAAAGCCTATAAAAGTCTGTTACACACCCAAGGCTATCAGACATGACTCCATGCGGTATTGTAGACAAAGTAGATTAAGCTCAGACTGTACAGATCATGCAGTCTGATCATGGGTCTACACTGTCCAATACAGTATTTTTATTGTATGGTTATGTGTAAAGAGCTTTGAAATAATATTTTGGTCTGTACTACTGGCTGGACATTATCATTTTATTTATAGACCCTTTACCACACAATCTGAAGCTTTAACGACCCTAATGGAGAAGACTTTTGAAAACATTGTGGAAAAAGGAGAAATATTGGTAACCAGCATTTTCTCCTCTTTACCACAATGAAACAGAAATTTGTGTTTGAGTGGCTAAAAAACATTGTGGGTAAAGGAGAAAAATGCTGGTTACCAGCCTTTTTCTCCTTTACACACAATGTTTTCAAAAGACCTTTTCCCTAGGGTCGCTTAAACTCAGATTGTGTGGTAAAGGGTTAACCTCTTTACCATGAAGTATTCTCAAACCACAAGTTAAAAGTGGTTCAAATGATTGGTCATGTCTTAAAAGGGTTGAAAAAAAATGTTGGAAAAGCAGGAAATTGTTTTCAAACGTTTTCTCCTTTTCAAATAATGTTTTCAAAGGGAATTTCTTGGGGTCATTCAGACATGGGATTGTTTAGTAGAAAGGTTAATTGACTGATTGATTAATTAATTGATTGTATGGTGTTTAATGCTGTTTTCAACATTCCAGTTACATCATAACGGCCAGTGCAACTATCCATGCTTTCCTGCAGTATTTAATAACAGTTCTTTGCACAACATTTTTCCCAAGCCACTGGCTGTATTCTTGTGGTAAGAGTCCAAGAGAAAACAAACCTTACTGCACCAGCCATGTCTCTAAATGGATCAGATAGAAAAAAAAATCTGGAAAACAGGTCCAGCAGAGGATATTTATGCCACATTACTGAGAACTCCAACACATGGGTTTTGGTGAAAAAGATATGAGTCATGCTCTGGCAAATGGGGGTTTAATTCATCTCCATGATGCATGATAACAAGCAAACTATCACATAATGACGGATCCGTAATATCCCATTTTGACTAACAACTGACTGTAACATGAGGTACACTGGTCCTTGGGCATGCTGAAAGTTGACCGATAGTGAAAAGTTTCGGCTCTGGTCAGCCTGTGCAGGCTGCACAGGTTAACCTGGGCCGATACTATTCGCAGATGCATTAAGCCCCTTTTTAACACTTTACCACGCGTCAAAAAGTTGACCTGTCCAAATTGAAAGCAATTACAGGTGACAATGATGGAATTTGTCTGATATGTTAAAAAACATTGTGGGAAAGGGAGAAAATGCTGATTACCAACATTTTCTCCTTTTTCCTCAATGTTTTCAAAAGGCTTCTGGGTCATAATTTTTTTTACCATGGCAAGTAGCATTTTAAATATAATTAAATTCTTGGAAGGAATTCCCAAAATTACCACGGTAGGACCATTTCTTTGGACTTTGGTTAAAATTAGTTCTGCAGTTTCAGATTTTTTTTTATTGAAAGTAAAGTGACGCACCATCATGCAACCGACACAGAGCCACAGTTGGCTTGAGGACACATATCAAATTATGAATCGATCAAATGCAATTTCACATCACTTTCAATAGAATATTCAGTCAAATCATTTCCACACCTCTCTTTTCATCCCAGGTTTTACCATCTCTCCTTATGGACATTACTCCATGACATGCCCTAGCTGCCACAGAGGATCCGATCCCAGTTTTCTTATTACAACCCCTATATAAATCCTTAACCATAGGACACAATTTTAGAGTGGTCCAAACTGAAAGCATTTGCAGACGACAAATTAAAAGAGGTCAAAATGATGAAATTTTTTGTAGATAGGGTAGAAAACATTGTAGGAAAAGTAGAAAATGCTGGTTGCCACAATTTTCTCCTTTTTCCACAATGTTTTCGAGAAGTCTCTCTCTCAGGGTCATTAAAACTAAGGATTGTGTGGTAAAGGTTCAAAGGTCCTTTTACAACTTAAGTTGCCTTTTGTGGCCAGTGTAGATAAAGATCAGACTACACATAACATACTGTCTAACTCAGGACTCGATTGTTAGAAAAATGGGTTTTATGGATCAATGAAAATTGCAATGACTTGCTTGTTATAATTCATCAGGTAGAAGCACTAAAACCCCTTTTGCCAGAGCAAAGCTCAAATATAAATGAAAGTTAATTAACACTTTACCAAATGACTAAATTTTGGACATGCCCAAATCAAAAGCATTTGTGGACAACAAAACAAATGTGGCTCAAATGATCAAATTTGTCTCTGAAAGGACAAAAAAAACATTGTAAGAAAAGAGGAAAAAAAGCTGCTTACCAGCATTTCTCATTTTCTAACAATGTTTTCTATAGCTTTGTTCCACAGGGTCGTAACTCAAGATCATATAAGTAAGGATTTAACAGGGCAATTGAGAGAAGTGAAAAGAGTCATGGCATAAATAAATAGCTAACACATGACTAGTGATATGAATTTTTTTATTTCAACAGAAAAAAAAAATGTTGTAATTGAATGAGACTTAAATAAACAAATAAATACAAATATCATCATAGAATTTAAAAATAACAAAAGTCATAAATAGGAAAATATCTGGAATAAAAAGAACAATGTGTATGTAATGCATACAACTTAAACATTATAGAAAATGTTGTGGAAAAAGGAGAAATACTGGTTAACACCTTTTTCTCCTTTTCCTACAATATATTCATTAAGTTTTCCTGTCAGGGTCATTACAACTTAGGATTGTCTGGTAAAGGGTAAATATAGACTTAATCTAGACAGGTATGTAATATGTAATATCATATTTACAGTAACAGACAAAACAGTGATAATTCAGTATCTCTTTCAAATAAGAGAAAGAGAATAAATAAATCGCCCCAGAAAAAAACGTGTAACAAAAAAGTGTCATCAGTTTCTGGCAAAATTAAACTCCTACCAAACAATTCCATGTTTTAACAACGCTGAGGAAAAAAACTTTTGGAATTTTGCGGGAAAAGGAGAAAATGTTGGTAATCAGCATTTTCTCCTTTTCCCACATTGTTTTCTTTTCCGTCAGAGAACATCAGCTCTTTTGTAGTAATTTTAAATTTGTTGCCCACTGATGTTTGAATTTAGAAGAGTCTAAAATTAGTCATGTGGAGAAGGTTTAACTTGCTTTTCCTGACAGCCCCACTGCCTCATAGTAAGTGGGCAAAGTTGAAAAAAAAAAACAAAGGTTTTATCTTGGAAATAAATGCTACATTTTAGAATTTTTAGAACAACACAAAGACTGCTACATGTAAAATATTCAGCACATCTAGCTAAAACCTAACAGATCCATATATATATTATTATGGTTGAAAACTGGATACAGTTTTGTCAGAAATACAAGAGCATCACATGCAGGTGCAAATGCTCGGCTGCAGGCGCTTGATTTAAAGTGAAATTTCTACATCAAAAAAGGGGCATAACTGTGTCAAAAACACTTTGATAGTAACCTGCCCTCTTTGTATGGGTTCCCCTTTTGATAGTCAAAACTTATCAAAGTTTGAAGTAAATATCTTCAGTAAGTAAAGAGAGGGTCTAAAAAGTCTAAGTTTTTGCACATAAACAGTGTAATGGAAGACGACAACAAGGCTACAACAATAACTCAGCCCAGCTTAAAATATGAGTGCACAATATCAACAATGTTGCAGTAAAGAAGGTGGAGTCCTAATTTGTGTCCACTGTCTTTCAAAGGCAAATCTTTCCTTGGGTTTAGGAGAAATAGACTCTGGTTAGCATTCAAAATTATTTCAAGAGCTGACTGAGGTAATGTCAAGGTGATAGATACAAGCAATGCACATAGACCAAGCCAATGAATCTTTTAAAGGCACCAAGTCCTAAAAACCCCATCTCTTTGATACTGAATCAAATGTATCCACCTGAGAGAATACCTTGCCATAGGAAACATCTTTGAGAGTTGGTAAATCAAAGGGATTATTTACATTTCAAATGTTCGGAATTAAAAAAATAATGTCTTTCGTGTGAAAAACTGTGAACAGAGTAGTTTTGGAATTAAAAAAAAACGTCTTTCTCGTCAAAAATTGAATAAAGCAGTTTATCTCGTCAAAAATTTGGAGCAAAGCAGTCTGTCTTGTCATAAACTGAACAAAGCAGTCTCTCATCAAAAACTGAACAAAGTAGTAGTTAAAAACTGAACAAAGCAGTCTGTCTAGTCAAAAACTGAAAAAGGCAGTCTGTCTAGTCAAAAACTGTCAACAAAGCAGTCTGTCTTGACAAAAAACTGTCAACAAAGCAGTCTGTCTTGTCAAAAGCTATGTGATGCTCCTAGTCTAGCTGTAGACAGATTCCATCCATGCCTGTCCCTTACGCCTTACAGAACTTACACTTACACCTTACACTACTACATAGTTACTACAAAGGCATTTCAAAAACCTGCATGCAGCTTCTGGTTTGTCACGCTGTCAGTGTCCATCTCTACCTTTCCCTAAAGCACCTATTTGTTTCCTAGTAAACACTAGTACTTGAAAAAACAAACCTAACTCTATCATGTGACCTGTTTGCTACAAATCCCCTGGATTTACAAGTCCTCAAATATGTAAAAGCACATGAGTGTGTATAAAACACACGTCATGTTTAGATACATCAATAAGTATCATACCTATCAATTTTGTAGATATGGTGCACTTTTAAAAGACTCAACTGACTAGTTTTGGTATTTTTTACCATTCTCTTCCTCTCAGCTAATGAAGTATCTCGAACACTTACACATGTCACACATCTCAAACTTTAGAAAATATTTACCCATATGATTTGTAACTATACTTGATTTTCAATTATCAAACACTGTAGTGTAGAGGACAAGCAATTATTTGGGTTTTCAACCATTATCTATTTTGGACAGCTATGCCAAATAAACTTTTTTTCATGATCACTGCATGAACAGAACTATTCCTAACTAACTGAAAAAACAACAACTGAAAACTGTATATAATATAAAATCTACACAAATTCAGTTGTAAATGAATTTCAACAGAACCTTAAAGAGTACATTAGAAAGCAAAAGCAAAACCTGTTTAAATAATGAAACCACCATTAAGAAGGGTGAACTATCCATATAAAAAAAAATGTACTTTATTGATAGCATTATCAGTACTAATGATCTTGTGATGAAAAAAAAGGATACTTAATGTAATAAAAGTTCTATGTAAACAAAGGCAACAACATTATATTAAAGACCACATGAACAGATTTAGTTTAATGTTAAAATTGACAGAGTGGGTACAATTCCCATCCATGACCACAATACAGAGCTCACCAAAACATTTTTGTAGAATTAAAACTTCTACAAACATGTACGCAAAATGTATTTAGAAAAATTGGCCTCCTTCCTCCCCTTCAGCCAACCATCACCACCTTCAAATCTGAGCTCCTGGTTTTAGTGTACACCAGGGATCATCTGTATATAAAATCCCTGGTGTACACTAAGACCATCCGGCTAACAGATGTATAATCAGTACATACATTGTTTCTAAATAAATTGTAATGGAACTCATGAACAGAAATCAAACGAATACTGTGAATCTAGTGAATACCGGTAATCACTTATTGCTCTAACAAGTAAACATCTTGTAGATAATCACCACTGGGACAGAAAAATTATCTATAACTAGCTAAAAAACAAATGAAAACTGTTTGTAATATACAATCTTTACAAACTCTGTTGTAAATGAATTTCAAAAGTACCATAAAGAGTACATTAAAAAACTAAAAAACAAAACTGTTTAATCAATAAACACCATTAAGTAAGGTAAACGGTCCATATTAAAAAAAAAAAATTGTTTTGTTAATAACAATACTGGTTACAATGATCTTGTGATGAAAAAAAAAAAGAATGCCTACTGTCATAAAAATTCTATGTTATCACCATATGCATGTTAAAAAAAAAAGCATCTTTTATTTATAACAATCAGCTACAAAAAGTATGGGTACCCATAACTTAAGTAATAGATATCAAAACATGAATCCTTTTGATAAATGTAGGGAAAGTAAACAAGATAGCATTCCATCACCTTATCAAGAAGTAAAACAAACATCTTAAAACAACAAAAATATTGCTATATCTAGGTGCCTAGAATAAAGACATTTAAAGTTTAAACAGAAATCAAATATCAGAATATATCTATAACTATCATATAAGTACATATACTTAATTGCTTACTAAGCAAAGCAAAAACAGGGATATACTGAAAACAAAAAAAAAACTTATCCAATCCAATCTAATAAACACTTTAATAGGTCAGTGCAATACTGTTCTCAGTGCATGTACGTTGTATAGGCACTTAGAATAGTATTTCACAAAATCGTCCATCTAGGCGGCTTGCAATCCAGCTGAATACCTCACACACTGCCTGCCATCCTGATTTGCGGCATCTGAAAGGAAAATAACACAAAGTAAAATTTAAGCAAATTTCTCCCTTTCCCATTATGTTTCCAAGTCTTCTTTTGATTCATGAAAAGACTTAACTGTTTGGTATTAAAACTGAGCTTGATTTTTTTAAATGTATTTTGAGAGGATTTTTTTCAAGTTTAGGTGTATATGTGATCCCTGATCTGCTGCAAATTTGTTTCTGGAGGTAATAAGTTAACCCTTTTGCAAATGATAATTTTACAGCTGTCCAAATTGAAAGCATTGGAAGACGACAAATTAAATGTGATTCAAAATCTGAAATTTCTCTTAGGAAGTGTACAAAACATTGTGGGAAAAGTAGAAAATGCTGGTTGCCAGCATTTTCTCCTGTTGCCACAATGTTTTCAAAAGCCTACTTCCTTATTGTCGTTAAAAACTCTAAATTCTGTGGGAATGGGTTAACCCTTGACCAAATGATCCCATGTCTTAACCTTCAGGAAGAAAGCTTTTCAGAACATTGTGAGAAAAGGAGAAAATGCTAGTACCTAGAATCTTCTCTTTTTCTCTCATTGTTTTCAATCCATTTCATGACAAAGCCCATTATTTGTGCCATTTTTGTTGTCTGCAAAAGCTTCAATTTGAACATGTCTAAAATGTTGTATGGTAAGGTGTTACTAGTACTTACCCTCTTGGCAGTTGGATATTGCAGTTATCTGGTCGTCTAGAGTGGGTTGGGCATTGTAGTCTGGTCGTCTAGAGATGATTGGGCAACAAGTTCCATCTTTTTTTGGACATCATCTCTCGGAATCATCCATCTTCATGTCGTCTGCTGAAAAAATAAAAATGAAGATAAACTTATTTAACTCTTTACCAGACAAAAAAAATTTAGACTGGTCCAAATTGGAAGAGTTTGCAGACAACAAAATAAATGTGATTGAAAAACTGAAATTTGTTTTGGGCAAGGTAGAAAACATTTTGGGAAAAGGAGAAAATTCTGGTTACCAGCATTTTCTCCTTTCCCCACAATGTTTTCAAAAGGCTTCTTGCTCATCGTCGTTAAAAGTCAAGATTGTGTTATAAAGAGTTACTGTAACTCTATACCAAAGCACAATTTGGTTAACTCTAAACGAGATTTGTTTAGGAAGGATAGAAAACACCACGAAAGAAAATACTGGTTACCAGCATATTCTCCTTGTACCACAAGTTTCCCAAAAATCATTGTTCTTAAGTTTCTTGAAAGATAGGATTGTGTCGTAAAGGGTGAAATGGGTGTTTTAGTTGCTTCTGGTCATATTTAAGCAGCCAGTGCACCTCTCCATGGACTCCTCAAGTACTTAATGCTTTCTCAAACGGCAAATATTAGGCCCCTCTACAACATTTGCTGACAACAATTTCTTAAAATTGAAACAAAATTAACTCTTTACCAAAAGACAAAATTTTAGACTGGTCCAAATTGAAAGCATTTGCAGGCAACAGAATAAATGTAATTGAAAAATTCTAAATTGTTTTGGGTAGGGTAAAAAACATTGTGGGAAAAGGAGAAAGTGCTGGTTACCAGCATTTTCTCCTTTTCCCACAAGGTTTTCAAAGGACTTCTTTCACAGGGTCATTAAAAGTCGGGATTGTGTGGTAAAGAGTTAATGAAGTTTTCTGACAAGGTAGAAGACATTGTGGAAAGTGGAGAAAATGCTGGTAACCAGCATTTTCTTCTTTTTGCACAATGTTTTCTATCCTTTTGGAGACAAATTTGTAATTTGAGCCACTTTTGATTCATCACTTACTAATGCTTTTAATTTGGTCATGTCCAAAGTTTTGTCTCTTTGTAAAGAGTTGAGTGATGGGATTTGTTTTTGCAGGGATAGAACACATTACAGGAAAAGGGAAAAAATGCTGTTTACTATAAATAAAGGTTTGTTTGGTAAAGAGATACTCATAAAATAGTTACTTGTTATCTCTCCATTGGATATTCTACTACACATCAGGCATCACCATAGGTTCACCATCCATCTGTTAGTGGCTGCACTTCTTCTTCTTGAACATCATCTAGGCTCTGTACATTAACCTGGGTCTTCCATCCATCTCTTACGGGGTGCTGTTCTTCAATGTGAGTCCTCCATCCATCTGTAGGGGGCTGCTCTTGTTACTTCTTCCCGAACTCCATCTTGGCTCTGGTCATCAACATCAGTCTTCCATCCATCTGTTAAGGGCTGCTCTTCTCAGTTCCCCATGGGGTTCTGTGCGGCTCAATGGTGAAAGTGCAGAGTATATACTCCAGAGGCCTGGGTTCGATCCTCAGTCACAAAGCTGGGGTATTTGTGGTCCTTGGGCAAGACTCTTCAGAGTCCTAGTACTGGTGAAACCCAGGACACACATGAATAAGTGAGGTTTTACTGTGATATGACTTGAAATAATGATAAAAGCCACATAAACTATTGAAAGAAGCTAGCTTCTCCCTCATTGTGATGTAATATGACTGACTATAAATCCACATCACAGTCATCTATGTGTTGCAATGACTTGGCAACTGTATGTAAATAGTACTATTTGATGAAGAGTCAAAGATGGGATTCATGATATAACTGAACATAAAACTCGGTTCAATCCAAGCCCTGATTGTACTGATGTACCTGCCACTGTATGGGATTTATATTACTGAACATAAAACTTGGTCCAATCCGTGCCATTGTTGTACTAATGTACCTGCCACTGTGTAAATAGGATTGTTGGATAAAGGGTTAAAGATACATGATATAACTGACTATATAACTTGTTTCAAGAGAGGCCGAGGCAATGCCGATATAAAATCTTATACTTGGTTCAATCCATGCCACGGTCTTACTTAGAACTTGGTTCAATCCATGCTGTGGGTACATGATATAACTGAACACACTAACTGCTTGGTTTGATCCATGTCACAGTCATACTTAAGTAAAATACTAAACTTGGTTCAATCCATGCTGTGGGTACATGATGTAACTGAATACACTGCTTGGTTCGATCCATGCCATGGTCATACATAGTTTAGGTAAAATACTAAACTTGGTTCAATCCATGCTGTTGGCACATGATATAACTGAACACATTGCTTTGTTCGATCCATGCTGTGGTTTTCAGCTGAAATTACTGTAATGATTGATATTGATCTGAAACATACGGTATGGAACAGGTATGGTAGTTCACCTTTTCCTTACACCATGCATGTCTGGATCATCAGATTCTGCAAGAATAAAGAAAACTTAGGAAGTAACATAGTTATGGTCAAATTTTAAAGACATTCATAATAGAAGCATTGGCAGACCATAACTTTGCACAAACATTGACAGGAAAGGGGCAGGTGATCATTATTTTCTCCTTTCTCTAGGATGTTCTTCAGGGTTACAAACACACAGAAATTTTTCATGAAGGGTTGGTTCAACTCATGCAATGGCCATGACCTGAGCATAAAAAATCTACAGATCTCCAAATTATGCAAGCTCAATTTCTTTAGAAATGAATCATCTGTCATCACAATAGATTGAAGTCCCTCCAGGCCGACGCTCTGCAGCAACTGTTGGATGGTCATTCCTTGACCGAAACATTAATTGACCTTGTTTGTGGCTGTGCAATGGAAAGGTCACTTCAAAGAACTGTCACTAAGTCCCTGGTCTTACTTGTGAAAGATCCCATTCATAACCTTCCTGTCGCCACTTTACACTCAAGAACCAGTGACACAGTGGGTAACAACCTAATAGAGACAGGGGTGAGTGTCAAAGAAAGGATCAATCCAAAGTAATGAAAACAATATGCCCAATATCTTGCACTGCACATATAGACATGTACTATCCTATCTTCTCCACCATCTATTGGTTTAAATGACATCTAAACTCATGAATGTTGGTCAGAATGTTTGTCTTGATGATCATTCCGACATGTTTGAAATTAGGTCATGTCAGGTTACAGAGTAGGCTGTTTATACAAACATTGTCAGGAAAGGAGCAGGTGACCATTATTTTCTCCTTTCTCTATGATGTTCTTCAGGGTTACATACACACAAAAATGTTTGGTGAAGGGTTAAAGAAATAATATGTAATAACTCTGAATACATGACTTGGTTCAATCCATGCAACGGCTGTGTTCCGATCATAACAAAGCTACAGATCTCCAAATTATGCAAGCTTACTTTATAAATGAAACAGTAAGCATGGGGAATGAAGCATAAATCAGTCATCACAATAGACTGAAGCCCCTACAGTGATAGGGGCGAGTGTCAAAGAAAGGATCAATCTAAGGCAATGAACAACCCAAATTGATTTGAATAAATCTTGCTGCAATGACCATATCATCAATACTCTGCAAGAAACAATCTTATAACAGAAAAGTTCCGAAATTCCTTTAATTTTAGCTCACATGAGCACGAAGCACTCAAGGTGAGCTTTTATGATTGTGCTGTGTCTGTTGTTTGTCATCCTTTATCAACTTTTACCTTGTGTGTGCACTCTAGAGGCCACATTTTAAGTCCAATACTCTTAACAATCACAATCACAGTAATCATGGATCCATAAAATCCATCGGTCAGAATGTTTGTCTTGCTTATCTTGGACCAGTATGAAAATGGGTGATGTTGGGTCAAAAACAAGGTCACTTGGACCTGGGACAAACATTAGAAAAAACCTCTGTATGCGATAGAGGCCATGTTTTCAGTCAAATACTCTTGAAAGTTGGTCAGAATGTTTGCATCTGATCATAACAAACCTACAGGTCTCAAAATGATGCAAGCTCACTTCATAAATGAAACATTAAGCATGGGGAATGAAACATCTGTCATCAAAACAGATGGAAGCCCCTCCAGGCTGACACTCTGTACGATGGTTATTCCTTGATCAACATATTCAGTAAACTTCGGTAATCTATGTTTGTGGCTGTGCAATGGAAAGCTCACTTCAAAGACCTATCACCAAGTCCCTGGTCTTACTAGTGACAGATCCCATCCATAACCTTCCTGTCACCACTTTACACCCAAGAACCACCAAAACAGAGGGTAACATGTAGAGACAGGGGTGAGTGTCAAAGAAAGGATCAAGCTATAGCCATGACCAACATATGCCTAATGCAATACACATATAGATATGCACTATCTTCTCTCCTCCACCATCCATTACCTTAAATGATACCTAACCTCAGCTTTGCATTCCTAAACATTTATGCACAAAGTGTTAAAGGTCAGCTTTTGTGCAACCTATCGGCCCGCTCAGCTTTTGTGCAACCTATAATTCCTCTCAACTTCTACCTTGTCAATGCTCTGAAGGCCACATTTTCAGTCCAATACTCATGACAATTGGTCAGAAAGTTTGTCTTGATATATCTGATACCTCAGACAGGTTTGAAAATTGGTGATGTCAGAGCAAAAACTTGGTCATCAGGTCAAATCTTTGAAAAACCTTGTGTATGCTCCAGAAGCCATATTTCAAATCCAGTACACATGAAAGTTGGTCAGAATGTTAGTCTTGATAATATCTCATTTACATAAAAAACAGGTGCTATATGGTCAAAAAATAAGTTACTGGGTCAAATCATTGAAAAACCTTGTGACCACTTGGAAGCCACATTCTCAGTCCAGTCCCCATGAAAGTGTGTCAAAATGTTTGTCTTTAACATATCTGATATCTATGGGTGACCTTGGGTCTAGAGGCAGGTTATTGGGTCAAATCTTAGAAAAACCTTGTATACACTCTAGAGGCCATATTTTCAGTCCAATACTCAGGAAACTTGGTCAAAACATTTGTCTTGATATCTCAAATAAATTTGAAAATGGGTGACGTCTGGTCAAAATGTAGGTCATTGGGTCAAATCTTAGTAAAACTCTGTGTACACTCTAGAGGCCACATTCAGTTGTCTTCATTTCTGCTTACTAGAGAACACTAGCACATGATTTATGTCCAAGTTAACCAGACACTGATACCTTCAATGGGAGATAAGCTGTTGAGGCTGTCTACAACTGAAGAAGTTAGGAAAGCATAATATTTGCAAGACACTCTAATAGTGCAACCAGTCCCCGTACCTATCAAAACACTCTAATAGTACAACCAGTCCCCGTACCTATCAGGCCTACGGCTATGGCGCCCACTACGTGTGACAACCACTGGCTCGGACACAACAGAAGGTAGACAGACCTCAAGCTCATCTCCCTGACTAATGGAGAGAGAGTCCAAGCTTGGCTCAGCCTCTTCTCCATCAGCCACCCCAACACAACCCTCAGTCTGCAGGACAGGCATATCCAGTGTCAAAGTCAAAGAGGACAAAGAGGTACAACTTAGCTCCAGAGAACTAATTTCTACCTCAAAGTCTTCTTCAATCTCTGCATCACCATCACGAAGGATCTCCTCCTCCACATCATCCAGCACCTCAGCATCTGCACCATGCAATGTGGATAATGTAGAGCTGAAGGACGAGACCATAACGTTCTCTTCCTCCATCTCTACATCCTCCACAACGGACCAGAAGGAGACAGAACCAAAATCTACAGACCTCAGCTCTTCCTCCTTCTTGTTGACAAAAGCAACCCTGTAAAACTCTTTGTTTATGCCATTCCACATCTCGGGTGACATGGATATGGGGCTGAGAGCCATACAGCTCTCATCCACCATCTCCACATCCTGCTCTGTAGGGAAAAGGGAGGAACAGCTTAACTCCAAAGAGCTAACCTCTTCTCCCAACTCCTCCACAGTATCCATGTCATCCCAGGACAAAGAGTCTACAGAGTTACCCTCATCACACACAGCATCTACCGAGGTACCTTCATCCGCATCAAAGGAGAACTCGAGATGGTCTCCTTCATGCTCAAAGACGACATTTGGGGCGGCTGTATCAGCCTCCACCAAAGTCTTCTTTGCCCATGACAGGAGGTCAGACGCATAACCAAGGGTAGAAAATACCAAAGCCATTTTTTCACTTATCGTCGAGCTGAATTCTTCTGTATCTGGAAAGAGAAAAAAGGAAAAAAAAATCAGGATTTGCATTAACCCTTTCTCAAGCAATCCTGTGTTTTAATGACCCTAAGGCTTTTGAAAACATTGTGGGAAAAGCAGAAAATGCTGGTAACCAGCATAGATCAGACTAGACAAAATATGCAGTCTGATCTTGAACCTACATTGTCTGATCTTGAACCTACATTGCTGTTTTTTTTTGCTAGATGTTCCGTCAAAAAGAGCTTTGAAATAGCGACATATGCATCTATAGTACATGTACTGACAGACTGTTCATTACATCCAAAATTCAACTGCATATTTTGAATGCTTTGATTTTAATACATGTATGTACCATCAGAAAAGGTAACTTAAGCTGTCAAAGACACTTAATTGATGATAATATGCTGGCTTATTTTTTTTCTTCATTTGTCTGTGTTTTATACTGTACAAATATTATTTCCATTATTTGGCAAATTCCTTAACACAGGCTGCTTAGCATTACTATGTGGGCTTTTGTGAAGAGTGCATATCCAAGATCAGACTGCATAGAAGGTTCAGTTTGATCTTGGATGTACACTGTCTAATATGGTGTGACTTTTTCCTACAAGCAAAATTTTTAAACTACCGGTATAATCTATACGTTTTCACTATTGGCTGGAAATCTTAAGTTTAATTTACATGTATTTAGCAGTTTACTGGTCAACAAATACAGCTATCGTATGTAAGGTTTTAGAGTAATATAATGTGGCACTTCCTTGTATACATACGCATGTATTTCCACTGCCATTAAATTTGTCAATGAATGGATGTCTGTCACTAATTATGTAATGAAATGTAGAATAAAACAAAAAGTCAACAATTCCCAAGTTTTATTTAATTTTCCTGTCAAAAATACAATGCTGTAACAAAATACCAAATATGAACAAATTCCATATTTGTGAAAGAAACGGGAAAACTTTAGCATGTTACGCATTTAAATTTTTTCCAGATGACAAAATTTTACATCCATATTACCAATAACTCTTTATTGAACAACAAAATTTTGGGCTGGACCAAGCTGGTTACCAGCATTTTCTCCTTTTCACAAAATGTTTTCAAAAGCCTTTTCTTTCAGGATCATTAAAAGTCGGGATTGTGTGGTAAAGGGTTAAAAGGTCTTGCATAAGATAAATGTAGTTCAAATGATGGTATTTGTCTTTGAAAGAGCATGCTATAGTATGCTAAATTGTCATTAAAGCCTTTAAGACTAGAGAACATTATGGAAAAAGAAGAAAATGCTGGTTTCCAACATTTTCACCTTCTACCAAACTGATTTTATCAAACTGACTACCAGCATTTTCTCCTTTTCCCATGATGTTTTTGAAAGCTTTCTTTTCTACTGCAGCATTGTTAAAACTTGGGGTTGTGTGGTAAAGGGTTCAACTCCTTAGGAAAATTCAAAGCATTTGCAGAAAACAAAATAAACCCAACGCAAAAATTATTTTTGTTTAGGGAAGGATAGAAAACATTGTGGGAAAAGGAGAAAATGCCAGTTACCAGCATTTTCTGCTTTTCCCACAATGTTTGAAAAGGTTTTTTCCTGAGGGCCTTTAAAAGTTGGGATTGTGTGGTAAAGGGTTAATACTAGATTGTTTGATGATTGGATATACATTTCAGAAGAAAGAACAAATTTTATGCCCTAACAGCAATGGCTTCCTTAAACAAACTCCACATATTGAGTATTTTAAGTTACAATGTTCAGGGATAGAAACATTGTTTTACTCTCTCGCACTACGGGCAACTCATTTACCCAAAGTGTTTCAAATGGGGTAATACAAAAATACAAAATTTTTCCGCTTTCTTATAAGTTACTTCTTTTTTCTCAAAAATTTCATGAAGTTACGATGAACAAGAGGCTAATATTGTTATAAAAGAGGCTTTGACTTTTTTGTTAAATATAAAATTGTCTTTTATTTGAGCAATGATTTCTGTTACTTCTTAAATATACCACTTCTGTTTGGCAAACACTAGGCTTCAAACAAAACCAGCATTTTCTAGTTTGACAAAAATGTTTTCGATCCTTACAGATCAAATATCAAGTTTGAGTCACGTTTCCTTTGCCCTCTGTAAATACCTTCAATTTGGACAAGTTTAAAAATTTGTCATTACGCCGCTTTCAACATTATTTCAGTCATATCATGGCCGCAGCTCACATATTCATGTATGTCCTGGGTTTCAACAGTTCCAGGATGGGGCTCTGAAATGTCTTGCCCAAGAACTACACATAGAAAACACAAGCAATTACATTTTTTTATCTTTATTGTACAAATTCTATTCCCATAGTAACTGTATAGTCATAATTGCACAACAAAGAATAAGTACATATTTAACATGGCAAATTATATGTTGGCCCTATACCTTAGTTTTTTAGGAGTCGCAGAGCCGGTTTTGAAGGTCACAGGTTCCAGTCAAACATGATGCAATTTTTTTATATTTTTTATGTATTTTTCACCAACAAAGGGTAAACAGTCACATCCTTATTATTCTTCCTTTCAAACAATCAGTCCCCCCCTCATCAATTATTTTTCAAAATCTGGTTTAATGTCCCATTAATCCTTCATCAGATAATCCCATGTTTTAATGACCTAAAAGCAGAAGCTGTTTAAAAATATTGTTGGAAAAGGATAAAATGCTGGTAACCACATGATGTATTCAAAGACAGAGCTATGTGTACATTCAAAGTCGTTTGGTTTCAGTTTGGTAGAGCCTGGAATTTTGTCATCTGGTAAAGAGTTAACCCTTTACTGCACAATGATGCCTTTTAACAACCCTTTGAAAGAAGCCTTTGAAAAACATTTTGGGAAAAGGAGAGAATGCTGGTAACCAGCATTTTCTCCTTTTCCCACAATGTCTTCTACCCTATAAAGAAAACTTGCACCATTTAAGCCATACTGAAATTGTCGCCTGCGAATACTTTCAATTTGGACAATGCTAAAATTTTGTCCTCTGGCTTTACTTAACCCTCTTGGTGTCAGTAAGGACAAGCCCAAAGTCTAAGGATAAAAAATTGGGAAACAAATACCAAATCAGAGCAATCTAGTCCCATGTAAAGCAGTTGATCTAGCTTCAAATTCAGCGCAATGATTACGATCAAAAGTCATGTGTCCACACTTTTGAATGAACGAATGAATGAATGAATGAACGAATGAACGAAGGAACAAGTGTTCTTTAATGGTTCATCCACAGCTTTGGTCATTTTGCACAGTCTTTATTCTTAGAGCCACAAAAACCCCCATCACATGTTTTATGCCTCTTTCAACAATCTCATTTTAGTAACTTACATTAGTTTTTAAGTTTCATTAATACTGGATCCAGGCTTTGTAGTGCCTTGCCAAAGGACACTCATTAGGAGCCCAGTTCCTCTATTGATGCTCTAACGCATATCTCTAGATAACAAGTTCACCAACTTTACCCTTTACCAAACAATTGAAATATAAAAGATCCTGGAAGTTAATGGCCTTTGAAATCACTGTTGGAAAAGCAGACATTTTTTCTACCCTTTCAAAGACAAATTACATCATTTTATCTGACCCTTTACCCTTAACCACACAATCCAGATTTTTTTTAACGACCCGATAGAGAACTACATTGTTTTAAACCCTTTCAAAGACAAACTGTATCACTTCAGCAAGACATTTTACCATTACCACACAACCAGAGTTAATAAAGCTGATAGGTTTTTTTCCCATTATTGATTTCTATTGTCACCAACAAATCCAATAATTTGAGCCAAGCTTTAAATTTTGTCTACAAATGCTTTCATCTGAGACTGGTCTACAAGTGTACAATTTAAAAATCCTTTCAGAAGCTGCCTTTGCAAAACATGAAATTTAGGCTTTGATCTACACTGTCTGCTTTGCTTAATCCATTCTTACACAATCCAGTGTTAACAACCCTGGCATATAGGCCTTTTGAAATAATTGTGGAAAATACAGAAAATGCTGGTAACCAGCATTTTCTACTTTCCCACAATATTTTCCATGCTTTCAAAGAGCTTCACTGCATTTTACCAATTTCACAATGTTGTCTGCAGAATGCTTTTCAATTTTGAAGGGTGTAAAATTTGGCACTTTGTAAAGGATTAAACCTTACAGACATTTAGGCAACCTTAGAATTTTAATTATTTGGATCCTATCCCCAAGGATTGATATGTTGTCTGCAAATGCTTTCAATTTGAACATGACTAGCATTTTGTCCTCTGGTAAAGAGGTAATCGCTCAGTGACACAGGACCCCTTAACTCATTACCACACAATTCCGACTTTTAACGACCCTAAAGAGGAGGCCTTTTAAAAACATTGTGGGAAAAGGAGAAAATGCCGGTAACCAGGATTTTCTCCTTTTCCCCCAGTGTTTTCTGTCCTTTTACAGACAAATCTCACCATATGAGCCATATCGAATTTGTCGACTGCAAATGCATTCAATTTGCACAAGAGTAAAATTTGTCGTGTGGTAAAGGGTTAACATATTGGACATCTTAGTCATATTTGTTGATTTTGATTTCAACATTATTTCACTTATATCACTTTTGCAAGGCACCTATCCATGCTTTCCTGGAGTTTTTTCAACTAGTACTTCTCACTATGTTTATCCCAAGCTACAGGCTGCTGTCCTAAATAGCCATTGTCAAAGCAATGAACAGCAGTGAGAGATTAATGAATCCCGTCGCAATGAACATCATCTATCTCCAGGAAAAAAGTGACCGGGCCGGGGATTCAATCCACAAAACCCCTCATGTCAAATCCTGTACACTACCCACTGCCCTAACTGGTTTGGCATTTCAGTCAGGAAAACAGACTCAAAAACTGCAATCTGAGATAGCAAGTCTTTTTTTCTTCAGGAAAATACTGTTAACTCTTTACCAAACGATAAAAAAAATACACTGATCCAAATTCAAAGGATTTGGAGATGACCAAGTAGATATGCTGTTTTTAAATGGGATTTGTCTTTGATTGCGAAGTAAGCATTGTGAGAAAAGGAGAAAATGCTGCTTACCATCATTTTCTCCTCCCCCAAGTTTTTTCAAAACAGCCCATTTCTTCAGGATGGTTAAAACATGCGATTGTTTGGTAAAGGGTTAACTGGGTAGACAGAGTAGATCCAAGATGCTATCCGATCTTGATCTTCACTATTGACACAAGCATCCAAAGCTATTTTTGAAGCTCTGATGTACCAAGGCTTCTGTCAGTAATGCAAAGTGTAAACTACTCTTACTTCATTGCATCTTGCAATAATTATTGCATTGAACATGGCCAAAACAAGCTGTTTACTTATTGTATCTAGAGGGCCTTGAGGGCCTGAATCACTCTACTGGTAGTGATTTTGCTTATTTTCTAGCATGCATCATGACTTCATGACGCAAGTAAGAAAAGAGACAATGGCACAAGTCGGCATGACGAATTAAACAAATAGTTAAATAATCAAAGTGCATTTTCTCCAAACAAATTATTTGGAATCCAGCAATATTTGGTAAGGTTTTAGTACTTTACTGTATTAAAACCTGCAAGTTTCAAAGAAATGGAACTAATGAATTATGGGGACTTTGTTAAGTAAAGAGGACTAAGTCATCATGTGGCTGCTTTTCCTAAACAGATTGTTGGATGGTGTTTACCCTGTTTTCAACATTATTTCAGTTATATTGCAGTGGCCAGTGCACCTATCCATGCTTTCTTTCCAATATTCTTTCTAAGCCACATGCTGCTTTCCCACATAACCACTGTTGAAGCAATGATCGGAAGTGAGAGAGGTTATGATTATCATCAATCCTTGGAAAGAAATTGGCAGAGCAGAGCAGGGGATTGAACCAGCAACCCCTTTCTCAAGTCCTGTATTCTACCAACTGAACTATCGCTGCTTGGCAAGATTAAAAAAATTGGATAAAAAAATGCAGATTTTATCGTGTAAACAAGAAATGTAAACTTAACTTAAAATTACTTCTTTTCCCTTACTACCATATAAGAGTTTTTTCTGCAGGTATTTAATTTCTGCTATGTCTGCAAGCAACTCAAGGCCGCAGCAATTAATCACCCAGATTATAATGTCCAAGTTTTTCTTTGGGCAATACAGCCTCAAAAACAAGGACGTCTAGTTATAGGGTTATGTATAAAGAACATTAAGTGTCATCAATCCCGCTATATTTTGTAATGAAGTTTAACGCCATTTTCGCAGCCGAGGTCAAGACAGTCAGTGACGCACCCATGCATTTCCTGGATTTCTCACACCAGTACTGAAATAGCACAAGAAGATTGCCTCAACTGGGTATCGAACTCGCAACCACCAGGTCTTGTGTCAGATACGCTGACGACCGAGCTACCCGGGCAGGCCTAATACAGGTATAAAACAGCATTATTCCTTAAATCACATTGATCTTCAGAAAATATTGATGAATACAGTTAAACTTCTTAATACTGATAAATGTCAGATTACATATTTCAATTAGAATTTAAACCTTTACTGCACAATGCCTCCTTTTAATGACCCTGGGAAAGAAGCCTTTTGAAAACATGGGAAAAGGAGAAAATGCTGGTAACCAGCATAGAAAATGCTGGTAACCAGCATTTTCTCCTTTTCCCACAATATTTTCTGCCCTATCAAAGAAAAAATTGCACCATTTAAGCCACATTGAAACTGTCGTCTGCAAATGCTCTCAATTTGGACAAGGCTAAAATTTTGTCGTCTGGTAAAGGGTCAACATCTCATGAGTGGAAACTGAGAAAATTTATGTTTATACATGTATAGATTACAAACTATTTCAAAAACATCCAACTAATTCCCATAAATATTCTTTTACGAGACAAACATAGCTGTTTACTAACGTAAAGTCTATTTTAAACTATCAATCTTCAACAGGGTTGTATTTTAAGACCAGGTGGCAATATCTATACAATATTTATACATTTACATAGCCAGAAGTCTCCAAAATCTGAAATAGTCATCAGCGGTAATTCCCATAATTCAACTGCTGCTGATACCAAAGACCAAAAAAATGCTCACACTGCACATTGCAGATATAAGATTCTCAGAAACTGAAACACCCCTCTGCTTGGAAAAAACACAAAATTTGGAACCCGTAGAAAAAAACACTTAAACCGATATTTTTCAAAATCAATCGGGTTCAAGCTATTGATGAATTAAAGAAAGTGTGCCAGATTCACAAAATCTGACCACAAATGCAGACTTCTCAAGTAAAAGAGAAATGTAAGTTTCCAACTTAAAATGGCTTCTTTTCCCATACTATAATTTATTTCAGAGTTTTGTTTTCAAAACCAGTAGGATTCAAGCTTATTTATTGTTGATATGAAGAAAATCTGACCGCAAATGCGGACTTTATCGTGTAAACAAGAATTATAAATTTTCAACTGTAAGCGGCTGCTTTTCCCTTAGTAATGGTCAAATTTTTTTCAAAATAAATAGAGTTCAAGCAATTGATGATATAAAGAAACTTGGGATGTTTCACAAAAATCTGACTGCAAATGCAGACTTTATCATGTAAAAGAAAAAGACTGTGGAATGGAAACCACACCATGACAAAAGCTCTGTTGGCCTTTGGTCAGTCGAGCAAAAAACGAATGTAAATTACTCTACTTCACTGCTTTTCTAGCATTAATGATTGTGTGGTACATGACGGAAATAAGCTGCTTACTTATTGCAAAAGCTAATTACTTGATTTCATTAGCTATCTTGCACTAAGGTTGCAGTAAAAGAGATTTACACATTTTGTGCTTTATGCAGTTTTTACCAATTACTCGACTTCATTGGCTTTTTTCTGCATAAATATGTTGTACATCACCCGGAAATGCTGCTTGCTTATTGCAAAAGCTAATTACTTGACTTCATTAGCTATTTTGCACTAAGGTTGCAGCAAGGTAAATAGACGCGCCATGATTTCCATGATTTTAGGACCCAGAGAAATTTTGTTGAAAAATTGTGGTAAAAAGGAGAAAACGCTTGTAATAACATTTAACTTGCTGTCTGCATATGCTCTCAATTTGGTCAAGACCAAAATTTTGCTGCTTGAAATATGTTATATGATACAGCAGGGACAGCAGCACTTCACCCTTTACCTCACAATCCCCAGTTTTAACGACCTTGAGGAGAAAGGCATTTGAAAACATTGTGGAAAAAGGAGGAAATGCTGGTAGCCAGCATTTACCCCTATTCCCACAAAGTTTTCCACCATTCCAAAGGTTAATTTCAATTCTTGAGTCACATTGTCTTCTGCAAATGCTTCCAATATGGACAAGTCTTAAATATCGTCATTTGGTAAATGGTCCAATTTATCAAAGCCATGAAGGCGAAATTTTTTCACATTCCATCATACACTGTAAATCTAAGATCAGTGGTAATCAGGGAATCCTGACATTTAACCCTTTACCACACAATCCCGACTTTTTACGACCCTGAGAAAGAAGCCTTTTGAAAACATTGTGAAAAAAGGAGAAAATGCTGGTAACCAGCATTTTCTCCTTTTCCCACAATGTTTTCCATCTTTCCAAAAACAAATTTCAAATTTTTAGTCACATTTTTTTTGTCGTCTCCAAATGCTTTCAATTTGGACCAGTCTGAAATGTTGCCATTTGGTAAAGAGTTAATCCATTTTCAATCCTTTACCATGCAGTCCCTAATTTAGACAACCATTAACTCTCTGCCAAATGACAAAATTTTAGACTTGTTCAAATTGAAAGCATTTGCAGACTGAAAAAATTAGAACTGATTTTGGGAAGGGTAGAAAACATTGTTTGTAAAGGAGAATATGCTGGTTACAAGCATTTTCTCCTTTGTCAGGTTGTTACAAGTCGGAATTGCTTGGTAAAGTTTTAAAAGGTAAGCTTTTGAAAACATTCTGGGAAAAGGACAAAATGCTGGTAACAAGCACTTTCTCCCTTTTCCCACCATATTTTTAATTTTTAATCCGAAAAACGAAAAGGGTAAGTCACACCGTTTGAATAACATTAAATAACATTAAAGTTGAAAAGGTTAAAGGTTTAAAAAAAATAGGATTCTTTTGTGTGCCCCCCTCCCCCCAAAAAATGGGAGGTTTAAATCTTTATGGTGTGACAAAATTTTAGACTTGTACAGATTGAAAAAAATTGCAGACAACAAAATAAATGCGACTCAAAAATCAAAATTTGTTTTGGAAAAGCTATAGAGCATTGTAGGAAAAGGAGTTAATGCTGGTTCCCAGAATTTCTTGTTTTCCCACAATGTTTTCAAACTCTCCTTCCTCAGAGTCATTAAACTCGGGATTGTGTGGCAAAGGGTTAAGCACTTTTTTGGAGAAAATATTGGAATCTTATGGAAAAATACTTCATTGAGTAACATTCATAAGACAATGCACTTACTTGTTACCTGGATAAAATCAATCAACTTGTGTTTTATTTAACCAAAAATTTGTACAGCATCTCCACCAAAACAAGGCAAGTATCCTGCAGCATTAATCCCTGGTCATCAATATGGACACCTGAAATAGCAAATAAAAGGTAAATAATAATCAAAACTGCTCATGATTAACCCTTTACCCTTTACCAAACTGTCTAATGATGTGACAATACCCCCCTTTCAGGAGAAGGCTTTTTGGGAAAAAAACATTTGGTTACCAGCATGTAAGAACCTTGATGAAGAAGGCTTTAGAAAACATTATTTTAAAAAGGAGAAACTGCTGGTTATTAGCACTTTCTTTTGGAACAATATTTTCTTCCCACTGAAAAGAGTGAAACCCATCATTTGAGCTAAATTTACAAAAATATATGAGCCATGCTCCAGCAAAAGCGGCTTAACCCTTTACCCCAAAATCCCAATTTTTAAGTACCCTCAGGAAGATGCCTTTTGAAAACGTGGGAAAAGGAGAAAATGCTGGTTACCAGCATTTTCTCCTTTTACCACAATCTTTTCTACCCTATCAAAAAAAACAAAAAACGAAAAAATCATTCGAGTCACATTGAAATTGTCTGCAAATCTTTCATTTTGGATGGGCCTAAAATTCTGTCATGTAGTAAAGGGTTCATCTCCGTGATCCATTGTAACAAAGCAAGCCATCACATAATTTATGGATTCATGATAGCCACTTTTTTTCCAACATTTGACTTAATCTTGAGGTAGACTGGTCCTTTGGCAAATAGCAAAAAGTTTCAGCCTAGGTCAACCTACCCCCTTTTTGGCAAGTCAAAAATTTTGTTGCCTGGTAAAGAGTAAACCCTTTACCACACAGTTCCAAGTTTTAATGACCCTGAAAAAGAAAGGTTTTAAAGACAATTTGTGGGAAAAAGAGAAAATACTGGTACCCAGCATTTTCTGCCTTTGCCACAATGGTTTCTGACCTTTCAAAGACAAATGTTAGTTTGTTGTCTGCAAATGCTTTGAATTTGCATTGTTCTAAAATTTATTTTAACCACCTTGAAGAAGATGGCTTTTGAAAACATTGTGTGAAAAGGAAATAGTAATCGTTACAAGGATTTTATCCTTTTCCCACATTGTTTTCTTCTATCAAAGACAGAAATCATTCAGCTACATTTTGTTGTCTGCAAATACTTTCTATTTGGACCATTTGGTAAACAGATAATTCCACGATTATGCAAAATACCAATTTCATTTAACCCTTTCCCAAACAAGCCATGGTTTTCACGTGTCTGCAGTTCAAGTCTTTTGAAAACACTGTGGGAAAAGGAGAAATTGCTCGTAACGAGCAATTTCTCCTTTTCCCATAGTGTTTTCTACCCTTTTTGAGAACTTTCTGCCATTTTCATCAAATTTAAAATTGTCGTCTGCAAACTCTTTCAATTTGGACCAGTCTAAGATTTATCATTTGGGAAAGGGTTAAGTATTCCAGTGCCAAGGGGTGTCAGTAAGAGCCAGGGGTCAGAGATTTCACCCAACCATTCTGACTTAAACCCTCGTCTACTTTTGCCTGAAAAAAGAATCTGCTGAGATTTTTTTTTAATTACGTGTTATTCCTTTTCAAACATTATTCCTTTTCAAACATTATTCCTTTTTAACTATCATTCCAAATTTTCAGTGCCTCTGGATGAAGGCAAGGAAGAGCTCGTGCAATATCCATGCCCTCGTAGTCTTAACTCTTTACCAAACAACAAGCCACCATTCAAACAAAAACATTCAATTTTTTGAGGCACAATTTTAATGTTTCATCTGCAAATGCTTTCAATTTGGACCAGTCTATAATTCTGTTGCATGGTAACAATCTTGACTTCAAATGACCTTCTGAAAGAAGCCTTTTGAAAACATTTTGGAAAAAGGAGAAAATGCTGGTAAACAGCATTTTGGTCTTAGATTTTGGAATTTCCCGTTAAAGTTTTTCTGGAGCTCCCATTTTCCAGAATGATTGCCACCCCCAATGATTAACTTTTTCAGGCAAGCTCTGCTGTCTCATGACAGCTCTTGATACATCTAATGTCCACTGAAACTCTTGAATCACAATTTTCACCTTGTCCCGTTTGAATGTCAGTAAATGCTGATATTAAAACATCAGCAACAGACATGTGCTATTGTAACAGACATGTGCTCAGGCAAGATGGATATTTGCCAAGTTTTCAGACGTGGTTTTCACCTTTTATAAAGGGCCAAATTTTGATTTTGGCCTATACCCACAGACATAACAGCACTGTCCCCAAGACCGCGACCTTGTTTTTGCACAAATCAACATGCTACTTTCACTCCCAGAATCCCCTTATAATACTACAGTGACATACTTCCTTTTAAATACAGAGCACTTTTGTAATATTTACCAGGAATTTGTAGTCTGGCATAAAATCAATACACACTCTGGCTATGCTCTATTCTGAATGGAAAGAAAATTACACATTTCCCCTCAGGTTTTTTCTTTTTCATTTTAAGAATTTTTGAGGGAACTTGAAAGACTACACTAATCTGCTCTCACCTTTTTTGACTTGAGGTTTGGCATATTCATCATCAAGGTGTCCACATGGATGAGCCAGAGTGTAAAGCAGCAGTTCTGCAAGGTGGGAATGCTTTAGATGACATGAAAGAGCTGAATACTTCAAATAACTGCAAATAAAAAAATCCAGAGGCAGTACGAGGAAACTATGTTCTACATGTATCAAGACCAGACCAGCAACAATGCCTTTACAATAAGAGGTAAAATGTCCAAATTTTACAAAAACATTGTGGCAAAAAGAGAACTTACTGGTGACCAGTATTTTCTCCTTGTCTCACAATGTTTTCTTCTACATCAGGGCTGTAAAATTCCATATCCTTTGGTAAAGGCTTAACCTTTAGAGCGCTGAATAAACCTAGCAGGCATTTTCATCCTAGAAATATGACCCAAATAATTGCAATTTCATGGTTGTTTTTGTCTACAGTGATTGAGCAAAGCAGGCAGTGAAGATCAAAGATCAGGCTGCATGTCTTGTACAGCCTGATCTTTATCTTCTCTTGCTGCAAAAGCAACTATAGTTGTGAAAGGCGCTTTAATGGTTATTAATATTTTAACTCTGAATTGGTCAAAAAGTGTGATCTTGTCTCATTCTTCACTACTCACAAAATACAACTGAAAGAGTCGATCTAGTTATTCACTACCAACACAATAGATCTGAAATGTAGTCTGGCCTCGTTCTTCACTAACCACAAAATACAACTGTAGTGCAGTCTGATCTAGTTTTTCATAAACTAAAAAATTTCTATGACAGACAAAGATTTTTTCTGACCGCAATCAATTGATCGAACTCTCTAACAAATTTAATGTTATCATAAAGTCTGTCACTGTGCATAAATGAAATCACAATTCAAATCTCTGAGTCTCCGGTTATCTTGTGAAATCTCGAACTGGGCAGAAACCCGACTTGTAAGCACTGGGTCTTACCCATTGTTGATAAGACGATTGATAACAGGCCGGCAGCTTATTGACTAAGAATACAATTTAGAATGGTTGGTGGATACAGTTCCCCGCATTTGATCAAATTCAAGTACTGTCCAATCTGTGTTAACCCTTTACCAAACAATCCACAGTTGTAACAACCTTTTAAGGAAAAGCCTTTTGAAAACATTGTGAGAAAATGAGAAAATGCTAGTAACCAGCATTTTCTCCTTCTCCCGAAATGTTTCCTACCCTATCAAATACAGGGAACTTCATTTTAGCAACATTTAATTTGTTGTCTGCAAATGCTTTCAATTTGGTTCAGCCTAAAATTTTGCCTTTTGGCAAAGAGTTCAAGGCCATGAAAGATGGTCATTGAAATCATTGTTAGAAAAGAAGAAAATGCTGTTTTCTATTCTTTTAATGTCAAATCTCACCAACTGAGCCATTTTTGATTTACTGTCTGCAAAAGCTGTCAATCTAGGGGAGTCTAAATTTTCTTTGTGTGGTAAAGATTTTTCCCTTTCCCACACCATCCTGTGTTTCAAAGCCCCAGAGACTGCCTGGGACAAGCCTTTCAAAAACATTGCCAGAAATGAGAAAATGCTGCAAATCAGCATTTTTCTCCTCTTCCCACAAAGTTTTTCTATCCTGTACAATATCAATTCCATCATTTGGACCAAATCTAATCTGTCGTCTGCAAATGCCTTCAATCTTGTAGCTGGTAAAGTGTTCAAAGAGTTTTAACAACCTTGGGAAAGAGGTCATTTGAAAACAGTGAGAGAACAGGAGAAAATGCCGGTAACCATTATTTTATCATTTCCCCACAATGTTTCATATTCTATCAACGACAGAAATATTCATTCTAGCAACATATGTTGTCTGCAATGCCAAATGCCTCGAGTTTGGTCCAGTCCAAAATTTTGTGGTTTGGTACAGGGTTAAGACCGACTTTTGACGACCAAGAGATGACTTGAAAACATTTTGGGAAAAGGAGAAAATGCTGATAACCAGCTTTTTTTCCTTTTCTGACAATGTTTTCAACCTATCAAAGACAACTTACACAAATATGAGTCAATGATGGGACATATCTTAAGGCATGAGACGTGCCATTCGGCAAACTTCGGCTGTTACTAGATAGTTACGGAATCGGCCGAGTCGTGAGAAGTGATCGCACAATGCATTTTCACGGAACCCGAAAGACACTAACCCTCATACCAAAACTTTCAAATAACCTCGTTCGTACTTCGGAGATTTATACAAGGGGGAAAGATTTATTGGAGCTCAAGCGATGGGAGCTATAAGAGTCGAAAACTAGCATTTTTCATTTCCAGTGCCTTTTTCACCAGTGTTTGGTTGCATATAACGCGCGAATTACAGAACCGTTTGGTTATCAAATCATAAACGAAATTCAAAGTGTACTCACCAAAAGGATCGCAGTCGAAGTCTGTGCTTCAGTTTCGTATGTTCAAAACAACCAAGAAGATCGCAGTCGTAGTCTGTGCTTGAGTTTCGAAAGAAAACAACCACCTCGCTCTACAACTAACAGGAGGCAAAAGCCGGCGAATAATGGCGCTCACCCGGTATTTATACAGGTATGCACTGTGACGTCACAGCTCTAACGGGACACGCATACAGAAACCATTTGGCGAAGGGAGAAATTGCTCGTGACGAGCATTTGCTTTTGCGGAAATGTTTATATTTGTTTTCATACTGTTAAATCCTTCTACTGAACCGTTTTCAAATCTGCTTCTCAGAAACAGTAGAAATCTTGCAATTTAGATGTAGTTTGGTCACAAAACTTGGATTTGTGGAAAGTGTTGATCTGAGATCAGACTTTCCGTGCAGCCTGACCTTGATCTATCCCGCATCAAAATGTAAGTTTAGGGCTCTAAGGTTTTAGATAAAGTTAAACCCCTTAGATCTACACATTCCCGTCATTTAACAACCCTGATAAAGTAGCGGCTATTGTAAACATTGATCTAAAAAGGAGAAAATACTGGTAACCAGCACTTTTTCCTTTTGCAACAATGTTTTCTTACCTTGCAACAACAATCCATCATTTGAGCCACTTTGAATTTATTGTCTGCAAACGTTTTCAACTTGGACAAGTCTAAGATTTTGTCATACAGTAAAGAGTTGAGACGTCTAGAGCATGTGATGGTTTTGCTTCTTTTACCACAATGTAAAATGTTTGCGACAATGCAGTCACCTTACTTTACCTCTGGCCCTTCTAAATAAGTGAAATGAAACTTTTAAACCGATAATGAAAACCCAAATTTTACTATTTTAAAGGTACTTTTTTGTGGGGGTGGGGGCAGGGATCTTATATACACATTGTGTATATAAGATCCCTGGTGGGGGGATACATCCTTATTTCTCCTTTTGTAACAATATTTTCACTTATATTACTGCATGAACTCTTTCCAAACTACAAAATTTTAGACTTGACCAAATAAGCATTTGCAGATGACAAATTAAATTTGGCATAAGTGATCGAACTTGAATTTAATAGGAAAAAAACATCGTTGGAAAAGGAGAAAATGCTGGTAATCAGCATTTTCTCCTTTTCCCAGAATGTTTTCAAAACCTGTCGTCCTCAGGGTTGTTATAACTGGGTATTGCTTGGTAAAGGGTTAAATATTACTTCAAGGTGAATTTGATAAATTGTACAAGGATTTTTTTTTTATAATCGTCCACTGCAAATTTCGTTAATAAGGGGGTTGATTTGTCAAATCTGAAAAAAATGGACAGATCTATAGTCTATATATGTTATCCTGTCACGTTGATATGGAAAAATTAAGACGATCGTCATCTTTTTCTATGTCCCCGCTCACCGTTGACCATTGTTTCGACGATGGTTACACGAGAATGCAGCCAGTGGCCTGGGAAGAATATTGCCGCGAATATTGATACGAGAAACTCCTGTCTTGAGAGCATTCTTAGTCTTGTTCTCCAAGATTTTCTACATTTGAAAGTAACACAACTTCTGCTTGGTTTAGCCAATCAGAAGTTGTGTTACTTTCAAATGTAGAAAATCTTGGAGAACAAGACTAAGAATACTCTTAAGAATGGTTGGTGAACAAAGACTCTGGAATGGTTGGTGAATATGGACCCAGGTAAGCATGGATAAGTGTAGTGGCGACCGGGACATAACTGAAACAACGTTGAAAACGACGTCAAACACCATACAAATATCTCGCTTTACAGTTTTCGCCGGAAAAATCAAGGCATTCATTTTTCCTTTTCTCTTTTTGTGTCAAAAAATTCACTTGTATTGATATAATATTGAACCTTCATTATTTCTCATTGGGCACATTTTTACCGTTAACCAGTTACATAGGTCAAATGAAACTTTCAAGCTTATAGTAAAACCCAAATGTTGTTACGGTTATTTTGAGGGGAAATATTCCCTTGTCGGACAGTGTAGATCCAAGATCAGACTGCACAGAACGTGCACTCTGATCGTGATCTACACTGTCCACAAAAGGTCCTTGAGTCGCGTCTAAGGGTTAAAAATTAGGAAGGGTCAAAATACAGGGCAAGCGAAGCGAGTGATGTCAATATTGTGTACATAAGAGATACATTGTTTGTTCGTGGTTTCCCAGTTTTTTTGCGGGGACAAGATTAAACCCTCAGGTTATGTTTGAATGTTTCGGACAGTGATAACAGTTCACTTCAAACCATGTTTACCACCAAAGCACCATGAAGGCTCAGAAATGTTTTGCTGTGTCCACATACGGTTTATTTTTAGGGCCAAGAACAATGAAACAGTTAGCAAACTCGAACAATGTTACGTAAAATATTGGTGCCTTACTAACCCGTATATGTTTACTTAACATAACGGACATTTTTTATATAACGTGATTGTCTTCCTGGAAACTAGAATCCAAAACATTATCGCACAAACTTACAGCAGATGACTCTGAAACCACCCTTATTTTGAAAACAGTCATGTACCCCACAGTATGGAAAATTTACCCTTTACCAAGAAATTAAAGTTTTTAAATGACAACCCTTTAAAAGAAGATTAAAGAAAACAATGTGGAAGAGGGAGAAAATGCTAGTAACAAGCATTTTCAAATGTTCCCACAATTTTTTCTACGCTTTGAAAGGCAAATTTCAAATGATGATAAACATTCAAATTGTCGTCTGCTTTCAGTTTGGACAAGGCTAAAATAAGCCCCGTAGCTCAGTCGGTAGCGCACAGGACTTGAGAACAGGAGGTCGCTGGTTCGATCCCCGGCTTGGCCAATTCCTTTCCGAGGATTGATGATAGTCATTGCGACAGGATTCATTCCTTTCTCACCGCTGACCATTGTTTCGACGATGGCTATGTGGGAAAGTAGCCAGTGGCTTGGAAAGAATATTGTGCGGAGTACTGGTAAAAGAAACTCCAGGAAAGCATGGATAGGTGCACTGGCCGCCGCGATATAACTGAAATAATGTTGAAAAGGCGTTAAACACCATGCAATCAATCAATCAAGGCTAAAATTTGTCGTCTAGTGAAGAGTTAACCCTTTACCAAACAATCCCATGTTTTAACGAACCTAGGGAGGAAGCTTCTGAAAAAAACATTGTGAACAAGGGGAAAAAATGCTGTAAACCAGCTTTTTCTCCTTTAGGTTAAACTTCTTTATCCTACATCTATTGAGAAACACGTTCTTGCAACTGGCTTATACTGATCTCTCTCGATTCTGCTTCCTGGAAACTACACTAGTACTCGCGCCGAATGTGTGGGCCAACGATCGGTCCCAAGTTGACATCCCCTTCAGAGTATCTTACTCGGGACCTTAAGGTCCTTTTCCCGCAATGTTTTCAAATTCCAGGTTCTTTCCCGTTTTTTTTTTTTTTTTTTTATTCCAGTATCGGATCTTTTCAGTTCATGTTCATTCTTATGATTCTTTCGTCTGAAATCTGATGTTTCCGATTAATTTTAGGTCCGATCCCGGTATTCTCTTTGTTTTGGAAATCCACAGGTTCACTTATCATGGTCCGGTTTGGCGTCTTGTCTGATGTTTCCAAAGTCGGATATTAAAGTGCACCTCCAGCCCAGATTTATATTTTTTCTTTTCATTTCCTGATTGATCAGGATATTTTGTTAACACTTTCCGGTTATAATCGTTAAAATGCATCTGTAAGCACAGGTGTGCAACTCGAAAATCCAATAAGTGAGATTAAAGGCCATATTCCCTGTAGCTAAGGTCGTAAAGGCCGATCTTTCGCTCATATACGTGAACGTTTAATCTTTTCCCTATTCCAACATCAAATAAATGAAGTATCGCTACAAGAGTTGTATATTCAAGTCCATTCCGGTCCGGTCAAGCCTACCACGCTTTTCCATGCACTTCCCTTTTCCCTATTACTCAATTTTTAGGCAATTTAATTTTTACCCTGTCACCTCCAGTTTTTTTTTTTTTTTTTTACACATCTTAAACAAATCAAGATGATGTGTCAAGCACAAAATTCATGTTCATAGTTTGAAGGTCAAGGTCCCAGGAATGTCAAATGTGTTTTCAAAGGTGTGAGGCCTGTAACTTTTTAAATAATGAATGACTTTCAGAATAACTTTGCTGAAGTGTAGAATTGTCAACCACATATAAGTAATGTGAGGGTGCAAGAACCATGTCAGTAGGTAATAGGTCAAGGTCACCGCAAGATAATATGTGTCTAAAAAGAGAATTTTGGGGCGTTGTGTTCATGTTCGAGCTGTATCTTTTTAATAATTGTGAATGAATTTCAACATTACTGTGCAGAATGGTCAACCACATACAGACGTGTCGCGCGCAAGGACCGTGTCTGAAGGTCAAATATCAAGGTCACAGTAAGGTCAAATGTCAGTTTTTGTGTCCGGGCCATAACTTTTTTCTATCACTTAAATGCAGTGTTAACCACATCAATATGACTTTTGTTCCACAAGAGTTATGTCCGCAGGTTGAAGGTCAAGGTTACAGTAAGGTCAGATAAGTTTTCGAAGGGGGTTAGTGTTTGTGTCAGCTCCGTAACTTTTTTAATAGGGAATGAATTTCAGTATAACTTTGCAGCATTATCAAGTACCTATAAACAATATGTGGAGGTCAAAGTCACGACAAAGTCAAATATGTTAAAAAAATACAGGGGTGGTGACACTCGTGTGCGGCCTGTCACTTTTCTGGTTGTGAATGATTTTGAACATAGCAGTACCATGACATGTCGTGCACAAGAGTTCTGTCCGTAGCTTAAAGGTCTAGGTCACAGCAAATTAAATATGTTTTGGAGGAGTGGTAGTGTTCGTGTGAGGCCTGTATCTTATTTCATTATGAGTGCATTTCAGTATACCTTTGCAGAATTGTCAACCACATATAAACAATGTATGTTGTGCAAAACCTTGGACGAAAGACTAGAAATCTGAGTTATATTTTTGATATTAGTAAAGCTTTCTACAAAGTATTACATAAAGGTCTTCAATTTTAGCCGAAAGAAGCTGGAATCGGTGGCAAACTTTTTTCATAGTTTTCAGACTACCTCTCAAATAGGTATCAGAGGGTTGTCCTACCTGGTGCTGTCTCATACTTTAAGTTCTATTAAATGCTGGAGTTCCACAAGATCTAATTCTCTGACATTTTCTTTATCTAGTGTACATTAATAAATGATATTGAGTCAAACATAAACCTTTTCGCAGATGACACTAGTTTACCCATGGTAATAGGTGATCCTGATACAGCCGGTACACTTTTACAAACATACAGCAATAAAAGTACAGATTGGGCAAAAAAGTTTAACCCCTCAAAATTGGAATCTCTAATCATAACCCGCAAACGTAATAGACCTGTTCATCCTAAGCTTTTCATGTCTGGTGTTGAAATTCAATCAGTGCAAGTTTACAAGCATCACGGTATTTCCATTTCTAATGATGGTTCTTAGCGTTACCGTGTAAATCAGCCTTTAACGAAGGCATGGAAGAGAATTGGAATTATACAATGTCTAAATATCAGCCTAGATCGAACATCCCTTCAGACAATTTTTTTTTTTTTCTTTTATCGTAAAGCTCTTGAATATTGAGATATTATTTGGACAAATCTATTATAATACCAGAAAGATCAAATTGCAAAAAGTACAAAATGAGGCTACAAGAAATGTAAATGGATGCAGTAAACGTGTGTCTTTAGCAGATCTTAACAGGGAGTCAGGTGGGAAACACTTAGCGAAAGGAAATATAAACACAAACTTATATTACTTTTCAAAATGGTAAAAGGTCTAGCACCTTCTTATTTAAATTCTATAGTGGCTGTTTCAGTAGGAAGTACTTCATCCTTCAACCTAAGAGGATCTCATAAACTACAAAATGTAGCTTGCAGAACTAATCTGTACTTAAACTTGTTATTATCTTCTGTTGTTAATGACTGAAATGCTTTACCTATTGATTTCAGAAATCTGGACTCCATGTCAGCTTTCAAGCGGTACATGAACAGAGATAAAGCAAATCCAAATAAGCTATATTTCTTTGGAGAGAGGAGAATTTAGGTCATTCATGCCAGGCTGCGCACTAAATGTAGTTCAATCCATCAGCGTAGTTATTTTAGAAATTTAAGTGACTCTCCTCTTTGTGCTTGTGGCGAAATTGAATAAAATCAATTTTACTTCTTCGATTGTAGATATTATCGTGACTTTAGAAACAGTTTGTTCCAACGCATGTTAGAAATCTCCAATGTCAGCCTGCAGACAATTCTTTTTGGTGATGAGACTCTCAGTCTTGCTGATAACAAAAAAAAAAATCAGCAGTTCACTCATATATTATTGAGACTAACCGTTTTAGAAGTTAATAACTTTACCAATTGATTATCTGTTCCAGTTTTGTACATCCACTTTTGTTTGGGTGTGAAAGAGTTGAATTATTGTGGGAAAAGGAAACTAGCATTTTCTCCTTTTCCCACCATATTTTCAAAAGCACTTTCCTCAGGGTCATTAAAACATGTGACTGTCTGCAAAAGACTAGCTAATTTCCTAAAAACCTATTGAAATGACTCAAATGGTCCATTTAAAAGAATGAACTTGGCCTAAACCATCCCTTTAAAACACAATCCCGACTTTTAATAACCCCAAAAGAGAAGGCTTTTGAAAACATATTGGGAAAGGAGAAAATACCTACACTTTCTCCTTTACCCACAATTTTCCTACACTATCTAACACAAAAATCATCATTTTTAGCAACACTTATCATCTGGAAATGCTTTCAATTTGGTCCAGTCAAAAACTTTGTTGTTTAGTAAAGAGCAATATGATAGGGAGGGCCATAATGGCTTGTATCTCTTCACTGGCTGGAGAGCATTTCCTCCTTTTCACACCATGTTTCATAGCCTTTGAAAGACAGTCTCTTTTATTTTAGCCACATTTTACTGGTGGTCTGCAAATGCAAATGTAAAATTTTGTTATTTGGTAAAAAGCTGACCCTCATAGCACTGGATATGGCTTAACCCTTTACCACTAGAAACAATTTCAGACTTGTCCAAATTGAAAGTAATTACAGACGACACTCTAAATGTGGCTTAAAAAATGGGAATTCTCTACAGAAGTGTAGAAAACATTGTGTGAAAAGGAGAAAATGCTGGTTACCGGCATTTTCTCCTTTCCTCACAATTTGTTCAAGGGCCTCCTCCTTCATAGTTGTTAAAAGTCAGGATTGTTTGGTAAAAGGTTAAAAATGTAAATTCAGCACTGAGGCAAGAATGAACATGTCTTAATCTTATACCAAACAACAAAATTTTAGACTTGTCCAAAATGGAAGTATTTGTAGACGACAAACTAAATGCAACTCAAAACATGAAATTAGTCTTTTATAGAGCAGAAAACATTGTGGGAAAAGGAAAAAAATCTTTCTACAACATTGTTCTACCTAAATAAAAGACTTTCCTTTCTTTCCAGTGTTAGTAAAGTAAATGGCAAAGTCTAAAAAAATAGCATGCATGGTAATGCATTCTCACTTGCCATGCTTCCACAGTATTTAATGATTCCTTCTCAATGAACAAGTGCTGAACTATTCCAACAAGCTGACGATGCTGAAAGGCAAACTTAGACAACCAAGCAAATGATACCTTTATTATGCATCAGTATTCGTGAATTGTTGTCATAATTATGTTTTCTGTGATTTCTCCCGGTTTTCAAAGTGTACATACACAGATATTCACCCACAGAAGTATGCAATACAAGTCCATACAAAAATAGTACTGCTTGGTGAAATTATTAGTCCAATCCAATTTGTAATTTAGGTATAATGAGGACAGTAGTTTTGCAGGTCAGCAAGTTAACTGAACGCTTGTGTACAGTTTACTGATATTACCTTCATGTTTGTACAGACATTGGACCATTACGTGTTGCTTTTTTTTCCTCAATGATATGCTCCTATATCATACAGAACTTTGGTATTCATCAAGTACTAGTGTTTACTAGAAAACAAAAATGGCATTAGAATTAGGTATGGAGGGAACCTTTCTTCATTTTTGACCAAGACTTGCATGCAGATTTTTGCAATGCTGTTTTTCTTTTTCAGTTTTTTAAAGGCATTATGGAAGATATAAGTGGAATCTATTTACACTTTGACCAGGTTTTTGAAATGCCTTTGGGTTTGTTTGTTTTTTTCAGTTTTGTTAGGCTTTGAATTTTGAAATGCTGTTTTTCTTTTTTCAGGTTTTTTAGGGGTCAAGGAAGATATGAGTGGAATCTGTCTGCACTTTGACTAGGTTTTTGAAATGCCTATGTCTTTTTTTCTTCAAGTATGTTAGGCTTTGATTTCTGAAATGCTGTTTTTCTTTTTTTCAGTTTTTTTAGGCGTTAACGAAAATATGTGTGGAATCTGTCTGCACTTTGACCAGGTTTTTGGAATGCCTTTGGTTTTTGTTCTTCAATTTTGTAAGGTGTTAGGGAAAGGTATGGATGAAATCTGCCTGCACTTTTGGCCAGGACGTGCATGCAGATTTTTTTATTGCCTTTGTTGCCCTTTTCCTTTTTTTTTTCTTGAGTTTGCTAGGTGCTAGGGAAAGGTATGGATGAAATCTTCCTGCATTTTTGACAAGGACTTACATAAATTGCCTTTGTTGTCCTTTTCCTTTTTTTTCAAATTTGCTAGGTGCTAGGGAAAGGTATGGATGAAATCTGCCTGCATTTTTTACCAGGACTTGCATGCAGATTCTTGAACTGCCTTTGAATTGCCTTTGTTGTCTTTTTCCTTTTTTTTTTTTTTTCAATTTTGCTAGGAGTTAGGGAAAAGTATGGTTGAAATGTGCTTGCATTTTTGACCAGGACTTGCATGCAGATTTTTGAATTGCCTGTCTTGTTTTCTTCCCTTTTTTTGTTAAATTTTGTCAAACATTAGGGTAAGGTATGGATGAAATCTGCCTGCATGCAGATGTTTGAGATGCATTTTTTTTCAATTTTGTCGGGCATTAGGGAAGGATGGATGGAATCTAAATTTTGACCAGGTCTCCATGAAGATTTTTGACACACCTTTTTTGACAGAACACCGTTTTCAACGGTTTTTCAATTTTATCTCTGCTGCCAGTGTACCTATCTATGACCTCATAACAAAAGTGTTCTGGAGTTGTTCTATTTTCTTATATACTTCCTCGATTACAGAACCTTAGGTTTACATGTACACAGCTGACAACAAACATTCAGCCCCTGATGGTATACCCAGTATGCCACACAGAACAGACGGATGGACTCACAGTCGATCTTTGATAATTAGCACAGTTTCAGACAGAGAGACGACAGGACAGATAGCCAGTGCAAGCCCATGTACCTGTCTCTAAACTATAGAGACCTCTCCTCCTCTCCTAACAACCTTCGACTCCACCTCCTGTCCTTACCACCATCTCCACCTTCATTGTTTGCAAATGAAGAACAAATGTTTTCAGGCCGACGGATACGGTGTCCACTGCATGTTACTACCAAAGGCTCTGGCTCTGCAATGACAACAGGTGGAAAGGAACTCTGTTCATCAAAACAGAGCTCCCTTTTGCCTCCCTGACCAGTGGAAAAAGATTCCAAGCATGGCTCAGCCTCTTCTCCATCAGCCAAACCAACACAAACCTCCTCTTCACTGCAAACCCCTAACTCCCTATCCACCATCAAGGGGGACTCGAAGGTATAACTTAACTCCAGAGAGCTAAATTCTGTCTCCAAGACCTCGATACCTGCATGCCTAAAGATTTCCAAACTCCGCATCATCCACCACCTCTGCATCTGCATCATCCAACAATACAGATGATGTAGAGGTGAAGGAATGAACCATGTGCTTCTCGTTTTTCATCTCCACACCCTCTACAACAGACCAAAAGGAGGGAGAACCAAGCTCTACAAAACTCGGCTCTTCCTCCAACTCTTCCTCAATGAAAGCAATCCTGCATAAATCCACATTCAATCTATCCCTCATCACAGATGGTGTGGATATGAGGCCGAGTGCCATACAGCTCTCATCCCCCATCTCCACATCCTCCATCGAAGAGAACAAGGAGGAACAGCTAAGCTCAAAAGAGCTCACCTCTTCCCCAAACTCCTCCTCAACATTATCCATATCATCCCACATCAAAGAAGATGTGGAGTTGAAGGAGAGAACCATAAAGGTTTTTTCCTCCATCACCACATCCTCTACCGAGTTTACACAGGTGTCCTCACTGCAGACAGGATCCACAGATGTGCCTTCATCAGCGGAAAGGGAGATCTCCACCTGATCTCTAACAGAATCAAAGAACACAGAGGGGAATTGACAAAAGTGTCAGCCTCAACCAATGTCTGCTTTGCCCATGAACAAAGATCAGCTCCAAACCCAAGAAGAGAAAACATAAGGGCCATTTCTTAAATAACAAGTATGATGAATACCTCACTTGTAAATCCTTCTGTAGATCTACCTGAAAAGGAAAGAAAAAAACAAAATCAGTTATTTTCATTGACCCGCCTAGTGCGGAACCTGAATTTAATTGCTTATGCTGAGAGCATAGATCAAGATTAGGCTTAACAGAATGTTCAGTATGATCTTGGGTCTACGCTGTCCACTTTTCTGCCTGATGTTCTGGTTTCAACAGCTCTGAAATTGCAGTATAAATATTATGCATCTATACTACTGACTGAGGTTGTTCATAACATCCAAAATCAAACTATACAATTTAAGTAGTCTGATCATAGTCTACCTCATCAAAAAGGGAAACTAAAGCTGTCAAAGATGCTAAATGACCAGACTTTTTTCCATATTTTATTTCATTTTTTTGTTTTACAAACAAACAAGAGGGCCATGATGGCCCTGTATCCCTCCACTGGCTAATATGTACAAACCATACACACCAAACATTACAATCATAGGCCAAATGGTTTCTAACAAGAGGACTGATAAGGTTTCTCTATTAAAGCCCACGTGAAAATTGTGACCCCCAAGGCAAGCCCATTTTTTGACCTATAATTATGAATTCAAGCTATAACTATGAGCTATTATCAACTGAATCCTGGTAGAGGTCAACAAGATAAAGCCACATATCAAATAATAAAGGTCAAGGCTGCATGGTTATAGACAAGACTTTCAAAGTTTCCTTAATAAAACATGGGAGGGTTTATTTTGATTTGGACGATGGCTAAATTTTGAACAAATTCAGAAGAGATCCACTAATGAAGCTTTATGTCAAATTTGGTACCCCTGGGCCTTACAAGGACAAGAATATTTTAAAGTTTTCACTATAAAAGCCCTTGTAAAACTTGTGACCCTTGGAACAGTTCCAAATTTGACCCAAGCGCTATAATTTGTAGAATCTTAGTAGAGGTCTGTTAGATTGAGCTACATGCCAATTTTGGTAGCCCAAGGTCATATGATATAGAAACAGATGACTTTCAAAATTTTCATAGCCCATATAAAACCCATATAAAACTCTAACATTCAAAGCCCATATAAAACTTGTGACCCGCAGGGCAGGGCCCATTTCAGCCCTGGAGCTATTATCTGAAGAATCTAAGTAAGTGTAAATCAGATGAAGGTACATGCTAGTTTTGGTAGCCCTAGGTCATGTGGTTTAGAACGAGAAGATTTTTAAAGTTTTCCCTATGTAAGCCCATGTAAAACCTAAGACTCCTCGGACGGGGCCAACTTTGTACCCTGGGCTATAATTTGAAAATATTCAGTAGAGGTCCATAAGATAAAGCTACATGCCAAATTTAGCAGCCCTAGGCCTTATGGTTTTGGACAAGAAAATTTTTAAAATTTTCCCTTTATGAGCCCATGTAAAACTTGTTACACCCATGGCGGGTCAATCTTGATCCCAGGGCTATAATTTCAAGAGGCTTGGTAGGGGTCTATTTGATGAAGCAACATGCCAAATTCAATAACTCAAGGCCTTATCATTTCTGACAAGAAGATTTGTTAAAGATTTTTAAAGGTTTTCAGTATTTTCCAGGTTTGGTGCCATGGCAACCACCATTTTCATTGGAATCCAATTCTTTGGAGGAATTCCTAAGAGGGCTAATGCAGGATTATTTCTGTGAAGTTTCATCAAAATTGGATGAGTAATTTTAGAAAAAAACGTGTTTGAAAAAAAAAAAAAGTTATCACACACACGGACGCAGGATGGACACCGGGCAAGACATAAAACAATATTTCCATTATTTGGTGAATTTCTTAACCCATTTTCAGACTTTCAAAATTGAAAGCTGTTGCAGACTACAAAGTAATTGTTACTCAAAAATACTTCTCCACTGAAAGTGAAGAAAAGATTGCAGTAAAAGCAGAAAATGCTGATTTTAAAAGAAATGAGATCATCCAAAAGGACGAACATGCCTGGACGAGCCACCCAGACGAACAAGCTCGGGCAAAAAAAAAAACGAAAATGTCCTTAACACTATGAAAACATTGTGATAAAGAAAGCAACAATTTGTTGCATGAAATTGCTTCTTTACACACAATATTTCCTTGTTTTTGTTTTGTTTTGTTTTGTTTTTAACAAACAATATTTTCCCATGCAAATCCCTATTTTCTAATAACTGTTTATTATGGCAGTGCAGATCAAGATCAGACTGCACTGTCCAGTTGTTTGAACTCTCACACATAGCACAGATATGCAGCTGCATAGTATATAAGTCTCATAGATTAGATTTGTACTGGAATGGGTAAACGGTAATACAAGAAACGAATGCTGATTACCAGATTGATTAAATGTTGTGCTTCAATACCGTCTTGAAATTGGAGTACTAGTGGGGTGACAAGACAACAGTGGCGGTCTTCAAATGTTATCTTTTTCACATTTTTATCCAAAAAAACAGATTGCATATGATGCACACTGTTTTGTTGCAATCTCTTTCAATCACATGTTACAAGAAATATGCAAAGGGGATGTAGATTTTGAAACGAGTTAAAATGGCATAGGCCAATATGGCGGACATCTGCCTTCTGAATATGACTCAACAGGACATTTTCAAACATTCATGTTTACATCACAGTATAATAACATGGTGAGCAATACAATAAATAATTAATAATTATGATAAAAGGTGCACTTACAGAAGGCACGAAACAGAGATATGGTTAAACACAAACATGAAAGATGACTCTCTCAAATCTATATACGTCTTAACACTATAGTACTAAGTAGTTCAAGAAACACTGGGCAGAGCAATGGTACTTTTTTGTTGAAATCCCATGCCTGAGGTACCATTGGGGAAATTTAATGAGGGATGCTTTGTGAAAATGGGGTTTAATGCATCTGTGGAAAAAAAAAAATCGACTCATGACTGCCTTGACAATCTACGCAGGCTGACCAGAATCAAAACCTTTTGCTACTCTAATTGGTAATTTTCTGTATGTCAAATGACCATTCTGTCAAACTCTTTAAAACTGAACATAGACGAGGCCTGCAGCTAAGGCCAGTGTTTTTTTTTTATATTTTTTGTTTCATCGATTTTTTTTTCGTGAAATGTTAGGGACGCAGGACGGAAAAAAAAATTAAATTCACCACGACTAGATCAATCATTGTCAGGTTATCAATATTGTAGCTTTGAACGAGGGCACATTGAAACTGCCTTTTTAGCTAGCGAAGCTAGTCTATAGGCATCAAGACTGACCTAGATTCAATGTAAACAACCCCCCCCCCCCACAGTTGCCAAATACTGCCTCACAGAAAATACTTCTTTCTGTTAGAAATCTTAATTCTGTTATATATGACACATTAGACAAAAACAACTAAATCTCTACCTCTCTAAGTTGAACATATTGTCTTACAAAGTAATTAAGGTAAGACCTGTGTAATGGAAAACAGCTATTTCCACTAAAATATCATCCTGCAAAATTAGCTATAATTAAAAATGAGTATTATTGAACTACTTTCACCTTTTCATTTTTTCCATTTTTTCCTTTTTTGAATTATCATTTATAAATTTAAAACCGCTATATTCTCAATTGAAAAAGAGATAATAATTACCTCCCTTTTTAGAAAACAAACAAAAGTATCAAAAAAAAGTTTCAAGATAGACATAAACGGAATTTCTGATCCATTAGAAATGTGCAAAAATATTATTTCGGCATAAATCCTTATTTATCTTTATTTAACTACCAATTAGAATTTTTGCCCAATGTTCACCGGAAGTGCATTACACAGGTCTTACCTTAAGTGAACAAGATGTCATTTATAAGGTAAATGATCTTTGCTTATATGTAAATTAAGTGACCTATGCAAAGCATAGAATGACTTATTCCTACACCCCTGTAACATTACAAGTTGGCTTCTTTAAAAAAGAAGCCAGGAGAGGTCAGCATCAATGTTTTCAAATAGCTTACTGCTTTTAATTTCAATATATTTTGGTACATATAAACAGATAAGTAAGGCATTATTTGATCGCCGCTGTGTAAAAAGAAGAAACCTCTTCTGCATTACATGACAGACACGTGATCTTTTTCCCACGTTTTCAAGTCGCGTGATCTTTTCCCGCGGTGTTCTCTTTTTTAACGAAATTCTTTTTTGTGTGTGTGGCTTTATTTGTTTAATGAAAAATTACAACCACTGGAAAAGTCATTTGCAATCAAATCAATATAACAAATCATTTTTGAAATCCGTCAAATAAAAACAAAACACATCTATCCGAGATTCGCAAGGTTTCTTTGCTCACATACTTTCTCTTATATACACGTACTGCGATTGTGATTTTATGATATTAGCGGGAGACCTGAATTCGAGAATTGGTGATTTGAAGGACATTATCGATGGTGTAGACTCAATTCCTCCGCGATCTGTTTTAGACACGGTGAAAAATCAACACGGAAAAGAATTTATTGAGTTCCTTATTGAGTCCCGATTTTGTACATTAAACGGCAGATCTCCAAATGACAATTTTACATCAGTTACCAACAAAGGTAAATCAGTTGTAGACTACATTTGTGTCCCACAAGACGTTTTTAAACATTGTGAGAATTTTAGTGTGATAGAGATTAAATCGATTATAGACCAGTTCGGCTTGCACGGACTTCTTGGAGAAAGATCAAGAATACCGGATCATGCCGTTATCAAGGTACAAATAAATGTGAATGACTCGTGGCCAAACAGTAGTGAACATACAATTAACGGTGTTCCTTGTAACAACACGAAATATAAACTGGGTAAAATTCCGTGCGATTTCATGTCAAGTGCAACCGCGTCACGAGCGATAGAGGAATTAATCAGTGCCATTGAACTTTGTCGCGAGACGCAAAACGAGATAGACAACTTATATTCTAATTTGACTCATATGATAATTAATGAGATGGAAAGTGCAGTTCCAAAATATAGTCCTTCTACTCAAACTAATAAACGCTGTAAATCAAAGAAGCCTTTCTGGAACGACAATCTTCAGTTAAAATGGGAAATTTTACGGGAAAAGGAGAAACTGTTTTTGAATTGTAGAGGGAATAAAGATACGCGAGCCCGTAAGAGACATGAGTACAATTGTGCCAGAGATTCCTTTGATAAACTTTTGCGCCAATCAGAACGCTCTTATAGACGGACAGTAGCATCCGAAATTGAAAATATGGCAATGAACAATCCAAATGAATTTTGGTCGAAAATAAAAACTCTTGGTCCGAGAAAATCAACTGAAATTCCGATGGAAGTTATTGATGATGATGGTTCCGTAAGCTCGAACGCAGAACGAGTTTTTGACGTTTGGAAAAGTGAATTTTCGGACCTATATAATGGGATAAACATAGACACAACGGAATTTGATCAATCTCACTTCACAGTATCAAAATCACACAAACAGTCGCTTGAGTTAAATTTGATGGACCCACTATATATATCAAATGAACATTTAAACAGGGACATCACTATTGAGGAAGTATCACGAGTAGTTATGTCGGCTAGATTTAGGTCGGCATCAGGAATCGACAATATTCCATATGCAGTATTGAAATTTCCTCCTGTTATCGCTGTGCTTAAATGTCTGTTTCAACTTATTTTTGATACTAGCATTATACCAACCGAGTGGAGAAAATCAATTATATACCCTCTACTAAAGGATACCAACTCAGACCCTCGCATTCCTTTAAATTATCGTGGAATCAGTCTACTGCCATGCATCAGTAAACTTTTTAGTTCTGTTATTAATAAACGGTTAATGACATATTTAGAAAGTAGCAATACTTTAGCAGACGAGCAAAATGGATTTAGGTCAAATAGATCCTGTGAAGATCACATTTTCACTTTAAATGGAATCATCCGAAATCATAAGACCGTTTTTGCTGCATTTATAGACTTACAGAAAGCTTTTGACTTTGTAGACAGAGACATGCTTCTTTATAAACTGCTGTTGAATGGTATTGATGGCAAGATATATTTTGCTCTAAAATCATTATATGCTGGGTCTGAGTCTTGTGTTCGAATAAATAATATGTTGTCGGAGTGGTTCAGTTGTTCGATAGGCACAAAACAGGGAGACTGTATTTCACCTACAATATTTTCGATTTTCATAAATGACCTTGTCGCTGATATAAATGCCCTTGACCTTGGAGTTGAAATTGACAATAGAAAGATATCCCTCTTGTTATATGCAGACGATATCGTTTTTGTAGCATCTTCTGAAAATGACCTCCAGAAAATGTTGGACACTCTTTCGAAGTGGTGTAATAAATGGCGTGTGGTTATTAACACTGATAAATCGAAGTGTATGCATTTTAGACCGGCGCGACTTCGCAAAACAGAGTACCAGTTTAAATTAGGTCATAGTGAACTTGGTATCGTTGAATGCTACAAGTATCTAGGTGTCTATTTTCATGAACATCTGGACTTCTCCAGTCATTGCGATGCCATCGCAAAGGGGGCAGGTAGAGCGCTTGGTGGATTAACATCGAAGATTCGTAAGATGAAGGACTTCGGATTCAAAACCTATGAAAAATTGTACTTTAGTTGTGTTGCACCTATTCTCGATTATGGTTCATCTACATGGGGAATAAAATCATACCGCTCTTTAGATAATATTCAAAATAGAGCCATGAGATTCTTTATGGGTGTTCACAGATACGCACCAATTATAGCACTGATAGGAGACATTAACTGGCTACCATGCATGTACAGACATTGGTTAAATATTATTCGTTTCTGGAATAGACTAATTCGTATGGATAACAATCGTCTGACAAAGGCAATGTTCCATCATGACTGTAGACTATGCAATAATAATTGGTCAAGTGATTTCAAGGTTACGCTCAATAAATTGGGTCTAGATAATTTTTTCGAAAGCAAAAGTTGTATTGATTTGACTCTTGCTGAGTATAAGATAAATATTTATTATAAATCAATATGGACTACTAGTGTTGAAAACTTGCCTAAATTACGCACATATAGACTATTTAAGCAAGTTCCGTCAAGTGAAAAATATATCATTTTGAACCTTAGCAGACATGAGTAGTATAGGAGGGTAGACCTCGGACAAAACGCGTTTTGTCCGAGGTCTACCCTCCCTGAGTGCCATTTTGTCCGAGGTCTACCCTCCCTGAGTGCCATTTTTGTCCGAGGTCTACCCTCCCGAGCAGAAAAAATGCCGCATCACTGCAATTTTGGCGTGATTCGGTTTCCGCGACATATGAATACAATAATAAATAGTCCGTTACTAGTCTCGGGAGGGTAGACCTCGGACAAAAGTAGTTCCGGCAGTTGGTTCAGGTAGAAACCCTCGTTGGACTTAGTCTTTTTTGGAGGGTTGATCTTTCTCTCTCTATTACCGTCGGACTTAGTCTTTTTTCCACAATTGGATTAAAAAGTAGTTCCGACTGATGTAAACAAACGTAAACAAACGTTTTGATTGGTCGAGACGTTTTCCCGCCAAAATTCGATGGGTTATTTCCCCTTTTCAGCTTGGATCAAGGCAAAGACCCTTGTTGGACTTAGTCTTTTTTCACAATTGTATTAAAAAAGTAGTTCCGCCTAATGTAAACAAACAGGTTGGTTCAGGCAGAGCCTATTGTTGGACTTAGTCTTTTTTCACCACGATATGGTTCCCAAGATAAAAGACTCTTCTATTGGTCTTAGCGATATTGACAATTTGAGAAAGATAGACTTTTCTTGGGGAATGGTTAGCCCTGAAAAGGGCTGTTTTGGAGTTTGTTTTTTCTCCTCCTCCTCTAATGACAGTATCCAAAATTTGTCCGACAGATAGGGCACTCCACAACTCTTCTTCGATCTGCTATTAACCTTCTTATTTTGTTTATTTTATGCATAGACAAAGTGGAGTCATGCATCATGGCCAGTAGAAAGGTTGTCAGATACCATTTTGTCATCGAGAGAAGTAGAAATTGTACACTATAGTCCATCACCATTTCTTTAGCTGTCATCTATTCGGGAACCGAATGATTAATGTACTGGAAATATCATCGTCTTTTATACGTTTGGAGGCGACTTGACTTACTTATTGACAATTGTTGAAGATAGATTTTTCTTGGGGAATGGTTAGTCCTGAAAAGGACTGTTTTTGGAAATTGAACTGTCTTTTTTTGTCTTTTTTCTCTATTGAGAACTTTTCTTTGTTTCTTTGGGTATCTTTTTGAGTTTGAGTTTTGGAATCTTTGGGATCTTGAAGTCTTTGAAGTTGTCGATATTTTTCCCATGTTTTCCCAAGCCTATTTTTGACGGTGATACATAGGTGGGCTCGTATCGTTGTTTTTTGTGAAGTTGTTCATTATCGTCTTTCTCTATTTTTCGTTTTTTATTTATCTTCTCTTCCTTTGGGTGATGATCTTTCTCTGATTGTGTTTCCTTTGAGTGTTGCTTTTCCTTCGACTGATTTTCCTTTGACTTCTGATCTTTCTTTTTTACAACTGATACAAGGGAGTCTGTTAGTCTTCGAAGGCTGGTTTTATCAAAGTCGAACTCCACCGGAATCTTCACAATAACAGGCGTAGTTGACTGTCTTTGCTGACATATTGTCTCGATGTTTCTGTTCAATGTTTTCAACTCCTCTAAAATCTGAGTTATTGTAGCATCTTGTTTTGAGATCATCTGTCGTATCTCTTCCTCGAATTTGTTAACTGGCGCTGCCATTGGCTCAATGAATGTCGAATTCATGGTTGACGCTAGAATATCTCCACTGTTTCCACTCTGTGGCAAGGAGTTGTCTAAGATGTAGTCGGTTAAGTTGTAATCGGCTAAGTTGAGATTCATCTTTCCCGTTAACAGTATGTTTTTTACTCGTGCTGCTCGAAGATCGAGAGTCGAATGATTGTAGAGAAATATCGTCAACGTTTTATAGGTTGGTAGGGGGATTGACCTACTTTGATACAGAATTAAGAGCGCGGACCCGGTCGGAAGCACCAACGAATGATTATAACACTTACAGAGAGAAATGATAGAAATCTGGGGTCCTGGATAACCGATTGATCTGAGCTCTATTGCGAATGTAACATATCCTATGATTGAACGAAAACAACTGAATTCTAGTCAAGCAGAAATGATAATCTTTCGGTTTTTACATAGTTATACTGCTTACTTGCAAAAGAATGAACTATACTATATTAGAAAAATATTATTTGGGATGAGATTTTTCTTAGAGTTATGCAGAATTTTGCTTGACAAAATTTGAAAAAGATAGAACTTTTCTTAACGTTTGGTAGTCCTGAAAAGGACTGTTTTTCGAAGATTTGTATTTTTTAACCTCTTCGTCTATCTCTCGCAGCCTCTAACTCATCAAGTAACATAATAAGTAGTGCTAGGTTATGACGTATCTGCCGTCGACGAAACCAATCTTCTAACCAGTTCAGTATCGAATAATATGCCACTGATCCAAACATGAACATACAAAACATTTTTTATTCTCGAGTATTGAGAGGTAAAAAATGATTAAATGAGAACTTGACCGGCTTTCTTTATACGTTTTACAGATGAATTGACCTACCTCGACTCAGAATTAACGTTAACCAGTCGCTAGTTTTGTTATATTCTCTTTTGAATAAGTAAAAGATAGATGAAAACAAGTCTATACGTTGTGGTAGGGAATAAGGTTTTCTGATAAACTTAGTCTTTTTTTGATAAGTTGAAGTAAAAATTAACCTTTTCTTAAAATCAGAATTGATTTGGTCTGACAATTTGAAGAGAGATAAAACTTTCTTGGTGTATGTTAGCCCTGAAAAGGGCTGTTTTTCACTATTCTCTGTAATGAAATTAATTTAACTATCGGTTAACTTAATTTCAAAACTAGAGAAAAGATCGAGGACTCTAAACCTCCTCATCTGAATCTTCGGGGAATAGCTCACGCCGAAGTTCATTGATTTCTTCAACTTTGGCTTGGACATACTCATTATACATAATGAGTACTCCTTTGATTGAACAAAGTTGAATTTTCAGATTATACTGCACCGCTCTGCTTTTACACTTATCATATCGTTTTTCTATCCCACTCAGACGATTTTTAAGCAATTCGATCTGTTTGCACCCCTTTCTAAGTCGTCGCTCTGCTTCAAGCAATTTGAACCGTTTGTCGAGGGTCTTCATTTTTGAGCTCTGAGAGGGAGAACTGATTAAAAAGGAAAAATAGCCCCGTCTTTTATAGGATGGTAGAGGAATTGACCTACTTTGACTCGGAATTAATGTTATCCAATCGTTAGTTTCGTTATATTTCTTAATTCAGAATTGAGTTGAAGTGACAATTTGAAGAAAAGTAGAAAACTTTCTTGTTGCATGTTAGCCCTGAAAAGGGCTGTTTTTATGAAGCTTCATTCTTCACTGGTTGCGATCGAGATGTTCTTCTTCTTCTTCAAACTGGACCACGATGAAAGCTTGACAGCAATGATAACACCAAATCACTACACCATAGTCTTCATCATAGTCATAGAATCCCTCATCTGGTTCTGGACAATTGTGCTTTTCTCCAAGATGTTGTAGGATATGAAAGCATTTTCCGCACTCTATTGCACATGGTCTATCACACTGTGGACAATAAGGAAAAAATATAAGCATTTTTCTCGTCTTGGTATACTTTTACGATTTCTTATTCGTGCTACTCGAGAGAAACGAGAGTCGAATGGTTATAGGAAAAGTTCACTGAATTTTTATAACTTAGTGGAGGGGATTGACCTACTTTTTTCTGACTCAGAATTAACGTAGACCAATCGTCAGACTTGTTATATTCTTTTGTAGAAAAGAAATGGTGGGTGTGGGAAAAACGGTTGATCTTGGCGGGTGGGAAAAACGACGACTCTTCGGATAGGACTTAGTCTTTTTTTGAGTCTGATACAATCAATCTTTCGATCTGAGAAATACGTTTGGTTTTGACAATTTGAAGAAGCAGACTTCTTGGGTATTGGTTGGCTCTGAAAAGAGCCCTCAATCCTAAAAAGAAGGAGAGAGTGGTTCTTAAAAAGAACCATTGTTTTTATCCATTATACAGGATATGCCGTGATGACAGAAAGATCTTTATACTTGACTACATCCGGCAACTCAAATCCATCATAGCAGGCGACGACTTTACAAACATACGCCTCTTTACCATCTGCATCTTTTCCGATTTCAACAGGAAATTTCATTTCAAAAATTATCTTGTTGAAACCTTGCAATTTAATACTATCGCTATGTTCTACAGTAGATTTTACCATTTCATAAATTTCTGAAACGGAAAACCTTCTAGAGAACAAACTAGGCTGAGATTCATCCAAGTATCGTTCTGCATCAAAATAATGCTTTCTAATGAAATGCTCATGATTGAAGTACTTCTTATAGCGTAAATATTGCCCGCTATAATAAGATTGAGGCGGTGTGCCAAAACCCTGTCTCACAGACATATCGCTAGGATAAAAAAGATAGAGAAAGAATAAAAGATAGGAAAATTTTTGCCAACATTTTATACCTTGGTAGGGGGATTGACCTACTTTGATACAGAATTAAGAGCACGAACGGGGGTGAGAGCATGTAGATAGAACATAACGTACTATATGATCTCACATAGAATGTAATGATCTAGCTACATTTTTCTAAGTCAGAACTTTTCTTTATTCAAGTTTTGGGAAGAAAATCAAAACAGACGACCTTTTTTAAAAATCATTTCTTTATTCATTCAAAAGTTCTTAACAATATCATGAAAAACAGTAACGTTTAAAACAAACCAAATGTTCTAACACTATATTTCATATATACAAAGACAATTTATATACAAAAAACAATGAAGGTACATTTTTATATACAAAGTATTGACAATGCAGTTCTTATTTACAACAATGACAGAACATTTTTACAATGCAAATTCACAGATACCTCGATTTTTCCACTTGTCTTCATGTTCCACAACAGTTTTGTGCAATTGTTCATTGCCCAAAAACAAACTATATACACTGTCCAATCCACTATATTCACACGTTCCTCTAATTTCAAAGACGTTTTTGAATACTGCTTTTGCCGAAAGAGTTGAAAGTACGATTTTTTCTGTGACATCTCTATCAAATAGGAGATAGCCTTCCATGATATCCACTCCTTCTGCATTATCTCTTGATTTTGTATACCGTAAGTAAAAGTTAAACAGGAGTGATTTCATTTTCAGCATGATCAGATAACTTTCTTCTGGTCTTCCTATGATAATGAATCGCCATCGGCTTGTGGCTTGCAACTTCTTAGCGAAATAGTCACTTTTCCACAAACAAGCTGTCAAATAGCCTTTGATGGCGGTATCGAAGTCTGACTCAGTCACCAACATTGCAATAAAGTCGTGCATGCTATACATTTTGCAGGATGTCTCTCCTTTTGCAACTCCATTGTGCAATTTATCTATCCAAAATTTCACACATCTGAATTTAAGGTTGAATTGTGTTCCTTCATCGAGTGTGTGCAGATGGATGAAATCTCTATAAACTTTTTCACGTAGCTCTATTGGCAAAGGTAGCATTTCACTTGACATGATTTTCACTTTTTGATAGAACCGTCTTACTTTGATTGTTCACTTCAAGCCAGTGTAATATGGTGTTGTCCCTTACAGTTATTTATACCCTCAAATCTTATAGGTCATAGAGTGCAGTATCGTTACAATGCAAATTCACAGATACCTCGATTTTTCCACTTGTCTTCATGTTCCACAATAACTTTGTGCAACTGATCATTACCCAAAAACAATGGAAATTTGCTATCCATTTCACTATATTCACGTACTCCACTAAATGGAAAAACATGTTTTGAAATATCTTTTGTCGAAAGAGTTGAATATACGATTTCTTCAGTGACATCTCTATCAAAAAGAATATACCCTTCCATGGTATCCACTATTTCCTCACCATCTTGAATGGATCCTTTTTTGTAGCGTAAGTAAAAGTTAAACAGAACTGATTTCATTTTCAGGACGTTCAGAAAACTTTCTTCTGTTCTTCCTACGATAATGAATTGCCACCGAGTTGTGGAATCCATCTGTTTAGCAATATAGTTGTCTTTCAACAAACAAAATGCTAAATAAGCTTTGAGAGGAAAATCAAAATCTGTATCATCCCCTATCATTACAATAAAGCTGTGCATTCTATACAACTTGCACGATCTTTCTCCTTTTGCAACTCCCTTATGCAATTTGTTTATCCAAAGTTTCACACAGGCGAATTTAATATCCAACTGTACTTGTTTATCGAGCGTGTGCTGCTGGATAAAATCTCTATAAACTTTTTCGCCTGACATGATTTCTCACTTTTTGATAGTTTTCACTGTTTTTTAAAAAGCGTCTTACTTCGATCGTTCACTTCAAAACAGTGTAACACGATATTGTTTCTTACAGATATTTATACCCTCAAACTTTTATGACCATAGGGAACAGTATCAGTATCGTTTACAATCACTCTTTTGGTGTATACAGAGCGAAAGGTTTTTGTCTGTGGTTCACTGGTCACTGTTCTGTCTTTATGCCTTTTGATTCTACAGTCATACTGAACTTTGATTTCTATTGTACGATCCAAAGCACATTTTGAATAGGTGCCGAAATTTACCATCTGATTTGTATTGTAATCCAAAGTAATTCCCTTGACTTTACATTTGCTTTTTTCTTTTCCATCTTTTGTTCTCATTTTGTAAGCGTAATTCTTGGGGCCTAATCCTCTGAAATGAGTTATTCTACAATCAGGCTCTTCATCGGTCCATTTTCCTAGCCTACTGTTAATGATGGGAGGGTTCCACAATTCAGGATCATGAATGTACATACAACTATCTGTATCGAAATATAGAACTCTATCCCCCAATCTTTCAAGAACGCTGTACAGTTCCAACCTTGCATAAGCTGTTACGTAGGATGCTACAATAACATTGGCTGTTGCATGTGTTTCGACAAAGTCCATCTTTTCTTCATAGTTGACTAAAATGAATGGACACTCATTGTCAAAAATTTCCACATGCTTTACCGTATATTTCGGGTCGGTAATCAAGTCAAAATATTTAGATGGTTCTCTGATGTATTTCGTCTTGCTCATGTTTTCACGCTGTGCTAATTTCCCCCAAAGACAGTTCAGCATAATCTTAGCAAACGATCTTTTACCAGGATTTTTTTGAATACATTTGGGGTCGAGACGAATCCCTTCAGCTTCCTCATACTCGCGAATGAATTGATTCTTTTCCGAGTCTGTCTGACACCAACTGGGATATCCACTGGCTTCTTGCTTAATTTTCAAGAAATTATCCACATAGCCTTTAAAGAATTGATCCGAAACAGAGTGGAAATGCCAGATTTCATACACTTGCATTAGCTGATAACCACAGTCGAGAGCTTTGAACAGTTCAAATGTAACCCAAGTTCCAACCAAGGATCTCTCTTCTTTTTTATGGTTACAAACGTTTGAGCTTTCTTGTGCACATTTCATACAGAGTGGAAACATCATCTTGTTGTTACAGTGAACTGGAAGAACAGGATGAAACAAATCAATTGGGGGTAGAACTTTGCATTTAATGAGCCCTTCATACTGACGAATATTCTTCATATCAATACTCTCAGCAGTCAAGATTGTGGGATGACCTACAGGATAGAATTTATGTTTGCAGACGTAAGGATACAGAGAGCAGATATCGATATACTTGATTTCCTTCTCACTGCTTTCCTCAACATCATAAGCAATTTTTATTGCATTGCATCTGCCTCCAGCCAGACCCTCTCTTGGTTCGATGGGGTCACAGTTCGGATATAGACTTTCAATGGTTTTTTTGTACTCTTTGTCCTTCTTCATCTTGGTATCGAATTCATGCTCCCATATGGTCACGATGTTATATCCCATTCTTTTGATGGTTTCTAATCGTTCAATGGTATTGTTGTACAATTCATCCATTGTTTTTCCATTGATGGGATTGATATATTTTCGATCCTTGAAACATGTCTGGCAGCCATGAAATAAATCCCCGAGGAATTCATAGACGGTGTTTGATTGACGGTGAAAACCGTCTACAGTATATCTTCCTATTTGAAATTCACCACCATTTTTACCGTGTTGAATATGAATCCCTTTTTCCCTAGCAATACTTTGAATCCATCGTATTGCTTTCATAGAAAACCGACGTCTGACTGGGTCTTTGCTTGAAATGATGGCTATTTGATTTTTTGGTAAATAATCTTTTCGCCAAATCTTGTTACAGGCGCCGGCGATAGTAAACGCCTCTGTGAATGGACAAATTCCACTCTGTTCGATGAACAACTTTCTGAATTCACCACATCCTCGTCTTAGGATATCAACATCCGATCGACAGTACATCTCCATCTCTTTTTGAAAATTGAATTCCTCACCATTTTGAACTTTGTCATTATACCAGACTATGAATTTCGATCGAGCCTCTTCAGACATTGAATCGGGTTTGTAATAAGACATATCCAAGTATGGCCCAACGTAATCCCAGAATTCGTCTGTATTTGCCCAGTGAGGAAAGTAGCCTTTTTTCATTTCTTGAAGTCCAAATGTAGTCGGAAATTTTGCCAGACCAAAGTTCATAAAACTGAAGGAGTCAATCAAACACACACCATTCAATTCTAACTTCAAAATATTATTCCCATTCATAGTCAGTTCTGGTTCTTTCATCCCAACATTGATAATATGATTGAGAATAAATTGACCATCATAACCTTTGAGATTATGGGCAATAGCTATGATTCCTTTATGATGCTTTGTAAAGAGCCAGCTACAGAATTGACTCAAAGTTTCTTTTCCTTGAAAAATAACTTCTCTTCCTTCTTCGAATTCACTACATGTGGAACAATGAAAATCAAGTGGTTTATCGATACATTCAGCACAGGCTCGGTGTGCAATACAGTAATTAGGAATATGTATCCCTGTATCTTGCTGACATTCAAAATCAAAGAAAATGAACAAAGGTTTTTTGACTACAGAAGAACTCGTCTCATCGTCACTGTCATGCTTCATCTTACTCTGGTAAGGCTGAATAAAACAGCGATGAGAGAAGTCAACTATTTTCTTGCAGAGATGACACTTTTTCTTTCCCTTACAGACATGATTTTTCTTTCTGACAAAAAACTGGCCTCCACATTTTGAACAGAGTTTCACTAATTCACAAATGGTCTTCTTCTCTTTACCTTGAAGTGTTTTGTGTTTTTCCAAGCATTCTGCACTGAAAAAACATCTATGACACTTGGAGCAGACATACTCTTTTGATTTCGATGGACATTTTCCAGTACGAAAGCAACCTTTACAGATCTTTGAGCAAACATGGTCTTCCCGATTCCTGTAACGTATATCACAGAACTCGCAATAATAACCACAATCAAGAAATGATGTAATGGATTTGATGTAGTCATAGTGTTTTTGATGATAGTACAAATGTATGATTTTACTATTATCTTTCACTTTTGGATGTTCAAACACTTTTTCCATTCTCGATTGCTGTTGATGGACTTTAATAACATAGTCTTTTTCATACAAGAAATCTTGAATTTTTTTGTATTCTTCAGGTCCTACAGGTTGTGTTGACGAAACTCCAGCTTCATTCATCAATTTCTCGGCTTCAATCTTTTGAAGCGGTCTGTTTGATCTTTTGATGATATCCCATCTTCGATTCCATTCTTGGGTGTTTTCACGTTCATGGTGATAAACCCCCACAACAACAGCTCTTGCAAAACATAGATGATCTTCATTATTAATTTCAATAATCGATTGTTTCTTCTTTGCGAAAACTTTTGAATCCAATATTTCTGTACCCCTAACTCTTTTACCACTTCCACTTGGGGGTACCGTATGTGTGATATCGAATGTCATGTGACCATCGTTCAAGACGAATTTCTCATTCGACTGTAGAACTTTTTCAATCTCGTCCAATATAGTATGACTCTCCAACTCCTCCACATATAGAAAGGGTATATGAATTCCCATATCCAATGAACGGTGATTGATGGTAATTCTGATCATATCCCTCGATTCAGCCTTTAACTTTTGAACGATTTGTTGGATAACATCGTCGAATAAGGCAGTCAGTTGGTGGGGTTGTAACTCATCGAATTTCTTAAAGCACGCCGCCAGCACACGGGAATCTGTATTGAATTTTCTTGACTTCTTTTTTCCCACTTCTTTTAAGGCGTATAGACTTTTCATATCCAAAGATTTTTTGTCTCCACTTTCTTCTTTCTTGGGTAAAAATAGCCCAGCATGACTTTCTTCTTTCAAAGATTTTTTATCTTCTTTCAAATTTTTTCTCTTTTTGGTTGACGGTGGAAATTTCTCATCGTTTTCTTCTTTCAAAGATTTTTTGACTTCACCGTCGTTTTCTTTTTTCAATGGTAAACTTTTTCTCTTTTTGGGTGGAAATTTCTCATCATCGCTTTCACCATTGCTGCTACTATCTGGATAGACTAGGATTCTTTTTCTTTTCTTTGCCGGTAGTAATTTTTTTCTCTTCTTCGACATAGGTTGAATTGTCTCATCGTCACTTGTACTGTCTGAATACGGTACTAACCTTTTAGACATGGTTTTATGACCGATTGCGAGTCAAGTAATGTCCCAGAACTCAAAAAATCCTAGCTTTTTTATATCTTTTTTCAGACCAAGAGTGTATAAAAAGAGGCGTTACGACTGAAATCTTCATCATTCTTCGGAAAGATTTCAAACAGGACAACTGGTAGAAAAATGAGTGGGTTCAAGCTACAAAGTACAACACCAAAGAGAATGTACCTGTATGTTAACCCATACACTCACGACTATGAGATCACCAATATACCGTCAAGATATCAAGTCTACCATACTGGGAACTACGTGGGATCATTTCTATCCCACCAACATTTTGCAGAAAAAGATACCTATCGTATCACCAGAGTCCTGGATCAAGCAACATTCGACAAGCGCCATGGAGTGAGTGATATGACAACGAATATCTGTTTTACATGCAACAGATCAGGACATTGGGCTAGACAATGTCCAGAAAAAGAAAAAATGATGTGGAGATTCGTCTCTGTCTTCGTGGACCCCTACAGTCACGATGTTAAAATTTCGCCAACAATGGAAACCGGGAGAGAATTCCAACATATGAAATACGTTGGGGCTCTATTATCCTATAAAGTAGACGAGAATAAATGGAAGACAAAATCGTCACAGACTACAACTTCATTGATAGGAAATCAGATCGAGCAGGAGATCGAAAATATGGAGCATGATAACACAGAAATCAACGACACAGAAATCTGTAGAATTCAAGTAGAAATACATGATAAGCCGCAACAAAGTTCGCAAAAAAATAAACTTTCTTCAGAGGATACTCTTATACTCGATCAAAACAATGAACCCTCTTTGCTGTCTGGAGAGGAGCAAAACAACGAACAGATATCTCAGAAATCTTCAGGATCTGAAGAAAAGAAAATCAACGAGAAAAGAGAAAAGAAAAAGAAGAACTGTTTCTTCTGCAAAACAAAAAAACATGGCGCAAAAATCTGTCCAGATATTGTGTTGAAAAATAACAATGACGAACACAATAATGGAAACAGTAAGAGGAAACGCAAGAGTGAATGTGAGCCTGACATCCCGAAGAAAAAAAGAAAAACGTGTCTGTAAAAATGTGCTAACATTTTCAAAGAACTGTTTCAAAGAACTGTTTTCAAAAAAGATTCAAATATTTCTACAGTTCAATGTTTCATTGTATATATTTTACCAGTTTATTGTTTTAAATAAAAATTTCATTGTAATGATTATTGTACAAAAGTTTTAAATAAAAAAGTTTTAAATAAAAGATATAAAAACATATAGGACTTGACTTTTTTGTTTTTGACAATTTGAAGAAAGTAAAACTTTCTTGGTATTGGGTAGCCCTGAAAAGGACTGTTTTTAAAATTAAAGAGAACGTATTCTTCACCATTTCAATGAAGGATACATTCTCATTAATTTATTCTGCCAACCGCGATTCTCTGTTGGCGGTATCAGTTCTGATAAGTCCGGGTAAATATTACCCATCTTGACGATTGGGGTACGAGTATAAAACTCATACCCTCGTCTTGCGAAGAACTCCCGAAGAGCTTTATGCTTTAGGCTCTTCCTTTCTTCTGCCTCGTCTTCTTTCTTTTCCATGGCCTCTTGCTCCCATTTTTCTTTCATTTCTTTCATTTCTTTCTTATTCTTCTTGCTGGCAAACAGCCCACAGCAGAATTTTGATAACTTCATCGTGAAATGAGTTAATACAAGAATAAAAATGCTGGCTCTTTTATAGCTTGACAGAGGGATTGACCTACTTCACGTTAGAATTAAAAGCGCGAACGTGGGCGAGAGCATGTAGATAGAACATAATGTACTATTTGATCTATCTACAATGTCTAAGAGTATCAGTTCCAAAAAAATGTAACGAAACTAACGATTGGTTAACGTTAATTCCAAGTCAAAGTAGGTCAATCCCTCTGCCAAGCTATAAAATCAGTGAACTTCTTCTATAGTCATTCGACTCTCGTTCTCTCGAGTAAGACGAATAAATCATAAAGTAACCAAAGCGAAAAAAAGAATTCAAAATATGGAACAGATAAACCATCAAATAATTGATGCTCTCCAAGACTATTTAAATGCTGGTGAAGATCTGTTGGTGTTAAGAAGACAACTCATAGCAGTTCAAAGACATCTAGAGCAGATAACACAGCCATACAGAGAGCTCGGAGAAAAATTACTTGAGCTGTTTATGCAGACAACAACTCCAGAGCTCATATTAGTTGACGTTGAACTCGGGAGAAAGATCACCACGAAGGATGGTACAATGACAATCACAAGAAGAACTGGAAGTTGTCCCATCTGTCATGCAAATTTTGGTTGCTGTCATTAGACGAGGAAAAAAGACAGTCTAATCTCCAAAAACAGTCCTTTTCAGGACTAACCAAAACCTTAAAAAATCTATATTTAACAATTGTCAATTTTGTAGATGTGTTGTTGTACTTCTTTGCAGAGAGAAAAACTTTTTATCGATAGAAAAAATTTTTCAAATAAAAAATCTTGCAGAGAAAAAATTTTTCAAAAAATCTTACAGAGAAAATTTTAGCGATAGAAAAAATTTTTACGCTTAAAAATTTCGGATAAAAATTTTCGGATAAAAATTTTTACAATTTTAAAAAAGATTTGCAGATTAAAAACTAGGGACGAATAAAACTAGGGACGAATAAAACCTAAGGTTGGGTAAGTCTAGACGAAGTGATTTCCGGGAAATGTCGGAAAAAACCCACACTCAGATCATATAGTTAGGTAATGTCTAAAGATCATATTGCTAGGAGCCAAAGAAAAGACTAAGTCCAACGGTTGTAGAGAAAGATAGACGAGCAAAGACGGAAAAAGCCTAAGTCCAACGATGATCTCTGGCTGAACCAAGCTGAGGAGGGAAAATAACCCATATCGTGGTGAAAAAAGACTAAGTCAAACGTTGATAGAGAAAGGATAAGACGAACAAAGACGGAGAAAAAAGACTAAGTCCAACGATGACAGAGAAAAAGCCTAAGTCCAACACGGTGATAGAGAAACAACAGCTCTCAGCCGAACAAAGACGGAAAAAAGACTAAGTCCAACGATGCTCTCTGCCTGACCCAGCGTAAGTAGAGAATATAATCCATATCGTGGAAAAAAGACTAAGTCCAACAATAGGCTCCGCCTGAACCAACCTGTTTGTTTACATTAGGCGGAACTACTTTTTTAATACAATTGTGAAAAAGACTAAGTCCAACAAGGGTCTTTGGCTTGATCCAAGCTGAAAAGGGAAATAACCCATCGAGTTTTGGCGGGAAAACGTCTCGTCCAATCAAAACGTTTGTTTACGTTTGTTTACATCAGTCGGAACTACTTGTTTACATCAGTCGGAACTACTTTTTAATCCAATTGTGGAAAAAAGACTAAGTCCGACGGTAATAGAGAGAGAAAGATCAACCCTCCAAAAAAGACTAAGTCCAACGAGGGTTTCTACCTGAACCAACTGCCGGAACTACTTTTGTCCGAGGTCTACCCTCCCGAGACTAGTAACGGACTATTTATTATTGTATTCATATGTCGCGGAAACCGAATCACGCCAAAATTGCAGTGATGCGGCATTTTTTCTGCTCGGGAGGGTAGACCTCGGACAAAAATGGCACTCAGGGAGGGTAGACCTCGGACAAAATGGCACTCAGGGAGGGTAGACCTCGGACAAAACGCGTTTTGTCCGAGGTCTACCCTCCTATACTACTGACATGAGCGTTCATTACTCGCTCAGTTAAGATGTGGTATTTTACCGCTTAGGATAGAAACAGGACGTTATATAGGAGAACCTTTAATTGACCGGGTTTGTGTTTTCTGCAATGAAAATGTTATTGAAAATGAAAGCCATTTCGTAGCATCTTGTTCATTTTATCAAGACTTACGAGCTCAAGTATTTGGAGACATTCTTAATGTTGATCTTACTCCAGATGAGAAACTCATCGTTCTTATTCTTAATCATGAAAGAAAATTGTCTAAATTTATAGTGAAAGCCTTATCTTTAAGACGCAGATCAATATATTGTTAATTATACTATATTGCAATTTCTTCAGAAAATACAATCAAGACCTGAGACCAATTTTACACTGGTTCCTGATGGAGTTGATTTGGACGGGTTGCTTGCTTTGCAGCCTATCCTTGGTCAACACTGTAGGGGATTTGTGTGCTTACTTAATGCATTGCCAAACAATGCTGCGTTTAACGCACTAAAGATATATAGCTGTGGAGGGCATTGTGGGGGAGGGGGGATTGCTTGTAATAAGCAATTTCTCCTTTCTCACAATGTTTTCTACTCTATAGGGTACTTGGTTTTCAATTTGGATGCACTTTTAGATGTCGTCTGCGGTTTCTTTCGGTTTGGATCGGTCTGGAATTTTGTTGTTTGGTAATGGGTTAACCCTTTCCCAGGCGGCAGATTTTGGACCGGACCAGGTTGAAGGCATTATGGAGATGACAGATTGGCAGTTGCTAAAGGGATGATTTTTCTATATGACAGGGTAGAGAGCATTGTCAGAAAAGGACAAAATGCTGGTTACCAGCATTTTCTCCTTTTTCCACAATGTTTTCAAAAGACTTCTATTCCTGACCCGTAAAAAACAAGGGATTGTTTGGGAAAGAGTCAAACAACAATTTTTACTGGTAAATGTATATAGAAACTTGTGATAATTTATGCATCTTCCATTTATTAGTGAAGAATAATAAGATGTCTTAGATGTGTAGTCTTTTAATACCAGGATTCAATAAATCCTACTGTCTATCATTTTCGACTACCAAATCATTGATAAGACAAAAAAAAAAGCCTAGGGCAGGTTAAGCCTTGACGGGTTGCTCATGCAACCTGATCTCGGTTTACACCGCACTTGGTTATTGATAGATTAGGGAGAACAACTGTCCAGTATGAATTAATGGCCATCTGCTTGTATATATGAAAAAAAAAAGGGGGGGTCGAGACATTCATTATATTTCGTTTTATTCGTTTTTCATTCACATAAGAATTATGTTATTATTAGGTTTGTCCTCAGCCAATCAACGTCTCCTTAAGATTTAGGAGGCGTGGCTTGACTGACGACATGCTATGTTCCCTAGCCACTCTTCCCCTTTCAGTCACGTGTACATACCTTATTACTTATGTTTGAAAGTGACATATAGGCCCATGGGGCCGGGTGTTTATATTTATTTGTTATTAGTTCTACTTTGTTAATTCATGCACATGTCACTATAATAAAATATTTACTTACTTATTTCCTATTTCAGTTTTTTGATTTCGGTTTATTTATAAAGCCATGACGAAATAGACTGTGTATCAGAACGATTTCGCAGAAAAGCATGGAGTTAGGCAGCAATTTCTGAGGCAGTCTGCCTTTTAAACTCACCACTGTTGGAGAGGTCTGACCTCTCCAATGAATGAATCTATTAATAGATAACCTAGATATTATTAACCTGTAGCAAATGCCAGACTATATCAACCTTCACTGGACAGAGAACCCTTGTCATTCATTATTCACATCATTGTGTAAAGTTACACTGTTATGCTGAACTGTTATTCTACCTCTTGAATATTAACCCTTTACCAAACAATTCCATGTTTTAATGACACTGGGGAAGAATCCCTTTGAAAATATTGCGGGAAAAGGAGAAAATGCTGATGACCACCATTTTCTCCTGTTCTCACATTTTTTTCTGCCCTTTTGGAATCACGTTTCATCAGTTCAGCCGTATTTAATTTATGGTCTGCAACAGCTTTGAATTTGGACGAGTGTAAAATTTTTGGTTTTGTAAAGAGAGGTAAATAGTTAACTACATCTTGTGCTACTGGATATTGACTCCTCGATTGTATTGTGTTTAACGCCGTTTTCAACATAATTTCAGTGATATTGCGGCGGCCAGAGCACCTATCCATGCTTTCCTGGGGTTTCTTTTACCAGCACTACCGCAACTCAATGACCTTTTGCGGACAGTGTGGACTAAGATCAGACAGCACAGAGCGTGCAGTCTGATCTTGGATCTACACTGTCCGATAAGAGGATATTTTTTTTTTCAAAAATGTAACTCTGAAATAGCAATATTCAGGTGTTAACCATCGGCTTGAAAGTTTCATTTAACATTTTTAGCAGGTTAATGGTTAAACTTATACTGGATTATAGTTAAACAATAGCACGCATAGCCCAGGCAGCTCAGTCGGTAGCATACAGGACTTGAGAACTGGAAGCCGCTGGTTCGATGTTCGATCCCCGACTCTGCAAATTTCTTTCTGAGGATTGATGATAGTCATTGCAACAGGATTAATTTCTCTCTCACATTTCGACGATGGTTATGTGGAAAGCAGCCAGTGGCTTGGAAAGAATATTGTGCTGAGCATTGGTAGAAGAAACTCAAGGAAAGCATGAATATATGCACTGTCCACCGCTACATTACTGAAATAATGTTGAAAACAGGGTCAAACACCATACAAACAATCAATCAACCAAATTCGCTAGTCTGTCAGTACTTTCAGTACATTGATTAAAACCTGTAGTAAGTTTACTACACAGTTAGACTGTTTTTAAGCAACCCATAGGAAAAATGTCTTTTGAAAACATGGTGGGAAAGAAGAAAATGCTATTTACCAATATTTTTCCCTATTTTCAACACAAGACCAATCATATGAGCCAAACTGAATTCATATCTGCAAAATCACCTTTTCTGGAAATATAATAATCTGGTAGCATGGGCAGGATTAGCTTGCTTAGGCTGCAGTCTTTTAATTCTACAGTAGAGATTAATTTAAGGACAGCAGCCTTAGCAAGCTCATCCTACACTGTGTTTTGCTGGAAAAAAAAAAGTCATGATTTACAGTCGTGCAAAACACAATTGTAGTTTGACAGACAGACAGACAGACAGAGGAGGTGTTAATGCACTCAAAAATAATTATAGATTTATAAACTTCCAGGCACTTTTCGCTTATGAAAAGAGTCTTTAGCACACACAAATAATGTGAAATTTATTCACATGTATCTTTTATTTAACTCTATCACTACTTATGAGGAATTTGTGGCTGGTGTAGATCAAGATCAGACTGCACAGAATGTGCAGTCTGATCCACACCATCTCCTACCCGGTGCTAGACAACGACGCAATTCATCTTCAATAGCAGTGGGAATCTTCCTTTAGGTCTAGGATAAAATTGAATTTCTTAACTTATTTGAGAAAGAAGTAAGGGAAGTTGGAAAATATTGAGTATTTTGTACTTCAAGGATGCAATGAATACATCTGGGTTACTTCTACAATGATTGTATCATTGCAGAAACGGCGATTTAAAAAAAACGCGAAAACTAATGACAATTAAAATGGATTCACGACTGTCTACATGTGCTAGACAAATTTTAAACATGATACGGGTTCTCTTGTGACATAATTCCATAAACCTAAGACATTTCGCCGCAAAAGATGCACTATTGTTATTTTCAGTCAATCCTTCATATGAACTGCTCAGGAATCGGTAGGTCTACTTCGTACGAGTTGAATGATTTTCAGTATGCGACAAATGTCTGATCAGTACGTTTTTATGCGACATAAATTTACGTATTTTTGTAGCAATATCTTCGAAAATATGTCGACATAGGAAAAAGAAACCTGCATTAAATGTCAGCGAACGAATGTCGATTTCTTTTGAGGAAGGTAGACTTCTTTCAGCACGACAAATCGGTATTTTTTCGTGCTTTTACTGCCACTGGGTTCACATCTAAGTCCCCTTTTCCCCCAAGAATTACCAAGTATAGCGCCCTAGTCTAAATATTGATTTAGATCTATATCTAACAAAATGCGGTGCGAGTTTTAAATATTTGCTTCTCTTTAGATTTATACCATTCAATAATTTACTGCAAATGAAAGTCAGGGGTGTTAAGTTGAAATCTCTCTCAGTCGGTAGCGTACAGGACTTGAGAACAGGAGGTCGCTGGTTCGATCCCCGGCTTGACCAATTTCTTTCCGAGGATTGAAGATAGTCATTGCGACAGGATTCATTCCTCTCTCACCGCTGACCATTGTTTCGACGATGGTTATGTGGGAAAGCAGCCAGTGGCTTAGAAAGAATATTGTGCGGAGTACTGGTATAAGAAACCCCAGGAAAGCATGGATAGGTGCACTGGCCGCCGCGATATAACTGAAATAATGTTGAAAACGGCATTAAACACCATACAATCAATCAATTGAGATCTCTACACCCCCCTTTTTTTGCACTTACCTCAAATGATACGACAAATTTTAAGACAAAAGAATCCGAAGTCTTGCGGCAAGATCCTTGTATTAGTAAACGGTTGGCCTACACAAATATTTTATCGCACGAAAACGAGTTTTGTTTGATAATAAAAAATTGTTCTTGCTGTTGAAGCGTAGTACACGTCCAAATAAGGGATTGTTTACAATTGTATAGAGAAAGCGCGGCAAATTCTCGCGAATGTAAAAAGCGGGTAGATCTAAATAAAATCAGATCAAGGCTGTGTCTAAATTTAGCAGCGAATTTGATTGGATTTTGATAAATTTACATAGACGTTCCATGATAAACCATCGAACCCCCAACCACATCACGCACGAGTCAGATGCTCTAACCACTGAGCTATCCGGCCAGCTTCCACACTTTAGCTGTATCTAAGCATGTATACAAAGCAGATAGTGAATTTGCTGCAAAGTTTGACATTCTTTATCGAGAGAGCTCAATGGGCAGTCTTAATTATGTCCATTTCCCGAGCCCGGTCGGGAGCTGAGCGTATCCGACTTGTACCTCACGATTCAGTCGGTTGTTACACAAAATGGAAATCAAGGATCCATAATGTAATGACTTGCTTGGTATCATAGATCATGGAGGTGCATGTAGCCCCCTTTTATCAGAACATGACTGATTTTTTCTTTGTCAAAATCATACTTTAAGAGCTACATAAGCCGCGAGTGTAAATGCAACAACCTTAACCCTTTACAACACCATTCCGAGTTTTAACGACCTTGAGAAAGAAGACTTTTTAAAAACATTGTAAGAAAAGGAGAAAAATGCTGCTTACCAGCATTTTCTCCTCTTGCCACACTGCTATGTGCCATCTTTGAGACAAATCTCATCATTTCAACAACATTTATTTTGTCGTCTGCAACTGGTTTGAATTTGGACGAGTCTAAAATTCTGTCGCCTGGTAAAAGATTAGCCCCTTCTCGATATTACTATTTTTAGTTTGTCCGTTAAAAGGTCAACACATGTCTGGAGTCGTGTAGCTGAACTTGATATTAATTTCGGCAAGATCTTCCTGAAAGAAGTTAACCATTATCCTCCTACATAAAACAAATGAAACTTTCAAGCCTGTAGAAGAAAAGCAAATTTTCCTATTTTAGATGTGTTTTTGGAAGAGAGATATCGAACAGCGTAGATTCAGGATCAGACTGCACGTTCTGATCTTGATCTACGCTGTCTGCAAAAGGTCAGTGAGCCGCGCTAGGCAACCTATGAGCTAATAAGCCGCGAGTGTACACTAGACAACTTCAACCCCTAACTTGCTAAATTAAAAGTTCAAGCCTATGGTAAAAACCCAACATTTTGCTATTTCAAAGGTATTTTTTGACGGTTAAAGAATCTCCGTATCGGACAGTGTAAATCCAAGATCAGACTGCACGTTCTGTGCAGTCTGATCTTGATCTACACTCTCTGCAAAAGGTCACTGAGTTACAGTTTGCAGTGTAAGGGTTAACTCCCGTCTCTATTTTACTCTTGTTGATTTGTCCGTAAGTAGGTCAACACATTCTTCCCCAAAACAATCGATTCATTGCCTGGGATGGTGACGTCACCTTCTACGTATGTACACACTGCGATTTTGCCACCTGGTACTACAAAAGAGCCATACTCTGGCAAAAGGGGGCTTTACGTATCTCCCTGTTGCATTATACCAAGTAACTCATCACATAATTATGGATCCATAAAATCACCGATTGACTGAATTTTGAGGAAGAGTGGTCCTTGGACATGGAGAAAATGGACAAATAGCATAACGTTTTGGCCTAGGCCAGCCTGTACGGAATACGCAGGCTGACCTGTGTAGATATTATTTGCAGATGCACTAAGCCCCCTTTTCACAGAGCATGGCTCAAATGTAGTATCCTCCCATGAATATCTCATTGGCTCAAGTTTGTTGGTGTCAGATGAGGTCAACCACTTTTCCACCGGTGTTATTTTTGACAAAGTTGACCAAACGACAAAAGTTAGACTTGTCCAAATTCAAAGCTGTCGCAGACGACAAATCAAATGCGTCTCACATGATGAATTTCGTTTCTATCATACACAAAAGATCGTGAGAAAACGGTAATTTTTCACGGCTTGCACCCAGCAGATGCAACTTTTCCCGCAATGTATCGAAAATCTATCCACTACAGGGCTGTTACAAACACAAGTATTAACCCTTATTCAGCTGAATAAGTTAAATGATAGATCTACCTTCAAGTCTATTGCTAGATTATTTGAAGGTTGTTTTTTAGGGAAAAATATTCCCTTGTCGGACAGTGTAAATCCAAGATCAGACTGCATGTTCTGTATAAAAACAGTGATTTCAACAACCTTCTTTGATAAATGGGTAGCCCACGTAGAACTTTTTAATATTTGCACATCATATATATAGGATTTGAAACAACGCAATATTGGCCTTTACTAGAAAGGCTATATGTCAAGACCCCATAATCCTTACAAGTGTGCTATCTGACGTTGCCTATTTAAATTTTAAAGCCTTAATAGCTGCCAAAAGTAAACAATGTAGGCGTTAAAAACGCAGTTTTAAACCATTTTAAGTGTATGTAAATTATTGTGAAGATGGCAACCTGTTATTGTACGATCGGTCCAACTGTTAGACACTGGTCAAAAAATGACTTAATCCTTTATCACATAATCCCGACTTTTAACGACCCTGTCGAAGAGGGCTTTTGAAAACATTGTTGGAAAAGGAGAAAATGCTGGTAACCAGCATTTTCTCCTTTTCCAACAATGTTTTCTGCTCTATCAAGACAAGCTCCACCTTGTTAACCTGCTTTAATTTGTCGTCTGCAAATGCTATAAATTTCGACAAGTTAAAAATTTGTGTCGTGTAGTGAAGAGTTATAAAACTGAATAAAATGTTTGATCTACCAGGTTGCTTTATCTTCTGTTTTAGTTTTTGCCTGGTTTTAACGACCCTGACGGAGAAGACCTTTGAAAACATTGTGAGAAAAGGATAAAATGCTGGTTACTACTATAGTTTCTTTCCTGTCTAGGACGAATTCCGTATTTCTAGCTACCTTTAGCTCTTCGTCACAAAATGCTTTCGATTTGAGCTAGTCTTACTAGGTTTACTCTTTACCACACTTGACCCCGTCAAAAAAGTCTTTTGAAAAAAATGTGGGAAAAGGAGAAAATGCTGGTAACCAGCGTTTCCAAAACAAATTTCAATTTTTCAGTCACATTTATTTTGTCGTCTGCAAACGCTTTCAATTCGGACAAGTCTAAGATTTTGTCGTTTGGTAAAGAGTGAATGTTGTCACGCATCTAACAACACGTTTCATCATGACCTGTCGAAGTTCAAGTAGACAGCAAAACTTTAATTGTTTTACTGCATTTAGTAGCTTTTCACAGTTTTATTGTGGCATTTGTCGAAGACAATTCCACTATGAGTTCAATACGGCATTTTGAAAATCATGTGTCGTAGTTTGTGCAGAACCGAAGGAAGTAAACCCAATCAAACTCAATTTTTCCGAGTCAAATAAGTGTTTCGATTGCACTCAGATATGAAAATGGCGTATTTAGAATAAATTGGATTAGGCCATCGATTATGGAAATACTTTTTTTTTAATCGAAAATAGCTTAATACGCTATGGTCTTCTATTGGCGTAATGATACACATAATCTTTGTTTCCTGACCTCGATTCCCTTCTTGATCGTCCCAAACTAGTTCGTTCCTGGGCTTATTCGTCCCTGGATTTGTTCGCCAGGACTCGTTTGTCCCACAAGACTGCACACCACTCTGTTGAATTGTGCATGACTATGTAGTAAGTTGACTTTCAGGCGAATATTTTGAACTTATTTCTATGGTTTATTTTTCAAATAATTAACTCCACACAATGGCTCCTTTGACAAATGCCACACCAGTGTTTTCAACGCTTTGATTTATTTTGGTTTAAATATGAAGCTTTAGCTCTGAAAATAAAGCAACATAAGTTTTATGAAATATAGACTGTATTTTCAGAATCGATACAATGTAATATAATATGAATAGAACCCAGGTCTACACCTGTTTAAAAAGTGATAAATATTTTTCTATATTTTCGAAAAAATAAAACTTTTTTTTATATATTATCGTCAGTGACGACGTCGGCCAAATTTAGCGGAAAAATAAAAGCACTGCCAGATTGAGTTTTACTGTTAAGCTGTTAAGTGCAACTAACTGATCTTTTGCAGACAGTGTAGATCAAGATCCGACTGCACAGAACATGCACCTTGATTTGAATTAAAGTTGTCTGCAATTTTGACACCGAATTGTTTATTTTTGGCCCCTAGTGTGCCTTTTAAGGTAAGACCTGTGTAATGGAAAACAGCTATTTCCACTAAAATATCATCCTGCAAAATTAGCTATAATTAAAAATGAGTATTATTGAACTACTTTCACCTTTTCATTTTTTCCATTTTTTCCTTTTTTGAATTATCATTTATAAATTTAAAACCGCTATATTCTCAATTGAAAAAGAGATAATAATTACCTCCCTTTTTAGAAAACAAACAAAAGTATCAAAAAAAAGTTTCAAGATAGACATAAACGGAATTTCTGATCCATTAGAAATGTGCAAAAATATTATTTCGGCATAAATCCTTATTTATCCTTATTTAACTACCAATTAGAATTTTTGCCCAATGTTCACCGGAAGTGCATTACACAGGTCTTACCTTAACACATTTCACGCCGCCCACAATCGTGTGTGTAGTGGTAGAGAGCACGCGCCGTAGCTTTTGGCGGGAAAATTTTGCATAGAACACGCCTTGCATCAAGAAATGCTGCGTCAACATGTCGGGCTGTGTTACAGCGTTCCAGATTTGAAAATGGAGGAATATCCGTAGTTGTACTGTTGGAAATGAATAATTCATTGGCATTAATGATTCTTACAACAAAAGCGTACAAGATCAGCTCGATTAGAATTCTGTGATTAGATCTAGTTTGTTTCAGTTGGAAACGTTATTCTACAGTAAAGTGTAAGAGATAAGGTGCCCGGATGTTGAACGATGAAAAAGCCAATGCAATTCGATACAGAAGGATTTCTTGACTTGGAATAACATGAACAGCTGAAATTACAATCAGATTATAAAAGGTAAATTTATATGTCTTATTGCATCTCGTCTTTCTGTGTTCTAGATTAGATCTACCTGCCTGAATAGACTTCACAGCAAACGGCCGAGACATCCTTTGGGAATGGAAATAGCTTCTACCCACACTGCAAAATTGTAAGACTTGCCCAAATTGAAGGCATTTGCAGACGACAAAATAACTGAAATCAAAATAGAAATTTGCTACTGGAGAGTTAAAAAACAATTTTGGAAAAGGAGAAGATGCAGGTTACCAGCATTTTCTCCTTTTCCCACAAATTTTTCTTAAGGCCTCATATTCAAGGTCGTTTGATCTCGGGATTGTATGGCAAAGCGTTAACTCTTTACCACACGACTAAAAGGTAGGCTTGTCCAAATTGAAAGCATTTGTAAACGACAATTTATATGTAGCTCAAATGATGGAATTTGTCTTTGATAGGGTAGAAAACATTGCAGGGAAAAGGAGAAAATGCTGGATACTATCATTATCTCCTTTTCCTACATTTTTAAAAGGCTTTTTCCCCAGGGTCCTTAAAAGTTGGGATTGTGTGGTAAAGGGTTAAAGGGACATATTTCTATGTCATCATTTTCAGTAAAAAATGTTGTGAAATAGACAAGCTTTCTGGGGAAAAGGTGTAATTTTAGTGTTTAACCCTTTAGCAAATCACAAAATTGTAGACTAGTCGGAATTCAAAGCATTTGCAGATGAAAATTTAAATGTGGTTCATAAGATGAAATTTGTGTTTGATGGGGTAGAAAACATTGTGGGAAAGGAGATCATGTTGGTGGCCAGCATTTTCTCTTTTACCCTCTATGTTTTCAAAAGCCTTCTTCGGGTTGTTAAAACTTTGGATTTTGTGGTTAAGAGTAAACCCTTAACCACACGACAAAAATCTCATTAATTCTCCTAAATTAAAAGCATTTGCAGATGACAGATTAAGGTGCAAATTAGAGCATTTGTCCTTTGAACCATTTACCACACAATCCCAACTTTCAATGACAATGAGAAAGAAACCTCTTAAAAACATAGGAGGAAAAGGAGAACACCAGTTGGTAAGCAGCAGTGGCATTTACCACAATGTTTCCTACTCTTTCTAGAGAGAATTTCAATATCTGAGTCAGATTTACTTTGTTTGCTTTAAATGCTTTCAGTTTGGACTTGTCTTAAATTTTTTTTTTTGTTCAGAGAGCTACAGATCTAAAGCAAAAAAAAATTTGTGGGAAAAAAAAACAGGGAATGCTGATCTTTTTTCATTTCTCAGGGTGTTCTGAATTTTTATTTTTGAGGCAAATCTATAGGATTAAATCTTTACCAAACTCCAAATTTGAAAAAGCAACTTCTGGTTGGTTAAACCATTTGGTTAACTCTTTACCAAATGACAAAATTTTAGACTTGTCCAAATTGAAAGCATTTGCAGACAACAAAACAAATGTGACTCAAAAATTGAAATTTGTTTTGGGAAGGTTAGAAAACATTGTGGGAAAAGGAGAAAATGCTGGTTACCAGCATTTTCTTCTTTTCCCACAATGTTTTCAAAAGGCTTCTTCTTCAGGGTTGTTGAAACCCGTGATTGTGTTGTAAAGAGTTAAGCCAATCAGGAATTGTGTTGCTTCAATTTCGTAAAAATTTTCAATACTCACTTGAGGCAAATTTTTTTTTAGGTGATTTTTCGTCTCTCACCTCTAATCCATGTTATAAAAGTAGTCGGTTGCAAGAAAGAAAGTGTCAGTACTGGTGTGAGAAAGCCAGGAAACAATGTGAAGGTGAACTGACCACTGAGATATGGCCTAAGCTGTTAACCCTTTACCAGATGACAAAATTTAAGCCTTGTCCAAATTGAAAGCATTTGCAGATGACAATTTTGATGTGGCTCAAATGGTGCAATTTTTCATTGATAGGGTAGAAAACATTGTGGGAAAAGGAAAAAATGCTGGTTACCAGCATTTTCTCCTTTTCCCACAATGTTTTCAAACGGCTTCTTTCCCAGGGTCGTTAAAAGGCGGCATTGTGCAGTAAAGGGTTAAAAGGGTGTTAAACTGCAATACAAACAAGTAAACAAATTAACCCTTTACCATGTAATCTCACCTTTTTACAACCCTAAGGAAGAAGACTTGTTGAAAACATTGTGGGAAAAAGGAGAAAATGCTGGTAACCAGCACTTTCTCCTTTCCCAAAATTTTTTCTACCAAATGAAAGACAAATTTCATGTTTAGGGTAACATTCATTTTGTTGTCTGCAAATGCTTTCAATTTAGACAAGGCAAAAATTTTGTTGTATTGTAAAGAGTTCAACCTGAAAGTGCCTTTCACAACTACAGTTGTATTAGCAGCTGGTGTAGATCAAGATCAGGCTGAACAAAAACATGGAGTCTGATCTATGATTTTGTTGAAATACCAACGACCCTTGTGAAAAAACCCCATGTTGAAAACATTATGGGAAAAGGAGAAAATGCTGGTAACCAGCATTTTTAGCTCACCTGAGCACAAAGTGAGCTTTTGTGGTCATGCTGTGTCTGGCGTCTGTTGTGCGTTGTCCATCATGCGTCGTCCGTCCTCAACATTTACCTTGTGTGCACTCTAGAGGCCACATTTTCAGCCTGATCCTCATGAAACTTGGTAAGAATGTTTGTCTTGATAAAATCTTGGACGAGTTTGAAATTGGGTCACATGGGGTCAAAAAGTAGGTCACAGGGCCAGAGCTTAGGAAAACCTTGTATGCATTCTAGAGGCTACATTTTCAGTTTGGTACTCTTGGAACTTGGTCAGGATCTTTGTCTGGATAAAATCTCGGACAAGCCTGAAATTTGTTCATGTGGGGTCAAAAAGGAGGTCATGGGGCCAAATCTTAAAAAAAGCTTGTGTGCACTCTAGAGGCCACTTTTCAGCCTGATACCCATGAAACTTGGATAGAATGTTTGTCTGGATAAAATCTCAGACAAGTTTGAAATTGGGTCATGTCTGGTCGAAAAGTAGGTCATGGGGCCAAATCTTAGAAAAAAAGCTTGTGTGCACTTTAGAGGCCACATTTTCAGCCTGATACTCATGAAACTTGGTCAGAATATTTGTCTGAATAAAATCTTGGACAGATTCGAAATCAGTTTATGCCGGATCAAAAAGTAGCTCACAGGGCCAAATCTTAGAAAAGGCTTGTGTGCACTCTAGAGGCCACATTTTCAGCCTGATATGCATGAAACTTGGTTAGAATGTTTGTCTGGATAAAATCTCAGACAAGTTTGAATTTGGGTCAACTGAGGTAGACTGGTCCTTGGGTGTACAGAAAGTTGACCAATAGTGAAGTTTTGGCCCAGGTCAGGCTGAGCAGACCATGCAGGCTGACCTGGGTCGATACTCTTCGCAGATGAACTAAGCCCCCCTCTTTACAGAGCATGGGTCATTTGTTTTTATTTAATTGAATTCCATGTCATAGAAAAAGGAGAGGGCTTAATGTATAATTTCATTATGGGCCAATAACAAAAAGGCCATGTTTACATGCAAAATACAATAGCTGTTATATGTTGGCGGGGAATATCATTTCAACGAAGATTTAACGACACTTGGAAAGAGGCCCCCTGAAAACGTTGGGGGGGGGGGGGGGGGGGAGAAGAAAATGCTGGCTACCAGCATTTTCTCCTTTTCCAACATTGTTTTCTATCCTTCAAAGAAAAATCCCACCATTTGAGCCACATTGAATCACTGGTCAGCATATGATTTGGATTTGAACAAGTCCAAATTTTCTGTTTACTAACAGTAGTTACTACTACCAAACAGTTGTCTGTTTTAACCCTTTACCGCACAATGACGCCTGGGAAAGAAGCCTTTTGAAAACATTGTGGGAAAAGGAGAAAATGCTGGTAACCAGCATTTTCTCCTTTTCCCACAATGTTTTCTACCCTATCAAAGAAAAATTGCACCATTTTAGCCAAATTGAAATTGTCGTTTGCAAATGCTTTCAATTTGGAGAAGGCTAAAATTTTGTCGTCTGGTAAAGGGTTAACAACCCTGAAAGCAAAAGCTTTTGGATACATTGTTGGAAATGGAGAACATGCTGGTTACTCTCATTTTCTCCCTACAATGTTTCCTTCCATTTTAACCCTTACAGTGCTGAATTTATGAAATGGACCTTTTCATTGAAGAAAAACATCCAAAATATTGTCATTTCATGGTTGTTTTAGCCAGAAAATGTAATGAAGTAGCTGACAGTGTAGATCAAAAATCAGACTGCACATTCTGTGCAGTCTGATCTTGATCTACACTGTCAGCAAAAACAAGTTAAGTTGGTTCCAGCACTTTAAGGGCTATAGAAAAATTCAGTGTTTGAAGTACATGATTGTGAATCAGCTTGGTGTCTGTAAAATCACTGCTTTGGAGATACATAAAATTTTGTTTTCTAGTAAGGAATTAAACGCTTTACAACACGGCGAAATTTTAAACTTGTCAAAATTGAAAGCATTTGGAAACAAAGAATTAAGTGTAGCTCGAACTCAAGAATTTATCTTTCATAGAGTAGAAAACATTTGCTGGAAAGGGGAAAATGCTGGCTACCAACATTCTTCCACATTATTTTAGACTGCCTTTTTCCTCCATGTTGTGAAACATAGAATTGTTTGGTAAAGGGTTAATTAGGGGACAAAGTAAAGGCACAATGCTAATGTATGTGCTATGTGTCAGGTAGGCCAAAGTAATACAAGTATTGCATCCAAAACAGCTGTGAGATAGGCTGAGGGTCTTGATTTTCATGCTAAACCATGGCTCGAAATTAACACTGGCAAACTTGCAAAATGCGAGTGGAAAATTGATTTTGCAAGTAGATTTTACGACCACTAGCATTTTTTTGCGAGTACAAATGAAAATTTGTTTGCCGACCGTAATGACCCAGTTGTGACTGGTTTGCGTTTTATACCATGCCGACTGGTTTACAATCCTAATCTTAGCTCTTACGGTTCCATTCAGCTATGGAATTTTTTTCACATCATAAACCACGTAAAGCCGAATCTTCCAAATCTCCGGAGAAAAAACGACCCAAGAGTAAGATGCCTTCTGAAAACACAATAAAGAAGTGGGAGCATGATCTGCACATATCTCTCTGTTATGAAAGTGATGAGGGAAATGTTACGAAAATCTACTGCACCGATTGTTGTCTATACAATCCGGATCAAATGTCATCGGTAACAGTAAAACATTGTTTTAACCATAAATATTGAAAGATCTTACAGTGTATTTCGTACAGTTATTAATAGCTTGGAACACTATAAGTCTCGAGTAGGAAGTAATGATGATTCGTACCAATTACAGTTCATACACAGCCTGTTTTCACATTTTTTTCTTTTTATAAATAACATCATGAGAACCTACTCAGTTAACAGTATTACAGAATATTGAATACATCATCATCCCACTTGGCACCAACAAATCTTTCTATCTTTTTGACATTCATTTTAATGAATGTTAAAAATTTAGTAAAATTTGCTAGTAAAAATTTTGTCCACTGGCAAAAATTTGCTAGTGGCAAAAAAAGTTGATTTCGAGCCCTGTAAACCTCAAGTTGCTTGAGGAGCCTGCTTGCTCAGTAATATGTACACAGCTTGTAACCAGGGAGCATATGGTTTGGCCATTCTGCAGCTTGGCCAATTTCTCTTAGAGGATTGATGATGGTCATGCAACAAAATTCATTCCATATTGTTGTGGCTATGGTACAGTGGGAAAGCAGCCAATGGCTTGGGAAGAATAATGTAAGAAGTTCTTGTAGGAGAATGGACAGGTGCACTGGCTACTGATGTATCTGAAAAACCATACAAACAAACTGTCAAGATGCTCTTGAGGAAATTGAAGATCAAGATCAGACTGGAAAGAAAATGTGAAGACTAATTATGGATCTACAAAGACCACTATGTAGAGATATTTGAGATCTGGTTGCCAGCAGTTTCTCAAATTGTTTTCAGAGACCTTCCGCATCACTGTCATTAATAACTGGGTTAAACCTTTTGGGCATGTTTTTTTGTTTTTGTTTTTTTTAGCTCACCTGAGCACATAGTGCTCAAGGTGAGCTTTTGTGGTGGTCCGAGGTCCGTCGTCCGTTGTCTGTCATCAACATTTACCTTGTAGACACTATAGAGGCCACATTTCTCACTCAATTGACCTGAAAATTGGTCAGAATGTTTGTCTTAATCAAATCTCAGATGATTTTGAATTTTGGTCACCTGGGGTCATAAACTAGGTCACTAGGTAATTAAAGAAATACATTGAGGACACTCTAGAGGCCACATTTCTTACTCAATTGACCTGAAAATTGGTCAGAATGTTTCTCTTGATCAAATCTTGCAGGGTTCGACATTAACATTTTTTTTTTCAACTAGAACAGTGGACAGTTTTTACTAGACCACTTGAGATTTCTACTAGACCATTTTTGAAAAATGACGAACAAGTTTAAAGTGCATTCTCTCAGTTGTTATTTTACCAACATTGAGACAAAAACAAAATTACAATGTAAAAGAATGTAATACATGTTATATCATACAAACAATGTCAATAATCATTTCATAATCCTTTACCAGAGGAGGACATTTTATTTTTTTCATAGTTTTGTTTTGATTCAGCTTTTTTGTTTTGGATTTTCATTTTGAGCTTCAGCTCCGCCTTGATCAGATGTGAATCCAAACTTATATAGGTTTGACATCTTCGCGCGTCGTCTGCTTCGTTGTCTATGTAAACAGCTGGAAGACTCATTTTCGGTTGTCGTCCATAGGAAAACTATCTTTTCACTCTCTATTTCTTAAATCCTCTTAGACATAAGACAATCTCGGTAAAAGTGTGTGGTAATGAAGGAGAAGAGATAAACATCAAGATAAATTTTACGACTTTTAATCTGGACTAAAAATATATCAAACTTGTATCCCTTTTGTAATGTTACCACCTGATAACGACGAACAGTAACAGGCTACCAGTCTAAAAGTAGATCTAGCCATCGATAGTTGGTTTTTCCCATAACAATGGAATACCAGGCATGCGCGACACTTCACAGTTTTCCTGTCGAAAAAAAAATTGTTTTCAATACCTTGGCGATTTAACCATGTTACTAGATATGCTAGAGATCTTCTTCGGTGAACGGCTGGTTCACTGATCGCCATCGGTTAATTATGCACTTAATGCATGAAAATAATACAAATTTCTCGATTTTTTTTGTACTAGACCATTCGGGCTAGCTCGACGCAGTCTCAACTAGCCCGAACCGATGGTTTACTAGAAAATGTTGTTCGGACGTGCCTTAATGTCGAACCCTGTCTTGGATGAGTTTGAATTTGGGTCACCTGGGGTAATAGACTACATGTAGGTCACTAGGTCAAATTAAAGAAATACCTTCTGAGCACTCTTGAGGCCACATTTCTTGCTCCATTGACCTGAAAATTGGTCAGAATGTTTGTCTTGATGAAATCTCGAATGAATTCAAATTTGGGTCACCTGGGATCATAAACTAGGTTACTAGGTCAAATTAAAGAAATACCTTGTGGGCATTCTAGAGGCCACATTTCATACTCAATTGACCTGAAAATTGGTCGGAATGTTTGTCTTGATAAAATCGCGGATGAATTTGAAATTCGGTCACCTAGGGTTATGAACTAGGTCACTAGATCAAATTAAAGAAATACCTTGTGGACACTCTAGAGACCACATTTCTTACTCAATTTGGGGTCCTGTGTGGCTCAGTGGTAAAGTGTAGAACTCGTAACCTGGAGGCCCTGGGTTCGAGCCTCACTGGATCCACTGGGTTTTTTGTGGGAGTGTCCTTGGGCAAGACACGTCAGAGCCCTAGCCTAGTAGTGGTGAAACCCAGGAAATACATGAATATGTGAGCTGTTGCCGTGATATGAGTGAAATATTGTTGAAAGCGGCGTAAAACACCATTCAATCAATCAATCTTACTCAATTGACCTGAAAATTGGTCAGAATGTTTGTCTTGATAAAATCTCAGATGAGTTTGAATTGGGGTCACCTGAGGTCATAAACTAGGTCACTTGGTCAAACTAAAGAAATATCTTGTGGGCCCTCTAGCAGCCACAATTCTTACTCAATTGACCTGAAAATTGGTCAGAATGTTTGTCTTGATGATATCTCAAATGAGGATAAAATTGTGTCACATAGGGTCATAAACAAGTTCACTGGATCACATTGAAGTAATACCTTGTAGGCACTCTAAGAGGCCACAGTTCTTGCTAAATTGACCTGAAAACTGGTTTAAATGTTTGACTTGATGATATCTCAGATCAAATAGAAATTGAGTCTCATAGGGTCATAAACTAGGTCACTAGGTCAAATCAAAGAAATGTATTATGGGCATTCTAGAGGCCACAATTTTGTTCAACTGACTGGAAAATTTGTCAGCATGTTTGACTTGATGATATCTTGAATGGGTTTGAAATTGGGTCACATGGTGTCATAATCTAGGTCACTAGGTCAAATTACAGAAATACCTTGTGGGCACTCTAGAGGCAGCAATTCTTGCCCAATTCACCTGAACCTTGGTTAACAAGTTTGTCTTGATATCTTGGATGAGTTTGAAATATGGTCAAATAGGGTTATAAGCTAGGTCACTAGGTCAAATTCAAGAAATACATTTTGGCCACCCCAGAGGCCATATTTTGAGCTCAATTGACCTGACATTTGTTCAGAATGTTTGTCTTAGTTCTTTACCAAATGACAAACTTTTAGACTGGTCCAAATTGAAAGCATTTGCAGATGACAAAATAAATGGGACTAAAAATTTGAAATTGTTATGGATAGGGAAGAAAACATTGTGGGAAAAGGAGAAAATGCTGATTACAAGCATTTTCACCTTTCCCACAATGTTTTCAAAAGACTTCTTCTACAGGGTCATTAAAACCCATGATTGTGCGGTGAAGGGTTAATAGTATCTCAGATGAGTTTTAAATTGGGTCATTATGACACTGGAGTGAAATTTTGCCTATTGACTCAGGTGAGCGATCCAGGGCCATCATGGCCCTCTTGTTTGTTTTACTGATTTTTTTTGTCAAATGTAAGGGATGGAGTTAAAAAAAAATAATAGAATTCAGCGCAACTATCATTCTGTCATGTTAATTGTATTGTAGGTACAAACAAGGACTCATTCAAACTGATTTCTTTATAACTGTTCCTCTTTTCTTTACCAAACAATCCTCAAATAAACAATTTCTAGAAAAAAATATTTAGAAAACATTGTAGGAAAAGGCCTTTATTCTTAATGCTTAACTTTTAGGCGCCAGTGTTGCATCTAGGATTTTGAATTTGGGGGACAATTGGGCATATTGTTGTGGACGTAGGCTTGTTGATACATCCTTCAAAGAACGGCTTCAAGTTCAATTGGTTCGACAACTTTGTCAATACACGATTTACATTGCATCAAAATACCTGATAAATGCTATCATAAAAATCGTGATTCCCATTCCTTTCTGTAGGGTAGTTTCTCTGCTGTTGGTAGTGCATCTGATTCTTTAGATTCAGCTCTTTACTTTGAGAGTCACTGACTTGGAAACAAGCAGACAGTGTTGTTTGCTTCGCCATGGTTGAAGAATTGTGACTGGAGTATGGTATGATTTTCTGTACAAATTTTGCTATTTGAAAAAATTGGTATTTTAGAACCAGTCAATGTTAATTCAGTAGGAAGGCCTTGTTTGCACATAAATAAGATTCAAAGAAGATACATTCTTAAGAAATGCATTCACGCTCTTATATGGGCACAAATATGGGCATCTGTTATCAATATGGTTTGTACCGATGTTTTAAACGAAGGATTGTTGTGAATATGGTCAGGATTTACATTACGCCATTTGGGTGAGACAATTTTTATTTTGAGGAACAACTGCTAACTGAGTGTGGAATTCACGCAATGCTGTACCCTAGATGCAACACTTGAGTGCCAAATAAAACCGGACAGAAATGTTCATTATGGAAATAGAAACGGAATAATAGCAATTTCATGGTTGCTTACATCTACAGTGTTTCAGCAAAGCACAGTGTAGATCAAAGATCAGGCTGCACATTTTGTGCAGCCTGATCTTGATCTGCACTGGCCGCAAAGGCAACTATAGTGGTAAAAGGCGCTTTAAGGGTTAATTGAAACTCTGGATTGTGTGATAAAAAGCCAGAATTTTCTCCAATCCTCACTATTTTTTCTCGCTTTTCAAGCACAGATCTCAATATAAGCCAAGTTGAACTTGTATCTGTAAAATGTCCTATTTAGCTCACCTGTGCAAAATTGCTCAAAGTGAGTTTTTGTGACCGTGTTGTGTCCTGTGCCCGTTGTCTGTTGTGCGTCATCCACATTTAGCTTGTATGCACTCTAGGGGCCACATTTTCAGTCAGATCCTCATCAAACTTGGTGGGAATGTTTTGCTTGATAAAGTCTGGGACAAATTTGAAATTATGTCACTTTAGACTAACAAATTAGGTCACTGGGCCTAATCTTAGAAAATCCTTGTGTGCACTCTAGAGGCCACATTTTCAGCCTGATGCTCTTGAAACTCAGTCATTGATAAAATCTTGGACAGGTTAGAAATTAGGTCATGTTTGGTCAAAACTTAGGTCACTGGGCTAAATCTTAGAAAAACCTTGTGTGCCCTCTAGAGGCCACATTTCAATTGATGCTCTTGAGATTTGGTCAGAATGTTTGTATTGGTAATATCTATGACATGTTTGAAATTGGGTCATGTTGTGTTAAAAAGTGGGCCACTGGGCCAAATCTTAGAAAAACCTTTTGTGCACTCTAGAGGCCACATTTTAATCTTGATACTCATGAAACTTGGTCAGATCAGTTGTCTTGATTTTATCTTGAATGAATCTGAAATTGAGTCATGTTGGGTCAAGAAGTAGGTCACTGTGCTAAATTTTAGCAAAAAACCTTGTGTGCACTCTAGAGGCCATAATTTTCAGCCAGTTACCTATGAAACTTGGTGGGAATGTTTGTCTTCTTTGATATGTTTGAAATTTGGTCATACTGGGTCAAAAAGTAGGTCACTGAGCCAAATCTAAGAAAGACCTTGTGAACTTTCCAGAGGCCATAATTTCAGTCTGACACATTGTGTTACGTCAGGTCAAACAGTAGGTCACTGGGCCAAATTTTAAAAAATCCTTGTGTGCACTCTAGAGGCCACATGTTTAGCCCGATTCTCATGAAACTTGGTCAGAATATATGTCTTGATAAAATCTCTGACATGTTAGAAATTGGGTCACATTGGGTAAAAAAAAGTAGGGCACTGGGTCAAATCTTAGGAAAACATTGTGTGCATTCTAGAGGTCACATTTTCTTTGTTGTACTCATGAAGCTTGGTCAGAATCTTTGTCTTGATAAAATCTCTGACAATGTTGAAATTGGGTCACATTGGGTCAAAAAGAAGGCCGTGGAGCCAAATCTTAGAAAGACTTTCTTTGCACTCTAGAGGCCACATTTTCAGCCTAATACTCATGAAACTTGTTGAGAATCTCAAACAAGTTTGAAATTGGGTCACATCAGGTCAAAAGGTAGGTCTCTGGGTCAAAACATTATGTGCAGTGTAAAGGCCATATTTTCAGTCTGAACTCATGAAACATTGTCAGAATGTTTGTCTTGACAGTATCTGGGAAAAATATGATATTGAGTCATATTAGCTCTACGTCATTGATTTAGGCCACAGTTTTTTTATTTTTCGTTTTACCGATCTGCCGACCCAATTTTTTCATGAAACCGAAAAAAAACAAAAGTACTTTTTGTCCAATTTTATTTTCCGTCACCGTTCCGACTCAATGAGCAGAATGGTGTACCGGTATACATGAACGTCTTTTTTACAAAAGTTTCCTCATTATCTTGAAAATGATTAACAGGTCTAGAATTTTGAAAAAATTTTCAATTGTCTTGCTTTTATATGATTTCGAGTCAAAATCGGATCTAAAGAAGTCAGGAAAAGTATGACGTAAACGTGTACCTGTTGTTTCTCCCATAATGCCTCGATAGACAAAGATCGATTCTGCGGCACATTTTCTCTCTTAAAAAACGACGCGAATCGCTTGCAAACGACAGAAATTCTCAACATCATGCCATCTAGATCTACATCATGCCATCTAGATCTGTCTAGCTTCACGTGCATTGCTGCACTAGCATTCTACGTTCCCACGTAAACAAATTGAGCATTTGATGACTTGAAAAACACTGTATTCAACTAACAACAGGATGTACACGTAACTTTTATCATGAACATACACATATGTAATTTACAGCCCAATCAAATTGATGCTAAATTTAGACACTGCTTTCTTTACATTCACGAGAACTTGCGGCGCTTGCTCAATAGTAAACAAACCCTTATTTGGACATGTACTACGCTTCAATAGCTTTCAATGAGAAAATGGTCCTCTGGCATTAGAACAATTTCTCATCGTATAAAACTTGTTTTCTTACGATAAAATACTTGTACAGTTCAACCGTTTACTCATACAGCAATCTTGCTGCAAGACTTTGGATTGTCGAAAAAATTAACATTTGAGGTGATTATAAAAAGTGCTGGGGTTCTTCTTGTTGGTAATGTTTTTAATTTTTCACCGGTGACTCTTTAACTTGCAGAACTTTATTGAATGGAATAAATCTATTTGTATAAATAAAACAGAAGCAAGTATTTGAAGCTCGCACTGTGTGGTACCCCATTTCATTAGATTTATATATCTAGATTTAGACTACTTGGTAATTCTCAGAAAAAAGGATTTAGATGCAAATTTAGTTGCAGTAATGGAACAGAATTTTTAATTACCGATAATGTCGAGATGAACGTCTGCTTTCCTCAAAAGTTGTCTTGAACAACATTAATTTGATGATATTTACGGGTTTCATTTTGCCTATATCAACATATTTCTGAAGGTACTGCTAAAATATGTAAATGCTGCATTAAAAAAAGGCGCTGACGGCATGTTTGTCGCCTACTGAAAATTACTGAGTATGAGGTAGATCTACCGATTCCCGAGCAGTTAATATGAAGGTTTAACTAAAGATAATAACAAAAGTGCACATTCAGGGGCAAAATGTCTTAGATGAGTGAAAGTATGTCACAAAAAAAACCCTGTAGGCCTATCGTGATAAAAACTTGTCAGCTAGCACATGCAGACAGTCATGAATCCATTTTAATTGTCATTAGTTTTCGCGTTTTTTCAATCGCCGATTCTGCAATGACACGGTCATTGTAGAAGTAAACCAGATGTATTCATTGTATCCTTGAATGACAAAATGCACAGTATTTTCCAACTTTCCTTAAATAAAAGATGTGTGAGAACAAATTTCACGTTATTTTATGTGCTAAAGACTCTTTTAATAAGTGAACAGTTCTTGGAAGTTATAAATCAATATTGCTGAGTTCATCCCCCCCTCTCTCTCTGTCTATCTCACTGTCTCTTACAACACAGTTACGTTTTGCATGACTGTAAATCATGACCTTTTCCATGGTTTTTCTAGCAAAACACAATGAGTGATGAGCTTGCTAAGGCTGCTCTACTGTGTAGTTAAAAGAACAACCTTAGCAAGCTCATCCTGCACAGACTACCATGTGACCACATTGGCATTTTGATAAACCTAGAAGATTCATTTAGTTTTCAGTGTATAAGCCCATGTAAACAACTTTGGCCCCAGGGCTATGATTGGGACAATCTTGGTAGAGGTCTGCTCAATGAACCTGCATGCAAGATTTGGTAGCCCTAGGTTTTACGCTTAAGAACAAGAAGACTTTAAGTTTTCACTATATAAACCCATGTAAAACTTGTGACCCCTTGAGTAAGGTCAGTATTAACCTAGCTGCTATAATTTGAATAACCTTAATCAGAGTCCAATAGATAAAGCCACATGCCAAATTTGGTAGATTTATGCCTTATGGATAGGAACAGGAAGATTTTTGAAGTTTTCACTATATATGCCCATGTAAACTTGAGACCTCCCCACCCCACCCCACATTTTGGGCCAGTTTTGACCGCAGGGCTATAACTTGAAGAAATTTGTTACAAGTCCATTAGATGAAGCTACATACCAAATGTGGTAGCTCTAAGCCTAATGGTTTCTGACAAGAAGATTTTAAAGATTTTGAATATTATTCAGTTCTGTGGCCATGGCAACCAGTGTTTTTATTGGAATCAAAATTGTTTTAAGAGATTCAGAATTCTGTTAAGTTTCATCAAAATTGGATGGGTAGTTTCAGAGAAGAACATGTTTGCAATAAAAGTTAATTCAAGCATGCACGCACGCTCGCAATGACCGGCGCACACAAGGATGGACACAGGGCAATGACCGAAATTTGCTGGCCTTTGGCCAGTGAGCTAAACTGGTGAGTTTGCAAATATGACAGTGTTCCCACTCACATCTCTTTTTGGGAGTGCATGCGCTCCCTGGAATACAAGTTTGGGAGTGCAAGAGAAATTCTAGGAGTGCACTTAATATTGACAATTATAGAGCATCTATGGAGGGCAGTAAGGGTCTGTTGTATTGAAAATTTGTTTTGATGAGTCTAACTCTGCAGTCAGCTGCTCTTGAAAACAATATGGGTAATTTAAAAAAAGAAGATGCTTGTTATAATTTCCTTACTCACAGGACCAGTTTCGGAGGGACAACTTACAGCCTGACAGCCAGTAGACTTTTCCATGTCACTGTCATTTTCAGACACTAATTAGCTTTCACTTATTGTTTTATAGATATATTTACGTAACTTTACTGTTTAAAGTCATTGATAAAACTGCATGGACAGTTTGAAATGCCTATGATCAGACGATGTCAAACCAATTTTTGTTGTGTCATGCGTTTTCGCGTTTCTGGCAGCAATATTTTTTTCATGCCTGTTAAGTTTTGGGGTAGTATTTCTGCATGATTTGACATAGATTTGTCAATAAGAATAGCATGTAAGTTCAAAACCTTTAATTTTACACTAGAAAAGTGGATTGATACCAAGTTTGATAAGCGGTGATAAACATTGACCCTCACACTTGATAACTTGTTCCATCTGGCGCCACAGGTGATTGACAACGGGAGCCCTGAAACCTATATGTGCATGCACGTTTCACTTCATATTTTTGTGCCTGATTTTTCAATGCAGTGTATGAATCAGGCACATATGTGGGTGAATGGGAACCCTGTATGAATTTGATTTGAGTCATATGATGGGCCTTGTCTTGCAAAGAGAGAAAAGCGGAAAATTCTGGTCATTTGCATTTTCTCCTTTTCCCACAGTGTTTTCAAAAGCTCTTTTCCTGGGGATTGCTTAAAAAACAGGATTTTTTGGTAAAAGATAAAGAGAAATAGTTCAAAAGAAAGCAATTTGAATGTGTCCTTGTTTGTAGCTGCAATATCAATGACGTGACAGAGTGATAGGCATGGTGAATTTTATTTTTATTTTTTTTTTGTCCTCCATCCCTAACTTTTCACAAAGAAAATCGGTAAAACAAAAAATTAAAAAACTCTGGGCTTATTGATAACTATGATCGCATGCAGGTCGGTCTATTTTTAGACAAATTGTAATTTCTGTGGTCAATTTGTGCAGTAGGAATTCAAAACTTCGTATTTTTTCATTGTTTTCATTCTGATAAATTTAATGTTTCCTTCATTTTTGTACCATCCTGTGAAAGCATGGAGCATTGGTGTTTTGTGCTTATAAATACTTTTACAACATATTTACCTGTTAACATGAGGTGGACAATGATTTGATTTCCCCTCTGAAAAGTATGTGCTTGGCCCACTCTCAAATTTGATTGGTTCACAATCTTTGATTGATAAACCCTCGTTAGAATTATAGGGTATCTTTACTTCTATTTTTAAACAACAAACCCGATTGAACATGAAACACATGTGTCAACTACTTGTGAACTTCGGCTATATGTGTATACATGACATGTATTTTGCCCTTTGGTACAAGTTTATCACACCCTTTTTACCCTTATTTCAAATTTTTTTCCCTGTCTGTTGGGGTGATCAGGTTTTTAGCTCACCTGAGCACAAAGTGCTCAAGGTGAGCTATTGTGATCATGCTGTGTCTGGCATCGGTCGTCCATCATCCATCATGCAGTACCTTGTGTGCACTCTAGAGGCCTCATTTTTAGACAGATATGCATGAAACTTTGTCAGAATGTTTGTCTCGATAAAATTTCAGACAAGTTAGAGATTGGGTCATGTGGGGTCAAAAAGAAGGTCATTGGGCTGAATGTAAGAAAAACCTTGTGTGCACTGTAGAGGCCATATTTTAAGCCTGATGCTCTTTAAACTTAGTCAGAATGTTTCTTCATGATATCTTGGACAAGTTTGAAATTGGGTCATGTCAGGTCAAAAAGTAGGTCACAGGGCAAAAATCTTAGAAAAACCTCATGTGCACTCCAGGGGCCACATTTTCAGCCTGAAACTCATAAAAGTTGATTAGTATGTTTGTCTTGATGATATCTTGGACAAGTTTGAAATTGGGTCATGTTGAGTCAAAAAGTAGGTCACCAGGCTAAATCTTAGAAAAACCTGATGTGCGCTCTAGAGGCCACATCTTCAGCCTGATACTCTTGAAATTTAGTCAGAGTCCCACAATGTTTTCCAAAAGCTTCTTTCTCAGGGTTGTTAAAAGTCGGGACTGTGTGGTAAAGGGTTAAACTTGCGGATCAATCATGCTTTGAGGAATGCATTATTTTCTGGACATTCCATGTAAATTCTGGATGTGTATACCAGGAAAGAAAAGGCAACTACCTGCACAGACATTAACCTCTTTGCCAAACAATCCTATGTTAGAACTATCCTGAGGAAGGAGCCTTTTGTTAACATCATGGGAAAAGGAGAAAATGCTGGTAACCAGCATGTTCTCCTTTTCCCATTATGTTTTTCAGCCTGTCCGAGAAGTTTTGTTCATTTGTACCATTTTTGATTTTGTTTGCGTATGTGTTCAATTTGGAAGAGCCTAAAATCTCTCCTTTCGAAAAGGGTTTAACACTTTACTACACAATCCCAACTTTTAATGACCTGACAAAAAAGTCTTCTGAAAACATTTAGGGAAAAAAAGAACATGTTGATGACCAGCATTTTCTCTTTTTCCCCCAGTGTTTTTTTACCGGCCCCAAATCGAATTTCAATTTTTTAGTCGCATGCATTTTGTCATATGCAAATGCTTTGAATTTGGAAGAATCAAAATTTTGCCATGTGGTTAAGAGTTAAGCAAAAAATTGGGCCAAAACAGATGAACCAACAATGTTTTTTAACCTATCAATGCTTTGTTTTTCTGTTTCAGCTACCCTCTTTGAAGAGGATATGCTTCAACAAAATAAAGAATTTCAAGGAAAACTTATGCTTTGGAAGAAATGTGAGTTACCTTTAATATCTTGGATGTACTCAAGATTTATACATATAATAGAGGATTCTTTGTAATTTTTGTCATATTGGAAAAGAAAAAAAAAAGACAGTCAGTGACATCAAAGGTATACAGAGGCCTAAGGATATCACAAAGATGCCATGACCTTTTGTGGCCATGTGGTGATTTGTTACCAGAACTGTATAATCTATTATGTTTCAAGACATCATCATCAGTGATGTTAGATTCTGAATTTTTAAACTGATGTTAAATTAATATAGAATGTTTTGTCACATATATACTGAAGTATACAAATATACCAAAGAAAACTTTTATTTCTAAATTAAGTAACATTTTTCTTATAATTGAAGTATGGAAGTGAAAACAATTATTTCAGTTTTACAGTTTTTACTTTGTCGACCCTCTAGTCAGATGTTTCTCATGTGAAGGTTGTAGTTCAGTGGAAGTTCTGGTGCAGTTGCTGTGCCTTTGACCCTTTACCAGATGACAAAATTGTGGTCTCATCCATGTTAGAAGCATTCACAGACAACAAAATGTGCCTAAACAGATAATGTTTGTCTTTGAAAGAGTAATCAACATCATGGGAAAAGGAAAAAACAAATGCTTATCAGCATATTTTTTACATTTTCCCCACAATGTTTTGATAAGCCATCTATTTCTAGGTTATTAACCCTTTACATCAAAAGTGAAAGCATGTGCAGATTACAATTTTGGCCCAGTGTCAGAATTTGTCTTGGAAAGGTTAAAAAACATGCTGCTTGCCAGCATTTTCACCTTTGCCAACATTGTTTTGAAAGCCCTTCTTTCCTTGGATTGTTAACGCTTGAGCTCAGATCAGGGTAGGACAGCATGTTGCATTAAAGAAAAAAAAAAAAAAACTGCAGTTTCATGGATTGTGGTAAGCTTTGATAGCATGGACTAATTACTCTCAGGGACATTTGTTCTAAATGGCAAAAGATTTCTATGGCTAATAAAAAAGTTTTTACTATTTCTTTACACCTAGAGTCTTCAGACTGTACATCATTATGTAAAAAGATGCTCAAACTAAAGACAAGTTCACTCTTTAAGACTATGAACTGGTTTCAATATTGAAACAGGATGACACAAATCTGATGGAATGTATTAACCTAAAGAATTTTAAGCAGTATTAAAAATCTGAGTGCAAGATGCTACACATTATTTGCCATTTCATTGTGTTAAATCTGTTATTTACACATATGTGTAGTGCAGCCATAGCTAGTCACAAAAAAAACATGGGTACATTCACTGATTATTTTGAAATAAAAAATAAAAAAAACAACAACATTTTGTCTGATTAAAAAAAATATACTGTCTTTGTAAATAATATCATCAAATGCATGCTTTAAAAAGTCTGTGGACTGTACAAACTATATACTGTTGTAGAAGTTCAATTTTAAAGTAAGTTAATTCTCATGGAATTAAATTTTATGTACATTTACGGCCAGTGAATTAAGACAAAAATATGCCACTTTGTATTGTAGAATTTTATATTCTCTGAGAAAACTTTTGATAAGTGTTTAAATCTTCCCAGTACCTAGTCTTCCTTATATACAAAAAAGATCAAGTATGAAGTTATTTTCATACAGTAGTGCTTTAGTCACCATTTACAATAGCAGAATGTAAAATGATGCACAAAGTTTTATGAACAAACCTTTAAAACTATTCATTTAAACACTACCCTGGTATATAGACTGTGCATTCAATGAAGGAAAGCCTTTTAAAAAAAAAATTGTCAGCCAAACTAGTTTAAAAGCATTTAATTTGATAACTGCATAACAAGTACTTTCTAAAATGTTAGAAAACATTATCTTTGAAGATATAATTATGTACCTGGTATCTTCATATCTACAAAAAGAAATAGATCTCAAGAAAAAAGAAATGGTTTCATGAAGTAACACCAAGACTTGAAACAATGAGCTAAAAACTTCTTTATAGAACAATGTATCTCATCATAAAAACACTTAAAAGAGTCTCTCTAGATTTCTTTGCTGTAAATCAAAATATTCTGTAAAACATTGAAAAAAAAAACTGCAACACATGTCTGAAACTGTAAAAGACTTGATGGCTACATTCAGCAAATAGCAGTTCCAAAGTTTAAGTACCAGGATGATCATGATGCTATCAGCAACACTTTCTAACTGTATGAGATCGAATGTGCAGTCATTAAGCGTATTTGCAAATAATACCACATAATCAATGTACTATTGATCATGTGACATGCCCACAAATCATTACAAAATACTGGTGCAAAATGTGAAAATGCATTAAAGCCCCAATAGCAGCAAGAAGTTGCAATTGCAGTGTTAAAACACATTTTAATTTAAATCATACCTTTTAAAGGATGGAAATTCTTGTGAAGACAGTAATCTCATTATCTGTTATTGTGCAGTTGGTCCAATTGTTAGTCGCTGGTAGTAAAATGAATCTTAAAACCACATAAAAACTAAATAAAAGATAGAGTGACCTGGCAATTTTTGTCCGGAAAGTAAAGTAACACTTTGTACATTTATAATATGGCTTTTAATTTCAGATGAAAAGATAAAAATATATACATAAAATATGGAAGTTTTTTGTGTGATAATTTTCTTTCAGTTTTCATTACAGTATGCACTTTTACGAGGGCTGTTCAATAAATTCATGGAATTTTGTTGTAAAAATAAATTTATGTGACCAATTAAGATCATTTTTTTGCATACATATTCTTATGAACATGAAAGTTTGTAACAAATGCATATCTCAAATATAAACTGCTTCAGCTGGGATTCGAACCTGTGCAGGAAAGTTCCTCATTTATCGAGGTTTAAAAGACCAATACACTTACCACTGAGCTAAAGAGAATTCTCCCTAACACAGTTGTCAGGTATTGCTGTTTTGAAGGAGTGATCTCCTGTAACAGTATCAAACAATCTTTACCCAAAACATCCTCCAAATTTCAAACAAATTCATAAAGAAATACATTTTCAACAGAGTATTACAAAACACATACATTGCTGGGCTCCAGAGGGAAAAAAAAAGGTCAGCATCATAAGAATTCAAGAGATTGGTGTACTTTTCTTCTATATAATCCCCTCCAAAACCTCTCGTTTGCTCAGTTTAGACATTTCTATGGGCCTGTGTAAGGAAATACTTGTACAGTGGAACAAGACATACCCAAGTCGTCCAATATGATGAAGTCGTTATTTACCTTATCACACACAGTAGTTGCGCTAGTTGTCCTTCAAGAGGATCATCTTTAAGTGATGTTGTGAATCATTCCTTAAGTGCTCATTGCACTTGTAGACAAATAAAATACTAAAGGAACTTGAAAATGTTGACTCCTAACTCCATTCTAAGATCTGTTTTGTCTGTTTGCCAAGTCCAACACAAACTTTATTAATATGTGTAATTCAACATCCAATGAGGATGTCATTGCTTGAAAATATACTTAGCACTGACAAGACAAAAAATATGTTTTTGCGGTAACCAGATGTGCCACAGTGGTGATATTTTACAGAAATGCCGTTATGATGTTATTTGACTGTTTGCGCGATTGGTGGCACTTTTACACATTTCTGAATGTTCATTCCACACAAAATTACATGTTTCAAATCAGAAGAAAGTTCAAGCCAGGCATTGCACATTACATGGGTTACTATGGTTACACACATTTTGTGTTTGAAATGTTTTAACCCTTTCCCAAATGACAGATTTTGGACTGGTCCAAATTGAAAGAGTTTGCAGATGACAATTTTAAATTTGATGAAAATGGCAGAAAGGTCTCAAAAAGGGTAGAAAACGCTGTGGGAAAAGGAGAAATTGCTCGTTACGAGCAATTTCTCCTTTTCCCACGGTGTTTTCAAAAGACTTGTACTGCAGACACGTGAAAACCAGGGCTTGGGAAAGGGTTAAAACTGCAGTGTCAAGTTTATAATATGTTCATGCCATTATAGGCAAATTTTTTAGCATGAAATATCAAGAAATGTGGTTTTAAAAAAAAAAATTCCATGAATTTATCAAACAGCCCTCATAATATACAGATTACAAATCAGAAGTATCATTTTTGTAATTAGCATCATTTTGATAATTAATGATGTTTTCATTGTGACTACCTTCTATGCGCTTTCTATGCCCAACATGCGCAATGGAATTGTAAATCTCTTTAGCACACATTCCAGTATCAGTCTCCTTGATTTCATGTTTAACTTCTTTAATAACAAGTCTATGTTGTCTGGCTTGGGATTGTAGACCTTTGACTTCAAATAACCCCAAAGGAAGAAATCGCAAATAACCCCGAAGGAAGGATTGAGGTCGAGACTGCGCATAGACCACAATATTCTGCAATGTTTCACTTCCAGATAGTGTTTCCATTTTGACCTATGAAAGCATGTATTGTATAAATAGTCTATTACAGTATCAGATGTGTGTCCCATAGCACCATACTGCATAAACCACATTTTGCAATGTAGGGGACTTCATTTCAAGTGTGAGAACCAAATTGTTTTTTGAACTTCTACCTGTGGGGTTATTTGAAGTCAAAAGTCTACAATTCCATGCCAGACAGCACAGACATGCTGTTAAAAAAAATTAAATGTGAAATCAAGATCAATGATATTGGAATATGTGCTAAAGTGATTGGCAATTTCATTGTGTGCATTCCACATAGAAAGAGTATAGAAGGCCATCACACTGAAAACAACATAAATACTAAAATGACGTCAGCTAATAAAAGATACTTCAGATTTGATATCTGTATGAAAGTGCTTAATGTAATGAAAATTTAATGAAAATACCACACAAAAAACTTTCATATTTTATATGCATGTACATACCTTTTTATCTCTCTATCTGAAATTACAAACCACAATATAATTGAACAAAAGTGTTACCTTATTTTCCGGACACCCTGTACTTTTGAAATTCATTTTTCTTCGAGTGACCAATGCTTAGACGGATCATAGTAGAATAATGGGTTGCCATATTCACAATAATTTACATATTTTAGATGTTATAGTTAGAATTTAAGTGCATTTTAACACCCACATTGTTTAGTTTTGGCTGCTGTTTAGGGCCTTAAGAGTCTGTGTACATACCTTAAGATGCTATTTAGCCCGATAACTGTCCCTACCAATTTTGACTTAACTCTTTACCACACAATCATGGGTTTTAACGACCCAGAAGAAGAAGCCTTTTGAAAACATTGTGGGAAAAGGAGAAAATGCTGGTAACCAGCATTTTCTCCTATTCCCACAATGTTTTCTAACCTTCCCAAAACGAATTTCAATTTTTGAGTCACGTTTATTTTGTCATCTGCAAATGCTTTCAATTTGGACAAGTCTAAAACTTTGTTGTTTGATAAAGGGTTAAATGGCCTTAACAGACGGCATATATCAAGATCAGATTGCACAGAACCTGCAGCCTCATTACCTAACAACAAAGTTTTGGACCAGTCAAAGTTGAAAGCATTTGCAGACAACAAAATAAACGTATCCCAAAAATTGAAATTTGTTTTGGGAAGGCTAGAAAACATTGTTGGAAAAGGAGGAAATGTTGGTTATTAGAATTTTCTCCTTTTCCCACAATGTTTTCAAAAGGCTGCTTTCTCAGGGTTGTTAAAATTTCGGATTGTGTGGTAAAGAGTTAACTATCTAGTGATACATAACTTGAAGATACAAGTGAAGATCATTAACATTAAAAAGGTAAAGAAAACATTTAATTGCTAAATTTTGGGCAGATTAACTATCTAGTGATGCATAACTTGAACGTGTGTACTCCTACAAATGTAATAAAAATATTTAATGTTTGGCTATCCTAACTCGCTCTTTGCGATTTTCAGTTACTTTCCATCCGATCTTGACATTTTGCATACCATTTTGTATGTATTTCGGCAGTATCGGAAGTACAACAGAAATGGGGATCTGGTTTCTCGCTTTACTCTTCAACTTATTTGTAAATCGAAGAACCAGCATTCCAAAATGGTGTCCCGTGACAGTCCAGGCTGTTTTGTGTCGGGAATGACTGAAGAAAAAAGAGTTTTTGCCAAGAGCATACGTGTAGATCACAACTATGACGATATGTCTCGATTCTGTGTTGGATATTAGTTAGAAAAAAAAAAAACTGAGGAAATTATTATCACGCGCAGATTCCAGAGAGAGTAAGCCTTGACAGTTGGAAGGATGGGAGACAAATTGTTGAACTTGGTGTTTTACTTCACAATTTGGGATCGTGTTCGTGTAGGATGGTGGCCTGTCGCTGTATTCGATGTTGTTCAATGTTGTTGGGAAATTACAAAAGGGACTTGGATGGAATCTGTATTTCAGATGTGAGAACATTGATTGTAGGTTTGTTAATTTGCATCCAGAAATAAACTCGCAATGATGGACTCTTTGCTATCATACTGGAAGCCACACTGGGGGTATGTTTGTTATACAGTTAGCCTCCATGAGGCTTGATTGACCCTTTACCAAGCAATCCTATGTGAGAAGGACTTTGCAAACATTGTAGGAATAGGAGAAAATGTTGTTAACCAGCATTTTCTTCTTTTTCCATAATGTTTTCTACTATATCTCAGACAGAAATTATCATTTATTAACTACATTTAATTTGCTATCTGCAAATGCTTTGAAATTGAGTCCAAAAGATTTTCATTTGTGTAGGATGAGGCCCTGGTAAAGAGTTAAAATTTTTTATCTAAATGAATAGCTGGAAAACATGTTTATTCTCACATAAATTACGTGCTATTTTATGGATGATTTCATGTACTTTTCACAATTTTTATATTAAATGCCCCTTACACAAAGTTTAGACTGTCAAGACTTAAGATTATTTGCAGGTGACAGTTCTTCAGATGTAGAGAGAAAACATTGTGGGAATATGAGAAATTTCTTTTTAAAGGCAATTTCTCATTTTCCCACAATGTTTCCGAGATAGTAGATGATGCGGACACTTAAAACATATTCTTTTTAAAGTATAGGGCAGAATAAATGAAATTTCTACTTATCAAATGTATTAATTTTTATGGGCAGTATATTGAAAACCCTTGATTTTTGAAGAAAAAACAATTGCCAAGTTTGAATATCCTAACAAGCAGTGGTATTGTTGAAATGTGCACAGCAGAGAATATCACATGTTCACATGTTCAGGCATCTTCGCAAGCTGAGGATACTAAATCCACTTTGTTTGTTACGTACCCTTGGCCGCTTGCCTCTTTAAAAATCGAAACTCCAGCTGCGCCATCTATCGAATATCACGAGTTGTGTAACCTTTGCTGATGTTATTTCTGACCAATCAAAATGCTCATAATAAAATTTGTTAGGCTATGCATCAAATATGGCTGCGCTTTCGGATTCATCACAATTTTCTGAAATTAATCAGACATACGATGATTCGCAATCATTTGGCTGTGGAACCCATCCTAATATTTCACATAATTGATCATGAACTATATAAAACTCATTAAATATCGATCATCTACTCTTTTTTGGCAAATTTTCGTCACAAACACGACAACTTTCATTTTTGACGGGCGCCGCCATTATTGTTTTCTGTTTCACGGAAGATTTCTTGTTACGGATGGTTTGATTGGATGCGATGGATTTTGATCGCATCCGATGAAATGGCGCAGCAGGAGTTTCGATTTTTAAAGAGGCGAGCGGCCAAGGGTACTACCTTAGTATCCTTGGCTTGAGAAGATGATGTTCAGGGTGAAATTATTTTCGTTAAAAACTAATTTTTGAGAGAAATGAAGACTGATAGTATAATATTTTTCAAATGAAAAATATTCTAGTGCAACCAAGAGTTACAAGTGTCATAAAAGCTCTGGAAAAATTCCAAAACTAACAAGTCACTTTGAAAATGTAAAATTTTCACTTCAGCCTCCTTAACCCTTTGCCAAGCCCAAGTAGCTCAGTCGGTAGCATACAGGACTTGAGAACAGGAGGTTGCCAGTTCGACCCCCAGCTTGGTCAATTGCTTTCCGAGGATTGATGATAGTCATTGCGACAGGATTCATTCCTCTCTCACCGCTGACCTTGTTTTGACAATGGTTATGTGGGAAAGCAGCCAGTGGCTTGGAAAGAAAATTGTGCAGAGTACTGGTGAAAGAAACACCAGGAAAGCATGGATAGGTGCACTGGCCGCCACGATATAACTGAAATAATGTTGCAAACGGCATTAAACACCATACAGTCAACCTTAACCCTTTACCATACACTTTTAACAATGCTGAGAAAAAAGGCTTTTTTGAAAACATTGTGGAAAAAGGAGAAAATGCTGGTAACCAGCATTTTCTCCTTTTTCCATAATGTTTTTGTACCATTCAAAAGAGAAAATTCAGTTTTTTGGATCACATTTATTTTGTTGCATGCAAATGCTTTGAATATGGCCAAGTCTTAAATTTTGTTGTTTGGGAAAGAGTTCAACCTGATAAACCAGTCCTCTTCTGACTAACAACCTCTCTTTAACGATACGATTTTTTTGCTTTGTGCATTTTACCCAAAGGGTGTTGTTCTTGAGAAGTTGCACTGTTTTTATTTACAGTCAAGTGTCCATTGCTCGAACATCTACTCCTCGGAAGTTCTCTATACGTCGAAGTAAATTTTAAGTCCGGATTGAACTGCTCTATTTTTCTATATAAAGCACTATCCACACGTCAAAGTCCATATCTCGAAGTTTCTCCATATGTCGAATCTAATTTCAGGTCTGAACTTCAATGATCCAGTTAATTTACACATCTTTACTTCAAACACAGAACAAAATTTTCACACATTTTTATTGACTTCAGTTATAAACTTAGGTGTTATACACAATTAATAGAAATGTTGGAAACAACGACAGTATGTTTTTGCACATTTTCGATCATTGACTTTTGTCAGCTCGGGTGTTAATGTGCCAGTCATCTTGACTCGCAGATAAATTATCGTTAATTTGTTCGGTTAGAAATGTTTGGACTGAGATTTTTGTACCATACACTGTGCTTCTGGCCGTGGCTATAGAAAGACTGGGCATTTCGTTGTCGGCCTAAAATACAAATATCCTCAAGGATACAGCTACTAAGGACTTGTCTGGTGAAAGAAACCTGGTAAAGACCAGGAGATAGCCAGCAACTTCAACTGACGAAATGCTTTTTTAATTTCACAATTTTCAGTATCGTTCTTACAAACAGAATTTAAAAAAAAACATCTTAATGAAAGAAAATAAACAGTATGCATCCTTTACTCTTTAATTTTTAAAACAACGATCGGTTAACTGTAGAGGGAACAATGTAATGTACGGCCAGTGAACGAAGTATGCTCCGGTTACCTACTTTCAGTACCTGACACACTCATCTGAACAATCTCTGCACGACGAACGTTCTATACCTTGACACTTTTTTCGATAGTCCCCAGAACGAGGTATGGATATTCGACTGTATTTTAATTTTTAGCTGCAGGTGCTTTCAATATGGAATCTAAAATTTGTCATTTAGTAAAGGGTTAAATGACTGAAAATCTTATTAAAAACCTAGTGAAGTAGTCTTTATTTCACATTTTCTTGCTCATTTATCATTGTTTCATTAGAGTAAAATTTAATGATATTGTTTCATTCATAAGGTGTCAGACTTTGACTAGCCAATTGTCTGAAAAATCAGTTGCCCGAAATTTTAGTAGTACGTGTTTTTAATGTCAAGTATTTTTCAAATTGGCTAGTATAGGTTATTTTCTTATAATATTTTCAAGGAAAAATTTTATATCAGTTTTAGGAATTGCATTTCTTATTTGAATTCAAAACAGCATCTTTACACACCCTTCTTTTTCAGACATTGGAAAAAGTGAGTGTTTAATCATGTAGGCTGTACATGTTAATTTTGTAATATCTTATACATATACTAGCAATGGCTATTTCATTACATAAATTTGTAAGGACAATCTTATTTGTGATAATAAAAACATAAAGATAGACTATTTTTATCATTCTTTGTTGAGAAAAAAAAATATTGTGCAATTTGGGTGGTGGCTGCCATATTGGAATTTCGGAAGGGTGGGGGAGGGGTAACAAAAAAATCAACTTTCTTAGAAACGACAAGGTGAAATTCTTTCATAATTCACACTTTTATGTCCAATACAATGCTCTAATACCCTATACCAATTGAACACCTTTAATGAAATGTTCGAGTTAGGATGATCATACCGTAAGTGAAGATCAGTAACATTAGAATGGTAAAGAAAAGGAAGTGTCTGCTGACAGCCAGCTAGCAGGAGACAAAAAGGCTGCTGACAGCCAGCTGTTTTCTATATATAGTGTTTCACATGATCTTTTTTCATTAAAGCCCTAAATATTCAGACAAATAATAGTGCCCATTGTAGTCTTCCTTTAATGTTGGCAAAGAAGCATCAATTACTTAATTAATAATGTTTTGATTGCTAAATCAATTTTCAATTTAGTACATGCCCTGACGGTTATCATTGATTATAGTTTGTTTTGTAATTGTTTTTATCAAGATGTTTTGTATACAGGTAGGTCTAAAAAGAATTAACCTTTTGATATTAGAGCTGCTTTTGTGTTGTTTATCGTGCAATTACCAGTAGTTCTATATGGCTTTTAATTCTGTATGTCATCTTAACAGTCTGACATAAAAGCCTGCATCCGACATTAGAATTTAGGCAATGCTACTTTCAGATACTGTTATGCTAATGGCTTGATAATCACTGTAATGGGCCATAATTGTCATGATCAGGCTCTAATCTAATGACCTGTGTGTATGACCCTGGCCCCTTGGAGATTTCTACAGATAAGAACGAACAAGTCTGGGTCCTGGCATTTCTGCATGAATGACACCTTTCTTTTTGTAAAACTTTTGTTAAGAAAAAAATGCAAGATATGGGTCAAAAACTTAATCTGTGTTAAACAGATTAGTTGAGGAACCACCTGCAGAAAGTGAATTTCTTCAGGGCTGTGATGCCTGTAGATAATTAGGAATATGAATGCTATATTTTCTTTCTCATTCTATAATATTCTTAAAGCTGGCTGTCAGGAGTTTTTTGGTTTAGTGCAAGCCGGCTGTCAGGAGCCTTTTTGTCTCCTGACAGCTGGCTGTCAGGAGACGTGGCTGAAAGAAAATGTTTGATTGCTAAACTTTGGGCATAATTTATATAAACTGTTGTATAATATTTTATGTAAGAAGCATGTTTATAAAATTTTAAACATGAATAATAATTAGAAAACTTACATATTTAGCAATAACAGTAAGCTTTAAACTTAAATTATTGGCCATGAAATATAAGATTTCCATAATCTACAGTCTATGAACAAAGTTTGGAAGAGTATATTTTTACTCCTAATTTCCTGCATTGGCTTTATAATTTCTCTCTTCATTTTCATCAGTCTGAGACAGAAAATAATGAAACCTATCAAAAATGTGAACAGATATTGGAATAGCACCACTAGAAAAATTGGTCTACAGACTATACAAAAAAAAGCACTTCTCCAGATACCTTTTTTTTTTCCCCATAAAATCAGCAAAATTATTGCTTGGATGAATGAGAGATTTTTGATTATTGATAATCAGTGAATGCTTTTCCGTCTTATAATTAGAAATTGCACTGCCTGTTCTGAAGTGGTCAAAATAAAGGTTTTGGTAACACTCATGGACATTTACTAATTTCACAATTATTTTTGCAATTTTTACCAGATTTTGTTCCAGTAAAAAATATTTTTAATCAACAGCTTTGCTTGCAGCATGTAATAACTAAAGATTATCCTTTATTTACTTAAAAATGGGTATAGTCAAGCTTCAAAAACCAATAAAAAATCAGTGCAACATGAGAATCTCCCAAAAATAAACTTTTTTGGAAATATAATGTCATATTGTGTGACAAATTTTTACCAAACCATATAAAGCTAAATTACTTAGGAATATAGAAATGTTAAGTGAGATCAGTCCTAACATGTTCTCTATCCAGTCCAGTACCAAGGTGCTGCTAGTTATTCCTACCCTGCTCTGAGCTCACCTGTTAAAACTCGAGATTCTTTGGAAAAGGATTAAAACTCAGGGTTGATTGGGAAAGGGTTAATTCAGTGATGAATTTGGATTTGCAACAAGAAACTGGAAGCTGTTTCATATGTGAAGGTGTAGGTCAGTGTAAAGTCTAGTGCTTGTGTTGTGCTTATAAATTCAGTGATAAATTTGGATTTATTACAAGAAATTGACGGCTGAGACCATACATCACCATGTGGCACTGGTGAGTAGAGCCAAGTTTTTATATATATAGTTTTATATATATATATAAGCCATGCTGTGTGAAAAGGGGGCATAATGTATCTACAAAAAGTATCAACTCGGGTCAGCCTGTGCAGTCCACGCAGGCTGACCTGGGCTGAAACTCTTTTTTTTTATTGGTAAATTTTCTGTATGTCAAAGGACCGGTCTAATTTACAATTCAGTTGTTTGTTAGACACAATGGGCTTTGTGGATCCATGATTAAGTCATGACTTGCCAGATATGTATCACTACGATGCATTAAGCTCCTGTTTACCAGAGTGTGCCTCATATATAACAGCAGTAATTATGAAGTATTAACCAAATACAGTTCTGAATTCAGATTTAACTGCATTATGCAGGCATTGTTTATCAGTATCTGACTGCACAGAATATGCAGTCTGATCTTGTTATCTCGGATGTTTGCTAGATCTTCATTGCCTGTTATTCTGATAAACACGGGCTTGAAATACATGTCTATCTGTAACATCTTCTAACCAATAAGGCATATTTCTTTCATTTACCACACAATGTTCTGCCAAGGATTATTCAGAGAAGGGGGACACTTGTCCCATAGACTTGCAGAAGTTGGGGAGACTTTCAAAATTCGTGAGACAGATTTATGTTGGAGTATTTCTCAAAGCAATTTTAAAAAGACAAAGTTTCACCTGTGTAGATTATGATGGGACATTTTTAGTCCCCTACCGGCGAAGCCGAAGGGGACTTTAGGTTTGTACTCCGTCCCATATGTCCGTCTGTCTGTTTGTCCATCTGTCTGTCTGTCCGTCAGTCTGGCAATTCAGTTTTACGGACTTTTTTTCTAAACGCTGGTACATATTGAGCTGAGTTTTGGTGTGTAAGTCACCCACCATCCCTTACAGATCAAGTTCGACTTTCGTTCCGGTCCACTGGTTTTTCACGGATTTACAGGCCTTGGACTAACAAAATTTCACTGATAAATCAGTTTTCCGGACTTTTTTCCTAAACGCTGGTAGGTATTGATCTCAGATTTGCTGTGTAACTCAACCACCATGACTTACAGATCAAGTTCGACTTTCGTTCCGGTCCACTGGTTTTTCATGGATTTACGGACCTTGGATTTACAAAATTTCACTGATAAATCAGTTTTCCGGACTTTTTTCCTAAACGCTGGTAGGTATTGATCTCAGATTTGCTGTGTAACTCAACCACCATGACTTACAGATCAAGTTCGACTTTCGTTCCGGTCCACTGGTTTTTCATGGATTTACGGACCTTGGATTTACAAAATTTCACTGATAAATCAGTTTTCCAGACTTTTTTTCTAAATGCTGGTAGATATTCACCTGACTTTTGCTGTGTAAGTCAACCACCATGACTTACAGATCAAGTTCGAGTTTTGTCCCGCTCCACTGCTTTTTCACGCATTTACAAAATGGACTTACAAGATTTCACTGATAAAACATTTTTCCGCACTTTTTTTCCTAAATGCTGCTACATATAGTGCTGATTTTTGGTGTGTACATCAACCACCATGACTTACAGATCAAGTTCGAGTTTTGTCCCGGTCCACTGCTTTTTGACGCATTTACGGGCCTTGGACTTACAAAATTTCACTGATAAAACATTTTTCCGCACTTTTTTGTAGCTCACCTGAGCACATAGTGCTCAGGGTGAGCTATTGTGATCGATCGTTGTCCGGCGTCCGTCCGTCCGTCCGTCCGTGAACAATTACTTAAAAAATCTTCTCCTCTGAAACAGCCCAACAGATTTCAGTGAAACTTCACAAAAATGATCCTTAGGTGATGCACTTTCAAAATACTTCAAAGATTTGAATTCCATGAAGAACTCTGGTTGCCATGGCAACCGAGAGAAAAAACTTTAAAAATCTTCTTGTCCCAAACCGTAAGTGCCAGAGCATTCATATTTGGCATGTAGCATCATCTAGTGACCCTCTACCAAAATACTTCAAATAATGGCCCTAGTGTTGAAAATGGCCGTATGTTGTGGGTTCTCAGATTTCACATAGAGATAAAGAAGGAAATCTTTAAAAATCTTCTTGTCCCAAACCATAAGGGCTAGAGCTCTCATATATGGCATGTAGTATCATCTAGTGGCCCTCTACCAAAATACTTCAAATTATGGCCGTAGTGTTGAAAATGGCCCTATGTTGTGGGTTCTCGGATTTCACATAGATATAAAGAAGGAAATCTGTAAAAATCTTCTTGTCCCAAACCTTAAGGGCTAGAGCGTTCATATTTGGCATGTAGCATGATCTAGTGACCCTCTACCAAAATACTTCAAATTATGGCCCTAGTGTTGAAAATGGCCCTATGTTGTGGGTTCTTGGATTTCACATAGAGATAAAGAAGGAAATCTGTAAAAATCTTCTTGTCCCAAACCATAAGGGCTAGAGCTCTCATATATGGCATGTAGTATCATCTAGTGGCCCTCTACCAAAATACTTCAAATTATGGCCCTAGTCTTGAAAATGGCCCTATGTTGTGGGGTCTCGGATTTCACATAGAGATAAAAAAGGAAATCTGTAAAAATCTTCTTGTCCCAAACCTTAAGGGCTAGAGCTTTCATATTTGGCATGTAGCATCATGTAGTGACCCTCTACCAAAATACTTCAAATAATGGCCCTAGTGTTGAAAATGGCCCTATGTTGTGGGTTCTCGGATTTCACATAGAGATAAAGAAGGAAATCTGTAAAAATCTTCTTGTCCCAAATCATAAGGGCTAGAGCGCTCATATATGGCATGTAGTATCGTCTAGTGGCCCTCTACCAAAATACCCCAAATTATGGCCCTAATGATGAAAATGGCCCTATGTTGTGGGTTCTCGGATTTCACATAGAGATAAAGAAGGAAATCTGTAAAAATCTTCTTGTCCCAAACCTTAAGGGCTAGAGCTTTCATATTTGGCATGTAGCATCATGTAGTGACCCTCTACCAAAATACTTCAAATAATGGCCCTAGTCTTGAAAATGGCCCTATGTTGTGGGTTCTCGGATTTCACCTAGAGATAAAGAAGGAAATCTTTAAAAATCTTCTTGTCCCAAACCATAAGGGCTAGAGCTCTCATATATGGCATGTAGTATCATCTAGTGGCCCTCTACCAAAATACTTCAAATAATGGCCCTAGTGTGGAAAATGGCCCTATGTTGTGGGTTCTCGGATTTTACATAGAGATAAAGAAGGAAATCTGTAAAAATCTTCTTGTCCCAAACCGTAAGGGCTAGAGCTTTCATATTTGGCATGTAGTATCATGTAGTGGCCCTTTACCAAAATACTTCCAATTATGGCCCTAGTTTGAAAATGGCCCTATGTTGTGGGTTCTCAGATTTCACATAGAGATAAAGAAGGAAATCTTTAAAAATCTTCTTGTCCCAAACCATAAGGGCTAGAGGTCTCATATATGGCGTGTAGTATCATCTAGTGGCCCTCTACCAAAGTACTTCAAATTATGGCCCTAGTATGGAAATAGGCCCTATGTTGTGGGTTCTCGGATTTCACATAGAGATAAAGAAGGAAATCTGTAAAAATCTTGTCCCAAACCTTAAGGGCTAGAGCTTTCATATTTGGCATGTAGCATCATCTTGTGGCCCTCTACCAAAATACTTCAAATTATGGCCCTAGTGTTGAAAATGGCCCTGTGTTGTGGGGTCTCGGATTTCACATAGAGATAAGAAGGAAATCTTTAAAAATCTTCTTGTCCCAAACCATAAGGGCTAGAGCTCTCATATATGGCATGTAGTATCATCTAGTGGCCCTCTACCAAAATACTTCAAATTATGGCCGTAGTGTGGAAAATGGCCCTATGTTTTGGGTTCACGGATTTCACATAGAGATAAAGAAGGAAATCTGTAAAGATCTTCTTGTCCCAAACCTTAAGGGCTAGAGCGTTCATATTTGGCATGTAGCATGATCTAGTGACCCTCTACCAAAATACTTCAAATTATGGCCCTAGTGTTGAAAATGGCCCTATGTTGTGGCTTCTCTGATTTCACATAGAGATAAATAAGGAATCTTTAAAAATCTTCTTGTCCCAAACCATGAGGGCTAGAGCTCTCATATATGGCATGTAGTATCATCAAGTGGCCCTCTACCAAAATACTTCAAATAATGGCCCTAGTGATGAAAATGGCCCTATGTTGTGGGTTCTCGGATTTCACATAGAGATAAAGAAGGAAATCTGTAAAAATCTTCTTGTCCCAAACCGTAAGGGCTAGAGCTTTCATATTTGGCATGTAGCATCATGTAGTGACCCTCTACCAAAATACTTCAAATTATGGCCCTAGTTTTAAAATGGCCCTATGTTGTGGGTTCTCGGATTTCACATAGAGATAAAGAAGGAAATCTTTAAAAATCTTCTTGTCCCAAACCATAAGTGCTAGAGCTCTCATATATGGCGTGTAGTATCATCTAGTGGCCCTCTACCAAAGTACTTCAAATAATGGCCCTAGTGTGGAAATTGGCCCTATGTTGTGGGTTCTCGGATTTCACATAGAGATAAAGAAGGAAATCTGTAAAAATCTTCTTGTCCCAAACCGTAAGGGCTAGAGCTTTCATATTTGGCATGTAGCATCATCTAGTGGCCCTCTAGCAAAATACTTCAAATTATGGCCCTAGTGTTGAAAATGGTCCTATGTTGTGGGTTCTCAGATTTCACATAGAGATAAAGAAGGAAATCTTTAAAAATCTTCTTGTCCCAAACCATAAGGGCTAGAGCTCTCATATATGGCATGTAGTATCATCTTGTGGCCCTCTACCAAAATACTTCAAATTATGGCCATAGTGTTGAAAATGGCCCTATGTTGTGGGTTCTCGGATTTCACATAGAGATGAAGAAGGAAATCTGTAAAGATCTTCTTGTCCCAAACCTTAAGGGCTAGAGTGTTCATATTTGGCATGTAGCATCATCTAGTGACCCTCTACCAAAATACTTCAAATTATGGCCCTAGTCTTGAAAATGGCCCTATGTTGTGGGTCCTCGGATTTCACATAGAGATAAAGAAGGAAATCTTTAAAAACCTTCTTGTCCCAAACCATAAGGGCTAGAGCTCTCATATATGGCATGTAGTATCATCTAGTGGCCCTGTACCAAAATACTTCAAATAATGGCCCTAGTTTTGAAATTGGCCCTATGTTGTGGGTTCTCGGATTTCACATAGAGATAAAGAAGGAAATCTGTAAAAATCTTCTTGTCCCAAACCGTAAGGGCTAGAGCTTTCATATTTGGCATGTAGCATCATCTAGTGGCCCTCTAGCAAAATACTTCAAATTATGGCCCTAGTGTTGAAAATGGCCCTATGTTGTGGGTTCTCGGATTTCACATAGAGATAAAGAAGGAAATCTTTAAAAATCTTCTTGTCCCAAACCATAAGGGCTAGAGCTCTCATATATGGCATGTAGTATCATCTAGTGGCCCTCTACCAAAATACTTCAAATTATGGCCATAGTGTTGAAAATGGCCCTATGTTGTGGGTTCTCGGATTTCACATAGAGATAAAGAAGGAAATCTGTAAAGATCTTCTTGTCCCAAACCTTAAGGGCTAAAGCGTTCATATTTGGCATGTAGCATCATCTAGTGACCCTCTACCAAAATACTTCAAATTATGGCCCTAGTCTTGAAAATGGCCCTATGTTGTGGGTTCTCGGATTTCACATAGAGATAAAGAAGGAAATCTTTAAAAATCTTCTTGTCCCAAACGATAAGGGCTAGAGCTCTCATATATGGCATGTAGTATCATCTAGTGGCCCTGTACCAAAAGACTTCAAATAATGGCCCTAGTTTTGAAATTGGCCCTATGTTGTGGGTTCTCGGATTTCACAGAGAGATAAAGAAGGAAATCTGTAAAAATCTTCTTGTCCCAAACCGTAAGGGCTAGAGCTTTCATATTTGGCATGTAGCATCATCTAGTGGCCCTCTAGCAAAATACTTCAAATTATGGCCCTAGTGTTGAAAATGGCCCTATGTTGTGGGTTCTCAGACTTCACATAGAGATAAAAAAGGAAATCTTTAAAAATCTTTGTCCCAAACCATAAGTGCTAGAGCTCTCATATATGGCATGTAGTATCATCTAGTGGCCCCCTACCAAAATACTTCAAATAATGGCCCTAGTGTGGAAATTGGCCCTATGTTGTGGGTTCTCGGATTTCACATAGAGATAAAGAAGGAAATCTTCAAAAATCTTCTTGTCCCAAACCGTAAGGGTAGAGCTTTCATATAATATTATGGCATGTAGCATCATCTAGTGACCCTCTACCAAAATACTTTGAATTATGGCCCTGGTGTTAAAAGTTGACCCTATGTTGTGGGTTCTTGGATTTCACATAGAGATAAAGAAGGAAATCTTTAAAAATCTTCTTGTCCCAAACCATAAGGGCTAGAGCTTTCATACTTGGCATGTAGCATTATGGTGTTGAGCTGAGTTGCATTTCAGGTGAGCGATTTAGGACCATCATGGTCCTCTTGTTCTAAACTCTGCTACATATAGAGCTGATTTTTGGTGTGTACATCAACCACCATGACTTACAGATCAAGTTCAAGTTTCGTCCTGTTCCACTGCTTTTTCACGCATTTACGGGCCTTGGACTTAAAAAATTTCACTGATAAAACATTTTTCCGCACTTTTTTCTAAACTCTGCTACATACAGAGCTGATTTTTGGTGTGTACATCAACCACCATGACTTACACATCAAGTTCGAGTTTTGTCCTGCTCCACTGCTTTTTGACGCATTTACAGGCCGTGGACTAAAAAAATTTCACAGACATGCCAGCGATACATACGGCCGGTAGGGGACTGTGTATTGCTATGCAATACTATCAGAATGCTTGTTCTAGTTAAGTTTGGAATCCTTCTCCCTATTTGTTGGCATAACAGTGAGCAAATAAGCATGAACACCTCCAGTGACAAATTTTGGCCTCATTGAATGCAATTGCAGGAAACATACTGGAAATTAGCATGAATGAGCTTGGCTCTTTACTGAAAGACAAAATCTTTGGTCCAATTTGAAAGCAATTGCAAACGACAAATTAGATATGACTCAATCAATTGGATTTGTCTGATTAAAGGATAGAATACATTGTGGGAAAAGGAGAAAATGCTGGTTAACAGCATTTTCTTCTTCTCCCACAAGGTTTTCAAAGGCTTTCCTTTTCAGGGTCATTGAAACTAAAGGGTTATATTCTGTGATAAGATTATTTTACCCTGTACCACACAATCTGGAATTTTTATGACTGAGAAAGACATCTTTTGCGAAAATTGTTGGAAAGAAAATACTAGTAACCAGCATTTTCTCCTTTTTCCATGATGTTTTCTACTCATCAAAGATAAATTCCATTGTTTGAACCATGTTTAAAGCCTCTTTTTCAAGTAGACAGGTTTATATTTTTGCCATTTGGTAAAAAGTTAAGCAGTACTAGAATAGCAGAAAATGTTGTTTATCAGCATTTACCGTATATTGGTTTTTTTTGTGTCCCAAAATTTTCGCAAGTTCGGTCAAAATCAATTTTCATGTTTCTTATTTTCACGAATTCATTGGTATATTTCTATTTTTCACGAAATCATAAATATATGTTAGCATCAAACCCGACAAAAATACTCATCGGTATATCTGGTATTACATACCTGACGTATTACTGCACTGCAAAATGGGGAGAAAAATCTATAGAATCACAAGATTTACCTTGATAGTTGTGTACCTGTATTTCAAAATCTCAAAATTACTCCTTTTCCCAGTGACACGCATGGTATATTATGTACATAAATAAGGAAAAAGATTTATTCAAATCTTAGACGAAGGAATTTCCTAGTCTGTTTATTTATTCACAATTCGTAGTTCCGTCACTTGACTACAAATGGATAGTAGGAAACTATGGGAAACAACTTTGCTCAAACCCTCAGTATAATGATTACCGGTATCTAATGACAACTCTACCCATACATCATATATGGATCATTGTTTTAAGTCAATTTTTTTTTCATTGTTTCAAGATACCAGCATTTTCAAAGTCATTTCTTACAATGTTGGGCTTTTCCTTTAAATGATTGGAAAGATCTGTTAGCCACTTAGCACCAAGAGGAACATTATTACTCGTCTATTCTATTGACAGTATACAAGTGTGTCTAAGCGAAGAATTTTTTTTCTCTTAATGATTTGTATGGAGGGAAGGATTTTTCGATTGTATGGAATATTTAGCGAATATAATTTTTGCGAGAATGACCCACTTGCGAAAATAGCGAAATTTCCTTCCCGCGAAAAAAACCCGATATACGGTACCAACATTTGTATTGGTGTTGGTGTTTTCAAAAATTACTGTCCTTAGGGTTGTTGTTGAAAGACTTAATTGTTCAATGAAGAGAACTCTGCATTTTGACTGCCATTCGTAGATTCTGTATCAGTAATTGTTGGAATTGTGTGGTTCAAAACATGGAATTTGTCAGTGAAAGGGTAGGAAACATAGTGGGAAAGGCAGAAAATGTTGTTATCAGCATTTTTTTGTTATATTACAATGTTTTCAAAAGCCACCTCCAGCAAGGTTATTGAAAATTCTGGATTGTATGGTTCAGAAAAAAAAGACTGCCTCTAGTAGTAACATAAACTATTCTATATTTTTATGTGGCATCTTGGTATGTTTTAGATTCCCCAAATAAATCTACCTTTTCAGAAGATTTTCTGAATACTAGATTGTAAGGGGGTGGGGTAGGGGAGTGGGTCCCTGAAATCTTTGGTATAATGATGGGAAGTAGCATATTACCTTTACCCACCAACTAATGTACCATCCAATCCGCCACTACATAGTCCCTCTAAACAACACAGAAATACACCTGCCAACTAAAACATTAACTGAAACCACTGGCCAAAGGCATGCACTTACAACACTCGCTACCCTCATTTAGGTTAAGTCCACATAATCCAACCCTAATCTTTCTTCCCCTAAATCATTCTTTCCTTTGGTCATGATGGAGAAAAAAGCAAAAATCTCTCTCTGGATATGTAATTTTCTCCATTAACAATCTGCCCAATTTTGCTCTTTGGACAAGGCCTTTGGCCTGCTGGACAACTGGACATGGGGGTACTACCCAAATGACCTCTAGTGTGGGAGGATCCCCAGACCCCTTCTTTTTTTACACAATTATCCTAGTGCTAAAATTATGCTCACTGAAAGCCCTCCTGCATGCAAGTTTTCATTTATAATTCAATATTGGTTGTTTTCATGAATATTGATGAGCTCTGGTTGGATGAAAAAATTGTTTATAGCTCCATGAAAAAAAAAAATTCATGCAGTGCTGGAACTACTTTTGCTGTCAAACTAGTGTAAACAAACACGTATACAAGATTTCATAAGAAGTGCTTTTCCTTCTAATTTTATACGGATTCCAGTTCAAATGCTAGCTAAGTGTATTTTCTCAGAATATCATGAATTGAAAGAAATATCTGACAAAAAATTCATTAAGTCTAAGAGAGAACTTCAAACTCGTTGTCAGTTTACTGGGTACGAATTAGATCAATCTAATTTTCAAGTTATTTTCAGTGTATTTAATTTCTACTTGTAAATCTACTAAATCTGCAATGTTTAATGCTATGATGATGCCATGAGTTACACATTTTCAGGTCATGAATGAGCAGTTTTCCCATGCTATGAAATACCAATGAAATGGGCATTAGAAACTGCAATATTGGATTTATAACAAGAAAAAAATGCAGTTAGTATTATGTTTGTGCATATTTGTTATCTGTGATATTGACAAATTAAGGTATGAAATGAAGTATTTTTTTGTTTTCACAGTTTCATACAAAAGTATGATTAGATTTTTGTTTTTATACCTCACCCTGAAACATTTTGAACATAATCTTGCATAGGGGTGTTGACATGCCTTCTGATAACAAGTTTTAGTTGACATTTAATTACCAAAGATATTTACCTCAAACTGGGACAAGGTGTTCACTATCAAAAGGGAAACCCATATAACAGGGGCAGATAACTGTCAATGTATTTTTGACACAGTTTGCCCCTTTTAGGACTAGGAATTTTCACTGAAAATCAAGCAACTGCAGCTGAGTGTTGGCACCAACACGGGTTGCTCTTGTTAGTCAGGAAATAAGGCCCAATAATTTGCAAAATCAGGTTTGTTTTAGTTGCCAATGTCTCTGCTGAGTGGACAGTGCAGATTTAAGATTAGACAGTACTGTATTGCACTTATTTTGTTAAAGGCACTTTAACCCTTTACTGCACAATGCCGCCTTTAAACGACCCTGGGAAAAAACCTTTTGAGAACATTGTGGGAAAAGGAGGAAATGCTGGTAACCAGCATTTTCTCCTTTTCCCACAATAGTTTCTATCCTATCAAAAAAAAAAAAAAAAAAAAAATGCATTATTTGAGCCACATTGAAATTGTCGTCTGCAAATGCTTTCGGTTTGGACAAGGCTAAAGTTTTGTCGTGTGGTAAAGAGTTAAGGATTAGAATTCTATTGTCTGGACTTAGATTATTTTTATGTAAACCTGTCTCATTATGATAATCATGTCCTTCCCTTTTGTAGATTCATCATAATAGATCTATGTAGATTAATTATATTTTACTGTAAAAGCAGCCATTTGCTTGAGAGAATTATTATAATAAGTATTGGTAAAAGAAACTCCAGCAAAGCATGGACTGGTGCATTTGTGGCTACAATGTAACTGAAATAATGTTGAAAATGGCATAAAACACCATTCAAATATACTGGTTCAAATTGAAAACATAATTATGCAAACAACAAATTTGATTCAAATGATGGGATTTGTTTCTCAAAGGTTAGAAAACATAATGTTCTCTAAAGTCTAATTTCCCAGATTAGTTAAAACTTGTGATCGTGTGGTAATGGGTCAACTCTATACCATTCAATCCCAAGTTTCAACGATTCGGACAAAGAAAGCTTTAACTCTCTACCAAATGATAAAATTTTAGACCAATTCAAATTTTAAGCAATTCCAGATGACAAATTAAATTTTAGCTCAAATGATAATTTCTGTCTTTGAAAGGGCAAAAAACATTGTGAGAAAGGGGGAAAATGCTGGTTGCAAGCATTTTATCCTTTTCCTGTAATGTTTTCAAAAGCCTTCTCTTTCAGGTACATGGAATATCAGATTGTGTTTAAAGGCTAAAAGAAACTGAGAAAAGGAGTTTCTCCATTTTCCACAATATTTTCTACTCTTTTATGGACAACTTCCATCATTTGAGCTACACTTGAATTGTCATTTGAAAATGCTTTCAGTTTTGATGGGTCCAAAATTTAGCCATCTGTGGTAAAGAAATAACACCTGGTGAAAGTGATTGCAACAGGACTCAACCATCTATGCATCTATGTACAATGTATATTATGTTAGAAAGCAGCAGCCTTTGGCCTGAAAAGTGCATTACATGTTGCAGAAATGCACAGACTGATTAGATGCTCTGACAACTAATGTTACTGAAACAAGGTCAAGGGTGGAATCAACCAGCATACAATCAAACACAGATGTATGACCTTCACCAGTGTTCTGCAGAGGTTATTATTGGCTAGGGGCCAATGGCCTCTATCCTCAGTAACTGCTTTTCAGACTTTCGCACAAAAGCTGCAACTACTCTGAACATCATGTATATATGCGCACTATTCACTGTCACTGATTGGCTGGAACTGCAACTGCTGTTTCTGATCAGCTTTAAACAATGTTTCTTACACCTCACAAGTTATTCATCCTTGATGTAAAATAGAAATGGAAAGAGTGGGGGGGGGGTCAGTGTCTCCTTTTACCAAGACTGTGCCAAAGAAAACATTTTTGAAGGGAAAGTTTTTACAGTGTTTGTTTGCATGATGATATATAACAACGCGTAAAACAGTAGAAATTCTTCCGTTGATTTCACCAAAAAATCACGCAGAGCATGATGCAACCAACATTCTCGTTTACCTTGTGAGCCTGTCCTGTGACAGTTTGTATTTTCCTAGTAGCATGGTAATGTTTATTTTGGAGGATTCAAAGGTAAGATTTATCTTGTGGTCACATATAATCTTTATCTAAGTTTACTTTTAACATTTTTGATACGTCTATTGATTAGTATGGTCGGATAGGCTATGGTTGACACAGCAGTGATGGCATCCCAGACCCGTGGCGAAGACCGATGAGTTTGTATAATCTAACAAAGAAATTTTGCTCTCTGATGGTATAAATCTTGCAGAATTTATTTTTGTAATTGTAGATGAAATTTGTCAATGACTGCATCATAATATTGAATTCAACCATGTCTGTACTCTGCAGGCAAAATTCAAGATGGCTGCCCCCTTTGGGAATGTTTAGTGTGCCCTATCCATCTTTAAGATTGAAAGTCTGATCTGATTTACCCTGTCCTGCATAAAGAAACTAACAATGGAATAGCAGCATTGATTTTGCATCTTTTGTATCAAATTAACTCTTTACCACACAATTCCAAAATTTTACTACCGTTAGAAAGAAAGCTTTTTTAACTCTTTACAAATTTCAAAATTTTAGACTTGCCCATATTGAAAGCATTTGCAAATGACAAAATAAGTGTGAAAACTCGGACTTTGTTTCGGGAATGGTAGTAAACATTGTGTGAATAGGAGAAAATGCTAGTTACAAGCATTTTCTCCTTTTTCCACAATGTTTTCAGAGAGCGCCTTTGTCAGGTTGTTAAAAAACAGAATTGTGTGGAAAAGGGTTAAAAGCAATGTAGAAGAAAGAGGTATGCAGGCAAACATCATTTTTCCTTTTCACACAATGTTTTTACCCTTCCAAATGCAAAGAGCATCATTTTCAGTATAAGATTAAATTCTGCCTGTGCTTCCATTTTTAATTAGTCTAAAATTTTGTATGTTGATGAGTTAAGAAAAGTCCTTCATGTTCATTTTGGACTGTAGGAGTTGACAAAATTTTACCGATACCATCTGCTTTAGTATTGTATGAACTTAAATTTTGATACATAATGTTCATTGAAATGATATATGAAATTCTTGCTTGTTGGGTATGTCTCACTTAATTGCAAAAACCATCATGATAATAGGCTTTTGAATGCCCAGTAGCAGCCGAAAGTCAATTATACAGATGTTAAAATGCATTTAAATTTAAATCATACCATTTAAAGGATAGAAATAACTGTAGAGATGATAATTTGCTATTGTACAGTTGGTCCAAGAATCTGTTGCTGGCAGAATTTCAGAACCAGATCAAAAGTAAATAAAGATAGAGTGATGGTGTGTCCAAGAGTCATATTGTTGGATTAAAGGTCAAGGTCACAGCAAGGTCAAATGTGTGTGGGCATAGCCTTTTTTTAGCTCACCTGAGCACATAGTGCTCAGGGTGAGCTATTGTGATCGATCGTTGTCCGGTGTCTGTCCGTCCATCCGTGTGTCCGTCCGTCCGTCCGTGAACAATTACTTAAAAAATCTTCTCCTCTGAAACCGCACAACAGATTTCAGTGAAACTTCACAGAAATGATCCATAGGTGATGCACTTTCAAAATACTTCAAAGATTTGAATTCCATGAAGAACTCTGGTTGCCATGGCAACCTAGAGAAAAAACTTTAAAAATCTTCTTGTCCCAAACCGTAAGGGCTAGAGCTCTCATATTTGGCATGTAGCATCATCTAGTGGCCCTCTACCAAAATACTTGAAATTATGGCCCTAGTGTTGAAAATGGCCCTATGTTGTGGGTTCTCGGATTTCACATAGAGATAAAGAAGGAAATCTGTAAAAATCTTCTTGTCCCAAACCTTAAGGGCTAGAGCTTTCATATTTGGCATGTAGCATCATCTAGTGACCCTCTACCAAAATACTTCAAATTATGGCCCTAGTCTTGAAAATGGCCCTATGTTGTGGGTTCTTGGATTTCACATAGAGATAAAGAAGGAAATCTTTAAAAATCTTCTTGTCCCAAACCATAAGGGCTAGAGCTCTCATATATGGCATGTAGTATCATCTAGTGGCCCTCTACCAAAATACTTCAAATAATGGCCCTAGTGTGGAAATTGGCCCTATGTTGTGGGTTCTCGGATTTCACATAGAGATAAAGAAGGAAATCTTTAAAAATCTTCTTGTCCCAAACCTTAAGGGCTAGAGCTTTCATATTTGGCATGTAGCATCATCTAGTGGCCCTCTACGAAACTACTTCAAATTATGGCCCTAGTTTGAAAATGGCCCTATGTTGTGGGTTCTCGGATTTCACATAGAGATAAAGAAGGAAATCTGTAAAAATCTTCTTGTCCCAAACCTTAAGGGCTAGAGCTTTCATATTTGGCATGTAGCATCATCTAGTGACCCTCTACCAAAATACTTCAAATAATGGCCCTAGTGTTGAAAATGGCCCTATGTTGTGGGTTCTCGGATTTCACATAGAGATAAAGAAGGAAATCTGTAAAAATCTTCTTGTCCCAAACCATAAGGGCTAGAGCTCTCATATATGGCATATAGTATCATCTAGTGGCCCTCTACCAAAATACTTCAAATAATGGCCCTAGTGTTGAAAATGGCCCTATGTTGTGGGTTCTCGGATTTCACATAGAGATAAAGAAGGAAATCTGTAAAAATCTTCTTGTCCCAAACCATAAGGGCTAGAGCTCTCATATATGGCATATAGTATCATCTAGTGGCCCTCTACCAAAATACTTCAAATAATGGCCCTAGTGTTGAAAATGGCCCTATGTTGTGGGTTCTCGGATTTCACATAGAGATAAAGAAGGAAATCTGTAAAAATCTTCTTGTCCCAAATCATAAGGGCTAGAGCTCTCATATATGGCATGTAGTATCATCTAGTGGCCTTCTACCAAAATACTTCAAATTATGGCCGTAGTGTTGAAAATGGCCCTATGTTGTGGGTTCTCGGATTTCACATAGAGATAAAGAAGGAAATCTGTAAAAATCTTCTTGTCCCAAACCTTAAGGGCTAGAGCTTTCATATTTGGCATGTAGCATCATCTAGTGACCCTCTACCAAAATACTTCAAATAATGGCCCTAGTCTTGAAAATGGCACTATGTTGTGGGTTCTCGGATTTCACATAGAGATAAAGAAGGAAATCTGTAAAAATCTTCTTGTCCCAAACCATAAGTGCTAGAGCTCTCATATATGGCATGTAGCATCATCTAGTGGCCCTCTACCAAAATACTTCAAATAATGGCCCTAGTTTTGAAATTGGCCCTATGTTGTGGGTTCTCGGATTTCACATAGAGATAAAGAAGGAAATCTGTAAAAATCTTCTTGTCCCAAACCGTAAGGGCTAGAGCTTTCATATTTGGCATGTAGCATCATCTAGTGGCCCTCTACCAAAATACTTCAAATTATGGCCGTAGTGTTGAAAATGGCCCTATGTTGTGGGTTCTCGGATTTCACATAGAGATAAAGAAGGAAATCTGTAAAAATCTTCTTGTCCCAAACCATAAGGGCTAGAGCTCTCATATATGGTGTGTAGTATCATCTAGTGGCCCTCTACCAAAGTACTTCAAATAATGGTCTTAGTGTGGAAATTGGCCCTATGTTGTGGGTTCTCGGATTTCACATAGAGATAAAGAAGGAAATCTTTAAAAATCTTCTTGTCCCAAACCATAAGGGCTAGAGCTCTCATATATGGCATGTAGTATCATCTAGTGGCCCTCTACCAAAATACTTCAAATTATGGCCCTAGTGTGGAAATTGGCCCTATGTTGTGGGTTCTCGGATTTCACATAGAGATAAAGAAGGAAATCTTTAAAAATCTTCTTGTCCCAAACCTTAAGGGCTAGAGCTTTCATATTTGGCATGTAGCATCATCTAGTGACCCTCTACCAAAATACTTCAAATAATGGCCCTAGTGTTGAAAATGGCCCTATGTTGTGGGTTCTCGGATTTCACATAGAGATAAAGAAGGAAATCTGTAAAAATCTTCTTGTCCCAAACCATAAGGGCTAGAGCTCTCATATATGGCATATAGTATCATCTAGTGGCCCTCTACCAAAATACTTCAAATAATGGCCCTAGTGTTGAAAATGGCCCTATGTTGTGGGTTCTCGGATTTCACATAGAGATAAAGAAGGAAATCTGTAAAAATCTTCTTGTCCCAAACCATAAGGGCTAGAGCTCTCATATATGGCATATAGTATCATCTAGTGGCCCTCTACCAAAATACTTCAAATAATGGCCCTAGTGTTGAAAATGGCCCTATGTTGTGGGTTCTCGGATTTCACATAGAGATAAAGAAGGAAATCTGTAAAAATCTTCTTGTCCCAAATCATAAGGGCTAGAGCTCTCATATATGGCATGTAGTATCATCTAGTGGCCTTCTACCAAAATACTTCAAATTATGGCCGTAGTGTTGAAAATGGCCCTATGTTGTGGGTTCTCGGATTTCACATAGAGATAAAGAAGGAAATCTGTAAAAATCTTCTTGTCCCAAACCTTAAGGGCTAGAGCTTTCATATTTGGCATGTAGCATCATCTAGTGACCCTCTACCAAAATACTTCAAATAATGGCCCTAGTCTTGAAAATGGCACTATGTTGTGGGTTCTCGGATTTCACATAGAGATAAAGAAGGAAATCTGTAAAAATCTTCTTGTCCCAAACCATAAGTGCTAGAGCTCTCATATATGGCATGTAGCATCATCTAGTGGCCCTCTACCAAAATACTTCAAATAATGGCCCTAGTTTTGAAATTGGCCCTATGTTGTGGGTTCTCGGATTTCACATAGAGATAAAGAAGGAAATCTGTAAAAATCTTCTTGTCCCAAACTGTAAGGGCTAGAGCTTTCATATTTGGCATGTAGCATCATCTAGTGGCCCTCTACCAAAATACTTCAAATTATGGCCGTAGTGTTGAAAATGGCCCTATGTTGTGGGTTCTCGGATTTCACATAGAGATAAAGAAGGAAATCTGTAAAAATCTTCTTGTCCCAAACCATAAGGGCTAGAGCTCTCATATATGGTGTGTAGTATCATCTAGTGGCCCTCTACCAAAGTACTTCAAATAATGGTCTTAGTGTGGAAATTGGCCCTATGTTGTGGGTTCTCGGATTTCACATAGAGATAAAGAAGGAAATCTTTAAAAATCTTCTTGTCCCAAACCATAAGGGCTAGAGCTCTCATATATGGCATGTAGTATCATCTAGTGGCCCTCTACCAAAATACTTCAAATTATGGCCCTAGTGTGGAAATTGGCCCTATGTTGTGGGTTCTCGGATTTCACATAGAGATAAAGAAGGAAATCTTTAAAAATCTTCTTGTCCCAAACCTTAAGGGCTAGAGCTTTCATATTTGGCATGTAGCATCATCTAGTGGCCCTCTACCAAAATACTTCAAATTATGGCCCTAGTTTGAAAATGGCCCTATGTTGTGGGTTCTCGGATTTCACATAGAGATAAAGAAGGAAATCTGTAAAAATCTTCTTGTCCCAAACCTTAAGGGCTAGAGCTTTCATATTTGGCATGTAGCATCATCTAGTGACCATCTACCAAAATACTTCAAATTATGGCCCTAGTCTTGAAAATGGCCCTATGTTGTGGGTTCTCAGATTTCACATAGAGATAAAGAAGGAAATCTTTAAAAATCTTCTTGTCCCAAACGATAAGGGCTAGAGCTTTCATATTTGGCATGTAGTATCATCTAGTGGCCCTCTACTAAAATACTTCAAATAATGGCCCTAGTGTGGAAATTGGCCCCGTGTTGTGGGTTCTCGGATTTCACATAGAGATAAAGAAGGAAATCTGTAAAAATCTTCTTGTCCCAAACCGTAAGGGCTAGAGCTTTCATATTTGGCATGTAGCATCATCTAGTGGCCCTCTACCAAAACACTTCAAATTATGGCCCTAGTGTTTAAAATGGTCCTATGTTGTGGGTTCTTGGATTTCACATAGAGATAAAGAAGGAAATCTTTAAAAATCTTCTTGTCCCAAACCATAAGGGCTAGAGCTTTCATATGTGGCATGTAGCATCATCTAGTGGCCCTCTACCAAAATACTTCAAATTATTGCCCTAGTGTTGAAATTGGCCCTATGTTGTGGGTTCTCGGATTTCACATAGAGATAAAGAAGGAAATCTTTAAAAATCTTCTTGTCCCAAACCTTAAGGGCTAGAGCTTTCATATTTGGCATGCAGCATCATCTAGTGGCCCTCTACCAAAATACTAAAATTATGGCCCTAGTTTGAAAATGGCCCTATGTTGTGGGTTCTTGGATTTCACATAGAGATAAAGAAGGAAATCTGTAAAAATCTTCTTGTCCCAAACCATAAGGGCTAGAGCTTTCATATATGGCATGTAGTATCATCTAGTGGCCCTCTACCAAAATACTTCAAATAATGGCCCTAGTGTGGAAATTGGCCCTATGTTGTGGGTTCTCGGATTTCACATAGAGATAAAGAAGGAAATCTGTAAAAATCTTCTTGTCCCAAACCGTAAGGGCTAGAGCTTTCATATATGGCATGTAGCATCATCTAGTGACCCTCTACCAAAATACTTTAAATTATGGCCCTGGTGTTAAAAGTTGACCCTATGTTGTGGGTTCTCAGATTTCACATAGAGATAAAGAAGGAAATCTTTAAAAATCTTCTTGTCCCAAACCATAAGGGCTAGAGCTTTCATATTTGGCATGTAGCATTATGGTGTTGAGCTGAGTTGCATTTCAGGTGAGCGATTTAGGACCATCATGGTCCTCTTGTTTTATGTGTGGGCCAGAACTTTTTTCCCCTTCTATTTCAAGATAACTGCAAAAATGTTAATCACACTGCCTTGTCCAAATTGAAAGCATTTGCAGACAACAATTTCAATGTGGATCAAATGGTGGAATTTTTGTTTGATAGAGTAGAAAACATTGTGGGAAAAGGGGAAAACGCTTGTTACCAGCATTTTCTCTTTTTCCCCACAATGTTTTCAAAAGGCCTCTTTCCCAGGGTCGTTAAAAAGCGGCATTGTGCCATAAAGGGTTAAAAGAATTGAAAATATTGTAGAAAAAGTAGAAAATGCTAGAATCCCTTTTTCCATGATGTTTTCCAAAGCCATCTTTCTCAGGGATGTCAAAACTATGGCCCATTTAAATGTTTTCCATATATGAACAGTTGACTGGTAACCCATGAAGAGAGAGTGTATCATTCTATAACAGATGTTCCTTTAGTGAAAAAAGTTACCATTTGAGAGAATCGCACATCTCTGATGGCTCTTGTTACGACTGCTTCCTTTACATTTAGGTTGACTGGTCAGTCACTCTAGTAGAACCATTCAAGCCCTTTACCCTTTAGCGCACAATGCTGCCTTTTTACGACCCTCGGAAAGAGCTTTTTTGAAAACATTGTGGGAAAAAGAGAAAATGCTGGTAACCAGCATTTTCTCCATTTCCCACAAAGTTTTCTACCCTTAAAAGAAAATTTGCACCATTTGAGTCACATTGAAATTGTTGTCTGCAAATGCTTTCAATATGGACAAGGCTAAAATATTTTTGTCTGGTTAATAGTAGGAAACAGTGAGAAAGGCAGAAATTGATAGTTGCGTGTACAAACAATATTTTTTCTTTTCCCACAATATTTTCAAATAATTTTCTTTGTCCGACAGAGTAAAACACTGGTGTGTTGGAGATTTCTACATAAGGAAAAAGTCCATCCAGCTTGTACGGGTTTCTATCTAACCGTTAATCCACAGAACATAACAAAACACAATGTTCAAAGTGATGTCATCTATGTCGTATTAAAATTTGGCATTAACAAAATTTATAGTTTATGCTATTTCTGACAATTTGAAAGCATTGTTAACAATTTGAAAGCATTGTAGACAAAAGGAGATAATGTTGGTTACCAGCATTTTCTCCTACTCAAACAATGTTATCTAACCATATAAGGACATTATTATATTCTCAATTTATCCACTAAAATGGTGTTAAATGCCAATGCTTTCAATGTAGACAAGTCTAACATTTTGTTGTCTGTTGAAGATTTAAAAGCTTGATGTTAAGTATTTAAGGCATTCTATGTCAACTTGTTCAGTATTTGTCATTGCTGTTGCTCTGCTTTTTTTTTTATACTTACAGGGTCCGAAGAAATATAAATTTATCTCATTGTTGTTGCTAGCTGATCATTGTTTCAATAATGGTTATGTGAGAAAGTAGCCAGTGGCTTTGGAAAAAGTATCATGCTAAATAGTGGTAAAAGAAATTCTGAGAAAGCATTGATAGATGCACTGGCTGCCATGATATAACTGATACAATGCTGAAAATGGTGTTATAAACCACATAAAGAAACAAACAAACTTACTGCTTGCTAAGGCCAGTGTGCACTAAGTTAGAAATGTATTTTAAAGCCATTGTAAACTGTCCACAGATACAAGTTACAGGAAAAAAAAGAACACTTGTTTTTACTACCTTTGTATTCAATCACCAGAATGAATAATGGAATGTAAGAGTGTTTTATTGTATATAATTTCAAGAGAATGAACATATTCTTTGGCAAAGGAGAACTGTTTCTTCTGTGCAATTTTCTGTTCATTATTGTGTCACCAGTTTCATGCATGTTGCATATTGGTTGGAAAAGAAACCCATGACAGCCCAAGTGCAAGTTTTCATTCTATGGAATAATTTAGATTTTTTGCCCGGCTGTTTTTGAGCAAAACATTGAGGTATTTTCATAGCCTTTGTGCCAACTTCTTCATCTGTGTTGTTATGCCAAAACTTTGGCATTTTATAATATCTCTGTTATTATCTGCAAGGACGTTTTCTTCAAACTCAGACTAGTGTTAAGCATCAAAAGGGGAACTGATATAACATTGTGGAAAAAGGAGAAAATACTGGTAATCAGCAACCTTCTTTTCTACAATGGTTACAAAAGTGGGGATTTACGTTTGAAAACAATGTCTCGTCATAATCTATGCTGCTCAGGCTTTCAAGAGCTTTCTGCAAAAAAGTAGGGAAAAGCGAGGGATAAACGTGAAATAGTAGTGAAAGAGTAGGGATTATAAGGAAGAAACAGTAGGGATAGTAGGGCATATTTAAAGAGAACTTGCCATATTTTTTCATCAATGATAATGAAGATTTTACTATCTAATTACATATTTGACTACTTCATATAAATATACTTGCTTTCTTTACATCTGCAACATCTGTGTTCAGATAAAATTCATAGCGCAGCCTCACATAGACAGTGAGGCTTGACAAGGGTTAACTCCATATCACCATGAATTCCACCTGCTTCCCAATGTGCCTTTAGTATAGACAGTCTGAAATATAACTACAGATCAGAATAAGAAACACTTTCCCATGGGTGAAAGTTCGAAAAACTGAAAATACTGAACCTATTATGGTCGGGGCTAGTAGGGTCCCTGGTGGGTCCAGGGCAATGCCCTGGCTGGGGGTCCAGGGGGCCAGTGGCCCCTAGAAGCTCTAGAAATATTTCTTTTTTATTCATGTTAAAACCCTTTTCCTGACACCTTCATTTCAAAAAGGCTTCATGTATTTTCCCCCGCTATTTTTAAGTTAACATGCAACTTAAGTTTTTGTCAATAGACTAGTGTCATACCTAGGCAGGCTAATAGAGTGATTGATTGTTTCAAGGACATGACTCTTTTAATAATTAACCCTTTGAACTTACATCCATTTATACATGAAATCTTCTACATGGACAGACATGCAGGCCTACAGGCTTTCTTTCTGTAGTTGATTGTTTTCAAGTGCACTTCAAAAATGCAACTCCAGTTACATGGGGCATTGTTAAGAAGATGCAAATCCTTTGCCACCTAAATCTCTTTCATTTAGCCATTCCAGTCCCTACTTATTTTGCATGTCCTTTTCAATTTCTTTTGAATTAAAACTGGGAGGTTTTAACAGTGACAGTTTTCATTTTAACTTGGCAGGCTTGTTGATGCAGGACAAAACTTCTCCATCCAATAATTATCTATTGGTTGACTGATATGTTTTTGTTCAATCATAAGATGTTTTTCAAGTAGGTACCGTGTAGCTTAAAATGTTCCTATAAATATTCCAAGTATACTTGGCCATTAAAACCATCAGATTCCGTAACGAAATCTCTGCTATTTACAAGAGCCATAAATGACCAGGAATGACCTTGAAGGAAATGCAGATAGGAAATAAACCTCACTGATACAACACCTGGATTTGGTTTGGATTGGAGTTTACCACCATTATAACAGCTCAGGTCATCATGGCGGTCAGTGACACACCCATGTGTTTCCGGGCTTTCTCACACCAGTACTGACACAACTTTCTTTCCAAAGCTGCCGACTAATTTTTCTCACATGAATCAGAGGTGAGAGGCAAATAAATTGCGGAAAAGAAAGTTTGCCTCAGCTGGGTATCAAACTCACAACCAGGTAAAGAGTCAGATATGCTAACCACTGAGCTACCCAGGTGGGCAAACACCTGGAGATCAATTTACTTGCAATATGCAGTAGATACAAGATTTATTTAGACACTTTGAAAAAATGACCTACTTGGATTCTGAAAATACAGAATTTCATCATACCATATTTTGCTTACATTTTGGGACAACCAAATAACTGGGACACCATCAAAAAATGAGAAAGTAATTATTTTTCATGACCCAAAGATTTGGGACATACTAAAAACTGCAAAACAAGACAGTGTTTTTTTGTTCAAAAGAATTGGGACAGTAAATATTTACTCCAAATCTTTTAATCCATTTGATACCCTTTGTTTACAAGCATTTGCTTCGCGCATTTTCATTTCTGTAAGTAAGTATTGCATCCCAACCCTAATACCATAGGAAGTCTCCTGATTCAAGACAAAAAAAAAAGAACCCGATCACCTGACAGACAATTAAACAACCCAATTGGGAAAAAAATCCGAAATAAGAGAAAAAGGTGTGATAAACTTGTACCAAGGGCAAAGATACATGTCATGTATACAAATATATCTGAAGTTGAGAAGTAGTTGACAAGTGTGTGTTTCATGTCAGTCAGGATCGTTGTTTAAAAATGGAAATCAAGATATCCTATATTTTAACTGGGGTTTATCAATTGAAGATTGTGAACCAATCAAATTTGAGAACGGACCGAACAGGTACTTTTCAGAGGGGAAATCGTCGTTCACCTCACGTTAACAGGTAAAGTATGTTTTAAAGTATTTATAAGTGCAAAACACCAATGCTCATTGCTTTCCCAGGACACATACAAAAATGATCGAAACATCAAGTTGATCAGTAACGAAAACAATGAAAAAATGCAAAGTTTTAAATTCCTACTGCACAAATTGACCACAGGAATTCCAATTTGTCTAAAAATAGACCGACCTGCATGTGATCATAGTTTTATTGAAATCAATGATGTAGCACTAATATATTCAACTGGTTAGTGGTCTGTGACAGTTTGACATCTTGTCTTGTTTGACCATAAGTTTATGGACATTTAGAAAAATTACTTTTTAGACCATTGGGACATCTAAAAGATTAATTGTTTTACTGTCCCAAAACTTAAGCATTTTATGGTAATATGAAAACTTTCACCCATGACTTTTCAGTTTTTACCCTTTTTAAAAATATTTTCCATTTTCCAATAAAAAAGTAGGGATAGTGGGGCATTTTCAGAAAAAAGTAGGCAAAAGTAGGGGGACAGGAAAAAGTAGGGAAAAGTAGGGACCGCTTGAAAGCCTGGATGCTGGATCTTTGTCCTCTTGCAAACCTTTACCAAACAATCCTATGTTTTAACGACCCTGTTGTAGGAGCCTTATAAAAACATTATGGGAAAAGGAGCATTTTCTCCTATTCCCACACTTTTTTCTTCCCACTTTGATACATTTTTTATCGTTTTCTTACCTCTGAGAAACAAATCCCATCATTTGAACCAAATTTGATTTGTTGTCTGCAAATGCTTTCAATTTGAACCAGTTTTAAATGTTGTCATTTGGTAAACAGTTAACAAGAGTTTTAGACTTTAGTAAGATCACCTCAGTGTTGTTCTGTATGCCCTTGTCAGTTCTATAGCTGTCTTGAAGTAGTTGTTACTTTACCAAAAAATTTCATTGTTTAACAATTTACCATAAAATCCCATAATTAAAGGACCTTACGAAGAAGACCTTATGAAAACAATAAGAGAAAATGCTGGAAACCAATATTTTCTCCTTTTGTTACTAGCATTTTCTCCTTTTCTCACAATATTTTCTACCCAATGAAGGACAAATTTCATCATTTGGCCACCTTTGCTGTCTGCAAATGCCTTTAATTTTGACCTGTCTAAATTTTTTTTGTTGGTAAAGACTTGAAAGACAAAAACTTCTGACATTCTGCATTCCCCCTTTTTCCTAGGTCCTGTGTGACTTTTGGTAAAATTCTTAGTAGGAAAACACTCATTTGATCCTTATTTGAAGCACTTGCTTGTTTTGCTTGTGTCCTGGAGAAGGACACTTCAGAGCCCCAGGTGAAACCCAGGACATGCATGAATATGTGGAGCTGTAGTTGTGATATAACTGAAATAATTTTGAAACTTTTGAATAGGAAAAATGCGAGTAACCAGCAAAATCCAATCATATAAGACACATGGATTGATATTATATGGAAGAAATGAAAATTTTCTAGTTATGAGTCATGATCTGGAAAAGGGGGTTAAGGGCATCTCTGTGGTCATAACAAGCCAGTCATCATTTAATCATGGATCCCAGAAATCCATTATGTTTAACCCTTTCCCAAACAAACCCTGGTTTTCACGTGTCTGCAGTACAAGTCTTTTGAAAACACTGTGGGAAAAGGAGAAATTGCAACGAGCAATTTTTCCTTTTCCCACAGTGTTTTCTACCCTTTTTGAGAACTTTCTGCCATTTTCATCAAATTCAAAATTGCCGTCTGCAAACTCTTTCAATTTGGACCAGTCCAAAATTTGTCATTTGGGAAAGGGTTAACAGCAAAGTGAATTATGAGTTAGAATGGCTTTTTGAGACAGGTAGAAAATTAAGATAGCAAAAAGTTCTGACACAGGCCAGCCGATGCAGAATGTGCAGGCTGACTTGGGTTGATAATTTTTGCAGATGAATTAAACCCCCTTTTCACATAGCATAGCTCATATGTAACTGATACGGGTTTTCCAAATAGAAACAATGACAAAATAGCAAAAAATCTTTTATTACAATCAGGAAAATTCAAAGTTAAACACAACAATTTGACTCTGTGAATCTACGTCTCAGGTCTTGCATCTGAAAAAAGAAAAATAATTTTCAGTGAACCTGTGAGCTATTTTTCAAACAAGCCAGTGCCTTTACAGCCCTTGCATTATGTGGGAAAGCAGCCAGTGGCTTGGGAAGAACATAGTGTGAAGTACAGGTAAAAAAAGAAACTCCATGAAAGCATGGTAGGTGCACTAGCTGCTGTGACTGAACTTGAAATAATGTTGAAAAATGGAGGTTAACACCTTAAAATCAATCACTCAATTAATACAACCCTTAGGAAGAGAAATTTTTAAAATATTTCGCCATTGTTTTCTCCTTTTCTCATTTTTCTACCATCCTATTTGTAGTCCTGGCAATTGAGCCATATTATTAGGTCGGCTGTTTTCGAAGAAAATGTGAAGGCATTGTAGTAGCCCTGACATCATCAGTGTTGTTGTCATCATCTGCATCGTCTTGTGAAAACTGAGATTTTAAGATATCTGTAACCTAGCAATGAACCTAGTATTTTGTCAAATGCAAAATCTTAGATTATATTGCATAAGTGTAAAAAATTCCTTTTTCTTTATAAAAATTACTCTTTTCTTTAAAACTGTAGTTGTCAAGTCTTTTAAGTTGTAATACAAATGATTCCAATGTATGTTGGCTTTTTTTTATCCCAGTTAAGATGTACTGTTATCACATGTTTTGACATCTAGATTTAATTGTTTTCCCATTTTTAGCTCACCTGAGCACAACATGCTAAAGGTGAGCTTTTGTGGTTGTCCGATGTCCATCGTGCGTCGTCAACATTTACCTTGTGGACACTCTAGAGGCTGCATTTCTTGCTCAATTGACCTGAAAATTGGTCAGAATATTTGTCTTGATGAAATCTCAGATGACTTTGAACTTGGATCACTTAGGGTCATAAAGTGTCCTTAGGTCAAATTAAAGAAATACATTGTGGGCACTCTGGAGACCACATTTTTTGCTCAATTGACTTGAAAATATGTCAGAATGTTTGTCTTAATTAAATCTTGGATGAGTTTGAAATTGGGTCACCTGAGGTTATAAACTAGGTCACTAGGTCAAATTAAAGTAACACCTTGTTGGCACTCTAGAGGCCACATTTATTGCTCAATTGACCTGAAAAGTGGTCAGAATGTTTGTCGTGATGCAATCCGGAATGAGTTCAAAATTGGGTCACTTGGGGACATACTCTAGGTCACCAGGTCAAATTAAAGAAATACCTTGTGGGCAGTCTAGAGGCCACATTTATTATCAAAATATTTAAAAAGAAAGCCACTATTTGCCTTTTTAGCTCACCTGAGTACAAAGTGCTAAAGGTGAGCTTTTGGGATTGTGCTGTGTCCGTCATCTGTGCATCAAGAATGACCTTGTATGCACTCAAGAAGCCACATTTTAAATCATGTACTCTTGAAAATTAATAAGATTGTTTGTCTAGATGAAATCTCGGACAAGTTTGAAATTGGGTAACTTTGGGAAAAAAAGTAGGTTACTGGGCCAAATCCTAGAAAAACCTTGTTTGCAACCTACAGACCAGATATGCAGCCCAATACTCATGAAAGTAGGTCAGAGTTTTTGTCTTGATAAGACCTGGACATGTTTGAAACTGTCATGTTGGGTAAAAAAGTAGGTCACTAAGCCAAATCTTAGAAAAACCTTTTGTGCACTCTAGAGGCCACATTTTCAGCCCTATATTCATACAACTTGATCGGGATATTTGTTTTGATAAAATCTTGGACAGGGGTGAAATTTGGTCATGTCGAGTGAAAAAGTAGGTCACTGGGCTAAATCTTAAGAAAACCTTTTGTGCTCTCTAGAGGCCACATTTTCAACCCAAGACTCATGAAACTTTGTCAAAATGTTTGTCTTGATATCTCTGACAAGTTCAAAAATAGGTAAAGTTGGTCAAAATGTAAGTTACTTACACTCATGTGTTTTACATCATCACAACCAGGATCTTTTCAGCTTTATCAGTCCTAGATGACCTTGCTCATGTGAGCGTTTTAGGGCCAATGGCCCTCTTGTTTAACTAATAACTTCAAGCACATTCCGTCAGGCAAATGAATGGTAGATTAAATATGAAAGTGATGAATAATATATGAAAACCTGTCACCCTCCTTGGTAAATTGGAACTCTCTGGCCACATCTAGGGAAGTCTGCACTTGCTTCATCAGTAGGTCATCCACTCTAAAAGAAAAACATCAAAATTCAAGAAATTTCTCAGTTGAGTGCACAGTTGAGTATTGTGGTGGGGGGCGGGGACTGAGAAAGAAGACTGAGATGCAGTAGTGTGAAAAGGACTGTAAACATAACTTCAGTAATGCATAGATTGGCCATTGGGATATGACAAAATTATGTTTAGCATGTCACTTAACCCATAAAGTGTTGGAACTGACTTAAGTTGTTTTACGGACAGTGTAGATCAAGATCAGACTGCTTCATCAGTAGGTCATCTGTTCTAAAAGAAAACATATCAAAATTCAAGAAATTTCTCAATGGAGTGCACAGTTGAGCTTTGTGTAGGTGGGGAAGTAGACTTAGACAGAGTAGTGTGAAAAGGACTGGTAAACAATTATGTTTAACATACCGCTTAACCCCTATAACGCTGGAACCGACTTAAGTTGTTTTTGAGGACAGTGAAGATCAAGATCAGGCTGCAAAGACTGTGCAGTCTCATCATGGATGTACATTGATTGCTAAGGTTTTGCGTATTCTGGTCAAAACAATATTTCAAATGATATTTCCTGTTTAAAAAAAGCCCATTTCATTAATTCTGCATTCTTAGAGTTAACGCAAAACAAAAGACCAAATTTCTGTCGCTGACTGAAAATGCCAGTGTGATTTATTCGGCACCCTAAGGCTAAATATTATAATAGGTACCTTTGTTATAAAGAAATTGCACCATTGCCCGAGCTCATTCATGGTCTTTTTGGCATTCACTTCCTCACTGTTGTCCTTGGCCATCTTCTCTAGAAAAGACAAGTCAAAATTTATAAAGAATGCTTGTGCCATGCATAGTATTCATCCACAGGGAGCAATAACCTGACTTGCCAACCTGTTTAGCTAAATTACAGTATTTGCATACTAAGATCAGTCTACTTGGAAGGTGCTGTCTGATCTTGAATCCAGACCGCTATTGATGTAAGGATTTGAAAAAAATAAGGGGACCAGCTTAGAAGCTCAGTAACAAACTTGATTGTAACCAGAGGGTGAAAAGATTGAATCTCAGCTTGCATAATCTCTTGTTGTAAACAGCTCATAGTCATTTTGACAAGATTCATTGCTATCTTTATTATTTTTGATGGTGCTACAGTATAAAGAGGGAATTGGCTTGAAAATAGCAATGTGAAACAGTAAAAGAACCTTCAACATCTCTCTGATAGGTGTTCTTACCATTGCAAATAAGACATAGATATCATGTTTACCTTTGTGTGTGAGAAGAGGCGGTATTGCTCGGGCTCTTCACGGTCATCTTGGCCTCCACTTCCTCACTGTTCTCTGTCTTCTTTCCAGCAGCACACTTTGTTCCACAGGGTAGGTTGCGTCATCTAGTACTTGGTTAAGGATTTTTTTTTTCCCAAAGAGCTACTAATTATTGTTTCAATGATGGTTGTGAAGGAAAGCAGCCAGTAGCTTGAGAAGAATGTTGTGCAAAGTACTGTTACACCAAATTCCAGGACAGCATGCCACCACATAACAACAGGAATAATGTTGAAAATGCTGTAAACGCCACTCAATCCCTTGTTTTGAAAAAAGAAAATACAACAACACAGATTTACTACTTGACCTAAGAACCCAACTCATTTGACCTTTCATCCTGTTTTTCTTCACTAGGTCGCTTACCAATCCTGACTGGCTTGATCCATGGGCTGCATCGCAGGCAGACACGTAGTACCGCGTAATCCTACATTCCGAAAAATGCAAAAGAAAGAGCTTAAGGCCCTATATCCCTTCCTTTACTGTTGACCCTTTAAAGCGGACATTATTTCTGACCTATTACTTGGTATCAACATTGGACAGAGTACGATCATGACTACCTTTAGAATGCTATCATGTTTCTTGTGACCAAAGGTTAAACATTGACCCATAGAAAGTTTGTGGTATCGACTTCAACTTTCCTCTCCAGAGAAGAATGTGCTTTGATCAAAAGGCATTAGGTTGAGTGGGTCTTGGCAACATGTAAATTACATAAACAAATGTAAAGACGGAACATTTCCTCACCTAACATTATCAATTAATTTATTCCCAGACACTGCACTTAATCACAGGCCAATGAAACTGATGACAACAAGAGGTATAGAACACCCAGCCATAAGCAGTGGTGTTGCATGAACCCAATGATAAACTCTGACCAGGAAGTGTTCATCAAAGTGCCCACTCCACACTTCTCGTGTAAACAGTGCCATTGCAAAGGATCATTGAGTATTGGAAAGCGGCAGATGATTCTTCTGTTTAAACCACTTGCTTCAGCATTATACACCACAGTATAAAGAGGGAATTGGCTTGAAAATAGTAATGTGAAACAGTAAAAGAACCTTCAACATCTCTCTGATAGGTGTTCTTACCAGTGCAAATAAGACATAGATATCATGTATACCTTTGTATTTGAGAAGAGGCGGTATTGCTTGGGCTCTTCACGGTCATCTTGGCCTCCACTTCCTAACTGTTCTCTGTCTTCTTTTCAGCAGCACACTTTGTTCCACAGGGTAGGTTGCGTCATCTAGTACTTGGTTAAGGATTTTTCTTTTCCCAAAGAGCTACTAATTATTGTTTCAATGATGGTTGTGAAGGAAAGCAGCCAGTAGCTTGAGAAGAATGTTGTGCAAAGTACTGTTACACCAAATTCCAGGACAGCATGCCACCACATAACAACAGGAATAATGTTGAAAATGCTGTAAACACCACTCAATCCCTTGTTTTAAAAAAAGAAAATACAACAACACAGATTTACTACTTGACCTAAGAACCCAACTCATTTGACCTTTCATCCTGTTTTTCTTCACTAGGTCGCTTACCAATCCTGACTGGCTTGATCCATGGGCTGCATCGCAGGCAGACACGTAGTACCGCCTAATCCTACATTCCGAAAAATGCAAAAGAAAGAGCTTAAGGCCCTATATCCCTTCCTTTACTGTTGACCCTTTAAAGCGGACATTATTTCTGACCTATTCCTTGGTATCAACACTGGACAGAGTACGATCATGACTACCTTTAGAATGCTATCATGTTTCTTGTGACCAAAGGTTAAACATTGACCCATAGAAAGTTTGTGGTATCGACTTCAACTTTCCTCTCCAGAGAAGAATGTGCTTTGAACAAAAGGCATTAGGTTGTGTGGGTCTTGGCAACATGTAAATTACATAAACAAATGTAAAGACGGAACATTTCCTCACCTAACATTATCAATTAATTTATTCCCAGACACTGCACTTAATCACAGGCCAATGAAACTGATGACAACAAGAGGTATAGAACACCCAGCCATAAGCAGTGGTGTTGCATGAACCCAATGATAAACTCTGACCAGGAAGTGTTCATCAAAGTGCCCACTCCACACTTCTCGTGTAAACAGTGCCCTTGCAAAGGATGATTGAGTATTGGAAAGCGGCAGATGATTCTTCTGTTTAAACCACTTGCTTCAGCATTATACACCACAGTATAAAGAGGGAATTGGCATGAAAATAGTAATGTGAAACAGTAAAAGAACCTTCAACATCTCTCTGATAGGTGTTCTTACCAGTGCAAATAAGACATAGATATCATGTATACCTTTGTATTTGAGAAGAGGCGGTATTGCTTGGGCTCTTCACGGTCATCTTGGCCTCCACTTCCTCACTGTTCTCTGTCTTCTTTTCAGCAGCACACTTTGTTCCACAGGGTAGGTTGCGTCATCTAGTACTTGGTTAAGGATTTTTCTTTTCCCAAAGAGCTACTAATTATTGTTTCAATGATGGTTGTGAAGGAAAGCAGCCAGTAGCTTGAGAAGAATGTTGTGCAAAGTACTGTTACACCAAATTCCAGGACAGCATGCCACCACGTAAGAACAGGAAGAATGTTGAAAATGCTGTGAACGCCACTCAATCCCTTGTTTTGAAAAAAGAAAATTCAACACAGATTTACTACTTGACCTAAGAACCCGACTCATTTGACCTTTCATCCTGTTTTTCTGCACTAGGTCGGTCGCTTACCAATCCTGACTGGCTTGATCCATGGGCTGCATCGTAGGCAGACTCGTAGTACCACGTAATCCTACATTCCGAAAAATGCAAAAGAAAGAGCTGAAGGCCCTATATCCCTTCCTTTACTGTTGACCCTTTAAAGCAGACATTATTTCTGACATTCCTTGGTATCAACACTGGACAGAGTACGATCATGACTACCTTTAGAAGGCTATCATGTTTCTTGTGACCAAAGGTTAAACATTGACCCATAGAAAGTTTGTGGTATCGACTTCAACTTTCCTCTCCAGAGAAGAATGTGCTTTGAACAAAAGGCATTAGGTTGTGTGGGTCTTGGCAACATGTAAATTACATAAACAAATGTAAAGACGGAACATTTCCTCACCTAACATTATCAATTAATTTATTCCCAGACACTGCACTTAATGACAGGCCAATGAAACTGATGACAACAAGAGGTATAGAACACCCAGCCATAAGCAGTGGTGTTGCATGAACCTAATAATAAACTCTGACCAGGAAGTGTTCATCAAAGTGCCCACTCCACACTTCTCGTGTAAACAGTGCCATTGCAAAGGATCATTGAGTATTGGAAAGCGGCAGATGATTCTTCAGTTTAAACCACTTGCTTCAGCATTATACACCACAGTATAAAGAGGGAATTGGCTTGAAAATAGTAATGTGAAACAGTAAAAGAACCTTCAACATCTCTCTGATAGGTGTTCTTACCAGTGCAAATAAGACATAGATATCATGTATACCTTTGTATTTGAGAAGAGGCGGTATTGCTTGGGCTCTTCACGGTCATCTTGGCCTCCACTTCCTCACTGTTCTCTGTCTTTTCAGCAGCACACTTTGTTCCACAGGGTAGGTTGCGTCATCTAGTACTTGGTTAAGGATTTTTCTTTTCCCAAAGAGCTACTAATTATTGTTTCAATGATGGTTGTGAAGGAAAGCAGCCAGTAGCTTGAGAAGAATGTTGTGCAAAGTACTGTTACACCAAATTCCAGGACAGCATGCCACCACATAACAACAGGAAGAATGTTGAAAATGCTGTGAACGCCACTCAATCCTTTGTTTTGAAAAAAGAAAATTCAACAACACAGATTTACTACTTGACCTAAGAACCCAACTCATTTGACCTTTCATCCTGTTTTTCTGCACTAGCTCGGTCGCTTACCAATCCTGACTAGCTTGATCCATGGGCTGCATCGTAGGCAGACTCGTAGTACCACGTAATCCTACATTCTGAAAAATGCAAAAGAAAGAGCTTAAGGCCCTATATCCCTTCCTTTACTGTTGACCCTTTAAAGCGGACATTATTTCTGACCTATTCCTTGGTATCAACACTGGACAGAGTACGATCATGACTACCTTTAGAAGGCTATCATGTTTCTTGTGACCAAAGGTTAAACATTGACCCATAGAAAGTTTGTGGTATCGACTTCAACTTTCCTCTCCAGAGAAGAATGTGCTTTGAACAAAAGGCATTAGGTTGTGTGGGTCTTGGCAACATGTAAATTACATAAACAAATGTAAAGACGGAACATTTCCTCACCTAACATTATCAATTAATTTATTCCCAGACACTGCACTTAATCACAGGCCAATGAAACTGATGACAACAAGAGGTATAGAACACCCAGCCATAAGCAGTGGTGTTGCATGAACCCAATGATAAACTCTGACCAGGAAGTGTTCATTAAAGTGCCCACTCCACACTTCTCGTGTAAACAGTGCCATTGCAAAGGATCATTGAGTATTGGAAAGCGGCAGATGATTCTTCTGTTTAAACCACTTGCTTCAGCATTATACACCACAGTATAAAGAGGGAATTGGCTTGAAAATAGTAATGTGAAACAGTAAAAGAACCTTCAACATCTCTCTGATAGGTGTTCTTACCAGTGCAAATAAGACATAGATATCATGTATACCTTTGTATTTGAGAAGAGGCGGTATTGCTTGGGCTCTTCACGGTCATCTTGGCCTCCACTTCTTCACTGTTCTCTGTCTTTTTTTCAGCAGCACACTTTGTTCCACAGGGTAGGTTGCGTCATCTAGTACTTGGTTAAGGATTTTTCTTTTCCCAAAGAGCTACTAATTATTGTTTCAATGATGGTTGTGAAGGAAAGCAGCCAGTAGCTTGAGAAGAATGTTTTGCAAAGTACTGTTACACCAAATTCCAGGACAGCATGCCACCACGTAACAACAGGAAGAATGTTGAAAATGCTGTGAACGCCACTCAATCCCTTGTTTTGAAAAAAGAAAATTCAACAACACAGATTTACTACTTGACCTAAGAACCCAACTCATTTGACCTTTCATCCTGTCTTTCTGCACTAGCTCGGTAGCTTACCAATCCTGACTGGCTTGATCCATGGGCTGCATCGTAGGCAGACTCGTAGTTCCACGTAATCCTACATTCCGAAAAATGCAAAAGAAAGAGCTTAAGGCCCTATATCCCTTCCTTTACCGTTGACCCTTTAAAGCGGACATTATTTCTGACCTATTCCTTGGTATCAACACTGGACAGAGTAGGATCATGACTACCTTTAGAATGCTATCATGTTTCTTGTGACCAAAGGTTAAACATTGACCCATAGAAATTTTCTCACCTAATATTATCAATTAATTTATTCCCAGACACTGCACTTAATCACAGGCCAATGAAACTGATGACAACAAGAGGTATAGAACACACAGCCATAAGCAGTGGTGTTGCTTGAACCCAATGATAAACTCTGACAAGGAAGTGTTCATCAAAGTGCCCACTCCACACTTCTCGTGTAAACAGTGCCATTGCAAAGGATCATTGAGTATTGGAAAGTGGCAGATGATTCTTCTGTTTAAACCACTTGCTTCAGGATTATACACCACAGTATAAAGAGGGAATTGGCTTGAAAATAGCAATGTGAAACAGTAAAAGAACCTTCAACATGTCTCCGATAGGTGTTCTTACCAGTGCAAATAAGACATAGATATCATGTATACCTTTGTATTTGAGAAGAGGCGGTATTGCTCGGGCTCTTCACGGTCATCTTGGCCTCCACTTCCTCACTGTTCTCCGTCTTCTTTTCAGCAGCACACTTTGTTCCACAGGGTAGGTTGTATCATCTAGTACTTGGTTAAGGATTTTTTTTTTCCCAAAGAGCTACTAATTATTGTTTCAATGATGGTTGTGAAGGAAAGCAGCCAGTAGCTTGAGAAGAATGTTGTGCAAAGTACTGTTACACCAAATTCCAGGACAGCATGCCACCACGTAACAACAGGAATAATGTTGAAAATGCTGTAAACGCCACTCAATCCCTTGTTTTGAAAAAAGAAAATTCAACAGATTTACTACTTGACCTAAGAACCCGACTCATTTGACCTTTCATCCTGTTTTTCTTTACTAGGTCGCTTACCAATCCTGACTGGCTTGATCCATGGGCTGCATCGCAGGCAGACACGTAGTACCACGTAATCCTACATTCCGAAAAATGCAAAAGAAAGAGCTTAAGGCCCTATATCCCTTCCTTTACTGTTGACCCTTTAAAGCGGACATTATTTCTGACCTATTCCTTGGTATCAACACTGGACAGAGTACGATCATGACTACCTTTAGAATGCTATCATGTTTCTTGTGACCAAAGGTTAAACATTGACCCATAGAAAGTTTGTGGTATCAACGTCAACTTTCCTCTCCAGAGAAGAATGTGCTTTGAACAAAAGGCATTAGGTTGTGTGGGTCTTGGCAACATGTAAATTACATAAACAAATGTAAAGACGGAACATTTTCTCACCTAACATTATCAATTAATTTATTCCCAGACACTGCACTGAATGACAGGCCAATGAAACTGATGACAACAAGAGGTATAGAACACCCATCCATAAGCAGTGGTGTTGCATGAACCCAATGATAAACTCTGACTAGGAAGTGTTCATCAAAGTGCCCACTCCACACTTCTTGTGTAAACAGTGCCATTGGAAAGGATCATTGAGTACTGGAAAGCAGCAGATGATTCTTCTGTTTAAACCACTTGCTTCAGCATTATAGACCAAAGCCTTTTGTTCATAGCCAGATTATAACAAATCTCAACACTGATCTCTTTCTCAAAACATTTAAGAAGAAAGCCACTATTTGCCTCTTTAACTCACCTGAGTACAAAGTGCTGAAGGTGAGCTTTTGGGATTGTGCTGTGTCTGTCATCTGTGTGTCAAGGATGACCTTGTATGCACTCAAAAGGCCACACTTTCAATCACATACTCTTGAAAATTGATCAGATTGTTTGTCTTGATGAAATCTCGGAGAAGATTGAAATTGGGTAACTTTGGGTCACAAAGTAGGTCACATTGGCCAAATCCTAGAAAAACCTTGTTTGCACCCTATAGGCCAGATGTGCAGCCCAATACTCATGAAAGATGGTCAGAGTGTTTGTCTTGATAAGACCTGGACATGTTTGAAACTGTCACGTTGGGTCAAAAAGTAAGTCACTGAGCCAAATCTTAGAAAAACCTTTTGTGCATTCAAGAGGCCACATTTTCAGCCCTATATTCATGCAACTTGGTCGGAATATTTGTCTTGATAAAACCATGGACAAGGGTGAAATTTGGTCATGTCGAGTGAAAAAGTAGGTCACTGGGCTAAATCTTAAGAAAACCTTTTGTGCTTTCTAGAGGCCACATTTTCAACCCAAGACTCATGAAACTTTGTCAAAATGTTTGTCTTGATATATCTCTGACAAGTTAAAAAAAAGGTCAAGTTGGTCAAAATGTTAAGTTACTTACACTCATGTGTTTTACATCATCACAACCAGGATCTTTTCAGCTTTATCAGTCCTAGATGACCTTACTCATGTGAGCATTTTAGGGCCAATTGCCCTCTTGTTTAACTAATAACTTCAAGCACATTCCGTCAGGCACATGAATGGTAGAATAAATATGAAAGCGATGAATAATATATGAAAACCTGTCACCCTCCTTGGTAAATTGGAACTCTCTGGCCACATCTAGGGAAGTCTGCACTTGCTTCATCAGTAGGTCATCCACTCTAAAAGAAAAACATATCAAAATTCAAGAAATTTCTCAATTGAGTGCACAGTTGAGTATTGTGGTGGGGGGGAACTGAGAAAGAAGACTGAGATGCAGTAGTGTGAAAAGGACTGTAAACATAACTTCAGTAATGCATAGATTGGCCATTGGGATATGACAAAATTATGTTTAGCATGTCACTTAACCCATAAAGTGTTGGAACTGACTTAAGTTGTTTTACGGACAGTGTAGATCAAGATCAGACTGCTTCGTCAGTAGGTCATCTGTTCTAAAAGAAAACATATCAAAATTCAAGAAATTTCTCAATGGAGTGCACAGTTGAGCATTGTGTAGTGGGGAGGGGAAGCAGACTGAGACAGAGTAGTGTGAAAAGGACTGGTAGACAATTATGTTTAACATATCGCTTGACCCCTATAACGCTGGAACTGACTTAAGTTGTTTTTGAGGACAGTGAAGATCAAGATCAGGCTGCAAAGACTGTGCAGTCTTATCATGGATGTACATTGATTGCTAAGGTTTTGCGTATTCTGGTCAAAACAATATTTCAAATGATATTTCCTGTTTAAAAAAAGCCCATTTCATTAATTCTGCATTCTTAGAGTTAACGCAAAACAAAAGACCAAATTTCTGTCGCTGACTGAAAATGCCAGTGTGATTTATTCGGCACCCTAAGGCTAAATATTATAATAGGTACCTTTGTTATAAAGAAATTGCACCATTGCCCGAGCTCATTCATGGTCTTTTTGGCATTCACTTCCTCACTGTTGTCCTTGGCCATCTTCTCTAGAAAAGACAAGTCAAAATTTATAAAGAATGCTTGTGCCATGCATAGTATTCATCCACAGGGAGCAATAACCTGACTTGCCAACCTGTTTAGCTAAATTACAGTATTTGCATACTAAGATCTGTCTACTTGGAAGGTGCCGTCTGATCTTGAATCCAGACCGCTATTGATGCAAGGATTTGAAAAAAATAAGGGGACCAGCTTAGAAGCTCAGTAACAAACTTGATTGTAACAAGAGGGTGAAAAGATTGAATCTCAGCTTGCATAATCTCTTGTTGTAAACTGCTCATATTCATTTTGACAAGATTCATTGCTATCTTTATTCTTTTTGATGGTGCTACAGTATAAAGAGGGAATTGGCTTGAAAATAGTAATGTGAAACAGTAAAAGAACCTTCAACATCTCTCTGATAGGTGTTCTTACCAGTGCAAATAAGACATAGATATCATTTATACCTTTGTATTTGAGAAGAGGCGGTATTGCTCGGGCTGTTGACGGTCATCTTGGCCTCCACTTCCTCACTGTTCTCCGTCTTCTTTTCAGCAGCACACTTTGTTCCACAGGGTAGGTTGTGTCATCTAGTACTTGGTTAAGGATTTTTTTTTTCCCAAAGAGCTACTAATTATTGTTTCAATGATGGTTGTGAAGGAAAGCAGCCAGTAGCTTGAGAAGAATGTTGTGCAAAGTACTGTTACACCAAATTCCAGGACAGCATGCCACCACATAACAACAGGAATAATGTTGAAAATGCTGTAAACGCCACTCAATCCCTTGTTTTGAAAAAAGAAAATACAACAACACAGATTTACTACTTGACCTAAGAACCCAACTCATTTGACCTTTCATCCTGTTTTTCTGCACTAGGTCGGTCGCTTACCAATCCTGACTGGCTTGATCCATGGGCTGCATCGCAGGCAGACACGTAGTACCACGTAATCCTACATTCCGAAAAATGCAAAAGAAAGAGCTTAAGGCCCTATATCCCTTCCTTTACTGTTGACCCTTTAAAGCGGACATTATTTCTGACCTATTCCTTGGTATCAACACTGGACAGAGTACGATCATGACTACCTATAGAATGCTATCATGTTTCTTGTGACCAAAGGTTAAACATTGACCCATAGAAAGTTTGTGGTATCGACTTCAACTTTCCTCTCCAGAGAAGAATGTGCTTTGAACAAAAGGCATTAGGTTGTGTGGGTCTTGGCAACATGTAATCACATAAACAAATGTAAAGACAGAACATTTCCTCACCTAACATTATCAATTAATTTATTCCCAGACACTGCACTTAATCACAGGGCAATGAAACTGATGACAACAAGAGATATAGAACACCCAGCCATAAGCAGTGGTGTTGCATGAACCCAATGATAAACTCTGACCAGGAAGTGTTCATCAAAGTGCCCACTCCACACTTCTCGTGTAAATAGTGCCATTGCAAAGGATCATTGAGTATTGGAAAGCGGCAGATGATTCTTCTGTTTAAACCACTTGCTTCAGCATTATACACCACAGTATAAAGAGGGAATTGGCTTGAAAATAGCAATGTGAAACAGTAAAAGAACCTTCAACATCTCTCTGATAGGTGTTCTTACCAGTGCAAATAAGACATAGATATCATTTATACCTTTGTATTTGAGAAGAGGCGGTATTGCTCGGGCTCTTCAGGGTCATCTTGGCCTCCACTTCCTCACTGTTCTCCGTCTTCTTTTCAGCAGCACACTTTGTTCCACAGGGTAGGTTGCGTCATCTAGTACCTGGTTAAGGATTTTTTTTTTCCCAAAGAGCTACTAATTATTGTTTCAATGATGGTTGTGAAGGAAAGCAGCCAGTAGCTTGAGAAGAATGTTGTGCAAAGTACTGTTACACCAAATTCCAGGACAGCATGCCACCACATAACAACAGGAATAATGTTGAAAATGCTGTAAACGCCACTCAATCCCTTGTTTTGAAAAAAGAAAATACAACAACACAGATTTACTACTTGACCTAAGAACCCAACTCATTTGACCTTTCATCCTGTTTTTCTGCACTAGGTCGGTCGCTTACCAATCCTGACTGGCTTGATCCATGGGCTGCATCGCAGGCAGACACGTAGTACCACGTAATCCTACATTCCGAAAAATGCAAAAGAAAGAGCTTAAGGCCTTATATCCCTTCCTTTACTGTTGACCCTTTAAAGCGGACATTATTTCTGACCTATTCCTTGGTATCAACACTGGACAGAGTATGATTATGACTACCTTTAGAATGCTATCATGTTTCTTGTGACCAAAGGTTAAACATTGACCCATAGAAAGTTTGTGGTATCGACTTCAACTTTCCTCTCCAGAGAAGAATGTGCTTTGAACAAAAGGCATTAGGTTGTGTGGGTCTTGGCAACATGTAAATTACATAAACAAATGTAAAGACGGAACATTTCCTCACCTAACATTATCAATTAATTTATTCCCAGACACTGCACTTAATCACAGGCCAATGAAACTGATGACAACAAGAGGTATAGAACACCCAGCCATAAGCAGTGGTGTTGCATGAACCCAATGATAAACTCTGACCAGGAAGTGTTCATCAAAGTGCCCACTCCACACTTCTCGTGTAAACAGTGCCATTGCAAAGGATCATTGAGTATTGGAAAGCGGCAGATGATTCTTCAGTTTAAACCACTTGCTTCAGCATTATACACCACAGTATAAAGAGGGAATTGGCTTGAAAATAGTAATGTGAAACAGTAAAAGAACCTTCAACATCTCTCTGATAGGTGTTCTTACCAGTGCAAATAAGACATAGATATCATGTATACCTTTGTATTTGAGAAGAGGCGGTATTGCTTGGGCTCTTCACGGTCATTTTGGCCTCCACTTCCTCACTGTTCTCCGTCTTCTTTTCAGCAGCACACTTTGTTCCACAGGGTAGGTTGCGTCATCTAGTACTTGGTTAAGGATTTTTTTTTTCTCAAAGAGCTACTAATTATTGTTTCAATAATGGTTGTGAAGGAAAGCAGCCAGTAGCTTGAGAAGAATGTTGTGCAAAGTACTGTTACACCAAATTCCAGGACAGCATGCCACCACATAACAACAGGAATAATGTTGAAAATGCTGTAAATGCCACTCAATCCCTTGTTTTGAAAAAAGAAAATACAACAACACAGATTTACTACTTGACCTAAGAACCCAACTCATTTGACCTTTCATCCTGTTTTTCTGCACTAGGTCGGTCGCTTACCAATCCTGACTGGCTTGATCCATGGGCTGCATCGCAGGCAGACACGTAGTACCACGTAATCCTACATTCCGAAAAATGCAAAAGAAAGAGCCTAAGGCCCTATATCCCTTCCTTTACTGTTGACCCTTTAAAGCGGACATTATTTCTGACCTATTCCTTGGTATCAACACTGGACAGAGTATGATTATGACTACCTTTAGAATGCTATCATGTTTCTTGTGACCAAAGGTTAAACATTGACCCATAGAAAGTTTGTGGTATCGACTTCAACTTTCCTCTCCAGAGAAGAATGTGCTTTGAACAAAAGGCATTAGGTTGTGTGGGTCTTGGCAACATGTAAATTACATAAACAAATGTAAAGACGGAACATTTCCTCACCTAACATTATCAATTAATTTATTCCCAGACACTGCACTTAATCACAGGCCAATGAAACTGATGACAACAAGAGGTATAGAACACCCAGCCATAAGCAGTGGTGTTGCATGAACCCAATGATAAACTCTGACCAGGAAGCGTTCATCAAAGTGCCCACTCCACACTTCTCGTGTAAACAGTGCCATTGCAAAGGATGATTGAGTATTGGAAAGCGGCAGATGATTCTTCTGTTTAAACCACTTGCTTCAGCATTATACACCACAGTATAAAGAGGGAATTGGCTTGAAAATAGCAATGTGAAACAGTAAAAGAACCTTCAACATCTCTCTGATAGGTGTTCTTACCAGTGCAAATAAGACATAGATATCATGTATACCTTTGTATTTGAGAAGAGGCGGTATTGCTGGGGCTGTTCATGGTCATCTTGGCCTCCACTTCCTCACTGTTCTCCGTCTTCTTTTCAGCAGCACACTTTGTTCCACAGGGTAGGTTGCGTCATCTAGTACTTGGTTAAGGATTTTTTTTTTTTCCCAAAGAGCTACTAATTATTGTTTCAATGATGGTTGTGAAGGAAAGCAGCCAGTAGCTTGAGAAGAATGTTGTGCAAAGTACTGTTACACCAAATTCCAGGACAGCATGCCACCACATAACAACAGGAATAATGTTGAAAATGCTGTAAACGCCACTCAATCCCTTGTTTTAAAAAAAGAAAATACAACAACACAGATTTCCTACTTGACCTAAGAACCCAACTCATTTGACCTTTCATCCTGTTTTTCTGCACTAGGTCGCTTACCAATCCTGACTGGCTTGATCCATGGGCTGCATCGCAGGCAGACACGTAGTAACACGTAATCCTACATTCCGAAAAATGCAAAAGAAAGAGCTTAAGGCCCTATATCCCTTCCTTTACTGTTGACCCTTTAAAGCGGACATTATTTCTGACCTATTCCTTGGTATCAACACTGGACAGAGTATGATCATGACTACCTATAGAATGCTATCATGTTTCTTGTGACCAAAGGTTAAACATTGACCCATAGAAAGTTTGTGGTATCGACTTCAACTTTCCTCTCCAGAGAAGAATGTGCTTTGAACAAAAGGCATTAGGTTGTGTGGGTCTTGGCAACATGTAAATTACATAAACAAATGTAAAGACGGAACATTTCCTCACCTAACATTATCAATTAATTTATTCCCAGACACTGCACTTAATCACAGGCCAATGAAACTGATGACAACAAGAGGTATAGAACACCCAGCCATAAGCAGTGGTGTTGCATGAACCCAATGATAAACTCTGACCAGGAAGTGTTCATCAAAGTGCCCACTCCACACTTCTCGTGTAAACAGTGCCATCGCAAAGGATCATTGAGTATTGGAAAACGGCAGATGATTCTTCTGTTTAAACCACTTGCTTCAGCATTATACACCACAGTATAAAGAGGGAATTGGCTTGAAAATAGTAATGTGAAACAGGAAAAGAACCTTCAACATCTCTCTGATAGGTGTTCTTACCAGTGCAAATAAGACATAGATATCATGTATACCTTTGTATTTGAGAAGAGGTGGTATTGCTCGGGCTCTTCACGGTCATCTTGGCCTCCACTTCCTCACTGTTCTCCGTCTTCTTTTCAGCAGCACACTTTGTTCCACAGGGTAGGTTGCGTCATCTAGTACTTGGTTAAGGATTTTTTTTTTCCCAAAGAGCTCCTAATTATTGTTTCAATGATGGTTGTGAAGGAAAGCAGCCAGTAGCTTGAGAAGAATGTTGTGCAAAGTACTGTTACACCAAATTCCAGGACAGCATGCCACCACATAACAACAGGAATAATGTTGAAAATGCTGTAAACGCCACTCAATCCCTTGTTTTGAAAAAAGAAAATACAACGACACAGATTTACTACTTGACCTAAGAACCCAACTCATTTGACCTTTCATCCTGTTTTTCTGCACTAGGTCGGTCGCTTACCAATCCTGACTGGCTTGATCCATGGGCTGCATCTCAGGCAGACACATAGTACCACGTAATCCTACATTCCGAAAAATGCAAAAGAAAGAGCTTAAGGCCCTATATCCCTTCCTTTACTGTTGACCCTTTAAAGCGGACATTATTTCTGACCTATTCCTTGGTATCAACACTGGACAGAGTACGATCATGACTACCTATAGAATGCTATCATGTTTCTTGTGACCAAAGGTTAAACATTGACCCATAGAAAGTTTGTGGTATCGACTTCAACTTTCCTCTCCAGAGAAGAATGTGCTTTGAACAAAAGGCATTAGGTTGTGTGGGTCTTGGCAACATGTAAATTACATAAACAAATGTAAAGACGGAACATTTCCTCACCTAACATTATCAATTAATTTATTCCCAGACACTGCACTTAATCACAGGCCAATGAAACTGATGACAACAAGAGGTATAGAACACCCAGCCATAAGCAGTGGTGTTGCATGAACCCAATGATAAACTCTGACCAGGAAGTGTTCATCAAAGTGCCCACTCCACACTTCTCGTGTAAACAGTGCCATTGCAAAGGATCATTGAGTATTGGAAAGCGGCAGATGATTCTTCTGTTTAAACCACTTGCTTCAGCATTATACACCACAGTATAAAGAGGGAATTGGCTTGAAAATAGCAATGTGAAACAGTAAAAGAACCTTCAACATCTCTCTGATAGGTGTTCTTACCAGTGCAAATAAGACATAGATATCATGTATACCTTTGTATTTGAGAAGAGGCGGTATTGCTGGGGCTGTTCACGGTCATCTTGGCCTCCACTTCCTCACTGTTCTCCGTCTTCTTTTCAGCAGCACACTTTGTTCCACAGGGTAGGTTGCGTCATCTAGTACTTGGTTAAGGATTTTTTTTTTCCCAAAGAGCTCCTAATTATTGTTTCAATGATGGTTGTGAAGGAAAGCAGCCAGTAGCTTGAGAAGAATGTTGTGCAAAGTACTGTTACACCAAATTCCAGGACAGCATGCCACCACATAACAACAGGAATAATGTTGAAAATGCTGTAAACGCCACTCAATCCCTTGTTTTGAAAAAAGAAAATACAACGACACAGATTTACTACTTGACCTAAGAACCCAACTCATTTGACCTTTCATCCTGTTTTTCTGCACTAGGTCGGTCGCTTACCAATCCTGACTGGCTTGATCCATGGGCTGCATCTCAGGCAGACACATAGTACCACGTAATCCTACATTCCGAAAAATGCAAAAGAAAGAGCTTAAGGCCCTATATCCCTTCCTTTACTGTTGACCCTTTAAAGCGGACATTATTTCTGACCTATTCCTTGGTATCAACACTGGACAGAGTACGATCATGACTACCTATAGAATGCTATCATGTTTCTTGTGACCAAAGGTTAAACATTGACCCATAGAAAGTTTGTGGTATCGACTTCAACTTTCCTCTCCAGAGAAGAATGTGCTTTGAACAAAAGGCATTAGGTTGTGTGGGTCTTGGCAACATGTAAATTACATAAACAAATGTAAAGACGGAACATTTCCTCACCTAACATTATCAATTAATTTATTCCCAGACACTGCACTTAATCACAGGCCAATGAAACTGATGACAACAAGAGGTATAGAACACCCAGCCATAAGCAGTGGTGTTGCATGAACCCAATGATAAACTCTGACCAGGAAGTGTTCATCAAAGTGCCCACTCCACACTTCTCGTGTAAACAGTGCCATTGCAAAGGATCATTGAGTATTGGAAAGCGGCAGATGATTCTTCTGTTTAAACCACTTGCTTCAGCATTATACACCACAGTATAATGAGGGAATTGGCTTGAAAATAGCAATGTGAAACAGTAAAAGAACCTTCAACATCTCTCTGATAGGTGTTCTTACCAGTGCAAATAAGACATAGATATCATGTATACCTTTGTATTTGAGAAGAGGCGGTATTGCTGGGGCTGTTCACGGTCATCTTGGCCTCCACTTCCTCACTGTTCTCCGTCTTCTTTTCAGCAGCACACTTTGTTCCACAGGGTAGGTTGCGTCATCTAGTACTTGGTTAAGGATTTTTTTTTTTTCCCAAAGAGCTACTAATTATTGTTTCAATGATGGTTGTGAAGGAAAGCAGCCAGTAGCTTGAGAAGAATGTTGTGCAAAGTACTGTTACACCAAATTCCAGGACAGCATGCCACCACATAACAACAGGAATAATGTTGAAAATGCTGTAAACGCCACTCAATCCCTTGTTTTAAAAAAAGAAAATACAACAACACAGATTTCCTACTTGACCTAAGAACCCAACTCATTTGACCTTTCATCCTGTTCTTCTGCACTAGGTCGGTCGCTTACCAATCCTGACTGGCTTGATCCATGGGCTGCATCGCAGGCAGACACGTAGTAACACGTAATCCTACATTCCGAAAAATGCAAAAGAAAGAGCTTAAGGCCCTATATCCCTTCCTTTACTGTTGACCCTTTAAAGCGGACATTATTTCTGACCTATTCCTTGGTATCAACACTGGACAGAGTACGATCATGACTACCTATAGAATGCTATCATGTTTCTTGTGACCAAAGGTTAAACATTGACCCATAGAAAGTTTGTGGTATCGACTTCAACTTTCCTCTCCAGAGAAGAATGTGCTTTGAACAAAAGGCATTAGGTTGTGTGGGTCTTGGCAACATGTAAATTACATAAACAAATGTAAAGACGGAACATTTCCTCACCTAACATTATCAATTAATTTATTCCCAGACACTGCACTTAATCACAGGCCAATGAAACTGATGACAACAAGAGGTATAGAACACCCAGCCATAAGCAGTGGTGTTGCATGAACCCAATGATAAACTCTGACCAGGAAGTGTTCATCAAAGTGCCCACTCCACACTTCTCGTGTAAACAGTGCCATTGCAAAGGATCATTGAGTATTGGAAAACGGCAGATGATTCTTCTGTTTAAACCACTTGCTTCAGCATTATACACCACAGTATAAAGAGGGAATTGGCTTGAAAATAGTAATGTGAAACAGGAAAAGAACCTTCAACATCTCTCTGATAGGTGTTCTTACCAGTGCAAATAAGACATAGATATCATGTATACCTTTGTATTTGAGAAGAGGTGGTATTGCTCGGGCTCTTCACGGTCATCTTGGCCTCCACTTCCTCACTGTTCTCCGTCTTCTTTTCAGCAGCACACTTTGTTCCACAGGGTAGGTTGCGTCATCTAGTACTTGGTTAAGGATTTTTTTTTTCCCAAAGAGCTCCTAATTATTGTTTCAATGATGGTTGTGAAGGAAAGCAGCCAGTAGCTTGAGAAGAATGTTGTGCAAAGTACTGTTACACCAAATTCCAGGACAGCATGCCACCACATAACAACAGGAATAATGTTGAAAATGCTGTAAACGCCACTCAATCCCTTGTTTTGAAAAAAGAAAATACAACGACACAGATTTACTACTTGACCTAAGAACCCAACTCATTTGACCTTTCATCCTGTTTTTCTGCACTAGGTCGGTCGCTTACCAATCCTGACTGGCTTGATCCATGGGCTGCATCTCAGGCAGACACATAGTACCACGTAATCCTACATTCCGAAAAATGCAAAAGAAAGAGCTTAAGGCCCTATATCCCTTCCTTTACTGTTGACCCTTTAAAGCGGACATTATTTCTGACCTATTCCTTGGTATCAACACTGGACAGAGTACGATCATGACTACCTATAGAATGCTATCATGTTTCTTGTGACCAAAGGTTAAACATTGACCCATAGAAAGTTTGTGGTATCGACTTCAACTTTCCTCTCCAGAGAAGAATGTGCTTTGAACAAAAGGCATTAGGTTGTGTGGGTCTTGGCAACATGTAAATTACATAAACAAATGTAAAGACGGAACATTTCCTCACCTAACATTATCAATTAATTTATTCCCAGACACTGCACTTAATCACAGGCCAATGAAACTGATGACAACAAGAGGTATAGAACACCCAGCCATAAGCAGTGGTGTTGCATGAACCCAATGATAAACTCTGACCAGGAAGTGTTCATCAAAGTGCCCACTCCACACTTCTCGTGTAAACAGTGCCATTGCAAAGGATCATTGAGTATTGGAAAGCGGCAGATGATTCTTCTGTTTAAACCACTTGCTTCAGCATTATACACCACAGTATAATGAGGGAATTGGCTTGAAAATAGCAATGTGAAACAGTAAAAGAACCTTCAACATCTCTCTGATAGGTGTTCTTACCAGTGCAAATAAGACATAGATATCATGTATACCTTTGTATTTGAGAAGAGGCGGTATTGCTGGGGCTGTTCACGGTCATCTTGGCCTCCACTTCCTCACTGTTCTCCGTCTTCTTTTCAGCAGCACACTTTGTTCCACAGGGTAGGTTGCGTCATCTAGTACTTGGTTAAGGATTTTTTTTTTTTCCCAAAGAGCTACTAATTATTGTTTCAATGATGGTTGTGAAGGAAAGCAGCCAGTAGCTTGAGAAGAATGTTGTGCAAAGTACTGTTACACCAAATTCCAGGACAGCATGCCACCACATAACAACAGGAATAATGTTGAAAATGCTGTAAACGCCACTCAATCCCTTGTTTTAAAAAAAGAAAATACAACAACACAGATTTCCTACTTGACCTAAGAACCCAACTCATTTGACCTTTCATCCTGTTCTTCTGCACTAGGTCGGTCGCTTACCAATCCTGACTGGCTTGATCCATGGGCTGCATCGCAGGCAGACACGTAGTAACACGTAATCCTACATTCCGAAAAATGCAAAAGAAAGAGCTTAAGGCCCTATATCCCTTCCTTTACTGTTGACCCTTTAAAGCGGACATTATTTCTGACCTATTCCTTGGTATCAACACTGGACAGAGTACGATCATGACTACCTATAGAATGCTATCATGTTTCTTGTGACCAAAGGTTAAACATTGACCCATAGAAAGTTTGTGGTATCGACTTCAACTTTCCTCTCCAGAGAAGAATGTGCTTTGAACAAAAGGCATTAGGTTGTGTGGGTCTTGGCAACATGTAAATTACATAAACAAATGTAAAGACGGAACATTTCCTCACCTAACATTATCAATTAATTTATTCCCAGACACTGCACTTAATCACAGGCCAATGAAACTGATGACAACAAGAGGTATAGAACACCCAGCCATAAGCAGTGGTGTTGCATGAACCCAATGATAAACTCTGACCAGGAAGTGTTCATCAAAGTGCCCACTCCACACTTCTCGTGTAAACAGTGCCATTGCAAAGGATCATTGAGTATTGGAAAACGGCAGATGATTCTTCTGTTTAAACCACTTGCTTCAGCATTATACACCACAGTATAAAGAGGGAATTGGCTTGAAAATAGTAATGTGAAACAGGAAAAGAACCTTCAACATCTCTCTGATAGGTGTTCTTACCAGTGCAAATAAGACATAGATATCATGTATACCTTTGTATTTGAGAAGAGGTGGTATTGCTCGGGCTCTTCACGGTCATCTTGGCCTCCACTTCCTCACTGTTCTCCGTCTTCTTTTCAGCAGCACACTTTGTTCCACAGGGTAGGTTGCGTCATCTAGTACTTGGTTAAGGATTTTTTTTTTCCCAAAGAGCTCCTAATTATTGTTTCAATGATGGTTGTGAAGGAAAGCAGCCAGTAGCTTGAGAAGAATGTTGTGCAAAGTACTGTTACACCAAATTCCAGGACAGCATGCCACCACATAACAACAGGAATAATGTTGAAAATGCTGTAAACGCCACTCAATCCCTTGTTTTGAAAAAAGAAAATACAACAACACAGATTTACTACTTGACCTAAGAACCCAACTCATTTGACCTTTCATCCTGTTTTTCTGCACTAGGTCGGTCGCTTACCAATCCTGACTGGCTTGATCCATGGGCTGCATCGCAGGCAGACACGTAGTACCACGTAATCCTACATTCCGAAAAATGCAAAAGAAAGAGCTTAAGGCCCTATATCCCTTCCTTTACTGTTGACCCTTTAAAGCGGACATTATTTCTGACCTATTCCTTGGTATCAACACTGGACAGAGTACGATCATGACTACCTATAGAATGCTATCATGTTTCTTGTGACCAAAGGTTAAACATTGACCCATAGAAAGTTTGTGGTATCGACTTCAACTTTCCTCTCCAGAGAAGAATGTGCTTTGAACAAAAGGCATTAGGTTGTGTGGGTCTTGGCAACATGTAAATTACATAAACAAATGTAAAGACGGAACATTTCCTCACCTAACATTATCAATTAATTTATTCCCAGACACTGCACTTAATCACAGGCCAATGAAACTGATGACAACAAGAGGTATAGAACACCCAGCCATAAGCAGTGGTGTTGCATGAACCCAATGATAAACTCTGACCAGGAAGTGTTCATCAAAGTGCCCACTCCACACTTCTCGTGTAAACAGTGCCATTGCAAAGGATCATTGAGTATTGGAAAGCGGCAGATGATTCTTCTGTTTAAACCACTTGCTTCAGCATTATACACCACAGTATAAAGAGGGAATTGGCTTGAAAATAGCAATGTGAAACAGTAAAAGAACCTTCAACATCTCTCTGATAGGTGTTCTTACCAGTGCAAATAAGACATAGATATCATGTATACCTTTGTATTTGAGAAGAGGCGGTATTGCTGGGGCTGTTCATGGTCATCTTGGCCTCCACTTCCTCACTGTTCTCCGTCTTCTTTTCAGCAGCACACTTTGTTCCACAGGGTAGGTTGCGTCATCTAGTACTTGGTTAAGGATTTTTTTTTTTTCCCAAAGAGCTACTAATTATTGTTTCAATGATGGTTGTGAAGGAAAGCAGCCAGTAGCTTGAGAAGAATGTTGTGCAAAGTACTGTTACACCAAATTCCAGGACAGCATGCCACCACATAACAACAGGAATAATGTTGAAAATGCTGTAAACGCCACTCAATCCCTTGTTTTAAAAAAAGAAAATACAACAACACAGATTTCCTACTTGACCTAAGAACCCAACTCATTTGACCTTTCATCCTGTTTTTCTGCACTAGGTCGCTTACCAATCCTGACTGGCTTGATCCATGGGCTGCATCGCAGGCAGACACGTAGTAACACGTAATCCTACATTCCGAAAAATGCAAAAGAAAGAGCTTAAGGCCCTATATCCCTTCCTTTACTGTTGACCCTTTAAAGCGGACATTATTTCTGACCTATTCCTTGGTATCAACACTGGACAGAGTACGATCATGACTACCTATAGAATGCTATCATGTTTCTTGTGACCAAAGGTTAAACATTGACCCATAGAAAGTTTGTGGTATCGACTTCAACTTTCCTCTCCAGAGAAGAATGTGCTTTGAACAAAAGGCATTAGGTTGTGTGGGTCTTGGCAACATGTAAATTACATAAACAAATGTAAAGACGGAACATTTCCTCACCTAACATTATCAATTAATTTATTCCCAGACACTGCACTTAATCACAGGCCAATGAAACTGATGACAACAAGAGGTATAGAACACCCAGCCATAAGCAGTGGTGTTGCATGAACCCAATGATACTCTGACCAGGAAGTGTTCATCAAAGTGCCCACTCCACACTTCTCGTGTAAACAGTGCCATTGCAAAGGATCATTGAGTATTGGAAAGCGGCAGATGATTCTTCTGTTTAAACCACTTGCTTCAGCATTATACACCACAGTATAAAGAGGGAATTGGCTTGAAAATAGTAATGTGAAACAGTAAAAGAACCTTCAACATCTCTCTGATAAGTGTTCTTACCAGTGCAAATAAGACATAGATATCATGTATACCTTTGTATTTGAGAAGAGGCGGTATTGCTCGGGCTGTTCACGGTCATCTTGGCCTCCACTTCCTCACTGTTCTCTGTCTTCTTTTCAGCAGCACACTATGTTCCACAGGGTAGGTTGGGTCATCTAGTACTTGGTTAAGGATTTTTTTTTTCCCAAAGAGTTACTAATTATTGTTTCAATGATGGTTGTGAAGGAAAGCAGCCAGTAGCTTGAGAAGAATGTTGTGCAAAGTACTGTTACACCAAATTCCAGGACAGCATGCCACCACATAACAACAGGAATAATGTTGAAAATGCTGTAAACGCCACTCAATCCCTTGTTTTGAAAAAAGAAAATACAACAACACAGATTTACTACTTGACCTAAGAACCCAACTCATTTGACCTTTCATCCTGTTTTTCTGCACTAGGTCGGTCGCTTACCAATCCTGACTGGCTTGATCCATGGGCTGCATCGCAGGCAGACACGTAGTACCACGTAATCCTACATTCCGAAAAATGCAAAACAAAGAGCTTAAGGCCCTATATCCCTTCCTTTACTGTTGACCCTTTAAAGTGGACATTATTTCTGACCTATTCCTTGGTATCAACACTGGACAGAGTACGATCATGACTACCTATAGAATGCTATCATGTTTCTTGTGACCAAAGGTTAAACATTGACGCATAGAAAGTTTGTGGTATCGACTTCAACTTTCCTCTCCAGAGAAGAATGTGCTTTGAACAAAAGGCATTAGGTTGTGTGGGTCTTGGCAACATGTAAATTACATAAACAAATGTAAAGACAGAACATTTCCTCACCTAACATTATCAATTAATTTATTCCCAGACACTGCACTTAATCACAGGCCAATGAAACTGATGACAACAAGAGGTATAGAACACCCAGCCATAAGCAGTGGTGTTGCATGAACCCAATGATAAACTCTGACCAGGAAGTGTTCATCAAAGTGCCCACTCCACACTTCTCGTGTAAACAGTGCCATTGCAAAGGATCATTGAGTATTGGAAAGCGGCAGATGATTCTTCTGTTTAAACCACTTGCTTCAGCATTATACACCACAGTATAAAGAGGGAATTGGCTTGAAAGTAGCAATGTGAAACAGTAAAAGAACCTTCAACATCTCTCTGATAGGTGTTCTTACCAGTGCAAATAAGACATAGATATCATGTATACCTTTGTATTTGAGAAGAGGCGGTATTGCTCGGGCTGTTCACGGTCATCTTGGCCTCCACTTCCTCACTGTTCTCCGTCTTCTTTTCAGCAGCACACTTTGTTCCACAGGGTAGGTTGCGTTATCTAGTACTTGGTTAAGGATTTTTTTTTTTTCCCAAAGAGCTACTAATTATTGTTTCAATGATGGTTGTGAAGGAAAGCAGCCAGTAGCTTGAGAAGAATGTTGTGCAAAGTACTGTTACACCAAATTCCAGGACAGCATGCCACCACATAACAACAGGAATAATGTTGAAAATGCTGTAAACGCCACTCAATCCCTTCTTTTAAAAAAAGAAAATACAACAACACAGATTTCCTACTTGACCTAAGAACCCAACTCATTTGACCTTTCATCCTGTTTTTCTGCACTAGGTCGCTTACCAATCCTGACTGGCTTGATGCATGGGCTGCATCGCAGGCAGACACGTAGTAACACGTAATCCTACATTCCGAAAAATGCAAAAGAAAGAGCTTAAGGCCCTATATCCCTTCCTTTACTGTTGACCCTTTAAAGCGGACATTATTTCTGACCTATTCCTTGGTATCAACACTGGACAGAGTACGATCATGACTACCTTTAGAATGCTATCATGTTTCTTGTGACCAAAGGTTAAACATTGACCCATAGAAAGTTTGTGGTATCGACTTCAACTTTCCTCTCCAGAGAAGAATGTGCTTTGAACAAAAGGCATTAGGTTGTGTGGGTCTTGGAAACATGTAAATTACATAAACAAATGTAAAGACAGAACATTTCCTCACCTAACATTATCAATTAATTTATTCCCAGACACTGCACTTAATCACAGGGCAATGAAACTTATGACAACAAGAGATATAGAACACCCAGCCATAAGCAGTGGTGTTGCATGAACCCAATGATAAACTCTGACCAGGAAGTGTTCATCAAAGTGCCCACTCCACACTTCTCGTGTAAACAGTGCCATTGCAAAGGATCATTGAGTATTGGAAAGCGGCAGATGATTCTTCTGTTTAAACCACTTGCTTCAGCATTATACACCACAGTATAAAGAGGGAATTGGCTTGAAAATAGCAATGTGAAACAGTAAAAGAACCTTCAACATCTCTCTGATAGGTGTTCTTACCAGTGCAAATAAGACATAGATATCATTTATACCTTTGTATTTGAGAAGAGGCGGTATTGCTCGGGCTGTTCACGGTCATCTTGGCCTCCACTTCCTCACTGTTCTCCGTCTTCTTTTCAGCAGCACACTTTGTTCCACAGGGTAGGTTGCGTCATCTAGTACTTGGTTAAGGATTTTTTTTTTCCCAAAGAGCTACTAATTATTGTTTCAATGATGGTTGTGAAGGAAAGCAGCCAGTAGCTTGAGAAGAATGTTGTGCAAAGTACTGTTACACCAAATTCCAGGACAGCATGCCACCACATAACAACAGGAATAATGTTGAAAATGCTGTAAATGCCACTCAATCCTTTGTTTTGAAAAAAGAAAATACAACGACACAGATTTACTACTTGACCTAAGAACCCAACTCATTTGACCTTTCATCCTGTTTTTCTGCACTAGGTCGGTCGCTTACCAATCCTGACTGGCTTGATCCATGGGCTGCATCGCAGGCAGACACGTAGTACCACGTAATCCTACATTCCGAAAAATGCAAAAGAAAGAGCTTAAGGCCCTATATCCCTTCCTTTACTGTTGACCCTTTAAAGCGGACATTATTTCTGACCTATTCCTTGGTATCAACACTGGACAGAGTACGATCATGACTACCTATAGAATGCTATCATGTTTCTTGTGACCAAAGGTTAAACATTGACGCATAGAAAGTTTGTGGTATCGACTTCAACTTTCCTCTCCAGAGAAGAATGTGCTTTGAACAAAAGGCATTAGGTTGTGTGGGTCTTGGCAACATGTAAATTACATAAACAAATGTAAAGACGGAACATTTCCTCACCTAACATTATCAATTAATTTATTCCCAGACACTGCACTTAATCACAGGCCAATGAAACTGATGACAACAAGAGGTATAGAACACCCAGCCATAAGCAGTGGTGTTGCATGAACCCAATGATAAACTCTGACCAGGAAGTGTTCATCAAAGTGCCCACTCCACACTTCTCGTGTAAACAGTGCCATTGCAAAGGATCATTGAGTATTGGAAAGCGGCAGATGATTCTTCTGTTTAAACCACTTGCTTCAGCATTATACACCACAGTATAAAGAGGGAATTGGCTTGAAAATAGCAATGTGAAACAGTAAAAGAACCTTCAACATCTCTCTGATAGGTGTTCTTACCAGTGCAAATAAGACATAGATATCATGTATACCTTTGTATTTGAGAAGAGGCGGTATTGCTCGGGCTCTTCACGGTCATCTTGGCCTCCACTTCCTCGCCGTTCTCCGTCTTCTTTTCAGCAGCACACTTTGTTCCACAGGGTAGGTTGCGTCATCTAGTACTTGGTTAAGGATTTTTTTTTTCCCAAAGAGCTACTAATTATTGTTTCAATGATGGTTGTGAAGGAAAGCAGCCAGTAGCTTGAGAAGAATGTTGTGCAAAGTACTGTTACACCAAATTCCAGGACAGCATGCCACCACATAACAACAGGAATAATGTTGAAAATGCTGTAAACGCCACTCAATCCCTTGTTTTGAAAAAAGAAAATACAACAACACAGATTTACTACTTGACCTAAGAACCCAACTCATTTGACCTTTCATCCTGTTTTTCTGCACTAGGTCGGTCGCTTACCAATCCTGACTGGCTTGATCCATGGGCTGCATCGCAGGCAGACACATAGTACCACGTAATCCTACATTCCGAAAAATGCAAAAGAAAGAGCTTAAGGCCCTATATCCCTTCCTTTACTGTTGACCCTTTAAAGCGGACATTATTTCTGACCTATTCCTTGGTATCAACACTGGTCAGAGTACGATCATGACTACCTATAGAATGCTATCATGTTTCTTGTGACCAAAGGTTAAACATTGACCCATAGAAAGTTTGTGGTATCGACTTCAACTTTCCTCTCCAGAGAAGAATGTGCTTTGAACAAAAGGCATTAGGTTGTGTGGGTCTTGGCAACATGTAAATTACATAAACAAATGTAAAGACGGAACATTTCCTCACCTAACATTATCAATTAATTTATTCCCAGACACTGCACTTAATCACAGGCCAATGAAACTGATGACAACAAGAGGTATAGAACACCCAGCCATAAGCAGTGGTGTTGCATGAACCCAATGATAAACTCTGACCAGGAAGTGTTCATCAAAGTGCCCACTCCACACTTCTCGTGTAAACAGTGCCATTGCAAAGGATCATTGAGTATTGGAAAGCGGCAGATGATTCTTCTGTTTAAACCACTTGCTTCAGCATTATACACCACAGTATAAAGAGGGAATTGGCTTGAAAATAGCAATGTGAAACAGTAAAAGAACCTTCAACATCTCTCTGATAGGTGTTCTTACCAGTGCAAATAAGACATAGATATCATTTATACCTTTGTATTTGAGAAGAGGCGGTATTGCTCGGGCTCTTCACGGTCATCTTGTCCTCCACTTCCTCACTGTTCTCCGTCTTCTTTTCAGCAGCACACTTTGTTCCACAGGGTAGGTTGCGTCATCTAGTACTTGGTTAAGGATTTTTTTTTTCCCAAAGAGCTACTAATTATTGTTTCAATGATGGTTGTGAAGGAAAGCAGCCAGTAGCTTGAGAAGAATGTTGTGCAAAGTACTGTTACACCAAATTCCAGGACAGCATGCCACCACATAACAACAGGAATAATGTTGAAAATGCTGTAAACGCCACTCAATCCCTTGTTTTGAAAAAAGAAAATACAACAACACAGATTTACTACTTGACCTAAGAACCCAACTCATTTGACCTTTCATCCTGTTTTTCTGCACTAGGTCAGTCGCTTACCAATCCTGACTGGCTTGATCCATGGGCTGCATCGCAGGCAGACACGTAGTACCACGTAATCCTACATTCCGAAAAATGCAAGAGAAAGAGCTTAAGGCCCTATATCCCTTCCTTTACTGTTGACCCTTTAAAGCGGACATTATTTCTGACCTATTCCTTGGTATCAACACTGGACAGAGTACGATCATGACTACCTATAGAATGCTATCATGTTTCTTGTGACCAAAGGTTAAACATTGACCCATAGAAAGTTTGTGGTATCGACTTCAACTTTCCTCTCCAGAGAAGAATGTGCTTTGAACAAAAGGCATTAGGTTGTGTGGGTCTTGGCAACATGTAAATTACATAAACAAATGTAAAGACGGAACATTTCCTCACCTAACATTATCAATTAATTTATTCCCAGACACTGCACTTAATCACAGGCCAATGAAACTGATGACAACAAGAGGTATAGAACACCCAGCCATAAGCAGTGGTGTTGCATGAACCCAATGATAAACTCTGACCAGGAAGTGTTCATCAAAGTGCCCACTCCACACTTCTCGTGTAAACAGTGCCATTGCAAAGGATCATTGAGTATTGGAAAGCGGCAGATGATTCTTCTGTTTAAACCACTTGCTTCAGTATTATACACCACAGTATAAAGAGGGAATTGGCTTGAAAATAGCAATGTGAAACAGTAAAAGAACCTTCAACATCTCTCTGATAGGTGTTCTTACCAGTGCAAATAAGACATAGATATCATTTATACCTTTGTATTTGAGAAGAGGCGGTATTGCAGGGGCTGTTCACGGTCATCTTGGCCTCCACTTCCTCACTGTTCTCCGTCTTCTTTTCAGCAGCACACTTTGTTCCACAGGGTAGGTTGCGTCATCTAGTACTTGGTTAAGGATTTTTTTTTTTTCCGAAAGAGCTACTAATTATTGTTTCAATGATGGTTGTGAAGGAAAGCAGCCAGTAGCTTGAGAAGAATGTTGTGCAAAGTACTGTTACACCAAATTCCAGGACAGCATGCCACCACATAACAACAGGAATAATGTTGAAAATGCTGTAAACGCCACTCAATCCCTTGTTTTAAAAAAAGAAAATACAACAACACAGATTTCCTACTTGACCTAAGAACCCAACTCATTTGACCTTTCATCCTGTTTTTCTGCACTAGGTCGCTTACCAATCCTGACTGGCTTGATCCATGGGCTGCATCGCAGGCAGACACGTAGTAACACATAATCCTACATTCCGAAAAATGCAAAAGAAAGAGCTGAAGGCCCTATATCCCTTCCTTTACTGTTGACCCTTTAAAGCGGACATTATTTCTGACCTATTCCTTGGTATCAACACTGGACAGAGTACGATCATGACTACCTATAGAATGCTATCATGTTTCTTGTGACCAAAGGTTAAACATTGACCCATAGAAAGTTTGTGGTATCGACTTCAACTTTCCTCTCCAGAGAAGAATGTGCTTTGAACAAAAGGCATTAGGTTGTGTGGGTCTTGGCAACATGTAAATTACATAAACAAATGTAAAGACGGAACATTTCCTCACCTAACATTATCAATTAATTTATTCCCAGACACTGCACTTAATCACAGGCCAATGAAACTGATGACAACAAGAGGTATAGAACACCCAGCCATAAGCAGTGGTGTTGCATGAACCCAATGATAAACTCTGACCAGGAAGTGTTCATCAAAGTGCCCACTCCACACTTCTCGTGTAAACAGTGCCATTGCAAAGGATCATTGAGTATTGGAAAGTGGCAGATGATTCTTCTGTTTAAACCACTTGCTTCAGCATTATACACCACAGTATAAAGAGGGAATTGGTTTGAAAATAGTAATGTGAAACAGTAAAAGAACCTTCAACATCTCTCTGATAGGTGTTCTTACCAGTGCAAATAAGACAGAGATATCATGTATACCTTTGTATTTGAGAAGAGTTGGTATTGCTCGGGCTCTTCACGGTCATCTTGGCCTCCACTTCCTCACTGTTCTCCGTCTTCTTTTCAGCAGCACACTTTGTTCCACAGGGTAGGTTGCATCATCTAGTACTTGGTTAAGGATTTTTTTTTTCCCAAAGAGCTACTAATTATTGTTTCAATGATGGTTGTGAAGGAAAGCAGCCAGTAGCTTGAGAAGAATGTTGTGCAAAGTACTGTTACACCAAATTCCAGGACAGCATGCCACCACATAAAAACAGGAATAATGTTGAAAATGCTGTAAACGCCACTCAATCCCTTGTTTTGAAAAAAGAAAATACAACGACACAGATTTACTACTTGACCTAAGAACCCAACTCATTTGACCTTTCATCCTGTTTTTCTGCACTAGGTCGGTCGCTTACCAATCCTGACTGGCTTGATCCATGGGCTGCATCTCAGGCAGACACGTAGTACCACGTAATCCTACATTCCGAAAAATGCAAAAGAAAGAGCTTAAGGCCCTATATCCCTTCCTTTACTGTTGACGCTTTAAAGCGGACATTATTTCTGACCTATTCCTTGGTATCAACACTGGACAGAGTACGATCATGACTACCTATAGAATGCTATCATGTTTCTTGTGACCAAAGGTTAAACATTGACCCATAGAAAGTTTGTGGTATCGACTTCAACTTTCCTCTCCAGAGAAGAATGTGCTTTGAACAAAAGGCATTAGGTTGTGTGGGTCTTGGCAACATGTAAATTACATAAACAAATGTAAAGACGGAACATTTCCTCACCTAACATTATCAATTAATTTATTCCCAGACACTGCACTTAATCACAGGCCAATGAAACTGATGACAACAAGAGGTATAGAACACCCAGCCATAAGCAGTGGTGTTGCATGAACCCAATGATAAACTCTGACCAGGAAGTGTTCATCAAAGTGCCCACTCCACACTTCTCGTGTAAACAGTGCCATTGCAAAGGATCATTGAGTATTGGAAAGCGGCAGATGATTCTTCTGTTTAAACCACTTGCTTCAGCATTATACACCACAGTATAAAGAGGGACTTGGCTTGAAAATAGCAATGTGAAACAGTAAAAGAACCTTCAACATCTCTCTGATAGGTGTTCTTACCAGTGCAAATAAGACATAGATATCATGTATACCTTTGTATTTGAGAAGAGGCGGTATTGCTGGGGCTGTTCACGGTCATCTTGGCCTCCACTTCCTCACTGTTCTCCGTCTTCTTTTCAGCAGCACACTTTGTTCCACAGGGTAGGTTGCGTCATCTAGTACTTGGTTAAGGATTTTTTTTTTTTCCCAAAGAGCTACTAATTATTGTTTCAATGATGGTTGTGAAGGAAAGCAGCCAGTAGCTTGAGAAGAATGTTGTGCAAAGTACTGTTACACCAAATTCCAGGACAGCATGCCACCACATAACAACAGGAATAATGTTGAAAATGCTGTAAACGCCACTCAATCCCTTGTTTTAAAAAAAGAAAATACAACAACACAGATTTCCTACTTGACCTAAGAACCCAACTCATTTGACCTTTCATCCTGTTTTTCTGCACTAGGTCGCTTACCAATCCTGACTGGCTTGATCCATGGGCTGCATCGCAGGCAGACACGTAGTAACACGTAATCCTACATTCCGAAAAATGCAAAAGAAAGAGCTTAAGGCCCTATATCCCTTCCTTTACTGTTGACCCTTTAAAGCGGACATTATTTCTGACCTATTCCTTGGTATCAACACTGGACAGAGTACGATCATGACTACCTATAGAATGCTATCATGTTTCTTGTGACCAAAGGTTAAACATTGACCCATAGAAAGTTTGTGGTATCGACTTCAACTTTCCTCTCCAGAGAAGAATGTGCTTTGAACAAAAGGCATTAGGTTGTGTGGGTCTTGGCAACATGTAAATTACATAAACAAATGTAAAGACGGAACATTTCCTCACCTAACATTATCAATTAATTTATTCCCAGACACTGCACTTAATCACAGGCCAATGAAACTGATGACAACAAGAGGTATAGAACACCCAGCCATAAGCAGTGGTGTTGCATGAACCCAATGATAAACTCTGACCAGGAAGTGTTCATCAAAGTGCCCACTCCACACTTCTCGTGTAAACAGTGCCATTGCAAAGGATCATTGAGTATTGGAAAACGGCAGATGATTCTTCTGTTTAAACCACTTGCTTCAGCATTATACACCACAGTATAAAGAGGGAATTGGCTTGAAAATAGTAATGTGAAACAGGAAAAGAACCTTCAACATCTCTCTGATAGGTGTTCTTACCAGTGCAAATAAGACATAGATATCATGTATACCTTTGTATTTGAGAAGAGGTGGTATTGCTCGGGCTCTTCACGGTCATCTTGGCCTCCACTTCCTCACTGTTCTCCGTCTTCTTTTCAGCAGCACACTTTGTTCCACAGGGTAGGTTGCGTCATCTAGTACTTGGTTAAGGATTTTTTTTTTCCCAAAGAGCTCCTAATTATTGTTTCAATGATGGTTGTGAAGGAAAGCAGCCAGTAGCTTGAGAAGAATGTTGTGCAAAGTACTGTTACACCAAATTCCAGGACAGCATGCCACCACATAACAACAGGAATAATGTTGAAAATGCTGTAAACGCCACTCAATCCCTTGTTTTGAAAAAAGAAAATACAACAACACAGATTTACTACTTGACCTAAGAACCCAACTCATTTGACCTTTCATCCTGTTTTTCTGCACTAGGTCGGTCGCTTACCAATCCTGACTGGCTTGATCCATGGGCTGCATTGCAGGCAGACACGTAGTACCACGTAATCCTACATTCCGAAAAATGCAAAAGAAAGAGCTTAAGGCCCTATATCCCTTCCTTTACTGTTGACCCTTTAAAGCGGACATTATTTCTGACCTATTCCTTGGTATCAACACTGGACAGAGTACGATCATGACTACCTATAGAATGCTATCATGTTTCTTGTGACCAAAGGTTAAACATTGACCCATAGAAAGTTTGTGGTATCGACTTCAACTTTCCTCTCCAGAGAAGAATGTGCTTTGAACAAAAGGCATTAGGTTGTGTGGGTCTTGGCAACATGTAAATTACATAAACAAATGTAAAGACGGAACATTTCCTCACCTAACATTATCAATTAATTTATTCCCAGACACTGCACTTAATCACAGGCCAATGAAACTGATGACAACAAGAGGTATAGAACACCCAGCCATAAGCAGTGGTGTTGCATGAACCCAATGATAAACTCTGACCAGGAAGTGTTCATCAAAGTGCCCACTCCACACTTCTCGTGTAAACAGTGCCATTGCAAAGGATCATTGAGTATTGGAAAGCGGCAGATGATTCATCTGTTTAAACCACTTGCTTCAGCATTATACACCACAGTATAAAGAGGGAATTGGCTTGAAAATAGCAATGTGAAACAGTAAAAGAACCTTCAACATCTCTCTGATAGGTGTTCTTACCAGTGCAAATAAGACATAGATATCATGTATACCTTTGTATTTGAGAAGAGGCGGTATTGCTGGGGCTGTTCATGGTCATCTTGGCCTCCACTTCCTCACTGTTCTCCGTCTTCTTTTCAGCAGCACACTTTGTTCCACAGGGTAGGTTGCGTCATCTAGTACTTGGTTAAGGATTTTTTTTTTTCCCAAAGAGCTACTAATTATTGTTTCAATGATGGTTGTGAAGGAAAGCAGCCAGTAGCTTGAGAAGAATGTTGTGCAAAGTACTGTTACACCAAATTCCAGGACAGCATGCCACCACATAACAACAGGAATAATGTTGAAAATGCTGTAAACGCCACTCAATCCCTTGTTTTAAAAAAAGAAAATACAACAACACAGATTTCCTACTTGACCTAAGAACCCAACTCATTTGACCTTTCATCCTGTTTTTCTGCACTAGGTCGCTTACCAATCCTGACTGGCTTGATCCATGGGCTGCATCGCAGGCAGACACGTAGTAACACGTAATCCTACATTCCGAAAAATGCAAAAGAAAGAGCTTAAGGCCCTATATCCCTTCCTTTACTGTTGACCCTTTAAAGCAGACATTATTTCTGACCTATTCCTTGGTATCAACACTGGACAGAGTACGATCATGACTACCTATAGAATGCTATCATGTTTCTTGTGACCAAAGGTTAAACATTGACCCATAGAAAGTTTGTGGTATCGACTTCAACTTTCCTCTCCAGAGAAGAATGTGCTTTGAACAAAAGGCATTAGGTTGTGTGGGTCTTGGCAACATGTAAATTACATAAACAAATGTAAAGACGGAACATTTCCTCACCTAACATTATCAATTAATTTATTCCCAGACACTGCACTTAATCACAGGCCAATGAAACTGATGACAACAAGAGGTATAGAACACCCAGCCATAAGCAGTGGTGTTGCATGAACCCAATGATAAACTCTGACCAGGAAGTGTTCATCAAAGTGCCCACTCCACACTTCTCGTGTAAACAGTGCCATTGCAAAGGATCATTGAGTATTGGAAAGCGGCAGATGATTCTTCTGTTTAAACCACTTGCTTCAGCATTATACACCACAGTATAAAGAGGGAATTGGTTTGAAAATAGTAATGTGAAACAGTAAAAGAACCTTCAACATCTCTCTGATAGGTGTTCTTACCAGTGCAAATAAGACATAGATATCATGTATACCTTTGTATTTGAGAAGAGTTGGTATTGCTCGGGCTCTTCACGGTCATCTTGGCCTCCACTTCCTCACTGTTCTCCGTCTTCTTTTCAGCAGCACACTTTGTTCCACAGGGTAGGTTGCATCATCTAGTACTTGGTTAAGGATTTTTTTTTTCCCAAAGAGCTACTAATTATTGTTTCAATGATGGTTGTGAAGGAAAGCAGCCAGTAGCTTGAGAAGTATGTTGTGCAAAGTACTGTTACACCAAATTCCAGGACAGCATGCCACCACATAACAACAGGAATAATGTTGAAAATGCTGTAAACGCCACTCAATCCCTTGTTTTGAAAAAAGAAAATACAACGACACAGATTTACTACTTGGCCTAAGAACCCAACTCATTTGACCTTTCATCCTGTTTTTCTGCACTAGGTCGGTCGCTTACCAATCCTGACTGGCTTGATCCATGGGCTGCATCTCAGGCAGACACGTAGTACCACGTAATCCTACATTCCGAAAAATGCAAAAGAAAGAGCTTAAGGCCCTATATCCCTTCCTTTACTGTTGACGCTTTAAAGCGGACATTATTTCTGACCTATTCCTTGGTATCAACACTGGACAGAGTACGATCATGACTACCTATAGAATGCTATCATGTTTCTTGTGACCAAAGGTTAAACATTGACCCATAGAAAGTTTGTGGTATCGACTTCAACTTTCCTCTCCAGAGAAGAATGTGCTTTGAACAAAAGGCATTAGGTTGTGTGGGTCTTGGCAACATGTAAATTACATAAACAAATGTAAAGACGGAACATTTCCTCACCTAACATTATCAATTAATTTATTCCCAGACACTGCACTTAATCACAGGCCAATGAAACTGATGACAACAAGAGGTATAGAACACCCAGCCATAAGCAGTGGTGTTGCATGAACCCAATGATAAACTCTGACCAGGAAGTGTTCATCAAAGTGCCCACTCCACACTTCTCGTGTAAACAGTGCCATTGCAAAGGATCATTGAGTATTGGAAAGCGGCAGATGATTCTTCTGTTTAAACCACTTGCTTCAGCATTATACACCACAGTATAAAGAGGGACTTGGCTTGAAAATAGCAATGTGAAACAGTAAAAGAACCTTCAACATCTCTCTGATAGGTGTTCTTACCAGTGCAAATAAGACATAGATATCATGTATACCTTTGTATTTGAGAAGAGGCGGTATTGCTGGGGCTGTTCACAGTCATCTTGGCCTCCACTTCCTCACTGTTCTCCGTCTTCTTTTCAGCAGCACACTTTGTTCCACAGGGTAGGTTGCGTCATCTAGTACTTGGTTAAGGATTTTTTTTTTTTCCCAAAGAGCTACTAATTATTGTTTCAATGATGGTTGTGAAGGAAAGCAGCCAGTAGCTTGAGAAGAATGTTGTGCAAAGTACTGTTACACCAAATTCCAGGACAGCATGCCACCACATAACAACAGGAATAATGTTGAAAATGCTGTAAACGCCACTCAATCCCTTGTTTTAAAAAAAGAAAATACAACAACACAGATTTCCTACTTGACCTAAGAACCCAACTCATTTGACCTTTCATCCTGTTTTTCTGCACTAGGTCGCTTACCAATCCTGACTGGCTTGATCCATGGGCTGCATCGCAGGCAGACACGTAGTAACACGTAATCCTACATTCCGAAAAATGCAAAAGAAAGAGCTTAAGGCCCTATATCCCTTCCTTTACTGTTGACCCTTTAAAGCGGACATTATTTCTGACCTATTCCTTGGTATCAACACTGGACAGAGTACGATCATGACTACCTATAGAATGCTATCATGTTTCTTGTGACCAAAGGTTAAACATTGACCCATAGAAAGTTTGTGGTATCGACTTCAACTTTCCTCTCCAGAGAAGAATGTGCTTTGAACAAAAGGCATTAGGTTGTGTGGGTCTTGGCAACATGTAAATTACATAAACAAATGTAAAGACGGAACATTTCCTCACCTAACATTATCAATTAATTTATTCCCAGACACTGCACTTAATCACAGGCCAATGAAACTGATGACAACAAGAGGTATAGAACACCCAGCCATAAGCAGTGGTGTTGCATGAACCCAATGATAAACTCTGACCAGGAAGTGTTCATCAAAGTGCCCACTCCACACTTCTCGTGTAAACAGTGCCATTGCAAAGGATCATTGAGTATTGGAAAACGGCAGATGATTCTTCTGTTTAAACCACTTGCTTCAGCATTATACACCACAGTATAAAGAGGGAATTGGCTTGAAAATAGTAATGTGAAACAGTAAAAGAACCTTCAACATCTCTCTGATAGGTGTTCTTACCAGTGCAAATAAGACATAGATATCATGTATACCTTTGTATTTGAGAAGAGGTGGTATTGCTCGGGCTGTTCACGGTCATCTTGGCCTCCACTTCCTCACTGTTCTCCGTCTTCTTTTCAGCAGCACACTTTGTTCCACAGGGTAGGTTGCGTCATCTAGTACTTGGTTAAGGATTTTTTTTTTCCCAAAGAGCTCCTAATTATTGTTTCAATGATGGTTGTGAAGGAAAGCAGCCAGTAGCTTGAGAAGAATGTTGTGCAAAGTACTGTTACACCAAATTCCAGGACAGCATGCCACCACATAACAACAGGAATAATGTTGAAAATGCTGTAAACGCCACTCAATCCCTTGTTTTGAAAAAAGAAAATACAACAACACAGATTTACTACTTGACCTAAGAACCCAACTCATTTGACCTTTCATCCTGTTTTTCTGCACTAGGTCGGTCGCTTACCAATCCTGACTGGCTTGATCCATGGGCTGCATCGCAGGCAGACACGTAGTACCACGTAATCCTACATTCCGAAAAATGCAAAAGAAAGAGCTTAAGGCCCTATATCCCTTCCTTTACTGTTGACCCTTTAAAGCGGACATTATTTCTGACCTATTCCTTGGTATCAACACTGGACAGAGTACGATCATGACTACCTATAGAAAGCTATCATGTTTCTTGTGACCAAAGGTTAAACATTGACCCATAGAAAGTTTGTGGTATCGACTTCAACTTTCCTCTCCAGAGAAGAATGTGCTTTGAACAAAAGGCATTAGGTTGTGTGGGTCTTGGCAACATGTAAATTACATAAACAAATGTAAAGACGGAACATTTCCTCACCTAACATTATCAATTAATTTATTCCCAGACACTGCACTTAATCACAGGCCAATGAAACTGATGACAACAAGAGGTATAGAACACCCAGCCATAAGCAGTGGTGTTGCATGAACCCAATGATAAACTCTGACCAGGAAGTGTTCATCAAAGTGCCCACTCCACACTTCTCGTGTAAACAGTGCCATTGCAAAGGATCATTGAGTATTGGAAAGCGGCAGATGATTCTTCTGTTTAAACCACTTGCTTCAGCATTATACACCACAGTATAAAGAGGGAATTGGCTTGAAAATAGCAATGTGAAACAGTAAAAGAACCTTCAACATCTCTCTGATAGGTGTTCTTACCAGTGCAAATAAGACATAGATATCATGTATACCTTTGTATTTGAGAAGAGGCGGTATTGCTCGGGCTGTTCACGGTCATCTTGGCCTCCACTTCCTCACTGTTCTCCGTCTTCTTTTCAGCAGCACACTTGTTCCAAAGGTTGGTTGCGTCATCTAGTACTTGGTTAAGGATTTTTTATTTTTCCCAAAGAGCTACTAATTATTGTTTCAATGGTGGTTGTGAAGGAAAGCAGCCAGTAGCTTGAGAAGAATGTTGTGCAAAGTACTGATACACCAAATTCCAGGAGAGCATGCCACCACATAACAACAGGAATAATGTTGAAAATGCTGTAAACGCCACTCAATCCCTTGTTTTAAAAAAAGAAAATACAACAACACAGATTTCCTACTTGACCTAAGAACCCAACTCATTTGACCTTTCATCCTGTTTTTCTGCACTAGGTCGCTTACCAATCCTGACTGGCTTGATCCATGGGCTGCATCGCAGGCAGACACGTAGTAACACGTAATCCTACATTCCGAAAAATGCAAAAGAAAGAGCTTAAGGCCCTATATCCCTTCCTTTACTGTTGACCCTTTAAAGCGGACATTATTTCTGACCTATTCCTTGGTATCAACACTGGACAGAGTACGATCATGACTACCTATAGAATGCTATCATGTTTCTTGTGACCAAAGGTTAAACATTGACCCATAGAAAGTTTGTGGTATCGACTTCAACTTTCCTCTCCAGAGAAGAATGTGCTTTGAACAAAAGGCATTAGGTTGTGTGGGTCTTGGCAACATGTAAATTACATAAACAAATGTAAAGACGGAACATTTCCTCACCTAACATTATCAATTAATTTATTCCCAGACACTGCACTTAATCACAGGCCAATGAAACTGATGACAACAAGAGGTATAGAACACCCAGCCATAAGCAGTGGTGTTGCATGAACCCAATGATAAACTCTGACCAGGAAGTGTTCATCAAAGTGCCCACTCCACACTTCTCGTGTAAACAGTGCCATTGCAAAGGATCATTGAGTATTGGAAAGCGGCAGATGATTCTTCTGTTTAAACCACTTGCTTCAGCATTATACACCACAGTATAAAGAGGGAATTGGCTTGAAAATAGCAATGTGAAACAGTAAAAGAACCTTCAACATCTCTCTGATAGGTGTTCTTACCAGTGCAAATAAGACATAGATATCATTTATACCTTTGTATTTGAGAAGAGGCGGTATTGCTCGGGCTGTTCACGGTCATCTTGGCCTCCACTTCCTCACTGTTCTCCGTCTTCTTTTCAGCAGCACACTTTGTTCCACAGGGTAGGTTGCGTCATCTAGTACTTGGTTAAGGATTTTTTTTTTCCCAAAGAGCTACTAATTATTGTTTCAATGATGGTTGTGAAGGAAAGCAGCCAGTAGCTTGAGAAGAATGTTGTGCAAAGTACTGTTACACCAAATTCCAGGACAGAATGCCACCACATAACAACAGGAATAATGTTGAAAATGCTGTAAACGCCACTCAATCCCTTGTTTTGAAAAAAGAAAATACAACAACACAGATTTACTACTTGACCTAAGAACCCAACTCATTTGACCTTTCATCCTGTTTTTCTGCACTAGGTCGGTCGCTTACCAATCCTGACTGGCTTGATCCATGGGCTGCATCGCAGGCAGACACGTAGTACCACGTAATCCTACATTCCGAAAAATGCAAAAGAAAGAGCTTAAGGCCCTATATCCCTTCCTTTACTGTTGACCCTTTAAAGCGGACATTATTTCTGACCTATTCCTTGGTATCAACACTGGTCAGAGTACGATCATGACTACCTATAGAATGCTATCATGTTTCTTGTGACCAAAGGTTAAACATTGACCCATAGAAAGTTTGTGGTATCGACTTCAACTTTCCTCTCCAGAGAAGAATGTGCTTTGAACAAAAGGCATTAGGTTGTGTGGGTCTTGGCAACATGTAAATTACATAAACAAATGTAAAGACGGAACATTTCCTCACCTAACATTATCAATTAATTTATTCCCAGACACTGCACTTAATCACAGGCCAATGAAACTGATGACAACAAGAGGTATAGAACACCCAGCCATAAGCAGTGGTGTTGCATGAACCCAATGATAAACTCTGACCAGGAAGTGTTCATCAAAGTGCCCACTCCACACTTCTCGTGTAAACAGTGCCATTGCAAAGGATCATTGAGTATTGGAAAGCGGCAGATGATTCTTCTGTTTAAACCACTTGCTTCAGCATTATACACCACAGTATAAAGAGGGAATTGGCTTGAAAATAGTAATGTGAAACAGTAAAAGAACCTTCAACATCTCTCTGATAGGTGTTCTTACCAGTGCAGATAAGACATAGATATCATGTATACCTTTGTATTTGAGAAGAGTTGGTATTGCTCGGGCTCTTCACGGTCATCTTGGCCTCCACTTCCTCACTGTTCTCCGTCTTCTTTTCAGCAGCACACTTTGTTCCACAGGGTAGGTTGCGTCATCTAGTACTTGGTTAAGGATTTTTTTTTTCCCAAAGAGCTACTAATTATTGTTTCAATGATGGTTGTGAAGGAAAGCAGCCAGTAGCTTGAGAAGAATGTTGTGCAAAGTACTGTTACACCAAATTCCAGGACAGCATGCCACCACATAACAACAGGAATAATGTTGAAAATGCTGTAAACGCCACTCAATCCCTTGTTTTGAAAAAAGAAAATACAACAACAAAGATTTACTACTTGACCTAAGAACCCAACTCATTTGACCTTTCATCCTGTTTTTCTGCACTAGGTCGGTCGCTTACCAATCCTGACTGGCTTGATCCATGGGCTGCATCGCAGGCAGACACGTAGTACCACGTAATCCTACATTCCGAAAAATGCAAAAGAAAGAGCTTAAGGCCCTATATCCCTTCCTTTACTGTTGACCCTTTAAAGCGGACATTATTTCTGACCTATTCCTTGGTATCAACACTGGTCAGAGTACGATCATGACTACCTATAGAATGCTATCATGTTTCTTGTGACCAAAGGTTAAACATTGACCCATAGAAAGTTTGTGGTATCGACTTCAACTTTCCTCTCCAGAGAAGAATGTGCTTTGAACAAAAGGCATTAGGTTGTGTGGGTCTTGGCAACATGTAAATTACATAAACAAATGTAAAGACGGAACATTTCCTCACCTAACATTATCAATTAATTTATTCCCAGACACTGCACTTAATCACAGGCCAATGAAACTGATGACAACAAGAGGTATAGAACACCCAGCCATAAGCAGTGGTGTTGCATGAACCCAATGATAAACTCTGACCAGGAAGTGTTCATCAAAGTGCCCACTCCACACTTCTCGTGTAAACAGTGCCATTGCAAAGGATCATTGAGTATTGGAAAGCGGCAGATGATTCTTCTGTTTAAACCACTTGCTTCAGCATTATACACCACAGTATAAAGAGGGAATTGGCTTGAAAATAGTAATGTGAAACAGTAAAAGAACCTTCAACATCTCTCTGATAGGTGTTCTTACCAGTGCAAATAAGACATAGATATCATGTATACCTTTGTATTTGAGAAGAGTTGGTATTGCTCGGGCTGTTCACGGTCATCTTGGCCTCCACTTCCTCACTGTTCTCCGTCTTCTTTTCAGCAGCACACTTTGTTCCACAGGGTAGGTTGCGTCATCTAGTACTTGGTTAAGGATTTTTTTTTTCCCAAAGAGCTACTAATTATTGTTTCAATGATGGTTGTGAAGGAAAGCAGCCAGTAGCTTGAGAAGAATGTTGTGCAAAGTACTGTTACACCAAATTCCAGGACAGCATGCCACCACATAACAACAGGAATAATGTTGAAAATGCTGTAAACGCCACTCAATCCCTTGTTTTAAAAAAAGAAAATACAACAACACAGATTTCCTACTTGACCTAAGAACCCAACTCATTTGACCTTTCATCCTGTTTTTCTGCACTAGGTCGCTTACCAATCCTGACTGGCTTGATCCATGGGCTGCATCGCAGGCAGACACGTAGTAACACGTAATCCTACATTCCGAAAAATGCAAAAGAAAGAGCTTAAGGCCCTATATCCCTTCCTTTACTGTTGACCCTTTAAAGCGGACATTATTTCTGACCTATTCCTTGGTATCAACACTGGACAGAGTACGATCATGACTACCTATAGAATGCTATCATGTTTCTTGTGACCAAAGGTTAAACATTGACCCATAGAAAGTTTGTGGTATCGACTTCAACTTTCCTCTCCAGAGAAGAATGTGCTTTGAACAAAAGGCATTAGGTTGTGTGGGTCTTGGCAACATGTAAATTACATAAACAAATGTAAAGACGGAACATTTCCTCACCTAACATTATCAATTAATTTATTCCCAGACACTGCACTTAATCACAGGCCAATGAAACTGATGACAACAAGAGGTATAGAACACCCAGCCATAAGCAGTGGTGTTGCATGAACCCAATGATAAACTCTGACCAGGAAGTGTTCATCAAAGTGCCCACTCCACACTTCTCGTGTAAACAGTGCCATTGCAAAGGATCATTGAGTATTGGAAAGCGGCAGATGATTCTTCTGTTTAAACCACTTGCTTCAGCATTATACACCACAGTATAAAGAGGGAATTGGCTTGAAAATAGTAATGTGAAACAGTAAAAGAACCTTCAACATCTCTCTGATAGGTGTTCTTACCAGTGCAAATAAGACATAGATATCATGTATACCTTTGTATTTGAGAAGAGTTGGTATTGCTCGGGCTGTTCACGGTCATCTTGGCCTCCACTTCCTCACTGTTCTCCGTCTTCTTTTCAGCAGCACACTTTGTTCCACAGGGTAGGTTGCGTCATCTAGTACTTGGTTAAGGATTTTTTTTTTCCCAAAGAGCTCCTAATTATTGTTTCAATGATGGTTGTGAAGGAAAGCAGCCAGTAGCTTGAGAAGAATGTTGTGCAAAGTACTGTTACACCAAATTCCAGGACAGCATGCCACCACATAACAACAGGAATAATGTTGAAAATGCTGTAAACGCCACTCAATCCCTTGTTTTGAAAAAAGAAAATACAACAACACAGATTTACTACTTGACCTAAGAACCCAACTCATTTGACCTTTCATCCTGTTTTTCTGCACTAGGTCGGTCGCTTACCAGTCCTGACTGGCTTGATCCATGGGCTGCATCGCAGGCAGACACGTAGTACCACGTAATCCTACATTCCGAAAAATGTAAAAGAAAGAGCTTAAGGCCCTATATGCCTTCCTTTACTGTTGACCCTTTAAAGCGGACATTATTTCTGACCTATTCCTTGGTATCAACACTGGTCAGAGTACGATCATGACTACCTATAGAATGCTATCATGTTTCTTGTGACCAAAGGTTAAACATTGACCCATAGAAAGTTTGTGGTATCGACTTCAACTTTCCTCTCCAGAGAAGAATGTGCTTTGAACAAAAGGCATTAGGTTGTGTGGGTCTTGGCAACATGTAAATTACATAAACAAATGTAAAGACGGAACATTTCCTCACCTAACATTATCAATTAATTTATTCCCAGACACTGCACTTAATCACAGGCCAATGAAACTGATGACAACAAGAGGTATAGAACACCCAGCCATAAGCAGTGGTGTTGCATGAACCCAATGATAAACTCTGACCAGGAAGTGTTCATCAAAGTGCCCACTCCACACTTCTCGTGTAAACAGTGCCATTGCAAAGGATCATTGAGTATTGGAAAGCGGCAGATGATTCTTCTGTTTAAACCACTTGCTTCAGCATTATACACCACAGTATAAAGAGGGAATTGGCTTGAAAATAGCAATGTGAAACAGTAAAAGAACCTTCAACATCTCTCTGATAGGTGTTCTTACCAGTGCAAATAAGACATAGATATCATGTATACCTTTGTATTTGAGAAGAGGCGGTATTGCTGGGGCTGTTCATGGTCATCTTGGCCTCCACTTCCTCACTGTTCTCCGTCTTCTTTTCAGCAGCACACTTTGTTCCACAGGGTAGGTTGCGTCATCTAGTACTTGGTTAAGGATTTTTTTTTTTTCCCAAAGAGCTACTAATTATTGTTTCAATGATGGTTGTGAAGGAAAGCAGCCAGTAGCTTGAGAAGAATGTTGTGCAAAGTACTGTTACACCAAATTCCAGGACAGCATGCCACCACATAACAACAGGAATAATGTTGAAAATGCTGTAAACGCCACTCAATCCCTTGTTTTAAAAAAAGAAAATACAACAACACAGATTTCCTACTTGACCTAAGAACCCAACTCATTTGACCTTTCATCCTGTTTTTCTGCACTAGGTCGCTTACCAATCCTGACTGGCTTGATCCATGGGCTGCATCGCAGGCAGACACGTAGTAACACGTAATCCTACATTCCGAAAAATGCAAAAGAAAGAGCTTAAGGCCCTATATCCCTTCCTTTACTGTTGACCCTTTAAAGCGGACATTATTTCTGACCTATTCCTTGGTATCAACACTGGACAGAGTACGATCATGACTACCTATAGAATGCTATCATGTTTCTTGTGACCAAAGGTTAAACATTGACCCATAGAAAGTTTGTGGTATCGACTGCAACTTTCCTCTCCAGAGAAGAATGTGCTTTGAACAAAAGGCATTAGGTTGTGTGGGTCTTGGCAACATGTAAATTACATAAACAAATGTAAAGACGGAACATTTCCTCACCTAACATTATCAATTAATTTATTCCCAGACACTGCACTTAATCACAGGCCAATGAAACTGATGACAACAAGAGGTATAGAACACCCAGCCATAAGCAGTGGTGTTGCATGAACCCAATGATAAACTCTGACCAGGAAGTGTTCATCAAAGTGCCCACTCCACACTTCTCGTGTAAACAGTGCCATTGCAAAGGATCATTGAGTATTGGAAAGCGGCAGATGATTCTTCTGTTTAAACCACTTGCTTCAGCATTATACACCACAGTATAAAGAGGGAATTGGCTTGAAAATAGCAATGTGAAACAGTAAAAGAACCTTCAACATCTCTCTGATAGGTGTTCTTACCAGTGCAAATAAGACATAGATATCATGTATACCTTTGTATTTGAGAAGAGGCGGTATTGCTCGGGCTGTTCACGGTCATCTTGGCCTCCACTTCCTCACTGTTCTCCGTCTTCTTTTCAGCAGCACACTTGTTCCACAGGGTAGGTTGCGTCATCTAGTACTTGGTTAAGGATTTTTTATTTTTCCCAAAGAGCTACTAATTATTGTTTCAATGGTGGTTGTGAAGGAAAGCAGCCAGTAGCTTGAGAAGAATGTTGTGCAAAGTACTGATACACCAAATTCCAGGAGAGCATGCCACCACATAACAACAGGAATAATGTTGAAAATGCTGTAAACGCCACTCAATCCCTTGTTTTAAAAAAAGAAAATACAACAACACAGATTTCCTACTTGACCTAAGAACCCAACTCATTTGACCTTTCATCCTGTTTTTCTGCACTAGGTCGCTTACCAATCCTGACTGGCTTGATCCATGGGCTGCATCGCAGGCAGACACGTAGTAACACGTAATCCTACATTCCGAAAAATGCAAAAGAAAGAGCTTAAGGCCCTATATCCCTTCCTTTACTGTTGACCCTTTAAAGCGGACATTATTTCTGACCTATTCCTTGGTATCAACACTGGACAGAGTACGATCATGACTACCTATAGAATGCTATCATGTTTCTTGTGACCAAAGGTTAAACATTGACCCATAGAAAGTTTGTGGTATCGACTTCAACTTTCCTCTCCAGAGAAGAATGTGCTTTGAACAAAAGGCATTAGGTTGTGTGGGTCTTGGCAACATGTAAATTACATAAACAAATGTAAAGACGGAACATTTCCTCACCTAACATTATCAATTAATTTATTCCCAGACACTGCACTTAATCACAGGCCAATGAAACTGATGACAACAAGAGGTATAGAACACCCAGCCATAAGCAGTGGTGTTGCATGAACCCAATGATAAACTCTGACCAGGAAGTGTTCATCAAAGTGCCCACTCCACACTTCTCGTGTAAACAGTGCCATTGCAAAGGATCATTGAGTATTGGAAAGCGGCAGATGATTCTTCTGTTTAAACCACTTGCTTCAGCATTATACACCACAGTATAAAGAGGGAATTGGCTTGAAAATAGCAATGTGAAACAGTAAAAGAACCTTCAACATCTCTCTGATAGGTGTTCTTACCAGTGCAAATAAGACATAGATATCATTTATACCTTTGTATTTGAGAAGAGGCGGTATTGCTCGGGCTGTTCACGGTCATCTTGGCCTCCACTTCCTCACTGTTCTCCGTCTTCTTTTCAGCAGCACACTTTGTTCCACAGGGTAGGTTGCGTCATCTAGTACTTGGTTAAGGATTTTTTTTTTCCCAAAGAGCTACTAATTATTGTTTCAATGATGGTTGTGAAGGAAAGCAGCCAGTAGCTTGAGAAGAATGTTGTGCAAAGTACTGTTACACCAAATTCCAGGACAGAATGCCACCACATAACAACAGGAATAATGTTGAAAATGCTGTAAACGCCACTCAATCCCTTGTTTTGAAAAAAGAAAATACAACAACACAGATTTACTACTTGACCTAAGAACCCAACTCATTTGACCTTTCATCCTGTTTTTCTGCACTAGGTCGGTCGCTTACCAATCCTGACTGGCTTGATCCATGGGCTGCATCGCAGGCAGACACGTAGTACCACGTAATCCTACATTCCGAAAAATGCAAAAGAAAGAGCTTAAGGCCCTATATCCCTTCCTTTACTGTTGACCCTTTAAAGCGGACATTATTTCTGACCTATTCCTTGGTATCAACACTGGTCAGAGTACGATCATGACTACCTATAGAATGCTATCATGTTTCTTGTGACCAAAGGTTAAACATTGACCCATAGAAAGTTTGTGGTATCGACTTCAACTTTCCTCTCCAGAGAAGAATGTGCTTTGAACAAAAGGCATTAGGTTGTGTGGGTCTTGGCAACATGTAAATTACATAAACAAATGTAAAGACGGAACATTTCCTCACCTAACATTATCAATTAATTTATTCCCAGACACTGCACTTAATCACAGGCCAATGAAACTGATGACAACAAGAGGTATAGAACACCCAGCCATAAGCAGTGGTGTTGCATGAACCCAATGATAAACTCTGACCAGGAAGTGTTCATCAAAGTGCCCACTCCACACTTCTCGTGTAAACAGTGCCATTGCAAAGGATCATTGAGTATTGGAAAGCGGCAGATGATTCTTCTGTTTAAACCACTTGCTTCAGCATTATACACCACAGTATAAAGAGGGAATTGGCTTGAAAATAGTAATGTGAAACAGTAAAAGAACCTTCAACATCTCTCTGATAGGTGTTCTTACCAGTGCAAATAAGACATAGATATCATGTATACCTTTGTATTTGAGAAGAGTTGGTATTGCTCGGGCTCTTCACGGTCATCTTGGCCTCCACTTCCTCACTGTTCTCCGTCTTCTTTTCAGCAGCACACTTTGTTCCACAGGGTAGGTTGCGTCATCTAGTACTTGGTTAAGGATTTTTTTTTTCCCAAAGAGCTACTAATTATTGTTTCAATGATGGTTGTGAAGGAAAGCAGCCAGTAGCTTGAGAAGAATGTTGTGCAAAGTACTGTTACACCAAATTCCAGGACAGCATGCCACCACATAACAACAGGAATAATGTTGAAAATGCTGTAAACGCCACTCAATCCCTTGTTTTGAAAAAAGAAAATACAACAACAAAGATTTACTACTTGACCTAAGAACCCAACTCATTTGACCTTTCATCCTGTTTTTCTGCACTAGGTCGGTCGCTTACCAATCCTGACTGGCTTGATCCATGGGCTGCATCGCAGGCAGACACGTAGTACCACGTAATCCTACATTCCGAAAAATGCAAAAGAAAGAGCTTAAGGCCCTATATCCCTTCCTTTACTGTTGACCCTTTAAAGCGGACATTATTTCTGACCTATTCCTTGGTATCAACACTGGTCAGAGTACGATCATGACTACCTATAGAATGCTATCATGTTTCTTGTGACCAAAGGTTAAACATTGACCCATAGAAAGTTTGTGGTATCGACTTCAACTTTCCTCTCCAGAGAAGAATGTGCTTTGAACAAAAGGCATTAGGTTGTGTGGGTCTTGGCAACATGTAAATTACATAAACAAATGTAAAGACGGAACATTTCCTCACCTAACATTATCAATTAATTTATTCCCAGACACTGCACTTAATCACAGGCCAATGAAACTGATGACAACAAGAGGTATAGAACACCCAGCCATAAGCAGTGGTGTTGCATGAACCCAATGATAAACTCTGACCAGGAAGTGTTTATCAAAGTGCCCACTCCACACTTCTCGTGTAAACAGTGCCATTGCAAAGGATCATTGAGTATTGGAAAGCGGCAGATGATTCTTCTGTTTAAACCACTTGCTTCAGCATTATACACCACAGTATAAAGAGGGAATTGGCTTGAAAATAGTAATGTGAAACAGTAAAAGAACCTTCAACATCTCTCTGATAGGTGTTCTTACCAGTGCAAATAAGACATAGATATCATGTATACCTTTGTATTTGAGAAGAGTTGGTATTGCTCGGGCTGTTCACGGTCATCTTGGCCTCCACTTCCTCACTGTTCTCCGTCTTCTTTTCAGCAGCACACTTTGTTCCACAGGGTAGGTTGCGTCATCTAGTACTTGGTTAAGGATTTTTTTTTTCCCAAAGAGCTACTAATTATTGTTTCAATGATGGTTGTGAAGGAAAGCAGCCAGTAGCTTGAGAAGAATGTTGTGCAAAGTACTGTTACACCAAATTCCAGGACAGCATGCCACCACATAACAACAGGAATAATGTTGAAAATGCTGTAAACGCCACTCAATCCCTTGTTTTGAAAAAAGAAAATACAACAACACAGATTTACTACTTGACCTAAGAACCCAACTCATTTGACCTTTCATCCTGTTTTTCTGCACTAGGTCGGTCGCTTACCAATCCTGACTGGCTTGATCCATGGGCTGCATCGCAGGCAGACACGTAGTACCACGTAATCCTACATTCCGAAAAATGCAAAAGAAAGAGCTTAAGGCCCTATATCCCTTCCTTTACTGTTGACCCTTTAAAGCGGACATTATTTCTGACCTATTCCTTGGTATCAACACTGGTCAGAGTACGATCATGACTACCTATAGAATGCTATCATGTTTCTTGTGACCAAAGGTTAAACATTGACCCATAGAAAGTTTGTGGTATCGACTTCAACTTTCCTCTCCAGAGAAGAATGTGCTTTGAACAAAAGGCATTAGGTTGTGTGGGTCTTGGCAACATGTAAATTACATAAACAAATGTAAAGACGGAACATTTCCTCACCTAACATTATCAATTAATTTATTCCCAGACACTGCACTTAATCACAGGCCAATGAAACTGATGACAACAAGAGGTATAGAACACCCAGCCATAAGCAGTGGTGTTGCATGAACCCAATGATAAACTCTGACCAGGAAGTGTTCATCAAAGTGCCCACTCCACACTTCTCGTGTAAACAGTGCCATTGCAAAGGATCATTGAGTATTGGAAAGCGGCAGATGATTCTTCTGTTTAAACCACTTGCTTCAGCATTATACACCACAGTATAAAGAGGGAATTGGCTTGAAAATAGCAATGTGAAACAGTAAAAGAACCTTCAACATCTCTCTGATAGGTGTTCTTACCAGTGCAAATAAGACATAGATATCATTTATACCTTTGTAATTCAGAAGAGGCGGTATTGCTGGGGCTGTTCACGGTCATCTTGGCCTCCACTTCCTCACTGTTCTCCGTCTTCTTTTCAGCAGCACACTTTGTTCCACAGGGTAGGTTGCGTCATCTAGTACTTGGTTAAGGATTTTTTTTTTTTCCCAAAGAGCTACTAATTATTGTTTCAATGATGGTTGTGAAGGAAAGCAGCCAGTAGCTTGAGAAGAATGTTGTGCAAAGTACTGTTACACCAAATTCCAGGACAGCATGCCACCACATAACAACAGGAATAATGTTGAAAATGCTGTAAACGCCACTCAATCCCTTGTTTTAAAAAAAGAAAATACAACAACACAGATTTCCTACTTGACCTAAGAACCCAACTCATTTGACCTTTCATCCTGTTTTTCTGCACTAGGTCGCTTACCAATCCTGACTGGCTTGATCCATGGGCTGCATCGCAGGCAGACACGTAGTAACACGTAATCCTACATTCCGAAAAATGCAAAAGAAAGAGCTTAAGGCCCTATATCCCTTCCTTTACTGTTGACCCTTTAAAGCGGACATTATTTCTGACCTATTCCTTGGTATCAACACTGGTCAGAGTACGATCATGACTACCTATAGAATGCTATCATGTTTCTTGTGACCAAAGGTTAAACATTGACCCATAGAAAGTTTGTGGTATCGACTTCAACTTTCCTCTCCAGAGAAGAATGTGCTTTGAACAAAAGGCATTAGGTTGTGTGGGTCTTGGCAACATGTAAATTACATAAACAAATGTAAAGACGGAACATTTCCTCACCTAACATTATCAATTAATTTATTCCCAGACACTGCACTTAATCACAGGCCAATGAAACTGATGACAACAAGAGGTATAGAACACCCAGCCATAAGCAGTGGTGTTGCATGAACCCAATGATAAACTCTGACCAGGAAGTGTTCATCAAAGTGCCCACTCCACACTTCTCGTGTAAACAGTGCCATTGCAAAGGATCATTGAGTATTGGAAAGCGGCAGATGATTCTTCTGTTTAAACCACTTGCTTCAGCATTATACACCACAGTATAAAGAGGGAATTGGCTTGAAAATAGCAATGTGAAACAGTAAAAGAACCTTCAACATCTCTCTGATAGGTGTTCTTACCAGTGCAAATAAGACATAGATATCATTTATACCTTTGTAATTCAGAAGAGGCGGTATTGCTGGGGCTGTTCACGGTCATCTTGGCCTCCACTTCCTCACTGTTCTCCGTCTTCTTTTCAGCAGCACACTTTGTTCCACAGGGTAGGTTGCGTCATCTAGTACTTGGTTAAGGATTTTTTTTTTTTCCCAAAGAGCTACTAATTATTGTTTCAATGATGGTTGTGAAGGAAAGCAGCCAGTAGCTTGAGAAGAATGTTGTGCAAAGTACTGTTACACCAAATTCCAGGACAGCATGCCACCACATAACAACAGGAATAATGTTGAAAATGCTGTAAACGCCACTCAATCCCTTGTTTTAAAAAAAGAAAATACAACAACACAGATTTCCTACTTGACCTAAGAACCCAACTCATTTGACCTTTCATCCTGTTTTTCTGCACTAGGTCGCTTACCAATCCTGACTGGCTTGATCCATGGGCTGCATCGCAGGCAGACACGTAGTAACACGTAATCCTACATTCCGAAAAATGCAAAAGAAAGAGCTTAAGGCCCTATATCCCTTCCTTTACTGTTGACCCTTTAAAGCGGACATTATTTCTGACCTATTCCTTGGTATCAACACTGGTCAGAGTACGATCATGACTACCTATAGAATGCTATCATGTTTCTTGTGACCAAAGGTTAAACATTGACCCATAGAAAGTTTGTGGTATCGACTTCAACTTTCCTCTCCAGAGAAGAATGTGCTTTGAACAAAAGGCATTAGGTTGTGTGGGTCTTGGCAACATGTAAATTACATAAACAAATGTAAAGACGGAACATTTCCTCACCTAACATTATCAATTAATTTATTCCCAGACACTGCACTTAATCACAGGCCAATGAAACTGATGACAACAAGAGGTATAGAACACCCAGCCATAAGCAGTGGTGTTGCATGAACCCAATGATAAACTCTGACCAGGAAGTGTTCATCAAAGTGCCCACTCCACACTTCTCGTGTAAACAGTGCCATTGCAAAGGATCATTGAGTATTGGAAAGCGGCAGATGATTCTTCTGTTTAAACCACTTGCTTCAGCATTATACACCACAGTATAAAGAGGGAATTGGCTTGAAAATAGCAATGTGAAACAGTAAAAGAACCTTCAACATCTCTCTGATAGGTGTTCTTACCAGTGCAAATAAGACATAGATATCATTTATACCTTTGTAATTCAGAAGAGGCGGTATTGCTGGGGCTGTTCACGGTCATCTTGGCCTCCACTTCCTCACTGTTCTCCGTCTTCTTTTCAGCAGCACACTTTGTTCCACAGGGTAGGTTGCGTCATCTAGTACTTGGTTAAGGATTTTTTTTTTTTCCCAAAGAGCTACTAATTATTGTTTCAATGATGGTTGTGAAGGAAAGCAGCCAGTAGCTTGAGAAGAATGTTGTGCAAAGTACTGTTACACCAAATTCCAGGACAGCATGCCACCACATAACAACAGGAATAATGTTGAAAATGCTGTAAACGCCACTCAATCCCTTGTTTTAAAAAAAGAAAATACAACAACACAGATTTCCTACTTGACCTAAGAACCCAACTCATTTGACCTTTCATCCTGTTTTTCTGCACTAGGTCGCTTACCAATCCTGACTGGCTTGATCCATGGGCTGCATCGCAGGCAGACACGTAGTAACACGTAATCCTACATTCCGAAAAATGCAAAAGAAAGAGCTTAAGGCCCTATATCCCTTCCTTTACTGTTGACCCTTTAAAGCGGACATTATTTCTGACCTATTCCTTGGTATCAACACTGGACAGAGTACGATCATGACTACCTATAGAATGCTATCATGTTTCTTGTGACCAAAGGTTAAACATTGACCCATAGAAAGTTTGTGGTATCGACTTCAACTTTCCTCTCCAGAGAAGAATGTGCTTTGAACAAAAGGCATTAGGTTGTGTGGGTCTTGGCAACATGTAAATTACATAAACAAATGTAAAGACGGAACATTTCCTCACCTAACATTATCAATTAATTTATTCCCAGACACTGCACTTAATCACAGGCCAATGAAACTGATGACAACAAGAGGTATAGAACACCCAGCCATAAGCAGTGGTGTTGCATGAACCCAATGATAAACTCTGACCAGGAAGTGTTCATCAAAGTGCCCACTCCACACTTCTCGTGTAAACAGTGCCATTGCAAAGGATCATTGAGTATTGGAAAGCGGCAGATGATTCTTCTGTTTAAACCACTTGCTTCAGCATTATACACCACAGTATAAAGAGGGAATTGGCTTGAAAATAGCAATGTGAAACAGTAAAAGAACCTTCAACATCTCTCTGATAGGTGTTCTTACCAGTGCAAATAAGACATAGATATCATGTATACCTTTGTATTTGAGAAGAGGCGGTATTGCTGGGGCTGTTCACGGTCATCTTGGCCTCCACTTCCTCACTGTTCTCCGTCTTCTTTTCAGCAGCACACTTTGTTCAACAGGGTAGGTTGCGTCATCTAGTACTTGGTTAAGGATTTTTTTTTTTCCCAAAGAGCTACTAATTATTGTTTCAATGATGGTTGTGAAGGAAAGCAGCCAGTAGCTTGAGAAGAATGTTGTGCAAAGTACTGTTACACCAAATTCCAGGACAGCATGCCACCACATAACAACAGGAATAATGTTGAAAATGCTGTAAACGCCACTCAATCCCTTGTTTTAAAAAAAGAAAATACAACAACACAGATTTCCTACTTGACCTAAGAACCCAACTCATTTGACCTTTCATCCTGTTTTTCTGCACTAGGTCGGTCGCTTACCAATCCTGACTGGCTTGATCCATGGGCTGCATCGCAGGCAGACACGTAGTAACACGTAATCCTACATTCCGAAAAATGCAAAAGAAAGAGCTTAAGGCCCTATATCCCTTCCTTTACTGTTGACCCTTTAAAGCGGACATTATTTCTGACCTATTCCTTGGTATCAACACTGGACAGAGTACGATCATGACTACCTATAGAATGCTATCATGTTTCTTGTGACCAAAGGTTAAACATTGACCCATAGAAAGTTTGTGGTATCGACTTCAACTTTCCTCTCCAGAGAAGAATGTGCTTTGAACAAAAGGCATTAGGTTGTGTGGGTCTTGGCAACATGTAAATTACATAAACAAATGTAAAGACGGAACATTTCTTCACCTACCATTATCAATTAATTTATTCCCAGACACTGCACTTAATCACAGGCCAATGAAACTGATGACAACAAGAGGTATAGAACACCCAGCCATAAGCAGTGGTGTTGCATGAACCCAATGATAAACTCTGACCAGGAAGTGTTCATCAAAGTGCCCGCTCCACACTTCTCGTGTAAACAGTGCCATTGCAAAGGATCATTGAGTATTGGAAAGCGGCAGATGATTCTTCTGTTTAAACCACTTGCTTCAGCATTATACACCACAGTATAAAGAGGGAATTGGCTTGAAAATAGCAATGTGAAACAGTAAAAGAACCTTCAACATCTCTCTGATAGGTGTTCTTACCAGTGCAAATAAGACATAGATATCATGTATACCTTTGTATTTGAGAAGAGGCCGTATTGCTGGGGCTGTTCACGGTCATCTTGGCCTCCACTTCCTCACTGTTCTCCGTCTTCTTTTCAGCAGCACACTTTGTTCCACAGGGTAGGTTGCGTCATCTAGTACTTGGTTAAGGATTTTTTTTTTTCCCAAAGAGCTACTAATTATTGTTTCAATGATGGTTGTGAAGGAAAGCAGCCAGTAGCTTGAGAAGAATGTTGTGCAAAGTACTGTTACACCAAATTCCAGGACAGCATGCCACCACATAACAACAGGAATAATGTTGAAAATGCTGTAAACGCCACTCAATCCCTTGTTTTAAAAAAAGAAAATACAACAACACAGATTTCCTACTTGACCTAAGAACCCAACTCATTTGACCTTTCATCCTGTTTTTCTGCACTAGGTCGCTTACCAATCCTGACTGGCTTGATCCATGGGCTGCATCGCAGGCAGACACGTAGTAACACGTAATCCTACATTCCGAAAAATGCAAAAGAAAGAGCTTAAGGCCCTATATCCCTTCCTTTACTGTTGACCCTTTAAAGCGGACATTATTTCTGACCTATTCCTTGGTATCAACACTGGACAGAGTACGATCATGACTACCTATAGAATGCTATCATGTTTCTTGTGACCAAAGGTTAAACATTGACCCATAGAAAGTTTGTGGTATCGACTTCAACTTTCCTCTCCAGAGAAGAATGTGCTTTGAACAAAAGGCATTAGGTTGTGTGGGTCTTGGCAACATGTAAATTACATAAACAAATGTAAAGACGGAACATTTCCTCACCTAACATTATCAATTAATTTATTCCCAGACACTGCACTTAATCACAGGCCAATGAAACTGATGACAACAAGAGGTATAGAACACCCAGCCATAAGCAGTGGTGTTGCATGAACCCAATGATAAACTCTGACCAGGAAGTGTTCATCAAAGTGCCCACTCCACACTTCTCGTGTAAACAGTGCCATTGCAAAGGATCATTGAGTATTGGAAAGCGGCAGATGATTCTTCTGTTTAAACCACTTGCTTCAGCATTATACACCACAGTATAAAGAGGGAATTGGCTTGAAAATAGCAATGTGAAACAGTAAAAGAACCTTCAACATCTCTCTGATAGGTGTTCTTACCAGTGCAAATAAGACATAGATATCATGTATACCTTTGTATTTGAGAAGAGGCGGTATTGCTGGGGCTGTTCACGGTCATCTTGGCCTCCACTTCCTCACTGTTCTCCGTCTTCTTTTCAGCCTCACACTTTGTTCCACAGGGTAGGTTGCGTCATCTAGTACTTGGTTAAGGATTTTTTTTTTTCCCAAAGAGCTACTAATTATTGTTTCAATGATGGTTGTGAAGGAAAGCAGCCAGTAGCTTGAGAAGAATGTTGTGCAAAGTACTGTTACACCAAATTCCAGGACAGCATGCCACCACATAACAACAGGAATAATGTTGAAAATGCTGTAAACGCCACTCAATCCCTTGTTTTAAAAAAAGAAAATACAACAACACAGATTTCCTACTTGACCTAAGAACCCAACTCATTTGACCTTTCATCCTGTTTTTCTGCACTAGGTCGCTTACCAATCCTGACTGGCTTGATCCATGGGCTGCATCGCAGGCAGACACGTAGTAACACGTAATCCTACATTCCGAAAAATGCAAAAGAAAGAGCTTAAGGCCCTATATCCCTTCCTTTACTGTTGACCCTTTAAAGTGGACATTATTTCTGACCTATTCCTTGGTATCAACACTGGACAGAGTACGATCATGACTACCTATAGAATGCTATCATGTTTCTTGTGACCAAAGGTTAAACATTGACCCATAGAAAGTTTGTGGTATCGACTTCAACTTTCCTCTCCAGAGAAGAATGTGCTTTGAACAAAAGGCATTAGGTTGTGTGGGTCTTGGCAACATGTAAATTACATAAACAAATGTAAAGACGGAACATTTCCTCACCTAACATTATCAATTAATTTATTCCCAGACACTGCACTTAATCACAGGCCAATGAAACTGATGACAACAAGAGGTATAGAACACCCAGCCATAAGCAGTGGTGTTGCATGAACCCAATGATAAACTCTGACCAGGAAGTGTTCATCAAAGTGCCCACTCCACACTTCTCGTGTAAACAGTGCCATTGCAAAGGATCATTGAGTATTGGAAAGCGGCAGATGATTCTTCTGTTTAAACCACTTGCTTCAGCATTATACACCACAGTATAAAGAGGGAATTGGCTTGAAAATAGTAATGTGAAACAGTAAAAGAACCTTCAACATCTCTCTGATAGGTGTTCTTACCAGTGCAAATAAGACATAGATATCATGTATACCTTTGTATTTGAGAAGAGGTGGTATTGCTCGGGCTCTTCACGGTCATCTTGGCCTCCACTTCCTCACTGTTCTCCGTCTTCTTTTCAGCAGCACACTTTGTTCCACAGGGTAGGTTGCGTCATCTAGTACTTGGTTAAGGATTTTTTTTTTCCCAAAGAGCTACTAATTATTGTTTCAATGATGGTTGTGAAGGAAAGCAGCCAGTAGCTTGAGAAGAATGTTGTGCAAAGTACTGTTACACCAAATTCCAGGACAGCATGCCACCACATAACAACAGGAATAATGTTGAAAATGCTGTAAACGCCACTCAATCCCTTGTTTTGAAAAAAGAAAATACAACAACACAGATTTACTACTTGACCTAAGAACCCAACTCATTTGACCTTTCATCCTGTTTTTCTGCACTAGGTCGGTCGCTTACCAATCCTGACTGGCTTGATCCATGGGCTGCATCGCAGGCAGACACGTAGTACCACGTAATCCTACATTCCGAAAAATGCAAAAGAAAGAGCTTAAGGCCCTATATCCCTTCCTTTACTGTTGACCCTTTAAAGCGGACATTATTTCTGACCTATTCCTTGGTATCAACACTGGTCAGAGTACGATCATGACTACCTATAGAATGCTATCATGTTTCTTGTGACCAAAGGTTAAACATTGACCCATAGAAAGTTTGTGGTATCGACTTCAACTTTCCTCTCCAGAGAAGAATGTGCTTTGAACAAAAGGCATTAGGTTGTGTGGGTCTTGGCAACATGTAAATTACATAAACAAATGTAAAGACGGAACATTTCCTCACCTAACATTATCAATTAATTTATTCCCAGACACTGCACTTAATCACAGGCCAATGAAACTGATGACAACAAGAGGTATAGAACACCCAGCCATAAGCAGTGGTGTTGCATGAACCCAATGATAAACTCTGACCAGGAAGTGTTCATCAAAGTGCCCACTCCACACTTCTCGTGTAAACAGTGCCATTGCAAAGGATCATTGAGTATTGGAAAGCGGCAGATGATTCTTCTGTTTAAACCACTTGCTTCAGCATTATACACCACAGTATAAAGAGGGAATTGGCTTGAAAATAGCAATGTGAAACAGTAAAAGAACCTTCAACATCTCTCTGATAGGTGTTCTTACCAGTGCAAATAAGACATAGATATCATGTATACCTTTGTATTTGAGAAGAGGCGGTATTGCTGGGGCTGTCCACTTCCTCACTGTTCTCCGTCTTCTTTTCAGCAGCACACTTTGTTCCACAGGGTAGGTTGCGTCATCTAGTACTTGGTTAAGGATTTTTTTTTTCCCAAAGAGCTACTAATTATTGTTTCAATGATGGTTGTGAAGGAAAGCAGCCAGTAGCTTGAGAAGAATGTTGTGCAAAGTACTGTTACACCAAATTCCAGGACAGCATGCCACCACATAACAACAGGAATAATGTTGAAAATGCTGTAAACGCCACTCAATCCCTTGTTTTAAAAAAAGAAAATACAACAACACAGATTTCCTACTTGACCTAAGAACCCAACTCATTTGACCTTTCATCCTGTTTTTCTGCACTAGGTCGCTTACCAATCCTGACTGGCTTGATCCATGGGCTGCATCGCAGGCAGACACGTAGTAACACGTAATCCTACATTCCGAAAAATGCAAAAGAAAGAGCTTAAGGCCCTATATCCCTTCCTTTACTGTTGACCCTTTAAAGCGGACATTATTTCTGACCTATTCCTTGGTATCAACACTGGACAGAGTACGATCATGACTACCTATAGAATGCTATCATGTTTCTTGTGACCAAAGGTTAAACATTGACCCATAGAAAGTTTGTGGTATCGACTTCAACTTTCCTCTCCAGAGAAGAATGTGCTTTGAACAAAAGGCATTAGGTTGTGTGGGTCTTGGCAACATGTAAATTACATAAACAAATGTAAAGACGGAACATTTCCTCACCTAACATTATCAATTAATTTATTCCCAGACACTGCACTTAATCACAGGCCAATGAAACTGATGACAACAAGAGGTATAGAACACCCAGCCATAAGCAGTGGTGTTGCATGAACCCAATGATAAACTCTGACCAGGAAGTGTTCATCAAAGTGCCCACTCCACACTTCTCGTGTAAACAGTGCCATTGCAAAGGATCATTGAGTATTGGAAAGCGGCAGATGATTCTTCTGTTTAAACCACTTGCTTCAGCATTATACACCACAGTATAAAGAGGGAATTGGCTTGAAAATAGCAATGTGAAACAGTAAAAGAACCTTCAACATCTCTCTGATAGGTGTTCTTACCAGTGCAAATAAGACATAGATATCATGTATACCTTTGTATTTGAGAAGAGGCGGTATTGCTGGGGCTGTTCACGGTCATCTTGGCCTCCACTTCCTCACTGTTCTCCGTCTTCTTTTCAGCAGCACACTTTGTTCCACAGGGTAGGTTGCGTCATCTAGTACTTGGTTAAGGATTTTTTTTTTTCCCAAAGAGCTACTAATTATTGTTTCAATGATGGTTGTGAAGGAAAGCAGCCAGTAGCTTGAGAAGAATGTTGTGCAAAGTACTGTTACACCAAATTCCAGGACAGCATGCCACCACATAACAACAGGAATAATGTTGAAAATGCTGTAAACGCCACTCAATCCCTTGTTTTAAAAAAAGAAAATACAACAACACAGATTTCCTACTTGACCTAAGAACCCAACTCATTTGACCTTTCATCCTGTTTTTCTGCACTAGGTCGGTCGCTTACCAATCCTGACTGGCTTGATCCATGGGCTGCATCGCAGGCAGACACGTAGTAACACGTAATCCTACATTCCGAAAAATGCAAAAGAAAGAGCTTAAGGCCCTATATCCCTTCCTTTACTGTTGACCCTTTAAAGCGGACATTATTTCTGACCTATTCCTTGGTATCAACACTGGACAGAGTACGATCATGACTACCTATAGAATGCTATCATGTTTCTTGTGACCAAAGGTTAAACATTGACCCATAGAAAGTTTGTGGTATCGACTTCAACTTTCCTCTCCAGAGAAGAATGTGCTTTGAACAAAAGGCATTAGGTTGTGTGGGTCTTGGCAACATGTAAATTACATAAACAAATGTAAAGACGGAACATTTCTTCACCTACCATTATCAATTAATTTATTCCCAGACACTGCACTTAATCACAGGCCAATGAAACTGATGACAACAAGAGGTATAGAACACCCAGCCATAAGCAGTGGTGTTGCATGAACCCAATGATAAACTCTGACCAGGAAGTGTTCATCAAAGTGCCCGCTCCACACTTCTCGTGTAAACAGTGCCATTGCAAAGGATCATTGAGTATTGGAAAGCGGCAGATGATTCTTCTGTTTAAACCACTTGCTTCAGCATTATACACCACAGTATAAAGAGGGAATTGGCTTGAAAATAGCAATGTGAAACAGTAAAAGAACCTTCAACATCTCTCTGATAGGTGTTCTTACCAGTGCAAATAAGACATAGATATCATGTATACCTTTGTATTTGAGAAGAGGCCGTATTGCTGGGGCTGTTCACGGTCATCTTGGCCTCCACTTCCTCACTGTTCTCCGTCTTCTTTTCAGCAGCACACTTTGTTCCACAGGGTAGGTTGCGTCATCTAGTACTTGGTTAAGGATTTTTTTTTTTCCCAAAGAGCTACTAATTATTGTTTCAATGATGGTTGTGAAGGAAAGCAGCCAGTAGCTTGAGAAGAATGTTGTGCAAAGTACTGTTACACCAAATTCCAGGACAGCATGCCACCACATAACAACAGGAATAATGTTGAAAATGCTGTAAACGCCACTCAATCCCTTGTTTTAAAAAAAGAAAATACAACAACACAGATTTCCTACTTGACCTAAGAACCCAACTCATTTGACCTTTCATCCTGTTTTTCTGCACTAGGTCGCTTACCAATCCTGACTGGCTTGATCCATGGGCTGCATCGCAGGCAGACACGTAGTAACACGTAATCCTACATTCCGAAAAATGCAAAAGAAAGAGCTTAAGGCCCTATATCCCTTCCTTTACTGTTGACCCTTTAAAGCGGACATTATTTCTGACCTATTCCTTGGTATCAACACTGGACAGAGTACGATCATGACTACCTATAGAATGCTATCATGTTTCTTGTGACCAAAGGTTAAACATTGACCCATAGAAAGTTTGTGGTATCGACTTCAACTTTCCTCTCCAGAGAAGAATGTGCTTTGAACAAAAGGCATTAGGTTGTGTGGGTCTTGGCAACATGTAAATTACATAAACAAATGTAAAGACGGAACATTTCCTCACCTAACATTATCAATTAATTTATTCCCAGACACTGCACTTAATCACAGGCCAATGAAACTGATGACAACAAGAGGTATAGAACACCCAGCCATAAGCAGTGGTGTTGCATGAACCCAATGATAAACTCTGACCAGGAAGTGTTCATCAAAGTGCCCACTCCACACTTCTCGTGTAAACAGTGCCATTGCAAAGGATCATTGAGTATTGGAAAGCGGCAGATGATTCTTCTGTTTAAACCACTTGCTTCAGCATTATACACCACAGTATAAAGAGGGAATTGGCTTGAAAATAGCAATGTGAAACAGTAAAAGAACCTTCAACATCTCTCTGATAGGTGTTCTTACCAGTGCAAATAAGACATAGATATCATGTATACCTTTGTATTTGAGAAGAGGCGGTATTGCTGGGGCTGTTCACGGTCATCTTGGCCTCCACTTCCTCACTGTTCTCCGTCTTCTTTTCAGCCTCACACTTTGTTCCACAGGGTAGGTTGCGTCATCTAGTACTTGGTTAAGGATTTTTTTTTTTCCCAAAGAGCTACTAATTATTGTTTCAATGATGGTTGTGAAGGAAAGCAGCCAGTAGCTTGAGAAGAATGTTGTGCAAAGTACTGTTACACCAAATTCCAGGACAGCATGCCACCACATAACAACAGGAATAATGTTGAAAATGCTGTAAACGCCACTCAATCCCTTGTTTTAAAAAAAGAAAATACAACTACACAGATTTCCTACTTGACCTAAGAACCCAACTCATTTGACCTTTCATCCTGTTTTTCTGCACTAGGTCGCTTACCAATCCTGACTGGCTTGATCCATGGGCTGCATCGCAGGCAGACACGTAGTAACACGTAATCCTACATTCCGAAAAATGCAAAAGAAAGAGCTTAAGGCCCTATATCCCTTCCTTTACTGTTGACCCTTTAAAGTGGACATTATTTCTGACCTATTCCTTGGTATCAACACTGGACAGAGTACGATCATGACTACCTATAGAATGCTATCATGTTTCTTGTGACCAAAGGTTAAACATTGACCCATAGAAAGTTTGTGGTATCGACTTCAACTTTCCTCTCCAGAGAAGAATGTGCTTTGAACAAAAGGCATTAGGTTGTGTGGGTCTTGGCAACATGTAAATTACATAAACAAATGTAAAGACGGAACATTTCCTCACCTAACATTATCAATTAATTTATTCCCAGACACTGCACTTAATCACAGGCCAATGAAACTGATGACAACAAGAGGTATAGAACACCCAGCCATAAGCAGTGGTGTTGCATGAACCCAATGATAAACTCTGACCAGGAAGTGTTCATCAAAGTGCCCACTCCACACTTCTCGTGTAAACAGTGCCATTGCAAAGGATCATTGAGTATTGGAAAGCGGCAGATGATTCTTCTGTTTAAACCACTTGCTTCAGCATTATACACCACAGTATAAAGAGGGAATTGGCTTGAAAATAGTAATGTGAAACAGTAAAAGAACCTTCAACATCTCTCTGATAGGTGTTCTTACCAGTGCAAATAAGACATAGATATCATGTATACCTTTGTATTTGAGAAGAGGTGGTATTGCTCGGGCTCTTCACGGTCATCTTGGCCTCCACTTCCTCACTGTTCTCCGTCTTCTTTTCAGCAGCACACTTTGTTCCACAGGGTAGGTTGCGTCATCTAGTACTTGGTTAAGGATTTTTTTTTTCCCAAAGAGCTACTAATTATTGTTTCAATGATGGTTGTGAAGGAAAGCAGCCAGTAGCTTGAGAAGAATGTTGTGCAAAGTACTGTTACACCAAATTCCAGGACAGCATGCCACCACATAACAACAGGAATAATGTTGAAAATGCTGTAAACGCCACTCAATCCCTTGTTTTGAAAAAAGAAAATACAACAACACAGATTTACTACTTGACCTAAGAACCCAACTCATTTGACCTTTCATCCTGTTTTTCTGCACTAGGTCGGTCGCTTACCAATCCTGACTGGCTTGATCCATGGGCTGCATCTCAGGCAGACACGTAGTACCACGTAATCCTACATTCCGAAAAATGCAAAAGAAAGAGCTTAAGGCCCTATATCCCTTCCTTTACTGTTGACCCTTTAAAGCGGACATTATTTCTGACCTATTCCTTGGTATCAACACTGGTCAGAGTACGATCATGACTACCTATAGAATGCTATCATGTTTCTTGTGACCAAAGGTTAAACATTGACCCATAGAAAGTTTGTGGTATCGACTTCAACTTTCCTCTCCAGAGAAGAATGTGCTTTGAACAAAAGGCATTAGGTTGTGTGGGTCTTGGCAACATGTAAATTACATAAACAAATGTAAAGACGGAACATTTCCTCACCTAACATTATCAATTAATTTATTCCCAGACACTGCACTTAATCACAGGCCAATGAAACTGATGACAACAAGAGGTATAGAACACCCAGCCATAAGCAGTGGTGTTGCATGAACCCAATGATAAACTCTGACCAGGAAGTGTTCATCAAAGTGCCCACTCCACACTTCTCGTGTAAACAGTGCCATTGCAAAGGATCATTGAGTATTGGAAAGCGGCAGATGATTCTTCTGTTTAAACCACTTGCTTCAGCATTATACACCACAGTATAAAGAGGGAATTGGCTTGAAAATAGCAATGTGAAACAGTAAAAGAACCTTCAACATCTCTCTGATAGGTGTTCTTACCAGTGCAAATAAGACATAGATATCATGTATACCTTTGTATTTGAGTAGAGGCGGTATTGCTCGGGCTGTTCACGGTCATCTTGGCCTCCACTTCCTCACTGTTCTCCGTCTTCTTTTCAGCAGCACACTTTGTTCCACAGGGTAGGTTGCGTCATCTAGTACTTGGTTAAGGATTTTTTTTTTTTCCCAAAGAGCTACTAATTATTGTTTCAATGATGGTTGTGAAGGAAAGCAGCCAGTAGCTTGAGAAGAATGTTGTGCAAAGTACTGTTACACCAAATTCCAGGACAGCATGCCACCACATAACAACAGGAATAATGTTGAAAATGCTGTAAACGCCACTCAATCCCTTGTTTTAAAAAAAGAAAATACAACAACACAGATTTCCTACTTGACCTAAGAACCCAACTCATTTGACCTTTCATCCTGTTTTTCTGCACTAGGTCGCTTACCAATCCTGACTGGCTTGATCCATGGGCTGCATCGCAGGCAGACACGTAGTAACACGTAATCCTACATTCCGAAAAATGCAAAAGAAAGAGCTTAAGGCCCTATATCCCTTCCTTTACTGTTGACCCTTTAAAGCGGACATTATTTCTGACCTATTCCTTGGTATCAACACTGGTCAGAGTACGATCATGACTACCTATAGAATGCTATCATGTTTCTTGTGACCAAAGGTTAAACATTGACCCATAGAAAGTTTGTGGTATCGACTTCAACTTTCCTCTCCAGAGAAGAATGTGCTTTGAACAAAAGGCATTAGGTTGTGTGGGTCTTGGCAACATGTAAATTACATAAACAAATGTAAAGACGGAACATTTCCTCACCTAACATTATCAATTAATTTATTCCCAGACACTGCACTTAATCACAGGCCAATGAAACTGATGACAACAAGAGGTATAGAACACCCAGCCATAAGCAGTGGTGTTGCATGAACCCAATGATAAACTCTGACCAGGAAGTGTTCATCAAAGTGCCCACTCCACACTTCTCGTGTAAACAGTGCCATTGCAAAGGATCATTGAGTATTGGAAAGCGGCAGATGATTCTTCTGTTTAAACCACTTGCTTCAGCATTATACACCACAGTATAAAGAGGGAATTGGCTTGAAAATAGCAATGTGAAACAGTAAAAGAACCTTCAACATCTCTCTGATAGGTGTTCTTACCAGTGCAAATAAGACATAGATATCATGTATACCTTTGTATTTGAGTAGAGGCGGTATTGCTCGGGCTGTTCACGGTCATCTTGGCCTCCACTTCCTCACTGTTCTCCGTCTTCTTTTCAGCAGCACACTTTGTTCCACAGGGTAGGTTGCGTCATCTAGTACTTGGTTAAGGATTTTTTTTTTTTCCCAAAGAGCTACTAATTATTGTTTCAATGATGGTTGTGAAGGAAAGCAGCCAGTAGCTTGAGAAGAATGTTGTGCAAAGTACTGTTACACCAAATTCCAGGACAGCATGCCACCACATAACAACAGGAATAATGTTGAAAATGCTGTAAACGCCACTCAATCCCTTGTTTTAAAAAAAGAAAATACAACAACACAGATTTCCTACTTGACCTAAGAACCCAACTCATTTGACCTTTCATCCTGTTTTTCTGCACTAGGTCGCTTACCAATCCTGACTGGCTTGATCCATGGGCTGCATCGCAGGCAGACACGTAGTAACACGTAATCCTACATTCCGAAAAATGCAAAAGAAAGAGCTTAAGGCCCTATATCCCTTCCTTTACTGTTGACCCTTTAAAGCGGACATTATTTCTGACCTATTCCTTGGTATCAACACTGGACAGAGTACGATCATGACTACCTATAGAATGCTATCATGTTTCTTGTGACCAAAGGTTAAACATTGACCCATAGAAAGTTTGTGGTATCGACTTCAACTTTCCTCTCCAGAGAAGAATGTGCTTTGAACAAAAGGCATTAGGTTGTGTGGGTCTTGGCAACATGTAAATTACATAAACAAATGTAAAGACGGAACATTTCCTCACCTAACATTATCAATTAATTTATTCCCAGACACTGCACTTAATCACAGGCCAATGAAACTGATGACAACAAGAGGTATAGAACACCCAGCCATAAGCAGTGGTGTTGCATGAACCCAATGATAAACTCTGACCAGGAAGTGTTCATCAAAGTGCCCGCTCCACACTTCTCGTGTAAACAGTGCCATTGCAAAGGATCATTGAGTATTGGAAAGCGGCAGATGATTCTTCTGTTTAAACCACTTGCTTCAGCATTATACACCACAGTATAAAGAGGGAATTGGCTTGAAAATAGTAATGTGAAACAGTAAAAGAACCTTCAACATCTCTCTGATAGGTGTTCTTACCAGTGCAAATAAGACATAGATATCATGTATACCTTTGTATTTGAGAAGAGGTGGTATTGCTCGGGCTCTTCACGGTCATCTTGGCCTCCACTTCCTCACTGTTCTCCGTCTTCTTTTCAGCAGCACACTTTGTTCCACAGGGTAGGTTGCGTCATCTAGTACTTGGTTAAGGATTTTTTTTTTCCCAAAGAGCTACTAATTATTGTTTCAATGATGGTTGTGAAGGAAAGCAGCCAGTAGCTTGAGAAGAATGTTGTGCAAAGTACTGTTACACCAAATTCCAGGACAGCATGCCACCACATAACAACAGGAATAATGTTGAAAATGCTGTAAACGCCACTCAATCCCTTGTTTTGAAAAAAGAAAATACAACAACACAGATTTACTACTTGACCTAAGAACCCAACTCATTTGACCTTTCATCCTGTTTTTCTGCACTAGGTCGGTCGCTTACCAATCCTGACTGGCTTGATCCATGGGCTGCATCTCAGGCAGACACGTAGTACCACGTAATCCTACATTCCGAAAAATGCAAAAGAAAGAGCTTAAGGCCCTATATCCCTTCTTTTACTGTTGACCCTTTAAAGCGGACATTATTTCTGACCTATTCCTTGGTATCAACACTGGTCAGAGTACGATCATGACTACCTATAGAATGCTATCATGTTTCTTGTGACCAAAGGTTAAACATTGACCCATAGAAAGTTTGTGGTATCGACTTCAACTTTCCTCTCCAGAGAAGAATGTGCTTTGAACAAAAGGCATTAGGTTGTGTGGGTCTTGGCAACATGTAAATTACATAAACAAATGTAAAGACGGAACATTTCCTCACCTAACATTATCAATTAATTTATTCCCAGACACTGCACTTAATCACAGGCCAATGAAACTGATGACAACAAGTGGTATAGAACACCCAGCCATAAGCAGTGGTGTTGCATGAACCCAATGATAAACTCTGACCAGGAAGTGTTCATCAAAGTGCCCACTCCACACTTCTCGTGTAAACAGTGCCATTGCAAAGGATCATTGAGTATTGGAAAGCGGCAGATGATTCTTCTGTTTAAACCACTTGCTTCAGCATTATACACCACAGTATAAAGAGGGAATTGGCTTGAAAATAGCAATGTGAAACAGTAAAAGAACCTTCAACATCTCTCTGATAGGTGTTCTTACCAGTGCAAATAAGACATAGATATCATGTATACCTTTGTATTTGAGTAGAGGCGGTATTGCTCGGGCTGTTCACGGTCATCTTGGCCTCCACTTCCTCACTGTTCTCCGTCTTCTTTTCAGCAGCACACTTTGTTCCACAGGGTAGGTTGCGTCATCTAGTACTTGGTTAAGGATTTTTTTTTTTTCCCAAAGAGCTACTAATTATTGTTTCAATGATGGTTGTGAAGGAAAGCAGCCAGTAGCTTGAGAAGAATGTTGTGCAAAGTACTGTTACACCAAATTCCAGGACAGCATGCCACCACATAACAACAGGAATAATGTTGAAAATGCTGTAAACGCCACTCAATCCCTTGTTTTAAAAAAAGAAAATACAACAACACAGATTTCCTACTTGACCTAAGAACCCAACTCATTTGACCTTTCATCCTGTTTTTCTGCACTAGGTCGCTTACCAATCCTGACTGGCTTGATCCATGGGCTGCATCGCAGGCAGACACGTAGTAACACGTAATCCTACATTCCGAAAAATGCAAAAGAAAGAGCTTAAGGCCCTATATCCCTTCCTTTACTGTTGACCCTTTAAAGCGGACATTATTTCTGACCTATTCCTTGGTATCAACACTGGACAGAGTACGATCATGACTACCTATAGAATGCTATCATGTTTCTTGTGACCAAAGGTTAAACATTGACCCATAGAAAGTTTGTGGTATCGACTTCAACTTTCCTCTCCAGAGAAGAATGTGCTTTGAACAAAAGGCATTAGGTTGTGTGGGTCTTGGCAACATGTAAATTACATAAACAAATGTAAAGACGGAACATTTCCTCACCTAACATTATCAATTAATTTATTCCCAGACACTGCACTTAATCACAGGCCAATGAAACTGATGACAACAAGAGGTATAGAACACCCAGCCATAAGCAGTGGTGTTGCATGAACCCAATGATAAACTCTGACCAGGAAGTGTTCATCAAAGTGCCCGCTCCACACTTCTCGTGTAAACAGTGCCATTGCAAAGGATCATTGAGTATTGGAAAGCGGCAGATGATTCTTCTGTTTAAACCACTTGCTTCAGCATTATACACCACAGTATAAAGAGGGAATTGGCTTGAAAATAGTAATGTGAAACAGTAAAAGAACCTTCAACATCTCTCTGATAGGTGTTCTTACCAGTGCAAATAAGACATAGATATCATGTATACCTTTGTATTTGAGAAGAGGTGGTATTGCTCGGGCTCTTCACGGTCATCTTGGCCTCCACTTCCTCACTGTTCTCCGTCTTCTTTTCAGCAGCACACTTTGTTCCACAGGGTAGGTTGCGTCATCTAGTACTTGGTTAAGGATTTTTTTTTTCCCAAAGAGCTACTAATTATTGTTTCAATGATGGTTGTGAAGGAAAGCAGCCAGTAGCTTGAGAAGAATGTTGTGCAAAGTACTGTTACACCAAATTCCAGGACAGCATGCCACCACATAACAACAGGAATAATGTTGAAAATGCTGTAAACGCCACTCAATCCCTTGTTTTGAAAAAAGAAAATACAACAACACAGATTTACTACTTGACCTAAGAACCCAACTCATTTGACCTTTCATCCTGTTTTTCTGCACTAGGTCGGTCGCTTACCAATCCTGACTGGCTTGATCCATGGGCTGCATCTCAGGCAGACACGTAGTACCACGTAATCCTACATTCCGAAAAATGCAAAAGAAAGAGCTTAAGGCCCTATATCCCTTCTTTTACTGTTGACCCTTTAAAGCGGACATTATTTCTGACCTATTCCTTGGTATCAACACTGGTCAGAGTACGATCATGACTACCTATAGAATGCTATCATGTTTCTTGTGACCAAAGGTTAAACATTGACCCATAGAAAGTTTGTGGTATCGACTTCAACTTTCCTCTCCAGAGAAGAATGTGCTTTGAACAAAAGGCATTAGGTTGTGTGGGTCTTGGCAACATGTAAATTACATAAACAAATGTAAAGACGGAACATTTCCTCACCTAACATTATCAATTAATTTATTCCCAGACACTGCACTTAATCACAGGCCAATGAAACTGATGACAACAAGAGGTATAGAACACCCAGCCATAAGCAGTGGTGTTGCATGAACCCAATGATAAACTCTGACCAGGAAGTGTTCATCAAAGTGCCCACTCCACACTTCTCGTGTAAACAGTGCCATTGCAAAGGATCATTGAGTATTGGAAAGCGGCAGATGATTCTTCTGTTTAAACCACTTGCTTCAGCATTATACACCACAGTATAAAGAGGGAATTGGCTTGAAAATAGCAATGTGAAACAGTAAAAGAACCTTCAACATCTCTCTGATAGGTGTTCTTACCAGTGCAAATAAGACATAGATATCATGTATACCTTTGTATTTGAGAAGAGGCGGTATTGCTGGGGCTGTTCACGGTCATCTTGGCCTCCACTTCCTCACTGTTCTCCGTCTTCTTTTCAGCAGCACACTTTGTTCCACAGGGTAGGTTGCGTCATCTAGTACTTGGTTAAGGATTTTTTTTTTTTCCCAAAGAGCTACTAATTATTGTTTCAATGATGGTTGTGAAGGAAAGCAGCCAGTAGCTTGAGAAGAATGTTGTGCAAAGTACTGTTACACCAAATTCCAGGACAGCATGCCACCACATAACAACAGGAATAATGTTGAAAATGCTGTAAACGCCACTCAATCCCTTGTTTTAAAAAAAGAAAATACAACAACACAGATTTCCTACTTGACCTAAGAACCCAACTCATTTGACCTTTCATCCTGTTTTTCTGCACTAGGTCGCTTACCAATCCTGACTGGCTTGATCCATGGGCTGCATCGCAGGCAGACACGTAGTAACACGTAATCCTACATTCCGAAAAATGCAAAAGAAAGAGCTTAAGGCCCTATATCCCTTCCTTTACTGTTGACCCTTTAAAGCGGACATTATTTCTGACCTATTCCTTGGTATCAACACTGGACAGAGTACGATCATGACTACCTATAGAATGCTATCATGTTTCTTGTGACCAAAGGTTAAACATTGACCCATAGAAAGTTTGTGGTATCGACTTCAACTTTCCTCTCCAGAGAAGAATGTGCTTTGAACAAAAGGCATTAGGTTGTGTGGGTCTTGGCAACATGTAAATTACATAAACAAATGTAAAGACGGAACATTTCCTCACCTAACATTATCAATTAATTTATTCCCAGACACTGCACTTAATCACAGGCCAATGAAACTGATGACAACAAGAGGTATAGAACACCCAGCCATAAGCAGTGGTGTTGCATGAACCCAATGATAAACTCTGACCAGGAAGTGTTCATCAAAGTGCCCACTCCACACTTCTCGTGTAAACAGTGCCATTGCAAAGGATCATTGAGTATTGGAAAGCGGCAGATGATTCTTCTGTTTAAACCACTTGCTTCAGCATTATACACCACAGTATAAAGAGGGAATTGGCTTGAAAATAGCAATGTGAAACAGTAAAAGAACCTTCAACATCTCTCTGATAGGTGTTCTTACCAGTGCAAATAAGACATAGATATCATGTATACCTTTGTATTTGAGAAGAGGCGGTATTGCTGGGGCTGTTCACGGTCATCTTGGCCTCCACTTCCTCACTGTTCTCCGTCTTCTTTTCAGCAGCACACTTTGTTCCACAGGGTAGGTTGCGTCATCTAGTACTTGGTTAAGGATTTTTTTTTTTTCCCAAAGAGCTACTAATTATTGTTTCAATGATGGTTGTGAAGGAAAGCAGCCATTAGCTTGAGAAGAATGTTGTGCAAAGTACTGTTACACCAAATTCCAGGACAGCATGCCACCACATAACAACAGGAATAATGTTGAAAATGCTGTAAACGCCACTCAATCCCTTGTTTTAAAAAAAGAAAATACAACAACACAGATTTACTACTTGACCTAAGAACCCAACTCATTTGACCTTTCATCCTGTTTTTCTGCACTAGGTCGGTCGCTTACCAATCCTGACTGGCTTGATCCATGGGCTGCATCGCAGGCAGACACGTAGTACCACGTAATCCTACATTCCGAAAAATGCAAAAGAAAGAGCTTAAGGCCCTATATCCCTTCCTTTACTGTTGACCCTTTAAAGCGGACATTATTTCTGACCTATTCCTTGGTATCAACACTGGGCAGAGTACGATCATGACTACCTATAGAATGCTATCATGTTTCTTGTGACCAAAGGTTAAACATTGACCCATAGAAAGTTTGTGGTATCGACTTCAACTTTCCTCTCCAGAGAAGAATGTGCTTTGAACAAAAGGCATTAGGTTGTGTGGGTCTTGGCAACATGTAAATTACATAAACAAATGTAAAGACGGAACATTTCCTCACCTAACATTATCAATTAATTTATTCCCAGACACTGCACTTAATCACAGGCCAATGAAACTGATGACAACAAGAGGTATAGAACACCCAGCCATAAGCAGTGGTGTTGCATGAACCCAATGATAAACTCTGACCAGGAAGTGTTCATCAAAGTGCCCACTCCACACTTCTCGTGTAAACAGTGCCATTGCAAAGGATCATTGAGTATTGGAAAGCGGCAGATGATTCTTCTGTTTAAACCACTTGCTTCAGCATTATACACCACAGTATAAAGAGGGAATTGGCTTGAAAATAGCAATGTGAAACAGTAAAAGAACCTTCAACATCTCTCTGATAGGTGTTCTTACCAGTGCAAATAAGACATAGATATCATGTATACCTTTGTATTTGAGAAGAGGCGGTATTGCTGGGGCTGTTCACGGTCATCTTGGCCTCCACTTCCTCACTGTTCTCCGTCTTCTTTTCAGCAGCACACTTTGTTCCACAGGGTAGGTTGCGTCATCTAGTACTTGGTTAAGGATTTTTTTTTTTTCCCAAAGAGCTACTAATTATTGTTTCAATGATGGTTGTGAAGGAAAGCAGCCAGTAGCTTGAGAAGAATGTTGTGCAAAGTACTGTTACACCAAATTCCAGGACAGCATGCCACCACATAACAACAGGAATAATGTTGAAAATGCTGTAAACGCCACTCAATCCCTTGTTTTAAAAAAAGAAAATACAACAACACAGATTTCCTACTTGACCTAAGAACCCAACTCATTTGACCTTTCATCCTGTTTTTCTGCACTAGGTCGCTTACCAATCCTGACTGGCTTGATCCATGGGCTGCATCGCAGGCAGACACGTAGTAACACGTAATCCTACATTCCGAAAAATGCAAAAGAAAGAGCTTAAGGCCCTATATCCCTTCCTTTACTGTTGACCCTTTAAAGCGGACATTATTTCTGACCTATTCCTTGGTATCAACACTGGACAGAGTACGATCATGACTACCTATAGAATGCTATCATGTTTCTTGTGACCAAAGGTTAAACATTGACCCATAGAAAGTTTGTGGTATCGACTTCAACTTTCCTCTCCAGAGAAGAATGTGCTTTGAACAAAAGGCATTAGGTTGTGTGGGTCTTGGCAACATGTAAATTACATAAACAAATGTAAAGACGGAACATTTCCTCACCTAACATTATCAATTAATTTATTCCCAGACACTGCACTTAATCACAGGCCAATGAAACTGATGACAACAAGAGGTATAGAACACCCAGCCATAAGCAGTGGTGTTGCATGAACCCAATGATAAACTCTGACCAGGAAGTGTTCATCAAAGTGCCCACTCCACACTTCTCGTGTAAACAGTGCCATTGCAAAGGATCATTGAGTATTGGAAAGCGGCAGATGATTCTTCTGTTTAAACCACTTGCTTCAGCATTATACACCACAGTATAAAGAGGGAATTGGCTTGAAAATAGTAATGTGAAACAGTAAAAGAACCTTCAACATCTCTCTGATAGGTGTTCTTACCAGTGCAAATAAGACATAGATATCATGTATACCTTTGTATTTGAGAAGAGTTGGTATTGCTCGGGCTGTTCACGGTCATCTTGGCCTCCACTTCCTCACTGTTCTCCGTCTTCTTTTCAGCAGCACACTTTGTTCCACAGGGTAGGTTGCGTCATCTAGTACTTGGTTAAGGATTTTTTTTTTCCCAAAGAGCTACTAATTATTGTTTCAATGATGGTTGTGAAGGAAAGCAACCAGTAGCTTGAGAAGAATGTTGTGCAAAGTACTGTTACACCAAATTCCAGGACAGCATGCCACCACATAACAACAGGAATAATGTTGAAAATGCTGTAAACGCCACTCAATCCCTTGTTTTGAAAAAAGAAAATACAACAACACAGATTTACTACTTGACCTAAGAACCCAACTCATTTGACCTTTCATCCTGTTTTTCTGCACTAGGTCGGTCGCTTACCAATCCTGACTGGCTTGATCCATGGGCTGCATCGCAGGCAGACACGTAGTAACACGTAATCCTACATTCCGAAAAATGCAAAAGAAAGAGCTTAAGGCCCTATATCCCTTCCTTTACTGTTGACCCTTTAAAGCGGACATTATTTCTGACCTATTCCTTGGTATCAACACTGGGCAGAGTACGATCATGACTACCTATAGAATGCTATCATGTTTCTTGTGACCAAAGGTTAAACATTGACCCATAGAAAGTTTGTGGTATCGACTTCAACTTTCCTCTCCAGAGAAGAATGTGCTTTGAACAAAAGGCATTAGGTTGTGTGGGTCTTGGCAACATGTAAATTACATAAACAAATGTAAAGACGGAACATTTCCTCACCTAACATTATCAATTAATTTATTCCCAGACACTGCACTTAATCACAGGCCAATGAAACTGATGACAACAAGAGGTATAGAACACCCAGCCATAAGCAGTGGTGTTGCATGAACCCAATGATAAACTCTGACCAGGAAGTGTTCATCAAAGTGCCCACTCCACACTTCTCGTGTAAACAGTGCCATTGCAAAGGATCATTGAGTATTGGAAAGCGGCAGATGATTCTTCTGTTTAAACCACTTGCTTCAGCATTATACACCACAGTATAAAGAGGGAATTGGCTTGAAAATAGCAATGTGAAACAGTAAAAGAACCTTCAACATCTCTCTGATAGGTGTTCTTACCAGTGCAAATAAGACATAGATATCATGTATACCTTTGTATTTGAGAAGAGGCGGTATTGCTGGGGCTGTTCACGGTCATCTTGGCCTCCACTTCCTCACTGTTCTCCGTCTTCTTTTCAGCAGCACACTTTGTTCCACAGGGTAGGTTGCGTCATCTAGTACTTGGTTAAGGATTTTTTTTTTTTCCCAAAGAGCTACTAATTATTGTTTCAATGATGGTTGTGAAGGAAAGCAGCCAGTAGCTTGAGAAGAATGTTGTGCAAAGTACTGTTACACCAAATTCCAGGACAGCATGCCACCACATAACAACAGGAATAATGTTGAAAATGCTGTAAACGCCACTCAATCCCTTGTTTTAAAAAAAGAAAATACAACAACACAGATTTACTACTTGACCTAAGAACCCAACTCATTTGACCTTTCATCCTGTTTTTCTGCACTAGGTCGGTCGCTTACCAATCCTGACTGGCTTGATCCATGGGCTGCATCGCAGGCAGACACGTAGTACCACGTAATCCTACATTCCGAAAAATGCAAAAGAAAGAGCTTAAGGCCCTATATCCCTTCCTTTACTGTTGACCCTTTAAAGCGGACATTATTTCTGACCTATTCCTTGGTATCAACACTGGTCAGAGTACGATCATGACTACCTATAGAATGCTATCATGTTTCTTGTGACCAAAGGTTAAACATTGACCCATAGAAAGTTTGTGGTATCGACTTCAACTTTCCTCTCCAGAGAAGAATGTGCTTTGAACAAAAGGCATTAGGTTGTGTGGGTCTTGGCAACATGTAAATTACATAAACAAATGTAAAGACGGAACATTTCCTCACCTAACATTATCAATTAATTTATTCCCAGACACTGCACTTAATCACAGGCCAATGAAACTGATGACAACAAGAGGTATAGAACACCCAGCCATAAGCAGTGGTGTTGCATGAACCCAATGATAAACTCTGACCAGGAAGTGTTCATCAAAGTGCCCACTCCACACTTCTCGTGTAAACAGTGCCATTGCAAAGGATCATTGAGTATTGGAAAGCGGCAGATGATTCTTCTGTTTAAACCACTTGCTTCAGCATTATACACCACAGTATAAAGAGGGAATTGGCTTGAAAATAGCAATGTGAAACAGTAAAAGAACCTTCAACATCTCTCTGATAGGTGTTCTTACCAGTGCAAATAAGACATAGATATCATGTATACCTTTGTATTTGAGAAGAGGCGGTATTGCTGGGGCTGTTCACGGTCATCTTGGCCTCCACTTCCTCACTGTTCTCCGTCTTCTTTTCAGCAGCACACTTTGTTCCACAGGGTAGGTTGCGTCATCTAGTACTTGGTTAAGGATTTTTTTTTTTTCCCAAAGAGCTACTAATTATTGTTTCAATGATGGTTGTGAAGGAAAGCAGCCAGTAGCTTGAGAAGAATGTTGTGCAAAGTACTGTTACACCAAATTCCAGGACAGCATGCCACCACATAACAACAGGAATAATGTTGAAAATGCTGTAAACGCCACTCAATCCCTTGTTTTAAAAAAAGAAAATACAACAACACAGATTTCCTACTTGACCTAAGAACCCAACTCATTTGACCTTTCATCCTGTTTTTCTGCACTAGGTCGCTTACCAATCCTGACTGGCTTGATCCATGGGCTGCATCGCAGGCAGACACGTAGTAACACGTAATCCTACATTCCGAAAAATGCAAAAGAAAGAGCTTAAGGCCCTATATCCCTTCCTTTACTGTTGACCCTTTAAAGCGGACATTATTTCTGACCTATTCCTTGGTATCAACACTGGTCAGAGTACGATCATGACTACCTATAGAATGCTATCATGTTTCTTGTGACCAAAGGTTAAACATTGACCCATAGAAAGTTTGTGGTATCGACTTCAACTTTCCTCTCCAGAGAAGAATGTGCTTTGAACAAAAGGCATTAGGTTGTGTGGGTCTTGGCAACATGTAAATTACATAAACAAATGTAAAGACGGAACATTTCCTCACCTAACATTATCAATTAATTTATTCCCAGACACTGCACTTAATCACAGGCCAATGAAACTGATGACAACAAGAGGTATAGAACACCCAGCCATAAGCAGTGGTGTTGCATGAACCCAATGATAAACTCTGACCAGGAAGTGTTCATCAAAGTGCCCACTCCACACTTCTCGTGTAAACAGTGCCATTGCAAAGGATCATTGAGTATTGGAAAGCGGCAGATGATTCTTCTGTTTAAACCACTTGCTTCAGCATTATACACCACAGTATAAAGAGGGAATTGGCTTGAAAATAGCAATGTGAAACAGTAAAAGAACCTTCAACATCTCTCTGATAGGTGTTCTTACCAGTGCAAATAAGACATAGATATCATGTATACCTTTGTATTTGAGAAGAGGCGGTATTGCTGGGGCTGTTCACGGTCATCTTGGCCTCCACTTCCTCACTGTTCTCCGTCTTCTTTTCAGCAGCACACTTTGTTCCACAGGGTAGGTTGCGTCATCTAGTACTTGGTTAAGGATTTTTTTTTTTCCCAAAGAGCTACTAATTATTGTTTCAATGATGGTTGTGAAGGAAAGCAGCCAGTAGCTTGAGAAGAATGTTGTGCAAAGTACTGTTACACCAAATTCCAGGACAGCATGCCACCACATAACAACAGGAATAATGTTGAAAATGCTGTAAACGCCACTCAATCCCTTGTTTTAAAAAAAGAAAATACAACAACACAGATTTCCTACTTGACCTAAGAACCCAACTCATTTGACCTTTCATCCTGTTTTTCTGCACTAGGTCGCTTACCAATCCTGACTGGCTTGATCCATGGGCTGCATCGCAGGCAGACACGTAGTACCACGTAATCCTACATTCCGAAAAATGCAAAAGAAAGAGCTTAAGGCCCTATATCCCTTCCTTTACTGTTGACCCTTTAAAGCGGACATTATTTCTGACCTATTCCTTGGTATCAACACTGGACAGAGTACGATCATGACTACCTATAGAATGCTATCATGTTTCTTGTGACCAAAGGTTAAACATTGACCCATAGAAAGTTTGTGGTATCGACTTCAACTTTCCTCTCCAGAGAAGAATGTGCTTTGAACAAAAGGCATTAGGTTGTGTGGGTCTTGGCAACATGTAAATTACATAAACAAATGTAAAGACGGAACATTTCCTCACCTAACATTATCAATTAATTTATTCCCAGACACTGCACTTAATCACAGGCCAATGAAACTGATGACAACAAGAGGTATAGAACACCCAGCCATAAGCAGTGGTGTTGCATGAACCCAATGATAAACTCTGACCAGGAAGTGTTCATCAAAGTGCCCACTCCACACTTCTCGTGTAAACAGTGCCATTGCAAAGGATCATTGAGTATTGGAAAGCGGCAGATGATTCTTCTGTTTAAACCACTTGCTTCAGCATTATACACCACAGTATAAAGAGGGAATTGGCTTGAAAATAGTAATGTGAAACAGTAAAAGAACCTTCAACATCTCTCTGATAGGTGTTCTTACCAGTGCAAATAAGACATAGATATCATGTATACCTTTGTATTTGAGAAGAGGTGGTATTGCTCGGGCTGTTCACGGTCATCTTGGCCTCCACTTCCTCACTGTTCTCCGTCTTCTTTTCAGCAGCACACTTTGTTCCACAGGGTAGGTTGCGTCATCTAGTACTTGGTTAAGGATTTTTTTTTTCCCAAAGAGCTACTAATTATTGTTTCAATGATGGTTGTGAAGGAAAGCAGCCAGTAGCTTGAGAAGAATGTTGTGCAAAGTACTGTTACACCAAATTCCAGGACAGCATGCCACCACATAACAACAGGAATAATGTTGAAAATGCTGTAAACGCCACTCAATCCCTTGTTTTGAAAAAAGAAAATACAACAACACAGATTTACTACTTGACCTAAGAACCCAACTCATTTGACCTTTCATCCTGTTTTTCTGCACTAGGTCGGTCGCTTACCAATCCTGACTGGCTTGATCCATGGGCTGCATCGCAGGCAGACACGTAGTACCACGTAATCCTACATTCCGAAAAATGCAAAAGAAAGAGCTTAAGGCCCTATATCCCTTCCTTTACTGTTGACCCTTTAAAGCGGACATTATTTCTGACCTATTCCTTGGTATCAACACTGGTCAGAGTACGATCATGACTACCTATAGAATGCTATCATGTTTCTTGTGACCAAAGGTTAAACATTGACCCATAGAAAGTTTGTGGTATCGACTTCAACTTTCCTCTCCAGAGAAGAATGTGCTTTGAACAAAAGGCATTAGGTTGTGTGGGTCTTGGCAACATGTAAATTACATAAACAAATGTAAAGACGGAACATTTCCTCACCTAACATTATCAATTAATTTATTCCCAGACACTGCACTTAATCACAGGCCAATGAAACTGATGACAACAAGAGGTATAGAACACCCAGCCATAAGCAGTGGTGTTGCATGAACCCAATGATAAACTCTGACCAGGAAGTGTTCATCAAAGTGCCCACTCCACACTTCTCGTGTAAACAGTGCCATTGCAAAGGATCATTGAGTATTGGAAAGCGGCAGATGATTCTTCTGTTTAAACCACTTGCTTCAGCATTATACACCACAGTATAAAGAGGGAATTGGCTTGAAAATAGCAATGTGAAACAGTAAAAGAACCTTCAACATCTCTCTGATAGGTGTTCTTACCAGTGCAAATAAGACATAGATATCATGTATACCTTTGTATTTGAGAAGAGGCCGTATTGCTGGGGCTGTTCACGGTCATCTTGGCCTCCACTTCCTCACTGTTCTCCGTCTTCTTTTCAGCAGCACACTTTGTTCCACAGGGTAGGTTGCGTCATCTAGTACTTGGTTAAGGATTTTTTTTTTTCCCAAAGAGCTACTAATTATTGTTTCAATGATGGTTGTGAAGGAAAGCAGCCAGTAGCTTGAGAAGAATGTTGTGCAAAGTACTGTTACACCAAATTCCAGGACAGCATGCCACCACATAACAACAGGAATAATGTTGAAAATGCTGTAAACGCCACTCAATCCCTTGTTTTAAAAAAAGAAAATACAACAACACAGATTTCCTACTTGACCTAAGAACCCAACTCATTTGACCTTTCATCCTGTTTTTCTGCACTAGGTCGCTTACCAATCCTGACTGGCTTGATCCATGGGCTGCATCGCAGGCAGACACGTAGTAACACGTAATCCTACATTCCGAAAAATGCAAAAGAAAGAGCTTAAGGCCCTATATCCCTTCCTTTACTGTTGACCCTTTAAAGCGGACATTATTTCTGACCTATTCCTTGGTATCAACACTGGACAGAGTACGATCATGACTACCTATAGAATGCTATCATGTTTCTTGTGACCAAAGGTTAAACATTGACCCATAGAAAGTTTGTGGTATCGACTTCAACTTTCCTCTCCAGAGAAGAATGTGCTTTGAACAAAAGGCATTAGGTTGTGTGGGTCTTGGCAACATGTAAATTACATAAACAAATGTAAAGACGGAACATTTCCTCAACTAACATTATCAATTAATTTATTCCCAGACACTGCACTTAATCACAGGCCAATGAAACTGATGACAACAAGAGGTATAGAACACCCAGCCATAAGCAGTGGTGTTGCATGAACCCAATGATAAACTCTGACCAGGAAGTGTTCATCAAAGTGCCCACTCCACACTTCTCGTGTAAACAGTGCCATTGCAAAGGATCATTGAGTATTGGAAAGCGGCAGATGATTCTTCTGTTTAAACCACTTGCTTCAGCATTATACACCACAGTATAAAGAGGGAATTGGCTTGAAAATAGCAATGTGAAACAGTAAAAGAACCTTCAACATCTCTCTGATAGGTGTTCTTACCAGTGCAAATAAGACATAGATATCATGTATACCTTTGTATTTGAGAAGAGGCGGTATTGCTGGGGCTGTTCACGGTCATCTTGGCCTCCACTTCCTCACTGTTCTCCGTCTTCTTTTCAGCAGCACACTTTGTTCCACAGGGTAGGTTGCGTCATCTAGTACTTGGTTAAGGATTTTTTTTTTTCCCAAAGAGCTACTAATTATTGTTTCAATGATGGTTGTGAAGGAAAGCAGCCAGTAGCTTGAGAAGAATGTTGTGCAAAGTACTGTTACACCAAATTCCAGGACAGCATGCCACCACATAACAACAGGAATAATGTTGAAAATGCTGTAAACGCCACTCAATCCCTTGTTTTAAAAAAAGAAAATACAACAACACAGATTTCCTACTTGACCTAAGAACCCAACTCATTTGACCTTTCATCCTGTTTTTCTGCACTAGGTCGCTTACCAATCCTGACTGGCTTGATCCATGGGCTGCATCGCAGGCAGACACGTAGTAACACGTAATCCTACATTCCGAAAAATGCAAAAGAAAGAGCTTAAGGCCCTATATCCCTTCCTTTACTGTTGACCCTTTAAAGCGGACATTATTTCTGACCTATTCCTTGGTATCAACACTGGACAGAGTACGATCATGACTACCTATAGAATGCTATCATGTTTCTTGTGACCAAAGGTTAAACATTGACCCATAGAAAGTTTGTGGTATCGACTTCAACTTTCCTCTCCAGAGAAGAATGTGCTTTGAACAAAAGGCATTAGGTTGTGTGGGTCTTGGCAACATGTAAATTACATAAACAAATGTAAAGACGGAACATTTCCTCACCTAACATTATCAATTAATTTATTCCCAGACACTGCACTTAATCACAGGCCAATGAAACTGATGACAACAAGAGGTATAGAACACCCAGCCATAAGCAGTGGTGTTGCATGAACCCAATGATAAACTCTGACCAGGAAGTGTTCATCAAAGTGCCCACTCCACACTTCTCGTGTAAACAGTGCCATTGCAAAGGATCATTGAGTATTGGAAAGCGGCAGATGATTCTTCTGTTTAAACCACTTGCTTCAGCATTATACACCACAGTATAAAGAGGGAATTGGCTTGAAAATAGTAATGTGAAACAGTAAAAGAACCTTCAACATCTCTCTGATAGGTGTTCTTACCAGTGCAAATAAGACATAGATATCATGTATACCTTTGTATTTGAGAAGAGGTGGTATTGCTCGGGCTGTTCACGGTCATCTTGGCCTCCACTTCCTCACTGTTCTCCGTCTTCTTTTCAGCAGCACACTTTGTTCCACAGGGTAGGTTGCGTCATCTAGTACTTGGTTAAGGATTTTTTTTTTCCCAAAGAGCTACTAATTATTGTTTCAATGATGGTTGTGAAGGAAAGCAGCCAGTAGCTTGAGAAGAATGTTGTGCAAAGTACTGTTACACCAAATTCCAGGACAGCATGCCACCACATAACAACAGGAATAATGTTGAAAATGCTGTAAACGCCACTCAATCCCTTGTTTTGAAAAAAGAAAATACAACAACACAGATTTACTACTTGACCTAAGAACCCAACTCATTTGACCTTTCATCCTGTTTTTCTGCACTAGGTCGGTCGCTTACCAATCCTGACTGGCTTGATCCATGGGCTGCATCGCAGGCAGACACGTAGTAACACGTAATCCTACATTCCGAAAAATGCAAAAGAAAGAGCTTAAGGCCCTATATCCCTTCCTTTACTGTTGACCCTTTAAAGCGGACATTATTTCTGACCTATTCCTTGGTATCAACACTGGACAGAGTACGATCATGACTACCTATAGAATGCTATCATGTTTCTTGTGACCAAAGGTTAAACATTGACCCATAGAAAGTTTGTGGTATCGACTTCAACTTTCCTCTCCAGAGAAGAATGTGCTTTGAACAAAAGGCATTAGGTTGTGTGGGTCTTGGCAACATGTAAATTACATAAACAAATGTAAAGACGGAACATTTCCTCACCTAACATTATCAATTAATTTATTCCCAGACACTGCACTTAATCACAGGCCAATGAAACTGATGACAACAAGAGGTATAGAACACCCAGCCATAAGCAGTGGTGTTGCATGAACCCAATGATAAACTCTGACCAGGAAGTGTTCATCAAAGTGCCCACTCCACACTTCTCGTGTAAACAGTGCCATTGCAAAGGATCATTGAGTATTGGAAAGCGGCTGATGATTCTTCTGTTTAAACCACTTGCTTCAGCATTATACACCACAGTATAAAGAGGGAATTGGCTTGAAAATAGCAATGTGAAACAGTAAAAGAACCTTCAACATCTCTCTGATAGGTGTTCTTACCAGTGCAAATAAGACATAGATATCATGTATACCTTTGTATTTGAGAAGAGGCGGTATTGCTGGGGCTGTTCACGGTCATCTTGGCCTCCACTTCCTCACTGTTCTCCGTCTTCTTTTCAGCAGCACACTTTGTTCCACAGGGTAGGTTGCGTCATCTAGTACTTGGTTAAGGATTTTTTTTTTTCCCAAAGAGCTACTAATTATTGTTTCAATGATGGTTGTGAAGGAAAGCAGCCAGTAGCTTGAGAAGAATGTTGTGCAAAGTACTGTTACACCAAATTCCAGGACAGCATGCCACCACATAACAACAGGAATAATGTTGAAAATGCTGTAAACGCCACTCAATCCCTTGTTTTAAAAAAAGAAAATACAACAACACAGATTTCCTACTTGACCTAAGAACCCAACTCATTTGACCTTTCATCCTGTTTTTCTGCACTAGGTCGCTTACCAATCCTGACTGGCTTGATCCATGGGCTGCATCGCAGGCAGACACGTAGTAACACGTAATCCTACATTCCGAAAAATGCAAAAGAAAGAGCTTAAGGCCCTATATCCCTTCCTTTACTGTTGACCCTTTAAAGCGGACATTATTTCTGACCTATTCCTTGGTATCAACACTGGACAGAGTACGATCATGACTACCTATAGAATGCTATCATGTTTCTTGTGACCAAAGGTTAAACATTGACCCATAGAAAGTTTGTGGTATCGACTTCAACTTTCCTCTCCAGAGAAGAATGTGCTTTGAACAAAAGGCATTAGGTTGTGTGGGTCTTGGCAACATGTAAATTACATAAACAAATGTAAAGACGGAACATTTCCTCACCTAACATTATCAATTAATTTATTCCCAGACACTGCACTTAATCACAGGCCAATGAAACTGATGACAACAAGAGGTATAGAACACCCAGCCATAAGCAGTGGTGTTGCATGAACCCAATGATAAACTCTGACCAGGAAGTGTTCATCAAAGTGCCCACTCCACACTTCTCGTGTAAACAGTGCCATTGCAAAGGATCATTGAGTATTGGAAAGTGGCAGATGATTCTTCTGTTTAAACCACTTGCTTCAGCATTATACACCACAGTATAAAGAGGGAATTGGCTTGAAAATAGCAATGTGAAACAGTAAAAGAACCTTCAACATCTCTCTGATAGGTGTTCTTACCAGTGCAAATAAGACATAGATATCATGTATACCTTTGTATTTGAGAAGAGGCGGTATTGCTGGGGCTGTTCACGGTCATCTTGGCCTCCACTTCCTCACTGTTCTCCGTCTTCTTTTCAGCAGCACACTTTGTTCCACAGGGTAGGTTGCGTCATCTAGTACTTGGTTAAGGATTTTTTTTTTTTCCCAAAGAGCTACTAATTATTGTTTCAATGATGGTTGTGTAGGAAAGCAGCCAGTAGCTTGAGAAGAATGTTGTGCAAAGTACTGTTACACCAAATTCCAGGACAGCATGCCACCACATAACAACAGGAATAATGTTGAAAATGCTGTAAACGCCACTCAATCCCTTGTTTTAAAAAAAGAAAATACAACAACACAGATTTCCTACTTGACCTAAGAACCCAACTCATTTGACCTTTCATCCTGTTTTTCTGCACTAGGTCGCTTACCAATCCTGACTGGCTTGATCCATGGGCTGCATCGCAGGCAGACACGTAGTAACACGTAATCCTACATTCCGAAAAATGCAAAAGAAAGAGCTTAAGGCCCTATATCCCTTCCTTTACTGTTGACCCTTTAAAGCGGACATTATTTCTGACCTATTCCTTGGTATCAACACTGGACAGAGTACGATCATGACTACCTATAGAATGCTATCATGTTTCTTGTGACCAAAGGTTAAACATTGACCCATAGAAAGTTTGTGGTATCGACTTCAACTTTCCTCTCCAGAGAAGAATGTGCTTTGAACAAAAGGCATTAGGTTGTGTGGGTCTTGGCAACATGTAAATTACATAAACAAATGTAAAGACGGAACATTTCCTCACCTAACATTATCAATTAATTTATTCCCAGACACTGCACTTAATCACAGGCCAATGAAACTGATGACAACAAGAGGTATAGAACACCCAGCCATAAGCAGTGGTGTTGCATGAACCCAATGATAAACTCTGACCAGGAAGTGTTCATCAAAGTGCCCACTCCACACTTCTCGTGTAAACAGTGCCATTGCAAAGGATCATTGAGTATTGGAAAGCGGCTGATGATTCTTCTGTTTAAACCACTTGCTTCAGCATTATACACCACAGTATAAAGAGGGAATTGGCTTGAAAATAGCAATGTGAAACAGTAAAAGAACCTTCAACATCTCTCTGATAGGTGTTCTTACCAGTGCAAATAAGACATAGATATCATGTATACCTTTGTATTTGAGAAGAGGCGGTATTGCTGGGGCTGTTCACGGTCATCTTGGCCTCCACTTCCTCACTGTTCTCCGTCTTCTTTTCAGCAGCACACTTTGTTCCACAGGGTAGGTTGCGTCATCTAGTACTTGGTTAAGGATTTTTTTTTTTCCCAAAGAGCTACTAATTATTGTTTCAATGATGGTTGTGAAGGAAAGCAGCCAGTAGCTTGAGAAGAATGTTGTGCAAAGTACTGTTACACCAAATTCCAGGACAGCATGCCACCACATAACAACAGGAATAATGTTGAAAATGCTGTAAACGCCACTCAATCCCTTGTTTTAAAAAAAGAAAATACAACAACACAGATTTCCTACTTGACCTAAGAACCCAACTCATTTGACCTTTCATCCTGTTTTTCTGCACTAGGTCGCTTACCAATCCTGACTGGCTTGATCCATGGGCTGCATCGCAGGCAGACACGTAACACGTAATCCTACATTCCGAAAAATGCAAAAGAAAGAGCTTAAGGCCCTATATCCCTTCCTTTACTGTTGACCCTTTAAAGCGGACATTATTTCTGACCTATTCCTTGGTATCAACACTGGACAGAGTACGATCATGACTACCTATAGAATGCTATCATGTTTCTTGTGACCAAAGGTTAAACATTGACCCATAGAAAGTTTGTGGTATCGACTTCAACTTTCCTCTCCAGAGAAGAATGTGCTTTGAACAAAAGGCATTAGGTTGTGTGGGTCTTGGCAACATGTAAATTACATAAACAAATGTAAAGACGGAACATTTCCTCACCTAACATTATCAATTAATTTATTCCCAGACACTGCACTTAATCACAGGCCAATGAAACTGATGACAACAAGAGGTATAGAACACCCAGCCATAAGCAGTGGTGTTGCATGAACCCAATGATAAACTCTGACCAGGAAGTGTTCATCAAAGTGCCCACTCCACACTTCTCGTGTAAACAGTGCCATTGCAAAGGATCATTGAGTATTGGAAAGTGGCAGATGATTCTTCTGTTTAAACCACTTGCTTCAGCATTATACACCACAGTATAAAGAGGGAATTGGCTTGAAAATAGTAATGTGAAACAGTAAAAGAACCTTCAACATCTCTCTGATAGGTGTTCTTACCAGTGCAAATAAGACATAGATATCATGTATACCTTTGTATTTGAGAAGAGGTGGTATTGCTCGGGCTCTTCACGGTCATCTTGGCCTCCACTTCCTCACTGTTCTCCGTCTTCTTTTCAGCAGCACACTTTGTTCCACAGGGTAGGTTGCGTCATCTAGTACTTGGTTAAGGATTTTTTTTTTCCCAAAGAGCTACTAATTATTGTTTCAATGATGGTTGTGAAGGAAAGCAGCCAGTAGCTTGAGAAGAATGTTGTGCAAAGTACTGTTACACCAAATTCCAGGACAGCATGCCACCACATAACAACAGGAATAATGTTGAAAATGCTGTAAACGCCACTCAATCCCTTGTTTTGAAAAAAGAAAATACAACAACACAGATTTACTACTTGACCTAAGAACCCAACTCATTTGACCTTTCATCCTGTTTTTCTGCACTAGGTCGGTCGCTTACCAATCCTGACTGGCTTGATCCATGGGCTGCATCGCAGGCAGACACGTAGTACCACGTAATCCTACATTCCGAAAAATGCAAAAGAAAGAGCTTAAGGCCCTATATCCCTTCCTTTACTGTTGACCCTTTAAAGCGGACATTATTTCTGACCTATTCCTTGGTATCAACACTGGTCAGAGTACGATCATGACTACCTATAGAATGCTATCATGTTTCTTGTGACCAAAGGTTAAACATTGACCCATAGAAAGTTTGTGGTATCGACTTCAACTTTCCTCTCCAGAGAAGAATGTGCTTTGAACAAAAGGCGCCCCCAGCTGGGCGGGGGGATAGAAATAGCTCAGCTGTCGCACCACAGCAGGGGTAAGACCCCCCCACTGTGCCTGCCCGTTTGCCGTGGGCTGCAACTCGTGTCGTTCGATGACGGGATCCTGGTGGTTGAGTGGATTCAGGACTCGGCCGTTTGATAGCTCTGTTTTCGCAACACACCACTTTGGCCTTGAATTGAACTAAACGGGAGGTCAGGAAGGCCCGTCCTGATCAATCGGCTGGTCATGCCTTGCCCTAGGGCATCTAATATGTTCTTTCTTTTGTAGCCCTCTCTCAATCAAAATTACTATCTTCTTCTTATTTATCACACTCTTTTCATATTTCTTGTCCTGCCCTAGAAGGCGGTGGCTCATGGGTCAATCGGGTGAAAGTTTTTGGTGTTTGGCTGACATTTGTAACCTCTCAATGATCGTCTAAGCTTGGTAAGACTTTCTGCGAGAATACATCTGTCCAGTCTAGCCCTTTCATACCGAGTATACCACTGATGTATCCCTGTCATGGTCTGCGAATGGGCTTTCCCCAGACCATGACCCCTTGTTGGGCTCCGTGGTGGGTGGGGAGCATTGGTGGTGAAATTTTATACACAAACATGGCGTCGCAAAAAAAGGCCAAGCTTACTGAAAGTAAACGCCCTCTTTCAGATAGTGAATCTGAAACAGAAGCTTCAATTTCTACTTCTTTTCACTCTCCGCGTTTTATCGTTATACAGTCCCAAGATCCTTCAAAACCCATAACAAAACTATCTCCTTTCATAATAGAAAAACAGATTACCAGCATCCTTGGAACTCCAAAATCTGTCAAAAAACTCAAAGATCAGACCCTTTTAGTTGAATGTATTACAAATCAACAGGCACTGAATCTCTTAAAACACAAAAAATTCTTTGACACAGACGTTAAAATTTTCGCACATCCCTCACTCAATTCTTGTAAAGGAGTAATTAGATGCAAGGAGCTTTCCTACTGCAACTCCTTACAAGAAATAAAAGACAACCTAAAACAACAAGGTGTATCCGATGTTCAGCGAATTTCTGTACGCAGAGATGGAGAACAGAGACTTACAAACACATACATTCTAACATTTTCTTCACCTGTTCTCCCAACATCTATCAAGATAGGTTTCCAAATTGTAAAAGTAGATGTGTATGTGCCAAATCCCTTGCGATGTTTTAAATGCCAGCGATACGGCCATCACATCAGTAAATGTCAAAATCAAGAAACATGCTCTAAATGTGCTCATCAAGGACCTGACCATGACAGTACTACATGTTCCAATCCCCCTCTCTGCATTAATTGCAAGTCTCCACACTCTACCTTTTCTAGAGAGTGTCCTGTATGGAGAGAAGAAAAAGATGTGCTGTCCATTAAATACAACAATAATGTTAGCTTTCCAGAAGCAAGGAAAATATTTGAACAAAGAAAGAAAACCTCTTCTAGTCCTAGCTATGCAGGTGTTGTTGGCTCGTCAACTGAAAAGGATGACTGCAGCACTTGTAAGATTCTAGCGAAAGTTCTCCTTCAAAAATTTCCTGATGTAGCTACTGAGCTGAAAGAACTTCTCCCTCCATCCACCTTGTTCAAACTAATTCCTGACTCTCCATCTGCGTCTACAACAAACAAAACCCCTTCTGCAACCTCAAAACCCACAAACTCTCAAAGTATTTCTTCACAAAAAACTTCAAAGCCGTCTACCCCTTCGCAAAATATCTCTTCAAAAAAACCTTCAAAACCATCTCCCCCTTCACAACAGCCTCCAAAGAAACCCCAACCTCCATCTTCACAGTCTACAATAAAATCTAATGTTTCATCTAAAGATAACAAACCTAATCATACACCTCGATCTCCTAAAAGGTCTTCTTCCAAACCTAAACCACAATCTAGAGATTCCCATGAATCTTGTGAAATCACAGTCAGAGTAAATGATCCTGTCCCTACCTCCAACAGATTTTCGGAGCTAGAGGACATGGATGCAGATGCTGAAAATCTGGAAGGTGAGGCTTCAGATTCAGAAGCCTCTATCTGGTCCATTTCTAAGGATACTTGGAACAAGGACACTGACACTTGGCACACGTCCAAACCCGAGACAACTGTAATGAAGTCTTAATCAACCTATTTTAAAATGCATTGGTTTACAACCTCTTTTTTTACTTTAGCTTTTATACTTTCTTCATGCACAATGGATACCATAATCCAGTGGAATTGTCGAGGTCTGAAGTCAAACTTTGACGAACTTTCCCTTTTAATTAGTGATCACAAACCAGTTGCTGTTTGTCTTCAAGAAACCTTCCTTAAACAGGAGGATGATATCTCAATCAAATACCATTCCATTTACAATAAAGTCTTTACCGAAGGCGAGAAAGCTAGAGGTGGTGTTTCTGTTATTGTTAATAACAACATACCTCATAAAGCTATCTCTCTTAACACAAACTTACAAGCTGTTGCCATCAGATTATCTTTACACAGTGCCGTTACACTATGTTCTTTATATCTCCCCCCGAGCACACCTATTAATGAGACCAATCTGAATGATCTCATTTCCCAATTGCCATCCCCCTATATTCTTGCTGGGGACTTTAATGGTCACAATGTTATGTGGGGTTGCGATGACACTAACCAGAGAGGTTTACAGTTGGAGAACTTCATTTCAAACAACTCTTTATCTTTCATGAATGATAACAAATCCAAAACCTACTTGCATCCAGCAACTGGATCTTACTCTTCTATTGATTTAACATTATGCAGCCCAGTCTTACTTCCCGATTTCACCTGGAAAGTGACTGAGGATTTGTGTGGAAGTGATCACTTCCCTATCATCTTTTCATCTACACAACCATCCAGCAGCATAAAACCACAGAAATGGAAGCTCTCCAAAGCCAATTGGAACAGATTTGAAACCGTCTGTGAACAGACCATTACACATGACAAATTTGGAGATTGCGATGATCCCGCAAAACTTTTCACTTCCCTATTAATTGATGCAGCTAAACAGTCCGTCCCCCAGACCTCGACAAATCCAAAACGTCCTGACAAACCTTGGTACAATGATGATTGTAAACAGGCAGTCAGAGACAGAAAACAAGCCCTTAGAAAGTTTAACCTCAGACCTACTAAAGAAAATCATAACCTATTCCGTATTTCCAGGGCAAAGGCCCGTCGTACCATTAGAGAAAGTAAGCGCAAGGCTTGGAGACAATATGTTTCTAAATTAAATAGTAGAACTACTACAAAAAAAACCTGGGACATGATTAGAAAGATCAATGGCAAAGGCCAACCCCCTCTCAGTCACCTGAATGTTAACAATACTTCGTTGGAATCACCCCAGGATATAGCTGATGCTCTTGCCGACACCTTTTGCAAAAAGTCTTCCTCTGCAAACTATTCTGAAAAGTTTCAGAGGAATAAAGCCACAAAAGAAAAGAAAAAACTTAATTTCAATTCTTCTAATTCAGAGCACTATAATAAACTCTTCACTTTTAAAGAATTAAAATCTGCTCTGAATAAAGCTCACGATTCTTCTCCTGGCCAAGATAAAGTTCATTACCAGTTTTTAAAACACTTACCTTTTACTTCTCTCTCTGTTTTACTTGATATTTTTAATGATATCTGGCAGTCCGGTGATTTTCCTTCGTCCTGGCGAGAGGCACTAGTCATTCCTATCCCAAAACCTGGCAAAGATGCTAGTGACCCAGCCAACTATCGTCCAATAGCTCTTACTAGTTGTCTCTGCAAGACTCTAGAACGTATGGTCAACGACAGGCTTGTCTGGTTTTTAGAAAAAAACAACCTCATCGTTGATGTACAGAGTGGATTTCGTCGTCAACGTGGCACCATCGATCATCTTGTCCGCTTTGAAACCTTTGTTAGAGAAGCCTTTATTAATAGACAACATGTAGTATCTGTCTTTTTCGACCTTGAAAGCGCTTATGATACGACTTGGAAATACGGAATTCTTAAAGACTTACATGACTTTGGTCTTCGAGGCCGTCTTCCTCTTTTTATCTCAGCCTTCTTGGATGAACGTCTTTTCCGTGTCCGAGTTGGCAATACTGTCTCGGGAGCCCGTGAACAGGAGATGGGTGTGCCCCAAGGATGTATTCTCTCTGTTACACTTTTTAGTGTAAAAATAAACAGTATAGTTAAAGCTATCTGTCCTGGTGTAGACTGTTCTCTTTATGTTGATGACTTTGTTATATGCTTCAGATCTCGAAATATGAATATTATTGAGAGACAACTTCAACAGTGTCTCAACAAACTCCAAACGTGGTCTGAAGAAAATGGCTTCAAATTTTCCAAGTCCAAAACAAAATGCATGCACCTTTGTAATTTACATGGTGTTCATCCAGACCCTGAACTGTATTTGGACAAAACTAAAATTGAAGTCGTTTCTGAGTTTAAATTTCTTGGAGTCATCTTTGACAGAAAGCTTTCCTTCCTTCCTCACATCACAGCACTTAAAAAGAAATGCAAGAAGGCTCTTAATCTTCTAAAGGTTGTGGCCCATTCTGAATGGGGAGCAGACCGTAAAGTCCTCTTGCGGCTTTATCGGTCTTTAGTTCGCTCCAAATTAGACTATGGATCTATCGTATACGGATCAGCCCGTAAATCTTGTCTTAAAATTCTTGATCCTATACACCACGAAGGCCTGCGTCTTGTACTTGGCGCTTTCAGAACTTCTCCCGTCAATAGTCTCTATGTTGAGGCTAATGAACCTTCTCTTTCTTACAGGAGGGAAAAACTATCGCTTCAATATCTTTTAAAACTGAAATCAAATCGTTTTAATCCAACTCATAAAGTTGTTTTTAAACCTCAGTATAAACGTCTTTTTGAAAGGAAACCAAATGTTATTCCTCCATTTGGTATCCGCATGGAGCCCATTGTAGATAACCTTGGCATAGACATTGAGTCTATTGCCGACTATAAAATCTCTGAAATCCCTCCATGGACACTAAACAGTGCAGAATTCAGATTTGACCTTGCATCCGACAAAAAGTCAGTCACGGATAGAACTGTGTTTCATGCTAGATACAATGAGATAAAGGAGCATTATTTTTCCTTCAAACCAATCTATACAGATGGATCTAAAGAGGGAAATTCTGTAGCAGCTGCCGCTATTTATGAAGAAAGGAGCTTAAAGTGCCGCCTTCCAAACAATTCCTCTATCTTCTCTGCAGAAATTAAAGCTATTGATCTTGCCCTTAATCTAGCTGAACATTCTAATTCCAACCGTTTCATTATCTTTTCGGACTCTTTGTCTACATTACAGGCCCTTTCAAATCAACGACTTGAGAATCCTTTGATCTGTACTTTACTTGAAAGGATCTCACAAATTTCTTCTATGAATAGATTGGTGTTCTGTTGGCTTCCAAGTCATGTAGGCATCAAAGGCAATGAAAATGCCGATAGGTCTGCCAAATCTGCACTTAACCTTCCCATTTCAGATTTTAAAGTTCCACACACTGATTTTAAATCCTCTGTTTTAACACATATCCAATCTTCTTGGCAATCCCAGTGGGATGCTGATGTTTTCAATAAACTACATTTAGTCAAACCTTCCCTTGGTGAATGGTACCCCGTTTACAGGTCTGTTCGTCGAGAAGAAGTGATAATTGCGCGACTTCGAATTGGCCATTCACGCATTACACATTCCTGGCTTTTGACCAGAGATGATGCCCCTGAATGTATTCCATGCAATGCATCCTTTTCTATAAAACATATCCTACTAGATTGCATTGACTTTCAACCAATTCGTTCAAAATATTTCAACGTCGATAGTTTAAAAAATCTTTTTGATTCTGTCAGCGTTGAATCTATTATCGCATTCATAAAGGAGATTGGCATTTACAATAAACTGTGATATTTACTCTTTAGTTTCTTATCCACCTTTTTACATTCTTTACTTTGAGTAGGCAGGGATTGCCCAGCCACTCAATATTATATTTTATGCACATTATCAGTTACACATAACCTTTCATCATTTAAAGACTTTTTCTTATCATTTTAAGACTGTTCAAATTTTTTATCACAATCTTAAGTTTGCATCTCCTTAATGGGAGGATTACCTCTTTTGAGGGCATCTTATCTCATTGGAGACATTCATTCTTCATTTAAAGACTCCTTTATTATCAATTTAAGACTGTTCAAATCTTTTTATCGCAGTCTTAACATCATTATTCAAAACCTTTTTGAGTTAATAGGGAAGCCCTGTTGCTCAATTATATCTTTTATACATACTTAGATCACACATGATCCTTCTTAATTTAACTCTTTTACTGTCAGCATGTCTCAAATCTTTTTAGAAAAAAATCCGCCTTAATCTTTCCTTCAACACAGATATGCGCGCTAAATGACCAAAGCTGTCGATGCGCCATAAAACAACATTCATTCATTTGAACAAAAGGCATTAGGTTGTGTGGGTCTTGGCAACATGTAAATTACATAAACAAATGTAAAGACGGAACATTTCCTCACCTATCATTATCAATTAATTTATTCCCAGACACTGCACTTAATCACAGGCCAATGAAACTGATGACAACAAGAGGTATAGAACACCCAGCCATAAGCAGTGGTGTTGCATGAACCCAATGATAAACTCTGACCAGGAAGTGTTCATCAAAGTGCCCACTCCACACTTCTCGTGTAAACAGTGCCATTGCAAAGGATCATTGAGTATTGGAAAGCGGCAGATGATTCTTCTGTTTAAACCACTTGCTTCAGCATTATACACCACAGTATAAAGAGGGAATTGGCTTGAAAATAGCAATGTGAAACAGTAAAAGAACCTTCAACATCTCTCTGATAGGTGTTCTTACCAGTGCAAATAAGACATAGATATCATGTATACCTTTGTATTTGAGAAGAGGCGGTATTGCTGGGGCTGTTCACGGTCATCTTGGCCTCCACTTCCTCACTGTTCTCCGTCTTCTTTTCAGCAGCACACTTTGTTCCACAGGGTAGGTTGCGTCATCTAGTACTTGGTTAAGGATTTTTTTTTTTTCCCAAAGAGCTACTAATTATTGTTTCAATGATGGTTGTGAAGGAAAGCAGCCAGTAGCTTGAGAAGAATGTTGTGCAAAGTACTGTTACACCAAATTCCAGGACAGCATGCCACCACATAACAACAGGAATAATGTTGAAAATGCTGTAAACGCCACTCAATCCCTTGTTTTAAAAAAAGAAAATACAACAACACAGATTTCCTACTTGACCTAAGAACCCAACTCATTTGACCTTTCATCCTGTTTTTCTGCACTAGGTCGCTTACCAATCCTGACTGGCTTGATCCATGGGCTGCATCGCAGGCAGACACGTAGTAACACGTAATCCTACATTCCGAAAAATGCAAAAGAAAGAGCTTAAGGCCCTATATCCCTTCCTTTACTGTTGACCCTTTAAAGCGGACATTATTTCTGACCTATTCCTTGGTATCAACACTGGACAGAGTACGATCATGACTACCTATAGAATGCTATCATGTTTCTTGTGACCAAAGGTTAAACATTGACCCATAGAAAGTTTGTGGTCTCGACTTCAACTTTCCTCTCCAGAGAAGAATGTGCTTTGAACAAAAGGCATTAGGTTGTGTGGGTCTTGGCAACATGTAAATTACATAAACAAATGTAAAGACGGAACATTTCCTCACCTAACATTATCAATTAATTTATTCCCAGACACTGCACTTAATCACAGGCCAATGAAACTGATGACAACAAGAGGTATAGAACACCCAGCCATAAGCAGTGGTGTTGCATGAACCCAATGATAAACTCTGACCAGGAAGTGTTCATCAAAGTGCCCACTCCACACTTCTCGTGTAAACAGTGCCATTGCAAAGGATCATTGAGTATTGGAAAGCGGCAGATGATTCTTCTGTTTAAACCACTTGCTTCAGCATTATACACCACAGTATAAAGAGGGAATTGGCTTGAAAATAGCAATGTGAAACAGTAAAAGAACCTTCAACATCTCTCTGATAGGTGTTCTTACCAGTGCAAATAAGACATAGATATCATGTATACCTTTGTATTTGAGAAGAGGCCGTATTGCTGGGGCTGTTCACGGTCATCTTGGCCTCCACTTCCTCACTGTTCTCCGTCTTCTTTTCAGCAGCACACTTTGTTCCACAGGGTAGGTTGCGTCATCTAGTACTTGGTTAAGGATTTTTTTTTTTTCCCAAAGAGCTACTAATTATTGTTTCAATGATGGTTGTGAAGGAAAGCAGCCAGTAGCTTGAGAAGAATGTTGTGCAAAGTACTGTTACACCAAATTCCAGGACAGCATGCCACCACATAACAACAGGAATAATGTTGAAAATGCTGTAAACGCCACTCAATCCCTTGTTTTGAAAAAAGAAAATACAACAACACAGATTTACTACTTGACCTAAGAACCCAACTCATTTGACCTTTCATCCTGTTTTTCTGCACTAGGTCGGTCGCTTACCAATCCTGACTGGCTTGATCCATGGGCTGCATCGCAGGCAGACACGTAGTACCACGTAATCCTACATTCCGAAAAATGCAAAAGAAAGAGCTTAAGGCCCTATATCCCTTCCTTTACTGTTGACCCTTTAAAGCGGACATTATTTCTGACCTATTCCTTGGTATCAACACTGGTCAGAGTACGATCATGACTACCTATAGAATGCTATCATGTTTCTTGTGACCAAAGGTTAAACATTGACCCATAGAAAGTTTGTGGTATCGACTTCAACTTTCCTCTCCAGAGAAGAATGTGCTTTGAACAAAAGGCATTAGGTTGTGTGGGTCTTGGCAACATGTAAATTACATAAACAAATGTAAAGACGGAACATTTCCTCACCTAACATTATCAATTAATTTATTCCCAGACACTGCACTTAATCACAGGCCAATGAAACTGATGACAACAAGAGGTATAGAACACCCAGCCATAAGCAGTGGTGTTGCATGAACCCAATGATAAACTCTGACCAGGAAGTGTTCATCAAAGTGCCCACTCCACACTTCTCGTGTAAACAGTGCCATTGCAAAGGATCATGGAGTATTGGAAAGCGGCAGATGATTCTTCTGTTTAAACCACTTGCTTCAGCATTATACACCACAGTATAAAGAGGGAATTGGCCTGAAAATAGCAATGTGAAACAGTAAAAGAACCTTCAACATCTCTCTGATAGGTGTTCTTGCCAGTGCAAATAAGACATAGATATCATGTATACCTTTGTATTTGAGAAGAGGCGGTATTGCTGGGGCTGTTCACGGTCATCTTGGCCTCCACTTCCTCACTGTTCTCCGTCTTCTTTTCAGCAGCACACTTTGTTCCACAGGGTAGGTTGCGTCATCTAGTACTTGGTTAAGGATTTTTTTTTTTTCCCAAAGAGCTACTAATTATTGTTTCAATGATGGTTGTGAAGGAAAGCAGCCAGTAGCTTGAGAAGAATGTTGTGCAAAGTACTGTTACACCAAATTCCAGGACAGCATGCCACCACATAACAACAGGAATAATGTTGAAAATGCTGTAAACGCCACTCAATCCCTTGTTTTAAAAAAAGAAAATACAACAACACTGATTTCCTACTTGACCTAAGAACCCAACTCATTTGACCTTTCATCCTGTTTTTCTGCACTAGGTCGCTTACCAATCCTGACTGGCTTGATCCATGGGCTGCATCGCAGGCAGACACGTAGTAACACGTAATCCTACATTCCGAAAAATGCAAAAGAAAGAGCTTAAGGCCCTATATCCCTTCCTTTACTGTTGACGCTTTAAAGCGGACATTATTTCTGACCTATTCCTTGGTATCAACACTGGACAGAGTACGATCATGACTACCTATAGAATGCTATCATGTTTCTTGTGACCAAAGGTTAAACATTGACCCATAGAAAGTTTGTGGTATCGACTTCAACTTTCCTCTCCAGAGAAGAATGTGCTTTGAACAAAAGGCATTAGGTTGTGTGGGTCTTGGCAACATGTAAATTACATAAACAAATGTAAAGACGGAACATTTCCTCACCTAACATTATCAATTAATTTATTCCCAGACCATGCACTTAATCACAGGCCAATGAAACTGATGACAACAAGAGGTATAGAACACCCAGCCATAAGCAGTGGTGTTGCATGAACCCAATGATAAACTCTGACCAGGAAGTGTTCATCAAAGTGCCCACTCCACACTTCTCGTGTAAACAGTGCCATTGCAAAGGATCATTGAGTATTGGAAAGCGGCAGATGATTCTTCTGTTTAAACCACTTGCTTCAGCATTATACACCACAGTATAAAGAGGGAATTGGCTTGAAAATAGCAATGTGAAACAGTAAAAGAACCTTCAACATCTCTCTGATAGGTGTTCTTACCAGTGCAAATAAGACATAGATATCATGTATACCTTTGTATTTGAGAAGAGGTAGTATTGCTGGGGCTGTTCACGGTCATCTTGGCCTCCACTTCCTCACTGTTCTCCGTCTTCTTTTCAGCAGCACACTTTGTTCCACAGGGTAGGTTGCGTCATCTAGTACTTCGTTAAGGATTTTTTTTTTTTCCCAAAGAGCTACTAATTATTGTTTCAATGATGGTTGTGAAGGAAAGCAGCCAGTAGCTTGAGAAGAATGTTGTGCAAAGTACTGTTACACCAAATTCCAGGACAGCATGCCACCACATAACAACAGGAATAATGTTGAAAATGCTGTAAACGCCACTCAATCCCTTGTTTTAAAAAAAGAAAATACAACAACACAGATTTCCTACTTGACCTAAGAACCCAACTCATTTGACCTTTCATCCTGTTTTTCTGCACTAGGTCGCTTACCAATCCTGACTGGCTTGATCCATGGGCTGCATCGCAGGCAGACACGTAGTAACACGTAATCCTACATTCCGAAAAATGCAAAAGAAAGAGCTTAAGGCCCTATATCCCTTCCTTTACTGTTGACCCTTTAAAGCGGACATTATTTCTGACCTATTCCTTGGTATCAACACTGGACAGAGTACGATCATGACTACCTACAGAATGCTATCATGTTTCTTGTGACCAAAGGTTAAACATTGACCCATAGAAAGTTTGTGGTATCGACTTCAACTTTCCTCTCCAGAGAAGAATGTGCTTTGAACAAAAGGCATTAGGTTGTGTGGGTCTTGGCAACATGTAAATTACATAAACAAATGTAAAGACGGAACATTTCCTCACCTAACATTATCAATTAATTTATTCCCAGACACTGCACTTAATCACAGGCCAATGAAACTGATGACAACAAGAGGTATAGAACACCCAGCCATAAGCAGTGGTGTTGCATGAACCCAATGATAAACTCTGACCAGGAAGTGTTCATCAAAGTGCCCACTCCACACTTCTCGTGTAAACAGTGCCATTGCAAAGGATCATTGAGTATTGGAAAGCGGCAGATGATTCTTCTGTTTAAACCACTTGCTTCAGCATTATACACCACAGTATAAAGAGGGAATTGGCTTGAAAATAGTAATGTGAAACAGTAAAAGAACCTTCAACATCTCTCTGATAGGTGTTCTTACCAGTGCAAATAAGACATAGATATCATGTATACCTTTGTATTTGAGAAGAGGTGGTATTGCTCGGGCTCTTCACGGTCATCTTGGCCTCCACTTCCTCACTGTTCTCCGTCTTCTTTTCAGCAGCACACTTTGTTCCACAGGGTAGGTTGCGTCATCTAGTACTTGGTTAAGGATTTTTTTTTTCCCAAAGAGCTACTAATTATTGTTTCAATGATGGTTGTGAAGGAAAGCAGCCAGTAGCTTGAGAAGAATGTTGTGCAAAGTACTGTTACACCAAATTCCAGGACAGCATGCCACCACATAACAACAGGAATAATGTTGAAAATGCTGTAAACGCCACTCAATCCCTTGTTTTAAAAAAAGAAAATACAACAACACAGATTTCCTACTTGACCTAAGAACCCAACTCATTTGACCTTTCATCCTGTTTTTCTGCACTAGGTCGCTTACCAATCCTGACTGGCTTGATCCATGGGCTGCATCGCAGGCAGACACGTAGTAACACGTAATCCTACATTCCGAAAAATGCAAAAGAAAGAGCTTAAGGCCCTATATCCCTTCCTTTACTGTTGACCCTTTAAAGCGGACATTATTTCTGACCTATTCCTTGGTATCAACACTGGACAGAGTACGATCATGACTACCTATAGAATGCTATCATGTTTCTTGTGACCAAAGGTTAAACATTGACCCATAGAAAGTTTGTGGTATCGACTTCAACTTTCCTCTCCAGAGAAGAATGTGCTTTGAACAAAAGGCATTAGGTTGTGTGGGTCTTGGCAACATGTAAATTACATAAACAAATGTAAAGACGGAACATTTCCTCACCTAACATTATCAATTAATTTATTCCCAGACACTGCACTTAATCACAGGCCAATGAAACTGATGACAACAAGAGGTATAGAACACCCAGCCATAAGCAGTGGTGTTGCATGAACCCAATGATAAACTCTGACCAGGAAGTGTTCATCAAAGTGCCCACTCCACACTTCTCGTGTAAACAGTGCCATTGCAAAGGATCATTGAGTATTGGAAAGCGGCAGATGATTCTTCTGTTGAAACCACTTGCTTCAGCATTATACACCACAGTATAAAGAGGGAATTGGCTTGAAAATAGCAATGTGAAACAGTAAAAGAACCTTCAACATCTCTCTGATAGGTGTTCTTACCAGTGCAAATAAGACATAGATATCATGTATACCTTTGTATTTGAGAAGAGGCGGTATTGCTCGGGCTCTTCACGGTCATCTTGGCCTCCACTTCCTCACTGTTCTCCGTCTTCTTTTCAGGAGCACACTTTGTTCCACAGGGTAGGTTGCATCATCTAGTACTTGGTTAAGGATTTTTTTTCCCAAAGAGCTACTAATTATTGTTTCAATGATGGTTGTGAAGGAAAGCAGCCAGTAGCTTGAGAAGAATGTTGTGCAAAGTACTGTTACACCAAATTCCAGGACAGCATGCCACCACATAACAACAGGAATAATGTTGAAAATGCGGTAAACGCCACTCAATCCCTTGTTTTAAAAAAAGAAAATACAACAACACAGATTTACTACTTGACCTAAGAACCCAACTCATTTGACCTTTCATCCTGTTTTTCTGCACTAGGTCGGTCGCTTACCAATCCTGACTGGCTTGATCCATGGGCTGCATCGCAGGCAGACACGTAGTACCACGTAATCCTACATTTCGAAAAATGCAAAAGAAAGAGCTTAAGGCCCTATATCCCTTCCTTTACTGTTGACCCTTTAAAGCGGACATTATTTCTGACCTATTCCTTGGTATCAACACTGGACAGAGTACGATCATGACTACCTATAGAATGCTATCATGTTTCTTGTGACCAAAGGTTAAACATTGACCCATAGAAAGTTTGTGGTATCGACTTCAACTTTCCTCTCCAGAGAAGAATGTGCTTTGAACAAAAGGCATTAGGTTGTGTGGGTCTTGGCAACATGTAAATTACATAAACAAATGTAAAGACGGAACATTTCCTCACCTAACATTATCAATTAATTTATTCCCAGACACTGCACTTAATCACAGGCCAATGAAACTGATGACAACAAGAGGTATAGAACACCCAGCCATAAGCAGTGGTGTTGCATGAACCCAATGATAAACTCTGACCAGGAAGTGTTCATCAAAGTGCCCACTCTACACTTCTCGTCTAAACAGTGCCATTGCAAAGGATCATTGAGTACTGGAAAGCGTCAGATGATTCTTCTGTTTAAACCACTTGCTTCAGCATTATAGACCACAGACTTTTGTTCCCAGCTAGATTACAACAAATCTCAACACTGATCTCTTTCTCAAAACATTTAAGAAGAAAGCCACTATTTGCCTCTTTAACTCACCTGAGTACAAAGTGCTGAAGGTGAGCTTTTGGGATTGTGCTGTGTCTGTCATCTGTGTGTCAAGGATGACCTTGTATGCACTCAAAAGGCCACACTTTCAATCACATACTCTTGAAAATTGATCAGATTGTTTGTCTTGATGAAATCTCGGAGAAGATTGAAATTGGGTAACTTTGGGTCAGAAAGTAGGTCACATTGGCCAAATCCTAGAAAAACCTTGTTTGCACCCTATAGGCCAGATGTGCAGCCCAATACTCATGAAAGATGGTCAGAGTGTTTGTCTTGATAAGACCTGGACATGTTTGAAACTGTCACGTTGGGTCAAAAAGTAAGTCACTGAGCCAAATCTTAGAAAAAACTTCTGTGCATTCAAGAGGCCACATTTTCAGCCCTATATTCATGCAACTTGGTCGGAATATTTGTCTTGATAAAATCATGGACAAGGGTGAAATTTGGTCATGTCGAGTGAAAAAGTAGGTCACTGGGCTAAATCTTAAGAAAACCTTTTGTGCTCTCTAGAGGCCACATTTTCAACCCAAGACTCATGAAACTTTGTCAAAATGTTTGTCTTGATATATCTCTGACAAGTTAAAAAATAGGTCAAGTTGGGGCCCCCAGCTGGGCGGGGGGATAGAAATAGCTCAGCTGTCGCACTACAGCAGGGGTAAGACCCCCCCACTGTGCCTGCCTGTTTGCCGTGGGCTGCAACTCGTGTCGTTCGATGACGGGATCCTGGTGGTTGAGTGGATTCAGAGCTCGGCCCTTTGATGGCTCTGTTTTCGCAACACACCACTTTGGCCTTGAACTGAATTAAACGAGGGGTCAGGAAGGCCCGTTCTGATCAATCGGCTGGTCACGCCGAGCCCTAGGGTGTTTCTCTGACTTTGTTTTCTTTTAATCATACACAGCTACATCATTTCTCTGTCGTCAGTTGCTGTATGTCAATACCCTAGAAGGCGGTGGCTCATGGGCTAATCGGGTGAAAGTTGGTGTTTGGTTGACACTTGTAACCGCCCAAAGTTAGTCTATGCTTGGTAGGACATTCTGCGGGCCTACATTTGTCCAGTCTAGCCCTTTCACTTCGAGTATATTACCGATGTATCCTTGTCATGATCTGAGTTGGATTTCCCCAGATCATGTCCCCTTGTTGGACTCCGAGGCGGGTGGGGAACATCAGTGATGAATAGAAAACAACAACTATGGCTTCTCAAAAAAAGGCCAAGCGTGTACTCTCAGACTCTGATTCAGAGTCTGAACATTCAACACCTTCTTCATCATTTGCACGTTTTCTAGTTATTGAATCTGTAGACTCTTCCAAACCAGTTACAAAACTATCTCCCTTTATTATTGAAAAATCCATTTCGGCAATCCTTGGCACACCCAAATCTATTAAAAAACTTAAAAATGAAACCCTGCTTGTTGAGTGCTTCTCGCAACAACAGGTTAGAAACCTGCTTGGACACAAGAAACTTTTCAATCTTGATGTCAAAATATTTCCTCACAAGACCCTTAATACCTCCAAGGGGATCATTAGATGCAAAGAATTAAGCTTCTGTGACTCTTTGGAGGAAATCAAATCAAACCTGAAGAGCCAGGCTGTGTCTGATGTGAAAAGAATTTCAGTTCTCAGAGATGGCATTCGTAGAGATACACATACTTACATCTTAACATTCTCTACGCCAACTCTCCCTACTTCAGTTAAAATTGGATTTCTATCGGTCAAGGTCGATGTTTACGTGCCTAATCCGTTGCGCTGTTTTAAATGCCAGCGGTACGGCCATCATGAAAGTAACTGCAGAAGCACACCTGTTTGTCCCAAATGTGCTTTTGAAGGGGAAAACCATGACCAAAAGACTTGCAATAACCCTCTTCTCTGTGTCAATTGCAAGTCTTCTCATCCTACCTATTCCAAAGAATGTTCAGTTTGGAAAGATGAGAAAGAAATCCTGTCAATCAAGTTTAAGGAGAATGTTACCTTTTTGGAAGCCAGGAAAACAGTTGAAAAACGCAGGTCTGATCAGGCATTGTTGAGCAAAAGCACAACATATGCAAATGTTGCATCTCCTTTGCCTGCAAATGGACATTGTCCAACCTGCGAACTGTTGGCTAAAAAACTTCTCCAAAAGTTTCCTGAAATGACTAGTGAACTGAAAGCTCTCCTTCCCAATGTCCAGGTTACAACACCTTCCACTCAGACTCAGCCTGCATCTGAAACAAACAAACCCTCTTCTGCACCCCCAAAACCCACAGACTCTCAAAGTATTCCTTCACAAAAAACCCCAAAGCCCTCTTCCTCTTCACAAAATACTTCATCAAAAAAAGCTTCAAAGCCATCTGCCCCTTCAAAACAGCCTCCTAAGAAACCCCAACCTCCATCTTCACAGTCTACAAATAAATCAAACGTTCCACCTAAAGATAACAAATCGTATCATGTACCCCGATCACCAAAAAGATCTTCTTCAAAATCTAAACCACAGTCTAGAGATAACCATGAATCCTGTGAAATAGCAGTCACAGTAGATGATCCGGTCCCTACCTCCAACAGATTTTCGGAGTTAGAGGACATGGATGCAGATACTGAAAATCTGGAAGGTGAGGCTTCAGATTCAGAAGCCTCTATATGGTCCATTTCTAAAGATACTTGGAACAAGGACACTGATACTTGGCACACGTCCAAACCCGAGACAACTGTAATTAAATCTTAATCTATTTTGAAATGTATTGGTTTACGGCCTCTTTTTTTACCTTAGCTTTTATACTCTCTTCATGCACTATGGATACCATAATCCAGTGGAATTGTCGAGGTCTAAAGTCAAACTTTGACGAACTTTCCCTTTTAATCAATGATCACAAACCAGTTGCTGTTTGTCTGCAAGAAACCTTCCTTAAGCAGGAGGATGATATTTCTGTCAAATATCATTCCATTTACAATAAAGTCTTTACCGAAGGCGAGAAAGCTAGAGGTGGTGTTTCTGTTATTGTTAATAACAATATACCTCATAAAGTTATCTCTCTTAACACAAACTTGCAAGCTGTTGCCATCAGATTATCTTTACACAGTACCGTTACACTATGTTCTTTATATCTCCCCCCAAACACACCTATTAATGAGACCAATCTGAATGATCTCATTTCCCAATTGCCATCCCCCTATATTCTTGCTGGGGACTTTAATGGTCACAATGTTATGTGGGGTTGCGATGACACTAACCAGAGAGGTTTACAGTTGGAGAACTTCATTTCGAACAACTCTTTGTCTTTCATGAATGATAACAAGTCCAAAACCTACTTGCATCCAGCAACTGGATCATACTCATCTATTGATTTAACCTTATGCAGCCCAGTCTTACTTCCCAATTTCACTTGGAAAGTGAAAGAGGATTTGTGTGGAAGTGATCACTTCCCTATTATCTTTTCATCTACACAACCATCCAGTAGTGTAAGACCGCAGAAATGGAAGCTCTCTAAAGCCAATTGGAACAGATTTGAAACCCTCTGTGAACAGACCATTACACATGACAAGTTTAGAAATTGCGATGATCCAGCAAAACTTTTTACTTCGCTGTTAATTGATGCAGCTAAACAATCTGTCCCTCAGACCTCGACAAATCCAAAACGTCCTGACAAGTCTTGGTACAATGAAGATTGTAAACAGGCTGTCAGAGACAGAAAACAAGCCCTTAGAAAGTTTAACCTCAGACCTACCAAAGAAAATCATAACCTATTCCGTATTTCCAGGGCAAAGGCTCGTCGTACCATTAGAGAAAGTAAGCGCAAGGCTTGGAGACAATATGTTTCTAAATTAAATAGTAGAACTACTACTAAAAAAACCTGGGACATGATTAGAAAGATCAGTGGCAAAGGCCAACCCCCTCTCAGTCACCTTGAAGTTAACAATACTTCGTTGGAAACCCCCCAGGATATAGCTGATGCTCTTGCTGACACCTTTTGCAAAAAGTCCTCCTCTGCAAACTATTCTGAAAAGTTTCAGAGGAATAAAGCCAGAGAAGAAAAGAAAAAACTTAATTTCAATTCTTCTAATTCAGAGCACTATAATAAACTCTTCACCTTTAAAGAATTAAAATCAGCTCTGAATAAAGCTCACGATTCTTCTCCCGGCCAAGATAAAGTTCATTACCAGTTTTTAAAACACTTACCTTTTACTTCCCTCTCTGTTTTACTTGATATTTTTAATGATATCTGGCAATCCGGTGATTTTCCTTCGTCCTGGCGAGAGGCACTAGTCATTCCTATCCCAAAACCTGGCAAGGATGCTAGTGACCCAGCCAACTATCGTCCAATAGCTCTTACTAGTTGTCTCTGCAAGACTCTAGAACGTATGGTCAACGACAGGCTTGTCTGGTTTTTAGAGAAAAACAACCTTCTCGTTGATGTACAGAGTGGATTTCGTCGTCAACGTGGCACCATCGATCATCTTGTCCGCTTTGAAACCTTTGTCAGAGAAGCCTTTATTAATAGACAACATGTAGTATCTGTCTTTTTCGACCTTGAAAGCGCTTATGATACGACTTGGAAATACGGAATTCTTAAAGACTTACATGACTTTGGTCTTCGAGGCCGTCTTCCTCTTTTTATCTCAGCCTTCTTGGATGAACGTCTTTTCCGCGTCCGAGTTGGTAATACTGTCTCGGGAGCCCGTCAACAGGAGATGGGTGTGCCCCAAGGATGTATTCTTTCTGTAACACTTTTTAGTGTAAAAATAAACAGTATAGTTAAAGCTATCTGTCCTGGTGTAGACTGTTCTCTTTATGTTGATGACTTTGTTATATGCTTCAGATCTCGAAATATGAATATTATTGAGAGACAACTTCAACAGTGTCTCAACAAACTCCAAACGTGGTCTGATGAAAATGGCTTCAAATTTTCCAAGTCCAAAACAAAATGCATGCACCTTTGTAATCTACGTGGTGTTCATCCAGACCCTGAACTGTATTTGGACAAAACCAAACTTGAAGTCGTTTCTGAATTTAAATTTCTCGGAGTCATCTTTGACAGAAAGCTTTCCTTCCTTCCTCACATCACTGCACTTAAAAAGAAATGCAAGAAGGCTCTTAATCTTCTAAAGGTTGTGGCCCATTCTGAATGGGGAGCAGACCGTAAAGTCCTCTTGCGGCTTTATCGGTCTTTAGTTCGCTCCAAATTAGACTATGGATCTATCGTATACGGATCAGCCCGTAAATCTTGTCTTAAAATTCTCGATCCTATACACAACGAAGGCCTGCGTCTTGTTCTTGGAGCTTTCAGAACTTCTCCTATCAATAGTCTCTATGTTGAGGCTAATGAACCTTCTCTTTCTTACAGGAGGGAAAAACTATCGCTTCAATATCTTTTAAAACTGAAGTCGAATCGTTTTAACCCAACTCATAAAGTTGTTTTTAAACCCCAGTATAAACGTCTTTTTGAAAGGAAACCAAATGTTATTCCTCCATTTGGTATCCGCATGGAGCCCATTGTAGATAACCTTGGCATAGACATTGAGTCTGTTGCCGACTATAAAATCTCTGAAATCCCTCCATGGACACTAAACAGTGCAGAATTCAGATTTGACCTTGCATCCGACAAAAAGTCAGTCACGGATAGAACTGTGTTTCATGCTAGATACAACGAGATAAAGGAGCATTATTTTTCTTTCAAACCGATCTATACAGATGGATCTAAAGAGGGAAATTCTGTAGCAGCTGCCGCTATTTATGGAGAAAGGAGCTTAAAGTGCCGCCTTCCAAACAATTCCTCTATCTTCTCTGCAGAAATTAAAGCTATTGATCTTGCCCTTAATCTAGCTGAACATTCTAATTCCAACCGTTTCATTATCTTTTCTGACTCTTTGTCAACATTACAGGCCCTTTCAAATCAACGACTTGAAAACCCCTTAATCTGTAGTTTACTTGAAAGGATCTCACAAATTTCTTCTATGAATAGATTGGTGTTCTGCTGGCTTCCAAGTCATGTAGGCATCAAAGGCAATGAAAATGCCGATAGGTCTGCCAAATCTGCACTTAACCTTCCCGTTTCAGATTTTAAAGTTCCACACACTGATTTTAAATCCTCTGTTTTAACACATATCCAATCTTCTTGGCAATCCCAGTGGGATGCTGATGTTTTCAATAAACTACATTCAGTTAAACCTTCCCTCGGTGAATGGTACCCCGTTTACAGGTCTGTTCGTCGAGAAGAAGTGATAATTGCACGACTTCGAATTGGCCATTCACGCATTACACATTCCTGGCTCTTGACCAGAGATGATGCCCCTGAATGTATTCCATGCAATGCATCCTTTTCTATAAAACATATCCTACTAGATTGCATTGACTATCAACCAATTCGTTCAAAATATTTCAACGTCGATAGTTTAAAAAATCTTTTTGATTCTGTCAGCGTTGAATCTATTATCGCTTTCATAAAGGAGATTGGCATTTACAATAAACTGTGATATTTACTCTTTAGTTTCTTATCCACCTTTTTACATTCTTTACTTTGAGTAGGCAGGGATTGCCCAGCCACTCAATATTATATTTTATGCACATTATCAGTTACACATAATCTTTCATCATTTAAAGACTTTTTCTTATCATTTTAAGACTGTTCAAATTTGTTATCACAATCTTAAGTTTGCATCTCCTTAATGGGAGGATTACCTCTTTTGAGGGCATCTTATCTCATTGGAGACATTCATTCTTCATTTAAAGACTCCTTTATTATCAATTTAAGACTGTTCAAATCTTTTTATCGCAGTCTTAACATCACTATTCAAAACCTTTTTGAGTTAATAGGGAAGCCCTGTTGCTCAATTATATCTTTTATACATACTTAGATCACACATGATCCTTCTTAATTTAACTCTTTTATCATTATTACTATATTCAAACTTTTTTCAGTTTAAACAATTTCACTTTTATTATCTTTTAACAGATATGCGCGCTAAATGACCAAAGCTGTCGATGCGCCATAAAACAATATTCATTCATTCAGGTCAAGTTGGTCAAAATGTTAAGTTACTTACACTCATGTGTTTTACATCATCACAACCAGGATCTTTTCAGCTTTATCAGTCCTAGATGACCTTAGTCATGTGAGCATTTTAGGGCCAATGGCCCTCTTGTTTAACTAATAACTTCAAGCACATTCCATCAGGCAAATGAATGGTAGATTAAATATGAAAGCGATGAATAATATATGAAAACCTGTCACCCTCCTTGGTAAATTGGAACTCTCTGGCCACATCTAGGGAAGTCTGCACTTGCTTCATCAGTAGGTCATCCACTCTAAAAGAAAAACATATCAAAATTCAAGAAATTTCTCAATTGAGTGCACAGTTGACTATGGGGGGGGGGGGGGCTGAGAAAGAAGACTGAGATGCAGTAGTGTGAAAAGGACTGTAAACATAACTTCAGTAATGCATAGACGGGCCATTGGGATATGACAAAATTATGTTTAGCATGTCACTTAACCCATAAAGTGTTGGAACTGACTTAAGTTGTTTTACGGACAGTGTAGATTAAGATCAGACTGCTTCGTCAGTAGGTCATCTATTCTAAAAGAAAACATATCAAAATTCAAGAAATTTCTCAATGGAGTGCACAGTTGAGCATTGTGTAGTGGGGGGGGGAGGGCAGTAGACTTAGACAGAGTAGTGTGAAAAGGACTGGTAAACATAACTTCAGTAATGCACAGACACGCCATTCGGATATGATAAAATTATGTTTAGCATATCGCTTAACCCCTATAACGCTGGAACCGACTTAAGTTGTTTTTGAGGACAGTGAAGATCAAGATCAGGCTGCAAAGAATGTGCAGTCTTATCATGGATGTACATTGATTGCTAAGTTTTTGCATATTCTGGTCAAAACAATATTTCAAATGATATTTCCTGTTTAAAAAAAGCCCATTTTATTAATTCTGCATTTTTAGAGTTAACGCAAAACAAAAGACCAAATTTTTGTCGCTGACTGAAAATGCCGGTGTGATTTATTCGGCACCCTAAGGCTAAATATTATAACAGGTACCTTTGTTATAAAGAAATTGCACCATTGCCCGAGCTCATTCATGGTCTTTTTGGCATTCACTTCCTCACTGTTGTCCTTGGCCATCTTCTCTAGAAAAGACAAGTCAAAATTTATAAAGAATGCTTGTGCCATGCACAGTATTCATCCACAGGGAGCAATAACCCAACTTGCCAATCTGTGTAGCTAAATTACAGTATTTGTATACTAAGATCAGTCTACATGGAAGGTGCTGTCTGATTTTGAATCAGACTGTTATTGATGTAAAGATTTGAAAAAAATAAGGGGACCAGCTTATAAGCTCAGTAATAAACTGGATTGTAACCAGAGGCTGAAAGATCGAATCTCAGCTTGCATAATCTCTTGTTGTAAACTGCTCATAGTCATTTTGACAAGATTCATTGCTATCTTTATTATTTTTGATGGTTTTACAGTATAAAGATGGAATTGGCTTGAAAATAGTAATGTGAAACAGTAAAAGAACCTTCACCATCTCTCTGATAGGTGCTCTAACCAGTGCAAATACGGTAAGACATAGATATCATGTATACCTTTGTATTTGAGAAGAGGCGCTATTGCTCGGGCTCTTCGCAGTCATCTTGGCCTCCATTTCCTCGCTGTTGTCCTTGGTCATCCTCCCTAGAAACAGCAAGTCACAAAGTTTGAAAACAGTGCTGATGCCATGCATTGTATACATTCACAGGGAGCACAAGCCTGACTCTCCAACCAGATGTTTGCTCAAATACACCTTTTGCAATAACAAGATCAGACTACATTGAAGTTGCTGTCTGATTTTAAATCAGAACAGCTATTGATATGAAGATAATGTGGCAAAAGAAAAAGAGAAAAGAACTTGAGGGGACCAGCCAGGTTGCTTTGTCAGTAACTTAGTTGCTTGTAATCAAGGGGTCTCAAAATTGAATCCTAATCTGGTTTCAAAAACTGATCATGATCATTGTGTCATGATTTATTCCCATCTTAATACTGAACATTGTTTTGATGATTTTTCATTTGGGGGAAAAAGGACCGTGGCTTGAAAAAAGTGTCGAGAGAAGTAGCGGTAAAAGAAACTTGGAAGTGTGATATGACAGAAATATGACAAGGATGGCTTTAACCCTTTAGCACACGACAAAGTTTAGAATCGCCTAAAATGAAATGTTTTACAGACGACAAAAAAAATAAGAATTGGCTTTTGAAAGGGTAGAAAACATTGTGGGAAAAGAAGAAAATGCTGGTTAACAGCATTTTCTCCTTTTTCAACAATGTTTTCAAGAGGCTTCTTCCTCAGGGTCATTAAACCTCATTCTTTTATTTATCAACAATCCATTTATACATAACACTAGATCTAATGCATTAATTATCATTTGCATGGAATCTCTTTTAAAGAAGAAAACCAGGCGTTTTTTTCGCCGACATGACAGGGCTGTCCTGGTGTTCTAGAAACAACCATTACTAAACATAATCAAAGTGCATTAAGCACTGTAATTGGTCGACACTGAATAACTACAGTGGTTTGAAATCACAAATCAAATGGTAGATTTTTGAACTATGTATGGGACAAAAACATCCTACACTTTCCAAATGAGCCACGTAGGATCCCTTTTTTAAACTGTCTTTTACAAATTAGTAGTCTAATGATTGGTTAAAATATAGGCTATGTTTGCCAGCCGACAGCAATAGAACGTAAAAGATATGCGACAATTCTGATCAGCAATACCCATTACCAAGTTTTAGATATCACTCATCATGAACAGCAGTACCTACCAACCCTTTAAAAGAGTGAAAAATACAAATATTCTTTTCTGTAACTTTGGCAACTTTGGTAACTGTATTGTAACATATAAAAGCCGTATAAAGTATGCCTGCATTATAACTTTGGAATTATTTACTTTCGGCTGCTTGGGGGACTTTCATTTTTCCATTTTTAACAAGACGTCGTATTCATCTTAACAAACTGTCCTACCTATTTTTAGTGGGCCAAATCGTCCAGTCCAAACGTCTGCTGGAAAATTTCTCCTACATTATACTTTCAAAGAATTTAGATACCCAATAGTTCCCTAACCGTCAACTCTTTACCAAATGATAAAATTTTAGACTCGTCCAAATCAAAAGCATTTGCACATGACAAATTGAATGTAGACCAAATGATGATTTGAATCGTCGAAAGGGTAAAACAAGAGGGCCATGATGGCCCTGTATCGCTCCACTGGCTTATAAATATAAACCATCAATACTAAACATTTCAATTCTGAGCCAAATGGTTTCGAAATGAAGACTTACAAAGTTTTCTCTGTAAAAGCCCATGTGAAAGTTGAGACCCACAGGGCAAATCCATTTTTGATCCCAGAGCTATAATTACTAGGCCCCTGGTAGAGGTCCACAAGATAAAGCCACATGCCAAAATAATACAAGTCTATGCTGTATGGTTATAAATAAGGTGATTTTCAATTTTTGTCCATATGAAGCCTCTGTAAAACATAAAACCCCTGATGCAAGGCTAATTTCAAAAGAAAAATCAAAACAGGAAGATTTCTTAAGTTGTCACCATGTAAGCCCATGTAAAACTTGTGACCCATCCGGTGGGGCATATTTTGACCCCAAGGCTAAAATTTTGGCCAGCTTGGTAGAGGCCCACTAGATATAGCTACATGCAAAATTTGGTAGCTCTAGGCCGTATAGCTAGGTACAGGAAGATTTTTAAAGTTTTCTCTATATAAGCCTATGTAAAACTTGTGACCCCTGGGGAAGAGCCAATTTTGACCCCAGGGCTATAATTTGAAGAAACTTGATAGAGGTCTACTACATAAAGCTACAGGCCAAATTTGGTAGCCCTATGCCTTATGGTTTCAGACAAGAAGATTTTTAAAGATTTCCAATATTTTTCAGTTTTGTTGCCATGGCAACCAGAGTTTTTGAAGGAATCAAATTCTTTCAAGATATTCTGAAGAGGACCATGGCAGGATCATTTCTGTGAAGTTTCATGAAAATTGGATGGGTAGTTTCAGAGAAGATGTTTGAAATAAAAGTTAACGCACGGACGGACGCACGGACGGATGCATGACGGACACCGGGCCATGACATAAGCCCGCTGGCCTTCGGCCAGTGGAGCTAAAAAACTTAGGAAAAGGAGAAAATGGTAACCTGTATTTACCCCTTGTCTCACAATGTTTTCAACTTCTTTCTCATGGGCATTAAAAAGGATAGTTTGGTTAACCCTTTCCCAAACAAGCCCTGGTTTTCATGTGTCTGCAGTACAAGTCTTTTGAAAACACTGTGGGAAAAGGAGAAATTGCTCATAATGAGCAATTTCTCATTTTCCCACAGTGTTTTCTACCCTTTTTGAGACCTTTGTGCTACTTTTCATCGAATTTAAACTTGTCGTCTGCAAACTCTTTCAATTTGGACCAGTCCAAACTTTGTTGTTTGGGAAAGGGTTAAGAGTTGAAACACTCAGTTAATCAACTAGCCTTTTACAGTCAGGAAAACAGTATCAAACATTAGGCCACAATTTCATGGTTGTTTTTTTTTTCCCCCTCCCAAATAAACAGACAATTAGATCTAAGATATGAACATCTGTGATATTGAATTGCATTGCATTCAAAGGACAGTCTGATCTTTATCTTTTATTGTCTTCAAAAGTGACTTTACTTGTTCATAGCCAACAAAGGTCATTGTATTTGAGTAATTCTAATCAGCAAGAGCATAAATGCGGTAGCCTTGATCTCTTTATCTGAAATGCAGAAAGGATGAGAATCGACTAATATGGAATAGCTGATGAGACAAACATGTTGCTGACATTTGCAAGCTTAGAGCATTAAATTGTTAAAATAGACATGTTAAGCTTGGAAAAGCAGCCTAAATATTGCAGGACCATTGCTGCCTTGAGTTGTATAACTGGGAAAACTGGCATGACAGATTCAAGATCTGACTGCATGTTCTGAGCAGTCTGGTCTGAATCTGCACTCTCTGCAAAGAGTTTTTCCCTGGTCTGTTGATTCAGATATGGAGAATATAACAGTAAGTGACCTTATTTGTGTTACAGTTTCAGGGTTTTTTATCCTCGATGGAAAGGTTCTATTTGACAAAATTTTGAAAATCTTTCAAATGGGTGAAAAACGCGGTGGAAACAAGAGAACATGCTGAATACATGCAGTTTCTCCAACTATATTTTCAAAGCCCCACAGGAATGTTTGGTCAAGGGTTAACAGACTGATTCCAGTCTGTAGAAACTCACCAGGTAGAAACATGTAAGTGACTGTGTAAAATGGTAGTGCCATGGCTGGAAGGAGAAGAAGAGGGGCTGTGAAAACAATTTAACCCTTACCCTGCTAAAACATTGAAATGAAATTTCAAACCGGTAGTAAAACCTAAATAATTCTATGTCAAACTTATTCTTTTTTGGAAAAAGAAATATCTCCTTATTGGACAGTATAGATCCAAGATCCGACTGCATGTTCTGTGCAGTCTGATCTTGATCTATACTATCCCCAAAAAGGTCAGTGAGTCGAACTTAGCAGCCTCGGGATTAATACATCATACGCTGAAAGATGCGTAATCAGTCAGTATTGTGAATGGACAGTCTAGGTACTAAGGTCGCAAGCGGTGAATCGCCAGTTCATTCTGAAAATGTTTACGTAATGACCTCTCCGCGAGGGCCATAACCTTTACACAACTCTATACCCTTTGTCCCCACAGCTTCATGCGCTTCCCCTCACATATATTATCCCTGCATGATATGACCAACAGCTGCTTACTATTTTAAACTTACGGCTGTTACGAGTTGCATTTACATCAGTTTTCTCTTAGGCAGAGCAATCAAAATTTTCAAATTCTTTTAAAGCAATGTTTCCTCTCAAACTCCTTTCTGTTGCGATTTTATTCCTCTCAAGACCTATCAACTTTTCAATACCTGCTACAAATATGGAGAGCACTCGTCACAACTTGGCCAATCCCGTAACTACGTATAACTATCAACGGATGACTCGAAATTTGCTGAATGATATGGACAGCAGACGACTACAAGATGTGTTCACATCACCCGATACACCCGATTGGCGCTCGTTTCATTCATAAAGTTGCTGCTAATCACAGACCTTATTTCTTATAATCGTGTTGAAAGTAAACTGCTACAGTTTTTGCTGGCCAGAGATTTTGACATACTTCAATACTAAACAAATTGTAACCATTATTACATAATTTAAAATTTATTATGGGATAACTTGACATTACTTAACACCTATTTACCGCTAATTACTATTCCTGCGCTTATCTGGGTCAATGTGCGCTTATCTGGGTCAAAAGTACTTTTTGTAATAAGGTCATCACAGCAGGTATAAGCATTAAAACGCTTTAAGTAAAAGCTGTTACAAGTTGCAGTTACATCAGTTTGCCTTGAGCAGATGGTTTTCCGAAGTTTGCCATCTCTCTAATCAGTCTACCAACTGATAAAAAAGGCACTATCAGCTAGTGTAAAGCAGACATATTATATCCTTATTGCATGGTCATTTTGTGTTGACTGGAGGTCGGCCAGTATCCATGTGGATCTATTTAGCAGAGTGTGTACAAAAACAGGTGCATTACCACCATCTCACTCTGGTTGATTTGCACGTTACGTCATACCCCTAATTCAGATTTTACTGCAAACATTTGTGTACCAGCAACAGCCATGACATCTTGTTGAGAGATGGTTTGTTACACAATTTTTGTCGAATTTACTCTGCTGACACTTGATACTTAATGTGTATGTCAGAGTTTAGATCTTTCAAATATCATTTAAAGACACTACTTGTTGACAGTATATTTACCAGTGGTTCAGTTTTGGAAACATTTTTCTCTAACTTGTCTCAATTGGCACCAATGGCAATCGACAGTGGGAACTCCGAATCCTGCACTTGCATGCACATGTCACTTCATTTTTTTGAGCGTGATTATTCAATTAAGTGCCTGATTTATTCACTTATGTATGCAAATGGGAACCCTGCTAAAAGGCAAATCAGTGATACACAGAGTATTAACAATGAAGAAAATACACAATGTATGAAAAATCTCTACCAGGGTTTTAAGGGTAAAACTGATATCAAAAATATTATGGTGGACATGCCAAGATACATAAATATCCAACCTGGAAACTCAGTAGTGTACATGCTTAATAAGCAAGAGGTTATGAGTTCAAATCGAAGCTCTGTCAAAGTCTTACGGAGGATTCAGTAAAGTCATCATCAAGAATCTTTTTTTTTTTTCATCAGTATTCATCATTCTTTAGACAGTTGTTCTGTGGAAAAGCAGTCAGTGAGAAATTTCTTCAAAGCTCTGATGGAAGAAGTCAAAGAATGCATAGATGGATGCTGTAGATGATGTAGTACTTAAATATTGAAGACAGGGTGAAGCACCTATTAAAGCAAGAGTACCTTTTCCATAAGCATGGCTGGGGACTCGGTGGTTAGCGTATTGGACTTGTGACCTGGTTGTTGCGGGTTCAAAACCCGGTTGAGGCAAACTTTCTTTCCAGCAATTTTTCACCTCTTATAACTGATGCATATGAGAATAGCAGTCGGTGGCTTTGAAAGAAAGTTGTGTCAGTGCCGGTGTGAGAAAGCCAGGAAACACAAGCGTAGGTGCACTGACCACCGTAATGTGACCCGAGCTATTAAAACTTTGTAAAACTCCAATACAAACAAACTAACCTTTTCCATAAGGAAACTGCATTGTCTTTTGGCTTCTTGGTGGTCTTCTCGATAGCCCAGCTCGTCACTTCCTAGGGTCATCTAATTTAGAAAATTACATAGTAAATGTTCTCAAGGTCATTTAGAATTGATATTGTGATACATTATGAAATTCTGTTTGTATTCAGATTGTTTAGAATTTTTTTCTTTATGCTGAACAAATTGTGTTGGTTATCTTTATTTGATATTTTTGTTGTACAGATTTTTTTTGTCACTTTCAATTACAGGACTAAATGGACTATGGTGCCAAGAAAAACTGGTCCAAATTAAGACATTTGCAGATGACAAATCAACGGTGGCCCAAATGAGAAAATTTGTCCCTGATAGAGTGAAAAACATTGGGGGAAAAGCAGAAAATGCTGGTTACCCCATTTGTCCATGACAGAGTAGAAAACATTGTGGGAAAAGGAGAAAATTGCTGGTTACAAGCATTTTCTCCTTTTCACATAATGTTTTCTAAAGGCTTCTTCCTCAGAGTTGTTGAAAGTCGGGATTGTGTGATACAGGGTTAATACCTCAGTGTTTCATTAAGTCCACATTTTTGTGTTTTTGATGCGGACAAGGAAAGGCTGACGCAACAGAATTAATACATCGTGTCTTCAATGACGCAACATAAATCAGAGTCACATCAAAAATTGATTCAATTAATATATCTTACAAAATTTTCAAGTCATACTGCAGAATCATATAGAATCCGCTTTCTACCACTTAAAAGAATCCACCTTCTACCACTTAAACTGGCAGCCTATTATAGAGACGGTATGGGAGATACAACGTTTACCCATGTTCAGTTTATCTACCACCGAGTAATTTGTTTCCAGTTTACACTGTATAAGTCTAAAACATAACATTATGCTGTGTGACATCGCTGCCATCTCGCCTATATTACTGTATAGATTCTGTACTTTAAACTTTTTGTCCGCGTTTTGGACCCAGCTTGGTCATGGTCACTGACTTGCTGGAGTAATCGAGATGACAGGTGACACAGTTTCTACATACAACTTTCTACATATAACTTTCATAATTATTGGACATCTACAAAGGGGCAAAGGTGAACAACAATTAAAAAAAAAAGTTTGAAGACCATGACGTCTAAAATTTCAGAATGACTGGCAAAATTCCAAACAGGGAGACACAGATGACCCCCAAAATTTATGGGCTAGCAGAAACACTGATACCTTCTCCATAAGGAAACTAATAGATGTTGGATTTCTTGATGGTCATGTTGTCAGCCCAGTCCCTCATTTCTGTCTCTGAGTCATCTAAGGTAACAAAATAACAAAGCTCATGTTTGCAAGACCTTTTGAAATTGACATAACTAGTAGAAATTAAAGGTGCAAAAGTGGCCAAAAAATCACTGCAGGTTGTAAAATGCAATAAAATTTAAATATACCATTTAAAAGTATGGAAAATATTGTGAAGATGACATTCTGTTACTGTGTGGTTGTTGTGTGGTTGGTCCAAGTTTTATTTGCCTCTACAGAAAAATGAATTTTAAATTCAGGCAAAAAGTAAACAAAAGATAGACTGACCTGGCAGGTTTTAAGCTAGTTTTAAAATTATTTCTTTGCCAGCAACTAATACTGGGACTGACCGTACTATAACAGACTCATCTTCAAAATAATTTCCATACTTTAAAATGTTATGATTCAAATTTAAATGCATTTTAGCACCTGATTTGTTTACTTTTGGCAGCTATTGGTACTTTAAGCCTTTTAACCTTTACTGCATGACAAAAGTTTACACTTGTCCGAATTGAAAGCATTTGCAGACAACAAACTAGATATCTCATATAGTGAGATTTGTCTGTATCAGGGCAGAAAACATTGTGGAAAAAGTGGAAAAAATAGAAAAGGCTTATTGCCAGCATTTTCTCCTTTTCCTATGTTTTCAAAAGCTATTTTCACCAGGGTCATTAAAACTCTGGATTGTGTGGTAAAGGGTTAAACCCAAATTATAGGAAGTTTCCTCATTAATTTGAGTTGTCCTTTTAACCCTTTACCACACAATCCCAAGTTTTAACAACTCTGGGAAAAGAGAAAATGATGGCAATTTCAATTTCAAGTTAAAGGAAAATGGCTGCCTGATGATTTTAAAATGCGCAAAGTGTGTTGTCAGTTAACAAACTTGTTAATATCATTGACGGTAGTTTGTTTTATCTTATGATATACTGAAGACAACGGGTGGTCGAGTGGATTACAGCGGCAATCAATTAAACACACACCCTATCAGTCAACAGTTTACCGACATACCCTTTGAAATGGCAGATGTGCTAATCCACTTAAATATGTCCAAGTCAAAAGTCCATTTAATTAGCATAAGTTGCCTTTTGAGCTGAACTTCCAAAATTGTAAAGAATAGAACTTAGTCTGTTTCATAATCGAAATCTACATGTACTTTCAGTAAGGAATACACGTAAATGTGCTTAATTTAAGTAGCAGATGGTTTGAATCCAAGAATAAACTGCATGTGTTTTGCACTCTGATCTGTATCTACATATTCAGCATTCTTCACGCACCAAGGTTGAATGTTAAAGTAAAAACTGAAACATTGATGCCTCTTTTGGACATGCAGAGCTTATTAAACAAGGTTAGATGTTTAAGTGATCCTACTTTCTTTATTATTATTTTTTTATATATATTGTTACCTCTGTTTTCCACTGCAAAACATTTTATGTCTCTTTCAGAGAATTTCAGATGGAAAAAGAACTAACATTAATTAATCCATTGCTTAATATAGCATTGATCAAAACTCTTTGCTCATGTCTCATTGTCAATCATAATCAAAATGCGAACTTTTAGCCTCTGCTTATATCTCACGTAAGCCGCACACGTTCACAAAGCATGTCTTTAAACTTTTTCTTAAATTCAAGCGTTGTAAACACTCATAATATCGCACTTCTCCAACCTAAACAGTTGCTTGTTTGGGAGCCGAAATAGCAGACAGCAAGGCTACACATCGGGCCAAATAAATGCGATGACCTGATTGGCCAAATATCGATTTCCATGGACCCATGTATTTGATTAAATTCAAAATTCTGTTGTTTCGTAAAGAGTTAAGGAGTGTCAATTGTAGATGGCAGAAAATTTACATTCTCTACAATTAACCTTTTAACCCTTTACAAATGGCCCAAATTTTAGACTAGTCCAAATTGAAAGGTTTTGCAGATGGTAAATTAAAAGTCACTCAAACTATGGAATTTGTCAGTGAAAGGATAGAAAACATTGTGGGGAAAGGAGAAATTGCTGTTTACCAGCATTTTCTCCTTTTCCCACAATGTTTTAAAATGGCCTGTTTCTCAAGTTAATTAAAACTTAGGATTGTGTTGGAAAGGGTTAACCCTTTACCACATAATTCCGACTTTCAACGACCCTCAAGAGGAGTTTCGTTGAAAACATTGTGGGAAAAGGAGAAAATGCTGTTAACCAGCACTTTCTCGTTTTCCCACAATGTTTTGTAGCCAATCAAAGGTAACTCCCATTGCTAGAACCAAATTTGAATTGTATTCTGCTAATGCTTTCAATTTGGATGAGTCTAAATTTGGACGAGTCTAAATTTTTCTTGTGTGGTAAAGAGTTAAAGGTCATTTACCAAAAGCTTTGTTAAAACATGGGCTTTAAAAAGGCTGTAAACTAGCTTTTTTTCCCATTTCCTGCAATGGTTTCTACCTCTGTGATTAACATGATTCAAATTGTTTCTGAAAGATAAAAAACCATTGTGGGAAAAAGACAAAATGCTGGTTACCAGTATTTTCTCCTTTTCCCACAATGTTTTCAAACATCCAATTTCCCAGGGTTGTTAAAACTTGGATTGTGTGGTAAAGGGTTAACCCTTTACCACATTCTTGAATGTTAAGGACTTTAAGAAAGAAAGCTTTTGAAAAGGAGAAAATGCTGGTAATCATCATTTTCTCCGTTTCCAACAATGTTCTCAAAAATTTAATAGCTGATCTACATTTAATTTGTTGTCTGCTTTGAATTTGGACAAGTCTAAAATTTAGTAGTTTAGTATAGATTTAGCAGGCATTGCAATAGGAGTGTAAGAAAAAAAAAAACAAAGGTGCAATTTTATGGCTGTATAGGGCTGAGAATCTTGTAAAGTATCAGTTTAATTCTATGGTGTTTAAAGCCATTTTCAACATTCTTTCAGTTATAGTGTGGTGGCCAATGCACCTATCCATGCTTTCCCGAGTTTCTTTTACCAGTTTTATGCACAATATTCTTTCCAAGCTACTCGCTTCTTTCCCACATTTCCATTGTGGAAACAATGGTCAGCGATAAGAGAGGAATGAATCCTGTCTCATTGACTATCATCAATCGGCGGAAAGAAATTGGCTGTGCCATGAACCAGCAACCTCCCGCTCTCAAGTCCTGCACGCTACTTAACGACCCTTGGAAAGAAATCCTTTGAAAACATTTTGGGAAAAGGAGAAAATGCTGATAATCAGCATTTTCTTATTTTCCAACAATATTTTTTACCAGTCCAAAGGTAAATCACATCATTTGAATGAAATCAACTTTGTCATCTGCAAATGCTTTCAATTCAAGTCTAAAATTTTGTAGTTAAAGAGTTAATTAGTTGATTGAATGAATGGGGTTTTTTTTTACGCTGCTTTTAAGTTTCAACATTAATTCAAATATATCTGCAACGGCACACTTACTCATGTTTATAGTGAGTTTCACCAGTAGTAGGCAAGGGCCCTGAATTGTCTTAACCAAGGACACTCCCAAGAAAAATAGAGTGTTTGAAGCGATGCAGGACCCCACTTCATTAACTCCAGCATTTCAGAAAGTCCGTGGTTTTGCATTTTTGACATGCAAAATGAAAGGCTGACTTCAACAAAATAAATACATTGCGTCTTCCTTGATGCAACATAAATCAGAACTGCCAAGGAACATAAAGGATTGATTCAATTAATATATCTTACAAAATCATTTAATCGTCAAGTTTATAACTGCAGAATCATATGGAACCCACTTTCATACATTTAATTATTTGTTTCCTGTTTACAATGAATCGGTCTAAAACGCGACATAATTCCATGTGACATCACTGTTATCTCGCCTGTATTACTGAATGGAATCTGTACTTAAACTTTTTTTTTTCCACGTTTTAGACCCTGCGTGGTTAAGGTCACCGACTGCCATTCTGAAAGACATGTACAGCAGTAATGCAGAATATCAATTTTACCGCCAATCATGATTTATTTGACATGAATATCAATCATGATATGTGTAGGACACTGGTATTCATTACTTCACTTTCTTAAAAGTTAGTTGACAAATTTTGTGTTAACGGAAGTTTATGTTATTGGAAGTGTCTATGTATTTGGATAGTCAGGTGTTAGTGACAATGATTTGTGAAGTTATTGGGAATATGTAGACGCTGTACCAGTGAGTTTATTTATAAAATATCAGTCATTACTCATTAGTGATTTTTGTAAATGTCTGTGTTTGAGAAGTTTTAGTGAAGTTATCTTGCGTTTGGAAGTTTGTCACTTTAGATTTTTGGTATGATCAGGTCTGGGTGGGGGTTGTCCAGATCGAGGCCTCTGAATAAGAAATATAGTGGGGGCGCCATTTTGAGGAATCGAGCATTAATTAGGTGAAATACGGTATTTATGAAATGATGTGTGTTTTTGTGTCTCTTATTTATCCCAAAGCTTTATATATGGTGAGGCCGATTCACACTTAATGTGCTGAATAAATGAAACGCAAATTCCTACTCAATACTAAAGGCCACACATTGTGGTTTCAAATTTGATTTCTTCGGAAAGAAAATACCAGATTGGACAGTGTAGATCAAAGATCAGACTGCATGTTCTGTGCAGTCTGATCTTGATCTACACTGTCCCAAAAAGGTCAGTGGGTCGCGATTAGCTGTTTAAGGGTTAAGTCCAAATTTCATGAAAATCTTTCTCTTTGTGATACAAGCACCAACTTCGGTACTAGTGGTGAAACGGTTTACCGATTAACCGATTAACCGCGGTCTATTCAAAGAAAAAACCGAAACCGGTTCGAATTTTACCGTATCGGTATTTCTGCAATATGTCAACTTCTCTTAATTGCATCAGAAAGTCTGGTTTTCCCAAAAATTCTGTCAGAAATCGATCGTTTTTCAACTTGCAGTTCTAAAGATTTCCGAAAGCGAAAGTTGTTTATTTTTTTCCACAGGCGGTGTCACCGGTGTTTAGGTAAAACTATGACCACATAAAATTCACGACACGAACTCCAAATAAACGTCGAGCTTTAATGCTTTTGGATCAATGGAGTTTGTATGTTATTCATTTCTTATAACTTTGCTCACACTTATTTTTGCGTTTTCCAGTAGTTAAGCGGCAAAGTATTAGTGTTAGTGCAGTAAGCAACTGAGTAAGTTAGTGCATCGCACTGTCTACTCTGTTGAGCCATGTCCCGAAGTTCGGTATAGTAGCGCTGGTTTTTATATAAACAAGTACGCTCTTGAAGAAAAAAAAATGGCAGACGAAAATTGTCGAGATAGTGAGTGTTAAAGACCAGTCAATTTCAGTTTGTTTTTATTTGTTCATGCGAAACAATTGCTTTTTAGTTCATTATCTTGAAAGAATGGAAGAGTTCCAAGCACATGTACTAGTTTTCTTTATCACCTTTTGAGCATATGCTACCCTAATAGTGACTACAAGTGGTCAGATATGCTAAATGCCAGCATATACAGCATATTGCAATACGTATTGCAATACGGGTCAGCCGTATTGCAATATATTGCAATACGCTTTTTACCGTATTGTTTCACCCCTATTCGGTACAGCTGCAGTTTATTATTTAAATTTTATGAAAAGTATGTTGTCCACCTGAAAATCCAACAAGGCTGGCAGTTTTCAAGATGGCTGCCAGTCTTACCTATTACTGCCTTCTTGTATATTATAAGCGTAATTTTAGGTTTATTTTTCTGTAGGACCTCATTATTTTCATGATTTAATGATACATCCTTACAAAAAGATTGATTGTATGGTGTTAAACGCCGTTTTCAACATTATTTAAGTTATATCACGGCGGCCAGTGCACCTATCCATGCTTTCCTGGAGTTTCATTTACCAGTACTCCGCACAATATTCTTTCCAAGCCACTGGCTGCATTCCCACATAACTATCATCAAAACAATGGTCAGCAGTGAGAGAGGAATGAATCCTGTCACAATGACTATCATCAATCCTTGGAAAGAAATTGGCCAAGCCAGGGATCGAACCCCCGACCTCCTGTTCTCAAGTTCTGTACGCTACCGACTGAGCTACGAGGGTTTGGCCCCTTACAAAAAGAGAGATGGAAAAAAAAAACGGTGTTAAAATTTGATAGACTGTAGAACAGTTTAAAATTTAGTCAGCTGTGTAAATATAGATAAATTACAGATATACATGTATATGGTGTAAGGGAAAAATACATATATCGGAAAGCTCCGAGTGATTTCTTTGATTGCCTCAAGAAAAATGAAATGCATTTTCTATCGATCGTAATCTATTCAACCGTAAGGGGCAGCATTTGGCATGATGATACCAGAATAATTATCGTTTGATAAAATAAAGATGAAATGGGTTAAAAGCTGGCTGAAAATGAGTGTAGATGTATCTTTAAACATAAATATGAATGTTTTCTGAGAGTAGATCCTGGAAGTAAACAGCATTCCAAGTCTGTGTTCAAGATGGCAGCCATTATGTGGCTTAACCCTTTACCAAAGAATCCCAGGTTTTCACGACCCTAGGAAAGAAAGCTTTTGAAAACATTGTGGGAAAATGGTGGTTATCAGCATTTTCTCCTTTTCCCACTATGTTTTTTGCTCTATCAGAGAGCTTAAGCCCATTTGTTTCAAAGTTGAATTTGACATCTGCAAATGCTTTGAAATTGGACTAGTCTAAAATGTCGTCGTGTGGTAAAGAGTTAAAGTCTTTATTTTGTATTCAGATGTTTAATTTCAGTTGCATTGCAGCAATACTGTGACCAATTCCTTTATATGAATGATGCAAAAGCACAGCCAGGGCACACTGGTTGCATCATTGCTGTGAGACTCAGCATGGGGTTCAGTCTCGGCTTGCAATGTACTAACTGTAGTGATAGTTACTAAGTCTTGTATGTACTAACTGTAGATTCCTACTTAGTTCTGTATTTTATTCTTAATTCAGGTCGGGATGGCCAAAAATTGTCCCCCCAGTTGGTCGCACCGCGTCGCATGTATCATAATCTTTTGCACATTTACCTGATTGGTGAAAAATGACATTCATTATGATTATACCAATTGGATAATTATTTAAAAATCGTCATCAGTTTAATGAGTACAGATGCTATGAAAAGCTGATCAATACCATTAATACTTTTAAATATATGACACAACAGCTTGACGAGAGGTGATAAACAGTGACCTTCATACTTGATACCTATGTATAGATCTTTCATATATCATGTAAAGGCATTACTTGTTGCCAGTAGATTCGCCTGTGCTTCAGTTTTGGAGACATTTTCTTCTAACATGTCCCAATTGGCGCCACTGGTAATCGACAGTGGGAGCCCTGAAACCTGTGTGTGCAAGCACATTTCACTTCATATTTTTGTGCGTGATTATTCAATTAAGTGTGTTAATCACGCACATGTGTGTGTGAATGGGAACCCCGATTGTAACACCAGGGATTCTCTATATAGAGGGGCTTACAGGCTAGATGGCATTTTTTTTCATACAGGTGATCTTCAGTTTGCTTTATTTAAAAGTGGGCAAAAATGCTCTAGCTGCAGACAAGCTGCTGTATCTTTAGGTAATTTCAACTGTACAAGGGCATCAACATGACCGCTAGTGTTTGGGTGACAGAGTAACAGACAAGGGTAGAATTCAGCAAGTTTGTGCATCCACTCTCTGTGGTAAAAGGGTTATTGTGTTTTGTTTTTATCACAGGAATCAACCGTTTAATTGGTATATATAGCTTGTTGTCGGCCGGATTTGATAACCTCTCTTGTTTAAATAGAGAGTATCCATCCGACGATAAAATATTTTCACCAATTAAGCGGCTGATTCCTGTGTTTTGATACACAGGTCACATTCATGCTGCCGTTTTCGACAAATAATTAAGCATTTTGTCTTCAGCCAATTTTCAAAAAACCCTCCTGGCCTTGAAATGTTTTTCTCAGTGCTCATGCCAGGGGATCATCGCCCGATTGTTGTTCAAAGTCTCTTTTCCTTGCAGACAGCGAGAATGATGTCTTTTTTGACTAAGTCATATTGTTTTCATTAGAGATCAACTGGTTTAGTTTGGACGAGTTTAAAGACCGATGGTATTCTTGTAAAATCGATACACAGTCTAGCGTTTCTTCCCATTTTCATCTCGTACATCAGCTTTCTTATTTACTCACAATGTAATGTTGTGGGTAGCAAAGACAATCATAAGTAACCCTTGAGGTATTCATGCGTCCACAATGATGCATTATTGAGAAAAATATGGGCCATTTTTTCCTAAAAATGCGTCAAAAAGCAAAAAATCGTACGTTATGGAAAACCCTGTAGACTTGTCCAAATTCAAAGCATTTGCAGATGACAATTTAAATGTGGCTCAAATGATGGAATTTGTCTTTTATATGGTAGAAAATATTGTGGTAAAAGGAGAAATTTCCTTTAAAGGTGGGAATTGTGTGGTAAAGACTTAAACAGCAATTATTCTTTATCATTTAAAGGAGAGAGGATGAAAATATGGCCATACAGTAACATGCTAATGATTCCTTTCACAGAAGATAGACCTGTGTTTTATTTCCAGTGCAGTAAGAAAGAAAAAAGTTTTGAAAAAGATTCTTGTGAACTTACTTGATAAAAACCAGTCAGGGCTACCAGCTGAGGCTTAAATGTAAATAGATGTTAACATAATTATGGGGGTAGACATCACAGCACAGCTCATCATTTAAAGTGTATGTGTATTGCCATGGATTGTGGTCACGGTCAATTCATATTACATAACAAAAAGGTCTAATCCTTGCCCCAGAACCCAATATTTCACACCCAATACTCATACTGAAAACACTAACACACTTCACCCTTTTTCTGAATGAAATGTTTTGACTGTTTTCATTCTTTTAACCCTTTACCACAGAATGCTGACTTATAACAACCATGAGGAAGAAGCCTTTTGAAAACATGGTGGGAAAAGGAGAAAATGCTGGTAAACAGCATTTTCTCCTTTTTCACACTATGTTTTCTACCCTATCAAACAAAAATCACATCATTTGAGCCATATTGAAATTGTCATTGGATGGGTATAATTTTTTGTCATGTGGTAAATGGTTAAACATGACCACACTTCTTCAACTTTGTTTAGGATTCCTGCATGGCTCAGTGGTAAAGTGTAGGACTCATGACCCAAAGTCCCAGGTTTGAGCCCCCCCTTGATCCACTGGTATTATCGTTGGAATGTCCGGGCAAGACACTTAGGAGCCCTAGCCTAGTACTGGTGAAACCCAGGAAAAACATGAATATGTGACCTATTGCCGTGATATGACTGAAATAGTGTTGAAAGCAGCATAAAACACCATTTAATTGACCAATCTACATTATGTCAGTTGTATCACAAATACAGCTTGCTTATTCACTTCACCCTTTATTTGACTGAATTGCTTTTACTGCTCCCAATTTTTTAAACATGACTAGATTCAAATACTACAAAGATTGAGCGATTGATTGAATGGTGTTTTACTCTGATTTCAACCTTATTTCATACCACAGATACAGTTTTCTTAATAACCCATTACCAAACAATCCTGAGTTTTTATGACTTTGAAGAAAGAAAGCTTTTGACATTATTTTAGGAAAAGGTGAAAATGCTGGTAACCACCATTTTCTCCTTTTCCTGCTATGTTTTCTATCCTGTCAGAAATAACCATTTGAGCTACATTTCTTTTGTCTTCTGCACATGCTTTCAATTTGGTTGAGTCTAAAATTTTGTTGTTTGGTAAAGAGTTAACTAATGCCCTAGCTTTCATCAGTATTTGGATAGGACTCTTAACTCTTTACCAAATGACCAAATTTTAGACTGGTCAAAACTCAAAGATGTTGCAGACGACAAATTAAGTATTCTACAAATTATGGAATTTGGATTTGCAAGGACATGATACATTGTAGGAAAAGGAGTAAATACTAGTTACGAGCATTTTCTCCTTTTCCTGTGTGTTTCCAACAGACTTCTTCCTCGAGGTCATTGAAACATGTCATTGCATGGTAAAGGGTTAACTCTTTACCAAACAAAAAAATTATTTTGGACTGGACTGAATTGAAAGCATTTGACCATGGACAATCTCCAGAAAAAGAGGGCCCTTTCTGCAAGGATCAAACCCTAGACCTCAAGATTTTTAATCTTGCACCTTTGCCACTCTGCCCTGCATAACAGGCAGAGTCAAAATGTTACAGCATTACCACATAACAAATTGTAGACTTGTCCAAACTGAAAGCAATAATACTGCAAGCAACAAAATAAATGTGAATCAAACACTGAAATTTGTTTGTGGAAGGATAGAAAACCTTATGAGAAAAGCACAAAATGCTTTTTCTGCTTTTCTGATACTGTTTTTTAAAAGCCTTTTCTCAGGGTTTTAAACCAAGCAAATGTGTGGTAAAGGATTGATGTACAGCAGTTTGGGATTGTTCTCCCTTTTCAGCGAAGCCCTCGTAGCTCAGTCGGTAGTGTACAGGACTTGAGAACAGGTCGCTGGTTCGATCCCAGGCGTGGCCAATTTCTTTCCGAGGATTGATGATGGTCATTGCGACAGGATTCATTCCTCTGTCACCGCTGACCCTTGTTTCGACGATGGTTATGTGGGAAAGCAGCCAGTGGCTTGGAAAGAACATTATGCGTAGTACTGGTAAGAGAAACTCCAGGAAAGCATGGATAGGTGCACTGGCCACCGCGATATAACTGAAATAATGTTGAAAACGGTGTTAAACACCATACAATCAATCAGTCAATCTCCCTTTTCAATGCTAGTCTCCCTTCAAAAATAATATGTTACATCTATAAAAATCTCAGAGACACACCATATTGTAACATGGTGATCCGAGTTGCACTATTGAACTATGCTCCTCTATTAGGATACTTGTGTCCCCACACTGTTTTAACTCTTTACCACACAACAAAATTGTAGACCAGTCCAATTTGAAAGCTTTTGCAGAGGATAAAATAAATGTGAATCAAAAATTAAAATTTGCTCTTGGAAGAGTAGAAAACATTGTGGGAAAAGGAGAAAATGCTGGTTACCACCATTTTCTCCTTTTCCCACAATGTTTTCAAAAGGCTTCTTTTTCAGGGTTGTTAAAAGTCGGGATTGTGTGGTAAAGGGTTAAGTAATCTCAATGATTAATTAAAACATTTGATGAAGAAAATAGCAATGATGCATCTATGAATTTTAAAATTGCAGAAAGGGTCAGCATATGCACTGTGAGTGTAGGTCAACAGCCTACCAGGTGAAAAGCCCACTAGGTAAAAAGTTTCCTAGACAAAAGCCCCCTGGTGAATAGCCCACTATCCTTAACCCTTTCCCAAATGATAAATTTTAGCCCCCTTCCAAATTGAAAGCATCTGCAGACGACAAATTTGAAAGTGGTACAAATGAACTTAAGGTTTTTTGACAGGGTAGAAAACATTGTGGGGAAAGGAGAAAATGCTGGTTACCAGCATTTTCTCCTTTTCCCACAATGTTTTCAAAAGGCCTCCTCCTCAAGGACGTGAAAACATAGGATTGTTTGATAAAGGGTTAAATGAAAAGCTGAGAAAAGCCTACCAGTACTACAAAATGTATTATCTTATGTTTATATGAATTTATGAATTTATAATTTGTTCATGCAATATTGTAAGTAGCATACATGTAACGATTTTGAAATATTGACATTATGAAGCATTTTTGTGAGTGAATAAAATTTACTAATTTTATTACTGACGGTCCTATAAACCTAATATATTTAACATTCAAAGGGCTTATTAGTTTCAAATATATATTATCTGTTTCTTGGGGGTTTTTTTTTTTTATTTCATATAGGAGGGGGGGCTTTTCACCTACTTGGCTTTTTACCAAGGGGGCTTTTCACCCAGTGGGCTTTTGTCTGGTGGGCTTATCACCTAGTGGGCTTTTGCCCATACCCATACACCATACTGTAATATACAGCACATTCAACATGAGGGCCATACTATAAACTTCTGGTCTGAATGCAACATTGACAACAAAAGCAAAAGACAGCTACAAAAGCAAAACACCTGTAAGTCTGGAAGGGCTTTAAAGCTAAAATAACTAGTAAAACAGGAAAATTTGTGTTCTAAACTTCTATTTCTTCACACTGAGGTTAATGACAAATATTAGTGATTCACTAAAAGCTTTAAATCAGCCTGACTGAGGCCACATTTTCAACTTGATACACTTGAAACTTGGACAGAATGTTTATCCTTGATAACATCTCGAATAATTTTGAAATTGGGTTATATCGGACCTAAAAGTAGGTTGTGGGGCTAAATCTTAGAAAACCCTTGTGTGCACTCTGGTGACCACATTTTCAGTCTGAGACTCTTGAAACTTGGTCAGAATGTATGTCTTGATAATATCTTAGACAAGTGTGAAATTGGGCCATGTTGGGTAAAAAAGTAGGTCACTGTCCCAAATCTTAGAAAAACCTTGTGTGCACTTTTAAGGGCACATTTTCAGCCTGAAACTCACAAAAGTTGGTTTGATCATTTGTCTTGATATCTCGGACAAGTTTGAAATAGTCTCATGTTGGGTCAAAAAGTAGGTCACTGGGCTAAATCTTAGAAAAACCTTGTGTGCACTCTAGAAGCCAAATTTTTAGCCTGATACTCATGAATCTGTGTCAGATTTTCTGTCTTGATGATATTTAAGGACGTATATGACAAATTCTTCCAGCGGACAGATTTTCTTTAAACTTTGCACATACAAAGCTCATCATGTCTCTTGTAGATTACAATGAAAAAAGAGGGGGGTCCCTGTGCTCGTTTCTGAGAAATTCGCTTTTGAAAAAGGTATATACAGTTCCAAAATTCAGCATATACTGGATTTAACACACTTTCCTTTAATAGTCAATTAAACAGGAAAATTACCAAGAGAATATACAAATATACATCACTTTAAAGAAAAATAATTCAGTTTTGTACAAAAAACATATAAAAGCCTAGTTTTAAGCATGGTAAATGTACCAATATAGACCATTGAGTTAAAAAGGGAGATAATCTGACCGGGTTAAGGGTTAATCTTCAATAAAAACATACTTTCTAACGGACAGATTTTTTTTAAAATTTCCACAGTCATAGTACTTATAAATCTAGACAATAAGAAAAAATAAAAATGGCACCTACCCGTGCTTCTTTCCCCAGGAAACAGTGATGAAGGTCACTATGGAAATTAATTTTTTCAAGGAAAACTATATAATAGAAGCTCAGCAGACATAGTAGGGAAGAAGAAATTGCTCATGCTCATTAAACGCGATTTCTCCTTTTCCCACATTAATTTTGGATCCTATACTCATTCAAAAAATGAACATAGCCTATATACCTCAAATTCATATCAAACCCTTCATTATCTACATGTAGTTCTTTTTTTATAAATTTGCACACATGATTATGGCCATACGGCTCATAGAAATACAAAAAAAATGTCTGTGGAAAAAAATGGGATAAAAGCTTGGCAGACATGATGGAAAAAGGAAAAATTACTCAGTAGAAGAAATTTCTCCTTTTCCCACAGTATTTTTCAAAGAGGAAATAGCTATACTTCAAGAAATAGGTATACTTCAACAACTTCAATTTTCTGCCCGTTTCATTGTTTGCTGTGTAACTGGACTTTTTTTCCAGCTAGTACTTTACCAGTCATATCATCCTTACACTGGCAGGCCAGTTTTGATGCCATCACCTTAATCCTGAAAGGATAGCATGACAACTGGCCTGCCAGTGTCAGGAAAATGTGACTGGTCAAGAACTGGATGAAGAAAATAAGTTCAGGAAATACTGGCCTGAGAACCTTCACTTTGAATGACTATAGATACCATACCTCACATTAGGCTGCAAGTTTTGCAAAAATTGGAAAAAAAATATAGGAGAAAATTGCTACTTGTGAGAATTTAGCAAAATGGCATACTATTTTTCATAGTAGTTTTTCAAAAAGTGAACATATCATTACAACTTGCATCTACGTGTAATTCAATCACATGTTCAATCAAATTGTTACTGTAATATAACTGCATAATTTACACAGGGTTTAACCATTTACCAGATAAGCCCTGCTCTTGCAACCCTAAGGAAGAAGGCTTTTGAAAACATTGTGGGTAAAGGAGAAAATGCTTGAAAGAAGCATTGTCTCCTTTTCCTACAATGCTTTCCAACCCTGCTAGAGATAAATCCCATTATTTGATCAACAACCACTTTATTGTCTGGAAAATGTAGTACCATCCGTAGAAAGTTCTACTTGTAAAAAGTGCACCATCGGTTCGCTGTTACTATTGCCATTTGTGCGGAAAAATACACAATAGCGCTGATAGTTTTACTTTCTGTGAGAAATACAAATGCGCAGTATGGATGCGCGTGAACATTTATACCAAACGTCATTAAGACAAGTTCCAAATTGGGTCATGTCGCATCAAAAAGTAGGTCACAAGGCTAAATCTTAGGAAAACATTGTGTACACCATAGAGGCCACATTTTCAGCCTTATACTGATGAAGATTGGTCAGAATGTATATTTTATTGATATCCCAGACAAGTTTGAAATTGGGTCATGTTGGGTTAGAAAGTAGGTCACAGGGTCTTATCTTAGAAAAATCTTGTGTGCACTCTAGAGACCAAATTTTCAACCTGATACTCTTGAAACTTAGTCAGAATGTTTGTCTTGATGATATCTTGGACAGGATCTGAATTTGGTCATGCTGGTTCAACACGTAGGTCACTAGGCCAAATCCTAGAAAAACCTTGTGTACACTGTGTAGGCCACATTTTCAGCCTGAAATTTATGGAACGTGGGCAGAAAGTTTGTTGTGATAATATCTATGACAAGTTTGAAATTGGGTAACATTGGGTAAAAAAGGTAGGTCACGGGGCCAAATCTTAGAAAAAAACTTGTGTGCACTGCAGAGGCCACATTTTCAGCCTGATTCTCATGAACTGGGTCAGAAAGTTTGTCTTAATGATATCTTGGACAAGTATGAAATTGGGTTGATGTTGGGTCAAAGGGTTGATGTTGGGTCAAAAAGTATGTCATTGCACCAAAACTTAGAAAAACTTTGTGTGCACCGTAGAGGCCACATTTTTAGTGTGATACTTATGAAACTTGGTCAGTATCTATGTCTTAATGATATTTTGGACAAGTTTGAAATTTGGTCACATTGGTTTAGAAAGTAGGTCACTCACACTCATGCGTTTTACATCATTTAAACCAAGATCTCTTAAGCTTTATCAACTATAGATGACTTTACTCAGGTGAACGCTTTAGGGCCAATGGCCCTCTTGTTAGAATAATGGCAGGCAACTCTTGTTTACTTTACTTTCAGGAGAGGTCACTCTTGTTTCTTGTGGTCTCTCATGCAGATCACAAGGCAAATTGAAGTAATTTTTGCATGTTAACTCATTTGCAGATTTTGATAATTTGTAAAGTACATGTGCTCATTTACTTCTGTAACATGGAACAATTATCCAGGTACTAACCATAATGCATGCTGCTTAACCCTTCACCAATCAACAAAATTTTAGACTGGTCCAAATCAGAAGCATCCGCAGAGGACAGATTAAATATTACTATAGAAATCCCTCCCTTTGAAGGGTAGGAAACATTGTGGGAAAAGGAGAAAATGCTGGTTACCAGAATTTTCTCCTTTTCCCTCAATGTTTTCAAAAGCCTTCTCTGTCGGGGTTCTTAAAAGACTTGGGACTGTTTGGCAAGGATTAATTTGCATGGTGAGAAATACACCAAGCTGCATTGCTGTAAAAGTTAAGGCAGATTTTATATCCAAGGGAGTCTTGATTCCCCATGATAATTGGTTACGTATATTTACATACATTAGTAGCCATAACCAATCTATCACAACAAGATGTGATATATAAAAGACATTATGATTGGCTTATACAGCTACTTTATCTAGCTTATACTGGCTAATACAACTGCTTTATCTAGCTTATCCAATGCAAACAAAGGTCACAATGGCCTGTGCTAGTTGTATATTTCTGTATATGTACAATGGGAACCAGTTTAATCACACGAAATTCTGGTTTCAGCAATGTACGTAAAATTCTATACTAAAATGATATCAGCTGGGTCAAGAAGTAAACTTGAATTGCAATCGGGTATATGCCAATTTTGGCCAGTTTACGGCAAGTGTATTCTTTTACAGGGGTGTAAAATTCCACTCCTTAGCTCGTATTGGCAAGTTATCTTTGACTTCGGGTGAGTACAAAAAATACATGACTCGCCTGACCGGGCAAGTACATTTTCTGACATAAAACATGCACATAAAGCCCATGAAATTCTGCAAAATTTCATACCAAGATCTGCTAAACTGGCAGAAGTTCACATCTATTGTTGCTCAAACTGCATTATCTTTAAATTGGGATGAGTGTATTCGGTCATTTTGTTTTCTTACATTAGGGAAATAGCAGCCATCGCATCATGTAATGCTATTCATAGTTTTGAGACAGGATGCACACCATAATAATTAAGCAGGATCAAGGCGTGGCTTTAGAAATTATGGATGGCGACTAAATATCGTATGTGATTTCTGATCGGTTAGCAGCAGATACAGTGTTAAAATTCTGTGTGCACACCATGTATGCATATGGGGCATGGCATTTGATCGATTAGCATTTTATGGTGTGTATGCATGTATGGCATATAACTAGAATTCCCACTTGGTTCAGTAGTTTTCTAAACTTACTGAAGAACTGGCATGACCCTTTTTTCAATACATTGATTGAATAAATGCATTACAAATTATGTTATGCATGTAAGAAGATAATTACATAAATAATTTGATTGACATTGCGATTGCACGGTAAGTCATTTGATAAGAAAATGTAACAGTTACTAGAGCAAAGTGGTCGGGTAACATCGACCACTTAGCGCGGTGTACGGGAAGACCGTCTGTTTGTTTGCTCATGTTTTCGATAGAAAATGTATTCCTTTCGCTGCATGATGATAATGAACTGGCAGTTCCATAAAAAAGCTAAAATTCAGACATGATAACATTTCTTGTCATTTTAATTCTACATTATGCATAGGGTGTAACTTTCAGTTATATTAGACAGACATTTCACAAAGACGGTTGGCAAGTGAAAAACTCAGCAGGGCGAGTAACTTTTTATACCTACACGTCAGGCTGGGTGAGTAGATAAAAAAATAATTTTACATCCTTGCTGTTGGTTTTGCCAGTTAGAGTTTAGATGGTCGGGAGGCTGCATCACCTAACAATATATTTCAGCAAATGCAAGGAACAGGGTTCTGGCTGTCGATGGCCAGTGGTGCCAAATGTGACAATGTAGAAAAAAAATGTCTCCAAAAATGTAGCACTGGCATATCTGCTCGCGACTATTTATGCCCATACATGAATCTTGAAAGATCTAAACTCCAGTGTTTTCTCCAGCTTTTTAGGAAAGGGGGCCTGAAGGGCCCCTTCATATGTGAAAGGGGGCTTTTTGATAAATGTGCGGGCCCTGATTATTTTGATCTCAAGTGTTTTTTATCAGGCAGATTACAGCCCGCTCGGGTAGCTCTGTGGTTAGTTTATCTGACTCGTGACCTGATGGTTGTTAGTTCGATACCTGGTTGAGGCAAACTTTCTTCCCAGTGATTTTTCGCCTCTCACCTCTGATGTATGTGAGAAAACTAGTAAGTGGCTTTGGAAAGAAAAGTGTCAGTACTGGTGTGAGAAAGCCAGGAAACACATGGGTGTGTCCTGACCGCAATTATATGACCTGAGCTGTTAAAATGGCGTTGCACTCTAATACAAACAGAATCAGGCAGATTACAGGACTGTTAATGGCATATGCCGACAAGATACAGACCTCTGGCCTGTTTGCTGTTAATAATTATAAACCCTTGGTCTTTTCTTTAACAGGAGATCATCTCAATTTCATTTTTGGATAGATTTATACTTGTCATGGAATCACTAGTTTTAGACGTAGACTGCCCCCTTTCTTCACTTATCATTTTGACTAGACACATATGAAGAACTCCGAGATCTGTTGCTTCATGCACTGAAGTCATGCAGACGATATTGTGAAGGTGCATGCATGTAAAAAAATTAATGTACGAAATTTTTATTAGCAAAAGTACATCGGCAGTAAACTTTATTTATTTTCTCTTGAAAATCAATATTTTACAGTAAAATAATTTTCAACTTGTCATGCAATGCCAAAAAAAGAATTTGATGATAAAATCCGCATTTCTGACGTTTATATAATTTTTCGCCATCATGGAAATATTGCGAACGAAAAAATCCACAAAGTTGATGTTATGCACAACCAGACTACCCATGACATTGACAATGGGAATACTAGAACCTAATGGCTGATGGACAGTGTGTTTACTCATGAAGCATGGTGCTATCATCACATGAGTAAATATGACACTGAAATGTGTGGAAAAATATTTTGAGCCAGATTTGATGCGACTAATCATCATTATTTTTCAAGTGCGCCCTTGGGCCCTGAAGGTGAGCTGAAATGGGATTTGGTGTGCTAAATGCCACAAGGCACGCCCTGGAGAAAACACTGAAACTCTGATATAAACAATATGTATTAAGTATGAAGGATGCACGTGTCACAGTATATCACAGTTAATCAAGCAGGCTTGTCATCAGTAGAAAACGTGATAATGATGTTAATCAGCTAATCTGGTGTAAAATGAGGTAAGTTTACTAGCCATCAGCAAGAGAGCTAAAAATGGTGATTTTGCAGATATGAATTCAAATTGGCTCATGTGATGGTACGTGCCTTGCAAAGAGTGAAAAAGGAGAAAATTCTGGTTATTACCATTTCCTCCTTTTCCCACAAAGTTTTCAAAAGCCCCTTTTCCAGTGGTTGCTTAAAAACAGGATTGTTTGGTAAAAGATAAAGAGAAATAGTTAAAAGAACAATTTGAATGTGTCCTTGTTCGTAGCTGCGGTATCAGTAATGTGACAGAGTGATATTCAATGTGAAATTTATTTTTACTTTTGTTGTTCCTCTGTGCCCCTAACTTTTGGGGAAAAAAATCAGTAAAACAAAAAATTAAAAAACTCTGGCCTTAGTTAACCATAATTACATGATTTTATACATATGTAGGAGACTGCAGAAAGGGTTCTTATGGCTGAAAAATCAATTTTTCATTTTTTTTTTTTCATATTTTGATACATCTACATGACTGGAACATAATTTGTGAATATGGAATGAAAATTTGAAAACCAAAAAAAAAAGGAAGTTATGAGATTTTTACCAAAAGTATTAAACTATTTACCAAACGACAAAATTTTAGACTGGTTGAAATTGAAAGCATTTGCAGATGACAAGGTAAAAGTGACTTTAAAATTGAAATTTGTTTTGGGAAGGGTAGAAAACATTGTTGGAAAAGCAGAAAATGCTGATTACCAGCATTTTCTCCTTTACCCATAATGTTTTCAAAAGGCTCCTTTCTCAGGGTCATTAAAAGTCGGGATTGTGTGGTAAAGGGTTAATGGTAAATGATCCATGACATTCTGCTCATGACATCACTAGTCTACAAGACTTGAATATTTTGCTTGAATGCTATAATTTGTGTGCTAAGCCCCGGTAGCTCATGACTTTAGAAGAGGGGTCGCTGGTTCGATCCCTGGCTTGGCCAATTTCTTGCCACGGATTGATCATAGTCATTGCAACATGGTTCATTCCTCTTTCACCACTGACCATTCTTTCAGTGATGGTTATGTTGGAAAGAAGCCAATGGCTTGGAAAGAATATTGTCTGGAGTACTGGTAAAAGAAACTCAAGGAAAGCATGGATAGGTGCACTGGCCGCGATATAGCTGAAATAATGTTGAAAACCATGTTAAACACCATGCAATCAATCATTTAATTCATTGTTAAAAAGATAAGTGACTGAGATCGTTCTATTTCACTCCATACAATCAGTCATTTAATTTATTGTTAAAAGATAAAATTGACTGAGATGGTTCTATTTAAATGACATCCTTAATTCCTGTCATAAGCCTTTGTCTTTCTTCCAAAAACCAATCAAACCCCATTTCAAACTTACATGTAGGACACATACTTAAGTAGAGGGAAAAATGTTTTTTCAGCAGCATCAAAAGCATAATAGGATGATATATTATCAGCTTTCTCAAACTATTTCTCCTTTTTGAAGGTATCAGCTTCTGGGGCATAAAAAGTTATTTTAGCTCCAGTTTTAGAGGGATGTAAATGGGTGATTTAAAAAAAAAAAAATGAAGTTTTTTTTTTTCAATTGAAGCTCAGCTGAATAGCTTTGATCTTTCTACATTATATTTGGGCCTAAATTATGTGTTATATTGATGTAAATGTTGATGCAAATTTTCAGGTCTGTACAAACTCCCTCTATAGATAGTATTTTTAAAACTTGCCCTTTCTTACTCTATACTACGTAGTCATCTAACCCTCAAAACAGCTCTTTACATATACAGGATGGTAGTCAAATAATGTATATTCCAAGGTTATTCAGTAATCGGCATTCATTTGTCATACTTGTACACATATGTGCTTATTTGACATTTAATAACTATGTTTAAAGTGACATGTAGGCCTGCTGCCAGGTGTTTCAAAATTTTCTTGTATTTCACCAATTCTGTGTTTGTATGTAGATGTAACATATGTCACTACGTTTGTTTGTTTGTTATAAACATTGACCAATTCAGTCAGAACTTATGCTGCAAAATATACCCAAATTTGTCCCAACTGCAACACTTTTAGCATGACATTTTTAATGTTTCATCAGTTTCAAATACCTTCCACAAAATACATGTTCCATTATATCCAAAAACAATCCTTGGATGTAAAACATCATTAGGTCACCTATAGTTTACCATGTAATTTATATACATTGTTCTGTTTACCTGTTCAAAGATGACAATTTATGCAAACATGCCTAATCAAAAAAATGCATATGAAAACACCTCTGTTGCAACTTGTATCAATAATATTTCCCAAAATATTAACATGAGATGTACTACATGTTTAAATGACAAAATACAATGTCTTGCGGTAAAGTATAGTGTATAGTTGAAACTCTTGATAACACTTCAGAAAATAGGTCCTATAATCAGCTACCCAGATTTGTCTCAAGTGCAACGTTCTGTAGTTTTTGTTCCACCATGTAAGCATATCCTGTATACTTAATCAGTGTTTAAGAAAGTCCGTGCTTTTGCATTTTTGATGCACAAAAAGAAAGCCTGACGGAACAAAATTAACCCGCTTTCTAACACTAAATTGTTTCTGGTTTACACTGAGTCGGTCTAAAACGGGACATTATTCTGTGTGACATCACTGTCATCTTGCCAATATTACTGCATGGAATCTGTACTTAAACTTTTTGTTACTGGAAAGATATAATGCATTATGTCAAATAAGTTGAATCTTTCTAATCCTTTTTCTAGGCAGAAAAAAAGCCATAGGCATAGCCACAAGAAACTGATTATCACTATAACTATAATCACTATAATGATCTGGTGAAGCATCAACTCTCTTTTCTATACAGCGAAATGCATACGCTGCATATTAACAGAAAAATTTTATTTTTATCCTTTTTGCACAATTAAAGTTCAATGTTTTTCATGTTAAGTGGCTGTCAGAAATGAAATAGGTAAACAAGTGCTATATGATAAACAACATCTTGGATGATCAACAGAAATTCCAAGGGAATGACTCTGTCCCAAGTGCAAGGCTAATTTTTGAAAGACAGACCACATTATATAGGCCCCTTTTTACTAGAAATAATGTTTTGATTGAAAAGAAATTCATGGAGTATTTTAAGAATACCCTGAATTTTGATGAGAACTACTTTTTACAAAAACATTTGAAAAAGTCAAATGAATACAAAAACCTTGTAGGTAGAGAAAGCAATGATAGTAGATCTATCAAATTATCAAAAAAGAGCAAAATATTTTTTTTTACTCAAAGAGTGTTCAAATGAATGGCATAGAATCATATCTTCATATATTTCTAGTTAAGAAAATACCAAAATTTTGACTTGGAATTAGGGGTGTAATCCATCAGACTATCGATGGATCCCGATGGCAAGAGTGTCGATGCAACTGCATCGGTGGTTCAGTTGAAAATCAATAACTATCGCTGATATTTATCTCCACTATCAATAGTTTCACCAACAAGAAGAGGAGAAAAATAAATTAATTCAAAAAGCCCCCAAAAAAGCTCCCAAATGTTGCGGGTTGTCCGATTATTCGCCCTGTATTCATTCTGTCGGATGTTTTGCCCAGACCGTTTTTGTACTTAAGTGGGAAACAGCTTACACTATTCAAATTAATTGTTGTATCATCCGTAGATATTAATTTGCAATGCTTGACTCTCAGTAAATCTTTCTTTTGTCTCTTTTTAATCATACACACCTGTTAAATTTGTTTTTTTTTTTTTCAGTGAAAAAAAATGTTTGCCTATGTGGTGTATTTTCTGCAGGCGAAACAGGGTTGTTCTCCGTAAAACATGGCGGCCGCATCAGCAACGTCATTTGAAATAATACAAACAAATCGGGAAAGTCACAAGTCTGGGGGCATTTTGGCTTCATACGAGAAAAGGAAGCACCATACATTCAATGTTGTTAGAAAAGAAGAAAACACTGGTTACCAGCATTTTCTCCTTTTTAAATAATGATTTCAAAAACTTTCTTTCTAGTATTTCTGAAAAAAAAAAAAAAAATGGAACATTTCATGGACTACTTAAATATTAATGTATAAAGTGAAATTTCTGTCGGCATTATGGGCTCTGCATTTTATTTCAAAGTTGAAATCTTTAAAAGTTTAGAGTTACTTTATAATTACATTTTTTTAAGGTGTGTTTATGAACCATCTGCATTTGTTAGCATTTTTTTTATTTTCATTCTGTTGTAAATCAATAAGACAATTACATTTAAATGTTGGCTTCCTCAAAAGCATATATTTTATGTAAAGTTATGTTTACCTGGTAATTGTTTGTGAACCCTCTGCACTTGGAAAAAATAGTTACTGAAATTTATTGAGCATCTCACATTTAACTCTATTTTGCCCTTTTTTGTTATTCGAAACAGGTACTCAGGTAGAATTTAAACTACCCAGATAAAGTATTAATACTTAAGCTGCTGAATAAATGGAACGCAAATTTCTATTCAATACTAAAAGCCCAAACATTGCGGTTTCAAAGTTGATTTCACCGGAAAGAAAATACCGTATCGGACAGTGTAGATCAAAGATCAGACTGCATGTTCTGTGCAGTCTGATCTTGATCTACACTGTCCGCAAAAGGTCAGTGGGTTGCGATCAGCAGCTTAAGGGTTAGTATGAAATATAATTTCAAGATGTAATTTGGCGAAATTTCATCTTGTGTAATTCATGCGATAGTATTGCAATAGTAACAGGCAATATCAATACTGTTTCATAGCATTTTTTCCAATGTCAATACTATAGCAATAGTAGATTTTGGCCTCAACAGTCAACCGTACATAGAAATGTCCTAAAGAAGTGCAGTACAAGGAATGAGGTCTATACCATGTTCAGAAAAACACCAACAAATATTTCCAGAAACATGGAAATTACAAACTAGAGGCCCTTGAGGGCCTGAATTGCTCTACTGGCATTGATTTTGCTTTTTTCCTAGCATACATAATGAATTCATGATGCAAAAAAGAAAAAAAGGAAACAGAAAAAAAAAAATGGAGGGGGAGGTGTTGTTGCACCTGGGCTTGAACCCAATAGAGCAGCATTAGTAGGCATGGTGAACCAAACAAATAGTGAAAAAAAATTGAAGTACAATTTCTCCAAACTAATTGTTTGGAATCCAGCCAAATTTGATAGGGTATCAGTACTCATTGTTTTAAACAATCCATGCAAGTTTCAAAGAAATCTGACTAATAATGTGGACTGTGTGGTGTAAACAATACTAAGTCATCAGATGGCTGCTTTTCCTAAATTAATTGCTAGATTTTCTTCATTTTTAATATAGTTCAACCCCTTGATGATACAAGTAATCTTTGCAAGCTTCAAAAGAATTTAATAAAAAATAAGACTTAATTGCGTAAACAAGAAATGTAAATTATTAAATTTAAGTTGCTCCTTACCCCACACTGACTGTCATTTTTTTTTTTTTCTTTTCCCAATAGCAACAGAATTCAAGCTATTGATAATATAAAGCAACTGTGCACCTTTCATGAAAATTCAACCACAACTGCTGACATTATCGTGTAATCAAGAATTGTAAATTTTCAAATTTAATTGACTACTTTTCCCATACTGATTATTGAATTTTGTTCAAAATCAAAAAGGGTTAAAGCTGTGGATGATACAAAGCAGCAGTGCAAGTTTCATGAAAATCCGACTACAAATGCAGCCTTTGTCACGTAAACAAGAAATCGAAATTTTAAACTTCAAATGGCTACTTTCCCCACACTGATTGTCAGATTTTTTTTAAAATAAATAGTGTTCAAGCTATTGATGAGATAAACAACCTGTGCAAGTTTCACGAAAATCCAACCACAAATGCAGACTAAATTGTGTAAACAAGAAATTGACATTTTGAACTTTACATGGCTACTTTTCCCACACTGACTGTCACATTTTTTTGGAAATCTATAGGTTTCTAGCTATTCATCAGATTAACAAACAGTGCAAGTTTGAAGAAAAACCGACCACAAATGCAGACTTTATCATGTAATCAAGAAATTGATATTTTGAACTTTAAATGGTTACTTTTCCTACACTAATATTTGGATTTTTTTCAAAATCAATAGGGTTCAATCAAGCTATTGATGAGATAAACAAACTGTGCAAGTTTCTAGAAAATCCAACCACAAATGCAGACTTTATCACGTAAACAAGAAATTGAAATTTTTAACTTTAAATGGCTACTTTTCCCGCACTGATTGTCAGATTTTTTTCAAAATCAATAGGGTTCAAGCTATTGATGAGATAAACAAACTGTAAAAGTTTCACGAAAATCCCACGACCAATGAAGACTTTATTGCGTAAACAAGAAAAAGACTAATGGACAGACGGACACAGACAGATGGATGGGCAGACAGATAGATGATGAAAACCATACCATGACATAAGCTCTGCTGGCTTACAGCCAGTAGAGCTAAAAATTGAATAGTTTTATATTGTATGGTTTCAATTCCCAACACTTTGACATCCTAGGAAGAAATTTACATAGAAATCATATAGCTAAAAGTCTGTCTGTTTTTAGCGTATTTGTATAGCAAACCCACTTACTGTGATCGTTCAGACCGGAACCAAATACATCATGCATAACGATGCATGCGCGCTCACACTGTACTTTGATATCTGTTTGACCTGAACCAAATATACTGTCATTCATGCTTGCGACCATGCTACTTTCAGAACTAGCTAATACACCTCAACATCGCTTTTGTCACTACCGTATATACAGTTCTACACATGTATACCACACATACTTATCCTGAAAGCTAACACCAGCAAAAAACTGTGTATGATTGGCGGATCAAATTGCTAGTCCTTAAACAGTAATAGAATAACAGTTACTGCGTGGCCCGCTCTGCAGAACAATTTTTACTTTCCCTGCCCTTGCTAACTCCACTCTAAAATGATTGCATGTGTTGCATGTGATGTTACTTTATTATTACAACATATTACAGTTATATGCTACTCCACAAATCCGCTTTCCAGGACTTTGAGTCCTTTGATTTGACCTCTATGTCACACTTTGACTTCCTTTTTTTGAAAATCACCCAAATCCAAGCCTGAATGTAGGACTGTGACAAAAACAGTATCATAATGTCCCTTATAGACGCTCCCCCTCTAATTAAAACTCCCCCAAGCTTTTTTCTAACTGAAAATGGGCTTACCAGATGGCCAATCCATGGAAAAAGTTCAAGTAAATCAGATGGAATACACTTACAGTATCCACATAATCCTTGTTACCTCTCAAATCGATCTCACTAACACCCTACTATCCGAATATACATACACTTCCGTATACATTTTAAACCTCAACACAAAAGTTTCTTAAATAACTTGGAAAAACTTAAAGAAAGTGAAAGTATCAAAGACCACTGTCACACATTAATTGTTAATGCAAATTAAATTCCAAATGAATCATGATCAGTGGTAGAATTGATATTCTGCATTAAATACAGAGGGTTTCTGAAATGGTGCCCCCATCTCTGTCAGCAGTGACTAAAAACCAGATAGTAATGTTATTGTCACCCTCATGAAATTCTGTGTCATTTAACCTCTATAAATCTCCCCTCTTTTGGAAAATGTATTGCCTTGGCTGGCCTTAAAAAGAGAAAATATGGTATTATTATTTTAACCCTTTACCAGACTACAAAATTTTAGCCTTATCTGAATTAAAGCATTTGCAGACGACAATTTCAATGTGGCTCAAATGGTGCAGTTTTTCTATGATAGGGTAGAAAACACTGTGGGAAAAGGAGAAAATGCTGGTTACTAGCATTTTCTCTTTTTTTCCACAATGTTTTTTCAAAAGGCTTCTTTCCCAGGGTTGTTAACCCTATTGCACTGATGCACCAATAACTGATAAGCCTCTATCTCATTATCCAATATTGGGTTTATGACTTGCCTGTCCTCATGCTATTTTTACCCAAAATCAGTTCACTGTGGGGTATGTGTCTTTAAAAGGTCATATCTCGATTAATAATCATCAGATTTTAATAATTTTTTTTTTATTTTGCAGGTAGATTAATTTCCTGTCGAACAGTGAAGCTGTCTGTTTATGATATTTCCAGTGTGTTGCTTATGAATTAAAAAAGTTAAAGAAAAATAAAAAAAATGTTGGTTTGTCTTAGTTTAATTCCCAAATTATTTACTTTTAACACTAAAATCACCAATCAAAAGCTTTTATCTGAAAGAATAATCATTTAGCTATAAAATAAAACAATATCTAAACAATTCCTGCAAATATAGCAGGAGTAGTTACAAAAAGAAATGACCACCCCTATTTGGGAAAATTTACCCAAAGTTAACACTTTAATTCTTTACCACACAATCCCTAATTTTAACGACCCTAAGAAAGAAGCCTTTTGAAAACATTGTGGGAAAAAAGAAAATGCTGGTAACCAGCATTTTCTTCTTTTCCCACAGTGTTTTCAGCCCTTTGAAAGACAAATTTTATGTTTTGAGTGACATGTAATATGTTGTCTGCAATTGCTTTCAATTTGGACTAGTCTAAAATTTTGTCGTTTGGTAAAGGGTTAAGTACCTGCAATGTTAGTAATAAATCTTAAAAACAAAGTTAAAACACAAACAGAACAGAACATTTGTTAATAGTTAGATTAACAACATATACTTGCGTAAATCTATTCTTCATGAAATACATCCAATCACTATTATATTGAACCACTATTATATCCAACAAGAAGATATCGAATCACAATTATATCCAAACACTGAATTTTTTAATAGAATGATATTTTTACGTATCACACTACAATGATTGAAAGACAATTGCAACGTCTAAGCAGTAATTCACGATGTACTTCCACCATTTCTTGTGTTCCCGTCCAGTTGAATAGTAGGCTCTGTGTTCGTCGGCTAGATCCACTCCACCCATAAACTTGTTGTAGTTGGTCACGGCGTCTGGTTTGTTGATTGGTGCTCCTTTTCTTGGCTGGTGCATGCTGTCTGTCGGTTGTTGGTTGGTCGAAATGATGGCAACTTGTCGTTTGTCCCTCCATACAGTCACAAGTAAATCTCCCTTCTGTTGTTTCAGCGTATCTCCAGGGCGCCTCAGCTTGGCGTTCTTCAGGGCTGGTGGTAATCCTCTTCTGTTGAGTCGTAAGGTTCCGCATCCATAGGTCTGGTGTCTGGTCAGGTCTTCCATAAGTGGTATAGAGCTAAAGAAGTTGTCGAAGTATACATGGTAGTTCCGTCTCAGTAGTGGCTGTAGTAGGTCCATCACAACTCTGTGTCCTAGGGCTCTGTGGTCTTGGTTGGCTTCTCTTCTTCCGGTGTAGACTTGAAACTGTGAAGTGTATCCTGTTGTTGATTCGCATAGCTGCCAAACTTTCATCCCCCATTTGGTCGGTTTTCCTGGCATGTACTGTTTCAGTAGTGATCTCCCCTTGAATCCTATCATCGCTTCGTCAACGCTCAGTTCTCTTCCTGGTGTGTAGTGTCGTAGAAAATTTCTGTTCAGCATGTCTAAAAGTGGTCATACTTTGAATAGTGGGTCGTAGTCTGGGCTGTCTCTAGTCCTATTTATAAGCCCCTACGTACGTTATTTTTCATTCTGACATTCATCGTGTACGTAGGGTCTTATCGGCTCCTTCATAGTTTCCTTTAGCAAACTCCGACATCGAATTTTGTCGCTGTTTGAACAGCAAATTTGGATACTTTCAAGTGAACTTGTTCAATAAAATATACGTCAGAAGTAAGATAAATGAATAATTTCTCGATTAAAAAAGAATATTTGTCCAAAACTTGCCTATTTATGAGCTAAATCCATTCCGATTCAACACCACTCTGTTTTGTTATGAATTGCCGTGGAAGAGATATGATTGTTCCGAATGAACCGTCATGTGCGGGTCAATGCAACTTACAGAATGGTATTATGTCTTTTTTTAAAACGAAATTTTGTTCGCTTCGGTCTTGTTTGATTGTTGTAACAGATTTCGTTCATAAACTTAAAGTCGATTCTTATTTGTTATGCAACCGTCTGCATGACTGAAAAACATGGCGGCGACTCTGTTGGCAATCCAACTTGCGAGTGATTTTATTGAATTCTGAATGAATCTGCCCATTATTTATCAAGACAGCGGCTGAATATTTTCAAAAAAAGTTCTTCTACAGGTAAATGAAGTTCTCTTTTTTTATAATACTGGTTTTAGAGAGATCGGATTTGCTACATAGAACTGAATGGGACCCGTTTAGACGTTACATGCAATAAGAAAAATCAAATGTGAAATGTCCGATGATAAATGTTGAAAGGTAAATAAGCATGTATACGTCTAAATTTTGGACTAGGCTGTCTCTGGCTGGCTGCTGTTGGTTGTTGGTAAGGTGAATGTACTGGTTCAGCTTCTCGTATCTGGCCTTCGGCATCACTTCTGATACACCACGGACATTCAGATTCCTGTCGTCGGCCCAGTAGTGGCTGTATTCCGGTAGTCTGTGAATCCCCATGATGATCTGTAGGCAGAAGAAGGCCCGTACTTCATCTATCGTCGTGGCTATCCATCTGGTGTCTCTTCCATTCATCTGTTGTTGTTGTTCTGCATACAAGTTAGTCTGGTCAGCAATCGTCTGGAAAAAGTCGTCCTCAAACATCAAATTAAAAAAGTGGATAGGCTTGGCTCCCGTATCTAGGTCATGGACTGGTCCAACTGCCTCAGTAAATGGGCGTATGTTGACTGGGTGGAGTGTGTCTGTCCATTCCTCGTCGCTCTGGTCTTCCTTGTCGCTGGTTATGTCGTTCTGGTATCCAAGATCCGCTGAAGATACGCTTGAAACGCTGGAAATCTCCCAATCAGAAATGTCTGAAATGTCGCTGTCATCAAAATTTCTCCTTCTTTCCTCTGCTGTCTGTAGGGTCTCCTTGTCGAATCCGCTGTTGAAACTGCTGTCCAAATCCGAGTTCCTTTCGTCGGTAACAAACTCCATTTTTGGTCCTTCGTAGTGTTTTAAATCCTTAAAATTTCGTCGAAATTTTTTCTAATAAAGTTCACTGGAAATAAGTAAAAGTTCGCTGGAAATAAGTAATTATTAAAATTTAAAGGCAAGTATTATATTTCAATTATATATATGTAGTTTTTTTTTGTGTCGTCGATGTGACTTTCGTGAAATATTGTTATGAAATGGGTAGATGACGCTTAGTCAATGCGCAGACAATTATACGCGCATAAATCACCCAAGACTTCCGAGAAAAACTGGAAGAAACCGGATTTTAAGAGTGAAATATGGCGTCATTTTGAAAGTTGCATAACAAAGGGGAAAAAATGGCGAGTCATAAATCACCGATAATTTGGTTATAATATCTGTTATTAATGTATATTAGGTAGAATTTTCAAGTTTCAAAATGTGGAGAAGTTTATTAATTCAGAATTTTGAGCTTTAAAACGAAAGATTTTGGTGAAAAAAGGAAATTAAATGGATTTTACCCAGGCGAGGACACGAGGAAAAAATTTTAGCGAGTCATAATTGGCCTTCGTTTTCAGTTAAATATCTACGACAAAACAACATGTACTTTGGTAATTCTTGCAGAAAAATAGGGAGAAATATACATTTTAATGATTTGTGTTGTGAAACGGTAGTTTTTGGTGTAAATAAAGGAATACAAAAGGATGTAATGTACCCGGTATAATCGGGCGGCCGCGGGCGGTTTGAGGATGGATTGGAAGGGCGGTATCGGGCGTTCTGAGGAGATAAAGGTAAGGCGGTATCGGCCGGTCTGAGTGCGATAGGGTTAAAATGCAGCATTGTGTGGTAAAGGGTTAAGTTATAAACTTATTTCAGTAACATGCCATGACTAATGATTATATGCATTTAACATTTGTAATAAACTGAGCAAAAATCAAAATTTGTCAAAAATGCATGTGCTGAAATATACAGATCTTGGTTCAATCAAAAGAATGCAATTCAATCCTTTAACACACAATCCAGAGCTTTAAAGGCGTCCGTGGTAGTTCTTAATATGCACATTTCCGTGCATAATGTTGTTAGAATGTTTTTACCCTACGCTTGTTTGCAAGAAAATAATTAAATATGAAGGATTTTTAAAGGGAAGTTAAGTACATCTAGGAAACCAGGAGACTGAAGCACATTGACACTGTTGATAAACGTTGTTCTTCTTCAGTAGAAAGTGAGAAAATTACAGAGCACCTAACTTGCACTATTTCAGATATGAACATTACTGATACTTTAGATATATCTAACCAAGCCCCAGTAGCTAAGTCGGTAGCATACAGGACTTAAGAATGGGCAGTTTCTGGTTCGATCCCCAGATCTGCCAATTTCTTTCTGAGGATTGATGATAGTCATTGTGACATGATTCATTCCTCTCTCACCACTTACCATTGTCTCAACATTGGTTCAGTTGTTCAATTTTTTTTGTGCTACTGCAATCCCTGGCTTTCAAACCATTTTTAGCTGACCTAAGCACAAATTGCTCAATGTGAGCTTTTGTGATAGTGCTGTGTCCATCGTCCAGGCATCAACAGTTACCTTGTGTGCACTCTAGAGGCCACATTTTCAGTACAATAATCATGAAACTTAGTAAGAATGTTTGTCCTGAAAATATCTCAGTCAAGTTTGATATTGGGTCATGTCGGGTCAAAAAGTGGGGCACCTGGTCAAATTTTAGAAAAACCTTGTGTGCACTCTAGAGGCCACAATTTCAGTCAAACACTTATGATAGTTACTCAGATTATTTGTTTTGATGATTTCTCAGACAAGATTGAATCTAGGTCATGTTGGGTCAAAAAGTAGGGCAGTGGGCCATATTTTAGAAAAACCTTGTGTGCACTCATGGGGCCATATTGTCAACTTGATACTCTTGAAACATGGTCAGAATATTTGTCTTGATACTATCTCAGACAAGTATGAAATTGGGTCATGTTGGGTCAAAAAGTGGGTCATTGGGCCAAATCTTAGAAAAACCTTGTGTGCACTCTAGGAGCCACATTTTCAACTCGATACTCTTGAAACATGGTCAGAATATTTGTCTTGATGCTATCTCAGATAAGTATGAAATAAGGTCATGTCGGGTCAAAAAGTACGCCACTGGGCTGAATCTTAGAAAAACCTTGTGAGCACTCTAGAGGCCACATTTTAGCCTGATGATCATGAAACTAGGTCAGAGTGTTTGTCTTGATGATATCTCGGACTATTATGACAATAGGTCATGTCGGGTCGGAAAGTAGGTAACTGGGCCAAATCTTTGAAAAATCTTGTTTGCACCTTAAAGGTCACATTCTCAGTCTGATACTCCTGAAACTTGGTCAGAATGTTTGTCTTGATTATATCTCGGACGAGGTGGAAGTTGAGTAGTGTCTGGTCAAAATGGGCTGAATCTTACAAAAATGTTGTGTGTACCGTAGTGGCCACATTTTCAGCCTGATACTCATGAAATGTCAAAATGTTTGTCTTGTTGATATCTTGGACAAGTTAGAAATTGGATCATGTCGACCGAAAAAAGTAGGTCATTTGGACAAGTCTCAGAAAATCCTTGAGAACTTTCTAGAGGCTACATTTTCAGTCTGATGCTCATGAAATGTCATCAAAATGTTTGTCTTGATGCTATCTTTGACAAATTAAAAAGTGGGTCAAAACTTTTTCGTCAGTCAAAAAGTAGGTCACTTACACTCTTGTGTGTTTCATCATGTTAACCAGGATTTCTTCAGGTTTATCAAATGTAGATGCTTTTATTCAGGTGAGTGCTTTTGGGCCAATGACCCTCTTATTGTTAATAAACTAATCACTCAGAGTCAGTTAAGTGGGCATTTTTGATTTTTGTTTGTTGCAGTTGTTTTTCTGGGCCTTCTTTCTAAAATGCCATGATTTTAATTGTTAATAAACAGCCTTATTTCATGGCAAACAGATTCTACCAATATCTGAATGGGAAGATGGATTTGGATGGTCACAAAATAAAGACAATCACCCGAAAATGGTGAAAACTTGCCTGTTGCAAAGTGGATTGGAAAAAATTGACCCTTTTGCATAAGATAAATTTTGCAAATACATGTAGCCTTACACTTTGTCAGTTTTTTAAAGCTAAGATGATGCTTGATTTTAGAAAAGTACATACCCACATGTTAATTTCCAAATCAAACAATGGACAACTATTTGACCATTGTTGCAAATATACAAGTCAAGAACATTAACACCTTTTCATCACACACTAACACACCAGAAAGTACATAAAAACAAACGCTATTACAGTGAAATATATCCTGATATATGTGGATATGAACCACTGCAGGCAAAACATGCTTTGGCGTAAGCATGAAATGACGACTGCACAATATTCATAATATTCAAAAGTGGGATTCTCAGAATTGACAAGTATGTGAAACATTCTGCTTAGGAAAACATGCTCAACTGATTTTAAATGTCAAGACACAGAATTTCCTTGCCGTCTCTATTAACCCTGTTCGATATAAAGTATATGACTGTTTAATAAAAAGCATATTAACCCTAAACTCTATCAAATTATCTCCCTTTTTAGCTCACCTGAGCATAAAGTATTCGCCTTGAGCTTTTGTGATCTTTCTGTGTCCGGCACTGATGGTGAGCTTTTGTGATCATGCTGTGTCAGGCGTCTGGCGTCCGTTGTGCGTCATGCTGTCATCAACATTTACCTTGTGTGCACTCTAGAGGCCACAGTTTCAGCCAGATCCTCATGAAACTAGGTCAGAATGTTTGTCTGGATAAAGTCTCGAACAACTTTGAAATTGGGTCACTTGGGGTCAAAAAGTAGGTCACAGGGCCAAATCTTAGAAAACCTTGTGTGCACTCTAGAGGCTACATTTTCAGCCCGATACTCATGAAACTTGGTCAAAATGTTTGGCAGGATAAAATCTCAGACAAGTTTGAAATTGGGTCATGTGAGGTCAAAAAGTAGGTCATGGGGCATAATCTTAGAAAAAGCTTGTGTGCACTCTAGAGGCCACATTTTGAGTTTGATACTCTTGAAACTTGATCAGAATCTTTGTATAGATTAGATTTTGGATGAGTCTGAAATTGGGTCATGTTGGGTCAAAAAGTAGGTCACTAGGCCAAATCTTAGAAAAACCTTTTCTGCACTCTAGAGGCTACATTTTCAGCCTGATACTCATGAAACTTGGTCGGAATCTTTGACTTGATAAAATCTTGGACATGTTTGAAATCGGGTCACATTAGGTCAAAAAGTGGGTCACAGGGCCAAATCTTAGAAAAACCTTGTGTGCACTCAAGAGGCCACATTTTCAGCCTGATTCTCATGAAACTTTGTCAGAATGTTTGTTTGGATAAAATCTCGGACAAGTCTGAAATTGGGTGACATCGTCTCAAAAAGTAGGGCACTGGGCCAAATCTTAAAAAAACCTTTTATGCACTCTAGAAGCTACATTTTCAACCTGATATTCGTGAAACCTGACCAGAATGTCTATCTAGATAAAATCTTGGACAAGTTTGAAATTTAGTCACATCCAGTCAAAAGTAGGTCACGGGGCCAAATCTTAGAAAAACCTGTCCACTCTAATGGCCACATTTTCAGCCTTATACTCATGAAATTTGGTCAGAATGTTTGTCTGGATGAAATTTCAGAAAAAAATTATATCAAGTCACGTCAGGTCAAAAAGTAGATCACAGGGCTAAATCTTAAAAAAAACTTGTGTGACTCTAGAGGCCACATTTTGAGCCAGATTCAAAATTCAGAAATAAACTAAATTGGTCAAAAAGTAGATCACTTACACTCATGTGTTTTACAACATCACGACCAGGATCTTTTCAGCCATATCAATCCTAAATGACCTTACTCAGGTGAGCGCTTTTGGGTCAATGGCCCTCTTGTTTACTCGTCAGTGTATAACATAACATATTTACCATGCTCAAAAGGAGGCGTTTATATTATTTTATGCACAAATGAATGAATTTTAATTAAAATGATGTATATTTGTATATTCTTCTAGTATTTTTTCTTTTGAACTGACTATTAAACGAAGATGTGTAAAATCTAATATATGCTGAATTTTGGACCTGTATAAACTTTTTTCAAAGGCAAATTTCGCAGAAACGAGGATGGAGACCCATATCTTTTTTACTGAAATCTCCTAGAGACATGAGGAGCTGTGTATGCACAGTTTTAAAAAATCTGTCTGTTTGAAAAATACTCCATTAAATAGATGGATCTGCAATCTGCTTTGGCTAGCAAAATCAAAGCTCTTGTAGTTTAAATGGAAAAACACCTCTGAAAATGCATGTACTCAGAGGAGTTCTGAGTTCAATTCTCAGCAGGAGCAGGAAAATGCATAGCCATAGTGTATGTAGATTGAAGCACATGAATTTATGGACCAAGGCAACGTAACTGACAGAACACGACTAACATAGATTTAATTATTGGTAACTGGTCAGTATTGTAGTTTTATGTAACATGGATTTATTTATTATGGTTTCATGGTCATTAACTACCACTGGTACTTGTGCTAAACTGCCTTGCCAAAGGAAACTCCAACATAATGTCCCTCCATTGAACTTGGGAGCAATAGGAAGACTTTTAGAAGGTAAGTGTAGATGCCCTTTTTTAAAGACAGAAACATCTTGGGTGGCAGGAATTTAACGCTACCAAATGACCAAGCTTTGGACTTGTCCATTTGAAAGCAGTTTCAGACGATGGTATGATATTTATGTGGCTATAATTAAATGGATTTCTCTCTGATACAGTGGAAAATATTTTTGGAAAAGGTATTCGGCATGTTCTTTACCTTTTCAAAGAAAATACCACATTTCAGGCCCATTTAATTTGCCGTCTGCAAAATGCTGTCTGGTTGGACAAGTATGAAATGTGTCATTTGGAAAAAAGTTAACCCTCTACCAGACAAAAAAATTTAGACTTGTCCAAACTGAAAGCATTTTCAGACAACTTATCACATGTGACTGAAATGATGAAGTTTGACTTTGAATAGGTAGAAAACATTGTGGGAAAAGGAGAAAATGCTGGTTACCAGCATTTTCTCCTTTTCCCAAAATGTTTTCAGGGTGGTTGAAGTCGGGCTTGCTTGTTGAAGGGTTGACGATAAAGTTGATTGATTGATTGTTTGTAGTGTGTTTAACTCCATTTTCAACATTATTTCAGTTACCGGTATATTGGAACAGTCAGTGCCTCTATCATGATCCATGTCTTCCTGGAGTTTCATTTACTAGTACTTGACTCAATATTCTTCCCAAGCCCGAGGCTGCTTTCCCACATAACCATCATCAAAACAATGATCAGCAATAATAAAGTTAATATATAAACTAGTGTTGTATTGTAGGCTGGTGTGTTACAGGTAAGCCATTAAACTGCCTTGCTATAGAGCTAGCTTTTGTAATAACAAAGTAGAGAGTTTGCTTGTGAACAAGGAGGTTTTGGATTTGATCCCCTTCCTAGGTGGGTTTGTTATCAGTGTTACATTTGCTGCCCAATGCTGGGCAATGTAGAGATGACCTATGAAAAAGAATTCTTCATTAGAATACTAACGCATTCGACGCTGATTTTCAATAAGTAGGTCCATTTCACAAGAACAAAAACTGAAAAATGAACTTTCTGGTAAGGTTATACTGTATAACTGGTTATTTTTGCGGGTGCAAATTTTTGCGGTTTGGGGCCTAAAACGGTACAACTAATTTTTGCGCATTTAATTTTTGCAGTTTCTTAATTACGTTTTCTTCTCATAAGCTCTGAGGGTTCCGAGGGCTCATAAGAGAATCCAATTTTCGCTTACGAGATTTCACTTCGCTTTTGAACATATCACGTAAATATCTCACTGTGCTTTCCTTCAGGTTAGGAAACTCTTTTTTAAAGTGTCTCAACATATCAGCTGGTCCATGCATAGCAGCGCATTTCGCAATTTTTGCCCTGTTGTCTGGTTTAAAGCTAGAGTAAGTTCCACGCTACTTCTTCGAAGATCCCCTCGAAGAGTGGGCTGTCGAAAAGCTAGAGTCATCTGTGTTTCTTTTTTCAGCACTTGTTAAATCTTGAACAACAGAAGTACAGTCTGATATCTCTCTGGGTGATTGAGCTTAAGATAAAGGTCTGTTAGGGTCTGGCAGACTTTTCTGTACTTAATATTTCAGCGCCATTTTTATTTTTTCAATACACAAACTGACAAAGACTGATAAAAACTAATAAAATCAATCGATAGCATGTAATACAACTAGTCTTTGTTTACCTATAATTACACAGGTGTACCTTATCGTGGGGTGAAAATCAATAATCGGTCACGGTGTAGTGGCTGTAGGGTGGTCTACTGTTAACAGGGACTGTAGGGGGAAAACTGATAATTATTTGCGCATTTAAAATTTGTGGTCTGACACCACCACAAATAATACATTGCCACAAAAAATACCAGTCATACAGTATCACCAATGTCAAACAAATTTAATATCTCTGTGGACTGTTGTCCGAAAACTTTGAATGCATTGCTTGTCTGGTTTAGGAGATACGAACATTTAATAGAGGCCATGTCTTTTCCTAAATTTTAGTTAAAAATAACCTTTTTGACTAGGCGCTTCTGTTTTTAAATCCCGCTTCTGACATCAAATATGTCAGAGTCTCGTCAAACTGAAGTAAAGAAAGTTTAAGATAAATTTGAAAACAACTGTAAATGTCTTTGACTTTAAATTAAAAAATTGCCTGTATCTGGTTCAATGTAGTTCTACACAGAAAAAAATAATTTTAAGCGTTTTAAGTAGCTGCAGCGCATTTTTCCATCTTAATTCTTCGTTACGCTGGCAAAACCTCCGTTACACAAGGAAATGCACGTATTTCAGATGAACTATATTCATGCTTCCCAACTGTCCCAATTCAAGACAAATTACCTGATCACCCCGACAGACAATTATAAAACCCTGATTTGGAAAAAATCTGACATAAGGGTAAAAAGGGTGTAATAAATTTTACCCAAGGTACATGTATATCCGAAGTTTACAAGTTATTGATATGTGTGTGTATTTCACAGTCAATCGTGTTTGTTGTCTACAAGATACTGAGGTTTATCGATCAATGATCGTGAACCAATCAAATTTGAGAACGGGCCGAGGTACTTTTTAGAGCAGAAATCAAAACGTCGTTCCCCTGACACTAACAGGTAAATTACATTGTAAGAGTCTAGATCTATAAACACAAAATACCAATGCTCATTGCATCCCCGGGGCGGAGACAAAAATGAGTGAAAACATTAAGTTAATCAGTATCAATAACATTGAAAAAAAATACGGAGTTTTATACTCTTACTGCACAAATTGACCAATGGAATTCCAATTTATCTAAAGATAGATCGACCTGCTTGTGACTGTATTTTTATTAGCTCACCTGAGCACAACGTGCTCAAGGGGAGCTATTGTGATCGGTCATCGTCCGGCGTCCGTCTGTCCGTCCGTCCGTCCGTCCATCTGTCCGTCCGTCCGTTAACAATTTCTTTAAAAATCTTCTCCTCCTAAACCAGATGGCCAATCTTGATAAAACTTGGCAGGAATGTTCCTTGGGTGAAGGTCTACAAAAATTGTTAAAAGAATTTAATTCCATCAAAAACTCTGGTTGCCATGGCAACAAAATGGCTGAAAATTGAAAAAATCTTTAAAAATCTTCTTGTGACAAACCATAAGGCCGAGAGCATTCATATTTTGTATGAAGCATCATTTGGTGACCCTTTACCAAAATTGTTAAAATTATTCCCCTGGGGTCGTATTTGGGCTTTGCCCGGGCGCACCATATTTTACATAGAAACAAAGAAGGAAATCTTTAAAAAATCTTCTGATGACAAACCATAATGGCTAGAGCATCCGTATTTGGTATGTAGCATTATCCGATGATCCTCTACCAAAATTGTTAAAATTATCCCTCTGCGGTCATATTTGGGCTCTGCCCGGGCGCACCCTAATTTAAAATCTTTAAAAATCTTCTTCTGACAAAACATAAGGCTGAGAGCATTCATATTTTGTTTGAAACATCATTGGGTGACCCCTTACCAAAATTGTAAAAATTATTCTCCTGGGGTCATATTTGGGCTTTGCCCGGGCGCACCCTATTTTACATAGAAACAAAAAAGGAAATCTTTAAAAAATCTTCTGATGAAAAGCCATAATGGCTAGAGCATTCATATTTGGTGTGTAGCATTATCTGATGATCCTCTACCGAAATTGTTAAAATTATCCCTCTGCGGTCATATTTTGGGCTCTTCCCGGGTGCACCCTAAATTAAAATCTTTAAAAATCTTCTTCTGACAAAACATAAGGCGGAGAGCATTCATATTTTGTTTGAAACATCATTGGGTGACCCCTTACCAAAATTGTTAAAATCATTCCTGTAGGGTCATATTTGGGCTTTGCCCGGGCGCACTCTATTTTACATAGAAACAAAGAAGGAAATCTTTAAAACTTCATCTGATGACAAACTATAATGGCTAGAACATTCCTATTAAGTATGTAGCATTATCTGATGATCTTCTACCAAAATTGTTAAAATTATTCTTCTGCGGTGATATTTGGGCTCTGCCCGGGCGCATCCTATTTTAAAATCTTTAAAAATCTTCTTGTGACAAACCATAAGGCGGAGAGCATTCATATTTTGTTTGAAGCATCATTGGGTGAGCCTTTACCAAAATTGTTGAAATTATTCCCCTTGGGTCATATTTGGGCTTTGCCCGGGCACACCCTATTTTACATAGAACCAAGAAGGAAATCTTTAAAAAATCTTCTTCTGACAAATCATAATGGCTAGAGCATTTATATTTGGTATGTAGCATTATCTGATAGTCCTCTACCAAAATTGTTAAAATTATCCCTCTGCAGTCATATTTGGGCTCTGCCCAGATGCACCCTATTTTAAAATCTTTAAAAATCTTCTTGTGACAAACCATAACGGCTAGAGCATTCATATTTTGTTTGAAGCATCATTGCTTGACCCCTTACCAAAATTGTTGAAATTATTCCCTTACGGTCATATTTGGGCTTTGCCCGGGCACACCCTATTTTACACAGAAACAAAGAAGGAAATCTTTAAAAAATCTTCTTCTGACAAATCATTAATGGCTAGAGCATTTACATTTGGTATGTAGCATTATTTGATAATCCTCTACCAAAATTGTTAAAATTATCCCTCTGCGGTCATATTTGGGCTCTGCCCAGATGCACCCTATTTTTAAATCTTTAAAAATCTTCTTGTGACAAACCATAACGGCTAGAGCATTCATATATTGTTTGAAGCATCATTGCTTGACCCCTTACCAAAATTGTTGAAATTATTCCCTTACGGTCATATTTGGGCTTTGCCCAGGCGCACTCTATTTTACACAGAAACAAAGAAGGAAATCTTTAAAAAATCTTCTGATGACAAACAATAATGGTTAGAGCATTCATATTTGGTATGTAGCATTATCTGATGATCCTCTACCGAAATTCTTAAGATTATTCCTCTGCTGTCATATTTGGGCTCTGCCTGGGTGCACCCTAATTTAAAATCTTTAAAAATCTTCTTCTGACAAAACATAAGGCTGAGAGCATTCATATTTTGTTTGAAACATCATTGGGTGACCCCTTACCAAAATTGTTAAAATCATTCCTGTAGGGTCATATTTGGGCTTTGCCTGGGCGCACTCTATTTTACATAGAAACAAAGAAGGAAATCTTTAAAACTTCTTCTGATGACAAAATATAATGGCTAGAACATTCCTATTAAGTATGTAGCATTATCTGATGATCTTCTACCAAAATTATTAAAATTATTCCTGTGCGGTCATACTTGGGCTCTGTCCGGGTGCATCCAATTTTAAAATCTTTAAAAATCTTCTTGTGACAAACCATAAGGCGGAGAGCATTCATATTTTGTTTGAAGCATCATTTGGTGACCCCTTACCGAAATTGTAAAAATTATTCCCCTTGGGTCATATTTGGGCTTTGCCCGGGCGCACCCTATTTTACATAAAAACAAAAGAGGAAATCTTTAAAAAATCTTCTGATGAAAAGCCATAATGGCTAGAGCATTCATATTTGGTGTGTAGCATTATCTGATGATCCTCTACCAAAATTGTTAAAATTATCCCTCTGCAGTCATATTTGGGCTCTGCCATGGCACACCCTATTTGAATCTTTTAAAATCTTCTTGTGACAAAACATAAGGCCGAGAACTTTCATATTTTGTTTGAAGCATCATTAGGTGACCCCATACCAAAATTGTTAAAATTCTTCCCTTTGGGTCGTATTTGGGCGTATATCCGCCCTGCAGTCATATTTTGGCTCTGCCCGGGCGCACCCTATTTTACATAGAAACAAAGATGTAAATCTTTTGAAATCTACTTGTGATAAACCATAATAAAGCAAAGCCTATCATGAAGTCATGTTTTTCATTTGTTTGGCTGTTTTCAAAGAAAATCTGAGGTATTGCTATAGCCTTGGCATCCATGTTGTTGGCGTTCTCGATGTAGGCACCCGCATGCGGTGCTCTTGTGTCTCCCCACATTGATAAATTCAGAGCATTATGTCAGTCCAATTATCCAAAACTTAGAATTGTGTCTCCTAGCTGTTGTTTCTGGCAGCACAATCTGTCTGTCTCTCTGATCATCTGCTTTTCCAATTCCAGATGAAATCTCTGAATATGTTAGGATGATTTTGATATAATTTCATACATTTGTTCAGTATAACCTACTGGCAGTTGTGTAAAAAACCAAAAATTTCATAGGCTCAAAACCAGGGTATGCCTTATTTGAAAAGAATAGCCTGCCCTTAATAGACCATATAGGTTACAAATATACTCAGATGAGCGATATAGGACCATCATGGTCCTCTTGTTTAAATCAATGACGTAGCAATATTCGACTGGTTACCGGCGATAGAGTAATATAGTAATCCTCAGGGCACTGATTGGAGGAACCTACTGTTGCCCAGCATTACTGATGCTGACATTTCCTTCCAGAATTTTTGTCATGTGAAGGTTGCCTCCAGATTTTTTTTGAAAAGCGCACTTTTTTTCTTTATAGTTTTGAGATATTTTACTGATGATTTATGCTAACAAAAATGATAATCAAAAGGAACTCAATGGGACTCAACTTCATCGTTTTTTTTTCCAAACGGTATGACTGCTTCTTGTCCTTTAGATAGAACTTTACCAGCAATTCAAGCCGATTATAAGGTGTTTATTCGAGACACCTGTTTGTGATTATTGAGTTCCAGAGAGAATGAATAATGTCAGGATAAAATGTGGTACTCTGAAGTCTATACTTCAAGCTAAAACATTATGGGGACATTATAAAATGCCAGAATACTGTTACATGAGATCACTCTTTCTTTACAGCATAGCTTCTTCCCGTATAAAATCAATACCAGAAAACTGCGTTAGAGAGATTGATTGATTGAATGGTGTTTTATGTCGCTTTCAACATTATTTCAGTTATATCACAGCAACAGCTCACAAATTCATGTATTTCCTGGGTTTCACCAGTACTAGGCTAGGGCTCTGAAGTGTCTTGCCCAAGGACTGCGTTAGAGAGAATTCCCTTTAGCTCAGGGGTTGGTGCACTGGGCTAGATAACTAGCTTATTCATGAACATTCCTTGACAATATCTTTAAAAAACAAGTCAAAATTATATGATGTACTTACAAAACATTGAAAACAATCATCAATGGACAAAGTAGCATTTGATAATAAACATTACAGTGCTTTTTTTACCATAGTCACTGGTTTCTATATATTCATGACTATAATGATTGATTTTGCTTTTGCTCTAAATATTAACATACATTTGAGAAACAATAATATTTAATGAAGAATAAAAAGAAATAAATCATGAACCAGACTTTTGTTCAATTATGAAAATATTTGGCCTAGAATGGTTTAAAAATGATCTTTAGAGAGACCTTCCGGTACGCCTCAAAAAGTCTCCCCCTTGAAACCCCAAATCTTCCCCTTTGAAACTCTCAAAAAACCCCTTTGTGTTAAAAAAAGTTGGGAAGCATGCTATATTTCGTAAGAATTGTTGGTCTGTTTTAAACTGCAATCAACAATCCTGACAAATAAAATAGATGCCTCTTGGATGGCGGGATACAAATTACAACATTTTAACAATAGCAGCATGACACTAAATAAAATCATCATTCCATCATTCCGAGTAATTTTCATTTGACATGGTTTGTGTGGATGTAATCGTATTTATAATTAAGTTTAAATCTACCATGTTTCATAAAAACACAACAGACAAGAATGTTTCGACCAGATGTACTTGAACTTCATGGATAATTTTATAAAACCTTTGTACATCACTGTAAGGAATGTTTAAGTTTAGTCTAACAAGATGTCTGTTTGTAAAACAGTCATGCCCCCTTACTGCCACATTGATACAGGAAGTGGCACAGTTCATAAACTGATATCAATCGCCGAAAAACATCCACATAATTCGATCCTTTAATTGCCAATAATTTGTTGACAAGTCCATCTTTAATTGGAGATGGGTCAAAGTACCGACATGCGTCGGCAATAATCGCTAATCAAGTAATTAACATCCTTTAATTGTCTGATTTATAGCCCACTTCAATTGTTAAACGTGATAATCTGTCAACAGTTCGCATAATTATACACAACGCCGTGTGTATACATACAAGATTGTAAACAGTCGCCAATAAACAGCCTGGGTTATCGATTTTCTTCTCGGCAGGCGCATTCGACTTCCGCTTTTTCCCAGTCGACTTCGATGCTTACTACATCCCCAATAATACGCAAATAAAATGTTGGAGTCACAAATTGAGCCACTTATGATGATTTTTGCGACACTTTCTAATTTCTTTTTAGCAAATGGCTCAAGTGGCGAATGGCAGCGCAGGCCCTGAATCATCTGGTGGTCACTGTGACCTTGACCTTTCACGGATTAAACTGAAAATCAATAGGGATCATTTACACTCCAAGATGAATACCTGTACAGAATTTGAAGGACCTAGGTCAATTCTGTGTGTAGTTATCATCTGGACAAGGTTTGGTCTATATATCATTAAGTTGAAGGCCACTGTGACCTTGACCTTTGACAGATTAATCTCAAAATCAATAGGGATCATTTACACTCCAAGACAAATATCTGTGCCAAATTTGGCAAACCTAGGTCAATTCTGTGTCTAGTTATCATCTGGACAAGGTTTGGTCTATATATCAACATGTTGACAGTCACTGTGACCTTGACATTTGACCGATTGACCTCAAAATCAATAGGGATCATTTACACTCCAAGACACATGTCTGTGCCAAATTTGATGAACCTAGGTCAATTCTGTGTCTAGTTATCATCCGGACAAGGTAAGGTCTACCGACCGACCGACCGACATGTGCAAAGCAATATACCCCCACTTCGTTGAAGGGGGGGCATAATTAACAGTAAAAGTAAAGGGGCTTAGATGTGGTACTGGTTTTCAGGTAATCATAGAATTTGATTTAGTTACAAACAAAAAAAATAACTTTTACAGGAGAAAGTATGATCTTATGGTGAAAAAATAAGCCATGCAAAAGTACGCTCTCTCTCATGAATGCCTATTAGTGAATGCCTCAAATCAGGTTTAAAAACTGTGTGTCATTGACCTTTCTTGTCTATGAAACACCACGATGATAATGTAATAGTGACATCGGTGCAAGAGTTTTATTTGCCATTGAGAACATGACTTTTCATAAAGTTCTGTATTTTTAGTAACGAAAGTTAGAGTAACAAAGAATTTATTTGCCCACTATTTCAACAATAATGCTTTAATAAAAAGCTGAATTCCAATATCACCATGTTACATTTTAGGTAGCTACCATGTACATGCCGTTGAAATAAAACGGAAACTCAGAGGGATCAGTGATTGTTTGAAATGTGCGGTAACGATGGTTTCCAAGTTTACCTTTAGGCCAGACAACGTTACTAAAGTCGCCTTTCTTTTCAACTAAGTGTATCACCACTATAAATTTTGCTATTCTAGATGCCTCATATATTGGTTACTTATCAAATTCACCTTATCCTTTCAATAAATCAGTGTGTAGAAAATCAGTAGTCAGTACACAAGGAATGTATAACGAAGGTTTTATGTTTTTTTCCCATTTCAGCGACAGCACTACTTTTTTATGAACTTTGGAGCAGCTTGCTACATTATTTTACACAAAACAATATCAAACCGTGTCTTTACTGTGAATGGTTCCCATACAGTAATGACCTATTTGCCAAATATAAACTGCTTAAAGTTCAACTTTCACTTTGGCGACAGTAATGAACATTTAAAAATGAATACTTAACTCAAATTTTCCCAGTAAAATATTTTTCAGGATACCGAAAAGTAACTATTTCTTGCACACCTGATTGTACTTGATTGTTTTCTGCAAAAATACATGCTCATTTGCATTTGAATTAAAATTTCTGAAGGGAAACACTTATAATATGGACCTACTTATTGAAAATGAGTGTGTAATGCTTCAAGACTGTTTCACAATGATCTTGACTCTGTTGAATTCAAGGACCAGTTCAATCTAGAGGGGGTATATGTAGTCAGGTGCAGTGTTCAAACTAGCTTTGCTTGTAAGCGGGCCATCATTGGGCCCAAAGACATTGAGACAGGGGATCATATAGCAAAACTTTGGAGCGCATGGGGGGAGGGGTTGATACCATGCTAATCACTTGGCACAACTGCAGAAATTATCATTGTTATTGATGCAACCTTGTTTTTGCCGTTAAGTTAACCCTTAAAAAAAATAACGAAATATGTATGTTAATGGTAGACGTTGGAAAATTCTGACATCCTTTCGAAGGGTATTTGACTTTTCCTTAGATCACTGAAACTACAGTTTACAAGTCTAATTTTCTCGCTATAAACTAACCAATTTTTTAGGAGATCATCCAGAACTCTAAAAATTAATACTCGGAAATTCACTTTATTGTGATGTTGAATGATCAGTGGATGCTGGAAGATTTGTAACCAAACTGGTATCTGTTGTTTCTCCTGTAACCATCTGATACAAAGATCAATACACGGATAACAGTTTGATCCATTGGACTACTGATGAATTCTGACTGGAAAGTGCAGTATTGTGTATATTGAGCTAAAACAGCAGAAACATATGAAAAGGACTCTACCTCACAGAACCGCTTGTTTACAATCAACTATGCCAGAAAGGGCCCCGGATTAGTTAGAATTATGCCATCTGGGACTTTAGCGGGCTAAGAGCGCAATGGCGTGCTCTAAATTGAACAATGCAGGTGTAGTACTATAAATTGTCAAGACAGGATGTAAATATTTTACCACGCTTTCAACAACATGTCATTCATATCACAGCATCAGCTCATCTGTTCATATTTTTTTTCTGGGTTTCTCTAGTTCTAGGCTGGGACTCTGAAGGGCCTTGCCTAATGAACTTCCAGTGAAAAGCCCAGTGGTATGCATTAGGATCAAACTCTGGAACTCTGATTACCTAATCTTAACACTTTACAACACAATGCCGAGTTTTAACAACCCCCAAGGAAGCAGCCTTCTGAAAACATTGTGGGGAAAAGGAAAAAATGTTGTTAACCCTGTCAAAGACAATTTCCATAATGTGAGCCACATTTAAGTTGTCGTCTGCAAGTGCTTTCAATTTGGACAAGTTTACTTTTCTGTCATGTGATAAAGAGTTAAACCTATACATCACTTATCAATGCAGGACTTTGAGACTAAGAGATTGACAGATAGAAAGATGGACTGACAAAATTGACATAAAGTCTTTTCCTTTACCCATTTAGCCCCAAAACCAAATTTAATTGCTTCAGTGGCCAGTGTAGATCAAGATCTGATTGCATAGAACTTGCAGCCTGATCTTGGATCTACATTTTCCAATTATTTGCTAGATATTCTTACAAAAAATACCAGAATGAAATGAAATTGAAATATCCCAATTTTATGTACTGATGGAAAATTGTATGTATCTAACACTAAAAAGATTAAAAATGCATTTTTAGATTTTTTTTCTGAAAATTCAACATCTTATTCAAAGTAAGAATAGCTGCCAAAAATTAACAAAGTGGGTATTAAAATACATTTAACTCTTTACCAAACGACAATATTTTAGACTGGTCCAAATTGAAAGCATTTGCAGATGACACATTAAATGTTATTCTAATGATTGGTCTTGTTTCTGAAAGGTTAGAAAACATTGTGTGACAAGGAGAAAATGCTTGTCACCACCATTTTCTCCTTTTCCCACAATGTTTTCAAGTCTAATTTTCTATGGTCGTTAAAACTCGGAACTGTGTGGTAATGGGACAAATCATACAATTTAAATGTATGAAAATATTGTACAGATGACAGTCTTTTATTGTACAGTTGGTCCAAATGTTAGTTACTGGCAGAGAAATTAATTTCAAAACTATGTTAAAAGTTGCCAGGTACTTTTTCTTTTGTCTACTTTTTGCCTGATTTTAAAACTGAATTTTCTGCCAGCGGTTATCACTTTGGCCGACCACACAGTAACGGATTGTTATCTTCACAATATTTTCCATACTTTGAATTTTATGATTTTAAATGCATTTTAACATCTGCATTGATTTTTGGTTGCTATTGGGCCTTTAAAACATTGATAAATCCTACAAAATTACCTTTCTATGCAAACATAAAGAGACTGGATGTTACATGCAGTAAAAATATGCATATTTATAATGATAATCAGTTTCTTGCCATCGGTAATTTAATACATCTATTTTCACAAGATCAAATGAATATGATGTCAGCATACTCATTAGAATAACACATAATCAAGCAGTGATGCATCCAGAAACTTCAAATTCTGGGGCACATGCCCCCTTATTCTAACAAGAGGGCCAGTGGCCCTAAAGCCCTCACCTGAGTAAAGTCATCTACAGTTCATAAAGCTGAAGAGATCCTGGTTTTAAAAATGTAATCAACCTTCTTTTGGACCTGATATGGCAAAAATTCAAACTTGTCCGAGATATCATCGAGACAAACATTCTGACCAAGTTTCAATAGTATCAGGCTGAAAATGTGACCTCTACCCTGCACATAAGGTTTTTCTAAGATTTGGCCCAGTGACCTAATTTTTGACCAAATGTAACCCAATTTCAACTTGTCTAAGATATCATCTAGCCAAACATTCTGACCAAGTTTCATGGTTATCAGATTGAAATTGTGGCTTCTAGATTGTACAAAATGTTTTTCTTAGATTTGGCTCAGTGTCCTACTTTTTTACCGTACATGACCCAATTTCAATCATGTCAAAGATATCATAAAAACAAATATTCTGACCAAGTTTTATACGTAATCAGCCGAAAATGTGGCCTCTGGATTGCACACAAGGTTTTTCTAAAAGTTGACCCACTGACCTACTAATTTCAAACTTGTCTAAAATACCATCAAGACAAATGATCTGACCTAGTTTCGTGAGTATTAGGCAAAAAATGTGGCATCTAGAGTACACTCAAGATTTTTCTTATATTTGTCCCAGTGACCTACTCTTTGACCCAACATGACCCAGTTTGAACTTGTCCCAGATATTATTAAGAAAAACAGTCTGAGCAGGTTTCAAGAGCATCAGGCTGAAAATGTGGCCTGTAGAGTGCACACAAGGTTTTTCTAAGATTTAGCACAGTGACCTACTTTTTGACCTAACATGACTGAACATGTCAAAGAATTTATCAAGACAAACATTCTGATCAAGTTTCAGGACTATCTGACTGAAAAATATGGCCTATAGAGTGCACACAAGGTATATGTTGAGGACCCTAACATCACATGACGCACACAGCACGACGGACAACAGACACAGGACTATCACAAAAGCTCACCTTGAGCACTTTGTGCTCGGTTGAGCTAATAAAAAACGGGCACTCTAATCTGAAAATGAAGCAACTGATATTTCAAAGAAAATGAAAATAATGATTGATTTGATAAAAAAATGCAAAAATAAACGTAGGATGTGCCTCTTTTCTGGCCCGTCCGAGTAGCTCAGTGGTTATTGTATCTGAATTGTGACCTGATGGTTGCAAGTTCGATACCAGGTTGAGGCAACTTTCTTTGCAGCAATTTTTTCCTCTCCCCTCTGATGCATGTGAGAAAAGTAGTCAGTGGCTTTGGTAAGAAAGTTGTGTCAGTACTGGTGTGAGAAAGTCAGGAAACGTGGGTGCATCACTGACCACCATGATATGACCTGAGCTGTTAAAATGAAGTTAAACTCCAATACAAACCAAACAAACAAAACCTCTTTTCTAACAAATCCCATAATGATACAACCCATACTGATGAATAACCAGTGTTTTCTCCAGATGTAAAATTTTGTGGGTCATTTTGACCCCCTATCCAGAAATTTGGGGGTCAAAAGTCAAAACTAGGGGTCAAATTTCTTTGTGTTGTTTTTAAATAAATGATGAATAAACAAATATTAAATATGTTTTGTTTGTGCTTCATTGACATCAACAAATATCATTATGTTTAGTCATACAATGAACTTTGTAACTTGCTTTGGAAAATGACAGGCTTCAGTAAGAACATCGTCAAAAGTTATGGACAATATTATCTGTTACAAATGTTTGATAAGTGAAGTGAACTCTTGTGTGCATAACATCATCAGATGTGGATGCCCTGAAAACTGATGATAGTGATGGCCTAAACTGTAGTGAATACCAAACATTTCAGTTATTCAGTATTTTCTCCAGAGCATGTTTTTTGTGTCCTTGACACGTATTTATTTTATTTACATTTCCCGTGGAAATTTCATAGTCATGTCTTTTCTGATGTGCTTCAATCAAAATCCAATATTGGAGTATATCAAAGAAAAATATCATTGACAAACTTGACTGACAAATTTCACTGGTTCCAGAAGGTGATCTCCACTATGTTCTACTTAATAAGTAGGGGCCAGGGCCCCTTTTTACTAACATTTACATAAGTTTTTTCATAAGTTTTCACATATGCAAAAGTTACAAAATTTTTACGTGCATTTTACAAAGCTTGCGTAAGTATTTTTGTAAACCTTTAGTAGCTCTCCAATAAATCAGACACTCTGATTTCTTGCTAGGAATGAAACTTTATCTAAAGCTGAAGATGCAGCATGTGAAATGACTTGATAATGGAATAAAAATATCTTTATTTCAGTAGTGATATAGATGCATGTATGGAAATACGTTAAAGAAAGCCTGTTTTCCCGTCGCTTGCCTCGTTCTCTCAAATCACTTGCGTACAGGGATTTTTTGCTCTTTTATTACGACGTTTAAACACATTAGTCAAATAGCTACCATGTAATGAATATATAACTATTAAACACATTAGTCAAATAGCTACCATGTAATGAATATATAACTATGAATTTTGTTGCAAATGTGACCGCAATTTTAGAAAGATTAGAAACACACATATAAATATGACACAGAAAATACAGAATATGATCTCATCATACATCAGTATGAAAACTGACACTTCAATAACTAATTTATATTTTGATTAAGGTCCATCTACCAATCTCAAACAGACACTCAGTCTTAACCCCTTTATCACACAATCCCGAGTTTTAACAACCCTAAGGTAGAGGTCTTTTGAAAACATTGTGGGAAAAGTAGAAAAGGCTAGTAATCAACATTTTCTACTTTTTCCACAATGTTTTCTACCCTGGCAAAGAACATCAGTTCATTTGTTCCACTTTCTGATTTTTCACCTACAGATGCTTGCGATTTGAAAGAACCTAACATTTGTCAGTTTAAGTACAGAGTATATAAGGTCTGTAAAGAATTTGCCGTCAAAAAATAAAACGTTGTTCAAAGACTGTTAATTGAAGAGTAGAAAACATTGTCACAAAAGGAGGAAATGTTTCCAGAAGATTTCTATATTAGGGTCGTTACAACTCAGGAATATGTGGTAAAGGGTTTATGGGCTACGTAGCCTCTTTAACCCTTTACCACACAATCCCGACTTTTACAGACCCTGAGAAAGAAGCCTTTTGAAAACATTGATGGAAAAAGAGGAAATGCTGGTAACCAGCATTTTCTCCTTTTCCAACAATGTTTTCTACCCTTCCCAAAACAAATTTCAATTTTTCAGTCACAGTTATCATGTCGTCTGCAAATGCTTTCAATTGGACTAGTCTAAAATTTTCTCGTTTGGTAAAGAGTTAACCCTTTACCACAAAATCTCAAGTTTTAACGACACTAACGGAGAAGGCTTTTGAAAACATGGAAGGGAAATGGAGAAAATGCTGGTAACCACATTTTCTCCTTTTCCCACAATGTTTTGTGTCCTCTCACTCACTGCTTCCTTCATTTGAGCTTCATTCAAATTCTCCTCTGCTTTGAAATTGGGCCAGTCTATAATTTTGTCATTTGGTAAAGGGTTAAGCAATTTTACATTTTGTGCCAGAGTTTTGCAAGACTTGTGGGAATGCCACATAATCAATAACGTGTTGATTGCAAGGATTTTTATTGAAATCAGTATGGTGACATTATATCGGATGTAATAAAAATAGAGTTAGTGCTTCTTATTTAGACTCCCAAAATTGCACCTTTTTCATTGAATATTGCAGTGCAGTTTCTACAATAATTGCTGAGAAGAATATGAGCTATGCTCTGTGAAATGGGGGCTTACTGAATCTTCTAAAAGTATCAACTGAGGTCAGCCTGCCCGCTCAGGCTGATATGGGTCAAAACTTTTTGCTTTTGGTAAATTTTCTATGTGTCAAAGGACCAGTCTTACCTCGTGACTTAGACAAATGAATTTTATGGATCTACTATGAGATGAGCGACTAGGTACAATGCATCATGGAGATTCATTAAGCCCCTTTTGCCACAGCATGGCTCACGTCTTGTTGTATTTTTGGTATTTTACAAGAAACTCTGATTTACGGCATAAAAACTTACTAATGCATCATGCTAAGCAAGTCATCACATAATTATGGATTGAAAAAAAGAAATGTTTAAAATCTGGCTGAATCAAAAAGTAGAAAGGTCCTTAGACGTGCACAAAATTTACCATTGGCTAAAAGTTTTGACCCATATCAGCCTGCTCGGACTTCACAGGCTGACAAGGGTTGAAACTTTTTGCAAATACATTAACCCTTTACCACACAATCCCAACTTTTAACGACCCTAAAGAAAGAAGCCTTCTAAAAACATTGTGGGAATAGGAGAAAATGCTGGTAACCAGCATTTTCTCCTTTTCCCACAATGTTTTCTACCCTTCCCAAAATGAACTGCAATTTTTCAGTCACGTTTATTGTGTCGTCTGCAAAAGCTTTGAATTCAGACAATTCTAAAATTTTGTCGTTTTGTAAAGATCTTTAAGGTACAAGATTTTTGCTTATATGTAAATTAAGTGACCTATGCAAAGCAGGCTATTATCAGTTATTCCTACACCACTGTAACATTATGAATGAATCTAAAAATAGATCCAGAGTTTAAATGACATTGGGGAAGAATCCCTGGTAACCAGCATTTTCTCCTTTTCCCGCAGTGTTTTCTGCCCTTTTGGAATCAGGTTTCATCAATTCAGCCACATTAAATTTGTGGTCTGTAACAGCTTTGAATTTTGTTTCGTATAGAGTTAAATAGCTCACTACATCTTGCACTATTGGATATTGACTTATTTTTTGTATGGTGTTTAACACCGTTTTCAACATTATTTCGGTGATATCATGAAGGCCAGCGCACCTATCCATGCTTTCCTGGAGTTTCTTTTGCCAGCACCACCGCAACTCTGTGGCCTTTTGTGGACAGTGTGTATTAAGATCAGACTGCACAGAACAGCAGTCTATTCTTGGATCTACACTGTCTGATAAGAGGATATATTTTCCCCAAAATGTAAATTCGAAATAGCAATATTCCGGTGTTACCATTGGCTTGAAAGTTTCGTTTAATTTTTCTAGCAGGTTAAGGGTTAAACTTGATGATAGTCAACCAATAGCATGCATAGCCCCGGTGGCTCAGTCAGTAGCATACAGGACATGAGAACAGGAAGTTGCTGGTTCGATCCCCGGCTCAGCCAATTTCTTTCCAAGGATTGATGATAGTCATTGCGACAGGATTCATTCCTCTCTCGAGTTTCGAATTTGGTTATGTGGGAAAGCAGCCAGTGGCTTGGAAAGAATATTGTACGAAGTACTGGTAAAGATACTCCATGAAAGCATGGATATGTGCACTGTCCGCCGCTATATAACTAAAATAATGTTGAAAATAGGGTTAAACACCATACAACCAGTCAATCAATCAAATTCGCTAGTCTGTCAGTACTTTCAGTACTTTGATTCATTTTTGTCGTCTGCAGACGTTTTCAATATGACAGAGTCTTAAATTTGTCGTTTGGGAAACTTGAATTACCAGATGCTCATTTTGCAAGCTGTAACTAAGGCTATTCTTATGAGATCACATATGATGGCATTGTATTGATTCAAATAATTACAAATCTTGGTGATCAGTCTGTCTTATTGATCATATGACATTCCTTCAGGTCTGTAAAATTCCAGCACAAAATCTAACAAGAGGGCCATGATGGCCCTGTGTTGCTCCACTGGCTGATATGTACAAACGGTTAACCATACATACCAAATATTACAATTATAGGCCGAAAGGTTTCGAACAAGGAGCCTAATTAAGATTTCTCTACAAAAGCCCATGTGAAAATTGTGACCTAAGGGCAAGTCCATTTTTGACCTAAAATTATGATTTCAAGGTATTAGTATGAGCTATTAGTTAAATCCTGGTAGATGTCAACAAGATACAGCAATATACCAAATATAGTTATGAAAAAGAAGATTTTCAACGTATCCTTAATAAAACATGAAAGGTAGGGTTTATTTCAATTCAACAGCTTAACTTTGTACAAATTCAAAAGAGATCCACAAGATAAAGCTATATGCAAAATTTGGTAGCTCTAGGCCTTAGAGTTAGGAACAAGAAGCTTTTTAACCCTTTACCACACAATCCTGACTTTTAATGACCCTGAGTAAGAAGCCTTTTAAATACATTGTGGGAAAGGGAGAAAATGCTGGTAACCAGCATTTTCTCCTTTTCCCACAATGTTTTCAACCCTGCCCAAAACAAATTTCAATTTTTCAATCACATTTATTTTGTTGTCTGCAAAATGCATTTTGGACCAGTCTAAAATTTTTTTGTTTGGTAAAGAGTTAATATTTTCACTATAAAGCCCATGTAAAACTTGTGACCCCCAGGACAGCACCAATTTTGACCCCAGGGCTATAATTTGAAGAATCTTAGTAGAGGTCAATCAGATGAAGCTAATCAGATGTCAATTTTGGTAGCCCTCAGCCATAATTATAGTTTTGATCAGAAGATTTTTAAACTTTTCCCTATATAAGCCCATGTAAAACTTGTGACCCCCAGGGCGGGGCCAATTTTTGCCAATGGGCTCCTATTTAAAGAATCTGGGTAGAGAATGAAGCTACATGCCAATTTAAGTAACCCTAGGCCATATGGTTTAGAACAGTTTTCCCTATATAAGCCCATGTAAAATTTGTGACCCAGAGGGCGAGGCCAATCTTGACCCCAGGGCTATAATTTGGAGAAAATTGGTAGAGATCCATTAGATGAAGCTACATGCCAAATTTGGTAGCCCTAGGCCTTACGGTTTTGGACAAGAAGATTTTCGAAGATTTCCAATATTTTTCAGTTTTGTTGCCATGGCAACCAGAGTTTTTACAGGAATCAGAATTAATTCTTTCAAGAAATTCTTTCGAGACCCATGGCAAAATCATTTCTGTGAAGTTTGGTCAAAATTGGATGGACAGTTTCAGAGAAGATGTTTGAAATAAGAGTTAATGCATGCACACATGGACAAATGCACAGACGCAAGACAGACACAGGACCATGACATAAGCTCGCTGGTCTTCGGCCAGTGGAGCTAAAAATACCATAGGAGGCTACATAGCCCATTAACCCTTAATCAAACGACAAACATTAGATCTGTCCAAATTGAAAGCATTTGCAGACGACAAATTAACTCCGACTCAAAAACTGAAATTTCTCTTTGGGGTTTAAAAACATTGTGGGAAAAGGATAAATTACCTGCATGTTTTCCCCTTTCTGGCAATGTTTTCAAAAGCTTTCTTCTGAGCGGTCATTGAGACTTGTGATTGTGTGCTAAAAGGTTAATTCGACAAAATTCTTGACTCATCCATACCAGGGATCTTATATATATATGATCCCTGTCCATACTGAAAGCATTTGCAGACAGCAAATCAAATGTGGCTCAAATGATGAATTTTGTCTTATAAATGGTAGAAAACATTGTGGTTTGATTGATTTTTTTGTGTTTAATATTATTTCATTTATATCACTGCACCCAGGAGCACAAAAATCCATGCTTTCCTGGTGTTTCTGTTACCTGTACTTGGCACAAAGTTCTTCCAAAGCACTGGCTTCTTTCCCACATAACCATGCTTGGAAGCAATTATCAATGGTGACTGGGTGAGAGAGGAATGAATCCTGTTACAACGCTATATCAGATCCACTAATTTCATATAGTGGATTCAGAAAGCACAGGCTGGTGGCAAACCTGAATGCAACTTTGCAAAAATAAAAAAAAACGAGCCATGCTCTGGATAAAGCAGGCTTAATGCATCTCAATGATACATTATACCAAGCAAGTCATCATATAATTATGGTTCCCTAATGGCTATTTTTTTAATAACCGACTTAATCCTTTCGGCAAACTTCTGGTGACCCGGTGATCAAGTCCCTTGGCTGTATCATGCAGCTTGATACACTTCTTCGTCATAAGTATACTGTTTTATTGTTATCAAAATTGTTAGGCTCTGCTTAAAAAAACAACCCAGAGTCACAATTTTTTATCAACATCTTTTTAAGAATATTTCTATCAGCAAACAGTTTGTACATTTAATTTTTAGTGTGGTTTATCAATTCCAGTTGGAGGTTTCATTGACAGATCGATAGATCTAACTTCACCATGGTTGTTCATGTCATTGCTAAGCGATTTTAAAGGGTGCCGCCATGTTTAAGATCACGTGATTGGTAGTTCAAAATGGAAACTTCCTTTATATGGACAAGGTAAGATGTAGGAATGGAATTGGCCAAGCTGAGTGTGACTTAATCTAAATCATGAGGTACACTGGTCCCTGGACACACAGAAAATTGACCACTTGCCAAAAGTTTTGGCCCAGGTCAGCCTGCATGGACTGCAATATTTTTGCAGATGCATTAAGCCACCTTTTCACAGCGCATGGCTCAAATGCTTAATAAGGGCTGTGCTCTGTGAAAAGGGGGCTTAATGACAAAAAATTCGAATTTTGCTTTTTCAGATTTTCTTTAAGTGCATTCACTTTTCTCTCAGAATCCGAAATCAAAATATCGCAAATTACCAAAAAGTGGAGATATCAACAAAACTGTAAGCATACCCAATAAGGAGAACGTCAATTTTTCAACAGACATTGATGACGTCGTTTTTCTTATTCTGTTTCACATAGTTACTTTTTACCCAAATTGTACAACATAAAATTTCAGATGCAGTTCTTGCATAAAAGATTTTGTGCAAAATTGTTAAAGAGGTTGCATTAAATATGCTCCTACTTTGCCATATTATTAACATTTAAACTACTAAATGAATAATAAATGTAATTTTCCCGCGAATGTTGCCATCCAAATATAGTGATTTCACAGGTTTTTTTGCCGATAAAGTCTCATCATATAGGTCAGTGAAGATCTAAAATAAGACTGCTCTCTCACATCCACCAAGGGTAGGAAGCATATCAAAGTCGCTGGAAAGAAGTTCGCCCAGACGGGTACCGACACGTGACCTCCACATCATGTGTCCCATAAGCCACCCACTGAGCTTACCACGCCGGGTTTCCACTTATCCTGTTGTGGATCTAATAACTGATAAATGCGCAAAATAGAATTTTTAAAATCAATCGCGACATATACGTTACATCTGCAATACACTTCCTCCTTTTGCGATTTTCATTCGCCTTTCATTTCTGATGTAAGTGATAACGCAGTAGACAGTTGAAAAGAATGTTGTGCGAATCCTGGTGTGGGTAAGCAAGAAAAAGCATGGATAGGTGCGACGATCGCTGTGAAATGACCACAGATAATGAAATCGTCAGAATGAACTCTAGCGCCCCCACCTTATTATTTATTATATAGGACGCAGATTTGGAGTTCTTTGATATATTTTCGTAAAAACAAAGCTTGTTTACCGTGTACATTTCATAATAAATGTAAGTAAAAAGAGTGATAAGTTTGCCTACATTTTCATCTTTGGATATTGCATTTAATACAACTACATGTTTAACTAGAAACTTAAGCGTATCAGTTACATTCAAAAATTAAATATCGTATCATTTTTCCAATCTTGAATGAAATATCGTTTGTACAGTGCTTTATTATCACATAAGCAATAAACACTTAAAAAGAAAGTATATTTGTCTAAAAAAATCGGGCACCTCATGAAATGGAGACAACACCGTTTTCATTTCGGCGATTTCTGTTGCTTGAGATGCATTTAATTCGTCAATGTATTGACTGACTTGACATTTTGAAAAGTAACGGTTTCTTGTACTAATAATGTAAAATGGACGTTGAACTAGTATGTCATATCTGTCAGTATGTTTAAGCAGTTGTGGCATCCATTGCCGAAATAAAATGCTAAGTTAACGACCATATTCCACATATACCTTCTCTTGACAAATGTATTTTAAACAAAACGCAAAAATGTGTAATTGAACACATGGTCCAAATCCCAAAGCTTTTTGGGGCCAGTATCTGGAGAATGAATGTTGCGTAAGAAAAATTAGTCAGAGAAGTGGTGGAAAAAAAGAAAAAAAAAAAATTTTTTTTTTAATGAAGAAGCAGACATTTATCAATTCTATTTGAAAAGTTATGTCTGTATCGATGTTCAGCAACTCGGTTCTTCTTACTAATAAAATTTACCGAGCACAATGGTGCAATCAGTGGTGTACTGGACTTGATATCAGGTGGTCTCTGGTTCTGATCCCCAGCTTGGCGAATTTCTTTCCAAGGACTGATGATATGATAGTCAATGCGACAGGACTCATTCCTCTCTCACGGCTGATCATTGTTTCGACTATGTTTTTTGGGAAGGCAGCCAGTAGCTTGGAAGGTATATTGACTTATTATGGAGATACCATTAGGATAACATGTATGAACACCAGAAGTAAGAATATGACAGATTCCAAATGAGGTAGCCAGGATTGTCAGAGGAAGTACTAAATTCGTGTCTACTGCAGACCTTACAAGAGAATCTAAGAGAGCGCAGGAAAGAAAATAAACTTTTTTTTTTTTCAAAATGGTAAATGGTCTAGTTCCAAACTACTTTTGCTTTCCTGTATCAACCAATATTGGCAGTAATACAACCTACAATCTTCGTAATTCGAACGATTTCGCAAATATCGTCAGTAGAACTAACCTTTACATAAAATCTTTTTCTACCTTCAGTTGTAAATACATGGAACTCTCTGTCACAAGCTACGAGAGAAACAGTCTCTCATCTTTTCAACGTAAGTTCAATATAGATAAACTAATTCCCTACAACCCTTTCTTTTACAAGGATAGAACACTGCAGGTTTTGCATACTCGACTTAGATTTAAGTGTAATTTAAAACAAAATCCCCCTTTTTTATTTTGAAAAATATCCTTGAACTCTTCTTTGTCGTTGCAGGGCAATAAAATCTAACAAACACTACTTCTTTGATAGCAGATATTATCGTAATATCAGGACAGTACTTAGGCAATGTATTAGCGAAGTATCTGCTTTTAATATTGAAACTGTCCTTTTTGGTGACAATAGCCTCTCCCTTGCAGAAAATGAAAAGATCTTTAATGCAGGTCATGTTAACATTGATAAAAGAGGGAGATTTACTTGAGTTACAATCCATAATTATATTGTTCGATCCTTTGTTCCTCTCTCCTGACATTGTACCTCTGCAGATACAAATATAGATCTATGTATACAAGTTTCTTTTTCATTTTTTTTTTCATCCTGCTCAATCACCAATCACCATTCCTTCCTTCATACTTTTGTTTTTGCTGTAAATCTCCGACGTTTCTGTCATCAGTTTAATATTTTGAAGTCTGTTAATTTGATTTTTATCCAATGTAGATCTAGTTGAATTACCACATGACTGTTTTTTAGCCTGGGTTTGGCTTTCCTATCCAAAGGCTATAGTAATCGTATACCAAAATTTCAACCCCATCCACATGATCCCAGCAGTTACGGAAAAGCCTGAGTAAAAGTGAAAAATACCGATTGCAATGCATCTCACTACACTGAAAGAAACGACCCCCAAAACTGATGAAAATATTTGGAACTGAACATCATAGTTAGGTTTAAGTTCACAAAGAACTGTGAGAGATGCGCGATGTTAATCTAACGAAAGTATTTTACTAAGAATTTCAAACCCTTATGATCTTATTTACAAGTGGAAATTAGTGCGCTGAAACACTGAAAGAAACATTGGCAAATCCTTAGATGTAGTTACAGAATCTGCGAAGTAGTGACGAGCGATGTTGCCGAACAATACTCGGAATCTTTCATCTTTCCTATTTGTAGACACAATGTGCATGACAAAATGCAGACGATGTCTCTTTCCCCCAAACAGCTGAACATTTCAAAAACTCGGTAAGATCTACTTTCGCAAAATTATAGGTATAAATATGTTTTGATTGGCCCAGTATGTATGATGCCTTATTTCTTTTTGTCAGAGTTGTCCCGATATCCTATGACATCTCGGACCATGACACTTTCGACCCATTTTGGGCATTACAAACTCGGCACACAAAATCAAATATGTAATGTTACACAGGGTATAAAACTTTGTAATATGAGCCATGGACGACCAGTTAACAAGACCTAAATGGCAAGCGTGTTATATCAAAGATCAGACTTCCCATTAAGTGCCATCTGATCATGACTTTTGATCTTCTATGCTATTTATCGATAATAAACTGCTTGACCAGAGATTAGCATTAGGTGGTAGGCGTTTTATAATGAAGATCAGATTTATTACTCTGTGCAATCTGATCTTGATCTAAGCTGTCAATACAGGATATTTAACCCTTAGGCTTCTCAGCGCAACTCGATGCTCTTTAACGGATAGTGTAGATTAAGATCAGACTGCACAGAACTTGCAGTCTGATCTTGGATCTACATTGTCTGATACGATGAGTTATTTTCTACCAACAACAATTTTGCAATCGCCACGTTACAGCATATATAAGTGGCTGGAAAACTTCATCCAATGTAATGAACAATTTAACCCTTTACCAAACAGTCCCAGCTTTTAATAACCCTGAGAAACAAGCCTTTTGAAAACATTGTGGGAAAACGAAAAACAATGCTGGTAAACAGTATTTCCTCCTTTTCCGATACTGTTTTCTACCCTACCCGAAAAAGATTTCAATTTTTCAGTCACATTTATTTTGTCATCTGCAACTGGTTTGAATTTTGACAGGTCTAAAATTTTGTCGTTTGGTAAAGAGTTAAGGTAACAGGTACTGAAAGAGTTTTCCACACACTGCTTACGGATCCATATTTTTACTGCCAGTTGTTGCAGACAAATTTGATGTTAATTCATTAATAAAGTTACTGTGAGCAAATGAACTGCTCCTTCTAAAATGATAGGAACATACTTCAAAGCTGATGAATTTTCAAAGGTGTCGGAGAGCAGGGCAATTCAAGACTCATCTGTGTAAATAAATCCACAATGTTACTAAGAATAATGTAAGAAAAATATTTTATCGTCCGATCATATGTTTGGTTCCAGGCTAGTTTGTCCAAAAACTAACTTGGCCGTGGGCATGTTCATCCCTGGGCTATTTCATCCAGGCTTGTTTGTCCCACATTATTCTGCCCTACTTTATTAAAATGAATTTTAAGTGAAACATGATTTAAAATTCAAGTAACATCATATATCTACAATTAGGAAGATTGTTTTTTTTCTATAATCAACGTCTGTGAATCACTGGTTTTCTTAGAATTTTCACCATCAGCAATGGGGGAACAATCTCAGAATTGTAGCCATCATTGGCTACTTCTAAATACCAAGATTACCAATCGTCAAAATTCAGAAGTAAGGTAATATAAAAGCTCAGTGCTTAAGGCGTCAAGTGAGGGAGGATTGAATTGTGTCGTAATGACTACCATCAATCATCGAAAAGAAATCGGCTGAGCTAAGGATTCAAACCAGTGACCCCCCTGTTCTCAAGTCTGGTACGATAACGACTGTGCTAATGGGGCTCGACTGCAGTAATTGGTTTTAACTTTTTACCGAATGATAGAATTTTATACTTAACCAAATTGAAAGCCTTTGCAAATTATGGAATTTGTCTGAGATAGGGTAGAAAGCATTGTGGGAAAAGGGGAAAATGCTAGTATACATATAAGCAGTACCTTGAATCACTTTGAAAATGCAGAAAATGAATTGAACAGGTTAGGAACAGGCCCAGTGTTCTTAAATTTTAAAGAATCAAAAAGAATAGAGACCAAATTGCTTGTTTACAAAAAAGAGAGCCATTTTCTTTTTACCCCAAAAAGGGCCATGTTTTGCCCCAAAAATATTGACCATCAGCAAATCATATTTATGCACCATGTCATGGATAAAGTTAAAAGTAAACCTGTAGCAAACACCAATCATCTAAAGACTACATCTCTGGCTAAATCTTCACCACATTTAGTCATAGTATTTGTCTTTATAATATTAAGTCCTTTACCACACAATCCTGAGTTTTAACAGCTGTGATGAAGGAGGGTTTCAAAAATACTGGAGGAGGGGCTCAGGAGAAATTGCTGGTGACCAGTATTTTCTCCTTTTTCCACATTGTTTTGCTATACTTTCCAATGTCAGTATTAGCATCACATTTGATTTGTCGTCTGCAGTAGAGATTTCAATTTGGACAAGTCTAAAATTTTGTTGTTTGATAAGGACTTAAGATAATTCTGACAATTGCCACTATGCAAATATGAAAATGGGGTAAGCAAGTTTGTTTCGTAATTACAGTGGTCACAAGTTTAAATTTTGGTCAATCTTGGTAAAAATCAATAGGTCACACAAGACAGATTACAATCACTCTTGTTGTTTTTTGAGGGGGGGCAATAAATTAGAATTATCTTAGATGATTTCGAATGGTTGCTCCCCTGGTCACAACACTGACAACTTGTTGATACTTTTGAGACCATATTTTGATTACATGAACTGAGTTCATATTCACCAACTGTTCCTAAGGACGTTCTTTGTCTTATTCTCCAAGATTTTCAAAATTTGAAAGTAAAACACCACTTCTGATTGGCTAAACCAAATGATTTGGCCAATTAGAAGTGTTACTTTCAAATCTAGAAAATTCAGCAGAATAAGACTGAGAAAGTTCTTAGGAACGGTAAGTAAATAGAGATCCTGATCTGTCCATCTGTCTTAATAGTATGCCATGCAAATTTCCATTTGTGTTTAAAGCCAAGCCAAGACAGGTGGTTCAGTCTATTAAATACAAGGTTTGAAAGCCAGGGTTGCTGATGTAATTCACAGCTCTGCCTATTTCTTTCAGACAATTGATGATAGTGATGGGAAGAGGATTCAGCCCCTCTCATTGCTGTATGTTTTTTCAACTACATGACTGTATGTTTATGTGGAAAAGTAGCCAGTGGCTTGGAAAGTGCAAGTTAAACCAATTCTAGGAAGGCATGTATAGGTGCACTGGCCTTTGCAACATAATTGAAGTAATGTTGAAAATAGTGTTAAACCATAGAAGCAAGTTTTGGTCCAAATTTACTGAAAATTGTTGGACCAAAATTTTGTCTAGACAATCTTTTTGACTTTACAATACTGATAGGTCCATTTGTATACATATCAAAAGCAGCATAAGCATGGAAAATCCTAAAAGGATATCAACCAGGTTACCTTCCCGCCCAATGTCAATGAAACTTGGTCAAAGTGTTAGATTTCACTGTGTTTTAGGTAGCTTTGGCTTTAAATTGAAATTTGGCAGAATATCTGTAATTTTAAACCAACGTTTCCCTAAAACACAGTGCAATCTAACACAGAATATTTGAGTCTAGCCCCTGTAGCTCATTCGGTAGTGTACAGGACTCGAGAGCAGGGGGTCACTGGTTTGATCCCCGGCTGGGCCAATTTCTTTCCAAGGATTGATGATAGTCAATGCGACATGATTCATTCCTCTCTCACTGCTGATCATTGTCTTGATGATGGTTATGTGGGAAAGCAGCAAGTGGCTTGGAAAGAATATTGTGTGTAGTACTGGTAAAAGAAACTCAAGGAAAGCATGGATAGGTGCACAGGCTGCCGCAAAATAACAGAAATAATGTTAAAAAGGGTGTTAAACACTATAAATCAATCAATCAATCAGAATATTTGCCTTGATAAATATTTCGGACAAGTTTAAGATGAAATCATATCTGGTCAAAAAGTAGGTCACTGGGTAAAATTGTAGGAAAACCTTGTTTGTACTCGGAAATAACATTTTCAGTCAGATACTCTTGAAAATTGGTTTGGAATTTTTGTCTTAATGACATCTCGTACAAGTTTGATATTAGGTTGTGTAGTATAAAAAAGTAGGTCACTTTTATGAATCAGAAAAACATTGTGTGCACCATACAGGCCACATTTATCAGCAGTAGGCCTATTCCCTTTTGCATGCTGCTCATTTTGATTGGTTGCATGAGCCTTTACAAATTTGTTTGTCCATTCTCTTGTCAACTCTACAGACTGTGAGTGTGAGACAATGTAGAGATATTTTCATTAGTCTGTACAAATGTGATCTAGAAGTTTCAAGCCTGTACAAATGTGATAAAAATTTTGAGCTTCTGGGCCTCTTCTTTCTTCTTCTTCACCCCTTCAGATGCTCAGGCTTTCAGTGCCTTTGGCGCTTTGATTTAGGGAGAGGAACTATGCTTTCGCTCCGATCCTTTTTACATTGCTTTGTTGTACTTTATATAATACATGTAAATTTATATGGAATCAAATACGTTTAAACTTAACTACTTAACTAAGTATATTTTGCAAAGTACTACTAAACAAGAGGGCCATGATGGCCCTGGATCGCTCACCTGAGTCAGTAGGCGAAATTTCACTTCAGTGTCATAATTGAAAGTACTACATGCCAAATAAATATGATGTTAGGCCCAATTTCAAACTCATCCAATATTTTATCAAGACAAACATTCTGACTAATCTTCAAGTCAACTGAGCAAGACATGTGGCCTCAAGAGTGACCACAAAGTATTTCTTTAATTTGACCTAGTGACCTCGATTATGACCCAGGTGACCCAATTTTAAACTCACCCTAGATTTTTTCAAGAGATTTTATGAAGACAAGCATTCTGAACAATCTTCAAGTCAACTGAGCAAAAAATATGGCTTCTAGAGTGCCCACAAGGTATTTCTTTAATTTGACCTGGTGACCTAGTTTATAATCCCAGTTGATCCAAATTCAGACTCATCTGAGATGTTATCAAGACAAACATTCTGACCAATTTTCAAGTCAGTTAAGCAAGAAATGTAGCCTCTAGAGTGCCCTCAAAGTATTTCTTTAATTTGACCTAGTGACCTAGATTATGACCCCAGGTGACCCAATTTTGAACTCATCCTAGATTTCATCAAGACAAACATGTTAACCAATTTTCAAATCAATTGAACAATAAATGTGGCCTCTAGAGTGCACACAAGGTATTTCTTTAATTTGACCTAGTGACCTAATTTAAGACCCCAAATGACCCAAATTCGAGCTCATGTGAGATTTTATCAAGACAAACATTCTGACCAAATTTCAGGTCATTTGAGCGATAAATGTGGCCTCAAGGTATCACTTTAATTTGACCTAGTGACCTAGTTTATGACCCCAGGTGACCCAATTTCGAATTGACTGAACACGTTGTGCTCAGGTGGGCTAACAAACTTAGAACAGGTTCACTACATACCAAATAACAAAACTCTATGCCTTCCAGGTTTAGAAAAGAAGAATTTTAAAATTTTCCTTCTTTGTTCCTTTGTTCGAACTTGTGACCCCTGGGACAGGGACAGTTTTGACCCCAGCGGCATCATTTGAACAAATTTGGTAGAGGTCTACTAGGGGATGCTACATACCAAATATCAAAGCTCTACACCTTCCAGTTTTAGAGAAGAAGAATTTTAAAGTTGTCCTGCTTTGTTCCTATATTAGAACTTGTGACCCCCGGAGCAGGGCCAGTTTTGACCTCAGGGGCATTGTATGAACAAACTTGGTAGAGGTCCGCTAGGAGATGCTACATACTAAATATCAAAGCTCTACGCCTTCCAGTTTCAGAGAAGAAGAATTTTAAAGTTTTCCCTTCTTTGTTCCTATGTTCGAACTTGTGACCCCCCTCCCCCCCGTCAGGGCCAGTTTTGACCCCAGGGGGATCATATGAACAAATTTGGTAGAGGTCCACTAGGAGATGCTAGATGCCAAATATCAAAGCTCCATGCCTTCCAGTTTCAGAGAAGAAGAATTTTAAAGTTTTCCTTCTTTGTTCCTTTGTTCGAACTTGTGACCCCCGGGACAGGACCAGTTTTGACCCAAGCGGCATCATTTGAACAAATTTGGTAGAGGTCGACTAGGAGATGCTAGATGCCAAATATCAAAGCTCCACGCCTTCCAGCTCCATAATGTTAATATTAAGTAGCTTTTGTTCGTGTAGAGTCTAACGCCGTTTACAATATTATTTCAGTTATATCCCAGTGGAACACTGTTTTCTACCCTATCAAAGACAGAAATTATTATTTGAACTACATTTAATTTGTCGTCTGTAAATGCTCTCAGTTTGGATAAATCCCACATTTTGACTTTTCGTTAAGATTTTATCAGTACTTCACACAATATTCTTCACAAGCCACTGGCTGCTTACCCTCATAGAAAACCCCAAAATAATGATTAGAGGTGAAAGAGAAATGGATTGTATTGCAGTCTCTGTCATCAGCTCTGTGAAAGAAATTGGCTGAGCTAGGGATTAGAAGGCTTGGCCTTTAGTTTGTCATCGGCAAATGGTTTCAGACTGGACAAGTCTAAAATTTTGTGATTTGATAAGAGATATTGTTTTATTTACAGACAACTCATCCATATAAAAAGACATCTCCTAGTTATGGTACAAGCTGGGCCAGCCACTGCTGGGACAACAGTAACAATCACATGCAGGACGCGTTGGCTTGACTCTGCTGGGACAACAGTAACAATCGCATGCAGGACCCATTGACTAGCCTCTGCTGGGACAACAGTAACAATTGCATGCAGGACCCGTAGGCTAGCCTCTGCCGGACAACAGTAACAATCACATGCAGGACCCGTTGGTTAGCCACTGCTGGGACGACAGTAACAATCACATGCAGGACGTGTTGGCTAGTCTCTGTTGGGACAACAGTAACAATCGCATGCAGGACCCACTGGCTAGCCTCTGTTGGGACAACAGTAATCCTAACAATCACATGCAGGACCCATTGGCTAGCCTCTGCTGGGACAACAGTAGTCCTAACAATCACATGCAGGACCCATTGGCTAGCCTCTGCTGGGACAACAGTAACAATCATATGAAGGACCCGTTGGCTAACCTCTGCTGGGACAACAGTAGTCCTAACAATCACATGCAGGACCCGTTGGCTAGCCACTGCTGGGACAATAAAAATAATCACATGCAGAACCCATTGGTTAGCCACAGCAGGGACAACAGTAACAATCACATGCAGGACCCTTTGGCTAGCCACTGCTGGGACAACACTAACAATCACATGCATGACCCATTCTGTGCTCTACTGACTCCCACTACCAGTGGGTCTCTGACAGCCACATTATGCCTTAACCAACCCCTCCCCCCCCTAAAAAAAAAAAAACCTGGCTTTTATATTCATATAATTTGCAGATGACATAATATTATGTGGTAAAAATGAATTGGTTTATCTTTGCTAAGGTAGAAAACGTAGTAAGAAAAGGAAGAAATGCTGGTTATTTATCCTTTTACCCCACAATCACAAGTTTTAGTGACCCAGAAATTAAGGTTTTAAAAATGCTGGTAGCCGCAATATTTTCTAGTCCTCTACAGACATTTAAATAAAAGTAAATTTGTCGTATGCAAATTCTTCAATTTTGGCAAGCCTAAAGAGTTGTTTTCCGGTAAGAGTTATCCATTTAGATGGGATTATTTCATTTTAACAACTTCACCAAATTTCAAACAAGAAATATCTATGCTGGAATATGAATATTGAAACTCTTTTGTGGCTCAATATGAAGTAAAATAATGAAAAGTAGCCTCTCGGGCAATTTCCTCTTTTTCCTCAGTTTTCCATTTTGTTGAAAAGTAGTACTGAGCTATTGGGTGACGCTCATGGAAGTATTAAATTACCAAACAGCACAAGAAAACAATGGTTCTCCACTACCACAGAGTAGGACCGGAAGTGTACAGTGCTTGGGACTGCATGTGACTTGGGGTTCTGTACAGTGGCGGTATGTCACTTGGTGTTAAAAACTGTGTTAATATGGTTAAGTCAAGCTCGTGATTTTTCATTAATATTGATAGTTATCATAAAATATTCATATCCAGTTATTTGTTTGTGTTATGTAGACCATATCAGGAACACGTATTGGCGCTGTGAGTCTTCCTTAGAGCAATGGCGATGCCTTGATCATTTGACCTTAATAAAAATACAGATGATTTTGGCCCAAAACAATGCTGTTTTTACTCGATTACTCAGTCATAAAAAACCTGTTTTCTGACCGGAAATGTTTAAACAGTTTCTTTATTCATATTTTTGTGAAAACATGTCAAGGTTTGGTAACAAAGTCAACTACATGTACAATCTTCCCTATCCTTCGTTTAAAATGACGCGTTGAGAAAAGACATCTGTACAGTCACTTTCTAAGCGGTTGTACAGTCGCTTGGGGTCTTTGATATTTTATTTTGTACAGTGGCTTGAAAAACCTGTCTTTTATTACGAAGAATGAAAATGGAAATTTGACACAAAGTTGTTTGTTTGAAGGGATATGAGACTTGAATTGTTTGACTAAATTTTAAGAAGATAGAATTTAGAAATGCCCCTCAAATGTTGGTTTAAGTTTTTTATAATTCGAATATTTTATTACATACTGAAAATCCCAGTAAGGCTATTTCAAGGCAACACTACAAGCAAGTTTCGCGAGTTCTTTAAGTGACTAATGCCCTAGTGAGAACTCTTGTACCTTGTTGCATAATAGCATGCATTGATATAGATTGCCAGACTTTGTTGTGGCATCGCGAACACCTAAACGAAAAAGAAAGTTTGCTGATTTAAACTTAAACTTCAGACAATTTTAATACGGTACCCTTTTCAACCTTATAAGCGCAAATGCCCTGATAAGCACACCTTACCCTTAGAATATCAAAAATTGTAATAAACGCACATGGAATGGATGATTTTTCATCGACAACGCTAATTTTATGATGAAACTCTGAATTAGTTGATTTATGTAATTTAGTGCATGGTGCGACCTTGAAAATTGTGCCTGTTACCGTGATACAAGCATTAAACAAGGTGAGTAAATCATGACGCGGCTCAGTCGGAAAGAAATCTGTCCTTTAATTGTTAGATTTTGCCGAAAAGTTGAGCGCACAGTGCACCAAGTAGGTGGAATATGGTACTACAGAGAAATTAATTTTGAGGAGGCTGGGTTTGAACATTTGAAATATGCATTAAACGTATGCCTGTATGATCTCTAAATCACCCTAGCACTATTACAATAACACCCCCATGCAATGTTTGTGCGGCTGGAAAAAAAAAAAAAGGAAATTTTTCAGATTAAAACATATTTTGCACAAAACAATGTGGGTACTCGTTGGAACAGCCTTGTTGGTGCGGTTACAATGTGTACCCACGATCTTTGCTCCAAATATATAGCTCGTATGGGACATATCTATGAAACCATTTTTACGGCGATGAAAACACTGATCATTCATGAATTTACCGTCGTAAATGAAAACCGATATGCAGTTCTTGGATGCAGTTTAGGATTTCTTCACAAGTTAAGTATTTCACGGTTCTATGACTAAAGCTTTAACTCTTTCGGCGCCAAATAAATAAACTCGACTTCTTTCGGTGGCTGTAAATGCAATCCACAGAGACCCAGAAAGATTTTTTATCGTAGGGGCTTGACCAATTAAGCGGACGGTACAGATCAAAGATCAGACTGCACGTTCTGTGCAGTCTGATGATGATCTGTGCCGTCCGCAAAAGTCCGTTTTCGCCAATGGTGCTGAAAGGGTTAAAGCTTTTTTTTTTTTTAGCTAAACGCAAGAATTATATACATGCATTTAAATTATTCGGGAAATATCGGCACATCCTCGTTAACCCATTTCCGATGTATTCCGTAAACCACATCCCTCGCCCCTGGGTTATCTCGCGTATGTTTTCACGTTTTCATGAATTATTCACGGGGCATTTTGATTGCTAATCTCAGTTTTTCAGTGAGAAAATTTAATCTATTTTTATCAACAACATACCATCATTCCTATTTTTACCTCGTCTACAACCAATCAAATCAATGAATGTAGTTTACGGCGTACATCGAACTGGGTCAACGAGGATGACGTCACCCCTGCTACATACCCCTAAGGACTGCAGTAGCACACTGTATTTCTGAATATATGCCTTTATATACAAGGATTTATAATGTCTGCCCTGGATTGTTGTAAGGCAAATGCTACAGAAGGAAGGCCCACCGGCGGCCGCCATATTCGTTGATAATGATGTGGGTTTTACCCGGTTTATTGATATTAATGGAAGAAATGTGATTTTTCTCCACTGCAAGAGAGTATCATTATGTTATCGACAAATTCGATTGGCCACCGGGTGTAATTCGCAATCTTATGAATATTCATAGAAACGACGGTTTCGCAATTAAATGTCCCAGGGGTGATGAATGGTAATACTTCACACCTGGGTTAACGAGGGTGATATCGGCAATGATTTGCAAATACAGTTACTCTAAGGCCGCCTCCACACATGTCTTACTTAATGACCTAGTACTTAAAGAATTGCCTCGGTGGGGCAATCTCAATAATCAGCTACACGGGCACCCAACAGGCACACCGATATAAGAAGACAAGATCTCAAGTATATCCGCCCGATATTTACACACCTACAAATGGCATTATAAACAATGTGTCTTTTGCTTCCCATAAAAAAAGAACACCTTTTCAACACAACCATGCAAAGTGGCCCTCTTTATAGGCTAAAAATGTCAGTTTTCTTATGAAAAAATTGGGCTATTTCTTCCATCCACACTCGAGACACATATCACCGGGGCCCGACAGAGCTTCAATGAAGCGGCCCTAACGAGCAACAAAAACCTTAGCCGGATTATACATAAGAAGATAGTTACATCCCTGCAATCCCCACTTCACGCTATATAAAGAGGGTCTACATGGGTCCTTAATGCGTGGGTAGGTTAACGTAATGGAAAATACTGAATAGTATTGAAAAGCAAAGAGCCAGACCTGCCTGCGTATCCGCTCAGCCCGGTCTTGGTCCCCACCACTTGCTATTTACTCAGCAAAAGTTTGTCATTCTGCCAAGAGCAGACAACAGACAACACAGCTGCAATAGAACTTAGGTATTCAATGCAGCCCAAGCATTTTGGGAAGAAAAATTATTGCACCTATTGTTGACTTAAATCATTCAAAATCAACTGTATTATAGTTTAGTTTAAACATATTTTATTGCCAAATTAAGTTACAATAATAAAATTTACAATACACAACAATATACACAATCAAACGACTAGGCAAAAGGGTCTGACCACAAGTTCTCGCAACTTGGATTCGGTCATTCCCTTAATGAAATTACATTGAGTCGCCCATTTTGACTTTTGGCTTACTAATGTTGTACTAATTGTTAATTTTGTTTTGGACGACAATTTTCTTCCAGTTACTCACTAACATGGTAATGGCAATTAACAAGTCAAGTTCTTTTCATGAAATACAATTAAATACATTTCTTAAAATTAAAGAAAGTGAAGTAGGTGGAAAAAACTCAGATTTTAAGATTTTTAACTACAGGATTAGATGATTACTCATAGATGAATCGTAAGTCAGTGGGGTCCCAAGATCCGGGCGAATTGGTCAAATATTTATCGTTTGCTGCTGCAGGATTACTTGAATCGTCCAGTGTCCTTTATATAAGTGTGTACAGTCGTAAGAAGTATTATTGAGTTGTCTTCGAAACTGAGATTATCGGATCCATACAATAAATGTTGATGTTTAATGGATGAAATCGACTTAAATTTTGAAAAAGATTAATTCTCTGTTCTGTCTATTGTGTGCATCTGAAGAAATAATGTTCAGCATCTTCTTGATCGTAACCGCACCTACACCTTGCATTTTGAGAAATATAATTTGAGAAAAGGTCATAGTTCAGATTGCTGCATCTGTTACGAATCCTTGTATGTATGATAGATAGATGGCGTTTACCGGCAAAATAGTGTTTTGGAACATCAGAAACATGAAAGGTCTGTAGGATACGAGGTTTAAACTGCGACAAAGATTGCAGGGATTTAATATCGTCGGAGAGTTCATTCCATAGAGTAACTGCCGATGGAATGAAAGACTTCGCCATCAATTCGGTTCGACAAGCAACTAAATCGATATCATTAGCATTGCGGAGTAAATAATTAGTTCTTGTGTTAACATTTAAAGGAAAGATATCGTTTAAGTATTGTGGAGTCTGGCCGTTGACTATTTTATAAATCAGTACAAGTTTCTGGTATTTGCGCCTATTGTCTACGGTCAACCAACCAATTTCTTTGTACAGGTCAAGAGTAGAAGCTGATCTTGTAATACCGGTTACTATTCTTGCGGCCTCAACTTGAATTTTTTTCAGACGATCCTTTTCCGTCATAGTACAATTATCCCAGACTATTGAGGAGTATTCAAGAAGTGGCCGCAAAAAAGACACATATATTTGGTTGAGAGAATCTCTTTTTAGCCTAAATTTTAAAGATCTCATAATTGCCAAGATCTTGTTTGCAGACTGAGTTACATTATCAATATGTTCACGCCATTTACCATTATTACATAGAGTTAATCCAAGGTGTTTATGATTCGTAACAAAGTGAATTGGAACATTGTTAAACAATAAATCAGGTGGCTGAACATTTCTGTTTGTGAAGTGTATAGCTACGGTTTTTGAGGGATTAAATGACACCGGCCACTGTTTTGCCCATTTAGATACAATAAGCAGGTCATGATTTAGGATGCCCTCAATGTCTGCAATTTGGGTGGCTATACAAGCTAGTGAGGTGTCATCTGCAAATAAACGAGATATACATAAGAGATTGTCTGATATATCATTCACGTAGACAAGGAAAAGTAATGGCCCGAGAACCGATCCTTGAGGAACGCCTGCATTTATTGATGTTGTGTTAGATCTGGCAGTTCTAACAATAACAGATTGTTGACGACTAGACAAATAATTCTTAACCCATTGAAGAAGGGGGCCATCGATGCCAAGTTGGCGAAGTTTAAAAATAAGACCTTTGTGCCATACTCTATCAAATGCCTTCGATATATCGCAGAATACCATACACGGGTTTTGTTTTGCATCTAAAGCAGAAACGATTTGATGGCATATTTCAATCAGTTGATGGACTGTTGAATGTCCCCGCAAGAAACCAGACTGCTTTTCGTAGAGTAGATGATTTGAGTGTAGGTGGTTGTACAGATGTTTATATACACACCTTTCCATCAGTTTACCGACACAACTTAAAAGAGATATTGGTCGATAATTGCAAACTAATGACTTATCTCCCTTTTTGAAAAGTGGATTGACTAGTGAATGTTTCCATTTTTGAGGAAAAGTTTGATCTTGTAATGACTTTTTAAAAAGGATATGTAAGGGTTTAGATACGCTCTGTGTAATATTTTTTAGTAATTTATGACTGATTAAATCGAGGCCTGCTGCTTTATTTACTTCCAAAGTACTGATTATTTCTTCCATTTCCTGTTTAGAGATGTAAATTGTGTTCAGTATATTACAAGTCTTAGGATGAAAAGGGGGTAAACATGCTCTAGAATCATCTACAGTAGAAATAGAAGAGAAATATTTATTCAAGCATTCTGCCTTCTCCATGTCTGTATAGTGAAACATTTCGACGTTGTTTTCATTGGTTTTAAGAATTGGAATAAGGTCAGATTTCTTGTTCATGTTGACGAGACTGCGGAGATATTTCCAATAATTTTGGGGGTAATTGATGCGGCAGCTTGAAATGGTTTCATCTAGACTACTAAAATATCGCTGTTTAGCATGTTTTTTCAGATTATTTACCTTATTACTAACGTTTTTATATCTAACCCAGTCAGCAGTCTGTCCTCGTTTCACCATGATTTTCTTAAGTCTATCGCGTTGCCTACTTGGTCGCCTTATTTCAGTCATACCACGGTCTGTCATTGGGTCTGATGGTGACCTATTTTGATGGTATACATATTGACATCAATTCTAAGGTAGAAGTAAAATATTCACACGCTTCGTTTATATCAAAGGACAGCATTAGGTTCCAATTTTTTACGTTTATCAATTGGTTGAGTTCAATAAAATCGGCTCGGTTATAAAACCAGACCTTTCTTTTCAAGCATGTTAAAGGGGCACTGTCAAACCTAAATAAGATAAGAGTAGCTTTATGGTCACTGATGATACTATCAATGTCTAAGGTGTCAGCGTGGATAACGTTAATAGAGTTGGAGACTAGAATAGGGTCAAGTAGTGTTGCTGAGTATGTTGTGACACGTGTGGGCTTAGTGATAACATTTGTGAGGTTGTTAAAAGATATAGCATTTCTGAGATGGTATTCAGTCGGGTCGAGCAGGTCTTGGTTTAGGTCTCCTACAATAACTATTCGTTTATTTGACTCAAGAGCTTTTTCTAAAGAAATATTGAAATAGTCCCAGAAAGCAACAGTTGTGTTAGGGTAACGATAAACAGCACAAAGAAGAAATGATGTAGACCGATATTTGACTTCAATCCACATTGAATGAACCAAATTGTGCTCCAAGTCAAGTTTCCGTTTTGATAAGAGGGAATTTGAGACATATGCAACGAGCCCACCCGAGTGCGATGTCAAATCCTGTCTGTATATGCTACTTCCATGAGAATCAATATTCAAGTCTTCGTCTAAGTCTGTACGGTCTAAATGACTTTCTGAGAAATACAATATATCAAAGTCAGATAGATGATCAGATATGAATTCTATCTTATTACGTATACTTCGTATGTTGAGATGAGCAATAGAAATACAACTAGCAGTGGTGTTGAAGGTATCGGATATCGGACCGGGATTGGTCTCGATATCTCCCGACAAAATTAATAATGTACAACAAATATTGTATAAGAATATGGAAAATGCGTTTCTTAGAAAGGTTTTGGTGTGTTGAATAATTAGACTCAGGAAATGAGTTAAATGATGACATAGATAAAGGTACAAAACTTTGAGCGGGTGGACGATAAAACGATATTTCCTGCAGCAGCCGTGGGTACTTACATAAAAACTTCCAACAGCCGCCCGCCAGACTGTTATATCAGTACCTACGGTGGCTCAGACGTTTCAGGACTAAATAACAATTTTGTCTAATAGTGAGGTGAATTCGGCCCAGGCTAAAAGTGAAAAAAATGGTTGTTCTTAAAAATTTTTAAGAAAACTGTACATTAGATTTCCATGAAACTTATATCATGAATATACTTCCATATGAGTCACATCCTGTTGAGGGGAAAAAAAACAAAAAACAAAAAAAAAAAAAAAAAAAAAAAAAAAAAAATGGGCCCGCCCGGGTATCTCAGTGGAAAGCGTACCTGACTCGTGATCTGGTAGTTGCGGCTTCGATACCTGGTTGAGGCAAACTTTCTCTCCGGTGATTTTTCGCCTCTCATCTCTGATGCATGTGAGAAAGGTAGTCAGTGGCTTGGAAAGGAGGTTGTGTCAGTACTGGTTTGAGAAAGCCTGTTAAGGAACGGTGTTAGCTCCAATACAAACACACACACACACACACACACACAAAAAAAAAACTGAAAAACTGTAAAAATGAGGAAATTTCGCCGCTCGGCTTCAAAAAAAAAAAAAAAAAATCGCGTAAGAGTGAATTTGCAGTCAAAATCATGACTCATACTGAATCATGATATCCCAAACTGAAAAAGATATATCAGTCCAATTCCATAAAATTTTGCATGTTATCATTTAAACGTATGCTAATATTTACTGCGAAGTGATGGAGTTCAACAATCCGTCGACCGATCTAAAAGGAATTAAAGATGTATCTAGAGTATCCCAAATATTCGTATCCGAAAAGTGAAAGTAGGCCACTTTGTAAGTTTCTACTGAAGAAGTACAACCTTTATTAACAGTGTCAATGTCTTACAGTCCACTTTATTCCCTATATGTAGTGAACTTCCCTGTAGAATCCTCATATTTATCTTAGTATTTTCTTGCAAAGAAGCATATAGGGATTTAGAACATTATGCGCAGAAATGTGCGCACTTAAAGTACAACAAACACCTTTAATATGGATTTTCGGTGGCATAAGCTCAAGTAAGGGAAGTATTTATTTTTCTGTCATTTTTTTTTTTAATCATGGATGCTCTAAATCAGCTCAGAATATCACCACAAAAAAGAGGGGCAAAAACCTCTGATTCCAGTAAACAGTTGGCTAAGTTGAATGTTTGTGATCATGGAGCATTTTTAAAACGAAAGGCTTTGACATCATCGACGTATACCTCAAATAATACCCTATTAAACATAAATAAGCAGCCGGTAAGTATACATTAGTACTTTATTCAGTTTGCATTTGGTACACTGGCTTATCTGTTTCTTCGTCAGTATATGAGGACCCGCACCAGAGGATGATCCATTTTCAGCCTGATGACGCAACAGAAATGCAAGAAAACTCTATATAGGAATTTCATTTCTCTGTGTCCATCATATGGGTCAACACTTTGGGTCAATACAAACAAGATTTCGTTGTAAAGTTGCTAATTCCCTCTTATAAGACTGAAATAAGTTTTAAAACCGATTCAAGTCAAAGTACAAATCTAAAACATTACTTCTCCAAGTCAGTGTACAAAAGTTAGTAAGCATTGAAGAATTTCTATATTTTGATCGCTTTTGAAGTCACATCTTGGAACTCGATCATAAAAAGAGACAGCACGTACATGGACAGATCTTTTTTTCCGGGAAAGATCACTCTTATTTGCGCTAATACGATAAATTTTTTTTTTTTTTGTGGTCAAAAATCATTTCAATTTTTGCACGTAAAGATGATCAAGACATTTGCATTGCTGTATGAAATTTACACATCACACGCTCGTGTGCCTGGTATGTTCTTTGTATATCAAAAGTACAAATGGATGCGAAGATTTTAAATTAACTTTCAAAATAAACGAAAACACCTTACCGTGTACACATATTTCATTAAATTCAAGTGACATAATGCCACTGTACAGAATCCCAAGTCAAATACAATCTCAAACACATATACACTTCCGGTTCTACCCTGTGACTACATCATTTTGCTATGGTATGAAGCAAGGCCCCGGGGTATCTATTAGCTAGCAGTGGCAAGACTTGCAAATAGCTGTTTCATAAATGTGTATTTATGCCAGCATGGGTCCGCCGAATAAACATGTGCACATTTTTTACCAATCGCAAATTACCATTTTATTCATTCTTTGTCAGAACCAAAGAGTAGGTCAAAAGCCAGCGCATTCAGCTACATAGTAAAATGATTCATCCCTAGATCTATGTAAAGTAAGACAATGGCTGGCCAACCACCAGTAAAGAAGAAAGGCGCAAGTAAGCAAAAAAAAAAAAAAAAAACAGTCGTATTTCGCCAACCTTTTATCACATCATTCCGAGTTTTATTGACGCCACGGTAGAAAGCTTTTGAAAACATTATTAGAAAAAGAAGAAAACGCTGCCAAGGTAGCGTACAGGTCTCAAGAAAGCTCGGCCAATTCTTTTCAAGGATTGATGATGGTCATTGCGACAGGATTCATTCTTCTCTCGCCGCTTATTTGCTTCGCCGAAACTCCCTTCATTTGAGACACTTTCGATTTGACATTTTGTTTGGACTATTCCAAAATTGAAAGCAATTGACGACAAATTCAATGTGGCTTAAATAAAGGGTATAAAACATGAGAAATGGAAGTGTGAGAAATGGAGAAAATGCTAGACATAGTTACAAGCGTTTTCTCCTTTTCGTTCGGTGTTCAGTGAATGATGCCACCGTTTTGCGTGAACCGCTGATTTGAATGTAAACTTGAACGGTGTCATAGCTGCTACAAACTGCAATAAAGACAAGGAATGGACATGTTTCTAAAGGGGAAAGTCCTTACTTCTGAAAAAAAATATATATTATCGGTACAGTACCTTTTTCTGAAAAATAGACAGCTTTTATCTTGTTCTCCCATGTTTATGTCCTCGTGCCAAACAAATTCTGGGTAACTCAGTCAAAAACCAAGAAACCAACTTCGTTTAGGCCTATATTCTGGAAAAAAAAAAAGATTTCTGTGTTAAAACTGTGCACGAGTTAGCCTACTTTCACTCAGTGACCTGGGTTTCATAGAAATCGGCCGCTGACGTATTGATGTACTGATGACGTCAGCTATTAAAAAAAAAAAACAAAAAAACTTGACTCACTTTTGGCACAGCGTATTTTCTATTTTTAGGGATACAAATTACAGATAATAAACATCTTTGTTCGGGGTTATTCATTTTTTTGCCGAGTTTTCAAGCAAAAGAAACCAATTTATCCGTATTGGGCTGATTCGGCGGTGGAAATCTAAATATAGCTCACAAGGAGCTTGTTTGAAATCTTAAATTAGAGAAAACATGACATGTTGGATTTTTTAAACTAAAAATAGTCCCTGGTATGCTTTCATCTGTACATGGCATGACTTTCTTTCGTCACATTCATGACCCGATTTCGACCGATCAAGAACGAGTTAGATCTAGAGATCTACATAATGACTGCACGTATAATTTATGCAATAGTTAGACGCCGTGAAAAAAATAATAAACGATTTAAACAGCCAAAAGGAAGGAGCGTAGCAACCGACTGTGGCTGTTTATATCGTTTATTTGTTTCTTCATAGCGTCTAACTGACTTAGTCGTTGTCCACCCTAATTACGTCATCGCTAAAACATTGGTGCCATATATGGAGTTTCCCGCTTCATCATTCGCAAAGACACGCCCTAATTGCTAACACAATGCTAAAACTAACATTACTTGGATTTTCCCGCTTCATTCATTCACAAATTATTGTGAAGGACGAAAAAAAAAAAAATGCTATAGACATATAGAATACAAGCAATGCCCTGGTAAAAGTGGGCTTAATGAACCTCCGTGATGCATGGTACCAAGCACGACATCACATGATTATGGATCCATAAAATCCATTTTTGCTGAAAACCAACGAAATAAGCAGATAAAATGGTCATTTGAAATTGGCCGAAAGCAAAAAGTTGGGACCTTGTAAGCTTGCGAGGTCTGCGCAGGCTGAGCTCGTCGATACTCTTTTGCAGACGCATTAAGCCCCTTTTCACAGAGCATGGCGCATATATATATATATATTTTTTTTTATGCTAAATGCCTGTATCGATATGACACCGTAATCTAGTTCAATACGATATGTGATTTTCTGTATATTTCAAAATAGAGATTGTCTGACTTATGTTTAACTCTCGCTGCCAACTAAAGGAGCCGACTTTTCACATAGTCTATAAGTATCCTCGTTTGAATTCAATCTGTTTTTGATTGAAAACCACAATATAGCGCGTTTTGTGCAGTCTGATCTTTATCTACGCCGTCCGTAAAGTCTTTCCAATGCGGCAATGGCAGTGAAAGAGTTTCAAAAAACATTTTTGTTTTTTCCCATTTTCTTCTTTCCACAGCGTTTGTCGAGTTTTCAGTACTTGTATGTGAAAAATTAAATGGTAGTTGAATATTAATGAGGGAGGCAGGTTTTATGCACGCGGCGTGGGAAACCCAAATAAACGCGACGTTTAACTGATTAAATGGTCAAAATAAACCCTGCTTGAGGCAGTTTAAAGGAAATAGACAGAATTTTTCAAATATAAGCCTTCTGATTGGACGAAAAAGTAGGACAAAGACTAATAATTTTTAGGGCGGTGGCCAGTGCAACTAAATCTATAGATCCATGCTATCCTGGAGTCTTTTTATCAATAACCATCGTGGAAAGAATGGCAAGCGGTGAGACAGGAATGAGTCATGTTGCAATGTTTAGATCATCAAACCTGGTCCCGAAAGAAACTGGCCGAGCTGGGGATTTGCACCAGCGCCCCCCCCCCCCCCCGTTCTCAAGTCCTACTGACTACTCTGCTGCATTCGGCATATCTCGGGTGATCCAGTGATCAAATCCCTCGGCTGTATCACGTAGCTTGATATGCACCTACACGGTGCATTTCGCACGTCTCCGGAAGCACACCGCTTTACCGTTATTGAAATTGTAAGGCACCTCTTAAAAAAGAAAATATGAGTAAATTTTCTATCGTTATCTTTCTAAGAATATTTCAATCGGCAAAACAGTTTGTACTTCAATTTTTAGAGTGGTTTATCAGTTCCGTTGGGAGCTTTCATCGACAGATCATTGTTCATGTCGTTGCTAAGCGATCTACAGGGGTGCCGCCATGTTTAAGATCATATGATTGGTAGTTCAAAATGGAAGCCTCCTTTATACGGACGAGGTTAGATTACATGTAGTTCTGTCCAAGACAATGGGGTAAAATATCGTGACAGAGGGAAAAAAGGTGTAAAGAAAGGGGTCAGAGAATGGAATCCTGAAGTTAACCCGGACAAAGATTAAAAATCATTATCGTGCTCACCGTCTAGCCCACTAGGCCGGAGAGGCAGCTGAATTCTGCCTGACAAAATTATGTATTTACTTATTCCCCCTCCCCTTTCAAAGAAAATGGGAGAAAGGACCTCAAGTACTAGTGAAAGTTCGATTATAATTGTTCGAAAATGGGTTAATAGTGACGTTTATGTCTATTTTGAAGTCTGATATGTAATTCTTTTTCAAACGGCGACATACTCCTGATCGATAAATGCCATAAAACAAGGAAATTAGCGCAACTTTGAATGCAACTGTTGCAGAAAATCGGACAAAGAGTCTTTAGTCCCCAACTTTGTTCCACGCCCGTTTCAATTTGAAATTTCTGTCTTATTCAGCTTCCATTTGAAGTGTAATATGTAATCCCTGGCAGACCGGCACGAATTATTGGGTCCGTATTCACCAGCAACAAAATAACTCCCTCTTCTGATAAAATTAGGTTCATATCAGAATGACAAAATTGGTGGCATTAAACAAAAGCGCAATTAGGGAGTGGAATGGTAAACTTGATGCAAAATCGTATTTGGTTTTTGCGTGCACGTAAATATGATATTTAAGTGGAAAGTTACAGAGAAAATAGGCTAATTCATTTGGATGACAAAGTTTACACCGGTTTCACATAAATATTATAGATCTACATATAGATCTATCCAAGAACCAAGACAGAATGGGGGAAATATTGTGACAGAAGGAAAAAAGATGGAACGAAAGGGGTCAGAGAATAGAACCCCGAAAATAATCCGGACCAAGATTAACTAGAGGGCCATGATGGCCCTGGATCGCTCACCTGTGTCATTAGGCGAAATTCCACTTCAGGGTCATAATGACCCAATTTAAAACTCATCTGAGAAATTATTAACACAAACATTCTGACCAATTGTCAGCTCAATTGAGCTGAAAATGTGGCCTCGGGAGTGTCCAAAATGTCTTTCTTCAATTTGACATAGTGACCTAGTTTATGACCCTATGTGACCATATTTCAAACTCATCCGAGACATCAAAACAAACTCGTTAACCAAGGTTCAGGTGAATTGGGCAAGAACTGTCACCTCTAAGTTGCCCACAAGGCATTTCTGTAATTTGACCTAGTGACCTAGATTAAGACCCTATGTGACCCATTTTCAAATCCTTTAACGATATCATCAAGTCAAACATGCTGACATTTTCAGGTGAGTTGAGCAAAAAATGTGGCCTCTACAGTGCGCACAATACATTTCTTTAATTTGACCCAGTGACCTAGTTTATGACCCTATGAGACCCAATTTTTAATTGATCTGAGATATCATCAAGCCAAATATGTAGACCAATTTTCAGGTCTATTTAGCTAGCATTGTGGCCTCTAGAGTGCCCACAAGGTATTTCTTCAATGTGACCCAGTGACATTGCTTATGACCCTATGTGACCCAATTTTGAACTCCTCTGAGATATCATCAAGACAAAAAATGTGGCCTCTAGAGTGCCCACAAGGTATTTCTTTAATTTAACCTAGTGACCTACTTTATGACCCCAGATGACCCAATTTCAATCTCATTCAAGATTTAATTAAGGTAAATATTCTGATAAATTTTCAAGTCAATTGAGCAAAAAAATGTGGCCTCTAGAATGCCCACAAGGTATTGCTTTAATTTGACCCCAGTCACAACAGCCATGTTTCTTGATGGATCAAAATTTCGCGAACAGTTTTTGAAAAGGGTCACCCAAGGAACATCTCTATGAAATTATTTCAAAATCTGACCAGCCGTTTCAGAGAAGAAGAATTTTTAAGAATTTCTTCATTTCCGTAGAGTGCAAGTAGCCCCCAGTCACCAGAGCCATGTTTCTTGACAGATCAAAATTTCGCGAACACTTTTTGAAAAGGGTCACCCAAGGAACATCTCTGTGAAATCATTTCAAAATCTGACCAGCGGTTCCAGAGAAGAAGAATTTTTAAGAATTTCTTCATGGCCGTATAGTGCAAGTAGCCCCCATTCACTAGAGCCATGTTTCTTGACGGATCAAAATTTCGCGGACAGTTTTTGAAAAGGGTCACCCAAGAAATATTCCTGTGAAATTATTTCAAAACCTGACCAGCGGTTTCAAAGGAGAAGATTTTTAAAGAATTTCTTAGAAAATTACATTTCGTTGCCATGGCAACCAGAGTTTTTTATGGAATCAAATTTTGTGAACAATTTTTAAAGGGGACCTCCCAAGGAACATTTCTGCCAAGTTTGTTCAAAATTGGCCCAGTGGTTTAGGAGGAGATGATGTTTAAAGAATTGTTGACGACGAAAGACGCACAGACGAACGACGGACACCGGGTGATCCTAAAAGCTCCCCTTGACCACGTTGTGCTAAGGTGAGCTAAAAATTACTATCGGGCTGACCGTCTAGCCCACTTAGTCAGAGAGGCAGCTGAATTTTGCCTGACAAAATTATTTATTTACATATTACCCCTCCCCTTGCAAAACAAATTGGAACAAAGGACCTCAAGTGGTTGTGAAAAATCGATTAGATTTGTTTGAAAATATGGGTTAAAAGTGACGTGTATGTCCATTTTGAAGGGTTCTGTGTAATCCTTTGCAAACGGGGACATATTCCTGATCGATACATGCAATACAAGGAAATTGGACAACTTTTTGAGTAAAACGGGTGGCAGAAGATCGGTCTATCAGTCTTTCGTCCCCACCTATGTTCCACTCCCGTTTCAATTTGAATTTTCAGTCTTATTCAGCTTCCATTTGAAGGATAATATGTAATCCTTAGCAGGCCGGCACGAATTCCTGGGTCCGTATTCACCAACCATTCTGAAGAACATTCTGAGACTTATTCTCCAGATTTTTCTACATTTGTGAGTAACGCAGCTTCTGATTGGCTTAAAATATTTGTTCAACCAATCACAAGTTGTGTTTTATTTCAGTGTTAGAAAATACATGTATTTTGAGCATTTTGTCCCCACCCTTGTTCGTCCGCGTTTCAAATTTTCTATCTTGTTCAGCTTAGCTTCCATGCTTCACATTGATACTTTGCATATGTTGAGACCATTAACTGACGACGGAAAGGTCTCGAGGAATCATGGCATAGGTGTGTAAACCATTGAGAAAACTTTTTAGGGGCAACGGGCACCTGTTGTATGAAACAGAGAGGTAGACAAACAAATAAGTGCCCCTTTCTCTCCATTACACTGTTGAACACATTACTAATTAGTGTCTCAGATGAAAGTGAATGGTTTTGATGGCACGATGAAAACATTTTAACCGGCAAAATGGGGTATGAAGTAGAAAAAAAGAGATCAGGAGCAGTTCTGGTTTGTTCAGTCAGGGGATATAATCCAATTTGGTTTGGGATTAGTCTGATAGTTTGTAATGTTATATCAGTTTTTGATACTTGATTATGCTGAGAGGAAAAAGGGTAAACCCATTGCCTTATCAAATCCATACGGCTAGCCAGGGTTTGCACCCGGAATATGTCATAAGCTGACATGTGCCCCAAGTGAACGCAACGACGTAGTCAAAACGCTAAATTAACTTAACATTTCTATGGAGACAAGAATCTAAAATCGGTTTCCGTGACAACCCACTCTCATATGACACTTTCAGACATGCGAAAACCTGATTTTGACATTTACAACACAAGTCGGGCTGTTTTTCACTTAAAAGGAAAAAAAAAAACAAAAAAAAACCAGAACTCCCTCTACTGATGGAATTATATTCCAATCAAACTGACCAAATTGCTGACATTAAAAAAAAAGTGCAGTTATGGAGTGGAATGGCAAACTTTACGCAAACCCATACTTGGTTTTCGCATGCATATAAATATAAAACATTAGTGGATGACAGTCTTTGGAAACTGATTTGTTATTCTAGTCTACCTATCCTTGTTGTCTGCATTTTAGGTATTTATCCATGTCATTACGGGCTCAGGTCATATTATGTCGGATCAAGACAGTTTACACCGGTTTAAGATATGTATTATAGATCTACATGTAGATCTATCCAAGACATAATGGAGGTAAAATATTGTGACAAAGGGAAAAAAGGTGTAAAGAAAGGGGTCAGAGAATGGAACCCTGAAGTTAACCCGGACCAAGATTAAAAGTCATTATCGGGCTCACTGCCTAGCCCACTAAGCCATAGAGGCAGCTGAATTCTGCCTGACAAAATTATTTATTTACTTATTCCCCCTCCCCTTTCAAAGAAAATCGGAGAAAGGACCTCAAGTACTTGTGAAAGTTCGATTAGAATTGTTCGAAAAAATGGGTTTAAAGTGACGATTATTTCTATTTTGAGGTCTCATATGTAATTCTTTTTCAAACGGCGACATATTCCTGATCGATTAATGCCATAAAATAAGGAAATTAGCGCAACTTTGAATGCAACTGTTGCAGAAAATCGGACAAAGAGTCTTTAGTCCCCAACTTTGTTCCACGCCCGTTTCAATTTGAAATTTCTGTCTTATTCATCTTCCATGACTAAGTGGGCTAGACAGTCAGCCCTCTAGTACTTTTTAATCTTGGTCCGGATTATTTTCAGAGTTCTATTCTCTGACCCCTTTCGTTCCATCTTTTTTCCTTCTGTCACAATATTTCCACCATTTTGTCTTGGTTCTTGGATAGATGTACATGTAGATCTTTAATATTTATGTGAAACCGGTGTAAACTTTCTCATCCAAATGAATAAGCCTATTTTCTCTGTACTTTCCACTTAATATCATATTTACGTGCACGCGAAACCAAATAAGATTTTGCATCAAGTTTACCATTCCACTCCCTAACTGCGCTTTGTTTAATGCCACCAATTTTGTCATTCTGAGTTGAACCTAATTTCATCAGGAGAGTGAGTTATTTTGTTGCTGGTGAATACGGACCCAATAATTCGTGCCGGACTGCCAGGGATTACATATTATACTTGTAATGGAAGCTGAATAAGACAGAAATTTCAAATTGTAACGGGCGTGGAACAAAGTTAGGGACTAAAGACTCTTTGTCCGATTTTCTGCAACAGTTGCATTCAAAGTTGCGCTTATTTCCTTATTTTATGGCATTTATCGATCAGGAATATGTCGCCGTTTGAAAAAGAATTGCATATCAGACTTCAAAATAGAAATAAACGTCACTTTAAACCCATTTTTTGGAACAATTCTAATCGAACTTTCACAAGTACCTGAGGTCCTTTCTCCCAGTTTCTTTGAAAGGGGAGGGGGAATAAGTAAATAAATAATTTTGTCAGGCAGAATTCAGCTGCTCTATGGCTTAGTGGGCTAGACGGTGAGCCCGATAATGATTTTTAATCTTGGTCCGGGTTAACTTCAGGGTTCCATTCTCTGACCCCTTTCTTTACACCTTTTTCCCTCTGTCACAATATTTTACCCCATTATGTCTTGGATAGATCTACATGTAGATCTATAATATATATCTTAAAACCGGTGTAAACTGTCCTGATCCGACATAATATGACCTGAGCCCGTAATGACATGGATAAATACCTAAAATGCAGACAACAAGGATAGGTAGACTAGAATAACAAATCAGTTTCCAGACTGTCATCCACTTATGTTTTATATTTATATGCATGCGAAAACCAAGTATAGGCTTGCGTAAAGTTTGCCATTCCACTCCATGACTGCAATTTTTTTTAATGCCAGCAATTTGGTCAGTTTGATTGGAATATGATTCCATCAGTAGAGGGAGTTTTTTTTTTTTTTTTTTTTTTTTTTCTTTCCTTTTAAGTGAAAAACAGCCCGATTTGTGTTGTAAATGTCAAAATCAGGTTTTCGCATGTCTGAAAGTGCCATATGAGAGTGGGTTGTCACGGAAACTGATTTTAGATTCTTGTCTCCATAGAATTGTTAAGTTAATCTAGCGTTTTGACTATGTCGTTGCGTTCACTTGGGGCACATGTCAGCTTGTGACATATTCCGGGTGCAAACCCTGGCTAGCCGTATGGATTTGATAAGGCAATGGGTTTACCTTTTTCCCTCTCAGCATAATCAAGTATAAAAAACTGATATAACATTACAAACTATCAGACTAATCCCAAACCAAATCGGATTATATCCCCTGACTGCACAAAGCGGAAGTGGTCCTGATCTCTTTTTTACTACTTCATACCCCATTTTGCCAGTTAAAATATTTTCATTGTACCATCAAAACCAACCACTTTCATCTGAGACATTAATTAGTAATGTGTTCAACAGTGTAATGGAGAGAAAGGGGCACTTATTTGTTTGTCTACCTCTCTGTTTCATACAAAAGGTGCCCGTTGCCCCTAAAAAGTTTTCTCACTGGTTTACACACCTATGCCTTGATTCTTCAAGACCTTTCCGTCGTCAGTTAATGGTCTCAACATATGCAAAGTATCATTGTGAAGCATGGAAGCTAAGCTGAACAAGATAGAAAATTTGAAACGCGGACGAACAAGGGTGGGGACAAAATGCTCAAAATACATGTATTTTCTAACACTGAAAAGTAACAGATTTTGTGATTGGTTGAACAAATATTTTAAGCCAATCAGAAGCTGCGTTACTAACAAATGTAGAAAAATCTGGAGAATAAGTCTCAGAATGTTCTTCAGAATGGTTGGTGAATACGGACCCAGGAACCCGCTTGCCTGCTAAGGATTACATATTATCCTTCAAATACAAGCTGAATAAGACTGAAAATTCAAATTGAAACGGGGTGCAACATAGGTGGGGACGAAAGACTCATAGTCCGATCTTCTGCCACCCGTTCCTTTCTAAAAGTTGTCCAAATTTTCTTGTTGCATTTCATGTATCGATCAGGAATATGTCCCCGTTTGCAAAGGATTACACACAACCCTTCAAAATAGACATAAACGTCACTTTTAACCCATATTTTCAAACAATTCTAATCGAATTTTCACAACTACTTCAGGTCCTTTGTTCCAATTTCTTTTGAAAGGGGAGGGGTAATATATAAATAAATAATTTCGTCAGGCAAAATTTAGCTGCCTCTCTGACTAAGTGGGCTAGACGGTCAGCCCTTTAGTACTTTTTAATCTTGGTCCGGATTATTTTCAGGGTTCTATTCTCTGACGCCTTTTGTTCCATCTTTTTTCCTTCTGTCACAATATTTCCATCATTTTGTCTCGGTTCTTGGATAGATCTATATGTAGATCTATAATATTTATGTGAAACCGGTGTAAACTTTGTCATCTAAATGAATTAGCCTATTTTCTCTGTAACTTTCCACTTAAATATCATATTTACGTGCGCGCGAAAACCAAATACGATTTTGCATCAAGTTTACCATTCCACTCCCTAACTCGGCTTTTGTTAAATGCCACCAATTTTGTCATTCTGATTTGAACCTAATTTCATCAGGAGAGGGAGTTATTTTGTTGCTGGTGAATACGGACCCAATAATTCGTGCCGGTCTGCCAGGGATTACATATTATCCTTGTAATGGAAGCTGAATGAGAAAGAAATTTCAAATTGAAACGGGCGTGGTACAAAGTTGGGGACTATAGTCTCATAGTCCGATCTTCTGCCACCGCTTCATTCAACGACGCACTAACTTCCTTGTTTTATGGCATGTCTCGACCAGAAATATGTCCCCGTTTGCAAAGGATTACGTCAGTTACAGACAACTTTTTTTCCCGAACAATTCTAATGGAATTTCCACAAGTACTTGAGGGTATTTGTACCAATTTCTTTGAAAGGGGAGGAGAAATATTAAGCCTGTCCCCGTTGTAGATATACATATTACAAGTGGCACAGGCTACTCTGTCGTTGCTATTCAGTGGGCTACATGTATATCACAGAATAGCCGATCAGATCAGCATACACATTTCCAGTTTGTCTGTAGAGGTAACATTGCAATTTTGCACAATTTGTAATTGGTAATCGAAACTAAAAGAAATATAAGCAAGCATAAAAGGTGATACCAAAAATTAAATTTACTTATTCGTCAGGTCAAGAATGTTGGAAAAATTGCGGCTCTGGAAGTGAGAGTGACCTCCTCTGAATCTCTGTTAGTCAAGCGTCCTGTTCTAAAAATACACAAACAGAATCCTGATCGTTTTTAGTAGCCTGTACTGATCTCTATACCCTTGCTGTATCAGAGAACGTTACCAATCTAGGAGAATATGAAAATAAACAATTTTGTCAGGCAGAATTCAGCTGCCTCTCTGGCTTAGTGTGATAGACGGTCAGTCCGATACTGATTTTTAATTTTCGTCTGGGTTAAGGCTTCCAATCTCTGACCCCTTTCTTTCTACCTTTTTTTCCCTCTTTCAGAATATTTGTTTCCGATTGTCTTGGATAGATCTATATGTAGATCTATAATATATATCTTAAACCGGTGTAAACTGTGTCACCCAATTGAGTTAGCATATTTTCTTTGTAACTAGTTTTTACCCCAAATAAATATGCTTAGTTAGGCTCTAGCCCTGAATATGTCCTGCCTCTCTGGCTTAGTGGGCTAGACGATCAGCCCGATAGTAATTTTCAATCTTGTTCTGGGTTAACTTCAGGGTTTCATTCTCTGACCCCTTTCTTTCCCCCTGTCACAACATTTTACCCCATTATGACTTGGTTCTTGGATAGATCTATATGTAGATATATATCATTTGTCTTAAACCTATGTAAATTTTTTCATCCATTTTAATTAGCCTCTTGTAATTGTAACTGGTTTTGACCCCAAATAAATATGCTTAGGCTCTAGCGCTGAATATGTCCCGATCTGATATAATGTGACCTGAGCCCTTTATGACATGGATGAATACCTGAAATGCACTCAACAAGGATATGTAGACTAGAATCAGAAATCAGTTTCCACAGGCTGTCATGCACTTATACTTTACATTTATATGCATGCGAAAACCAAATATGAGTTTGCATAAAGATTGCCATTCCACTCCATAACTGCACTTTTGTCTAATGTCAGCAATTTTGTCAGTTTCATTTGGATATAATTCCATCAAGAGAGGGGGTTTCTTGTGTTTTTTTCGTTTTAACTGAAAAACACCCCAATTTGTGTCGTAAATGTCAAAATCAGGTCTTCGCATGTCTACAAGTGCCATATGAGAGTGAGTTGTCACGGAAACCGTTTTTAGATTCTAGTCTTCGTACAATTGTTAAGATAATCTAACATTTTGACTATATGTCGTTGTGGTCACTTGAGGCACATGTCAGCTTGTGACATATTCCGTGTTCAAGCTGTATGGATTTGATAAGGCAGTGGGTTTACCTTTTTCCTTCTCAGGATAATCAAGCAAAAAAACTGATATAACCTTACAAACTATCAGTCTATTCCCAAAACAAATTGAATTATATACCCTGACTGCACAAAGCAGAACTGCTCCTGACCTCATTTTTCTACTTCATACCATATTTTGCCAGTTAAAATGTTTTCATTGTACCATCAAAACCATTCACTTTCATCTGAGACACTAATTAGTTATGTGTTCAACAGTGTAATGGAGAGAAAGGGGCACTTATTTGTTTGTCTACCTCTCTGTTTCATGCAACAGGTGCCCGTTATCCCTAAAAAGTTTTCTCCCTGGTTTACACACCTATGCCATGATTCTTCGAGACCTTTCCGTCTCCAGTTAATGGTCTCAACATATGCAAATTATCAATGTGAAGCATGGAAGCTAAGCTGAACAAGATAGAAAATTTGAAACGCGGACGAACAAGGGTGTCGACAAAATGCTCAAAATACATGTATTTTCTAACACTGGAAAGTAACACAACTTGTGATTGGTTGAACAAATATTTTAAGCCAATCAGAAGCTGCGTTACTCACAAATGTAGAAAAATCTGGAGAATAAGTCTCAGAATGTTCTTCAGAATGGTTGGTGAATACGGACCAAGGAATCCGTGCCGGCCTGCTAAGGATTACATATTATCCTTCAAATGGAAGCTGAATAAGACTGAAAATTCTAATTGAACAGGGGGTGGAACATAGGTGGGGACGAAAGACTCTTAGACCGATCTTCTGCCACCCGTTCCATTGAAATATGTGTCCAATTCCCTGTTGTATTGCATGTATCGATCAGAAATATGTCCCCGTTTGCAAAGGATTACACACAACCCTTCAAAATAGACTAATGACAAACGGGGACATATTCCTGATCGATACATGCAATACAAAAGGAAATTGGACAACGTTTTGAATGGAACGGGTGGCAGAAGATCGGTCTATGAGTCTTTCGTCCCCACCTATGTTCCACCCCCTGTTCAATTAGAATTTTCAGTCTTATTCAGCTTCCATTTGAAGGATAATATGTAATCCTTAGCAGGCCGGCACGAATTCCTGGGTCCGTATTCACCAACCATTCTGAAGAACATTCTTAGACTTATTCTCCAGATTTTTCTATATTTGTGAGTAACGCAGCTTCTGATTGGCTTAAAATATTTGTTCAACCAATCACAAGTTGTGTTACTTTTTAGTGTTAGAAAATACATGTATTTTGAGCCTTTTGTCCCCACCCTTGTTCGTCCGCGTTTCAAATTTTCTATCTTGTTCAGCTTAGCTTCCATGCTTCACATTGATAATTTGCATATGTTGAGACCATTAACTGGAGACGGAAAGGTCTCGAAGAATCATGGCATAGGTGTGTAAACCAGGGAGAAAACTTTTTAGGGACAACGGGCACCTGTTGCATGAAACAGAGAGGTAGACAAACAAATAAGTGCCCCTTTCTCTCCATTACACTGTTGAACACATAACTAATTAGTGTCTCAGATGAAAGTGAATGGTTTTGATGGTACAATGAAAACATTTTAACTGGCAAAATATGGTATGAAGTAGAAAAATGAGGTCAGGAGCAGTTCTGCTTTGTGCCGTTAGGGGATATAATTCAATTTGGTTTGCGAATAGTCTGATAGTTTGTAATGTTATATCAGTCTTTTTTTTTTCTTTGGTTGATTATGCTGAGAGGGAAAAAAGTAAACCCATTGCCTTATCAAATCCATACAGCTTAAACACGGAATATGTCACAAGCTGACATGTGCCTCAAGTGACCGCAACGACATATAGTCAAAATGTTAGATTATCTTAAGAATTGTACGGAGACTAGAATCTAAAAACGGTTTCCGTGACAACTCACTCTCATATGGCACTTGCGGACATGCGAAGACCTGATTTTGACATTTACGACACAAATTGGGGTGTTTTTCACTTAAAAGACAAAAGCACAACAAGAAACCCCCTCTCCTGATAGAATTATTTCCAAATGAAACTGACAAAATTGCTGACATTAGACAAAAGTGCAGTCATGGAGTGGAATGGCAATCTTTATGCAAACCCATATTTGGTTTTCGCATGCATATAAATGTAAACTATAAGTGGATGACAGCCTGTGGAAACTGATTTCTGATTCTAGTCTACATATCCTTGTTGAGTGCATTTCAGGTATCCATCCATGTCATAAAGGGCTCAGGTCACATTATATCAGGTCGGGACATATTCAGCGCTAGAGCCTAAGCATATTTATTTGGGGTCAAAACCAGTTACAATTACAAGAGGCTAATTAAAATGGATGAAAAAATTTACATAGGTTTAAGACAAATGACATATATCTACATATAGATCTATCCAAGAACCAAGACATAATGGAGTAAAATATTGTGACAGGGGGAAAGGAAGGGGTCAGAGAATGAAACCCTGAAGTTAACCCAGAACAAGATTGAAAATTACTATCGGGCTGATCGTCTAGCCAACTAAGCCAGAGAGGCAGGACATATTCAGGGCTAGAGCCTAACTAAGCACATTTATTTGGGGTAAAAACTAGTTACAAAGAAAATATGCTAACTCAATTGGGTGACACAGTTTACACCGGTTTAAGATATATATTATAGATCTACATATAGATCTATCCAAGACAATCGGAACAATATATTGTGAAAGAGGGAAAAAAAGGTAGAAAGAAAGGGGTCAGAGATTGGAAGCCTTAACCCAGACGAAAATTAAAAATCAGTATCGGACTGACCGTCTATCACACAAAGCCAGAGAGGCAGCTGAATTCTGCCTGACAAAATTGTTTATTTTCATATTCCCCTAGATTGGTAACGTTCCCTGACATAGCAAGGGTATAGGGATCAGTACAGGCTACTAAAAACGGTCAGGATTCTGTTTGTGTATTTTTAGAACAGAGACGCTTGACTAACAGAGATTCAGAGCAGGTCACTCTCACTTCCAGAGCCGCAGTTTTTCCAACATTCTTGACCTGACGAATAAGTAAATTTAATTTTTATTATCACCTTTTATGCTTGCTAATATTTCTTTTAGTTTCGACTACCGATTACAAATTGTGCAAAATCGCAATGTTACGTCTACAGCCAAACTGGAAATGTGTATGCTGATCTGATCGGCTATTCTGTGATATACATGTAGCCCACTGAATAGCAATGACAGAGTAGCCTGTGCCAGTTGTAATATGTATATCTACAACGGGGACAGGCTTAATATTTCTCCTCCCCTTTCAAAGAAATTGGAACAAAAACCCTCAAGTACTTGTGGAAATTCCATTAGAATTGTTCGGAAAAAAAAAAGTTGTCTGTAACTGACGTAATCCTTTGCAAACGGGGACATATTTTTGGTCGAGACATGCCATAAAACAAGGAAGTTAGTGCGTCGTTGAATGAAGCGGTGGCAGAAGATCGGACTATGAGCCTTTTTTACATCCCACCTTTGTTCCATGCCCGTTTCAATTTGGAATTTCTGTCTCATTCAGCTTTCATTACAAGGATAATATTTAATCCTTGGCAGACCGGCACGAATTATTGGGTCCGTATTCACCAGCAACAAAATAACTCCCTCTCCTGATGAAATTAGGTTCAAATCAGAATGACAAAATTGGTGGCATTAAACAAAACCTCAGTTAGGGAGTGGAATGGTAAACTTGATGCAAAATCGTATTTGGTTTTCGCGTGCACGTAAATATGATATTTAAGTGGAAAGTTACAGAGAAAATAGGCTAATACATTTGGATGACAAAGTTTACACCGGTTTCACATAAATATTATAGATCTACATATAGATCTATCCAAGAACCAAGACAAAATGGTGGAAATATTGTTACAGAAGGAAAAAAGATGGAACGAAAGGGGTCAGAGAATAGAACCCTGAAAATAATCCGGACCAAGATTAAAAAGTACTAAAGGGCTGACCGTCTAGCCCACTTAGAGAGGCAGCTAAATTTTGCCTGACAAAATTATTTATTTACATATTACCCCTCCCATTTCAAAAGAAATTGGAACAAGGGACCTGAAGTAGTTGTGAAAAATCGATTAGAATTGTTTGAAAATATGGGTTAAAAGTGACGTTTATGTCTATTTTGAAGGGTTGTGTCTAATCCTTTGCAAACGGGGACATATTCCTGATCGATACATGCAATACAACAAGGAAATTGGACAACTTTTTGAATGGAACGGGTGGCAGAAGATCGGTCTATGAGTCTTTCGTCCCCACCTATGTTCCACCCCCTGTTCAATTAGAATTTTTAGTCTTATTCAGCTTCTATTTGAAGGATAATATGTAATCCTTAGCAGGCCGGCACGAATTCCTGGATCTCTATTCACCAACCATTCTGAAGAACATTCTGAGACTTATTCTCCAGATTTTTCTACATTTGTGAGTAACGCAGCTTCTGATTGGCTTAAAATATTTGTTCAACCAATCACAAGTTGTGTTACTTTTTAGTGTTAGAAAATACATGTATTTTGAGCCTTTTGTCCCCACCCATGTTCGTCCGCGTTTCAAATTTTCTATCTTGTTCAGCTTAGCTTCCATGCTTCACATTGATAATTTGCATATGTTGAGACCATTAACTGGAGACGGAAAGGTCTCGAAGAATCAAGGCATAGGTCTGTAAACCAGGGAGAAAACATTTTAGGGACAACGGGCACCTGTTGCATGAAACAGAGAGGTAGACAAACAAATAAGTGCCCCTTTCTCTCCATTACACTGTTCAACACATAACTAATTAGTGTCTCAGATGAAAGTGAATGGTTTTAATGGTACAATGAAAACATTTTATCTGGCAAAATATGGTATGAAGTAGAAAAATGAGGTCAGGAGCAGTTCTGCTTTGTGCAGTCAGGGGATATAATTCAATTTGGTTTGGGAATAGTCTGATAGTTTGTAATGTTATATCAGTCTTTTTTTTTTTGCTTGATTATGCTGAGAGGGAAAAAGGTAAACCCATTGCCTTATCAAATCCATACAGCTTAAACACGGAATATGTCACAAGCTGACATGTGCCTCAAGTGACCGCAACGACATACAGTCAGAATGCTAGATTATCTTAAGAATTGTACGGAGACTAGAATCTAAAAACGGTTTCCGTGACAACTCACTCTCATATGGCACTTGCGGACATGCGAAGACCTGATTTTGACATTTACGACACAAATTGGGGTATTTATCACTTAAAAGGAAAAAAACACAACAAGAAACCCCCTCTCCTGATAGAATTATATCCAAATGAAACTGAGAAAATTGCTGACATTAGACAAAAGTGCAGTCATGGAGTGGAATGGCAATCTTTATGCAAACCCATATTTGGTTTTCGCATGCATATAAATGTAAACTATAAGTGGATGACAGCCTGTGGAAACTGATTTCTGATTCTAGTCTACATATCCTTGTTGAGTGCATTTCAGGTATCCATCCATGTCATAAAGGGCTCAGGTCACATTATATCAGGTCGGGACATATTCAGCGCTAGAGCCTAAGCATATTTATTTGGGGTCAAAACCAGTTACAATTACAAGAGGCTAATTAAAATGGATGAAAAAATTTACATAGGTTTAAGACAAATGATATATATCTACATATAGATCTATCCAAGAACCAAAACATAATGAGGTAAAATATTGTTACAGGGGGAAAGAAAGGGGTCAGAGAATGAAAACCTGAAGTTAACCCAGAACAAGATTGAAAATTACTATCGGGCTGATCGTCTAGCCCACTAAGCCAGAGAGGCAGGACATATTCAGGGCTAGAGCCTAACTAAGCATATTTATTTGGGGTAAAAACTAGTTACAAAGAAAATATGCTAACTCAATTGGGTGACACGGTTTACACCGGTTTAAGATATATATTATAGATCTACAGATAGATCTATCCAAGACAATCGGAAAAATATATTGTGAAAGAGGGAAAAAAAGGTAGAAAGAAAGGGGTCAGAGATTGGAAGCCTTAACCCAGACGAAAATTAAAAATCAGTATCGGACTGACCGTCTATCACACTAAGCCAGAGAGGCAGCTGAATTCTGCCTGACAAAATTGTTTATTTTCATATTCCCCTAGATTGGTAACGTTCCCTGACATAGCAATGGTATAGGGATCAGTACAGGCTACTAAAAACGGTCAGGATTCTGTTTGTGTATTTTTAGAACAGATGCTTGACTAACAGCGATTCAGAGCAGGTCACTCTCACCTCCAGAGCCGCAGCTTTTCCAACATTCTTGACCTGACGAATAAGTAAATTTAATTTTTGGTATCACCTTTTATGCTTGCTAATATTTCTTTTAGTTTCGATTACCAATTACAAATTGTGCAAAATCGCAATGTTACCTCTACAGCCAAACTGGAAATGTGTATGCTGATCTGATCGGCTATTCTGTGATATACATGTAGCCCACTGAATAGCAACGACAGAGAAGCCTGTGCCAGTTGTAATATGTTTATCTACAACGGGGACAGGCTTAATATTTCTCCTCCCCTTTCAAAGAAATTGGAACAAAATCCTTCAAGTACTTGTGGAATTTCCATTAGAATTGTTCGGAAAAGAAAAAGTTGTCTGTAACTGACGTAATCCTTTGCAAACGGGGACATATTTTTGGTCGAGACATGCCATAAAACAAGGAAGTTAGTGCGTCGTTGAATGAAGCGGTGGCAGAAGATCGGACTATGAGACTTTAGTCCCCAACTTTGTTCCACGCCCGTTTCAATTTGAAATTTCTGTCTCATTCAGCTTCCATTACAAGGATAATATGTAATCCCTGGCAGATCGGCACGAATTATTGGGTCCGTATTCACCAGATGAAATTAGGTTCAAATCAGAATGACAAAATTGGTGGCATTAAACAAAAGCGCAGTTAGGGAGTGGAATGGTAAACTTGATGCAAAATCGTATTTGGTTTTCGCGTGCACGTAAATATGATATTTAAGTGGAAAGTTACAGAGAAAATAGGCTAATTCATTTGGATGACAAAGTTTACACCGGTTTCACATAAATATTATAGATCTACATATAGATCTATCCAAGAACCAAGACAAAATGGTGGAAATATTGTTACAGAAGGAAAAAAGATGGAACAAAAGGGGTCAGAGAATAGAACCCTGAAAATAATCCGGACTAAGATTAAAAATTACTATTGGGCTGACCGTCTAGCCCACTTAGTCAGAGAGGCAGCTAAATTTTGCCTGACAAAATTATTTATTTACATATTACCCCTCCCCTTTCAAAAGAAATTGGAACAAAGGACCTGAAGTAGTTGTGAAAAATCGATTAGAATTGTTTGAAAATATGGGTTAAAAGTGACGTTTATGGCTATTTTGAAGGGTTGTGTCTAATCCTTTGCAAACGGGGACATATTCCTGATCGATACATACAATACAAAAGGAAATTGGACACATTTTTGAATAGAACGGGTGGCAGAAGATCGGTCTATGAGTCTTTCGTCCACACCTATATTCCACCCCCGGTTTAATTAGAATTTTCAGTCTTATTCAGCTTCTATTTGAAGGATAATATGTAATTCTTAGCAGGCCGGCACGAATTCCTGGGTCCGTATTCACCAACCACTCTGAAGAACATTCTGAGACTTATTCTCCAGATTTTTCTACATTTGTGAGTAACGCAGCTTCTGATTGGCTTAAAATATTTGTTCAACCAATCACAAGTTGTGTTACTTTTCAGTGTTAGAAAATACATGTACTTTTAGCCTTTTGTCCCCACCCTTGTTCGTCCGCGTTTCTAATTTTCTATCTTGTTCAGCTTAGCTTCCATGCTTCACATTGATAATTTGCATATGTTGAGATCATTAACTGGAGACGGAAAGATCTCGAAGAATCATGGCATAGGTGTGTAAACCAGGGAGAAAACTTTTTAGGGACAACGGGCACCTGTTGCATGAAACAGAGAGGTAGACAAACAAATAAGTGCCCCTTTCTCTCCATTAGATTGTTGAACACATAACCAATTAGTGTCTCAGATGAAAGTGAATGGTTTTGATGGTACAATGAAAACATTCTAAACGGCAAAATATGGTATGAAGTAGAAAAATGAGGTCAGGAGCAGTTCTGCTTTGTGCAGTCAGGGGATATAATTCAATTTGGTTTGGGAATAGTCTGATAGTTTGCAATGTTATATCAGTTTCTTTTTTTTTTTGCTTGATTATGCTGAGAGGGAAAAAGGTAAACCCATTGCCTTATCAAACCCATACAGCTTAAACACGGAATATGTCACAAGCTGACATGTGCCTGGAGTGACCGCAATGACATATAGTCAGAATGCTAGATTATATTAAGAATTGTACGGAGACTAGAATCTAAAAACGGTTTCCGTGACAGCTCACTCTCATATGGCACTTGCGGACATGCGAAGACCTGATTTTGACATTTACGACACAAATTGGGGTGCTTTTCACTTAAAAGGAAAAAAACACAACAAGAAACCCCCTCTCCTGATAGAATTATATCCAAATGAAACTGACAAAATTGCTGACACTAGACAAAAGTGCAGTCATAGAGTGGAATGGCAATCTTTATGCAAACCCATATTTGGTTTTCGCATGCATATAAATGTAAAGTATAAGTGGATGACAGCCTGTGGAAACTGATTTCTGATTCTAGTCTACGTATCCCTGTTGAGTGCATTTCAGGTATCCATCCATGTCATAAAGGGCTCAGGTCACATTATATCAGGTCGGGACATATTCAGCGCTAGAGCCTAAGCATATTTATTTGGGGTCAAAACCAGTTACAATTACAAGAGGCTAATTAAAATGGATGAAAAAATTTACATAGGTTTAAGACAAATGATATATATCTACATATAGATCTATCCAAGAACCAAGACATAATGGGGTAACATATTGTGACAGGGGGAAAGAAAGGGGTCAGAGAATGAAACCCTGAAGTTAACCCAGAACAAGATTGAAAATTACTATCGGGCTGATCGTCTAGCCCACTAAGCCAGAGAGGCAGGACATATTCAGGGCTAGAGCCTAACTAAGCATATTTATTTGGGGTAAAAACTAGTTACAAAGAAAATATGCTAACTCAATTGGGTGACACAGTTTACACCGGTTTAAGATATATATTATAGATCTACATATAGATCTATCCAAGACAATCGGAAAAATATATTGTGAAAGAGGGAAAAAAAGGTAGAAAGAAAGGGGTCAGAGATTGGAAGCCTTAACCCAGACGAAAATTAAAAATCAGTATCGGACTGACCGTCTATCACACTAAGCTAGAGAGGCAGCTGAATTCTGCCTGACAAAATTGTTTATTTTCATATTCCCCTAGATTGGTAACGTTCCCTGACACAGCAAGGGTATAGGGATCAGTACAGGCTACTAAAAACGGTCAGGATTCTGTTTGTGTATTTTTAGAACAGAGACGCTTGACTAACAGAGATTCAGAGGAAGTCACTCTCACTTCCAGAGCCGCAGTTTTTCCAACATTCTTGACCTGACGAATAAGTAAATTTAATTTTTGGTATCACCTTTTATGCTTGCTAATATTTCTTTTAGTTTCGATTACCAATTACAAATTGTGCAAAATCGCAATATTACCTCAAGAGCCAAACTGGAAATGTGTATGCTGATCTGATCGGCTATTCTGTGATATACATGTAGCCCACTGAATAGCAACGACAGAGTAGCCTGTGCCAGTTCTAATATGTATATCTACAACGGGGTCAGGCTTAATATTTCTCCTCCCCTTTCAAAGAAATTGGAACAAAAACCCTCAAGTACTTGTGGAAATTCCATTAGAATTGTTCGGAAAAAAAAGAAGTTTTCTATAACTGACGTAATCCTTTCCAAACGGGGACATATTTCTGGTCGAGACATGCCATAAAACAAGGAAGTTAGTGCGTCGTTGAATGAAGCGGTGGCAGAAGATCGGACTATGAGACTTTAGTCCCCAACTTTGTTCCACGCCCGTTTCAATTTGAAATTTCTGTCTCATTCAGCTTCCATTACAAGGATAATATGTAATCCCTGGCAGACCGACACGAATTATTGGGTCCGTATTCACCAGCAACAAAATAACTCCCTCTCCTGATGAAATTAGGTTCAAATCAGAATGACAAAATTGGTGGCATTAAACAAAAGCGCAGTTAGGGAGTGGAATGGTAAACTTGATGCAAAATCGTATTTGGTTTTCGCGTGCACGTAAATATGATATTTAAGTGGAAAGTTACAGAGAAAATAGGCTAATTCATTTGGATGACAAAGTTTACACCGGTTTCACATAAATATCATAGGTCTACATATAGATCTATCCAAGAACCAAGACAAAATGGTGGAAATATTGTGACAGAAGGAAAAAAGATGGAACAAAAGGGGTCAAAGAATAGAACCCTGAAAATAATCCGGACCAAGATTAAAAAGTACTAAAGGGCTGACCGTCTAGCCCACTTAGTCAGAGAGGCAGCTAAATTTTGCCTGACAAAATTATTTATTTACATATTACCCCTCCCCTTTCAAAAGAAATTGGAACAAAGGACCTGAAGTAGTTGTGAAAAATCGATTAGAATTGTTTGAAAATATGGGTTAAAAGTGACGTTAATGTCCATTTTGAAGGGTTGTGTGTAATCCTTTGCAAACGGGGACATATTCCTGATCGATACATGCTATACAACAAGGAAATTGGACAACTTTTTGAATGGAACGGGTGGCAGAAGATCGGACTATGAGTCTTTCGTTCCCACCTATGTTCCACCCCCGTTTCATTTTGAATTTTCAGTCTTATTCAGCTTCCATTTGAAGGATAATATGTAATCCTTAGCAGGCCGGCACGAATTCCTGGATCTCTATTCACCAACCATTCTGAAGAACATTCTGAGACTTATTCTCCAGATTTTTCTACATTTGTGAGTAACGCAGCTTCTGATTGGCTTAAAATATTTGTTCAACCAATCACAAGTTGTGTTATACTTCAGTGTTAGAAAATACCTGTATTTTGAGCCTTTTGTCCCCACCCTTGTTCGTCCGCCTTTGAAATTTTCTATCTTGTTCAGCTTAGATTCCTTGTTTCACATTGATAATTTGCATATGTTGAGACCATTAACTGGAGACGGAAAGGTCTCGAAGAATCATGGCATAGGTGTGTAAACCAGGGAGAAAACTTTTTAGGGACAACGGGCACCTGTTGCATGAAACAGAGAGGTAGACAAACAAATAAGTGCCCCTTTCTCTCCATTACACTGTTGAACACATAACTAATTAGTGTCTCAGATGAAAGTGGATGGTTTTGATGGTACAATGCAAACATTCTGAACGGCAAAATATGGTATGAAGTAGAAAAATGAGGTCAGGAGCAGTTCTGCTTTGTGCAGTCAGGGGATATAATTCAATTTGGTTTGGGAATAGTCTGATAGTTTGTAATGTTATATCAGTCTTTTTTTTTTGCTTGATTATGCTGAGAGGGAAAAGGGTAAACCCATTGCCTTATCAAATCCATACAGCTTAAACACGGAATATGTCACAAGCTGACATGTGCCTCAAGTGACCGCAACGACATATAGTCAGAATGCTAGATTATCTTAACAATTGTACGGAGACTAGAATCTAAAAACGGTTTCCGTGACAACTCACTCTCATGTGGCACTTGCGGACATGCGAACACCTGATTTTGACATTTACGACACAAATTAGGGTGTTTTTCACTTAAAAGGAAAAAAACACAACAAGAAACCCCCTCTCCTGATAGAATTATATCCAAATGAAACTGACAAAATTGCTGACACTAGACAAAAGTGCAGTCATGGAGTGGAATGGCAATCTTTATGCAAACGCATATTTGGTTTTCGCATGCATATAAATGTCAAGTATAAGTGGATGACATCCTGTGGAAACTGATTTCTGATTCTAGTCTACATATCCTTGTTGAGTGCATTTCAGGTATTCATCCATGTCATAAAGGGCTCAGGTTACATTATATCAGGTCGGGACATATTCAGCGCTAGAGCCTAAGCTTATTTATTTGGGGTCAAAACCAGTTACAATTACAAGAGGCTAATTAAAATGGATGAAAAAATTTACATAGGTTTAAGACAAATGATATATATCTACATATAGATCTATCCAAGAACCAAGACATAATGGGGTAAAATATTGTGACAGGGGGAAAGAAAGGGGTCGGAGAATGAAACCCTGAAGTTAACCCAGAACAAGATTGAAAATTACTATCGGGCTGATCGTCTAGCCCACTAAGCCAGAGAGGCAGGACATATTCAGGGCTAGAGCCTAACTAAGCATATTTATTTGGGGTAAAAACTAGTTATAAAGAAAATATGCTAACTCAATTGGGTGACACAGTTTACCCCGGTTTAAGATATATATTATAGATCTACATATAGATCTATCCAAGACAATCGGAAAAATATAATGTGAAAGAGGGAAAAAAAGGTGGAAAGAAAGGGGTCAGAGATTGAAAGCCTTAACCCAGACGAAAATTAAAAATCAGTATCGGACTGACCGTCTATCACACTAAGCCAGAGAGGCAGCTGAATTCTGCCTGACAAAATTGTTTATTTTCATATTCCCCTAGATTGGTAACGTTCCCTGACACAGCAAGGGTATAGGGATCAGTACAGGCTACTAAAAACGGTCAGAATTCTGTTTGTGTATTTTTAGAACAGAGACGCTTGACTAACAGAGATTCAGAGGAGGTCACTCTCACTTCCAGAGCCGCAATTTTTCCAACATTCTTGACCTGACGAATAAGTAAATTTAATTTTTATTATCACCTTTTATGCTTGCTAATATTTCTTTTAGTTTCGATTACCGATTACAAATTGTGCAAAATCGCAATGTTACCTCTACAGCCAAACTGGAAATGTGTATGCTGATCTGATCGGCTATTCTGTGATATACATGTAGCCCACTGAATAGCAACGACAGAGTAGCCTGTGCCAGTTGTAATATGTATATCTACAACGGGGACAGGCTTAATATTTCTCCTCCCCTTTCAAAGATATTGGAACAAAAACCCTCAAGTACTTGTGGAAATTCCATTAGAATTGTTCGGAAAAAAAAAAGTTTTCTATAACTGACGTAATCCTTTGCTAACGGGGACATATTTCTGATCGAGACATGCCATAAAACAAGGAAGTTAGTGCATCTTTGAATGAAGCGGTGGAAGAAGATCGGACTATGAGACTTTAGTCCCCACCTTTGTTCCACGCCCGTTTCAATCTGAAATTTCTGTGTTATTCAGCTTCCGTTTCAAGGATAATATGTAATCCCTGGCAGACCGGCACGAATTATTGGGTCCGTATTCACCAGCAACAAAATAACTCCCTCTGCTGATGAAATTATATTCAAATCAGAATGACAAAATTGGTGGCATTAAACAAAACCTCAGTTAGGGAATGGAATGGTAAACTTGATGCAAAATCGTATTTGGTTTTCGCGTGAACATAAAATTGATATTTAAGTGGAAAGTTACAGAGAAAATAGGCTAATTCATTTGGATGACAAAGTTTACACCGTTTTCAGATATATATTATAGATCTACCTATAGATCTATCCAAGAACCAAGACATAATGGGAAAAATATTGTGACAGGTGGAAAGAAAGGGGTCAGAGAATGGAACCTTGAAAATAATGCGGACTTAGATTAAAAATTACTTAGTCAGAGAGGCAGCTAAATTTTGCCTGACAAAATTATTTATTTACATATTACCCCTTCCCTTGCAAAACAAATTGGAAGAAAGGACCTGAAGTAGTTGTGAAAATTTGATTGGAATTGTTTGAAAATATGGGTTAAAAGTGACGTTTATGTGTATTTTGAAGGGTTGTGTGTAATCATTTGCAAACGGGGACAATATTCCAGATCGATACGTGCAATGCAACAAGGAAATTGGACAACTTTTTGAGTGGAACGGGTGGCAGAAGATCGGACTATGAGTCTTTCGTCCCCAGCTATGTTCCACCCCTGTTTCAATTTGAATTTTCAGTCTTATTCAGCTTCCATTTGAAGGATAATATGTAATCCTTAGCAGGCCGGCACGGATTCCTTGGTCCGTAATCACCAACCATTCTGAAGAACATTCTTAGACTTATTCTCCAGATTTTTCTACATTTGTGAGTAACGCAGCTTTTGACTGGCTTAAAATATGTGTTCAACCAATCACAAGTTGTGTTACTTTTCAGTGTTAGAAAATACATGTATTTTGAGCCTTTTGTCCCCACCCTTGTTCGTCCGCGTTTCAAATTTTCTATCTTGTCCAGCTTAGCTTCCATGCTTCACATTGATACTTTGGATATGTTGAGACCATTAACTGGAGACGGAAAGGTCTCGAAGAATCATGGCATAGGTGTGTAAACCAGGGAGAGAACTTTTTGGAGACAACGCGCACCTGTTGCATGAAAGAGTGAGGTAGACAAACAAATAAGTGCCCCTTTCTCTCCATTACACTGTTGAACACATTACTAATTAGTCTCAGATCAAAGTGAATGGTTTTGATGGTACAATGAAAACATTTTAACTAGCAAAATGGGTTATGAAGTAGAAAAAAAGAGATCAGGAGCAGTTCTGCTTTCTGCAGTCGGGGATATAATCCAATTTGTTTTGGGAATAGTCTGATAGTTTGTAAGGTTATATCAGTTTTTGATACTTGATTATGTTGAGAGGGAAAAGGGTAAATCCATTGCCTTATCAAATCCATACGGCTAGCCAGGGTTTGCACCTGGAATACATGTACATGTAGGTACGGAGTCGGCCGAGTTGTGACGAGTGTACTCTACTGCCCACCAGAGCTCAAATCGTTATAGAGTGGTGATTCAAGATCAGACTGCACGTTCCGTACAATCACAATTTTTAGTGCCTTGAGTCGCACAAGTTTATCCAGATCAATAGATGTAAACCTTTCGACGTAAACAGAGGCTTTTGCGGACGGCATAGATTCAAGATCAGACTGCACAGAACTTGCAGTCTGATCTTGGATCTACGCCGTTGGCTTGCTTAGCCACGTTTATTAGATACAAATAGATCTACATCTATTTCTGAGTTCCAGTTCGGCCATTCTGTTTAAATCGCCCTGACCATAGCAGCTGTCAAAAATTCGACTTCATTAAGTCAGGGATCATATAAGATCCCTGATTAAATAGATCGAGATCTATGCCATGATGTTTTAATCACTTAATGCGAGGAATACATTCAGAATCCTAAATCTAAAATTTTGAATGCGTATCTTTGATCGTTACCAAGGTATCCATGGATGATTATCTAAGGCGAACAATTGCTCTCTCAAAATGGGCAAAAGGCCGAATACCTGTCACGTCGGACATAAAAAGGCAAGTACGTAGTAGACCAATGCACACATTAATATTTAGTTCCTGTTCCACAGGTACATACTTACCTATAGACCTTTGTCACCTACGCTGACTACAGACCGCGGACACCTGACCGCGGACTTTTAAAAGGGGTTGTCTCAAAGTAGTAAAATGAAAAAAAAAAAAAAAAAAGGAGGGAAATAACGTCTCTCAAACATTTATTTTCATGTAACAAATTATGCATTATCTTCTGCATTGTCTGAGCTTATTCCGAGTTCACGTAGAATTTTTGGACCTTTCTTTCCATGAATTCCTGGTTGGATCTGATAATGTCCGCCAGAGATCACAAACTGGATATCAATAAGTCGTGTGAAGAGTATTGTACATGTACTAGTATCGTACCTCAATTTGCACGAAATTATCGGTCGTAATTCTCTTCTTTCGTTAAAGGGAACCTATTTTGAAATAAACGTGATTTTGTGGTTAAATATATTTGAAACGCCCTCATTATTTAGTTACAACCACAACTCTCAGGTTCACGATCATACACTTTTTACTTGCCTAGATTTTCGGTGTGAGTTCATTTGTGTCGCAACAAAATAAACAAGACAGCAATTTGTTGAAATTGTCATTTAATGAAAATGACGCATAAGTCTTATCTTACGTGACAAAAGTAAATTAAAAAATCTCAGTAACATTAAATGCCAAATTCTAAAATAAGACAAGACTTAAGTTAAAGGCAGAAACATCTTTATGTTGCCGACACAAAGGTGGGTACACAATAACCGCCATTGCAAGCCACCGCATGCTTCATTAAGCATGCAGCGGCTTGCCTCCACCCGAACACCGGAAAGCAAGGCGTCTACATTCAGAGACTTATATTTATCTATACATTAAACGGGAAATAGATTGATAATGCAGAAAGAATATACAAATTTACATATACAAATTGTGCAATATCCGATCTGACAGCATGCAGCCTTGTGCTGAACTTTGCAAGTAACACAGTCTGAAATACAGCTAAATTTAATTTTTCTATCATGTAAAAACTAAGAACAAAAACAGAATGACTGATGTATAGCAACGACTTGCTCGGCATGGCAGCCTTATGCTGGATCACTTGCAGGTTCGAAAAAACTTAAACTATAATCAAATACAAGTCAGTGATCACGGTTAGTTTATTCTTGACAGCAGCCTTGTGCTGTACTTCAAGAATAAGGAACCACAACCACCATAAGATCAAGTCTGATCTTTCCGTAATACAATAAATATATACATCAAAAGAGAAACCACATTGAACATAACAATGTTACCGTAAAAGTAAAACACAACAAGTGTAAAATTCAAGGCTTGTACTCGTATTGATTTACATTCCCAAGGTTTAAAAGTAAAATGCTTCATGAAAGTTGATGTTTGCCAAATCTAAGTAGCAAATATATACTGATCTTGTAGTAATTTCAATTGTGGAATCCTAATATAATTTTGCAATGCATTGGACTTCCAACGACCCATTTTTTGCACAGACTGTTCTGAAAACCCTTGCATAACAGCATGCGTGGCAGCACCAATCCTGAACGAATGCGATTTGTAATGTTTTGGATCAAGTCCAATGAATGCAATAGCATTGTTTAAATTATGATTAAAAAATGAGTAAGAGACTGGTTGACCATTTGGCAATTGGAAAAAGGGGCCTCCTGAGGGGAAAAAATGTTTGAGGTAAAAATTGATAGCTGTAACTGGGCAAATTAAAGGGTTGGATGGATATGCTGGTAAAAATATTGTAGTTGAATGTGAACTGTGCTTAAATCGTTGCAAATGGAGTTCTACCCCGGTAATTCCCTTCGAATCTTGTATTAGTTTAACATCTTGAAACTAAAGCATGTTCATTTGGTTACTTCCTTTTAGCCACATTTCCCCTATGCGCAAAAAACCATGAAATGCAAAGATGCACATGGTAGAAAATAATGTCCTATGTAAGAAATTATTTATTGTAACAGGAAGGGCAAGAAGTATTTTTCGCAAAATGCACATAGTAATGGGCAAGCGAGAATCTGTATCTCTCATGCACAGATTACTAGCTCCTTAAATGAACTGTTTGACAAGGAATGAATCATTAAAATCTGAGTACCCAAACAGCTTATTAATATATATCTTTATCTGCATCGACTTCAATGCCATAAATAGTAATGTGTGTGGTCGCATGAACAGTCTTTGAGGCCTTAATAGGAATATTTATATCATGGCAGATATCAAGAAATCGTTGCAAGGACAAAGCGCACTTGTTTGAATTTGCTGGCCCAACAAAGAAGAAATCGTCTAGTATAGGACTCATAATTGTCCCATATTTTGAAACCATAATCCATTGCAGCGCGGCACTAAAACGACTAAACAATTGACAAGATATGCTCAGACCCATCACAAGGCAAGCATCCATGTAGTATTCTTCTTTGTCTTGCGTCGCCCATGAAAAACCTAAAAGATGTCTATCGGATGGATGAATTGGAATAATTCTAAAGGCATTTTCGATATCTGTCTTTGCCATTAAACAATTCCTACCGCAAGTTTTTACCTTTTGGACAATTACATCAATGGAATCATATTGCACAGCAGTGTACTCATGCGCAATACCCTCATTAATGGAATTGCCTTTAGGGAAGGACAAATCCTGAATAAGGCGATACTGCCCAGGTTCTTTTTTCGGTACAAGCGCCAAAGGCGAGCAAACTAAATTGTTTGGTTTTTCTCTGAACGGACCAAGTATTCGATGAGCGTCAAGTTCCACTTTCAACTTTTGACTAACCACTGATTTATTTGCTAGTGCAGAAGGGTGATTCCTAGTTTCACGCTGCAAGGGATTAGGCCCATCAAATGGGATGCAAAAACCTTCAGTAAATCCTTGTATCAAAAAATTGTATTCTTTGGCATCATAGCCACTCAAATATTCAGCCAGAATCTCACTTTTTACTGGAGTTGTTATTGGATGCACGAAAGGAATGACCAGACGGTTTATCGTCTATGTGCTTGTATGAAGAAAGAGCTCCTGGGTTATTGCTATTATGAGCAGGAGATGAAGTATTTATTTTACGCAGACATCTAAACTGGGGATGTGGTTTCCTACATATTGCACAAATATGCTTATACATGCAATTACGCACATGGCATCCCTGTTGTTTATTGTACTTAAAACAATATTTGCCACTTGCACTTGTTGAGGGCCGTTGTTGCACAGCCAGAGACATAGTGGTAGCCCTGATCCATAATTCGTGATGCAGGGACCCCCACGCCAATGGCTGCACTTGCCTGTGTGCTCTGAAATTCTTGTCATAATAATTGAAAGCTGCAACCCCATGAACCCTTTCTAAATCACGAACTAAGTTCAATATGCAAGTAGTCCTGAAGCGTCCCTGGGATGTTTTTGTAAATATATGTCCATATAAACCGTAAAAGCAGATAACCATTTGGACATGGACAGATTCTTGTTCTCATCCTTCGACGTAACGGAGATGCTGTGTGTCGTCTTGGAAAGTTTGAGAGTAATATCGTCACTATTATTTCGTTTGTCCACAAGTGACGCGAGATCAATGTATTCATTATTCCAAATTTGTTGTTTAAGCTTGTCTGGAATAAGGGCACCCGGGGAAAGAGCAGATGTGAACAGTGTAGCTTTCTCCATACCTGCACTAGTGTCTGGCATTGTAGGGCACAGTGCTTGCTGTACCTGACGTAAGGTGTCACTGTCGGAACTAGACACATGATCACTGTTTGTTGTTAATTGGTCAGATGTCACTGTGCCAGAGTTCATTGGGATGGCTGTCTGCTGTGTCGGTGGTATTACACCTTTCCGTTCGAGCACAGCAATTACTGACCCGACAATGGCCTCGTGAGCAAGAGAAGATGGTAGGGTTAAGCTCTGACCTGAATCAGAGTTCTGTGGTTGGCTAATGTCTGTGTGACTGGTCACAGGATTCTCCAGGCGTTTTTTCTTTCGTCCCCCTTTGCGGGCAGCTTTTGTTCGTTTTGGTGCCATCGAGAACCTACAACAAACCAACTTTATTACGAAATCTATCCGTAATACACTACTTTTTATATTATTTTTAATAATCTCTCAGTAGATCTATACAAATTTGTATAATTAATAATAACTACTTAATGGGCATTGCAGATCTCTCATTTAAATTCTGGGCATACCAAAACAGTTTCTGCAAAAAAGCTAGCCTTATCTAATTCAAATTGTACACATGCTGAAAGTGTACGCTGGAATCGAGAATTTTGCAGAAAATACAACGTCATTGTCCATTAATCATCAAAAAACGCAGATCGGCCTATAAATATGGATAAATACATAAGTCTGATCTGACCATCAGAAGCCGGAATTGCTGTAATAAAAAGTTCTGCATAGCCAGAAGTACGCAAAGCATATTGATTCGGTGATAGGTATATAAAATGAATTAGCACATTGTTTTAGGTAACAAGTCACAACGTAAACTTAGGACACAAACATACAAAATATATATAACAACATACAAATGAATGAATTACCATTACATATTGATCAACATCACAAGGTATAACATCTGATCTAATTTGTTCTACCCTGCAGCATACCAGAGTTGGCAAAAAGTATTCCGCCTAAAAGTACTTATATTTCGTACAGCATGTCATGACTGCCCAATAAAGTGTGCAAACAGCAATTAAATGCTAAAGCTATACTCATTCTATGTTGCTGAGAATAACAATGTAATAAACGCATAATAATAACTACTGGTATATGAGACTGTTACTGTATTGTACGGTGATGCAAAGGCAAATACATGCCCGCTTTTGCAAGAAGAGCAGAAGATATTTCCCAGTATAGACATTGGTAGGTATAGTCTGTCAAGACTGCAGAAATAAATGTAGCCGCTATATTTTGAAATGTGTCGACAAATACATGTCATCATTGAAAATGCACATACATGCAAAGAACAAGTGCGCAAATACATGCACACAAATAAGGTAGTTGTGCAAATACATGCACATTAATAGGGTACCCATTTTTTACAGTCACCAGTTGAAAATGCAAATACATGCAAAGAACAAGTGCGCAAATATAAATGCACAAAAATAAGTTAATTGTGCAAATACATGCACATTAACAGGTACTACCCACACTGTTTTTTCCTTTTCCCCAATGCAACAAACAACTATAATGAGCCAAGATACAATTTCAATTTACCATATCACTGCAAAAGCACTCTGTGCCCTAACACACACTCAATTCCATCGAGATACACGTATAATGCAATCCCGAATGCTCCTAAGGTACTTAGGATAGCCAGTCATCCAACTTAAATGTACACCATCAGCACAATAGATGGACCCCGCACAGTTCCACATTCCTCTATGTTTCCAGAAGTGAATTTGCAAGTCAGATGTGCGTAGCAAGGATTCAATCGCAACATTTGCTCGTACAACATGTTCATTATAACTTTCATAAGGCACCTCAGCTCTAGGCAGGACTTGAAGAATTACTACCTTTTGGACATTGAGGTCTAATATTAAATATGATGCATAGCTAATAATATCCAAAGCAAATTGTTCAGGCGAGTAAGATTCGTCCGTTAAGTCATTCGAACCAAGATCCAGGAGAATAATGTTTGCACCTTCTAGACTCCGATCACGCGAATGTAAACGGCGTCGTTGATTCAATGCCAATCCACCTATTCCGAAGAATTCTACCCCGTAACAAGATAAATCTAGTCCAACATTTACGATACCAGAACTGAAGCAAAAAGTCTTAAATCTATGCACGAAACTATGACCCCAAAGAACCACACGCAAAGCCATTGTGTATGAAAGCTAACTAACGTATTGTGCTAATTTTAGAAACAAAGCAGGCCACTGCAATGTGTGCTCTTTTTAGGCACAAAGTGGGTCACTTCATCATGCCATTTGTGTAATCGTCAATACACACGGGTTTAACTAGAAATCAAACTACCCAGTCTGCCAACATTTATACTGCATTTCATGCAGAATGATTACTGTACTAATAAACGACTAAATAAGTATAAAATCAACTTATCTGTCTTCCTCCAAAACGAATTGTTCGTAATAATTCTGTTGTTCCACAGCCTGCGTCTTTTGTTGTTCAAAGATGGCGACCCACTGAAGAATTTGCAGGGGTTGTTCCCCAACCACAAACAACCAATCAAAATGAAGGGCTGTTCCAAATACATTCAACTGCGCTAAATTTCATTTATTCTTAACACTGAGAAATGGAGAAGTTACTTGTTTTGAGGAATTACTCCATTTTCTTCAACCGCCATTTCTATAGCCGTGTCAACCGGCACACCAACACCCTCAAACTCATAACTCCTCCTTTCCCTCCCACCCCTACACACAACAACAACAACTGCAGCATTGACCAAGCGGTTGGAGAGGAGAACGACGACTTGTGCTCGAATCCTGCCTGGTCATACCGAAAACATAGTTTGCAAAATAGAAGATAGAAGAAAAATAGAAGTAATGACACCCCCCCCCCCCGCCCCCTGGGCCTTGGCCTTGGCCGTCAGGATTACGGAGACAGAACTACGTCTGGCTTTCCAGTGGCAGGATAACGGACTGGGCAAATCCTTTTTAAAAAGTCGAAGAAAACACACGGGTAGGTAAACTGTGGCCGTATCTAACTGAAAAGTTGTTGAAAGGGCGTACAACTCTAATTACAACAATACTAAAATCGCTTCGCTATATTTTAAATATAATTTCATGGTTTGTATGATTTGTTAGATTTTGATTCTGAAGAGGAGATTTGAACTTTATCAATATTTGTTCTTTATTCCACAGAATATGCGCCCAACAAGAAAAAGGCATTTGCTTTCCATAATGCCGGTGCTGTACCAAGTACAACTAAGCATGTATATATATTTTTTTTTCAATTGCTAAATTTTTTTCATCTGCTTTCACAACCCCTACTATGTACAATGTAAGACAATGTTGACGCCAGGAACAACAACATATAAAAGACGTGTTTTCCTTGTTTCCAGAGGATCGTCGATAATTCTATCATAAAGTAAGGGAGACAACTGAGACATTCATTCAGTTGATCAACATTCTTGACGGTCGTGATATTCAAAACAACAGACATGCATATAAACTGTCAGTTCATAATGTTCAGGGTTCTTTTATTTCTAGTGCGTATGCGACAACATCCTAGCTTGTGTTTCTGTGATTCCTTTCCAGCATACTTAACGTTATTGTTTCCTCAATTAAAGGAAAGTTTACTCCGTGTTTTAACTTTTATATTGCTTTTTTCATACGCTGACTCTTTAGAAATCAGTGGCTAGATCTATTGGGGAAATTACACAAAATCCCCTCAGCAGTCGGAGCCAGTTGATGGGACGTCGCAACAAATAAACGTGTCTGCGATAGAACCAGAGAAACAGTGCTATTCAGATCATCAGAGCTGCCATGTTATGCATTAAAGATAGTGACAGACAGCAACGGAAAGAACTGTATATTGAAAGCAGATTTCGCACAAACGCACAGCAGCTCGCCTTCTTGGCAAAGATTGGCCCTTGAGAAGAATTTGACTTCCCTGCTAACTGCATTTACTTGCGGATGAAATGCAATTCTAATTAATATCCTATACTTACAGTTTCACTGCAGCCCGACTAGGAAACAAAAAAACCAAGAAATCGAACTGCGGAAATGTCGAACGTTTAATCGACACTTAAAAGCATACAGTGTGATAGTCGAACAAACATTAGCTAGTCTAAGGTCATACAAGGCAACTGGCAACAGTTTGGAGACACTCTAAGCAACTTCTAGACAGAACAGTCAAGATTTGCGTTGGTCATGTCTGTCGACGTAAAGAAATTAGGTTGAACCATTGAAATAGCAAGTTAAGCTTACTAAATTATTATTCGTTATAGTTCTCCTTTAAATTCAGCTAATTATTGCATTATTTCGTTTGAGACATCCCCTTTGAAAAGTCCGCAGTCTGGAGTCCGTAGTCCGTAGTACACGACGGTGACAAAGGTCTTATAAAAGATCAACCAATATTCTGGCACAGCAAATCAAACATAAAGTCTTTTTTTATTTGAAACTTTTAGAACATTGAATCATAAGAGATATTGTAACATTTTGGATATTATAACTTGATTGGTTGAAAGTTAGATTAAATATTGACGTTCTTAAATCAAAAATCAGAATATACTGTGTTTGTTGCTTTAAGAAAAATCCTTGCACATTCTGCGTAGAAAAGTCCCATCTGAAATTATGGTTGTTTTGGTAATGGATATTTCACTCAAACATAAAAACCCTACAAAAGCATGCACTCGTGCCATTTATCGCATTTCCATACCCAAAATGCGATTGAAATTAAAAAAAAAAAAAAAAAACAATAACATATGCCATTTGATAGTAGCATTTCAGTATAGCTATACCCATATATCTAGTGTTCAGTCAAATAACGTAAGTTTATTGCAAATTTTTACAAGCCCTACCACTTACTGGTATCGGAATACCTTTTTACATAGAGCGCATTCAATAAACAAAACGCACTGTTGAGTATTAGGCCTTGATTTCGGCCCCATTTTGTTCCTGAAAAAAATGAAAATTTCCGTTAGTTTAAACATATTTTATTCAGTATAATATTTACATAGATGGTAATATTCTGAAAATTAAAGTTGCGTGAAAAGGATTGGAACGAAAGCTACTAGCTTATAAAGTTCCTCTCCTGTGAGTCACGTCCATGTCAGACGTTTCACAATGTAAAAAATTGCAACAAAATATGGTCAACTGTGTGTGTGTGTGTGTGTGTGAAAGACAGAGAGAGAGAGGGAGAGAGAAAGAGAGACGTGGAGTGCCACCAACATACTAATGTTCAGGTAAAACAGAATTTTAAACAGAAAACTTTGTATTCCAACGTTGCGTATGATTTTAAAAGCAGGAATAGAGAATCAAAAGGTGATTCAACTTCTTAATCGGTTAGTGTCAACAATGTATGAGTGAACCGCTGAAAATATTTTTTCGTTATCGGCAAGACTGAGAGTCTCGTCTCCAAAAAGAAGTGTGTGCAGGCTTACAGTGGAAATTTCTGATACGCTTTGAAATAAGCTGTTTCTAAATTCACGATAGTATCTGCAATCAAAGAAATAATGCTGATTTGATTCAATTTCACCACAAGTACAAAGAGGAGAATCGATTATGTTTCTGAAATAAAGGTGTTGATGAAGTGAACTACAATTAGTTCGCAGCCTAGCGTGAATAACTTGAATCCTCCTCTCTCCGAAGAAATATAGCTTATTTGGAATTATTTTATTTCCGTTACCAAAGCTAGTTTCTGTTACCGAAATGGAATGCAACCTATTTGGCAGTCTAAATTCTAATTTCAACACAAAATACTAATTAAGAGCTTGATTTGATTATTGAAAAGATCGTTAAAGTGCACTTCCAGTAGTTTTATTTTGGAATGTGAGGACCATTGAACAAGGGGTGCTTATCATTCTTGTCTCAGTATGGAAAGGAGAGGGTTTTGCTGTTCAAAATTTTACATAAAAAAAACCACTTTCTTTTTGCATTGGTGTAGCAGCTTATCATATTCTGTCATATACACCCAAAAACTTAGCCTCAAATACGAGAAAATACAAATTCCGGGCAGTTAATTTCATTATGCGCTTGGGAAAAAAAAATGGTCTTTGTACCTACAAGTATTTTTGTTTTTTAATTTAACTGTTTTTCAACGTTTGTAAACGATATGTACAGAACTAAAACATCCTGTCGATATCGGTATGTTATATAGTGACATCATACAGTGATATAATATAAAGCCTGTATCTCCATAGCAGAGATTTACGGATTTTGGTAACGGAAATTTTACTTTTATCAGACATGTCGATATTGGCAACAAGGAAATGAACACACAATTTTAAATTGCTGGAATGCTCACTTTTTAAGCATTACACATTAAACTAACGGTAACGGAAATCTTAAGTCAGCAAATTCACCATCCTTCATCTTTGATGGTTGATATCGTCAAAGCTGCACGAATCTACATCACTCTGAATTATTACCTTGATGGTATATAAAAGGTAAAAAGTCTCATGTAGCAAATCTATTTTTTGTGTATTCTAAAGTACCCAACATATAATCTGGTAACGAAAATTTCTCAGGGGTAAAATAATGCGGTGACAACTGTTCCGTCGAAAGAATATTTACAATCGTTGGTGTCTGTGGGTGTCAGGCGCCCAATACTGTATGGCGACACATCAATAATTTGCATTATTTGCGGTGGTTAGTATGTGATTTTAGTATCAGAAAATGCTTTGAAAAAGTAACGGAAATCGGAATTATTAGGTATATAGGTATAAAACCTAAATAGTGTTTTTGGGCGCACCCTGTCCCTGCTGCACCCTCAAGAGACCTTCGTTGTATTGTGTAAACATTATTTACAGCAAATCCTGTCCATACTGTTCATAACCTTTATTCTGCTAAATATGTGAATTGAAACTTTCAAGGTGATAGTTAAACTCATAATTTTGCTATTTCAAAGGTATTTTTGAAGAAAAAATAACTCCTTGTCGGACAGTGTAGATTCAATGTCATACTGCACGTTCTGTGCTGTCTTCAAAAGGTCAGGTAGTCGCACTTAGCAGATTTTTAAAAGGATTGAAAGAGACCTGCATTCAATGGTGTGAACATCGATTATCTATTTAGAGCGTGTTTCGTACTGCAGTAGCGAGGGACCTGCATTCTATGGTGTGCACAGTTGTTCGGCGTTTTATATCTCTACTGCAGTTACAAGGGAGTGCATTATGGTGTATGCATTTTTAGCGCGTTTTCACACCTTGCTGTCGTAATCCTGTACCTGCATTGCACATCGGAGTTTTCTGTCCCTACTGCAGATATAAAGGACCTACATTATATTTTGGCGCCTCCTGACCTTTTGTGGATAATTGGAAATAGGGTAAGACTCGAAACCTTGAGGCCAAGGAGTCGAGCCTTACTGGAAGCAATGGGTTTTTTGCGGGAATGTCCTTGGGCAAGATACGTCGGAGCCCCAGTCTTGTATTAGTGAAACCAAAGACATACATGAATATGTGAGATGTTGCCGTGATATGACTGAAATAATGTTGAAAGCGGCGTAAAGCACAATTTAATGAATCGACCTCGATTGCATTGACAAGGGACGTGGATTGTATGGATGCACATCATTTAGAGCTTTTGCTTTTTCTGGCCCTACTGTTCTTCAAAGCGACTTGCACTTTTTGGTGTGCAGACTTTTTCGGCATTTTCAGTGCGTACTACAGTAACAAGGGACCTGGATTAGATGGTGTGCACATTATTTAGGGTGATTTCTCTTCTTCTTGCCGTAACCCTGAACTAGTCTGGATTACCTGCCCCTACAATTACGTTATCGGGTCAGACATAGCGCAAAAAAGGCGGCCTCCTAGGTGTCCTCAAGCGTACCCCTACATGCTTCCCCGTTTTCCCCAATTTCATGCAATCCAGTTTAATCACTTAATAAAATGAGATCAATTTTGTACAAAAAATACATTGCCGAATCTAAACATGCTGTTGGAATATGGTTTAATTACAAATTCCACTATGAATCATTTTAAAAGTAGCCACGTTTTCGGACGTTATATAGGTCCATTAACATTTCGGATAATTAAAGCATTTCTGATAGGTAGTTTTTCGCTAAATAAGAACGACATGTAGAATCAGCAACGACATGAACAACCACGGTGAAGTTATTCACTTCTATCGATCTGTCGATGAAAGCTCCCAACGGAATTTGATAAACCAAGTTAAAAATTTAATGAACAAACTGTTTGCCGAATGAAATTTTCTTAGAAATATAACGATAGAAAATTTACTCATGTTTTCTTTTTTTAAGACGAACCTTACAATTTCAATGACGGTAAAGGGGTGTGCTTCCGGAGACGTGCGAAATGTACCGTGCAGGTGCATATCAAGCTACGTGATACAGCCGTGGGATCTTGTCACCGAATGACTCTTGGGGCATATTCCTTTCGCTACTCCGAACATGTTCTAGATCAATGGAGCATTTCAGAACACAGTGTTGTATTCTTCAGAACATGTTCTGGCTGTTCTAAATGAATCGAGGTGCAGCGCACCCGCTGAACGCGTCCTCACATGTTACAAGATGGCAGAAAGACGAACAATTGTTCAGTGCGGAAACAGTATGGATCCTGAACAGACCTTACATATGTGCAGGTTGCTCTAGATCCACGCTGAACGCCAAGCCATTATGTTGGTTTCAATTGTCTTCTAATTTCCTTGTGTCTTGGCACAAATGTGTCCAGTCCGTATGGCAAGAGTATAAATCAAAGTGCTGTTAAAATCAGCACTCTGAAAGAGTCGACACCCAATTAGATGCATTAAAAAAATTGCAACTAATGGGATTTTGTCATCATCGAAATAGGTTAAAAAGAATACTTTTGAAAACATTGTGTGGAAAAAAAAAAAAGAGAAATTGCTGGCAAGCAGCAAATTCTACATCACCCCATTGTTTTCCACCCATCCCAGAACAAATTTCAATTTTGGAGTTACACTGACTTTGTCCTCTGCAAATGCTTTCACTTTGAACAAGTCTGAAATTTTGATGTTTGGTAAAGAGTTATGTGATTGCAACAACTAACCCTCAGCAAATTGTCTTGAGGTGATTTAATACGCCTGTGCAGTTTCCCTGTCTTCTAGAAAAGTTTGCTATAGGTTTGAAGTTTAATAATAACATAGGTTGGAATAGCATTCTAATCGCCAACAATAGACTGAAAAGGGAATAAGACACATATACTCAATATCGACTAGCAATATTGTTATCAAGTTCAGAACTAATGAAAGAAGAAACATTTTTGATATTGATAAGAACAATATTCCAAATATGGTCCATTCAGAACATCATTCCAGAACAGTGCACATGTGCTGAAATATTCCTTTCGCCCATTCCAGAAGAAAGTTCCGGAATACAGTACATCGTGCCAGAACAGGTGAATGGAATATGCCCATTATGTTGATATGCACAGCCAATAATTAGCACTGTACTTGTATAATATGCGCATATTTGATGATTGCCTTGTTAATTAAAGAAGGGCAAACACATTCTTAGGATGTTACACAATTTACTGGCATGCGATTTTTATTCGCAAACGACATAGTGTTATCAGTTTAGGGTTGACATGTATAGAAATCCGTCCCCCGGTGAGCATATATAAATCCATTTGTCAAAAGAATGAAATTTTGGTTTAAACAAATGGTTATAGCCGATGTAAGACTGACTGATTATTCCAGTTAATGGTAGAAATGTCAAAAAAGACTTAGTTCGTGTTGTCAAACGGCAATGTCTTTCTTTTTGAAGCTTTGAACAGTAGTTTCCCCAACCATTTGTGGAAGAACCTTTCGAATTAAACACCATGTGTGTAGATTTTACTGCTGAGAAATTTCAACATGCTAAATTTTTACTGACATTTTGAATAGGTAAAAATAAAACTCATAAAAAAAATGAAATCTTATTTTTTTCCCCTAAATTCGTAAAACCTGTTATACAGTATGTATGCAGCCTGAGAACCTACTATGCATCCCTAGAATTGCCACATAATCCAGTATCAAACAAACCAGTATTTCAATGACCGTGAGGAAGAAAGCTTTTGAAAACATTATTGGGCAAGGAGTAAAATGTTGGTAACCAGCATTTCTGCCTTCTGTCACAATGTTTTAATCTCTTGCTGACACAAACCCCATCATTTTACCTGCAATAAATTTATCATCTGGAAATACTCTCAATATCAACCAGTACAACAGTAAGTCTTTGGGAAAAAAGTTGACCAACAAAGACTGCTTTCCAGCATAAATAAGCCCTGCTCTGTGAAGAGGGCTTCATGCATCTACAATAATTATCAACCCATGGCAGCCTGTACAGTCCACACAGGCTTAGCCAGATTAATAATTTTACTGCAAGGGTCATTCATTTAATTGTGTCACTGGGTGTTTACGAGACTCATTATATTAAATGCATATATTTTGTTCATTTCATCCCTTCAAAATATTCTCCACTGATATAAATACATTTTTCCAATCTGGAAATCCAGTCTGTGAATGCTGCAAAACAGGTTTTTCTGGGAATACCCTGCAAACACTAAAAAATGGCACTTCCCAGGGCACTTTTAAAGTCATATTGATGCCCAGAGAGAGTTTTCTTCAATAACAGAAAGAATAAAAAGTCACATGGGCTGAGGTTGGGAAATAGGGTGGATGGGGAAGCTGTACTACCTTTTCTGTTTCCAGGAAATTTTGAACAATTGCAGACTTGTGAGCAACTGCATTGTCATGAATAAGGCACAGGCCTGACTTAATCTGGTTTCAGTAATATAGCCAGTGTATATGACTGCACCTACATGTACTTTAAATTTCAATAACTTTTGAAAGAATGAACCTATTACGACAAAATTTTGTGCCAGTATTAAGGACAGATTCCTTGCGAAAATACCTTTATTTCCTTGTGATACAGATGGTCATGCAGTATGGAGGCAAATTAGTAACACAATTAAATGAATGCCCCTCATATTGTTAAACTTTTTGTATCTCGTGATTCAGTTGGTTATAAGACATAATGGATTTCATTGATCCATAATTATGTGATTACTTGAATGGCATAATGCATCGTGTACACACATTAACCCTTTACCACACAATCCCAAATTTTAACAACCTTGAAAAAGTAGCTTTTTAAAACCATTGTGGGAAAAGGAGAAAATGCTAGTAACCAGACAGAAATTATCACTTGAGTTACATTTATATGTCATAAGCAAATGCTTTCAAATTGATCTACTCCAAAATTTCATCGTTTGGTAAAAAGTTAAACCCCTTTTTACCACAGCATGCCTCAAATCAATTATGACACAGACTGCCTTAGAATAATTCAAATTGCCACCAAGGAAAATGATTGAAAAGAAATAGGGAAAAAATAGTCTTTAATATGAAGTTTATCCATTGACATGGCAACTTTTCTGAAATAGGAGCACTGTTAGAGTGTAAAAAAAGTAATAAAACAAGAGGGCCATGATGGCCCTGTATCGCTCCACTGGCTTATAAATATAAACCTAAGATACTAAACATTTCAATTCTGAGCCAAATGGTTTAAAAATGAAGACTTACAAAGTTTTCTCTGTAAAAGCCCATGTGAAAGTTGAGACCCACAGGGCAAAGCTATTTTTGATCCCAGAGCTATGATTACTTGAACCCTGGTAGAGGTCTGCAAGATAAAGCCACATGCCAAAATAATACAAGTCTTTGCTGTATGGTTATAAATAAGGTGATTTTCAAGTTTCGTCCATATGAAGCCTCTGTAAAACATAAGACCCCTGATGCAAGGCAAATTTAAAAAAAAATCAAAAGTCATCCAGATTTGGTAGCCCTTGGGTTTGCGGTTAGGAGCAAAAAGATTTTTTTTAATTTTCATGCTACAAGCACATGTTTATGACCCATGAGACAGGACTAATTTTGACATGACTTGAAAAGCTTTGGAAGAGGTTATTTATATTACACTCATGCAATATTACAGCTGTAACTCAAGGTAAGGAACAAGAAGACCTTTTAAGTTCTCACTATATTAGCCTATGTAAAGCTTGTAACTTACTGGGTGAAGCAGTTTCAGAGATGATAAGCTTGATGGCCTTAGGCCTGTGGAGCTAAAAAGCAGTATCTTTTTCATGAGCTACAATGACCTTAGTAAATACAAGCTTTTGAAAAAGATTTTTCAAGGTTTTTCAATACTTTTCAGTTTTGTAGCCATAGCAACCATAGCTTTTAACAGAACTTAATTCTTTGAAAACATTCTGAAGAACATCATGGCAAGATGATATCTGTAAAGTTTGGTCAAATTTTTAGGCCTTACAGTAAGGATAAAAAAAGATATCTTAAGTTTTCACTATGTAAGCCTATCTAAAATTTGTGAACCCTTGAGTGGGACAAATTTTGATTCCAAGGCTCAAAACATGCCAAATTTGTTAGTCCTATGCTTTATGGTTAGAAACAAGAAGATTGTCGAGAAGTCTTCACTATATAAGCTCTTATAAAACTTTGACCCGAGCGCTACAGTCCGACTAAATGGGGAATATGTGTATTAGAAGAATAACATGCCAAATTTGGGATTTCTTGGCCTTATGGCTAGTAACAAGACGGCTTCTGAAGTTTTCACTCCATAAACCCATGTAAAACTTTTGACCCCTGGTGCAGGGCCAAACTTGGTCCTAGGGCTGTAACTTGGGCCCTCTTTGTAGTTGTCCACTAGATAATGCTATAATTATGCAAAATTTGGTAGTCCTAAGCCTTATGGCTATGTACACCAAGATTTAAAAGTTTTCCCTAAGCCCATGTAAATCTTGTGAACCTCTCCCCCCCACCCCCTAACATGAGGCCAAATTGACCCCAGTACTGTAATTTCGGCACTTTTGGGAGACCACCACTAGATCAAGCTAAATGCAAAATTTTGTAGCTCTAGGCCTTATGGTTAGGTACAGGAAGATTTCTTAAGTTGACACTATGTAAGCCCAGGTAAAACTTGTGACCCCTGCGGTGGGGCTAATTTTGACCCCAGGGCTAAAATTTTGGCCGGCTTGGTAGAGGCCCACTAGATATAGCTACATGCAAAATTTGGTAGCTCTAGGCCTTATGGCTAGGTAAAGGAAGATTTTTTTGAAGTTTTCTCTATATAAGCCTATGTAAAACTTGTGACCCCTGGGGCAGAGCCAATTTTGACCCCAGGGCTATAATTTGAAGAAACATGATAGAGGTCTACTACATAAAGCTACATGCCAAATTTGGTAGCCCTATGCCTTATGGTTTCAGACAAGAAGATTTTTAAAGATTTCCAATATTTTTCAGTTTTGTTGCCATGGCAACCAGAGTTTTTGAAGGAATCAAATTCTTTCAAGAATTCTGAAGAGGACCATGGCAGGATCATTTCTGTGAAGTTTAATGAAAATTGGATGGGTAGTTTAAGAGAAGAAGATGTTTGAAATAAAAGTTAACGGATGCATGATGGACACCAGGCCATGACATAAGCCCGCTGGCCTTTGGCCAGTGGAGCTAAAAATCAGATGTACATAGTGGGTAAAATAAATAAGACATTACAACATTTAACTCTTTCCCAAACGACAAATTTTAAACTCTTTCAAACTGAAAACTTCTGCAGACGACAAATTCAAAGTTGGTACAAATGAGCTTAAGCTCTCTGATAGGGTAGAAAACGTTGTGGGAAAAACAGAAAATGCTGGTTACAAGCATTTTCTGCTTTTCCCACAACATTTTCAAAAGTATTCTTTCCTAGGGTCGTGAAAACCAGGGATTGTTTGGTAAAGGGTTCATGGCATAAGATGAATAGTTTTTGTATAAATCATTGTCATCAGTCTTTCCATGTAAGGAATAGAACAGGTATTTGAACCTGCAACCCTTAAAGGCCCAATAGTGGCAGAAAAAAAGACAATGCCTAGGTGTAAAAAGTAATAAAAAAAAATTCAGATATAGTGGATTAAATAAAAAAGATGTTACAGCATTTAATGGCAAAAGATGAATAAATTTTGTACAAAATTTTGTCATCAGTCTTTCAATAAACATAAGTAATAAAACGGGTATTTGAACGTGCAACCCTTAACTCTTTACCACACAGGGTAAATGTAGACCTGTCCAAATTGAAAGCATTTGCAGACAACAATTTAAATAAGACTCAAATGAGGAATTTTGCCTTTGATATGGTATAAAAAATTGTGGGAAAAGGAGAAAATGCTGGTTAACAGCATTTTCTCCTTTTCCCACAATGTTTTCAAAAGGTTTCTTACTCAGGGTTGTTAAAAGTCGGGATTGTGTGGTAAAGAGTTAAAGGCCCAATAGCAGCCAAAATGACAGTATCTAGGTGTAAAAAGTAATAAAAAAAAATCAGATGTAGTGGGTAAAAAAAATAAGACATCACAACATTTAATGGCAAAAGATTAATAAGTTTTGTATAAATTATTGTCTTCATTCTTTCCATAAATGTAAGGAATAAGAAAGATATTTGAACCTGCAACCCCTAACCCTTTACCACACAAGGTAAATGTAGACCTGCCCAAAATGAAAGCATTTGCAGACGACAATTTAACCCTTTACCACACAATCCCGACTTTTAACGACCCTAAAAAAGAAAGCTTGTGTGAATGTTGTGGTAAAAGGAGAAAATGCTGTTAACCAGCTGCAACTCTTAAAGGCCCAATAGTGGCCAAAAAGACAATGTCTAGGTGTAAAAAGTAATAAAAAAATCTGATGTAGTGGGTCAAATAAAAAAGACATTACAACATCTAATGGCAAAAGATGGACAAGTTTTGCACAAATTTTTGTCATCAATCTTTCCATAAGTGTAAGGAGTAAAACATATTTGAACCTGTAACCTTTAACCCTTTACCACACAATCCCTGAAAAAGGCCTTTGAAAATATTGTGGGAAAAGAAGAAAATGCTGGTAACTAGCATTTTCTTCCCTTCCCACAATATTTTCTACCCTGTCTGATACATATTCCCTCATCTGTGCCACATTTATCATCTGTAAATGCTTTCAATTTGAATAGGTCTAAAATATTATCATGTGGTAAAGGATGAACCCTTAGACTGCCAAGTGTGACTCACTGACCTTTAGCAGACAGTGTAGATCAAGATCAGACTGCACAGAACATGCAGTCTGATCTTGGATCTCCACTGTCTGATTCGGAAATATTTTTTCTCCAAAAAATAAGTTTGAAATGGCATTATTCTGGCTTTTTACTACTGACTTGAAAGTTTTATTTAACTCCTTTAGCAGCATAAGTGTTAACTAACAATATGCTTGACATTTGCTTCATGACCTACCAAAGCTTAGCTTAAAATAAACAGAGTAGACTTTGCTATCAAAGCTAAAAAGTAGACTTTTTACCAACAGGACAGAAATTTTTTGCCCTTTTCCAGACGACAAAATTTTGGACTAGACCAAATTCACACCAATTACAGACAACAAATTAAATGTAGCTCAAGTGATTATTTCTGTCTTTGATAAGGTAGAAAACAATGTCTGAAAAGGATAAACTGCTGGTTTACCACCATTTTCTCTTTTTCCCATAATGTTTTCAAAAGGCTTTTTCCACAGAGTCCTTAAAATGTGGGATTGTTTGGTAAAAGGTTAAGGCTGTTTTAGCCAGAATACAATTGAGAATAGGAGACAGTGTAGATCTAAATTCAGAGAGCACCAGTCTGATCTTGATCTACACTGTCCAGAAAAGCACATTAACATGTGCATAGATCTTTATGGCACTTTCTGTCCAGTGTGATCTTGATCTAAACTGTCCAGAAAAGCACATTAACTTGTGCCTAGATCTTTATGGCTGTAATTGAGAATAGGAGACAGAGTAGATCTAATTTCAAACGGCTTTTTCTCTCCAATCTGGTCTTGATCTATATGAAGTCCAAGAAAGCTTATTCATTCTAAGAATAAAATAAACAGAATGGACTTTTTACCACTAGAATAAAAAAAATTCAGCCTCTTTTTGCCAGACTACAATTAAGAACAGGAGACAGTCTAGATCCAAATTCAGACAGCACTTTCTGTCCAGTCTGAGCTTCATCTACACTGTCCAAAAAAGCATATAAACTTGTACATAGATCTTAATGGCTTAACTCTGTACCAAATGACAAATTTTAGACCAATCCAGATTGAAAGCTTTGCAGAGGACAAAATAAATATGACTCAAAAGTTGAAATTTGTTTTAGGATGGGTAGAAAACATTGTGGGAAAAGGAGAAAACGCTGGTTACCAGCCTTTTCTTCTTTTCCCACAATGTTCTCAAAAGCTTTCTTCTTTTTACGGGTCGTTAAAAGTAGGGACTGTGTGGTAAAGGGTTAAAATAATATCAAAGTACTAAGTAAAAACGACACAATAACTACCTATGTAGTAGAGTATTTAACATTGCACAACATCAAAGATTAAAAATCACTTTGACAATAAATAACTTCAACCATGACCAGGAAAAATTTGCCTTTAATAACCCTTTTGAAATCAGTATGGTAAAAGAATAAATTGCTTAACACCTTTAGAATAACTACCTTCATATCTCTTCTCTATTTGACAAAATTTTAGACTCCTCTGAACTGAAAGCATTTGCAGATAACAAGTTAAACGTTGCTCAGATAACACACTTTGTCTTTGAAAGAGTGGGAAAAAAACATTGTGGGAAAAGCATAAAATGCTGATAAGCAACATTTTCTCTTTTTTCCCCTTTTAAACTGACTTTAATCGATACTTTTCGCAAATGCATTAAGCCCCCTTTTCAGAGCATAGCTCATATTGTTTATAAACCCTTTACCTGGAGTTTCTTTTACCAGAATTGCACACAATATTCATATCAAGCCATTGGCTGCTTTTCCATACAACCATCGTAGCAACTATGGTCAGTGGTGAGAGAGGAATGAACCCTGTTGCAATGACTATCATCAATTCTCGGAAAGAAATTGGCCGAGCTGGGGATCAAATCAGCGACTTTCTGTATTCAAGTCCTGTATGCTACCGACTGAGCTTTTCAGAACAGTACAATTATACCACTTTCTAATTTGTTGTCTGCAGGTACTTTCAATTTGGAGAAGTGAACAATTTGTTGTTTGGTTAAAGATTTAACATGCTGTTTGCACATAACAAGCATTTTCTCCTTTTCCAACTGTGTTATCTCACCTTCCCAAAACAAATTTAAATTTTGAGTCAGATTTATTTTGTCATCTGCAAATGCTTTCAATTTAGACTGGTCTGAAATTTTGTCCTTTGGTAAAGAGTTAACAGGCTGTATGCACATAACTGGCATATTCTTGTTCTATCAAGCTTTCTACCTGATCAAATCCAAAATCCTTTATTTGAGCCACATTTAATATGTTAATTAGAGATACCAACAATATGAAAGGACCTTACATTTTGTCACCTGGAAAAGGGTTAAAGATTAATCAGGATTGATTTATTGAATGAATGGGGTTTTACGCCACTTTCAACAATATTTTAGTCAGATCACAGTGACGGCTCATAATTCATGTATTTCCTGGGTTTCAACAGTACTAGGTTAGGGCTCTAAAATGTCTCGCCCAGGAACACTCCCATGAAACTCAGTAGATCAAGTGAGGCTCGAACCCGGGGCCTCCAGGTCATGAGTCCTACATCTTACCACTGAGCCATGCAGGACCCCAGATTAATCAGGAATACAATTCAACATGTCTTGAACATAAGCTTCAATCTGTACTGTCGTGTCAAGTATTCTAAATCATCATTGAATTAGATGAGGTGTGCAGCACATGAAAAGTGTCCATCTCTTGATCTGTAATATTGGTTAAAAGACATTTACTTTACATCGATTGTGAAACAAGCTTTTAAGTCTTACATTTATTACTGCCAATGATTAATTCCTGGAAATATTCACCCTGTACCAAATAATCCCAAGTTTTAACCACCCTATGCAAGAAACCATTTGAAAACCACTGTCGGAAAAGGAGAAAAAACTAGTAACCAGCATTATCTCTTTTTTCCCCCAACAGTGTTTCCTATTCTATCAGAGACCTTTTGGGTTAATTTTTAATTTGTCATCTTAAGATGTTTTGAATTTGGGAGAATCTAAAACTTGTGGTGTGGAAAAGGGTTAATTTTTTACCAAACAACAAAATTTTGGAATCAACCACAATGAAAGAGTTTGTAGACGAAAAAATTAAATCTAATTCAAATGACGGTTTCTGTCTGTAATACAGTAGAAAACATTGTGGGAAAAAAGAAAATGCTAGTAACCAGCATTTTATCCTTTTCCCATGATGCTTTCAAAAGGTTTCTTCATTAGGGTCATTAAAAGGGATTCTGTGGAAAAGGATTAACCCTTTACCACACAATCCCGACTTTTAACTACTCTAAGAAAAAGGCTTTTTGAAAACATTGTGGAAAAGTGAGAACAATCTAGTATCCAGCATTTTCTCCTTTTTCCACAATATTTTCTACCCTTCCCATAAAATTCCAATTTTTGGGTCACAATTATTATGTCATCTGCAAATGCTTTTAATTTGGGCCAGCCTAAAATTTGTTGGGTCAAGAGTTTGGCTGTGAGTTAACCCTTCACTCTTTACCCAACAACAAAAGTTTAGATTTCCCTAAATTGAAAACTTTTGCAGATGACAAAAAAAAAAAAAAACTGTGACTCAAACATAGAAATTCACTTTTGGAAGGTGTGAAAACATTGTGGGAAAAGGAGAAAATGATGGTTACCTGCAAACTCCTTTTCCCACACCGTTTTCAAAAGACCTTCTCTGTAGGGTTGTTAAAACTTGGAATTGTGTGATAAAGGGTTAATCTTCTACATAGAGAAATGAAACGTTAAAGCCGATGGCTTGTAACAAGTCTAAATTGTTCTACCTATAACCCATATTTTGCTATTTCAAAGGTATTTTTGAGAGTTAAGTATTTCCTTCTCAGAAACTCTAGACCCAAGATCAGATTGCATGTTCTGTCTGAAAAAGGTCCTTAAGTTGTGCTTAGCAGCCTAAGGTTTAATTCATTTCTAACGAGTAAGTTTCCTCTTGGACCTTTCTTTATTGTCTGTCAACACATTGCTGATAAGGCGCGACTGGGTAGCCCAGTGGTAACGTTTGATTCATGACCTGGTGGTTGCGAGTTTGATACATGGTTGAGGCAAACTTTCTTTCGATGCATGTGAGAAAAGTAGTCAGTGATTTGGAAATAAATCTGTGTCAGTACTGATGTGAGAAAGCCAGGAAATACATGCATAGGAAGACAGGCCACCATGATATGACCTACGCTGTAAGAATAGCATTAAACTCCCATAAACATACAAATGTATAATTGATTTATTGCGTCGGAATGCCTTCAATTCAATGAGCCAGAATTTTTGGACTCAATTTCTGTCGTCTGCTGTACGTAGGAGTTGGCCCTTTCCATGCCATTTGAAAGCAAAAACAGGTAGCACCACAGGCAGTTGGGACCATGATCAGACTGCTCAGAAGGTGCGGTCTGATCTTGGTCCTATACTGAACGCTGGTCCTGCCAAGCCTGTAAGGTGACATTATTTCCTTTTCTTTTTTTTTTCTCAATCCGCGTAAGAATTCAATTATAAAATATTATAAATACCAGTGCTCCATTTAGTCTACTAGACATATGTAATAAAGCCTCACTTTCTCTAAGACGTGTTGCACGTTCAATTCATCATGCACTGTAACAGAACATGAGGTGATTATTGTGTACACACGCCCGCTGTCAGGTTAAAAATTTTATGCATTTTACACGGTGGGATTTCCCCTTTTGCAGCTTGCAACTAATATATATACTACATTTTTTTTTAATTCTTCCGTTTCCTCTGTACCACTGGAATTTCCTTTGCCATTATATGTAAACCAGTTTTTTTTTTTTCAATGACCACCCAAATCTCATATTGTACATTAATGTAACTAAAAGAATAAAGTGTATTGTATTGTATAACAAACAAAAAAACAGTATTGAACAGACTACTCTAAACCTATCCAAACTCTTATAGGTTACAAGATCAATTTTTGTATAATAGAACAGAAAAAATTGTTAATCAACTTTATAAAAAAAAACATGTTGGAGAAAGGAGCAATTATTGTTACAAGCAAAACCTACTTTTCTTACAATGTTTTCAAAAAGAGTCAACTGCAGATTGTATTTGTATAAAAAGTTCTGCATTCTTCACTAAAACCTATGTTGTGGGGACAGCATGGGACAAGATCAGACTGCAGAAAATTCACAGTTTGATCTTGGATCTACACTGCACAATACATTAGGACTTTACCCAGTAAAAGAACAATGAATCATTAGTCATTTTTTACAATGCTTTAATTTCATTTCCTTTATTTAGCAGCTTTGACATTATGATCACAACTAAAAATTCACACAAAAGATTAAAACTTGCAACTTACTGACAGCAAGGTGTACCGACAGCACCCATTTATCCATGGACAAGGACCAGATTCTCAGATCATGGATATCTTTTACCTACGGTAACTCTTTCAAACAGTGATAGATGGCTTTAAAATCTGCACCTCTGGGAGTTCCTGAATATAGTTAAATTGTTACCTTTATTTTAACTCTTTCAAACAGTAATTGATGGCTTTAAAATCTGCTTCTCTGAGGGTTCCTGAATATAGTTAAATTGTTCCCTTTTCCAAACAACAAAATATTAACCCTTTACCACATGACAAAATTTAGACCTGTCCAAATCCATCTAGAATAATGCAGATGCTAAATTGAATGTGGCTAAAAGTGTGGAAACTGTCTTTGATAGGGTAGAAAACATTGAGGGAAAAGGAGAAAATCCTGGATACCAGTATTTTCTCCTTTTCCAACAATGTTTTCAAAAGTCCTGCTTCTCAAGGTTGTCAAAAGTTGGCATTTTGTTGTAAAGGGTTAAACTTATCTAAATTGAAAATATTTGCAGACAACGAAATTTTAGTATGTCTCTAACAATATGTCTTTGATCAGGTTGAAAAACATTGTGGGAAAGGACAAAATGTCAGTTTCTGAATGTTGTCAAATTAACTCTCTACCAAATGACAAAATATTAGACTAGTGGGAATAGGAGTGCTCTTGACTGGCATTTTCTCCTTTTCTCACAATACTTTCAAAAGGCCCTCTTTCCCAGGGTAGTTCCTGTTTTAGGCCACTATTTTAGATATATCACAGCAAAAGCTCACTTCTTCATGTGTGTCTTGTTTTCACTAGTACTAGGTAAAAGGGCTTTCAAGTGTCTCACATACAGCAGACCTCCAGATTTGTCCAATCCTGTTCCCTTCAACACTGAGCCATGTGGGACTAAACATCAGTTAACCCTTAGGCTGCTTAGCGCAACTCACTGACCTTTTGCAGACAGTTAAGAACAAGATCAGACTGCACAGAATGTGCAGTCTGATCTTGGATCTACACTGTCTGCTAAGGAGATATCTTGCCTCCAAAAGTACCTATGAAACAGGAAAAATTTGGATTTATGCTATCCCTCTGAAAGTTTCATTTCCTTTATTTAGCAGGATAAGGGTTAACTCTTTACCAAGTGACAAAATTTTAGACTCGTCCAAAGTGACAGTATTTGTAAACAACAAAATAAATGTGACTCGAAAATTGAAATTTGTTTTGGGAAGTGTAGAAGACATTGTGGGAAAAGGATTGGTTTGGTATGTATTGGAGTTTAACGCCATTTTAACAGCTCAGGTCATATCATGGCAGTTGTTGGTTACCAACGATTTCTCCTTTTCCCATAATGTTTCAAAAGGCTTCTTCCTCAGGATCGTTAAAAGTTGGGATTGTGTGGTAAAGGGTTAAGAATTTAATAAGACTGTACTGCCATATAACTCAGGACAATCTTCTTTTATATTAGTAATATTAGCCTGCTTCAGTTCTTCCCCATTCTTTTCTTCTGGTGAACCTTTTGCAGACATATTTGAGCCATGCTCTGTGAAAAGAGGCTTAATACATCTGCGAAAAGTATTGTCCCAGGTCAGCCTGCGCAGAGGATGACCAGGGCCAAATTTTTTCGCTACTGTTCAATTTTCTGTATGTCAAAGGACCAGTCTGCGTCATAATTCAGTCAGTTTTTAGACAAATAGATCCATGATCATGTAATAACCTGCTTGGTATCATGCATCGTGGACTTGCATTAAGCCCCCTTTTACCAGAGCATGGCCCAGATGTAAAATACAATAATATGTCCTTATTATCATCATCAAAATTGGATGGTTAAGCGTATAATTATGCAATCTTATTGTATAACTATGCAATTCTTATAAAGAGAATAAACAACAAGGATATCGCTCATGATGGACAGTGTTATTACAACAACAATCAATGAAAACAGGAACGTGCAAATAGGATCAGCTAACTCTCATTTTGGCTACAATAATAATAAGAGAGAAACAATCTTAAAAGAGTAGAAAAGATAAGAGTCTATGCATACATAACATAGACCACCCAACTGGTTGGAAACTCCATGAATTACATTGGGAGATCAAAAACTCAGATAAGTTTTCTTATTTCTTTATTTTCTGTGCAATGTTGATGAAACTTTTACCACTAATACATTGATTCAATACAAGTATTGTTTCCAAACCTCATTAAGTTCACACATTAAATTAATAAATTCCCAGTCACTATAATAACAACATCATGCACTATCTGGCCCAAGACTTTCTGATGTTCATAACAACAAAATATTATGGATCTAATTTTATGCGATAAATTGCTTGGTTTAACTCTTTACCAAACTACAACATTTTGGACTTTTCCAAATTGAAAGCATTTGCAGACAACAACATAAATGCAACTAAAAATCTGAAATTTGTTTTGGGAAAGGTAGTAAAACATTGTGGGAAAAGGAAAAAATGCTGGTTACCAGCATTTTCTCCTTTTTCCCACAATGTTTTCAAAAGGCTTCTTCCCCAGGGTTGTTAAAAGTCGGGATTGTGTGGTAAAGGGATAATGTATATTTATCAAGTAAATACATTAAACCCTCTTATGCAAGAGTATTACTCTTGTTGCTGTTGATGATGATGGTGTGATGGTGGTGATGGTTATCATGATTATGATGACGATGATTATGAAGGTGGTGATGATGATAACAATGATGATGACTTTACATACCTTATGGTATATGATAAATGCTGTGACTAATGCTCCAGTACTCTGTAACAGATCATCTACAGTGTAGATAAATACTGCTGTAATATTTATGTGGGAAGTATGAGAATGTCCATTGGAACTACTCGAGGAATAACCCTGTGGAAATAAAACAGATATGAGCCATGCTCTGTGAGAAAGGGGCTTAATGCATCTGCGAAAAGTACCTACCCAGGTCAGCCTGCGCAGTCCGCGCAGACTGACCTGGGCCGAAACTTTCCGCTATTAGTCAATTTTCTGTATATTAAAGGACCAGTCAACCTCATGATGCAGTCGGTTATTAGACAAAATGGACTTTACGGATCCATGATCATGTGATGACGTGCATCATGGGGATGCATTTACTCTTTACCACACGACAAAAATGTACACTAGTCCAAATTGAAAGCATTTGCAGACGATTAAAAAATGAGGCTCAACTCATGGAATTTCTCTTTGATAGAGTAGAAAACATTGCGGGAAAAGGAGAAAATGCTGGTTACCAGCATTTTCTCCTTTTCCCACAAAGTTTTCAAAAGACGTCTTCTACAGGGTCGTTAAAAGTCGGGATTGTGTTGTAAAGAGTTATGCCCCCTTTTTCTAGAGCACGGCTCATATATTATTGAAAATAGAAACTCTTTACCAAACAATCACAAGTGTTAAAGATCCTGGGTAAAGGGACTTTTGAAAAAAATTGTGAGAAAAGGAGAAAATGCTGTAAAGCAGCACTATTTTAAGCAAACAAACACTTTACTCTTTGCTTTATACAACAGCAAAATATATGGGGATTCAACCTGTTTAACTCTTTACCACACAATCCAGACTTTTAAAGACCCCGAGGAAGAAGGTTTTTTGAAAACATTGTGGGCAAAGGAGAAACTGCTGGTAACCAGCATTTTCTCCTTTTCCCACAATGTTTTCTACCCTTCCTAAAACAAATTTCAATTTTTCAGTCACTTTTATTTTGTGGTCTGCAAATGCTTTCAATTTGGACCAGTCTAAAATTTTGTCATTTGGTAAAGAGTTAACCCTTTACCAAGCAAACCAATTCTTTAAAAGCCCTGAAGAAGATGGCTATCAAAAACATAGTGGGAAAAGGAGAAAATGCTTGTAATGAGCATGTTCTTCTTTACTCACAACTTTTGAAGCACTCAAAAGATAAGTTTTATAATTTGAGTTGTTTATAATGTATTTAATTTGGACCAGCCTAAGCTTATCTTGTCTGGCAAAGAGTCGTAAAAAACCTGATATACTGACCACCCAGCAGCACTCAAGGCCATGTTTATAGAGGTCAGAAGTGATATGGTTGAAGTATGACATAGTCTTGTAAACCATACCTGTAATAAATTACAAAAATACATCTACAAAATACAGAACTTGTTTAACTCTTTACCACACCATCTGGACTTTTAACGACCCTGAGACAAAAGACTTTTGAAAACATTGTGAGAAAAGGAGAAAATGCTGGTAACCAGCATTTTCTCCTTTACCCACAATGTTTTTTACCTTTCCCAAAGCAAATTTCAAATTTTAAGTCACATTTTACTTGTCATCTGCAATTGCTTTCAATTTAGATCAGTCTAAAATTTAGTCATTTGGTAAATTAAAGAGTTAATGCCCTACTCACAGTCTGACAATTGTTAGTAAGTTGGAGTCTTAGGGTATAAGACCAAGCTCAAAGTAGACAAAAGTGAGTTATATGAGGTCAAAAATAACAGCACAACATGCTGGTGCCAATGCTTATCTGTGGTTGGTTGACTTTCAGTGAAAATTTTAAGTCAAAAGAAAAGGGGCATAATTGGGTCAAAAATATATTGATGCTTACCTGCCCTTGTTGTATAGGTTCCCCTTTTGATATTAAACAACTTGTCCAAATTTGAAGCAAATATCTTCTGTAATAACAGAGATATTACAAAATGCCAAAGTTTTTGCATGACAAAGTAGATGATGATGCCAAGGCTACAGCAATACCTCAACATTTTCTTCGAAAACAGTCAAGCTAACTAGGTCACCTGATCAAACTGATAAAAATCAAAGTACTGATAGTACTGAAGGCCAGGAAATCTAGTGATCTGTAATCTCTAAAGAACGAAGGATACGAACTCACACGAGACCTCATTTTCTAATTATCACTACCATACAGACAGTCAGACCAATTCAATTATGCCAAAAGAATTCATTGGTAAAGGGGTACTGTCATGCATAATATGGAATAATACAATAATCAACAGGAAAAATTGAATTAATGCAAAAAAAGAGCAGTGCTCAGAAGCCAGATTCTATAATTAAACCGAAGCAAATAGTGGATACCAACGCTCGGCTATAGGGTGCATGATAATGGCTTTGAAAAAATTTCTAAGTCGAAAAGGGGCTTAAATCAAGCAAATTTATTTTTGAGTTACTTGTCTTATTGGTTAAGGCTGATCTTTATGATAACACACATATATTCCAAGTTTCAAATAAATATCGTCAATGATAAGAAAGATAAGACACAATTTAAAATTGGACACAACGCGAATACCAACGCTTAATATTGCGAACGCAGGGCAGGGTGATGTCAATACATCGCAGTTTTGTTCTCAAACAGTCAATCTAAATCTATTCTTTTGACTATATCATACAAAGACGTCCACGAGCCCTTCTCGTCCCATTAGAGAGAGAGAGAAAGAGAGAGAGATTCCAACGATGGCTTCTGGCGCTTAAAATGAATTTGCTCATTCGGGATGTATTTCAGAATGAATATTCTTAAACTTTCATTTCTCCTTTTCAAACAATGTTTCGGAAACTACCAGTTATGTGAATGAAACTCTAGGTATGTAAATGTGATGAATAACTGACAAATTAAAGCCTAATTTTTTAAACACACCTTTTATTTTCAAATTATTTTGTTGGAAAGTTAAAAAATGTCCAAGGATCGCACAACACTTTCATGATTTCTAATCAATCAACAGTCGTCACAAAAAAAAGAATATAAGCAGATAACATGATTGATTATCAGAAAATGTAGACAGAACAAAAAATTCTTATTTTTCCATAATGTTTGCCTATTCTTCTGACAAAAAGAGAGATGTTTTAAATCGATTCACACAGAAAAAAGAGAGTATAATTTCTTTTAATTTCTGCATATTTCTTAATTCTATCGATTTTTTTTTTTTTTTTTTTTTTTTTAAACATATAGAGAAAATCAAGTTCAGTTCTAAATGATTTAAAGAAACTGATAATAAATGCAGTTAATACACCAATAATCTCATTCAACTATCGACATTTCCATGGAAAATCGTATATCTCAATCTTTTCACCAGGCAGTCAAAGGAGATGCGGCGTGCGGTTCCCTTTGATCTTTATTTGAAACGCGGACAGTAACTAGCAAGTGACAATGGAAACTAAAAATAGAAAACTGGTTCTCGGGTTTTTCCCTCGTACTAGAAAGTGATATCAGGGGCTGTAATCATGTCTGTAATACGAGAGGATTTCAGTATCCAATCACAGTGATGGAAAAGTTGGTAGAGGTTAAATGTACACCGAATAAGTCTGATGTCAGTCATAATACGCCAACGCCTTAATGCACAGTTTCTGACAAGATTTGTGTAACTATAAACTCCGCCCATAGGCGGTATCGGATAAAAATAGACATCAGACTTAAACGGTCTACAGACTTATTCGGTGGACGTTTAACTTTTACCTGGAAAAGTTATTGACCGTCTGTTGTGTATTCCACAGGGACACAACCCTTAAAACACACTCGTTGATTATTAAAGGGCTGTAATACCCTTGCAATTCCATACCACTATGCAGATGTCGGAAAGCTTTGAGGAAAGGAAAACATTCACGCTGTGTGATAAGCGATCTCTGTACTTACGAAACTAGTTGTTTTGGCGGACTCAGTGATATAGAGTGGACACACCTTTCAACATTTTTTCTGAAAGTAGTCCGGAAAAGTCAGCTTACGATCGCTATAGGCAAGGAAATCCCTTGAGAGGGATTCCCTGGCCTAAAAACAAAAAGATGTTGTTCAGACTCTACACACCACAGTTTTGTGAACGTTTATTTCCATAGTATCTCAGAGTTAACCCTTTACCAAACAGTCCCCTTGTTTTCATGGCTATTGAATAAAATCTGAGGTCTCTACAGTCTCAACAAGAACTTTTTTATTATTTGACCTAATGACCTAGTTAGGAGACAATCTCAGAGATTATCCACGAAAGTCAACATATGACAAACTCGTTAAGTATAAAACTCCTTCTAACATGAAGTTCCAAGTTATTTCTGCTGTTGTATACATAGAGCACAATTTTAAGTCTAAGTTAACAATTATAAGTAAATGTTTTCTAATATTGAATGAACCAATTTCAAACATGGCCTAGGTATCACAGAACAGTGTGCCAAAAACTATATATGATAACTGGGTGAGCTGAAATACCACTTACCATATATGGATACAATGTGCTTTTGATGGGAAATCATTGTCAGCATTCATCAAGTCACCAAACACTGTGGGTTTTATCTCTGAAGATAATTTACACACAAGTATTAACCCATTACCACAAAATAACAAGTTTTAACGACCCTAGAGAAGAAGCCTTTTGAAAACATTGAGGGAAAAGGAGAAAATGCTGGTAACCAGCTTTTTCTCCTTTTCCCACAATGTTTTCCTACCTTTCAGAGGCAAATTCCATTATTTCAGCCACATTTATTTTCTACAAATACTTTCAATTTGGACCAGCTTACATTTTTGTCATGAGGAAAAGGGTTAAACTTCATGTATAGACAGAGCTTACCTTCCCATTAGCCATTGTAACTGTTACCATGAAATTTCGGCAACTAATTCTCTGATTTGTCAATGTCATATTTTCTTCATTTCACTTTTTTCTTTTTTATTTGATATCAAATGACAAAATTTTAGGCTTGTTCATGTTGGAAACGTTTGTATACAACAAATTTAACTCTTTAACACACAATAAAATTCTAGACCAGTCAAAATTAAAAACAATTGCAGACGACAAAATAAATGTGACCCATAAATATGAATTTATTTTGGGAAAGGTTGAAAACATAGGAAAAGGAGGATATGCTGGTTACCGGCATTTTCTCCTTTTCCTACATTGTTTTCAAAAGCTTTCTTTCTCAGAGTCAATAAAATCGGGATTGTGTGGTAAAGGGTTAACATTGCTTAGCCAATGGGATTTACCATAGAGAACATCGTTGAACAAGCAGAAAATGCTGATTACCCCTAAAACTTTCAAAAGCCTTCATCCTTAACCCTTTACTGAACAACAAAATTTTAGACTGGTCCAAAGTGAAAGCATTTGCAAATGATATATTAAATTTAGGCGAAATGGTGGTGATTGTCTGTGAAAGTGTAGAAAACCTTGTGTAGAAAGGAGAAAATGCTAGTTACCAGGTTTTCAAGAGGCTATTTCCTCAGGGTCATAAAATTCTGGATTGTGTGCTAAAGAGTTAAGCTTGTAAAAGCACAAAATTGTTTGGCATAGGGCTAAACAGTAAAGAATCAGTTCAACAATGAATTACAAGTTTTCATCAAAGTTTGTTTTGATCAAATTAGTTGATGCTAACTTTCTTTGTGTAATTTTTCAACTCTCACCTCTGATTCATTTGAGAACAGTTGCCAGTGACTTGGAAAGAAAGTTGTGTCAGTAGTGGTATGAGAAAGCCAGGAAACACAATGTCATGTGTAGGTGCACTGACTGATGTGATACAACCCAAGCTGTTGAAACAGCATTAAACTCCAATACAGACAAACCTTCTTCATTCTCTACACCCTCCTCATCAATGCTTTCTTTCTCAGCAGTCTTTTCTAACCGTTCGTCCCTGTTGTGCAGCCAGATATGGTCAACTGAAAACTTACATTGGCAAAGTTCAAGTTTTCCGTCTTCTCTTTCCAGTGACCACTTGTATAAGCCCCGTGAAAATATAAATCATTAACTCATAAAGTGCCTTTCACAACTATAGTCATCTTTGCAGACAGTGCAGATTAAGATCAGACTGCACAAAACATGCAGTCTGATCTTTTATCAACACTGTCCCCTTTATCTCACTGACCTTTTGTGGACAGTGTAAATGAAGATCAGACTGCACAGGACGTGCAGTCTGCTCTTGGATCTACACTGTCCGAGGAGGAGATATTTTTTCCCAAAAATTAATTGAATTAACATTATTTGGGTTTTTATTATCGGCTTGAAGGTTTCTATTTAACTTATTTGGCAGGATAAGGGTGCATGACATTGAAAACTAAGCTATTTCACACAAAATATAGTGTAGCAAATGACTTAACATACGCCCAATTCTAGAAGTTAAAAACCATTGGACTATCTTTAACACTTAAGCTGCTGAATAAATGAAATGCAAATTTCCACTCAATACTAAAAGCCGAAACATTGCAGTTTCAAAGTTTATTTCACCGGAAAGAAAATACCGTATCGGACAGTGTAGATCAAAGATCAGACTGCACGTTCTGTGCAGTCTGATCTTGATCTACACTGTCCGCAAAAGGTCAGTGGGTTACGATTAGCAGCTTAAGGGTTGACTCTTTACCAAACAACAAAATTTTGGACTGGACCGAATTGAAAGCTTTTGCAGACAACAAATTAAATATAACTTAAATGATGATTTTTGTAATTGATAGGGTAGAAAACATTGTGGGAAAAAGAGAAAATACTGTTTACCAGCATTTTCTCCTTTTCCCTCAATTTTTTCAAAAGACTTCTTCCTCAGGGTCGTTAATAGTCGGGATTGTGTGGTAAAGGGTTAACTCTTTTCACATGAACATCTATTTTTACGATCATGAAAAAGAAAGTTTTTGAAAGCTTTTGACGGAAAAAGAGAAAATGCTGGTAATCAGCACTCATTCCTTTCCCCACAATCTTTTCTTTTCTTTCAACAAAAAATACCTTCATTTGGGGCACATCTAATTTGCCGTATTAAACACTTTAACCTTTAGGCTGCTAAGCGCAACTCACTGCTCTTTCGCAAACAGTGAAGATCAAGCTCAGACTGCACAGAACAATCTACACTGTCTGATACACTGAGTTTTTTCCCAACAACAAGCACTTTGTAATCGCAAAGTTTCTGTAATTTCCATTGGCTAGAGATCTTCATTCTATTTATGCAGCAGTTTATCTCCTTACCACACAATCCCAAATTTTTACGCCTCTAAGAAGGAAGCCTTTGGAAAACATTGTTCTATTGGCTGGAAATCTTCCCTCTATTCATACAGCAGTTTAACTCTTTACCAAACGACAAAATTTTACACTTGTCCAAATTGAAAGCTTCTGCAGACGACAAAATAAATGTGACTCAAAAACTAAAATATAAATTTGAAAGGTTAGAAAACATTGTGGGGACAGGAGAAAATGCTGGTTAGCAGCATTTTCTCCTTTTCCCACAATGTTTTCAAAAGGCTTCTTCCTCAGGGTCATTGAAGGTCGGGATTGTGTGGTAAAGGGTTAAGGGTTAAATTTAGGTAAGTCTAAAATTTTGTTGTATGGTAAACAGGAAGTATTTTAATTGATGCTAGTTACTGTATCTTCAGCAAGCACTGGCCAATATTGGGTGAACCAAGATCAGATTGCAAAAAATGAATAGTTAAATACACCATTCACCATAGCAACATATTAGAAGATATGAACATGACAAAGTGTAGACTTAGTTTTGGACAATAGTCGACTAGCTTCCATTCGTGTAATCCTGTATGATCTCCTCCACTCTGGACACAAACCTTCAACAAGTAAATAAACCATATCAGGAAAACTGCTTTGATTTCATGTCCCCAAGGAAGGGGGAAATTACTGGAAATGAAAGAAAGTCCAGCCTCATTGATGTAATTCCAACAAGTACACATGCATACAACATAGGTATAACCCTTTACCACACAATCCTGGGTTTTAACGACCCAAAGAAGAAGCCTTTTGAAAACATTGTAGAAAAAGGAGAAATTGCTGGTAACCAGCATTTTCCTTTTCTAATAATGTTTTCAAAGGCCTCAAACTCAGGGTCATTAAAACTCTGGACTATGTGGTAAGATTTAATGCAACATGACAGTTATCACATTCACTACCTGGCTTCCATTTTGGGTGTTAAACCCTAATTATCCTAAAGGTAAAAACACTTTTACTGCTATTGAGACATTGGAGTGAAACGATGAACAAATAGAAGCCAGATATTGGGTGTGAAAAACATTATGGTACAAGTAACACAAACATTATGGTGCAAGCAACACTATATAATTACCTTGTTTCTGAAACTTGCAACGATGTACATGGACTGTGTAAGTTTGATTTACCAAACTTGTCTGTTACCAAAACTTCTGTGAATCACAAAAGAGTGAAATTTCCAGATTGTTAAGTTATTCAGAGAATAAATGAAACCTCTACCTCTCCCAGTCAGAAGCCGTGGTAAAATCTCTGATCTCAAACACTTCTCCATCCTAAATAGTCAAAGAAAAATATTTTTTAAAAGATTAATTCTGCTTTCAAGTTCAAAATTCAAAAGAAAAAGCAAAACAAGATTAAATCAAATGAATATTGTTTATTGTTGGAACTATGTTATGCAATACTGAACTGCATAATTCAGATTACTGGGAAGCAATATTTTACAAATGTAGTGAAACAATGTAAAGTATAGACCTCTATGATTTTTTCCTATGTACCCCAATGTGTCCAAACAATGAATGCCCTACTGTCAAAGCAGGGTGAAGGATACTAAATCATGCGTCAAGGAAAACTGCATGTTGTAGGTCTTTATTCATGTATTAGCGGGTAAACATTTTTACCGTACCTGTATGCCACTGATCTGATTTCACATCTTTGATCGTTAGAAGTTTGCATAATTATACAGTGCCAGGTTTTTTTTTTTACATTCTCTGTACCTACGAGAAATTTCTGTTAATGGCATTTTAATCATTAAACTGCTAAATGAATAACATGAAAATTTTCACTCAATGCTAAAAAAACAAGTATTACAATTTCAAAGTTGATTTCACCGAAAAGAAAATCCTGTTTTGGGAAGTGTAGATCAAAGATCAGGCTACATGTTTTGTGCACCTTCTTGGTCTACACTGTCCACAAAAGTGTACTGAGTCGCACTTAACAGCCTAAGGGTTAATCAGGTGCGTGGAAAAATCAAATTTCACTTATAACGGATTTTCACCTCTTGATGACCGTATTTCATCTCTTGATGACTGTTTGTCACATCAAATGATGAATTCTTTGCCCTGTTGATACCAATTTAGCTGAATTTATGGAGTAAACATAGAGCTCTGACTTGACAAGAAAAAAAGATTTTTTTTTAAATGATATTTTAAAGGTTTCTCTCCAGTCAAAACTAGCATGACATTATGCTTTTCATAAATATATTATAATTTATCACGAAAACCCATAAAAATCAAAATAATGCATCAAAAATGATTGCAGTGTTTTACAGATTAATTCTGTATGCATCAAATACAATATTGGTCAAGGAATAAAGTTGTGTCCCGGCACAACCTATTTTCGTCCACCAGGTTCACCTACTTATGTTCAAGCGGCATACCTAACAGACAAATTCAATTTCTTTAATGAAGTATGTTTTCTATCGATCAAAATCTAACAAATCAACAACAAAAGTGATTAATCTAGCTTAAAATTTATCTATCAAAAGACTCCATATTGGAAACGATCAAAATCTGACAGCCCTGGAGATACACGACCTAAATTCGTCCATATATGGTAACTACATCAGGGCTCGAAATTAACTTTTTTTGCCACTAGCAAATTTTTGCTAGTGGACAAAATTTTTACTAGCAAAAATTGACACTCACTAGCAAATTTTACTAAATTTTTAACGTTCATTAAAATGAATGTCAAAAAGATAGAAAGATTTGTTGGTGCGCAGTGGGATGATGATGTATTCAATACTCTATAATACTGTTAACTGAGTAGGTTCTCATGATGTTATTTATAAAAAGAAAAAAATGTGAAAACAGGCTGTGTACGAATTGTAATTGGTACGAATCATCATTATTTCCTACTCGAGACTTGTAGTGTTCCAAGCTATTAATAACTGTACGAAATACACTACAGTAAAACTTAATTATAACGAACTCTGATAATGCGAATTTTCGCTTAGTACGAATCGAAATCAATTCCCCGGCAAAAACCTTCTTTTGCCTTTGTAAAAATTAATTGTTAAAACAAATTTGGATATAACGAATTTTCGCATATTGCGAATCAAAAATCAGGTCCGCAGATATCCATTTCAACTGAAAATACCTTGGTTACACTGAAGTTGCATCTAAGGGTCTTTAATTACCAAGTCAGTTATTCACACCTTCCCGCTTGCCCAATTAACACGTTGACGCTAGAGGCGTTGATCTACACAACATAAAGTGACTGCGTTATCGATCGATAATTATCGTGGTAAGGTATAATTTGCCACAAGTAAAAAAAAATTGTCGTCTACAAATGCTTTCAATTCCTACCGGTATAAAATGTGTTTTGAATGATTAACATCGTTCACTCGATTAAATAAATACGAAAGCGATGATGACGAGGAGGAGGTCGTTTTACCCATACCCACATCTGCAGAGACTACTTCCGCTTTTGATTGTTTATTCCGTGCTTTTGAGTGTAATTCTGACATTCCACATGATTATTTCAAGCAGTTACAAGAAATGAAACAATTTCTTGCAACAAGTCAAACATCAAAACTAAAACAGAAACAAGTGACTGACTTTTTCAGTGGTAAATGATTTAATGACTTCAGATATATAAATGTCATTGGATACTATAAATGTAACACATACTTGTCGAAGTATGTTAGAAAAACATTTTTCTGGTAAATAAATGTTAGACTGCATGTACATGTGTCCACCTTTGAGTCCCGAAATATAACGAAGTTCGTACTATCAATAAAGCGAATTATGCTTATAGCGAATTAAATCTGACGGTCCCGTGAAATTCGCTATATCAAAGTTTTACTGTATAAGATCTTTCAATATTTATGGTTAAAACAATGTTTTACTATTACCGATGACGTTTGATCCGGATTGTATAGACAACAATCATCCGCTTAGACATTGTTGTCATCTGCTAAAAATAGACTGGTTTACGATTTGCAAAAAATTCCATAGCTGAATGGAACCGTAAGAGCTCAGATTAGGATTGTAAACCAGTCAGCATGGTATAAAACGCAAACCAGTCACAACTAGGTCATTATGGTCGGCAAACAAATTTTCATTTGTACTCGCAAAAAAATGCTAGTGGTCTTAAAATCTACTCGCAAAATCAATTTTCCACTCGCATTTTGCGAGTTTGCTAGTGTTAATTTCGAGCCCTGTACATGGCTCAAGAAATCAAAGTGCCAAATAACACATTTTCACCATGCTAGAGTAAACTTAACTCTTGGGACAAGGATTAACTATGGAAAACCTAATCTAACGTTTTTACGGTGATTTTGTCCTATCTATGGTTAGATGACAGTAGGTAACCGTAATGGGATCACAAATGGGACATAAGAAGATGTCTCTTAATAACTCTAACACTACTGAGCAGAAAGACAAATGAACTCACCTGATCTTTATTCAGTGATTCTTGTTCACGCAAATGAAATTTGTTGGTAAAACTGGTCTAAATCATCCTTACAGACTCTTCAGATACCTGTTAACTCTCAATTTGCCAAAAATTGATGACTAACACATAAGGACGGTAATAACAAAACCGTCTTTTATTTATTATGACCAGTATACTTGGACAGCTAAGTGCATGCACATCTAGGGACAAATACTTCTGTAGAGCAGATGCAGTGTGAACATACACTGATATTTTATGCATGCATGATCTGTTGTGATCCAAACTTTAAATGGTATTAGGCAAATTAAACCAAAATGGCACCTTTGAACTTAAGGAAAAGTTTTATTGCCTTTTTGATCTCCATATTTTGACTCGGAAACAAATTTGACATTTCTATCTCCAATGTAAACAAAGGTGCTTGCAAAACACAAAAATCTTGCATGTGTTAAGATTTTATGTATTCCGTTTCCAGGGCCGGACGAAAACATGTTGTGGACAAAAAAGTGTTGTGCGGCGATAATTTCATTTATTTCTTTTCGTTTAACTCATAAAACAATGTCACATATGTGCGTAGAACTGTATAGTGGTGGGGAGTTCCCGGTATTATGCCCTTATATTTTCAAAAGAGGGACGTTTTAACCAAAATTGTGGGACGCACTGACTGTGGGGCGTTTTGACTGTAAACCGTCCGAACAAAACTGTCCGGAATATATTCGGGTTAAGATTTACATGTATCATTGAAGGTCTGTGCATTTATTTCAGTTTATTAAATAAAAAAGTATTGATTAGACATTTTGTAACAGCATTTAAGAAGAAAAGATATACGGTTGGCATAACAACGGATAATTAACAAAAATAAAGAGAAAAATATTTATCGATACGTCGTCTGCAGACATGATCGAATGATCAAGGGAGTGAACTAGGGTTAAAAGAAATTTCGCCTTCGGATAAATTTGCGGTCGGAGGATTCGTCACTATGTAGTTTCGCGTATAGTAGCCGCATTTGAGGGTTTAAAAATCTGTTTTTATGCCATAGATGTGACTCAATTAAAGAAATCACTGCTGAAAATGTCAAATTACCTGGTCATACTGTGTTTTCGAGTTCTATCATACTAGAACATCTGTGTCAAAAAGCTGAGGATTTTTTTTTTATGTTCCTGTCAGTTTTAGACTATCGATCTTAACTTTTGTTTGCATAGCATATTCTTAGAAACAACCCTTGTGTTTGCTCATTTAATTTCATTGCATGAATTATGAATTCAACCTGAATTTCCTGTATTGCAAGTCTTGTATGGTTACTTAACTGAGGGAGCAAAATGCTCAGTGTTTAAATAGTAGAAAGCTATACATGTATGCAAATTATACCACGACATCTATAAGTTTTAGGCAAATTTATATAAGTTCTGATCATAAATTGAGCATCTTTCATATCTTTGAATACCAAACTGAATGTAAATGTACACGTCTGAAATAAAATGAGCCATGCTCTTGCAAAACCGGGCTTAATGCATCTCTGTGATGCATGATACCAAGCAGAACATCACATGACCATGGATCCATAAAGCACATGTAAGTCAAAAAACGACTGAATTATGGCGTAGACGGGCCCTTTGATATGCAGAAAATTGATCAAACAGAAAGTTTCGACCCAGGTCAGCCTGCGCAGACTGCGCTGACCTGAGTCAATATCTTTTACAAATTCATCAAGCATCCTCTTCATGGCTCTAAGATATAATTATGTGTTCATTGGAATGTGCTTGTTATCATTTAAGCTTCGAGATCGCATCTATATCCGTCTTGGACTTGTGCAAGCTCTAAGGACAGTCCTTTGTAATTTAAATCTCACCCTTGACCTTATCACGTGCATTGTCTTCCTGTAGATTTCACGTGTGGCAAACTTCAACCAATCAAAACGGTCAGAAATAAAGCGGGAAGGCGAGCGGTGGGAAATGGGAGAGCCATGTTGACTCGGAGGGAAAAAAAAATAGGTAAGTCTCTGTATTTCTTTAAGTAGCCTATTTTGAATTCCTTGTGGGATTGTACTCCTGAATGATCAACAATACAGTGATAGCATGGTAGAATCTAATTGCCAACTATCATGGACTATTTTGCTGTCTTCCTCCTATTTCGAACTGGAAGAAACACCGGTCACCATGCTGGCCAGGCCTTTTACAGCCCTCCGATTTTCCTCTGAAAGATTGCCCTAATACATATCTTTTGTACATAAGTGTTGTTATAAAACAGTTTTATTTTGATTATATTCAAATCAAAAGCATCATAAATTGAAAACATTGTGAGTCAACATGCTTTGTGTTTACGAGTACGGATCGGTCTTTTTCGTACCCGAGCTTGTTCGTCCAAGGTCGATCGTCCCATCCCCCCTTTTTTTTTATAGCACACAGTATCAACGAAATAACAGCGATTGTGCCAGCCTACCAGTTGTTCATCAAACTTCCAAACTTAAATATATTGAACACCTTAAAGGGGCTATTGAATATTTTAGTTATCATTTTACACAGCTTCAAAAATACAAGCATTTTCTTCCACAAAGTTTTTAATGGCCTTCTTCCTCAGGGTTGCTGCTTAACTCTATACCACACGACAAAATTTTAGACCGGTCCATATTGAATGCATTTGCAGATGACAAATCAAATGCAACTCCAGAAGTGAAATTGTTTTTGGAAGAGTAGAAAACATCGTGGGAAAAGGAGAAAATGCTGGTTACCAGCATTTTCTCCTTTTCCCACTATGTTTTTAAAAGGCTTTTGTCTCAGGGTCATTAAAAGTCAGGATTGTGTGGTAAAGGGTAAAGATAACCAGTAATTTGCAGACCATCGATTGATTGGAGAAGTGTAAATATAAACATTTTCATTTGTGTTGGATGAACCCTTCAGCACACAAACAACTCTGACGGAGAAAGCTTTTCAAAAAATTGTGGGAAAAGGAGAAACTGCCCGCTTCCAGCATTTTCTCCTTCTCTAGCAACCACAGCTGTTTTCCTCATTGCCCTTTCCATGAATTATTTTATGATGATCAAAAAGAGCATGCAAAGACCTTTTATTTTTACAATACCTTTTCTTTGAGCAAAGTTACGATGTTTTGAAATAGTTATATTTGTGTGATCTTTTTTAACTTTTACCCTGTATAAGGTAACAAGCCATCATTGCATGTGAAAAACTTTTCAGATCAATTGTAACTTTTATATTTTTTCAGATACTGATATGAGTTTTCCACTCTGTATTTTTGTGTGGCAAAGGGTTATCTCCCTACAGCATAGGTTGTTTTTAGCCACTGAAACTGAGAAATGACAAAAAGAAAATGAGTCGTGCTCTGTGAAAAATATCAACCAAGTTAAGCTTGCACAGTAAGCAAAGGCAGACCTTGGTCAAAACTTTTTGCTATTGGTCTATTTCCTGCATGACAAAGAGTCAGTGTTCATCATGATGCAGTCTGTTGTTAGACAAAATGGATTTTAGAAATCTATAGTTAGGTGAGGACTTCCTTGGTATCAAGAATCACGAAAATGCATTAACCAGTATTCTGCTAAATAAGTTATACAAAACTTGCAAGACAACAGTAAAAGTGCAAAATTTTGCTATTTCAAATATATTTTTTATGAAAAAATATCTCCTTATCAGAAAGAGTAGATCCAAGATCAGACTGCACATTCTGTACAGTCTGATCTTGATCTATACATTCCGCAAAAGCCCTCTTTTGCCAGAGTATGCTTCAAATGCAGGAAAGGCAAGCTGCACTTTTGAATGATTTAGGAAATATTATGAAAAAAGGTTAAATAGCTTGATCCTTGAAAAAAAACCATCAATCACTAACTTATGCTGCAGTAAGAGATATCGAATCAGACTCGCGGATACTCTTTATTCGGATTCATGTGCTGTCCAAATGATCTTGAGTTCCGTTACCCAAAGTAGGGGAAATGATTCTAAGTACAAGTTAAATTCAGAAAAACCTTTTGATGTAAGTTTCAATAATTATTTGAGTGAAGTCGCAGGGAAATCCCAGCTTTTTACCTCACTTGAGCACAAAGTGCTCGAGGTGAACTTTTGTGATCTTGCTTTTGTGATTGTGTGTCCGTTGTGTGTTGTGCGTCAACATTTACCTTGTGTATGCTCAAGATGCTCCATTTTAAGTCTGATACGCATAAAACGGAGTCGGAATGTTTGTCTTGATGATTCTCGGATGAATTTGAAAATGGGTCACGATGAGTCAAAAACCAAGTCACCTGACCAAATCTTTGGAAAACATTGTGTATCCTCCAGAGGCCACATTTTTGGTCTGCTACTCATGAAAAGTGGTCACAATGTTTGTCTTGATAATATCTCGGATGATTTTTAAAAGGGGTCATGTCGGGTTAAAAAATAGGTCACTAGATTAAATCTTTGAAAAACCTTGTGTATACTCGAAAGGCCACATTTTCAGTCTGATATTCACGAAACTTTGTCAGAATGTTTGTCTTGATATGTTGGATGAGTTTGAAAATGGATCGCATTGGACATAGGTCATTAGGTCAAATCTTTCAAAAACCTTGGGTACCCTCTAGAGGCCATATTTTCTGTCCAGTACTCTTGAAAGCTAGTCATAATATTTGTCTTAATGATATCTCCAGTGAGTTTGAAAATGGATTATGTCTGGTCAAAACCTAGGTCACTAGATCACATTTTAGAAAACCTTGTGTACATTCTAGAGGCCCCTTTTTCAGTTCCATACTTATGAAACTCTGTCAGAATGTTTGCCTTGATAATATCTCAGATGTTTTTGAAAATGGGTCATATCAGGTCAAAAAGTAAGTCACTAGGTCAGATCTTTGTAAAAATTGTGTATGCTATAGAGGATACATTTTCAGTCCAATACTCTTGAAAGTTGGTCATAATGTTTGTCTTGATAATATCTCGGATGATTTTTAAAAGGGGTCATGTCAGGTTAAAAATAGGTCACTGGATTAAATCTTTGAAAAACCTTGTGTACACTCTAAAGGCCACATTTTCAGTCTGATACTTAAGAAACTTTGTCAGAATGTTTGTCTTGATATGTTGGATGAGTTTGAAAATGGATCGCATTGGACATAGGTCATTAGGTCAAATCTTTCAAAAACCTTGGGTACCCTCTAGAGGCCATATTTTCTGTCCAATACTCTTGAAAGCTAGTCAGAATATTTGTCTTAATGATATCTCCAGTGAGTTTGAAAATGGATTATGTCTGGTCAAAACCTAGGTAACTAGATCACATTTTAGAAAACCTTGTGTACATTCTAAAGGCCCCTTTTTCAGTTCAATACTTATGAAACTTTCTCAGAATGTTTGCCTTGATAATATCTCAGATGTTTTTGAAAATGGGTCATATCAGGTCAAAAAGTAAGTCACTAGGTCAGATCTTTGTAAAAATTGTGTATGCTACAGAGGATACATTTTCAGTCCAATACTCTTGAAAGTTGGTCATAATGTTTGTCTTGATGATGTCTCGGACAAGTTCAAAAACAGGTCATGTCAGGTCAAAAATTAGGTCACTAGATCAAATCTAACAGAAACCTTCTGTTTGCTCTGGAGGCCTCATTTTCAGTCTAATACTCATGAAACTTTCTCAGAATGTTTATCTTGATAATACCTCGGACTAGTTTGAAAATGGGTCACTTTGGGTCAAAAACTAGGTCACTGGGTCAAATCATTAGAAAACCTTGTGTATGCTCTAGAGGCCACATTTTCAGTCCAATACTCTTGTAGGTGGTCAGAATGTTTGTCATGATGATATCTCAGACGAGTTTGAAAATGAGTAATATGGGGTCAAAAAGTAGGTCACCTGGTCAAATATTCAGAAAACCTTATGTTTGGTCTTGGGCCAAATTTTTAATCCAGTACTTATGAAAAGTGATCAGAATGTTTGTCTTGATGATTTTTAACTAGAAAAATGGTCATATTGGGTCAAAAACTAGGTCACTGGATCGAGTCTTTTAAAATCTTCTATAGGCTCTACAGGCTACATTTTGAGTCCAATACTTGAAAGTTGGTAAGAATGTTTGTCTTGATAATATCTCAAATTAGCACAAACTTGCACCGTTTGTTTATCTCATCAATAGCTTGAACCCTATTGATTTTGAAAAAAATCTTACTATCAGTGTAGGAAAAGTAGCCATTTTTAAGTTCAACATTTAAATTTCTTGTTTACGCAATAAAGTCTGCAGTTGTGGTCGGAATTTTGTGAAACTTGCACAGATTGTTTATCTTATCAAAAGCTTGAACCCTATTGATTTTGAAAAAAATCTGACAATCAGTATAGGAAAAGTAGCCATTTAAAGTTCAACATTTCCTTTCCTTGTTTATGTGTTGTAGTCTACGTTTGTGGTCAGATTTTCCTGAAACTTGCACAGTTTGTTTATCTCATCAATACCTTGAATCCTATTGATTTTGAAAAGAATCTGACAATGAGTATGGGAAAAGTAGATATTTAAAGTTCAGAATGTTCATTTCTTGTTTACGCGATAAATTCAGCATTTGTAATTGGATTTTCATGAAACTTGCACTGTTGCTTTGTATCATCAAAAGCTTGAACACTATTGATTTTGACATAAATTTGACAATCAGTATGGGAAAAGGGGCCATTTAAGTTAAAAAATGTACATTTCTTGTTTACGCTACGACTCGGCATTTGTGGTCAAATTTTCATTTAACTTGTACAGTTGCTTTATATTATCAATGGCATGAACTCTATCAATTTTGAAAAACATTCAACAAACAGTATGGGAAAAGGAGCCATTTAAAGTTGAAAATTTACATTTCTTTTTTACACAATTGGGTCTGCATTTTAGATTGTATTCTTTTGAAACTTGCAAAGATTATTTGTGTCATCAAGGGGTTGAACTCTAATAAAAATGAAGAAAATCTAGCAATCAGTTAACCCTTTCCCAAACAAGCCCTGGTTTTCACGTGTCTGCAGTACACATCTTTTGAAAACACTGTGGGAAAAGGAGAAATTGCTCGTAACGAGCAATTTCTCCTTTTCCCACAGTGTTTTCTACCCTTTTGGAGAACTCTGTCATTTTCATCAAATTTAAAATTGTCGTCTGCAAACTCATTCAATTTGGACCAGTCTAAAATTCATCGTCTGGGAAAGGGTTAAGGAAAAGCAGCCATTTGAAGACTTAGTATTGTTTACTCAACATAGTCCACATTATTTGTCCATTTCTTTGAAATTTGCAGGGATTGTTAAATACAAAGAAACCCTATCAAATTTGGCTGGATTTCAAACAGTTGGTTTTGAGAAATTGTACTTCAATTTTTTTTCACTATTTTGTTCTATTCAACATGCCTACTTGTGCTTTCTTAGTGGGTTCAAGCCCAGTTGCAACAATACCTCCATTTTTTTTGGGGGGGAGAGGGGGATGTTTGTCATCTTTTTGCATCATGAATTCATAATGTATGCCAGAAAAAAAGCAAACTCACTGCCAGGAGAGCGATTTCAGGCCCTCAAGGGGTTCTAGTTTCTGTGTAGAATCCTTGAAGTATCTTCTGTTCAAATTTAACAAAAAAAGAATAGGTCATTGAATTCAGATTTTCACAAAATTACAGTTTCCATGGCAACCATAAAACAGTTTTATACAAAAATTCCCAATTTTACTTAAAACCAAGCATTTTTTTTCTTGAAAACATACAAGCATAGTCATGTATTAGTAAAAACAATAAAACATTTGATATGTCAAATTTAGCTGAAAGATTACCTTTTATCAAAGACCACCCAGAAGTGAAAATTGGTTTGGGTATACATGGAACATTTTCAATTTTTTTTTGAGATTGGCTCCTAAAATCTTTGAAGTATGTAAGGTGGTTATAATATACATTACTAAACATCAGGTTACTACAAGTATAACCCTGGAATAAAAAAAGCACTTTACCCCTTCTGTGTCATAGGTGAAAACAGGGGCTTTAGCGGATGGCATGGATTAAGATCAGACTGCATGGAATGTGCTGTTGGATTTTGGATCTATACCAACCGCTTGTTAAGTCAAGTCTGTTATAATGTAACGCTTATAATTCGACGTAGGCAACTAATTCAACGACAACTTTCCCATGGCTCGTTTGAGAATTATGATACCACATTGCAAGAATACGTTTCTGTACACTTCGCATTAGAAGTGGGTGGGGGACCGACAGTGAATTTCGTTTCTCCTGCCTCGCTAGTTGCCTACAGTTGGCATTTCTTGTAGTATCATTTATTGAAATTGCAGACTGAACCCTTGAAATACGGTCTATATTAGATTTCCTCGCAAAATGTCCTTTAACTCTTTACCAAACAACAAAATTTTAGCCATGTCCAAATTGAAAGCATTTGCAGACGACAGTATCAATGTGGCTCGAATGGTGCAATTTTTCTTTGATAGGGTAGAAAACATTGTGGGAAAACGAGAAAATGCTGTTAGCAGCATTTTCTCCCTTTCCTATAACGTTTTCAAAAGACTTCTTCCCCAGGGTCGTTAAAAGGCGACATTGTGCCATAAAGAGTTAAAGCGAAACATGTTTAGGCCGTTTATGATTTCGTAACGTACAGTGAAACTATCCGAGTACTGCAAACAATTTCCTTTGTGAAGAGTCTAATATCCTCCTTTATTTAAGTATGCCTTCTTGGTGCTCCAAATTCCATTTTAAAAGGAATGAGATCATTCAAAAGGACGAACATGCCTGGACGAAAGAGCCTGGACAAACAAGCTCAGGCGAACAAGCCCGGGCAAACAAGCCCGGGGATGAAAGAGCTTGTTTCCATGCGCACTAGGTTGCGCAAAAAAACTCCAGAAACTATCTTCAACAAAAAAAAAGGGTGATTTTGCATATGTGAATTCAATTTGGCTCATATGATGGTACTTCTCTTGCAAAGAGAGAAAAAGAGAAAATTCTGGTTATAAGCATTTTCTCTTTTTCCCACAATGATTTCAAAAGCCCTTTTCCTGGGAATTGGTTAAAACAGGATCGTTTAGTAAATGAAAAAGAGAAACAGTTTAAAAGGAAGTAGTTTGAATTTGTCCTTGTTCGTGGCTGCAGTATTGGTAATGCGACAATAATAGAGTGATGGTCGTGATGAATCTATTTTTATTTTGTTTTTCGTCCTTCACCCTCAGCTTTTGACCAAAAAATTGCTAAAACAAAAAATTAAAAAACACTGGTCTTATATTTCTAACTAGTATCTTGGGCCTTGGATATTGGTATTGGAACTAACCATTTCATGACCAACTCCAGAAATTCTTTTTGTCAAGTTTTTCACTGCTATTGGAGATGACTGGTCATAGTTTATTTTCAGCTAGCAGATACTGTAGATCATAGATCAGCCTGCACATTCAGTGCATGTGCAGTCTGATCTTGATCTATGTTGCCTGCAAAAGTTACTTTTGTGGTCATTGGCAATAAAAGAGCTAATGGAGATTTTGTCTGCATTTATTGTCAATTAATACAATTTTCTATTTCCAGTGTACCTCATACCAAAGAAACCAAAGACTTCTTGCCCATAGTCAGCAGCAATAATGCCAACCCGTAAACCCAGACACATGCAGGTCATGCACCCCCATATCATTGGGACCAAGTGGACCAAGGCCCATTTTCACCTCTATTGACAGCCGCATTTGTAACATAGGGGAAACTACCCCATCAAAAAGAACCTCCATCATCTGTTGAATGCCATTGGAAAGGTTGTGATATAGAACTGACAAAAGACAAAATTATGGACCATATACGTACCTGTCATGTTGATCCACAGAGAAGGAATGAGACAGTAGTGTGTTTGTGGCAGGAGTGTAAAGTGTATAATAAATTGTAGTGTTTGCAGTCCTGGTTAGAGACACATCTTATTCCACAGTGGAGACAAACCTTTTTGCTGTATTGTGGAAGGCTGCAGGGCTCGCTTCACAATGCAGAGAAGTCTTGAACGGCATGTCAGTAGTTACATTAATGCTCAAGAACAATCACCCAATCAGAAACACTCAAAGCAAAGCAGGGAAGACTTGCCCACTAAGCTGTTGAAACACAAGTGAATTAAACAAATTGGAGGAATACAGGGAGGTAAGGCAGAATTTTGAAATATAACTTGACCCATTGTAATTATGTTAGATAAGTACTGTAATACCCTGCAACAGTAAATTTAACCCTTTCCCAAATTTTAACGACCCTGTTGGAGAAAGCTCTTGAAAGCATTGTGGGGAAAGGAGGAGAAAATGCTGGTAACCAGCATTTTCTCCTTCTCCCACAATGTTTTCTATCCTAGCATGGAACTTTAACTCATTTGTTTTGATTTTAAATTTGTTGTTTGGAGATGTTTTGAATTCAGAAGAGTCAGAAATCTGCTGTAGGGGAAAGGATTAACAAAACATGATGGAAAAAAAGAACTTACAGCATGAGAGTCATAATTACTCTATATGCCTCGTTTTCCAAGGAGGTTCTATAAAGACTCAAAAGGTTTACCTACAGGATTAATGAGCAATTCCTGATACCACCATTGGCAACATGGATAGGTACTCAGGAGGATGTAGATCAAGATCAGACTGCACAAAACAGCAGTTGAAGAGACATTTAGGTATATCCAAGATAAGACTGCCTAGTACCTAGTTGCAGACAGGTAAATCTAAGATAAGGCAGCATAGAACTTGTGATCTACACTGGCTGCTACTTGACTAAGAAAAAACAAGTGTTTTGGGTGGAACTACTTTTACACCTCAATAAACTATACTACTTTAACTCTTTACCTAACAATCTGGAGTTTTGATGACCCTGGAGAAGAAGGCTTCTGAAAACATTGTGGGAAAAGAAAATGCTGGAAACCAGTATTTTCTCCATTTCCCACAGTGTTTTCAATGCTTTCAGAGACAAATATTTTTATCTGAGCCACATTTTATTTGTCATCTTCAAATGCTTTCAATTTGGACTGGTCTAAAATTTTGTTTTGTTGTTAAGGGTGGAGAATGATTATGTCTTAAGGTTTCACAAAAATCTGGCAAAGTTACATGTGAGCCATGCTCTGTGAAAAGGGTGCATCTGCGTAAAGCATTAACCCAGGTAACCCTTTGCAGTCTGCACAGATTGACCTAGGCTGAAACTTTTCGCTATTGCTCACTTTTCTGTATGACAAAGGACTGGTCTTCCTCACGATTCAGTCGGTTGTTAGACAAAATAGACATTATGGATCCATGATCATGTAATGACTTGCTTGATATCATGCTTCACTGGATGAATTGAGTTTCCTTTTCAAAAAGCATTGCTCATATTCATAAACTCTTTACCAAACGACAAAATTTAGCACAAATGATTGTAATTGTTCGTGAAAGTTCCTCCTTTTCCCCCAAGGTTTTTTATGTACTCAGGGTTGTTAAAACTCAGAATTGTGTGGTAACAAGTTAAAGACATGTACGTGTAAGTCATAAACTGAGGTTGTTACCAAAAAATTGGTAAAACAAAAAATTAAAAAACACTGGTCTCATATTTCTAAGTAGTATATTGGGCCTACTGGTATTGGAACTAACCATTTCATGACCAACTCCAGAAAGTCTTTTTGTCAAGGTTTTCACTGCTATTGGAGATGACTGGTCATAGTTTATTTTCAGCTAACAGACAGTGTAGATCATAGATCAGCCTGCACATTCAGTGCATGTGCAGTCTGATCTTGACCTATGTTGCCTGCAAAAGTTACTTTAGTGGTCATTGGCAATAAAAGAGCTAATGGAGATTTTGTCAGCATTTATTGTCAATTAATACAATTTTCTATTTCCAGTGTACCTAATACCAAAGAAACCAAAGACTTCTTGCCCATAGTCAGCAGCAATAATGCCAATGTACACGTAAACCCAGACACATGCAGGTCATGCACCCCCATATCATTGGGACCAAGTGGACCAAGGCCCATTTTCACCTCTATTGACAGCTGCATTTGTAACGTAGGGAAACTACCCCATCAAAAAGAACCTCCATCATCTGTTGAATGCCGTTGGAAAGGTTGTGATATAGAACTGAAAAATGACAAAATTATGGACCATATACGTACCTGTCATGTTGATCCACAGAGAAGAAATGAGACAGTAGTGTGTTTGTGGCAGGAGTGTAAAGTGTATAATAAATTGTAGTGTTTGTAGTCCTGGTTAGAGACACATCTTATTCCACAGTGGAGACTAACCTTTTTGCTGTATTGTGGAAGGCTGCAGGGCTCGCTTCACAATGCAGAGAAGTCTTGAACGGCATGTCAGTAGTTACATTAATGCTCAAGAACAATCACCCAATCAGAAACACTCAAAGCAAAGCAGGGAAGACATGCCCACTAAGCTGTTGAAACACAAGTGAATTAAACAAATTGGAGGAATACAGGGAGGTAAGACAGAATTTTGAAATATAACTTGACCCATTGTAATTATGTTAGATAAGTACTGTAATACCCTGCAACAGTAAATTTAACCCTTTCCCAAATTTTAACGACCCTGTTGGAGAAAGCTCTTGAAAGCATTGTGGGGAAAGGAGGAGAAAATGCTGGTAACCAGCATTTTCTCCTTCTCCCACAATGTTTTCTATCCTAGCATGGAACTTTAACTCACTTGTTTTGATTTTGAATTCGTTGTTTGGAGATGTTTTGAATTCAGAAGAGTCAGAAATCTGCTGTAGGGGAAAGGATTAACAAAACATGATGGAAAAAAAGAACTTACAGCATGAAAGTCATCATTACTCTCAATGCCTCGTTTTCCAAGGAGGTTCTATGTAAAGACTCAAAAGGTTTACCTACAGGATTAATGAGCAATTCCTGATACCACCATTGGCAACATGGATAGGTACTCAGGAGGATGTAGATCAAGATCAGACTGCACAAAACAGCAGTTGAAGAGACATTTAGGTATATCCAAGATAAGCAGTGTTTATTCTAGGATTTGAAAAAAGTGGGGGATCTGCCCCCATGCTTTGAAAAAATGTGGGGGATTTTCAAAAAATGTGGGGGATTATAAGGTAATGCAATAAATGAATAAATAAATAAATGATTTCACTGCTTCACATCCCTGCTTGTCCAAGAAATCCAATAAAGAAGCATATTTTACAGTAGCGATGTTTTCTTTGGCAAGCCAATACACAGTTTTGATTGCACTAACAATGGCCTCTTCCTTTTTGAAAATTGTTTTTTCAACTGACTTTTTGAAGGCTTTGCTTGATGACTGAGCAAGTAAGGCACTCTAATGGTCTTCACTGTCAGCGTTCCTTGATGTCGACGTACGAAAATTGGTGTTGCCAGTGGTGAAAGTATTCTTTATACCATGCTTTAAACAATACGAGCATATCATAGCTCCTTTGTCATTTTTTTTTTTTTGTAACCACGGCCAGTCTTTCAGCCACGATTGCTGGAAAACGTGTTGTTTACTGACTGACGAAGGCCCGGCAATGGCCTCGCCTGACCCGACAGAATCGTCTCTGACTAATAACGCTTCTTCAGCTTCTTCATCTGCTGTCTGGGACGTTGATGAGGCAGACGATTTTAAAAAATCGCTAATTTTACGTTTCGACATAGATAAAATAAAGACAAGTCCAGTAAAACAAGATTTCAGACGACAGAAATGTTGATGTCATACCGTTACTAAGAGCAACAGAAAAAGGGGTGTTTATTTTACGGCTTCGATGGGACATTAACAAATCAGTCACGTTGTCGAACAGAACTATGTAAATCCACAAACATTTTTGATACCAAAGTTAAAATGATAATGGTTGGTAGATTAACCATCTATTTCAAACAAAAAAAGTATTTCTTCTAAATGATTTTCGGTCCGACATCAAAAGTTTTGGCTGCGTGATTTAAGGTTGTTCGGGGAACGCAATTTAAACATATAATTTGACTGGTTCTCAAACATTATTAAAAGCAGAACACTAGAAAGTTCTCTTTCCAGTAATGTGTTTTGATTTTATTTGGAGATCCTAAACTGTCGAGAGTATGAAAAATTAGACTATTTTGAATAATACAGCGACATGATTTAAAGTGGGGGATTTGTCCCGCACGGCGTCAGAAAGTTTGGGGGATTTTTTATGAAAGTGGGGGATTCCCGCAATCCCGCGGCCTAGAATAAACACTGGATAAGACTGCCTAGTACCTAGTTGCAGACAGGTAAATCTAAGATAAGGCAGCATAGAACTTGTAATCTACACTGGCTGCTACTTGACTAAGAAAAAACAAGTGTTTTGAGTGGAACCACAGTTGAACGGCGAGCGACAGTGTAAATCCTATATTACACACAAAATTACTGAAAGGTAAACAACTCGTAATGTATTTTCAATACCCCAGTCACGAATTCCATGCTGTTTACAAGTTATTTTACTACCAATATTAACATCCATAGTACCAATCGATAGCGGAAACATTATTCTACAAGAAAATCATATCAATAGTTAAGAAATTTGAAGTTGCTAAGAAATATCTGGCTTGAAACTGTCAAACAACGCAACTCGGAAGAGATCTGATTGCATGGATTCGCGAAAATTTTCAAGAGATAAAACCCATTTTCAACGCAAAAAATGTCAATTCTTGTGCAAGGTGCATTTGAAGCCTACAAGTTTAAAAGTATATCTGCACTGAAAATAGAACTTCAATATCTTTTTGTTTTATATGAACCTTTTTTTATCTGAAAAATGTCCAGCTCTGTAAACTGTCATCCTTCATGGCCTACTAAGCATGCTTTTGTATTGCGTTTTCTCATTGGCTGGGTCCAGACACACCTTCATCAAAAACCAATGAAAACACATTTTGAAAAACAAACCGAGCATGCGTAGTACGTCAAAATGGCAGGCAGCTGAGCGCCGGACAGATTTACCGATGGAAATAAGGATTGTACAGCCTATTCACATCAAATAGTTTAATGTTTCAGGTTTATATGCCTTAATATTGCTGGACCCGAAATGATACTTGTCAAATATTCAACGGATTTCGGCCCCCAGCTGGGTGGGGGGATAGAAATAGCTCAGCTGTCGCACTACAGCAGGGGTAAGACCCCCCCACTGTGCCTGCCCGTTTGCTGTGGGCTGCAACTCATGTCGTTCGATGACGGGATCCTGGTGGTTGAGTGGATTCAGGGCTCGGCCGTTTGATAGCTCTGTTTTCGCAACACACCACTTTGGCCTTGAATTGAACTAAACGAGAGGTCAGGAAGGCCCGTCCTGATCAATCGGCTGGTCATGCCTTGCCCTAGGGCATCTAATATGTTCTTTCTCTTATACCCTTCTCTCTATTAAAATTACTGTCCTCTCCATATCTAATCCAGATTTCATATTTCTTGTTCTGCCCTAGAAGGCGGTGGCTCATGGGTCAATCGGGTGAAAGTTCTTTGGTTTTGGCTGACATTTGTAACCTCTCTATGATTGTCTAGGCTTGGTAGAACTTTCTGTGAGAATACATCTGTCCAGTCTAGCCCTTTCATACCGAGTATACCACTGATGTATCCCTGTCATGGTCTGAGAATGGGCTTTCCCCAGACCATGTCCCCTTGTTGGGCTCCATGGCGGGTGGGGAGCATCAGTGGTGAAACTTTAAACAGAAACATGGCGTCCCAAAAAAAGGCCAAGCTGAATGAAAGCAAACGCCCTCTTTCAGATAGTGAATCTGAAACAGAACCTTCACTTCCTACTTCCTCTCTTCATTCTCCACGTTTCATAATTATCCAATCCAAAGATCCTTCAAAACCTATAACAAAACTCTCTCCGTTTATAATAGAAAAACAAATAACTAGCATCCTTGGAACTCCCAAATCTGTCAAAAAACTTAAAGACCAGACCCTTCTAGTTGAATGTCTTACAAATCAACAAGCACTGAATCTTTTAAAACACAAAAAATTCTTTGATACAGACGTTAAAATTTTCGCACATCCTTCCCTCAATTCTTGTAAAGGAGTAATTAGATGCAAGGAGTTTTCCTACTGCAACTCCTTGCAAGAAATTAAAGACAACCTAAAACAACAAGGTGTATCCGATGTTCAGCGAATTTCTGTACGCAGAGATGGAGAACAGAGACTCACAAACACATATATTCTAACATTTTCTTCACCTGTTCTTCCAACGTCTATCAAGATAGGTTTCCAAATTGTAAAAGTAGATGTGTATGTGCCAAATCCCTTGCAATGTTTTAAATGCCAGCGGTACGGCCATCACATCAGTAAATGTCAAAACCAAGAAACATGCTCTAAATGTGCTCATCAAGGACCTGACCATGACAGTACTACATGTTCCAATCCTCCTCTCTGCATTAATTGCAAGTCTCCACACTCTACTTTTTCTAGAGAGTGTCCTGTATGGAGGGAAGAAAAAGAAGTCCTGTCCATTAAATATAACAATAATGTTAGCTTTCCAGAAGCAAGGAAAATATTTGAACAACGAAAGAAAACCTCTTCTAGTCCTAGCTATGCAGGTGTTGTTGGCTCGTCAACTGAAAAGGATGACTGCAGCACTTGTAAGATTCTTGCGAAAGTTCTCCTTCAAAAATTTCCTGATGTAGCTACTGAGCTGAAAGAACTTCTCCCTCCATCCACCTTGTCCAAACTAATTCCTGACTCTCCATCTGCGTCTACAACAAACAAAACCCCTTCTGCAACCTCAAAACCCACAAACTCTCAAAGTATTTCTACACAAAAAACTTCAAAGCCGTCTACCTCTTCGCAAAATATCTCTTCAAAAAAACCTTCAAAGCCATCTCCCCCTTCACAACAGCCTCCAAAGAAACCCCAACCTCCATCTTCACAGTCTACAATAAAATCTAATGTTTCATCTAAAGATAACAAATCTAATCATACACCTCGATCTCCTAAAAGGTCTTCTTCCAAACCTAAACAACAATCTAGAGATTCCCATGAATCTTGTGAAATCACAGTCGGAGTAAATGATCCTGTCCCTACCTCCAACAGATTTTCGGAGCTAGAGGACATGGATGCAGATGCTGAAAATCTGGAAGGTGAGGCTTCAGATTCAGAAGCCTCTATCTGGTCCATTTCTAAAGATACTTGGAACAAGGACATTGACACTTGGCACACGTCCAAACCCGAGACAACTGTAATGAAGTCTTAATCAACCTATTTTAAAATGCATTGGTTTACAACCTCTTTTTTTACTTTAGCTTTTATACTTTCTTCATGCACAATGGATACCATAATCCAGTGGAATTGTCGAGGTCTGAAGTCAAACTTTGACAAACTTTCCCTTTTAATTAGTGATCACAAACCAGTTGCTGTTTGTCTTCAAGAAACCTTCCTTAAACGGGAGGATGATCTCTCAATCAAATACCATTCCATTTACAATAAAGTCTTTACCGAAGGCGAGAAAGCTAGAGGTGGTGTTTCTCTTATTGTTAATAACAACATACCTCATAAAGTTATCTCTCTTAACACAAACTTACAAGCTGTTGCCATCAGATTATCTTTACACAGTGCCGTTACACTATGTTCTTTATATCTCCCCCCGAGCACACCTATTAATGAGACCAATCTGAAAGATCTCATTTCCCAATTGCCATCCCCCTATATTCTTGCTGGGGACTTTAATGGTCACAATGTTATGTGGGGTTGCGATGACACTAACCAGAGAGGTTTACAGTTGGAGAACTTCATTTCGAACAACTCTTTGTCTTTCATGAATGATAACAAGTCCAAAACCTACCTACATCCAGCAACTGGATCTTACTCATCTCTTGATTTAACCTTATGCAGCCCAGTCTTACTTCCCAATTTCAGTTGGAAAGTGAAAGAGGATTTGTGTGGAAGTGATCACTTCCCTATTATCTTTTCATCTACACAACCATCCAGCAGCATAAAACCGCAGAAATGGAAGCTCTCCAAAGCCAATTGGAATAGATTTGAAACCCTTTGTGAACAGACTATTACACATGACAAATTTGGAGATTGCGATGATCCCGCAAAACTTTTCACTTCCCTATTAATTGATGCAGCTAAACAGTCCGTCCCTCAGACCTCGACAAATCCAAAACGTCCTGACAAGCCTTGGTACAATGATGATTGTAAACAGGCTGTCAGAGACAGAAAACAAGCCCTTAGAAAGTTTAACCTCAGACCTACCAAAGAAAATCATAACCTATTCCGTATTTCCAGGGCAAAGGCTCATCGTACCATTAGAGAAAGTAAGCGCAAGGCTTGGAGACAATATGTTTCTAAATTAAATAGTAGAACTACTACTAAAAAAACCTGGGACATGATCAGAAAGATCAATGGCAAAGGCCAACCCCCTCTCAGTCACCTTGAAGTTAACAATACTTCGTTGGAAACACCCAAGGATATAGCTGATGCTCTTGCCGACACCTTTTCCAAAAAGTCTTCCTCTGCAAACTATTCTGAAAAGTTTCAGAGGAATAAAGCCAGAGAAGAAAAGAAAAAACTTAATTTCAATTCTTCTAATTCAGAGCACTATAATAAACTCTTCACCTTTAAAGAATAAAATCTGCTCTGAATAAAGCTCACGATTCTTCTCCTGGCCAAGATAAAGTTCATTACCAGTTTTTAAAACACTTACCTTTTACTTCTCTCTCTGTTTTACTTGATATTTTTAATGATATCTGGCAATCTGGTGATTTTCCTTCGTCCTGGCGAGAGGCACTAGTCATTCCTATCCCAAAACCTGGCAAAGATACTAGTGACCCAGCCAACTATCATCCAGTGGCTCTTACTAGTTGTCTCTGCAAGACCCTAGAACGTATGGTCAATGACAGGCTTGTCTGGTTTTTAGAGAAAAACAACCTTATCGTTGATGTACAGACTGGATTTCGTCGCCAGCGTGGTACCATCGATCATCTTGTCCGCTTTGAAACCTTTGTCAGAGAAGCCTTTTTTAATAGACAACATGTAGTATCTGTCTTTTTCGACCTTGAAAGCGCTTATGATACGACTTGGAAATACGGAATTCTTAAAGACTTACATGACTTTGGTCTTCGAGGCCGTCTTCCTCTTTTTATCTCAGCCTTCTTGGATGAACGTCTTTTCCGTGTCCGAGTTGGCAATACTGTCTCGGGAGCCCGTGAACAGGAGATGGGTGTGCCCCAAGGATGTATTCTCTCTGTTACACTTTTTAGTGTAAAAATAAACAGTATAGTTAAAGCTATCTGTCCTGGTGTAGACTGTTCTCTTTATGTTGATGACTTTGTTATATGCTTCAGATCTCGAAATATGAATATTATTGAGAGATAACTTCAACAGTGTCTCAACAAACTCCAAACGTGGTCTGATGAAAATGGCTTCAAATTTTCAAAGTCCAAAACAAAATGCATGCACCTTTGTAATCTACGTGGTGTTCATCCAGACCCTGAACTGTATTTGGACAAAACCAAAATTGAAGTCGTTTCTGAATTTAAATTTCTCGGAGTCATCTTTGACAGAAAGCTTTCCTTCCTTCCTCACATCACTGCACTTAAAAAGAAATGCAAGAAGGCTCTTAATCTTCTAAAGGTTGTGGCCCATTCTGAATGGGGAGCAGACCGTAAAGTCCTCTTGCGGCTTTATCGGTCTTTAGTTCGCTCCAAATTAGACTATGGATCTATCGTATACGGATCAGCCCGTAAATCTTGTCTTAAAATTCTCGATCCTATACACCACGAAGGCCTGCGTCTTGTACTTGGAGCTTTCAGAACTTCTCCCGTCAATAGTCTCTATGTTGAGGCTAATGAACCTTCTCTTTCTTACAGGAGGGAAAAACTCTCACTTCAATATCTTTTAAAACTGAAGTCAAATCGTTTTAACCCAACTCATAAAGTTGTTTTTAAACCTCAATATAAACGTCTTTTTGAAAGGAAACCAAATGTTATTCCCCCATTTGGTATCCGCATGGAGCCCATTGTAGATAACCTTGGCATAGACATTGAGTCTATTGCCGACTATAAAATCTCTGAAATCCCTCCATGGACACTAAACAGTGCAGAATTCAGATTTGACCTTGCATCTGACAAAAAGTCTGTCACGGATAGAACTGTGTTTCATGCTAGATACAGTGAGATAAAGGAGCATTATTTTTCCTTCAAACCAATCTATACAGATGGATCTAAAGAGGGAAATTCTGTAGCAGCTGCCGCTATTTATGGAGAAAGGAGCTTAAAGTGCTGCCTTCCAAACAATTCCTCTATCTTCTCTGCAGAAATTAAAGCTATTGATCTTGCCCTTAATCTAGCTGAACATTCTAATTCCAACCGTTTCATTATCTTTTCGGACTCTTTGTCAACATTACAGGCCCTTTCAAATCAACGACTTGAGAATCCCTTGATCTGTACTTTACTTGAAAGGATCTCACAAATTTCTTCTATGAATAGATTGGTGTTCTGCTGGCTTCCAAGTCATGTAGGCATCAAAGGCAATGAAAATGCCGATAGGTCTGCCAAATCTGCACTTAACCTTCCCATTTCAGATTTTAAAGTTCCACACACTGATTTTAAATCCTCTGTTTTAACACATATCCAATCTTCTTGGCAATCCCAGTGGGATGCTGATGTTTTCAATAAACTGCATTCAGTTAAAACCTTCCCTTGGTGAATGGTACCCCGTTTACAGGTCTGTTCGCCGAGAAGAAGTGATAATTGCACGACTTCGAATTGGCCATTCACGCATTACACATTCCTGGCTCTTGACCAGCGATGATGCCCCTGAATGTATTCCATGCAATGCACCCTTTTCTGTAAAACACATTCTACTAGATTGCATTGACTTTCAGCCAGTTCGTACAAAATATTTCAACGTCGATAGTTTAAAAAATCTTTTTGATTCTGTCAGCGTTGAATCAATTATCGCTTTCATAAAGGAGATTGGCATTTACAATAAACTGTGATATTTGCTTTTTGAGTTTCTTACCCATGTTTTTACATTCTTTACACACTTTTCTCAATGTTAAGCTCTCATTTCCTTTAAGTTACTATTTACAGTCTTAACCTTTTCATTTAAAAATTTGAGTAGGCAGGGAATGCCCAGCCACTCAATATTATATAAATATTATATTTTATGCAAATTAAAAGTTACACATAACCTTTTGTCATTTAAAGTCACACACAATCCTTCTTAACTCTTTTACTGTTATAAATATATTCAAACCTTTTTCAGTTTATAATCCCATCTTTAATATCTTTTAACACAGACATGTGCGCTAAATGACCAAAGCTGTCGATGCGCCATAAAACAACATTCATTCATTCATTCAACGGATTTCGCGTTGAAAATGGGTTTTATCTCTTGAAAATTTTCGCAAATCAATGCAATCAGATCTCTTCCGAGTTGGGTTGTTTGACAGTTTCGAGATAGATATTTCTTAGCAACTTGAAATGGCTCAAATTGTGACATAATTTTCTTGTAGAATAATGTTTCCGCTATCGATTGGTACTATGGATGTTAATATTGGTAGTAAAATAACTTGTAAACAGCATGGAATTCGTGACTGGGGTATTGAAAATACACTACGAGTTGTTTACCTTTCAGTATATTAGTGTGTAATATAGGATTTACATTGTCGCTCGCCGTTCACCTGTGAGTGGAACTACTTTTACACCTCAATAAACTATACTACTTTAACACTTTACCTAACAATCCGGAGTTTTAATGACCCTGGAGAAGAAGGCTTCTGAAAACATTGTGGGAAGAGAAAATGCCGGAAACCAGTATTTTCTCCATTTCCCACAATGTTTTCAATGCTTTTAGAGAAAATATTTTTATCTGAGCCACATTTTATTTGTCATCTTCAAATGCTTTCAATTTGGACTGGTCTAAAATTTTGTTTTGTGGTAAAGGGTGGAGAATGATTATGTCTTAAGGTTTGACAAAAATCTGGCAAAGCTTACATGTGAGCCTTGCTCTGTGAAAAGGGTGCATCTGCGTAAAGCATTAACCCAGGTAACCCTTTGCAGTCTGCACAGATTGACCTAGGCTGAAACTTTTCGCTATTGCTCACTTTTCTGTATGACAAAGGACTGGTCTTCCTCATGATTCAGTCAGTTGTTAGACAAAATAGACATTATGGATCCATGATCATGTAATGACTTGCTTGATATCATGCATCACTGGATGAATTGAGTTTCCTTTTCAAAAAGCATTGCTCATATTCATAAACTCTTTACCAAACAACAAAATTTAGCACAAATGATAGTAATTGTTCGTGAAAGTTCCTCCTTTTCCCCCAAGGTTTTTAGCTCACCTGAGCACGAAGTGCTCAGGGTGAGGTATTGTGACCGCTCATCGTCCGTCGTCCGTCCATCTGTCCGTCTGTCCGTTAACAATTTCTTTAAAAATCTTCTCCTCCAAAATCAGATGGCCAATCTTGATAAAACTTGGCAGGAATGTTCCTTGGATGAAGCGCTACAAAAATTGTTAAAAGAATTTAATTCCATGAAAAACTGTGGTTGCTATGGCAACAAAATGGCTGAAAATGGAAAAAATCTTTAAAAATCTTCTTGTGACAAACCATAAGGCCGAAAGCATTCATATTTTGTATGAAGCATCATTGGGTGACCCTTTACCAAAATTGTTAAAATTAATCCCCTAGGGTCATATTTGGGCTTTGCCCGGGCGCACCCTATTTCACATAATAACAAAGACGGAAATCTTTGAAAATCTTCTTCTCTGAAACTGGAAGGCGTGGAGCTTTGATATTTGGCATGTAGCATTTCCTAGTGGACCTCTACCAAGTTTGTTCATATGACGCCCCTGGGGTCAAAACTGGCCCCGCCCCGGGGGTCACAAGTTTCGAACATAGGAACAAAGAAGGAAAACTTTAAAATTCTTCTTCTCTGAAACTGGAAGGCGTGGAGCTTTGATATTTGGCATGTAGCATCTCCTAGTGGACTTCTACCAAGTTTGTTCATATGACGCCCCTGGGGTCAAAACTGGCCCCGCCCCGGGGGTCACAAGTTTCAAACATAGGAACAAAGAATGAAAACTTTAAAATTCTTCTTCTCTGAAACTGGAAGGCGTAGAGCTTTGATATTTGGCATGTAGCATCTCCTAGCGGACCTGTACCAAGTTTGTTCATATGATGTCCCTGGGGTCAAAACTGGCCCCACCCTCGGGGGTCACAAGTTTCAAACATAGGAACAAAGAATGAAAACTTTAAAATTCTTCTTCTCTGAAAATGGAAAGCGTGGAGCTTTGATATTTGGCATGTAGCATCTCCTAGTGGACCTCTACCAAGTTTGTTCATATGATGTCCCTGGGGTCAAAACTGGCCCTTCCCCGGGGGTCACAAATTTCGAACATGGGAACAAAAAAGGAAAACTTTAAAGTTCTTCTTCTCTAAAACTGGTAGGCGTGGAGCTTTGATATTTGGCATGTAGCATCTCCTAGTGGACCTCTACCAAGTTTGTTCATATGACGCCCTTGGGGTCAGAACTGGCCCCACCCTGGGTGTCACAAGTTTCGAACATAGGAACAAAGAAGGAAAACTTTAAAATTCTTCATCTCTGAAACTGGAAGGCGTGGAGCTTTGATATTTGGCATGTAGCATCTCCTCGTGGATTTCAACCAAATTTGTTCTTATGACGCCCCTGGGGTCAAAACTGGCCCCGCCCTGGGGGTCACAAGTTTCGAACATAGGAACAAAGAATGAAAACTTTAAAATTCTTCTTCTCTGAAACTGGAAGGCGTAGAGCTTTGATATTTGGCATGTAGCATCTCCTAGCGGACCTGTACCAAGTTTGTTCATATGATGTCCCTGGGGTCAAAACTGGCCCCACCCTCGGGGGCACAAGTTTCAAACATAGGAACAAAGAATGAAAACTTTAAAATTCTTCTTCTCTGAAAATGGAAAGCATGGAGCTTTGATATTTGGCATGTAGCATCTCCTAGTGGACCTCTACCAAGTTTGTTCATATGATGTCCCTGGGGTCAAAACTGGCCCCCGCCCCGGGGGTCACAAGTTTCGAACATAGGAACAAAGAAGGAAAACTTTAAAATTCTTCTTCTCTGAAACTGGAAGGTGTGGAGCTTTGATATTTGGCATGTAGCACCTCCTAGTGGACCTCTACCAAGTTTGTTCATATGATGTCCCTGGGGTCAAAACTGGCCCCGCCCTGGGGGTCACAAGTTTCAAACGTAGGAACAAAGAAGGAAAACTTTAAAATTCTTCTTCTCTGAAACTGGAAGGCGTAGAACTTTGATATTTGGCATGTAGCATCTCCTAGTGGACCTCTAACAAATTTGTTCATATGATGCCCCTGGGGTCAAAACTGGCCCTGCCCCGGGGGTCACAGGTTCAAACATAGGAACAAAGAAGGAAAACTTTAAAGTTCTTCTTCTCTGAAACTGGAAGGCGTGGAGCTTTGATATTTGATATTTGGCATGTAGCATCTCCTAGTGGACCTCTACCAAGTTTGTTCATATGATGTCCCTGGGGTCAAAACTGGCCCTTCCCCGGGGGTCACAAGTTTCGAACATAAGAACAAAGAAGGAAAACTTTAAAATTCTTCTTCTCTGAAACTGGAAGGCATAGAGCTTTGATATTTGGCATCTAGCATCTCCTAGCGGACCTCTACCAAGTTTTTAGCTCACCTGAGCACGAAGTGCTCTGGGTGAGTTATTGTGACCGGTCATCGTCCGTCGTCCGTCCGTCCGTCCGTTAACAATTTCTTTAAAAATCTTCTCCTCCAAAACCAGATGGCCAATCTTGATAAAACTTGGCAGGAATGTTCCTTGGATGAAGCTCTACAAAAGTTGTTAAAAGAATTTAATTCCATGAAAAACTGTGGTTGCCATGGCAACAAAATGGCTGAAAATGGAAAAAATCTTTAAAAATCTTCTTGTGACAAACCATAAGGCCGAAAGCATTCATATTTTGTATGAAGCATCATTGGGTGACCCTTTACCAAAATTGTTAAAATTAATCCCCTAGGGTCATATTTGGGCTTTGCCCGGGCGCACCCTATTTCACATAATAACAAAGAAGGAAATCTTTAAAAAATCATCCTCTGACAAACCATAATGCCTAGAGAATTCATATTTGGTTTGTAGCATTATATGATGATCCTCTACCAAAATTGTGAAAATTAAACCTCAGTGGTCATATTTGGGCTCTGCCAGGGCACACCCTATTTTACATGGAAACAAAGAAGGAAATCTTTTAAAATCTTCTTGTGACAAACCATATTGGCTTGAGCATTCATATTTTGCATGTAGCATCATCTAGTGACCCTTTACAAAATTGTTATAATTATCCCTTTGGGGTCATATTTGGGCTCTGGCCGGGCGCACACTATTTTACATAGAATTAAAGTTGGAAATCTTTTAAAATCTTTTTGTGACAAACCATAAGGGCCAAAGCATTCATATTTTGCATGTAGCATCATTTGGTGACCCTTTATAAAAATTGTTAAAATTATCTCTTTTGTGTCATATTTGAGCTCTGCTCGGGTAACCCCCTCCCCTCCCCCCCCCCGCTAATTTTTTTCGACCCCCTTTTTTTAGCATTTCAGAATACTATCAAAGATTTGAATTCCATGAAGAACTCTGGTTGCCATGGCAACCGAGAGAAAAAACTTTAAAAATCTTCTTGTCCCAAACCATAAGGGCTAGAGCTCTCATATTTGGCATGTAGCATCATCTAGTGGCCCTCTACCAAAATATTTCAAATTATGGCCCTAGTGTTGAAAATGGCCCTATGTTGTGAGTTCTCGGATTTCACATAGAGATAAAGAAGGAAATCTGTAAAAATCTTCTTGTCCCAAACCGTAAGGGCCAGAGCTTTCATATTTGGCATGTAGTATCATCTAGTGGCCCTCTACCAAAATACTTCAAATTATGGCCCTAGTGTTGAAAATGGCCCTATGTTGTGGGTTCTTGGATTTCACATAGAGATAAAGAAGGAAATCTGTAAAAATCTTCTTGTCCCAAACCGTAAGGGCCAGAGCTTTCATATTTGGCATGTAGCATCATCTAGTGGCCCTCTTGTGGGTTCTTGGATTTCACATAGAGATAAAGAAGGAAATCTGTAAAAATCTTCTTGTCCCAAACCGTAAGGGCCAGAGCCTTCATATTTGGCATGTAGCATCATCTAGTGGCCCTCTACCAAAATACTTCAAATTACGGCCCTAGTGTTGAAAATGGCCCGATGTTGTGGGTTCTTGGATTGCACATAGAGATAAAGAAGGAAATCTTTAAAAATCTTCTTGTCCCAAACCATAAGGGCTAGAGCTCTCATATATGGCATGTATCATCTAGTGGCCCTCTACCAAAATACTTCAAATTATGGCCCTAGTGTTGAAAATGGCCCTATGTTGTGGGTTCTCAGATTTCACATAGAGATAAAGAAGGAAATCTGTAAAAATCTTCTTGTCCCAAACCTTAAGGGCTAGAGCTTTCATATTTGGCATGTAGCATTATCTAGTGACACTGTACCAAAATACTTCAAATTATGGCCCTAGTCTTGAAAATGGCCCTATGTTGTGGGTTCTCAGATTTCACATAGAGATAAAGAAGGAAATCTTTAAAAATCTTCTTGTCCCAAACCATAAGGGCTAGAGCTCTCATATGTGGCATGTAGTATCATCTAGTGGCCCTCTACCAAAATACTTCAAATAATGGCCCTAGTGTTGAAAATGGCCCTATGTTGTGGGTTCTCGGATTTCACATAGAGATAAAGAAGGAAATCTGTAAAAATCTTCTTGTCCCAAACCGTAAGGGCCAGAGCCTTCATATTTGGCATGTAGCATCATCTAGTGGCCCTCTACCAAAATACTTCAAATAATGGCCCTAGTGTGGAAATTGGCCCTATGTTGTGGGTTCTCGGATTTCACATAGAGATAAAGAAGGAAATCTGTAAAAATCTTCTTGTCCCAAACCGTAAGGGCCAGAGCTCTCATATATGGCATGTAGCATCATCTAGTGGCCCTCTACCAAAATACTTCAAATTATGGCCCTAGTGTTGAAAATGGCCCTATGTTGTGGGTTCTCGGATTTCACATAGAGATAAAGAAGGAAATCTTTAAAAATCTTCTTGTCCCAAACCGTAAGGGCTAGAGCTCTCATATATGGCATGTAGCATCATCTAGTGGCCCTCTACCAAAATACTTCAAATAATGGCCCTAGTGTGGAAATTGGCCGTATGTTGTGGGTTCTCGGATTTCACATAGAGATAAAGAAGGAAGTCTTTAAAAATCTTCTTGTCCCAAACCGCAAGGGCTAGAGCTTTCATAAATGGCATGTAGCATCATCTAGTGACCCTCTACCAAAATACTTCAAATTATAGCCCTGGTGTTAAAAATTGACCCTATGTTGTGGGTTCTTGGATTTCACATAGAGATAAAGAAGGAAATCCTTAAAAATCTTCTTGTCCCAAACCATAAGGGCTAGAGCTTTCATATTTGGCATGTAGCATTATGGTGTTGAGCTGAGTTGCATTTCAGGTGAGAGATTTAGGACCATCATGGTCCTCTTGTTTATGTACTCAGGGTCGTTAAAACTCAGAATTGTGTGGTAACAAGTTAAAGACATGTACGTGTAAGTCACAAACTGAGGTTGTTAACAGGGTGCCCAATCAAGTACTGCAGTATGTAATTCACGTATAAATTCTACTCCTCGTGTAGAAATTTTTTGTGCTTACTTGCATGCACGCACTGTCATAAGTATGCACATACAAAAAGGAAAGTAATTACGTAAACTGCATGTACAAATTAAATACCATTTTGTATATCATGCCAAACAAACAAAATGAAAGTAGTCTTCCTCGTAAGTGGCTACCACGCTTTATCCTTACCAAATATTTTCACTATATATATTTTGCGGCTCCCTCATCTGTCAGAATAATTTTTCCCCCAGCTGGGCGGGGGGATAGAAATTGCCCAGCTGTCGCACTACAGAAGGGGTAAGACCCCCCCACTGTGCCTGCCCGTTTGCCGTGGGCTGCAACTCGTGTCGTTTGATGACGGGATCCTGGTGGTTGAGTGGATTCGGGGCTCGGCCTTTTGATAGCTCTGTTTTCACAACACACCACTTTGGCCCTGAACTGAACTAAACGAGAGGTCAGGAAGGCCCGTCCTGATCAATCGGCTGGTCATGCCTTGCCCTAGGGCATCTAATATGTTCTTTCTTTCGCAGCCTTCTCTCAATTAAAATTACTATCTTCTCCATATTTAATCCACACTCTTTCCAGATTTCTTGTTTTTGCCCTAGAAGGCGGTGGCTCATGGGTCAATCGGGTGAAAGTTTTTTGGTGTTTGGCTGACATTTGTAACCTCTCAATGATTGTCTAAGCTTGGTAAGACTTTCTGCGAGAATATATCTGTCCAGTCTAGCCCTTTCATACCGAGTATACCACTGATGTATCCCTGTCATGGTCTGCGAATGGGCTTTCCCCAGACCATGACCCCTTGTTGGACTCCGTGGTGGGTGGGGAGCATCGGTGATGAAATTTTATACACAAACATGGCGTCACAAAAAAAGGCCAAGCTCAATGAAAGCAAACGCCCTTTATCAGACAGCGAGTCCGAAACTGAACCTTCAATTTCTACTTCTTCTTTTCACTCTCCGCGTTTTATCGTTATTCAGTCCCAAGATCCTTCAAAACCCATAACCAAACTATCTCCTTTCGTAATAGAAAAACAAATTACCAGCATCCTTGGAACTCCAAAATCTGTTAAAAAACTCAAAGACCAGACCCTTTTAGTTGAATGTCTTACAAATCAACAAGCTGTGAATCTTTTAAAAAACACAAAATTCTTTGACACAGATGTTAGAATTTTCCCACATCCTTCACTAAATTCTTGCAAAGGAGTAATTAGATGCAAAGAGCTTACTTACTGCAACTCTTTGCAAGAAATTAAAGATAATCTGAAACAACAAGGTGTATCCGATGTCCAACGGATTTCTGTACGCAGAGATGGAGAACAGAGACTCACAAATACATACATCTTAACATTTTCTTCACCTGTTCTTCCAACATCAATCAAGGTAGGCTTTCAAATTGTAAAAGTAGATGTGTATGTGCCAAATCCCTTGCGATGTTTTAAATGCCAGCGGTACGGCCATCACATCAGTAAATGTCCAAACCAAGAAACATGCTCTAAATGTGCTCATCAAGGACCTGACCATGACAGTACTACATGTTCAAATCCTCCTCTTTGCATTAATTGTAAGTCTCCACACTCTACTTTTTCAAGAGAGTGTCCTGTATGGAGAGAAGAAAAAGAAATACTGTCCATTAAATACAACAATAATGTAAGCTTTCCAGAAGCAAGGAAAATATTTGAACAGCGCAAAAAAACCTCTTCTAGTCCTAGCTATGCAGGTGTTGTTGGCTCGTCAACTGAAAAGGACGACTGCAGCACTTGTAAAATTCTTGCGAAAGTTCTTCTTCAAAAATTTCCTGACGTAGCTACTGAGCTGAAAGAACTTCTCCCTCCATCCACCTTGTCCAAACTAATTCCTGACTCTCCATCTGCGTCAAAAACAAACAAAACCCCTCCTGCAACCTCAAAACCCACAGACTCTCAAAGTATTTCTACACAAAAACCTTCAAAGCCGTCTACCTCTTCGCAAAATATTTCTTCAAAAAAACCTTCAAAACCATCTGCCCCTTCAAAACAGCCTCCTAAGAAACCCCAACCTCAACCTTCACAGTCTACAAATAAATCTAACGCTTCACCTAAAGACAACAAATCGTATCATGTACCCCGATCACCAAAAAGATCTTCCTCAAAATCTAAACCACAGTCTAGAGATAAACATGAATCCTGTGAAATAGCAGTCACAGTAGATGATCCGGTCCCTACCTCCAACAGATTTTCGGAGTTAGAGGACATGGATGCAGAAACTGAAAATCTGGAAGGTGAGGATTCAGATTCAGAAGCCTCTATCTGGTCCACTTCTAAAGATACTTGGAACAAGGACACTGACACTTGGCACACGTCCAAACCCGAGACATCTATAATTAAATCTTAATCTATTTTAAAATGTATTGGTTTACGGCCTCTTTTTTTACTTTAGCTTTTATACTTTCTTCATGCACAATGGATACCATAATCCAGTGGAATTGTCGAGGTCTGAAGTCAAACTTTGACGAACTTTCCCTTTTAATTAGTGATCACAAACCAGTTGCTGTTTGTCTTCAAGAAACCTTCCTTAAACGGGAGGATGATATCTCAATCAAATACCATTCAATTTACAATAAAGTCTTTACCGAAGGCGAGAAAGCTAGAGGTGGTGTTTCTGTTATTGTTAATAACAACATACCTCATAAAGTTATCTCTCTTAACACAAACTTGCAAGCTGTTGCCATCAGATTATCTTTACACAGTGCCGTTACACTATGTTCTTTATATCTTCCCCCGAGCACACCTATTAATGAGACCAATCTGAATGATCTCATTTCCCAATTGCCATCCCCCTATATTCTTGCTGGGGACTTTAATGGTCACAATGTTATGTGGGGTTGTGATGACACTAACCAGAGAGGTTTACAGTTGGAGAACTTCATTTCGAACAACTCTTTGTCTTTCATGAATGATAACAAGTCCAAAACCTACCTACATCCAGCAACCGGATCTTACTCATCTATAGATTTAACCTTATGCAGCCCAGTCTTACTTCCCAATTTCACTTGGAAAGTGAAAGAGGATTTGTGTGGAAGTGATCACTTCCCTATTATCTTTTCATCTACACAACCATCCAGCAGCATAAAACCGCAGAAATGGAAGCTCTCCAAAGCCAATTGGAACAGATTTGAAACCCTCTGTGAACAGACCATTACACATGACAAGTTTGGAGATTGCGATGATCCAGCAAAACTTTTTACTTCGCTGTTAATTGATGCAGCTAAACAGTCTGTCCCTCAGACCTTGACAAATCCAAAACGTCCTGACAAGCCTTGGTACAATGAAGATTGTAAACAGGCTGTCAGAGACAGAAAACAAGCCCTTAGAAAGTTTAACCTCAGACCTACCAAAGAAAATCATAACCTATTCCGTATTTCCAGGGCAAAGGCTCGTTGTACCATTAGAGAAAGTAAGCGCAAGGCTTGGAGGCAATATGTTTCTAAATTAAATAGTAGAACTGCTACTAAAAAAACCTGGGACATGATCAGAAAGATCAATGGCAAAGGCCAACCCCCTCTCAGTCACCTTGAAGTTAACAATACTTCGTTGGAAACCCCCCAGGATATAGCTGATGCTCTTGCTGACACCTTTTGTAAAAAGTCTTCCTCTGCAAACTATTCTGAAAAGTTTCAGAGGAATAAAGCCAGAGAAGAAAAGAAAAAACTTAATTTCAATTCTTCTAATTCAGAGCACTATAATAAACTCTTCACTTTTAAAGAATTAAAATCTGCTCTGAATAAAGCTCACGATTCTTCCCCTGGCCAAGATAAAGTTCATTACCAGTTTTTAAAACACTTACCTTTTACTTCTCTCTCTGTTTTACTTGATATTTTTAATGATATCTGGCAGTCCGGTGATTTTCCTTCGTCCTGGCGAGAGGCACTAGTCATTCCTATCCCAAAACCTGGCAAGGATGCTAGTGACCCAGCCAACTATCGTCCAATAGCTCTTACTAGTTGTCTCTGCAAGACTCTGGAACGTATGGTCAACGACAGGCTTGTCTGGTTTTTAGAGAAAAACAACCTTATCGTTGATGTACAGAGTGGATTTCGTCGCCAGCGTGGTACCATCGATCATCTTGTCCGCTTTGAAACCTTTGTCAGAGAAGCCTTTATTAATAGACAACATGTAGTATCTGTCTTTTTCGACCTTGAAAGCGCTTATGATACGACTTGGAAATACGGAATTCTTAAAGACTTACATGACTTTGGTCTTCGAGGCCGTCTTCCTCTTTTTATTTCAGCCTTCTTGGATGAACGTCTTTTCCGCGTCCGAGTTGGTAATACTGTCTCGGGAGCCCGTGAACAGGAGATGGGTGTGCCCCAAGGATGTATTCTCTCTGTTACACTTTTTAGTGTAAAAATAAACAGTATAGTTAAAGCTATCTGTCCTGGTGTAGACTGTTCTCTTTATGTTGATGACTTTGTTATATGCTTCAGATCTCGAAATATGAATATTATTGAGAGACAACTTCAACAGTGTCTCAACAAACTCCAAACGTGGTCTGAAGAAAATGGCTTCAAATTTTCCAAGTCCAAAACAAAATGCATGCACCTTTGTAATTTACGTGGTGTTCATCCAGACCCTGAACTGTATTTGGACAAAACTAAAATTGAAGTCGTTTCTGAGTTTAAATTTCTTGGAGTCATCTTTGACAGAAAGCTTTCCTTCCTTCCTCACATCACTGCACTTAAAAAGAAATGCAAGAAGGCTCTTAATCTTTTAAAGGTTGTGGCCCATTCTGAATGGGGAGCAGACCGTAAAGTCCTCTTGCGGCTTTATCGGTCTTTAGTCCGCTCCAAATTAGACTATGGATCTATTGTATACGGATCAGCCCGTAAATCTTGTCTTAAAATTCTCGATCCTATACACCACGAAGGCCTGCGTCTTGTACTTGGAGCTTTCAGAACTTCTCCCGTCAATAGTCTCTATGTTGAGGCTAATGAACCTTCTCTTTCTTACAGGAGGGAAAAACTCTCACTTCAATATCTTTTAAAACTGAAGTCAAATCGTTTTAATCCAACTCATAAAGTTGTTTTTAAACCTCAGTATAAACGTCTGTTTGAAAGGAAACCAAATGTTATTCCTCCATTTGGTATCCGCATGGAGCCCATTGTAGATAACCTTGGCATAGACACTGAGTCTATTGCCGATTATAAAATCTCTGAAATCCCTCCATGGACACTAAACAGTGCAGAATTCAGATTTGACCTTGCATCCGACAAAAAGTCAGTCACGGATAGAACTGTGTTTCACGCTAGATACAATGAGATAAAGGAGCATTATTTTTCCTTCAAACCAATATACACAGATGGATCAAAAGAAGGAAATTCTGTAGCAGCTGCCGCCATTTATGGAGAAAGGAGCTTAAAGTGCCGCCTTCCAAACAATTCCTCTATCTTCTCTGCAGAAATTAAAGCTATTGATCTTGCCCTTAATCTAGCTGAACATTCTAATTCCAACCGTTTCATTATCTTTTCGGACTCTTTGTCTACATTACAGGCCCTTTCAAATCAACGACTTGAGAATCCTTTGATCTGTACTTTACTTGAAAGGATCTCACAAATTTCTTCTATGAATAGATTGGTGTTCTGCTGGCTTCCAAGTCATGTAGGCATCAAAGGCAATGAAAATGCCGATAGGTCTGCCAAATCTGCACTTAACCTTCCCATTTCAGATTTTAAAGTTCCACACACTGATTTTAAATCCTCTGTTTTAACACATATCCAATCTTCTTGGCAATCCCAGTGGGATGCTGATGTTTTCAATAAACTACATTTAGTCAAACCTTCCCTTGGTGAATGGTACCCCGTTTACAGGTCTGTTCGTCGAGAAGAAGTGATAATTGCACGACTTCGAATTGGCCATTCATGCATTACACATTCCTGGCTTTTGACCAGAGATGATGCCCCTGAATGTATTCCATGCAATGCATCCTTTTCTATAAAACATATCCTACTAGATTGCATTGACTTTCAACCAATTCGTTCAAAATATTTCAACGTCGATAGTTTAAAAAATCTTTTTGATTCTGTCAGTGTTGAATCTATTATCGCTTTCATAAAGGAGATTGGCATTTACAATAAACTGTGATATTTACTCTTTAGTTTCTTATCCACCTTTTTACATTCTTTACTTTGAGTAGGCAGGGATTGCCCAGCCACTCAATATTATATTTTATGCACATTATCAGTTACACATAACCTTTCATCATTTAAAGACTTTTTCTTATCATTTTAAGACTGTTCAAATTTTTTATCACAATCTTAAGTTTGCATCTCCTTAATGGGAGGATTACCTCTTTTGAGGGCATCTTATCTCATTGGAGACATTCATTCTTCATTTAAAGACTCCTTTATTATCAATTTAAGACTGTTCAAATCTTTTTATCGCAGTCTTAACATCATTATTCAAAACCTTTTTGAGTTAATAGGGAAGCCCTGTTGCTCAATTATATCTTTTATACATACTTAGATCACACATGATCCTTCTTAATTCAACTCTTTTACTGTCAGCATGCCTCAAATCTTTTTAGAAAAAAAACCGTCTTAACCGTTCCTTCAACACAGATATGCGCGCTAAATGACCAAAGCTGTCGATGTGCCATAAAACAACATTCATTCATTCATTCAGAATAATTTTCGCTACAATTTTTTTTTTTAAAGGTGTCAAAATCTACCATGTGTACAGGAAATCTGGTAATTAATTTTCATTTAGAAATTAAAATCATTTAATTATATTATGATGCGCAGTCATTGTTAAAAACACATTTTTTGGACGTATGAAAGCTGACAAATCAAGCCGCACATTCGGAGAAAAAAGAGTAGAGAATCCGTTCTTTGTAAAAATAGACATGGAAAGTTCCAGATTGAAAATTATGATGACTATTGAGTAAATATTTGAGTGACAGTGACTTTTTTGCATATCAACCCTTAGAGCACCGAATAAACCCAACAACCATTTTCAATCTAGAAATAAAACCCAAATAATTGCATTGTTAAGGTTACTGCTATCCAGAATGTCTCGGCAAAGTGAGCATTGTAGATCAAGGATCAGACTACACATTTTGTGCAGTCTGATCTTTATCTACATTGGCGGCAAAGGCAACAATAGATGTGACAGGGGCTTTAAGGGATAAAACTGTATTAGCTACCCTGGTAATTTTCATGTTTGTTGTTTAAAACCATTTTCAACATTATTTGAATTCAACAGCAGCTGCCACTGCAACTACCCATGCTTTTTCCTGGATTTTTGTTTACCAGTAATTGGCAGAATATTCTTCCAATACCACTGGCTGCTTTCCCACATAACTGTTGTTGAAACAATAACCAGTGATGAGAAAGAAATGAATTTTGTTCTCATGACTATCATCAATCCTCTGAAAGAAATTTGCAAAGTTGGAGATTCGAACCAGTGACCTCCTGGTTTCAAGTCATGTATGCTACAGAATTTGCTACCTGGCTTGGATTTTGAAAGGTCTGCTTTGAAGTAAATCAATAAACAATCAGTTGTGGATTGGTTATTGACTGTGTGGTGTTTCTATGCTCTCAGTATTGTTTCAGTCACACAAGAGAGACATGTCATTTGTTATACTCCGCAAAACGAATGTTTTCAGGGGTATACTGGAATCAGGCTGTCTGTCCGTGTGTCTGTGTGTCCGTCTGTGTGCAAAATACTGCTAATTTTGTGTCGCAAACTCCTCCTCCAGTTTTCTTTCAATTGTATTGAAACTTTGCACTTACATTCATCATATATTGAAGGTTTGCAAGACGCAATTTTCAAGTGTCAACTCCTCCTGCTTCATGAATTATCTCCCCTTGAACTTGACACTTTTTTTCTTTTAACATCAATACTAGTTTCTGTCAAAGCGCTGGCGGGGGTATTAAGTCACATTTAGTGACAGCTCTAGTTTAAGTATGTCCTCGGTTTTACCAGTACTTGGCTGGGGCTCTGAAGCATGTTGCCCAAGGACACTCTCATTTCATGTCTGTGTGACTTACTTTATATTTCAGGAAAATGTTAGGAGTGGGATGAGGGTCTCTTTCTACTGCATAATAGAAATTGTTTCTGAAATTTTAATACATGTACTTGTATTTATTTATTTACAGATATATAAAGTTGAACTTACGACCTTTCACGGTTTGCACATTCTTGATGACCATGATACAGCCATCATACAGTGCTGGGCACCCAAGTTGCATGATGTAATTGATTGACAAGGTTACAGTTTCAGGTTAGTCTTTAAGTCATCTACCTCTGAAAAATATTTGGAGACAACACAACAGTTAGAAAAATTGTTAAAACATTGTGGCAAAATCAGAAACTGCCTTTAACTATGAATTTCACTTTTGCCCTTGGCCACAATGTTTTCCAAAAACATCAGGCATAAGACACAAAAATCTTCTGTAGGATATAATGAGTGATTGCTTTCATCGACATGGGAATTGAAAAGGTATTGCAGAGCATGTAGGTCAAGATCAGATTGCAACAAATGGCAAGACAGAGTTTGGTGCCAAGTTGCAGGTTGGTAGATCCAAGTTAAAACTGCAGAAAGATTTGCGTGTTATTTTGACGATACTCTGACAGCTACTTTGTACTAACCGGGATCAAAAGTCTCCTCTTATTAATGGAATAACTTCTAGACCTCAAAAATTAGTGCCTGCTCAGGTAGCTCAGTGGTTAGCATATCTGACTCGTGACCCAGTGATTGCAGATTCAATGCCCGGTTCAGGCAAACTTTCTTTTCGGAGATTTTTCACCTCTCACCTCTGATGCATGTGAGAAAAGTAGTCAGTTGAGAAATGACATGAAACAAGCCTCAACTTTTACTTTGATGTTTTTAAATTAGTTTACAATGTTTTTATTCGTGTTTTGCACTTACAGTTTATTGTTAAACTAACCTTTTGTGTACCTGTAGTATATTCTTTTAAATCCCTTTGTGGCAAACAAACTTGTTGGCATATGTAGTAGACAGATTTTGTAAGTATTTTGGCAGATGCCTAAATTGTTTTTAGGGATAATTTCTTCCATTTCTTTGATTAACTCTTTACCACAATAATCCTGAGTTTTTGTGATCTGGAAGAAAGAAGGCTTTTGAAAATACTGAGGGTAAAAAGGAAAATGCTTGTAATCAGCATTTTCTTCATTTCCCACAATGTTTTCTACCATATTAAAAACAGAAAGCATCATTTGAGCTGCATTTATTTTGTTGTGTGATAATGTGTTCAGGTTGGTCAAGTCCAAAATATTGTCATGTAGTAAAGAGTTAATGCACAGCCACCGTTTCATTCATATTTTGTTCTTTCGCAAGAAAGTTTTCATCAGTATCGGACAGTTCACAAACTGCAGTTGTAATGAGATAGTTAGGTTAATGCTTTTCGAAACAAAAAGTTTGAACTCATCCAAATTGAAAGCATCTACAGAGGACAAAATAAATGAGCCAAGCTCTGTGAAAAGGGGGCTAAATGCTTCTGCACAAAGTATCAACCCAGGTCTGGCTGCGCAGTCTGCACAGGCTGACCTGGGCCAAAACTTTTCGCTATTGGTCAATTTTCTGTACGTCAAAAGATCAGTCTACCTCATGATTCAGTGAGTTGTTAGACATAATGGACTATACGAGTCCATGATCATGTGATGACTTGCTTGGTGTCATGCATCATGGAGGTGCATTAAGCTCCCTTTTGCCAGAGTATGGCTCATATGTAACAAAAATTACAATTAAAGACCTGTCCAAATTGAAAGCATTTACAGACAACAAAATAGATGTGACTCAAAAATTGAAATTGATTTAGGAGGTGTAGAAGACATAGAGGGAAAATTCTCTTCTGTCAGGATTGTTAAAACTTGGGATTGTTTTGTAAATGGTTAAGGACAGTAAGAGTTACTTTGCAATGTTTGTTTAGAAAAAAAAAAAAAAAAGAATGGAACAAAATGAAGTTTTTTTTATGACAAAACTTTGAAACAAAATTGCTGTGTTGAGAAAAATAAAAAAAGAGCAAAAAAAGATGAAATAATAAAATTGTTTCATGATGAAGCTTAAGAACAAAATTACTACTGTTTCTATTTGAAATCATAAGATAAGGGTATATATTTTGAACTAATTACAGGTATTTATGTTAAACAATGCATAATTGTAACCATTTGCAATTAGTAATTTAATACTATTTAGAATTTGGCTCAAATGTTGGAGTATGCCTTTGAAAGGGTTGAAAACAACATGGAAAAAGGAGCAAATGCAGGTTGCTCACATGTTCTCTATTTTCCACAATGTTTTCGAAAGGCTTTTCCCTCAAGGACATTAAAACACAGGAATGTTTGGATTATACCAAGCAAGCCACATAATTATGGATCCATAATATTCCATGATGTTTAACAACCATCTGAATAGTAAGGTGCACTAGTCTTTTGAGCAGCAGAAAATGGATCAGTAGCAAAAGTTTTTGACCCATATCAGCCTGCACAATCCACAGGAGCCAGCCTAGGTAGCTCAGTTGTTAGCGTGTTTGACTCTTGACCTGGTGGTTGCAAGTTCGACTCTTGGTTGAGGCAAAATTTCTTTCTGGCAATTTTTTGCCTCTCACCTCCGATGCATGTGGGAAAAGTGGTCAGTGACTTGGAAAGAAAGTCATGTCAGTACTGGGGTGAGAAAACCAGGAAACATGTGTAGGTGCAGTGCTGTTAATACGGTGTTAAATTCCAGTACAAACAAAAAACAGTCCACAGGAGAAATGGGTCAAAACTTATTGCAGGTGCATTAAGCCCTCTTTTCACAGAGCATAATTCATAAGATATATTTAAGGACAATGTAGCAACAGGAGCAATTTCTCGTGATTAGCAATATCTCCCCATTACCACATTGTTTTCAACACTGTTCTGCTTCAAGAACAAAAAAGTCACTTGCATGAGGAAATGTAATGGATCAGAGACTTGAAAGCCCCACTGTATTGTGACATCTTGTTTATTACATGTTGAGGTATATTCAAATCCAAATTAATAACTCCCAGTTATTTTTAACCTATGTCCTGCCACTGGCAACCTTTAACCCTTTCCCAAACGACAAGTTTTAGACTCAACCAAATTGAAAGCATTTGCAGATGACAAATTGAATGTAGCACAAATGATGAATTTTTTCTTTGATAGGATAGAAAACATTGTGGGAAACGGGGAAAATGCTGGTAGCCAGCATTTTTTCCTTTTCCAACAAGGTTTTCAGAAGTTTTTTTTCTTCTGCATTGTTGTAAGTTGAAATTGTGTGGTAAAGGGTTAACCCTTCGCCAAATGATAAATTTTAGACTCATCAAAATTTAAAAGTATCTGCAGATGACAAAGCTGAAAGTGGTTCAAAAGAATTGGAGTTCTTTGGCAGGAAGGACAAAACATTGTAGGAAAATGAGAAAATGCTAGTTAATGTTTTTTTCTCCTTTTCCCCCAATGTTTTCTCTTTTTCTCCTTAAGGTTGTTAAAGCAAGAAATTGTATGGTAAAGTGTTACTTTTTACAGGATGGCAAACATTTAGACTGTGCCATTTTCGTAAAAATGTTGTGGGAAAAGGAGAAAATGCTCATTACCAGCATTTTCTCCTTTTTTTTCCCCACAGTGTTTTCAAAATCCTCTTGTCAATTATTTCTGTGGTAAAGGGTTAATGATCTTTTGATTTTTGATTGGTTATAACATTGATTACTGAAGCCATGTAAAAATTAGCATGATTCTTTTGAGAAAAGAATTTGACAATTTTTTTGAGAAGTTACATTCTTATAACCTTTCAATCTGTATAGTTCAACATGTGATGCTTTAGGCTGTTTATGCTGTAACCCATAGGGCTGTGAGTTAAAGCCCAGTTGAAACCCCAAAGAATTTAAAGATATTTTGGTCCCCTTTTTTTTTAAAACTCACATGGGAATGAAGCGTCCAGAGTTGAGCTATTGTGATTGGTTGTTATCTTTTGTCCATATTTTCCTGTTAATGTGAAAAGCATAAGAAATGGGGATCAAATGGAAAAGAAATTTAAATAGTTTATAAAAAATTGAAAAAAAAAAAAAAAATAATAATAATAAAATAAAAATAATAATAAAAAAAAAAATTGAAAAAAAAAAAAAAATTATTAATAACGAGAAATGATGACAGTTATTTTAAGAAAAAATAAAAAAGCAAATAAAAATTGATATATTTTATGAAAAAAAAAAAAAAAAAAAAAATTATTAATAACGAGAAATGATGACAGTTATTTTAAGAAAAAATAAAAAAGCAAATAAAAATTGATATATTTTATGAAAAAAAAAAAAAAAAAAAAAATTATTAATAACGAGAAATGATGACAGTTATTTTAAGAAAAAATAAAAAAGCAAATAAAAATTGATATATTTTATGAAAAAAAAACAAAAAAAAAAAAACAACGTATATTCAAGGGAAAAAAAAAAAAAAAAAAAAAAAAAAAATAAAAAGTGTATATTTAAGAAGTATGTGTGTGGTTATTAAAGAATAAAATTACCTTGATTTTAACAAAAGATTGTGCTCATCCATAGTGCAACAGATTTCAATCCTATACTTCCAAATCTCAAGCAGTTGTGTTTAAGATCTGGGACCAAAATGTAAAAATGTAAAAAAAAAAAATCATCTTCTTATGCAAAGTCAGATGTTCAGGATCTTTATTCCAAAAATATTCAAGTAAAGCACTCAATGAGATGCTTTCCAAGATTGTTAAAGAAGTAAATTTCAGTTTTTAATACCCATGTCTAACATGATGATTTATGATAGAAATTGTTAATCCAGAAATAACAAAAGTAATGTGATGTTTTATGCAATGTTGGTTGTTAAGGACATTAAATAGAAAAGTAAATAAGTGAAATATTGCTGAAAGACTTATGCTGATGTTATTCGTTTGTCTGCTTACAAAAATTAAGACTGAGAAGAATTATTAGACAGTAAATCAAATCTACATCAAATGTTAGGATTTCTCAGTGAAATGATTGAAAGCATTTTCAGAGCTAGTAAGTTTGTCAAAAACAGGTATACTTCACAACAGAAAGAGTTGAAATCAGATCTAGCATGTTTGAGTATAGCCAGAAAATAGCTGTAGGAAATGAAAGAAACAAGAATCACAGAAACCCCTTGGGTCAAAATTGGCCCTGTTTGGAAGGTCATAATGTTTTCATAGTCTTATATATTGAAAACTTTAGAATTCTTCTTGTTGGAGTTTGGAAGGTCATAATGTTTTCATAGTCTTATATATTGAAAACTTTAGAATTCTTCTTGTTGGAGTTTGAAAGGTCATAATGTTTTCATAGTCTTATATATTGAAAACTTTAGAATTCTTCTTGTTGGAGACCATTATGCCTTGAACATGTAATATTGGGATGTAGTATCCATTTATGACCCTGTCTGCCAGGATTGTTCAAATTACACATGTAGGGTCAAAAGCAATCCTGCTCCAAGATTGGTTCAGTTGTAGCCTTTAGTCAAATATCGTCAAATGATTAAAAGTCACTAGTTTAACATTTTCTTTTAATATTAAAAGGCATTTAAAACTTTTCAGAAACCATTAAGCATTTACAACACAATTCCCTCTTTTGACAACTCTTGGGAAGGAGACTTTTGAAAACACAGTTTTTACCATTTCCATGAGAAATCTCATTATTTTGACCAGATTTGGTTTGCCACCTAAAAATGCTTTCATTTTGGGAAAGTCTGGTTTATCATTGGGTAAAGAGGGAAGCCTAGGTCTACCAAATTTGGAATGATTTATCATTTTGTGGGCCCTCCCAATGTTCATTTTGCATATCTCATTTTACATGAGCACTGTACTCATAGGTTTAGTTCATTTAATATATGAAAAAACATGAAGGTGATTGACTTAAAACTTCATTGCTTGATGATCGGCAGTAAGAAGATGCTGCACATTCTGTCAGATTTACTGGACCCTTAATTTCATTTGATGCATAATGTAACTTGTTTCCAAGTTTGAATCCATACAGAAAGGGTCAAATTTGTCAATTCTTGACACACATGTATATATTCCCAAGTTCCCCTACATTCCTGTTTAACTTAAAGAAAAAACAATTATAGTCTAGCAGTGTTCAATCTAGGATTTGAAAAAGTGGGGGATTTATCCCCATGCTTTGAAAAAATGTGAGGGATGTTCAAAAGCTGTGGGGTCCATAAGGCAAAGTATATAACTAAAGCACAAAATTTGCTAATTTATTTAGTCATTCTTTCTGTTAGGCTAATTTCAAAAACAAGCACAAACATGATGGAGGGCTCCTCGTCCATATAATTAGAATCAATATAATATATTCAATATTGATTAAGGCTTCATCAGCTTTCTGGGATGAGGATGCATTTGCGAAGTGAATTAGTCATGTTGGGTTTCAACATTTCGGGATTGCAGACCGACCAGTTTAAAAGTTAAGAAATTTATATTACAGGAGACAGAAATGTTATGTCATACGGTCACTATGGGCAACTTTGCGGAAAAGGTGTGTTTATTTTCCAGCTTTGATAGGACATTAAGTAATCTGTCACATGTCAAAAGACTGTAAAAAAGCTCAAAGTGCAAATATTGATATAGTTCTGTATAAATTGTCTATTTCAAGTTGAAAAATATCTTCAAATGATACTCAATGTGACATTTGTATTTTAATAAAAATCGGTTTGAGGAATACACAATTTTAAGACGAAATTTCCAATATGTTGCTTATAACTGTGCTGGTTCCCAAATTGATCGTGAAGCAGAGAACCAGTAATTTCTGACAGACCGATATTCTTCCGGCATGAAAATTGCCCGATTTTTCAAATGTAAAGTGGATTCATATTAGTCTTAACCAGTGTTTGCATGCTATAGGCAAGTTATTTAAAGTAGTCAAAGTACCCTGAGAAATCTATTATGCGATTTCTAAATGTTGGGCCTTGTCCCACTTTTTCTTAGAAAATTAGCGTAAAATAAAGTATCGTGGGCAACCTATGATGGGATTGTTAAATGTGGGGGCCTTGGCACATACTGTGCCAAATTATATTAGGGATTATTTACAAAAATGTGGGTTTCCCGCAGTCCTGCAGACTAGATGAAACAGTGGTCAAGGATAGTTTATTGGACACCATAGTCTTCTTACTAGGCCATATTACAAAGGAAGAAATTAACGAAGACAGTTTGTGAGAAGAAGTAAAGAGTTACTTTGCAGTATTTGTTAAAAATTATATAGAGAGAATTGAAATTAATTGGAGTTTTATGACAAAACTTTGAAACAAAACTAGTACTGTTATTATCTTGAACTATGAAAAAAAAAGAAAATATGTCTTTAATTAAATACAGTAAAAACTTTCCGCACGATCATCCAGACACTATGAGCAACTTGCTTTTGTGAACAGTTTTTGTCAAAATGGGATTTTTCCTTCTTAAAGAAAAATGGCCACAAACTGTAAACAGGAGCACCCTAGTATTCCGAAATTAAGACCACCATTCTCAGTACCAATGATATATTACCTATAGATTTTTGAACCCGTGAAACGACCAATGTTCACAACTTCTTTACAACAGCTAATTTCACACGTCCATAATCCTGAACTGTAGGCAGCGCTACATGCATGAATATTCTTGGATCTGATTGAGTCAACAAATAATTGTCTTTCTTTAAAAGATTATTTTGTAAAATAATTCTAAAGAATGGGAAAGAAAGATTTTATTCAAAAAAAGAAAAATAAATAAAAATATTGTCTCTTTTCAAATGTGAAAAGTAATTCATATTATTTTGAACCAGTGTTTTACACGGTATAGGCTAGTTTTTCAAAGTAATCAAAGTACGGTGGGTAACCCATTCTGTGATTTTTAAATGTGGGGCCTTATCCCACACATTGTTAGAAAATTAGCATAAAGTTATCGAAATACCATAGGTAATCTATGGTGTGATTTTTAAATGCGGGGGCCTTGTCCAACACTGTGTCAGATAATATGGGGGATTATTTACAAAACGGCGGGATCCCTGCATTCCTGCAGCCTAGATAAAACACTGGTCTAGGATAGTTTATTGGACACCGCAGTCTTCTTACTAAGCCATGTTGCAAAAGAATTATGCTGCAGTCATAGAACCATAGTCACTGTTTCATAGCAAATGCCACTTCTTTCAAAATCAAACATAATCAATGCTGAAGGCAGTTCATTGGCCCACAGGTCATTTTTCTGGATCTTTTTTCTTGTTGTTACTTATAGACTATTCTATGTTCTTCTATATTCTAACTCTAGTACTTGTTTATAGCAAAGAGACTATGCTGCCTGTTGTGGAACCCTAGTCATTATTTTTGAGCCTGAGCTTTTCCTATTGAATCTAGGAAAACTGGAACCACATGCCATTTCATTAAATCAATCTGTGTTTCTGAATTTTTAACTTTTTTTTTTTGCTATCAAATTATTCTGGTTAGTTATTTTGGAGGGAAACAATTCTTGAGGTAGGTGGGTTGGTTAATGGTGTGGTGGTATTGGAGTGGGAGGATATATTTTGGATGGTGCGATAATTGGTTGTGGGTTGGGTTTGTGGGGAGGGGGTAGGTGGGTTAGGGGAGGGGTGGGGGTGGGTGGGTAAGGGGAGGGGTGGGGATGGGTGGGTTTAGGGTAGGGCAGGGTAGTATGTAGGTAGTTAGTGTACTTAAGCTTGTTTGTGAGGTAGTTTTGGTAGAGTGGGTAGGTAGAACAGAAATAGATATGTAGGTAGGTAAGGTTGGTAGAGTAGTCTAAGTAGGTAAATAGGTAGGTTAGTTGGGTAAGTAGTTAAAGTGGGTAGGTAGAGTAGTTAAATAGATAAGTTAGGTAGGTTGATTAGAGTATGTGGGTTGGATAGGTAAATTTGGTAGGTTAAGTAAGACACATATGGTATATAATGCAGGTTGGTATTGAATAACAGGCAAGAATGGTAGATGATGTAGGACATTAGAGGTAAGTAGGTGGGAAGAGTAGAGAGGTAGATAGGTTGGTAGGGTTGTAGAGAATAAGTGTAGGTAGGCAGTAGAATAGGTAGCTGAGTAGAATAAGTATGTAGGACTATCAGAAAGGTAGAGTGGATTAGGTAGGTAGAGTAGTTAGTTGGGTAGAGGAGGAAGGATGTAGAGCATGTATTTTGGTAGTTTATGTAGGTAGAGTCTGTAGGTAGGAAGAGTAGGCAGGCAGGTAGGTAGGTATGCAATTAGAGTCAGTAGGTCAGTTGGTAGATTAGGTAGGATGTAGTATGTTGATAGTGTATGTAGTTATAAAGAGTCAGTAGGTAGAAAAAATAGAAAAGGTAGGTAGATAGGCAGAGATTTTGATAGATGGGGAGAGTATGTATGTTGGTATTGTATGTAGGAATATAGAGGTAGGCAGGTAGGTAGGTAGATAGGAGGTAAATTCAATAGGTAGGTCAGTAGAATGAGTAGGATGTAGAGTATGCTGGTAGTGTACATAGAATAAGTAGGTTAGAAGGTTGGAAGGTATTTAGTTAGGTAGGTACCGGGTAGATACTTGGGTGTGGTAGGTAGGTTAGGTAACTATGTAGTATGGTAGTAGAGTAGGTTGGTTGGCAGGAAAGTTTGTAGTTTGCCAGGTTAGTAGCATAGAAAAGTTCGATAGGGATTTTTGAAGATAGAGTAAATTTAAAGGTAGAAAAGGCAGTTAAGTAGGTTTGATATGAAGGTTATTAGTGTATTGTTTATAGGAAGGGAGATAAGGGTAATGTTTTAAGGTTTGTCTGAGTTAGAAGGGAGAGAAAAGGAAGGAAGGAAGGGATAGGGAGGTGATAGGAGGAAGAGATTAAGGGGAAAGTTGGAGAAGAGAAGGAGAGCAGGAAGAAAGAAGAGAGAAAAGGAAGGAAGAAAGGGGAGGAAGAAAAGGGAAGAGAGAAGGAAGGAAGGAAGGAGGAGAGACAGAAAGAGTGAAGAAAGGAAGGAGAGAGAGAGGGAGAGTAGGAAGTTTAGAGTTGTGAGATAAGGTAGAGTAAGGAGGGAGAGGGAAGGGAGGGCAGGGTTGGAGAAGTGGAGGAAGGAGTGGAGGAAGGAAGGAGGGGAGGGGGGAGGGAGAAGTGGAGGAAGGAGAGGAGGAAGGAAGGAGGGGAGGGGGGTGGGAGAGGGAGGGGAGGGGTTGGGAGAGGTAGGGACAGGGAGGTTTGGCATAAGATAAAAGTATGCTTAATGGAGGGGATAGGGAGGAAGGAAGGCAGAAAGTAAGGGGATCAATGGAGTTGTTTAGGGCTGGAATCAGGAATGAATTTTGGGTATACTTTTGGTCATGTGGTTCCAGACAAGTTGAGTTCAAATTGCTCCCCCTTTTACACAATATTAAAGCTACATATGCAAAATACACTATTCAGTTTACAAATGTAAATGATACCGACATGAAATAGATCTAAATTGCTGTAAGGAATTAGTTGTAGAGGGAAAAAAAAACAATGCCAAGGAAACAGATGCATGAATACCCAACATTATGACATATATGTACATAATTGCTGTAAGAAATTAGTTGTAAAGGGAAAAAAAAAACAATGCCAAGGAAATAGATGCATGAATACCCAACATTATGACATATAAGTGTACATAATTTTTTTTGATAAGCAGGAAAGCATAGATAGATGCACAGTAGTTTTGTCTTCATACTATCTAGGACATCTTTGATGATGTACTGCCTTCAGTCAAAAGGAAAGTCACTTAGTCATACCTTAGAATAACAGTGGCCCAACTCAAGAGTTTAGAAAAACTTTGTTAGGTGTACTGCCTGTTATGATATATGGCATGTTGTTTACAAAGAAAGAAAGAAAATTTAAGAAGTTTTCATCAGTATTGAATAGCCCCAAAACTGCAATTGCAGTAAGACAATTTGGTAGAGGAAGTAAGAGTTACTTAGCAGTATTTGTTAAAAATTATATAGAGAGAATTGAAATTAATTGGAGTTTTATGACAAAACTTTGAAACAAAACTAGTACTGTTATTTTCTTAAACTACAAAAAAGAAAAATGTCTTTAATTAAATACAGTAAAAACTCTCCTCATGATCACCCCGACAATATGAGCAATTTACTGTTTCATACGATTTTTGTCAAAACAGATTTTTTTCTTCTTCATGATCAATGGTCGCGAACTGGAAATACGAGCACCCCAGTAAAATAGTAATGAGAATGATTCTAGGAAAAATGAATTAAAGAAATATGAATTGATATATTTTATGGAAAAAATAAATACAAAAAATATTGCCAGAGAAAGTAAAACAGTGTGCATATTCAAAAAATGTGGGTGTGTGGTGACTAGAGAATAGTAAAAAAAAGTGTCAAGAATGTTATGATTTAAAAAAAAAAAAAAAGTAATAATTGGGGCCAAAACAAAAAAAATTGAAATATTTTATAAAAATTGAAAAAATAAATAAATAAATAAAAATAAATACATAAATATTTGACATGAGAAAAGAAAAAAAAAAAAAGTCAATGATTTTAATAAAAAATAAAAAAGAAATAAAAATTGATATATTTTAATGAAAATATGAAAAAAAAAAAAAAAAAAAAAAAAGCCTAACTATTCTAATTGTAAAATGGGATTTGTATTTTTTTTAATTGATGAGAATGATTTTAAGAAAAACAAATTAAAGAAATACAAATTGATGTATTTTATTGAAAAAAATAAATACTAAAAATATTGCCTGAGAAAATAAATAAGTGTGCATATTCAAAAAATGTGGGTGTGTGGTGACTAGAGAATAGTAAAAAAAAAGTATCAAGAATATTATGATTTTGAAAAAAAAAAAAAAAAAAAAAGTAATGATTGGGGATAAAACAAAAAAATTGAAATATTTTATAAAAATTGAAAAAAAAAAAAAAATAAAAAAAAAATAAATAAATAAATACATAAATATTTGTAATGAGAAAAGAGAAAAAAAAAAGTCAATGCTTTTAATAAAATATAAAAAAGAAATAAAAATTGATATATTTTATGAAAATATGGAAAAAAAAAAAAAAAAAAAAGCCTAACTTTTCTAATTGTAAAATGGGATTTGTATTTTTTTTTAATTGATGAGAATGATTTTAAGAAAAACGAATACTAAAAATATTGCCTGAGAAAGTAAAAAAGGGTGCATAAAGGGTGCATATTTAAAAAAATGTGGGTATGTGGTGACTAGAGAATAGTAAAAAAAGTGTCAAGAATATTATGAATTAAAAAAAAAAAGTAAGAATTGGGGATAAAATGGAAAAGAAATAGAAATATTTTACAGAAAAAAAAAAAAAAAAAATATTTGTAATGGAAAAAAAAAACAAAGTCAATGATTTTAATAAAAAATAAAACGAAATAAAAATTGATATATTTTATGAAAATACAAAAAAAAAAAAAAAAAAAAAATGCCTGACTTTTGTAATGGTAAAAAGGGATTCGTATTATTTTTTTAATTGGTGATTACATGGTAAAGTCTAGTATTTCTAAGTAATTAAAGTACCGTGGGTAACCTAAGATGTGATTTTCTAGTGTTTGGCCTTGTCCCACACTTCGTTAGAAAATGAGCATAAAATAAAGCGTTGTGGGTAACCTAAGATGTGATTTTTAAGTGTTTGGCCTTGTCCCACACTTGTTAGAAAATGAGCGTAAAATAAAGTGTTGTGGGTAACCTATGATGGGATAATTAAATGTGGGGGCCACCATGTCCCACACTGTGCCAAATAATAATTTTTTTTACAAAAATGCATGATTCACGCAATCCTGCTGCCTAGATGAAACACTAGTCTACGATAGTTCATTGGACAATGTACTCTTCTTACCAAGCCATATTGCAAAAGAATTTTGCTGCAGACATAGAACCGTAGTCACTATTTCTTAGTTAGAGCCACTTTTATCAAAATTAAACAGATAATAATGCTGAAGGCAGTTCATTGGCCCACAGGTCCTTGTTCTGGATTCTTTTGTTTTTCTTGTTGTTACTTGTAGATTATTCTATGCTCTTCTATGTTCTAACTCTAGTACATGCCTATAGCAAAGACCTTATGCTTGCAATTGTGGAGCCCTAGTCATGATTTCTGAGTCTGAGCTATTTCTATTGAATCTAAGAATACTGGAACCACATGCCATTTTTACTAAATCCATATGTGTTTCTTAATTTGTAAATGTAATTTCTTTTTATCAACTTATTCTGGTTAGTTATTTGGGAAGGAAATTATTCTTAGATAGGTGGGTTGGTTAAAGGTGCAGTTGTATTGAAAAGGGAGAATATATTTTGGATAGGATAGATAATTGGTTTTGGGATGGGTGAGGAAGGGGAAGGGTTGGTTAGGGGAGGGGTGGGGATGGGTGGGTTCAGGGTAAGGAGGGGTAGTATGTAGGTAGTTAGTGTACTTAAATTTGTGAGGTAGTTTTGGTAGAGTGGGTAATTAGAATAGAAGTAGTATATAGGTAGGTAGGTAGGGTAGTCTAAGTAGGTAGGTTTAGTAGGGTAAGTAGTTAGGTTAAGTGGAGTGGATAGGTAGAGTACTTAAATAGGTAAGTAGAGTAGGTAGGTTGGATAGCAGATTTGGTTGGTTAATTAGGTAGGCAAGACAGATACGGTAGGATATGAAGTTTGGTAATAACAAGTAGGCAAGGAGGGTAGATGAAGTAGGACATAGGGGTAAGAGGATGGGAAGAGTAGACAGGTAGATAGGCCAGTAGGATTGTAGATAAGTAGTGTAGTTAGGCATTAGAGTATGTAGCTAAATAGAATGGGTATTTGGGAATAGTAGGAAGGTAGAGTGAATTTGGTAGTCAGGTAGAGTAGGTAGGATGTAGATTATGTATATTGGTAGTTTATGTAGGTAGGTAATGTTTGAAGGTAGAAGGAATAGGCATGCAGGTAGGTAGGTACATTAGTAGATTCAGTAGGTAGGTTGGTAGAGTAGATAGGATGTAGTATGTTGGTAGTGTATGTAGATATAAAGAGTGAGGAGGTAGAAAAAGTAGGCAGGTAGTAGGTAAGCAGACAGTTTGGTAGATTAGTAGGTACAGTATGTTTTAAGGTTAGCTTAAAATGTTTAAGATTAGTTTAAGTCAGAGTCAGAAGGGAGTGAAGGGGAAGGAAGGGAGAGGGAGGTGGTGAGAAGAGGAAAAGATAGAAGGGAAGGTAGAAGAGAATGAGAATAAGAAGGAAGAAAGAAGAGAGAAGAGGAAGAAAGGGGAGGAATAAAAGGAAGGAAAGGAAAGAGAGAAAGAAGGAAGGAAGGAGGAGAGGAAGAAAGGAAGAGAGTGGTGGAAGAAAGGGGAGAGAGAGGGAGAGTAGGAAGGTAGAGTTGTTAGATAAGGTAGAGTAAGGAGAAACAGGTAAGGGAGGGTAAGGTTGGAGGAGATCAGGAAGGAGTGGGTGGGAGAGGGAGAGGAGGGTTGGGAGAGGTAGGGATGTGGAGGTGGGGCATAAGATAAAATTAGGCATTATGGAGGGGATAGGGAGGGAGGAAGGCAGCAAGGAAGGGATCAATGGAGTTGTCTAAGGCTGAAATTAGACTGGAAAAAATTTAGATGTATTTTTGGTCATGTGGTTCCAGACAAGTTGAGTTCAAATTGCTTCCCCTTTTACACAATATTAAAGCTATGTATGCAAAATACATTGTACTCCGTTTGACTTAAATGATAGAGACTTGAAAGAGATTTAGATATCTTGAAGAAATTCAGATGTAGATAGCAGGAAAAAAAAAACAGTGGATATGGCAAGGAAATAGATGCATGGTTACCCAACATTATGGTTACCCAACATTATGACACAATGACTTCTGAGAGAAGAATCACTGTGATGAATGCATATATACTGTACATAATATTTTTTGGATAAGCTGGAAAACATGGATAGATGCACAATATTTTTGTGTTGATTCTATCTAGGACATGTTTGATGATGTATTGCCTTCAGTCAAAATGTAAGTCGCTAGGTCATACTTAGAATAACAGTGCATGCGAAGTTACAACCACCATTCTTAGTACAAATGATAAACTACCTGTAGATTTTGAATCCATGAAACGACCAATTTTCACGACTTCTTTACAACAGCTAATTTTCATACATCTGTAATCTGTAGGCAGTGCTACATGTATGAATATTCTCAGGTCCAACGGAATCGACAAATGATTGCCATCCTTTAAAAGATTTCTTTGTCAAATAACTCTAAGATTGAGAAAAAAGTGTGTATATTAAAAAATGTGGGTAGGTGGTGACTTGGGAATAGTAAAAAATTATTTAGAATATTATGATAAAAAAAAAAAAAAAAAATAGATGAATAAATGAATAAACCATAACAAATAGGAATAAAATGGAAAAGAAATTGAAATACCCTTTTAAAGAATTGAAAATATGAATAAAAAAAAGGGAAAACAATAAATGATATAAATATTTTATTGATAACAAAAAATAATTGTGAGAATGATTTTAAGAAAAAATAACTAAAAAAGAAATAAAAATTGATATATTTTATAAAAATATGAAAAAAAAAAAAAAAAAAAAAACCCTGACTTCCCTAATGTGAAAAGCAATTCTAATTACTTTTAACCAGTGTTTACATGCTATAGGCTAGGTTTTTGAAATAGTCTACTATGGGTAACCTATAATGTGATTATTAAATGCGGGGCCTTGTCCTACGCTGTCAGAAAATAAGCGTAAAATAAAGTACCATGGGTGACCTATGATGTGACAGTTAAATGTGGGAACCTTGTCCTACTCTGTGCCAGATAATGTGGAGGATTATTTACAAAAACATGTAGGACTTCCACAGTTCTGCAGCTTAGATGAAACACTGGTGTAGGATAGTTTATTGGACACTGTAGTCTTCTTACTAAGCCATATTGCAAAGGAATTATGCTGCACTTGTAGAACCATAATCACTGTTTCATAGCCAAAGCTGCTTCTTTCAAAATCAAACAGAAAAAAATGTTGAAGGCAGTTCATCGGCCCACAGGTCATTGTTGTGGATTCTTTTTCTTGTTGTTACTTGTAGGTTATTCTATGTTCTTCTATATTCTAACTCTAGTACTTGTTTATAGCTAAGAAATAATGCTTGCAATTGTAGAACCCAAGTCATGATTTCTAAGCCTGAGATTTTTCTGATGAATGTAAGAATACTGGAATCACATGCCATTATTAATGAATCTCTCTGTGTTTCTTAATTTTCAAATGTATTTTTTTTGCCATCAAATTATTCTGCATGGGAGGGAAATTATTCTTGGGTTAGGTGGGTTGGTAAAGGTGTGGTGGTATTGGAGTGGACAGATATATTTTGTATGGGAAATAATTTAATTGGTTGTGGGTTGTGTTTGTAGGGATGGGGTTGGGTGGGTTAGGGGAGGGGTGGGGGTGAGTGGGTTAGGGGAGGGGTATGGGTGAGTGGGTTAAGGGAAGGGAGGGTTAGTATGTAGGTAGTTAGTGTACTTGAGTCTGTGAGGTTGAGTGGGTAGGTCGAGTTGGTAAGTAGAATAGCAGTAGTAGATAGGTAGGTAGGTAAGGTAGGTAGAATAGTGGTAGTAGGTAGATTAAGTAGGGTAACTGGGTAGGTAGAGCAGTTAAACAGATAAGTAGAGTCTGTAGGTTGGAAGAGTAGGCAGGATGATAGAGGTAGATAGATGGGAAGAGTAGAGAGGTAGATAGGTCAGTAGTGTTGTAGAGAAGTGGTGTAAATAGATGGAAGAGTAGGAAGCTAAGCAGAATAGGTATGTAGGAATAGCAGGAAGATAGAGTAGATAAGGTAGGTAGAGCAGTTAGTTGTTTAGAGTAGGTAAGATGTAGAGATATATTTTGGTAGTTTATGTGGGTAGGTAGAGTCTGTAGGTAGCAAAAGTAGGCAGGCAGGTAGGAAGGTATGTAATAATAGTCAGTATGTAGGTGTGCAGAATAGGTAGTATGTAGCTGTGTATATTGGGTGCATATATAGGAATAAAGAGTCTGTAGTTTGGAAAAGTAGGCAGGTTGTTAGGTAGGCAGACAGTTTGGTAGATTGTTTGTTAGAGTATGTATGTTGGTAGAGTATGTAGGGAGGAAGATTAGGCAGGTAGGTAGGTAGATAGGATTGAGTCAGTTAGTAGGTGGGTAGAATGAATAGGATGTAGAGTATGCTGGTAGTGTATGTAGAGTCTGTAAGAAGGAAGACTAGACCAACAAGAAAGAAGGTAGGTTAGTAGGTAGGTAGGTACTTGGTAGATACTTGGGTTGGTAGATAGGTTAGGTAGCTATGTAGTCTGGTAGTAGTGTAGGTTGGTTGGTAGGCAGGTTTGTAGTTTGCAGTAGTTTTTAGTACAGTAGAAAAGTTTGAGTGGGAAGTTTTATAGATAGAGTAACTTTAAAGGTGAAAAGGTAGTCAAGTAGGTTTCATATGAAAGTTAGCTGTGTATTTTTGTAGGAAGAGAGATTTTGGTGATGTTTTAAGGTTAGTTTATAATGTTTAAGATTAGTTTAAGTCAAAAGGGAGTGAAAGGGAAGGAAGGAAGGGAGAGGGAGATGGTGAGATGAGGAAGAGATGGAGGGGAAGGTAGTAGAAGAGAAGGAGAACAGGAAGGAAGAAAGAAGAGAGAAGAGGAAGGAAGAAAGGGGGAATAAAAGGAGAGAGAATGAAGGAAGGAAGGAGGAGAGGAAGAAAGGGAGAGAGTGGTGGAAGGGAGGGGAGAGAGAGGTAGAGTATGAAGTTAGGGTTGTTAGATAAGGTAGATTAAGGAGGGATGGGTAAGGGAGGGTAAGGTTGGAGAAGTGGAGGAAGGAGAGGAGGAAGGAAGGAGGGGAGGGGGGAGGGAGAAGTGGAGGAAGGAGAGGAGGAAGGAAGGAGGGGAGGGGGTGGGAGAGGGAGGGGAGGGGGGTGGGAGAGGGAGGGGAGGGGTTGGGAGATGTAGGGACAGGGAGGTTGGGCCTAAAATAAAAGTAGGCATAATGGAGGGGAAAGGAAGGCAGAAGGGAAGGGATCAATGAAGTTTTTTAGGGCTTAAATTAGAGTGGAAAAAATTTAGATGTATTTTTGGTCATGTGGTTCCAGACAAGTTGAGTTTAAATTGCTTACCCTTTTACACAATATTAAAGCTACATATGCAAAATACATTGCTTGTATTCTATTTACAAATGTAAATGATACATATGTGAAGGAAATCTAAATTGTTTTAAGAAATTCAGATGTACATAGCAGAAAAAAAGAAGAGGGAAAAAAAGAGGAAAGATATGCTAAGGAAGTAGATGCATGGATACCCAACATTATGACAATGACTTCTGAGAGAAGAATGAATGGGTCTGGTGAATGCATAGACATGTATACTGTACATGATATTTTTTGGATAAGCAGGAAAGCATTAATAGATGCACAGCATTTTTACCCTTTCAGTCAAAGGGAAAGTCACTAGGTCATTGAAAAACGGTGGGTGCAGTCTAGAAGTTCAGGAAAACATTGTTGGGTGTATTGGCTGCTGTGATGTATCTGACATGTCGCTTACAAAGAAAGAAAGTGACAGAAATAGAAGTTTTCATCAGTATTGAATAGCTAAAAACTGCAGTAATTATGAGAAAATTCTGTAGAGGAAGTAAGATTTGCAGTATTTGTAAAAAATAATACAGAAAGAAATATAATTAGAGTTTTATGACAAAACTTTGAAACAAAACTTCTAATGTTTTTATTTTAAATTATAAAAAAAAATAAGTCCTTAAATACAGTAAAAACTCTCCTAACAACGGCCCCAACAGTATATATATTTAACATATATATAACAATAACATTTTGTGGATGAGCAGGAAAGCATGGATAGATGCACCATATTTTTGTGTTAATTCTATCTAGGACATGTTTGATGATATATTGCCTTCAGTCAAAAGGAAAGTCACCAGGTCATACCTTAGAAAAACAGTGCATGTAGTCAAGAGTTCAGGAAAATATTGTTACTTTACTGGTGTGATATATCTGTCATATTGCGTATGAAGAAAGAAAATGATAGAAGTTTTCATAAATACTGAATAGCCCAAAAACTGCAGATGCTATGAGACAATTTAGTAGAAGAAGTAATGGTTACTTTGCAGTATTTGTTAAAAATTATATAGAAAGAATTGAAATTGATAGGAGTTTTATGACAAAACCTTGAAATCGTATTGTTTTTATCTTAAACTACAAAAAAGAAAATATGTCTTTAATTAGATACAGTAAGTTTTCGCCTCACTTCCACCCCGCCAATACGAGCAATTCACTATTTTGCACAATTTTTGTCAAAACAGAATTTTTCCTTCTTAATAATCATTAGTCACGAACCGTAAATACGAGCACCCTGGTATTCCGAAGTTACAACCACCATTCTTAGGACAAATGATAAACTACCTAAAGATTTTGAATCCATGAAACGACCAATTTTCACAAATTCATTACAACAGCTAATTTTCATACATCTGTAACCAGTAGGCAGTGCTACATGTATGAATATACATCCAAAGGAATCAACAAATAATTGTCATTCTTTAAAAGATTTCTTTGTAAATTAACTCTAAAGAATGAGAAAAAAGTGTGCATGTTGAAAAATTTGAATATGTGGTGACTAGAGAGTAGTAAAAAAGCAACAAGGAAAAAAAAAACAGAAAGAAATAATAAATAAATGAATGAATAAATAAACCATAAAAAATGGGAATAAAATGGAAAAGAAATTAAAATATTTTTTAAAAAATTGAAGAAGGAAATATAAATAGAAAAAAAAAATAATAAAAAAATAGGAAAACAAAACAAAAAAAAAAAAAAAAAATGAAAAAGATATAAGCATTATATTTATAACAAAAAATGATTGTGAGAATGATTTTAAGAAAAAATGAAAAAAAAAATGTACATAAATAAAAATTGATATATTTTATGAAAAAAAAAAAAAAAAAAAAATCGCCTCACTTCTCTAATGTGAAAAGCATTTCTAATTGCTTTTAACCAGTGTTTATATGCTATAGGCTAGGTTTTTGAAATAGTCAAATTACCATGGGTAACCTATAATGTGATTTTTACTGTTAGCTATAAACTGTTTTTCACTGTTAGAAAATGAGCATAAAATAAAGTACCATGGGTAACCTATGATGTGATTGTTTAATTTGGGAACCTTGTCCTACACTGAGCCAGGTAATATGGAAGATTATTTACAAAAGAAATGTGGGACTTCCGCTATTCTGCAGCTTAGATGAAACACTGGTCTAGGATAGTTTATTGGACACCATAGTCTTCATACTAGGCCATATTGCAAAGGAATTATGCTGCAGTTGTAGAACAGTAGACACTATAACATAGCCAAAGCTGCTTCTTTCAAAATCAAACAGATAATAATGTTGAAGGCAGTTCATCGGCCCACAGGTCATTGTTGTGGATTCTTTGTTTTTCATGTTGTTACTTGTAGATTATTCTATGCTCTTCTATATTCTAACTGTAGTACTTGTTTATAGCTAAGAAATAATGCTTGCAATTGTAGAACCCAAGTCATGATTTCTAAGCCTGAGATTTTTCTGATGAATGTAAGAATACTGGAATCACATGCCATTATTAATGAATCTCTCTGTGTTTCTTAATTTTCAAATGTAATTTTTTTTGCCATCAAATTATTCTGCATGGGAGGGAAATTATTCTTGGGTTAGGTTGGTTAGCTAAAGGTGTGGTGGTATTTGAGTGGTAGGATATATTTTGTATGGGGGATAATTTAATCGTTTGTGGGTTGGGTTTGTGGGGAGGGATTGGGTTGGGTGGGTTAGGGGAGGGGTGGGGGTGGGTGGGTTAGGGGAGGGGTAGGGGTGAGTGGGTTAAGGGAAGGGAGGATTAGTATGTAGGTAGTTAGTGTACTTGAGTCTGTGAGGTTGAGTGGGTAGGTCGAGTTGGTAAGTAGAATAGCAGTGGTAGATAGGTAGGTAGGTAAGGTAGGTAGAATAGTGGTAGTAGGTAGATTAAGTAGGGTAAATAGTTAGGGTAACTGGGTAGGTAGAGCAGTTAAACAGATAAGTAGAGTCTGTAGGTTGGAAGAGTAGGCAGGATGATAGAGGTAGATAGATGGAAAGAGTAGAGAGGTAGATAGGTCAGTAGTGTTGTAGAGAAGTGGTGTAAACAGATGGAAGAGTAGGAAGCTAAGCAGAATAGGTATGTAGGAATAGCAGGAAGATAGAGTAGATAAGGTAGGTAGAATAGTTAATTGGGTAGAGTAGGTAGGATGTAGAGATGTATTTGGTAGTTTATGTAGGTAGGTAGAGTCTGTAGGTAAGAAAGGTAGGCAGGCAGGTAGGAAGATATGTAATAAGAGTCAGTAGGTAGTTCTGTAGAATAGGTAGGATGTAGCTGTGTATATTGGTTGCATATATAGGAATAAACAATCAGTAGTTTGGAAAAGTAGGCAGGTTGTTAGGTAGGCAGACAGTTTGGTAGATTGTTTGTTAGAGTATGTATGTTGGTAGAGTATGTAGGGAGGAAGATTAGGTAGGTAGATAGGGTTGAGTCAGTAAGTAGGTGGGTAGAGTGAATAGGATGTAGAATATGCTGGTAGTGTATATAGAGTCTGTAGGAAGGAAGACTAGACCAACAAGAAAGAAGGTAGGTTAGTAGGTAGGTAGGTACTTCATAGGTACCTGCGTTGGTAGATAGGTTAGGTAGCTAGGTTAGGTAGCTATGTAGTCTGGTAGTAGTGTAGGTTGGTTGGTAGGCAGGTTTGTAGTTTTCAAGGTCATTACAGTACAAAAGTTCGAGTCTTAACGATAGAGTAACTTTAAAGGTAAAAAGATAGTCACGTAGGTTTCATATGAAGGTTAGCTGTGTATTTTTGTAGGAAGAGAGATTTTGGTAATGTTTTAAGGTTAGTTTATAATGTTTAAGATTAGTTTAAGTCAGAAGGGAGTGAAAGGGAAGGAAGAAAGGGAGAGGGAGATAGTGAGATGAGGAAGAGATGGAGGGGGAGGTAGTAGAAGCGAAGGAGAACAGGAAGGAAGAAAGAAGAGAGAAGAGGAAGGAAGAAAGGGGAGGAATAAAAGGAAAGGAAAGAGAGAATGAAGGAAGGAAGGAGGAGAGGAAGAAAGGGAGAGAGTGGTGGAAGGAAGGGGAGAGAGAGGTAGAGTATGAAGTTAGCGTTGTTAGATAAGGTAGAGTGAGGAGGGATGGGTAAGGGAAGGCAAGGTTGGAGAAGTGGAGGAAGGAGAGGAGGAAGGAAGGAGGGGAGGGGGAAGGAAGGAGGGGAGGGGGGTGGGAGAGGGAGGGGAGGGGTTGGGAGAGGTAGGGACAGGGAGTTTGGGCATAAGATAAAAGTAGGCATAATGGAGGGGAAAGGGAGGAAGGAAGGAAGACAGAAAGGAAGGGATCAATGGAGTTCCTTAGGGCTGAAATTAGAGTTGAAAAAATTTAGATGTATTTTTGGTCATGTGGTTCCAGACAAGTTGAGTTCAAATTGCATCCCCTTTTATGCAATATTAAAGCTACATATGCAAAATACATTGCTTGTATTCTATTTACAAATGTAAATGATACAGATGTGAAAGAAATCTAAATTGTTTTAAGAAATTCAGATGTATATAGAAGAGGGAAAAAAAAAAAAAAAAAAAAACAGGAAAGACATGCTAAGGAAGTAGATGCATGGACACCCAACATTATGACACAATAACTTCTGAGAAAAGAATGAATGGTTCTGATGAATGCATGTACATGTAAACTGTACATGATATTTTTTGGATAAGCAGGAAAGCATTAATAGATGCACAGCATTTTTATCTTGATACTATCTAGGACATTTTTGATGATGTATTGCTTTCAGTCTAAAGGAAAGTCACCGGGTCATTGAAAAACGGTGGGTGCAGTCTAGAAGTTCAGGAAAACATTGTTAGGTGTATTGGCTGCTGTGATGTATCTGACATGTCGCTTACAAAGAAAGAAAATGATAGAAGTTTTCATCAATATTGTATAGCTAAAACCTGCAGTTGTTTTGAGACAATTCTGTAGAGGAAGTAAGATTTGCAGTATTTTTAAATGTGGGGCCTTGTCCTACACTTGTAGAAAACAAGCGGAAAACAAAGTACCATGGGTAACCTATGACATAATTTTTAAATGTGGGGCCTTGTCCTACAATATTAGAAAACGAGCGTAAAATAAAGTACCATGGGTAACCTATGATGTGATTGTTAAATGTGGGAATCTTGTACTACACTGTGCCAGATAATGTGGAGGATTGTTTACAAAAGAAATGTGGGACTTGCACTATTCTGCAGCTTAGATGAAACACTGGTCTAGGATAGTTTATTGGACACCATAGTCTTCTTACTAGGCCATATTACAGAGGAATTATGCTGCAGTTGTAAAACCATATTCACTATTGCATAGCCAAAGCTGCTTCTTTCAAAATCAAACAGATAATAATGCTGAAGGCAGTTCATCAGCTCATAGGTCATTGTTCTGAATTCTTTGTTTTTCTTATTGTTTCTTGTAGATTATTCTATGCTCTTCTATATTCTAACTCTAGTACTTGTTTATAGCTAAGAAATAATGCTTGCAATTGTAGAACCCAAGTCATGATTTCTAAGCCTGAGATTTTTCTGATGAATGTAAGAATACTGGAATCACATGCCATTATTAATGAATCTCTCTGTGTTTCTTAATTTTCAAATGTAATTTTTAGCTCCACTGGCCAAAGGCCAGCGGGCTTATGTCATGGCCCGGTGTCCGTCGTGCGTCCGTCCGTCCGTGCGTTAACTTTTATTTCAAACATCTTCTCCTCTGAAACTACCCATCCAATTTTCACAGAAATGATCCTGCCATGGTCCTCTTCAGAATTTCTTGAAAGAATTTGATTCCTTCAAAAACTCTGGTTGCCATGGCAACAAAACTGAAAAATATTGGAAATCTTTAAAAATCTTCTTGTCTGAAACCATAAGGCATAGGGCTACCAAATTTGGCATGTAGCTTTATGTAGTAGACCTCTATCAAGTTTCTTCAAATTATAGCCCTGGGGTCAAAATTGGCTCTGCTCCAGGGGTCACAAGTTTTACATAGGCTTATATAGAGAAAACTTTAAAAATCTTCCTGTACCTAGCCATAAGGCCTAGAGCTACCAAATTTTGCATGTTGCTATATCTAGTGGGCCTCTACCAAGCGGGCCAAAATTTTAGCCCTGGGGTCAAAATTGGCCCCGCCGCAGGGGTCACAAGTTTTACATGGGCTTACATAGTGACAACTTAAGAAATCTTCCTGTTTTGATTTTTTTTTTGAAATTAGCCTTGCATCAGGGGTCTTATGTTTTACAGGGGCTTCATATGGACAAAACTTGAAAATCACTGTATTTATAACCATACAGCATAGACTTGTATTATTTTGGCATGTGGCTTTATCTTGTTGACCTCTACCAGGGTTCAAGTAACTATAGCTCTGGGATCAAAAATGGCTTTGCCTTGCGGGTCTCAACTTTTACATGGGCTTTTACAGAGAAAACTGTAAGTCTTCATTTTGAAACCATTTGGCTCAGAATTGAAATGTTGAGTATTTATGGTTTATATTTATAAGCCAGTGGAGCGATACAGGGCCATCATGGCCCTCTTGTTTTTTCCATCAAATGATTCTGCATTGGAGGGAAATTATTCTTGGGGCAGGTGGGTTAGTTAAAGGTGTGGTGGTATTGGAGTGGGAGGATATATTTCGTATGGGGGATAATTTCATTGGTTGTGGGTTGGGTTGGGGGTGTAGGGGAGGGGAGGGGTTGGGGGTGGGGTAGGGTAGGGTAGGGTAGGGGAGGGGGTGGGGGGGGTGGGTTTAGCGAAGGGAGGGGTAGTATGCAGGTAGTTAGTGTACTTAAGTTTGTGAGGTAGTTTTGGCAGAGTGTGTAAGTAGAATAGATGTGGTACATAGCTAGGTATGTTAGGTAGGTAGAGTAGTCTAACTAGGTAGGTTAGGTAGGGTATGTAGTTAGGTTAAGTGGGTAATTAGAGTAGTTAAATAGATAAGTTAGGTAGGTGAGTAGAGTAGGTAGGCTGGATTATAATTTGGGTATGTTAATTAGGTAGGTAAGACATATGGTAGGTAATGCAGTTTGGTAACGAAAAACAACTAGGCAAGGAGGGTAGATAAAGTGGGACAGTGGAGGTAAGTTGATGGAAAGAGTAAAGAGGTACATAGCTTGGTAGGATTGTCTAGAAATAGTGAAAGTAGGCAGTAGAGTAGGTAGCTAAGTAGAATAGGTATGTAGAAATAGTAGGAAAGTAGAGTGGATTAGGTAGGTAGAGTAAGTAGGTTGGTAGAGTAGGTTAGGATGTAGAGCATATATTTTGCTAGTTTATGTAGGTAGGTAGAGTCTTTAGGTAGGAAGAGGAAGGAATGGATGGGATCTGTCTGTAGTAAGACCAGGGACTTCATGACAGGTCTTTGAAGTGCCTTTCTTAGTGCGGCATTCAAACTAAGACTGCCTAAGATCAATAAATGTGTTGGTAAAGGAAAATGACAAACCAAAAGTTTCTGCAGAGTGTCTTTCTGAGAGGGTTTCAGGCAGGTAGGTAGGTACGTAAGTACTGTCAGTAGGTAGGTTAGTAGAGCAGGTAGGATGTTGATATGTATGTTGATACTGTGCATGGGTATATAGAGTCAGTAGGTAGGAAAAGTAGGCAGGTTGTTAGGTAGGCATACGTTTTGGTAGGTAGGTAAAGTATGTTGGTATTCTGTGTAGGAAGAAAGAGTTGGTAGGTAGGTAGATACGAGAGTAGAGTCAATAGGTAAGTCGGTAGAATGACTAGGATGTAGAGTATGCTAGTAGTGTATGTAGAGTCAGTAGGTATTTAGGTGGGTAGGTACAGATAAGTAGGTCAGTAGGTATTTAGGTGGGTAGGTAGGTACTTGGTAGACACTTGGGTTGGTAGGTAGGTTAGATAACTATGTAGTCTGGTAGTAGAGTAGGTTGGTTGGTAGGCAGGTTTGTAGTTTGCTAGGTTAGTAGAGAAGGAAAGTTTGAGTAGGAGTTTTGAAGATAGAGTAATTTTCAAAGTAGAAAAAGATGGTTAAGTAGGTTTCATATGAAGGTCAGTAGTGTATTTTTTTATAGGAAAGTAGATTTGAGGAAGAAGAGATGAAGGGCAAGGTAGGGGAAGAGAAGGAGAACAAGAAGGAAGAGAGAAGAGGAAGGGAGAAAGGTGAGGAGGGAAAGGAAGAAAAGGAGGAGAGAAGGAAGGAAGGAGGAGAGGAAGAAAGGGTGAGAGTGGTGGAAGGAAGGGGAGAGAGTGGGAGTAGGAAGGTTAGAGTTGTTAAATAAGGTGAAGTAAGGAGGGAAGGGGAAGGGCGGGTAAGGTTGGAGAAGTGGAGGTAGGAGAGGAGGAAGGAAGGAGGGGGAGGGAGAAGTGGAGGAAGGAGAGGAGGAAGGAAGGAGGGGAGGGGGGTGGGAGAGGGATGGGAGGGTTGGGAGAGGTGGGGCATAAGATAAAAGCAGGCATTATGGAGGGGAAAGGGAGGGAGGAAAGCAGGAAGGAAGGGATCAATGGAGTTGTTTAGGGCTGAAATTAGGAAGGAATTTTAGATATATTTTTGGTCATGTGGTTCCAGACAAGTCTCATTCAAATTGCTTCCCCTTTTATACAATATTAATGCTACATATGCAAAATACATTGCTTGTATACTATTTACAAAAGTAAATGATGCAGATGTGAAAGATCTAAATTGTTTTAAGAAATTCAGATGTAGATAGCAGAAAAAAGAAACAGAAAAGACATGCCAAGGAAGTTGATGCATAGATACCCATCATTATGACACAATGACTTCTGAGAGAAGAATATTGGTTCTGATGAACGCATATATACAGTACATAATATTTTTGTCTGATTTTTTCCCGGTTGGGGCAAACTTTCTTTCTGGCAATTTTTCTCTCTCATCTCTGCTGCATGTGAGAAGGAAGTCAGTGGCTTGGAAAGAAAGTTATGTTAGTTCAGGTCTGAGAAAGCCAGGAAACACATGCACATGTGCAATGGCCGCCTTCACATGACCTTAGTTGTCAAAACGGCATTAAACTCAAACACAATCATTTTGTTGTTTTTTTCTTAAGTTAAATGAATCTGGTTGAGTTTTTGATTCAACACCTAAGAAATGATCAGCTGTTTTGCATCGTTTATACCAGTCATGAAGTGATGGAGTGAAAAAGATGGAACCATCTTGTAATCTAACAAAATTGACCACATTATAGTCCTTTGGTCAAATTAAAAAACCTCAGGGTCACACATTTTATATTGGCTTTGTAATGACATCTCAAAAGAATTTTCAATCAAACCCACACATCAGCTGTTTTGCATCGTTTATACCAGTCAGGAAGTGGTGGAGTGAAAAAGATGGAACCATCTTGTAATCTAACAAAATTGACCACATTATAGTCCTTTGGTCAAATTAAAAAACCTCAGGGTCACACATTTTATATTGGCTTTGTAATGACATCTCAAAAGAATTTTCAATCAAACCCACACATCACGATGTAAGAAGAAAATACGCCTGAAGGGTCGTATTATGTTATACCCCCGGTTGTCCGTCTGTCTGTCTGTCCGTCTGTAAGCAATTTCTTGTGTGCGCAACTCCTCCTACAATTTCCATCGGAATTATTTGAAACTTGCCACTATGAATTTCCATGATGTCTAGTTGTGCACCTGACTCTTAGAATTTGGATGGCTGTTTGCGTTCTAAAATTATCTGCCCTTGATTTTTGAAATAACCAACTTTTCACTTTGAATTTTTGTTCAGACCATAACTTCCATACCATAAACTTGAAACTACATACACTGATAGAACACATTATGGAGAAAAGCAGTGCACAAGAACCATAACTCTGCTGCTCTTGTTTTTTGAGTTATTGCCATTTGTTAATTTTCAGTTTGAATTTTTGTCCAGGCCTATAGATTTTGAACCAGTGAAACAACCAACTTTCACAACTTTACAACCAGCTAATTTTCACATGTCTGTAATTGCAAATTGTAGGCTGTGCTACATGTATGAATATTCTTGGGTCTAATGGAACAGATAGTAGTCATTGTTTAAAAAAATTCTTTGACAAACAACTCTGATAAAGAATGAGAAATAACAAAAAGTGTGTATATTCAAAAGCCGTGGATATGTGGCGACTAGAGAATAATGAAAAGTATCAAGAATATTATGTTTTGAAAAAAAAGAAAGGAAAATGTAAGAAACAGGGATAAAACGGAAAAGAAATTGAAATATTTTTTAAAAAATCAAAAAAAGAAAAAAATAAAAAAATAAAGGAAAACAAAAAAAGATTGAAATATTTTATTTATAATGAAAAAAAATAATGATTTTTTTAAGAAAAAATGAAAAGGAAAATGTGAGAAACAGGGATAAAACGGAAAAGAAATTGAAATATTTTTTAAAAAATCGAAAAAAAAAAAAAAAAAAAAAAAAAAAAAGGAAAACAAAAAAAAAGATTGAAATATTTTATTTATATTGAAAAATGATAATGATTTTTTAAGAAAAAATAAAAAAGAAATAAAAACTGATATATTTTATGAAAAAAAAAAAGTAAAAAAAAAAATAAAAATAAATAAATAGAAATAAATAAAAAATTAAAAAAAAAAAAAAAAAAAAAAAAAAAGAATAGTAAAAAAAGTATCAAGAATATTATGGGGAAAAAAAAAAAAAAAAAAAAAATGTAAGAAATGGGAATAAATTGGATAAGAAACTGAAATATTTTATAAAAATTCAACAAGAAAATAAAATTAGAAAAAATAAAGGTACATAAAAAAAGATTGAAATGTTTTATTTATAACGAAAAATAATAATGACAATGATTTTAACCCTTTACCAAACAACCCCAGGTTGTCACGACCCTAGGTTGTCACGACCCTAGGAAAGAAGGCTTTTGAAAACATTGTGGGAAAAGGAAAAAATGCTGGTAACCAGCATTTTCTGTTTTTCCCAATATGTTTTCTGCTCTATCAGAGAGCTTAGGCCTGTTTATTCCAAAGTTGAATTTGGCATCTGCAAATGCTTTGAAATTGGACTAGTCTAAAATGTGTGGTAAAGAGTTAAGACAATAAATGATTTTAAGAAAAAGTAAAAAAAGTAATAAATATTGATATTTTTTATGTAAATATGAAAAGGATAAATAAAAAAAGAAAGTGTGCATACATTGATGTGTGTGTCATTGCTGATTAGAGTATAGAATTACCGTATATACTCGACTATAAGATGCATTTTTTTCCCTAGAATTTTGAGCTTGAAGTAGGGGGAGCGTCTTATAAGCGCATAATCAAAGGACTTTGTAAAATTCCATCTGGGTAACCTACTTACCTGCCGACCAACACGAAGAGATACTACCACCTCCCGAGCTAGTCACGCTGATGTAAAGTTTTAAGTGTCTCAGAAATGGTTGTAATTGCCGTCAGTGTGAAGAAATAAAAGTTTGGAACAAACTTTTTTGTGTGCTTTACTTGTTAATTTAGCTTTAAATCCATCGGGTATTCCTCTTGTTGTTGTTGTTGCACTCAGTGTATAATACGGCCCTCGAGTTGACTGTGATACATATCAAAGTACCAAGTGTATTAATTGACCCTTTTGACAAATCTTTTAAATTTAATGATGAATCGATACTTTTTTCATTATTGGTAATTTTGATCATTGAGATGAATTAAAATGATGTAATAACACAAGTAGCCTAACAGAGGCAAATATTCCCAAATATTTCTATCTAAATAGAAATTTGGTAGTGTTTATCAGGTCATCATCGAGTTAAGGAAGTAAAGGGTTGTGATCGCAGTCTGTGTTTTACGACACAGACAACACCTGTTTTTAATGAGATTAACAGCTAGATGTCAAACTTTCACAGCTTGAACTGACCAAGCATCCCATCGATAAATTAGTGCTGATATAACACCAGAGATTAACAATTAGCTTTAATTTACGACCAGGATAGCTGATTATACAGTTATTCAGATTAAATCAGCAAGCATTAAGGTCTCCATTTTGATGGCTCAATGATTTAATGACCAAAAATTATCCTGGCCATGTAGATATTTAACTCTTTACCAAACATGTCGATTATTAACAAATCGAAAGAAAAAGAATTTTGAAGACATTGTGGGAAAAGGTGAAAACACTAGTAAAACAAATTTCAATGTTTGAGTCAGTTACCTTTTTCTCCTTCAAATCCTATCAATTTGGACAAGTCTAAAATTTTGTCGTTTGGTAAAGAGTTAAATCACATTGTGCTGGGTGTAAGATACCAGAGTACTTTGATCCTGTAATGTAACTCTTCACTGTCGAGGTAAACTTTATACACCAATTAATAAATAACAATTTTGAGTAAACCATCGAAGGCCTAATTTTCCAGGTAGGATTATTTATACAAAAAATGTGAGTGTTTTGGACTAGGCATTACATTCTTTTCAAGTTGCTTTTTCTCAATTTTATAAAGAAATTGGACTTGAATCAAGATATGATCGGCTAAGATACATGAGATGTATTTTGGGAATGATGCAACTCCGATAGACCGCAATGTCTGCGAGGCGTATTTCCAGCTGAATACTCAAAATTTTAGCATTCTTATGATCAGTGTGAAGTCTACCTGCGTCTTATAGGAGGTCATCAATGAAATCCCCGATTTTGAATCATGAAGTTGGGGGAGCGTCTTATAAGCGAAGGCATCTTATAGTCGAGCATATACGTACGGTATGTTGATTTTAACAAAAGATTGTGCTCATCCATAGTGCAGAAGATTTCGGTCCTTTACTTCCAAATCTCAAGAAGTTGTGTTTAAGATCTGGGACTGAAATGTAAAAATGTAAAATAAAAAGTCACCATCTTATGCAAAGTCAGATGGTCAAGTTAAACACTCAATGAGACACTTTCCCAGATTGTTGAAGAAGTAAATTTCAGTTTTCAATATCCATGTCTAACATGATGACTTATTATCAAAATCATTAATCCAGAAACAACAAAAATAATGTGATGATTTATGCAACATTGGGCATTGTGGATATTAAATACAAAAGTAAATACAATGTAAGTGAAAATATTGCTGAAAGACTTGTACTGATGTTATTTGTTTGTCTGCCAACAAAAATTAAGACTAAGAAGAATTTTCAGACAGTAAATCAAATTGAGATCAAATGTTAGGATGACTGAAAACATTTTCTTAGCAAGATTGCCAACAATTAGTATACTTCACAACAGAAAGAATTGAAATCAAATACAATTAAATCTGGCTTGTTTATGTGTAGCAAATGAATAGCTGTGGCAAATGAAACAAACAAGAATCACAGAAACTTCTTGGGTCAAAATTGGCCCTGTTTGGTGGGTCATAAGTTTTTCATTGGCTTATATAGTGAATATAGAATTCTTCTTGTTGGAGATCATTATGCCTAGAACTTGTAATATTTGGTATGTAGTATCATTTTATGACCCTCTCTACCACGATTGTTCAAATTATAGCAGTTGGGTCTAAAGCGACCCTGCTCCAGTTGTAGCCCTTAGTCAAATATGGTCAAACAACGAAAAAAAACTAGTTTTACATTTTTTCTGTAATAAAGGCATTTAAAACTTTTCAGAAACCATTAAGCACTTCCAACACAATTCCCTTTAGACATAAATATTTACTATGATAGTGCTTTTCATCCCTTTATGACAATGTGGGACAGCAGCTAGTGGCCTTGGAAGAATATTGTGTGAAGTACTGGTAACAGAACCTCCAGGAAAAGCATGAGTAGGTACACCAGCTGCTTTGATACAACTAATTAATGTCAAAATCAACCCTTTATCACACAACCCCAACTTTAAACAACTCTGGGGGAGACAGTTTTTGAAAACATTGTGGGAAAAGGAAAAAAATGCTGGTAACCAGTATTTCCTGCTTTTCCTCTAATGCTTTTACCCTTTGAATGACAAATTTCATGATTCAAGTAACATTTAATTTTCCTCCTACAAATGCAGGATGTCCACGGTCAGGGAAACAGGGAAAAATATTTTAGGAAAAGGTCAGGTATCAGAACTTTACATGCACAAAATGCAAAAATGTTAGTCAGGAAAAAGCCAGGGAAACTTACTTTACTTAAATTGTGGACACCCTGAAATGCTTTCAATATGGACGAGGCTGAATTGTTTTGTCTGGTAAAGAGTTAAACACTGAGGACCAGTATGGTTCCATCCTAGGGGCCACTAGTTTCATATACTCGTTGAGTCAGCCTACAAAAAAGAGAAATAGTGTTATCCAAGTATTGGCTTTTTCTGTTGATGTGTATGAGTGTGTTGTTTAACATTTGTAGTTGCGATTCTACCACAAATGTGTCCTATTTAGTCCCATATGAAGCATTTTTAGATGTAGGTTAGGGGCTGATGGAAAATACTTACCTCGGTATCAATCTTGTATGTTTCGTAAAACCCTAACTGACTCAGAACTATGTTTAGGATGATTTAGTTTTTGCTATTTACTTACTCTTTATTCTAGTCGCAAAGAAATGTTTTTTTTTTCCTTTTCCTCTATAAATGGACCATGGTCTCAGGTGAGTAGCTATTGAGCACCAGTATGGTCTTCTAATGTAGAAACATGCAAGGGCTATCAAACAGGTCTTGAGAAAATACACTTTGATATATTCTTATTTGTTTAACCCTTTACCACACAATTACAAATTTTAACAACCTTCAAGATTAAGGCTTTTGAAAACATTATGAGAAAAGGAGAAAATGCTGGAACTACCTTTTTTTTTTTGAAACAGTACTACAGGTATACCAGGACAGTGGTTTATTTATTTATATACTAACACTAGTTTATAGTTAAAAAGGTTCTGTAGATATGTTGTGCTTTGCCTAAGGGCACTCCTATATGACCAACACTGGCACTGCAAAACATCTCTTTGTGTTTCATAAAAGTTCAGGAACTATATAAAGGAATAAAATGCCTAAATGTATTGTAGAGAAAAGTAGTCAGTGGCTTGGAAAGAAACTTGTGTCAGTACTGGTGTGAGAAAGCTAGGTAACACATGCTTAGGTGCACTGACAGGCATCATTTGACATAAGCTGTTAAAACGGCGTTGACCTCCAATACAAACAAAGTATTCTAGAATTGTCAAAAAAAAATAACCAGAATGATTAACTCTTGCTACACAATTTTGAGTTAACAACCGTGTCAAAGAAGGCTTTGGAAAACATTGTGGGGAAGGTAGAAAATGCTGGTAATGTTTTCTTTCCTTCCTTCCAAAAGTGAATATCTATCTTTAAGTCATAATTATTTTTTTGTCAGTGAAAGCTTCCAATTTGAACAAGTGTAAAATTTTGTCATTCAGTAAAGGGTCATTGAACAGTTTTAGAATGGAAGAATCTTAGACAAGACCAATTTCTTTAAGCCTTTACCACACAATCCTCGGTTTTAACAACCCTGAGGAAGAAACCTTTGGAAAATATTGTTGGAAAAGGAGAAAATGTTTAAAAAGCATTTCTCCTTTTCCCACAATGCTTTCTACTCTTTCTTGGACAAATTCCATCATTTGAGCCACATTTAATCTGTAATCTGCGGATGCTTTCAAAATTGGTAAGTCTAAAATTTTGCCATTTGATTAAGAGGTAAATAAGTTCTGAAGGTTTTTTAGCTCCACTGGCCGAAGGCCAGCGGGCTTATGTCATGGCCCGGTGTCCGTCGTGCATCCATCCGTCCGTCCATCCGGTCGTCCGTCCGTCCGTCCGTGCGTTAACTTTTATTTCAAACATCTTCTTCTCTGAAACTACCCATCCGATTTTCACGAAACTTCACAGAAATGATCCTGACATGGTCCTCTTCAGAATTTCTTGAAAGAATTTGATTCCTTCAAAAACTCTGGTTGCCATGGCAACAGAACTGAAAAATATTGGAAATCTTTAAAAATCTTCTTGTCTGAAACCATAAGGCATAGGGCTACCAAATTTGGCATGTAGCTTTATGTAGTAGACCTCTATCAAGTTTCTTCAAATTATAGCCCTGGGGTCAAAATTGGCTCTGCCCCAGGGGTCACAAGTTTTACATAGGCTTATATAGAGAAAACTTTAAAAATCTTCTTGTCTGAAACCATAAGGCATAGGGCTACCAAATTTGGCATGTAGCTTTATGTAGTAGACCTCTATCATGTTTCTTGAAATTATAGCCCTGGGGTCAAAATTGGCTCTTCCCCAGGGGTCACAAGTTTTACATAGGCTTATATAGAGAAAACTTTAAAAATCTTCTTGTCTGAAACCATAAGGCATAGGGCTACCAAATTTGGCATGTAGCTTTATGTAGTAGACCTCTATCATGTTTCTTGAAATTATAGCCCTAGGGTCAAAATTGGCTCTTCCCCAGGGGTCACAAGTTTTATACATAGGCTTATATAGAGAAAACTTTAAATATCTTCTTGTCTGAAACCATAAGGCCTAGAGCTACCAAATTTGGCATTTAGCTTGATCTAGTTGGAGTCTACCAAAAGTGCCCAAAGTATAGTCCTGGGGTCAATTTGGCCTCATACTTGGAGGGGGGGGGTTTCACAAGATTTACATAGGCTTACATAGGGAAAACTTTTAAATCTTGGTATACATAGCCATAAGGCTTAGGCTACCAAATTTTGCATATAATTATAGCATTATTTAGTGGACAGTTACAAAGAGGGCCCAAGTTACAGCTCTAGGATCAAGTTTGGCCCTGCACCAGGGATCACAAGTTTTACATGGGTTTATGGAGTGAAAAGTTCAGAAACCATCTTGTTACCAGCCATAAGGCCAAGAACTCCCACATTTGGCATGTTATTCTTCTAATACAATATTCCCCATTTAGTCAGACTGTAGCCATGAGGTCAAAGTTTTGTAAGGGCTTATATAGTGAAGACTTTTCTTCGTGGTTTATATTTATAAGCCAGTGGAGCGATACAGGGCCATCATGGCCCTCTTGTTTCTTGAACAGTTCTATCCACAACTAATTTTAATGCAACACTTCTTTCCACTGTCTTACTATGCATTCAATGTTCCTAAAATACTAACTTGTTCAAATATCTTACCTTGTATAGAGGGATTAGATTATGCTTTTTCAGAACTCATTGTTGAGATTTTCACTCCCCTTCCAGTAAAATTATTCAACTGAAACAAACGTTGCCTGGACTGTGGATGAAACCCATGTCAAAGACTTTGGTTGAGAGCAAATGCCTATGGCACTTTCTTATGCCTTCTTCCCTTGAGAAAAGCACATGTCCAGAGAGATAAAACAGTGAAACTGCACTGTTAATACTGCTTATCATGTATAACCAAGGGTGTCAATGCATCATAAAACATTGATTTATTTATGAGCTTAGCTGTTTTCAATGAAAATGTTGAGGTATGTCACAGCCTTGTTGTTGACTGTGTCATCATCTGCATTTGAGATTTTATAATATCCCTGTTATTACTTAATTGCCATTTGATCAAGAGGTAATTATAATTGTTATTATATTTGCTTTAAATGCAGACTTGTTGTTAACTGTCAGAAGGGGAACCCATACAACAAGGGCAAGTTATGCCTCCTTTTCAAGTTAAAATTTTCACTGAAAGTCAGTATGTCTAAAAGCAACTTCAGTTGAGTGTTGGCACCCGACCTCCCTCATATGGTACTCTTGTTTATTCTTTGTTTTCCTTGCAACCCCGAGACCATAGAAATACTGGCTGGGTTCCAGCGGGGGATAGTCTGGTCCCAATGATCCAACCAAGGGTGATAAAACTAACAGGTGACACTTTATTTATGTATAACATTTCATAAACGTATAACAAGAACATGACAGGCAAGTATGGCTACCTTAAAAGCCTTGACCTAGTGTTGTTAAACAACAGAACTAGTACCTGTAGCTGACAGAAGAACTGAAACATTTGCCAACAGTTACAACTGGGTAGTAGAAGGTTGGTCGATCCCCTGTACTGAGATTGCTTTAGTTCTATATACCTTGCCCTTCTGTTTTTTAATAACACTACACCGTTTATTTACACATGCTCTTTGTTGAGCCCCCAGTAGCTCAGTAGGTAGCATACATAACTTGAGAACGGGGGTTGCTGGTTTGATCCCCAGCAAGGCCAATTCCTTTCCAGAGATTGATGATAGTCATTGTGACAGGATTCATTCCTCATTAGTACTGGTAAAAGAAACTCCAGGAAAGCTTTGATAGGTGCACTTGCTGTTGCGATATAACTGAAATAATGTTGAAAAAGGAGTTAAACACTATACAATCAATCGATACACATAATCTTGAGTAGGCAGATAACTTACTCAGCTTAAATTGAGGTGTAGTTATGTATTTTTAAAAGTAGACTGATATTTTTACAAAGAGTAAGCTTTTATCAATTATTTTTGAAGCATCCAGTTGTATTATCTTCCACTAGGTGGCATTTTTCAAATACATAACCTATTTAATATGGACATTCTGGGTACAGAACCAGACTACTTTTGAAGGCCGCAGTCAAGGCAGCAAATTTCTAAATAAAATATATGTCTACACTTAGATCTACCTTGAATGATTCATCTTGCCACAGTTAGCTGGCATGTAACCTATGCACCAGCTTTTGAAAACAGAGCCTGTATTAGTTTGAAAAAGGGCCCAGGAATAAGCCCAGCAAGGTGGGCACGCTGTATTTGTTGTCAGTCTGTTGCACAAATCCTGTTTTTTTTTCCCATGTCTGTATTTAGAAACAGTCTAGAGATTTGCAGTAAACAATGGTTTTTTTATAACATTATTTTCCCTGTTTGAAATCATTATATTTTCAATAAATTTGTAGCTAAAAACTGGCTTGATTTTTCCACAAACATATTATTTATAGCCATTTTCTGCTTGTTATTTCACATATAATATATCCTGTACAGGATAGTGATTCGTCACAGCAGACAGGTCAAATATTTGAAGAATAGTGACATGCTCAAATAACAATCCAGCCGAGCCCCAGTAGCTCGGTTGGTAGCGCAGAAGACTTGAGAACAGAGGGGTGGCTGGTTCGATCCTGGCCAATTTCTTTCCAAGGACTGAGGATAATCATTGTGACAGGATTTATTCCTCTCTTACAGCAGACCATTTTTTCAACGCTGATTATGTGGGAAAGCAGCCAGTGGCTTGGAAAGAATATTGTGTGTAGTACTGGTAAAAGAAACTCCAGGAAAGCATGGATAGGTACGCTGGCCGCCGCAATGTAACTAAAATAATGTTGAAAATGGCATTAAACACCAAATAATCGATCGATCATTGAAGCATCCAAACTTTCTGCTTTATAGTCAAAGAAAAAAACTTGTACACTAAAATAAACCTACACACAAATTGTACCTAATGGTAATTAGCTTCTTAAAACTTTACTAAACAATCCCCCCAAGTTTTAAGGAACCTGAAGAAGAAGGCCTATTAAAATATTGTAGGAAATGAAGAAAATGCTGATAAAAAGCATTTTGTCCTTTTCTCAGAATGTGCTTCTGCCCTTTCAAAGATAATTTCAATCATTCGAGACACCTTTAACTCTTAACCACACATTCCCGACTTTTGACGACTCTCAGAAAGAAGCCTTTTGAAAACGTTGTGGGAAAAGGAGAAAATACTGGTAAGCAGCATTTTCTCCTTTCCCCACAATGTCCTTTACCCTTCTCAAAACAAATTTCAATTTTTCAGTCACATTTGTTTTGTCGTCTGCAAATCCTTTCAATTTGGTCAAGTACAAAACTTTGTCGTTTGGTAAAGAGTTAAATCACTTTCTGAAAATGCTTTCAATTTGAACATGTGTAAAATTGTGTGCTTTGGTAATTTGTATCAGATGATTTTGAAAATATCCTTGATAAATGTGGATATATAACACAGATTTGGTAAATTACTACATGTGAAAACATGGTGACAAAAGAAGATAATTCTCATTATGATGTATGACAGACATGAAACACTGTGAGGACAATAATATTTCAAGACTATCAATGTTGATTGAATGGGAAAAAGCTTGACTCACTCTGCTCCTTCTTCTGTGTCTGAGTAAAAGGTTTCAAGGCAACAATACACCTTGAATTGTTTGGCCTTTAATCATTTGCATTGCCAAGCCCTGAATATATAGTCGATAGAACACAGGACTTCAGACCAGGGCTTTGCTGGTTCAAATCCCCAGCTTAGTCAATTTCTTTCCAGAGGATATATGACAGTAATTCTGACAGGATTCATTCCTCTCTCATCACTGATCATTGTATCGAAGATGATTATTTGTGAAAGTAGCCAGTGCCTTGGAAAGGATATTGTGCCAATACTGGTCAAAGAAACTCTAAGAAAGCATGGGTAGGTGCCCAGGCCACCACAGTATAATTTAAATAATATTGAAAATAGGGCTCAACATCATACAGAAGATCCAAATAAGCAATCATCTGCTAACTTTATGGCTTGTCATATGTCAGGAAATAGTACTGTCAGCTATGCTATCACTGGTCTGGCAGTACAAGAGATTTCCTGTTACTGTGACAGGTTTCATACTTGTTTCTTTGCAGTTGAACATGGTTATCACTCAACATGCCCTCTATTTTCTTAGCCTGATCAGACAAGGAAAGAATTCAGTGTGGTTTAATCAGTTAGCTGGCTTATTGCACATGAGTTGTCTCGCATTATTACAGCAAAAGTTTAAAAAGAAAACGGTGTTGCAAGTTTTTGTATGCCCTTTTTATCATTTTTGGAGTATCATTAGTCAACAAACATCAGAGGTATTTATTATATGTTTATAACATTTCAAGTTGAAGAAGTCTACTTAAAAAGGACCTCTATTAGGTCTGGACAGAGCATCGATTGGCTGAAGCAAGTTCACTTCTTTACTGTACCTAATTTTGATAGAAGTTTGCATTGCTGTAGCATTATGACTGGGTCTGCATTCACTAAGCATCCTTTAAAACATTCTTTATCTAATTCTATATTTAGAAAGTACCACAACTTTTGATTGGCTAAACCAGTTGGTCTAGCCAACCAGAAGTTGTGTTACTTTCAAATATAGAAAATCCTTGAGGATAAAACTAAGAGTGTTCTGAAGAAAAGTTGGTAAATACAGACCTGAACTTCTGCTTGCCTTCTCTAATTTCTTCCTCCCTCAATTTAGAGAAACTGGCCTGAACAGTTTATATGCAAAAAATTATATGGTAATATTGGTAAACATCTGTATTATGCTATATACAAATTTTTTTGTGGGAGTATCCTTGGGCAAGACACTGCAGAGCCCAATAATGCTGAAAGTGGTGTATAATACCGTTCAATCAATCAATAAGGCTACATAAAAAGAGGGAAGGGGCCAGCACTCATTACTGCATTTATTTGACTAACGTCTCCCAGGTATGTGACATGTGTTGCTTATTCAAGAAAAAGCAATCATAACAAGTTTAGCTTCAGTTGCCAGGAGAATGGCAGGAATTAAACGCATGTTGAAAAGTATTGGTTAAGCATTGATGCCTTTTGCATGTGCATTTTTAGCCTTGAAAAGGGAAATCTCACGACAGTTTTCTACCATTTAGTGCAGCAGACCACTTAAAGGGGGCTATTCAGATTTCTATAATCTCACCAAACTTTGAAAATGATATGGCACAGAATTTAGTCAGGCAACAGCCCACAAAGCATCAGTAAAGAAGAAATACAAAAATAAGAGAAATAATTTACAACTGAATTTTTAATGGGTTACATAGCCTCTGAAAGTATTGTTGCAATGGAGAATATTGCTCATTTTAACCCTTTACCTCTTGACAAAATTGTAGATCAGTCGAAATTGGAAGCATTTGCAGACGACAATTTCATGGTGGCTCTAATGAAGCAACTTTTCTCTGATAGAGTAGAAAACATTGTCGGAAAAGGAGAAAATGTTGGTAGCCAACATTTTCACCTTTTCCACAGTGTTTTTAAAAGGCTTCTTCCTCAGGGTTGTTAAAAGTCGGTATTGTGTGGAAAAGACTTAAGCAATTTCTCCTTTACCACAATATTTTTCAAGTTGCCTATTACTGGATGGAAATTACCAGCAAATAATAACTTATTAAGTAATATAATGAAATTTCAGCAGATTTTGAACAATCTGTACAAATCAGTGATGGATCAGTAAGAGCCGTTGGAAGGAAAAAAAAATGTGCATGCAAATTGGTTTAAAAAATGAGGAGAAAATGAATAAATGAAATAAATTAGTGGGGAAAAAAAAAAAGAGTAAAACAATGTATAAGAACAGTTATTAAAAAGAGGAAAATAGAGAGTAAATAAAAAGCAAGAGAACGAGCAGAAAAATGAATTAACTCTATACCAAATGACAAGATTTTGAACTTTACCAAATTGGAAGGATTTGCAGACGACAAATCAAATGTAGCTCAAATGATGATTCCTGTCCTGGATAGGGTAGAAAACATTGTGGAAAATGGAAAAAATGCTGGTTACTAGCATTTTCTTCTTTTCTCACGATTTTTTCAAAAGCCTCCTCTTTCACAGTCCTTAAAACTCGGGATTGTGTGGGAAAGGGTTAAAAGATAAAATGTACAATAAATAAAAGAAGAAAAAAAGGAAAAATGAAAAATAGAGAGATAAGAAAATAGAAAAATTAATTGAATAAAAAACATTAAACATGGAAGTAAAATAGAGTTAAGAGACATTTTAGAAGAAAGTACAAGTAAAGTTTGAAGCCACATAATAAGACTTTCATAGCAGTTTCCAAAGACATTTTGAAAGCCTATTTCCTCTGGGTTGTGTAAACATGAGATTGTTTTATGTTGTTGCTGTAATACTTTAGATTGTTCAGGCTTTGTTGATGTTGGCTAGTCGGTGCACAGTCTGGCCAAGGTCTACAGTGCTTGTGCAATTCAGTAAAATCGCAACTTAATTTTAGCCAAATTTATCTTCTAGTACAAGTCAGTTTGGGTTTTAAGTCCATCAAATTAAATCAATAAAGTAAGGGAGACATTATTATTATATTGAGATCAAATTTTCTTATTGTTGAATTTGAATTTCATTGCATGACATGTGGTACGGAAAGACCTGACTTCTAGTTTATTCATTTATTTTTGTAATTGCTGCGAGTTTTGTTTATGCACAGTCTCATAAAAGACTTAACTCTTTACCACACAATCCCGAGTTTTAAAGACCCTGAGGTAGAAGCCTTTTGAAAACGTTATGGGAAAAGGAGGAAATGCTGGTAACCAGCATTTTCTCCTTTTCCCACAATGTTTTCCACCCTATCAAAGACAGCTTCATTATTTGAACCACATTTTAATTGTTGTCTGCAAATACTTTCAATTTGGACAAGTCTACATTTTTGTTGTGTGGTAAAGAGTTAAATTAGTTTTGCGGGTTCTAATGAAAAATCCCTCCTGGATGTAAGATTTCACATGAGCTTTAGAACCAAAACTTCACTTGCTGTATGCAGTGTGTATGGACAGGACATCCTTTTTCTCGTAACGTTGGAGATATATGGCCAATGGAGGTAATTACAGGGCTAATGCATCATATTACTTTGTAATTTACGCAGTGGAATTGTACAAATTAACATAATGGTCTTTGTCTTCTTCTTGTCGTGTAGTTTTCATGTAAATGTACATAACTCCCGTCAAAAAACGTTGCTACAAGTAATAAAAACATTAATAATTATGGCGTCGTCAGCTGTGCTGCTTCATAATTCTAACCCCATGTTCTGCCCACGACATTTTGGTAAAGCTTTCAGTAAAGAAGAAACCACAAACTGTTATAGGCAAAGATGGTAGCTTGTTTACCAATATAAATTCCCACATTTATCTTTATCTACTTCTATTCTTAACCCTTTCCCAAACAAGCCCTGGTTTTCATGTGTCTGCAGTACAAGTCTTTTGAAAACACTGTTGGAAAAGGAGAAATTGCTCATAATGAGCAATTTCTCCTTTTCCTACAGTGTTTTCTACCCTTTTTGAGACCTTTCTGCCATTTTCATCAAATTTAAAATTGTCGTCTGCAAACACTTTCAATTTGGACCAGTCCAAAATTTGTCGTTTGGAAAAGGGTTAATCCAATTTAAAGTTTCAGCACATTTTCAATAATTTGTGTAAACAAATGGGCAACATTAGACAAACACAACTTCTAAAATGAGCTTACATAGATCATAATTATACTTTACTATCTAGTATATTTTGCAATTTCTCCCTTAAGATGTGAGCAGCCTATACATCAAATTTTAGAAGCATGGCTCCTAAATAATTTTTATTTGGGTATGCAGTATGACCCCGACATGGAAAAACAGTAGCAGTTTATTTATAAAGTCAGTGATGTGTCAATATGGACAATTTGTAAGAAGGAAGCTAAAACATGTATGTGACTAAGTAAAATGCCCTTATCATCTTACAAGAGAAGATGTTGAATTTCCTCCTATTATGAGCCATGCTCCATGAAAAGGGTAAGCCAATGCATCTGTGAAAGTATCGACTCGGGTAAGCCATTGATGAATAAAATCATGTGATGACCTGCATCCCAGGATTCCTTTGATTTTCTTCAGTGAATAAATCGGTGAATAAAATCATGTGATCATATTAATTTCCTTTGCTAAGTTGAAAATGGAAATCACATGACTTGCTGCATATAATAATTATGTACCGTCAGACTTATGTACCATCAGACTGACTAGTTCATCCAAATAGGGTTGCCTATTATTATGCAAAGGTAACTAAAAATGGATGGTTCAGGAATACTATTTACTTGGACCAGGTCAAGGGATTATTGACATGAAGTTATGTCAACTGGCAGTTATAGAGCTCCTGTAGCAAAATAAAGTGTTCACAAACAGCAGATCAAACATGGATCAAATCAAGGCATTTTTCTTTAACCCTTATCCTGTTAAGTAAGTTAAATAAAACTTTCAAGCCGCCAATAAAAACCGGAATTTTGCTATTTCAAACTTATTATAAAAAAAGATGTCTCCTTATCGGACATTGTAGATCCAAGATCAGACTGCATGTTCTGTGCAGTCTGATCTTGATCTACACTGTCCACAAAAGGTCAGTGAGTCCTGCTTAGCAGCCTAAGGGTTAAAAGTCGGAAAACATTGTCAAAAAGGGGAAAATAATCATTACCAGTGAGGTTTATCAGTAGTTAAAATGAATGCTTGAAAAAAATAGCTAGTAAATGTAGCTGGTTAGGTCAACCGGTTCCTTTTTATTCAATTTTAGAGCTTGATTTAATTTTAATGAAGGAATGGTTTCCATTTCAATTAATTCTTTACCAAACAATCCCAGGTTTTTATGACTCTGGGAAATTTGCCTTTTGAAAACATTGTTGGAAAAGGAGAAAATGCTTGTAACCAGCATTTTCTACTTTTCTCACGATGTTTTCAATCCTCCCAAAACAAATTTGAATTTTTGAGTCACATTTATATTGTAGTCTGCAAATGCTTTCAATTTGGACGAGTCTAAAATTTTGTTGTTTGGTAAAATGTTGAAGGGGGCAATTCAGGTTTTTTGCTAATCTCACCAAACTCCAAAAATTATTAATCACTGAATTATGTAAGGCATTAGCATGCAATATGCCAGCAGAGAAGAAAGATGTTAGAAAAAAATATTGTTCAGTAGGTATTTCCCTAACTTTTTCCAAAAATCCCAACCTTTAATGTCCCTGAGAAAGACCGCATATGAAAATATTTCGAAAAAAAGAGAAAATGCTGGTAACCAACATTTTCTCCTTTTCTCACAATGTTTCTACTCTTCCAAAGACATGTCCCAATATTTTAGGAATATTTGATTCGTTACCTTGATTGTTCTTTGAATTTTGGTCTGTCTTAAATTTTGTGTGGTAAAAAGTTACTTAGCCTCTTTTGGTATGCGTAGACTTTGTACCAGAATTTTGTAAACGTTAATAGGAATGTCACCTGATCCATTACCTGCTTCCATTATGTAGGATAGTATTCAAATAAGAACAATTTTATCACAGTTGATTTCATGAAATGGACAGGCTACGGACTGCAAAGAGACCCTGTTATTTGAATGCCAAGTTGGCACAGGTTAACTGCCTATTATTGCTCAGTTTCTTAACCTTTGCAGAGAAAAGTATTTTTTTATGGTTTATATCCATGTTTAAAATTATATATTTTTAGAAAAAAAAAAGCCCCCTTACATTTGAACAAACAGTTTTTCTTAACTTTTTAAGAAATGACAAAAATTACATCTGTCCAAATGAAAAGCATTTGCAGATGGCAAATTCCTTGTGAATCAACTGATGGTTGAAAACATTGTGGGAAAAGGGAAAATTAGGATCAGTTGCATTTTCTAGTTTTCCTAGAGTTTTATTCAAAAAGCCTGCTCTCTGAAAGTCATTAAAAACTTTGAATTGTGTGGTGCAGGGTTAAAGATTGTGTTGTTTGGGAAACCCACATTCTATTCACGCATAACTGAAATTCTGTGAGTGTAATAACATTCCAGGATTATTAATGATTTTAAAAATCTTAGATAAATGGGTGTTTATGATAGAATTTGATTAAACATGTCTAGAAAAATGATATCAAGCAAGCCTCTAGCAAGCTTTATATCTTTTTCTGCAGAAGATTCTACTAAAATATTATCTCAAAAGTCATTGTTTTTATGACTTTAAAAAATCTTGTGAGTTATAGGTCAGAATATGCAAAAACCATACATGAACATACTAGGGAAATTTCCATGAATAAAAGCTGTTTTATTCCTCTGAAAGAAGTATAAACTAACGTCACATAATTGATTATGACGTCACCCAATACATCAGTCAAACATGTGTAAGATAAGAAAATTTGTAATGGTTATGTTGCCCGGCCGGGTAGCTCAGTGGTAAACATACCTGACTGTGGTGATAGCGGGTGCAATACCCAGTTGAGGCAAACTTTCTTTGCAGCGATTTTTGGCCTTTCAACTCTGATGCATGTGAGAAAAGTAGCCAGTGGCTTGGAAAGAAAGTCATGTCATTACTTGTGTGAGAAAGCCAGGAAAGACATGCTTAATTGCACTGACCTGAGCTGTTAAAATGGCGTTAAACTCCAGCACAAACAAAGTAATGGGTATATTACACTGAAGACAAGGGGGAATATGTGATAAAATTGAATTTCGAAAGGAATTTTGCTCCGTCTGCTGTTTTGAGTAAAAAGATTCAACGACACAGTCCCCGTGAATTGTATGGCCTTTCATTATCCACCATCTTTGTGGCTTGTCACATGACAGGAAATAGTGCTGTCAGCTATGCTTCCACTAGTCTGGCAGTGCAAGAGATTTCCTGTTACTGTGTCAAGTTTCATCTTCATTACCTTTCATGTGAACAGTTTATCACCCTAACATTTCTACCTTTTTGATAGCCTGGTCAGACAAGGAGAGACATCAGTGTGGGTTTCATAATTTGACTTGCTTCTGTACATGAGTTGTCTTATATCTTTAACTCTTTACCACACAATCCCGACTTTTAACGACCCCGAGGAAGAAGCCTTTTGAAAACAGTGTGGGAAAAGGAGAAAATGCTGGTAACCAGCATTTTCTCCTTTTCTCACAATGTTTTCTACCCAATTAAAGACAAATTTCATTATTTGAGCCACATTTAAATTGTCGTCTGCAAATGCTTTGAATTTTAACAAGTCTACATTTTTGTCGTGCGGTAAGGAGTTAACTAAAGATTTAAACAGATGATGTAAGAACTCCTTGCTTTCAGATGACAGGAAATAGTACTGTCAGCTATGCGACCACTAGCTTGGTAGTACAAGAAGTTTTCTGTTATTCTGAAGGTTTTCATACTTTCATGTGAACACTTTTTTATCATGTAACCTCCCTTGTTTTCAGCGAAATACACCCATCACCAATTTCCTCATCTTGCACATGTTTTATATCATTTTTTTATGTCATTTGTGACACCATTTTGTATGTATTTCAGAGAAGTGAATGGGTTTTATTTAACTCTATACCAAACCACAAAATTTTAGACTGGTCCAAATTGAAAGCATTTGCAGACAGACTAAAGGTGGCTCAAATGACGAAATTTGGCCTTATTAGTGTAGAAAACATTGTGGGAAAAGGAGAAAATGCTGTTTTGCCAGCATTTTCTCCTTTTCCCACAGTGTTTTCAAATGGCTTCTTTCTCAGGGTTGTTAAAAGTTGGGATTGTGTGGTAAAGGATTAATGGAAATTACTGTGTGTGCATAGATGGTTTTGTATGTTCTGATCTATAATTTGTGAAATACCGTTATGTGATGAAAAGAATCTGACATTTGGTGGCTTTTGAAGTAAAATTTTATTAAACTTGTCTAAAAAAAATGTTAAAAAGCTTGCCATTGGCTCGCTTAATAACATTTTTGAGGACTCATTTAATAAAATTTAATCTCAATTGCCAACTTTTGTCAGATTCTATATATCAGCCCGATATATCCACCATTTTTAGAGCCCGGTCAAACAAGGATAGACCTCTGTGTGGTTTCATCATTTATCTTGCTTTTTGTATGTAAGTTGTCTTACATTACTAAACTTAAGTTTATGATCCCCCGCCAAATTTTGGGGGCCCGATATAGTTTTTGCATTGTCAGTCCATCTGGCCGGACAGATATCTTCTAAAGTTCTATAAGAAATTTGATGAAACTTAATACATGTGTTCCTTTTGAAAATCCACTGACATGCTTTTTTCTGTTTTCTTGATTTGATGGCGTATCATGGAAAGAGAGGACTTGGCATATTTCCATTATGAACCAGTATCTCCTTAAGTAATGGAGAAAATTTTATGAAACTTCATATATATTTTGTCATAATCCACAGACATCATTATTTGTTTTTGTCTAATGAAATTCTGTGTCAGAAAAAGGGGACTTTATGTATAATTTCATCATGGACCAATAACAGTATGTTAGTCCGTCCGCCCAGACAGATAACCTTTAAAAATCCTTGACAAAAATTGATGAAATTTCACGTATGTGTTTCTTATGATAGTCTGCCAATATTGTTTGTTTTTCGATTAAAGGCCTTGTCTTGAAAAAGGGGGCTTGATGTATATTTCCATTATGGACCAACATCTTAAGTACTGGACAAAATTTTTATTAAACTTCATATTTATATTGTTTATCATAAGCCACAGACAATCATTTTTGTTTTTATTTAATGAAATGCCATCTCATAGGAAAAGGGGGCTTTTTTTTTAAATGTATAATTTCATTATGAACCAGTATCAAAAAGACAATACCTCTTACGTGTTTCCATCAAAAAGTTTTTTTCCGTGAGGGATATCATTTCGACAAATTAACTTGTTAATACGAGACAACTAACATACAAACTTGTATTATTAATTCTTTACCACACATTCCCGAGTTTTTAACAACCTTGAGGAAGAGGGCTTTTGAAAACATTGTGGGAATATGTGAAAATACTGATGACCAGCATTTTCTCCTGTTCCCACAATGTTTTCTATTCAAGACAAACCTCACATTTCTACCCACATTTGATTTGTTGTCTCTTAACGCTTTGGATGAGACTAAAAATTTGCATTTGGTAAAGATCTTCATGTCTATTTGTTTATATTTTATAATGTCTTGGAGTATCATCAGTCAGCATTGAGTCGAGCATTTTCACCTTTCCCCACAATGATTTCTGCCCTTTCCAAAAGAGATTCTAATTTTTTAGTCGCATTTATCTTGTTGTCTGCAAATGCATGAAATTGGGACAGGTCTAAAATTTCGTCATTTGGTAAAGAATTGAAGTATATTTAGATTTTGTTGCAGAATTTTTCAGAGTTTTGTGGGAATATGATATGATCGATGACATGTGTATAATGTAGGATCATATTCAAAGGGGTACATTGCCACTATATTTGATATCCTATGTAAAAATGAAAAAGTTGCCAATTGAAGTGCAACCAACTGGCCACTTGAATGTCATATTTGCACCTTTGTACTGAATGTAACCACCTGTTTCTTTACATTTGCATGTAAAAGTATATGTTCTTCTATTTATCAGTGTTTAACAACAAATTTTAATTTTCAGTGAAATAATCGAAAAGGCACCTTTAACTCTTCACCACACAATCCCATATGCTAACGACCCTGATGAAGAAGACTTTTGAAAACATTGTGAGGAAAATGAGAGAATGCTAGTACCTACCATGGTTTTTTTCCCTTTCAAAGACAATTTTGATCATTTTAGCCACATTTATATTATCATCTGCAAATGCTATCAATTAGAACATGTCTACATTCTTGTAGTGTGGTAGAGGTGAAAGGGACCTATAATGAGTGTGAACAAGGCAGCAGTTCGGCCAAATCAAGTGCACTGCCTTACTGTATTTTATTTTGATATTAGCTAGGCTGAAGCATTATGACCAAGTATTTCTGCATGCCTTCTATTTTTTTCCTTCGCTCTTGAATCTCAAGAAACTGGCCCAAACAGTCCATATTCATTGACTTACATGGAAATAATGGCATTAGTATACATTCTGTTTTAAAAAAGTGAGAGAGGCATGCACTCAGTATTGCATATATTTGATCAGAACTGTATCATCCAGGTTTATGATTATTCTAGAAAAAAATAAGTTAATGATTAACTGTTTTGGCAAAGGATGGTGATTTGAGATTCTCAGTGTTTCTAGCCAGAAAAATCTCACCTTCTCAGACAGTGTAAATCCAAGACATTCAGTCTGATCTAGATCTACTTTGTGTGCAAAAGCTGATGGAGTTAATCTTAGTAGTGTGAGGGTTTAGGATCTTGGCCCTTTACAAAACGATCTTATTGACACTTGGAAACAAGCCTTTGGACAACATTGTGGGAAAAGGAGTAAATACTGGTTATCAGCATTTTCACCTTTTCTCTCAATGATTTCTGTCTTATCAAGGACAAATCTCGCAATTTAAGCAATATTTTTGTTGTCTGCAATGTTTTAAGTTTGGACCAGTCTACAATTTTGTCGTATGGTAAAGAGTTAAATGCAAAAGTATGTAAGTAAACATTAGTGAGACTATTTTTTAGGCCTATTTTTAGCCTTTAACAAACAATCCTAAGTTTTATTGGACCTGAGGAAAAAGACCTTTGAAAACATTCTGGGAAAAGGAGAAAATGCTGGTAACCAATATTTTCTGCCGTTCCCACATTGTTTTTTACTCTTCAAAGAGAACTTTCAGTTTTGAGTAACATTTGATTGGTCGTCTGCAAAATGCTTTCAGTTTGGACAAGGCAAAGATTTTGTCAGCTGGTAAAGACTTAAAGGGGATTTTTCAGGTTTTGTTAATCTCACCAAACTTCAAAAATGTTTTATATCACTGAATTAAGTAAGGCGATAGCTGGCAAACCCCCAGTAACGAAATCAAAGGACTCATAGTCCTGGAAAGTGGATTTGAGGAGTAACATAAAGCTGTAATATGTTACAATAAAAAATAACATCACATGCAATACATGTGCAATCATTTTAAAATGAGTTAGCAAGAGCAGGCAAAGTCAAAATCGTTCTGCCATGCAGTAAGTGTTATTCTTTTACTCTTTAAAGAGTGGCAAGTTGATCCGTCAATCTTAAGCAGCTTTTTGTTGGTGTCAGATTTTGGAAAAAAGTATGTATACGCATGTAGGACAGCATAATATGGTAGTGACAAAAGTGAGTTTGAGGTGTATTAGCTAAAACTGGAAGTAGTTCGGGTAGAGCGCAAGCGTGGATGATAGTATAATTGTTTGGTTCAGGTCAAACCGATATCATAGTACAGTGTGAATGTGCATGCGTCATTACACATGATGTATTTGGTTCTGGTCAGAACGATCACAGTGATTTGCTATACAAAATCAGCTAAAAAGGCAAATGTAAGAACAGTTTTTTCAGTGGTATTTCCCTAATGGGCTATGTAGCTTCTTGTACATTTTTAGATTTCACAACAGAATTATGCAAAGGTTTGTCAGTTTGTCATGTGATCAACAACACAAGCCTCTTGAGGTATTTTTAGATTTATCACCCAAAGTATACAAAAGTTTGTTTGAAAGTTATGTAATCAACAACACCAGTTGATCATGTGGGATCGTATTCAAATTGTACAAAGATGTCATATTTGATATCATAAAAATAAACTGACTTACCAATTGCAAAGCAACCAACTCATTTGAATGTCAAAATTTCACCTTTACCCCAAAAGTAAAGGAGATATCATTTCCAAACATTCAAGTCTCAATATCAGAGCTGCAGAAAATAACATTAAAAACCTCTTTGTGAAAAATATATCTTTGTCTAATATCCGTCATCTTTCAGAAGCAATGTTTGCCAAAAATTACCAAAATTTGATCCCAATTACGACATTTTGCTAAAAGTTATTTATGTCGATCATCTGTTTTATTTTTTCCCCTTAACCATTAGAGACTGTTCACTATGTTCATCATTGTAAATTGTGTACATTTGTTGATGTATCCTCTATCTGCAATGAAATACTGAAGGGGGATTGCTCATAACATTGCTACTAAATTGAAGAAAAAAATCTAATTTTTCATGTAGAACAGATGAATGTACAGAGATAGATTATTTGTTTTTTAGTGGATTTTCGGCAGAATATACATGTATTTGTACATGTAGCTTCAATTTTTTGCCAATTCTACACAGTTGGGTCAAATTAAAATGTTACAGTGATGGATTTATGTTGAAATTTTATACAGACTTTGTTCATGTCTATACTTTGGGACATTGTTTTTCTTTAGGTGAATTTGACATTCGATGAAGTTTGGCAATTTGTCCCTTCAATGAAATTTTGTATTTGGCAAAATGTCGCTTTGGCAAGATGGGTCTTGGATGAAAACATCTTTTGACAGAATGGTTTTCGATGAAATGCCGTGGATCCATGCAAAAGATATTTCCATTTTTAACATCTAAGTCTCATGCAAATTATTTATGCCAAGGATCATAAATCCATAAGTAAAGAAGATATGTTTAAGAAACACTTCTGCCCACAGACAGTAGCAAAGACATGTTTGAGACAGACTATGCCCAAGAACAGTGCAGTAAGATAGAATAATATGTTTATAAAAGATTTCCTGTAAGTCTTTCACAACAACATGACAATGGCAGATAATATTCAGACATTGTTTTTGAACTGTTATCATTATGGTACATATGTATATGCAGGGGTCCTGCGTGGCTTAGTGGTATTAAAAAGTGTGGGATTCGTAGCCTGGAGGTCCTGTGTTTGAGCCCCACTTGATCTGTGGGTTTTTTTGTGGGAATGTCCTTGGGCAAGACACCTCAGAGCCATAACCTAGTTCTGGTGAAACCTAGGAAATACATAAATATGTGAGCTGTCGCCATGATAAGACTGAAATAATGTTGAAAGTGGCGTCTGCGCAGGCTGACCGGGGTCAAAACTTTTTGCTACTTATAAACTTTCAAAATGTCCAAGGACAATTCTACCTCTTGATTCAGTTGGTTTTTAGACAAAATAGATTTTACAGATGTATAAATTATGTGATGACTTGCTTTGTTAAGCCTTTACAGCACATGTTTTTACTACCCTAAGAAAGGAAATATCTGGGAAAAAAATGTTTTCTCCCCTTTATAAAACAAAATTGGTGTCACCAGTCTATGTGTGTCTGATTTGTTGTCCGCAAATGCTTAGTGTGGAAAAGTCCAAAATTTTGGCGCTTGGTAAAGAGTTAATGCATTAAGAAGATGCATTAAACCCCTTTTTCCAACATTAAGATTTTTCCTACAAAGGCAAGTATACTGCTTAAAAAGCTTCAATTTTCACATTACATTATTGACACCAGTGTTTTATTACCTGAGATTTTATCAAGTCCATGAGACTCTGTGTCACTGAAAAGGTTGAATCCCATTTAGTTTCTTCTGACTGTAATTTTGTATGCAATAAATCATTAGTTAAATATCTCAAAACCTTGTCAGACAAAAAAACATCCATTTGTCCGTTTGTATTGACGAGTAGACAATGGGTCTGGACAAGTAACATTTCCAGAGCACTTGATTAGTAGCTTTTCCAAGGGTAGTTCAAGCAAAATGATCAAAGGGGGATTCCCAAATAATATCTGCAAAATTTGAAGACCGATATCTGTACAAAACAACAAAGTACTGATCATTTATTTGCCGGCAGCAGTGGTAAAACAAAAACAGAAATGACATTTTACACGGCACATCCCTGATGTCCATAATATATGCAACACTCCAATTATCAAGTCAGTGAAAAGGCTCTGATCTCGCTGTATTTTGAATATGAAAATTTTAACTTTCCAAGGGAGTAAAACTATGTCAACAAATTCCAAAATGGTTGAATGTTATTAATATAAGGATCCATCCTAGTTTTTTTTTTCACTTACCTTAAATGGAACAAATATAAATCTAGTAGATTATTCATGGACAAGGAAATGCTGTGAGGAAAATCTAAAGGAACAGACCCATGGTGCATCAAAAACATTTATACAAATATGTTGTTTGCAAAAGGCCAGATCCTCAAGTATGTTATTTGGTAATATCTGTGTTTACTTGCTATCTTGACTAAAAGGTAGGATAAGTCATAGTAGAGGGACAAGTAATATTTCTAATTTACTTGCCCTGCAGGTTGAGTGGATTTCAGAAATTTTTTTGACATCTGCTTCGGAAAAAAAACCCTACCCTTAACAAGAAATCTCTTCTTTTTCCCTATTTAAGTCTTTCCGAGGATTACAATTTTAAGGATCAACATTATGTTTTGCCCTGACCCATGGTTAAAATTTAAATGGATGGCCTTAAAAGGAAGTCTTTTACATACTTGATGTGCAGGGTAGGACAGTTGCACATTGCTTCAATATATGTTACAATTCCAGATATTCTATGGAAATAAGTCATATCTGTTGTAAACACCTTTTTCCTGCTTGGTTTCACAGCTAGTCAAACACTACAAATGGAGGAATCCATGCAATAAATTTCTTGAGCAACCAATCTTTAAAAGCTGGATCTTGCAACCATTGGCCCTGGAATGACTGTGAATGTTTTTTTTTTTCTTATTTGTCGCATCTTCAAAGTTAGATCCATGCACACTGGTAGGCCAAGATTTTAGTTTAGACATTTTGGGATTCTGATGACGGATTTCTTTAGTCAGAGTCAAAAGCTCCATTCATTGAATCATAGCTCCAGATAGAGGGAGTGATTTTGATTTCAAAATCGAAAATATTAATTACTTTCCACTAAACCCTATGTTGTTTGTACTCATTAGAATTGTCTTATTGAGACAATGAGCACCGACAACATAGGATTTGGAGGAGAAATAACGGATTTAGAATACTATCACTCCCTCTTATCTGGAGGTCTGATTGTTTTCGATAATGATATTTGTGAATGTTGACTTGCTCAGTTATGTATTTGAGGCTTTGATATTTTGTGGCTGAGCGATTTCCATGCATATATTGATACTTTTACGTCGTAGACAGAAACGCTATTTGATGCATGTGTATAATATTTCAGTCTAGGAAAGAGTGGGTATGAGAAAGAAATAGCAAGAAGTGTCTATTTAAAAACAATTATAATTATATCATTACATGAACTTGAACGTGATAGAATCTTACACTTGCTGGTAGATGATATTTTCATACTTTAAACCGTAGCAGAAAAAGATCTCACTTGACACTTTAGAATCCCATGAAAAAGAATATTTGGTTCAGATCAGTTATAAAGATTTTGCTTATTGGTGAAGAAAGTAAGGTGAATTTAAAAATATTGAACTCCATGACATAAGATGTTTGCTTGCATCAAAATCCTCTGGCATTACATTGGTATAAAACCATAACGAAAATGAGTAAATATACTGATAAGTATTGAAGTTGTTTGACGGAAGCAAGGAAGGTTCTAATGTTTAGAGTATCAAAGTACCATAGCTCCCCCAAGCAGTAATGGAGTTTGACCTCAATCGAACTCAACCGTCATCTCACTGATATGAGGATTGCTTTTCCATTTTGATAGCATCTGACAAAAATTGGAGTTAGCTAATGAAAACCAGTTAAATAGACCAATAGACTTACAACTGAACATATGGACAAACAGATGGAATAAAAACAATATACCGTTGATATATGATCTCAGCGGGGGGGGGGGGGGGGGGGGGGGGATGTTGATAATTAACCCTTACAGAACCTTTCACATATATAATTGTTTTTTGCAGCCAGGGTAGATCAAGATCAGACTGCACAAAGCATGCAGTCAGATCTTTGATCTACACTGTGTGCTTAGCTTAAACACCATAGTCAAAAGCAACCATCAAATTGCAGTTAATTAGGTCTTATTCCTAGTCTAAATTCATATATCTGTTGGGGTTTATTTGGCACTCTAACGGATAGTAAGAATAAATGTCTTATGCAGTGTTGGATGTCTTAAATCCAAATGTATCAGTGAAAAACTTGGAGACTTGGACTGCAACGTAAAGTAAAGCCTGTTTTGTATAACTGACATGTATTTTTTTCATAAAATTGCTAAAGTTAAAGTTTGATTGGTAGTTTAAATCTGTTGATGGAAATCCTTAAAATGGTTTCAGTAAAATGAAATTACTATTATATGCATTGGCAAATACTTAGGTGAAGTAAAACTGAATTAACTTTTTTCACCATCTGAGTGGAACTATGGGGTGGGTTCCTGGAAAAATGGACATCTTTTGACCAAAATGTTGGATGTTCTAATTATGAAAAGACTCAAAAATTTAGATAAACTGTCACCAATGACGGATTAAAACAATCCAGAAAGGTTGTTGATCTATTCAGGGGCAGATAATTGTAATAAAATTCATTCCTCATGGTTTTGAAACACTATAGCTCCCTATCACAAATAGGCTTAAATCCACACCCAGTGGTATGCACATTCTAAGAAAGTCTGCCATATTTGAGTCTACATCAGTAACCTGAGCATGCATAGCTACTGACTGAAACCAAAAGAATAGTCTAGAATTGAGTGTGTTAGGTTAGCGGAGTAAATAAGAGACTTAACTATTTTTGACAAACTGTTCCAGAACTAATGGCAGGTTCATTATAAATGCACCTATATGCAAATAGGGAGCTGATGCAGTCACCAATGACGGACCGAACTGAGCTCATCGGTCTATTCAGGGACAGTCGTGTTTCATTTGCAGAGTCAACCCTTCACATCTGAGCATTTTGGTCAAAAGCCAAGTAACTGAAAAACAAATTATTGCAAGTACAGCACGTTGAAAAGAGACCATTTTGAAAAGCTGCATTGATAGATTTGTTTTACCTTTCATTTACCAAGGAAATATGTCAAGATTTTACAGATAGGATAGATAAAGATCAGACTAATATACAACTGATTTTTGGACTCTGGACAGGCCAACAGCTTTGGTATATACATGTGGAGTGTAACCGATCTTAATCCCTAGAGTGCCCACCATAGTTGATTTTAGTTAGGCCAGTGTAGATTAAGATCAGACAGAGCATGCAGTCTGATCTTGGATCTACACTGTCCAATATGTCAAGACATTCCAGCTGAATTCAGTCATAAAATGATGATAATTATGGCCTTTTTATATACCTGGGATCAAAGATGGGGATGATATTGTTTTTGGTCCATCTGTTAGTTTGTCTGCATAACTTGGGTCCCATTAAATAAGGCCTTGGGAAAAGAAAAACATTATGGTTGTATGTCTTAGTTTTAATAATATACCACATGAATTGACCTTTGGTTACATCTGTTGACATTTACCAGAGTTGCAGACTTTATCAAATTAGAAATTCCTTGTATCTGTCAAATAACTATGGTATTTATTACCAAATATGAAAAATGGTTGAATAACACAGATTTGGCAAATGAATATGTGTGAAAAGTTTGTGAGAAAAGATGTTGCTCATTACGCACTGATTTTGTAAGGCGTTGTATTTCTGAAAACACACATTGATGATATTATATGGGATTATAAAGTACTGTGAGGATAAGAATATTCCAGGATTATTTATATTAATTGATTTTGCTAAGGCATGTGCTTCTGCTAGTCCTTTATTTCACTTCTGAGTAAAAGGGTTCAAGGCAACACTGTCTCTTTGTTTGATTTTGCAACATCCATCATCTTTGTGGCTTGTTACATGACAGGAAATAGTACTGTCAGCTATGCTACCACTAGTCTGGCAGTACAAGAGATTTCCTGTTACTGTGACAGGTTGCATTTTTGTTGCCTATCATGTGACAGGTTGCTATGATGTGACAGGTTGCATTTTTGTTGCCTATCATGAGAGAAGTTTTATCAGCCCATTATTTCTTCTTTTTTTGTTGCCAAAAATTGTATTTGCGGAAAACACATTTAATACAATAGTACATCATGAAAGACTATTAGAATAAGTATATTTCAGGATTATCAATGTTAATTGATTTTGAGAAGTTGTTCGATTATTTTTGCTTCGCCTTCCATTTCTGAGTAAAATGGTTCAAGACCACACTGTCCCTTGAATTGTTTGGCCCATCATCATCTGCCATCTTTATGGCTTGTCACGTGACAGGAAATAGTATTGTCAGCTACGCTACCACTAGTATGGCAAAATGAGAGATTTTCTGTGTATTGTGACAGGTTTCATTTTTGTTACTTATCATATGACAACTCTTATCATAACATTTCTACCATTTCCGTAGCCTGGTCAGACAAGGAGAGGCTTCAGTATGGTTTCAAAAGCACAGTCTGAGCAGGGTTTCAAATTTATGAAGTAAAAATATCTATATATGCATGAAAATCTGCTTTGGCACAAAATACCGAAGCTTATTGTGTCCCTTGGAAGCAGACTAAAATGAGTCAAAACATTAAGTTAATCTAACTACATTTGTAATGAAAACAATGAAAAATACAAAGTTTTTGGGGCATTTGTCGAAGACAATGCCACTATGAGTTCAATACAGTGTTTTGAAAATCATGTATCATAGTTTGTTCAAAACCGAAGGAAGTAAACCCAACTAAACTCAATTTTTCTAAGACAAATAAGTGTTTTGATAACACTCAGATTTAAAATTAACAACAGAGTATTGAAATAAACTGGATTAGGGTATTGATCATGGGATCATACTTCGGTTTTTAGTGAAAATATCTATACCCGCTATGGCCCTTTATTGGTGCAATGATACACACAACCTTTGTCTCAAAACCAGTTTGTCCCTGGGCTTGTTCGTCCTTTGGCATGTTCGTCCAGGCTTGTTCGTCCCACATTATTGTTTGTTTATTTTTCAAATTATGAATTCCACACAATTGCTCCCTTGACAAATGCCACATCAGCGCTACAGCGCTTTGATTATTGCTGCAAAGATTGTCCATCCGAATTCCAAATTGTCTACAAGTACATCTCTGCCTTCATGTGTACCATGATATAACTGAGACGATGCAATTGTACTTTTCGAAGGGCTACTTGCTGCAGAATAAAATGATGATTTCCAGCATATTGATCACAGATACTGTTTCTTAGTGTTACTTAAGCTGCAGGTGGCTTCCAAAAAGTTCTTGTTAAACCAGCTTTGTGGTTTTTTTTTTGTCACCCTGTTTTGAGATAGATAACATAGGATTTTTGCATGCAAATATTGAACTTGGAAGGAACGCAAAGGGACTTAACTTTTTTGGTGGTACCAAGTCCATGGACTTCATGAGATCTTAGGCAAATGGAAACACTGGTCCTGGTGTTTGGGAACAGCAAAATTAACCCTTTTCCACACAATCCAGAGTTTTAACAGCCCTGAGAAAGAAGCTTTTGAAAAAATAGTGGGAAAAAGAGAAAATGCTAGTAACCAGCATTTTGTTCTTTTCTTACAATTTTTTTAACCTATTTAAGGACAGTTACTATCATTTGAAAAACATTTGAATTATTATCCGTAAATTCCTTCAATACTGACGAGTCTAAAAGTTTGCCACTGTGGCAAAGGATTAATATAATTTTATATCCAGACCTGACCAGTTGCATAGTTTTTTATAAGGGCATCCCAAGGTCAATGAATCCTTAGACATTCTTATTCTGGACACACCTTTCAAGGAAAGTAAAGTGATGAACCACAGTTGTCTAATCCCTGTTGGAAGATGGGATCATTCACTAGCATACGGCTGGAACAGGCTATTCTAGTCTTTGTTATCTACAGCCTTTCATGCTCTTCCAACCATCCAGTAATCACATTATCTTTTTTCCTCACAACAGAATTTTAGACCTTTTCAAATTGTTTAGCCTTTGAAAATGGCATATTCTTTGTTGCTCTAAAGATGATTTCTGTCTTTGAAATGGAAGAAAATATTGTGGGAAAAGGAGAATGTGCTGGTTTCCAGCGTTTTCTCCTTTCTCCACAATGTTTTCAAAAGCCTTTTCAGTCAGGGTTGTTAAAATGCGGGATTTTGTGGTAATGGTTTTAGGTTCAATGATTCAGTTCATACAAACTCTTTTTTTTTTCTAAAATGGAGCCTACCATTACTTTTAATGCTGTAAATAAAAATGAAAAGGTGAAATTTTGGCTGTAAAAAGATTTGATTGGTTGTTTTGCAATCAGTAACTCAGTCTAATGTAAAACAGGAAATGTTTGTGTCTTGGAAATCTTGATTTTCACATATTGATAATAATCGGGAAGTAATCCGTAGCATAAATTTAAACTACATTAAGGTATACTATTATTTGACCTAGATACTGGGTCATGTGGGAGCAAATACTATTATTTGACCTAGACACAGGGTCATGTGGGAGCAAATACTATTATTTGACCTAGACACTGGGTCATGTGGGAGTGAATGACTGGGACCCTAGTAGATATCAATGCCTTTTTTATCAAAGTTGACCAGAATGAATACCAGTCTTGTGGCAGTTAATACTGCCAATTAAACATGTTTATCAACGTAAAAATGGAAATTTATTAAATAGAAAGTTTACAGAGCACAGAGTAGAAATTTGGAATTCCGTCTTTAAGTCTCGAGGAAATCAAAATATTCATAAGGTAAGAATTTGATGATTTGCAAAATTTTAGATCCGCAGTAATATTCGCATGTACAGTATTTTTATTAGCTGACCTGAGCACAAAATGCTCAAGGTGAGATTTTGTGATGGTGCTGCACCCATCATGTTTCATCCCTTGTGCAGTTGCCAACAGTTACCTTGTGTGCACTCTAAAAGAACCATTTTCAGTTGCAACTTGGTCAGACTGTTTGTCTATAAAATATCCCAAATAGGCTTAAAATTGGGTCATTGGGGGTCAAAAAGTTCACTGGAACAGGTCTTAGAAAAACTTTTTGTGGACTTTAGAGGCCACATTTTTAGTCCATTACTCATAAATCTGGTCAGAATGTTTCATTTGATAATATCTTGGACAAATTTGAAATTGGGTCACGTCGGGTCTAAAAGTAGTTCACTGGGTATAATCCTAGAAAAATCTTGCATGCACACTAGAGGCCATATTTTCAGTTTTATACTCATGAAAATTGGTCAGAAATTTTACTCTTGCGATATCTTGGTCAACTTGAAAATGGGGTCACATTGGATGAAAAAGTAGGTCACCAGGTCAAATGTTACAAAAACCTTGTGTGCACTCTAGAGGCTAAATTTCAGCCTGATACTAATAAAACTTGATCTGATTTTTTGTCTTGATAATATTTCAGACAAGTTTGGAATTGGGTCACGTCGTGTCCGAAAGTAGGTCACTGCAACAAATCTTACAAAAAACTTGTGTGCATTCTAGAGACCTTATTTTCAGTCTGAGACCCATGAAATTTGATCAGAATGCTTGTGTTGATAATATCCAGAACAATATCTTGAACAAGATTGAAAATGGATAAAGTTGGGTAAAAAGGTAGGCAACTAACAATTATGTGTTTAAATGAACACAACCAGTATGTCTTAAACTTTATCAATCCTAGATGACTTTACCCAGATGAGAGCTTTAATCCTTTCCCAAACAATCCCTGGTTTTCACGTGTCTGCAGTACAAGTCTTTTGAAAACACTGTGGGAAAAGGAGAAATTGCTCGTAACGAGCAATTTCTCCTTTTCCCACAGTGTTTTCTATCCTTTTTGAGACCTTTCTGCCATTTTCATCAAATTTGAAATTGTTGTCTGCAAACTCTTTCAATTTGGACCAGTCCAAAATTTGTCGTTTGGGAAAGGGTTAAGGCCAATTTAGGGCCAATGGCCCTTATGTTACATCAGATATGACATCGTCATACTGATTTGAATAAGAATCCGTGTAATCAACGTATGTTATGGATCATTTGATATTTCCACAAGTGTTCGCAGAAATTTTAGTATGAGATCTTAGAATGCTTCAAGAGGCTACATAGTCCACTAAGGAAATACCGTTTATTTTTTTTTTCATACTTTTGCCCTACCTTTTTACTGATGATTTGCCAGCTATCTCTTTACTTTATTCAATGAAAAATCTTTTTTAAGTTTGATGAGAATATAGAAATCTGAATATCCCCCTTTAACTCTTTACCAGATGACAAACATGTAGACGTCCAAATTGAAACCATTTCCAGAGAACAATTTAACTGTGCTCAAATGTCTTTGATAGGGTAGAAAACAATGTGGAAAAAGCAAAAAATGCTGGTTACCAGTATTTTTCTCATTTACCCACAATGTTTTCTAAAATTGTCTTTAAGAGTCGTTAAAACTCAGGACTGTGTGTTTTGACAAATGACAAATTTTTAGAGTTGTCCAAATGGAAAGCATTTGCAGACAACACATTCAGTATTGCTCAAATGATGAGACTTGACTGTGATAGGATAGAAAACATTTTGGAAAAAGAAGAAAATGCTGGTTACCAGCATTTTCTCCTTTTTCCAAAATGTTTTCAAAAGCCTGTTTCCCTGGGTCGTTAAAATTCAGGATTGTGTGGTAAAGCGTTTAAAGGTCAATGGAAAGAATCATTGTAGACCGCTAGCACTGATAGTACAAGGATGTATGAGCTTGAACCTTCCATGTTTCATGGAACAAGGTTGCTGAAATTAAATGTTGGGTTATCGATCCTTTGTCCCAGAGCATGAATGTCAAATCTTGAGCCACTTGAGGGAGTGGATTCGATCCCCATTATGGCTGGCCCCCTAAAATGACCAAATAGTCTTTTGGATAAGACATTAAACCTAGGTTCTGTTCCACGGTGCTATTCACCGAGCATGCTAAAGAGACCAGGCATAACTTAGGATGGGTTTCTTCTTGCTTCTTGTATCTTGCATTACCCCCCCCCCCCCCTCCGTAACATGACTAACAGTCTTCTTGGTGCGCCACCCATATGTGCATCTGATGGTGAGATAAATGAGCCATGCTCTGTGAAAAGGTGGCTTAATGCATCTGCAAAAGGTATCTACCCAGGTTAACCTGCGCAGGCTGACCTCGGCTGAAACTTTTTGCTTTTGGTAAATTTTCTGCATGTCAAACAACCAGTGTACCTCATGATTCAGTTGGTTCTTAGACAAAATGGATTTTATGGATCTATAATTATGTAATGACATGCTTGGTATCATGGATCGGGCGGAGGGGGGAGGGGTGCATTAAGCCCCCTTTAGCCAGAGCAAGGCTCATATACAATAATCTATCAATCCTTTGCTCTACTGTTTTTAGTAATATCTTTAGCGTAACTCTTTTCCTGGCAACAAATTTTAGACTTACCAAAATTGAAAGCATTTGCAGACAAACAATTAAATTCGACCAAAAAAGGGGACATTTATCTTAGAAAGGGTAGAAGTCAGTGTGGAAGAAGAAAATGCTTCAGTGTGTTCTCCTACTATTACAGTGTTTTCAGAAGCCTTTTTAAATCAGGGCCTTTAAAGCTCAGGTTGGTGTTGTAAAGGGGCCAAAAAAAGATTTTTTTTTTTCAAAAGAGGGTATTGCTCATCATGATCAATTTCTCCTTTGCCAAAATAATTTTCCAAGATGTCTGTTACAAAATGAAAGTCATTAGCAGGCACGTATGTGCTAACCCTTTACCAAACTACAATTATTTAGACTCAGCCAAATTGAGAGTATAACATACATAACAAATTCAGTTCCATCTTAGAAAGGGTAAAAAATATTATGCGAAAAGGGGGCCAGCATGTTCTCCCTTACCCACAGTGTTTTGTAAAGACTTCTTCCTTATGGTTGTCAATACATGGGACTGTTTGTTGAAGGGTTGAAGGGTCCTATTTAGTTATTGAGTGCTAAATCATAATTTCTTGTAAAACACTGATAAACACAGCTAGATATATTTTTTTCTCAGCAAATGTATAGAATCTGTATGGTTACATTCAGTGAAAAAGTGCAATGGTTGTTTGCAATTAGTGACTCTGACTATTTTAATGACATCATGATGCTGACTTGAACATGAATCCTCATAATTGGCCAGAGTTATTGGTCATGTGACAATCCAACAAGTCATTGAAAGTTGAAAAAAAAAAAAAATTAAATATGTAACAAAGTGAAAGTATAAAAAAGGTAAAACATGTAAAAAGGATAAAAACTAGAAAAACCTATATTGACAGAAAATATAAACAAGTCTTGTTCTGGCAAAAGCAGGTTAAATGCATTTTCGTTATGTGCTATGCCAAGCAAGTCATCACATCATTGCCCGGCCGGGTAGCTCAATGGTTGTGAGTTCGATACCCGGTTGAGGCAAGCTTTCTTTCCGTTGACTTTTCGCCTCTCACCTCTGAAGCATGTGAGAAAGTAGTCAGTGACTTGGAAAGATAGTTGTGTCAGTACTGGTGTGAGAAAGCCAGGAAACACGTACTGACCACCGCGATATGACCTCAACTGTTAAAATGGTGTTAACCCTTTCCTAAACAAGCCCTGGTTTAACAATTCACGTGTCTGCAGTTCAAGTCTTTTGAAAACACTGGGAAAAGGAGAAATTGCTCATAACGAGCAATTTCTCCTTTTCCCACAGTGTTTTCTACCCTTTTTGAGAACTTTCTGCCATTTTCATCAAATTCAAAATTATCGTCTGCAAACTCTTTCAATTTGGACCAGTCTAGAATTTATCGTTTGGGAAAGGGTTAAACTCCATTTCAATCAATCATCCCGTTATTATAGATTCATAAAATCCATTTTGTCTAATGATTGACTGAATCTGGAGTAAGAATGATTCCTGGACATGCAGAAAATTGACCATTAGTAAAAGATTTTGACCCATGTCAGCCTGCACGGACTGCGCAGTCTGACAAGGGTTGATACTATCTTTGCAGATGCATTAAGCCCCCTTTTCACAGAGCAATACTCAAAAAAAAAAAAAACAAAACAAAAAAAAAAAAAACAAAACTAGAGAAAAGAAATAAAATAATTTTAAGAAAAAAAAAGTTTGAAGTCAGATAAATTTCATTGCAGGACTTTCAGGGCAGTTTCCAAGAAAAGTTGCTAAAGCCTTTTTCCTCCTGATCTTGTAAACATTGGATTGTAAGGTAAAGCTTCTAAGAAAAGATTTCAGTTTATTAATAACTTTCAATGATCTTTGTTGTTCAGACCTCAAAACCAGGGGGTTGCTGGTTCAAATACCCAGCTTGGCATATCTCTCTGAGGATTGTTGATAGTAATTGTGACAGTATTTATTCTTCTCTTGTTGCAGATATGATTGTTTTGACAATTGTTATAGTCAGAAAGTTTTCAACAGAGTGTCCTTGGGCAAGAGGCTCCAGAGCCTTAGCCCACTGCCTTTGAGACATACATGGAGATGTGATCTTTCATAGTTATATGACTGAAATAATGCTGAAAGCAGCATAAAACACCCTTCAATTTGTGGGAAAGCAGTCAGTGACTTTGGAAGAGTACTGTGTGAAGTAGTGGTAAAAGAAACCCTTGGAAAGAATGGATAGGTGAGGCGACTGTTGTTATATAACTGAAATAGCTTCTCCTGGGCAAGTCCTACTTCTTGTATGGAAATGATGTGGTGTTTTGGGGACGGGGGTTCTGCATGGCTTATTGGTAAAGTGTAGGACTTGTAACCTGGAGGCCCAGGGTTTGAGTTTTTCTGGAAGCACTGGGTTTTTCGTGGGTGTGTCCTTGGGCAAGACACTTCAGAGCCCTAGCTTAAAACTGGTGAACCCCAGAACATGCATGAGTTTGAGCCCTTGCACTTATATAACTGAAATAATGTTGAAAGTGGCATAAAACCCTAATCTATCAATCAATCAATTAATTAACCCTTTACCATACGACAAAATTTTAGACTTGTCCAAATTGAAAGCATTTGCAGACAACAAAATAAAAGAGACTAAAAACTGAAATTTGTTTTGGGAAGGTTAGAAAACATTGTGGGAATAGAAGAAAATGCTAGTTACCAGCATTTTCTCCTTTTCCCACAATGTTTTCAAATGGATTTTTCTTCAGGGTTGTTAAAACCCATGACTGTGAGGTTAAGAGTTCATCAATCAGTCATGTTTTGGGGCATACTGAGGTCTGCAATTAGCCATGCATTTCTTAAGTCTTTGCCAAATGACAAAATTTTCAACCTGATTTGGCAGACAACAAATTAAAAATGACTAACGGAATGGGATTTGTCTTTGACAGATACACAGAAAATTTGGGTATAAGAGAAATAGCTAGTTACTACGAGCATTTTATCCTTTTCTCACAGTCTTTTCAGAATTCTTATCCATTTGGTCATTAAAACCCAGAAATAGTTTGATAAAGAGTTAACCCTTAAAGTGCCTTGCACCACTATAGTTGCTGTTGAGGCCAGTGTAAATCAACATCAGACTTCACAAAACATGCAGTCTGATCTCTGATCTATACACTATAGATTCTTTAAAGTCAAGCACATCTGCATACTACAAGAAAAATGTGTTTTGAATGATAGAAATCATCAATGAAGGGTAAAAAATATTGTGGAAAGGGAAGAAAATGTTGGTTACCAGCTTTTTTTCCCTCTCTGAAAAAGTTTTCAAAGGGTCTCTCCCTCAAGGTTGTTAAAACTCATTTTGCATTAATGAGATCTTATATAGTAGAAAAGTGATTTAACCTTTTACCACACAATCCCGACTTTTAATGACCCTGAGAGAGAAAGCTTCTGAAAACATTGTGAGAAAAGGAGAAAATGCAGGTAACAAGCATTTTCTCCTTTTCCTACAATGTTTTCTACCTCTCCCAAAACAAATTTCAAATTTTGAGTCACATCTGATTAGTCTTCTGCAAAAGCTTTCAATTTGGACCAGCTGAAAATTTTGTCGTTTGGTAAAGAGATAAATGGCTTTGTCCAGGAAAATCCTAGAATAATGAATGCACAGGTTGTATATTAACCCTTATCCTGCTAAATAAAAGAAATCAATCTTTCAAACCGATAGCAAAAACCCAAACTTCCCTTTTTCAAAGGTATTTTTGGAGGGAAGATAACTCCTTCGATGGTGTAAATCAAAGATCAGACTGCATGTTCTGTGATCTATGCTGACCACAAAAGGTCTGAGTTGCGCTTATCAGCCTAAGCGGTTAAAGGGGCCAGATCAGATTTTGGATGTGAATAATTTTTTGAAAGCATTGATAGATACTATAAAATACTTTCTTCTCTGCAAGCATAAAGAAAAGGGGTGCAATTTTAGCATATCCCAGCACCCCCTCCCTTGTCATCAGAGTGTTATAAACATGGTATTTCATTTCCTAACGCCCGCCTGGGTGGCTCAGTGGTGAGCGTGTCGGACTCATGACCTGGTGGTTGTGAGTTCGATACCCAGTTGAGGCGAACTTTCTTTCCGGCGTATTTTCGCCTCTCACCTCTGCTGAAGCATGTGAGAAAAGTAGTCGGTGGCTTTGGAAAGAAAGTTGTGTTAGTACTGGTGTGAGAAAGCCAGGAAACACATGTGCGTCACCGACCGCCATGATATGACCTTAGCTGTTAAAGTGGCGTTAAACCCCAATACAACCAATACAACATCATTTCCTAACATCCCAAGCACACATTTATGTAAAGGAATCTTCAGTCCAAAAGTAAATACAGATAGTTTTGACAGCAGTCTGTTGTGTAATTAAATACATGTTAATTTATGATGTATGATAATGGGTTTTTAACTTTGGTTTGTAATGATCTTTGTTGTTTTATATAATTTATTCTTCTATTCAGAACAACAATTTTTAACTTAGTGCCACATATGAAACTGGCTCAAGACTTTTTTGTAGAGAACACTTTAATGCCTAATCTAATCTTTTGTGGAAGTGACTTTAAATACAAACGATTTCATTTACATTCAATGGAACAGGTTTTGGGTTGCTTTATTTGGTAAACAATCGTCGCTGACTATCTTTTTACTTCCTTTCAACCTTATTTCTCAACAGTATTATGCTAAATGTAAATAACTTGAATACATATTTAAAATATCATTTGTATATTATGTAGAAAATAAAAATAAATTTGATAAAAACAAAGGGACAGGTTTTCTTGAGGGTTGCTTTATTTGGTAAACAATCATCCTAAAGTGAGCATAGTGAAATGTTAGGATAACAATTTAATTGAAAAGGCATTTGACTCTCTGTGCCCATTCTTCCCCTACCAAGCAAAAGGATTCAAGGCCACACTGTCCCTTGAATTGTTTGGCCTTCATCTTTGTAGCTTGTCACATGACAGGAAATAGTAGTGTCAGCTATGCTACCACTAGTCTGGCAAAACAAGAGATTTTCTGTGTATTGTGATGGGTTTCATTTGCATTTCCTTTCACTTGAACATCATTCCCAAACATTTGTACAATTTTCATAGTCTGGTCAGACAAGGAGAGGTTTCAGTGTGGCTTCATAATTTGTCTTGTGTTTGTACATGAGTTTTCTGTGTGTCATCACACAAGTGGTGGCTGTGTATTTTGATTTGCTTGGTAATTTACATTAGTGTGTTCCTGCACAACAGTTATTCATCATTTTTGTTTTAAGGTCAAATTATGAAATAACAGCTAGATCTTGTAGAAGTTGTAGTATTCCTGAACAATTTTATTTGTCCTTGCAAAATTATGTTAGTCAATCCGATTCCAGTCAATCAGATGGTACATTGCATATGCTACAAATCACGTGATTTCCTTTTTAACTTAGTGCAGGAAATTATATGATCACATGACATCATTCATCATTGAAAAACAAAGGAATTGTAGAATAACAAGTGATAATGTGATTTATCATTGAAAGACATGGGAATTTTAATCTGTAAGACATAATTTGCCATCTTTGCTGATAATGCTGTATGGGTAGTTTTAGGCAAGTTTTACCCGGGCTGTGGAGTTTTCCACTTTATAATTCATGTTGACCTAGATTTTTAGCTCTACTGGCTGGAAGCCAGCAGAGCTTATGTCATGGTGCGGTTTCCGTAGTCTGTCCGTTAGTCTTTTTCTTCTGTATGCGATAGCCTACTTGGGTAGCTCAGTGGTCAGCATATGTCATTCATTACCTGGAGGTTGCGAATTCAATACCCGGTTGAGGCAAACTTTCTTTCCAGCGAATTTTTCACCTCTCACGCATGTGAGAAAAGTAGTCATTGGCTTTGGAAAGAAAGTTGTGTCAGTATTGGTGTGAGAAATCCAGGACGGGTGTGTCATGACCGCCATGATTATGACCTGAGCTGTTATAATGATGTTAAACTCCAATACAAACCAAACCAAATTGTCCATTTTAGCATGCATCTAATTTCAAGCACCACACCCAACAGCATTATTTATTACTTTTGTAAATAAATGTACATGAATGTACGTAGAAAAAGAATAAAATAGAAAACAAAAAGAAAAACAATCAAAAAGAAAAACAATCAAAAAGCAAAGAGTAAAATAATTACAATTGGTGGTTTTAAAAGGTGGTAAGGGTTGGCTGTAGGGGTGGAGGAGGCCAACAGATTTCTCTGTATTATGATTGTAGAATATGCATTTAATTTCAAGCATAAATCCAACAGTATTTATATAAATATCTTTTGAAAATACATGTACAAGTATGTCTATAGAAAAATAAAAATAAAAAATAAAAGAAAAACAAAACAAACAAAAAAATCGCAATTACAGTCGGTAAAGTAAATGGTGGAAAGGGTTGGCTGAAGATGCCAACAGATGTCAGAGCTTTAACTGCAAAATACAATCAAAGTGCTGTCAGCACTGTAATTGGTCAACAGTCATTTAGATACTTTGTGAAAAACTTGCAACTAATGGGATTTTGTCTCATCGAAATATAACTGAAAAGAAGACTTTGGAAACCATTATGTGAAAAACGTAGAAAATGCTAGAAGTAAGCAATTTACACATTACCCCCATCGATCCCAGATCAAATTTAAATTTTGGAGTCACATTTATTTTGTAGTCTGAAAATACTTTAACTTTAGACAGGTCTAAAGTATTGTTGTACAGTAAAGAGTAATGTGATCGTAATCACTAACCCTTAGCATGTTTTCTTGAGGCAGAGCTCCAGATAGAGGGAGTGATTTTGATTTGGGGAAAGCTGGAATCATCAAAATAAAGTCTTATGTTCATTTTTCTTCACAAGTATTCAATTACCGATTTTGTTATTCAATAATCAGACTTTGGATTAAGTGCTAAATTATTCGGGCACTTGTTCCCATCCCCAATTTTAACTTGACACTAAACAACAAAATGTTTGACTCCTGAATTAGGAACATTTGCTGACTTCAAAGTAGGCCTAAGATAATTGAATCTGTATTCAAAATATTAAAGAAAAGGTCATGGGGAATGGAGGATTGATTGATTGATTGTATGGTGTTTAACCCCGTTTTCAACATTATTTCAGTTAAATCTTGACGGCCAGTTCACCTACCTATGCTTTCCTAGAGTTTCTTTTACCAGTGCTACGCACAATATTCTTTCCAAGCCACTGGCTGCTTTCCCACATAACCATCATTGAAACAATGGTCAGCAGTGAGAGAGGAATGAATCCTGTTGCAATGACTATCATCAATCCTTGGAAAGAAATTGGCTGAGCTGGGAATCGAACCAGCGACCCCCTGTTCTCAAGTCCTGTACGCTACCGACTGAGCTATTGCACCTCGGCCAGGAATGGAGGAAATGCTGCTTACCAGCATTTTTCCTTGTCCCACAATGTTTTCAAAAGCTGACTTTTGCTGGCTGCCAGTGTTTTCTACCTCTCTGGAAAAAAAAAATAGGATATCACAGAATAGTTGGGTAAATGGTTAAAGTGTGCTATTCAGATTTTTATAATCTAACCAAACTTTAAAAACAATTTGTTACTGAATAAAGTAGGTCATAATTATCTGTAGAAGAGAAAGACATAAGTAAGTCAAAGGTTATTGGGCTATGTAGCCTGTTCTGGTCTTTTACGTTTACGCCAGTTTCATGCAGACTTGTGGAAATGTCACCTGAGCGATAGAGAACATCAATTATACGATGTGTATTCAAATCAGTATGGTGATGTCATATCTAATGTAATAAAAAAGAAATGTAGTTACCTATTGTGAAACAATTATCTTGTTATTTAAGAGCAGAAAATTGCAACTTTTTATTGAATATAGTCATCAAGATTGTATGATTGACAGAAAAAAAGATATCTTACATGAAAATTTCATTTACAGCATAAAAACTAAATAGACATCTTTAACCCTTTCCCAAACGATGAATTTTAGACTGGTCCAAATTGAAAGAGTTTGCAGAAGACAATTTTAAATTTGATGAAAATGACAGAAAGTTCTCCAAAAGGGTAGAAAACACTGTGAGAAAAGGAGAAATTGCTCGTTATGAGCAATTTCTCCTTTTGCCACAGTGTTTTTAAAAGACTTGTACTGCAGACACATGAAAACCAGGGCTTGTCTGGGAAAGGGTTAACCTTTTACCAAATAATCCTGAGTTTAAATGACCCTTGCAGAGAAGACTTTTGGAAAAGATTTTTGGAAGAAACCAGCATTTTCCCCTTTTTCCACAATGTTTTCTGTTCTGTCAGAGACATATCCATAATTTGAGCCAGGTAAAATTTTGTGATTTGGTAAAGAGTTAAAGCAAGAAAACATGAAAAGTAGAGATTAACTCTAGCAAGTACTTCCTTTTTCCCACAACACTTTTAGAGGCTCTCTACTGCAGTGATGTGAGTAGAATCAGCCAAAATATGGCACTAGTGTTTGTAGTCTGTAAAACGAAAACAAATAAAAAAGAAAAAAACACATTTTGTTTTGTCATTGAGCATCTTTGACAGCTTCAGTAACTTTTTCTGATGGGGCAGATCAAGATCAGACTGCTTAAAATGTGCAAATGGATTTTGGATGTAATGAACAATCTCAGTCTGTACTATAGATGCATATATTGCAAGTTCAAGGCTGTTCTTTTTTTTAGAACATTTGGCAAAAAATTGGACAGTGTAGATGCAAGATCAGACTGCATGTTCTGTTTAGTCTGATCTGGATCTGTAATCTTAGCATAAGCTAGTAAATCCGGTTCAATACTTCATAGGTTAATAAAAATTCTGATTTTTTTTTCTTTTTTCTCTTTCCAGGTTGATCTACAGAAGGATTTAACCCGTAAGTTAAGTATTTATCATACTTGAATTTATCATACTTGTATTGAGTATTATCATACTTAGTTATTCAAGAAATGGGGTTGATTTTTTGTTTGATTGGTTTCCCTCATCTCTGTTCATGGGCGAAGAAGACATTTTTGGAGGCTGACATGGCCACCCAACCCATCTTCCCTGACTGTGACAGAGATGGTCTGGAGATCTCCTTTGATGCTTATGAAGGGACCTCGGTTGATGTGTGCAGTTGGGTGTTTCTGTGGGGTCCATGGCGTGGGATGACATTGACACTGTGGAGGATTTGGGGGAAGAATTGAGTTTTAGAGCTGAGCTGTTCCTCGGTCTTCTCTGCCGTGGAGGACATGGAGATGGAGGATTGGAGCTGCATGGCTTTCAGCCCCATATCCACATCATCAAAGATGTGGAGTGGCTTTACCCAGGACTTTTACAGACTTGCCTTCACTGAGGAATGGGAGGAAGAAATGGACTCTGGAGTTTAGTTCTTCCTCCTTTTGGTCTGTTGTAGATGATGTGGAGATGGAGGAAGAGAACCATATGGTTCATTCTTTCATCTCTACATCATCTATGATGTTGGATATCGAGGTTGTGGATGATAAGGAAAGGGAGATCTTCCATGATGTAGATGTTAAGGAAGACTTGGAGATAGAACTCGGCACTCTTGAGCTAAGCAATACCTCTATGTCCTCCTTGACAGTGGGCGTTTTGCAGACTAGTGAGGATTGTGTCGGTTTGGCCTATGGAGAAGAGGCTGAGTCTCTTTCTCCATCTGCCAAGCCCTTGAACTGGTTCTATTCTGTCTGGTGTTGTCTGTGAGACAGAGTGGGTAGTTGTCGCAGTGGGCGGCATAGCCTGAGGCGTGATCGGTATGGCGACTGGGTGTTCTACTAGCAGAGTTTAGTTACTAACATGATGTTTTCAAAATGCTCCAGTTGTAGACACTTGCATGAGGTGGAGGTTGTGGTTAGGAGAGATGTTGTTGGTAAGGAGAGGAGGTGAAGGTTGTTAGGAGTGGAGATGGAGAGGTCTATAGTTTAGAGACGGGTACATAGTAGGGGTGAAACAATACGGTAAAAAGCGTATTGCAATATATTGCAATACGGCTGACCCGTATTGCAATACGTATTGCAATATGCTGTATATGCTGACATTTAGCATATCTGACCACTTGTAGTCACTGTTAGGGTAGCATATGCTCAAAAGGTGATAAAGAAAACTAGTACATGTGCTTGGAACTCTTCCATTCTTTCAAGATAATGAACTAAAAATCAATTGTTTCGCATGAACAAATAAAAACAAACTAAAATTGACTAGTCTTTAACACTCGCTATCTTGACGATTTTCGTCTGCCATTTTTTTTCTTCAAGAGCGTACTTGTTTATATAAAAACCAGCGCTACTATACCGAACTTCGGGACATGGCTCAACAGAGTAGACAGTGCGATGCACTAACTTACTCAGTTGCTTACTGCACTAACACTAATACTTTGCCGCTAACTACTGGACAACGCAAAAATAAGTGTGAGCAAAGTTATAAGAAATGAATAACATACAAACTCCATTGATCCAAAAGCATTAAAGCTCGACGTTTATTTGGAGTTCGTGTCGTGAATTTTATGTGGTCATAGTTTTACCTAAACACCGGTGACACCGCCTGTGGAAAAAAATAAACAACTTTCGCTTTCGGAAATCTTTAGAACTGTAAGTTGAAAAACGATCGATTTCTGACAGAATTTTTGGGAAAACCGGACTTTCTGATGCAATTAAGAGAAGTTGACATATTGCAGAAATACCGATACGGTAAAATTCGAACCGGTTTCGGTTTTTTCTTTGAATAGACCGCGGTTAATCGGTTAATCGGTAAACCGTTTCACCACTAGTACATAGGCCTGCACTGGCTATCTTTCTTGTCGTCTCTCTACCAGAAACTGTGGTAACTATCAAAATGACTGTGAAGCCACCAATAGGGGATGAATGTGTGTTGTCAGTTGTTTACATGTAGACCTAGGGTTCTTCAGTCCAGGAAGTATACTAGATGAAAGAACTCCAGAACACACATGGTTTTGTACAATTTACTAACATTTCTTTTGTGTTTGCACAGACATTGGACCTTTGAGCTGCTATTTTCTCTCAACTGTAAGCCTCTATATCATATAGAACTTTTGCATCCAGCAATTACTAGAGTTTAATAAGAAACAGAAAGGCATTAGGATTAGGTATGTATGGAACCTGTCTGCATATTTGACCAGGACTTGCAGGTTTTTGAAAAGCCTTTCTTTTTTTTTTTCAATTTTGCTAGGTGTTAGGGAAAGGTATGGATGGAATCTGTCTGCATTTTGACCAGGACTTGCATGCAGGTTTTTGAATTGCCTTTGTTGTTGGTTTTAATTTTCTTCTCAATTTTGCTAGGTGTAAGGGAAAGGTATGGATGGAATCTGTCTGCATTTTGACCAGGACTTGCATGCAGTTTCTTGAAATGCCTTCTTCTTTTTTTTTTTTTTTTCTTTTCAATTTTGCTAGGTGTTAGGGAAAGGTATGGATGGAATCTGTCTGCATTTTGACCAGGACTTGCATGCAGATTTTTGAAATGCTTTTGGGTTTTTTTTTTTGGCAGTTTTGCTAGATTTAAGGGAAAGGTATGGATGGAATTTGTGTGCATTTTTTACCATTATTGACATTTTTTGACCAGACTTACTGTTTGACACCTTGCAGGTTTTTGAAATGCCTTTGTTTTTTTTTTTTCTTCTCAATTTTTGCTAGGTTTTAGGGAAAGGTATGGATGGAATCTATCTGCATTTTGACCAGGACTTGCATGTAGGTTCTTGAGATGCCTTTGTGTTGTTGTTGTTTTTTCTTCTCAATTTTGCTAGGTGTTAGGGAAAGGCATGTATGGAGTTTATCTGCATTTTTTGACCATTATTGACAGATTTTGACTAGACTTACCATTTTACACCTTTCCAACAGTACACATCTGTTGCACAATACCATTGCTTTCTTTATTAGAGCACAGGAAAGAGTTCAGGGTTAGGAGTTCTTCGCTTTTCGGTAAATACTTCTTGGACTGAAAAACCCTAGGTCTTCATGTATGCAACTGACAACATACATCTGTCTTCATGTGACACACCCAATGTGCCACAGTGAACATGCTGAGGGCTTCCTAGTCCATTTTTGACAACTACCACATTCTCAGGCCTAGAGACGGCAGCACAGATAGTTATATATACCCATTAACCGGACTCTGAAATGTAGAGAGTAGGTGGAGATAGTGACTCCAAAATGTACAGTGTAGGTGGAGATAGTGACTCCAAAATGTACAGTGAAGGTGGAGATAGTCTCCTCCGTCTCTTCCTCCTTTATTTGGAGTCACTAAGGAGAAGGAGGAGAATTTTTGAGGGTTCAAGGAGTTTGAAACTGTAGTTTCAGAGATTTTTGCTTGAGTACTGTATTTTGGTACTTCGCCATTTATCATTATTTGTTGCCATCCTGTTAAGTTTAATTGGTTAGAGAACGACTGAGTTAAAGGGGCTAAGATTAAGAGAACAGTAGATTCCATTTGAATAGTATATTTTTGATCACTCAGATTTTGGATATACAAAATTGACAGATTACATCCACATTATCAAGATTTTTTAGTACTATGAAAGATTTACCAATACTTAAGAGTCGGTTTCCTAACAGTTGCACACACACTCATGAAACTGTGATGTCAAAGTTGAATATCTTTTCCACACTCTCCCAGTTATTGGTATGATTGAACCATCAGTCAGTTAAATTGCAGCCCTGTAAAAGTATTGTGGGAAACAATATTTTTACTTTGCCAGTATGAAGGGGCCTAAATGTGTATAAATTTATTTATTTTGGCTCATGTTTTGTAAACACACAGTCTTGAAGCTGTGATGTCAAAGTTGAAGTCCTTTTCCACACTCTCCCAGTTACTGGTATGACCAGGCCATGGATTGAACCATACAGGCAGTTGAATTGCAGCTCTGCTAAAGTATTGCTAGATATATTTTCACTTTGCCAGTACTAAGGGGCCTATAGGTGTATATATATTTACATTGGCCCATGTTTTGTAAAACGCACACTTGAAGCCATAGTCAAGTTGAAAGCCTTCCCAGGCTCTCAGACCTGTGTTGATAAGACCAGACATTTACAGTATTGAATCAAGAATTGTCCAATCAGTTTGCAGCTCTGTAAGACTATTTTACTTGCAATGCTTGATTAATTAAGCAATAGACTGAACCAATAACCAGTACTATCTAACATATTGACTAATATTACATACTTCTGTGAGTGTCCATATGGGCATTTACACATTGAAAACATGTAGAAAATACAGAATTACTATATCAGCTCATGAACATAAATACCTAATGAAGGTGATCATTTGCTTGGTTGCCTAAGATTGCATTTCAGCATGGTCAACTTGGTTGAATGGTTAAGCCTGTTTTACTGTGGTTGTTCAGTGGGAAGAAATCATTAAATACCTTGGAAATAACACAGGTGAGAATCAATCATCATATAGCTATTTTTAGGCATTACTAGTGAGTAGCTATGAAAGTGGAAAAATCTCAGTGTATCAGACATTGTAGATCCAAGATCAGACTGGGCATTCTCCGCAGTCTTACCTTGATTTGCATCGTCCAGGAAATAGTATGGACACAATTTGAAAAAGGATCTACAAATTTGGCATTATCTATCTAAATTCTTTATTTCTACACTATAGCCTATATTGTTAGAACTAATAATTTGGTAAAGACAATTCTAATGATAGCCAACAACATAGGTTTTAGTAAGAACTCGGAGGCAATTAATCTTTGAACCCTTGACTACCTAAATTCTTTCTAAAATGACAAATTTTACACTATATGGCCAAACTGATAGCATTAGCAGATGACAATTTCCATGTGCCTCAAGGGATGGAATTTGTCTTTGATAAGGTAGAAAACAGAATGGGAAAAGGAGAAAATGCTGGTTACCATCATTTACTCCATTTCCCACGTTCTGAAAACACTTCTTTCAAAGGGTTGTTAAAACTCAGGATTATGTGGTAAAAGGGTAAGTGATAGGATATATCGTCAGGTGAGTAGAAAATATGGTGGAAATAGGACAACATGCTGGTTATCAGCATTTTTGTCTTTTTCCCACAATGTTTTTAAAAGTCTTTTTCTTTGGGGTTCGTTAAATCACAGCATTGTGTGTTAACTGTTTAACTGTTTTACCGTAAGAGCTCTGTACTATTGAAATTGGCCTTTTCAAGACAGGAAAAGCAGTCTGAATAGGGCTATTTCAAAGTTGTTTTGGCCAGAGTGTGTAGCTAAATGGCATTTCATGTTGATCCAAGATCAGACTGCATGTCCTCTACTGTCTGATCTTCATCTATAGTGTCTGCAAAGGGACTTGACCCTTTACGACAAAATCCTGAATTTCAAGCACCCTGAGAACAAAAGCAATTTAAAACATGTCGGGAAAAGGAGGAAATGCTGGTAACCAGCCTCCTTTTCCCACGATGTTTTCTACCTTTCTATAGAGAAGCCCCATTTTTAAGCCACATTTAGAATGTCGTCTGCAATTACTTTCAATCTGGACAAGTCTGAAATTGTTTCTAGTGGTAAAGGGTTAAGCCATATCCAGTGCTATGAGGGTCAACTTTTTACCAAATGACACAATTTTACACTAGTTCACTTCCAAAGCATGTGCAGACCACCAGTTAAATGTGGCTAAAATAAAAGAGATTGTCTTTCAAAGGCTATAAAACATGTTGTGAAAAGGAGGAAATGTTCTTCAGCCAGTGAAGAGATACAAGCCATTATCGCCCACCCTATGGTGTTGCTCTTTACTAAACAACAAAATTTTTGACTGGACCAAATTGAAAGCATTTCCAGATGATAAGTGTTGCTAAAATGATGATTTTTGTGTTTAATAGTGTAGAAAGATTGTGGGAAAAGGAGAAAGTGTAGGTATTTTCTCCTTTCCCAATATGTTTTCAAAAGCCTTCTCTTTTGGGGCTATTAAAAGTTGGGATTGTGTTTTTAAAGGGATGGTTTGGACCATGTTCATTCTTTTAAATGGATTATGTGAGTCATTTTAATAGCTTTTGAGGAAATAAACTAGTCTTTGGGAGACAATCACATGCTTTAATGACCCTGAGGAAAAGTGCTTTTGAAAAAATTGTTGGAAAAGGAGAAAATGCCAGTTCCCTTTCCCACAATAATTCTACTCTTTCACAGCCATTACTCATAATTCCAGCCACACTTACATGTAACTCTTTACATGTAAAGATTTAACTCCTTACCAAACAACAGATTTAAAGCATTTGCAGATGACAAATGTCACTTAAATGCTGATTTCTGTCTTTGATTGGGAACAAAACATTGTGGAAAAAGGAAAAAGATGTTGATTACTAGCATTATCCTCCTATTTCCACAATGTTTTAAAAAGTCGTCTCATTCATGGTCCTTGTATGTCTGGATTGTGTGGTAAAGAATTAACTCCCTTTCCCAAACGACAAATTTTGGACTGGTCCAAATTGAAAGAGTTTGCTGACGACAATTTTAAATTTGATGAAAATGGCAGAAAGTTATCAAAAAGGGTAGAAAACACTGTGGGAAATGGAGAAATTGCTTGTAACGAGCAATTTCTCCTTTTCCCACAGTGTTTTCAAAAGACTTGTACTGCAGACACATGAAAACCAGGGCTTGTTTGGGAAAGGGTTAACTCCCTGCTGGATAAAAAAAATTCATTTGCTGATCTTGAAAGCAATTGCAGTTGACAAATTCATTATGATTCAAATGATGCAATTTATACTTTGAAAAAGTAGAAAATATGGGAAAAGGAGAAAATGCTGGTTACAAGCATTTTCTTTTTCCACAGTGTTTTCAAAAGCCTTCCTCCCTAGGGTCTTTTATACAAATATAAACAATCCCTTGAATCAAAGACCTAAGTTTAACAATGATTTTTCTGTCTCTCAGATTTTAGCATCTGTCCCAACACTGAAGCTATGGATAATTTTTCCAGTTAAAAGAAAGATTTTTCAAGGTAAGGAGTTTCAGTTTCTCATGATGTTTTCTTCATGATGCTTTCCATCTGTTCAGCTATTTGTCTTTTTCACCTGAGTCCCAGTGGTGCAATTGGTAGCATGCAGGACTTGAGAACAGGAAATTGCTGGTTCAAATCCAAAACTCGGCCAATTTCTATCCAAAAACTCATGATGTCATTGCAACAGGATTTATTCTAGAAGCTTCTCTCACCGCTAATCATTCTTTTAACGATGGTCAGCAGCCAGTAGCTTTGGAAGAATATTGTGCCAATTATTGGTACCAGAAGCTCCAGGAAAGCATAGAAAAGTGCAGATTACCATGATAAAACTGAAATAATGTTAAAAATGGTGTTAACCCTTTACCACACAATCCTGAGTTTTAATGACCTTGAAGAGGAAGGCTCTTGAAAATGTTGTTGGAAAACAAGAAAATCTTGGTAACCAGCATTTTCTCCTTTTCCCACAATGTTTTCTACCCTTCCCATAGCAAATGTTAATTTTTGAATCGCGTTTGTCATCTGCAAATGCTTTCAATTTGGCTTAGTCTAAAATTTTGTTGTTTGGTAAAGAGTTAAACACCAAACAATCAATCACATTTTTCTTCTGTAAGTTTATATGATAAATGTTCACATTTGTAGTGGATATACATGTATACAGAACATAAAAAAGTCTGTGACATGCAAAGCATTGGGTCTTAATTCTTTACCAGATGACAAAATTTTAGACCGTTCCAAGTTTAAAATATTTGCAGACAAAAGATTAAATGTGGCTCAGTTGATGACATTTGTCCTTGAAAGGATAGAAAACATTGTGGGAACCAGCATTTTCTCCTTTTCCCACAATGTTCTCAAAAGGGTTCTTCCTTAGGGCCATTTAAACATGGGATTGTATGGTAAAGGCATAAAGACAGAAACTTAGACTAGTCCCCATTGAAAACAGTTGCAAGTCACAAAATTTTAATTAGAGTTGGTTTCACTGAAAGGATTGGTCTTTGAGAAGGCATGAAAGATTGTTGGAGAAGGAGCAAAAGTTAGTTGTCACCATTTTCTTCTTTTCCCATATTTTTGAAAGCTACAATCCCCAGGGTGGTAAAACACAGGAATGTTTGGTAAAGGGTATATTCCATAAAATTTCAAACCTTATTACCTGTATTATGTTTTTGTTAATTGTCTTTTTTCCCCACAGACTCCCACACTCCTCTCATAGACATCCAAGTGAAAGCCAAGTTTTATTAAAACATAGAAGATGTCCCAAGGTAAGCAGTTTCAATTTCAACAGCTGGCTATCTAAAATTAGCAAGTCTTTTGGATAAAGAGCTAAGCCAAAGTCCCATGTGATGGTGTTATACATCAAGCCAAAATTTGATTATTCGGTATTAGCCCTTTGTCATACAATCACGAATTTTAACAATTTGGACAACTCTTAAATTTAACCCTTTACCAAACAATCTTGAATCTTAACAACCTTAACCCTTTACCACACAATCCCGAATTTTAACGACCCTGAAGAAAAAGCCCTTTGAAAACATTATGGGAAAAGGAGAGAATGCTGGTAACCAGCATTTTCTTCTTTTTCCCCAATGTTTTTTACGCCATCGAAGCCAGAAATCATCACTTGAGCTACTTTTAATTTGTTGTCTGCAAATGCTTTCAATTTGGACAAGTCAAAAATTTTGTCCTTTGGTAAAGAGTTAATAAATAAGACTTTTGAAACACCATGGAAAAAAGGAGAAAATGCTGGTAACCAGCATTTGTTGTGAAGAGTTAAACAACCTTGTCAAATAGCAAAAATATTCAAGAGTGAAAACTGTCAAACTTTATATTTTGTTTTATATAGAATAACAACCACCAGCTCTCACCAGATTTGTGCCAAGCCTAGTTCCTCCCCCACTACTTGAAGATTGCTGAAAGGTATGCATTGTTTTTCTGTATAAAAGTCGTCATTCTTTCCTCCTTGGCCTTAAACCTTTACCATACAGCAAAATAATGGACTCATCCAATCTAGAAGCAATTGCAGATGACAAATGAAATGTGACTTAAATGATTTGACTCCTAAAGGTTAGAAAACACTGTGGGGAATGCTTGTAACCAGCATTTTCTCCTTTTCCCATGATGTTTTAAAATGGCTTCTTTGTCAGGGTAGGTAAAACTTGGGATTGTGTGTCAAAGTGTTAAGCTGTTGGATTTATAATTTGGAAATCTGAGATTTGTTCCTGCAAGTGATTTTACTTGTATAGAAAGTGTCCTTGGGCAAGACACCACAGTGTCCCAGCATAGATTTGTTGCTTAAGCCTTTACCACATGACAAAATTTTAAACCAGCTCAAATTGAAAGCAATTACAGATGACAAAATAAATGTGACTCGAAAACAAAAATTTGTTTTGAAAAGGGTAGAAAACATTGTGGGAAAAGGACCAGCATTTTCTCCTTTTCCCACAATGTTTTCAAAAGCTTTCTGTCTCAGGGTCGTTAAAAGTCGGGATTGTGTGGTAAAGAGTTAAAGCCATTTCTAACATCATTTCAGTCATATTGCAGCGACCACAGCACCTATCCATGCTTTCCTTGAGTTTCTTTAACTCTTTACCACGTGAGAAAAATGATAGACCAGTCCAAAATGAGAGCATTTGCAGACTCAAATGAAGAATTTTTACTTTCGATACGGTAGAAAACATTGTGGGAAAAGGAGAAAATGCATTTTCTCCTTTTCCCACAATGTTTTCAAAAGCCTTCCACCTCGGAGTCGTTAAAAGGAATGTGTGGTAATGGGTTCATTAACCCTTTACCACACGATTCTGAGAAAGAATTCTGAGAAAGAAGCCTTTTGAAAACATTGTGGGAACAAGGAGAAAAGGCTGGTAACCAGCATTTTCTCCTTTTCCCACTATGTTTTCTACCCTAACTAAGACAGAAATCACCATTTTAGCAACATTTCATTTGTTGTCTGCAAATGCTTTCAATGCTTTGAACATGTGTAAAATTTTGTGGTTTGGTAAAGAGTTAGCCAGTACTTCGCATATTATTCTTTCCCACTTAACCATCATCAAAACCATTATCAGCAGTGATCCAATAATGCATTACCTCTGACAGAAACCTCTTTCTGTAATGCGGCATGTCCCTGAGAAAAGAAAAAGAGAAAATGCTGGTAACAAGCGTTTTCTCCTTTTCCAACAATGTTTTCTACCCTCTTGAAGACAAAGTTTATAATTTGATTCACATTTCTTTAGTTGTCTACCAGTACATTCATTTGGACAAGTCTTAAATTTTGCCATTTGGTAAAGAGTTATTTGTCATGCTTTGAAGTCAGACAAGTCAAGAATTGTCACACAGAGTTGAGTAAAGAGTTCAGACTTCTTGTTAAATATTTCAACACCAATGGGTCCTTCTATTTCTAGCCTTGCTCTGTGAAAAGGGGGCTTCATGCATCTGCGAAAGGTATTAACCATGGTCAGGCTGGGCAGTCTACACAGGCTGACCTTGGTCAAAACTTATTGCTATAGGTCAATTTTCAGCATGTCAAGGGACCTCATGATCATGTCAGTTTTTAAATGAGATGGATTTATTTGGATCCTTAACTTTGTGATTGAGTACTTGGTATCATACTAGAGACACATTAAGCCCCCTTTTAGCAGAGCATGGTTCATTTGAGACTTGTCCGAAATGAAAGCATTTGCAGATGACAAATTTAATTTTTATTCAAATGATGTGATTTGGCTTTAGAAGGGTAGAAAACATTTTTGAAAAGGAGAAGATGCTGGTTACCTGCATTTTTTCCTTTTCCCACAATGTTTGTAAAAGCTTCCTTTTTAAGGGTTGTTAAAACTTGGGATCATGGTGTTGGAAAGTGTTATGCCACTAGAATCTTAAATTTGATATTTTTTTCAGACTTTTTCCTCCTGCACACAGACTCTGCATTACCTGTAACAGAAGATGGCCCAACATGATACTGTATACTGCTATATATGGCAAAAGGAACAAGCTCCAGAGTAAGTGTTTGCTCTTTCCCACAATGTTTTATTTATTTTCATACATTTGCAAATGCCTAGACTAGTATATGTCATACTGGACTTGAAGCCAGGGGGTTGCTGGTTCAAATCCAAGCTTAGCAAATTTCTTTCTGAGGATCAGTGATAGTCGTTGCGACAAGATTCATTCCTCTCTCACTGCTGATTATTGCCTCAGCTATGATTATGTAGTGGCTTGGGAAGAATGTTGCATGAAGTGCTGATGAAAGAAAATCCAGGAAATCATAGAAAGTTGCACGGGCAGCCACAATATAATTAACATAATATTGAAAAAGTGTTGAACACTACTAAAAACCAACAGATTTGAAAATAATATAGAGCAAATTCTAAAATGACTCAAGACTAGATCAATCAATAATAGATACACAGGCAGGATATTTTTTTTGAGGATGCAAATAGTGTAGATCAAGATCAGTCAGTACAGGATACATTGTTTAAAATCTTTTTTATTTTTTGTGAGACATTATTATGTAATACTGACTGTATCAGCCTTGAAATTGCAATAGTTAACCCTTTACCACACAATACTGTGTTTTAAAGACCCTGAGGGGTAAGGCTTTTGAACCATTGTGGGAAAAGGAGAAAATGCAATGTTTTCAATTTGGACCAGTCTGAAATTTTGTCATCTGGTTGATTCTTTATCAGATGACACAATTGTAGGTTATTAGCGAATTTGCAGTTTTGCAGAATGAGAAATTTCAATGTGGCTCAAAAGATGGGATTTGTCATCAAAAGAGTAGAAATGCTTGTTGACTGACATCATTTTCTCATATTTCCAAATGCAGTTTGCTGTAAGGTAGGAAAAACTCAGGACTGTTCCATAGTGGGTGAAAGAAACTTACAACAGACGACTTTTGAAACATGCTTCTACAATAAGCATAATGCACATACTTGAGATCTCATGCCATGAATACATGCACATGTGTTAGCATTTCAAAAGAAACGTTTGAGAAACCATGTGCTAGGAGCAACATCTCCTTTTGCAGCAGTGTTTTCATACTAGAACAATGTAGGATGAAAACTAGTTTCTGAAACATTTGTCTTTTTTTCTGTTTTTCTATGGTCCATACATATTTTCATGACTTTTTTTCTCTTTTTTCCCCCCAGCATAAAAAAGAACGTGGACAAAAGGAGGAAGCCTATACATCATCATGTTGATAAAAAGGTGCAGATTGCCAGAGTTTCTTTTCTATTTGCAGTCTTGTTGCAAGATTTTTTTCTGTAAGAAGTCTCATCACAGTTTTTTCTCTGCGTTTGTTCCCTTGTTTATTGAGCTGTATATATCCAAGATGAAGAATCCTGGCTATTTATCATAGCATATTTCTTGCAATTAACTAGATAAAGAGTATGAAATTTAAGTGGCACATGGTATAATACTGCAGCTCTTTACCACTGTGCTAATTCCTAGCAAGCATGCCTTTCAAACAGGAACATCGTTTAAAAAAGTTATCCACTGATTTCTAGGGGCATTTTTTACTGTCATGTACAATTCCTTTAAATTCGTTTTGGTAGCTTCAAATCCATTTAATTGAATGAGGCCCAACATTCCATGGCATTAGACGTTGACAAATGGGCACAGGTTTCCAGAGTTTTTTTCCACTTATAGTTTTTATCTCTGGTTTTTTTCTGGGCGAGTCGACCATAGAATAATTAATAAATGTAATGAATGATACTCATGGGGTCAGAAATACTGTTGAAAAGTACAGGAATCTCCACTTAGTCATTGACGTAATTTACATATAGTGATATATTGTACATACTGGACGGAGATGTATATTGAACAATGTCATTTGTTGTATGTATTTACGTAACCCATTTAGTTGAGAATATAGTGAAACCGCCTTAACATGTCACTTAATGAATATTACTTCTTTTTACATGATCTATTTACAGAGCTACAATAAATATATTATTTTATAGGATGTTAACTTTGGGATCATGTGTCCAGGTATTTTACCTCTACACTGGGCAAATATCAGAAAACCAAGCATGGTCACGGAAATAAAGTAGTGACAAGTTAAAGTGGTTTCACTATACCAACATCTCTATTTACACAACAAAGGTTGTCATTGTTGTAATTTTAGATAACATATAGGAAGTAAGATTTAGTTCTTTAACTATTCACCAAACAACAAACTTTTAGATTGGTCCAAATTGAAACCATTTGCAGACAACACATTAAATGTGGTTCAACAATTGAAATTTTTGGGGGGAAGGATAGAAAAAGGTAGTGGGGAATAAGATAAAATGCTGGTAACCTTCATTTTCTTTTTTTCCCTACTTTTTCAGATTGTTTTCTTCACTTTCAAGGATGTAACTTATCATTAGAGCAAAGTTTGAGTTGTTGTCTGTAAATACTTTCAGTATGAATAAGTCTAAAATACAATTGTCTTTTAACCCTTTACTGCACAATCTGGAGTTTTAATGACCCTGAAGAAGAAGCCTTTAGAAAACATAGTGGGAAAAGGAGAAAATTGTGGTAACCAGCATTTTCTCCTTTTTCAACAATGTCTTTTAATCTTTCTTAAACAAATATAATCATTTAAGCATCATGTGGTAGGGAGTTAAATGATATGTGTATGACTGTATTTATATGCCCTTTCAGACAACATTTGGTAAGCATTGTGTCCACCTAGACCCTTCCAGATAACATTTTGTAAGCTTTGTGTCCATATAGTAAGACCCTTCCAGATAACATTTTGTAAACTTTGTGTCCACATAGTTAGGCCCTTCATGATAACATTTTGTAAGCATTATGTTCACAAAGTTGGGCCCTTCCAGATAGCATTTTGTAAGCATTGTGTCCACATGGTTAGGCCTTAATTTGTTTTACTCCCATTATTACCCTAATGTTAGCAGGCCATAGAATAGGCCATAGAATCTGTCATTCAATTCTTCATCATGGTTGTTCCAAAGTTTCTGAAAAATATGATAGAGAAAGTGTCAAATTATTGATCTTGGCCAGGAAAAGTTTTTTTTTCACTGTTATGCCAATGGCCAACACTGTTTGGATACAAAAGGGATACAATTTGCTGTCCAATATAGATATGGTTGAAAACCTAATTAATTACTTGACCTATAGAATACAGTACATGATAATTGCAAATCAAGTATTGTTTCAAATCTTAAGTGTAAATATTTTCTAAAGTTTAAGATGTGTGACATGTGTAAGTGTTCGAGATACTTCATTAGCTGAGAGGAAGAGAATGGTAAAAAATACAATACTAGTCAGTTGAGTCTTTTAAAAGTGCACCATATCTATAAAATTGATAGGTATGATACTTACTGATGTATCTAAACACGAGTGTTTTATACACACTCATGTGCTTTTACATGTTTGAGGGCTTGTAAATTCAAGGGATTCATAGTAGACAGATCACATGATGGAGTTAGGTATGTCTTTTACTCCATTTAAGGTTTCATTTTGGTCCATTAACGCTTTACCACACGACAAAGTATCGAAATTGAAAGCATTTGGAGACAAAAATTTATATGTAGTTCATATAATGGAATTTGTCTTTGATAGGGTAGAAAACATTTTGGGAAAAGCAGAAAATGCTGGTTACCAGCATTTTCTTCTTTTCCCACATTGTTTTCTGAAAGCTTCTTCCTCAGGGTCATTAAAACTTGGAATTGTGTGGTAAAGGGTTTACTGTTGCTTCTTTGTCTCATATAACTCTGGCACCCATTTTGAAGTACTGGTTTTACTAGGAAACAAATGGGTAGTAGGAGAAGGTAGGGATGGACACTGACAGCAGACAGACCAGAAGCTGCATGCAGGTTTTTGAAATGCCTTTGTAGTATGTAGTAGTGTAAGGTGTAAGTGTAAGTGTAAGTTCTGTAAGGTCTAAGGGACAGGCATGGATGGAATCTGTCTGCAGCCAGACTTGGAGCATCACATAGTTTTTGACAAGACGGACTGCTTTGTTCAGTTTTTGACGAGACAGACTGCTTTGTTCACAGTTTTTGACGAGACAGACTGCTTTGTTCACAGTTTTTGACAAGACAGACTGCTTTGTTTACAGTTTTTGACTAGACAGACTGCTTTGTTTACAGTTTTTGACTAGCAAGGCAGATTTGTTCAGTTTTTTATGAGACAGACTGCTTTGTTCACAGATTTCAATGAGACATGCTGCTTTGTAAACAAGACCGACAGCTTTGCTCCAAAGTTTTGACAAGACTGTTTTGTTCACAATTTTTGACAAGAATGCTTTTTTTGTCCCAAACATTTAAAATGTAAAGAATCCCTATGATTTACAAACTTCTCAAAGATGTTTCCTATGGCAAGGTATTCTCTATATTATACATGTACATTTGATTTAGTATCAAACAGATGGGGTATTTAGGACTTGGTGCCTTTAAAAGATTCATTTGCGTGGTCTATGTGCATTGCTTGTATCTGTTATCACCTCCACACTACCTCAGTCAGCTCTTGAAATAATTTTGAATGCTAACCTGAGTCCATCTTAAACCCAAGGAAAGATTTGCCTTAAAACTCGGAACAAATGTTCACCTCGCAAACAGTGAATGCAGCTTAATTAGGACTCCACCTTGTTTACTGCAACAGTGTTGGTATTGTACACTGACTTTTAGCTCGACTGTTTGCAAAGGAAACGTCCAGTTGTTGTCGTAGCTCTGTCATTGTCTGCCTCTGCATTGTTGATGTGCAAAAACTTGGACTTTTTACATCATTTCTTTTATTACTGAAGATATTTACTTCAAACTTGGACAACAGTTGGCTATCAATAGGTGGATTTATACAGCAAGGGCAGGTAACCATCAAACTATTTTCGACACAGTAATGCCCCTATTTTTATTTAGAAAATTCATTTAAAATCAACCTTAAGCCAAGCTGAATGTTTGCACCTGCATGTGGTGCTCTTGGATTTTGGACAAGATTGTGTCCAGTTTTCAACCTTTGATGTATTTTGATGTGTTTTAGCTACATGTGCTGAATATTATACATTTAGCAACCTTTTGTTTTAATTTTTCTAAAATGTACCATCTGTTTCCAAGATAAAAACCTTTCTTTTTTTTCAACTTGGTCCACTTACCATGAGGCAGTGGGGCCATACCTGAGGAACATCAGAAAAAGCAAGTTAAATCTTTCCCACATGACTAATTTCTAGACTCTCCCAATTCAAAACATCAGCAGGCAACAAATTCAAATTTACTTCAAAAAGCTTGATGTTCTCTGACAGAATATAAAACGATGTCAGAACAGGAGAAAATGCTGGTCACCAGCATTTTCTCCTTTTCACACAATCTTTTCAAAAGGCTTCTTCCTCAGAGTTGTTAAAACATGGAATTGTTTGGTAGGGGTTAAAATTTTGCCAGAAACTGATGGCATTTTTGTCACATGTTTTATTTTCTGAAGTGATTTATTTATTCCCTCTCTGTGGTTTGAAAGTGATACTGAATTATTATTGTTTTGTTTATCACTGTAAATATATTACATATTAGATACATGTCTAGATGAAGTCTATATTTACCCTTTACCAGACAATCCTAGGTTTTAATGACCTTGACAGGAAAACTTTTGAAAATATTGTAGAAAAAGGAGAAAAAGGTGTTAACCAGCACTTCTCTCTTCCTCACAAAAGTTTCTATAGTCTTCAAGTTGTATATATTACATACACAATGATGTTTGTTATTAGTAAATTCTATGATGATAATTCTGTTGAAATGTTGAAATAAAAATCACTGGCCTTGTGTTTGTTATTTATTTATTATTGCATAAAAGTTTCCGGGCCATTATAAGCGTGTATTTACGGGGGAAAATTGGGTGTTAATGGGAGAAAACGTGTATTAATCAGTAAAATCACGCGCCGTTAATGCCGGGCTTTGTACTTTAACTATCCTTGATCAGAGCCTACCCTGTAAACAATGTATGCTGAACGTTTGTTTTTGTCATACATATCAGACTCCGACCAACAAAGCTGTAGGAACTTGTACCATACTAGATCCTTATAATGGCTTGTCTTTGATGAGTTTTAGTACTCCAAGAACGAAATCAACGAAATCTTATACAGTATGTAAGTATTTTCGAGATCTGAGCAAAAAATCAATCGTGATGCACTCTACATCTCACCCGTTTTCTTAATGTGGTCGGCTATTCCTTCGCTTGATTACTATCCCTTTGACGTCTTTCAGTTACAGAATTTTCATATCAACTCATTTATCCTAGTTGCAATAGATCCAAAACTGTGCAAGTTAATCCCGCCGAGGTCCACTATGTATTAAATATCATTAGAAGTAACTATGGCCCTTCACTATGCCTAACAAAAATTTCATGGTCGAATATCCGGTTTTGACCAGTACAAGTCTGGTACGTTTCAAGTCCATTTCTTCGCATTTCTATGGAAAAATCTTTTGCTTTCATTGCAAATTATTACTAAAATACATTTATTTTATGCAATAATAGTGTTAATTTACGTTTTTTTGGTTGTTTACATTCGCAGAGACCGTCAAAATGGTTAAATGCCCATGTGCTTTGCACTTGGGCGTCAAACCATTTTTAAGGCCTCTGCGAATGTCAACGACTTCAAAAACATGAATTAACCCTATATACAAAGACCCTTTTCAGTTCTCCAAATTGTCCTTAAGCACACAGTCTTGAGTTTTAACAACCCTGAGGAAGAAAGCTTAAGAATGCATTGTTGGAAAAGGAGAATAAGGTCACCAGCCTTTTTACCTTTCCTTACAATGTTTTCTATTCTTTCAGAGACAAATTTCATCATTTGAGCTACACTTGATTTGTCGTCTGCAAATGCTTTCGATTTAGATGTGTTCAAAATTTTGCTGTATGGTAATTCGTTAGTTAAGCAGCTTCATTCCAAGTGTGTCTTTATTTACAAATGAGCTGTGCTCTGGCAAAAGGGGGTTAAATGAATCTCCCTGATGCATTATACCAAGCAAGTCATCACAATACTTACTGATCCATAAAATCCATTTTACTTAATAACCGAGTCCCGATCTAGTTATGTCCAGTCTGATCTTGATCTACACTGGCTGCAACAGCAACCTAAGTTGCAAAAGGAGCTTTAAACCTTTACCACACCATCCCGACTTGTAATGACCCTGAGAAAGAGGCCTTTTGAAAACATGGTGGGAAAAGTAGAAAATGCAGGTAGCTAGGATTTTCTCCTTTTCCCACGATGGTTTCTTTTACAGACAAATCTCACCATATGAATGATATTTGTCGTCTAAGGGTTAATATAGAGGTCTTGTTAGCTCAGCTGTTTTCCAAGAAGATGCTGATTTATTGTCGTAGCCCTGGCATTGGGGTCGGTGTCTGCATTGTTGTTGTTAATAACTTTGACATTTTTTACTGTCTCTATTATTACTTAACTCTTGCTCAAACAAGCCTTGGTTTTCACGTGTCTGCAGTACAAGTCTTTTGAAAACACTGTGGAAAAAGGAGAAATTGCTCATAACGAGCAATTTCTCCTTTTCCCACAGTGTTTTCTACCCTTTTTGGGACCTTTCTGCCATTTTCATCAAATTTAAAATTGTTGTCTGCAAACTCTTTCAATTTGGACTAGTCCAAAATTTGTCGTTTGGGAAAGGGTTAAGATATTTGCCTCAAACTTGGACAGGTTGTTAATTATCAAAAGGGGAACCTACATGTATACAACCAAGGCAGGTAACCATTAAAGTATGTTTGACACAGTGATGCCCCTTTTTCATTTTCACTCAAAATCGAGCATTTGCAGCAGAGCGTTGGCACCAGCATGTGGTGCTCTTGTTTAAATGAGCTGTAGGCCATGTATTAAGAAAATTGGATCCTCTCTAACGGGGCATGTCATGAAGCAGAGCTGGTAAACCCTGGAAAGAGATGAATAAGTAAGCTGTGGAAATGATTTGACTGAAAGTTCTGCTGAAACTTGTGTAAAATGGCATTTGATCAAAATATAATTTAATACATGTCCTCAAGCCGACTGTTATGTTGTGGCTCTGTGTCTAGTGTTGTTGTGTCAGTTACTTTTATTTAAAAGAAACTCTGAAACTGCCAAACCAACTCTGAACTAAATCCACAGAAATGGTCCTAACATAGTACCTTTGGGAATTCCTTCCAAACACTAGGTGTTGTAGTGTTGTAAAACCATGTGTTGTAATTCTCTGTAATGTTGCATAATATCTTCTGTTGGACCTCTTTTTCAGATTTTTAGCTCGGCTGTTTTCAAAGAAAACATCAAGATGTAAAAGCCCTGATGTCATCGTCTACATCGTATTGCAAAAAATTTGGCTTTTTATATCCCTGTTAATATTGAAGATTATTTACTTCAGATTTGGACAAGTTGTAAATTATTATCAGGAGAACCCATACAACAGGGCAGGCAATCATCATAGTATATTTGGATCAGTTATGCCCCATTTTCAACTTGGAATTTTCAAAAACTTTCACATTTATATTATCTCTGTTCATATTGAAGATAAATACTTCAAACCCAGACAAGTTGTTAACTATCAGAAGGGAAACCCATACAACGAGCAGATATCCATCAAAGTTTTTGGACCCAGTTTTGCTCCTTTTTCGACTTGACATTATCAAGAGAAAATCAAGTAACATCAGTAAAGTGTGGGCACCGAAAGTTGTGCCCTTGTTTGATAAATTATAATATATGATCCATTTAGAATTATGGCTGGTGCAGTAAGGCTAATTTTCTCTAACCCTTAACAAAACAATCCCATGGAATCCCGAGGAATAAACCGGAGTAAACCTTTTGAAAACATTGTTTGAAAAGGAGGAAATGTTTGCAAACAGAATTTCATGCTTTTCCCACATTTTTTTTCAACCCTTTCAAAGACATGTCCCATCATTTGAGCCACCATTTATTTGTTGCTTGAGAATGCCTCAGATTGGATTGATTGATTGATTGTATGGTGTTAACGCCATTTCCAACATTATTTCACTTACATTGCGGCAGCCAGTGCACCAATGCATGCTTTCCTGGAGTTCCTTTTATCAGTACTCCACACAAAATTTTTTCCAAGCCACTGGCTGTTTTCCCAAAATAACCATCATCAAAAAAATGGTCAGCAGTGACAGAGGAATTGATCCTGTTGCAATGACTATCATCAGAAAGAAATTGGCTGAGCTTGGGATCGAATCAGCGACCCCCAGTTCTCAAGTCCTGTACCCTACTGATTGAACTACCGGGACTCAGCTCTTCAGATTGGAAGAGTCTAAAGTTTTGTGGTTGAGTTTGAGTTTCACCCCATACCACACAATCCCAAGTGTTAAAGACCCTAAGGAAAAGGAGAAAATGCTGGTAACCAGCATTCTTCTCCATTTCCCACAATGTTTTCCAGCCACTCAAAGGCAAATTTCAGTTTCTAGAGACATTTTATTTGTCGCCAGCAAATGCTTTCAATAAAAACATGCCAAAATTTTTTTTCATTTCATGATATGGTAAAGAGTCGACCCTTTTCAAGAGGACAAAACTTTAGACTGGTCTAATTTCAAAGCATTTGTCGATGACAAATGTGGCTCATGATTTAAGTTGTGAGTGAAAGGAGAAAATGCTGGTTACCATTTCGAAAGTCTTCTCTGTTAAGGTCGTTAAAACTCGGGATTATGTTGTACAGAATTTTTTCATAAAATGGTAATTTCCAGTCAGTAGAGCAGACCAAAGTGTCGCGAGTTTTAAGTTCTTACACACACACACACATACACACACAAATAATTTACTGTATTGGACAGTGTAGATCCATCATCAGACTGCATGCCCTGCACAGTCTGATCTTGATCTACATTGTTCACAAAAACTGCATGGTGTTATGCCTAACAGTCTGAGGGTGGATAACTTTCATTAACACTACCACACGACAAAATTTCAATATGGTCTAAATTGAAAGCATTTGCAGATAACAAAATAAATGTGACTCAGAAATTGAAATTCGATTTGGAAAGGGTAGAAAACATTGTGGGAAAAGGAGAGAAATGCTCTCCTTTTCCCGCAGTGTTTTCAAAAAGAATCTTTCATGGGGGTCGTTAAGTCTTGATGTGGTAAAGGGTTACGGCTTTTATGGTCAAAGGGAAGTAACTCATGTTTATCATAATATATGGAAGTAGTTATTTCCCTTGCTTTTAATCGCCACTCTGCGGCATGGTGGGTAATATGCACTAACAAGATTTTTTTTTTGAAACTTAACCAGATTAAAGTAGCCAAATTATCCTTGTCCAAATTGGAAAAAAAAACAAGCTAAACTTAGTTGAATGCTTTAACAAATGAGAACATTGTAGACTGGTCCAAATTGAAAGCACTTGTAGACAAATCAAAAGTGGATCAAATACATGTAATATGATTTGCCTGTTAAAAAGAAAACGAGGAAAAACAAAAAAACATCGTGGGGGAAAAGGAGAAAATGCTGGTTACCTGCATTTTCTCCTTTTCCACAGTTTTCTAAAGCTTTCTCTGCTAAGGTCTTTTAGACTCGTGATTATGTAGTAAAGGGTTCAACCCTTTACCACACAATCCCGACTCAACGACCCTGAGAGAGCATCGTGGTAAACAGCATTGTCTCTTTTTACCACAATGTTTTTTACCATATTCAATACATAAATCACCATTTAAGCTACACTTGATTTGTCGTCTGTAAATTCTTTCAATTTAGTCCAGTCTAAAATTTTGTCTTTTGGTAAAGGGCCAAGAAGTCTGTAGCGTTAACCCTAGGTCAGACAGGACAGGACATGGAATCAACACTGGTTTCACATCCAGTATGTTTTCAATGGCATGCTTTGACTCAAGAACAAAAGACTGGATTTCTACTTCTATTTTAGTTTTATTCTACATGTGCTGTCCAAAATAAGGTTTAACATGAAAGGCCCTAAAGAGCCTATAACATTTTACCACACGACAAAGTATAAGACGCGTCCAGATTGAAAGCATTTGCAGATGACAATTTTAATGTGATTCAAATCATGCGATTTATCTTTGATAGGGTAGAAAACATTGTGGGAAAAGGAGAAAATGCTGGTTGCCAGCATTTTCTCCTTTTCCCACAATGTTTTCAAAAGGCTTCAACATTAGGGTCGCCAAAAGTCGAGATCGTGTGGTAAAGGGTTAACATTTTTAACCTCTACCAGACAACAAAATTTTGGACTGGTCCAAAATAAAAGCATTTGCAGACCATAAATTAAATGTTACACAAATTATGAAATTTGTCTTTGAAAGGATAGAAAACATAGTTGGAAAATGATAAATTGCTGGTTACCCTTTTATCCTTGTCCCACAATGTTTTCAAGAGCCCTTTTCCTTAGGGTCTTTAAAACTGAAGATTGTGTCGTGAACATTTAGACAAAAAAATTGTAGACCTGTTCTGATGGAAAGCGTTCCTTATTGAAAACGTTTACATATGACAAATCAATGTTTCTCAGATGATGGAATTTGCAACAGAGTGTGTAGATAACATTCCGAGCAAAGCTGATTACCAGCTTTTTCTCCTTTGCCCACAATGTGTTTAATAGCCTTTCTCCTCAGAGTTTTTTCAGCTCACCTGAGCACAAAGTGCTCAAGGTAAGCTTTTGTGATCGTGCTGTGTCCGTCGTGCGGTCGTCAACATTTACGTTGTGTGCACTCTAGAGGCCACATTTTCAGCCAGATCCTCATGAAACTTGGTCAGAATAATTGTCTGGATAAAATCTCGGACAAGTTCGAAATTGTGTCACGTCAGGTCAAAAAGTAGGTCACGGGGGCAGATCTTAGAAAAACCTTATGTGCACTGTAGAGGCTACATTTTCAGCCTGATATTCATGAAAGTTGGTCAGAATGTTTGGATAAAATCTCGGACAAGGTCACGTGGGTCAAAAAGTAGGTCACGGGGCCAAATCTTAGAAAAAGCTTGTGTGCACTCTAGAGGCCACATTTTCAGCCTGATACACATGGAACTTGGTCAGAATGTTTGTCTGGATAAAATCTTGAACAGATTCGAAATTGGGTTATATGGGGTCAAAAAGTAGGTCACGAGGCAAAATCTTAGAAAAAGCTTGTGTGCACTCTAGAGGCCACATGTTTCAGCCTGATACTCATGAAACTTGGTCAGAATGTTTGTCTGGATAAAATCTTGGACAGGTTAAAAATCTTTCTATGCAGGGCCAAAAGTTAGGTCACAAGGCCAAATCTTGAAAACACCTTGTGTTACTCTAGAGGCAACATTTTGAGCCAGATTTGAAATTCAAAAATAGGCTAAACCAGTCAAAAAGTGGATCACTTACACTTGTGCGTTGTACATCACGACCAGGATCTTTTCAGCCTTATCAATCCTAGATGACCTTAGGCCTACTCAGGTGTGCGCTTTAGGGCCAATGGACCTCTTATTTAACAATTTATTACACAATCCTGAGTTTAAAAATAACGACTCCAAGGAAAAGGACTTTTGAAAACATTGTGGGAAAAGGAGGAAATGTTTGTAATCATCATGATCTCCTTTTTTAACGTTTTCTACCATTCCAAAGACAAATTTAGTAATTTGTGCAATACTTGATTTGTCGTTACAAATCGCGGCTTTCATTTAAGAAGAGTCTAAAATTTTATCATCCGGTAAAGAGTAAAACTCAGATTTTTTTTTTTGTAAACTGGCATAAATCAATGATGCCGTAGTATTGAGTAGGGCACTCGCATGAAAAATCCAGTGCTTCCAGTGAGGTTTCAGGCCGGGGTCACCAGGTTACGAGTCTTACACGGAGCCATGCAGGACCCCTGACTTACTTTTGCATGAGAATTAAGAATTTCAGTGTCTCAGATTGAAACACTGGTTATTTCAATTATAGAAATTAACCCTTTACCAACCAACCCTGTTTTTTGACCCCAAGAATGAAGACATTAACCTTTTACCACACAATGCCAACTTTTAACGACCCTGGGAAAAGAGTCTTTTGAAAACATTGCGGGAAAAGGAGAAAATGCTGGTAACCAGCATTTTCTCCTTTTCCCACAATGTTTTTTACCCTATCAAAGAAAAACTGCACCATTTTATAAAATTGTCGTCTGCAAATGCTTTCAATCTGGACAAGGCTAAAATTTTGTCATTTGGTGAAGGGTTAACCCTTTGCAAAATGACAAAATTTTTTACTGGTCCATAACGAAAACGTGCAGATGACAACATATGTGTAACTTACAAGATGATTTCTGGCTTTGAAAGGATAGGAAACATTGTGGGAAAAGGAGAAAATGCTGGTCACCAGCATTCTCTCCCTGTCCCACAATGTTTTTTAAAGCCTTCTTCCTAAGGGTCTTCAAAACATGGGGTTGCTGGTAATGGGTCGGGGACGGAACTGAATAGTCGAATATTTAAAAAGAAAAATGGCCGAATGTTCAAATATGAATTTAACAAAGAATATTGTTTTTTGTTCTACTTTTACAATGCCTTATAAATTGACCGTCAAAGGAAAAAAAAAAAAAAGCCTTCAAACAACGATATGATCCCGTGCTCTGTCACTCAACTCAAGATCATACTATCCCTGCTCAAATGTGGAGGCTTATCTACATGTCAATAGATGCGAGACGACTAAACTTGGGATACTCGGCATACTTTTCTGTCACTCTTTCATCTCGATACTAGCAGAAGGAAAAAGTTCTTGCCTTAAGAAAAGTAAATTATGCAAGGCATCTGACTAATTTCGCATTCACTGATGACCATTCTCAATAGAAGTTACTGAACTAGCTAGTGAAAGTGTCCGATGCGCATATTTAATTTGATTTTGTTAGATCAACGTATAGATTGGTTACCTCCCCTGAGACAGCAAGCATATATCTACAACGGGGACCAGTTGAATCGACGTATGACTATTTTTTTTTTAAAGTGTACCACTATTTGGGGATTCCAAATTCGGAAACTGAAACATATAATAATTCTAAAATTCTTTAATTGAATATTCGAATATATTCTAATACTAAAAGCCGAATATTTGAATACCAGTATTTGTATTTGTTCCCATTTCTAGTTTTTACTATTGGCTTGAAAGTTTCGTCTCATTTATTTTAGCATGTTATGGGTTAACTGTTAACCACATGACGAAATTTTAGACTAGATGTAGTCAACGAATGACATGTGGATCAAATAATGAATTTGTCTTTGAAAGGATAGAAAACATTGTAGGAAAATGAGAAAATGCTGGTTACCAGCTTTTTCTCCTTTTCTAACAATGCTTCCAAAAGCCCTCTTTCTCAGGGTTGTTAAAACCTGGGATTTTGTGATTAAGGGTTATCTCTTTACCAGATGACGAAATTCTCCACTTGTACATATTGAAATCCTTTGCAGGCTGAAGGACATTTGCCGTCGTTTAGACATCAACAACTACCTCTTGTGCACTCAAAAGGCCACATTTTCAGTCAGATACTCACGAAAGCTTGTCAGAATGTTGTCTTGATGATATGTCTCAGACAAGTATAAAACTGGGCCATGTGGGGTCAAAAAGTAGGTCATGGGAACAAATATTAGAGGAAAAAAAGTTGTGTGAGCTCTAGAGGGCACATCTCGATTTCACTACTCATAAAAATTGGTCAGAATGTTTGTCTTGCTGGTTTCTTGCACAAGTTTTAAAATTGGGTCATGTCAGATCTGACAAACAGTAGGTCATGGGAACTAATCTCGGAGAATTTTGTCTGCACTCTAGAGGCCAAATTTCAGTCTGATAGATCTGTTCATAAAACATGGTCAGAATGTTTGTTTGGATTATATCTGTTATAGGTTTGAAATTTGGTCACGTCAGGTAAAAAAGTAGGTCATTGGGACAAATTTCTAGAAAAACCTTGTGTGCATTCTAATGGCCACATTTTCAGTCTGATACTCATGGAAGCTTGGTCAAAATGTTTGTCCCGATGACATCCAGTATAAGTTAAAAATTGGTTTAAGTTGGGTAAAAGAAAAAGGCTACTTGGACAAATCTTCGAACAATATTCTCACATTGTTTTCAAAAGCATTCCTCATTGGAGTCATTAAAACCAGAAATTGTTTGGTAAGGGTTACTCAATTTTGTGCTTCAAGTTTTATAAATATCTGTGACGGACACAAAGTGTATTTCAGGTACAGTCAAATGCTCATTGATTTAGGAAAAACATCAGATTTTTTACCCATCTGTATTGAAAGCATTTGCAGATGACAAGCTAAATATGTTTCAATTGATGGAATTTCACGTGACAGGGTAGAAAACGGTGAAAAAAAAGGAGAAAATGCTGCATGCCAGACTGAAACAATGTTAAAAGCGGAGTAAATCACCATTCAATCAATCGATCAATAGATTAAGCGCACCCCACCTCAGCAGGGCTTTCAGTGCTTTGATTCTATTATGTTGATGAAAGGAATTATATCTAAGGAAGAAATACACCAGCTGAATGTTGTTTTTGTCCAGAATGTCTCGGCAAAGCTGACAGTGTCAGATCAGACTGCACCGTGCACTATTTGTGGTAAAGCGGACAGTCTCAGATCAGAGTAGACCTTGTACTGTGTGTGGTAGATATGTCAGTGAAATGCGTGTTCTGTTCTGGTGAAAAGACAAAGCCCATAGATCTACTTCCAGACTGAAAAACAGAGCAGAACATAGTTCGCAAAATATTATCATTACAGGATAACATTCAGAGAAGTGCTTTTCTTCCCGACAATACATTAACCCTTGAGCTGCTAAGCGCGACTCGTTGACCTTTTGTAGACAGTGTAGATCAAGATCCGACTGCACAGAACGTGCAGTCTGATCTTAATCTACACTGTCCGATAAGGAGATTGTTTCCCCAAAGACATAACTTTGAAATAGCAAGATTTGGGGTTTCTTTTTTGCTATCGACTTGAAAGTTTTATTTAATTCATTTAGCAGGTTAAGGGTTAACAACAGCGTGACATTCGATAGTTAGCTCAACTTTATAATCGTGTTAACTCTTATCCTGCTCACCCTTATAGCGCTGAATGAATGAAAGAGACCTTTTCAATTTGGAAAAATATCCAAAATAATGTCATTTCAAGGTTGTTATGAACTGAATATATAATGAAATAGCGGACAGTGTAGATAAAGATCAGACCGCACGTTCTGTGCAGTCTGATCTTGATCTACACTGTCCGCAAAAACAACTTAAGTCGGTTCCAGCGCTTTAGGGGCTGAAAACTGAAAAGCTTAAAGGAAACTTTCAAGCTTTAGTAAAAAACCAGAGTAATTCTATTTCAAACTTATTATATGGAGGAAATATATCTCCATAACGGACAGTGTAGATCAAAGATCAGACTTCGAGTTCTGTGCAGTCTGATCTTGATCTACAGTGTCCGCAAAAGGTCAGTGAGTGGCGCTTTGCAGCCTAAGGGCTAGACACGGCCGTAACGATGTCCATTATTGATGGGGGAACACAACTACAGACAAACTGGAGCCATGTTTTTTCAGCTTCTATATTTCTTGGAAACTCTTTCCTGCTGTTAGTGTTTGCAAATATGGTGTGCCGACTATACACTGGTTTGAGTGTGGCATCTGAAAGTTAACTCGGTTGAAATATCTGATTTGACCATAACGAGGTATATAATTGATTGGGGATCACAATTGCACACTGGAGAATTGTTTTCACGACACTCTATATTTCTTGGTCGCATATTTTCCTAAGACTGTTGGATTTTATTTTGATATTTCTGAAATTCATCTACCTTCTTTTTCTCACAATGTATTAGGCCTACTATTCCGGATAGCATAATCATACCAAAAAATTCAGTTGACTTCCGGATTTGAAGAAACGATTTCTATTAAAAGTATCTTTTCTGAATATAGTAATAGTACCGAGCTGCATGGTGTTGACCATTTGTAGAAAATCTCCGTGTCTTGTAGTGGGTTTATATACCACTATTGCTCATGTGGTTCGATAGTTCCTGATTATCGTGGACTGGCGAACATACTTATGGACAAACGGAAAAATGACCTGTGGCCAATTACAAAACAAGCTTCCATCGCATTCGGGATATTTAGGATTTTTCACAAGTTGGTAATTGAGACAAAATTTAATAAAGCAGTCTGGAATAAACTATTCTATATATGAGGCTTACTCTGGCTAAAGGGGGCTTGATGCATCTCCGTGATGCATAATACCAAGCAAGTCATCACATAATTATGGATCCATAATAACCATTTTGTCTAAAAACAGGCTGTATCATAAGGTAGACTGGTCCTTTGACATATAGATAATCGACCAATAGCGAAAAGTTTCGGCCCAGGTCGAACTGCGGACTGCAAAGGCTGACTTGGGTCGATACTTTTCGCAGATCCATTAAGTTCCCTTTTCACAGAGCATGACCCGTATATATTTATCTCGCGTCGAGTTTTATAAATTTTTAACACAAAAGCAAACGAACGTCAGGGATCTTTTAAGCACATACCTTTATGTCATTAAATTATTGTTCATGAGGCCACATTTACACGTGTATTCAAATTCGCATCATTGTCATGGATGAAAAAGAGTTCCAAATAAGTGTACATATATTGGCTCCTTATCTAAAATCTAAAGAGATCTCAGTTTTGTCGGGAACATCGATTTTGACAGTTGAATTAACAGAGAAATCTAGGTCAACAGTGCTTTGAAAATACACTAGGCAAAACTTCTAACCGGCCACTTTTGTTTCTCCTGTGCATTTGACCAAGTTATAGATAGGTAAACAAAAGCAAGTTGTAACATATATCAGGGTCCGTATTCACCAACCATTCTTAAGAACGTTCTTAGACATATTCTTCAAGATTTTCCAAGTTTGAAAGTAACACAACTTCTGATTGGCTAAACCATATGGTTTAGCCAATCAGAAGGTGTGTTACTTTCAAATTTGGAAAATTTTGAAGAACAAGACCTAGAATGTTCTTAAGAATGGTCGGTGAATACGGACCAAGGACGTTAGACATGGTACTGGGATGAAAAGATTCTCGATTTTGCCAATAGAGGGAATTTCTTTTTCAAAAAAAAGGGAAAGCACATGCTTTGCTCATGCGTGATCAGTCAAAACAGGTTAAAAAGAAAATCATAAATTACTGACATTTTGTCAACAATACGGAAAAAAACATGAAAATTATTTTCTCCACAAAAATATGAACCGAGAAAAGGAGCATGAAGTTTCCAAAAAAAAAACCGATTTTTCAATATTCAACGTTCAGTGAAAGGAAGATAAGTAAGTTCCTTTCAAACGTACAAGTTAATTTTTTAAGACTTAGGCTGAAGTATGCTTTTACACTGGTCAATTATTCTCCAAAAAAAAAAATCAAATCAAATGAACAGTCTCTTTTTGGGACAGCGGATGCAAAAATGGGTCTACGGGTATTTCCAGCTTAAAAGTGGACGTTTAGAAGTTTTGTTGAACGTAAGGTGTATGATTATAAACTTCCACCAATGACGTCAATATTCACTTATAATTCTCAAACAAATGTTCGCTAAGAATAACTGTAATGGCCTTATTATACGGAAAACAATGATAGTTATGAGGGGAAAAAAGTACGTTTCACACAAGTACAAGTCTACTGCTTTGTAAAAGTGAACAATTCAAAACAGAGTGCAACATCCACGTTTATATGTGTATGAAAAAGAAACGATTCTTTACGTCTATTTCGTTTGAGAGTTTTTTTAAACTCTTAAGCTGCTAAGTGCGACTCTCTGACCTTTTGCGAACAGTGTAGATCAAGATCAGACTGCACAGAACGTGCAGTCTGATCTTTGATCTACACTGTCCGATACGGTGTTTTCTTTCCGGTGAAATCAACTTTGAAATCGTAATATTCGTTTTTTTTTTTACTATTGCGTGAAAATAAGTGCCACTTATTCAGCAGTTAAAGGCTTAAAGCAATATACCAATCATGTATAACTGGGAGTCACTGAGGTGAACTTATCACTTTTCCGAACAATCGCGTGTTAAAAACACTGTGGGAAAAGGAAAACATCGCTGGTAGCCAGCATTGCTCTCCTTCTCCTAATATGTTTCCTGTCCTTCAAAAGATTATGTCTATCGTTTTTTACCTTTGTCCTGCTAAATGACTTAAATAAAACTTTCAAGCCGATAGTAAAAACCCGAATAATGTTTCGTCAAACTTATTCTTGGAAACAAATTACTCCTTAGCGGACAGTGTAGATCAAAGATCAGACTGCACGTTTTGTGCAGTCTGATCTTGATCTACACTGTCCGCAAATGGTCGGCGAGTCGCGCTCAGCAGTTTAAGGATTAATTTGTTATGCGTAAATATTTTTTGCTTGGACTAGTCTAAGACTGTGTCTTCTGGTGAAGAGTAAACGATTGTCTTATTGCTAATTGAGATATTTGATATCGGAATTCAGACAGTATTCAGACAAAAGAAGATCATAGTTGATTCTTTGCTATATTTCCTTTTTCTTTGTAAAGAAGAACTCATCAAGCTGAAAATCTCGGGAACAAAGAGAATCGCAAAAACACAGAAAGGTCGAAAGCTGAGAAATTGAACATTTTTTACGTTGTTCATTTCTGCCATTGAAAAGGAACAATGTGTTTCTGTAGCAACGTCTGTTATTCCCGTCGTTTGATCGGCAGACCAGTTTCTAGTAATGTTCAGATAATTAGATCCACGCTCGGTGAAAAGGGGGCTTAATGCATCTGCGAAAAATATCGACCAAGGTTAGCCTGCGCAGTCCGTGCAGGCTGACCTGGGCAGAAACTTTTCGCTATCAGTCACTTTTCTGTATGTCAAAGGACCAGTTTATCTTATGATTTACTCGGTTGTTAGACAAAATGTACTTTGCGGATCGATGATCATGTGATGATTTACTTGGTATCATGAATCACGCTGGTGCATCAAGCCCCCTTTTCACAGAGCATGATTCATTTCTATTAGCTTCCCTTGAGTCTTATCCTTAAGGCTGCTAAGAGCGAATCATTATGCTTTTGCGGACAGTGTAGATCAAGATCAGACTGCACAGAACGTGCAGCCTGATCTTGGATTTACACTGTCCGTTAAGGCGTGAATTTCTTCCTGCCAAAAGAAAATTCAGAATAGCAATGTTTTAATTTTTTACTAATAGCTGGAAATTTCTACTTGAGTTCATTAGTTAAAGGGGTAAACTTCGTTTCTAGTTCTTTGTTGAAACAAATGCAAAGACCTTGTTACTTGAAATAAGAAAGACCAACCTAAATGATTCATTTGACTTATACATAGCGCGTATATAATTTTTTCCCCAGCTGAACACCCCTGAAACAAATTTGTCAGCAAATTTGGGATGGAGAGACATTTTGAAGATGGCAAGTAGATCAGGTTAATTTACATTTATATATACATGAGTTACTGAACTTTTGCCGTAACCATTTTTTCCCCATTTTTGGTTTCATCAAGCCCGTAAGCAAGTTTTGAATAAAAATCAGCGAAAAGCAAGCAGAACAGTATATATCAGATAAAAATGAATAAGAATGAAAATAAGAAAAAAAAAAAAAAACAAAAAAAACCGAACAACGGTTATATTTGAGCTGTGCTCTGTGAAAAGGGGGCTTAATGCATCTCCGTGATACAGTGTACCGAGCAAGACATCACATGAGTATGGATCCATGATGGCCACTATTCTTTTAACAACCGACTTAATCATGACGTAGACCGGTTCCTGGACGTACAGAAAATTGACCAACAGCAAAAAGGTTCGGCCCAGGTCAGCCTGCGCGGACTGCGAAGGCTGACCTGGGTCGATACTTTTCGCGGATGCATTAAGCCCCCTTTTCACAGAGCATGGCTCATTTGTAATGTACATGTACTATTTAAGTAACAATTAAAACGGGTTTATTTCTGTTATGCATGGCTAATTATGCATTATACCATTTGAATTTATTCGTCGATAAGATGATACCCCGGGATACAAGTACATGTATTCTAATTGAAAAAGTTATTCATGACACCGTTTTAACAAATTATGTTGTTTTATGCATCGGCAGTTGAATGCAAGTAATACAACAATGACAATAACAACAGCAACATATTCTTGAGACATTCTTTGGACGTTTAATATCGGATCTAGCAGGTAAGTGAAATAACTTATCAAAGCTTGAAAATCTTTTATAACCAATGATCTTCCGAAGCAAGTTTCATCCGCTGCTCAAATGCATAGCCCTTTACCAAATAGTCCGTTGTTTTAACCCTTTAGCTGCTAAACGCGACTCACTGACCTTTAGCGAACAGTGTAGATGAACGTTCAGTCTGATCTTTGGTTTACACTATCCGATAAGGAGATAATTGTCTCGAAAAATATGTTTGAAATAACATTATTCGGGATTTTTATCATCGGCTTGAAAGTTTCATTTGACTTATATAGCAGGTTAAGGGTTAATGATCCTGACGAGAGAGGTTTTTTGAAACATTGCGATAAAAGAAGAATATGCTGTTTACCAGCAAAATCTTTTTTTCCCATAATGTTTTCTATCCTTTCGAAGTTAAAAAAAAAAACAGCCTAGCAGCCTCAAGGATAAGAAATATAACTTAAGGATTCTAGATACTGGTAGTGATACCCATGTTTGGTTGATGTCCATGTAAAAATCCATGAATTATTTCGGATAGGAAGGTCTATCTGGAAAAGAGAAGAAATCCACAAACCCCATGACTTTTATCTGTTCCTTCACCAGTACGTATTTATACGGTCTTCCAGTTAACAGCTTCCTGTCCTTCAAATCTCTGTCCATTTCATAACTTCCAGTAGTTTTTGGTAGGTCTGAAAATAACTGTACATAACACGTTAATTCATATTTCATGTTGTCTTGTCATTCTACTGGAAAAAAAAAAGATTAAGGTCATTTTACCGGAAAAAAAAAACTACAATAAGCTACAGTTATTAGCGCCTACGATTTCATGGCGGCCGTTGGTTAAAGGAAGTAATCCGGCGAACAGGTGCGCATGCCAAGATAATGTGATACACGGTATCCGGCTTCTTTTCATTGTTTCTTAAAATTCTTTCACTAGTAATGATGACTTGAGTAGCTTTTGCGGACGGTGTAGACTGCACAGAACGTGAAGTCTGATCTTGAACCTTCACAGTCAGCTAACCTTTTTTTAAACTATGACGAAAGCTGTTTTCAATAGGAGTGGAAATCTATTTTTAGAACTCAGAAAAAGTGGAATTTCCGGAGTTAGTAGAGAAAGAGTTAAGAGTCGTAAATGAATAGGTAAAATTCATATCAGTAGATTACGGAAAAGCTTCTGAAATAAGTTACTCCAAACACAAATCAATAGATAAAGACTCGTCATTTTGCAAACAGTTCCAGCCAGACATATTCGTCATTTGTACAGAATATAAAGATAAAACAGAGATGGGGGAATCATTAGCTCCGCCTATTCAAGTAGATTGAATGATTGCAATGATGTTCTAAAGAGAAAGATCGATTGAACGAAACACCATTATTGTTCAAACTTCCTGGTCGAATTCCACAAAGTCTCGTTAACCCTTTAGCTGCTAAGCGCGACTAGCTGGTCTTTTGCGGACAGTGTAGATTCAGATCAGACTGCACAGAACGTGCTGTCTGATCTTAAATCTACACTGTCCGATAAGGAGATATTTTTCTAACAAAAAAATTAAGTTTGAAATAACATTATTCGCGTGTTTACTATCGACCTTATAGTTTTATTTAACTTATGTAGCAGGATATGGGTTAACACTTTACCTAATAATCTCATGTTAAAGACCCAATCGAACACTCGTCACAACTCGGCCGATTCCGTACCTACATCTAACCTCGTCCGTAGAAAGGCGGCTTCCATTTTGAACTACCCATTCACATGATCTTAAACATGGCGGCGCCCATGTAAATCGCTTAGCAACGACATGAACAACCACGATGGAGCTAATTCACATCTATCGATCTGTTGATGAAAGCTCCCAACGGAAACAGATAAACCACGCTAAAATTTGAATGTACAAACTGTTTGCCGACTGAAATATTCTTAGAAAGATAACGATAGAAAATTGACTCATGTTTTCTTTTTAAGAGTAGCCTTACAATTTCAATAACGGTAAAACGGTGTGCTTCCGGAAACGTGCAAAATGTACCGTGTTGGTGCATATCAAGCTACGTGGTACAGCCGAGGGATATTGATCACCGGATCACCCGAGGTATGCCGAATGCCAAACAAAGACAGTGTTCAAAATATTACGAAATAGGGGAAAGAAAATACCGGTATTCAGCTATTTCTCCTTTTCAAACGAAGCGTTTTATCCTTTCAGAGATAAATCCCGTTATTTGAGTCATATTTAATTCGATGTCTGCAAATGCTTTCTTTCAAGATGAACAAGTTAAAACATCGTGGTAAGGGGTAAAAATGCTTTTACGACGACCACCATACCAGAAACCGCGTCTACTAATTGAAACGATAGACAATTTGATTCTTTACAAAACGACAGAATTTTAGACTTGTCCAAACTGAATGCATTTCCAGGCAACATATAAATATGGCTAAAAAACTGAAATTTGTTTTGGGAAGGGTAGAAAACATTGCGGGAAAAGAAAAAAATGCTGGTTACCAGCATTTCTTCTTTTCCTACAATGTTTTCATAGGCCTTTCTTCTTGGGGTCGTTAAAACTCGGGATTGTCTGGTAAGGTGTTAACTATTATCTTTACAGAAATTTAATATTTAGCAAAAAACATCAATAAAGCATGGCTGTTTTGTCAAAGAGTGCGTATGGATGGGAGGGGGAAAGATAATGTTTAACTGGTCCCCGGTATAGATAGATATACATATTACAACTGGCACAGGCTATTGTGTCGTTGCTTTTCATTGGGCTACATGTATATCACAGAATGGTCAATCAGAGCAGCTAACGCATTTCCAGGTTGGCTGTACAGGTAACACTACGATTTTTGCACAATTTGAAATTGGTAATCGAAACTAAAAAGAATATTAGCATACATAAACATTAAAAGCTGATGCCAAAAATACTATTCACTTACTCTCGAGGTCAAAAATATCGGAAAATCGGCTGCTCAGGAAGGGAGAGTAACCTCCCCTGAATTTCTATTGTGAATTTCTGAATTTCCATAGTCTCGCGACATAGCTGTTCTAAAAATAGACTGACAGAATTCCGCCCGAATCAGGGGAGGTAACCAATCTAAGACAATGTACACAACATAAAATCCCATCATGGGGAAGCTCAACCTCTTGAATTATGAGTTAGTTTAGTTTAAACATATTTTATTGTCATTATTTACAAATTCTTACATAAAGTACATTTTTACATACAATACAAATAAGACAAAAGGGTTTGACCACAAGTTCTCACAAGATAGATTCGGCCATCCCCTTATTGAACATGCATAGTATTCAGTCTTCAAAGGAAAGAAAAAAGAGGAGAATACCATAAATAAAAGTATTTTAACAAAACATGATTGAAGACAGTTTTATTCCAGCTATAGAGAAGATTTTTTTTTAACGACAATAAATAAACCGAACACATTAAGAGAATGTTGTGAATATCAATAACAACATTCACTTAAATAGGAGGGAAAACAACATCAAAAGGGTGGTAGTAAAAGAAAATCTTGGTGTCAGTCGGTAAGAGGGCAGATTGGATTTTGGTGCTGCAAAGCAAACTATTTATCAAACCTCTTTGTATCCCTTATAAAATTTTGAACTGAGTTAAATATAAATGAATTTTCACCGTAATCGAGGTTGTCAGAACCAAACAGTAGGAGCTGTAAAGAAAGTGGGTTGAAACGGCGTAATTCTCGAAACAATTTTATACGCGGTTCAGTGAAATTAGGACACTGAAAGAGAAAGTGTTCGGCATCTTCAGCAATGTATCCACAACTACATGTAGGGAACGGGGATAAGTGGTTCGAATAGAGATCGAAGTTCAAATTACTACAATTATTCCGGAGTCTTGTGTGTAAAACAGATAGTCTGCTCTGTCCTACAAGATAATGTCGCGGTACAGGAGGCGCAGAGAAACGTTGTAAAATGCGAGATTTAAAAAGTGATATGGAAGTTATGGATTTCATCGGGAAGTTCATTCCAAAGGGAGACAGCAGAAGGAATAAAGGAACTTGCAAACAGCTCCGTGCGGCAGCCAACTATATCGATATTATCAGCGTTTCTTAAAGTATAATCAGTTCTAGTGCTGACATTCGTTGGAAAAATATCTCGTAAGTAGTCCGGAGTAAGGCCGTTTATAATTTTGAATATGCAAATAAGTTTTTGATACCTACGCCGATCTTCAAGAGTCAACCAACCAATTTCCTTGTATAAATTATCGAGAGATGCGGATCTGGTGATACCAGTAACTAGTCTTGCGGCCTCGATTTGGATTTTTTCAATAGTTTCCTTTTCACGGGAAGTGCAATTATCCCAAACTATTGAAGCGTATTCAAGAATAGGACGTAAAAGAGATATGTAAATTTGTTGAAGTGAGTCTCGTTTAACTATGAATCTTAAGTTTCTCATGATGCCTAGTAATTTTGACGCTGATTTAGAAATGTTATTTATATGTTTAGCCCACTTTGCATTACTGCTCAAAATAACTCCTAGATGTTTATGGCTATCTACAAATTGAATCTGGACATCATTGAACAGTAAGTTAGGGGGAGAGACAGTTTTGTTCGTGAATAGCATTGCAACTGTTTTAGAAGGATTGAATGTAACAAGCCAACGTTCAGCCCATTCGGATATCATTTGTAAATCATGGTTAATAATACCTTCAATATCGGGAACATGTGAGGCAGAGCACGCCAAGGATGTATCATCTGCAAATAGTCTAGATATGCTTAACAAATTATCAGAAATATCATTTACATATACAAGAAAGAGTAACGGGCCGAGTACAGAGCCTTGAGGAACTCCGGCATTAAATGACCGTGACCTTGACCTTGCCGTTTTTACGATTACAGATTGCTTGCGGAAAAATAGATAATCTTTAAACCAATCTAGAAGAGAGCAGCTGATCCCTAGTTGACGTAATTTAAAAATAAGACCTTTATGCCAAACTCTATCAAATGCTTTTGATATATTGCAAAATACCATACAGGTGCTTTGTTTGGCATCAAGTGACGATACAACTTGGTGATACATGTATATCTTAAGCAGGTGGTGGACAGTGTAGTGGCCTTTTAAAAAGCCTGACTGTTTTTCGTAAATCAATAGATTAGAGAAGAGATAATTATAAACGTGTTTATGACCACATCTTTCCATACGTTTACCTAAACAACTAAATAAAGAAATAGGACGATAATTGCTAACAGACGACTTATCGCCCTTTTTGAACAGTGGGTTTACAATGCACTCTTTCCATTTACATGGGAATTTCGTGTCCGTGAGAGACTTATTAAATAATTTTGTAAGAGGTTTACTTATACTGTTTTTTGCTAGCTTTAATAATTTGTGACTAATAAGGTCTGGTCCAACTGCTTTGTTGGTACTTAAGTTGCTTATAATATTTGCGATTTCTTCCGTTGAGATACGGATTTGGTTAAGTCTACTATTGGTTAAGGAGACAAAGGGAGGTAAGTTTGCATTAGTATCATCAACCGTCGAAATAGAAGAAAAAAATCGATTCAGACACTCAGCCTTTTCCTCATCTGTACATTGAAAGTATTCATGACTATTTTCAGTCGTTTTCAAAATTGGTAAGGTATCGCATTTTTTGTTTCTATTTACCAATGTATGAATGTGTTTCCAAAAGGTTTTAGGGCATTCATTGCTAGAATTAGACAACATTTCGTCAATATTACTTAAATACCTTTGCTTAGCTTCTTTTATTAAGTTGTTTACATATGAGTTCGCTGTCTGAAAATTGAGTGTGTTCAAAAGTTTTGGCAATTATTACAATTCTACTGTGTCTGTCCCCTTTTTTCTTTTCTTTTTTACAAAGTTTGTCACTTACTTTAAATGAGATACACTGGTTTTCTTTTTCGTCAACATTTGGATTTCCAAGTTTTCTATGTTTCTGTTAGCTTCGGATTTGTACTAATTACAAAAAAAAGAACAACGCTTAACAGTATTAAATTCAAAATAGGGCTACACCCAATTCTATGTAATCATATAGATGATAAATATTACTTAATGATTTTAAATATATTATCTTCAAATATGAGTGCATCGAGAACGTTATTGGACAGGTCATCAGACCTCTCCAACAGTGGTGAGTTTAAAAGGCAGACTGCCACAGAAATCGTTGTCTAAATCCATTTATTTTTGCGAAATTGTTCTGACACACAGTCTATTTCGTCATGGTTTTATAAACAAACCGAAATTAAAAAAAAAAAAAAAATGAAATAGGAAATGGACATGGTTTGTTTATACATGACGGATTCAAAAAAAAAAATATTATACTAAATTGATTTGATTGCAAATGACCTCTCCAATAATTGTAATTTTTCATCAAACAAATAAATCTAAGCAAAGGAAAAAGAATTTCGTTAAAAAAGAGAAAGTACACCGCAGGAAAAGACAAGTTGGCTTCTTTAAAAAAGAAGCCAGGAGAGATCGGCATCAATGTTTTCAAATAGTTAATTGGCTTATAATTTCAATATATTTTGGTAGATGTAAACAAACAAGTTAGGCATTAATTGAATGAGAAAAAAAACGTGCTTTTTTTTTTTCAATTTTGCTGGTGTAAAGGCACAAAACAGTACATGTTCCACATTGTTATAATATTCTAGGAACAAGAGGCCTAGATAAAGGCTAAAAACAGCTCTACTGGCATTTCAATACAGGCTCGGGTTCATTCAAAGAGTTGTGGAGGTATAATGAAATTGAGAGCTGATATGAGCAAAGCTATTCTTTTTCGTGTTAGTTTCCAAAAATACATGCGGTAAGCTCTTGACAAGCTCAAAATGCATTTCTTAAATTAAAGGGCAAGGAATTTCTGACCCAATAATCCGACGGTTTGCAAATGAATCCAGCTCTCATGAATATCTATAAACTGTGTGGGTTTTATGTAGATTGAAAGTAAAATGAAGGCTGTAAGCTGTTCACAAGTTAAGAAATACTGTTTTTCATTTAAATTCAAGAGCATGTAATTTGTGACTCCATGACCCGATTTTACTCAACTTTTAAAGGAACCAAGCTCTCATAAATATCTAACAACGCGTGTTTGGTATAGATCTGAAGAAATTGTAGGCCATGTGCTATTAACATGCTCAGAAATGCATATCTTTAAAATTCAAGGACACAAAACTCAAGATGATGATCCAATCGGGCTCATTTTCAAAAGGAACAAACCTCTAATGTATGTATGTAATGTGTGCTCAAATAAGCAAAAAAATTTTTGGAAAGGAGAAATCGTTCAATTAAAATTTAATAAAATTTGCTAATTCCACTAAATAGGCAAGACTCTTACCTGATGACAACATATAACGGTGGCCCATCCATGTACATAATACCAGATATGTTAAAAATAAATGTAACATTTTCTAATCTTTTAACAAACAGCAAATTTTGGACAGTCCCAAACAAAAAGAGCATGCAGACGACACTTCAAATTTGATAATTGATGTGGAAGTTGGTGCTTTGATGTGATGGAAACCATTGTGACAAAAGGAGAAATTGCTGTAACTAGCAGCTTCTCCTCTTCCCACAATATTTTGAAAAGTTGTCTGCTGCAGACATATAAAACAAAGAGGTTGTTTGTCTAAACGTTAAAAATTTAAGAAAGTAGATAACTGAGCCATGCTCTGAGAAAAGGGCGCTTAATGCATCTGCAAAAAGTATCGACTCATGTCAGCCTGTGCAATCTGTCCAAAACCAAAGGACCACGGACTCTTTTGAAGTGTGCGGTACGCAGGGCGCTGGGGTACGACATTTTTTGCGCTCATAAGTTAATTTTCGCGGGATTCTCGCAAACCCACATCCTAGAAGCAACTGTGTTTTCATCAAATCTACATGATTACAAATTCATAGAATTTTTGTATAAAACTGAGAAAATGCTAGAGTGTAGTCAGTTTTGAAAAATAAACTTGAAAACATGCTGATCAATCATCTTTATATCTATTTGTGGTGTACGAGTTCTCCAGAGAACTCGTGCTCACGAGATTAAGGCACGAATTCTCCAGGGTACGAGTTCTCCTGATACAGTATCAAGTCAGGCGATCTTTTTCCCGCGGTTTTCTTTCTCTTTTTTAACTTTTTTTTTTTTCTCTTTGCTTAGATTTATTTGTTTAATGAAAAATTACAATTATTGGAGAGGTAATTTACAATCAAATCAGTATAGTGTTCTAAATCTTTTTGGAAGTCCGTCATATAAAAAACAACGTTTAGTTCCCATTTCACTTTTTTGATTTCGATTTATTTATAAAACCATGACAAAATAGACTGTGTCAGAACAATTTCGCAAAAAAAAAAATGGATTTAGACAACGATTTCTGTGGCAGTCTGCCTTTTGAACTCACCACTGTTGGAGAGGTCTGATGACCTCTCCAATCACGCGACTTGACACGGTATCAGAAGAACTCGTACCCTGGAGCACTCGTACCCTAATCTCGAGAATACGAGTTCTCCAGACAACTCTTACCCCACAAATGGATATAAAGATAGCGATCAGTATGTTTTCAAGTTTTAATTTTCAAAAATGTCCAGACTCGCATTTCTTTTTTGGTTTATACAAAATTGTATGGATTTATAATGCAATAGATTTGATATTTTTGACAGTATGTAAAAATAACACACGAAGGTGCTTCTAGGATGCGGGATTGCGAGAATCCCGTAAAAATTAACTTCTGAGCCCAAAGAAAGTCGTGCCTCTGCGCCCAACGTACCGCACACTACGCACCGATTTATAATGCAGATGAATTAAGCGCCATTTTCACACAGCGTGGCTCAATTATCTATTTTCTCAAATTTTTCACCTTTAGACAAACATACTCTTCATTTTCCTTTCTGCAGCAGACAACTTTTCAAAATATCGTTGGAAGAAGAGAAACTACTCGTTACTGCAAAGTACCATTTTCCAAATTAATTATCAAAATTTGAATGGTCGTCTGCAAGCTCTTTCTCTTTGGGATAGTCCAAAATATGCTGTTTATTGAAATATTTAAAAATGTTACATTTATTCTAAACATGTCTGGTATTATGTACATGTATGGGCCACCTTTATTTGTTGTCAAGAGGTAAGATTCTTGCCTATTCAGAGCAAATTGTTATTTAGTGCTTGTTTACAAATTGACACGATACCCTTCACCTCTAAAACAACATAGCTGCAAGCTTTCATTTCAAGGCTTTGCAAATAAAGGCTACATTGTATTTGTAATTATATGAGACTGCAGAGGTGGCCATATTTTATCATGTATGAAATATTTGTATCATTTTTTTTATTTTCGATCTTTCTAAGCTTACCTGAGCAGAAAATGCTCGCAGTCAGTTACCGTTATGACTCGCTATATTGCCCCCCCCCCCCCCGGGATAACATATATATTACAAATTACATATGTTATATAAAAAAAATGCAATATTTGGTAGTGTCCATTATGCTATAGGTTGTCTTTTGGGTAGTGGAACTTGGCTGTAAATCCAGAAAATGTTTTCTCATGAACATATTGTGTTCTGTTTACTTCCGTTGTTCATTTCTTTTGTAACTTAATTTTTGTTTTTGCAAAAAGAAAAAGCATTCTTCATTGTATGGTATTGCCTGTGTTGCTATGGTAATATCAATACATAACACTAGGTATTCTTTTTCACCACCTCTGTTTTCCAACCATTTTCTACATTCCTGCGTTCGCATATTGGTTGTTGGCATCTTGGTCATAACTTCAAGGTTGTTGTACCAAATCACACAACGGCTGCATTCTGAAAGGATCATTTCTCCTTTTTTAATTTTCAATTGAATTATTTCCCCTTTCCAAAAAGCGTTTTGGCTTTTCTGAGCACACAATACATACATTTATAAGAGGTTGGTTCTTTTTCAAAATGAGCAAAACTGGATCATTATCTTGAGTTTTGCGTCCTTGAATTTTAAAAAAAGATGCATTTTTGAGCTTGTTAATGGCATATAGCCCACAATTTTCTTTAAATCTTTTACCGAACTCACGTTGTTAGATATTTGTGAGAGCTTGGCCCCTTTCAAAATTGAGCAAAATCGTACCATGGAGTCACAAATTTACATGCTCTTGAATATAAAAAAGAAACATTTTTTAGCTTATGAACAGCTTTCAGCCATCGTTTTACTTCCAATCTTCACAAAACCCATATAGTTCATAGATATGCATGAGAGCCGAGCTCTTTTGCAAACCGTCGGATTATTGGGTCAGAAATTCCTTGTTCTTAATTAAAAAAAAAAGGAACAGCTTTGCTCATATCAGCTCTTAATTTCATTATACCCCACAACTTGTTGTAAAAACCCGAGCGTGTACTGAGTTGCTAGTGGAGCGGTTCTAGCCCTTATAGGTGTCTTGTTCCTAGAATATATATATGACAATGGGGAAGGTGTGATGACTGTTTTGTGCCTTCACACAAACAACATTAAAAAAAAAAAAAAAAAATCCATTCATTTAAAATGCCTTACTTGTTTGTTTACATCTACCAAAATATATTGAAATTAAAAGCCAATAAACTATTTGAAAACATTGATGCTGACCTCTCCTGGCTTCTTTTTTTAAAGAAGCCAACTTGTACTGTTCAATATTGCGAAAAACACGCGGAAATGAAGGTTATCGGGTAAGATATACATATTAGCTTTACACTGATACCACACTCATGAATATCCGTTCACTTCAGCTGTGTTTATAAGCTCACTAGACACTGTCTACTCGTAGAGACTAATACAATCAAAGGACTGATAGTCCTGAGAGTCGCCTGGATGGTAATGGGTTAGAAGTTTTCACCCTTTTTTGTTCAAATCTATTAAACGCATTCGAGATACAAAATAACTCAACTATAAGACAGTATTATATGCAAGCATATTTCTAAGTTGTCATCCTAAAATTACAAACATATTAAAATTTACATTAAAACAAATATATGTGGTGAGAATTAAAATTTAGGCACAAGGAACAGGTTTAAAAAGTTCAAAGTCTCTTACCCCAGGCGACTTCATTTAAAAAATTGTTTTAAAAAGGTACAATCAATACAAAACAAGTCATTTCGTTGAAATGATATCCACCTCCGGAAAAAAACTTTTTTTTTTTTTTATAGAAACATAATTATAAGAGGTATTTTGTTTTGCATGTAAATGACCTTTTTTGGTGAAAATATACATTAAGCCCCCTTTTTCCAGGATAGGGAATTTCATTAAATAAAAACAAATACTGATTGTCTGTGGCTTATGATAAACAATAAAATATGAATTTTCATAAAATTTTGTCCAGTAGTTAAAGAGATTGGTCCAGAATGGAAATATACATCAAACCCCCTTTTGCTATGACACCGCTTTAAAAACAAAAACAAAATACAACCGAAAGACATCAAGCGCCCTTTTTCCATGACAAGGCATTACATTTAAAAAAAAAAGTGTATCGGCGGACTATCATGAGGACCACATGTATGAAGTTTCATTAATTTTCGTCAATGATTTTAGAACATATCTGTCTGAATGGACGGAAGATCGGACGGACGAACAGACGGACGGACAGACAACATGAAAACCATATCTCCCCTCCCCCACCCCGAAATTCAACGGGGCGTAATAACTGTCTAAGTTAAATCAATATTTACAGTTCCTCCCTAGCTTGATAATGCCTGTAAAGAATGTGGACAAAAATTATGGTTCTAGCTTGATAAAAATGTTTTTCTAGCGCAGAATCTGGGTGACTTAACTAACATGTATATCTTCATTCTTACACATTTTGCTAAAACAAGCATTCTAAATAATTTCAGTAGAATAGGGAATACATTTTCTCCCCAGATTTAGAGCAAGTTGTTTTTATAGGACACAAATTTTCTAGAATTGGACAACATGGTTATACATATATCGTTTAATTTCAATAATTGTCCTTTCCAAATACAGGATGCTAGATATGAAATTTGGGTATAATTGCTTATACAGTTTCAGAGGCTGTTATTTTGAAATGTTACTACTCAGTTCTGAAGCTTCTGTGAAGTTTATAGAAACAGAACTGAACCACTTGAACAATTTTACAGGAGGACCATTTAGGCAACATTAGTATGGAACTCAATTGAACTCTGTCTTCTGGTATTGGATCTAGTGACAAACTTTTAGACCAAAAATACTCTTTTGCAACTCACCCATATCTAATCTAAGCCTGACAAGTTCCGTGAGTACTGGACTGAAAATAAATGGATTCTACAGTACTAGATCTATTACGGTTCTGTCTGATTTGACCTAGTGACAACCTTTTTCTTTTAACCCCTGGTGACCTACTTTCGGTTTTGTTAAAAATTATTATTAAGACAAACAGCCTGGCAATTTCATGATCATTGGACTGAAATGTCTCTGGAGCACACACAAATATTTGAGTCAGTAATCTACTTGTCCTTTGGAAATAATTTGTATTTGTTGTTATCTGGGTTCAATTTTTGTCCACAGTGGACTCTAAGAATGTGGCTGCTACAGCTCAAGAAAAACAATATAACCCAATGGCATGATCGTCAGCCTTTTAACTTTGTCTTTGTTTTAAGCCTTTTAACTTTGTCTTTGTTTTATAACGTCCCATGAATTAGTACTGCTTCCACACCAATTGAAAATTTTAGAGATCTACATGTATACTGCTTTGGCTTAAACTAAATGTTTGTGGTTCGCTCTAAATTACCCTTTACAACAACCCTTTACAAGATTACAAACACGCCAATAAAGAACTTGTTCGAGTGGGTTAACATTAATACGTTCTATTATATTTGAAATATAGAGGAGTAAAAAGTCAAGTTCTCAGATTGTTGGTTGTAAGAACTGCGTAGTTTCAAGTCGAATTCCCGTGTGAATTAAGATTTTGGCAGGTACGAAAGCACCTTGCATTCTGACACCCGCACTAATAAATTGTTGTTTCATAAATACTAGATCTAGGTTAATCGCACATTAAAAAAAAAAAAAAAAAAAAACAGCAGACTTTTTACAAATTCACCTCAAACGAAAAACAATTAATCAAAAAAAGTATACTTTAAACACTCTCTCTGCATTGATCAGTAAAGCGTTAGGTCGGTGTACGCTGAAAATAAGGGCCGCTTTGAACAGCGACTGATTCATAAATATGTAAATTTATAAAGAATTCCGTGGTGCAAATGACGTTACACGTCACGTGGTTATAAGATCTATATTTGTCGCACAGTTACATTTCAGAAAGCACCTGCTAAGCGATGACTTGGTACAGCCTAGAACCGTGCGCATTACATACGCTATGTACGATCTCTGTGCACCTAGAATATTGGTGTGCAAAGTATTTAAAGTCTAGAATAAAAAGCTCTGAAGAAGCAACGTGTAAAAATGTTTAAGAAGGCGATGCAACCATTCCAAGTCGTTATAAATTTGTTTTACAAAAATAGCCAACTGTTGGGAAAAATCTCCATTGAAATCTTCAATGTCAACTCGGTATCGCCTTTCTCTTTCCGACCATAAGTTGAGTGTTGAATTGTAATGAGACTTTTAACAATTCAGGACAGATTGTGAGATTTAGAATGTACTTCTAATGGGTAATTATCGAACCATTTTCACTGAGAACTGTCCACGAATAAAAGCGTGTCGTAGTAAAGACGCTTGTCGTCGGAGAGTATTTTTCAGCGTGTCCGCAAACTTGTTTAGGTCACGACGGCTATTTTTAGATATATACATAATGCGCTATATTAAGAGATGACGTCTGTGTAAGCGATAGGATATCGTGTACCCATGTGGACGAAAAGATTGTTTCAAAGGTTTAAACCGTTAAAAAGCTAAGTCTTTGTAGACATATTCATCTTCACAAAGGCACAATTGTAAGTTATTTACGACAGAAACTGGGTTGTTTACCGAATAATTAGAAAACTATGTTTTATTTCGTAAACCGGAACTCGGCCAGGAAGCAGTACAAGGCCGGAGGTATGCTACGTCACCCCATAGATCAGGATGATAACAATGAGAGCCTGGTTGCTACGCAACCAGGCGACTCAAAAATCGTTGGTAGAAGGCCAGAGTATGCCACTGAAATACGGTCTTATAGTAAGAATCGTTGTTGTCTCCTTGGCATAGGGTGTAAAGACATTTTCTGTTTATGGACAAAATAAAATGTCTGTTTCATCAGCTATTCGTTGGTTTAAAAAAATCAAATGTGGGTTAATTTCGACTGAAGATGAACCGCATGCCCGTCGGCCTAAAACAGCAATTTCTGCGAAGATGGTTGCTACAGTGAAAGAAATACCTAATACCGATGCAAGATACACCACTAGGCAAATCGTTGGTATTTCATTACGAGCAGCTCATAGCATTCTTAAACGGGATTTGAAAATGAGAGAGATCTGTGCCAGGTGGATTTCCCATCTGCTAACAGAAGAGCAGAAAAAGGCTCGCGTGCAATGTGCTATATTGTTGCTTAAATAGTATCCAATTTACAATTTACGGTCTTTTGAAATGTCATCACTGGTGACGAAACATTTGTTAATTTTTATGAGCCAGAACGAAAACATCAAAACAAGATCTGGGCTACAAAGTCAGGCAAAAGATCGTGCATTGCAAAAAACACCATTAGTAAAGAAGGTAATATATGCCATTTTCTTTACAACTCAGGGTCTCGCCATTCAAGTTGCTGTGCCTAAAGGCAAATCTTATAATGCGAAATTTTACAGGACGAAAATTCTTCGAAGAAATTCTTTCGAAAACAAAGACCCGTAACAGGTTTGGCCAATGTCAGATTGCTGCATGACAACGCGTCATTGCACAACGCGTCTATAGTGCAAGAAATTCTGAAGCAGGAAAAAGTCGTTGTGCTCCCCGACCCTCCCTAATCACCTGACCTTGTCCCTCGTGACTTCTTTTTTGTTTCCAAAGCTAAAAAATACCTTTAAGGTCGAAAATTTGTTTAGCGCAAAAACCTGCAATATTCCAGTGTCATGGTATACTTAAAAATGCTATGAAAATGCCTTGAAAGATTGGACCTTGAGACTGAAACTTTGTATATCTGTTGGAGATGAATACTTTGAGGGAACATGGTAAAAATTTCAGTGAAACTCATGAAGAATCAAATTTTAAGTGCTTTTAAAGTTTCAAAGTTTAATGTGAAATGTAGGCCACCAGCCCATACACATATACAAACATTACAAAAAATATAAACAAGACATACAGGTGAATGATGAACACAATAATGTAAATAAACAACGAATAGTATTCAAAATGACATCCTATCACTAAATCGTTTAGAAGATATACTGTATATAAAATCATACTTGTGAGATATAGAGACTATTTTGTGGAACAACAAAAATTGTATATTGAATTTTGTGTTTCATTATATACAACGTATATGTTTTGGTAGAATGATATTTGAAGTGATTATGAAAAGTTAGATAGGAAAGGATTTCTTGCTTTGAATGCATGGAAAATGTACATAGTAAGATTTCTAACACTCGTTTCATCTTGTAATGCCATTAATTGACAGAATTTATGGAAAGAAGGCTCCATGTAATAAAAGCCTTGTGAATATTTAACACGTAGATCGGAATATAGAGGACAGACCATTATAAAGTGGTATTCATCCTCGATCTTAGTCTCACAATACAAACAAGTACGACATTCTCTTGGAATATCTCTATGTCTAACTTCTTCAATCATTAAACAATGGCAACTACGGGAAGAGGCTAACCATGATCGAAATTTGGCAACATCGATATTCTTTATGTATGATTCTGTTCCAAAATCTGTTTTTAGGATGGATATATGAACTCAACTTTCTATTTGTGCTGCAATTCGCAACCCAAGTTTGCTTATACTGATCGGTTACTCCTTGAAGATATCTTGAAAGAAAGACGCTAGCGTTTTCAACGTATTGATTATTCCGTACATAGCCAAAGCCATTGTTCTGTAGGCTATTTCTGACATTTGAAACCCAGGTTCTATGACTAACACTATCGTAATATTTTTAACATTTCATAATATAAGCTTATATATCTAGACACATTCATATTTGAACACTCCTCGTGTGATTGATACTACGAATCTTATTATTATTTCAATAGCAATGAAATGTAGTGGTCTCAGTAGCAGTATTAATAATAAGAATAATGATACCGGCGATAATAATAATAATGATCCTCAATGCTGTTGTTTTTGATGATAAAATCCCTGTATTCTGTTCATGCGTTCTGAGATCAAACTTCTGCTTCCACTTATTTCTCTCAGTAATATGGGTTAGCAGATTTTACATGTTTGCCATTTAAACTCTTTCTTGCAGGGGAAAAGAAACGCACATGACTATACAGACCTTTACATGGAATAAGCTTTGGCTACATATTTTTCCAACGGAGCCGTATAAGAACTTGTCTAAATTCTGGACCCCGATTTTTATTCTGGTGCCGATAAAAGCCGGAAAACAGTGATATTCTCTACAGAGGAAAATGTCGTAAAAACACGAGGGAGGAATCTTTACGAAATTATAGGTTAATAACTAACAATTTCTCGTTTTCTGGACAACCATTGTATATGCGTAGTAACCAATCATAAAAAAAACACATATCATTCACCCTACTTTTAGAAGTCAGAGAAGTGGTTTATAGGATAAACTATTCAAAGAAGCATGAGCTGTAAAAGTCACTTTTTGAAACCAACTGGGCGAAATCGGATGTAAATAGAACGATGATGAATCTAATGATCAAAATAAGTTAGTTAACTCTATACCACACTAACCCGCCTTTTAACGACCCTAAGCAAGAAAGCTTTTGAAAACATTGTGGGAAAAGGAGAAAATGCTGGTAACCAGTATTTTCTCCTTTTCCCACAATGTTTTCTACCTTTCCTAAAACAAATTTCAATTTTTGAGTAACACTTATTTTGTCGTCTGCAAGTGCTTTCATTTTTCACTAGTCTGGATTTTTGTCGTTTGGTAAAGAGTTAAAGCGCTCTGGTATAAATTCTTTAGAATGGTAACCTCCTCTGATACAGCAATGTGTATGGGGATGTATATATCTGTATGTATATATCTGTATATGTATATATCTGTATATGTACAACGGGGAACACTTTAGGGTACTCATGCGTTGTTTAACCCTTTCCCAAACGACAAATTTTGGACGGGTCCAAACTGAAAGAGTTTGCAGACGACAATTTTGAATTTGATAAAAATGGCAGAAAGGTCTCAAAAAGGGTAGAAAACACTGTTGGAAAAGGAGAAATTGCTCGTTACGAGCAATTTCTCCTTTCCCACAGTGTTTTCAAAAGACTTGTACTGCAGATTCGTGAAAACCAGGGCTTGTTTGGGAAAGGGTTAAGTGGTCCTACATCGAGAAATAGTCCTAGCATCAGCTGCTGCCCTTGTCGCTCCTATTCCAACGTCGGTAACAAGTGTCGAGCAAGTTTTTGATTCTAGGAATACGTTGGTTATTCAACTTTGGGATAATTAATGAAATGCCTTAATTTATTAGGTTGGCATTGTAAATCCGGATAAGTCTGCAAATACCGTGCGGTTTGACTTGGGATTTTTAAAGGCACAAACAGTAGTTCCTGCGCACTAGATGCCTAGGTAAATAGCACATGCCATTCAACCAGAGGAAAAAAAAATGTCGTAATTTACGCGCATTTACCCTATATTTTTCGCGCTTTACTTAATATTGTAATGTGTTTTTATGTGAGGGAGGTATGCCACGGGGAATTACCGAAAACAACTGTGCTGGATTTTGATGAATATCCCAACGAAACGGGGGTTAGAAGTATGAAATAAATAAAATATACTATATAGAATAGAAATAGAATACATGTACATAAGTAGTGTATATAGAGGTGCTTCAGAAAAAAAAGCCACACAGCTACCACCACACATAAACCCCCCCCAACCATCTCAACCACAAAAAATTATAAAATTTGTCTTAGTCACACATCAACCACAAAAACAGAAAAACAAACCCACCCTTAACCATATGGCTAGCGCTTATATAATACATCAATATAACAATAAACAACAATATAACAATTTTATGTAACATTAAGCATGCTCATAAAATTAAAATAAAAATGGGTTAACAAGTCAATCTGATGAAGGTCAGCAAACAAAATGGCTAACCTTTTTTATAAACATTTTTTACTTAAATAAAAATAAAAAAAAAAAAAAAATAAAAAATTAAAATTAAAAAAAATAAAATTTAAAAAAAATTTAAAATTAAAAAAATTTAAAAAAATTAAAAAAAATTTAATTAAGAAAAACCATCATGCACCAGCTAACCGGCTAACACATCAGCCAGACAATCACTTACATCTGACAATTGCTTAACCTTTTATCTCCCCCGTCAACCAACGCATCATGCAGTGGCTAACCGGCTTATGAGTTAGTGGGTGGCTTAAGATTTTGATAAAATAATTTAAAAAAAAAATTAAAAAAATTTTGAAAAATTTAAAAAAATTTTAAAAAGTAAAAAAAAAATTTTTTTGATATAAAAAAATTTTTTGAAATTAACTTTTAAAATTATACAAATATAATATATGTTATAAAAGTGAGTAGCATATGATGAATATGGAAAATATGAACATAAATAAGGATTTTATGACAAAAATAAAGAACACCACCTCCTTTTTTTTACCTCTAGGTGTAGATGAAGATGGTGTTAGTTATAAAGAAAATGATAAGGCAATAAAAAGAGAAGAACCAAGAAGGTTAAAGGATAAAGAGATTGGAGATTGGGAAAATAGAGATGAAATGTTTAATGCAGCATATGATGAAGTAAAGGATGAAATGCATCTTAAATTTGATTATCATATAAATGGTGTTGTTAAACACATTAAGAGCAAAATTAAAGAATATTTTTATGCAAGAAAAAATGAAGACCTAAAAACATTTATAGATGAAGAGTTTGAAAGTAGAGGTTTTAAAATTTACCCTTCATCTTCATTATTTAAAGAGCAAACAGATAAACTTATGTTTACTTATATTGAATGCTTGAAAGAAGAAATGCTGGAAAAAATAAAATAAAAAAATTAAAAAAAAAAAAAAATTAAAAAAAAAAAAAAAAAAAAAAAAAAAAAAAAAAATTTTTTTTTTGATATATAACATATAAAAAATGTTATATATCCCATGAACAACATCAAATGGGATAAATTTCTAGCTTCACATTTTATAACAAAAATTTTTGTTATAAAAAAATGTCTAGTTTACATGATAAATATTATTGCACAGAGGGAAACCAAAAAGTTATCCTTGAAAATGATGAAGAAGTAAAAAGGGTGATCAGATACCAAAATTTTATAAAAATAATTATGGATTATGTTTATACTGAAAATGCTGAGAAAATTAAAAATACAATAGAATTATTTAAAGATTATACTGACACTTATACTATGAACGAAGAGGATATAAAAAATGATTTCGAAAAAGATGTTAAAAAAAATTTAGATGATTTGCTTACACTTCCACCAGAAAATGTAAAACAAAAATTAGGTAAAATTTTACTTAACCAACTTAATGTATTAAAAATAATGTTTATTGATGAATTAATACTTACGGGAATATATGAAAAATAAAAAAAAAAATTATTTTTATTTGCAATACACAGCAAATAAAAATTTTTTTAACTAGCTATTGATAAATAAAAAATTGAAATTTTGTAATCCACCAACCTAAGTAATATATATATAAACATGTACCCAAAAGTGTTAAAAAAATTAGATAGTGAAGAAATATATAAAATTGAAAGATGTAATGAGATTAAAACAATGATCACAATAAAAAATGAAACCTTTTATGAAGAGGGTGTTTTAAAAGAAATAAATTTTAATATTGATGAAACATTTAATGATTATCTTTATATGTTTAGTATTTTAAAACCATTTGCTTATTATAATGTTAGTGTTGAGAAAAAAAAGCAATACAAACTTAATGAGGTAAGAACTAGTATTTAAAGTGTTTGGAGAGATGAAGAAATTTTAGCAAGAGGCGGTATTGGAGATTATGGTTATCCTATTTTTACGGGGTTTTACTTTCCTTATGCATATACTAATTTTTATTTTTTAAGAACATATGATAAACTTTTACTTGAACTTATTTCGCATGAAGATAGAGGAATACCAAAAAGAATACCAAAAAAAAAATTTTTATTTGGTTTGAATTTAATGAATGGTATGATGGGTGTGAAGAATTTAACCCCCCTATTCTTAAACCTACTGCTGAGTCAAATGTATCCGCGCTTGAGCCTATTTGTGAGGGAAGCATAAAAATATGTAAAGCTATTGGTTTTAATATTTCACAAGAAAGATATGAAAATAGTGATGAAGAAGAACAAGGAACACTAATCTTTTATTAAAAAAATTTTTATTTTTATTTGTTGGAATAGAATCAAATAAAAATTTTTTTTACTAATTGTTGTTAAATAAAAAATTGAAATTTTCTTTGTTAAACTACACAAAAATATAAAAGCATGAGTGTGTTAAATAGATTTAAAGTAAAAAAAGATTATCCTATTTTCCTTTGGAGAATGAGTAATATAAATGATAATAAATCTAAAACAATTTACAAAGAAAACATGAAGGAAGTTATTTATGATTATGGTCTATGCTTAATGCCTTATGAAGAAGGAGAATATGATTATTATGAAAATATATATTATGAGTATAGCAGATTTATACACGAAAACCCAAACACTACTTTCTTGTTAAATGTATGTTCTGAATTTACATTACTGGGTGAAGAACCAAGAAGATTACAACTAGCAAAAGTACATTTTAGTGAATTTAACAATGGAACCACCTTTATAAAAATAATAGATGATGCTATGTGCCATGTTGGTAATTATATACAACAAATTTGTGAGTATCAAGATGATAGAGAAGAAAAACTATTTATTTATTTCGAAACTGAACGTGAAAATTACCCACCTTTTACTGAACTATGTGACCTTACTTATCATTTAGACCGTCATATACCAGAAGATGAACAAGAAGATGAAGATGAAGATGAACAAGAATTACTTGATGAATATAATCAATTTCTCAATCCACAACAAAGTGAAAGAGAAACCACCCAACAAACAAAAACATTAATTTTACAAAATGTACTAGAAAACTTTTCAAGTGATGATTATAACATATTTTGGAAAAATAGTACTAGATTTTTTGAAAATGGGAGATATAGAATTACATATAGTCGTTTTGGGCTTGAAAAAATTGTAAGGACAGGAGATGTAGATATGTTTGGTAATGTAGTTGAGGAAGATGAGGAACAACCCCAACACATTAACACAAATGAAACATTTAAGTCTAAATGTTGTGTTTTATGCTTAGATAAAAACACGACTCCTTCAATTTTGTTTTGCAGTTGCGGTCATCTATGCCTATGTGAAAAATGTGATAAAGTATATGCTAAGAAAGAATGTCCAGTTTGCAGGGTAAAGAGTGAGATTAAAAGAAAAAATTTAAACTAAATTTATAACTTTAAAAAAGTTACAAATTTAACAGGAATATCGGGGGACGTATTTATCCAAGGATAAATTCTGTGAACCCCAAACACAGAGAGTCTTAAACTTTGATATTCCTGCCTTAGTTAATGTTGAAAAGCGTTAAACTATCTTAAGAATCACCTTTAACTCTGTTTTCTATACCTTAACATAAGAAAAAGTATAGATAAAGTAAGGCGAGTCATGACACTACCATGATATAACCATTTTTTACATGCCTCCTCACCGAAAACGAAAGAGGAAGTTATTTAATGCTCAACCCTTTAACTTTTGCTTAACACACCAAAACTGAAAATGGTAGAACATTATAATATTAACAAACATTTTTACCCTGGTGTTTTTAAAAAATGTTTAACTTGTACAATAATTGTATAAAATACTTATTATTGTTTTTAAACAGCAGCCTTACAACATTGTGTTTTTAACGTGTAAGAAATGTATTGATATGGTATTAACTTACAGGTTGTTAGACCGTGCCAGAGGTTACCATGTTGTTAGTGTTTGCTAACTTACGGGTTGTTAGACCGCACCAGAGGTCAGCATTTTTTGGTATTAACTTACAGGTTGTTAGACCGTGCCAGAGGTTACCATTTTTTGGTATTAACTTACGGGTTGTTAGACCACGCCAGAGGTTACCATGTTGTTAGTAATAACATTCTTACAAAATCAAAGATACAACAAAGAAGTAAGACTGCTTTATTATCATAAGTAAATTATATTTTATACAATTACCATATTTAGTTCATTTTTAGAAAAAACAAAGCAAAAAAAAAAAAAAAAAAAAAAATGGTTAATATCATAACATACTACCATCTCCCTCAAAAGTCCAGTCTAAAGTGATATTATATGCGTAATACACATTTCAAAATATTGGAAAAAGTTGTGAAATACTATACCACGTGATATTGGAGTGTGTATCGATAAAACCCTTTTTTTTAAATATTTAACCCTTTACTGGGTTAAATATTTTTTTTACAAGTCCAACTCTATCAGTATCGACACATGTGCGTGTTTTGCGTTGGAGTTGTCGGACCTTGATATAAAGTTTATAGTGTCGCATTGTTTTACTTCTAAAGGCTGAGGAAAAACTATACAACTACAACCTCTTCCCTCCTTTTTTACTATGGAGTAGTCAGTCTTTTCAACTCCGTTTAAGGCTATGTTAATTTTTGCCTCTTCTTTTAGGTTACCACCAACTGTAACAACCTTTAAAGACCCCCTTATAATTCTGCCCGAGGCTGCCATGCAATAACCTCCTAATTCATGATGTATTCCCGTGCTTCCATTGCCGAAAGAAAACTCGTAATTACCATTTTTTAATCCTCCTTGTTGCTCAGCATGAACGCTTATAATGGGTTTAAAGCCTATTTTTCCATCCACGTAGGATTTTGTCACTAAATCTCTCTCTTCTACCGGAGTTGCTGCATTTTTTAGGGAAAAACCTTGAAGATTTATGTTAGCTACTCCTGAGAAACTCCCATTTGGATTTTTTATGATAGCTCCACCATTATCAACGTAATTTTTATTGGCAGCGGCGCCACGTTCAATAGGATTTGGTAATCCGATAATCGAGTGACCCTCCATGTTTATTTCACCAGCCATTGAAAAAGAACCGTCTTGGTTTTTTGTTAAAGCTTTTTCACCCGCAGTAGCAGCCTTAATAGCGTTATCTACGTAAAACTTATTAGCGGCTTCGTACTCTTCTAAAGGTGCTTCGACGTTGTAAATTCTCCGCCCACCCATAGAAACGTCACCACCTGCTATATACCGCCTTCCAGGACCATAAACAAAGGCTCGATTGGCAACATCTACGTAATTTTTTGTTGCTGCATCCTGTGGTTCTGCAGGTTCTATAAGATTTGATATAGTATATCCTTTCATATTTATATCTGCAACAGCAGAAAAAGTACCATTTTGTTGTTGAACTATTGCTCTACCACTGTTATCTACATATTTTTTTGTAGCAGCTTCACTCGGTTCCTCAGGGTCAGCTATATTTTTTATTTTATTAAAACCCATGTTTAAATACCCTGTAATATGGTATCCTCCATTTTCATCTAACAGCCCTGAGTTTGCATCAACATAACTCTTAGTAGCAACATCCTGAGGATTTACTGGATTACTAACCCGTATTAATGTATTACCAGCCATATTTATAGAACCGGTAACGGGGGTTACTCCATCTTTACGTAAAAAATTATTACCTATGTAAGCGAGTGACACACCATCACCATCACCACTTGTTTTAACATCATCTATTCTTCCAAATTTATCAACAGGCATAGTTTTTAATATTACTAAAAAAGTTTATTTAAAACATTTTGAAATTTATTACCTAAACCCAACTCTTTAAGAATGAACAAACATAAATGACCACAAAATACTTCCCCTGCATGCTGTAATTGGTCGGTATTGTAGTGTATAGGGTTTTTTAAATAATCTATAATTTCAATAGGTGGTTGAATACCATAACTATCAAAATAAATTTTAGTTTTACCATCTTTATACCAAGCAACCCAATGAGTTCCTGGACCTCTGCTATCATCAAGATTTAATATACCGCATTCTTTGTTTTTTACTTTTTTAGGTAGGGTATCTCTTAAAAATATTCCTCTAAAATTTTTTATTTTTAATTTTTTTGCGGCATCCTCAAGCTCAAAATTGCTTAAAGGTTTATTTGGTAAAGTTATATTATCAATTAAAATATCATGCATTTTTTATATATTTAAATATTTACAATAGCACTATTATCAACCCATGAATTAAACTCATCAGAATAACCTTTCCACTTTACAAGAGATTTCTTTTTTCCTTTTTTAATAACCTTTTCTATTCTATACAATTCTTGTCTCGTTTTTTGTAGTTCAGGTTCATAAAAGGAACCTTTTATTTCTTCACCATTTAAATCTCCAATTTTATATGTTACAGGTGATGTATGTTTTACTTCTGAAACTGTAAAAACCTCTTCAGTCCATCTTGTAGTATAACCTTTTTCAAAAGTCTTTTTCTTTTTACTTATCCTTACTTTGTCTCCAACAGAAAACTTTGGTTTGATATCCTCCCTTACTTGATTATAATCAGGATACAATGTTTTCCAAACTTTATTTTCATTTTTCTTCTTACTTGCTTCAATTGGTGTCATCTTAATAGAAGAATGTTGTTATATTCTTTAACAAGATTTGGTAACACGTTAATATAAACATTTGTTGAGTGAGCAGAGAAATACTTCCACATTTTTTCTTTCATTGTTCTAATCCATCTCTCAACAACGCTTGATTTTTCCTCGTTTTCAGTGGAATATAATTCAATCAAATCTTTAACTTCTTTGTTATAAAACTCTTTACCTTTATCCACCCACATTTTCTCAGGTTTCTTTCCTTAAAAATACTCTTCAGTGCAATAGAAACAGATTTTCCTGTTTTATCTTTTAATGGTATTAGCCATCCATATTTTGAAAAGATATCAATGACAGCAAGAAGATATTTTACACCACGATTAAGTTTAGAAAATGCTTGCATATCTACTAAATCTGCAGCCCATATTCTATCGACACCCCCTACTCTAACTCTCCTTTTCTTAAATTTTCTTTTTATTGGTTTATGTAATTCTTCTGCTAGCGTTATATTTTCTGAATTTTTTTTTTTTTTTTTAATTCCCATACCAAATCTTTTCTTGGTTCCTATCAATGAGGAAACCAATCCTCTTTCCATTTTTTCCTTAATAGTAGGATTATAAATACCTTTTAACTCTTTAAGCATATTAGCATCACAAACAGAATTTCTTGTTGCCGTATCATCATGCTTAAGATAACATATATCATGATGATATGCTGCTTTATCAACACGATTTACAGGTTTTGACCATTTTTTAGGTGTTAAATCAGGATTTAATCTTTTCTTTAACTTGGTGCCTGGACCAGTAAAATTATGCCCAGGTAAATGCATTTCAACAGGTAAGTTATTGATAACCTTGTTTAACAACGAACCACCCTCCTTATCTTTTTTAATAAACTGAGTTTTAGTTGTACCACATTCACTACATTTACCCTTTTCATATTTCTTCCATTTTTACTTACACCATAATTTAAATCAGTTGTTTCAGTTTGTTTTTTACACTTAACACAATACATTTTTTTATATTAAATTAAATTTTTTTAATATAAAATGGATATTGTTAATTTATCATGGAATGAAGCATTAGCAAAAAGATTTAACCACCCCCTTTTACCAAAAAGTATTAGAGGTTTAATAGTTGGTAAATCAGGATGTGGTAAAACTACACCATTACTTAATCTTTTGTTACGTCCCAATTGGCTAGATTATGATAACTTATGTGTTTTTGGTAAAAGTTTGTTTCAACCAGAATATCGTATATTAAAAAAAGCATTTGAAGAGAATACCAAAAGAATATATATTAAGATTATTTTCATTTAAGGATGAAGTACAAAATAATGACATTTCACCTTTAGCATTAGTTGAAGAATGGGCAAAAACAATTAAGGAAAAATCAGATATTAAGTGTGGGTTTTTTGAAAATGCAAGTGATGTTCCAGACCCAAGAGAACTAAATGCACAAAACAAAAACTTAATGATTTTTGATGACTTACTTTTAGAGCGTCAGGGTAAATGTGAAAACTACTATGTAAGAGGAAGACATAGTAACGCTGATTGTTTCTATTTGTCACAAAGCTTTTTTGAATTACCAAGACGAACCATAAGAGGAAATTCTAACTTAATTATACTTTTTAAATTGCCAAAAAAAGGATCAAGTAAATATTTATACTGATTATGTAAGTGAAGATATGGATCTTAATGAATTTAGAAATTTTTGTAAAAAATGTTGGAATGAACCACATGGTTTTGTTGTAATTGACTTAACAAGTAAAGCAAACAATGGTAAATACAGACGCGGTTTTGATAATTTTTATATGCCAACAAATTGTTGAGAATATTAAAATTATATCTTAAGCAAAAAGATATAATTTAAATCATATTAAAAACTTTAATTTTAAAATATAAAATGCAAGAAGAATTACTAAAACAAATAGTAAAAAAAACAGACCATAAATCTTCATTTCAAATTATCGTAAGCGATAACAAATCAAATTTTAAAACAAGATTTACTCCACCGCTTCAACTTGAACGTGGTAAAAAATATGAAGTAGCTTTAGTCAATCTTGAAACTTACTATTCATTTCCTAATATTACTGATAGCAACAACATTTTTATTTATTCACAAGATGGTGGTAAAACATGGGAAAAGATGAAGATACCAACAGGTAGCTATGATATAGTTGATATCAATGATTATGTACAACAAGAAATGAAGAAAAAAGGACATTATGACCAATTTAATGAAGAATATTATATTTGTTTATCAGCAAACACTAATACATTAAAATCAGTTTTAATTCTTGAAAATTGATATCAGGTAGATTTTAATCATGAAAACAGTATTGGAAAGGTATTAGGATTTAGCAGAGCAAAATATGTTCGAGGGTTTCATGAAAGCGAAAATTTAGTTAATATCTTAAGTATTAATAGCATACTTGTTAATATTGATTTAATCTCAGGTAGTTATGTTAATGGTTCTCAAAGAAACACAATTTACAGCTTTTTTCCAAATGTTGCACCAGGTTATAAAATAATAGAAAATCCAGTTAATCTGGTATATCTACCTTTAACATTAGATGTAATACATGATTTAAACGTAACGCTAACTGACCAAGATGGAAACGTATTAAATCTAAGGGGTGAAACATTAACGATTAGATTTCATATAAGAGAATCACGTTAAATATAAAATGACAAGTTACATTACAGTTAAAGTAAATATAACAGAAGGGCAAACGAAAAAGCTACAACATGCTGTTAAATCAAGTTGTCCTGTAAGTATTAGATTAAATCATGATGACCTAACAGGTAAAGATTTAATAGCAGTAACCGGGTCACAACTAAACAAATTAAATAAAGCATTAGAGGGAGGTAAAGGGGTGACCATTAGAATGACAATTAAACAACTTAAACACAACATGAAAGTAGAAGGTGGTTTTTTACCATTAATTGCGGGTCTCGCATCAGCTGCGTTACCCGTATTAGCAAAAACTGTGTTACCTGCTTTGGGAGTTGGTGCCTTAACTGGTTTAGCTTCAACAGGAGTTCAAAAAGCAATGGGTAATGGATTGTATCTTAAGAAAGGTGGTTGTATATGTCAAGTTGAAACTGATGGTGAAGGTTTATATCTTAAACCATACAAAGGTAAAGGGTTAAAAAATAAAGGTGAAGGATTGTATTTAAAACAAGGTGGGAAAATTTATGATGGAAAAGGTCTTCTTTTAGGACCAAATAGTCCATTTGCTAATATTCCTATATTAGGCGCAATTTTGTAAATTAAAAAGAATGAATGTGTATAAATTTGGAAATAAACCTAAAATGGTTCAACCAAAAACTATTTTTTGGAACCCTGTAGAACTTAAATATCCGGCTAAAAAAGTTAATCCTGTTTCTTGGGATATTTATACTCAACAACCTATAATATTAAAAGGTGGTGAAACTAAAACTATTGCTTTAGGTTTTGGTTTTATGATGAGTAACGGTGTCGTTTTAATTTCTCTATCTTATGCTCTTAAAACTAATCAATTAAGTATAACAAATGAGGTAGTGTTGGAGGAAACCCCAGATGTGGTTACCACAATGACAAACAACTCAAGTAAGCTAGTAAAAATTAATGAAAATGAATTTTTATGTCGTATTTACTATTCTATTTAAAAAATAGTTGTAATTAATAAAAATGGAACTAAAAGAAAAGATTTATCCAGTATTACCAGAAGCACGAAATATACCAAATGCACCATCATTACAACCAATACTATCAGCAGAAGACAATGGTCAATCCTTCAGGTTACAAAAAATATCAGAAATTCAAACATTTCTTGAAAATGAAGTTAAGGTTAGAGAGCAGTTAAGTAAAAAATATTTAAAGATTAGTAAATCAGTTGATAATGTTGAAACAGGACTAACCACCTTAGCACTAGGTGCCGGAGCAGGTGGAATAGCTCTATTGAGTACCGTTGTAGCAATTCCAGCAACAATAGCCTTAGAAGGTTGTGCCTTAGCTGTTGGATTTGCTGCAATTGTTAGTAAATTTGTGGTTAGAAGAACCAGAACAAAATCAGAAAAACATCTTCAGATTAAAATGCTTGCTGATGCAAAGTTAAATACACTATTTACACATATATCTAAAGCTATCAGTGACAACAAAGTAGAACATTCAGAATTTAATTATGGATGAATTGGAAAAATATAAGGTGATGAAGGAAGAGATACGAGTTAAGTCAAGGAAAAAAAGCAAGTTAGAGGAACAGGAGAGTTTAATAGAGAAGGGGAAACAGGAAGCACGGGAGGAATTTCGCAGACTAGTAGAAAGAAACAATGGAACCCATTAAGGCTAAAACTAAAACCCCCTAAGTTTAAATGTTCTTGTGCTTGTGAGATAGGTAATAGTGATTAAATTAAAATAAATAAAATTTTTTTTACTTAAAAATGCCTTTTATAAATGTTGATTATAAAACAAGAGATAAGATGGTAAAAGATTATCTTTTAAGAAAAAAACTGGTACGTGATAGGTTACTTGCTGAAAGAACCGGGGATATCGAATTGCAACAAAATCTAACTAAGTTTTTTAAACCCTTAACTAAATCACAAAAGGAGATACAAGAAGAAGCAACTAAAAAGCTTGGCTTGTATCAACTAGAAGCAGCTAGAAAAATTACTGAGGGATTGACACCTATTAGGGAGGGAATTCAACAATTACCAGGAGTAATTAGTGAGGAATTGGCACCTATTAGAGAGGGGATTATTAAATTACCTGTTCAACTTTCTAAAGAAATGATGCCTAGTCAATTACCAACTGCAGAACTTCCTTCTTATCATGAAGTTAAGATAGAAAAAAATAAAGAAGAAATTATGCATTTTGTTGAAGTTTTTAATGAAAATTTTACACAAAAATATAAAAATGATTTTGACAATGTTCTTAGAATAGTTTTTGATAAAAAATTTGGTATATTTAAATTTGGTCATAAAGAAATTTTTTTAGACCCGAAAGATGAAGGGTTTTTTTATTTTGAAGAAAAAAGATATCCTGCTAGTGATGGGTTATGGGAATTGATTTTATCAAAAAATCCAAAAAAATTTACCAAAAAAGATTTAAATAATTATCAAGAAATGCTTTATTTAAGTGATATTATTTTTGAGGATAATAATCGAGAAAGTGGTAATTTAAAAAACTATGGTAATGAAGAAAAATGGTACAAAATAATTGATCCTGTTTTAAGTAACATTATTAAAGAAATGGAAACAACTGGTAAAGGATTAAGAAAAAAGAAAAAAACAACCATTGTTATACCATCAGACCCAAACGCACTATTAGAAAGGTTTGACCTTTTAATGTCTAGCAAGGAAGCAGGTCACACAGGTGTAAAAAATGAATTGGTAAGTATTTGTGATGAATTAAAAAGACAAAAAGTATTAAATACAAAAAGCTATAAAAAGTTAATGTCTATACTATAAAATGATTACATCACAAAAGAGAGGAGTTAAAAGAACTTATGCTTATGGTGGAGCTGGTATATTTGATACCTTAGCTAATTTTTTAAGTAGATTATTTACAAGTGGAGCGGTTAAGCAAATAGCAAGTTCCGCAGTTGATGTTGGTAAAAGTGTGGCTAAGGAAGGAGCAAAGAAAGCTTTAGAGGCAGGTAAGACAGCTGCAGTTGATGCTGGAACCAGATTAGTTAAAAAGGTTTTAACACCTAAATCTAAAAAGATTGTTGAAAAATATAGTCAAGTTCCAACCATACCAACAATACAACCTGTTGAACAAAATGTAAGTTCATTGATTGATGGTGGTGCCGTTAATATACAAACAATGGTTAAGAAGTTAAACAAAAAAAGGGGTAAAGGGATAAAAACAATATAATTTTTAATTTAGCTTAAGTAATTATTACATTAAATAAAAATATGACAAAGCTAAAATTTAGATTAACAAAATATGAAAAATACAATAGTAAGAGAATTGGAATACTTTATGCTCAATTTAAAATTGATAAAGAAGATGAAATTGTTGAAATAAATAATACAAGTTATGATTATAAAAAGGTTGTTTTAAGATTGTCTCCTGAAAAAGCTGATGTTGTTAAGGAGTTTGAAGATGAAGTAAATCAATATCTAGAAGAAAATGATATACCAAAGGTAACCTTACTTTATGGTAATAAAATTTATCCAAAAGTAAGAAGAAATGTTAATGTAGAAAAACTTAAAACTATTAAACTTAAGGGTGTTTATGTAAATGATGAGAATAAATCATTTCCTCAACTATGGTTAGAAAATTAAAAAACAAAACACAATTATAATTTTAACTTAAAAATTATAAATGTATATATAAAAAATGGACATTTTAAATGTTAAAGCACCAATTTTAAAAGATGATAGTATTGATGAATATGAATACTTTGAGTATGAACCTACCATAGGAACCAACCTAAACAACAATGGGGGTAATATTAGGATTGATATAGGAAACAAGGATGTTTTTCTTCATCCTTCTGAGAGTTATTTAAGTTTTGAGGGTGATTTGTTGCGAGATAATAACGCTCGTTATGTTTTTGCAGACAATATGGTAACGCTGACAAATAATGCTATAATGTATTTGTTTAAAAGTATCAGATACCAACTTGAAGAGCAGGATATAGAGTATATTAATTATCCTGGTTATGTCAGCACAATGTTGGGTTTGTTAAAATATCCTGATGATTTTTCTAAATCACAAGGTTTAAACCAACTATGGTATAAAGATACCCATAGAGATGCAGATATTAATACTAATAGGGGATTTAATGCAAGAAGAAATTGGATTTTTTCATCAAATTCTGTTGGTTCATTTAATATTTGTGTGCCGTTAAAACATATATTTGGTTTTTGTGAAGATTACAACAAAGTTGTATATGGTATGAAGCATAGTTTAACCTTAACAAGAACCGGTGATGACAATGCAATTTTTAGATTACCAACAGTAGTAGATGGTGGAGGTAATCCAACAAATCATTTTCCAGGAAAAGTTGTTTTAAATAAAATAACATGGTATATGCCACACGTAACACCTGAACTTGGTAATAGATCAGAACTTTTAAAATTTATTGAAAAGAAAGAAAGATTTCCTGTTGGGTATAGAATGATACAATCAGATACAATAGCGGTACCAAACAATACTAACTTTGCTTGGAGACTAGCAACAAAATCATCACCTGAGGTGCCATGATTTATTATAGTTGGTTTTCAATCTATTTCAAATGATGCAGATGCTAATAGGCAAATACACAACCCGGCTATATTTAATCACTTAAAGGTAAGAAATATTAAAGCTGTGTTATCCACAAAACAATATCCACATAATGAACATAACATAAACTTTGAAACAAATCTAATTGGAAGAATATATGAGGAAGCTGCAACATTTAGAAAAAAGTTTTACAACATGGATGAATTGGTATCAAATCCAAATATTAACCCTGCTGATTTTAAAGATTTATTTCCCTTGTTTGTTTTTGATGTTTCAAAGCAAAGTGAAAGAATGAAGTATTCTGTAACTGATATTCATATTAGAGCAAGCTTTACAGAAAATCCAATACAAGCAGGAGTAAATAGTGTTGAAGCACATGCAGTTTTACTTAGTGATAGGCTAATTAACTTTTAGAGTGATGGAAATAAGATGACAGTTGTATATTAAGTAATTTTTTGTTTAATATAAAAAAAAATGCTAAAGATTGCTAATTTTAAAAAGATATTAACAGATAATAACATTAAGTGGTATTCATATTGGAACAAAAAAAAGTATATTGATGTTTTAAAAGAGCATGGATTGTATCCTGAAGAAGTTATACCACTTAAGAAAACACCTAATTATGATAGGCTAAAGGATATTAGTAAAAATCCTAAAACGGTAATATTAAAGAATGTTGAAACTGAAGAAGAAACAACATTTCCATCAATTTACAAGGCTAGTAAGTTTATTGATAGATGCCCTCAAACGATTGAAAACTGGAATGGTAGGGTGTGGAATGGTAAATATAAAATTGATATTCAATAATTTTATTATTTTTTAAAAAAATAATAAAATTTGACTTAAGGAAATTTTATTTATTTTAAAAATTATGGCGATGAATTCTTTTTCACGAAGATTTATCAACAGATTAACAGATGCTAGTCAAATGATTGCATCTAATTTATATAGTGGTGCTCAAAGGGTTGCCTCAGCGGTAATTCCTCAGAGTGTTAGAAGAAGAGTAAGAAATTTTACTAATTGGTTAACTGGTAATGTTGAAGAAGAGCAGATTCCACAAATTTTAAACCAAGTTTTAGAAAATGTAGAAGAAGACTTGCCAAGAAGAGAAATGCCAAACACTGAATTAGTGGAAGAGGCTAGTGCATTTACTGGATTAGCAACACAACGAGCAATATATGGATTTGAAGGGATCGGTCCAGATAATTTTTTAAACGGATGTAGAAATCCTATTACACACTATTTAAGCACACATAGAAATATAAAGGTTAAGCTTGTTTTTATATGTGAATTTAAAAAAGAAAAACATAATGTAAATTCAGATGGGGAGCAGTATGAGTATAAGAAAACTTACTTTCATTCTTCCGATCACGAAAATCTAACCATTATTTTAAGAGATACAGATGTTGATGAAGAATATACTACTATGTGTAAAAACATAATGGAAAAATTTGTAAACTTTGTACGTAGTGGAAGTGGATGGGAATTTCATAGGGTTATAAAATTAATTTTGCTAGCTGTAGAATCTAATCCACTTAGTGGTTCAGCTGGTTCATATATTCCCCTTCCTGCTGGTCTAGTGAAAAAAAATAATAGAAATGGACTTGTTAATATCAAAAATAAAGATGATCATAACTGTTTTCAATATTGTTGTATGAGGGTAAAATATCCAATAAAGGATAATGCACATTTACCTGATAAAAAATTAAAAGAACAAATAAAAGAATTAAATATGCAAGGAATAGAATGTCCTGTTAAATTGTGTGATATTAATAAATTTGAAAATCAAAATCCAGATTTTTCTATTGTCGTTATAGGTTATGATGAGGAAGATGGATTATATCCCCTTAGAAGACAAAGAAAAGAAACTTTTAATAGGAAATATTTAGTGATTCTTTTGTTAATAAAAAATGAAGAAGGAAATAGTCATTATGTTTGGGTAAAAGAACCAAGTGCACTATTAGGTTCAAAAATAGCAAAAACTCATAAAAAAACGTTTTTTTGTTGGAATTGTTTTGGTCATTTTTATAATGAAGATAATTTAAGAGATCATCAGGAGATTTGTTACGGAAATGAACCATTAAAAACTGTGATGCCTACAAAAAAGGAAAGTAAAATAAAGTTTAAAAACTGGATGAAAACACAGTGGCTTAACTTTGTTATATTTTATGATTTTGAATCGATACAGATGCCAATTCAATATGCACCCATTCCTAAAAATTGTTCAACTATAAAAACTCATATGCATGTACCAGTTAGTTATTGTATTTATGTAACTGGTTTAAAAGGAATTTATGAACCTGATGTAATAGTTTATAGTGGAAAAGATGCTACTAAAAGGTTTGTAAAAGATATAGAAAGAATAGTAAAAGAAATATTTCTTCTGCCAGAAAAAAAAATGATACCACTTACTGACAAGGAAAAAAAGAAACATGAAGAAGCAGAAATTTGCTTCATATGCAAAAAAGGATTTGGAAGTAAATATGATTTTGAAAGTGATGAAGAAAATGTAAGTGATGAGGAAGATGTTAGTGATGAAGAAGAAGAGAAAAAAGAAGAGAAAAATGGATTAGAAAAAGTGCGTGATCATTGCCATTTTACTGGTAAGTATCGAGGAGCGGCACATAGTAAATGTAATTTAAAATTTAGAAAGCCTAATTTTATCCCAATTTTTGCTCATAATTCAAGTAATTATGACCTTCATTTATTTATTAAAAATTTAAGTGAAAGTGATGGTAACATTTCAATCATTCCAACAAATGAAGAAAAATATATATCTCTATCAAAAAAGGTAAAGGTTAAAAGTTATTTTGATATGAAGAAAAAGAAAACGGTTGATGTTTTTAAAGAAGCTAGGTTTTTAGATAGTTATAAATTTATAGATGCAAGTTTAAGCAACTTAGTTGATGATTTAGGAAAACTAGAAAATTTTAAAATTTTAACAAAAGAATTTAAAGATGAAGAAAAGTTAAAACTACTTTTAAGAAAGGGTGTTTTTCCATATGAGTGGCTTGATTGTTTTGAAAAATTAGAAGAAACACAACTTCCACCTATAGAGAAATTTTATTCAAGCTTAAATGATGAGCATATCAAACCTGAAGATTATGAACATGCTTTAAGGGTGTTTGATGTTTTTGAATGTAAAACTATTAAGGATTATTTACATCTATATAATAAATCTGATGTTCTTCAATTGGCTGATGTTTTTCAAGCACTTAGAACACTTTGTTTAGAGACTCACGGATTAGACCCTGCTCACTGCTTTACATCTCCTGGTTTTACATGGGAAGCTGCATTAAAGTATACAAACGTAACGTTGCATGTAATTAGAGATATTAAAAAATTTTTAGATGTAGAAAGGGGGATTAAAGGAGGAACTTCAATGATTGTTAAAAGACACTTAAAAGCAAATAATAAATATTTAAGTAATTTTAATCAAGAAGAGGAAAGCAAATATATTATATATTTAGATTGTAATAATTTATATGGTGGTTCAATGTGTGATGATTTACCAACTGGTGGATTTAGATGGATGACACAATCTGAATTAAAAAATTGGAGAAATTACTCATGTATTTTAGTTGTTGATTTAATTATTCCTGAAAAATATCATGATAAATTTAAAGATTATCCTCCTGCTCCAGAAAGGAAAAAAGTTGATGGAGTTGAAAAATTAATATGTGATTATTATCCTAAAAATTTCTATACTATTCACTATAAAAATTTGAAACAGTATATTGACCTGAGGTGTAAACTATCAAAAATACATCGTGGTTTTAAGTTTAAGGAAAGCAAATGGTTAAAACCCTATATTGATTTAAATACTCGCTTAAGATCAGAACCGGGGATTAGTGAATTTAAAAAGAGGCTTTATAAGCTGTTTAATAATGCATTTTTTTGGTAAGTCAATGGAAAACTTAAGAAATAGGGAAAATGTCTCGCTTGTTAGAAGTAGAAAGCAGGCACAAAAATTTATAAATAAACCAAACTTTAAACATTTTACAATATTTAATGAAAATTTAATAAGCATTCATATGGGAAAAACAATGGTAAAACTTAACAAGCCCATCTATTTGGGTTTTTCTACTCTTGAATTAAGTAAAACTACAATGTATAAATTTCACTACAACTATATTAAACCTAAATATGGTGATAGGGCTGAATTAGGACCAACAGATACAGATAGTTTAATATATGAGATTAAAACAGAAGATTTTTATAAAGATATTTCTGATGATGTTGATGAATGGTTTGATACTAGTGATTATCCAAAAAATGGTCATCCTTCTGGTATTCCTGTTGGTAAAAATAAAAAGGTTGTTGGTATGTTTAAGAATGAAACAAATGGAAATGAAATTTTAGAATGTATTGGTTTAAAACCAAAAATGTATAGTTATGAAATGGATGATAAAAACTGTTGTGCAAGCTGTGGAGTAATTACTGAAACAAATGATGATGGGACATGTAAGGTAAAAACTTGTGGTAAACCTAAAAAATATGTAAATAAAAAATGTAAGGGAATTAAGAAAAATGTAATTAACAATGGAATTACTATGGATCATTATAGAGAGTGTTTAAAAGCAAGAGAAAAACAATATTGTTCTATGAAAAATTTAAGAAGTTATAATCATCAAATTTATACGGAAACAATAAATAAAATATCATTAAGTGCAAATGATGATAAAAGATATATTTTACCTGATGGTATTAATACATTGCCCTGGGGTCATCGAGACATAGAAAAAATAGAAAAAAATATTAAAAATTAAAATATTTTTATTTGTTTATTGTAACAAATAAAAATAAAAATTTTTTATATATAATAACGCATTAGTATATCTGTTTCACCATCTTTATTTAAAAAATCAGTTAATGAAATTTGAGCCATTCGCTCAAAAAATATATCATTTAATTTTTCATTTGATTTTTTTCTTTTAGTGTGAACAAATGGTATGCCTGGAAAATTAGAATTTCTACCAAATAAAAAAGCTATTTCATAATAAAATTGTTTTGTGTTACTTTTTAATTCTTTACTTAAAAGAAAATATACAGCAGATTTAAATCTTTTAGCCCTTCTATTTTCTTCAAGATTTGGATATTGCGATAGTGCTAAAGTTTCCTCTTTTATATTTGGGTTTTGGGAATAATAATCTATAAGATAGCCACACTTATCATTTATACATCTATTTAAATTTTTTCTTTCTTGTCTTGAGAGTTTATTTAACACACTCATCTTTACTATATTTTAAATCAACTTAACAAAAAATTTTCAAATTTTTTTATTTTTCTAAAAATCTTAAGCCACCCACTAACTCATAAGCCGGTTAGCCACTGCATGATGCGTTGGTTGATGGGGGAGATAAAAGGTTAAGCAATTGTCAGATGTAAGTGATTGTCTGGCTGATGTGTTAGCCGGTTAGCTGGTGCGTGATGGTTTTTCTTAGTTAAATTTTTTTTAATTTTTTTAATTTTTTTTAATTTTAAATTTTTTTTAAATTTTATTTTTTTTAATTTTAAATTTTATTTTTTTTTTTAAATTTTTATTTAAGTAAAAAATGTTTATAAAAAAAGGTTAGCCATTTTGTTTGCTGACCTTCATCAGATTGACTTGTTAACCCATTTTTATTTTAATTTTATGAGCATGCTTAATGTTACATAAAATTGTTATATTGTTGTTTATTGTTATATTGATGTATTATATAAGCGCTAGCCATATGGTTAAGGGTGGGTTTGTTTTTCTGTTTTTGTGGTTGATGTGTGACTAAGACAAATTTTATAATTTTTTTTGGTTGAGATGGTGGGGGGGGGGTTATGTGTGGTGGTAGCTGTGTGGCTTTTTTTTCTGAAGCACCTCTATATACACTACCTACATACATTTTTTTTTTTCGGCGAAAGGTCGAAATTTATTTCATCTCGTGAACATCATCGGTAATAATTTCACGAGTGGAGCAGCCACTCGTGAAAATATTACCGGTGATGTTCACTCGATAAAATAAATTTCTGTCTTTCGCCGAAAAAAAAAAAACCCCAAATATCCTCTATAAACTGACCTGTATTGTGTGGTTACCAGCATTTTCTCCTTTTTTTTTCCACAATGTTTTCAGAATCCTTCTTTCTCAGGGTGTTAAAACTAGGGATTGTTTGGGATTGTTAATTGGAAATTATTTTTTTGTATTTGAACTCAGTCACGGCAGTCAGAGCACCTACTCATGTGTTTCCTGGCTTTTTTTACACCAGTACCGATACAAATTTCTTTCCAAGCCACTGCCCTCTTTTCTCACATGTATCAAAGGTGGGAGGCCAGAGATCACCCGAGAGTATGTTTGTCTTAACCGCGTATCTAACCTGCAACCACCAGGGCTGCCTTTTACTAAACTATGCACGAATGAAATATGTGTTATTAGTTATGCTAAGCAAGCATCAAGTCTGAAAACAAGTTTCATTAAACTGTATAACTTTACGATTTGAGTAAATAATTGCAAAATTTTACGCCAGCTCATACCTTTGGGTAAAGCAGAGATCGTATATGTGTAAATACAATCCTAAATCATTTGCGTAAATCTACGCAGTGTATTGAAACGCAGCCCAGGTCGCGAGCCAGATACGCTCACCACTGATTTTCCCACCCAGGTTTATTTAACTTCTGCAAATGCTTTAAAAGTTCAAAATATGTTATCTATTATGTTGTTCGGTGAAAGTTTAAACACCAAAGACAAACAGTGTTTTATTTAGTTCGAGTGGAAACTAATTTTTACGGTTAAATCTATATTGCACTTGAAGAAACGTTAAAGAAATCATAAAAGTAGGTAATTATGAATACTTGGGCAAAACCTTCGATTTTGTAACTAATTACAGTTGTTGAAATTTAACGCTTTAGCAGCCGACAAAGATTTAAACTCAACTAAAGTGAAACCATTTGAGACGACAAATTCAGTGTAGATCTGAAGATTATATTTGTCTTTGAAGAGGTAGAAAACATTACGAGAAAAGGAGAAAATATTGGTTACCAGCATTTTCTCCTTTTCTCCACAATCTTTTCGAAAGCCTTCTGCTTCAGGATCTTAACCCCTAGGCTTCTAAGTACGACATACTGACCTTTTGCGGACAGCGTAGATCAAGATCAGACTGCACAGAACGTGCAGTCTGATCTTGGATCCACACTGTCCGATAAGGAGATGTCTTTCCTCCGAAAATACCTTTGAAATATGAAAATTTAGGTTTATATCCTTGGTTTGAAAGTTTCATTTCTTTTATTTAGCAGGATAAGGGTTAAAACGTGATTGTTTAGTGAAGGGTTTTATAAACGTGCCTCAATAAAACGTTTCTCTATTTTCTCCCACAAGCCTCATCAGTTTATCATAAAACTGTCGGAAGGGGTATTATTTGAAAGCTATTATAATGGTAGGAAATGTGGCACATTAATTAACCCTTAGGCTGCTAAGGGTGACTCAAGGACCTTTTGCGGACAGTGTAGATCAAGATCAGACTGCACAGAACGTGCAGTCTGATCTTGAATCTACACTGTCCGATATTGCGGTAATATATTACCCCAAAATAACTTTTAAATAGCAACTTCTGGATTTTTACTATCGACCTGAAGGTCTCATTTCACTTATTTAGCAGGTTAAGGATTATTAATGTAAGTTTTAAACTCACTGCCAGACGAGATTAAATTTAAAGTTTTCTAATTTGAAAACATTTGCAGACGACAAATTCAGTATAGAAATTTAAGCATGGCTAAAATGATGGAATTAATCTTGGAAAGGATAAATAACATTGTGAGAAAGAGAGAAATCATTAAAAGAATTAACAGTTTGCGCACAGTTTAGATCAAAATCGTATTGTACGAGACGTGCTTGTTATAACAATAATGAGAAAACTCACAATGACTACTTATCTATCGATTCGACGATAGCTATGTGGGAAAAAAGTAGCCAGTGGCATGGAGAGAATATTGTGCGTAGTACTGGTTAAAGAAACTCCAAGAAAGCATGGATAGGTGCACTGGTCGCCGTGATATAATTAAAATAATGTTGAAAACGGCGTTAAACACCATACAACCAATCAATCAACTTATCTACAGAAACCAGTTTTGAGTGAGCTTTTGTCATAATTTGATTGCATCCAGGTTCGTAGGAAGCATTTTCAGATATGTTTCGGGGCTGGGCTAATGAAAAATATGTGTCTGCAATATCAATGTTGTATACTTTTTTTACGAAAACCTCTCATATTTTTCCCAGGACAGCCTAAGAACGATGGTAAGACAGGTTTACTTTTTGCTATTTATTTATTTTTTGTCAACTTTTTAAATTTTTGACATAAAGAGGAAAAGAGATTGACCATCTAAGGACTTTATCAGCAAGAAGCATTCGGGGTTGGGAGGGGGTGGAGAGATGGCTAAGCCACCCCTCTAGCCTCCGCCACCACCCTACGTCCCTGGCACATTTACATAGAACTATCCGGATAATTGATATAATTAGAATGTAGCTCTCCCATTTTTTTTTTTTATCGAAAAGGTATCTATAGTATATTTCCTTTATTTGGCGCCAAAATGGTAGCACATTCTGTCTTGTGGATAGCGTAAATCAAAACCCGGCAGAACAGATTGGGCTTTCGAAGTTTGGATTCACGTACTCCAATAATTTTGAGGTTAGTCAAAATAATGATTTGAAATTTGGAACATCTTAAGCTTTCATATCCATTTTCCTTATTCCCTTTCGTGAGTTTTCACACAATTCCGACTTTATGCGACTTTCCGACTTTAAGCGACATTGAAAAAGAAGGCTTATGAAAAAAAAAAAAAAAAATGAGTGAAAAAAAGAACATACTGGTAACCATTTTCTCCTTTTCCTATAAAGTTTTTCACCTTATCAAAGACAAATCCTATCGTTAGAGCCACATTTAATTTGTCGTCTGCAAAATGCTGTCAATTTGGACAAGTCAAAATTTTGTCGTCTAGTAAAAAGTTAAGACTGTTCTGAGAAATTTGAGATAAAGGTAACTGTATGTGGCAACTTGTTCATGTTACAACATCAAATATACAAAATGTACATAAATATAAAGAATAGGTGGTTTGTGTCGTGGATCGTGAAATTTTGTCAAGCTAGGCGTAGGAATTTATCCGTCAAGCCAAATGTGAATCAGATAAATTCCTGACTTGAGCTCTATCATTCCTTTACCAGACAACGAAATAAGTCCATGGCTTGTGCGTGTTGAAAATATCTGCAGACGACAAATTAAATGCAGCCAAAATCTGTCTTTTAAAGGGTAAAAAAACTTTGCAAAAGTAGGAAAATGCTGATTACCAGCTTTTTTCTCCTTTTCCAAAATGTGTTCAAATGCCGTTAAAACACGACATCGCGTGGTAAAGGGATATCTGTCACCACCCTTGACACAAGCCATCTATTCTAATTATCTTGTTATTCTATTGACACAAACATTGCCAAGGAATTGTATACCGATAGAGTTCGGTCTAAATCTCCTGTTTCAATCACATTTTAACACCCGGGAAACAACTCATGCAAAAAAGTAGTTCCAAAACTTCATGTCATTATGTTGGAATTGTAGAATCAAAAAACATGGCTCTCACAGTAGAAACAATTGGAAATAGTCCGGCTCTGTCAGAACAAAATTTGGAACAGAACGCCATTTGTACTTTTCTTTTTTTAAACTCAATATTGGCCGATATGACTCAAAATCTATATAAACGAATGGTTTTCATCTCAATTTTAATTTTGAAGGACACTGAATACTGACTATAAACTAGGGAGGATTCTGTACCGTAGAGGACGTGAGACCAAGGGGTCGCTGGTTCGAATCCCCAGCCTGGTAAATTGTCTTTACGAGCATTGATGATAGTCACTGCAACAGGATTCATTCCTCTCTCACCGCTGATCGTTGTCTCGACGATGAGAAAAACGTCTGATACAAAAAATACATATACACACTAAACATTGAACGAACGATCCAAAAAGTTAAATAACAAAACTCGCGATTGTTCCCAGTCATAAATATACCGACCCTCGTTAACCCAGGTGTGAGGTATTACCATTCATCATGAAGATAGTTTACGGAATACATCGGAATTGGGTCAACAAGGATGAAATATACCCGAAAAACAAGCAATATAATGTCATCGTGTACCGGGGATAGAAGTCGCAGGAAAATATCTCCCTAAATTGAAACTTTTAACTCTTCAATTGCCAGTGTCGCCTTGGACAGCTTTGGCGGATGGTGTAGTTTCAGATCAGACAGAACAAAACGTACAGCCTGATCTTGGATCTACACCATCCGTTACCTGATACTAATCGTTGGACAAAATCAGCCGCAAATAGCAACGAGAATACATGTATATTTTTTTAACCTTGAGAAATGTCGAGGCCATATATGAATATATGACATCAAAAGAGCTAAAGGAAATCGGGATCAATTACTTAACCCCTTGGCTGCTTAGCGCGACTCATGGACCTTTTGCGGACAGTGTAGATCAAGATCAGACTGCACAGAACGTGCAGTCTGATCTTGAATCTACACTGTCCAATAAGGAGATATTTCCCCCCAGAAAATAACTTTGAAATAGAAATATTTGGGATTTTACTATTGGTTTAAAAGTTTTATTCACTTATTTAGCAGGTCAAGGGTTAAAACAAAGATTTACTCATTCTTCCCTTTATGTTTTCTTGAGGAAAATGGCCTACTTCAATGATAGAGGGTCAGCTTAAATGGAAAAAAAGAAATAGGCTAAATCGAACGTCCCAGCATTTCTGTCTAAGATGTCGTCTGATCAAAATATATTTCCTGGTGGTAGAACCGAATTTATTGCCATGCATTCCACAGGGACGATGAGGAGGTTGTTCAGAAGAGCACATTCATAAATTTATCGTGAAAGGGTAATACTACGGTGGCACTGAGGTGACATGTGCATTTTTTTGTATTTATCTCGTTCCCTCGAGATAATAATTCGTTTTCTCGAGTTTTTTTTTTCATAAAAATTATGCAAAGAACAAAATTCGTTTTTCCGCGAGTTTTTTTTTTTTAAATATGCAAAAAACAAAATTCGTTTTCTCGATTTTTTTTTTTTTTTTTTTTTTTTTTTTTTGTTTTATAAAAAATCATGCAAAAAACAAAATTCGTTTTCTTGATTTTTTTTTTTTTTTTTTTCTTTTAATGAAAAAAAAAAAAAAAAAAACAAAAAAAAAAAAACAAAAAACAAAAAAAAAACAAAAATCGTTTTCTCGAGTTCTGAAACAATCGTGGATGCAATCTACCATGTTGAATGAAACTATGAAGAACATGGACGCCGCGTAAAAATAGGAATTAGTAGGAGCAATCTGATTGGATGATTATGTCGTGAGCACGACTTATTATCTCGTGCGAACGACATAATGGATGACTTGGATTGGCTGATTATCTGGTTCGAACGAGAGAGTATTTCGTTTTTAGCATAATTTTTTATATGAAAATAAATCGAGGAAATGAAAGTTGTTTTTTTGTTTTGTTTTTTTTTTTTTTCAAAATTAAAAAAAAAAAAAAAAAAACAAACAAAAAAAAAAAAAAAAAAAACGAGAAAACGAATTTTGTTTTTTGCATAATTTTATTTATAAAAAAAAAAAAAAAAACCTCGAGAAAACAAATTATTATCTCGTGGGAACGAGATAAATACAAAAAAATGCACATGTCACCTCAGTGCCACCGTATAATACAGTATAGGAGAAGAAATAAAAGATTGTCCAGATGTAAAATGACATTGCGGCATTGTAGTAAATGGTGGTGCGATGTTAAGTCCTATCTAATAGCCAAATAGTTAGATCCCAGAGCTGTTTACGGCTGACTTTTAAGATCTTCCCACCGTCTGATAAAATTTAGGAGACTTGTCAGTAAGACAACAGGAGTAAAGCTCGCGTGGAGTGATTGGATCTACGAAGTAAGGTTTCTTTCTTGGTCCAAGGACTTTTTGGAATGTTCAGGTCCTTGGAAGGAGCAAGGCTTGTGTGGAGTGCATGGGTCAAAGGAAAAGTCCTGATTCTTTCATAGTGGAAGCATTGTTTTTGTTTTTTTCTTTCCGGAGAGTTCGGGTCAATAAGGAACAAAACTTGTGAGGAGTCTATGATAACCGGTGAAGTCAAATGGAAAAAAAAGAAAATGCCTCAGTATTTCCAACTCAGTTGATGGCCGATTCAACTATATTTGAGTTATGCTCTGGCAAAGGGGGCTTAATGCATCTCCGTGGTGCATGATACCAAGCAAGTCATCACATGATCATGGATCCATAAAATCCATTTTGTCTAAGAATCGACTGAATCATGAGGTACACTAGTCCTTTGACATACTGTATATAAAATTGACCAATAGCGAAAAGTTTCGGCTCAGGTTAGCCTGCGCGGATTGCGCAGGTTGACCTGAATCGATACTTTTTGTAGATGCATTAAGCCCTCTTTTCACAGAGTATGGCTCATTTCCTTGAAGCAAGACAGATTTTATTGCCATGCATTCCACAGGGACATTGAAGAGGTTGTTTAGCAGAGTACGTTAATAAATTTACCGTGAAAGGGTTTTTGTAGGAGATTTTTTTTGTCTGAATGCTTTAAGATAAGCGACATCTTGGCATCGCGCTTAGTGTTGGTGCTATGTTAAGTGCCATCTAATGGCCAAAAAATTAGACCCTAAAGTCATTTATTGCTGATTATCAAGATCTTTCATGATAAATTGTAGGAGTCTAGTGGCTAGAAAAATTAAAACAGAACGTCAGAATTCGTGTTTCATAACAGAACTCTTCTTGTTTTCAGTGTAATATAGCCATTACGAATTTTCTAACCGTACACACGTTTGAGATAAGCATAGTGTGATGTCATAAATGACGTCATTTATGCGTCTTTCAGAGAACTGAATCAGGTTTTATTCGCTGAAATTACCGAGTGTCCGTGTTTTTTACATGTATATTCTGACTGATAATTCATGGAAAATAGTTTCCTGATAAAAGGAATCTGACATTATTTGGCATTTAAGATAAACTTTTATCTAATAACCTCCCTTGTTTTCCATGTTTATCCTACATAGCCATTACGAAGATTCTTATCATATTGAGTTTTTATGACATCATAAGGGAGCGTTATGTGACGTCATTTGTTGAAACATTGTATTCTTGCCCATTATTTCAAAAATCAACGTCCAACACAAATTTCCAGGTCAATTCAGCTTTGATGCTGGTTATAGTAAAGTTGAGGTTTGTATTATTTTCTGATATAAAAGCTAATAATGTGAATGTCACGTTCTTTGGGACTACCTTAAGGTCCCAAAGTACACTTATGCCGAAAGAGTGAGTCGTTCTCATTCCTGAATATGTACGTTTCCCATAGAGATCTTCCGATTTTTCAAAGATCTTTGGATCTACTGATAGCTCAAAAAGTTCACTTATGTCCTAGCAGTGAGTTGGTCTCATTCATAAAAGTGTGGGTTTCTCATCTAGATCTAACGATTTTTCAAGTAATTTTTGAGATACAGTTAACTGATAAACGGAATGTGACATTCTTTGGCGTTTTAGATAGAATTTTATTAAACTCGTCAAGTAAAAATATTATTAATCTCGCCAAAGGCTCGCATTTTCCTATACCCTTTTAATAGAATTTCATTTCAAACGCAAACTTTGTCAGATCCACTTTTTATTAAAATCATCTTAGTAATAAAATGTTTTTAAGCTCGCCAAACGATCTTTTAATAACATAGGCATACAAAGAACGTAACGTCGCGAGTCGGATAGTTCGGAATGTATGAGTATATATGAATTTCGCCACATCGTGGCGTCATGGATACTAAACAATGATGCAGTGTTCAGACCTTCAGTCTAATACCTAAATAATTAGATCCTAGAGCGGTCTGCTGGTGAGTATCAGAATCTGTCTATTGCCCGGAAAATTTATAGGGTCAGCAATTTGCCTTTTTGAAGGTAAAAGAGAACTCAAAAAAAAATGCGCGCTTTTAGGCTTAATTCTTATAGTTCGTAAACTGTCCTACGTAAAGAGAGCGACATAGTGTCGCCGTGCTAAATGTTGGCGCGATGTTCAGTTATATGCAATGGCCCAGTAATTAGATCATAGAGTCATTTGATGTTGATAATCATGATCTATCAACTGTCCGATAGAGTTTCGCAGTCGGAGATTCTGTTTTTGTCTCTAGAACGAAATTGAGCCAAAATAGTAAACCGGCAGCCTGCAATTAATTTTGTCATCGAACGGTTACTGGAGACATGACGAGTACCAGTTTACCTAGAAATAGAACGGCATGATTCGGTTTCATCGGAATCTTACCATAAAATGGGAACTTTAAGGCACCGAACCAGATACTGATACGATGCTAGATCTTGTCTAATGGCACAGTGATCCCTAGCCTTTTGTTGCTTGTTATGAAGTTGTATTTACTGCCTGATAAAGTTTCAGTAGTGTTTTTCGGTACAAGGATCTGTAACCCCAAATCTAGCTTTTGCTGTTAAAAATAGCGGAAGTTAACTCTTTCGCTGCCAGTTGAGTTGATTCGTACTTTTTCAGGTCATGATTTCCAGGGCAAAGGAAAAGACATTTTTGCTCTAGTTTACAGCATATACAGATCATAACAGTCGTGACCATTCTATATTGAAATGGCATCCTGTCGAAATTCTCTAGAAATTTTCTAAATTAATGAAAAAGTAACGCAATGTCTAATTGGCTAAACCAGTGATTTAGCCAATTAAAAATTATGTTACTTTAAAAATGTAGAATTACTCTCAGAAAGCAATAAATAATGGTTGATGGAAATGGAACCAGGTCTGTAGTATCCAGACAAAGAAATAAAATAGCTCTGCCAAATATCAACAAAAGCTGATCAACAGAACAAAGCTTAGCTTAAATCATATTTCCACCTTGTCATTGTCAGTTTGTTTTCATAACTGGTAAAAGGCGATAGAATAAAGTCTAAAGGCCCGGTGGCGGCAAAAAGTAAACAATGCGGTGTTTAAATGCATTTAAATTCAAATCATACCATTTAAAATTATTGAAATTATTGTGTATATGACAGTCTGTTGATGTGTGGTCGGTCCAGGTGCTGGTGCATGGCAGAAAAATGAATTCTAAAACCAGTTCAAAAGTAAACAAAAGATAAAGCAGCCTGGTAACTTTTTATCTAGTTGTAAAATTCATTTTTCTGCCAGCGACTAACACTTTGGCCGATCGTACAAAGCAAATCGTAATCTTCATCTTTTATGCAGTAAGCCGATCTCATTCATGAATAGATCTTTTTAGGTTTCTTATATAGATATCTTATGATTTTCAAGTAGTTCTTGAGACAGAACGACAGCAAAGAGATAAAGAGACTGATATTTGTTGGCGTTTGAGGTGAAATCTTTACCAACTCGTCGGGAAAAGAAAATGTTATTATGCTAGCCAAAGGCTCGCTTTATAACATTATTTTTCTAAACTCGTTTTGTAAAATTCTGTCTCAAACACCAACTTATGTCATATCCTACATATATACTTGAGCCATGGTCGGTGACAAGGGACTTTAACACATCTGCAGATGGTATCGACACATGTCAGCCTGCCGTCCGTGCAGGCTGACCTGTATCGAATCTTTTTGCTTTTAGTAAATGTCCTGCAGGTCCAAGCACCATTCTGCCTTATAATTATGTTGGTTGGTAGACAAATTGGATTGTATGGGTCCATAATTAATTGATTTGCTTGGTATTGTGTATCAAAGACATGCATTAAAATCCATTTTGCCAGAGCATAGCTCAAGTTATGGATTTTTCAAAGTCGTCTGTCTCAAACTCAATGCAGGAGATAATGAGTTGACCAAAGAAAACTTTTGTTCTCGAGAGTGAAATTAGAAACTCATTCCGAAGAGTGTCCGTGTAATCCTCTTACTGCGCTTACTGTGATGTTTTTTTTTTTCCACGGAAAAGTTGACCTTTTGAGAACACTCGTCCTGGTAAAAGTAAGCACATACTTTAAGGTGAGAAATAACATGCTTTTTGTTTTGAAACACTGTACGGATTAATGGTTACGAATTTTATGAAATGCTAAGATAAATGTTTTCTTTTTTATCTGGGGCCTATTCATAAAGATTTGATCTATGCATCATTTTCCAGTGAAAGTATGTCCTGCTTTAATGATAAGTTGTAGTGGAACAGTGCCATAAAAATTAACATTCTCTGCAAAACACCTTGTCATGAAATTTTAAGCGATGATTATCAGACCTAAAAGTTTCATGACAGGGTGATTGCAAAGACTGTGCATTCTTATGACACCAGTATTGTATCATTAAATCTGAGCATAATTCGCTGGAATGTGATACATAGATCAATTGTTAAATCAAGCAATAATACTTGGAAGAATTTGATGCAAAATTAATCCCACAGATATCGTGATAACACCAAATGCAGAATTAGTCAGAATATGTCGCGATCTAATACAGCGTAAAATTAAATGCAAAATTAGTCTGAAAAAATCGAGACAATACTGGGTTACATCAGATGCAAGAGTAGCCCGAAAAACTATCGCGATAATATTGCAGTAACATTAATCTACGGGGTACAAAATGTTTAACTCTAACCAAATGACAAATTTTGAAATCTTCAAAACCGTAAGCATTCGCAGACAACACACGTTAGTACAAATGAACAGAAGTTCTCTGGTAGGGTAGAAAACGTTTTGGCAATGAAGAAATTTCTCTATTTCCCATAATATTTTCAAAAAAATTCTTCTTAAGGGCACTCATTGTTGGGGAAAGGTTCAATTCTAAAATTTTTGGGAAAAAAAAAAAGCGATACAGTAACGTATGCAAAAAGTATCAGAGGACAAAGCCCAAGGTTTTATAGAGTATTGCATTTCGACTTTCAAAGACAACATGCGTGCTGTGCCATTAACTTTACAGCTAAAGTAAAGCGATATTTTATTCGTAATAGAACTTTACGATCAACTTAAGTGTTCATATGGGATACGATTCGAAAATGATAGATTTCCATCTTTTAAATGTAAAGTTTTAACTTCTTCAGTGCCCTGAGCCGTGCTCTGTGAAAAAAAAGGGGCTTAATGCCTCTGCGAAAAGTATCGACCCAGGTCAGCCTGCGCAGTCTGCGCAGGCTGACCTGAGTCGATACTTTTCGCTGTTGGTTAATTTTCTGTATGTTCAAGGACAAGTCAACCTCATGATTAAGTCGGTTGTTAAAAAGAGTGGCCATTATGGATCCATAATTATGTGAAGGCTTGGTTGGTATCATGGATCACGGAGATGCATTAAGTCCCCTTTTGCCAGAGCACGGCTCATATTTAATTGTAATTTATAGAGTAAGACCTTTTTCAACGGCTGAAAATGAATTCTAAAGGAACTTAGAAAGATTTTTATCGTACAATCTTGACAAAACGAGTCGATTGTATGGATACAAGATCCGACTGCACATTCTGTGCTGTCAGATCTTAATCTATGCCTTCTGCAAAAATCCATGTCTTCGCCTATGGCGCTGAAAGGACTGAACATAAAGTTGGATTCGAATAGCAAATTTACGAAAAAGCCGCTACCTTCAAAACCCGCGACAGTCCACCTTCAAACAAATAATGACAACGGGAGAAATCACTGGTGATGCCACAATATTTTTACACGTATTTCGTTATTAACCCTCATTACCACCAAATCATCCAGGATACATCCTATAAAACAATATGGTCAAGCAGGACATCACACATAATGTCAAAATGTAGTATGTAGGAACTTATTTGTTAATACATTAATTTCTGTTGCTATTATTTGACAGGACTCTACTCAAAATTTTACTCTCTGCATACTTGTTTTATGAGGTAACAAGCTAAAAGATTGAAGATATGTTGCCATTGCTATTGCTTGCCGTTGCTGTTGCTTACCGTAGCTTTTTGTTTGGCATTGCCATTATTTGCTGTTGCTACTGTTTGCCGTTACTATTGCTTGCCGTTGCTTTTGTTTGTCAATGCTATTGTTTGCCGTTTCTAGTGCTTGTCGTTGTCGCTATTGCTTGTCGTAGTTATTGTTTGCTATTGAAATTGTCTGCTGATGCTGTTTTCTGACGTTGCATCTGTTTGCCGTTGCTACCTATTGTTTGCCATGGCTATCGTTTTCCTTTGTGAGTGTATGCAATTTCTATCGCTTGTGGTTGCTATTGCCTGTCGTCGCTATTGTTGACGAACATGAACAGAATCCTTTTCAATCTTTTTCGAACAAAATTTAATTTCCCGAGGGAAGCTAATTTACGCATGTTCGCGCGCAGAACTCACAATTCGATTGAATTTTGTCGTTTTTATGACATATTCTAAAGAAAGCCTGCCGGTATCGACGAAAGAAGAATATAATTGTTTTTGAAAAGACTTCGAAAACTTGATTCGCGTATTCTAAGGAGGAACAGCTAAAATTGGCTGTGTGCTGGTTTGACGCTTAATATCTTATTTCATTTTTTTTCTTTCGTGTCGCGGCGGCCCAAGATTGGCTTAAACGTCTGTTTATACAGCAATGATGTGTTCTACTCAAAAGTAGTTGTATCTAATAAATGAATTGTTTTTACTGGTTATGACAAAGATTTTTTACGATTAATTTTCGTAAAAAATACATGTCTCAATAAATTTGAAAAGTTTATTCATAACTATAGCACTCTGTTACAGCAAATGTTGCAATAACTTGAAAAAATGATTAAATTTTCTACATCGTGCCGTCTCAAGCGAGTACTGTCAAACATTTGTATGATTTAGGTATGATTACGAAGCCTTATGCGCTGATTTATTAGCTTTTTACGATTTCTGTAACTTAATCTTCCTTTGACGGGCACAACCACGATCGAATCATTTATGGTAGGGTGATTTACGACGTTTGTTTGCTTGTTTGTACGAGGGACACTTTTTAAATTCGTAGAGTAAGCCTATAACTTTTTAACGCGATTATGAAGTTGCACAATTTTTTACACAGAGCTTGCGTAATCATTCCTCTCTCGAATGGTGTTACGGTATGCGGTCTACCCATTTCCGGAACGCCGCCCGGTAGTCCTCTTTAGGTATATGTTGGAGACACTGGTAGACCGCACTGCCTATACCACAACGGGATTCAAAACGGTGCCCCGCCAGCATTTCCTTTAGTCTTGGGAACAACCAAAAGTCACAGGGGGACAGGTCAGGGCTGTATGGGGGATGATCTAAGACATCGAGCCCAGATTCTTTCTGATATTCCTGTACCGTAGCGGATTTATGGGCTGGTGCGTTATCATGGAGTAATTTGATGCTGCAGACACCGGTGCGCGGTCTGCGTTTCTGATAGAAATTAACAAGTTGAGTAAGAACACTTTCTCTGTAAAACTTTCCAGTGACAGAACTACCTTTCGGGACTGGAATGTGAAGGACTGGACCTTTCGAATCAAAGAATATCGCATACAACATGCGATTTGATGTTTTGCAACGGCCCGCAATGACAGGTCTGTCGCCCTCAGATGAAACCCAAACCTTATTTTTAGCCTTAAAATCGGGTTGAAAATGATAGATCCAGGTTTCATCACCTGTAACTATCTTTTCCAAACGACGTGGGTCACATTTATCATATTTTCTATAACTTGCGATGCAAGTCTAACCCGACTTTGTTTCTGCTCGTCAGTGAGCAAATGGGGCACCCAACGCGCACAGATCTTACGTAGCCCAAGTCGTTCACGAAAGATCTTCAAAACACTTGACGAATGAATGCCACTTAATTCTTCTATCTCTTGTACGGTATAACGTGCGTCTTCCTCAATTAACGTTTTCACAGTAGCAACGTTCTTTGCCGTCAAAACGGAAACCGGCCTACCCACCCGAGGGTCATTTTCAATTGACTCCCGACCATCATTAAAACGACGTACCCACTTGCAAACTGCAGCATATTTTAAAGCACCATTCCCATAAACTTTTTGCAAATCAGCATGAATTTCTGTTGGCGGAAACCCGAGCTGTGCTCGAATCTTACAATATGCCCTCTGTTCACAGATTTTTACATCCATATTGAACGCTATATTTTACTATAGTGTATAAAACCACGTGTTGAAAATACCCAGCGCAGCGCGCACGTGGACCTCGTACACCGCATACCGTGGCACCGTTCGAGAGAGGAATGATTACGCAAGTTCTGTGTAAAAAATCGTGCAATTTCATAATTGCGTTAAAAAGTTATAGGCTTACTCTACGAACTTAAAAAGTGTCACTCGTATTTTTGTTTGGTATTTAACTCCATTTTCAACTTTAACGGCGGACAGTATCTATCCGAGCGTTCCTCTTTACAGATTCTAAGCAAAACGCAGAACTCTTTCGAAACATAAGCATAGTCGGAACCGTCTTCAACAACTAGAAAAAAGAACCTGTCAGGTTGGCTGTATCAATCCTCGGAACTGACTCGAGTTTGCGTTTGAGATATAGGGATTCTGACTTAAGCTGGTGTTTGAAATAAAATTATTTCAAATGGGTTTAGAAGAAATTTGTAAGCAAACCTTTGGCAAGCTAAATAATCTTCTTTCTTTAGGCGAATCAGATTCTATTTATCATGTAACTGTGCTCAAGGAATATGAATGAGATTTACCAGTTTAATCATTAGATCGTTCTTTATTGCGAAGCCGATACATATTCCCATAATTGGCGTACAACACACGAAAAGGGGCCCTCGGACATATGCGTAAAAGTGTGTCGTCTCAGACCATCCTGTGCAGTCTGTGACTAATCCAAAACAACACTTCCCGTTTTCGTGCGATTTTCTGTTTCACGAAAATCTACTGTATGTAAAAATCTTATGTAGTCGTCAAGTCCCGTCTCAGATTAGCCTGCGCGGACTGCGCAGGCTAATCCGAGACGACACTTTACGCAAATGTTCGAAGGTCTCATTTCGCATGTTGCGGATCAATTATAGGTAGGACCGACTGCATGCATTGACGAGAGTGTACGTTCGGGATAACAATGGTTCCAAACAAGATGACATATAACTACTTGATTTTAAATCTTAAAATAAAGAAAAACGTAGCTTTTCCACGACAATCATTTTAGCTCGGCTGTTTTCAAAGAAAATGTCGAGGTATTGTCGCATCCCTGGTGTGGTCGTTTGCGTCTGCGACGTCGCGCAAAAAAAAAAAAAAAAAAATACTGACATTTTATAATATCTCTGTTGTTAATGAAGATATTTGCTTCAAACTTAGACAACTTATTAATATACAAAAGGCGAACCTATACAACAAGGACAGGTATCAATCAAAGTACTTTTGGCAGACTTATGCCCTTTCTCCAACAAAGAATTTTCACTGAAAATCAAGCATCCGCAGCCAAGCGTTGGCACCCGCATGTGGTGCTCTTCTTGACAGGTGCATTGACCGGGAAATTTGTGGTTTATGTGTTTTGGAAATAACAAAAAGGAATGTGGAGTGTCGTTATTCAGTATTGTTTTGAATCTTTATGAGCAACCAATATCCTATTAATAAAGTATACAAAACACTTAATGAGAGGAGTTATCATCCCCTACTCTCGTTTTATGGTTTGATTTTGTGATATCATTATTTAACTCTTTACCAAGCAACAAAATTTTCGACTCGAACTAATTGAAGTAATTTGCCACTGACAAGTTCAGTGCAGCACAAAAGATTAGTTCTGTCTTTTAAATGTTAGAAAACATTGTGGAAAACGGGAAAAATGCTGGTTACCAGCATTTTTTCCTTTTTCCACAAATTTTTCAAAAGCTTTCTTCCTCAAGGTCGTTAAAATTCGGGATTGTGTGGTAAAGGAGGAATTTTGCATTGGTGACTGAAACCATTACTGGAGAAGCGGAGAGTGTAGACCAAGATAAGGCTGCAAGTTTGAATATGTCCATATCGATCTTGTTCTCCACTCTACGCTAAATTTACTAATGATCACGATTTTGAAATTGAAAGGGTTAATTACAGTTCAGTACAGTTGGAATAAACCCATGGTCGAAAATAAACTGGTCCCCGTTGTAAATATACATATTACACCTGGCACAGGCTATTGCATCGATGCGTTTCATTTGGCTACATGAATATTCATGATCATTGAATAGCCAATCGGAGCATCTTACACATTTCCAGTTAGGCATTATAGGTAACGTATCATTTTTTTGCACAAATTGAAATTTGTAATCGAAGCTACATTGATATTATCAGAAATTAACATTAAAAGGTGATACCATAATTATATACAATTCACGTATTTGTCAAAATTATCGGAAATTCTCCTGTACATGTACATGAAGCGATGGTGACCTCCCCTGAATCTCGCGATATCGCTGTTCTAAAAACAGACGGGCAGTATTCTGCCCGTTTTCAGTAGCCTGTACTGATCCCTATACATTTGCTGTATCAGGGTAGGTAGCCAATCTAAGTCGCAAACGGATCGTCACGAAATGCTTCCGAGGTCAAAAACAGTCCTAGTAATCGCTGCAGACCGTTATACGTTTAGGCCTTGTCGGATGTTTTAAGGAATTTTGGAATTATTGTCCTTTTGATTGATTAATTGATGTGACAAACCAAATAATGCCTTTAATTACACTTGCGCGCAGTTGACGACTGAATGATACCAGTCGACATTGTCAATCAAAAGGTGTGAAAATCAAGGTTGGTCACGGGTTTTCACACCTTCCTAAGTTTGCAAGGGGATTAATTATATACCAATTAAAGGTAGGAGTCTGCGTTAGAAAAACTGCTTTGGGGGCATGAAATACACTACGAATTACGGATCGCCGACGTTCGAAGTACTCGGAGAAGTTTAACAGTGATAAAGAAGCATAAAAATCGGGACCGGAGATAGCATACGAACCAACACATACCTTCGAATAAGCGAAGTGCGAATTAACGACATTCTACTGTATTTGAAAATTCGCCAGCAATCACTTCTGCTGCATAGAGAGAAATTTGAGGACAGGCTTAAAATGTGTTTTATTGTGTTAATTTGATGATATATGTGGAAAACTAGAGAAAGTTTGCTATTTCTCAGGGAAATATTTTGTGCATATGACTACGTTAAGCAGCACGGTCTACAGGTAGGCGGGGCCTTTTTTCACTGAGTTTTTTTCAAGGGTAGTTGTATTTGAGATAAAATTAGAAAAAAAAACCCCGCAATTCGCTTGAGGTGCCATGTTTTAAACTTCTTGTGTAGGCCACTGGACATATATTTGATAGAAACAAACAGCAAGTCATTGGGTTTGCCATTTAAAAGTACAGCAAAGGGTCAAAGGTGGACATATTCAATCTTTTTTCAATGTAGCAAAAGACCAGTGGTGTGAAACCTAGATAAAGCTTACGTAACTTTCAAGTGCAGTGAAATACACACTCTAATGTACAGCAAAAAACGTTTACAGACGCAAACCAAAGCTTTATGCATAGAAAACAATAGTAGATCATGATGTAGACGATCGTTATTCAGTTTTAATACGTTCCTATATTATGATGTATGTACCGCATTGTGAGTAAATGAATTCGTGGTTAAAGTTAACACTTAACCCTTTCCCAAACGACAAATTTTGGACTGGTCCAAATTGAAAGAGTTTGCAGACGACAATTTTAAATTTGATGAAAATGGCAGAAAGTTATCAAAAAGGGTAGAAAACACTGTGGGAAAAGGAGAAATTGCTCGTTCCGAGCAATTTCTCCTTTTCCCATGGTGTTTTCAAAAGACTTGTACTGCAGACACGTGAAAACCAGGGCTTGTTTGGGAAAGGGTTAACTTGCTACAAAAAAGTGAAATGCAACTTTTAAGCTAATAGCAAAAACTCTAATTTCCCATTTTAAAGTAATTACTGGGGAGAAAAATATCACCTAATCAGACAGTGTATATACAAGATCAGACGGCACGTTCTGTGCAGTCTGATCTTGATCTACACTGTCCGCAAAAGGTCTGCGAGTCGCACTTCGCAGCTAAGTTACTGCGTTTCTATTTCATGTTGTATGTACCGAATCGTGAACAAATGAATTCGTGCTTATAGTTAGTTAAAACGAATTCGTTCTGTGCAGTCTGATTTTGATCTACGCTGTCCGCAAAAGGTCCGCGAGTCGCACTTAGCAGCCTAAGGATTATTGCGTTTCTATTTCATGATGTATGTACCGAGTCGTGAACAAATGAATTTATGGTTGTAGTTAACCTTTTACCAGACGACAAAATTCTAGACCGGTCCAAATTGAAAGCGTTTGCAGACGACATTTCAATGTGGCTCAAATGTTGCAATCTTTCTTTGATAGGGTAGAAAACATTGTGGGAAAAGGAGAAAATGCTGGTTACCAGCATTTTCTCCTTTCCCCGCAATGTTTTCGAAAGGCTTCTTTCGCGTGGTCGTTAAAAGGCGGCATTGTGCGGTAAAGGGTTAAAACGAATTCGCAGCTGATGTTGTAAATCCCACAGGTAGTTGGATATTATAATGTCTGCGAGACATAAAAAACGAGAGAGCACAATACCAGACGTTGTGGCGCTATTACATCTTTGATGTAGAATCATGTTTCAATTGCGTTTAACCCTTTAACTAACGACAATATTTTAGACTTTTCCAAATTGGAAGCAAATGCAGACCACAAATAAAATGTGGTTCAAGAAACGTAATTTCTCTTTGAAAGAATAAGAAAAAAAAAACATTGTCGGAAAAATGACCATCGTTTTCTCCTTTTCCGACATTGTGTTTCAAAAGCCTTATTCCTCAAGGTCGTTAAAAGTCAGGATTGCTTGGTGCACGGCTAACAATCCATGCCCTGCTAAGAAATACTGCTTTCACTTGCAAAACATTTAGAGGAACACATATTGATTAGATAACATGGAAAACAATGTGAGAACAGAGCAAGTGCTTATGATTAGTAACTGTTCCTTTTTACCAAATAATTCCCAAAGCTGTATGCTGTTGGAGCATCAGAAGCTATGTTTGCACCGCTAAGGGCTAACATACAGAACACTATATATCTCGAATAGGAATCATAAACAGACACAAAACACTACTTTATGGATATAAAGCCTCATTATTTCTTGTTGTAAGGCGATCGTTACTTGATCCTTAGATAGTTCTATTTTATAAAGTATAGAGCGTATTATGCGCAAATCAATTTACGAGTTATAAATCCCACAGGAAGTTTGATGTCTAGAAGTCGGTGAGAGAGACTAAACTTGTGGTGAGAGAGACTAAAACTTATCAACTATCTGAAATCAATACTCATTTTATATTCATTTACTTTAATGAAGTAATAGCTTTTTGATTCGACGATAGTCTGCGGATTTTTAAAGCAGTATAAAGCTAGAACTTTTTTAGAGGGGATGGGGGAGGGAAAAGTTGATATTTTTGTAAGGAAAACCTATAAGGAAATAAATGTTTACTTTTAGTTGAATGTTAAATAGAATTTTGAAAGTTACAAAAGAGCTCTAGACTCCATATAATATTCATAAAACACTGAATACAAGTTCAAAGGCATGAAATACCTCCGGAGAAGTCTGTCGAAAATTTATGTTTCATTTACTGTCTGGGTCCGTATTCACCAACCATTCTTAAGAACGTTCTTTGTCTTGTTCTCCAGAATTTTTTACATTTGAAAGTAACACAACTCCTGATTGGCTAAACCGAATGGTTTAGCCAATCAGGAGTTGTGTTACTTTCAAATGTAGAAAATCTTGAAGAATAAGACTAAGAATATTCTTAAGAATGGTTGGTGAATACGGACCCTGGATTACCTTTTTTGGCCCTTTACTTATCGTACCCCACTTAATTTTCGAATATAAATCTGGATTTCAGGGCTTGCTACTTTTATTTAGGTCAAATTATGCTTCCGCGTAGACGAAACAAAACATTTTTGACTTCATCAGAACATTACATAAAAATATTAAAAATTCTGAAAACAGAAAATTATACATTTGCAGTTCTTCCGTATGTTATCTTTTCATAGACAGTTCTGCCATCCATTAAATAATAACAATCCATCGGACATGTTAAAAATTCTGAATCGAAAGCGGTAAAAATACATCTGAAGATGGACATCCACTTCTTAGTTTTAAATTTTTGGCTTTTATTACCAGGACTGTAAGTTGATTGGGGGGGGGGGGGGGGGGCAAACAGTGAAGCCAAAGGTTCACTTCCACTGATCTTGTCTCAGAATTATAAGTCCCATTGACACATGTATTTGTGTGCAGTTTTTTTTCAAAAAGGCATCCATGTATTTTTGCCCTATGTATTTGTACATGTCAGCACCACGAGGTTACCGTATCTTCATTTCAACACGCTTGAGCGCCTCGGTCCAACCTTTCCAGGAGTACCATATGATGCCTACCGACTCTCTGATTTCTCTCTCATGGCTGTAAACCCCGTTCAAATTGGCCACAAAACACGAATTGTACCACCAGCCACTTTTGAATCTCCGAGAGCAGTGCCTATCCTCGGCTTTGTCGTTATCAAAATCAAATGTACTAAACTGCATACCCGCATGCTTGCTCCAAGAATCACCTGTATCTATGAGAGAGTCCCCCGCTGTTCCACTATAATCATGTACATTTAGTTTGTAGTTTTCTCCCTCAGACTTCACTTGAAATTCCACATACACTGCAAATGCAGTATTTCCGTCAAAGTCCTCCATATCTATTCTTAATTGCATCGCCCTTGCCTGTGTTAGTTTATGTAGAAAATCGTTCCCCTCCCAAAATTCACCCTAGGGATTTCCAAACCCGAGTTTATAGTCTCTCCAAGGACGGACAAAATTCTCAGAACCGTCCTGACGTCTCATGACCACAATCCATCCGCCACCATCTTTGTCCTGGTCACAGTATACAGAAACATGGGACTTAATTAATTCAAGGTAAATAGTATATACCCCACTCTTTGGTACAGTTCCACAGTTTGTGTTGTGACTCGGAACGGTAGTTTGGGCGTATTTTTCAGGCTTTATTGAAGTTTTATATACTGTAGTAAAATGTTCATCCATTCTTTCACTGATCGCATTTATAGATGATGTTAAGTTGTGCATGTTTTGGTAAATATGAGAAATGGCATCGTCCATTGATCGTAGCCTGCCCTGCAGCTCACGATTAACCTTTTTTTCTGCTGCGAAAGCTTTCATCAATCTATGATATTTGGTTGACAAGCTGTGGTTCGCTACGTCTTCCATTTTCTCGTCCTGTCTTCCACCATGTCCTGTCACTGATGGACAACCTGTTTTATTACAGGATGCATATTTGCAGCAACTTTGGACTCCCGATATATTAAGGCGGTTAATCTTGTCACATAATGTCACAATTTCATCACTGATTAAATCTGCAACGTCCTCGAAAGGCTTGACCTCTTTACGAATTCGACGATTTTCAAGAGCAACTTTCTCGGTGAACACCACTGAAGTGATGGTCACAAAAATTGCAAAACGCCAAATTGGAATCGCCATAATAAACAGAACAAATTTATAAAATATCTCCCCACGCTTTACTATGTTAGATTAAACGAAAGACTTAAACGGTGGGTTTATGAAATAAGTACAGCTCTTGAAATTACTCGTTAGTTTTGAGCGGTCTGAGGAGGTCAGCTGTGGCACAAACAAAGGGAATAACAGGCGTTAAGCTTGGTCAGTTTAATTAACTCTTTAATGGAAGACAAAATTTTCGACGTATCCAAAATTGAAAGAATTCGCAGATGGCAAATTTAATGTTGCTCCAATTATTTGTTTTGTCTTTGTAGGGGTAGAAAACATTGCGGGAAAAAGAGAAAATGCTAGTTACCAGCATTTTCTCCTCTTCCAACATTTTTTTTTTTCAATTGCTGTTTTCCTCGGGATAGTCAAATCACCGGATTGTTTGGTAAAGGGGATGGAAAAAGCGGCACCCCAAAATAGGGAGCATGGGATCATGAGGTATAACACGTTAACACAGCCTTTAACTCTTAACCATTTTTCCTACGCTACATGTATATGCGGCTTTAGATGTGTGTCGCACTGAGTTTAGACTAAAATGGGCTCGCACATGTATGCGAGCAGTCTGATTTCAGTGTAAATTCCTCGCGTCAATTATTATATTTCTATAATGTTTTACAGAATATACACTTGCACTATTTTGTATATTATTTTACAAGTTGTACTAGTCAATCTTCAAATACTGATAAAAATCACAAATGCATAACACCACTGGAATACGTTGACGAACAGCCAAATTTTAAGAAGCATACAGTGAAATGTTACCTTCAGGAAGGAAAGCTCATTTGTTTTGCCAAGGTTTTGAATTTCAATATTTCAGTTCTATTTTTTTTTTCTTCTATAAGTGACCCCATATACAAACTCAAGCTATACATTTGTATCTACATGTATCTGTGGGATAGACCAGTATACTACATACACACCCACTATATGAAGATTCGCCTACGAATCTTTCAAAGACTGTTACTCTATTTCTCAACTAAGTGGGTTTTGTTACGGTGGGCGCCAATGTAGTTCTGATAAATAATCTCCCAAAGCGGGGATTGAACCTCCAAGTCCCAAGAAGAACGCTCTACCACATCGCTACAAAAGCTAGCTCTATAGCAAGGCAGTATAAGCGTCCCCTTATACAAACATAAACTATATATTATCTGTCTGTGGGATAGACAAGTACACTTTCATTTTGAGAGAAGAAAAATAACATCATGAATATTTAATATATATTTACATACATGCCATACCAAAAGTTTGTGTTGCTTAATTACCCATGGCTAAGCAAATTAAATCCTGTTCTACTCTATAATACTTTTCACAGTACTTTCTTCACAGCCTCTGATTTTAGGCTAAGTGTTCTGATTTAATTTTCTGTGTGATACTATTTATAGCACTATTTTCACGGCATCCGATTTTAGGCCCAATGGTATGCTTCACGGTGTAATACTATTTATTTAGCACCGTATTCACAGCATCCGCTTTTTTGCCCAATGTTTTGCTTCATAGTGAAAGCACTCCGGAGGGTGATGATTATCTACTTAATGAGTTAAATAACAAATTAATGAATACAATACATTGGTTTGCCTTTATGTACTCACAACATCTTATCGTAACATCTTATCAAAAATTATATGAGCCATGCTCTGTGAAAAGGGGGCTTAATGCATCTGCAAAAGTATCGACCTAGGTCAGTCTGCGCAATCCGCGCAGGCTAACCTGGGCCGAAACATTTTGCTTTTGGTAAAGTTTCTGCATGTCAAAGGACCATCTACCTCATGGTTCAGTCGGTTGTCAAACAAAATGGATTTTTTGATCCATAATTATGTGATGACTTGCTGTGTATAATGCATCACGGAGATGCATTTAGCCCCCTTTAGCCAGAGTATAGCTCATATATTCTAAACTTATTCAATAACAGATAAAGCCTTATCATACCGTGTGTGAGCCCTCAAGTGTGTTGCAGAGAATGTGCATCAAGATCAGCCTGTGCAAACTTGTAAATTGATCTTATTCCAAACTCTCGCTTTCTCTATTCAAGATCAGACTACTTGTACTCTATATCAGTACCATGGATATCAAACATGGCGATACACAAGGACAAAAATTAACGTTCTCCGTCGTTGAGATAGAAAAAATCTCTAGATCATCAGTATGGCAGCGTTTCTTTTTTTTTTTCAAAATTACAACGTTTTCGATAAACAATATTTACAAAGTTATGAATGTTTTACATCAAACAAACCGATAGCCTGTTTACTGATAAATAGATTTCTGTTGTTTGTTTAAAAATCACTCAAAAATTCCTTCACAACATAGTACGATAAGCAGTAACCATATGGATGCGTCGGGGACTGTACTTTTAGTAAAAATAATTATGAAAAATACGTGATTAAAACTTAAGGTCAAATTCTGAAATTCCGACAAGTTTCAGCCAATCAAACGGCTTATCGTGGAATTTATAGATATTAACATCACTCAGAATAGTTGGTAAATATGTTTATTGGAATCCTTTCTTAAGCCTTAGGCTGCTAAGCGAGACTCGCTGACCTTTTGCAGGCTGCGTAGATCAAGATCAAACTGTACAGAACGTGCAGTCAGATCTTGGATCTACGTTGTCCGACAAGGAGATATCTTTCCTCCAAAAATACCTTTGAAATAGGAAAAAGTGGGTTTATACTATCGGTTGGAAAGTTTCATTTCTTTTATTTAGCAGGATAGGGGTTAAATCGACTTATTGTCACGATGAGATATTTTCATCTTTGTGGGGATCAGGGCTGTTCTTTTCTGTTCCTTCTTTATTGTCAAATTTGAATCTTTTTCTAACGGATGAATATTATTTTTCCCAAAATATCCTTCTATATGCTAAGGGCACATTTCTCATCTACGGACCAACTTGCCGAGGAAGAATCCTAAACTCGATCGGTAAGGTACTTTGATTGAGACTTTAACTCTTTACCAAACAACAAAATTTTAGACCAGTCCAAATTGAAAGCATTTGCAGACGACAAAATAAATGTGACTGAAATATTGAAATTTGTTTTAGGAAGGGTAGAAAACGTTGTGGGAAAAGGAGAAAATTCTGGTTACCAGCATTTTCTCCTTTTCCCACAATGTTTTAAAAAGCCTTCTTCCTCAGGGTCGTTAAAAGTCAGGATTGTGTGGTAAAGGGTTAAGTTATCTGGAACGATCTGGTGCAAGCTCTGAAGATTGAACGATAGTACCTCAATGGTAACGTCCTAAATTGCAGCATGAAAACATCTTGTCTTTCGTCTGCTGTAACCAAAGCAACACTAAGGGAGGAAGGGTCTGTGGTCGTGTATTACTATTCAGTCTTGTGCTCTTTTGACCTAGAAGCACAAGCTGATCGACAAGGTGTTTGATGACGTTGATGACTTAGTAGTTCAGGAAAGTATTCGCGCACTTCATTCTGTGGCAAGTAAATATGTAGGTGGGAAATGTGTAAATCGAGTAAAACAGAATATCGGGGGAAAAAAAGGTAACATTTGAACATGTTTTCAAGATTCTACAAAGACCAAGTTCACTGAATGAACTGTTTGCCCCACTCAACGCTGGCCGACTTTGCTCTTATAACTAGGAACTGGCATTGCTAGACCTAGGCTAAGTTTGTTTACCGTTTCGTGAATATCACTTTCATATTAAAATGTCTTAGGTCGAAGTTTTAGAAGAAAAAAATACGTAGATCTATAATTGAAACTGGAATTACACCTTTGGGGGCATTTTTCGAACACCGCTTGTCAATAAAAGCGGCAAAAAGGAGAAAAATTTGACGGAATTGTATAGAAATTGTATTTCTAAAGACAAGAAAATACACTCCTGAAAAAAAAGAAGCAGATGCAGCACAGTGAAACAAGGAGCACATTAAATTATTTCATCTTATAAATTATATATTTCATGGTATGTGTAAACAGTTTTATGGGCGTGAGGGAATATAAATATGAGCAATACTCTGTGAAAAGGGGGCTTTAAATGCATGTGCGAAAAGTATCGACCCAGGTCAGCCTGCGCAGTCCGCGCAGGCTGACCTGGGCCGAAACTTTTCGCTATTTGTCAGTTTTCTACCTGTCAAAGGACCACCCTACCCCATAATTCAGCTTGTTGTTCAAAAAGAGGTTATGGTGGATCCGTAGATATGTGATTGCTCGCTTGGTATTATCCTTCACGGAGATGCATTAAGCCCCCTTTTGCCAGAGCATGGCTCAACATTTATACAGCATATGCAACAGATGATGTTTATGCAGTATCATGACGTTAATAGAGTGTTTATAGAAGAACTTTAGTGCATTCTGACTGAATTCCAACAAAGGCGAAAAACAATAACACATTATTTCCCAATAGCTTTATGTTCACAAACAGTTCGATTGACAGTTTATCACCATTATTTTTTGTATGATAATATGTGCGTTTTTTTCAGTGTTTACAGTGCAGCATTATAATATGTGAAAGCATGTGACAAAAAGGGAAATTGCTCGTGACGACCAATTTTTCTTCTAACCACAATGTTTTCACAAGTGGTCTACAAGACAAAAGCAGTCATTTAAAGGCCCCAATGCGGCCATGAACTGATTATTTCTATTGCAAAAAAACTTGAACAGTGCACCATGCTGACTCCCCGGTTGTGAGTCATGCCACAGGCATCTGAAGTTCCTTTGGTCAATCACGGAACATTGAAATTTTCATTGGTCGATAATCGAACACTGTTACTAAAAATAGCACATTGGCGGACCCCTACTATATCTTATATAATCATTATGTACAATTAAGAGGCAACGCGCCATTGAACTATTTTTAGATACGGTGTCCGATGATCAAGCAATAAACAATTCGGTATTCCGTGACAGACCCAGGGAGTTTCAGTGACCTATGTTCATACTATCTTTTCCTGCGTTCAGTGTCTCCGGGACCATGATATGGCCACAATTATGATAATATCTGTCAAACTGAAGCAATAGATGTACCTGATAAATATCGGGAGAAGACTGTATCAGCAGATTTGGTTAAAGTTTTGCTTGGAAGCAGTTTGGGCAACCGCTGCATGTTTCTCGACAATTCTAATAGCCAAGCCCCCGTAGCTCAGTCGGTAGCGTACAGGACTTGAGAACATGAGCTCGCTGGTTCCATCCCCGACTTGGCCAATTTCTTTCCGAGGACTGATGATAGTACTTGCGACAGGATTCATTCCTCTCTCTCACCGCTGACCATTGTTTCGACGACGATTATGTTGGAAAGCAGCCAGTGGCTTGGAAAGAATATTGTGCGGAGTACTGGTAAAAGAAACTCCTGGAAAGCATGGATAGGTACAGTGGCCGCCGCGATATAACTGATATAATGTCGAAAACGGCGTTAAACACCATACAATCAATCAATCAATCAGCAAATCTAAATAGTGAAAACTAGCCATTGAAACACGAAGAGAAAAGGAACAATTACGTGAAAGAACCAATTGCATCTATTTCTCACTAGGGCATGATAATTACGGTTTTGTATGGTAATAGTTTTGCATTGGAATTATTATCTTAACCCCTAAGCTGCTAAGTGCGACTTTTTGCGGACAGTGTAGATCAAGATCAGACTGCACAGAACGTGCAGTCTGATCTTGGATCTACACTGTCCGATAAAGAGATATTTTTCTACAAAAAATAGCAACATTCGGTTTTTTTTTTAATCGGCTTGAAAGTTTCGTTTAACGTCTTAAGCAGGTTAAGGGTTAAAATATTTATATGGTGGCAGAATTGCTTGGAGTGTGAGAGGAGCCCTAAACCTTTCCTAATTCCGAGTTTTTAAAAATTATGAGAAAGAAAACTTTTGAAAACATTGTGGGAGAAGGAAAAAATGCTTATAACCAGCATTTTCTCCTTTTCCACAATGTTTTCCACCATTACAAAGGAAAAACTATCATTTGAAATTCAGGCTCCAACAGAGAACCCCCCACCCACCCACCGACCATCCCAGCATATCTGTGTGTAAATGTAGTGTTTAACCCTTTCCCAAACAAGCCCTGGTTTTCACGTGTCTGCAGTACAAGTCTTTTGAAAACACTGTGGGAAAAGGAGAAATTGCTCGTAACGAGCAATTTCTCCTTTTCCCCACAGTGTTTTCTACCCTTTTTGAGACCTTTCTGCCATTTTCATCAAATTTGAAATTGTCGTCTGCAAACTCTTTCAGTTTGGACCAGTCCAAAATTTGTTGTCTGTGAAAGGGTTAAGTAAAGTTAAACATAGCCTTTATCTTCACAATTTAGAAAATTGAATTAAACCATTTCACCGTCTGCTCTCAAAGTTTGCGACACTCCTGTGACATATACGTGTGTGACCAATAAATTCCACAGAAATCCTTATCAAATAAAAGTTCTAAGAAAGAAATTTAGTGATATACATGTATGGAAATTTTAGCCATCACAGAGCTATGCATGGCTACAGCTTTTTTTTTTCAGATAATTTCGATTCGATTGCCTTTTACAAACACAGAGTAAGATCAAGATCAGACTGCATAGAAAGTGCATTTTTATCGTGGATCTGCCTATCTGGTATTTTGTGAAATAATTCGGGGGAAAAACAACATAACAATGTTTTGGTCGCATATCCTGAGTGGAAAAAAAAGAGGGCCATAAAGAGCTCACCTGAAGAAAGTCATTTACAGTTGATAAAGCTGAAGAGATCCTCACTTTGATAATGTAAAACACATGAGTGTAAGTGACCTACTTTTCGAACCAATGTGACTAAATTCCAAACTTGTCCAAGATATCATTAAAACAAGTTTCATGAGTATCAGACTGAAAATGTGGCCTCTATGGTGCACACAAAGTTTTTCTAAGATTTGATCCGGTGACCTACTTTTTCACCAGATGTGATCCATTTTAAAACTAGTCCAAGATATCATCAAGACAAACTTTCTGACCAAGTTTCATGAGAATCAGGCTGAAAATGTGGCCTCTACAGTGCACACAAGGTTTATCAAAGATTTGACCATGTGACCTACTTTTTGCCCCGACATGGCCCACTTTCAAACTTGTCTGTGATATAAACAAGATAATCATTCTGACCAATCTTTATCAGTATAAGGCTGAAAATGTGGCCTCTATTGAGCACCCAAGGTTTTCCTAAGATTTGTCCCAGTGACCTACTTTTTCACCCGACAATCTTTTTCACAGCCAATCTGACCTAGTTTCATAAGTATCTGACAACAAAATGTGGCTTCTATGGAGCACATATGGTTTTTCTAGGATTTGGCCGAGGTGACCCACTTTTTGACCCAACATGACCCAATTTTGAACTTGTCTACGATATCATCAAGACAAACATTCTGACCAAGTGACCTACTTTTTTACCTGACATGACCAAGTTTCGAATTTATCCAAGATATTATGAAGACAAACATTCTGACCAGGATTCAAGAGTATCAGGCTGAAAATATGGCCTCTAGAGTGCACACAAGATTTTTCTTAGATTTAGCCCAGTGACCTACTTTTTGCCAGACATGACCAAGTTCCGAACATGTCCGAGATATTATCAGGACAAACATTCTGACCAAGTTTCATGAGTATATGACTGAAAATGTAGCCTCTTGAGTGCACACTAGGTAATTGTTGACGCCTTGACGACGGACGGCGCAGGACACACGCCGCACGACACACGACGCGCGACGGACGACGCACAACGGACGCCGGACACAGCACGATCAACAAGCTCACCTTGAGCACTTCGTGCTCAGGTGAGATAAAAAAACATTTATTTTATTGGTGTATCGATCTACTTAGTGGAATGAAGATTTCTACAGTCTGATCTTCATGTGCAGTGTCTGCAAAAATCACAGCTTCTTTTATTGTATCATTTTATTTTATTCCCAACGTGCAATTTTACTTCTATTGGCAATAATATTCAATCAAAGTGCAGACAGCACTGTAGTTGGTCGACACTGAATAACCACACGAAAAGTGGGGTTGTTTTATTTATATGCAGAAAATATAGCTTTGATTGTGTCCTTAATATTGAAAGAGGAAATCCATCTCTATTGTTACACAGGACGATATTGAAAAGATAGTAATTTTCAACCCGTACAAGAGACACGTCTGGCAACAATACCTCGCCATATACTCACTGTGTTCAGTTAAGTTTTATTTTACAACTGTATCTTACAAAATATGTACTGTAATGGAATGAGTAAAAATACGTTTTTCTAGTGATCACCAGTAGAAGGTAAAGGAGATTGAACAACAATTCTTTTCAGCAATTTACATGTATGTTGTGAATCTTAAACATGACTCATTCATAAAGAGTGACTTTCTGCGTAACTTTTTTCATTAAAGAACAAATTATAAAAAAAGCACAGAGAAATGTACTTTTTTGCAGAAAGGTAATTTATGCACTATCAACTTGTCCTAAATTCTAATCCTCTTACAAAAGAGCTGAGTATTTCTCTAAAGAGACTTTCTCAGTAAAGCTATAACCTATTTACTACAATGGATTAAAAGAAACGCTAGCCTTTTTCCACACTTCTTTCGAACGATGAACTTCTTTACAATTTCATTAGGTAAAATAGAAATAATTGTTTTACAATTTTTTAATTGAAACTGCGTTCGCAAAGACTGACTATGTGTTGGTTGAGAGAATGAACGCTACTAAATTGAAACAATGACAGTCCCGACCTTGGATTTTTTTTTTCAAGTGATACCATAAGCAGTCTAGCTTACCGTGACATTTCAGAGACTTCAATCTATAATCAACTGCCAGTATTGTCATTGTCATTATACTGAATATTAGAAATGAGAAATAACGGTGGAGAAAGGACTGTAATCTACTTGTAAATTACAAAAACTTACAGACAACCTCTGTCACAAATATTCATAGCGAATATGTTGAATCAGCGATAGTTTCACCACGAATACAAAAGTTAACAGTGCCGCACAAGATAAATTTCCAGATTGGACCCTTTGCTAATCAGCCCTCAGCGTGTGAAATGCAACATACTTCTATTTTTAAGAATCCAGGCAGTGTAAATCAAGATCAGATTGTGCAGGATATGCTGTCTGATTTTCTATCCTCTGATGTGTTATTTTGAGAGATATTCGGGTCCAATTATCTCGAAATTGTTATAAACGGGTTTTGTTCAAGTTCTGAAAATTAATGCTGCGTTCCTAAGATTCTTAGAATTTTCTTTTATTACTTTAATATTTCTTCTGTGCCGAAAAAATATTTGCTGTCGCTTTACTTAATTCAGTGATACGTACATTATTTTTGAAGTTTGGGTTGAGATTTTAAAAATCTGGATAGCCCTTTTAAACATTTTCCTATCCTCGCATCATTTTGCTTGTGTCTGGAAAAAAGACCATATGTTTTAGCACACATGTAGTTTCTGGGATCAGAGGCCCATCTTACTATGTTTGAAGCATGAGAACATTTTTTTTAAAGATTTGTTGAAAAACTCACATGTGATGTTATAACAAACACTACAATAATGATTTTTCAAATGTAGTATAATAGAAAACAAAAACAAAAAACAAAAACAATTGTTATCTAACAGTTAATATTTTTCCCTGACATAAATCCGTAAATCTGCAGGATTAACTTGAGAGCTTCAAGAAAATAAAAAGCATTAACAGAAAGTATTTTGATGTTCTTCTGAGCCTTTGTTTATCGACGAGAAAAAATGATATCGTTACACTACAGTGACCTTAAAAAAAACTATGTCAACAAATGTTATCGCGTTTTATTCAGTTTATAAAATAGCACTTGCATATCTACAATAACAAAGTAAGTGCAAAAATGTGTAAGTCCACAAGCCAAGAGAACGAAGGCCCGCAAATACCCTCGTACTTTTTTGTCTTAGAACAGCAAAATGCATAAACTATACGTCTATTTAAAAAAAAAAAAAAAAAAAAATCACCGTTGTGCAAGGATAATTTAGTGAGCGCGAGAAAACATGGATTGTACTTCAGCAGACCCTCAGGATGCTGCATTAAAGTCTGCGTAGGAATTATCAGTTTCATGACCACAATACCACCTGCATACCACTGGAGAAAACATGTGACAAATGTGAAATTGTTCGTGACAAGCATTTTTTTTCTTACCACATGGTTTCACATGTCCTTGTGCATGTAACCTTAGTAGCAAATATCTTTTTTACACACCGTAACGATGAAATTTCTTCAGAATGTTTCGAATGGATATGCTCCCCTACGGGAATTGCTTACACAAGGTTATCCTGTGCACATGACAGCGATAGTGCAAGACACGTTTATATAATCTAACTACAGAGCGCCAAATTCCTCATGATTAAGTATTTCTCGTTGTAAAAAATATCTGCATGTATTATGCCATGTTACAGTAAAAGTAATCAAAGGACTGATAGTCCTGAGAGTCGCCTGTTGCTTAGTTGTTTGAAAGTTTAAGGGGCATTAAACCAGATTTTGACACCCCCCCACCTTTTTCGGAGGAGGGGGTTGATTTTTTAGTAAATAAAAATCAAAAGGACGTGGCTTTTTACTCTTAGTGGCGAAAAAAATGCAAAAATAAAATGCCTCCTGTGACCGTCAACCATAGTTAGCTACTATACCAACTGTTTAAAATCAGGTGACAAGGAGTATTTCAGTGTGGAAATCCCTTTGTTACAGACGAGGTTAGATGTAGGTTACTAGGTACGGAATCGGCTGAGTTGTGACGAGTGCGTGGAAAGGTGGAATAAAAATAGAACTTTCCCTGACAAGCCAGTTCCTGGACAACAGTTTTTTTACAGGCAGTTCCCAAACACTTTTGTTCTAAGTCAAACTACATGCACCTATTACTTACTATCATTAACAGTTATTGTTATTATTGAATCATTGAAAATTAAGGATATTTATTGACAACACATGTTTTGTGATTGGACAATTTGTACCTGTTATTCTATATATCTTATAAACATTTGGCAATAAAATCATCTGGTTGGCGTCCGCACCGTCCGTAGATGGCAGTCTTATCCTAAACTACATAGGCAAACACACACAAAACCGTTAAAATATAATGATTCGAGCTTCTGGAAATACGTGACATTTCAGAGCTATAATAACATGTTAATCTATCACTGAAATATGAAATATTGCAAATTAAAGAGTTGTCAGAAATCAAGTAAAAAAGAAACTGAAAGAAATAATTATACCCCATCATAAAAGTACTATCTAAGGTTCCTCAAAATATAATCAAAATCGATGAGAGTCAGAAGATCAGGCTGTACATTGCATACAGTGTGATCCGAGTTTACACCACCTGCAGTTCAAGAGAAATTGCATATGTATACATGCCATGATAGTTGTCTGAAACTGTCGGGAAACAGTGTACAGATGTGTCAGGGAATTATCTTGTCGGGGAACTGTGCTGTTCCCGCGAAGGTGAAGGTTGTTGCTATAAATAGACACCGATAATATGAATCTCAGCACATCTTGAACGGCATATAAAGATGTTTTGGCTTGAAAATACTTTGAGAAAACAGACAACCTTATCTATTGTATACTTAATATATTTTGGGTCAAGTTTTGTTGGTTAAATCTTCCTAGGAGAGTAAACTCTCACAGTTGAACAACGACGCAATTTCCCTCTTTGACCGAGCACCAATGCCGTTCGACATTGCCATTTCCTTCTGTCATTGACTGATTTTAAATCAGAAAAGGGTATGAGGGCTGGAACCAAATTAATGCACTTTAAGTGGGTAATTTGGCCAATGAAAAAAGAATAGTTTTATTAATAACTGTTGCCGTATATATAGCGGGGCTTCCAAAGCACACGCCAGACGACATCCAGATATGCAAATTATTCTCGGGTGCATGGAAAAACCGAAATTCACTTCGAACCGCATTTCACCGAAATTCATTTCTTGATAACCGTATTTCACCTCGTATGATCATATTTCACATCAAATAATGAATTCTTCGCCATGGTGATTTCTCATTTAGCTAATTTATTATGTAATATAGCTTATCCACATGTCAAAAACATCTTTTCAAAAGGAGTTACATGTTGTTCTAAAAAACCCTAACAAATTATTGTTAGAATAAGATATTTTCCAGAAAATTAGCATACAATTATGCTGTTCATAAATAAATTTCATTTCAGATCAAAAGTTATCACTATGGCAATAAAATTTGTCATACTTGGGTGAAATGCGGTCATCAAGAGGTGAAATTTGGTGAAATCCGGTTCGAAGGGAAATCCGGTTTTCCACGGACCGATTATTCTCGATGCCAATGTGAAAGTTCAGTGTTCGTGTGTCCTAGAGCAGGAGACAATTATTTCAAATACTTACGCATTTGAATACTTGAGCTGTAAGGGACGTCTTTGATATATCTGAAAATTTAGTAACTCAAAATTATGTACGATAGAAGCATTGAGGATAATGCAACATTACAAATGAACTACGCAACGTCTCGCAAACCGGAAGTCAGTACAAGGCCGGAGGCATGCTTACGTCACCCCATGAATCAGGATGATAACAATGAGAGCCTGTTTGCTACGCAACCAGGCGACTCAAAAAATAAGTATTCATTCTTATGCTCGAAAAAGGACACATTGAGTGTAGAAGAAAATACACTAGAACTATTGCAGGTCGATGGATACTCATCGGAATAAAGGAAATACCTTGACCTTTTTGATCCCCAAGATAGTAGAATGCATTCATGATCATCTGCAATAGTTGCGTAAATTTTCGTTGGCCTAGTCAAATAGCTTGGGGTTATATGACGGAAACAATTTGTATACACATTTCTCAAATGACATATACCCGTGGCCTGTGTGAGGTTTTGGGCCAACATCGCATATAATGAATGTGGTAGTTATAATCCCGACACATCCCTAAAGTGAAGATTAATAAATGGCAATAACTATTAAAAACTGAAGGCAGAGTTACAAATTTTATGCATTTTGCTTGGTCTCAATGTTATCTGTCTGTATTTGAAGTTTAGATTTAATAATTTTCTTACTTTAAAAGAAAAGCTTCGGATAAAAACCTGTGTACAAATTAATAAAGAGTAATAAACCCAGATAGTTTGAAGATCGAGTTATTGACTTTGTGCACTGCACTTGCCCTCAATATGATCTATCTGTACTTCATGTTTGGAGTCAACATATTCCATACTTTGAAAATTAAACGCTTAAATAGAAAGAAAAAAAGAAAAAGAAAAAAGCAGACATGTAACGTAAATTAACTAAGGGCAATAACTGAAAAAGAACGAAGACAGAGCTAGGCATCATTTGCGCTGCAATTCGCCGTCAGTTAGTCTGTCTGTATTTGAAGTTAGGGGTCAATAGCTTATATACTTTGGAAATTATCCTTTGTGGAAAAAAACATAATACAATAACAAAAAGCAGTAAATCCAAAATAAATGGAGCCAGGTTTACGGGTCTTGTGCACTCAACTTGACCTGAATGTGATCAAAAAATGCGAGGAGTAGGGGGTATGAAAACAGAAAGCAGTTCATATAAATGTATTATAGGCGGGGCCAACATCTACGACTCTGCAACTGCAACAACAACAACAACAACCTCACTTACCTCTCACAGAATCGGTGGCGAAGTCTTGCCGTGATCAAAAAGGATAAACCATAAATATGCTATCTACAACTTGTTTTCCATAGATAATGAAGATCAAGATGTGGGTACACAGAACTTTTGGTCTGATCTTGGTTCAACAATGTCAGATAATTTGTGAGAACCTCTGCCAATAGCAACAGTATTGTTATTGGTGCAGTTTTTTATGCTGAATTTAATTGACATTAGTTTTTTTGGGTACAACGCATTACAGAGATGCACTAAGCCCCCTTTTTGCCAGAGCATGGCTAAGCTTTTTTCTTGGGGTGTTCTTTGACATGACAGAGTCCAGCCTAGAACAGACGAAACCCGGGAAACACAAGAATAAGTACCGCTGTATTGCGACAAAGTGATGTGTTTCGAACAACCGAACAAAAACACACTGTTGCAAAATAACTGCCTAAATACACCTAACGAACTTTAAACTGCAAACAATCACTTTCAAACGATCATCAAGATTAAAATCTGACAAGAATATCTCACCAGGATATGGTACAGTTTAAATCAAATATCAGATCGCATATTGGTTCCCCACAACATTTTTAATACATTGTCTGCGGCAGAGGCATGAAGGCATTTGTAGATTACAGAGTGAAAGGTAATACCTAGGCACTTTCGGTATAAAACATAGAAAAGGACACATTTTCGAGGGAAATAAATAAATAAATAAATAAATAATAAATAAGCCATGCTCTTTGAAAAGGTGTCTAAATGCATCTGCGAATAGTATCGACCCAGGTCAACCTGCGCAGTCCATGCAGGCTGATATGGACCAAAACGTTTTGCTACAGGCCATTTTTCTATCTATCAAAGGACCTTCTACTTTTTGATTCAGCCGGTTGTTAGACAAAATGGATTTTATGGATCCATAATCATGAGATGTCTGGCTTGATATAATGCATCACGGAGATCCATTAAGCCCCCATTTGCCAGAGCATGGCTCGTTGATGTAAACGATGAAAAATATTGTGAGAAAAAGGAACAGTTGCTTATTGGAAGCTATTGCACCGGTTTTCAACATGTCTTCGGTAAGATGTCCTCGGCAAGGCCGTTGATGAAAGGTTAGCATCTATGCACTCGGGATGAAAAACAACCTTAGAAAAGATAGTGTATTAATTTATCATCCAAATATTTAAAATCGACTGCATTAACCATTACATGTTCCAGATAAATGTTGTTTTGATGAAATTTTGATTAAATAAAATAGATGGTTGGCATTCTGAAGGTCGTTGTGTGCATTGTAGGTTATTGTGGAAGAAATGGGTTGCTTTTTTCGATGTGTGTTTTACGTTGATCTCAAAATTGTTTCAGTTGTACGATAGCAGCAGCTCATTTGTTTCTTTTTGTCCTGAGTTTCCTCACTTCTCGACTGTTGCCATGCGAAACCTTGCCTAAATACACTTCCACGTGACTAGAGTCGTAACGGAGGGGGGCGGGCGGGACAGAGAGAGAGAGAGAGAGAGAGAGAGAGAGAGCCGACACCTCAACTATGGAGAAACGGACGACCCTTAGCTAGCGTTCCACTTATAGATACAAATGACAGATCAGGTTTAGTATCATGACTCTGAACGAAATGATGAAAGAGATTAACCATAATGTCATCCCTGAGGCTGTGACAAAACAAGTGAGCCATGCTCAGGCAAAAGAGGGCTTAAAGCATCTCATTGATTCATGATACCAATCAAGCCATCACATAATATGGATCCATAAAAGCCTTTTTTTTTAAACAACCGACTTAATCATGAGGTAGACATATCTTTGGACATTCAGAAAATATATTAATAGCGAAAAGTTTCGGCCAGGTCAGCCTGCGCGGACTGCGCAGGCTGACCTGGGTCGATACTTTTCGCAGATGCATTAAGCTCCCTTTCCACTGAGCATGGCTCAATTTCATTTCAATCATATCATATTTAAGAAACATTCAGTAAACATTTTCAAGAAAGAATACTCGTATAACATATTTCTGAAATATCTGGTAACTATTATATATAAGAAACATTCGGTAAAATACACGAGAATGTTTCGGGACACTTGAGTAAATCAGGTGTAGGTAAAGATTCAGAAATAAAACACAAAACATATACAAGAAACATCATATAAAAATATTTGATACAATTACTTTTCAGAAACAGTCAGTACAACCTGTTTAAAAACACGCAGTAGAACATATTTGAGGATGATATGGAAACATATAAGTAACATTCGGACACATTCAGTAGAACAGAGGAAGTAAATGTCGGTAATACATGTATATAAAAGCAACATTCAATAAAACATACTTGAGAAACTTTGGGTAAAACGAATTTAAGCATCATTGAATAAGACAGGAATTTATGTAAGAAACATTTGGTACGATGTGTTTATACAAAATTCATCAAAAATATATATATTTAAGAAACCACTGTAAGCAGCATTCAGTATAACATTTATTTTCGAAACATTCGGTAAAACATGTTCAAGCAGCGTTTGGTAAAACATCTATTCAAGAAACAGTTGGTAAAACGTATGCAGGCTGCATTTCCGTAAAACACCTATAAAGGGAATATTGTTAAAACTTATCAAAGCCGCATTCGGTAAAACATCTATTTAGGAAACATATGGTTAAATGTTTTCACGCCCATTTGGTAAAACATTTATTTAATCCTTTCCCAAACAAGCCCTGGTTTTCACGTGTCTGCAGTACAAGTCTTTTGAAAACACTGTGGGAAAAGGAGAAATTGCTCGTAACGAGCAATTTCTCCTTTTCCCACAGTGTTTTCTACCCTTTTTGAGACCTTTCTGCCATTTTCATCAAGGTTAAAATTGTCGTCTGCAAAACTCTTTCAATTTGGACCAGTCCAAAATTTGTCGTTTGGGAAAGGGTTAAGAGACATTTGGTGAACTATTTTCAAGCCCATTCGGTAAAACAGTTGAGAAACATTTGGTTAAATGTTTTCAAGCCATTTCGGTAAAATACTTATTTAAGAAACATTTGATAAACCATACTTATAATGCGGAAAGCAATTGGAAGATCGTTAAAGAAAAAAAGGGTTTTCCTGAACATATTTTAGCGGCATTTGGTAAATCTTTTATCTATGAAAAGTCAATAATTATCATCTAAACAACAGTTGATGTAATATGTATTTAAGGAGCATTTCGTATAAAAACGTATTTTTAAAGCAAAATTCGGTAAAACATTATGCTGAAAAAAAATACATATTATCTAAAGAACGGTTGGTATAATATGTTTTTAAGGAGCATTTCGTATAAAACGTATTTTTAATCAAAATAAGTAAAACATTATTAAAAAAGTGGGTATTTAAAACGTCTTTAAGCAACCTTCGTCAAACCATATATTTAGGACGAATTCGGTTAACTATATCTACGCAACATTCGGGGCAATATATACATGTACTTATGAAACTTTTAGTCAACGTCTTTCAGCAACATTTATGAAAGCATATATTTAAAACATATCTACAAAAACACGATGAAACATACGTCGATGAAACATTCAGTAAAACATATTTAAGCATATGATTAACTCTTTTCCACAGGATCCCGATCTTTAACGACTCTCAAGAAGGCTTTTGAAAAAAAAAAAAAAAAAAAAAAAAATGAGAAGTGTATAAATGCTGGCAATGCTTTCTATCCTATCAAAGACAATTCTCGCCATTTGAGTAATATTTAATTTGTAGGCTGCAAATGCTTTCAAATTTTGACCAATCTAAAATTTTGTCGTTTTGTAAAAAGTTAAACAGATTGAAGACAGTTTTGGTAAAACTTGGATAAGCTGAAATTGCAATGATTTCAAAATTCAGATCTGTTTTTTGAAACTGATTTTGCAAAAGGAAGCACATGTCAAACTTTTGCTTCATTCTTGCACAGACACGTCCATTCTTGAAATTCAGTCATATCTAATGTGTCATCTGCAAATACCTTTGGTATGGACAAATTTAAATGTCCACAATGTTTTCGAATACCTTCTTTCTCAAGGTCGTTAGGACATCGAATTGTTCAGTACAGAGTTCATCTCACAGTAAAAGTGTTAGATCTATATACAGTAAACATTTAATATGAGCCGTGCTCTGGCAAAAGGGGGCTTAATGCATCTCCGTAATACATGATACCAAGCTATTCATCACAGTATTACAGATCCATAAAAATCATTTAATAGCGAAAAGTTTCGGCCCAGGTCAGCCTGCGCAGACTGCGCAGGCTGATCTGGATCGATCCTTTTCGCAGCGCAGGTGCATTAAGTCCCCTTTTCACAGAGTATGGCTCATATCTATATCTCCAACTAAACGTTAAGGATTATCCTATATTTTCGATTTGTCTGGGTCAAATGTCAATCCGATAGAAATAGCGTTTTGTTACACCGAAGTGATATTAAATAAGTGTAAAACTGTCTAGGAAGGGACAAAGACTGTCTTAGAAGAGAAAATGAAATGTTTCATTAATATAAGAGTAAGAGTGGAAAAGATGGTTTGATTGGCCATTTCGTATATGGGAAATCTTATTTTTCTATATTGATTACGTTTTTTTTTTTTTCTTAATTTCAATTAAATTTCAAAACAACTCTATCGGTTAAAAACGCACGCGAGTCTATTTAGCTCATCGAATTTTAACCTTAGATATAATACCCATTTCTAAATTATTAATCCTTTACCAATCAGTCGTATGTTTAACTACCCACAGACAGAAGGCTTTTAAAAACATTATGGGAAACGGAGAAAATGCTAGTTCCACAATATTTTCTATCCTCTTAAGGACAAATCCCATTGTCTGTGCTTTATTTAATATGTTGTCTGCAAATGCTTTCAATATGCATGAGTCTAAAATCTTTGTCGTCTGGCAATGCTAAAAAGGCAAACAGGAGAGGTGTTTTTTGACCAATTTGATTGGCTGTAATCTAATTTCTACATACGTCCATAGCATCAGCTTACCTCTCTGGAAAGAGGTTATGTGCTGTCAGAGCTGTATGGATCGCATAAAGCATCTGAACGTATCTTTGTCGTAGGGTACATACTTAACTCTTTACTAAACGAGAAAATTTAACACTTGTCAAAATTGAAAGCATTTGCAGACAATACATTAAAGGTGGATGAAGTAGCAGGATATGCCTTTGATTTAGAAGAAAACATTGTGGGGAAAAAAAGAAAATGCTGGTTCCCATGGTAAACATTAGAGGAGTATTTTGGCCAATTGAATGACATTGCTCTAATTTCCACCTGCGACCATTGAAACATCTCACATCTCTGGAAAGAGGTTATGTGCTGTCAGAGCTGTATGGATCGCTCAAGGCATCTGAACGTATCTTTGTCGTATGTTACATACTTAAAGAGTAAACATGAGAGTAAGAGGTGTATGGATCGCAAAAGACATCTGAACGTTTCTTTGTCGTATGGTACATACTTTGAGGGTAAACATGAGAGTAAGAGGTGTATGGATCGCAAAAGACATCTGAATGTTTCTTTGTCGTATGGTACATACTTTGAGGGTAAACATGAAAGTAAGAGGTGTATGGATCGCAAAAGACATCTGAACGTTTCTTTGTCGTATGGTACATACTTTGAGGGTAAACATGAAAGTAAGAGGTGTATGGATCGCAAAAGACATCTGAACGTTTCTTTGTCGTATGGTACATACTTTGAGGGTAAACATGAAAGTAAGAGGTGTATGGATCGCAAAAGACATCTGAACGTTTCTTTGTCGTATGGTACATACTTTGAGGGTAAACATGAAAGTAAGAGGTGTATGGATCGCAAAAGACATCTGAACGTTTCTTTGTCGTATGGTACATACTTTGAGGGTAAACATGAAAGTAAGAGGTGTATGGATCGCACAAGACATCTGAACGTTTCTTTGTCGTATGGTACATACTTTGAGGGTAAACATGAGAGTAAGAGGTGTATGGATTGCACAAGGCATGTGAACGTTTCTTTGTCGTATGGTATACACTTCAAGGGTGAATATGAGAGTAAGAGCTGTATGGATTGCACAAGGCATCTGGATGTTTCTTTGTCGTGGGGTACATACTTACAGGGTAAGCATGAAAGTAAGAGCTGTATGGATTGCACAAGGCATCTGGATGTTTCTTTGTCGTGGGGTACATACTTACAGGGTAAGCATGAAAGTAAGAGCTGTATGGATCGCACAAGGCATCTGAACATTTCTTTGTCTTAGGGTACATACTTAGACGGTAAACATGAGAGTAAGAGCTGTATGGATTGCACAAGGCATCTGAATGTTTCTTTGTCGTGGGGTACATACTTAAAGGGTAAACATGTGATTAAGAGGTGTATGGAGATATCGGAGAGTGTAGATCCAAGATCAGGCTGCATGTTCTGTGCAGTCTGATCTTGATCTACACTGTCCGCAAATGATCTGTGAGTCGCGTTTAGCAGCCTAGCAATTTTGCAGTGGTCTATATGGATATTTTTATCCATATTTTCTAACAGAAGATCGATGCAAAACCGTGCCATCGAACACTGCTGTTCGAACAGTGCCATGAGGTAGGATCGAATCCACGATCTCTGGATTGGACATCAAACGCTTTAGCCACGGAAAAATGAAAACAATACCAAATAATGAATATAATCAGTCGGTGAAAAAAGAATCCAGACAAGAAAAGTTGTTTTTATATAACCATATTCATTTATTTATTTTTGCTTGGCGATTTTGGGTTTTTTCCAGAGTATCTCCCAACGTATCAAACAGTGAACATAGATCAAAGCATAGATCGCATGTTTGAGTAAAATTACCTTATATCTCAACCTCAACATTAAACCATAAAAACGATGATTTGATATCTAAAACATAAGTGCTACCAACACTCATTGAATATTCAATACCGCGATCACTATAAAGCGAGGTAGTTCAGGTCCAGGCTCTGTCAGTTACAGCGTGGTGTATTGTAGGGGATGTGACTGTTTATAATGTAAAACGAGATGTAGTTGTCTCAATGATTTGATAAGGTCGACGTTTGAGAACTTTGTTACGGAATATTTCTGGAAGCACTCAGAAAGATCTGGATGTTACATAAGTAAACAAGGTAACTCTTTTTTTAAAATTTTTTGTTAGTTTATTTTGTTTTATCTTTAGCTCATTATTAGGTTATCCCATATTCTATTCTATACTGCTATACCTGCATTTACTCATGGCGTCTTTGAATACATGTTTCTTAACGCTTAACACTTAAGCTGCTGAATAAAAGAAACGCAAATTTCTACTCAACACTAAATGCCCAAACATTGCGGTTTCAAAGTTGATTTCAACGGGAAGAAAATACCGTATCGGACAGTGTAGATCAAAGATCAGACTGCACGTTCTGTGCAGTCTGGTCTTGATCTACACTGTCCGCAAAAGGTCAGTGGGTCGCAATTAGCAGCTTAAGGGTTAAGCCGCTGAATAAATGAAACCAAATCTTAAAGCAGGTTATAAAAAACAAGGTTTTGTTATTTCATTGGTATTTTGGGGGAAAAATATCTTCTTATAGGACAATGTAAATCCAAGATCCAAGATCAGACTGCACTTTCTGTGCAGTCTGATCTTGATCTACGATGTCCGCAATAGGTCAGTGAGTCGCGATTAGCAACCTAAGTGTTAAATATGGCTAATCAACATGAATTAAGGTTTTGATATATGAATACTTTTACAAGTTAAAACATCGTGGTAAAAGATGTTGCTCGTTACGAGCAATTCCTCATATTGCGCCTAAGTTTTGAAAAGTACTCTTTTGCAAAACGAATGAAAATGTTGTCTGCAAGGGTATCATGAATTAAAGCAACTCGCAACGAGATTTGTTTTCAGATCTTTTGAAATTTCTTAATAAATGGAAAAGGATCATGTAACTAAAACAATTTACATGTCAAAATACTAGGGATGTCATAATTTTCGACATTCTTTTTTTTCTCTCCTGTAGCCATGGAGTACCCGTTATTAGGTGACAAGTTATAAATACATGTTACAAAACGTGATAATTGTGTAACGCGTCTTGGCGCTGTCTCGTATCCTTAGCGTAGTTGATTCGAGTTCCCGTAGAATGCACGGTTGATTGATTGATTGTATGGTGTTTAACGCTGTTTTCAACATTATTTCAGTTACATCACGGCGGCCAGTGCACCTATCCATGCTTTCCTGGAATTTCTTTAACCAGTATGACTATCATCAATCCTCGGATAGACATTGGCCAAGTCGAGGATCGAACCAGCGACCGTAGAATGCACAGATATCGTAATGATTTAACATGATGATTTTTGAGGCGGTGATAGAAAGTACATGCACATGCATGTAGTCATAACTTCAAATGCCACGTACAGAATGGGTATCTACTAGCACGGGTCTCTATGAGGTTTGAATCCTCAGCTCGTCCAATTCCAATTTCTTTCCGAGGATTGATGATAGTCATTGCGACAGAATTCATTCCTCTCTCGCTGCTAATCATTGTTTGGACAATAGTTCTGTGAGAAACGGGCGAAAAAAACTCCAGGAAAACATGGATAGGTGCTTTTGCCGCGGCGATGTATTTGAAATTATGGTATTCAACACAATGCAAACAAAGAAATGAAGGCTTCAGTGATAAACACGGGAACATTCTGTCTCTGCTTTTAATAAACAAGTTTTACACAATGACCTTTGATTTGGGTACCTGTTGGAGTGTCCTAGAGGGGCAGTTCTTAAAATGATTGATTGATTGATTGATTGTATGGCGTTTAATGCCGTTTTCAACATTATTTCAGTTATATCGCAGCGGCCAGTGCACCTATCCATGCTTTCCTTGAATTTCTTTTACCAGTACTCCGCACAATATTCTTTCCAAGCCGCTGGCTGCTTTCCCATATAACCATCGTCGAGACAATTGGCAGCGGTGAGAGAGGAATGAATCCTGTCGTAATGACTATCATCATTCCTCGGAAAAAGATTGGCCAAGCCGGGAATCGAACCAGCGACCTCCTGTTCTCAAGTCCTGTACGCTACCGACTGAGCTACCGGGGCTTGGCAGGCAGTTCGTAAAGAAGCAATTTATGACAGTAAAAAATGTGTCGATTAAAAGGTAAAATTTCTTTCTAGCTTTAAGTTTTGACCAGAACAGATCCCAAGTTGTTAGAGTAGAATTTGAATTCATAGGAGTGGCCTTGGGCAATGCGCTGAAGAGCCGTAGCCTTGTACCGGAAAACCAAAGAAATAGGAAACGCATGCACACACGAATATTGGCTGTCGTCTTTATAATTATCCTTATCCTGCTAAGTTACCCGAAACTTTCAAGCCGATAGTAAAAACCCAAATAATGTTGTTACTTTTCGAAGGAAAAAAGTCTTCTTATCGGACAGTGTAGATCCAAGATCAGACTGCACGTTCTGTGCAGTCTGATCTTGATCTACACTGTCCGCGAAAGGTCAGTGGGTCGCGCCCAGCAGCCTAAGGGTTATAATTGAAACACAGTGTAAAGCGACATGAAACACCACTGAAACGTTAAAAGTCAACCAAGTTGTCACATGATACAGTATTTCAAGATTATATTCTATTCCTTATTCATATTTATATGATACATATCTACAAGGGAAATACATGAAAAGAACTTAAGTGAAAGATACAAGCTTGTGAATATGAATGTATTTTAAGTAAAGCGGAAGTTAATGAAACATTGTAGTTTGGGTAGTAGTGGTGTGGTAAAACTAATGAATACCAATACGCGAAGGTCCCTGGTTCGATTCCAGGCTTGGGTGTCGATATTTCAATCGCAACGAGAGCTGATGAGAAACCCTGTAATAGCTTTTCTCTTCTCATTGGTTTACACCGGGCACGTAAAAGAACCAAGGAGGTTTATTCAAAGGAGAGATGGAGCTTTGTACCCGGACTTCCTTGTGTCTAATTCTTTCTCTCTAAAGTCCCATACCAAATATGCTAAGAGCACGAAGGAACCTGGTTGCTACAAATTCGCCATTAATATCTGATGAACTAGAAACAAGGCAAATTATGTCATACTATTGTTTTTTTTTTTTTTGGTACATTGGCAACCGAGTGAAAATCACCATTTTTGATCCTCCGCTGTACCTGTACTGGCAAACTCAGAGCTTTGCTCTTTGTTTCTACCAAATATATATCCAGTGGCCCACACAAGTAGTTTGGAACATGGATCCTCGGATGATTTTGCACGGTGGAAAAAGGCCGTTCTTTGTAGACCATATACGATTATGTTGTCACAGGCACAAAATAGTTCCACAAGAAATTACAACTTTCACTCAGCCTCCAAAGAATTATCATATTACCACCAGAAATAGTTTAGACCCGTCCTTCTATTTTTTCTGATAAAACAGTGCAGCAGAAGTGTTTGATGTCAAATTTCTGAAGGGGGCTCCTTTTAACCACTATGACCCAGAGGGAGTTCGCACCGGTCTATTACGACCCGGAAGGAGTTCCCAGTGGTGCGACACCTGTATATCGATCACTTCGACCCGGAAGGAGTTCGCAGTGGTTTCTGCGAGCCGGAAGGAGTGCGTAGTCATGCGATTCCTATAAATCCCTGTGAGATCTTAGCTTTTATCAGATAGGAATTTTCATGAATAAAGACAACTCTTTAGCTCTATTCTAGAAAAAAATGAGACTCCGCCAAATTGCACGTGACATATGAAAATTGATTGAAATGCTGGTTACAAGCATTTACTCCTTTCCCCACAATGTTTTCAAAAAGCTTTTTCCATAGGGTCGAGATCGTTTTACAAAACAGTCCGTTTACCAAACAATCCTGCGTTTTAACGACCCGCAGGAAAAGGCTTTTGAAAACATCAAGGGAAAAGGAAAAAATGTTGGTAACCAGCGTTTTCTCTTTTTGCAATAATGATTTCTATTCTTTCTTGAATAAACTCCATCATTTGAACGATCTTTAATGTGTCGTCTGCAACTGCTTTCAATTTTGACAAGTCTGCAGTTTTGTTAGCAATTAAATAGTTAAAAAATAAACAAAAAAGATGGGTGCTCATCTGATAAATCAGAAATAATATGCCTGTAAAATCCTAGCAATTATCATCCAGGAATTTTCATGAATAAAGATAGTGTTTTAAATCAAAATACAGTTTATCAGAGGGGGAAAAAGCACTATAGGTATATATTTCCCATTAATTTTCTTGCACGGCAGGATCTTGAAAGCAAATTGAGGTAGGGTTGGGGGCGGGGGATGGGGAAAAAGATGAAAGAGACGTAATGGGAAAAAGTGACGATACACGTAAGTGTGTGTTTATAGGGGTAATACCTGTCATCTGAAAAGTCTGGTTTTGATTCTTGCTAGTGTCACTGATCACATGAGAGTGCCCTTAGGTAATAGAATAAGAGACCAAAGCCGTGTACAATCCAATTTCCACCCCACCCCCTTTAAAAAATGAGAACGTTGATATGTGCTGAGTCACCGACACAATTTGTTTTAGAAAGGCTGGAAAACATTGTGGGAAAAAGTGAAACTGCTGGTATCCAGCATTTTTTCCTTTTCTCACCATGCTTTCAGCGTTCCTTCTCGGGGTCGATGAAGCGTTACCCTTCGAATTTGCCTGTGCTGACCAAATTGGCTATACTGTAAGATGGAGGAATGTAAATAAATATGCAACAAAAAGACTTAATCAAGAGAACGTATCCAGTTAACCTAATAAGCCTTTATAGGGTCACGTAAACGAAATGAAAAAAATTGGAATCAGCTAAAAACCGTACTGTACGTATTTGATCATCAGCCTCTCAAGGGTCCTGCTTAGCTCGGTGATCAAGGTATTAGAGTCGAAACCCAGAAGCTCCGGGTTAGATTCTAACTCGTAATGCTTGGTTGTTCATAGGAATGTCATTGGATAAGGCACTTTGAACAAAGCCCAAGCTTAGAACAGGTGACAGCCGACTAATATATAAACTTTGAGCCATGCTCTGTGAAAAAGGGGCTAAATGCATCTGCATAAAGTATCGACTCGTGTCAGTCTGCGCAGGCTGACTTGGGTCGAAACTCTTTGCTATTGGTCAATTTTCTGCATGTCAAAGGATCTACCAGTGTGCCTCATGAATCAACCGGTTGTTATACAAAATAGATTTTATGGATCCATGAGTATGTAATGACATGTTGGTATAATTCATCACGGAGATGCATTAAGCCCCCTTTTGCCAGAGCATGGTTCATTAATAAGTGAGCTGTCGCCGTGATAATGACAGAAATAATGTTGAAAGCGGCGAAAAATACCTCTCATACCGAAGGTTCTGAGTTCGAATTCAGTGATGGTAACGGGCAGTCTTTGGAATCATTCACACTATGGTGCAAGTACGGCTGAAGTTTCAAGGACGTAATCATGTGATCGGTATAAGATTTGTAGAACTTGTGTGACAAATAGGGGAATATTTGTCTTTTTTTTTTCGGTGAAAGATCGAAATTTATTTCATCGAGTGAACATCATCGGTAATATGTTCACGAGTGAAAATATTACCGATGATGTTCACGGGATGCAATAAATTTCGATCTCACAAAAAAAAAAAAATCAAATATTCTATGTATTTCATGCTTCTAAACCCTATTTTGTTGGAACTTTCATCAAAATCCAGTACAGTTGTTTTCGGTAATTTTCCGTGGGGTACCGCACTCACATAACAACGCATTACATTATTACGTAAAGCGCGAGAAATATAGCGTAAATTACGTCATATTTTCTCCATTTAAATGGCACGCACTGATAACCTAGGTAACTAGTGCGCGAGAACATCTTTTTCCGTCTTCAATTGAAGAATTAGAAAATAAAAATCGGTATTTTCACTCTTCATAACCATGAAATATCAAACCATAATCCACCATTATTTATCGATAAACTACCGAAAAGCATGAAATAATAATTCTTATTTGGATTACTTGTCCTCTTCAAGTTAAAGGCGCGTTTAGAACTATTACTCGGACCACGCGTAAACAAAATCAATGGCAACATATACGAAATACAACCAACTGTAAAGTTCTGTCTTTACTAACGGAGGTAAAAGGCAAAGAAAATGAGGTTTGACACATCTGCCAAAATAAAACCTCCAGTCATGTCAGCTGACCTGGGTCAATACCTTTTGCTACTGGTAAATTTTCTGCTTGTTATTCTACCTCTCGGTTCAGCCGGGTTTTAGGTAAAATAAGTCTATCGTATGCGACAACTTGCTTGGTATTGTGTATTACAAAGATACATTGAACAGAGCTCCAGATAGAGGGAGTGATTTTGATTTCAAAGCTGAAAATATTAATTATTCTCCACTAAACCCTATGTTGTGGGTACTCATTAGAATCGTCTCATTGAGACTATTCTAATGATAGAATCGTCTCGTTGAGTCGATTCTAATGAGTACCCACAACATAGGGTTTGGAAGAGAAATAATGGATTTGGAATACCATCACTCCTTCTTATCTGGAGCTCTGATTGAAAACCCCATTTTATAGAGCACGGCCCGTTTTTATTTGCTCTCAGTTTAGATAAAAGACAAAATAAATTGTATTTAGAAGGAAACTTAACTCTTTACCAGTTACCAATATTACCAGTTTTAGACTCGTCCACATTGAAAGTGTTTGGAGAAGCTTAAATCAAATGTAGCTCAAATGATTCGATTCGCCTTTGAAAAGTTAAAATACTGTTGCCAAAAGCCTTCTGTCCCAGGGCCGTTAAAACACGGATTGTTTTGTAAAAGGGTTAGCTATGTGCCAGTGGCCAAAGTTTTCGAGTCGTTCGTATAGAAAGTATTAACTTTTGCGGTAGACAAAATCAAATGTCAATCAAGTTAAGGATTCTTTAAATAAAAGGTTCAAAATCATTGTTGGAAAAGAGAAAATGCTGTTCACCAGCATTTTTTCTTCTCTTCCCACAATGTTTTAAAAAAAAGTCTTCTTCCTCACGGTCGTAAAAACACAGTATTGTTAGGTAAAGGGTTAAAGCGTCCCAACGATAACTAGATAACGTTTTCCGAGTCTTAACCCTTTCCCAAACGACAAATTTTGGACTGGTCCAAATTGAACGAGTTTGCAGACGACTATTTTAAATTTGATGAAAATGGCAGAAATTTCTCAAAAAGGGTAGAAAACACTGTGGGAAAAGGAGAAATTGCTCGTTACGAGCAATTTCTCCTTTTCCCATAGTGTTTTCAAAAGACTTGTACTGCAGACACGTGAAAACCAGGGCTTGTTTGGGAAAGGGTTAAGAAAGGTCACTGTCGACGTCAATTGTCCTCATAAAACGGCTTTCGCACCAAGCTTCTTTTATTCTTTCATATCCGTAAACCACAGGCACTGAGACACGAATGTACTTTTTCGGCGTAGCTGAATGTGCTGGCTTTAGACCTACTTTTTGATACAAATAAAAGATGAATAAATAGAAATTTGTGATCGGTCAAAAATGTAGACCTGTTTATTCTAAGGGATCCTGTGATAAAAAATGTAAACATGTTTTTCTTAAGGGCCCCTGCCTATTTGCTGGCAAATTTACGCCGTCTATCTTTTTTCTTGTTACAATTGACTTGTCCACTTGCCGACTGAAGCATTTAGAATCATGAAATTTAGTTCCATTCATGCAAAGATAATTTGACAAATACCTATTGTACCTATTTATTTGGACATGTCTGTTCAGTCCTTGTGGTATAGACCCTTTTAGTCTCTGACCACGTCCTGGTAACGAGACCGGAAAACTGCGCATGCGCACTCGTGTAAGGCAAAAAGACTAAATAAAACAGTGGCAGACTGTCGAAAGTGTACACAAAATTGTTAAATTATGAGCGATTATATGAAAGACTTACTCCCAGAGGCAAAGAAACGGTAATCAGACTAACTTATTTGCTAAGGGTTCAATAACGCGGAAGAAAACGATCCGTATTTTAGTGACAATATAAGACGAAGACGTAAAAAAAAAAAACTTGTCGCTGTTTTGGGTTGACGTTGTCATCAAAAGAAAAATATTAACCGACCCAAGGCATAGAGAATAGATGGTTGGTGTCTTGGATGGGTTAAGTTTATCGGGCAAGGCGGAGGAATTTATCTGGTGAGCCGAAGGCGAACCGGATAAATTCCCGAGCCGAGCCCGATAAACTTAAACCATCCAAGACACCAACCATCTATTCTATTTATCCTGTCGAGCACTGTAAATGAACAAAACAAAACAAAAAACAGACATGATATAAAGACTGTACCTTTTATTCAATATCTTATGGTACTGATACCATAAAATTCCCGAGCCAGCCTGACAAAATTTCCTGGAATCAAAGACACTACTGTCTATTCTTCAAAATTTCCAATCCACGACACTATTCTGTTTATCCTGTTTCACATTTACAAAATTAAATTCGACTAGATAGAATATTTCGCTCGAAATTAAGGCACGTATTGACATCTTTCGCACTATGAAAAAGACACACTTGTATGGCGAACTGTGCAAAGCGCTTTTGGTATGCAGCTGTAATAATGACGTCATGAATAATATTGACTACGTCATGACTCATAAACGTGACGTAAACCCTCGGAAGAATGTTGTGGCGAAGAACTCTAATTTATTTTAAATAATAAGAAAAATCAACATGTGCATCGAACTTTTAAGCGGTAATTTTACTTTGAAATATTGATTTCGTGTACCGGCACCTAAAAAAGGAGTTTCGGTCGGTCAAATGACCAACTAGCCTAATAAACCTTGATCACGTGACCAACTAACATAATAAACCTAGTCACGTGGTCAAGTGACCGTATATCACCAAGTTTATATGACCCCCTTTTATACGACGGAATTTATAGGAGGTGACAGGATAAATCACACTCTCTTGCACAACGGATCATTCCCATTCACCTCTGTAGTTGGCTCAGAAAGTAGTCCGTCATCACGAGATATTTTCGTCACATGACCATAACTCAAAATGGCGACACAAACGCCGGAGAAAGACCAATCGATTGTTTTGTGTGCTGTTCAAACAGCATACGGCCAATCAGACTTAGTGGTAGGAAATGTGAAAAAGAGGGATTTTCTGAAAAGCTTAAATGTCTTTTAAAGGACAATAACTTGTTTTTTAATCTTACAAACTTAGATCCATCGGTGTGTTAAATTGTCATTTATGGGCGCAGCCATTTTTTTTACAATTGGCGTAAGATTCTGATCAGTAAAGAAGCTTGAAAAAATAGTTCCATTGTATACAGGTAAATTCATCAGTTTCAATGCACCTATAATGTATCCGGAATCGTATTTCCTTTGTCTACTTTATTATGTTACACATGAAACAGTTAAACAGTGACAAAACATGTTTTCCTCGGTTTGACAAGATTCTTGTCATTTAGCCCGTTGCAGAGATGTATGGTGAGAGTAACGAACGACAACTCTGCTCGGAGATTGGATAAATCACATACGTGTTAGTTTAATCGACAATACTGTGGATATTTTAGTTTAATTTCAATGGCGGAGGGAGTGGGTCGAGACGGCATTGTTGATGCTGTTACCTCCAATAGTTTAGAGAGTGTGTCCCTATTTCATCATGAAACAAAATTTTGGCGCAGACGTATTTGAAAACATGAATGAATGAATGAATGAGCTAGCAGATGGATCCATGGATTGATGAACTAACGCGCGAACGAAGAACGAACGAACAACTGTATATTGCCCTGTTGTCGTTTGTGGCTGCTCTTTCCATAATTGCTTTCCACCAGGGATAGTATATGACACGTAATTTAAAAACATTCCTTATCTGAAAACAATGTTGGAAAAAAGTTGAAATAATGTTTACCAGTATATTCTTTTCTCACAATGTTTGAAAAGCTTTCTTTTCTCTTGGTCATTAAGACTTGTGATTGTTGGGTAAAGGGTTAAATGGAAATTGAAACAGTATTTACTTGAGCACATTGTATACGGGGAGGAATTTTAGCGTATCATATACATGATAATGTAGGGAAACAATATGGACCTTAGCCTTAACCCTTAGCCTCCATTACATGACCGTGAGCTTGAATTTACTTTGCGAAAAGTATAATGAGAGATCTGTTTGCACATGGGGGTAGCGTGGTCTTGAAATACACTGTTACAAATCCTAATTATGGTTTAAGTAATACTAATTAAGATTTATGACATAAACTTAACGCGAATTCCTCTTGTGCTGGTCAAAAATATTAGTACGGCGGGATATGGGTAAAAAATTAATAACATTAAATGACGATGGTCAATAAAATACAAAACATTAACGGTGAAAAATCTGTTTAGAAAGCATACGACATCAAAAAAATAATTTGAATAAAATATACGAGGACGTGTTAAGTGGTATGGAAATTGCGGACGTTTTAACCAAAAGTAGGGCATTTTGACACTGGGATGTTTAAGCCAGATACTAATTTACTAATCTGTTTGTACATCCCGGTGCACGGGATCCTGTAAGACGATTAATCTTCACAGATTTGAATCAATAAAATCTTTCGACAAAGCCAAAACATTGCGTGTGAGAATAGCTATCAACAGGGGCGATATTGAACTTTTTGTTCTACAAACAGGCGCATGCACGGAAAGTGGAATTCTGGGATCGCATTTCCTTGGCAACGAACGGCGTTGTAAAAGGATCTATATCGATGTATATCTATCATCATGGCGATGAACATCCGGGTTACACTCGGGACAAATTTCACATCGGGTAGAATTACCTTGCGGTAACTTTCAATGTAAATACGGTATACAATGTAAAGTTAATGTTACAAGGTTACAACTTTACATCAAAATGTAATTACTTGTCAGTTAACAAGTTCAACGTGACTTATTGTTAAAAACTGTCAGGTTCGTATTCACCATTCTAATTTTAAAAGAGTTTTGTGAATGATAGTAAGACAGTTTTCTAAGTAAGGTTGGTTTATACGGGCTCTAGAGAGGTCACAATTAAGAAGATTTAAAGGCGAGTCGCGTACCTGTTGAGTTCAACGGTTCAATCTTAAAGCGGCATAGATTTCGTTTGGCAATTTTTTTTTTTAACTCTTAATCAGATTACGATAATGTACACTGGTCGAATTTGAAAGAATTTCTATTCGACAAATTAAATATGGCTGAACAGAATGTATTATCTAACTCTACGTTGTCCGGTTCATTGATAATCTTGCTTTGAAAATGCGAAATGAAGTAGTTGTGCCTATCTTTGGTTTATCCAGCGCTCCATGGGTAAAAGAACCTTTTCTGTGAAGGGTTAACCCTTTACCAACCGACACTAGACTCTTCGAAATTGAAATTATTTACTTGACTGATTGACAAATCAAATGTGGACCAAATGACTGTATTTTTCTTCGAAGACATTGCTGGGTTGTGAAGAGAAAAACTCTGTTACCAGCAAATTCTATTTTTCTCCCCAAATGATTTCAAAGACTACCTTCTTTAGGGTCGTGAAAACACGGAATTGGCTAGAAAAGGGTTATAATTACACAGGGGTGCGTGCTGATTGAGGTATTTTTAATCAATTTCTATCTATTTTGCACCTGTTGTAAGTTCAAGTAATGTAAATTACTGACTTAGATTTAACGGCTGTGCTGTTAATATTTCCCGAGTTATTGCTAGGCTCATTCGAGCCGATTTCTCGACTTGTGTCAATATTTTCAAACGGAGATTGAAAGTAGGATAGTATTAAATACATGTATAAAATTTAAGAGGGTTCTTAGTGATAGAGGTATTTTCAATTAATCGTTATTAAATTTCCACCTGTTAGAAATTCCATTGATGTAAAAGACTGATGTTGATTTATTGCAGCATTGTCAAGTTTTTCAGGTTTTTTGTAAACCTCTAGGTTTGCATATGTTACGTTAAGCGCAGTCACTAACACTACGGTGTTCACTGCAACTTTCATGCATCCTTGGAATATTTCTTTGCCTGCATGCGCTTTAGCCAATCAAATATTTTGTTATTTTGGAATTGAGAAACTTTTGAGGAACCAGACTGAAAATGCTGATTACAATGGTCGGTTAATATGGTCTCATGTCAAAAGTGTTCCGTACACATTTTCGAAAAGGAGCAAGCACGTGTTACAGGCACTTGTTCCTTTTTTAACCCTAATCCTGGTGAATAAAAAAATGTTACTTTCAAACCTATAATTTAAACCAAGATTTTCCTATTTTAAAGGTATTTTTGGAGGAAAGATATTCATTGTAGATCCAAGATCAGAATGCACGTTCTGTGCAGTCTGATCTTGATCTACGTGGTCTACCAAAGGTCAGTGAGTCGCGCTTAGCAGCCTAAGGGTTAGCAATTTGACAGTGCTTTCTATTTCACTCCAAAGAGACATTTTCCTTTCTCCCAGGATTCCGCTCTAGTGTCACATGTTTTAGCTAGCAGTATGGCTAAAAATAACATACATCGAATGGATATAGATGCTCTTTTATTTGCTCTATGTTAGATACATTCTGTACTTTTAGTTATTGTCCTTTTCTCAAAACTAGTCTCGAAACTTTCTCGAAACATTTCACTGAGTTTTTCCTGAAACTAATCTCAGACTTTTCTAGAAACTAATCTTGGACTTGTGTTGAAACTAACAGCAGTTTTCTCGAAATGAATCCAAGATTAATTTTGAATCCGAGTATAATTATGAGCAAAAACCATAATTATGGATCTGAAATTGAAAAGTAAAACTTGTTGCACAGTGTCTTGAAAATGACATATCAATAGAACAAGCACACCTGCCGTTTATACGCAATATCGTTTTGCCTTATATAACTTGTTACCCTTTATAGCTTGTTATTGTTGTAATACGTTTCACTGCTGCCTCTTTTTATTAAATTTTGCTCGACGCCGTCTTGTACTTTGGAATTTAAATACAGAGTGATTCTAAATAAATATCATTTACATTGCACTAAATGAATGTACAGTTGGACATTCGGCTGACGAAAGTTCGCTCTCATTAATGACTAAATTAGCATTTCAATGACATTAATTAAACTATGGGGATCTTTATAGTATGCACGAGTTGTTCAAAGGGAGAGGATATAAACAGTCTTTTTGCAGTGCTGTGCCGAGCTTAACCAAAGTCTGTGGAGGTGGATTACGGCTTCCTACACGTTTTCCAATGATATCTCGTAGATGCTCGATAGATGATAGGTCTGGATTCAGCAAATGTCGGATATTTTGATCCTGAAGATACCCTCTTACTACCATTGAACGAAGAGCCCTCATATTATCATCCTGCAAGATGAACTTGGACTCTTCTCTTAGAGCAATAGGTACCCAGAAATTATTAAGATAGTATGATCCAATGACTCTACCTTGACATATATGCAAATCTATTTTATACGTGAATTTCATATTGTGAATCCACCCTTTGTCAGAACAGAAGGCATAATCCCCCCTCCAGAGATGTTGGGTTAGCTCTGTATAGCCTTACGAGAGTAATTCTAAAGAGTAGAATTTATTGTGGGAAATGGAGAAAATGCTGGTTACCAGCATTTTCCCCATGTCTAACAATGTTTACAAAAACCTTTTTCGTAAGGGTTGTTAAGGGCCGGGATTATTAGGTAAAGGTTTAAACGAATATTTCCAGTACTTTGATTCACATAGGTTAATTACTTATGGTACTTATGTAATTAACACATAACTTTGCTCGGCTTCATCCTTCAAGTGTTTATTTAATAACACCATATGGAAGATCTTCATGGCGCCATGAAAATTATTTTACTTCTTTGAATTATTACGTCGATACCCCTGCTGACTTTCTTTTCCCGTCTTGCAACGGATCACTTTTGAAAACAGTGTGGACATAGGAGAAATTAGTCGTTATTCGCAATTTCTCCTTTAGCCACAATGTTTTCACGTGTATTCGAGTATTTACATTAGTTCATTTTTTTAAACAAATTTTGTACAAGGATGGTTTCAGTCATCCGCAGCAATTTCTTTCAGAATGTAATGAGCTAAACGGCTGTCGGCCACCTTTGATTTATCCTGAGAACAATTCGAGGCATTTCGTTTTCCTTTGATTAGTTTTACAATAAATAGATCTACATACTTAGATCTTTGATTTCTGTTTTGAGTTTTCTTGTTCTCGTGTAGAACCCCTTTCGGCTTTACATACATGAAACGTGATTGTAGATCTGATTCAGACTGTGCCGGTAACTGTTTAAAAAATTCTGACAGACCCCCCCCCCCCCCCCATCCCATGAAAAGTCAATTTGAACTGCCATATATTCCCATACTAAACGAGTATATTTATTTAAATCCATTTCACTGATTTCGGGGGCTTTAAGTTTTAAAGTAGCTCAGAACAAACGCTAACCCTTGACAAACGGGATAAGAAATGCTGCTCAAAAATATAAAGAAATCAGACATCCTTTGTCTATTTTACACGTAGTTCTATAATACATATATATATATCATAGTCTTATGTCATCTATGCAAGAGAATAAGTATTATCAGGGCTCGTATTCACCAACCATTTTTAATTTACTTCTTTGTCTTATTCCATATATAGAAAGCAACACAACTTCTGATTGGCTAAACCATTTGGTTTTTCCAATCAGAGGTCGTGTTGCTTTCAAATCTATGAAATTCTTGAGAATAAGACTAAGAATGGTTTGTGAATACGGACTCAGCTAGTTTTTCTTCTTCTTTTTTTTTTTTTATAAATTTTCTCTATGACTTATGAAACAAAATCTGGCCGCACACTCCTTTAGGTATGGTTCCTGCGTGGCGTAGTTGTAAAGTGTAGGACTCGTGACCTGGAGGTCCCGGGTTCGAGCCTCACTGGATCCACTGGGTCTTTCGTGGGAGGGTCCTTAGGCAAGACACTTCAGAGCCCTAGCCCAGTACTGGTTAAACCCAGGAAGTACATGAATATGTGACCTGTCGGCGTGTTATGACTGAAAAGAATGTTGAAAGCGACGTTAAACACCATTCAATCATTAGATCTGGTTGTTCGCCTCTTTAATGTTTTCTCTACTCTCAGAATCGATCGCTTGCAATCTAAAAATAGATCGTTGAAATGATTTACACCCATTCTTTGAAATGTTCTCTGAAATATTCCTATAAATTTGAAGTGCCTTCAACTTTGCTCAGATTACCTTACCCTTTATCAGAGAACTCCGAGTTTTAACTATTTCACTACTAAATAAATAATCTTTACTTTTTCACTAATGAAGAAGAGACAGTCCAGTTATGATCAAGAATAAATTAGTGAACAGTATAGATCAAGATCAGACTGCACACTCTGTGCAGTCTGATCTTGATCGACACTTTCCACAATAGCTTCGTGTGTCGTCAACAGTAAGGAAAGAGTTAACGACCCTGATAAAGAAGACCTTTGAAAAAATTGTGAGGAAAAAGGAGAAAATGCTGGGAACTACATGTACTGTTTCCCCACATGGTTTTCTCTGCGGTTCCAAAGAAAATTCCCGCCATTTGCGTCACATAAATTTTGTCAGTGCAAACGCTTTCAGTTTGGACGAGTGTCGTTTGGTAACGAGTTAAACATGAACGCAAGTTTTCTTTAGCTGTAAAAGTCTGCCACCAAATGATTTTAATAAATAAAATGTAACATGGTTACATTATCGTTAAACCTATCGGCGCCAGAGGCAATCTAACGTGATTTTCCATTTAATATAGATTAAGATCAGATTGCTCAGAGCGGGAAAAAATTAACTAACTACCTCCTTAAGAAAAGGAATAGACTGCAGACGACTGTATAGCAATCCTTTTAGAGCAGGATTATATATGTAGAAAAAGAAATTGACTGACTGACTGATTGATTGATTGATTGATTGATTGACTGATTGACGAATGAATGAATGAATGAATGACGTTGTACGCTGATTTCACCAATTTCAGAACTATTTTAGTCATATCACGGCGACAGGTTACTCATTCCTATGTGTCCTACAAGTAGGTTGCAATAACACTAAGGAAAGGCTTCTCGAATTCTACACCTACAACACTGAGTCACGCACGACAACACTCTGTATATATAAACATTGGAGCCAAAGGAGAAATTAACCCTTATCCTGCTAAATAAATGAAATGAAACTTTCAAGTTGATGGTAAAAATCAATATGTTGGTATTTCAAAGTTATTGTGGTTGGGGAAATATCTCCTTATCGGACAGTGTAGATCCAAGATCAGACTGCACGTTTTGTGCAGTCTGATCTTGATCTACACTGTCCGCAGAAGGTCCGTGGGTCGCGATTAGCAGGGTTAAGTAGCTCGATACGAGCAATTTCTTCTTTTGCCACGAAATTTTCAAAAGCACTCTATTTAAAGACGAATACAAAAGAAAAAAAAAGACCTCTTGTCGGCGATAGGCCTATGTTATTTCACGGGAAAGGACAACAGCTTGACACAAATGATCAATGTCAAGAGTTTTTACTGGGCAATGCTGTCAGAGCAGGAGGATTCGAATTACTAAATATAGTGAACAAATAGGATTACGTCACATGCTGTAATTTTTTCATTCCTATCGTTCTTACAAGAGTTACAACAGAGCTCCAGATAAGAGGGAGTGATAGTGTTCTAAATCCATTATTTCTCTTCCAAACCCTATGTTGTGGGTACTCATTAGGATCGTCTCGATGAGACGATTGTAATGAGTACCCATAAGGTAGGGTTTAGTGGAGAGTGATTAATATTTCTGTTACAAGAATACAAAATCATAGACCATTTTCATTTTTGAAGGCACTTTCCAACGACAAATATGATGTATGTTAAATGGTGCCATCGTCTCAGTACCATTTTCTCGTTTTCCTGCAATATTCTCAAAAGAGTTCGTCTCTGGGATTGTAAAAACAAAACGTCCTTGGTGAAAATGTTTAGCTGAAAGGATCAGTTATAGATATTACTTCCAGGGGGTCAGGTAGCTCAAAATAAAGTACATGTATATGCAAAGGTAATACTTACGGTATTATCCGAAGCACGAAGTGTCGAGACGGGAAGGAGGATTTTCCAGGAGGGTTCGTGTGTGTGTGTGTGGGGGGGGGGGGGGGGGCTCCAAAAAAATAATTTGAATTGCAAAAGCTATTTGATGGCCTCTGGTAACGTCTTTTGAAAAGTTTTTTTTTTTTCAAAGTGTGGACAACTGCATTTTTGAGCGCAGGCAGCTATGCTGATGACTTCTAATGACTTCTATTGACTGATTTACTGTTTCTGCTTTAGTCACATGTATAACTCTCGCTGAATAAATGAAACACAAATTTCTACTCAATAGTAAAAGCGCAAACATTGCGGTTTCAAAGTTGATTTCACCGGAAAGAAAATACCGCATCGGACAGTGTAGATCAAAGATCAGACTGCACGTTCTGTGCAGTCTGATCTTGATCTACACTGTCCGCAAAAGCTCAACGGGTCGCGATTAGCAGCTTAAGGTTTAAGCGCCATAGGCGAATTCAGGAGCTTTTGTAGAACGCACATATTGTGCAGTCTGATCTTCGATCTATACCATTCTCTTGTTTGGTCTATACGATAAGAACCTTTCCAAGTTTGAGGGGACTGTATTATCAACCGCCAAAAGAGGTGGATGTTCGGCGCTGACAAGGATCAAATGCTTTCTGAAATTATGTTCTTTACTACTGTCCATTTGGGTAATTTGCGTGTTTGCGTGTTTGAATTGGGTATTATGTCTCTTTTAACGGAAATCCAGTCATAATACAATAGTTAATTGATCTATGTATCTAATTATGTATTTATTTAAATATCGATTGATTTATTTGCTGATTTATCGGAGCCACGTTCTGGAAAAAGGGGGCTTAATGTATCTTCGTGATGCATTATACCTGTCAAGCCATCACATGATTATGGCTCTATTATATAGCCGCTGTTGAAACCGGTGTTAAACCCACTAGAAACAAATCAGCAATGGAATTATACTACACCATATTGGGTTAACAAAAAGTCTAAAGTCTTTAATTAAAAAACAACTCAAATTTACCTTTCATTTACAGAACAGCTTCTTCACTCTTAAACAATTTACTCTCAAGTCTTCTTTCAAGTAGACCATTTATTTAAAATAAAACATCACGTCGACTACTTTGTATATAGTTGTTATTTTGCGTAATGTGCATTGTTCACATTGAAGCAAAAAAAAGTATTGTATTGTATTATTGTATTGTATTATTGTCTTGTATTGTATTATTGTATTGTATTTTTTAAACAACTGACTGAGTCATGAGGTAGATTGTCCTTGGACATACAGAAAATTGACCGATAGCGAAATGTCTCGGCCCAGGTCAGCCTGCGCGGACTGCGCAGGCTGACCTGGGTCGATACTTTTCGCAGATTCATGAAGCCCCTTTTTCACAGAGCGTTGCTGATTTGTTGCATGATTATTTGTGAGGAAAAGAGGCAATTTCTGATGAGGTTATATTTCATTATTTCTTATCATGTTGAACCACAAAACATTTTCAATAGTCATATTTCAGAACCTCTTACGCTGTGTATCTTTTTTTTGCGTAGCTGAATGTGCTGGCTTTTGACCTACTTTTTGGTACTGATGAAAAATGAATAAATAGAAATTTGTGATTGGTCAAATATGTAGACATGTTTATTCTAAGGGTCTCTGTGGTAAAAAATGTAGACATATTTATTCTAAGAGCCCCTGCCTATTTGCTGGCAAATTTACGCCGTCTCTCTTTTTTAAAGATACTGTTTGATACTTAATGTATTTCTTGTTTACAATCCTCATTACCTTTGTTTGTCACTCTGAGGCGAAAATAGAACCTACCCTATCTGACAGAAAACGTATTTAAATTACAAAAATTGCATGCAACACGGAATATTCACAGAAAATAGCAATTTGAATGACTATTTTTATCTCAAAAGAAGGGAAACTGACATGTCTTGAATTGTTGGTTTTGAAAAAAAAAAAAAAAGTATAATCACGTTTTCAAGTCTAGAAATACATTTCTACCGCAAATGAAAAACAACACCACCAACCAAAAAAGGCTCAGAATTATGCCTAAAATACAAAACGAAAAAGATCAGAGATAGAACCGCGCGTACTGTGCAGTCTGATATTGATCTTTGATATGCATGAAAAGCTACTTTCCAGAGTAGGAAAAAAGGCTTAAAATGCATGCATAGTTTTTTTCCCCTTATTTTCCTTGTTTTTCATTCCACGTTTATTTTTGGAAAAATGATATTACATGATCCGATTACACGCTCGTACAGCTGTGGAAAACCATCCCAAGTTCAAATTGTGATATTCTCTTCTGCTGTTAAGAATAATCTGAGTCATGCTCTGTGAAAAGGGGGCTTAATGCATCTGCGAAAAGTATCGACCGAGGTCAGCCTGCGCAGTCCGCGCAGGCTGACCTGGGCCGAAACTTTTCGCTGTTGGTCAATTTTCTGTATGTCCAAGGACCATTCTACCTCGTGATTAAATCTGTCGTTAAGAAACAAGTGGTTGTTATGGATACATAATTATGTAACAGCTTGATTGCTATCATTTCAAGTGAAACTGGGTCCTTATTCATCAACCATTCTGAAGAACATTCTTAGTCTTATACTCCAAGGTTTTCTAAGATTTGAAAGTAACACAACTTCTGATTGGCTTAACCAAATGGTTTAGCCAATCATAAGTTGTGTTACTTTCAAATTAGGAAAATCTTGAGAATAAGACTGGGAATATCCTTAAGAATAGTGGCCATCCTTAAGAACATTCTTAGTCTTATACTCAACGGTTTTTGTAAAATTTGAAGAAAGCACAACTTCTGATTGGCTGAACCAAATTAGAACATTCTGGAGAATTTGACTGAGAATATCCTAAAGAATGGTTATGGGATACCGGGCCCAGTTTCACGAATAAACTTAAGTCTCTTATTTTACCCAAATCCACCAACAGACTTATTTTCCGACTTAAGTTGAGTATCTCATTCCAGACGCATTTCACTAACAATAACAGACTTATGTAACATATTCAAGTCCTGGGTTTGCACAACCTTTCAAACTCAAATCAGCGAAATAAGGGATTTAAGCCTGTTAATTGAATTAAGTCGATTTATCTTGCTTAGTTGAGTCTAAAAAAAGTAGTGTCAACTCAGGAATAAGAACGTTACTACAGTCTGTTAATGTTACTTTAATGCGTCTTTATTAAATAACGAACTCAACTGAAGTCAGAACCTGGGACGGTTAGTAGATTTTAGGAAAATTAGAGACTTAAGTTTTTTCGTGAAACCGGGCCGAGATCCTGTATTTTCAGACCTCGACAAAGGCAGACTGTTATTGACGCTAAAAGTTTGTGCGGTTTCTATGTTGTTTTACGGCGCTTTCAGCGCGCGGAGAGGGTTAGAGGAAATTGTTTTCGGACCGTTACAACATACCATGGTGTCCATGGTCTATCGTCGATATATTAGGTATTATTTCTCGATTGACCACTTGCATACCGAAGCCTGGATTAAGCTAGGATAAAGTATTGATTTGGACTGAAGATAAGCCCAATATGATCTTGCGATGACCCTGACTTCAGACAGAGTTCCTCATTAATATTTTTACTTTTTACCAAACAATATCGTGTTTGGACGACAAAGAAGAAGGAGGCCTTGAAAACATTGTGGGAAAAAAAGAAACTGCAGGTAGCCAGCATTTTCCTCTTTTCGCACAATGTTTTCTACCCTTTCATACATAATATCTTTTATCTGAGCTAAATTTGTCATTTGCAAACCCTTTCAATATGGGCAAATCGAAACTGATGTAAAGAGTTAATTGAACTTAAAATAGGCTCTGTTTATACTTTTAATTGTTCACCAAGTGACAATATTTTGGAGTCGTCCAAATCCGAAGCATTTGCAGACAACAAATTAATCGGCGATCACATTATGGGAGTTGTCAATGAAAGGTAGAAAAAATGTGGGAAAAGGAGAAAATGCTGTTAACCAGCATTTTCGACTTTTCCCACGATGTTTTCAAATCAGTCTTCCTCATGGCCGTAAAAACCCGTGATTATATGGTAAAAGTTTACAAGACTATTTCATATTCTTGCAGTGTAAATCGATAACGAAGAAAAAAAGCCAGGTTCAGAGATCGTGGGTTCGAACCCAGCCTAGCCAAGCTCCCTTGGAGGATTGATAACTACCATTCCCAAGTGATTCGTTTTTCTGCTATTGCTGACATTGTGTCAGCAATGTTTATGTGGAAAAGCAGCCAGTGGCTTTAGAAAAATGTTGTTCGTAGAACTGGTACAGGAATTCCAGGAGTAGATAGATACGTGTACAGGTTGCTATGGTGATTGAGATTATATGTGCCATGCTCTGTGAAAAGGGGGTTTACTGCGTCCGCAAACATTATCGTCCATGTCAGACTGCCCATTCCGTGCAGGCTGACTTAGGTCGAAACGTTTACCTATTCATGTCCAGGGAGACTTCTAGCTCATGATTCAGTCGGCCGTTAGACAAAATGTATTTTACGGATCCATAATCATGAGATGTCTTCCGTGTAATAATGCATCTTGGAGATGCATTAAACCCCCTTTTAACAGAGCGCACTCTTAAATAATTGCGGTAAACAAAAAACAGCAACAAGTAAGTTTACACGCAAGCAAACAACTTGCAGTGAGATTGCACTTTTAGACATGGAAAAAGGAACGAGCTTTATAAACGACAGTGAAAGAGTTCAACAAGAATAGGGAGGGAAAAAAATGTTTATCTCGTCTGCACCAGTTTAGGAAACGCGCTGGTCTTAAACGTCTTGGGCGGCTTAAAACAGACACATGATAGACACAATTACGGACATAATAGACACACACGCTGACACATCCGACAGGATATTAGTGAATGGCTCCCTCGATCGTGTCGATAGTAAATCTCCTCTCTTGCTTAGGTGTGTTTGTTTGTTTTCTTGATATTTGATGCCATTTTCAACGATATCTCGGCTGTTTCAAGGCAAGCAGTACCCTACGTTGCAAGGGTAGCTCTAAACTGCGTAGGCACGTAATTTGCGTAGGCAGTTTAGGTGAGCAAGCATCACGACTGATAACAAGTTTTACTGAACTGGATAACTTTACGACTTGACTTAATATTAGCATATATTTACGGCAGCTGTTTCCTTTGGGGAAAGCAGGGATCATTGGTGTGTGATAAAAAAAAAATGCGTAAATCTACGCAGTTTAATCAAAAGTTCTCCTAGAGATCATCTTCAAGTACTCTTTCCTCGCCACTGACTTCTTCCAATTATCAAAAGTCAAAACAACATGTACCGATGAGAAAGAAATAAACGTGGATAAGACCCAGAGAAGTACAATTTTACCCACTTTTCATTCGTTAAAAAAAATTAATGTAACGTTTGATTTATGTACCGCAATACAGAACAAGTCTATATTATGTCTATCAAAAACAGCAGCAGTAGATCCAAGGAATTGCTTTATGATCTATTTGAGGGAGAGGAAAATCTCAGTCATTCCTCTTTAAACCCTTAACCCGCTAAATAAGTGAATGAAACTTTTTAAGCCGATAGTAAAAACGCAAAATTTTGCTATTTCAAAGGATTTTTTTCTAAGGGAAAAATATCTGCTTATCGGACAGTGTAGATACAAGATCATACTACACGTTCTGTGTAGTCTGATCTTGATCTACATTGTCTGCAAAAAGTTCGTGAGTCGCGCTTAGCAGCCTAAGGGTAAATTCGGTACAGGGAAAAATGGAGAAGGGCGGCTGTTTGTGACGGCCGCTGTTTGTGACAAGTGCTTATATAACAACATAAATGGAACATGCGAGAAAAGAAAAATTGTGGTCGCGACCTAATAACTCGTGGCCATGATTTAATAATCTCATGTTCATGAGATAATCAAATCGTGGTCACGAGTTATCAAGTCGTGACTAAGAGATAAGTATTAGGGAAATTGGAATCTACTTGTTATTTGTTTTCATCGAACAATTATCTCATGGCAACGAAATAGTTATGTCATGACCCCGAGGTATCAAGTCGTAGTCACGAGATAGTGGTGTGTTGGCCACGGTTGATTATATGGAGGACATATATTTTTTTTTCTATTGTATCATGTTTTCTCTGTGTTGCAGTGTCACCTTGTTTAATCTCTCTACACTTCCAGAAGCTATACATCGAAACGACCTGCGAGCTCCATGTGCTGCACTGGTATAAAAAGTACCAAGGCTTTACAAAGTTGCCTTAAATGTATCAAAATGTATTAACATTCCACCTTAAGTGTATTGGATATTTACAAAGTAGCTACTGGTGTTTTTGATATTAACATCATAGCTTTTGTGTGATACATATTTGCGTCGTAGCTTTGGTTGCGGTATAGCTTTGAATGTATTTGATGTTTACATCAAAGCTTTAGGTATGCCAGACAATATTTACATCATAGCTGTAGGTCTGTAAGATATTAACCCTTTACCAAACAATCCCGGTTTTTTACGGCCCTGAGGAAAGAGGCCTTTTGAAAACATTGTGGGAAAAGGAGAAAATGCTGGTAACCAGCATTTTCTCCTTTTCTCACAATGTTTTCTACCCGATCAAAGAAAAATTGCGTCATTTAAGCCACATTGAAACTGTCGTCTGCAAATGCTTTCAGTTTGGACTGGTTAACCTATCAGTTTTAGAAGTGATAAATATTTACGTCGACCGTGATGGCGAGTAAAATATTTGTATCGTAACTTTTAGTGTGTTAAATAGTTACATTGTAGCTTTCAGTGTGTTAGATATTTATATCGTAGCGTTTGGAGGAACCTACTTGGATCAGTAGACTCGTAACCTAGACGCCCCAGGTTGGGGTCTCACTTGAAGCACTGGGCTTTTCATGTGAGTGTCACTGGGCAAGACACTTCAGAGCCCTATTCTAGTACTGCTAGAACCCATGTCTTACATGAATATGTGAGCTGTGGCTTTGATATGACAAAAATAATGTTGAAAGCGGCGTAAAACGTTATTCAATCAGTCAATCAGTCGTACCTTTTGGAGTTTTTCAGATGTTTGCATCGTAGATTTTCGTATGTTAGAAGTTAATATCAGGACTTTTGCAGTTTAAGCTTTTTACATTGAAGCCTTGAGCATGAGAAATTTCGACATCTTTGCTTTTGATTTGTTAGATATTTACATTTTTGCTTTTACGTGTAAGATATTTACATTGTAGCTTTTGGTGTGTTAGATGCCTGAATTGTCGCTTTTGGCATGTAAAGAATTAACCCTTAAGCTGCTAAGCGCGACTCACTGACCTTTTGCGGACAGTGTAGATCAAGATTAGACTGCACAAAATGTGCAGTATGATCTTGGATCTACACTGTCCGATTTTTCTCCAAAAAATAAGTTTGAAATAACATTATTTGGGGTTTATACTATCGACTTAAATGTTTCATTTAACTTATTCAGAAGGGTAAGGGTTAACATTTTAGCTTTTGGCTTCTAAAATATTAAGATCTTAGCTCTTGATGTTAGGCTTTGTACATCGAAGCTTTTAGTGTATTAGATAATAACATTGTAGCTTTTAGTGTGTTAGATGTTAACATCTAAGTGCTTGGTATTTTAGGTATTTTCGTTGTAGCTTTTGGTGTTAAGCTATTCGTATTAAAGCCTTTCGTGTGTTAGATAATAACATAGAAGCTTTTGATGTGATAGATATTCACATTTTACTTTTTGATTTGATAAATATTTACAGAGGAGCTTTTAGTGTGTTAGATGTTTTGCATTGTAGCTTTTGTACATTAGCTTTATATTAGATGTTTACATCGTAGCTTTTGGTGTGCCAGGGACATTACATTGTTAGCTTTTCGTGTGTTAGATATTTACACCTTAGCTTTTTGCATGTTGGATTTACAGGTAGATTTGGGTTTGTAGACATTTACACTGTAGCTTTTCATGTTTTGTATATTTACGTTGAAGCTATTGGTATGTTAAGTATTTATATCGTAGTTATTGTGAAACCGCTTTGACTTGTCACTACTTTGTTTCCGTGACCGTGTTCGTTTTTTTTTTTTCCGATATTTGCCGAGGCTCCTTCTAAACGGAGTTCAAGTGTTAAATTCTTAGGCTGCTAAGTGCGGCTCACTGACCTTTTGCGGACAATGTAGATCAAGATCAGACTGCACGGAACGTGCTGTCTGATCATGGATCTACATTGTCCGATAAGACGATATTTTTCTAAAAAACAATAAGTTTGAAACAGCATTATTCTGTTTTTCACCATCGATTTGAAAGTTTCATTTAACTTATTTACCAGGATAAGAGTTAATACGTTTGTATAATAAACTCATCTTGTCGCCGTGTCCATGCTGTACAGGTAAAATACATGGACACATTGTCCAGATAAATAAACTTCCTTTAAATCCTGAATTTATCGGAGATCTATAAATAGTGCACGTAAAAAGACGGAATGTTCATTAAATGACAAGATAAAGCGGTTTCACTATATCAACAAAGTAGCTTGAGGTGTATTTTATTTTTTTTTTCATCGTAGCTTTGTGGTATGTTAAGTATTTACAGCTTAGCTTCTGGTGTGTTAAATATTTTCATTGCAGCATTGGGTTTGTATGATGCTTATATCCTAGCTTTTAGCTGTCACATATTAGCTCTTGGTGTGTTCGAAATTTACATAATAGATTTAGTGTGTTAGATATTTACCTTTTTAGCTATTGATGAGTAAGAAAGTTACATCAAGGATTTGGATTCTCAAGAAACTTTCAAAGTAGCATTTTGTCCGTCATATATTTACATCGTAATTATTGTTCTATCATTTTAAAGTGTTGGATCTTTGAATCCAAGCTTTGTGTGTGTTGGATACGTACAAAGTGGCTCTGGCTGTGTTACATGAAATATCATAGCTCTGTAGATCGATCTGTTAATTTTTAAACTAGTTGCTTAGAATGTGTCAGGTAAATTCCAACCTAGGATTGTATCGTCACATGTATTTCTGAAAAAAAAAAAAAAAAAATGGAAGATTAACTCAGGGCAGCAGAAGTAGTGGTTCTGCCTTTACGTTATCATAACATTTAAATAGTTCAAGATGCAGAAAATAATTTCATTTAATGCAGTGTGTATCATCAAATGTAACTGAGCATTGGATGTGGAAAGTTTTCTTGGAAATACATGCATTATCTATTTCAACGCATACCAGTACCCAATTACATAGCACGTGAAGATAATCTAATCTAATTTTCATTTAAAATTCTAGTATCGGAGAAAATTTATATCACACGTCCAGTCCAATTCAAGTTTTGCATGTTGCATCGAAGTTAACTAATTGAATTTAGTTTAGGAACCAGTTTTTTTAGCATCACTTTTCCAGTTTGAAATCAATAAATCGATAACGAAACTCTGGTTAGTTTCGCTGATTTTTTTTTTTTTTCGGTTAACCCTTTGCCATTTATACGGACAAAATGAAATAACCCGGTTATTACCGCACCGACACAAGTAAATTAGATAGGCAAATTAAAAAGAAGACGTAACCTGCCAATAATACGTGTATTTTAATTATAGAATAACTAAACAAACATGTTTAGGCTATCGCGTCATCACTGTACCGTTTTCACACACACAAAATATACTTGCAAAGTTATTATAATGATGACTTGTCCAAATTGAAAACAACAGCAGAATATATACTTGTCCAAATTGAATAAAGCTGACTCAAGTCTCAACGGTTTATCTTTATTCATGTAATAGCAAAAAGGAGGCAAATTTTGTATCAAACCATGTAAAAATATATTTGCTGTACTATGGTTCATTTTAAAGGAAATTGGTTGATTCAAAATATGGTTTAACGTTTGAATATAGTAGAGCTTAAAAATAAAAATCGCAGATTTTTAATGTTTTGTAATTGCTTTTTTGTCTAAGGATATTTGTCAATTGACAGTCATTCATTGTCTGCTTTGGCCTCACAGGCTATGGATCAATGCAACTATTCTACGCTGCAGGGATCCGATGGAACGTCTTGTTGCGTCGTAGTGATTGACGTCGTGAGGAATTATAACACGAAGGCGTTCACATATTACCTTGGCCGGCTTGCTCCCCGGACAAAAAATTCCCTGAACATTCATTTGATTTTGATTTGGCCATCAACAATATTAATGATCTGTAGGCAGCTTTAGTTTATGAACGGAACGTCATTTCCGTCATGAGTAGTTACGTCAGTTCCATGTGGTCTAGAATACTTGTGGTGAACCGTAGATGTGAAGGTCACAACAGATACTGATTAACTTTCACGTTGCTTGACAAAGGAATTAATCCAGTTACAGACCATTAAGAATTTGCAACTTTGTCTTTTCAATCCTACGTTTTTCACGTGTAAAACAATGTCGTGATAATACCCGAATTTCAGTTTCAAGTAAACATCGTCAAGACAATGTTCAGCGATGAGGGAGGAGTAAAATCTATTGCAAAAAATGGCAAACCTGGCGGATCGAACGAACCAGCGTCCCTTGATTTCAACCCCTGCATGTAACCGACTTAGCCATGTTTAAGAACGTGGTTTTTTTTTTTGTTTTTTTTTTCGGATACAGACGTGTAAACGATTGACAATGCGATTAGGGATAATTTGACATATCACTGCCCTAAAATTATGGAGTCGAAGACGAAAAGGCGATAGAAATCTTTTTCGGTTGTTCATCCGTTCAAGAAATTATCTTAAATATATCTAGCACGGCAATAAGCAATTTCTGCTTTCGAATATTGCTTTGTGGTACAGATATCGCATATCAGGCATATCTGTTTCATTGCTCTTAACTCTTTCCAACAACGCAACGTTTAGACTTGGTTATATTGGAAGCCATTTGCAGATGTCAGTTTCAATGTGACTCGAATTTTGGGATTCTATGAGTGAGCGGAAAGTATTATTGGAAAAGGAGAAAATGCTGGTCACTAGCATTATCTCATCTTCCTTCTCCCACAATGCTTTCAAATGCCTACTGTTTTAAGGTTGTTAGAGCTCGGGATTGTTTGGTAAAGGGTTAATCTAGCACAGCAATCGGCAGTTTCCGCTGTCGAAGTTTGATTTGTGTGTTACACATCACACACCAAGGAACAACAACAGCAATTCTGTTCTGTAACCCTTAAAATGCCAAACAAATGAAAGAAGATGTTGTAGATCAGTACCAAAGATGCAGGTTTTGCAAAAAATAATAATATTATTATAATTATCATTTTCTTTCAGAATACAAAGAAGCATCATACTGCAAGTTCTCTGCTGCCCGATCTAGATCTACATTGTCCGCAATAGCAACAAATGCCTAGTAACGATATTTTTTTATGAACTCTTTTTTTCATCGGAGCATGTCGATCAATTAAAACCTAATTTAATAACTGTTGAAAAGCGATTTATCACATTTCTTCATTGAATACAGGTGATCATTTGCTGTAAGATAAGTGACAGTATGCCCACGAAAAAGAAACTTTTTTTGGTCAGTAGGCCTATGCCCACGAAAAAGAAACATTTTCGGTCAGTTTGAATTTATTATAACGATAAATCATTTTAAGAAAAACAAATTACGACGAGACAAAAACAAAATTTTCTTTATTATTTCTGTGTTAAATGGCAAAAAACAAGGATACGCTGCTGGTATAACATATGGATCAGCTATTCATGATTGTACTGACCGGAACCAAATGCTGCCAGGTACACGTTCGCAATTTCGCACTCGGCACTGTAATATCATTTGAAAATTTGAGAAACACTTCTGTTCCACTGTTTTATCAGAGATATTGAAAGGTCAGGTCTAAAATGGTGTTTTTGGTGTTGATTTGATATTTTTGTGGAAACTGGTTGCACGTTTTTCATTTCTCAGAGAATTGTTTTGAGCTTGTGACCACATACAAGAACATAGTCTATCACCTGGAATGGCATTTTTCCCTAAGATTTTTTTAGGGTTTTTGTGTTGGAGATTTAACAGAAAAAAAGCAAAACCGTTGAGGTGCCATTTTGTACTTTTCTTTCGGTCTCGGCAGACATATAGTTGATAGAAACAAACTGCAAAGCTCTGGGTTTGTCAATAAAAGTACAGTAGGGGTCAAAGATAGTGATTTTAACCATATTTTTAATGTAGCAAAATACCGTCTTATACTAGCAGAGAATCGTGTTCGATGGATGCGCAGGCTTATCAGTCCACTGTATCAATTAATTCCTCACAAGGGCACCATCATAGAGCAATGAAATCGCAGTTAGTCCGCTGGGTTGACCAACTCTGATTTTCACTGGCCCTGTTTTTGGTATCCAACTGAATCATAAACATATTCCTAGGCATGCAAATCTCACCTGTCAACATCGAAAATGTTGAAATTAATTTAGCAAGAGTCTAACTTGAATCTTTTCTTTACGATTCAATTTAAGAAATGATTCACACTGGAATTAGCTCATAATTTCAAGTGCAAGCAGGACCGGCTAAATGGGAACTACTTTTATTGTTAATTTGTACCAGAAATAATCACAACACGACAAAAAAGCTATTTCTGCTGTCGAATCTTCCCCAGTGTAACATACATCAAAGACAAAAACAGTAAGCCTGTTTCCAAAATTCTCTAAATCAAATTTTCAGTAAGTTTGCTCTTCTTCAAAGCATATCGATGAATTCAAACCTTAATTTGATAACTGGGACTTGTAAACTGATTTATCCCAGAGTCGGTTAACGATAAGTGCAAAAAAGATTATTTCCACGGAAACAAAACATTCTCTGTTAGTTGGTATTTATCAAAAGATTTTTCAGCTCGAGTAACCAACATACCACGGGCGCAAATAAATGTTTCTTATACCTTTTTGGTATCAAAGACTATCTTTGTTACTACTGTGGACAATGAGAATCCGGGGCCTCGTGTAACAACCTGTCTTGGTTTCATTTTCAAGAATAATTTAAATTTCAAAAGTTACATAATTTCTGATTGGCTATACAAATTGGTTTAGCCAATCGTAAATTTGTTACTTTTAATACTTTTTTTATACAATTGGAAAAAGAATGATATTTAGAATGGTTGTTGAAAACGGTTTCAGATCAGCCTGCATGACAACGTCCAGGCTTATCTGGGATCTACAATGTCAGATATTAGATAGCAAGACAAAAAGAAATCTCTATTTTGGCATATCTATGTCACTTCACAGACTAAGTGTTTTTGAATCACTTATTTTGCACTCAACACACCGATGTAAGTATAGGAAGATCTTGCTTTATTATCAGATTTATACCAAATTACTTCGAACATTTTACCATACCGTTTAAAATAAATAAATAAACAAACCATATTTTTTTTTCAGTAAACCGTTTCTGTAAGATTAGCTATAATTAACCTTTAGAGCGCCGAATAAACCAAATAGATATTTTCAGTTGAAAAGTAAGACCCAAATGATATTCAATTCTATAGTTGCTTTTGTCTGAAAAGATTAAGCAAAGCCGACAGTAACCAAAGACCAGAATGCAAGTTTTGTGCAGTCTGATCTTGATCAACACTGGCCGCAAAAGCAGCTATAGTTGTGAAAGGCGCTTTCAGGGTGAAATAAATCCGGAATACCACACAAAATGGCCTCAAAGAGACTATTTGATACGAAATCATATTGCCGCCTTAAAGTTTTCGACAGATACACGTCCCTTAAACTGGATATGAAGTTCGTACTCGCAAATTTATTCATTTTCAGCTTATCGCACCAATCATTTTTCTACAAATTTCAAAATTTTGCCGTCCCTAAAATGCAAAGTGGCATATTGCCGATACGGCGAAACTGGTAGAAATAAGCTTAAAATCATCGCAATGGTACCACGGAGTGATTAGCTTAGGTGGTACACAGGTGATGACGTCACAGAATTAATGTTTTGTAGATGGAAATGTCAATCTTAAACCATATCCTGCTAAAGAAGTTGAATAAAACTTTATTTTTAACATTCATTTTTTAGATAACAACATGTCCTTATCGGACAGTGTAGATCCAAGATCAAACTGCACGTTCTGTGCAGTCTGATCTTGATCTACTGTGTCCGCAAGAAGTCAGTGAGTCGCGCTTAGCAGCCGAAAGGTTAACTGGAAGCATATGTATTTGTCTCCTGTAGCTTTCCTATAGACGTTGACTTGAGATCAAGATCCAAAACACAACCAATCCAACTAAATCACGGCTTTGAAATACTACAATAACATGGGCTAAATCCGCTATAAATTTTACCTAATATCAAAATGCTAGCATATCGACTGGCAAGCCAAGGATATCAATACTTTATTTGTTTGTATAGATAACAGCCTGAAAATTAGTGGGGAAAAAAAAGGACTGATTTCAAGTTTTCGTGGCGAGTTTTTGCCGAGAACTCTGTTGCAGCAATAGGATTCCAGAGTCTGTTCCATAAATCGAGAAACAATATACGGTAATAAATGATGAGTAGTTCATACCATAAGTGAATTACGCACATCAGATTCACAATATGATAGGAGTGGGGTTCGTGGGAAAAGCGGACCGGTTCGGCATAATATGCGCACTACATTGCAAGCTTCAATCTCTTTTACTGCCTTATAAATCGTTGCCCTCTTTTATTACTATGATTCGACCGGAAGTACAGGATACGCCGGCGTCAACAAAATGTATTGCTTCACTGAAGCCACTTACATGAAGCACATTGACTTGTGGTCTGTGTAATATGACCGCTGATATCACTTGGATAGAGTGTAGACTAAGATCGAATTACATGTCTGTGCAATTTGATCTTGGTCTTGGCTTTTATGTTTTTGTTGAACTCTTTACTTGGCGACGAACTCGTCCACATTGAGAACATTCGCACACGGCATAACAAGTGTCGTTCAAACGATGAAATTCGTGCATGGAATGCTAGAAAATTTTGTGGAATAAAAAGAAGAAAATGCATGTTACATGCATTTTCTTGGCTTCCCGGAATGTTTTCAGAAAGGCTTTCTTTTCAGGGTCGAAAAAACAGTAGATCATTTTCAAAGGTTGCAAAAAATGACTCTGAACTTTCTGCACTTTGATTTTTAACTTGTCAAGAAAAGGGCTGTGAGAGCCCATGTGCACCATGTATCAAAAATTCAGAAATGGACATTCTTCATTTAAATAGCATTTAAATGTTACTTCGTGCCCATAACCAGACATTCAAATTAATTTCGGTGATTTCTATGAACTTTGAAAAGTTTCCCGAAAACTTCTAGATTTTGTTACGTTTCTGAGAAAGTGAGATGCAGTTGTAGGAATGAAGCTTTTCGCAGCTTTTCACAGTATTTCAGTTACATCGCGGTGACAATGAACTTATTCGTGTTTGTTCTACCTTTGCAGTACCTTGCATAAGGACATTTCAAGTTGAATCGCGGAACCAAGATTGTTTGATTAGAAATTCAACGCCATTATCATCAACTCAAGGGAGGGGGGCGGGCTATATCCCTGTTATTGGCTAAATGGTATGATTAACTGTAACTTATTTTTCGTTGGTCAGTGATCATATTAAAAATATATATGAGCCATGCTCTGGCAAATGGGGGCTTAATGTATCTCCGTGATGCATGATACCAAGCAAGCCATCACATGATCTTGGATCCATAAAGTCCACTTTGTGTAACAGCTGACTGAATCATGAGGTACACTGGTCCTTTGACATACAGAAAATTGACCAAGAGCGAAAAGTTTCGGCCCAGGTCAGCCTGCGCGGACTGCGCAGGCTGTCCTGGGTCGATACTTTTCGCAGATGCATTAAGCCCCTTTTTCACATAGCATGGCTCATATGAATATTTTAATTCTATTTCTTAAATCCAAGATCAACCGTCGGATTTGCTGATTCAGAACGTCTCAGCCAACCAGATGCTTAGTTGACATTGGAACGTTGAAGTATACAGCCAAAGGTGCGTATTCATCAACCGGTCTTAACAGCAGTTTTAGTCTTATTCACAAGAACTCTCTAAACTAAGAATTCTTCAAACTTGAAATTAACGCAGCTTCTGATCGGCGCAACCGTTTTGTTTAGCCAATCAGAAGTTGTGTTACTCTGTAAATCTAGAATATGACCAATAATGAAACTTACAACGGTTGGTGAATACGAGCCGAGATGACACTTGTTTGAATTCTACATTATAGACAAGAAATTGAGGTGTTATTTATTTATTTATTTATTTTTTTTTTTTTCATATATTTTATAGGAAATAATAAGCTTATAAATCACGAAATGGCGGTTGATCTACGGCTAAAAAACCCTTAGAGAATACATCCGACAAACATAGATATTGATTTGTGATTCGCTTCAAACCAGATCAAGTATCTCTGTTATTTTAAACCTCTATCTCTCTCTTATCTTTCTGTTTCTTTCTGTCTATTTTTTGTCAGAATGCCTATCTTTCTGCCTTCCCTGTCTGTCTGTGCACCCCCACCCACTCAGACATACACACACTTTGCAAAAATCTGTTACAGTTATAAGACACAAACGTGCTGGAAAATTTCGGATACGGGACAACCATGGGTCAGCAGAAATATCTATTATCACAATTTTAGATATTTTCCTTAATTTGGAGTTCTCAGTCTTTTTATATTTCACTGCATGTTCACTAATTTTCTAGCATGATTATTCAAGACAGGATGTACAAACTTTATCTTTGCAGGTTCTCGTCTTCAACTGAAAAGTGATCTAATCAAAGAGCAAAAGTATTAAAAGCACAAATGAAGGTTTGATACATAGAGGATATTTGTTTTTTTCGGTGAAAGATCGGTAATATTTTCACGAGTGGTGCAGGTGAAAGATCGAAATTTATTTCATCGAGTGAACATCATCGGTAATATTTTCACGAGTGGCTGAACATCATCGGTAATATTTTCACGAGTGGCGCAGCCACTCGTGAAAATATTACCGATGATGTTCACTCGATGAAATAAATTTCGATCTTTCACCGAAAAAAACAAATATTCTATTTATTTCATGCTTCTAACGCCTTTTTTTGTCGAGACTTCCATAAAAAAAAAAATGAAATCGGTATTCTCACTGGTCGTACCCGTGTAATATCGAAAAATATTTTCACCGCTATTTCTCGATATCCAACCGGAAAGCATGAAATAAAATGATGCAATTTATCATATAATTATGGATCCGTAAAATCCATTTTGTGTAACAACCGGCTGAATGCTGAAGTAGAGGGGTCCTTTGACATGCAGAAAATTAAGTGATAGCAAAAAGTCTCGACGCGGGTCAGCCTGCGATGATACCGTTTGCAGATGCATTAAACCCCTCTTTCACAGAGCAAGGCTCACATGTATAATTCTCAGGAAAGCACTGTGGCCATTGTAAGGCCACAATCATGTAGGGTGTCTCAAAAAGAATTCTTGCATGCTTTTGGCTGACTGTTTATGGCTGGGGGGGGGGGCAAACATAAAGTTTCAAAACCCATGTAAAAGCAGATCTAAGGTTACCAGTTCATCAAGCAAGAACAGAGTGCAGATCTATAACCCTTCGGTTGCTAAGCGTGACTCACTGACCTTTTGCGGACAGCGCAGATCAACAACAGACGGCACAGAACGTACAGTCTGATCTTGGATCTACGCTGTTCGGTAAGGAGATATTTCTCTCCAAAGAAATGAGTTTGAAATAGCATTATTCGTCTTTTTCCTCTAGGCTTGAACGTTTCATTTAACTTATTTAGCAGGTAAAGGGGTTAGAAATGAGAGGTCTTTTTTAATCTAGTTTATAGTTTACTCGAGTTGACTACAAGACTCATTATTGACTTCTTCCGGACCGTCCCTCTTCAACCGGCACTTCATACTTTAAATTTCACACGCACACAAATAAAACCTGCTGCACTTCATGGCCTATGATATTATTCTTTTAAGATTACAGCAGTCTCAACGGATTGCATTGTTGTTTATGGCAAATGCCATTCGTATGGATATTCAAAGCGTAATTATTAAACAATACAGACACATACATTACACATCATTTCACTTAATTTTTTTCTGGATTTATTTCACACAACTGACGTGCATAACAATGACTTGACAGGTAGGATGTCCTTTAACCCTTTCAGCGCCATAGGCGAAAACAGGGACTTTTGCGGACGGCATAGATCAAGATCAGACTGCACAGAACGTGCAGTCTGATCTTTAATCTATGCCCTCCGCTTGTTTTGTCAAGTCTATATGATAAAAATCTTCCGGAGACTCAGTTGATTGTATTTACAGCCATCAAAAGAGGCCGAATTAGTTTATTTGGCGCCGAAAGAGTTAAACCTTCAGTTTGTATAATACTGACAGTTGATATTGTAATTAAAGTAACATTACCTGCCAAGAGTAAACAAAGCGGATGTTAAAATGTATTTAAATTTAAATCATACGATTTAAAATTGCGGAATTTATTTTGAAAATGACAGTCTGTTGTTATACTGTCGGTCCAAGTGTTAGTCGCAGGCAGAGAAATTTATTTCAAAACCAGGTTAAAAGCTGCCTGGTCACTCTATCTTTTCAGTTTACTTTTAGCCTGATTTTCAAATTCATTTTTCTGTTAGCGACTAGCACTTTGAACCGACCACACAAAAAGAGATTGTCATCTTCACAATATTTTCGGGACTTTTGAATGGAATGATTTGAATTTCAACGCATTTTAACACACGCAGTGTCTTTTGGGCCGTTATTGGGCCTTTGATATTGTAATCAAAAGGCAGCCTCATTATATTGTGACTGTAAACCTTGACTGCATTTTCAACAGTTTACACCACAGGCGATGTAATAAATGATTAATTTGATATAAAGTTGTAATGAAAAAGAGAAATTAAGATAAAATGAAGATAAAAAAATACAATAAATAAATAAATAAATAAATAAATAAAAGAATACTAATGATAAAGAAAAGAAATTCCACTTTTATACATACTAAAATTCCAATATTCCTTTGGGGAGTGAATAACCCTAAACTAAGCTTTAACTAACTGATTACTCCCTCTCTCTCTCTCTCTCTCTCTCTCTCCTTCTCTCTCTCTCTTTTTACAACGTTTTGCGTCCTAGTCTGATCTTTATCTACACCGTCAGAAAAAATTGCAAAGAGACGCTTTTGGCGTTGGAAGGATTGAACATTTGGATGTAGATGAAATAAAAACAGTATGGTAAAAATTACAATGACAATGTAATGACTAAGAAATAGCCAAGGAGTTCTCTGTCCATTCTTAACCCTTAGGCTGCTAACCGCGACTCACTGACCTTTTGTGGACAATGAAGATGAAGAGCAGACTGCACAGGACGTGCAGTTTGATCTTGGATCTACACTGTCCGCTAAGGAGATATTTTTCTTAAAAAAAAAATTGAAAAAGCAACAAACGGGTGTTTACTATATATTTAAAATTTCATTTAAATTACTTAACAGGTCAAAGGTTAATTCTGTCCCACTCTTATTTCCAATATTGGTGGTAGGATTGACTGAGATAGAACCTTCTATCTCAGCCAATCAGATGACTTGTCCTAAAACTAGGAACTATAAAAACATTTGCAACCCTTGGTACGAGCGAACTAGGAACGATATCAACTACTTTCTAGGTAACAAAATTTCTGATTCGTCAAAAATAAAATCATTTGCAAGAAATAAATTTCATCTTATTCGAATGACGTGATTTGTGAAGAGTAAAAACATTGTTAGAAAAGTAGAAAATACTAGTCAACAGTTAACATGTATTTTTCCCTTTTTTTCACAATATTTAGAGGTTTCTCTCCAGGGTCGTTAAAACTAGGGATTGTTTTGTAGGTATAAAGCGTTAACTAGAGGTGTTTTTTAGAGCCAGAAATATGTATGTAATCCCTTTTGGCACGCAAGCACATCTAGAAATTAGTTATTGGTTTTTGTCTTAAGAGGAACTGTTACAGTTTGTCATTTTGTATCATCTTGTACCACAATAATTGGAGCGGTAAATCAATGGCTGCCAAGTGCTTGTAATTGAACATGGAAGGATGTATGAGGGGTTTTCCAGAAGTTCGTGGACCTTTCTTCATATTTCATTCACTTTTCATTCTTACTCTGCCATTCATGGCAATTGATGCATTTTGCGGAGCGTGTAAAACAAGATCAGCCTGCACATACGTGCAGTCTGATCTTGCTTTACACTCTCCGCTGCTTTGTCAGCAGTGTAGGTCATCTGGATACCAATCAGTGCCAGTAAACCCAATGTTATCTATTTTTGTAATGGTTCACAATTTTCTTTAGCACAATAAAAGTTAATCAAAAGTCATTGAAATGTACATGAATTTGTTATTGCAGACTTTATATAAAACTTAATCATGCCAGTATTCTTCATAGTGTGGTTGATAGACGTTGCCATAGAGACATACATAGCGCTTGGCGGAGCACGTTGTGCTTTTTTAGCTCACCTGAGCACAAAGCGGTCAGGGTGAGCCTTTTTGAGCCTTTGTGATTGTGCTGTGTCCGTCGTCCGTCGTGCGGCGTCTGTCGTCCGTCGTTCAGGCGTCAACAATTACCTTGTGTGCACTCTAGAGGCCACGTTTTCGGTCAAATACCCATGAAACTTGGTCAGAATGTTTGTCTTGATTATACCTGAGACAAGATCGGGCCATATCGGGTCAAAATTTAGGAAAACCTTGTGTGCACTGTAGAGGCCAGATTTTTAGCTCCACTAGCCGAAGGCCAGCGGGCTTATGTCATGGCCCGGTGTCCGTCGTGCGTCCGTCCGTCCGTGTGTTAACTTTTATTTCAAACATCTTCTTCTCTGAAACTACCCATCCAATTTTCATGAAACTTTACAGAAATGATCCTGCTATGGTCCTCTTCAGAATTTCTTGAAAGAATTTGATTCCTTCAAAAACTCTGGTTGCCATGGCAAGAAAACTGAAAAATATTGGAAATCTTTAAAAATCTTCTTGTCTGAAACCATAAGGCATAGGGCTACCAAATTTGGCATGTAGCTTTATGTAGTAGACCTCTATCAACTTTCAAATTATAGCCCTGGGGTCAAAATTGGCTCTGCCCCAGGAGTCACAAGTTTTACATCGGCTTAAATAGAGAAAACTTTAAAAATCTTCCTGTACCTAGCCATAGGGCCTAGAGCTACCAAATTTTGCATGTAGCTATATCTAGTGGGCCTCTACCAAGCAGGCCAAAATTTTAGCCATGGGGTCAAAACTGGCCCTGCCGCAGGGGTCACAAGTTTTACATGGGCTTACATAGTGACAACTTAAGAAATCTTCCTGTATTTTTTTTTTTTTTTTTTTTCTTTTTGAAATTAGCCTTGCATCAGGGGTCTTATGTTTTACAGAGGCTTCATATGGACAAAACTTGAAAATCACCTTATTTATAACCATACAGCATAGACTTGTATTATTTTGGCATGTGGCTTTATCTTGTGGACCTCTACCAGGGTTCAAGTAATTATAGCTCTGGGATCAAAGATAGCTTTGCCCTGCGGGTCTCAACTTTCACATGGGCTTCTACAGAGAAAACTTTGTAAGTCTTCATTTTGAAACCATTTGGCTCAGAATTGAAATGTTTAGTATTTTAGGTTTATATTTATAAGCCAGTGGAGCGATACAGGGCCATCATGGCCCTCTTGTTAGTCCAATGCTCACGAAACCTTGTCAGATTGTTTGTCTTGATGAAATCTCGGTCAAGTTTGAAATTTGGTCATTTTGGGTCAAAAAGTAGGTCACCAGATCAAATTTTAGAAAAAGAATTTGTGTGCACTCTAGAGGCCTGATTTTCAGTCTAATACTTGTGAAACTTGGTCAGAATGGTCATGCTGGATCAAAAAGTAGGTCACTACGACAAATCCTAGAAAAAACCGTTTTTGCACTCTAGAGGCCACATTTTCAGCCGGAAACTCATGAAACGTAGTGACTCATTTCATCTTCATTTTATGAAACTATAATTATTCTTGTATCTTCATGCAAAATGTTGCCCCTGCCGGCTGCAAGGTTTCATAGATTACGACGGATAGAAATGCATTTCATTTTCTGCAAGCCTTCGAAGACATCGTTGTTGTCGTTTCCGGTTTCAAATTAGGACAAATACCTTGAGTTTCTCAATCCCTTACACCATATACATAAGTAATCTATCTATGTTTTCACAGGTTATCAAATTCTGAGCGATTCTACAAACTCAAAAAATCTAAAACGACAACAGTGCTTTCTTTGAAGGCCGCCAGAGAAATGCTCATGTATTCTCAGATATTTTTGGAAAGGAGAAATATCTTGACTTCGCCCTGTACTAAATACTATCCTGATCTTATGACCTTAAGAGAGAAAACTTTTGAAAACAATATTAGAAAAGGAGAAAAGCTTATACCCGGTATTTTCTCCTTTTCCAAAAGTATTTTCTCTCCCTTCAAAGACAAATACAAATCTTTAATTCACATTTTACTTCCAAAAATGCTTCCAGTTTGGGTTCAGTCTAAGACTTTGTTTTCTGGGAAAGTGTTAATTAGCTGATAAACCTCTGAAATAGACCAAAAAGAAAGGTCACGTGACGACTACGTGAGACTTCCTCACGTATTCCCAGAATGGTTTATCCGTTAAACTTCTAAATGAATGAATTGTACATCCGTAGTTAACCCTTATCCTACCTCACGTGACCACAGATGTAATTTGCAGAGAGTATAGACCAAGATCAGCCTGCACATGCATGCAGTCTGATCTTGCTCTACTCACTCCGCCTCACCATAAATTGTTCCAAGCCTATAATACCGATGTAAAGGCCCCCCGCCCCAATTCCCTACTCCACCATCCACACTTCTGAACTCTTTCATCGCCGATAAATCTAAGACCTCTTTTGACGACTGAAAATACAATCAACTGAAACTCACAGTTTTATACTAAGATTTGACTAACTAGTCTGATCTTTATCTATGCCGTCCTATGGTTCTAAAAGGGTCAATGACATCTAAATATGTTAAAGTCAAGAAGATAAATACGCCTGGGCATGGTCTCAGAAGATCCAAAATATTGCAAAACAATAGCTGTTTTTGAGGGGTGGGGGGATCACAAAAACTGTAAAAATCAAATATTACAAAAAAAAAGTGTACTTCAAAGATCAGACTGCATAATCTCTATGCCTGATCCTGATACACAGAGCCGGCCTAAGCATCCAAAGTCAAGCTTATCATACCAAGGGTGTAATCCTTAACCTGCTAAATAAGTTAAACTTTCAAGCCGATAGTAAAAACCCGAATGTTGCTATTTCAAACTTATTTCTTGTTGCAAAAATATCTCTTTATCGGACAGAGTAGATCAAAGATCAGACTGCAAGTTTTGTGCAGTCTGATCATAATCTACACTGTCCGCAAAATGTAAGTAAGCCGCGCCTAGCAGCCTAATGCTTAATGGCTTTTCGTACCGGAAACACGTGACACGTTTCCGTCACTTCTGTCTATTACCTCGGCGATTGGGATTTGTGAAAGAAAACGTAGCTTCCAGAAATAGCTTTTTAATCTGGCCCATTAACATTTCTACAGTTACCTCGATGTCTTTCATTGTGTTGTTTTCTTATTTCTTCGCGTATTAACCCTTAGGCTGCAAAGCGAGAGTCAGGGCGCTCTTGCGAATAGTGTAGATCAAGATCAGACCGCACAAAACGTGCAGTATGATCTCTTATCTATATTGTCCGATACGATATGCTATTTCCGGAGAAATCAACTTTGAAACCACGATATTTGGGTTTTTTTCAATAGAGTGGAAATTTGTTTCATTTATTCAGCAGTTTTAAGGGTTAACTGTGTTTCTTTTGCTGGTGACTGTTTGCGTCATACAGCGCACAACTTTAAAAAGCAGTGTTGAAAAAAACAGGAAAAAGAAAACTCTGTCTAGATAATGTGACCATACCGAACATCATCTATCTTTTCTTCTTTATTATTTTCTTCTTCTTCGTTCTTTTTTTTTTTTTCTTTTTCTTAATAATAATAATAATAATAATAATCATCATCATCATCATGTACTACCACCACAACCAACCAACCAGAGACAAAACAAGAACAAAGCAGAACAACCAAACGCATAGGCACGAACGAATAAACAAGCAACAACAACAAAGAGTTGTTAGCACAGAGATTGAATTCAAATAATGTAGAGCACTTCCATCATTCATTTTCTTTTCATTATGTTTGGCTTGTCTTGAAATGTTACGGTAGTTCTTTTCGCTTGTAGGGATATTTCATCCTAAAATTTGGGTCATGCGTGATTTGTGTTTACTCTTTCCTTAACGACAACATTTTGGACTTGTCGAAATTGACAGCTTTTGCAGACGACACACCAAATGTAGCAGAAATGTTTGTCTTTGAAAGTGTAGAAAACCTGCTTACCAGCATTTTCTCCTTGTCCCACAAGGTTTTCAAAATGCTATTTCCTCAGCGTGATTTAGACTCGGGATGGAGCGGTAATGAAATGATAGACATCCCGTTCCTTACCAGCATTTTCTCCTTTCCCACAAGGTTTTCAAAATTCTACTTCCTCAGCGTCGTTTACACTTGGGATTGTTTGGTAAAGGAATAATTGACATCACTTTCGTTACCAGCATTTTCTCCTTTTCCCACAAGGTTTTCAAAGTGCTTTTCCCTGAGGGTCGTTAAAACTCGGGATCATGTGGTAATTTCCCTTCGAGCCCCCCTGGTTGATGTTGAGGATCGGAAAGCCACTATGCTTATTACTAAACCCACATCGAATGCAACAGTATTTGAGCCATGCTCTGGCAAAAAGGGGCTTAATGCATTTCCGTTATGCATGATGCCAAGCAAGTCATCACATGATAATGGATCCATAAAGTCCGTATTGTCTAACAACCGACTAAATCATGAGGTAAGCTGGTCCATGGACATGCAGAAAATGGAGCAATAACAAAAGGTTTTGACACTGGTCAGTCTGCGCAGATGCATTAAGCCCTCTTTTCACAGAGAATGGGTCATTTGTTTGAGACACATGACACATATTGATATTTGTAATTTAGTATCTAAGAGGTCCTGAAATTGGCACCATAGCTGAGATAGATTTCCCAGTAGAATAGGCTTAATGAAGCAACAGGCCGCCGAGAAAATATAAGTGGAATCATGATCGAGGGCAGAAAAAGTCTCTCCATCAAGTAAATGTATTTCCAGCCTAAAAATAGCCTAGGAGTCGTAGTTAAATAGTGAAACAATTTGTTATTCTTTCATCAAGAGGACAGAAGTGTTTTTTTTTTATTTTATTTTCTTGACCTGTAAGAATTTGATTGTGATCAGAGCGTTGTAAAACCCTTTACCGAACAATCCTGAGAGTTTACGATCCAAGCCAAAAGGCTTATGAAAACATCGTGAGAAAAAGGAGAAAATGCTAATCACCAGCATTTTCTCCTTTTCCCACAGTGTTTTCTAAACTTTCATGAATAAATTCCTACATTTTGGCTGCATTGAGTTTGTCGTCTGCAGATGCTTTCAATTTGGACAAGTCTAAATATTTGTCAATTGGTAAGGAGTTAACGCACCGTTCTTGTTTAGTTGTAGTTTTGATATTCAAAGACCAGTCGTCATATTTGCTGAGATAGAACGTCTCATTCAATCAGATGGTTAGAATTATAGAATGAACATGAAATATCTTTAAAAAAGACAGACGGCGTAATTTTGCCCGCAAATAGGCAGGGGCCCTTAAAATACACATGTTTACATTTTTTTTTACCAATCACAAATTTCTATTTATTCGTTTTTTATCAGTACCAAAAAGTAGGTCAAAAGCCAGCACAATCAGCTACGCCGCAACAATAGTCAGAAGTTTTGCAAAATGCAGACACAGGAAAGGTATTGAATTAGATGCATGAAGGTGTTAACGTGTTTCAATTTATTAGAAAATGTCATCCGTTCTTTAAAGGTACTGTGCTTGATAGATCCTTTTCTTTGTAATCAGTCGAACTTGCAATTATTCAAATACATCGACAAATTCAAATTTTTACCTTTGTGACGGCTGAAAATTTATCAACTGAAACACAGAAATAATTTTTCAGTTGAAAGTTTCTACTAAACAAGCAGACCTTTGCAAAAGCACACCGTGTCCCCAAGGTGCTGAAAGGGTTAATTTTTAAGCCACTTGTATTTTCTTTTTTTTTTGCAGGCATTGGCCGGTGAACTATAGGAGGTGAAATGGGTGATTTTATTACAAAAGGTTACCCAGACTACGACACCAGATCAAATCTGTCGTACTACATCTATATGGATGGTGGCGTACCGGAAACACCGATGCATGAAGCTTTCATGCAAAACATTCAAAGAAACACTTCGATCATTGGGATAGTTATATCGGTAGTGTCTTTTCTTGTAAATGTCCTTGTAATCTACTGCTGCTCCAAAGATTCAGTCCTCAGTAAAGACATATTCTATGGGCAAATCGTGAACTTTTCAGTCGCTAATATTTTGATAAGTGTGTTCGTGATACCTCTTACTGTGTACTATATTTTACAACCTTGGTTACTTGGACATATCTTGTGTAAAACGTGGATTATCTTTGACGTGTTGTTACCATTTACATCATTTGTGATACTTTTAATTCTAAACATTGACAGGGTGATGCTGATGTCCCATCCGAATGTGTATTCATGTACTTTTAAGAAGTGTTTAACTCAGCTTGTAATTCTGTCGCCATGGTTAATTGCTATTAGTATTGTGGTACCGCTCTGGACTTCTGGATCCCTTCCATATACCAATCATCCCGGGGAATGTATTATCATCATAACCAGCGAGGCTGCCGTGGTTTGTCCATTGCTTACTTACTTTGTGCCACTGTTCGTTATTATTATCCTAACACTTCGTATGTTATTATTGCGACTGAGACAGCAACACCAGGGCCAGAGAACTTGTGCAACGGACCGAGGTACAACCGGAGAGGCTTCAACAACCGAGTTGATGGAAAATACCGAGATGATCGAAATGAACAGAGAACATAGAAAAGAAGTAAAACATTGCCAGGGAAACAGTGTTACCGTTCTTTGTGTTGTAAACTTTGTCTTTGTTACTATGTGGTTTCCATATCAATGTATTAGTTTTCTATTGGCCACGTGTTCCTCACAAACGTGCATTCCATCGATGGAGCTTAACCAAGTAGCTACATGGCTTGGAGCGGCCAGCGCAGCTGTTGTACCTGTTTTATGGTTTATTGATACCGGGCTATTGAACACTTTAAAGACATTATGTGTTGTTAAAGTACGTGCACCTCAGTTCGAACAAGGACCGCCTAGTGAAGAAACCTTCGTGTGATAGTATTATAGTATCAGAGCTCTTTTGTGCAACACTTTTTGTTAAAAGGAGTCAATGAGAAAAAGAAAACTGCTCAACCAAATATACAGGTACTGTGCATGCGATGTACCATGTTTCATAACAGAAAATATTGTGAAAAGATAAAATAGCTCATTTTGAGCCAAGTTAAATACGGAAAATTATATACACAGTCCCTGATGTCAATCTACATTTTTCGCAGAGACAACTTGAAATAACATTTTTTTGCAAAAAGCGTAACAAAATTATTGTATTGCTCCTTTGTGGGATTGGTTTTTGACGTTGAAATTCACGAATCGTTTAATACTGTTAATTATCTCTTTCACTGCCTATGTCGCCTTGGATAGCCTTTGCGGACGGCGTAGATTAAGATCAGACTTCACAAAACGTGCAATCTGACCTTGGATCTACACCGTCTACAACCTAATGCTAATCTTAGATCAAACTTTGCGTCAAATACAATGAAAATATACTTGTAGACCTTGAGAAAAGTCAAATCCATTTCGGTGGCAGCGAAAGAGTTAATGCATTGATCAATTCACGTGCATATACATCTAAGGCTTTACCATTTGTCAAACCAACCAGTTTTTTAAACGGCCCATAGGAAAACTGCGGGTGAAAACATTGTGGAAAAAAGGAGAAAATGCCGAGAACATGTATTTTCTCCTTTTCCCACAATGTTTCCTACCACTCCAAAGACACATCCAATCATTTAAGCGCATTTTTTCCGTCTGCAGATGCTTTCAGTTTAGAAAAGCCAAAAAGTTATGTCGTCTGGTACAGCGTTAACGAACCATTCACAAAATGATTGGATCAATCCCTGGAGATTGCAGTTTAGGTTTGTTTGGCATTTTGACCTACAATGTGTTGTTGACATGGACTATATCGATGGAAGCTTTGGTTAAAGTAGTCGCACGTAGACAGGAGACATGATGTTTGCTTGGTTTTATACAGGTTTTCAGCAATAAGTCGGTTACATCTAAGCTATCTCTAGGTCTATCCATTTCTTTCCCTGAGTTTTTATAACTCTTGTTTACACTGTCATGTAACTGGAATAAAGTTAAAGACGCTGTGTAAAATTAGTTGAAATGTTAAAATAAATTAGCCATGCTCTGTGGAAACGTGGCTTATTGCATCTGCAAAAAGTAGCGACCCTGGTCAGCATGCACAGTCTGACCAAGGCCGAAAATGTTTGCCTTTGTCAATGGGCAATTTTCTACATGTCCAAGGACCAGTTTGACTTATGATTCAGACGGTTGTTAGACAAAAATGAAAATGGATTTTATGGATCCATGTTCATGCCATGCTTTGCTTGGTATCATGCTTCATGGAGATGCATTAAGCCCCTTTTGTCAGAGCAGGACTCAAATTAGCCGCACTTTTGGAAAGGGGGGTCTAATGCATCTCTGTGATGCATTGCATCAAGCACGTCGTTATCTAACTATGGATCCATAGAGTCTATTCTGTGTAACAAACAATTGAATCAGGATGTAGATTTTTGCTTTGACGTGCAGAAAGTTGACAGATAGCAAAAAGTTTCGACCCACATCAGATTGCGTTGACTGCTTCGCAGGCTGACATTGGCCGATATTTTTTTGCAGATACATCAAACCCCCTTTTCACAGAGCATGACTCAATTATGATATACCTTCCAAGGGTTTAGATGAATTTACAAACCAGTCCATTCTGTACCAGACGACAAACGTGTAGACTAGTTAATATTGGAAGTGTTTATAGACAACAAATTAAATGTGCATCAGCTAATGGAAAATGTTTCTGAAAATGTAGAAAAAATGTGGGGAAAAAGAGAAAAAAAATCGTGGTTAGCAGTGATTTATTATTTTCCCACAATGTTTTCAAATGCATCTTTACCCCCGGGTCGTTAAAACACGGAATTGTTAAGAAAAAGGTTGATATCACCTTTAGTGGTGATATCACCTTTATAGTGACGATACCACTCTTACAATGACAATATCATTTTTGCCTATACTACTTTTTTGGCACAGATAACCTTTTAGCTTAATCACCCTTTCTATTTCTGAGTTTTTCCCATTCTTAAAGTTATATAATAAGCAGAAAATAACTGGAATCGTCCGATATGTAAAACATTTGACTCAAATGGGTTGCTAGTCCGGTTTAGAAACTCGTCCTACGGACTCGTCTTTCAACTAGCTTATACCCTATTCAAGTGAAATACTATAGATATAAGACTAACGCATTTTGATTACTCTCTATGTACATTTTTTTATGATTATTGTTGTGAAAAATAGTCACCCTTAAATGCTGCAGTGAGTAGTTGGCAATCGTTTGATAAGGTCGTCAAAGTCTCTGGTGTGAAAACAAGGTTTTTCATTGGATATTGCTGAATTTCTTACTCAAATGCCTTATAAATAAACATGGAAAGATTTCTGACCGTAGCCTTATCAGTGCTTCTAATCAGAATATGAAATTTATGTCTTTGCAATATATCAGATATTTAGGTCAGGTTTAATCTGGAGCTATTTTTGGGTAAACTTTTCTTATAAAAAAAAAAGGTCGCAAAAAGGAACACATCAAAATGTGATGACTTGGTTTTTTATCACTTTAGTAAATCTGCTAGTATCGGCGCATTTGTACATTGGCCATTATTTATTACCTCATATTGAAAGTATTCCGATCAAAGCAGGCTTGAAATTGCAACATTTAGGTATTGTTTTCTGCCATGACTGATTCTGTCAGTTTAATCTATTTAAGGCTCCCAAGGTTTAACTGCAATCTGGTTAATGTAAAGCCTATATCCACCAACCATTCTTACTATCATTCTTGGACCAATCAGAAATTGCGTTGCTCTCTAAATCAAGAATGGGGCTGATTATGTGGATTCGATATATGAAAAGAAACGGAGAACAATTGGAATATTGCAATTTCAAGTTTTGCCAAAGTTCAACTTTCTGCCTGTATAGCCTTACCGTAGTGCTATTTTGTCTTTATATAACTTGTATGTCTTACTGAATAAAATGTTTTTAAAAAAAAAGCCATTTGCATCTTTTATTATCGTGAAATAATTGTTAGACATCAATGTGACAATAGAAGAAATTGCTCTTGTCGAGCAATTTTTCCTTTAGACACAATGCTATGATTTCTTTTTCATATATCAAGCCTTCATTCATGTTGATTGTCTTTTTCCGTGGCGAAACAATTATTTGAATGCATACCATTAAAACTAGAAACTGTTTACTACTAGCAGAATAGATATTGTATCAGTATATTACTAAGGGATCCTTGCAGCATCCGAGTAATTACGAAACATCAGTTTGATTAAATATTAAAAGCTGTAATAACTTATAGTAGGTGAAGAACCTTTGCATGGTCTCCAAAGATGGTGTAGAGGTATTTATACTTACGTAAATAAAAGCAGTCACATGAGATGGTGTAAATATACTTTGACTTGCCCATATTTATTCTTGGAATATTCATATTTACGTAATTAAAGGCGCTCACAAAGGATGTACTTTTACTGGCCCAAATTTATCTTAGGAGTGCTTATATTAGCGTTAATAAAGGCGGCCACATGGGGGAGATTAGCCTGGGTTCCAGTCCGATCATTTTGACAAAGTAAAAGCCGGATATAAAAGAGGAAAAAAAATGATCGGACTGGAGACCAAGCTAGGGGGTGATGCCAATGTACTTTTATTGACCCAAATTCAGGACAGAACAGAAAAGAATTTTATTGTTATAAGTAAATACAAATACTTCTAGCAAACAAAATAAAGAAACTTGCAGTCGTGAGGGGTTAACAGAGAGAAACTAATTCTTACATAAATGATGTTTTAAAAAACATTTTTGTTCTTATAGAGCCCCCCCCCCCCCCCCCCATCTAAAAAAAACCTATCGAAATTTTCAGACCAGAAACGAATAATCAAATAGCATTTCTTTTTTTCTTTTCAGAAATTCATTCACTCGAGGAATGTTTATATTTACGTAAATAAGGGCCGTCAGATGAGGTGGTGTAAAGATACTTTCACTTGCCAAATTTACCCAAGGAGTATTTTTATTTCCGTAAATAAACGCGATCACCTGTGGTGTTGTAAATATATTTTTACTTGCACTTGCCCAAATTTACTTCTGAAATATTTATACGCACTTAAATAAAGGCAGTCACATTAGCAGGTGATGCTGACCCCTAGCCTGCTAAATAACTTACATAAAAACTTTCAAGACGCTAGTAAAAACCCGAATAATGATATTTTAAACCTACTTCTTTGGAGAACAATATCTCCTTATCGGATAGTGCAGATCCAAGATCAGACTGTACTTTCTGTGCAGTCTGATCTTAATCTACACTGTACGCAAAAGGTCAGTGAGTTGCACTTAGCAGCTTAAGGGTTAATATACTTTTTCTTGCCAAAAATTATCCCAGTAGTATTTATATTTACGTAAATAAATACGATCATATGAGGTTAGGTAGATATACTTTTACTTGCCCAAATTTACTCCATTAATATTCCTATTTACGTAATAAAGGCAGTAACATGAGGTGTAGTGAATATACGTCTACTTCCCATAAATTTATGCCAGGATTATTTTAATTTCGTAAATAAAGGCAGTCACATGAGGATGTAAATACACTTTTACTTGCCCTCAATTTTACCCGGGAGCACTTAGATCTACGGAAATAAAGGCAGTCAAATAAATTGGTGTAATATACTTCTATACGAGGTGGTGTAAATATAGGTTTACTTGCCACATTTATCCCCGGAATATTAATATTTACATAAATAAAGGCGGTTAAATGAAGTGGAATAAATATGCTTTTAGTAGCCCAGAATTTCCCCAGAAGTATTTAAAATGTGTGTACATGACAATATACGTAACTTACTTACGCAAGAATCGTCGCTAACGTGGACTAAAGCAATATAAAACCCGGTGTGATCTGCTTAAACTCTATACCAGACGACAAAAAATGCCGACTTATCCAAATTGAAAGCATTTACAGACGACAATTTAAATGTGGCTGAAATGATTAAATTTGTCTTTTAAAGGCTAGAAAACATTGTGGGAAAAGGAGAAAATGCTGGTTACCAGCATTTTCTCCTTTTTCCACAATGTTTTCAAAAGGCTTCTTTCTAAAGGTCGTTTAAACCCGGGATAGTGCGGTAAAGGGTTAAATGGACTGACATCCGACAACTTGTCTCGTTCGGGAATTGTCTCGGCCTTCTTCGGTAATTGTGATGTCAAACAAAGTAGAAAGTCGTGTTCCTACTCCGGCAGCAAATTTTCTCGGTTACGTTAATTTAGGTTCATTGTATGGCTGCATGCAATTTAGAACTCTTTATTGCGTGTAAAATTCGTTTGAAATTGCACCAAAATAATTCAATACAAGCTTGAAATTTTCAATAAAATGCATAAATGGCACAATTGCGCTTGACGGAATGAAAAAGTGGCTCTTAGACTTAGTTAAAATATAAGCAAGTAACAATGAATTTTCAAAAAGTTTTCATACAAGATGATTTGTGTGTGTGAAACATATTTCCCCTCCTCTAGTAGGTTTTTTTTTTCCTATTTTCATCAGTAATCGCTCTGACCTTGAACTAATAACCATTGCTTACTTGGAAATCAACCAACCAACCAAACCAACCAACCAGTCAATCAAGTAAATTAAATAAACATGTATATGGATTATTTGTTAAATAAATCTTACAGTATCTACAAGACAAAAAAGATGAATAACTGTTGTCAGTCTACATGCAGTTGTCCGCATTCGTTTCCGTTTATAGACAGGTTTATTTATTACGTTTCCGCACAGAACAAAAATAAAATCCAGTCTGAATTAATTCTCCATTCGTTTCCCTCAATGACGTATTAGCTCTCATGTAGAGAGACGCGCGAATAAAAGGCAGATTTGATTAATGTTGTTTTGTTCTTTTGAAGACGAAATTCTGTTGCTGCCGTCAAGTTTTCGACGTAAACACATCCCTAAAGCTTGAAACCGGGCTACAATTTCAACTTTGTACCTGTTAACCCTTAGGCTGCTAGGCGCGACTCACTGACCTTTTGCGGACAGTATAGATCAAGATCAGACTGCACAGAACGTGCAGTCTGATCTTGGATCTACACTGTCCGATAAGATGTTCTTTCTCCCGAAAATAATTTTGAAATAGCAATATTTGGGTTTATACTATCGACTTGAATGTTTTATTTTAGTTACCTAGCCGGATAAGGGTTAATCCTAACAACAATAAGGAAGAAGGAGCGGTGCTCTGGCAAAAGGGGGTTAAGGAATCTCCTTGATGTATTATACCAGGCAAGTCATCACATAATTATGGATCCATCAAATCTATTTTATCAAACAACCGACAGACTTTTGAGGAAGGAGGGCCCTTGGACATGCAGAAAATTTACAAATAGCAAAAAAGTATCGACCCATGTCAGCCTGCGCGGACTGTGCAGGCTTCTATGGGTCGATACATTTTGCAGATCCATTATACCCCGTTTTTGCATGACTCAAATTAATGTGCGTGGCATGGTAAACAATGAGCCAATATTTTATAAAAGTGCAGAAATTATCGCGAAATCTGTACATTACAATAGTATTACAGGTACTTACAGCAATGTAAACTTTATTGATTTCCTATCAGTCTATCGCAAGGAGAGAAGAGCGGGTACCAGTTCAACCATTTGCATATATCCATGCCATAAATATGTACTGTATAATTTAATCACACTGCGATATCGTCGCGATGTTTTTTGGCCCTCATCCAGCTGTAACATATAGCATTTGTAACGTTATTTTAATTTAATGTTAATTATATATATGAACCATGCTCTTTTGAAAGGGGGCTTAATGTATCCGCGGAAAGTATCGACCCAGGTCAGCCTGCGCAGGCTAACCTGGGCCGAAACTTTTCGCTATTGGTCAATTTTCTGTATATCCATGGACCAGTCTACCTCATGATTAAGTCGATTATCAAAAGCAATGGTTTTTATGAATTCATAATTATGTGATGGCTTGATCGGTATAATGCATCACGGAGATGCATTAAGCCCCCTTTTGCAAGAGCGTAGCTCATATGAGCCGCGCTCTGGCAAAAGGGAGCTTAATGCATCTCCGCAATGCATTATCCCAATCAAGTAATTACTTACTTGTGGTTGCATAATGATAGGCTGACCTGGGTCGATACTTTTCGCAGATGCATTGAGCCTCTTTTTCATAGAGCATGGCTCATATATTACAGGTATCAGGCGAAATATCGAAGACACCTCTATTTTGATCATTGTTGAAAATGTCAAAATGACGACAAAATTTTAGTCTTTTCCATAATGAAAAACTTGCAGTCGAGATATCGGACAAGGCTAAATTGATGGGATTTCTCTAAGCCTTAAGCTGCTAAGCGCGACTCACTGACCTTTTGCAGACAAAAGGTGCAGTCTGATCTTGGATCTACACCGTCCGTTAAGGAGATATTTTTCTCCAAAAATGAGTTTGATATAACATTATCCAGGCTTTTACTATATGCTCGATAGTTTTATTTAACTTGTTTAGCAGGATAAAGGTTAAAGGCAGACACATTGTAGAAGAAAAATGCTGATCCCCGGCACTGTCTCCGTTTCTTACAATTTTTTCACAAGTTTTCTTGCTCAGGACTTTTTTTTAAAAAATATGTATTTTTCATGTTTTATTCTCATTCTCTTTCGAGGTCACCACTTAGTTATACAGGTAAAAATGTTTGCCCTCCCTCCCCATCCCAAACATTATCTTTCGCCCCCAGAATTAATCAAAGCACTGAAAGCACTGCCGAGGTGGGATGCGTTTAATCCAACATAAGTCGAAAGTGTTAGACCAAATATGCATGTAGTGCTGCATTGTATGTCAAAAAGAGTTGTACAGAAAAATTAACATTTGAAGAACGTTAACTTTATAAAAGTAATGAAAAGGATTTACATTGCATTTTAAATTTTTACTTGCCCGATCGCTTGCTTGCATGTGTATTTAATTAAATCTATAAAACAACTGATTCAGCTTAATGTCAGTTCACAACATAATATTTTCATGTCACTTCTGATATTTTCATATACACCTGGTTGATTACTATACCGTTTTTCCGAGTAAATGAGTATTTCTCAAATAAATCCCGGAACACATTTGCTATTTTCAAACTACGTGTATTTGCTTGTAGCCAAAACCAAAACAGATACCGGTGAAATTTACATGGAAAACCTGGGATTTACCAAGGTATGTCGGTTGTTCTCAATTATGTCTCATAAATATTTCTAAACGAGGCGATTAGCAAAAAGCCCTGCATAAAGTGACAGACGTCCCTGGTCTTTTTCAATAATTAAGTTCTTCTATATGGGGTTAATTACATTTTTTTGCAGCAAAAAACATAATTCGACTTCTCCATGAGTCTGAACAGGTGGTGGCCTTATCGAGTAGTTACCATAAATCGAAAAGACAGTCGTCGCTGTAAGTTTAATTTAGCACCTCTGCCAAAGGCCAGTGAGCTTATCCTTTGTCCGTCAAAGGCGTCTACAAGCGTCCTTAAACGTTTATTCTAAACCATTTCCTTCTGTGAGACTACTGAAATTTGACAACTTGGCAGATATGATCCTACAGTGGTCTTCCTAAGAATTAATTTGAAAAAAAAAAAAAAAAAAGACCCCATCCAGAGGCTTTTTAAACAAAGTATATAGGAGTACGTATCCGCCTAAAAGGTGCATGTATATGTAGAAAGCGATTTGAGCTTCAGCAAGCCAATAAGAAACCACTGATTGACTCAAAAGGAAACGCTGCTCTTTTTGTCTTTAGAAGGTAGTCAGACAGTTCAGATCAAAATATTACAAGGTGTTTGATATAAATCCCAACAAAATTTTAATGGTTTCACCATTTCAGAGTTCTACAATTTGCCGAGTGTGTTGAGGGGTTATTTCCGTGTAATTACTATAAGCGTAAGCTTCGGGATGGAGTCAAATTCTTTAAATTAATTCTTAGGAAGACGACATGGTAGAATGATTACGCCTCTTCCAAACAATGGCGTCGCGTCCATAATGCACAATATGCAAGAGCGTAATGAAGAAAAAATGGGAAAATATTCTTGACATTACCACTTTATAGAACGACTTCATCTTCATAACTAACTTAAAACTTTTTTTAAATGAAATTTCCGACCAATAGTAAAAGGTCAAATATTGTGATTGCATCCTATAGATCAGACTACACATTCACCCTGTCTGCAAAAGCGCATAACGTCCCGCTTGGAAGCCTAAGGGTGAAATAGTGCTCTCTATTTAGACTACGTAATGATCCTAAACCCCTGGTTACGGCCTGCTAATATGACTGAAATAATGTTGAAATGATGTTAATCCTTTACCAAACAATCCTGACTTTTAGCAACCCTACAGACTACGATCCTTGAAAACATTGTGGAAAAAAGAAGAAAGTGCTGGTTACCAGCATTTTCTCCTTTTGACACAAAGTTTTCTGCGTTCTCAAGCACAGTTCACACCATTTGAGCAACAATGGTAGTGTGCAAATTTTCTTAATTTTGGTGGCTCCAAAATTGTGTCGTCTGGTTAAAGGTTAATCGCAAAGCAGACTAGATTTGTCTTTGAATTTTATCAGGGTATAGGGAAGACCGAAATGGATATAAAAATCGAAAGAAAGAAAATATTCAAAGAAACAACTGTAGTGTTTAGAAAAGACGAAATGGTTGCACTTAACTGGAGCTCTACACGTACACTACTTGAATTGCCAAAGTGAGATGCAAGAGCAACAGTTTCAAGTTTTCAACTTTTGCATGCCACTATTTAATTTTCTCTTACTTTTATGTTAGAACCATCTTCTACCAAATTCCCCAATGACGTATTTGCTTAGTGTGTGTGTTTTCAAGTATTTCAATATGGATATCTAAGGTCCCTCTTTTTTTAACCCTTTACCAAACAATCAAGAGTTTTAACATCCCCGAGAAGAAAACTTCTGAAAACAAAGTGGGAAAATGAGAAATGCTGGTAACCAGCATTTTCTCATTTGACCACAATGTTTTCTACCATTTCAAAACCAGACCCAACCTTTGATCCACATTTAATATGTCGTCTGCAAATGCTTCCAATTTGGACAGGTCTGAAATTCTGTCGTCTGGCTGAGGGTTAAATGTTATTGTCATTTATTTTGAACAGATTTCTTTGTTTTGAACCCGTATCCTATTGACTCTCTTGATCCCGAAGAGTAGTCGGTGTCGTTAATATCTCTGTCATTTACATGTAGGGTATCCTTCTACCACACAATCTGGCGGACCCTGGTAGCGCGGTCGGTAGCATACAAGACTTGAGAACAGGGGTTGCTGGTTCGAATCTCCAGCTTGGCCAGTTTCTTTCTAAAACTGAAGATAGTCATTGCAGGAGGATTCATTCCTCTCTCCATGTTGATCATTGTTTTCACGATGGTCACGTGGGAAAGCAACCAGTGGCTTGGGAAGAATGTTATTCGAATTACTGGTAAAAGAAACTCCAGAAAAGCATGCATAGGCGCACTGACTGCCACGATACAACTAAAATGAAGTTGAAAACTGCCTTAAACACCGTACAATCAATCAGTCATTACCACACAATCCCCACTTTTAACGACCCTGAAGAAGAAGCTTTTGAAAAACAGCGTTTCCTCTATTTCCAACAATTCCTTCTACGCTATCAAAGACAGAAGTCATCATTCGAGCTACATTTTTTATGTCGTCTGTAAATGCTTTCAATTTGGTTCAGTCCAAAATTTTGGCATTCGGTAAAGAGGTTTAATATGATTGATAATCTTTTGTTTTTATCTAACTAGTCATTCTAAAACGATAAAAACGCCAAGGCTTTGTCGAGTTTTTATCGCTTTTCAATGACAAGCTCAATACTAAAGTTATACAAGGTGAAATAACAGATGAAAAAAGATCAAGACTTTACCTTTTTTATTTTTCTAAAGTTTTAACACTTATACTAGAATCGTAATTTACAATAACAGTATTTCTTCAAGGCAATCTTGCACAGCTAGATACATATAAACCCTTTAATTCTTATCAGACTACAACTTTTAGATATGTCCATACTGAAAACGCTCGCAGATGAAAAAAAAAAAATAGAAGTTGCTTAGATCATAGAATGTTTTGTAAAGGGTATGGAATATTGTGGGAAAAGAGAAAAAGGATGTTTACCAACATATTTTCCTTTCCCCACAATTTTTACCAAACGACAAAACTCTACACTTCCAAATTGAAAGCATTTACAAACAAACAAAAAATAGTCCAAATGATAAAACCTCTCTTTAACTCTTTACCAACAAAATTTTAGACTCCTTCAATTTCAAAGCAGTGGCAGACGACAAATTTAATGCCGCAATCATGATGAGACTGATCTCTTAAAGGGTAGAAAAAGGAGAAACTGCTTGTTATCGGTATTTTCTACTTTCCCAGAAAAATTTCAAATGCCTTTTTCTTCAGGTCGTTAAAAATGTGGTCGTTTGGTAGAGGATCAAAAGAGTGTAAAACATTGTGGGAAAAGGAGAAAATGCTGGTTCGTTAGACTTGTCCAAATTGAAAGCATCTAAAATGACCAACCAAACATAGCCTGAATGATGATTTCTATCTTTCAAAGGGTTTAAACATTAAGGAAAAAACGCTGGTTAGCAGCATTTTCTCTTTCACCCACAATGTTTTCTGAAGGTTTCCACAGCAGCATCGTTTATTCAGCAGGAATGTTTAGCAAAGGGCTTTTGTTTCAAGGTCTTTAAAAAGCAGTATTCTTTGGAAAAGGATTAAATGTTCATTTGTTGTTCTCAAATAATTGTAAAGAAAAACTCACTTAATTTCATGAAGAGTTTTACTGAAACTGAGTTTCTAACATTTCTAACATTTTGCATTGTCTAATACTGCAACTTTTTTTTGAAATGAATTACTTAGTATCAGATGAACATTTTTAAATAATATCTCCAATATTTATTTGAGACAAGAGGAAGTGTTTGCGATTAAAAAAAAAAAAAAAAAAACAGTAGCTTTTTTTTTTTTTTTTTTTGAAACATTTTTGACTTTGCTACATTCGCCACTTAGTTAGATAATGTGAGCACACTAACATATTTCTTTACAAGCGGACAAAATTTTGGACGTGCCCAAATATAGAGCATTTACAGATGACCAAGTTGAATGTGTCCAAATGATGGCATTGGCCCTTAAATGAGTAGAAAAAAAATGTAAAAAAAAAAAAAGGAAAAATACCGTTCATGCATAGTGCGCCAATCACAACTACTTAACCTGTTTGTTGAAAGTGAAGATCAAGGTGAGTCTTCTTTTTCCTTACACTATACAAAAACAAATATCTTGCCGAAAAGCAATCCAGTTGTGAGTCTCTATGAATGCAAACCAACGCCATGCACTCATATAAAGTGTACTAAACGGAGATTTACATATGTAGTCTTGGACTGCACTCTTCTCTTCCCTACCACTGGTCTCTGTAATATAAATTCCCGTGAAATAACAATAGGCCAAAGCATGGCACATTAATGAAGGTGAAAGATTCACGATTCATTTTGACTCTTACTACGTAGTGTCCATGAGTTCTGTTGTAGTGGTGGGTAGTATACTGTGTCCATGGTTTCCGTTGTAGTGGTGGGTGGTACAAAGTGTCTATGATTTCTGTTGTAGTAGTGGGTGGTACATAATGTCCATGGTAAAGTGCTTTAATTTCCAATAACATCTAAAAAAAACTGCCCTGGCTTTGTTATATTTATTTCCATGTGGGTCAAATTTATCACTAGTTGCTTACATGTATTTCAGCAATTAACGCTAATTACAATGAAATGAATGAACCAGAAGCTAAACATGGTTAGATAACAAATTTAATCAAGGAAAGGGTTAATACAAACAAAGCTTGTTTAGATAGATATATACAAAAAACTTACTCACATTTTCAAGACAAATGCATACATGACGTAAAGTAAATTCAAAGCACGGTTACAGAAATATGGACAAAAACTTACTGAATATTTCACGAGAAATACACACGAGATGAAGCAAATTCAAACCACGGTGAGACAAATATAAAGAAAACCTTACTGAAATTTTCAAGAGGAATAGATCTACATACACAGCATATAGCAGTATAAAACATGGTTAGACAAACCTGAACAAAACCTTACTACAGTTCATATAGGAAGTACATACACAGGGTAACGCAAATTCTGAGGATGATTAGACAGGTATTTACAAAAACTTACTCATATTTTTAAGACTATTTCATACATGAGATAAAGCAAATTACAAGCATAAAGCTAGAGATATACAAACCAAAACTTACTGAATTTTTCTAGAGAAATACATACACGATAGATACTAAATTCAAGCAAAGGCTAGACAATGAAGAATAAAACTTGGTAAGTTAACATTTGAATAAATGAATAAAAGAGGTCATACTCCAAGTATTCTTTTCGAGAAAAAAAAAAGTAATTATAATCCCCTCTACTTTAGGGTGGGATCTGCTTGATGAAAGTTAAAACCAACGGATACAATCTGTTAAAAACTCTGAGAACTCCATTTAGAAAAATATTTCAGTGCAAGCCAAGTTTGGCCATTCTAAAACTTTTATCGAGGTATCCCCATTTTGCGTATAAAAACCAATGAATAAGAGCAGGGAAAAACCCCCGAGTACTTTTTTTCGGCTAAATATATTGGTTCGGACAAGGTTGGACCATCTTGAAAAATTAAACAAGGTACCTCCAAAGTTAGTGGTCACACCAATGGATAAAGGCGGTAAAAACTTTAAGTACTCTTTTTTTAAGTTATATATTTTTTCTGGCTAGGTTCCTACATCTTAAAATCTTTTTTGTAGAGGGACCTTCTTGGTGAATATTAAAAGCAATGGATAATAGCGGTAAAAATCCTGATACTTTCTTTTCTGTTTTTGTGTAAAATATTTCGATCCTGGCTAGGTTCAACCGTTTTAAAAGTACTGAGGGACCTCCCTTGTGAGCGCAAAAGCGGTAAAAAGTCGTCCGAGTACTCTTTGAGTCTAATATTTTGACCGTGTTTATGTTCAGCTATTAAAAACCTCTAACATGAGACCGCCCTGATTAGTGTTATAACCAATAGGTAAAATTGCTTAAAACTTTGAAAACTCTTATTTCAGTATAAAATGTTTTGATGCCAGGTTAGTTTGGCCATTTTAAAACCTCCATCGAGGGATCTCCTGGTGGGTATTAAAACCTGTAGAACTCAGAGTACTCTTTTGTAAGACTACAAATATTTCATCTTTGTTATGTCAGCAATTCTAAAACTTTTCTCAAGAGACCTCCCTGGCGAGTGTTAAAAGCAAAGGATAAAAGCGGCTAAAACTTTTGACCCTTTTATTTTAGTGTAAAACACTTTGATGCCAGCTTACTTTTGCATTTTAAAACCTTCATCGAGGGACCTCACTGTTGGTGTTAAAACAATGGGTAAAAAACGTTAAAAAATCCCAAGTACTCTTTCTTTAAGGGTAAAATATTTTCATCCTATCTAAGTTCTACCATTAAAACGGTTATCTTTTGACCTGCCCGATTAAGTATTTAAAAAATGAATAATACTGGTAAAACTCTGAGAACTTTTATTTTTGTTGTTGGTGTTGTTTATTTGTGCGTAAAATATTTTAGCATGTTCGGCCGTTTTAAAATTTTTCTTAAGAAACCTTCCTATTTACTGTCAAAACCAATGGATGAAAGCGATAAAAACTCCGAGTGCTCTTTTATTAGGGTAAAACATTTCATCCTGGTTTTATTCAGCTATTAAAAACTTTCTCAACTAATACAGTAATATGACTAAATTAACTGAAACCTAATCATAATTGGGATGAGAAGCACATATAAGAGATACAGCAAATTCAAAGCATGGTTAGTGAAATATAAATGTATAACTACAAACTTACTGAAGTTTTCTTGAGAAATATACACAGGAGATAAACTAGTTAGAAGCACGCTTAGACAAATGTAACTAAAAACTTATCATGATTTGGGTGAGAAGCACAAACATGAGATACGAGAAATCCGAAGTGTGGTTAGTGAAATATAAACACAAACTGAATAAAGCTTACATGAGAACTACACACAGGAGACAAAATAGATTCAAAAAAGAGTTGGCAAAATATAAACACCCATTTTACTGAAATTTTTGTAAGAAAGACATACACTAGACATAGCTGGTCCAGAGCATGGTAGGTAAAATAACACATAACCTTACTGTAATTTTATTAAGAAATGCATAAACGCAACAAAACGAATTCAAAGCATGGTTAAACAAATACAAACACAACCTACTGGTAACTACAATCCTAATGCTAAATACATACACAAGATAAAGCAAATTTAAAGCATGGTGAAAGAAATATAAATAAAACCTGGGCAAAGTAAATTCAAGCACGGTTTCAGATATGCAATACACACAAAATTAACTGCAATATTTGATTATATATAAATACACTAGAAATCTCAAAATTCAAAGCATTCTAAGATAAACAAAAGCATTTTCATGAGACATACATACATACGCGTGATTGAGCAAGTTCAAAACATTCGAAACTAACTTGCAATTTTAATGACAAATACATACAATATAAAAGCAATTCTAAAGCATTGTTAGAGAAATCAGAAGCATTAACAAAAACTAACCGTAATTTTGATGACAGACACATACCTTAAATAAAAGCAAAAACAAAGTAATGATTCACGCCTGAAAAAACTGATAAATTCAACCCACCTCTTTTCTCATTGCTCAAACTGTCGTTATAGAGCATCCTCCATGTTGAAATCTGAAAAATTATAAAATATCAGATCAGTACTTCTGTTTCAATGTATGCCAATGTATTTCTCTCTCTTCTCCATAATGGCTCCTTTACTCATTTTTAAATCCTAGCTTTCATCAGCATAAGACTGGGGCTTTGTCTTGCACTGCACAAAGATACTCTGATGATACTCATGCAACAAAAAATGGGGGGTGGAGTCATTTGCACGATTTTTGCATTATAGGTAAACTCATCGCCTTAACTCTTTACCAAATGACAAAAGTTTAGACTGGTCCAAATTTATAGCATTTGCAGACGACATATTAAATGTCACCCAAAACATAAAAATTTGTCATTCAAAGGGTAGAAAACATTCTGGGAAAAGAAGAAATAATTGCACTACCATTTTCTTTTTTTCTCATAATATTTACAAAATGTCTTTTTCTCAGTGTCGTTAACACTAGGATTGTGTGGTAAAAGGTTAACACTTTAGTAACAATCAGTTATGTATTTAAACAGTCCGAGGAAAGATGCTTTCGAAAACAATGTGGGAAAAGGACAAAATGCTGATAGCACAATTTTCTCCTTTTCCCACGATACTGTAGTAACTAGCACCTTTTTAAGAGGAATTCTAGCAATTGATTTTGTTATCTAAAAATGCTTTCGCATCTTAACCAGCCATCAAATTTAATGACCTGTCCGTAGTGACTCTTTATCACATGACAAGATTTTAGACTGGTCTAAATTGAAAGCATTTGCAGAAGACAAAATTAAAGGTCACCAAAACTACCAAATTTGTTCTTGATATAGTAACCAGCATTTTCTCCTTTTTGCCCAATGTTTATCAAAAGCTTTCTTCCTCAGGATAGTTTAAAGTCGAGATTGTTTGGTAAAGATTTTGGTAAAGTGTTCGAAGCATTTTTCATGTTCATGGACATCATGTAGATTAACTAGTTACCCATTCAAAGTGGGTAATTCCCTTTTACAACCGCCAAAAATACAATTCAATGATAAATAGAAACAATTTCTCTTATTAGCTTGACTAACCAAGCAGACGATAAAGATCAAAGATCAGGCTGGATATTCAATATAATATGGTCTTGGCCTAGTTTGCCAATCGCACAGGAAAGATTTATGTCTCTTTTTTTTTTTTTTTTTTTCAATGAAACAAAAGTTTTTTGTAAAAAGCTGGAGAAGGTTTGCACATTGCAGATTCTTGGCTTTTTTTGATAAATGTTTCGTAGTTGTAACAAATGGTCTGATACCTTTTAGCAATTCAGTCTTTAGTCCGTAACCCTTGGTCCTTATTATTGATATTTTAATAAGCTAGTCTGTCGCAAAATACCATCTTGTGGTATATCTGTCTTCTTTCCATTTCATCCTTCTGTTTGCTCTAAAAGTAAAAACAAAATAGGGTAAGGAGCTAACTAAATCTCCATGTGGGTCAAATTTATCGGCAGCTGCTTATATATACTTAATTAACGAAACATTAGCTACAAATACCATTTCCACATGCAGACATAATTATGCACTGTTTTATTTACACTTCATACTCGAAGCCAGATATGACTGTTTACTAATTACAGTGTGGCCACTCAAATGGAATGACTTTAAAAATCCAATGGATAAAAGCTGTAAAAACGTTGATACTCTTATTTCACTTTAAAATAATTTTGATGTTAACCAAGTTCGGCAATTTTAAAACTTTCATCGAGGGAGTGAGCTCCTCGGTGACTCTTAAAACCAATGGATAAAAACTCCGAGTGCTCTTTTATTTATTTGGGTAAAATGTTGATATCCTTGTTTTGTTCAGCTATTAAAAAAAAAAAAAAAAAAAAAATTACTTTCTCAGGTGACCTCCCTGGTTAGTGTTAAAACCAATGAATAAAAGTGGTTAAAAATTCCAAATGCTCTTTTATTATCATGAAATATTTTCATCCTTGCTTTGTGCAGCTATTTCTAAAAAGAAAAAGACTTTCTCAAGGGGTTTCCCTGGTGAGTGTCAAAACCAATGGATAAAAGCGGTAAAAAAACTCCGGTGCTCACTTATCAGGGTAAAATATGTATATCATTCTTTTATTCAGCTATTTTAAAACCTTTCTCAAGGAACTTCCTTGTTGACTGTAAAAACAACGAAAAAATGGTAAAAACTTCGAGTGCTCTTTTATAAGGGTAAAATAATTGTATTGTGGCTCTTTTTCAGTTATTTTAAAAACCTTTCTTAATGGACCTCGCTGGTAAGCAAGATCCCTGGTGATTGTTCAAACCAATGGATAAAAGTAGTAAAAACTCCAAGTGCTGTTGTATTAAGGTAAAATGTTTTTATTCTTGTTTTGTTCAGCTATTAAAAAAACTTTCTCAAGTAGCCTCCCTGGTGAGTGTTAAAACCAATGGATAGAAGCGGTAAAAACTCCGAGTACTCTTTTATACGGTTAAAATAGTTTTATACCTGTTTTGAACAGCTTAAAAAAACTTCCCTGAGAGACCTCCTTCGCGTGTGATAAAACAAATGGATGCAAGTGGTTAAAAACTTTGAGTACCCTTTCATTATCATGAAATATTTTCATCCTTGTTTTGTTCAGCTATTTCAGGGACTTCCCTGTTGACAATAAAATACAATGGATAAAAACGGTAAAAACTCCGAGTGCTCTTTTATTACGGTTAAATATTTCTATCTTGGTTTTGTTCAGCTATTTTAAAAACTATTCGCAAGGGACCTCCCTAGTAAGTGAGGTCCCAATTGAGAGTTGTAACCAATGGATAAAAGCAGTAAAAACACCGGGTACACTTTTATTAGGGTAAAATGTTTTATCCTTGTTTTGTTCAGCTATTTTTGAAAAAGAAGAAAAAAAAAAAAAAAAAAAAAAAAAAATAATAATAATAAATAAATAAATAAATAAATAAATAAATTAAAGAAACGTTGGGTGTTCAAACTAATGAATAGAAGTGGTAAAAATTCCGAGTACTCTTTCATTACGGCTAAATATTTTATCCTTAATTTAAAAAAGAAAGCTTTTTCGAGGGACCTCCCTGGTGAGTGTTAAAACCAATGGATAAACGTAGTAAAAACTCCCTGGTGAGTATTAAAACCAGAAGATAAAAGTGGTAAAAACTCCGAGTACACTTTTATGATCATAAAAATATTTTCATCCCTGTTTTGTTCAGCTATGTGTAAAAAATCCCTTTCTCAAGGGACCTCCCTGTTGAGTGATAAAACAAATGGGTAAAAGTGGTAAAAAAACCCTGGTGCTCTTTTATCGTGGTCAAATGTTTTTATTGTCATATTCAGCTATTTTAAAACTTTTCTCATCGAACTTCCTTGTTGACAGTTAAAACTAATTAATAAAAGCGGTAAAAAATTTCGGCGCTCTTTTATTCCAGTAATATATTTTTATACAGCTACTTTTTTAAAAAAAGACAAAACTTTCTCAATGACCTCCCTGCTGAGTGTTAAAACCAAATTGCAAAAGCGGTAAAAACTCCGAGTACTCTTTTATTAGGGTAAACTGTTTTTATCTTTCTTTTGTTCAGCTATTTTAAAAAAATCTTGCTCAAATACCTCCCTGTGAGTGTTCAAACCAATTGATAGAAGCGGTAAAAACTCCGAGTATTGTTTTACTACAGTAAGATATTTGTATTCTTGTTTTGTACAGCTACTATAAAAACTTTCTCGAGAGACATCGCCGGTGAGTGTTAAATCCAATGGATAAAAGTAGTAAAAACTCCGAGTACTCTTTTATTATCATAAAAATATTTTCATCCTTGTTTTGTTAAACTATGTCTAAAAAATCCCTTTCTCAAGGGACCTCCCTGTTGAGTGTTAAAACAAATGGGTAAAAGTGGTTAAAAAACTCTGGAGCTCTTTTATTCTGGTAAAATGTATTATCATTGTTATATTCAGCTTTTTTAAACCTTTCTCATCGAACTTCCTTCTTGACTTTTAAAACTAATCGATAAAAGCGGTAAAAAAACTTCGGCGCTTTTTTATTCCAGTAATATATTTTATCCCTGTTTTGTACAGCTATTTAAAGAAAAAAAGTCTCAATGACCTCCTAGCTGAGTGTTAAAACCAACTGGTGGCAAAATCGGTAAAAACTCCGAGTACTCTTCTATTAGGATGAACTGTTTTTATCTTTGTTTTGTTCAGCTATTTTACAAAAATAAAACTTTTCTCAAATGACCACCCTGGTGAGTGTTAAACCAATTGATAGAAGCGGTAAAGAATCCAAGCACTCTTTTATTAGGGTAAAATATTTGTATCCTTGTTTTGTACAGCTATTAAAAAAAAAAAAAAAAAAAAAAAAAAAACTTTCTCGAGAGACATCACCGATGAGTGTTAAAACTAACTGATAAAAGTAGTAAAAACTCCGAGTATTCTTTTAATAACATAAAATATATACATCCTTGTTTTATTCAGATTCGCTTAAAACCTTTCTCAAGGGACCTCCATGATGAGTGTTCAAACCAGTGAAATAAAGAGGTAAAAAAACTCTCGTGCCGTTTTATTAGGGTAAAATATTTCTATCATTGCAATACTCAGATTTATTAAAAGCTTTCTCATGGGACTTCCCTGTTGACTGTTAAAACCAAAGGATAAAAACATTAAAAACTCCAAGCGCCCTTTTATCATAGTAAAATATTTCTATCCTCGTTTTGTTCAGCTATTTTAAAAACCTTTCTCAAGAGACTTTCCTGGTGAGTGAGGTCTATGGTGACTGTTAAAACCAATGGATACAAGCAGTAAATACTCCGAGTGATCTTTTATACAGGTAAAATGTTTTTATCCTTGTTTCGTTCAGCTATTTTAAAAACCTTTCTCAATTGACATGTCTTTTGAGTGTGTGTTTAAATCAATCGATAGAAGCGGTAAAAACACCGAGTTCTCTTTTATTAGGGTAAAATGAATTATCCTTGTTTTGTACAGCTATTCAAAATTAACTTTCTCGAGGGACCTCCATGGCGAGTGTTAAAACCATGGGAAAAAAGTGGTAAAGACTCTAAGTACTCTCGTGTTAAAACCAATACATAAAAGCTGTAAAAAAACTCCGGTGTTCTTGTATCCGGGTAAAATATTTTTATAATTGTTATATTTAGCAATATTAAAACCTTTCTCAATGGACTTCCCTGAGGACTGTTGAAACGAACGGAAAAAAACGGTAAAAACTGCGAGTGCTCTTTTATCACGGGAAAAGATTTCTATCCTGGTTCTGTTGAGCCATTTTAAAAACCTTTCTCAAGGGACCTCCCTGCTGATTAAGGTCCCTGGTGACTGTTAAAACCAATGGATAAAAGCGAAAAAATTCCGAGTACACTTTTATTTGTACAGCTATTCAAAATTAACTTTCTTGAGGGACCTCCCTGGTGAGTGTTAAAACCAATGGAAAAAAAGTGGTAAAAACTCTGAGTACTCTTATGTTAAATCCAATACATAAAAGCGGTAATAAAGTCCGGCGTTCTTTTATTCGGGTAAAATATTCAGCTATTTTAAAACCTTTCTCAAAGGACTTCCCTGATGACCTTTAAAACCAAAAGATAAAAACGGTAAAAACTCCGAGTCTCTTTTATCAGGGTAAAATATTTCTGTCCTGGTTTTGGTGGGCTATTAAGAAAAAAACGTTTCTCAAGTGAACTTCCCTGCTGACTGTTAAAACCAATGGATAAGAGCGGTAAATACTCCGAGTACACTTTTATTAGGGTAAAATGATTTTATCCTTCTTTTTCAAGCTATTTAAAAAAAAAGTTTCTCAAGGACCTCCCTGGTGAGTGTTAAAACCAATGGATAGTTCTTAGAGGTAAAAAAGTCCGAGTACTCTTTTATGAGGGTTACATATTTTCATCCTTGTTTTGTACAGCTATTTAAAAAAAAAAACACTTTCACGAGAGATCTCCCGGTGAGTGTTATATCATTGGATAAAATTTGTAAACACTCCGAGTACTCTTTTATTATCATAAAATACTTTCATCCTTGTTTTGTTTAGCTATTTGAAAAAGAAAACAAACAAACAAACAAAAAAATAAAACCTCAAGATACCTCCCTAGTCAGTGGATAAAAGCGGTAAAAAACTCTGGTGCTTTTTTATGTGGGTAAAGTTTTTTTTTTTTGTCAATGTTGTATTCAGCTATTTTAAGAACTCCCTTAAGGGACTTCCCTGTTGACTGTCAAAACAATGGATAAAAAAGGTAAAAACTCCGAGTGCTCTTTTATAAGGGTAAAATATTTCTATTGGTTTTTCCCGCTATTTGAAAAAAACAACCTTTCTCAAGAGACCTTCCTGGTAGATGAGGTCCCTTGTGACTGTTAAAACCAACGAATAAAAGTGGTAAAAAATTCCGAGTGCTCTTTTATTAAAGTTAAATATTTTTGTCCTTGTTTTGTTCAGCTGTTTTAAAAACTCTTCCTGAATTGACCTCCCTGTTGAGTTTTAAAATCAATGGACAGAAGCGGTAAAAAAACTCCCGAGTACTCTTTTATTAGTGTAAACTATCTGTATCCTTGTTTTGTACAGCTATTTAAAAAAAATCTCGAGGGACCTCCCCGGTGAGTGTTAAAACCAATGGATAAAAATGGTAAAAACCCCGAGTACTCTTTAATTGTCCTTAAACATTTTCATCCTTGTTTTGTTAAGCTGTTCTTAAGGGAAAAAAACTTCTCAAGGCATCTCCCTGATCAGTGTTAAAACCAATACATAAAAGCGTTTAAAAAAACTTTGGTGTCCTTTCGGGTAAAACATTTTATATCATTTTTATATTCGGCTACTTTAAAAGCTTTCTCAAAGGACTTCCCAGTTGACAGTTAAAAACAATGGATAAAAACAGTAAAAACTCCGAGCGCTCTTTTATTACGGTTAAATATTTCTATCCTGGTTTTGTTTAGCTATATTAAAAACCTTTTTTCAAGGGACCTCCCTGGTAAGTGAGGTCCCTGGTGAGAGTTAAAATCAATGGATAAAAGCTGTAAAAACACCGAGTACGCTTTTATTACGGTAAAATGTTTTATCTTTGTTTTGTTCAGCTATTTTAGAAAAAAAAAAAAAAAAAACCCTAATTCAAGAAACATCCCTGCTGAGTGTTTTAACTAATGGACATAAGTGATAAAAATTCCGAGTACTCTTCTATTGCGGTAAAAAAATTTTATCCTTGTTTTGTATTGTTTATAAAAAGAAAACTTTCTCGAGGGACCTCCTTGGTGAGTGTTTAAACCAAAATATAAAAAAGGTAAAAACTCCGAAGACTCTTTTATTATCATAAAAATATTTTCATCCTTGTTTTGTTCAGCTATGCCTAAAAAACCCCTTTTTCAAGGGACCTTCCGGTTGAGTGTTAAAACCAATGGATAAAAGCGGTAAAAAACTCCGGTGCTCTTTTATTCTCTTCGAACTTCCTTGTTGACTGTTAAAACTAACTGATAAAAAGCGGTAAAAAAATCGGCGCCCTTTTATTCCAGTAATATATTTTTATCCCTGTTTTGTACAGTTATTTCATGAAAAAACTTTCTCAATGATCTTCTGGCTGAGTGTTAAAACCAATTGGCAAAACCGGTAAAAACTCCGAGCAAATTAGGGTAACCTGTTTTTATCTTTGTTTCGTCCAGCTATTCAAAAAAACAAAAACAAACCCTTGCTCAAATGATCTCCCTGGTGAGTGTAAAAACAAACGATAGAAGCAGTAAAAAGTCCGAGTGCTCTTTTACTTCGGTAAAATATTTGTATTTTTCTTTTGTACAGCTATTGTAAAAAACCTTCTCGAGGGACATCGCCGGTGAGTGTTAAAACCAAATGGATAAAAGTAGTAAAAACTCCGAGTACTCTTTTATCATCATAAAAGAATTTTCATCCTTGTTTTGTTCAGCTATGTCTGAAAAATCCCTTTCTCAAGGGACCTCTCTGTTGAGTGTTAAAATAAATGGATAAAAGCGGTAGAAAATTCGACGCTCTTTTACTCCAGTAATACATTTTTATCCCTGTTTTGTACAGCTATTTTTATAAAAAAAAAGGAAACAACTTTCTCAATGATCTTCTGGCTGAGTGTTAAAACCAATTGGCAAAGGCGGTAAAAACTCCGAGTACTCTTTTATTAGGGTAAACTGTTGTTATCTTTGTTCCGTCCAGCTATTTAAAAAAAAAAAAAAAAAAAATTCGACGCTCTTTTATTCCAGTAGTATATTTTTATCCCTGTTTTATACAGCTATTTAAAAAAAAGGTCTCAATAACCTCCTAGCTGAATGTTAAAACCAATTGGCAAAATCGGTAAAATCTCCGTATACTCTTTTATTAGGGTAAACTGTTTTTATCTTTGTTTTGTTCAGCTGTTTTATAAAAACCTCTCTCAAATGACCTTCCTCGTGAGTGTTAAAACCAATTGATAGAAGCGGTTAAGACTCCAACTGCTCCTTTATTAGAGTAAAATAATTGTATTCTTGTTTTGTACAGCTAATTTAAAAAACTTTCTCGAAGGACAACGACGGTATTAAAACTATTGGATAAAAGTAGTAAAAACTCCGAGTACTCTTTTAATATCATAGAACATATTCATCCTTGTTTTATTCAGATTTGCTAAAAACCTTTCTCAAGGGACCTCCCTAATGAGTATTAAAACCAGTAAATAAAAGAGGTAAAAAACTCTCGTGCCTTTTTATTTGGGTAAAATATTTCTATCATTGCTACGAGTATATTCAGCTTTATCAAAAACTTTCACAAGGGACTTCCCTGTTGACTGTAAAAACCAAAGAGTAAAAACGGTAAAAACTCCAAGCGCCCTTTCATTACGGTAAAATATTTCTATCCTCTTTTTGTTCAACTATTTTAAAAACCTTTCTCAAGAGACCTCCCTGGTGAGTAACGTCCCTGGTGACTGTTAAAACCAATGGATACAAGCAGTAAATACTCCCAGTGCTCTTTTTTTCAGGTAAAATGTTTTTATCCTTGTTATTTAGACCTATACAAAATTAACTTTGTCGAGGGACATCCGTGGTGAGTGTTAAATCCAATGGAAACAAAGTGGTAAAAACTCTGAGTACTCTTGTGTTAAAACCAGTGCATAAAAGCGGTAAAAAACTCCGGTGTTCTTTTATTCGGGTAAAATATTTTTATAATTGTTATATTCAGCTATATTAAAACCTTTCTCAATGGACTTCCCTGAGGACTTTTGAAACCAATGGAATAAACGGTAAAAACTGCGAGTGCTCTTTTATTACGGTAAAATATTTTTATCCTGGTTGCGTTGAGCTATTTTAAAAACCTGTCTCAAGGGATCTCCCTGCTGATTGGTGACTGTTAAAACCAATGGATAAAAGCGGAACAACTCCGAGTACACTTTTATTTGTACAGCGATTCAAAATTAACGTTTCCGAGGGACCTCCCTGGTGAGTGTCAAAACCAATGCAAAAAAAGTGGTAAAAACTCCGAGTACTCCTGTGTTAATTTTAATACATAAAAGCAGTAAACAACTTCGGTGTTCTTTTATTCGGGTAAAATATTCAGCTATTTTAAAACTTTTCTCAAGGGACTTCCCTGTTGACAGTTAAAACCAAAAGATAAAAACGGTAAAAACTCCGAGTCCTCTTTTATTAGGGTAAAATATTTCTCACCTGGTTTTGTTGAGCTATTTTTAAAAAAAAAAGTTTCTCAAGTGACCTCCCTGGTCACTGTAAAAACCGGCCGTAAAAACTCCGAGTACACTTTTATTAGGGTAAAATGCTTTCATCCTTCTTTTTTAAGCTGTTTTAAAACGCGTTTCTCAAGAGACCTCCCTGGTGAGTGTTAAAAACAATGGATAATTCTAAGAGGTAAAAACTCCGAGTACACTTTTATTAGGGTTACATATTTTTATCCTTGTTTTGTACAGCTATTTAAAACAGTTCTTTTTTCGAGGGATCTCATTGGTGAGTGTTAAACCAATGGATAAAAGTAGTAAACGCTCCAAGTACTCTTTCATCACTATAAAATATTTTCACCCTTCTTTTGTTTAGCTATTTGAAAAAAAAAACTTTCTCAAGGTACCTCCCTAATTAATGTTACAACCAGTGGATAAAATCGGTAAAAAAAACTCCGGTACTTTTTTATAAGGGTAAAGGGTTTTTTTTTTTTTTGTTATTGTTGTATTCAGCTATTTTAAAAACTTTCTCAAGGGACTTCCCACTTTACTGTCAAAAACAATGGATAAAACGGTAAAAACTCCGAGTGCCCTTTTATAAGGGTAAAATATTTCTATCCTGTTTCTCAAGGGACCTTCCTGTTGAGTGAAGTCCCTTGTGACTGTTAAAACCAGTGGATAAAAGCAGTAAGAACTCCGGTGCTCTTATATGACACTAGCTGTTTAAACGGCGTGTAACACCAACACAAACAACCCTACATATAATTGCCACAGAACAAGCATAAGACCCTATATCTTTCTCTATATACCTGAATATATCGTGAATATTATTGCTGACCTATTACTGGGCTACATGTGTGCTGACAGCACTGCACATAAAAGCGTCTCTGAAAAACACGAAAACAAGCTACAAGAAACCAAACATGGCTGAATAAACAAATACAAACACATTCAAGAAAATAGTTAATGCAGACAAAGCATGGTTAGACTAGAAAATACAAAAACTTACTCAAATTTTCAAGACAAGTACATAAATGACAAACAGCAAAAGCAAAGCATAAGAAAAAATATGAAAAGAAAAACTAACTGAACTTTTCACGAGAAACACCTACGAAAGATAAAAGCAAATTCAAAACAAGTTTAGACAAATATAAACGAAAACTTACCGGTAATGAAATTTTCAAGAGAAATACATACACAAGATATAGCAATTTCAATGCATGGTTGAAAAGATATGAACAAAAACCTACTAAATTTTGTTTAGAAATACGAACTAAAGCTAATAAAATGCATGGTCAGCCAAAGGAAAGCAAAATCTAATTATAATTAGGATGGGAAACACACACATGAGATAAAGCAAGTTCAAAGCATGGTTAGTAAAATATATACAAAAACTAAAGTTTTGGAAAGAACTTACCCAAGACATAAACCGTATTCAAAGTATGGTCAGAGAAATATAAACGAAAACTCTGAATTCTTCATGAGAAATACATACATGAGATAAAGCAAAGCCAAAGCCAAAGGATGGTTAAACAAATAGATTTTTAAAAAAATGATGTAATTTTCATCAGAAATATTTATCCGAGACAAAGCAAATTCAATTAGAGAAATATATGCAAAGGTTTACTGCAATTTTCGTTAGAAATACATTTACGAGGTAAAGCGAATTCAAATCATGATTAGTGACTAATAAAAAGAACCTTACTACAATATATATACTACAATATATTTATGAGAAACACATACACATATTAAAGCAAATTCAAAATGTGGCTAGAGAGACATACATGAAATACATACTGAAACTTTGATGAGAAAATACACATTAGATAAAGAAAATTCTATGGACAAAACCTTATTGCAATGTTCATGAGAAATGCATACACAAGTTGACAAATATAAACAAAAGCTTACTAATTTTTCATAAGAAATATGTAAGATAAAGCACATTCAAAGCATTGTTTGTGATTTATAAACATAAACTAATTGCAGTTTTGGTGAGAAATAACTGCAAAAGATTAATTAAATTCGAACTATGGTTCGAAAAAAAAAAGGAAAAAAAAAAAGAACTTTCTGAAGAAATACATGCAGGAGACAAAACGAATTTATAGCTTTGTTAGAGTACTACAAACGAAAACTAGACAAAGCAAAGTCAAAGCATGGATAGAGAAATATATAAAACAAACTGACTGCAATTTTGATGATAAATACACACACAACATAGAGCAACCTAAAAGCATGATTAGGGAAATACAAGTGAAAACTTACTAGAATTTTCATGAGAAATAAATTCATGACACACATAAAAAATCCTAGCATGGCAAGAAAAATACAGACTACAACTCATTCACATTTTTGTGAGACATACATACTCTAGACAAAGCAATTTTAAAGCATAATAAGAATGTAAAACAAAAGCTAATTGTAAGTTTGATGACAAAAACATACAAAAAATAAAGCAAATTCAAAGCATGGAAAAACATGTGAAAGCTTGAAACCATTCTTGTCAGAATTCCTTCCTGGTCTAAGGAGTTGTGATAAGAATGATCTCGTCCTACCAAAGAAAAACTAAATGATAAATTCGACCCAAATGATAATGATAAATTCAACCCACCTATTTCCTCAAGCTGTTGATACATGACATCCTCCATGTTGACATCTGAAAAAAAAATCAACACTTTTGTTTGAATGGTATTTTCATTGCATGTAATGATATTTCAGTCATTTAACAGCAATAGCTCACTTGTTGCTTTCTTAGGTTTACCAGTAGAAGGCTTGACCTTTGCAGTGCCTTGCTAACCACTGAACTCCCAGGTGACCCATGCTTCAAACAAGGATCAGTCTCATGCTTTTACAATTATATATAAATCATCGTTACCAGACACACCAGTGTTTAGACGGCTCTAAGAGGAGATCCTTTCGAAAAGATTGTTGGGGAGGAAAAACCTGATAATCTGCATGTATAGACCTATCTCAAATTTTAATGTCTTGTAAATATGAGTCAATATGGAATCGTCAATTTAAAAGGTTAGGTACACTCTTTTTGTTTTTATGAAAATTAGACCACAAAATGTGTAGTTTGATCTTCCAGCTATATCTCTGGAATGTCTAATATTTCTAATATAATTATTTCCTGCTGAACATTGCACAGGCATTTTTTCCTGTGAAAAGCAGCCAGTAGCATGGAACTGGTAAAAGAAACTCCATGTAATCATATTATTAGGTCCACTTGCCACAGCGATATAGCTGCAATAATATGGAAAATGGCAATAAACACCTTGCGTTCAACAAATGTCTGATATTTTTGTAGATAGATCATCAAAAACAGTTTTCAATGGGCAACATCTTTGTCCATCATTCTGATTGATGAGATCAGTTCCAATAATTTGTTTCTCCAGATGTTAGAATATGATCTTTATTAACTTTCTACCACATGATATAATTTTTACTTGTCTAAAATGAAAGCTTTTACAGATGACGAATTCAGCATGACTTAAATGACATGGTTAGTCTTTAAAAGGTTAGAAAACAATGTGGAAAAAGGAGAAAATGCTGGTTACCAGCACTTTCCCCTTTTCTTAGAAAGATTTCAAACGTCTTTTTTGTTCATGACCATTGGAACCCAGGATTGTCTGGCAAAGGGTTAGCTCTCAGGGACCAAACCAAGTGGGCAGGTGGGTCAAGTGTACTCGGCTTGAATCCAAGGGATCTAAACTTGATTCCTAGCTAGGTCGAACCCTATCCGAAGAGTTGATGATATGCCATTGCTATAGAATGTATTCCTTTCTATTCTAACCACTGAACATTATTTTGATATGAGAAAGCAGTCAATAGTTTGAAGGGAATGTTGTGCAAGGAACTGGCAAAAGAAACTTAGGAAAGTATGAATAGGTGCACTAGCCGTCGAGATAAAACTGAAAAAATGCTAGAAAACAGCAGAAAACACCTTTCTTACAAATTAATCTTTAGAGAGCTGACTCAATGAATTGGGCCTTTTAGTCACTTTACCAAACAATCACACGTTTTAACGACCCTGAGAAAAAGGGCTCTTGAAAACAATGTGGAAATAGGAGAAAAATACTGGTAACCCGCCTTTTGTCCTTTCTACACAATGTTTTCTACCCTCGCAGAAACAAATTTCAGTTTCGAGTCACACTGATTTTGTCGTCTGCAAATACTTTTAAGTTTGACAACCTTAGAATTTGGTCATTTTGTAAAGAGTTAATTTGGACAGAGCCAAATATTGCAATTTCAAGATTAGAATATGTTACAAGGTATTGGGCTGTGTAGGCCCAAAATATGATTGGATTTTCTGTGCAGTCTGATCTTGATCTAGATGTTCACAACAACATAAGCTTGGCTGAGAGCTGAAATATAAAATGCTCTCCTGCTACAAACAAATGTATTCATTTTGTAGCTGACCACTCTAGAAAAACAAAGCGGTGAAATGGCATATTCCAGAGCACTTCTGATTCATGAGTTTCATTACAACTATGCACTACACATGTTACATATATAATCTTTAAATCTATATCAAACGACAAAATTTTAGGCACGTCCAAATTGAAAACATTTGCAGAAGACAAACTAAATGTGACTCAAAATTTGAATTGATTTTGAAAGGGTAGAAAACATGTGAGAAAAAGAGAAAATGCTGTCAGCTGGTAACTAGCATTTTCTCCTTTTCCCACAATGTTTTCAACAGCATTTTCTCCTTTTACCACAATGTTTTCAAAGGGCTTTTTCTTTAGGATTGTTAAAAGTCATGACTGTGTGGCGAAGGGTTAAAAGACACCAGCTTATTGCCAAAATATACAAAGTCAAGGCCGTAGGGATGTTCAGTGGTAGGAGAGGAGAGAAGAGGAATAAAAAATTCTGTCACAAGGACTTTCATCATCCCTTAACCTTTAAGGTGTCAAATGACCTCAACATACATTTTAAATCTGGAAATAAGACCCAAATAAATGAAATATCAGTCTACACTGGCCTCAAAATGGGCTTAAACCTTTTGTCATACAATTCCGTGTTTAAATGACCCTGAGAAGGCAGGCTTTTGAAAACAATGTGGGAGAAGGAGAAAATACTGGTAACCAGCATTTTCTCCTTTTCCCACAGTGTTTACAACCCTTCCAAAGCTAAACACAATTTTTATTGGTTTAAATTTGGGCTAGTCTAAAATTTTGTTGTTTGGTAAAGAGATAAAGGGGTAAAAAGGTTTATTGCAGAGCTGGGATTCAAACTCAACCCCTTACTTATCAGCATCACCATTTAGTTCGGGCGCTCAAAGATGTTTTTCGGCGTCGCTGAATGTGCTGGCTTTTTACCTACTTTTTGGTACTGATAAAAAATGAGTAAATAGGAATTTGTGGTGGGTCAAATATGTAGACATAATTATTCTAAGATATCTCTTTCTTTCTACAAGAAACACAGTTTTGGAAAGAATGAAAAAAAAAAAAAAAAAGAGAAATACGACAAAGCTTTTATGACTTTTCACCAAACATTACGGTTTCACCATTTATCCCAAGGCAAAATTTTAGACTTTGACCAAGACAGAATATAAGTAATTGAGCCACGCTCAGGCAAAAGGGGGCTTAATGCATATCCGTGATCCATGATCAATCCATCACATAATTATGGATCCATCATGGCCACTTTATTTGGCAATCGACTTATTCATGAGGTAGAATGGTCCTTTGATATACAGAAAATTCAGCACTAGCGTAACGTTTCAGTTCAGGTCAGCCTGCGCGGACTGCGCACGCTGACCTGAAACAATACTTTTTCGCAGTTGCATTAAGCCCGTTTTTCAAAGAGCATAGCTCAATTGTATTATCATGTTTATTTTACTGATGGCATGTCTTATGCTCTGTCAGATACCATGAACTTTATATGTCAGCTTTCAATGTTATTTTCCTCCGTCCTTGACTGCTATTGTTTCCATAGCGATATCAGGAAAGTATATAACTCTATACATGTAAACAAACCTTGTGAGGATTCATTATCAAAATTTCGGAAAGAGTGTGCTTGTTACCAATGTTGACCTGAATAAAAGAAAAGACATGTCCCTAAAAGGGAAATTGTTCCTCATAAGCAATTTTGCTCTTTGCTGCAGTGTATTTATGCTACGTGTATCTGAGTGACGAAAGCAGGTGTCAATGTAGTTATATCTGATAATTCTTTTTGAAACAATTTCAGTGTATTATCTCTTCACCACACAAGCAAGATATAGACTTTTCCAATCTGAAAGCATTTGCAGACCATTCAAATGTAGCTCAAATAATGGAATTTGTCTTTGATAGGTTAGAAAACACTGGGGGGAAATGAGAAAATGCCGGTTACCAGCATTTTCTCATTTTCCCACAATGTTTTCAAAAGGCCTCTTCCTCGGGGTCATTAAAAGTTGGGGGTTGTGTGGTAAAGGGTTATGCCGACTCCGTTGTTATGAATCTGCTGGATTAGACCAGGGATCGTAAATTACATGTTATACACGATCCTTGATCAGACTATGTTTTCCCAAGTTCAATATTACCCAATGCTAATAATAAACTTGAGCATTTAACTCATTACCAAACAACAAAATTTTGGACTCAACTACATGTTTATTGACAGCATGTGTAGATGACAAAATAAATGCAGCTCAAATGATGATTTCTGTCTTTGATATTGTAGAAAACATTGTGGAAAAAGGAAAAAAATGTTGGGTTACCAGCAAAAATGGTTTCAAAAGCCTTCTTTCTTCAGGGTCGTAAAAACGCGACATTGTTTGGTAAAGGGTTGACTTATTCTGTAAAAGCTTGAACTGCCCAATACCTTTGATATTCTGGCAAGCAGTCTACAAACAGCTTTACTCAAACTCTCTCATGATTTCATACTTGAGATAGACCTTTTTGGAAAACATTGAGGATAAAGTAGAAAAAGCCTTTAACCTAAATTTCGCCTTACCCCACAATGTTTTCTAGCCTTTCATGGGCAAATCCCGGCCATTTAGCCACATTTAATTCAATGTCTGACAATGCTCTTACTATGGACAGGTTGAACAATTTACCATACAATTATAAGTTTCAATGATCCTGAGGAAGAAGCTTCTTGAAAACATTGTAGGAAAAGGAGAAAATGCTGGAAAACAGCATTTTCTCCTTTTCCCACAATGTTTCTATCCCTTCCCTATAAAGACAAATCCAATCATTTCATCCACATGTAATTTGTCTTTTGGAAATGCTTTTGATTTGGGAAAGTCTAAAATTTTGCCTTGTGATAAATGGTGAAACCGTAATGTTTGGTAAAAAGTTAACAAAGCTTTGTAGCATTTCTCTTTTTTTCCATTCCTTCCAAAACTGTGTTTCTTATAAAAAGAAAGAAATATCTTTAAAAAAAGATAGACGGCATAAATTTGCCAGCTAGTAGGACTCCTATAATAATTATGTCTATATATCTGACCAATCACAAATTCCTATTTGCTCATTTTTTATCAGTACCAAAAAGTAGGTCAAAAGCTAGCACATTCAGCGACGCCGAAAAACATCTTTGAGCGCCTGAACTCAACGGTGATGCTGATAAGTAAGGAGTTGAGTTTGAATCCTAGCTCTGCAATAAACTCTTTTTAACCTTTATCTCTTTACCAAACAACAAAATTTTAGTCTAATCCAACTTCGAACCAACAAAAAATTGTATTTAGCTTTGAAAGGGTAGTAAACACTGTGGGAAGATTAATTAGTACTGTGGGTCCAAAATTAAAACTTCTAGTCCTGTCTGATCTTGATCTACATCGCCTGCAAATGCAACTGACGTTGATTTTCATTTCCTGTCAAGTCTTATATTACTAAGAACAAAAACATGCAATGGATCTGCATATATTACCTTGGACTTTGTATTACATCACATCAACACAGAGGCGCTGTTAGAGTACTCCATAATGCCGTAAGAAGACTCTGTATCCGGTAGAATTTAACTCAAACTGATGGACCTCTAATAAATCCAGAAATATTTACCAAAATCCCCTCAGCTTACTACACGAATTGACTATTTATTGCGCAACAATGGGGTATTGTCCACAACACGTGAAAAAACAACTCATGGATCAGGTCAGCTTAATACCTGAGAAAATCTTAACCGTTATTTAACCCTTAGGGTGCTAAGTGCGACTAAAGGCGCTTTTCTTTGCGGCCAGTGTAGATCAAATTCAGACTACACAGAACTTGCAGTCTGGTCTTGGATCTACACCGTAAGATATGGAGATATTTTCCCTAAAATAACTTTGAAATTGAAACCTTTTAGGTGTTTTACCATTAGCTGGAAAGTTTCATTTAATTCATTCAGCGGGTTAAGGGTTAAAATGCCTTTCAGGAGTACTGAAGGTTTTGCGGAAGGTATAAATCGAGATCAGAATGCAGAGAACGCGGTCTTATTTTGGCTCTACGATGGCGCATTCCAGAGACATGAGACCAAGAGCAACATTTACACAACAATTATTTATGTGCTTTTTCCTGACTATGTTCATTTTGTTGTTTTGGTATAATATGGGTCGAGCGTTAAATGAAATGGACGTTTTCAGTTGTTGAAACTTCCGGTACACGACATTTCGTCTAAAAGGTGTTTCGTCGAAATCCATGTATAAATACCTATTGCTAACTTCCTAGATTTATTTCATGAAAATGTCTGTCCGGGACAGTTTTCGCCGAGCCCCGGTAGCACAATCGGTAGCGTGCAGGACTTGAGAACAGGGGTCGCTGGCTCGATCCCCAGCTTGGCAAATTTCTTTCCGATGATTGATGATAGTCATTGCAACAGGATTCATTCCTCTCTCACCGCTGACCATTGTTTCGACGATGCTTATGGAAAAGCGGCCAGTGGCTTGGAAAGGATATTGTGCGGAGTGCTGGTAAAAGAAACACCAGGAAAGCATAGATAGGTGCACTGGCCGCCGCGATATAACAGAAATAATGTTGAAAACGACGTTAAACACCATACAACCGTGACAATTTTCGACGAACGTGGTTTTCCACGAAATGTCGCACACACGAACAACCTATATATCGCAGTACATTACACATCTTATTTTGCCACAATATGTTACAAACTAGATGACAGTTTAGAGCAAAGATCACTCTTCGCAAGCTATACAATCGCATCTTGATCTAAATTGTCTGCAAAACCAACATAACTGCTCTCCTACGATAAATTCCTTATACCAGATCACAAAATTTTAGACTTGTCGAAATTGAGAGCGTTTGCAGACGACAAAAGATTAGATTTGTCCTTGAAAGGGTAGAAAATATTGAGAGGAAAGGTAGAAAAAGTGGTTCTTTACCAGCGAAAGAAAATTGGGGTTACATTTGGCAAAAAACAACATTCAGCAAAAAATGGCCAATTTCCAACGTGAATGTACTAGATATAATTTTTTACTAAACAATCCCGTGTTTTGACGACCCTGGAGACGGCTTTTGAAAACAGTAACCACCATTTTCTCTTTTTCCCACAAGGTTTTCTGCCCATTCACAGGCAAAATCAATCATTTGAGCCACTTTTAATTCTCGTCTGCAAGTGCTTCGAATTTTGACACACGCGCAATTTTGTCGTCAAGTAGTCCTGTAAATTTTCCTTTCGTTAACGTCATTTAAGTCTTGCATTAATGCTAATCTGAAAAAAGGAGAATTTTCTCTTTGGTACTATTTTGTCAGGTATCGATTATGAGATGTTAGGTACCCCAGAATCATTTTTTTTTTTTTAGGGTTCAGTTTCCCACATAGTAAATATGAGTTGGGATGCTTCGCACCCCACCTCAAAAATCAGGTACAACCTAAAGCAGATAAGAAGATTCTAAGCTCTCTACCACACAAAGAAATGAGCCATGCTCTGGAAAAAGGAGGCTTAATGCATCTCCGCGATGCATGATACCTAGCAAGCCATCACATAATTATGGATCCATAATAGCCATTTTCTTTAACAGCTGACTTTATCTGGAGGTAGTATGGTCCTTTGGCATACAGAAAATTGACCAATAGCGAAAAATTTCGACCCAGGTTAGCCTTCACGGACTTCGCAGGCTGACCTGAGTCGACACTTTTGGCAGGTGCATTAAACCCCCTTTTCACAGAGCATGGCTCAAATTTTAGACTCATCCAAATTGAGAGCGTTGACACGTGACAGTTGATTGATTGTATGGTGTTTAACGTCGTTTTCAGCATTATTTCAGTTATATCGCGGCGACCACTACAACTATCCATGCTTTCCTGTATTTTCTTGTACCAGTACCATGCACAATATTCTTTCCAAGCCACTGGCTGCTTTCCCACATAACCGTCGTCGAAACAATGGTCAGCGGTGAAAGGGGAAGGAATCCTGTCACGATGACCATCATCAATCTTCGGAAAGAAATTGACCGTCCGGGGATCGAACCAGCGACCTCTGGTTCTCGAAACTTGCACTGTACCGGCTGAGCTACCGAGGCTCGGCACAGTTGACAGTTGACAATTTAATTCTGGTTCTAATGGTAAAATTTGTCTGTGAAAAGGAAGAAACCATTGTGTGGAAAGGGAAAAAAATTGCTGGTTAACAGCATTTTCTTCTATTCCCATAATGTTTTCAAAAACCCTCTCCTTAAGGGTCGTTAAAACTCGGGATTGTGTGACAAAGGGCTAAAACAAAAGGCTTTTTGAGGGATGCCAGTGCAAAACATATTGGAAATGGAGTATATTGCTTGTGCTTGCGAAAAACGTAACTGAAATAGCAATGTTTTCGTGCTTGCGAAAAACGTAACTGAAATAGCAATGTTTTCAAGATCAGACTGCCAGTTTTGTGAAGTCTACTCTTGATCTACGATATATTTAACCTTTACCAAATAATCCTGATTTTTCAGCGACCCTAAGGGAATAGGCTTTTGAAAACATTGTGGGAAAAAGAGAAAATACTGGTAACCAGCACTTTCTTTTTTTCCCACAATGCTTTCTACCTTTCCAAAACAAATTTCAATTTTTGAATCATATTCATTTTGTCGTCTGCAAATGATTTCATTATGAATATGTCTAAGGTCTTCTCATTTGGTAAAGAGTTCAGTTGTGTTGAGTGCCGTAAGGCTTAATAACGCATTACTAATTTACAGAAAACATCAGTTTTCATAGACAGTCTGGGAAATGATCATTGATTTGAGCCATGTTCTCTGAAAAGGGGGCTTAATGCATCTTCATAATACATTATACCATGCCAGACATCACATAATTATGGATCAAAAATAGCCGCTTTTTTAACAAGCGACTTAATCATGAAGTAGACTGGTCCTTGAATATACAGAAAGTTGACCAATAGCGAAAAGTTTCGGCCCAGGTCAGCCTGCGCGGACTGTGCAGGCTGACATGGGTCGATTCTTTTTCGCAGATGCGTTAAGCCCCCTTTTCACAGAGCTCGGCTCGTTTAGTTTTGAGCAAAACTGTAAATCATACGCCGGTATTTTCTTGGTCATATAATTGAAATAAACGCCACGTTAAATAATATCAATTAAAATATTGCCGAGGTTATCTGTAACACTCCGCCATGATAAGAAAAACTGAACAGTTTAATGTTATTTAAGACTGTCTGTGAAATTCTTCTTTGATTGCTTTATGACCTTCTAATAGTGATTTATGCACCGACTTTAATATACGGTAAAGTGCGAAGTAAATCAATTGAATATTTTGTGTTAAATAGCATAGACCGAAAAATTGCGATTTCAAAGGTTTTTCTTTTGTCCAAAAACAAACAAAAACAGCATACAAAATGGTAAAAACATGTGAAAAAATAGCAAACTACTTGTCACTATTTATATGTAATCTGATCTTGATCTACACTGTCCTCGAAATGTATATTTAGTCACATTTAGACTCATAAAGGTTTACAACTGTGGTAATTTATCAGAAATAAACTTTTATTACATTTAAATAGATGGAATGTTCAGTCTAATTTTAGTTCTACACGGTCCTTTTATTTTGTTCGATTTGTTAGTTAACCACTCGGTGTGAACAAATGAAGGATAAAACACGATTTAGTGGTAAAATGTTATGAAAATATTTTAATCTAACTAACACTTAGGCTACGAAACGCGACTCACTGACCTTTTGCGGACAGTGTAGATCAAGATCAGACTGCACAGAACGTGCAGTCTGATCTTGGATCTACACTGTCCGATAAGGAGATATCTTTATCGAAAAAGTATTTTTGAAATAGCATTATTCTGTTTTTTTTTTTTTTTTTCTTACTATCGGCTTGAAAGTTTCATTTCACTTATTTAGCAGGTTAAGGGTGAATAAATATTATCGTAAAACGTAAAAGATCACTCATTCTAACATAGCCTAAGGTAATCCTAAAAGGTGTGCGAAAAATCACCCCACCCTCATTACCTCATTAAATTGTATGTGCATAAAAACAATAAAATAGGAGTAAGAAGACATGGAGAATATTATTGGAAAAGGATCCTCATGGGTCAATGACCATCTGGATGCTAATTGAATAAACTATGTTCTATGTTCTATGTTCTCATTACCAGAACTAGACTATAATCCAGTAAGTTGATGTGTCATAACATTCTGTCAGTCTAGTTGTCATCCTTCTCGCGATTATTTTTCGTGTTCTTCCTCGCGGGCAAATATGGAAATACGATGAAGTGCAATACTTCTAGTAATAGAACATCCCTAAGTGGGGAAACAATCTTATTCTGTGATAGCCTTTTGCCCGTGGGTTTAACGCTTTACCACAAAATCCCCAGTTTTAACGACCATGAGAAAGAGGTTTTTTGAAAACATTGTGGGAAAAGGAGAAAATGCTGGCAACCAGCGCTTTCTCCTTTTCTCACAATGTTTTCTACTCCTTTAAAAACGAATTTCAAATTTTGAAGCACATTTATTTTGTTGTCTGCAAATGCTCTCAGTTTGGTCAAGCCCAAAATTTTATCGTTTGATAAAAAGAACGCTTTCCAAATGAAAAAAAAAAAAGACTTGTCCAAAGTGAAAGTATTTGCACGCGACAATAAAATGGTTCTCAAATGATGGTATTTGTCTTTGAAAAGGTAGAAAATATTGTTAGAAAAGGAGGAATACTGTTCACCAGCATTTGCCGATTTTCCTCTTTATCAGAAGACAAATGAAATGGAGCTCGAATGAGTGGCTTTGCCATTAAAATGGTACCAAATTGACTTTAATTTAACTCTTTACCACATAATCACGAGTTTTATCGACCCGGTGAAAGCGACTTTTTTAAAACGTGGGAAAAGGAGAAAAAATGGTAACCAGTATGTTCTCCTTTTTCCACAATGTTTTCTACCCTTTCCAAAACGAATTTCATTTATTGAGTCACATCTATTTTGTCGTCAGCAAATGCTTTCAGTTTGGACAAGTCTAAAAATTCGTCCTTTGGTATATTGATTGTTGCTTTTATGGTGTTTAAGTTATTTCAGTTGTATCGCGGCGGCCAGTGCACCTATCCATGCTTTCCTGGAGTTTCTTTTACCAGTACTACGCACAATATTCTTTCCAAGCCACTGACTGCTTTCCCACATAACCATCATCGAAACAATGGTCAGCGGTGAGAGAGGAATGAATCCTGTCGCAATGACTATCATCAATCCAAATATTACCAGAAGAGATAATTCTAGACTGGTCCATATATGAAGCATTTGCAGACGTCGTGTGGATCAGATGATGGGTTTTGCCATTGAAAGGGTTGGTAACATTGTTAGAGAAGGAAAATTAATCATAATCTGGAGTATTCTATGGTCTTAATATTGTACTGCACGAGCTGATTTTACTCTTTATCAGTTCACAAAATTTTACACACGTCCACAGTAAAAGTTCTACGGGCGACATTTATATAGCTTAGAAGATGGGATTTGTCTTAAAGAAAAAGTGAAAAACTTTGTGGAATAAGAAGAAAGGTAATGCTGGTCACTGGTGACGTGGCCGCGTGTTAGATTCATATGTTCGGAACATGATTAGGTTTTGGTTTTCCAAGTCGACTGGGAATATTTAAGAACCGCTTATATGCTAGGTTATAACAAAGTTTCTGTTAACCCTTAGGCTGCTAAGCTCGACTCATGGACCTTTTGTAGACAGTGTAGATCAAGATCAGACTGCACAGAACATGCAGTCTGATCTTGTATTTACACTATCCGATGAGGAGATATTTTCGCAACCCCCATAGCATTTCGGTTACAATCGGCCTGATAGTTTCATTTAAGTTATTTTGCAGGATAAGGGTTAAGAAATTCTTGACTTTGGCTTTGTAGTGTCTTGCTCAACAACACCATACGGGACCAGAGCCACCGGCAGGGATCGACGCAGAACTGCCTGATCACAGACTCCACATCTTAACAACTCACTGACAACACATCAAGTGTCCTCTGTCAAAATGTTTTCAAAGTGTTCATAACCTGAAAACTTAATTTCCGTTGCTAATTATATTTTTAACCCTTTACCAAACAGTCTCGTGTTTTAACGACGCTAAAAAACAGACCCGAAAACATCGTTTGAAAAGGAGAAAATGCTGGTTACCAACATTTTCTCCTTTTCCCACAATGTTTTCTATCCTTTCAGAGATCATTCTCATCATTTGAGCCACACCCGACATGTCGTTTGCAACTGCTTTCAATTTGGACAAGTCTTAAATGTTGTCGTTTGGTAAAGAGTTAACATTTGCAGACGACAAAGTAAATGTGACTAATAAATTGAAATTTGTTAAGGGAAGGGTAGAAAGCATTGCAAGAAAAGGAGAAAATGCTGGTTGCCAGCATTTTCTCCTTTTCCCACAATGCTTTCAAAAGCCTTCTTCCTCAGGGTTGTTAAAAGTCAGGATTGTGTGGTAAAGGCTGATTAATTTCAGCGCATGCAGAATCGTTCCAGTGGATATGGGGGGGGGGGGGGGAATGTTAATTTATCCAAGGGAGACAATTCTAATGTGACTTTTTGTATTTAAAAGTGAGGTTATCCCACTTACAAGCTCGGTGGATTCATGAATGTTGAGCAGCGCTTTGGGAAAGAGGGGTTTAATGCATGTCCGTAATATATTATACGACGCAAGTTGTCGCATGATATGAATTAATTTTATCCATAAAACGGCTGAAACATGAGGTAGAATGGTCCTTGGGCAGGCAGATAGTTCACTAATATTTAGCAAATCGTTTCTACTATGGTCAACCTGCGCGGATTGCGCGGGGTGACCTGGTCGATACTTTTTTGCAGATGCACCAAACCACCTTTACACAGAGCATTTAGTAGTGGTGGACTTCGATTATAGTTGAGCCGTACTCTGTGAAAAGGGGGTTTCATGCATCTGCGAAAAGTATCGATCCAGGTTAGCCTGGGCAGTACGCGCAGGCTCACCAGGGCCAAAACATTTCGCTATTAGTCAAGGACCAGTGTACCTCATGTTTAAGTCCGTTGCTAAAATAAATGACTATTATGGATCCATAATAATATGATGGCTTGATTGGTATCATACATAACGGAGATGCATTAACTCCCCTTTTGCCAGAGCATGGCTCAGTTGAAATTCCAAGACGAGTTACTAGTAATGTAAATGGGTTACTAGTAATGCAAATGTAAGTGTTCGGTAACGGTCAAACAGATTCTGCTGGTTGTAAGAAATTTGATCTAGAACAGCAAAATGTAGAATGGGTTGATCAGATAGACAGGGGCCCGGGAATCATCGATACCACCACTCTCGAGCTACGCCCTAATGCACTGCTTTTCCTCGAAATCCGAGATCTGCATGCAATGCAAAATCTATGAGACATGCTCTGTGAAAAGAAGGCTTAATCCTTCTGCGAAAAGTATCGACCCAGGTCAGCCTACCCAGTCAGCGCAGGCTGACCTGGGCCGAAACTTTTCGCTATTGGTCAATTTTCTGTATGTCCAAGGACCAGACGCTTGTTAAGAAAAGTGGCTATTATGGATCTGTAATTATCTACATCATCATTGTAAAATGGGTAGTTGCTGCTGGGAACTGCGTGTCTGAAAATACGTTTACATATGAGCCATGCTCTGGCAAAAGGGGCTTAATGCATTTACGAAAAGTATCGACCCAGGTCAGCCTGCGTAGTCTGCGCAGGCTGATCTGAGCCGAAAATGTTCGCCATTGGTCAATTTTCTGTATGCCAAAGGACCAGTCTACCTCATGATAGAATCAGTTGTTTAACAAAATGAACTCTATGGATCCGTAAATAGGTGATGTCTTGCTTAGTATAAAGATTATGGAGATCCATTAAGCCCCCTTTTGTCATATGTTTTGGCATAGCTCATATGTAGACAATAGGTAATACGATAACGCTAAAAATATTGAATAAACGATTTGCACAAGAAAAGGATTATCCACAATAATATTCTTTTGTTAGCAACACTTGCATATACTTGTTTTAGCTTTTCCTGGAAATAGGCCTGCAGTGGCCCGCAGAATAACTATGTCCACGACTAAATCCGTGTATTCGGTTATTTCGTTCGCCTTTTTCTTGTGAAAATGGCGTACTTCAAAGCGTTCACTTTGCTACGCGCTAGCACATACATGTAGTGTTATTTTATTCTAAGCTGTTTTCCATGTAGGTAAGTATCTAGGGTTTTAGCGGCGTCTCTGTCATCTGCAAGAACCGATCTTACTAATTCTTGATACGCCTGTCGGCTCATAGTTTTTCCAGAATTGTTACTTTGCCTGGTAAGACCATTTTTTGAAATCGCTTTGGAAGTATTGTCCCCAGGTGAAGGTATGTCAGTATTCGGTAACTTTGATGTTGTTTTGATTGTTGCGTTGCGTTGACCTGTGTCCGAGTTACCTGTCATATAGGTTGGTTTTAGGATGGTGGAGTTTATTTGACTTTCATCTATAGAATCCTTTTTGACTGTTGAAGTGTTTGTTACTTTAGAACCTTTGGTTACCACTGAGCGGTTTGTTACGCTAGAGTTGTCATTAACTGTAGTATTGTGGGTATCTATGGAGCTGTTATTGACTGTTGAGCTCGTGTTGACGACGGCGCTATCGGTGACTGTTGAGTTGACGGTTAGTGTAAGGTTATTGCTGATTGTAGAGTTGTCGGTGACTTTAGAATCATTCTTGTCTGTAGAGCTATCGGAAAATGTATAACTGTCAGAGACTGATGAACTATTGGCGATTGTGGCGTTGTGAACTTGGTCGACTATCTCGCTAGTATTTACATGTACATGACTATCTAAGCCAATGTCCTGTGTGATATTGATACCATAGTGACTGCTGTAGAATGGAAGAAGATCCATGACGTAATGCACCATGATATAGCCATGTGGATCCATAACACCTTTAAACCCACGCTCAAAACGGGCTTTCACGAGCTCACGAGATTTTATATTATCTTCCTTTGCTTGGACATTCTTAACAACTTCTTCTAACCAAGGCTTTTCCATGTATTCAGCTGGAAGCTTTTCAGCCCGAATAAGTTTAATTCTTGGGGATTCAACATTTGTCCAGAATGTGCTGAAGTTAGTTAGTACAGTCCCACGAATTACAACGTCATTATTCATCAGGAGTGGTGCCCTCCAGTTAAACATGGCTGACATTTTTAAATACGGATCACTATGTGTCACTGTATTCATCCCAAGCTCACAGGAAACTATTCTAGTATTGATAATATTCCGATGGAATGAACCTACAGGGATATCTTTCATCCGTTCTTCATCAACGTTTTTAATTTTCCTTACCTGTAAAAACAATCCTTTAAACATTTCTCCAACATCGCTTGTGACCGTTACGGCTATGACGTCTCCAGGCTTGTATGACGTCACATTTACTTTTATCTGAAACGGTGCTAGTGACGTCTGAGGAGCGTATGGAGTCCCATTGTTTCCGAGATGAATAGGTAATCCAGTGTCACACACGGACAGCGGTGGTCCGTCAGGATAACACACAATTCTGTAACAACACCTCATCAATACTATGACAAAAAGGGAAAAACTGTATCTTGTAAATTTCATTTCTTTTATTTTTCATGAAATTTATCCAGCTTTCATCCCGGCATACAATCTCTTTCAGATGAATTCAATTTAATCAATGTTCTGAACAAATCATTAATAAAAATACAGTCACCAAGACAGTTATCATTCACCGAGTAAAAGAATTTGCAACGAAAAAAAAAAAGTCTTTTATTTTTTTTCAAACGAAAAAAAAAAATCTGTAACATGTAACCAGCTTTGACAAAGTGAAGATACTTACATGTTTGTAGGAGAAATACGGAAGTTAACTTCAAAATGTGGTTAAAACAGAGCCTTAGGGGTATTTATATTGACTTTCCTTTTTTGTATGACTTGCTTGTTTGACTTATAGCCAAAGAATTAATTACTTTTTATGTCTCTTGAAATCTGTGTGTTGAAAGAGCAACTGGTTGTTCCGAGTAATTGCTTGTTTTTTCCCACTTAAGTCAAAGAACAACGGCATGGTATTTTCCTTACTTTTAAACGTTTCCTTGATCATCTGTGTACTAAATTTTAGTAGGTTTAAACTATTTTTACCGGTAAAAGTGGCTTAAATTGTAATTCAATATTTAACCCTTAAGCTGCTAAATAAGTGAAATGAAATTTTCATGCTGATGCTATAAACCCAAATTTTGCTATTTCAAAGGCATTGTAGGGGAACAGAAATCTCCTTATCCGACAGTGTAGACCAAGATCAGACTGCTCGTTCTGTGCAGTCTGATCCTGATCTACACCTTCCACGAAGATCCCTGAGTCCCGCTTAGCAGCCTAAGGGTTAAAACAATAAACTATTCAAAATAGAACCGGAAAAGGAGGGGTGTGTGAATGAAATCAAAGTTCTGAAGGTACTGAAAGCAAAACTTTTGTTTAACTCGAGTAAATAGATTGCAAGCTTTGATAGAATTTAGGACACACTTTTTTTTTTTTTTTTTTTCTTGATTATTACAAAAGACTTACATATTTACTTTCCACGGCATGGTAAATGCTTCTTTTTCAACTTCTCTCAGACTATACGAATATTTTTTCTAGGAAAAAAAGTGTTCTCGACACTTTATCACCACAAATAGACATATCGTTTCCTTTCGTGCACCACCTATATAATATACATAAAGCGTAACTTTTGTTGAAGTCACTTCAGTTTACATTACATCTATCTATGGTTAATCATTAGACTTGTTGATTTACTATTACCGGTATATGTACAGACCCAATAATGCTGTAAAAAAGGACATTTTGACGACATTTGCTTGACATTTGAGCAAAGCCTAGATTTCATTTGTCCTAGCCAGCCAGGTTGCAAGTATTTGCCATAAAACTGGCTTTTGATTCTTATTACACGGGTACAGGTACCAGTAATGTCTTTGTTCGCCGTGATCTTTCTGTCACGTGGTCACCTCCGCCATTGATAAAATGGATAAACTGGGGCAAATCTCTGACTTTCCGGTATGTGTTTGTCTCTATCGCCTTCAAACTTCAACGTCATTCGTCCGTAAGGCGATTCCAGGAATACTGTGGACACTGAAAAATGAAAATTGATGATTGATAAATGGAAGATGGAAATATAGAAGGTTTCAAAGATTACGACGGATCGAAAATGCATTTCATTTTCTAGAGGCCTTCAAAGAAATCACTGTTGTCGTTTCCGGTTTTAAATCGGGACAAATCCTTTAAGTTTCTCTATCCCTTACACCATACATATTGTTACTTTATCTATGTTTACACAGCTGACAAATTTTGGGCCATTCTACATAATATCAAGTTTTAAGAGCCTTTTTTTTTTCCTCTCTGACTGTAAGGATGTATCTTTGAATAAAACTTCACAAGAGTATCGAGTCCGAGTCGATACCTCTCCAAATGACCTAATTACCTCCTAAAACAAAGGTATAGTTCATTACAAGTATTTAAAGAAGATCATGTGAATCACGGATAGCCAATGATGAATTAAGGTTAAGACATATGAAACGTTGTCGCAAAAGGATACCTTTCCAGTTTAAAATCTAAGGTTAAAGAAATACTCATTATCGCCAGTCCGATAGAGTTATCTCCCTTTGAGCAATATTGCGCATATGTAGTAAAATCAAAGGACTGATAGTCCTGAGAGTCGCCTGGAGGGCAATGGGTTAGAACTGTTCACCCTTTTCTGTTCAAATCTGTTAAAAGCATTCAAGATACAAAATAACTTAACCATAAGACAGTATTATATGCAAGCATATTTCTTAGTTGTCATCCCAAAGTTGCAAACATTTAGGCACCAGGAACAGGTTTAAAAAGTTCAAAGTCTCTTACCCCGGGTGACTTCATTTAACAAATGATTTTCAAAAGGTAAAATCATTACAAAACAAGTCATTCGTTAAAATGATATCCACCGCCGAAAAAAAAAACAACATTTTTTTAGATAGAAACATAATTATAAGAGGTATCGTGTTTTGCATGTGAATGGCCTTTTTGTCATTGGTGAAAATATACATTAAGCCCCCTTTTTCCATGACACGGTATTTCATTAAATAAAAACAAATACTGATTGTCTGTGGCTTATGATAAACAATATAAATATGAAGTTTCATAAAAATTTTGTTCAGTAGTTAAAGAGATATTGATCCATAATGGAAATATACATCAAGCCCCCTTTTTCCATGACACTGCATTAAAAACAAAAACAAAATAAAACAAAACAAGCAGACCGGAGGACATCAAGCCTCCTCTTTCCATGAAAAGGCATTACATTTAAAAAAAAGAGTATATCGGCGGACTATCATGAGGAACACATGTTTGAAGTTTCATTAACTTCGTCAACGAATTAAGAATATATCTGTCTGGATGGACGGAAGATCGGACCGATGAACAGACAGACGGACAGACAACATGAAAACTATATCCCCCACCCCGAAATTCAGCGGGGCATAATAACTGTCGAAGTTCCATCAATATTTACAGTTCCTTCCCAGCGTAACAATGCCTGTAAATCAGGCTTCTAGGTTGATAAAAATGTTTTTCTAGTGCAGAAACTGGGTGATTTAACTTACATGTATATCTTAATTCTTACACATATTGCTAAAACAAACATTCTAAATAATTTCAGTAGAACAGGGCATACATTTCTCTCCAGATTTAGAACAAGTTGTTTTTGTATGACACAATTTTTCTAAAATTGGACCATGTGGTTATACATATATCTGTTAAATTGAATTATTGTCCTTTCCAAATACAGGATGCTAGATATGAAATTCGGGTGTAATTGCTTATACAGTTTCAGAGGCCGTGATTTTGAAATGTTACTACTCAGTTCTGAAGCTTCTGTAAAGTTTATAGAAACAGAGCAGAACCACTTGAACAATTTTACAAGAGGGCCATTTAGGCAACATTAGTATGGAACTCAACTGAAGTTTGTCTTTTGGTACAGGATCTAGTGACATACTTTTAGACCAAAATTGCCCTTTTGAAACTCACCCATATCTAATCTAAGCAGTCTGACAAAGTTTCGTGAGTATTGGACTGAACATAAATGGATTCTACAGCACTAGATCTATTACGGTTTCGTCTGATTTGACCTAGTGATAACCTTTTTCTTTTAAACCCCGGTGCCCTACTTTCAGTTTTGTCAAAAATTATTATTGAGACAAACAGCTGGGCAATTTCATGATCATTGGACTGAAATGTAGCCTCTGGAGCACACACAAACATTTGACTCAGTAATCTACGGTCCTTTGGAAATAATTTGTTTTTGTTGTTGTCCGGGTTCAAGTTTTGTCCACAGTGGACTCTAGAAATGTGGCTGCTACAGCTCAAGAAAAACAATATAACCCAAAAGCATGATCATCAGTCTTTTAACTTTGCGTGTTATAACGGCCCAGGAATTAGTACTGCTTCCACACCAATTGAAAATTGTAGAGATCTACATGTGTATTGCTTTGGTGTAAACTACATATGTTTGCGATTAGCTCTAGTACCCTGTACAACAACCCTTTACAAGATTACAAACACTCCAATAAAGACCTTGTTGTTCGAGTGGGTTAACATTGACCTGTTCTATTATATTTGAAATATAGTGAAGTAAAAGTCAAGTTCTCAGATTGCTGGGAGTTAGAACTGCGTAGTTTCAAGTCGAATTCCCGCGTGACTTCATATTTAGGCAGTTACGAAAGCACCTTTCGTTCCGACACCGGCACTAATAAATTGTTTCATAAATACTAGATCTAGGTTAATCGCACATTGAAAAAAAAAAGAGTAGACTTTGACAAATTCACCGCTTTAAAAACGAAAAACAATTAGTTGAACACGGTAAACTTTAAAACACTCTCTCTGCATGGGTCGGTGAGGCGCTAGGTCGGTGTACTCTGAAAATAAAGGCTGCATCAGCGACTGATTCATTCATATATATGTAAATTTATAGAGAATTCCGTGGTGCACATGACGTTATACGTCACGTGATTATAAGATCTATATTTGTCACACAGCTACATTCCAGAAAGCACCTGCTAAGCGATGACTTGGTGCAGTCTTGAACCGTGGGCATTACATACGCTATTGTACGATCTCTGCTTATGCACCTAGAATATGGGTGTGCAAAGTAGTTGATGTCTAGAATAAAAAGCTCTAAAGAAGCAACGTTTAAGAATGTCTAAAAAGGCAACGCAACCATTCCAAGTCGTTATAAATTTGTTCAAAAAAATTAGCATACTTTTGGGAAAAATCTCCATTGAAAGCTTCCACGTTAACTCGGTATCGCCTTTCTCTTTCCGATCATAGGTTGAATGTTGGATTGAAATAAGACTTGCAATTACAGACAGATTGTAAGATTTAGAGTGTGCTTCTAATGGGTAATTATCAAACCTTTTTCACTGAGAACTGTCCACAAATAGAAGCGTGCCGTAGTGAAGACGTTTGTCGTCGAAGAGTATTTTGCAGTGTGTTCGCAAACTTATTTAGTTCACGACGGCTATTTTTAGATACATACATAATGCGCTATTTTAAGAGATGGTGTCTGTGTAAGAGATAGGCTATCGTGTACCTTGTCGACGAAATGATTTTTCAAAGGCTTAAACCGTTAAAGAGCTCAGTCTTTATAGACACATTCATTATCACAAAGGCACAATTGTAAGTGAATTACTACAGAAAAATTGGGTTGTTTACCGAATAATTAGAAAACTATGTTTTATCTCGTAAACCGGAACTTGGGACAGGAAGCAGTACAAGGCCGGAGGTATGCTTACGTCACCCCATAGATCAAGATGATAACAATGAGAGCCTGGTTGCTACGCAACCAGGCGACTCAAAAATGAAAAAGTCTCATGACATCAAGATATTATCGTAACCCATACTGTGCCCGTGCCTTGGCCAAATCGTTAATTAACCCATAATGGGAAAAATAAAAATAAATGAAAAATAAAAGCCTCAATATGCTTCTTAGACACTACAACGCAATGATATACATGTGTCTCCGTTATTACAGATGGCTGCGTTTGACTGTACTTCGTATTGCCATTAATTTTTAGTTACACGTGGTCCCGATAGTAGTACTAACCGAGCCTCTAACTTTAAGAGTTCCACTCACAGAAAGAAGAAGTATTAGAAAAAAAAAAAGAATACTAAATATACTTTACCGTTACGTTATACTTGCGTTCCTCGAATTAAAGCTAGTGAATGCATGAAAAAATAATAAGATGCAAAAGGCAGTACATCTATCATGCCAATAGTTTGATCATAAAGATGTTAAGATATGTTGAAAGCCAGAGACAGACAGACAGACAGACGTACAGCGGGTTTGCGCTGTACGCAGAGGAGGTAACTATGTTGACGCTATTCCAGTTTCTACCCACACTTTTGCCTAATATAATGAATGAAGATTTTCTATCAGATTTCCTTTTAACCCTTAGGCTGCTAAGCACGACTCACTGACCTTTTGCAGACAGCGTAGATCAAGATCAGACTGCACAGAACGTGCAGTCTGATCTTGGATCTACACTGTCCGATAAGGAGATATCTTTCCTCCAAAAATACCTATAAAATGGGAAAGTTTGGGTTTATACAATCGGCTTTACAGTTTCATTTTTTTATTTAGCAGGATAAAAGTTACTTTCCTCCCCTTGAGCCATACTCTTCAAAGTAATCCTAGCACAGGGACAATGGAAATACCCAAATGATTACACTACAAGCTCGGTTTTAAGAAAATGAAATTGTTCCAAAAATACTTATGTCAATGAAGTCAAGGTTGAATATATAACAGACTCGTACAAACGGAAAGCTTAGGAAACTGGACGAGCACTGTCACTCTGTCGATAATGTACACAGCTTGGAATCCAGGGGACGCTGGTTCGATTCAAAGCTAGGCCAAATTCTCTCCTAGGATTGGCGACAGTCATAATGACAGGCTTCAACCATCTTTTATCGCTCATATCTTAAATGTACACTGTGCACTGGCCAGATGCAATCTTGGCTCTTCTAATATATGGAAGGGGTCCCGCGTGGCTCTGTGGTAAAATGTAGGACTCGTGGAGGCCCCGGCTTTGAGCCTTACTTGATCCACTGAGTTTTACCTGGGAATGTCCTTGGGCAAGAAACTTTAGAGTCCTAGCCTAGTACTGGCGGAACCCATGAAATACTTGAATATGTGAGCTCTCGCCGTTATATAACTGAAATAATGTTGAAAGCGGCGTAAAACACCATTCAATCAATCAATCAGTATAATGTATGGGTCTTTCTTCCTGACTTCTAACGCAGACTCGACTGAAGTGTCACTTACTTTGTCGCTGATGTAGAGACATGGTTGATGCAGTAGATGGGGCACTTGACGTTCTAGAAGGTGGGCGTGGAGGCTGGTTTGACCTCTCTGAACTGGCGGCGCTTGATCCGCTTGCACGATTGGACGATTGTTGTGAATGGGCAGGATTTACAATCAGATGACCTCCTTGTACCGGAAGCACTTGAACACCGATCACGTGACGATTTTCATGTCTGACATTCCTTTGGGGATCAGTGCCGTTACTATTTGATGGTTGTTGATGGGTAGTTGCGGATTGGTGTTCCTGGACCGATCTGTGTGGAATAGTTCCGATCACAACTTCTATTGGAAGCGTTAAATCGAAGGCAGGACCTACTGGATCAACGCGTAACTGTAAAATATTGTTAGGAGCAAAAGATTTTGAAAACAGTAGTGGTGAAATGACTGATATTTGTAGTTGTTTAAGATTGTCGCAATTTTAACCCTTAGGCTGCTAACTTATGTAGTGCTTCAGTGTGGGAAAAGTATTAAACTATAGTGGTGTAGTTTGAGGGTGTATTTTATACTAATAATAGAACAAACAACTACAGATCTGGGCGAGAAGTTTCATATCTCTTGTTGGAATGTTAACTTGCTCTAGAAACATGTTTGCTGATACTTTGACACCGAACTTGTCTACATTTCAGAGATAGACGTGCAAAAAAATAATTAAGTCCCTTGGTTTACCTCTAGCGTGTACTTGATACTAATTATAGAACAACCAATCAAACAGCTTGGTGGAAGTGGAGGCACCATTAGTTGGTCGGACATCCAAGTATCGGTCTCGCCTTTGCTAACGGAATGTCGTCTGGTTTTACAAATTTGTTTGCTGACGCTCCGACATTTTGTAGGTGTTTTGTATATGGTCGTCTGAAAAAAAAAATGATTCAATATTTCCATCCACTCCAAGTCAAAGTATTCTTTATCGTCGCTTTAATTAAGGTACTTATGAGCATTGCAACAAGGAAACTCTTTCATTGCCATGAGTAATACTATTCGCTATAAGTAGCTTTTCAGGACGACTTAGATCAAGATGAAGTTGGACAAAATATTCATGGATCTACACTGCCCGTGGTTTTATTGCAAAATATCTTTGTTTGCAGTAGATTTCTATTTCCAGCCATAAAAAAATCCGACTTAAAGTGCTTTATTGAATGTGAAAAAGTTCAGCAAAAATGTCAAATGACAGATATACATAATGTGAGAAGACGGTTTCCAGTATTTTAAGTGTCAACTCCTGGTGAAAGGTTAAATCACCAAGTTATTCAATCTAATCTTACCTCCGGCATTTTGTTTTCTTCATTTCAATAAACTTCAAAACCTTTTGCAGATGTAGTTTTTGATGATTCACGATATTGTGATGATGACTGTAAAGTTGCTCTGCATTTTGAAAACGGTCCAAGTTTAAAAAAAAAGAATCGAAACGATGACAAAATTTTCGAAGAGGGCTAGTTATATTAACATTTATCTCGCTGAATTGACAGAAGCAAATCAATATTCTCTCATTTCTTTGAAATTGGTATTACAAAGCTTAATCAACTAAACGGGCATCAAGAGAGCAAAACTACATCCATGCAGTTGGTACGGGTCGTCTTCCTTTGCATGTGACACATCGGAAAGCCTAGATTGGCATGTTACGTTTTGAGAAACCAATTAAGTGTGCCAATGATTATATTACTAAAAGGTTGTCGGGACAGTGGAAGCTAAACAGCATTTCTGAACCATCAATATGTTTAAAAGAATTAAAAAAAAAAAGATTATTTTAATATAATTCTTTATGAAAATGTATCAAGAAATACCATTTTGAGCTCCACGGAATAAGAACTCATTTTTCGAGAAGACAAATTCGAAAGCTCGGCTCCAAATTTAATTGGTTCCCCTGGCACATAGCCTCGTTTTTGAAGGCAGAGCGCGGCGCTGATTGGCCCAGATATACAACAAAGACAGCATAACAATTTCTCGGAGGTCTCTTGTACCGGGTTCTGTATAAAAAGATGCAGATAAAATGGAATAAATCAAATTACAGTAATCTAAAAGAAAACCGGATGATGAAATTTTACACTAGCATTCGTATACAACTATTTTGAATAGATTGACATCTACACGTTTGATTCAAGATTAAAGGAAAAAATCCAGTTTTGGCAAATTAGGATACCGTCAGTCTTATCTTTTTTGTTTACTTTTTTCGTCTCATGTTTCGTCATAGTTTATTACAGCAAACACTTATTTTTCCTAAATTAGAACAAAGACGCTCCTTTTTCTCAGTACTTTAAGTACTTTGAATTCGTTTACAATTACAGAACTATTTAAATACGATGGTCAGAATGGAATCAACACTTTTATGTTTACTAAATTTGATCAATATAAAATGTCAAGACTTTTAGCTTACGTTGCTGTCCGGCACTTTATTGAGATCTAAAGGACTAATCACGGTGAAAGGTTTCTGGGTTACGTGACATTGTTCCCGCCCCTTTTCTATGGTGGCCTTGACCCAGTATCGAATGTATCCATACTCCCCTTCAAACGATGAAGGTAAATTCGGCGGAAGTTGGTATCTGAAGGGGTATGTATACCGGCCAGCAGGCAAGTAACATTTCTCTGGACGGTCATGTTTGGCTGAAAAAATGAAAATAAATGAAAGTAAGTGATGCTTAACCGTATACATGCGCATTTTCTGTGGACCATAAACAATGTAGTCCTAGATCAGAAGGCACAAAGCACAGAAATAGGATTACCAGATAAAAAAAATATAGACATGTCAAATTGAAAGCATGTGCAGACGTCAAATTCAATTAAGCTCAAACTATGAGTTCTGTCTTTAAAGTAGTCAAAAACATCCGAGAAAAGGAGAAAATGCTGGTTGCTAACACTCTCCTTTTCCGACAGTTTTTTTTTTAAAAAGCCCTCTTCAATGAGTATGTTAACACTCGTAATTGTTTGGTAAAGTGTCATAGACTTTTGCCATTTTCCACTCTTATGTCATTATTTAGATAAGGAGTTTCGTCTCTTTTTGTGGACTTTTCACACATTTCTACTTCCGATGAAAAGATCTTTTGGTCAGAGTTTAAAATCAGGTAGCGGGTAGCGAAGATCCACGATCAGAATGCACGTTCTGTGCAATCTGCTCCGTAGCTTTAAAAAAGTCTAGCTTTACAGCTCCTTTGGCCAGCATCCGTTAAGAATCAAATGTCGTTCAGTCAGGGTCCTTATTCACCAACAATTCTTAACCCTAATCCTACTAAATAAGTTCAATGAAACTTTCAATCCGATAGATAAAATTGAGTTACTTTCTTACTTTAAAATTGAAACTAAGAATTAAATTTAGAATGGTTGGTAACCTTCCCCCCCCCCCCCCCCCCCCCCCCCCCCATCTGCTGAATAAATGAAACGCAAAATTTCTACTCAATACTAAAAGCCCAAATATTGCGGTTTCAAACTGGATTTCACCGGAAAGAAAATACTGTATCGGACAGTGTAGATCAAAGATCAGACTGCACGTTCTGTGCAGTCTGATTTTGATCTACACTGTCCGCAAAAGGTCAGTGGGTCGCGATTAGCAGCTTAAGGGTTAATGGCATACTTGTTTTAGTTTAAATGGCGATGATGCATTTCTGGAAACCTTTACCGGCGTTCGCGCCATGATGTAGGTCGCTCCGAGGGTTGACCCCGGTCATCATGGGGGTCGAACCAGGAGGCCCGGCCGGGTAGTTCAGTCGTTAACGTATCTGACTCGCGACCTGGTAGTTGCGGGTTCGATACCCGGTGAACTCTCAGAGTCACCACACAACAAAATTTTAGACCAGTCCAAATTGAAAGCGTTTGTAGCCGACAAATAAATAGGGCAAAAACGACATATCTATCTTTTATATTGTTGAAAATATTGTGGGAAGAGAAGAAAATGCTGGCCACCAGCATTTTCTTCTTTTCCCACAATGTTTTCAAAAGCCTTCTTCTTCAGGGTCGTTAAAACTCAGATTGTGTGGTAAAGAGTTAATGCAAACTATCCTTCCGGCGGTTTTTGGCCTCCCACCTCTGATACATGTGAGAAAAGTAGTCAGTGGCTTAGAAAGAAAGTTGTGTCAGTACTGGTCTGAGAAAGCCAGGAAACACAAACGTAGTTGCGCTGACCTCCGTGATATGGCCTAAGCTATTAAAACGGAGTTTAAATCCAACAAAAACAAAAAAATCGAACCCAGAACCTTCGATGTGAGAGACCGAAACTCTTGTTCGACACTACTGTCTCCCCTGATCTTACTTACACTGTCCTCAAATGGGCTCAAAATTACACAAATAAGAAGCATCATTTATTACTTACCTTGCCCAAACAATACGAAAGAGTGGTCAAAATAGTCCTCTATAGCCGAGTGGTGCCGAGTATCTTTGTATCTTGGTTCACCCGGACCACGTAGGGCTTGTTCTGTCCAGTGAACAAAGGCCCGGCCTTTAATGGCGATGCGAATTGCTGAAAATATATATAGTAAATCTTGATAAATGTTAATTGTAATGGTTTGGTCTTTTATTGCAATGTAAAATGCTAAAAGTAAAGTGCACATTGATTACCAAACAATCCCAAGTTTAAACGACCCCGAGGAAGAAGACTTTTGAATACATTGTGAGAAAAGCAGAAAATGCTGGTAACCAGCATTTTCTCCTTTTCCCACAATGTTTTCCACCCTTTCAAAGATTGAAATCATCATTTGGGACACATTTAATTTGTCGTCTGCAAATACTTTCAATTTGGACATGTCTTCTAAAATTTTGTCGTTTGGTAAAGAGTTAAATACACTTGGTTTATCTACCCCACGTAAAGCTTGCTCTGTCCAATGAACAAATAAGTAGCCTCAAAATACAACGTGAATCCCTGAAGATAGAGAAAATACTGATAAATAAGGCTTTGACTTTCACTTCAATGCGATTATGCTGACTTTATTATTGTCTACTACAACTGAAATAGATTTCGCAAAGGCTATAGGCATTTAATGGTGGAGTCGGTGAGCACTTATATCTGACTCTAGGCAGACGACACAATTTGAAACTGGTCTATATTGAAAGCATTGGCAGGCGACAGGTGAAGTATAGCTCGAATGAAATTCATATATGCAAGGGTAGAAAACATTTTTAAAACAAAAAAAGGAGAAAATGCTGATAACCATTTTATTCTTTTTTCACTGTGCTTTCAAAAGCCGACTTCACAAAGGATCGTTGCAAAGTCGGGATTGAGTGGTAAAGTGTAAAAACAAATAATAGGAATGAGGAGAGCGTATACAAGGATTAGACTGCACGCGTGTTCAGGCTGAATCCGCAAAGTACATCTTTAGCCACGCACGCCAGAACAAGGATAAAACTTCTACTAATCCTGGATACACATGCCTAAGGTAATAAACACATCACCTAATCATGGGTCCATAATAGCCACTTTTTTAACGACCGACTTAGTCACGAGGTAGACTGGTCTTTTGATGTACAAAAATTGACTAGTAACGAAAACTTTCGGTCCAGGTCAGCCTGCGCGGACTGCGCAGGCTGACCTGGTCGATACTTTTCGCAGAGGCATCAAGCCACGCACGCCAGAACAAGGATAAAGATTCTACTAATCCATCATGCACATACCTAAGTATAGTTGCTTTAATCTTGATTCTATGCACTCGCGTAAGGGTTCCATTTCCCTTGACGTGTCTTATTTCAAAACACACAAGCAATAAAGACACGAAATTGCATAATGAATTTTGGAGAATGAATTTCCCTGTGGAATTAAGAAGGTTGAGTACTTTGTAGTCATTTCCCCTAATAAAGATAATTAAGAATGGTTCATTTATTATTTTCAGAATTTCATAATCTTCTTGCTGCGGATGTTGTATATCACTTAAATGATATACATGTACAGGAGACATATTCTGTGAGAAGGGGCTTAAATGTATCTGCAAACAGTATCGATCCAGGTCAGCCTGCGCAGGCTGACCTGGGTCGAAACTGTTTGCTTTCGGTCAATTTTCTGCGTGTCAAAGGACCAGCCTATCTCGTGATTCAGACGGCTGTCAGACGAAATGGATAATCATAGAATGACTGGCTTGGTATCATGCGCCTCAGAGTTGCATTAAAACTCCTTTTGCCAGAAGATGGCTCATATGTATATGTAGAGACGTGTAGTGATGGAGCGTCAGCCTCTAACATAGAGTTTTGGGGTACAAATCGAATAATCAGCAGGTCACCTTTTGAAAGTATCATGGCGAGACCTTTTATTCTAGAGATAGACCACTTTGAAAATGATGTGGCAAAAAGAGAAATTGCTCGCAATGCTGCAAATTTGCTTTGGGAAATAACGACTTAAATAATTGAGCCATGGTCTGGCAAAAAGGGGGCTTAATGCATCTCCGTGATGCATTTTACCATTAAAGCCATCATATAATAATGGATCCATGATATCCACTTTTCTGACAACCGACTTTATCATAAGGTAGACTGGTCTTTGGGCGTACAGAAAATTGACCTGTAACGACAAGTTTCGGCCAGGTCAGCCTGCGCGGACTGTGTAGACTGACCTGGGTCGATACTTTTCGCAGATGCAATAAGCAGGGCTTATATTTTTATGAATCGTTTCTGGAAAGCATCTGGTTTTGTTATTAGTTTCATAGCCTAACTACTATAAAACAGAACATCAAAGAATACATTTAAGATTATGCGGTGAGTTTATACATTTCATAGATATTTTACGGTTCATATACAAACATGAGCGCTTAGACACTCTCTCTGTTTCGCGAATCTATTTTCCATTGCATTGTCCCTTATTCCTTAATCCGCTAAGTACAACCATAGCGGTGAATTAGCACAGAGATAAGAGAATCGAAGTGAAGACAAAGAACAAACTGGCCAATCTTGATTTACGCTCTCCGAAAAGTATATTTATAGTATTAACAGTACCATACTACAAGACAGAAGATGGGATTTTGACTGGGTTGGAAAAGGAGTGCGATAAGAGAGAGAAACAGACAGACAGACAGACAATCGGAAGGCGAAAGAAAGAAAGAAAGGGGAAGTAAGAGTGCAGGTGGTTCATTAAACAATCCCGGATGTATTCGATAGAGATCAAACAAATCTTGTTACTGCACCGGCTGTTTATAAACACCTTGACTCGAGAACATGAGATATTTTCTTTGACTTCAAGATGGTTTAGGCAATGATAAATGATACCCACTCGGTAATCCTAAACAAGTTTTTAGATCCTTACTAACTGATAGCCTACTGCTCTCTCTCTCTCTTATTCTCTGTCTGTCTGTCTGTCTCTCTCTCTCTCTCTCTCTCTGTCTCAAATAATAGTAGTAGTTAGTATGTTTGTTGTTTGCCGTTTTCAACACTATATCAGTTAATCGCGGCCGCAACGTTTTGCGGTTAGAGAGGAATTAATCCTGTCACAATGGCTATCGTCAACATTTGGAAAGACATTGGTCAAGCTGGGTAGTCGAATCAAAGACCACTTGTTTCAAGCCCTGTAGCTTGCGAAAAGGATTTAACCCTTATCCTGCTAAAAACTGAAATGAGACTTTCAAGTCTTTAGTAAAAACCCAATTATTGCTATTTTAAAATTATCTATTGGAAGGAAAATGTCTCCTTATCGGACAGTGTAGATCCAAGATCAGACTGCACGTTCTGTGCAGTCTGATCTTGATCTACATTGTCCGCAAAAGGTCAATGAGTTGCGCTTAGCAGTTTAAGGGTTACGATGGAAAGCTTTTCAGCAAAAAAAAAGATGAAAAGATCTTATTACAGGATTTCCAGCCCCTCACAGACACTGCCCGATTACATATTATCTACATTATCTTCTAGCCTTTAACCAAACAATCCAGAAGATTTAGATTGAGTGTGAAGGGATTTGAAAACAATGTGGGAAAAGGGGAAAATGCTGGTAACCAGCATTTTCTCCTTTTCCCACAATGTTTTCTACCCTCTCAAAGAAATAATCTATTGTTTGAGTCACATTTGATTTGTCGTCTGCAACTGCTTTCAATTTGGACGAGTCTAAAATCTTGTCGATTGGTAGTGTTACACTTTATCAGACGCCAACAATGTAGTCTCGTCAACGATGAAAGCACTTGCAGTCGACCAATTAAATGTAGCTCAAATGATGGAAATATTGTCTTTGGAAGGGTAGAAGTACATTTTGGGGGGACAAAAATATAAAAAAAGTCTGATTCAATATACTTTCCTTTTTCCTGCAATGTTTTCAAAGCCTATCTTCATCAGGGCCGAGATTATACCAGGACTGATAGGTAAAGGGTTCAGGCGCGAACTTACGATAAATGATAGATTATACTAGCTCTGCACCGAACATGCCACGGACACGCCTTGATATGATCAGTGGGAAGCGGGGTGGCACCTTTGGACAAAAGTGGAACTTTATTATCACTTTCTGCACTGTAACCTTTTACAAAACAATGGCTAAAAGGAACGATTAGTGCTTGTGTTAAAAGATAAATAAGAAATGAAGAAATAACAAGAAATATCTTTTTAAAAAAGATAGACGGCGTAAAAGGGACAGAAGTATGAATTTATTCTCTTTTGTGGTTCAAGTGAAGAGATATTTAAAGGAAATGCCATGAACTGCTCGAAAGTTGGGCTGCATGAGCCTGCAAAATAAGCATGTTCACATTTTTTGACCAATCTCAGATTACTATACACTCATTCAAATATAACAACCCTAAGAAGTAGGTCAAACGCCAGTGCATTCAGCTACGCCGAAAAAAAAAAATAAATGTAAAACAAATTAATAAATAGATATAAAAATTTAAAAAAAAGAAACGGAAAAAGTTAAATAAATGAAATTTCCCAGGCTCTCAGTATAAATAAACGTACGAGGAACGTATACGTTACAATTTCTGTTCAGTCGTAGATAGTTTTACATTCTGTAAACAGTTTACCGCACACGACTATTCTGTTTTTTCTCAAGGTCCTTTTACATTTACAGCACTTTTCGATACCTATTCGGCCAGTGTAGATCAAGATCAGACTGCACAAAACGTGCAGTCTGATCTTAGATCTACACTGTCCGCTTGGCTGTGACATTCTGGACAACAACAATTCTTGAGTTGCACTGATACTGGTTCCTTTCTTAGAATGAAAATGTCGGTCGCGTTTATTCTTTGCTCTAAGGGTTAACAGAACTTTTACATAAAACTTCAATTTCTTTTTTTCCCTTATCATTTTCCAGGACAAGTATTGAAACGGAAATTTGTAGAACATTTCCCTAAGCTTAGCTGTACTACTCCCTGATTTTCCTTTTGCAAAAATTAATTCTATACTTGACCAAAAAAGACAAGAAGAGCACAAATTTTACGATCACTTACAGGAGAAGAACGTTTGAAATTGCATGGAAAACATTGTGCAAAAAAGTAGTAATGATTTGTTAGAGGTAATTGCTTATATTCCGACATGTTTTCTAAAGATATCTGCTGCAGGGGCGTGAAAAGCAAAAGTTGGTTAAATCCACATAATATACAGGCACCAGATGATACACATTACTTTCTTTATTGGCTTGTATAAAAGCCAAACAGGTTACTTAAGCGTAACAAAGTTTAGCTCTTCAAATATCTTACAGTAAATACAAATCAGAAAGTAGTCTGGGGTGAAAGGCCGAGTCCATGAATATGACGATGAATTGCGCAATGACGAAGCATGAATAGTTTTGTAGAAAAGCCGTGCTGCATGTACAAGCAATGGAAATAAACCAGCACTTTCATGGCAAGTTAGGTTATAGCCTAGATTGTTGAGGAATTTGAGTCTCTACGACAATCATGCCTCAATGACCAAGATTAAACCCTGCCGAAAAGAGGACTGACCAAACCGGCATTGGGCTACCAGAAATTAGTCTTCGGCTGGACGTTGCCAGGAAGCTATAAAGGTGTACGTTATCGCTCAGCGAGATGGAAAGCATCGCCCAACGAAGATGGTGTGGGTACTCTCTACCAATCGTCTTGTCCTGTGACATTTTAGTATTGTCGTTTTCTCTATATATGAGCCATGCTCGGTAAAAAGGGGGTGTAGGGTATCTACAAAAAGTACTCAAATCTAGTACCAAAATGTGCAAAAGTGTTTTATATTTAATTTAAGTTTGATAATTGTCAGTTTTTGCCTCAATGTGAAAACGTAGGGCTGAAAATTAAAAGTCGCAGATATGCAATGTTTTGTATATGCTGTTTTGCAATCGGATATTTTCAAAGTTACAAGTGACACTTAATCAGTATCTGTTTTGTCCTCCTAGTCTATGAATCAACACAAGAATACTAGTCCGCATGAACCTAGCGTAACGTCCTACGATACAGTCGGAAATGTTGATATTGTTCATATCATAGTTTTTTACTTGCTCCCCAGAGCAATGTTCTGGCAAAAGGGGACTTAATACATCTCCGTGATGCATTATACCAAGCAAGTCATTACGTAATTTTGGAGTCATAAAATTCCTTTTCTTTCTGACAATGGACTTGATCTGGAATTAGAATTGTCCTTTGACATGCAGAAAATTGACCAATGACAAACACTTTCGACCCATGTCAGCCTGTAGATGTATTAAGCTCCCTTTTCACAGATTATTGGATCATATACAACGGAACACCTGTCCTTAGCACTTTTGTCTTTGAAGAAACGGCATTCTAGATCTGCAGTTATCACGAGACCAGAAGTGACGTCATCATACCTATACTTATTTGAATACGCTTCCGCATATAATCGATGCGTGATATCGATCGTGTGATCTAGTCTCGCTGTTTTGTTTACAAGCCATTGCCTCACTAAGTAAGTGATAAAACGGTTTTGAAGTTAAGTAACACTGTGAACAATTTCTAAAGCACCGTCTGTAAACCTCTAATGTAGACATATTGTCTTAAATGTTAATGAGTTTCAAGTAGATGTTATTAAATCGTTGTGGTGCAATGTTTAAAATAGAACACGCATTCAGGAATAATAAGCAGTAAAAGATAATTGATGCCAAATGTTTCACTTTGAATCCTTTTATCCGACTAATTTATGAGCCATGCTCTGTGAAAAGGGGACCTAAAAGAATTGCAAAAGTATCGACCCATGTTAAGCATGCCAAGTCCGCGCAGGCTGCCCTAGGCTTAAACATTTTGCTACTGGTCAATTTTATGCATGTCAAAGGACCATTCTGCCTCTTGATTTAGCGGGTTGTTAGACAAAGTGTATTTCACGGATCCCTAATTACGCGATGTCTTGCTTGGTATAATGCAACATGGAGATGCAATAAGCCCCCTTTTGCCAGAGCATGGCTCATGTCTATAAAGTGAACTTCGTTACGCCCTAAAACAAATTTGCATTCAGACCTTCAGAGATGTTAGCGGGTGATAGCTTTTGAATGCTGACTAAAACGATTTATTCTTTATTGTAGTGCGTTTGACGACGTTTTCAACATTATTTCAGTTATATCACGGCGGCAAGTACACCTATACATGCTTTCTTGGCATTTCTTTTTATCAGAACTTCGCACAACATTCTTTACAAGCCACTGTATACTCTCTCACATAACCATCTTCGAACCAATGAGGAGCCGTGAGAGAAGAATGAATCCTGTTGCAATGACCATCATAAATTCTCGGAAAGAAGTTTGTCGAACTGAGGATTTGAACCAGCAGCCCCATGGTTTCAACTTTTGTAAGTTACCAACTGAGCTACCAACCTCGGCGCTCAATATAAACGCTTCACAAAGAGGCCAGTCAATTGGAATACAGCAACTCCGAGGATTATTTTTTAATTACACATATTTCCCTTTCAGTCAAATATTTTCTGCCGCAAACAACTCTTGAAAAATGTTGTCTGTTGTCAGGTCTACAGGTGTTTCACGTTTTCTGGGAGTTCCTGACACTCATGAGTTTTTCTTTTTATTCACATATTTAGTTTCGTTGAAAAATGCGAGGATTTCTAACGAGCCGCACCTGACTGACTGACGATAGTTGAAGTGCCGATGACAGGTGAAGTAAAGAGAGAAAGAGAGAGAGAGAAACAGAGAGAGAGAGAGACAGACAGACAGACAGACAGACGGAGAGAGAGAGAGACAGAGAGAGATAGAGAGAGAGGGGGGACAGACAGAGAGACAAAGAGAAAGAGGAGATAGATAGGGAATGACAGAAAGAGAGGAAGGGGGTTGGTGTTTGAGTTCCTATCTAATCACCGAATCGTCATTTTTATGTTCATGGTATTTGTTTTATGACAATGGGATCAAACGATTCGATCAAGTGAAGAAGAAGAAGGAGAAGGAAGGGGAGGAGAAGAAGATTAACGAAGAGCAAGAACAAGAACGACAAGAACAACAACAAGAAGTAAAAGCAAAAAGCTCCGGTAACGGTTACAACTTTACCCTTAAGCTGCTAAGCGCGACTCATGATCTTTTGCGGACAGTGTAGATCAAGATCAGACTGCACAGAACGTGCAGTCTGATCTTGATCTACACTATCCGATAGGAGACGTTTTTCCCCAAAAAGTAAGTTGGAAATAACATTATTCAGGTTTTTACTATAGGCTTGAAAGTTTTATTTAACTTAATTAGGAGGAGAAATTTTAAGCTTTATAGATAATGTATGAGATATGTTTTTTGTGAGTTTGCTGCCTGTTGATAAGCTAAAGGACGTTGAGAAATAGAACAAATGACAGATATTTACTCCATGATTGGTAGCTTTTTTTTTAAATAAATAGTTTAGCACGGAAAAAAATGTATAAGCACAAGCCTAGTGCTAAGATGGATTTCTGCAATGTCTTGCCCAAGAGCTACCAGACAACCAGCGAGGTTCAAAGCAGGATTTCCAGATAACAAAATTCTCTGCCATATCCACTGTGCCACTGAGCATCTGATATGTAATGGAAAGAGTCATGCTCTGACAAAAAGGGGGCTTAATGCATCTCCGTGAAGCATGATACCAATCAAGCCATCACATAAATGTGGATCTATAATAGCCACTTTTTTAACAAGCGACTTAATTATTCATGAGTTAGAACGGTCCTTGGACATACAGAAAATTGACCAATAGCGAAAAGTTTCGGTCCAGGTCAGCCTGCGCGGATGGTGCAGGCTGACCTGGGCGGATACCTTTCGCAGATGCATTAAGCCCTCTTTTCACAGAGCATGGCTCAAAATTATTTTCACATGATCAAATAGAGAGCTTAAATCAAACATAGAGAAGCAAAGTACTTACTTGTCAACGATAAATGCTGCAGTAGTTCTAAAGTCACGTGACCTAAGACAATGTCACCGTTCATATAAACTCCGCCCTCACATCGACTTTGTAAATGCACTGAAAAGTCCTCCACACAACTTCCTCTCCTCATGGTAAGTACTTACACAGTATTCGGAAGTTTATACGTGATTTCAAAACTTAACAGTGACTCGGTATAGATCACCATTCCTTCCTTTCAGACTGAAAACGTTTGGAGACCCTTTTAAGTAAACTGAAGATTATCAGTTACAAGATGACGACGACGAAGAAGAAGAACAAGAAGAACAAGAAGAATAAGAAGAAGAAGAATTTAACGGTACCGTAATCAAAAGAATACAAAACCCCGCCGTCAGCAATAGACAACAAAAACTTGTTAAGAACGACTGATTCAGAAAGTAGACTGGTCCTTTGGCATGCAGAATATTGACCTATAGCAAAAAGTGTCGATTCAGCTCGGCCTGCGCGGACTGCACAGGCAGACCTGGGTCGATCCTTTTCGCAGATGCATGAAACCCCCTTTTAACAGAGCATTGTTTCAGCACTTTAACGTCAATGAAGTTATTTTTGTTGTATTTTACTCCTTCACTTTGTATGGAACTGCAATTTACTAACAGTGTCCGAAATTTGCGATTTATAAACCTCCATGAGCACATTAAATCTAGTACGATCAACAACCAGTTATGCTAATTCATAGAATTGAAATTCTTAGAATGATAACTGAGAGATATGCTACGGTCGATTTAAGTTATTTCAGAATGAAAGTGTACCTCTCTTATTTATGTGCATGTATATATTGGCCTTGTTATTAACAAGTGATCTACGTTCTAATAGAAAAACAGAGGAAAGGTATTACAAACGAAGCGAAAGAAACTAATTGACAGAAGAAAGAAAGAAAGAAAGAAAGAAAAGATAAAGGAACTAGATGCGTTTATTTGTTGAAGAAAGTAACATCTGAATATTTCTTACGCGGATAAAATGATAACTTGAAACCCATCTATTATCCATTATCATTGCATTACATCTAATTCCAAGAAAAACAAAGGTTCGAGGAATTTCACGCTATAAGAACGTTGATACGCCGAAGTTCCAGGGAACTTAACAACTCGGCTTTTCTTTCAAACCCTGTAAGTTATCGGAAATATCCCGTCAGCCCTTTCAGCGCCACAGGCGAAATCACAGTCGAAATCAAGAGCTTTTGCGGACGGCATAGATCAAGATCAGACTGCATAGAACGTGCAGTCTGATCTTTGATCTATGCCATCCTCCTGTTTCGTCAAGCTTATAAGATAAGAACCTTTCTGAATTTCGGAGAATAGTTTTATTTTCTTTTCAGGCGTCAGAAGATATCAAGTTTATAACTGAGCCGTACTCCGTGAAAAAGGGATTTAATGCAAAAAGGATCGACGCAGGTCAGCCTCTGCGGTCTAGTCGAAACTTTTTGCTTTTGGTCAATTCTGCATGTCAAAGGACCAGTTAACTCATGATTTAGCCTGATCTTTGGTTGTTTGACAAAATGGATTTTATGGATCCAGATTATGTGATTGCTTGCTTGGTAGCTTCAAGGAGACGCATTAAATCCCCTTTTGCCAGAGCAACGCTCAACTATATCTGGCGCTGAAAGAGGTAAACTGAATGGTATGAAACTTTGCAATCCAGTGTAAAAATCTAAATATTGCGACTTTAAAGCCCTCTTTGCTGGGAAAATGTCTCGCCATATCGGACGGTGCTGATCCAGAATAAATGTCTTTTGCGGTCTGATCATGATGTACACTTTCTGCGAAATTTCGCATGCAGTCGTGCTTACAAGTCTATGTAAAATCTCAATACATCCTAAGGCAAAGTTACAGCATTCGACTTTTAAGGAAACCGCTGTATGAGTTATCAAATAGAATTAAGGTTCAATTCAATTTCAATACAGGAATGCCAGGGAAAAACATTATGGTAAAAGGAGAAATTGTTTTCAAAGGTCATTTTCTGCATGCTCACAGTAAAAAAAAAATCGCTTCTAGATAAAATCGAGCGAAGTGAAGAAAAAAATTATCGGATAACCTGAAACATTTCAACAGAATCGTTAATGGGGCAGTAAGACGGAGAAAAATAGCCAATAGAGCAGTGCAGATTCTTTGGGGGCTAATAATTTGAAACGGTAGATCACGTTTGCCATACGGCCTTATCTATTAACAAATGCTTCCTGTCTACATCAATTTCTGTCCATACACTTTGGACATACACTTTTTAGACTCCTCCCGTTGACAGATCATAAAAATATTCTGGGCAAAAGGAGCCACTGTTTGAAACGAGAAATTATCACTTTCTGATATTGTTTTTACTGTACTGAAAAAAAAAAGGTTTTCTCCTGTCCATAATCCTTTCCCAGACTCTAAGATTTAAGACTGTTCCAAATTAAATGCAGTTGAAGCCGACGAATGCAGTTCGGCTCAAATGACGAGATTTATCTTTGAAATGGTTGGAAACATTGAGGAAATAATAGAAAATGCTGTTTACCAGCATTTTCTCCTTTTCCCAAAATGTTTTCGGACATTTTTTTTTTTTTTAGATTTTTATTAGCCACGTCAACTGGTATGATGGGAGTCGTGGCCATCTCCCACCATACCTTACAATTCAATGTTAGTAGGTTTCTAAATAATTTGTTAGTACTCTTAAACAAAAGATGTTTCATATACCTAACAAAAATTGTATTTTTTGTAAAGTTGTTCCATCACTTGAATGTGGCCTTATTAAGAGAGAGAGAGAGAGAGAGAATCAGAAATCAGGGTAAAAAAACATGAAATAGATGTAAGTATGTGTGTGTGGGGGGGGGGGGGGGGGGGGGGTGAGTGGATATGTGCATATGGAGTCAAGAAATTGGAATCTTTCAGAAATTTTATAGAAATTCGTTAATATTTACTACCTGTGCACTATACTGGCAAAGGAGACTTTGATAAACATGTTCTACAATTGTCATGTGACATTTGTCAATTTCATGTGTGTTTGTGCATTTATGAATATTCAAGGTCAAGTTTAGAGTATTTTTAAAGCCGATCATTGAGGGTATTTTTTGTTTATTCCTACAGTGATAAATATATTTCTTAAGTTCTAAAAGTAGTCTGTCTAATGGTACGTTTGATGAACGTGTGCCTAAAAGTAAAGTTCGACTATCAATTTGCAGTGTATGGTCAAAAGTACTTAAAATTGTTGCTATATTATTAATTAATGATTTGGTGTGTTCACAGTCATGAAATAAATGTAGAATAGTTTCTTCATATTGTTTACAAAATGTACATGAGTTAGTATCTATCAATTTCATTTTAAAAAGCAGAGAATTTGTTGGAATTATTCTATGTATTATTCTTGTTTGAAACCACTGTGTATAAGTGTCTTTTGTGCATTTAAACACATTTCCATGAACTTGCTTCCAATCTATATTTATGTTGTTATATAATGAGTCCCACTTAACTCTACTCGAAGGTATTTCATCGTTGTGTGTCAAAATGTTATAAACATGTTTATTTATGTTACTTTTAGTAAGCATATGAAAGAAATAACAACTAATAGAAGGATTATGACATCTTTTTAAAGCATCCTTTTTAATCAAAATGTGATTTTTTGAAAGGAAAGTTTTAACTGATGTTGTAATGCTATAGAAATTTAAAAAATTCACTTTGTTTCTAGTCATTGTTTTTATGTCCAACCAATGTTTAAAACTTCCATCTACATTTAACAGATCCTTTACATATCTTATACCACAATCATATAATATTTTATTATAAATGTGCTTAGAATCTACCAAAATATTGCTATTAAAAAACAGAGGCATGTTAACTACATCCAGCAGTTTTGTAAAACTACATTTAGAGATAAATACCATAAAAGATTTTAAAACATCAATCCAGAAATCATTTCTTATGTTGGTAATAATTTTTTCACAGTACATCATTCCAAAATTAAATTGTTTGTGTGTGTCAATTACATTATTCATGAATTTATGACAACTTTTACCGCAAGCAACTAGTTTTCTTATCCATTTAATTTTCATACTTTTATTATAGTTATTGACATCAATCATGTTTAGACCTCCTTCCATATAATTTTTTGTGAAGACAGTTTGTTTAATTTTAGCAGTACCGTCCCATACAAATTCATAAAGTGTATTGTTCAGTTGTTTCATAAATTCATTCGTTGGTGATGGTAAACTAATAAATAGATGTGTGAGTAAAGGTAATAAAAGACTTTTGACTACAGTTATTCTTCCAGTTGGTGTTAGTTTTCTTTTCTTCCAATAATTTATAGTGTTATTAATGCTTTTGAATTTGCTTTCAAAATTTAACTTTATCATTTTATCTAGATCGACATGGAACTCCAGTCCAAGAAGTTTAAATTTTATTTCCCCCCATGTTAATTTCCATTTCGTCTTGATAGATCTTGTACTATACTTCAAACTGCCAATCCATATAAGTTTTGTTTTGTCGAAATTAACTTTCAAGCCAGAAATATGTGAGAATTTTTCTAGTAAATCAAGAGTACTTTTAAACGATTTTTCAGAACCGTCTAAAAAGAGTGTTGTGTCATCAGCAAATTGTGATATGATATATTCTTCTTTTTTTATTTTTAGTCCTGTTATATTTCTATCGTGCTTTAATTTAATGTTAAGAATTTCGGTGCAAAGGATGAAAATATAAGCGGATATTGGATCACCTTGTCGACATCCCCTTCTGACTTTGAAATAATCTGAAAGAAAACCATTTATTTGTACGCATACCTCAGTATTGTGTAGAAATAATTTAATCCATTCTTTGAACATTACACCGAAATTAATGTTTTCGGACATATCTAAAATGTCTGTAAACTCGTTATCACTGAGCAGACGAGTTTGAAAACGTCCTTATTAACCCTTATCCTGCTAAATAAATGAAATAAAACTTTCAAGCCGATTGTAAAAACCGTTATAATGATATTTCGAACTTATTTTTTGGAGAAAAATACTTCCTTATCGGACATAGTAGATCCAAGATCATATTGCACGTTCTGTGCAGTCTGGGTCCGTATTCACCAATCGTTCTTAAGAACGTTCTTAAACCATTTGGTTTAGCCAATCAGAAGTTTTGTTACATTCAAATTTCGAAAAATGCTGGAGAATAAGCCGAAGAATGTTCTTAAGAATGGTTGGTGAATACGGACCCTGATCTTGATCTATACTGTCCGCAAAAGGTCAGTGAGTCGAACTTAGCAGCCTAAGGGTTAAGATGCTCTTTGTTGTGATCGTTGATTAAGGTCAGACTTGATAGGGTAAGCAGTCTGATCTTGATTCGACATAGTGCAATATATCAAGAGATTGTGGGTAAAACAGCGTCGCAAATGAAACTATTTAGAATGCTTACAGCCGCTCAAAATGTAATATTTTTTGCTGTTGTGTGCAGTGAAGATCAAGATCAGACTGCAAAGAGCGAGGAGTCTTAATGTGCGGAAAATATTGGCCAAAACATCTGTGAAAATGAAACACTATTTGGAATGTTTTCGCTCACTCAAAATGTAAATTTCATTTTAATTTAACACAACACCAAGATTGATATGTAACTGAAATGAGTTGCAGCTGTACAGTATTAACCCTAGACGCTCTGAGCCCGGATTTAACTACTTATGCGGACGGTGAAGATCAAGATCAGACATGCATGTTCCATGCAGTCTGATCTTGGATCTACACTATCGACTTCTTTGCTACAATATTCGACTTAAACAGTTTTGAAATTGAACAATGTAATAGTATCGTACTGTAAGAATGACCATTTAAGTTACTTAGCACTGCAAGAATTAAGAATTGATTTCAATTACAACACACCCCTGCAAATTACGTTCTTTTTCACCCATAGACTGCTAAATAAATGAAATTTTCAAGTTGAAAGTAAAACCCCAAATATTGCTATTCATTTAAGTTATTTTGGGGAGAAAAATATGTCCTTATCAGATAGTGTAGATCCAGGGTCAGACTGCACGTTGTGTGCAGTCTGATCTTGATCTATACTGTCCGCAAAAGGTCCTTGAAGCGCTTAGCTACCTAAGGGTCCGTTAACACTTAGGCTATTAAACGCGACTCAAACTGCTACAACAATTTAGGCCAATATTAGACTGCACCAAAGGTGCAGTCTGATCTTGGACCCACATTGCACGATTTGTTCAAATCCTCTTTTCGGCGAAAATAACTTTGAAATCACAATGTGAAGTGTTTTTGGCCCTATCGACTCGAAAATTTCTATGTAGGTCAACGTTCTGGTAGTAGCTGAACCCTTTTCAACACGACCCCGAGTGTTTACGATCCAGAAGCAGAAGGATATTTAACCCTTATACTGCTAAATAAAAAGAAATAAAACTTTCAAGCCGATAGTAAAATCCCAAATTTTTGTATTTCAGAGGTTCTTTTGGAGGAAAGGTGTCTCCTTATCGGACAGTGTAGATCCAAGATCAGACTGCACGTTCTATGCAGTCTGATCTTGATCTACTCTGTCCTCAAAAGATCAGTGAGTTGCGCTTAGCAGGCTTACGGTTAAAACATCATCGGAAAAAGGAAAAATGCTAATAGCCAGCATCTTCTTTTTTCCACAGTGTCTTCAGTCATTTCAAATCTATATCCTATCAATGAATCATCTTCGGTTTATGGTCTGCAAATTTTGTCGTCTGGCAAAGGTTTAAGGGTTTGACGTCCAAGGCCCCATTACCCTAAAACTTCCAATACAAAAAAAAGGTTGACTCACTGTAATAAGGTCCTTTAAAGATACATCCTTACAGCCAGAGAGAAGAAAACACTGTTCAAACTCAGTATTATCTAGAATGGCTCAGAATTTAGTCAGCTGTGTAAACATAGATAAATTTCCAGTAAATATAGTGTAAGGGGTAGGGAAACTCAAGGCATTTGTCCTTATTTACAACCGGAAACAACAATAATGATTTTTTCGAAGGCCTCCAGAAAATGAAATGCATTTCCTATCCGTCGTAATCTGTGTAACCTTGCAACCAACAGGGGCAACAGTTTTGCATGAAGATACAAGCATGATTATAGTTTCATATAATAAAGATGAAATGGATTGAAAACTCGCTGAAAAAGAGTACAGATGTTTCTTTAAAAGGGGCACTGAACAACATCTGACCCAAATTTTTTTGGCGTTAGAAAGTTAATATCTTGAAGGAAAAAAAACATAGGGACGTGACTGTGTACCCATATGTGGGGAAAAAAGCTGTAATTGGTGTTTTAAATGAGCTTTGCTCCGGCAAAAGCGGTCTTAATGCACCTGCAAACAAGAGTATCGACCCAGTTCAGCGGGCACAGACCACGCAGGCTGTTCTGGATCAAAACTTTTAACCATTAGTCAATTTTCTGCATGTCAAAAGACCAGTTTACCTCAGGATTCAGTCGGTTATTAGACAAAATGGACTTTATGAATCCATGATAATGTGATGTCTTGCTTGGTATCATGCATAGTGGAGATGCATTAAGCCCCCTTTTGCCAGAGCGCAGCTAAAATGTATTTATCCCTGGCTATGCAAACAGAAAACCGGTTATACCGTTACTAACTGTACAGGAGTTGTTAGAGTGAAAATACAAAAACTCAGTAATTCCGTCTGCTTTCTTCATGTATTTCTATCTATATCTAATATCAAAGCCATATTTGCACTGGAAAAAGAATTATCCGTCTTAGGTAGGCATTTCTAAAAAAAAAAAAATGCCAAACGAAAACTTGTTTACTGCCCCTTTAAATCAATTATAATGGTACTGAGTAGTTCTTTAAAACGTACTACCCTGTCTAATTTCTATCAAATTTATTCCACAACTGTTCTAAATATCTAATTTTACAAATTAGCTGTACGTTTCTGGCAAAATGTTCAAAGCAAAATATTACTGCTTCCTATGTGAAAGTTACAAGAAATAGAATCAAACTCTAAACTGTGTTTAATTCGATCGTCAGACATGGAGACACAAAGTGCATTACATAAATCCCAGCAGATTTGGGATTAAACCTTTTAGAACCAGCTGGGCCCGTATCCTCCAATCAGTCTAAAAAACTTTCGAAATGACAAATTCGCAAGAAATTTTCAAAATTTTAAAAATACCACAATTTCCGAGGACTTTAGTAAATGCTTTAGCCAATCAGAATTTGTTTAGATTCTAAATTTAACTCTTTACCAAACGACAAAATTTTAGACCGGTCCAAATTGAAAGTATTTGTAAACGACAAATCAAATGTGGCTCAAATGATGGAATTTGTGTCCGAAAAAGTAGAAAACATTGTGGGAATAGGAGAAAATGCTGGTTACCAGCATTTTCTCCTTTTCCCACAATGTTTTCAAAAACCTTCTTTCTGCAGGGTCGTTAAAAGTGGGGATTGTGTAGTAAAGGGTTAAACTTCATCTTTCAGTAAATGTGTGACTTGTATCTCGTCAACTGCTACACAAACTGAATGGACATTTCTATCCTATAGTTAAAAAGCCAAGTATTCAGGTTTCAAAGTTCCTGTCGTCGGAAGTCAGTCTTACCATGTTGGACAGTGTAGATTTAAGACTGGACGGCGTTTTATGCAGTGTGACCTTGACCTATAACTGTCCGCAAACACGGTTCGTGTCCAGCTCAGTAGCTCAGTGGGTAAGTGAACTTCTCTCTGAGATGCCTTAGCCCTTTACCAGACGACAAAATTGTAGCCTTTTCCAAACTGAAAGCATTTGCAGACAATTTCAATGTGGCTGAAATGGTGCAACTTTTCTTTGATAGGGTAGAAAACTTGTGGGAAAAGGAGAAAATGCTGGTTACCAGCATTTTCTCATTTTTCCACAATGTTTTCAAAAGGCTCCTTTACCTGGGGCGTCAAATGGCGGCATTGTGCGATAAAGGGTCAAACCTTTACCACACAATCCCGACTTTTAACCAACTGGTAACCAACATTCTCCCCTTTTCCCACAATGTTTTCTAACTTATCAATGACAAATTTCATCATTTGGGACACCTTTGATTTGTCTTCTGAAAATGTTTTCAATTTGGACTGGTCTAACATTTTGTTGTTTGGTAAAGAGTTAATCCTTTATCGCACAATGCCGCCTTTTGACGCCCCTGGGAAAGAAGCCATTTGAAAACATTGTGGGAAAAGGAGAAAATGCTGGTAACCAGCATTTTCTCCTTTTCCCACAATGTTTTCTACCAAATCAAAGAAAAGTTGCATCATTTGAGCTACATTGAAATTATCGTCTGCAATTGCTTTCAATTTGAACAAGGCTAGAATTTTGTCGTCTGGTAAAAGGGTTAAGATAATAAAGTGTATATTTTTTTTTCATTTCGTGTGACTCCAGCTTAATCCTTAACCTGCTAAATTAATTAAATAATACTTTCAAGTAGAAAGTAAGCACCCAAATATTGCTATTTCAAACTTATCCTCTGGTGGAAAAATATCTCGTCATCGGACAGTGTATATCCAAGATCAGACTGCACGTTCTGCACTGTTCGAAAAAGGTCAGTGAGTCGCGCTTAGCAGCCTATGGGTTAACACGCTCGCACGTGTCGAAATGTAAAGGCAAAAAGACTTATTTTTCATACAGAGGTTGACTGATGGCACTGGTAAACAGTCAAGGTCAGGGTCGTCTAAAAAAAAAACTCACACAGAAGATAAATCTTTATGTAGTGTGAACCTATTTTCAAACCTACAATGACACAATGTCACAATGACACAATGACACAGACTCTCTTATTTGAAGTAATAGAATTCCTTTCATTTCGGTTATTTTATTTTTTTGTGACACCGAGAAGCAATACGGGTCAAGGTCGTGTTAACAACACATACCATCGGGGGAAACCAAATTCTTATTTAAAGAATTCAAACCTGTAAAGATATTACCGGACTCAACGAACTGAAAGGAATGATGGATTTCTAGAACAAAGGTTGTGGATGACATAGGGGTCAAGGTCGTATGAAAATAAAATGACTAACAGAGGTTGCAGTAAGACATTGCGAATCATTAGATGCCATGGTCATATAAGTTTACACAGGTAACAGCGAAACTCATTTTCAGCCGAGAGCAAACATTTGAGCCGTGCTCTGTAAAAAGAGGGCTTAATGCATCTGCAAAATGTATCGACCCATGTTAGCCCGCGCAGTTCTCGCAGGCTGACATGGGTCGAAACATTTTGCTATTTTCTGGACTTCCAAGGACCATTCTAACTCAGGATTCAGCCGGTTGTTAGACAAAAGTGATTTTATGGGTCCATAATTATGTGATGAGTTACTTGGTTAAACGCATCACGGATATGTATTAAACCCCTTTTGCCAGAGCATGGCTCATTTAGAACTGTAATGAAGCACCTACATGAAATAAGTTAATTACTACTAAAACAGAACCTCTAGTTCACATCTTTTTTTGTTCTAGCGAACACTTTTTGTGGCAATTGGAGAAAGTACTTGTTGCAAGCAATTGTATACGTTGACGGCATAAATTTTTTCCGTCTCTTCGTGCATTAACCCTTTACCACACAATGCTGATATTTAACTACCCTGGGGAAGAAGCCTTTTGAAAACATTGTGGGAAAAGGAGAAAATGCTGGTAACCAGCATTTTCTCCTTTTTCCCACGATGTTTTCTACCCTTTCTAAAAACAAATTCCAAATTTTTTAGTCATATTTATTTTCTCATCTGCAAATGCTTTCAATCGGGACAAGTCTAGAATTTTGTGGATTGGTAAAGAGTTAAACGTTGATTCATATTTATTGCCCATATTTCACAAGGCATGAGGGTCGCCCGCTGCAATAATAAGTTAATTAGATTTAGGTCTGGTTTTGCGTCTGGGAAAGTTTGTTTTGTCTTACTCGAGCAACAGTTTAACTGTTTATCCTTTGAACACAAAATTAGTGAAATCGGCATATTGTTACAGTCAAAAAAAAAATTCCAATTTCCACAGGGAAGCTTTCCGAGTCATTGGTGGGAGGGTTGATTTATGATGGTAATTCACACGGCGGTCGAAGGTCACGTGGTGAGGAGACAGACACTCTATAAGTTTCAGAATATCATACATTTTATAACAAGGGACATTTTTTGTCTTTTTTTGTCGTTATATTTTACGTTTCAGTGGAAACCAATTTGTCATATCCATAGGTTCACGATATATTTTCTGGGAAAAAATACTTGATGTATTATTTTCGTAGGGCCTCACTTTTCCGCAAAAAGGGTGACATTGCCTGCAAAGGTAACATCCCGCTGTCAAATGCCTTGTGGTTTACCAGAGGCTTTCTGCAAGGCTCAGTGATAGAGGCACACTGATTTTGTACATGTGGTTTTACCTCTGCTATTGTTGCTAGTCATGTGATAGTCTCGTTGTCAAAGGTACTGCAAAGCCGATTGTCTAATACTAAAGAAACTGAGGTCAGACTTGAATCGGGTACATGTATATTGTAACTTTCGTCTTGATAAAACTGAAATACAGTTTAACCCTTTACCACACAATCCCGACTTTTAACGACCCTGAGAAAGAAGCCTTTTGAAAACATTGTTGGAAAAGGAGAAAATGCTGGTAACCAGCATTTTCTCCTTTTCCCACAATGTTTTCTACCCTTCCCAAAACAAACTCCAATTTTTTTGGTAATATTTATTTTGCCGTCTGCAAATGCTTTCAATTTGGACCAGTATAAAATTTTGTCGTTTGGTAAAGAGTTAAAGCAGGGTAAAACCCAATTCCAACTCATTCAGATACGGAGGAGTTCGTGTTGCGTAATGCGGTGTACCCTTACACAGAAAGAGAAATAGCTTTTAAAACGATAGACGGCGTAAATTTGCCAGGAAATAGACAGGGGCCCTTAACCCTTAAGCTGCTAATCGCGACCCACTGACCTTTTGCGGACAGTGTAGATCAAGATCAGACTGCACAGAACGTGCAGTCTGATCTGTGATCTACACTCTCCGATACGGTATTTTCTTTCCGGTGAAATCAAGTTTGAAACCGCAATGTTTGGGCGTTTAGTATTGAGTAGAAATTTGTGTTTCATTTATTCAGCAGCTTAAGTGTTAAAATAAACTTGTCTACATTTTTACCGATCACAAAATTCTATTTATTCATTTGTTATCAGTACGAAACGTACGTCAAAAGCCAGAACATTCAGCCACGCCGAAAAAGAAGCACAACTGTGAGGCAAAACACCGCAGAGAAACAAATTGTGCATGACATCGATCTGACTTTGAGGTTGGGTTGTTTTTTTTAATCCAGGTTTGAATAAGTATTTCAGCCACTTCACAGCCACAGATCGCTTATTCATGTCTCTCTTGGGCCCCATCACTGCTAAATAACTCTGTATTGCCTTGCTCAAGGTCACCCCTAAAAGACTTGTGCAACAATAGAAAAAAAGGAGATCGAACCTAGGATTTTCTGCTGATAAATTTGTTGGCCTAACCCTACACCAGACGACAAAATTTTAGACATGTCCATTTTGAAAGCAATTGCAGACGACCAAGGAAATGTGGGTCAGATGTTTCGATTTGACTTTGGGGGTGAGAAAGCACTGTAGGAAAAAGAGAAAATGCTGGTTACCAGCATTTTCTCCTTTTCCAACAAAGTTTTCAAAATCAGTCCTCCCCATGGCCGTTAAAACGCGGGATTGTGTGGGACTCGAATAAGGTTGATGACTGATAATGATTTGTTTATATGGGTTTTAACGCCGTTATCAGCATTATATCAGTTATATGGCGATGGCCAGTGCACCTATCCATGCTTTCCTTAAATTTCTTTTAACGATTCTTTGCACAATATTCTTCCCAAGCCACTGGCTGCTTTCCCATATAACCATCGTCGAAATAATAATCAACGGTAAAAGAAATTGAATCCTGTCACAATGATTATTATCAATCCTCGGAAAGGAACTGACCGAGCCGGGGATCGAACCAGTGATTCCATGTTCTCATTTCCTGTACGCTACCAACTGAGCTACCGAGGTAAAGCCGTTGTATTACAAAAGTGATTCTAACAGCGCTAGGCGACTGAGCCATGGAGTATCAAAAAACGATGCTACTCTGGAAAAAAAAAAACACATAAGTAAGCAGATTCACAATGATGGAAGTTTTTACCTTGCAAGATTTGCACCTGCAACATTTTACATATCAGCTCATTTTCTACGTAATTTAATGACCGCGTTAGATAGAAGAAACACAGAGTTGATGAGAATAAGACATTAACCTTTACCTGCTGATTTAAGTTTTTTGGGAAAAATATCTCCTTATCGGACAGTGTAAATCCAAGATCAGACTGCACGTTCTGTGCAGTCTGATCTTGATCTACATTGTCCGCGAAAGGTCAGAGACTCGCGCTTAGCAACCTAAGGGTTAATGACCGCGTTAGATAGAAAAAAAAAAAAAACCACAGAGTTGATGAGTATTAACCCTTAACGTGTTGAATAAGTGAAATGAAACGTTCAAGCCGATGGTTAAAACCCAAGTTTTGCTGTTTCAAAGTTACTTTTTGGGGAAAGAAATCTCCTTATCGGACACTGTAGATCCAAGATCCATTTTGTGCAGTCTGATCTGGTCTATACTGTTTGCAAAAGGTCAGTGAGTTGCGCTTAGCAACCTAAGAGTTAAAGACCGCGTTAGATAGAAGAAACACAGAGTTGATGAGAATAAGACATTAACTCTTCACTTGCTAAATAAGTGATATGAAACGTTTAAGCCTATAGTTAAAACCCAAGTTTTGCCATTTCAAAGATATTTTTGGGAAAACGTATTCTCTTATCTGACAGTGTGGATCCAAGATTAGACTGCACGTCCTGCGCAGTGTATTCTTTTTCTACACTGCCCGCAAAAGGCTATTGAGTCGCGCTTAGCAGCCCAAGGGCTCATTCTCTACAAGACTCCAAAAAATTCAGACTTGCTCAGATTGAAAACATTTGCAGGTGCACAAATTGAATGCGACTCAAGAAGTGAAATTTGTCTGTGAAAGGGTATAAAACAATGTGGAAAAAAGGAGAAAATGCTGGTTACCAGCATTTTCTTCTCTTTTCACGGTGTTTTCAAAGTCATTCTACCTGAAGATCGTAAAACACTAGGGATATTGTGGTAAAGGGTGAGAGAAACTCTTTTACGGAATCCTGTTTCCGCCATCCACTTTTCGACCTACGAGGAACTCGAAAAGTAGAAATTAGACACACTAACTTCCACTTTTCTAGCAAAAAAGTTACCTCGAAAAGTCGAAAAGTTGAAGTTTTTGACCTGACAATTGTCAAAAAACTTTCGACTTTTCGACCTCACGTTTGTCTAGAAAAGTAGAAAATAGTAGAAATTAGGAAGTACTAACTTCAACTTTTCGCGTTAAGCTGCTAGGTCGAAAAGTAGAAAAGTGGAAGTTTTTCACATGATAATTGTCAATAAAACTTCCACTTTTCGACCTAGAAAAGTCGAGAAGTCGAAAAGTTGAAAAGTCGAAAAGTCGAAAAGTTGGAAAAGTCGAAAAGTCGAAATTAGCCGATTAAAACTTCCACTTTTCTAGTTAGGACTAATTTTTCGTAGGATAAATTGGCCGCGGGACCGGTGACACTGGAATTTTTAAACTGGTACCCGTTGTATCTCCCGTAACCGTCCGATAGACGTTGATACGAAGATCGATAACAGGCTGCCAGTTTATGGAATTTTTACCCCTACACCGGCTCCAACATTATTCGGTGCTGATAAACAAACATCCCGTGATAATCAGTCCTAACTAGAAAAGTGGAAGTTTTAATCGGCTAATTTCGACTTTTCAACTTTTCAACTTTTCGACTTTTCAGCTTTTAAACTTTTCGACTTTTCTAGGTCGAAAAGTGGAAGTTTTATTGACAATTGTCATGTGAAAAACTTCCACTTTTCTACTTTTCGACCTAGCAGTTTAACGCGAAAAGTTGAAGTTAGTACTTCCTAATTTCTACTCTTTACTTATTGTAATCTCTCTCTCTCTCTCTCTCTCTCTCAAAAAAAAAAAAGTTCCAGACAACTTGCAAGACAACAATGGAACAGAGCAACATTTTATTTTGACGTAAACGCAGTACATAGTCATAATTACATCAAAAGTCATATATAATTCCAAGGTCCCACTCTCTTTTTTCTCCATTAGTAATAATATTGTACTTTTTCGTATTATATTAAATCTTTGTATAATTGCTTTAAACGTCATGATCTCTCTCTCTCTCTCTCTCTCTCTCTCTCTCTCCATGTGTCTCTCTCATATGCTTGTAAAATATGAATTATCACCACTGGTTAAGGTAGAATTCGTCATGGTTACGTGTAAAAACAGTGAGGTAAGAGTAGAAGTTGCTCTCTTTGGGGCAATTGTACTTTTGCCATAATGTTTATAAAAGTGGGCCACTGCGAAAGAAAATCGTCTGTAGTAGGTACTAAGATGATGCCATTTTCCCTTCATCTCATTTACCCTTAAGCTGCTAGTGCGGCTCGACGTGCTTTGGCAGACAGTGTAGATCAAAATCAGCCATTCGAACTCGCAGTTCCTAGATTTCTTGCCCAGGGAGATACCACTGGACAGCCGGGAATCTCCAGCCCTGTAATTATTGCACAAGGCTTGATGTCGCAATTTGTAACTTGTAATAGGGTTGAAGGGGGTTGTTCAAGTAAGAAAAGACAAAATTTTGGACTCGTCCAAATTGAAAGCATTTGCTGATGACAAAATAACTATGACTCAAAAGTTGAAAAATGTTTTAGTTAGGGTAGAAAACATTGTGGGAAAATGAGAAAATGCTAGTAAGCAGCATTTTCTCCTTTTCCAATGTACAGGACTTGAGAACAGGAGGTCGCTGGTTCGATCCCCGGCTCGGCCAATTTCTCTCCGAGGATTGATGATAGTATTGCGACAGGATTCATTCCTCTCTCACTGCTGACCATTGTTTCAACAATGGCTATGTGGGAAAGCAGCCAGTGGTTTGGAAAGAATATTGTGCGAAGTACTGGTAAAAGAGACTCCAGGAAAGCATGGATAGGTGCACTGGCCGCCGCGATATAACTGTAATAATGTTGAAAACGGCGTTAAACACCATACAGTCCTTTTCCAACGTAGTTATCAAAAACTTTTCTCTGCAGGGTCGTTAAAACTCGGGACTGAGTGGCTAAGGAGTATTTTACTGATCAGTACAATGTCAGTTTGACGTTAAACACAAAAAAACAAATTGCTCAAATTGTCCAGAGACTTAAATTGAGGTTGCGGTTTTAAAAAAAAATCGCACGAAAAGCTGATAAGCCAATTTATCACCAAGTGTTCCGCCTAATTGAAAATCCGGTACGATACGTGCTAACCCTTACACTGCTAAGCGCGAGTCACTGAGCTTTGGCGGACATAGTAGATCAAGATCAGACTGCACAGAACGTGCAGTCTGATCTTGGATCTACTATGTCCGAAAAGGAGATATTTTTCTACACAAAAATAAGTTTGAAATAACATGATTCGGGTTTTTACTATCGGCTTGAAAGTTTTATATAACTTACGTAGTAGGATAAGCGTTAAGCCAATCGCAAAGCGTATCTATACTAACTTGATATGTACGGTACAGTAGCTCTACATCTCCTTAGTTAACCCTTTACCAAACGACAAAATTTCAGACTGGTCCAAATTGAAAGCATTTGCAGACGACACGATAAATGTTAACGAAAAATTGAAGTTTGTTCTGGGGAGAGCAGAAAACATTGTGGGAAATGGAGAAAATGCTGGTTACCAGCGTTTTCTCCTTTTCCCACAATGTTTTCAAAAGGCTTCTTTCTCAGGGTCGTTAAAAGCCGGGATTGTGTGGTAAAGAGTTAAGCATAATTTTCTTGATTGTTGTTTGTACGTTTCGTGTTTAGCGCCATTTGTTCTTGCGCGAAAGTCGTTGGGCGGAAACAGAAGTTGTGATGCAAATCTTTCAGACTTCTTTAATCCCTAGGTTGCTAAGCTCGAGTGCGTGCACTTTTGCGGACAATGTAGAACGCGATCAGACTACACAAAACGTGATGTCTGATCTTCGACTCACCCTGTCCGATACGACGAGGTATATCAGGCAAAAAGGTAAGTACGAAGTACAAGAGCATAAAACCAATTAAAACCTTGAAATAATCATAATCATCATAATAATCTATCAAAATAGAATAGAACTGCTGCAATCAAATATCGATAAAAAGCTAGTAAGATTGAGAATTTAAGATAATTTGAAAAACTTTATCCTATAGTCGGATAGTCAATTTTCGGATGGGTTCTGAATACTTCAAACACTCTGACAATTCAAACTCAGTCCTTGGTCTCCGGAATATCGAGGTTTTATTACAGTGCTCAGTATGACTGCTAAAAAACGAGTCTGGCGACCATTATATAACACTTGCAGTTCCATTTCAAATTCCAAGACTTACCACCTGATTGGCTGCGACGCAGCCAATCAGGTGGCTAGTTGTGGAATTTAAAATCAGAACAATATCTATCTAAAATAGTTGTTGAATGCGGGCCCAAGTACAAAGAATGCCATGTTATTGTATAAGTTAGGTAATTATCGCGGAAATTAGCTTTTTGAAAGGATGTTTATAAATAAAGGAGAGGCTGAGGTGCCGCGAGTTTTACCCCTTATCTTCAAAGAAAACATCAAAACTAGCAAAAAAGGTTTTATCTAATCTCTCGGTTTTTATCCATTTTTCACACGTGATGCTAAAATATTTCATCGGCTTCCCTGTTTCTTTTTTTCCTTTCGGTTCTTCTGATCTATTTTCTGTCAAAGGGAAAGAATGTTTCGTTGTCTAAGATTACTTAAAATGGGATATCACTAGATTTCGTTTTGCAAGCTTTTGAGCAAATCTGTCGAAAAAATTCGCCTGCACAGATTGCTTTGATATGTCGTCACAGGCATGAATACAATTATTTAGAAGATACGTGCAAAGTATTTTTCTCCAGTAAAAGTTTTTATACCGTTTGTAACGGGGTACCCTTGACTGTGTGATAGGGGTTCAGTACATTTTAAACACTTAGGATAATAAGATTCTCGGATAACTTAGTCGGTATAGAGACGCTTAACTATGAGTTATGTGTGTCTCTGGTTCGAACTCAAGCTACTTCAAATTTTAGTGGTATTTTATTGTCCACTCCCTTCCCAAATAAAAGTGGAAAACCACGTCCCCATGACTTTTCCTAACAAAATATCAACTTTCCTCCAACAACCTGGAATCATCCTCGTTAACCCAGATGTGAAGTATTACCATTTATCGCCCCTGGGACATTCAGTTGCAAAACCTTCGTTGCTAATATATAAGACTGCGAATTACACCCAGTAGCTAGTCGAATTGTCAATAACATAACGATACTATCTTGTAGTATCTTGTACATTTCTTCCGTTACTTTGAGTAAACCGGGTAAAACCCACATCATTACCAACGAATATGGCGGCCGCCGGTGGGCCTTCCTTCTGTGGCATTTGCCTTACGACAATCCAGGGCAGACATTACAAATCCTTGTGTACAAAGGCAAATATTCAGAAATACAGTGTGCTGTTGCAGTCCAAAGGGGTATGTAGCAGGAATGACGTCATCCTCGTTGACCCAGTTCCGATGTATTTCGTAAACTACATTCTTCGATTTGATTGGTTGTAGATGAGGTAAAAATAGAAATGATAGCATATGGTTGATAAAAATAGATTAAATTTTCTCACTGAAAAACTGAGATTACCAATCAAAATGCCTCATGAATAATTCATGAGAACGAGAAACCAAACGCGAGATAACCCAGGGGCGATGAATGTTGTTTACGGAATGCATCGGAACTGGGTTAATGAGGATGCCTGGAATGGGCACAGTCAAGTTTTATGCAGTTTTGAAGGATGGTATGTATATCCTTTGCCAAAATACAATTTTCACGGTTTGATTTTTAACACTCTTATAAGTGAGCTGCATAATGCTGGCGATTTTCTTAGGAGGAAGAAAAATATTCTGCTTATGCATAGAAAGCATTACGAAACATGTGGGTTTTTTTAACCCTTAGACTGCTAGGCGTGACTCGGGGCGCTTTTGCAGACGGTATAGATCAAAATCAAACTGCACAAAACCTGCAGTCTGATCGTTGATCTGTACTATCGGGTACGGTATTTTCTATCCGGTGAAATCAAGTTTGAAAATTGCAATATTTGGGTTTTTAGTATTGAATGGAAATTTTCGTCTCAGTTTAAGAGTTAACTCTTAGGCTGCTAAGCGCGACTCACTGACCTTTTGCGGACAGCGTAGATCAAGATCAGACTGCACAGAACGTGCAGTCTGATCATGGATCTACACTGTCCGATAAGGATATATCTTTCCTCCAAACGTACTTTTGAACTGAGAAAATTTGCGCTGTTGCCATCGGCTTGAAAGTATCATTTCTTTTACTTAGCAGGACAAGGGTTAAGAAAGGAAATACCCGAACTGTAACAATTTATATTCAGAATCAGTCCGACAAAAACCCAGTAAAACACGAACATTTTTTTTTGCTGTCTATAAAATCTATCAAAAACAGTTTTATCTGAATAACGACGGGCTTAATCTAGTAATAAATTGAATCAGTGAAAACGACTTTTTATACCGATTCTGTAATAAAAGCAGTTTATCTGATAATTACGAAGTCTTGTTAGCTTAAACTACGTGGGCACGTGCTCGTCAAAGGGTCAACCCTTAAGCCTTCCGTCGCCATAGGTGAAAACATGGGCATTTGCGGACGGTATAGATCCAGATCAGACTGCACAGACGTGCAGTCTGATCTTGGATCTATACCGTCCGCTCGTTTAGTCAAGCCATGTATAAAACCCTGTTCTGCTATTCAGTGGATTGTATTTATTTTCAGTCGTAGAAACAGGTCAAGTTTATGATAGTTGGCGCTGAAACTGTCATTTTTATGCCCTAGGCTACTCAGTGCGAATATGCTTTCTGTGGATAGTGCAGATCAAAATCAGTCCGCACACAACGTGCTGTTTGAACTTTTATCTACCAAGTCCGATAGTTATATACGGTGTAATTTTTAAAACAGCGATTTTTAGTAACAGACGAATCAGATTCATTCTGGTCCTTTTTAGGGATCGATCCAAGGACCGGGGTCAATTTACGAAGCCTACACCTGCACCATAGGGCCATACAGGACCTCTATGTTTTATAAGACAAAATAGGAGTTTAGAAATGAGAAATTAAAATCTATTAAAAAAAAAAAAAAAATAAGTGTACATGTAAGGTATAAAGAAAAGTAATACAGGCTCCTCCCGTTTTATGTCTCATAAACCTCGTAACAATGTCAGATACATAAATATATCGCCGCCAAATTAATAAATTTAACTTTCCTGTCGAGGTCTGGAAAGGTAATTTCATTTCTACGCTACGCTTTACAAGAACTTTTTGTTTTCATACTGTAGAAAATCATATAGCAGACAGTGCAGTCTGATCTTGACCTGAACCGTCGGAAACAGATGAATATACCTATGTTGTCAATGGCTTCATCCTTAAGAAGACGACAAAATTTTAGACTCGTCTAATTCGCAAACATTTGCAGTCAACGAATAAAATATTAATGTGATTCAATAATTGGCCTTTGATGGGATACAAACATTGTAGGGAAAGGAGAAAATGCTGGTTGCTCGCCACTAAACTGAAAGATTCAGATTTTTTTTCGCGGGTTGAAATACAATTAAATCATGCATCTGCAAAAAGTTTCGACCCAGCATGTGCAGACTTGTCCAAATTTAAAGCATACTTGTATGCCGGTAACGAAATGCAATGTGATTCAATGTTTTTGAAAGGACAGAAAACATTGTGGGAAAAGGAGAAAATGCTGGTAACCAGCATTTTCTCCTTTTCCCACAATGTTTTTAGAAAAACCCTTTTCACCAGGGTCGTTAAAACACAGGATTTTCTGGTAATGAGTTTATGATTAAATAATTGATCGAGTAATAATAGATAGCGAGAAAAATAAACGGATGAACTGTTACTGCGAAGAAAACGGATGTGCGGATAAATGAGCCGATTGATGGATAAATCGATGAATGAATAAGAAAATGGTTGGATTAAAAAAAAAAATGGGTGACAGCTGGAGGTTGTAGGCTGTCAGAAAAATAATGAATCTATTAACTGTTTTTTGAATACTTGTCAAAAAGTGATTACTGATAATATGCTATTTAAATATTGAGATGTAGGCCGACTTACGACAAACGAGAAATCTCACAATAATGTCTTGTATCTTTAAATTCCAGATCAAACGGAAAAAAAGTTGAGAGGATCAAAGAAACTTTCTGTCGCAGTTACCCTCTCAATGAAAAGCGCAATTATGAGACAGAGAGAGAGAGAGACAGACAGACAGACAGACAGACAGACAGACAGAGACAGAAAGACAGAGAGAGACAGAGAGACAATCACTGAGACAGACAGACAGACAGACAGAGGAAACCTGTTCACCGACCTAACTTTTTAAGACAAGTGCAATAATAAAAACGTTTAAATCACGTACTGAAAATCAAGATAAAGTTTAACCCTCACACCATGCCTAAATATCCATATATCAAGTTCGTCTTCACTCTTTGCTACCAACTAAATGGATTTTACTTTTCTCGAGGTCTAAAAGTAGAATTTTGTTGAATTATAGGCCGGTTTTGGTCAAGGATTAGCATCGGGTAGCGGACGGTGTAGATTCAAGATCAGACTGCACGTTTAGTGCAGTCTGATCTTGATCTACGCCGTACGCAAAAGCTATTCAAAGCGACACTGGCAGTGAAAGAGGTAAAACGGATCATAAATCAAAATGATTCAAAGAAGAAATCACGATAAAGTATGTCACCATTTTGTCCATTAATCCACATAATCTAACCGACGAGGATTAACCTAATCCGCAAGGCGAATCACACTCTGATCATCCGTCTTTTTTTAATTAAGAGGATGTTCCAAAAGCCAGATGAGGGCTTATCAGCACGAATGTTCATCGTAAACATTATAATCTTATCTCGCGTAACAAGTTGTACGATATAAAACATGCATGTGTTATAATAAGCCCTGAGACCCGTCACTCCACATTACACTCTGCTAATCGCGACTCACTGACCTTTTGCGGACAGTATAGATCAAGATCAGACTGCACAGAACGTGCAGTCTGATCTTTGATCTACACTGTCCTATACGGTACTGTCTTTCCGGGTGAAATCAACATTGAAACAGCAATATTTGGGCTTTTAGTACTATGTAGAAATTTGCGTCCCGTTTATTCAGCAGTTTAACCCTTTCCTAAACAAGCCCTGGTTTTCACGTGTCTGCAGTACAAGTCTTTTGAAAACACTGTGGGAAAAGGAGAAATTGCTCGTAACGAGCAATTTCTCCTTTTCCCACAATGTTTTCTACCCTTTTTGAGACCTTTCTGCCGTTTTCATCAAATTTAAAATTGACGTCTGCAAACTCTTTCAATTTGGACCAGTCCAAAATTTGTCGTTTGGGAAAGGGTTAAGTGTTAAGTCTGTTATATTGAATCCATAAAGCGAAGAGTTAGAAAAGCTGAAAGTCAGATTACATTTTGTGTATTAAAACATTCTTCGGCAAACAAAAGAAAATTCTCATCAAAAGCATATTAACATTTCGTCACAATCTTCATAAAGTAGTTCGTTACACAAGCATCAATTTTCTGTATTGTATTTGGACAGCTCGACAAATAAAGTGTATTTTTAAGTCTGCAAAATAGATCAGAAACAACAGTTAAAAGGCTGTTTTGGACAAGAATATTACAGGATCCTAGGGCATTCTGGATCTAAGATTACAATGCATGTTCGGCGTAGTCCGCTCTTGATTGACACAGCCTGCAAAAAGTGTAAGAATCCGTTCTCTGCATGTTAAGGGATAACGAAGATAAGAGTTAATAATTATGATGGAATAATAACTTGGAGCACGTTACGTTTTCAGTACCTTACTTTTAACTCTTTGGCTGCCGATGGCAACTTAAATTGATTTTTGTGGACGACATAGATCCAGATCAGACTGTACAGAACGTGCAGTCTGATCTTGGATTTACATCGCCCGCTACCTTATGCTACGAAATGACCCAAGAGAACCTTGATAAACGGTGAAGCTTTACTTTTGTGAAAAGTCGGATGTTTTCATCGGCAGTGAAGAGTTAATTAACCCGCTCAGAGCCAAAGGCAAAAACATTGGCATCTGGACGGCATAGATTAAGATCGGACTGACAGAGTATGCAATCTGATCATAGGTCTATACCTTCCACTGGTCTAGTCGATTCTATAAAATACTAACTCATTCTTCAGCGTCGAAAGAGGTCGACTCGATATACCTGGCGCTGAAAGAGTTTGTCAAAGTTCTTCGAGGGTCAAACAACAAAGACGATGTAATCTACGTACTGGCAGCAGTATATAGTTGAGAGCAAAAACTATAATTAGAGAAATACTGAAGAGTGTGTTCATGAGAGAGAAAGAAAAAAGGTATAGACAATTCAATCATGTTAATTTCTGAAAAGGGATTCACTTGGTTTGATTTGCCTACTAAAACAGATAGACCTATGGGCAATAAGGCAGTTCGGACATGACATACTATTTCCTTGCAAAACTTATGGTAACACATTATGAACAATCCATCTTGAATTATGTTTTAATCTTTTCTACACATTGAATGTTGATTCAGGCAAAAAATATGATTTTTAAGGTAAGTCTAGTCCCCTGGGTTCACATTTGGTGCGTTGCAACGAAAAAAGACTTAAAACTTATATTGTTCGATGACCTGTCACTGCTTACATTTTGTCATTTGGGCTCAAGATGAAGCCGTTTTTATCCTTGTATTATAAAGAGCTCCAGACGAAGCAATTGCTATCATTTTATCATCGACAGTTAAAGACGGAGCAATTGCTGTCTTTTCACCATTGAGACCTTAAGATGGAGTAATTGCTATCCTTTTACCATGGCTATTGTTTTCCTTTAATCAAAAAGAACTTAGGTCGAAATCATTGCCACCCTTTCATCATAGAGAGCTTTAGACGAAACCATTGCGATCCTTTCATCGCAGAAAACTTTGGGCGACACTATTGCTATCCTTTCACCGAGAACTTTAGACGACATTATCGTAGAGAGCTTTGGACAAAACTATTGCGATCCCTTCATCGTGGTGAGCTTTGGACAACACTATATCTATCCTTGTATTATGGTAGAGAGCTTTGGACGAAACTACTGGTGTCCTTTTATCGTAGAAAAAAGCTGATGACGGAGCCGTTGCTGTCCGCGTATAATAGAGAGCTTAAGCAAGAACCTTTGCTGTCCTTTTATCACTGATATCACTGAGAGATTAAGGCGGAGTCGTTGATCACTGAGAGCCAATGACGAAGCCAACAATATTTGTATCATTTAGAGGTCAAGAGGGAGATTTTGCAGTTCAGTTGTAACTGAGAGCAGCTTAAGACGGAGCCATTGCTATCGTTTTATAATTTAGAGTCTATGACGGAGCCATGATAGCTGTTCTTTTGTCATTGAAGCTTTTCTTCAGACGGATTCGTTACCACAGTAGTTTATCGGTCTTCAGAACAGCCTTCGTCGGAAGCAATTTAACATTGCGGCTGCCGACCCTATCAGAGAATATCCGGTTAGCCAAGCATCGAACATCCCACCTTTTGTTTCACAGTGCCATTATTTTAAAAATTGCGCTTCAGAAAGCTCTGCACCCAAGTAGGAAATGCCACTTGAACAAATAATTAGTTATAACGAAGCGGAAATGGCTAGAACAGTTGTTTCTATATCTTTAACATTAAATCTAAAAGAGCTAAAGATTGATTGAAATTTCAAGTCAATAGTCAAAACTCATATTTTATGATTTTAATTTCATTTTAGCAGGAAAAATTTCTCCCTGCATCGGACAGTGTATATCACGATCAGACTGCACGTTATGTGCAGTCTGATCTTATATCAACTGTCTGCAAAAGTCAACTGATTTGCGCTTAGCTGTGTAATTGTTAAAATTTCCGCAGCTTCATGAGGTCCATGCCAACGGAAGTGTAAAATTTGGGATTCTGAGAAATGGGTTAACAGCTATCCTCATAAATAAAAGAAAACAAACTTTCAAAGCGATATAAACCCATATTTTCATATTTCAAAAGTATTTTTGAAGAAAAGATATCTTTTTATCGGACAGTGTAGATCCAAGATCAGACTGCACGTTTAGTGCAGTCTGATCTTGATCTACGCTGTCCGCAAAAGGTCTGCGAGTAGCGCTCAGCAGCCTAAGGGCTAATGCAAAAACGGTTTATCGATGACAGAACAGTTTGCATCAGGAATTATTCATAAGTTCTGGAAAAATGACAAGCATAATACTTTGATCTGACAGTGTACAGGATCGTATTTCATTTAATCTAGATCAAAATGTTTTCCAAGAAATCTTGGTTTGTGTATTTTTTTGGTATATTTAACGGTGTTTTCAACAATGTTCAGTTATATCTAGTGTGCTGATTTTATAAAGAATTACGAGTTCCGGAGAATTAAAGAATAGATTTTTTATCTGGGAGTAAACGTGTGTAGTCAAAGAATAATCCATTGCAAATACGCCATACTCAGTGAAAAGGGGGTTTAACTCTTTACCACACAATCCCGACTTTTAACGACCCTATGAAAGAAGTCTTTTGAAAAAATTGTGGGAAAAGGAGAAAATGCTGGTAACCAGCATTTTCTCCTATTCCCACAATATTTTCTACCCTCCCCAAGACAAATTTCAATTTTTCAGTTACATTTATATTGTCGTCTGCAAATGCTTTCAATTTGGGCGAGTCCAAAATTTTGTCGTTTGGTATGGAGTTAAGGCATCTGCGAAAAGTATCAGCTAGGTTAGCCTGCGCAATCCGGGGTCCGTATTCACCAACCATTCTTAAGAACGTTCTTAGACTTATTCTTCAAGATTTTCCAATTTCGAAAGTAACACACCTTCTGATTGGCTAAACCGTACGGTTTAGCCAATCAGAAGGTGTGTTACTTTCAAATTTGGAAAATTTTGAAGAACAAGACCAAGAATGTTCTTAAGAATGGTTGGTGAATACGGACCCGGATCCACAATAATGTGATGACGTGCGTGGTATTATGCGTCAGGGAGATGCCTTAAACACCATTTTTCCAGAGCATGGCTCAAATGTTTTCTAAATAATTTCGTAAGATATCACCTATAGCACTGTTATTATTGCATGTAGCATAACCTCTTCTCTATATCAGCGGCTGATTCTTTTAACCCTTAGGCTGCTTATCGCGACCCACCGACCTTTTGCGGACAGGGTAGATCAAGATCAGACCGCACAGAACGTGCAGTCTGATCTTTGATCTACATTGTCCGATAAGGATATATCTTTCCTCCAAAAACACCTTTGAAACAAGAAAGTTTTGGGCTTCTACTATCTACTATAAAGTTTCATTTCTTTCATTCAGCAGGATAAGGGTTAAAAAAATCGTAAAAAGCATGTTTCGACGTTCAGCTTTGACATAGGTATAATTCCTGCATGTATAGCAAGGAGTATGAGCAACAATACGCGAATGCGTGTGAAAAAAATCTGGCAAAAGAAAAGATTGCCAGTAACGAAAACATTCTTCTTTTAAAACAGTGTATTTAGAACAGTTCCTGCAAGGCAAAATCCCGTTTTCTTCAGTTGGTATTGTGTTGAATCCTTAGTCCACAGGAGCCGAGCCATCGCAGTCATATTGTTGATGATGTTTGGAACTTGAATGCACGACCTTCCGGACTGTAGGCTAGCGATAAAGCTCTTACCAACGCGTTCAGTATGCCTTGCTTTAAATATTTGTTTCAAGTTAAAGTTATGAGTTTGGGTCAAGCTAATCGATTGCCTTTGGTAGGCCCTTTAGGCCAGCGGTCAAAATTTACCTAACTGTCTAATAAGTCCTTCGACAAGTATTTGTTTCGAATGACTTTTAGTTTTGGGTTTGGTTTTGGCTTATTGATTGTCTTTGATACACCGAGCCCGTCGTTTCCTCTCAACATTATTTCTAAACACGTGATATTTCAATTCATAACGGCTGATAAAGCTGTAACAGGATGTAAGGTTGTTTCATGCGTATATAAATGGATCTAACAGAATTCTGAGCAGAAAACCTGTTCTTCAACCCTTTACCAAACTATCCCGTATTTTCACGACCTTCAGAAAGACAGCCTTTGAAATATTGCAGGGGAAAGGAGAAAATGTAGGCATCCAGCATTGTCTCTTTTTACCCCTAGAATGTTTTCAATTCTTTCAAGCAGAAATTCCATCAGCTGAGACCCATTTACTAGTGTAATGTGTCGGATGTAAATGCTTTCATTTAGACGAGTCTAAAACCAAGTTATTTCGTAGAGAGTTAATGAAGAAAACTACAGAACATTCTAGCTCTAGTTCCTATATATAGCCCGCCTGGGTAGCTCAGTGGTATAGCGTATCTGACTCGTGACCTGATGGTTGCGAGTTCGATACCCGGTTGAGGCAAACTTTCTTATCGGCGAGTTTTCGCCTCTCACCTCTGATGCATGTGAGAAAAGTAGTCTGTGGCTTTGGAAAGAAAGTTGTGTCAGTACTGGTGTGAGAAAGCCAGGAAATACATGGGTGTGTCACTAACCGCCATTATATAACCTGAGGTGTTAAAATGGCGTTAAACCCCACTACAAACCATACCAAATCTAGTTCCTTCATACTGAACCAGAGGAGTTTTAAAAAGCAATGTGACCATTATGAGACGTACCTCATCATAGGACTAGTCCTCGTAATTATTTTTTATTGGTTGTTTGTCAAAATCTTCTTTTCTGTCAAAATGCGTCCGTGCATTTGTTCAAATAATGTTTGTTTGCATGAATTGGTCGTTTCTATCAAACCCCAGTATTAATCCAGCGCCTTTAACCCTTAGGCTGCAAAGCGCGACTCAAGGACCCTTTGCGGACAGTGTAAATCAAGATCAGACTGCACAGAACGTGCAGTCTGATCTTGGATCTACACTGTCCGATGAGGAGATGAGGGGATATTTTCCCCTAGAAAAGTACCATTGAAATAGAAAATGGGTTCTACTATAGGCTTGAAAGTTTCACTTCAATTATTCAGCAGTTAAAGAGCTAACAATATGCAGGTGGGAACCACAAGAAAGACATAATCGAGTGAGCTGTCGCTGTGATATAACTAAAAGACTCTTGAAAGCAACGTAAAATCCCGTTAACATTCCTTCATTGCGGTCTTTTCCTGTATCATAACAATCGGTTCTAGAATGATGCTAGTATCTAGCAATGAATCAAGTAAGGCCGGTAAACATTGAAATCCAATTCCTCGCTGACGGTATAAATCATGTTCAGTTTTCTGTACGGGCTAGTTTAGCTGATAAACTGACTGCCAGTAACAACATTGTAAAAGATACTTATCTTTGATACTGATACCGGGATACCCTTTTCTTTATCTGAACTCTTATTTCGTCTAACCGATGACTGGTTAACTGAATAACGTTAAATACGCCGCGCTTTCAACATAATTTCAGTTTTATCACGACGAGAACTTACTTATTCACCTATTATTATGTCCTGCGTTTCGCAAGTCCATGGCTAGGGCTCTGAAGTATCTTGGCCAAGGACTCTGCCATAAAAAATCCCGCTCGAGTAAAACCTGGGACCTTATTTACTAACCATTCTTGGTCTTATTCTAGATTTAGAAAATAAAACAGCGTCTGATTGGCTTAACCATTTGGTTTTGCCAATCAGACATTGCGTTTTTTTGAAATTAAGAAAATTCTTGACAATCATACTAAGAACGATTGGTGAATACGGTCCCTGGACCATCAGGTTACACCTCCATTTCTGAGCCACGCAGGACCCTCGTCTGAGTGTGCAAGTCTTAGTGACTTCTTTGCCATACTTCAAAATTTAGATCCATCCAAATTGAGAGGGAGGGACGCACCGACAGACAGACAGTCGGTTGGACGAATGGAATAGATAGACGTACAAAAACACAGTTTTGTCTTAATAAGCATTTCTCTGTTCAACTTAAAGAAAACTTGAAACAAACACCATTATGTACCTTACACAATGAGTAAAGAGAAATCGAAGAAGTTAAGATTATAATGCGAACAGGCTGTATAATTATGGAACTGTGGCATCCCACACTTATATTATACTCGTATATATTTATATATAGTGACCGAGGTTACAGCATTCTATTTATCATATAAAGACAAGTCTGTCATACAAGTCGGTAAATTGTTTCGATTAGACATATTCCTGTATCTCATAACATTCTGATACAGCCAAGCCTGGTAGGTCAGTCGGACACCAACAAGGCTTGAAACCAGTGCATCGTTGGTTCAAATCCCTTGACCGGCCCGCTTTCTTGCTTACGAGGATTTATGATAGTCATTGCGACAGGATTTATTTCTGTCTAACCGCTGATCATAGTTTCGTTATGGTTATGTGGGAAAGAAGCCCGTGGCTGGTTCAAGACAAACAAAAGGGGGAGTCTGCAATGCATATAACTCAAGTACTAGTATGCTAGTGTTCCCACGTTCAACTTCAGTATAGTGACTGATCCTACCATAGCCACACTAAGGGTGGTGTGGCCTTTAATCCCTAAGCTGCCAAGCGCAACTCGAGGACCTTTTGCAGAAACTGTAGATCAAGATCAGACTGCACAAAACATGCAGTCTGATCTTTGATCTCCACTGTCCGATAAGGAGATATTTTTTTCTCTTAAAAAATCTTTGAAATAGCAACATTTGGGATTGCACCATCGAATAGAAAGTTTTATTTGACTTGTTTAGCAGGAATAAGGTTAAAGCAGCATAAAACTATATTTTGACACCCCTGTCGCAGATTTTTTCCCAATAGATTCGACAAATTTCGAGGTCTGACTGTACAGTTCCATTGCAGTTAACTCTTTACCAAACGACAAAATTTTGGACTGGATCAAATTGAAAGCATTTGCAGACAATATGTTAAATGTAACTCAAATGGCGATTTCTGTCTTTGATAGGATAGAAAACATTTCGGGAAAAGGAAAAAATGCTGGTTATTAAGAAAATGCTGGTTACCAGCATTTTCTCCTTTTCCCACAATGTTTTCAAAAGCCTTTTCTTTCAGGGTCGTTAAAGCTCGGGATTGTGTGGTAAAGGGTCAAAGGGAAATTTGAATAATGTAGAAGCAGGTAGCGGACAATGTAGGGCCAGGATCAGATTTCACGTTCTGTGCAGTCTGATCTTGATCTACACCGTCTGCAAAAGCTATTTGATTCACCAACGCGCTAAGACATATTTTTTCTGTACTTACTCGATAGTTTGAACTGTTGTTTAAGCTCCAACGATATCCGCCCCTGGACTATCTGTCCTGGAAAATAAACGTTTTCTGCCCTCTGTAGCACGATTTCAAACACCGGTTGTGGCGACATAATCTACAAGCAAGTAAACAATATATACGTTAACAATATAATTTAATTAACTGTCTTTTTGATGTTTTCAACTGTTTTATAATCATAATGCAGCGATAGTTCACTTCTTCATATCTTTCCTCCGTTAAAACCTTTAGTAGACGACAAAATTTTAGAAATGCTCAAAGTGAAAGCATTTGTAGACGAAAAAAATATACTTGACTCAAATTATGTGATATGGCCTACAACGAATGGAAAGCACTGCAGCGAGGGCTTTGTTCCCCAGGGATCCTCAAAATTCGGGGTTGTTTAGTAAAGAATTGGACAGTACTCCATTTGAGGTCTGCAGTGCCTATCCCGAGGAGATTTCCGCATGACTAGTGTCCCCCCGTAGGTATCGAACCTGAATAAAAAAAAAAAAATCTATATTGCTGTGCCAAGTAGAAAATCAAATGAGGAATACTCTGGCAAAAGGGGCCGAATGCATCTCCGTGATGCAATATACCAAGCAAGACATCACATAATTATGGATCCATAAAATCCACTTTGTTAACCCTTTCCCGAACGACAAATTTTGGACGGGTCCAAATTGAAAGAGTTTGCAAACGACAATTTTAAATTTGATGAAAATGGCAGAAAGGTCTCAAATAGGGTAGAAAACACTGTGGGAAAAGGAGAAATTGCTCGTTACGAGCATTTTCTCCTTTTCCCACAGTGTTTTCAAAAGACTTGTACTGCAGACACGTGAAAACCAGGGCTTGTTTGGGAAAGGGTTAAACAATCGACTTGATCATGAGGTAGACTGGTCCTTTGACATACAGAACATAGGTCAATTGGAAAAAAAGTTCGATTCAGGTCAGCCTGCGTGTACTGCGCAAGCTGACCTGGGTCGATACTTGTTGCAGATGCGTTAAACCCCCTGTTCATAGAGCAGGTTAGACTTTTTGGGGTATTATATAAATGAGCCCTGCTCTGGCAAAGGGGGGCTTAATGCATCTCCGTGATTCATGACACCAAGCAAGTCATCCCATGATCATGGATCCATAAAGTCCATTTTGTCTAACAACTGACTGAATCATGGGGTAGACTGCTCCTCTGACATACAGAAAATTGACAGATAGCGAAAAGTGTCGGTCCAGGTCAGCCTGCGCGGACTGCGCAGGCTGACCTGGATCGATACTTTTCGCAGATGCATTAAGCCCCCTTTTAACAGAGCATGGCTCAAATAAGAAAGTCTTTTTCATCGTCTGAAAAGTGCATGTTGTTGTAATTTCAATGCTGTTTTTTGCCAGAATATTCGTCACATAGCAAAGAACAGCGCAGATCCAAGATAAGACGCTATCTGCACTTTGATCTTAACCTACCCTGTCCGCAAAAAGGACATAGAGATAACTGGGTCATGGTCTCTGAAACGGTGCTAAATGCATCTACAAAACGTATCGGTTGAGGTCAGGTTGCGCGGACCGCGCAGGCCGACGTAGGTCGAAACTTTTCGCTGTTGGTCAATTTTCTGCATTTCAAAGGACAGTCTACTTCATGATTCAGTCGGTTGTTAAATAAAATAGCTTTAATGGGTCCATAATTATGTGATGACTTTCTTGGTATGATGCAAGCGCGCCGCTCATATACGTATTTATGCTTAAAGAAAGAGAGATCGTGCAACACAACCGTTCAGGCACAAAATTCAAATACGTGTATACTTCTTCTAACCTTCCACACAGAGGGTCTTTAGGCAGAGAAATGTTACTATATTTAGTGGCTAGATCCTATGTACGCATTAGAATTGTATCAAGAGAGACCCAACAACATAAGTACAAAAGTAATGTTTCTAGGGTTCCATTGCCCCCGCATGTCTGTACCTCTGGCTAGCTTGCTGCAAATTCATTTCAGGAGGTAATTAAATTCTGGAATCATAGATTTATTTGTTTGTATAGTGTTTCACGCCGTTTTTCAACATTATTTCAGTTCTATCGTGGCGGCCAGTGCACCATTTGTTCTTTCCTTGAGTTTCTTTTACCAGTTCTCCTCAAATGCTCTTCCCGAGATACTGGCTACTTTCCCAAACAATCATCTCCGAAATGCTGATCAGCGGTGAGAAAGGAATGAATCCTGTCGCAATGACTATAATCAACCATGGGAAGTGAATTGGCCGAGCTAAGGATTCGAACCAGCGATCGCCCGGTTTTAAGTCATGTACGACAGATGCTGAGCTACATGGCGCGGCTTCCAGAAGCACAGAACACATCTTATTGATTAGATTAGACTATGTTCGGTAGCTACGCCTTAATTTTATCATTAAAGATAATTAAAGCCTTAATTAATTTAGCCCCCTGTGCTTCTAGACCTGGTAATGTTTTGCTTACGAGATTGATTTCCCTCGAGCTTTAAGCCTTACCATGTAATTTAAACCCATAACCTTGCAAAACTGCTTGAAATCTTCCAGTCAATATCTAATTTAAGGTGTTTCGACAGTAATTAAATCGGCAAACTCCGTTATACTTCGTCAGCTACCTTTGACATATTCTGTGATACAAGTGGTGTCGCACCATTGCGAATTGCTTCCAGGTCGTAGTTCCAACAGAAACCCCCTTTTTAATATTTGACAGAAAACTTTTCTGCTGCACTGTTTTATCAGAGAAAATGGAAGAGCATGCCTAAAATGTGTTTCTGGTGTTGATCGATGATTTTTGTGGGAACTGATAACAAGTTTGTTATTTCTTTGCGATATTCTGTGCCCCTGACCACATAATGCATAATATTTGATAGATCCAAATATCGCAGCTCAGTACCTGCCAAATAAATTACTGTGGAGAGTCATAAATGGTGATTTTTACTCCATTTCCAATGTAGCAAAAAGCCAGTGGTGTGACAGCAATAAATAATATTCAGCCTTAAAATTTGTTACAACAAGAAGCCGCAACAAAAGCACGAATGCGGCAAACCAGAAAAATATAGTGAAGACGCCTGAATTGGGCACCCATATGTTGCAGACAAAGAAACTGAGGTATCCGATATTTCAACAGAATAATTTCAGCCTCAGCTCACAAAAAGCACCCCAACACTTTGCCCGGGTTATCTAATTTGCATGTGTTAAAGGGAAACTAAATTGGAAAACAATCCGATATTTTCCATCAAATATTCCCGGCATTTCCCAAAATTGGGATACCAAATCATGGGGTAAGAATTAAATTATAGAATCGAAGTTCACAGATGCTGGTTGAAGTATAAAACTGAAATTTTGCAATTATGCACTATTTATGTAATGAATGTATCACCATAAAACTGAAGGAATGCATGAATAGTCCCACTAGCCGCTGTGATACGTTAATACTATTGGTTAGTTCGACGTTGAACATCACTGAGATAACCAAAAGGTAAAAAAAAAAGTTTCCGAAGAGGACCAATCATAACTGACCGAGATAGAGCGACGATGATCTATCGTGTCTGAGAAACTGATAAGTATAGATGGGCTATCTAAGAAACTCGAGTTAACCCCTTAGCTGCTAAGCGCAACGTACTGACCTTTTGCGGACAGCGTAGATCAAGATCAGACTGCACAGGACGTGCAGTCTGATCTTGGATCTACACTGTCCGATAAGGATATATCTTTTCCCAAAAGTTACTTTTGAAAGAGCAAACTTTGGGATTATACCATCAGCTTCAAAGTTCCGTTACATTTATTTAGCATGATAAGAATTAAGCACAGACCCTATGCTTATGGCTCTACCCTTTACACTTTTAACACTTCACCACAAATTGCCGAGATTTAATGACCCTGAGCAAGAAGCCATTTGAAAATATTGTGGGTAAAGGAGAAAATGCTGGTAACCAGCATTTTCTCCTTTTCCCACAATGTTTTCTACCCCTCCCAAGACGAATTTCAAATTTTTGAGTCACATTTACTTTGTCGTCTGCAAATGCCTTGAATTTAGACGAATCTAAAATACTGCCGTTTGGGAAAGAATTAAGCATGCCCTTTTGCCTAAGCTAATATTGTGGAAAAAGGAACCAGTGTTTGCACGAGCACTGGCTCCTTTGTCAACAATATTTGGTTTAATACCCTTGTCTATACGTTTTATCGCAAGAGTACGTCGATCTTTCTACTAAGCTTTGACGTTTAGGATTTATATATCGTTCTGTCGAACGAATTCATGGAGGATAGTGGCGATATCTGATGTGTATGAAGTTGCGATTAACTGACCAGATAATGGATTATCAGGAAGATCGGAAGACGTGACGGAAATGACGTTAATGAATGGGTTTAGAACTCTTCTATCGCGCGAGTTGGATTAACATTTCAACACAATTTGAAACAATAATTCAGTGCCGGAACTTATGGAGGGACGGGCCGGGGCTGTATATGGCTCGGTATTACAGGCGTTTTCTCTGTAACCATATCATTAATAAAAGAAGCTGAGAATTTAGACTTAGAGTAGGCTGCACACGTGTGTGCAGGCTGATTTTTTTTCTTCACTCCCCACAAACTTCATCCTTGACCTTGATAGCAGTCCAGAGACAATCTATATGAGCCATGCTCTGGCAAAAGGGGACTTAATGCATCTCCGTGATGCATGCTACCGTGCAAGTCATCACATGATGGATCCAAAATACCCACTTTTTTTTAACAACCGACTTTATCATGAGGTAGACAGGTCCTTGGGAATACAGAAAATTGACCAATAGCGAAAACTTTCGGCCCAGGTCAGCCTGCGCGGACTGCGCAGGCTGACCTGAGTCGATACTTTTCGCAGGTGTATTAAGCCCCTTTTTCACAGATTATGGCTCATATAAATTGCCATAATTGAACCATATTCTTAGGTCATGTAATTTTGTCTAAAAGGTTTCGTGAATTATAGTTCTGTATTTACCGCTAAACATATCTTTACTAGTGGAATTATACAAAATTACAAGTTTGATATTTTACATGCTCATGTTAACGTTAGATTCCTTACGGACACAGGCTCTCTGACGCCAACTCTATTACGTGATGCATTGAAAAAGTACCAGACCATCATGAATGGAAAAATATTTTACTTCAAAGTCAGACTTAGATACAAAACATCGAATCTTCGAATCCAATGCTTATTTTTGGTTTTGATTTGGTCCTCTTTCAGCCATACCGAATTACAGGATATTATGTTGCAGATGGATCGCTATATACTTTATAATGTCAGCTCATTTCTACCTGGTTTAAAAACTTTTCGAATTCTAAATCGAGCCCCAAAGAGTTAAATAGAAGTAAACATAATGAACAAGACATTATTTTGTTAGTATTTTTACAAGTCCATTTCCCGCCTTTGGATCTGTCTCGGCATTTCGTTGACGCATGTTCAATGTGTCGCGTGAAAGAGATGAAGCCGGAGGTTATAGGCCGTGGGACAGTCTAAATCAACATCATATTGTACCATTTTTACATTGATGATCATAACTTATGTTTTCCATTAAGTGGCAGACGTGTCTGGAAGAAAAACACGCGTGCTTTTATTATTAGGGTCAGTTTTTTTTTTTTTAATCTTGTGAGTTCATTTGAATTATTTACAGAATCAAAATACAAATGAGACTATTCCAAAAAAGAGCTTGTTCTCCCACAATGATTTAAAAAACGTCATGCTCTGGAAAATTAAGAGCGACCTTTCCATTTCTGCAAAGAGTTAAATTAGATTTTTGTCCAGAAATAGCATCGTAGTTTATGTGAAAATAACCTTTTGAAAATCTTGTGGGAAAAGGAGAAAATGCTGTTAACCAGCATTTTCTCCTTTTCCCACAAGGTTTTCTACAATTTTGCAGACAATTACAATCGTTTCAGCTACATTTGAGTTGTCGTCTGCAAATGCTTTCAATTTGGACAAGTCCGTAATTTTGTCGTGTGGTAAAGAGTTAAGGTCTATATTTGCACGTGCAATCAGAAAGAACAGGGCTCGTATTATATTCACCAAGCATACTTAGTTTCATAATCTTATTCTAGATTTAGAAAGTAAGACAGCTGTTGATTGACTAAACCAAATGGTGTATGGTTTAGCCAATCAGAAGTCGTGTTACTTTTAAATTTAGAAATTTCTATAGAATAAGACGTAGGATATTCTTGAGAATAGTCGGTGAATTTGGACCCTGATTCAATACTCGCTGGCTTGGCTGGTCACGTTGGCGTGTCTTTGGACAAGCCACTGTCGGGCCCCAACCTACATGCAGTACTGTTAAAAGCCATTAAAGACATGATCGAGGACTTTGTCTCCTGACTGAAATACTATTGAAAACAGTATGAAACCAAATCCAAACAAGATAGACAAACAAATAAAGTGACGTTCTGATCGTTGGTCAGAACCTAAAAGCGGACAGTGTAACTCATAGATCAGACTGCACGTTCTGTGCAGTCTTATCTTGATGTACGGCTGTCCGCAAAAATCATTTATGTCCCACATAGCACCGAAATAACTTAATTTTTTGTCTTACCTTCGTTTATTGTTAAGATAAAACACACTAAAATGATAGTCCTACAGAATTCATAACCGGTTCAACCTATTTCATATCAAAACACAATAACGGCCAAACTCTAGCCAGGAATAGACACGTGCTGGGATACGGTATTGGAATTCGTGGAGAAAATTCCCGGAAGTCTGTTGTTTTCTTTTTGGTAGGAAGTTTTGTTTAGTTTTTGTGTCTTTTCTTTTATGGTATTTCAGCGATATCACGATGGCCAGTTCAGCCATTCATACATTCTCTACGTTAGCCAGAAGATGACAAGTGCTGAGATACGATGTTGGAATTAATGGAAATATGCCGGAAGTCTGCTTTGTTTTTTGTTCTGGCTGAAGGTTGTCGTTTTTTTTTTATTCTGTTTTGCATCGACTTCACCAGCATTACAACAGAATCACAGTGGCCACTTCAGCTTTTCATACATTAGTAAGGTTTCAACATTTGCTGAAATAGAATATTGGAATAAGTGAAGAAATGTCTGATGTCTGCGTTTCTTCCTGGTTGGAGGTTTTGCTTGCTCTATTGTCATTTAGGTGACTGTTGCTTTTGTTGAGCTGCGCAGGCTGACACGGGTCGAAACTTTTTCTGCATGTCCAAGGACATTCTACCTCATGGTTCAGTGGGTTGTTAGACAAAATGGATTTTATAGATCCATAATTATGTGATGACTTGCTTGCTATAATGTATCACGGGGCTGCATTCAACTCCCTTTTCCCAGAGCGCTTCTCGTTTATATTGTTGACACAAACGAACATATATTTAGCCAAATTTATTGAAACTGGAATTATATGACTGAAACCTTAAAGAATTAATGGGGGCGAAATGTTCATACGAAGAACAGACTGCACTGCACGTATACATGTGCAGGTTGATCTTGGTCAAATTACGAGCATTGCTTCAAACAGGGAAAGAGTCAGCGAAACAAATTCACAAGTCGGCTTCCTTTTGCTAGTAGACATTGGGGAACAATGTCTAGTCAGTTGTGATGCAATACGCATCTAAAGAAAGGAAGGCATCGATCCATTCACAAGTATAATATGTACTACTGTCTTTCGCATGGAGAAAAGCCCACGATCAGACTGTAGGGACGTTCAGTCCGATTTCAGTCTACCCTCAAAGGACCGATGAACAGATTCATATGAGATATAGTGCAAAGTACTCAGCTTAACTCTTAACCAGAAGACAAAATTTTAGTCTGGTCCAAATTTAAAAGTAGACGACAAATAAAATGCAACTCAATGGATTTTTTATTTAAAATGGTTGGCAACATGCAGGGAAAAGAAAACATTGTTGGTAACCTGCAATATTCTCCTTTTCCCATGACGTTTTTAAAAGCCTATTCTGTTAAAGACGTTAAAACTCGGGATAGTGGTGTAAAGGGTTAACTTAGAATTCTTTATGCCACCCGCCATAGAGTGCTATTTTTTTTTTTTAGAAATGCTTGCCCGATGCCTTGTTGCATAATTTCGGGCAGAAATGTATTTTCTGTAAATCTGGGTCCGTATTCACCAACCATTCATAAGAATATTCTTAGCCTTATGCTGATTTTATATATCTTATGTAATTTTCTAGATTTGAAAGTAACGCAACTTCTGATTGGCTAAACCATTTGGTTTAGCCAGTCGGAAGTTGTGTTACTTTCAAATCTAGAAAATTATTGAGAATTAGGAAAAGAGTATTTTTAAGAATGGTTCATGAGTACAGACCATGGATAGACAGACCTATGCGTTGATACAGAAGTGTATGAGATTGGCACTGCGCTAAAACTGTGTTGCCTTTTCAAAGGGATTTAACCTTGATAGTTTTCTATACTTTCTTTTGAAAGTTATCTTTCTTACACAAGATGGCGCCCCTTGATATTGTAAAAGGCAAATATACTGACTTTCAAAAGATTTATTTTCAAGAAAATTGTAGGAATTCTGAAACTAACTGATAAAATCAATGTGAAAATTTGAAAATAAAACTAACTGCCAGCATTAGTAAAATTTAAATTCAGAGATATTTACCAGCAACTGACATGGCAAACTGATGCGCACCGGCATATATATACGTCCATTTGCACGGACAGCACTTTCTTCAGAGTCCGTTTTCACCAAACATTCTAAATTGAATTTTACATCTAAAATCTAAGACAAGCCATCCGACTGGTTGAGACGCTGTATCTTGACCAATCAGATTGCTAGTCTTGAAAATATTTAGAATTGTCGAATACGGTCCCATGTAACAGAATTTCGACATAAACTTTATCTTTGGACGTCAAATAAAAATGATGATGAATCAAACAGTAAATAAATATAAACGTACAAACTAAATCACTGATGTGAAAGAACATTAGAGCGAAAAAATATTATTTATCAATGAAAGCATTTGAGAGAGAGAGAGAGAGAGAGAGGGATCATGAAGTTTAAAGCAATTATACACGAATTTAATATTAAAAAGTACAACATTATTACTTACTGGAGAGGAAAGATAAAATTTGAAAACTTAATAATTGAAAGTGTTTGGACGGAATAAGACATATCACTATCTTTGACATTACACATAATTTGTTCATACATGTTTATTGACACTGGCCCCTTAAAAAAAGAAAAAAAGATAAAATTCAGCAGACGACTTTAAAAACACCCTGGAAAATATGGATATGAGTCATGCTCTGGCAACAGGGGACTTAATGCATCTCCGTGGTGCATGTTACCAAGCAAGTCATCACAGTATCATACATCCCTAAAATTCTTTTTGACAAACAACCTACTGAATACTGAGGTAGACTGGTCCCTGGACATACAGAAAATTGATCAACGGCGAAAAGTATCGACCCAGGTCAGCCTGCGCGGAATGCGCAGGCTGTCCTGGGTCTATACTTTTCGCAGAGGCATTCAGCCCCCTTTTCACAGAGCATGGCTCATACGGATTTCGCGGACGGCTAGATCGAGATAACACTTACAGAACGTTCAGAACGATCTAGGATCTTCATTTTTACCGCCCACTTGCTTAGTCAATACGATCAGGTCAGTTGTATTTCCAACCGTAGAAGGAAGTCAATTTTATCTGAGCCATGCTCCAGCAAAAGGGGCTGAAATGCATCTCCGTGATGCATTATGCCAACAAAGTCGTCACATAATTATGGATCCATAAAAAACATTCTAACCGACTTAATCACAAGGTAGCATGGTCCTTGGACATTCGAAAAATTTACAAATAGCAAACAAAACAAAAAAAAGGGGGGGGGAATCGACTCATATCAGCCTGCTCGGACTGTGCAGGCTGACATTGATCGATACTTTTTGCAAATGCATTACATCCCCTTTTTACAGAGCATGGTTCATATATATTATTTGTACCGAAACAGTTTACATATCACATGCAGCAGGTCGAGGGTATTGGAGGAACCTGTCTAGATCTCTGTAGTGTCAATGTGAACCCTTAGGCTGCCAAGCGCGACTCACTGACCTTTTGCGGACAGTGTAGATCAAGATCAGACTGCACAGAACGTGCAGTCTGATCTTGGATCTACACTGTCCGATAAGGAGATATGTTTCCTCCCAAAAATACCTTTGAAATAGCAAAATTTGAGGTTATACTTTCGGCTTGAAAGTTTCGTTTAACTTATACAGCAGGATAAGGGTTAACTCTTTACAAAACGACCAAATTTTAGAATGGTCCAGACTGAAAGCATTTTCTGACAATAAATTAACATTGGCTCAAAAAATGGAATTTGGCTCTGAAAGGTAAGAAAACAATGCGTGAAAAGGAGAAAATGCTGGTTACCAACATTTTTCTCTTTTTCAAACAAAGTTTTCAAAAGTCATTTCTGTCAGGGTCGTTAAAACTCGGGATTATGTGGTAAAGGGTTAGAGAAAGAAAAATCAAAGTATCATTGCGAAAATTCAACAATCAGAAGTCTTTTTGGATGCCCCTCCCCCGTAGGACGGCCGTTTCCGTGGTTCACTGTTGGCGTGCAAGCGTCGCTCCTCTCGTTTCCGGTTTATAATCTCGAGCTGCCTTCTCCTTTCCTCTTTGATCTTCTTATCCGCGTCTGCACATTCGGAGAGCAGTTGCTGCGTCTCGATCTTGTGCTGAAATGAAAAGTAAATGAAAAGTAGATACAGCCCGTGCTCTGGCAAAAGGGGGCTTAATGCATCTCCGTAATACATGATACCATTCAAGCCATCACATAACTATGGATCAGTAATTGCCACTTTTTTTTTTAACAACCGAATAAATCATGAGGTAGACTGGTCCTTTGGCATAGAGAAAACCGACCGGTAGCGAAAAGTATCGGCCCAGGTCAGCCTGCGCGGACTGCGCAGGCTGGCCTGGGACGATACTTTTCGGAGATGCATTAAGTCCCCTTTTCACAGAGCATTGCTCATATTTAAAGTATTTCCGGGGCGTAACAAAGAAAGTATCGCCTTCAGAAGCCTCTCCGCAGACGTAGCACACCAGTTTTCATGGCTTCTACCTGTCATCGTGCCTTAACCCTTACCCTGCTAAATAAGTGAAATGAAACTTTAAAGCCGACCGTAAAAACCCAAGTTTTGCTATTTCAAGGGTATTTTGGGGGAAAAGATATCCCGCCATCGGAAAGTGTAGATCCAAGATCAGACTGCACGTCCTGTGCAGTCTGATCTTGATCTACACTGTCCGCAAAAGGTCAGTGAGTCGCGCTTCGCAGCCCTAGGGTTAATGAATAAACCACAAGTTCTTTAAAGTATGTGCAGAATTATTGTTATATTAGCAAAACCCGACATATTTCGTCAAATCTCTTGCTCGGCTTATTCCGTACACGATCGTAATAACTTACTCAACAGACGGGATGACATATTTCGTCAAATCTCTTGCTCGGCTTATTCCGTACACGATCGTATTAACTTACTCAACAGACGGGATAACATATTTCGTCAAATCTCTTGCTCGGCTTATTCCGTTCACGATCGTATTAACTTACTCAACAGACGGGATAACATATTTCGTCAGATCTCTTGCTCGGCTTATTCCGTACACGATCGTATTAACTTATTCAATAGACGGATATTTCGAAAGAATGTACCCAGATTAACCCTTATCCTGCTATTTACGTGAAATGACACTTTCAAGCCGATAGTAAAAACCCACATTTTGCTATTTCAAAGGTATTTTTAGGGGGAAAAGTATCTCTTTATCGGACAGTGTAGATCCAAGATCAGACTGCACGTTCTGTGCACTCTGATCTTGATCTACATGGTCTGCAAAAGGTCCGTGAGTCGCGCTTAGCAGCCTAAGGGTTAAATTTGAAATTAATTCTTACAGTCATGGGAGAAGTTCATTTTAGGGATCTTGTTAATAGAATACAGTTCAAAATACGGACCCGTGTATATATAAACATAAACCGATATTTTAAACTGTAATCCTTTAAAGAAAAGCCCTAAAAAAGAAAAATCTATATGAGCCATGCTCTGGCAAAGGGGGGCTTAATGCATCGCTGTGATGCATTACATGTATATATATCTACCATGCATGTCACCACATAATTTTGGATACATTATTTCCATTTTCTCTACAAATCGCTGAATCCCGAAGTAGAATGGTCCTTGGACATGAAGAAAAAAAAAATACCAATAGCAAAAGGTTCTGACCCCGGTCGATACTTTTTGCAGATGCATTAAGCCCCCTTTTCACAGAGCATGGCCCATATACATGTGCACAGCCTTGTTCCTCAAAAATACCCTAATAAGTGCATAAAAATCTCTTACCATAACCTTAGACATCTAATTAAGAACTTTTGCCATGGAGTGAAATACCTTTGAGAACTGTAAGGGTGAAATAGGTACTCTTAGTCAGGAAATAAGACTAAGATAGTCAAGTTTCTAGGTTGCACTGGCCAGTGTATCTCACAAAAATGCTGATCACTGTAGATGAACAGTTACACTTTACGAGATGATCGTCATTCCTTTTCACACAATGTTTTCAACATCTTTTGTCTGACCCTTTTTGTGCGTCTAACAGTAAAAATAGCATGTCCAGTAATAGGTCAGAATATCAAGTAATTTATTTACCTGTTCGGCATAAATACTTGAGTCAGATGGAGTACCAGGTAGACTGAGAGAGACAGATTCAGCTAGTGATATGTCCACACTCTCTGATACCGTGTGAATTCTCTCCGGAGTTGTCGCCCTTGACCGATAAGAATCGGTTGTTGAAGTTTTATCTATATAGCTGCTTGAGGTGGTGGGCGAGTCCACGTCTTCAATAAGGACGGCTTCATTGTCTGTTTCAGGCTCTAAATGATCCGTTAGATTTAGAGTTACTTTTTTCGGGGGTGTTTTTACTTCCTCTGAAGCTTCCTGTCCACAAGGTGGCGCTCGTGGCGATTTTATGTCGGCCAGTTCCGTGAAAACAGGTTTTTTCCTGTCTCGTTTCCATTTCAGTCTTTGTAAAAACTCGACGGATTTCTGATTTTTCAAGAAAATCTTTCTCTTAAGTTCCTTCCGCTTATGAACCGGAAGTTTAATCCGGCTCTGAGCATGTGAGTAATACAGAGTAAAATTATTCACAACGATTGGTACTGTAAACGCTACTGTAAGTACACCACACAGGACACAGAAACAACCTATGATGTAACCTCCCTCTGTCTTTGGAACTTTATCTCCATAGCCTACGGTTGTCATGGTAACAAGTGCCCACCAAAACCCGACTGGAATACTGTCAAAGGTGTCGTTTTCAGTGTAGAAAATCACACTAGCGAATATTAGGACACCTGTGAACAAGAACACTACAAGCAAAAGTAACTCTTTGGTCGACACTTTAATTGTATACACCAAGATTTTAAAGGCGCTGTAGTGTTTCATCAGCTTAAATATTCTCAGGATGCGAACCGTTCTCAGAGCCAAAAATGCCCTAAATAAATTACTCGTGTCTTTGGACGAACCGTCAGAGTCTGCTAAAACAAGTATAATGGCTGTAAGATGTGGAATCAAACAAAGGAGGTCGATAACATTTAATGGTCCTTTAAAAAAGGCTAATTTACTTGGGCAAAACACTACTCGTGAAACAAACTCCAAGGTAAAATATGCGGCGCATACGTAATCAATATACGTCATCGCCGGATGTGGCTCCGTGTCGGCGAAAGCGTACTCTCCCTCATCGTACTTCTTCCGGACACACTGGTCCCCGGTCGGTGAGAAATAAGCTTCTATATTTTTTGATGAGTTCTGAGGCTTTGCATTCTCTATTGGAACGCGAAACCAATGATATGTTTCGAGACAGAAAATGGCGATTGACATGACGACAAAAAACATGGACACAACGGCGTATATCTGGAATGAAACAAAGAAGAAACAGTGAATAAAAACTACTTTGTGTTTTACTTCATTTTGTAATATTTCACTCTTCCTGTTATCTTTCCATTATTATTACCATTATTTTATTATATAGTTATTCATTTATGTAATATCAGTAGTTAATAGCAATACCAAATTTTACATTTTATTCGTCCGTTTAACAAACTGATATTCGATTTAACCCCTTTACCTGCTAAGCGCGACTCACTGACGTTTTGCGGACAGTGTAGATCAAGATAAGACTGCACAGAACGTGCAGTCTGATCTTTGATCTACACTGTCCGATACGGTGTTTCTTTCCACTGAAATCAACTTTGAAATCGCAATATTTGATTTTTTTTACTATTGCGTGGAAGTTTTCATTTCATTTATTTAGCAGTTTAAAGGTTAAGAGTGGGAGGGGCAAACATGATTTATGCAACATGCATGTACATGGGCATTTTAAAAATCTGATTATAAGATGTAGCGTGTATTTACAACAAGTACAGTTAATTACGCATTATCGGTCACATCATTACTTTTCATTAAGTTATTTTTGTGATATATTGTAGCAGATATGGTTTTGAAATGGGGAGCCATGGATCTTTCTCTTAATCCTTAAGCTGCTAATCGCGACCCACTGACCTTTTGCGAACAGTGTAGATCAAGATCAGACTGCACAGAACGTGCAGTCTGATCTTTGATCTACACTGTCCGATACGGTATTTTCTTTCTGGTGGAATTAACTTTGAAACCGCAATGTTTGGGCTTTTAGTATTGAGTAGAAATTTGCGTTTCATTTATTTCAGCAGCTTAAGTGTTAACTGAAAGTGTTCGTTTAATCTATTTAGCGCCCTTAGGGTAAATCAGAGTTATTTTTACAACAAATATCTATTCTTTAAACAACATGTAGATTTTTTCCCATCATCTTTATCATCATTTACCAACATGTGAAAAAGGAATGTACTGCCATTATTACTAAAATGAATGAAGACATCTACTGTAATATGGTGATGGAATAATCAGGGTCCGTATTCACTAACCATTCTTAAAGGCATTGTCTGTCTTATATCTACATTCAGACAGTATCACAAATTCTGTTTAGTTAAATCACTCTGTTCAGCCAATCAAAAATTGTGTTACTTTCAAATTTGGAAACTCTTGAAAGATTGGAATTTAGGAGTTTCAGTTAATACAGGCCTTGGGATTTTCCATTTACCTGAGGCCCAATCACTTGCCCAAAATTTACACCAGTATTTTGCTATATGGAGTTAATAAAAGTAAGTTTCGTTCACGTACCAGTAAAGTAATAGAAATACAACTCCTACATAATTATTACCCTTGTTCAAGGCCAGTTTGTCTTTTGTGACAGCAGACATGTGCAAGAGCTCAGTATTCATCCCATAATGAAACTACCATTGTAAGTCAGTACAGTTCAGTTTTTAAGAGTTTTGCGTCTTTTAGTTCTGCACCTATATTGTTTAGCCCCCACCCCCACCCCCCTTTTTTTGGCAGGCATTTCTAAGTGAGCAACCTTTTGCAAATGACATGTAAATTTTTCAGAATAATCCAGTCAGATTTGTATTTTAGTTTTGGATTCTTAAAGCATCAGAGAATTATAATAAACATCAATTTTCACGAATATAGCTGAGGTCTCATCAAACGACATACTTGGCTTATGGAGTATATTAAGTAGGCATTTGCATGACCTTCAGAGTAATTTACTAGCCCCGAATTTACATCAGGAGTATTTATAAACATGTAATTAAGGTAACGTAAAAACGTCCACGTGACACAACAAGTAAGTACAGGGTGTCCCAAAATATATATCCCAATTTCAAAGTTCAATTTTTCTGCTAAATATTCAATGTAACTAGATGGCTCTTTATCACATTATTAAAAACATCTACAATGTTGTACAAACAGTAATTTTAAGGACCAATTCACCCTCATTCCATCAAAACATGTCCCCCCCATTTTCTACTGTAGGAGTCTGACGCGACGTCAAAAAGTGTTATTGGTGTTTTGGCAGATGCCCTCTGTAACCTTCTGTATTTCCCTGCAAATAGCAGTTCTGAGTTCAGTTTAACATGCTGGTGTATAACCATACACCTTGTTTTTGATAAATCGCCATATAAAAAATCTAACGGGTTTAAATCGGGCAAGTGAGGTGGCTATTCTACTATGGTCTTCATTGTAATCATATGGCTTCCAAAAGTATCGATCAGAAAGTCAATAGTAACCCAACTTGTGTTGGGTGCTGCTTCATCTTGTTGAAACCAACAATCAGCCCGATGACGTCTGTACTGCTTAAAGCAACACAAACTGTGCCTTTTTCGCCCTGCAGAGGTGTATGACAAGGGCTTTGATTATATACCAGCATGTTTAACTGAACACAGAAGTGTTATACGTAGGGAAAGGTTACAAAGGGAACCTGCTAAAACGCCAGTAACAATTTTTGACGTCAGGTAAGACTCGTATAGCAGAAAATGGGTGGACATGTAGAGTATGTGTTATAATGGAATGGAGTTGAATTAGTCCTTAAAATTACTGTTTATACAAAATATTAGATGTTTTTAACAATATTATAAACATATTATATTATATAAATTATATTATATAAACATATTATATAAATGTTATAAACAGCCATCTAGTTGCGTTGAATATTTAGTAGCAAAATTGAATTTTGAAACTGGGACATATATTTTGAGACACCCTGTATATTCATGTCATTATCTCTACCTACGTACGTAAACGCATGCATGTTTTGTGTAGTCTGACTTTCATCCACATTGGCAACAAGGAAAATTTTGTAGTGAAAGACGTTTTAAGGGATGATATTCCTCCTTGAAGACTCTGTAGGGAGTTTCTTTTGTAATAATCGTCATTATTATTCTACATGTAAAATAACAAGGGCAAAAAGTACGGCCTTTGTTCAAAGTCACGATATTTTTATGTAACGTTTCTAATCATATCAATACGGGATCAATATCTCTGAATAGGCCGATAGAAGCCGAGCATGAAGACATACAATGAAAATTGCTCAAGAGTATTTTTCATGTGTTTTTGCCTTTTCTTTTTTCTTACTGTATTTCAAGGTTAACATAGAACCATCTGCATATCATTTTTTGCGTCTGGCAGAGGGCCGATTTTTAAAAACACAACGGGGACCGGGTCTGCGCTCTACTTCACGTCAAGGTGTTGCCTTAGGAAAGATGAAAGTAAGTATTTATGGACAACGGTACGACGCTAGTAGCTAAACATGAGATAATTTCGTCATAATTCGTAAGGTCGAAGTATTAGTGCTATTCGAGATATCTTTCGAGATTATTAGGCAGTTTTGAATGCTAATGAGAACTGTTAAAATTACTGCTATACTTTTGTTTTCAAATTTGAAATTTATATTTACTTTTTAGGATAAAGGCCCAAACAGACAAAATATTCTCGTAACCTTTACCAGTGATAGCTTTCGATCACCCTAAATACCTTGACAATTCGACAATTACAAAATGCTGCAGGTCGCACACGATTTATCTCTTTATCGATTCATCTAGCATTAAAATGTTTCAAGATAACTGAGGGATATAATTTTATGGAGATGGAGACTGTGTGATTGGATGAGTCGAAAATACCCAATGACAAAGCAACAGACAGACTCAGAAAAGAGACATAGAAAAAGAAACATATAAGAAGTGTAACCATTGAAACCGACAGACATATAAATAGGCGGAGGGCGGATAATCAAGCAAGTGAAAACGTAAAAGAAATGACTTCGGTTTAATATAATAACCTTCGCAGCACGTGACGTAGAAGGCTCTTCCAAGAACTGCCAAACTCTTAATCTGAATTTCTCCCAGTTTGAAACATTTTCCTCCCAAGCTGCCATCTCATTTTGTTGCGTGAAGTTGTCATCTAGGGCCGCTAAAGTTTCTCTATGATCTTTGAACTTGCTGTAATGGCCCCAACAACATGGTTCTATATCGAGCTCTGTTAAACCCCAGAAATCCAGTTCCTGAAGAAATAAAAGCAGAAAGTAGATGAGATCGGGATCGAAAACAGCTACGATTTTAAAATGTAAGAATCTTATTGTTCATCTTTTTCTATTCAAACGGCAAATGTAGTCACTGTTAAAATTATATCGCCACTGTGTGGCTGATATCATCAAAAGTGATGATATCAACTATACCGTCACCAGTAATTTATTTAACACTTAAGCTGCCATATAAATAAGTCGAATGTTAAAAACCCATTATCGCTATTTCATAGGTATTTTTTGGGGAAAAATATTTCCATATCAGACAGTATAGATCCAAGATCATGGTACAGAAAGATAGAAAAAGCAAGCCACAAACTAACTGAATTGCAGTTTCATTGTGTGCCAGGAACTATGGCATTTTTTCCCCAACATTTATTTTAGAAACATTCATAAACATTTCATGAAATGCGTCAAAAAGAGCAATCATGTTCGTCAAATGAAAATTTTCCCAGATAATTTATATCTTAATTTCATTTAAGACAAAGTTTTAACTACCAAGTTTTAACAATTATCAGCTGACTACAATGCTGGACTTTAAGATCTTGAGCCACCAATAGGCCCCCATCCACTCAGGGGGAATTTTCGGAATTTTCTGAAACCCCGATGTCTCCTGAGCACTTTGTCAAAGTCTGCCACTTGGCGAACGGTGCGTTTGCAAATTACAAAGGTAAAAAAAAAAAGGGGGGGGGGTATTATTCTTGCTGTAATTCGGATTACGGCTAGACTTGTGAGTTCATTTCATGTTACCAATTCCCCTGGTTCTTCTGTTGACAAAGTTTTCTGCTTGTAAAAGTTGAGTTCATTCTCAGCTGAGTTTGTGCTTAAGCTTTCCATTTCAATAGTGCTTCTGCAAGTACAAAAATGGAAAGTAAAGTCTTCCATTTTATAGAAAGAAGTAAAATGAAATTTGGGTAGTTCAAACGTTGCTCCGTAGCTGTATCAAATCAGTGTTATGAGCCATGCTCTGTGAAAACGGGCCTTAATGCATCTTCGTGATGCATGACACTAAGCAAGCCATCACATAATTATGAATCCATAATAGCCACTTTTTTTTAACAAGCGACTTCATTATGAGGTAGAATGGTCTTTGGACATGTAGAAAATTGACAAATAGAGAAATGTTTCGACCCAGGTCAGCCTGCGCGGTGACCTGGGTCGATAATTTTCGCAGATGCATTATGCCCCCTTTTCACAGAGCATGGCTCGTATAATTTCGAAATATTTTGCTCAGCTGAGTTAACCATAACAAATGTTTTATAGGCACCTACCCAGAATTTTGTCGTGTGGTAAAGAGTTAAGCATTAATGAGACCAATAACAACTGTATACTACACCACGTGATCGCTGTACCGAGAACACCAATCCCAATAAGATCGCTCTCCCTGGACCAGTTCAAAGCAACAATTTATTTGCGACCTCTTTGAAAAGATAAGTCGTTACGCTTGAACAGGCTTTTGACTGAAGGAATCAATATTTGTAAATCATAACCGCATGAATAATGAATTGGAATATTCCCGAGGCATGGGACGCTTCCCTGAACTGTATGCCGTGCACTTTGGTTTACACCTTGTTACATATGTTACACATTAAAGCTATTTTGTACTAGATTTTGACCGTTTTTTGAAAAGGTATGTAATATCCGGTGGTTTTACATCATAAAACGCGACGTTTAGTTTCTGTAGGAAAACATTTTACATACAAAACAATGCCGTGATGGGCAGCTGAACCCACTTCCTTGAAATTTAGAATCGGCATGTTAACCGACAGTGCCAACCGAGCCCTGTTACTCTCAAAGATATTGAAAATGTGTTCCATTTTCCTGATTTTTCCTTTTGGCCATCTTTTCAAGCAAGTATAGATCCTCATTTTGTGCCAAATTGTGTCTCTTTCGAACTTTCTTACAGCTTTACTATTTGAATGTAATTCTTATTCTAAACCAGTTCGTGCATACGGTAAAAAAGTTTGATTTTGCCCAAAATAATAAAAATGATATGAATTACAACAACAGCTGTATTCTGCTAAATGGAATTTTGCCGCAGGCGTTACTTTATCCTGTAATTTTTGAAAAAGGAAAAGAAAAAAAGATTTTTTACAAAGTCAGCCAATGGCTGAAACGAAAGAATTTCGGCCCACCCATACAGAAATGACCGGGCAGGGGACTTTAGTCCCAGTCGGAGTTTTTGTGATGGCACCGGTCCCTGACCCTTTATAACACTGTCATAGGAAAAGATCGGTTAAAGTAAAAATGCAAGGACCATAAATGGCAACTGAACCCCGGTCTAAAAACGTATTATTTTACTTCATAAATAATTTCAGTCTCATTAGCCTTTAGACAGCAAAATTAATCAAATTGATTTTCTGAAAACTCTTTAACGGCCATATAAATGACTTCTACTTTTTTCGAGGGATGAAAAAAAAATCGGCTATTAGTTCACAGACTTTCGATGACCGTGTGGAATCAAGGAGACAAGACTCGTTTTCTGTAAAATCTGGTTTTGATCTGCTCCTGTTCAAGCAACTGAAATGATACTAACAATAAGATTAAGAACTTCATCAGTAAAGAAAAGGAAATGACGATCTCTAAAGCTCCAAAGAAGTGAGCTGAGCACAGAACCTGTCTTATGATCTGATATTAGTCTGGGCGCTTCGTTATCTAAAGTTGTTTAAGTTGTCTTTGGCAAAGAAAGTTAAATTGGTTTCGTTTTCTTTTTTTTTTTTTTTTTTAATTCTTTTTTTTTAAGCCATTCAAACTATTTGATCAATGTCTATATTCAAGACAAGCCATCGGACTTAGTGAGGCCGAACGTCTCTGTCATGCACATGGCTTGTCACGGAAAATAAAACTATACATAACAGTATTTGGAACGGAATGATTGGTGCATGGTAGCCGTTCATTTATGATGCGCCGCAAACCCATGGCGGCTTACATGGTAAGCGCTAAGACGAATTATGTTCAGCTACGGGTCTAACACGGCATCCGTGGTCTGTGAAGGAGTGTAAGAAACCGTGATTGGCACTGAATGCCTATTCGAGTCTCAGCAATCGAAAACGTCCATATAATTATTGCACTGACAATTGCAAGACAGCATATCAAGCTGTGACGATAAAAGGCTAAGCGATGACACCTAGACATAGGTTGATCCCTCGGTAAAAAGCAGCTTGACTCAAAGTTTGCTACTAACCACCAACAATCGAATGAAAATGGGGCATGCTCCTGCTGCTAAATCTGCTACCTGACCGGGAACCTGAAACTAAGGCTTTGGAGCCTATGATAACGCATCTAGTTGAAGGAATGCCTATCCGAGAGTCGCTTCAAACTTTTCGTAGGATAAGTAGGAGCTCATCAATGACTCCCTCGGTCAAAGGTCCCACGCTGTATTTCAAGAAGCTTGTTTGTACTCTTGACGTTCAAATCCGTATTCTTCGACCTCTGCTGATTGTGTTGCAGTCTGGTGTACCCTCTCGACTATTTTCAACGGCCTTCCCCTTGCAGACGCAAAGAACTGGTGTATGCAAAACTCTTCTACAGTTTAGCATTGTGGTACTAGAATTGACTCATACGAGACTCAGCATACAATGATTGCTATTTCTTAAGTAGGTTCTTTGTTTTAAACCATGAGCGCAAAAGTGTCCGAAGCTACATTACGTACACTTTTCATCCGTAGGCAACGGACCTCTTCAGTACGGAACGTAATTTTAAGGAAGGATATGAAAAGAGGTCGAGTTATGTTTTTGACCCTGAAAGAGTGAAATGTTTAAGTGGAACATGATCGTTTTCAGCCAGAAAAATGAGTAAGAAACATTTGCTATTCCAAGGCCGTTGTGACCTGAATAGCTAAAGGATAAAAACGTATTGAACGGTAGAGACAATATTTCATTTGAAGTCAATTGCTTGCCGTTTGACGTAGAACAGTTCAATCCAAAATTAAAGATTACCTAAAATCTTCATCGGCATTTACACGGTGATTTCTTTCAGCCCAAATAATAAATTCGACCTGATTCGACGGCTGAAAAAAACAATCCACTGAAACCCAGAAAAATTCTTTTTCTTATTTTATTTGGTTTAGCCAATCAGAAGTTGTTTTACTTTCAATTTTAGAAACATCTTGAAGAATAAGACTAAGAACGTTCTTAAGAATGGTTGGTGAATACGGACCAAGGCTGATCTTACATTTTTATGCTGTCCAAAAAAGCCACTTTTTTGGCTTTTAGATGGCTCCACAAGGTTTATCAAAAATAAGCAAGAAAACGTGAGGTAGGAACTTAGAACCAAATCAGACCAAGAGGGTAATAGCAAAGCCGATTCTAATAAGTTTCTTTAAGTTGACAGAAGTAGAGTACTCGTAAGCCATTATTAATGCGTGAAAAATAACCTTTCACAAACAATGTCGAGTCGTTTTTGACAAGTTAAGCCGTGTATAAACTTGGCTTCTTTGCCGTTTTTAGACCGAGTCGAGACGGCATGGTTTACTTGTTTTGCTCCTTTTCACAACTAAATATAAATCTTGTCCATAGTTTGGTTCGTCCGTTTGAAAAATTTACCTCTTTGTTGTACTAACAGCGCCTTATACGAGTATTGTTTTTCAGTCTAGGAAATGAAATCGGGAGGTTGAGAAATTGCTTGCTAAGAGCGATTGATCCTTCTCCAAAATTCTCTTTTTGTTTCTTTATCTCCTCTATGTCTCTTTTTGTAAAAAAAAAAAAAAAACCGGCGTATTTCTTCCCTTCATTTTCTTCTCTTTTGTGACACTTTGTTATAGCCCATAGACAGACTCATTTTTTTGTCGTGTTTGGATTTCGTTCATCTTTTTGTGTTATTGTTCAAATAATTTTGAAATAGATTTAAATATCTTATTTAAAAATATTAAAATAGGTTTTATTTATCGAAATGCGATATATGCATGAAATACGAAAGGGTGGCTTTGGGCAGGTGAATACATAGAGAATTGATAGTTGGTGTCTTCGATTGGGAAAGAAAATCGGGCCCGGCGTAGATTTTATCTTGTTAGCCGATGGCGAATATGATAAAATAATGGGGTCAAGCCAGAAAAAAAAATCTCAAACCAAGACACCTATCATCTATTCTATTTGTTTGCCTCTCATTAATAATCACAACCAGCTATATCTAGGCTGCATTGAATATTTCGCTCGAAATATAACACTTACTAACATCTTTTTCATTGTATACAAGGAAAAGTGAAGAACTGTGTATCACCACATGCTTTTGAAACCCTAATGGTCTATCATGGAACACTAAAATTTTCCTTGGTCGATCATCGAACACTCTTGCAGATCGGTGCATCGCCTGTATATTACGGAATACTCAAATTTTTATTTACACCGTTACTATAAATAGCACATTGGCGACTGCCTCTATATTGTATATAATAAGACAAGGTGTGCAACGAAATCGAAGAAAATTTTTACCCTTATCCCCTCTTAGAGATAACATTTAACCGAAAACGAAAAAGTAAACCTAGTTACCATTGCAGATGGGTTCACAAATAATATTTTCTTAGTACCCTGGCCTTCAAAAGTTCTAAACGGCTCTTGGTATAGAGCAATTCTCTGGTCTAAAAAAAAAAAAAAAAAATAATAAGAAACTTCTGCATTTTCCGGATCCCCATGCGCTGACGTCACACACTTCATTATGACACAGCGAATGATAACTCACGTGAAAAGACTCGCCAAAGTTTTTGACCAAAAAACGGTAAATACGCGTTTGGAAATATGTGATATGGAAGATACAATCGTAATACTGGAGTAGATGAAAAGATAAATCATAACAGACGAAATATTATTTCAATAATTTCATCAATATATTAACAAAACAATTTTAGATCTTTGTTTGAAAAAAAATTTTTTTTAGTTTTAGTTCGCTGCAGGATGATAAATTGTGTGACGTCAACGCATGGCGATCCGGAAAAATGTCGAAGCTTTTTATATTTTTTTTTAGATAAGAGCTATTGCTTGATTGCAAGAGCCGTTTGAAGGTCATGTTACACAAATCAAATCATTTGTGAACCCGTCTGGAACGGTAACTAGCTTTAGTTTTCCGTTTTCGGTTAAATACTATCTCTGAAATGGGAGAGGGATGAAAATTTTCTTCGATTTTGTTGCACACTTTGTCCTACTATATACGATATAGAAGCCGATGTATATATGGTCGCCAATGTGCTATTTATAGTAACGGTGTCCGCTAAGGAAAATTTGGTTACTCCGTGATTGATCAGTGGAATTATAGTGGCCTATTTTATATTAAAGCGTTCGCATACTGTTTATGCAGCTACAATAATGACGTCATAAATGACATTGTTTACGTATGAACGTGACGTTTACCCGCGAAAAAACGTTGTAAACGTTAAAAGACAGCCCTATTTCTCTATTTTACGTGTAAAAATAACCAAAATATTTGTGTACACATGTTAAACTATTTACAGATATTTAAATATTTAACATTCAGCGACAAATGTCTGTTAAGATTTCATTCACTTATTACACAAAAATAATACCGTTGGGCAGGTGCGCACTCCTAAGGTCACATGACTAACTTATGGGTAACATAAAAAACGTAAAATTTAGACTTGACTCGAGAGAAAAACAAATGAAAGAAAGGAAGTTGGTGTTAAGTAAAGAAAATCACGCAGATGTGACTGTTTACTCTTATACATCCTCTCACTTGCAGTAATTTCGAAGCGATAATAGGGTGCCGTATATTTTTCATGTTATCCGTCAGTTGGCCATGTGACTGTAGAAGTGTGCACCTGCCACACTGGATCTTCAAGAGTAAGTCAGGCAAACTGCAATAGTTGCGGCCCCCATGGTAATATGCAGAGGTAACGCGATATTGTAATTTCACTTGATCAAAACGGACCATAGGCTGAATAAAAAATAGATCGGCTGCAATAAAGTATTGGCAGTGATCTTTTTTTGAATTCTTGGTCTTATTTAGCGAGAAAAACTACATATCAGAAATACTTTAAGTATCCGAAATGTCAATGGACCTATATAACATCCGAAAATAGGGTTACTTGTAAAAATGATTCATAGTCTAATTTAAACTTAAACCAAACCCAACAGCACATTTTTGATTCGGTAATTTATGTTTTGTACAAAATTGATCTCATTTTATTCACTAATCAAACTGGATCACATAAATTTGGGAAAACCACGAAAGATGTTGAGCTACGCTTGAGGCCGCTATGGAGACCGCTGCTAGTGCGCTTTGCCTAACCCGATAACGTAGTGTTATGGGCAGGTAATCCAGACTACTCTGCAGAACAATTTTGACTTTCCCTGCCCTTGCTAACTTCACTTTAAAATAATTGCACATGTGTTGCATGTGATATTATTTTTCTATTACAACATATTACAGCTTAATGCTACTCCACAAATCCGCTTTCCAGGGCCCAATATATCAAAACTGTAAGGTTTCGTAAGTTACGGTTACCTTTACGATCTTTTTACGGCGACGGTCGATTTTCTTTCAGTGATCTCCCAAAACCGACCTTAACACTCTCGTAAAGAATAGCCATCATTTAAAAGTGACGTCATTTTCCCCCCGTATTGATTAGAATTACACACCGGGGACCATTTTACCAACAATTTCTAAGTTTTTTGGGGTAAGAATTTTTCTGACTTTACGCCCACGTTCAGATTTACGAAATTCGTAAATCCGTTTTACTAAACTTTCGTAATTTTGTGCATTTGCATAAGTAAATATTTTCGTAACTCTTTAATTGAAGGCAGAAACAGTAGATCCCACGCACTTGTTACCTAGGTAAACAGCGCCTGCCGTTAAACTAGAGGCAATTTACGCGCATTTACCCTACATTTCTCACGCTTTACGTCATCTCATATGTCAGTCGCTTCCGTCAAATGTAGCTACTATGTGTATGAAGAAAAATATAATTTGTCAGAAAATGAAATGTATGTCTACTGCGTATAGCTGTGAGGATAATTATGATGTTTTTTCTCAAATTTCTTTCTGTATGACGACACATTGCAAAAAAATGCCTCAAGACTTCGGCCTATGTTCTTACTTATGACCGATATTTTTGAACGTATTGTTACGCAAAAACTTACGCTCGTACTTAGGTACGCAAGTTTTAATAAAACGCAAAACTTGGACTTTTAACGCTAAAACTTGCGAAATTGTTAAGTTACGTTTGCTAAGTTCTTCAGTAAAACAGTCCCCTGGAGATATTAGTCTATAAACAGTGGTCCTGTACACACTTACTCTATCATGGATGAAGTAAAAGAAAAAACAGGGGTCGAAGAAGATAGACCACGCAAGATTTACATCAAAGCATGAACATTATGAATCACTTGAAAGAAGCATAATGAGGATAATGACTGTTCCAGTTTGAAGCAATCGTCGTTTTAGTCCTCACTTTGTCGGCAAATGTGGACTAATAACTATTGCTTGTCAGCTGCTCTGGCAAAAGTTTCGCTAACTAGACGCCCGGCTCTTGCGGTAGTGGAATGTGTGCCCCACCAAGAACATTGAAGAAAGTAACAATTGACCCTCCGTCGAGGCGGTATTTTCTAATCAATTCCATGTCATCTATGTAATCTAAGGGATTCATGCTGTTCGTAAAAACTCGCCGGCTATATTGTTTCTACTGTCGGGTCTGTTCACGGGTAAAAATAATGCCATTTTGAAAAATAAAACACAACACCAAGTTTTTTTTGTATTACTGAAAAACTGCCTGCGATTACGCTGAGTAGCTTCGGAGTGGCCTTAGTTTAAGGTCGGGTTTACGATCGGCCCTTAAGTTGCGATGTTTTGAGAAAGACGATAAAATGCTTACGAGGGACTTAAGGCTGGTTTACGATGATCGTAGCACTTAAAGTGCTTTGAGATAGTGGGCCCAGGACTTTGAGCCCTTTGAATTTTTTACGAGGGTAAACATAACGTTTGTGACGTACCCAATATCATTCATGACGTCATTATTGCAGCTGCATTATTCAGAACGCTTTGTAAACACAGTTCTTCATTTTTTTTCCTCAGAGTGAAAAAGATAATAATCTGTAAGCTAGATCTTTGTGCTCTATTTCGAGAAAAATATTCAATTTACTCAGATGTTGATTGTAAATGAGCCTGAAATAGGACGAATAGATAGTTGGTGTCTTGGACTGTGAAAGTTTTTATATAAAGAAATCGGGCTCGGCTCGAGAATTTTTCCCGATTCGCCTTCAGCTCACCTGATAAAATTCCTACGCCTTGCCCGATAAACTTTCCAAATCCAAGACACCAACCATCTAGTCTCTATATCTGGGGACCATAGTAATTATTTGCTATCGTTCGAATTCGAACCAGAAACCATGGTCCTTCGACAGAGCTGTTTGCGCTTTAACTGTTTTTAAAGCATGCTAAAAATCTATTTTACCTTTTGATGCAATTATCAGTTAAAAATTAATGCGATGATTAATTTATCAGCCGATTGATTGTTAAGATTTTTTGATTAATCTATTGATCGATTGATTGCTATATCCCAATGATTTTTGCCGCTGTCAACATTATGGCAGTCATATCACGACGATAACTTGATTGTGTGTCCTGGGTTTCATCAGAGTATGCTAGGGATTATCCCTGGACAATCAAAAAAAGAAATTTTACAGAAAAATATGAATATGGAAAATTTGTTCGTTTTTCTACATAGCTTTTTTCTATAACTTGCTTATATAGTCATCTTTTTAGGCGATCGAAAGTTACCCATTGCTTTTTTTTAAAATCTTGCGAAACGAAATCTTGTGTCCCTCTAAATGATAACCTGGACCCCTATTCACCAACCATTCTTAGGAACGTTCTTTGTCTTTTTCTTCAGAATTTTCTAAATTTGGAAGTAACACAAGTTCTGATTGGCTAAACCATTTGGTTTAGCCAATCAGAACTTATGCTACTTTCAAATTTAGAAAATCTTGGAGAATAAGACTGAGAACGTTCTTAAGAGTGTTTGGTGAATACGGGCCCTGCTGAAAATGATTTGAAAGTGCGAGAGAAGTATTGGTGTCCAAGTAAATCTAGTAAATATGGTCTTTTGATTTTTGGTAAAAGCCATTTTGTGGATGTTTGTTAGAACTTTCTCGCACAGGCACTTCTAATGAGCAGCCACGACACACAGTTTGATGAAAAAAAAACCATATTTATTACAATTTTATAACTCCTCTGTCTGTCTGTCTGTCTGTCCAATGAAGGGACCAAATTTCATAACATCATGTAGAAAATCTTTCAGGCATTTGGTTTCAAACAATAAGTTTAACTTGTATCTTAATTGCTGTATTTCTGCCCTTTTACATGCTTTCTATTGAATTAATCGGCTGACATCTCAACAATAGTCGTACAAAAAATCGAACATTGAACAAATATAACTGCCTAGGTAAACACAATATTGTATCAATTTCCATACACATAATGGGATGATTAATGATTCTTGCTCCAATATAAAAACTCAAAGCGTTAATTTGAAACAGAGAATCACATATTTTCCGATAAGTTTCTTTTTCCTCTAATACTGAATTTGCGAGTTCAAATCAAATTCTAAATTATAGGCTACAAAGCGCGACTCAAGGTTCTTTTGCAGACAGTGCAGATTAAGATTAGTCTGCGCAAAACGTGCAGTCTGATTTTGGATCTACACTGTCCGATAATGAGAAGTCTTTCCCCAAAAATTACCTTTGAAATAGCAAAATCTTGGTTTGTATTATCGGCTTGAAAGTTCAATTTTACCTATTTAGCAGGATAAGGGTTAACAATAAAAATGAGCCATGTTCTGTGAAAAGGGTTTGAGTACATCTTTGTATTGTACTCTGCCAAGCAGATTGTTGCTTAACTCTTTCCCAAACAAGCCCTGGTTTTCACTTGTCTGCAGTACAAGTCTTTTGAAAACACTGTGGGAAAAGGAGAAATTGCTCGTAACGAGCAATTTCTCCTTTACCCACAGTGTTTTCTACCCCATTTGAGAACTTTCTGCCATTTTCATCACATTTAAAATTGTCGTCTGCAAACTCTTTCAATTTGGACCAGTCCAAAATTTGTCGTTTGGGAAAGGGTTAATATGATAGATCAGTTTTACCTGTAAACGAACCGAACCATGAGATAGAATAGCCTTCAACAATCAGGGTCAGTATTCACCAACCATTCTTGAGAACATTCTTAGTCTTATTCTCCAACATTTTCTGGATTTGAAAGTAACACAACTTCTGATTGGCTAAACCATTTGGTTTAGCCAATCAGAAGTTGTGTTACTTTCAAATTTGGACAATCTTGGAGAATAGGACTAAGAATATTCTTAGGAATGGTTGGTGAATACGGACCCAGAAACTACCTTTATATGAAACATAAAGTTCCGACCCAGGGTCGATACTTTTTCAGACACATTAAACCCCCCTTTTCACAGAGCACAGTTCAAATTATTCTAATTCATGACCTCCTGGAATAAATTACAGCTGACCAACTTTAGAAATAAATCATTAAGATTTAAGAATTTTCATCATATTGAATTAAATTTTACTGCATAAAATTATACGTATAAAAACATCTGAAACGAGATGAATTGAAGGACATGAGCTATTTCTCCTTTTGTCACAATATTTTCTCGAATGTTCAGCCGCAAAACGAAACAACAAAAATCTTTACGGAAGGCATTCTCTTAAGACAAAAAAGCACCCGTTTCAGAGCCGACAGTGTGTACAAGTTCTGGTATGGGAAAGCAGACAAATGGCATGTTAATGACTTGTTGTGAAGTACAAACTTTAACACGCGATGCGGACCGACAGGCTGACCCGGGTCGTTACTATATACTTTCGGTAAATTTCTGCATGTCAAAGGACCATTCTACCTAATGATTCAGTCGGTTGATAGACAAAACGAATTCTATGGATCCATAATTATGTGGCTTGTCGGTAACTAGGACGTATGGAATTGGAAGTGAATCTAGAATGGTAAGAGACATGGCGCTAGGAATCTTTGCCCAGCACTCCGGCAGGCTCGTGATTGTTGGAATCATATAACAAGTAATACGCCAGTTGAAATCCATTCAGGAATTAGATTTTAATATTGAGTGCTTATACTATTTAATCAGGTTTTCGATGTATATTTCCTAATGAAACAGAAAAACTTGTTCCAATTACTCGGTCGAACAATCGGGCAGAAACACTGCTACTCTGTCTTCTACGACAAATCCAAATTTGTACAAGTTGGCTTCTTTAAAAAAGAAGCCAGGAGGGGTCAGCGTCAATGTTTTCAAATAGCTTACTGCTTTTAATTTCAATATATTTTGGTACATATAAACATGTAAGTAAGGCATTATATGATCGCCGCTGTGTAAAAGGAAGAAACCTCTTCTGCATTACATGAGAGACACGTGACCTTTTTCCCACGTTTTCAAGTCGCGTGATCTTTTCCCGCGGTGTTCTCTTTTTTAAAGAAATTCTTTTTTGTGTGTGTAGCTTTATTTGTTTAATGAAATATTACAACCACTGGAAAGGTCATTTGCAATCCAATCAATATAACAAATCCTTTTTGAAATCCGTCATATAAAAACAAAACACGTCTATTTCCTATTTCAGTTTTTTGATTTCGGTTTATTTATAAAACCATGACGAAATAGACTGTGTATCAGAACGATTTCGCAGAAAAACATGGAGTTAGGCAGCAATTTCTGAGGCAGTCTGCCTTTTAAACTCACCACTGTTGGAGAGGTCTGATGACCTCTCCAATGACGACTCGGTGGCTTAATAGTTTAGTTTGAACATATTTATTTTAGATGATTGGGAAACAAGTTGTTGCAACTTATACGAATCTCTCTCGATTCTGCTTATGCTGGGATCTACACCAGTACTCGCGCCGAATGTGTGGGCCAATGAACAGTCCCAAAGTTGACACTGGCTCCCGACTCGATGGCTTAATAAAAACATGCTTTCTCCACCTTCGACACATATCGGTGTTATAAGTGGCTTTTCGACCAAGTTCGATCCAACGACAATTTTAATTTATATCTTTGGCCATCATTTGTACGAGTTTTCGAAGTTCTATTGAAGATATAGATTTGAACTTTAAACAAACATTTTATCCTTACTGAGTCACATAAAAGAAATAGAGTTGGTTAGTCTTAACCCTTACGCATCTAAGCTCGACTCACCGACCTATTGCGGACAATGTAGACAAGATCAGACGGCACAGAATGTGCCGTCTGATCTTCGATCTACACCGTCCGATAAGGTGATATTTTTCTTAAAAAATTAAGTCTGAAATAACATTATTCGGGTTTTTACTATCGGCTAGAAAGTTTCATTTAACTTACTTAGCAAGATAAGGGTTAAAGTCAAAATATTCTTATTACAATTTCTCAGAAGGATTATCCCATACTGCACCTTTTGTGTAGTCAGCTCCTGATTAGCACCGTCCCCAAAAGCAAAGTGGTGCTTGAAGCCCAAGGAATAAATTTTTCGAGGGATTTACCCCAAAGGGCGAAGGGTTATCGAATAAAGAATTAAATGGCGGCCAAAGCACCCTTGGACAAGACCTTAATTAGTGGGCGATTATTAATCATTTCTCCTCAATACCCGCATTGACCTAGCCTCCCACTTAGCACTCATTACACGGGCCCGGAAAGAAGTAGACGACCAGTTTCTTTATACTCTCTTTCACTCTATTTTTATTTGAAATATTGAACGTGTGGCGCTGTTAATATATTGAACTTGTTGATTGGTGTAAGATTATTTTTACGGGGTTTCGTGTATCTTATTTAACATACCCACAAATCTGACAAGGTAATTTTTTCATAAACATGGTATATTTTCTATTTCACGACTCTTTTTGCTGAAAGTTTCTGTTGTAGGTCTCATTGCCAAAAGGGTGCGACATCATTACGACAGCTGATCGATGTTTTTGATTGGCTATCCCGTGTATGTTCGGTATACCTCGGCATTGTTGGTTATTGACAGGAGCGCCGCATCTTCGATTCAGCGCTCTTATTTCCGCTCAATCCTTTTCCATGCTCCAGATCAATTTCCCGTTCATTTCAAGATATTTGAATCGGCCCGTAACTGTGACATAACAGTTAATTGTGTTAGATAATTTACCTGGATTTGCAAAAAGAAATGCAGAAAAATCTTAATCGAATTGAAACGCGTAATCGTTGAATCTGCATGAAGATTTATAAAAGCGTTTTCAGACTTTGGAATGATAGGCATATGTATGACGGCAATTAAACCCTTGTCTGTCGGATTCGTTTTCAAGCCGCGAACATTGTTGATGAAATCAATATACCAAAATAGCTCTGATCGAAAGCGAATGTGTTGTAAGGTAAACATATTTGACAGATTTCATCGATAACTTTACCAAGTTTGAATTCGGTTCACTTGCACTGACATGCACAACAAAAACATCTTTATAGAACTTTCTGATAAACTAAATACTCTCACTTTCTGAAACAGACTGCGACAGACAAAATTTAACACTTTAAAAAAGTATCATTTTCAATACGAAATACAGAGTGATAAACGAAGATGGTGAAGATATTGTTACCATGTGAACTATGCTCTGTGAAAAGGAGCTTTAATGCATCTGCAAAAAAAAAGGATCGACCACGTCAACCTGCGCAGTCCGCGCAGGCTGACCTGGACCGAAACATTTTGCTTTTAGTAAATTTTCTTTATGTCAAAGGACCAGTCTACCTCATGATTAAGTCGGTTCAATGATTAAAAAAGTGGGTATTATGGATCCATAATTCTGTAATAGTTTGTTTGGTATGTAGCAATACGGAGATGCATTAAGCCCTCTTTTGTCACGGCATGGCACACCTCCTTTTCACAGAACTTGGCCTATATGATTAACTCTTTCCCAAACAACATATTTTGGACTGGTCCAAATTGAAAGAGTTTGCAGACGGCAATTTTAATTTGATGAAAATGGCAGAAAGTTCTCAAAAAGGGTAGAAAACACTGTGGGAAAAGGAGAAATTGCTCGTCACGAGCAATTTCTCCTTTTCCCACAGTGTTTTCAAAAGACTTGTACTGCAGACACGTGAAAACCAGGGCTTGTTTGGGAAAGGGTTAAGGGACCTTCTGACAAATTGGGTTTAGTACATCTCCGTGATACATTATACCAAGCAAGTCATCTTATAATAATGGATCTATAAAATCTGTTTTGTCTAACAACCGATTTAATCATGAGGTAGAATGTCCTTGGACATGCAGAAAAAGTTGAGACAGCAAAAGTTTTCGACCCAGGACAGGCTGCGCGGACAGCGCAAGCTGACCCGGTTCAATAATTTTTGCAGATGCACTTTAAACCCCCTTTTCACAAAGCGTGGCTAAAATTGTCTCTGTATTAAGCTTGTACCATACAATCCCGTGTTTTGACGACCCCGTGGAAGAAGGTTTCTGAAAATATTATAGAAAAAGTAGAAAATCCTTGTTACCAGAATTTTCTTCTTTTCCAAAAATGCTAACTTCGCTTTGCAAGGCAAATCCCTTCGTATGAGACAAATCTATTACGTAATTAGTCTGCAGATACTTTCATTTCAGATAAGTGTAATGTATGTCATCTAGAAAGGATATAAAAAGTTACATTTCAAACAAGATAATAAACTGTATTCGTGTAATTTTAAAATACATGTATGTCACGAGAATTGGACTATTGGCTTTTTGAACAGAGTTCGACATACTTTCCATCGACTTTCAAAAACGAAAAAAAAAAACTTGATAGTGATCTGAGAAAATTATGAATCTGAATGTAAACCTATTTGATTTAAGCAAATGAAAGCGTAGTTCAACGTAGTTCAAGAGAAACAGATATGGTCACTGTAAGTGCGATATCCTCATTCGTGATGATATTACTTGAGCGAGTATAATAATAGTATTATAACAGTTTAAACGCCAGCGAATGTTAGATTCTTCTCGCCACACTATTGTATCTAAACATAGACATTTCATAATATGACAACACATAGGCCTGCATGTACATGCATTTCTTGTAAAAGAAGAAAAACCTGAGTCAAGACAGTGTCTACTTATTGTTTGGATTAAGTTTTGTTCGTGGACGAACCGACCGACTGCTACAAACAATATATAGCAACTTTTTAGGAAGAAGGAGGTGACACAGTACTACTATCTTACCGCTTGTATAATGTTTCCACAAAGATTCTGATCTGTATGGAGCTCCTCTGTTCTGTAATACTGCAATACAGACGCAAACACTCCTGGGTGGCGGTCAAAGAAAAACTCCTCTCTCGCGTGGTCCCAGGTTTCGTCAGCGTCCCCAAGGACCGCTAGCAGTGCAAGACGCGTTCCCGGTATATGCTCGAGGGTGCTTCTCCACGTCTCGAACACTTTTCCACCAACATTGATGCGGACCCGTTTGTCTTCAATTCCGGAGCTATCGTCCCTAGTCCGTTTTTTCTTGATGAATTCCATGTCTATGACATGCATAGATTAACCTTTGTATTATTGTTGAGCACACATAAATAATCCATTGTTATACGAAACAAATTTTCCATATGATCACATGATGTCACGGTTAAAAGTTTTCTTAGATTTAACTAGCTTAACTATCAAATGCAGATATTGTTGTCTATTATTGTTACTGAATAAAACTTTTGGACATCTTCGAGATGTAGACTAGTATCTTGTAAAGTTACATCAAAATATCTTTACGATAGTGCGTCCCATGCTGTTTTTGGACACCGCAGGCATTGGGGAATCTAAAACAAAACATGAATCACTTTATACCTTTAAGGAAAAATTTCAATTCACTGTACGTACATGGTTTACATTTAAAAGAAACAATTTAACCCTTTACAACACAACCCCGACTTTTAACGACCCTGAGATAGGAGCCTTTTGAAAACATTGTGGGAAAAGGAGAAAATGCTGGTAACCAACATTTTCTCCTTTTCCCACAATGTTTTCTACCCTTCCCAAAATAAATTTTAGTTTTCCAGTCGCATATATTTTGTCGTCTGCAAATGCTTTCAATTTGGACAAGTATAAAATTTTGTCGTTTGGTAAAGAGTTAGACTGCCTTTCACTGACGACCTTTCTGTCCTAAGGGGAAAAACTTTAAAAAATAAATTTGATTCATGCTGACTGAAAAGGGGGATCAATTCATCTGCAAATAGGTATCGACACATGTCAGTCCGCACACAGGCTGACCTGGTTCGAAAATGTTGCCATTGTTACATTTTCTACATGTCAAAGGGTCACTCTAACGCATGGTTTAGTCGATTTTCAGACAAGTGGATCCATATTTTGTAACCATTTCCTTTGTACACTTCGTCACGAAAATGCATTGGGCCCCAAAATTTGATTCTTCATAGGTTTCACTGAAATTTTATTTTGTTCCCTCAAAGTATTCACCCCAACAGATATACAAAGTTTCAATCTCCGGAGCCAATCTTAGAAGGCATTTCATAGTCTTTCTTAGGTATACTATGAAGACACTGGAATTCATTTTCTGTCAACTCTATTTCAACTTGTGTAAACCATCAGTTTCAGTCATTGTCTTTTGTTGCAAGACTTTCTGAAGCAGGAAAAAGTCGTTGTGCTCCCGCACCCCACCGTATTCACCAACCATTCAAAAGAATATTCTTAGTCTTATTCTCCAAGAATGTTCAAATTTGAAAGTAACACAACTTCTGATTGGCTAAACCAAATAGTTTAGCCAATCAGAAGTTGTGTTACTTTCAAATCCAGAAAATGTTGGAGAAGAAGACTAAGAATGTTCTTAAGAATGGTTGGCAAATACGGACTACCTTTCAAATGAGACAAATCCCACCGTTTGAGACAAGTTTAATTTGTCGTCTGAAATTGTTAACGATTCTAAAATTGTCCCATCAGGTAAAGTGTTAATTTCAAGCATCGAAACAAGAATAATCCAAATGTAATCAACAAGACGGGGTTTTGATTGGCGTTGCTATGTCACACATGATTACAATCATGTTTATTTCTTCTGCAATTAACTTCGGGTTTCGCGCCTATGGAACCGAAACGTTTCACATTTGATGTCACGAACTGATTGATTGATCGATCGATCGATCGATTGATTGATTGATTGATGATATTTCACGCCATTTCAACGTTATGTTACTTTTACTGCATCGGTCAGTGCACCTATCCGTCTTTTCCTTGCATTCCTTTAGCAGTACGCCGCACATTCTTTTCAAGCCATAGGCTGCTTTCTCATATTGTCGAAACAATACTCGGCAGTGAGAGAGCAAAGAATGTTGCAATGATGATCATCAGTCCTTGGACAGAATTTGGTTGAACCTGAAATCGAACCTACGCCTCCTGGGTTTCACGCCATGTGCGTAACCGTCTGAGATATCGGCTCAGCGCAGCTAAAGAGCGAGGGAAAAAATGCAACATCAATTCATCTTTTCCCTGTGACGCAGTCCTATAATATACAAAAACGACTATTGATATAAGCTCTTGAAAATATTGCCGGAAAAAGGAGCATTTACTTATTGCAAGCAATTGTCCCTTTTCCAGGGTTCTTCTATTGCTCGTTGCTTAAGGCGCTTGTCTTTCGGAATTTCGCTACTTGCTGAAAGTGCCCATGCTGTTGTAACGTCCATGGGTAAGGCACTGTTTAGCACCGACCGATTATCGAAGGTATGAATAAATGAGTTGTCGATGTTATAGTGAAAGTAGGTGAACGTCTCCCCCCCCCCCCCCCCCCAAAAAAAAAGGTTTTTTTTTCTTCTCTTCGTATTTATTACTCTTACATGTTACACCTGATTCAGGGAAGGAATCAATTTTTGTTTTCGAATAATAATGCTCTGGTAAAAGGGGACTTAATGCATCTCCGTAATGCATAAAACCGAATGAGACATCACATAATTAGGGATCAATGAAATCCAGTATGTCTAACAATCGACTGAATTATGGGATAGACTGTCGTTTGACATACCGAAAATTCACCACTAGCGAAAAGTTTGACCAAGGTCAGCCTGCGCGGACTGCGCAGGCTAATCTTGATCTATACTCTTCGCAGATGCATTATGCCCCCTTTTCACAGAGCATGGCTCCTATGTTAACTTCACTGGTTGTGAAACAAGATGGAAAACCAATACGATCGATCTCGATATCTTGTTTGAAGAACAATAAAATCAGGGTGTTAAATTTTCTGTACCTATAAAGGTTGGAAAGGACCTTGCCAATATGATACAAGACCCCAGACCCCGAGCTAGTATCTTCCTATACTCGTTGTTTCTAAACGGGAGAAATTTGATTGCCTACGCTCGGTTTCATAATTTCTTTTTTAATGACATATCCTACATAATTTTAACCCTTGAGCTGCTAAGCGTGACTCAATGACCTTTTTGCGGACAGCGTAGATCAAGATCACACTGCACATTCTGTGCAGTCTGATCAAGGATCTACACTATCCGATAAGAAGATATTTCTCCCAAGAAATACCTTTGAAATACAAGAAAAAACTTTGGTTCTTACTGACGATTTGAAAGTTTCATTTCATTGTTTAGCAGGTTAATGGTTGATGACAAATACCAGCCGTCAATGAAAACCAAAAAGTTTGTGCTTTCAATGACTAGACTTTTATGGTCATGGTTTAAATTCATATAGCCGACAGTGTAGATTTAAATCCATTCTCTGTGCAGCCTGATCTTCGTTTGCCTTCAATTACTGTCTTGTAGACGTACATTATGTGATTCGGACTAAGCACATTTCGTATTTATTTAACGAAACGTTTGTTCTGTTCTATTCTATGTTTCGTATAACGATGAAAGGTTTAAGAACAAATAAGTTTCAAGACTGTCATGTTTTACAAAATAGCCGATGGTGTAGATCTAAATTCAGACTGCACGTTCTGGATCTTCACCTTCAGCACGTAATCCTTAAGCTGCTAAGCGTAACTCACTGACCTTTTGCGGACAGTGTAGATCAAGATCAGACTGCACAAAACGTGCAGTCTGATCTTGGAGCTACACTGTCCGATAAGGTGATATTTTTCCCTGAAACATGACTTTGAATCAACCATATTTCCGTGTTTACAATCGACTTGAAAGTTCCGTTTTGGTTATTTAACAGCTTAAGAGGTTACAATGATTGAAAAGAAAACAGAAGTCCTCAAAACGTCAACGGTTTCCAAGCTTTGGGGGTGGTATATCCATCCAAAATCAGTCTGCAACATTCTCCGCAAGCAAAATTGGAGGTGAAAAGGGGTAGAAAAGCAGAAAACGTTTCACAAAACGTCAAAGCTTTACAAAGCGTTGTTGACTCTCATTTATTATTTGTGCGCGTTCATTAGAAACCTTTTCCGTTACGACCATTAACTTTTCATGAATTGTTCAACTGTGGTAATGCATCGGATACTTTAAATCATTCCCTTCTGTCTCGAACTGAATTTAACTCCTGGCGTGCCATATGTAACTTTGGTTGTTTTGCAAACACTTTAGATCAAGATCATACTACATAACAATACAATCTGATCTTAAATCTACGCTGCTCGATGATGAGTTAGATTTTTTTAATACAAATTTTAGTTTTACACTATACTGATGCATTGCAGTGTTAGAATATACCCCTCGGCACGTGAATGACACTGTTTTGCTCATAGTGCGCCAAGGAGAACTCTAGCCGCGTGGATAAAGATAAAACTGCACAGAATGTGCTCTGGTGTTGCAAAAATACAATTAAAGTTGTTCGGTATTATGTCTCGGTCGCATCTTTCCTAATGGTTTCAGACAAAACCAATGACAGATTCTATAGTATGCAAACAATTTCTAACAATGAATGCAATAAATATTTCTTGTGTAAAACTTAATTAAGTGTACATGTGCAATTTATGAGGAAAGAAACAAAAGGTCACCAAGTTGTACTGCAGGATTTTGTCATAAGTTTAATCCTTAGACTGCCAAGTGCGACTCCAAGCACTTTTGTGACGCTTTTGCCGCTTTACAATGTTCATGTTTTCTTCTTTCTTTATATTGTAGAACCAAAGTTACAGCTTCTTCAATAGAGAAATCGAGATTTTTTGTCAAAACATAAATTCCCTGTTGTTCATTGTTTTTTGATTCGCTTCTGGCCTGCATGAGCCATTCGGTGAAAAGGCTAAACAGTGTGGTTATAACAATAAAACTTGCTGAACACTACGCGTTTTGTAGTAAAACTTGCTAAACAATATTCTTTTCATTGTAAAACTTGCTAAACAATATGCTTTTCACTGTAAAACTTGCTAACCAATGTGCTAAACAATGTGCTTTTCATTGTAAAACTTGCTCAACAATGTGCTTTTCGTTGTAAAACTCGCTAAACAATATGCTTTTCATTGTAAAACCTTGCTAAACAATATGTTTTTCATTGTAAATCTTGCTAAACAATGTCCTAAACAATATGTTTTTTATCGTAAAACTTGCTAAACAATGTGCTTTTCATAGTAAAACTTACTAAACAATATGTTTTTCATTGTAAAACTTGCTAAACAATATGCTTTTCATAGTAAAACTTGCGAAACAATATGCTTTTCATAGTAAAACTTGCTGAACAATGTGCTTTCCGTTGTAAAACTTGCTAAACAATGTGATTATCATAGTAAAACTTGCTGAACAATATACTTTTCATTGTAAACTTGCTGAACAATGTGCTTTTCATTGTAAACTTGCTGAACAATGTGATTATCATAGTAAAACTTGCTAAACAATATGCTTTTCATTGTAAACTTGCTGAACAATGTGATTATCATAGTAAAACTTGCTGAACAATGTGCTTTTCATTGTAAACTTGCTGAACAATGTGATTATCATAGTAAAACTTGCTGAACAATGTGCTTTTCATTGTAAACTTGCTGAACAATGTGATTATCATAGTAAAACTTGCTAAACAATATGCTTTTCATAGTAAAACTTGCTGAACAATGTGCTTTCCATTGTAAAACTTGCTAAACAATGTGATTATCATAGTAAAACTTGCTAAACAATATGCTTTTCATAGTAAAACTTGCTGAACAATGTGCTTTCCATTGTAAAACTTGCTAAACAATGTGATTATCATAGTAAAACTTGCTAAACAATATGCTTTTCATAGTAAAACTTGCTAAACAATGTGATTATCATAGTAAAACTTGCTAAACAATATGCTTTTCATAGTAAAACTTGCTAAACAATGTGATTATCATAGTAAAACTTGCTAAACAATATGCTTTTCATTGTAAAACTTGCTGAACAATGTGCTTTCCATTGTAAAACTTGCTAAACAATGTGATTATCATAGTAAAACTTGCTAAACAATATACACGTACCTTTCATTGTAAAACCTGCTAAATAGTTCGAGTTTCTTAATAAAACCTGCTAAACAGTAGGCGTTTGATTGTAAATTCTCCTAAACAGTACAGGTTTTAAATCAAAATCTGCTAAATAGTACGCGTTTCATAGTAAAATCTGCTATTTAAACAATGCACGTATCCTAGTAAAACTTGTTAAACGGTACGAGTTTCATAGTAAAACCTCCCAAACAGTTCCATTTGTATAATAAAACCTGCTAAACAGTATGCGTTTCATTATAAAACCTGCTAAGCAATACGCTTTTCCTTGTAAACTTGCTAAACAATGCGCGTTTCGAAGTAAATCTTGCTAAACTGTACGCGTTTCGTAGAAAAACCTGACAAACAGTATGCCTTTCATAGTAAAACCTACTAAACAGTACGCGTTTCATGTAGTGAATTTTGAAATAAAGCATTAAAAGGTTACACATTCCGTTCATACTCCTTATAATATCGAACGCATAAACATGTACGTACTAGAGAAGTAAGTTTTATCATTACATTTATAATTGATACAAGTTTTTTTTTGTTTTTTTTTTTTCATGTGAACTGAATGCACGAAACAGAAGAGTAGCAAACCAGAATATTGCAATTTAAAGATTTTGCCGAAATCTAGATATTCCAAAATGATGCAAGAAAACTACTTCTCTTGTAAAAATAATTAAACTTGTATTTAAATGAGTAGAAATCAAATGTCCCTAATTCATGTTGTTCTTGGCAGCTTTTTCGAATCCCAGTGCTAATATTACACATGTTTTGATTATTTGCATCGAAACTTTATGGAATTTCTAACGACAACAACGACAATAAACAGTCTTGAAAGCATCATTTATATTGTTGTCTGTGCCATGACGTTTATTTGACTTTCCCTATATTTAGATGTCCAGCACAAGTTTCTGCAACAATTCCTCTCGATTCTTTCATCGCAAATTGAATCAGATTGGCTTGTAATGTACAATAAATGTACAATAATGTAACCGGTGTGAAAACAAGATTAGACTCAAACATGCATTTCCAATTGAAATCAAGTAATTTTTTTTAGACCTTTAAAAACAAAATGTATTCAATAGCGGAGACAGAAGAAAGAGAGGGGGCAAAGAGAGAAATCAAGTAATTTTTTTAGACCTTTAAAAACAAAATGTATTCAATAGCGGAGAAGGAGGAAAGAGAGGGGGCAAAGAGAGAAAGATTAACAAAGTTTCTGATTACAGAGAGAGAGAGAGCGAGAGAGAGAGAGAGATTAGCTAGAATACAGAAAGCCTTTAATTTCTCAATTACAATCGTCGTTTTGCTTAGTGTGTGTGTGTGTGTGTGTGTGTGTGGTTTTTTTTTGTTTTGTTTTTTTGTGGTACATGTATACATTCAATTTAGTATTTGTATCATCAAAGGTCACATGTTAGCTCTTACAAAGTTACAGAATAAAAAGGGTAATACTGTAATGAGTGAGAGTGGGAGACAGACAGATGGATAAACAAAGACAAACAAACAGACAATAGAAATATTAAAAAAGATATTATAAACACCTAAATTATCACAAAGATGGTCGTTATATTCATATATATACTATTTGTGACACAAGCGATCCAGAATTACACAAACATACGATCATTAGTTGTGCCCTGAACACACCGTTATTGTGATTTAATAATGATATTTATAATGTCATAATTATCCATCATTTCACAGAAAATTTCCCAATAAACTGTCCCATTCTGGAGGCACAGTGCGGGTTATAAGCATTTATAATTGAATTCAATTATTCATAACAAGGCCATCGCACGAATACATCCGAGCTATTCCCAATTCACATTTCCAGTAAAACCCAATCGTTAAAACCATGTCAGCTGCATCGTTCAACGAACCGTTTAACTCAATCAATGCCTACTGAAATAAATTTGCAGACGCTCTGAGACGGTCTTTGAAAAACATCCACGCAAATATATAAAACATAAACACGAATAAAACGTTAAGTAAAATATACTTGGTAAAACATCGTGTCAAAGAGAGATATCGCTCGTCACGAGCAAATTCTCCTTTTTCTTCATCGTTTCCAATATTTGTCTGGTTCACTACTCAAAACATTGCCTACAGGTGGAAATGTGTTCATAGGAAGTGCAATAAATGATTGGAACGTCTGTTTGATTGATCGATTGATTGTTTTGCCTGCCCTGACTGATTGACAGAATAGAAATTCGTTAACCCTTCGAGCAACAGCATTCGACAAACCGTTGATCAAGTCGCTCGGCTGTATTACATTGTGTAATAATGGCGTGCAACACACGAAAAGGGGCTTTCGGACATTTGCGTAAAAGTGTGTCGTCCCAGAACAACCCATGCAGTCTGTGACTAATCCGAGACGATACTTCCCGTTTTTGTGCGATTTTCTGTTGCACGAAAAGTCTGCTGTATGAAAAAAATCTTATGTAGTCGTAAAGTGCCGTCTCGGATTAGCCTGCACGGACTGTGCAGGCTAATCCGGGACAAAATTTTACGCAAATGTTCGAAGGTCTCATTTCGCATGTTGCGAGCCATATGTATACACATATTTTTCGCAGGAAACAGCGCTTTACAGCTCTTCTAGTTATAAGACTCCGCTTAAAGAATACTTGAATCACAATTTTCAATTTAACTGGTCTGAATATATTTTCGGTGACAAACCGCTTATTATTTCATTTATTTAACGTAAGTAATCAATTCCTGTGAAACTGTCTGAATATATTTTCGTTGACAAACTGCTTATTATTTCATTTATTTAACTTTAATCAGTTCCTATGTAAGGTTTAGCTGACAGATTTAGAAATGCAAATAACTTGTTACGGAATCAGCCGAGTTGTGAGAGTCAACGGTGGTACGTTTATTAAAAATTGTATAGTAATATTTCATCTTGCTATTGTCCTACGACAAAAACAAGAGTACTGCATTGGGATGCCAAGGCTCGCCTGCAGTTTCTTTTTCGGTGAAAATTCCCCGCCGAACAACTCAGTATAACTGAGTCAAATATATTTTGAGGGATGCCTGTCGTTCTAGTATGCGTTCCCCTTTTGATAGTTAACAACTAGCCGAAGTAATATATCCCCCCTTGATGAAGAGTCATTTGCCGGGCCTGCATTCACCAACCATTCTAAAGAGCATTCAAAGTTGAATTAGTTTAAGCGTATTTTATTGCATAGTTATGAAATGTACATAATAATTTACAAATAAATCAACATTTTTCTGCAAAATGGATCAGAACGAAAGCAGAGCTTATAGTGTCCTTCTACAAACTGGTGGCTTGAACGAGTACAAGTCATTTAAGCTAATACTAAACACTGAGAGGAAAAATAATACCTCATTAGGTGTTGAGGAGAGATATGTTTTAACGGGAAAGCGTGAAGAGTTAGACTGAAAATTTCTAAATTTGAAAGTAATACAACCTCTGATTGGTAAAACCAAATGATTTAGCCAATCAGAATTTGCGTTTCTAAATCTAGAATTAGGCCTAGAATTATATCAAGCATGTAAAAACGGCGCATACATATCAAACTTTACGTACCTACTTGCGACGACTGGGATATGGCTGTACCTCGACGCTTTCTTCGAATAAAGCCGAGCTCAATGGCATACGACAGTTGATTTATAAAACAATCACCCCAGGGCCAGTGCTTACAGAATATATATGAGCCATGCTCTGGCAAAAGGAGGCTTACAAAGCAAGACATCACATAGTTAGGGATCCTTAAAATTCATTATGTCTAACAATCGACTGTATCATAAGGTAGAATGGTCCTTTGACATACAGAAAATTAACCAGCAGCGAAAAGTATCGGTCCAGGTCAGCCTGCGCGGACTACGCAGGCTAATCTGGGTCGATGCTTTTCTCAGATGCATTAAGCCCCCTTTTCACTGAGCATGGCTCGTATATTCAAGCTCAACTTAGGTGATCAGAAAATGTAAAACTTATGACACGATTACCCGATGCATCTTAGAGAACAGTTTCTTAACCCCTAGACTGCTAAGCGCGATCCTCTGACCTTTTGCGGACAGTGTAGCTCAAGATCAAACTGCACAGAACGTGTAGTCTGATCTTGGATATACACTGTCCGATTAGGAGATATCTGTCCTCCAAAACTACGTTTGAAATAGGGACATTTGGGTTTTTGCTATTGGCTTGAAATTTTTATTTCTTTTATTTAGCAAGATGATGGTTAACATTTTGGATTGACTTTCATTCTTTTAATTAAATGAACCCTTTGCCACACAATCCCGAGTTTTAACGACCCTGGGGAAGAAAACTTTTAAAAAAATTTTGGGAAAAGGAGAAAATGCTGGTAACCAGCATTTTCCCCTTTTGCCAAAATGAATGTTTTCTCATCCTTTCAAACACAGTTCCTAAAATTTAATCCACAGTTGATTTGTCATCTGCAATTGCTTTCGAAATTGACTAGTGTGAAATCCTTTTGGAAAAGGGTTAAGTCGTATAACACCGTATATACCAATTCCACCTCTTTCGACTGCTATAACCACAGTCCTCTGAAAATCAGAGAGATATTTTCCAGGTTTGACACGACAAGGAGACGGTATAGATCCAAGATCAGACTGCACGTTCTGTTCGGTCTGATTTTGATCTATCTCGTCCGCAAGAGCCCCTGTTTGCGCCATTGTTAATCCTTTTTCTGCTAAATAAGTTAAATTAAACTTTGAAGCCCATAGTAAAAACACGAATAACGTTATTTCAAACTTATTTATTTTTATTGTAGAGAAACAGCTCCCAGTCAGACATTGCAGATCCATCCAAAATCAGACTGAACATTCTGTGCAGTCTGATCTTGATCAACACTGTCTGCAAAAGGTCAGTGAGTGGTGCTTAGCAGCTTAATATGCGCTTAATATGGACAGGTCTCAAAGTTTGTCGTTTGGTTGAGAGTTTTAATACTTAAGCTGCTGAATAAATGGAACGCAAATTTCTATTCAATACTAAAACCCCAAACATTGCAGTTTCAAAGTTGATTTCACCGAAAAGAAAATACCGTATCGGACAGTGTAGATCAAAGATCAGACTGCACGTTCTGTGCAGTCTGATCTTGATCTACACTGTCCGCAAAAGGTCAGTGGGTCGCGATCAGCAGCTTAAGGGTTAAAGATACATCCATACTCGTTTTAAGTCAGTTTTTAACCCATTTCATCTTTATTTTATCAAACTATCACTATTTTTGCATCGCCATTCCGAATGTTGCCCCTGAGGGTAGCAAGGTTACATAGATTACGACCGATAGAAAATGCATTTCATTTTCTGGAGGCCATCAAAGAAGTCATTGTTGTGACGTTTCCGGTTTTAAATCGACGATTTCCGATGTATGTAAATGTCCCTTACACCATATATATCGGTAATTTATCCATATTTACACAGCTGACTAAATTCTTAACCATTCTGAGATCTATCAAACATTTTTTTTTCCTTGGCTGTAAGGATGTTTCTTTAAATAGGTTTGTTATAATAACATGTTTGTAATTTACGAAGCTATATGAGCATCATAAACACACAGTATAAGATTACATCTTTACAGGTGGAAAGGATTGGAATCTAGAATCGATGCTTGCTTGCTAGCTGACTTTTCCTCTTCGGACCGAAAGTAAATACTTTAAAACACAACTCAAATATTTGCAATTAACAACGTGTTACGCAGTCTTTGATCGATAGCAATATTACATAAATGACTGATCCCCAATAATTTGAGAGATAAGAGGCAAGGCTACTCGCTGAACATTAAAGCGATTGAACAACCTGTCTGTCCATCCATCTGTCCGTCGGCCGATAAGGTCCTTTCCCTTGCCTGTCTGTCAGTCGGACCGACTAACCCCCTCTCTGTTCCTGTCTCTCCCCCTTCCTCCTCCCCCCTCTCTCTCTCTCTCTCTCTGTCTGTCTGTCTGTCTGTCTCTCTCTGTTTCTCTCTCTCTCTTTGTCTGTTTGTCTGTCTCTGTCTGTTTGTCTCTCTCTACTGCTCTCTCTCTCTCTCTCTGTTATCTCTGCATTTCTTTTCTCGAATCTCTGCCGGGTATTACGTCTTATCCCTGCATGCCCTACTGTTTGTCAAATTAAAGTATCGTTTGAGAATAACTGGCAATGCCAGATGATCTCTGTCACATTACTTGGTATCAGTTTCCAGTTAGTTAACCCTTTACCAAACTACAAAATTAAAGACTTTACTAAATTTAGAGCACTTGCCGACGACAGATCAATCATGGCTCAAATAGTTGCAATTGTCTTTGAAGGATTGAAAATATTGTGGACAAAGGTGAAAATGTTGCTTACCCTTTTTCCAATAATGTTTTAAAAAGGCGTCTTCTTCAAGATTTCTAAAATTCCAAATCGTTTTGTTAAGGGTACTCGAAACTGGTAATAGTCTACACAAACTGAATCTTTTTCTCTAAGTATTATTAGACAAATACAACCAGCTTTTAAAGCACATTGTGAAAAAAGCAGTCGCTTTATTACAAACAAAATCAATGCTCTTTCCCACAATCTGAGCCCCGTAGCGCAGTCGGACTTGAGAACAGCGGCTCACCGGTTCGAAATCCCCACCTGAACGAATTTCTGTCCGAGGATTGACGATAAGATGATAGTCATTGCCATAGGGTTCAGTCCTCTCTCACCGCTGATAACTGCCTTGATGATGGTTATATGGGAAAGCAGACAGTGGCTTGGGAAGAATATTGCGCTGTGCTGGTAAAGAAATACCAGGAAAGCATGGATAGGTGATAGGAATTCTATACAGTGACGATCTGTCACTTGTTGTTAAAAATCGTGTTCACACGGTAAGTCAAGCAGGTGTTTTCTCATTAATTTTGATAGTTATTATTTTTAACACCTAAGTGACAGACCGTCACTGTACAGAATCCCAAGTCACATACAATGCATACTTCCGGTCCTACATTGTGGTTAGGCCTATTGAGCAGTGTGTCTAAAATAGCTTCTGCGGTAATCAGTAAATTATGATTTGTTACTCTCGGTACCAGTTGTAAACTTGATTCCGGATATGAACTGAATAAACAAGTTGGCTTCTTTCAAAAAGAAGCCAGGAGAGGTCAGCGTCAGTGTTTTCAAATAGATTATTGGCCTTTAATTTCAACCTCTTTTGCTTTACATGACGGTCATTTGATCTTCTTTCCGCCTTCTCAAGTCGCATGATCTTGTCCAGCGGTCTTCTTTCTCTTTTTTGACAAAATTCTTCATACTTTTTCTTCTGCTTAGATTTATTTGCTTAATGAAGAATTAAAGTTATCTGAGAGGTCATTTGTAATCATGGCAAATTAATGTAACAAATCTTTTCTGAAAGTGGGTGCAGGACAACTAGCCCCAAAGATAACTCGCCCCAAGGCAACTCGCCCCCAAAAAAACTCTCCACAAGGCAACTCGACTCACCTTCAGAAGACAACTAGCCCCACATATAAGACAACTCGCCCCGCTCTTATTACTATCACCTGAACGTATTTATAAAACTACACGACGATTTTTTTGTGGGGCGAGTTGTCGTTTGAGCGAGTTGTCTTTGGGGCGAGGTGTCTGTCATTCCTAAAAATAGAACCACGTCTATTTCTTATTTCGGTTTTTTTTATTTCGCCTTATTTACAAAATCATGACGAAACAGACTGTGTACCATACTAATTTCGCAAGAAAAATGGATTTAGACAGCGAATTCTGTGGCAGTCTGCGTTTTAAACTCACCACTGTTGGAGAGGTCTGATGACCTCTCCAATAACAATTGATTATATTGAGATATTATGTAAACATTACTCATGTAACCATCAGCAGTATTTGACGTCAGTACAACTATTTTTGTCAGCTAGGCATTAGCCAGTCAGCCAGTCGATTGCAAAGTGAAATGCTTGCAAGCCAGCCATACGACAAAAAAAAAAAGAATTATTTGTGTGTCGGTCTGTCCGTCGGTCCCGGTAGCTCAGTCGGTGACATACAGGACTTTAGAACAGGAGGTTGCTGGTTCGATCCACGGCTCGGCCAATTTTTTTCCGAGGGATGATGGTAGTCATTGCGACAGGATTCGTTCCTCTCTCACCGCTGACAATTGCGTCGAAGATGATTATGTGGGAAAGTAGCCAGTGGCTTGGAAAGAGAATTGTGCGAGGTACTGGTCAACAGAAACTCCAAGAAAGCACGGACAAATGTACTGGCCGCCGCGATACAACTGAAATAATGCTGAAAACGGCGTTAAACAACATACACATAATTACTCAATCTGTACGTCAGTAGATATGTGCATGCAAATTAATCTGTCAATAGGTGAGGTATTTACAAGAAAGTCAGACTGGCAGCAAGATATTTTCTAACCAGTCAGTCCATCAGCTAGTTCGATATTTGTCAGCCATTCAGTCCGTAATCATGGCAGATATTTGTTAGCAAGTCGGTCCGTTAACAATTAAGATAGTTTCACCATTTGCCACTAAATCCCAAGTTTTAGCGACCCTGAAGAAAGAAGCTTTTGAAAACATCGTGGGAAGAAGAGAAAATGCTGCTAACCAGCATTTTCTCCATTTCCCACTATGTTTGCTACTTTATAATTAACAAATCTCATCGTTTGAATCATGTTTAGTTTCTCCTCTAGAAATGCTTTCATTATAGGCCAGTCTAAAATTTATTGTGTTATAAAGAGTTAAACCAGTAAGTCCATCAGCAACTTAGTTATTTGTTAGACAGTCGATGCGTGAGCAAGTGAGGTACGTATAGTCTAACAAGTCAGTCCATCATGAAATTAGACATTTGCTACCAAATTAGTGCGTTTGCAAGTTAAATATTACTAGCCTGTCAGTCCGTCAACAAGCTAGATATTTTCTCTCCAGCCATTCCCATAGCAACTAAGTTTCCTGCTTGCCTGTTAGTCCGTCAGCTTGTTAGACTTTTTTTTGCCAGTCAGTTAAAGTTAAATATGTGCTTGCCTGTTGGTCCCACAAGTAAGGTACTTGTTGGCCAGTCAGTCCGTCAGCAAGTTATATATTTGTTGGCTAGTTAGATTTTTGTCAACAAGCAAGATATTTGCTTGCCTGTCAGTCCGTCAGCAAGTAAGATATTTGCTATTCAGTCCGTCAATCATAAAGGTAGATATTTGCTCGCCAGTCGGTCCGTCAACCACTTAGATATATGGTAGCTAAACTGTCCGTCAACTTGAACGATTTTAGCTAGCCTGTCCGTCCTTCTGCAACTGAGTTACTTTCTAACCAGTCAGTCCGTCACCAAGTTAGATATTTGCTAGCCTGTCAGTCCGTCAACAAGTTAGATATTTGCTCGCCTGTCAGTCCGTCAAAAGGTTAGATATTTGCTCGCCTGTCAGTCCGTCAAAAGGATAGATATTTGCTAACCTGTCCGTTCGTCACCAAGTTCGCTACTTGCTAGCCTGTCATTTCGCCACCAAGTTCGATATTTGCTAGCCTGTCTGTCCGTCACCAAGTAAGATATTTGCTCGCCTGTCAGTACGTCAACAAGTTAGATATTTGATAGCCTGTCAGTACGTCAACAAGTTAGATATTTGCTAGTATGTCAGTCCGTCAACAAGTTAATATTTGCTAGATTGTCTGTCCGTCACCAAGTTAGATATTTGCTAGTCTGTTAGTTCGTCAACAAGTTAGATATTTGCTGGCATGTCTGTCCGTCAACAAGTTAGATATTTGCCAGCCTATTAGTCCATCAACTGGTTGGATATTTGCTTGCTTGTCAGTCCGTCAGTAAGTTAGATATTTGCAAACATGTCAGTCCGTCGGCAAGTTAGATATTTGCAAACATGTCAATTCGTCAACAACTAAGACGTTTGCTCGCCTGTCAGTCTTCCACCAAGTTAGATATTTACCAGCCTGTCAGTCTGTCAACAAGTTAGATTTTTGCTCGCCTGTCAGTACGTCAACAAGTTAGATATTTGCTAGTCTGTCAGTTTGTCATCAAGTTAGATATTTGCTAGCCTTTCTGTCCGTCAACAAGTAAGATATTTGCTAGTCTGTCAGTCCGTCAACAAGTTAGATATTTGCTAGTCTGTCAGTTTGTCATCAAGTTAGATACTTGCTAGCCTTTCTGTCCGTCAACAAGTTAGATATTTGCTAGTCTGTCAGTCCGTCAACAAGTTAGATATTTGCTAGTCTGTCAGTCCGTCAACAAGTTAGATATTTGCTAGCCTGTCAGTCCGTCATCAAGTTAGATATTTGCCAGCCTATTAGTCCATCAACTGGTTGGATATTTGCTCGCTTGTCAGTCCGTCAGTAAGTTAGATATTTGCAAACATGTCAGTCCGTCGGCAAGTTAGATATTTGCTAGTCTGTCAGTCCGTCAACAAGTTAGATATTTGCCAGCCTATTAGTCCATCAACTGATTGTATATTTGCTCGCTTGTCCGTGCGTCAGTAAGTTAGACATTTGCAAACATGTCAGTCCGTCGGCAAGTTAGATATTTGCTAGCCTTTCTGTCCGTCAACAAGTTAGATATTTGCTAGGCTGTCAGTCCGTCAACAAGTTAGATATTTGCAAACATGTCAGTCCGTCGGTAAGTTAGATATTTGCTAGTCTGTCAGTCTGTCATCAAGTTAGATATTTGCCAGCCTATTAGTCCATCAACTGGTTGGATATTTGCTCGCTTGTCAGTCCGTCAGTAAGTTAGATATTAGCAAACATGTCAGTCCGTCGGCAAGTTAGATATTTGCTAGCCTGTCAGTCCGTCATCAAGTTAGATATTTGCCAGCCTATTAGTCCATCAACTGGTTGGATATTTGCTCGCTTGTCAGTCCGTCCGTAAGTTAGATATTTGCAAACATGTCAGTCCGTCAACAAGTTAGATAATTGCTGGTCTGTCAGTCCGTCAACAAGTTAGATATTTGCCAGCCTATTAGTCCATCAACTGGTTGGATATTTGCTCGCTTGTCAGTCCGTCAGTAAGTTAGATATTTGCAAACATGTCAGTCCGTCGGCAAGTTAGATATTTGCAAACATGTCAATTCGTCAACAACTAAGATGTTTGCTCGCCTGTCAGTCTGCCACCAAGTTAGATATTTACCAGCCTGTCAGTCTGTCAACAAGTTAGATTTTTGCTCGCCTGTCAGTACGTCAACAAGTTAGATATTTGCTAGTCTGTCAGTTTGTCATCAAGTTAGATACTTGCTAGCCTTTCTGTCCGTCAACAAGTTAGATATTTGCTAGTCTGTCAGTCCGTCAACAAGGTAGATATTTGCTAGTCTGTCAGTCCGTCAACAAGTTAGATATTTGCTAGCCTGTCAGTCCGTCATCAAGTTAGATATTTGCCAGCCTATTAGTCCATCAACTGGTTGGATATTTGCTCGCTTGTCCGTCCGTCAGTAAGTTAGACATTTGCAAACATGTCAGTCCGTCGGCAAGTTAGATATTTGCTAGCCTTTCTGTCCGTCAACAAGTTAGATATTTGCTAGTCTGTCAGTCCGTCAACAAGTTAGATATTTGCAAACATGTCAGTCCGTCGGTAAGTTAGATATTTGCTAGTCTGTCAGTCTGTCATCAAGTTAGATATTTGCCAGCCTATTAGTCCATCAACTGGTTGGATATTTGCTCGCTTGTCAGTCCGTCAGTAAGTTAGATATTTGCAAACATGTCAGTCCGTCGGCAAGTTAGATATTTGCTAGCCTGTCAGTCCGTCATCAAGTCAGATATTTGCCAGCCTATTAGTCCATCAACTGGTTGGATATTTGCTCGCTTGTCAGTCCGTCAGTAAGTTAGATATTTGCTGGTCTGTCAGTCCGTCAACAAGTTAGATATTTGCTGGTCTGTCAGTCCGTCAACAAGTTAGATATTTGCCAGCCTATTAGTCCATCAACTGGTTGGATATTTGCTCGCTTGTCAGTCCGTCAGTAAGTTAGATATTTGCAAACATGTCAGTCCGTCGGCAAGTTAGATATTTGCAAACATGTCAATTCGTCAACAACTAAGATGTTTGCTCGCCTGTCAGTCTGCCACCAAGTTAGATATTTACCAGCCTGTCAGTCTGTCAACAAGTTAGATTTTTGCTCGCCTGTCAGTACGTCAACAAGTTAGATATTTGCTAGTCTGTCAGTTTGTCATCAAGTTAGATATTTGCTAGCCTTTCTGTCCGTCAACAAGTTAGATATTTGCTAGTCTGTCAGTCCGTCAACAAGGTAGACATTTGCTAGTCTGTCAGTCCGTCAACAAGTTAGATATTTGCTAGCCTGTCAGTCCGTCATCAAGTTAGATATTTGCCAGCCTATTAGTCCATCAACTGGTTGGATAGTTGCTCGCTTGTCAGTCCGTCAGTAAGTTAGATATTTGCAAACATGTCAGTCCGTCGGCAAGTTAGATATTTGCTAGTCTGTCAGTCCGTCAACAAGTTAGATATTTGCCAGCCTATTAGTCCATCAACTGATTGTATATTTGCTCGCTTGTCCGTCCGTCAGTAAGTTAGACATTTGCAAACATGTCAGTCCGTCGGCAAGTTAGATATTTGCTAGCCTTTCTGTCCGTCAACAAGTTAGATATTTGCTAGTCTGTCAGTCCGTCAACAAGTTAGATATTTGCAAACATGTCAGTCCGTCGGTAAGTTAGATATTTGCTAGTCTGTCAGTCTGTCATCAAGTTAGATATTTGCCAGCCTATTAGTCCATCAACTGGTTGGATATTTGCTCGCTTGTCAGTCCGTCAGTAAGTTAGATATTTGCAAACATGTCAGTCCGTCGGCAAGTTAGATATTTGCTAGCCTGTCAGTCCGTCATCAAGTTAGATATTTGCCAGCCTATTAGTCCATCAACTGGTTGGATATTTGCTCGCTTGTCAGTCCGTCAGTAAGTTAGATATTTGCTGGTCTGTCAGTCCGTCAACAAGTTAGATATTTGCTGGTCTGTCAGTCCGTCAACAAGTTAGATATTTGCCAGCCTATTAGTCCATCAACTGGTTGGATATTTGCTCGCTTGTCAGTCCGTCAGAAAGTTAGATATTTGCAAACATGTTAGTCCGTCGGCAAGTTAGGTATTTGCTAGCCAGTCTGTTAATCAGAAATTTTGTATTAACTAGCCAGTCAGTCCGCCAACAAGTTAGGTATTTTTACCAGCTTGTCAGTCCGACAACAACTAAGATGTTTGCTAGCCTGTCAGGTTTTTTTTCTTTTGACAAAGGAAAAACTCCTTTTAGACTTGATCTAGTTTCATAATTGTGTAAAGAATTTTGGAGAATAAAATGTTCACTCAGATATTTTTGGGAAGAATTATGAATTTTATGGACATTACGAAGAATTTTTTTTTTTCTACGCGTTTGTTAACAGGCAACCAGTTAAGATTTCTTTTTTACAACCAAACAGTAAAAACATGATCAGTACACTTCAGATTTAGTATAAATCCTATAAGCTTATAGGTTGTCTGGAGCCTGTTTTTAAAGTGTATGGAAAGACTGTTATTATACCATATAGAGCAGGCATAATCATGGTGACACTGAATTCAATATTGGACTAATAGTAATTTAGTATGGTTAGTCAGATATGCTTTTTTTACGATAGAGAAGTTTCAGCCTAGAAGTAGCTGTTTTGTACCGTTTCGTTAAAGGTCAGATGTTGATCTAAGGTAATCCCAAGATACTTTACATATGATGCTGATTTAATAGTTGAACAATTGCAAGAAGCTAGTAGGTTTGGTTTACTATTAACTTATGTTTAGAGCCAAATAATATCGACTATATTTTACCAAGATGGAAGGATAGCTTGTTGTTCACAAGCCAATAAACTCACCTCGATTTCAATTTTGTTTTCACCAGAGAATAAAAGAAAGGAATCATCAGTTGTTGTCTATCCGTTAAATAGGAACGAAACCGGGCTAGGGGTCTTATCAGGCGCCAAGCCCCAAGTCATTACCGGTTTTCAGAATTTTGCACGAAAGCTGCAGCCACTCTTAAAATCATGTATAAATGCACGCTATCGGCCGTCTCGGATTGGCTGGAACTGCAAATGCGGTATCTGATTGGATTGAAACCGCCCTACGCCTTACGAGTTCTGCATCCGTGGTGTAAATAAAAAATTGGCAAAGGAGGATCGATTTCTACATTTACTGAGCAGGTGCCAAAGAAGATATTTTCGAAGAGAAGAATTTGCCGGCGTCTCTTTGCAAGATTAAGTTTAAATAATTAAGCTTAAGAAATTTAAAAATTCTCCCTTTTTTTCCGCCAAATACTCATGCAGAATATGTCGCAACCAACATCTGTGTTTACCTTTTCATCCATTATGTACAATTGATTGAATTGATTGATTGAATGGTGTTTTACGCCGCTTTCAACATTATTTCAGTCATATCACGGCGACAGCTCACGTATTCATGTATTTCCTGGGTTTTACCAGTACTAGGCTAGGGCTCTGAAGTGTCTTGCCCAAGGACACACCCACGAAAAACCCAGCGGATCAGGTAGGGCTGGAACCCGGGGCCTCCAGGTTACGAGTCCCACACTTTACCATTGAGCCACGTAGGACCCCTCTATTATGTACAAGCAGGGCGGTATGACTAGATACTAAAAAATGGCATATTTTCGCGGAAATAGCCTTGTCGGCACGAAATTGCTCGTATGTTGTGTATGGAAGATTGATGCTATATACTTCATTGTTTAGAAAAGTATATATTTTTACAATATTCCAACGTGCTCACAATTTTCATGCAATTTGACATGTACCTTGAACAGTTTATCTTTACATTCATTTTTAGGACTTTATTGGCGAGATTACCCGTCGGTTGGACGAAAATAGCTTCTTCCTAAAAATGCAGTGTCCTTTAAACCAAAAAGTCCTTATTTCCTACCTGCACACAGATTTTGTTAGCTATTATCATTCTTTGTATTATACATAATTATATTCCGATTCATTTTGAAATTTATTCCACAGAGTGTGCTCATATTTAATAGATATAGATCCTTGATGGTACCCTCCGTACGAAATAGTTTTTGAACGCCTTTTGTTTTAAGTATCACGATGTTTATTCTTCATTTTTTTTTTTTTTTTTTAGTTATAGTCTATCAGCTATTTTATCGTCAATTCATCTTTGGAATCGAAATAAAATGAAACTGCAATACCCAATATTTCAGGGAGCTCACTTCAACTGGGCAACCCATTTACAAAATTAGCTTTATATTTCATTCTGAAAATAACAATGTCTCATTCGTTTTTCATGTTTTAGAGACAAAAGAAATACATATATGAAATTCATAAACACGCCATCTCCATTTTGCTGTTTGTAAAATTTCTTTTTTTTCTTTTTTTTTTTTTTTTTTTAATTTTCTGGACGTCCGAGGACCATTCTACCTCATGATTCAGTCAGTTGTTAGACAAAATAGATTTAATAGTTCCATAATTACGGGATGACTTGCTTGGCTGTATGCATCACGGAGATGCATTGAAACCCCTATTTTTGTACGATACATGTACTCGTAAACTGTCATGGTAAATATGACTCGGTGTCTACATTTTAGCTTTCCTTTACGGATCATGTATGTTTTATATGAGTACTTTATTTATGTATAAATAATTTATTTGACGATATCAACAGAGCTCCAGAAAGAAGGAGTGATTTTGATTTTAAAATTGAAAATATTGATCACTCTCAACTAAACCCTATATTATGGGTACTCATTAGAATCGTCTCATCGAGACATAGGGTTTGGAAGAGAAATAATGGATTTAGAATACTATCACTCCCTTTTTATCTGGAGGTCTGAAAGTCAATAATTACTACCGATTGTGAGGTTTGTTCTCCTTATTCGTTATGCATTTTCATTTATTTTGTACAAAGTATCATAGTAAATTATAAGTTGTAGACCTACATGTATATACTTTCAGAATCCTTGTGGATTGACTCCTTTAGCTCCAAAGGTGAAAATAGGGACGGTTGCGAACGGTATAGATCAATATCAGACCGCAGTCTGATCTAGATCTATATCGTCCAGTTGTAGCATCAAAATGCGATAAAAATCTTCCTTTGTTTCTGTCGATTGTATTTTTAGTCGTCGAAAGAGGCCGAGTTAATATGAGCCGTGCTCTGGCAGTAGGGGGCTTAATGCATCTCCGTTCTGCATTGCACCAAGCAAGCCATCACATTATTACGAATCCATAATAGCCACTTTCTGTAACAACCAACTTAGTCATGCCGTAGGCCCGTCCTTGGACATGCAGAAAATTGACCAATACCGAAAAGTTTCGGCCCAGGTCAGGCTGCGCGGACTGCGCAGGCTGACCTGGGTCGAAACTGTTCGCAGGTGCATTAAGCCCCCTTTTCACAGAGCATGGCTCATATATTTGCCCCCAAAAGAGCTAAGGGCGTCCTGACCAAGAAAGATATTTATTCCTACTAATACCGCTATGTACATTTGTATATAAAGATAACTTGAAGGACATATATAAACGTAAATTTGAGCCATGCTCTGGAAAAAGGGACTTAAAGCATCTCCGCGATGCATGATACCGAGCAATACATCACATAATTATGGATCCATAACAGCCACACTTTTTTAACAAACAACTGAATCAGGAGGTAGAATGGTCCTTTGGCTCGTAGAAAATTGACTAATAGCGAAAATTAACGAGCAGCGAAAAGATACCAGCAGATACATTAAGCCTCTTTTCATAGAGCATGGCTCAGGTATTTGCCGCTAAAAGAGCTAAGGACGTCCTTACGAAAAACGATATTTATTCAGACTAAAACCGCTATGTACATGGATATATAAAGATAATTTAAAGGACATGTATAAACGTAAATTTAAATGTGGAGCGTACAGTAACTAGTATCAACTTAGACTATACTTGGCGCTTGGAAAGAATGGTATGTGTAGTTCTTGTTTGAATTTTCTCGACTTTCTTTGTATCCACTCTCTACTTCTAAGTGCATAGAAATGCATGAAAGACCAAATGGACTATCCATGGATGAGAACAGTTACTCTATGCATTTGCTCTTGCCCCCCAGCCCATCAGTGCTTTCAGTGCTTTGTTTTTTTTTTCTATTTCAGCCATGGGGTAATGCACGTATGCAGAGCATGTATCTATATATGTGGCAATTTCGCAGGCTTATTCCAATATGGACTCTATTGATTTCATTTATTTCAGTTACGGTTTTTCAATCGAACGCAATTATAATTTTTCCCTTAAACCGTGAAGCCTTTCAGGCCAGCGCTTTCAGCTCTTTGTCAGCATGTAATAATTGTTTCAGTGTAACTTTTTCCTGCTGTACTTGTCGTAGATCCTTTTATTGTCATCAAACTCTATACCCACTGTCTATAGCCTGATCGTCCGGTTCAGTGTTAGAGCATATGGAGTAGAAATGGCCAGGGGTCAAACATTTCGTTCACCCTTTCACCAAACAATCCAATGTTTTCAAGACCGAAAACAGTCTGGTACCCTGAAGAAGAAACCTATTAAAACAGTGTGAGATCCTGAAGAAAAAAGTCTGTTAAAAACAGTTTGGGATCCTAAAAAAGAAGGTTGTTGAAAACACTGCGGGACCCTAAAGAAGTCTGTTGAAAACATGGCGGGACCCTAAAGAAGAAGTCTGTTGAAAACATTGCGGGACTCTAAAGGAGAAGCTTATTGAAAACATTGTGGGACCCTAAAGGAGAAACTTATTGAAAACATTGCGGGACCCTAAGAGAGAAACTTGTTGAAAACATTGCGGGACCCTAAGGGAGAAACTTATTGAAAACATTGCGGGACCTTAAAGAAGAAGCTTATAGAAAACATTGCGGGACCCTAAAAAAGAAACTTATTGGAAACATTGCGGGACCCTAAAGAAGAAGCTTACTGAAAACATTAGGGGACCCTAAAGACTAAACTTATTGAAAAGATTGCGGAACCCTAAAGACTAAGTTTATTGAAAACATTACGGGACCCTAAAGAAGAAGCTTATTGAAAACATTACGGGACCTTAAAGAAGAAGCTTATAGAAAACATTGCGGGACCCTAAAGAAGAAGTTTATTGAAAACATTGCGGGACCTTAAAGAAGATGCTTATAGAAAACATTGCAGGAGCCTAACGAGTAAGCTTATTGAAAACATTGCGAGACCCTATAGACTAAGCTGATTGAAAACATTGCGCGACCGTAAGGGAGAAGTCTGTTGAAAACATTGCGGGACCCTAGAGAAGCTTATTGAAAACATTGCGGGACTTTAAAGAAGCTTATTGAGAACATTGTAGGACTCTTAAGAAGAGGCCTAAAGAGGGAGAAAGGCGGATCTTGTTCAGGAATTGTCAAATATTTTTGGTCTAACTATTGGGTGCTGCGAAAATCCCTAAGGTATACTTTTACATGAATAGCTGAACTGATCGTATGTTGTGAAAACATACATGTATAAAAAATGAGTCATGCTCTGGCAGAAGAAGGCTTTATGCATCTCAGCGATCTATGATACCAAGCAAGTCATCGTATAATTAGGGCCCCATAAAATCCATTTTGTCTAACAACCGACTGCATCATAAGGTACACTGGTCCTTGGACATGCAGAAAATTGGCCAATAGCGAAAAATTTCGGCCCAGGTCAGCCTGCGCTGACTGCGCAGGTTGACCTTGATCGATACTTTTTGCAGATGCATTTAGCCCCATTTAACAAAGCATGGCTCAAATTCATTTTCATCCGTCGGCCCAGGGTTTTACATGAAATTCAACAAGACCTGCGATTTTGCATTATTGAGGAAGTTTTTTCTAAAATCAATTAATTCAGTGACGAAAGAGATAATGAAGATAGCGCAATGTAAACGAATAAAATACAAACTGAATTAATATAATTAAACAGAGAATTGACATCAAATACGTCAGAATTGTATAAACAGGAAGACTGACATGTTTTGTTCTGTGTGTTTAATAAAGGAATGGCGTCGGCTTTGTGTGTATTAACCCGGTTAAATTGTATGGGGCTTAACGCCGTTTTCGACAGTATTTCAGTTATATCACGGAGGCCAGTGCACCTATCCATGCTTTCCTGGAGTTTCTTTTACCAGTACTCCGCACAATATTCCTTCCAAGCCACTGGCTGCCTTCCCTCAAAACCATCGTCGTAACACTGTTAAATGCTGGGCACGAAATAAGGTGATAAATTGGTGTAGATTCAGATTAGACGGCACAGGAAGTGCAGTCTGATCTTGACGCCACTCTGTCCAGTAATATTCAGACCAAAACATCATTTTCTGTGTAATGCTATATCGGGTCTTTTTTTTTCTTACAAACTGAAAAAGGATGTTTCTATTTTTAAACTATAAAAAAAAAAAATCAAATCGTCACCATACACATACGCCTTATTAGGTCCATGCTTTAGAGAGGTTTTTTAATGTTACGGCCAAAGGTTGATTGATTGATTGATTGTATGGTGTGTAACGCCGTTTTCAACATTATTTCAGTTATATCACTGCGGCCAGTGCACCTATCCATGCTTTCCTGGAATTTCTTTTACCAGCACTCCGCACAATATTCTTTCCAAGCCACTGGCTGCTTTCCCACATAGCCACTGTCGAAACAATGGTCAACGGTCAAAGGAGCTGATGCTTTCCCCATTAACTGCCATGTTCTACATGTCATTCAAACTTTTTGTCCTTATCCCTAAGGCTGCTAAGCACGACTCACTGACCTTTTTGCGGACAGTGTAGATCAAGATCAGACTGCACAGAACGTGTAGTCTGATCTTGGATCTACACTGTCCAATAAGGATATAACTTTCCTCCAAAAATAGCTTTGAAATAGGAAAATTTGGGTTTAAACTATCGGTTTAAACGAGTCGATTCTGTTATTTAGCAGGATAAGGTTTAACTCTTTACCAAACGACAAATTTTGGGCTGGTCCAAATTGAAAGAGTTTGCAGACGACAATTTTGAATTTGATGAAAATGGCAGAAAGTTATCAAAAAGGGTAGAAAACATTGTGGGAAAAGGAGAAATTGCTCGTTACGAGCAATTTCTCCTTTTCCCACAGTGTTTTCAAAAGACTTGTACTGCAGACACGTGAAAACCAGGGCTTGTTTGGGAAAGGGTCAAGGTACTTGCAATAGTGATGGATAAATCCCTTCATATGGCCTCATCAATCCGCGTCTCAACTCGTTCTCTCACGACTGCGACAAGGCTGCTCTTATTTCTGTTTGAAAATTTAAACTAGAGGCCCTTGAGGGCCCGAATCGCTCCACTGGCACTGATTTTGCTTTTACTTCTGGCATACACTATCACTACGAATTCACGATGCAAAAAGAAAATAGACACCCCCATCCCCCCCACAAAACGGGGTGTTGTTGCAAGTGGGCTTGAACCCACTAAAAAAGCACAAGTAGGCATGTTAAATTGAACAAATAGAGAAAAATATTGGAGTACAATTTCTCAAAACCAATGGTTTGGAATCCAGCGAAATCTGACAGGGTTTCAGCACTCATTGTATTAAACAATCCCTGCAAGTTTCAAAGAAATGTGAACTAATAACGTGGACTGTGTTGAGTAAACAATACTAAATCTTCAAATGGCTGCTTTTCCTAAACTGATTGCTAGATTTTCTTCATTTTTAAAAGAGTTCAATCCCTTGATGATACAAATAATCTTTGCAAGTTTCAAAAGAATTGAATCTAAAATGTAGACTTATTGCATAAACAAGAAATGTAAATTTTCAACTTTAAATGGTTCCTTTTCCCATGCTGATTGTTGAATGTTTTTCAAAATCAATAGGGTTCAAGCTATTGATAATATAAAGCAACTGTGCAAGTTTCATGAAAATTCCACTACAAATGCCGAGTACTTGTAGAGTAAACAAGAAACGTAAATTTTCAAATTTAAATGGCTACTTTTCCCATACTGATTGTCAATTTTTTTTCAAAATCAATAGGATTCAAGCTTTTGACAATCCAAAGCGACTGTGCAAGTTTCATGAAAATCCAATTACAAATGCTGACTGTCGCGCAAACAAGAAACGTAAATTTTGAACTTTAAATGGCTACTTTTCCCATTCTGATTGTTAAGGTTTTTATCCAAATCTAAAGGGTTCAAGCTATTGATGAGATCAACAAATTGCAAGTTTCATGAAAATCCGACCTCAAATGTAGACTAAAACACATAAACAAGAAAAGGAAATTTTGAACTTCAATAGGCTACTTTTCCCATTCTGATTTTCAGATTTTTTTTCCAAAATCAATAGGGTTCAAGCTACTGATGAGATAAACAAACTGTGCAAGTTTAAAAAAAAATCCCATCACAACTGCAGACTTCAAGACATAAACAAGAAATTAAAGTGTTGAACATTAAATGGCTACTTTTCCCACACTGATTTTCAGTTTTTCTTCAAAATCAATAGGGTTTGAGCTACTGATGAGATTAAAAAAACTGAGCAAGTTTCATGAAAATCTGACCACAACTGCAGACTTTATGGCGTACATAAGAAATTTAGAAGTTGAATTTTAAATGGCTGCTTTTCCCACACTGATTTTCAGTTTTTCTTCAAAATCAATAGGGTTTGAGCTATTGATGAGATAAAAAAAACTGAGCAAGTTTCATGAAAATCTGACCACAACTGCAGACTTTATGGCATACATAAGAAATTTAAAAGTTGAATTTTAAAAGGCTACTTTTCCCACACTGATTGTCAGTTTTTCTTCAAAATCAATAGGCTTCAAGCTAGCGTTAAGATAAACGCACTGAGCAAGTTTCATGAAAATCTGACAACAAATGTAGACTAAAACGCATAAACAAGAAAAGGAAATTCCCATACTCAAAATCAATAGGGTTCAAGCTATTGATGAGATAAACAAACTGTGCAAGTTTCACAATAAGCCGACCACAACTGCAGACTTTATGGCATAAACAAGAAATTTAAAAGTTGAATTTTAATTGGCTACTTTTCCCAAACTGTTTGTCAGATTCTTTTTTAAATCAATAGGGTTCAAGCTATTGATGTAATAAACTGTGCAAGTTTCACAAAAATCTGACCACAACTGCAGACTTTATCAAATAAATAAGAAATTTAAAAGTTGATTTTTAAATGGCTACTTTTCCCACACTGACTGTAAGATTTTTTTCAAAATCGACAGGGTTCAAACTATTGATGAGATAAACAAACTGTGCAAGTTTCATGAAAATCTGACCACAACTGCAGACTTTATCATGTAAATAAGAAATTTTAAAGTTGAATTCTAAATAGCTACTTTTCCCACATTTATTGTCAGATTTTTTTCAATATCAATAGGATTCAAGTTACTGATGCGATAGACAAACTGTGCAAGTTTAACTAAAATCCAACCACAACTGCAGACTTTATGGCGTAAACAAGAAATTGAAATGGTGAACTTTAAATGGCTACTTTTCCCACACCGATTGTCAGATTTTTTTCAAAATCAATAGGGCTCAAGCTATTGATGAGATAAACAAACGGTGCAAGTTTAACATACATCTGACCACATGTGCGGACTTTATTGAGTTAACAAGGAAAAGACTAATGGACGGACAGATGGACGGACAACGGAAACCATGCCATGACATAAGCCCTGCTGGCTTACAGCCAGTAGAGCTAAAAAAGCAACACCGATGAGTTTCTGTATAAAATTTAATAGCGAAAGCAACCAACATTTGCAAGTTATTGGTTAAAAAAAAAAAAGATAAACGCTAGGAGCTCTGCTCTTAAGAACATGAAAACATTATGTAATTTCTATTCTCAGTTGTTTTTTTTCATTCACACCCCCCCCCCCTTTTTTTTAACCCTTTCCCAAACGACAAATTTTGGACTAGTCTAAATAGAAAGAGTTCGCAGACGACAATTTTAAATTTGATGAAAATGGCAGAAATGTCTCAAAACGGGTAGAAAACACCGTGGGAAAAGGAGAAATTGCTCGTTAAGAGCAATTACTCCTTTTCCCACAGTGTTTTCAAAAGACTTGTACTGCAGACATGTGAAAACCAGGGCTTGTTTGGGAAAGACTTAAGCTAAATAGCTTATATGGGAATTATGTATCCAATGCAAAAGGAAAATCACCATAATGAAAGACCAACAACACATTTGAATGTTAAAACATTTCCCTCCCCTGTAGCAGGTACACTTTTAAGAAAATTGCCAGAAAAGGATCAATTACTGGTTAAAATCAACTGTAATCAGTAGCTGCTCTTTTCATACAATTATTCCAACGTTATATATGGTAATATCATGATATTCCAAAGTACCATGGGTACAAGAGAAAACCTTGGATTATCTAGAGACTAAGACTTCTTAAAGGTTCATGAAAATAGATTTACATTCGGTTCAATAACCGCTATGTCATTGACTTTGACGAGCAATAGAATTAATCTTAGTTCTTTTATTCATAATCTTTCAGGTTATCATATTGAGGGAGTATTTTTTTTTTTTTTTCATTTTTAGATACATGTACATGAAAAATAAACCTTTTTCTTTCCATTTCTGTGGCATTTTGAAAATCATGTGCAAAACCGCAGGAAGTAAACCAAATCAAACTCAATTTTTCTAAGACAAATAAGTGTTTCAATTGCACTCAGTTATGAAATTGAAAATGGCGTATTGAAATAAATTGGATTAGGCCATTGATCTTGGAAATATGTCTTTTTTTATTGAAAATAGCTTGATCCACTATGGCGTAATGATACACACAATCTTTGTCTCCTGACTGACCGATTCCGTGCTTTTTTTGTCCCAAAATCAGTTCCCTCCTGGGCTTATTCGTCCCTGGGCTTGTTCGCCTGCATTTGTTCGTCCCACAAGATTGCATGCTACTCTATTGGATCGTGCATGATTATATAGTAGGTTGACTTTCAAGTGAATATTTTGAGACTATTTCTATTGTCCATTTTTCAAATCATTAATTCCACATAATGGCTCCCTTGACAAATGCCACACCAGTGCTTTCAATGCTTTGATTCTTCTTTGTACCAGCATTTTCTTCGTTTCCAGAAATGTTTTCTACACTTTTTGGAACAAATTCCATGATTTGAGCCATATCTAAATTGTCATCTGCAAAATGTTTTCAGTTCCTACAAGTCTACCATTTTGTCGTCTGGTAGAGGGTTAACTTTATAACAAACAAACCCGTTTTTTGATGACCCAGAGGCAGGCAGCATGTGAAAACATAGTAGGAAAAGGCAAAAATGCTGGTAACCAGCATTTTCTCCTTTTCCCCCAGTTTTCCATTTGTGCATATCCCTATCTCATCACTAGAATCTCACTTGATATGCTTTCAATTTAGACAGCTCAAAATTTTATCGCTAAAGGGATAATTCTTGTTCATTACCCCACCACATTTCACCACAATATTTTCAAAGTCCTGTTGCAAAATTGGTTTTAGGATGAAATGATTTAACCCTTAGGCTGCTAAGGGTGACTCACCGACCTTTTGCAGACAGTGTAGATCAAGATCAGACTACACTGAACATGTGTGTGTGTGTGTGTGTGTGTGTGTGTGTGTGCACGCATGCACACATTCAGGCATATTGGAAGGCCGTAGGAAGAGACAGCCTTAAACATCTTACATGAACCCAGGACTTGATTGAAACTTTTAATCAAACAATCTATGCAATTGTAACAGTCACTGAATATCAGTGTGGCAGAAAATAAAACTTGACACCACAAAATAATATTGAAAAAAAATATTGACAATGTAAAACTTAACTACCAACCACCATAAGAGAGGAAAATATTGCACAAAATAAACCAAAAAAAAAATGTAAAAAAAATAATATGCATCAAAAATCAGACAAAGGATTCACAGTACAATTACTACATCTTAAATGCATTCTCCATCCTTTGCCAAACTTTCCTGTGTATTTACAACCCTGAGAAAACGTGGAACTAGAGGCCCTTGAGGGCCTGAATCGCTCCACTGGCATGATTGTGCTGTTTTTTATGGCATACGCTATGAATTCATGATGCAAAAAGGAAAAAAAGCAAACACACAAAAAATTGGGGGAAAGGTTGTTGCAACTGGGCTTGATCCAACTAAGATAGCAAAAGTAGGCATGGTGAATTGAACAAAATTAATATTGAAAAAAAAAAAAAACCCAAAGTACAATTTCTCAAAACCAATTGTTTGGAATCCAGTCAAATTTGATATGGTTTCAGTACTCCCTGTTTTAAACAATCCCTGCAAGTTTCAAAGACTGTGACCAATAATGTGGACTTTGTTGAGTAAACAATACTAAGTAATCAAATGGCTGCTTTTCCTAAACGGATTGCTAGATTTTCTTCATTCGTAATAGAGTTCAATCCCTTGATTATACTAATAATCTTTGCAAGTTTCAAAAGATTGAATCAAAACTGTGACTTAATTGCATAAACAAGAAATAAAAAATTTCAACCTTAAATGGCACCTTTTCCCATACTGATTTCCAAATGTTTTTTTTTTTTTTTGTTTTTTTTAAATCCATAGGGTTCAAGTTATTGATAATATAAAGCAACTATGCAAGTTTCATGAAAATTCCACCACAAATGCTGACATTATCGCGTAAACTAGAATTGTAAATTTTCAAATTTAAATGGCTACATTTGCCATACTAATTGTTAAATTTTTTTCAAAACCAATGGGATTCAAGCTGTTGATGATACAAAGCGACTGTGCAAGTTTCAGGAAAATTGGACCACAAATATAGACTTTATTGTGTAAACAAGAAAAGGAAATTTTGATATTTAAATAGCTACTTTTCCCAAACTGATGGTCAAATTTTTTTCAAAATCAATAGGGTACAAGCTATCAATGAGATAAACAAACTGTGCAAGTTTCATAAAAATCAGACTACAAATGCTGACTTTATTGTGTAAACAAGAAATTGAAACTTTGAATTTAAAATAGCTACTTTTCCCATACTGACTGTCAGATTTCTTTCAAAATCAATAGAATTCAAGCTATTGATGAGATAAACTAACTGTGCAAGTTTCACCAAAAATCTGACTACAAATGCAGACTTTATCTCGTAAAAAAGAAATTGGAATTTTGAAATTTAAATGGCTACTTTTCCCACAATGTTTTTCAGTTTTTTTTCAAAATTGATAGGATTCATACTATTGATGAGAAAATCCAACCACAAATGCAGACTTTATGGCGTAAACAAGAAATTGAAATTTTTAAATTTAAATGGCTACTTTTCCAACACTGATTGTCAGATTTTTTTCAAAATCAATAGGATTCATCTATTGATGAGATAAATAAACTGTGCAAGTTTCACGAAAATCCAACCACAAATGCAGACTTTATCGCATAAACAAGAAATTGAAATTTTGAAATTTAAATGGCTACTTTTCCAACACTGATTGTCAGGATTTTTTCAAAATCAATAGGATTCAAGCTATTGATGAGATAAACTGTGCAAGTTTCACAAAAATCCAACCTCAAATGCAGACTTTATCGCGTAAACAAGAAATTGAAATTTTTAAACTTAAATGGCTACTTTTCCCACACTGATTGTCAGATTTTTTTCAAAATCAATAGGCTTCAAGCTATTGATGAGATAAACAAACTGTGCAAGTTTCACGAAAATCCAACCACAAATGCAGACTTTATCGTGTAAACAAGAAATTGTAATTTTGAAATTTAAATGGCTACTTTTCCCACACTGATTGTCAAAATTTTTTCGCAATAAATAGGATTCAAGCTATTGATGAGATAAACAAACTGTGCAAGTTTCACGAAAATCCAACCACAAATGCAGACTTTATCACGTAAACAAGAAACGGATGGACGGACGACGGAAACCACGCCATGACATAAGCTCTGCTGGCTTACAGCCAGTAGAGCTAAAAATGAGAAAAAGATTCAAGCGGCATTTATTTTCCTGTTTGCACAATGTTTTCTACCATTTAAGAGACAAATCCAACCATGCAAATGCATTCATTTTGAAAAGTCTACCTATTTCCAACCTGTAATGTAGTGGAAAAGGAGAAATTGCTGGTAACTGACCTACCACCATTTTCTCCTTTTTCTACAATGTTTTTGAAATATAAATATTGACAACTAATAAAATTAAAAGTCTTTAGTCCTACTTCAATAATGAGTGATCACAATATAAGGGTATATAAAGCTGTTTTGGGGGTCTTGCTGTATGTATCTAGTAAACAGGCTGGACACCATACACAGTTTGGCTTGTTGCTGTAAGTAACGGATGGTTCTATCTGAAAGGAAAATAACAGAAATTTCATCAAAAATGCTTCTAGACTCAAACTGTTTGAGACATTTTGCTTGAAAAGCATTTCTTCTGCTTAACCATAACCAAATGGCAAATTTTAGACTTGACCAAATTGAAAGCATCTGCAGACTACAAAATAATTGTGACTTAGAAACAGAAATTTGCTTATGGAAGGGTAGAAAACATGGTTACCAGCATTTTCTTATTTTTCCACAATGTTTTCAAAAGGCTTGTTTCTCAGGGTTACTGAAAGTAGGGATTGTGTGGTAAAGAATTAACCCTTTACCACTTAGTCCCAAGTTATAATGGCCCTAAGGAAGAGGGCTTTTGGAAACATTGTGGGAAAAGGAGTAAATCCTGGTAACCAGCACCAGAATTGTATTCAAGATGCATAAGCACATCATATCTGATCTCATAAAAAAGACAGGATTTAACTGTTTACCACGCAACAAAATTTTTGACCTGTCCAAATTGAAAGCATTTGCAGACGACAATTTCAATGTGGCTCAGTGATATGATTTTTCTCTGATAGGGTAGAAAACATTGTGGGAAATAGAGAAATTGCTGGTTACCAGCATTTTCTCCCTTTCCCACAATGTTTTCAAAAGGCTTCTTCCTCAGGGTCGTTAAAAGTCAGGATTGTGAGCTAAAGGGTTAACTCGTCACCAAATGAGAGAATTTTAGACTGGTCCAAATTGAAAGCATTTGCAGACAACAAACTAAATATTGCACAAATTAGGACACTTTTCTTGGTAAGGTTAAAAACACTGTGGGAAAAGGAGGAAATGCTGTTTACCAGCATTTCCTACTTTTCCCAAAATGTTTTCAAAACTCCTTTTCCCTTGGGGTAGTTTTAACTTGTAATTGAGTGGTAAAGGGTTATTATTGCAGAGCAACAAACCAATTATTTTGATTGATTGGTTGAATAGTCTTTTATGTGGCTTTCAACATTATTTCAGTCATATCAAGGCGACAGCTCATACATATTTACTGGGTTCCACCAGTACTAGGCCTCTATTAAAGTGTCTTGCCCAAGGACACTCCTACAAAAACCCAGTGGATCCAGTGAGGCTCAAACCTGGGGCCTCCAGTCATGAGTCCTACACTTTACCACCGAGCCATGCAGGACACCCCCCCTCCCTCTTGGAATTTTGATGTATACACCCCTTCAAAAAAAATTCCATCAGTTGAGCTACATATTATGATTCAACATCTGCTACTGCCCTCAGTTTGGACATGTCTCAAATTCTGTCATCCAATAAAGAGTGAAAACATTACTACATATGAAAATATTGTGGCACATGGAGAAATTACTCCATATGGCAAGGTTCTTTGTCACATTGTTTTTCCAAACTGTCTACTGCATGACATAGAAAGCTGGTCTGCAGGAGGTTACATGTGATTTATTTGTTTGACTCTTTACCAAACAACAAAATTTTAGACTGGTCTAAATGGAAAGCATTTGCAGACAACAATTTAAATGTGGCTCAAAATTTAAATTTGTTTTCGATCAAGTAGAAAATATTGTGGGATAGCTTACCAGCATTTTCTCCTTTTCCCACAATGTTTTCAGAAGGCTTCTTCTTCGGGGTTGTTAAAAGTCAGGATTGTGTGGTAAAGAGTTAACCCTTTACCAAATGATAAAATTTTAGACTTGTCCAAATGGAAAACTTTTGCAGACCACAGAAAGATCAAATGCGGTTCAGAAATTAAAATTTGTTTTTGAAAGGGTAGAAAACATTGTGGGAAAAGGAGAAAATTCTGGTTACCAGCATTTTCTCCTTTTCCCACAATGTTTTCTATGCTTTAAAAGACAAAGTTGATCATTTGACCCACATTTCTTTTCTTGTCTGCAAATGCTTCTAATCTGGACCAGTTTAAGATTTTATGTTGTGGTAAAGAGTTAACTCACCAGAATGTAGAAAAAAACATTAACCTTTAAAGCTTCTTTCATGACTACAGTTGCCTTTGCGGCCAGTGTAGATCAAGATCAGACTGCACAAAACATGCACATCCAGTCTTATCTTTCATGTAAACTGTACTACTTGACAACAGCAGCCTTGAAACTGCAATGATCTTGGTTTCATTTCTAGTCTGAAAAAGTTTGTCTGGTTTATTAGGCTAAAATATAATGGGTTTATATTTAGTATATACAACATATTATGTTGTAGTAACTTTCTTGTTGCTTGTATTTAATTTAAGCAGTGTGAGAAAATTTGTTATGCTAGGAGACCAAAGGTCAAGCAAGATGTCAAAATTTTCTTACACAGCGAGAAGTAAATTCAAGCACCAGGAAAATTACAATGACATAATACCGTAATTCACCTGTATAATAATTCAGACAACCTATTAATTCTGACACTACTAATTAATTTTTGATATAATCTATTTTACGTCTCTAATTTCCGACAGCTGATGCCAGCATTTTTTCTATTTATTTGGACACCAAATTCGTGTCCAAAAAGTGTGGAAAAAGCTTTTTATCAAGCTAGTTTAACTACTCTTATGAAAGAAGTATTCCAAATATTACGAGGTCGAATTGTTTTCCAAAAATCGTTTTGTGCCATTGAAATGTGCACAGGTCTGTTCACAAGTAACTTCTATTCTGTCAATTGTTTCTCTTTCTGACCATATTTTTTCACGCGATTTCACAGAAGGGATCACTCATCTTACCTTAGCACCCGATTCAACATGTTCCATTTGATATCGGGTAATTAACTAACTGATCAATGCATTTTGTCTTGCAAAATTTTACAATCACTGACATTCCATTTAATTGTTTTCTGGTATTGAACTTTGTTGGGTAGGGAATGATGGTTACCAAAAACTAAAAATAATTTAATTTCAAATCATTCTAAACAAGAAATATCGTTTCAAAAGGTATATGGCATAAATTTGCCCTCAAACAGGCAGGGCCCTTAAAAAAAAAAAAAAATTCTACATTTTTTCCAATCACAATTTTCTATTTATTCACCTTTAATCAGTACCAAAAAGTAGGTCAGAAGCCAGCACATATAGCTACGCCAAAAAAAGAAAGTGAAAAGAACAGATACATGTTTATGGTGACTTTTTACAGGGAGAAGAGGAGAAAAACATCATAACAGAGAACAGACTTACCTTGGAACATCTTCTATGAAACAGGGAAACTCAGCCTTCACATCAGAGTGTTGGGGAAGGAGCCTAAAAAACACAAAGCATACCAAACAAGTTGAAAGACTGGAGATCTACAATTTACGGGGTTGTGCTCTTTACTAAACGACACCATGCTGAAAGCGTCTGCAGACAACAATCAAAATTTGAAAGTGTGGAAACACTGGTTACAAGCATTATCTCCTTTTCCAACAATGTTTTCAAAAGCCTTCTTCTTAGAGTAAAAAAAAATATGGGATTGTTTGGTAAAGAATTAATCCACTATTGTACAACAATACAGCTTTTCAACCACGCCCCCCCCCCCCCCAATACAAAATTATAAATTTTAAAGTATCACAGTTACAGAAAGTGATGCTTATTACAAGCAGCCGCTCATTAACACTTTACCAAACAACAAAATTTTAGACTGGTCCTAATTGAAAGCATTTGCAGACGACAATATAAATGTAACTGAAAAATTGAAATTTGTTTTGGGAAGGGTAGAAAACATTGCGGGAAAAGGAGAAAATGCTGGTTACCAGCATTTTCTCCTTTTCCAACAGTGCTTTCAAAAGGCTTCTTTCACAGGGTAGTCAAAAGTCGTGATTGTGTGGTACAGAGTTAAAAAGGGATAAATTAAAGAAAACACTGTAATAAACAGAGAAATTACAAATTTTGGGACAGCTTCTCTGTAAAAAGGTTAACTATTTCCCACACAACAAAATTTTGGACTGGACAAAATTGAAAGAAATTACAGAGGACATATCAAATATAGCTTAGAAATGGTGACTTATGTAATGAATAGGGTAGAAAACATTGTGGGGAAAGGAGAAAATGCTGGTTACCAGCATTTTCTCCTTTTCTCACAATGTTTTCAAGCCTTCTCTTTCAGGGTCGTTAAAACCCGGGATTTTGTGGTAAAGAGTTAAGGAGTTGTCTGCTTCCCCATAACTTAAAACCCTGTTTTTAGCTTAACTGTTTACTAGACAATAACACCAAGTCTTTTTAATGACCCTGAAAATGTAGGCTTTTGAACCCATCCTGGGAGAAGGTTAAAATGCTGTTTTCCATTATTTTCTCCTTTTCCCACAATATTTTCTACCCTTTCAAAGACAAATCTAATTATTTGATCCCCATTTTATTTGTTGCCTGCAAACGCTTTGAAAGAAAAGTATTAAAATTTGATGTTTGGGAAACAGATATATCTCATTCGAAATGATAAATTTTATACTTGACCAAATTGAAAGGATTTGCAGATAACAAATAAAAAGTAGTTCAACTGATGATTTCTGTCCTTGATAGGGTAGAAAACATTGTGGGAAAAAGAGAGAATGCTGGTTAGCAGCATTTTCTCCTTTTCCCATAAAAGTTTTCAAAAGGTTTCTTCCTCACGTCGTAAAAACTTGGGATTGTGTGGTAAAGGGTTAACTCCCTATTCAAAATGAAATTTAATATTTCCAGCTTGTTAACTGTTTACCAGACAAAGAGTTTTTAGACTCATCCTTGTTGAAAGCTTTTGCAGACAACAAATTCAATGACATTCCAATTACTGAATTTTTCTTTGAAACGAATTTAAAACATTGTGGGAGTAGGATAAAATATTGGTAACAAGTATTTTCTCCTTTTCTCAGGATGTTTTCATAAGTCTTTTCTAACCAAGAATCATTAAAATGAAACCGATGTCATATTGCTCAAATTTTTAACCCATTACCACACAATTCTGAGCTTTTACAACCCTGTAAGAGAGGACTTTTGAAAACATTGTTAGAAAAGAAGAAAATTCTGGTAACCAGCATTTTCTCCTATTTCCACACTTGTTTTCTACCTAATCCAGAACAGAAATCATCATTTGAGCTACGTTTATCGTCTGCAAATCCTTTCAATTTGGACCAGTCTAAATTTTTGTCATTTGGTAAAGAGTTAAATGAATTAAATATCCGTCTAAATAGGTGAAGTCCTATTTTCAAAATTTACAGAAGAAATGGTTCTAAACTCAAACAACAAATTTTATGTTTGTATGGTGTTTCACACCATTTTCAACATCATTTTAGCTAAAGCACAGTGATCAGTGCACCCATCCACGCTTTCCTGGAATTTCTCTTACAGGTACTTTGCACAATATTCTACCCAAACCAATATTGGCTGCTTTGCCACATAACAATCACTGAAACTGAAAAGAAATTCTATGAGCTGTAGATTCGAACCAGAACCTCCTGGTCTCAAGCCCTGTGTGCCACAGGAACAGATAGTCAGAATATAATGCTATATTTAGATGGAAAAGTACGATAGATACAGTACTTTCTTTTTATGGCTCTGTATAGATGATCATTAGTAGAGAAATTTGTGCTCAGGGGAGCTAATGAAAACATCAAGATAAACAGCAAAATTATTTACCTTGAGATATTGTCTTTGTCTCAGGAAAAGTGATTCTTTGCTTGAGAATTGAGATGTGTGTTGTTATCTGTAAAAGATGTAAAATAAGTTTGAGATTTTCAGGTTGCTCAATCTGGCTGATTTCATCAAATATGCCATCAATTAACCCTTTACCGCACAATGACGCCTTTTGACACCCCTGGGAAAGAAGCCTTTTGAAAACATTGTGGGAAAAGGAGAAAATGCTGGTAACCAGCATTTTCTCCTTTTCCCACAATGTTTTCTACCCTATCAAAGAAAAATTGCACCATTTTAGCTATATTGAAATTGTCGTCTGCAAATGCTTTTAATTTGGAGAAGGCTAAAATTTTATTTTCTGGTAAAGGATTAATCTGAATGATGTCTAGTCTATGATCCTTCATTTCCAATACATATCAATCCTTTACCAAACGATCCGGACTTTTAATGACCCTCAGAAATTAAGCTTTGGAAAACATTGCAGGAACAGGAGACCAGCATTTTCTCCTTTTTCCACGATGTTTTCTACCCCTCCAAAGGTCTACCCTTCTAAAGGCAAATTACATCACTTAAATAAAAACAAATTTGTCATTTGCAAATGCTTTCATTTTTGGACAAGTCTAACATTTTGTCGTTTGGTAAATAGTTTAATCCCATGAACAGTTTTAGACACAATTATTTTTCAAGACTGTGTGAGAAACAGACAAATCATGTACAACTTACATGTAGCTTAATAATTTAAAAGGAATGAACCTGTCTAAACACTTTACCAAACAACAAAATTTTAGACTGGTCCAAATTGAAAGCATTTGCAGATGACAAATTAAATGTGACTCAAATGTGAAAACATTGTGGGTTACCAGCATTTTCTCCTATTCCCACAATGTTTTCAAATCATCTCACTCAAGAGTTTTTCATAGAGCAGAAAACACTGTGGGAAAAGGAGAACAATTTTCACTTTACCACATTCTTCTACTTGTAATAGAAGACTTTCCTAGCTTTCCAACGTTACTTTTACTAGATACAGATAGTAAAGTATAGCACGTATAGTAATGTATTCTCACCTGTTATGTTTCCAAGGTATTTAGTGATTTCTTCCAACTGAACAAGTGCAGTACAACAGGCTGAACCATTCCAACAAGCTGACCATGCTGAAATGCAAAATCAGGCAACCAAGCAAACGATCACCTTTATTATGCATTTATGTTCATGAATTGTTGCGACATGTTTTCTGTTTTCTCCATGTTCTCAAAGTGTACATACACATATATCCACCCATAGAATACATGTAATATCAGTCCATACAAAAATAGTACTGGATAAGTTACTGGTTCAATCAAATTTGTAATCAAAGCATAGTGAGGACAGCAGTTTTACAGAGCTGCAAGTTAACTGGACACTTCTTGGTTCAATCCATGGCTTGATCATATCAACACCTGACAGACTGGAAAAAGCCTTCAACTTTGACATTATGGCTTCAAGTGTTGACAGAACATGAGCCAAGGAAATACATATACCTGTAAGCCCCTTAGTGATGGCAAAGAAACAGCATCACATCTTGTAATATTTTTAAATCTAACTGCTCTAGATATAACTGACTAAATGGTTCAATCCATGGCCTGGTCAAACCCAACACCTGGGAGACTGTGGAAAAGGCCTTAAACTTTGACATTAAAGCTTCAACTGTTTGTGTGACAAAACATGGGCCAAAGTAAATACATATACCTATTCGCCCCCTTGTACTGGCAAAGAAAATGCATCTTATCTTGCAATACTTTTACAGAACTGCTCTAGATATAACTGATTAAATGGTTCAATCCATGGCCTGGTCATACCTACACCCGGGAGACTGTGGAAAAGGCCTGAAACTTTTAACATTAAAGCTTCAAGTGTGTGTTGACAAAACCTGGCCCAAGGTAAATACATACAGCTATAGGCCCCTTAGTACTGGCAAAGAAAAAGCATCTTATCTTGCAACACTTTTACAGAACTGCTCTAGATATAACGGACTAAATGGTTCAATCCATGGCCTGGTCAAACCCAACACCTGGGAGACTGTGGAAAAGGCCTTAAACTTTGACATTAAAGCTTCAACTGTTTGTGTGACAAAACATGGGCCAAAGTAAATACATATACCTATTCGCCCCCTTGTACTGGCAAAGAAAAAGCATCATATCTTGCAATACTTTTACAGAACTGCTCTAGATATAACTGATTAAATGGTTCAATCCATGGCCTGGTTTACCCTATCAGAGAACATATGCTGATTAATTCTGAATCCGTCATCTGCTGATGTTTAGACTTTGAAAGAAACCAAAATTTGTTATTTCCAATAATATACATGACGGCAAAAGTTGTGGTAAAAGGACATTAACTATTACAGGATACAGATAAAATGATAATCTGACATTTAAATTGTACATGTAGGTAATGCAAGACAGAGAAATGTGAGTTATCTTAATATACATACATGTAAAAGCCATTACTAACTTAGCTTCGATGACTTCTTACCTTGTGGAACTGTGATAAATTAAGTGAATGTGCAAGTCACATTATTAAAATGTAACGAAGTAAAAAAAAAAAACACATTTCTGTAAAAGGCCAATTTGTTACTCACCACACTTTGATCTTCATTCTACTGTGTACCCAAACAACTCTTACCCAAACATATCCAACAAGCTGGAAAATCTACATCTGGGATGCTGCAAAGCAAGCCTTGGCAACCAACAGAATGGTCACCTTTATTATGCATATATAGGATTGTATTATTGATCACTTAACTTCATTTTGTCAAATAATTCATTCCCTTGTCTGCTAATTAAGTGAAATGAACTTTCCAGCTGATAGTAAAAACCAAGATTTTGCTATTTCAATGGCATCTTTTTATTGGACAGAGCAGATCCAATATCAAACAGCACATTCTGTGCAGCCTGATCTTGATCTACACTGTCCACAAAAGGTCAATGAGTCACACCTAGCAGCCTCAGGGTTAATGATGCCAATTTTAGTCATTTACCAGACGATGGTATTTCTGAATCATTTCCAATTGAAAGCAGTTGCAGACAACAAATAAAATTAAACCAATATGCTGAAAATTGCCATTTCAAGGATAGAAAATATTGTGAAAAAAATGGAAAAAAATGTTATATCTTTATTGTTCTCCAATGAGAATACGGAACTTGATATTAATTCACTTGCCCTTTTTACCAGCCAAAAAAATTCAATTTTGTCCATGTTTAAAGCTATTTCATACAACAACTTTAATATGTCTAAAATGATGGTATTTGCCTTGGATTGGTTTGAAAATATAGTGGGAAAAGGAGGAAATGCTGGTTACCAACATTTTCTCCTCTTCCCACAATGTTTTCAAGTCATGGTGGTTAAAACAAGAGATCAATTCAGGGAGGGTTATTTACAAAGTATTCGAGTCTGTACCAAACAGTAAAATTTCAGACCAGTCAAAACTGAAAGCATTTCCACACAACAAATCAACTGTGCATCAAATGATGAAATTTGTAAATGAAAAGGTCGAAAACATTGTAGGAAAAGGAGAAAATGCTAGTAAAAAGCAATTTCTCTTTCTCTTCTTCCCAAATTATATTTCAAAAGACTTGTTCCCCAGAGTCATTAAAGTATACATAGGATTGTTTGGTAAAAGGTTGTATAAATATGACTTATAAAATCCATGCCATGGACTGCTCCTAGGAAACCTTGTAGGAAAAAGGAATAAATTGCTTCTGACAAAGACAAAGCTCATCTTGCACCAATGTTTTTCATAGCATTTAAAAGATTTTTTCCCCCTTTAACTCTTTACCCATAAAATTTTACACTTGTCAAAATTGTAGAAATTGAAAGCATTTGCAGATGACAAACTTACTGTACACGAAATGATGGTATTTGTCAAAGTTTAGAAAACCTTTTGGAAAAGCAGAAAATACTATTTACCAGCATTTCCTCCTTTTCCTGCAAGGTTTTCAAACAGCTATTTCCTCTGAGTTGTTTAAACTCGGGATTGTGTGGTAAAGAGTCCAGTCTTTCGCCTTTGCATCACTTTTGACAGTTTTCACTTATGTGAATAAAATAGTCTGTAACCCAAAGGGCTTGTAATAAAGGGGTGGGGAGTTCAAATTCCACCAGAGGCAAGCTCTTTTCTAGGACTGATGGTAGTCCTCCTGATAGGATTCAATTTTTCAACCATGAAGATTGTTTCAACTTTGCTCAAAAAAGCCTTGTGCAAAATCCAGAAGAGCATAGGTTGCTGCCCTGGAAGCCGGTTTATGACTGAACGAATGTTGAAAAACACCAAACTAAAATTCCTGCGTAAGTATTTTAAATACTACTATATATCAGATTTATTTAAAGGTTATTTACCTTCACCCATGGGTCAAGTCCAAACCTTCACATTCTGTAAAATATAACAGAAAAACTTGCAGAGTATCAAAGTATTTGTCAATATTTATGCCACAGATTCTATAGACTCCAAAATATTGCTCCACCTATCACCATTCCTATCTAAATCTTAACATTACAGTAGATTTCTAAATAAGTCTGAATCAGTTCAGCACAATTTCTGCATTTCTTTTCAAACATTGCCAAAAGGAAAACCCATCATTTCTTGTGACCCTAGAACAAAATGACCTTCAAAAAAGGTTTTGAAATTTAGAGATGATTTGTCCAAATCGAAAGCATTTGTAGACAACATATAAGATGTCACTTAAATGATGACATTAGTCTATGAAAGGGTTTAAAACATCATGAAAAAGGGATAAAATTCTGGTAACCAGTATTTTCTCTTTTTCACACAATGTTTTTTGAAGGCTTCAAATTTATTCCTTAGGGTCTTGAAAACAAAGGATGGTTTGGTAAATGTTTACAGACAAGTGAAATCTACTGTAAACAGTGTTAGTACCTAAATGTGGTCCTTGCCTTACTTAAGGATGGCAACAATCGCTGACCTCTGCTCAGGAGTACTGAGCTTTTGTGAAGGAAACCTATATCAGACGAATTTGAAATATTACGGTGCTGTTGTATTTAACATTTAAACTTTATGTTGTTAGCAATCAGTATCCAATGCATGCCAGACATCTTATGCATGAATATGTACACAGATTTTGCTCCATGATGAGTAGAACAAAGCACTGCCCTTTGTAATGGTGTTTTTAATACTGCTGTTTCATACACCTACCCAGTAACCCAACAGATGGTGATCTACACAAGCTGCACATTTTGTATGAATATCAACAGAATTGCTTGACAATATAGAATCACATGAATAATATGCAGCTTCCCTATATCCTAGTTTCCTCACTATTTTTGTTTCTTATTTATCACATTGTGAAGTAAACTACAGCTGGTGACCTTTACATGTCAGTGAATTACCCCTACAGGTGGTGACCTTTACATATCAAACATATAAGACCTGAATATGAACAGAAGTTGCCTGACAATGTTGAAAATCTTGTACATCTACTCTCCTATCATTGCTTCATGTTTATGACTCTGTCCAGAAAACATACACATGACAGAGACTTTACCACCAAATGTTATGTGGAGTTCTAACCTCTGAAAAGTTGCCCAGGTGTGCTGAAAAGGCAATTACAAAATTTAAACTGGGGTTTGTCTTTTAAATAAAGGGTTAAACCTTACTTCTTGTTCATTATCAAAAATTTAAAATGATATTTTGCACTAAATCTGTTTGTGGAGGTACTGAGTTAATCAATTTTGACAGAACTTCTGTGATATCAAAATACTGCTTGTTGCCATCCTGCTAAGTTAAGTTATACTAAGCTGTGTACAAGCCTACTTATTTTATCATCTTTCTTCTTATTAGTTTGGATAGTAGTTTTCAAAGATTATTTTAACAATGACAGGAAAATGATTGATGTCAAAGGGTGAGCACCCAAAAAAGTTCAAGATTGTAAAAGGCATAAAATAACTTTCTAGTAGTAAGAAACATACCATTAGAGCTTGCAAAAACAAAAGCACAGCATGCAGGTGCCAATGCTTGGCTGCAGTTGCTATTTGAGAAAATCCTTAGTCAAAAAAAAAGGGGCATGACTGATAAATATGGTTAAAAAGTAGTCCAAGTTTGAAGTTAATATATTCCCTAATGACAGAGACATTATAAAATGTAGAAGTTTCTGCATGATGACATAGACATCAATGTAGTCGATGACAGGGCTACGACAATTCCTCGAGTTTTTCATTTAAAACAGTCGAGCTAAAGACAAGAGTATGGTAATTTCTTAGATATTCTGGGAATGTGGGCTTATACACAGGACAGCATACATAAGTCATACATGTACATCTGATTTCTAGACCCTCTTACCAATCATCATACATTTATGGATTATTTGTCTCTTTCTTTTTTTATTTCTGATGAGATGAACCCTCTTTTTTCTTCCTGAAATGCACCTGCTGTTCAATACCTGAAATATACCTACTGTTCAGTACCTGAAAAGCACCTGACCTATACCTACTATATCTTCGTACCTGAAATGCACCTGCTGATTCGGATCTGAAATGTTTTTGTTGTTTTCTAGTCATCAAGATTCATGCTCTGTGAACAGGGGGTTTAATGATCTATGTCAGCCTGTGGGTATGTTATGCAATGTTTTCTGTCACTCCAAATATGAACCCCATCCTTTGAACCAACTGCAGTTTATCGTCCGCAAATACTGTCTTTGTTTGTATTGGAGTTTAACGCCATTTTAATAGCTTAGGTCATATCAAGGCTGTCAGTGCACCTAGGCATGTGTTTCCTGGCTTTCTCACACCTGTACTAACACAACTTTCTTTCCAAGTCACCGACTACTTTTCCTACATGAATAAGGTGAGAAGGGAAAAATCACCTGCAAGAAAGTTTGCCTCAACCGGGTATCGGACTCACAACCACCAGGTAACAAGTCGGATATGCTAACCACTGAGCTACCCGGGCGCAAATGCTGTCAATTTGGACAAATTTAGAATTTCATTGTTTGGTAGAGTTAAACCCCCTTATGCCAGAGCATTTTTCTCATGCTCACCACCAGCACCTTTATTTACACATGAATTAATTCAAAATAACACAAAAACATTTAAATTAAAACATCATACAGCATTCCCTACTGACAATGAAATTAAATTTGGACTGCACATACAAAGACAAGCCAACCTACAAGATACTCATAATTTTGACTGAGACCACCGAATCAGACCTAACCATTAACATTATCTTTTTTTTTTTTAAAACACGTATGCAGATCTCAAAATCTCGAAAACTTCCACTTTAAAACTCATAACTGCCAAACCAGTTCCTCAGCACCCTACACAACAAATGACATACTCCTACTATTTTGAATCATAAAAATGTGTCATCACAACAGATTGAAAACCTCCCAGGCTGACAATCTGCAGAAAGTTTTGGTTTGTCATTCCTTTACCAACACATTTGTTGATCTTAGGCAGTCTTAATTACTAACAAAGGCACTTTAAAGACCTGTCATTAAGTCCCTGGTCCTACTACAGACAGATCCCATCCATTCCCTTCATGCTCAAGAACCATTCACAAAGTGGGAAAAACTATAGACACAGGGGGAGTGTCAAAGAAAGGTTCAATCTAAAACAATGGCATCTTTTCCAAACCAGAATTCCTATATTGTGTTCTGCCAAAAAATATCCCTAAACAGCACTAAATGAAAATTCTTACTTCCTAGGAATCTTAGAAATATAGCCAGTCCTAGTAATTATCTATTAGGGCACCTACTAACCAAACGGACTCTGCAGTAACATCACTCACAGACAGCAATACATACTCTAACAGTACAGGAGAGGATAGGACAGTGACGTCCCGCTCCTCGACTGCACCACCAGCATATGGACTACCAGTCCATGCTTTTTGCTGTTTCTTTATATCAGTAATTTGCACAATATTCCTCCAAAGCCTCTGACTTCTTTTTCATATTACCTTCATCCTGAATATCTAATACATCTTAATAAGGCAAGAAAAATATATACAAATTACCTATACTACTGTACAAAATATATACAAATATCTAACTTATACAAATGTCTAACACCTAACCATTGCAATTTTGTATCCCTACAGGTTTTTAGACTATATAAATGATTGATTGTAGTTTTATGGCACATCACCAGTTTTGGTCATTTAGCGTGCATGGCTGTATTACTTTAGACTATAATCAAAATAATATGCACCAAAAACTTGCACTTAACATCCAGATTGAAAAATATGTCTGTCATCACAACAGATTGAAAAACTCCCAGGCTGACACTCTGCAGAAACTTTTAGTTTGTCATTCCTTTACCAACATATTTGTTGATCTTAGGCAGTCTTAATTTTCAGATGACACTAAGAAGGGCACTTCAAAGACCTGTCATTAAGTCCCTGGTCTTACTACAGACAGATCCCATCCATTCCTTCCTCTAACCACTTTATGCTCAAGCATAACTCACACAGTAGGGAAATCTATAGAGACAGGGGGAGTGTCAAAGAAAGGGTCAATCTAAAACAATGGCAAACATCTTTTCCAATCCAGAATTCCTACACTGTGTTTGCCAAAAAAGTATCTGTAAATAGCACTAAATGTAAATTCTTACTTCCTAGAAATCTTAGAAATAAAGCCAGTCCCCGTAATTATCTATCAGGCCTCTTACTAACCCAACAGACTCTGCAGTAGCATCACTCACAGACAGCAATACATACTCTGACAGTACAGGAGAGGATAGGACAGTGACGTCCCGCTCCTCCACTGCACCACCAGCGTATGGACTACCAGTCCATGCTTTTTGCCGTTTCATTATATCAGTAATTTGCACAATATTCCTTCAAAGCCTTTGGCTTCTTTTTCACATTACCATCATCCTAAATATCTAATACATCTTAATAAGGCAAGAAAAATATATACAAATTACCTATACTGCTGTACAAAATATATACAAATATCTAACTTTTACAAATGTCTAACACCTAACCATTGCAATTTTGTATCCCTACAGGTTTTTAGACTATATAAATGATTGAATGTAGTTTTATGGCGCATCACCAGCTATGATCATTTAGTGCGCATGACCATATTAATTTAGATTATATTCAAAATAATATGCACCCAAAACTAGCACTTAACATCCAGATTGAAAAATATGTCTGTCATCATATAAGATTGAAACCCTTCCAACTGACACTCTGCAGAAACTTTTAGTTTGTCATTCCTTTACCAACACATTTGTTGATCTTAGGCAGTCTTAATTTTCAGATGACACTAAGAAGGGCACTTCAAAGACCTGTCATTAAGTCCCTGGTCTTACTACAGACAGATCCCATCCATTCCCTTCATGCTTATGAACTACTCAGAAAGTGGGAAAAACTATAGAGACAGGGGGAGTGTCAAAGAAAGGTTCAATCTAAAATGATGGCAAACATCTTTTCCAATCCATAATTCCTGAATTGTGTTTTGCCAAAAAAGTGTCCTTAAATAGGGCTAAATGAAAATTCTTACACCCTTAGAAATCTTAGAAATAAAGCCATTCCTCGTATCTGTCGGACCTCCAACTTACCCAACGGACTCTGCAGTAGCATCACTCATGGACAGCAATACATACTCTGACAATACAGGAGAGGATAGGACAGTGACGTCCCGCTCCTCGACTGCACCACCAGTGTATGGACTACCAGTCCATGCTTTTTGCCGTTTCTTTAAATCAGTAGTTTGCTCAATATTCTTCAAAAGCCTCGGACTTCTTTTTCACATAATCTTTATCCTAAATATCTAATACATCTTAATAAAGCAAGAAAAATATATACAAATTACCTATACTACTGTACAAAATATATACAAATATCTAACTTATACAAATATCTAACACCTAACCATTGCAATTTTGTATCCCTACAGGTTTTTAGACTATATAAATGATTGATTGTAGTTTTATGGCGCATCACCAGCTTTGGTCATTTAGTGCGCATGACCATATTAATTTAGATTATATTCAAAATAATACGCACTCAAAACTTGCACTTAACATCCAGATTGAAAAATATGTCTGTCATCATATAAGATTGAAACCCTTCCAACTGACACTCTGCAGAAACTTTTAGTTTGTCATTCCTTTACCAACATATTTGTTGATCTTAGGCAGTCTTAATTTTCAGATGACACTAAGAAGGGCACTTCAAAAACCTGTCATTAAGTCCCTGGTCTTACTACAGACAGATCCCATCCATTCCCTTCATGCTTATGAACTACTCAGAAAGTGGGAAAAACTATAGAGACAGGGGGAGTGTCAAAGAAAGGTTCAATCTAAAACAATGGCAAACATCTTTTCCAAACCAGAATTCTTATATTGTGTTTTGCCAAAAAATATCCCTAAACAGCACTAAATGAAAATTCTTACTTCCTAGGAATCTTAGAAATATAGCCAGTCCCAGTAATTATCTATCAGGGCACCTACTAACCAAACGGACTCTGCAGTAACATCACTCACAGACAGCAATACATACTCTAACAGTACAGGAGAGGATAGGACAGTGACGTCCCGCTCCTCGACTGCATCACCAGCATATGGACTACCAGTCCATGCTTTTTGCTGTTTCTTTATATCAGTAATTTGCACAATATTCCTCCAAAGCCTCTGACTTCTTTTTCATATTACCTTCATCCTGAATATCTAATACATCTTAATAAGGCAAGAAAAATATATACAAATTACCTATACTACTGTACAAAATATATACAAATATCTAACTTATACAAATGTCTAACACCTAACCATTGCAATTTTGTATCCCTACAGGTTTTTAGACTATATAAATGATTGATTGTAGTTTTATGGCACATCTCGAGCTTTGGTCATTTAGCGTGCATGGCTGTATTACTTTAGACTATATTCAAAATAATATGCACCAAAAACTTGCACTTAACATCCAGATTGAAAAATATGTCTGTCATCACAACAGATTGAAAAACTCCCAGGCTGACACTCTGCAGAAACTTTTAGTTTGTCATTCCTTTACCAACATATTTGTTGATCTTAGGCAGTCTTAATTTTCAGATGACACTAAGAAGGGCACTTCAAAGACCTGTCATTAAGTCCCTGGTCTTACTACAGACAGATCCCATCCATTCCCTTCATGCTCATAAACCATTCACAAAGTGGGAAAAACTATAGAGACAAGGGGAGTGCCAAAGAAAGGTTCAATCTAAAATGATGGCAAACATCTTTTCCAATCCAGAATTCTTAAATTGTGTTTTGCCAAACAAGTGTCCTTAAATAGCACTCAACGAAAATTCTTTCTTCCTAGAAATCTTAGAAATATAGCCAGTTCTCGTATCTGTCAGGCCTCCAACTAACCATACGGACTCTGCAGTAGCATCACTCACAGACAGCAATACATACTCTAACAGTACAGGAGAGGATAGGACAGTGACGTCCCGCTCCTTGACTGCACCACCAGCATATGGACTACCAGTCCATGCTTTTTGCCGTTTCTTTATATCAGTAATTTGCACAATATTCCTCTAAAGCCTCTGGCTTCTTTTTCACATTACCTTCATCCAAAACATCATATACATCTTAATAAAGCAAGAAAATATATATACAAATTACCTATACTACTGTACAAAATATATACAAATATCTAACTTATACCAATGTCTAACACCTAACCATTGCAATTTTGTATCCCTACAGGTTTTTAGACTCTATAAATGATTGATTGTAGTTTTATGGCACATCTCGAGCTTTGGTCATTTAGTGTGCATCGCCATATTAATTTAGACTATATTCAAAATAATATGCACCAAAAACTTGCACTTAACATCCAGATTGAAAAATATGTCTGTCATCATAACAGATTGAAACCCTCCCAGCTGACACTGTGCAGAAATTTTTAGCTTGTCATTCCTTCACCAACACACTTGTTGATCTTAGGCAGTCTTAATTTCCAGATGACACTAAAGAAAGGCACTTCAAAGACCTGTCATTAAGTCCCTGGTCTTACTACAGACAGATCCCATCCATTCCCTTCATGCTCATAAACCACTCGCAAAGTGGGAAAAACTATAGAGACAGGGGGAGTGTCAAAGAAAGGGTCAATCTAAAACAATGGCAAACATCTTTTCCAAACCAGAATTCCTACATTGTGTTTTGCCAAAAAGGTGTCCTTAAATGGCACTAAATAAAATTTTTTACGTCCTAGAAATCTCAGTAGTAAAGCCAGTCTCCGTATCTGTCAGGCCTCCTACTAACCCTACCACTACGAGTCCTCACCACAGGCACATCTGAGATAGGGCTCTGCACAACAGTACAGACCTCTACCTCAGTGGTCTGGATGGGCACTGTAGACTCAAAAGCAACAGGAGAAACAGCAGCGGGGGTAAGAAACATCTCAACCTCCTCCACTGAGTCCTCTACACCACAGGGGCTCAAGGTACAATCTGCTGGTGTTGTAGAAGACAAAGGCGTTGAGGTGAGAAACATCTCATCCTCTTCCCCCAAGTCCTCTACAGCAGAGAAATCCAAGGCACAGCTAAGCTCTACTGAACTCAGCTCTGCCTCAGATCCCTCCTCACCACGAAAGACCTCAGACCCCTGAAAAGCAACAGCACCAAAGGACTCTGCAGCGGCATCAGTCACAGACGGGTCCACATACTCTGTCAGTGCAGGAGAGGATGAGACAGTGACATCCCAATCCTCGACTGCACCAGCAGCGTACGGACCACCAACCCTGCACAGAACGAACCTGGCAATCCTACAAAGAGCACTCCTAGGACCCATTATACAATAGCCAAAAAATCACTTATCTGTCTCAATGAAATCTCTCTGTGTACCTGAAATGAGAAAAGAAAGAAAAAAATTACCACCGATATTCTTGAAAGCCAGGTTAAACCAGTGTAAAGTATAACCCTTAAGTTGCTAAATAAATTAATATAAACTTTCAAGCTGACAGTAATATTCTAAATGTTGCTATTCAAGAGTCAATTGTTGGGGAAAAATATCGCCTTATTCGACAGTGTAGATATAACTTCAGGCTGCAAGTTCTGTGCAGTCTGATCTTGTTCTACACTGTCTACAAAAATTTCTTGAGTTGCCCCTGGCAGCTTAAGGGTTAAGCTAATTTTAGACCTGCCATTAATAATAACTAATCAGACAAAGAATAAGTATTTTAAAAAAAGGTAATATATTTCTTGTACTCTATTGCACCTGAACAAAATTTGCTGCACCTAGCAGTAACTATTGCTGCTTTCTTCTTTACAGTGTTCTCAAACAGTATTTATTGCAGGGACATAAAAAATTTATAGTCAAGAGAAAAAAAGGCTTTTGAAAATATTATGGAAAAAGTAGAAAATGCTGATTACTAGCATTTTCTCCTTTCTGGCTATGTTTTGTACCCTTTTAAGGGCAGATTACTAGCATTTTCTCCTTTCTCACAATGTTTTGTACCCTTTTAAGGGCATATCCTATCTACTGTTCTCTTTGTGATAATATGACGTGATCTTCAAATACTTTCAATTTGGACTTGTCTTATATTTTGTAGTTTGGCAAAGAGTTGTCTTTACTGAATCAAATAACAAAGTTGTTCAAAACCAAGGCATTTACAGACAACACAATGTGGTTCAAGATTTGGGATCTGCATTTGAAAGGGTAGAAAATATTGTTGGAAAAGAAGAAAATGCTAGTTTCCAGCATCTTGTCCTTTTCCCACAGTGTTTTCAAAAGCAATAGGGTCCAAACCCATTACCAAAACAGTTGATTGATTGATTGTATGGTATTTAACGCCGTTTTCAACATTATTTCAATTATATCGCGGCGGCCAGTGCACCTATCCATGCTTTCCTGGAATTTCTTTTACCAGTACTCCGCACAATATTATTTCCAAGCCACTGGCTGCTTTCCCACATAGCCATTGTCGAAACAATGGTCAGCGGTGAGAGAGGAATGAATCCTGTCGCAATGACTATCATCAATCCTCGGAAAGAAATTGGCCGAGCCAGGGATCGAACCTACGACCTCCTGCTCTCAAGTCCTGTACGCTACCGACTGAGCTATGGGGCTCGGCATTACATTACCAAAACAGTCCCATGTTTTAACAACACCTAGGAAGATGGCTTATTAAACTTGAAAACTTTGTGGGAAAAGGAAAAAAATGTTTGTAACCATCATTTTCTCCTTTTCCCACAATGCTTTTAACCTTCCAAAAAAAAGAAGAAAACCCAATTACTGAGTAACTGTTATATTGTCATCTGAAAATGCTTTCAATTTGGACATTTGGTTAAGAGTTCAAACACTAGATTGTTTGGTAAATGGTTAACTCATCACTGTGGACACAAATTCACAGCAACATAAAAGAAAAGGTATGTCATACATATAAGGACAAATTCAGAACTCAGGTTTAGAACAGACATTTAATCAATTTGGCAGGACCAGAGAATGCTAATCACAAATAATTTCTCCTTTTGCGATAATGTTTTAAAAAGTATTCTGCTATGAATATGAAACATAAGTCAAATGCAGGGAGAGGGTACTGCAGGGTCCAACCTTCACCCCCTCTGTACCCACTTCCCCCATGGTAGGCAGTTGGCAAATGGCATTTACTGTTTTGTCCCTTATTATCGCTTCCCCCCCTCTAATTAACGCTACCCCATTTTTCCTAACTACAAAATAAGCTTACAAGACTTGCCAATTCATCGATAAAGTTAAAAATACACTTACAGCATTTACATAATCCTAATTACTTCACAAATTGATGTCCTTAACACCTAAATATCTTAATATACATACACTTCCAATAACATTTTAAACTTCCATTAACACAAAGTGTTAACTGACTTAGAATAACTTTAAGAAAGTGAAAGTATCAAAGATCAGTGTCACAAATTAATTGTGAATGCAATCTCAATTCCAAGTGAATCATGATCAGTGGTTAAATCGATATTCTGCATTAACTCTTTATCATACAATCCTGACTTTAATGACCCTGAGAAAAAAGCCTTTTGAAAACATCATGGAAAAAAGAGAAAATGCTGGTAACCATCATTTTCTCCTTTTCCCACAATGTTTTCTAATCTTTCAGAAACAAATGCAATCATTTAAGCCACATTTCATATGTCGTCTGTAAATGCTTTCAATTTGGACGAGTCCAAAATATTGTCGTTTGGTAAAGAGTTAAATGTAACTGCATGTGCACGTAAGAAAGTAAGAACATCAAAGAGCAGTGTCACTAATTAATCGTGAATGCAATCTTAATTCCAAATGAATCATGATCAGCGGTAAAAGTGATATTCTGCATTAAACACTGCATGTTTCTCAAATGGCGTAAGCTCCACAGGCAGCGCTGACTAAAATCCGTTATCGTCATCCTCAGAAAATTCTATGTCATTTTATCTTTATTAATTGCCCCCGGGGATGTTTAAAAGACAATACAGTATGCTTCAAATTCTCATTTAAACCCCTCTAATAAACAATCCTCTGTTTCAACGGCACCAAGAATAAAAGCTTTTGAAAACTTTGTGAGCCAATGCGGCAACTTTTTTTGTCATGTACAAAACGCCTTAAAATTTGACCATGCAGTCTAATAATTGTTCTTGTCTGGTAAACAGTTTGTTTGTTTGTATTGGAGTTTAATGCTGGTAAACAGTTAATCTATTTTCTACTTTCCTATGATTTTTCCCACACTAAACCGTAACCAAACAACCAGTGATTTTATGAAGATGTCTTTGAAAACATTGTGAGAAAAGGAGGAAGTGCTGGCAACCCCCATTTTTTCCTTTTCTCATAACGTTTTATACTCTGTACAAGACAAATCCAATCAATACAGCCCCTTCTTTGAAGATCCAAAATTATTCAATTGATTATTTTGTTTGTTTAATTGATGTTTTACGGCGCATCGACATCTACGGTAATTGATTATTATTGTGTTTTACTCAGTTTCAGCAATTATTTCAGTCATGTCACAGCTGCCAGTGCACCTATCCCTTAGTATATTTCCAAGAGTTTCTGTTACCAGTACCTGGCACAATATTCTTCAAGCCACTGGCTTCTTTCCCATATAACCATCGTCGAAACAATGATCAGCGGTGAGAGAGGGGAATGAATCCTCTGGCAATAGCTAACATTATTCCTCAGAAAAAACTGACCAAACTTGGGATTCAAACCAGTAGCCCCATTCTCAATTCCTGTATGCTACAGACTGCACTACAAAGGCTCAGCAATGTTTACTCAATTACTCAGGATCTGACTTCGATACAAGCAGTTCATAACAGTAACTACAGGTCATATTTTCAGTTTCAATACAGTATGATATTGTTCATTTGCTGTGTAACTCTTTACCACACAATCCGGACTTTTAACGACTCTGAGAAAGAAGCCTTTTGAAAACATCATGGAAAAAGGAGAAAATGCTGGTAACCAGCATTTTCTCCTTTTCCAACAATGTTTTCTACCCATCCCAGAACAAATTTCAATTGTAAAGTCGGATTTATTTTGTCCTCTGCAAGTGCTTTCAATTTCAACTAGTCTAAAATTTTGTCGTTTGGTAAAGAGTTAATATAGTTGCTAGGTTACAATTTCTACAGGCACCATACAATTTATTTGTCGGCAGTTTTTTGCATGATTTTTAAAAGAATGTATATGCCTACAAGCTATGGCCTATGTGTTTACATTCCATTATGAGCATTTTTTATTGTTCTGAGACTGATACTGGCAAAGCCCTACATGTACTGCGTGGTAATCATACGTAAATCATACAGACACACAGGCACTATGCAATAACCTTGCAATAGCCAAATGATGCTTTCCTTGATTTTCTTTTACCAGTATTTCATACAGCATTCTTTTCAAGTCACTGGCTGATTCCCCACAGAAACATTGGTAAAACAATGTTGATTTAAGTGAGAGAGTAAAATCGAGTTATCAAAAATACCCTCCCATGGATTTTGCCTATTTTTTCTGTATAGAAGCCCTGAAGTATCTTCTTTTCAAATTTAACAAAAAAAGAATAGATTGTTGAATTCAGATTTTCACAAATTTACAGTTTCCTTGGCAACCATAAAATATTTTTATATCAAAATTCCCATTTTCATAAAAACTGACAACACATTTTTTTAAAAACATACAAGCAAAGCCATGTATTAGTAAACACAATAAAAGAATTGATATGTCATATTTAAGTGACAGATCACCTGTTATTAAAGACCACCCAGAGGTGAAGATCGGTTTGGGCAAACATGGTAAATTTTTGAATTTATTTTGAATTTGACCTTGTAAATCTTTCAAGTATGTAAGCTGATTATTATGCATAACTTACCATTAGGTAAGTAAAAGTATACCCCTGGATAAAAAAAAAATCCACTTTACTCTTTCTGCGCCATTAACCCTTTCCCAAATGACAAATTTTGGACTGGTCCAAATTGAAAGAGTTTGCTGACGACAATTTTAAATTTGATGAAAATGGCAGAAAGTTCTCAAAAAGGGTAGAAAACACTGTGGGAAAAGGAGAAATTGCTCGTTACGAGCAATTTCTCCTTTTCCCACAGTGTTTTCTAAAGACTTGTACTGCAGACACATGAAAACCAGGGCTTGTTTGGGAAAGGGTTAAAGCGAAACATGTTTACGCTGTTCAGGATTTCTGGCCATGGAGTGAAACTGTCTGAGTACTGCTAACTATTTCCTTTGTGAAGAGTTCAATATCGTCCTTTATACTAATATGCCTTCTTAGTGCTCCAGATTTGATTTAAAAAGGAATGAGATCACTCAAAAGGACGAACACGTCTGGACGAACGAGCTTGGGCGGACAAGCCAGGGTAAACAAGCTCGGACGAACAAATCCATGGACGAAAAAGCTTGTTTTCATGTGCACTAGGTTGCACTATAAAAACTCCCGTAAACATCATACTCTTTTTTAGGTATACTATGAAGACACCAGAATTTATTTTCTGTCAACTGTATTTCAAAGTGTGTAAACCATTAGTCATTGTCTTTTGTATGAGGTGAAAGACTTTCTGAAGCAAGAAAAAGTTGTTGTGTTCCCCTACCCTCCGTATTTGCAAGACCTTGCCCCTTAAGACTTTTTAGTTTCCGAAGCTTAAAAAAATACCTTTCAGGTTGAAAATTTGTTTAGCGCAAACACCGCAGTTCTGCAATATTCAAGTGTCTTCATAGTATACCTAAGAAAGACTATGAAAATGCCTTCAAAGATTGGATCTGGAGACTGAAACTTTGTATATCTGTTGGAGATGAATACTTTGAGGGAACAAAATAAAAATTTCAGTGAAACCTATGAAGAATAAAATTTTAGGTGCATAGATGCATTCATATTTGAACACTCCTGGTATGTAACAAAGTTCACTGTTCCTATGAACATACTGATATTTGGTGAGGTCAATAAAACACACACAAAACAATAATGTAAATTTGCTAATTCATCCTTTATTTGAAAATCACATTCAGAAGTTTGACCCAAAGCTTTGACATTTTACTTCAAATATTTGAAATAGGGCATCAAAGATGACCCTCAAAATTCAACATTGTGTAGGAAACACTGCTATTGCAATTACTATCATCAATCCTTGGACAGAAATTGGCCCAGCAGCAGATCAAAACCAGCCATCCCCGTTTAAAGTCCAGCATTTCAGAAAGTCAGCGTTTCTGCATTTTTGACACGGAAAGTACAATTTCTCAAAACCAATTGTTTGGAATCCAGTAAAATCTGACAGGATTTCAGTATTCATTGTATTGAAAAATCCCGGCAAGTTTCAAAGAAATGTGACTAATAATGTGTACTGTGTTGAGTAAACAATACAAAGTCATCAAAGAGCTGCTTTTCCTAAACTGATTGTGGATTTTCTTCATTTTTAATAGAGTTCAATCCCTGGGTGGTACAAATAATCTTTGCAAGTTTCAAAAAAAATTGGATAAAAAATGCGGACTTGTTGCATAAACAAGAAATGTAAATGTTCAACTTCAAATGGCTCCCTTTCCTATACTGATTGTTGAATGTTTTTCAAAATCAGTAAGGTTGAAGCTATTGATAATATAGAGCAACTGTGCAAGTTTCATGAAAATTCATCCACAAATGCTTAAGTTATTGCGTAATCAAGAAATTCAAATTTTAAAATTCAAATGACTACTTTTCCGATTCTGATTGTTGAGTTTTTCTCAAAATTAATAGGGTAAAAGCTGTTGATGATGCAAAGCAACTGTGCAAGTTTCATTAAAATTGGATTACATATACTGACATTATTGCATAAACAAGAAATCGGAATTTTTAACTTTAATTGAATACTTTTCCTATACTCATTGTCAAATTTTTTTCAAAATCGAAGGTTTCAAGCTATTGATAACATAAACAAACAGTTCAAGTTTCATGAAAATCAAACCATACAAAAAAATTAATGCAGACTTAATCGCCTACACAAGAATTTGAAATTTTGAACTTTAATTGGATCCTTTTCCTACACTGATTGTCAGATTTTTTTTCAAAATCAGTAAGGTTCAAGCTATTGATAAGATAAACAAACTGTGGAAGTTTGAGGAAAATCCAACCACAAATGCAGACTTTATCTGCATTTGACTTTATTGAAACAAGAAATAGAAATTTTCAACTTTAATTTGCTACTTTCCCCAAACTGTCAGATTTTTTTCTAAATCAGTAGGGTTCAAGCTATCGATGAGATAAACATACTATGCAAGTTTCACAAAAATGTGACCTCAAATGCAGACTTTATCGCATAAACAAGAAAAAGACTGACAGACGGATGGACAAACGGGCGGACAGACAGATGGATAACAGAAATCACGCCATGACCTAAGCTCTGCTGGCTTACAGCCAGTAGAGCTAATAAAACAGAACTAAGAATTTACATAAAGGATTGATCCAATCAATATATCTCACAAAATTGTCGTTTATATAACTGCAGAATCATATCAAACCAAATTCTACAACTGAATTCTTTGGTTCTGGTTGACACTGTGTCAGTCTAGAAAATGGTGACATTATTCTGTGTCACATTACTGTAGTCTCACCTATATCACTGAATAGAATCCATACTGTAAACTTCTGTCTGTATCTTAGACCTGCTCAGTCACTGTCCAGATGACAGACGACACACCTTCTAAGAGGTCATTGTGTTAACTTTTACCTTTAACCCTTTCCCAAATGATAAATTTTAGACTGGTCCAACTTGAAAGAGTTTGCAGACGACAATTTTAAATTTGATGAAAATGACAGAAAGTTCTCCAAAAGGGTAGAAAACACTGTGGGAAAAGGAGAAATTGCTCATTATGAGCAATTTCTCCTTTTCCCACAGTGTTTTCAAAAGACTTGTACTGCAGACACGTGAAAACCAGGGCTTGTTTGGGAAAGGGTTGATAACGCACTGTAATATCAAACTTTTAGTAATTAGAATTCAGAAATTATCTACAAAGGAGAACTACAAGAAGAAAAACAACGGGGCCATGTATAAGGTTTTTCAAAGACTGATGAGCTACTTTTTGATCCGACATGACCCATTTTTAAACTCATCCTGAGTATCATCAAGACCAAAATTCTGACCAACTTACATGAAAACTGGACCCAAAAAGAGACGCTAGAGTGTACATAAGGTTTTTCTAGGATTAGACCCGGTGTCCTAGTTTTTGATCCTGGCATGACCCATTTCCACACTTATCTGACATATCATCAAAACAAACAGTCTGACCAACTTTCCTGAGTACTGGATTGAAAATGTGGTCTCTAGAGCATAAAAGTTTTTCAAAGATTTGATCCTGTGACCTACTTTTAGTCTCGATATGACCCATTTTCAAACACATTAAAGATATCATCAAGACAAAGTTTCTAACCACTTTTCACAAGTATTGGATTGAAAATTTGGCCTCTAGAGCAAAAACAGGGAAGATTTGACCTTGTGACTTAGTTTTTGACCCGACTAATTTTCTAAATTGTCCTAGATATCATCAAAACAACCCGTCTGACCACTTCAAGAGTACTGGACTGAAAATATGGTCTCTACAGAGTACACAAGCTTTTTCTAAGATTTGACATAGTTGCCTAGTTTTTGACCCAACATTAACAAGTTCCAAACTTGTCTGACATCAATCAAGACACACATTTTGACACACTTTCAAGAGTATTGGACTGAAAATGTGGTCTCGAGAGCTTACACAAGGTTTTGCACAGATTTGACATAGTGACCTAGTTTTTGACACAATGTGACCGGTTTTAAAACTCATCTAAGATAGTATCAAGACAAACATTCTGACACAGATTCAAGAGTATCAGATTGAAAATGTGGCCTCAAGAGTGTACACAAGTGTCTCCTAAAGTTTGACCCAGTGACTTAGTTTTTGACTTCACATGACCCATTTTCAAAGCCACTTGAGATACCATCAAAACAAACATTCTAACCACTTTTCAAGAGGAATGGACTAAAAGTGTGGCCTCTAGAGTGTACACAAGCTTTTTCTAAGATTTGACCTAGTGACCTAGTTTGACTCAACATGACCCACTTTCAAACTCGCTGGAGGTATCATACAGAAATTCTGAGGGAAAATTTAAGGGTTTTTCAAGGCTTTTGAAATAGAAATGTAGGTCTTTTTACGGCCTTGGCTATATATAATAACGATCCATATTTTACCTTGATTATGTTGGCACATTGGATCTGCTAGCCAATTTCTGTTAAATATACATTTTCCCATTTCTCCACCTCGATACAGATGACGTTTTTTACAAATGGCTGGGCTGACATGTATGATAAGAATCACTGTGAACAGACACTCTTAGCAATAAGGTGAGAGTGAGTAAACCGGTAATGATACTTGACTTTCTACTAAGATTGAAGAAGAAGGTCAGTCAACAGTCTTAAAACCAAGTGCGATATGATGCAATATCAAATTACGTCATCAAAATATGTGTCAACAGTGCTCTTCTCCGTTGCTGTATATACTCACTTGTAAGAAGATATGAAGGAATACGGGTTTCTTTGCAAACTTTCTTCGATCACGTTATGGATATTCAGTGCATTGTGCCTTACGATTTATAAGATTTAAGGGTTTTTCAAGGACTTTTTAAGGTTTTTTTTTTTTTTTAAGGCTTCTCATCATTTTCATGGGTTTTTCAAGACTGAAGTCAAATTTAAGGGTTTTTCAAGACCTTTGTGAACCATGTATCATTAAGACACCCACTTTGACCCACTTTCAAGAGTATTGGACTGAAAATGTTGCCTTGAGAGTGTACACAAGGTTTTTCAAACATTTGACCTAGTGTCCTAGTTTTTAACCTGATGTGACCCATTTTCATCTTCATCGGAGATATATTTGAGAAAAACATTCTGATCAAGTTTCATGAGTACTGGATTGAAAATGTGGCCTCTAAGGTGTACAAAACATTTTTCTAAAATTTGACCAGGTGACCTAGTTTTTGACCCAACCTGACCCAATTTCATCATCTAAGATACTATCAAGACAAACATTGTGAATAATTTTCATGAGTATCAGACTGAAAATGTGGTCTCTTGAGCGTACAAAAGGTTTTCCAAGATTTGACCTAGTGATTTAGTTTTTGACCCAGCATGACCCATTATCATACTTGTCCAAGATATGATCAAGACAAATATTCTGACAAAGTTTCATGAATGTCGGATTGAAAATGTGGCCACTAGAGTGTACACAAGGCAAAAACTGACCAAGCACAACAAAGGACGGACAACAGACACAGCACCATCACAAAAGCTCATCTTGAGCACTTTGTGCCCAGGTGAGGTAAAAAGTAAAAGGCCGAAGACCATGCTCCTTAGAATGTTGGAATGACCCCAAAAATTCCACACAAGGAGTCACAGATGACCCCCAAAATTCAGGAGCTAGAAGAAACACTGCAAGTCCTGCACATTATCGACTGAGCCACCCCTGTTTCTTTCAATTTGGGACTCCAGAAACTTTATAGATGTCCCTTAACCCTTTACCACACAATCACGACTTCTAACGACCTTGACAAAGAAGCCTTTTGAAAACATTGTGGGAAAAGGAGAAAATGCTGGTAACCAGCATTTTCTCCTTTTTCCCACAATGTTTTCTACCTTGCACAAAACAAATTTCAATTTTTCAATCACATTTATTTTGTTGTCTGCAAATGCTTTCAATATGGACCAGTCTTAAATTTTGTTGTTTGGTAAAGAGTTAAAATCTAAATCTTGGCCTGCTTTAATTCATTTGAATAACCAGGGGCCGAAGTGACCCCTTGTAACAAACTCTAGGAAAACCCTGAATGTGCATTATGAGCGTAAGCCATGGCCAGGCTGTCCAGCACTTTTTGGCACTTAAAAAATTGGGGCTAATTTTAGAGACAAAAATAAGAATTTTTAGGGCTGAAATAGGAACTTTATAACTAAAATAGCGTATGCAAAGACATTTAAATGGACTTACCACTGCATATTTGACAACAAGAAACTCACAAATAATGTTTTAGCTGCAGGAAAGGATTCTTACAGGGTCTCATTGTCTCAGCTGTTTGTTGGCTATGACCTGAAACATAATAGATACATAAGATTTAATTTAACCCTTTACCACACAATCCCGACTGTTGATGACCCCGAGAAAGAAGCCTTTTGAAAACATTGTTGGAAAAGGAGAAAATGCTGGTAACCACCATTTTCTCCTTTTTCCAATAGCCAAGCCCCTGTAGCTCAGTTGTAAGACTTAAGTACAGGAGGTTGCTGGTTCGATCCCTGGCTTGGCCTATTTATCTTTCCGAGGACTGATGATAGTCATCGCGACAGGATTCATTCCTCTCTCACCACTGACCATTGTTTTAACGATGGTTATGTGGGAAAGCAGCCAGTGGCTTGGAAAGAATATTGTGCAGAGTACCAGTAAAAGAAACTCCAGGAAAGCATGGATAGGTGCACTGGCCGCCCTGATATAACTGAAATAATGTTGAAAATGGCGTTAAACACCATACAACCAACAACCATCCTTTTCCCATAACATTTTCTACCCTTCCCAAAATGTATTTCAATTTTTCAGCAACATTTATCTTGTTGTCTGCAACTGCTTTCAATTTGGACTAGTCTAAAATTTTGTTGTTTGGTAAAGGGTTAACTGAAATAACCCATAAAGAAGGACTGACACAGTATTTGAAAACTTGTAACAATTAGTGTCTGATTGGAACAGAAATTTACCAGTACTTATGGGCGGCTGGCCTTCTCATCTCCCCTTCTAGCCACCACATTTTCTCACCATTTGTTCTTCTATACTTATTTTTTCAGTTTTGGGTTTTCAATTTTTTTTTAAATTCTTGAAATAAGAGTATTCTGCTCATCAGGGCAGTTCCAGAAAAAAAAATCCTGAGGGGGATCGAGTAATGCTGTTACATAATTTGAATAGAGGTGGTAGGTCTCTGTAACTTCTGAGTAACTTTTTTCCGTTTGTTCCAACAGAGATGTATGGCAGAAATTTTGTGGGTAGTGGGTTGTTCCTAAAAAGAGAATCCATGTCGAGGAAAATGTGCCTCCCTCCCCTCCAAGGGATTTTTTGCTGGAACAGCCCTAAACAATTTCAGTATTCACTAGAAAGTATGCAGCTGGGAAACAGAAGAAAGATTTCCACAAAACACTGCCTAGCACACAAGTCACTGTCTAAAAAGCGTAATAATGATACCTAATTTACATATGCATGACTATGCTCACAATAATTGATATTTGATCAGGAACTACAATTTCAGTTTTTGAGTCACGTCTATTTTGTTGTCTGCAGATGCTTTGAATTTGGACCAGTCTAAATTTTGTTGTTTGGTAAACAGTTAAAGTAAGTAGGCAACACTTCTGCTACTATGTGTCTGCTACACTTTCAGTGACAGAGCTTATCCCTCAGATAATCTTCATTGAGACACGTGGCTTAAACCTATTGCTATCTATTTACCTGATAAATCACACCTCCATCACCCAGTCACAACCAACAACTAGCTGGACACATGGATCCACTGTACGGCTGCCTTTCACTGCCTTCTCTGAATAAGAAAAACTGTAAACCACGTTAAAACACATTTAAAGATTATCAAAATTGCAAGGAATATAAAAAAAACCCCAGAATTAAAGTAAATAATCAGGGCACTTTTAGGAATTTCCTTTGGATTTTTCATTTTTTTAGGAATTTTTGCCAAACCGAAAAACAATAGGATTTTTTAGAATCTTAGGGATGCTGGACAGTCTGCATGGTATACACAGTCCTGGCAGAAAGTAATGAGTTTAACCCTTTACCACAAAATCCCAAATTTTAATGACCCTAGCCAAGACTGATTGATTGTATGGTTTTTAACGCTTTTTTAAACATTATTACAGTTATATCGCGGCAGCCAGTGCACCTATCCATGCTTTCTTGGAGTTTCTTTAACCATTACTTCGCACAATATTCTTTCCAAGCCCCTAACAAAGAAGGCTTTGAAAACATTGTGGGAAAATGCTGGTACACAACTCTTTTCTCCTTTTATCCACAATGTTTTCTACCCTTCCAAAGGCAATTTCAATTTTTGAATCACTATTATTTTGTCAACTGCAAAAGCTTTCAATTTGATTAAGTCATTTGACAAAGAGTTAACAAAGTCAGGTATAAGTCCTCCCTAAAAATTAGGTTTGAATGGAAATGTACATCTTCCACAATAATTTTCAAATTACCACAATTAAAGTAATAGTTTAGACAAATCAATACTAGGCTTTAATTGTGAGGCTTTCATTATTTACATATTATCATTTATTATTTACCTATTATAAAACATTATGCGAAAATGCAAAAATGCTGGTTACCAACGTTTCCTCTTTTTTCACAATGTTTTCAAAAGCCTTCCTCCTCCTGTTTGTTTAAAGTCAGGATTGTGAGGTAATGGTTTAAATCTTTACTACATAATCCTGAGTTTTAGCATCCCTGGAAAATTGACAATATTGTGGGAAAAGGAGAAAATGCTGGTAACCAGCATTTTTGCCATTTCCAACAATATTTTCATACCTTTCAGAGACAAATCCAATCATCCGAGTCAGCTTTAAATTGTCATCTGCACACACTTTCAATACGGATCAGTCTACAATATTGATGGTAAAGAGTTGAACAATCTCAAGCTTCAGTCATAATGTCAGTTCTGAGTGAAAAAACACATTTCAAGATTCATTTTAGACCATTTTTTTTTTTCAAATGGCACAACTAAAAGTACAGGGTATGCCAAAAAAATGCCATCAGTCACTCGAACCTTAACATTTTTTCCCATTTTTTAATCCTTGACTGCACAGTCCCAAGTTTTATCGACCCATGGGGAGAAGCCTTTCGAAAACATTGTGGGAAAAGAAGAAAATGCCGGTAACCACCATTTTCTCCTTTTCCCATAAATGATTATGTTTTCTAATTAATCAAAAACAAATTCATCATTTGAGCCACATTTAAGAAGCTGTCTGCAAATGCCTTTACTCATGTGGCCTCTAGAGTGTACACAAGGTCTGTCTAAGATTTTACCCAGAGCCCTAAATATTGATCCTAAATGAATTTTCAAACTTGTCCATGATATCATGAAGACAAACACTCTGACCAAGTTTCAAGACTATTAGACTGAAAAAGTGGCTTCTAGAGCATACACAAGGTTTTTCTAAGATCTGAGCTGGTGACCTAAAATTTGACCTGACAAGGCCCATTTCAAAACTCGTATGAGATATCATTAAGACAAACGTTCTAATGAAGTTTCATGAGTATTTGGACTGAAAAAATTATTGTGGCCTCTAGTGCATACAAAGGTTTTTCTAAGATTTGAATTGGTGACCTTCTTTTTGACTCCACATGGCCCATTTTCAAACTTGGCTGAGATATCTTCAAGACAAACATTCTGACTACATTTCATGAGTATCGGACTGAAAATGTGGCCTCTATAGAGTACACAAGGTTTTTCAATGATTTGACCTAGTGACCCAGTTTTTGACCCAAAGTGACCCATTTTCAAACCCGTCAGAGATATCATCAAGACAAACGTTCTGACCAAGTTTCATGAGTATGAAACTGAAAATGTGGCCTCTAAAGCATACACAACAGAATCAGAATCACAAAAGTTCACCTTGAGCACTTAGTGCTTATGTGAGCTAAAAAAAAAAGAGGGCCAATGGCTCTAAAGTGCTCAGCTGGGTAAAGTCATTTTTGGTTTCTAAAGTTAAAGAGGTCCTGGTTTTAATGATGGAAAACAAGTGAGTGTAAGTGACCTAGCTTTTAACCTGACATGACCCAATTTGGGATTTGTCCAAGATATCATCAAGACAAACATTCTGAATGAATAAATGAATGAATGAATGTTGTTTTATGGTGCATCGACAGCTTTGGCCATTTAGCATGCATGTTGGTGTTAAAAGATGGTTAAAAATTTGAACACGATGATGACAATAAAAGGATTGATATAGGAAGGATTATGAGTGATCTCGATATGCATAAATGACATTACTGAGTGACAGCACAATCCCAATCTACGAAAAAGTTTTAAATGAAGTTAAGATTGTGATAAAAAGATTTGAACAACTGAGTGTAAGTGACCTAGCTTTTGACACTATATGACCCAATTCAGAATTTGTCCAAAATATTAAGACAAACATTCTCACCAAGTTTCATGATTATCAGGCTGAAAATGTGGCCTCTACGGTGCACACAAGATTTTTCAAATAAATGGCACCGTGACCTACTTTTTGACCCAATATGACCCAATTTCCAACATCTAAAAGACATCATCAGGACAAACATTCTGACCAAGTTTCATGAGTATCAGGCTGAAAATGTTGCCTCTTGACTGCACATAAGGTTTTTCTAAGATATGGCCCAGTGACCTACTTTTTGACCTGACATGACCCAAGTTAAAACCTGTTAAAGACATCATCAAGACAAACATTCTGGCCCAGTTTCATGAGAATCAGGCTGAAAATGTGACCTCTAGAGAGCACAAATAAAAGTTGAAGACAGATGATGGACAACTAATAACCGATACAGCATGATCACAAATTTTCACCTTGCGCATGTGGTGCTAAGGTGAGCTTAAATAAAAAAGAGGGCCATTTGCTCTAAAGTGCTCACCTCAGTAAAGTCATCTATTGTTTCTAAAGCTGACGAAATCCTGGTTTTTATGATGGAAAACAAATGAGTGTAAGTGACCTAGCTTTTGACCTGACATGACCCAATTTGGAATTTGTCCAAGATATCATCAAGACAAACATTCTGAATGAATGAATGAATGAATGAATGAATGTTGTTTTATGGTGCATCGACAGCTTTGGCCACTTAGCTCGCATGTCTGTGTTAAAAAGATGGTTAAAAATTTGAACACGATGATGACAATGAAAGTATTGATTTAAAAAGGATTATGAGTGATCCTGATATGCACAAAAGACATTACTGAGTGACAGGGCAATCCCAATCCACTCAAAAGTTTTAAAAGAAGTTAAGATTGTGATAAAAAGATTTGAACAAAATGTTAAACTGATTGTAAAGTCTTTAAATGAATAAGGATTATATGTAATTTTTAATGCGCATAAAATATTGAGTGTTTGGGCATCCCTGCCTACTCAAATGAAAATGAAATTGAAATGAAAAGTTAAGACTGTAAATAGTAGTTTCCAAGGAAATGACAGCTTGAAATTGAGAAAGTGTGGAGCCTGCAACAAAAAGAGTCCCCTCTCCAGTGACCTAGTTTTTGACCAGATTTCAAACACATCATATAAATCATCAAGACAAACATCTAGACCACTTTTCATGAGATTGGATTGAAAATTTGGCCTCTACACTGAGCACATAGTTTTCAAAAGATCTGACCTGTTGACCTTAAGTTTATGACCTGGTATGACTCATTTTCAAAATCATTTGAGATATTATCAAAACTAACATTCTGACCACTTTTCAACAGCATTAGACTGAAAATGTGGCCTGTAGAGCATACAGAACTTTTAAAAATTTTAAAAGATTTGACCCAGTGACCTAGTTTTTGACCAGATATAATCTTTTTTCTAACTCTCATGACGGAAATCATCAAGACAAACATCCTGATCACTTTTCATGAATATTGGATTAGAAATTTGGCCTCCAAAGCATACACAAGGTTTTCCGAATATTTAAACTGGTGACCTAGTTTTTGACCCCGTATTACCCATTTCCAAACTCATCTGAGATATCATCAAGACAAACATTCTGACCAACTTTCATGAGCATTGGACTGAAAATGGCCTCTAGAGCACACACAATTTTTTTTTTCATAGATATGACCTGTTGACCTAGTTTTTTACCGGATGTGACCCATGTTCAGACTGGTTCCAGAGATTATCAAGACAAACATTCTGACAAAGTTTCATAACTATTGCACTCAAAATGTAGCCTCCAACAAGGTTTCTCTAAGATTTGACCAAGTGACTTAGTTTTAGACCTAACATAACCCATTTTCAAACTAGTGCAAGACATTATCAAGGTTCATCCTAGAAGTCAAATCTATGGGGCAAATCGGCCCCCTTGTTAGAAAAAGTAAGGGCCCTCAAAGAAATTCATGGGGCCCAGGAAAAACTACCTTAACCCTTTACCAGATGACAAAGTTTTAGCCTTGTCCAAATTGAAAGCATTTACAGACGACAATTTCAATGTGGCTCAAATGGTGCACCTTTTCTTTGATGGGGTAGAAAACATTGTGGGAAAAGGAGAAAATGATGGTTACCAGCATTTTCTCCTTTTCCCACAATGTTTTCTAAAGGCTTCTTTTCCAGGGGCGTCAAAAGGCGTCATTGTGCAGTAAAAGGTTAACCAATGGATTTTAATTTCATCCTTGCAATCAAAAGTGAAGTTTTGATTCATTACTGCCTAAATGACTTTTTACCTCTGAATGCCTCGCATATGTGCATGTGAGAAATTGTGTAAGCTTCTGTCAGAATATCTGTCTTTCAAGCTTAGGGCCAAAAACACTGAATTATTTGTGTTTATTTAGGAGCTATTTAATGACAAAAAAAATAATCTCTGTAGTATACTGGCTGAATTATAAATTTCTTTCTGTCACTGGTTTTACACCCAGGAATGTCTTATCACTTACTCGAAAATTTCTGGTTGTCAATATTATCTTGACATTATTTCTTTGGTTATTTGGGCCCCAAAATGTAAAAAATATCAGCTGAGAAGTCTGCTGTATGATTAAAGTAACAAGGTGTTTTATCAGATTTTCAAGTATGTCCTTTTCGATTGGATGATATGGTGGAGACACCCACAGAAACAACCAATAAGAGTCCTCATAACAATTCATCAGTCATATGTTGGCTGCACTTGATTCTTTATTAGCATGAATTGAAGAACCAATTCTTATTATTAATTGAACATCTTACGAGAAACATGCACCAGTTCGGCCCCAAGGTAAGATTTCTGATACGCCAAAGATGGAAAGTATGCACCAATGTTGTGAGGGCGCACTCTAGAATAAACCCTGCATTATTAAGACAAACATTCTGACCAGCTTTTAAGAGTATTGGACTAAAAATGTGGCCTCTACATTATGCACATCAAAGACTTGACCTAGTGACCTACTTTTTTACCCTATGTGACCCATTTATCTGAGATATTATCAAAACAAAATTCTGACAGAGTTTCATAAGTACCAAACAAAGTATGTGGCCTCCAGAGTGTGCACAAGGTTTTTCTATGATTTGACCTATGGTAGTTTTTGAGCCTACATGACCAATTTTTAAATTCATCTGCGATATTATCAAGACAAACATTCTGGCCACTTTTCATGAGTGTTGGACCGAAAAATTTGGCCTCTAGAGTATGTGACCTAGTGACCTAGTTTTTGACTGGGCATAACCCATCTTCTAAGTCATCCAAGATATTATTAAGACAAACATTCTGATTGACTTTTGAGAGTACTGGACTGAAAATGTGGCCTCTAGAGAGTATGCAAAGTTTTTCAAAGATTTGACCTAGTGACCTACTTTTTGACCCATTGTCAATCTCATCATACACATCATCAAGACAAACAATCTGACAAAGTTTAATGAGTATCAGACTGAAAATGTGGCCGCTGGAGCATACACAATGTTTTTCTATAATTTGACCAAGTTTTTTACCCAACATGACTAATTTTCAAAGTCGTCCGAGATATTATCAACAGAAACATTCTAACCACTTTTCATGAGTGTCAGATGAAAAAATTTGGCCTCTAGAGTGAACAGAATGTTTTTCAATGATTTGACCTAGTGACCTAGTTTTTGATCCAACATGACCCATTTTCAAAGTCATCCATATCACCAAGACAAAGATTTTGGTGAAGTTTCATGAGTATAGGACTGAAAATGTGGCCTCTAGAGCGTACACAAGGTTTTTCTAAGATTTGACCTAGTGACCTAATTTTTTATTTGACAGGACCCGTTTTCAAACTCATCTGAGATATTATTAAGACAAACATCTTGACCAAGTGTCATGAGTATCGGACTGAAAATGTGGCCTCTAGAGCGTACACAAGGATTTTCTAGGATTTGCCTTAGTGACCTAGTTTTTAACTTGACATGACTCATTTTCAAACTTGCCAGAGATATCATCACGACAAACACCATGACAAAGTTTCATAAGTATCTACGCCTCTAGAGCGTACACAAGGTAAAAGTTGAAGGCAGATGACGGACAAAGCATGATCACAAAAGCTCACCTTGAGCACTTCGTGCTCAAGTGAGCTTGAAAGCTGGTAACCACCTTTTTCTCCTTTTCCAACAACATTTGCTACCCACTGAAATAAAAACTTCCATGTTTGAAACAACAAATGGTCATCTGAAAATGCTTTAACTTTAGATAAGGCTACAATTTTATTAACTCTTTACCACACAACCCCGAGTTTTCACGACCCTGAGAAAAAAGCCTTCTGAAAACCTTGTTGGAAAAGGTAAAAGTGCTGGTAACCAGCATTTTCTCAATTTCTCCCAATGTTTTCTGCACTTTCACAGACAATCACCATCATTTCAACTAAATTTAATATGTCTTCACCAAATGCTTTCATTTAGGACCAGTCAAAAATTTTGTCGTTCGGTAAAGAGTTAAGAATAATCCAGAAAAATAGGACTTGTAACACCCCTGCAAATGGAAGTTTAACTCTTTACCAGACCAAATAAGTTTACGGTAACTTTTTACCAGTTGGACTCCACCAAATTGAAGGCATTTGCAGTCTACAAATTAAACAAATTAATTGATGTCTTCTGTCTTCGATGGGTTAGAAAACAATGTGGGAAAATGAGAAAATGCTACTTTTCACCTTTATCTCCTTTAAGCACAATGTTTTCTAAAGCCTTCTTCAGGGTTGTTAAAACTCTGGATTGTGTGGTAATGAATGAAAACATGACCAGTACAAAAAGATCCTCAGCAAACAAAATGTGGCTCAAGCGATGCAATGTTTTCTTTGAATGGGTTGAAAACATTGTGGAAAAGGGAGAAAATGTTGATTATTGGCATATTCTCCTTTCCCTACAACACTTTCAAATTGTATGTGCCTCAGGGCCGTTAAAACACAGGATTGTTTGGTAAAAGGTAAAAAACAATATCAACAAGATAAAGCCCAGTGACCTACTTTTAGACCCCACATGAACCATTTTCTAACTTGTCCTAAATATTATCAAGACAAACATTCTGACCAACCTTTATGAGCATGACACCTCTGCAATGTTAACTAGAATAACTATCACTAAAGGTGATAAATACCCCCACCCCCATATTTCATGTCACATGGGCAATAACTCTGCAATGTCACGAAAGTTGCGTCTTGCACATCTACATCTCCTAATGAACACTTATGCCAAGTTTAAAGTGAATCAGACAGAAACTGTAGGAGGAGTTGTCCGGACAAGCATTTTTAAGTCAAATTAGGGGCAGTAACTTAGTAATTCTTGATGGAATTTTTACGAAATGTGTGTCTTGCACATCTACAGCTCCTAATGAACACTTCTGCCAAGTAGCAAGGGAATTGGATTGAAACTGTAGGAGGAGTTGTCCGGACAAGATTTTGCGGACAGACCGACCAAAAAAGCTTGATGTGTGGGTTGGGTTAATTAAGTGCACAATGTCCAGCACTGGGACGAGGACCCAAGCCTTTTTTCAAACCAGTTCTAATGTCCATTGACATTTAAAAAAAAAAACCTGATCAAAGACAAATATAGTGCAGTTATGATCAAAATATGAAGTTTTTTTGTTAATATTTGAGAACTTGAATTCACAATGTAATGATTTTCTGTAATGATTAGAAATGGTTTGAAGGTGCCATTTTAATCTTGATACATGTATCTAATCTATATGTAAAGGGAGGTTAAAGCTAAAAAAATTACCTTTGAGATGATTGAGTGAAATCTGTGAAAAAAAATAACTCTTGCGAAACTTGTGTCTTTGAATCAGTGGCAAAAATTCTGTAATCCTCAACGCTAACTAATTTTTAAGTCAAATCAGAGGCAATAACTCATTAATTCTTGACAGAAGTTTCAAAAAATTTGCGTCTTGCACATCTACAACTCCTAATGGACACTTCTGCCAAGTATAAAGCGAATCGGACTGAAATTGTAGGAGGAGTTGTCCGGACAAGCATTTTAAATGTGAATCAGGGGCAATAACTCATTAATTCTTCATAGAATTTTCCCGAAAGTTGCGTCTTGCACATCTACAACTCCTAATGAACACTTATGCCAAGTTTAAAGTGAATCAGACAGAAACTGTAGGAGGAGTTGTCCGGACAAGCATTTTTAAGTCAAATCAGGGGCAATAACTCAGTAATTCTTGATGGAATTTTTACAAAATGTGTGTCTTGCACATCTACAGCTCCTAATGAACACTTCTGCCAAGTAGCAAGGGAATTGGATTGAAACTGTAGGAGGAGTTGTCCGGACAAGATTTTGCGGACAGACCGACCGCCTGACCGACCGCCCGCCCGATCGACCGACCGACCGACAGGCTGATTCCAGTATACCCCCCACAAACTTTGTTTGCGGGGGTATAACTAGGTTTTTCTGAGATGAGACCTTATGAATATCAGACTCAGAGTATCGTCCTGAAAATGTGGCCTCTAGAGTGCACACAAGATTTTTCCTGGTGACCTAATTTTTGACCAGACATGACCCATTTTAAAAGTAATCCGAGACATCATCAATACAAACACTGACTAAATTTCAAAGGTATTGGACAAAAAAAAAAGCCTCTAGAGCATACACAACCTTTTCCAAAGATTTGACTTAGTGACCTAGTTTATGACCCAACATGACCCATTTTTAAAATTGTCTGATATATCATCGAGACAAATATTCTGGTGAAGTTTCATGAGTATTGGACAAAAAATGTGGCCTATAGAGTGTACACAAACTTTGTCAAAGATTTGACCCAGTGACTTAGTAAATCATTTTAGAAGACGGGTCAAATCCTAAAAATCTAAATGGGCCTCTTTTTACCCTAATCCTGCTAAATAACGACAAAATATTAGACTTGTCCGAATTGAAAGCATTTGCAGACGACAAAAGAAATGTGACTGAAAAAAATGAAATGCATTTTGGAAAGGGTAGGAAATATTGTGGGAAAAGGAGAAAATGCTGGTTTCCAGCATTTTCTCCTTTTCCCACAATGTTTTCAAAAGGCTTCTTTCCCAGGGTCTTTAAAAGACGGGATTGTTTGGTAAAGGGTTAAATAGAACATTTACGTGGATAGTAAAACCCCGAATAATGTTATTTTAAAATTATTTCTTGGAGAAAAAACAAAATCTCTTTATCAAACAGTGTAGATCAAAGATCAGACTGCACAGATCTACACTGTCAGCAAAAGGTCAGTGAATAGAGCTAAGCAGCTTGAGGGTTAACAAAACTTGAACATCTTTGAAGAGTCTAAATTCAAAACATGTACAGACGACAAAATTTTTACTTAAATAATTGGGTTTTTACCAGGAAGAGTAAAAAACATTATGACAAAAGGAGAAATGCAGGCTACCAGCATTGTCTCATTTACCTGCAACGTTTTCCCTTCATCTCAGGTTTGTTAAAACTTGGGATAGTGTCGTACTGGGTTTAGATGTCTAACACACAAGCAAGTCTCAATCACAATTTATAAGAAACATGGCCACAAGAGCAAGTTTTAAATACCCACAGCTTTTATTTCATAGATGAATGCAACGCACCAAACTCTTTGTACCAAGGATTTTTCTTGGCTCTTTTGTAGACAGTTAAGAAGCAAGTCAGACTTGTCTAATCCTTTCTGGACTATTTTGGCAAAGACAACCTTGAAACTCTATTAACCCTTTACCATACAATCCAGACTTTTAACGACCCTGAGAAAGAAGGCCTTTGAAAACACTGTGGGAAAAGGAGAAAATGCTAGTAACCAGCATTTTCTCCTACAATGTTTTCTATCCTTCCCAAAACAAGTTTTGAGTTTTCATTCACATTTATTTTGCCGTCTGCAAAGGCTTTAACCCTTTCCCAAACGACAAACTTTGGACTGGTCCAAATTGAAAGAGTTTGCAGACGACAATTTTAAATTTAATAAAAATGGCAGAAAGTTCTCAAAAAGGGTAGAAAACACTGTGGGAAAAGGAGAAATTGCTCGTTACGAGCAATTTCTCCTTTTCCCACAGTGTTTTCAAAAGACTTGTACTCTAGACACGTGAAAAGCAGGGCTTGTTTGGAAAAGGGTTAAATTTGGACCAGTCTAAAAATTTTGTCGTTTGGAAAAGGGTTAAATGGATTCCCAGTATTTTCTCCTCCTTTTCCTGCAATGTTTTCATATGCCTTCTACCCCAGGGCTGTTAAAACTTGGGATTGTGTGATTACAGGTTGATTGATTGTAACTATGGTGTTTAATGCCATTTTCAAAATTATTTCTGTTATATCGCAGCGGCCATTGCACCTATCCATGCTCTCCTGGAGTTTCTTTTACCAGTACTCGGCACAATATTCTTTCCAAGCCACTGGTTGCTTTTCCACATAACCATCGTCGAAACAGTGTCAGCGGTGAGAAAGGAATGAACCCTGTCACAATGACTATCATCAATCCTCAGAAAGAAACTGGCCAAGCCGGGGATAGAACCAGCAACCTCCTGTTCTCTGTGGTTACCTGGTTATGATGTCTAATGTAAAGGCACAGAAATTTAACTCTTTACCAAACGACAAAATTTTAGACTGATCAAAATTGAAAGCATTAACAGACGACAAATTAAAAGTTGTTAAAATGATTATTTTTCTTTTTGATAGGTAAGAAAACATTGTGGGAAAAGGAGAAAATGCTGGTTACCAGCATTTTCTCCTTTTCCCACAATGTTTTCAAAAGGCATTTTCTTCAGGGTTGTTAAAAGTCGGGATTGTGTGGTAAAGGGTTAAGTGAGGTTTTATAAGAAGCATGGCCACAAGAGAAAAAAATATCCACAGCTCTATATTTCATGGATGAATACAACCTCCAAACACAATGTACTAAAGATTTTTCTAGGCTCTGTTGTAGATAGTTTAGATTTTTCTAGGCTCTGTTGTTGATAGTTTAGATGCAGACGACTTTAACCCTTTACCAAACAACAAAATTCTAGACTTGTCTATATTGAAAGTTTTTACAGACGACAAAATAAATGTGCGTTAATGATTAGTATTTGCTTTTGGAAGGGTAGGAAACATTGTGATTGTGACATCTGTGCCTTTGAGTAGACATCTTAAGCCTTCTTCCTTAAGAAAATTTGAAAAATATGGTTACCAGCATTTTCTCCTTTTTCCACAATGTTTTCAAATGCCTTCTATGTCAGGGTTGTTAAAACATGGGATGGTGTGGTAAGAGGTTAAGATGTCTACTCAAAGGCACAGAAATCAGATTTTATAAAAAACATGGCCACAAGTGAGAAAACACACAGTTTTTTACTTCATAGATGAATGCAATGCACCAAACTACAGAATACGAAATTAATGATAAAGCTGCGGAGAGTGCAGAGCAAAATCAGACTGCATGTACATGCAAGCTGATCTTGCCCTACACTCTCCGCAAAATAAATCCATTATTGCAATTGGCAGGATAAGGACTAATGCGCAAATCTTCTTATATTTCTACAAACAAACAAGTTAACCCTTTTCCCCACAACAACCCACAGATTTAAGGATCTTAAGGAAGAAGGCTTTTGCAAACCTTGAGAGAAATAAGAAAATGCTGGTAACCAGAATTTTCTCATTTTACCATAAAGTTTTCTGTGTGGGCAAAAAAATGCAGTCTAGTAGACTTATACGGAATACCGTTAGGGCAATCGCCTTTAAATGTGTATGCGCATGCGCACCGGAAGGCGATAGTACGATGGTGAAAATGCCAAAGTACAATGATGATAACGCGGCAGTAGGATGATGAAAATACGATAGTACGATAGCGAAAACGCGATAGTACGATGGTGATAAAACGACAGTACGATAATGAAATCACGATAGTATGATGGTGAAAACGCGAAAGTATGATGATGAACACGATAGTACGATGATGAAAACACGATGGTATGATGATGATAACGCGACAGTACGATACTACGATGATGAAAACGCGAAAGTATGATGGTGAAAACACGATATTATATCGCACTTTCATTATCGTACTATCGTCTTGTCACGTTTTCACCATCGTGGTATCGCGTTATCGTCATCGTACTGTCGTGTTTTTATCATCGTAGTTTCGTGATTTCGCATTATCATCATCGTACTATCGAGCATTGTGTTTTGAACCGACACATTCAAAGGCGATTGCCCTAACGGTATTCTGTACCAAACACATTGTACTAAGGATTTTTCTCATAATCTTCCCATAGGTGGCATATATTTGTTTGTTTAGTATTTAGTGCTGTTTTCAAAAAAGTTATTATTATAGCAGCCAGGGCACCTATCCATGTTTTCCTGTAGTCTTTTACCAGTACATGAACGTTGCACAATACAGTATTCTTCAAAAGCAGACTTTAGTCTTAATAGGTAAAAGGCAAAGATAGCCTGGAAAAAGGGCCCCCATAACAGGATGGGGTGGGGTCTGTATAAGGGTAGAGAATCTAACAATGAACATTATCATTCAAGTTAATGTGAACTTTTTTTTCCCATAAGGTTGTTGAAATAAATGGGCTATAAAAACTTGATTCAATTAGCACCTTTCTCTACCAAAAGGTTTCATTGTGATTGATACAAAAAATATCTTGACCTATCACAACACAAGTCCAGGATTTATGTAATGGAGCTTATGAACACATGGTCATATATGGATATCCATATCAAAACATGTTAACCCTTTAGCTGTTATGCGCAACTTAATGACCTTTTGTGGACAATGTAGATCAAGATCAGAGTGCACAGAATGTCTGATCTTGGATCTACACTACTTGATAAGGTGATATTTTTTCACCAAAAGATAACTTTGAAATAGCAATATTTAGAGTTTTTACTAATGACTCAAAAGATTTATTTCATTTATTCAGCAATATAAGGGTTAAATAACAAACAGGGCTGGTTCATGTCTAAAATCTGGAGAAATCATGAAGACTGAAGCATGTGATTGTTTTTTTATGTACATGTATGTATATACATGTACATAAATGTACATTGACAATATTTACACAGGTCACCCTTATTCCTAACTTAACTCTATACCACACAATCCCGACTTTTAATGACCTTGAAAAACAAGCCTTTTGAAAACCTTGTGGGAAAAGGAGAAAATGCTGGTAACCAGGATTTTCTCCTTTTCCCACAATGTTTTCCACCTTCCTAAAAAAAATTTCAGTTTTTCAATCACATTTATTTTGTTGTCTGCAAATGGCTTTCAATATTTGGACCAGTCTAGAATTTTGTCGTTTGGTAAAGGATTACATGTATATGAAAGTGACTTTTTCAAAAAATGTTCTAGCAAAGCTTGTCAAAAAATCTTAGAATGTGAATGCTGTAGTACTCAAACAAAACCTTAGTTTAATCCCTTACTTAACCCTTTAGTTGCCAATCATGACCCACTGACCTTTAGCGGACAATGTAGATCAAGATCAGACTGCACAAAATGTGCAGTCTGATCTTTGATCTACACTGTCCAATACTGTATTTTCTTTCTGGTGAAATCAACTTTGAAACCGCAATGTTTGGGATTTTAGGATTGAGTAGAAATTTGCGTTTCATTTGTTCAGCCTGAGCGTTAAAGACTATGGAAAATTAGACTTTTGAGAGCATTGTGGGAAAAAGAGAAAATGCTGGTAAACAGCATTTTCTCCTTTTTCGAGTATGTTATCTAACCCCTCAGAAACAAATCCGATCATCTGAGCTGCATTTGTCTAAAATTCTGTTGCAATATTTGATTTGCCATCTGCAAATGCTTTGAACTGAGTAAAGTTAAATTTTTTGTCATTTGCTAAAGGGTTGAATTTTCTCATTTTCTCAGTTCTTTTTGACTTTGAGAAAATTTGATAAAATAGTCATTGATCTAAAGATAAAAAGGAAGGAATAGCTCTAAAAGTTCAGAGTTTAACTTCACTTGATTCATCTTATTATACTTAATATAAAACTTTTAATTTTCATGCTCAAACTAGTATGACACAAAAAAGTTATACCTTTCCCACACACTCCTGTGTTTTCACTACTATGAGAGAAAAAATACTTATAAAGACATCACTGGAAAAGGAGAAAATGCTGGTATCCATCATTTTCTCTTTTTCCAAAAAATGTTTTCTGTTGTTTCAATGGCAAATTTCATCATCTGAGCCACATTTAGTTTGTTATCTTCCAAAGCTTTCTATTTGGACAAGTCTTAACTTTTTCCCAAATGGCAAATTGAAAGAGTTTGCAGACGACAATTTTAAATTTGATGAAAATGGCAGAAAGTTCTCAAAATGGGTAGAAAACACTGTGGGAAAAGGAGAAATTGCTCATTATGAGCAATTTCTCCTTTTCCCACAGTGTTTTCAAGACTTGTACTGCAGACAAGTGAAAACCAGGGCTTGTTTGGGAAAGGGTTAAACATCTTTGTGTTGTAACGGATTAGGCACAGAGCCTGATTTCAACATCATTTTTTGCAAGTAAACCTTTTTAAGAGAACACAAGGCAAACAAAATGACCAAAAACATGGAAGCTTGGCTCAGCAGTAAAGCTGTTTTGACCTCCGTATCACACAATCTTGATCAAAGACCAGACTGCAATGTTTCAATAGAGTTTGATCTTGGATCTACATTGTTCATCAAGGCCAAACTCAGAGCCTGGAAGCTTAATAAAGTTGACATTTGTCACACAAAAGAGCTATGATGCTTGAGCAGAAATGTGCCCCAGTTCCAAGTAATTATTCATTCTGATTTTGGGTCAAAAAAAGGCAATGTTATTCCTGGCAGGTTCGAAGTTACCATTTGTACATACATAAGTAAGTAAATTTCAACTGGGATATGCAAAAATAAAGGGCAATACATCTATATATGTCCCAAATAGGACTGCATCTCACCCCTATACCACAAAATTTAAGACTTATCCATATTCATAGCATCAGTATAGGAGGAACAAAATATGGCTTAGATGATGAGATTTTTTTTTTGACAATGGGAAAAATGGGAAAAACGATTGTGGGAAAAGGTGAAAATGCTGGTTACCAGCATTTTCTCCTTTTCCCACAATAATTTCCCACAATAATTTCAAAAACCTCTTTCTTCAGAGTTACTAAAACACTGGATTGTGTTGTTAAGGGTTAAATTAAGGCTGATCTTGGATCTACAATGTTTATCCATGTTATGCCTCACAGCTTGTGGTTTACTAATGAATGCAAGCATCAGGCTAATTGTGTAGATATGTAATACACCCCCAAAGATCAGACTGCTTATTCAGTGCAGTCTAATCTTGAATCTATATTACATCATGGCCAAACTGATACCAAGCTGAGATTGAACACAGAATAACCCAATGGCTAGTGGGGTACATACATATGTTGCCATGCTCTGACAAAAGGGGTTTTAATGTATCTCCATGATGCATTATATCCTACACAAGTCATCACATAATTATGGATCACTAAAATCCATTTTGACCAACAACCCCCAACTGATTCATGAAGTAGACTTGTGCTTGGACATGCACAAAAATTCAGTGACCAATAGCAAAAAGTTTCGACTACGGGCAGCCTGCACAGACAGCGCAAGCTGACCCGAGTCGATACTTTGTGCAGATGCATTGAACCCCCTTTTGCATAGAACATGACTCGTGTTAGAGACACTGTTGGCTAATTTGGCACATTTATGTCAAGAACTTAAAGGCGTTTTGGTGGTCAAGTCAAGTATGGTTAGATTCAACATGGCGGACCTAATCTTTTTTTTTTTTCCCCAACTAATGAAGTTGAAAAAAAAAATGGCGCCCATATTTTCCTTCCAAGAATTAAAAAGCACACCAATTTCATTCCCCTGTTAAGTTGTGTATTAAGCTACATTTCAATTTGGTGATCATCGATGACGACAGGACCATGGCATGAATCTTACACATTGCAATATACTTTTCAAGTCACCTAATAAATGCACAAAAATAAATGTTACAGAAATTATCAACAAACATAATCTATACTCACAGAGAGATGAAGTTAGATATATAATAAAGTTAGCTTTGCGTTCGTCAGTAATTAACTCTAGCACTAAGCAAGAAAGTATAGCATGTAATCTATTCTAGCACTAAGCAAGAAAGTGAGGCAAGAACCAGCGCAACATGGTGTTCACCGGGTATTTATACCTGTACAGTAGTCTGACGTCACAGTCCTCTCTCTGGGACCTCCCCCAAACGTCACGTGATAGATCTGAACAGCATTTTACCGCCATTTAGGCGCACTCGTATACTCCCTCATTATCGGATCATAAATCGTTTCTGAAATGTAGATCCATTCGCTGCGCCACCATCATTTAAACCCCTGAAAAAGGCTAAGTGATACCCAACTTACACGTTCAGTTTAGAAATAAGACCTAAAAAACTGGTAGACTAGATCTAGACAAAGAGGAAAACACTGAATAGAATTATAATAATAATGATTAAAACATCTGTCGGCCTAATTGGGTCTGAAATAGCATTATAATTGACCCCATTTACGGTTAAGATTATACACATGCATCAACAAATTCTACAGAATTAAAAATAACAGAGCTGCAGATAAGGGGGAGTGATGGTATTATAAATCCATTATTCCTCTTCTAAACCCTCTTTACGCTTGGATATGTCATTATTTTTCCTAGGACATCCCTCAGCACTCTGTTGGTCTGTCCCTGCCTTTCCCCTACCTCTTTCTCTCCCGATCCTCTGTTCTTCCCCACTCACCCATTCTCTCTCTCTCTCTCTCTCTCTCTCTCTCTCCAACATGCAAAGAAATCCAGATCCTTTTTTGAAGTCAGCCAAGTTCCAACAGCTTAAGTACGGTAGCTTACATGACCATTGTTCCATCAGTTGTTAGCTCGAATCTATGCCCAGTAAAATTCTTTCCAGAGACTGACGGAAGTCATTGGAGAGGTCATCAGACCTCTCCAACAGTGGTGAGTTTAAAAGGCAGACTGCCACAAAAATCGCTGTCTAAATTCATTTGTTTTTGCGAAATTGTTCTGATACACAGTCTATTTCGTGATGGTTTTATAAACAAATCGAAATCAAAAAACTGAAATAAGAAATAAACGTTTTGTTTTATATGACGGATTTCCAAAAAGATTTATTATACTATATTGATAGTAAATGATCTCTCCAATAATTGCAATTTTTCATTAAACAAATAAATCTAAGCAGAGAGAAAAAAATTTGTTAAAAAACAAAGAGAAAGAACACCGCGGGAAAAGATCACGTGACTTGATACTAGCTGGAGAATTCGTACCCTGGAGAACTCGTGCCCTAATCTCGAGAGCACGAGTTCTCTGGAGAACTCGTACCCCACAAATAGATAGAAATAGGTTGATCAGTATGTTTTCAAGTTCTACTTTTCAAAATTGACTAGATTCTAGCATTTTTCTGTTTTATTAAAAAATTCTATGGATTTATAATGATATAGATTTGATGAAATAACACACAGAGCTGCTTCTATTATGTGGGATTGCGAGAATCCTGCGAAAATCACCTTATTAGCGCGAAAGAAAGTCGTGCCTCTTCACCCTACGTACCGCACACCTCAAAAGAGTCTGTGGTCCTTTGATTTGGGGCGGATTGCGCAGGCTGACATGGGGTCGATACTTTTTGCAGATGCATTAAGCGCCCTTTTCTCAGAGCATGGCTTATTTATCTACTTTCTTAAATTTTTAACGTTTAGACAAACAACCTCTTCATTTTACATGTCTGCAGCAGACAACTTTTCAAAATATTGTGGAAAGAGGAGAAGCTGTTAGTCACTGCAGTTTCTCCTTTCGTCACAATGGTTTCCATCACTTCAAGGCACCATCTTCCACATTAATTATCAAAGTTTAAATTGTCGTCTGCATGCTTTTTCTGTTTGGGACAGTAAAAAAATTGTTGTTTGTTAAAAGATTAAAAAATGTTACATTTATTTTTAACATGTCTGGTACTAGTATTATGTATAGGCCACCTTTATTTGTTGTTATCAGGTAAGGTTCTTGCCTCTTCAGTGGAATTAGCATATTGTATCAAATTTTAATTGAACGATTTCTCCTTTCCAAAAAAAAAAAAATAATAATAATTATTGGCTTATCTGAGCGCACATTACAAACATTCATTAGAGGGTTGTTCCTTTTGAAAATGAGCTAAATTGGATAATCATCTTCGGTTTTGTGTCCTTTGATTTTGAAAAAAAATATGCATTTCTGAGCATGTTAATAGCATATGGCCTCCAATTCCTAGAATATTATAACAATGTGGAACATGTACTGTTTTGTGCCTTTACACCAGCAAGACTGAAAAAAAAAAAAGTTTTTTCTCATTCATTTAATGCCTAACTTGTTTGTTTACTTCTACCAAAATATATTGAAATCAAAAGCCAATAAACTATTTGAAAACATTGATGCCGACCTCTCCTGGCTTCTTTTTTAAAGAAGCCAACTTGTAGGGACAGTGTCCATTTTTCCATCCTAACTATAAATAGGTCCGTGTTTGTGTAGGAAAGAAAGTAGCCCGAGTTCCAGATCAATCTTTTTTTTTTTTCTTCCCGTGTTTATGTTTGGACGTTACTCTGTCATTTCTGAAACGTGTACGATACAGTTGAATGTAAAACATTCGAAAAAAAAAGTTTCTCTATGCCAGGCAGACGTTGATTTACTCTGTACCAGATGGTAAAATTTTTAGGCTGGTCCAAACTGAAAGCATTAAGATACGATAGATAAAACGTGGCTAAAAATGTTTAGATATTTCTTTGACAGGGCAAACAGCACTGTGAGTAAAGGATGAACTACTCTCTCCTTTTCCAACAAGGTTTTTTAAAATTTTTCTTCCTCTCGATCATTAAAAGTCATAAAAAAAGTGAGCAGGACGTGCAAATTTCATTGATCATACCATTTCCTCCTTTCCCCCAACATTTTCCCCGCTGTTGGATGTGAGAGCTCTTAATTACTTGTAAGGCAGTGGAGTATTTCATCCTAGAATTTTTTTTTTTTACCAGAAATCATAATATTTTCAAGAATTCTCTGACATGTGAGTAAAATGCGGGCGATTACTGGCGCATTTAAAGTTAAATGCTCTTCCGTCAAAGTTCAAGTGTGTGCAGGAGGGGGTCGGGGAGAGATGCCAACCTTGTTGTGGCTTGAACTTTTACGCTTGTCTTTAATTTTTTCCAGACGTTTGTCCCGGATCTTTACATTTCAAATAACGAGCGGTAGATGCATATTATGGTTATGGCAATTATGTATTGAATTGGTCAGCAGAATAACCTTGCTTCCCTCCCCTTTCCCTCCCCTCCCACCCCAGCAGTTCAACGTAATTTTCACGGCTATGTGCTTATTATGGCTGCTAATTTTGAACGGCTGCTAAAATTAGAGGAAAGCGTTCTTGACAACAAACAATCCTGACCAAGTTACAGTTCTGTAGCGTATATTTTTCATGCGGAGGGATGAATCTAACAAATTAAATCTTTTTAAAAGGTACAAAACGCTTGATTCAAAATGTATTTTGCCCGAATACCATGAAATAATGATCATGGCCGAACTGAGAAATTCTTCCATGAAGTGTATGTTTCTTCGGGTGAAAGGGTAGACGGATATCTGCGATAAATGCAACAGAGATACAGAAACAGTTCTGCTGGAGATTGAAGTTAGAAATTCTAAAAAAAAGAAAAACAAAAAAGAATGCTCGATTTTTTTCATAATTCCAAGGTTTTCTCTGGACTTTTTAGTCCATTGGTAGTGACTCCTTTCAAAGGAATAGAAGAAGGCAAAGATATTTTGGAAAATTAGGAATGATTTCAATGTGACACTTAGTCAGGGAAAAATCTGAATAAGTGAAAGGAGGGATCCTAAAGTACTCCAGTCCAGTATAACTCATCCAAGCAATAACCATAATGAACACTGCATAACTATCACATGGATACATGCACCAAACCATATTGCTGTAAATAATTTGATATCAGACAGCTCTCTGTGGCATTACTTTCCCTGTCAGAAGCTGCAACCCAGAAGCTGCAACCCAGAGATCTAAATACAAATAAACCAGGGAAATGTAAGAGGATAAGGCAACTCCAGTCTTGCAGTTGCCATAATTCTACAAGTCTCTGCCGTCAGAGCGAATATACCACAGCTTACACTACATCTAAGCACTTGCCATAATATTTGCTGCTTATCACAGAAAGACATGCCCCAAGCAGTATTGCTGTTAAAGCTAGATCAGTTGTAAGGCTGATTTAAAGTAATTAGATTTTAACCTACTCTTGGTGCCAGGTTTCTGCAGTGCTCTGTTAACCCTTTCCCAAACAACAAATTTTGGACTGGTCCAAATTGAAAGAGTTTGCAGACGACAATTTTAAATTTGATGAAAATGGCAGAAAGTTATCAAAAAGGGTAGAAAACACTGTGGGAAAAGGAGAAATTGCTCGTTATGAGCAATTTCTCCTTTTCCCACAGTGTTTTCAAAAGACTTGTATTGCAGACACGTGAAAACCAGGGCTTGTTTGGGAAAGGGTTAACTCTTCAACATACCAAAAGATTTCAAATTGAAAAAAAAAAGAAAAAAAAAATTCCTTTGCAGACAAAAAGTTTAATGTAGACAACTCTGATGTTAACTTCGCAAAATAAGGATGAATAACAAATGCTGTGTTTTTGAAATATGGTTGCAAAAGGAGAAACTCCCTGCTTTTATTGATTAGAAATTAAATTTGATCATTTCTATTCAAAAGACTTGTATTGCAGACACGTAAAAACCAGGGCTTGTTTGGGAAAGGGTTAACTCTTCAACATACCAAAAGATTTCAAATTGAAAAAAAAAAAGAACAAAAATTCCTTTGCAGACAAAAAGTTTAATGTAGACAACTCTGATGTTAACTTCGCAAAATAAGGATGAATAACAAATGCTGTGTTTTTGAAATATGGTTGCAAAAGGAGAAACTCCCTGCTTTTATTGATTAGAAATTAAATTTGATCATTTCTCTCATGTTTTTTTTTTTTTAGAAAGTTTATGGTGAACATTTGTCTACTTCACAACAAGAACAAGCTCTATAAGGTTAACATATCAACCCACACATGGCAAGTCAGCAAACAATAATGGACCCAAGGGTTGTTGCCCTTTTAGCCAAGCTAGAACAGGGTGAGAAGAAGGAAGAATCTCCCAAACCAGTGGAAGAAGAGATAAAACCACCAACTAATATAGATGAATTTATGAAATGTGAACATCTGGTGAGATTATAGCGCTTTAACGTGATAAGGACTGTTGTCTGTTAAACGTAGCAAATTGTTCTTCCTGTTATTGATATGTGATATTTGCCCTGAAAAATAGGCATATGTCTTAGGCCTGCATTAGATCTATTTGCAGCAGTGAACTGCAGATTATTAACTGGGGAGGGGACAATTGTCCCATAAACTTTCAGAAATAAGGGCTACATTCAATATTGTTGACACAAATGTACTCTAATTATCAAACAAATTTGAAAGGGACAAAGTCCAATCAAACTTGTAATATGATGGGACGTTTTTTTCCAACTCAGTAAGACAGTTTCCAGAATCTCCACCTCCATAGAACAGTAAAGATGAGCTGTGACCCCAATTATAGCATATTAGTAGACTCATAAAACTTAAATGAAGAAAATGTCATTACTCAGGCCTTCTGTAACTGGGTGAATGATAAATTTTCATTTATATATGTTTTTTTTTTTTTTTTTATGAAATTTTTAGGAATTTACTTAACTCTTTAATACTAAACAACCTTGTGTTTCAATGACCGTAAGGAATAAAGCTTCTAAAATCATTATGGGAAAAGAAGAAAATACTGGTAAGCACAATGCTTTCTGAAACAAATCCCATTGTTTTAGCCACATTTAACCCTTAAACTGTTAAGTGCAACACAAGGAGCTTTTGCAGACAATGTAGATTAAGATCAGACTGTACAGAACATACTGTCAAACAAAGAGATATCCTTCCCCCCTTCCCCCCCTTACCCCCAAAAAATACCTTTGAAATAGCAAAATTTGGATTTTTACTATCAACTTGAAAAAGTCTCATTTCATTTATTTAGCAGAATAAGGATTAATTTGGCAACTACAGTTGTCTATATTTAGACAGCTCCAGGATTAATTTGTTTGGAAAGAGTTTTGTGTAATAAAGAAATAAACAAAAATAAAATCAGTTACTTTTCCCAAGCAGCTTCAGCTTGTTTCTTGTTAGACAGTCACATGGACACTCAGGTAAAAATTTATGTTTTGCATATGTTTCTTATTAGAATTTCAGAGAGATAAATGAGAGACACCCCAACCCCCATTTGTGAGGTTTTTCATACATCTAAGATGGTCCCTTTAACCCTTTCCCACACAGCTTCAACTTTTAATGACCATGAGATAGAATTTTTTTTGGAAACATTGTGGGAAAAGGAGAAAATGCTGATAACCAGCAATTTCTCTTTGTCCAACAATGCTTTTTACACTATCAAACATAACTTCCACAATTTGAGCATCATTTGTCATCTGCAAATGCTTTGGATTTGGACAAGTTAAAAATTTTATCATGTGGTACAGGGTTAAAAATGTAATCGCTACTTGTATCATTATTAACCCTTTACTAAACAATCCCCAGTTTTAACAACCCTGTAGAAGAAGGCTTTTGAAACCATCGTGGGAAGAGGAGAAAATACTGGTAGCTAGAATTTTCTGCATTTCCCACAACATTTTCTACCATATTGGAGAGATTAAGCTTGTTGATACTGATTTCAAATGGTTTGGAGGAGTCTACAATTTGTTTTTTTTGGAAAGGATTAACCCTTTACCGTCAGATTTTTATGAACCTGAGGAAAAGGGCTTTTGAAAACATTGTGAGAAAAGGAGAAAATGCTGGTACCCTCTAAAGATGATTTCTATTTTTAAGTCACAATTATTTTGCAAAAGCTTTCAATTCGAGCAAGTCTAAAATTTTGTCTTTGGTAAAGGGTCAAAACAGGTGTTGAACCAAACTCACCTGGGAACCTTATAATGAACCCTGTTGCTCTTACAGGATGAATGGCCACAGAGATTAACTTCAGAAGGCCCAATGGACATCCAGGATGAAGGATTGTTATTAGGAAGTAAACAAGACATTTCTGATTTGCTGAGAGACTCAGCACGTATCCGTTTTTGATGATTGGAATGTACCAACAACTCATCTGTGTTAGCATGGTTTAGCTGTGATAGTGTATTTAGAAGCAAAATAGACTTTTTCAGCAGAGTAAAGATTCAAATGATTTTAAGTAAAAGACTGCTTTTGCCATGGCATCTCAATAAAGCAGACAATGTTCATTCAGATCGGACTGCATACCTTTTTCAGTTGGATCCTAATCTACAATGTTCATAGCTCAGCCATAGTTGTAATAGGCCTTTCTTGTAAAGGGTTCAAAATTTTGAATTACCATTTCACATAATACACACAGCTTTATGCCCCATCTTATAGCAGACCCCTCATTAATTTAGTTCGACAAAAGGTCAAATTGTTCAAAATTAGCATGTTTTTTCTTTTGCCACAATATTTCATGTTTAGTCATAGATCTATTGAATCTGACTTCAGGCTGAGTATCCCTACCTAAAAAGCATAATTATCTTCCACAGTCTTTCAATGTATTTACCTTTTCCTGCCTTTCCCCCTGTTTTTTGTGTTTGTTGTTGTTGTGTTCTGAAATATTTCTGTAATCCATAGCTGAAGGTTGGATTTAGTTTTGTGACATGTATGGAGTAATACATCAGGTGTCAGCTCTAGATAGTGTCCAACTTTTAACTCTTTACCACACAATCCAGAGTTTAACCCTTTCCCAAACAACAAATTTTGGACTGGTCCAAATTGAAAGAGTTTGCAGACGACAATTTTAAATTTGATGAAAATGGTAGAAAGTTATCAAAAAGGGTAGAAAACACTGTGGGAAAAGGAGAAATTGCTCGTTACGAGCAATTTCTCCTTTTCCCACAGTGTTTTCAAAAGACTTGTTTTGCAGACATGTGAAAACCAGGGCTTGTTTTGGAAAGGGTTAAATGACCATGAGGGAAATAGCCTTTTGAAAACCTTGTGGGAAAAGGATTAAACACTGGGAACCAGTATTTTCTCCTTTTCCCACAATGTTTTTTACACTTTCACAGACAGTTTCCATCATTTCAGCTGAATTTTTTTTTATAAGTCGTTTGCAAATGGTTTCAATTTGGAGCAGTCTAAAATGTTGTCGTTTGGTAAAGAGTCAAACTTTAGGTGCAGTAATTCAAGAATCAGATGTTTTTAGAATAATGAAGAATAGAGTTAGACATTGCTACCAATTGTGTATCGACATTTATATCACAAATTAGAGAAATCATTTACTCCTTGACATTTTTTGAGCTCTAGGTTTACATTTGTTGGAGGAAATGCAAGAGAGATTGAATAAGCTAGAAAAGACATTGCATTTTTATGCATCTCAAATTGTAACTGAGGGCCATAGGGAATCCAGGCTTCAAGAAGGACTGTTTTATTCCCCATCAAGAAGTAAGTTACTTTTACTTTGTACAAAATTTTTAACCAAATTTTTCCATTACTGGCCAAAATCCAGAAGAGCTTATGTCATGGCGAGGTTTTCTTTGTTTGTCCCTCTGTCCACCCTCTGTCCATCTGCCTGTCTTTCGGTCCGTCTTTTAGTTGTTTATCTGATATAGTCTATTTTTCTGATCAGATTTCCATGAAACTTGCAAAATTTCTTTATATTATTAATAGCTTGAATTCTATAGATTTTGGGGAAAAAATTCTGACATTTAATAAGAGAAAAGTAGCTATTTAAAGTTGAAAATTTACATTTCTTGTTTACACAATTATTCTGTCAAATGTTCCTTTTTCTGTCTGTCACTCTTTGTCTGTGTAAAAGAAACGTACATGTATTTTGGTAATTGAGGCATATGGCTGCATGCCCCTTAAACTTTTATTGTTTCAATGTAATGTGAGGAGGTTATATATATAAAAAAAATCTTCATTTCCATTTTTCTCATTAGGAAAATTAATCAAACTAAAATGCTACCAGTATATAGAAAAGGGTTCCTTTATTTTTTCAGCATTCATAACAGAAGTTTCAGAATCTGATGCAGTGAAGTCTCACCACAGCTCCAAAGGACACAGAAGTTTGGTAAGAATCTCCTTTTTTTTTTAATACTTAAAGTGTTTACAAGCCTAGACTCAATACAGTCTTTTCTATCTGAAGATTTATTTTTAGAATTTGTGGTCTGTTTCTGAAATGTGGAAACACAAATAGCTCATTCCGGCCTGAAACAAGATTGCAGCATTTGACCTCAAATTTATGTAATGTCCTTTAACTCTTTACCAAACAGCAAAGATATAGACTTGTCCAAATTGAAAGCATTTGCAGACAATAATTTAGATGTGACTGAAAGATAGAACTTGTCTTTGATATAGTAGAAAGCATTGTGAAGAAAGGAGAAAATGCTGATTACCAGCATTTTATCCTTTTTTCACAATGTTTTCAAAAGGCTTCTTCCTCAGGGTTGTTAAAACTCAGGGCTGTGCAGTAAAGACTTGATATATGAATAAGCAACAGGCATTGAAGTTTTTGACATATATGTACATGCATCTTAAAATTTTGTGGCCAAAGGAAAAATTGATTTTTACATGTTATTTAAGAAATAATCTTATTTCTATCATGGTTTATTGTTCAGTAAACCACGGCTGTGAATTATGACGTACAATAAATAATCCACAAGGGTGATAGCCTGAGTGATTTATTCATTGGGCCTCACAGCTCACAAACCATGATAGAAAAAATATTACTTCAATTCTAACATGACCAACCCTTGATAATAGAAAAAAATTCATTCTTAGTGTACAAAAGCAGATGCGAATTAATGCATACTTTACATAGCATATAGAATGAAGTCGATTTTACCATGCTTCCGTTGCACTATGTTTATAGCACCCAATTCAGGTGTTATGTTAGAATTCTCAAAGATTCTTGCCACATTAGCATTATTACTGCTGGACTTTATGTGATGACTGTTTAATTCTGTTTAGCTCTGCAAGGGAAAAGAAACTTGATATTTTACAGAAAAAAATTGTGATTTCATTATCTTTAGGGAGAAAACTATCAAAACAAAGGTATATAGTTGATATCCAACATTTTCTCCTTTTTCCAAGAATGTTTTTTACCCTTTGAAGGAAAAGTTCCAACACATGGGCCACTTCTGCAAATTTTTCAACAGGAACAAGTCTTACCTTTGTCTTCTGGTAAAGAGTTATCAGACATCACATTATATACAGTTTGATCATGCATCTACACTTTCTGCAAATAAAGTGTGATTGTGATTAGCTTCTTAGAGCATTAAGGTTAAGGTACCCAAAAGAAGCAGTTGTTTTACTTATTTGAATTTTTTCTCTTGCTGCTATTCAGGAAGACCAGTTTAATATGAAGGTAAAAAGTCAGTGTTGTGAAATGCTTTTCTGAATAATTCTGCTAAAAGATATGAGCCATGCTGTGTGAAAAGGGGGCTTAATGCATCTGCGAAAAGTATCAACTCAGGTCAGTCTGCGCAGGCTGACCTGAGCCGAAACTTTTCGCCACTGGTCAATTTTCTATGTGCCCAAGGACCATTCTACCTCATAATTCAGTTGGTTGTTAAACAAAAGGGCTATTATGGGTTCATAATTATGTGATTGCTTGCTTGGTATCATGCACCTCGGAGATACATTAAGCCCCCTTTTCACAGAGCATGGCTCATAATGATTGATGAGGGAGAGAAAAAAAAAAAAAAAAAAGTAATACCTTTGAAATCTAGAAATTGATGAGAAGATACTGTTGCAAAAAGCTATGATCCTTTCTTTACTTACTGAGTGAGAATTGAAAAAGATGACTTTGAAAGCATCTTTATGTTTTTAGAGATATTGTATTCAACATGCAGTATGGGAAATTACACTACATATGAGCCATGCTCCAGCAAAAGGGGACTTAATGCATCTCCTTGCTGCATTATACCTAGCAAGACATCACTAATAGTGGACCCTCTAAAGTCCATTTTTTTTACAATTGACTGAATCATGTGGTAGACTGGTCCTTTGACATGGAGAAAATGTAAAGATAGCAAAAAGTTTCGGGCCATGTTAGAGTGTGCAAACTGTGCAGGCTGACATGGGTCGATACTTTTTGCAGATGCATTTAGCCCGCTTTTCATAGAGCATGGCTCATACATAAATCTGAAAACATTTAGCAAAAGGAGAAATTGCTCATGAACGACAATTTTTCTACCTTCCACAACGTTCTTAAAAGTTATCTGCTGCCAAAGAAGACATCTGTAGATAAAAGAATATGTTTATGCATGTTTTTTGCTGTTGATAATGTGTTGTGATAATGTGTCTGTCCTGTGCTTTGACTTTTTTTTTGTTACATGTTTCTGATGTGAATGATGATGTTTAACAATGATAGCTTTATTTAATTCATAGTATTTGTAATCAAGGTTTTGATCATTGTTAAACTCTTTGCTAAACAACAAAATTTTAGGCTCAACCAAATTGAAGGCATGTGCAGATGACAAAGTAAATGTAGATCATATAATAATATCTGTCTTTGATAGGGTAGAAAACATTGTCTGAAAAGGAGAAAATACTGGTTACAAGCATTTTCTCCTTTTCCTACTATGTTTTCAAAAGCCTTCTTTCTTCAGAGTTGTTAAAACGCTGGGTCGTTTGGTAAAGGGTTAAATCCAATGTATAATCTGGTGTTTTTATGACATTATGGGAAAAGGAAAAATGCTGGTTAGGAGCATTTTTACTTTTTTTCCTGTAACATTTTCTACACTATCAAAGATAAATTCTTAATTTGAGCCTGATTTGATAGTTTGTCTGCAAATACTTTCAATTTGGGTAAGATTAAAGTTTTGTTGTCTGGTAAAGGTTGACAGATTACCCCCGAAATATTTTTGCAGCAGAAAACTTTAAAAATATTCTTGTAAAATAAAGATAATCAACATAAAAACAGGTTCATTATCTGAATACATTTTATGAAATTGTGCCAACAGGGAGAAATTGCTTACTATAAGCAAATTTTCCTTTTGCCACAATGTTTTCACAATGTTTTCAAAAAATGGGCTGTTCTGAAGTAAGATAGAGAAAAAAGTGCACAGGTGGTAATTGTTATAAACAAACTTGAACATCAAAAAATAAAATAAAAAAAGGCATAAATTGTAATTGTAATATGCATGTATGTATAACTTTTTAGCATGAAGATTTATTCAAATTAACTCTGTATGCTGAGAAAGAAGGTGTTCGAAGAGAAATGATCTCGGTATTGTAATAGTGCACAACACATTTTACATGGTTAAAGGTTTATCAATTTGCATATATACTTACTCACTTTCATCATTTTTACAGCTGGTTCAGGTACATTTAAATTTTCATAGGATTTTTTTTTTACTTATTTTTGTTGTTGGTTAATCAAACAGCCATGTGTGTTCATAAACATAAGGATAAAGGCCTGTAGAATCATTTGTGAAAAATGGAGAAAATGCTGATAACCAGCATTTTCTCATTTTTTTACAATATTTTTTGCTTTAGCAAAGACAAAGTCCATCATTCAAAGTGACCTCTTTGCTTTCACTGTGGAGGAGTCTTAAATTTTGTTTTCTAGTTACAAAGTTAATTACTCAAAATACATGATTATACATTATGATTAACAACTTGCAAATACTTATACACATGTATGAACATAATATAGTAAGGTCACACATAGTATTCATAGCTCAAGTAACAGCCTTTGCACAAAATTAATCTGTAACCAGACAAATATGTCTCTTTACACTTGCAGCTGACAGCTTTTAAAACATTGTGGCAAAGACTGAGACATGTGCTTGTTATGAGCAATCACTTGTTTTTGCACAGTTAGTGTTAGGATATTGTAATTGGTTGAGTATTAGCTCAAAATAGTCTTAAAATCTGAATTCAGTGTTAATCCAACATTTCAATACTACATGTAGCTGTCTAAATGGCTGAGACACAATGTCTCAGCCAACCAGATGGCTAGTTTAACCCTTTACCACACAGTCCCGACTTTTATCGACCCTGAGGAAGAAGGCTTTTGAAAACACTGTGGGTAAAGGAGAAAATGCTGGTTACCAGCATTTTCTCCTTTTCCATCAATGTTTTCTACTCTTCCCAAGACAAATTTTAATATTTGAGTCACATTTATTTTGTCGTCTGCAAAAGCTTTCAATTTGGATTGGTCTAAAATTTTGTCATTTGGTAAAGAGTTAAGAGAATAAAAATCGAGAAATATTTATAACTTTAAGTGTTGCAAAAAACAGACCTACTATTTACAAAGGATCATGTTATTTTAGAAAGGGTTTGTTATGGATTGTTGATGAAATTATGTGCTTGTTACAGAACTTTAATGAACTTTGATACATGGATATATTTGAAAACATGTGACAAAAAGAGAAATTGCTAGTTGCAAGCAAAATCTCTTTTTGTCTGAGTGTTTTTGTAAGCCACAGATACTGTCTTTTTCATTTATCTAGTGCTCTTTAGGAACCAAATAAATAAAATGGACCTCTTTCTGCAGCTGAAATTTATAATACATTCAACATCAAAAAGATTATCAACCCTTTACCAGACTACAAAATTTTAGCCATGTTCTAATTGAAAGCATTTGCAGACGACAATTTTTATGTGGCTCAAATGGTGCAATATTTTTTTGATAGGGTAGAAAACATTGTGGGAAAAGGAGAAAATGCTGGTTACCAGCATTTTCTCCTTTTCCCACAATGTTTTCAAAAGACTTTTTTCCCAGGGTCGTTAAAAGGCAGCATTGTGCGGTCAAGAGTGAGAGGCTTGACTAGAAAAGCAGATGGTGTAGATTCATGATCAGACTACATGTTCTGTGAAGTCTGATGCTGACCTATGCTATCTACAATAACTTCTTTTTTGATGGTGAAGGAAGGACCACCTGTTTATTAATCAAGAAAACAAAGTTACTGTCTTTGCAAAAAAGGAAACACACAAAAAGAAAAAAAAAAAATGTTTTTTATTGACAGGAAAGATTATGTTAAACACTAGAATTGCTAAATTTATGGTTCAGGTTGGGTGAACTTGGACAGATGTATGTATTATTTAGTTTTCTAGAATTAAGGTATTTCACGTTATCTTTGGTTTTATTGGGATTTTATTGGGTTTTTTTGTGTGTGTGTGTGTGTGTGTTTAGGTGCATACTGGTATTTTAGATCAATTTTCCATTTTTTTTTTTATAGCTTATCACTGGTGGGGCATAAAAAATTATTTCTGTATATTTGGTATCCAGAATTTGTTCTTTTTCCCACAATGTATACTACATTTCCATACCTAAATATGGTCACTCGAGACCCTTGGACAACTGCTAATTTTTCAAATTTGACTTGTCAAAAATTTTGTCATTTGATAAGGAGTAAAGATAACGTCAGGTTAATGAGTATGCAATAAGTAGCAGTGTGTTCTGTGAAAATTTCAACTGCTTCAATTATAATTATATATAAGCCCATGCTCTGGCAAAAAGGGGTTAAATTCATCTCTATGATGCATGATACCTATCAAGCCATCACATAATTATGGATCCATAATAGTCACTTTTTAACAACTGACTGAATCATGAGGTAGACTGTTCCTGGCACATACAGAAAAATGACCAATAGTGAAAAGTTTCAGCCCAGGTCTGCCTGTGCAGGCTGCTCAGGCTAGCCTGGGTTGATACTTTTTGCAGATGTCTTAAGCCTTATTTTGACAGAACATGGCTCTTATATTTCAGGCTCCATTCATTAAGAAATAAGCACTGTAGCAACAGTAGGGCCTAGGCTCTATAACAGTATTACCCACATTATTCCTTCGATATATTGTTTCAGGATCAAACTGCATGTTCTCTGCCATTTGATCTTGGTAAGCAAAAACAACTGCAGTTTTGCCAAGTGCTTCAAAGAAAGCGCAGTGCTTTAATTGATAATACTGAATAATACAGGTTCAGAAGCTCACTTTATCAGTGATAGCACCATTTATCAGAGGTTGGAGATAATGTCATGGCATGTTTTCCCTGCAGTAACTGTTGTACAGTTTCTTTTTCAAGAAAATCTTTGGTGTTGTCATAGCCCTTTTGTTATATGTATCTGCACTGGGGTTGTGGTGTGAAAAAACTTTTACATTTTCTCATATCTCTGTCATCACTGAAGAAATTATTTCATAGTTGGACTAGTTGTGAACTATTAAAAGAGGAATCCATACAGCAAGGGCAGGTAACCCAGAAATGATTTTGACATAGTTATACCCTTTTTTTGAACTTAAAAATTCCCCTTGAAAAAGCAACTGCAGCAGAGCATTGCCAACAGCATGCAGTACTCATGTTTTTGTATACAGGACAAAGTCAGTATGGGTTCTCCATTGCCCAATGGATAAGCACTAGTAATCCAGAAAACATTTAGCTGTTGCACCTCAGGAGCACCACTTCAAAGCAGCTGGACTGCTATTTTTACAACATTCCTATTGACCCTTCACCAAACAATCACAGATTTTAATCCCCCTGTTGAAGAAGCTTTTGAAAACATTTTGGGAAAAGGTGAAAATGCTGGTAACCAACATTTTCTCCTTTTCCCACAATGTTTTCTCTCCATCCAGAGACTAAACCCATTATTTGAGTCTTAAATTAAGTAGTTTGAAAAAGATTTAACCCTTTACCATACAATCCCGACTTTTAACGACCCTGTGGAAGAAGCCTTTTGAAAACATTGTGGGAAAAGGAGAAAATGCTGGTTACCAGCATTTTCTCCTTTTCCCACAATGTTTTCTACTCTTCCCAAAACAAATTTCAATTTTTGAGTCACATTTATTTTGTCGTCTGCAAAAGCTTTCAATTTGGACTGGTCTAAAATTTTGTTGTTTGGTAAAGATTTAAACAGAACATCTGTAGGAAATGACCAGTTTTTGCTAGTCCGTTGGGTGGAAGTTTACCCATACTAAATATGTTTTCAAAAGAGGCCTGCTGCAGATAAAAAAAGTCAGAAGTGCTAAGTTAACACTTTACCAGACTATAAAAGTTTAGACTTGTTCATAATGAAAGCATTTGCATCCAACAAAATACATGCTGCCTAACTCTTTACCAAACGACAAAATTTTGGACTGGACCAAATTCAAAGCATTTGCAGATGAAAAATCAGATGTAGCATAAATCGTGATTTATGTATTGGATAGAGTTGAAAACATTGTGGGAAAAGGAGAAAATGCTGGTTACCAGCATTTTCTCCTTTCCCCACAATGTTTTCAAAATCCTTCTCTTTCAGGGTCGTTAAAACTTGGGATTGTGTGGTAAAGGGTTAAATAATTGGATTCATCTTTGACAGGGTGAAAAATCATTGTGAGGAAAGGAGAAAATGCTAGTTACCAGCATTATCTCCTTTTCTCACCTCTCATCGCTGACCACCGTTTTGACAATGGTTTTGCGGCAGTTGCTTAGGAAGAATATTGTGCCAAATAATGGTAAAAAGAAACTCCAGGAAAGCATGAATAGGTGCACTGGTTGCCATAGTATAACTGAAATAATGTTGAAAATAGAGCTAAACACCATACAATCATTCAGTCCTTTTCACACCTTTTAAATAAAGGGTCACAGAAATTTTAGTCAAAATTTGGCTGTAAGTAGCTGTACAAATTTTCTTTTTTCCCCACATTTTAGGATTTTGTTGATTCTCTGATGGAAACAAGGAAGAAAAGTTTAGAATACTGTCAGTGCCCTGGGTTCCGACATGGAGAGCTTATAGAGTTGCCAGGCCAGTTAGAGTCCCCACCTATATTACACAGAGTTACCAAAGCACAGGATTTCAATGTAGGCCATTTTTTTTTCTAATTTCATAAAATATTTTTAACTGGTCATTATACTAGCAAATCTCTACAAAAAAAAAAAAAATCCCAGATTTATCCATACTGAAAGCATTTGCAGACAAGAATTGAATATGAACCAAATAATTGAATTTGTTTTAGATTTGTAGAAAGTAATGACTTTGTAATGAAAATAGGGGGAAATGCTTGTAACCTGCATCTTTCTGCTTTTCCCACTATGTTTTCACTGGTCATCTTTCTCAGAGTCATGCAATAGGGGATTATTTAGTTATGGTTTAAGGTATCAGGAAAACTCCCCCCTGGAAAACTGCCCCCCCCCCCCCCCCCGCAAACTGCCCCCTGGAAATCTGCCTTCCTAGGAATACTGCCCCAGGGAAATTTTTAACATTGTGATACTGATGCTGGTGTTGTTGAGTATTATTTGAATGCATTTCATTTTCATTAATTAATTTATTCCACATGAATGCACATTTCTTGAGACATTAAGATTCCCTTTGAAAGGTTTAACCCTGTTAAGGAGAAGTGATTCCTTTGAAAGTTTAATCCTATTGAAGCTAATTGATTGCTTTTAAATATTTATTGTACAGAATTTCATGCTTCAAACTATACTGTGAAAGTTTAAAAATGCATTGTAAATATAATGTTTAATAAAGATGATAGTAATGAAAAAGGAAAGAAAGATGTGTATATTGCCCAGAAAAAAAAAATGTGATGAAGTAAACATAAACGAAAAAAGAAAGGTAGATGCATCTTATCATTTTTGAAAAGTGCTTGTATTTCTTTGAGTATGTATGTTCCATTTTGTTTAATGTTTCCATTACAGTATCAAAACTAAAACAATAAAATGATTAAAAGAAAAAAGGGGGATATCCATGGCAATTTCTGTCTTTTCGATAGAACTTGCCATCACCACCAGATGAGGCTTGTAGATGAGCCAAACTAGTTCTTTTGTTTATAGAACAAGAAATAAACATAAAAATGTGAGCAGGGGCAGTTTTCAAAGGGGGGGGGGTGTGCAGATTTCCTGGGAGGCACTTTTCGGGTGGGTGGTTGGGTTACTTTTCCGGGGGCAGTTTTCCTAGAACCATGGGTTAAATTTAGTACATTTTGAATTTTCCAATAAGATTAAAAGCATGTTTATTCCATGGTTAGGTTCATAGATTTTAACATATTTTTACAGAATTAAGAAATTAAATTGTTACATCCCTCTTTTTAAAACAGCCTGGATTCAAGAAATTCTGGAAGAAACTGTTTCTCTCTGAGGCATCTGTAGCCATGATGCAAGATACATTTTGGTGGGTCTTTCTACAGAAATTCGATGTAAGTGCATGTTTGGTTCTTTCTGCAATTTTTATGCATTTCAAAATATTTAATTTGATTTGAAATAGGTCGATTAACCCCTACCATGCAAAATTAATGGAACCAATGTTCCTGTTAGTCAGACTCAATTATTGCAATGTACAGGCAGTTTTCAGAAAATATGACATATGTGGAGAATGTTCTTAATCTGCAGTGTCCTATTCAGTAAGCATAGCAGTGCTTGGAACCTAGACAGTTTTTGAAATGATAAGTGATGTATTTTTTTTTTTTAAGAATATCCTGGAAAACAGCATTACCCATTGAAAAAGGCTGAAGTAAAAGATTTTGAAAACATCCTTGCAAAATGTTAATAATTGTCATGAATCTGCACAACAAAAAGGTAATGTGTCAATCTTTATTTCAGAAATCCAAGCCTATAGACAAGAATCTGTTTTATGATAGGATTGCTGACAGTTATGTGGCTCTGTTTACCAGTATTAATGAAGATGTGAAAGACAAATTTTTAGTGGTAAGACTGTTAAACAATTTTCATAAAAAAAGCAGTTCTCCCTAACATGTGAGTGTATTCAAATATAGAAGATAATTCTTTCCGTATGGAGAAAATGGATAAAGATTTCGATCTGTGGTAATACATTTTCATTTGTCACCAGCAGATACATAGAAAAGGAATGCAAACATGATCATGTCCCACTTCATTTTCTAAACTGGTTGCAAACGGGACTTAGATTGTTTCTATCATCATAGTTTTTTTTTTTTTTTTTTTTAATTATTGAGAGACAAGAATAATATCTTCTACAAGATTTTCACCGTTCTTCCATGAGAGAGTGTAAAATTTAGTAAATATTAATAAAGCATACACAACCCAACCCGTGTTAAGCAATCACCTGAAGGACAATCAAAATTTGCATGTTTAGGATGGACTTAATATACATATTATTCATATTGATCAGACATGCTTAATATACGTAAAAATCAACAACATTACCTCCTTAGGGAACCAACACTATGATTGCTTGCTTAATAAAGGTGACCACAAAGACAGGTATTATTGTAAATGTATGAAGCATAATTATCTCATGAGCTATGCAGCTGCTGTCAGTAATATTTCTCAAGGTGGCTACAATTGACTTCATATATTTTAATCATAAATAGTTTGCTGTGTCATATTTTTTTCAGCCAAAATATGTAAAATAGTGAAAAATCTTGTAAATTTTAATATATCATATGTACTTGTATACTGTATAGCTCACTAGCTATTTCAACTGACGTCAGACATTTTTCTCAAGACAACTAGAATATTTAATTTTATACTGAAATTATCAATAGTGAGCTGTACCTTATTTTTGCAGTATTACCCTGATTGCTTGTCCCAGGCAGTATTTTCAGCATACTGGGAGGCTTTCCCTGAGTCACGGTCCAAGTTTGATGATGCGTTTAAACAGGAATTGATCAACACAATCAGCGAATGGACAACAGGTATAGGACAACTATTTATCATCAGTTATAGTTAAAACATCTAAGTTTGCTTCTCAGAATTTTTAGTCCTTACTGTACAGAACTTCTTGTCATGTTTTGGAAGAAACCTCAGCTAGTGGTATTGTAGAAAAGCTATGTAGATCTTGTGGGAATCCCAGCTACTCTTGTGGAACATGAGCCAATGACTTTCCTTACCAAAGTTGGCTTGAATATGTGTGTGTAATTTCAATACTTTTAGAAACATAATTGTCAAGGGAATAATTGCTCCAAATGTGCAATTTCCACTCTCCCACTTACCCCTGTTTCATAAGTTTTCTTTTTATTTTCAAGCCAGTCAGCTGCATTTCTTTCAGAAGACAATTTATTTACAATCTTTCAATCCTGTTGTTGTCTCTGATTGCAGGGTTGAAACCATTACCTGGTACATTTAAAAACTGGAAAGTGAAGAGATTAGAATCTAAGCAAATTAAAGGACTTGAGAAAGAGACAAGTAAAACTGCTGAGCAAATGATGCATGCTGCTGCACTCAATAAAGATTGTAAGTAATTCATTTATAAACACATCTGAATTTTCAATAATCCCATTTTTTAAATTTGTTTTTGTTTACAGAATGTGAGAAAAGACATTTCATTATTTTACTTTCTCTTTCTGCATATTTTGAATGTCATTTGGCTGAAATAATCAATATTTGTTCATCTTTTATTTCATGATATTCTTTATTACATATTTATCTATAATTGATCTTTGAAGGTATTTTAAAAGCAAATGGATGGCTTTGATATGTAATTATATGAATAAGTGGTTTCTGTCCTTTCAAGCTTTTGAAGTACACCTACCTTTACCCCATTTACAAGTTCATGGATCCACTAAGTGTTATCTGAGGATTGAAGAACAATCCGTACTAGAAGAGGATTGTCATGTATTAATTTAAACTGATACAGTACATCAGTACATGCATAAATCATCAAATGACATGGAACCATGTACGTGGCAGTAAAATTGACTATTTAATTATATCAGTGGAGTGTTTCAGGCTATAATTATGAGTCTCTTGTTCAAGAATGGTGGACAAAATTGTGAGAAAGATTGAATTCAGAAACATATCTTTTTTTTTATTATTATTATTTTTTTACAGTGAATTATTCTCTGGATATTGACTCTTTTGAGAAGATGGTGGAGAGACTGGGAACAGAGCAGATAGGGTATGGATTGACCCCTAATGGACTGGTGCCCAGAGAAATGACAAAGATGACAAACACCTCCTCCCAAGGCCCGACAAGTATGTCCCAGTCTAGACTTGCAACAGCAGGCACATCCGTGAAGAAACACAAAGAGGTTTGCATTTGGAAATAATTTCATGTTATGGTATTTGTGCCAGTTGTAGCTTACCTGATAACAGACTAACACTACAGCTCTCAGCACAGCTTTAGTTGCACCAAACAATCACGATTTTTAACGACCTAAAGGGATAAGGCCGAGGAAAAAATTGTGGCTAGAAAAGAAGATAGTGTTAACTAGCATTTGCTCTTTTTCCCCACACTGTTTTCTAGCCTTTTACAGATAAATTTCACCATTTGAGCCTATTTCGCCATTTGAGCCACATTTAATATGTCGTCTACAAGTGCTTTCAATTTGGACCGATGTTAAATTTTGTCATGTGGTAAAGAGTCATCTGGACTTGAATTTGTGAAACTTTTTTTTTTTCCTAATTGAGAATGTAAATTACTTTTTCCCCCGCAATAATGGTGTTGTTAATAATGTGAGGTTGCACGATTTGTTGCTAGCCATTGTTGGTCAATCAATATTTTCAAATAACTTGTCATTTAGGTAATACTACGCTGCCAAATCAAATCCTGTAATGTATACAGATTTCTCAGTCAAACCGTTAATTTTGTATAAATTTGGTGTGCGTATGACCAATCGAGTAAACAATACAAATTGTGACCTCAAAGTAGAGGTTGATAACAGTTCTCTCCCTTTCAAAGCCATATAGCCATATTTGCAATTCTCTACTACCCAACTTTAAGACTTTCATCAATGTTATAATTTATACAATATGATATTTGGAGAGTGAGGCAGTTTAGAAAGCATTATGGAAAGTTGAGATTATATTCAAAATTAACAATTTCCTAATTTATCACAACCTCCAAATGCTATGTGCATGTGTTGGAGGCATCAAAAGGTGCTTGTATTGTTGAGAGTGGTTTAACTTATTCACTGCCCTAATAGTTCCTGACAGTTATTTTATATCACACTAAACGACTTTTAAAACATCATACCAAAGAGGGATATTGCTCGGTACCAGCATTTTCTCCATTTGTCACAATAGTATTTCTTGCAGTAATATTTATTTTCGACGTTGTTCAAGGATATCATGAAATTGTCTGCTGCAAATGTGATTACACAGATAATAATATAATCCATTATTTTTTGTATTACTCCAGTCCCACCAGATAGGACCAGGCCCCGAGTATGAAAGGGTGAAGTTCAACACGAGTGGCCGCTCTCCTCTCATTGCACATTATCTTCATCTGCGGAAACTGAAAGATTTCCATCAGCCTGGACAGAAGGTTCGTCGTACAGAGATAGTGAAGCTCCCGTCACCTGGACCGACCTATAAACAACTTATCAACAACACCTTGGCAATGTCAGATGCCTTGAGCAAAGAATATCAGAAGTAAGAACTGATTTTACTTTTAAGGATTACCCCTTTCCCTAAAGACAAACTTCAGGATCTTCAACGGTAAAAGCATTGGCGCCCGCCTGGGTAGCTCAGTGGTTAGTGTATCTGACCCATGACCTGGTGGTTGCGAGTTTCATACACGGCTGAGGCAAACTTTCTTTTTGGCGATTTCCCCCCGCGCCCCCCCCCCCCCACACCTCTTATGCATGTAAGAAAAGTAGTCAGTGGCTTTGAAAAGAAAGTTTTGTCTGCACTGGTATGAGAAAGCCAGAAAACACGTGGGTGCATCACTGGCAGCCATGATATGACCCGAGCTGTTAAAATGGCATTAAACTCCAATACAAACCAAAACCAAAAGCTTCGGCAGAAAAAAACTTAGGAATTGGTGCAGATGAACTGATGTACTCTGACAAGGTGAAAAAAAAAATGTGGGAAATGGAGAAAATTTAGTCCTTTTCCCACATTGTTTTCAACAGGGTTTTTCCGAATGGGCATAAAATACGGGATTGTTTGGAAAAGGGTTTAAATGTACCGCAATATACCACTCTATACACACCTATTTGAGAAAGATTTCTAAAAATAATGGGAAAACAGAAATTTCTCATAAAAAAAAACAACCACTGTTTTTTGTGTTATATCGAATAAATTTAACGAGTTATCTTAAACAAAATAGAAATGAGGCTTGTGAATTCCAGTGATTTTCAGAAAAAAAGTGTCTAAAAAGAAACATATTTTTCATTGTATGTAATTCGGTGATATAAAAGTCTAATTTCTGTTCTTAGAAATCTATGAATATTAAACAGTGTTTGACTTATGGATATTCTGTGTGGAGTCTTGACCTTTTTCCATACAAATGGTGGGAAATCTCAGACATTGATTTGGCTTTTGTTGTGTCTGAAAACAGGGTCTGTGAAACTGGATTAGTAATATGTGTAATATTTGATCGACAAATTGCTGCAAGAGTACAAATGTTTATATTCCAGAAATCAGTAACTTTTGAAAAATTGTGGGAAAGGAAGCAAGTGGCTTGTCACAAGCAATTTCTCTTGTTTTTCACATTGTTTTCTGACCATCGGCGGATAACTCCTTTTTTTGCGACATACTTTCTTGAAACGTTGTGACAAAGGGAGAAATTGGACATATGAAGTGATTTCTCCCTTCGCAAAACAAGTTCATTAGTACTCTTACATTAAACTTTTGCTCATGTTTATTATCTGTAATGACAAGGATGTATCTTAAATAAATCTGCTGCGAGTTTTTGCCTGTTTTACAAACCTGACCTCAATAGTGAATAGTTAAAATTATGGACAGAAAACCAATCTGTTGTGTAATTGTTTTACAGAATCTGTGACCAGACAGATCAGGAAATTTTGGACCTGGAAAAGAAGCAACGAGACATCAACCGCGAGTTTAACAATCTGACAAAAGAACTTATGTTTACGAAAAATCCAGCTGATCTGAGAATTTTAAGTGACAAGATAATTGGACTTAGGGTGAGTTTATCTTTAGATAGACTTTATTTTATGAGAAACAAATAATAATAGCCTGTTGTAGAAAGATGATTCAATATTTAATCCATTGCCTCATTCAACATAAGGTCAGCTTAATAGAATTTCGATCCTCACTCGTGGTGCAGGGGCTTTCATAGGAGGTTTCTTTGGCAAGGCACTGCTAAGCCTACTACTGGGCAAACCCAGGACACGGGTACTTATATAAGTGAGCTGTTGCCGTGATATGCGTGAAATGCTGTTGATAGCAGAAAAACAACCATTTAACCAACCTAATTGAAGAGCCTACAAATACTTCTTTGCTATAGTTTTACCCTTTATCGACTGAATGAGTTAAATAATGAATTGCCACCAAAAACTAAAACCTAAATATTGCGACCTACCGTGCATTTTGTTTGAAACACCTCGCTATTTCAGACAGAGTAAATCGAAGATCACAGTGCACACATTCAGTGTGGTCTGATCGTGATGTACGCTGTCTGCAAAATTACAATGACTGGGGCTTAGCAGTTAATAAGATGAACCTTTTGTTCAGTCATAGACAAGCAATTAGTCATTAAAGATTTCTTGCTAAGGACAAGAATTGGCATTAACTAAGAAAGTTTTCAAAAGTTTGCTGAAAAACTATCAGTTCTACCGAATTAAACATCATTTGGTTTTACTGTCTAAGCCTCTTACGAATCAAGAAAAAACATCTCAATCATTTGTTTCTAATTGCAGTAAAAGGAACTTGTTTTCATTCAATTGTTTTATCCATAAAAAATCAGTATTAGAAATAATGCATTCATATACGAGAACTTAATGAATGAGAACCAGCATTAAGTAAGAAAGTTTTCAAAAGTTTGCAGAAAAACTATCAATTCTACCAAATTAAACATTTGGTTTTACTGTCTCTTCTAAGAATCTAGAAAAAAGATCTAGATCATTTGTTTCTGATTCCCGTAAAAGGAAAAAGAACTGGCATTAACTAAGAAAATTTTATTCAGTTAGCTCTTATTCAGTTCTCGTACATGTCTGTTGATTCGATAATTAAGTGAAATTTTATTCATACATCATACTTTAACAAAAAAGATTTCTTGTATACTTTTAGAGAAATGTGCACGAACTACAATGCTTTCCTTTGATATTTGGTATTGGCCTTTATTAAATGCCAACTTTTATTTACATCGAAAAAAAAAGTAAGCGCTTTGTTAATTAATCTGGTAAAATAATTTTAGAAAAATGGAACCTTGACTAAGGTACATGTATTTTCATAAATCTGATTCTTTTTCTCCCAAGATTTTTCTCTCCAGATGAAGATTTTTTTTTTTTTTTTTGTCTCTCTCTTAATTTTTAACATCTCCAACTTTCGGAGTCTTCCAAGAGCTGAACCATTTCCCTCATAATCAGTTTCAAGTGCATTCTTCTGTGAAAATACTTCTAATTCAGTTACTAAACAAATGCAGCTAGGTGACTTCCTGCAGTTTGCAGCCTTCAAAAATATTCAGGGAAAAGAAGCATTTCCCCTATCAAAACTGTTTCGGTATTCATTTTGCAGTCAGTCTTTCTTCTGGGTTTGAAATTCTAAATCAGTATATAACATCACCTAAAGCATGGACGATTCTGTATTGTATTAATTTAAAAAAAAAGAAATGGTTTTCATTCTAGACATTCTTAGAACAGAATGATATTTGTAACTATACCAGACGTCAAAATCTTGTACCTATCCAAATTGAAAGCACTAATTTTGCAGACGATAAATTAGATGTGGCTAAAATAAAGGGATTTGTCTTCTAGAGAGTGGAAACATTGTTGGAAAATAAGTTGCCAGCACTTTCACCTTTTGCCACAATGTTTTCAAAGCTTTCTGTCTTGGAGGCGTTAAAACTCTGGGTTATTCGGTAAAGGTTATTGATTGTGTGATTGTATTTTGTTTAACGCCGTTTTCAACATTGTTTCAGTTATATCACGGCGGCCAGTGCACCTGTCCATGCTTTCCTGGAGTTTCTTTTACCAGTGCTACGCACAATATTCTTTCCAAGCCACTGGCTGCTTTCCCACATAACCATCGTCGAAACAATGGTCAGCGGTGAGAGAGGAATGAATCCTGTCGCAATGACTATCATCAATCCTCGGAAAGAAATTGGCCAAGCCAGGGATCGAACCAGCGACCTCCTGTTCTCAAGTCCTGTACGTTACCGACTGAGCTACGGGGGCTTGGCTTGGTAAAGGTTAAAGGACCTCATTGTTCAAGAATGAATGCACAGAATGTGTAGTCTGACCATTTGTCAAAACTTTCCAACGTGCACATCAATATTCTAGTCTCCTAAAATCGCATATTCGTAGAATACGTTTCATTTACTTATCTGTAATCTAGGACCTATCGGTCTTGGAGCAAATTTGATTTCAGCAAAGAATTTTGATCTTTGCCAATAACATGGGGGATTTGGTTCACCAAAACTTCTTATTTTCACATCACTCTTTCCGATATGTTTTCACAAGTTTAGAATTGTGTGAAAATGTCTAAAATTCCTCTTTCATCCTCTGAAAATTAACCCTTAAGCTGCTAAATAAATTAAACAAAAGGTTTCCAGCCAATAGCGAAAATCTGTAATTAACGACTAAACAATATTGCTCCCTGTAGAAATCTTACCGTATTGGACAACGTAGGTCCAAGATCAGACTGCACGTTCCATGCAGTCACAGTCTGATCTTGATGTACAATATCTGCAAAAGCCCACAGTTTCGTGCTTAGCAGCCAAAGTGTTAATTCAGATTTAATTTGAATCTCCCTAATTAACATCGATTATGAAAACAAATGCTGCAACGTATATGTATTACTCTCAATGATAGCATCCTTGTATTCCAATCAGTTCTCGTGCCGTAGTGTCGGTTCAAATAGCATAAGTTTCTAGATTAAAAAAAAGTCTTTTTGCTTCATATATTTATAGATGTAGGTTATTTTACAGCAGTGCAATACTTTTTTTTTTTTTTTTATAAACGTTTTCTAATATTTTCTATCAATTTTCTTTTAAAAACCGTTTCTTTCACTGTTTACCCCTAAAAAGTAATTTCAGGTAAAACATCACTGAGTGAAGAGAACGAACACTTTGTTGGGTTTCTGGTTTATTTCTTCTGATTCTTACCTTTTACCCAACAATCAAGCGATTTTAAAACACTGAAGCAGAATACTTTCAGAAACATTGTAGGAGTAAATAAAAAATGCTATTTACCAACATTTTCTTGTTTTGTTACAAAGATTCTTCACCTTTTCAAAGTCAAATCTTATCACCTGATTCACAACATGTTTTCTGTGAAGGCTTACAATATAGACAAGTCTAATATTGGGTTGTCGTTCTGAAGTTACTGGTGACAGGTCATTACTTCTTTTTCATTATTCTTCTGCTTGTAGCTCACTCTGAGGAAAATCACAAAGAATCAATCTATAGTCCAATCGTTATTTTTGTTAATAGTCGGTATGTATGTCTGTATGAAATGTTGAAAAAAAATATTACCAGTGTCATTGGGTGAACATCAGGGGACTACTTGAAATAATTGTAAAATCTACAATGTGTCCTTAAATCAGTGGTTTTTGCCAAAATTTTGATTTTCAGACAAGAAGCTGTGTCACTTCTGAATTTGAAAATCGAAAAGTTAGATTAATGCTGAGTACATTTGTAAGATAGCCCTATACTCTATGCACATATGAATATCATGAAACTTACTTAACCTTTAATTTGCCATATTTTGCAATGTATCTGTATGCTTATGTCACTGTCTAGCACATGGTTTGTTTGTTTTCAGCACAAGCTTTACACACCGGTAATTAGTTTGTTAACTAACAGCATGTAGGTCATAGCATGTAGAAAATACTGATCTTGTCCGTCTTGCAGTACAATAATGGTTTCTTGAATAACGTGATCAAAATTCAATAAGTTGCTCGTATTTAACATCATCCAGTCAAACATACTAATGTATATGTTTGTATGAGTGAATTGGCAAAAACAGCAGACAGTCTATAAAGAATTGTCTTCAACAGCTCCTGAAATGATTTATCTGCAGACGATTTTTAGAGCATCCTTCTTCTGCCTTGTCAACAGTAATGCATTTTAATACATGACTGTGTGTGAAAACATCATGTCAAATGGAAGAACTGCTCCATTCCAAAACCACCTTCCTTGGCCACAAATTTCCAAATTAGCCTGTTTCATGAATATCTAAAGTCATCTGCATGACTTAATAAATCAAAAAGTCATTATAACTAACCGTTTAGCAACTACGTTGTTGTTTGTGATGTTAATCCGTGGTTGTCGTCTGTACGTCTTTGTCAGAATTTCTTTGTTAAAAATATACTGGTAGATGGATTTACTTGAAATTATATCTTTTCTGTGGAACGCTGAATGTTTGTTGTCTCTTTAACGCCACGTTGATTGATTATCTCTTTAAACAAATTTGAAACGTCATTGTAAACTAAACTACATGTAGATGTATTTAGCATGAATTAAGGATTAATACACTTGATATCTGTTAAAGATTTTAGTAAAGGAAAATTGCTAATATCAACCAACTTCTCATTTTTGCAATACTATTTCCAAAACGTGAAATAGAGTTGTCTGCCAGAGGTAATGACATAAGGAAAAGATATATGTTTGTTACGAACATTTTAACTCTTTACCACACCACAAAATTCAAGACTGGTCCAAATTCAAAGCATTTGCAGACAACAAATGAAATGTGGCTCAAATGATAGGATGTGTCTCTGAAGGGTTGGAAAACATCGTGGGAAAAGGTGAAAATGCTAGTTACCAGCATTTTCTCCTTTTCCCACGATGTTTTCAAAAGTCTAATTTTCCAGAGGCGTTAAAACGTCGTTGTGTGGTAATGAGTTAAGACCTAATTTAATTTCCTGTCATTCAACTTACAGGATTAGTTTTAGTGGTCTTGCATGGATATTTCTGGTATCATTTTTTTCACGTCCTTGTACATATGATATTTGTGCAAAAAAGCATTCTGATATTTGTACATCGTCTTGTATTACATTGGTGAAATTTTGTGCGTCTAGATTTCAAGATTATGATATTCATGTTAATATTTTGATAAATTAGCTTTATAAATACATAATTACAGTCCTGTGTAAGTCCATCCTCTAAATGTCTAAGAAATCATGAAACGGTTATCCTTTTGACTTCTTTGATATGTAGTGTGTTAAAAGCAGGTAATTATTTCCAACCATCGACCGATTCACTTTAGACTAGTACCAAACAACGCTACAAACAATCACCCCTTTTCTCATAATGTGTTGGGGTTGAAAACTGCATGGCCATGGAAAGTCCCATTTGTGCAATAATGAGTCAAACAAAGCTTTTATGGACAATGTTACTACGTGTTATATTTCATAGTACAGATATTTCATTGTACAGTTTTAGATTAACTTGAAAATAGTCTAATGTTTTATTTCAAATTCTTTTCTAGACAGGTTTGATCACCCCATGTAGAGCAGAGCTAGGCGCATGGGAGTGGTGTTTTACATGACACTGCAGGGACCAAGCTTATTCCTGGTAAAAGCAATGAAAGATAAAAATTATTTAGTGAGCTTTAGCTGTGAAATCATAGAATTATTGTTGAAAGCATCGCAGGCACAACCGTTGTCAAAACAGCTATAAAATTACAATGATTGGGTTCTCTCTACGCAATAGAAAATACCTACTTCAACTAAGAAGGAAACTACATCTTCACTAACAAAAATGAAAGGTACAAACTTTTCTGTGTTTTATTTAAGGACAGAGACAGGGAGACACCACTGCTGAATGATGATAAAAACCAGCCAAAAAAATCAGGAAGTGATGAAGATACAGAATCTGAATACGAGGAAGATTGACAAGACTTGGTTATTAGTGAAGTCTTGGCTATTTTACTATACGATAATATGTATGTGTCAGAATGTGTGTGTCAAAGGGTGAAAGTAATTATCATATTCTGTCATTTTAACGCTATCAGTACCCAATAAATGAAATTAAATCTATGCAGTTGACACTCAAGGACTCAAATACACGTTTCGTAGAGATATCTTGCTAAATATAACAATGCGTGAGCGGTCTGATGAATGGATAAGAGTAACATTGAAGATTTTACAAAGTGTAGGACATTGTAGATTCTTGGAAAGAAATCACTTAGATATAGTCTTGTATGGACCTTCTCTGTCTGCAAAGCAAAATTTAACACCCTAAAAATTATAGACAATTTAGATCTACTGTCTAAATAAACATTACAAGTACCTTCGCTGTCCGCAGGGGTAATATATAAAATTATTGGATAGTTTAGATGTAGGCTCCTGGCGAGATTGCGCACGCTCTGGACCTTCTCTGTCCGCTAGAGTACAATATACAGTAATACAACTAATGGACAGCGAAGATCCATGGTCACAATGTAAATTATATGGACCTTCATTTTCTGCATAAGAAATCTGACAAGATACTGGATGGTGTAGCTCATCCATGGTCATAAGGCAAATTCTACAGACCTTCACTGTCCGCAAGAACAACATAACATCTAACAAAGTATAGGACTGTGTAGGTCTGTACTCATAATGCATGTTGTTAATCTTCACTGTTCGCAAGGAAAACATATAACATTTGATAAGATATTGGACAGTTTGGATCCATAGTCATTTTGAAACTTTATGGACCTTCACTGTCCGCTAGGGCACTATGTAGTATCTTACAATGTTTTTTTTTTTTTTGTAGATTTATGCTCACAAAAGACATTAATTGGAACTTCACTGTCTGCAAGGAATCATATAATATCTTATGAAATATTGGACAGTGTAGATTCATGGTCGGAATGGACAGTATATGGACCTTCACTGTCCGCAAATGCAACTAAGAGTATCTTATTGGACAGTGTAGATTCTTCACCAGAATATCCATTATATTAACCTTCACTGTCCGCAAGGGCAACAAAGAACAACTTACATAATACTGTACAGTGTAGATCCATTGTCAAAATGCAAATGGTATGGACCTTCACTGTCCACAAGGGGAAAAAACAACATCAAATAGAAAATACGGGATTATGTAGATCTGTAGTCTGAATGCCTTTCATCCAAAAAAAGCAACATAATAACAATTTACAAAATGTAGAATCTTGGACAACATAGATCCATGGTCAGAATATACGTTATATTGACTTTCACTGGACAGTGTAGATATATCTAAGAATGGGCATTAAATGGACCTTCACTGTCCAAAAGGGCAACCAAGAACTTTTTACGTAATATTGGACAGTGTAGATCCCTGGTCAGAATGGACATTATGTGGACCTTGACTGTCTGCAAGCACAATATACAACATCTTTCAAAAATTGACAGTGTTGATTCATCAATATGAAAAATTATGGACCTTCACTATCCGCAAGGGCGACACTTTTTAAGCTCTCTTACAAAGTTTAGTTATTGTAGATTCATCGCTCACAAAAGACATAACATGAAACTTTACTGTCCGTAAGGAATTCTATAATATTTCGGAAAAATATTTGATATTATTGGTCTGTTATCAGAATGGAGTTTATGTATGAACCTTCACTGTCTGCAAGGGTAACATTTTACATCTTACAAAATATTGGACTGTGTAGATTCATTGCCAGATTGCCATTTGCCAGAACTTTCACAGTCTGCAAAGCGACAATGAATATCTAACAAAATACTTGAAAGAAGGTCCATGGTCAGAATGGACCTTCGCTGTCCGCATAGATAACAAAGAACATCTTACAAAATACAGTGTACATTCATAGACGTAAAGCAAATGGATCTTGACCGTCCGCAACGGTAAAATATATAACCCTACAAAATATTGGATTGTGTAAATCCGAAGTCTGAATGCGTATAATATTGGCCTTCACTTTCCAGTAGTGTAATATCCATCATCTTCAAAACATGGATTGTATAGATCCATAGTCAAAATGAAGATTTTACGGACCTTCACTGTCCACAACATTTAAAATGAAACATATTGGACAGTATAGATCCATGCTCACAATAGACATTATATAAACTTTCACTGTCCGCCAGGTATCACATAATATCTTGTAGAATATTTGAAAGTGTAGAGCAATGATCAGAATAGATATCATATGGTTATTCACAGTCCGCAGGGCATCATATAGTATATTATGATATTAAATATCGTATAAAATATGTGATATGGTCCTTTATCGTCCGCAAGGGGGACACAGAACATCTTACTAAATATTAGACAGCGAAGATCCATGGTCTGAATGCACCTTATATGAATCTGTACTGTCCACAAGGGCAACACACAGCATCTTCAGAAAAATTGACGTTTCGGTTCCAAAGTTATAAAGAAGAATTTATGGACCTCCACTGGCCACAAGGGCAACATATTTTATCTTACAAAGTACTGAAACATTGTAGATCCATGCTCACAATAGACATTGTATGGAACTTCTCCGTCCGCAAGACATCGTGTAATATTGAACGAAATGTTGGAGAGTGTAGATCCATGACCAGAATGGACATTTATATAGACCTTCAATGTACGAAAGAGTAACAGTAAACATCTTACAAAATATTTGAAAGTCAAGATTCATTTTGAGAACCTTCACTGTCAGCATAGATAACAAAGAATATCTTGCATGATATTGGACAGTGTAGATCTATAGTTATAATGCAAATGATATGTCCGCAAAGGCATATCATTGTCCGCAAAGGCAATAAAGAATATTTTACAAAATACTGGATAGCGTAGACTCATTGTCATATTGGACATACCGGGTAATACATTACACGGACCTTCACTGTCCACTGAAAAAACTGCACGCTCTGTACAGTCTGATCGTAAAACTACGCGGTCTACATACGAATTCAAAATTACCCTTTGGGCTGGAAAGATTTACAGAATTTTTATTGTTAAAGTGACATTTTTTCTCAAAGCTACATGTATTATATCATTTTGATGTGAGAGTGTGTGCTGTTTTGATTGAATGGACATACAGCCTTGTGTGCAAGCCTTTTTACCATCCACATATTTGAACCCAATGGTACAGTTGGAAAAAGTTATAGTAACAGCATGAGCTTGGTCAAAATTAATGTCACTGTTTGGTGTAGCCAATCAGAAATTGCGTTACTTTCAAATTAAAAAATGTTGAACATTAGGCAAAAAGTGTCATCATGAATGTTTGGTATATACAGGCCTATGTGCTATTAATACAAAATATACAGATGCACTAGGGAGATTGAATGCGTGACTGTTATTACCTGGGTAGAAGTTTATAAAACTTCTTTCATGCTCACCTCAGCTCTTCATAAAATTTCAAAATTGTACAAAGTTGAGTTGATACACCTCACAGAAATTTATTTTAACTTTTCAGAATTGTCTTTCCTTCTTCTTAATAAATGAATATAAGTATATTTTTCATATGTCTTATTCGAAAAAGCACTAATGAAATGGAAAGTTTGAGCACAAACTCAGTTGAGTATGAACTCAAGTTTTATAAGCTTGGGCCCTGGATTATAAGAAAATTTGGGCTCGAACATGAGACGAGTTAGTTGAAGTGACTGTTGAAATGTTGTTTCAAAGTGCTAATATATATTTATCTAATTATTTATTCATTCATTCATTCATTTATTTGAATCACGAATTATCACATATTGATCGATCAATAAACAACTGTGTGAGAGTCAAACATAGAATTCCAATATTTTCAAATCACAACAAGCTGGGTTTGAAATAAAGTTTTGTACACTTACGTACCATTTACGATACCATATAAGCTATTTTAAATTTACTTTGAAAATAGTTTTACCCACGAAGAACGATGAATTACTACCTACGAACGACAATAAAGGTCTTGCAAGCTCACTTTTTAAAACATCTTCTTGTTTCTTTCATACAGGGTAGTTAATCCTTATATCACATGTTTTACATGAATGTAACCCATATATGAGCCATGCTCTGGCAAAAGGGTGGCTTAATTCGTCTCCGTGGTGAATCATACCGATCAAGACATCCCATAAGTAGGGATACATGAAATCCACTTTGTCTAACAACCGACTGTATCATAAGGTAGACTGGTCCTTGGACATACAGAAAATTCATCAGTAGCGAAAAGTTTCGGCCCTAGCCAGCCTGCGCCGGTTGCGCAGGCTCACCTGGGTCAATAGTTTTCGCAGATGCATTTAGCGCCTTTTGACAGAGCTTGGCTCATATTTAAGCTTGAGTCATGTCCATAGTGAGTCTTTTACATGGATGTTCCCACAATCGTTTGTTACCATTCCGTTTGGGGAGGTAGTTTACTGCATAAATGATGAAAGAGAGAAACATTTGGTGTTCAGAAAAATGCTGTAGTTGAATCATATGAAGGAAGAAGAAACGATTGCTTGTTACAAGCAGTTGCTTCTTTTCTTCATAACTTTGGCAGCTGTTAATTACTAAAATCGTCATATTTGTATGCTAAAGGATTGAAGATATAATATCTTAGTGGATATCTATGAGAACTTCTGAATCCCAAGGAGTTTCTCCCTGCGTCGCATTTTTTACAAAAGTGGTCAACCACAAAGTCTGCATGTAGTAATGCATCAAGTCTTTACCAGATGACAAAATATTAGATTTTATCCAATTAGGACCATTTGCAGACGACATACTTAATGCTGCTCAAATGATTGGGTTTGTCTTTGAAAAGTTAGAAAACATGGTGGAAAAAGGAGAAAATGCTGGTTATTAGCATTTTTCTCTTTTTCCCACACTGTTTTCAAAAGCTTTCTTCAGGGTCGTTAAAACTCGGGATTGTCTGGTAGAGACAGTGCCAGACATCACATTCAGTGCGGTCATATTTTAATCTAAACTTAAACGAACAAGTTGTTTTGATTGGTGCCTTTGAGGTCAATTATAGGAGACTGGCAGACGGCCATAATGTACTGTCATTTATTGATGTCTGAATCAGTTAGAGCAATTGAAGATGACAATATCAGTTCTTGATGGCAATTTTTATTCTAGTATTTGCAAAATTCACCTGTTAGATTCGAACGTAGGACAATCGATGTACATACACTCGTTGACTCTTTACCAAACGACAAAATTTTAAACTGGTTCAAATTGAAAGCATTTGCAGACGACATAATGAATGTGACTCATACACTGAAGTTGGTTATAGGAAGGGTAGAAAACACTTTGCAAAACGAAGAAAATGCTGGTTACCAGTATTTTCTACTTTTCCCACAACGTTTTCAAAAGCATTTTTAGGCTCGTTAAGGAACATTTTTGACAAAGTAACGTCCGAATGTATTTAAAAGAAAAAATGATCGGGATGGAACCCAGGCTAAGACGACCCGAATCACCTCGCTTCACTTTGTCGTCTGGCACTACCTCCAAAACGCAACAGTCTAAAAATTTAATGTCTGCAAAAGAACTAACCATATTGTGAGTAAGACGTGTTATGATAAGGCCAAACAGAATTCCACACCAACTTGGCTATACTCGCCCAGCCGGACAGCTCAGAAGATATTGTACAGGGCAACTAACCTGGAGTTCGTGAGCTTTAATCGCAGCTCGGCCCAACTGTGATTGCCATTGCAACATGATTCACTTCACTCTCACTGCTTTGCATAGTTTCGATGATGTTTACAAAGGAAGACAGTCTGTGGCTTTGGGAAAAAAGGTACGCAAAATACTAGTTGAGGAAATTCTGTGGACAGGTGAGATGCTGGCCTTGACGTGACTGAAATTATGTTGAAAACGGCTTTAAACATCGACAAACTAGTGCACACGCAGCTGCCTCCCGCTCTCCTCACATACACCCCAGCACACACACTATCATTTATTTCTAAACTCCTTAAGCGATAGTTTAAAAAAAAAAAGAGTATGTCTGTCGTGTAACAAGTTCTCCGGCTTTTACGATAAAAATAAATTGGATCTCTGTTCGTCAATACGGATTGTTTGTCGAAGAGGGTACGGCGTTGATCAACCCAATTAAGATGTCAATTTCGATGTCTGACAGCTTTGGTGCTTTTAGTAGTCGCGTGAGTGTTTTACATGTTGAGACAGAGAGGGACAAATAACTGTAATAACAGCAAATGTCCTCTCGACTGATTGTCCACCTTTGAAAACTTAAGTAAAAACTTAAAGGAAGTCGAGAGAGATAGAAGACATTACTTTCCTACTTTTGTAACATAGAGCTTCTGAAAACCGGGGCAAGATGATTAATCGCTCGCAACAAGCCATTTCTTGTTTTGCCAGTATGCTTTCAGTCGTATTCATTTATCAAACTATAATGTCAACTATCCTTTTTTAAAAAAAAACTCAACCTTGCAAATATGTTTCATGGAGTAATGATTTAGGGATATTGACTCGAATGATTAAATGTAGCAGTCGAGTTTACTAAATATGGACATTCACAGATACAGTCCACGATACAGTCCATGTGGTTGAATAGTTCCAAGTGACAGATACCGGAAAATACACTGACACGTACATTATTTCCTTATTTTGAGGGATGTTCAATGTGACAGAGTCGCATCTATGGTTGACGTTCTTTCTACGGCTTTCAACATGGATCGATAATCTCAGAAAGACATTCGCAAATTCTGCTTAAAGGCCTATAAAGTCATAATATTGAATGAGTCATGCTCTGTGAAAAGGGGGGTTTAATGCTTCTGCAAAAACTATCGACCCAAGTCAACTTGCGGGGGTTGACCTGAGTCGAAACGTTTTGCTTTTGTTGAATTTTCTACCTGTCAAAGGACAGATCTCCCCCATGGATCAGCTGTTAGACATAACGGATTTTCTGGATCCATAAATATGTAATGACTTGCGTGGTATAATGCTTCACGGAGATGCATTAAACCCCCTTTCCTAGAACGGCGCTCACTGGTTATATTAGCGATAACCTATAAGCTACTGAGCGCGACCCACTGACCTTTTGCGGACAGTGTAGATCAAGATCAGACTGCACAGAACGTGCAGTCTGATCATTGATCTACACTGTCCGATACGGTGAGATCTCTCCGAAGAGCAAAATTTTTAAACCTTGAACTATGGTTTTTCACTCTTAGCTGTAAACCTTTAGTTTGTTATATTTAGCAGCTTAACTCTTTACCAAACGACAAAATTATAGACTAGTCCAAATTGAAAGCATTTGCAGACGACAAATTAAATGTGACTGAAAAATTAAAATTTGTTTTCGGAAGGGTAGAAAACATTGTGGGGAAAGGAGAAAATGCTGGTTACCAGCATTTTCTCCTTTTCCCACAATATTTTCAAAAGGATTCTTTCACAGGGTCGTTAAAAGTCGGGATTGTGTGGTAAAGAGTTAAGGGTTACGTAAAGCAGGTGCCTGTTGCACGTAGTTACGTGATGTGCCTATCATACCTATGGTGGCACTTATTTCTGTCCCAGCCAATAAAACTTGACACTCGTCTATACTTCAAGCCTTCCCAGACAAACAGAGGTAAATACGGCTTAACTCTTTACCAAACGACAATATTCTAGACCAGTCCAAATTGAAAGCATTTGCAGACGACAAAAAAAATGTGGCTCAAAAACTGAAATTTGTTTTGGTAAGTGTAGAAAACGTTGTGGGAAAAGTAGAAAATGCTGGTTACCAGCATTTTCTCCTTTTCCCACAATGTTTTCAAAAGGCTTCTTTCTCAGGGTCGTTAAAAGTCGGGATTGTGTGGTAAAGAGTTAAATGATGGAACCCGTCTTTGCAAGGGTAGAAACAATTAACGGAAGCTATTGTAAAGCATTTTTTTTATTCCAAGTACACAGGCTAGCTATACGATTAGCTGAGACGTTCTGTCTTAGCCAATCGGAGACCTAGTCTTAGAACTCTGAGTTTGTGCAACAGTGTATGGAACATCCCTGATCAATGGTATAGACCCAAGAAATTCAATAACAGAGCATATTTTACATAATATACGCACTTACTGCCATTTCATACTTGATTATTTTAAAACTACTTTGAGTTTGTTTTTTTTCTCAACGTTTGTTGTATAAGCTTCGAAGCCAATCGGAAACCTAGTCTTAGAACTCTGAGTTTGTGCAACAGTGTATGGAACATCCCTGATCAATGGTAAAGAGCCAAGAAATTCAATAACAGAACATATTTTACATAATACACACACTTACTGCCATTTCATACTTGATTATTTTAAAATTACTTTGAGTTTTTTGGGTTTTTTTTTTTTTCTCTCAACGTTTGTTGTATAAGCTCCGAAGGTCACATGGGGTTTTCGTAAAGAAATAAACTTTATTCTCGATTTAGAAAATACAAGTCACGGCTAAAGCTCGTGTAATCTTGTTACTATGCTTGCAGAATAACATGAAGAGCCGTAAAGAATACTTCATTAACCTTACTCTGCTAAAGAAATGAAATGAAACTTTCAAGCCGATGGTAAAAACCCAAATTTTGCTTTTTCCAATGGTACTTTTTTGGAAAAAGATAGCTCCTTATCGGACAGTGAAGATACAAGATCAGACTGCACGTTCTGTGCAGTCTGATCTTGTATCTACACTGTTCGCAAAAGGTCGGTTAGTCGGACTGAGCAGCTTAAGGTATAACGATCCAAACTCAATGTTTTTTTTTGTCATTTTTATAGGTATAACGGCTATAAATCTGCCAAAACCAATTATAGAAAAGGTAAGTTGAGCTGCCAACGTAAAGCAGAACGGGTTTTCTTCATATGTCTTCCAAGACCACTAAAAGCGTTCAGACAAAATGAGATAAACACTTTCATAGTCATACACACCACAGACTTAACAAAAATCATAGCTCTTTTTGACTAGACCTTCCGACAAATTTCGAACGATGCAGATTCAAGATTAGACTGCACATTATGTGAAACCTGATCTCGATCTGCACTATCTGTTATCCATAGAATGCGAAATATTAAACTTATTGATATCTTGTGCAACTTCCTCTCAATCTGACTGAAAGAGGCCTGATAAGTGGAGACACTGCAGGCAAAATATTTTTTTCTACGATTAGAATACAAATGAAATTACAGTCTGATCTTGATCTACGCCGCCCACGAAAATCCTTTTTGCCGCTCAAAACTTGCTAAGGATTAGCTTTTAGGCTGCTAAGCGCGACTCACTGACCTTTTGCGGATAGTGTAGATTAAGATCAGACTGCACAGAACGTGCAGTCTGATCTTGGATCTACACTGTCCGATAAGGAGATATCTGTCCTCCAAAAGTACCTTTGAAATAGGAAAATTCGGGTTTTTACTATTGGCTTGAAAGTTTCATTTCTTTTATTTAATAGGATAAGGGTTAAGACTGATAATTGCACGTTATAGCAATGCTTCCCCCCCCCCCCCCCCCCCCCCAATCTGGCTGAAAGGGACGTCTATAAAGTGGATACACTGCAGACAAAGCTAAATATCTGTTATTGGAACACCAGGAAAGTACAGTCAGATCTTCCTTTATACTTCATCCAATTTGCCAACAGTATGCTGTGGAGAGACGTTCCAATCCACCGCGACTGAAAGAGATGTCTATATGGTGGACAAAGGTTCTTGAAATACCAGGATAGGATATAATCTGATCTTGGTCTAACTTTTGGTAAAACCCATCCCGTCTGCCTATTTTGTCTGCCTACTGCAGACATAGGTTGTTGGAACACGAGGAAAGGATACAATCTGATCTTGGTCAGAATTTTGGTAAAACCCATCCCGTCTGCCTATTGTGTGCAAAGGATAGCTGTACCGATCCCCCTCGACTGAAGGCTCCAGGCATCTATTTAGTGGATACACTGCAGACAAAGTTTTTATCTGTTATTGGAACAGCAGGAAATATTTTGCTCTGGTTTATCACAAGTACGGAATTACTGAAGGAACTGCCTCTTAGGTAAGTATGCTTTTTAATTGTTTTAGTTTCTCTCTCCCGATTTTTATATATGCCAGTGCATGTATTTATATTGTGAATTTGGAAATTGGTAATTTTTGGTCAACAAATAATGCCACGAGCCCACTGTTTATTTGAATTGTACGCATTTGATCAGAATTTGTCATTAATACACTTTCTTGATTAAGAAAATGCTAATTTTGAAATATTAACAACGGTATAGATATTGAAAATGGAACTTGAATAGGTCGTGACGCGGGTGCATAAATTGTAGGACATGGACTTTCCTAGTATATAAACAGCTGTATTTACAGAATCAGCTTAAAATATTTCCAAGGCATTTTGGGCCTAACTTCTCATCTACAATCCTTTCTAAATAAATCACAGTATACAAATCAACGCTGCTGCAACATTATGATATAAACGTTAAAACCGTTATCAAATTTGATAGCAAACAACTGTAACTCTTTACCAAACGAAAAAATTTTAAATCAGTCCAAACTGAAAGGATTTGCAGACGACAAAATAAATGTGAAGGAAAAAATTGGTTTTTGTCTTGGGAAGGATAGAAAACATTGTGGGAAAAGGAGAAAATGCTGGTAACCAGCATTTTCTCCTTTTCCCACAATGTTTTCAAAAGGCTTCTTTCTCAGGGTCGTTAAAAGTCGGGATTGTGTGGTAAAGGGTTAAACATTCTTCACTAAAGCTTCTGGTACACAGCTGTCCAGATTGTTCCATGTAGGTACCCAAAGAAATGTTTTTGATGACAAACTTACGGTTTTAGACCAAGAAAAATACCTTTACCCTTACCTGTATATGCAGGGTTAGACTTTTAAAGAAAGATGAGATAGGTGCCTCCTTTATGAAATAGAAAAAAAAATCAAGAAATATCTTTAAAAGATAGACGGCGTAAGAGGGACTGGGAAATAAATATTTAAACTCTATAATTGTTGCTCAAAATGGAGAAAAATAGTTTAAAAAAAAATAACCTCGGAAGGAATTTCCTCTTTTTCCTCATTGTTTTTCATAGTCGTAAAAAAAGAGGAATTTTTAACTAGGTATGTATTTCAAGATATATTTCAAGATTACAAAACATCGTTGAAAAAGATAAAAGTTTTAGAAAAACTGTACAGACACACTTGAACAAAATAGCATCAGAATGTGGTCACCCATTCGAGCACTAACCTTAGTGTGCGTCGCTTAACTTCATCGGAGAGCCGCGCAACATACCGCTGTGACTGCTGCTTGAACATTTATTGCGCAAGGTCCCGTCGAATAAACAATTGCACATTTCTGACCAATCACATATCACCATCTATTCATTCGGGTTCATTATACCAAGAAGTTGGTCAAAAGCCGGCGCATTCAGCTACGCCGACAAACAGTTGCTATGAAAGGTCAAAATGTGCGTCCTTTAGTTCAGATAGGTGCTGTTGTAATAAATAGCACTGAATGTCAAGTTGTGTCCCCATCCCGGTCACCTGTTAGTTTTGAATATTTTTGTTATGCTACAGTGTAGCAATAATTTCATAATATTTTCTTTTTTAAAGGGTGAATCCTAATTCCATCTCTACTTAATTTATGGATTCTTAATCCTCAGGCTGCTAAGCGCGACTCACTGAGCTTTTGCGGACAGTGTAGATCAAGATCAGACTGCACAGAACGTGCAGTCTGATCTTGGATCTACACTGTCCGATAAGGAGATATCTTTCCCCCCGAAAAATATCTTGGATATAGCAAAATTACTTTCCCCCCGAAAAATATCTTGGAAATAGTAAAATCTACTTATTTAGCAAGATATAGGTTAACAGTTTGAATTCTAACCCTTTCCCAAACAAGCCCTGGTTTTCACGTGTCTGCAGTACAAGTCTTTTGCAAACACTGTGGGAAAAGGAGAAATTGCTCGTAACGAGCAATTTCTCCTTTTCCCACAATGTTTTCTACCCTTTTGGAGAACTTTCTGTCATTTTCATCAAATTTAAAATTGTCGTCTGCAAACTCTTTCAATTTGGACTAGTCTAAAATTTATCGTTTGGGAAAGGGTTGAATTCTCTTCCTTTTAGCTCAGGATTAATTGATTGATTGTATGGTGTTTAACGCCGTTTTCAGCATTATTTCAGTTATATCGCGGCGGCCAGTGCACCTATCCATGCTTTCCTGGAGTTTCTTGTACCAGTACTCCGCACAATATTCTTTCCAAGCCACTGGCTGCTTTCCCACATAACCATTGTCGAAACAATGGTCAGCGGTGAGAGAGGAATGAATCCTGTCGCAATGACTATCATCAATCCTCGGAAAGAATTTGGCCAAGCCTGGGATCGAACCAGCGACCTCCTGTTCTCAAATCTTGTACGCTACCGACTGAGCTACGGGGCTTGGCTTTTAGCTCTGGAGCTAAAATCACTAATATTCGGATTTTATGGAATAATATTGATCGCTCTTATTACAAAAAGTTTGAGAGTCATCAAACTTTTTTCTTGTGTTTTTTAACCTTCGTGTCTTAGTGTAAAGCCTAAATCACGTGAATAAGCTCGATAACATTATATCAAAAGGAAAAGTTGTCCATTTAGTTTTGCTAAAAAGTTTCAAAAGTGTTCTTTTGTTAGACGAAAAGGAATAATCTTGATTTGATATGTTTCAGTGAGAATGCCGAGTACATATTATACTGTTTTTATGGCAGAGTAGATCAATATCGGACAGCACAGAACTTGTAATCTAGCAATTGATCCACACTGTCAGATATTGTATCTGAAATTTCAGTCCCAACAACCTTGCAGTAATTAAGTCTTTCCCAAACAAGTCCTGGTTTTCACGTGTCTGCAGTACATGTCTTTTGAAAACACTGTGGGAAAAGGAGAAATTGCTCGTAACGAGCAATTTCTCCTTTTCCCCCAGTGTTTTCTACCCTTTTTGAGACCTTTCTGCCATTTTCATCAAATTTAAAATTGTCGTCTGTAAACTCTTTCAATTTGGACCAGTCCAAAATTTGTCGTTTGGGAAAGGGTTAAGTCTTTCGTATGCGCCAAACTGTCTATTTCTATCTTATTAGCAGTCTGACGGCTTAGCTGACATTACATAACTGTGTCACAGATCGATCGTTATCCATAAGTAGAAAGACGCGTCTCACGAACTTTTTCTATTTTTTTTTTCTCCTTAGTGAAATAGCACAGTGTTTTATGTGTCCTTTTTCTTTAACATACATGTAACCCAACCATTTTTTTTCCCTAATTTGAGCCATGCTCCGTGAAAAGGGGGGCTTAATGCATCTGCGAACAGTCAAGAACAGACTGAATCATGGGGTAGAGTGGTCCTTGGAGATACAGAAAATTGACCAATAGCGAAAAGGACTGTGCAGGCTGACCTTGGTCGATACTTTTCGCAGATGCATTAAGCCCCCTTTTTAGAGAGTATGGTTCATCTTTTTTTATTCCTTAGAGCGCCGAATAAACCCAGAAACACATTTTCTGTCTAGAAATAAGGCCCAAATGATCACAATTTCAAGGTTATCCTTGTCTAAAAGTTTTTCAGCAAAGGAAACAGTGTAGATCAAAGGTCATGCTGTACGTTTGTGCAGTCTGATCGTTATCTACACGGGCGGTAAAGGCAACTATAGTTGTGAAAGGCGCTTCAGGGGTTAAAAGGTCATATAACCCGTATGTATGTAAGTACGTAGGATTACATGTATTCTTTGTACTTAGCAAACTTTGGGTAGTATGGACGGGTCACTGACATTGCGTGATAGATACTACTTCGATTCCAGTATCTAGGAGAGATCAAATCAAACAAAGCAATTGCAGGTGCTATTTTGAGCAAAAACTTCTTTTGATCTCGTTCAGTATTAAACAAATGCTGTTTTTACACGGTTGCGTGTCCAAATACGTTAAGCCTATGTAAGTACCAGACAAGTTCATTTTTATCTTTTACAACTTTTCCCGGTTGGATTCCTTCTCCATGTCGCTGTCTCGCTGTCTAGCCGCGGACTGGTGAAGGTCATGGCGACAGTCTTCATTCCTTTTCCACTGATGAACTTATTTAGACTTTGATAGTGTCGGAGAGCACTTGGACAGTTGCACTGGCCGCTGTGATGTATGTATGATCAGAATTCTTTTATGGGTGGATAAAAACGCTCCTCAATCCTTTAGCAAACAGTTTTTGAGTTTTAACGACCTTGAGGAAGAGGGTTTCGTACATTACGTATATATATATATAGGCACATGATCTTACAGAATTACATAGCTACAAGGTAATGTACGTATATATATAGGCACATGATCTTACAGAATTACATAGCTACAAGGTAATGTACGTATATATATATATAGGCACATGATCTTACAGAATTACATAGCTACAAGGTAATGTACGTATATATATATAGGCACATGATCTTACAGAATCACATAGCTACAAGGTAATGTACGTATATATATATAGGCACATGATCTTACAGAATCATATAGCTACAAGGTAATGTACGTATATATATATAGGCACATGATCTTACAGAATTACATAGCTACAAGGTAATGAACGTATATATATAGGCACATGATCTTACAGAATTACATAGCTACAAGGTAATGTACGTATATATATATATAGGCACATGATCTTACAGAATTACATAGCTACAAGGTAATGTACGAAACCCTCATCCTCAAGGTTCAAATTTTCAAGTTTCATGTTTTATTTAAATCAAAATCCAGAACATATATATATATATATTGTTGCTATTTATATCTCTATGTTCTGGATTTTGATTTAAATAAAACTTGAAACTTGAAAATTTGAAACTTTATAAAGTTGTGGTAGAACGAAGAAATGATGGTTGCCAGCATCTTTGTTTATCCTGCTGTTTTCTATCCTTTCAAAGACAAATCCTTTCAATTAAGCCATTTCTAATCCGTCTTCTGCAAATGCATTCAATATGGACGGGTATGAAGTTTCGTTGGTTGGTCAGTGCATACACAAATATCTCTCTCTCTCTCTCTCTCTCAGCAATAACATATGAGCCATGCTCTGTGAAAAGGGTGCTTAATGCATCTCCGTGATGCATGATACCAAGTAAGCAATCACATAATTATGGATCAGCAATAGCCACTGTTTTTAACAACCAACTGAATTATGAGGTAAATTGGTCCTTTGGCACGTAGAAAATTGACCAATAGCGAAAAGTTTCGGCCCAGGTCAGCCTGCGCGGATCCGCGCAGGCTAACCTGGGTCGAAACTTTTCGCAGATGCATTAAGCCCCTTTTTCACATATGTATAAACGTATTTGAAATCTGTTTTAAAGACGTTACAGTCAGATCACCTGGCATCATCCAACTAGTCTTCTATAACTGCGAGGAATGTCCATAAAACTATCTCCAATTCCTGTTTCACATAGAGAGATGAGCTATGCTCTGTGAAAAGGGGGCTTAATGCATCTCCGTGATGCAGTATACCAAGCAAGACAACGCATGATTATGGATCCATAAAATCCATTTTGTCTCGAGTGAATCGTGAGGTAGACTGATCCGTTGACATACAAAAAAAAAATTGACATAATATTATGGCGAAAAGTTTCGGCCAGGTCAGCCTGCGCGGACTGCGCAGGCTGACCTAGGCCGATACTTTTCGCAGAAACTTTGAGCCCCATTTTCACAGAGCATGACTGAAATATAAGTTACGATCTTTCTACTCTGTTAACCCTTTACTTGACTTCAAAAGTTCAGACTTTCTCATATTAAAAGCATTTGCAAACAGCAGATCAATTATGGTTCAAGTGACGAAGCCTGTCTCTTTGAGAGTAGAAAATCTTGTGAGAAAAGAAGAAAGCGCCGGTCATCAAAATTTTCTCCTTTTCAAACAATGTTTTGAAAAGCCTTCTTCTCTAGGTTAACACACAGGGGGGGTTTGGTAAAGGGTCAATAAATAAAACACCTTGTGTGGCTGATAAGTATGTATCGTGTAACACTGTTTATAGGTTAATTTTATTTATCACAGAAATGAATCGAGTTATTAGTCTATCGAGCAAGGATGTAACTTACTGGGTTTTTCGTTGGACTCAGATAATGTTTAAAACGGTGTAGAACACTATTCATTCATTCATTCATTCATTCATTAAATTAAATTAAATTAAATAGAGAGTTCCTTAACTTTCCTGGTTGCCATAAGTAACTCGATCTGTTTCTCAAAATTACGGCATGCGCCTCTTTTAAGGAGGTGCGAGCACCGTTTACTTCCGCTACATGTTTCTTTCGTTTTCCGCCATGTTGGATAAATAGGTTCAAAGATTTTGAAATTATTTTGAAGGACTAGTCTTTAGGGTTAGAATTAGAAAAGTATCTAGAATTATTGATTAATTCGACCGCATGTTTTTCTTTTGAACGGCACTATCTTCAAAAGCACTAAATGTCAACCACAACTGTACATATACGACTTTTTGCCTCCTGCACTTGACAGCTTAAAAAGAAAAAAAAAAGATGAGAAAAAAGCAACTGCTGGTATCAAGCAACTGCTCCGTTTCTCCAGATGTTTTCATACAAATTTAAAAGAGACTTCCCTAGTTATGTTCGTCAGTTACTATTGATGATATGCTTACACTTTTAGAGTGTCCAAAAATAGCTTTGCTGCATTAAAACCTGTCATCGACATCGATTGTGAAACAATTTCCTCAGTATGGACATTTATCGTGCTGACCGATTTGTTTCTGAAAACTAACACTCGCAATATTGCCGTGAGGTTCCTGTATCTAGTTTTGTATACATTATGTAGTAATTCCACATATAATGTTTCTATAATATGTTCTCTCTTATGTGTTATAGAAACTCTCTCTCTCTCTTTATAATATGTTTGATATGTAAGAAATATGAAAATCGTTTGTTTTGTGGCAGGTCAGGGATATTGTATAATGAATACGCAATATTTTCAATTTTTGGCCTAGTCACTCTCGTAGATATCTGTTCTCGGTTACTGGGTGAATAGATTCATGGTATCAGGGTCCGTATTCACCGACCAGTCTTAAGAATATTTCCAGTCTTATTCTCCGGAATTTTCTAAATTTTAAAGTAACACAACTTCTGAATAGCTTGACCATATGGTTTAGCCACCTAGAAGTTACGATACTGTCAAATTTAGAAAAGCATGGAGAATAAGACTAAGAACGTCTTAAACCTTTCTCAAATGACAAATTTTTGACTGGTCCAAATTGACAGAGTTTGCAGACGACAATTTTACATTTGATAAAAATGGCAGAAAGGTCTCAAAAAGGGCAGAAAACACTGTGGGAAAAGGAGAAATTGCTCGTTACGAGCAATTTCTCCTTTTCCCACAGTGTTTTCAAAAGACTTGTACTGCAGACACGTGAAAACCAGGGCTTGTTTGGGAAAGGGTTAAGAACGTCTTAATACATCCTAACAAGCAATTGTATGTTTATTATCCTACTTTTCTTGCTCATTTTCGGTTTCAAGTTGTCTGTGTTCCACCTAAAATGCCGTCATTTGTTGACTTTTCAACAAAAGTATTTCGATCTTAATCCCGACTCACCGACCTTTTGCGGACAGTGTAGATCAAGATTAGACTGCACAGAACGTGCAGTCTGATCTTGGATCTACACTGTCCGACAAGGAGATATTTGTCTCCGCAAAAAAGTTTGAAACAGCATTATTCGAGTTTTTACCATCGGCTTTAAAGTTTCGTTTAAGTTATTAAACAGGATAAGGGTTAAGAAGAAATAAGCCGAATATGAATTCCAATGATAGTCATGGGGAAAGCATTAGGACTCTACCTTATCTATGATAAAAGGATCAGTTTACTTAACTCCTATCCTGCTAAATAAGTTAAATAAAACTTTAAAGCCAATGGTAAAAAGCAGACTAATGTTATTTCAAACTTTTTTTTTTAGAAAAATATCTCCTTATCGGACAATGTAGATTCAAGATCAGACTGCACGTTCTGTGCAGTCTGATCTTGATCTGCACTGTCCGCAAAAGGTCAGTCAGGCGTGCTTAGCAATTTTAGGGTTAAGAGACCGAGGCCCGGATTCATCAACCACTTTTGATTACGTTGATTGTCTTACTCCCAGGAATTTTCTGAATTTCAAAATTACACAACTTCTGTTTGGCTAAACCATTTTGACTGGCTGAGCCAAATAGTTAAGCCAATCAAAAATTATGATACTGTCTAAATTTAGACTGTCAGACTAGGATTGTTATTTGGAATGGCTGGTGAATAAGGACCCGAATCTAATTAGGGAGTACGGTTTTGCTTTTTATATAATTATGTTTACTGACATTTGGGCTGTCTGATATGGCAATAACATCTGAATTTATCGTGAACAAAACAAACTAATGGATCGTTGTTTTCTTGCTGCCCATCCTGTTTTGGTTATTACATTAACGACGACCACTTCATCACAAATGGCTATAACAGCGCTCAGTTGATGTGAGTCACGCTCTGCGAAAGGGGGATTTAATGCATCTGCAAAAAGTATCAACCCAGGTCAGCCTGCGCAGTCCGCGCAGGCTGACCTGGGTTGAAACTTTTTGCTATTGGTCAGCTTTCTGCATGTCAAGGGAAAAGTCTACCGCATGATTCAATCGGTTGTTAGACAAAATATATTTTATTATGATGACTCGTTAGATATAATGCATCACGGAGATGCGTTGATGTCCTTTTCACAAGAGCACTACCCATATGGTATTGAACCTGCTATTCCTGGGTTTCAAGCCACTTTCGATACCGACTGAGCTACCCGACTCGAATCTACATGCAGGTATGGATAGAATTTAGAGAAACTGAATTACTTTCATAGGGAAACTGAATTACTTTCATAGGGAAACTGTATTACTTTCATAGGGAAACTGTATTACTTTCATATGGAATCTGTATTACTTATGGGTTTTGTTGTTGTTATTGTTGTTGTTTTTTCGTAGGTACGAATTTTCTACGTCCTTACAGGAGGGAAACATGTTGTGGCCAGAAATTTGCAATCGCTTATTGCCCAATGATTTTTCATTGCAGTCTCGTCTTGAATCTGCACCCTCTGCTACCTGATGCTTATCTGTAATTAAAAAAAAAAAAACCTCTATATTGTCTATTACCATAAACAATTTCAAATGCAGTGAAAAAAAGTCGAATTTATATGGGTCATGCTCTGGCAAAAGGGGGCTTAATGCATCTCCGTAATGCATGATACCAGTGAAGCTATCACACAATTATGGACCCATGATTGCCACTTTTTTTAACAACCGACTTAATCGTGAGGTAGACTGGTTCTTAGACATACAGGAAATTGACCAATAGCGAAAAGTTTCGGCCCAGGTCAGCCTGCGCGGACTGCGCAGGCTGACCTGGTCGATACTTTTCGCAGATGCATTAAGCCCCCTTTTCACAAAGCATGGCTCATATAGATAGCAGCAAAAGATTTAAACCAAGAAATCGTTGAAGTGGGCTCTAAATCAAGTATTCCACTCCTATGATATAGAAACGACAGAAAAAAAACCTATTTAACCGTGCAATTCAGAAAATTGTCTTCTCGTTTTCTTAGAGTTGTTCGGTGGAAAATTAGATTTTGCGACCTCACGTTCCCATAATGACGGCTCTTTTCAAAATGCAAATTGCATTTTACGCTTCGATTTCTTAGGTTACTCGTAGAAGAGGTTTTTTCCCCGGCTTCCCGATGTTTGAGACTGAATATGTTGAAGTGTCTAGCCATTAGCAGAGGGTTTCTCTGGTTCAACGTTTAACCCTTTACCACACAATCCCTACTTTTAACGACCCCCAGGAAAAAGCCCTTTGAAAACATTGTGGGAAAAGGAGAAAATGCTGGCAACCAGCATTTTCTCCTTTTCCCACAATGTTTTCTACTCTTTCCACACCCAAAATAATTTTTGTGTCGGGTTTATTTTATCGCCTGCAAATGCTTTGAATTTGGACCAGTCTAAAATTTTGTCGTTTGGTAAAGAGTTAAGTCGTTGGAAATCCGGATTCCGCCCCCATTGACGTTGCAGCTTTCTCTCTGTACTCATTTAATAATAATAATAATAATAATATCTTTATTTTATGAAGGGTAAAACATTAAGACATATTTCAAGTCTTTTTTACAATGTTGCCTTCAAAATGAGTGGAATAACAATAATAATGATGGTAATAATATCGAAATTAATGCAGATATTGATGACTGATACTTATGATTGTGGTGTTTGAAAATGAAGAAGATGAATTAATGGTAAAATAATGATGGAATCTGAAATCTACGGACAGACACACGTTTCTATACTGTCAGAGCCATAATTTCAGAGCCATTAACCTTATATTAACCCTTCACCACACAATCCCGACTTTTAACGACCTTAAGAAAGAAGCCTTTTGAAAACATTGTGCGAAAAGGAGAAAATGCTGGTAACCAGCATTTTCTCCTTTTTACACAATGTTTTCTACCCTTGCCAAATGAAATTTCATTTTTTTTATTCACATCTATTTTGTCGTCTGCAAATGCTTTCAATTTGGAGCAGACTGAAATTTTGTCGTTTGATAAAGAGTTAACCCTTATCCTTACCCTGCTAAATAAGTGAAATTAAACTTTCAAGCCGATTATAAAAACCCAAATTTTACTCTTTCAAAGGTATTTTTTGGGGAAAACTCTCTTTATCGGACAGTATAGATCAAAGATCAGACTGCACGTTCTGTGCAGTCTGGTCTTGATCTACACTGTCCGCAAAAGGTGATTGAGTCAAGGTTAGCAGACGAAGGGTTAAAAAGAACCCTCGAAAGACGTCTGTTAACTGTTTATCAAACAATCTGGAGTTTTCGTGACCCTAAATCAGAGGGCATTTAAAAATTATCTTGGAAAAAGAAAAATGTGGGCAACCAGTGTTTTCTCCTTTTCTCAAAATGTTTTTCTTTTCATTCAAAGGCAAATTTCAAATTTCATCATTTGGACTACATTTTTTTCTTTTTTTTTTTTAATTTGTAGAATGGAAACGCTTTGACTATGTTCGCGCCTTAAATCGTATCCTTTGGTATTAGATTAAGAAAGCTATCGCCGTGATATGACGAAAACAGTGTAAAAGGCGTTTAGTTTAAACATATTTTATTGCCAAGTATTTTACAAGAATATAATTTACAACATAGAACAATATACACAATCAAAGGACAAGGCGAAAGGGTCTGACCACAAGTTCTCTCAACTTAGATTCGGTCATTCCCTTTATAAAATTACATTTTTTTTTAGAGTCGCCCGTTTTTGCTTTTGGCTTTTTAATATGCATTAAGTTTTCATTTGATTTTTGACGACAATTTTGTTCCAGTTACGCACTAACATCGTAATGGCAATTGATAAATTGATAAATCGAGTTGGAAAAGAAAATAGGACATTTTTATATAAAAGAAAATGAAGGGAAAAAAAAAACACTCAGATTTTAGATTTTAACTAAATGATTACTGTAGATTAATCGTAAGTCAATGGCGAATTGGTCAAATAAATTATCAATTGCTGCTTCAGGATTACTTGAATCGTCCTGTATCTTTTATATAAGTTTGTACAGTCCTAAATATCAATGAGTTGTCTTCGAAACTGAGATTATCAGATCCATACAATAGAATGTTGATATTTAATGGATGAAATCGACGTAAAGTTTGAAAGAGATTATTTCTCTGTATTGCGTATTGTGTACATCTGAAGAAATAATGTTCAGCATCTTCTTGATCGTAACCGCACCTACAGCTTGCATTTTGAGATATATAATTCGAGAAAAGGTCAAAGTTCAGATTGCTGCACCTGTTACGAATTCTTGTATGTACAACAGAGAGATGGCGTTTACCGACGAAATAGTGCTTAGGAACATCAGAAACATGAAAAGTCTGTAGGATACGAGATTTAAATTGCGACAAAGATTGCAAGGATTTAATATCGTCGGAGAGTTCGTTCCATAGAGTAACTGCAGATGGAATAAATGACTTCGTCATCAATTCGGTTCGACAAGCAACTAAATCGATATCGTTAGCATTGCGGAGTAAATAATTTGTTCTTGCGTTAACATTTAAAGGAAAGATATCGTTTAAGTATTGCGGAGTCTGACCGTTGACTATTTTATAAATAAGTACAAGTTTCTGATATTTACGCCTATTATCTAATGTTAACCAACCGATTTCTTTGTATAAGTCAAGAGTAGAAGCTGATCTTGTAATACCGGTTACTATTCTTGCGGCCTCAATTTGAATTATTTCCAAACGATCCTTTTCCGACATAGTACAGTTATCCCAGACTACTGAGGAGTATTCGAGAAGTGGTCGCAAAAAAGATATATATATTTGGTTGAGAGAATCTCTCTTTAGCCTAAATTTTAAAGGTCTCATAATTCCCAGGATCTTGTTTGAAGACTGGGTTATATTATTAATATGTTCACGCCACTTACCATTACTACTAAGAGTTAGTCCAAGGTGCTTATGATTCGTAACAAACTGAATCGGAACATTGTTAAATAATAAATCTGGTGACGGAACATTAGTATTTGTGAAGTGCATAGCTACTGTTTTTGAGGGATTAAATGATACCAGCCATTGTTTTGCCCATTGGGATATAATAAGCAGGTCATGATTTAAAATACCTTCAGTATCTTCAATTTGAGTGGCAGTACAAGCTAGTGAAGTGTCATCTGCAAACAGACGAGATATACTTAAAAGATTGTCTGAAATATCATTCACGTAGACAAGGAAAAGTAATGGCCCGAGAACCGATCCTCGAGGAACGCCTGCATTTATTGATGTTGTTTTAGATCTGGCAGTTCTAATAATAACAGATTGTTGGCGATTGGACAAATAATTTTTAAACCATTGAAGAAGGGGACCATCGATGCCAAGTTGACGAAGTTTAAAAATAAGACCTCTATGCCAGACTCTATCAAATGCCTTCGATATGTCACAAAATACCATACACAGATTTTGTTTTGCATCAAAAGAAGAAATGATTTGGTGGTATATTTCGATCAGTTGATGGACTGTTGAATGTCCTCGCAAGAAACCAGACTGCTTTTCGTAGAGTAAATGATTTGAGTGTAGGTGGTTGTACAGATGTTTATATACACACCTTTCCATCAGTTTACCGACACAACTTAAAAGAGATATTGGTCGATAATTGCACGCTAAAGATTTATCTCCCTTTTTGAAAAGTGGATTAACTAGTGAATGTTTCCATTTTTGAGGGAAAGTTTGATCTTGTAACGACTTATTAAATAATATTTGTAAGGGTTTGGATATGCTCTGTTTAATATTTTTTAGTAATTTGTGACTAATTAAATCAGGGCCTGCTGCTTTGTTTACTTCTAAAGTGCTGATTATGTCTTCTATTTGTTGTCTAGTGATGTCAATTATATTCAGAATATTACAAGTCTTAGGATGAAAAGGTGGCAAACAAGCGTTAGACTCATCTACATTAGAAATAGATGAGAAATATTCGTTTAAACATTCTGCCTTCTCCAAGTCTGTATAATGAAATATTTCGACGTTATTACTGTTAGATTTAAGAATTGGAATAAGGTCAGATTTCTTGTTCATGTTGACTAGACTGCGGAGATATTTCCAATATTTTTTGGGGTCACTGATGCGGGAGTTTGAAATTGTTTCATCAAGATTACTAAAGTATCTTTGTTTGGCATGTTTTTTCAAATTATTTACTTTATTTCTTATGTTTTTATATCTAAGCCAATCCGAAGTTTGTCCACGTTTCGTCATGAGTTTCTTAAGTCTGTCGCGTTGTCTACTAAGTCGCCTTATTTCAGAGTCATACCACGGTCTGTCATTGGGTCTGATGGTGACTTCTCTTGATGGTATACATACTGACATCATTTCTAATAGGGTAGAAGTAAAATATTCACATGCTTCGTTTATATCAGAAGACAACAATGGGTTCCAATTTTTTACGTTTATCATTTGGTTAAGTTCAATAAAATCAGCTCGGTTATAAAACCAGACCTTTCTTTTCAAGCATGTTAAAGGGGTACTGTCAAACCTAAATAAAACAAGAGGCGTTAAACTCCATCTAAACAAATTGCAGACAGAAAAAAATACATACATACATACATATTGACAAATTGCAATATGAGAAGAATGCCGATTTCTCAAAATTAAAGATTCAGACCTTTGTAGAAAATTGAGCTTCCATTTCTAATTTGTTAACTTTGAACTTACTTTGCTACTTTAAGTGAGAGAGAGAGAGAGTGATCGATTGTTTTACAATAAATAAATTATTATAACTGTTATCTCTATCTTTATGTCTAACCCGTTTTCGTGGAGTTGGAGACCGTAGATCTTGTCTTGACGTCTGCAAATCAAAGCGTCATCATGCCAACTGAAAACTATCAGCCTGGGTTTCAGTTTGATTCTTTTTTTCCATTTTCATTTTTTATTTTTCTTGGTTTTTGTGGCATTTGTCGAAGACAATGCCACTATGAGTTCAATACGGCATTTTGAAAATCATGTATCGTATTTTGTGCAAAACCGAAGGAAGTAAACCCAATTAAACTAAATTTTTCTAAGATAAACAAGTATTTTGATTGCACTAAGATATGAAAATGAAAATGGCGTATTGAAATAAATGGATTAGGCCATCGATCTTGGAAATACTTCTTTTTTTATCGAAAATAGCTTGATCTGCTATGGTCTTCTATTGGCGTAATGATACACACAATCTTTGTTTCCTGACCGCCCGATTCCGCGCTTGATCGTCCCAAACCAGTTCGTTCCTGGGCTAATTCGTCCCAGGGCTTGTCTTTGTCAAAATTGTAATCATTACAAGAGAGATCAATAGATTTTTGCCAAAGATCTGTGATAGACTGCAATTATGAGGTTTCGACAAGGAATAATGTAGGAAATTTCGGCTACTGCACCCAGGCTAGCGGACATATTAGTTTAACAAAAGTGTAAAACCTCGCCAGTTCACAGTCCCGTGACTCGGAGAAGATGAGGATATATCATAAATCTCAGTGCTTGTCATCAAGGCCGACATGGTTTTGGAAATAACAAGCAGATACAATTCTTTCACAGACAATAGAAATTCGAGGTCAAAAGTTAAAATGTCATTCTCTCGACCGTCTCAAACAATCTGCTTGTCATTTGTACCATTCTTTTCTGTTCTTTTATGATCGCAACACATCAATATGGAAACTAATCAAACCATCCACTGCTCTTTTGGTTACCAGCATTTTTTCCTTTTTCGCACTATTTTCTACCCTTCCAGGTTCAAAAACAACTGTCTCTAAGGCTAGTAACACAACTCGGAGACTATTTCGGTCAAATTTAGTGTAGCTCCGAGAACAGGTTGTAAGTCCCATCTATGAAAATGAGCCGTGCTCTGGCAAAAGAGGGCTTAATGCATCTCCGTGATCCATGGTACCAAGCAAGTCATCAAATATTTATGTATCAATAAAATCCATTTGTGTAATAACCGACTGATTCATAAGGTATAACGGTACTTTGACTTGCAGAAAATTGACCAATGGCGAAAAGTTTCGGCCCAGGTCAGCCTGCGCGGACTGCGAAGTTTAACGCCATTTTAACAGCTTAGATCATATCATGGCGGTCGGTGACGCACCCATGTGTTTCTTGGCTTTCTCACACAACTACTGACACAACTTTCTTTCCAAAGCCACCGACTACTTTTCTCACATGCACCAGAGGAGAGAGGCGAAAAATCCACGGAAAGAAAGTTTGCCTCATCCGGGTCTCGAACTCACAACCACCAGGTCACGAGTCAGATACGCTAACCTCTGAGCTACCCGGGCGGGCGGCAATATAATGAAAGAACAAATCGCCAGCAGTTGCCTATTTCTCATATCAAAGTTCACGGATGAAGGAACAAGTTAGAATTTAAATTCAGCTGCTATTAAACCCATTGGCTGCTAAGCGTGACTCACCATCTTTTTACGGACAGCGTAGATCAAGATCAGACTGCACAGAACGTTCAGTCTGATCTTGGATCTATACTGTCGTATAAGGATATCTTTCCTCCAAAAATACTTTTAAAATAGTAAAATTTGGGCTTATATTATCGGTTTGAAAATTTTATTTCTTTTATTTAGCAGGATAAGTATTAAGGTGCTATTTCGACATGAAAGTGTTTATAAGTATTTGTGAATCGGTAGGAACAAATTCTTATAGTAAACAACAAAGAAAACCAACAGAATAAGCGAAAAAAAAAAAAAGCAAAATAACGAACCAATGATTTGTTATAAACTTCTCGGCGTGGCTTAATACGTAGGCCTATTTGCGAAATGTTTCTTTAAGATATATGAGCTATGCTCTGACAAAAGGGGGCTTAATGCATCTTCGTCATGCAGCACCATACAGGTCATCGCATAGTTATGGATCCATAAAATTCATCTTGTCTAACAACTATCTGTATCATGAGATAGAATGGTCCTTGGACATACAGAAAATTGACCAATAGCAAAAAGTGTCGGCCAGGTCAGCCTGCGCAGTCTGCGCAGGCTGACCTGGGTCGATGCTTTTTGCAGATGCTTTAAGCCCCCTTTTCATAGAGCATGGCTCATATTAAAATTACCAGTCGGGACAGGAAAAGAATCTTATTTCATGCTTTCCGGTAGGATATCGAGAAATAGCGGTGAAAATATTTTTCGATATTACACGGGTACGACCAGTGAGAATACCGACCACGGGGAGTTTGTACTGATTTTTATGGAAGTCTCGACAAAAAAAAAAGGCGTTAGAAGCATGAAATAAATAGAATATTTGTTCTTTTCGGTGAAAGATCGAAATTTATTTCATCGAGTGAACATCATCGGTAATATTTTCACGAGTGGCGCAGCCACGAGTGAAAATATTACCGATGATGTTCACTCGATGAAATCAATTTCGATCTTTCACCGAAAAAAACAAATATCCTCAATATCCCCTATCATAATCATTTGCTATTGTGTAAATCACTCCTGGATCCATATCGATTAGCGGAGGCAACGTTTCGCAAATAGGCCTGTAGGGTCCCGAAAAATAAACATGTCCACATTTTTTTACCAATTGTAAATTACTAATTTATTTAATCGAGTATATCAGTACCAAGACTTAGAACAAAGACAGGATATTCAGCCAGGCGGAAAAGGTTATAACAAATCATCAAAGCAATGACTTCCGAACGAAAAGAACAACAGTGAGTGGCAAAAAGTTATTTTCATTCATTTCACGGAAACTCAAAGGTTACCAAATGTGATACCAAAATAAAGAAGAAATATCTTTAAAAGAAAAAAGATAGACGGCGTAAATTTGCCAGCAAATAGACTAGACAGGGGCCCTTAGAATAAAAATCTCTTCATTTTTGACCAATCACAAATTTCTATCTATTCATTAGTTATCAGTACTTAAAAGTAGGTCAAAAGCCAGCACATTCAGCTACGCCGAAAAACGCAACGTTTCGCCACGTTCATTTAATTGAGAGCGAGACCTGTTATTGATATTCTCAACCATCAATCAGACCAAGGTGTCTAAAGCTGGAGAGCATCGCGTAACAAGTTAATCAAGCGGATGATTGATGTCTAATTGAATTAACCCTGTACCGAACAGTCAGAAGTTTTATCTCTTTCCTTACCATAGACGACACGAGCAGATTTTGTGGACAGTGTAGATCAAGATCAGACTGCACATAACGTGCAGTCTGATCTCTGATCTACACCATCCACCTCTTTGTTCTAGAATTGTTTCTTCATCTTGATGCGGTACTTCATTTTTAGCAGTTGAAAAGTTGTATCTTATTTATTTGTTGTGAAAAAAATTGACGACACCCGACGGATAAAGGCGTTTGAAAACGTCTCCTTTTCCCACAAGGTTTTCTATCCTAGCAGAGACAAATCCTATAGTTTGAGCCATATTTAACATGTCGTCTGCAAATGCGTTCAATTTGGACAAGTCTAAAATGTTGTCGTCTGGTAAAGAGCTAAGACACATCGGCACGTGTGAAGTATTTCGAAATACATCCTTGGCTGATTGGTTATGTTATATTTTTAAAAATTAACTCTTACTTTGCAAGGCGAAACTTCACTGGAAAACCCTTTGTGGACAATATAGATCAAGCTCAAACAGCACAGAATGTGCAGTTTGAGCTTGGATGTGATCTGTCCTACGTTTCGTGAGATACCATACCAAAAAGTGCCCTGAAGTTGGTATCTCTCTTCTTGACTAAAATGTCGGTTTCTGTTAACTCTGTACCAAACAACAAACTTCTAGACCTGTCTGAACTGAAAGCATTTGCAGATGACAAAATACATGTGTAAAAAACAGAAAATCATTTGTTTAAAGGTAGAAAACATTGTTGGCAAAAGGAAAATGCTGGCTACCTTCTTCCAAAGTCCTCTCCTTAGGGTCGTTGAGTAGCGCAATGGGCAAATCATCGCTTTACATGCTGAGATTAAAACCTGCAAAAAAAAAGACTATTCCAAATTGTATAAAAAAAAAAGACTACATATCAAAAGAAAGGAAATCATCATTTTCCAATTAGTATGGAAAATTATGTTGGTAAAGGAGCAATGTTCGTTTCTTGTAAAGAATTTTACGAGGCTTCAAAAACTACAAGTAAAGGAATGCTTAATGATAGCATCGTTACCTGCCGTGCTTTGATTCCGGGCTTCGAAAATTCGTAATTTGCTGCAATACAAGCAAGCAGCATGTGTTTAGGATCCCAGAGAATCTCTCTTTTGATGGCCTACGGTTCGCGTAGAGATATTCAGACTTACTCAGTTCCTGTCATTTTCATGCGTAAACCTAACAGTATTAAACGTTAGCGAACTTTGCGGATGGAACACTTTTTTTGAGAAAGGAGAAACTGTTATGTACAACCGGTCGCTTTTCTCACGCCTTTTTTTTTTTTTCTCCCTCGATGTTTTCAAAAGGTTCAAAGTGTAGGGGTTTGATGTACCCAGATATATAAATACTGGCAATATGGAAATATACCGTACTCTGTGGACTACTTTTACAAGCAAACACTCATTTTAACGCTATGTTTTCCAAAGCTAACAAATGTACGAAGTGTAAACAGTCGTTTTTGCAAAGATATGGTTCAATTCTTACCCAGACGACAGAATTTTAGACCTGTCGGAATTTGACGACAAATTAAAAGTGACTCAAATGACGGCAAGACCTTGGAAAGAGCTGAAAAAATTGTATGGGAAAAAGAGAAAATGCTGTTGACCAGCATTTTCTCTTTCTCCCAGAATGTTTTCAATAGTTTATTTCTTCAGGGTACTTAAAACACAGGATTATTTAGTAACAGGTAAGTAGTAGGAATATGACCTTCACTGTTGACCCCTACCGTATTTCAAGAGTTACTTTCTCGATTGTAACAGAAAATCACTGGACATCTTTTCTTGTAGTTTTTTACAGTGTCGTCAACGTCTGTTGCTTGAATAGTGTTTTGCGCTGCTTTCAACATTTTTATGACCTATTACTGCTTAAACCATATTCTGATTTAACCAGAACTAGTTTTGCCCTGCAGTGAGCCCAAAGTGACCAACGTCGTCAATAATAATCGAATTGAAATTTTCTGGATACAGCTCCAGCGGCTTAGCCACGCAGCTCCTTTCATTCGGAAGCGTTTGAATCATGGACTGCGCAGGCTGACTTGGGTCGAAACTTTTTGCTGTTTGTAAATTTTCTGCATGTCCAAGGATTATTCTACCTGTATGATTCAGGCGTATGTTAGACACAATGGCTTTTATATATCCATAACTATGTGGTGACTTACTTGGTATAGTGCATCCGAGAGATACATTAAACCCGGTTTTGCCAGAGTGCCGCTCAGATATGTATGCTAATCTAACTGGGGGGGGGGGGGGGGGAAAGGGGAAGGGGCCATAGAAACGTTTCATTTATACTTACTTAGTGTTACAACATTCGTGTTTCTGTTAAATTAGCTCAATATTCCTTCTACAGATGATTTTCCGCATTTGCGTGCAGCAGATCACTCTTGAAAACATTTTGGACAAAGGATAAATTGTTCGCAAAGTATTCAAGGTGTACACTTTACTTAGATAATCCGTGTTTTACAAGAATGTCTTTTGCTGTATATCTGTTTAACCCTTTATCAAACAATTCCGAGTTTAAACGACCCGAAGAAAGAAGGCTTTTGAAAGCATTGAGGGAAAAAGAGAAAATGCTAGTTACCAGCATTCTCTCCTCTCCCCACAATGTTTTCTACCCCATTCTGAGACAAATTACAGCATTTATGCCACACTTTATTTTTTCGTCTGCAAATGCTTTCAATTTGGACAAGGCTAAATATTTATCGTTTGGACAAGAGTTAAGAGATAATGTATTAACTCTACCAGACGACAAAAATATAGATTTGCCCATATGGAAAACATTTTCAGACGACAATTTAAACGTTCAGGACTCAAATTATGGTTTTTAGGCCTATCGGTGAAATGGTAGAATGGTAGAAAACGATTAGGGAAAAGGTATGAAAGCTGGTTACAAGCTGTTTTCCTTTTTCTCACGATGTCTCAATAGCCTTATTCCCAACTGTCGTTAAAACGCGGGAAAAATCCCTTCATTTAACCCTTTGCCGAACAATTCCGAACATTAACGACCCTGAAGAAAAAGTCTTTTGAAAACATTGTGGGAAAAGGAGAAAATGCTGTTAACCAGCATTTTCTCTTTTTCCCACAATGTTTTCTACCCTACCCAATCAAATATTAATTTTGGAGCCACATTTGATTTGTCGTCTGCAAGTGCTTTCAGTTTGGACCAGTCTAAAATTTTGTTGTTTGGTAAAGAGTTAAATTGTCGTTTGAAATTGTTTTCAGTATCTATAAGTCTAAAATTTTGTCATATCGTAGAGAGCTAAAGTCAACCATTAACTGCTGAACAGTGGGTAGATTCCTTTATTTTCTCAATTTACCAAGACAAAAGTTAAATTCGTGAAACTGAGGCAAATACAGAATTTAAGCTATTTGTGCAAGTACATCCGAAAATGACAAAACATCAGATTTCACTAACGTCCGAAACGTATCGATTGGAGCATTTATGGTTCGGACTCCAATTACTGCAAATTGGAAATTACTGTGGTAAGAGAGACATTTTCTCTTCGCAGACTAGATCAAGATCTATTTGTTGTTGTTGGTTTCTTTTTTCACTCTAGCTCTAGGGTTTTTCGCGTCTGTGCTTTTTCCGTTCAGTTTGATTCAATTTATCCAATGCACCAGCGAAGCAGCCTGTAGATTGGTACAGATAGATTTATTCGTCTCATTTGACCTTTTCGTTTCAGGTGATACTTGACGGAGAGTATTAATCTTTGCGGGGAAATGTTTCATGCGAATTGGACGTTTGGCGTGTTTGTTTGTATCTTTTATTGGATTGTAGTGAATCGATGTGTGGAATTACCGATCGGTGGTGAGTCCTTTTTTTCCTTAACCCATTTCCTGCTAAATAAGTTAACACTTAAGCTGCTTAATAAATGAAACGCAAAAGCCCAAACATTGCGGTTTCAAAGTTGATTTCACCGGAAAGAAAATGCCGTATCGGACAGTGTAGATCAAAGATCAGACTGCACGTTCTGTGCAGTCTGATCTTAATCTACGCTGTCCGCAAAAGGTCAGTGGGTCGCGATTAGCAGCTTAATGGTTAAATGAAATTTTCAAGGTAATAGTAAAAACCTGAATGTTGCTATTTTGAAGTTATTTGTGTGTGTGCGTGTGGGGGGATATCTCCTTATCGGACAGTGTAGATCCAAAAGCAGACTCCACGCTCTGTGCAGTTTGATCTTGATCTACACTGTCCGCAAAAGGTCATGAAGTCGCGCTTAGCCTAAGGGTTAATCCTTTGCGAAACAACATCATTGCCTGACTCTTCAAAACTGACGACAAATTCGAAAATGGTACAAATGAGCTGAAGTTCTCTGGTAGGAGATAAACCACTCGTCACAACTCGGCCGATTCCGTACCTACATCTAACCTCGTCTGTATAAGGGAGGCTTCCATTTTGAACTACCAATCACATGATCTTAAACATGGCGTCTCCCCTGTAGATCGCTTAGCAACGACATGAACAACCACTGTGAAGTTATTCACTTCTATCGATCTGTCGATGAAAGTTCCTAACGGAATTGATAAACCACGCTAAAATTGAATGTACAAACTGTTTGCCGACTGAAATACTCTTAGAAAGATAACGATAGAAAATTTATACATGCGTTCTTTCTAAAGAGGAGCCTTACCATTTCAATAACGGTAAAGCGGTGTGCTTCCGGAGATGTGCGAAATGTACCGTGTAGGTGCATATCAAACTACGTGATACAGCCGAGGGATTTGATCACCGGATCACCCGAGGTATGCCGAATGGAGATAAACCATAGTGGGAAAAAGGAGGAAATGCTGGTTACCATTAGTGTCTCCTTTTCCCACAAGGCTTACAAATGCTACTTACTGAAACTGCTAAATAAATGAAATGAAAATATTCACTCAATAGTAAAAACCCAAATAATGCGATTTAAAAGTTGGATCTCAGTGGAAAGGAAATATCGTATCGGACAGTGTAGATCGAAGATCAGACTGCCTGCACGTTTTATGCAGTCTGATCTTGATATACACTGTCCACAAAAGAACATCGAGTCGCGCTTGGCAGCCGAGGGGTTAAACACGGGATTGTGTGAAAAAAAAAAAAAGGTTAATTAAGCCTTAACACTTAATCTGAATGAGTAAATGAAACGCAAATTTCTACTCAGTACTAAAAGCCCAAACATTTCGGTTTCAAAGTTGATTTCACGAGAAAGAAAATACCGTATCGAAGATCAGATTGCACGTTCTGTGCGGTCTGATCTTGATCTACACTGGGCGCATAAGGTCAGTGAGTTGCGATTAGCAGCTTAAGAGTTAACACATTGTCTTCTCAACCGAAACTGCAGCTAGACTTGGAAATTTTTCTAGCATTGCTAACAAACATGATCAGCATGTCAGCATACCAAGTTTGAATACCGAAATGATAAATTACTACTCTTTGTCACATCGTTAAATGTATTCCTGCTAGAAACCCTGATTTATATTTGCTCTCCAAATTTCAGTTTTCATTTTTCACCCAAAGTCATCGATTGCAAATTTGTTCCAGGAGCGCAACATTCAGCCGTAGCCACTGGCTGCTTAGCCAAATACACAATGTGGAAACGCTGCTCTGCAGTGAGAGAGAAATGATATCTGTCGCAACGACTTTCATCGTTATCTCGAAAAGAAGTATAATCGAGCCGAGATTCGAACTTACTGCCCATGACTTACATTTCCTTTGCTGGACTCAGTGAAAACAGAAAGTTTTTACTTGAACGGCGCTCTGGAAAAAGTAGGCTTAATGTATCTCCATGGTGCATTATACCAAGGAAGTCATCAGATAAGTATAGATACATACAATCTATGTTGTCTAACAACCGACTGAATCACGAGGTAAGATGGTCCTTGAATATACAGAAAATTTTCCCATAACAAAATGTTTCGACTCATGTCAGCCTGCACGGATTACGCAGGCTGAAATAGGTCGATACGTTTTTACAGATGCATTAAACCCCCTTTTCACAGAGCATGGATCATTTGTTTGTATGGTAGTGTTTGATGCCGTTCTCAGTAATTCCTCAGTTACATGAGGGCGGTCTCTGCATCTATTCACTCATTATATGGGTTTCTTTGTGAACATTTTTATTAGGCCATTGGTGGCTTTCCTACCTTAGCAACGTCGAGACAATATTCAGCGGTGAGAGCAGAATGAACCAACCCAAATCGACTTTCATCAATCTTTGGAAAGAATTTTCGCCAGGCTGGGATCGAACTTACAACCCACATCACTAGCACTGATGAGTTACAAAAGATTTATCTGGTCAGGACTTTGGATAAGATGTAGTTTTCCCGGGTCCAGCACGGACCACTGGTTGTGATGGAGGATCCTGATATTCTAGGCCCGCTTGTCACGTGCATCGGTTTTTTTCATGGAAGTGTCTGTAGGTAATGGTAGGACCAAGCCTAGTTCTGATGAAGTTATCTGCAATCCTGATATAGCCGTAATGGTGTTTAAAGCGGCTCAAAACTGTATTCAATCTTTTTTTTCTGTGACAGGTTTAACTGGTCATGAGAGGAAGTTGTTTATGAACGTCACATCCGGTTACAACTCGATTTCCCGTCCGGTGCGCAGCGCTAACAATCAAGTGCACCTGACCTTTGGTCTAGCGCTGAATCAGATACTAGATCTTGTAAGTACAGGAAGGGATTCATAATTAGGGATTCATAAAATCCATTTTGTCTAACAACCAGCTGAATCCTGGGGTAAGAATAGTCGTTTGGACACGCAGCAAATTTACCAAAAGCAAAAGGTTTGGACCTAGATCAGCCTACGCGGTCTGCGTAGGCTGACCCGGGCAGATACGCTTTGCAAATGCATAAAACCTCCTTGCCACGGAGCATGGCATATACGTTTATATTTCAACACTTGGAGCGCTTACTCAATGCTGATACGATTGGCTTTTTACACAATGTTTTCTATCCTTTAACCCTTTCCCAAACAAGCCCTCGTTTTCACGTGTCTGCAGTATAAGTCTTGTGAAAACACTGTGGGAAAAGGAGAAATTGCTCATAACGAGCAATTTTTTAGACCTTTCTGCCATTTTCATCAAATTTAAAATTGTCGTCTGCAAACTCTTTCAATTTGGACCAGTCCAAAATTTGTCGTTTGGGAAAGGGTTAAAAGACGAAATATCATTACTGGCTTACGGATAGAGACAACTCATCTAAACTGCAATGTTATAGATCTTTTAAACTATATTTTGAATTTGAAAATTATCTTGACTGTGTTATTAATGATAAACAAAGAATTGAACTTACAAGATTAAGATGTTCATCACACCATTTATTGATTGAGGAAGGTAGATTCAATAGCATACTAAGAGAGAATAGAATCTGTAAATTATGTAATCTGAATGAAATAGAAGACGAATTTCACTTTGTACTAATATGTCCTCTTTATCGACAAATTAGAAGTCAATTAATACCAAAGTTTTATTATACTCGACCATCTATGTACAAATTTATTTTATTGATAAAAAATGATAATAAAAAAACTACGAATAATTTAAGTAAATATATATGTATGGCCAATGATAAACGTCAGAGTAATAAATAAATAGGATAGAAATCTTTAAAATAATTAAATTGTTTAGGTTTTAACTCATGTCGTACCTTTCTCGAACTGTTTTAGTCCAAAGATGCACGTAAAACCTACAGATTGAAACTACTAGCATAAATCATAAATTTTGAAAATGTAGTGTACAATTATTTTTTGTGTGTGTGTGTAATAACAACAACATTGTATTATGTTATGCTAATAAAATATTGACTTGAAAAAAAAACAATTATATTGATCCACATTTGATTTGTCGTCTGTAAATGCTTTTGATCTGGACAAGTCTCAAAGAGTTAAGGTGCACCTATTTCCTGTGGTTTATCTAAACTTAATCTTTAAACGTTTACCAGACGACAAAATTTTAGCCGTCTCCAAATTGAAAGCATTTGCAGACGACAATTTCAGTTTGGCTAAAATGGTGCAATTTTTCTTTGATAGGGTAGAAAACATTGTGGGAAAGGAGAAAATGCTGGTAACCAGCATTTTCTCCTTTTCCCACAATGTTTTCAAAAGGCTTCTTTCCCAGGGGCGTCAAAAGGCGTCATTGTGCGGTAAAGGGTTAAGCTGCTAAGCGCGACTCACTGACCTTTTGCGGACAGTGTAGATCAAGATCAGACTGCACATAACGTGCAGTCTGATCTTGATCTACACTGTCCGATAAGGAGATATTTTTTTTCTCCAAATAATAAGTGTGAAATAAAATTATTCGGGTTTTTACTATTGGCTTGAAAGTTTTATTTTACTTTTTTTAGCAGGATACGGGTTAAAATCTTATAGAAGTACATGTATAGGATCTCAAAACAACAAAGTTTTGTTTGATGTAATCTCAAAAACAGTGAAATAACAAGAGAAGAAAAAAGACTCTCAAAAAAGGTGGACTCTATTGTCGAAGCGATATCTTTGGAAAACCTAGAAAATTCATTTGCGAAAGCCGCTGTAAATTACAGTACACAGGCAGAAATTTATTTCAGGCTTCGAATGTAAATTGACAGGCTGTCAGAAATTTACTTGAAAATTGGTTATCTTTAATACTACAATTTTGCCGTATTTTTTATTTATGTAGAAGCAGAGTCTCGGAGAGTTAGCAATCTGTATTAAACCCCCCCCCCCCCTCCGTTATCCGATACTTTCAGGGTAAAAGGACTAGTAGTTTTCCAAAATATAGTGTTAAAATTTGTCGTACGTTGTGAAAGTGAAACGGCAATATGCCGATGTCTAGATATAAATTCATATTATATAACCTTCACATCATCATCGTCGTTGTCATCATCTGCATCATTAATCCTACTTTATTATTATTATTTTTATTATTATTATCATCATTTTTATTATTATTATTAAGTTCGAACTAACCCTAAGAGCACTAGACACTACTTCGTTGTTGTTGCAATGTTGATCTAGATTAAGCCGCCAATGGCGAACAGTGTAGATCAAGATTAAACTGCACAAGCCTACAGTCTGTGCTTGTACCTACACTTTCCGCTACTTTGCGAATTAGTGTGGCAAAAACAACCTTGAAATTGCCAACATTCGTGTCTCTTTTAAATCCCTGATCTCAAGATACATATGCATTCTTACACCAGAGAGAAAACGCTGTTAAATTTGATAGACTATAGAATTGTTCAGAATTTAGTCAGTTGTGTAAATATATATAATCGGTGATAATCTGTGCAATCTTGCAATCTTCGGGGACAACATGAAGATACAGAAATGATAACATTTTGATAAAATAAAGACGAAATGGGTTAAAACTGGATGAAAACGAGTATAGATGTGCCTTTAAAAAGTTCAATTTATAAAATGTTAGCACTCTAGAGGTAAATTATTATACTGTTGCCTCTCTTTTAAAAAAAAGCTTATAGAATAAGCCATACTCTGGCAAAAGAGGGTTTCGTGCATCTTTTTTATGCAATGTTCAAAGCAAATTGCCACATCATTATAGATCAATAAAAATCCATTCCGTATAACAACCGATTGAATCCTGAGTTAGAATTGCCCTTGGTCAGACAATGAATTTACCACCAGCAAAAAGTTTCGATCCAGGTCACCCTGCGCCGACTGCGCAGGGTGACCTGAATCGATACCTTTTTGTAGATGCATCAAACCCCCTTTTTACAGAGTATGGCTCACATACAAAATTTAATTAGTTATGGCTCACAGACAAATTACTTCAGATGGAACCTACTGTTAAAAGCAGTTAGATGTATAATTATATCGGGGATGAGTTAACCCTTTACCACACAATCCCGACTTTTAACGACCCTGGCGAAGAAGGCTCTTGAAAACATTGTGGGAAAAGGAGAAAATGCTGGTAACCAGCATTTTCTCCTTTTCCCACAATGTTTTCTACCTTATCAAGGAAAAAAATCGTCATTTGGATCATTTTCAATTTGTCGTCTGCAAATGCTTTCAATTTGGACCAGTCTAAAATTTTGTCGTTTGGTAAAGAGTTAAAGGACACTCCTAAACTGGCCAGCCAGGACCGCAAGCCGGGATCGAGTCCAGAACATTTAGCCCGATTTCAAATCCAACGCCTAAACGACTCAGTCACAGAGAATGCCAACACTGCGGCAAACTACTCGTATTAGATATAAGTACAAATACGAATGAGCATCCCTATGATATGACTGAACACAAAATTCGCGAAGCGCGTTTAAATTGTTTGTTTGCTTGAATGATGTATTACACCGCCCCCATCCAAATTTTAATCGTACAACGGAGACGATTCAATCACGCATGCATTTACTGTTTTATACCTATGCTAGACCAAGACCGTGCATTGTCTTTCCGACGGACACTCTCATGTGACTATTGGCGACATCGTAGATTAAACCAAGATTATATGATTACAAATTCAACGCTTCTATCATTGAGTCACTCGGAACTCTTAAATGATTTAATCTTCCGGTTTGAAAAATAAGATTATATAACAGGATGGTTTTTTTTTTTCTACAATAAGAATACTTTTTGTTTTCCTGAGAACGGTCCGCCGCCATTGATTTCACAGACAAATATAAAATCAAGCGTTGTTGCAGAAAGGTTTTGGATATTTTAGGGGATCGTTAACCCTTAAGCTGGTGAGCGCGACTCACCTATCTTTTGCGGACAGTGCAGATCAAGATCAGACTGCACAAAACGTGCAGTCTGATCTTTGTTCTACACTGTCCGATACGGTTTTTTCTTTCCGGTGAAGTCAACTTTGAAAACGCAGTGTTTTGGCTTTTACTATTGGGTAAAAATCTGCGTTTTATTTATTCAACAGCTTAACCCCTTTTCCACATAATCCCGATTTTTAACGACCCTGAGGAAGACGGCTTTTGAAAACATTGTGGGAAAAGGAGAAAATGCTAGTAGCCAGCATTTTTTCCTTTTGCCACAATGTTTTCTACCCTACCCAAAAGAAATTTCAATTTTTCAGTCACATTTATTTTGTCGTCTGCAAATGCTTTCAACTTGGAATTTTGTCGTTTGGTATAGAGTTAAGGGTTAATTGGGTTTGCGCTTCCATCTAAGATAAACAAGATTGCCAGTCTTGTCTAATTTCAAGGCGGATTTCTCCTAGATCTATTCATGCTGAAATAACGTTTCGGGAATTCTATAAACCTTTTGGTATGATTAAAATTCCCGAGGAGTCGTTCACTTTTTATTTTACTTTTTTATTTCTTTACTGTTGGCTTTTTCCCAGTAAACATTTTGATTCTGGGAAGAAGTTTATATGCTATTGTGGACAGTGTAGATCCAAGATCAGACTGCACTGTAGCTACACTGTCCGATATTTTGTTCAACGGTCTGGCTATTTTTGAGGCACTATTGACTGAAATTACAATATTTATGACTTTTTCTCGTCTTTAAAGACAAAGCTCGTGTAGTTCGATCTCTGAGAGTTAACCCTTACACTACAAAAAGCGACTTTTGCACAAAATAGGCTATAGATCCAGATTAGACTGCACAAAATCTTTAGTCGTAGCTTAGACCTTTACTCTACAATATTCTAACTTTTGACCAAAAGGTCTCAACTGATTTTTCTGTGGAAATGTATTTCTAGACAAACACAACAGACGAAATCGTTTTTTTTTTAAGATACAAAAGTCAAATGCGTTTTTCCTATCTTTTTCAGGATGGTAAACATCAGATTCTATCTTCCTACGTGTGGATTTATGAGGTAAGAAATCTCTGCGACACCTTATAGACTGAACTCTGCCAGTGGCTTGGGAAGAATAATGTGCAAAGTACTGGTTAAATAAACTCCAGGAAAGCATGCATAGGGGCACTGGCCACTGAGATATGATTGAAATAATGTTAAAACGGCGTTAAAAACAAACCAAACAAGACAAAACTTGGTTTGTCAGTTCGATCATAGTTCGTTTGAATTGACTTGAACGCCGTTTTAATCACTTTCAGTCATGTCCCGTCGACTACTCGCTTAATTACGTCTTTGCTGGATTTTTACCAGTACTAATATTGGGGCCCCAGAGTGTCCAGCCTTTGGTCACACCCTCATGACGACGGTCGGGTAATTTATAAGACCGTAAAACAGTAGCAGTAAGAGACTTTTACCTAAATTTTGGAATCTAAGACATAACGTTTGGACACCATAATCTTGCTAGCGTGAGAATGTTGCTTTGGTAGAATACTGGTTAAATATATCCCCCTCCCCTCCAAAAAAAAAAAAAGTGATTTGTTTGCCGTACAAAATTGTTTGAAAGTAAAACATGAAAACCAAAACTTCTTAGCTCAAAGAACTGCAGAAACCTTCTACGTCTTAAAACAGAACAATTTTGGAATGTATATGAGCCATGCTATGTGAAAAGCTCAAGGGGGCCTCATGCCTCTGCGAAAAGTATCGACCTAGGTCAGCCTGCGCAGTCCGCGCAGGCTGACCTGGGCCGAAACTTTTCGCTCTCGGTCAATTTCATATATGTCAAAGGTACAGTCTACCTCATGACAGAGTCGGTTGTTAGACAAACGGTCTTTATGGATTCATACTTATACGATGACTTGCTTGGTAAAACGCACCAAGGAGATGCATTAAGCCCCCATTTGCCAGAGCATGGCTCAAATGTATCATTGTCTCATCTTGAAGATTTTAAAGAATACCAATGTTTAATAGCTTGCAAATACATGTAACTGTTTACATGTATGTTTTTAACTGTTTACTTGTATCATTTTAACTGTTTGCTTGTACCATCTAGCTGTTTGCATACATCATTTTTTTTTTTAAATTCTGCATTCTGTAGAAATGGAGAGACGAGAATCTAAAATGGAAGCCCGAGGATTTTAACGGGATACAGAAGATTATGTTTCCATCGTCGCTGATTTGGGTGCCAGACATATACATCTTCAATGTGTAAGTCTTTATACACGTATCAGAGAGAGAGAGAGAGAGGGGGGGGGGGGGAGAGAGAGCTATAGCTACTGACAGACGATCGGTTACGTACTGGATATGCGAATGGGGTATTCAGGAAGAGGGTCAGAGGGAGATACAAATCTAAATTTACAAAAATAAGTGAGCTATGCTCTGGTAAAAGGAGGCATAATACATCTCCATGATGCATTATACATGTAATAAATCAATAAATCAATCACATGATTATGGATCCATAATAGCTCCATTTTTTAACAATCGACTTAATCGTGGGGTAGAATGGTCCTTGGACGTACAGAAAATTGACCAATAGCGAAAAGTTTCGGCCCAGGTCAGCCTGCGCGGACTGCGCAGGCTGACCTGGGTCGATACTTTTCGCAGATGCATTAAGGCCCCTTTTCACAGAACATCACTCAAATGTTTTGCACCTTTCCTTGGTCTACACAGCACAAAACTAGAAGCCTTCAGGGCCTCAGACAACGAAGCTGCCATCGGACTAGCTTCCGAGGATCTGGCAAGGATCTCCAGGCCAAAAGTCGAACGTCCTAAACCGATGAGCCAGAATTGGAAATGAAAGTAGACTAGGAAATTGCGTTGCTTTTGTTGCTTGTTTATTTCAATTTTTACCCGTTTTGAAAACTGTAACCTTTGAGGTAATGAAATAAAAAGGGCATACTTGTTTTTTAAGGCCTGCTACGTTCGACTGAATGCGCTGAAAAATACGGACACTGTAGATCAAGATCTGACTGCAAAGAACGTGCAGAACGTGCAGTCTGATATTGCATCTACAACGCCCGATAAGTTAGATCTGTCAGCGTGCGAAAAGAAGTTTGAAATCAATTTATCTGAGTTTTGATAATTTGCATTAATAATCCATAAAATTTATACAGCAGTATAAGTTTGAAAGCCAAACCCACACCTTACAGTATCGCAGATTGTAGTGATTGTATGGTGTTTAACTCCGTTTTCAACATTACTTCAGTTATATCGCGGCGGCCAGTGCACCTATCCATGCTTTCCCAGGGTTTCTTTTACCAGTACTTGGCACAATATTCTTTCCAAGCCATTGGCTGCTTTCCCACATAGCCATTCTCGAAACAACGGTCAGCGGTGAGAGAGGAATGAATTCTGTCGCAATGACTATTATCAATCCTCGGAAAGAAATTGGCCGAGCCGGGGATCGAACCCGCGACCTCCTATTCTTAAGTCCTGTACGCTACCGACTGAGCTACCGGATTCGGCTACAGTATCACAGTCATCTCCTGGAAAAGTCGAGTCTTTGATCAGGCAGTCTTATCAATATGTCCTTCCATTTTACGATCAATTACAGAGCGGGTTCGTCCCTTGATGGTTTCGTGAACAACTCCGGAAGTAATATACTTGTGAAGTATGACGGAAGTGTGGAGTGGTCGATTCCGCTTCATATCAAGAGCGCATGCCCAGTGGACGCCACATACTTCCCGTATGACAAACAGATATGCTACATCAAATTCGGGTCATGGATCTACGATCTCTCACAGATTGACATCGATTTGGCGCAAAATCGACCTGATCTTTCGAACTACCTCGTTAACAACGAATTCGACATTGCGAGTACCAAATTGGAAAAGCACATAGTAAGCGCCGTGTGTTGCCCGGGTGACGGAGATCATCCAATGGTTCGCTTCGAGATCAGATTAAAACGTAAAACAATTTACTACGATTACATCGTGATTGCACCGACAATAAACTTGTGTGTTTTAACGTTGGCCACGTTTTTATTGCCGTGTGAGTGTGGTTGGAAGATCGCCATTGGTCTCACAGTATTCCTTACTCTCTATGTCCTACAGCTGCTGATAGCCGAAAATGTACCGGATACAAATTCGACACCATTGATAAGTGAGTATTCATGTTGAGAGGGCTAACCAATAAGTCTTTAACTGAATGCCTTTTATCATATTGTTATCCATGTGATATGCTGATTTGAAAACACACTTTCTTATATTAGGCCTACATACAATGTAGATGCGTGTAAGCATAATGTGACGTTGCTTGTAAATCGCCTAATTCTTACGTTTTATTTCCAAACATGGCTGGCCTACATTTGCCTAATAATTCAGCTATCAACTTATTTATGCCGAGCCCAAAAACGTTATTCCTTTCCAAAGAAAACAATACATAGCGTAGCACGATTTCCTTTATTGTTAGATGTAAGAATAAAGTCGTGATATGTGTGCTTCTTTTGTATGATTTTAATCAAGAACGAGCACTTCTGGCACAAAAGGCAGTTATCCCCATTCACGAATATTTCCACATACTATATCGGCCTGTGTTTTCGCATGTAATGAAGTACAATGGCTGACATACAGTACCGCGACGAAAGTATAAACCTTGCATTAGTCACCAGTTTGCCTTTGAAAACGAAAATGGCAGTACTAATCTATAAAACCGTCTTAAGCCAGTCATTGTATAGATATATATTTTTAAAAAAAATACAAGAGTATTTTTTTTCTTTTCCATTTGTCAACAGAGGTACCGTTCTTATTCAGTTTTATGGACAAGAAATCTATTTCACTATTATTATTTCGTACTTGTCCCGTTCTAAAACTTTGTCGTTGCGGAAAAGCAACCCCGTAATTTCCGTCTATTGACGTGATATGTTAGGGCTACAGCGTATACTACCCTTTTTTTCTCGAAGTCCATCAAAGTCCCGTTGTCATGATCACCAAATAATCTAAATATTTGCTTAATTCTGATTACAAGACTAGCAGAAGCATTCTGTGAGGTATAATCGAGCCATGTTCTGGCAAAAGCGGGTTTAATGTATTTCCTTCATGCATTTTACAAAGTAAGCCATCATACCAGAAAATAATGGATCCGTTAAATCCATTTTGTGCAACAACCGACTGAATCGATTGGTCTTTTGACATGCAAAAAAAAACTAAATTGTTTAAATGTTTCGACGCAGGTCAACCTGCGCGGGTTGTGCAGACTGACCTGGGTCTATGCTATTTGCAGATACATTACACTCCTTCTCCAAAGAGCATGGCTCGATCATTATTTGCACCAAAGGGTTTGGATTTCATTTTCATCAGAAAGTTTCGGGTGAACTCCCAATGAAGGCACCGATCATGTAAAAAGTGTCCTTTGGAAAGAAACGGCAGGGCCCATGCTTGGACACTGTGAAACCTATGACTTACATGTACATGAATAAGTATCTTTGTGTGCCGTTCAAAGTGGTAAACACCAGTAACACGAAATATTTGTGTCATTGTAGGTGTGTTTCTTCTTCTGGTGATGTCACTAAACTGTGTGTCCCTCATCACCGCGACTGTTGTCATGAACATTAAGAAACGATCCCAAAACGACCCCGTACCGAAGGTGGCTCCTTGGCTACTCTATATATGTGAGCATTACCTTAGCAGGATCACTTGTACAAGCATATCGGACTGGAAAAAAATCGCAACCATTCCGAAAGAAACAACAAACACTTTAACTGACATCTTGGCACGTGCTCGTGAGGAAGATGCCTATAGCTATGGTTCTTTCAGACGAACTGTGTCACGAGGGCCACCGTCAAGACTACGTGATCAGTATGTTCAATTACATGACTTATCTCCTGCAGAATTTGGACAGAAATGTGATAGAATTATAAAAACAAGTGCTGGAGGCAGTCAAACCAGAAATCTGGAGCGTTGTATGACTGCAGAATCGACATTTTCAACCGCTAGCTGTACAGACGGGTTTACAAGGGAAGCGGAATACACAGATCACCTCATTAAACCGCGAAACGATCTTAAAAGTGATATAACGCATAGCACAAGTGAAAACCCATTATGTTCCATTGACGACGAAATCCCTGGCAAGTCATTGAATAAACAGTACAGCGAAAACTCCGCAATGTCAATAACAAACGCGTATGAATACAGAACTGCTAGACATAGGCAGTCTTACCGACGCGCAGTTGGCGCCGGATATTACACCGCTCTGAAAAAAGTTCCTCGCCCGCGAAAGCGAGAAGCGCCGGCTAGACGGGTCCAGTTCAAAGGTCGGTTAAGGAGAAACGACTCCTTTTTCACAGGAATAAGTCATAAATATCAGTGGTATTTTGTCGCAGATGTGATAGATACATTATTCTTTATTATTTATGTGGTCATCATGTTTATTGGCATACTAACAGTATTGGTTATTGTACCAAATTTTGCTTGATCGTATGTTTTGTGAAACACTTGCCATATTTTTCGTCTTGAAGCTGATGACTTTGCTACCATGTTTAAACACCAGTTTTGGGCATACACTCCTGGCAAAGACGGATGACACAAAGAAAGATTACTGGAAAGAAAATTGGCAGTATCGTCTTGAAGCCGACGACTTTGCCACCATGTTTAAACACCAGTTTTGAGCATACACTGCTGGCAAGGACAGACAACACAAAGAAAGATTACTGGAAAGAAAATTGGCAGTCTAAATGTTTCAAAAATACTGACGGAAAATTAGCACTTGCTTGTCACAAGCAATCGTGCAATTGATAACAATAAGGTTTTTTCGGTGTATGATACTGGCTTAACTCTTTACCAAATGACACAATTTTAGACTATACCAAATTGAAAGCATTAGCAGATGACAACTTACATGTACATGTGGCTCAAAAGAAGAGTTCTGTCTTTGATAGGTTAGAAAATCTTGTGGTTTGAGGAGAAAATGCTGGTTAACAACATGACAACTTTAAAGTAGCTCAAAAGATGACAAACTTTCAACTTCTTAAAAAACAAATCTCGTGTTTTCACAACCCTAACAAAGAAATATTTTGAAAAAAAAAATTGGGGAAAGGAGAAAGTGCTGTTCACCAGCATTTTGTCTTTTAACCACAAGATTTTCTACCCTGTCAAATACAAATCCTATTTTTTTACTTACGCTTGATTTGTCGTCTGCACATGCTTTCAACGAGCAAATGTCTAATTTTTTGTCACCTGGTACAAAGTTATGACCATAAACAAGTTTAAATTTCAATCAAATCTGATATTTCTAAATGATATGATAATGATTTATGACTAGTACGTTGACATAAAAGAAAAGCTAAAAGGTGCTCTGATTTTTGTAGCTCAAATGGCCGGTGACCAGCGACCTTACATGTACGTCATGGCCCTCTGTCCGTGTGTCTGAAAATTTATTTCTAGCATCTGCATCTTTGTAGCATTTATGACGTAACACGTGCATAATTTTTTGTCAAATCAGATATTCTTCAATGATGTGATGATTTATGACAGTTTTGGCATAAAATGACAGCTAAAGGGTGTTCTGCTTTTTGTTGCTTCAACGGCTGAAGACCAGCGAGCTTACATATACATGTTCTGGCTCTGTGTCCGTGTGTCTTAACTTTTATTTTTAACTCTTATACTGTTAAATAAGTTAAATAAAACTTCCAAGCCCGTAGTAAAAACACAAATACTGTTATTTCAAACTTATTCTTCGGAAAAAAAAAACTCCTTTTCGGTGTAGATACAAGATCAGACTACACGTCTTGTGCGAAGAACTGATAAAAGAAACTCCAGGAACGCGTGGATGGGTGGTCTGGCCGCCGCTATGTAACTGATATAGTGTTGAAAACGGCGTTTAACACCATACAAACGAATTTACTCATCAACTTATTTATGCCGAGCCCAAAAACGTTATTCCTTTCCAAAGAAAACAATACATGTAGTTTCAAACAAAAATTGTTTTGACTGAACATACATGCACATACAATTACCATTAAATTTTGTTTTTGTTTGCTTCATGTACAGCACCTTTTTCAACATATTTTTGTAGTATCTTAGCGGACAGTGCACCTATCCATGCTTTCTCATGTATCTTTTACTGGTTCTTTGCACAATATTCTCCCAAGCCAATAGTTGCTGACTAACAGAACCATCGTCCAAACAATGTTTAGCGGTGAAAGACGAATAAATCCTGTTGCAATGACTATCATCAATTCTCTGAAAGAAATGGTCGAGCTCGGTATAGAGCCAACCCTGGGTTTCAAGTCCTGTACGTTACTGACTGAGCAACTCGGCTGGCATATGAGTTGCTATTGGCAGTGAACAGTTTTCCTTCACTGTTACAGGCTCCTGTGTCGCCAGGTCGGTTGACATGTAATCTTGAGATTCTGAGTTGGAACCTCACCTGCAGCCCCGATTTTCAAGGGAATGCACTTATGCAAGGTAGAGACCATGCCGTACAACTGGCAATCATTTAAGCCACCTTAAATTTGTTGTCTGCAAATGCTTTCACTTTGGACGAATCTAAGATTTTGTCGTGTGGTACGGGGGTTTACCCTTTAGAGCGCCTAATAAATCAAATGGACCTTTTCAGTCTGGAATTAAGACCTATATCAGTGCAGTTTCTTGGTTGTTATTGTCCAGAATGTCTCAGCAAAGCGGACAGTGTAGATAAAAGATCAGACTGCATGTTTTGTGTATTCTGATCTTGATCAACACTGGCCGCGAAAACAACCACAGTTGTGACAGACACTTAACATCAAAACTTTCACCCATGAAGGTAAGAAAGCATGCAACAGCACCATTAGAACTTTGAAAACATGCGGATGGATGATGGGTAAATGATCAAATTAATATTGCTGGGAGTCTTTCGACCTCCTCACTATCAGTGACTCACTAAATCAAAGAAAAACCCTTAATTGAGATTTGGACCAACAAACTCTCAATATACAAGCCGTTAACCCATAGAGCGCCTAACAAAACCAACAGAAATGTTCATCCTAGTAATATGACCCAAATCGTTGCAATTTCATGGTTGCTTTTGTTTGTAGTGTTTCAGCGAAGGAGACAGTATTGATCAAAGATCAAAGATCAGGCTGTACGTTTTGTGCAGCCTGATCTTTATCTACAGTGGCCGCAAAGGCAACAGTAGTCGCGAAAGGTGCTTTAAGGGTAAAGTGTTACTGGGTCCACCTATTCCAAGAAACACATATAAACAAAGTATTTTTCTTCCTTTATTTGATGACCAACATTTACTGCAATATCTAGTCCCTCATCATCATCTTTTGTCTCTTCAGTTTTTTCTGTGATACTTTCTTCTTTTTTACGGGCTCATCCTCCCCACCACTTGAAGGTCTGGGAACAGCCTTTTCTCTCTCAGCAAGGATCAACTCAATGTGACAGGGACTGCTCATGTATGCTGTAGAGAAAAATCTTTACAAAATAAGCATTTACATATTCCCACTTTCTAAGGAGTTAATCTGGAAAATGAACTCTGAAATTTAGACAATAAAATCTTTACCAGATGATGAAATATCAGACTTGTCCATATTGAAAGCATTAACTGACCACAATTCAAATGTGGTTCAAATGACAGTACATGTATTTGTCTTTGAATAGTTAGGAAACATTGTGGGGGAAAAGGAGGAAATGCTGCTTACCAATCTTTTCTCCTTTTCCCATAATGTGTTCAACAGCTTTCTTTCTCCTGGTTATTGAAGAACAGACTTGCATGGTGAAGGGTTAAGCCTTTTCTACTACCAGAAATTTGACTTATCTTTTAAGCCGTGAAAATAGAGAATAGTTGGTTGGTGTCTTGGATTGGGAAAGTTTATCTGGCAAGGGATAGGGATTATATCTGGTGAGGCAAATCAGATAAAATTCTAGAGCTGAGCCTGATAAACTCTCCCAGTCCAGACACCAACCATTTATTCTATTTATCTTGTTACTCATTTATAATCCATATCCGACTGAACTAAATATTTTGCTCCAAATTATACACACATTTTCCACATCCTTTCACTACGAGTAAAAATCAAGAATAGTATAAAGCACCTCTACACTTCATGTATATTGTTGAGCTGAATAATGCCGTCATGAATGATTTTAACTATGTCATTCAAAGTGATGTTTCCCTACATAAAAACTTCGTGCCAACAACGACAAATATTTCCATTGTTTAGTGATATATACATAAAAAAGGGCAAAAAGAAGGTTCACATGTTGAAACATGATGTCAAACCTAATGCAGATTATGAACAGAATTGCTGCATAATGCACAGAACTGTCTGTATTATGCGGTATTATGCTCATACTTATCTTAAGTTGAAGAAGAGATCAGTGTCTGATCTAGAGCGCACGATTGCGGGAATAGCTCATACTTTTTCTGAATCGTGCATATTTTCAAACCAATTGCAGGATAATCCCGCATTCAAATTTTGGAGAGAATGGTCAAATTTGCTACCTATATTTCACCGATTTATGTGTTTATGAAGAAAGATAGACAGATCGAGCACATCACTGTTGCATAGAGCAGCTTCCCTTTTTGTTTACGGTAGAGTTACCAATTCAACTTGACGGATTTTTTTTTAACGAAAAATTAAACAGCATTTTTATCTAAGTAAGCCTGGTAAAAAATAATCTCGTCGTATTTACAGAAATGTTAGTATTTTTGATGTTTTTTTTCTGAACGAATTTATTTTATCTACAATAATATTTAGGAGGGCGGAAAAAAGTAAATTAATTTTTTCGTCAATTTTTTTTCCAAAGCTGATTCTGTAAGTCGGGTTGTTTTCCTACCAACTTTTTTCCTATCCCCCATACTTTTGAGAAATCCACAATCTTTTTCAAAGTAATAGGGGATTTCCCCCCTCATTTTTCAAATCCTGGATCAGACACTGAGAGATGATACCCTTTACGGTGCAATCCCGACCCTGAGAAAAAAGGATTTTTGAAAACATTGTGGGAAAATGAGAAAATGCTAGAACCAGCATTTTATCCTTTTTCCCACAATGTTTTCTACCTATTCAAAGGCAAATTCTTGCTTTTTAAATCGTTGTCTTCAAATTCAATGGATGAGTCTAAAATTTTGCTGTGTGGTAAAGTGTTAAATGCTAAAAATCAGAATGACAAAAAATTCATTATGCACATCTGCATTTCCTTGAGTTTCAGTACACTGAAAGCAAAACTTACAGAGGAATTTACAACACAAAATGCCTATATATCATGAACGTACACGACTAATTAGCAGAGAGAAAGACGGACTGATTGACAAGTTGTTTCCAGTATCTGCCAAAAACATTTTGTTTTGCAGATCTATAACTATGGTTATATGAGACTTCCCCAAAAAATAAGACACAAGATGTAAAGAGCAAAATCAAGAGGAGGTATTCAGATAAACTTACGATTGATTCTTCCGTGAGCTCTGTAAGTTCGTCGTCTCATTTTAGGGGCGGCATTAACCATAATGTGTTCAATGATCAAATGATCTGTATCGAGGCCCTGCAGTGACAAGGTTCCAAAAACATCCTTAGTCCTTGTTAAGTTAAAGAGGTCCAGATAAGAAGGAAGTGCCTTATAAAATTGTGATCACATTCTTTATCAAACAAAACACCCGTGTAGTGGGTACCCATTAGAATTGTCTAGATGGCACAAAGGTAACTAGTACCAACAACACTGGGGTTTCAGTGATGAATGCTCCGAGATTTTACTTTTAGATCACAAGAATATTCCATTTACTTGTGCCTTTGCTATTATTTCCACTTCCCTCATGAGGAAAAACATCAAAACCATTCATTTTCTGCACCAAACAATCCTGAGTTTTAAGACCCTAAAGAAGAAGAGCTTTGAAAACATTGAGGGAAAAGGAAATGCTGGTAACCAGCACTTTCTCCTTTTCCCACAATGTTTCCTACCACTCAATAAACAAATTCAACTTTTTCACATTTATTTTTTGTCTGCAAATGCTTCCAATTTGGACAAGTCTAAATTTTGTCATCTGGTAAAGAATTAAACACATTAAGTAAAATAGTAATACATGTGAAACCCACCACTTGTGATAAAAAACTACCTATATCACGCAACCCTAAATTTTCAGATTTGAGATATACTTTTTTACATAAATATGTCTACCTTAACCCTTTACCAAACGACAAAATTTTAGACCAGTCCAAATTGAAAGCATTTGCAGAAGACAAAATAAATGTGATTTAAAAATTGAAATTTGTTTTTGAAAGGTAAGAAAACATTGTTGGAAAAGGAAAAAATGCTGATGTTTTTGTTCAGGGTCATGACCCATGATTGTGTGGTAAAGAGTTAAGTTGCTACATAAATGAAACAAAAATTTCCACTAAATGGTAAATAACCCAAATGTTGATATTTCAAAGTTATATTAGGGTAGAAAAATATCTCCTTTGTGGATAGTTTAGATGCAAAATCAGACTGCATGTTCTGTGCAGTCTGATCTTGATCTACAATGTCCACAAAAGGTCCTCGAGTCGCACTTAGCAGCCCTAGGGTTAATCAGACATTTCACATCAGAGGTTGGTTTTGTAATACCGTATGCCTCTGGATGGCCGCTAAAGACAGATTTGTCTTGGAAAAGTATAACACAGAGAGGAGCAAATGCTAGCTAGCAGCATTTTCTCCTTTTCACACAATGTTTTCAAAAGCCTGTTTCCCCAGAGTTTTTAACACATGGGATTATTTGGTGAAGGGTAAAAAAATTCAGACAATCACCAGAAATACAAACCTTGAATTCAGCATTGCTTTCAGCATTTTTCAAGAGTTGCAACAGGAACTCTGCACTTTTCTTTGGCCACCTACCCTGAGTGGTGCCCCATGCCTTAGCCTGAATTTATAACAAAATTTATCCTTATACAGGTACCAAATCCAGACATGTAACACTGGCTAACCCTTTACCACACAATCCTGCTTTTTTATGACCCTGAGAAAAAAAGATTTGCAAAACATAGAACATCCTCGAAACCAGCATTTTCTCCTTTTCCTATATCATTTCCTATCCTTTTCAAAACATTTCAATTCTTGAGTCTACAAATGCTTTCAATTTGGACTGGTCTAAAATTTTGTCATTTGGTAAAGAGTTAGTCTTTTGGTCAAAAACTTATTATCAATCAGCAGGAATTATGTACAGCAATAATTAAGTGCAAAACAAATGAAATGCACTCTGGGAAAAGGGTACAAAGCATGTCATCACATAACTATGGATCCCTAAAATCAATTTTGTCTTACAACTGATCAAATCATGTGGCAGAATAGTCCTTTGACATGTAGAAAATAAACAATAGCAAATAGTTTCTACCCAGGTCAGCCTGCATGGACTTCTCAGTCAGACCTGGGTGGATACTATTTGCAGATTCATTAAACCCCCTTTTTACAGAGCATGGCTCAAATATAACCTTATAATATTATACAAATACATGATACATATTTCTGTTTCTTGCAAACTGAAGACTAAAATAAAGGTTTATACTTCAATACCAATCTTCTCCATATGAATTGTGTAATTCCTTTACATTCAAGATATGAATGTTGCTATTGCAGATATTGAAAATGTCTCAAATTGCAGACAATTAGTTTCAGAGTTACAAGTACGACATTTCCTGCAGAATTGGGTTTCCATATTTCAAAACCTTTTCTCTGCAATTCTAGTCTTTCATAGTCAACCCTTTACCACACAATCCTGACTTTTAACAACCCTGAGAAAGAAGCCTTTTGAAAAAATTGAGGGAAAAGGAGAAAATGCTGGTAACCAGCATTTTCACCTTTTCCCGCAATGTTTTCAATCCTATCCAAAACAAATTTCAATTTTTCAATCACATTTATTTTGTCGTCAGCAAATGCTTTCAATTTGGAACTGTTTGGAATTTTGTCACTTAGTAAAGAGTTAATCAACTACCATAATTATCTAGATGAAATTAACTACTAACCTGAGCTTTTCTTCCCACAGTACCATTGAAACGCCTGAATGGAACTATTTCTTTCTTCTCAATCACATTTTTCAAGTAGCGAGTGGCTCTCTTCAAGTGCATGTGCTTGATAGCACCTGCAGTCTCTCTAGTGTTCTATGAATGTAACAATAATGACTCATTCAATTAACGCCACCTAAAGAACGAGATTACTTATGAAAATTTTATCGAAATTCATATTGTTTTTTCAAAAACTCTCCTAAGAAACAAGATCATCGTGTGTGAGTGAGAAAGCTTGGCTATCTTGTTATTCTAGGTCCAGTAAGTGGCATAGCGGATTCAAAAATATTTTGAATGATATCTCACAATTAAGTTTTGGCATGGATTCCCATTTTAATGATTCAATTTGACCTGTTTCTATATGATTCACCCACACTTCTCAAGATCCTTTAAACTTTCTTTTTCTATGCAATTATCATTTTAAGCCCGACAGCTTTGGAAAATCCAAGTTTTTATAGAAGATATGGGCAATTGCTAAAAGCAAAGCAGCATCCTTGTCTTATATTTTCCATACTACTCAAAAACTATTTCCTATCTTTCAACTACTTGTGCTTTTCATTTTTCGCATTCTGGCAGGTCTGAAAACGTGTGTAACAGAATTAGGTAATACTAAATAGACCTTCAGTGGACGATGGTAAAGGTTTAACGAGGGCAATATTGATCTCCTTACCTTGAAGTGAACTCTGAGATAGGAACCCCTGGCCTTGGCCGCTGTAAATTAAAAACAAAATAACAATGATTATAATAAGAATAGAAATGAGCCATGCTCTGGCAAAAGGGGGTGTGATACATCTCTATGATGTAACATTTACCAAGCAAGTCATCACTATCATAATTATGCAGAGGGAGTGATTTTGATTATGGAATTGAAAATATTAATTATTCTCAACTAAACCCTATGTTGTGGGTACTCATTAGAATCGTCTGATCCATACGATTCTAATGAGTATCCACAACTTAGGGTATGGAAGATAAATAATGGATTCAGAATACCATCACTCTCTCTTTAACTGGAGCTCTGATTATGGATCCATAAAATACATTTTGTGAAGCAACAGACTGAATCATGAGATACCATGGTCTTCTGACATGCAGAAAATATATAAATAGCAAAGTTTCAACCTGTGTCAGCCTTACATTTTACAAATGCATTACACCTCCTTTTTACAAGAGCACAATTCAAATATAAGTTGAGTGAATATGAATAAATAAATACAAATTCAATCCTTCCATGAAAGCTAATATCATGTAGAAAGCAGTGGAGACCAATCCAAAGAAAATTTTACATTACAAATGAATAAAACCCATCTTGTGGGTACTCTTTAGAATCCTTTCATCAAAAAATCTGTAACCATTGCCCAGGCTATGACAAAACCTTGTTGTTTTCTTCAATAACAGCCAAGAAGTCCCAACTGAAAGAATTGGCAGAAAACAAAGGAAATGTGGCACAGACGATAGCATTGGTGTTAGAAAAGACAGAAAATACTCTGGCCAAAGAAAAAAATGTGGTCTTTCAAAGTTGTTCTTCCCCAGGTCTTTAAAGCACATGACTGAATGGTAAAGAAAGAATTAATTAGAAAGCAGTTAATTTGGTTTTGTAATACTTCTTACATTTTGTTGGATTTTCAGGTTCCTTGGCGTACCTTGTCATTTTGGTTCTGAAACAGAAAACAGTCCCTTAACTTCATCTTCCTTAAATAAATGAATTAGACATAACTTTTAACTAAGTGTCTACAGGTTCAATTATAACATAGTAAGTCACAAAGTTTAGTGAAGGATTATTTCCCCTCTATAATATAGGAATAGAAATATGTAGAATATTATATCACTTTTCCAGACAAAGTTATAAAAAGGTAAGCAAATGAGTCTTTGATGGGAGAAGTACCATACACAACAGGAACAAGACAGTTCCCCGAAAATAGAGTTCCCTGACACAAGTTTTCAAGACAGTTCCCCGCCACTTTTGAAGACCATTCCCCAACACTTTTGTTCTATGCCAAATGATAACGTCTATAAATATGGTTAATGAATGATTAGATGAATAAAATCAATGATGTTTTGTGATTGATTGAAACATCTGTACTTGAGACTGACGACTACATATGGTCATCGCGTGATTGCCTGTAATTTTCTAGGATTGTAATGTGAAATGTCTGTAATTTTCTATAACTCAGCTTTGTTTGATGGTACAGATTGATGACCTTTCATTTCCAAATGCCAAAGTCAATTATCAAAATACACAATATTTTCCTCAATGCTAGATACAATGTGCATGTATGTAAGAACAGGAGGAATATGGACAGAGCTTACAAGTGAAACAAACAAACAAACAAAAAAAGATTTACTTCACTCAGAGGACCCCTCCTCTCTCTCTCTTTCCAGGGACAGTCAATTATACAGCCCCTGCTCTTTCTAATGTAATTCCAAAACACAAAAAGAAAAAAACTCTCAATACATACAAATTATGAAAAGAATTCAAAGGAACAACTTGCAAACAGTCTTTATAAAACTCATGTCATAACAGTTATGAATAACAGTGAATTCACCCATGAGAGAATAAGTGCCTGTCAATGTATAATAGAATTCTTTATTACAATGTACAAATAATCCAATCAAAATACACCAGTTATCCATAAATATATCTAATTTCTCATGATTATCAGTCATAAATATCAGTAACAGTTTATTTGACATGGATCAAATATGTCGGGGAACTGTCACAAAAACTTGTGACAGGGAAGTGTCTTGTCGGGGAACTGTCTTGTCGGGGAACTGTCTTGATACCTACACAGCACTTGCTCTGTCCAAGCCACTGACTGCTTTCAGAAACAAGTAATGTCAAACACAGGTGAACGGCGAGTGACACTGTAAAGAATAATGTTTCCGCTATCGATTGGTACTAAAGTATGTTAAAGTATGTTAATATTGACTTGTAAACAGCATGAAATTCGTGACTGGGGTATTGAAAATATATCACGAGTTGTTTACCTTTCAGTATATTGGTGTGTAACATAGGATTTAGAATGTTGCTCGTCGTTCACCTGTGATGTCAAAACCATATCGAAAAATGACAAATAGAACAATCCTGTCACAATGACTATCATGATTCCTTCCAAAGAGTTTTGGTAGACTTGGGATGCAACCTAACAACTCACAATTTGTCATCTTAGCATGTTACCACAGAGATTCCTAAGCTTACAATAACAAACAAACTATTTTCACGTTCAATGTCAGCTGGTACTACACTACACTTCGATGACTACTACAGAGGGATGCTTTGAAGAGACCTTTAACTTCAAGTAAGAAATTATGTCGAAGGCTTTCAGTTCTACACTCATACATGTTGACAACTGATTCATGTATCTTGGGGTTCTTACACCACTTCCAGAAATTTAGGTGTGCAGCACTTCATTTCAGAGATAAAACAGTGAACGCATTAACGTCACTGATTCGTATATATTGTACTACCAGTACATTGTTCAACATTTACAATTTTATCTGACGAGAAAAGTGGAAGCGTATATATACAGCATCCAACAACAAGGCGCTGGACAAGTTTTCTAGAATGCTTCCTCTCTCCTTCAGTTTCTATTAGAATTACCGAGTCTGTCACATAAAATAGGGAAAAATTATTCAATCGTAACATTTTTGCTACTAAAAGCTGATAATTTCTATTTCAAAATAAGCAAATTCTAAGCACGATTGAGAGATTTAGTACTGCTTTGATATTTTGTGTGAATCGTCTTACTTTCAAACCGGAAAAAGGAAGTTGTAGATGTTGCTGGTTTCTGTTCTTGAAATTCAGAATGGGCTCCAGCAAAGGTTAAACCGGTATCTTTGAATATCTTTGATGCAAAGCCTAAAGTCCTTATTAACATGCCAGATATCTCAAATACATACATTCAAACACTTTCATCTCATCAAATACTATTTTAACATTAAAGTAAAATGAAGATAGACAGACGGTAAGGTTGAATCATTCAGGTTTACACATATACCCCGGATGATCGGATATATACCGGGTTATGTAGGTTGTTCCGCCTTGACCGAAATGAACCCCCCCCCCCCCTCGACAAAATGGCAAAACACGGAAATGAAAGTAGCGATCTCCTGATGCAGTTTCGGTCAGAAAAGATATCTGGCATCATTGTCAAGAGATTTAGAGACGAGTATATTGTTTTTGACCTTCTTAAGGTAAAATCTGACACAGCTGTAATGTTTGACGATGATATTATATGCATATCAAACGACAAATTTTTGGCCTTGTCAGAAATAAAATTTTAGTACAAAAGCATGTCATTCGACAAATTGATTGTGGCTCAAATGATGGGATTTTTTTCTGCGAAAGAGTAGCAAATACAGTCAAATCTGTGTACAGCAGCCACTGAAGGGAAGGTCTGAAAGTGGCTGCTATTTACAGATTGGCTGTTGTCCACAATATGCACTTCTCGCACTAGTTTTAGTTGCGAATATGATGGTTTCAATAGGTAAAGGTTCGTTTGCAATGAACTCTCAATCTATTTCTATTTAAAAGTTAAACACAAAAAGAAACCACACAATTAAAACATTTCGTTTTTTTTTTTCATTTAGATCTATTTCAAAATTTTGTATGGCAAATAAAACATACTTTCAACATGTATTTCTGCTTTTTGTACCTTTTATGTACCTCATGACCATTTTTGGCCAATGTGCATGGACACTGGACAGTTCAGTGTACTTGTACATTTGTACATAAACAAAAAGTTTTCAACTACTTTTGTAAAAAGAAATTTAGAAAAAAAAATCATAATATGAAAATACTGCTTAATTAAAGCAAAATCATTTTGCAGCTTATGCAATATTTTTAAACTGTGGAAAACCATACCTCATGACTATTTCGGGCCAATCTGCATGGACACTGGACAGCTCATATTTGTCTCATTTGACCATTCTCACAGTTTAACACACTATTCAATAACAGACTACTTATCAAAGTGTTTAATAATGATCAATTAAATCAAACATTTCAATGACATCTTTGTTTAAAAACAGCGACTGGCATTAATCAGCTTTAATTCTTTAATCATAATAGTAATTATTGATTTTTTCAATTAAAAGTTCGTGAAAGTGTGATAAAGGTGGCTGTTGGAGGTGTCGTAAAGAGTTAATTTATACCAATTAAGCTGGCTGCTGGCTGCATTTGACAGATTAGTGCTGTGCACATGGTAATTAAAGAAGAAATATGCACGGGCGGGTTTGTGTTGGCTGCTGCACACAGATTGGCCGCTGTTCATGTGTGGCTGCTAACACAGATTTGACTGTACTATGGGAAAAGGAGATAATGCAGCTTGTTACTAGTAATTTCTCTTTTCCCAGATTTTTCTCAAAAGTTTTTCTTTCGAGGTCATTAAAACCACAGGTGAACGGCGAGCGGCAGTATAATTCATATATTACACACTTATAGTATATTAGTGTATAATGTCACTTGCTATTCACCTGTGATTAAAACAGCCGACAGATGTTTCGGTAAATCTGCTTTTGTGTTATTTTGGTGATTTTGTCTCCAATCACAAAGATAACATCGGAGCTATGCGTTGGATCAAAGGTAAGTGTTAATCAGAAAGTGTGGATATAAGATCAAGATGTATGTTGTGCAGTCTAATTATGGTCTATAAAGTATGGCCCTGCAGGCTCATTAAAGCAGGAGTGCTAAGTAGTTTAGGGTTGTTAATTTTGTACCAGAGGACAAAATGTTTTGCTTGACCATATTGAAAGCATTTGCAGATGACAGACTAAATGTAGCTCAAAATTTAATGATGTGTTTGAAACAGTAGATTTAATTGAACTTAAAGGGAAAAAAAATGCTTATATTGTATTTTTTTTTATTTCAACAATGGTTTCAGAAGTCATCTTCTTTAGGTCATAAAACTATGGAATCTTTTGGTAAAGATCTTTAACTGTTCAACAGATACTCTATGATGATACAGTTGATAGCAATGTGAAGACCGAGCTACTCATTAATTTGGAAGAATATGGTCATCTCAGTTTGACATCAGAAAGGTAGGTAAAATGCGTAGGATTTAACCCTAAAAGGGCTGAGCATAAATGAAGTTGCTTTAGATATTGTAAATCAGGATCATACTGCAGTCTTACTGACATTTTGTGAGATATGAACCAATTGGATCTTAGATTTGGCCTATTTTGGCTTTTCTAAAGATTTCAATGAAAATGCTTTCACTGGACCTTTGAATTTCAAGCAAAGTTGCCAAATTCTGGGTTTCAACTCATATTTAAACATGTTTTTTTTTTTTTCGAAATGTTTTCTTCCACAGTGTTGACCAAGTTGTGACTTCTTTATTGGACATTGTGAACCAACAGGGAGACAATTGCAGTCATTGGACCTATGTTTGTCAGGCATTGATAACTGGAACAAGTTTGATAATCCAACTAGATCAACTGGTAAGAGCATGACATTATCTGTATGACCTCTTTAACCTGTTACTACACAATCCAAAGTTTTAAAAACCCTGAGAGAGAAGCAGTGTTTGATCCAGGATTTGAAAAATGAGGGGGAAAATCTGCCATTACTTTGAAAAAGATGGGGGATTTATCAAAAGTATGGGGGGATAGGAAAAAAGTAGGTAGGAAAACAACCCGACTTACAGAATTGGCTTTGGAAAAAACTGACGAAAAAATTAACTTACTTTTTTCCGCCCTCCTTTTATATTATTGTTGATGAAATAAATTCATATTCAGAAAAAAACCATAAAAAATACCAACATTTCTGTAAATACAACTAAATTATTTTTAACCAGGCTTACTTAGATAAAAATGCGGTTAAACTTTTCGCTTAAAAAAAGTTCTGTTAAGTTGAATTGGTAACTCAGCCGTAAACAACTCTATGCAACAGTGATTTGCTCGATCTGTCTATCTTTCTTCATAAACACATAAATCGTTGAAAAATAGGTAGGAAATTTGACTTTCTCTCCAAAATTTGAATGCGGGATTATCCCACATTTGGTTTGAAAATACGCGTGATTCACAAAAAGTATCAGCGATTCCCACAATCGTGCCCTTTAGATCAGACACTGGAGAAGACTTTTAAAAACATTATTGGAAAAGGAGAAATGCTGGTAACCAGCATTTTCTCCCTTTCTTGCAATATTTTTTACTTTATCTCAGACAAATTCCATCATTTTAGCCACATTCAACTTGTCATCTGCTAATGGTTTCAATTGGGACAAGTCTACAGTTATGTCATTTGGTAAAGAATGAAAGTGGAAACCAATCAGATTTCGTCTTGCAAGTTTTGCAAAAATCATAGTTGTACTTTTTATTGGCATACAAATATGGCTTTAACCCTTTACCGCACAATGCCGCCTTTTGACACCTCTGGGAAAGAAGCCTTTTGAAAACATTGTGGGAAAAGGAGAAAATCCTGGTAACCAGCATTTTCTCCTTTTCCCACAATGTTTTCTACCCTATCAAAGAAAAGTTGCACCATTTGAGCCACACTGAAATTGTCGTCTGCAAATGCTGTCAATTTGGACAAGGCTAAAATTTTGCCGTCTGGTAAAGGGTTAACACTTTACCACACCACAAAATTTTACACTTGTCCAGATTGAAAGCATTTGCAATGACAAATTAGATATTGCTCATAAAGTGAGATTTGTCTGTGAAAGGACAGAAAACATTGTGGGAAAAGGAGAAAAAGCTGGTTACCATCATTTTCTCCTTTTCCCACAATGTTTTCAAAAGGCCTCTTTCTCAGGTTGGTTAAAGCTCAGGATTGTGTGGTAAAGGGTTAACAGTAAAATACAGACAGAAATGCATGCAGAAAACACAAAGAATTACCTAGTTTTTGGTATTTTTTTCTATAAATTTCCATTCTCATTTGATACAAGGTAGCCAATATTGCGTAACAGGGGATAATTCCTTTTACCTGTTGGTCAGATAGCTCAGTTGATAGAGTGGTTGAGTGATGGTTTGAAAGCTGTAGGTTCAAATCTCACCAAAACACACTTTTTTGCAGTACATTTTTTCCCCACTTAATTTTAAATGTAAAATTTAATCGCTTTGTATAACTATATATAAATTTTTTACATTTCAGGGAACTGACATCTGTAAACAACTGGTAAAGACTTTGCTTTCTATAGTAAATAATATCAACCAGTCAGATAACCAAAGAGTAAGAGCATGTGCATGTCATTGTTTGATTCAGTTGGAGGAAATGCAACCAGTAAGTTCTCATGTTTTTGTTGACATTTAAGCTTGGCTGTATCCAAAAAAAAAAAATGAGGTGTTGTCATAGTCCTGCTGTAATCTTTGTCATCTATGTGTGAAAACTCTGATATTTTCTGATATCTCTGAAAGTTTTGACAGTTTCGACTTTTTCTCATAATACCAGTACATATCTTTGCCATTACTGCAGATACTTACTTCAAACTTTGACTAGTTGTTCACTTTCTAAAGATGCCCCCATACAGGAAGGGCACATGACTCCCAAAATGCTCTTGACAGTTATGTCCCTCGTTTGACATGGAAATTTTGCTGAAAGAGCATTGTAACAGAGCCTTAGCGCCCACATGTGGTGCTCTTGCTTTTGTAGCTTTTTGTTGCTGAGAATGGCCTCAGGTAAGTGATAGACTGAGTCTTTGTGTAAAAGACTTAGTAATATGTTCCATTACTGTCATTAGCTGGTTACCGAACAGCAAAGATTTATACAAGACCAAATTTAAAAAGTTTGCACATGGAAAATTAAATGTGCCTCAAATGTTAAAATATTTGTTTTTTTGAAAGGGTAGATAACATTGTGGGTATAGAAAAAAATCAAGGCCTCTTGTAGAGTTTTCAATACAGATGACTCTAAAATTGTTTTGCATGGTATATCCCCTCATCCCATAGGTAGTTATGGTGTGCTATTAACACTTAACCACACAATCCAAAGTTTTGACAGCACTGAAAGAGAAGGCTTTTGAAAACATTAAGGAAAAAAGATAAAATGCTGGTAACCAGCATTTTCTCCTTTTCCCACAATGTTTTCCATCCTATCATGGTCAGAAATCGTAATTTGATCTTCATTCAATTTTTCGTCTGCAATTGCTTTCTATTTGTTTTAGTCCAGAATTTTGTTGTTTGATAAAGAGTTAGAGTTTATGTGTGTACTTTACATGGACATGTTTTATTTGACTGCATTGTTTATTCAAAATGCTGTTGATTTTCATTGATTCTTACCAGAATTATTGGTTTTTAGATCAATTACAGTAATAGTAAGCAATTTTGTCCCCCCTTTTAGATCCTTTCAGCTTTGAAGAGTCAAGTTTTCATATTTTAAGTAATACATCTACGTATTTCAAATGATTTCAGAGTCTTTTAGCTTCCCACCATGATGAATTTGCAAGACTAGCTCGACAAGAGAGAACCTGTGTGTTTCAAGATTATTCCTTGCTTGCTGCTAAAGTGTTGGAAAACATAGGAAAGTAAGCTGACTTACGTGACTCTTTACCACACAATCCCTTCTTTTAACAACCCCAAGAAAGAAAGCTTTTGAAAACATTTTAAGAAAAGGAGAAAGTACTGGTAACCAGCATTTTCTCTTTTTTCCTTAATGTTTCCTACCTATTCAAGGACAAATACAATGATTTGAAAATCATTTGAATTGTTATCTGTAAATTCTTTCGATATGTACAAGTCTAAACTTTTACCGTGTGGTAAAGGGTGAAGTCTTAGAGTGCGGAAAAAAAACAATGGACATTTTCAGTCAAAAAATAAGACCCAAGTAATTGCACTATCTTGTTCCTTCAGTCCAGAATGTCTCAGCTAAGTGGAAAGTAAAGATAAAGATCAGATTGCACATCTTGTGCAGTCTGATCTTAATCTACACTGGCAGCAAAGGCAGCTATGGTTGTGAAATGGGCTTTAAGGGTTAAGTTCATTTTGTAGTCACCAAAAATGATTACCCACTTGCTAGTTAGAATATTTGCAGAAATGTGGCAGTTTAAATCCCTACAGGGGGATCTCTTCAGCCATTCTGAATTCAATTCTATTTTTAAATTTGAAGAATAGCCATCTGATTGGCTAAGACATTGTCTCAGCCTGGCTTAGACACTATCTCGGCCTATCAGATGGCTAGTCTTGGAATTCAGAATTAGAGGAAAATCTAGATTGTATTGTGAATATGGCACCTGGGCCCGTATTCACCAACCATTCTTAGGAACATTTGTAGTCCTATAATATTGTCCAAGGTTTTCTACATATGAAACTAACATAATTTCTGATTGGCTAAACTAAATGGTGTAGACAATCAGAAGTTGTGTTACTGTCAAATTTAGAAAATTAAATAAGACTGAGAATGTTTTTAAGAATGGATGGTAATACGGACCCTGGTCATCCTAAAGATCACAGGAAGGATGGAAATCAATGACCTTCCTTCATAGGCACTAGGGTTTACAAGAATTAGGTTGCAGGGCATCTACAGACATTGCAAGAAGTCAAGGGTTTGTTGTCTGGCATGGTCTTGTCAACTACCTCCAAAGACTCCCAACCCTTTACCACACAATCCTGACTTCTAATGACCCTGAGAAAGAAGCCTTTTGAAAACATTGAGGTAAAGGAGAAAATGCTGGTATCCAGCATTTTCTCCTTTTCTCACAATGTTTTCTACCCAAGTAAAAAGAGAAATCATCATTTTAGCAACATTAAATTTGTCGTCTGTTAATGCTTTCAGTTTGATCCAGTCCAAAACTTTGTTTTTTGGTAAAGAGTTAACTCTTTACCAAATGACAAAATTTTAGACTAGTCAAAATTAAGAGCATTTGCAGATGACAAAATAAATGTTACTCAAAAATTGAAATTAGTTTTGGGAAAGGTAGAAAACATTGTGGGAAAAGGAGAAAATGCTTGTTACCAGCATTTTCTCCTTTTCCCACAATGTTTTCAAAAGGCTTCTTTCTCAGGGTCGTTAAAAGTCTGGATTGTGTGGTAAAGAGTTAAGATACCTTAGACAACTTTAGTATTTTCCAAGTATGTATAGTACATAATCATACTGTACAGGATGTGTAGTTTGATCTTGGATTTATACTGCCAAGTGTTTTGTTGGATTGCAAGACTAGAAAGGTTGTGAATTGCAATGCTGTGGAATTTTTACCTTCAAAAACATACTGGATTAGCCAAATAGCTATTTTCATTTATTCAACTGTTAAAAAGATAAAACAGAATTGCTATAAAACCTTTTATTCCTGTAATAAAGTTTCTAAAATAACCTACATGCACTTCATGAAAACATTTATGAACAGCAGGCTGTTTTTGAGAAGTCAAATCCCTTCTGTAAAAGTATATAAAAAACCATGAATATTATACTTGTATATCTAAATGAAGTTTTACCCATGTTTCATTCTAGTGTTTCTACTACAAAAGTTATGTCAGAAACAAACTTGGAAAGGGAGCAAAACCCATTGAAACAGGTATGTAGTGTATATACTTGTAATAGATTGTTAAAGCTTTAACACACCTTCCTGAGTTTAATGACCTTGAGGTAGAAGGCTTTTGAAAACATTGTGGAAAAAGGAGAAAATGCTGGTAACCAATTTTTCTCCTTTTCCCCACAATTATTTTCTATGCCTCTTAGGGCAAGCTTCAGTTTTTTGGGTCATATTTTAATTGTTGTCTGCAAATACTTTCGGTTTGAACCTGTCTAAAGTAGTGTTGTTTGATAAAGCGTTAACCAGTTTAAGTAAACCCTTTCATAGAAACACTGCATGGCATTTTCTTAGTGTAAGCTTTGAAATAAAAGAAATCAATGCAAAGTCACTGTTATTTTGACTAGGTAACTTAGAATAATTAACCCTTAACCACATAATCCTGAGTTTAACAACCTTTAGGAAGAATGCTTTTAAAAAACCAACATTCTCATTTTTTCACACAATGTATTTTAACCTTTCAGAGACACTGCAGGTGCTTTCAGTTTTAATGAGTCTAAAATTTTGTCCTTTGGTAAAGGGTTAATCTAAACAAACAAATACATCAGGCCATCTCTTTCCACAGCGTTCTTTATGTGTTTTCAGCAAAATCTTCCAATTTCAGGACAAATTTTATGTCTTTTTTCTCAAACCAAATTACACTGAAAGAATGCTATGGACATTTTCAGTCATGAATAAAAGACAAAAAATTGAAGCTGTTACACTGTCTGGACCCATATATCCCATGAAATAGTCTAAATTAACTCTTTTCCAAATAATCCTGTACTATAATGACCCTACCAAAAAGGCCTCTGAAACTATTGTGGGAAGGTGAGGAGCTCATGGTTACCTCAATGGTTTAAACCCTGTTTGTTTATGACAAATCCCATCATTTGAGCAACTCTTAACTCTTTACCAAACAACAAACTTTTAAACTGGTCCGAATTGAAAGCATTTGCAGACAACAAAATAAATGTTGCACAACCTAGGAAATGTTTCTTTGAAAGGGTAGAAAACATTGTGGGAAAAAGGAGAAAATGCTGGTTACCAGCATTTTCTCCTTTTCCCACAATGTTTTCAAAAGCCTGTTCTTTCAGGATCGAGAAAAGTTGGGATTGTGTGGTAAAGAGTTAAATTGTAGTCTAAAGACGCTTTCACTTTGGACCAGTCTTAAATTTTGTTGTTTTGTTAAAAGTCAGATTTCAGATTTTATTCAAACTTTAATAGCAGTATAAATGTTGTATAGTCCTGTATGGGTGAAGAAATTCTGTGTAACAATGGCAAAACACATACAGTGCCAGATAAATGATATTACTATATGTCCAGGAAGTAAATTAGATCCAGGTGTTGCAAATCTGAAAAGCATTTCAATTGAAATATCCTATCAAATATTGAACGGTGTTGAATCAAGATCAGACCTTTCATTCTGTGTTCAATCTAATTTTGATCTACACAAACTAGAAAAGCAACTTTCTAAGGGTAAATATCTACTCAATTTGCAGATGCTGCTACAAAAACAGATCTCAGTTGATATCAGTGACATCCGACAGTTTGTGGCATTTGTTATAGAAAACACTGGCCTATTGACAAGATGTGGATATTTTAGGATTATACAGTCCGTAGCTAGAGTTGTGAAATCTTCCCCGGAAGTGTCTCCAATGGTATTTATTGTTGATTTGTGTTTAACTCTTTTGTTTATCAAATGACAAAATTTTATTAGACTTGTACAAATTGAAAGCATTTTCAGACAGTAAATTGATTGTGGCTAAAATGATGAGATTTGTCTGTGAATAGATAGAGATCATTGTGGAAAAAGGAGAAAATGATGGTTACCGGCATCCTCGTTCACCCATTTCCAATGTACTCCATAAACTACATGTACACTCATCGCCCCTAGGTTACTGGGTTATCTTGCATATGTTTTCTCGTTCTCATGAATTATTCATGAGGCCTTTTGATTGGTAAACTCAGTTTTTCAGTGAGAAAATTTAATCTATTTTTATCAACCCTGTGCCATCATTTCTATTTTTACCTTGTCTACAACCAGTCAAGTTGCTTCTTTCAAATCATACTTCAAATATGGCTGAGGCCATGAACATCATTGACAAAAGTTTACAAAAAACATTCAGCGTCACCCTGAAAGAGTCCCAGCTTAAAGCCCAAGCAGCTTTGGTTGGAGAACAGGATGTGTTTCTGTCAACAAGAACAGTTGGTGGGAAAAGTCTCTGTCATCATGGTTTCCCATCTGTTTGGAGTGAGCTGCACAGAAGCACATATTCGATGATAATGATGTTGGTTTTACCTGGTTTATTCATAGTAATGGAAGAAATGTGATTATCCTCCACTACAAGAGAGTATTGTTATGTTATCAACAATTCGATTGGCTATTAGGTGTAATTCGCAATCTTATGAATATTCATAGAAACGATGGTTTAGCAATTGAATGTTCCAGGGTGATGAATGGTAATACTTCACACCTGGGTTAACGAGGGTGGGTTACTGGCACTTTTTCCTTTTCCCACAATGTTCTTAACTCATGGTCATCAAGACTTAGGACACTTTGCTTTATAATTCATATAAAAAAATGGAATGATTGTTTTTGGGTCTGAGGTAAAAATCATTATTTTAATATTTACTGCTATGTCTCCCAGTTTAACACTCAAATATCTATCCATTGTAAAACAAAAAAATCTGATTACATGTTCTGTTCTGTACAGTCTGACCTTTGGTCTGCATGGTTTGAAAAAAAAATGTTTCTGTAATGGTGAAAGGTAATATTGCAACCTTTGCAAGGATTATTTCCTAAACTTAACTTTTTACCAAAGAACAAAAGTTTAGACTTCAACAAATGAAAAACATTTGCAGAACAAAAATTAGATATAACTCAAACAATTTGATTTGTCCTTGAAAGTGTAGAAAACATTATTGGAAAGGGAGAAAATGCTGGTTACCAGTTTGTAATTATTTAACATACATGTAATTTGTGACGTCAAACTTGTGTTGCACAACCAGTCAGGATAACAACCAATGAAGGTCTTATATGGCAAATGGCTCTTACATACAATTTTGCATATAATACTAGGATTATGAAATTAGAACGAAGATTGTTTTAATGCTAGTGGTGCTTTGTGCAATACATAGTATTTGAATGATGTTTGATTGTGTATTGGAAGTCAGTAATAGTTAGAAACAAATTCATTTCAGGTGTTTAAACCTCTCATGTTACATCAGATGTCTACAGTCAGCTGTGTCCTGTTTCAAACCATAATGTATCTACAGGTATAGTGCTCTTTTGTCTGACAACTTTATGGAGGTAACACGTTACACCCTGCGGACGAATTTCTTCTTTGTGCAGCAGAATTGCTTGTAATAAGCAATTTTTCCTTTTGCTACAATTTTTTTTGAATGTGTTTATGAAACCTGAATTCAACCTGATTATCAATAGTGTGCATGGATGGTATCCAAGTTGTCTGTAGGAGTTAATTTTTGGAAATAGTTTATTGGAAAAACTGACTTATATGAAATTTGACAGCCATTGAAACAATCAGTTATGCAATGTATTGCATTTTCATGAGCCATGCTCTTTGAAAAGGGGGATTTAATGCATCTGCAAAATGTATAGACCCAGGTCAGCTTGTGCAGGCTGACCTGGATCAAAACTTTTTGCTATTGGTCATTTTTTTGCTTGTTAAAGGACCAGTCTTCCTCATTCTACCATGTGGTTTGGCGGGTTTTAAGGTAAAATGGGTCTGTCTTATGCAAAAACTTGTATGGTATAATGTTACAAAGATACATTAAAACCCGTTTTCACTGAGGATTGCCCATATAGATTTTGTTTATTTAAAATTCCAGATGTATAATAGTGTTAACACAGGATCAATGTGAGGGTGATGTTTTTGCTCTAGTGCTGTCCGATCAGTTTTGCAAAAGCAATCCTTAGATGCATTTTAATACTGAAATAGATAAAAAAAAAAAAGAGATTATGCAAATTGAATGTTGATTTTTGTAGTCGAGTGAAAAGGTATTTTTTATTAGACAATCAAAACGGACAAAAAAAGAGAACCAACCTTTTAGTAAATAAATGAGCCATGTGCTGTGAAAAGGAGGCTTAATGCATCTGCGAAAAGTATCGACTCAGGTCAGCCTGCGCAGTCCGTGCAGGCTGACCTGGGCGGAAACTTTTCGCTATTGGTCAATTTTCTGTATGTCCAAAGACCATTCTACCTCATGATGAAGTCAGGTGTTAAAAAGAGTGGCAATTATGGATCCATAAGTAACTGATGTATTACTTTGGGAAAATGCATCATGGAGAAGCATTTTACTGCTCATATTGGCTCATATTGTAAATCAAAAATAATCAATTATATCATTGAACTATTAAAAAAATCATGTGGGGTTCCATGAATGAATCAGTTTATCATGAAAAGTTTTATGCCAATAATTTCAGCGAGAATTTCAAGGGGAGATATTGACAGACAAGGAACAGGCAGAGTTTCTACACAGACTGTGTATCATGACCGATCATCCATGTCTAATTTTACTCAACAAGCTTCTGGTCAGTCATTGGGCAAAACTCTACTTCCTGGTAATGTTTACTTTTCTAGATGATGTGAAAAAATCTATAAAAAAATAACTCCCTGCCACCCCAACCCTCTCTGTCTCTTGCTTTCTCTCTGTCTCTCTCTTCTTTTACACCCACTCTTAGGCTTTTATTTAGAGTTTTCAGATTTTCTCCTTTCCCACATTTTTATTTTTTTTTTCATTAGTTTATGTGCAGATCTCATTTATTGCGTATGTCTTATGTTGTCAACAAATGCTTTCAGTTTGGATAAGCTTGAAATTTTGTTGTCTGGGTAGGTTAACAACCCTGAGAAGGAAGCTTTTTGAAAACATTGTGGGAAAAGGAGAAAATGCTTTTGAAAACATTGTGGGAAAAGGAGAAAATGCTGGTAACCATCATTTTCTCCTTTTCCTACGATGTTTTCTACCCCCTCCCAAAATGAATTTTAACTTTTGAGACACATTTATTTTGTCTTGTGCAAATGCTTTTAATCTTGACTAGTTTAAAATTTTGTCGTTTGGTAAAGAGTTAACTATATACCACACAGCAAAACTTTACACTGGCCCATATTTAAAGCATTTTGCAGAGGACAAATAAAAAGTGGCCCAAATGATAATTTTTAGCTCACCTTAGCACAACGTGCTAAAGGTGAGCTATTGTGATCGCCCTATGTCCGTCGTCTGTCGTCCGTCGTCCGTCAACAATTTCTTTAAACATCTTTTTCTCCTAAACCACTGGGCTAATCTTGATGAAACTTGGCAGGGATGTTCCTTGGGTGAAGCTCTACCAAAATTGTTCAAAGAATTGAATTCCACCCACAACTCTGGTTGCCATGGCAACAAAAAGGAAAAAAAAGCAAAAACTTTAAAAATCTTCTTCTCTGAAACTAGAAGGTGCAGAACTTTGATATTTGGTATGTAGCATCTCCTAGTGGACCTCTACCGACTTTTTTCATTTGATGCCCCTGGGGTCAAAACTGGCCCCGCCCCGGGGGTCACAAGTTTGAGCATAGTAACATAGAAGGAAAACTTTAAAAATCTTCTTCTCTGAAACTTGAAGGTGTAGAGCTTTGATATTTGGCATGTAGCATCTCCTAGTGGACCTCTACCAAATTTGTTCATATGATGTCCCTGGGGTCAAAACATAGGAACAAAGAAGGAAAACTTTAAAAATCTTCTTCTGTAAAACTAGAAGGCATAGAGCTTTGATATTTGGCATGAAGCATCTCCTAGTGGACCTCTACCAAGTTTGTTCATATGATGCCCTTGGGGTCAAAACTGGCCCTGCCCTGGGGGTCACAAGTTCAAATATAGGAACAAAGAGGGAAAACTTTAAAAATCATCTTCTCTGAAACTGGAAGGCGTAGAGCTTTGATATTTGTTATGTAGCATTGCCTAGTGGACCTCTACCAAGTTTGTTCATATGATGCCCCTGGGGTCAAAACTGGCCCCACCCCGGGGGTCATAAGTTTGAGCATAGTAACAGAGAAGGAAAACTTTAAAAATCTTCTTCTCTGAAACTTGAAGGCGTAGAGCTTTGATATTTGGCATGTAGCATCTCCTAGTGGACCTTTACCAAGTTTGTTCATATGACGCCCCTGGGGTCAAAACTGGCCCCGCCCTGGGGGTCACAATTTCCAACATAGGAACAAAGAAGGAAAACTTTAAAAATCTTCTTCTGTAAAACTAGAAGGCATAGAGCTTTGATATTTGGTATGTAGCATCGCCTAGTAGACCTCTACTTAGTTTGTTCATATGATGCCCTTGGGGTCAAAATTGGCCCTGCCCCAGGGGTCACAAGTTCAAACATAGGAACAAAGAAGGAAAACTTAAATTTTTTTTTTCTCTTAAATGGGAAGGCATAGAGCTTTGATATTTGGTGTGAAGCATCTCCTAGTGGACTTCTACCAAGTTTGTTCCAAGGATGCTGCTTGGGTCAAAACTGGCCCCGCCCCTGGGGTCACAAGTTCGAACATAGGAACAAAGAAGGAAAACTTTAAAATTCTTCTTTTCTGAAACCCAAAGGTGTGGAGCTTTGATATTTGGTATGTTGCATCTCAGATTGGACCTCTACCAAGTTTGTTCACATGATGCCCCTGGGTCAAAACTGGCCCCGCCCCGGGGGTCACAAGTTCGAAGATAGGAACAAAGAAGGAAAACTTTAAATTTCTTTTTCTCTTAAACGGGAAGGTGTAGAGCTTTGATATTTGGTATGTAGTATCTCCTAGTGGACCTCTACCAAGTTTGTTCATATGATGCCCCTGGGTCAAAAGTGGCCCAGCCCCGGGGGTCACAAGTTCGAACATAGGAACAAAGAAGGAAAATTTTAAAATTCTTCTTTAAAACTGGAAGACGTAGAGCTTTGATATTTGGTATGTAGTGATTCTCTTCTAAGTTTGTTTGCCCATCTAAGCGCAACAAGTTCATTGAGTTCAGAATTGGATCATCTTGGGTCATAAACTAGGTCACTAGGTCAAATTAAAGAAATACCTTGTTGGCACTCTCGAGGCCACATTATTTGCTCAATTGCCTTGAAAATTAGTTAAAAAGTTTGTCTTTATAAAGTCTCACATAAGATTAATTTGGGTCAACTTGGGTCATAAACTAGTTCACTGGGTCAAATTAAAGAAATACCTTGTTTGCACTCTGGAGGCCACATTTATTGCTCAAATGACCTGAAATTTGGCCAGAATGTTTGTCTTGATGAAATACCAGATGAGTTTGGATTTGGGTCACCTGGAACCATAAACTAGGTCACTAGGTCAAAATAAAGAAATACCTTGTGGGCACTCTAGAGGCCACATTCTTTGCTTAATTGCCTTGAAAATTGGTCAGAATGTTTGTCTTTGTAAAATTTCACATGAGTCTGAATTTGGGTCAACTGGGGTCATAAACTAGGTCACTTGGTCAAATTAAAGAAATAGCTAGTGGGCACTCTAGAGGCCACATTTATTATTCATTTGATTTGAAAAATTGGTTAAAATGTTCCTTTTGATATAGTCAAAGACCAGTTCAAATTTGGGTCATCTGGGGTCATAATCTAGATCACTAGGTCAAATTAAAGAAATATCTTTAGGGCACTCGAGGCCACATTTTTTGTTCAATTGACTTGAAAATTGGTCAGAATGTTTGTCTTCATGAAGTATGAGTTTGAAATTGGGTCACCTGCGGTCAAAAACTAGGTCACATGGTCAAATTAAAGAAAAACCTTAAAGGCACTCTACTAAGGTGAGCGACCCAGGGCCATCATGGCCCTCTTGTTTGTCTTTGGTAGGGTAGAAAACATGGTGGAAAAAGAAAATGCTGATACCCAGCTGTAACCAGCCTTCTCCTTTTCTGATAATGTTCTCAAAAGCCTTCTTCCTCAAGGTTGTTAAAATTCAAGATTGTTTATTAAAGGTTTGAAAAAAAAACTTGTTTTCTGTAGAGGCATTAAAGAAACATACTTGAACGTTGAACTTCATAATATTTCCTTGGGATAGAAAAATCATTATTTCCTTTGTGTTTCATGATTTTTTGTCTCTGAAACTCAAATAAAGGCCCTCAACTGTTTACCAAATGCTAAATTCGTTATCTTTCTAAATGCAAAAGATTTACAGACAACAAATTAAATGTGGCTCAATGATGTAAGTTGTTTTGAAACAGTAGAAAACATTGTGGGAAAAGGAGAAAATGCTGGTAGCCAGCATTTTCTCCTTTTCCCACAATGTTTTCAAAAGCGTTCTGTCCAAAGGTAGTTACAACTCAGATTTGTGTAAACTGACTAGGATGGGGTTTCGCAATATTATCAGCTTTTGGATATTTTGAGGAACTTTCTAGCTCGAACAACCAAGATGTTATAACAGTCTAGATCATTGTCCTGTTTGTTATTGACCGTTTCCCATGTTTATGGGCACTCTGAGAATCAAGAGGGTTTTTTTTTTCTATGTAGGATGATAGCCCTGCAGGTGAATCTTACCGCCATGTTATACAAAGACTCAGGTTCAGATTTTATCCAAGTGTGTTTGACCCAGTCGATTGCCAACTGGGAAAGCTTATCATGACATCACTGTGTGTGAACCCGGATGATGATGATGGTAAAATTCATAATAGATGTACACTATAATATTTTACCTGAACTCTTTACCACACAACCCCGAGTTTTAACAACCCTGAGGAAGAAGCCTTTTGAAAACATTGTGGGAAAGGGATAAAATGCTGGTAACCAGCATTTTCTCCTTTTCCCACAATGTTTTCTAACCTATTAAAGACAAATTCCACCACTAGAACCACATTTAAGTTGTTGTTTGCAAATGCTTTCAATTTGGACAAGTCTACATTTTTGTTGTGTCGTAAAGAGTTAAAGGGCCTTTAACAACTTCGGTTGCTTTTGTTGCCAATGTATATCAAGATCAGACTGTAAAAAGCGTGCCACCTGATCTTTGATCTACTCTGTCTTTGCTGAAGTATTCTAGACAAGAGCAGAATAGAAACTGTGATAATTTGGTTCCTATTTCCAGACTAAAAATGTTTCATAAAATGTGCAGTCTGATCTTGGATCTACTCTGTCCACTTTGCTTAGACAATCTGGACCAGAACAAAATTAGAATTTTAATTTTTGGGGTCTTACTAAATGTCTGTTACGTTTATTTGGCACACAAAGGATTGACTTATTATCCCCGAAACAAATTTGTAGTTTATTACTTTGAAAACAACCTTGTTATGTTCAGATGATCAACAGGAATTAATTCTTTCCCAATCAACAGAATCTCAGATTCGTCCAAATTTTTGCTGACAACAAGTTGAATGTGGGTCAGTTGGTGAAATTTGTTTCTATAAAGGGTAGAAAACATTGTGGGAAGAGGAGAAAATGCTGATGACATTTGTTTCTATAAAGGGTAGAAAACATTGTGGGAAAAGGAGAAAATGGTGGTGACAAAAAGATAATTTGCTCAACATAAGCATTTCTTTCTTGGCCACAGTATTTTTAAAATTGATGAGATGCATGACAAAACATTTGTTTTGCAGATGGTGAGTTTGTTTGAATGGTATTTATTACCATTTTCAACATGATTTCAGTTATATCACAGCAGTCAGTGCACCTATCTATGCTTTTCTGTAGATCCCTTTACTAATAGTACTTCCAACAACATTCTTTCCAAGGCACTGGCTGCTTCCCACATAACCATCACCTAAACAATGATCAGTAGTGAGAAACGAATTAATCCTTTCGCAATGACTCTCATGAATCCTTTGAAATAAGTTGGCTGAGCTTGGGATCTGGACTAGCAACCACTTGATTTTAAGCCCAGTACATTATCATCTGTGATACTGGGCTTGTTAAATGTACTTCTTATTAGTTTGGAAGATTTTACAGTTTACATGTATCAGTGTCCTTTTGTACTGTATATAGAAAATAAAATTTAAACTTCAGGGTTAGAAATGTCAGTATTGCTTGGTAGTTTGGCCTATATACACAAACTGGCATGGCATACCGGAAGCAGTAAGGTTGCCATAGTGATGTTTAAAGCCTTGTATTACATGTATCAGAGCCGAAATAATGCTTCATTTGCCAATGATATTCAAAGGTTGGTAAGACATTTCTCTGACATCTTTATTTAAGTTTGTCAAGCTCTTTAACATAACTCTGTACTGGACAACAAACTTTTACAATTTTCCAAATTGCATTTGCAGATGACACCAGTAATGTGATTTAAAAGGATGGTATTTATCTTCAATAAGGTGGAAAACATTGTGGGAAAAGGAGAAGATGCTGGTTTTCAGCTTTTTCCCTTTTTCTCACCATATGACAGTGTTTTTAAACTTGAATATTGAAGTTATTTGAATGATGGTATTTCTCTTTAAAAGGGTAGAAAGCATTGTGGGAAAAGGAGAGAATGCTGGTTATGTTGTCTAAAGCTCTTTTCATTAGGATCATTTAACTCTTTACCACACAATCTGACTTTTAAAGACCCTGAGGAAAAAGCCTTTTGAAAACATTGTGGGAAAAGGAGAAAATGCTGGTAACCAGCATTTTCTCCTTTTCCCACAATATTTTCTGGCCTATGAAAGACAAATTTCATGTTATGAGTTACATTTGATTTGTCGTCTGCAAATGCTTTGAATTTAGACAAGGCCAATATTTTGTCGTTTGGTAAAGAGTTAAATAAGTATTACGTGATGAAAGTTTAAGCCATTTCTACAGAAACATAACTTTTTATGTGCTTGCAGTTGAAAGCTTTGGAAAACATCATAGGAAAAGGAGCTATGGCTTTTAAAAACATTTCAAATAATTTTACTTGGTCACATTCTATAGAAACATAAAAGTAATGCTTTGAATAAACAATTTATTTTTATTCATCTTACAGAGTAGTGCACAAAATTACAGTTACTTTGGTTTACAAGTTGTGACTATTGTTTTCTGGGAGTTAACATGTGCAGTTTTAACCCTTTACCAAACGACAAAATTTTAGACTGGTCGAAATAGAAAGCATTTGCAGACGACAATATAATTGTAACTGAAAAATAGAAGTTTGTTTTGGGATGGGTAGAAAACATTGTGGGAAAATGGTGAAAATGCTGGTTACCAACGTTTACTCTTTTCCCCACAATATTTTCAAAAGCTTTCTTCATAAGGGTCTTTAATCCTTTAACACACAATCCCCAGTTTTCATGACTGTGGGAAAGATGGCTTTTGAAAACATTGTGGGAAAAGGAGAAAATGCTGATAACCAGCATTTTCTCCTTTTCCCACAATGTTTTCTGCTCTATCAGGGAGTTTAAGCCCATTTGTTCCAAAGTTGAATTTTGTGTCTGCAAATGCTTTGAAATTGGATTAGTCTAAAATTTTGTCGTGTGGTAGAGTTAGAACTTTGTATTGTTTGCTAAAGAGCTGAACGGTAGTTTATGATTTTACAGATTTCTGCGAGGTTTATGCACAGATCTACCACATTTTATACCACACACTATAGACTTCCTAGACAGTATCAGGGAGCTACACCTGAACAGGTATTGCACTCTTAGGTCTCCTCAATCTTTCCCAAACATTTCTATGTCTGTACAACCCTGAGGAACAGGACTTGTCTCACAATATATGAACTCTTTACCAAATTTTGACAGATTCAGATTTGCAAATGAAAAGTGGCTCAAGTAATGTGATTTGTCTTCAAAAGCATCAAAAATATTCGGGGAAATGCAGGTTACAAGTATTTTCTCCTTTCCCAGCAGTGATATGATCTTCCTAGGCCCGTATTCACTAATATTCCTAAGAGCATTTTTAGTCTTGTTCTCCAGAACTTTCTAAATTTGAAAGTAACACAACTTCTGATTGGCTAAACCATTTGGTTTAGCCAATTAGAAGTTTTGTTACTTTCAAAATTTAGAAAATCTTGGAGAACTAGACTAGGAATGTTCTCAAGAATATTTGGTGAATACTGACCCTGGTCTTAAAAACATCGATGTGTATGGGTAAAGGGCTAATAAGTGTCAGATAAGGTCAGATATGCATGTGCTGTGTGTTGTGATTTTGATGTGCCCTTGAGTTTCTGAGAGTTAAGATTAGTTTTCTATGCATTGTTTTCATCATTGTTGGCAGACACTTTGCTTCGTCCCATGGCAGACCAAGTTAGAAACAATTACTGCAAAAAGAGAAATAAATGGTTTCCACCTGTTTTCTTTTGGCACAGTATTTTAAAATGTATTTGTGCATATTACATTATTACCTTAATTCTTATTAATCATCCATCTTATTTCAAAATAGTCTGCTGCAAGTTTATTACAATATGTATTGAGTCCCAAATTTGGTAGTCTTTACATTGAATAGCCTTAAAAATAAGCTTATACATTGTATAATACTCTGCTTGAATTTCTTTCCACCATGATCATTACAGAGACATTAACTCTGTATCACACAACAGAAATGTAGACTTGTCCAAATTGAAAGTATTTGCTGACGACTTTAAAGGTGGCTCAAATGATGGTAGAGTAGAAAACATTGTGGGAAAAGGAGAAAATGCTGGTTACCAGCATTTTGTCCTTTTCCCACAATGTTTTCAAAAGGTTTCTTTCTCAGGGCCATTAAAACTTAGAATTGTGTGGTAAAGAGTTAAATCTACCAAATAGCCTTGTAAGAGAACATGTTGTGGACGAGGTGTTTTGTCCTTGCACAACAAAGATTACAGGCTTGAATTCCATGATAAGCAGGGATCAGCCTTTGGAACTACCCAGAACACTTGACTAGTTCTGGTCAGCTCTTTATCACTCGACAAAATTTTAGACTCATCCAAAATTAAAGCTTTTGCAGATGACAAATTAGATATGGTTCAGATGATAAAATATGTCTTTAAAAGGGTAGAAAACATTGTGAGAAAAGGAGAAAATGCTGCTTACCAGCATTTTCTCCTTTTCCCACAATCGTTTCAAAAGCTTTGTTTCACAGGGTTGTCAAAACCAGGGCTGATTGGTTAAGGGTTAAGATTTCCAGGAAGCCATTATCAAGAGTGATTATTATGTGTTCTTAGAAGTGGTTTCAAAATAAATGTAAAATAAATATGTTTAAACTGAATAGCTAAGCCCAGGTGGCACAGTTGGTTGTGTGAAGGACTTGAGAAGAGGAGGTCACTTGTTCAAATTCCCAGCTCGGCCAGTTTCTCTAGGAGGATCGATGATAGTCATTGTGACAGGATTCATTCTTCTCCTCACCTCTTATCATTATTTTGACAATGATTATGTGGGAAAGCAGCCAGTGGCTTGGCAGGAATATTGTGGGAATTACTTGTAACAAAATCTGGAAAGCATGGATAGGAGCACTGGCTGCCACTATGATACTGAAATAATGTTGAAAATGGAGTTAAACACATACAATCAGTCAATGAATTAAGCTAAATAACTTGTAAATCATAACTAAAATATATTTATTTCTTTTCAGTACAATATATACAGAGACATTAGATCTACTGCATAAACAAGTTGTCATGGCAACAGAAGATCAGATTGAAAAAAGCTTCTCCTTTTACCTCCAAATACTGAAGAAGGCTGCTTGTGAAAAAGACATATCTCAGGCAGTATGACTATCATTTATTTTATATATGAGCCATGCTTTGTGAAAAGGGGACTTAATCCATCTGCAAAAAGGATCGACCCAGGTCAGCCTGCGCAGTCCACACAGGCTGACTTGGGCCAAAACTTTTCACTATTAGTCAATTTTCTGTATGTCAAAGGATCAGTGTACCTCATGATACAGTCCGATGTTAGACATAATGAATTTTATGGATCTCATAGTACGTAATGTCTTGCATGGTATGATGCATTACAGAGATGTATTAAGCCCCCTTTTGTCAGAGCATGGCTCATATGTATTTATAACTATATTATTTTACCTTAACCAATTTATTTATACACTTCCACTTTGGATGGCTAAAGTATCAGTGCACTCGTCGAGAAGTTGTATGAACTAGTTTAAGTAACTCTAGTAGGGAAGTAATGTTTTCAAAAAAGGTCTGTTGCAAGTATACCTTTTGTCCTCTCATGAAACAGATCAGCTCTTTACCAAAAGACAAAATTTTAGACTTGTCCAAATTGAAAGCATTCACAGACGGCAAAATGAATGTGGGAAAAGGAGAAAATGCTGGTTACCAGTATTTATTCCTTTTCCCACAATGCTTTCAAAAGCCTTCCTTTCCAGGGTCTTGAAAACCAGGGCTTGTTTGGTAAAGGGTTAAAATTGTTTTTACAGCATTTGACTACAGGCCCTCTTCAACTGGACTTATACATGTATACATAAATGAGCAAGTGAAAAATTTGGAAACTTGAAATGTCATGGCTGTTTTATAAAAAAAAATGGCATTATATATCTTAGATACAGCTACACATTCTGTGCAGATTATTGTTGACCTTTGCTGTTCTCAAAAGGTACTTAAATTTAGATTTGAATGCAAAGATTGAATAATAAGAATTATCACCTTTCTCCATTTTGCATTTCTGCAGTCATCCATGCAGTTCCTACAGAACTTGGCACAAAAAGCCCAGTATATGCCAGATGATTGTTGGAGTCTAGGTCACAGTATTTTAGAGATTTGTCGAAACTTTCTGTTATATCAAGGGACTGACAGATATTACACAGGTAGGCAGTCTTTGCTTCAGAGGTAGTTTGTACGCAACCTGCATTTTTTTGTCTTGCAGCTGCTTAATTTTGAAAACGCTGTGGCAAAAGGAGAGATTATTTACAACGAACAATTTCTCTTTGGCGACAGTGTCTTTTTATGTATTCATGTATTAAGCCTTTACCAGAAGACGAAATATTCGTTGTGTCAATATTGAAAGCATTTGCAGATGACAATTATAATTGTGGCTGAAATGGTGGAATTTGTCTTTGAATGGGTAGAAAACATTGTAGGAAATGGAGAAATTGTTTGTTATCAGCATTTCATCCTTTCCCCACAATGTTTTCAAAATCCTTATACATCAGGGTCATTAAAATTCGGGATTGTGTGGTAAAGGGTTAAACCTCAAATGATGTAAATTCCATCTCACTAGAACAAATTGCCATATTTTAATAAATCATCACCACACAACAAAATTTAAGACTAGTCCAAAGTAAAAGCTGTTGCAGATGACAAATTATATGGAGTTTAAATGATGATGTTAGTCTCTGAAAGGGTAGAAAACCATGTGGGAAAAGGAAAAAACCAGCATCTTTTTTTTTTTCCCTTTTAGCACATTGTTTTCATAAGCTTTTATTCTCTGGGTTATTAAAATTCAGGTGTATGTTGAAAAGAGTTAACAGCAATATTGGTATTAGCTCAGCTGTTTTCAAAGAAAATGTCATGGTAATGTCATAGCGATGGCATTGTCGTCTGAATCGTCATGTGAAAACTGACATTTTGTAATACCTCTGTTATTACTGAAGATATTTGCTTCAAACTTGGAAAATTTCTTTTATACTGCAAAGAAATTTCCTGCAATCTGATTGGATAACATGCTCCAGATATATAATGCTGTACACTTGCAGCTCCCAGGTTGCAGCACAGTTTCCCTGTAGGGAGCCCTGTAGATACTTTTACACTTCAACGCAAAATCCAACTTCATTCATCAAACTGCATATTTTACCTAGGTTATGGTGACATCAGTTTTCAGCGTATTTGGACACTCAGAAGGGAAATTTGATTTTGTAAGTGTACTGGTTTGTGAGACCATAAAAACGGAAATTTTACTTGAATACACATTGGAATGGTTAAAATTTGCATTATAATAAATTCGTTGTCTGGTTTGATCGGCTTGGGGCGAAATGATTTGGCACAGCCGTGAACAAGTTTCCAAGTGCCCTGCTACCTGACTGGACAACTAATGAACTATGAAAAGGGGAATCTATACAAGGGCAGATAAGCAAATATTTTTGACATAGTTATGCCCCTTTTGCAACTTGGAATTCTCACTGAAGGTCAAGCAACTGCAGCCGAGCATTGGTACCAGCTTGTGGTGCTCTTGTTTATGTCTGTATTTCTTTGTGTTTGTTTCTAGAAATTGGAGAGCTGCTGTACTATATAATGGTGCATTACACTGATGTGGATGTTCAGGATAAAGCAAGGTTTTATTATGCACTATTAACTGGAGCTTCTGATACAAAGGTAAATTTATGCATACCTGGAGCATTGAAGACAGCTTTATTCTTATCATTTGCTAAATATATAGAATGCTTGTATGAGTAATGGATTTTTTAGCAGATGTTTTTCTTTCATTCAAATCATGTATCAAAATTACAGAAATGATTAAACAACTCATGATTTCTTGTGACATTTGCAACACAGACAATGTTCATTTTCAACCAATTCAAATCTTTTTTAACCCTTTACCACACAGTGCTGACTTTTGACGACTTTGAGGAAGAAGCCTTTTGAAAACATTGTGGGAAAAGGAGAAAAATGCAGGTAACCAGCATTTTCTCCTATTCCACAATGTTTTCTATCCCATCAAAGATATATTTCATCATTTGAGTCTTATTTAAATTGTAGTCCACAAATGTTTTCATGTTGGACAATATACATTTTTCTCATGAGGTAAAGGTTTAATACCTTATAAAGTCACTTGTATTGCATTTTTGATTCTCAACAGAGCTGATGGTTTCCCTCTACATAACAGTTCATATATTTTTCCAGGTATTGGCAGGGTATTTTTCTGCTTTAAATCTGTATACCAGAATATTTCTTTACAGGGTTTTACAATTTCTTCTCAATGAGACATTATCAACTTATCATTTCAGATACAATCTGTGTTAAAGACAATGGTGTATGATGTAAGTTCTGTTAATCAAACAATATCAGCATTACTGCCAGGTATGTTTGAAGTTTTGCTGCTTTGGTATCTGAAAGCTAGGATGCCCAGTAATTAATGAAAACACTTTAACCCTTTACCAGACGACAAGATTTTAGACCTGTCGCAATTGAAAGCATTTGCAGACGACAATTTCAGTAGGGCTCAAATGGTTCATTTTTTCATTGATAGGGAAGAAAACATTGTGGGAAAAGGAGAAGATGCTGGTTACCAGTATTTTCTCCTTTTCCCACAATGTTTTCAAAAGACTTCATTCCCAGGGGCGTCAAAAGGCGACATTGTGCGGTAAAGGGTTAAAGAGATTGATTTAACCCTTAACCGATCAGTTCAATTATGGATAGACTCAACAGCCTTCAAATTTTTCATTCCATACAATTCTGAAGGAGAAGAGTTTTTAGAACTGAAATTGGTTGATTGATTGTATGGTGTTTAACGCCGTTTTCAACATTATTTCAGTTATATCGAGGCAGCCAGTGCACCTATCCATGCTTTCCTGGTGTTTCTTTTACCAGTACTCTGCACAATATTCTTTCCAAGCCACTGGCTGCTTTCCCACATAACCATCGTCGAAACAATGGTCAGCGGTGAGAGAGGAATGAATCCTGTCGCAATGACTATTATCAATCCTCAGAAAGAAATTGGCCAAGCTGGGGATCGAACCAGCAACTTCCTGTTCTCAAGTCCTGTACGCTACTGACTGAGCTATGGGGGCTTGGCTAGTACTTAATTGGAAAAGGAGAACCGAATGATAACTGGTAACAATTACATTTGTCTCCAATTTGATCTCTGAATTGTTTACATTTGGCAGCTAGTTGGCCTTGGAATTTTCTATTGTTTGTTATGTAGTTAACCCTTCACTAAATTATTCTTTGTTTTAATACCCTTTGGAAGATGACTTTTGAGTGCATGGTGGGAAAAAGGAGAAAATTCTGGTAACCAATCTAAGGAGAAAATGCTGGTAACCAGTCTTCTAACCATTTCGAAACGCATCTTATATGTTGTCTGCAAATTTTGTGACTTTGGACAAGTCTAAAATTTTGTAGTTTGGTAAAGACATAATGAAGGTGGTTAACATGTTTCAGGTAGTGGTCAAGGAAAAAGACTTTCAAAAATCACTCACCTTGAAGATACCATATTTTCCTGGGAGAGGTATATTATGCTTTGTTTTGGTCAATGTTGCAAGTTCCAAGTGAAAAGTTAGTATGAGCACATATATTTGTTATATAAAACATTTTGCTCTTCATCCAAGCTCGTGCTGTTAGATAATTTGTATGAGTATCCACAGCATTGGTTTGGATAAACGTAAAAAGTGTTTCTGTGAACTGTAGTCCCCAGACAATGAGTTTGTAAGCTTAAACATTTATTAAATGTTTTTAGATCATGTTGGTGCTAAATTGGGAGCTAATATGTCCATTATCACAATGAGTTGTGAAAGTTTGTTTTAATCTTGTACAAGACAACAATATTGAAAGGATTTGCAGATGACAGATTAATTTGGCCGTAAGGATGTTATATGTCTTTAAAAGCATAGAAATCATTCTGGAAAAAAGAGAAAATGCTGGTCACCACAAAGTTTTCAAAAGGATCTTTTCCCAGAGTCATTAAAACTTGACGTTATATGGTAAAGGTTGAAACTGCCGGACAGATTTTTTCCGCTTTGCCGAACAAGATTTTGGCCAGAACTAAAAAATAAAATTTGTAACTGAGTAGTAACAGTGTCATTTTTTTTTCTAAGTTCTATAAATATTTGAGCCATGCTCTGTAAAAAGGGTGTTTTATGCATCTGCAAAAAGTATGGACTCGGGTCAGCTTGCACAGTCTGACCAGACTGACCTTTGTTGAAACTTCTACTATTTGTAAATTTTCTGTATATCCAAGGACCATTCTACCTCAATATTCAGCTGGTTGTTAGATCAACTGGATTTTATGGACCCATAATTATATATGACTTGCCTGATATAACCCTTTACCGCACAATGACGCCTTTTAATGCCCCTGGTAAAGAAGCCTTTTGAAAACATTGTGGGAAAAGGAGAAAATGCTGGTAACCAGCATTTTCTCCTTTTCCCACAATGTTTTCTGTCCTATCAAAGGAAAATTGCACTATTTGAGCCACACTGAAATTGTCGTCTGCAAATCCTTTGAATTTGGACAAGGCTAAAATTTTGTCGTCTGGTAAAGGGATAATGCATCATGGAGATGCTTTATACCCCTTGGCTCATTTGATTTTCTACAATACAAGTACACTATCTTATATCATTTCAGAACTTTGGTTTCAATACAGATTTCAAAGGAGCAAAATCAGATTCAATCCATTCAAATTGGTACATCAAGTTCAGGTATATGCTTAGCTTTATCTGATACTGCCACATTCCCACTTACAGATGATCTCTACTCGCTGACCCTTTACTCTGTGTTCTAATGTCCCTCAACTCTTTACCAAACGACAAAAGTTTAGACTTGTCCAAATTGAAAGCAGTTGCAGATGACAAAGTATGTGCAACTGAAAAATTAAAAGTTGTTCTGGGAAGGGTAGAAAACATTGGGGAAAAGGAGAAAATGCTGGTAACAGGTCAATTGTTTAAGTGTGTCCAGGGTTTCATGATACTGGGCTAAGGCTTCAAGGACACTATCACATGACCAGCACCATCAGTAGGGATTGAGCCAGTATTACCTGATGGTGAATGAAACTTCTTGTTTACTGATCCACAGTGGTCCCCAACCTAGTTCTTAAGAGTTTTTGTGCAGAAGGGATCCTGCATGGCTCAGTAGTGATTGTGTTCATTCTGGAGGTCCCAGATTTGATCCCAACTGGAGGTACCAAGTTTTCACGGGAGTATCTTTTGGCAAGACACTTCACAGCCCTAGCTTTGGTCTCGTGAGAACCATAACACACATGTATAGGTGAGCTGTTGAAGTGATATGACTGAATAAGTGTTCAAGACGGCATAAATCACCATAAAATCGTGTTTGAAGAAGTTATTAAGCTTCAAGATTGAAAACTGCTACAAAGTTTAACCCTTATCCTGCTAAATAAGTGAAATGAAACTTTCAAGCCCGTAGTAAAAACCCAAATTCTACTATTTTAAAGGTGCTTTTGGGGGAAGATAACTCCTTATCGAACAGTGTAGATCCAAGATCTTGATCTACACTGTCTGCAAAAGGTCAGTGAGTCGCGCTTAGCAGCTTAAGACTTAATATGGCTCTTTCTTTACAGAAAGTGAGAGTGTTCAACAATATGAGAAGTATTTGAATGGACTAGATATTGTAGTTGAAATCCATTGCAGACTAAAATTGGTAAGTTTCTTAGGCTATTTTACAAGCTCTATGCTCACACCAATATCAACCATAGGTAATTTAATCCTTTACCACACAATCCTGAGTTTTAATGACCCTGAGAAAAAGGGTTTTGAAAAAATTATGGGAAATGGAGAAAATGCTGGTAACCAGCATTTTCTCCTTTTCCCACAATGTTTACAGACAAACCTCTCTATAATTATGAGCCATATCTAATTTGCAATCTGCAAATGCTTTCAATTTGTACAAGTGTAAAATTTTGTCATGTGGTAATAGGTTAACTCTTCACTAGAAAATCCAAAGTTTAAACAACCCTGAGGGAGAAGTTTATTTAAAATGTTGTGGTTACCAGCATTTTTCTCCTTTTCCCACCATGTTTTCTACCGTAATAGAGACAAATTTTTATCATTTGAGTTACTCTGAATTTATTGTATGAAACAGCTTTGAATTGCAAGGGTCTCAAATTTTGTCATTTGGTAAAGAGTTAAAAAAAGAAAGAGAAAAAAAAAAATTGTTTAAATATTGAATAGATTTTGTTTAAGCCTTTACCACACAATCCCGAGTTTTAATGACCCTGAAGAAGAAGTCTTTTGAAAACATTGGGGAAAAAGAGAAAATGCTGGTAACCAGCATTTTCTCCTTTTCCCACAATGTTTTCCACCCTATCAAAGACACCCTACAGAATTTTAGCCACAAAATTTGGTTTCTGTGTATGTCAGAGTAGACATTGTAGTTCCAATATCAGACTGCATGTTCTGTACGGTCTGATCAAGATTGAAGCTGTCTGTAAAATTGCATTAAGTCACATTTGGCAGTCCAAATAATTATCTTCGTATTCTTCTAGATGTTGCTTAAATGGGTGATGGGCGGGGAGGGGGTGTCAGCAGATCATATTTCTACCGTTTTTTTTTTTTTTTTTCTAGACTGACCAATGTAAATGGGCAAAAGTACATGCTTTATGTATTAAGATCAACACAACACAAAATTCTGCACAGATTCCAGGTATAGTATGAAACTTTTTTTTAGCCCTTAACGGTATTGTATTGCTTTTGAGGACAGTATAGACAAACATCAGACTGCACAGAACATGCAGTCTGATCTTGGCTGTACAATGTCTGCTTTGTTGTGTTCTAGCCATAGCAATACAAAATGCCAAAATTTTAGGCTTGTACAAATTGAGAGCATCTGCAAGTAGCAAATCTGATGTCTGTAGATAATGGTATTTGTCTTTGAAGGATAAAAAAACATTGTGGGTAGAGGAGCAAATACTGGTTAATAACAGTATGTCCCCCACCACCCCCACCCCCGCATTTTTTCAATAGGCTTTTCGTAAAGAGTTTTTAAAACTCTACTTTTTGGTAAAGGATTAGGAAGTTTCAAGATGCTTTACATCATTTTAATGCACTAATAATTTGAACCAATGTCTTGGTTTCGTCTGTTGTAGAATTATGATTGAGCTTTTTGCTCTACATGTTGCCATCTTTTTTATGGTCTTTGTAATACATGCATATTGTTTATGTTCTTTTACAGATAACTATATAACAGCACTGTCTATAGGAGGTAAGGATTAATTACTTTATGATTTCTATTGTAAACATTACCACTTTACTTAAATATACGTTACTGTCAGGCTTTTATTTACATTACTACCAGGGTTCTGTGTACTTGACCTAGCTTTTTTATAAATTACCGGTATGACCTAGATACATTGTACATTACCACCTGGCTTTGGTATACCTTACCACCTGGCTTTTATATACATTACTGGCTGGCTTTTATATACATTACCACCATGCCTCAATGTACAAAACTGCCTGGCTCTTATATACATTACTGCCTGGCTTTTGTGTACTGTACCATCTGGCTTTTACATACGTTATTGCTTGGATCATATAAACCTTAATACCGGGCTTCTGTATACATTATTACCTGACTTTTATCATCAGGCTTCTATATACATTACCATCTTGCTTTTATATACATTACTGTATTTTATGTATTTTACTGCCTGGCTTTCATAATCATTACATGTACCACCAAGCTTTTATATACATGGTCATATGATTTTAATATGTACCACTGCTTGGCTTTTTTATCCACTTGGCTCTTATATACAACACCATCTGGCTTTAACAGACATAACCATTTGGCTTTTAAATACATTACCAACTGGCTTTTATAAACATGACAGCCTGGCTATTGTTTACATGACCACCTGGAGACATTAATTTTTGTTTTGCAGCTAACTGCTGCTTTTTAAAAGTTTTGAATAAAAGAGGCCATATTTTAAGAATTTTCTCCTTTTACCACTATATTTTCACATTGTTTTCGACACTGTTTTTTGGAAAAGCATCCAGAGGCTTGAAAAGAATTTTGAGTGAACTTCTGCTTATCTCTTTACCAGCATTACGTGCTTTTCAGACAATGTTTTTTCTTGAGCTTTCATGCTCAGGATCATTGAAACAAGGGATCAGTGGTAGAGTGTTAAAGGAACATAAAGAAAGCATCAGTAGTTGCACTTGTGGCTGCAATATTACTGAAATAATATTGAAAACAGAGGTAAACAACAACCAGATGATGAGTCAAAAAAGGGATGAATTTGAAGCTCAGTTTACCTTTTGAAAAGGAGCTGATAAATTGACAGTGAATTACTAGAAAGAAGGACACACTGCACCATGTGTGTAGCGTCCCATGTTGTTCTATGCCATTTTCATATTGTCAGAGTTCCATTAAATGGAAATTACCATTTTCTGGCAGAAGAAAAGGCGTACTGGTGCAATTTTAAGCTTGTTATTGATCAAACGTCAAACAGAGAAACAAGTGACATTGCGTATCCAAGATCAGACTTGTATGTTCTGAGCAGTCTGACTTTAATATACATGTTGTCTGCCTGCATACTGAACTCTACAGCTAATGCATTCAAAGGGTTTTGACATTTTCTCCTGTTCTGATATATTTTTAGACTGTAGATGTTGTGACAATCAGACCTTGATTTATCTTGAAGCTAGCTGTGTCACTGACAGATAAAGCCTGTCATACAACATGAAACTTGAGCCAACATTTGGCAGAGTATATAGAGAATAAAATGCGTAAAAATATTAATGTCATATAACTTGGCTGGGAGAACTAATCATGTCCTTGCAAGCCTTGTCATGCGGAATTCTCCCTACCTTGTTGGATAAGGTAGATATTTCCAGCCATGAACATAATATTCTCCATATACCCTGTCTGCTGCTGTTCATTCTACAGATTCATAGTATTTTTCCTTTTCTGGATGTACATATATGTTTCAGACTGTGTAGATGTTGTGTTGAAAATGAAGCCATATTTACCAGTTCCACAAACTTTACATGCTAGGTAACTAATTACACTACATTAATTTTTACTCTTGCTAATATGTGTGTACTGCCAGTGGTCCCAGCAAATACAGGTTTTAACCCTCTGCTGCACAATCCAGGCTTTTACAACCCTAAGGAAGAGGGCTTTTGAAAACATAGTATTGTGGGAAAACAAGAAAATGCTGCTAACCAAGTCCAACATTTTGTTGTTTGGTAAAGAGTTAACCTTTTACCAAATATTACTTGTTTTTATGGCCATGAGAGTGCAGGCTATTGAAAACATTGTGGGAAAAGGAGAAAATGCTGGTCACCAGCATTTTCTCCTTTTTCCACAATGTTTTCTATCCTTTCAAAAATAAAAAAAACATGGAATATTTCATTTAGTATAGAAACATTGAATATGTCATGTGGGCATGCTTCTAATTTGGAGAAGTCTGCAATTCTGTCATTTGGTAAAAAGTTGAATAAGAAGTAGGCTTGACCAATCATACAGCCCAAGACAGAGGGTTTGATCTGAATGGCTCGGAGGCAGAAATAAATATAGTGAAATTGATGATTTGAACGAGGAACAAGCTGCATAGTATGCAAATACTTTAAGAACATGTGCATATGAATGAGCTACTGAGTCCTCTGCCTGTGTATTAACCCTTTACCAGATAGAAAAATTTTAGCCTTGTCCATATTGAAAGAATTTGCAGACGACAATTTCAATGTGGCTCAGATGGTGCAATTTTTCTTTGATGGGCAAGAAAACATTGTGGCAAAAGAAGAAAATGCTGGATACCAGCATTTTCTCCTTTTTCGTCAATGTTTTCAAAAGGCTTCTTTCCCAGAGTCGTTAAAAGGCAGCATTGTGTGGTAAAGGGTTAACTCTACTAATGACATTTCATTGAAAACTGGAGCTTTCTCATTTCTATCCATGCTGTTTTTAAAGAGTGATCATGGTATTGTCCAAGCCCTGACATAGTCCACATGGTCATTGTCAAGCAATATAACACATGGGAAGGTAACCATGAAATATTTTTAACACAGTTATGCCCCTGTTTCAACTTATAATTTTTGCATGAAAGGAAAATACAGACAGTCTTGTATAGCCCTTTACCAGACAACAAAATTTTAGCCTTGTCCAAATTGAAAGCATTTGCAGACAACAATTTCAGTGTGGCTGAAATGGTACAATTTTTCTTTGACAGGGTAGAAAACATTGTGGGAAAAGGAGAAAATGCTGGTTACCAGCATTTTCTCCTTTTCCCACAATGTTTTCAAAAGGCTTCTTTCCCAGGGGCGTCAAAAGGCGGCATTGTGCGGTAAAGGGATAGCCAAGCTTTAGCATCCATATATGGTGCTCTTGTGTCCTTATTCTGATCGTGACATGTCATTGTGGACTTTGTAATAGAAATTACTGCTTTCTCAATGTAATTTCAGTGTCAGTTTTATGTGTGATTCAAAAGAAACATACGATGTCAGTTTACCTGGTATAAATGTAGACTTTTGTCATCTTATGGTACCATTACCATGGAAATCAGACAGTCTATCAGCACCTGAATTTTTTCATGAGATGTGGAAATGGTTGGTGCCACGGACAAGCAGTGACCAGTAAGTCTTTTTATATGAGCCATGCTCTGGCAAAAGGGGGCTCAATGCACCTGCGTAGTGCATAATACCAGGCAAGCCATCACATAATTATAGAACAGTGATAGTCACTTGTTTTGACAACTGACTTAAACATGAGGTAGACTGTCCTTTTAACATACAGAAAATTGACCAACAGCGCTACTTTTCACAGATGCATTAAGTCCCCTTTTCACAGAGCATGGCTCATATGCAATTGTTTTAAAGAAATGGAAAGTTTGTCTGTGTTTTACACTTATACTAAGTGAACATCATTATTTTCATCTGTGGCAAGTATTGAATTTGGCAATCTGCAATAAAGTATAACTGTATCTTGCAACAAAACAGTCTTTCTGTTTCTTTCAGTAAAAACAATAGTGAAAACATTAAGTTTTTATCATACATTGCAATATCTTTCTGTGTGACAGATATTGCATGAGATTCATGAATTAATTGATATGATTTTGTCACATTTATCACATCAATAGGATGAGGTCATCAACAGTTAGAAGGACACTGTTTGACCCCATACCGGACAACAAAATGTTGGACTTGTCAAAATTAAAAGCATTTGCAGACAACATACTATATGTGGCTCAAATTATGAACTTTGTCTGTAGAGGATGAAAACAGTGAGAAAAGGAGAAAATGCTGCTTACTAGCATTTCTCCTTGCCAGAATGTTTCAAGAGCCTTCATCCTCAAGGTAAGTAAAACTTTGGATTGTGTGGTAAAAGGTTAAGTAAAAAGCATACCCAATAGCAGATGCAAAGCAGCATAAGCAAATAGCATGTGGGATCTCCTTTGTAGGTTTTCCTGTTGCCGATATTTAATTTTAAAGCTGACTAGCAGATTCCTTTCTTTACAGTTCTGGAGTGGAGTCATTAAAGCTGTTTGATATGGAACTGAGTGACTTTAAAATGAAATATGCCAGCAAGCTAGGGCAATATGAAATAAGGGATGACAAAAACGGTAAGCTCTAAATACATTTTGATATAGCATTTGCATGCACTGTGAAAAGGGGGCTTAATACATCTTAATGCATTTGCAAAAAGTTTCAACCCATGTCAACCTGCGCAGTCTACGCAGGCTGACATGGGTCGAAACTTTTTGCTTTTAGTCAATTTTGTACATGTTGAAGAACCAGTGTACTTCATGATTCAGTCGGTTGTTAGACAAAATGAATTTTATGGATCCATAATTATGTGATGACATGTAGTATCATACATTGCAGAGATGCATTAAGTCCCCTTTTGCCAGAGCATGGTTCATATCTTTTTATTCAAGTCAGAGATCATAGAGGTACAGAGTTCTGCTGGTGACTATTCAGAAAGGAGGAATAGTGGACATTTTCAAAATAAGTGAGAAAAAAAAAAAGGGTCAGGACTATTTCGGGAAGAAATATGTAAGGGACAGTATCCTAACTGTTGTAATAGGACGTAATTCTAGTTCAGTGAGACAGTATCCCAGGATCTTTACTCAGCAGAACACTGTCGGTACTATTTATGATCCTTGTTCAAACTGAAATAAATGTGCCCTGTATAGTCGTAAAATTTTGAAAAACAATAGCCCTTTACTGCACAATGACGCCTTTTGACGCCCCAAGGAAACAAGCCTTTTGAAAACATTGTGAGAAAAGGAGAAAATGCTGGTAACCAGCATTTTCTCCTTTTCTCACAATGTTTTCTACCCTATCAGAGAAAAGTTGCACCATTTGAGCCACAATGAAATTGTCGTCTGCAAATGCTTTCAATTTGGACAAAGCTAAAGTTTTGTTGTCTGGTAAAGGGATAGCTGCTTTGAATCTACCTAAGTGTTGGTGTCCTATTACTGAAATAGTATCTCAAGCTTACCTTCAGTTCTGTACAGCACAACTTCTAGATTTGTCCAAATTGAAAGCATTTGCAGACAACCAATAAAATGTTGTTCAGTTGTTGACTTTTTTCTTTAACCCTTTCCCAAACAAGCCCTGGTTTTCACGTGTCTGCAGTACAAGTCTTTTGAAAACACTGTGGGAAACGTAACGAGCAATTTCTCCTTTTCCCACAGTGTTTTCTACCCTTTTTGGAGAACTTTGTCATTTTCATCAAATTTAAAATTGTTGTCTGCAAACTCTTTTAATTTGGACCAGTGTAAAATTCATCGTTTGGGAAAGGGTTAAATGGGTAGACAACATTGTGAGAAAGGAGAGAATGCTGGTTACCAGCATTTTCTCAATTTTCCACAATGTTTTTAAAAGCTATCTTCTTACATATTAAAACTTGGGTTTGTTTAGTAATGGGGTACATGACAGTTGTCATCTTTATCATAGATGTCTTTTTGAACTTCACCAGGTTCCAAGGAGTGTTTCTATGCAATATTTATGCCACCGAAGCATCACATTCTTCTGCACTGTAGAGACCAGACGAATAAAGTGGTGGTTGCCATGGTGATGGATGACTGGTCACTCCTACCTCATGTTGATAAATTTCTCATGGACAACTGAGGGATCAGTGATTATATTTTTCTGTACAAATTAATCATTTGTGGGGTAAAAAGTGTTCCAGCAGTTTGACTGAACCAGAAAAACATCACACCTTACTCCACTGTGAAAACCATACAGATGAGGTAGTGGTTGCTATAGTGATGGATGATTGATTACTCATACCTGATGTTGATCAATTCTCATGGACAACTGACAGATGAGCGATTTTATTTTTATACAAATTAATTTTTATTCTTTCTTTTTTTGTCTGTGATGGTGCTATTGCCTTCAACCCTTTACCACACAATCCCGACTTTTAATGACCTTGCAAGAGAAGGCTTTTAAAAACATTGTGGGAAAAAGAGAAAATGCTGGTAACCAGCATTTTCTCCTTTTCCTACAATGTTTTCTACCCGTCAAGGACAAATTTCTTCATTTGAGCTGCTGTTAATTTGTCGTCTGCAAATGCTTTCAATTTGGACCAGTCTAAAATTTTGTTGTTTGGTAAAGAGTTAAAAGGGAAAAGACAATATCCAATATTATTATTAAATATTATTAAATATGCAGCAAGCAGTTTATTTTGACTTTTTATAGAATAGTTTTAGGCATGTTTTATGCTCAATCAGCAGTTTCATTCATATCATGGGGACAGCCCCACTTATTCATATCTTTCTCTTGAGTTTTACTGTACTGTGATGGGGCTCTGCAGTGCCTTCTATGGGGCTAGAAAAAGACTTAAACCGGAGTTTTCTGGTAAAATATTAAATACCTTGTTCACTGAGCTATTCATGCTCTTAACCCTTGACAATACAGTCTGAGAAGGCCTTTGAGAACAATGCAGGAATAGAAGAAAATGCTGGTATCCAGTATTTTGTCCTTTCTCCACCATGTTTTCTACCCTTTTGAAAAGCGAAGCTGATCATTTGAGCCCAACCCAGTTTGTCATCTGCAAATGCTTTCAGTATGGAAATGTATAAAATTATGTCAATTGATAAGAGTTGTGTTGCCAAATAATGAGACATTTTCCTTCAGTAAAACACAGCCAAGGCCAGGTAACTCCATACTTTTACTTGGGGCACACAACAAAGTTTTAGATTCAGAAGAAATGTACAGATGACAATTCATAGAATTTCAAATCATAGATTTTCTCCTTCATAGGCAGAAAATATTTTGGGAAACGGGGGAAATTCTTCTTTTCCCACAATGTTTTCAAAAACCTTCTCAGGGTTTTTAAAAATCTGAATTGTGTGGTAAGGGATTAACTTTTTACCAAAAGACAAAATTTTAGACATGACTGTGCAGATTGAAAGCATTTGCAGAAAACAACACTGATCTGGCTCAAATAAGACAATTTGTGAACAGGTAGCTGCCACTGTGGTATAGGAGAAAATGCTGACAACCAGCATTTTCTCTTTTTCCCACAATCATGTTTTCCAAGCTTTTTTTGACATGACCTTTTTGTGCAGGATTAATGAACAGGCTGGGATTGTAATACAGGGATGGATAGTAATGATGAGCTTTAATCTCAGGTCAACCAAAACTGTATACAAGGATTGATAACAGGGCCCTGTTCTCCAACCATTCTTAACACTTAAGCTGCTGAATAAATGAAACCCAAGTTTCTACTCAATACTAAAAGCCCGAACATTGCAGTTTCAAAGTTGATTTCACCGGAAAGAAAATACCATATCGGACTGTGTAGATCAAAGATCAGACTGCACATTCTGTCTGATCTTGATCTATACTGTCCGCAAAAGGTCAGTGGGTTGCGATCAGTGGCTTAAGGGTTAAATATTCTTAGTCTTATGCTGAAGAATTTTGGTTTAGCCAGTCAGAAGTTGTGTTACTTTCAAATTTAGAAAATTCTTGAGAATAAGACAAAGAATATTCTTAAGAATGGTTGGTGAATACAGACCCAGGTTTCATTCCTCTCTATCTACTGAACATGGATTCATCTTTGAAAGCAGCCTGTGGCTTTGAAAAGGTGTTTTGCACAACCTATGATAAAGACGCTCTCAGGATTAACACTGAAGACACACTCAGTATAAAGACCCTTGAAAAACTACAATTTCAATTTTGACAAGAAAATTGCAGGATGTTTGAGAGTATAAATCTAAAACTATGTGCACTTTTAGCAGTCAGATCTTAATCAACACTGTCAAAGCACATACACTTCTCATACCCTTGTCATTTGCAGGGTTGAAGTCAGGACTGTAATGATGATGAAAACTGTTTCTACTGAAATATTTATTCAGAATATTTATTCAGATAAGTCAGCATCAACTGAAAATCTCATTTATTCAGTGAGACAGTATAACATCAGACATCTAAATACATGTATGTGGACAGGTACATCATTTACAAAAAAATAGTTGAGTCTTGCTCTGTGAAAAGGGGGTTTAATACATCTACAAAAAGTATCAACCCATGTCAGCCTGCGCAGGCTGACTTGGGTCGAAACTTTTTGCATTTGCTTAATTTTCTGCATATCAAAGGACCTAATGATTCAGTCAGTTGTAATACAAGACCAATCTTATGGATCCTTAACTATGTAATGACTTACTTGGTAACATGAATGCATTTGCCAGAGCATGGCTCACTTGTAAAAACAATTGGATACTACATCTTCCAGAAAATTGCATCACAGAATAGTGAATCACAGTGAAAACATCACAAAATATTACAATATAAAACCTGTATGATAATGGATGGAGAAGATGACGAGGACTATAAGGGCTGATCATCAAACACCTGGAAATGATTTTTACCAAAAGCAGTTTTATGCTAGTAGATCTTAACATTAACCCTTGACTAAACAATCCCGAGTTCTGATGACCTTTATAGGAGAAAGATTTTGAAAACATTGTGAGAAAAGGAGAAAATGCTGGTAACCTGCATTTTCTCCCTTTCCCATAATGTTTTCTACTATATCAAAGAACTTCAGCTCATTTTTACCAACTTTAAATTTTTGATCTGCATATGTTTGGAATATGGAAGAACCTCAAATGTGTCATGTGGAAAGGCGTTTACTGAAAGCCCTTTTTACTCAGTGGTGCCAGATGATTAAATACATCTTCAGAAAAATAAACTAAACACATCTTCAATAAATATCACAGACCAGTGTATCACAGTGATGAAAATAATACAAAATACTTTGATAAAGTCTTTATCACAATTACTGATACAACAATAAAACAGGCGACTAGAAGGCATGTTTACCCATTACTTTTATCATTATGGGTTAATTGGGTTAATTCTCTACCAGATGACAATATTTTAGATTCGCCCATGATTAAAGCATTTGCAGAGGAAAAATTCCAATGTGGCTAAAATAATTTGTTATGATAGGAAAAAAAATATCATGGGAAAGAGAGAAAATTCTGATTACCAGCAAGTTCTCCATTTTCGGAATTTTTTTCCAAAGCCTTCACCATCAGGGTTGTTAAAACATGACTATGTGGTAAACTGTGAGTATAAATTGGACAAACCAGATACATTTGGAGCCCGCTCGGGTAGCTCAGTGGTTAGCGTATCTGACTCGTAACCTGATGGTTGCTAGTTCGAAACCCAGTTGAGACAAACTTTCTATACAGCAATTTTTGGCCTCTCACCTCTGATGCATGTGAGAAAAGTAGTCGGTGGCTTTGGAAAGAAAGCTATGTCAATACTGGAGTGAGAGAGCCAAGAAACACATGGGTGTGTCACTCACCGCCATGATATAACCTGAGCTGTTAAAAATAGCGATAAACGCCAATACAAACCAAACCAAGATACATTTGGATGAAAACAATGTTTTCTAAAATCATAGAAAAAGCACTGAGGGAAAAGAAACAATTATTGTTTATTACAAGCAACTGCTCCTTTTTATGCAATGTTTTTGAGTGGTGTATACTACAGAAACAAGAACAATAAAGATATTTGTGCATTATTTTATAAAACACCACCATTATGTTAACCTATGCAGCCCTGAACCCAGATTTAATTGCTTATGCAGATAGTGTAGATCTGGATCAGATTGCACAGAACTTATAGTCTAATCTTGTCTCTTAACTATCCACTTCTTTGCCAGGTATTCTGACAAAAACAGCCTAGACATTGCAACATCTACATCTGTAGTATTGACATAGACCGTCCATTTCATTTATTTATCTTTTCAGTGGTTACTTGAAATTTTTGATGTTTCAGAAAATTCTTTAACCCTTTACTGCACAATGCCACATTTAACGACCCTGGGAAAGAAGCCTTTTGAAAACATTGTGGGAAAAGGAGAAAATGCTGGTAACCAGCATTTTCTCCTTTTCGCACAATGCTTTCTACCCTATCAAAGAACAATTGCACCATTTGAGCCACAATGAAATTGTCATCTGCAAATCCTGTCAATTTGGACAAGGCTAAAATTTTGTCATCTGGTATTCTACAAATGGCGAGGATCCACTTTCTCTCTCCTTTCCTCTGCCCCCCAGTGAGATAGTCTTCCTTGTCTTTCAACACTTTTGAGAAGCACAAATGCTTATGGATTATGTAAATATTGCTATCAAGTAATAATGGATTCTACCACTGTTATTGCAATCTTGTTTTTTCATGCCACTACTTCACTTTTTAAAAGCACCAACATTAGTTAACCCTTTACCACACAACAAAATTTTAGACTGGTCCAAATAGAAAGCATTTGCAGACAACAAAATAAATGTTACTGAAAAATTGAAGTTTGTTTTGGGAAGGGTAGAAAACATTGTGGGAAAAGGAGAAAATGCTGGTTACCAGCATTTTCTCCTTTTCCCATAATGTTTTCAAAAGACTTCTTTCTCAGAGTCGTTAAAAGTCTGGATTGTGTGGTAAAGAGTTAAGTTGTGTTATAGGGACATCTACCATACCCTACCATATAAATAAGGGTAAAATTTTCACTGCATCTATTTCCAGCTAAAAATATCTAACCTATAAAATACTAGATCTATGTATTTACTAAGTTAGTGAATTACATCATATACAAAAACATTACCCACCTTGCAGCAGACCATTTTTGAAAACATTACAGCAAAGGAAGAAATTCTTGATTAATTCTAAAGATTTGTCCCTACCATCACTTTTTTTTTCACTTGTTTCCATGTATCTTATCTTAACCCTTTTCCAAATGACAGAAATTTTAGACTTGTCAAAATCAAAAGCATTGAAATTTCTCTTCAGAAATGTAGAAATCATTGTGGTAAAAGGAGAAAATGCTGGTTACCTGCATTTTCTCCTTTTCCCACCATGTATTCAAAAGCCTTCTTCACTAGGGTGGTTAAAACTCGGATTGTGTGGTAATGGGTTAACCCTTTACCACACAATCCCAAGTTTTAACGACCCAAAAAAAGAATGCTTTACATTGTAGGAAAAGGAGAAAATGCTGGTGACCAGCATTTTCTCCTTTTCCCACAATGTTTTCTACCCTCCAAATCAAAGTTCATTTTTTTAAGTCGCATTTATTTTAATGTCTGCAATTGCTTTCAATTTTGTCAAGTCTAGAATTTTCTCGTGTGGGAAAGGGTTAATCCATGCAGATTATCAATAATTTACAAGCATATTTCAAAGTTATCTGCAGGAGTTTTGTTTATCTCTTTACCAAACAACAAGTTTTTGGACTGCACAAAATTCAAAGCATTTGCAGATGACAATTTAAACCACTGCTTAAATGATGATTTCTTTCTTTGATAGGGTAGAAAACATTGTGGGAAAAGGAGAAAATGCTGGTTACCAGCATTTTCTCCTTATCCCACGATGTTTTCAAAAGCATACTCTTCAGCGTCGTTAAAAGTCGGGATTGTGTGGTAAAGGGTTAAGGAGTCAATGAGGTTAAAGAGTAATCAATAAGGTCTTATTAAATTTTGAATACCATATATAAAAATCCGTAATTATACAGGAAAAAAAAAAACATATCAAACAATAGATGAACATACATTAATAATTCACTACAAACAATATCACAGCACCATTTCATAAAAATATATCCACACAGTATTTCGAAACAAGTATATTACGGTAACTACCGGTACATGATTGCAATTTAATCATACAATAAATAATATCACTAGATCTAAAATAATATCATTTTTATAAGTGTCACGGAGAGAGGTTAGATATATAAGCACTTCAAACCTACCTCGCTGTTAAGTTAGCTTTTATAGCGATGCGGTTTGGTGCATTTCTCTCCGTGGAAGTTAAGCAGTGTGCATTATGTTACTCCCTGGATGGGTGACCAGATCGTTGCACGTTACATAAGCATCTAACGATGATGGTATCGAAAAATCACAGCCTTTTGCTATCTAACCTTTATCAAACGATCCAGAGGTTTAATAACCTTGAGGAAGAAGGGTTTAAAAAAACTGTGGAAAAAAGTGAGAATGCTGATTACCAGCGTTGTGTTCTTTTCTCACAATATCCCATCATCTGAGCCACATTTTTGATATCGTCTGCAAATGCTTTAAATATGGACAGATCTCTAAAATTTTGTCGCATGGTAAAGAGTTGCCTTAACTCTTTGCCAAACGACAAAAGTTTAGACTGGTCCAAATTGAAAGTATTTGCAGACGATAAATCAACTGTGGCTCTAAAGTTGAAATCTGGTTTGGGAAGGGTAGAAAACATTGTGGAAAAGGAGAAAATGCTGGTTACCAGCATTTTCTCCTCTTCCTACATTTTCAAAAAGCTTTTTGTTAAGGGTCGTTAAAGGTCGGGATTGTGTGGTAAAGGGTTAAATCCTATCCTACAATATACAACCATAAATGCATTTTTTAGGTAAAGTTGATCAAGATATGCCACCTACTGATAAATTGTCCGCAATCTGATCTCTGATACGCTCCTAACCAATTTTTTTCATCAAATTATTCCCCAAAAAATGATATGCATTGCTTACACATACAAACCTAGAAACATGTATGGATCTGACATAAGTTGGCATTTTCAATAAAATACTATTTTGAAAATTGTTCTTGAGCAAACTGCTGGCAAGCTTAAAAAGACTTTTTGTCTCAGTAAGTTTAATAACATTTCATATGAAAAGCCAACAAATGGTAAGATTCTTTTCATCACATATCAGTAGCTCTAAAATTATAATTTACAATATGTGAAAACAAAGGGTATATGCATGAATGAAACCTACTCACTATGGGCTCATATAGGCTATGACTAATCATGTAGTTTGATACCCGCGAGCGGATGTCAACTTTGGGACTATTCATTGGCCAACATATTCGGCGCAAGTACTGGTGTACTTCCCAGGAAGCAGAATCAATAGAGATTAGTATAAGTTGTAAGAACTTGTTTCTCAATCGATGTAAAATAAATATGTTTAAAATTTTAAACTAATCATGTCAAACTATGCTTATCTCACAAGTATGCCAGATAAGAAAATCGATAATCAGTAAACATGGGTACATAGGTAAAAAAAAATTCCTATGACATCCAGTGGGAAATACACAGTTACTATAGCAATATCAGGGGTATTGGAGCTGGGTAACTTGAAAATGAGAGAAAAAAAAAAAACGGGAAAGACACACATGTACAGGGCTTTAAAAATTGTTCTATCATCAGTAAAAAGGATTCAAAAAGTTACCAGAATGGCTGACATGATAGTGAGCATCAGATCAAACTGTTTGTGAGACTGGGAATTTCACATCTTTAGATCTTTGGCAACCTTCAACAGCGTGTTCAACATGCCAGTTGCATCCTGTTTTGAAAAGTGGTGGTGAGAATCTCAAATCCTTGGGAGAATTCTGTATTAATCAATGTGGAAAGTCAACAATATACCACAACCATAAACCAGTAACAAGACATTTTGCCCCCAGACATTTCCCCCCTGGTCAACTCCCTCCCCCAAGTCGAGGGGTGAATACGAAACTATTCCATCTGCGTTTCGAAAAATTTTACAGGAGAGGGAAAAACGCTTCTGATTTCTGTGAAAAGAATAGTTAGATCATCTTGTTTAGATATGTCGTGTTGAGCTGAGAGCATGAATTCAGCGCAACATTATTAAACAAGACGATCTAACAACGCTTTTCACGGAAAAGAGTTTTTTTCCCCTCTCTTGTAATATTTTCCAAAATGCAGATGGAATAGTTTCGCATTCACCCCTCGAAGTGGTTTCACCCCTTTTTTTCCACCCTTAGTTGTTTCCCTCCTCACCCTCATTATTTGGCTTCCAAACCATCCCCCCCCCCCCGCTAGTAATTTCGCCTCCAACCCATAAGAGAGAGAGTGAGCATCTTTAGAATATAATGGTTGGAAGTACCTTGAATGATAATGTAATATATGAATTATGACAACAATTTTCATCATTAAAGGAAAGGGAAACAGAAAGGAAAAAAGAAAGAAAACTGATCTGTTTCCTGATGTCGCTATCCTTTGTAGTCTTTTGATAAAATAAACTGAAGTATTTCATGTTTTGATCCATACCATTGATCATCTTGTTTATTTAGCTTGAGGCATTAATCACACAATGTTCACACAATTAATGCGATTAATGGTGAGGTGTGAGAACATGTGCTTTATGCAAAATTAAATGTCTTTAATAATCTCATTAGCACCTTTACCAGGTATGTGTTTTAAATCGGTAGGTTGGTTTTTTTTTAACAGTTTTTGATATAGATCTACAACGGTTGAAAAAGGCAAAATTTTCATAATTGGTTTATCTTTTGTTTCACGAAAATCTATCATACATCAACGACCTGGTTATATAAGTTTCGCCCAAAGGCCACATTATCATTCATTTTTGAAATCATTGTTTGGGGTGCAAAGTATATGAAGCAGAATGATGCCCGTTTTATGCATGGCATGTCAGAAAGAAGTAAATGGCCATGGCCATTCTATATGATGTGTGTGTGTGTCGGCAGCATCGACTTTGTAGAACAAGTAAGCCTTTTTCTAATTATTCATTTATTTTGATAGTTTTCTCCAATGTACTCACTACTTTAGACGTTATGTGTTTTCCGATCATACAAAGTAATGCTTTATCTAAATTAGAGCTTAATACTTCCCTGAAGCACATGAATGATATTTGAACTATGGAAAGTATTTGTGCCTTCTTATGATATAATATATATGAGTCAATATCAAATTTTGTCAAAAAAGCTGTCCATGGTGATTTTCTCAAAAACTGACATTGATCAAAAAAATCTTTTTGTGAAAATATATTTGAATAATACAGATTTATGAACTGGACAATACAAATCACATCTTTTTGACAGATATCCCAACAAAAAATATTTTCAAATGTTGGAAAAAGTTTAGTTTTGCTTGTCCGCTGACAGAAATATTTTAATTGATATTTTCCAGTTGTTACCATTGTTCAAGTTTGTCCATTTTTTCTTAACCAAAAAATAATTTCTTTATCTCCGGATAGAAAAACAAAAGATTCTCTCTGGGATTCCCATCAAAAAGATGAATCGAGTGTCGAAAGTCTGTCCCAAAATTTTGTGTATGATTTGTCTTTTAAATAACATAGATGTGTGTAATAGTGTTCCTTTGGGTTGATTTCTCATCTGCTTCTCTTCAAAAGGGGGTACAAATACTGAAAGCTGGCAACTAGGGTGACTCATGTTGCTGCAGTTTCTGTGGAGGGAAAAAAATTATAAACAAGGTAAGTCATTGCTTGCGTAGATTTTGTTTCAGTCCTTTTATGTAACAAAATATCCAGTGTTGTATAGATCAGAAAACAACAGTCTGTATATTAGTAGGTTGAATAGTAACACCATGCCTCTGTCCCAATATGAAGAATCACCCTGATTTTTGTTTATACGAGAAAATTTGAAAAAAAAACAAAAACTGTAGCGTGGGTCCTCCCAGTAACATTCCTAGAAATAACAGCTCATTTTGTTATTCGAAGTAACTAAAATGTTATTGCAATGACAAATGCAACTTAATTTGGCATTTACAAATGAATTATTCGACAAAGTGGTGTCTTTTACTCATAGATTTAAAAAAAAAAAAAAAACATGCCACTGTACTTAACACTGGCGGATTCAGGGGGGGTTCGGGGGGTTCGGACGAACCCCCCAAAATTTCCGGATTTTTTTTTGTTCGAATATTTCAGCCGCGAAAAGACGTGAGGTCGAAACAGACTGGTGTAAAAAAAAAACAATAATCAGTCGAACCGGTCGCCGGAACGGAGATTTCGATTGGTCAGAAGATCAATTTTGCTCCAATCAACAGGCTCGTAACGTTTTGAAGACAGCGTGGGTTGATCAGACAAAAGAAGAAACAAAGGAAATACTTTGTAAATATTGAAATAGAAAGAAAAATGAGTGCGTAAATCACTCATTATTTCCGAAGAAAACGGTAAGTAACTGAAGAAAGACTTTCCCATATTAGTAAGCGTAATTTTGAGTTGGAACGAACCACCCCGTGACTGATTTTTGCCTTGAGGGGTTTGGACTGCTTGAAAGATTCCGGTTCAGGATTTTGAAAATTTCTATTTTCGCTAGACTACTCAGTAACCCGAATAAAGAGCAGTTTGGGGGAAGATGGGGGGTTCGAGCCGTTCGTCTTTGAACTCTCAATTCTGGATTCTGTCATGATCGAACCACCATGTCGTCTATCATGCGGGATGGGGTCGAGTATAGCTGCCAGTGCTTAACCCATCTCTAGATTTTGTCATGTTCGAACCCCCTCCTCCATTGGTGTCCATCCATCAAATTGAGATAAAATCTAAAACAGAATTCCAGTTGTGTCGAATTCATGTTCTGTTCGGACACTAGATAAATGTAATTACATCAGCTGTTTTCAAGCTTAAGTGCACAAACTGTTAATGAAATGACCCTCATGCCATTTTTAGGGAGGAAGCTGGTCAACTCGGCCTAGTACCAACTCGGCCTCTGAGTCAACTCGGCCTTGGATCAACTCGGCCCATTTACAATCCATATTAGGCAAACTGGGGTATCAGATATATATGTAAATGATTTAAATTTGTATACTTTAGGTAGATCTGTAAATAAATGATTCTAAGATGTTATAATGTTTGAGTATTTGTCAGAATAAGGCAGAAAGAACGTTCAGTTACAAATGGATATTTAGTGTAGTGTTCAGCGAGTATTCATAAACAATTCCTGTCACACTTATCAGTTTTCTTCCACAGGCATTTGACATCCCGAGTCTCGGAGAGCAATGATAAAATTGTTTTGACTTCAATAAAATTATTGTTAGAAACTACTTATTGAAAGCATTCTCCTTATTGAATGTTTTGGCAAACAAATCTGCTTTTAAAATCACGTCGATTAAATACATTGGCTAATCCCTGTAAGAATAGTTTTCACACTTGGAAAAAAAAAAAGTGACAATTAAAGAATTATCAGTTATTGTTGTTTGTTGTTCAGTAAAGAAAGATCATCATGCGGAACGTTTAAAATTAATTGCGGGAGCAATAAAAGTAAATGTCTAAAGACGCCGCATGTTAAAATAATCCCTCAAATATTAAGAATGAAAGACAAATACAGATAAACATTTCAGGTGAAAATAAGGCAATTACGAAACACAAATAAGAATTCTTTTATTTCAACTATCTTTCTGTATAGACTTGCCAACAACACAAGCCCAGATACCTTTTAATGTATAAGGTCGATTTGACCTGTCAGAGTGGACTCGGCCCAACTTGACCCGATGCCGACTTGACCTGGATTCTTGGGGGGGGGGGGTGTTTTCAAGTACAAATTGGCCATCTTCACAAGAAAAGCTTCTATTTGTTGCAGGTCTCTGTCACCTGATGTCTGTTCTGATGGCTCATTAGCCAAAAGACTTTGCCAGGAAGAAACAGACTGTGTGGCCTCAACCAGAGACATCTTGACCCAACCAACAGTGTCGGCCTCATTATCCCATCAGCCAGAGACAGTGTCCGACCCCCGTGAAGAACAAGATTCAGTGACCAACCAACCAGATTCAGTGACCCAACAAACAGAGACAGTCTCTGCTCCACTTCATGTGAAAGATGTTGGGAAATGCCTGACAGGTAAAACTAACTTGTGGACTTTAACTGCCCCCGAAAAGCTAAACATCATAGACAACCATTTCAGACCTGATGAAGACTATGCGTTCCCAAAAACTGACATGAACAAGTGTAAACGAGGTTTCCGTCACCAATGGCTCAGAACATACCCGTGGCTAATTTACAGTAAAGAAGTTGATGGTGGTTTTTGCCTGCCATGTGTTCTCTTTGCAACAAAAGGAAACTTGGGTGTATTGGTGAACACTCCCTTTAGAAGATGGACCAAAGTTAGTGATATCTGCGGACAACATCAACAAAAGAACTACCGTTCAGATGCCCAGCTCACATACGACCAATTTGTGACAAATCAAAGAGAGCCAGAGAAGAACATTGAATCACAGATTAGTGTACAAAGGCAGGAGCTCATAAAACAAAACCGTGAAGTGATAAAAAGTGTCTCTAAATGTGTTGAAGTGTGTGGCAAAATGGGACTTGCTTTGCGTGGGCATAGAGACGACAGCACTGCAGACCCAAATAGTAACAAAGGAATTTTTCAGACATTGATTAATTTCAGACAAGAAGCTGGGGATACTGTGTTGAAGACACACTTTGAGACATGTGGGAAAAATGCAACCTACACCAGTAAGACTGTTCAGAATGAACTCATCAACATTACGGGAGAACAGATCCGAGATGACATTATAGATGAAATAAAGAAAGCGAGGTTCTATTCCATTCTCTGTGATGAGGTGACAGACTGTTCCAATACTGAGCAATTGACAATAGTGTTAAGATTTGTGGATGAGCTAGCCAACATAAGGGAAGAATTTGTTCAGTTCTGTTCAACAGAAAGAATAACAGGAGAAGTCATTGCCAATACCATCTTGTCGAACTTGAATGACTGGGGTCTTGACATTGAAGATTGCAGGGGTCAGGGTTATGATGGTGCGTCAAACATGTCATCAGCTCGTGTTGGTGTTCAAGGACGGTTGTGCAGACTCAATCCTCTAGCCCTTTATACACACTGTTGTTCCCATATTCTGAATCTTGTGATTGTGAAAGCTTGTACAATACCAGTGATCAGGAACATGGCTGGAACAATTACTGAAACATCATACTTCTTCCAGAATTCAGCAAAAAGACAGCGAATGTTTGAGAAAGTGATAGATAGGTCAGAGACAGACACTGAAAAGAAGAAACTGCATGACTTGTGTAGAACGCGTTGGGTTGAGCGACATGAAGCATACGAAAATTTCTTCTCCCTCTATGAATGTATAGTGAATACGATGGACGTTATTCTGAATGAGAGTCAACATGAAGCAGAGTATGGTTCTTGGAGCTGGGACAGGGAGACATTAACAAAGGCCAATGGACTGATACATGCCCTCACAAACTTTGAATTCTTAGTGGCACTTGTGGTTACGTTAAAGTGTCTCTCAGTGTTGAAACCTGTCAGAGTATTAAGTTAATACTCTGAAAATCACGATTTTTAACTTGCATAAATACTATTTCACTCCTTTTTGTTACTGGGAGGACAATAAAATGTCTTTTGAAGGACTCTGATTCTAAAACTTTCCTTTTTTAACTTGTGTCGCACCTCAGATACAGTCAATGAACCAGTTCCGAACCAGGACCAGTTCCGGTCCACTTCGTAGAATCATACCCTATTACTCCTGTGTTATCACGAAAGTCATTTATTTATATGTCTGGTCATGAAAAGGTATCAATTTTCTCTTTAAATTTTTTTTCGGAGCGATATAAACATTCCAGGTCTTCCGGCGCTTGAAAGTTCTAAAGAGCATCTCACAGACTATTACCTCAGAAGTGGCGGACGAAATGCGTTCTTGGAGAACGAACTGAAATATTCGCGGAAAAAGGTACGCAATACAAGTAAATATGGTATTGATTGTTGCATAAATATATAAGTATTTAAACGAAAAAATATATCCAATGTATTTGCCGGTCGCAAGTAAGCAAGAGCAAATGCATCGAAGTGAGTGAGGTACGTCGACCAGTTCCGGTTCACCAATTTTACATGTTGGGGGGTTGTATCTAAATGTACGAGGAATGTCGGAAGTAGATTTTAAGAGAAAACCGTGGGCAAATTGTTACTTTTACTTCACCGGATGGTGAAAATCACTGCATTTAGGTATTTTTATGGGTGTCTTGAAACAATTAACATAAATAAATGTCATTTTATAAGAAATTTCAGTATATTTTGCTAAATTAGTGCATTCCTGACTCTTTAACAATATTTCAAAACGGCGAGTGATGGGTGGCTGTTGCTAACCATCATCAGATGATAAGAACAGAGTATGTGGGCTCCTTTTATGACTGACATTAGATGAGTAGCATCTGAATATTCAAAATGAAGATGATTGAAGGTCACCTTTGGTTTTACTTTTTCATTTTTCAGTTAATTTTTATTTCCACACTCTTAACAGAAATTTCAACGCATAGTGGCTCAGGAATAGGAAAGAACAAGAAACTACAGCCTAAATCTTCACATTGTAGTCCAGCTGTGAAGAAAATCAAATCTTTGAAACAGGTATTTCTTTCAAATATGTAAGATATACATTATTAAGTGAACTCATTGTACCTGTTGACTCTTAAATTGTACAAATAGAAAAAAGGGGTAAATTTGCCAAATTGTATTTCAGTCTATCAGACATTGTAGATCATAGATGTCCAGTTTGATTTCGATCTGCACTGGCAACAAAACCAAGTCAAGTTGTGTATAATGCTGTAAGGGTCAAATAAGCAACGACTTCATGTTTTCACATTTAAGATTATGGTACAAGGAAATATTGTAAAATTATGCACTGCATGCCCCAACAACAAATTTTAGACTGTCTAAATAGAAAGAATCTATTAAAGTGGTACAAATAAGTTTTTCTTGTCTGAGTGATAAGATGTAAAATGTCATGAAGAAAGGAGAAGTTGTTTGTTTTAAGCAAATGCTCCTTTTACCACAATATTTTCAAAACCCTTCCACCTTAGTGTCATATAAACATGAGATTGTGTGAGAAAATTTCAAGGTCCATGGATAATAATATTGTAGCACTCAAACAAAAGATATTTAAAGCATAAATAAAAATGTGCGTATGTTTTGCTTCTTGCAGAAATATGGCACAGGAAGTCTCTCGCCAGGAATATATCTTCGTGTTAGGCGTGCATTGGTGGATGTGCAGGAGAAAAAGACGTCCATCCGAAAGGCTGCCAAAACTCACTATGTTTCAGTAAGTTATTTAAGGAGAAGATTATTTGGGGAAATGTCTGTGGACAGCAGAAATGGGCCATCACCCGTGTTTAACAAGCAAGAAGAAGAATCTATGGCTAAGTGGTTGAAAGAAATGGCTGAAAGGGGAATGGGACTGAAACCTGGAGAATTTTTAGATTTTATTCAAAGATTAATTCAGAAAGAAAAAAGAAAAACCCCTTTTATGAATGAAAGACCTTCATATAAATGGTACAATAAATTCATGGAACGAAACAAACATATTGTAGAAATAAGAAATGAAACACCTCTTGAATCGGCAGAGCCAAACTCACACGAAAGGCAGTTGATCAGTGGTATTGCAATTATAAAACTTTCTTAACAGAAAACGGTTTACTACATAAACCTCAGTGTATATACAATGCAGATGAAACTGGTTTTAACTTGGCAAGTAAAGCAGGAAAGGTTATAGGTCCAGCCCGGAGCAATCGGAATACATCTATACCTCGTATTTCTTCAGGCCATGGTAAACAAAGCATAACTGTAATGTTTTGTGGATATGCAGATGGGAGCATGATTTCCCCATTTTCAGTGTACCCAGAACCAAGACCTCGTGGATATTCTGCTCTCACAGGAGGAATAGTGGGAAGTGATATATCATTTACAAAGAAAGGCTGGATGGATTCAGTTGCATATGAAGCCTTCTTGGAACATTTCAGTAAACATGCATGTAAAGACAGGCCAGTTGTGCTTCTAATCGACAGTGTGAGTAGTCACATTAGCATGAGTGCATTTGAAACAGCAAAGAAAAATGAAATTCATTTATATCGTATTATCCTAAATGCTACTCATCTTATGCAACCTTTAGACAAAGGTGTGTTTGGACCATTGAAGCAACGGTGGTATCAGGTGGCAAGAGCTCATGCCAGAGATAATCCAGGTGTTGCTATAGGGAAAGAAACATTTTCAGAGAAATTGAAAGAAACTTTTTTACTATTTTACAAACCTCTGACTCTAGTAAATAGTTTTAAATCATCTGGCATCTATCCTGTGGATAGTACAAAAATAAGTGAGGCAGATCTGAAACCAGGCCTTACATACGTACACAGCGATAAGGAAACAGAAGAAAGTGGAAAGAGACAGGAGACAAAGTGTTCCCAAGAAGAACTTGAAGCTCAAGGTGCATTATGAGCATTTGAGAAAGCACTTACCACACCCACGAGGCAGAAATATCAAATGCGCATGGAGGAGGGATACGATATTGTTGGATAGTCTCCATGTTTTGATGTGTACAAAAAACTCAGGTGTGCTAGAGAAGGCCACACTCCAGAGATAAGTACCGAAACAGAGCATGTTTCAAATATTGCTGAAGGTAAACAATCAGGATTGGACATTCTAGCCAATGTGGCATTAACTGAATGAAGGAATGAATGAATGAATGAATGTTGTTTTATGGCGCATCGACAGCTTTGGTCATTTAGCACGCATATCTATGTTAAAAGATAATTAAAGTGGAATTGTTTAAACTGAAAAAGTTTGAAGCACTAACTGAAAGTGACCAAGTTTTACAGGTGGAATCCAATGACCAACCTGGACCAGACTCTGGTAATACTGTGTCTCAATTACTGATAGAAGCCATGGTATTGCCAAAGTCAACCAAGCCGAAAAAAATACAGCCAAAACGACTGATAGATGAACTACCCCACAATCTTACATCACCTGACAGTCTTCGGAAGATGGACCTTCGTGAACTATCAAAAGTTAAAGCTCTAGCAGAGAAAGAAAGAAAATCAAAAATTAAAATTTTCGCTTCTTCTCAACCAAAGAGTAAAACAAGCAAAGTGAGTAAAAGAACATGTGACTCTAGAAAAAGGGTGCAGAGCCAAAAAGACGTGAAAAGGCAGTTGCAGACGATAAGACCAGTACTAACACTGAAACTGGTTTTGAAGAAAATGAAGAAGATGTAAAATGTAAAGGATGTGACATGTCCTAGAAAGAAGATCAGGAACTGGGCTCTGGAAGAACATGGGTGAATTGTGACTTCTGTAATTCGTGGCTACACTTGGACTGTTGTACAGAAGTTGACATTGCAAGTGATGACCCATTTTGCTGTCCAGACTGTAAGAATAGTCAATTATTATTAATAATTTATTTCGTGTCATTTGTTGTCTGGCAAAAACTTTAACATTGGGCATAACTTTTGAGCTGTAAATGATGAGCTTTCATACTTCACATGTGTATTCCTTGTGGTAAGACCATTCAGTTGGTACCAAAGTCAATGTCATCTTTCAAGGTCAAAGTCAAATATCAAGGTCAAATTTTTGAAAATTAGTCGTTCTACCAAATTTTAACTTTTTGGTGTGGCCCGGCTGTGGAATGAACCTGCAACTTGCTGATCAGGATGTGGATAAAATCATAATACAGATTGAGTATGTGTTAATCCTTTCCCAAACGACAAAAATTTGGACTAGACCAAAATGAAAGTGTTTGCAGACGACAAATTAAATGTACAAAAAATGATGATTTCTGCCTTTGATAGGGTAGAAAACATTGTTAGAAAAGGAGAAACTGCAGGGTGCCAGCATTTTCTCCTTTTCCCACAATGTTTTCTAAAGGCCTCTTTACCAGGATCGTAAAAACCGGGGATTGTTTGGGAAAGGATTAATCATTATAATGAAATGTGACAATTATTATATTGAAATACGAATATTTTTCAGGTAACAAATGATCCATCTGCAAGTCTTTTTGAAGAGAATACTCATAAAGTAGTTGTTGGACACTCAGTTGTAAAAAGATATCATGTCTTTAAGATAAACCTCCAAAGATAGACAATGCCCCATTATTAATTGTGGATCGAGAGCATGGAAACATAAACGACAAAAATGCATGTTTAGTTTGGTTACCAAATTTAGAACAATACCCTAGAGAATTCCACCAACTAAAAACTGATGAAAGTCGTAGCTTAAAACTTAATATTGCTGGACTGCCAATAGGTCATGTTCCTAGAGGTTTGGGAGGTTGATTTTGGGAGTTGCTTGACCAGAATGATCGCAAATTTGCAGAAGTTACAGGAGAACCACAGCCAAGTTTCCCCCCTTGGCCAGCACCTCGGGAGTCTGGCTGGGGTGTTGTTATACCGTGTAGTTACATCATTAATTGCAGGAATGCGGAAACTGCTTTAGATATGCTAAGAAAAACGCTAAACAACATGGAAGAAAAGGCAGTAATGACATTAACAATTGGAGTGTAGTATAATAAGTACATGTATTTGAAAGTTAAGGTATTACACCCCTAATGAATTCATGACAATGATTAGTTGGCTGATGTCGGTTACTGATCAGTGGTTCCGTCACCTGACAATCTTTGACGAACGAATAGATAATATATTTGTTCGGCAATGACTGTCAAGTGGCGGAAGCTCCGATCAGTACTGACATTAGCAGATTGATATTTCCTTCTCAATAGGGGTGTAATACCTTAACCCTTTACCACACAATCCCGACTTTTAACGACCCTGAGGAAAATGCCTTTTGAAAACATTGTGGGAAAAGGAGAAAATGCTGTTAACAAGCACTTTCTCCTTTTCCCACAATGTTTTCACCCTTCCTAAATCAAATTTCAATTTTTTAGCCACATTTGATTTGTTGTCTGCAAATGCTTTCAATTTGTACCAGTCTAAAATTTGTCGTTTGGTAAAGAGTTAAGTGAAACAGATAAATATGAGTAGTGCTATTCCTGCAATGTTTCAGGGTGTTGAGTGTTTTTTTGTTTTTTTTTGTTTTTGTTTGTTTTTCCCATATGTAGTGTTTTTGAACTGGGAAAGTCAGAACTGACCCTAATATATGTTTGATAGGCAACAGGAAGTTGCTATACAGTATATCCATTTTCTATGTTTGTTTTAGTTAAATATTATATCTTTCCCATTTCAAATGTGATGCCATGTTTTTACAGCAGGGTATTTTTGAAAACATAGTAAGAAAATGATAGATTGCTTTTAAGAAGCAATTTCTTAATTACCCACAATGTTTTTACTCCATATGATATTGTCTCTCCAATTTAAACCCTTTTTGAAATGTTGTCTGCAACTTCTTTTGATTTGGACCACTCTAAAATTTTGTACTTTCGTAAAGAGTGGTAATGAGTGCCATTGCAAAGTAGTTTAAATGAAAATGAATGAATAAATAAATAAATAATAATGACACATCTACTTCAACAGTGAATTCTTGTTTATTCATTTACTCATGAGTGGATGTGTAGCCCTCTTAACCCTTTCCTTCATTGAAAGCGTTTGATGTCAAGAGTTATAGGCATTCTAGGAAAAGAAGAAATTGTCCGAAGTAACACTGTATTCACAGAATCCTATTCTATTCTGTCTAAAAGCACTTTCAGTTCACCAGAACTGTGATATTCCTACTCTCTAGTTTGACACTTCCAAGATGTCATATGAGGAAAAGGGTTAATGTGGTTTTAAATCGTGTAAAAACTTCACGAAGATGGTCCAATAACACCACAAAGATAGACATTTTGTTGACACATAACATTTGACAGTTTAAATTCATTTTAAGACGCCCCAAAGCTAACAACATCATAGGTGGCGCCCTATGTTCGAAACAGGTTAAAAGATCACGGAACTGGTCCATTTTGTGAACATTAAATCTCGGCGATGTTTTCATACTGCTTCTTGTCAGAATGGAATGAAATTAGTTTGAAATTGAAGAAAAATTATTTATCTTTCGAACGATGATGGACTCGTTCGAAGTTATGAGCCTACTGAGTCATATGCAGCTAATAAACAAGAGTTCACTGTTGAAGTAGATGTGTCATGATTGAAGATGGAAGATGGCCAGGAATGAAGGAAAGTTAAGAGGTATGTCACCAACCACAAGAGTATACAAAACAATGTTCAACTCCTTTCTTTAGATAAAATGAAGTTTAATGGGTATACATAAAAAAATTGTTTGGTAATCTTTCTGTAAACATGTTTATAATGTCAGAAAGTTATACTTTTAAGGACAATGCACACTTTGAAAGCTGTACGCGGAAAATTTATAACAAGAGGGCCATGATGACCCTGGGTCGCTCACCTTAGTAGAGTGCCTTAAAGGTTTTTCTTTGATTTGACCATGTGACCTAGTTTTTGACCGCAGGTGGCCCAATTTCAAACTCATATTTCATGAAGACAGACATTCTGACAAATTTTCAAGTCAATTGAGCAAAAACTGTGGCCTCGAGTGCCCTAAAGATATTTCTTTAATTTGACCTAGTGACCTAGATTATGACCCCAGGTGACCCAAATTTTAACTGGACTTTGACTATATCAAAAGAAACATTTTAACCAATTTTCAAATCAAATGAATAATAAATGTGGCCTCTAGAGTGCCCACTAGCTCTTTCTTTAATTTGACCAAGTGAACTAGTTTATGACCCCAGTTGACCCAAATTCAGACTCATGTGAGATTTTACACAGACAAACATCTAGTGACCTAGTTTATGGTTCCAGGTGACCCAAATCCAAACTCATCTGGTATTTCATCAAGACAAACATTCTGGCCAAATTTCAGGTCATTTGAGCAATAAATGTGGCCTCCAGAGTGCAAACAAGGTATTTCTTTAATTTGACCCAGTGAACTAGTTTATGACCCAAGTTGACCCAAATTAATCTTATGTGAGACTTTATAAAGACAAACTTTCTAACTAATTTTCAAGGCAATTGAGCAAATAATGTGGGCTCGAGAGTGCCAACAAGGTATTTCTTTAATTTGACCTAGTGACCTAGTTTATGACCCAAGATGACCCAATTTTGAACTCAATGAACTTGTTCCGCTTAGGTGGGCAAACAAACTTAGAAGAGAATCACTACATACCAAATATCAAAGCTCTACGCCTTCCAGTTTTACAGAAGAATTTTAAAGTTTTCCTTCTTTGTTCCTATCTTCGAACTTGTGACCCCCGGGGCTGGGCCAGTTTTGACCCAGGGGCATCATATGAACAAACTTGGTAGAGGTCCACTAGGAAATGCTACATACCAAATATCAAAGCTCTAAACCTTCCCGTTTAAGAGAAAAAGAAATTTAAAGTTTTCCTTCTTTGTTCCTATCTTCGAACTTGTGACCCCCGGGGCTGGGCCACTTTTGACCCAGGGGCATCATATGAACAAACTTGGTAGAGGTCTACTAGGAAATGCTACATACCAAATATCAAAGCTCTACAGCTTCCCGTTTAAGAGAAAAAGAAATTTAAAGTTTTCCTTCTTTGTTCCTATCTTCAAACTTGTGACCCCCGGGGCAGGGCCAGTTTTGACCCAGGGGCATCATATGAACAAACTTGGTAGAGGTCCACTCTGAGATGCAACATACCAAATATCAAAGCTTCACACCTTTCGGTTTCAGAAAAGAAGAATTTTAAAGTTTTCCTTCTTTGTTCCTATGTTCGAACTTGTGACCCCAGGGGCTGGGCCAGTTTTGACCTAAGCAACATCCTTGGAACAAACTTGGTAGAAGTCCACTAGGAGATGCTACATACCAAATATCAAAGGTCTATGCCTTCCCATTTAAGAGAAAAAAAATAAAGTTTTCCTTCTTTGTTCCTATGTTTGAACTTGTGACCCCCGGGGCAGGGCCTATTTTGACCCCAAGGGCATCATATGCACAAACTTGGTAGAGATTAGTGATGGGACATCGGTTAGAAATCATAATCGATCATCGGTTGGAATCGGTTGCTGCTACCGATGCGATTCTTCCGATTATAATCGGTTCCTCATAAATTTGCATGTTTCATTGTAAACCCTTGTATCATTTATGTATTATGCTGTTGTTTGTGTTGCAGATAGACTTTTTGTAGTTTTACCTTTGCACCTGCTTTCTATACACCTTTTGGTTTTTAAACACCTCTGCTTTGTGCTATTTGGCTTGGTAACACAGAAGTATTTCGGCTGATTGTTGTTGTTATCGAGGGAGTTGTTGTTATCGTGGGAATGATAAAACCCAGTTAACACAGCGTTTTTTCTCATAGTTTTGAGAACAGGTCGGAAACCAGGCAAATTGGGAAAAATGCGTCGTTTTCTATAAAACTGGGAATTATTTTCTTGGTGATTTTAGACACAATCCTTGCATATCATTTACTACCATAATACAAGGGGTTAGCACAAAACTATTGTAAGTGCCTATATAAATATATGCATTTACAATAGTTTTGCACTAGACCCTCAAATAGAGGTTATTTTCCCTCTTAAGTCATTGAAACTAAAACTGAACTCAAAAATACTACCACGACGTTTTACTTTTATTGTTCAGTATGACATGAAATACATGTACTGTAAATAAATTGGTCTTTTCAAAGGGCAATGTCCCTGCTTCTCATGTTACCAATTTAGAGTCAAGTGTCATTTGTTTTTTAGTAAGAGGGAATATGGTAGAGGGACTGGGTTCTGGTAGATGGTCTATTTTAGAGGCAAACTGAGTTTCATTACTGACAGTGGGATCAGGGTGGCAGGTAGATTCACACTGAATGGCAGACATAGCTTGCTCACCCTCAAAACTCGAGCCTGCTGTGAACGGGTAACTTGGTTACATCTTGTACTTGAAGTGTTTTGATCTCGATCTACGATTGCAGACGAGCGCTTTCCTCAGGCTCGTCAACCTCATCTTGGCTAGAATTATGACTTGACCTCTTACAGATAAAGTCTGTTAACCTTTTACACCCCGTTGGTTTTAACTTTTTTCGGTAATATTTGCTGTTGTGGCTCATTTTCACGTTAATTTACCGTTCTCGTCTCTCCGCGAAATCACATGTCAGACCGAGCGGGAAAAATCGCAAGTTTTTGGCGCCACAGAAACGAAGCGCGTTCACTACCGAGTTCTCCGAACTAAATACACTGGACCCCGGCTTATATTAATAATAGCGAGCACACTCCGGGACCAGTTGATCTAAAAAAAAAAAAAAAAAGTGCATGTGTTTGGGAAATTCACCTTTTTTTGACCAATGACATCGCTGATAATTGGAATATATATATAGCTATGGGAAATCCAAAAAATAGCCGACGACTTGGGGTCTTTCGTTTTGGGAATTTCTTAAACTGGATTTTGGGAAAAAGGGTCATTTTTTGGCATAGGGAACTGGTCCGTTTTACGGACCCTTTCAGAGAAGGAAAAAAAAAACGCTGTAACAGACACCGGTATATAAAATCGGGTACCCGACCGACGGTGCAGACTTTCTGCCGATCATCGATTATGACAAAGTTCAATCGATAATCGACATCGGGAGCTTCCAACACGCCGCTAATCGATACTTGCCGATTATCGGTACACCTATAGTAGAGATCCACTAGAAGATGCTACATACCAAATATCAAAGCTCTATTCCTTCCTGTTTCAGAGAAGATTTTTAAAGTTTTCCTTCTTTGTTCCTATGTTGGAAATTGTGATCCCCAGGCCGGGGCCAGTTTTGACCCCAGGGGCATCATATGAACAAACCTGGTAGAGGTCCACTAGGAGATGCTTCATGCCAAATTTCAAAGCTCTATGCCTTCTAGTTTTAGAGAAGATGATCCTTAAAGTTTTCCTCCTTTGTTTCTATGTTGGTAATTGTGACCCCCGGGGCGGGGCCAGTTTTGACCCCAGGGGCATCATATGAACAAACTTGGTAGAGGTCCACTAGAAGATGCTACATGCCAAATATCAAAGCTCTACGCCTTCAAGTTTCAGAGAACAAGATTTTTAAAGTTTTCCTTCTTTGTTACTATGCTCAAACTTGTGACCCCCCCGGGGCGGGGCCAGTGTTGACCCCAGGGGCATCATATGAACAAACTTGGTAGAGGTCCACTAGGCAATGCAACATACCAAATATCAAAGCTCTATGCCTTCCAGTTTCATAGATGATTTTTAAAGTTTCCCCTCTTTGTTCCTATGTTCGAACTTGTGACCCCCGGGGCAGGGCCGGTTTTGACCCCAAGGGCATCATATGAACAAACTTGGTAGAGGTCCACTAGGAGATGCTTCATGCCAAATTTCAAAGCTCTATGCCTTCTAGTTTTAGAGACGAAGATTTTTAAAGTTTTCCTTCTTTGTTCCTATGTTGGAAATTGTGACCCCCGGGACGGGGCCAGTTTTGACCCCAGGGACATCATATGGACAAACTTTGTAGAGGTCCACTAGGAGATGCTACATGCCAAATATCAAAGCTCTACGCCTTCAAGGTTTAGAGAAGAAGATTTTTAAAGTTTTCCTTCTTTATGACTATGCTCAAACTTGTGACCCCCGGGGCGGGGCCAATTTTGACCCCAGGGGCATCAAATGAACAATTTGGTAGAAGTCCACTAGGAGATGCTACATACCAAATATCAAAGCTCTGCGCCTTCTAGTTTCAGAGAAGAAGATTTTCAAAGATTTTGCTTTTTTTTCCCTTTTTGTTGCCATGGCAACCAGAGTTGTGGGTGGAATTCAATTCCTTGAACAATTTTGGTAGAGCTTCACCTAAGGAACATCCCTGCCAAGTTTCATCAAGATTGGCCCTGTGGTTTAGGAGAAGAAGATGTTTAAAGAAATTGTTGACGGACACCAGACGACGGACGACAGACGACGGACGCCGGACGCCGGACATAGGGCGATCACAATAGCTCACCTTTAGCACGTTGTGCTAAGGTGAGCTAAAAAGTCAACTCCGTGACAGTCAACTCTGTTACACCTTTTTTTGTAACGGAGCTATTGTAATGGAGTTGACTTTTTTCTTTAATCAAGCAGAAAGTGGAGATATTTTAGCACTTCATATTACATGTAAACTGATCTGATTCAGTGTTATACACATAAATAGTGTTAAGCTATATTTATTTGTCCAAATAAAATCCAGGCCCCGTCTTTTCAAACCCTAAACTTGACATTGGAGCCAACATGACCTTTCTTTCTCTGTTTGTCAGTCTTTGTGTCCATCTGTCTGTCCGTCAGTCTGTCTCTCTTCCCCTTCTTTCTATCTCTTTGTGTCTCACTCAACACTTTACTTACAAATAGAATTTAGAATTTGTCCAAATTGAAATCAGTTACAGAGCACCAGATTAATGATAAGCTTAAAGTATTTTTGCCATAGAAGAGATAGAAAAAGAGGGGGAAAGGATAAATTACTGGTTACCAACATTTTCTCCTTTTCTCACGTTTTTTTTTTTTTTTTTTCGGAACAAGATTTTATTTCAGAGATTTATAAATTTGAACATAGTTGTAAAGGGACTCACTTTATTTCCTTTGTAGACCTACGTAGAAAACTCCAACAGAAGGATACTGAATCGGCAGAAAAAGAGAATTCTCTATTTACGTTGTTTAAAATCCCCGAACGTTTACGAATAAGAGGATGGACCACTGGTGTTTGTGATTTATACGATTTAATCCTACATGAAAATGATCAAAAAAAGCTGTTGAAGCCTGAAATTCAAGAATGGCAAAATCTGCAATAGAAAGAATGGCCGAATACAGGCAAAGAAAACGAGAAAATCAACAGGAATATGTGAAATATAAAGCTGCCGAAAGAGAACGATATCACCAGAGAAAAGCAAAGGACAAATAAAGACCATTGATCAACTGTCAGACAGAGCTAAAAGGAGTTGTAGAAGAAGATGGGTAAAGGCGAAACAAGAGTCAAGACAGAGGCAGAAGAGTAGAAAGGGGATCTTAACGCCACCAACGACACCAGACAGACCTTTTCAAGAAGTATATATCGATAATTCAAGATCACAGGCGATGAGAAATAGCCATCAGAGAAGGAAAAAAAATTAAAGAACTGCCTGCTACCGTCAAAATGACAAACTGAAAGTTAAATTGAGGAACCAGGAAAAACTAACCGAGAAATATAAGAAGAAGTATAAAAGATTGAAGAGTAAATTTACATCACAAAATAACCCAGAACTTGAAATTCCACACCTAGGCCGAAAGTCATACCTTCTATATACCACTCTTATAAACAATATTAGAAAATGGTACACAAGGAACACAGGTCGTTTGAACAAGAAAAGAGTGGCTGATGTCATCATTGCTAAGAGGCTACTAAAAAAGTATGGCTTAGGAGCCTTCTGCTGTACCACACTCGGTATATCTAGAAGATATGTGCAGGTAAGAAAGAATAAGCTATGTCCATTCAAAAGGGATATAAAAGAGAAACTATGCAAGTTTTACACAAGGGATGACAACTCACGGATGAAGGCAGACAAAAATGCTACGATTACTCGAAAGGGTCAGAAAAAACAAATTCGTCTCCTAAAAGATGACTTGAAAACGCTTCATAGGAAGTATCAGCTGGAGGGTAACAAAATATCATATAGTCTGTTTTGTAAATTGCGCCCGTTTTGGGTTGTGCGACCAACTGAGAAAGATAGAAATACATGTCTCTGCAAGATACATGAAAACTTGAACTTTAAGATAAAATCTTGTTACGCCCAGAACATGATAAACTCAAGAGATCTAAATGTTTTAATGAAAAGTATTACTTGTGACACACATGACAAAGAATGCATGTACAGAGAATGTAAGAAGTGTGAAAAGCTGCAGCTGGAAGCAGAAAACATAACAGAAGAACACGTAAACTGGTTTGAATGGACGAGCAAGAGGATTGAAAAAAGTGGCCCAAGTCCAAAGATAATCACTATGAATGTTAAAGAAAAGAAACAAGGAAGTAAGGAGATTCTGACCGAAGAACTAAACAAAGATTTACAAAGGGCATGTCGCCACATTTTTAATATAAGCCACCAATACCAAGCTATGGCTTTGTTGAAGGAGAAAATGTCTGATACAGAAGCTTTTATCCATATTGATTTCAGTGAAAACTATAATACCAAGTATGAATCTGAAATTCAGTCCATGCATTTTGGTGCATCAAAACGTCAGATTAGTCTTCACACCGGAGTTGCATACATAGGACATGATACATACCCTTTCTGCACAGCATCTGATTGCTTGCGACACCGGCCTGCTGCCATATGGGCTCATTTAGAACCATTTAGAACACAGTACAGAAACAAGATGAACTTCTATCTGTGGAATAAAAAAGTCTTTGTCTATGGTTTTGAGAGCTCCACTTGGAATTTCTTTGAAGCATCACATGGAAAAGGGGCTGCAGACAGAGTTGGAGCGGCCATTAAAAGAGCTGCCGATCATCAAGTGAATTTTAAGTGTAGAGATATTACAAACGCAAAAGATCTAGTTGAAGCTGTGGAGCCATCAAGTACAGTAAAAATGTTCCTTGTTGATGAGTCCAAGGTCGAAGAATATGAAAAGTTGCTACCAAGTGATCTGACAGCTATATCTAGTACAATGAAAATGCATCAGGTAAGTTACATGGCGGTATAGTGACATAATTTCTCACATAAAGCTTTCTCACATAAAACAGACTATTTATCACAAATAGTCAAGTTTATTGTGTGAAAATGAAGCTGTTTGGTGTGGGGGTCGTGATGGTTTTATCATAAAGAGAGTGATTCTCACGCTACACCGCTTGCATCATTTTGCGCCTTTTGTAAACCGCCACAGAAATCACAAAAAATTCGGTTTTTTTTCGCCTTTATGCTAAAATGCCACCTCGTCGACGCAGTAAACGTACTCCATATGATCGTCCTGAGCCTCAGACTGAGGCTGCACCTGCTCAAAAGGCTTCAACGGCGACGAATACAGAACAATCGGATGTTGCGGAGACGGAACATGTTGTGTTGTCCTCGGACGAGCCCGAGTCGGGTAACCTATTTGCTGCGTTAAATTGTATACCCATGCTTTCTCAGTCAAAATACCAAAGTACCAAAATATGGAAGGGCGAATATGTCAGCTTGGCTCAACTGTTACGAAGGGAGCCGAGGGATCGAGCGTCGGGCCGGGGATCGAAAGTTACTATAACCGAGCAGGGCACCCTTGAGTTGTTACCCAAATTTACAAAGCAGATTTCCAATATCCGTGAGTGGACGGACGCCTTTCTCATCTACACGTATATTGTTGCTAAAAAACAGCCCGAAAAAGCTGGGGAGCTTATTCAGTACATGGCCACTATCAGAGAGGCTGAAAGCAGGAGTGGTTCTACTGATTGGTGGAAAACATATGATAAAAATTTTAGGCTTCGACAGGCGGTCACTCCAATGCCTTGGGGTAGAATTCATGCTGATCTTTGGCTTAAAGCTATCTGTCTGTCTGCGCCCATTGCCCAAAGAGCCCCTGTTAGCCAGAGCACCATGAACAACACATTCAATCGGGGAAAAAATATTTGTTATGAATATAACTCGGCAAGAGGTTGCAGATTCCCAAATTGCAAATATGCCCATATTTGTTTAGTCTGCCGAGAGGATCATACCCAAACTAAATGTAGTCAAAAGACTCCCCCTTTTCGCAAATAGTGAGACACAAAGAATTTCAGGTTTGGGTGCAACACCTGTCAAATATTCTGCATTAAAAGACGAACTGTCTGGATATGACCGCAGTTCGTCACAATTTTTGTTGAATGGGTTCAAATATGGGTTTTCTCTTTGTTATACTGGTCCTAGATCCCCACGATCCCTGGATGATTTTATCTTTGGAGGGAAAGCGGGATCAGACGATTGCCTGCTATTGTTGCAGACTTTTTACAATTGCTGTAAAAAGTTAGGCGTCCCGGTAGCAGAAGAAAAAACTGTTTGGCCAACACCGGTTCTTATATTCTTGGGGCATGAATTAGATTCACTCTTAATGCAAGTTCGGATACCATTATCTAAAATAACTCAGTTAATTGGCTATATCAAAGATGTTTTAGCCCACAAAAATCAGTACAATTAAAAGAGTTGCAGTCATTGATTGGGTCCCATAATTTCATTTGCCGGGCAGTAGTACCTGGTCGCCCTTTTTGCAGAAGACTTATTAATGCAACATGTGGAATAACAAAATATTACCATTATATCAAAATTAAGAAAGGTATGAGACAAGACCTAAGCATGTGGTTAGAATTTTTAACTTCCTTCAATGGGGTTTCAATGTTCCATGAACAATTCTGGACCTTCAACTCAGATATTTGTCTATATACAGATAGTTCTGCTGCAGTTGGTCATGGCTTTGGGGCAACTTTTATGAATGAATGAGCTGTAGGTGTCTGGCCAAAAGAGTGGCACGATGCTGGCCTTACAAGATATCACACTTCTGGAATACTTTCCTATTCTGGTGGCAGTCCATGTTTAGGGTGCAAATCTTAGAAACAAAAAAAGTTCTGTTTGAGTGTGATAACCAGGCAGTAGTCAATATTATCAATAACCAGTCCAGCAAGTCAGACAAAGTTATGGTCCTTGTTAGGTCTTTTACATTACACTGCCTTAAATTCAATATCAATTTGAAAGCAGAATATCTACCTGGTTCTGAAAACCTAATATCAGATAGTTTATCTTGATTGCAGATGGAGCGTTTCAGGCTGCTAGCCCCAAAAGTCAACCAGGAACCAACAACCATTCCAGCTCATCTTTGGTCCATCTTCGACAACACTCGTTAACACTGCTACAGGCCAGCATGTCACTTAACACACAAAAGGTGTACAGAAACGCAAATGAAAAATTCAATGAATTTAGGACCGGTAGTGGTCTACAAAATTTATGGCCTGTCCCTCTATCTCATTTAGAGTATTTCATCGCCTTTTTACATCAAAATTACTATTCTTCTAGAACCTTCATTTCTGCAATTAGTTTCTATCACAAGATAAATAACATGGAGAACTCGTGTGCCCATTTCCGTTGCCAAAAAACTTCTTGAAGGTTATCGCAGATTGAATCCTTCGAAAGATACAAGGATGCCAATAACTTTCGATATTTTGACAAAAATTTGGGTCGTTTTAGAAAAAAAAGTGTTTTTCAAGCTATGAAACCGCACTATTTAGGGCAGCATATTCTCTCGCATGCTTTGGTCTCTTTCGGGCGAGAGAGTTGGTTTGGACCTCTCCTGGGGAGCCCGATAGACATTTGCAAACCTCTGATGTACAGTTCATCCGCGTTTCAAGTAAGCTTCACTGTCTAAAGGTACAAATGCGCAGGTCGAAAACCAATCAAGCAGGCAAACCAGAAATAGTTACTGTTCATCCTGTGAAATCAGCTGTCTGTCCAATTCAAGCCATGTTAACTTACTTATCAGTCAAACCAAAATCGACTAGTCACTTGTTTTGTCATGAGAATGGGTCCCCCCTTACTCGATACCAATTCGGTGCAGTGATCTCGAAATCCCTTATCAATTTGGGAATGTCACCGGTAGGCTATAAGACTCACTCTTCCAGAATTGGAGCAGCTACATGGCTTGCCCAACAGGGCATGTCTTTTGACAAAATAAAGAAATTGGAAAGATGGTCTTCAAATGCTTTTGTACACTATATACGTATTTAACTGAGGGTCGATCATGATTCTTTGTAAAAATTTGAGTTGGGAAAGTAAGGCTGGGTGAATAATTCTGTGAACAGCATCTAGGTATATAAGCATTATATAAGCATTATATGTAAAGATTCTAGTCACTAGTCCTTATTATATACTAAGCTAGTCAATTTGTTAAATATCTAAATTAATGTAACTGTATAATCCAAGTATTAATAGTTTTCCCTTCAAAAAAAAAAAAATATTCCTTTATATAAGTTGTATAATAACATAATACAAGTCCATTTCAGATGTTTGGTTTGTCGGCAATTCATACGTCCACTGGCTAGAGAAGCGTCTGCAATTCCGCACAATACAGTCAAATCTAGGCGTCTCGTCAATAGCCAGAGTGAAGTGGATCAGCCGTAGGGGAATGCACTGGTCAGAATTCAACCAAATGCTTCAACTGCAGTGTCTCCACTCCAGCCCACCAAAGTATTTAGTGATACATCTCGGTCCAAATGACCTCACATCAACGACAGGCTGTGAACTTGAGCATAAAGTTCCTGGTGATACAGATTTATGGATGGGTAACCTACCAAACACAACTTTTATTTTCTCCGAGTTATTGCCAAGGTTGTCTTGGGGACCAACAGACATCCCTTTTCAAAAAATTGAGAAGAAAAGGATACATTTCAATAATCGCATCCGCTGTTTCATACTTGCTAAAGGTGGTTATTTTGTTAAACACGATGATATTAACATCGACACTCCAGGGATGTACTTCAGAGATGGAGTACACTTGTCAGACGTAGGTTACGATATGATGCTTTTGAGTTTGACCAGTCTATTTGAGAACATATCTTAAAATAACGGAATTTTGGGGCGAACAAGTTCGTGTGGCGGAAAATTCCTGGGGGTGCCAATTCAGGTTCTATGAAATTGCAAAGCCTATGTATACTTCAGAGCGGTTGCTGGTCGATACACTTTGTCTCCTTGTCTCCAAATATTGTATATACTGTTTGGGGGTGGGTTGAGCACCCTCTCATATTGTTTGTACTGTGTGAGGGTTGGCTGGCTGTTGGGGTTGTAGTTTGGTTTGTGGTGGCTGCCACATGCGTTTTGGTCCTACGGTTTAATAACGAGTTAGCTGCAGCCAGCAAGGCTAGGGTTGGTTCCCCCGGGGCTTTTTCGCCCACGACCAAGATCGTACCGCCACAATTCCGTTTTCTTTGTAAATAAATAATAAAAGATGTAAATTAAGATTGGGATCTTTATTATCATTTTCACCTACTACAATAAAAGCTTTTGCGTGTCAGTTTTGAAAGGCGCCTTGTGTCAAATAGTTGAATTTTGTAGATAGATTTGAGACTTTGAGACCCAGAGTCACAAAATTGTAAGTGAAAGAGAAAATGTTACAATCTCTAATTGATCCATGCTCTGACAAAAGGGGGCTTAATGCATCTCCCCGTGATCTATGGTACCAAGCAAGCCATCACATACTTATGTATCCATAATATCCATTTTTTAACAACAAACCTAATGATGAGTTTGACTGGTCCTGAAGCATAAAAAAAACGCCCAATAGTGAAAAATTTTGGGCCAGGTCAGCCTGTGCGGACTGCCCAGGCTGACACGGGTCGAGACTTTTCGCAGATGCATTAAGCCCCCTTTTCACAGAACATGGCTCAAATATATGTTATGTGAAATTTGCCCTTTAAAGAGTTCCATTTTTTATGCTTTCCTCTGTCGCTAAGAGCTAGTTGATTATCGAATGTTTCATGTTCCCTTATTTTTTTGCAGTTGTATACGAGTAGGCAGAGCGTTTTATATTGGCGTGTTTTGTCATGTTTTTGTAACCACCCCTCCAAGTGCGAGTGCTTTAAACCAACTGCTGTATTTTTTCCAGAGATTACAGAAGAGGTGAGATGGCGTATCTATTTTTTTCAAAACATTCCTTTCAATTTGATAATTTGTTGGCTTAAAAGATCTCCAAGCAAAATAATGTTCGACTTAATAACTAGAAGGATGCAGCTTGTCATCAGTCGACATACAGATAACTAGAACATAATCTGCCTCACTATGCCTAAACCGATTTTTTCAATTTCATCTATTATAATTTAATATTATTCTACTCAAAGTAATGATAAATCTTTGCTTAAACAATTAACACATCTGGGAACTCCGTAGATACAACCAATTTAAAAATATCGAAGCAGGTCAATCCTGGTTGATTTTTTTCCAAATGACTGTTAAGTAAATCAGAATGACTATTCAATCGACATAAAAATCTGGCAAAGGGAAAAGTTTCAAACCTAATTAGCCGGCGCAGTCCGCACAGTCTTACCATGGTCAATACTTTTCCATTTTCCAAGACTTTCTCTGTGCGCATAACAATCACATTAAATTATCGTTTTTAGAATTCAGTAGCGGAGCCAAATAGTACAACGGCCTCTTGTCAGAATGTACCCGCAGTCAGCCTGTGTGTAGCATCAACATCTTCAGAACTTGTAAAAGTAAGTAAGCTTCTTGATAAAGTAACAAAATATTCAACAACAAAATTGAAGACTGTCAAAATTAAATGCCCTAGCAGATGACAGGACGAAATTTGCTGAAGTAATGACTTTGTCCTTTAAATAGGAAAAAAAAAAAAAAAATCAGACTGGTATTAAGATGCTAGTTAACTGGAATTCTTCTTTTTTCCATAATGTGACAAAAGTTCTCTAGAGCTAGTTAACATCTGAATCATTCTCTAAAGTCTTTAATTATGGTCAAAAGGGATTATTATGAGTGTCTTTTCGAATGCCTCTTTTTCAAGTTGTAATTAGCCACGTCAACAGAAAAAGTCTTTCTTCATTACAGATATTATATAGACTTCCTTTATTTCAGCTGACAAAAGTAGTATGTGTGGATGAGGATCTGATAGGAAAATATGTTGTTGTAAGTTACGATGGGCTACCGTTTCCTGGTATTATACTAGATGTTGACGAGGAAGATTTGGAAGTCAAGGTTCAGTTGTTGTTTAATTAATCACTTCTATTATTTTTTGTCTACAATATGAAATGTCTTTTCAGTATGAGGTTTTCATCTATTTTAAATCTGAACAAATACTAGTTCCATTACGATCAATCATGAAAAACAAGCTTCACTTTTTAAATCTCAGTTGCCTATGTGGATTAAGTAAAAAAGCACGTTAGTTGTCACATTGCTATTGTCTCATTTTAGGTCATGCACAAAGTAGGAAAAAACCGCTACTTCTGGCCGCGGATAGAAGATCAATGCTGGTGCACGAAGGACAAAGTAATTACATTGCTACAAAAGGAACCGGAGTGTGTTACGGCCCGTCATTGCCAACTGCCTCAGAAACTGTGAGAATTAATCGAAAAAGAACTTAATATTTGAAATGTGCATAAATTGTTTATCGAAATAGAGTTAAAGTTCAATTCATATCTGAGTTTTTTATCATTACTTTCTCAGAATCTGTGATATGTCATCTCCGTTACATATTCAAGATAAGACTTTCAACTCTGTTATACTTTGTCATCTCCGTTACATGGAAGTTTTTCATGATTTTTCAAAATATGTTAAATTTTTCAATGAGTACCTTTAAGGCAAGGTAACGGGTGTTTTTATTACTAATATATAAGGATCTGAAAAAAAGTGGATTCGCTGGAAATATTTGTGACAAGATAATTTAAACTACCAAGCTTTTACATAATATTTTTTGTAATGTTTTACATAGCATTGCTGTGTTAAAACAAGAGGGCCATGATGGCCCTGTATCGCTCCACTGGCTTATAAATATAAACCATGAAGAGAAGTCTTTACTATATAAGCCCTTATAAAACTTTGACCCCAGGGCTACATTCGGACTAAATGGGGAATATGTGTATTAGAAGAATAACATGCCAAATTTGGGAGTTCTTGACCTTATGGCTAGTAACAAGATGGTTTCTGAAGTTTTCGCTCCATAAACCCATGTAAAACTTGTGACCCCTGGTGCAGGGCCAAACTTGATCCTAGGGCTGTAACTTGGGCCCTCTTTGTAGTTGTCCACTAGATAATGCTATAATTATGCAAAATTTGGTAGCCTAAGCCTTATGGCTATGTACACCAAAATTTTTAAAAGTTTTCCCTATGTAAGCCTATGTAAGTCTTGTGGACCCCCCCCTCCCACCAGCATGAGGCCAAATTGACCCCAGGACTATAACTTGGGCACTTTTGGTAGACCCCAGCTAGATCAAGCTAAATGCAAAATTTGGTAGCTCTAGGCCTTATGGCTAGGTACAGGACGATTTTTGAAGTTTTCTCCATATAAGCCTATGTAAAACTTGTGACCCCTGGGGCAGAGCCAATTTTGACCCCGGGGCTATAATTTCAAGAAACATGATAGAGGTTTACTACATAAAGCTACATGCCAAATTTGGTAGCCCTCTGCCTTATGGTTTCAGACAAGAAAATTTTTAAAGATTTCTCTATATAAGCCTATGTAAAACTTGTGACCCCTGGGGCAGAGCCAATTTTGACCCCAGGGCTATAATTTGAAGAAATATGATAGAGGTCTACTACATAAAGCTACATGCCAAATTTGGTAGCCCTATGCCTTATGGTTTCAGACAAGAAGATTTTTAAAGATTTCCAATATTTTTCAGTTTTGTTGCCATGGCAACCAGAGTTTTTGAAGGAATCCAATTCTTTCCAGAAATTCTGAAGAGGACCATGGCAGGATCATTTCTGTGAAGTTTCATGAAAATTGGATGGGTAGTTTCAGAGAAGAAGATGTTTGAAATAAAAGTTAACGCACGGATGGACGGACGGACGGACAGACGGACGCACGACGGACAACGGGCCATGACATAAGCCCGCTGGCCTTCGGCCAGTGGAGCTAAAAAAAAAAAAACCGGTCTCTTGCATTCTGCTAGTGATAATTCTGTGAAATAACTCATATATATATTGTCTTAATGCTTATTTCAAATGAAATTATCTTTCATTTGATTAAAATTTACAAAAAAGATCGTGTAACGGAGTGGACATTTTTCACAACATCTGACTTTTAAATGGCCATAGTTGATGCAAATATGGAGATCAATACGTTTTATGTCCACTTAATATAACTATAATGATGTCCCTACTGGTTTAACCCACTCAGGCAATTCTTGTCTTTGATAAACAGAGCGTTTTTTGAACACGAGATGTACGATAATTATGGAATGACTGGCATACAGCAGATTGAGACAGAACAGGTGAGATTTTTTTTAAACAGTTAACTTCGTGTCTACTTCTTTTTTACCATATATTTCAACTTAAATTTTTTTTTTAAACATATTTTTCAATTTCACTTCAAATTTCTTTTGAACTTATTTTTTCATTTTAGCATTATATTTCAACTTAAATTTCAACTTATATTTTTAAATTTCCTTTTAAATTTCATTTCAACTTTTTTTGGGGGGGATTATGTTTTTAAATGTCGTTATAACATTATTTTAGGATTATATTTTGACTTATTTTCAACACATATTTCAACACATTGCCATTATATACTCATATTTGTTCATTTTTCAGGTATCAGGAATACCAAAAAGCATAGCAGAAACATTGCTTCAAGAACCATTTGAAAGCAAACAAGCTTCAAATCCTCCAGGACCTTCCATACAGAGACGTTCCCACCCTGAACCAGCTAACTATGGACCTTCCAACATACCAACTATTGGAGTTAAGACCCGGGATAGGCAGCAGTACCAACGATATCATTCGTACTGATAAAATAGTTTGAGAACAGTAATTAATGAGGAAAAATAAACTATGGCACAAGCATCTATCAACTTTGCTAGGATACAGTATGAACGAGGAGAATTCAGAAATATTCAACATATACTGTTGAAAAAAACAGTAAGATGCGAAATCAGTGATACTGTAACTCTCAAAATAAAAAAAAAATGTGTAATGGAATTACTGTGATGATCTGAAATGCTTCGAAATTTGTTACATTGCCCAACAACACATAGTGACATTTAAGTTTATTTGCAATTCCCGGGAAGGAATCCAGTTTTTAATGTCATTTCTACAAGAACAGTGAAAAACATGGATACGTTAAAAATAATGTCTATAGCACAGAAAAAACATTCTTTTAAAAATATCTATTGTTCCACTTGTGATGAGTGGTGGGTGTATGACTATTATTTAAGTTGCCAACTAAACAGCGAATTCCAAGAAAGACAATTTCAAAAACAAACTGCGTTTAAAAGTTGCTGTAAACGAAGATTTCAAAGACGGAACGAAAAACAGAAGAAAGAAGAAAAACAGTAGAAAGAAGAAAAATCTTTAATGAAAGACTATGAAATGCCAGAACAAGAATCGAATTGTTATATTATTGAAGGAAGCACATTTAAAAAAAACTCTCAATGACAAATCAAGAAGACCGCTCTCCCCAGATTTTTTTTCTCAAGCAAAACAAAAAATATCTGATGAAGCAGAAGGAAGGGAGAATTAAACGGATCTGGGAAATGGGAATGAGAAAATGTGGTCAATATATATTGTAAATATGCCCATCATTACAATTTCTTTTGCATTCTCGTTTCCAAATATGCATTCAGTCCGGGTAAAGAGTAAACACCAACTACATATTTCATACTCTTTAAAAACAGACCGGATGATTTACAAATACATACTCTAGGCCGACGAATATTTCCTCAACAATTACATTACTTCATGGAAGCATCCAGAAAGGCAACAGAGAAGCGTTAAGGGTATCTTCTTGTCGACCTGTCATCCCACTTGGATAGCACTTATAAGCTACGCTCAAGAAGCAGCTATGAATAAACTAAAATGTCAGGAAGGGGACTTTTTACCTCTTCTTCTCAGTACTTCAACAAAACAGAGGCAAGCCATGTTAAAAACAATAGATAAAATGCAGTTACGTGCTATTGTGCAAATCGTGTTTAAAATGTTGATGGGTTATCACGAATTGAGTCAATCAGATAAAACTTCTTTGAGAAAACATAAGGCACTTATTCGTCGTTTTGTGAGTCAGACACTTTCGGACAAAGAGAGCAAAAGACTTTTTGTAAAATATTCATTGCATTTTATAACAAGAGGGCCATGATGGCCCTGTATCGCTCCACTGGCTTATAAATATAAACCATAAATAATAAACATTTCAATGCTGAGCCAAATGGTTTCAAAATGAAGACTTACAAAGTTTTCTCTGTAAAAGCCCATATGAAAGTTGGGACCCGCAGGGCAAAGCCATTTTTGATCCCAGAGCTATTTAATTACTTGAACCCTGGTAGAAGTCCACAAGATAAAGCCATAAAAATAAGGTGATTTTCAAGTTTTGTCCATATGAAGCCTCTGTAAAACATAAGACCCCTGATGCAAGGCTAATTTAAAAAAAAAATCAAAACAGGAAGATTTCTTAAGTTGTCACTATGTAAGCCCATGTAAAACTTGTGACCCCTGCGGTGGGGCCAATTTTGACCCCAGGGCTAAAATTTTGGCCCACTTGGTAGAGGCCCACTAGATATAGCTACATGCAAAATTTGGTAGCTCTAGGCCTTATGGCTAGGTACAGGAAGATTTTTAAAGTTTTCTCTATATAAGCCTATGTAAAACTTGTGACCCCTGGGGCAGAGCCAATTTTGACCCCAGGGCTATAATTTGAAGAAACTTGATAGAGGTCTACTACATAAAGCTACATGCCAAATTTGGTAGCCCTATGCCTTATGGTTTCTGACAAGAAGATTTTTAAAGATTTCTCTATATAAGCCTATGTAAAACTTGTGACCCCTGGGGCAGAGCCAATTTTGACCCCAGGGCTATAATTTGAAGAAACTTGATAGAGGTCTACTACATAAAGCTACATGCCAAATTTGGTAGCCCTATGCCTTATGGTTTCCGACAAGAAGATTTTCAAAGATTTCCCATATTTTTCAGTTTTGTTGCCATGGCAACCAGAGTTTTTGAAGGAATCAAATTCTTTCAAGAAATTCTGAAGAGGACCATGGCAGGATCATTTCTGTGAAGTTTCATGAAAATTGGATGGGTAGTTTCAGAGAAGAAGATGTTTGAAATAAAAGTTAACGCACGGACGGACAGACGGACGACCGGACGGACGGACGGACGGACGCACGACGGACACCGGGCCATGACATTAGCCCGCTGGCCTTCGGCCAGTGGAGCTAAAAATCTTAATTGTTGTTAGAAAGGAACTACTATAAAAATGGTGCAGGAATCAGTCCTTATCCCCAAAACAGATACGACCATCTTCTTGAACAAATTAAGAGACAAAAAACAGAAGAGAAAAGTAACCAGAAAACAGATTTAAACCTTGTTCCTAACAATGCCTCATAGCAAGAATAAGAACAGCATGGCGGTTAATCAAACGGAAAAACGCAGGACCAAAGTGAAAGCATTTGCAGACAAAAAATCAAATGTAGCTCAAATGATGATTTCTGTCTTTGATAGAGTAGAAAACAGAGTAGAAAACATTGTGGGAAAAGGAGAAAATGCCAGTTACCAACATTTTCACCTTTTTCCACAATGTTTTCAAAAGCCTTCTTCTCATGGGTCGTTAAAACTCGGAACTGTCTGATAAAGCAAGAAGAATGTTATTTAATACATCATTCTCAAGATAAACAAAGGGGTTCACTACTAGCGTGCTATGCACACCAAAAGGGAGTGTAGATCAAGATAAGACTGCATAGAATATGTAGTTTGATAATTGATCTTCACTGTCTGATATTTTAACCCATTACCACACAAAACCCTGACTATCAAGGCTTTTGAAAACATTGAGGGAAAACAAGAAAATGCTGGTAACTAGCATTTTCTCCTCTCTCCACAATGTTTTCTTCTCCTTCAAAGACCAAGTTCATGTCTTGTAAAATACTTGTCAACAGCAAGCATCTACAATCTGGATAAGTAAAAAAAAATGTTGTTTGGTGAAGAGTTATGAGAAATTCTTTACAAAACAGCCCTGAAATCCAGAAAAGTTGATTTTTTCTACTTACTGAGTATTATTATCTATCACTGACTTTGAGTCCAAGAGCTAACTCCTTACAAAGTGATGTATTTTTACAATTCCATGGTGAAAGACTTTTGAAAATATCATGGAAAACAGGGAAAATGCTGGCAAAAGGCATTTTTCCCATAATGTCTTCTATTCTGTCAAAGACAACTTTAATCATTCACACCATATTCAAATTGCTATCTGTAAATGCTTTTTCAATTTGGGTAAGTTTAAAAATGTAAAAAAGATATGAGCCATGCTCTGTGAAATGGGGGCTTAATGCATCTGCGAAAAGTATCGTTCCAGGTCAGCCTGCGCAGTCCGCGCAGGCTGACCTGGGCCGAAATTTTTTGCTATTGGTCAATTTTCTACGAGTCAAAAGACCATTCTACCTCATAATTCAGTCGGTTGTTAAAAAAAGTGGCTGTTTTTGATCCATATGTATGTCATTGCTAACTTGGTATTATGCATCACGGAGATGCATTAAGCCCCCTTTTTCACAGAGCATGGCTCGTATAATAAATGCATAACAAGTACCCAAACCAATCTGTTGACCGGTCACAGTATAACACATGACTTGGACCTGTTAGGTTTCATGGCATAACCAAATTCATCTATCATCATTCCATCTGGAACATCAAATTGAGATTTGGGTCGATGGGCTTCTGTCTGGTTCCCAGCATTTCCATCAAAAGTCATAGACTGCATCTTTGATAAATTTCTATCCCGCTGCAATGCCGACATAGACATGCTTCTTTCCCTAACTCCAACTTTCAATTTATTTGTATGCATCCCAGGTTCAAAGTCAGCAGGAAAGAAATCAAGAGATTCATCTTCTATGGATTTAAGCTCATTAATTGCCTTAGTATTTTGGTTCCTTTTTTTCTGCTTGCCTTTTTTACCACTGACACCAGACACTGTTTGGTCAACACTTTTCTGTTCAATTTTATCATCACTTACTATAGATGCTTTCTGGTCAACACTTTTCTGTTGCAATTTTTTATCGACTATTTGAGTTGCATCTTGATTAATACTTGACTGTTTAATTGTTTGATTGCTGTTTTCTGTTATGACCTTTTCATCAAATTTGATGCTCATATCTGGCACATATTTCCCAAGACGATTGAGTAATGTTTTGATGGCATCAGCCTCTACATCTATTTTACTGTTAGGTGTCAAATTCATTTTTAGACCTTTTAATTGCTTAAGTTTATCTCCAATCTCATCTCTAATAGGCCAGTCTGTTTTCACCAACAAAGGGATAACTGGCCTATTTAATCCAAGGGCAATATTTATCTCTTGTTTACAATTATCAGTGCGCGTATACTGCGGTGTAATACAGGCTAATACAACTCGACATTCCTGAATGCCCTGAGAGATCTTGTTGTACAAAGATTCACTTCCACCAATTTGTTGTAAACCCACCCAACAACTGATGCCCTGATTTGTAAGGTACTTGTACAGCGGCTCTACCTGTCATGGGTTAAAAATATCACTAATTATTTCACTGGTCAACATGAATTGCAAGTAAGTACTGAATACTGTGGTTGACTTCAATAAATATTTAACCCTTTACCAAACAACAAACTTTAGACTAGTCCAATTTGATACTATGTGCAGACAACAAAATAAATGTGACTTAAAAAGTGAAGTTTGTTTTGGGAAGGGTAGAAGTTATTGTGGGGAAAAGGAGAAAATGCTGGTTACCAGCATTTTCTCCTTTTCCCACAATGTTTTCAAAAGCTTTTTTTCTTGGGCTCGTTAAAACTCGGGGTTGTTTGGTAAAGGAATAACTTTACAGCTACAGATTATTAGTCTTAATACATTGTCGCAAAGGAAGAAATTGCTCATGATGAGTAACTTCTTATTTTTCCACAATGTTTTCACATGTACTTGTATTCATGAGCTGAACCTGATAAATATCAGTTATCCAAATTTTAAAGGGATGTGACCACAACAAAACTACGGAGGTGTACCTTTAACACTGTTTTTGTCAGAATATCTGGCAAAATTCCATACAAAGTAAATCTAAGAACCAACTGCATGTTCTGAGTAGTCTGATCTTAATCTAAACTGCCTCAAAAATTTGACTATAGATGGGTTAAGCCCTTTAACTCTTTACCAAACAACAAAATTTAAGACTGCTCCAAATGGAAAGCATTTCCAGGACGACAAATTATCCATAAACGGTATAAAATGGCAAGATTCGTTTGTGATAGGATGGAAAACATTGTGGAAAAAGGAGAAAATGCTGGTTACCAGCATTTTCTCCTTTTCCCACATTGTTTTCAAAGCCTTTTCTCCCAGGGTTGTGAAAAGTCAGGACTGTGTGGACAAGGGTTAAGGGTTTAGTACCACTCACTTGTTTCTGTTTACCCCAGTGATAAGAAAAGAAGACTGAAGCTGAGGTGGTCTTCTGGGTAGACTGTCTACTTCCTGAATTGCTTAGAGCTGGAGTTTTGGAATCTTTTGTAGGCTTCCACCATTCCCTGAAGTCTATATAAGACATATGATGTATAATTCACAACACTAACAATTACACAAGCATAAAGCTTCAAGTTGTCGACAAATTGTGAAAACTGAAAATCATGTTAACATATGCAATCATCACTAACTGTTTACCACATGACAAAATTTTGGACTCTACCAAATTGAAAGCATTGGCAGACGACATAAAATGTGGTTACAATTCTGATTCCTGCCTTTGATAGGGTAGAAAACATTGTGGGAAAAGGAGCAAATGCTAGTTACCAGCATTTTCTCCTTTTCCACAATGTTTTCAAAAGCCCTCTTTCTCAGGGTCATTAAAATTCGGTACTGTATGGTAAAGGGTTAACTACTAAGCTCCTTACAAAACAGCCAAATAAATAGGCATGTCCATATTGAAAACACTTGCAAAAAAAACAAGAGCACCTCATGCCGGTGCCAATGCTTGGCTGCAGATGCTTGATTTTCAATAAAAATTGTAATTCAAAAATGGGGCATAACTCTGTCTAAAGAACTTTGATGGTTACCAGCCCTTGTTGTATTGGTTTCCTTTTTGATAATTAACAACTTCTCCAAGTTTGAAGCAAGTATCTTCAGTAATAACAGATATGCTATAAGATGTCAAAGTTTTCGCCCGATGAGGCAGACAATGACAACGACGCCAGGGCTACGCCAGTACCTCGAAGTTTTCTTCGAAAAACAGCTGAGCTAAAAATGTGACAAAAGTTTTGGAATTAATCTTTGCAAAAGTAGAAATTTGATGGAGAGGTATCAATTTTCATTCTCCCTCTGATAAAAGCTTTGGAGAACTCTTTATGACAAGCAATTGCTGATTTTCCAACATTTCCTATTCTGTTGAATATCGATATTTTTTTTTCCTTCTTATATCAGCTTTTTGTGTAATTCTAGATACTTTTACTGGAAAATAAGAATGGTCTTTATATCCATGGATTTAAAAAATTATGGATAAAAAATAGATATACATACCTTGAGATAACAGACTAGCCATTGGTAAAATGCCTTTATAATTCAAATGCATCAGTAATTCATAGAATTTCAAGGCAGGCCACTGTTTTCTTAGAGTTGTCTCCCCTGACTTTGGAAACATTCTAATGCAAGTTTTGTCAGCATGGTTGACTGGTAGCTGCGCAGTTTGGGACATCTTAACAAATATCAGTGGTCTGTCCCCTAGTTCCTCCATTACCTAAAAAAATGAAGGCAAATCTACAAAACTCTTTACCAGACCAAAAAAGTTGGTCCATATTGAAAGCACTTGCAGACAAAAATTAAATGTAGCTTCCTCCTTGTTGATGCAGCAGAAAATCACTTTAATATTCAATAGAAACAAGTCTGTCCTATTCACTTCCCCGTTTACCACTTCCCCAATAACCTAAGTCATACAACATCAAGTGTATTAATCATTATCCTGCTGAGTAAGTCAAATGATACCTTCAAGTCAAAAGTAAGAACCCAAATGTAGCTATTTCAAAGTTATTTTGAGTGGGGGGAGAATTATATCCTTACAGTATAAAAAAATATCTCCGTATAGATCTGTGCAGTCTTATCTTGATCTACATTGTCGGCAACAGGTCTCTGAGTAGTGCTTAGCAGCCTAAGGTTAATACTTGTTAATCATGAGTTACACGGCATGATATCCAAGTAAACCTAGTCAACTGAAACAAACTTTTAGTGGGTAGCTTTGAAAATATCCATGTAAACCTGGTTATCAACATGGTAAAGGATTCAGATAAATACACAAACATATGTGAAAATATTGCAGCAAAAGGACATTATACTCATTACCATTTGCCTTTTTAAACTTCTGTACTCCAAAAGAATTTGCAGACGAAAAATTAAATGCCACTAAAATGACTGAATATGATTCTGATAATAGAGAAAACATTGTGGAAAAAGGAGGAAAACAAAACAAACAAAAAATAAATAAAAACGGCATAAAACAACCACAAAACTTAGCAAGATGACTATATTATAGTAGTAGAGGCAGGTATGAGACAGAGCTTTATTTCATGTTTTTCGAAGGTTTATCAGGAAATAATGTGGATTGTGGTTTGATAACATCCCTGTTTCCACCAGTGAATTTACTGACTGATAAACTCACCGTTATGGAAATACCGAAAGCTCCCTTGTAGTATGCAAGTCCCAACAGAAAAGGGGTTAGAAGCATGAACTGGATAGAATTCATTTTTTTTTTTTGTTCTAAAAGATTGCAATTTATTTCATTTCTTGAACATGAACTGGTTACATTTTTACTCATGGTTGCATCACTTGTGAAAATATTATCAGTTATGTTCACTCGATGAAATATATTTCAATCTTTCACCGAAAAAACAAATATCCTCTATATCTCAAATTTCATAAAGAAATGCCTAGGGTGGACAAATATAAACATGAACCAGACAAAACGTAAGATGTCAGGAAATGACTATTATTACCTTTCTTATGAAGTCTCCCTGTACCTCATCGCCCAAACATATAATCACAACTTGATTACTTCCATTTGAATCCAATTCTTTACACACAACAATATTGTCATAGCCTGCATCCTTCAGAACTTCACTAAAGGCAGTTATTTTCAACTTGTCTTTTTCATTTCCATACAAAGAAACTGGTTTTTCCAGAACTCCAGGGTCACCTAACAAAGACAAACTTGATTTGCCTGACAACTCTGTAGGTGGTTTCTGGGCATGTGTTACATTGTTTCTATCTTTATTGGTAGGCTTATGATTCATGGTATCCATTTCTTCTTTCTCATCATGACTATTATCTAAAGACAAGTCATTTGAAGGCTTAGTCTTCAACTCAGCAACAGTTTTCTCTCCAACAGGTAAAGAGTCAGTATCTATATTAGACACAGTTTCATCATGAGTGTCGGATTTGCCCTCTGTACTTATGGCTGGAAGTGGAGAGAGAGGCTGCTTGTGTACAATACATTTGTCAATATCACTTGGCAGGAGCAATCCATCATCATCATCCAATTTTCTTGTCACCAGAACAGTATCAGTGGCATCACAACTCTGGTTTTCCAATGTATCTAAATTTTGTGGTCCTTTAATATTAGTTTGAGCACCTTGTTTTGGACTAGGCAAAGTTATTTTACTCACTTCTATTGATCTCTGACTATCTGGTTTTGACATCTCTTTAACAGGTTTTGTATTAGCACCTCTTGCATTAGCATTTACCTTGGTATTTGGAGTTGAGGGTTTTACAGGTATTTTTCCAAGATTTGGCATATTTGTTGATCTAGCTTTAGTTTCCTTGATGTTCTTCTGCTTGTTGATCACTGGCTTACGGCTGAAAATATTCAACTCTTTGAATCAGAGGTATGTGTCTGTATTCACCAACCACTCTTAACCTATAAAGCACCTTTCACGACTATAGTTGCCTGTGCGGCCAATGTAGATCAAGATCAGGCTGCACAAAATGTGCAGCCTGATCTTTGATCTACATTGTCCGCTTTGCTGAAACACAGTAGACAAAAGCAACCATGAAATTGCAGTTATTTGGGTCGTATTTCTAGGATGAAAATGTCTGATAGGTTTATTCGGCACTCTAAGGTTTAATACCATTCTCAGTCTAATTCTCAAAACTTTCCTAAATATGAAAGTAAACCAATTCCCAAATGGTTTAGTCAATCAGAAACTATGTTACTTTCAAAATCTAGAACTATACCAAGAATGCAATTTAGAATGTTTGGTAATACAGTCTTCCACAACCTTTTCATACTCTAAATATCAGTGTTTCTGTATGCAATCATGGTGTGAAGATTCATATCTGATTGCAACGAAATATTAGACAAAACACATTCTATCATTGGGTTCAAGAGCTGTCACAATGTATTATACCAAACTACAAAAATATTATACTAAAATCTGAGAACTTATAGAATAAATATCATTCACATATATTGGACCTTTGCTGTGACAATCATTTTCTTATCCCTTTAATACACAATCCCGAGTTTTAATGACCCTAATAAAAAAGATATTTGAAAACATTGTGGGAAAAGGAGACAATTATGGTAACCATGACTTTCTCATTTTCCCACAATATTTTCTAGACTACCTTTCAAGGACATATTTCATTGCTTCAACCTTATTTGTCATCTGCACATACTTTTAATTTGGACTGGTCTAGAAACATGCTGTTTGTGAAAGTTACCTAATTAATCTCTGACACAAATTTGTAGCATATGACTTAGACTTTAAAAAAAATATGTGAACCATGCTATATGAAAAGGGGGCTTAATGCATCTGCGAAAAGTATTTACCCAAGTCAGCCTGCGCAGTCCGCACTGGCTGATCTGGGACGATTCTATTCACTATTTGTCAATTTTCTACATGTCAAAGGACCAATCTACCTCATGAATCAGTCGGTTGTTAGACAAAATGGATTTTATAGATCCATAATTATGTGATGTCTTGCCTGGTACATTGCTTTACAGAAATGCATTAAGCCCCCTTAGGCCAGAGCATGGCTCATATGTATAGTTATGGATTATCAATAAGAATTAAGGATTCATACATTTACACATGAAAAGACTGTGACAAATGGAGAAATAGACCATTCCAAGCGATTACTTGTTCTAAGCACAATAGTATCTAAACTAGTCTGCTGCATGACATCAAAAGTTGTTTGCAGGTGATATTTGTTAACCCTTTGCCACACAATCTGATTTTTAACGACCCTGAAGAAGAAGGCTTTTGAAAACACTGGTAAAAGGAGAAAATGCTGGTAACCAGCATTTTCTCCTTTTCCAACAATGTTTTCTACCCTTTCAAAGACAAATATCATTCAATGACTCAATTTTTTTTTGTCGTCTGCTGTTGCTTTCAAATTGGACTTGTGTAAGATTTTGTCATTTGGTCAAAAGTTAACTTATTACCAGATGACAAAAGTTTGGACAGTTCCAAATTAAAAGCACTTGCACATGTCATTCAAAATATGAAATCTGTCCCTGAAAGCATAGAAAACATTTTCCTCCAATGTTTTCAAAGGGTTTCTTCCTCAGATTTATTAAAAATGTGATTGTGTGACAGGAGTTTACTGAATTAGCAGTATAACCCTTATAAAGTATATGTAAAACTAGTTTCCAAACTTTAAGGAAAAAGGACTTACTCATTACTTCTTCCATCAGGTAAAAGTTCCTCACACATTGTTTTGACTTCGCTACATTTTATGGACTTTAGCAGCACTTTTAATCTGGCTTTTCTTGGAGCCCACATGTTGGGCTGTATCAATGGCACCAAAGTTTGCATAGCTGTCAAGGCAATGCTGTCGTCTTTGTGAGTTATATACTTCATGAGAAAATCTTCCGTCTTTACTGCTAAATCCTACAAAACAAATATCATTCCAGGGTTCATATTCACCAACCATTCCTAAGAACATCCTTGGTCTCTTTCTCCAAGATATTCTAAATTTGAAAGTAACACAACCTCTGATTGGCTAAACCATTTGGTTTCGCCAGTCAGAGGTTGTTACTTTCAAATTTGGAAAATTTTGGAGAACAAGATTAACAATGCTCTTAAGAATGGTTGGTGAATATGGGCCCAGAACATAACAATCAGTCTACTTTCTTAACTCTTTACCACATGGTAACATTTCGGACATGTCTAAATTGAAAGCACTTGCAGACAACACAGTAAATGCAATTCAAAAATTAAAATTTGATTCTGGAAGGGTAGAAAACATTGTGACAAAAGGAAAAAAAAAAATGCTGGTTACCAGCATTCTCCCCTTTTCCCACAATGTTTTCAAAAGCTTTCTTTCTCAGGGTTGTAAAACTCGGGACTGTTTAGTAGAGAGTTAGAGGCTTGGCCACACATTCTGAGGACTAACACAGCTTAACATACTTTGAAAAAACATGGTAGTTACAAGTTGCAGTATGTTAAAGACAGTATATTAAAGACAGTTTTAGCAGCCAAAAGTAAATGATGGTGTTGAAATGCTTTTAGATTTAAACCATACCATTTCAAAGTATGGTCATTATTGTGAAGATGATAATCAATTATTGTACAGGCCGTGCAAGTGTTAGTCGCTGGCAGAAAAATGAATTTTAAGGTAAAAAGTAAACAAATGATAGAGTAACTTGGAAACTTTTAACCTAGTTTTAAATTTTCTTTTTCTCCTAGAGACGAGTATTTAGACCAACAGTATTATGACAAATCGACTTCAAGAAAATTTTTCCATAGTTTTAAATCCAAAAGCATTTTAATGCCCTATTGTTTACTTTTGGCCACTACTGTGCCTCCAAGCAAAGTGAGTTTTTCAGTAACAAAAGAAACACTCAAAAAAAGGTAGTTCTAAGGCTGTTTGACCAGAAAATCAAAAATTACCTGATGGTGAAGATTGAAGAACTGACTGCAAAAGCTGAGCAGTCTGATCCTGATCCAATTGCTATTTCCCAGAGTTGTCAAATGCAAAGTGAAAAAAGCCTTCATAGTGCAATAAAGGATTTTAATTGATCTTCATAATGTATACCCTTTTCATATTATTCCCAAATTTTAATGACCCAGAAAAAGAGGGCTTTTCAAAACATTATGGAAAGAGGAGAAAATCCTGATAACCTGCATTGTCTCCTTTTGCCTAAAATGTTTTCTACCCTTTCAAAACATAGAAACAGAAATCATCATTTGGCCACATTTGAAATATCTTCTGCAAATGCTTTAAATTTGGACAAGTCTAGAATTGTACTGTATAGTAAAGAGTTGAAACCTGGCTTTTGTATCCAGTACCATAATTTTGTTAACCTTTGAAGCACTAAATTAAAAATTTGGGCCTTTTTAATTAGGAATAAGAGCCCAAAATAATGCTGTTTCAAGGTTGTTTATGTTAGAATATGTAACATGGTAGCAGACAGTGTAGATCTAAGATCAGACTGCACATTCTGTGCAGTCTGATCTTAATCTACACTGTCTGCTATAAACAACTAAGTCAGTTCCAGGGCTTAAACCCTTTACCACACAATCCCAAGTTTTAACCACCCTGAGAGAGATTCCTTTTGAAAACATTTGGTAACCAGCATATTCTCCTTTTCCCACAATGCTTTTTACCCTATCAAAGGCAGAGATTATCATTTGAGCTACATCTAAATTGTTGTCTGCAACTGTTTTCAATTTGGACGAATCTAAAATTTTATCAATTGGTAAAGACATGATTACCTCATTTATGCCAGAAAGGGATTTCAAGATTGTGCATCTCTCTGTGAAATAACTGGTGGAGAATTTCGTCTCATCAACAAAATCATCAGCATGTTTGGCAAGTACCCGGGGATTGTGGCTTAATATTTCCATCATAATTTTTACAATCAATCCCTGTGACTCATCACTCTCCTGTGGGTATATCCCTAATAGTGTATGAATGTGATTCTCCTCAAATAACTAAAAAAAAAAACAGATAAACAACAGCACCATATGCCAACACTCGGTTGCATTGATTTTCAGTGAAATAAGTCGAAAAAGAGGCATAACTCCGTCAAAAATACTTTGATGGTTATCTTGTTGTATAGGTTCCCTGTTTGATAATTAACAACTTGTCCAAGTTTGAAGCAAATATCTTTGGTAATAACAGAAATACTATAAAATGTCATAGTTTCGACAATGCAGTCAAGGCCAGGGCTACAGCAACACCTCGACATTTTCTTCAAAAACAACTGGGCGAAAAATTATAACATTTTGGACAATTATTTTCTACAACTCTAAGCACGTGCAGGGCATGATAAGTTTCCTCTATGGATAACATAGATCAAGATCAGACTGCATTGAATATACAGTCTGATCTTGGATCAGCTCTGTCTAATCATTGGAGATACTCTTGCCCAAGCAGCCTTCACAATTCAATGTTTGAGTGTTTGCTAATGGCTGTACATATCCATTTATATAACTATGTAGTCTAGGGGTTGAACAAACTTAATCATGGGAACAATCTGTGAAAGAGCATTTTACATGCATACCACAAAGGTTTGACCTTATCTGTCTTTATCAGATACTTAACCATTTACCACAAAATCATTTTTAACAATCCTGGGAGAGAATGCTTTTGAAAACATTGTGGGATAAGGAGAAAATGCTGGTAACCAGCATTTTCTCCTTTTCCCACAATGTTTTTTACCACATCAAAGACAAATATCATCATTTGAGCTACATTTATTTTTGTCATCTGCAAATGGTTTCAATTTGGTTTAGTCCAATATTTTCTGGTTTGGTGAAGAGTTAACCAAAGGTTAAGTATGGTTTTTTTTTTGTCCTTGGTACTCATGTTCATCACAACATGACTGATATATCTCTATACGAAAAATCCTTTCTTTAGTTTCTAATAAAGTACTTCATTACCATATTTGCATGACAAAAAGGGCCATTTATAACATTCCCCATTGACAGATATCATGTTATGTAGTGCACATGGCAACTCTTGAAAACAGTAAGTTTAACCCTTTCCCAAACAAGCCCTGGTTTTCACGTGTCTGCAGGACAAGTCTTTTGAAAACACTGTGGAAAAAGGAGAAATTGCTCGTAACGAGCAATTTCTCCTTTTCCCACAGTCTTTTCTACCCTTTTTGAGAACTTTCTGCCATTTTCATCAAATTTAAAATTGTCGTCTGCAAGCTCTTTCAATTTGGACCATTCTAGAATTTATTGTCTGGGAAAGGGTTAAATCATGCTAATAACCCCATTTTACATACTGTATAAGTAGAAATCTTTGCGATGTGGAAATTTTTGCGACTTTCCGAACATGAAAAATTCGCAAACTTCTCTGTATTTTACCACAAGTATTCCAACAAATAATGAGTGTCTTGAATTTGCAAATATTTCCATGCGCAAAATGTCTGTAATTGGTAATTCGCACATTTTTCAATATGTATATATATCCATGTATACAGTAGATGTTTTCGAAGTTCTGCAGTTAGTTTATTTGACAATGTATTAAATCCTAGTGCACTGACCTGAGCATGTTTCATGGATACCAAATAAATAACATCCAAGATTTTGTGTTTGACACTAACGTCTATCAGCGTTATAAGATGGAACAGGTCCTGAAATCTGCCCAACAAACCTGCGGCAGAATGGTTGTGAAGCTGCTTGATAATGCCTGAAATGTAAAATGTACCTAACCAAAATATCAATTTGATACAAGTTGGTTTGCAGTCTATAACCTTAATGTGTGAAATCTATCTTTGAATTTCAAAAAAAAAAAAGAAATATTAAGGAAAGAACAGACATTTTACAACAATAATGTATACACTGTGGTGGGAAAAAAGAAATTGTCTGTTAAAAACAGGTATCAAAAACGTATTGATTTTGAAATGCCATTTTCATTTTAAATGTAGTTTGCTGCAAGACCAAACAAGTTACCTGCTTGTGGTAATGAGTTAAAATTAGCACTTGTCATCAATTTCTTTTACCATGAATGATCAACCACATACCCTCAAGATCCACACAATGCCTGTCTATGAAAAGATCAATTATCAACTTTTCCTGATCTGACAGAAGCTTAAACGACATGGTTCCCATCAATTCCAGGAAGTCAGTACTCCTTCTAATACCGGTTCCCTGTGATGCAGCTTCCTGTATAGCAGTCAAAGTCTGGTATACTAGAGATGCAATGGTCTGCAGACTGCCTTTATCACAATGCTAAAAATATTCATTGATATTTCACTGTTAATCTCTTTACCAAACAATCCTATGTTTTAATGACCCTAAAGAAGGCTTTTGAAAACATTGTGGGAAAAGGAAAACATGTCGGTAACCTTTTTTCACAATATTTTCCACCATTTACTCCTTTACCGCACAATGCCGCCTTTTAACAACCTGTGGAAAGAAGCCTTTTGAAAATATTGTGGGAAAAGGAGAAAATGCCAGTAACCAGCATTTTCTTCTTTTCCCACGATGTTTTCTGTCCTATCAAAGAAAAATTGCACCATTTGAGCCACAATGAAATTGTCATCTGCAAATGCTTTCAATTTGGACAAGGCAAAAATTTTGTTGTCTGGTAAAGGGTTAAGTGGCAGACATAATTTTGCAAGATTCACTGACTGTCTTCTGTAAATGCTTTGAATTTGGTCTATGCTATAATTAACTCTTTACCACTCAATGGAATTTTGGACAAGACCAAACTGAAAGCATGTGCAGACTACAACATAAATGTAGTTCAAATAATGATCCTTGTTTTTGATAGGGTAGAAAACATTGGTATACCAGCATTTTCTCCTTTTCCCACAATGTTTTCAAAAGGCCTCTCATTCAGGGTCGTTAAAAGTCGGGACTGTGTGGTAAAGAGTTGAGTCATTGTCATTTGGATAAAAGTTATCTCATTATCTCCTGAAACAAATTTGCAGCCAGAAACTTTGAAAACTTTGAAAGTAAAACATAAAATATGTATTATCAACATGAATTAAAGTCTTATTATTAACCCTTAGAGTGCTGAATTTATGAAATAAACCTTTTCAGTGAAGAAAAACATCTGAAATATTGTCATTTCAAGTTTGTTTTAGCCAGAAGGTGTATTGACGTAGCTGACAGTTTAGATCAAAGATCAGACTGCATGTTCTGTGCAGTCTGATCTTGATCTACATTGTCAGCAAAAACAAGTTAAGTTGGTTCCAGTGCTTTAAGGGTTAAAACCTGTGAAAATTTGTACCAACAGGAAAGGCTGCTTCTCATTCTCTTTTAACCACTATCTTTTCAAAATCCTTCTTCTTCTGGGTCATTTAACTCTTTACCAGACAACCAAAATGTAGACTTGTCCACAGTGAGAGCATTTGCAGACAACAAATTAAATGTGACTCTAAAATTGAAATTTGTTTCGGGAAAGGTAGAAAACATTGTGGGAAAAGGAGAAAATACTGGTTGCCAGCATTTTCTCCTTTTTCCACAATGTTTTCAAAAGCTTTCTTTCTCAGTCGTTAAAAGTCAGGATTGTGTGGTAAAGAATTAAACATGGTAAAAATGGTAGAAGGGTTATAGAGTTACATCTGCAATCAAACATCTTGGTTTAATCCCCTCTTTTGATACTATTCATGCGAGAATGACCTTTGGCAAGGCACTTCAGAGCCCAGGATTAGTGCCAGCAAAACACATAAGTGAAAGAGCTGTCACTGCGAAAATTGCAATACTGTTGAAAGTGGTATTGAACACTTCTCAAGCAAATCTTCAATCCACTTTAAAAGTTAAATGTGCCTTTGAATAGCTTTGGCTAGGACAGAAATATCCATTCACAAGAAACATGTAAGTAAAGCTACACAGGAATGAAAATATTGCACCAATATGATAAAAAGCTTAGTTAACAAATCAAAAGCAATCTATAGACTGAACAATAATTACATTTTCTCTATACATTACTCTTTGAAAGAGACCTGGTCCGTATCCATCAACCGTTCTCAAAAACTTTCTTAATCTTATTCCAAGGAATTTTCTAAATTGAAAAAGTCACATGACTTCTGATTGGCTAAACCAAATAGTTTTGCCAATCAAACGTTGTTTTACTTTCTAAATCTAGAATTAGACTTAGAATGAAATTAAAAACGGTTGGTGAATACCTACCCTGATTTTTGTCATGATTTTCTTGGGTAAATTACACATACCATTTGAACAAATGCTGGCACAAACTTTTTACACAATACATGAAAAATGTCCCCAGTGTATGTTGGCAGATCACTAGATAAATCAGGTGCTGTGACACATTTCAAGGTAATAGACATCATCAAACTGTTGAAGTCAACTGCTATGTACCCTTTCACTCTGTAAAAATCAAATTTGATTCCATGAGAAAAAGGAAATGAGCCATGCTCTGTGAAAAGGGGGCTTAATGCATCTGCGAAAAGTATTGCCCCCAAACTTTTTGATATTACTCAATTTTCTGCATTTCAAAGGACCAGTGTACTTCAGGAATCAGTCAGATGCATTCAGACCCCTTCTGATAGAGCACATGGTGTTTGAGCTAATTTCCCTGAATAATTTTCTTTTCATTTACTTGTTTGAGGAATACAAAACACCATTCTTTCATGGCATCTATTTACAAACAAATCTTGTTTTCTACAATGAATATGTTCATCACAGAGGCAAGAGCATACATCCATGCATTCCTCTTGATGTCATACTAGTCGTATGCACGACACTTTCCAGGTCACTGGCTTGCTTCTGACATAAATAAAATCAAAACAGTGCTCTGTGATGCATATCAAATCACTAATGTCCAGTTACTTTAAACCTTTCAGCGCCATAGGCGAAAACAGGGACTTTTGCAGACAGCGTAGATCAAGATCAGACTGCACAGTCTGATCTTTGATCTTTACCTTCCGCTTGTTTCGTCAAGCCTATATGATAAAAATCTTTCGGAGACTTAGTGGATTCTATTTACAGCCATCAAAAGAAGCTGAGTTTGTTTATTTGGCGGCGAAAGATTTAAACAATTCAAGAAAAAAAATGTTTCCATTATCAGAGCAAAATTAAACATTGAATAAGTCACTCAAAACCTCAAACTGTCAGTACACGCACTTTCAAGATCATATAATCTTTTACATGATTAAAATTTTCCCAGCAGAAAGCACAGAAGTGGTTCGTTCTGATTGCTCTTATTTTCAGTCACAACAACTGTTATAATTTTTCCTTAAAATGTTCCAATAAATATTTTTAAATGACCTTTAACAAAATAATCCACAGTTTTAATGACCCTGACAAAGACGCATTTTGAAGACATTGTGGAAAAAAAGAAAAAATGCTGGTAAACTGCATTTTCTCCTTTTCCCACAAAGTTTTCTACCTTTTTTTTTTAAGCAAACCAAAGCATTTGTCATCTGCAAATGCTTTGACTAGTATACAGTTATGATGCCTGAGTTAACTAAAACAATTTAACCCTTTACCAGACAAGCCCTGGTTTTCACGTGTCTGCAGTACAAGTCTTTTGAAAACACTGTGGGAAAAGGAGAAATTGCTCGTAATGAGCAATTTCTCCTTTTCCCACAGTGTTTTCTACCCTTTTTGAGACCTTTCTGCCATTTTTATCAAATTTAAAATTGTCGTCTGCAAACTCTTTCAATTTGGACCAGTCCAAAATTTGTCATTTGGGAAAGGGTTAATAACTGTATGACAAAATGATTAAAACCTCACTGTATTACCTGAAAGCGTTTAAGCAAGAGTCTAGAATGAGAGAAACTGTTTCTGTGAGCAATTCACAACCTCTTGGACATTCCTCACTCCCCAGTAGTATTTCCATACTAAACAGAATTTCACGGACATAGATAAGATCCTGTAATGACATTCATCAAAAATCATTCATGCCTTCTACTTTTAACCAATGAATGTGTAAAATTTTCTCTTTCTTTTGGAAAAAAAAAAAAAATCAGTTATCGCAACATGTAAAACTGGTTTATAATTTGATATCTATTTTTAAATGTTTTTGGGTTCCAATGGAAAGTAAGTACCAGAACATGTTATGTATTTTACCAATGCAATGTCTAAAGACAGTTAAGCTTATATTCTAAAACCATATAAGACTTCCAAGTTGGCCCTGTAGCACTGCATTGACAAACATGGCAAGTGGGTCCATTCAAGGATCAATCTTGTCAAATGAAAAAGAAAAAAACAACCATCAGATACATACAACCTCTTTTTTAGTTCATTAGCCATGGTAACCACAATTCTTCATGGCACAAACTAAATCAAATAGGAGTTCTGAAGAAGTCAATAGCAGAAACATTTATTTGAAGTTTGTTTCTTACTGGTGTTGTAATCTCAGAGGTGCAAATGCAAAACTTAATGCATATGTTTGGATGGTGTTTAATATCATTTTAAACATTATTTCAGTTTTACTGTGGTGGTTAGTGGACATATCTATGTTTTTCTGGACAACTTTAACCAATTGTTTGCACAATATTCTTCGTAGACCACTGGCTACTTCCCCATATAACTATCATCAAAAAAAAAAGATCAATGGTGTGACAGGAGTGAATCCTGTTGCACAGACTATCATCAATCCTTGAAAGAAATTTGCCGAGCTGGATGTCCAAACCAGTGACCCCCCCCCCCCCCAGCTTCAAACCCTCTATGTAACTGTTCCAGCTACCAGCCTGAGCATTTAACTCTTTACCACACAACAAAATTTTACACCGATCCAAATTCAAAGCATTTTCAGACAACAATTCCAAAGTGACTCAAATAATATGATTTTTCTTTTGAAAGGGTAGAAAACATTGTGGAAAAAGGAGAAAATGCTCCTTACCAGCATTTTCTCCTTTTCCCACAATGTTTTCAAAAGACTTCTTCATCCATCGGCATTGTGTGGTAACAGGTTAATGCACAGACTTACACCTTGCCTTCAAAGCAGTTAAGAACTAATAGCAAATTTATTGAATAATTGTGCTAAAAAATGTGTTACAATTATCTACACAATGTGTTACAATTATCTACACAATGTGTTACAATTATCAACACAATGTGTTACAATTATCTACACAATTCAGTAAATAATACAAACCTTAAAGTCTGGAATAGATGAATTTACACATACTAGACCAATTCCAGCTTTGACTTCCATGTCCTTTTCAATACATTTGACAATACATCTATGGACATTGGGCCTGATTTCTGCTTGAATACCTGGGCCTCCCTCTCTGTTGTATAAACAGTAATGGTGAGTCTACATACAATGTATTTATAAAATATTGCAAACAAAATTTATTACTACTTTGGGAGAATGACAACTTTTGATAGCATCATGAGCCATAGAGGACTTGCTTGAACTAACATCTGTCGTACCACTCAACTATTTCCTCTTTTCGTCACTGTTTATACTTTAATCTTTTTCCAGATGACAAAATTTTAGCCTCGCCCAAATTGAAAGCATTTGCAGACGACAAATTAAAAGTTACTCAAAACATAAAATTTGTCTTTTACAGGGTAGAAAACATTGTGAGAAAAGGAGAAAATACTGGATACCAAAGTAAAATTTACTCAAAACTTTAATAGGGTTGAAAACATTGTGGGAAAACGAGAAAATGCTGGTTACCAGCACTTTCTCCATTTCCCACAATCCTTCAACAGGCTTCTTTCTCTCCAGGTCATTACAGGTCTGACTGTGTGGTAAAGGGTTAAAGGCATGTCTAGAAACACCCCTCAACAGAAATGTCTGAAAGCGAATGGAAATTCAAAATGTTAAAGTAAACAGAAACAAATCTAAGCAGTGTATATTCACATTTACTCACTCTAGTTTTAACTCCTTACCAAACAACAAAACTTGGGACTGGTCCAAATTGCAAGCATTTGCAGACGACAAATAAAATGATTCTCAAAAGATAGGATTTGTATTAGAAAAGGTAGAAATCATTGTGGGAAAAGAACAATATGCTGCTTACCAGCATGTTCTCCTTTTCAGACAATGTTTTTATATGTATTCTAAATCAGTGTCATTAACTCGGGATTGTGTGGTAAAGGGTTAAGGTGAATAACTCACCCTTACGAAACTTATCATGAACAGTGAATAAATGATCCTTTATCAAAACTTTGTCATATGTTTGTGGTAAATGGCCCGCTGAGTTTATCAATACATCATGTTTACAATTAGACAACAAGCACTTGGGGTTTTTTTTTAATATAAACAGTGTAATAGCAAGGTTTGTCAAAAATGTGTGCCTGTGCAACAGACTGGGTAATGAGAGACAATCATCATATAATTGACAGAAAATCTTCAAACTTACACGTTAGATAAAAGTTCAAGGAGCTGTTTAACAAAGCTACAATATGCCTCTGCACTCTGGACAATACTGCAGGTTTCATCATCCTGTATGAACTCTTTAGGCAAGTCAGCTATTATGTCAATCAACATCCTAGCTTCTTTTACATGTTTCTGTATTGGAAAAGATGACAACATGGAAATCTGAGCCATGCTCTGTGGAAAGGGGGCTTTATGCATCTGCAAAAAGTATCGAGCCAGGTCAGCCTGTGCAGTCTGCGCAGGTTGACCTGGGTCGAAACTTTTTTGCTTTTGGTCAGTTTTCTGCATGTCAAAGGACAAATCTACCTCCAATTCCAGCTGATTGTTAAACAAAATGGATTTTATGGATCCATGATCATATGATGACTTGCTTAGTATAATACATCACAGAGATTACTTAACCCCCTTTTGCCAGAGCATGGCTCATCATTATTCTTTACGAATCTTCAATCCTTAACTTTCTACCAGATGATAATATTTCGGACTTGTCCATCATGGCAAGATTTGAGGATAACATATTTAATGTTGCAAAAATGATTTTTGCTTTGACTGGGTAAGCAACATGGTGGAAAAAGGAGAAAATGTTGGTTTCCAGCATTTTCTCCTTTTTCCACAATGTTTTTAAAACCATTTTATCTCAGGGTTGTTAAAACTTGGGACCATTTGGTACAGGGTAAGGTTACTATACACTATATAAGTTTCTTTTGTGGACAGTGAAGATCAAGTTCAAAAGGTTGATAATGTACAATTAATCTGATCTTGGAGATAAACTCTTGGATATTCTGTTATACATTTTGGAAAAATATACAACATTTAGATTTTTATGAAGAGTCTACATATAATAATCTTTTCTCTTGAACTGGTGGTTATCTAACGAGATACATTTAAATGAATCCATACATGTAGCTGACAGGTCTCAAAAATATTTTGATAAATGGAAAAATAAATATTGGCATATTAACAAGCAAATGTTATTTTCTAAACCGTTTTGTTTTTCTTAGCCTACAACTTTAACACTTACCCTCCAGTCTAGAATGCCATTCTGCATCAGTACTGTGTTTGTTAACAACAGCTTTGCCTCCATTACTAATTTCTTTCTACCAGATACAATATAATTAACAATGAGTTTGTGCCATGCCTCTGTTTCATTTGCAGATCTGAAATATGCATTTTGATTATACATTTGAATCATGCCCTCTGAAAAGGGGGCTTAATGCATCTGCGGAAAGTATCGACCCAGGTCAGCCTGAGCAGTCCGCGCAGGCTGACCTGGCCCGAAACTTTTCACTATCCGTCACTTTTCTGTATGTTCAAGGACCATTCTACCTCATGACTTAGTCGGTTGTTAAAAAACTGGCTATTATGGATCTATAATATAAAGTTTTTACAACCCTGATGGAGAAGGCATTGAAAAAAAATTCCAATTTCTTTTTTCTCTCTCTATTAATTCTTTACCAAATGACACAATTTTAGACTGGCCCAAACTGAAAGCATTTGCAGATAACAGTTTTAATGTGACTCAGCAATTGGTATATGTTTTTGAGAGGGTAGAAAGCATTGTGGGAGGAGAAAATGCTGGTAACCAGCTTTTTCTCCTTTTCCCATGATGTTTTCAAAACTTAAAGCTTTCTTTCTAAGGGTCATTAAAAGTGGGGATTGTGTGTTAAAGGGTTAAGGATCATAATGCTAGAATTTTTAACCCTTATCCTACTAAATAAATGAAATGAAACTTTGAAGCTAATATTCTAATCCCAAATGTTGTATTTCAAAGGTGTAGTTTGGAGAAAAAATATCTCCATATCGGACAGAGTGGTTCCAAGATCAGACTGCACATTCTGTGCAGTCTGATCTTGCTTTACACTGTCCGCAAAAGGTCAGTGAGTTGTGCTTAGCAGCTTATGGGTTAAGAGAAAAACATAGGTAATCAAATGATAACCATTTCCTAACTTTTTTTATTAATGTCGTTTTTTTTTTTTTTTTTTTTATAATTTCAAACTTTGCTTCTGATACATGTATACCCCCTTTATAAATTCAATTTCTACACAAAATAAACAATAGACATACTTACAGCTTTGTGAATCTCAGGAGAAATGAATTCTGTGTTGTGATGATAAAATCTTCAATATGGGTCTCTAATGTGGTACTGTTAGCCAGCTGTGCTAGTGCCTCTATACATTGTTTGAAAAGCCAATAAGGACACTCCTGGAAAGTACACATTTTTTTATGTGTGCTATGATCTGTGAACAGGGGGCTTAATGCATCTGTGCAAAGGAATGACCCACATCAGCATGTGCAGGCTGACCTGGGCCAATAGTTTTTGCTATTGGTCAATTTTCTGTATGTCCAAGGACCATTCTATCACGTGATTCAGTTGGCTGTCAGACAAAGTGGACTTTATGGATCACCTATAATGTGACATCTTGTTTGGTACAATGCATCACAAAGATTAATTAACCCTTTCCCAAACAAGCCCTGGTTTTCACGTGTCTGCTGTACGAGTCTTTTGAAAACACTGTGGGAAAAGGAGAAATTGCTCGTAACGAGCAATTTCTCATTTTCCCACAGTGTTTTCTACCCTTTTTTGAGACCTTTCTGCCATTTTCATCAAATTTACAATTGTCGTCTGAAAACTCTTTGAATTTGGACCAGTCCAAAATTTGTCGTTTGGGAAAGGGTTAAGCCCCATTTTCACGGAGCATTGGGTGATAAAGGGTAAATACAGTTGTATAAATTTTCCAGACATCAACATTAAAACTGTGATGAGAGTTTGAAACAAAGATATGTAGATGCTCACACAGCCAAAGGTGGTCAGATGGACGGACAAAAAAGAAGTTTCCAGTATTACCTTTCATCTTTCAACTAACCAAATATCCATGCAGTAACACCTGTGCGATATTCATTTTTGATACACCATAGATATTTATAGAACATGCGAAAATTTTCTGCAGGTAAACATCATGTTTTATGACAAAGTCAACATCAATCATGGCACAATTGTTACGGCTAATCCATATCCATATCATCTGCAGTTACTGCTTAATTCATGGTTTTCATTGTTAGAAATAATACACACCAGCAAATCAGATATTAAAAGATAAATATAATACGTAAATAGTGTAGTCGTATATCAAAAACATCTAACTTGGTACAGTAGTGAGAAATGACAATTGTCTCACCAAGGCTCGACAATTATCAGTTCTCCCAACCTCATTATATATTTATAATGTACTTATTCGATATGTACAGAATTATTTTGTGGAGTATAATAATTGACCTAACTTACCTCAAAACCTTTTTTCAAATCTATTTGTTCAAATAGACCAGTCTGATATGCAGTATATAGCCTGGCACATTTCTTACTGTTTGTGTTGTTGGTGATAGTGTGTAACATCACCATGAAGTCTTTAAACATTACATCTAACATTCTGTCAACCCTGAAAATAAAGATAAACCGGAGTGATTAATAAATTACCTACTCCAGCATCCAACATGTAACATATAAAAATAGCAAATATTCTAGACACTGGATCACTGCAGCATTTTGCTTTTAAATAAAAGTGACTGAACTATTCAAAGACAAAAATCACCATACCTGGTAAAAATTCAGCCTGCTGCAAGACAACAAATAATGTCTTGCCAAATCTTAAAAAATCTGTATCTGGTAGGGAACAGAATAATCATAAAGTAATTTTATACTTACACTGCAGCATGTAGAATTTTCTCTAGAACAATCGGGGCCCTGTACTGGGCCTCACTGGCTTTAGTAAAAGAGAAGTCTGTTATCACATCTTTGATCAATTTGAGATGGTTTCTCATCAGTACCCAATCATCAATTCCCTATCAGAAATAAATGAACCGTGCTCTGGCAAAAGGGGGCTTAATGCATTTCCGTGATTTATTATAAGAAGCAAGACATCATATAATTATGAATCCATAAAATCCGTTTTGGCCAACAACCAACTGAATAATGAGGTAAACTGGTCCTTTGACATACAGAAAATTGACCAACAGCAGAAAGTTTCGGCTCAGGTCAGCCTGCGCAGACTGCGCAGGCTGACCTGGGTCAATACTTTTCACAGATGCATTAAAACCCCTTTTCACAGAGCATGACTCAAATACAACGAAAACAATAATCTTATCCTATCAATCATGGAAGCAATACCAACCACAAAATAAATGAATAATCTCGATTTTGTTGAACATATTTTTTACATTGCACTCTTTATTTTCATTGATCTCTATTTAGAAATCGGTGGACCACCATGGCTTAGTGCCATGGTGTTTCGTTTATAACCGAAAAATCCTGTGTCAATCCAGTCTTGCAAAGCAAGTCATGTACAAGTGTCCTTAGGCAGGCATGCCAGAATCCATGCTTGGTACTAGTGGAGAGTAAAACAGCATGAATAAGTGGGCTTCTGCTGTCATATAATGAAAATACTATTGAAAGCTGTGTACAGTGCCATTCAAGCAAACAAACTGTATTGAAATCATTGGTTTAGTTTCATAAAGCACATATATAGAGGGCAACAAACAATTTCTCTTTATGCCACCTGCAGTTAAAGCTGGTCTACTGCAAAATGTTGAGGTTATCTGCTGGTCTCCAATCACTCTTCCCAAACACAGGAGTTAGTATTAGTCCATAGAGCTCTCTACCATAAAATCCTGAGTTTTAATGACCATGAGGGGGAAGGTATTGGAAAACACTGTGGGAACAGGAGAAAATGCTGGTAACCAGCATTTTCTCTTTTTCCCACTACAATTATATCTTTACCCTTTTTCATACAATTTTTATCATTTTTGACACATTTGTAGTGTGCAAATCCTGTCTTTTCCGACCAGCCTAACATCTTAGCAGCATAGATTTCTGTACAGGTGCTGTTCTATGATATGCCTCAAATATTGATAGGAACAGCTTTAACCCATTAATACCAAACAATCCTCTGTTTTAATGACCCTGAGGAAGAAGCCTTTTGAAAACATTGTAGGAAAAAGAGAAAATGCTGGTAACCAGCATTTTCTCCTTTTCCAACAATGTTTTCTACCATTTCCAAGACATAAATTACCTTTTGAGCTGCACGGAATTTGTTATCTGCAAATGCTTTGGTTTGGACAAGTCTAAAATTTTGTTGTTTGGAAAAGACTAGAGAGTTAAAGACCATCAAATGTGACAAATAATTCCATACAGCATTAATTTTCTCTTCTCCTGATAACAAACTTTTCAATTTGTATTCAATGAAAGTATTTGCACACAACAAATCAAATGTGTCTACAAAAGGATAGGATTTTGTCTTCCAAAAGGTAAAAAAAAATGGTGGTTAAAATAAATTTCTCCTTTTCCCAACAATGTTTTCAAGATCACTAATACTCAGAATTGTTTGGTGAAGGATTATTGTATCAGCAAACATCATCTGATAGATCAAGGGTACAAAACTAAGCCATGAATTTTTTACCTTACCCTTTACAACACAATCCTGAGTTTTTATGACCCTGACAAGCAAAGCTTTCGAAAATATTGTGGGAAAAGGTGAAAATGCTGGTAACCAGCATTTTTTCCTTTTCCCACAATGTTTTCTACCCTGTCAGAGACAAATTCATTATTTGAGCCACACTTAGTTTGTCATCTGCAAATGCTTTCAATTTGGACGGGTCTGATATTTTTTCATGGGGTAAAAAGTTAATATTTATGAAATAAAGCTACTTACCAAATATGGATTCTCCAGTTCATATCTATTACATATGAGGAAGCACAGGTGAGAGAGGCGGGGCCCTATATGGGGAGGCACATGGTTCATTCGACTGAGGTAATATATCTGTAAGTCTAACAGTTCCCTTCTAGACTCCTCAAACTGATCAGAACTGAAATAAAAAAAAGTGTGCAAGACATTCTGTTTTGAAAACATGTTGACTTAAGGTGTAATTTCTCCATTTGCCATAATGTTTTCATATGAATCCACATACATGTTCATGTACTACAGAGTCATCCATAATGAGTGATTATCCCTGTTCTATAAGGAACTTCCCATTGTCAGCTGCTTTGCTTCATGAAGAAATCACATGGATCTAACTGATGAAACCATCTATCAAAGTAAGTCTGTATTGCACACAGAACAGGTTGCCTTATAAGTCTTCAGACATATTCAACATTATGTATGGTTCAAATCACAAATAAGTGAGAAAATGTTGCGGCAAAGGGAGAGATTGCTGGAAACAATCAATTTCTCCTTCCTCTAGGATGTTTTTTTCTAAATGGCAGATGAATATTATGATATAAAATTTTCAATATTATGACCTGGGTCGATACTTTTTAACAGATCATGGCTCATTTATGAGCCCAAAAATGTGTGGTATAAAATAAAACATTTTACCTAAAAATACTCCGGAAGATCTTATCAATGTGTGTCTCCATGAGGGTTGCATAGTGGTCTGGGGATACATCTTCTTTGTATACAAAATCTGTCCGCAGAGTTCTTATGAGTGTCTTCAAATTATCCCCCCTTAATGTCTGCATGAATACAAAAGGAGATATGAATTTGTTAATCAAACCATAGCCTATGATAGGCCACTGAAGCTCCATTGGTCTATCATGGAACATCGGAACACTGTTACTAAAAGAAACTGGAAGAAAAATATTGGTGCCAAAGGACAGTCTATTGTTTAACTCTTTACTCAACAATCCTGTGTTTGAAAGGATCTAAAGACAAAGTGTTTTGAAAATAATTAAGGAAAAGGAAAAATGCTGGTAACAAGCAAAAAGTGTTTTGAAAACAATGAGGGAAAAATGCTGGTAACAAGCATTTTCTCCTTTATCCAAAACGTTTTCTACAGAGACAAAATTCCATCATTTCAGCCAGATTTAATTTGTTGTCTGCAAATGCTTACAATTTGGACAGGCCTAAGACTTTGTCATTTGGGAAAGAGCTGACAGTTTTATCAAGAGTTTGTATACACCAACCTCCATGTACTTCCACAAAACATCATCCTGTGTTTTAAGTATAATATTTAACATATGCAGGTGGGTAGAACCAGGGCCAGCAACCAGTAGCTTTATCCACAATTCAAACAGCAGGTCCGAAAGACACAGCTCATTTTCTGCTCCAGTTGGTGCGCAAAGGAAACCACTGTAATTACAGACACTTCATTAACCCTTTACCACACAATCCCGACTTTGAAAGACCCTGAGGTAGAATCCCTTTGAAAACATTGCTGGTAACCAGCATTTTCTCCTTTTCCCATAATGTTTTCTACCCTATCAAAGAAAAATTCCATCATTTAAGGAAAATTTATATTGCCGTCTGCAAATGCTTCAATTTGGACTGGTCGTTTTGTTGTTTGGTAGTAAGTTATATCATGGTCAGTGTGTTTTAAAATCCTAGTCTAGAAAACATAGTGGGACAAAATGCTGGTTACCAGCATTTTCTCCTTATCTCACAATATCTTCTAAAGCCTTTTTCCTTGGGGAGGTAAAAAGTCGGGGCTGTGTGGTAAAGTGTTACATTAGATGTAATTTGTTTTCACTCTTGTAGTTCAAAATAAACTACATGGACATTCCAAATCAGTACTATGGGCAAGGATAATGTAAGACCAAAGCTGTTTTTGCTGATTACTTTGCAAAGAGGTAGATAGTGTAAAAATTTTAAATCAGACTGCACATTCTATGCAGTCTGATAACGATCTACACTGTCCATCTAAACAGCTACAAACAGGTTCAGTGCTTAAACTCTTTAGTAAATGACAAAATTTTAGACTAGTCCAAGTTGAAAAGATTTGCAGACAACAAATTAATTCTAGCTCAAATAGTAAGATCTGTCCTTGATAAGATAGAAAACATTGTAGAAATAGGAGAAAATGCTGGTTACTGGCATTTTCTTTTTTTCCCACAATGTTTTCAAAAGCTTCTTTGTTAAGGGCGTTAAAACACAGGATTGTTTGGTAAAGGCTTAATAGATAAATCAGTACTTAATAATTGATGTCTATAAATAACCTGTACAATAACAGATTAAAGTGATCAATCAAGCTAAGGTTCAGTATAATGAAATTGGAACCTACGTCATAACATCGTATATTGCCGTAAGGGAAGCACTGGCAATCCAGAACTGTGGTGAGTATATAGCTGGATATCCCTGGATACACACTCTGTCTTGGAAAATTTTCAAGGACATCTTAAGGTCATCAAGGTCAGTATGGCGTATCCATGCAGGTACATTTTCTTCTAAAATCATGACAGGGTTGGTCTCCTTCTTTCCAACATACTCGCTGCTCTTCTTTGGAGACTGAAACTCCAGTGTTTCCAGAAATTCTGAGAGCTTCATCATTCGTGCTTTCTCACACAAGTCCTACAACATTACTGGCCATGACCTTTACCTTGGCAGTGTGTTTATTGAGTCAAAATCAGCCAATCTATTGCATATTGGCAAATTTCCAAAAAACTCATATGACAGAGACCACCATTCACAATAAGTAACAGCTTTTCAAAATAACTAACAGCTTTCTGCATGCAAATCTTCAAAAGCTGACAACACTGGTAGCTCTTTCCATATCAACGTAGATCTGGAAGGGATATGTCTAAAAAAAAAAAAAAATAGAAAAAAAAAGTTTGATTTCAATTAAAAATTTTACCCTTGGACAAACAACCCTAAGGAAGAAAACATGGCTGCAAAAAGAGACAATTTTGTTACTATAGCAACCAGTGTTTTTATTGGAATCAATTTTTTTAAGATATACTGAAGAGGGCCATAGCAGGATCATTTGTGAAGTTTCATCAAAACTGAAATATAAGTCAAAACACGCAGATGCACGAGGAACACTTGGTTATGACATGAGCTTGCTGGCCTTAAGCCATTGGTGCTTAAATAGCAGCTTTTTCTCCTTTTCCCACAATGATTTCGAAAGATTTTTTCCTAGGGTTGATAACATCCAGGATTATGTGGTACAGGATTAGTCACAATAATGAGACGTTTGCAGTGCTTCTTTTCTCATTTGGACATTTACTCAAGTCCATCAGGAATTTTTCGTTAGCAAAACAACAGCATGGTACCGATATTCTGTTCATCTGCATTGCAGCAAAATGCAGTTAATTTTGGATAACACACATGACAAAGGACAAAATATTAGATGTTTCATTGCCAAAAGCACTTGAAGAGAGTGGTGTATTATAACATGTAATCTCAAAAAAAAAAAAAACTTCGGAAATAATCACGCTTGGCGGCCATCTTGTCTCTATCTAGGTGAACATAAACATCTTGGTTGACAGATTAATTAAACTGTTTTTTCACTGTGTAGCATTTAAATTGGAAATATTTGTGTTTGAAACGAAGGATTAATGAATAGGTAAGCAATATGTATGTTCAAATTCCAGTTTTGTACTCTATTCGTGGAAATATGAGAGTTCCAAAGTGCGCACAAAATCTGTGTGCAGATTTCAGCTGTTTTTCTTTCTTTCATGATTTTCTCTGTACCCGGAGGCAACCAATCAAAAATTAAAATCCCCTTCTGGGATAGTTATCTGTACTAGGTAGAGAATTAACTTTCATCATAAAGTTTCATGACATGGTGTTTGCATAAAATGATAAATTTTTGGTTATGGTTTCCTTTTCTGGCTTTCAAAAGTCAGATCTCAGTGTGTGAATCTGATTTTTATTTGACGTCTGCAAATACTTTCAATTTGGACAAGTCTGAAACTTGGTTGTTTGGTGTAAAGTCTAATGGTTGAACAAGTATATCCGTAGAAAGACGTGCAGGTTGATACTTAACAACTATTTGCAAATTATATAGAATCAATTGATGATAGCATACAAGCAAGTTTTAATTTAAACCATATGCAGCCTATTTCACATTCACCTCGACCACACTAGTGACTTTCACCAAGGCTTTCTTCCACCCAGTGTCGATCATTTAATCCAGCTTGTAGCTCTTATACATCCTATAACGAAATTTCCTTGAAAGATAAAGAGAAATCAAACTTTCGGAATAGTATCTCAGTAGACCTCGTGCCCTTGAAGTTAGATAACATGAGTACGAATTCTCCAGGGTCCGACTTCTCCAGCAAACGTTTTGTCAAACCCTTAAGGCAGGCTTGTTTAAAATCAACATTTTCATTGATGTATTTTGCTTTTACTACCGCTGTCTCATTTATTGTGCATTTCTGCGACACAGATTTCTTTTTATGGCGTTTACGGTCGTTTACCTTCTGTGCAATATTTTGAATCTAGAAATTGTTTACAAATTACGCAAGCCCACTTCCGTTGTTTGTATGGCGTACTTTCCTATCTATCATAAAAAATACACGGGTTCTTGGCGATCTAAAGCCCCATGAAAATTAAGTTTGTCGTTAAATCGGGGATTGCTGTTTAAATGAAAAAAAATAAATAAAAAAATAAAAACAAAAACAACAGCTTCGAAATTTTATACCGAATATCAGAATGTGCTGTCAGGAGATCAGACTGTATGTTCTGCGCAGTTTGATCTTAATCTATTCGTGATTCTTGTCATCCGGGTACTTTTGCTAAATCGCAATATCTCGCACTCGGAAATTTTTACTCGGTGATAAACTTACTAGGTACACATGTAATCGGACATTACATGTAATTGGACAAAAAAAAAAGCATCGTTAAATTTGGGGTCAGAAATTAAAATGGACTTACCCTCTGTAACAGAGTTAAATAATTCCAGATCCTAAATTTACAAATGATCAAATTACGATTGAAAAGGGTAGAAACTTTTTCATGACACGTGTGTGTTAATCTGCCCCTAGCAAGTACATCACAGCGCGTCTACATGTCGCCCACTTTGGCAGTGAAATACCGAGATCAAAAGAACATACGGCTGTCTTCAAACGCAGCATAAAAAATACTTACAGAGTGAAAGGAATAACTATCAGAACAGGAAAAAAAATCATATTCCAGCGGATATATGAAATTGTTTTGACCATGGTTATGCGTGAAAGAAGCCGGTGTCTTGGCACTGAAATAATACTGTACGAAGAAATCACATGAAAGCAGTGGCCGCCGAGATATATACCTAACCATGTGAAACAATATTGAAAATGGCGTTAAAGGTTTAGGCAAACCAGGGATCGTATATTACGATCCCTGGACAAACCAAACAAAAAGGGTTTATCAAAGTTACGTCCAATTACATTATTATATATTTAAAAAAATGTTGCAAAGAGAGAAATTGGTCATGATGAGCAATAACTTCTTCGTTTGCCACCATGATGTCAAGCTGAGTGGTCTGGTGGAAGGCAGAGATAAAAAGGCGTCTGCAGGAGAAAAATGAATTCAGTCATTAAACTTCTCTGCGCCATGTTGGCGAAAACAGAGAATTTTGGGGAAGGCAAAAATCAAGATCAGAAATGCACAGAACGTGCAGTCTGATCCTGGATATATACCATCCGCATGGATAGTCAAACCTATACTTTAAGCACCTTGCAATTTCAACCGTCGAAAGAGGTCGAGTTTATACCCGTACACTGTGCGCTGAGAGACATTAACCCTTCATTGGCAGACGACAAAAGTTTGGACTCCTCTAAATTGAAAGCCGATGATTTGCAGACGGCAAATTAAATATGGCTCAAATGTTTGGATTTGTCTCAAAAAGGGTTGAAAACATGGTAGAAAGAGAAGAAAATGCTGGTTACCAGCATTTTCTCCTTTCCAACCATATTTTCCAAAGTGTTCTTCCTAAAGGTCGTTGTAACGTTCAAGGTCATTATTCACCAACCATTCTCGGGAACATTCTTAGTCTAATTATAGATATGTATATAAAGTAACACAACTTCTGATTGGCTAGACCAAATGGTAAAGCCAATCAAACGTTGTGTTACTTTCAACTTTAGAAGATTCTCGAGATAAGACTAAGAATGTTTTGAAGAATTTTTGGTGAACATGGACCCAGGGCTTGAAGCCAGTGGTGTCCCTATTATATCGGTGACGACCAATTCCTTCCCCGGAGAAATCATGGTAATCATTGCAACAGACTTCGTTCCTCTCTCACCACTGATAATTGCTTAGACGATGGTTTTGTGGGAAAGCAGCTAGTAGCATATTGTGCTAAGCACTGGTAAAAGAAGGCATGGATAGGTGCGCTGGCCGCCGCGATATAACTGCAATGATGTTGAAAATGGCGTTATCGCCATACAAAGAGTAGAAATCCTTGGGATCTTCTAAAAACTGGATCGTTTAGTAAAGGGTTAATACACATTTATATGGATATTGACTTTATTTATTCCAAATCAAGCGAGTTTCTCCACAGTCTGTGATTTTGTATACATGCCGGTTTTGATGACTTTACTGACAAACACGGTGATCTTATGACTCTTTACCGGACGACGAAAATGTCGACTTGTCCAAACTCAAAGCATTTGCAGATGTAAACTTCAGATATGGCTAAAATAATGGAATTTGTCTTCGATTTGTATAGAAAACATCGTGGGTAGAGGAGAAAATGCTGGTAACCAGCATTTTCTCCTTTTCCCACAATGTTTTCAAAAGGTATAATCCTACTTCATCAGGATTGTTAAAACGCAGGATCGTGTGGTGAAGGCTTTAATGTACATGTCGACAAAATCGATTGTTGTTAACCCCTCAAGACGATTTTTGCATTAACTCTTTACCAAACGATAAAATTTTAGGCTGGTCCAAATTGTAAGCAGTTGCAGACGACAAAATAAACGTGACTGAAAAATTGAAATTTGTTTTTTGGGAAGGGTAGAAAACATTGTGGAAAAAGGAGAAAATGCTGGTTACCAGCATTTTCTCTTTTCCCCACAATGTTTTCAAAAGGCTCCCTTCTCATGGTCGTTAAAAGTCGGGATTGTGTGGTAAAGAGTTAATTATTGCCTTCTTTAGAGAAAGTGTATATTCAACATCAGACTGCACATTTTACACTGAATATACACTGTACGATATTAAGCGAAGTATCCTTAAAAAAAGCTCAGTGATACTGCAATGTTTTTGTCCAACTTTAAGGTCACTTTTTATTTGGTGGTGTAAGGGTCGTATGAGTTATAGTTTTTACTGATAGAAATATGATATAAATGTATATATTTCATATGTAGACATTGTCTAGTTCGGCTCAGAAAGCACGAGTTCTGAACAACATTATGGACAACATTTTAGAATCAGTTATGTAGTCCTCGATTGTGAAAAAAGTTCATACCACTTAGATCAGTAAATGTCGGTGAATACTTCCTTTGAAAAATAACTAGTAGATCTACCTCTCCTGCCATGATGTGACAAGTTTCTGTCAAAATTTCTCACAGAATTCAACGCTTCAGGAATCATTTGCCCGCCGAAATAGACAAAATGTCCTTTAGAAGAAAAAAGTGTCTTTTCTTGAAACATCTTTGAATAGCATTACATTTCGTGCTTCCATGACACTGAGGGAGTAGTAGGTCTTTGACAACATACCGGGAAAAACATTCTGGAAACCAGCATTTTCTTTTTTCTACCCCATCGATAAAATTCGAGTATGATACCCCCACCTACGAAGTAGAGAGGGGCCATACTTGTTTCACCATGTCTGTCTATCCGTCCGTCTGTCTGTCCGTCTGTCCGTCCATCTATCTATCCGTCTGTCAATCCGTCCGTCTTGTTTTCGTTTTCGTGCTCTAATTCAAAAGCCGTTTGACCTATGACCCTGAAACTTCATACAAGTGCTCCTCATGACCCAAGGAGGTGCCTTATGTTTTGGGAGTCGCATGAAAAGGCCAAGGTCACTGGTACACTTTGTTTTCTCCGATTGTGCTGTTTCAGTGACAATGTGCCAGTTTGGGTATTTTTGTCTGCTTTGCAACAGTTCTAGTTTGTACCCGCTCTTATTTTTTTGTTTGCAAATTTTTTCAGCCTCGACAAACTTGATTTTGTTTCGTCTGGTAAAGATATAGTGTGAGGTATAGGAATCATTGAATATTCGAATATTGAGACATGTACCCATGCTTAATAAAATTTTTAAAAAAGCCGATTACATCTATTAGGTCTTAGAAGAACCGTGTTATGAATTTTTAATTAATTTGTCAATTGAGACACCTTAATTACAAATTCTAAACAACCCCCCCATCCCTCGTGGTTTAACTCTTTACCAGATGACAAAATTTTATACCCGTCAAAACCAAAAGAATTTGTAGACGAGAAATTAAATCACTTGGAACTTGTCTTTGATAGGGCGGAAACATTGTGGGAAAAGGAGAAAATGCTGGCTACCAGCATTTTCTCCTTTTCCCACAATGTTTTCAAAAAGCTTCTTTCCCGGGGCATTAAAACTCGGAATGGTTTTGTAAAGGGTTAATCCGATCCCTAAGTGTGGGCATATCAGGTAGTTAACAATCTTTGACGCTTTCAGCGCAAGATATATAAAGCTGACCTCTTCCGACGGCTGAAAATACAATCCAGTGAAACTTGGACAGATTTTTATACTATAGACTTGACTGAACATGCGGACAGTATAGATCTAAGACCAGACTGCACATTCTGTGCAGTCTGGTCTTGGCCTATGCAGTCTGCAAAATCCCCTGATTTCGCATATAGGCTTGCATAAACAAGCCGACAGTATAGATTCAGGACCAGACTGCACGACTGCATCACGGTTCTGTGCAGTCTGACCTTGATCTATGCCGTCCGCAAAAGACAATGTTTTCCCATATAGGTTTTGAATTGGTTTACGATAAATGCAACAGTAGAGTATTGCATGCTTAGATTATAACTGTTGCTTTCAGTACTTTCGTTTTCCAAAAAAGGCCAAACTCACAGTACTTTGGTTATCGCAGCTCAACAGTTATCAGACATACCACCCTCTCTTACCCCATGTTTTCCAAACGTCAATGGATTTAAAAGCCCAATGCTTGAACGATTGATTTTTGAGTTAACCCTTAAAGCACTGAATTAATAAATTTGACCTTTCCACTACAAAAAACAGCCGAAAAATTACTGTTTCAAGTTTGATTTGGCCAGCATATGAAATAAAGTAGCGGACAGTGCAGATCTAGATCAGACTGCACGTTCTGTGCAGTCTGATCTTGATCTACACTGTCCGCAAAAGCAATTAAAATCGGTTCCAGGCCTTAAGGGGCTTCATTCGACCACCAAAGTCTAGTACAGCAGTAATTTAACAATATTTATCTAACATTTGTCAGAGAATGTGTGCAGTATTTGTCTCGACTTTTGTATGAAACACTTTTCCTCATGTACAGTATTGGATTTAATCACGAATACGGTAAGATCTCTAAACCAGTCGACATGAATTGCCGTAATTTGAAATTATCCGAAAATTCATCTAACAAATAAATTCGTTATTTTAAACCTTAGGCAGTGAAGCACGACTTACTGACCTTTTGCATACAGTGTAGATTAGGATCAGACTGCACAGAACGTGCAGTCTGATCTCGGATCTACACTGTCCGATAAGGAAATATCTTTCCATTTCGGGTTTTTACTATCGGTTTGAAACTTTCATTTCTTTTTTTAACCCTTAAGCTGCTAATCGCGACCCACTGACCTTTTGCGGACAGTGTAGATCAAGATCAGACTGCACAGAACGTGCAGTCTGATCTTTGATCTACACTGTCCGATAAGGAGATATATTTCCTCCAAATAATACCTATGAAATAGGACAAATTGGGTTTATACTATTGGTTTGAAAGTTTCATTTCTTTTATTCAGCAGGATAGGGGTTAATAGGATAAGGGTTAATATACAGGAAAATTCCTCTAACATCTCGAATTCGACACTTTCTTTGGAGGGGAGTGGAAGCTAAAAGTACAAGTCTGCTGTAAATGATAGAATTTTGGGTTACTATTGAAAAAGCGGGCGTGTGCAAATCTAAGATCAGCATAAACGTTCTGTGCAGTCTGATCTTGATCCAGTAAAAGCGTCTGGGCCCGTATTCACCAACCATTCTTAAGAACGTTCTTAGTCTTATTCTCCACAATTTTCTACATTTGAAAGTAACACAACTTCTGATTGGCTAAACCACTTGGTTTAGCCAATCAGAAGTTGTGTTACTTTCAAACTTGGAAAATCCTGAAGAATAAGTCTAAGAACGTTCTTAAGAATGGTTGGTGAATACGGACCCTGATGCCGTACCTTTTTTAGAAAGCGTTTACATTCATGACGTTGAGATGAAATACTAAACGCGAAGATTATACACATTTAAGACCCTTATCGCACAGTACAGACAAGGATCAGACTGTACGGACGTGTGGACTTATTTTGATCTACTCAGTTATACCGGGTCAGAATATACAGTTTTCCTGTAAAAATGTAAACATTACTTGAGATCGTCTTTTTTTGTTTCTTTAATTTAACCGGATGTTTTCAACATGTTCTGATACACAGTTAACAACTCTTTACCAAACGACAAAATTTTAGACTAGTCCAAATTGAAAGCATTAGAAAACGACAAAATAAATGTGACTGAAAATTTGAAAATTGTTTTTGGACAGATAGAAAACATTGTGGGCAAAGGAGAAAATGCTGGTTACCAGGATTTTCTCCTTTTCCCACAATGTTTTCAAAAGGCCTCTTTCTCAGGATCGTTAAAAGTCGAGATTGTGTGGTAAAGGGTTAAAGGTTAAGATTTCATTCATAAAACACTAACGGCACAAAGCTAACGCGATTCTTTTAAATGGCTTATCACAATATTTTTATGGTTAGATATACAACACTTATCGATCTACCATTAATCACTTTTTTATCGATAAAAAAAAAAAAGTGATTTAATCCTTACGCTGCTAAAACGGTACTCGGTACACTTTTGAGACAGTGCAGATCAAGATCAGACTGTACAAAACGTGCTGTCTGATTTTCGATCTACACTGTCTTCTTCAATCTGACCGACGACCATTCACTCCTTTTGTTTGTAATAGAAGAGTAATTTCCCTTAACCTGCCAAATAAGTGAACTGAAACTTGTAGGCCGATAGTAAAGCTCAAATTTTGCTATTTCAAAAGGTATTATTTGGGGGGGGGGGGGGGATATCTCCTTATCGGACAGTGTAGATCCAAGATCAGACTGCACGTTCTGTGCAGTCTGATCTTGATCTACACTGTCCGCAAAAGGACAGCGAGACGCGCTTAGCAGCCTAAGAGTTAACAGCCGTCGAAAAAAAGTCTGAATTATTTATTTGCTAGCGAAAGAGTTTAACAGTCGTGGAGTTTTTAACCAGAAGAAATGTAATACCGTATCACTTTAATATCTGATAATGGCGGTGCAGCCACCAAATAGAGTAAGTATTATTTTTCCTAAGTATTTTTTTTTTCTATGTAATAGTACGAACATACGAATTTGCACTAGTTTGAAATATGTAAGAGAAATTTGTGTTGTTTTTATTCTTTATACATGTTTGTTATATTTGAGCGGCGCTCTGGCAAAAGGGGTTCGATGCATCTCACCGATGAGTTCAACTAAGCAATCCATTACAGAATTATGGATCCATAAAATCTATATATTTTGTCTAACACCCGACTAAATAATGAGCTAGAATAGTCTGTGGACACGCAGAAAATTTAAACAACAACAACAACATATACTTTATTTAAAGATACATGTAGCAAAAAGTATCAATTCATGTCAGACTGCGCTGATTGCGCAGGCCCTGGCATGGTTAGATACATTTTTGCAGATGCATTAAACCCCCTTGTCAAAGAGCATGACACATTTATTATATACCTATTTCTATTTTCCTTTTCGTGAATGAAATAGTCGGGGGGAAAAAACTGATGGACTATTAGTGCGACAAACCGACAGACGGATTGACGGACGGAAGGCCCGACCAACAGACGGGCAGAAATATGGACACCAGTCCAAAGACGACAGTGCAGTACCGACAGGGCGATCGATGGACTGATCGATTTAAAAAGTCGAGTGATGTAACCCAAAGTTTCTTTAAACTATTGGCTCCTTTTGAGGAAAATACATGCCAAACTGTCACGAGATTGGAATCGTTAACCGGCGCTCTGAAATGATTTCTTTTGATCTATCTGTCACGTAACATCTTCACTCAGGGCTTCTCCATTACGTCATTTACTTTTGCAGACATTCTTGCAGCAGTCAGACCAATGAAAACATTGTTGCAAACTGGGAAATTGCTCGTATCATAATCACAGATGTTTCTACCGTTTCTAAAGGTCCCCTTATACTTTGAATTAACCGATAAATTTGAGTTATTGCATATTTAACTTTTTCCGCGACGACAAATTTTTAAGACTTGTCTAAATTGAAAGGATAAAATAAATGTGAATCACCTGTTAGATTTGTCTTCGAAGGAAACGTTACTGAAAAAAGAAAACATGCTGTGTACCAGCATTTTCTTCCTTCCCCAAATTGTTTTCAAAACTACCGTATTCCTCAGTGTCGTTTAAATACGAGATTGTTTGGCAAAGAGCAGACCTGGGGTAGAGTACTTTCAAAAGTATACTTTGCGATTTAAAAAAAATACAGATTACAAATACATGTACAAATGAGCCATGCTCTAGCAGAAGGGCGCTTCATGCTTCTCTGTGATCAACTATACCAAGCATATCATCACAAGATTTTGATTCAATAGAATCCGACTGACTGCATCATGAGGTAGAAATGATCCTTGGACACGCAAAAAATCCACCAATAGCAAAAAGCTGCGGCTTGCGCAGACTGACATGAGTCGAAATTGTTTGCAGATGCATAAAGCCCCCTTTTCTAAGAGCATGTTCCAATTTTTTTTTTTTTTTTTTTTTTTTTTTTCTTTTTTCTTTTTTTTTTTTTTTAAATACAAATATTGTTTACAATTTCATTCGAATACGTTTGAAAAAAAAAAATTGCATATTCCATTGTTATCACCTTCCGTAAGTTCGGTACGCGTTTAAGCAATGGGGAAATAAAACACAATCTGTCTGTCTGTCTCTCTGTCTGTCTGTCTTTCTGTCCTTCCGTCCGTCCGTCCGCCCCAATCCATCAATTTCACCCTTTTTGACATATTCTACAGGTCAATGGTTTACTTCCACTCTATATTTAAAAAAAAAAAGTATGCGTTGAATATTTCATAAAAGGGGGGGGGTGGGGGTGGGGTGGCCGGCCGAGCGAAACTGTTAACGATTAATGGTCTAAGGGAGAAAACTCTTATTTATTTGTATTATACCTTACATCAGAGTCACGTCCCCTGTAATAGTATTTGACAGCCTAAACCCACAGACGAATAAAATATGGTACACCTCAATCTGTAGAGATGATCGGTACAATAACGATTCCTTTCGCTGAGTTGTTCTGAATTATTCAATGATTTTATGATAATCAATAAATATCTCCATTTTCGAAGAAATCACAATATGAGACTGAACAAAAAGTCGTTAAATAACGGAAATGATATTTTCTTACCAGACGGTAGTCTCCCCTGCATTTCATCAAATATGTAAACACAACATCCGCCAAAATTCAAAGTACGGAAATAACAGTTTATCGAGATAAGATCCCACACAGTAAATGCAATTAATTTAGGTAATAAAACAGTTAAAAGTCAATCAATAAGTGGGTTATAAATGTTCACTTCGATCTCTGAACGAACTCTTAGAAATAAACAATATTTACATAGATCATGGTAACTATAATGGTTCCTCCGTTCAAGGTCATGACAAATATCGCCAACTGTTCTGAGTTCAATAGATCTACCTGTTTTCTGGAAGGAATTCAAGAATATACAGTTGATTTCAAGCTTGTGTCGAATATAATTTTTTTCTCGGCGATTCTGTATAGTCTTTATTTGAGATGAGTTAAGAAATTTTTCGTCACGACCGTTAGCAGGACTAATTTCATATCTATATACATATTTATAACCGACATGGATACAGCTTACGATGGAAATAATTTAAGAACTCTTTTCATACATCACTGGAATCCTGAAGCTCAGATAACAGATTTTTACAAGTAAAAAATTGATTGTTGATTCTTACATGTTCGACTAATTACAGAGGGGGAAATAATCGTCATAATAAGGGAGGTAACCATGCTTGCTTCTTGACTTTGTACGAGTTTCCTCCCTTAGACCATTAAATGAACGTTCACTTACTCGTATCTTTTGATAGTAGTGAATTTATCATGTAGCAGGCCTACATCATAACCATGCTATGCAAAACTCTCAAGACAAAAAAAGAAAAAAAAAATCTTTTAAGATTAGTCTGGCAAAAAAGGAAATTACTTGTAATAAGTAATTTATTTCTTTTGAAGCCAAATTTCCCAGGTTACTAACCCCAATTCTTCTTGGTTGTCTTTAATTTGACAAAAAAAGAATTGAAACTTTTTAACTGAAAAAAAAAAAAATTATGAGGGTATCATTTAACCCATTACCAAGCAATCTTGTGTTTCTATGACCCTAAGGCAGAAGGTTTTGAAAACATTACAAAAAGGGAGAAAATGCAGGTAACAAGCATTACAGGAGCATTAACTCTTTACCACAAAATCCCAAGTTTTAACAACCCTGTGAAAGAAGTCTTTTGAAAACATTGTGGGAAAAGGAGAAAATGCTGGTAACCAGCATTTTCTCCTTTTCCCACAATGTTTTCGAACCATTTCCAAAACAAATTTAAATTTTTCAATCACATTTATTATGTTGTCTGCAAATGCTTTCAATTTGGACTGGTCTAAAATTTTATCTTTTGGTAAAGAGTTAAACTAGATTTCTTTTTGTAATATTTTGAGAAAATCTTAACAAAGACTGCAGATTTTCATTTGCATGCAAAGACGACTTAAAGATAGAAATAGGAATACATGTATAAAACAACCCAAGGAATTGCAGACTTTTTTTTACATTTCACTGTAAATTTTCCTATTTGGTTAGTAATGGCATGGCTATTTTTGCTTAACTCTTTATCAAACGACAAAATTTTAGACTGGTCCAAATTGAAAGCAATTGACAACAACAAATTAAATGTGACTCAAAAATTGAAATTTGTTTTGGGAAAGGTAGAAAACATTGTGGGAAAAGGAAAAAAATGCTGGATACCAGCATTTTCTCCCTTTCCAACAATGTTTTCAAAGGGCTTCTTTCTAAGGGTCGTTGAAAGTCGGGATTGTGTGGTAAAGGGTTAACAAGGGATTATTATATTTGAGCTAAAGTATCCAATCAGGGCATAAATGCTGTTAAACATTTTTTTTTCTTCTCTAGCACGATATTCACCGACCATTCTAAATATATTTAACCCTTTACCAGACGACAAATTTTAGCCTCGTCTAAACTGGAAGCATTTGCAGACGACAGTTTCAATGTGGCTCAAATGGTGCAATTTTTCTTTCATAGGGAAGAAAACACTGTGGGAAAAGGAGAAAATGCTGGTTACCAGCATTTTCTCCTTTTCCCACAATGTTTTCAAAAGGCTTCTTTCCCAGGATCATTAAAAGGCATCGTTGTGTGGTAAAGGGTTAAATCACACTCTGTCAACATGTGCACGCCTGTGCAGGCTGACATGGGTCGAAACTTTTTGCTATTTGCAAGTTCCATACAGATCCAGGACCACTTTTCCCCCAGATTCAGTTGGTTGTTAGACTAAATGGATTTTATAGATCACTTATTATGTGATGACTTACTTGGTTTAATGCATCACGGAGATGCATTAAACCCCCTTTTGCCAGACTGCCACTCATTTTAATATTCCAAATTCAAATATTAGATTTGCTGAGACAGAGTATACTGATCAATCATGGTCCGTATTTACCAACTATTCCTAAGAATATTCTTTGTCCAACTCTTGATTTAGAAAGTAATGCAAGTTCTGATTAGCTAAATCTCTAGAAGATATTTTTTTTTTCTATGGAGATTGAAATTGATTTCATCAAGTTAACATCATCGGTAATACATGTACATGTATTTTCAAAATTTGCGCAGCCATGCGTGAAAATATTACCATATGGTGTTCACGAGATGAAATAAATTTAAATCTTTCACAGAAAAAAAAAAAAATGTTCTATTTATTTCATGTTACTATCCCCTTTTTGGTTGGGACTTACAAAGTATAGGGGAGCTCTTGGTATTTCGGTACCAGTTAGTTTATCAATCAGTAAATTCACTGGTGGAAACGGTGAAATTATCAAACCATAATCCACCATTATTTCCTGATAAACTACCAAAAAGCATGAAATAAAATAGTTTAGCCAATCAGAACTTATGTTACTTTCAAATTTAGAAAATTCTTGAGAATAAGACTAAGAATGTTCTTAAGAATGGTTGGTGAATATGGACTCACATTGTTAGTATTCAAGTTAGGCTCACAACTGAATTTTGAATGCTTGCTTACCTCTTTACCAAACAACAAAATTGTAGACCAGTCCAAATTGAAAGCTTTTGCCGACGACAAAATGAATGTGAATCAAAATTTGAAATTTGCTTTGGGAAGAGTAGAAAACATTGTGGGAATAGGAGAAAATGCTGGTTACCAGCATTTTCTCCTTTTCCCACAATGTTTTCAAAAGGCTTCTTCCTCGGGGTCGTTAAAACTCGGGATTGTGTGGTAAAGGGTTAATCCTGTTTTCTATTTCAGATGCCGTCTGCATCCACGTCATTACGACTACCGCAGGTAGAATGGAACATGAATAGATCTGTCCTAGCTAGGCCACACAGAAGATTAGGTATTGTTATCTTGTTCAATACACAGGTTATGAAATCACCAGTAAATGTGATACTAGTTTGAATTCAAAGAATAAGCAAAAACATCGACTGATCTTGTTTTATTGATCTTTATTATATAATACCAGCAAGCTGAAGTTTGAAAGATTAAGCAAGCAACTTTCTTATCGTACGTTAACCCTTTCCCAAACAAGCCCTGGTTTTCACGTGTCTGCAGTACAAGTCTTTTGAAAACACTGTGGGAAAAGGAGAAATTGCTCGTAATGAGCAATTTCTCCTTTTCCCACAGTGTTTTCTCCCCTTTTTGACAACTTTCCGCAATTTTAATCAAATTTAAAATTGTCGTCTGCAAACTCTTTCAATTTGGACCAGTCCAAAATTTGTCGTGTGGGAAAGGGTTAAATGTCTTTCCACCAGTAAATGTGATACTGGTCTGTATTAACCCTTTACCAAAGGACAAAATTGCAGACTTTTCCAAACTGAAAGCTTTTGCAGATGTCCAATTAAGTGTTACTCAAAAACTAACATTTGTCTTTGGAAGGGTAGAACAACATTGTGAAAGAAGGAGAGCTAGTAAACATCATTTTCTCCTTTACCCACAATGTTTTCAAAAGGTTTTTTCTTTAGGGTCGTGAAAATTTAGGATTGTGTGGTAAAGGATTAAGCTACGTAGCAAAATCTCTTGGCAAACATATTAGCCGACTAGAAGCCTATTTTTGACCTTAGATAAAGGACTTAGCACATTACTGTCTGCAAACATCTTTATTAGCAGGACAGCATACTATTCCTGATCAAATTGTGGTAAAGGGGGTGTAAAGACAACATTCTTCTGTAGTAAAATTGTTTTCAAATATATGTATCAAATGTCTGTATCTAACAAGAATTAATACACTGCATGTGAGCCAACCTGTTTGAAAAGGGGGATGCATCTCGAAAAGGTATGAATCCATGTCAGCCTGTCCAGTTAACACAGACTGACCTGGGTCTAAACCTTTTGCTTTTGTTAAATTTTCTGCATGTCAAAAAGACCACTGTAACTCATGATTCAGCCAGTATGTAGACAAAACGGGTCCATTTATGTGGTGACTCAAGCTCACTTTATATAAAGCATTAACCCTTTACCAAACGACAAAATTTTAGTCTTGTCCAAATTGAAAGCATTTGCAGACGACAATTTGAATGTGGCTCAAATGGTGCAACATTTCTTAGATAGGGTAGAAAACATTGTGGGAAAAGGAGAAAGTGCTGGTTCCAGCATTTTCTCCTTTTTCCCACAATGTTTTCAAAAGGCTTCTTTCCCAGGGGCGTCAAAAGGCGGCATTGTACGGTAAAGGGTTAAGAAAAGGCATTAAAACCTCTTTTACCCCTAACTCATTAACTCTTTACCATGCGACAAAATTTTAGACATGTCCAAATTGTAAACATTTGCAGACGACAAGATAAATGTGACTCAAAAATTGAAATTAGTTTGTGGAGGGGTAGAAAACATTGTGGAAAAAGGAGAAAATGCTGGTTACCAGCATTTTCTCCTTTTCCCAAATGTTTTCAAAAGCCTTTGTTCTCAGGGTCATTAAAAGTCGGCATTTTGTGGTAAACAGTTAAGTGTGTCTTCAAAGCGTGAAAATTTGTCTCAAGAAGTAGATCCATTGACTTAACCCTTTCCCAAACAAGCCCTGGGTCCGTATTCACCAACCATTCTTAAGAACGTTCTTAGACTTATTCTTCAAGATTTTCCAAGTTTGAAAGTAACACAACTTCTGATTGGCTAAACCAAATGGTTTAGCCAATCAGAAGGTGTGTTACTTTCAAATTTGGAAAATTCTGGAGAACAAGACCAAGAACATTCTTAAGAATGGTTGGTGAATACGTGCCCTGGTTTTCACGTGTCTGCAGTACAAGTCTTTTGAAAACACTGTGGGAAAAGGAGAAATTGCTTGTAACGAGCAATTTCTCCTTTTCCCACAGTGTTTTCTTCCCTCTTTGAGAACTTTCTGCCATTTTCATCAAATTTAAAATTGTCGTCTGCAAACTCTTTCAGTTTGGAAGGGTCTAAAATTTGTCGTTTGGGAAAGGGTTAAGCAAAGGCGGTAACAATCTCTTCCGAAACTTTCACTGTTGAAAATTCATATATAATTAAGCCATACTCTGGTAGAAGGGGGCTTAATGCATCTCCACGATGTGATGCGTCATACTAAATAAGTCATCACACAATTATGGATTCATTAAATCCATTTTTTATAACAACCAGGTGAATCACGAGGTAAACTGGTCCTTTGACATGGAAAAAATTTACCAAAAGCAAAAAGTTTTGGCCCGGGTCAGCCTATACAGACTGTGCAGGCTGACCTGGGTCAATACTTTTTGCAGATGCATTAAGTCCTCTTTTCACAGAGCATGGTACACAACATATTAACCATTTCCCAAACGACAAATTTTGGACTGGTCCAAATTGAAAGAGTTTGCAGACGACAATTTCAAATTTGATGAAAATGGCAGAAAGTTCTCAAAAAGGGTAGAAAACACTGTGGGAAAAGGAGAAATTGCTCGTTACGAGCAATTTCTCCTTTTCCCACAGTGTTTTCAAAAGACTTGTACTGCAGACACGTGAAAACCAGGGCTTGTTTGGGAAAGGGTTAATCTGCAATTTCTAAATCTTGTTTAGACTACTAAAGAGAGTTATGTAATGTTTAACAGTTGCTTTTAATTTTCTGTTCACAGCAACAGCAAAACTTAGGAGGGAATGGCTGCTGCAAAAATACGGTAACAATGCGTTAATGCCACACCTGAATCATTTACAACGGAGCAAAACTTTTACCAATTCATATGAAAGAGGAGACAAATATGTTGGGTATAACGTCCAATGTAAAAACCATTTGGAAAGAGTCTCGGGCGCAAATAATGTTTGGCAAAATGATATAATGCGGAGGTATGTAAAATATAAGATCACATCTCAAAACAATCATTATCACTGAAAGGAACAAAAGGTAGTAGTAATAACATAATACAATGTATTTCAAGGCAGTTGAGGGAATGAACCTGTATAATGAACCTCTGTAACCTGATGTTACAACACAAAAATGTTTAAAAAAAAAACTGGTAATTCATTTTGCAGGCCTTGAAGGCCCATTTGATCATGCCTAATAATCACATGTGCACATGTTGATAGTACCAAGTGCCAATTAAGCTATTTAACCCTTTACCAAACAACAATAATTCAGACCGGTCCAAATTGAAAGCAGTTGCAGACGACAAATTAAAGGTGGCTCAAATGACAAAATTTGTACTTGATAGAGTAGAAAAAATTGTGGGAAAAGGAGAAAATGCTAGTTACCAGCATTTTCTCCTTTTCTCACAATGTTTTCAAAAGGCTTCTTCCTCAGGGTCGTTAAAAGTCAGGATTGTGTGGTAAAGGGTTAACTCTTTACAACAAGACACTATGAGAGAAATCTTTTGAAAGCCTTATGAGAAAAAGAAATTAATGCTGGTTATCAGCATTTGCTCCTTTTTCCACAACATTTCCTAACGTTTCACAGAAAAATTCAGTCATTTTATCCACATTTTATATGTTGTCTGCAAATGCTTTCAATTTGAACAAGTCTGAGAATTTGTTGTTTGGTACAGAGTTAACCACAATATAGGAGACAGTTTAGATCCAAGATTTGTGCAGTCATATATTGATATGCGCTGTCCCGAAAGGTAGCAATAGGCCTAATAGTGATAAACGATCAAAGGTTCATGCGGCTTAACTCTTTACAAGATGACAAAATTTTAGACTAGTCCAAATTCAAAGCATTTGCAGACAACAAGATAAATGCGACTCAAAAATTGAAATTTGATTTGGGAAGGGAAGAAAACATTGTGGGAAAAGGAGAAAATGCTGGTTACCAGCATTTTCTCCTTTTCCCACAATGTTTTCAAGAGGCTTTTTCTTCAGGGTCATTAAAAGTCGGGATTGTGTAGTAAAGGGTTACCGGTAATTCTCAGTTTACCATCATTTTAGACTCAACCATTCTGAAAAAATTTGCATACAGCACATTAAATGTTGCTCAAACTTTCCTTGAAAGGATAGAGAACATGGTGGGAGAAGAAGAAAATGCTGATCATTAGGATTTTCTCCATTTCCCATAACGTTTTCAAAAGCCTTTTTCCTCATGGTCCTTAAAAAAATGCCTTGTTTAATAAAGGGTAAACCTTTCAAGAACTGCAAGAGTATCTACAGCACTGACTTTTTTTTCATTTCTCACAGAAAATTACCAGATAGGATACCAATTGTACGGCCAGTGCGAGTTTACACAGCGCCACCTAGAACTATTTTAACTGACAAACAATGTAACAGCATTCCACATTTCCAAATTGTTCCCAGTATGTCTAAAACTGAACAAGAAAGGGAGTGTGGACGAATGCACTTTATAGATAAAGAATGGCCATCGGAGAAGATTTCTTGGATAAGATTCAATCTGAATGTACCTGAAATTCACAGACTTGGCTGGATAAAGTGAGCCTTGTTAGGCGGAGATTATTCTGCTGTCGTCGTACACATTTTACTGGGATGAGTCCAGAATTTCCCAGACTTGGCTAGATAGAAGGTTTTGATAACAAGATTGTGACTATTTTGCTGATTTTGCACGCTTTTTACCGGTTTCTGCCGGAATTGCTCAGACTTGGCTAGATAATATAAAACCCTCAAGGTTTTGAATATTTTGCAAACTTCATATTCATATTAACTCTTTACAAAACAGCAAAATTTCAGTCAGGCCCAAATTGAAACTAATTGCTCAAAATGTTACTCAAAAATTGAAATTAATCTTTGGAAGGGTAGAAAACATCATGGGAAAAGGAGATAATGCTGGTTACCAGCATTTTCTCCTTTTCTCTCAATGTTTTCAAAAGGCCTTTATCTCAGGGTCGTTATATACCAGATTTTAGTGGTAAAGGGTTAAACCAGGCACATGTACACCAAACATTCTATATTACAATCTTATTGGAAATGCAGACAGTAACAAATTTTTGATTGACTATCCCATCTAGTTTAGCCAATCAGAAATTGTCTTCCTTTGAACTTCAGGAAATTCTTTAACCCTTATCCTGCTAAATAATAGAAAACAAAACTTTCAAGCCGGTAGTAAAAACTCAAGTTTTCCTATTTAAAAGGTATTTTTGGAGGAGATAGCTTCTTATCGGACAGCGTGGATCCAAAATCAGACTGCACATTCTGTGCAGTCTGATTTTAATCTACGCAGTCTGCAAAAGGTCAGTGACTCATGCTTAACAGCCTAAGGGTTAAAAGCAGAATGCATTTTACAGTGGTTGGGGAATACTGCCGAATTCACAGACATCAGAAAGATACAAATTCACTGAAATACATGTAGTTGTCTAAACCTGGGAGCAGCAGTCAACCTGTGTGCAGCAGCCAGTTTCACATCTTCCCTTGAGTGGCTGCAGTACACAGGTTTCAACTGTATTTTACACAGTCACTTTGGGTTGTGATTTTTCTGTTTATTGAGTAAACAAACTTCATGTTTATTGATTTTACCAGGTGGTAACAGAAATTCACATTCAAAGTCTTGGGTAGATCAAATATGTTGTGCAGATTTGAAATCTAAACGATGAGAAAATCCTCCGTGCATATTCACCAACCATCCTAAACTGTTTTCTTAGTCATATTCTATATTTTGAAAGTTACTCAATTTCTGATTGGCTAAAACATTTGGTTTAGCAAATCAAAAACTGAGTTACATAAACTTTACAAAACTTTTGAGATGTAGACTAAGGATGCTATTTACTCTTTATCAGATGACAAAATCTTAGACTTGTCTGAATTGAAAATATTTGCAGACGACATATCAAATGTGACTCAAAAATTGAAATTTGTCTTGGGAAGGATGGAAAACAAAGTTGGAAAAGGAGAACATGCTGGTTACCAGCATTTTCTCCATTTCCCTCCTTTTCCCACATTGTTTCAAAAGCCTTTTTTCTTCTAACTTTTATGCTGCTGCCACAGGGAATGGCTACAAATGGTGGTTGTTTAACTCTTTACCAAATGGCAATATTTTAGACTTGTCCAAATTGAAAGCTTTTGCAGATGACAAAATAAATGTGACTCAAAAATTAAAATTTATCTTGGGAAGAGTAGAAAACATAGTGGGAGAAGGAGAAAATGCTGGTTACTAGCATTTTCTCCTTTTCCCACAATGTTTTTAAAAGGATTCTTCCTCAGGGTCGTTAAAAGTTGGGATTGTGTGGTAAAGGGTTAATCCTTTACCAATCAACCATTTAAAGTTTTAACAACCCTAATGAATGAGCTTTTTGAAAACATTGTGGGAAAAGGAGACAATGCTGGTAACCAGCATTGTTGTTACCAGCATTGTCTCATTTTCCAAAGATGTTTTCTGCCCTTCCCAAAAACAATTTCAATTTCTGAGTCACACTTATTTTGCTGTCTGCTGTGTGCAAATTTAAACAAGTCTAAAATTTTGTCAAGTGGTAATGAGTTAACTCTATATCACTCCTTCATGAGTTTTAACAACCCCACACTGTTTTCAGGCCTATCACAGACAAATCTTTCCATTTAAGCCACATTTAAGTTGTCATCTGACAATACTTTTGTTGTGGACTAGTCTAAAATTTTGTTGTTTTGTAGAGGGCTAACTCCTTACCAGATGACAAAATTTTAGACTTGGCCATTTTTGAAAGCATTCCAGATAACAAATTAAATGTGGCTCAGATGAAAGGATTTGTCTTTGAATGGGTGGAAAACATTGTAGCATCATCATTTTCTCCTTTTCCCACAATGCTTTTTGAAATCATTTGCCTCAGAGTTGAAAAAGCACAGGATTGTTTGGTTGTGGTTGAAATGAAGCCTTACAACAATATGACCTGTTCTATCCTCTTTATTCATAAATATTGTAAATGTTCAATGGCACATAATCACATGTGAAACAGTGAAACAGGAAAAATATTCTCTCTATATTTATATACAAACAGTTGCAATAACATTATTTTTCTGTACAAGATATTACCAACAGTGATAAAGCATGAACGAGAAATATCTTTAACCCTTTCCCAAACGACAAATTTTGGACTGGTCCAAATTGAAAGAGTTTGCAGACGACAATTTTAAATTTGATGAAAATGGCAGAAAGGTCTCAATAAGGGTAGAAAACACTGTGGGAAAAGGAAAAATTGCTCGTTATGAGCAATTTCTCCTTTTCCCACAGTGTTTTCAAAAGACTTGTACTGCAGACACGTGAAAACCAGGGCTTGTTTGGGAAAGGGTTAAAAAGGATATACAGCATACTGGAATATGAATATTGAAACTCTTCTGTGGCTCAGTATGAAGTACAATAATGAAAATCAATTCTGTGAGAAATTGCATCTTTTTCCTCACCGTTTGTCATCTGTTGAAAAGGAGTACATATTGGGTTATTGGAAAATGTTTATGAAATATTAAATTTCCAAATAGAAGAAAAAAAGGACCATTCACTATTACATTAATTTGCTATGATATGAATCAAGGCTTCGGGATATTGATTAGTGGTAGCAACGCTTGTAACTAGTGGTTTCATAAATGCACGAGCAAATATGCCAGCAGGGGCCCACCGAATAGGCATATTCATATTTTTGACCAATTGCAAATTACCATCTATTCATTCTTTATCAGCACCAAGAATCAGGTCAGAAGCCAGCGCATTAAGGTATGCCAAAAAACCAAATCTGTACATGAGGAGTAATCCAGAACTAACCTGACTATCACTCTATCTTTCTTAATCCTTAGAGCACCAAATCAAGCAAACCTACATTTGCAGTCGAGACATAAGACCTAAATAACTGCAATTTGCACCAAAAATAAGGCCTCTAGAGCACTCACAAAGTATTTTTAAGATTTGTCCCACCTACTTGTTGACCCCTTGTGACACATTTTCAAACTTGTTTAAAATACTATCAAAACAAAAACCAACTTTTTATGAGCATCGGAGACAAAAATGTGGCCTCAAGAGTGCTCACAAGGTTTTTCGAAGATTTGTCCAACTGACCTATTTTTTGACCAATTTCGAACTTGTAAAGGCTAAGTCTTGTCAAGAATATTATTCTGACCAAGTTTCATAAGTAGTGGACTGAAAATGTGGCCTTTAGAGAGCATAAAAGGTAATTGTTGTTGACACCTTGACAACGCATGACTGACTCAAGACACAGCATGATCACAAAAGCTAAACTTGATTCCCTATCCGAGACAATCTGTTAACTCTTTACCAAACAACAAAATTTTGGAATGGACTAAATTGAAGGCATCTGCAGACAACAAATGTTGCTAAAATGATGATTTCCCTTTCTGATAGGGTAGAAAACATTGTGGGAAAAGGAGAAAATGCTGGTTACCAGCATTTTCTCCTTTTCCCACAAAGTTTTCAAAAGCCTTCTCTTTCAGGGTCATTAAAAGTTGGAATTGTGTGGTAAAGGGTCAAATACATGTACAGGTAGTAAAATATCATATGACAATATTATGAGGTAATAAACATGGTTGTTTACAATACAAAATTACAACAGGATGAATAATTGCCCTAACGACTGAACATTCTTCAAATGATATCTATGTTGGAAAGCGTGTTGCACAAAGAATGTTGCACAAAGTACTAGTAACAAGAGGGCCATGATGGCCCTGTATCGCTCCACTGGCTTATAAATATAAACCACGAAGAAAAGTCTTCACTATATAAGCCCTTATAAAACTTTGACCTCATGGCTACAGTCTGACTAAATGGGGAATATTGTATTAGAAGAATAACATGCCAAATGTGGGAGTTCTTGGCCTTATGGCTGGTAACAAGATGGTTTCTGAACTTTTCACTCCATAAACCCATGTAAAACTTGTGATCCCTGGTGCAGGGCCAAACTTGATCCTAGAGCTGTAACTTGGGCCCTCTTTGTAACTGTCCACTAAATAATGCTATAATTATATGCAAAATTTGGTAGCCTAAGCCTTATGGCTATGTACACCAAGATTTAAAAGTTTTCCCTATGTAAGCCTATGTAAATCTTGTGAACCCCCCCCTCCAAGTATGAGGCCAAATTGACCCCAGGACTATACTTTGGACACTTTTGGTAGACTCCAACTAGATCAAGCTAAATGCCAAATTTGGTAGCTCTAGGCCTTATGGTTTCAGACAAGAAGATATTTAAAGTTTTCTCTATATAAGCCTATGTATAAAACTTGTGACCCCTGGGGAAGAGCCAATTTTGACCCCAGGGCTATAATTTCAAGAAACATGATAGAGGTCTACTACATAAAGCTACATGCCAAATTTGGTAGCCCTATGCCTTATGGTTTCAGACAAGAAGATTTTTAAAGTTTTCTCTATATAAGCCTATGTAAAACTTGTGACCCCTGGGGAAGAGCCAATTTTGACCCCAGGGCTATAATTTCAAGAAACATGATAGAGGTCTACTACATAAAGCTACATGCCAAATTTGGTAGCCCTATGCCTTATGGTTTCAGACAAGAAGATTTTTAAAGTTTTCTCCATATAAGCCTATGTAAAACTTGTGACCCATGGGGCAGAGCCAATTTTGACCCCAGGGCTATAATTTCAAGAAACATGATAGAGGTCTACTACATAAAGCTACATGCCAAATTTGGTAGCCCTATGCCTTATGGTTTCAGACAAGAAGATTTTTAAAGTTTTCTCTATATAAGCCTATGTAAAACTTGTGACCCCTGGGGCAGAGCCAATTTTGACCCCAGGGCTATAATTTGAAGAAACTTGATAGAGGTCTACTACATAAAGCTACATGCCAAATTTGGTAGCCCTATGCCTTATGGTTTCAGGTAAGAAGATTTTTAAAGATTTCCAATATTTTTCAGTTTTGTTGCCATGGCAACCAGAGTTTTTGAAGGAATCAAATTCTTTCAAGATATTCTGAAGAGGACCATGTCAGGATCATTTCTGTGAAGTTTCGTGAAAATCGGATGGGTAGTTTCAGAGAAGAAGATGTTTGAAATAAAAGTTAACGCACGGACGGACGCACGACGGACACCGGGCCATGACATAAGCCCGCTGGCCTTCGGCCAGTGGAGCTAACAAAAACTGAAAGCATGGACAGGTTCGCTTGTTGCAGCAACAGAATTGAAATAATCTTAAAAACTGCATCAAGCACTTACCACAGTCCAGTGTTATAACAACCCTGAAGGCAGCTTTTGAAGACATCGTAGGAATATGAGAGGATGGTGTAACCAACATTTTCTCCTTTTCCCACGATGTTTCTATGCTTTCAAAGACAAATTCAAGATTTGGGCTATATTTGATTTGTCGCTTGCAAATGCTTTCAAATTGGACAAAAACTTTTCATGTGGTAAAGAATTAAACACAAAATAACCAAATAATTCTGACCAGGACTAGAGATCGGTGAGTAAAGTTATAGATCCTGTAGAAGACTTTTGAAAAGATTGTGGGAAAAGGCTGTTAACCATAATTTTTGTCTACCCTTTACAAGACAAATTTCATCATTTAAGCAACATCATGTATATTTTCTGCAAATGCTTTCAAATTTGACCAGTCGTAATTTTTGGGGTCTGGTAAAGCATTACAGGAAGGTATGGACAGTTTAGCCAAGGCATGAACTTTGAACCATTTACTACACAATACCGACTTTCAACAACCCTGTGAAAGACGGCTTTAACCCTTTACCACACAATCCCGAGTTTTAATGACCCTGAACCAGAAGCCTTTTGAAAACATTGTGGGAAAAGGAGAAAATGCTGGTAACCAGCATTTTCTCCTTTTCCCACAATGTTTTCTACCCTTTCTAAAACAAGTTTCAATTTTTCAGACACATTTATTTTGTCGTCTGCAAATGCTTTCAATTTGGACCAGTCTAAAATTTTTTGGTAAAGAGTTAAAAAACATTTTGAGAAAAGGAGAACCAACACTTTCTCCATTTCTTAAAATGTTTTCTTCTTCTCTGTCCGAGGCATATTCAATTATTGGGGCCATATCTAATTTGTCATCAATAATTGCTTTCAATATGGATCTGCCTAAAATTTTGTTATGTGGTAAAGGGTTTAACTGCAATATCCTTTTTCTGTTTATTCTTTATGAGTTTATGTCCCCATAATAACAGCCCCTCCTCTTTCCTCCCCCACCCTCCCCCCCAAAAAAAGAAAAAAGAAAACAACTTTTCAAGAAGTAAGTACACGTATTATGCTCTATCAGATGCAGGGCTGCAGTAAGTATCTGAGTACCCATGGGTAGGGTACAAAATCTTGCCGTAATACTTTACCACATGACAAAATTTTAGACCCGTCCAAATTGAAAGCATTTGCATACGAAAATTTCAATGTGGCTCAAATGATATGGTTTTTCTCTGATAGGGTAGAAAACATTGTGGGAAAAGGAGAAAATGCTGGTAACCAGCATTTTCTCCTTTTCCCACAATGTTTTCAAAAGGCTTCTTCCTCAGAAATGTTAAAAGTTGGCATTGTGTGGTAAAGGATTGATGAGATGCATAGCGTGCGTAAGAAATAGTACCTTAACACAGACTGTCACACAAATGAGGTTCGACTATAAAATTAATATATGGTAAGTAGCCATAAATATTTTATCAGATTCTGAATCCCAATTGACTTACATGTTGCTGCTTCCGATCAATCAATCATGGAGAAAATTATACTGTAGGAAGCACGATTAGTGGAGCCATCTACATTAATATGCTATTTGTGTTTGTCGCATGAAATCAAAGTGGTACCGTACAACAGGTTATTTTTAAGCGCTGCAAATTTTTACTTTTCTTTTTTTACGACCCAGACACACCTCGTAAAAATTGCCCTCAAATAAATTGATGCATTTAGCTCTTTACCAAACGGCAAAATTATAGACCAGTCCAAATTAAAAGCTTTTGCAGACGACACAATAAATGCTAATCAAAAGTGGAAATTTGTTTTTGGAAGAGTAGAAAACATTGAGGGAAAAGGAGAAAATGCTGGTTACCAGCATTTTCTCCTTTTCCCACAATGTTTTCAAAAGGCTTCTTCCTCAGGGTCGTTAAAAGTCGGGATTGTGTGGTAAAGGGTTTAAACTAGTGTTCTGCCGCTTGTCACCAATGATCAAATACTAATTGACCAGGCCTGAAGTCGGCAAAAATCGATCATAAATTTGCGTCATTGTTTATGGTACATACTTTTTTAATGTTTTAGTTTAGTTTTGTTTTTTTGGTACTATTTATGTCACTCCCACTTAGGGTTCCTGCTGGACTTCGCATTTGGTGCCATTTGCAAAAGAAATTTTAATTTGGTGCAGAAAAATATAAGTAGACGAAAGTGGATGACCCTGGCCCTACCACATAGGGATGACAGACATTTTAATGCTGATACCAAGTTTTTGCTTCTTATGATTATGACTTAATTAAACTAAAACTGATAACCAGTCTGTAGGCTGACATCGATAAGGTATTATTGTGTTGATTGGCACAGGTGATAATTAGCACTTTACTTGCATGATATGCTTATATCTGATGATTACCTTGTTGATTAACCCTTTCCCAAACGACAAATTTTGGACTGATCCAAATTGACAGAGTTTGCAGACAACAATTTTAAATTTGATAAAAATGACAGAAAGGTCTCAAAAAGGATAGAAAACACTGTGAGAAAAGGAGAAATTGCTCGTTACGAGCAATTTCTCCTTTTCCCACAGTGTTTTCAAAAGACTTGTACTGCAGACACGTGAAAACCAGGGCTTGTTTGGGAAAGGGTTAAAGAAGTTCAAACACACAGAATGTTACACAGTTTACTGGTGTGTGATTTTTATTCGCAAATGACGGTGTGTTAACCGTTTACAGGTTGACATTTACAGAAATCTGTCCTGTTTTTTTTTTGGACAAAGTACCACAGGTAGTGAGCAAATATGGATCCATTTGTCAAAACAATAAAATTTTGATTTAAAGAAATGGTTATAGCCGATTTAAACTGACTGAATGTTGTCTAAAATGACTTAGTTTGTGCTGTCAAACAGCTATGTCTTTTTTTGGTGCCTTGAACAGTTACTGTAGTTTCCCCAACCATTTCTGGAAGAACCCTTTGACTCAAAGATCATGTTTGTAGATTGTGAGAAATTTTCATGAGCTAAATTTTTATGGACACTTTGAATATGTAATAATAAAATTTCACAGCAATAGAAATAACCTGTTATACTGGAGCTCCCTAAAACATAGTGGTGTAATTTTACCGCTGAATTTTGGTGACAATGCCATTGATGTCAACATAAAAAATGTTTTTCGACAATATTGATAACTTTTTCAACATCACTATTTAGATAAAATTACATTGTTTGGACTTTGAAAATATATATTTCACTGTAAAATTCATTTTGCTTTATCTTTATAGTTTCATAACTATAGCTTCAGTTTTTAACTCACAATAAATAAAGAATTAAACTTGGAAATTTGCACTGGTGAGTCAATGGAGATTCAGAGTTTGATGAAATATTTATTGCCACTAACTGTGCACATACATTATCTGTATATTTCCTCATATTACAGAGACGTGTTGGTGACCAGCAAGAGCAGTAAAACTAAAAATGTCCATATTTTCTAACTTTCTATACTGTCTGAATCTTCTGTCTGTTCTATCGGCTCTCTTTGTGCTGGGGTAAAGTTGTCTCTCGGTTGCCATAGCTTCAACGTAGATACTAGAGGAAATCCCAGATTTCTCTTTGTTTTCAATTTCAATATACGGCCTTGTATCGTACACTCAATACAAACAAATACACATAAGGGATTCTGAAATGAATAAATAGAGCCACTTAAACCCTAATCAAACATGCACATCACATATTCTTTGTGAAAAGGGTGTTTAATTCATTTGGGAAAAAAAGTGTTGATCGACGTCAGCCTGCTCAGTCATCATTTCAGTCAAATCACTGCAACAGCTCACTTATTCATATATGGTGTGAAACACATGAAAAGGGGCCTTCGGACATTTGCTTAAAGTGTTGTCCCAGATTAGCCTGCGTAGTCCACGCAGGCTAATCCAAGACAGCACTTTACGACTATGTAGATTTTTTCATACAGTAGACTTTCGTGAAACAGAAAATCACACAAAAACGGGAAGTGTCGTCTCGAATTAGTCACAAACTGCACAGGCTGATCTGGAACGACAAGCTTTTACACATATGTCCGAAGGTCCCTTTTCGCGTGTTGCACGCCATATGTCCTGGGTTTCACTGGTACCATACTAAAGCTTTGATTGATTGAATGGTTTTTATGCCAATTTTAACTCTTTACCACATGACAAAATTCTAGACTGGTCCAAATTGAAAGTATTTGCAGACGACAATTTAAATGTGGCTCAAATAATGGAATTTGTCTTTGATTGGGTAGAAAACATTGTGGGAAAAGGAGAAAATGCTGGTTACCAGCATTTTCTCCTTTTCCCACAATGTTTTCAAAAGGCTTCTTTCAAAGTGTTGTTAGAACTCAAGATTGTGTGGTAAAGGGTTAAACATTATTTCAGTCATATCACCTACACAGGTCACATATTCATAGATGTCCCGGATTTCTCCAATTCTAGGCCAGGGCTCTGAAATGCCTTGCCCACAGACCCTCCCATGCCAAACCAAATGCTTCCAGTGAGGCTCAAACCTGAAGTGTCCAGGTTACGAGTCCTACACTTTACCACTGAGCCTTGGAGCTCTAACTTGTCTTGCCAAATATCTCATGAAATATCCCAGTGCTTCAACTAAGGAACAAAGCCCAAGCCTTAGGGTTACAAATCCTAAACTTTTACCACTGAGCCAAGCAGGACCCAACCATGTATGTAACTTACCTGTAATTTTTGAATGTCAATGAGTGTAACCTTGCTTGTCACTGGATCATCTGGTTTCACTATCAATTTTACAGGGCCCTCCGTGGAAATACTCTGTGCAATGTACAAACTAGAACTCTCATAAAGAAGTAACATAAAAGGGTCTGTATTCACTAACCATTCCAACGAAACATTCCTAGTCTTTATCTCTGAGATTTTCTAAATATGAAAGTAACACATTTTCTGATTAGTTAAACCAAATGGTCTAGCCAATCAGAAGTTGTGTTACCTTTAAATTTAGAAGATTCTGGCAAATAAGACTATGAATGTTCTCAAGAATGGTTGGTGAATAAGGGCCCAGAGTTTTACAGTTTTTACCCTTTCAAAGACAAATTTTTAATTTGGACGAGAAGTCTACATTTTTAGCTCCACTGGCCGAAGGCCAGCGGGCTTATGTCATGGCCCGGTGTCCGTCATGCGTCCGTCCGTGTGTTAACTTTTATTTCAAACATCTTGTTCTCTGAAACTACCCATCCAATTTTCATGAAACTTCACTGAAATGATCCTGCCATGGTCCTCTTCAGATTTCTTGAAAGAATTTGATTCCTTCAAAAACTCTGGTTGCCATGGCAACAAAACTGAAAAATATTGGAAATCTTTTAAAAATCTTCTTGTCTGAAACCATAAGGCATAGGGCTACCAAATTTGGCATGTAGCTTTATGTAGTAGACCTCTATCAAGTTTCTTCAAATTATAGCCCTGGGGTCAAAATTGGCTCTGCCCCAGGGGTTACAAGTTTTACATAGGCTTATATAGAGAAAACTTTAAAAATCTTCCTGTACCTAGCCATAAGGCCTAGAGCTACCAAATTTTGCATGATGCTATATCTAGTGGGCCTCTACCAAGCGGACCAAAATTTTAGCCCTGGGGTCAAAATTGGCCCCGCTGCAGGGGTCACAAGTTTTACATGGGCTTACATACTGAAAACTTAAGAAATCTTCCTGTTTTATCTTCCTGTTTTTTTTTTGAAATTAGCCTTGCATCAGGGGTCTTATGTTTTATAGAGGCTTCATATGGACAAAACCTGAAAATCACCTTATTTATAACCATACAGCATAGACTTGTATTATTTTGGCATGTGGCTTTAACTTGTGGACCTCTACCAGGGTTCAAGTAATTATAGCTCTGGGATCAAAAATGGCTTTGCCTTGCGGGTCTCAACTTTCACATGGGCTTTTACAGAGAAAACTTTGTAAGTCTTCATTTTGAAACCATTTGGCTCAGAATTGAAATGTTTAGTATTTATGGTTTATATTTATAAGCCAGTGGAGCGATACAGGGCCATCATGGCCCTCTTGTTCTTCTCTGGTGATCGTTTGCATGGTGTACAATACCACTTTCATCTATGTTACAGCTATATTGCTGAGGCCAGTTCACCTATTCATAGTTTACCTGGAGTTTCGTTTAGTGGAACTTTGCAAGACATGTGGCTGCTTTCCCACATAAATGTTTAGAAGAAAGATTCCAGTGGCAACAACTATCATCAATCCTCCAAGAGAAATTAGCCAAGACAGGGAATCCAACCAGCGACCCCACAGGGCTTGACTACATTTACATGGTGAGAAGATTTTTATAAAACTTTGTGGGAAAAGGAGAAAATGCTGGCAACCAGCATTTTTTCTATTTCCCACGATGCTTTCTACATTTTCCCAAGACAAATATTGACATCTGAGTCACATTCGATTTGTTGCCTGCAAGTGATTTCAATTTAGATGCATTTCAAACTTGGTCATCTGGCAAAGAGTTGACAATTCCATGTAGGTACAGTTTAAATAATTGAGCTGTGCTTTGTGAAAAGGGGGCTTAATGCATCTACGAAAAGTATCGACTTCGGTCAGCCTGGGCAGTCCACACAGGCTGACCTTGCCCATTACTTTTCGCTATTGGTCAATTTTCTGTATGTCTAAGGACCAGTCTACCTCACGATTTAGGCGAGGGTTAGACAAAGTGGATTTTATGGATCACTAACTATCATATGGTATGTGATGTCTTGCTTTGCACAAGGACGAGGCATTAAGCCCCTTTTCACAGTGCATGACTCAATTGTTTTGAACTTTAGAACACGACCATGTCATAAACAGCTTACACAGGTTTGACTGATTATCTAAATTTAGCCTTCATGTACACCGCTATCTTACCGGGTTGTTATTCTCAGTCCATGCTGTCACTTTCTCAGCAATCCCCTTTTGGAGCACTCGTGTAAATACATGGAGGATGTTTGAGAAATCTGATTGGAAGGACAATTTTACCTCCACTCCAACATCTTCAAACAAAATCTGCTGTGGTCTTGGTTTTTCTGAAAGAAAACAATTAAAGAATTTGTTTGCATTGGAGTTTAACACAGTTTTAACCCTTTACCACACAACAAAATTTTAGAGTAGACCAATTTGAAAGCATTTGCAGACAACAAATTCAACTTTGGTACAAATGAGCTCAAGCCCTCTGATAGAGCAGAAAACATTGTGGGAATAGGAGAAAATGCTGGTTACCAGCAATTCCTCTTTGTCCCACAATGTTTTCAAAAGCCTTCTTTCCCAGGGTCACGGAAACACAGGATTGTTTGGTAAAGGGTTAACAGCTAAATTCATATCACAGCGGTCAGTGCACCTACGCATGTGTTTCCTGGCTTTCTCACAGCAGTACTGACACAACTTTCTTTCCAAGTCACTGATTACTCATATGCATCAGAAGTAAGAGGCGAAAAATCGTCGCAGAGAAAGTTTGCCTCAACTTAATATCCAACCTGCAACCACCAGGTCAAAAGTCACACATGCTAACCACTGAGCTACCCAGCCAGGCATAATAAAAGAAGAAACACATTGAAATTAATCTAAATACAAGTTATTTCTTTTCTAGATTATATTATACCCTAATATGAAACTTTTTGATACTGAAAGCATTTGTGGAGATGATGACTTAAACTGCCTCTAAAAGGGTAGAAAAATTGTGGGTAAAGAATAAAATACTGGTTACAAAGTAGTTTTGGGCAATTGTGCAAGTCAGAATCAGACTGCACTTTCATTCAGTCTTATTTCACATCTTTTCATTCAGTCTTATTTCACATCTACACTCTCCATTACCAGTACTTAGTTTGATATACTGATTAAAAAAACATTAAATTACAATATCTGCTAAACTCTTTACCAAACAACAAAATTCTAGACTTGCCCACATTCAAGGCATTATATTTTCCAGACAACAAAAAAACGTGACTCAGAAATTGAAATTTGCCTATGGAAGGATACAAAACATTGTGGGAAAAAGAGAAAATGCTGTTTACCAGCATTTTCTCCTTTTCCCACAATGTTTTCTACAGCCATCTTCCTCAGGGTCATTAAAACTTGGGATGGTGTGGAAAAGGGTTAAGAGCAATATTTCCTTTTGCTACAATATTTTTCTTTGGAAAAAAAAAAAAGAAAAAAAAAATAGTCTGTAACAAATTGAAACAAGAGTACTGCAGGCAGGTGTCAAAACTTGGCAGCATGTGCTTTTTCAGTACAATTTCTAAATTGAAAAAAGGGGCATAATCCTGTCAAACACATTTTCCGGGTTGACAGGTTAAAAGGGGTCAAAACTTATTGTTATCTGTAAATTTTCTGCATTTCAAAGGACAATTCTACCTCATGATTCAATTGGTTGTTTGACAAAATGAATTTAATGGATCCATAATTATGTGATGACTACCTTGGTTAAATGGATCGCAGCGATGCTTTTAACCCCCTTTGCTCATTACTATTTTCAATTTGGACAAGCCAAAAAATTCTGTCGGCTGGAAAAGAGTGAAGAGTAAAAAAAATTTACCATGAGCACTTTGCCATCGTATTGTTCTTTGGTGGAACATTTGGGTATCCCCTTGTGTTGAGATTTTGTCTGTGAGAGATCGTCTTGGCTCCACCAAATTTGATCTAAGCTCTGGGATCTGGCTTTTTCTGTGTTTCTCATTGCTGTTAAACTCTGACAGTGACAAGATAAATTTAATTCTTCATCAGATACAAAGTTCACTCGGGATGGTAACATAGTAACTATTGTGGAGACATACAACTACAAAGGTACCCAGTGCTGGTTAACCCTTTACAACAGATTCTCCAGTTTAATTACCCTGAGAGTGAAGGCTTTTGAAAATGTTGTGGGAAAAGGAATAGATGCTGGTAACCAGCATTTTCACCTCTTTCCACAATGGTTTTTCCTCTTTCAGAGACAAATTTCATCAACTGAATCACATTTAATTTTGTCCTTTGCAACTGCTTTTAATTGGGAGAAGTCTAAAATATTGCTTTACTGTCAAGAATTAACCCTCTTCCATACAGTCATGACTTTTAACGACCCCGAAGTAGAGGCCTTTTGAAAACATTGTGGGAAAAGGAGAAAATGCTGGTAACCAGCATTTTCTCCTTTTCCCACAATGTTTTCTACCCTATCAAAGACAGAAATCATCATGTGAGCTACATTTAATTTGTTGTCTGCAAATGCTTGTAATTTGGACAAGCCTAAAATTTTGCTGTTTGGTAAAGGGTTAAGCCCTTTCCAATAGGCTGCATCATTTTAGGTAGACATGTAGACAGCGGAATGTCAAGATCTAGTTGCTGGTAACTAAAGATTAATTGTATGGTGTTTAACGCCGTTTTCAACATTATATCAGTTATATCGCGGCCACCAGTGCACCTATCCATGCTTTCCTGGAGTTTCTGTTACCAGTACTCCTCGCAATATTCTTTCCAAGCCAGTGTCTGCTTTCCCACATAACCATCATCGAAACAATGGTCAGCTGTGAGAGAGCATTGAACCCTGTCTCAATGACTATCATCATTCCTAGGAAAGAAACTGACGTAGCCATGGTAACTAAAGACCAAGATGATCCCGCAATTAATGCCTTCAAACAAAGTTGGTGCGGAGCGTGGTAATTATGTTTTCAGCTTACTTTGGTTTGGTCTGGTAAGTAAGCATCTTTTGTTATCTAAGCACTAATCCAGCTACAAAGATGCACCACTGCAGGTCTTCCAAATTCATTCAAATTGGTGGGTGGCCAGGGTAGCTCCGTGGTAGAGCAGCCAAACCCTGGTAGCGCAGTCAATAGCATACAGGACTTGAGAACAGGGGGTCTCTGGTTCGATCCCTGGCTTGGCTAATTTCTTTCCAAGGATTGATGATAGTCACAAGGACAGGATTCATTCCCCTCTCACCGTTGACCATTGTTTCCACAATGGTTATGTGGGAAGGTAGCCAGTGGCTTGGAAAGAATATTGTGCATAGTACTGGTAAAAGAAACTCCAGGAAAGCATGGATAGGTGCGCTGGCAGCTGTGATACAACAGAAATATCTGTTGAAAACAGTGTTTAATACCATACAATCAATCAATCAACCAAAGTAGAGCACTTGTGCCGTAAGCAAGGGGATGTTAGTCCCTACCGGCCAGACTCTTTTCTCGTTGAAATGGCACCAAAAAGTGATCATTTACAAAGACCATATGGATCTCAAGTTATACATATCAAGGCCTTTATTAACTCTTTACCAAACGACAAAATTTTAGACTGGTCCAAATTGAAAGCACTTGCAGACGACAAAATGAATGTGATTGAAAAATTGAAATTTGTTTTGGGAAGGGTACAAACCATTGTGGGAAAAGGAGAAAATGCTGGTTACCAGCATTTTCTCGTTTTCCCACAATGTTTTCAAAAGGTTTCTTTCACAGGGTCGTTAAAATTTGGGATTGTGTGGTAAAGAGTTAAACAATTCTGCATTTTAAACCTTTACCACACAATCCCGAGTTTTAACGACCCGCAAGAAAAAGGACTTTTGAAAACATAGTGGAAAAGGGAGAAAATGCTAGTAACCAGCATTTTCTCCATTTCCCACAATGTTTTCTACCCTTTAACCCTTTCCCAAACAACAAATTTTAGACCCTTCCAAATTGAAAGCATCTGCAGACGACAAATTTAAAAGTGGTACAAATGAACTGAAGTTTTTTGACAGGGTAGAAAACATTGTGGGAAAAGGAGAAAATGCTGGTTACCAGCATTTTCTCCTTTTCCCACAATGTTTTCAAAAGGCTTCTTCCTCAGGGTCATTAAAACAAGGGATTGTTTGGTAAAGGGTTAAAACACAAATTTCATAATCTGAGCAAGATTTAATTTGTTGTCTGCAAATGCTTTCAATTTGGACCAGTCTAAAATTTTGTGCTTTGGTAAAGAGTTAATGACCCTGAGGAAGATGACTTTCAAACACCTTGTTACCAGCATTTCCTTCCTTAACCACAAAGTTTTCTACCTTTTCCTGGGAAAAAAGCCTTTTGACACTGTGGGAAAAGGAAAAAATGCTGGTTTTCCTACAATGTTTTCTACCTTTCCCAAAATAAATTTCAATTTTTCAGTCACACTTATTTTGTTGTCTGCAAATGCATTCAATTTGGACAAGTCTAAAATTCTGTTGTTTGGTAAAGAGGTAATTAGGAACAGTAAAACTTGGTTGTTTGGCAGAGAGTTAAGGTCCATACATTCCCTTTGACCTACCTTCTTTCAGTTCCGATATGAGAGCATCTATCCCTGTATTTTTTGTCAACAGCTTCCGTAAATGGGAGACTAGCAATCCATTACTTTTTCGATTGCTTGGTTCATAGGCATACATACCAACACTCCTGAATGATTACAGAATGAAACAAGAAATGTCAGAAAAAGGTGAGATCATTTTTAACCCCTATCCTGCTAAATAAGTTAAATAGAACTTTCAAGCCCATAGTAAAAACCAGAATAATGCTATTTCAAACTTAGGTTTTGGAGAAAAATATCTCCTTATCGGACAGTGTCGATCCAAGATTAGACTGCACATTCTGTGCAGTCTGATCTTGATCTTCACTGTCCGCAAAAGGTCGGTGAGTCATGCTTAGTAGCCTGAGGGTTAAACTACACCACAAAACTTTTGGCTCTTTGAAATTAAAAGGCCTAATTTCTCTATGAAAATTTGTCACAACACAGGTTTCGTAAATCTGTATGGCAATAAAATTTCACAAAGAAAACAAGCCAAGCAAGAAGAAAATTCCTGTTTTTTAAAGTGCCAAGACGATGTACATGAATGAGTACAATGGAGGTGCACTCAAAGGTCACAAATATCTATAATGACAAAGCAGGAATTATTTCCCGTGGATCGTCATTTCGCTTCACTAGAGCTACTCACCCTTCACCAAATTGCAAAAATGCTAGACTCATCCATACTGAAGGAATTTATGCATGTAGTCGAGGGTTAAAATATTTTTTCAAATGATAGTATTTGTCCTTGACAGGTAGAAAACATTGTAGGAAAAGGAGCAAATGCTGCTTATCAGCATTTTCTCCATTTTTCCACAATATTTTCAAAAGGCTTCTTTCACAGTGTTGTTAAAACTCTTAATTGTATGGCAAAGGGTAAATGAACTACAAATTAGCCAAGGCCACAGCAGGTCAAAATTACATCAAGAAATCTTACAGAGGTTCAACCAAGAATTATCTATAACTGATTTCAAGATAATTCCAACCTGTGGTTTTTGAAAAAGAAGATTTTTGAAAATTTGCAATATATTTCAGTTTTGTTCACATGACAATGAGATGTCCTTGATGGAATTCTTTTGTTCACATGACAATGTCTTTGATGGAATTCCATAGCTGATGAAATTCCACAGAGAATTATGGCATGACCCATTCTGTAAAATTTATCTAAAACTGGACTAGTATGATAGTTTCAGAAGAAAAGATAATTGAAATAAAGGTAACTCATGGACCAATGCAAATGCAAGGAGACTGACAGAGGATAGTGACATAAGCTTACTGACTTTTTGCCCATTTCAGCTAAAAATGCAATCTCTTTCTCTCTCTCTCTCTCTCTCTCTCTCTCTCTCTCTCTTTTTCTCCCTCTCTCCCCCCAAAAAATAGATGGTTGTGCATCAAACTGCTCTCTTTTAACTTACGTAGCATAACAAAATACAGTGTTTCCTCGATTTACCCTTGTTTCTAGTGATGAAGGTAGAGGTCTTCTAGGTGTGCTGCTTACTTTGTTGGAATTCCTGTAATCAGTTAAAAATAAAAAAAAAAAAAAAAAGTCAGACCTCCAGATAAAAGGGAATAGTAGTATTGTAAATCCATTATTTCTCTTCCAAACCCTATGTTGTGGGTACTCATTAGAATTGTCTCGATGAGACGCTTCTAATGAGTACCCATAACATAGGGTTTAGTGGAGAGTGATTAATATTTCCAGTTTTGAAATCAAAATCACTCCCTCTATCTGGAGCTCTGAAAGTTATAAATAATTTATACAAAGATTCCGAGAGAACCTTTCACCTTTATCTAGACATGTGCAATAAAGCATATTTCACCCTTTTCTGAACAATCTTAAGTTTTAACTAGAGATAGGATCAAATAATCAAAAATACAAATATTCGAAAAGCTGTTGAATATTTGAATGTGAAACTAATATACCAACAATCTTCTTCACATTACGCGCTTACAATATGTCCATTACAGAAAAAAGAAGTTTTCATAAGACGATAAGATCAAAAGCCTAATACTCAACTGTGTAATTGTCAATGTGTTGTCACACGGTTTTAAAACCTCTTACCCCTTTACTGCACAATGCTGCCTTTTTACGATCCTGGGAGAGAAGTCTTTTGAAAGCATTGTGGGAAAAGGAGAAAATGCTGGTAACCAGCATTTTCTCCTTTTGCCACAATGTTGTCTACCCTATCAAAGAAATATTGCTCCGTTAGAGTCACATTGAAATTGTCATCTGTAAATGATGAAATATTTGGACACATTTGACTGATTTGGCATTCACTGAGGACCTTTCTCTTTGTATAGGTTAGAAAACTTGTGAGTGAATTGTTCCAACACATAAATTATGTTTGATTTGACATGGTTAGATTAACATCTTGTGTACCAGTAACCGGACATTCATATTGCAGAGGCTGAGACAAAATTCTAGAATTCTTGAAACAAATATTCAAATATATCCGACTATCAAAAACAAATATTCAAATACCTGTTTTTATCCATTCCCAGTTTTAACGAACCTAAGAGAGAAGTCTTTAAAAACATTGTGGGAAAAGGAGAAAATGCTGGTAACCAGCATTTTCTCCTTTTCCAACACTGTTCTTTATCCTTCAAAGACAAATTCCATCATTTATCAAGATTTAATTTGTCATCAGCAAATGCTTTCTGTGAAGAATCTAAACATTTGATCCTTTGCAAAGAGTAACATAATGCCCCCAAAAATAACTCTGAGTTCTAAGCCTTGTGCTTCCAGACAAACAGATTTTGTCATTTCTCTCCCAAAAAACACAGCTGACAATCACATGATTTTCACCTTGATACACTGCACAGAAAATTAGTAGAATATTGACAAAATGCTGAGATAAATGGCTTTTTCTGTCTTCTGTGCTTAATTTTATCGAATGATCTATGCACCATATTGCCAAAGTGTCATCATTATTGCATGAGAAGGGATAAGAAAAATTTAAATGCACTAGATACTTAACCCTTTAACACACAATCCAGACTTTTAACGACCCTGAGAAAGAGACCTTTTGAAAACATTGTGGGAAAAGGAGAAAATGCTGGTAACCAGCATTTTCTCCTTTTCCCACAATGTTTTTCTGTCCTTTTACAAAGAAATATCACCATATGAGCTATATCTAATTTGTGGTCTGCAAATGCCTTTAATTTGAAAAAGAGTAAAATTTTGTCGTGTGATAGAGAGTTAATTGCACAGATAGCTCAGTCAGTAGCAGTGGTAGACCATCGTTTAGAAAGTCTTCGGTTTAAAGCCCAGCGGTTACAAATAAATTTAAATTTTGATCTTTTTTTTTTCTACAATGCATGTTTTTTCCCCCCAACAACATGTAAAAGGGGAACAGTCACTTCCTATTGACTTTACCGTACAAAATATCAACTTTCTATTAAAACAGTCTTTTCTAGTCAAAATCTACTTTAATGCAGCAGATTTTATGGGCCCAAAATTGCCTTCACAGAAATATGTGTAAATGTAACTTTGGAGAAAAGATATTCCTTAAATTTTTTCTTTGAATGAAAGGATTAAAAATTTACCAAACAATTCCAAGTTTAACTCTTTACCAAACGACAAAATTGTAGACTAGTCCAAGTTGAAAGCATTTGCACATAACAAAATAGACAGGGCTCTGAAACTGAAATATGTTTTGGGAAGGGTAGAAAACATTGTGGAAAAAGGAGAAAATGCTGGCTACCAGCATTTTCTCCTTTTCCCACAATGTTTTCAAAAGGCATCTTTCTCAGGGTTGTTGAAAGTCGGAACTGTGTGGTAAAAGGTTAAACAACCCTAACAAAATAAGCTTTTGAAAACATTGTAGGGAAAAAGAGAAAATGCAAGTGACCAGCATTTTCTCCTCTTCCATCAAGGTTTTCTTCCATTTCGAAGGGTGGAAATCATCTTTTGAACCATATCCGTCATCTGCAAATGTTCCAATTTGGCCCATTCTTAAACTCTGTTGTCCGGAAACAAATTAACCATGGGAGAGTTAAAGCTGTCCTTACGGTTTTCGACAAATATCCAGGATCATAAGAATCAAAGGGGGCTCTTTCTTCTGAATGTTATCCAACACCGCGTCAGCACACACACATTCCTCGTACTTGTATCCTGCCGGGGCATCTGTGGGAACTAGATAAGATAGTCCATCTTCTTCGAATCCGTGCCCAGCAAAGTAAAAAACGCAATACACATTTTTGTCCACTAAGTTACAGAATTCCAAAACGGCACTCTTTATCTCAGGTTTTGTTAAGTTCAATAGAGACACCACTTTGAATTCTAGTCGTTGTAACAATTCTTGAAGAACTTGTACATCATATCTAGGGCAATTCAATGGGTGTTCCCCTCGATAGTCAGAGTTTCCAATTAGTAAGGCCACTTTGTCTGAAGCTAAAAAACAAAAACATAAATACTTGATCCAAGCTTTGTGAAAAAGGGGCTTAACACATCTGCAAAAAATATCAACCAATGTCAGCCTGCGCAGTCCGCGCAGGCTGACATTGGTCGAAACTTTTTGCTGTTTGTGAATTTTCTGCATGTCCAAGAATCACACGAGGAGTGTTCAAATATGAATACATCTAAGCGCCTAAAATTCGCATCTTTATAGGTTTCTTTGAAATTATTTTCTTCGCTCAAAGTATTCACCTCCAACATATATACAAAGTTTCAGTCTCTGGATCCAATCTTTGAAGGCATTTTCATAGTCTTTTTTAGGTATACTGCGAAGACACTGGAATTCATTTTCTGTCAACTCTATTTCAACATGTGTGAACCATCAGTTTCAGCCATTGTCTTTCTTATGAGGTGCAAGACTTTCTTTGTTGACTTTTGCACACTGAACTTGCACTTTACGGTGATGAATAGCTTTATGTTCATCAAATTTGGCAAAATGACATCTAGATGAATGCCATGAATGTAGATGTAAACATTTAGTAAAGATTTTATCAAAGTGCATGTTAATTAAGACCCAAAGTTAATCTGAGAATTCTTTTCTGTCGTAAAATTTTCACTGTGCCACAGACACAGCCTGGTATCTATTAAAGCCCCAATATGGTTTCCCTGTAAATTATTTTATGTTCAAATTCAATGATAATTCCCATAGATCAATAAAATGTATATGCCTTTAAAATTATTGCAATTGGAGGTTAAACATTGATCTATATAACTGTCTACAATTAAATGGAACAAACCTCAAACTTACAGAGAAAAAGGTGCTCAGTGGAATTTATCAGTTTTACACAAACATTTTTTACTCACAACAAAGAAATCTTACTACGGCCCTTTAACTCTTTACCACACTAAAAAGTTTCAGACGGGTCCAAATTAAAAGCATTTGCAGATGACAAATTCAGTGTGGCACAAATGATGGAATCTGTCTTTGATCGAGTAGAAAACATTGTGGAAAAAGGAGAAAATGCTGGTTACCAGCATTTCTCCTTTTTCCACAATGTTTACAAAGGGTTTCTTTTCCAGGGTCATTAAAACTCGGGATTGTGTGGTAAAGGGTTAAAATGCAACATGTTTGTCTATTACAATGTCATTAACCCTTTACAACACAATTCCCAGTTTCAACCACCCTGAAAAAGAATGCTTTTGAAACAGTGAGGGAAAATAAGAAATTTCCACATTGTTTTCTACTTATGCAAGGACAAATTTATCACTTGAAAAACATTTGAAATTCTGTTTGCAAATTCCTTCAATATGGACAAGTTTAAAATTTTGCCATGTAGTAAAGGGTTAAACTGTTCTGATTCAATTTACCTAGCAAAAGCAAATCAAATCAACTTACGATTATATATTACGTTATCATTCACTTGAGGAGTCTCCACTGTTAGATAAGCGTAAATCGTCATTTTACGAATGTGTTCTCTTCCTGGTAGATCAATTGAGATTTCACACTGGTAACCTCCTCCGACTGTCTTGTCCTGTATATTTCTGAAGTTAATCTCTGGACTGGTTTTATCTGAGAAAAAAAAAAACATGTTAACCTTTTAACACACAATACTGAGTGTTAATGACCCCTGAGAAAAGATACTTTTGAAAACATTGTGGAAAACGAGAGAATGCTGGTAACCTATCATAGCCAAATCTCAACATTTAAGCCATATTTGTCTTCTTCTAATGCTTTCAGTTTGGACAAATCTATAATTTATTTGATTGATAAAGAGTTAACCCCTACTTCTCAATCAAAAAAAAATTTAAAAGGTCTATGAAATGAAGCCGTTTGCAGACAACAAACTAACCATACTTCAAATGACAAAATTGGTCTCTCAAAGGGTAGAAAACATATTGAAACTAGAGGCCCTTGAGGGCTTGAATCGTTCTAATAGCAATGATTTTGCTCATTTTTTAGTAAACATCAGGAATTCATGATGGAAAAAGACAAATGCAAACACACACACAAAAAAAAAATGGGGGGGGGGGTTCATAAAATTTGGTTGTTCGGTAGAAAATTAATCTGTTAATCCATTAAACCGATACAACAACTATTAGACACATTACCTTGCAATGGCGTTCCGTCCTTGAACCACTGGTATTTTAACGGCTCACAACATCGTGCTTCACACATAAACATGGCACAGGCACCAAATGAAACCTTCTGAGACCTCGGCTGAGATATGATCTCAATCTCTATAAACAAATAACAATCTGTGCAAGGTTTAAGACCTCTACCAAACAATCCTGAGTTATAACGACCCTGAAGAACATGGCTTTTGAAAACATTGTGGGAAAAGGAGAAAATGCTGGTAACAAGCATTTTCTCCTTTTTCCGCAATGTTTTCTATCATTTCCAAGACACTACCTGGTAATCATCTTTTTTTGAGCAACATTCAATTTGTCCTCTGCAAATGCTATCAATATGGCTGTAGATTAAGACATCAGTGGTAAACTCCACATAATTAAGATATCTATGTTCCTAGAACATTTCACAATATAAAATAGATCCTGCTCCATGGCTCATGTTTGGAATTTCTTCATTTCCCTATAGAATTTAAGCAAAGAAGAATTGCATGATTCAAATAATCAGATTGAAAACTTGGGACTTTGCTGCATAAAAGAGAAATTGACAATAGTTTTCTATATATGCAAGAAGTTTCACTATTTAAAAATAAATTGTTTTTATATTTATCATTTGATGACTTTCTTTAACATTAACATAAACTTCAAGCCCTTGATGGTGCAAATAATCTAAGGAAATTTTAAAAGGCCATACTTAGATCTTTTGCACTGAATAAAAATTTCTTGTAATTAAAAAGAATAATAGTGCTATATATACTTTTCTTAGTAAATGTAAAGAACCTGGAGGAATACAATCAGTAAAACTGTTCAAATCTGGCATTTATAAAGGATAGTCATTTTGTAATTGGGAACTCATTTTCTATGAGACTAGACAGACACCATCATACCTATTCAACCCAGACGACAAAATTTTAGGCTTGTCAAAATTGAAAGCATTTGCAGACGACAATTTCAATGTGGCTCAAATGATGCATTTTTTCTTTGACAGAGTAGAAAACATTAAGGGAAAAGAAGAAAATGCTGGTTACCAGCATTTTCTCCTTTTCCCACAATGTTTTCAAAGGCTTTCTTTCTCAGGGTCGTTAAAAGGGGGCATTGTGCGGTAAAGGGTTAAATACAATCAAACATAACCAATGCATGTTTTTGATCATATGACCTTCCCATAAGCTATTACAATGTGTGTATAATCTAAAAATGATACACAGATGGTCTTTACTAAAGGTGTCTTTTGACTGAGGACTGAGGTACTGCAAGTGGGTGCCAGCACTTGACTGAAATTGCTTATTGAAAAAGATTGATTTTCATTGAAAATTTTATGTTGGAAAAAGGGCATAACTATGTCAAAAATATTTTGATGGTTATCTGCCCTTGATGTATGGGTGTTCCCATTTAACAGTTAACCCTTTCCCAAACAAGCCCTGGTTTTCACGTGTCTGCAGTACAAGTCTTTTGAAAACACTGTGGGAAAAGGAGAAATTGCTCGTAACGAGCAATTTCTCCTTTTCCCACAGTGTTTTCTACCCTTTTTGAGACCTTTCTGCCATTTTCATCGAATTTAAAATTGTCGTCTGCAAACTCTTTGACTTTGGACCAGTCCAAAATTTATCGTTTGGGAAAGGGTTAATAGGTTGTCAGCATTTGAAGTACATTTCTTCAGTAATGACAGAAATATTATAAAATATCAGAGTTTCTGCACCTTGACAATACAGACAACAACAACACAGACTCAGATGATGACAGGTCCATGACAATACCTGGATGTTATCGTACAAAACAGCCAAGCCAGAAACAGCAACATGATCTTTGAATAGAGCTTTTTGTTAGAGAAAGGTGATAAGGTACAAACCTGGAGTTGGCTGGGACATCTGAGACATGAGGCATTTCTCTGAAAAGTAAAAGAAATAACAAATAAAAATGAGTCATGCTCTGTGAAAAGGAGGCTTAATGCATCTGCGAAAAGCATCATCCAGGTAAGCCTGTGCAGTCCATGCAAGTTGACCTGGACCATAACTTTTCGCTACTGGTCAATTTTCTGCATGCCAAACAACCAGTCTACCTCATGATTCAGTCGGTTGTTAAAAAAAGTGGCTATTATGGATCCATAATCATGTGCTGGCTTGCTTGGTATTATGTATTATGGAGAGGCATTAAGCCCCCTTTTGCCAGAGCACAACTCAAATATCCACTTTTCTCTTCTTCATACTCTTTATCAGATAATAAAGTTTTGGACTTACCAAAATTGTAAGCATTTGCAGATGACAAATCAAATGTTTCTCAAAAGATGGGACTAGTCTTTGAAAGGATAGAAAACATTGTTGGAATTGAAGAAAATGCTGGCGAGCATTTTCTCCTTTTCCCATGATATTTTCTAGAACTTTCTTCTCAAGCACAAGAGGGCCATGATGGCCCTGGAGTCACTCACCTGAGCCTTTTGACCAAGCACAACCAATTTCCAACGTCTTGTGAGATATATGTATTACCAAACAATAAAACTTTAAACTCATCAGTCTGAACCTTCTGCATAAAACAAATAATATGTGGATCAAGCTGTGGGACTGGTCTCTCAAAGGGGTAGAAAACATTGTGAAAAAGGGAAAAAATGCTGGATACCAGCATTTTCCTATTTTCAAAGAGTGTTTTCAAAAAGCTTCTTTCTGAGAGTCATTCATATACTAGGTTTTTTTAAGATTTCACCTAGTGACCTAGTTTTTCAGCCAACATAACACATTTTCAAACTGGTCCAAGATATCATTAGGACAAACATTCTTACCAAATTTCAAGAGTATTGGACTGAAAATGTGGCCTCTACAGCGTACACATGGTTTTTCTAAGATCTGACATAGTGACCTAGATTTTGACCCAACATGACCTATTTTCAAACTCATCCAAGATATTACCAAGGCAAACATTCTGAGCAACTTTAAAAGAGTATTGAACAAAAAATGTGGCCACAACAGTGTACACATGGTTTTTCTAAGATTTGACCAGGTGACCTAGTTTTTGACCCCACATGACCCATTTTCAAATGCTACTGAGATATCATCGAGACAAACATTCTGACCAACTTTCAAGAGTATTAGACAGAAAATGTGGCTTCTGGAGCATACAAAAGGTTTTTCAAAGATTTGACCTAGTGACCTAGTTTTTCACCCGTCATGACCCATTTTCAAACTAGTCAGAGATATTATTAAGTCAAACATTCTGACCGACTTTCAAGAGTACTGGACAGAAAATATGGCCTCTAGAGCATACACAACGTTTTTCTTAGATTTGACCTGGTGACCTAGTTTTTGACCCAACATGGCACATTTTCGTACTATTTCAAGATATAATCAAGACAAACATTCTGACCATTTTTTCAGGAGTACTGGACTGAAAATGTGGCCTATAAAGTGTACAAAAGGTTTTTCTAAGATTTGACCTAGTGACCTAGTTTTTGACCCCACACGACCCAATTTCAAACTTGTCCGAGATTTTATCAAGACAAACATTCTGACCAAATTTCACAAGTATCTGACTGAAAATGTGGCCTCTACAGCACACACAAAGTTTTTCCAAGATTTGACCTAGTGACCTAGTTTTTGACCCCACATGACCCAATTTGGAACTTGTCCCAGATTTTATCAAGACAAACATTCAGACCAAATTTCACAAGTATCTGACTGAAAATGTGGCATCTAGAGCATACACAAGGTTTTTCTAAGATCTGACCTAGTGACCTAGTTTTTGACCCCACATGACCCAATTTCGAACTTGTACGAGATTTTATCAAGACAAACATTCTGACCAAGTTTCATGAGGATCGGACTGAAAATGTGGCCTCTAGAGCGTACACAAGGTTTTTCTAAGATTTGACCTAGTGACCTAGTTTTTGACCCCACATGACCCAATTTCGAACTCGTCCCAGATTTTATCAAGACAAACATTCTGACCAAGTCCGAGGATCGGACTGAAAATGTGGCCTCTAGAGCATACACAAAGTTTTTCTAAGATTTGACCTAGTGACCTAGTTTTTGACCCCACATGCCCCAATTTCAAACTCATCCCAGATTTTATCAAGACAAACATTCGGACCAAATTTCACAAGTATCTGACTGAAAATGTGGCATCTAGAGCATACACAAGGTTTTTCAAAGATTTGACCTAGTGACCTAGTTTTTGACCCCACATGACCCAATTTCGAACTGGTCTGAGATTTTATCAAGACAAACATTCTGACCAAGTTTCATGAGGATCGGACTGAAAATGTGGCCTCTAGAGCGTACACAAGGTTTTTCTAAGATTTGACCTAGTGACCTAGTTTTTGACCCCACATGACCCAATTTGGAACTTGTCCCAGATTTTATCAAGACAAACATTCTGACCAAGTTTCATGAGGATCGGACTAAAAATGTGGCCTCTAGAGCGTACATAAGGTTTTTCTAAGATTTGACCTAGTGACCTAGCTTTTGACCCCACATAATCCAATTTTGAACTGGTCTGAGATTTCATCAAGACAAACATTCTGACCAAGTTTCATGAGGATCGGACTGAAAATGTGGCCTCTAGAGCATACACAAGGTTTTTCTAAGATTTGACCTAGTGACCTAGTTTTTGACCCACATGACCCAATTTCAACCTGGTACGAGATTTTATCAAGACAAACATTCTGACCAAGTTTCATGAGGATCGGACTAAAAATGTGGCCTCTAGAGCGTACATAAGGTTTTTCTAAGATTTGACCTAGTGACCTAGTTTTTGACCCCACATGATCCAATTTCGAACTTGTCTGAGATTTCATCAAGACAAACATTCTGACCAAGTTTCATGAGGATCGGACTGAAAATGTGGCCTCTAGAGCGTACACAAGGTTTTTCTAAGATTTGACCTAGTGACCTAGTTTTTGACCCCACATGACCCAATTTCGAACTCGTCCGAGATTTTATCAAGACAAACATTCTGACCAAGTTTCATGAGGATTGGACTGAAAATGTGGCCTCTAGAGCGTACACAAGGTAAAAAGTTGACGACGGACGACGCACGACGCACACCGCACGACAGACACAGCACGATCACAATAGCTCACCATGAGCACTTCGTGCTCAGGTGAGCTAATAATTGAAGCAGGGTTTTATTGAGTAAAAGGTTACACACATTTGGATACATATATAGCGTACAGACAGCTGACCTCTAGCAAATTAAACAAATCAAATGAATATTTTAAGTATGCCAAAAAGATCAACATATTTATTGCAAGCATCAAGAGTGAATTTTGTTTATAAACATATTCAAATGCAGTAGACAGTTTAGATCCAAGATTAGACTGCATGTTCTGTCCTTCTCCTTTAGCCACAATGTTTTAAAAAGCCTTCTTCTTCTGGATGATAAAATACAGGATTCTTTTGTAAACAGTCAGCCCTTTACCACACAACCCTGAGTAGAACTCAGACTGGTCCAAATTGAAAGCACTTGCAGACGACAAATTAGATATTGCTCAGATAGCGGGATCTAATTGAGATAGTAGAGAAAACATTGTGGGAAAAGGAGAAAATGCTGGTTACCAGCATTTTCTCCTTTTCCAACAATGTTTTCAAAAGCCTGTTTTCCCCTGATCATTAAAAGTCGGGCTTAGAACATGGGATTGTTTGGTTAAGGGATAAAAATTTTGTTGTCTGCAAATGCTTTGGTTTTGGACAAATCCAAACTTCTGTCCTTTGGTAACGGGTTAAAGATGCTTAAAGGCTAATTTACATGGTATGTTTTAACAGAATGATAAAGAAGGTCTAATTTCAAGCATATCTGTATTTTATGTTTACATGGTATGTTCAGAAGATCTGCCTCCTATTATTAAGTTTACCTCTTCAGTGAGGAAAAATCACCACCTGTCAGTTGTGTAATTGTATGTGATTTTCCACAAGACAGGGGGTCTGTTTAGTGTATAGGGAACAAAAGTAAGCAATGAGAGCCATTCTTCAGTTATCTCCCCTGATTCCTCTCCAGTACTACATTGGTCCTGATAAAGAGATTACTTGGATTTTATCCTTGATTTTCTTGAACTACACAAATATGTTTTTGAGATAATATCTCGGCTAAATCAGGTTAGATCGTTTTACAAATCGATATATATACATTTCTCTGTTGATTGAGAACATAATTTGCTTTAAATTTACATGGAGACCTTAAACATAATCATAAATCATATTATTTTTATCACACGATCGCCAAGGGAATCAAGGATAAAAACAAAGGAATACAGGTAAAAGGACCAATCTGTTATTTGGTTACCCTTAGTCTTTATCTGACAAGGGAGATAATTTGATTTTCAGGAATGGCCCTCATTGGATAGTACTACAGGTAAAAATACAATCAAGATAAAGGGCTGGAATCTACCATACTGAGCACTGATTGGTCCGTTCTTTCTGAAAAACCTGGGAAAATAGAACATGTCCTATTGGCTCTGCTTTACAACCTTGCTAGCTATCCCCCATTAAAATATGGTTTACAAGATGATCTAACATATGTTGCCACAGGTTTGAAAAAACAAGTCATGTAAATTGGCCTTCAGATGTCTCTAGACAGATGAAAAACTTTAACCCTTTCCAAAACAAGCCCTGGTTTTCACGTGTCTGCAGCACAAGTATTTTGAAAACACTGTGGGAAAAGGAGAAATTGCTCGTAACGAGCAATTTCTCTTTTTCCCACAGTGTTTTCCACCCTTTTTGAGAACTTTCTGCCATTTTCATCAAATTTCAAATTGTCGTCTGCAAACTCATTCAATTTGGACCAGTCCAAAATTTGTCATTTGGGAAAGGGTTAAACTACTTACCACTGACTCTGGCAATTTTTGACACCTCCGTGTTATAACCATTTTGAACTACGCAATGATAATTGCCGTAATCAGTGGGAGAAACAACAGTCATCTGAAGAATAACACAATAAAACCTGTTTTTGTGGCCACCTGCATTAAGCAAGCAACCTGTATTAAGTGAGCATATTATTTAAGTTAACCACACAACCCAGACTTTTAACGACCCTGAGGAAGAAGCCATTAGAAAACAGTGTGGGAAAAGGAGAAAATGCTGGTAACCAGCATTTTCTCCTTTTCCCACAATGTTTTCTACCCATCAAAGACAAATTTCATCATGTGCTTCACATTTGAATTGTCGTCTGCAAATGCATTCAATTTAGACATGTCTACATTTTTCTCATGAGGTAAAGAGTTAAAATGATGAAATGTACCTATATTAACCCTTTCCCACATGACATGATTTGGAATTTTTCCAAATTGAAAGCATATGCAGACAACAATTTAAAGGTTAGTGTAGAATTACGATATTTTTCTGTGGAAAGGTAAAAAGCATTGTGGACAAAGGAGAAACTGCTGGTTACCAGGATATCCTGGTTTTCCAATGATGATTTAAAAACTCTACTTCCTAAGGGTCATGAAGACACAGGATTGTTTGGTAAAGGTTTGACTGTTCATAAAGAATGATACTCTTCAATTTTTATCAAACAATTCAGAATTTTAACATCATTGAGAAAGAGGGCTTATGAAAACATTGTGGGAAAAATAACACCATTTTCTTCCTAAGGATTGCTAAAATTGGGATTCCTGGGTAAAGTTGAATGCAAAATGTATTTATCTAAAATTTTAGTATTTCCTCTGCAGAATACATATCAGTTAAGTTACTTTTAATTTTAGCTATAGAATTCCTCAAAGGCATATGAAAATGTTATAAGGTCAATACCATGTGAGCCGGAGCTTCATGCATCTGCAAAAAGTATCAACCCAGTTCAGCCTGCCCAGTCCGCCAAAGTTGACCTGGGCCAAAACCTTTTGCTATCGGTCAATTTTCTACATGTCCAAGGACCAGTTTACCTCATGAACTAGTTGGTTGTTATATAAAAGGTATTTTATAGATACATGATCATGTGATGCCTTGCTTGGTATAATGGATCGCTGATATGCATCAAGCCCCCTTTTGCCAGAGCATTGCTCATGTATTAAGAGTGTGATGTCATAATTTTATCCTGTCTTACTGAAATATGAGGGGTTCCCTGCAGTGATGTAACCGTGCCATTTTTATTGACAAGATTCAACATGATGCTCATTCTATGCAGTCTGATCTTGATCTGTGCTGTTTGCAAAATCTAGTCAAGAATATCTTGAAAATCTTGCTGAGTAAACCTTTCCCCAACAATCCCTCGTTTCAACAGACCTCGGGTAGAATTCCTTTGAAAACTTGTGGAAAAGGGAGAAAATGCTGTTACCCGGCATTTTCTTATTTTCCCACAATGTTTTCTTCACTTCATGGGACAAGTTTCAAGCAAAAGATCCTCCAATGAAAAACCAAGTACTTCCAGTGAGGATCAAACTCCAAAAGTAAGTAGAACATATTGTCAGAAAAGGAGAAAATGCTGGTTACCACCATTTTCCCCTTTTCCCAAAATTCATTTCCAAAGCTTTCTTTCTCAGGGTCATCAAAATGCAGGATTGTGTGATAAAGATTTAAAAATTAATAATCAATATGAAGGAGCCATGCTCTGTGAAAAGGGGGCATGATGCATCTACAAAAAGTATCGACCCAGGTTAGCCTGCACAGTCTGTGCAGGCTGACCTAGGCCAAAACTTTTTGCTATTCTGTATGTCAAAGGACTAGTCTACCTCATGATTCACTTGGTTGTTAGACAACATGGATTTGATGAATCCTTGATCATGTGAGGACTTGCTTGGTGTCATGCATTATGGAGAGGCATTAAGCCCTCCTACTGCCAGAGCATGGCTCTTAAATCAAAGTTTAACTCTTTACCAGAAAACAAACTATTAGCCTTGTCCAAATTGAAAACCTTCCTCAATGACAAATAAAATGTGGTTAAAATGACTGAATTTGTGCTTGAAAGACTAGGATACATTTTGGGAAATGGAGAAAATACTGGTTACCAGCATTTTCTCCTCTTCCCACATTGCTTTCAAAAGCCTGCCCCCATAGGGTCATTTAAACAAGGGATTGTTTGGTGACGATTTATATATAGATACATGTGTAAGCATTGTGGTGAAGAAAAAATTCTGCCTTAAAGTAATTTTGTGCCTTTTGCCACAATGTTTTCAGAAGTTATCTGCTGTGTGACAAAAATAGTCATTATGCAGTTGGTAATAAACTGACAGTCACATACATTATAACAAATACATACTAGTAAATCATAGTCTGGATTACCTGCCCCTACCACTACATTATAGGGTCAGGCAAAGCACAATAATGGCGGCCTCCATGGCGACCTCAATGTTAGCACTAAATGCTATCCTGTTTTTCTTAATGTCATGTGATCCAGTTTGATCAGTCAATAAAATGAGATCAATTTTGTATAAAATATACATTACCAAATCGAAAACTTGCTTTTGGGATATGGTTTAAGTATAAATTTGAATATGAATCATTTTAAAAGTAGCCCTGTTTTCCGATGTGATATCGGTCCATTGAAATTTCGGATACTTAAAGCATTTCTGATACTTAGTTTTTCTCACTAAATAAGAACGACAATGAAAAAAACTAACTGCCATTACTTTTTTACAACCGATCTATTTTCAATTCAGTTTCAAGTACGATTTGATCAAGTGAAATAACAATAATCCGTTACTTTTGCATATTACAAACGGGGCCGCCATTATTGCGCTTTGACTGACGTACTTCTGAAGTACGGCGGGGTACCAGACTAAGTAAATCACAGCAAACAACCAAATTTACCATCAATCTTGGACAGTACTGCTGCAAGGGGATGTTATCCTTGAACCATTGATATGTCAAAGGGGGATTACCCTGTGTCTCTACTGACAGACTGAACTGTTTGTTCATACCAACTACAATGCTCCTGGGATGTCCAATAATTAATTTGTGTTCTGCTGAAACTTGAAATATACTTCAATCAATCATGTGTTTTAACCCTTTACCACACAATCCCGAGTTTTAACGACCCTTTGAAAGAAGCCTTTTGAAAACATTGTGGGAAAAGGAGAAAATGCTGGTAATCAGCATTTTCTCCTTGTCCCACAATGTTTTCTACCCTATTAAAGACAAATTCCATTATTTCAGCCACATTTAAATTGTTGTCTGCAAATGCTTTCAATTTGGTCCAGTTGAAAATTTTGTCGTTTGGTAAAGAGTTAAATAAGAAAAATATATATAAACATGTATTATAAAAAAAGTTGTAAGTATTTTTTTATTATTAACTCTTTACCACACAATCCCGACTTTTAACGACCTTTTGAAAACATCGTGGGAAAAGGAGAAAATGCTGATAACTAGCATTTTCTCCTTTTCCCACAATGTTTTCTAACCTTTCAGAAAGAAATGCAATCATTTTAGCCACATTTAATTTGTCGTCTGCAAATGCTTTCAATTTGGACCAGTCCGAAATATTGTTGTTTGGTAAAGAGTTAATACAGTATTTAAAACCTGATAGGACAGTATGTATCTGACTGTGGTTATTCATTCAATCCATTTTTCTTTTTTTTTCTTGTTCAAAACACACAAATGAAAGTGGCTTTGCTGAATGAAGGTTCTGATATATGAGCAGTGCTCTGGCATGCATCTCTCTGATGCATGATACCAAACAAGTCATCACATAATCATGGATCCATAAAGTCCATTTTGTCTAACAACTGACTGAATCATGAGGTAAACTGCTTCTTGAACTTGCAGAAAATTGACAAATACCAAAAAGTTTTGGCAAAGGTCAGCCCTGTACAGATTGTGCAGGCTGACCTGGGTTGATACTTTTTGCAAATGTGTTAAGCTCCTTTTCACAGAGCATGGCCCATATACAATATCATGCACTATACACGACATAAGTTTTTTTATGTATAAAAGCAAGATCAGCTGAACAAGCCATCTGATTCTGAATTGAAAGAAAAAGCCATTATGAGGCCCCTCTCACTCTTTTACCAGACAATCTCAAGTTTAACTCTTTACCAAACGACAAATTTTGGACTGGTCCAAATTGAAGGAGTTTGCAGACGACAATTTTAAATTTGATGAAAATGGCAGAAAGGTCTCAAAACGGGTGGAAAACACTGTGGGAAAAGGAGAAATTGCTCGTTATGAGCAATTTCTCCTTTTCCCACAGTGTTTTCAAAAGACTTGTACTGCAGATACGTGAAAACCAGGGCTTGATTGGGAAAGGGTTAAACAACCCTGAGGAAGAAGCCTCTTAAAAAAATTGTGAGAAAAGAAGAAAACACTGGTAACCAGTATTTTCTCCTATTTCAATGACCTTTTCTACCCTTTCACAGACAAATCCAATCATGTGAGTCACATCTGATTTGTCGCCTGCAAATGCTTTTAATTTGAAGCAGTCCAAAATTTTGTCTCTCTGTAAAGAGGTAAAATGTCAATGATTGTATGGTGTTTATATCACAGCAGCCCGTGCACCTATCTATGCTTTCCTGGTGTTTCTTTTACCAGTACTCTGCACAATATTCTTTCCAAGCCACTGGCTGCTTTCCCACATAACCATCGTCGAAACAATGGTCAGCAGAGAGAGAGGATTGAATCCTGTCACAATGACTATCATCAATCTTTGGAAAGAAATTGGCCAAGCCAGGGACCGAACCAGCGACCCCCCGGTCTCAAGTCCTGTATAACCAACGGAGCTATGGGGCTTGGCCAGGTAAAATCTATATCAGTGAATGCAAAAGTGGTTTTATCACTGACACATTACAGTACAAGCACAACTTTTTAATGCTCCTTCCATGGACAGTTTTTAGAACATACTTCCTACCAAACAAAAAAAATTTGAATTGGACCAAATTGAAAGCATTCACAGACCACAAATTAAATGTTACTCAAATGTCTGGATTTGTCTTTGATAGGGAAGAAAACATTGTGGGAAAAGGAGAAAATGCTGGTTAACAGCATTTTCTCCTTTTCCCACAATGTTTTCAAAACGCTTCTTCCACAGGGTCATTAAAATCCAGGATTGTTTGATAAATGGTTACCATTTCACACTTACGTTGGGTTGAGATCTTTTGAGCTGACCAACGATCTGAATCCCGAATCTCCAAGCCTTCCAATTCAGGTAATGGCTGTCGTGGTCCTACAGAAACAAACATGTTTTTATCAAATACCAGATAAAAAAACAAGGGTGTCACATGCAGGTGTCAACGCCCTGCTGCGATTGCAGACGCCGCAAGGGCTATGACTATAGCTAGACGCTTTCTTAAATAGCCTGGATAAATTTAAACTAATTTACTGCTGGAAAACCAATATTTTCATGACCCTGAAGAAGAGGGCTTTTGAAAACATTGTTGGAAAAGGAGTAAATCGGGAAATCCAGAAATCTCCTCCTTTAAATTTTATAGTCTTGGGCAACTTGTTAGATTCTATTTATCACATAATTCAGTCTCAAGAATTAGTTCATGATGAACCCTAAAACCTACATTTATAAACATCTGGATATTTTTATAATGACACTATTTAATCGCATTGACATGATAGTACGTCTGAAATAAAAATAGTTCTAAAGAAGTTTACACGTAAGTACTACATTTGAATTCTTTAACCCTTTCCCAAACGACAAATTTTGGACTGGTCCAAATTGAAAGAGTTTGCAGACGACAATTTCAAATTTGATGAAAATGGCAGAAAGTTATCAAAAAGGGTAGAAAACACTGTGGGAAAAGGAGAAATTGCTCGTTACGAGCAATTTCTCCTTTTCCCACAGTGTTTTCAAAAGACTTGTACTGCAGACACGTGAAAACCAGGGCTTATTTGGGAAAGGGTTAAAAAAAAAAAAAAAAATGCACTACGGTATGTTGACATTAATATATTTTTTTGAGATGATCAGAGACTGTGTGTTCCATATGTTTCAGAAATAATATGTTTCAGTATATTGCTTTCATAAATGACATTGTATAATGTTCCTATGACATCAAAAAATCTTATCCCTAATGTGTTTGAAAGATTAGAAAATTTATGATCACTAAATGATGGCTAAAAAGCGCTGACAACAAGGAAGGTTATGTGATGAATTCATATACACTAAAAACCCTATATAAGATTTGTGACTGAAGTCTACCTTTTAATTATGTGAAATAATAATGTTATCAAAACCTATGGTAAGATGGTTGTAAAAAGATAGCAGGGTTATCTCATGTTTAGGTCTGATGTCATCAGGAATTAATATACATATATACCCTAGTAATGATACATTTTCATATAAAAGCATTCTCAAAGAGCATTCTTTGCCCCTTTACCACACAATACTGAGTTTTAACCGACCCTGAGGAAGAAACCTTTTGAAAACATTGTTGGAAAAGGAGAAAATGCTGGTAACCAGCATTTTCTCCTTTTCCAACAATGTTTTCTAACCTATCAAAGACAGATCCATTAATTTGTGCCACATATCATTTGTTGTCTGCAAATGCTTCCAAATGGAAACACTGCAAACGGAAAAGTCTAAAATTTTGTCTTCTGGTAAAGACTTAATGCCTGGTAAGTAAAACGATTTAAATTGAACAAATAACCAATGAGACCTGTTCTATGCACTAATCTGTTATTTAAAACAGTGTTTTCTGTTGCGGCATGTCAATATGATTTGTTGATATTTAGATAACTCTAGTGTCAAGGGAGTTTGTATACAAGTTTGGGGTTATCTGCCCTTCTAGTGCTGGTTTCCCTCTTAACCCTTTCCCAAACAAGCCCTGGTTTTCACGTGTCTGCAGTACAAGTCTTTTGAAAACACTGTGGGAAAAGGAGAAATTGCTCGTAACGAGCAATTTCTCCTTTTCCCACAGTGTTTTCTACCCTATTTGAGAACTTTCTGCCTTTTTCATCACATTTAAAATTGTTGTCTGCAAACTCCTTCAATTTGGACCAGTCCAAAATTTGTCGTTTGGGAAAGGGTTAACAGATAACAACTAGCCCAAGTTTGAAGTAAATATCTTCTGTAGTGACAGAGATATATATCGAATGTTACATTAGTCTGCATTTCTGCGTGGTTGGGTCATGTCGAGTTGTGCGTGTAAAGAAATGCGTATCGGATAGAAGGTTGAATCCGATGCGCATCTCTTTACACACGCAAAGAGACATGATCCGACCACGCAGAAATACATGACTATTGTAATATTCCTTTCATTATATACTTCACCACTATAACTGTCACAAAATCAATAAAAATAACCAAAAAATCTGAGAACAACATCTTATTGTACATGTATGTACAATATCTATGAATGGCAGGTGAATATAAGTAGATAACGACAAGTGTGCATAAGTCAGTATGCATTTGAAAATGGCAGTTGCTGTGCGAGCCGTTACAAGAAAATAAACAACAACCATTGCTTAACTCTTTACCACACGACAACATTTTAGACCAGTCCAATTTCAAAGCATTTGCAGATGCCAAATTCAGCTTTGGAACAAATGGGCTTAAGCTCTCTGATAGAGCAGAAAACACTGTGGGAAAAGGAGAAAATGCTGGTTATAAGCATTTTCTCCTTTTCCCACAATGTTTTCAAAAGCCTTCTTTCCTAGGGTTGTGAAAACCCGGGATTGTTTGGTAAAACTATTTTTGAAACACTGAAAAGGTAGTCAGTGGTAGTTATACACTGTCACTGTCAAGAACAGTACATTTTATTTTTCATTTCAGGAGGAGAGTCAAGCTTGTGATTATTAAGTTTATGAGTGTACTGTACAGTAGCAATTGAAAATACCCTTTCAAAACAACACATGTTTATGTAATGGGCACTGATATCAGACAAAATCAAGTTCTGCATAAAAACGATTTTTGGAAAAAGTAGATGACAAATAACATTCGAAGTATCTATAAATACACAGATAAATGGGGTTTTCATGCTTTGTCATGCTAGCTGAATGTAAATATTTATAAATGGTTGAAAGTCCCAAACATTATTACAAAGAAGTTGTCTGTGTACACGATTAGGCTCTACACACGGTACTGGGCTGGTAAGAAAAAATTTTCAATCGGGTTATATTGTAAGGATAGATAACGCCCATATTTTACTCAGATCATTTATATATAATAAAAGAAAATATCAAGGTTTTAGCAAATTGACACTGACAATGTTGACAACAGGACCATGACAAAACCTTGATGTTTTCTTAGAAAATAGCCCACCTGAAACTGAGTAAAAATGTACATGTATGTGAAAGTGTAAAATGCAATACAAATTGTTTGTACTGTAGTTTAACTCTTTATCAAACGACAAAATTTTAGACCAGTCCAAATTGAAAGCTTTAGCAGACGAAAAAATAAATGTTATTCAAAAATTGAAATTTGTTTTGGGAAGAGCAGAAAACATTGTGGGAAAAAGAGAAAATGCTGGTTACCAGCATTTTCTCCTTTTCCCACAATGTTTTCAAAAGGCTTCTCCCGCAGGGTCGTTAAAACTCGGAACTGTGTGGTAAAGGGTTAACACCATTTTAACAGCTTAGGTCATATCACAGCAGTCAGTGCACCTATGCATGTGTTTCCTGGCTTTCTCACACCAGTATTGACACAATTTTCTTTCCAAGCCACTGACTACTTTTCTCACAGAGGTGAGAGGCGAAAAGTCACCGGATAGAAAGTTTGCCTCAATCAGGTGTTGAACTCGCAACCACCAGGTCACCAGTCAGATACGCTAACCACTGAGCTACCCGGCTGGGTTTAATACAAATAAAAACATACCACCAAATAGTTTCAATATTTCATCATCTGAGACTGGACTGAGTCCCTTAATCTGTCGGTCAGGGTCTGGTATAACAGAGACCAAACAATGTTCTGAGATTTTAGTTTGCCCTGGATCATCACAGTTATGCACCTGACAGGCATAAGCTCCTGCATTGTTTGACCTGAAAAATAAGTAAACAAGTTCTTGTTTGTTTGGTGTTTTCAATGCTGTTTTGAACATAATTTCAGTCATATTGCAGCAGCTTGTGCACCTATCCGTGCTATCTGGGAGATACATTTTTTTCAAGCCAGTGGCTGTTTTCCCACATAAACATTGTAGAATTAATGTTCAGCCATGAAGAAGAAATGAATTCCTTTGCCATAATTCTAATCTATCCCCTGACAGAATCTGGCAGAGCTGAGAATTCAAACGTCAATATAAAGCAACATGGCTGCAGTAATTCACGCTAAAAAAATGTTCTATAGGAAAAAGTGTTTCAAACTCTTGAAAAAGGCAACAGCCGAAATATCGAACAGTAGAGTGTTAACCCTTTACCACACGACACGATTTTACACTCTTCCAAATTGAAGGCATTTGCAGACGACAAATTAGATATGGCTCATACGGTGAGATCTGTCTGTAAAAGGATAGAAAACACTGTGGGAAAAGGAGAAAATGCTGGTTATCGGCATTTTCTCCTTTTCCCACAATGTTTTCAAAAGGCTTCTTTCTCAGGGTTGTCAAAACTCAGGATTGTGTGGTAAAGGGTTAATTTTCACATAGTGTCTTATTCATTCCCTGAGGAAGTCATAGTGTCATTCTGTTATTAAGTACATAGAAACACTTCTTTCAATGATAGCAAAGACCAAGATTAATCTGAATACAAGTTGCAGACTGATCTAGGGTTTATCCTGTAGAATAAATTCTGACATATTATGATAAAGCAGCTTAACAATTGCTGTATCTGGGCCTTTATTAAAAGTTTTTAATAATGTTGTTAGAAAAAGAGGAAATATCAATTTACGCAGGTTCAAATGCTTGGATGCAGTTGTAATATTTATTACTGACATTCCAATCTCTCTTTGAGCATTCTTGTGCATATCTGGTTAGAAATAAAAGCCTGAATATATTTATAAGAATCTGCATTGTAATGAAATATGCCTCTGTTAGTATGGATAGTTGCATTTAACCCTTTACCACACAATCCTGACTTTTAACGACCCCGAGGAAGAAGCCTTTTGAAAACATTGTGGGAAAAGGAGAAAATGCTGGTAACCAGAATTTTCTCCTTTTCCCACAATGTTTTCTTCCTTTTCAAAAACAAATTTAAAATTTTCAGTCACATTTATTTTGTCGTCTGTGAAAGTTTTCAATTTGGACAAGTCTAAAATTTTGTCGTTTGGTAAAGAGTTAATTCAGTTTGTAAACGTTGCCATTGATTTCTGTTTATATGTGGTTCTGCTGGTAGGTCTAAACACACCTTTATCTTGAAGAGTTCCACTCATGGAAATAAGTAGTATTTCAGTGAAACTTAAAAGTAAAAAAGAGGCATAACTGTGTCAAAAAGATTTGAGAGTTACCTGCTCTTCTTCTTTAGGTTTCCCGATAAATATCGAAGAACGAGCCCAAGCTTGAATATCTTCAGTTATAGGAGAAGAATCAGAAAGTTTTATACATGACAACAGAGCAATAACTATACCTCAATATTTCTTCAAAGTCAACCAACCTAAAAAATTATTGTTAAACGTACGTTAAGTTATCAAGTTGTAATTTATTTTCAATCCTTCCTCTCAGAGAAACAAAGTCGTCTGTTCCGTCTTTACAAAAGAACCACTGATATCGTGGCAAAGGGTTTCCGGTGGCATCAACAGATATCTGCAATGATCTCCCTTCATAGGCTTCCAGGAAGTCAGCAGGCTCTTCCGTTATAACAACAGGCTCTGGAACATGTTAGACATAGAGGATATTTGGTTTTTTTGGTGAAAGATCGAAATTTATTTCATCTTGTGTGCCACTCTTGAAAATATTACCGATGATGTTCACGAGATGAAATAAATTTCGATCTTTCACAAAAAAAGACGAATATTCTATTTATTTCATGCTTCTAACCCCTATTTTGTTGGGACTTTCATCAAAATCCAGTACAGTTGTTTTCGGTAATTCCCTGTGGCGTACCTCCTCACATAACAATGCATTACAATATCATGTAAAGTGCAAGACATATATTGTAAATTACGTCATATTTCCCTCCATTTGAATGGGACGTGCTGATTACCTAAGTACCTAGTATGTGGTAACTACGGTTTCCACCTTGAATTGAAGAATAAGAAAATATAAAATTGGTATTTTCACTGGTCGTAACCATGAACTATCAAACCATAATCCACCATTATTTCTTGATAAATTACCGAAGAACATGAAATAAAGGGTGGTAAATCTTGCAGATGGGCTTGCCAGTCCAAGACCCAAGGTGCACAAAGTTCTTGATTCTATGACTGTTATGACCAACACAATATTTTAGTGCAACTTACAGGCTTCACTTGGCAGAAGAAAACAAGAGAATGAAACTGAATATGATACAGAGTAAGAAAGATGCATAAACATCGTTACAAGTGCATACATCTGCAATTATAAGCAAGTTCTCTTTTTTGTCAAAATGCTGTCTTTCTTTTTTTCTATGGAATATCGTCTTATAGCTGCTGAGTCTGACCTGTCTACATGACACAAAAGTACATTTATCCTTGTAACAAGCAATTTGAGCTTTTTTCCACACTGTCTTTCATTTTCAGAATTGAAAATTGTGTTCTTTCTGGAATTCATTTTCTTGTAAAGTGGTCTCAAACTACATGAACAGTAATGGTTTAATGGTCAATTCTGTTATTCACAAGGAGAATGTTAATTCTTAACCCTTTATCACAAAATCCCGACTTTTAACGGCCCTTAGAAATAGTCCTTTTGAAAACATTGTGGGAAAAGGAGAAAATGCTGGTAACCAGCATTTTCTCCTTTTCCCACAATGTTTCCTACCATATCAAAGACAATGCACATAATTTAATTCACTTTTCAATTGTCGTCTGCAAATGCTTTCAATTTTGAACAGTCTACATTCTTGTCGTTTGGTAAAGAGTTAACCTGCTAAATAAGGGAAATGAAACTTTCAAGCTGATGGTAAAAACCTAATGATGCTATCTCAAAGTTATTTTTGGGGAATAAATATCTCCTTGTCAAACAGTGTAGATCCAAGATCAGACTGCATGTTCTGTGCAGTCTGATCTTGATCTACACTGTCCACAAGAGGTCCTTGAATTGCACTAAGCAGCTTAAGGGTTGATATACCATAAGGCGCAAGCTGTAAACTATATGTATCTAAGTTGAGTCTCTTCAGATATGTCACCAGTTCTGCGATGGCCATTCCCAGTGAACTCAGTTCCATGAGAAGACTCCCAGCAGCTTGACCATTCATACTCACTGACCACTGCTCTATGATCATGGGCCTACAAAAAGACACCATTGTCCTTATGTAAATGAGCCATGCTCTGTGAAAAATAGTGCCATACCTACAGATCCATACCTATGTGATGACTTGCTTTGTATCAAGCGTCACAAAGATGCATTAAGCCCCCTTTTGCCAGAGCAAGGCTCAAATATTTTTTCATTTATCTTGCTTGAATTATGGAAACCCTTAGAGTGTAGAATAAACCCAAATGAGCCCCACATAAGAGTGCAGTTTCAAAGGTTGCTCCTGTCCAGAATGTCTCGGGAATACCGACAGTATAGATCATAGTGCAGTCTTATCTTGATCTACACTGACTGCAAAAGGAACTTTTGTTGTAAAAGGTACTTGAAAACTTAACATATTAGCACCTGCTTTTGTTTCATGTTTAACCCTTTCCCAAACGACATATTTTGGATTGGTCCAAATTGAAAGAGTTTGCTGACGACAATTTTAAATTTGATGAAAATGGCAGAAAGTTCTCAAAACGGGTAGAAAACACTGTGGGAAAAGGAGAAATTGCTCGTAACAAACAATTTCTCCTTTTCCCACAGTGTTTTCAAAAGACTTGTACTGCAGACACGGGAAAACCAGGGCTTGTTTGGGAAAGGGTTAACACTGTTTTTCAACATTATTTCAGTTATATCACCGCGGCCAGTACACCTATCCATGCTTTCTTGAGTTTTTCTTTTCAGTGTGCTTTGCACAACACTCTTTCCTCGTCTCTTTACCACACAACAAAATTTTAGACTTGACCAAATTAAAAGCATTTGTAGATGTCAAAATTTGACATGCTCAGAACATGATTTCTATCTTTGAAATGATAGAAAATACTGTGGGAAAAAGAAAAAGTGCTGCTTACCAGCATGTTCTCCTTTTGCCATAATGCTTTCAAAAGGCCTCTCTCACAGGGTCATTAAAAGTTAGGATTGTGAGGTAAGGATTAAGATAAATAGGTTTAACCTTCACCAAACAATCCAGTGGGTTAACAACCCTTAAGAAGAGGGCTCTTGAAAACATTGTGGAACAAGAAGACAATGCTGGTAACCAGCACTGTCTCCTTTTCCCTCAATGTTTTCTACTCTTTCAAAGACATATCTGATCAACTGAGTCTACAAATGCTCTCAGTTTAGACGAGTCTAAAATTTTTTCATACTGTAAAGCACCAGATAGCCTTCTACATATTTTTTCATCATCATTCTTGACTATTTTCCAAGCCATTTCTATATGAGCCATACTCTGTGAAAAAGGGGTTTAATACATTTGTGAAAAGTATCGACCCAGGTCAGCCTGTGCGGTCTGCGCAGACTGACTTTGGCCAAAACTTTTCGCTATTGGTCAATTTTCTGTTTGTCCAAGGATCAGCGTACCTCATGAATCAATTGGTTGTTACACAAAATGGATTTTATGGATCTGTAATTATGTATTGACTACTTGGTATCATGTATCACAGAGATGCATTAAGCCCCCTTTTGCCAGAATGAAGCTCATACAAGTTTAACTACATCTGCCAATCAGAAGTTGTTTTACTTTCAAACATAGAAATTTCTGGTTTTTATTAGAATGAACATGTCTACCTTATCGGGTATTTATCCTCAACAGCTCGAATCAACGCTCGCCAGTCTTTATCAGGAGGATTGGTATTCAGTTTGTCTCGCAGTGCAATAAATACACTGCCTGGCAGTTCACTTACAGGACCATCTGGGTCGATTCTTGTGCTCAGTCCAAAATTTGACATTTTGAAAAATCAACTATTTGCTCTAATTTTTGATAATATCATCCAAGGCACATTCCTTTACACCTGAAACAAACAGACTTCTAATGACACTGAGGAAGAAGGCATTTGAAAATATTGTGGGACTAGGAAAAAATGCTGGTAACCCGCAATTTCTCCTTTTCCCACAATGTTTTCTACTCTTTCAATGAAAAATACAATATTTTGAACCATATTAAATTTGTCGTAGGCAAATGCCATCAACCTTTATTAGTCTGCAAGAAAAGTCTCATCCATTAAGTTACAGTGGTTTATTGGGAGCTGTAATAAAGTTTTCGAACTTGTGGTCGCCTTTCCTGTTTATAAGTTAGGAATTGTATGTGTATTCTTTGTAACTTATGCAAATAAATACATTTTAACACTTTACCACACAATCCTGAGTTGTAACGACCCTGAGGAAATAGACATTTGAATACATAGTGGGAAAAGGAGAAAATGCTGGTAACCAGCATTTTTTCCTTTCCCCACAATGTTTTCTACCATTCCAAAACTGATTTCAATTTTCCAGACACATTTCTTTTTTTGTCGTCTGCTAATTCTTTCAATTTGGCATGGTCTAAAGATTCGAAGTTTGGTAAAGAGTTAATGTCTTAATTTCTCGTCTGCAGAAGCTTTCAATTTGGGATCTAACTCCTTTATTTTGTCGTTTGGTAAAGAGTTTTCAAGAAGTTGATCTTTTCTTTTTAATACAGTATGGTTATCTTGCTCGGGTAAAAAAAACAAACCCTTTCTTCAATAAAACTTACCAGAATTACCAATAATCCCTTCACTTGTGTGAAGTCTTAAGACTGCTTGAAAATAACGTCAAGTTAACTTCGCCCTAATTTTCGTCTTGAAGGTGACTGAAAAAGGTACTTGTATTCACAATTCTAAGTATATAGAACGAAATGTACAAATACGAACATTTCAAATGATACCACTTAGTATCGGTATATGTTTAGAATAAATCTAAAACTTACATATTATCTGCTTACAACAGATCTAGTTTGCAGTTCAATGTTGGAAAGTTTCACTTCCGTGGGGATTCCCCTTCTACACGTAAATACCCAGCTTTTAACCAATCAAATTGCGTGACAGTTCCTGATCACTTTTGAAGGTAGTGTAAACAGTACGCGTAAACAATTATCAGTAGATCAAACCTTACTCGAAGAAAAACGATGTAAGATCACTGCATTTCAAACAGCAATAGCTTGCAAAACATCGATGTATAAGAAAAATATTTGTGAGAACTAGAGGTTTACTTGTATTTCAGTAAAGCAGTAGACTCTACGTAGCCCCCTTAAGATATTTCTAGATCCAGCGACAAAATTTCGCAAATCAGAGAGAGTGTCACATGATCAACAGCATGCGCTGATCAATGTGCTGAATTTGGGGAATCCCATGTCATACAGGCATGATGATGATATATCTGTCTAAAACCGAAAAACCGAACGACCGGCTGAATGTAACCGTTTAGTTCTTTTTCTATCGCAAGAAACGATCTGTTTAGATATAGTATAAAATTTCAAGCAGCTTTGGCGCGTCAAAAGTTGCGATATTCGATATCAAATTTTTTAAAATCATATTTATCCAATTCGCTACGATATATATATAGATCTATAGAGAGAGAGAGAGAGAGAGAGATCGAGATCTATGCCTAGTATGCCCAGCTGTCTTTAGAAAACCACTCACAAGAGAACGAGTTAGGGAAAGTGACATTTACATTTAAGCGGCGCTCTGGCAAATTGGGTTTTAATGCATCTCCACGATGTGTTATAGGCTATCAACCAATCACATTATTAGTGTTCCTAAAATCCATTTAACACTTAAGCTGCTGAATAAATGAAACACAAATTTCTACTCAATACTAAAAGCCCAAACATTGCGTTTTCAAAGTTGATTTCACCGGAAAGAAAATACCGTATCGGACGGTGTAGATCAAAGATCAGACTGCACGTTCTGTGCAGTCTGATCTTGATCTACACTGTCCGCAAAAGGTCAGTGGGTCGCGATTAGCAGCTTAAAGGTTAACTTTTTACCACATGACAGAATTTTAGACTGACCCGAATTCAAAGCATTTGCAGACAACATGAAAGTGAATCGAAAATTGAAATTTATTTTGGGAAGAATAGAAAACATTATGGGAAAGGAGGAAATGCTGGTTACCAAAACTCGGGATTGTGTGGTAAAGAGTTAATCCGATAACTTTCTGAATCTGGAGGTAGAGTGGTCCTTGGGCATGCAGAAGACTTTACATATAGTAAAAGTTTCGACTTCATATCAGCTTGCAAGCATGAACTGCGCATGCCTACATGGGGTCGGTACTCTTTACAGATACATTTAAACCCCCCTTTTTCACAGAGCATTTCTCATTAGTGTGTTATCACGATTCAACATGCGGTAACTAACCAAGAGATCCAAATAAACGAAATAGACACTTTCAGTCCAGGAATAGCCCAAGACCCAAATATTTACAATGTCAAGGAGGCCCATTTGTATGGTTTATCAGCAAAGCGGAAAGCGTAGATCAAAGATCAGACTGCATCCTTTGTGCAGTTTTGTACTGACTGTAAAATCAACTAAGTCAAAATCACTTAACCCTTAACCTCCTATATAATTGACATGAAAGTTGTGCCAGTACTGGTGTGAGAAAGCCAGGAAACACAAAGGTGCGTCACTGACCGCCATGATATGACCTGAGCTGTTAAAATGGCGTTAAACCTCAATACAAACCAATACAACTGAAACTTTCAAGTCGATAGTAAAAATCTAAATACTGCACTTTCAAAGGTACTTTTGGAGTAAAAAAATCTCCTTTTTGGACGATGTAGATCCAAGATCAGACTGCACGTTAAGTGCAGTCTGATCTAAATCTATATCGTCCGCAAAAGGTTCGTAAGTCGCGCTTAGAAACTTAAGGGTTGAAACTGTTTTTAACTGTCCCCTGCCCCATTACTTGGTGCCCTTTCCCGGCTCCGCCAGTACAATATTTCAGGGAATAACCGAATCTGTTGAAACAAGAATACCGATAAGTCCAAAATCACATTTTACCTATAGAAGCACACGATGAGGTAAGCGGACAATAAATTCTAAAAATAACCCGAAATACGGCACTTGTATACCAACATAACATGACATAAAGTTTATTTGGCATGAGATAAATACAATTTTAGAGCTAACTAGACGTATCTATATATAAGTAAATGACAAAGTGAAAATCTCTTCCTAGAGAAGAGTTGCACTCGTCACGACTCGGCCGATACTGTACCTACATTTAACTCACCGAATCACCCGAAGTTTGCCGAATGGGAAGAGTTAATCTATCCAGATGGTCTGAGGCCTCGATCCACGCTTCTAGCGCCTGCCACATGAGAATGTTTTGGGGCAAAAGGCACTACATAGAGCCAGAGCTTAGTATTGATGAAATCCAGTAAATCCGTGAATTAGTGAGCTGTCACCATGATATAACTGAAATGCCGTTGAAAGCGGGATAAAACACTAATTCATTAAAAGAAAAATCTTATTTGTAAGTTACTGTGACTGAGCGAGCCACAACCGCTGGGCCGTAAACTTACCTTTTTACCCTTGACAGTCATTCTGTGCAAAAATTGAATTAGGATCTTATAATAAAAAGATTTTACTCGTGCAGGTCAACGGGTAGCCTGGGTTCCTATTCACTGTTTTCTTTTATATACAAGTATTCTGACGTTTCGAGTACGTCGTCAAAAATTACAATAAGAATTACGAAACAGACTATATATAACAGGTTATTGTCACAGATCTATAGAGATCGTGATATTGAAATTACTGAGACACGGACCAATGGCTGGTCTAGTATCACATAACGTGGGTAATATCATATGAGCCGCGCTCTGCCAAAAGGAGGCTTAATGCATCTCCGTGATCCATGATACCAAACAAATCATCATAATATGAGCCATGCTCTGGCAAAAGGTGGCTTAATGCATCTCCGTGATCCATTATACCAAGCAAATCATCATAGTATGAGCCATGCTCTGGCAAAAGAGGGCTTAATGCATCTCCGTAATGCATTACACCAAGCAAGACATCACCTAATCACGGATCCATAAAATCCTTTTTGTCAAACAACTGACTGTATCATTAGGTAGACTGGTCCTTTGACATACAGAAAGTTGACTAATAGCGAAAAGTTTCGGCTCAGGTCAGCCTGCGCAGACTGCGCAGGCTGACCTGGGTCGATACTTTTCGCAGATGCATCAAGGCCCCTTTTCACAGAGCACGACTCATATAATTGTGGATCCATAGATGATCCGTTTTCTCTACTAACCGATTGAATCATGAGGCACGCTGGTCCTTTTACACGGCTGAAAATTGACCAAAAGCATCAGGTTTCGGCCTTGAGCCGATACTGTTTGCAGATACATTAAGCCCCCTTTTCCTCTGAGCATGGCTCATATATTCTAACATTATTTGGAGTGAAATACACACGAACATAATACATGTATAGGTAATGTCGTTGGGTTTTGTCACGTGTGTGTATGTTTTTCAAAATAGATCGGGTATTGATATTACTTTTTGACTTGGTATTGGTTAACACTCTGCTACAGTATGATAAATTATGCATCCGTTTCCCGTTAATTATGAGAAAATTCGTATAAGCAGAGCCTCCATTCTGATCCATTTCTACAGAGTTAACTTTTCTTTTTTGTTTTGTTTTTCTGGATACTGTGTTACTCCTGAATAAGATATATTTAAACTAAAACTCATTACGCCTTACGGATGCTACCCTTGAAGGTACGTTTCTTCTTCTTCTTCTTCTTCTTCAGAGAGAGAGAGAGAGAGAGAGAGTAAAATACATTTAAACTACGGATGCCACCCTAGTAGGTACGCTTCTTCTTCTTTTTCAGGTAGAGAGAGAGAGAGAGAGAGAGAGAGAGGGAGGGCGGGAGAGAGAGGAGGGAGAGAGAAAGGGCGAATATTTAATTACCGGTATATGAGCCATGCTCTGTGAAAAGGGGGTTTAATGCATCTCCATGATCAAGCAAATCATTACAGTATTATACATCCCTACAACCCGTCTTGTACAGGCCTAACAGTCGATAGAGTCATGAGGTACACTGGTCCTTTGACATGTAGAAAACTGACTAAAAGCAAAAAGTTTCGGCTCAGGTCAGCCTACGCGGAGTGCGCAGGCTGACCTGAGTCGATACTTTTTGCAAATTCATTAAGCTCCTAGCATGGCTCATATATTCTAGATCGTAGATCTGAGCCTTTCATCATGACGTATGTTGATTCGGATACATGCCAGGTTTTTACTGTTTACAGATATGTCACTTTATGGCATCTATTTTCACCTACGTCACGTGATCATGACTTCAGTATAACCATGGCAGCAGGCGATAACTTTATCATCCGTGTTGATGAACCCAGTGGCATTTACAGCCCGGGGTATCCTGTATCTGGAAGGGTTGAATTGCAACTGAAGAAAGAAGTTAAAATTAAGGGTATGTTACTTCCTCTCCAGTTCTGTTTAGGTACTGATAATGGTATACTTGGTTTTCATCCTTTGCACTCTTCAGGAATATTTAGGAATAAATATCTCCAACAAAATTTATCAAACCGCTGTATGGATCGCTTTGATGCATTTCAATGGTCATAGTTAGTGTGTTAATTTCATTTTGCAAATACATTGCAGGAGCTATAACCTACATTTTAATCACAAGTAAAATTATAAAAAACTTCAATGTCTCTAAGTGAAGCAAGGATTAGGAAAAAAAAGGGAATAGAAGGACGTAGTTGGTTTGGTTAGCTTTTTTTTAAAGGGAGATAATTGGAATTTCACTGTTTTCGTCCCATTGACAAGTTAATATCAATTTACTCTTTACCGAACAATCCCGAGTTTTAACGATCCCATACAGAGAAAGAAGCTTTATGAAAACATTGGGGGAACCGGAGAAAATGCAGGTAACTACAACGTTTTCTACTCATCCAAAGACGAATTGCGGTTTTTGATTTACATTTGGTCTTTTATCTGCAAACGCTTTCAATTTTGACGCGTGCAAAACTTTGTCGTCTGGTACAGAGTTTAGCTTGAACTCTTTTGGCGCCAAATATGTAACCCACACTCTGGGAAAAGGAGGCTTAATGCATTTTCGTGATGCATGATACCAATAAAGTCGTCACAGTATTATACATCCCTAAAATCTGTTTTGTATAACAACCTACTGAATCAGGAGGTACACTGGTCCTCTGATATGCGGACAATTAACCAAAAGCAAAACGTTCCGGTCCAAGTCAGCCTGTGCGGACTGGGCAGGCTGAACTTGGTCGATTATTTTTGCATCGTTTAGTGCCATTTCTCCTTTTGCCAGTAAAATACCCCTGTCCTGATGACCTTGACATTGGATTAACCTTTATACACCAATACTGCCATCTTGACAATTACCAAAGTCAATGGATTAAGCGTCTCATAATTTGAGTCATGCTCTATGAAAAGGGAGCTTAATGCATTTCCGTGATACACGATACCAAGCAAGTCATTACATGATCATAGATCAACAAAATCCATTTTGTATAACAACCGACTGTATCATGAGGTAAACTGGTCCTTGGACATGCAGAAAATTGCCCAATACCAAAAAGTTCCGGTTCAGGTCAGCCTGCGCGCACTGCACAGGCTGATTTGGATCGATACCTTTTTGGAGATGCATTAAGACCCCTTTTCACGGAGTATGGCTCATCTATTTTAGATATTTCCCTGTGATATTTCTCTTATGTCACCTAGAAAAACATGAACAATAACGAGGGTTTCTTTGCAGAAATCCGAGTAACTTTTTATGGGTATTCCGAGGTTATGTGGAAAATCAGAAAAAATGGCAGGCTTTATATGGGAAAAGAAACCTTCTTCGAAAATACTGCAGTTTTGATGGAAAGTGGTAGGTACATATTTTTTTAAACCTTTAAGCTGGTAGGCGTGGCTCACTGACCTTTTGCGGACAGTGTAGATCAAGATCAGACTGCACATAACGTGCTGTCAGATCTTGGATCTACACTGTCCGCTAAGGAGATATTTTTTCTCCAAAAAGAAATTTTGAAATAACAGCATTCGGCTACCGGCTTGAAAGTTTTTTTATTTCTTATATAGCAGGACAAAGACAAAAGATTAATTGTTCGTCACTAGAAAATCTTTGGGTTTTTTTCCCCCACATTTTTTTTAAAGAGGATCTTCTGCAAGGTGGTGATGCATTTTAACATTTAAAGCCCCGAGTAAACCTATTAGAGATTTTCATCCTAGAAATACGACCCAAATACATGTAATTGCAATTTCATGGTTGCTTTCGTCTGCATTGTTTCACGTTTTATGCAGCCTGATCGTGATCTACACAATTTTTTTGTAATGATGAGCAACTTAAGCTTTTTTTCTGTAATGATGAGCAACTTAAGCTTTTTTCTGTAATGCTGAGCAGCTTAAGTTTTTTTTTTCTGTAATGGTGAGCAACTTTAACTTTTTTTCCTGTAATGGTGAGCAATTAAAGCTTTATTTCTGTAATGGTGAGCAACTTAAGCTTTTTCCCTGTAATGGTGAGCAACTTAAGTTTTTTTCCCCCGTAACGGTGAGCAACATAAGCTTTTTTTCCTGTAATGGTGAGCAACTTAAGCTCTTTGTCTGTAATTGTGAGCAACGTAAGCTTTTTTTGTAATGGTGAGCAACTTAGGCTCTTTGTCTGTAATGGTGAGCAACGTAAGCTTCTTTTCTTTAATGGTGAGCAACTTAAGCTTTTTTTTTTTTTTTTTTTCTGTAATGGTGAGCAACTTAAGATTTTTTTTTGTAATGGTGGGCAACCTAAGCTTAAATTTTGCAACTTTACACCAATGAAGAATTTAGATTTTTTGCCCTCTTTCATTGTTATAGGAAGCAACGACGAAATATTACCCCCGGGCACCCACAGTTACCCATTCACATTCCAAATACCCGAGGGCGTACCGTCATCTCTCGAAACACCACATGCAAAAATACGTTACACTCTTCTAGGTGTACTGGATCGACCGTGGTCCATCAATCAAGAAACGAAATCCTTCATTACAGTGCTAGACATGTTGGATCTCAACAAAGTCCCCGGACCAACGGTTTGTTCGTTTCATTACCTCGGGTTCATTTTTTATTTGTAGCGTTTGTTTCCGTTTAACCCTTCCCCAAAGAGACTTTGAAATTGACGGTATCTGCAGACAACCATTTTGAAACTGATACAGTATGAGCTGAAGTGTTCTGATCATGTAAGAAGAAAACATGTCAGAAACGAAGCATTTCTTCCGGAGTGCTTCCAAAGGTCTCTTTCTATAAACACGTTAACCAGTTTCATTTGTTTCGTTTAACCCTTTACCAAACAATAAAGCAATTTAGAACCCTGAGGTGGAAGTCTTTTGAAAAGTTTGCTTTTAAATAGCATTTTCTGTTTTTCCAACAATGTTTTCTACCCTTTCAAAGACAAATTCCGTCATTCTAACCATGCTGAATTTATTCTCTGCAAGTGCTTTCAATTTGGATGAGTCTAAAAATTTTTCGTTTGGTAAAGAGTTAAAGTCTAAGCAAAATTGATAACTAACCGTTTATCATCAGCATGGTATTGACAATAGATGATCTTGTGGTCGTCGTAGATCAAGATCAGACTTCAGAGAAAGTTGAGTTTGATTGTGATCTACGCTTGAAATCATATTTTGTCGCGCTCTCTGACTAGTAAGCTTTGAGATTTACCTTTTCAAAAGTAGGCCTAATTCTTCCCAGCTTTCAAAAGAGGGACGAGTCATCTATTTGTAAATGTGAGTTTTTTTTTCAGCAGTTTATTCAACGTGAGCATTAGATTAAAGTTTGCAAATGACAGTTGTTTCACCGTGACTTCTTTACTTGTCAACGAGTAACGTTTACTTTGTTATAATTAATTCACGACAGATCGATAACTATTTCAGAGAACACTGTCATTCTAGAATTAAATCACTAAACAAACAAAGAGGCCGGACCGCTAGGCTTTGTTCTCCACGATGATTTATTCAAGAGAAGATACAAGTTAAATCTGAAACCATATTTGACTGTTTATAGTTTAAACATATACAATTTTATTTAATAGATGGATGGGGTCGGGCCACAAGTTCTTGTATTTGTTTGTTTGAAGCAGGATTCACACCGCTTTCAACGACATTTTATTTATGTCACGATAAAGCCCATGCGGCAAACCTCGGGTGGTCCGTTGATCAAGTTAGATGTACAGAATCGGCCGAGCTGTGACGAGTGGTAAAGTGGTACCCGTTGTATCTCCCGTAACCGTCCGACAGGTTGATACGAAGATCGACAACAGGCTGCCAGACAAGTGGATGACAGCTCGTTATGTTTTTCCGTGTTTTACTAATGCTGTGTTATTTTTATAGGGCAGCGCCCAATTCGAAGACAACCAATCAAATAGATACTGCTGCAAGGTAGTGGGCCCCGTCTCCTGCACAATAAAAACAGACAGAAAGGGTTATGTACCCGGCGAGGCGATAGTTTTCAGCGCAGAAGTGAACAACCTAGGAAGCAACGACATGGAGCAGGCCACGGCTCAACTAGTCATGGTAAAAATAGTGACCAACCATTAAAAAAAAACGTTCCCGTGTTTTAACCCTTTCTCAAAAAGAGAAAATGCTGGTAACCAGCATTTTTTTTCTTTTCCCACAACGCTTTCAATGGGCCATTTTCCTCAGAGTTGTGTTTTTTCAGCCGTCGACAGAGATCGAGTTTACAAATATATTTAAGGTAAACCCTTATCCTGCTAAATAAGTGAAATGAAACCTTCAATCCGATAGTAAAACCCCAAAACCTGCTATTTCAAAGGTATTTTTGAGAAAAAAATATCTCCTTACCGGGCAGCGTAGATCCAAGATCAGACTGCACCGTCAGTGCATTCTGATCTTGATTTACACTGTTCGCAGAAGGTCAGAGAGTCGTGCTTATCAGCTTACTGTAAACAAGAAGATTCTCAAAGTCGTTTGCTTTATATATATCTATTTCAGGCGATAAAGTCAAAAGAATGCGTCAGCTCTACAAAACGACAAAATCTATAACTGCCCAAACTGACAGCATTTCTAAGATCTACATTGTATATACCACAAATTAAAAGTGGCTCAAATGACAGGTTTTGCCATTGAAAGAATAGAAAGTATTGTTGGAAAAGGAGAAAATACTGATAACCAGCATTTTCTCCTTTTCCCCCACAATGTTTACACCCTTTATCAAACAATCCCGAGAATTAACAACACTGTGGAAGGAGGCTTTTGAAAAGATTGTGGGAAAAGGAGAACATGCTAGTTACCAGCATTTTCTCTTTATCCCACGATGTTTTCTACCTTTGCAATATGAAATCTCATCATTAGAGCCATTTTTAGTTTCTCCTCTACATATGCCTTTTTTTAGCCTGGTTTCCAGTCCGATCATTTTTTTTTTTCCTTTTTTTTATATTTGGACTTTACTTTGTCAAAAATGACAAAGATAATTTTGAATATAAAAAAAGGAAAAAGTGACTGGACTGGAAGCCAGGCTAGTTTTCATTCTGGATGAGTCAAAACGTTTGTTGTGTGGTAAAGGGTTAAACGACTCCGATATCATGATCAGGATGGTTAAATTTTGTTTTGGTTTAAAACTAGATTCTTTATGTCTGAAAATGCCTACAGGAGGGATGTTATGTAGATGACTACAATTTTGACGTCATAAAGAAAGGTGTATTATATGAAATACCACATGGGCCATTACAAGCTGGCGGTTCGAGTGTCTGGACGAAAGAAAAACTACCCATACCGCCCGTACCACCGTCCATGTTGAACAGGCTACAGAACCTCAATATTAGGTACAGCATTGCAGTGAGTATTATATAGATCTACTTATTTATCATTATACCAAGTTTATTAGAAAGAATATCAAACATGCGTGTAGTTGCCTATAGATACGTGAATGCATGATTGATTTCACACAATTCTAGCCAAAGATTTTACTTTTTAACCCTTTACCACACGATGACGACTTTTAACGACCCCAAAAAAGAAGCTTTTAAAAAGATAGAGGGGAAAGGAGAAAAATGCTGGTAATGTTCTCCTTGTCCCACGATGTGTCCTATTCTAGATACATTTACGTAAGATCATTTACATTTTTGAGTTATACTTAATTTATCGTCTGCAAATCCTTTCAATTTGGGCAATTCTAAAATCCTGTCGTTTGGTACAGAGTTAAATACTTGTAATCGATCTTCAATCTTAAAATACAACATCTCAGATCGTTCTCAGACCTCCGCCATCACGCCAGAGTGCACTTTTATACCAAAAATGTTTACAACGGGTGTGCTACCCAGACCTAGGCTACTGCTCCCCTGAATGCACAGGAAGATATATGCCTAGTGACGCTACGAAGATAGGACCAGTTACGCCCCCGGTAATTTCCTGTGGCTAAGTCAGTTTCCATTCTTCTCGATATCGACAAAGACGTGGTGATCAATGTTAGGCTAATCATGGTGGTACATGTATATGCCTGTGTACACATGCTTGATAGTCATACATGTAGCCTAAACTTTTCCACCGAAACACTTAGATGAAATAGGATGTGAATAGCCAGCATACTTAAAAACATATTTGTATAAAAATATTGACAGACCGTGAATTAGAGGCATTAAATGGATGTTTAATTTAAACCGACTCGTCAAGTATGGTACATTTTTAAGCCTTTACCAAAGAATTCCGGGTTTTAACGACCCTGAGAAAGAAGCCTTTTGTAAACATTGTGGGAAAAGGAGAAAATGCAGCATTTTCTCCTTTTCCCACAATGTTTTCTGTCCTTCCCGAAACAAATTTCAATTTTTGAGTCACATTAATTATGTCGTCTGCAAATGCTTTCAATTTGGACAAGTCTAAAATTTTGTCATTTGGTAAAGAGTTAAGAGCACATGGCACAGTACATTATCATGAAAAAAATTCGACTAAGATGGTCAAACTATTAACTCGTACAAACAAACAAACAAAAGAAATATTAAACCATCTTCAAACCAAATTTTAGTGTCTAAGGATTCTAAATTGAATAACCATTTTTATCTTACAGATTACCGTGAATCCATCAGGAGCTGGCAAAGATTTCTATTTCCCGCTTGAAGTTATAATTGGCAACATACCATTAGCGGATGTTGCGTCACAACATGGGATTTCCCTTCCTGCTGACGTTAAATATGACGTACAGACAACTCCTAAAATAAGTAAGCATGAATGAAACTAATAGATTAGTCTGGATTACCTGCCCCTACCACAACATTATCGGGTCAGGCAAAGCGCAATAATGGCGGCCTCCTAGGTGTCCTCAAGCATACACTTACATGCTTCCCCGTTTTCCCCGATTTCATGTGATACAGTTTGATCAGTGAATAAAATGAGATCAATTTCATACAAAAAATACATTACCGAATCTTAAAAGTGCTGTCGGGGTATGGTTTAAATATAAACTTGACTAGGAATCATTTAAAAAAGTAACCCTGTTTTCGGACGTTATATAGGTCCATTGACATTTCGGATACTTAAAGCATTTCTGATATGTAGTTCTTCTCGCTAAATAAGAACGACATGTGGAAAAACTCACTGCCATTACTTTATTGCAAGTGATCTGTTTTGAATTCCGCCTATGATCCAATTTGATCATGTGAAATAATATTTCGTCTCCTCTGCATATTACCAATGGGGGCCGCCATTATTGCGCCTTGCCTGAGGTACTCTTGAAGTACGGCGGGGTACAAGACTACTAACGGATTAGTTCACATGCCCAATCGATCTAGTTTATTTGAAGGGCTTTAGACCTAATCCGTGTTTTTGTCTCAAAACTAGTTTGTATTTGCTGGATTTCCCTGCCAGTGTAACAACTAGTTCAAAGCATTGCCGGGTCCCCATGATTCCTCATATATCTATTTATGAATGAGAAATGTATTCTCACGTGCTGAAATACAATGTAATAGTTGGATAAAGGCCCATGCCATTTTATTGGCGTAAGTTTTATCTATCATCTACACAGCTGATAGCAGGGGATGGCGGGGTTAAAGCCTGGGCCCCGACATCAGCCTAAGTACGTCTTTTTGAAGAAAAAGAAAGAAAGACAATGCAGAATACGTCGAAGATCCACCCAGGTTTTAGTCACTGACCTATTTGATAAAAGTCTCGGATAAATAAACAGTAATTTGCAAATGGTCAAAAATTCCGACGATTCTGCAGGCCACCGAGGGCCTGTTTATGACACTAAAACACAAGAATTGCTACCGTTAGGCCTAATTGATACTCCGCGGCGATTACTCAAACTTTAGCAAATACAAGTAATTGTGATAGGGAGTAATCCTTTTCTTGTATTTGTTTATCTAAAATTTATTTATTTATTTGTTTTCATTTTTCTGTAACCCATTACTGTACAATCTACATGTTCATTTTAGAGACGCCGTTTTTTTTTTTTTTTTTTCAAGAAACTACTCCTGTTCCAACGATGATTGGATAAGTATCACACCTTGAAAAATACATCAAATGGAAATTTTCACTTTTCAATTATATGCAAAACAGTACAGTAAAAAGACGCAGTTGATGGTGTGGTCATTATCTCTCTTCTCATATTTAAGTACCAATGAGATTCTTCAAGTACCCCTAACGCCGTCCATCTTTTTTAAAGGACATATGCCACAGTTCCCTCTCCTCAACGGTTTGCGTGTTTCTTTCTTTTTTTAACTCTATTATATTCCACTGGGTTAGTATGACAGTAAGAAAGTATATCTTTATCTATAATATGTCGGGTGACTTTTAAAAATGTGGAAATCACAGACGAAGAAGAAAAAGGGCAGATTTGTAAATGATTGGTATGCCAAATCATGCCAAAATAGACTTTTAATATAAGGGGAGGCAGTTCATTTTGTCATTCACTCTTAAAAAAAGCACCGTATCTCTTAATAATGCCCAGCTTGATATACTTGTTTTTATTTCTTTTACAAGATATTAGAAAGTACTATTTCTGTGCCAAATTTTTTTCAAAAAATCTGTCAGCTAACTTTTTTTTTTTTTGCAGAAAAATTATCAGGAACAAAGTCTTTGTTAACACATTAGAACATGTCTTCCACTACTCCTGTGGTCTGTCTTGTGTCTTAATTCTTTCGATTAACCCTATTTACTGTTGGCAACCATCACATTTCCAAGATTCAAGTCATTTATTTGAGCACTATTTGTTACTTTAGGTCCATTTTTTTAGGTTTGAAATTAAAGCCTATTTTCTGAAATTTTGACAAGAGTTATCTCCTCTGAAGAACTGTATCTTTGTAGTTTGCCCCCCCAGTAACATATGATTTTCTTTTAATTTCTTTCCTCCGCATAAATTGTATTATTATCTAAGCGAAAATAGAAAGAATCTGTCTGAAGGAAAAACTGTGGCATATGTCCTCAACTCTTTACCAAACGACAAAATGTTAGACTGGTCCATATTGAAAGCATTTGCAGACGAGAAATTAAATGTAACTTAATTAATGATTTCTGTTTATGATAGAGTAGAAAACATTGCGGGAAAAGGAGAAAATGCTGTTTACCAGCATTTTCTCCTTTTCCCACAATGTTTTCAAAAGCCTTATCTTTCAGGGTCGTTAAAAGTCGGGATTATGTGGTAAAGAGTTAAGAATCTATTTCTGTTTCCTTTACTTTTATTGTAGCTAGGGCCGTATACATGGAAAGCATCTTGGGTCGATTTACAACAAAGAATTACAGACAAACTTTCGATCACCAGGGAATGCAAGAGTTTGCTCCCTTGTACCCTTATTACACGTGGGATGTTGGTGACCCGGGGAGTGTGTTTAATGTTCAAACAGAGTGGTGACTTGATGTTTTTGTATGAATGCTGTTTTGTGGTGTCTTTAACAGTAATTTAAGTTAACCCTTTACCACACAACCCCAACTTTCAACGATCCTGAGAGAGAAGGCTTTTGCAAACATTGTGGGAAAAGAAGAAAATGCAGGAAACCAGCATTTTCTCCTTTTTCTTACAATGTTTTCTACCTATAAAAAAATAGACAAATACTATCATTGTAAAACCATTCGAATTGTTGTCTGTAAATTCCTTATATGGACTGGTCTAAAAATCATTTTGCAGTGTGGTAAAGGGTTAATGCTATTGTGTGGCTGGCCACCAATTCATGACTTTCCAGGATTATACAAGCACTCAACAGTGTCTTGCCTAAGGATACTGCAACATGACAAGGGCCACCAGTTGACACTGAACCAGGGTCTTCTGGTTGAAAATCCGTCATCTGAACCATGCAGCCATAGAGAACCCTCTCCAACTTTCCATGAAGTGACAAATCAAGATAGAGGCTCATGATTCCACATTTAGCATTCCCAAAAGGACTTTGTTAACCCTTTACCATACAATCCTCGGGAAGTAAACCTTTTAAAACTACAGTGGTGAAAGGAGAAATTTCTGGTAACTAGCATTTTCTCCTTTTGCCACAATGTTTTCTACCCTATTAAAGATAAATTCCATTATTTGAGCTCTATCTAAATTGTCATCTGCATATGCTTTCAGTTGTCCTGTGGTAAAGAGTTAGGCCCTCATCAAACAATCCAGTGTTCTTACAGTCCTGAGGAAAAATGGTTTTGAAAACATTGTTGGAACAGCAGAAAATAATGGTAACTAGCATTTTTTTTTTACAACGCTTTCTACCCTTCTGAAGAAAAATCATGTCATTGGATCTACCTCTGATTTTTTTTTTCGTCTGCAATGCTTTCAATATGGGCTAAATATAAATCCGTGTGGTTTGGTAGATATATAATCATTACAACACAATCCCATGTTTATACCGTCCTGAGGTAAGAAAGCTTTTGAAAAGTTTGTAAAAGAAAAAGGAGAAAGTGCTGGTAATGTTTCTATCCCTTTCCAGATGAACCTCGACACTTGTATCAAGTTGAAATTTTCGAATGCCACTGCTTTCAATTTGGATAAGTCTTGGACTTTGTCGTCTGGTAGAATTAACCCTTATCCTGCTAAATAAAAAAAATGAAACTTTCGAGCCAATAGTAAAAAGCCAATTATCCTACATTTTACCGGTATTTCAAAGGTATTCTTGGAGGAAAGATATCTTCTTATCAGACAGTGTAGATCCAAGATCAGACTGCACATTCTGTGCAGTCTCATCTTGATCTGTACTGTCTGCAAAAGATCAGTGAGTTGCGCTTAGAAGCCAAAGGGTTAATCTGTGATTGTACACACACACCTACATTTTACCAGTATTTCAAATGTATTCTTGGAGGAAAGATATCTTCTTATCGGACAGTGTAGATCCAAGATCAGACTGCACATTCTGTGCAGTCTGATCTTGATCTGTACTGTCTGCAAAAGGTCAGTGAGTCGTGCATAGAAGCCTAAGGGTTAGTCTGTGATTGTACACATACAACTGAATTATTACCAAACACGGGACTGTTTGGTAAAAGGTTAACTACTAGTGTTAATCAGACCCTGAGACAGCGTTGTCACTAATTTCGACTTGTGTGCATTATCATACAGATCAGCCTGCTTTACCACTCTGTCCGATCCTAACTTATTTTTTACTCTGTCGCTGTTACAAAGAAGGCTTCATTTCTTCATGTAACCCATGCAAGCTCCAGTAAGACTTAAAGACTACATGGTTGCACTGGCTGGCCTGGGTTTCGTTTTTTCCTGATTTAATGTTCTTTCTTAAGTATTGATGTCGGCTTAAACTTCATGTTACCTTTAAAGGCCCAAAAGCAGTCAAAAGTAAACAATGAGAATGGTAAAATGTATTTAAATTAAAATCATACCATTTAAAAGTTTGGAAATTATTGTGGAGATGACAATCTGTTATTGCACGGTGGGTCCAAGTGTTAGTCATTGGCTGCCACAAAAATGAATTTTAAAATTACGTCAAAAGTTGCCAGGTTGCTCTGTCTTTTGTTCACTTTTTACCTGGTTTTGAAATTCATTTTTCTGCCAGCGACTAACATTTGGACCAAACATACAATAACAGATTGTCTTCACAATTCTGTCCATACTTTTAAATGGAATGAATTATATTTAGATGCATTTTAACCCTTTCCCAAACGATAAATTTTAGGTTGGTCCAAATTGAAAGAGTTTGCAGACGACAATTTCAAATTTGATGGAAATGGCAGAAAGTTATCAAAAAAGGTAGAAAACACTGTGGGAAAAGGAGAAATTGCTCGTTACGAGCAATTTCTCCTTTTCCCACAGTGTTTTCAAAAGACTTGTACTGCAGACACGTGAAAACCAGGGCTTGTTTGGGAAACGGTTAACAAACCATTATTTACTTTGGTCAGATATTGTGACTTTTAAGCTGCTAAATAGATGAAATGAAAATACATACCCCTCAATAGTAAAAACCCATATATTGCAATTTCAAAATTGATTTCACCGGAAAGAAGATACAGTATCGGACAGTGTAGCTCAAGATCAGACTGCACATTTTGTGCAGTCTGATCTTGATCTACACTGTCCGCCAAAGCACCCCAAGTTGCGCTTAGCAGTCAAAGAGTTAACATGACAGTTAAAACCCCACTTATGCTAAGTTTTGCTTTTGACCATACATTGAAAAAAATGTTCAGTATATTTGTTTTTTTTTTTTTCATCCAAGGTTTCTTATATACATGAGCCATGCTCTGTGAAAAGTGGGTTTAATGCATCTGCCAAAAAAGTATTCAGCCTCTGCCGGCTGCCATGGGTCTAAACTTTTTGCTTTATTGTAAGTTTTCTGCACACCTATGGACAATTCTGTACCCTGATTCAGTGGGTTGTTGGACAAAATAATTTTATGGCTCCATAATTATGTGATGACTTGCTTGGTATAATACATCATGGGGATGCACTAAACCCCCTTAAGCCAGAGCATGACACATATAAATTGCTCTATGCTGTAATTTGACTTTAACCCTTAACAATGCTGCCTTTTAACGACCCTGAGAAAGAAGCCTTTTGAAAACATTTTGGGAAAAGGAGAAAATGCTGGTAACCAGCATTTTCTCCTTTTCCCAAAATGTTTTCTACCCTATCAAATAAAAACCGAAACATTTGAGCCACACTGAAATTGTCGTCTGCAAATGCTTTCAATCTGGACAAGGCTGAAATTTTGTCGTCTGGTAAAAAGTTAAATCAATAGTATGGATCTTGACTTCAATCCTTATGATACAGAATTAATCATGTGAACTTGTCCTGAATTGGAGATCAGTGGCTGATGTGTATGAAGCATAACTGCTGGTGCAAGTACAGTAACTGTGGTTGACTATTGTTTGAACAGCAAAAACTTCAACTTTTGAGGCCCTCTAATTTTTTTTTTTTTTTACTATTATTTGGGTTTTATTTTTATGATTCAATCTGGGAGACTTGCATGCATTTGCTTACACTTTTTTTTTCCACGCTCAACCATAGATTTTTTCCTGACAACCAGTCAAACTTTAGCTCACATTATGTGGTATAGCATACAACAAAAAAATGAAGAAGTATGAACTGGTTAAGTTCCATAAACAACCTCCAAAGTATTGTTATAGATTAATTTTTATGGTCAAAGGGACACGGTGTCTTTAAGATTACCATCCTATGATTGTGACCAAAATCCAATTGAGCTAATACTGGGTGAACTGAAAAAATTATCGCTAAAGACAATTCAAAACAAACTTTCGGGTCTAAGTGTCAGGTGGTTTTGAACACATACCTTAACAGAAGTGGTATAAAATGTGAGGCCATGCCGAAAATAAAATTGGGGCCAAATATTGGAGAACAGACACCATATAAGAGAACATTGGACAAATCATTTTAGACTTTGAGGATTTGTATGAAAGTGATAAAAGTGATTTCTAAGGTAAGGTATAGAACTATATCATTTGTACAAAAACCGATTTCAGGGCCACATATTTAACTAAAGTGAGGTACTTAAGTTATGCACTTGTTCAGTCATGTTTGCTGTTCTGGTCAGCATGCGTCGTAGAAGCTGAAGGTCAAGCTTCAGAAGAAAAAAATTAACATTACTGGAATCGGCAAAATGCTTATTTTTGTGGAAGAAAAATTTTGTTTCCCACTGTGAGAGTTGGTAGGGTCATTTTAAAGAACCTTGAAAAGTTTCATAAAAATTGATAGCGAATTTTTCAAGATATTTCGAAATTCAGGGGGTCCCAACGAACTTCAAAATACCTATACAAGTATACAACGACGGTACTGAGCTGCACCATTCATTTATCAAGATTTAATAATGTTATTGCATAAGAGGAAATGAGGTGCAAAGAATACTCGGCTCGTAAAATTATGACGCGTGGAAAAAAATAAAGCGTTGTCGGCAGGATTCGAACCTGCGCGGGAAGATCCCAATGGATTTCTAGTCCATCGCCTTAACCACTCGGCCACGACAACTCCTTATGTAAAATGTTGAAAATATTATTATTTATTGTTAAATAAGCTCCTTCTCTTCTCGACGTGGTCTCCACCAAACGAATTGTTTTAACGTTCGATAATACGTATTGAGCTCAAATAAACTTATTTCCATTGCAAATTCTGAAATATTGGGATGGTAATTCAAGAGTAACTTACAACGCCAGAGTTAAGCCGAAGTATCGAACTACTGTTTAAATCATGTTACGCGTAAAATGGGATTTTGAGGTCCACCTTATTTTGAGGGGAAAAGGGCAGTGGATCTCTTTAATTTACACTTGTTTCTTAATCATGTTGTATTTTTTCGCGTTAAAAATGTTTTGAGTAACACGTCAAGACACGAATGGAAATTTCAGGCAAAATAAATACGTTCAATGAAGCTTTCTAAGGTAGACAACACGTACATGTACTTTTACATTGGTGATCTCCCTTGCCACGCTTAGAATCAAAGCGCATGAGGAATAAACTGCAGAAAAATCAAACCTCCGTTAGTTACCACAGTGACTTTTTTTGGAGAGAGTTCATTCCACCTCTCACTTATTATTAACCCTTATCCTGCTAAAACAGTTAAGAGAAACTTTCAAGCCGATAGTGAAAACCAGAATAATGCTGTTTCAAATTTACATTTTGAGGAAAATATCTCCTTATTGGACAGTGTAGATCCAAGATCAGACTGCACATTCTGTGCAGTCTGATCTTAATCTACACTGTCCGCAAAAGGTCAATGAGTTGCCCTTAGCAGCCTAAGGTTTAAGCTGTGTTCGGGGAATAAATTTTAAAGTCAACAGTATTTAGAACATTTAGGTTTAAACAATAAGTCATATTTATTTTATATCGATAATATTTAGAACATTTGCTGATGACAAATTTGGCGTATATGATTGAATTTGTCAGGGAAGAAGTAGGAAACATTGCGGACAAAGGAGAAAATGCTGGTTACTAGAATTTTCTCTATTTCCAGCGATATTTTCAGAACCGTTCTTTCTTAGGGTCGTTAAAGAACAAGATCGCTTGATAAGGGGTTCTAACTGACCGTATTTACTCGATTCATCATGTGTTCTGAAACCAGAATACAGATCTAACTGTTCATCTATAGGCATAGCTGATCATCTGTGATTGTCCTTGGGCAAGGCAGTTCAGAGCCCCAATCTAGGGCCCGTGAAAACTATGCTATACGAGTAAATGACTATGTGAGCTGATATAACTATGATATGATTATGACTAAAAACCTTTAATTGTGTTAAGCACTTGTAAAAATGTTAGAAAAGCATAGAAGAGTGCACTTGCACTTTTACTACATTCAGTTTTAGCTAGTACACACCGATCTTGATTTTTGTCACTTCCGTATAAAATATATACAGCCCTCCACATGTACATAGTCCCGATCATATACTTGCAGAAACCATGTCAGATTGATGGATCAAATTGCTACTTCTTGGTAAGTAATAAAATAACAGTTACTGCTCGTCCCGCTTGGCAAAATAACTTTGAATCCACACAGTTGACTCAGTCCCATCACCGAGAAGTAGTAGAAAGGGAATGATCATACCTCAGTCTGTATCCCACATACTTGGCACACCACAAGAAGGATGAACTGACAAACAACTGACCCCTGCATATCGTACTCTAATCGAGATGTTACTTACAGATTTGAGTATAAATATATGCATATCATTTGCCGTGTGATCCGCAAGATTTACTTTGTGAAAAACTGTCATCTTTTGAGACCACATTGATGCCCTTCATTCTGTTAACTTGCCCTTGATATAGAGATAACCTATGATTTAATCCATTCTTTTTTTTTTTTTACCTTAGTACATGTACATTCTAGCAATTGTGGACTTTTAAAGTTGTATAAGTATCATCCCGTGTTACTTACATTGTATAATCAAAGCGCTGACGCACTGAAGGCAGCGGGTTTGTGCCAGCTACAGATCTTATTACTTTCTTTGCACAGGTTTCCTTTATACTTGACTTGAAGTAAAAAGGTGCCTTAATCGATCTGCAAACAGTATAGACTTAGGTCAGCCTGTGCAGGCAGTCAGTCTGTGCAGTCTTCACAGGCTGACCTGGGCTGAAACTTTTCGCCATTGGTCCATTTTCTGTACATCGAAGGGTCGGTCTATGGATCAATAATTATTTATGTCTTGCTTGGTATAATCCATCACGAGGATGCAAGAAGCCCCCTTTTGCCAAAGCACAGCTCATTTGTTTGTGGCTAAAATAAAGATAAAATCTAGTACATGAGCACAGGCAGAAAACAAGACTTGAATAAATGATATTAATCCTTTCCAAAACAATCCCAAGTTTTTATGACCCCGTGGAAGAGGCCTTTAAGGATATTTGTGGAAATGGAGAAAGTGCTTCTAACCAATGTTTTCTATTATATCAATCCGTAACATTTATGAAATTCTTGAAAGGTATCTTAAAGTACTGAAAACCAGTCTTAGTATAATTTTGAGGTTTTACACCTCAAAATCCTTGTAGGCCAAATAATGTGCTTTATAAAAGTTTTGCCGATCCCTTTTAAGGAGTTTGTAGCTCAAAGACTTGAAGTTGGTACCGCTGGTTTAAATTTCCAGCATGGTCTTCTTTCTGATCCACTTATCATTTATGCCATATTGTTATTCAGTGCATGACCTTAAGGAAATAGCCAAGAAACGCATGCATAGGTACACTGGCAGCTGTTATGACCCAAGCTGTTTAAATTTCATTAACTGCTAATAAATTATACTGAAAGAAGCCATTTGCAGACAAAAATTGAAACATGGCTCAAAAACAGTGTACATCTTTGATAGGGTAGAAAACATTGTTGGAAAAGGAGAAAATGCTGCTTACCAGCATTTTCTCCCATTCCTACAATGTTTGTAAAAAGTTATGTTCTAAGGGTCGTTAAAACTTGAGATTGTGTTGTACAAGTAAATGCATAATATAATTTGCAGTTATAACTACTTTTAACTCTTTACCACTCAATGCCGACTTCTAACAACCTTGAGAAAAAAGCCTTGTGAAAACAGTCTGGGAAAGGAGAAAATGCTGGGAACCAACATTTTCTCTATTATCCACAATGTTTTCTATCCTATAAAATAAAACTTGTACCATTTGAGCCACAATGAAATTGTCGTCTGCAAATGCTTTCAGTTTGAACACAGCTGAAATTTTGCCGTCTGCCAAAGGCTTAATGGGTGACTTTTCGTGTAACATTGCCTGTCATAGCCGAATCCGTACGACTTTGGCGATAAAAGGCGATGTTACACGAATCCCATGACGATGCCCTATGCTCAAAATTCATCATGCAAACAAACACCGACAAGAAAAAGTCGATGCAAAGAATCAAAGTCGCCGCAAATTTTTTTTATTTAATGCTTCAAGAAAGCCAGGGCAAATAAGTAAATGTCAGTTTTCATCAGCAGATTTTTTAACACATTATGAAATTGATGTGACTGTGAATCTATATCAAAAGTTGTCTTCTGTTACAGTATCTAATACCCTCGCATAGCGCTCTCTGAACTCTTTTCCAAACGAAAAATATCAGACTCTTCCAAATTCAAAGAGTTGACAGACGACAATTTAAAAAGCTGCAAAAATGGTAGAAAATTCGCTAGTAGTGGGGGGAAAAGTATTTGTTAAAGGAGAAATTGCTTATAACGAGTAATTTCTCCTTATCCAACATGTTTTTCCAAAAGAATTTGACAGCGCACGTGATAACCCGCGTTTGTTTGGGAAAGTGTTGAAAACAGGGTCAAGTTACTAAAATGTTGCTGTCCTAGGATAGTATGATTCAAGAGAACGTAAGTTTGCAAGGCATGCTTTCAATTTAAACAAGTCTAAAACTATACCGTTTGGTGAACGCTGTTAATAAAGAATATTGGTTTTGCATTGCGATTTATGAACAACACAGCGAAAAACTGGTCTCTCTCTCCAGATTTTTTCCAACAAAGTACATTGTAAATTTATCTAGAACTTGGTGAGAAATAAACAAAAGGGTTCTAAACAATCTTTGTTTTAAAAACTAAACTTAGAAAGAAGTAACCAATAATGGTTAGATACAATCATAACCATCATACTCGTTCTTCGGCGGAATTTAACACAATTTCAGCAATGTACAATTTTAGCGGTGGTCATTCAACAAAAAACACAAATAGTAGGAAAAACTACGTACTAAATAATCAAAATGATAATTAAACCTGTGTACGAAATGACGAAAGTGGATACGAAATGACCAACTGGATACGAAATGACCAAAATAGAAAGTATAGGTAGGTACGAAATGACCAAAATCGTATCTACGAAATGACCTAGGTACGAAATTAACTAGGTAAGAAATGACTGGAAACCTGTACAGCCTTGACCAATGGAAACAAGGCATTTATTTGGATGAGTCCATTTCTCACGAATAGCGAAAATAAAAGTAATACTTGGGCGGATTTTTTGATGTTGTAAGTATTAACAGAGCAAAAATAGTATCGTATTGTATATACTTCGTAGTTTAAGAATGAATTAAAAAGCCAGTTTAAGGCGAAGTAGAAAGATTCCTTGTTAACCTTAACACCCCTATAAAAAAGAAATTCCCATTGTCCATTTCCTAACTCGAAAAACTATTAAAAATATAGTCGCGCGCTTCTGCGCGGCGACTAATAAAAACTTTTGCTCTGAAAATATTTTCTTTTGCACTTTTTCGGTCTATGTAGATACCGACGCCCTCTTTCCGTTTCTATTCTACAGTAACATTACGGATGAACTCGTAAGGTGTAAGGCAGTTTTGAAAGGGTGTCGTCTGCGCGAGTAGCGCGTATTTATACATGATCGTTTGTGTATTCATGGAGGAACTATTTAGTCAAGTGTAGGAATCAAGTTTTGTTTACCTCGCGTATCCAGGAAAAAGCTGCCGGATGCAAGAATTCTCGACCTAGATAAATATCGTAAGCGTTGAAAATCAGTAACTCATACCTGGGGACTATGACAGCGGGTTTCACCCGCTGCCAAAAACCATGTTTTCCTAAACCCTGGTATCGCTGTCGGTAGCTTGCAGGACAGCTCAGGCGATTTCTTTCCAAGGATTGGTGATTTTCAATTTCATTTGTTTTATTCAGAAATATAGACCACCAGCACATAATACTTATGAACTTTTTTTCAGGACATGATTATTCAAACGGAGACAATATATATAACGCTTTAACAGATGAAAAAATTTTGATCTTGTCTGAATTGAAAGCGTTCGTAGACTACAAATGAACTGTAGCTCAGTTTGTTCAATTTACTTTTCCAATAATAGTACTCGTTGTCTGAAAAATGCTTGTTGAGGGCATTTTCTCCTTTTTCCACAATAAATTATTCTTATAATTCGATTCAATACAAATGTCTATTAAAAAATACAGGCCAACAGCTCAGTTTGTTGAATTTGTTTCTCTAATGGTAGAAGATATGGAGAAATGGATATGGAGATATTGAAAATGGAGAAAATGTTTGTTACGAGCATTTCTCCTTTTCCCAAAATTCTCGCGAAAAATACAATTCCGTTCAATTCAAGTGTTTATTCGTAACTACAGGTTACCAGCCAATGATAAAAAAAAAAAACATTTTTATGAGACATTTCCTTATAGATAGAATACCATCAACAATTTTATTTAGCCAATACATTTAACACCTTATCAGATGAGAAAAGTTTGGTCTCGCCAAATTGAAAGTATCTGCAGACAACAAATCAACTGTGGCTTGGTTGGTTTTGTTTCTTCTTTAGTAGAAGACATTGTCTGAGAAGGAGAAGATGCTCGTTATAAGCATTTTCTCCTTTTCCCACAATTTTCACAATAATTGCAAAGAGCATTTTCTCCTTTTCCCACAATTTTCACAATAATTACAAAGAGCACAGTTTTCACGATAATTACAATGGGATTAAATTAAATGTCTGTTCCAAAATAAAGGCTACCAGGCCATGATACAAACATTTTTGAAAGGTATTCCCTTACAAGAATTCATTAGTTCACAATTATTTAACCCGTTACCACACAATCCCAAGTTTTAATGACCCCAAGTTAAAGGACTTTTGAAAACATTGTGGGAAAAGGAGAAAATGCTGGTAACCAGCATTTTCTCCTTTTCCCACAATGTTCTTTGCCCTACCAAGGACAAATTTTGTCATTTGGGCCATCTTAAATTTGTCGTCTGCAAATGCTTTCAATTTGGACCAGTCTGAAATTTTGTTGTTTGGTAAAGAGTTTTAAACAATGACATTTAACAACATTTTGGTCTTGTCCAAATTGAAAAGGTCTGCAGTCGGCAAATCAGCTGTGGCTTACTTGATTGGATTTGATTCTCCAATAATGGAAGACATTGATGGAAAAGAAGGAATAACACAATGGTCATATACTGGGGTGGAGGGGGGGAGTCATATTAGCCATGCTCCGTGAAAAGGGGGTTTAATGCATCTGCAAAAAGTATCGACGCTTGTCAACCTACGCAGTCCTCGCAGGCTGACCTGGGTCGAAATCTTTTGCTACTGGTCAACTTTCTGAACGTGAAAGGATCAGTCTACCACATTGCATATTGATCCAAACGGTTGTTAGACAAAAATGAATTTATAAATCCATAATAATTATCCTTTTACCAAACAACAAAATTTTAGACTAGTCTAAATTGAAAGCATTTGCAGACAACAAAATAAATGTGACTCAAAAAACTGAAATTTGTTCTGGGAAGGGTAGAAAACATTGTGGGAAAAGGAGAAAATGCTGGTTACCAGCATTTTCTCCTTTTCCCACAATGTTTTCAAAAGGCCTCTTCCCCAGGGTCGTTAAAACTCGGGATTGTTTGCTAAAGAGTTAAATGATGACTTCTTTGGTCCGCAGTCCGCGCAGGCTGACGTGGGTCGAAATCTTTTGCTAATGGTCAACTTTCTGCATGTAATAGGACCCGACTACCTCATGCATAATGATTCATACGATTGTTAGACAAAGATGATTTTTATGGATCTATAATGATTACATGATGACCTCTTTGGTATGGTCTATCACAGGAATGCATTAAACCTCCTTTTGCCAATGTGCGGCTCATATACTTTCAGTATTTATGGAAAACATTGCGGGCAAAAGAGAATTTCGCCTGTAACAAACAAACACCTCTTTTCGTCTTACAATGTTCCCCCTCCATACCATTAAAGCATCCTTTCAGAAAACGGCCAAGAGAACTAGTTCGAATGAGTATACGTATGGGTGTAGCCTGGCATTCAGGCCCTGCATTTGAGTCATTCTAATAAACAAGGTACACAACTATTGTAAACCCTCAGGAATATATGTTGTTACTTGCTCTTTATCTGAAATACAGGGCAGACCTTGAGAACATTATATGAGTGTATTTTGTTCTGCTGTTTTATTTTATGATTTTTTTTTTAATGAAAATGTTCTATTTAACGGACTGATACCAGTCTAGTATGGGTGGTGCAGAAAACGTATGAAAATGACGGTCAAAAGTGACCCAGTCACCCTATCGATCCTCTTACGTGAACGGTCAGCATTCTGGGTGAGGGACTGTTGCTCGAACAAGCGTCTTCCGTCTGATCTGGAAACTTTTTTAATGGCGTGCTAAGCGCGACTCGGTGTGCTTTTGCGGACGGTGTAGATCAAAGATCAGACTGCACTAAACGTGCAGTGACCGTTCCGGTGAAAAGAATTTTGAATTTACAATATTTGGGCTTTTACTATTTGCTAAACATTCCGCCATGTAATTCATTTAACAGACTAAGGGTTACCTCTTTACCAAACGACAAAATGTTGGACTTGTCAAAATTAAAAGCATTTTCAGACGTCAACATAAATGTGCCTCAAAATTTGATTTTTTTAAACCCTTTCCCAAACAAGCCCTGGTTTTCACGTGTCTGCAGTACAGGTCTTTTGAAAACACTGTGGGAACAGGAGAAATTGCTCATAACGAGCAATTTCTCCTTTTTCCAAAGTGTTTTCTACCCGTTTTGAGACCTTTCTGCCATTTTCATCAAATTTAAAATTGTCATCTGCAAACTCTTTCAATTTGGACCAGTCCAAAATTTGTCGTTTGGGAAAGGGTTAACGGTAGAAAACATTGTGGGAAAAGGAGAAAGTGCTGGTTACCAGCATTTTCTCCTTTTCTCACAATGTTTACAAAATCTTTCTCTTTCATGGTCGTTAAAAGTCGAGATCGTGCAGTAAAGGGTTATAGCAACTTCTATTTAAATATTTCTCCTTTGTCACACGTTCACTACACCCTGGTATGTTAAAGAGTAGGCCTAGTTAGTGTGGTACTAGTGGACAAATTTTAATGATCCTTCCTTTTGAATAAAATTTACAAAACCTAAACAACGACGACGATTATGATGATGATGGTAGAGATGATGATGGTAATGCTGGTGGTGAGGAAGACGAAGACGATAACAATGATAAGGGTCTTGCAGCCTAGTCTGGTTTGCCTGCCCTAACACTACGTACTCTTGAAGTACGGCGAGGTACCAGACTATGGCGGGTACCAGATTCTTGAAGTATGGCGGGGTACCAGACTAAAAGGCTTGTTGGCATCATTTGTATACATACATGTACATTATCGACAACTTAGATTTGAAATATTACCAAAGTATTACTGTAGATGGCCTACAAAAAACAAATTTATTCGTTTATTAACCAGTACATCGACTGTATTGCTTAACAAACTGGCTAAATTTGTTTATATTGCTTTTGATCTACGTCAGACCATAAACTGATTTATTTAACATATTTGTAATAATACAATTACCTTTTCTCTTCTTTTTCCAAATGTACATTATACTTTTCTCGTAATTGATAATATACCATGCATATTCATGTTCTGCCTTTGCATAAGGCAATAAAACACAATGTTTTTCGCCAAATAAAGGATTTTGACTTTGACTTTGACTTTGTATAGAGATACTGGACCCAAGTAAGTGTGAGTCAGTTCGACAAGGAAGAAAATGTCCCGTTTGTTTATATCACGATCTAACAATCAAGATAACAAAGTGCATGTAATATCAGTATTTGAGCCATGCTCTGGCATAAGGGGGCTTAATGCATCTCCGTGATACATTTATAGCAAGCAATTCATCTCATAATTATGGATCCATAAAAGTTCATTTTGTCTAAGAACCAACTGAACTATAAGATAGAATAATTCTTGAACATACAGAAAATTTACAAATAGCCAAAAGTTTCGACTCATGCCAACCTGCACGGACTGCGCAGGCTGACATGGGTCGATGCTTTTCCCCTCCCATGTATTAAGCCCCCTTTCATACACCCCCCCCCCCCCCAAAAAAAAAAAAAAAAAAAAAAATGTGGAAAAGGGAGAAAAGGATGATAACCAGCATTTTCTTTTCTTCTTTTTCAACACTTGTTTTTGTTTACTAGCCTTTCGCTGACAAATCGCATCTTTTGAAGTCACGTTTTATTTGATGGTTGCAAAACTGCAAATCTTATCAGTTTATTTTGTCATCTGGCAATGATAAGCACAAATATAGTTTGCCTTGCCCCCAGTGTAGATCAAGAAAAGACTGCATGAACTTGAACGGTGCAGCCTGATCTTGGATCTATACTTTTCACTGTGTTGAGATAAAATGGTAACACTCATCCAACCGCACTTTATTCCCTTCTACAGGACGCAAATGACCATGTTTTGTTGCAGTTTTTGATACTGTTAACTCTTTCGGTACCAAATAAATACACTCAACCTCAATTGGCGGCTACAAAGACAATCAAGTGAAAGGCAGACCGATTTTTATAGCATAGGCTTGACTAAATAAGCGGACAGCATAGATCCAAGATCAGACTGCACGTTCTGTGCAGTCTGATCTGGATCTGTGCTGTCCGCAAAAGCCCATGTTTTCGCCTATGACGCTGAAAGGGTTAAACAACTGACATTGACATGACTTATAGGAAAGGAACATTATAAGCTTACATCTTTCGTCCCAATCTTTTTCGCGCAACTTGACTTTTTAAAATTTAACATTTCTGTAATCTTTGTAGTGAATAAAATATGTTTAACCCTTTACCAAACAATCTCGGGATTTCATGACCCAGGAAAGAAGGCTTTTGAAAACATTGTGTAAAAAGGATTAAATTCTGGTAACCAGCATTTCCTCCTTTTCCCACAGTGTTTTCTGTTCTATCAGAGAGCTTAAGCTCATTTTTTACCAAAGTTGAATTTGTTGTCTGCAGAATGTTTTGAATTTGAAAGTCCATAATTTGTCGTTTGGGAAAGGGTTAAACTAAATGTGAATAAATTAATATTGCTATGTACATACGTAGCTCACCTGATGCGAAGATCAGATAAAGATAATAATCTGAACGAAAATGCATATCTAATATCGATGATAACCACACTGTTAGGTGTAACTTGTTGACGTGTTTACCCGTTCAAATTATCACATCATTATGGCTCTATTATTATCATGATTGTTCAGTAATGCAATTAAGCCATACTCTGCGAAAACGGGGCTTAATGCACCTCCGAAAAGTATCGACCCAAACATTTCCCTATCGGTCTATTTCCTACAAGTCCAAGGACCAGTTTACCTCATGATTCAGTCGGTTGTTAGACAAAATCGACTTTATGGATCCATGACCATGTAATGTCTTGCTTGCTGTCCTACATTACGGAGATGCATTAAGCCCCATTTTGCCAGAGCATGGTTCAATTATATTACATATGTAATTGTAAACGTTTTTTTTTTTTTTTTTTTCCTTCTTTCCATATAAAGTTTCAGGAACGTAGGAGGCAGGAAACATTTTTTCTGATGGAGCATATCTTGTGGGTTCTCACCAAAATTGTCTGAACCAGACAGTTGTAGTTGCCTGCCAACGAAATGTGAACGGCAAGATTTTATCAGGGACATAGTTTATCTGTTGTCACTGAATCTCAAACGTTCCCCAAGTTGTACCCTTAACTGTAGTCTGTGTTCCGGTCCGATCATCTTTTCCTCTTTTATATTCGGACTTTACTTTGTCATTTTTGACAAAGTAAAGTTCGAATATAAAAGAGGAAAAAAATGATCGGACTAGAGCCCAGGCTACCTAGACTGTTGAGAATGGTATGGATCGGACGACAACACACTAACACTTATCCTGCTAAGTCAAAATACTGAAACTTTGAAACCGATAGTCTAAGCGCAAATTTCCTGTTTCAAAGGGTTTTTGGAGGAAAGATATCTCCTTATCGGTCAGGGTAGATCCATGATCAGACTGCACGTCTAAGGGTTAAGCACAGACTGATTTTATATCTGCAACTTCTTTTATTGTCATGTTTATCTTCCTCTTCTGCTAATTTTTTGTCTACCTTGAAACTGCAGAACTTGGGTCAACCCTATATAAGATTTTTGTCATCATATTATCATTAAGCCTCTCCACACTGGCACTAATAATTGCTTACTGTGGTTATCATTTTACCAGCGTTATTATCAATTTGTGTAATTGTCTCCTGACCGCCCGATTCCGTGCTTGTTTGCCCCAAAACCAGATCGTTCCCGACCTTATTCGTCCCTGGGCTTGTTTGTCCGACCTTGATTGTCCCACAAGATTGCACTCACTACTCTATCGGATTGTGTATGACTATATAATATATGTAGTAGGTTGACTTTCAAGCGAATATGTTGAAACTATTTCTTATTGCTTATTTTTCAAATTATTAATTCCACAATGGCTCCCTTGACAAATGCCAAACCAGTGCTTTCAACGCTTTGATTTCGATTAGTTCTGGGTCCGTGTTGACTTTTGTTTGTTTCATACGGCTCAGAGTTCTAGAAAGGAAGGATTATAAATATCAGGACACTATTATACTGTTCTATTGAGGAGTAAAGATGGTCCTAATTTTCTCATTCCACAATTTACTTCTATAATCTTAACCCTGGACGTTGTCTGCGCATGTCATATTCTTCGAAGATTTGTAGAATGCCATCTAGCGGGAGATAATGTAACCCTGGAGCGCCTCTTACGACTATAGCTACCTTGCGGCCAGGGTAGATCGAGATAAGACTGCACACATTGTGTAGTCTGATCTATGGCCTACACTATCCGCTTTGCTGAAACATTATGGATACGAAAAAAATCTTGAAATTGCAATTATTTGGGTGTTATTCCCAGCCTGATGGTGTCTGTCAGGTTGATCAAGGTAAACTAAGATTGGTAAACTTACTGTTTAAGACCTTTTGCCACATTACTCCCCTTTTTGCTCAAATATGTATGAATCTGTGTAAATTTCTTTTGTCATCATTTTATCAGAGACTCCACAGTACTTGTAGCAAAGAATCGGATGATCTATCGACACATATATACATGTACTTTGAATTACATTAAATTAAACAGTTGTGAAATATTCTATTCAAGGGCAAACCAATGTTGCTTAATGTATGTCATATATTATGGGCCGGTGGCCTAATTTATAAAATAAACTTTCTGAGTTCAGAGTTTTGAGGTCTGAGTTCTGATATCTCTCTCTCTCTCTCACTCTCAGATTCTCAGAAGTCAATCATCGTCTGAAAACTTCGAACACTAAACCTAGGTGGCCCAGGGTTCTCCGGTTGCATATGGAGCGGCATCCCATACACCCCTATACCTTGAACAGTTCTCCCTGTCCCACTCCTACTCGTATTGTCCGTATGTTCGAGCGCTATCACCGATAACGAGCCTCGATGAACTTCCCCGTTAGCACTGTGTCTGACCTCGCCCCCACTTATATTGACATGGCGTCTCGATTTTCTCCTTCGATTACATTTGTATATAACTAGTGCCACCAGAATAACTAGTAAAATCCCGTCGGTTACCCATAAACAAATGACTATGTTCCTCCACTCTATTGGCCACCTGTCTATATCCATGGATATGCTAGATCTTGACAGAGCATGTCTGTTTAAACCATTTCAACCTGAATAATAAAGAATACTAATAAACCGTGCTCTGTGAAAAGGGGCTTAATGTATTTGCGAACAGTATCTACCCAGGTAAGCCTGCGAAGTCCGCGCGGGCTGACCTGGGCCGAAACTTTTCGCTATTGGTCATTTTTTCTGTATGTCTAACGACCAGTCTACGTAATAATTTACGGTCTATTGTTTAAAAAAAAAAGTGGCTAGTACGGAGCCATCAATTTTTAATTTTTTTTAAAGTTCATTTTCGTGTTTTTTTAAGCCCGTTACCGATTTTATAACCGGGTAACCGATCATTCGACTGGTTAACCGGTTAACCGTTGACATCCCTAATGATTATGTGATGCTTTGATTGGTACAAGGCAGCACAGAGATGCAATAAGCCCCCTTTTGCCAGAGCGTGGCTCACTTTTAATTTGCAACACAGGTCTTTCAAAGAATCCTTGTAAAATATGGGTGGAAAATTAGCAAAGAAGTAAGCTGTACATGTAGACATTTTGCCTAACACTACATTATCGGCGGCGTACCAGACTAAAGGAGAAAGTACTCGTTTCGAGCATTCTCTCCTTAGGAACATTTTTCATTTTTTTTTTTTTTTGACACTTGTTGAAGACAATGCCACTATGACTTCAATACGGCATTTTGAAAACCATGTATCGTAGTTTGTGCAAAGCCGAAGGAAGTAAACCCAATTAAACTTAATTTTTCTAAGACAAATAAGTGTTTCAATTGCACTCAGATATGAAATTGAAAATGGCGTATAACAATAAAGAGGATTAGGCCATCCATCGTGGAAATACTTCTTTTTAATTGAGAATATCTTGATCTGCTATGCCCTTCTGTTGGCGTAATTATACACACAAGCTTTGTCTCCTGACCGCCCGATTCCATGCTTGTTCGTCCCAAAACCAGTTCGTTCCCGGGCTTATTCGTCGCCCGACCTTGATTGTCCCACAAGATTGCACTCGCTACTCTATCGGGTTGCGTTTGACTATATAGTAGGTTGACTTTCAAGCGAATATTTTGAATTGTTTTTCTATTGTTTATTGTTCAAATTATTAATTCCACAATGGCTCCCTTGACAAATGCCATACTGGTCAATACTTTCAACGCTTTGATTTCGATTAGTTCTGGGTCCGTGTTCACCAACCATTCCCCTTAGGCAGCTAAGAGCGACTCACGGAACTTTGGCAGACAGTGTAGATCAAGATCAGACTGCACAGAACGTGCAGCCTGATCTTTAATCTACACTGTCAGATAAGGAGATGTTTCCCCAAATCCTATAATTTTGAAATACCAACATTTTGGTTTTTAACATCGGCTTGAAAGTTTCATTTAACTTATTTAGCAGGCTAAGGGTTGAGGACATTCCTAGTTTATTATAGATTTAGACAGTAACACAACTTCTGATCGGCTGAACCGTTTGATTTAGTCAATCAGTAGTTGTGTTACTTTCAAATTTAGAAAATTCTTGAAAATAGGACCAACTGTACTACAGAATGGTCGGTGAATGTGGACCCTGATATGTTTAACTCTTTACCAAACAATAAAATTTTAGAATTATCCAAATTGAAAGCATTTGCATACGACAAATTCATCGTATCAAAAATGGTGAAAATTGTATCAGAAAGGGTAGAAAATATTGTGGGCGGAAAAGGAGAAAATGCTGGTTACCAGCACCAGCATTTTTCTCCTCTTCTCATAATGTTTTCCAAAGCCTTCTCTCCCAGGGTCGTTAAAACTCGGGATTGTGTTGTAAAGAGTAAAACAACGATGAAATAGCAGAAAGGCATGGATAGGTGCCCTGACCACCATGATGTAACTCAAATAGGTTGAAAACAGCGTTAAACATCAAAAAAACAAACGAATGAATAAATGAGTGAATTGATATACATGTGTTACGTCCAGTTGGACACTTCAGCCAATTTCCACTATAAATTCCGAATTATTTGAAGAAGACAAAAAAAAAAAAAACACGATGAAGACACAATACATTCACAATGTTTTCTACTTCCTACGTATCCTGTCCAATTTATACCGATATCTCAACGACTTGTGAGTCCCAACCAAACTGTATCCGAAAGTGAGCGATTTACTTTCGATTTTGATATTTAACCCCTTCAGGGTTTTAGGCGACATGGGTATGGTTTTGATGATTGTGTATATCAAGATGAGACTACAGTCTGATCTTGAGTTTAAGCAATCCGCCACTTTGTAACTAAAGTATGGTCATAAAGTCGCTTCATTTGATATACATTAATTTTTATTTTTGGAGTTTGAAAAAATTCGATTTTTACCAATTTTTGTATCAAAGTTAAAGAGTGAAAATCGTTACATCATTTATTAATTAGCCATATCCTGGGCGGCATACATCAAGATCATACTGCAAAAAACATGCAGTCTGTTCTTGGATCTATATCCTCCGATCTTTCAGTTAATTAAGCATATAAGACAAAATTTTCTACCTTGGTTTTTAAAATCCCAAAAGCGGCCAAAAGTAAACAATCCTGGTGTTAAAATGTATTCGAATTTAAATAAAACCTTTTAAAAGTATGGAAATTATTGTGAAGATGACAATCTTTTTATTGTACGGTAGATCAAAGTGTTAGTCGCGGGCAGAAAAAAAAAAAAAAAAAAATGAATTTCAAAACTAGGTAAAAAGTAAACAAAAGACAGAACAACCTGGCAACTTTTGACCTACTTCTCAAATTTATTTTTCTGCTGCGACTTACACTTAGACCGACTACTTGGTTACTGATGGGGCTTTAACCCTTTGGCTGCTAAGCGCGACTCACAGACCTTTTGCGAATTGTGTAGATCAAGATCAGACAGCACAGAACGTGCAGTCTGATCTTGAATCAACACTGTCCGATAAGGAGATATTTCCCCAAGTCCCATAACTTTGAAATACCGACAGTTTGGTTTTTACCATCGGCTTAAAAGTTTCGTTTAAGTTATTTAGCAGGATAAGGGTTAACTTATGTTGATTCCAGTAGATACATGTAACAAGAATTGACCGATGTATAATTTGATTTGGTCATATACAGACGACAGTCCATTCAGTCATATCGTTATTAAACCGTACAGGTTTTCCATTATTCTTTCCTCCCCTCACTCTGTTCACGTATGTATCTGTAATGTTTGTTTTCCTATTCCTCATATATCTTGTACCTGATTGGATATACCATACACCCTGGTAATAATTACATGTTTTGTTTTTACCTCATATCATATAAATGTAAATGTGCTGAGAGAATTAATAAAACTTATTAACTTGTAAACTTTTTTTTTTAAATTATACGACCTTTTGGAGTGACCGCATTGAGAAGTTCTATTCAGGAAGATAATTTCAATTATACATTACAACAGTTTCCCTGTCCACTTTCGCTCTACTTATATTTATGTAGGAAATGGTTATGCATTTTTCTTTAGCTGTTTCTCTGACAACAAAATAGATTTACATTTTTTCTCGGTTATAGAGCAGAATTTCCATGATTGCAGGTGCAATTGAGTTAGGTCAGTTTAGCGTCTGATAACGGACTCTCTCCTCTCACTATCACCATATATTTTACGTCACACAGCCTAAATGACTGAACAGACACCACCATAATTATATACTTACCTTCACCGCACGACAAATTTTAGACCTGTCCAAACCCAAAGTATTTGCAGATGGCACATTAAATGAGGCTCAAATTGTAGAAGTTATCTTAATAGGGTAGCAAACAATGTGGGAAAAGGAGAAAATGCTGGTTACCAGCATCTTCTCCCTTTCCCACAATGTTTTCAATAGTCTTCTTTCTTAAGGGCGTTTAAAGTCGGGATAGTGGTAAAGGGTTAAAGACAACCTCGGAGAAAACCACGGAATATATGGCAGAAAAAGGAGCACGCTCTCATCGAGCTCACAATGCAATGAAAACAGATACCGTATCCTGTAGGCATACACAGATCACGATCCTCAGAAAGAACAATGCAACTAAAACCTTAACATATGACAAAAATTTAGACTCGCCTAAATTGAAAGCATTTGCAAACATCAAATTAAATGTGTCTTAAAGACAGATTTTTTTTTTTTTTTCTTTTTTTTTCTTTTTTTTTTTGAAAGGGAAAAAAACATTGCTACCAGCATATTCTCCTTTTCCCACAATGTTTTCATAAGCCTCTTCCATCGGAGTCTTCAAAACTCGGGATTGTGCCGTCAAGGGTTAAATATCTCTGTCAATTGTTTGTTTCAGTCAAAAAAGAGAACAATATATTATATTTATATACATTTTCCCACTTTCGATTTCCTGTTTTTTTAACCCGTCATTGTTGAACCGCCTTTTACCAAACGACCTAGTATTCCAGGAATAAGATTGTAGAAAACATAGTAGGAAAAGGACAATAATGCTGATAACCAGCATTTTTCTCCCTTTCCGACAATCTTTTCTTTCCTGTCGCAGGGAAAAAAAAAAAAGCTTGAAGCACCATTTTAACCACATCATTTATTGTCGGCTGAATGTCAAATAGAGATTTTAGCCCCTACCAAACCATCACACGTTTTACCGCCTCTGAGCTTTCAAAAACATTGCTGTAACCAGAATTGTTCACTTTTCTAGACGACGCTTTGTGGACATAGACTCGGAATGCATACCGAGACGTAGAATAAGATAAGGGGGGGGGGTTTCCTGTTAGTTGTCAGTCAGTTCAAACTTTTTTCTTAAAAAAAAAGACTAATCTTTTAAAAACAAAACAGACCGGAATATGAAAATTGAAACTTTTTTGTTGTGAACAACATGAAGAGAAATAATGAAAAGTAACCCCCTCCCCCCATGCAACTGTCTCGTTTTCCTCATCTTTTGGCATATTTTTGGAAAGTAAAATTGTTCATTAGATTTTTCAAGATTAGATGTTAATACAAATCATCGTTGGAAAAGGAGCAGTTCGCAGTGCTAAAAAAAAAAAAAAAAGGTGTGTCTAAAAATACATGCTGACTATATATTGATGAGTGATATGGTAACGCAAATGCATTACCAATTAGTACAAAAAAAAATTGTCCTCTATCAGATCCATTTGCTATTTAAAGCCTTGCGGGGTATAGATTTATGGTACCAATCCTCGAATCCTTGAGTTTATAAATGGGCCCGCAAACAGGACTGAAGAGGCATGTCAACATTATTTACCAATCGCAAATTACTATTTAATAATTCGACACTAATACCCAGAAGTATATCGAAAGCCAACGTTTAACTTTGCCGAATAAAACCTTGTACAAGAACTTAATCATTATGCACGGTTTTCGCATACCGAAGATTACTCCAGAACAAAACAGGATATAAGGGAAGTAACTACTTTAGTAAACTAAGGTGATTACTAGTATTTATCAGTTCTCTCCCTTGGCTAATATACTAACCAACCTTGTGTTAACGTGCAGGGCTTGAAATCAACGGGTCGCTGGTTCGATCCTAAGCTTTCCGTAACAGTTTTCGATTGATGATTATCCTTGTGACAGGATTCTTCCTCTCTCTTAGGAGAACATTGTTTCGCCGATGGTTGTATGGGAAAGCGGCCAGTAGCTTTGGAAGAAATATGGTGCGAAATCGTGAAAGACACATCAGGAAAGCATAGATACGTGTACTTGCAACCGCAATATAACGTAAATAATGCTGAAATTGACATTAAAGACCAAACAGCTGTCCATTAAGTGTATTCAATTCCAGTTAAATGTCTAGTTTTGGAAATTTGACAAAAATCTTAATTACTGCCAATATCGATGATTAACATTAAGTTATCTTCCGCTAGGTGGCATTTTTCAAATACATAACGTCAAATCTTCGAAGAATATTGACATGCGCAGACAATGTAGTGATTAAAAGGAGGCATATGTACATGTATTACTTTTTCTCTGTATCTGTGTGTGTCTGTCTGCCTGTACAAAATATAATTGCCTAATATTTTTGTAATGGTCAACAGCTATGAAAAATGGTGCTAAACTATTTTACATAGCATATACTTTTGAAACATTCAAATACAAGAACACACAGATCTACTGCTAACAAATCGATAGATCTGAGTTTTATTCATGTTCGAATAAAATGAGATTTGATTGTTTATATGAAGTTATTGCATCATTTGGCAGGAAAACAGAGGGAAACCTACATGAGATCACGTGATCGGTGAACAGCGCATGCTCAAATCGATGACAATATGCTTCCAAGAACATCTTGTCATTCCCTCATGGATGTCTATACCTAACGTTCATTGAAACACATTTCACGAAAATCGAAGAGGATGATGTAGATCTGTCACGTGACGTTATAGACGTCATCTTTTCTCAGACGATTTATTTCTACTTACCACTTAACTCTTTAACCCTTAACACACAATCTGAGTTTTAAAGGCCCTGATGCCTAATAAGACTTTTGAAATCATTGTGACAAAAGGGGAAAATGCTGGTAACCAGCATTTTCTCCTTTTCTTACAATGTTTTCCATCCTTTCAAGAACAAAGTTCATTTGATCCATAGTTCATTTATCTTCTGCAAATGCTTTGATTTTGGACTAGTTTAATTTTTTTTTTCGTGAAAATAATGTAGCCCAAGACTTCGTGCACGAATAAAAGTGTAAGCATTTTGGTCTGACGAAAACAAGAAATCACTCAAAACGCTAAATTTCCCCTCCTACCCTTTTATCACTCAACCCCGTTTTAACGACCCTGAGAAATAAGACTTTTGGAAACATAGAGAAATGTCCAGATTTAAAGCATTTGCAGACAACAAATTAAATGTGGTTCAAATGATGAAATTTGTCTCTGAAAGGATAGAAAGCATTGTGTTGAAAGGAGAAAATGCTAGTTACCAGCAGTTTCTCTTTTTCCCATAATGTTTTCCAAAGGCTTCTTCCTCAGGACCGTTTAAACTCGAGATTGTGAGGTAAAGAGGGAACTCTACGTCCCTATAAGGTAGCTCAGTCGATAAAGTCCTAGGCTTGAAATCAGGGTGTAGCTGGTTAGAATCCTCAGCCTGACCAACTCCAAGAATTGATGATATTGCGACAGATTTCATTTATCTTTCACCGCTGATAATTGTTTCGGCGTCGGTTGGGAAAGCAGCCACCGGTGTAGGAAGAAAAAAATTATGAAGCACTGGTAATAGAAACTCCAGAAAAACATGGATAGGTTTGCTGGCCGCCGCCACGATATAACTGAAATAATGTTGAAAAAGGCATTAAACAGGGGGATGGAAGAAGAAAACCAAAACCACGTACATGTATACAAACTCTTTCAACGTATGACTGAAAGTAAAATTCATCAAAACTCAGAGAGACTCATGTTTATCTTATTCGGTTGACTAAATAATCGGACGACATAGATCCAAGATCAGACTGCACTTTCTGTGCGGTCTGATCTTGATCTATGTCGTCCGCAAAAGCTCTTGTTTTTGCCTATGGTGCTGAAGGGTTCACCCCTCGAGAATGAATTAAACCCTCCCAGTTAGGAAAGATGTAGGCTGTTATTTCAAGATTATATTGGCTGGAATATGTAAATAAAAGACTGTGTAGATCCAAGATCGGACTGCACATTTATATGTGCAGTCTGATCTTGATCTACAATGTCTGCAAAAGATACTTAGGCCGATTCCAGCACTTTAATTCGTTACCACAAGACAAAACTGTAGGCTAGTCCATATTGAAAGCATTTGCAGACTACAATTTAAATGTGGCTCAAAGGATGAAATTTGATTGGGTAGAGAACATTGTGAAAAAAGTAGAAAATGGTTACCAGCATTTTCTCCTTTTCCCACAATAATTTCTAAAGGTTCCTTTCTCGGGGTCGTTAAAAAATGGGATTGTGTGGTAAAAGGAAGTTCAAGCTTACAGTAGTTCTCCTTAAGCGTGAGCTGCTGAGCGCAATTCACTGACCTTTAGTGGACAATGTAGATTAAGACAAGACAGCACAGAAAGTGCAGTCTGATCTTGGACTTACACTGTCCGATAACGAGATATTTTTTCTCAAAAAAAAAAATTGAAAGAACATTATTCGGGTTTTTACTATCGACTTGAAAGTTTTATTTAACTTATTTAGCAGGATAAGGGTTAAAGGAGCAGGGCTAAATCAATACACGAATAATGTCTCAGTCGGTCGGGAAAAATCTATAATAACTCTAGCTCGTTCCCTGTCTCCCTCCTCCCCACTGCTCTTTCCTAAAACTTAGATTTGCATCCATACGCTATGACGTATGCTCTAGAACGCTAGGCGATCGAAGATAGTGACTGCATTGTTTCTTTTTCTCTTCTGCCATTTTTGGACATAATATCCGGACCAGCTGTGAGTAGATCGGGTCTAATTATACAGATTTTTTATTGTTGTTTTTTTGTCTCTCTTTCCTATACTTCTGTCTTTCAAGCTGGATAGATTATTATTATCTTTTATTTTTTATATCACGTTCATTTGAGAGACATGATGTCAAATTATCTTGACCAGATCTCAAAAATTTAGATATGTGCATTTTGAAAGCATTTGCAGATGAAAAATTAAATGTGGCTCAAATGACAAGATTTGTCTTTGAGAGTGTACAAAACATTATGGGAAATGAGGAAAATGCTGATTACCAGCATTTTCTCCCTGTCCATTTTTTCCCCAAAGGCTTGCTTTCTCAGGGTCGTTAACCCTTTACCGCACAATGCTGCTGCCTTTTAACACCTCTCAGAAAGAAGCCTTTTGAAAACATTGTGGGAAAAGGAGAAAATGCTGGTAATCAGCATTTTCTCCTTTTCCCACAATGTATTCTCCCCTATCAAAGAAAAATTGCGCCATTTGAGCCACACTGAAATAGTCGTCTGCAAATGCTATCAGTTTGGACAACCTAAAATTTTGTCGTCTGGTAAAGGGTTAAAACTCGGGATCGTATGGTGAATGGTTACATTTTACTGATATTTCATACGATGCTCAATGCGTCATGCACTGACGAGGTTTAGTCCGTCTTTGTAATGCATTGTACTCGTACCAAGCAATGGAATTACTCTGTCTACTTGCAAACAAGTTGAATAGTGAGATAGAACAGTCCTTTTTCACGCAGAATATCTACCAATAGCAAAAGGATCCGACTCAGATCTGCCTTCGCGGACTGTGCAGGCTGATGTGGGTCGGTACTTTATTGCAGATACAAGTACATGAACAATCCCCCCCCCCTTAATTTCATGACTCAAATAGTGAACTTCTTTACTTTAAAAAACCCGACCAAGAAGTCGCCTGTATAACGATCCATGAGAAGGAGACTTTCGAAAACATTATGGAAAAGGTTGCAATCGTGCGAGGTAATGGATTAAAATTAACTCTTGACCAAACAGTCACGTTTAAGCCTTACCACACGAAAAAAAAAAAAAAAAAAATGTAGACCTGTCCAGATTGAAAGCTTTTGCAGACAACAATGTAAATGTGGCTCAAATGATGGAATTTGTCTGGTTACCAGCATTTTCTCCTGTTCCCACAGTGTTTTCAAAGGGTCCCTTTCTCAGGGTCGTTAAAACTCGGAATTGTGTGGTAAAGGGTTAAACAGCTTTGAGGGCCAAGGCTTTCAAAAACGGTAATCAGTATTTTCTACTTTTACCACGATGTTTTCTGGCCTTTCAAAGACATGTCTTATCACTTCAATCACATTTGATTTTTCATCAAAAGATGTTTTCAATTTGGACAAGACTAAAGTTTTGTCGTCTGGTAAAGTGTCAACTCTTTACCACATAACAAAATTTTTGACATCTCCAAATTCAAAGCATTTGCAGACGACAAAATAAAAATGTTTCAAAATTATGACACTTGCCTTTGATTGAGTAGAAAACATCGTGGGAAAAGGAGAAAATGCTGGTTACCAGCATTTTCTCCTTTTCCCACAATGTTTTCAAAGGGCTTCTTTCTCAGGTTCGTAAAAAATGTCCGGATTGTGTGGTAAAGGGTTAAGTAGCTAACAATGATGTTTATGTATCGCGTAAGACTCCTTAAATAAACAAAACCCGGTAAAAGGAAGTACAGTGATAGTGTGTCATGCGTAAAAGGTTAACCCTTATTCTGTTACGAGGGTCCTCCAATAATGAGTGAGACTGTTGTCATATCTCAAATAGTGTCTGACAGATTTTAATGAAACTTTGCACATATATTGCCTAACATATTAGCAACACAAAAAATACGCCAAATGACGTTACGTTATGACGTCACAATTATGACGTCACTTCCTGTGACACAAACAACTGCAACATGGCCGGCTTCACAGCAGAAGAACAACGTGCATATATAAAAATTGAGTATTATAAGGGTAGCACTGGAACAGAGATTTTTCAAACCTTACAAAAAGTTTGTGGGGACCAAGCTATTTCTCGTGCAGCAGTGTTCCGGTGGATTGCACAGTCTAAGGAAGGAAGGACTAGTGTGCAGAAGCAACCCAGCCCAGGTCGGCCAACAGAAGCAACAAGCGAAGAAAATATCCAAAAGGTGAAGGCTGTAATGGAGACTGATCGAAGATACACATGCGAAGAAGTAGCCAATGAAATTGGGATAAGTCATGGGTCAGTACATACAATTTTGACAGATAAGTTAAACATGCGACGTGTTGCTGCAAGGTGGGTACCCCATGCACTGAGCTCGGAGCAGAAACAGGTAAGAGTGGATGTTGCCAGTCTATTACTGGAAAGATACAAAAATGAGGGTGATATGTTTCTTAACAGGATAGTGGCAATAGATGAGACTTGGATACGAAGTTATGAACCAGAACTAAAAAGACAATCTTCAGAGTGGCACACGCCGGGGTCCCCAAGACCCATTAAATTCAGGCGAAAACAAGGAAATTTGAAGAAGATGATGATTTTTGCCTATGATAATCACGGCATATTAGCTGCAAATAGGGTCCCGATCGGGCAAACAGTCAATCAAGAGTATTATCGTACATTTCTGAGGTTTGTCTTGAGACCTGCCATTCGCAAGAAGCGACCGGAGCTGCTTGAACTTACACCATTAATTCTGCATGACAACGCCACCTGTCACAAGGCAGGTAGGGTGACGTCACTTTTGACGCTCTATAACTGGGACATTTTACCGCACCCTCCATATTCTCCAGACATGAGTCCTCCAGACTTTGATCTTTTTCCTAAGTTGAAAGAACCATTGTGAGGTGTGCGTTTTGAGGATTTAGACGCCCTGGAAGTAGAGGTGGCCGGTCAAATTCGACGCATTAACTCTGGTTGCCTAGCAACGGGAATTAGAAGACTTCCTCACCGATGGAATTCTGTCATTGAAAAGGGAGGAGCCTATAATGAAGGAATGTAGGAACATTGGATGAGTATTAGTTCAAGTATTTCTTCAATAACTACAGTCTCGCTAATTATTGGATGACCCTCGTAAATAAATGAAATCAAACCGACGGTAAAAATCCAAGTTTTTCTATTTAAAGGTAATTTTTTGGGAAAATGGTAGGGTATATCTCCTTATCGGACAGTGTAGATCAAAGATGAGACTGCACCTTCTGTACAGTCCGATCTTGATCTGCACTGTCCGCAAAAGGTCACTGAGTCGCGCTTAGCAGCCTAAGGGTTAAAACAGAGGGTTTTGAGATATAAAAACAAGAACTATCTTAAACCCCATTGGCACCATGGGCGAAAACAGAGCTTTTGCGGATGGCATAGAGTAAGATCAGACAGCACAGAACGTGCAGTCTCATCTTGGATCCATACCGCCCGCTTCTTTGATTAGGTCAATAAAACAAAACTCTGTCTGACTTTTGTCAGATTGTATTTTCAGCCTTCCATAGTGATCGAGTTTCTATATTTGGAACCGAAAAGGTAAAAAAAAAAAAGACGGCGTAAATTTGCCCCCAAAGAGGCAAGCAGTGGCCCTCAGAATAAACATGTCCACATTTTTTACCAATCGCAAATTTCTACTATTCATTCGAATATATTTATTACCAGGAAGTAGGCCTTGGTCAAAAGCCAGTACGTTCTGCTACACCGAAAAACCTAAATTAATCAGATTATAAACGATGAATTACACTCCTAAATATACATATTCAATAATTCAGAAGCTCATAGCACCCGTTCTGTGTTGTCGTTTTCAATTTATAGTTTATATACAAATAACACAAAACCGACGTATAAGTATATAAGTTTGCATGTCATGTAGGCTAATTTGCATATCACGAGATGTTAATGATATGTAGATTGACAGATTTAGATTTGTAGCATGTGACTAAGCACACATTATGTCATTAACGCGCAGTAATATTTTCTTACATTAAATATATCTCGAGAATAGGTCAAACATGCTACTGGCTGTTCAATTTAGTGCATTAAGTGAGTATTTAACTGCCTTTGGTGGCCTTTGTATCTTTTGCAGACGATGTAGATCCAAGAGAAGACTGCACAGAACGTGCAGTCTGATCTGGAGTTAAAACCGGTAGCTACTTCGTTCTAAAAATGTGCCAAAAGCTCGATAAATTTATTTAAAGAATTATATTTGGTCGACAGAGGTTAGATGCACTGAAAACCTCTTGTAATGAGGGCTTGCTGGTTTCAAATAATTTCATAATTTGCGACAATGCTTTTTAACGTGGTTCGCTGCAGGACGGGCAAAAAATGTCTGCCAGTGAGATAATTTTGAGAAAGTCGACTAATTCTGCAGACAGGTAGGCGAGAAGAGAGACTGTCAGGAAGACTGCGAAGATGAATGAATGGATGGATGGATGAACGGACGGATGGATGGATGGATTATTTCATAGTTGGAAAATTAGGTTGATTAATGGATATCGTTAACCGAAAGAAAGACAGTGAGAACGGCTAGTAGGCTAGTCAGACAGACGTATGAACGGTCAGATAGACAGACAGAAGTAGACATGTCAGCAGGCCTGCAGACAATAACGCAGAGAGAGAGAGAGAGAGAATCCATAGAAAATTGATTGATTATCGGTGAATCTTGTACAACATTTAGATTATTCACAAAACAACAAGAAAGGCTACTGATTTTGTATCAGTATTTTTTAATCATCATCAGCTTGAACACATGTATTGCTTTGTTGAGTTGTCGTTATCATTCTCTGAAATCATCAACATATTTAGCCCCACAAAAAAAAAATACATGTAACTGAATCATGGCGTAACTCTTTACCAGACAACAAAATTCTGTACTCATACCGGTCTGAATTGACAGTATTTGCAGGTCTCAGGATGTTAATGTGCCTCAAATGGCTGGTTTTGGCCTTGAAAGAGTTGAAAACATTGTCGGAAAAGGATGAAATGCTGGTTACCAGCATTTTATCCTTTTCCCAACATGTTTACAACTGCCGAGCTTTCCCAAGAGTAGTTAAAGCAGGGGATTGAACATTATGTACACCATTTCAAATTTAGAAAGAAAAATAGATTCATGCTATTCATATTCGTGAAGTCCCATTCTAAAGTATAAGGATAGCCTGGCGAGACCTACATCAATCTAAGTTTTAAAGGTTGAAGTGATTCCAGTTTTTTTGGTGAATCTTTGGAGATCTGAAGATTTTGTTCTCTTTTACATACTACTCGTGTCGATAAATGTGTTGAAGTATTGATATCATTATAGTTCTAACCGTCATGACATCTACTTTCTGTTACAAATTTATGTGAAGTCCCTAACCCTAATCAAACGTCAATTTATATTCGTCTCCTCTACTTTGAACATAGTTTTTGTTCAATATGATTGTTTTGGTTAGCATGAGAGACAATTTGGAATCAGGTGCAATTATTCAACACGGGTTTATTGACAATTTACCCAAAATAGAATATTTTCATTATGATTCATTCAAATTCAACCCATTGTAAATAAATTCACATGACGTAAAGTCCATGTGACAGATTTGTCATGGCGCATGCGCGTTACGGAAGTTGACTATCAGCCATATTTTGGACACCTCACACACACTGAGTAGAGTTGTATTGTTTATTTTGTATTTGATTGACAAGAGGATTAAAATCTCTGGCTGACTTTACACTGAAGAAATGGCAGACTATGATAGTAATCCATTTGCAGATCCAGAAGCGGTGAACCCGTTTTCTGTAAGTAGAAAATTGGAAAAATACTCATTGCAAAAACTAGCTGTCAAAATTATTCACCGGCGAAATTCATCGATTACCACTGAACAAATGTGTGCTATTTATGTTATTAGCATAAGCTGTGCGATGAGAAAACTGTTTATGCTTGGACTTTATTATGGAACAGTTCAAGCCGTGTCAATCAAGAAGGTTTAACGGTTTTGTGCGAGACTGTTAACTTCCCGATTTATATTGAATGGGGTGTAAAAACATACCCCACCCACCTAGTTAAACTCATTACCTCCCGATACAAATTTGCAGCAGACTACATGTAGGACATCCTTTGTAAATTGAAAAGTGATATGAAGTAAATTATTGAACTTAAATGCAGGTGAAAAGTGAAAGGGGCAATTGCTTCTGATAATCAGTTTTCCATATTGCCATGTAGTTCTTTTCCAGAAGGGGCCAAGGAAAACTCTCTGGAAAGGAAACATGTCCCCTGTTTCTGCAAGGTTAACTCATAATTAGAGCACAAATTTTAAGATTTATCCAGAACGAAAGCAGTGGTAGTTGAAAACAAAGCGGCTTTAACAGAAGGATTTGTGTATAAATGACAGAGGTGAAAACACTGTGGAAGATGGAGAAATGCTGGTTTTCCCACTATAATTTGACTCTTGTTTTGCCCTTTGTGACCATAGATGCGTTAAGTGGAGTGTGTAAAGCAAGATCAGCCTACACATGTTGTAGTCTGATCTTGCCATACATTCTATGCAGCTCTAAAAATCTTTTTGGTCATGTGAACCCAGTCTGATGCCAATAAACTATGTTTAGCAGGACAAGGGTGAAAACATTGGATTGTTTGGAAAAGGGTTAAAAGACAAATTGTAGATCTCAATAACCCTTTACCAAACGTCATAGTTTTAGCAACTAAAATGAAGGCATGTGTAGATGCCAGATGACAAATTTGATCTCATTTAAATGGTGTAAATTATCCTTGGAAGGGTAGAAAACATTGCGGGAAAGGAGAAAATGCTTTTTAATAGCATTTTCTCCTTTTCCCACAATGTTTTCAAAAGGCTTCTTCCTTAGGGTTGTTAAAACTTGGGATTGTGTGGTAAAGGGTTAAGAAGGCATTTTGTTTCAAACACATAAAACTTTCCTTTTATCGGTGCCTCTTACCAACATTTATACCCTTTTACTTGCAGGACCCATCTGTACAGCAAGCATCAAGAAGTAACAGACAAGCAGGATTGGACGAATACAACCCATTTGCAGACGACAATACCACAAGACCAGCAGCTGGGGTAACACTCTAATGTACTCTTTAGTGACTTTACCAGACTGTAAAATTTTAGACCTATCCAAAACTGAGACTTTTCAGATGACATGAAATGATTTGATTTGTATTAATAGAGTAGAAAACTTTGTAAGTTACAGTGCTTTCATTAAGCGGACGTAGATGTAATATACGTCCGGTAAATTCCCCAAAACGTCCGAAAAAATGGAACTGGACGTTTTTCGTACGTCAAGAAATTTCCACAAACGTCCGCAAATTTAGACCTCGGCGTTTACCTGTATTAATAAAACTAAGGGTTAAAACATAAATCTGGCAGGACGTGTGGATATATAAATCTAATCGAGCACCCGTTACGTACACACCACAAACTTTACACGCTTCGGTAATTTCATCATCGCATACATGTATGTGTTCTGAATTGATTTAAAACCGGGTGTTAACTTGACAACCGACTCCAGCTATTGATAATTAAGGACGTCGATATAAACGGATTACGCTAATTGTTTCGAAGTTTGTCCTACAAAGGCAACAGTCAGTGAATTACTTATCCTTAATCAGAATGCCAAAAAGGTTGGTGATTTATCTAATTAACGCTTTTCAAACTAATTTTTCCAAATTAGAAAAATTAAGATTAACGATTTTCTTCATGATAAAGAAAAATACTTTGACGAGTAATAACGTACGATAACTTAAAGTCGTCATTTATTCACACGTCGGTTAATAATGCGGAGCTTGCGGTTCCCGGAATGCGTTAAATATTTAAAGCTACCCTTTCCCTACAAGCAGAAATCGCGTTAAATTATAAATTACAGCATAAAAACAGAGGGAGGTGTTTAATGACTCTTAAAGTCGGCATATAGTTGCTCCTTAGGTCGTCATGTGAACTTCAAGTCGTCATTAGCAGGATTTAAAAAAAAATATCAAGAAAGCCTTAAAATAATTAATTCAACTAGATTTTAATATCGAATCGTACAAACTGGGACCTAGAACATCAAAATGAGAATCAGTTTTTCCCTTCGTGTCAGATTGAGTACCATCAAAGTATCAATGACAGGTCTTAACCCTTTCCCAGACAAGCCCTTGTTTTACGACCGGGAGAAAAAGGCCATTGGAAACAGTGAGGGAAAAAGAGAAAATGCTTATGGCGATTATTTTCCTTTTTCTTACAATGTTTACAAACCTTTGAAATATAAATTACATCCTTTGAGTCATACATGTAAATATATATATTTTTTGTCGTCTTTATAAACTTTCCATTTGGACAAGTCCAAATATTTGTTTTCTGGTAATGAGTTGACCTTTGATATTTGTACTGTGCAAACGCACATGTAATACTGATGTTGATTTTGTTGTGTTACCGGGACAACAAAACTTCCTGAATTTTCACCAAAAATTCCTGAAATTCTGACCCGGAATTATAAAATTCCTGAAATCAGCCCTTAATGAGAGCACTGAAGTTAAGAAGTAAGTGTGGGTTGCTGGCAGTTTCTCCCTTTTCCAAAGTGTTTTCAAAAGCCTCACAAATTTCTACTTGTCCATGGACAAGTAACTTACAAAAATCTACTTGTCCGCCATTGTAGCTCTGTTGTCCAAAACAGAACAGTTTTGAATGGCATACATAAAGTGACATGTCAGCAATATGGGGATACTCTCAACAAAACTTACAAAAAACAGTTATGATTGTCCGCATTCAACCAGGGGCATTCTTTCAACCACACCTCGTTAAAAAACATGTTTTTTTTCTTGTCACAGTCCATTTAAGATTTACGTTTGGAGCCACCGAATGGTTCTGGAGTCTCAGGCTTCTCACTGTCTGCATGCTTCAAAGATTTATTAAAAGAAACCAACTCATTTTCTCTGATTTTACGCATCAATTGGTCGCAGAATCAAAAAATGTTTTTGTTACTAGAGACAGTTTCCTGCAGAGGAGATAATTGAAAATCATGGTCCATTTCACATGGAAGCTGTTTAAAATCAGATGAAAAATTTTCACGACATTTTGTGCGACATAGTATCAAAGATCTCTGAATCGGTGCTAAAATGATACAATTGATTAGCCTAATGAAATTGTTTTAATCCAAAATGATGATCTTGAAGCTGTTCAGACATTTTTCAAAGCAATTAAAATTGATATGCAAAAAAACAGCTGTATATTATACCGATCTTGTATACGGTGAAAGCGGAGGTACACCAAATGTGTATCTTAGATTTCCAGAAATCAGGGATCATCTCAAGATGCTGTTTATCATTCGAAATGTCATTTTTTTCTATGAAGTGAGAACATTTGTATTTCACTGGATAAGCATACAACAGATCTTTGTTTCAAAATTTTCCTCATATTTTCTACTTGTCCGTGAACAACTTGATTGAAAAAGGGCACTTGTCCAGAGCCGAATTTTTCCGAGTTGGACGAGACAGGCATAGTATTTACACACCCCTGGGGAAAGGAAAATACTGGTTATCAGGATTTACTCCATTTCCCACAATGTTTTCAAGGGCTTTTCCCCAGGGACGTTAAAACTGGGAATTGTTCAGTGTAGACTGAAAGAAACATGAGGAAAGCATGAATAAGTGGACTGACCCATACAGTATGACTGAGACAATGTTGAAAACATCATCTAGTAAGATTTTACCTATACTTTTAATGATACACTAGTTCCTTTTTGTTACACTACTGACAGAGTTTATTTTTGTGGATGAGAAATGAAACCTAAACAGCAAAGAAAAGCTTAAAAAAACTTAGTGTGAAGAAAGAAATACACCATCTTCCTCATTGCAACAAATTTTGTGCTTGTAATTTTAGAAAACATCATGACAAGTGGTAGTTTTCATTTTTGATTTATTCTCAGATTTTTTTCTGTATTCTGCTGTTTTGATAGTGTTGAAGTTTTTTTTTTTTTTATGATATTTCTTGAAATTAATCAGGTTCCATGTAATTGTCTTTGTTCAGTAATGCTGTAATAACAATGAATTGATTAGATACATGATCTTTTCTTGCGTAGGAAGAAAAGACAGGTCTTTTAAGTGAGGTGAGATAGTGAAGGTTTCTATCTCCTTTTATTTTCCTCATCCATCTGTAGTATAGTATTTAATTCTTTACCAAACGACAGAATTTTAGACCAGTCCAAATTGAAAGCCTTTGCAGACGACAAAATGAGTGTAAATCAAATTTTTGGAAGGTTGGAAAACATTGTGGGAAAAGGAGAAAATGCTGGTCACCAGCATTTTCTCCTTTTCCCACAATGTTTTCTAAAGGCTTCTTTCCCAGGGGTGTCAGAAGGCGGCATTGTGCAGTAAAGGGTTAATCCTTTTACCATATAATACCATGTCTTAACGACCCCGACAGAAAAGACTTAAAAACATTGTGGGAAAAAGAGAAAATGCTGATAACCAGCATTTTCTTCTTTTCCCACAATGTTTTATGCTCAATCAAAGGCAAGTGGTGTTACTTTAGGCACCTTTAATTTGTTCTGTGCAAATGCTTGAATTTGGACCAGTCCAAAATTTTGTTGTTTGGTAAAAAGTTAACCATACACATATATCGGCACACTTTCTGTTGCAGCTACAACCCATTTGTTCAATTGCATTTTGATTGCTTTATCATTATTAATTGACATTTATGTATGTAGGCTTTGTTTTCAAAGAAAATGATGAGTTACTGTCATAGCCCTGGTGCCATCATCTTCTGCATTGTCAGCCCTGGTGCCATTGTCTTCTGCATTGTCATCATCTACAGCATGCAAAAACTTTGATATTTTATGATATCTCTGTTATTATTGAAGATATTTATTTCAAACTTAGACAAGTTGTTCACTATAAAAAGGGGAATTTATACAACAAGGGGTAAGTAACCTTCAAAATATTTTTGAAACAGTTATGCCCCTTTTTCGACCTAGAATTTTCACTGAAAATCAAGCACTTGCAGCCGAGCTTTGGCACCCGCTTGAGGTGCTTTTGTTTTATATTCTTATGCTCAGATTTTTTTCTTTTCAACAATAATACTAAGTAATACCAACACACCTACCCCTGCTTCTGGCAATACAAGATTAAAGATGCTGAAGTATTCATTTTAAGTCATTGATAACCTATTTTGGCTTTAACTCTTTACCACACAACCCCGAGTTGTAACGACCCTGAAAGAGAAGGCTTTTGAAAACATTGTGGGAAAAGGAGAAAATGCTGGTAACCAGCATTTTCTCCTTTTTCCACAATGTTTTCTACCCCCATCAAAGACAGAATACATTATTTGAATTACATTTAATTTGTCGTCTGAAAAAGCTTTCAATTTGGTCCAATCCAAAACTTTGTCGTTTGGTAAAGGGTTAATCTATCAGACTATAGTCAGTCTTGTGGCTTCATGACAAATATTACTCCTGGCAACTGCGAGGTTGCATAGATTACCCTGATATAAAATACACACAATTTTTTCAAAAGCCTTCTTCCTCAGGGTTGAAAAAAGTTGTGATTTTGTGGTACAGTGTTAACTCTTTACCAAACGACAAAATTTTAGATTGGACTAAATTGAAAGCATTTGCAGACGACAAATGTGACTCAAAAATTGAAATTTGTTTCGGAGAGGGTAGAAAACGTGGGAAAAGGAGAAAATGCTGGTTACCAGCATTTTCTCCTTTTCCCACAATGTTTTCAAAAGGCTTCTTTCTCAGGGTCGTTAAAAGTCAGGATTGTGTGGTTAAGGGTTAAGTGATAATGATTATTGTAGCATCTTTAATTGTTTGTATAACAGGTGATGGTTGGATGAATAATCAGCGAGACTTCTTCCTGATATTGATGAAATTTATGTTGCAATGCATTTTGGAAGAAGGCTTTTTAATAGATTTTTGGAAAAGGAGAAAATGCTGGTCACCTTCTAACCTTGCAAAGATAAATCCAACCATTTGAGCCAGATTTGATTTGGCATCTGCAAATGCTTTCAATTTGAAGATTTGAAGAAGTCTGAAGTTTTGTAAAGAGTTTAGCCTATCATCTTACAGTCTTAACTCTTTACCAAACAAAAAAATTTTAGACTAGTCCAAATTGAAAGCATTTGCAGACGACAATATAAATGTGACTCAAAAATTGAAATTTGGGAAGGATAGAAGACATCACTGGAATAGGAGAAAATGCTGGTTACTAGCATTTTCTCCCTTTCCAACAATGTTTTCAAAAGGCATTTTTCTCAGCATCATTAAAAGTTGGGATTGTGTGGTAAAGGGTTGAAAACAATAACAAACTCAACATTTTATATCTTTGTAAGTGCAGCTTATTGTTTTTCATGAAAGTGGCACTGTATATACTTGTAATCTTCTTTCACACAAACAAGCAAAGACAAACTGCCACATCCATATTTCTCACAAATCCTGCCTACTTGCACATATCTTCACAATATTGTACATGTAAAGATTATAAAAGAATTTAGCTCACTTGCACAGGGATTGCCTTGTGCTCTTGATGAGCTTGACAGGTCGCTCATGCCCTGTCATACGTTGTTGGCAGTCAACAGTTTCTTTAACCCTTTACCAAACAAGCATGAGTATTAACGACCCTGAAGAAAAGGACTTCGAAAAAACTACATGGGAATATGAGAAAATGCTGGTTACCAGCATTTTCTCCTTTCCCACAATGCTCTCTACCCTTCTAAAAACAATTCTTGATTTTTGAGTCTCATTTATCTCCAGCAAATGCTCTCATTATTGACAAGTCTACAATTTTGATTTTTGGTAAAGAATTAAAGATATTCTAAGCCACTAGTCCAATGTCAATTGATCTGATAACTATAACCCTGGCTGGTCTTCTTTAGAAACACTGTCTGCCTCTTTGTTTTTGTTTACATCCCATTCTTAGGCGCAAGACTGGTTGAATTTTAGCCAGTTGCTGGGGTCAGATTTTTTTCTTTGAACCCTCTGCCATATAATCCTGAGTTTTAATGATCTTGACTTGAAAGGCTTCTGTAAACATGGTGGGAAAAGGAGAAAATGCTGGTTGCAAGCATTTTCTCCTTTTCTCACAATGTTTTGTGCCCTTTCAAAGACAATTATTGTAGTAAAATTCAGATGGTAGTATGGAATTGCTTTAGAATTTGACAAGTATAAAATTTTGTCATTTGGTAAAGAGTTAAAATTACAGAAGTAAAATCACTAAAATGTAAGAAATCTTCCCCGGACAAACTATTAGACCTAGATCATAGTAATGTTTAGTATATATAGCATTATATTCTTTGTCAAACATTCCTGTGTACGAGCCAACTTGAAGAAGAAGGCCTCTGAAAACATACCTTGCAAAGAAGAAATGTTTACCAGCATTCTTTCCTTTTCCCATATTGTTTTCTAGCCTTCTCAAGTATAAATCCAAAATTTGATGTTTTTGCCAAAATTGATTTGTCTGCAATTGCGTCCAATTTCTGACTATTCTAAAATTCTGTGGTTTGGTGAAGAGTAAAACTTGGTTAATGCTATACCACACAATCTCAACTTAAACGACCCAAGAAGAAAGTCTTTAAAAATGTTGCGGGGGGAAAAAGAGAAAAGGCTTGTAACCAGCATTTTGTCCTTTTTCCCACAATGTTTTCTACCCTTCCAGTGACAAATTTTCAATTTTTTGAGTCATTTATTTTGCTCTCTGGTAACCGGCATTTTCTCCTTTTCCCATAATCTTTTCAAAAGTTCTCTTTCTCATTGTTGTTTAAAGTCTGGATTGTGTGGGCAAGAGTGAAGCATAAGGGTTATGTGGTAATATGTAAAGGTCAGGCATATTAAATTTTGTCGTTTGGTAAAAAGTTAAGCTTGTTGAAAGTGTGGTTCTAGGGTTGAAAGACAGATCCTTTCTTGGTCATACTTTTTCATAGACTTAACAGTGTTAAATATCAGACACTTGTCACCCTGGATGTCATTGGGCAAGGTACAGCTGAGTCCCATTCTAGCTCTTGGTGAAAGCAGGAAAAGATATTAGTAACTGTACAACATGTAAGTATTGTAAGCTGATTAAAAAACGGTTTTAGGCTGGATAAAAGACAATTTGAAAAAAAAAAACCACTCAGTAATGACAACCTCTGAGTGTTGCTTTGCATCTCTGAGTTCATTTTGTGACATGGACAGATATCCAGTTATTGAACTTAACCCTTTTCCACTCGACCCCGACTTTTTACGACCCCGATGAACGAGGCTTTTGAAAACATTTTGGGAAAAGGAGAAAATGCTGGAAACCAGCATTTTCTCCTTTTGCCAAAATGTTTTCTATCCTTTCAAAAACAAATCTCATCATTTGAGATATATTTAGTTTCTCCCCTACAATGCTTTCATTAGGGATGAGTCAAAAAGTTTGTCGTCTGGTAAATGGTTAAAAAACTCTGACTACTGACTAAATCTATGTTGTAGGTACTCATTGAAACTAATAAATGCCCACAATGAAGGTTTTAGTAGAAGAATAATGAGAGATTACCCTTTGAAACCCCCAAACTCTCCCCTTTGTCTGTACCAGTACAAATCTGTTTTTTCCAGGCAACAGCTCAGCCTCCCATACCACCTCCACAGTCATCACCAGCAATCATGCAGCCTTCAGATGCTCCGCCCCCATACACAGCAAGCTCTGCCCAGAAGGTGGATACGTCAGAATTAGAACGAAGACAGCAGGTAAAAGAATGCGGATTGATTAAGTTCATTTGTATGAGATATGTTTAGTGGCAGAAATCAAATGTGACTTTGGGTCATTATATGGCTAGAAAATCAATTGAAACATTTTAAGTCGTGCTGATACTGATAAGTGCACACACATGTTCAAGCATTTCTGACTATACATGTGAGCTGTTTGTTGCTTCATGATTTTCCAACTTGAGGCATGACCACTCAGCTAAGCCTTCAAATTAAAGGATGTGTGATTGATTTAACTTATATTAGAGTAAGCCAGACTTCAATTTACTCAGTCTGAATTGTATGGACAGCATTGTGGTAAAAGGAACAATTACTTTTGTTTGATTATCAGTTTCTGATTTCTTCTCATGTTGTCAAAGGCTGCTGCTAGAAGTCAGGCAAAACCTTATATTTGAACCATGCTTTGTGAAAATTAATGCATCTGTGAAGAGTATCAACCCAGGTCAGCCTGTGAATTCCACGCAGGCTGATCTGGGTGGAAATTTTTCGCTATTGGTCTGTTTTCTGTATGTACAAGGACCAGACTACCTCATGTGTCAGTTGGTTGTTAACTCTTTACCATTCAATCCTGACTTTTAATGACCCTGAGAAAGAAGCCTTTTGAAAACATTTGGGAAAAGGAGAAAATCCTGGTAACCAGCATTTTCTCCTTTTCCCACAATGTTTTCTGCCCTTCCCAAAACAAATTTCAGTTTTTCGGTAACATTTATTTTGTCGTCTGCAGATGCTTTCAATTCGGACCAGTTTAAAAATTTGTTGTTTGGTAAAGGGCTAAAAAATGTGGCTATTATGGATCCATAATTATGTAATAGCTTGCTAGGTGCAGTGCATGACAGATGCATTAAGCCTCCTTTTGCCTGAGCATGGCTCATTTACTAGGGAATGACATTGTCTAAGGGTAGAAAGGTTGAATACTTTCTCCAAAAATGTATGGTTTGTTTAAAATACGGTTTTGTAATAAGATCATTTTTTTCTTATCATTAATGTCTTGCAGGAATTAGAGAAGAAAGCAGAGGAACTTGCCAGAAAGGAACAAGAAATGAAAAACATGCAATTTCAAGGTAACTATTTTGCTTGTGAATACACTTTGCAAACATCAAATATCCAACTTTTTGGGCATAATTTCGGGTTAAAAAAAATGCTGCAGAACAGCACATTACATCTCTTTACCAGTTGACAAAACTGTAGACAAATCCAAATAGGAATTATTTGTAGATGATAAATGGGGTGCATATGATAAGATTTGTCTCTGACAGATTAGAAAACTTTGTGGAAGAAGAAGAAAATGCTGGTCACTAGCATTTTCTCTCAAATTATTTTAGAAGACTTAGTTTTTGGGGTGGTTTAACTCTTTACCACACTACAACATTTTAGACTTGTTCAAATTGAAAGCATTTGCAGGCAACAAAATAAGTGTGACTAAAAAATTGAAATTGTTTTGGTAATTGAAGAACACATTTTGGGAAAAGGAGAAAATGCTGGTTACCAGCATTTTTCCTTTTTCTGACATTGTTTTCAAAAGCTCTCTTTCTCAGTGTTGTTAAAAGACGGGATTATGTAGTAAAGGGTAAAGGTCAGGCATAGTAAAATTTCTGACAGTGAGAAGAGAATCAAGAGTGATTATGTTTAGGCACAGACAGTCAGTACTCAGTAGTGTTTAGTTTTGAAGAAAAATGATTGGAACAGATCCATTATTTTATCCATAACAAAATTGTTGACTTTTCCATTTTGAAAGCATTTGAGGAAAACTTGTTATTGTATGGCTGTAACAGTGGGAATTTAAAAAGGTCAGAACATTGTGGATACCTGCATTTCACTTTCCTTACCCTTCTTCAGGGTCATGAAAACCCAGGATTGTTGGTAGAAGGTTAACATTTTCCGACCATAAGAAAGAAAAATTATCTGTAGCACAGAGTCAGTTCCACTTTGTTTGGAGAAATAAAAGAATATATCTTTACCTGACAACGAAATCTTTGACTCATTGATACTGAAAGCATTTTACAGACCACAAAATGGTAGACACATGGCATTTTCTTTTTATTCCCCAAAATTTGTGAAAATTCGCCTTCCTCAAAGTTGTGAAAACATTGGATTGTTTGGTAGAAAGTTGAATGGAGATGTATGAATGATGTTTTGTTGATGGTTCTGTTGAATAGCAGTCAGTGACTTTTGAAGAATATTGTGCAAAGAAAAGGATCATCATCAATGGTGAACTTGCTCTTGCTGACTTCCTTTTGGATTACAATGTATCCAAAAAAAAAAAGGGAGTCCCAAGATTGCATCACTTTATGTTGATGTTCTTGTGATAGTTAGCCAGTATTTTTCAATACAAATGAAAGTTTGTTTTCCATGTTACAGACAGACAGAATAACTGGCCACCTATGCCAAAATGGTTTCCAATTGGACCTTGTTTTTATCAAGACTTTTCTGTTGATATACCCATGGAATTCCAGAGAACTGTTAAATTAGTTTACTATATTTGGGGATGTAAGTATGTTTTCAACTTTCACACATTTATTTGGTCTTCATTTCACTTTTCACATTATATTATTTTACATAAACTGTTTTTTACAAATACAACTTTTCTTAACCTTTGCAGCAGGTGGTTTTGTTCTTGCAGCATTTCTTACATTCTTTAACATTTTAGATCTGTGTATGTTGACAGCATTTGCAGATGTCAAAATTTGTTTTAATTTGGCTTAAGTTAAGGGATTTGTCACTGAAATATTAGAAAATATTGTGGGAAAAGGAGAAAATAGTTACCAGCGTTTTCTCCTTTTCCACAATGTTTTCAAAAAGCCTTCTCCATCAAGGGCATTAAAAGTTAAGATTGTGTGGTAAAAGGTTTGGTGAAATTCCCGTTTTCTTCAAGTACATGTCCTGTATCATATCTTTTGATGATGGACATTGTAAAAGGAATCATTTCTTTAAAACGCTTGTTTGTATTTATTTGTAGGGAAAAGCAGCCAGTTGCTTGGAAAGATTGTGCGCTATGAGCAGTTGTTGTGAAAAGAAACAGTGTTAGTCAATGGACAGCTGCTCTGGCAGCTATTATATGAGCAAAAAGCTGTAGTATTAAAAATAGCGTGAAAAAACAATCAAGCTTACTTGTCAAGTGTACCTAATTTCAAAGGTCATAAATTAGCCCATATGGCCAGCAACATGCGAAATGATACCTTCAGACATTTGTGTAAAGTGTCATCCTGGAGTAGCCTGCGCAGTCTGCGCAGGCTAATCCCAGACGGCACTTTATGACTTCATAAGATTTTTTCATACAATAGACTTACGTATGTCGTCTTGGATTAGTCACAGACTGCACAGGCTGATCTGGGACGACACACTTTTACACATGTCAGAAGGCCCCCTTTTTGTGTGTTTGCACCCCATATAGAAATGGGTATGGTAGCCTGTGCGCATGTCAATGCTTTTCCGTGGTTTGTTTTACCAGTACTTCATGCAACATTCTTTCCAAGCCACTGGCTGCTGTCCTAATTAAATGTTGTGCAGCAGTGAGAGAGGAATGAATCCTATTGTATTGACTATCATCAATCTTTGAAAAGAATGCGGACAAGGGATCCATGGGCTTCAAGCCCTGTACATTTTGGGCTTGGCCCTTGACCCTTTTTTAGAGAGGACTAAAAGAGGACCTCAGTCGGATCATGGATTTAAACTGTCATGCTAGTTGAGGCACTGTGTAACTCTTTACCAAACCACAAAATCTTAGACTTGTCCAGCTTGAAAGCATTTGCAATCAACAAAATTAATGTGACTCAAAAATTGAAATTTGTTTCTGGAAAGATACAAAATATTGTGGGAAAGGGAGAAGATGTTAGTTACCTGCATTTTCTCCTTTTCCCACAATGTTTTCAAAATCTTTCTGTCTCAGGGTAGTAAAAAGTTGAGATTGTGTGGTAAAGGGTTAAATGGGTTTTTCTCTCTCTTTACAGTTTATTCCTTCACCTTGTTATTGAATGTGTTTGGAAGTTTAGCGTATTTTATTGTGGAGAGTGGTGGGGGTGCTACATTTGGTCTGTCATTGTTATGGTTTGTCCTGTTTACACCATGTTCTTTTGTCTGCTGGTACAGACCTCTCTACAAGGCTTTTAGGTAAGTTCTGCTTTTGATTTCTTTTTGTTGCATCAATATTACCAGATACCAAGTTTTAGACTTGTCAGAATTGAAGCTTTTGCAGGTGACAAAATTGGCTTAAATTATGGAATTCGTCTATGATAGGGAAGCAAATTTTGTTGGAAAAGGAGAAATTGCTGGTAAACTTGCAATTTTTCCTTTTTCTACCATGTTTTCAAAAGCCCTCTTTCTCAGGGTTGTTTAAGTCGGCATTGTGCAGTAAAGAGTTAATCAAATTTAATACAAATGACTTTAAAAGTATCCCTGTCAGATATTGATAATCACCATAAGCTAGGATACAAATGACTTTAAAAGTATCCTTGTCAGATATTGGTAATCAACATGAAATAGGATTTGATGGAAATTAATACAAGTGAAAACTTTGTAAGTAGGGAGATATTGTTCAAGAAATTCGGGGCAACATTAAATGGAGAATATAGCAGAATGTACTTCACACACACAAAAAAGTCGGCACATAATAGTAATAGAATATCACTCTGATGATAAAAGCCAAAATATTTCTACTCTGCAGTCATAAATCATACTTTTTTCTGCCAAGTTAAATGGCTGTCTGTGACAAAGATCATTGTCAATGGCTGGGATGATTTTGCAAAATCATGGTAAGACAATTTTTACAGCTTTTCAGTGCCATCAATGCAAACATTGATGAAAAAGATAGATTGCTTGTAGGAAGCACTGGCTCCTCCTCCCACAGTGTTTTCCATATTGGTAAAATAAAAAACACAGTATGATTCTTTTCCTCCAATGTTTAAATTCTGTGAAAATTTCAGATCTAGAAATAGCCTATCGAGGTTTCCAGTTATATCTCTTATTTTTATTTTTTCTTTCTTTTTCAGGAGTGACAGTTCATTCAACTTTTTTGTATTTTTCTTCATCTTTTTCTTTCAATTTTGTGTGTGTGTACTCATGTGTCTGGGGATTACAGATTTTTCAGTGTAAGTACTTTTTCATATTTTTTTTTTTCATGTGAATAGAAAATCTGTCCAAAATTTATTATTTCATATCTCAAAATGAATTTATATAGATCTATCTCTAAATCTCTAGGTGGAAGTTTTATGACACAAATATTTCTTTAAAAAGAAAAATACTTGGCATTTTTTTTTTTTTGTACTTTTACCTCAAAAACAAAATGCATACTACTCAAGTACATTTAGGCACCAATGCACATGACTGCTTTTGGAAACATGGTGGGAATGGAGCAATGGGTTGTAACTAGCAATTTCTCTTGTATCATGTTTTTCTTTATATATATATCAGTAGAATACAAGCTTGTAATTGCCTATAAAAGTCTCTCCTGTGAGTCATTTCTAATAATTGAAAGTTTGTTTGATTTTTTTCCTTTTTCCTGCAGTTTTTCATTTTTTTCAAGTCAAATTTTCCTTTGCTGAAAATGCTTTTTCTTTCAGCTGGTTATAACTGCTTTTGTTAGATTAAAAAGATGTATGTGTAGGTTAGCCCTTTCCAAATAATCCTACATTTGATGACCTTGAGGAAAACGGCTTTTTAAAAGACTGTGAGAAAAGAAGAAAATGCTGGTTACCCTGATTTTCTCCCTTTTCCACAATGTTTTCTTAAAGCTTTCCACCTCAAGCTTGTTAAACCTTGGGATTGTTTGGTAAAGGGTTAAATCTTTTTTAGAGGTCCAGATAAGTGGAGTGTATTTGAATTCTAGAAATGAGCCCAAAAGGGGGCTGAACCCTTTACCACACAATCCTGACTTTTACCGACCCTGAAAAAGGAGCCTTTTGAAAACATTGTGGGAAAAGGAGAAAATGCTGGTAACCAGCATTTTCTCCTTTTCCCACAATGTTTTCTACTCTTCCCAAAACAAACTTTGAAATTTAGGCTGCTAAGTGGGACTTGCTGACCTTTTGTGGACAGTGTAGATTAAGATCAGACTGCACATAACATGCAGTCTGATCTTTGATCTACACTGTCGATTAGGAGGTATTTTTCTCAAAAAAAAAAAAAAAAAAGTTTGAAGTAGAATTGTCTGGTTTTTACTCTGGACTCAAAAGTTTTACTAACTTAATTAGCAGGATATGGGTCAAGGTATTTCATTCAAACTATGACTAGCAGTTAACCTTTTCCCAAACAAGCCCTGGTTTTCGCATGTCTGCAGTACAAGTCTTTTGAAAACACTGGGGGAAAAGGAGAAATTGCTCGTAACAAGCAATTTCTCCTTTTCCCACAATGTTTTCTACCCTTTTTGAGAATTTTATGCCATTTTCATCAAATTTAAAATTGTTTGTCTGCAGACTCTTTCAATTTGGACCAGTCCAAAGTTTGTCATTTGGGAAAGGGTTAAATTAAAAAAAAAAAGGCTAATTGTCAACTATCAAAAGGAAATGTATACCAGAAGGGCAGGTAACTTTGTCATATTCTTACACAGTGTCTTAACCTAAGCACTTTAATGCGAAGATTGGTTTCTTGCAGTGGAATCATAGGTGGTTTGAGTGTGGTCAGTAAAAATGTAGCAGTTGGTGTATTGATGATATTTATTGGTATATTTTATGGCGGCCTGGCAGTGCTTATGGCTGTCATGCTAGCCAAGGTAAACAGCAAATAAACTGGAATATAATATGTCATAATATATGATAGCATAGGATATAGAGGATATTTGTTTTTTTCGGTGAAAGATCGAAATTTATTTCATCTCGTGAACATCATCGGTAATATTTTCACTCGTGGCAGCCACGAGTGAAAATATTACCGATGATTTTCACGAGATGAAATAAATTTCGATCTTTCACCGAAAAAAAACAAATATTCTATTTATTTCATGCTTCTAATGCCTTTTTTTGTCGAGACTTCTATAAAAATCAGTACAAACTCTCCGTGGTCGGTATTTTCACTGGTCGTACCTGTGTAATATCGAAAAATATTCACTGCTATTTCTCGATATCCTACTGGAAAGCATGAAATAAATAATAGTATACCTTTCCATTCAAAAAGCATGATGCTAGCCCATGATACTTCAATGACATATATTACAAAGCATGAAAGAGTAATCTGCCCTTGATTTTCAATCGCTGAGTTACGTCTTGTCTTCTCCATTGAAGCATTTTGTTTTTGTTTAGCTGATGATCACTTACGAAATTATTGTGGCTGATGGAGAATCCTTTTTTTTGCCTTAATTTTATGCATGCCCTTTTAGTATTTGACCTTTCAGAGGAGTGTTCTCAAGGTCATTTGCTGCAGGTGTGTTTTTGGATTTGTTTATGGATTATCATTTATGTATTTTTTTTCTAGAGAGCAATGATAGATAACAAATTGTATAACATACTGATATTTTTTTTACAGCAGCAGTTTCCTGTGTTGTGCCTGTTTAACCCTTTACCAGACGACAAAATTTTAGCCTTGTCGAATTTGAAAGCATTTGTAGATGAAATTTAAATGTGGCTCAAATGGTGCAGTTTTCTATTGATAGGGTAGAAAACATTGTGGGAAAAGGAGAAAATGCTGGTTACCAGCATTTTCTCCTTTGCCCACAATGTTTTCAAAAGGCTTCTTTCCTAGGGGCGTTAAAAGGCGGCATTGTGCGGTAAAGGGATAATGATTTGTTTGCTGTTTTAAAGCATGAAAGATTATAGATCAAATGATTTTAACAGAAATTTGTCTCTTTCAGTGGAATCATAGGCGGTTTGACTGTGGTGGGTGAAAATGTAGCAGTCGGTATATTAATGATATTTATTGGTATATTATATGGCGGTCTGGCAGTGCTTATGGCTGTCATGCTAGCCAAGGTAAACAGCGAATCAATGGTTTTGTCCTTATTTTGAAATTATCACCCATGTTTTATGTTGTTTTTTATTTATTTTGAAATGGGAAAAACTTGATGAATTTTGTCCTATGTAGTATCACTGGTATTTTACATTGCTTATTTTGGGGAGGAAAAAAGAACATTGTGCCATGCCATGTCATGACCATTTTCATAGGATAGATGCCTTTTAAAACATCTGTCTTAAATATGGTTCGTCAAAGTGAATAAAGATTTTTTGAATGAAAAGTACTTGAAAAAGAGAAATTGTATGTTATATATGTAAATAATTTCTCTGTTACTATGAATAAACCATAGGCACTGAGAGTACTGAGAGTACTATATACATTAGACTTGTCCACAGTGAAGTAGTTTAAAGCATTTGATGGGTCACAAAATGTTTCATCAACACAAGCACATTTTTCAGTCCCATACACTGCTGTAATGGCCAGACTGATCAACTGAAACATATTAACTCTACCAAATGACAAAATTTTAGACTTCCCAAATTGAAAGCATTTGCGGACAACAAAATAAATGTGGCTGAAAAATTGAGATTTGTTCTGGGAAGGGTAGAAAACAGTGTGGGAAAAGGAGAAAATGCTGGTTACCAGCATTTTCTCCTTTTCCCACAATGTTTTTGATATGTTTTCTCAGGGTCATTAAAAGTCGGGATTGTTTGGTAAAGGGTCACTTGAGCAGGAATCAAGCTAAAGACAGAAAATATTTGTCTACAATTGGTTCTATTTAATGATAAAGCACTTTTGCAAACTGTCTTCTTGAACTTTCATTTTTATGGACAGAAGTTTAAATGCATGGTAGATTTTCTTTTCTCCTCTTTTTATGTTGTAAGTCATTGGTGAAATGGTATGTGATTATATTTGTTTAAGTAATTTTTCAACCTTTACCAAACAATGCCACTAATTTTATAGTACTACAGATGAGGGCTTTTAAAAATGGGGGAAATGGAGAAAGTTCTGCTATCCAACATTTTCTCCTTTTCTCACAATATTTTCTACCTGGTGAAAAACGAATCCCAATTAAGCCTTATTTGAATTGTCTGTAATCGCTTTCAATACAGATGGGTCTAAAATTTTTTGTGTGGTAAAGAGATAGTGTTAGGCAGTTATACATCTTTTTTTTTTTTATTGTTTCACCTCACCAAGATCATTGTTTAAATGCTACAGGCCATTTTATTTTTTAACTCTCCCAAACGACATAATTTAGGGCTGGCCCAATTTGAAAGCACTTGCAGACAACAAAATAAATATGGTACAGCTGATGAGATTTATATCAGGTAGACCAAAAAGCGTTGTGGGAAAAGGAGAAAATGCTGGTTATCAGCATTTTCTCCTTTTCCCACAATGTTTTCAAAAGTCTTGTTTCTCGGTGTCGTTAAAATTTGGCACTGTGTGGTAAAGGGTAAACTTTACCAGATGAGAAATTTTTAGACTTATCCAAATTTATAGGCATTGCAGACAACAAATTGAGTGAGGCTGAAGTGATGAGATTTGTCATTGAAATGATATAGATGTTGTGGGAAAGAGAGAAAATTCTGGTAACCAGCATGTTTTTTTTTTTTCCCACAATGTTTATACAAGGTTCGTAAAAACTTGAGACAGTTTGGTAAATGGTTTACTGATTTGCCTTGTCATTCAGTTCTGTTGAGTCAGGAAACCAGATTGTTTTACATGCATGACAATTAACTGCAAACGGTCAGTGGCATCATGAATTAGCACATTACTGTACATATAAAGCTTTTTAGTGATATGGACCTTTTTCTAGATACTTGAGAGAAAAGGGAGCAGTGGAAAAAGCCTTTTGAAAACACTGTCAGAATAGGAGAAAATGCCGGTAACCAGCATTTTCTTTTTCCCACGATGTTTTCTAGCCCTAAACAGACAAATCACATAAATGACCTATATGTTATTTGTCAACCTGCAAATGGCTTTCATTTTGACTGTACTGAATTTTGTTTTGTGGTAAAGGGTTAACAGACGTTGTACACTTGTTTTCAATTATTTTTTGTTGAAAATGCATTTTTTAATTGTCAAAGGGTGCTTTGATGATACATGTACTATTTTTCAAGTTAACCCTTAAAGGGCCTTTCATGACTGTATTTACCATTGTGGCCAATGTAGATCAAGATCAGTCTGCACAAAACGTGCAGCCTGATCTTCGATCTACACTGTCCGCATTGTTGAAACAATGTAGACAAAAGCAACCATGAAATTGTAATTATTTGGGTTGTATTTCTAGTTTGAAACAGTCTGATAGGTTTAATCGGCACTCTAGGGGTTAATTTAGTACCAAAGGTTTGTCTTGTGTTTGAGTATGCTGTATAAATTTTACAGAGGCTGGATAAATGGTTTAAAAACTGTAGGGGATTCTCCTGGAGCAGGGGGTTTAATGCTTGTAACAGCATTTTTCATTACGTGTACAGCTGTGTGTATGATTGCCATGCTGGTTAGGGTATGTTTCAGAAGCAGTAATGTCTACCATCTACCTGCTTACTGTTTTGGAAATTCTTCCTTGTTTTCTTGCCGTTTTGCTTTATATCAATTTCTGCTCCCTTGCACTTGGGTAATAGTGGGATTTTCATATTTCATTTAATTAGATACGTTAAATAACTTTGAGTTGTTATTAATCAAATAGTCACAAACAGGAAAATTGTGGTTGATTTACCATTCTGCTGTAAGTCTACCTCTAAACCTATTTTACAAGTAATATTGCTCGACCAGGGTGTTGAACCATGGTGGTCTCTTTTTTGTCTCTGTCTTCAACTTGACAGTAGCTGATTAACTCATTAACCTCTTTCCACACAATCCAGAGTTTTTATTGACCATGAAGAATGAAGGCTTTTAGAAAGTTTTCAGTATCTGCATGTAACCAGTATTTTCTTATTTTCCCACCATCGTTTTCTTGCCTATCAAAGACAGAAATTATTATTTAAGCTACTTTCATTTTGGCACCTCTGCACACGGTTTCAGTTTGGTTGCGTCCAAAATTTTGTCATGTGGTAAAGAGTTAACTCAGACAACAAAATTGTAGCCTGGTCCATACTGAAGGCATTAACTCTTTACCAAATGACAAATTTTTAGACCAGTCCAAATTGAAAGCAGCTGCAGATGACAAAATGAATGCGACTGAAAAATTTAAAATTGTCTTGGGAAGAGTTGAAAACATTGTCGGAAAAGGAGAAAATGCTGGTTACCAGCATTTTCTCCTTTTAGCACAATGTTTTCAAAAAGGCTTCTTTCTCAGGGTTGTTACAAGTTTGGTAAAGATTTGATGTAGACAGCAAATAAAATGTTACTCAACTGGTTATATGTATCTGTTGAAGGGTAAAAACCATGCTTTCAGAAGCCTTTTTCACAGTGTCATTAAAACACGAAATTCAGTCCTGTAATCTCTAAGATATGTGCTGAAAAGTAGCCAAAGAGTTTTTGCATTTTATCAGAAAACTGCTTTTCGATTTATGTAATTATCTGTACCATCTAGCTGCCTGTAACATCTAGCTGTCTTCTTGAGATCAGCTGCTTTTGGGGGACAGCCGGTTTAACCCTTTACCACACAGTGCCACGTTTTAACGACCCTGGGAATGAAAGCCTTTTGAAAACATTGTGGGAAAAGGAGAAAATGCTGGTAACCAGCATTTTCTCCTTTTCCCACAATGTTTTCTACCCTATCAAGAACGAATTCCCTCATTTGGGCCATCTTATATTTAACATCTGCAAATGCTGTCAATTTGGACCAGTCTAAAATCTTGTCATTTGGTAAAGAGTTTAAGAAAATTAAAGTTACCTTTGAAATTCAATTTTGACCAAGTACTTTAAAGTTAACCTTCGAAAATCAATTTTGACTAGTTACTTCCATCATTCAATCAATTCTTTCTTTATAAATTGACCGTCATCACCAGAAATCCAGCCTTGTGATAAACTGAAGGTATTCTAAAAACTGGGAAAAAAGGGTTAAATCCATTAACCCTTTCCCAAACGACAAATTTTGGACTGGTCCAAATTGAAAGAGTTTGCAGACGACAATTTTAAATTTGATGAAAGTGGCAGAAAGTTCTCAAAAAGGGTAGAAAACACTGTGGGAAAAGGAGAAATTGCTCGTTACGAGCAATTTCTCCTTTTCCCAGTGTTTTCAAAAGAGTTGTACTGCAGACACGTGGAAACCAGGGCTTGTTTGGGAAAGGGTTAAAAAACACAAAGATACACAAGTAGTCCTAGTGCCCTACAACATTTCCTCCCCCATCCATTTTCTTCCCCTGACACCTGCCTGCATCATTTAGTACTCCCTGATTTCAGATTATAATCTTTAATCAGATCAGTTAACCCTTTACCAAACAATCACCTGAAAATGAGAAAGAAGGCTTATGAAGACAGTGTGGGAAAACAAAAAAAATCCTGGTAACCTACATTTTTGCCTTTTTCCCACAATGTTTTCATTCCTTTCAAAAGACAGATGTCGGGTTTTTTTTAATCACATTTACCTAGTTGTCTGCAAATGCCTTTTATTTGCGCAAGTGTAAAATTTTGTTACCTGGTAAAGACTTAAAAAAAAGACATTTGAATCTGTGTTGCCTGCCACTTGTGTTTAGCAGCCAACTGTGGTAGACAACCATGAGTTTTAATTTCAAATGCCCAATTTTTCATATAGAAGTCTCTGTGTTTAAAAACAGTTGCCTCAAGAGATGGGTTTTGTTTGTTCCAATGGACAGCCATTTAACCCTTTACCACACAATCCCGACTTTTAACGACCCTTTTGAAAACATTTTGGGAAAAGGAGAAAATGCTGGTAACCAGCATTTTCTCCTTTTCTCACAATGTTTTCTACCCAATCAAAGAAAAATTGCACCATCTGAGCCACATTGCAATTGTCGTCTGCAAATGCTTTCAATTTGGATTATTGTAAAATTTTGTTGTATGGTAAAGGGTTAAGACAGGTTTGTCCATTTAAAGTTTCATCTTTCCAGTGGGAGGCTCAGGGGATGCCACATGGCTCAGTGGTGAAGGTGTATTATTTTCAAATTGGCAGCCCTTGGTTTGATCCTGACACAAAGTGCTGGGTTTTTCATTGGGGTGTTTGTTGGTAAGACCCTTCAGAGCCCTGGCCTTGTACTTGTGAAGCCCAGGACACTCATGTATGAGTGAGCTCTCACTATGATATGGCTAAAATAATGTTGAAAGCAGCATAAACCTATTCAACCAATTAATCGGCTCTGGAGCTAAGTAGTAAAAGGCTCTTGGTTTGTTATCAGGAAATCCATATGAGCCACAGTCAGTGAAAAGGGGGCTTAAGGCATCTGCGAAAAGTATAGGCCCAGGTCAGCCTGCACAGTCTGTGTACGCTGACCTGGGCAGAAACTTTTCGCTATTGGTCAATTTTCTGTATGTCCAATGACCAGCCTACCTCATGATTAAGTCTGTTGTTGAAACAGGTGGCTGTTATGGATCCATATTTATATGATGGTTTGATTGGTATCATGTATTGCAGAGATGCATCAAGCCCCCTTTTGCCAGAGCATAGCTCATATAGCAATTCTGTATTGTGACTCACAAGGGAATGCCCTTGGGTACAGCACTGCTGAGTCCAGGCCTAAAACTTAAGAAATTAGGGAAGGACATTAATAAATGAGCAGTTTGTCAAGATTTGACAGAAGTATTGCTGCAAATTATATAAAAAACTACATGCATTTTAACAAAGACTAATAACCGGTGGCAACTGTTTTACCATTTCCTACATTACAGTGGGTGGATAAAGGGGTTTGTTGTGATTGGAAAAAATTCTGCAGTTGGGATTATAGTACTGATAATAGCAGTTTTCTTCACAATTTGTGCTGTTGCTGTGGCAATCATGCTTGTAAAGGTATCTTTGGTTGGCGTGAAAGGTTAACTAACTCTTTCAGCACCTTTTGTGATAGCTGCAAATATACAATTCACTGAAACTGAAAGATTTTTATCTTAACTCTTCACAAGACAAAAAAGTTTTAGCCCTGTCAAAACTGAAAGCATTTGTAGATGATAAATTCTATGTGGTTCAAATAATGTAGTTGTGTGTGAAAGGGTAGAAAACATGGTGGGAAAAGGAGAAAATGCTGGTTGCCAGCATTTTCTCCTTTTCCCACAGTGTTTTTAAATGCTTTTTTTTTTTCAGGGTTGTTAAAACTTGGGATTGTCTGAAAGTGTGAAAGGCGTGACTAAACATGTGGACAGTATAGATCCAAGATTACACTTCACAGATCTTGATCTATGCCATCTACAATTACCCCTATGTTTGGATGTGGTGCTGAATTTGTTAACTTTATGTTTTGTTTGTGTTGCTGTTTATCACTTTACCAAACAGTTTTATGGGTTCACATCTCTGAGGAAGAGTGTTATTGAAATCATTGCGAGAACAGGAGAAAATGCTGGTGACCAGCTGAGTTTCTCCTTTCTTACAAAGTTTTATTTTGTTGTCTGTAAAATGTTTTCAATGTGAACAAATCTGCAAGTTTTGTCATATGGCACATCATTAAATCATAGAAAAATATTTTTTGAGATCATAGAGGCAGTATTTGAGTTACATAATATGGATACTTAAAATCAGTACCTGTAAATGTTATGATTTTTTTGTTTTGAGTTATCATAACCTCAAAGTCAAAGTAATAAATGATAACATAAATAATTATTTTACCAGAACTGATTCTCATTTTTGAATAAATTCGACACAAGATTTCCCTGATAAATAAGCTAGGCTAGTTCTGCTTACCATAAAAGTAACAAACTATGACAACAATTTGTTAATAGAAGCACAGGTTAATATAATGTTTTGTAGGAACCACAGTTTCTGTAGCCTCAGTGGTTCCATTAATCACAGTGAGATTGTCTTTTAACACAGCAGCCTGTGTCTTTTGTTAACTTAACAAATGGTTCTGTCAACTAGATTGGTATTTAACATTACTTACATACTTAGTGCTCTTGTCTCATGTCTAAGGAGGCTTGGGCTGGTCAGCATACATAACAAAACCCATTGAAATGAATATGCCATTGAATGTGTATTTTTTATGTAATTGTGAATAGTTTGTGATTGATTGAAGTGCTTCATATAAGTGCTTTGAAAATTGGTTTCAGTGAAGAACACAAACATTGCTGTTCCATTACACCTCTCTATTTTGCAGCCTTGAGTTTATCCCATGAAGGGCTTGACCCATCTTCATTGCTTTTGCTGTCTTGTAGAACAATATCAGACTGCACAGAACTTGCTCTCTGACCTTGGATCTACACTAAACTATTCACTGCTTCATCACATATTCAGGCCAAAATACACCTTGAAATAACAATACCTCAGCTGGTTTCCATAATTTAAAAGGTCCTTTCAATAGTTTAGTGTTAAAAGGGTTAAAGAACATTCTGTCATAAAGCTTTAGCAGATTCGTGATAGCAGTGTTGGTTTTCTTTTTGTTTCATTTATCTTTAAAGTGCTGAATTAATTGATTGGATCTTCGCAATTGGGAAAAACAGCCAAAATATTGCTGTATTAATGCTGTTTATGCTATTATATGTAACAAAGTAGCACACAGTGTAGGACTAAGATTAGACTGCGCATACTGTGTAGTCAGTTCTTTATCTTCATTGTCTTCAAAAGCAGTTTAAACTTGGTTCCAGCACTTGATGGTTAAGACAAACGGTCTTATTTAGCTACTTTAGAACTTTATATTGACCTGCCTTTGTTCTTTGTTATGTGGCTTTATCTTTGTTGTACATGCATTTGAGCCATGCTCTGGGAAAAAGGGAGCATAATGCATCTCCATGATGCATGATGCCAAGCAAGTCATCACATAATGATGGGACTCATAAAAAACATTTTGTCTAATGACCAACTGTATCATAAGGTAGACTGGTCCTTTGACATGCAGAAAATTGACCAGTGGTGAAAATTTTCGGCCCAGGTCTGGGCAGGCTGACCTGGTTTGATACATTTCGCAGATGCATTAAGCCCCCCCTATTCACAGAGTATAACCCATTTTCTTCTCAATTAGTGTTTGTTTAGTATTATTCTGATTGAATCTGATTGAACTATACTGGGAATAGATTTAAATCAGTTTTGCATGATTATTGGGAAGGGGGGGGTTTAAGCACAGTCAACATGTTTTTATTATCTGATCTTGATCTTTTTTGCCTGCAAAAGTGCGAAAGTACCTATAATCTAGTTCTGCTTTCAACTCTTTACCACATGAGAAAAATGTAGACTTGTCGAAATTGAAAGCATTTGCAGATGACATTAAAAGTGTGACTCAAGTGAGGAAATTTGTCTTTAACAGGGTCGAAAACATTGTGGGAAAAGGAGAAAAATGCTGGTTACCAGCATTTTCTCCTTTTCCCACTATCTTTTCAAAAGGCTTCTTCCTCAAGGTTGTTAAAAGTCAACATTGTGTGGTAGAGGGTTAATACTTAATGACAAGTATTGAGAAGGTTTCAGTCAGATTCTGTTACATTTATGTGTTTTTTCATTTGTTTGTTTCAACTTTTTTTTTTACAGTCCTCCCAAAGTACCACCTACATTAGCTTGGGATTAGAACCTGCCAATCCCAATTCTAACTCGGACATTTTTATCCTTTGCAGTGTAGAATAGCTAATTACCTCCCTGTATAGCTAATGGAAGCACAGTTACTTCCCTTTGGCACTTGTATCCCTTTCCTGTTTATTTGTAGAGGCTGGATAAATTCTTTAACAGTTATTGGAAAACATACTGCAGCAGGAGCTGTGATGATGTTTATAGCATTCTTTTTCTCCATAAATGCAGCTGCAATGATTATCATGCTGATAAAGGTATGAAAAGCTACATGCAATTTGAGCCCTTTACCAAAGGATCCTGTCTTTTAACTCTTTACCACACAATCCTGAGTTTTAAGGACTCTGGGGAAAAAAGCCTTCTGAAACATTGTGGGAAAAGGAGAAAATGCTGGTTACCAGCATTTTCTCCTTTTCCAACAATGTTTTCTGAACTTTCACATATAATTACCATCATCTCAGCTACATTTCATTTGTCGTCTGCAAATGCTTTCAGTTTGGACAAGTCTAAAATTTTATTGTTTGATAAAGAGTTAACAAGCCTGGAGAAGACAGCTTTTGAAAACACGGTGGGAAAAGGAGAAAATGCTGTTGACCATCATTTTCTTCTTTTCCCGCAATGTTCTCTGCATCTGTAAGACAAAAATCATCTTTTATGTTTCATTTCATAATGTCATCTACAGATATGAACTAGGCGGAAATTTTATTGTGTGGTAAAGAGTTGGTTATGTCTCCTAATTAATGGACCCTATGGAAATGTAAGATGGAATATAAATTCTGTATGCTGAGAAAAGTTATGACAAGTTATACTTGATGTAAATTCTATATATGTTGATTACAAGTTAATTCCAAAATTCACATTTAGGTTTGGTGAGAAAACAATTATGTCATAGCCAATTAGAGGGTTTGTGAAAGAATTTTTTCTATTGAATTCATTTTGATTGGCTTGTTACGAAAGGGACTTACATTATCATGCATTCAACATTGTTTAACCCTTTACCACACAATCACGAGTTTTAACGACCCCGAGGAAGAGGCCTTTTGAAAACATCGTAGGAAAAGGAGAAAATTCTGGTAACCAGCATTTTCTCCTTTTCCCACTATGTTTTCTACCATATCAAAGACAAAATCCATTTTTCGAACTGTATTTAAATTGTCATCCGCAAATGCTTTCAATTTGGACCGGCCTTAATTTTTGTCGTGTGGTAAAGAGTTAACAGTTCAAAGTCTGAATCCTTCACCACACAGTCACGTGTGTATGGACCCCAGGTAACAGGCCTTTTGAAATTGATGTGGGAAAAGGAGAAAATGCTGGTAGCCAGCTTTCCCATTTTTCCCAAAATGCTTTCTGCATCTTAGAGACAAATCCAAGAGACAAAGCCTCATTTAATTTGTCGTCTGTTAATGCTTCCAATTTGGACCAGTCTAAAATTGTTAATGTGGTAAAAGGTTATAATGCCTTGTTGCATCCATGTTCTAAAAAGTTATTTGGAGATAATGGCAGAATAAGCAAAAAGTATTAGTAAATGCAAAAAAAAGATGGGGAATTTTTCCAGTTGTTTATGACTAATTTATGTACAATTAATTGAAAGAAAAAGTTTACGCAGGACAATTTCATTTTTTCTGTAGTTTGCAAAGAAAATAGAAAAATGAATTACATGTTTTTTATGATGTTTCCCAAGTCAGTTGATTTCTTCTCCAGACATAATTTTAAACTTGTCTTTGTTTAAAGCATTTGTGGGTAAATCTGTCTCATATGTTGGATTTGGTTTTCAGAGGCCTTCTTATTCAGTTTTATGCAAAAGCAAGGGAATCCTATGTATAGTTAGCCATTTGCCAAAAATAAATCTGTGTTTTGAGGATTCTGTGAAAGAACACCTTTGAAAACACTGTGGGAAAAGGAAGAAGTGCTGGTACCCAGCATTTTCTCCTTTACCCACTACATTTTCAGCCCTTTTTAACCCTTTCCCAAACAAGCCCTGGTTTCCACGTGTCTGCAGCACAAGTCTTTTGAAAACACTGTGGGAAAAGGAGAAATTGCTCGTAACGAGCAATTTCTCCTTTTCCCACAGTGTTTTCTACCCTTTTTGAGACCTTTCTACCATTTTCATCAAATTTAAAATTGTCGTCTGCAAACTCTTTCAATTTGGACCAGTCCAAATTTTGTCATTTGGGAAAGGGTTAAAGACAAACTTTGATCATTTGAGCCATGTTTGATTTGTCATCTATGATTTTGCTGTGTGGTAAAGAGTTGAACATTAATGTTATGATAGTTTTTCTGACTGTCTTCTGTTTGTTTCCTGTCTAGGTACATAGAATATACAGAAGTACTGGAGCCAGCTTTGCAAAGGCACAACAAGAGTTTGCCACTGGTGTGATGAAGAACGAAGCAGTCCAGAGTGGAGTCGCCAGTGCTGCACAGTCAGCAGCCCAAGGGGCGGTCCGAGGAGCCGCGGGCCAATACGGAACAAGCGGGGGAAACAAATACTAAGTGATCTTTCTCGAATAATTAATGTGTGGAAATAAAACCGTCTGAGTGGAGGGCTTTATATGTGTTTTGCGAATAAGATATGGAAGATATTGGACTTTGAATTGACTTGTCATTGATTAGGAAAACATTCCTGCTTTTAAGATTTGATCGATGTTGGAAAAACTTTCATTTGAAACTACTTGCCTTTTACAGACGACTTTTTCATCGTGCATCAGACTTCTGGAAACATTGTGTTAAACAGAATTTATTGTTCCAAACAATTTTTCTCTTCTCCACATAATTTTCACTTGATTTCATGTATTTACCTTTTACCAAACAACCAAATGTTAGACAAGTCAAAATTAAAAGCAAATGAAAACAACAAAAATAGACTGGACTCATAAATTGAAATTTGTTTCTGGAAAATTAAGGAACATTGTGGGAAAAGGAGAAAATGCTGGTAAACAGCATTTTCTCCTTTTTCCACAATGTTTTCAAAAGTCTTCTTTTTTGAGGGTCTTCAAGAACCAGGATTGTTTGGTAAAGGGATAAATCTTAATCCACATTTGTCAATCATGATAACTTTTGAATATTTTCAAAGTTGTCCACTGCAAATTTGTTGAGAAGTAATGACATAGGTGAGTTTTGATATATTGTTCATCGTAGAAAAGACTGAATGATTCCATTTTAAAGGTATTTTTGATGGAGAGGTAATTCATGATGTCACAAATTCTTCGCAATACAGATTATGTAGATAAATCTTTGATCTGATTGTTAGAGCTCCAGATAAGGAGTGACGGTATTCTAAATCCATTATTTCTCTTCCAAACCCTATGTTGTTGGTACTCATTAGAATCGTCTCGATGAGACAATCCCAATGAGTATCCATAACATGGGTTTGCTGGAGAATAAGTAATATTTTCCGTTTTGAAATCAAAGTCACTCCCTCTATCTGGAACTCTGGATTGTGATTGGGAATTTCAAGGGTATTGCTAGATAACTGAGTAATACAATTATTGGGTTCATTAGATTCCAAAATTGGTTTATTTCTTGAATTTTTCATTGGCTTATTTCTTGGAGGGGACATGCTTGCAAAGAAATTTTAACTCATTACCAGTCAACCATGAGTTTTAATGACTCTGTGGAAAAACAATATGGGAAAAGGAGAAAATGCTTGTAAGCAGCATTTTGTTCTTTTCCCACAATATTTTCAAACGCCAATTTTCTCAGGGCTATTAAAACTTGGGATCACTGGGTAAAGAATTAATACAATATGATCATTTTCTCCTTTTACCACCATGTTTTTAAAAGTGGTTTTACAGACAGTTTTAAAAGTCGTCTGTAAAAGTTTGAATTCCAAAAGGAAAAATAGAACATGATTTTTTTTTACTCTTGTTGTTAGCTGTTAGACTTACAGTATGTATATTATGTGTTGTTGTGAAGTCTGGGGCAGCCATTCATTATTTGTTATTGCCATTTAACTCTTTACCACACAATTACAACCCTGAGAAAGAAGCCTTTTGAAAACATTGTGGGAAAAGGAGAAAATGCTGGTTACTTGCATTTTCTCCTTTTCCCACAATGTTTTCTACCCTTCCCAAAACAAATTTCAATTTTTGAGTCACATTTATTTTGTCGTCTGGAAATGCTTTCAGTTTGAACTAGCCTAAAATGTTGTTGTTTGGTATAGAGTTAAGAGCTTATAGGCTTCATTTATTTAATCCATTAACCCTTTACCAAACGACAAAATTTTAGGCTAGTCCAAGTTCAAAGCATTTGCAGACGACAAAATAAATGTGACTCAAAAATTGAAATTTGTTTTGGGAAGGGAAGAAAACATTGTGGGAAAAGGAGAAAATGCTGGTAACCAGCATTTTCTCCTTTTCCCGCAATGTTTTCAAAAGGCCTTTTCCTCAGGGTCGTGAAAACCCGTGATTGTTCGGTAAAGGGTTAAGCCTTTGTATGCCTCTGCTTTAGGCAGCTTTAGAAAAGATTGTGAGAAAAAAGATCACTTGCTTGTGACAAACAATTGACCCTTTTCCCTCACAATGTTTTCCATATGACTTTGAAAAAGACAATTTCTTTCCTTCAATTTCTCTTCCTTTGTGTCACTAAAACTTGTCTCTGGATGATTGAATATGAAAAAATTCCAGAGGCAACATGAGGGAAATAAAAGTAAAAAATAACGGGGTGGGGACACAACAGAAATAAGAGGGAAAGACATATTAAAGATAAGAGATAAAATAAGTCAGAAAGATTTACCAAAGTTGTACATTTGCGTATATATGAAGAATTGATTGGTTGACGTAAAGAAAACTTAATCTTGTCTTTTGGTGGGGTCCTGCGTGGCTCAGTGGTAAAGTGTAGGATTCATGACCTTGAGGCCACAGGTTCAAGCCTTAGTGGATCCACTGGGTGTATGTGGGAGTGTCTTTGGGCAAGACACTTCAGAGCCCTAGCCTAGTACTGGTGGAATCCAGGAAATATAAGAATATGTGAGCTGTCGACATGATATGACTGAAGTAATGTTGAAAGTGGTGTAAAACACCATTCAGTCACTTGTCTTTTGGTTCTGTATTTGGAGGTGTTATTTGACCCATGATTACACAAATACAACTTTTTTGTACCCTGTCTTATGCTACTTATACACTGAGGTAAGTAAAAAAATGGCTTGTTACTAGCAATTGCTTCTTTTCCTATAGTGTTTTCCACACCAAAAAAAAAAGAAGGTTTCTTTCTTTACAGTTTTCCTTTATGGAGACATTTATAGATTTGTTTACTTTGTTTTGGAGGAAACTAGCCCTTGCATTGATGGGGTAGCCCTTTGCCACACAATCTCGAGCTAGAAGTACTGTGAGGAAAAAAATGCTTTTGAAACATTATGGGAAAGGAGGAAATGCTGTTAACCAGCATTTTTCCATTCCCCACTTGTTGTCTGCCCTTCCAAAGGAAAATATCAGATTTTGAGTCATATTTAATTTGTAGTCCGCAAATGGTTAAACTTTGGACCATTCTAAAATTTTGTTGTTTGGTAAAGAGTTAATCCTCTCTGAAAGCGAAAATAAAACATTGATAAGAGCACAATCTTGGTGCTTTTGTTGTAAACACCTTTATAAGGTTATAAAAGTCTCAAACAAGTGAATGATTTAGTCATATTTTATCTAAGACTTTACATGTGTACATGGGACATGGGGCAAGCTTTACTTTTAGTTAACAAGACTGATTGGATATTCTCAGATTTTATGCACTAAAAAGGGGGGGAAAAATTCCCAGGGTTTGTATTCACATACCATTGTAAGTTGCACTCTCAGTCTCATTCTAGATTCAGAAAGTGGTGCAATTTCTGATTAGCTAAACCAAATGGTTTATCCAATCAGAAATTGCATTACTTTCAAATTCATGAGAATTGGACTAAGACTGTTACTGAGAATGGTTGGTGAATACAGGTCAAGAGATTACAAAGCTTGGAAAGAGAAACTGGAAAATTTGAACTCAAAAAAGGGAAGGAACCACATGAAAATGAAGGTTTCAGATAACTCTAAGAATTGAGTCACATGTACCTTATATACCATGGAGTGCTGAAAAATGAAACTGACATTTTTTTCAGTCAAGAAAAGAATGTTTTAAGGCTGTGTGGGCCTGAAAACCTTGTAATATATCTATGGTGTTGATCCAAGATCAGATGGAAGATTCTGTCTAGTCTGATTTTGATTGCTGTAAATGCAGTGAGTGCTAAGTGCTTGAACTCTTTACCATACGACAAAATTTAAACAAGTCCAAATTCAAAGGATTTGTAGACGACAAAATAAATGTGACTCAAGAATTGAAATTTGTTTTGGGATTGGCAGAAAACATTGTTGGAAAAGGAGAAAATGCTGTTTACCAGCATTTTCTTCTTTTCCCACAATGTTTTCAAAAGCTTTCTTCATCAGGGTCGTTAAAACTCATGATTGTGTGGTAAAGAGTTAACTTTTTCATGGCCAAATATGTCAAGTTGATCATTTTTGGTGACAGAAAAAAATACAATCAATTTAATTTCAGAAAGATTTTTATCAAGTAAACCAAACTGAAAAAGTGGATGGTATAGATCCGAGATCAGACTGCACATTATGTACATCCTGATCCTGATTTTTACCATCTGGAGAAAGAAGCTCCTATTTTTAGCTCCACTGGCCGAAGGCCAGCGGGCTTATGTCATGGCCCGGTGTCCGTCGTGCGTCTGTGCGTGCGTCCGTCCGTCCGGTCGTCCGTCCGTCTGTCCGTCCGTCCGTCCGTGCGTTAACTTTTATTTCAAACATCTTCTTCTCTGAAACTACCCATCCGATTTTCACGAAACTTCACAGAAATGATCCTGACATGGTCCTCTTCAGAATTTCTTGAAAGAATTTGATTCCTTCAAAAACTCTGGTTGCCATGGCAACAAAACTGAAAAATATTGGAAATCTTTAAAAATCTTCTTGTCTGAAACCATAAGGCATAGGGCTACCAAATTTGGCATGTAGCTTTATGTAGTAGACCTCTATCAAGTTTCTTCAAATTATAGCCCTGGGGTCAAAATTGGCTCTGCCCCAGGGGTCACAAGTTTTACTTAGGCTTATATAGAGAAAACTTTAAAAATCTTCTTGTCTGAAACCATAAGGCATAGGGCTACCAAATTTGGCATGTAGCTTTATGTAGTAGACCTCTATCATGTTTCTTGAAATTATAGCCCTGGGGTCAAAATTGGCTCTTCCCCAGGGGTCACAAGTTTTACATAGGCTTATATAGAGAAAACTTTAAAAATCTTCTTGTCTGAAACCATAAGGCATAGGGCTACCAAATTTGGCATGTAGCTTTATGTAGTAGACCTCTATCATGTTTCTTGAAATTATAGCCCTGGGGTCAAAATTGGCTCTTCCCCAGGGGTCACAAGTTTTATACATAGGCTTATATAGAGAAAACTTTAAATATCTTCTTGTCTGAAACCATAAGGCCTAGAGCTACCAAATTTGGCATTTAGCTTGATCTAGTTGGAGTCTACCAAAAGTGTCCAAAGTATAGTCCTGGGGTCAATTTGGCCTCATACTTGGGGGGGGGGGGGGGGGGGGTTCACAAGATTTAAATAGGCTTACATAGGGAAAACTTTTAAATCTTGGTGTACATAGCCATAAGGCTTAGGCTACCAAATTTTGCATATAATTATAGCAATTTTTAGTGGACAGTTACAAAGAGGGCCCAAGTTACAGCTCTAGGATCAAGTTTGGCCCTGCACCAGGGATCACAAGTTTTACATGGGTTTATGGAGTGAAAAGTTCAGAAACCATCTTGTTACCAGCCATAAGGCCAAGAACTCCCACATTTGGCATGTTATTCTTCTAATACAATATTCCCCAATTAGTCAGACTGTAGCCATGAGGTCAAAGTTTTATAAGGGCTTATATAGTGAAGACTTTTCTTCGTGGTTTATATTTATAAGCCAGTGGAGCGATACAGGGCCATCATGGCCCTCTTGTTTTTCATGGCACTGAAAGGGATTTGGCTTTTTCAATATTTGTTCGTCTCTGTCTGTACATGTGGTGAGTGCTTCAAGTATATATGAATATTATGGAATGTGAGATATTTATCTTTTGCATGGAACTTGTTTAAAATTCTGTAGATATTTATGTTACATTTTGGTTCCAAAAGATACATATGTAAGATAACAATAAAATCCATAATTCATTGTATTGTTGTATAAAATAATGATTCTATAGAACAAATTAAATATTGTTACATTTCTCATCATATACATGTAATTGTTTTCTTGTCATTTGTCATGTAAATCCCTCAATACCTTTCAACCCATTGCATGTATACTCCTCTCCAAAATTCATTTCTTTTCTTTTTAGTCTTGTTAAATATGTGACCTGTAAACTTTAAATGCAAGGAAAAACACATTATTTTCGAAAGGTAACAGTGAAAAGTGTGATCGCCAGTTGCATGTGCAAATAATTTGTTTTTCTTCGCATTTAAAGATCACTAATAAAATATTTCACAGGACTAAAAAAATAAAAAAGAGAAAGGATTTTATTGCTTGACTTTTTGCGAGGAGTATACTTCATAACATGAGGGCTTGTCAGGCTGATCCTTGACCTTAGTTGTATTATATTGGAGATATTGATACAAAAATGTCTCCAACAGAAACTTGTAATTGATTCATGCTCTGTGAAAAGGGGGCTTAATGCATCTATTATAATTTAAAAAAAAAAAAAAAAAAAAGTGTTGACCCAGGTTAGCCTGTGCAGTACACGCAGGCTAATCTTGTCCAAAACTTTTTGCTATTGGTCAATTTTCTGCAAGTCCAAGGACTCATGATTCAGTCTGTTGTTAGACAAAACAGATTTTATGGATCTATGATCATGTTATGACTTGCTTGGTATCATGGATCACAGAGGTGCATCAAGCCTGTATTTACCAGAGCATGGCTCATTTTTTTTTTTTTTTTTTTTTTTAGCACAACTTGTCAAAGGCCAGCAAGCTTATGTGATGGCCCTGTGTCTATCATGCAGACATGTCTCATTGTGTATGCCCATGTTTGTGTTTACTTTAATTTCGAACATCGTCTCAAAACAAACTAATCCAACCTTGACCAAACTTTTGACCCTGCCATAGTCCTCTTCAGATTTTCTTCAAAGGAGATGATTTTATCAAAAAACCTTGGTTGCCATTGCAGCAAATCTGAAAAATATTGAAAATCTTTAAACCTTTACCACTCAATCCCGACTTTTAATGACCTTGAGAAAGAAGACTTTTGAAAACATAGTGGGAAAAGGAGAAAATTCTGGTATCCAGCATTTTCTCCATTTCCCACAATGTTTTCTGCCCTATCAAAGACAACTTCACAGTTTGAGCCACAATTAATTGGTTGTTTGCAAATGCTTTGGAATTGGACAAGTCATGTGGCAAAGACTTAAGGATCTCCTCCACAACAACAGGTTGGATTTCATGAGAAATCGGCATAAACAATCCTTTGGTAGATGTCTTATAGATTTCTTGATACACAATTTTGTTCCCGCATAGATGATTGATTTTGGCTTGGCTTAATTATACTGTAGTCCCTAACATAATGATCAAGGGAAATAGCTTCTTACAACATATATTATATTGCCCTTTATCTCCCTTGATTATCATCCTATGTTCAATCATGGTTGGTAATGTATATTAAAGTTTCTTGGATAGAAACTGTTCAGGTTTCTGTCATAATGATTTATTTTGATGTAAATGGTCATGCTAAGATGTGTTAAATGGAAGTATTGTCTTGTATCATTCTATTTTTTGTTCCAAAAATTTACCATTCATATCATAGAATAATTGTTAATCTGAAATAATTTTTGTCAGAGTTCATTGATATGTGAATTCAATGGTACTGGATTAGACCTGCTTGTACTTGTTGACATGAATTCTGCATGTTAAAAAGGTATGACTTTTGGGGGGGGGGGGCTAGGTCTATCTTTTCCATGGACTTTTACTTCAATACAGACTTTTTATGGTATAGCCCTTTACCACACAATGACGCCTTTTGACGCCCCTGGGAAAGAACTTTTTGACCTGCCCACAACAGTTTTTGACCTGCAGAATATCTATTTTGGTAACATTCTGAGCCATTTCTCATTTGCCACAATGTGCTTACTTATGCAAGCTTTATTTATGTTGATTTTTCACTTCCTAAAGAAAATGTCTCAAAAGACATGGTCCACAAATTTGTTTCAGCACAAAAAGAATTGATCACCCTATGCGATTTTAGCAAATGCTTTCATATGTCATGATATCATGTACTTCTTTTAACCTTGCACAAGTTTTTCCCTGTTATTCACACCATTTCCTATCTTTATTGGTGATGGTCACAAGAGCTTTAAATCGGAGCTTGATAATAGAAAAAAAAGGCCTTTGAGTAAAGAAAAAACAACACCATCAATTAGCTGCCGCTAGTCAACAGAATATATATGAAATAGACTCTTTCTAGTCTGATAGCAGAAATAAATTCTTTAAGGCTTAAGGGGTGTGAGAAACTATTGAATATTAGTCTAGATAGTGTAGATTCAGATTGGACTGCATGTTTTTGCAGGCTGAACTTGATCTATACAGATTTAATAGATACCAACATCAATGATGTTGTAAACCTGTACAATTTACTAGACAGTTCTGTATTTAAAGAGAAAAGACCTTGTATTCAGTAAAAAGGAGAAAAAGCTTGCATCTTCTCTTTTCCCTACATTTTTTCCTACCCTTTCAAATTTTAAATTTAATTCCCATCATTAGAGCTATTTTTAATTTGTCCTCTAAAAATGCTTTTAACCCTTTCCCAAATGACAAATTTTGGAATGGTCCAAATTGAAAGAGTTTGTAGACAACAATTTTAAATTTGATGAAAATGGCAGAAAGTTCTCAAAAAGGGTAGAAAACACTGTGGGAAAAGGAGAAATTGCTCGTAACGAGCAATTTCTCCTTTTCCCGCAGTGTTTTCAAAAGACTTGTACTGCAGACACGTGAAAACCAGGGCTTGTTTGGGAAAGGGTTAAGTAAGTAAAATTGAGAAAAAGCTTGTAACCAGCATCTTCCTACATTTGTTTCTACCCATTGAAATTTTAAAAATAATTCCCATCATTAGAGCTACATTCAATTTGTCCTCTAAAATTGCTTTCAATTTGTCTTTTTGTATAGGAAAGAGTCATATCTATTTGTTGAAGTTGCACATAATTTGGATAGTTTGCACATATTGCCAATCTTGCTTCAAATGGGTTCTGGGAATTTTTTGTATGTAGTCTTAGGATTGTTGAGAGGAATACATGCTGGAATTTTAGCTTTTAATTTGTGATTCAACAGGCAATATTTAGACTTATCTGAACTAATAAAGAATTACAAGGATGGACAATTCTTAACCCTTTCCCAAACAAGCCCTGGTTTTCACGTGTCTGCAGTACAAGTCTTTTGAAAACACTGTGGGAAAAGGAGAAATTGCTCGTAACGAGCAATTTCTCCTTTTCCCACAGTGTTTTCTCCCCTTGTTGATAACTTTCTGGCATTTTCATCAAATTTTAAATTGTCGTCTGCAGACTCTTTTAATTTGGACCAGTCCAAAATTTGTCGTTTGGGAAAGGGTTAAGGGGAAAAGAAAAGGTTGTTTATCCACAGAATGACAAATCATGTGGGAAAAGAAGCAGTTATTGCCACCTTTCGAGCTTTTAAAAAAAGTAATACTCATCTGGGATATGCAAAGTTGTGCTTGTTAAGAAATGTTGGTTTTTGGACATTCTTTTTATGAATTACGTTTTGCAAGATTTGATACAGGGAGGTGAGCATCAATTTTATATAGAATAATTCTTCAAGGTCATTAACTCCTAACCGTTTACCAAACAATCCCGGGTTTTAACAACCCCAAATAAAAACTTTTGAAAACATTGTGGGAAAAGTAGAAAATGCTGGTAAGCAGCATTTTCTCCTTTTCCCACAATGTTTTCTAATAATTCATAGAAAGGTCAAGTTATTTCAGCAATATGTAATTGTCGTCTGCAAATGCTTTGAATTTGGACAATTTTAAAATTTTCTCGTTAGGTAAAGGGTTAAACAAATGATAAAATTTTAGACTAGTCCAAATTCAAAGCATTTTCAGACGACATAATAAACGTGACTCAAAGATTGAAGTTTGTTTAGGGAAGGGTAGAAAACATGGTGGGAAAAGGAGAAAATGCTGGTTACCAACATTTTCTCCTTTTTCCACAATGTTTTCAAAGGGCCTTTTCCTTAGGGTTGTTAAAAGTCAGGATTGTGTGCTAAAGGGTGAACAGGATTCTTTAATAAAAGGGATGACAGATGTTTAACCTTTTACCATACAATGACGACTCTTAACGACCTGAAGAAAGAAAGCTTCTGAAAACATTGTGGGAAAAGGAGAAAATGCTGGTCACCAGCATTTTCTCCTTTTCCCACAATGTTTTCTCTACTTTCAAAGACAGTTCCCATCAGTTGAGTGGCACTGCAGATGCTTTCAATTTGGGCACGCCTAAAATTTTGTTGTATGGTACAGAGTTAAATATGTGTGAATATTGTGGCTAAAGGGAAATAACTTGTTGTGAGGAAATTTCCCCGCTAGCCACAGTTTTCTAAGAATGTGCAGTAGGATTAAGAAAACCATGTTTGATTACTAATGTGTAAAAGATATGACTTGAGTTTGTTTGATATGGAAGGGACCAATCACTGATGTTCATGATTAAGATTATGCAGACAGTCTTGATTTATCCCTTTACCAAGCAATCCCACAGAGGGAGAAGCCATTTTGAAACATTATGAAAAAGAGGAGAAAAAGCTGGTAATCAGTGTTTTCTCCTTTCTCCACAATGTTTTTAACCCTTTCACTGACAAATACCACTCTGTGAGCCACACTGAATTTGTTGTTTGCAAAATGCATTGAACTTGGCATAGCTCAAAACTTTGTTGGCTGGTAAAGAGATGAAAACCCCGAGGAAAAAGCCTTTTAAAAACATCGTGGGAAAAGGACAAAGTGCCGGTAACTAGCATTTTCTCCTTTTCAAACAATGTTGTTTACCCTTTCAATGTCAAATCCTACTACTTGAGCTCTTTTTAAACCTCTACCACACAAACCGACTTTAAAGGATCCTTTGAAAACATTGTGGGAAAAGGTGGAAATGCTGGTAACCAGCATTTTCTCTTTTTTTGCACAATGTTACCTACTTTTCCCAAGACAAATTTCAATTTTTGAGTCACCTTTTTATCTTGTTGTCTGCAAATGCTTTCAATTTGGACACGTCTAAATTTTTGTTGTTTGGTTTAGAGTTAACTTGTAATCTGGAAATGCTCTGAACATGGACTAGGCTTTAATTTTGTTGCTTCGTAAAGATTTCATACATCTAACAGTAGATTTCTTTACTACAGCTTTTTATGAAGAAGGAAACATAATTGTGCCATGCTCTGGCAAAAGGGGGCTTAATGCTTCTGCATGATGCATTATATACCAAAGCAAAATATCACTTACTTATGGATCCATAATAGCCACTCTTTTTAACAACTGACTTCATCATGAGGTAGAATGTCGACCAATAGCAAAAAGTTTCAGACCTGGGTCGATACGTTTCGTAGATGCATTAAGCCCCCTTTTCACAGAGCATGGCCCAATTATAGTATACTTGTTATAAATGCAACATTTTGTGGTCATGAAAGGTCTTTGAAGTTTCCTTGTTGTTCATTTTTGTTTAGTTTTGTTTCTTTTGTTGGTTTATTTTGTGAGTCTTTGTTATCGTACAATTATAGATGCTAAATAAAATAATTGTGAAAATTATGCATGATTGTTGGCTTTTACTGCTTGCCTAAAATCTGCAGTGTCTCAAAGGGGTCCTGGGTGGCTCAGTGTAGTTCTTGTAGCCTGGAGGCCCCGTATTCAAGCCTCACTGGAAGCACTAAAGTTTTTCTTTGTGGGAGTGTCCCTGGGCAAGACACTTAATAGCCATAGCCTAGTAACTAGATTCAGCCCTCTTATGATATAAATTGATGGAACAGATAGGTGAATCTTCACTGTACCAGATGGGCACAGAAAAGGAAGTAGCCATAGTCACCTTAACCCTTTACCATACAATCACGAGTTTTAACGACCCTGGGAAAGAAGCCTTTTGAAAACATTGTGAGAAAAGGAGAAAATACTGGTAACTAGCATTTTCTCCTTTTCCCACAATGTTTTCCACCCTATCAAAGACATATTTCACCATTTGAGACATATTTAAATTGTCGTCTGCAAAGTCTTTCAATTTAGACCAGTCTACATGTTTGTCGTGTGGTAAAGAGTTAACTCTTTACCAAACAACAAAATTTTGTCAACGACAAAAATGTGACTGAAAAATTAAAATTTCCTTTGGGAAGGGTAGTAAACATTGTAAACATTTTGTCACAACCAGCATAAGTTTGAAGTAAGTTATCTCTTTCTAAAATGTCAAAAATTTTGCATGACACAGAGAAAGCAGATGGCTACATGGCTATAACTGTACCTCAATGTTTTCTCCCAAGACAACCATGCAAAATGAGCAAATGCTGCCTGTGAAAATGTTTACCAACGTTTTCTCATTTTCCCACACCTTTTCAAAGCCTTCCCATCTCAGGATCATGAAAACTCAGGATTGTTTGGTTGATTGATTAACACCGTTTTCAACATTATTTCAGTTATATCACGGGGGCAAGTGCACCTGGAGTTTCCTTTACCAGTATTCAGCACAATATTCTTTCCAAGCCACTGGCTGCTTTCCCACATAACCATCATCAAAACAATGGTCAGCAGTGAGAGAGGAATGAATCCTGTTGCAATGACTATCATCAATTGTTGGAAAGAAATTGGCCAACCCAGGGATCGAACCAGCCACCTCCTGTTCTCAAGTCCTGTAAGCTACCGACTGAGCTATGGGGCTTGGCAGGATTGTTTGGTAAAGAGTTAATGTGCATGAATTTTGATATATGTACATGTAGACAACATAGCGGCAATGCTATTTATGGTATTCAGACTTTTAACAACATCGAGAATGAAAGCCTTTGAAAACATTCTGGGAAAAGGAGAAAATGCCGGTAACCAGCATTTTCTCCTTTTTCCCCAATGCTTCCTACCTTCCCAAAGACAAATTTCAATTTTTGAATCACATCTGTTCTGTTGTCTGCAAATGCTTTCAATATAGACAAGCCTAGATTTTGTTGTTTAATTGGTAAAGCAGTAAAGGAGCAAATTCTGTACACTACAATCGTTATCTTTGCAATCTAAAACAGCTTCTGTAGATGCCAATTGCAGTGATTGACTTATAGATGAATAAATTCTATGGTTCTGTTGCTGTTGATACTATTGACGCACTTTATCTGATAGAATAACGGTAAAATTTACACTTTCGGGCGAGTTAATTTCCTTCAAGTAGCTTTGATAACTAGATCTAATACATGTATTTCATATTTTTTGACATGTTTCCTCCTGAAAAGTGACCAGAGAAGAAAAACGGACACCATTCTCTTATATTAATCTCTTCTTATAAACTAATTAGTTCGCCACATTCCTTATTCTATCGACATTTTTATTTTCCTTCGTTCCAAAAACTGATTTTCATTTATGACTGAAATCGTGATCGATTTATAGTCTAAGGGAGAAAACTCGTACACACTTTCATCCTTGTTTATGCAAGAGTTGCGTCCCTTATTGCACCTGACCATCTAAAACCAAAGACGAATGAAAATATGTCAACGGTAACGTCTACAGGTGCCGATGATTGATAAAAAACGTGTTGATTTCGTCGACCTGTGGTGAATTTTAATATAGTCTTATGAGGGAATCACATTTTCTTTGTAGTTCTAAAGGTATCATGATAAAAGACCGACGAAATAGCACTTCAAGACATGAATAAGTGTTTTCCTTTATCTTGACGGTAGTCTCCCTTGTATTTCAACACGCCTGTAAATAGCAACCGCCAAAAATTTAAAATGGGAAATAACCGTTTTACTATCAAGGTAAGAATATCTATTCAATTTGGGTACTAAGACATTTAATAATTAATTGAACAGATGCGATCATCAAGTACGCTTTTTAAACGTGTAGATCTGCTTCATTAAAATAAACATAAGCGTTTCAGGGCTGCCTAACTCTCGTTTAGACTACCACTTAGCATGTCAATACATACCGAGTCAGTCTAGCTTTACTGTTTTCTTAAATGTTCAATACGCAACTTTTGACAAGCATAAATACGAGAATGGGTTAAAATGTATAAAGATAAAGCTCTATTTTCGAAAATAAGTAATTGCCTGTTGCGTATTTTGCCTTTTTTAATTGCTTGTATGGCTGGAGGGGTGCTCCTTTTTTCCAACCGTTACCGTAAACAAATCAAAACTTGGAGAAACGGTGAAAAGTGAAATTGTTCGATTCCGGCTGTTGTGGTCGATGAGATTTATATCAATTTGCTTGAGGTTCTGTGATATGAGGAGGCCATAGCGGCTCTGAGAATTTATTCTTTTAGTTAAATGAACCACAAGTAACATCTAGTTTACAATGAGTTAATCCTTCAACGCACATTTATTCCATTGGAAATAAGTATAGGTAGAAACAAATTACTCTACACCGGTTTCTTCAAGGACGCACTTTGTCAGCTGTCGCTTCTCTGTAGTTGAAAAAAAGAGCTGTGTAGTGTATCAAGGGAGATCACTCTGTGTATATGAGTTCAAGTGCAGTACGAGTTTTTTCCCTTAGACCATGAATTGACAAAGAACCTCGTTTAACACTTTACCAAACGCCAAAATTTAAATAGGCTCGTTCAAATTCAAAGCTGTTGCAGACTACGAATTAAATGTGGCTCAGTTGATGAAACCAGACTCTAAAAGGGCAGAAAACATTGTGGAAATGGAGAAAATGCTTGTTACCACAAATGTTTATGAAAGGCTTCTGTCCCTGGATCGTTAATACTGGTGACTTTGTGGTAAAGGGGTTAAATCATATTCAACTACACATAACCATCTAACGTAATTTCGTCCATTTACATAACTTCTTATATTAATTCGCAAACACATCACAGGGTGAATTTTTACCAAAAGCCCATGTGTGAATTAACACTGAACAATGACATTATTTACAAGTCATGTATGTACTTCAGAAAAAAAAAAAGTCTTTATATTAATGATAAAATAGGATTAATAATTAACTCTGTCCCATACCATCCAGAGCTTTAACGATCCTAACAAAAAAGGCTTTTAAAAACATAGCTGGTAACCAGCATTTTCTCCTTATTCCACGATTTTCTACCCATCAAAAATAGATCACATTTTTTGAGCCGCATTTCAATTGTCATCTGTAAATGCTTTGAATTTCGACTAGTTCAATATTTTACTTTCTTTTTTTACATACAATAGTCGGCTTCACTTGTTCCTGAACTATTTCTTACATTTATTGCACCATTAAAACTTACTGTTTAATATTCGGTAAGTGTATCTCATTAAAATTTAAAAAGTATGTATAGATATAGGATCAGACTAGGCTAAATAAACAAATTGTGTTGACATACCACCACTAATACAGCAAAGGGGGTACCTAGCTGCCAGAAAAGAAAAAAAATATTTTGTGTCCTAGAAATAAATTGGTTGTGGCAATCACTTCACTATCTCATGGCTATGGCTTAACCCTTTCTCAGATGACAAAATTTTATAGCCTTGTCCAAATCAAAAGTATTTGCAGACAAGTCACGACAATTTCAATGTGGCTCTTTTCTTTCATAGGGTAGAGAACATTGTGGGGAAAAGGAGAAAAGGCTGGTTACCAGCATTTTCTCCTTTTCCCAAAATGTTTTCAAAAGGCTTCCTTCCCAGGGTCATTAAAAGGTTGTATTATCCGGTAAAGGGTTAATATCTAATGGGCAAGAGAAAATAATCTGATGAAAACAAATTCCATTCTCATTTAACCCTTAGACCGTCAAATAAACCTAAGGAACACTTTCATTCTCCAGGTAATACCCTTACAATTGTAAAGCCAAGGTTAATTGTTATTGTCCAGAGTCTCTCAGTAAAGCAGACAGTGTGGATCAAAGATCAGACTGCATGTTTTGTGCAGTCTGATCTTGATCTGCACCGGCCGCAGAGGCAACTTTAGTTATGAAAGGCGTTTTAGGGGTTAATAGTTCTTTGATGAGCATGAAATAATATCTGGCAAAGGGTTTGTAAGCTCACTACCACAAGAAAATTAAGTTGTGGCCACAAGTTATTAACTCTTTACCACACAATCCCGACTTTTAACGACCCTAAAAAGGAAGCCTTTTGAAAACTTTGTGGGAAAAAGAGAAAATGCTGGTAACCAGCATTTTCTCCTTTTCCAACAATGTTTTCTACCTGTCCCATAACAAATTTCAATTTTCAAGTCGTATTTAATTTGTTATCTGCAAAGGCTTTCAATTTGGACTAGTCTAAAATTTTGTAGTTTGGTAAAGATTTAAGTGGTGAACATGGGTTGATTTTTGCTATCTTGCCTGTCACCTCTATGCTTTCATTAGCATAGGCTTCATACAGGCTTATAGTTATCACCGAATTTTGTGGTGCAAAATAAACAAAACAGACATTCTAGCTTAGTCATGTAGCACTAATGATAGACAATTTCAAAGCTGTTTGTGCCAGAATATCTGGTAAAGGAGAAGACATTTTAGATCCAAGATCAGACTGCATGTTCTGCACCATAGTGTTCTTCTTTAGGTTAATTAAAACTTGGGATTGTCTGTGTTAATTGCAACTGTCAAAAAGCATTAACTCTTTACCAAACGACAAAATTTTAGACTGGTTCAAATTGAAAACATTTGCAGACAACAAAATAAATGTGACCAAAAAATTGAAATTTGTTTTGGGAAGGGTAGAAAACATTGTGGGAAAAGGAGAAAATGCTGGTTACCAGCATTTTCTCCTTTTCCCACAATGTTTTCAAAAGGCTTCTTTCACAGGGTCATTAAAATCTGGGATTGTGTGGTAAAGGGTTAAACTTTGACTTTAAAATATTTCACCATTACCAAACACTCCCACGTAAAAAGGTAAAAAAAGCCTTTGAAAATATTGTGGGAAGAGGATAAAATGCTGGAAACCAGCATTTTATCCTTTTCCCATAGATTTTTCAACCCTATCAAAGACAAACAACATTTGAGCCATTTGTCATCTGCAAAATGCTTTCGATAGAGACATGTCTAAAAATTAAAATATTGTCTTTATGTTGTTGACCATTCTGTACAGCTATATTGAAATTCATCATGACCTTTGGACGTGATTTTTGCTTGCAACACACTGTCTTTATGTAGTTGATAACTGTGCACAGATGTATTATAATTCATTGTTAATTAAAAAATTTACAGGCTGGACATGAATACCATCCATGCCCACCCCCCAAAAAAACATAATAAAAGACATGTACAGTATTTTTAGTTTTTGCACCTGAATGTCATGTGGGAATGTTATGTGATCAATCATAGAGAGTGGGATCTTTATCGAATGAGCAAAATTACATATTCGATTTCACACACACACACAAAGCAACAAACCTGTTATTCGAAAGCAAGTTGTGTCCTTTTTTAGTGAATGTGTCCAGTTTCTTTCAGATTTTCAAAGAAAGGTATATTTTGTTGTATTCATCAATGTTAAATAAATGATGAAACACAGGATGTATCCATCTTTAATGGTTACTTTAATTGTATTTTGGCAACTTTAATTCTAGTTTTACAGTAAGCGACAGTGTAGGTGTTAAGATGCATTTAATTTCAAATCACACCATTCAAAAGTATGGAAAATATTGTGAAGATGCCAACTTGTTATTGTGTGGTCGTTCAAAGTGTTAGCCGCTGGCAGAAAAATAAATTTGAAAATCAGGCAAAAACTAAACAAAAGATAGAGTGACCTGGCAACTTTTAACCTAGTTTTGAAATTAATTTCTGCACCAGGGACTATCATTTGGATCAACCGTAAAATAACAAATTGTCATCTGCACAATAGTTTCCATACATCTAATAGATATGATTCAGATTTAATTGTATTGCAACACCTGCTCTGTTTACTTTTGGCAGCTATTGTCACTTGAAAGGGGATGGGGAGGGGGAGTCAGACGGAGACTGTATCGCAAAAGCATTTCAAAACAAGAGGAGAAAAGTGGGGAATGTGAAATGTTATAGTCAGAGAATGCTGGATGGAACATTAGGATATAGAAAGGTCTAAGGGAAAAAACCCAACGAAAGTGACTGAAACGGGAATAATACTGTCACACTAGTTTATTTAATGTGCTCGGCATCTTGCATTGTCACAAAGTACCTCTATTAAATGGAGTGAATGGTGTTTTATGCCACTCTCGACATTATTTCAGTAATATCATGACCACAGCTCACATATTCACCTATTTCCTTGGCTTCACCAGCACTAGGCTGGGGCTCTGAGGTGTCTTGCCCAAGGACACTCCAACGAAAGACCCAGTGGATCCAGTGAGGCTTGAACCGGGGGCCTCCAGGTCTCAAGTCTGACACTTTGCTACTGAACCATGAAGGATCCTACCTCTATTTAATGTCTCATCCAAAAGACTATTACTAAGTTTTAGATGCATCAGCTGTGGGAATCAAACCAACACTCTGAAGTGGCCCAATACCTCTCGTTCACAAGTCTCATGGTCTACCGCTTGAGCTGGTCAGGCTGGTCACGTATAGTTAATGCATAAGAGTATTTAATAAAGCGCACATGAGCAAGAAATGTTTGAAATGCTTGCAATTACTGGACTGTTTGAAGCTATTTTCACTACCGTAACATATTCCTCCCTACCGTAACACTGACTTCACTACCGTAACGGCCACAAAATTCATACTTTCTTCTTAAACTGTTATCTAAATGCCTTGCCCGTGTATCACAATGAATAATTTCTACAGTGGCCTATCATGTTCTACAAAAATTTTCACCATATATAGACCATTAAGCTCATAGCGCAATTTTCAAGATTCTTAAAATTTGTCAATTTCATTTTCTCAAGTAATTTGTGCAGTTATTTTGGTAGAAATCAAAGTCTATAATGTTTGCACCATGAAAATAACATTTTGAATAAAAATGCTAAATTGTCATGTAAAGGCCTCATATCATTCGGTCAATATTAAGCAACATTTTAAGCTTTTAAACTTTTGTTACGGTTGTGAAAAATTATGTACCCTGTCACAGTTTCAAGGAGCACAATGCTGTCATATGCTGTTTGTTAGCGTTGGGAATATTTAACATCGATTCTATGGTGTTTACTGTTGATATTAGGACAAATGTTGGACAAAATACAAGATGTCAGAAAATGAAAAATTTCAAACCCCAATCTGGACATTTTCTGTAGATTTACCCAGTTATACATACAATGTAGATTCATATTGCTTGAACTACGCCACCCTTTAAAACTTTGCATGAAAATGTAGCATTTGGTTCAATTAGGCGTTAATCGTCTGTAAAATCTTTCTTTCGTTTACTCGTGAGTCTTTTACTAAAATGACTGTGGTTAATATACATTGTAGTTAAAAACCAGTCTTAGACAGTATGGTTTTCGTTAGGTTTGAGATTGCCGAGTGAGGAAATCTTATTCATGTACTTGAATAGCTGATTTAGAAATATCAATTTTACAAACGACTTCTAACGACCCTGCAGCTGATTTCCTTTGTAAATAGTCTGGATAAGACAGTATTTGTAAACTCGTAACAGGTCCTCCTTGTAACTGGTATATGATGTCATTAAAAGGCGGGGTTTCACGACCACCTCTCACTCCTTAGGTCCACCCACGTCACACCCACCACCTCTCACTAGTTGTAACTTAGATTACGGTTTAACATGGAAAACAAAAGGAAGGACGTGCCGGGCTTGCCTCCTGGATGGACCAGAGAAGAATGCGTGAGACAGTCTGGGTTGTCTTCTGGAAGGACAGATGTCTATTATGTAAGGTATGGTTACAAAGTATGTAGTCTTTGACAAGTTATTGTCAAAATGGTTTGATGGAGGATTCGTCCCCAGGAAATATCGATCCCTACTGGTTCGCTACCAGTGGCGGCCATTCTTATGATATCGCGTTTGTGCGTTCATTTGCATATCAAAGCTCTCGATCATGTTGAAAAAGAAGAAATTATGTTTCAGATACCAAATAAAAATCGAAACTTGATGCAATTTAAGTAAAAATATAAACAAGTATCCCTGTTAACCCCCTAAGTGTCATAAAATCACTTCCGGGGGATTGACCTTCATCATTTCTCCAACCGATTTAAGTCTGAAATAACTCAAAAGAAAAATGTTTCTATATCAAAAATGTCAAATACACGATGATTTTTCACTTACTACATCAATTAGTCCATTTCTTTATTTGCTTAAGCAGTAATTCCCAGATATTCACGAGAGACACAAATCACATGTGACTTGCAGAAGGCACGCGTTAAATGACGTCATGCAGAGGCATAGCTATCCAGGGCATCCAGTTCAGTCAGTCACTATACTCTTTTTCATAAACCTCATTATTGCTTTTCAGGTTCCCCTTCGACGGTTGGACAAAAATGCTATAAACGGGTACAATACTAGAGTATCATAATTATAAGTTTAATTTGTTCTTATTTCATATCTTAATGTATCAATAAAAAATCTATTTAAGTAAATCCATGATATAAATTGTATTCCTGTAGGACTGGAGAAAAAAGGTATAAATTCAAGTTTTTCGATTTTTCAACAGACATCTGCCATATTCCTATTCAAAGGAAATACTTAAAATGGCTATATCTGGCGGATAACCGTCCGACAGGCAACAAAAAATACTCTATTTCAAGGAAAATTGTCAACAGTCATGGGGGTGGTATTTATGAAACACAATTTTGACCCTGTGTGTCGGGGAGGGCGGTTATAAATGAAACATCGCCCAGCATATTGAAGAAGTTGCAAATTGCATTAGTCAGGTAGATCTATCTAGAATACATGACTAGACAAGGTTTTTGAAGGAGCAATAAATTGTGGGTATCAAGGCAAAAAAGCAGTAAGTTTGTTTATAATGTGATGTTGGCGATCAAACAAATGGTTTAGATCTTTCTTTGGAAGATACTGACAGATCAAGATCAAGAATGGTAAACAATGAACAATGACTTTGATCTTCTTGAGGACACACTAAATTGAGTTGTACACACAACTACAGAATTGAAATTTTCAGACAGCTAAGTTCATCTTAAATCAATCGATGTATCTTACTCTGTACTAGATCTACAATAAATTTTTAGCCTTGTCCATATTAAAATCATGTGCAGATAACATTACGATGTGGTTCCAATAAAAAAAGCCTTTAAAGTGAAGAAGACATTGTAAGAAAACATGAAAATGCTGGTAGCATACATTTTCTTCCATCCCATAATGTTTCTAAAATCCTTCTTTTTTTCAACTTTTCACATTTTTCAAAATTAATGAGCTGAACTTACAAAAATAGTTAAACTAATAACACTTGTTTTCTTATAGAGCAAAATTCAGCTTTACTTAAGCTGAGGTTTTCATTGTTGGCTGCAAGGCTTGGTTTTATCCATGAGAATGCCATCATCAGCAAAGCCAAGTTTCCTGCAGTTTGAAGCCACACAGTGGACCATCGGTGTTCTACTTCTGTCAGCAAAGGTGTACATCTGTATAAAAAATCAGTCCCTGAGGTCTGAGACTGTAACTTTTTTTCAACATTTTCAGTGGAAAAAGTGTGAGCTTCAACACCAAAAGTGCTAAAACCTCTATGAATCTGATTATCATGATGATAATAGATTTATTTTCCAAAACTTTATTTCAAGTATCACAAACATATTACCAAATAATTACAAAGCATTTTTAACATAATGACTTTTGCTTCCAATGGTGATTGTATGAAGCAAAGTTTTATAAATATATGTGTATTAAGGACAAAGGCTGTCATCTAGGGTTCTTTAATGAAGTGTGAAATCCTCCAAGTCAACTAAGATGCCATTGACACAACACATGTAACTCCATCTTGGTTGATATAGAGACAGATCTGGGGAAGAGAGGGCACCAACTGCAGCGGAAATATTAAGGCATATGTACCCGCAGCGAATAAAGGATCAATTTGCTTAGCATGTTGCTCTTTATTTAGCCAATCCTCTTGTCAATCCCTCCAGAATTAACTTGAGGAATTGATTCCAGAATTCTTGTCTCATGTATTTCCACCAGCTCCAGCCAAATCTGAAATTACCAGGTAAGATTTTCTGTTACAGTATTTTAAAGCTCTTTTTATACAAATTTGTACTACTCTTACCTAAATATGAAATATTAAACAGGTATTATGCAATATTCATAGATGTGTCTTGAAAGTGTCAAAATATCTATTTCAATTTAAATTACCCAATCATAAAAAATTATACTGGGAAAAAAAAAATAAATAAATAACATTTACATACATACATACATGTACATGCCAAATTAACGTCATATCTATTTGGGATTTCTGAATTATTTGTAGGCAACAGTGATAACATACTTAAGAGTTCACAAGAGGCTGAAAGAAAAGTGAAATGCAGAACATTAAAGAAAATGCAGATAGAAAGTAGAATAGCAGGAAGGAAAAAGAAGAAGCAACATGTGTGTAACTTCTGGATGCACTAACAAGCTTAAAAAGGCTTATAAATCAAAAACAGAAATTCATCATTTTTATTCTGTTTAACATGAAAGCATGATATGTGTTTAAGTCTTTGTTTCCAGGCATTGAACTACATATACTTGCCTTGAGTAAGAACAGACGTAGTTTCCCAAAGAGTGTGTAGGTTTATCCATGTTATGGATAATAATAGTTATTTTGTGTGTAGCAATTGTTGTCAGCGAAACAGGTTGACTGTAAAGAAATACACCTATTTCGCAATAAAGATATTTATGAAATGTGACAATTCATCATTTTGCATCGTCTAATTTTCCTGTATGTGCACATCAACATTTTAATAATTATGTGGTGCCATTAGCTAACGGAAGTCGCCTGACATCATTCCTCTAATAAAGGCATTTGTGATTGTGCAATACCCAAATTTGCGCTTGTGAACTAACAAAATATAATTTTAATCTCTTCAATGACTCAGTTTCAACATTATCATTTTGTAATTGTATGTTTATGAAATAATACTGGCATTTTTGGTATACTTATTGAAATAATGGGCAGTATTTTACCATCGTAACTAAGTAAAACAACAAATGAAATGCTGTTTAAAAAACAAACTGAGCTTATACTCACCTGAGTTCTGTTTTTCCCTCCGCATTTCCCCCTTTTTCCGATAGAATACCATTAAATGTTGATTAACTGACATAACTACCCTACCCCCTGTGCAACCTCAGCTGCCACAGTCCATATCTATTTTTGGCTCGCGCATGCGTGTTTGAATTGTGAAAGTAGAAAATAGACACAGTTGTAGGTTGTTCCTCATTAACTCTATGTAGGGGTCATATAAAACATTAGACTTGCTACAATATTGCAGAATTTCAAGAAAAATGGTTTTTCATTCGATATCTTCTGGCAATAGTAATATTACGGTAATTCTGTATACAAAATTCGGTTGGCCGCCACTGGTACTCTTCGTGACGTAAGTCCGTCTGTTGACCGACGGGTTATTCATATCGTGCCGAGTTTCATTTACAGTCTATTTCAGATTTCCACTCGTGACTCTTACAATATTGAACCCTAGTTTGCCCACGTAAAGTATGAGCTGTGAACGTAAAGAATATTGCCTTACAGATTAGAAAAGGTTTTAAAAAATGGCCGCCACTGGTCGTGAGCCAGTATGGGAACGAAAATTTTATAGTAATTTCCAGGCGGAAAAAGTGCGACGATGTATTTAACCCTTTGCCACACAATCCCGAGTTTATCTTTTGAAAACATTGTGGAACAAGGAGAAAATGCTGGTAACCAGCATTTTCTCCTTTTTCCACGTTTTCTACTCTATCAAAGACAGATTCCATCATATGAGCCACATTGAATTTGTCGTCTGCTAATACTTTCAATTTGGACCCATCAGAAATTTTTTCATATGATAAACAGTTAAAGGGTAAGTGTAGTACCATTGAGCTAATGTTCAACGTCGTCCTTTCCTCATATAACATAACTCATTTGTTTTCAAGTGCAGTCTCTGCTTGCCCATTGTTATAAGCCCATTTGGCTCTTACAGCCTCCCATTTCAGAATTGCTGTAATTTTCACGGGGAAAATGTGTCACTGATTTGTACAGGATTCAGACCTAAAACCTTGTTCCTTTTCCTGGAGTGTTCTTCCTATTATACTGGTGTAATCGAATTTTGCCAACATAAGGCAAACTTCACTTGCTAATTGCACAAAACGATAGCAATTTCCTGTTAAGTAGCTTTGTAATTTTATTTAAATACTTCTATAAGATATAATCTTATAACTTAAACATCTACATTTATCTGTCAAAACATCGTCAGAAGTGAGACAGTCAGGGTTTTCCCTTGGCAACAAAAATAGGGGTCATTGTGACCCTCTAGTCATAAATAATGGAGCTCATCCTGGACTTTGTGGGTGTCACAACAAAATGTAATGAGGTTTAGACATTAAAGACTACTATATATGAAACGATGTGTGTTTTTGTGTTGTTTGTTCATCCCAAAGCTTTATAACCTTTTTATGTAGTAGTGCATGATGCTAAATACCTTGTAACACCAGGGATTCTCTATATAGAGGGGCTTACAGTCTAGATGGCATCTTTCTTCATACAGAGTATTTTGAGTACAGTATGCGTAGTTAAAAGCCTGTTCTTAACATGCAAAAATACTGTAGCTGTAGACAAAACATCCTAGTATAATGGTGGGAGAGAGCATGGGATAGGTCACCGATGAACTTTTGCGATATTGATAGATATTTTTCTGTCACTAGATTGGTAATGGCAGCTCAAGACACCTTTGCCACTGTGATATCATTTGTTACTGTGATTAGATGATGTAACAGATATGAAAATATCGCCTGGGAACAGAATTGATGAAATTCGATTATCCGTAAAATTCGATTATACTAGTATATGAAATATGATGTGCTTCTGTTCTTCAAAAGTTTTGTGTGCTACCTGATATTATTCAGTAATCTTAGGATGAAGTATTGGGTTAAAGATTATACGGTACAATGTAGTATTGATGGTTTATACAATAGTATGAATTTTGAAATTTAGGATTTAGCAGGGTTTTCCTTGACGCACGATTTTGTGTGTTTTGACGCATTTTTATCGAAAATGACCCGTATTTTTTTCAATAGTGCGTCACTGTGGACGCACAAATACAATAAAGGTTACTCACGATCGCCTTTGCTACCGACAAAGTTACATCGTGAGTACATAAGAAAGCTTAAGTACGAGAAGAAAATGGGACAAAACTCTAGACTGTGTATCGATTTTATGAGAATACGGTTGGTCTTTAAACTCGTCTAAACAAAACCAGTCGATCTCTAATGAAAACAATAGGGCTCAGTCAAAATTAGTGTCATTCCTGCTGTCAGCAAGGAAAAGAGACCTTGAACAACGATTGGGTGATGATCGCCTGGTTTGAGTAATGAGAAAAATATTTGAAGGCCCCGAGGGTCTAGTGAAAATTGGCGAAAAACCTAGATCTATGCTTAATTGTTCGTCGAAAATGGCGGCATGAATGCGACCCGCGTATCAAAACTCAGGAATCGGCCGTTTAATTGGTGAAAATAGTTTGTTGTCGGATGGATACCCCCTATTAAAAAAAACCCCACAAAATAGATGTTGTCAAATCCAGCCGACAACAAGCTATTTGTATCAATTAAACGGTTGATTCCTGTGACAAAAACAAAACACAATAACCCTTTTACCACAGAGAGTGGCTGCACAGAGAGTGGCGTCCCCAAAACACTGTGGTCACATTGATGCCCTTCAAAGATTGAAATTATGTAAATAAATGACAGCTTGTCTGCAGCTAGAGCATTTTTTTGCCTGTTAAGACCAGGCTTTTGATAAAGCATACACAAGATACTCTATGAAAAAGATATTATCTAGACTGTAAGCCCCTCTATACAGAGAATCCCTACTGTTACAATGTATCTTACATCATTCAGTAATTCATAAATAGGTTATATTAAAGCTTTGAGATGAATAAGAAACACAAAAACACACATTGTTTCATACATAGTAGTCTTTAATGTTTAACCTAATTACATTTTTTGTGACCCCCCTTGAAGTCCAGAATGACCCCCATTATTTATGACTAAGGGGTCACAATGACCCCCTATTTTTGTTGCTAAGGGAAAACCCTGGATTCTGAAAGTTATCCAATGATAATCCAGTTGCCTGTGCAGGCTAAATTTGGTCAATACTTTGTGCAGATGTATTAAACTTCCTCTTCACAGAGCATGGCTCATATCAGTCATATGTGTTTCCTTGAGAGATCACATATCTACATAAGCTTTTTGAATTTCTGCTTGCTTAGCAATCATTATCTTTTCCCAATTGTAGCCCAGAAGGAGTAAAGATCCGTAGCAAGCCTCACCTGTCTCGATACCTTGGAGAGAACTTTGACCTGAGTGCATTTGACTATAGGACAGGCAGGATAATCAGTAGTGCTGTTAGAAAAAGTAAGCGCCACAAAGGATCATCGTATGACTATGCCAGAGGTTTGTGTGGTGTGCTTTATTTGCTTTTGTTTGATTTGCTTTTGATGTTCCTTTTGATAGTTGTGTGGCTCTTTCTAGATGGGCCATGCTCTGTGAAAAGGAGGTTTAATGCATTTGCAACATGTATCAACCGATGTCAGCCAGTGCAGTGTACATTTTGCTAAAGGGCTAATTATCTGTGCGTCAAAGGACCAGTCTACCTCATAATTTAGATGGTTGTTAGACAAAATGAATTTTATGGATCCATAATTGTATGATGACCTGCTTGGTATAACGTAACACTGAGATGTATTAAGCCCCCTTTTGCCAGAGCATGGCTCACATTATTTGCCATGATTTCAGATTTATAAAGTTCAAGCTCATGTACAGTACGATATTGTTTGTACTATCTTCCGGGGAGTAGTATGATATTATGCTTTACTGTCTTGTACATCATATCCATAGCTTTTCTTTTTGTGCAGTCTGATCTCAATCACACTATTGGAAAAACAAACTCAACTTTGCTAGATCCTGTTTGGGTTGTGAAATGTACATACGGACTACGGTGGTTTTACACTCTTCTAGCACCATAGGTTGAAGTAACCATTAAAGTAAGGACTTTGTGGACAGAATAGATCAAGATCAGGGTGCACAGATTGTGCACTCTGATCTTGATCTATATGGTCTGCTTGTTTAGTCAAGCCTAAGGTGAAGATATCTGTTAGTTTCAGTGGATTGTATTTCTGGTCGTTAACCCTATACCACACAATCCCGGGTTTTAACGACCATACAGGAAAAGCCTTTTGAAAACATGGTGGGAAAAGGAGAAAATGCTGGTAACCAGCATTTTCTCCTTTTCCCACAATGTTTGCTACCCTTCCGAAAACAGTTTTCAATTTTTTAGCCACATTTATTTTGTCGTCTGCCAATGCTTTGAATTTGGACCAGCCCAAAATTTTGTCGTTTGGTAAAGAGTTAAAAGAGGTTGAGTCTATGTATTCAGTGCTGAAAGAAAAGGCTTATATTTAGTTTCTTTGAATGGCTTTACAAAATTAACCCTTTACCACACAATCCCAACTTTTAACAACCCTGAGAAAGAAAGTTTTTAAAACACTGGGGGAAAAGGAGAAAATGCTGGTAACCAGCATTTCTGTTTTTTCCCACAATGTTTTCTACCCTTTCCAAATCAGATTTCAATTTTTGAGTTGCTTTTATTTTGTTGTCTGCAAATGCTTTCAGTTTGTACTGGTCTAAAATTTGTTGTTTGGTAAAGAGTTAACCCTTTATCACACAGTCCCAACTTAACGACCCTGGGGAAGAAGCCTTTTGAAAACATTGTGGGTAAAGGAGAAAAAGCTGGTAACCAGCATTTTCTCCTTTTCCCACAGTTTTTTCTACCCTGTCAAAGAGAAATTCTAAAAGTTGAGCCACATTTTTATTGTCGTCTGTAAATGCTTTCAATTTGGACTAGTCTACATCTTTGTCGTGTGGTAAAGAGTTAACCCTTTACCACACAATCCCGACTTTTAACGACCCTCAGAGAGAAGCCTTTTGAAAACATTATGGGAAAAGGAGAAAATGCTGGTAATTACCAGTATTTTCTCCTTTTCCCACAATGTTTTATAACCTTTCAGAAACAAATGCAATCATTTTAGCCACATATAATTTGTCGTCTGCAAATGTTTTCAGTTTGGAAATATTGTTGTTTGGTAAAGAGTTAAGACAGATACTAGTATACATTCCTGGTTAGAAGCTTTTTTGCATGTTGCTAATGCTATTGAGATAAAACGTGTATGTTTTCTTTTGTTTTACAAGGTATAGGGGGAAAAAAGATGTGAGAATACTTATATGATATTGATTACATACCAGGGTCCATATTCACCAACCATTCTTAAGAATATTCTTAGTCTTATTCTCCAAGAATTTCTACATTTGAAAGTAACACATTTCCTGATTGGCTAAACCAAATGGTTTAGCCAATCAGGAGTTGTGTTACTTTCACATGTAGAAACTTTTGGAGAACAAGACAAATAACGTTCTTAAGAATGGTTGGTGAATATGGATCCTGATTATTGCCATGCTTATTCTTTCAAAACTTTCTAATCTTTCCATAGGTTTTATTTCCATTTCTTTTGTGACTTTGTGGTTAGAGTGTACTGTATCATAATTTATTGCAATTTTTGAGATTAGAATTGTGATGGCTGTTCTCTGTCTCTTGATCAAAGGAACTTACATCAATAAATGAGCCATGCTCTGGCAAAAGGGGGTTTAATGCATCTCTGTGATGCATGATACTAAGCCAACCATCACATAATTATATGGATCCATAATGGCCACTTTTTTAACCCTTTCCCAAACGATAAATTTTAGACTGGTCCAAATTGAAAGAGTTTGCAGACAACAATTTTAAATTTGATGAAAATGGCAGAAAGTTCTCAAAAAGGGTAGAAAACACTGTGGGAAAAGGAGAAATTGCTCGTTATGAGCAATTTCTCCTTTTCCCACAGTGTTTTCAAAAGACTTGTACTGCAGACACGTGAAAACCAGGGCTTGTTTGGGAAAGGGTTAAACAACCGACTTAATCATGAGGTAGACTGGTCCTTAGACATACAAAAAATTGACCAGTTGTGAAAAGTTTCGGCCCAGGTCAGCCTGCGCAGATTGCGCAGGCTGACCTGGGTTGATACTTTTCGCAGATGCATTAATACCCCTTTTCACAGAGCATGGCTCAGATCTTTTTTTTTTTTTTTATGTGTGCATGCTTTGGATAAGAGTAGAAATTTTACTTGTTGTTTGTGCATTGTTTACATCCATTTTCAAAGTTAATTTAGTCATGTGATTTTCATATCACTGCTGCCAGTGTACCTTTCCACGTATTCCTGGAGTTTCTTGAAGCAGTGCTTTGATGTTTTGAACAACACTTTCCAAGCCACAGGCTGCTTTCAAACAAAAACATTGTCAAACAATCATCAGTGGTGAGAAAGTTCATATGTTGTACAATTGGATTCTCTTTTTATCTGACCTGAATACAGAGTACAGTAGCTGAGCTTTTTGATCACTAGATGTTAGTCTGCCAGACCCTGCTTCTGTGTGTCCATACATTCACATTTTTTGAAATGTTGCTTCTTTTGAAAATAAAGAACAAAATTTGACAAATTTCACAGAAATGATTCTTCTGAAAAATTATGGCTATTGCAGTTCTCTGTATTACAAGCTATGACTAACTCTTTCAGTTTCAAATATATATGCCACTCTCTGGCAAAAGGTGGTTTAATGCATCACAGAATGCATCTCTGTGCATGATACCAAACAAGTCATCATAATGATTATAGATCCATAAAATCCATTGGTATAGCAAACAACAGAACCATGAGATACATGTACACTGGTCCTTTGACATGCAGAAAATGGATAAATAGCAAAAACTTTTGACCCAGGTTATCCTGCACAAACTCCGCAGATTGATCTTTGCTGATATTTTTTTTTTTTTTTTTTTTCGCAAATGCATGAAGCCCCCTCTTCCCAGAGCAAGGGTCATACAAACTTGACCTCTTTCAATGGTGGAAAATACAATCCATTGAAACTTAAAAAGGTTTTTATCTGACAGGCTAGACTAGAAAAGACTTTATGTGGACAGAATAAATACAAGATCAAACTGCATGTTTTTTTTGCAGCCTAATCTTGATCTTTGCCTTTGCCGTCAGCAAAAGCCCTTGTTTTCGCCTATTAGGCTGAAACAGTATGCAAAGAGAATTAACTTGATTACATTGAAAGTTCTGTACCAATTCGTCTCCCTTTGATTGTTATAAACTGAATTGGAAGCATATGTGTAGTTAGTTTTCTGTTTTCAAGTTTTAAGGCTGAATGACAACACAGTTTAGAGCTTTCATTCATGATGATGCATTACAGATCAGTGACTTCTTACAGACACAACAGGTTAATTGATTAACCCTTACCACACAACCCCAAGTTTTAACTATGCTGAGAAAGAGGCCTGTTGAAAACATTTTGGGAAAAGGCGAAAATGCTGGTAATCCAAAATGTTTTCTGTCCTTTTACGGACAAATCTCACCATATGAGCTATATTTATCATCAGCAAATGCCTTCAATTTGGACAAGTTTTAAATTTTGACATATGGTCAAGGGTTAATGAGCTACTGGAGGAGTGCAGGGCCAACATGGCTCTCTTCTTTTTCTATTGCAGGAATTAGACATGACGCCAACCTGACACTACCTATACGACAAACAGCCTCTATATTTAAACAGCCTGTAACTGTAATCAAAAGACAAGACAGTACAACAAAAACAGATCTAAAGCATGGACCCCAGGACCCACCCAGACAGGTAAAAATATACTTGAAAATATCTCTGATTAACTAAATATCTCATGCTGTTTACCTAAATACTTGAAATAAATTTTTTTAACCATACCCGATATTGTAAAATAAGAAAGTGCTTTTATCAAGCATTTTTCTTTTTTCTTTAACCACAAATTTTCCATTTTTTTTTTTTTTTTTTTTAACTTTTTTTTTTACTTAATTTGATCCGAATTGATCTTTCAGACCCCTCAAGTTTACAGCTTTGTAAAATATTGCGGAAAAAAGAGCTAGTGCTTGCATCCATCTAATTGAAAAATGATTTTTTTTTTCCAGGACTAGACACTAGTGTAAAGAACAGGTTGCCTGAAGATTCTGTTAAGCAAAACTCAGATTACATTTCACTCTAAAATGTTGAATCTCTGGTGTCCCCCCTGAGTTTTTACTATCCATGTGATTGCCAAGTACTAAATTTGTCATTCCTTGCCTTCATATATTAATTTTGTCTTTTAACTCTTTGTCAGATGACAGTTTTGGACAGATCCATATTTTCAAACTAATTGTTGCTAAAATGATTGATGGAATGGTCTTTTTCAAGTATAGAAAACAGTATGGGAAAAGAAAAAAATGCTGGTTACCCGCATTTTCTCCTTTTCCATAGAATGTTTTCAAAAGCCTTTTCATCTGGGTCTTTACAACACTGGATTTGGTAAGAGGTTAAATTTACCTTAGTGTTATTTTTTGAGAGTTTAAATAGAAGCCTGCATAGTTATGAGTTTAAATGATTTTTTTTCTTCTCTATTTTTCAGCTGTTCTGGGAAAAAAGACTACAGGGTATGAAAGCATTTGACTGTACAGAAGAATTGATACAGAGTTTAGAACTGCCCAGAAATATGATGGGTAAGACTGTGTTTTCTTTCATTAATTTCTCAAAATACCAAGCCCTGTAGCTTAATCCTTTGGCCGCAAAGTGTGACTCAAGGACCTTTTGCGGACTGTAGTTCAAGATCAGACTACACAGAAGGTGTGGTCTGACCTTGAATCTACACTGTCCGATAAGGAGACATTTTTCCCTCAAAGATGAATTTGAAATAGCAATATTTTGGTTTTTACTATCGGCTTAAAAGTTTCATTTCACTTACTGAGCAGGATAAGGGTAAATCAGTAGCATACATGGCTTGAAATTTAGAGGGTCACTGGTTGTTGAGTTGATTTCTTTCCTAGCGTTGATGATGTTCATTGCAACAGGTTTCATTCCTCTTTCACCATTGATTATTGTTTCTTGGATGGTTAGGTGGGAAAGCAGTCAGGGGCTCGGGGAAAAATATTGTGTGAAGTACTGGTAAAAGAAACTCCAGGAAAAGCATGGTTATTTGCTCTGGCTACTGCGATATTGCTGAAATAATGTTGAAAATGGCTCTAATGGGGGTTATTGAATTCAGATTTTTATAATCTCACCAAGATTAAAAAAATGATTCATCACTAAATTAAGTAAAGCGATAGCTGGCAAACCACCTTTGAAAAAGAAAGACTAATGTAAGAAGAAAATACTTTTCAGTGGTATTTTCTTAACCCTTTCCCACACAATGCCGACTTTTGACAAACCTGAGAAAGAAGCCTTTAGAAAACATTGTGGAAAAAGGAGAAAATGCTGGTAACCAACAATGTTTTCTACCATATCAAAGAAAAATTGCCCCATTTGAGCCACACTGAAATTGTCATCTGCTAATGCTTTCAATTTGGACCAGGTTAAATTCTGTTGTCTGGTAAAGGGTTAATTAGCCATGTAGCCTCTAAGTTAAGCATAGATTTGTGAAATGCTGAGTTTAGCAAAAACTTGTGGGAATGCCATAGATGTGTTCAAGGATCTCATATCTCCTCTCATAAAAAGAAATGAGCCATGCCCTGGCAAAAGGGGGCTTAATGCACCTGTGTAATGCATTACACCAAGCAAGACATCACCTAATTACGGATCCATGAAATCCGTTTTGTCAAACAACTGACTGTATCACTAGGTAGAGTGGTCGTTTGACATATAGAAAATTGACCAATAGCGAAAAGTTTAGTTTTGGCCCAGGTCAGCCTGCGCGGATTGTGAAGGCTGACTTGGGTCAATACTTTTCGCAGATGCATTAAGCCCACTTTTCACAGAGCACAGCTCAAATAGAGTTAGCGATTGCAAAACCATTCTGTTATTTGATCCCCAAACCTTTCACTTTTACATACAAACATTCCACTTTTTTAGCAACCACAAAGATACTGTTTCTTTATGCTTGCAAAAAAAGGTATTTAGCTGAATTTATCATTTTTTTTTTTTTTGCAAATGAATTTTGATTTATTTCAAGAAATGTAAATAAGCCCTTTTAAATTCCATATGAAAAAACATTTATTTAAACAAATCGGAATGCCAAGCAGAAGTCTAGGTACTTGTGCAAAAAGTGGAAATCAGGGTTGATGGCTGCAGTAACTCTTTACAAAGCAACAAAATTTTATGCTTGTCCAAATTCAAAGCTGTTGCAGACGACAAATGAACAGTGGCTCAGTTGATGAAAGCTGACTCTGAAAGGGTGGAAAACATCGTGGGAAAGGAGAAAATGCTGTTTACCAGCATTTTCTCCTTTTCCTACAATGTTTTCAAAAGGCTTTTTTCCCAGGATGGTTAAAAGTCGGGATTGTGTGCTAAATGGTTAACTTACCACTGTAAGTATCTTTGGCTAATCTGATTGACTGAAACAACCTGTTGCTAATGATCTAGGCATGGGCTATGTAATCTGTATACAGTCAAACCTGTATTAAGCAAGGACCTATGGGACACTCAAAAAGCAATTGTTAAATTGTTTTAGCGGACAAAATTTTAGACTTGTCCATATTGTCCATATCACCTGGTGTTAGTGATCTAGGCATGGGCTATGTAACCTGTATTCAGTCAAACTTGTATTAAGCAAGGACCTATGGGACACTAAAAATGCAATTTTTTAACCCTTTTAGAGGACAAAATTGAAAACTTGTCCATACTGGCAACATTCGCAGACTTTTTCCTTGGGGTCACTGAAACACAGGGTGGACCTAAAAGCTTAATGATGGTTACCAGCATTTTCTTATTTGCCTTTTACATTTCAAAAGGCCTTCTTAATCAGGGTCATTAAACACAGGACTGATTGGGAAATAACTAAATTGGAAAGAATAGCCACCTAATGGGCTTAGGCAGTCTTTGGCTAATGACTAAGGTAGGGGTTTCAGTAAAGAATGCAGGGGATTTTGCTTTCTATTTCTTTGAGTTGCATTTTTCTCCCTTATTTTTACCTTTGCTTTGAAAGGAAAAAATATGAGAAACCATTGTATAAAAAGTTACTTGTATCATTCTGGGGAGACTGGATCACACCTAGATACTGATACAGATTGGGGTTTTTTTTTTGTTGTTGAGAAACCATTGTTTAAAAGGTTGAATTATGGTATCATTTTTCAGGGCCTGAACCAGACATGAGTACATTTTTTTTTTATTTGAAAAACTTTTGTTTGAAAAGTTAAAATTTTGTGCTATGATTTTTAAGGGGCTGGACCGGAGGTGTGTACTGATTTTTTTTTTTTTTTTTTGAGAACCCATGAATTAAAATTTGCTTTGTTATATAATTTTGCAGGGGCTGGACCAGACTTGAGTACTGAAAATATTTTACAAAGCATCTCAGCAGCACTTCACACAGGAACGGTTCCTATCATTGGCCAGCATATAAATAAGAGTGCCATCACAAAAAACCCTGGAGTTCATATTGACATTAATCAGCCCCACATTCATGTGAGTCCCTTATTTCCTAAGAGCATTTAGAGCTCCAGATAAGAGGGAGTGGGGAGTGATGGTATTCTAAATCCATTGTTTCTCTTCCAAACCCTATGTTGAGGGTACTCATTAGAATAGTCTCGATGAGACAATTCTAATGAGTACCCATAACACAGGGTTTAGTGGAGAATAATTAATATTTTCAATTTTAAAATCAAAATCACATCCTCTGTCTGGAGCTCTGACAATACAGTGAGATTATTCAACTCTTTACCAGACAAAAATAATTTAGACTGGCTTAACCCTTTCCCAAACGACAAATTTTTGACTGGTCCAAATTAAAAGAGTTTGCAGACGACAATTATAAATTTGATGAAAATGACAGAAAGGTCTCAAAAAGGGTAGAAAACACTGGGAAAAGGTGAAATTGCTCGTTACGAGCAATTTCTCCTTTTCCGACAGTGTTTTCAAAAGACTTGTACTGCAGACACGTGAAAACCAGGGCTTGTTTGGGAAAGGGTTAAAGCTGAAAGCATTTGCTGGTAACAAATTGAGTATTGTTCAAACTATAAGGATTGTCTTTGACAGGGTAGAAAAAAATTGTGAGAAAAGGAGTAAATGCTGGTTTCCAGCATTTTCTCCTTTTCTCACAATGTTTTCAAAAGCCCTTTTCCCCAGAGGTGTTAAAAGTAGGAATTGTATGGTAAAGGTTTAAACATGTTTGGGTACAATACTGAATTTGATTAGATGAGTGCACTGCTGAATCAGTCTATACTTTCTTGACTGGGTTGTTGCCGCCTAAATATGGCCTGCAACATGCAAAATGAGATCTTCGGACATTTGCGTAAAGTGTCGACCCAGATTGACCTGTGCAGTCCGCACAGGCTAATCTGAGACAGATTTTACGACTACATAAGATTTTTTCATCCAGTAGACTTTTGTGAAACAGAAAATTGCAGAAAAACGGGAAGTCACAGACTGCACAGGCTGATCTAGGATGACACACTTTTACACATGTGTTCAAAGGCGCCTTTTCATGTGTTGCACACCATATAGACTGGATCTGCAGTGTATGAATCCAGCTGAATTTGGTATATTGTACCCAAATATGTTAACATTAATAACCTCACTATTTTACACTTGGGTAATGACTTAACAAGTATGTGAGCTCTTTTTTTATGCGTATACATGTATTCGTGAAGAAAATTTGAAACTTCTTTATCAGAGAGTGTTTTGTTGCAGGGAAAAGCTTACTTTAAAGAAATAATGTTCTTCCATAAAAATACACTTAATTGAATCTGTCCTCTTTCTGAAAATCTTTGTTTTTGACTTTGTAAAGTGCAATATGGATTCAGATATGTTGTTCTCACGTGTTAGTTTTTAAATTTCATTGGTTGTGCTGAGCCCTGTAGCTCAGTAGACAGTGTACAGGGCTTGAAACCAGGGGTAGCATGTTCAAATCCTGTTTTCAACATATTTCACTTATAGTCCCTGCCAGTACACATATTCTTGCTTTCTGGGAGTTTCCTTTACTGGAACTTTGCACAATAATCTTCTGAAGCCATTGGCAGCTTTCCTATAATAGCCATCATCTGAAAAATGATTGGTGGTGAGAGAGGAATGAATCTTGTTGCACTTAAAAGATTCAGTGAGCTGGGGATTCAAACCAGAGAATTTCCACTGAAAAAGCACTGAAGCAGGGTGTTAGCACCAGCATGTAGTCCACTTGTTTTTATCTCAAATTTATTATACTATTGAAAACCATTACTTATTTACTCCCTATCTTTTCAGCAATTGATTGTATCAGACGAAGATATACGCAGACAAGAATCTCGAGTGTTAGAGGCCAGGAAGAAACTGCAAGAGATCATGGGAGAATAACTACAGAAACATGTGTGATGATATTGTGGATTGTACATCTTTGCCAAACAATCTCATGTTTGATTGACCTTGTGGTGGAAGACTTTGTAAAGCATTTTGGGAAAAGAAGAAAATGCTTGTTAACCCTTTACCACACAATCCCAACTTTTAACGACCCTGAGGAAGAAGCCTTTAGAAAACATTGTGGGAAAAGGAGAAAATGCTGGTAACCAGCATTTTCTCCTTTTCCCACAATGTTTTCTACTCTTCCCAAAACAAATTTCAATTATTGATTCACATCTATTTTTTCGTCTGCAAAAGCTTTCAATTTGGACTGGTCTAAAATTTTGTCGTTTGGTAAAGAGTTAAATGTTTTCTACCGTGTCAAAGACAATAATACTACATGATCCACATATAAATTTTCAGCAACAACTGCTCTGAAACGTGTTGAGTCAAAAATTTTGTCGTTTGGTTCAGAGTTAAATGTGTTTACTCCTTCTTTTGTCGTAAGAGCTTCCATGTGACTAACGGGAAAAGAAATTTACAGAGAAAATGATAAAAAATAGTACCTTTTTCATGTTTTCTCTATGTGAATGTGTTTATATGTTGTTTTAAGTTTTAGCAGGCAAATATAAATCATCAGAATTTGTGAAGACTTTCTGAAATAGTTTTAAAACAAAATGTGGTGGCCTACCACTGTAATGGCAGCTAATTATTTAAAACTGATGACCATCTCATTTTAGGGCTCATATAAATGATATCAATCAATGTTATGCCATTGATACATGTTATCTTTCCATTTTCACTCTCCTCTGTTATGAGACCTAAAAGAGCTTGTATATAGGACCTTCCATGCTGCTTTTCAAGATTTATCTCTTTAACTCTTTCCCACACGACAAAAATGTAGACTTGCCCAAATTCAAAGCATTTGCAGACGATAATTTAAATGTTGCTCAAGTTATGGAATTTGTCTTTGATAGGACAGAAATCATTGTGGGAAAAAGGAGAAAATGCTGGTTACCAGCATTTTCTCCTTTTCCCACAATGTTTTCAAAAGGCCTCTTCCTCAGGGTAGTGAAAACACGGGATTGTTTGGGAAAGGGTTAATCAAACAACAAAATTACAAACTTGTCCAAATTGAAAGCATTAAATTTGCAGACAACAAATTAACCCATAACCACACAATCTTGATATTTTGACCATCCATTGGAAGAAAGCTTTTGAATACATTTTGGGAAAAGGAGAAAAAGCTAGTAACCAGGATTTTCCTTTTTTCTCGCAATGCTTTCTACCCTTCCAAAGGCAAATAACATCATTTAAATAACATTATATTTGCTGTAGACAAATGCTTTCAATTTGGACAAGTCTAAAATTCTGTCTTTTGGTAAAGAGAATAGTGTTAAATGTAGCTCAAAATATGATTTCAGTCTGAAAAGGTAGAAAAAAAGGTAGAAAACAATGTGGGAAAAGGAGAAAATGCTGGTTACTAGTATTAGCTGGCTGCTTTTATCATGCGGCATATCATCAATCATGTATAAAGAATTGTACCCTCAGAAAAACTACATGATTTTTGCTTTTGGTGGGACACCTTTAGCAAGACAGGGAGAAGTTTTATTGGATGATAACTGCTGGATGAAGTTTTATTGTAAGATTTTCACAATTGTTTGGTTGTTTGTTAAAACACATGCCATGTCATTGAATTTTATCTGTTATGTTTTGCAATAATAATATGGTTTGTGGTATTGCTTCAAGTGTCATCTATTGAAAACATCACAGGGAAAATTTCTCTGGATGAAACAATCGCTTCTCAACTTACAATGCCTTCCCTCACAGTCAAAAAAAAAAAAAGATTTTCAGAGCTCCAGATAGAGGGAGTGATTTTGATTCCAAAATCGGAAATATTAATCGTTCTCCACTAAAACCTATGTTACGGGTACTCATTAGAATTGTGTCATGGAGATGATTCTAATGAGTACCCACAACATAGTGTTTGGAAAAGAAATAATAGGATATATAATACTATCACTTCCTCTTATCTGGAGGTTTGATTTTCCATCAATTAATAAAAATATTGGGGGAAAATGAGCACTTTTGGTATACCTTGTAACACCATATTGTTAAAAGGTCTCTTTTGAAGGGGCTGTGAGATGTAATTGCAAGGTGACATATGAGGTCAGAATGAATATGTCTTCAATCTTTAAAGTGCTTAGCATGGCATGGGGACAGTGTAGATTAAGATCAGCCTGCATAGGTTTTGCAGTCTGATCTGCAATCTGTAATGTCGCTTATGTTGACACATGTTCTGGCAAAAAAGCTTCGAAATAGAATTATTTCAGCTGCTTTTCTCAATTGGAAAAGGTCCATGTTACACTTTAGCACTACAAGAGTTTAGATTAACCCATTCCCAAACAAGGCCTGCTTTTCACGTGTTTGCAGTACAAGACTTTTAAAAACACTTTGGGAAAAGGAGAAATTGCTCATAACGAGCAATTTCTCCTTTTTCCACAGTGTTTTCTACCCTTTTTGAGAACTCTCTGCCATTTTCATCAAATCTAAAATTGTCGTCTGCAAACTCTTTCAATTTAGACAAGTCCGAAATTTGTCGTTTGGGAAAGGGTTAAAACATCGTCATGATTTACAAATGGCTAAAATGTCTGATGATGCATTAATCTATTTAAGAAAAATTAAAACAATATTTCAAAGAGATGATGGTGTGACATTGGATTTTTTTACTTCTTTGCTCACATGAGCTAAAAGTGCTCTAGGTGATATACAGTGGTCATTGATGGTTCAGTGTCTGTTGGTGCGCATTGCGTTTCAAGAATTCCTTTTAATTTTTCTGCTACCAAACTAACTGGTTGATTGCTACCAAACTTCATGAGAATGTTTCTTTGATATATTTTTTCAAAGTCGTTGAAAGAAATTAATTCCATGCAGAACACTGGTTGCCATGGCAACAAAAAAAAGGGAAAATCTGGTAAATATTTAGCTCACCTGAGCATGAAGTACTCAAGGTGAGCTTTTTCATAGTGTTTTGTCTATCGTGCGTCGTCCAGGCATCAACATTTACCTTTTGTGCACCCTAGAGGCCTTGTCATGTCAAAGTAGGTCACCAGGTCAAATTTAAGAAAACCATTGTGTTCACTCTAGAGTCTAGAGGCCACACTTAAACTCCAATACTTGTGAAACCTAGTCAGAATATTTGTCATGATGATCACTATGACAAGTTTGAAATTGGGTCACATCGGTCAAAAAGTAGGTCACTGGGCTAAGTCTTGGCAAATAACCTGTGTGCACTCTAGAGGCAAGATTTTCATCTCTATACTCATAGAACTTGGTTAGAATGTTTGTCTTTATGAAATCTTGCACAAGTTGAACATTGGGTTATGTCAGGTCAAAAAGTAGGTCATTGGGCCAAGTCTTAGACAGACCTGATGAGCACCTTAGAGGCCACATTTTCATTCTAATACTCGTGAAACTCTGTCAAAACGTTTGTCTTGATGATATCTCGGACAAGTTTGAAACTGGGCCATGGCGGGTGAAAAAGTAGGTCACTGGTCCCAACCTTTAAAAAACCTTGAGTGCACTCTAGAGACCAATTTACAGCCCGATACTCACGAAACTTAGTCAGAATGTTTGTCTTGATAACTGGGACAAGTTTGAAATTCGGTCACGTAGGGTCAAATAGCAGGTTACTGGGCCAAATCTTGGAAAAACCTTTTGTGCACTCTAGAGGCAACATTTTCAGCCTGATACTCATGCAACACGGTCAAAATGTTTGTCTTTATGAAACTTTGCACAAGTTCTACATTGGGTCATGTCAGGTCAAAAGTAGATCGTTGGGACAAATTTTAGAAAGGAAAACGTGTACACTCTGGAGAGCACATTTTCAGGCCATTTCTCATGAAAATTGGTCAGAATGTTTGTCTTGATGATATATCAGACAGGTTCAAAATTTGGTCATGTCGGCTGAAAAATTAGGTCACTGGGACAAATCTTAGAAAAATCTTGTGTGCAGTCTAGAGGCCACATTTTCCCTTTGATACTCGTGAAATATTTTCAGAAAGTTACTGATTTCTCTCACAAGTTCAAAAATAGGTCAAGTCGGTCGAAATGTAGGTTTTCTAACACTCTTGAATGTGTTTTACCATCAATTTTCTTTTCCTACGATGTTTTCAAAAGGCTTCTTTTTCAGGGTCGTTGAACTCAGGCATGTGTGGTTAAGGCTTCAGAGCAGTAAAGCGGTCTGTCTCCGGCCAAAATGTTGGGTGATGGCATATTAGATTGTTTACCTCTCCTGATGCAGCAGAGTGTATATGGATCGGTACAGGCCACTAAAACCGGGAAGAATCCTGCCCGTCTATTTTTAGAACAGATAGGTCGTGAGAAAAATAGAAAAAGGTGACTCTGCTTCCTCTGCAGTAGATTTTTCGATATTTTTGACCCACGAATAAGTGAACTACCTGAATATAATTGTATCACTTTTTTAATGTTATTTTCTGTTAATATTCTTTTAAACATGTTTGATTACGAATTAAAGCTGGATTATTTGATAACGGATTGACCGACATTGGACGAAAGTAAACCTGTCGTAGGTGGGTAGGAAAATCTTGGTGCACCAAGTGGGCATGTGTACATATTGCAAATAAAAACGAGTACGCATGGGTAGGCGAACAAACCCAAACAATTTTGAAAAGAAAAACTCGGTATTTGATTATCTATACAACGTGCTTCAAGCCTCGAATGAGATGAACGACCTTTGTCGGGATGATTCCGTAGCATTTGCATAATAATGGTGATTAGATATCACTTTATTTAATTGACGATATAAAATAAATATTCATGGCACGATAGAGATCAGAATTACGCAAAAACATCAATAATGCAAAAACAAATGGCTTATGTAGAAGTTTTATGTAACAAACAGTATGAACAATTTCCTTACGATATTGAAAGCATCATAGTAACATTGATTACGATAGAACAATGATAATAATGTAAGACAAGAATAGTCATGATAGTAGTGCTTTTGCTATGATAATTGTGGAGTGGTTGATGATGATAATGATGATTATCAGGGGTACCTTTCTCCAAACTGCATACGCACGAAATCTGCCTACCCAGTTTATGTATGATAGCATCAAGTTTCACTGAACTGCATAACTGCATAACTTCATGCTTTGAGGAAAATTTGCATAACTTCGCACAAGCATATACCTTTGGTCAGGGATCCCTACTTTGGTTAAATCAGGGATCGTATGTGTGTATATTCAATCCCCCAAAATATGCGTAAATCTACGCAGTTTAGTACAAGGCACCCAAAGAGAACAACGACCCCTGTCCTTTCATTTGAAAAATATTCATTAACTGTACATAACTTCTTGACTAGCTCAAACTGGATCCTGCATGGCTCAGCGGTTAATCCATATCCTGACATGAAACTTTCCAAGCCGACAGCAAAAACCCAAAAATCTGCTATTTCAAAGACATTTTGGAGGGAAAAGATATCTCCTTATCGGACAGTGTAGATCCAAGATCAGACTGCACGTTCTGTGCAGTCTGATCTTCATCTACACTGTCCGCAAAAGGTCCTTGAGTCTCGCTTAGCAGCCTAAGAGTTAAGACCAGGGCCCGTATTCACCAAGCATTCTTAAGAACGTTCTTAGTCTTGCTCTCCAGAATTTGCTAGATTTGAAAGGAACACAACTTCTGGTTGGTTAAACCATTTGCTTTAGCCAATCAGAAGTTTTGTTACTTCCAAATTTAGAAAATCTTGGAGAACAAGACTTGGAATGTACTTAAGAATGGTTGGTGAATATGAACCCAGATTTATAATCAGAAACTCTTAGTTCTTCCCAATTGGTGGCGTAGGTCACGTGTCGTTGCTGCTGCCCCGTACTACTGGAAAGAGATGAAAATGTAAAGTTATGATGTAATATGACTGGAATACCGTTGAAACAGAGTGCAACACCATAGAAGCAATTCCTTGTCTTGATTGAAACACTCTTCTCAGAAAAAAGTCTTGATATTGACGTACAAACTGCAGCATGGTATAACTCGAATTTAGGCCTCCTTGGTACACGCTCAACACCCAGAGTGACTTTAGAGATCGCCAGTGAAAACTATAGAGCCCGCCTGGGTAGCTCAGTGGTTAGCGTATCTGACTTGTGACCTGGTGTTTACAAGTTCGATACCCGCTTTAGGGAAACTTCCTTTCCGGCGATTTTTCGCCTCTCACCTCCGATGCATGCAAGAAAAGTAGTCGTTGACCTGGAAAGAAAATTGTGTCAGTACTGGTGTGAGAAAGCCAGGAAACACATGCAAAGGTGCACAGACCGCCGTGATATGTTAAAACGGCGTTAAACTCCAATATAAACATAAAGAAAACTATAGCGGGATCGTTGGGGGGGGGGGGGGGGGCTTGGCTGGTACAACGAGACATGGTAGCACTTCGAATTTTAAATCGAGGCACTTCCCCCCCCCCCCCCCGGACTACAAGATCGTTTACGACAGGGACTGCTCTGACAAAATGGTAAAATAGCCTGCTCTAGCAAAAGGAGGTTTCATGCATTCCTGCGATCCATTATACCAAGCAAGTCATCACAAGTCTGGACTTGTCAATTCATCAGTGAGTTATATAACCGGTCTGTACCAGTTTGAACCAGAAAGTATGGAAGCCCTGGAGGCCAATTTTGACTTGCGACTAATGACTTAAGACTTGTAGCTTATGACTTGTGACTTTTGTGAAACGAATCGTGTAATGTTGGCACACATATCAAGAACATGCACAGAAAATGACTGATGTTAGCCACAGTTGTAATTAGAAGGTAGGTAGTTTTGTTCATTTTGCAGTATTGTTTTGAGCAAGTTCTTGAAATGCGCACTAATCGTTACTCATAATAAGTCACAAGTCATAAGTTATAAGCTGGAAGACTTGGGCTAGTTCTTTGTTAGGTACCACACGGGCCTTCTGATGATGAGGATGAAAATAGAATTTCAATTTATGTAAATGATGTTGACCTAAGTCAGGTTAAATGATGTGGGCAACATATATAGCAAGGTTTGACATGTTAGATGCCACAGTCTATTGTCTGCATATTGTGCTCTGGGAGAGTAATGTTGTATATTGATATTGTCGGATTTAGCAGGCTGGTTCCACAGCATTGTATGTGTTGAAGCCGTTAGTCGTAGAGTACTGCATGACTGTCTGCATGACTGAATGGTGTTTAACGCCGTTTTCAACATTATTTCAGTTATATCACGGTGGCCAGTGCACCTATCCATGCTTTCCTGGAATTTCTTTTATCAGTACTCTGCACAATATTCTTTCCGGGCTACTGGCTGCTTTCCCACATAGCCATTGTCGAAACAATGGTCAGCGATGGGAGAGAAATGAATTCTGTCGCAATGACTATCATCAATCCTCGGAAAGAAATTGGCCGAGCCGGGGATCGAACCAGCGACCTCCTGTTCTCAAGTCCTGTACGCTACCGACTGAGCTACGGGGCTCGGCAGAGCACTGCATCCGCTGGCTTTGACATATAATGCTATGTGTAGCAATAATAAAAGAAAGACCGCTTGTAGTTGATCGGGGTGTAGCTAGCCCTAATCAAAATACACGCAAAGGTAAAGCCGAGGGTATAAAACCGAAGCACGAAATGCCGAGAGGGGAGAGGGGTTTTCCCAAGAGGATCAGGGGGTCGCCCCCGGAAAATGTTTGAATTGCAGAAGCTATTTGGTGGCCTCTGGTGACGTTTTTTGACGCAATTGCCCTTTTTCTTTCAACGTGTATGCAACTGTGTTTTTGTGTAGAGGCAGCCACGCCCCTGGTTGAGTTAGATTTAAGGAAAAAATGAATTAAAGCAATGTTTGGTGTTTTGTCTTGAATCCATGGTCAGCAATTTAGTTTCGTTGAAATACTTATTTCTTACATGTCGCATACATGTTGGCCATGCTCTTACAAAAAGGAGGTTTAACCTTTTACCGTACAATGCCACTTTTTAACGCCCCTGGGAAAGAAGGCTTTTCAAAACATTGTGGGAAAAGGAGAACATGTTGGTAAACAACATTTTCTCCTTTTCCCACAATGTTTTCAAAGAAAAATTGCACCATCCGAGCCACACTGAAATTGTCGTCTGCAAGTGCTTTCAATTTGAACAAGGCTAACATTTTGTCGTCTGGTAATGGGTTAATGCATCTCCGAAATGCATCATACCAATCAGGTCGTCACATGATTCTTGATCCATTGGAGTCCATTTTGTCCATCAACAAAATGAATCATGAAGTTGTCCTTTCACATGCAGACAAATGACCCATAGCATAAAGTTTGGACCCAGGTCAGCATGTGCGAACTCAGCAGACCGTGCAGTTGCATTAAACTTCCAGAATATGGCTCATATGATGGAATATCTAAATATAAGCTTTACAGTAATGGATTAAATCTATACCAAACGACAATATTCTAGACTAGTCCAAATTGAAAGCATTTGCAGACGACAAAATAAACATGGCTCAAAAACTGAAATTTGTTTTGGGAAGTGTAGAAAACATTGTGGGAAAAGGAGAAAATGCTGGTTACCAGCATTTTCTCCTTTTCCCACCATGTTTTCAAAAGGCTTCTTTCTCAGGGTCGTTAAAAGTTAGGATTGTGTGGTAAAGAGTTAAATCTTTACCAAAAGACAAAATTTTGGACCTGTCCCAGTTCAATTTTCAGACGCCAAATCAAATGTACATACGGCTCAAACAGTGATATTTGTTTTTGATGGGGTAAGAAACAATGTGGGAAATGCTGGTTACCAGCATTTTCTCCTTTTTTCCACAATGTTTTCAAAAGCCTTTTGTCTCAAGTTCGTTAACAATCGGGATTATGTGGTGATGGGTTAACCCCATTAACTCTTTACCAAAAGACAAAATTTTAGACAGGTCCAAATTAAAAGCATTAGCAGACGACAAAATAAATGTGACTGAAAACTTGAAATTTGTTTTGGAAAGGGTAGACAACATTGTGGTAAAAGGAGAAAATGCTGATTACCAGCATTTTCTCCTTTTCCCACAATGTTTTCAAAAGGCTTCTTTCACAGGGTCGTTAAAAGTCGGGATTGTGTGGTAAAGGGTTTACCAAACAAACAACCATAAAGCGATGCAGTCATATGGAGGGTTGCAATGCAGTAAGAGACCGGGCAATATTGGGAAATTATAAAGTACTGAGCGTCGATCTTGGAGTATTGGTCGAACAGCACCAAGTACTTGTGCAGCTTGGTGCGCGTAGAATGTAAACGGCATTTAGCGCACTCAAAAAACTTGGACGAAATACTTTTCACAGAGTTAGTTGCTGTTGCTTTTTGGTATCCCAGCGCGAGCTACTCGACTATTTTGAATTTTTCTAGCTGACACTGCGTTTTGTGCTAACCAAGCTTAACCTAGGTAAGTACATTTCATATTCTACTAAAATTACAATTTCAAAAAAGCATTTTTTTTTTTCAACTTATAGTTGTTGCAGTTTTAAGGTTTGTTTTACGTATAGTGAAAACCCGACTTTGCGGATCCGACAATTCGTTCTGTACAGCCTGATCTTGATGTTTGCTTTCCGCTTAACTCTTTACCTCACAATATCGAGTTTTAGCAACCATGAGAGAGAAGAATAAATATTGGTAACCGGCATTTTCTCGCTTTCCCACAATGTTTTCTACCCAATCAAACACTAGAATCATTTAATTTATTGTCTGCAAATGCCTTCAAGTTGGTCCGGTCCAAATCTTTATTCTTCGGGAAAGAGTTTTAAAAGCACCCCTGTTGCATTTAGGGGATAATTGGATTGTCTTCATAGAAGAAAGTTATCCGTATCTTTTTTTTATATTTTTCCTGTCAGTTATTTTATTGATAAAAGGGAGGAGTCGAGGTTCAGAGACAAGATTGGCCGGTTTAAAAGAAGTACTAATACAGCCAGAATTTTCTGATTTTCTCATACTGTTTTCTATCTTTTGAAAGCACATACAGACGACAAATTCAATGTAGCTAAAATGATAGGATTTGTCTGTAACAGAGTAGAAAACGTTGTGGAAAGATGAGAAAATGCTGGTAACAAGCATTTTTTTTCCTTACGATATTTTCAATGTCTTTATTCTTTGGGGTCGTTAATACACGGGAGTACTTGGTAAAGAGTTTGAAGAAATTTCGATTACGATAAATATCCTAATAAAGGGACGGATTAGTGTTTCCCAGCATTTACTCTCTATAAATAGTGGTTTGTTCAAGGTATAACTTTAAAGAGGGCTATTAACTCTTTACCAAACAACAAATTTTTAGACCAGTCCAAATTGAAAGCATTTGCAGACGACAAAATAAATGCAACTCAAAAATTGAAAATTGTTTTGGGAAGGCTAGAAAACATTGTGGGAAAAGGAGAAAATGCTGGTTACCAGCATTTTCTCCTTTTTCCACAATGTTTTCAGAGGGTTTCTTTCTCAGGATCGTTAAAAGTCGGGATTGTGTGGTGAAGGGTTAAGATTTTTATATTCACACAAAACTTCAAAAAGCTTTTTTACTATTGAATTTAGTGAGGTAATAATTGGAAAACCATCGACAAAAAAGACAGAGAAATGTAAAAAAAATTGTAATTCCGTGATGGATTGGAATGGTGGCTTTTTTTTTTTTTAATATCACGACAAAATTTTGCAAAGGCTTTTTGGAATGTCAAATGTTCAACAACACGCGTCGATTATGTAAGATCGTGAGTTCAAAACGGAACGGTGACGTCACATCTGGCCCCATGAAGACGGAGTTTCCGATTGAAAACTGGTTCCGTATTCACCAACCATTCTCAAGGACACTCTGAGTCTAATTCTGGATGCAGATTGTAATACATCTTAGAACTGATTGGCTAAACCATTTGGTTTAGCCAATCAGAAGTTGTGTTACTTTCAAATTTGGAAAATTCTCTAGGACTAAGAATGTTTTTAGGAACGGTTGGTGAATACAGACCCTCTGAACATGCCGTTGTTTAAATGCAAAACTTGTACCTTTTTACTGTTGGTAACCATTCAGCGTGTTTTCGCTTGCAAAGAAAAAAGTTTTTTAGCGGTATTTGACAAACATGTTTCACGGGAAACTGTGTTTTATGGCAAAAATCTGAGATCAGAATGCAAGCTCTTAGCAACATGATCTTAATTAACGTCGTCTGCAAATGTAAATAATTAGGCCGCCTATGGTGGTATGAGACCCATGGTTAAACACCCAAAAAGAAATAACGAAAAACCAGAATTTTCTAGAATCTGTATTCCTGATTTATATTTGTGCAGCTTGTCTTGTGTGTATCGATTTTGGTGTGCAAAATGCCGAAATATTCTGTGCACGCTTATAAATGCATTCACTGCAAAAGTCTAGATTCTGTATATGCAGTTGTTGATTGCCAATATTCGATTCGTTTGTTCACTCATTATTTTGTTGCATGTCCTTCCACTTCCCCTTTTCTTTTACTCTCTGTCAATCCCCCGAAAATGTTTGTTTCAAATTTAAATTGATAATTTAGCTATGCTCTGCGAAAAGGAGGCTTAATGAATCTCCGTGAGGCATAATACCAAGCAAGTCATCATATAATTGTGGATCTATAAAATCGATTTTGTGTAATAACCGACAGACTCACACGGCAGAAAGGTACTTTGACATGCAGAAAATTGACCGCTAGCAAGAGGTTTTTAGGCCCATGTCAGCCTGCGTTGACTGCGCAGGCTGACATGGGTCAATACTTTTTGCATATGCATGAAGCCTCCATTGTCACTGAGCATGACTTACATTTAGTATTTTGCTGATCTTTTGATCTAATTTCAAACGACAGGGTTTTAAGTATGGCCTAAAGCTGAATTCTTTTAACTCTTTCGGCGCCAAATAAACAAACTCGGCTTCTTTTGATGGCTGTAAATAGAATCCACTGAGTCTCCGGAAGATTTTTATCATATAGGCTTGACCAAACAAGCGGAAGGTATAGATCAAAGATCAGACTGCACGTTCTGTGCAGTCTGATCTTGATCTATGCCGTCCGCAAAAGTCCCTGTTTTCGCCTATGGCGCTGAAAGGGTTAATGGCAATATGTTAGCCAGACTTCTTTCGACGGATGAAAATACAATTTACCGAAACTCGAAGAGATTTTTTTTTATCTTCTAGACTGGACGAAACAAATGGGCAGTAAAGATCAAAGATCACACTGCACGTTCTGTTCAGTCTAATCTCGATCTATACCGTCCGCAAAAGCTCCCGCGATAGCCTGTGGCTCCGGAAAGGATTACAATCGATGTATTGTAAAAAAGTTTTGCACTCCCCCCCCCCCCCCCCCCGTGTTATTTACTGGGTTTGATTTTCTGGCGCGAATAATGTAAAATGGAGTAGAAATTAAAATCTGGCTGATGCATACACCAACAGACAAGTCTTTTGCCTATGAAATGAAATGAACTGAGGTATCCCTTAATCTCATTGTACGAGTAGGAATGTTTTGCTTAGATATAGCTTTCAAATTTAAGAAAAACGAGAAGCTTTTAAGTTTGGTTAAAACTGGGACTTTAATGTCGAAATAAAATTTACGAAAGGTTGAAAGTGACCTGCAGGGAATGGGCACACAATCAGTCAGTATTGCGTACTTCCGCCCAGGGCTTTCAGAACAGCTTGCAATCTTCGTCTCATACATCTCACAAGAGGTTGAAACAGCTCGATCGGTAGCCGCTGCCATGAGATCAGTTCAGTTCATTTCAGAGGCAACAGACTGATTTGTTGGTGTATGCAGTAGCGAGATTCTAATTTCCACCCCTTTTGATATCATTCACGCCAGAAAATCAAACCCGGTTAAACACGGGGTGCAGGGCTATTTTTACTATGTATAGTTTGTTATATAGGCAGTCGCAGACAGAAACGCAAAAGTTTTCAATCAAACATCTTCTTGTTATGTAGCTCGAAACCAGTGTCCTTGAAGAGGTGGCATCCAATCTCACTGTTATCTGTAAATCAATTAGTGTAACCGCTCGCCTAACTGGTATGCCTTTCTCACTGTCGGTCTCTGTCTTTTTGTCTGTCTGGGATTTTTAGTTATTTAAATGACTGTCCGTGTGTCTGTAAAAAAAAAATAATGCAACCGCCTGCCTGATCGCCATGCCTTTAACACGGCAGGTATTTCGTTCTACCGTATTTTTTTTTATTCACTTAAATGAATGTCTATCTGTGTGTTTGTCTGTCGGTATGATTGTCTCTCAAATGTGAAAATACACGATTCCTGTATATCTAAACACAACTGCTCCTGTTGACTGGTCTGGGAGACAGCCTGTCTTAAGCAACCCACCCATATTCTTAAAAAAATGTTTTTGCCATGCATGTATATGCTTCATCAAGTTCACTGATATATAAATGGGGAAATTTGAGCGAAGACATCGAAACAGGAAAGCTTGGGTGAAGACTGAGGTCAGACAGCATGCATGTGTAGACTGACCTTTGTCTACACTTTGTAAAGTGCTTCCTTGTCGCATACATAAGAACAGCGGTAAAATGTCGCAAAAAGTGCAACTTTAATGGTTACTTCTATATACAATTAAGGCAATGACCGAAACGAGACAGGGAGGCGGACAGACTTTATTTCAGTGTTTATGTGCGGTTTGACTTTTTCCGATAACATTCTATTTGCAAATGGCACACTGCATAATTGAAACTGCCAGACCAATAACGAAATTATTTCGCTCTTTCTCTCGCCATTTGCGAATTCTGACATTTCGATCTAGTTTTCTGAAGAGAAAATTGTTCAAACGAGACTACGAGTCAGTTATGATTCAATCATGTGTTTATGCGCGCTTTGACTTTTTCCCGATAACACTATGCGTGGTTTGACTTTTTCCTGATAACATTATACATGTATTTGCAAATGGTATACTGCTTAATTGATACTGCCGTACCGATAACAGAATTTGGTCGCTCTTTTTCGCCATAAATGAATTCTGACATTTTAATAGAGCTCGACGAAAAGATCCAGATGTTGAAACAAGACTGCGAGACGGAAATGTTTTATTCCTGTGCTCGTGTGCGGTTTGACATTTTCCTATTACATTATACATGTATTCGCAAATTGCATACTGCATAAAAATTAATGATACATCCAGACCAATAAGGAAATGTGGTCGCTCTCTTCCCTTTTTTTTTTTTTGTCACCACAAGCGGTTCCTGACATTTTGATGGAGTTCTTTAAAGAGATCCATGCTCTGTGTAAAGGGGGCTTTATACATCTGCAAAAAGTATCGACCCAGGCCAGCCTGCGCAGTCTTCGCAGGCAGACCTGGACTGAAACATTTTGCTTTTGGTCAATTTTCTGCATGTCAAAAGACCAGTGTACCTCATGATCCAGTCATTTGTCAGAGAAAATGGATTTTATGGATCCACAAAAATGTGATGACTTCAAACGGCTCGGTATCATGGATCACGGAGATGCAATAAGCCCCTTTTCCCAGAGCATGGCTCTTTATTTCTTATTTAAAATGTTTGCTGTAGCCATTTTAGGCAAACAGCCGCAACAAGCGCAGAGCTGAACTCTTTACCAGACGACGACATGTGAACATCAGTCCTGTCCATTTTGAGAGCATTTGCAGACAACAAATTCAGTGTGGCTCAAATAATAGAATTCGTCAATGAAATGATCGAAAACATTGTGGGAATGGGAGAAAATGCTGGTTACCAGCATTTTCTTCGTTTTCGACAATATTTCAGAAAGCTTTCTTCATCAGGGTCTTTAAAGCACGTAGTAATCTGGTGAACGGATAGAAATCTTAAGGTACTTTCAAAGTACTTCAACAGTGAACAAATTATTCAGATGTCTAAACGAGATTGCAAGGCCGACAAATTGAGTTTATGCGGGGTTTGAAGTTTTCCGGTGACATTTGATGTGGCTCAAGCAATGAATTTTCTTTTCAATATTTTAGGTAAACAGCATTTCTCTTTTTTTCCTACAATGTTTTCATTTCAAAAGCATCAAAAGATGTCGAAATGGAACTGCAAGGCGGACGTGTCTTATTCCTGTGTTTATGCGCGGTTTGACTTTCCGATAACATTTTATTCGCAAATGGCGCACTGCATAATTGATACATCCGGACCGATAACGAAATTTGCTCTCTCTCTCTCATCGAATTAGGATATTTGACGGAAAATCTCTCAGAAGTGGTCGGGATATATCAATTCTGAAAAAACGTCAATTAGTTTTCTTGCTCACAAGTTTTGGTGCAGCTTTTTACAACTAACAGCTGAATAAATGCAAAGCTAACGAAACCTATTGGCTAACTATACTACGACATCGATCAGATGGAGAAATAATCGCCTACAGCAAGCTGAGGGTCAAGTACGTTTCAAAAAGCTACGTCATCGCACTTATTTACTCGTGACCTCACCTAAGCCACGTTTGTTTTTATTAGGTGACATTCTCATTAGCAATTTCATTTTTTTTTTTAACTCAAAAAGATAGCTAACCTGTCGACGTTTCCAGTTATGGAAATACTACCAAAATACAATACTTTTAAGCTTATTTTCGCGTTTACGCGAATATTTCAAAAACTTTCGGCTTACTTTAAAATGTATATTAACATCTTTAAAGCTTTGGTATGATGTTGAAGACGGAACTTGTGCGATTTTAAAAGCACTGGAGTATATATTGACAGTGTTGTCATTTATTGTCAGGAGGCAAAACAATGAATAGCTTCGCTACAGGACCAATAGCTGATGTTTTACACAGAATATCATATCTCTAGATAATGTGCATTATGCTCTCTGCTACCATGTACAGCGGTACTGTTCCAGACAAGATTTTCCAATAGTTTTGTAACTCATTTTATTCCCAAGGGACAGGGCCATTTGTAACCACGAGGATATAATGTGAACGAACTTCTTACATAACCAAACACTTGTAAAGCCACATACAAACTGCAAAATCTGAGACTTGTGTTTCCAGAGAAGATGATTCTGTAATTTCATCTTCGTTCCGCTTTGTGAACACGTGACTCGGAGGGGTGGGATTTTTTGGAGTTCCAAATATTGATGCTAAAAATGCCATTTCACGTTTTTTATTTTTTGGCCAGAATATGTAACATAGTATTGCCAAAGTATTGCCATTTCACGTTTTTTTTTTTGCCAGAATATGTAACATAGAAGCGGATAGTGTTGATCCAAGATCATACTGCATGTTCTGTGCAGTCTGATCTTGATCTATAATGTACGCAAAAACAACTTTAAGTTGATTCCAGTGCTTCATGGGTTGACGAACTCGAAAACGAACGTTTCTGAAAACATTGTAAGACCTCGGTAAGGAAGGCTAGTGAAAACTGTTAACCAGCATTTTCCCCCTTTCCAGCGATGTTTTCTACCTTTCAAAACAGAAGTCATATCCATAAGTCTACATTTAAGTTGTCATCTGCAATTACTCTCAGTATTCGGCAGCGAGTACTTTCAAAATGATCGAGTCTCTGGAAAGTTTTGCTGTCTGGCATATTTGCCATGACCACTCGACAAAATTTTAGACCTTTCCAAACCCAAAGCATATGCAGACACCAAATTAAATGTAGCTAAATTGTGGGAGTTGTTTTTGATAGGGTAGAAAACATTGTGGGAAAAGGAGAAAATGCTGGTTACCAGCATTTCCTCCTTTTACCACAATGTTTTCAAAAGTTTTTTTTTCTCAATGTCGTTAAAAGTCGGCATTGCGTGGTAAAGGGTTAATAAGACATATTCTCGGTAGAGTTGAAATAAATTCGTCAAGTAGTGTAGATTATTCCGTTTTCAGGGTTTTCCGAGCTGACATAATACTGTGAAATAACGTCTGAGACTTTAGTACATATCCAGCCACTAATCACTCCCAGGATTTATTTGTTTGACATCTAATGCAGGGGAGATTTACTGCTGTCTATAGGAAAAGTTTTGGCGTATCAGGAGAGAGACGTTCTTTTTTTCGTCGTAGCTTTTTAAGCTTGCCCCTGACCTACTTTTTGGTGTTAGTCTTCAATGAATAAATAGTAAGTTACCATTGGTTAAAAGTGTGGTCTTGTTTATTCTGCGGGCCTATTTGCGGGCGGATTACTGATACCAGTTTACAAGGTTGTTGCCGTTAATCGATACCCCGCTTATAAGGGAGTTAACCTGGATTGATTTGCACGACCATGCAGTCTGATCTTGTCCCTCCCACTTTCCATCTCTCTCCCTTACCCTCTATCTGTCTTTCTGTCTGTCTTTCTGTCTGTCCGTCCGTCCGCCAGACCGTTCGCCCATCCTTCCGTTCGTCCGTCCGTCTGTCTGATTAGGAGTATTTTGTTACTGGACCTTTGCAAGTGGAATTCAGAGGTAGTCTTGCATTTTCTTTTAACAAAAAAAAAAAAACCACGCAATAATAGGTGTAATTTCTTTCAATTTCAATGTATCAACATTAAAAGCAGTAAATGAAAAGATAACAGAGTATCTTGAGTTCGTAGAATAATTCTGTGGTGGTAAAATTTACTAATTAACCCGAATAAATGAAACTTGTCTCTTGATAACTCGTTGACACTGTTATTTATTCTAGCTGAATTTGCACATTGAATCGAAAATCACACAGCAAAAAACAAAGAATTCCGAAAGTACAACTTCCGGTTTTTTTTTTATCTGTTGACTTCAAACATTAGGTAGCGTCAACGACTAACTAGCAAATGACTTTGTTCTGTTTTCTGTGGCGCATGCGTATCAATAGATCATCGACTTCAATAGGGTTTAGAGAGTACAACTGGCATTACTTCAGACGAAATATTCCCATTGAAATCTCACCTGACGTGTCAAATACTGTGGGAAAAAGAACCATTAACTGAAACAAGAACTGGCTTCTTTTCTTACAGTATTAACCTAAACCTGAACGACTTTGCTTATATGTAGGCAGGAAAGCAGCCGTACGAAGTACTGGCAAAAGAAACACCAGAAAACATAGATAGGTGCTTTGGCTTATACTGACTGAAATAATGTTGAAAACGGTGTTTCGAAAGAAACAAACATTTGTCACATGCTCTGTGAAAAGGGGGCTTAATGCATCTGCGAAAAGTATCGATCCAGGTCAGCCTGTGCAGTCCGCGCAGGCTGACCTGGGCCGAAACTTTTCGCTATTGGTCAATTTTCTGTACGTACAAGGACCAGTCTACCTTATGATTCAGTCGGTTGTTTAAAAAAATGGTTATTGTGGATCCATAATTATGCGATGTCATGATTGCTACAATGCCTTACGGAGATGCATTAAAACCCCCCCCCCCCCCTTTGCCAGAGTGTGGCTCAAATGGTCGTTGTTTTCTGTGATCACAAGCTGAGCGAAATCACACTGTGATCCACATTCGTGACACAAGAACTCAGAAAGAAGTCATTTGTTCCTAATCGTTGTCAATTTCTATTGAAGTAAGTAAATGTAAAAGTAAAACGGAAGTTGTAGTGTTGGAAAACTTTGTGTTCGTCGAGTAATACCCAACTGATATTGAGATCTCAACTAAAAGCAGCAAGAATGCCAACTATCAATTCTTTTGCTGAAATTTATCTGTGAATTTCACTCTTAACCCTTTACCAAACAACACAAAAATAGGCTTGGCCAAATTGAGAAGAATTGCAAAGACGAATCCCGCTATTTAAGTCACAAGTACTTTGTCATTTGGAAATGTCTTCAGAAAAGAAGCCTGAAACATTGCCGTTTGTGGAAGAGGTATGTTACCAGCGTTTTCTCCTTTTACTACAATGTTTTCTATCATTTAGAAGACAAATTCTACCATTCGCGTCACACTCACTTTGTCGTCTGCAATGCTTTCAACATGGAAAGGTCTTAAATTCTGCCGTCCGACAAAGACTTGTGTTACCAGCTTTTTCTCCTATTACTACAATGCTTTTCTATTTTTTTTTCCAACGAACCTCGCCATTTGGGTCACACTCACTGTGTTGTCTGGAAAAGCTTTCAATGTTTTCTATCATTTCAAACAAAAATCCCACGGCTCCATCTGCAATCGCTTTTAATATTAACAAGCTAACATATTTCGTCTATAAAAGAGTTACAAAACCAGTATTCTTCTTTCACCTCAATGTTTTCCATCATTTAAGACAAATCCCAACTTGCGAGCTGCGCCTACTTTGTCGCGTGCAAACGCTTTCAATACGGACGCGTCTAAATTTTATCTTCTGGAAACGCTTTCAATTTAGACGTGTCTAAATTTTATCTGCTGGAAATGTTTTCAATATATATGAGCCATGATCTGTGAAAAGGGGGCTTAATGCATCTGCGAAAAGTATCGACCGAGGTCAGCCTGCGCAGTCCGCGCAGGCTGACCTTGGCCGAAACTTTTCGCTATTTTTCAATTTTCTGTATGCCAAAGGACCAGTCATGATTTAGTCGGTTCTTAAAAGAAAGTGGCTATTATGGATCCATAATTATGTGATGGCCTGATTGTTATCATGCATCACGGAGATGCATTTAGCACACTTTTGCCAGAGCATGACTCAATTTTATCTTCTGGAAATGCTTTCAAATTTGACGCGTCTAAATTTTTTCTTCTTGAAACGTTTTCAATATGGACGAACCTGATTGTTTGTCGTCTGGTAAGAGTTAATGAGTCACGTTTACAATCAGTATGGCGACATCGTGCAGTGTAACACAGGAAAGATAGTCTAATTAGGTCCCAAGATGATACTAATTAAAGCGCCGATTGAATAGATACCTAATTAACCCTTTCTGTGAAAGAGGCGAAAACAGGGGCTTTTGCGGACGGCATAGATCACGATCAGACTGCCCTTGTTCAATCATGCCAACGAGATAAAACTCTTTCTAGTGTCCAATGAGTAACTGAGCCGTGCTCTGTGAAAAGCGGGCTTAATGCATCTGCGAAAAGTATCGACCGAGGTCAGCCTGCGCAGTCCGCGCAGGCTGACCTGAGCCGAAACTTTTTGCTATTAGTCAATTTTCTGTATGTCGAAGGACCAATGTAGCTCATGATTCAGTCGATTGTTAGGCAAAATCGATTCTATGGCTCCATGATTATGTGATGGCTTGCTTGGTATTACGCATTGCGGAGATGCATGAAGCCCCCTTTTGCCAGAGCATGACTCAGTTGTATTTTTATCCGTCTGAAGAAATCGAGTTCTTATATTTAGTGCCGAAAAGCTTCACGAACAATACATTACCCCTTTATGATGAAGATCATATGAAGGTCATACCGAGCCTTACTGTCGCTTAGCAGACAGAGATCCAAGATCAGAATGCGCAAAACGTTCTTCTGATCTAGTCTCCACATTGTCAATTGTTTAACTCATTCACTACTAATGACGACTGGACTACCTTTTGCGGACAGCGTATATCAAGATCAGACTGCACAGAACGTGCAGTCTGATCTTGATCTATGCTGTCCGCTGCTCAATTTTTAACCCTTTACTGCACAGTGACGCCTTTTGACGCCCCTGGGAAAGAAGCCTTTAGAAAACATTGTGGGAAAAGGAGAAAATACTGGTAACCAGCATTTTCTCCTTTTCCCACAATTTTTTCTACCTGATCAAAGAAAAATTGCACCATCTGAGCCACATTGAAATTGTCGTCTGCAAATGCTTTCAATTTGGACAAGGCTATAATTTTGTCGTCTGGTAAAGAGTTAAACTATGATGAATGTCGTTTTAAATGGCTGTGGAAATCTATTTTTAGAGCTCGGAAAAAGCATGTAATTTCTGGAGTTAGTAGTGAAAGAGCTAATGAAAAAAAAACGAGTTACTTTGCCAGCAGGAGTGCAGCAAATCGGCGCCTTATAATAACAAGAGCACCGCATTCGGGTGCCAAGGCTCGGCTACAGTTGCTTGATCTTCAGTGAAAATTCAAAGTTAAAAAGGGCGCATGAATGTGTCAAAAATACTTTGATGGTTATCTACTCTATTGGTTCCCCTTTGGATAGTTAACATCTTGTCCGTGTTTGAAGTGAATATTTTCTGTATTAGCAGAGATGCTAATAACAAAGTACCAGATAGAGGGAGTGATTTTGATTTGAAAATTGAAAATATTAATTATTCTCCACTAAACCCTATGTAATGGGTACGCATTAGAATCGTCTCATCGGGACGATTCTAATGAGTACCCACAACATAGGGTTTGGAAGAGAAATAATGGATTTAGAATACTATCACTCCCTCTTATCTGGAGCTCTGTAATAATGTCCAAGTTTTTGCACGACGCAGACGATGACGCCAGGGCTTCGACAATATCTGGAAGTTTTCTTCGAAAACAGCCGAGATAATGTCATAGATCATTGAGTGCCTTTAACTACTTTAGTTACGTAGAATACGATCATACTGCACAGAACGTGCACTCTGGCCTTCAATCAATACTGTTCACTACTTTGAAACATTCTGGTCAAAAGAGACCTTGGTATTTCAATGTTTTCTTTCCTAACAGAGAATTTCTATATCTGTGTACATGTATATGGTACTCATACCAAACGACAAATTTGTAGACTTGTCCAAAGTGAAAACATTTGCAGACGACAAAGTAAACGTACCTCAAATGATAAATTTCATCTCTTAACGGGTAGAAAACGTTGTGGGAAAAGGAGAAAATGCTGGTTACTAGCATTTTCTCCTTTTCACACAATGTTTTCAGAAGACATCTACCCCAGGTTTAAAAATCACGTGACTGTGTGGAAAAAGGGAGAAATGGATGACGATCTGGTGAAAGTTTCACCAAAAAGAAATTTCTACAATGTGCAGGGACTTTCAGCACGTTGTTTATCCGATAAATTTCCCCATTCGAGTCTAGAATTGTACCGTAACGATTCCAGAATTGCGCAATAAAACTGAAATTCATTGTTTTTTTCTTCTTTTTTCCTAAGACGGTTCTAGAATTGAAATGATTCACCCACCTTGTGCAGAGCAATAATGATACTTGATAAAGGTTTTGCGTTGCCTCGTTTTGATGTTAGAAATGCTGTTAAAACTTGTCTAGAGACACGGGGCATCACCATCATTATTATCGTCATCATCATCACTTCCACAACCACCACCATCATCATCATTATCAGCATCATCATCATCATCAGCATCATGTCATTATCGTCATCGTCGACGTTGTCGTGGCTCCGTAGTCATTGCGTAGTCATTGTATTCCTCCTCCTCTCTCCTCATAATAGTAATAATAATAATAATAATAATAATCATCATCATCATCATCATCATTTTTGATAAATTGACCCGGTGTGAAAATTGCTTGTAAAAGGCGGTTGCCTGAGGAATAAACATGGATAGTTTTCTCGATGAAAGAGTTGTCTTAATCCATGGAAAAAGACCAAGCAAATTATATATGAGCCATGCTCTGGAAAAAGGGGGACTTATTGCATCTCCGTAATGCATTGAACCGATCAAAAAATAGTTTTTGAAAGGTAGGAAAAACTGTGCGAAAGGGAGAGAATGCCGGTTACCAGCATTTTCTCCTTTTCCCACTATGTTTTCAAAAGCCTTCTTCCTTTGGGTCGTTAAAAGTCGGGATTGAGTGATGAAGGGTTAACAAACAGGCGAATGTATTGATAGGTGTACTGGCCGCCTTGACATACTATTGAGAAAGGCGTTTAACGTACATAATAAGAAATGTCTTTAAAAAAAGACAGACAGCGTAAATTTGTCAGAAAATAGACAGGGGCTCTTAGAATAAACATGTCTACATTTTTGCACCACAGGGGCCCTTAGATTAAACATGTCTAAATAATTGACCAATTAAAAATTTCTATTTATTCACTTTTTATCAATTGCAAAAAGTAGGTCAAAAGCCAGCACATTCAGCTACGCCGAAAAAAAAAACCAGAAAAAACTCACAAACAAATCGTTTACAGTAGAGAACCGCCTCGATACAGTAACAAGTCCACGCAAATTAGATCAAACCGCCTGCGACGTCACATTGATTTAACCCTTTCGAGCGACAAAGAAGTGAAATGAATCCATTTAGTTAGTACAGATTTGCCGAAAGATTCATATTTCGCTGTGTTTTAAATCGGAACATCCTAGAAAACATGGGAACATGAATGTCCTAGATAAGACTGCATGTTCTATGCAGTCTGATCTTAATCGTTACTGTCCGCGAAAGAGAAGACACCCACTCTTTGTGTCACAAGGGCTAATGGATTATTTGTTCCCCCTCTCTTGGCACGTCTCATAGAATATCAGACATTTTGTACAATTTGACTGGTTTTCTCTTTTGACTGCGAGTCGGTCCCGATATTTCGTTACATGTATTACATAACCCCGGGATCCCGTCTGTTATATTTGAGCCTTGCTCTGTGAAAAGGGGGTTTAGTACATTTGCAAAATAGTATCGACTCAGGTCAGCCTGCGCAGTCCGCGCAGGCTGACCTGGGTTGATACTTTTTACCATTGGTAAATTTTCTGCATGTCAAAGGACCAGGCTACCTCAGGGCTCAGTGATTGTTAGACAAAATGGATTAAATGGATCCATACTTGTGTGACGACTGGCTTTGTATAACGCATCACGGAGACGCATTAAATCCCCGTTTGCCAGAGCATGGCTCATTTGATTAAATCGTCCGGTAGTAGGCCCACAGGGTTTATGCAGTTCTTTTCGAGGACTGATGAAAGTCACTGCGGCAGGATACGTTCCTTTCTTATGACTGGAAATTGTTTCGAAGATGTTTAGTCCGGAGAGTCGACAATGACTCAGTCTGTCTGTGTGAAAAACTAGTGAAAAAGAAAACCTGCAGAAAAGTGCGGATAAGTGCAATGGCCGCCGCGATATATATTTCTATGTATAGAAATAATGTTTAACTCTTTATCAGACGACAACATTTTACCCTTGTCAAATTGCAAGCATTTGCAGACGACAAATTAAATGTTCCTTAAAACATACATTTTGTCTTTTTCAGGGTAGAAAATATTGTGGGAAAAGGAGAAAATGCTGGTTACCAGCATTTTCTCCTTTTCCCAAAATGTTTTCAAAAGCTTCTTTCTCAGGTTCGTTGAAAGTCTGCATTAAGCGGTATAGGCTTAAGGCCAAACGACAAACAAATAAACACATGCCTTACCAAGTATTATAATACAGCCAATCGTACACGTTCGATCATATTGGTCACGTGGCCATCTGTTTCTGTACAGACGTGCTTATTTAGATGCAAGTCACTTTCCCCGAATAAAAAAGCTTTTAATAAATAACAAGAGAAAGGAGCGTAACCGTATAAAAATATTTCAGGGTTATCTGTCCTTGTATTACTTGCATTATGGTCTTCCCTTGTGACGCTAGCCCAAGTTTGAACTAAATATGAGCCGTGTTCTGGCAAACGGGCTGTTATATGTGTCTCCTTGATGCATTGCACCAAGTAAGCCATCACATAATCGTGGATCCATAAAATCATCACATAATCGTGGATCCATAAAATCATTTTGTCTAACAACAGGTTGAATCCTTAGGTAGGATGTTTCTTTGGCATGTAGAAAGTTGACAAATTGCAAAGTTAGTTTTCGACCTAGGTTAGCCTACGCGAACTGCGCAGGCTGACCTTGGCCGATATGTTTTGTAGATGCATGAAGCCACCTGTTCACAAAGTATGGCTCATATTTTCAGCAATGACAGATGTCCATGTTTTCGTACAAAAACGACGGCGAAGCAGAACTAGTCAGGGCCAGACAATACCTCGGGTTTTTCTTCGATAAAAGCCGAGCTAAAAAGCAAAACAAGGAAATAATAACCTGTAAAAAAAATCGTAGAAAATTTAGTTCTCTGCAAACACCATTCCATTATGAATTCGAAAATTGAGTTTGTTAAGGTTACAGAAACTTTTAACCGAGATACGAAAAACAATTTTACAATCATCATCGCTTGCCGGTCTTCCTTTTGACAAACAGGCTTCTGAAAAATCGATGAGTGAATGCTACACCGTATCTCTTATTTCCGACCGAAAATTTCCATTTGACTTTTGCAAATCGTTCAGGAAATTCAACCATACAGAAGGTTTTATTCTTACAGCGTCGCACAAACCTAACAAACTGTTTCCGTCTCTAGATCAGATTCGGATAAATGAGCCATGCTCTGTGAAAAGGGGGTTTAATGCGTCTGCAAAACGTATCGCAGTCCACGCAGGCTGACCTTGGTCGAAACTTTTTGCGTTTGGTAAATTTTCTGCATGTCCAAGGACCACTCTAACTCAGGATTCAGTCGGTTGTTGGTCAAAATGGATTTTATGGATTCGTAATTATGTGGTAACTTGCTTAGCATGATGCATCAAGGAAATGCATTTGACCTTTTTGCCAGAGCTTGGCGCAAATGCAGGTTCAAGGTTGCTTCTGCCCAGAAATTTTTAGAACTGTCACTGTTAAAGCCGTACAAATGATATAGAGGAAAATATTTGGAGGTTGGAAAAAAATGTTTTTAATTACATTGTAAACATGGTAGCTACAAGAGGACCATGACGGCCCTATATCGCTCACCCGAGTACAAAGCAATGCCTTCTTTATTTCAGTGCACAGATTCCTTATGGTTATTGTTGATTATATATTTTTCTAAACTTTTGAAAAGTGACTCTGACCTTTGCCATTAAAGTGATCATATGATCGTTAATACTAAGTATGATAAATTATTTCTCTTATGTAAATCCTATATAAAACATGCCCCCCCCCCCCCCCGCCCCCCAAGCAACGGGTCAGCTTTGGCAAAATTTTAATAACTTTGACATACAGCATCCATTTGTGCTACATAGCAATTGTCAACACTCAAAGGTGTTGGGTATCAAACAAGAAGATTTGTTCTATCATTTCCTATAATATGACTCTATGTTTAACCTTTGACCCTCGGGAGAGTCCTTTTTGGCCCAAGAACGTAATTTGAACGTCTTTGAATAAGGATCATCCTATGATTCTACACATTGAACATCAACACTCTCGGCCTTGGGTGTTCAGACAAGAAAGTATTTAGAATTAATCCCAAAAGAACTCTATAACTCATGACAGCAGGATTATCCTTGAACTAATAGTTAACAATACCATTGGTACTGATTATATCGATACCCATGTTAAGCTTTAATGTCATTTGACTTCTGATTTTGGAGAAGAACTGACATATTAATCCTTTACCAGACGGCAAAATTTTAGACCTGTCCAAATTGAAAGCATTTGCAGACAACTTTCAATGTGGCTCAAATGATGCGATTTTTCTTTGATGGGGTGGAAAACATTGTGGGAAAAGGAGAAAATGCTGGTTACCAGCATTTTCTCCTTTTCCCACAATGTTTAAAAAAAGGCTTCTTCCTCAGGGTCGTTAAAATTCGGGACTGTGTGGTAAAGGGTTAAAAGAAAGATTTGTGCCCCTTGTCCGGATTAGTTTGATAATAAGATTTATTTCCTTTTATAATTGAATCAAGGAAGCCCTATTTAAAGAGAATTCGTTTATGTAATTGTGGACGGACGGACAGACAGACAAACGACGGACGTCTAGCGATCATTTTAGCTCACCTAGGGTACTTTGTGCTCAGTTGAGCTAAAAGTAAACAACAGAACGTAACAACCTATCATTTTATCCCAACAATGCTTCCAAAAGCTGAAGACGGTCGGATAATGAGGGAACGTTCAAACTAATATGGCTGGGAATAGACAGTTATAACAAGGCAGACTCTGCATCACTTTCCGTTCATTATAATAAATCAGGATGGGGGCTTTTTGAAAATATCAGAGCAAACAGGGAAATTGTTCAGGATGAACATTGTCTCTGTTTGCCACAATGTTATCTTGTTCTTTTTTCGTATTCGTATTTCACATTTCTACATTTTTTAAAGTTATTCTTTTTTAACACATAAGCTGCTGAATAAATGAAACGCAAATTTCTACTCAAGACTAAAAGCCCAAACATTGCGGTTTCAAAGTTGATTTCACTGGAAAGAAAATACCTATCGGACAGTGTAGATCAAATATCAGACTGCACGTTCTGTGCAGTCTGATCTCGACTTACAGTGTCCGCAAAAGGTTAGTGAGTTGCAATTAGCAACTTAAGGGTTAAGCTGCATATTACCTCAAAGGGTGCGGGAGCGAAAAAGGGAATTCCGGAAAGTGGGTTTTTTGCACAGTAATGATTGTTTATGGCTGTCTGTTGTAAGCATGAAATATCTGGCAGCCAGTCTGTAGCCATTACGTCATGAATCCCATAACTGTATGTGTCCGTACCTTGTCAAAACTCGGTATAATTGTTGATCAAAGCGTTTGCAAGTTTTAAAAGTAGTTTTAACCCTAAGGCTGCTAAGCGCGACTCGGGCGCTTTTGCGGACAGTGTAGATTGAGATCAGACGGCACAAAATGTCCAGTCTGATCTTGGATCTACTCTGTCCAATACGGTCATCTTCTTTCCGGTGAAATCAACTTTGAAATCTCGATGTTTGGGTTTTTACAGCTGAATGGAAACTTTCGTTTCATTTATTAAGCAGTTTAACGGTTAAAGAAGTACTAATGAGTTCAAATGCCGTGAAAAGTGGGAAAAAATGATGTGAACGGAAGCAAGATCCCATATTGTTCGTGAAAGAAGTCCATATAGGAAACTTTAATGATTTTAGTTAACTCTTAACCCTTTACCACACAATGACGCCTTTTGACGCCGCTGGGTAGGAGGCCTTTTGAAAACATTGTGGGAAAAGGAGAAAATGCTGGTAACCAGCATTTTCTCCTTTTCCCACAATGTTTTCTACCCTATCAAAGAAAAATTACACCATTTGAGCCACACTGAAATTGTCATCTGCAAATGCTTTCAATTTGGACAAGGGTAAAATTTTGTCGTCTGGTAAAGGGTTAATCTATTTATTCTACATTGATTGTGAAAAGATTATCTAATCTTATGTTTAAGGCATGCTTTGTGAAAATGCATCTGCAAAAAGTATCGACCCATGTCAGCCTGCGCAGTTCGCGCAGGCTGACATGGACCGAAACTTTTTGCTATCTTTAAATTTTCTGCATGTCAAAGGACCAGTCTACCTCATGATTCAGTCGGTTCTTAATCAAAATGGCTTGTATGGATCCCTAATTATGCGATGACGTGATTGACGTAATGGTTCACGGAGATGCATTAAGCCCCCTTTCCACAGAACTCGACTCATTTATCACTCCCGGTTATTGCTTCCTGGAAACCTTTACCAGTACCCGCACCCTAATGTGGGCGTTTCCAATAGTTGACCCCCACCCCAACTCGTCACAATATTTTAAACCCTGAACCTTTGTATGTGAGGGACCGGCGCTCTACTCCCGCGCCACACTCTTCTTTCATAAAGATTGACTGAATATCCGGCAAAAAAAACTGTTATAAATTCAAGCATGTTTGAAAATTTCACATGAAAAGCAGACAATGTAAATACATTTGGTGTCCATGTTAGCCATCTGTCACCGTGTTCTGTTACACATTCTGTTATACATTATCCTCGGCTAACGGCCGTGGAACACAGTTTGAGAAAAGGAGCAATTTCTCGTAACAAACAATAGCTCTATCCACACATCGTTTTTTATACTGTTGAGAGGCGACATTTTCCATTCTTTCAATCGGGTGTCATTCGTATAAATTGTATACAAAACATTGTGGGCAAAGGACAGAACGCTGGTAACCAGCATTTTCTTCTGTAATCACGATATCTTTTCTTTTAACTTTTCAGCCACATTTAAATTTTGTCTCCAAATGCTTTCGATTTCGATACATCCAAACGTTTGTAATCTGGTAAAGAGGTAAACCTTTCCAAAACCGAAATTTTAGAGGCATCTAAAATTATAAGCATCCTCTGACAGTACATTAGAAAATGCTACGTGTACAAATGGCCTTGAGTTTTCTAAAAAGCCAGACAAAAAAAAAAGAAGAGTGTGGTCATCAATCAATAGTTTTGGTGGGGCTAAAATATCTTGAACAGTAAGTGATACGCGGACCTCAGGCTGCTCAGCGCGATTCTATGCACTTTTGTGAACGATGTACATCAAGATCAGACTGCACAGAAAGTGAGATTGTTTTTTTCAGGCGAAAAGAACTTGGAAATTGCAATATTTTAGTCTTTACTTTGCTGGATATACTTGAGCCATGCTCTGGCAAAAAGGGGGCTTAATGCATGTAATGTGATACATGATAACAAGAATGTCATTACATACTGATGGACCTATAAAATCCATTTTGTGTAACAACCGACTGATTCATGAGGCACGCTGATCCTTGGACATACAGAAAATTGACCAGTAGCGAAAAATTTCGGCCCAGGTCAGCCTGCGCGGACCTGGGTCGATATTGTTCGCAGATGCATTAAGCCCCCTTTTCACAGGGCGTGGCTCAATTCCTTTGATTCGTTAGTAGTTTAACGCTTAAGCTGCTAAGCCCGACTCGAGGAACTTTTGCGGACAGAATAGATCAAGATCAGACTGATCTGGGATCTCGATTGTCCGATAAGGAGATATTTGTCCCTCAGAAAAATAAAAATAAAAAAAATTGGAAATAGCAATATTTGGGTCGTTACGATCGACCTGAAAATTTCTTTTTAGTTGTTTAACAGGATAAGGGTTAACATTTTACCAAACAATCCTGTGTTTAAAGACCCTGAGGGAGAAGGGTTATTAACACATGACATTGCAGAGAAAAGGAGGAAATGGTAGTAACAAGCATTTTCCTACTTTTCACAGTCAAATACCTTTACTTGAGCCACATTGAATTTTTTCGTCCATAAATCATTTCAGTATGAACTTGTCTAAAATTTTGTCGTTTGGTAAAGAATTAAGGGTCAAAAGTATTCTCAGTATTTCCATAAAAAACAAAAACACTAGTCTGGCTGAGAAAGAGAGTTAATGCACATATTTCTCCTGGGACATAGAACATCCAAGTCATCGTTTTTTTTTCTTTGGCTTGATACATTCATTTAGATATGATCCATGGCTGGCCGAACCCCGGAAAAGTCACTCATAAATGTCGGACTCATGTCGTTATAAACATGTATGTACGACATGCATATTCTTAGTGATCAAGTAAATGACCTGAAGGTCGTGGATTCGATGCTCACTTGAAGCACTGGCTTTTTCGTTGGACTGTCCTTGGGCAAGACACTCTAGAGACCTAGTCTAGTACCGGTGAACCCGGGACATACATGGAGATTTGAGCTGTCGCCGTGCTATGACTGGAATAATGTTGAAAGCCGTATAAAACACCATTCCTTCAATCAGTTAGATGGCACCTTACACACGTAGAGAGAGTCACGGGACAAGGACATAGTCGTGGATACTTCTCAACGCTGGCACAAAAACACGATAGCATTTTTGCTATTTTCATTGTTTTAACCAATAAAATGACAAAACCTTCATGGGGGAAAAAAAGGGGAAAAAAAAGTGATACACAATTTGATTGGTCAATACGATGACATTAACTTGAAGTCTAAAAATAGGATGTTTTGTGACGTACTGGTACAAGAAACTTCAGGAAAGCATGGCCACCGTAATGTAATCGAAATAATGTTGAAAACGGCGTTTAACACCAAATAAATTTATCTCCTTACTTCTGCAGGTTCCCAGTGGCAACATGCGACTCCGTGTTTCAAGACTGGTTGTAGTTTGTATCATGCTACACTGCTTTGCATTGTGCAATAGTCAAGGGCCACTGAACCAGTCAAATAGCAGCACTACCAGTGATTCTCAGTCAGAGATCGAACAGACTCCAACTGCAGGTAAATTTTGTAAAACGTCTGATGATGACTGAATCGGCAAAATTCGAATTTCTTCGCCAACTTATCTCGGCATATCCCGAATGATTGTGATGGCCCAATAAATGCGCGAGAGATGTACGTTGCATTTCATGTTATTGACTATGTTGTCTGAACGTTTTTTTTTTCAAATTCAGATATTTATTTATGTGCTGTACATAATGTACGTCAGATCCCTGGGTATAAATTCGATCAGCAAATTTGACTGATTAAGATATTGAAATGCTTTTAGGCGGCTTTCAACGTTATGTCAGTCATATCATGGCCACAGCTCACTTCTGCATGCGTATCACGAGTTTCACCGGTGCTAGGCTGGAGCTGTGATCTTCCTTGTCAAAGGACACTCCCACGATATCAAAATGCCCCAGGTGGAAATTGAACATAGAACGTCAATGTTACTAGTCCTGTAGCCTGACCATTGACCCACTATCCCATATCGGGCAAGCCTTAAGTTTTGTCATTTGATGAAGAGTTAAACCTTGACCAAACAATTCAGAGTTCAACGAACTTGAGAAAGAAGGCTTTTGAAAACATTGTAGGAAAAAGAGAAAATGCTTGTAACAAGCATTTTCTCCATTTCCTAAACGTTTTCTGCTGTTCCATTGTTAAATTACATGCGTTGAGACAGGTTTGATATCTTTAATACATTACATGTATATAAGTATAAAATGTCGGCATCTGGTAAAGAAAAACTGAAACTAATAAATGAATAAGCCACGCTCCGACAAAAGGGTGCATTGTACATCTCCGTGATGCATTATACCAAGCAAGTCATCATGTGATTAAAATCCATAAAATCCAGTTCGTTTAACAACCGACTGAACCTGGAGGTGGAGGTGGTCCTTTGGGCCTTTGACATGCAGAAAATCGACCAGAAGCAAAAGGTCTCGGCCCAGGTCAGCCTGCGCGGACGGCGCAGGCTGACCTGGCTCGAAACTTTTTGGCAGATGCGTTAAGTCCCCTTTTCGCAGAGCATGGCTCAAATTATTTTCTCAATCTTTTGCAGAACCCGAAGGCACAAGCACACCCTCTGATAACGCCAAAGGTTTATTCATCGCTACGTCGACTGTCCTGCAACTCATGGCCTTGTACTATATCATGTAGAATGCATCATCAAGAAAACATCTATTGTCTGCACTGTTTTGATAATTTCTTGCGACGGTCGATTGTTAACGCTTTCACTACATACTTAAAACTCTTTTCCAGGCGACAAAAGGTGACACTTTGCCAAAATGAAAACGTTTGAGCCATGCAAAAGGGGGCTTAATGCATCTCTGTGATCCATGATGCCAAGCAAGTCATTGCATGACTGTTGATCCATGAAATCCATTTTGAATAACAACGGACTGATTCATGGGGTACACTGGTCCTTTGACATCCAGAAAATTGACCAATAGCGAAAAGCTTCGGCCTAGGTCAGCCTGCGCGGACTGCGCAGGCTGACCTTGGCCGAAACTTTTCGCAAATGCATTAAGCCCCCTTTTCTCAGAGCGCGTCTCATTTGTAGACGACAGACTAAAATGTGACTTAAATGATCAGCTTTGTATATGAAACGGTGTGGAAGAAAAAAAAATGTGGAAAAAGCCTTCGCATACAACTTGTTAAATTAACTCCTATGATGAAAACTGACATTCAACCGGGAAAACGTTGGGGGAAAAAGGAGAAAATGGTGGTTACCAGCATTTTCTGACAATGTTTTCCAACGGACTTTTCTTCAGTGTCGCACTAAACACAGGGCTGTTTGGTAAAAGGTTAGAACGTCTATTGTTCACGTCTTTAATGAAGTCTCTTAGTACCGTTCAATTTTAACTTAAGATAACTTCCTCATACTTAGCACTAGGTCTCTGAAGGGGTAGATCCAAGATCAGACTGTCCATTCTGTGCAACTTGATCTTGCTTTACGTCGCAGTCTGGAAAAATCATTTAACTTGCCATTGGCAGAGAAAGCGTTAATCACGTGACGAATGTCGAAAAACAAGCGGAAAATGCGCAATTTATGTCATCGTAGCAGAAAATTTCATGATTAATGGAGATCTTGCTATATCATTTTGTGGCGAATCTTTTCAAAGCAGTCTCATCACATGTTATTTTGTGACTGGAATTCCTTTGCAAACAAAATAGCTGTTATAGAAGCATCTTTCGTCTGAAAGGGAATCAGTAAGAAACCGACGTCACAGTTTCTGTTGGTATTTCCATACATATTTCGATAGCATTGAGACTGTTCGATTTGAAATTTTACAGTTAAACATTTTTAAGGTGAATAGATGAAATGGTTTACTCAGTCTGGCTCAGTGATTGGAATTTTAACGACGTTTGTGTCAAAATAACTTAACCAGATTTAGGAGCACCATGGTAGATCTAGATTTAGATAGCAAGCTCTGATCCTGATCTACCCTGGCTTTTCTACAAAAAGCCCTCAGTGTCATCTCCGGTTTTGTTACCTCAAAGATACTAAATGGTCTTACCCTTCACCACACAATCCCGAGTTTTAGCGACCCTGGAGGAGAAGGCTTTTGACAACACCAGCATCTTCTTTCCCCACATTGTTGCTACCCTTGAAACAACAAATTCCAACTCTTGTGCCACATTTATTTTGTCGTCTGCAAATGCTTTCAGTTTGGACGTGTCTAAAATTTTGTCGTTTGGTAAAGAGTTAAACGACAATCTATAGCCAGTAGTGAGTCGTGAAACCCAAATATTGCGTTTTCAAAGCTCATCACCGGAAAAAATCTCACCGTATCGGACAATGTAGATGGTAGACCAGACTGCACGTTCTATGCAGTTTGGTTATACTTAACCCTTTACCACACAATCCCGACTTTTAACGACCCTAGGTAAGAGGCCTTTTGAAAACATTGTGGGAAAAGGAGAAAATGCTGGTAACCAGCATTTTCTCCTTTTTCTACAATGTTTTCTTACCTATCATAAAAATGTCCCGTCATCTAAGTCACATTTGATTTGTCGTCTGCAAATGCTTTCATTTTGGACGAGTCGAAAATTTTGTCGTTTGGTAAAGGGTTAATCGTGCTAGGCAACCCAAGGATTGGGAGTACAGTCATGTAGATACGTAGAAAAAAAAAAAGATCTATAGATATCAAATTAATGTCCGATTCTGCTTTTTTCTCTAAAGCTGGTGTATAGATGTACATTGTATAACTGTTATGTCGGTTTTTGCTTTTTAAAGAGAAATATTTTGCAACATACATTTTTTTTAATTATGCTTGACTGTATATTATGTCGGTTATTGTTCAGCGTGTAACTCGTTCTCCTCCTTTCCCCTCCACCTTCCCCCTCCCCGCGAAAGATACTTGCTATTTCAAGGGTATTTTGGAGAGAGATACCTCCTTATCGGACAGTGTAGATCCAAGATCAGACTGCACGTTCTGTGCAGTCTGATCTTGATCTACATTGTCCGCAAAAGGTACTTGACTCGCGCCTAGCTGCCTAGGGGTTACAGAATCTTGATTATCAGCGTCAATAGAGGTTGAATGCTGGAATGTGTTTGAAAACGCTGTAGCAACAGGAAAAATTGCTCGTTGTGCGGAATTTCTTCCTCCGGTGCTATGTTACCAGAATTCGTTTGCTGCAAAAAATACGTCGTCTGCAAGAGGGACTCTCTTAAAGAATTTCTCTTTAAAACGCTCGGGTGAAGAAACTTACCTCACTCGTCACGACTCAGCCGATTCCGTAACTGCCTAGATCTACGGATCACCCGAGCTTGCTTGTTACTAGCAGTTGCTCCTTTCTCCACAATGTCTTTTCAACATTGTCTACAGTAATGGGAGGTGTTGGGGCGAGAAAGGGTGAAACATATTTGTACGGTCATGGTTTTTCCTTTAACCCTTTCCCACACAACAATATTTTAGTCTTGTATAAACCCGAAGCATTTGCGTATGAAGACAATAAGTTAAATGTGGTTCAAATTATGGAAGTTGGCTTTGATAGGAGACAAAACATTGTTGGAAAATGAGATATGCTGGTTACAAATATTTTCTCCCTTTCCCGTGATGTTTTCAAAAGACTTCTTTCCTAAGGTCGTTAGAACTCGGGATTGTGTGGTGAAGGGCTAACCCTTTCCCAAACGATAAATTTTAGACTGGTCCAAATTGAAGAGCTTGCAGACGACAATTTTAAATTTGATGAAAATGGCAAAAAGTTCTCAGAAAGGGTAGAAAACACTGTGGGAAAAGGAGAAATTGCTCGTTACGAGCAGTTTCTCCTTTTCCCACAGTGTTTTCAAAACACTTGTACTGCAGACACGTGAAAACCAGGGCTTGTTTGGGAAAGTGGTAATCCAGGCTCTCTGATCCATTTTCTTCAATAAATGTTCAAAGGTGTTATGACGATTTGTAATAAATCCGAAACACTTTAACTATCGAATTGTTTTCTTTTTTGTATTTCTCCACCCATGAAATAAAGGTGATCTAGATTTCCGAGTGTTTGTGCAGTCTGGTCCTGACCTACACTGTTCACAAAGGCATCAAAATTGCTTTTGGCGTCGACAGGCTGAATTGAACACAAAACCAACCAAGTAACCAACAAACAGATTCAGAAGGACATTTTCTAAGTTTCAAGTATAACCGCAGGAAACATTACTTTGAAAACCGTTCATTTTGTCCAATCTCTGATGGGGCCCACGCTATTTTGCTATTTTTCAAAAGGGGGTGCTTTGAAAAATCTCTCAAAACAACCGAGAAAGGCCGTTTCACATTTCATGCGATACATAATGATATTTGCATACAAAAAAAAATACGTCTACATAATGAAAATTAAAATCTATATCTCTTCTTTCATGGCGTTTGGTCAGGCGACACAGGTCTTCGAAGTGCCAAAATATTACAACATTAAGCCACGCCCAGGCAAAAGGGGGACTTAATGCATCTTCGTGATGCATTGTACCAATCAAGCCATCACATAATTGTACTATGCTCTGGGAAAAGGGGGGCTTAATGAATCTCCGTAATACATATTTTAAGCAAGACATCACATAATTAGGGATCCATAAAATCCATCTAGTCTGACAATTGACTATATGGTGGTAGAACAGTCCTTAGACATGCGTAGAATTTACAAATAGCAAAAAGTATCGATTCATTTCAGCCCGCGCGGAGTACGCAGAGTCGGTACTTTTTGCAGATGCATTAAGCCCCCTTTCATAGAGCATGGCTCAATCATGTACCCACATTATCTACCTTTCCTAACAACAGACTGAATCATGAGGTAGAATGGTCTTTGAATATACAGAAAATTGACCAATAGCGAAAGGTTTCAGCCCAGGTCAGCCTGCGCAGGCTGACCTTGGTCGTTACTTTTCGCACCCCCTCCTTTTCACAGAGCATGGCTCATTTATATTGTTATACATATGCCTACAAACTTAACCCTTTACCAAACAAGCCCTGGTTTTCACGTGTCTGCAGTACAAGTCTTTTGAAAACACTGTGGGAAAAGGAGAAATTGCTTGTAACGAGCAATTTCTCCTTTTCCCACAGTGTTTTCTACCCTTTTTGAGAACTCTCTGCCATTTTCATCAAATTTAAAACTGTCGTCTGCAAACTCTTTCAATTTGGACCAGTCTAAAATTTATCGTTTGGGAAAGGGCTTATTAACATTAGAAATAAAATTGTTCGGAGGGTTGACAACGTGCATACAACTCGAAATTTAAAACGACTTGGTCAAAGTTTAATTTCCTTTCCGCTAATTCGATTACGTTGTGTTCTTTAATCAGAGCTTCCTGTTTCGTCCAACGCTTCGTACCAATATTATTGTAAGAACACATCTTCAAGTGTGTCTTCGACTTGGACTCTTTCGGCGGAGTTTCTTATTTACACTTAGTCCCATTTGTGACGAATACGTTATTCTTTGCATTCAGAAGGAAGCAATTCGATTCAAAAGTTTTAAGCGCGAGATATCACTGCTTTTATCGCAAAAAAATTGAAGCGCCATCGTTTCCCGAAATTTGTCTAATTCTCCTTTGAAGAGAGTAATTTTTAGGCAGTGGCTAAAACGAAGGCGACTTTCACGGAAAAATTATAAACTGGCAGCCTGTTATTGATCTTCGTATCGGACTGTTACGGAAAATTAAAACGCAAAATGGAAAGTGCATCGGGTAATAAACAAAGAAAGGAAACCGTGATCAGCAAATCTAGACTTTTGTTGATATTAGAAGAAATTGTATTAATATGAACCGACAGACCTATACGAGTCCTGCTCCAATTTACCCATCATCGAACGATACAGTGCTCAAACGACCCTGAGGAAAAAAAAATTAACACTTAAGCTGCTGAATAAATGAAACGCAAATTTCTACTCAATACTAAAAACCCAAACATTGCAGTTTCAAAGTTGATTTCACCGGAAAGAATATACCGTATCGGACTGTGAAGATCAAAGATCAGACTGCAGGTTCTGTGGTCTGATCTTGATCCACAATGTCCACAAAAGGTCGGTGGATCGCGATCAGCGGCTTAAGGGTTAAAATATAGCGGGGAAACGAGAAAAGGCTGGTAACCAGCCTTTTTTCCTTTTCTGTCAATGTTTCTTCTCTATAACAATTTCCATCATTTAAACCACATCTTATCAATTATCTGCCAATTAATGCTTTCATTTTCGTGACAAATGGACAAGTCTAAAACTATGCCGTCTGGAAAATAATCATTAAAAAAAAAAAACATCAGAAACTTTGTTATTTATTTTGGCATTCAGAACATGTAATGTGGTAGTGGACAATGTAGATCTAATATCACACTGGATGTTCTCTGCAGTCTGATCTTGATCTACATTGTCTGCAAAAACAACTTCAGTCGGTACCACTGCTTTATGGGTTAATTCTCCAGAATTTAAATAATTTTAAAGGAACACAATTTCTGATCGGCTGAATCAAATTGTTTTAGCCAATAAACATTGTGTTGTTTTATTAATTCAGAATTAGACTTTACATGTAAATGGTTCGTAAAAAATTCAGACTATCAATAAGCAGTATGGTTTAATTCATGGATGAAAATGAAAACATCATGGTAGGATGAAACATTGTCGCTAGCATATTTCTTAACATGCCATGATGTTTTCAGTAAATGGTCTGCTGCAAGCTGCAGGTCATCTGCAAGCTGCAGGTCATCTGCAAGTTGTAGGTAGTCTGCAAGATGCTAGTATGCAAGATGCAGGTAGTCTGCAAAATGCTAGTTTGCAAGATGCAGGTCATCTGCTTGATGCAGGTTGTCTGCAAGATGAAGGTCATCTGCATGGTGCAGGTAGTCTGCAAGATGCTAGTCTGCAAGATGCAGGTAGTCTGCAAGATGCTAGCCTACAAGATGCTAATCTGTAAGATGCAGGTAGTCTGCAAAATGCAGATGGTCTACAAGGTGCAGGTGGTTTGAAGGAAGTATGTGTACATGTAAAGTTTTTTTAGCGCTGTAAAGGTTGAAGTGCACACTTACATATACAACAAACTTTGGACTTGTCCAAAACCAAAGCAATTGTACAACAAATTAACTGTGGCTTAACTCTTTACCACGCTACAAAATTTTGAACTTGTCCAAACTGAAAGCATTTGCAGACAACAAATTGAATGAGTCAGAAACTAGAATTTCTCTTTAAAAGTGTAGAAAACATTGTTGAAAAAGGACAAAATCCTGGTAACCAGCACTTTTTCCGTTCACCACAATGTTTTCCCGAAGCTTTCTTCCTCATGGTCTTTGAAAGTCAGGATTGTGTGGTAAAGGGTGAACTCTTCACCACATGACAAAATCTTAGACTTGTCCAAACTAAAAAGCATGATTTACTGACAATTTAAATGTGGTCCAAACAGTGGAATTCGGCTTTGATTTTATAGAAATCATTGGGGGGGGGGGGGGGGGGGGGGAGAAAATGCTGGTTACCAAAGGCCTTCTTTTGCAGGGTTGTTAAGACTCAGGATTGTGTGCTAAAGGGTTAAGTCTGCTCTAAAACAAATTTTGGACTTGTCCAAAACTTAGGTATTTGCAGACAACAAATTTAATGTGGCTTCAATGGTGGTATTTGGCTTTGAAAGGGCTGAAAAAAATTGTGGAAAGTCAGAAAATGTTTTCAAAAGTCTTCTCATTCAGCGTCATTAAAACTTTAAACTGTTTGGTAAAGGGTTAACAGTTGATTGCACAGGCTTTATTTCAGTCTTTACTGGACAAAATTTTAGACATGTCCATATTGGAAACCTTTGCAAATGACAACATAAATGTGGCTAAAACAATGGAGACAAGAATGCAGTCTGAAGGACAGCTATATCCCCCGCCGCAGCTGGACCCAGACAGCACTTCATTGCATCGATCCTTTTATAATCACCTTTTCATTGTCATATCATGATTAAACAATGCTGACAGACATAAAACACCAAGCCATCTGTCCATCCATATCTTTAGTTGCAAGGATGAATTCAAAGTAAAGCAGTATACCAATATAATTTCTTGATGATATATCTATGAACACGAAATCTGCATCTTGCAAAATCGGCAAATACTAAAGTTGCAAACACAAAAGCCAAGCTTCTAACATTATACCTATGGCTGGGGCCTTGGCCATCAGGTGTTACACAGAAGAGCTATGGATATGTGTTCTGCACATTTTCTCTTACTTATGTCAATATATTATGGATTATATGTACTGCATTTCTGCTCTATGTGATCTATATGTATCTGAAGTATGAAGTCAAGAGCTTGTAAACCTTGAAAGTTATGCTCCGGACAAAAGCCTAATATGTAAAATAACAAAGAGCAATAACTCCAAAAATAAGACAGAGTTATGGATCTTGTGAACTGCACTTGTCCTCAATGTGATTTCCCTGCATATGAAGTCTGAAGTTGATAGCTTTTATACTTTGGAAATTATGCCTCAGACAAAATTCCCATGTGTAAAATAACAAAGGACAATAACTCCAAAAAGAAAACAGAATTATGGATTTTAAATACTGCATTTGTCCTCAATGTGATTTATGTGCATATGAAGTTTGAAGTCAATAGTCAATAGCTTTTATGCTTTGGAATTCATGCTCTGGACAAAAATCTAATGTGTAAAATAACAAAGGGCAATAACTCAAAAAATAGTAAAGATAGAGTTGTGGATCTTGTGCAATGCATGCTGTCTCACTGAGATAAACATTTGACCAAAGTTTAATGAAAACCTTTCAAAGTGTTCAGGAGATATGGAGCAGAGAAGAAAGTGTTGCAGACCGACCGATGGATAGATGAAGGCCATTCCTATAATCCCCCAATTGGCGGAGGATTAAAAATGTTGTTTACTTGTGGCATTTTCTCCTTGTACAACAATGTTTTTCAAAACCCTCTTCCTCAGGGTCGTAGATACAGGATTGTGTTGCAAGGGTTAAGAACATGGAACCTGTAATCAGGTCATCCAGGGTCAGAATTCACCAACCATTCTTCAGAACATTCTTAGTCTTATTCTACAGAATTTTCTGAATTTGAAAGTAATGCATCTTCTGATTGGTTAACTCTTTACCAAACGACAAAATTTTAGACTGGTCCAAATTGAAAGCATCTGCAGACGACAAATTAAAGGTGGCCCAAATGATGAAATTTGTCACTGATAGGTTGGAAAACATTGTGGGAAAAGGAGAAAATGCTGGTTACCAGCATTTTCTCCTTTTCCCACAATGTTTTCAAAAGGCCTCTTTCCCAGGGTCGTTTAAAGTCAGGATTGTGTGGTAAAGGGTTAAACAGTTTAGCCAATCTGCAGTTGTATTACTTTCAAATTTAAAATATCTCACACATTCAGACAAAGAATGTTCCTAAAAATGATTGGTGAACAAGGCCTCTTGGTGAACAAGGCCTCTTGGTGAACAAGGCCTCTTGTTTGAGTCTGCTCACAGTTTAGTCATGTGGCAGTGTCCTTAGGCAAGGTATAGCAGTACACAAGCCTGGCACTTGTGAAATCCAAGAAGATGTGGACAACTGAGCTTATGCCTGGATTGAACTGATGCACTATTGAAAGCAGTGTTAACCTATTTAACCCTTTCCCAAACAAGCCCTGGTTTTCACGTGTCTGCAGTACAAGTGTTTTGAAAACACTGTGGGAAAAGGAGAAATTGCTCGTAACGAGCAATTTCTCCTTTTCCCACAGTGTTTTCTACCCTTTTTGGTAACTTTCTGCCATTTTCATCAAATTTGAAATTGTCGTCTGCAAACTCTTTCAATTTGGACCAGTCCAAAATTTGTCGTTTGGGAAAGGGTTAAGCTTTTACCAGATGACAAAATTTCAGAATTGTCCAAAATAAAAGTGTTTGCAGATGACATAAATCTGGCTCAAATAAAAAAAATTGTTTTTTGAAAAAGTAGAAAACATTGTGGGAAAAGGAGAAAATGCTGTTTGCCAGTAGCAATTTCTCGTTTTCAACAATGTTTTCAAAACCCTTCTTCCCCAGGGTCATGAAGAATTGCTTGGTAAAGGTTAACAGTCTGGGTCTGTTATCAAGAAATCCTTGTCTGATTCAGCCGGCAGCACTGATCATGTGGCAGTGCCCTTTTGCAAGGTATTGCAGAACCCAGCATTACACTGTTGAAAGCCTGGGAGAGATGACTAAGTAAGCTATTGTCCCAATATGACTGAAAATTCTTTGTAAGCAGTTTAATCCTTTATTAAATGACAAAGACTAGACTCTAAATTTAAAGTTGAAAGCATAATTATGCACATGATTAAATTGAAATTAGTCAAAAGGAAGTTAAAGTTTTCTGAGAGGATTGAAAACTTTCTGGGAAATGGAGAAAATTCTGGTTACCAGCATTTTCTCCTTTTCCCACAATATTTTCAAAAGCCTTCTTCCTCGAGGTAAGGAAAAGTTGGGATTGTGTGGTTAACCCTTTACTACACAATCCCGACTTTTAACTTCCCTGTAGAAAGAAGGCTTTTGAAAACATTGTGGGAAAAGGAAAAAAATTGCTGGTAACCAGCATTTTCTTCTTTTCTCACAATGTGCTTTCGGACACATTATTTCGGACACATTTGAAAGAAGGCTTTTGAGAACATTGTGGGAAAAGGAGAAAATGCTGGTAACCAGCATTTTCTCCTTTTCCAACAATGTGCTTTCGGACACAAATTCCATTATTTGAGCCACATTTCTCATTGGAAAATGCTTTCAATTTGGATCAGTCTAAAATTCTGTTGTGTGGTAAAGAGTTAAGGGTTGGTTGAAAGTTGGGAATGAAACAACTGATTATCTCCCTTTTTCATGAAATAGAATTAGTAGAGTAAGCTCCCTTTGTTCACTTCCAAATCTTTATCCCTGTTCCACACAATCCTGTGTTTTAATATCCCTATTAAGGCTTTCGAAACATTGCGGGAAAAGGATAAATTGCTGGTTACCAGCATTTTCTCTTTATCCCACAATGCTTTCTACCCTTCCTAGGGCAAATTTCAAATTTTGGGTCTCATTTATTTTGTCGTCTGCATATGCTTTTAATTTGGACAAGTCTTGAGATTTTGTCATCTGGTAAAGTCTTGTGTAGAGTTATGTTGTTACAGTTGTGATGATTTCCATCAAACATGCGGAAATTTTTGGATGATGATATAAAATATGGTTCAAATGATGGGATTTTGTCTTTGAAAGGTTACAAACCATTGTGGAAAGAAGAAAATGCCAATTAGCAGCATTTTATTTCTCCTTTTCCCACAATATTTTCAAAACTATTCTTCCTCCAAGTCATTAACCTTTTGACAAACAATCTAGAGTGTAAGTAAGAAGCCTTCTGAAAACATTGTGGAAAAGGCTGAAAATGCTCATAACTAGCATTTTCTCCATTTCCCACAATGATTTCTGTCTTATCAAAGAACTTAAATTTGTCATCTGCATATTCAGAATTTTAGAGAGTCTAAAATTTGCTGTTTGGGAATAGGATGAAAGTTTTGTGTGTGTGTGTGGTGAAAAGTTAAAGGCTTAAAATAATTCCTACTTAAAATGATTAATTTTTTTCGTTACTTTTTTCACAAAGTTTTTAAATTTCATCTTATCTTTGCATCATTAAAACAACAATTTTTTTTGTGGGAAACGGGAAAACTCACTTGTTAACAAACAATCTAGAATTTTAACAACCAGAGAGAGACATCTTATAAATACATTGCGGGAAAAGGGGGAAAATGTCGGTAACTAGCATTTTCTCTTTTGCCCACAATGCTTTCTGCTCTTTTGGAGACAGGTTTCATCATTTGAGCCATATTTCATTTGTCATCTACAAATGCGTCAGTTTGTTGTTGTTTGATAAGGAGTTAAATGATGATAAATATTAACCCTTTCTCAAACAAGCCATGGTTTTCATGTGTCTGCAGTACAAGTCTTTTGAAAACACAATGGGAAAAGGGGGAATTGTTCGTAATGAGCAATTTCTCCTTTTCCCACAGTGTTTTCTACCCTTTTTGAGAACTTTCTGCCATTTTCATCAAATTTAAAATTGTTGTCTGCAAACTCTTTCAATTTGGACCAGTCTAAAATTTGTCGTTTGGGAAAGGGTTAAGTCCAAATTGAAAACATTTTGAGAAAACAAATATGGCCCATGGTAAAGAAAGAAATGCTGGCTTTAGGGAAATACATTTGGAGGTAGGGGGTATTTTGTCTAGGCTGTGACTCTTCAACTTACCAAATATTGATAAGACAAGTCATCTTCAAATTCAAGCAACATTTATTCACATTATTGCAAATACAATGACAAGAGGTTGTTCGCCATCATTACCTACAAAAGAGATAATTATTGCCCAGCCCTTGCCACGAGGAGGCCACCTCTGTAAGGGCCAAATTTTGGGTTATCAAAATTTATGACCATTACAAATTTTTTCCTTGTACAAAATGTCATAAAACCCAATTTTTCAACTTCATACATTCCATATAATCCAAATAAATGACCAGATACCTGATACATATTGAAATACCAGTAACAGCATAAAAACTAACTTAACTGATATATGTTTAGAAATAACTTTTGGTACCAATGATCTTTTGATGAAAAAAAAGGATACTTAATGTCATACAAATTCTTTATAAACATAGGCAACAAAAGTCAACTAAATCAAAAGCAATATAAAACATTTAGTTTACTGCTAAAATTGACAGAGTGGGTACAATACCCATCCCTTACAACAATTCAGTTCTCACCAAGACATTTTTGTTGACTTCCAAATTTCTACAAACATGTACATAAAATGTATTTAGAAAAATTGGCCTCCTTCCTCCCCTTCAGCCAACCATCACCACCTTTAAATCTGAGCTTCTGATTTTAGTGTACACTAAGACCATCCTGCAAACAGATGTACAATCAGTACATACAATGTTTCTAAATAAATTGTAATCGAACTCATGAACAGAAATTATGTGTTAATCAAACATTTAATGAATAATCACTTATAGCTATGGCAAATAAACATCTTTTTGATGATCACTGCATGCATGAACAGAACTGTTCCTAACTAACTAAAAAAACAACAAATGAAAACTGCATATAATATACAATCTACACAAACTCAGTTGTACATGAATTTCAACAGTACAGTAAAGAGTACATTGGAAAGCAAAAACAAAACTTGTTTAAATAAAATAAAAACCATTAAGAAAGGTGAACTATCCATATGAAAAAAAAAAAAAAATATATATATATATTTTATTAATACCAGTATTGGTGCCAATGATCTTGTGTTAAAAAAATAAAAAGGATACTTACTGCAATAAAAATTCTATGTAAACAGAGGCAACAACAGTCATCTAAATTAAAGACAGCATGAACAGATTTAATTTACTGCTAAAATTGACAGAGTGGGTAGAATTCCCATCCCTGACCACAATACAATTCTCACCAATACATTTTTGTAAATTTCCAAACTTCTACAAACGTGTACACATAATGTATTCAGAAAAACTTGTCTCCTTCCTCACCTTCAGCCAACCATCACCACCTTCAAATCTGAGCTCCTGACTTAAGTGTACACTAAGACCATCCTGCAAACAGATGTATAATCTGAATATACATGCTTCTAAATAAATTGTAACACATGTACAGAAATTATGTGGAAGTTAAAACATCTAGAGAATACTGGTAATCACTTATAACTATGACAAATAAAATCTTGTAGATAATCACTAGAGGGACAGAACTGTCCATAACTAACCCCAAAAAACAACAACTGAAAAGTGCATGTAATATACAATCTTTACAAACTCAGTTGTAAATGAATTTCAACAGCACAGTAAAGAGTACATTTAAAAACAAACAAAATCATATCATTAATAAATGCCTTACTTAAAAGAGTTATGCAAGGTAAACCTTCCATAATTAAAATAACAACATTAAACAGATTTAGTTTTTCTGCTAAAATTGACAGAGTGGGTAGAATTCCCATCTCTGACCACAATACAATTCTCACCAAAACACTTTTGTAGACTTCCAAACTTCTACAAACATGTACGTTAAATGTACTTAAAAAAAAATTGGCCTCCTTCCTCCCCTTCAGCCAACCATCACCACCTTCAAATCTGAGCTCCTGATTTTAGTGTACACTAAGACCATCCTGCAAACAGACGTATAATCAGTATATACATGCTTCTAAATAATCTGTAATGGAACACATGTACAGAAATTATGTGGTAGTTAAACATCTAGAGAATACTGATAATCATTTATAGCTATGACAAATAACATCTTGTAGATAATCACTACAGGGACAGAACTGTCCATAACTGAAAAAAAAAAAACAACAACTGATAAGTGCATGTAATATACAATCTTTACAAACCCAGTTGTAAATGAATTTCAACAGTACAGTAAAGAGTACATCAAGAAACAAAAACAAAACTGTTTAATTAATAAACACCTTACTTAAAAGAGTTATGTAAAGTAAACCTTCCATAAAAAAGTATTTTATTTATAACAATATTGGTAACAATGATCTTGTGATGAAAAAAAAAAAAGATACTTAGTGTCATAAAAATTCTATGTAAACATCGTATTCATATTAAAAACAAAAAAAAACCCCATATTTCAATAATAACAATCAGTTACACAAAGTATGGGTACCCATAACTTAAGTAATAGATATCAAAACATAAATCCTTTTGATAAATGTAGGGAAAGTAAACAAGATAGCATTCTATCAGCTTATCAACAAGTAAAACAAACATCTTAACAACAAAAATATTGCTATATCTAGGCGCCTAGAATAAAGACATTTAAAGTTAAAAAAAATCAAATATCAAAACATATCCATAACTATCCTGTAAGTGCATGTACTTAACTGCTTACTAAGCAAAGCAAAAATAGGGGTATATTGAATACAGGGAAAAAAAACTTACCAATCCTCTTACAAACACTTCAATAAATCAGTGCAATACTGTTCTAAGTGCCTGTACATTGTATAGGCATTTAGAATAGTATTGCACAAAATCGTCCTTCTAGATGGTTTGTAATCCAGCTGGATACCTCACACACTGCCTGTAGTCCTGATTTGCCGCATCTGAAATTAAATAAATTTATATTTAAGCAAAATTTCTCCCTTCCTCATAATGTTTCCAAGTCTTCTTTAGATTCATAAAAAGACTTGGCCATTTGGTATTAAAATTGAGCTCATTATCTATACATGTATTTTGAAAGGATTTTTCCAAGTTTAGGTGTATATATGATCCCTGATCTGCAAATTTGGAAAATGGTAAAGAGCAAACTACAAACCGACAATTTTACAGCTGTCCAGACCGAAAGCACTGGCAGACGACAAATTAAATGCGACTCAAAATCTGAAATTTCCCTTTTGAAGTATAGCAAACATTGTGGGAAAAGTAGAAATATGTTGCCACAATTTTCACTTTTTGCAACAATGTTTCCAAAGCCTGCTTCCTTAGGGTCGTCAAAACTCTAAATTGTGTGGGAAAGGATCAACCCCTTATCAAGTGATCCTGTGTTTAACAACCTTGAGGAAGAAAGCTTTTGGAAACATTATGGGAAAATGCTAGTAACCAGCATCTTCTCCTTTTCCCTCATTGTTTTCCACCCATTTAATAACAAAACCCATTATATGTGCCATTTTTGTCATCTGCAAAAGCTTCAGTTTGGACATGTCTAAAATGTTGTCTTGTAAAGTGTTACTAGTACATACCTTCTTGGCTGTTGGATACTGCAGTTATCTGGTTGTCTAGAGATGGTTGGGCATCTTCTCCTAATGGGGAACAAGTTCCGTCTTCTTCTGGATGTCATCTCTTGGAATCATCTATCTTCATATCATCTGCTGAAAAAATGAATGAAAAAGAAGATAAACTTATTTCACTCTTAACCACACAATCTCAACTTTACCACACAACACCGACACTGAGGAAGGAGCCTTCTGAAAACATTGTAGGATAAGGAGAAATTGCTGGTAACCACAATGTCTTCTACCTTATCAGAAAACTTCTCATTTGTATCAATTTTTAAAAAATGTTGTCTGCAAATGCTTTAGAGGGGCCTAATATTTGCCATTTGGGAAAGCGTTTCCCACAATATATTCTAGTTTTAAAAGATGTGTTTCATGTTTTAAGTAACATTTAATTTGTTGTCTGCCAATAGTTTGAATTTGGTCGAGTCCAAAATTTTGTCATTTGGTAAAGAGTTAACTCTATACCAGATGACAATTTTTTCGACTCTTCTAAACTAAAAGTATTTGCAGGTGACAAGTTAACCCTTACTATAGTTGCCTTTGTGACCAGTGTAGATCAAGATCAGACTGCATAAAACATGCAGTCTGATCTTTGACCTACACTGTCCACTTTGCTGATTCAGTACAGACAAAAGGTAGCCACAAAAATGCAATTACCTTGGTCTTATTGTAGGATGAAAGGGTCCAATGGGTTTATTGGACGCTAGAACGGTTAAAACTTGAATGTCAAGATTTGTAGAGGAAGGGATAGAAAAACATCATGAGAAATGGAGAAAGTTCTGGTTAACGGCATATTCTCCTTGTACCAAAATCTTTTCAAAAACCATCATCCTCAAGTTTATTGAAACACAGGATTGTGTGGTAAAGGGTGAAAAGGGTGTTTTAATAGCTTTGTCATATTACAGCAGCCACCACAGCTCTCCATGGGCTCCTCGAGTAGTTAACGCTTTCCCAAATGGCAAATATTAGGCCCCTCTAAAGCATTTGCAGACAACATTTTTTAAAAATTGATACAAATGAGAAGTTTTCTGATAAGGTAGAAGACATTGTGGAAGGTAGAGAAGATGCTTGTAACCAGCATTTTTTCCTTTTTGCACAATGTTTCTATCCTTTGCAAGACAAATTTGTAATTTGAGCCACTTTTGATTTGCCATCTATTAATCTTTCAATTTGATCATGTTCAAAGTTTTGTCACTTGGTAAGTTGTTCAGTGATGGGATTTGTCTTTGAAGGGATAGAGCGTATTACAGGAAGAGGGAAAAAATGCTGTTTACCACAAATAAAGGTTTGTTTGGTAAAGAGATACTCATAAAATAGTTACTTGTTATCTGTCCATTGGATATTCTACTACACATCAGGTATCACCATAGGTTCACCATCCATCTGTTAGTGGCTGCACTTCTTCTTCTTGAACATCATCTAGGCTCTGTACATCAACATGGGTCTTCCATCTGTCTGTCAGTGGGTGCTCTTCTTGCTTCTTCCTGCACATCCTCTGGGCTCTGTTCTTCAATGTCAGTCTTCCATCAGTCTGTTAGGGGCTGCTCTTCTCAGTTCCCCATTGGGTTCTGTGTGGCTCAGTGGTGAAAGGACAGGGTATATACTCCAGAGGCCTGGGTTTGATTCTCAATCAAAACTCTAGGGTATTTGTGGAGTGTCCTTGGGCAAGACTCTTCAGAGTCCTAGTACTGGTGAAACCCAGAACACATGAATAAGTGAGGTTTTACTGTGATAGGACTTGAAAAAATGATAAATGACACATAAACTATTCAAAGAAGCTAGCTTCTCTGTCAATGTGATGTAATATAACTGAATATAAATCCATATCACAGTCATCCATTTGCTGCAATGACTTTGCAACTGTATGTAAACAGCACTGCTTCAGGACAACTCAAAAATGGGATTCATGATATAACTGAACATAAAACTTGGTTCAATCCAAGCCCTGGTCATACTAACGTACCTGCCACTGTACGGAATTCATGATATAACTGAACATAAAACTTGATTCAATCCCTGCAGTGGTGAAACTGTTGTAACTGCCACTGTACGGAATTCATGATATAACTGAACATAAAACTTGGTTCAATCCCTGCAGTGGTGAAACTGTTGTAACTGCCACTGTACGGAATTCATGATATAACTGAACATAAAACTTGGTTCAATCCCTGCAGTGGTCAAACTGTTGTAAATGCCACTGTACAGAATTCATGATATAACTGAACAGAAAACTTGGTTCAATCCCTGCAGTGGTCAAACTGTTGTAAATGCCACTGTATGGAATTTATGATATAACTGAACATAAAACTTGGTTCAATCCCTGCAGTGGTGAAACTGTTGTACCTGCCACTGTACAGAATTCATGATATAACTGAACATAAAACTTGGTTCAATCCCTGCAGTGGTCAAACTGTTGTACCTGCCACTATACGGAATTCATGATATAACTGAACATAAAACTTGGTTCAATCCCTGCAGTGGTGAAACTGTTGTACCTGCCACTGTACAGAATTCATGATATAACTGAACAGAAAACTTGGTTCAATCCCTGCAATGGTCAAACTGTTGTAAATGCCACTGTATGGAATTCATGATATAACTTAACATAAAACTTGGTTCAATCCCTGCAGTGGTGAAACTGCTGTACCTGCCACTGTACAGAATTCATGATATAACTGAACATAAAACTTGGTTCAATCCCTGCAGTGGTGAAACTGCTGTAACTGCCACTGTACGGAATTCATGATATAACTGAACATAAAACTTGGTTCAATCCGTGCTGTGGTTGTACTGATGTACCTGCCACTGTGCAAATAGGATTGTTGGATAAAGGGTTAAAGACACATGATATAGCTGAATATACAATTTGTTTCAGTAGAGGCTTAGGCAATGCCGATGTAAAAGGTAATATTTGGTTCAATCCATGTCACGGTCATACTTAGGTAAAATACTATATAAACTTGGTTCAATCCATGCCATGGTCATACTTAGGTAAAATACTATATAAACTTGGTTCAATCCATCCTGTGGGTACATGCTATAACTGAACACACTGCTTGGTTCAATCCATGCTGTGGTTTTCAAGGTGATATTACTGTAATAACTGATAAAGATCTAAAACATACAGTATGGAACAGGTATGGTGGCTCACCTTTTCCCTACACCATGCATGTCTCGACCATCAGATTCTGCAAAAACAAAGAAAACTTAGGAAATAACATAGTTATGCTTAAATTTTAAAGACATTCATAAGCGAAGCATTGGCAGACCTAACTTTGCTCAAACAATGTCAGGAAAGGAGCAGGTGACCATTATTTTCTCCTTTCTCTATGATGTTCTTCAGGGTTACAAACACATAGAAATTTTTGGTAAACAGTTAAAGATATGTAATATCTCTGAATACATAACTTGGTTCAATCCATGCAACGGCTGTGTTCTGATCATAACAAAGCTACAGATCTCCAAATTATACAAGCTCACTTCATAGATGAAACAGTAAGCATGGGGAACGAAACATAAATCGGTCCTCACAATAGACTGAAGCCCCTACAATGATAGGGGCAAGTGTCAAAGAAAGGGTCAATCTGAAGCAATGACCAATCTAAATTCATTTGAAATGAGACCTTACCACAACACTGTGGTTTATGTGATTATCAAAGTTACAGACAATGAATCAACCTTTTCAGCAATATCTCAATTTTTATGCTGCTGATTGTGCTGTGTCTATTGTGTGCCATTCTTTGTCAACTTTTACCTTGTGTACACTCTAGAGGCCACATTTTAAGTCCAATACTCTTAACACTTGGTCAGAACGTTTGTCTTGCTTATCTTAGACCAGTATGAAAATGGGTGATGTTGGGTCTTAAACAAGGTCACTAGGACCTCGGACAAATGTTAGAAAAAACCTCTGTATGCAATAGAGGCCACATTTTCAGTCAAATTATCTTGAAAGTTGGTCAGAATGTTTGCATCAGATTAACACAAACCTACAAGTCTCAAAATTATGCAAGCTCCTTCATAAATGAAACAGTACGCATGGGGAATGAAACATCTGGCTGACACTCTGCAGCAACTGTCTTAATTGTCATCCTTGACCAACACATTTAGTAAATTCTGGTAATCTACGTTTGTGGCTGTGCAATGGAAAGGGAACTTCAAAGACCTGTAACTAAGTCCCTGGTCTTACTAGTGACAGATCCCATCCATGACCTTCCTGTCGCCACTTTACGCTCAAGAACCACTAAAACAGAGGGTAACAACCGCATAGAGACTGGGGTGAGTGTCAAAGAAAGGATAAAAAAAATAGCCATCAGGTCAAATCTTTGAAAAACCTTATGTATGCTCTAGAAGCCATATTTCAAGTTCAATACACATGAAAGTTAGTCAGAATGCTTGTCTTGAAAATCTCTCAGATACATAAAAAAAATAGGTGATCTCTGTCAAAAAACCAGGTTACTGGGTCACTTGGAAGCCACATTCTCGGTCCAATCCACATGAAAGTTTGTCAGAATGTTTGTCTTAACATATATGACATCTCCAGTTTAAAATGGGTGATGTTGGGTCAAGAAGCAGGTTACTGGGTCAAATCTAAGAAACCTTGTGTACAGTCTAGGTGACGTTGGGTCAAGGTGACGTTGGGTCAAGAAGAAGGTTACTGGGTCAAATCTTAGAAAAACCTTGTGTACAGTCTAGAGGCCATATTTTCAGTCCAAGTAATACTCATGAAACTTGGTTTATCTTAATATCTGGAATAAATTTGAAAATGGTTGACGTCTGGTCAAAATGGAGGTCATTGGGTCAAATCTTAGAAAAAGTCTGTGTACACTCTAGAGGCCACATTCAGTTGTCTTTGTTTCTGCTAACAAGAGAACACTAGCACATGATTTATGTCCAAGTTAACCAGACACTGATACCTTCAATGGGAGATAAGCTGTTGAGGCTGTCTACAACTGAAGAAGTTAGGAAAGCATAATGTTTGCAAAACACTCTAATAGTACAACCAGTCCCCGTACCTATCAAAACACTCTAATAGTACAACCAGTCCCTGTACCTATCAAAACACTCTAATAGTACAACCAGTCCCTGTACCTATCAAAACACTCTAATAGTACAACCAGTCCCCGTACCGATCAAAACACTCTAATAGTACAACCAGTCCCCATACCTATCAGGCCTACGGCTACGGCGCCCACTACGTGTGACAACCACTGGTTCAGACACAACAGAAGGTAGACAGACCTCGAGCTCACCTCCCTGACTAATGGAGAGAGAGTCCAAGCTTAGCTCAGCCTCTTCTCCATCAGCCACCCCAACAAAACCCTCAGTCTGCAGGACCTGCATATCCAGTGTCAAAGTCAAAGAGGACAAAGAGGTACAACTTAGCTCCAGAGAACTAATTTCTACCTCAAAGGCTTCTTCGATCTCTGCATCACCATCACGAAGGATCTCCTCCTCCACATCATCCAACACCTCAGCATCAGCACCATGCAATGTGGATAATGTAGAGTTGAAGGAAGAGACCATAACGTTCTCTTCCTCCATCTCTACATTCTCCACAACGGACCAGAAGGAGACAGAACCAAAATCTACAGACCTCGGCTCTTCCTCCCACTCCTCCTCGACAAAAGCAACCCTGTAAAACTCTTTGTTAAAGCCATTCCACATCTCGGGTGACATGGATATGGGGCTGAGAGCCATACAGCTCTCATCCACCATCTCCACATCCTGCTCTGTAGGAAGAAGGGAGGAACAGCTTAACTCCAAAGAGCTAACCTCTTCTCCCAACTCCTCTACAGTATCCATCTCATCCCAGGACAAAGAGTCTACAGAGTTACCCTCATCGCACACAGCATCCACTGAGGTGCCTTCATCTGCATCAAAGGAGAACTCGAGATGGTCTCCTTCATGCCCAAAGACGACATTTGGGGCGGCTGTATCAGCCTCCACCAAAGTCTTCTTTGCCCATGACAGGAGGTCAGACGCATAACCAAGGGCAGAAAATACCAAAGCCATTTTTCCACTTGATGTCGAGTTGAATTCCTCTGTATCTGGAAAGAGAAAAAACGAAAAAACAAATCAGAACTTGCATTAACCCTTTCCAAAACATTGCTGTATATAATCAGCCCCAAGTTTTTTGAAAACATTGTGGGAAAAGGGGAAAATTCTGGTAACCAGCATTTTCACCTTTTCCCACAATGTTATTACCCTTTTATGCACAAATTCCATCATTTGATTCACATTTACTTTGTTTTCTGCAAATGCTTTGAATTTGGACAAGACTAAAATTCTGTCTTCTGGTAAAGAATTAACCCTTGTAGTGCTGAACCTATATTTACTTGCTTATGCATAGAGTATAAAGACAAAATATGCAGTCTGATCTTGAATCTACACTGTTGGGTTTTTTGCTGGATGTTCCCAAAAAAAAAGCTTTGAAATAGAAATATATGCATCTATAGTACTGACAGACTGTTCATTACATCTAAAATTCAATTGCACATTTTGAGCAGTCTGATCTTGATAAGCTCCATCAGAAAAGGTAACTTAAGCTGTCAAAGACACTTAATTAGATAATAATATGCTGTCTTATTTTTTGTCTTCATTTGGATGTGTTTTACACTGTACAAACATTATTTCCATTATTGGGCCAATTCCTTAACACAGTCTGCTAAGCGCAACTATGTGGGCTTTTGTGAAGAGCGAATATCCAAGATCAGACTGCACAAAGGGTTCAGTTTGATCTGTCCAATATGATGTGATTTTTCCTACAAGCAAAATTTTTAAACCATAATCTATAGGTTTCCACTGTTGGCTGGAAATCTTAAGTTTAATTTACATATATTTAGCACTTTACTGGTTAACAAAATTAATACAGCTATGTTATTTAAGGTTTTAATGTAATAAGGTAGAACTTCCTTGTATGTATACACATGTATTTCCACAGCCATTAAATTTGTCAGTGAATGGATGTCTGTCACTAATTATGTAATGAAATGTAGAATAAAACAAAAAGTCAGCAAATCCCCAAGTTTCATTTCATTTTCCTGTCAAACATACAATGCTCTAACAAAATACCAAATATGAACAAATTCCATATTTGTGAAAGAAATTGGAAAACTTTAGCATGTTACCCATGTTTAAATCCTTTCCAGATGACAAAATTTTACATCCATATTACCAATAACTCTTTACTGAACAAAAAAATTTTGGACTGGACCAAGCTTGTTACCAGCATTTTCTCCTTTTCACACAATGTTTTCAAAATCCTTTCTTTCAGGGTCATTAAAAGTCGGGATTATGTGGTAAAGGGTTAAAAGGTCTTGCTTAATATAAATGTAGTTCAAATGATGGTATTTGTCTTTGAAAGAACAAGCTATAGTTTGCTAAATTGTCTTTAAAGCTTTTAAGACGGGGAAACATTATGGAAAAAGATGAAAATGCTCGTTTCAAACATTTTCACTTTCTGCCAAACTGCTTTTATCATATTGACTACAAGCACTTTCTCCTTTTCCCAAGATGTTTTTCAAAGCTTTCTACTGCAGTGTTGATAAAACTTGGGGTTGTGTGGTACAGGGTTAACTCTTTGAACACCAAACAACAAAATTTTAGACTTGTCCAAATTCAAAGCATTTGCAGACAACAAAATAAACCTGATGCAAAAAAATATTTTTGTTTTGGGAAGGGAAGAAAACATTGTAGGAAAAGGAGGAAATGCTGGTTGCCAGTCAGGATTGTGTGGTAAAGGGTTCACACTAGGTTGTTTGATGATTGGTCAATATTTCAGAAGAAAGAACAAATTTTATGCCCTAACAGCAATAGCTTCCTTCAAAAAACTCCCAACATATTAAGTATTTAACTCTTTACCACACAATCCAGAGTTTTAATGACCCTGATGTAGAAGGTTTTGGAAAACAGTGTGGGGAAAAGGAGAAAATGCTTAAATGGTGCAATTTTTCTAAGGTAGAAAACATTGTGGGAAAAGGAGAAAATGCTGGTTAACAGCATTTTCTCCTTTTCCCCCCAAGATATTTTCCAAAGGCTTCCTTCCCAGGGTCATTAAAAGGGTGTCATTGTGCAGTAAAGGGTTAACTCTTTACCAGATGACAAAATTTCAGGCTCTACCAAACTGAAACCATTTGAAGACGATGTTGATTGTAGCTCTTTGATGGGGCAGAAAACATCATGTGGTTACCAGCATTTTATCCTTTTCCAACAGTGTTTTTAAACAGCTTCTGCTTTTAGGTCATTAAAACATGGGATTATCTGATGAAGAGTTAACGGGACATTAAACCCGATTTTAAAAAATATTTGGGGGGGGGGGGGGGATTGATTGTCTGAAAGGAAGAATAATAAGGATGTGACTGTTTACCCTTTGTTGGTGAAAAACAAATAAAAATATTAAAAAAAAATGCATCTTGTGGGACTGGAACTTATGACCCTCAAAACTGTTGTCTGCAACTCCTAACAAACTGAGGTTTAGGGCCAATATAAAATTTGCCATGTTAAATATGCACCTATTCTTTGTTGTGCAATTTAGGCTTAATACAGTTACTATGACAGAAGAATATGCACATAAAGATTTTAAAAAAAATCTAATTGCTTATGTTTTCTATGTGTAGTTCTGTAGTTCTGGGGCAAGACATTTCAGAGCCCCATCCTAAAACTGGTGAAACCCAGGACATAAATCGATATGTGAGCTGCTGCCATGATACGACTAAAAACAATGTTGAAAGCAATGAATTGCAACAATTAATCAATCTACATGTAGTTCTTTGGGGTTTTAAATTCAAAGGCATTTTTCAAAGCAAATGAAAATCAGCAGTCTTTTTTAAGACTTTCGAAAAAACTGAAGTTTTGTGAATCAAAATCTGATTTAACCATTTACCACACAAGCCCGACTTTTAACGACCCTAAGATAGAAGCCTTTTGAAAACATTGTGGGTAACCAGCATTTTCTCCTTTTCCCACAATGTTTTCTACCCTTCCCAAAACAAATTTTAGTTTTTCAGTCACATATATTTTGCTGTCTGCAAATGATTTCAATTTGGACAAGTCTAAAATTTTGTAGTTTGATAAAGAGTTAAAGTCCCTGTAAAATACAATGAAGTCCTTATAAGAAAGTACAGTTTCGGGGGGGGGCTTATTTTCCAGAATGTCTCTGCAAATCAAATAGTGAAAAAGATCAGACTGTATGTCTTGTTGAATGTTTCTCAAAATTAATAGGGTTCCAGCTATTGATAATATATAGCTACTCTGCAAGTTTCATGAAAATTTGACCACAAATGCTGACTTAATTGCATAAACAAGAAATGTAAATTTTTAACTATAAATAGCTACTTTTCCCATACCAATTGTCACATTTTTTTCAAAATCAATAGAGTTCAAGCTATTGATGATATAAAGCAAATTAGCAAGGTTCATGAAAATTCAACTGCAAATGCCAACTTTATTGCATAAACAAGAAATGTAAATTTTCAACTTTAAATGGCTACTTTTCCCATACTGTTTGTCAATTTTTTTTTCAAAATCAAAAAGCTTCAAGCTGTTGATGACAAAAAGCAACTATGCAAGTTTCATGAAGATCCGATCACAAATGTGGACTAAGACACATAAACAAGAAATGGAAATTTTCAAATTCAAATGGCTACTTTTTCCATACTGATTGTCAGATTTTTTTTTTTCAAAATCAATAGGGTTCAAGCTATTCATGAGATAAACAAACTGTGCAAATTTCATGAAAATCAAACCACAAATGTAGACTTTATCACATAAACAAGAAATTGAAATTTTGAACTTTAATTGGCTACTTTTCCCACACTATTCGTCAGCTTTTTTTCAACATCAATAGGGCTTAAGCATGGGATAAACAAGCTGTGCATGTTTCACAAAAATCCGACCACAAATGCAGACTTAATTGCATTAACAAGAAATTGAAATTTTAAACTTTACATGTTTTTTTTTCCCATACTGTTAGTCAGATTTTTTCCAAAATAAATAGTGGTTCAAGCTATTGATGAGATAAACAAACTGCAAGTTTCATGAAAATTTGACCACAAAATTTAATGCAGACTATCGCATAAGCAAGAAATTGAAATTTTAAACTTTACATGGCTACTTTTCCCAAACTGTTAGTCAAGATTTGTTCCAAAATCAATAGGGGTTCAAGCTATTGATGAGATAAACAAACTGCAAGTTTCATGAAAATCTGACCACAAATGCAGACTTTATCGCGTAAAAATGAAAAAGACTTCTCGGTTGACGGGCAGACAGACAGACAGATGATGGAAACCACACCATGACATAAGCTCTGCTGGCTTACAGCCAGTCGAGCTAAAAAATCAGTCCTATTTGGGAAACAAATACCAAATCAGAGCAACCTGGTCCCATGTACAGCAGTTGATCTAGCTTCAAATGCAACACAATGATTTACAATCAAAATTCATGTGTCCACACTTTTTACTGAGTGAATGAATGAATGATTGAATGAATGAACGAATGATTGAATGGATGAAGGAAGGAAGGAATGTTCTTCAATGGTGAATCAACAGCTTTGGTCATTTTGCACAGTCTTTATTCTTATAGCCACAAAAAAAAAAACATCAAGTGTTTTATGCCTTTTTCAACAGTATCACTTCTGCAACTCACATTAGTTTTCTGGGTTCATCAAAACTTGATCAAGGCTTTGTCGTGCCTTGCAAAAAGACACTCATTAACCCTTTACCAAACAAAAAAATTTTAGACTAGTCCAAATTGAAAGCATTTGCAGACGACAAAATAAATGTGACTTAAAAAATAAAATATGCTTTTGGAAGGGTAGAAAACATTGTGGGAAAAGGAGAAAATGCTGGTTTCCAGCATTTTCTCCTTTTCCCACAATGTTTTCAAAAGCCTTCTTTCTTGGGGTCGTTAAAAGTCGGGATTGTGTTGTAAAGGGTTAAGAGCCCAGTTCCTATAGTGATGATCTAATGTAGATCTCTAGATTACCAGTCCACATACTTTACCATTTACCAAACAAGTGAAATATTAAAGATCCTGGAGGTTCATGGCCTTTGGGATCACTATTGGAAAAGCAGACATTTTTTCTACCCTTTCAAAAAGAAATTACATAATTTCATTTGACCCTTTACCCATTACCACACAATCCAAATTGTTAACAACCCTGAGGTATAGGCCTTTGAAAACATTGTGGGAAATATAGTTTATATATGGTAACTAGCATTTTCTACTTTTCCCACCATGTTTTCCATTCTGTCAAAGAGCTTCATGGCGTTTGTTCCAATTTCATGTGTTGTCTGCAGAATGCTTTTCAATTTTAAAGACTGTAAAATTTGTCAGTTTGTAAGGGGTTGAACCTTACAGACATTTAGGCAACCTTAGAACTGTAATTATTTGGATCCTATCCCCAAGGATTGATATGACTTGTCATCTACAAATGATTTCAATTAAAACATGACTAGAATTTCGTCCTCTTGGTAAAGAGGTAATCGCCGAGTGACACAGGACCCCAAAACATAATCGGACATCTTAGTCATGTTTGTTGGTTTTGATTATGTGGTGTTTAATGCCCTTTTCAATATCATTTCACTTATATCACTTTGGCAAGGCACCTGTCCATGCTTTCCTGGAGTTTCTTTTACAAGTACTTCTCACAATATTTATCCCAAGCTACTGGCTCCTGTCCCTACCATTGTTGAAAAAATGAACAGCAGTGAGAAATTATTAATGAACATCATCTATCCCCAGCAAAGAATTGGCCAAGCTAGGGGATTCAATCCAAGAATTCCCTCATGCCAAGTCCTGTACTCTATCGATAGCCCTAACTGGTCTGGCATGTTAGTCAAGAAAACACTCAAAAACTGCAATCCGAGATAGTCTTTTTTTTTTTCAGGAAAATACTGTTAACTCTTTACCAAACAATAAAAAAATACATCGGTCCAAATTCAAAGGATTTGGAGATGACCAAGTAGATATGCTGTTTTTAAATGGGATTTGTCTTTGATTGGGAAGTATGCATTGTGAGAAAAGGAGAAAATGCTGCTTACCATCATTTTCTCCTTCCAAAGATTTTTCAAAAGAGCCCATTTCTTCAGGATGGTTAAAACACGGGATTGTTTGGTAAAGGGTTAACTGGGTAGACAGAGTAGATCCAAGATGCTATCTGATCTTGATTGTCACTATCGACACAAGCATCCAAATCTATTTTTGAAGCTATGATGTACCAAGGCTTCTGTTCGTAATGCAAAATGTAAACTACTCTACTTCACTGCGTCTTGCAATAATAATTGTGTGACACATGACCGAAACAAGCTGCTTACTTATTGTAACTAGAGGGCCTTGAGGGCCTGAATCACTCTACTGGTAGTGATTTTGCTTATTCTCTAGCATGCATCATGACTTCATGATGCAAATGCAAGTAAGAAAAAAGACCAATTGGCGTAAGTTGGCATGGTGAAGTAAATAGGTAGTTAAATAATCAAAGCGCATTTTCTCAAAACCGATTGTTTGGAATCCAGCAATATTTGGTAAAGTTTTAGTACTTATTGTATTACACAATCCCTGCAAGTTTCAAAAAAATGGAACTAATAATGTGGACTTTGTTAAGTAAACAAGACTAAGTCATGACTTGGCTGCTTTTCCTAAACTGATAGTTGGATTTTTTCTATTTTCTATATGGTTCAGTCTTGATAATACAAACTATTTGCAAGTTTCAAAAGATTGATCGATTGTATAGTGGTTAACCCTATTTTCAATATTATTTCAGTTACATCGCAGTGGCCAGTGCATGCTTTCCTTACAATATTCTTTCCAAGCCACATGCTCCTTTCCCACATAACCGTAGTTGAAGCAATGATCAGAAGTGAGAGAGGAGTGAATCCTGTCGCAATGACTATCATCAATCCTTGGAAAGAAATTGACGGTGCAGGGAATTGAACCAGCAACCCCGTTCTCAAGTCCTGTACTCTACCGACTGAACTATCGCCGCTTGGCAAGTTTCAAAAGAATTAGATAAAAAATGCAGATTTTATCCTGTAACCAAGAAATGTAAATTTTCAACTTAAAATTACTACTTTTCCCTTACTACCTGTTTTTTCTGCAGGTATTTAATTTCTGCTATGTCTGCAAGCAACTCAAAGCTGCAGAAATTTAAATCACTTAGATTATAATGTCAAAGTTTTTCTTTGGACAATACAGCATCAAAAACAAGGACGTCTAGTTATAGGGTTATGTGTAAAGAATACTAGTGTGGTCAATCCTGCTACATTTTGTTTGGGAGTTTATCGCCATTTTAACAGCTCAGGTTAAATATCATCAGGCCCGTCAATGCGTTTGTGACAGTGGTCTGGTAGAGAATAGCAGCAACTGTCGAAGGCATAAGAGGGTAAGAGCAGGAGAAGAGGATTTAATGATTTTTCCTGTCATACGGGGGATTCTGGGGGCCTCTACGTGCGTTTTTACTACACTTCTGGATATGAGTTTGGGGCTAGATTTCAGTCATGTTGGTCACAAATTTTCACAAAAAAGGAAAAGGAATAAACGTTAAGACTCAAGATGATCTTTAACTACATTTTTAACCCCTCTGTGAGTCTCATCATGCGGTAGCATCAAGGTTAATGCCTGCCTAAAGCAACAATTAAGCCAAAATGCAGTCACTATCTCAGCGCTGACTCCTGGTGGCACTTTGAACACTCATTTTTTCCAGATACAAAAGCGTCTTTCTAGTTAGAACACACAAAGACGTAAGCTTTGTCTAGATTTAGGCTGTGCAAAATACCCTTTTCCTTCGGCCAATATACAGAGATAACAAAAGCAAGATCTTTTGCTTCATTTTAATGCAGCCACGACCTTCTGTCGAACCACGACGGCTGAAAACTTCTCTGCCCCTGCTTTTTTTAACACAAAATTTATGTTGTTGTTGGAACCCCAAATTCTTGGGCTGAATTTGGCAGAAAAAAACACTTGAACTGATTTTTTTCAAAATCAGTAGGATTTGGGCTATTGATGAATTAAAGAAAGTCTGCCTGATTCACGAAAATCTGACCACAAATGCAGACTTCTCAAGTAAAAAAGAAATGTACTTTTTCGCTTACTATGTATCAGAATTTTATTTTCAAAACCAACAGGATTCAAACTACTGATGATATGAAGAAATATGACCATAAATGCTGATTTTATTGTGTAAACAAGAAATATAAATTTTCAACTGTAAGTGGCTACTTTTCCCTTTCTGATGGTCAGATTTTTATTCAAAATCAACAGGGTTCAAGCAATTGATGATACAAAGAAACTCGGGATGTTTCACAAAAATCTGACCACAATGCAGACTTAATCACGTAAAAGAAAAAGAGTGACAAGTGGAAACCACACCATGACAAAAGCTCTGCTGGCCTTCAGTCATTTGAGCAAAAAACTAATGCTAAATGTAAATTACTCAACTTCATTGCTTTTCTAGCATTAATGATTGTGTGGTACATGACGGAAATAAGCTGCTTGCTTATTGCAAAAGCTAATTACTTGACTTCATTAGCTATCTTGCACTAAGGTTGCAGTAATACAGATAAATTTACGCTTTTCGTGCTTCATGCAGTTTTTACCAATTACTCGACTTCATTGGCTTTTTTCTGCATAAATATGTAGTACATCACCCGGAAATACTGCTTGCTTATTGCAAAAGCTAATTACTTGACTTCATTAGCTATCTTGCACTAAGGTTGCAGTAAAACAGATTTACATTTTCGTGCATCATCCAGTTTTTTACCAATTACTGGACTTCATTGGCTTTTTTCTGCATAAACATGTTGTACATCACCCGGAAAAGCTGCTTGCTTATTGCAAAAGCTAATTACTTCACTTCATTAGCTATTTTGCACTAAGGTTGCAGCAAGGTAAATGAACGCGCTTCTCCCTTAACCCCTTATCTATTTCCCACACAAAGCCAACTTTTAACAACCTTGCAACTGAAGACTTCTGGAAACATTGTCGGAAAAAGAGAAAATGCTGGCAATTTGCATTTTCTCCTATTCCTATAATGTTTTCTACTCTATCAAAGACAATTTCAACACTTCGACCATCATTTAATTTGTCAATTGAAAATGCTTTGGGTTCAGACAAGTCTAAAATTTTGTTGTGTGGTAAAGGGTTAGCAAACAATCCCGAATTTTAACAGTCCTGAGTGAGAAAGCTTTCTAAAACATTGTGGGAAAATGAGAAAAAGCTGGTAACTAGCCTTTTCTCCTTTTTCCACAATGTTTTCTTCCAATATTACAGAACTCAAGCTCATCTCTACCCTTCTCAAATTTGTGGTCTGCAGCTGTTTAGAATTTTGTAGAGCCTGCAGTTTTTTGTTTGGGAAAGGTTTAACCCTTTACCAAACATTTCAATGATTTTAGGACCCAGAGAAATTTTGTTGAAAAATTGTGGAAAAAGGAGAAAATGCTTGTAACAACATTTAATTTGCTGTCTGCATATGCTCTCAATTTGGTCAAATCTGAAAATTTTGCTGTTTGAAACTGCAGGGACAGTCACTGTAATACTTAAACCTTTACCACAAAATTCCCAGTTTTAACTACCCTAAGCAAAAAGGCATTTGAAAACATTGTGGAAAAAGGAGGAAATGCTGGTAACTAGCATTTACCCGTTTTCTCACAGTTTTCCACCTTTTCAAAGGTTAATTTCAATTCTTAAGTCACATAGTCTTCTGCAATTAAATGCTTCCATTTTGGACAAGTCTTAAAATATTGTCATTTGGTAAAAGGGTTAAATTTATCAAAGCCATCAAGGTCAGATTTTTTCATCTTACATCATACAATGTAAATCAAAGATCAGATTGCATGCCCAGTGAAACACGGAACCCCAACATTTAATCCATTTTCAATCCTTTACCATGCAATCCCTGTTTTAGTCAACCATTAACTCTTTTCCAAACGACAAAAATATAGACTTGTCCAAACTTAAAACATTTGCAGACGACAATTTCAGTGTGGCTAAAATGATGGAATCTGCCTTTGATAGGGAAGAAAACATTGTCCCAAAAAATGGGAGGTTTAACTCTTTACCACATACCAAAATTTTAGACTTGTTCAAATTGAAAAAAATTTGCATATAACAAAATAAATGTGACTCAAAAATCAAAATCAAAATTTGTTTTGGAAAAGGTAGAGAACATCGTGGGAAAAGGAGACAATGTTGGTTACCAGCATTTCTTCTTTTCCCACAATGTTTTCAAACTCTCCTCCCTCTGGGTCGTTAAACTCAGGATTGTGTAGTAAAGAGTTGAGCACTTTTTGGGAGAAAGTATGGGAATTTTATGGAAAAATACTTTATTGAGTAACATTCATGAGACAATGCACTTACTTGTTACCTGGATAAAATCATGTGTGTTTTATTTAACCAAAAATTTGTACAGCATCTCCACCAAGGCAAGTATCCTACAGCATGACTCCCTGGTCATCAATATGGACACCTGGAATAGCAAGTGAAAGATAAATAATAATCAAAACTGCTCTTGATTAACCCTTTACAATTTACCAAACTGTCCAATGATGTGACAATACCACTCTTTGAGGAGAAGGCTTTTTGAAAAAAGAAAAAAAAAATTAGTTACCAGCATATAGGAAGCTGCTGGTTACCAGCATTTTTGGTTTTCCAACAAGGTTTTCTACCCCTTTTAAGACTAATCCCATCATTTGAGCCAAGTTTATAGTGCGGTCTGCAACTGCTTTCAATTTAGGCAAGTCTGAAATTTCGTCGTTTGGTAGAGTTAACCCTTTTACCAGATGATCCCTAGGTTTAACAACCCCGATGAAGAAGGCTTTAGAATACATGGTTTTAAAAAGGAGAAACTGCTGGTTATTAGCACTTCCTTTTGCAACAGAAATTTCTTTCCGTTAAAAAAAGAGTGAAACCCATCATTTGAGCCAAGATTATAGTGTGTGGTCTGCAAAAATATATGAGCCATGCTCCTTCAAAAGGGGGCTTAACCCTTTACCACACATATCTCGATTTTTAACAACCCTCAGGAAAATGCCTTTTGAAAAAAATTGTAGGAAAAGGAGAAAATGCTGGTTACCAGCACTTTCTCCTTTTACCACAATGTTTTCTTCCCCTTTCAAAAAAAAAAATCATTTGAGTAACATTGAAATTGTTTGCAAATGTTTTCAATTTGGGCAGGCCTAAATTTCTGTTGTGTGGTAAAGGGTTAATGCAACTCTGTGATCCACTGTACCAAGCAAGGCATCACATAATTTATCGATCCATGATTGCCACTTTTTTTCAACATTTGACTTAACCCTTTCCCAAACAAGCCCTGGTTTTCATGTGTCTGCGGTGCAAGTCTTTTGAAAACACTGTGGGAAAAGGAGAAATTGCTCGTAACGAGCAATTTCTCCTTTTCCCACAGTGTTTTCTACCCTTTTTGATAACTTTCTGCCATTTTCATCAAATTAAAAATTGTCGTCTGCAAACTCTTTCAATTTGGACCAGTCCAAAATTTGTCGTTTGGGAAAGGGTTAATCATGAGGTAGACTGCTCCTTTGGCATACACAAAATTGACAAATGGTGAAAAGTTTCAACCCAGGTCAACCGGTCTCCTTTTTGGCAAGTCTAAAATTCTGTTGCCTGGTAAAGAGTAAACCCTTTACCACACAATTCTGGGTTTTAATGACCTTGAAATAGAAAGCTTTTGAAAAACAATTTGTGGGTAAAAGTGAAAATACTGGTACCCAGCATTTTCTGCCGTTTCCACAATGGTATCTAACCTTTCAAAGACATATATGTTAGGTTTAGCCTCTTTTTATTACTCGTCTGAAATGCTTTTGATTTAGACAATTCTAAAATTCTGACAACTAGAGAAGATTTGTATCAAACAAAACCTTTCGTCTGGATTTACTTAACTCTTTACCACACAATAAAATTTTAGCCAAGTCCAAATTCAAAGCACTTGCAGAGGACACTAAATCAAATGTTACTTAAATTATGAAGTCCTGTCTCTGAAAGGTAGAAAACATTGTGGAAAAGGGAGAAAATACTGGTTACCAACATTTTATCCTTTTCCCGCAATGTTTTCAAGAGCTTCTTCTTCAGGATTGTTAACTCTTTATCAAATGACAAACTTTTAGCCTTGTCCAAATGAAAAGCTTTTGCAGACACATTAAATGTTACTCAAAACATGAAAGGTGTCTGTTGCAGGGCAGAAAACACTGTGGGAAAAGGAAAAGGCTAGTAACCAGCATTTTTTGCGTTTCCCAGAAATTTTTCAAAGGCTTTTTTTCCTAGGGTCATTGAAAGTCATAATTGTGTAGTAAAGGGTTAAAACTCAAGGTTGTGTGGTAGAGGGTTAACTCTTTCCCACAAGACAAAATCTGACTCGCCCAAATTGACACATTTGACTATAAATTAAAATTTTGCTGAAATAACTGGATTTCTCGATGAAATGTTAGAAAACATTATGGGAAAACAAAAAAAATGCTGTTTACCAGCATTTTTGCCTTTTCTCACAATGTTTTCAAAAGGCATTACCTTCGTGGTTGTTAAAACCTAGGATTTTGTGGTAGAGGGTTAAACATACAATAAAGCTCTGAAAGAAAGGTAAGTAATCACATTTGTGATGGAGAGTGAAACTGATCATTCTTTTTTAGCACTTTACAAATATCTAGGCTTGCCTAAATTGAGTGTGTTTGCAGACGACAATTCAAATGTGGCCAAAATCTTGGAATTTGTCTGGGAAAGGATAGAAAACACTGTGGGAAAAAGAGAAAATGCCGATTACCAGCATTTTCCTCTTGTTCCACAATGTTTTCAAAAGCCGTCTTACCAGAGGCTGTCAAAACGCGGAATTTTGTGGTACAGGGTTAATCGCGCCAGCAGACACCTCCAGGTATTTATAAATATAAAGAACTGGATCATCAATAATAACCTTTTACCATGCAATCCCTAATTTCAGGACCCTTAAGGAAAGACTTTTGAAAAAACATTGTGGGAAAAGGGAAAAAAACGCTGGTAACCATCATTTTCTCCTCTTCCCACTTTTTTTTTTTTTAACCCATTCCAAACAAAATTTGTTTTGCAACATTTAGTTTGTTGTCTGCAAATGCTTTGAATTTGGATCATTCTAAAATTTTGTTTTAACAACCTTGAAGAAGATGGTTTTTGAAAATACTGTGTGAAAAGGAGAAAATAATAGTTACAAAGATTTATCCTTAACCCTTTACCAGACGACAAAATTTTAGCCTTGTCCAAATTGAAAGCATTTTCAGACAACAATTTCGATGTGGCTCAAATAGTGCAACTTTTCTTAGATAGAGTAGAAAACATTGTGGGAAAAGGAGAAAATGCTGGTTACCAGCATTTTCTCCTTTTCCCACCATGTTTTCAAAAGGCTTCTTTCCCAGGGGCGTCAAAAGGTGGCATTGTACGGTAAAGGGTTAAAAAACTCCCACATTGTAGTTTCTTCCCTATCAAAGACGGAAATCATTGAGCTACATTTTGTTGTCTACAAATACTTTCAATTTGTACCAGTCCAAAGTTTACCATTTAGTAAACAGATAATACCACGATTATGCCAGAATACCAATCTTATTCAAGTATTCCAATGCCAAGGGGTGTCAGTAAGAGCCAGGGGTCAGAGATTTCACCTGACTATTCTAACCTGAACCCCCAACCCCAAATCTGCTGAGATTTTTTTTTTTTTAATTATTATTCCTTTTTTAATCATTATTCCTTTTCAACCATAATTCCTTTTTAATTATTATTACCTTTCAGTGCTCCTGGATGAAGGCAAGGAAGAGCTTGTACAATATCCATGCCCATGGTCTTAACTCTTTACCAAATGAAAAAATTTTAGGCAAGTCCAAATTAAAAGCAATTGCAGACACTCAAATGTGACCACAAAAATGAAATTTGTTTAGGGAAGTGCAGAAAGCATTGTGGGAAAAGGAGAAAATGTTGTTAAGCAGCATTTTCTCTATTTCCCACATTGTTTTCAAAAGCCTCAGGTTGTTAAAACCCAGGATTGTGTGGTATACAGTTAACCCTTCATCACACATTACAGACCCTGAAGAAGAAGGCTTATGAAAACATTTTGGGAAAAGGATAAAATGCTGGTAACTAGCATTTTCTCCTTTTCCCATAATCTTTTCTACCATTCAAACAAAAAGATTCAAACTTTTTAGGCACAATTTTAATTTTTCATCTGCAAATGCTTTCAATTTGGACCAGTCTATAATTTTGTTGCATTGTAACGACCCTGTGAAAGAGGCCTTTTGAAAACATTTTGGGAAAAGGAGAAAATGCTGGTTAACAGTCTTTGTCCCACAATCTTTTCTACCCTTTCCAAACCAAATTTCAATATTTCAGTCACATTTAATTTGTCATCTGCAACTGGTTTCAATTTGGACCAGTCTGGAATTTTGTTGTTTGGTAAAGACTTAAGGTCTCGGGTTTTGAAAATTCCTGTTAAAGTTTTTCTGGAATGATTGCAACTCCAAACAATTAACTTTTTCGAGCGAGCTGCGCTGTCTCATGACAGTTCTTGGTATATCTGATGTCATCCCAAACAATTCAATCACAATTTTCCCCTTGCCCTGTTTGAATCTGTCAGTAAATGCTGATATTAAAATATCAGCAACAGACATGTGCTATTGTCCTTTAACTTGGGCAAGATAGATATTTGCCAAGTTTTCAGACATGGTTTTCACCTTTTATAATGGGCTAAATTTTGATTTTGGCCTAGACCCACAGACATACATGTGACAGTTTTGTCCCCATTACCCCAAGACCGTCACCGTGTCTTTGCTCAAATCAACATGCTAGTTTCACTCCCAGAATCCCCTCATAATACTACAGTGATATACTTCCTTTTAAATACAGAACACTTTTGTAATAGTTGAGGGAATTTTTTTTCTTGCACAAAATAAATACAGACTGTAGCTATGCTCTATTCTGAACTGAAAGAAAATTATACATTTCCCCTCAGGGTTTTTTTTTTTCATTTTAAGAATTTTTGAGGGAACTTGAAAGACTATCCTAATCTGCTCTCACCTTTTTTTACTTGAAGTTTGGCATATTCATCATCAAGGTGTCCACACAGATGAGCCAGAGTGTAAAGCAGCAGTTCTGCAAGGTGGGGATGCTTTAGATGACATGAAAGAGGTGTACATTTCAAATAACTGCAAATAAAAAGATCTAGAGGCAGTATGCAGAAAATATGCTCTACGTGTATCAAGACCAGCAGCAATGCCTTTACAATAAGAGGTAAAATGTCCAAATTTTACAAAAACATTGTGGCAAAAAGAGAACTTACTGGTGACCAGTATTTTCTCTTTGTCTCACAATGTTTTCTTCTACATCAGGGTTGTGCAATACCATATCCTTTGGTAAAGGCTTAACTCTAGAATCCTGAATAAACCTATCAGGCATTTTCATCCGCAAAATATGACCCAAATAACTGCAATTTCATGGTTGCTTTAGTCTACACTAATTGAGCAAAGCGTAGAGTGAAAATCAAAGATCAGGCTGCATGTTTTCTGCAGCCTGATCTTGATCTTCATTGGCCGCAAAAACAACTAAAGTCATGAAAGGTGCTTTACGGGTTAATATTTTAATTCTGTATAGAACAAAAAGTGCAGTCTGGTCTCATTCTTCACTACTCACAAAATACAACTGAAAGAGTCTAATCTAGTTATTCCCTACCAACACAATAGATCTGACTTGTAGTCCTGTCTCATTCTTCACTAACCACAAAATACAACTGTAGTGCAGTCTGATCTAGTTTTTCACAAACCAAAATATTTCTATGACGGACAAAGATTTTTCTGACCACAATCAATTTATCAAACTCTCTAAAGAATTTAATCTTTATCAAAAAGTCTGTTGCTGTGCATAAACAAAATTATAATTCAAATTTCCGAGTCTTGGGTCATTTTGTGAAATCTCAAAGCGGGCAGAAATCCGACTTGTAAGCACTGGGTCTTACCCATTGTTAAGAAGATCGATAACAGGCTGCCAGTTTACAGACTAAGATTAGTAAGAATACAATTTAGAATGGTTGGTGGATACGTTTCCCTGGATTTGATAAAACTCAAGTGCTGTCCAGTCCGTGTTAACCCTTTACCAATCAATCCACAGCTTTAACAACCCTTTAAGGAAAAGTATTTTGAAAACATTGTGAGAAAATGCTGGTAACCAGCATTTTCTCCTTTTCCCAAAATGTTTTTTACCCTATCAAATACAGGAAACTTCATTTTAGCTTCATTTAATATGTTGTCTGCAAATGCTTTCAATTTGGTCCAGCCTAAAATTTTGTCTTTTGGCAAAGACTTCAAGGCCATGAAAGATGGCCATTGAAATCATTGTTGGAAAAGAAGAAAATGCTGTTTTTCTACTTGTTTAATGTCAAATCTCACCAGCTGAGCCACTTTTAATTTATTGTCTACAAATCTGCAAAAGCTGTCAATCTGGGCGGGTCTAAATTTTCTTTGTGGGTTAAAGATTTAACCCTTTGCCACACCATCCTGTATTTCACAGCCCCGGAGACTGTCTGGGCCCGGGGATCGTACATACAGTGTATGTAATATACAACCCCTGCTGAGACCAGCCTTTCAAAAACATTGCCAGAAAAGAGAAAATGCTGCCAATCAGCATTTTCTCCTTTTCCCACAAGGTTTTCTATCCAGTGCAATATCAATTCCATCATTTGGACCAAATCTAATCTGTCGTCTGCAAATACCTTCAATCTTGTAGCTAGTAAATTTGTTAAAAGAGTTTTAACAACCTTGGAAAAGAGGTCATTTGAAAACAGTGTGGGAACAGAAGAAAATGCTGGTAACCAGCATTTTATTCTTTCCCCACAATGTTTCATATCCTATCAATGACAGAAATATTCATTCTAGCAACATACATCATCTGCAATGCCAAATGCCTCGAGTCTGGTCCAGTCTAAAATTTTGTGGTTTGGTAAAGGGGTAAGATAACTGACAATCCCTGATTAACCCCTCAACCCTGACTTTTGACGACCTTGAGAAGATGACTTGAAAGCATGTTGGAAAAGGAAAAAATGCTGGTAACCAGCTTTTTTTCCCATGCTTTTCAGACAATTGATGTTTTCTATCAAAGACAACTGCCAGAATTTGAGCCAATGATGGGACATGAGTGCCATTCGGCAAACTTCGGCTGTTATTAGATAGTTACGGAATCGGCCGAGTCGTGAAAAGTCATGCACAATGCATTTTCTCAGAACTAAACCAAACCTTTACAGCAAAACGTTCAAATAACTCCTTCCTACCGAGGAGATTTATACGCGGAAGAAGAGAATTATTGCAGCTCAAACGATGGGAGCTGTGAGGGTCGAGAACTAGCATTTTTTTCTTTTCATACAATGTTTTCCAGTGCCTTCTTCTCCAGTGTTTGGTTGCATTTAACTCGCAAATTATAGGACCGCATGGTTACGAAATCGTAAACAAAATTCGCACTGTACTCACCCAGAAGGTCGCAGTCGAAGTCTGTGCTTCAGTTTCGTATGTTCAAAACAACCAAGAAGATCGCAGTCGTAGTCTGTGCTTGAGTTTCGTAAGAAAACAACCACCTCGCTCTACAACTACCAGGAGGCAAAAGCCGGTGAAAAATGGCGCTCACCGGGTATTTATACAGATATGCACTCTGACGTCACAGCTCTAACGGGACACACATACAGAAAACAATTTGGCGAAGGGAGAAATTGCTCGTGACGAGCATTTGCTTTTGCCGAAATGGTTATATTTGTTTTCATTCTGTTAAATCCTCTTACTGAACCGTTTTCAAATCTGCATTTCAGAAACAGTAGAAATTTTGCAATTTAGATGTTGTGTAGTCACAAAACTTGACTTGTGGAAAGAGTTGATCTATGATCAGACTTTCCGTGCAGCCTGACCTTGATCTATCCAGCATCAAAATATAAGTTTAGGGCTCTAAGGTTTTAGATATAGTTAAACCCCTTAGATCTACCACACATGAATTCACGACTTTTAACAACGCTGATATAGAATAGAAGCGGCTATCGAATACATCTAAAAAGGAGAAAATACAGGTAACCAGCACTTTCTCCTTTTCCAACAATGTTTTCTTACCTTGCAACAATAATCCCATCGTTTGAGCCACTTTGAATTTAAAGTCTGCAAACGCTTTCAACTTGGACAAGTCTAAGATTTTGTCATACGATAAAGAGTTCATGAATACGTCTTGAGCATGTAATGGTTTTGCTTCTTTTACCACAATATAAAATGTTTCCGACAATGCAGTCACATTACTTTACCCCTGGTCCTGCTAAATAAGTGAAATGAAACTTTTGAACCTATAATTAAAACCCAAATTTTACTATTTCAAAGGTATTTTTGGGGGGAAAATACATCCTTTTTTCTCCTTTTGTAACAATGTTTACATTTTTATTACTGCATTAACTCTTTACCAAAGACAAAAGTTTAGACTTTTCCAAATTCAAAGCATTTGCAGATGACAAATTTGGCATAAGTGATGGAGCTTGCCTATGATAGAAAAGAAAACATTGTGGGAAAAGGAGAAAATGCTGGTAACCAGCATTTTCTTCTTTTCCCAGAATGTTTTCAAAACCTGTCTTCCTCAGGGTTGTTATAACTGGGGATTGTGTGGTGAAGGGTTAAATTTTACTTCAAGTTGAATTTGATATTTTGTACACGGATGTTTTTATCATCGTCCACTGCAAGTTTCGTTAATAAGGGAGTTGATTTGTCAGATCTGATAAGAATGAATAGATCTGTAGAGTCTATAGAGTCTATATATATATTATAATGTCACGTCGATATGGAAAATTTTAGACGATCGTTATCTTTTTTACACGAGAAAGCAGCCAGTGGCCTGGGAATAATATTGCCGCGAATATTGATAAAAGAAACTCTAAGTAAGCATGGATAAGTATACTGGCGACCGGTACATACATGTAATTGAAATAACGTTGAAAATGACGTCAAACACCATACAAACATCTTTCTCTTTGCAGTTCGCCCCGGAAAAATCAATGCATTAATTTTTCCTTTTCTCCTTTTTTGTGTCAAAAAATTTAACTTGTATCGATGTAATATTAACCCTTAGGCTGCTTAACGCGACCCACCGACCTTTTGCTGACAGCGTAGATCAAGATCAGACTGCACAGAACGTGCAGCCTGATCTTTGATCTACATTGTCCGATAAGGAGATATCTTTCCTCCAATAATACCTTTGAAACAAGAAAGTTTTAGGCTTCTACTATCTGCTATAAAGTTTCATTTCTTTTATTCAGCAGGATAAGAGTTAAACCTTCACTATTTTCCATTGGACAAGTTTTTATCCTCAACCCGTTACCTAAGTCAAATGAAACTTTCAAGCTTATAGTAAAACCCAACTGTCGTTACTTTAAAGTTATTTTGAGTGGAAAATATCTCCTTATCGGACAGTGTAGATCCAAGATCAAAATGCACGTTCTGTACAGTCTGATCTTGATCTACACTGTCCGTAAAAGGTCCTCGAGTCGCGTCTAATTGTTAAAATTTAGGAAGGGTCAAAATACAGGACAAGCTGAGTGAGTGCTGGCAATATTGTGTTCATAAGAAATAGCCTACATTGTTTGTTTGTGGTTTCCCAAGTTTCATGAGTTTTCGGCCAAGATTAGACCCTCAGGTTATGTTTGAATGTTTCGGACAGTGATCACAGTTCACTTCAAGCCCTGTTTACCGCCAAAGCTTTATAGATGAAGTTTTGCTGTGTCCACATACGTTCTATTTAGAGCCAAGAACAATGAAACACTGGGCAAGCTACTTGACCCATTTATGTTTACTTAAAATTACTAACATTATATATATATATATATATATATAGCTGGAAACTAGAATTCAAAACATTATCGTACAAATTTACAGTAGATGACTGAAACCAGCCTTATTTTGAAAACAACCTTGCACCCCATAGTAGGTCTATGGAAAAATTTACCCTTTACCGAGCAATTTAAGTTTTAACCCTTAAGCTGCTAATCGCGACCCACTGACCTTTTGCGGACAGCGTAGATCAAGATCAGACTGCACAGAACGTGCAGTCTGATCGTTGATCTACACTGTCCGATACGGCATTTTCTTTCCGGTGAAATCAACTTTGAAACCACCATGTTTGGGCTTTTAGTATTGAGTAGAAATTTGCGTTTCATTTATTCAGGAGCTTAAGTGTTAAAGTGACAAGCCTTTAACAGAAGAATAAAGAAAACAATGTGGAAGAGGAAGAAAATGCTGGTAACCAGCATTTTCTTATTTCCCCACAATTTTTTTATACAATTTGAAAAGCAAATTTCAAATGTTGAGGAACATTCATTTTGTCGTCTGCTTTCTGTTTGGTGAAGGCTAAAATTTGTCGTCTAGTGAAGAGTTACACCTTTACACAACAATCCCATGTTTTAACGAACCTAGGGAAGTTCTAAGCCTTTTAAAAAAACATTGTGAATAAAGATAAAAATTCTGTAAACCAGCCTTTTCTCCTTTAGGTTAAACTTATTGGAGAGGTCATCAGACCTCTCCAACAGTGGTGAGTTTAAAAGGCAGACTGCCACAGAAATCGCTGTCTAAATCCATATGTTTTTGCGAAATTGTTCTGATACACAGTCTATTTCGTCATGGTTTTATAAACAAATCGAAATCAAAAAACTGAAATAGGAAATAAACGTTTTCTTTTATATGACGGCTTTCCAAAAAGATTTATTGTACTATATGCTGGTAAATGATCTCTCCAATAATTGCAATTTTTCATTAAACAAATAAATCTAAGCAGAGAAAAAAAAAAGAGAAAGAACACCGCGGGAAAAGATCGCGTGACTTGATACTATCTGGAGAATTCGTACCCTGGAGAACTCGTACCCTAATCTCGAGAGCACGTGTTCTCTGGAGAACTCGTACCCCACAAATAGATAGAAATAGGTTGATCAGTATGTTTTCAAGTTCTATTTTTCAAAACTGACCAGATTCTAGCATTTTTCTGTTTTATTAAAAAATTCTTTGGACTTATAATGATATAGATTTGATGAAGTAACACACAGAGCTGCTTCTATTATGCGGGATTTCGAGAATCCTGCGAAAATCAACTTATGACTGCGGAAGAAAGTCGTGCCTCTTCGCCCTACGTACCGCACACCTCAAAAGAGTCCGTGGTCCTTTGGTTTTGGGCGGATTGCGCAGGCTGACATGGGTCGATACTTTTTGCACATGCATTAAGGACCCTTTTCTCAGAGCATGGCTCATTTATCTACTTTCTTAAATTTTTAACGTTTAGACAAACAACCTCTTCATTTTACATGTCTGCAGCAGACAACTTTTCAAAATACAGGTTTCCATATATTATTCAACGCTTTCATATTTAATCTACCATTCATTTGCCTGACGGAATGTGCTTGAAGTTATTAGTTAAACATGAGGGCAATTGGCCCTAAAATGCTCACATGAGTAAGGTCATCTAGGACTGATAAAGCTGAAAAGATCCTGGTTGTGATGATGTAAAACACATGAGTGTAAGTAACTTAACATTTTGACCAACTTGTATTGTGGAAAGAGGAGAAGCTGTTAGTCACTGCAGTTTCTCCTTTTGTCACAATGATTTCCATCACACCAAAGCACCATCTTCCACATTAATTATCAAAGTTTAAATTGTCGTCTGCATGCTTTTTCTGTTTAGGACAGTCAAAAAATTGTTGTTTGTTAAAAGATTAAAAAATGTTACATTTATTTTTAACATGTCTGGTACTAGTATTATGTTTAGGCCACCTTTATTTGTTGTTATCAGGTAAGATTCTTGCCTCCTCAGTGGAATTAGCATATTGTATCAAATTTTAATTGAACAATTTCTCCTTTCCAAAAAAAAAAAAAATTGGCTTATCTGAGCACACATTACAAACATTCATTTGAGGGTTGTTCCTTTTGAAAATGAGCTAAATTGGATAATCATCTTCGGTTTTGTGTCCTTTAATTTTGAAAAAAATATGCATTTCTGAGCATATTAATAGCATATGGCCTCCAATTCCTTGAATATTATAACAATGTGGAACATACTGTTTTGTGCCTTTACACCAGCAAGATTGGGGGAAAAAAAAATGTTTTTTCTCATTCATTTAATGCCTAACTTATTTGTTTACTTCTACCAAAATATCTTGAAATCAAAAGCCAATAAACTATTTGAAAACATCGATGCCGACCTCTCCTGGCTTCTTTTTTAAAGAAGCCAACTCTTTTATCCTACATCTATTGAGAAACAAGTTCTTGCAACTTATACTAATCTCTCTCGATTCTGCTTCCTGGAAACTACACCAGTACTTGCGCCGAATGTGTGAGCCAATGAAAGGTCCCAGTGTTGACATCCCCTCCCGGGTATCGAACTCGGGACCTTACGGTCCTTTCCCGTCGATGTTTTCAAATTTCAGGCCCTTTCCGATTTTTTCGGTGTTATTCCAGTATGGGATCTTTTCAATTCATGTTATCCTGATGATTCCTTCGTCTGAAATCTGATGTTTCCGATTAAGATAAGTTCCTATCCCAGATGAGCCCATTATATCAATTAGTTTAAATGTGTTTATTTCCAAATCGGTGTATAAAAACGGGGGGGTGGGGGGTGGGGGGGTGTGAACATGATAATTTTGTTTTAAGTTTAAACACGGTCCTTAGATTTTTAATTTGAGTAAGACTAAACCCAAGGTCTTAAAGTTATGTCTCGATCACTTTAATTGAAATGTAGACCAACTTGACACCTTTCATTGGGATCATACAAATGATAAAAATGGGTTAACTGTACTGTATATTTCACCAGGTATAGCTTCTGAATAAGTGTATTGGAACATTTCATAATTTTAATGTTTCCTGCTATTTCGAGAGAGAGAGAGAGCTGTGTTTCTCAAGAAAAGTCTGAAAATAATGTTCCATGGTATTCATGGACTTAACCCTTTCCCAAACGACAAATTTTGGACTGGTCCAAATTGAAAGAGTTTGCAGACGACAATTTTAAATTTGATGAAATTGGCAGAAAGGTCTCAAAAAGGGTAGAAAACACTGTGGGAAAAGGAGAACGAGCAATTTCTCCTTTTCCCACAGTGTTTTCAAAAGACTTGTACTACAGACACGTGAAAACCAGGGCTTGTTTGGGAAAGGGTTAATATGACTTAATATGACTTCAATAAGAACAACCTTTATTTTAATGCATTTTCGCAAAATAAATCTTTGAGGGAAGAGAGAGAGAGAGAGAGAGAGAGAGGGTAAAGGAGGAGTGGAAGAAAGAAGGAAGAAAGACAGAAAAAAAAAGACGATAAAAAGAAAGAAGGGAGGCACCAGAGAGAGAGCGAGAGAGAGAGAGAGGGCGGTTGTGGGAGATCCAAGAGAACAAAAAAAAAAAAATCAATAAAGTATATAAAAAAAAAAGGGTTGAAATTTAAAGAACTCTTGTTTTAAAATTAAAGATATTTACACAAAAGACACCAAAGTCGACTATTTTTGAAAAATTTCTTGACCCGACCTATATTCTCAGCGTTTTCCATATTAGCCCTTCTTTGTCTCTGTTGTCTGCTTTCTTTTCAAGTATAAATCCCTCCACTAGTCTGGAGTACCACTGCTCAGTGTACACTTAATCTATTGCTTATACATGTAGTTACGTAGTTGAGAGATTCAATTGGTAAAATAATTTAAAAGATCTAAAATGGTTTTGAATTTGTTCAGTTAATTGATAAAGGTTGTTTACTAAAAATTTCACTTAAATTTTATTCTGCGTTTTATACCCCCCCCCCCCCCCTCCTGAATACCTCGCGGGTTTCAAACATCACTGATAAATTTCGAATGAAATTTACCATTCATCCATTGATTTACTGGGGAAAACAACAACTGTGGTAGCCGAAACTTTATATTGTAGAAAACATAAGTGTAAACAACTTTCAACTAACACTTATCTCGGGCGCCACGTACAACAACAAGACCAAGATTTTAGGAGTGCTTTTCTTTTATAGCCAAAATATCATGCGTAACGGATACTGTAGATCCTAGATCAGTATGCATATTTTGTGAGCAAGCCTGATCTCAATCTGTAGACACCGACTGTAAAGCTAAGGTAACTTGCGTTCTGAAACGCACAATACGAGGTCAAAAAAGCTCCCGTTTATCTAAAACGAAAGTAAAGTATATTGGGGAAACCCACGATTTCAAGGTGTCAACTACTGAGGCTATTTTTTACGTAAAAGTATTTTCTGTTGATTTCACACTGAATTTTTACAGAATCTGGCTACCGTTTTTACTAGGTATATCTAATTTTATTAACTTTATCCCGTATTGTACATGCTAGCTAATTTTATACCAATCTAAAGCTATATACGTAGCTTGTATAATGATCTGCATGTAGATATAAATAAAGAGACGTTTACAATGCTTCATTTCCTGTTTGGATTTTTATTGTGCACTGAACCAGTCAGTTCAGTTAGTTTTATGGACAGGGTATATCAAGTTCAGGCTGCTCAAAATATTTAGTCTGATCTTATACCTACACTGTCTGTCATTTTGTAAAATTTCCTTTCGAGAATTTATTAGTTGCACAAAGTTGAGGCATAGATTTGTACTGGTGGGAAAGCATGTTGTGTTGATAGCTTGTTAACCCTTAAGCTGCTAATCGCGACCCACTGACCTTTTGCAGACAATGTAGATCAAGATCAGAATGCACAGAACTTTGATCTTCACTGTCCAATACTTTATTTTCCTTCTGGTGAAATCAACTTTGAAACCGCAATGTTTGTGGTTTTTAGTATTGAGTAGAAATTTGCGTTTCATTTATTCAGCAGCTTAAGTGTTAAGTTTTGTGAAAAGATAGGTATGACCCATGTTCTGGCAAAAGAGGATTTCATGCATCTCTGTGATCCATGATACCAAGCAAGTTATCACATAATTACAGATCCATTAAAATCCATTTTATCATAGAACCAACCACATGCATCTGGAGGTACACTGATCCTTTGACATAAAGAGCAAAAGGTATTGGTTGTGCAGGCTGACCTGGCTCGATACTTTTTGCAGATGCATTAAGCCCCCTTTCAAAGAACATGGCACATATTCTGTAGATATAGACCATATTTTGCCTATTGTCACACAGTTTGAGATGAAGATCAACCAAACACCTCAAACTTGTAAAATGACAAGGGAAAAAAAAAAATGAGAAAATGCTCTCTGGAAAGGGGGGTTAATGTATATGCAAAAAGTATCAACCAAGGTCAGCCTGTGTAGTCTACTTAGGCTGACCTAGGTCAAAACTTTTTGGTTTCAGTAAATTTTCTGCATGTACAAAGACCATTTATCTCAGAATTCAGAGGATTATCAGACAAAATGGATTTTATGTGTCCATAATATTAAGTGATGACTTGCTTAGTTTATTGCATCATGGAGATGCATTAACTCCCTTTTGCCAGAGCATGGCTGATTTATTAATATTTTTTTTTTACTGCTCTAGAAATAAGTACAAGTGACACACTACTAAAGACGTTAGAAGGAAAATATAAAAGCATTAATCCTTTACCACACAGTCCCAGGTTTTAACAACCCAATGGAGGAGGCTTTTGAAAACAGTATGGGAAATAGAGGAAATGCTGGTAACCAGAATTTTCTCCTTTTTTTCCACAATAAAATGCTGGTAGCCAGCATGTTTTCCAAAGCTTCCTTTCTCAGGGTTGTTAAAAGTCGGTATTGTGTGGTAAAGACCTCAGTTAAGTTCAGACTCGGAATGGTAACCAGCATTTTCTCCTTTTCCCACAGTGTTTTCTACCCAATCAAAGATAAATTCTGTCAACTGAGCCACATTTGAATTATCGTCTGTAAATGCTTTCAATTTGGACAAGTCTTCATTTTTGTTGTGTGGTTAAGAGTTAGATTATAGAAATAGGGCAAAATTGTGGAAATAGAGGCAATTGTTTGTTTCAAGTCATTGTTTTGTTTTCAACAATGTTTTTCCAAAGCTGTTTACATCAAAGGACTTCAAAGTCCCATATATAGCGTGCAACACATGAAAAGGGGCCTTCGGACATATGCGTAAAAGTGTGTCGTCCAAGATCAGCCTGTGCAGTCTGTGACTAATCCAAGACAACACTTCCCGTTTTTGTGCGATTTTCTGTTTCGTGAAAGTCTACTGTATGAAAAAATCTTATGTAATCGTAGTGTTGCCTCGGATTAGCCTGCGCGGACGCACGCCATGATATATAGATAAACAATTGTTACATTGTAAGACCATGCAACCACAGCCATTTTTTTTGTATAGATTTAACCCTTAGGCTGCTAAGGGCGACTCAAGGACCTTTTGCGGACAATGTAGATCAAGATCAGACTGCAGAGAATGTGCAGTCTGATCTTGGATCTACACTGTCTGATAAGGAGACATCTTTCCCTCAAAAATGTCTTTGAAGTAGTAGAATTTGGATTTTTACTGTCGCCAAGAATGTGCAGTCTGATCTTGGATCTTTCCCTCTAAAACACCTTTGAAATTGCAGAATTTGGATTTTTACTTTCACCTTGAAAGTTTCATTTCACTTATTTAGCAGGATAAGGGTTAACGTCAAAGAGACCACAACTTCAGTGAAGTAAGTTCAACTATGGAGACAAGGACAGAGAAGCAGGTACATGTTACAGTTAGTGATGCAAATGGTGGAAGTCCATTGGATGTTCCTTTTTCAATACACACTTTATGTCAGCAGGTATGTGGATTAAACTGATTGAACAACTAATCTGGGTCCTTATTCACCAACTATTATTAACCCTTGTCCTGCTAAATAAGTGCAATAAAATCTTCAAGCTGATAGTAAAAACCTGACTAATGTTATTAAAAACTTACTTTTTGGAGAAAAAAATAACTCCTTATCAGACAGTGTAGATCCAAGATCAGACTGCACGTTCTGTGCAGTCTGATCTTGATGTACACTGTCCACAAAAAGTCAGTAAGTCCCGATTAGCAGTCTAGGGATTAAGAACATTCCCAGTCTTATTCTCAAGAGTTTTCTAAATTTGAAAGTAACATAACCTATGATTGGCTCAACCAAATATCATACTTTCTATGAGCCATGCTCTCTTAAAAGGGAGCTTGATACATTGATCTGCAAAAAGTGTAGACCCAGGTCAGCCTGCGTAGCCCCCACAGTCTGACTTGGGTTGAAACTTTTTGGGACTGATCAATTTTCTGCACCTTAAAGGACCAGGGTACTGGTAGGTCATTGTTCATTCAATATTTGGACAATATTGATTTTATTTGTACTTAATAAAACTTAAAAGAGCTTTCTTTACACGATTTTCTTTCCTACCTAAATAAGTTAGAGAAAATGATACTAGTCCATGTCAGAGAGAAAAATCATTGCAATACCTTTATAAACCTAGGTAGGATGTTGACCAAGCTGAGATTCAAACTTACACAACTTTAATATTGCAAGGTTTTTGAGCCATTCTCTTAATGGGGCCAAAGCTTGTGTACCTGTATAGGGCCTGCTGTAGTTGCCCGTTTTTGCCAGTGTTGATTAAGATCAAACTCCACAAAATGTGCCACTGGATCTTTGATCTACACTTTCAGTTTTGATAAATTACAACGGACAAAATCAGCCATGCTATTGCAATGATTTAAGTTTCATTTCTAGACTTAAAAGCCAATCGTTTGTCAACAATCTTTTTGAACCTCTTTGAGGAACAGGGCTTTTAAAAACATCATGATAAAAGTAGAAATGCTGGCAACCAGCACTTTCTCTTTCGTCCACAATGCTTTCTGTACTTGTAAAGACGGTTACCATAACTTCGCCACATTTAATTTGTCATCTGCAAATGCTTTTCATTTGGACAAGTTTCTTCAGAGCCCAAGCCCATTACTGGTTGCTCTGGCAAAAGAGGATTTAACCCTTTACCGTACAATGCTGCCTTTTGATGACCCTAGAAAAGAAGCCTTTTGAAAACATTGTGAGAAAAGGAGAAAATGCTGGTAACCAGCATTTTCTCCTTTTCCCACAATGTTTTCTACCCTATCAAAGAAAATTTGCACCATTTGAGCCAGATTGAAATTGTCATCTGCAAATGCTTTCAATTTGGACAGGGCTAAAATTTTGTCGTCTGGTAAAGGGTTTAACCCTTTCCCATACAAGCCCTGGTTTTCACGTTTCTGCAGTACAAGTCTTTTGAAAACCCTGTGGGAAAAGGAGAAATTGCTCGTAATGAGCAATTTCTCCTTTTCCCAGTGTTTTCTCCCCTTTTTGATAACTTTCTGCCATTTTCATCAAATTTAAAATTGTCATCTGCAAACTCTTTCAATTTGGACCAGTCCAAAATTTTGTCGTCTGGTAAAGGGTTTAATGCATCTCTGTGATGCATGATATCATCACATGATTATGGATCCATAAAATCCATTTTGTCTAAAAACCAACTGCATCATGAGGTCGACTGGTCCTTTGATGTGTAGAAAATTGCCCAGTAGCAAAAAGTTTCAACCTAGATCAGCCTCTGCACACTGCATAGGCTGACCTGTGTCGATACTTTTTTTGCTAATGCATTAATTCCCCTTTTCACAGAGCATGGCTCACATGAATGTATTTACAGATGACAAGTCTTCATGCTAAAGTAGATGTTTTGACTACCAAGTTTGATAATCTTCAAAGTCAAGTCAACCATTTCATGAGAACAGGAAACAACATTCAAAGAGGTGATAGTCAGAGTAAAACTTCACACTCTGAACCACATGAAGCTGCAGGTGATGCAGAATTGGACTCAGGTTTTCAGCAATCATGTGATACAAATTTTCTAAATGTTCCACGTATAAGAAACAGACAGGGATTTATTCGAAGTTCATGGGATTCTGAAGCAAGCGAGCAGTCAGCAGAGTCAGATTTCATACAAGTAACTGGACCTAATATTGCCAAAGAGACAAGACGTCCATCTTGTACAACAGATATAAATGCAACACCAAATGGCAATACTGAAGAAAATGCAGATGAATATATTCAAGTTGGTATAAAAAGGGATCCAAGGACAGAGAGCACATTTCCAAATGTTAACGGTATGGGTATTGTTGAAAATGAAACAAACCAACATTATCACATGGACATTTGTGAGAATGCAACCTTGTCTGATGCTAAATCAAATTTATCAAAGAAAGATGACAGAGTTGAAAAGAATCCTCATGGAGCCTTTGATTCTAGTCCTATGACTGACACCGATAATACAATAAGTAACTTTTTTAAACTTTTACCAAGTGAGAACCAAGAGCCAGGCCATAAATTACACGGAGAAAATACTTCAGAAAAAGCTAAGGCATTTTCAATTGATCAGGATGACCTAAAAATACATGATAAACAACCACAACAAACAGACTTTCTTGTAGAGGATAAAACAGAGTTATCCCAAGAAACTCTCACTTACAAGTCTTCACAGCAAGCATCAAGTGTTCTCCCTGATTCTACCTCTGAAACTGTGATGGATCAAGATAAAACTGCAATGGAGCATTTAGTGCTAGAAAGCGCAAGAAAAAGATCATATGCTGCTAATTTTGGTGATGCAATTCCCCAAGCCCACCCACCAAGTCCAGTGCCATTTGCAAAATGTAAGGTTCGAACCCCATATTCTGATTTCAAAAGACGCAAGACAGACATTTTTGAGGATAACCGTCCCAAGTACTTTGATAAAATGTTGGATGTGATAAGTGTTGGCGAATTTGAAGACCCAGAGCCTACAGGTAGGTGTCAAGTTTTGTAAAACGTTAGTTATTCTAGATTGATGCTGTTCTTATTTTTGAATGATATAAAAAAAATGTTTTACCCGTAGAGTGCCAAATAAACCCAACAAACATTATCAGTCTTATGATAAGACAAAAATGATTGCAATCTCTATGTTGCTATGGTCCAGAATATTTAACTCTTTACCAAACAACAAATTTTTGTACTTGACCAAATTGAAAGCATTTGTAGACGACAAAATAAATGTTGCTAAAATGATGATTTCTCTCTTTGGAAGAGCAGAAAACACTGGGGGAAAAGGAGAAAATGCCATTTTCTCCTTTTTCCACAATGTTTTCAAAAAGCTTCTTTCTCAGGGTCGTTAAAAGTTGGGATTGTGTGGTAAAGGGTTAAGTAAAGTAGACAGTGTAGATAAAAGATTCTAATACACAACTTGTGCAGTGTAATCTTGCTCTGAAACTGCTGCAGTGGCAATTATATTTGTGAAAGGCACTGTAAGGGTAATCTATACAATCATTTTGTAACTCTTCATCAAATAAAAATCATTTGAGCCTCATCAAAAATGATTCTATCATTCTTCTGCAGGTACCTTCAGGCTACATATGACCTGTATCAAATAACTAAATTCAAACATATTCAAATTGTAAACATTTGCAGGCACCAAGTTTTGATGAGACTGAAATGATTTGAGATCAGTCTTTGAAAGAGTAGAATATATTGTGGGAAAAGGAGAAAATTCTGGTAAACAGAGTGTTCTCCTTTTTCCAAGAGGTTTTCTACAAACCCCATTATTTGAGATACAGTTGAATTGTCACCAGTTCTGCAGATACTTTTACATTAACAAGTCTGAAATTTTTCGTTTGGTAAAGAGTTAACCCTTTACCTCACATTCCCAAGTTTTTACGACCCTAGGAAAGAAAGCTTAAGAAAACATTGTAGGAAAAGGAGAAAATGCTGGTAACCAGTATTTTCTCCTTTTCCCACAATTTTTAGTACTATTTCAAAGACCAATCTCATGATTTTTGGCAGGATTAATTTGTCGTCTGCAAATTTTTTCAATTTGGACAGGTCCATAATTTTGTCATTTGGTAAAGAATTAATCTGATAGTGGGGCCAGTTAGGGCATGATAGCTTAATAAGTAGAGCACTGACTAAGTGAGTGAGGGGTTTGCTGTTTGAGTCACAATCAGCCGCCGCTAAATTTTTCTCTTCCACTTAGTCTAAACTTTACTGCACATCAAATATTTATATTTGACAAGGGCGATTTAAAAGGTCTCTGTCCCGATTTTGTTTCAGATGGTTATTCTGCAGCTGTTTCAAGTACAGAACAGCTTAAACCTGGAACTAAAGGTAGGTCATATTAGGCCATTAGTTAAAACTGCATGGTACTATCTTTTATTCCATAGACTTTCAGGTCAATGAAATGGGTGTTTTAGGTCAGCTACAGCATTCCCTCTGAATTATTTGAGGACTCAGTCTGTTATCTCCACCCAGTGCTGCGTGTTGTTGTATTTGACCAGTCTTTTAACTAAGCATGGTGCTGGGTGTTGAATTTGACAAGGGTATAACTGGGATTATAGAAGTGTTATGCACCCAAAAATAACCCTGAATGCACCTTTCACAACTGCCAAGCTCCCGTAGCTCAGTCGGTAGTGTACAGGACTTGAGAACAGGAGGTCGCCGGTTCGATCCCAGGCTTGGCCAATTTCTTTCCAAGGGCTGATGATAGTCATAGGGACAGGATTCATTCTTCTCTCACCGCTGACCATTGTTTCAACGATGGTTATGTGGGAAAGCAGCCAGTGGCTTGGAAAGAATATTGTGCAGAGTACTGGTAAAAGAAACTCCAGGAAAGCATGGATAGGTGCACTGGTCGCTGTGTTATAACTGAAATAGTGTTGAAAACAGCATTAAACACCATACAATCTACAATCTACCTTTCACAACTACAGTTGTTTTTGTGGCCAGTGTAGATCAGTATCAGACTGCACAAAACAAGCAGTCTGATCTGTGTTCTGCACTGAACGCTTAGCTTAAACACTATAGACCAAAACAATCATCAAATTGCAATGAATTGATTATTATTCCTAGTCTGAATATGTTGGATTTATTTGACTCCCTAGAGGATAACTCTTTACCACCAACAGAAATGTAGACTTATCCAAGTTGAATGCACTTGCAGACAACAATTTCAGTGCTGCTTATATGCTGCCATTTTTCTTTGATAGGGTAGAAAACATTGTGGAAAAAGGAGAAAATTCTGGTTACCAGCATTCTCTCCTTTTCCCACAATGTTTTCTATAGGCTTCTTTCTCAGAATTGTTAAAAGTCGGCATTGTATGATGAAGGGTTAAGACTCTTGCTGAAATAAAGGTATTTGTGTTTAAAAGGTGATAAACATTGTGGGCAAAATGAGAAAATGTTGGTTACCAGCATTTTTTTCCGTTTCCAATAATTTTCAAGGGCCTGACTCTTAGGGTCATTAAGCAAGAGATTGTTTAGTAAAAAGTTACCAGCATTTTCTCCTTTTCCAACAATGTTTTTAAAAGTCGTCTTCTTCAGGGTTGTGTGGTAAAGGGTTAATATTTATTCTTTTTTCCTTGCAGCACTTTGTTATGTGGGAAAGCAGCCAGTGGCTTAGAAAGAATATTGTGCGGAGTACTGGTAAAAGAAATTCCAGGAAAGCATGGATAGGTGCACTGGCCGCCCTGATATAACTGAAATAATGTTGAAAATGGGGTCAAACACCACACAATCAATCAACCTAGCTGCATTTGCAAGATGAAAAATTCAATTTGACCCAAATAATGCAATTTAACCCTTTCCCAAACGACAAATTTTGGACTGGTCCAAATTGAAAGAGTTTGCAGACGACAATTTTAAATTTGATGAAAATGGCAGAAAGGTCTCAAAAAGGGTAGAAAACACTGTGGGAAAAGGAGAAATTGCTCGCTATGAGCAATTTCTCCTTTTCCCACAGTGTTTTCAAAAGACTTGTACTGCAGACACGTGAAAACCAGGGCTTGTTTGGGAAAGGGGTAACCCGCAGGGGTTGTAACTACCATGGGGAAGAAGCCTTTTGAAAACATTGTTGGAAACACAGAAAATGCTGGTTATCAGCATTTTCTCCTTTTCCCACAATGTTTTCAATCCTTTTGGAGACAAAATTCATCATTTGATCCAAATTTCATTTGTGGTCTACAAATGCTTACAATTTGGACTAGTCTAAAATTTTGGTAGTGTGGCAAAGACTTAAAGAAACACCAGGAAAGCATGGATAGGTGCACCAGTTATGGTGAAAAAACTTTATTACCATTGAAAATGAAATAAAACACCAATAGAACAATTATTATAATCATGAAAATATTAATAAAAGAAAATTCATTTTAGGAAATCTTTCAGAACTGCAACCAGAAGAGCCTGCCAGTTCCTTTGTGGAGAGAACCAGTCTGTCCAATTTACTGAATGGTTCACCTCACCCTAGGAACAATGAGCAATTACCAGACTCGGGCTTCAGAAATGAACATGGGTATGATGATAATAGGTATGTCTCTCTTTATAAACCAATAATTCTTTGTCAGACTACCCTCTCAGTTAACCCATTACCACACAATCCCGAGTTTTAATGACCCTGAGAAAGAGGCTTTTTGAAAACATTGTGGGAAGAGGAGAAAATGTTGGTAACCAGCATTTTCTTCTTTTCCCACAATGTTTTCTACCCCATCAATGATCATTACTATAATGAGCTACACTGAAATTGTTGTCTGCTAATACTTTCCATTTGGACATGTCTTTATTTTGCTTGTGTTGTAAAAAATTTAAATAATGCTCCCCAGCTTTTACCCACCTTAAAATGGACTTACCCCACAGACAATGGATTGATCAGGTTGAAATAAATCAATGTGCATATATTAACCTTTTACAATACGCCAAAAAGTTAGACTTGTCCAAACTGAAAGCCCTTGCAGACAGTAATTTGAATGTAGCTCAAGCAATGATACTTGGCTTTGAAAGGGTAGAAATGCTTTTTTTTTTCAGTGTTGTTAAAACACAAAATTGTATGGTAAAGGGTTAATGACACTGATAAAGTCCAAACTACTTCACAAATTGATGTTTACACCTGACTGTTCAAGCACACTTACATGGATAACTTTATCTAGATTTTGTAAGAAAAAGACTCAGGGAATAATTTTGAAAACTTTCAGAAAAAAGAAAGTACCTACTCAAGAGCAGAACGTATGATAAATCTTCAATGCTGTTTAACTCTTTACCACACGATCTTGAGTTTCAACGACCCCCAAGGAAAACATTGTGGGAAAAGGAGAAAATGCTGGTTACCAGCATTTTCTCCGTTTCCCACAATTTTTTCTAGCCCGACAAAGAAATATTTCCTAATTTCTGCAACTTTTAGTTTTGTCATCTGTATATGCTTACAATTTGGACCAGTCTACAATTTTGTCGTTCAGTAAAGAGTTAATGTCTGAGAAAATCACTGTGGGAGGTAACATTTAAAGCATTGCAGTAAGTACAGGACAAGACGATTGCTTTTCTGTTGGTACTGGCTAAAATCACAACCCCAATGGTAGGGTTTTCCTCTGAAAGTTCTATGTTGTTTACATTTTTGTATTTATTTATTTATTTATTTATTTATTTATTGTCTGTCTGTCTGTCTGTCTGTCTGTGTCTGTCTGTTTGTCTGACTGTCTGTCTCCCCCCTCCTCCTTTGGGAAAATGTCACAGCCCAGGAGCTTTAACTATAGAAAATATGGTAAATGTATATAAATACATGTATATAAATTCAACTTTCTGAGCCAAGACTTTCAAATCCAACACAGCTAAATTAATATTAACCTTTATGCAGAGTCCCATATCTTGCACTCTTACCCCCTCCACCCCTCGTCCTCGTCAAGTTTTGATGACTTTGAAGGTAAAGGTTTTGAAAACATGCAAGGAGAAGGAGAAAATGCTTGTAATCAGCATTTTCTCTTTAAATCTAACACATGTAATTTGAACAGCAATTGTTGTCTGTAAATGCTCTCAAATTGGTAAAGAGTTAATGTTTTTCCACATAATCTTGAGTTTTAACAGCCCTCAGAAAGAGGACTTTTGAAAACATCGTGGAAAAAGGAGAAAATGCCGGTAACCAATGTTCTCTACCTTTTCTAAAACAAATTTCAATTTCCTGTCACATTTATTTTGTTGTCTGTTAGTGCTTTCACTTTGGACCAGTCTAAAATTTTGCTGTTTGGTAAATGGTGAATCAGTAATCTACCACATTTCAATGCAATGTTCCACACAGATTCGTACAGGAAGTACACACTGTGTCAGCCCAACAGTCACATGATGAAATACTTAGTAATATATCTGTCATCTTGACTGGTCACCCACAACACAGGTTTTATGGACAAGACATTCTCGGATCATCCAATCATGACAGAGACGAAAGAAATGGAGGTATATAAACACATTTTCTTGCATGTGAAAAGATTTAACCCTTTACCACACAATTCTGAGTTTTAACGACCCTGAGGAAGAGAGGTTTTGAAAACATTGTGGGAAAAGGAGAAAATGTTGGTAACCAGCATTTTCTCCTTTTCCCACCATGTTTTCTACTCTATCAAGGACAAATTTTATCATTTGAGCCACCTTTAAATTTGTTGTCTGCAAATGCTTGCAATTTGGACCAAAGTAAAATTATTGTCATTTGGTAAGGAATTAACAGAAGATTTTATAGAAATATATATCTAAGACACACTGTGTGAAAAAGGGGCTTAATGCATCTGCTAAAAGTGTCTACACATGTCAGCCTGTGCATAATCAATGCATACCAGTAATTAACCCTTTCCCAAACAAGCCCTGGTTTTCACATGTCTGCAGTAGAAGTCTTTTGAAAACACTGTGGGGAAAGGAGAAATTGCTCGTAACGAGCAATTTCTCCTTTTCCCACAGTGTTTTCTACCCTTTTTGAGACCTTTCTGCCATTTTCATCAAATTTAAAATTGTCGTCTGCAAACTCTTTCAGTTTGGACCTGTCCAGAATTTGTCATTTGGGAAAGGGTTAAGGATCCATAAAATCCATTTTGTCTGACAACCAACTGAATCATGATGTAGACTTGTCCTTTGCCGAGCATCATGTGGGTCGAATTTTTTTGCTGTGTGGTAAAAAAAAATTTTGCATGGCAAAGGACCATTCTACCTCATGATTCAGTTGGTTGTCGGACAAAATGGATTTTATGGATCCTTAATTATGTGATGACTTTCTTGGATTAATGCATCACAGAGATGCATTAAACCCCCTTTTGCCAGAGCTTGGCTTATATGTATCTATAGTGAATAGTCAGTTGCTAACAACTTTAGCAGTAGAGTTTAACCCTTTACTAAAGATTCCTGTGTTTTAATCATCCTGAAGAATATGGCTTTTGAAGACATTGTGGGAAAAGGAGAAAATGCTAGTTTAACCCTTTACCAAAGAATCCTGTAAACAACCCTAAGAAAGAGGCTTTTGAAGACATTATGGAAAAAGGAGAAAATGCTGGTAACCAGCATCTTTTCCTTCTTCCACAATGTTTTGTACCATTTGAAAGACAGAAATCAGTTTTTGCTCAACTGTTTTAAATAAATCACAGCCCTGTCATTGTCTGTATCTTCCAAAGTATACTTGTACCAAGGTAGTACACGTAAAATGAGTTTTAGCCCTTTACAAGATGTCAAAATTTTAGACTGGTTCAAATTGAAAGCATTTGCAGATGACATACTTGTAGTAATTGTGACTCAAAAATTAAAAATTGTTTTGGGAAGGATAGAAAACATTGTGGGAAAAGGAGAAAATGCTGGTTACCAGCATTTTCTCCTTTTCCCACAAAGTTTTCAAAGGTTGTCTCCCTCAGGGTCGTTAAAAGTCGGCATAATGTGGTAAAGGGTTAACCCTTTACCACACAATGCTGACTTTTATTGCCTCTTGGAAAGAAGCCTTTGTTTTCTACCCTGACAAAGAAAAACTGTGCCATTTGAGCCACCTTAAAATTGTCGTCTGCAAATACTTGCAATTTGGACAAGGCTAAAATTTTGTTGTCTAGTAAAGGGGTTAAATGCATAAATAAGCTATATCTTAATATTAGGTGCTGGTAGAAATCCATTGAATGCCAAAAGGACTGTTCCCGATACTGAATTAGCTGGTATTGTAGAGAGAGAGAAACAGAAAGGTAAAGTTTGATTTTTTCCTGGAAAATAATACCACAGCAGACACTGCCAGTATTACCTACATGTGATACTAAACATTACAGAACCTGCACCTGTAAAAACAGTATTTCACCACTGTCACATGGGGCTTACATAGCATAATGAGTTTGTTATATATAACAAAGTTCTTCCTCTGTCATGAGATACTATCAAGAAACAATTCATGCTTGATCTCACTTAATCCTTTACCACACAATCCCAACTTTTAACAACCCTTAGAAGGAAGTCTTTTGAAAACATTGTGGAAAAAGGAGAAAATGCTGAATACCAGCATTTTCTCCTCTTTCCACAATGTTTTCTACCCTATCAAAGACTGAAGTCACCAATTTAACCCTTTACCGCACAATGCCACCTTTTGACGCCCCTGGCAAAGAAGCCTTTTGAAAACATTGTAGGAAAAGGAGAAAATGCTGGTAACCAGCATTTTCTCCTTTTCCCACCATGTTTTCAACCCTATCAAACAAAATTTGCACCATTTGAGCCACACTGGAATTGTCGTCTGCAAATGCTTTGAATTTTGACAAGGCTACAATTTTGTCATGTGGTAAAGGGTTAACTACATTTGAAATGTCGTCTGCAACTGCTTCCAATTTGAACCAGTCTAAATTTTGTCGTTTGGTAAAGAGTTAACCCTTTCCCAAACAAGCCCTGGTATTCACGTGTCTGTAGTACAAGTCTTTTGAAAATACTGTGGGAAAAGGAGAAATTGCTCGTAACGAGCAATTTCTCCTTTTCCCACAGTGTTTTCTACCCTTTTGGAGAAGTTTCTGTCATTTTCATCAAATTTAAAATTGTCATCTGCAAACTCTTTCAAATTGGACCGGTCTAAAATTTATTGTTTGGGAAAGGGTTAAGCTCTGAAGAGCTATTAGAGAATGAAACAGGTCAGGGACAGGGATAAAGGATGTTGAACAAAAAGCATCTCTCATGCATATCTTAGTTGTTCTCTTTCCAGCCAAGTTCTGTAATTTTTTAACCCTAACCAGCTAAATAAATGAAACGAAACTTTTTAACCCTTTCCCAAACGACAAATTTTAGACCCTTCCAAACTGAACGAGTTTGCAGACGACAATTTTAAATTTGATGAAAATGGCAGAAAATTCTCAAAAAAAGTAGAAAACACTGTGGGAAAAGGAGAAATTGCTCGTTATGAGCAATTTCTCCTTTTCCCACATTGTTTTCAAAATACTTGTACTGCAGACACGTGAAAACCAGGGCTTGTTTGGGAAAGGGTTAAGCAGATAGTAAAAACCGAAATTTTGCTATTTCATATATATTTTTTGGGGGAAAACTATCACCTTATTGGTCAGTGTAGATCCAAGATCAGACTGCATGTTCTGTGCAATCTGGTCTTGATCTTCACTGTCCACTTAAGGTCCTTGAGTTGAGCCTAGCAGCCTAAAGCTTGAAGTGTATATCATTTTGTTTGCTATAAAATAATACAGGTTTGTTCTATAAATTTTTCAGTGACTGTGTCAATGAAAAATCGGTCAATCACTTTAAATGCACAAAGTATTTTAACAGCAGGTTACGACTTTAAAAGTAGAGATTGGTTTTTCATTAATGTGTTATTTGTCCATTCCAGCACAGCAATGTTCAGATCCCAAATCTATGCATGGAATAGACACTGTGCTTTGTTTGGATACATCAGCTAGCATGAAAGGACAACCATTCCGTAAAGCTAGGGATTTCATCATCAGATTCTTAGAAGGTACATGCATATTTGTCTTCTTTGGTGTTGACGAGTATACCCAATATACTATACTCAATTCAAATTTACTTATTAGAAGATTAACCCTTTACCACACAATCCCGAGTTTTAACAACCCTGAGGAAGAAGGCTGTAGAAAATATTGTGGGAAAAGGAGAAAATGCTGGTAACCAGCATTTTTTTCCTTTTCCCACAATATTTTCAACCCTTCCCAAAACAAATTCCAATTTTTGAGTCAGATTTATATTATCATCTGCAAATGCTTTTGATTTGGACTAGTCTAAAATTTTGTCGTGTGGTAAAGCGTTAAAGCTGCTTGAAACTAAACTGCAAAATGAAACTTGAAAAAGAGAAGTATAAAATTAACTTTTTTCACAATATTGTCCAAAGCTTTCCTACTCAAGTGTTGTAAAACATTTGATTGTTTTGTAAATGTTCAGAAGAAAAAGATGGAACCTCAGAGTTTCATCTGTGTCTACCCTTTGCTATATTTTGTGAGATATTAAAAAAAAAAAAAAAGCTTTGAAATCAAGATATCTGGAATTTTTTACCAGCTGAAAAAATCCATTTCACTTACATTATGCTCAAAGAGCAGATTGTTTGTTTGTCTGTAATTACATAGATGCATGTTTGTATCCTCTTTTGCAGCTATTGTTTTAACCCTTTACCACACAGTCCTGAATTTTAACGACTCTAGGGAGGAATACTTTTGAAAACATTGTGGGAAAAGGGGAAAATCTTGGTAACCAGCATTTTCTCCTTTTCCCACAATGTTTTGTACCTTTTGAAAGACAACTCATGTTTTGGGTTACATTTAAATTGTTGTGTGCAAGTGCTTTCAATTTTGACAAGTCCAAAATTCTCTCATTTGGTAAAGAGTTAAACTAATTTGGCTGAAATTTAAAAGGAGGCCTTTCTGTCATGGGAACTTGTGTACCTGCATTTTCATCATGATTGGTAGATTATTCACAGAAGTTATTGCCCTTCGAATCTTTTCCTGATCCATTGGCAAGGTCACAGGTGGGGGCTAGGCATCTGCCAGTGATAGTTTTATTTTGTTACATAAAACAGGGAACAAAAATGTTAGAAAATGAATTTTGTCCTATGTTGGCTGACTTTTCTTCCTTTAGGTTTGGGTGAATCATCATCAGAATATAGTCTTGAAGAAAATGTTGCCATAGTTACATATGGAAACAGTAATCAAGTATTACAACATTTGACCAAAGATTACAGTTTGGCACGCAGTAAATTAGGTAAGTTCTTGTATGTATGGCCAGGCTTTGTGTATATATAAATGCACATACAAACACTGCTTTAACCCACTTTCATTTTCTTCTCAACTCTGTATCAAATGACAAAATTTTAGACTTGTTCAAATTCAAAGCTGTTGTAGACAACATCTAAAATTCCACTCAAATAACCAAATTTGCCTATGAAAGGGTACAAAACACTGTGGGATATATGGAAAATGCTGCTTAACACCATTTTCTCATTTTCCCACAGTGTCTTCAAAAGGTCACTTCCTCAGGGCAGTTAGAACACAGGATTGTTTGGTAAATGGTAAAATTTTGTGAGAAAAGGAGCAGGCTACAGAATGTGCAGGCTTATCCCGTAGATGTACCCTTCATCTTGAGCCTCTCATCCATTATAGTCCCAAAATTTTGCAGAAGCGCTTACAGGATCATTAATAAATGAGCTGCACTCCAGCAAAAGGGGGCTAATTGCATCCCCATTATGCAAATGTCATCATTTGACATCACATGATCATGGATCCATTAAATCCAATTTGTCTGACAATGGACTTAATCATGAAGTAAACTCGTCCTTGGACATGCAGAAAATTGATCAATAGCAAAAAGTTTTGGCCCAGGTCACCCTGCACAGAGTGCGCAGGCTGACCAGGGTTGATACTTTTTGCAGATGCATTAGGCCTCCTTTATACAGAGCATGGCTCAAACCAAAATGAAGGAACTTTACCATTGCACTTGTATGTCATTTATTCTTAGAGTTGGTTGCAGTATTAACCCTTTACCAAACAATCCCGGGTTTTCACGACCCTAGGAAAGAAGGCTTTTGAAAACATTGTGGGAAAGGAGAAAATGCTGGTATCCAGCATTTTCTCCTTTTCCCACAATGTTTTCTGCTCTATCAGAGAGCTTAAGCCTGTTTGTTCCAAAGCTGAATTTGGCGTCTGCAAATGCTTTGAAATTGGACTAGTCTAAAATGTCGTGTGGTAAAGAGTTAACCTTTATCCTGAAGTGAAACTTTCAAGCCGATAGTAAAATCCCCAATATTGTCATTTCAAAGGTATTTCTAGGGGACAGATATCTCTGTATCACAAAGTGTAGATTCAGGATCAGACTGCACGTTCTGTGCAGTCAGGTCTTGATCTACACTGTCTGCAAAAGGTCCTTGAGTCAAGCTTAGCAGCCTAAAGATTAACACTGAATCCTATCAGAAGTATCCAAACATGATATGGAAGAATACTAACAGTTCCCTTATGTTTCCGATCTGTACAGTAACAATGCAGTAACATTGCAGATATTTGTAGTAGCCTTTTGTATATGATTGGTGAAATTGTAGTTTATTCTTCAGAGTTGCTGAAGCCTGATGGTCCTTCTCCACTGTGGCTTGGAATAGGTTTATGCTTGACAGAACTGTCGACCAGAGGTAAATGTTTGAATCTTTATCAAAACATAGATATGAGCCATGCTCTGACAAAAGGGGGCTTAATGCATCTGCAAAAAGCATCGACTCAGTCCGCACAGGCTGACCTAGGCCAAAACGTTTTGCTGTTGGTCAGTTTTCTGTAGGTCTAAGGACCAGTCTACCTCATGAGTCAGTTGGTTGTTAAAAAAAGTGGCTACTATGGATCTGTAATTATGTGATTGCTTGATAGGTATAATGCATCATGGAGATGCATTAAGCCCCCATTTGCCAGAGTGTGGCCACAGCTAATTTGTTCCTGTGATTCTAAATTATATTATAATTTAGAATCCCAGGAACAAATTAGCTGTGGCCACGGCATAGCTATGATATTGTTGAGAGTTGGATAAAACGCTAAGCAAACAATTTCAGTGCTTTAGTGCTTTATTAACCCTTTACCAATCCAACCCAAGTTTTAAAGACCCTAACATAGGAGGATTTTGAAAACTTTGGTGGAATAGGAGAAAATGACGGTTACCAGTATTTTCTTCTTTTCCCACACTGTTTTCTATAATTCCAAAGACAAATCTCGTCAAGTGAGTCTGTAGGTAAAAAATAATTTACCTATATTAACAATTTAACAATTTATTACAGGTGGTTCTTGTACCATGGATTCTCAGACAGTTTTACCCAGAATTATCATCATTTCTGACTTCTTTGCATCAGTGAGAAATGTTCTACAAGGGCCAGACATCAGACAGTTAGATCAGAAGGTCTGTATAAAGACATAGAGAATTTTTTTTTTCCTGTGAAAGATCAAAATTTATTTCATGCTTTTTTGTAGTTCATCGAAAAATAATGGTGGATTATGGTTTGATATTTCATGGTTACAACCTGTGAAAATACAGATTTTATATTTTCTAACTCTTAATTGAAGGCAGAAACAGTTCCCGCACACTAGTCACCTAGGTAATCAGTGCGTGCCATTCAAATGAAGGGAAATATGATGTAATTTATGCTATATTTCTCGCGCTTTACATGATATTGTAATGTGTTGTTATGTGAGTGGGGGTACGCCATGGGGAATTATGGGGATTTTGATGAAAGTTCCAACAAAGTAGGGGTTAGAAGCATGAAATGAATAGAATATTTGTTTTTTTTTTCGGTGAAAGATCGAAATTTATTTCATTGAGTGAACATCATCAGTAATATTTTCATGAGGGGTGCAGTCACGAGTGAAAATAATATCAATGATGTTCACTCGATGAAATAAATTTCAATCTTTCACTGAAAAAAAAACCCAAATAGCCTATATTTATTTCTAGTGAGCGTCATCGGTAATATTTTCACAAGTGACTGTGCCACTTGTGAAAATATTATGGTAACATTCACAAAATGAAATAAATTTCGATCTTTCACCAAAAAGAATATTCTATTTATTTCATGTTTCTAACCCCCTTTTTGGGGGCGGACTAGAAAAGTACAGGGGAGCTCTCGTTATTTTGCGTACCAGTGAGTTTATCATAGGTATATTCACTGGTCAAAACAGTGAAATAATCAAACCATAATCCACCATTATTTTTCAATAAAGTGCCAAAAAGAATGAAATAAAAGATGCCTCTTTTTATAGCCAGGCCTGGTAGCTCAGGCAGTAACATACAGGGCTTGAAACTAGGACGTTGCCGGTTCCCCAGCTCAACCAATTTCGTCCAAAGGATTGATGATAATCATTACAACAGGATATGAATCATGCTCTGGCAAAAGGGGGCTAATTGCATCTTCATGATGCATTATACCAAGCAAGTTATCGCCTAACTATTTTTTCATTATATCCATTTTCTCAAACAAATGACTAAATCCTGAGGTATAATGGTCCTTGGACATGCAGAAAATTGACATTGCTGTAAAAGGTAGGAAATAACTCTGTAAGTTGTATTAAATGTTATGTATACATGTATTCCTTTAACCCTTTCCCAAACAGCAAATTTTGGATTGGTCCAAATTGAAAAAGTTTGCAGACGACAATTTTAAATTTGATGAAAAAGGCAGGAAGTTCTCAAAAAGGGTAGAAAACACTGTGGGAAAAGGAGAAATTGCTCGTTACGAGCAATTTCTCCTTTTCCCACAGTGTTTTCAAAAGACTTGTACTGCAGACACGTGAAAACCAGGGCTTGTTTGGGAAAGGGTTAAAATTTCATGCTTAACCAAGTTGAGCATGAGAACAGTTATTTTTAGCACCGAGCCTGTGTGCATAACTGAGAATGTTATCAAAAGCCTTCTTACTCTGAGTTGTGAAAACAAGAGTATTAACCCTTACCAGACCATCTGTAGTTTTAGTGAACCTAAAGAAGAAGACTTTTGAAAACATTTTGGAAAAAGGAGAAAATGCTGATAGCCAGCATTTTCTCCCTTTTCCAGAATGTTTTCTACCCTTCCAAAAGTAGGTGTCAATTTTTGTGATACATTTTATATTTCGTCCACAATTCCTTCCATTTAAACAAGTCTAAAACTTTGTCATTTGGTAAAGGGTTAACACATGCTTGCATCCTACTGTTTTTTGTTTTCAGGGAAATTCTGAAGTTACAGGCTTAATTGGTAAAAATAAGAAGACTTGCACATTTAACTTTGTGATGGTCAAACAGAGAAGTAACATGGTATTAAAACAATATACTTTTGTAAACTGATACATTTTGACTTTGTATTTTGGTAAAGTTCTTTAGATAAATTATTAGAACTGCAAAAGTGCATATATTTATTCATTCATGCTATTCATTCATTTATGTAGTTTGGGCATTGCAGTTGAATATATTGCTTCATAGAAACTGTTTGGACCACAAAATTGAATACATTTCTTTTAAAATTCAGGACTTTTCTTTTAAAACATGAATTATTTGCTGCAGATACATAGAGGATATTTGGTTTTTTTTTCGGTGAAAGATCAAAATTTATTTCATTGAGTGAACATCATCGGTAATATTTTCACGAGTGGCTGTGCCACTTGTGAAAATATTACCGATGATGTTCACTCGATGAAATAAATTTCAACCTTTCACCAAAAAAACAAATATTCTATTTATTTCATGCTTGTAACCCCTATTTTGATGGTACTTTCGTCAAAATCCATTACAGTTGCTTTCGGTAATTTCCCGTGGCGTATCCCCCTCACATAACAATGCATTAACAATATTACGTAAAGCGTGAGAAATATATGGTAAATGTACATAAATTACATCACATTTCCCTCTATTTGAATGGCATGGGCTGATTACCTAGGTAACTAGTGCACAGGAAATGCTGTTTCCGCCTTCAGTTGAAGAGTTAGAAAATATAAAAATCTGTATTTTCACTGGTTGTAACTATGAAATATCAAACCATAATCCACCATTATTTCTCGATAAACTACCCAAAAAGCATGAAATAAATTACAATATCTACACATACTAAGGGTGTAACATCTATAACACACACTACCCTACTTAACCCTTAGAGTACCGTATAAACCTAACAGACACTTTTAGTCTAGAAATAAGATCGTAATTGGAGTAATTTCAAGGTTGCCCTTGTCTGGAATATCCGGACAAAGATCAGACTGGCTGCAAAGGCAACTAAAGTAGTGAAAGAAGCTTTAGGTAAAAAATGTTTTGGTCTCATTACAGAATACCCTCAATCCCTTCATTATGTAGCAGTCTTGAATTGGAGTGTTAACCCTTTCCCAAATGACAAATTTTGGACTGGTCCAAATTCAAAGACTTTGCAGACGACAATTTTAATTTTGATGAAAATGGCAGAAAGGTCTCAGAAAGGGTAGAAAACACTGTGGGAAAAGGAGAAATTGCTCGCTACGAGCAATTTCTCCTTTTCCCACAGTGTTTTCAAAAGACTTGTACACGTGAAAACCAGGGCTTGTTTGGGAAAGGGTTAAATTATTCTCAAGTTCCTGTGATACCGCTATGTACTATAAACATGTATAATTGTTTGAGTCATGCTCTGGCAAAAGGGGGCTTAATGCATCTGCGTGGTGCATGATACCAAGCAAGGCATCACGGTATTACACATCCCTAACATCTGTTCTGTAGAACAGCCTACTGAATCATGAGGTACACTGGTCCTTTGACATGCAGAAAATTGACCCAAAGCAAAAAGTTTTGGTCCAGGTCAGCCTTTGCAGACTGTGCAGGCTGACCTGCATCGATAGTTTTTTAGCTCCACTGGCCGAAGGCCAGCGAGCTATTGTCATGGCATTGTGTCCGTCGTGCGTCCGTTCGTCCGTTCGTCCGTGCGTGCGTCCGTAAACTTTTTCTTTAAAAAACTTCTCCTCAGAAACTATTGACTGGATTTTTACCAAATTTCACAGGAATGTTCCTTTGGTGGTCCTCGTTCAAATTCCTTCAAATAATTGTGTTCCATGAAGAATTCTGGTTGCCATGGCAACTAAAGTAAAAAACCTTTAAAAATCTTCTCCTCCCAAACCGCTATTTGGATAGCATTATTATTTTGCAGGAATGTTCCTTAGATACAGGTTTACAGAATTCCTTTAAAAAAAAATGATCTGTCAAAAAACATGGCTTTTATGGGAGACTCATTTTCCTTTTATGGTATAAAGTAAAATCTTTGAAAAATTTCTTCTCTAAAACTATTCATTGGATTTCATTGTTGTTTTGCAGGTAAGTTCCTATGGTGGTTGTCTGCCAAATTGTTTCTATGGTGGTTGTATACCAAATTCCTTTTAAAAAAATGATACACCTAAAAACACATTTTTTTATAGACAAGGCTTATATTTCAAAAAAATGTTCTTCTCCAAAACTATTTATTGTGTTAGTTTTATCGACTAACAAAGAAAAAGGAAGAAAATTGGATGGACTTGACCTAGTCAGGGCTGTCCTATTTAAGCCCACACATTTTCCTTGGTATTAAGATCACAATTTACTCCAATGATATGCTATTAGTTAGTACTAGTAATAAAATATCACTGGCCATAAATAAGATAAAAGCTTGAGCACCTTTCACAACTTGAGCTTTTCAATTTTGCCTTATTACTAAGCCTGAGTAACCATGCCAAGATAAAAAAGAAAAAGTATTTTAATAACAAAACCCCCATGTTGTAGGTACTATATAGTCCTTTTGATATAGAACAAGAGAACCTCTGCACTTTTAATTTTTATTAGTTCTGGTAAAGGTTTGTTGACCTACTAATGAGTAAATGCAGAGTGGACAGAAGGGGTGTAAATCCTGGTGACCTAGTACAGAGTGGGACCTCACAAGTTTTTTCCATACCTTTTTTCTTCAGTGAGCTAAAATGCAGGATTGAGTGGTAATTGTTAAAAACTTCCTTTCGCCATTATAGAAATATCAGGCCTGTGGAGCGATACAGGCGCTCAAGCGCCTCTAGTTTTCAGATGCATTAAGCCTGCTTTTCATAGAGTATGGCTAATATAAGTTAACTACAGGTATCATACATTACTTATTATTTTTCAGACACTCTTGCAACAGATGGGAAGAGATCAGTTGTTTACAACAGATGATGTGTTTTATCTGTCTCAATACTTCAGAGCTCAGGTAAAATACTTTTTCTTCTACTTAGCCCATTACCAAACAATCCAGGGTTTTAACAGCCCTGGGGAAGAGGCCTTTTGAAAACATTGTGGGGAAAGAAGAAAATGCTGTTAACCAGCATTTTCTTCTTTTCCCACAAGGTTTTCTTACCTTCCAAAGGCTTTCAGTTTTTGTATTATGTAGTCATGTTGAATTTGTCATCTGCAAATGCTTTCAATTTAGACAAGTCAAAACTTTTGTTGTGTGGTAAAGAATTTTACTTGCAATCTGAGTTGACATGAAAGGAAAATTTTGTATTTATATGCACTTTAAGGGTTAACTCTTATGCTCCTGAAACAGATTTATAGCAGAGGACCTTGAAAACTTCTTTGCGTGTCAGAGATAATAAACATTAACCCTTAAGCTGCTAATCGCGACCCACTGACCTTTTGCTGACAGTGTAGATCAAGATCAGACTGCACAGAACATGCAGTCTGATCTTTGATCTACACTGTCCGATACAGTATTTTCTTTCAGGTTAAATCAACTTTGAAACCGCAATGTTTGGGCTTTTAGTATTGAGTAGAAATTTGCATTCAATTTTTTCAGCAGCTTAAGTGTTAACTCCTGCAACAAACAACAACATTTTAGACTTGTCCAAACTGAAAGCCTTTGCAGATAAAAAATAAAATGTGGCTTAAATGAAACTTCTTGCTCTTGGTCATTAAAATAGGCCACAATCCCTTCAACATCAGTTTCATGATCAGCAAGACATATAAAGTCCTTGGCTGCCAGTAATCTCAGAAATTTGGATGGGTCAAGACTGGAAGCACATGCAGATGACAAAGAAAAATGCTTCTCAAAGGATAGAAAACATTGTAGAAAAAAGGAGAAAATGGTGGTCACCATCATGTTCTCATTTCACCACAACATTTTCAAAGTGCTATTTTTTCAGGGTTGTTTAACATTTTACCACACAAGTCAAATTTTAACGACCTTTATGGAGGAATCCAGCATTTTCTACTTTTCCCTACCCAAAACAAATTTCAGTTTTGGAGTCACATTAACTTTGTTGTCTGCAAATACTTTCAGTTTGGAAAAGTGTAAAATTGCGTTGTTTGGTAAAGGGTAAAGGAGGGATTTCTTGGTAAGGTTAAAAAAAAAGAGCTGTCTTTGATCTTTCCAGAATCTGGTAAATATTGTTCTAACAGAGAGGGTAGGTCAAGAAGTGGATGAGCAATTTATACGTAATGCAGTTAAACAACGAGGAATGACTGAACGTTGGCAGGTAAGGTTTATTGATCAGATTTTGTACTAATGATCAAATTGTTATTTTTGGAAATGGTTTACTGAGCCCAGCAGCTCAGTCTGTAATATACAGTATACAAACCTTGAAATATCTGGGCAGGGGCAGGGAATGACTGGAAGGATGGGAGTGGGGGGGAGGATAAGGGGAGTGGTTTCAGTCCCCTGATGGACTAATTCCTTTCCAAGGATTAATGATAGTCATTGTTACAGGATTTATTCCTCTCTCATCCCTAATCGTTTTTTTTGCGATGGTTTTGTTGGAAAGATTGCCAGTAGTTTTGAAAGAATATTGTGCAAAGAACTGGTAATAGAAACTCCAGGAAAGCATTGATAAGTGCTCTGGCTGCTGTTATATAACTGAAATGTTGGAAACAGCATTTAAGACCATACAATTGATTGATTGATTGATTGATTGATTGATGGATTGTATGGTGTTTCAACATTATTTCAGTTATATCGCAGCAGCCAGTGCACCTATCCATGCTTTCCTGGAGTTTCTTTTTACCAGTACTCCGCACAATATTCTTTCCAAGCCACTGGCTGCTTTCCCACATAACCATTGCTGAAACAATGGTCACCAGTGAGAGAGGAATGAATCCTGTTGCAATGACTATCATCAGTCCTCGGAAAAAAATTGGCCAAGCAGGGGATCGAACGAGCGACCTCCTGTTCTCAAGTCCTGTATGCTACTGACTGAGCTACAGGGCTTGGCTAAGACCATACAAACAAAATCAGAACAGAAATAGCTTTTTCATGAATTATGGTCTTTAACCTTTTACCACACTTACCACACAATCATGAGTTTTAATGACTCTGAGAAAGAAGCCTTTCGAAAACATTGTGAGAAAAAAAGAAAATGCTTGTAACCTGCATTTTGATGAGTTTTGATGACCCTGAGGAAGAAGCCTTTTGAAAACATTGTGGAAAAAGGAGAAAATGCTGTTTACCAGCATTTTCTCCGTTTCCCGCAGTGTTTTCTTCCCTATCAAAGAAAAAGTCCATGGTTTGTGCTACATTGAAATTGTCCTCCGCAAATGCTTTTGATTTGGACAAGTCTAAGGTTTTGTGAGTGGAAAAGAGTTCAGACCAAATGCATGGCTTAACCCTTTACCACACAATCCCGACTTTTAATGACCCTGACAGAGAGGGCTCTTGAAAACATTGTGGAAAGAGGAGAAAATGCTGGTAACCAGCATTTTCTCCTTTTCCTACAATGTTTTTTACCTTATTAAAGATAGAAATCATCATTTAAGCAACATTTCATTTGTCGTCTGCAAATGCTTTGAATTTGATCTCGTCCAAACATTTGTTGTTTGGTAAACAGTTAACTCTTTACAACACAATCCCGACTTTTAACAACCCTGAGGAAGAAGGCTTTTGAAAACATGGTGGGAAAAGGAGAAAATGCTGGTAACCAGCATTTTCTCCTTTTCCCACAATGTTTTCTAGCCTTCCTACAACAAATTTCAATTTTTCAGTCACATTTATTTTGTTGTCTGCATATCCTTATAATTTGGACCAGTCTAAAATGTTGTTGTTTGGTAAAGAGTTCAGGAACCAGTCAGCTTATTATCTGGCTGTTAACCCTTTCCCAAACAATAAATTTTAGAATGGTCCAATTTGAAAGAGTTTGCAGATGACAATTTCAAATTTGATGAAAATGACAGAAAGTTCTCCAAAAGGGTAGAAAACACTGTGGGAAAAGGAGAAATTGCTTGTTACGAGCAATTCTCCTTTTCCCACAGTGTTTTCAAAAGACTTGTACTACAGACACATGAAAACTAAGGCCTGTTTCGGAAAGGGTTAAACACTAAATGCAGATGGCAGACTGAGACAATCTCTCTGTCAAAGAAATACATTAATTCCACTGTATTAACAAATCAACATACTCCAGTACTTTGAACAAGCCAACCCCTCTGTTTTTTATGAAGCTATGCAAATGCAGGAGGCCAGGGTAGTAATATGTGTGAGCCATGCTATTTGAAAAGGGGGTTTAATGCATCTGCAAAAAAGTATCGACCCAGGTCAGCCTGCGCAGTCTGCACAGGCTGACCAGGGCCGGAACTTTTTGCTATTGGAAAATTTTCTACATGTCAAAGGACCAGTCTAATCGTTGATTCAATCAATTATGACTGACTTGGTGTTATGCATCATGGAGATGTATACATTAACTCGTTACCACACAATCCCGAGTTTTAACGACCCTGAGAAAGAAGCCTTTTGAAGAAAACATTGTAGGAAATGGAGAAAATGCTGGTAACCAGGATTTTCTCCTTTTCCCACAATGTTTTCTACCCTATCATAGACAAATTCTTTTACTTGACCAACATTTAAATTGTCGTCTGCAAATGCTTTCAATTTGAACAAGTCTAAAATTTAGTAGTTTGGTAAAGAGTTAACCCTTTACCGCACAATGATGCCTTTTGACGCCCCTGGGAAAGAAGCCTTTTGAAAACATTGTGGGAAAAGGAGAAAATGCTGGTAACCAGCATTTTCTCCTTTTCCCACAATGTTTTCTACCCTATCAAAGAAAAAATGCACCATTTGAGCCACATTGACATTGTCGTCTGCAAATGCTTTCAATTTGGACAAGGCTAAAATTTTGTCGTCTGGTAAAGGGTTAAAACCCTTTCCACAGAGCATGGCTCATGTAGATTAGTTTTTCAAAGATAATTCATACAAATTTTGGCAGATTTATGAATATGGGATAACATTGCAATGAAGAATTACTCCTTTCTATAGAGTCCGAATTACAAGTATATGAGCTTTGTGATGCATTTTACATGTACCACGTAATTCTACCTCTATAAAAGCCATTTTTCTAACAGATGGCTTAATTCTGAGGGAGAATGGTCATTGGACATGCAGAAAATGTGCCAAAAGCAAAACCCAAGTCAGCCTACTTGACCTGCACAGCCTGACTTGGGTTGATACTTTTTGCAGATGCATTAAACTCCCTATTCACAGAGCAAGACCCATATATATATATATATATATATATGTGTGTGTGTGTGTGTGTGTGTGTGTGTGTGTGTGTGAAGTTCAACTATATACATATATTTCTATTTTTTTCTGATTTCACTCATTGAACAGAGAGATGTTATTGAACTTGTGAAAGAAAAGACACCAAAGACTCAGGCTGTAGAGGAAGTTAATTACATGCTGGTTCCCAACTCCACAGAATCTTATGCTGCAGGAATAGATGAACCAGCGGAACCAGAATTCGGAGCACGTATCAAGGCAAACCCTAACTGGGCTGGGTACCATTCCAGACAAGGAATGAGTGGAGTTGTTGTTGCACCGAGAAAGAATGGTATGCCATCCTTTAGCTAGTTAAAATTGATGATAGTCATTGGGACAGGACTCTTCCTCTCTCACCAATTATTGTTTCAATTATGGATATCTTTTAAAAGCAGCCAGTGGCTCGTAACCAGTGATTTCTCCTTTTCCCCAAGTGTTTTTCTACAATATCAAAGAAAAGTCTGTTCATTTGATGATTTGTTGTCTGGAAATTTCTTCAATAAGAACAAGTCTGAAATTCTCCTGTCTTGTAAAGAGTTGATGCTTTGCCAAACAATCCTGAGTTCCAACATCTGCAAAAAAGAAAGCTTTTGAAAACATTGTGGGGAAAAAACAAAATGCTGGTGACCAGCATTTTCTCCTTTTCCTACAAAGTTTTCTAATGCTTGAAAAAAAAAGTTATGTCTCAAGTAACAATCAATTTATGGTTTGCAAATGCTTTTAATTTGGAAGTCATCTGGAAAATGGAAAAGGAGAAGGAAATCAAAAGCGAAGGATGTACAGTTTAATAGTGTATTAAGGTACAGATCTACTTATAAAGCTGAAATTTTGTGCTCAGCTGAGAGGAGCATGAAAGGAATTTTGATAAGCAATTGCACAGCTTTTTTTTGTAACATTTGCTCCTTTTCTTACAGGCAATAACAGAATCATGCTCTGTGAAAAGGGGGCTTGATATAGTTATCTCTGTGATCCATTATACCAATCAAGTCATCACGTAATTATGAATCCGTTTAATCTATTTTGTTTAACAACTGACTAGACCATAAGGTAGAACGGTCCTCCGACATGCAGAAAATTTAGATAAAGCAAAAAGTTTCAGCCCATGTCAGCCTGCGTGGACTGCGCAGGCTGACATGGGTCGATACTTTTTGCAGATGCATTAAGCCCCCTTTTGCCAAAGCAGGACTGGTATATTTCCACTCATTTTGCATTCCTCTTGTAGGTTTCCTAAAAGTTCAGTGGGAAGATGGGACACAAGAGAAAGTGAAGTACGGAGCTGATGATGAATATGACATAGTTGTTGATGAAAGAGAGCCAGGAGATGAGAAATTGAAGATTGGAACTGTAGTAGAGAGAGGTTATTTTTTCATTTTTCACCTGTTACTCTATTTTATACAGTCTTATGAACAATCCTATATTCTCTGTGTTTTATACAGTCCTATAAAGAATCCTTTATTCTCTGACATAGTCACAACAAATCAATAATGTTATCAAGCCTCCTGTTCTGTTTTAAGTTAACCTTGAAACCACTGTTTGAATTACATGTATATGAAAAATCAAAACTAACTGTGACTGAAAAAATCATGCAATTTCAGTTTAAGCAGTCTGATCTTGATCTTCATCATCTGCAAAAGCACATTAAGTGCTTTTGATGGTCTAAAGGTTCATAGGATTTTTTTTTTTTAACCATTGACCGTCTCATCATGGGCTTTCATTTGATGACATCAAATATTATAATTCTGTCGATACAATAGTTTTCAGAATTATCTCTGTCAAAATTGGAAATTAGTTTGTGCATCCACCAACAAAGGTAAGTTTTTTATTAACTTTATATCATCCTAGAATTGAAGGAAAAAACCTAAAAAAAGGTGCTGACAAATCTAGACAGAGATTAAACCCAGATACTACCAGTGATGTGGTTAGGGAATACTGATAAATGACAGAGACTTTAGGTTTGGTGTGCATGAATGATCTTAATTATTGGGCAAGACTAAAAATGGAATTGGCTGAATTGAATTTGTACACAGTAATGTTGTATTTTGCTAATAAGGTAAAATTGGTAGATAATTATTTTGTGAGCCTGAAACATCTTTTAACCCTTTACCAGACAACAAGATGTTAGACTTGTCCAAGTTTAAAACTTTTGTTACTGAATGGTGAAATTTGTCTTTGTGAGAGTAGGAGACATTGTTGGAAAAGGAAAAAATGCTGGTTGCCAGTTTTTTTCTATTTTTCTCACAAAATATTTTAAAAGGCTTTTTCCTCAGGGTCATCAGACACAGATTTTTGTGGTTAACATTTAATATATATCTGGCTGTAGACAACATTGTTTTTGGTCATTCATCAGGACAATTTTTGAGTATTGTTCAAAAAAGAAATCACCATCTCTCTCATTGCCACGGTGTTTACATACATATTGATGTATTTAACATCACTATTATCATTAACCCCAATTAGACTAAGATTTTTGAAAGTCTTTTGCTGCTTATATTTCAGTTGGTATTTATAAGTGAAAATGATTAAAGTCAGGCCATACTCATTCCTCTTGGTGCTTTGATTTTTTAATCCTGCAGGTCAAGACTGGCGCTGGGCAAATCAAGATGGTGGGCCCGGAAATATTGGAGTTGTATGCAGTTATGATGAGAAAAAAATGGTCGTAGAGGTTAGTGGAGAGAGCAGAATATCTGTCTAACGTAGCATCTGAATAAATTATGAAATTAAAATGTTGGTGTAAAGTCTGACTTTTTTTCAAGAAAGTGTTTACTTCTCAGTAAAAAATAAGCAACATTATTTACAAGTATAAGCGTTTACCAAACAATCCTTGGTTTTAACCACCCGAAAAAAAAGCCTTTTTGAAAACATTTTGGGAATAGGAGAAAATGCTCATAATTGCTCATAAAATCCAGTTATTTATGCAATATTTAATTGTCGTCTGCAAATGCTTTGAATTGAGACAATTCAAAGACTTTTTTGTTTGTTAAAGGGTTAACTCACAATCTTCAGCAGTGAATTTGCAGCTGACCACTATAGAACACCTTTGTGAAATGAAGATAAGCAGCAAATAGATTTTGAGGCAGTGTGGCAACAACATAAGTTGCTCAATAACCTTTTACCACAGCATCCCAAGCTTTAATGACCTTGCAAGAAAAATATTTTGAAAACATTGTGGGGAAAAGGAGAAAATGCTGGTAACCATCATTTTCTCCTTTTCCTGCAATGTTTTCTAACCTTTCATAGAAAAATCCAGTCATTTGAGCACTAATACTTTCATTTTAGATGAGTCTAAAATTTTGTCATTTGGTAAAGATTTAAGAAGGGGAGTGGGGGATCAGTTGTATTTTACAGGTTTGGTGAATATGTTTAACTATTAGAATTAAGGCTTGTTAAATAAATATATTTTTATACCTAGTCAAGTGATTGTTTTCAACCCTTTACCACACAATCCCAACCCTGAACGACCCTGAGAAAGAAGGCTTTTGAAAACATCGTTGGAAAAGGAGAAAATGCTGGTAACCAGCATTTTCTCCTTTTCCCACAATGTTTTGTACCCTTTCCAAAACAAATTTCAGTCTTTCAGCCACATTTATCTTGTCTTCTGCAAATGCTTTGAATTTTGACTGGTCTAAAATTTTGTTGTTTGGTAAACAGTTAAAGGGGAAGGGGAGGGGTATACAGGACTTCAGCCACACAATAGGTGCATGTACATGAATGTGAATATTTGCATCTTCACCTCCTTCCATTATGCAGTCATTGTTTTCAAAAGATTGTTTTTTCCCAAGCAAGCCCTGGTTTTCACGTGTCTTCAGTACAAGTCGTTTGGGAAAGGGTGAAAGGGGAAGGGGAGGGGTATACAGGACTTCAACCACACAATAGGTACATGTGCATGTATGTGAATATTTGCATCATCGTTTCCTTCTATTATGCAGTCATTGTTTTCAAAAGATTGTTTTTAAAGGGGAAGGGAAGGGGTATACAGGACTTCAACAACACAAAAGATACATGTATGTGAATATTTGCATCATCATTTCCTTCCATTATGCAGTCATTGTAAATCAAAATCTGTAGATTTTAGAGACTTACTTTTAGAGACTTATTTCACTTGTCTGCTTAGAAGTGCTGAACATTCATCCTCCTTTGAATGTAGACATTCCTCTGAACAATAAATGTAAGGATTGAACATATTTCCTCTCTGTTAATTAACCCTTAAATGCCTTTCATGACAATAGTTGCATTTGCAGCCAGTGTAGATTATGATCAGGCTGCACAGAATGTGCAGCTTGATCTGTGATCTACACTGTCTGCTTTGCTGAATCACTGTAGACAAAGGCAACCATGAAATTGCAACTATTTGGGTCATATTCCTAAGATGAAAATGTTGGATGGGTTTATTCGGCCTTTTAAGGGTTAACCCAGTACCACACAATTCCAAGTTTTGATAACCCTTAGAAATAAGGGCCTTTTGAAAACATTGTGGGAAAAGGAGAAAATGCTAGAACCAGCATTGTTTTCCTTTTCCGACTATGTTCTCTACTCTAACAAAGATGGAAACAATCATTTGAGCTACATTTAATCCTTTACCACACAGTCCAGACTTTTAACGACCCTGAGAAAGAAGCCTTTTGAAAATATTGTGGGAAAAGGAGAAAATGCTGGTAACCAGCATTTTCTCCTTTTCCAACAATGTTTTCTACCCTTCCCAACACAAATTGCAATTTTTGGATCACATTCATTTTGCCGTCTGCAAATGCTTTTAATTTGGACCGGTCTAAAATTTTGTCGTGTGGTAAAGAGTTAAGTTGTGGTCTGCAACTGCTTTCAATTTGGTCGAGTACAAAATTTTATTGTTTGGTAAAGAGTTGAAGCAGCAGCAGGAATAATGAGTCACTTTCTATGACAGTTCATATGATTTTACCTTTTTCAGGTGATTTGGCATCAAGGTGGGAAAGGAAATTATCGCTATGGTTACAAGGGAAGGTTTGATGTTACTGTCAGGCAAGTTTTGATGTCGTGATTGTCATTGTTTATCATTTGTGGGATAAGTTTTGTCAGATAGATTTTAAATTGACTCCGGTCTTGCAGGCATACATGAACCATTTACAAGACCACCCTGAGTTTTGATAGCCCAGAGAGAGAAGACCTTTGAAAAGATTGTGGGAAAGATTGTGCGAAAAGTAGAAAATGCTGGTAACCAGCATTTTCTCCTTTTCCCACAATGTTTTCTACCCTTTCAGATACAAGTTCTATCATTTTTACCACATTTAGTTTGTTGTCAGCAAGTGCTTTAACCCTTTACTGCACTATGCCGCTTTTTGACGCTCCTGGGATAGAAGCCTTTTGAAAACATAGTGGGAAAAGGAGAAAATGCTGGTAACCAGCATTTTCTCCTTTTCCCACAATATTTTCTACCCTATCAAAGAAAAGTTGTACCATTTGAGCCACATTGAAATTGTCATCTGCAAATGCTTTCAATTTGGACCAATCTTAAATTTTGTAGTTTGGTAAAGAGTTAATATTGTTGGTTCCTCCACAGAGATACCTATACTACTGAAACATTTGGTGCATTTGCATCTAGCTGGGCTCTTTTTGAGCTGTAGTATTTGCTAACAGATGTCAGATATCCATTGGTCAATAATTTCAAAGTTTCTTCTCAGAAAGTATATGTTCAATATTCATATGCAGCCCCTTTCATAGGGGCTGATTGTTCAGATATCTAGGTCATTAGACCAGTATGGCGACTATTGCTCACAATAGAAAAAAAAGTTTAACCCGTTACCACACAATCCCGACTTTAAATGACCCTGAGATAGAGGCCTTTTGAAAACATTGTGGGAAAAGGAGAAAATGCTTGTAACCAGCATTTTCTCCTTTCCCCACAATGTTTTCTATCCTTCCTAAAATAAATTTTGATTTTTGAGTCACATTTACTTTTTCATCGGCAGATGCCTTGCATTTGGTCAAGTCGAAAAATTTGTTGTATGGTAAAGAGTTAACTCCTTCTCTACTAGTTCAAGAAATTCCACTTTTTTTTTTTTTTGAGGTCTAAAAGAAGATTTCCACTGCTTTTGAATATGAATTGCATCATAGTCTAGCATCTGGTAGCGGATGGTGTAGATCAAAGATCAGACTGCATGTTCTGTGCAGTCTGATCTTGATCTACACCATCCGCAGAAGGTACTAATGTCATCATCAGTATTGAAATAGTTAATGCTGCCTCTTCATAGGGGTGGGCAGATCGTCAATATCTAGGTCATTAACATTTTACTACACAATCCAGAGTTTAAATGATCCTGAGAAAGAAGTCTTTTGAAAACATTGTTGGGAGGGGAGAAAATGCTGGTAACCAGCATTTTCTCCTTTTCCCACCATTTTTTCTGTCCTTTTACAGACAAATCTCACCGTATGAGCCATATCTAATTTGTGGTTTGCAAATGCTTTTAATTTGGACAAGTGTGAAATTAGGCATTTGGTAAAGGGTTAAACCAGTGTGCCTACTATTGTTAAAAAAATTATGTGTATAGAAATTGGAATCTTTCTATTGTTTCATCGTTCCAGTTGAACATTACTCTACCATACCCTGATTCTTTTTAGAAAAGGGGGTCCTATGACTGAGTTCATGATGGAAAATACATTGAATAAGATCCACATGGACTGGTTGTGATTCATCTAATTTAAAACATATTGTAACGGTCTTTTTTTTTTTTGTTTTCTTACAGAAAAAGTAAGGACAGAATGGCAATGTCAGAACAGTAAGGCAGACATGAACAACAAAAAGTAATAATGTGAATATTTACCTTCTAGAAAATGAGTACAACTGCGTGTGGTTTCAAGGAGAGTGTAATCTTGGTTTCTATTGACTTTATCATGTACTTTTACTCTTTACTGAATGAAATATTTTAGACTAGTCCAAATCGCATTTACAGACGACAAATAAAATGTGGGCGGAAATGAAGGAATCTGTCATTAAAAGGGAAGAAAAAACATGATAGGAAAAGGAGAAAATGCTACTTTCCAACATTTTCTCCTTTTCCCACAATGTCTTCAAAAGCCTTCTTCCTCAGGATCGTTAAAACAAGGCATTGTTTGGTAAAGGGTTTTAAGTACCTAAGTGTTCTGCACACAGGTCATACCACTAACATACACTGTCTACTGTGGGAAAATATTCTTGCCAATACGGGACATGAAATTGCAATATTCATTTCTTCTCTCAAATGACTATTTTGTGGTACATTATTACATGTTTACATAAGTATATTTTTAAAGGCATGGAATATGCTTGTTTACATAAGTACATGTTTAAAGGCATGGAATATGCTTAGAATGTAGATAAGTGTTTTGTTTTGAGGTGTAAACTACACACAGAATGTATATTTTAGTGTCATTCAAAGCTTTTTTGGTTTAACTCTTTACCAAACGACAAAATTTTAGACCAGTCCAAATTGATAGCTTTTGCAGGCGACAAATATGTGAATCAAAAGTTGAAATTTGTTTTTGGAAGAGTAGAAAACATTGTGAGAAAAGGAGAAAATGCTGGTTATCAGCATTTTCTCCTTTTCCCACAGTGTTTTCAAAAGGCTTCTTCTTCAGGGAAGTTAAAAGTTGGGTGTGTGGGGTAACGGGTTTATGTCCTCGTTGTCTACATTTTTCACTACTTATTCATATTCAGTCAGTTTGCAGGTGACAAATCTGTGTCAAATGAAAAGGTGAGAAAAGATGAAAATGCTGGTGACCTGCATTTTTTCTTTTTTCCACAATGTTTTCTTACCTTTCAGAAACAAATCCAATCATTTGAGCCACATTCAGCTTGTCATCTTCAAATGCTTTGAATTTGGACCAGTCTAAAATTTTGTACTGTGGTAAGGAGTCAAGGTTTAACGCAGTTATGAGCCACGAGCAAACCTAAATCTTTACCCACATTGCATTTTTTAAACTTCTTTGGTCATTGTAAAAGAAAGATAATTATTGTATATAAATAAAAAAATTAGAAAAATAGCAACTAGCATTTGAATGTTTGTGCAAAATGTTCGTTTTTCTGGAACAAGTGTTTTGTATAAGGTATACTTGTTTCAATCGTGGTAGTTCAGTTTTGCCAGGGGCGGCTATCGAAACGTCACTTTATCGATATTTGTGGCCACATGCAAATAAGTATGGCGTCATATCCAGTTGTCAAAAATAGACAGGGTGCTTTGTGCACACAAATCCCCTTTTTTCTTACCAGTGTTTGCTGTCAAAGTCTTTTACACAGGTAGCGAAAAAATGCATTTAACCCATTACCACACAATCCCTAGTTTTAACAACCCTGAGGAAGAAACCTTTTAAAAACATTGTGGGAAAATGGTCACAGCATTTGTTTCTTTTCCCACAATGTTTTCTACCCTATCAAGGACAAGTTCCATCACTTGAGTCACATTTTAATTGTCGTCTGCAAAGGCATTCAATTTGGGTAAGACAAACTTTTGCCATTTGGTAAACAGTTAAAGTATTATAAATATCCACATTTTAGGAGACGTCTTTACAGCGTTGAATCCCAGTGCCTTTCTGTAAAAACCATCTCTGATTGGGAATAAAATGTACAAGTTCTTGTAAAGATTATATGAGCCATACTCTGTGAAAAGGGGACTTAAAGCATCTCCGTGATACATAATTCCAAGCAAGTCATCATATAATTATTGATCAATAAAATCCACCTTTTATAACAACAGAGTATATCATGAGGTCTACTGGTTCTTTGACCCTGTGATGTAGAAAATTTACCAAAAGCAGAAAGTTTCGGCCCAGGTCAGCCTGCGCGGTCGATACTTTTTGCAGAGGCATTAAGCCCTCTTTTCACAGAGCACAGCCCATGCACATTTTCATAAAGCCTCCAATTGCTCTAACGCCTCTTTTTTCAGCTGACTCAAAAAGATGCAAATGATTTTGAAATAAAGATTAAAAGTACACTCTTTGTTAACTCTTTACCGTATGACAAAATTGTTAGACTGGTCCAAATTGGAAGCATATGCAGACGACAATTTCAGTGTGGCTCAAATGGAGAAAATTGTCTTAGAAAGGGTAGAAAACATTGTGGGAAATGGAGAAAATGCTGGTAACCAGCATTTTCTCCTTTTCCCACAATGTTTTTATAGGCTTTCTAAAACTCGTGACTGTGTGTTAAAGAGTTAAACTTCTGAAACATTCTGTTTTAGTTATAAATCAAAAGTAAAACAAGAACTAACAAGATGCTTATGATAACAGATTTAATGTAAAGTTGTGTTTATCAGAAAATGAATGCAAATTGTACAAGCTATGCCCAAGTGTCTTCATATTACTCCTAAACCCCAAAATCTCGAGTTTTAATGCCGGACCCCAGGGAGGAAGGCTTTTGAAAATATTGTAGGAAAAGGAGCAAAGGCTTGTCATATGCATTTTCTCCTTATCCCACAAAGTTTTCTTTTTCTTCAAGGGAAAATCCTATCCTTTAAGCCCTATTCGATATGTTGTCTGCAAATGCTCTCAGTTTGGACAAGTCCAAAGTCGAAATTTTGTCGTTTTGTAAAGAGCTGAAAGATAATAAAACAGTAAGATAATACAATGGTGTTCATTTGCAGATGAATACAACTCTTGATGCATTTGAACCATTACAAAATGAATCCGTGTTTTTACGACTCTGGGCCAGAGAGCGTTTGAAATTATTATGGGAAAAGGGAAAAATGTAGGTAACAAGCATTTTCTCCTTTGCTCCACAATGTTTTCTCATGTTTTAGAGACACATTCCATCATCTGAGAAACATTTGAATTGTGGCCTGCAAATGTTTTCAATTTGGACAAATCTAAAATTTTGTCGTTGGGTTTAGGATTAAACTTTGCATATTTGCAAATACATTTGAGTTGTGCTCTGTGAAAAGGGGGCTTAATGCGCAGTCCGCACAGGCTGACCTGGGCCGAAACTTTTCGCTATTGGGCAATTTTCTGTATGTCCAAGGAAGATTCTACCTCATGATAAAGTCGGTTGTTTAAAAAAAAAAGTGATGACTACTTTGGATCCATAATTATGTAATGGCTAGATAGGTATAATGCATCAGAGAGATGCATTAAGTCCCCATTTGCGAGAGCGTGGCTCATTTGTTTCTATTCGATAAACTTTAAATGAATTTCAAAAAACCGTGTAAATATTTGGCAAATATATGTAAAGTAGTTCTGTGACCGATTGCGTTAACTGGATAATAAACTCAATTCAACGCTGCATATGTAACGTTTTCAACCAACCAAAATCTCTCACACAAAAAAAAGTCACGTGACAGGTATTACATCTGTGTAAAGGCTTTCTCAGCTGTATATATATAAGGACCCGGACAATTTGGGAGCGGACAACATCCAGGATCCAATGACTCCATGACGCACTCGGTTGGTATATACCACTCGGGACACCTGCAATTTCGGAAAAATATTCCTTTACCAAACACTCCATTGTTTTGACGATCTTGAAGACAATTGCTTTTAAAAACGTTGTTGGAAAAGGAGAATTTGCTGGAATTTAGCATTTACTTCTTCTTTCCTAGTTTGAAATAGCATTATTCTGGTATTTGAGGTGGGGTGCGAAGCTTTCCAGCTCAGAGTTACATGCGGGAAATTGAACCTAAAAAATCTAATTCTGGGGTACCTAACATCGCAAAATCATTACCTGGAAAAACAGAACTATTAAGAAAGCCTTTTATTCACTTTGGCATCAAGGCATGACTGAAACGTTAACAACAGGGGAACTTACACGACTTGGACGATAAATATGTAAACAAATACACCATTATCATGACACAATTTAAAAGAAGAATGTTAGAACATGCAATCATGGGGCATGCGTCGGTATACGTATTTATGCATCAGTTCCACCAAATAGCGTCAAAAAGCGTCAACAAGTATCATGGAGAGCTTAGAAGTATCGTAAGAACTCTTGTGGTAATTTCTTTGAATAGGATTGCTTTTTTGCCTAGATATTGCTTAATAATACTTCTCATGTATTATTTTGACATTCTATTGAAACCCCCCCCCCCCCTCCCCTCACACACACAAAAGAAAGAGAAATTTGTTAGGTTGCGCTGAGATTTATAGGAGAAATACCCATCAGCTCTTTAAATGTCTGCTCGCTTTTACTCAATTCTTTCTAGCAGCACTACTTGCTTATTATTTGGTACAACAGTTAGATTTCAATTTGAGCAGGATCAAACGCACCCCACCTCAGCAGCGCTTTCACCGCTTTGATTTACTATAGGCTTGAAGTTTCATTTCACTTACTTAGCAGCATAAGGGTTAAATTAGCACAAGAGAATGATTATACCCAATCATACTTATTTGCTATTGTGTGAATAAGCGCCCCTGGGTTTCGATTAGCAGTAGCAAAGCTTGTATACTGGTGTCGTAAATGTTGCCACAAATAGGCCTTCAGGGGCCCGCCGAATGAAGATGTCCACATTTTTTACCAATCGCATATTACTACTTATTCATTCGAATAAATCAAAACCAGGAATTATATTAGGTCAAAAGCCAGTGTATTCGGCACGCCGACAAAAAAAAAAATCAACGCATGTTTCATGACAAGCATACACCCATTCATTCTTCTCAATTGTAGCTCATTCGTTTAACCCTTAAATCGCCTTTGCAGCCAGTGTAGATCAAAATCAGACTGCACAAAACGTGCTGTCTGATCTACAATGTCCGCTTTTCTGAAACATTGTAAACAAAAGTAACCTTTAAATCCCAATTAGTTTTGTCCTATCTCTGGAATGAAAATGTCGCCTGGGTTTGTTCGGCGCTCAAAGGGTTAATCATTCATTTTACTCAGTTGTCAACCAACTACTGAGACACAGAGTTGTGCGGACAGAGACAAAAGAACATATTACTTACTGCACGTTGTTGACTTTCGTTGAGTTTATAAGTATATTGGACACACAGTACCCACATGTCGCCTCACATCGTGCTCCGAGAAAACCGCGATATTTCGGATCGTTGCAGGAACTGATGTAGCTCTCGCAGTTGTCAATCGTATCGGCACAAATGTTTACTGGCGAAAAAAGTAAAGAATAAATGAGCCATGCTCTGACAAAAGGGGCCTTAATGCATGTCCGTGATGCATTGTACCAATGAAGCCATCACATAATTATGGATCCATAATAGGCCACTTTTTTTAACAACCGACTGAATCATGAGGTAGACTAGTCCTTGGACATACAGAAAATTGACCAATAGCGAAAAGTTTCGGCCCAGGTCAGCCTGCGCGCACTGCGCAGGCTGATCTGGGTCGATACTTTTCGCAGATGCATCAAGCCCCCTTTTAATAGAGCAGATGCATTAAGGCCCCCCCCCTTTTCTTTGTTTAAAGAAATTGAACGGGCTTCTCCACTCATTCCAAGAGTGCTTCTACCAAAGTACGCTTTTCGTTGATCCGGTGTCCATCACCAATCCACCAATCATTCTTACGAACATTCTTAGTCTTATTCTCCAAAGTTTTCTGAATTTGAAAGTAACTCAATTGCTGATTGGCTAAACTAAATGGTTAAGCCAATCAGAAGTTGCGTTACTTTTACTTTAAAAAATTCTGGAGAATAAGACTGAAGAATGTCCCTAAGAATGGTTGATGAATACGGGCTCGGATATTATTTGTTCATTGTAATCCTTTAGAGGCCTTTACAAGAAATTTAACTGCATTTGCGAAAAATAGAGGACAAGGTCAAACAGTACAGGCATTTTGGCCGTAAAAAAATCGAAGCAAAACACATTTGCATCAATACAAATTTGGATGAACACGAACGGAAGTTGAATATATCAAAAAGTTTATAACTACTTTGATTTCTTTTCTTGTTTCTATTATTTTCTCTATTTTGATACAGCTAAACTAAAAGGAAGAAAAAGGATACGCTCACTCTTTGTCCATCCATATGTATCCTCTCTCTCTCTCTCTAATTCATATGTTTGTTGTCTCTCTTTGTCTATCCATTTGTTTGCTCTCTCGCTTTGTCAGCCTGTCTGTCTGTTTCCCTTCTCTCTCTCTCTCTCTGTCTATCCATATGTTTGCTCTCTCTCTCTCTCTCTCTCTCTCTCTCCATGTTTGCTCTCTCTCTCACACACACTCTCTCTCTCCGTGTCTATCCATGTTTGCTATCTCTCTCTCTCTCTCTCTCTCGTTCTCTATCTTCTTGGACTTACATGTTGTAGAAGGAGGTTGTGTCGTGGTCGGCACGGTTGTTACATCTGTAGACTCTGTAAACACATAAATTTACCTTTCCAGCGCCATAAATGACAACAGGGTCTCTTGCGGACAGTATAGATTAAAAATCAGATGGCACGTTTTGTGCCGTCTGATCTTTAATCTATATCGCCCGCTTGTTTCATGAAGCTGGTCACTTCTTTATCAGTTTCTGTGGATTGAATTTTCTATAATTGGGCTATGCTTTGTGAAAAAAGGCGTCTAATGCATTGCCGTGATCCATTATTCCACGGAAGTCGACACATAATTATGAATCCATAAAATACAGTTCGTTTAACAACCGACTGTATCATAAGGTAGACTGGTCCTTTGACATGCAGAAAATTGACCTATAGCAACAAGTTTCGACCCAAGTCAGACTGCGCAGGCTGACATGGTCAATACGTTTTGCAAATGCATTGAACCCCTTTTTCACAGAGCATGGCTCAATGATTTAGCGCTGTAAGGATTAAACACCCATAAAAAAAGTAAAATAGCGTTTTATACAGAAGGAAGAATAAAACTACTGCGTAAACGACTGAAAGGACGTGAGGTATTTTCGAATTGAAAGAAAGAAGTTGATCCCTACAAACAATCCCTACAAATTAATTAAATGGTGAGTAGTACAGGCGCCTCTTTGCATGTAAACAAAGATGACAAAAGTGCGACCATATTGTTTTTTTTTTTTAATCATAGTTAAACTGTCGTATCAAAAGTTTGGACGTTCGTTTTTGCTTTTCATTACTTTTGAATCACATTTAGCTCGGCTGTTTTCAGAGAAAACGTCAAGGAATTGCCATAGCCATGCCGTCGTCTTCGTCTCCATCGTCGTCGTGCAAAACCTTTGACATTTTATAATATCTCCTGAAGATGGTATTACTGAAGATATTTATCTCACACTCGGGAAAGTTCTTTACTATCAAAAGGGGAACTTATAAAAGAAGGACAGGTAACAATAAAAGTATTTTAGACACAGTTATGCCCTTTTTTCGACTTAAAAATTTCAATAAAAATGAAACAACCGCAGCCGAGCGTTGGCGGCGCATGCGGTGCTTTTTTTTGCCGCCATCAGAGATACTTTGACTTTATCATGGCGAGGTTATTTCTTTTTGGGGAGGGGGGGGGGCAAGATTATGATGGAGGTTTCAATGTAAATTTCGACATAAGTATATTTTAGGGAAAACAATTGACACAGTATTTTCACTTTAACCCTTCTATGCATTCTTGACTCAATTTGCCTATCCGTATACATGTATTTTAAATGGATATTCCCAAAGCAGTTTTCGTCAGCTGTAGATATGATGAACAGAATATTGCGACCAAGCAAAAAAAAAGTCTTTATTTGTTGTACTCACGGCAAACTCCGCAGTATTTTCGACAGTTCGTATCCACCCAGTTCACAAAACTTCTGTCAGTGCATATGTACGTTCCATAAGATTCACAGTTAGGGATACCATCCACACAGGGTCGGGGAGTTGTTGAGGGACCTATAGAAATAATTTATCAACTTAAGCTTTACAGTTCACGTCATACACAAAACGGCAATATAACGGTAATATGCAGACAAATAAATTTATTGTTCAACAAAATTTAGATCTACGATTTTTGAAAATAATAATTTTGCAGGGATATGGCAATGTAGAAAGATATCTTAAATTTATTAGTCTTCAGAAATTTGTGTAGCGCTATTCCGCTTGTATTTTTCTACACATATGTTTTAGCGGCCTTTTGTGTTATGTTAGTCGTATATTAGTTACCGATAATCCCCGTGCTTATAAAAAAAGAAAACACATGAGCAAGCTCAGTATAAATTTTGACCCCATCCAAGAGACATTTTTGGTATCTAACTGGCAGTTTATGAGCAGGTTTTTTTAACCCTTGAAGAATACTTACCGACACAAAATCCACAGAAGAGAGAGCAGTGCGCATGTGCCCACGGCGCGTAATCGGTGCACATGTCTCGTCCATACAGGTTACAGTTTTCCTCCGTGTCAGTACAGTTAGACAGGACTACCGGGGTCTGGGTGGTGGTTAGTTCGGATACTTTCTCTGTAAAAAAATGGTGATTGCTCATGCCGGTATATAACAAGAAAATTACATGTTTTATATTTTGTCGGTAGTAACACTTTTGAAATCATCGAGGGGCACGTGTTAGCTTTTATGTACTAAACTATGACCAGGGCTTCTGAGCTGCTAGATCGGTTAGTTGTAAACTTAAATATTCACTTTGTCTGTCTAGAAATACTGTCAAAGAAGAGAGTAGCCATACCTGCTTTTGCAATCAAAGACTAACCTCTTAAATCAATTACCTACTTTTGAAATTTTAGCCTCTTTAGAATCAATGACCCGAGCATAATTACGAGTAACTTATAATGACCTAAGCTGGTAATCCGCCGTACTTCAAAAGTACGTCAGGCAAAGCGCAATAACGTCGGCCCCTGTTTGTAATATGCAGAAGAAATGGATTATTGTTATTTCACTTGATCATATCCTACTATAGGCTGAACTGAAAACAGATCGGCTGCGAAAAAGTAATGGCAGTTAGTTTTTTTAATTGTCGTTCTTATTTAGCATATCACAAATGCTTTAAATATCCGAAATGTCAATAGACCGATATAACGTCCGAAAACAGGGCTACTTTAAAAATGATTCATAATCAAATTCATATTTAAACCATATCCCAAAAACACGTTTTAGATTCGGTAATGTATATTTTATACAAAATTGATCTCATTTTATTCACTGATCAAACTGGATCACATGAAATTGAGAAAAACAGGAAAGCATATAGTCTAAGCTTGAGGTCGCCATGGAGGCCGCCATTATTGCGCTTTGCCTGACCCTATAACGTAGTTGTAGGGGCAGGTAATCCAGACTAATAAATACCAGCCTTTACAGTAAACCATTTGAGCCATGCTCTGTGAAAAGGGGCTTAATACATCTGCGAAAATTATTGACCAGGTCAGCCTGCACAGTCCGCACAGGCTGACCTGGACCAAAACTTTTCGCAATCGGTCAATTTTCTGTATGTCCAAGGGCCAGTCTACCTCAGGATTCAGTCGGTTTTCAGACAAAATGGGCTTTATGGATTCATAATAATGTGATGAACCGATTGGTATCATGGGGTGCAATAATCCCCCTTTTGCCAGAGCATGGCACATTTTTATCAAAATAAACGACCAACTTTTACAACTAAATCCCTTACTTTTGAAATTTTAAGACTTTACTTTGCAATCTACGACATTAGTATTTTCTTTATGCGAAAGACGAGTTCGTGTATTTATCATTGTGTGTGAGTGATCACCTAACTACTTTACCGTGCAATCAAAGACCATTTTATCATTATATCATGGACGGGCCTTTGTTATCAGTGACAGGACTTTGAAAAACAGCGACTTACTCTGCGATGACCAACCTTCTGCAACGTATGATCTACCTTATGCAACTGACGACCTGACTTTTGCATGGTCTGGCTTTATTTTGCAATTTTTGACCTACCTTTGCAATCAACCAGATTTGTATCCAAGGAGACGTTTAATGCATCAAGATCACCAAAGCTGGAGAACTCGTATATGTAATTTTCTTCCGGTGTACTAGCAAGGTTGAAAATTTCTTCGTGATTCGTACTATTTCCTACACCTTTGAAATAAAATAAAGAATAATAGATAGAATTATTCCTACCATAAATACAAGGCAGTTCCAGAAGTCGCAATAGTGAATTAGATTTTACTTCGCTTTGAAAATTACTTAGGTCAAACCTAATTACCGGATTGCGTATACAAAAAAATACTCTCAAAATTCAAGTTACCGGCGTAAAGTTTGGGTTGTAAAGTGCTTTATGATGTAGGAATTTCCTGATAATGTTTACGACAGCCTGTTTAATTCATAGTAGGTAAAACAAAACATAATAATAATAATGATAATGAATACAAGCATACCTATCGAATAAACATTTACACCGGCTTGACGCAGCATAGCAGCCATAACTCTTGTCAATGGCGGATATCTGGACTGTCCGTCTGTCAGTACGACTGCTATTTTTGGAATCCCAGCACGAGCTTTTACGAACCCCTCAGTCCTTACAATCTCCAGAGCGTCTGACGTCATCGTACCCCCTACTACATACTTGATGTCACGTATGGCCTGTAGAATTTTGATGAAGTTTTCTTAACAAAATGTAAACAAATTTGCATCAGTAACTTGTGAGAACATCCTAGCAAAATCTGGTTAATCATTGTTACGTAAGGTTTGAAGCATAAATTTAAAAACGTCGTGGCTAAAGGAAAATTATTACTCGTTCGTGGTGAGCAGTTCTTATTTTGTCTTAATGTTTTCAAAACAGGTAAGCTGCAAGGCGCAAGAAGTCTCATGCAGGGCGTAACAAGGATATAGAAGGTTAGGGATATGGAAGTTTTGAGGGATTGGATATGAGCCACGCTCTTTAAAAAAGGGTGTTTAATGTATTTGCAAAAAGTATCGTCCATATCAGCCTGCGGACTCCGCGCAGGCTGACATGGGTAGAAACGTTTTCCTTTTTGTAAATTTTCTACATGTCAATAGACCGTTCTACCTCCACGTCCAGTTGATTGTCAGACATACATTCGAATTTTCCAAACAAGGGAGCCATTGTGTGGAATTAATAATTTGAAAAATATACCATAGAAATAATATATATTCCCTTTAAGGCCAACCTACTATATAGTCATGCACAATCCAGTAGACTAGCTTGCAATCTTCTGGGACGAACAAGTCCTGGCGAACAAGCCCAGGGACGAATAAGCCAAGGAACGAACTGGTTTGGGACGATCAAGCACGAAATCGGGCGGTTCGGAAACAAAGATTGTGTGTATCATTACGCCAGTAGAAGACCACAGCGGATCAAGCCATTTTCGATAAAAAAGTATTTCCATGATCGATGGCCGAATCCAATTTTATTGTAATACGCCATTTTCATTTTCATATCCGAGTGCAATCGAAACACTTATTTCTCCTACAAAAAATGCGTTTAATTGGGTTTACTTCCTTCGGTTTTGCACAAAATACGATACATGATTTTCAAAATGCCGTATTGAACTCATAGTGGCATTGTCTTCGACAAATGCCACAAAAATGACTTTTATACCGAAATGCTTCAAAAGAATAAAGGCACATTTATTGTTTTATAATATGTATATGCTTGCAAATAGAACGGCAACACTATTGAATGTTATAGAGAAAAATATCGTAAACAAAACTAGAGTCATCTGCGGCGAATTCCTTCAAGGGCGGGGTCGAGACTGTTTTGATGTGAGACTGTCAAAATCCCTTAACTCTTTACCGAACCACAATTTTTAAGGCTAGATCAAATTGAAAGCATTTCAAGACGAAAAAATAAATGAAACTCAAAAATTGAAACTTTTTGAGAAGGGTAGAAAACAATGTGGGAAAAGGAGAAAATGCTGGTTACCAGCATTTTCTCCTTTTCCCACAATGTTTTCAAAAAGCTTCTTTCTCAAGGTCGTTAAAAATCGGGACTGTGTGGTAAAGAATTAAGAGCGGTCGATAGAGTAAGCCACATTTCGATAATGAATGTTTTTTTTTTGCAAGAAATCCTATACTTCGCAATTCAGCAATTTCTCTACGATCCTTCAGCTTACGTTTTAACCCTTAGGCTGCCAAGCGCGACTCGCAGACCTTTTGCAGACACTGTAGACCAAGATCAAACTGCAAAGAACGTGCAGTCTGATCTTTGATCTACACTGTCCAATAAGGAAATATTCCCCCCCCCCCACAAAAAAAAAAAAAACCTTTGAAATAGCAATATTTGGGTTTTTACTATCCGTATGAAAGTTTCATTTCACTTATTCAGCACGATATGGGTAAATGCCGCTCAATGTATCTCAATGGTTAAGATAATCTCTGTACAAGGCATCATAGTGGCCTAACCAGATACAGGTAAAACCCACTAAAACATGGATTAATTCTTAAGTTACCACACAATCACGAGTTTTAACGACCCTGTGGAAGCGGTCTTTTGAAAACATTGTTGGAAAAGGACGTCGTAAAACACACTGTGAACAAAGAAAAACAAATACCTTTAATATATCGAGTTTATTATCAAACTGGTCCAGTTTAAACTCCCACGTGGCTTTATCATTGAAGACTAGAAGTCCGACCCGGGTCAGATCTATATCGATGTCCAGTTTGTTCACCATATCGCTCAAGAAATCTTTGACTTTTTGGAAATTGGTGCCTCCGATACTTCCAGAGGAGTCCACGACAAAAACGATTTCGGCTTGTGTAGCTCTACACGGCACTTCTGTGAAAAAGAGGGAATGACAATTCGTTTAGAACTTCGAAAATGATACATTCTGACAATAAAGTGTATTAAACGAAAAGAGACAAATCCTTCTACTAGAAATATTTGAAGAAATCAGATCTCCTGTATCCAAACTGCTTAAATCTGCGATACTTGCACTTTATATATCGAAAATAAAAATTGCAGACCCCCCCCCCCCTTCTCTCTCTCTTTCTCTCTCTCTTTCTCTCCATTTTTCATCAAATCTTTATCTTCAACGAGAAAATAACGAAGATAATTACAAGAATTGTGATACGTGTTAGCCTAAGGCTGCAGAGTCCCTTAATGTAATGGAAATGTATAAATAATAAAACATGTGGGGCCGTTGAAAAAACAAATCAAAGAACAATTCCTTTAACATCCTACCAGATGCACACTGTCGAACGTACACCGAGTTTCCTGCACTCTGACCGGCCTTGTCCGGATGTGCTAGGACTAACGGTTTGTTGTAGAAATAGAGATAACACCGGTTTGGATCGGTGTACGTGTAACTCCAACAATATACGCCATTACCAAGATCACCGTTTAAACACGAAGTGGCACAGAATCTGCAAACAAATTAAAGAATGCAATTAATTTTGCTTCAGTCAAGTAAAACTTTGAATATACGATTGCATGTATGCAAAGAATGCCTTTACGAAGTCGATCACATAACAGAAACTTAACTATCAGCCGCTGGCTGTTCATGGTTAAAACTGTGTTTCATTGGACATCTTAATGGAAACGCTCGAGTGTTCTATTTAAAAGAAAGCCTCTTTCTCCTTTTATTGAATGTTAAAATTTTCTTGAAGCTCTGCAGGGTAATAGAAAGGTATATTAGCATAAAAGTATCGAAGTAATACAAGTTAAAAGGAGTGCCATCTTCTGATACTATATTACGAAATAATAGCAAGACTGCCGAAATGAAAGAAAAGATGATCTGATTTTGTAATGCTTTGAAAATATTTTTCTTATCTCTAATTCATCCGTTGGCTAGCTTTATTAAAGTAAGCCACTGACATTTTTCAAGAGTCCGTATCCCGCAACGCCAACAGATAGTTACAGAGCCAAAGAGAACGACAAAAAACATGCTTGCATGCAACAGGAAAAAAAAAAAACGTTACGTGACGTAGATACAAACAATATCGTATTTACTCTCTGGAAGACCGCAGATAGATAGGAGCATTCACAGTCTTGCCATTACTGTCTTTGATACTCTCATAATTTGTGGCGTCAATACTCGTGTTTTGTATCTCTTTGAAGGAGCAATTCCCTATAAAATACAAGCATCAACTCTTAACTCTAAATATATATATATATAAAAAAAAAGTTGTACGTTCTGTGAAGTACAGTCTTGATTTAACACCTTCGTCCAATTTTCGTTGAAAAGTCATATGCAAAACTAGAGTCGCAGCGTATAAAAATTAATTTCGTCATAAGCTGTCCTGTGCTTGAAATTTCAAAACTATGCCTTTTTAAACACCCTAATGAGAAATTGTTTAACTTTCGGAGCTTTTCTATATCTCTTCTTAAAAATTAGATCGGCATTGACACCGTAACCCGACTTTTGCTCTTCGGCACTTCTCGTCATATTCCATCCAACATACAGCGCTCCCGTAAATATTTGTCTGTACTGACGATCGTGTACGAAATATGTAGTCGACGAAGAATGTCGAATGTCGAAACTTTTACAAATCACATTCTACCCTGGACACCTTACAGATGTACTGACATGAAAAAGATGAAGAAGGACTTCATGGATCTCAAATCGTCGTAAAATTAAAAAAAAAATGTTCGAGTGCACACTTTAAACGAAAAACAAAGATCATAATGATATCGATAGAAAGAAGAAAAAAGATGCGAAGAAGACAAAGATACTTTTACCTCCTGGGCACACATAGCCGCAGATTCCCTGCTCAAAAGTTTCGTCTTTGACAGCACAACTCCTCAAACATTCTTGAATCGATTCTCCTTCATTACAGCAAATTCCGCGGGACCGGGTTCGAGTACCCTCTCCACAGGACTTGCTACATCTGGACCACTCGCCCCAGGGCTCCCAGTCGCAACGAGATTGCCCGTCCAGACATTTAACGGTTTGGGCATTCACTGTTTGTAACAACAAACAACTTAACGCTAGCAAATACAGGACGGCCATGTTTCCGAGATCGCTCGATCTACCTGGAGACAAATATTGTGGCTGACTATCAGTGTTTTTTACCTACCCACATTTTTTCACATTGCAATCTGATTGGCTAGAAGAAAAGATTACGTGTATCCGTAAAGCCAATCAGAAATGAGATAGTGCTACAAGGTACATTGTACTATTCAAGTATACATCGATGAAAAAGGTCGGGCCCCGTATCTTTCAGAAAGTTTGTTGCTCGGATTGTTCTTAATGATTCATAATCAGCGCTTCTCTGTCGTATTAAGAATTGAAATTGCTACTCAGCAAATATTTTCTTGATTGGTTTTCATTAGTTTTAGAGTCAGAAATATACAAAATGATACCCCAACACAAATGCGTGATATAAAGTTGTAATAGAAACTCACTTTTAATTACACTGAAAAAAATGACCAAGTGTTTTTTCCCCCTTTTCCAACAATAGCTTTCTCTAAAATTGTGGGAAATAGGGATTTTACCTATGTTCAGTTACCGATCTATAACCAGTGCATTTTCCTGCTACTGTTAACTGATAGAACCTGGTGGTTTCCACATACGAAAATAAAATTTTCGTCTTACTGCAGGCCTTTTTCGAATTGTTGATGAACAATGGAAAACTTATTAAACATCTTAACCTGTAACCCGTTGGATTAGACAACCACAGGTCCCTGTTTCGATCTTAATCTGCATCGCAAGGTTTGTGGGAGTATCTTTCGGCAAAACACTCTAAATTACCATCCCATAATGTTAAGAGAATCAAAGATCAGACTGCGCCATGTGTGTCATCCGATCTTGATCTCGCCTCTTCGTTTTTCTGCGATTTTCTCTTTCACGAAAGTCTACTGTATGAAAAAATCTTATGAAGTCGTAAGTGCCGTCTCGGATTAGCCTGCGCGGACTGCGCAGGCTAATCCGGGACGACACTTTACGCAAAATGTTCGAAGGTCTGACTTTGCATGTTGCAGGCCATATAAAGTGGACCTCTTCCGACGGCTGAAAGTACAATCAACTGCAACACAAAAGGATTGTTAACTTACAGGCTTGACTAAACAAGCGGATGGTATAGATTCAGATCAGACTGCACGTTCTGTGCAGTCTGATCTGAATCTATACCATTCGCAAAAGTCATACCATTCGCTACGGCGCTCTAAAAGCTTATCCATGTTTCCCACTTTTGCACATTGTTTGTCTTGCAGGCGGTGCACTTCTTACACTTGTAACTCTCTCAGCTGTCATTTTAACCCTTTCGCTGCAAACTTGATAAAATTGAGTTAGTCAAAGTAGTTTTGCTCCGAAGTTGAATTTGATTTTGACCCATCCTTTTGATTTTGACCCATACCGGGAGACGGACGATGTAGATCCATGATCAGAACGCACGTTCTGTGCATTCTGATTGTGATTACGCTGTCCGCAAAAGGTAAGTAACTCGCCATTGACAGTGAGTACATTAACTAGATCAAAGAAGCAAAAAAAGATCAACTTTAGTCTGGAATCACGTGCAGTTTACATTAACTGTGAAATAAGTTCTACAATTTATAGAAATCACTCTGAGGTAACAGGTTGCTGCTCCTTCTCTTCACTACTCTCTCCCTCCCCCCCCTCTCTCTCTCTCTCTCTCTCTCTCTCTCTCTCTAGTATAGTAATTTCCCCCATAACTGTTGAATTAAAGGTAAACACTAGGATTACTTTATAGAAATGCTATTCATTTATTTACATGGCGCTCTATAGGTTATAATCTGAAAATCTTGGATAATTTCTGCAAAAAAGTCAAGCAGGAATGTCCTTTGGCAATGTCCCAGCCGAGGATAGATGAAACCCACAACAGACACGGGTGGTAAATGAGCTCTCGTCTTGAAATGGCTGCAATACTGTTGATAGCGGGACAAAACGTCATTCAAACAACCAACACTTAAGCTGCTAAGCGCGACTCAAGGACAATGTAGATCAAAATAAGACTGCACAAACCGTGCAGTCTGATCTTTGATTTACACTGCCCGATACAGTATTTTCTGTTCGGCGAAATCAACTTTGAAACCGCAATATTTGGCTTTTAACTATTGAGTGGAAGTTTTCGGTTTCGTTTATCTAGCAGTTTAATCCTTTACCGAACGACGAAATTTTCGACTTGTCCAAATTGAAAGCATTTGCAGACGACAACATAAATGTGACTCAGAGATTGAAATTTGTTTATGGAAGGGTAGAAAACATTGTGAGAAAAGGAGAAAATGCTGGTTACCAGCATTTTCTTCTTTTCCCACAGTGTTTTCAGAAGCTTTATTTTTTTCAGGGTCGTTAAAATGTACACGCCGACCAAAAGGATCATATTTAATCATTCATTGAGCACCCTAACAGGTAAGGTCGACATAGAAGGGCAGTGGGTGGATAGGGGTTAGAAAGGATGATCTACTTTACGGTAGCCCACGAAACTGGTTTATCTTTTCGATAAGATGTAGAAATTTATGTGTCTGTGAAGATTCAATAAAGGGACACATTATTAAAGATTTAATTCCACACTTTGAGTGTTTTCGACCTGATTATGGAGATATGGGACATTACGCCATATCATCAATATTCGTACGATAGAGGGCGTTGCTATGCACTCGGTTAACCCAGACAATCTTGAGTTTTAACGACCCTGTGGAAAAAAGGCTTTTGAAAACATCGTAGGCAAAGGAAAATGCTGGTAAGCATCATTTCCTCCTTTTCCCACAATGTCTTCTACCCTTTCAAAGGCAAAATTCATCATTTGGTCCACATTTCTTTTGTCGTCTTCAAATGCTTTCAATTTGGACTGGTCTACAATTTTGCCGTATAGTAAAGGGTTAAGCTTTTCAGCGACACAGCGAAACGAGTTTTGTGGACGGCATAGAACAAGATCACATTGCACAGAATTTGCAGACTGATCTTAGATCTATACTGTCCGCTAGTTAAGACAAGCACGTAGGATAAAATTATGTATGAGTATCAGAGGAATGTATTTCCAGCAAAGAAAAGAGGTCAAGTTTACATGAATATATCTGGCGCTGAAAGCCTTAACTGCACTGATACATCTGTTTTATTTTTATAAGTTTACTGAATTACCTCTCTATGTCTGAGCTTGCTTAGGATGAAAGTTGACTTTGTATGCTTAAACAGACATGTTTTAAGAACACAATTAAGCAACAGGTCTGGTTGCTTATAAAGCCAGAAGAACAGCCTCTGCACAGTTTTTGAAGAAGATGTTATTTACGTCCGTATAAAAAAATGTAGGCCTACATGCCTATGGCACCTAATATCAGTAATGTTAGATTTTTGAAATAATTACGCTTTAGTACAGAAATAGGTTCAATTTATTTCTTAATCTTTCCCATATAATTGAGCCGTGCTCTGTAAAAAATGGGCTTAGTATCTTTGCAAAAAGCTTCGACCCATGTCACCCTCTGCAGCCCGCGCAGGCTGACATGGTCGAAGCTTTTTGCCATTTTTAAATTTTCTGCATGCCCAAAGACCTGTCTGCCTCATGGTTCAGCCGATTGTTAGACAAAAAGGATTTTATGGATCCATAACTATGTGATAACTCGCTCGGTATAATCAGCATCATGGAAATGCATTAAGCCCCGTTTTCACAGAGTATGTCTCAAGTAGGTTTTACTGTCTGACGCATTGCTGATAGACGAATGAAATGGCGTAAAGCACCTTTGAAGAAACCAACATTTCAGGCATTCAAAGGCATTATTTGTGATCAACTGAGGAAAGATCGATCTATTTCGTTGAGCTAGATGGAATTTTTTAAGATTAATTTTCAACAGAATTATTCATCTTTTATAACTCTTTAAACACGACAAAATTTTGGACTTGTCTAAATTGAAAGCATTTGCAAAACAAAATAAACATGATTTGAAAAATTGAATTTCTTGTTGAAGGGTAGAAAACATCATGGAAAAATGAGAAGATGATGGTTACAAGTATTTTCTCATTTTTCCACAATGTTTTCGAAAGGCATCGTTTGTGGGATCGTTTAACATCGGGATAGTGTGGTAAAGGGTTAAAATGCATTCGAAGAAAATAAGAAGACGATTTCTACCAAGGGCAAATGTGAGGGAAATCAAACCAACGGTGTGTCCTGTAACTTGTATAACTGTATACTTATTTGTAGACGATTGATGTATCCTGTAACTTGTGTGACTGAATGCTTATTTGTAGACGATTGATTGTCCTGTAACTTGTATGACTGAATGCTTATTTGTAGGCGATTGATGTATCCTGTAACTTGTATGACTGCATGTTTATTTATAGACGATTGATTGTCCTGTGACTTGTATGAATGAATGCTTATTTGTAGACGATTGATGTATCCTGTAACTTGTATGACTGAATGCTTATTTGTAGACGATTGATGTATCCTGTAACTTCTATGACTGAATGCTTATTTTTAGACGATTGATTGTCCTGTGACTTGTATGAATGAATGCTTATTTGTAGACGATTGATGTATCCTGTAACTTGTGTGACTGAATGCTTATTTGTAGACGATTGATTGTCCTGTAACTTGTATGACTGAATGCTTATTTGTAGGCGATTGATGTATCCTGTAACTTGTATGACTGCATGTTTATTTATAGACGATTGATTGTCCTGTGACTTGTATGAATGAATGCTTATTTGTAGACGATTGATGTATCCTGTAACTTGTATGACTGAATGCTTATTTGTAGACGATTGATGTATCCTGTAACTTCTATGACTGAATGCTTATTTTTAGACGATTGATTGTCCTGTGACTTGTATGAATGAATGCTTATTTGTAGACGATTGATGTATCCTGTAACTTGTATGACTGAATGTTTGTTTGTAGATGACTGATTGTCATGTAACTTGTATGACTGAATGCCTATTTGTCCTGTGAATTGTATGAATGAATGCTTATTTGTAGACGATTGATGTATCCTGTAACCTGTATGACTGAATGCTTATTTGTAGACGATTGATTTTCCTGTAACTTGTATGACTGAATGCCTATTTGTAGACGATTTATTGTCCTATAACTTGTATGACTGAATGCCTATTTGTAGAAGATTGATGTATCCTGTAGCTTGTTTGACTGTATGCTTATTTCTAGACGACTGATTGCCCTGTAACTTGTATAACTATGTGTTTATTTCTAGACGATTTATTTTGTTGTAACAATTATAACTGTATGCTCTTTTGTAGTCTAATGATTATCCTTTGATTTGTATAACTGTATGCTTATTTGTAGACGATTGTTTGTCCTATAGCCTGTATAACTGTGTGCTTATTTGTAGACAATTGATTGTCATGTAACATGTGTGCTTATTTGCAGATAATTGATTGTCCTTTTACATGTATAACTGTGCTCATTTGTAGATAATTGATTGTCCTGTAACATGTATAACTGTATGCTTATTTTTATACGATTGATTGTCCTATAGCATGTATAATTTTGTGCGTATTTGTAGACAAATATTGTTTCTTGGATATTTTATAACTGTATGCTTATTTGTAGACGACTGACTGCCGTGTAACTTGTATAACTATGTGCGTATTTGTAAAGGATTGATTGCCCTGTAACTTAAATGAGTGTATGCTTATTTTCTTGACGATTGATTGTTCTGTAATTTGTATAACTGGGTGCATATTTGGAGACGATTGATTGTCCTGTCAAAACTTGTATAACTGTCCTTATTTCTAGAATATTGATTGTACTGTAACTTGCATTAGTGTATGCTTATTTGTAGACGATTGAATGTCCTTTAACTTGTATAACTCTGTGCTCATTTGTAAGTTGTACAACCGTGCATTTATTTGTTGACGATTGATCGTCCCGTATCTGTAACAACTGTGACTATTGATTGTCCTATAGCTTGTATAACTATGTCCTTATTTGTAGACGATTTATTGTTCTGTGATATGTATAACTGTTTGCATAACTGTATGCTTATTTCTGGATGATTGATTGTCCTATATCTTGTATTACTGTGTCCTTATATGCAGGCGATAGATCGTCCTGTAACTTGTATAACTATGTGATTATTTTGTAGACGAATTATATGTCCTGTAACTTGTATAACTGTATGCCTATTTGAACCCGATTGATTGTCCCGTAACCTTTATAATCGAATGCTCATTCATTGACGATTGATTGTCCCGTAATAGGTGCCGATTTGCAGACAAATGACGTGTCCTGTAACTTGTATGACTGTATACTTATTTGTAGAGGATTTGATTGTCCTTTAACATTTATAATTGTATGCTTATTTGTAGACGATTCTTTGTTCTGTAACGTGTAAAACTGTATGCTTTTTGTAAAGCAATACTTGTCCAGTAACTTGTAAAAATGTATGCTTATTTAAAGCCGATTGTTTGTCCTTGAACATGTACATGTATTAATTCTCTGCTTATTTGAAGACTAGTGATGTGTCCTGTAACTTGTACAACTGTATGTTTATTTGTGGACGAATGATTGTCCTGTTACTTGCATAAGTTGGTACTTATTTGTAGACGAATGACGTCCTTAAATTTGTATAACTCTGTGCTTACTTGTAGACGAAAGATGTGTCGTCCTGTAACTTGATGTGTCGTCCTGTAACTTTCTTATATGTTGACGTTTGTCCCGTAATATGTAAAGCTGTATGCCTATTTGTAGACGAAGGATGCGTCCTGTAACTTCCGTAACTGTGTACTTATTTGTAGACAATTCATTGTCCTGTTACTTATATAATTGTATGCTTATTTGCAGACGAATGAATGTCCTGTTACTTGTATTAATAAATGTAAGCTTATTTGTCAATGATTGATGTTCTGTAACTTGTATAAGTGTAGGCTTATTTGTAGACGATTGGTTGTCTTGTTATTTGTATAATTGCGTGCTTATATGTAGACCAACGATATTTCGTTTAATTTGTATAACTGCGTGCTTATTTGTAGACGAATGATGTGTCCTGTTACTTGTAAAACTTCGTGCTTATTTGTAGACGATTGAGTTTCCTGTAACTTGCATAACTGTAAGATCGTTTGTAGACGTATAATGTGGCCTGTAACTTGCATAACCGTATGCTTAATTTTAGACGATTGATTTTCCTGTAACATGTATTACTCTATGCGTATTGTAGATGAATGTTGTGTCCTGTAACGTCTACAACTGTGTGCTTTTTGTAGACCATTGATTGTCCTGTAACATGTATAAGTATGCGAGTATTTGTAAACGATAGATTGCCCTGTAACTTGCATGCACATGAGCTTATTTGTCCACGAATTACGTGTCTTGTAACTTGCATGACCATGTGCTGATTTAAAGACGATTGAAGTATCTTGAAACATGTATAAACATTCTTATTTGTAGACGATTGGCTGTCCTGTAACATGTATAATTGATGCTTATTTGAAGACGATTGATTTGCATAACCGCGTGCTTATTTGTAGACAAATGACCTGTCCTTTAATTTGTTTAGCTATCTGCTTACTTGAAGACAAATGATGTGTCCGTAACTTGTATAACAGTACGCTTATTTGTAGACGATTGAATATCCTGTAACTTGTTTAAGTGTATGCTTATTTGTAGAAGTTTGATTGTCCTGTAATATGTAAAACTGTATGCCTATTTGTAGGCGAATGATGCGTCCTGTAACTTCTACAACTGTTTTTTTTTTTTTTTTTTTTTTTTGACAATCCATTGTCCAGTTACTTGTGCAGTTGTATGCCTTTTTGCAGACGAATGAATGTCCTGTTACTGGTATTAATAAATAGAAGCTTATTTGTTGATGATTGATGTTCTGTAACTTGTATAATTGACGCGTATTTGTAGACGATTGATTGTCATGTTACTTGCATAACCGTGTGCTTATTTGTAGACAAATGACCTGTCCTTTAATTAGTTTAATTATCTACTTTCTTGAAGACGAATGCTATGTCCGTAACTTGTATAACGGTGCGCTTATTTGTAGACGATTGAGTGTCCTGCCTGTAACCTGCTTAAATGTATGCTTATTTGCAGACAAACGATGTTTCCTGTAACTTGCATAACCGTATGCTTATTTTCAGACGATTGGTTGTCCTGCAACATGTATAACTGTATGCTTATTTGTAGATGATTGATGTGTCTTGTAACGTCTACAACTGTGTACTGTATTGCAAAAAATTGATAGTCCTGTTACTTGTAAAACTGTATGGGCATTTGCAGAAAATTTATTGTCCTCTAACATGTAAAAATGTTTTCTTAGTTATAGACTACTGATTGTCCTGTAACTAGCTTAACAATGTCCTTATTTGTAGACGAATGATGTGGCTTTATTTTGTATAACTGTGTGCTTATTTGTTGACGAATGATGTGTCCTGTTTCTTGTATAACTGCGTGCTTATTTGTAGACGATTGATTGTCCTGTATCTTGTTTAACTTTATGCTTATTTGTAAGCTATTGTTATTTCTCTAATGTGTATAACTGTGTGCTTATTTGTAGCTGATTGACTGTCCTGTAACATGTATAATTACGCGCTTATCTTAAGACGATTGATTGTCCTTAACATGTATAACTGTATGCTTATTTCAAAACGATTGATTTGCCTGTAAATTGTAAAACTGTATGTTTATTTGTTTATGACTGATTCACCTGTAACATGTATAAGTGTGCTTATTTCTATATGATTTATTGTCTTGTAACATGTATAACTGTGTGTTTATTTGAAGACAAATTAATATTCAGGCTGTAACTTAAATGGCAGTATGCTTTTTTGTAAAGCATTGAGTGTCCTGTAACTTTTAAAACTGTATGTTTATTTGTAGACGAATGATGGGTCCTGTAACTCGCATAACTGTATGCTCATTTCCAGACAACTGATTGTCCTGTAACATGTATAAATGTTTGCCTACTTGTAGATGAATGACGGTCCTGTAACTTGCATAACTGCATCCTTATTTGTAGACCATTGATGTGCCCTTTACAATGTATGGTTTTATGCTTATTTGTAGACGAATGATTGTCCTGTAGCTTGTATAACTGTATTCTTATTTGTAGATTGATTGTCCTGTAACTTGCATAACTGTGTGATCATTTGTAGCTGATTGATTGTCCTGTAACTTGCATAACTGTACACTTATTTGTAGACGATTACTGTGTCCTGTATAATTGAAAAAAAAGTGTGCTTTTTTGTCGACGATTTATTGTCCTGTAACAGGTGTAACTGTTTGCTTATTTGTATCCAATTGATTATCCTGCAATATGTATAAATGTGTTCTTATTTGCAGACGAGTGGTTTTGTCCCTGTAACTTGTATAATCATGTGCCTATATGCAGACGAATGATGTGTCCTTTAATTTGATTTACTGTATTTGTGGAGGATTGATTGTCATGTAACATGTATAACTATATCTTTATTTGTAGTCAGTTGATTGTCCTGTAAATTGTATAACTGTATGCTTATTGGTGGACGGATTACATGCCCAAAACATGCATAACTGTATTTTTCGTAGACGCTTGATTCCCCTGTAATCTGTATTAATGTATAATTATTTGTAGATGAATGATGTGTCCTGTAACATGTATAATTGTATGCTTTTTGTAACCGATTCATGTGTCCTGCAACTTGCGTATCCGAATTCTCATTTGTAGACGATTGATTGTCCTGTAACATGTATAACTCTATGCTTATTTGTAGACGGATTACATTTCCTGTAACATGTATAAGTATGTGCTTATTTGTAGACGATTCGTGTGTCCTGTAACGTGTATAACCGTGTGCTTATAAAGACGAATGATGCGTCCTTCAACTGATTTAATTGTGTCCTTCTTTGTAGACGACGACTGATGTGTCCTATAACTTGTATAATTATGTGCTTATTTTGTAGACAAATGTCATGTCCTGTACCTTGTATAACTGTATGTTTATTTGTAGACGGTTGATTGTACTGTAACTTGTATAACTGTATATTTACTTGTATTCCGATGATTGTCCATTTAACATGTACAATTACTTGCTAATTTGTAGACGATTGAAAGTTCTGTAACTGATATAACTCTATCCTTATGTGTACGCATTTGATTCTCCAGAAACTTGTATAACTGTGTGCTTTTTTGTAGAAAAATGATGTGTCCAGTAACTTGTAAAACCGTTTGTTTATTTGTAGACAATTGATTGTCCTATAAAATGTATAACTGCATACTTATTTGTTGACGATTCATGTGTGCTCTTAATGTGTATAGCTCTGTGCTTATTTGTAGACGGTTAATTGTCTTGTAACTTGTATAACTGTATGCTGATTTGTAGACGATTGATTGCCCTGTTACTGCGTGCTTATTTGTAGAGAATTGATGTGTCCTGTAACTTGTATGACTGTTTCCCTATTTGTAGATGATTGATTGTCCTGTACCATGCAAAACGGTACGCTGATTGGCAGATAAATGATGTGTCCTGTGACATGTATATCTGTATGCATGTATGTAGAAAATTGATTATCCTGGAACTCGTATAAATGTGGGCTTATTTGTAGACGAGTGATGTTTCCTTTCATTCATATAACTGTGTGCTTATTTGTAGACGAATAATGTTACCTGTAACTTGTATAACTATGTGCTTGTTTGTAGACAATAGAGTGTCATGTAACATGCATAACTGTATACTTATTTGTAGACAAATAATGTGTCATATAACTTGTATAACCGTATGCTTATTTGTAGACGATTGATGGTCCTGTAACATGTATAACTATATGCGTATTTCTAGACGACTGATTGCCTTGTAAGTTGCATAACTGCAGTATGCCCATTTGTGGACGAATGATGTATCCTGTAACTTGCAAAACAGTAAGCATATTGTAGACGACTGATTGTTCTGTAACTTTTATAACTGTGTGCTTATTTGAAGACGATTATTTGTCCTGTAACATGCATAACTGTATGCTTATTTGTAGAAGATGGAGTGTTCTGTAACTTGTATAACTGTGGGCTTATTTGTAGCCGAATGATGTGTCCTGTAACTTGCATAACCTTTTGCCTTTTTGATTGCCAATTGATTGTCAGGTAACATGAATAAATATATGCTTAAACGATTCAGTGTCCTATAACTTCTATAACTGTGTACATATTTGTAGATCAATTTTGGGTCTTGTAACTTCCATAACGGTATGCTTATTTGTAGAAGATCCATTTTCCTTTACCATGTATAACTGTATGCTTATTTGTACACAGTTGATGTGTCCGGCACCATGTATAACTGTGATATTATTTGTAGACAATTGATTGTCCTCTTACGTTTATAACTCTATGCTTATTTGTGGACGAATTATTGTCCTGTAACATTTATAACTGTAGCATTATCTTTAAACGATTGACTGTCCCGTAGTTTGTGTAACTGTATGCCTATTTGTAGATGTTTGATTGACCTATATTTTGTATAATTTTATGACTATTTGTAGACGAATACGTGTCCTGTAACTTGTACAACTGTGTGCATATATTTAGACGAAAGATGTGTCCTGTAAATTGCATTTCTGTATGTTTATTTGTAGACGAATGATTGTCTTTTTAAATTGTATAACTGTATGCTATTTGTAGACATTTAACTCTCCTTTAACTTGTATAATGGCGTGCTTATTTGTAGACTACTGATTATCCGGTACCTTGCATGGCTATGTGCATTATTTGTAGACAAATGATTTTCCTATAACTTGTATAACTATTTGCTTATTTGTAGACGATTGATTGTCCTGTAACTTGTATAACTGTATGCTTATCTTTAGATGAATGATGTGAACTGTAACTTGCATAACTGTGTGCTTATTTGTAGACAGTTGATTGTCCGGTACCTTGCACGACCATGTGCATTATTTCTAGACGAATGATCTTTCTGAAACTTGTGTAACTGTGTGCTTGTTTGTAGAAAGTTGATTGTCCTGTAACTTGTATAATTGTGTACTTATTTGTAGACGAATGGTGTGTCTTGTAACTTGTATAACTGTGTGCTTATTTGTAGACCATGGATTGTCCTGTAACATTTATACAGGTAGTTTTATGCGTATTCATAGACGACTTATTATCCTGTTATTTGTATAACTGTGTGCTTATTTGAAGATGATTGATTTCGCTGTAACTTGTTTAACTGTCTGTTTATTTGTAGACGATTTATTTTGTTGAAAGGATTATCATAACTCTATGCTTTTTTGTGTACGCATGATTGCCCTTTGATTTGTATAACTTTATGCTTATTTGTGGATGACTGTTTGTCCTATAACATGCATAACTGTGTACTTTTTTGTAGACGGTTGATTGTCTTGTAACTTTTATGATTGTGTGCTTATTTGTAGATTAATGATGTGTCTTGTAATATCTACAGCTGCTTTTGTATTTGTAGACGGTCAGTGTGTCTTGTAACTTGTATAACTGTATGCTTATTTGTAGACGATTGATGTGTCCTCTAACTTGTATAACTGTGTACTTATTTGTAGACGCTTGATTGCCCTGTAACTTGTATAATTCTATGCTTATTTGAAGACGGTTGATTGTCCTGTAACATGTATTACTCTATGCTCATTTGTAGCGAATTGATTGTCCTGTAATTAACTGTAAGGTTATTTGTAGACGGTTGATTGTCATCTTACATGAATAGTTATGTAATTATTTGTAGACGAATGATGTGTCCTGTAACTTGTTTAACTGTATGCTTATTAGTAGACGATTAATTGTTCTGTAACTTTTATAACTGTATGTTAATTCCGACGATGCAATAAAGATTACACTGTGTCAAATACGGGAAAAGCTTTAGGGCGATTTTAGCACTTAGGCTGTGGGTTTTTGCCGACAGTGTTAATCAAGATCAGTCTGCACATAACATGCTGTCTGTTGTGAACTTATACCGTCGGATAATATCTCCGTCGAGTAATTCTTTTAGATCGTGAACTATGGGTTTTCACCATTGGCTGGAAATCACTAACACCATAGGCTGCTAAGCTCGACTATAATGACCTTTTACGGACAGTGTAAATCAAGATCAGACTGTACAGAACGAGCGGTCTCTGACACTGAATCACTGTCTGATAAGGAGATATTTCTCCCCAAAAGATCAGTTTGAAGAAACAATGTTTTGGGTTTTCCCTACCGGCTTGAAATCTTCATTTGTTCTATTGAGCAGGTTAATGTTAGTTTATTTGTCAGCCCAATAGCAACAAAAGAACAAAGCAGGTATTAACATGCATTTACATTTAAAGCAGACTATTTTAAAGTATGGAAACTATTGTGAAGATGAAAATCTGTTATTGTTTGGTCGGTCCGAGAGCTAGGCGCTGGCAGAAAAAATGGATTTGAAAATCAGGCAAAAAGTAAACGAAAGATAGAGTGACATGGCAACTTTTTACATAGTTTCAAATTAATTTCTCTGCCAGCTACTAACATTCGGACCGACCGTACAAAAACAGATTGTCATCTTAACAATATTAACCATACTTTCAAATGGTATGCTTTCAATTTAAATGCATTTTAACACCATCTTTGTTTACTTTGCCCGCTACTGTTGCCTTAATGGTTAGTAGTTGTAATCAAATGCTGTGATAATGTTCTCAAAGAACAGTATTAGGCCTACAATGAAAAGACACTGGAATGGTTTCACATATTGCCACCTGTCGACGACTTATATTGTCGTGCAGCGGACGACTCTCGGAAATAAGATGACAAAAGGAGAAACTGTTCGTAACGGGCAATTTCTCCTTTTTCTTATCTTGTTTCTGAGTTAATTTATATATGGGCCATGCTCTGGCAAAAGAGTCTTAATGTGTCTCGTTAATGCATGAAACCAAGCAAGTCATCACAGTATCATACATTCCTTAAATCCGTTTTGTAATAATAACCTACTGAATAACGAAGTTGATTGATTGATTGATTGGTGTTTTTCATATCACGGCGACAGCTCACATATTCATGTATTTCCTGGGTTTCACCAGTACTAGGCTAGGGCTCTGAAGTGTCTTGCCCAAGGGCACTCCCACGAAAAACCCAGTGGATCCAGTGAGGCTCGAACCCGGGGCCTCCAAGTTACGAGTCCTACACTTTACCACTGTACCACGCAGGACCCCTCTGAATAACGAGGAACATGCAGAAAATTGATCAGTAGCAAAACGTTTCGGCCCAGGTCAGCCTGCGTGGACTGTACAGACTGTTCTGGGTCGATATCTTTTGCAGATGCATTAAGCCCCCTTTTCACAGAGCATGGCTCGTATGAAATCTAAATTCATCGTGGTTGACTTTTCATGTTTGACATGGACGTTTTCTAGGTTTCTAGGTCATACTCGTCAATTTTTTTCCTGGACTTAATGAGACCATTAATGAAAGAGGACACAAACAAATAAAAAAAGGAAAGGAAGGAAAAAATAGAAAAGAGTGTTTGATGTATACCTTTATTTTCAAACTGACATAACTCATCATCATAGTATACATATCTCTACTTAGTCAAAGACACATTATATCTTATGTATCAAGTGAACATTCGTTTAAATCTACATACATATAGGCCATGCTCTGTGAAAAGGGGATTCAAATTATCTTCAAAAGTATTGACTCAGGTCAGCCTACGCAGTCCGAAACTTTTTGTTGTTGGTCCAGGAACCCTTCTACGTCAGAATTCAGCCGGCTGTCGGACACAATGGATTTTATTGATCCTTAATTATGTGATTACTTGCGTGGTATATTACATCGAGAAGATGCATTAAACCCCCTTTTACCAAAGCAAGGCTGATATAGAAACAACATGCAGAGGACTCTGATATGGTTTACATAGCAATAGAAAATGAAAAAAAAAAAGTTGCAGGATATTGAAGGTTTACATTTAATTTCACTTCCCACGACCGTATAGCATTTTATATAGTCATAATCAAATGTGTAAACTGAACATTTTGCATATACATTGATGTAAACACCTCTGGCCGTTGACATGGCATGAATATCCATAAAGGACAGTGGTAAGGCCCACCTCAGCTCTCAGGGACGAGTAATTTGTAAACCCAGGGACTGAATTGTACAAATTTAACCCTTAAATTGCTTTGAAATGAAAACATTCAGATTTTAAAGTCGTTTTTGGCGGCAAAAGCTCTCGATATTGGACAGTGTAGATCTAGGATGAAATTAATGTCCGCTTATATGTCATATATTATGACAACAACGGTCTTGATTGCAATATACGAGCCATGCTCTGGCAAAAGGAGGCTTGAGACATCTCCGTAATGTTTTGTCCCAAGCAAGACATCACATTGTTAGGGATCAATAAAATCCACTTTGTTTAGTAACAGCTAAATCCTGAGGTAGTCCGGTCATTTGACATGCAGAAAATTGGCCGATAGCAAAAAGGTTCGGCCCAGGTTAGCTTGCGCGGACAGGTCGATACTTTTTGCAAATCAACCCCCCCCCCCCATTTTGACAGAGCATGACTCATATGCAGCTTTAGTACTTACTTAGAATGTCAATTTCATTATGGGCCATGCTCTGTGAAAAGGGCGTTAAATGCATCTGCAAAAAGTATCGACCCGCGCAGGCTGACATAGTCGACACTTGTTCACGCGGCGATTTGTAAATTTTCTGCACTTCAAAGGACCATTCTGTCTCCAGGTTCAGTTAATTGTTAGACTAAATGGACTTTAAGGATCCCTAATCATGTTATTACTAGCTTGGTATATTGCATCACGGAGATACATTAAAAACCCCTTTCCTAGAGCATTGATCATTTTATCAAGCACTATAAAGTTTAAGTCAAGATGATGTCTATATTCAAAAGTTGGCTCAACTTGCTGCAAACTGTTTTCGGGACTGATACATTTATTAATATATTTACATCGAAAAATATAACGATCTCAGACACAATTAATTTAATTTGATCAACAAAAATCGAATTAAAGAAATAATAGAAACAAACAGCATACAAATCAATCAGACCTTTGCCGTGCTACACAGTTCGTTTTCCCTAAAGAATAAAGGATCTTGTGGACGGAAGAAAAGGAAAGATAGGGGTTAATAATGACAACCTTATTGATGAAAGTCTCTTTTCTGATCAAGCGACAAACTCAAATCACAAAAATAAAGACAGTAGTTTCCAGTAGTTGGTTTGGATATGTGCAAAATGCTATTCGATGGTTCCCTGCTATTCTCTTTTCACAGCTAGTCGGTAACCAGGAGGACACTTCGGGAAGGGACAACACTCGTCATCCTTGTACTCCAGTGTACATTCCACTGGCAGCTTCCAGGCTGGACACCTGAAATAGAACAGGCAATGCATGGAGTACAGCACCTTCAGGTCTTTCAGCACTAAACTCGACCTCTTTCAACGGCTTAACCCTTATCCTACTAAAGAAGTGAAATGAAACTTTCAAGCCGATAGTAAAAACCAAGACATTTCTATTTCAGAGGTATTTTTGGACAGATACCTCCTTATCGGACATTTTAGATCCAAGATCAGACTGCGCGTTTTGTGCAGTCTAGTCTTGATCTACACTGTCTGCAAAAGGTCACTTGAGTCGCACTAAGCTTCCTAAGGGTTAAAAAACAATCCATTCAAACTCAGAAAGATTTATCTTATCTCATAGGTTTAACTAAACGAGGGAACGGCGACTACAAGTTCTTTAAGGTATGATTACGTGCGGGTAGCTTTCAACATGCCTTCCCATTTGTTAAGTCAAAATGTTACGTCATAATATGATTGATTGATTGATTGATTGATTGATTGTATGGCGTTTAATGCCGTTTTCAACAATATTTCAGTTATATGGCGGCGGCCAGTGCACCTATCCATGCTTTCCTGGAGTATCTTTTTACCAGTACTCCGCACAATATTTTTTCCAAGTCATTGGCCACATAACCATCGTCGAAACAATGGTCAGCGGTGAGAGAGGAATGAATCCTGTCGCAATCACTACCATCAATCCTCGGAAAGAAATTGGCCAAGCCGGGGACCGAACCAGCGACCTCCTGTTCTCAAGTCCTGTACGCTACCGACTGAGCTACGGGACTTGGCTACGTCATAATATAAGTCCACCCTTAATTTAACCCTTTCCCAAACAAGCCCTGATTTTTATGTGTCTGCAGTACAAGTCTTTTGAAAACACTGTGGGAAAAGGAGAAATTGCTCGTAACGAGCAATTTCTCCTTTTCCCACAGTGTTTTCTACCCTGTTTCAGAACTTTCTGCCATTTTCATCAAATTTAAAATTGTCGTCTGCAAACTCTTTCAATTTGGACCAGTCCAAAATTTGTTGTTTGGGAAAGGGTTAAAAAAAAGGAGAAAAAAAAAATCTATTATCCAATACCCTAGAATTTGTTTCAATTCCTTACCATTTTCGAATAAAATTGTCAATAATTGCTTTATATTGTTGTTTCCATGTCCATGCATAAAACAAGAGAAACCAGCCACGCTCTGGCAAAGGGAGTTTAATACATCTCCGTGATGCATTGTACCCAGTGATTCATCACATAATTATGGATCCATTATGTCCATTTTCTCTAACAAATGACTGAATCATGGGATAGAATGGTCCTTGGACATGCAGAAAATTGACCAACAGCAAAAAGTTTCGGCCCACGTCAGCCTGGGTGGACTGCCCAGGCTGACCTGGAACGATACTTTTTGCAGGTAAGCCCCCTATTCATAAAACATGGCTAAATTATTATGTTGTAGTTGCCTTCTTTGGCACTGTACTTGCCTCGGGCAGCGTTGAAAATTTTTGGCATCTCGCTCGACGTTTCGTCACCTGAGATTATCAAATTTTCGAATGCAGCTTGAAGCAAATACAAGCACGTGTTAAGTTACTGCAACATAATATTCCGTACGCATATGTATGTCCACGGTCGGCCTAACGTAGCATTGACTTTTCGCAGAACTGGTACGTAAAAAAGGTGGATACGTGTATGTTTGCATTTGGCCAGCTATATAGATTCAATAAATACTTGTAAAAACAATTGTAATTTAAGCAGTGTTTAAACTCTGTACCAAACGACAAAATTTAAGACTAGTTGATCTTGAAAGCTTTGGCGGACGACAGATTAAAACATAGCTCAAACGATGAAGTTTGTCCTAGGAAGGAAAACATTGCAGAACAAGGGGAAATGCCGGTTAGCACCAGATTCGTTGCAGCACATGATCCTTTGGTAAATGTTTATGCCGCAATTTCTGAATCCACCTTCTCAGAATACCTAAATGACTAACTTACTTTTCTTTTGCAACCGGGACACTTGTCACATAATTATAAGTGTAGCATAAACCACAGTACTTCGGACAGTTGTTTTTCGCCCAGCTCTGGTAAGAGGGTTGCGTGCAAAGTTCCGTTCCGCCATATTCCCTGCAGTTTGATATTCGGTCCTCGCATACTGACTCTGAAACCGAATAAAACAGATGTCATAAGACCATGAATTTGTATTAAGATATATGAGTCATGCTCTGTGAAAAGGGGGCTTAAAGCATCTGCAAAAAGTATCGACCCAGATTAGCCTGCGCAGTCCGCACAGGTTGACCTGGGCCGACACTTTTTGCTTTTGGTCAATTTTCTGCATGTGAAAGGAGCAGTGTACCACATGATTCAGTCGATTATTAGAGAAGATGGATTTCACGGATCCATTACTATGTGATGACTTGCTTGGTATAATGGATCACAGAGATGCATTCAGCTCCTTTTTGCCAGAGCATGGTTCATATGAATTTTGTGATGGTGATCGATTCAAATTACGGATAAACAGATGAATGATGATTACGGTCCTAATCATGAAATGATAGCAAAACAAAATGTAGACAAACTGATCAATTTGTAAACACTGGGTTCATGGAAATACTGTTTATATCATGATACAATCCTTCAGCTGCATTTTTAAATCTTTATCCAACGACACAAGTTTAGACTGGTCCAAATTGGAAGTAATTGCAGATGACAAATTAAAGGTGGCTCAAATGACAAAATTGGTCACTGATAGGGTAGGTAACATTTTGGGAAAAGGAGAAAATGCTGGTTACCAGCATAGACTGGTTACCAGCATTTTCTCCTTTTCCAACAATATTTTCAATAGCGATCTTCCTCAAGGTCATTAAACGTCGGGATTGTGTGGTAAAGGGTTAAACGAGCTAGAGTATGTTACTGTCACATCTGTCAAACCTCTTTAGACAAGTGGCCATTAGACACTGACTGTTCAGTATTGAAACTGTTATTTGGAACATAAAACTGGACCAGAAATTATCCCCAAAAAGGTTTTATCATTGCTTGCAAACACAATCTTGCCATTCCGGGTGAGGAGGGGATGCACGTGTACTTTACCATAACATTTTGTTGAAAATAATAAGTATTTTGTTCAACAATCACCATAACTCATTAAATCAATACCTCCTGAAACAAATTTACAACAGACAGCCCTTTAAACTATGAAAAATCAAAGTACTTTTTGTACCATAAGGTTCAATAGATGGATCAATCGTATAGGAAAATGTTAAATTGCTGATGAACATTTAGATTTTTCATTAACAACAACGTTTTCGAAAAGTTTGCCTGCTAAAAGACGAAGGGAGTCGTCTGTCTAGGATACTAGGTTATACAGAATATTTTTACAAGCGGAATATTATGTTCTATTTTCTTTCCTGGCCCTTGAATTTGCTTCGAGCTGCGTGGTATAATTCGGTATCTCGGAGAACCGAAGGTCAAATTATTGCCACGCAGCGAGAAGTAAATACAAGTTTTAGGAAAGTTAGAATATAAGTAAATATTATACGTACGAGTTGTCACTGTAGTTGCAACTGTAGTTGGACTCGTCATACCTAGTTTTGACTTAACCTCTGAAAAAATGAAAACAACTCCCACTTGACACGTGGACAATAAAAGGGTGCAAAGGAAAATAAGGACTCTTGCTTTTTCATAATTTTTAGCTGTTTCTCAACAGTATTTCAGGCTTGTCATGGCGGCCTGTGTATATACCTATCAATACATTGTTATGAAAGAGGAATAAATTCTGTCCCACTCAATTTTTTTCAATCCTCGATAAATTGATTTTAGTTCGACTTGTCGATCCAAGATTACAAGTCAACTCGCAAATCCCATGATACGTAATTTCTACACTACCCTCGAGCCAATGCAGACCAGTATGAGCACATTTACTGTTTTTTTAAACAGGAGCAAAGAAGTACATGTACATGTGTAAAGGAACATGCTGTCGCGGTAATTGTGCATTTATTCGCAAATTGTCATAATCATGTCTACATTAGCGATGACTAAAATATTCTGTCCTTTGCTGGTCGGGGAACAAATTCAAAATATCGTTCTTACACATTCATAGGTCTAATGTACTTAAAAAAAACTCCTTATCACTTTCTCATCTTTTCTGAGCCTGTCTTGTTGACAGTACCACAATTTCGAGTTCTGTGTACCAGTTGTTGCCAAGATATCAAATTAGGCTGGGAATGACAACATATAAATATGTAAGCAAATTTTCAGCTATATATTAAATCATAAGTGACTGTACATGATGTATACAATGTTTTTTGTAAAATTTAGAAAGCTTTACCACAGAATCCACAGTAAGCCAAACAATTCTTCTCTACCCACTGGTATTCAGATGGATTGAAGCAAACATCTTGTCCATACGAATCACAATCATTTCTGTTGTCTTTGCATTCAGGTTGAACAATGGGGAAGCCTGCATTTAGAGAAAAGACATACACTTACTGTAAAATAGTGAAAATGACTTGATTTAACCCTTCACCACTCAGTCCCGAGCTTTAATATCCATTAGAAAGACAACTTTAGAAAACATTGTGGGAAAGGGGAAAATGCTGATCACCTGCAGTTAACCAGCGTTTTCTCGTTTTCCACAACGTTTTCTAAACTTCAACGACAAAACCTATCATATAAACAAGGTTGAATTTTTCATCAGCAGATGATTTCAATTTGGGCCAGTCTCATATTTTTGTTGTTTAGGAAAAAGTTAAATGCTTTTTGACATATGTTGTTTCAAACAATGGCTAATACACCGCTGACTGAAAAGGAGCAGAAGTTCGCAACCAGTCCAATATATATAACGACCATTTGTTCATAAATGAGCAAAGTACTGTAAAATGAATATCCGTATATGCTATTTAGATTCAAATAAGTTTGTCATTTTTTAGAATATTCGAATATTCCTCCAACAATCCCTAGACATAAGTGAACGACATACCTGGACAAAAGCCGCAGGATTTCGGACAATGAGCACGGGCATACGGTTCATAATCCGTACAGGAATCACGAGGATAGCTTTCACAGTTGGAATCTATGTCTACACATCCGGTTACTGGAGTTGTTCGCAATGTGGTGCTTCTGGTATGGTAGGCCTCAGGTAGTACCACTGAGATGAGAAAAAAGACAGTGAAAAATACGGTCCGTTTAAAATTCAGTCTTTCTTTAAAAGAAACTGTCTTTTACGGCAAGATATGGGTAATTAGGAAAAGCTAAATGTATATCTACCATAATGGCATCCTCAAGAATTTAATATGATTAGAATTTGAAACTTGTACATAAACTAAACCAAGCAACATTTTTGAGTTTGGTTCTCTTCAAAACATCGTTTGTAAAAAGAAAAAATCGTCTTTTTTTTTTCATTTCCAAATTAATCAGGAATTACCTCACTCTGGCCAAAATTTAGAAAAAGATCTAGAAAAAAAAAGTTAAATGAATTTTCAAAAACAAGCAAAATTATGATTTCTCTACTTTTCATCGATTCAATCAAATACATTTCTTTCATTACCGTGATAGTAGCATAACTCATGCCTTACCTTAATCATTATTATCATTTTTGAATGTTTGTTTCTTTTGAATGTCGTTATGAAGACTCAATACATGTTTTACTTGAACAAAGAGGGAAAAAAAAAAACAAAAAAACTGAATATCTTGTAATTATCGCAAACAAGCATGAACATGCCACTTTTTCGGGAGCAAGTCGTTTTTTCAAATTAAGTGAACATTTTCAAATGTTCCAATTGTGGGGCACCATGACGATCAATAACAAACTCTGCTTGGGCCCTATAACAGTCACAATCCAATGATTTCAAACCTTTTTATCAGATTCCATATATCAGATATTGCATATATCAGTTTGGATATGGCATAATGCGATCGAACACAAACGCTAACTAAATACATGTATTCCATTAATATTTGAATCGTGGTAATCGAATACTTGTTCAAACGCGGCATTCCTCAAGAACACTACTCTCTGACTTATGAATACAGCTTTGCAGGAAAGACAAAAGTAATGTGTACTTTTGGTAATAGGGAACATTCCGATAATATCAGTTATTGTATCAATGTAATAGTAAATTAGTACCTCCACAAGCAGTATGTGCTATCACATTGTTGAGTGTTGAGAGTGCATTGAAGTCCCCAACTTCAAACACAAAGCGGTGATCACTGGCGATATCCAACAGTTCAGACTGTACAGATTCATTACCAATACCAATAGAAAACATTGTTATGCCGTCAGCTTTAGCCAAATCTGCCTGGGCCCGAGTTACCGGGGGATACTTGGAGAGCCCATCCGTTATTATGATGGCTACATCTGGGGCTAAGGGTCTTTCTCTGTAATATGAGTTCATTATCCTTCATAATTAGTGTTTTAAAGTATTTTTTCCACAATAAGGATTTGACTAATGTTTGTTCAGAGCAATTTCATTATTACTCAAAGATGCAGCAATCGAAAGAGATTGGTTTCATTTAAAGTATTGCCAAAGAGCACATACCTTTCAAAATCAAATGTGCCCGCAATTTTGATTGTTTATCGAACAATAAGATATATAACACTACTTTCCAAATCACATTGATATGAAAGTTACTAAATCAATAATTACATGTAGCAATTTAGGGATTAACGTTTTCTCTTTCATCCTTTTTTGTAACGAATTGCATAATCTGTTAAGATAAACTTATTCCTTACTCAATCAAAACCTTTACCAAGAAATATGGAAACAGTTTATTTAGAAAATGCATTACCCACCTGTCAAACCCTTCAAGCCTCATCAATTCCAAAGCATCAGATGTGAGAGTCCCTCCTCCAGAATAAGTTATGTTGTCAATAGCAACTTTAAGGTCCGTGATGTTAGAGTGATCATTAAGCTTGAATTCAATGTTTGCTACGCTGCTGAACTCAATCAGCCCCACTCTAGTATATCTCTCGTCAATATCGAACGTACTCACTACATCTTTTATAAACTGTTTTACTGTGTCAAAGTTTGATTGGCCGATACTGCCTGATGCATCCACGACAAAAACCACGTCCGCTACCTTGGCGATACACGCTACGTAAATTTAAAAATACATACAGATTATACAACATAAGAAATGTCATTGAACATACTCAAATCGCAATAACTTGAATGCGTTAAAATAGCATGACCAACATTAATTCATAGTCATGATCCTTTAGATGACCAATAAGATTTCAATGAAAATCAAGCATTCAGTGACTTTGGGTATATATCCAGGTCATTGATTATGATCCCTCAACTGCTATATAAGATTTCAATGCGTCTGCATTGAAATCTTAAATACCAGTTGAGGGATCATAATCATAGACAGATGATGGATGGGTTACCTTAAGGACCAAGAAGCTTATTGACATTATCTACATTGCACGACATTAAGTTTGATCGACAAGTTCTGTGTATATTTTTTTTTTGTACACCCCCCCCCCCCCCAAAAAAAGAAACAATTGCCTGAATTTGCAAACGGTCGTTCTTTCCAGCATACCCAATAATTTTCAAGTCATTTAAATGGAAGCTTTATCATTTAATGAAAATGTTTCAGCAATATAATACTTAGTGGCGTTTGGCAGGTAAGAATGATAATTTAAAAGACCCAAAAGAAAATAAAAACGAATGGAAATCAACCAAAACACACGTAAACAAGCCATCGGGTCAAATATTATCGCAGAAATAATACAGTACAGGCAGTCGGTCCTATTCGCTACATTTACTGTACCTCATATAAATATATTATGTAATATTATAACACAACACTGGCATAATATGAAAACAAAAGACAACTTACATGCTGTCGTAGTTGACCGTTGTACCGTCATTGTTGATTGCCCAATCGTTGTTGTTGTTATTGCAGGAGGGCTTGTCAAGGTGATCGGGGCTTGAGTAACAGGTGACTGACTTGTTGAAGGGCTTGATGCAAGCGTTTGTGGCCTTGCTGATGACGAGGGGGCATTTGTGCTTGGAGTTAAGGTAGATATAGTTTGTGGTGCAAGTGTTGTAGCCACAGGTTCCATAGTTGTTGATGGGGCGGCTGTTGGAGACGGTTTTACGGTTGTTTGCGTAGATATAGGCGCAACTGTTCCTGGAGTCTTTGTCGATATTGTATTGGGTGCGAGTGTTGTAGATTCCTTTGCGGTTGATGGGGAAGTTGGTGATGGAGTTGTTACTACGGGTTTCATCGTAGCTGCGACCGTAGTTCTTTCTGTTACTATTTCAGTCGGGGACGTTGTTCCAATCGTTGTAGTAGTTACAATAGGGGTTAATGTTTGCGGTTTTACAGATGATGTCGGAGCCAACGTAACGGGAGACAAAGTGGATACCGTCTGAGGTGCGATAGTTGATGTTATAGATGTCGATGTTGGCACATTTTTTGTCGGCGAAGGTGTTTGTTTCGATGTTGGGTCAACAGTACCAGGTGTCATTGTTGTTATTGTGTTTGGTGCAAGTGTTGTAGATTTAAGAGTCGTCGGAAGCGTTTTCGGGGTAACCGTTGTTGTTTCTGGCTCCACTGTTGTCGAAGGCCCTTTTGTTGGTTTTTCTGTAGTGGAAGATGGGACTGGTGCGGCCGTTATTTTCTCTGTAGTTGTAGTGATTGCTATCTTCGTGGTGGGAACAGGAGTCATTACTTTGATAGTTGTTACAGGTGAAGGAGCTTCTGTACTAGCAGATGACGGGGCTGCTGTTTGTGGTGCTTTGGCAGTGGTAGTTTGATAAACAGATGGAGTTACAGCTGTCGTACTTATCGGTGTTAGCGTCCATGGGCGAACAGTTGTTGATATTTCAGGCCGCACTGTTCCTGGGGATTGAGTGGTTATTGTGTTTGGTTCAGCTGTGGTTGTACCTGGTGCCATTGTTGTTTTACTTGTTGGAGCTTCTGTTGTTGATTGGCTTGAAGCTAACGTTTCCGGTTTTACAAATGTCACTGTACTCTGTGGCAGCTTTGACGGTGCCTGTGTTGGCACTGACTGTGGCGTTGTTACCGGTGCCATTGTGGTGCTTGATTGTGGAGCAAGAGTATCAGGCTTGAGAGACATTCCAGTAGTTACAGGTATTTTGGAAGGAGCCTGTGTTGATATTGTATTCGGTGACATTGTTGTGCGAATTTCTGTTGTTGTAGGATTTGGGGCGAGTGTATCCGTTTTTGCAGTTGTAACTGGGGCTATTGTTGTTTTACTTGTTGGAGTTTCCGTTGTTGATGATGGAGCAAGAGTATCAGGTCTGAGAGACATTCCGGTAGTTACAGGTAACTTAGAAGGTGCCTGTGTTGAGATTGTGTTCGGCGACATTGTTGTGCGAATTTCCGTAGTTGTTGGATTTGGAGCGAGTGTATCCGGCTTTGCAGTTGTTACCGTAGTTGGTGCCAGTGTCCCTGGCGTTGCTGTAGAAACTGGGTTTGGTGAAGGGTTTGTTGGTTTTGCAGTAGTCGTTGTTACTACTGTTGACGGTTTGACAGTAACTACAGGTGTATTGGCTGGCGAAGCAGTCTTTGATGGTGTTGCTGTAGATATTGTTTGAGGGGCTTGTGTAGCTGTAACAACAACTGTTGTGTCAGTAGGTTTAGGTGTCTTTGCCTCTGTTGTGGTTGTCAAAGGTGCAGGAGTTCGTGTTCCTGCTGATGACATTTTACTCGGAGCTGCTGTTTTCGGTGGTTCAGTCGTTGTTGTCACGGACAATATTGGCGTTTCTTGCTTTACAGTTGTGCCAGTTTGGGGTACTGCACTGACTGTAATTGGTTTTGCGGAAGGGGTTTTTGGCGCGATTGTTCCGGGTGAAGATGTTACTACCGAAACAGGTTTTTGACTGGCGGTTTCAGTAGCTTTCGGGGCAGTAGAGGTTTCGGGAGCAACACTCTCCGTTACCGTTATAGGCGGCGAGCTCGAAGCTAGAAGTATACAATTTATCTCTAAGTGTATGTTTTCCTTTTATGTCTTCCGTAAATCATGCAGCACACTTGTTTTTGAAAGAAATTTACAGCTTATATATTGCCCTGCTTGTTCAAACAAAAAAGGAGATATCGTAGGACTACGTTTACTTTCTAATAGGTAAAGTCAAGAACTTCTTGATGTTCAATGACTGAAGGATATTATGTCAGAGTTCTAACATCAAACACAATTAGGATACCACTGTAACTAAACTATAACTTTCATTAATTGTCTAATAAGCATAAATGGCAAACTAGGATAATAATCATATTTATAGATCGTGGTACATTAAGACTTTGCATTTATCGAATTTAGGCGACAAAGTTCCAATCGATTATCGTGATTTTTCTATATTTAAAATGAACAACTAAATACTGATATAAATGATGCCTTTCTATACTTTCAGCGGATCACCTTTGAAAACAGCATAGCCAGGTGGAATTGCTTGAAATGAACAATTTCTCCTGATGCAACTTCTCCATTGAAGGGCAGTATGAAAACTTATTTCACGTTGATTATTCATATTTTACAACAATAAGATCAAAGTCACCTGTTGATTTTTTTTTTTTTTTTTTTGAAAGTTGTTATTACCCAAGCGATCTAGAACCTTTACCCTTATGCTGCTAAGCGCGACTCAATGACTTTTAACGAAAGTGTAGGTCAAGATCAGACTGCAGAGAACGTGCAGTCTGATCTTGGATTCACACTGTCCGATACAGTGATATCTTTTCCCAAAACAATAACTCAGAAATGGCAAAATTTGGGTTTTTACCATCGGCTTGAAAGTTTCATTTCACTTATTTAGCGGGATAAGGGTTAAGTTGTTGCTTACTTGGACATGCATTTACACGTAACTCGTCCACAATAGTCTGCAGGCCACTAAATGAACTCAGTGTGTAGTAATGCTGGCTATCAGGGTCACTGCTAATCGCTTTTGTTTCCACTGGGTTAACGTCGTCACCAACAGCTATGGCAAAAATTACCACACCTTTATCTTTGGCCATCTGGGCTTGCAGCTTTGTTTTATCAGGATCGAACGATGACCCGTCTGTGACGACAACTGCGATTTTCTGGTTCCCTGCTTGGTAGTTATATTGCTGTTGCATCAATGCAAGGGCGGTGTCTGTTTGAGTACCACCATGCGTGTATGTTACATTAGCTTCTGCTGTCAATATCGACGACAGGCTATCGTTCTGATTCGAACTCACGGCTACCTGAGAGCAAACAGAAAAGTGTTGTGAAATTTAGAGGTACTTTTGTGCTACCAATTTTACAAGGATCAGTACAAAAAGTCGCAATATTACATCAGAAGATTAATCGAAAAAAGTAATAAATTTACCTTTTTCGTATCAAAATGTAGCACACATTGTTTGGGTCATAGCAGGCTAGGATGCAAAGAGCGCCCATTCTAACCTTTCAAATGCACTGTTTGATTTATTATACAAAATATTCTGACTCTTATATATTAAGATGGAACTATTATAATCTGCTGTAATTCCAAGAAAAGATATATTTCTAATTTAGCAAAAAATAAGAATGTGGTTCTTGTTTTTCTATATGACAAATATGGCACAGAAAGAGTGCCATATTGTATTTATGGGTGATTCCACCTCTGAGAAAGACACATTAGGTCACCAACCTGAGGTTTATTACTAAAGGTTATAACAGTCACGTTAAGATCGGCATAGTCCATTTTCAAACGTGCGGTAACATTTTCCGTAAATCCCAACATTGTCTGAAAGTTTGCTTCCCCAACACTACTCGACGCATCCAGTACAAATACTAATTCGGCACTTGTGCTGCATAGGTTAGTGGATAAACCTGTGGTAAAATAAGACTGTTTTATTGGAACTTTACAAACCATTCGTTTTCATGTATTTGTTGATAGATTGACTGATTAGGGGATTACTACCATTTTTGACTTGTGCCATTAAATTTACGATGCCCAATTTACTTACCTACACATTTGGAGCAATTTCTTAAAACACTATTTCAAAATGAGCCACGCTCTGACGAAAGGGAGCTTAATGGATCTCCGTGATGCATTACACCATTCAAGCTATCACATACTTATGGATCCATAATAGCGACTTTTTTTTAACACCCGACTTAATCATGAGGTAGACTGGTCCATGGACATCCAAAAAAATAGCGAAAGGTTTAGGCCCAGGTCAGCCTGCGTGGACTGCGCAGGTTGATCTGGGTCGATAGTTTTCACATATTTATTGAGCCCCCTTTTTCACAGAGCATGGCTCATTAACATATAACATTTTGAAGAAAACACTGACAGAATTTTCATGGTTTTCGATAGAGCTCTAGGTGCTATTCATACTTACTGCATGTTCATTGAAAGACACTATAATGGCAACGCACATGATTTTTACTGTCGCCTGGAAATTATGCGACACCTATATTAGTTGACGTCAGAACTGCCTGAATTGGGAATGCCCCTTTATATGACAAACAGATACAAAAGTGATATTGGCTAAAAGTGTGTATTTTGAAAAGGAAAATACGAATGAAAAGCCAAAGACTGTTCTACTAGTTGTAAGTTTAACTTTGTAACAAACGAACCATTTGAGCCATGCTTTCTGAAAAGGGAGTATAATGTATCTGCAAAAAGTATCGACCCGGGTTAGCCTGCGTAGTTTACACAGGCTAACCTGTGTCGAAACTTTTTTTTTTCTTTCGGTAAATTTTCTGTGTGTCAAATGACCATTCTACTTCATGATTCAGTCCTTTGTTTTAACAAAATGGATTTTATGGATTCATGATTATATGATGACTTGTTTGGTCTAATGCTTCACGAAGATGCATTAAATCCCTTTTTTCCAGAGCTTGGCTCATTCAATGAAATACGTAACGATAGGAAAGTGAAGCTGTCAACAGATTATAAAATCCATACTTGTTTTTGTATTTTCTTCCGTTGTAGGTTTCATAGTTGTGACAGGCGCCAGGGTAGTCTTTGCTTCCGTTGTTGTGGGTTTCATAGTTGTAACAAGTGCCTGGGTAGTCTTTGCTTCCGTTGTTGTGGGTTTCATAGTTGTAACAGGTGGCTGGGTAGTCTTTGTTTCTGTTGTTGTAGGCTTCGTGGTTGTGACAGGTGCCTGGGTAGTCTTTGCCTCTGTCGTTGTGGGTTTCATTGTTGATGGTGTCATGGTGGTTGTAGGTGCCTCTGTAGTTGAGGGTGAGGATTGAGCTGTAGTCGGTGCTTCCGTCTCTGGTGCTGGAGTTTCTGTACCTTATTTGATAAGAAATATAAAGCGTCAGCCATTTACAAAATTATATATATATATATATATATATAAAACAAGAATAACATCACATGGGAGAATATAAGAATAAGATTTATTGCCGACCGGTTTCTTCCATTAAGGAATCATCAGGGCAATCTAACAATAAACGACGTAGCAACGTTGCGTTGCTACACACAATCACAAAATCAATGACGTCATTGATATATATATATATATTCCTGCATTGCTACCCTTTAATTCTTTAAGTGCCAAATACGTGACCTCCACTTCTTTCGACGGCTGAAAGCACAACCTACAGAAACTCAGAAAGATGTTTAATTTATGGGCATGAATTTAAGAAAAGCAGACGATATCGACCCAATATCGGACTGCACGTTCTGTGCATTCTGATTTTGATCTGTGCAGTTCACAAAAGGCCCGGCTTTCACCTTTGGTGCTGGTGGTGCTTAAAGAAACCCCACGAACAACTTTAAATTCTAAGGAAGCGCACAGTGTGTATCAAGATCTCAGTGAACATGTATAATCTACCATGCTCTTAGATCTAGTATTACGTCCATCATGATGCAAATACAGTCTTGTACTGGCGAAACTCAGGAGGAAAACGTGAATAAGTGAGCTGTTCCAGAAATACGACTGACATACCATTAAAACGGCTGCAAAACACGTTCATGCTGGCAAAAAAATGTTGGCCACTGCGGGTCAAATAAACATCGACATCATCATTATGAGCTCAAACTTTCATCTCTATGATGTCATAAAATAGGAATGGTAAAACCTGCTTAAAATTAAGGACGTTCTCTACAATGAAACACAAAGGTCCAAGAAAACATACATTGCACCGTTTATTTGTATACCGTATCACCGTTTTTCATGCAAATTTGATATCAGTTCGTGGATTACAATTATTCGGAAAGTTGTTGAGGTTTCGATCAATGTTACTTCTTTCGTTGTTGTTAACTACAAACAAATGAAAATACATATTTACCAAGCAACGTGTAATTGTTACACAACATACAAGTTTCCAAACAGTACACTCTGGCATATCTAAACAGTGGTCCGTCGCAAGAGTCCTTGGTACAATTATCTCCAGTATCCACACATCGAAACCCTGTAACACATGTTCTAGAACAATGAAAGTATTACAGAAAGTGCGGATTTTATTGCCTTAGTCATAATTGCTTTAGTGCTGCTTGGTGGTCGTGAACACCTGAGGCCGAGAACTACTTTGTCAGTAGAGGTACTTATGACTATCTCTACATCTTACAGGCCGCGGGGGCTCACCGTCTTATCATGGGAAGGATTCTTTTTTTCAACTGTCGCCGTAGTGTTAGACACAACGAATTTATAGCATATGTCGATTTCCATTTCCGTCCCCCCTCCTCGTCTGTTCTACGACTATCATGCGTCATTTCAAAGGCCCTAAGCTATGTGGCGACTATTCTGTGTGACTGCGTCAGCCGTACTAACACATGAGTGAAATTTCAATTATCGAAATATGTAATAATTAGATGTATCCAATACATCTATTAATTCGGAATATTTCTTCAGAAAACAGTGTAAAAGCATTTCTTATGGATAACATGAGTAGCAACAACTGCTGAGCTGTTTCAAGATTAAAATGTCCCATTCGAACGAAGACATAATATCCTGCAATTCTCTAAAGAACCTATTATATATGACCGTATTTACCTGTGGAGCCAGTCAGGGCAGCTGATGTTGTTGTGATCATGCCTGTGGTTGTAGTGGGCTGTTGTGTCGTGGTTGTTGTCGGGATACCAGGGACTAAACAATAAAAATGGTTTATTAACCCTTCGGCTGCTGAATAAACTAACCCTTAACCTGCTGAATAAGTTAAATGAAGATTTCAAGCCGATAGTAAAAAGCCCAAATATTGTTATTTCAAACTATTTTTTTAGGGGAAAATTTCTCCTTATCGAACAGTGTAGACCAAGATCAAACAGCACGTTCTGTGCAGTCTGATCTTGATCTACATTGTCCGCAAATGATCACTGAGTCGCGCTCAGCAGCCTAAGGGTTAACTCTACAAAAAAATCCTGAGTTTTAACGACCCTTAGAAGGAAGTCTTTCAAAAACATTGTAGGAAAAGGAAAAATGTTTTCTTCTGAAAGTAGAGAATGAAATTGTGTGTAGTCGTAGATTCTGCTTTTAACACCTCAGACATGATTATAGCCAAGTATAGGCTATATATCGCATAAACATGGAACAAAACTAATCTTGGACACTTACACGTGGTATCGTTCCCACATAAGTCACAAGTCTCTCTACAGTATTCCCAGCCAAACTGAGTGTGACAGGAATCTAAGGTACAGTTCATTCCTTCATCAACACAGCGCTCTGTAAGTACAATGAACATAAAATGCAAGAAAAAAAAAAGATAAAAATGAATAGCATGAGATAAGAAGAGAAGCACAAAGGAAGTATATACAAAAAGCATAAAGCTTCAGTGGCCGCAACCAATTAATCTTAATTAATATCGTTGTAATGCTGTAATTCTGTGCTAGCCAACTCAGGCACTCTGTCTGAACTGGTCAGATAGTTTGTTTTGTAATTAAGAACTAGAGAAACTATATAAGCCATGCTCTGTGAAAAGTCGATTTTATGTATCTGCAAAAAGTATCGATTCAGGTCAGCCTAAGCAGTCCGCACAGACTGACCTGAGCCGATAATTCTTGCTAACTAGTAGTCTATTTTCTACATGTCAAAGGACCATTCTATCTCAGGGTCCGTATTCACCAAACATTCTTAAGAACGTTCTCAGTATTATTCTTCGAAATTTTCTACATTTGAAAGTAACACAACTTCTGATTGGCTAAACAATTTGGTTTAGCCAATCAGAAGTTGCATTACTTTCAAATGTAGAAAATCTTGGAAAACAAGACTAAGAATATTCTTAAGAGTGGTTGGTGAATACGGACCCAGGATTCAGTTAGTTGTTGGACAAAACAAAATGGATTTCACGAATCCATATTTATATAATATAATGCAACGTAGAGATGCATTAAGCCCCTCTTTGCCAAAGTATGACACATACTTAAGCATGTTTGGAGCTATGTCCCCGGAAGTCGTATCTTGTCAGAAGTTATAGAGTGTACTGGGTGAGTCTGCATTACCTGTAGTTAATACTTGGGGTCCTTGCGTGGATACATCTACAGATGGCCCTGAAAGTAAGATGTTTTCTTCAATTTATGAGAGAACTTGAAACAAAATATATGGTATTACACTGTGGGGTGGCCAATTTTCGTTCGTCCTAATATTCAAGACCATTGTCACTTAAACTTTAGAAGATGCTGTTGCAATAGCATGACCAGGAAATAATAAAAAGTGTACATCTCGTATTCCTGAAGTCTAAAGAGAGTGTCATCGTCTAGCAAACATAGAGAATTACCAATTCCTAGTCTTGAGCCCACGAAACACATACAAAGAGAAAAGTAATAAAACTTGCCAAATAGAGACACATACGCCATACGGCTATTTCCTCAGCTTTTTTATGCAATGTCCCTTTCAAAAGCGTTAATAGGACAGAAGAAATGTAAAGTCCGCTTACCTGTACTTGATTGTGGGAGGACCGGCCGTGTCAGATCGGTTTCCATCGGTGTTACTGTAAGTGAAAACATATAGTTCTGTTTAAAATCCCCTTTTCACAGAGCACATATCATATTCTGATTAGACGTTTTAGAAGCGATCTTTTTTTAACCAACCTGATATCAGTTTTGTCACAAAAACCGAAGGCTGTGATATGTCGCAGACCATTTCCCTATACTGTTAGATTGTGTGCCGTATTACAGGGATAAAGCTGCAGACTGTAGGAGTTTTAACCTTTAAAATTCTGACAAAAGAAAAATGTCTATAGAAATCAATTTCATATTTCCTTACGGTTGTCGAGTATCCAACAACAGACTTACCCACTGTTGACTGTATCATTATAGGCCTGGTCAAGTCCGTCTCCTTCGGTGTTACTGTAATAGTGAAATTTTCATAAGTTTTTATTGTACCAAAACAGTCGCAAAATTTACACTTTGAATTACTGTTTTGATGAATCATCTCTTTTTTAATTTCTGAACATTAATGTTTTTCATCTTCACCGTCCAAAACAAGCCGTGACGAAAGCAGGTAAATTGTTTGTTATCACGGTCAAATTAGGACCTAGATACATGTATGTTAATGATTGCGAAGCAGCTGCAGCAGGGTTTATCATGTGATCAATAAGAGTTGCAGACAAACATTTCTTTCTTCTCAAACATGCTTATTCCGAAGAATAGTTTTGAGATCTATTACAATTTATTAGTTACTTTATTATATTCGTATCGCGCGCAGACAAAATCGTACATGACAGAAAAAAAGTCTCTACAAACACAGTCCCAAATATGGTATAAAGACGCAACCCGGGTACAGGTAAGTTTTAGCTTGCTTTCTGATTTTATTGGTCAAGAACATTTTGACATCACGCTCGATCTTCGGTCCAGCAAGATATCAAAATTTAAGACACAGCTAGAAGCAAAAACAAACCACAGGAGATTTATAACAAAAGACATGTAATGTTCCGTTTTTATTTCATCTCGTGAACATCATACGCAGCCACCCGTGAATATATTACCGATGATGTTCACGAGATGAAATAAATTTTGATCTTTCACCAAAACAACACAGAACAAAACAAAAATATCCTCTATGTATTGGATATAATTTCAAAGGTAGTTTTACTTTATGGAAAATAAGTGAACCATCATACCTCCACATAGGCCGCAAGTCTGTCTACAGTTTATCTTGGCAAAGTTGGTTAATGGCACAGCGGAGCAATTGACTTTGTCACAGTCGGGGTTCTCGTCTTCGCACGTTTCATCTGTAAACAATAAATTGATGATGATGATGATGCACTAAGAATATATGTGACATGTATAATATACTTGCGCAAAATTAACGATGTAAAATTAATAATACTGATAATAATTTAAAATATAAAAATAACCCTTTTTCATCTATTTATACACGCTTTCGAAAATATTTGGCTTTCCCATTGGCATGCATCACGAACAATTTGTCACAGAGCCCTATTTTCCGTCTCTATCTTCCCCTCTCCCACTATGTTTCTATCATTTTTAGGAAAGAAATAAACTTTTGGGTAAAATGTCTTAATTAGTCATCATGGTCCAATATAAAATGTTGACATTTGGTAACTTGAGGGTTCAAGGGTTTGATCTGTAATCAGCAAAAGATGCTTCGATTCCGGTTGATGCTTCTAGTCATGCCCGATTGCCCTTGGGCAAGAAACTTACGGCCCAAGCCTTGTACTGGTAAATCGCCAAGGGGACAGGAAAAGATTCGGCCATAATATGATTAATATACCGCTGAAATCGAATGTAATAAGATTTTTAAAAGATTCATCAAAATCATTCCGGAAATGTTCAACTTACTCGTTGGTGGTACAAATGGATTACACAGCAGGCAATATTCTTTGCAGTTGGACTCGGCGTAAAATCTGTCCTCACAAACAATAGGTCCTGTATCCGAGCAGTTTGCTATGTTATCTTGGCAAGACTGACAAGAAACTGTAATACATGTGAAACACTTTTATTAAACAAAAATGATAAATATATAAAAACAGACGTTTTTTAAAGGTTTATTGCAGAAAAATAAGGCGATTTATTGAAAATAGAAATTATCTTCAAAAAGTCAATCAACAAAGATGCATAAGTGCAGCCAATGGTTAAAGATACGACAGATGACACAGAGAGAGAGAGAGAGAGAGAGAGAGAGAGATGATACTCAAACAGATACAGCAGCGTTGCATTTACTTTGGTGACATTTACAAGCTTAATACTTACATGACCCAAAAAGCACATGATGATATGTTTTTTAAACAAATGAGCGTATTTCATTATCAAGCCATGGAAAAATATTACTAGCAGCGGCTATAAAAACTAAACCAAACATGTACTCACCCGAAACTACACACAGTGCAGCAATGAGTATACTCCAGTTGAACATTTTGGTCACAGATCCTTCTAGAAAGTAAATCAAAATTACATTTGTCATTTTCTACATTTTTTCATCATTATCATTATCATTATAAGCATTAATAGTGGTGCTACAGGGACTAAGCTACTAAATAAAAACAAAAAACATGCACATACAACGGAATCAAACTAAAAAGAAAATATATATAGATATATTCTCTCTTAACCCTTAGGCTGCTAAGGGCAGCTCAAACCATTTTGCGGAATGTAGATAAAGATCAGACTGCAACTAATTATCTCTTGGAAACAAATCTGCAATAGATGATATGAAATACATTCATGTCATATACTTTATCGAGATAAATTCAGATTTATACATGAATATATGTGAAAGAATTATGGAAAAAAGGAGTGGGTACTCATTATAAACAATATTTTCCCTACGCCATCATGTTGTCAAAAACGGTTTACTGCTTGATGAAAGACAATGCATTTACAGAAGAGCATTTGTAAACTCATTCGACAAATACATGTAAGCGGCGCTCGTGTGTGTATGGGGGGGGGGGGGTTTAAATGTATCTCCATGATATATTGCTCAAGGCAAGCCGTCACATAATGATGGATCCATAAAATTCATTTTGTATAACAGTGCACTGAATCATGAGGTACAATGGTCCTTGGACAAGAAGAAAAACCACAAATTGCAAAAAGTTCGACCCCTGTCAGCCTACGCGGACTACTCAGGGTGACTTGGGTTGATACTGTTTGCAGATGCATTTAAGCCACCCTTTTCAGAGAGCTTGACTCATGTTTTTCGTAAAAAAGAAACATTCAAACAATTTTAGGGACATACACATAGATATTACCAATGGTAAGTACTTGCTATGAATTATTTTTTATGAGCTTATATGTAAACTTAGTTATAAAAGAAAGTACCCATCAAAAGATAAGGAAACTATTATTCCATAAAAAATAAATAAATTAAGTTAAAAAGTAATAAATAATATATACATATTATAAACAAAGAAACTTACTCACCATCTATTCAAATAATAACTCTGACAAAAATTATTTTGTGTTCCAAATTCTTTTCGTCAGAAATATTGCGAAACGATGAACGCCGTTCTGCGATCACGACCGCGATTTCAAGCGCCCTCGAAGCAGACTAAACCCCGTCTTAAAACGAGTGAAAATATGTCAGTAAGGCATTCAGGTCACATCAAGCCCAGGATTTGGGGTCAACTGCGGGTATAAACGTTTCTACGCTGCCCCGATGGGTTTATCTAAATTACACTTGATACGATAGGTATATTGGAGTATTCGTGTTTCAGACAGGCTTGTCGAACCTTTAATTTTAAGTACACACATTTAAAAATGAAGCGCGGGACTTTCTGTATGATGACAGTAATCGACTTGAAGGTTTGATACATGATAACAAATGAAAAAAGAATGTGACCAAAAGTTGATTTCCCGTCACCAGCGGCTTCTCCTTTTGCCACAATGTTTTCAAAGGTAGACCGTTTCAAGGAAAAAAGAAGAGCCGGTTGACAATTCATAATGTACAAGGTACTTCTTTGTCCTTTCACTCTCTTGTACAATGTTAATGGCTTTTACGGACGGCGTAGACCAAACTATTCGGCAACAAAAGATGTCTTCAAAAGCGGAACCAAGAGATACGTTTGATAATTATCAAATAAAGATAGAAAAAAAAAAACTTGATCTCGAGAACAAAAAAAAAAAAAAAAAAAAGCAGAAAAACATAACGGTACGAAAATAAAAGAAAAGGTGGCGAAAAATATAAGCTTTACATCTGTAAAAAAGTAAGGTAAATGAATCAATAAATACGCTTGGTATCGAACGAAAAAAAAAAAAAAGCAAAAGGTTTATATCGACATGAAAATGCAGCAAAATGCATAAGTAAGCTTGATGATATCAATAGGCAGCAAAGTATTAGCTTTGTATAGCCAAAAAAACAGCAAAATCTACATGAAGCACGATCTGGGAAAAGAAGGTTTACTGCATCTGCAAAAGGTATAGACCCATGTCAGCCTGAGGAGTCCGCTAAATTTTATTCACCTTCAAGGACCATTCTACCTCCTGATTCAGACGGTTGTTAGACTTAATGAATTTTATGGATCCATGATCATATTTTGACTTGCTTGGTATAATGCATTACGGATATTCATTACACCCCCTTTTCCAAGAGCGCAGCCCAAATATATAAATAAACTTGATAACTTCTACAAGAAAGACAGTAAAATGTACGACATTGATGTCGTCAAAGAACTAAGGCCTAAGATATAAGCTAGATAACGTCAAAAACTGGAAGCAAAATATAGGCTTTGTATCTTTAAAAAATGGCAGCAGATATGCAAGATTAATACTGTTAAAAATCCTCCAGTTGTAAATATCATAAATAATGTCAGCGAAAATATAAGCTTAATATCGTGAACAATAAAAGACAGCAGAAAATATCAGCTTTATGTTGCTAACAAATAAGGCAGCAAAATTGTAAGCTTGATATCGGTCACAAAAATAGACAGCGAAAAATGTAAGCTTAACGTTGTCAAAACAAAAAAAGGCAAGAAAAGATATAAGCTTGATGTTGTCCATTAAAAAAAAATTATACAAAGAGATAAGCTTGATTTCGTCAACAAGCAAACAAATAAACAAAAAAGCAACAAATACAAGCTTTATGTTGTTAACAAAAAATGTAAAAAAAAAAAATGAAAAGTTCATATTGTCCACAAAAAGTATACAAATTTATGAGCATGATTTCTGGCGTAGTCCACAAAAACACACAAACAAATATAAAAGCTTGATTTTGTCAACAAACAAAAAAGCAGCAAAAGATACATGCTTGATGTTACCAATAAACGAAAATGGCAGCAAAAATATAAGCTTGATGAGGTCCATAAAAAGAGCGGACAAAAAATATAAGCAAAAACCAATAAAAAAAAAAAAAAAAAAAGAGCATAAAAAATGATGTTGTCAACAAAAGATGTAGCAAAAATATAAGTTCGTTGAAGTGGATATTAGAAAAAAAGAGCAAGAACTAATAAATAATAGTAAGCTTGATTTTGCTAAAAATAAAATTAAATAAGCACCGCAAATAGTAGTTTGATGCTGTCAACAAAAAAGGCAGTGAAATATATAAGCTAGACGTTGTCAATAAAGAAAAAAGCAACGAAAGCTTTATATTGTCCACAGAAATGCAACAAAATTAACAGCTTGATGATGTCAACAAAAAAAAAAAAAACCGCAGCAAAAATATAAGCTTGATATTCTTAATGGCAACAAAAGACATAAGCTTCATGTTATCCACAAAAAAGCATACAAACAAACAAGAAAAGAAAGCGGCAAAAGATATAAGCTTGGTGGTGTCAAGAAACAAAAAAGCAGCAAAAATTTAAGCTTGATGTTGTTCACAAAAAAGGAAGAAAAAAAACTTTATGTTGTCAAAATGTCAGCAAAATATATTTATAAGCTTGACGTTGTAAAAAAAAAACAGCAAAAATATAAACTTATTTGTCAGCAAGAATTCCAGCAAAAACATGAGCTTGATGTAGGATGTAGTAAAAAAAAGAGGGGAGAGTAAAAAAAAAAAGAAAAAAAGCTTGATTTTGTCAACAGAAAAAAGGAAGCAAAAAGTTAAGCTTGGTGTAGTCAACAAAAAAGCACTGAAAATATTAGATTGATGCTACCAACAAACAAAGGCAGCAAAAATATATAATCTCGATATTTTCTACAAAATGACAGCAGAAAAGATAAACTTGATGTCGTCCACAACAAAAGGCAGCAAAAATATTAGCCTAATATTATCAACATAAATTGCAGCAAAGTTATAAACTTGATACAGCCAACAAAATGGCAGCTAAGAATAAAATCTTGTTATTTTCAACTAAATTAAGGGAAAATGGATATTTTCAACAAAATGGCGGCAGAAAATACAACTTTGATATTGTCCACAAAAAAAGGAGAAAAATATAAGCATGAAATCATCAAAAGAATGGCAGTCAAAGATGCTTAATAAAGTGATCGAAATGGCAGCTCCCCTCTCCCATAAAAAAAAGCCTGATATCGTCAACAAAATGGCTGCAAAAAAAGCTTTGTATTGTAAATTTCAAGTGTTGGTTAACCTATATCCTCCATATGTCGACGTCTGAAATCGTTTGCGAAGAGACAAGACCAAGATCTGTTCTAGAAAGCTCTACATGTGCATAAACATTGTCGCAAGAGCTTTCCTAACAGCCGTCCATAACATTTTGCCAAGTTAGGGTAAAAAAAAAAAGTGGATTAATTTTGTCTTTGAAAGGGTAGAAGACATTGCGCGAAGAACCTTTTTGCTAGCATTATCTCCTTTTCCTGCAATGTTTTCAAAAGCTTTCTTCGTTAGGGTCGTTAAAATCCTGAATTGCTCGATAAAGCGTTAGTGACTTTTTAATTATATAGATTGGTTACCTCCCTTGAGATAGCTAACGTGTAACTGTTTATGTACAACCGGGGACCGTTTATTTTCATACCTGTTAATCGCTGATCTTATTCATGACAAAAGTGCAGCAGGCGACTTTGAAAAGATCCATTTACAGCATGGTTAATCATCTCGAAGCATGCTTTAATAAATGAATAAATTTAAAGATACAGTAACAAAACCAAGTGGTCTGCAGCATTGCCCGAAATTATCGTCTGCATTATGTACGAAGTATAGCCCTGTCAAGTCTGATGCACAAGAAATGGACAATTTGAGTGAATATATCACTGCAAATGTTAACCCATACTGTTACACGTGCAAAACTGGCCTGCTGCAAGACTCAATTGTTCGTCTAGGAAGTATGAAAACGGTTATATTTGCCATTTAATAATTGTATTCGGACATAAAACTCCAAATGAAACAACCTATGCGATGCTAACAAAATCAAATTGCGTAAAAGTTGGTGCAGACCTTCTTTCCTGCAATGTAGACGAAAGACCGAACAAAAGGGCTATGCTTTATGAAGCTTCGAGAAAGTATGGTGCACCTGCAAAAAGTACTGACCATGTAAGCCTGCGCAGTCCGCGCAGACTGACATGGGTTGAAACCTTTTTTCTATTTGTAAATTTTCTGAATGCCCAAGGGTAGTTCTAGCTTATGATTCAGCCGTTTGTTGAACAAAATGAATTTTATGGATCCATAATTATAATGATGACTTGCTGGGTATCAGCATCATGCATCACGGAGATGCATTAAATCCCTTTTCACAGAGCGTGGCTCAAACGTTTTGTGGCACTAAAAAGGCAACACGTATCAAAAGTTTTCTACTTTAAGGGGATAAAGCTAAGGAAATATCTATGCGGGGTAAGAAAAGCAGAGCACGGTGAAGGTCAAGGACCACAATGAAAATAAGGGATTCTTCTCCATTTTGTGTCGTCCTCGGTGCTGATGTGCCTGATTTAGTTCTTCACATATCCATCATATTTAACGTCTTTATCTAAATACATGTACTCGTACGTTTATGTCGTGTGCTGCATTTCATAACAATGTTATGTAAATGGAATGTTGAAATTAAGAGAAAAACGGCCGTTTGACTGGTTGCGCGGACTGATTTTCTTGTCATAGATAGGTGCCAGCCTCCCCGTTATAACTGAATATTGAAAACGGCGTTAGAAACCGAAAACAACATGTCATTAAACCCTTTAACACACAATTCCGAGTTGTAACGACCTTGAAGAAGAAGGCTTTTCCTACAATGTTTTCTACCCTATCAAAGACAAAAACCATCATTAGAGCTCCATTCAAGGTGTCGTCTGCAAATGCTTTCAACTTTGTCGAGTACAAAATGTTGTCGTTTGGTAAAGAGTTAAACAAAGTGAGGCCAAACAAGGCTCTGGGGTGCCAAGAGCGAAGCAATTGTACTTTAACGGGTAGACGGGTTATGTGTCCACACCAAGTCAACCGATTCAAGAGCGAATCTAATCAAAGTACTTGAACTACTAACAGTCTTGCGATAGATGACAAAAATTTAATGAAATTTCGATGGTTATTTATTTGTTTACCGACCACTGTCTGCTCTTGAGAATCACCCCGAACGAAGATCCATCAGTTTTTATGCATTATCAATACTCAGATACAGTGTTTTCTGTGTACTCCTTCACGTTCTTCTTTAATGACAATGTACTGTAACATTTGACCCCATACTTAACAGTTCCGAGTTTGAGCGATCCTGTAATAGATGCCTTTTGAAAATATTGTGGGAAGAGTAGATAATGCTGTCCACCCTGTCAAAGAACCTCAGTTCATGTATAACACTTTCAGATTTGTCGTCTGCAGACGCTTTCAGTTTGGAACAGCCTAAAATTTGTCGTTTGGTAAAGAGTTAACTATGTATTTAACTCTGAGTTTAACCCTTTACTACACAATCCTGAGTTTTAACGACCCTAAAAAAGCAGCCTTTTGAAAACATTGTGGAAAAATGCTGGTAATCAGCATTTTCTCCTTTTCCCATAATGTTTTCAACCCTTCCACAAACTTGTTTCAATTTTTGGGTCACATTTATAATTGTCGTCTGCAAATGCTTTCAGTTTGGACAAGTCTAAGATTTTGTCGTCTGGTAACGAGTTAAAGAACCCTGAGGAAGGTGGCTTTTAAAATAGTCAAGGGGAAAGGAGAACAACGTTTTCAGTCCTTCCAAAGACAAAACCTATTAGCCCTTTACCAAAAGACACAATTTTGAACTTTTCTAGATTCAGTGCATTTGCAGACGACAAACAAAATGTTGCTCACACGGTTGAAATTGTCTTTGAAAAGGTAGCAAACATTGTGTAGGATAAAGATGAAAAAATGCCTGTTACCATCATTTTCACCTTTTTTCCACAATGTTTTCAAAGGCCGTCTTCCTAAAGATCGTTAAAACTCGGGATTGAGTGGTTAATGGTTGTATTCGTCATCTGCAACTGCTTTCAAAATAGACCAGTTTTAACACCAGTCAATCTCGAGTTAAACTTGTTGCGGGCACCTTATACTATGCTCGTTCAGACGATACAGGCCAAGAAAAGAAACGTGAGGAATAATCTTGAACAAAAAACCATGCAATGTGTGAAGGCGTTGCTTGGGCAAAAGAAGGGAAAAACAAATCCTAGAATTGCAATAATTCCCTTTCGTTGTTGTTGTTGTTGTTGTTTTGTTGGTTTACCTTTTCCTCCGAAAGACTCACAGACAGACAGATAGATAGGTAGATAGATAGATAGATGGGTCGTTGGATGGATGGATGTTTTACGCCACATTTAGTCACATTAATTCAGTCAGATAATGCGAATAGCTTTCACCAGCACTGTGCTGGTGCTCTGAAGTGCCATGCCAAAGAATAATCTCGACAAACGACCCAGTGCCCTGAATGATCTCTTGATTACAAACCTTACTCTTGAACCACGCAGCGCCCTTTGACTGAAAAACAATACAGGATAGTTAACAATCTTTTTCATCATTTATTAATTAAATCATTTATTTTTCATTTATTTATTGAAGTTCCTCTTTCAACGCTAAATATTTGAGCCGGGCTCTGGTAAAAAGGAGCTTAATGCATCTCCGTAATGCATTATACCAAGCAAGTCATCATATACTTGGACCCATAAAAAAAAACCATTTAGTCAAGCAGCCGACTTGACCATTAGGTAGACTGATTCTTTGACATACAGAAAATTGACCAAAAGCGAAAAGTTTCGGCCCAGGTCAGCCTGCGCGGACTGCGCAGGCTGACCTGGATCGATACTTTTCGAAGATGCATCAAGCCCCCTTTTAAAGGAACATGGCTCATATAAAAATCGACTTCTTTAAACGACTGAAAATATAATTCACCGAAACTCAGACTTTTATATGCTTGACTAAACAAGCAGATGGTAGGGAACCAAGATCTATGCCGTCTGCAAAGGTCGTTGTATTTCACCCATGGCTCTGAAAAGATTTAGACTTGTGCGAGCGAATGGATTGTATGCAAAGATATCTAAAACAGTGCATCTGTTGACCTGATTTCATGAGTGTATAAGTTTGATAACATGACAAAGATTTATTGTTTTTACACTTATCTGACTTTGACCCAAAACTAAATGCCCGAGTTGACCCAGCCCACGTGTCTTGCACTTGGTACCCATATGTTTTGTACCCGTTACGCAGATGTTTAAACCCGTTCCCTGATACTGCCTAGGTCATCCAGTGTAAGTGGTACGATGGTACAGCACACAATCACACATTTATCAAACATAAGATAAAACTGGAAAAAAAAAAATACTAACAAATAAAGAAAGGGAGAACTAAAGTTAAATCGTTGATGGCTCTTGTTTTCCGCTCTGCGTCAAAGGCACATTTTTTCAACAAACTTTTCTCTCTTTAACCTAATACAGTAGGTAAGACTTGCATAATTATTAGGTTATAGGGTGAAAAATTTTCTTGTTTATTTGTTTGTTGTTCAACGTTGCTTTCAACATTAGTTTAGATATATCGCAGCAGCCAGTGCACCTATCCATGCTTTCCTCGAGTTTCTTGTAACAGGACTTCCCACAATAGTCTTTCCAAGTAACTAGCTGCTTTCCCACATAACCATCGTCGAAAAAATGTTCGAAGTGAGAGATGAATAAAAATGAAAAACTTACACTTATATAAAAAAGGTAGAGCCAAACCGACATCGTACTTTGCTCTAGATTCTCCATCTAACTTCTGAAAGTGGTTTGCAATAACAAAACCTTTTTGAAGCATCCTTGTACAATATGGATATTTAAAATGATTAAGGTTTACTGAAGTACAAGAATGAGTAAGAAATATTGAAGCAAAAGGAGAAACATACGGTGTTACCCTCTTGATTTGTACCTGTTACCCTTATGTTTTGTACCAGTTTACGTTAACCTTGATTCTTGGCTGGAGTCATCCAGTGTAAGTGGTGCGATGTTTAAGTACAAAATCACACATTTATCAGGAATAAGATTAATTGAAAACACTAGCAATCAGAAGTGGAATCGTACATCTCGTTGAAAAAAAAAAAAAGTGAAGTTCAGGCAGTATTCAACCTGATGTAGCCCTTTACCACCTAATGCCGAGTTTCGACGACCCAAACATAGTTTTTGAAAACAATATACAGGAAAAGAACAAAGTGCTGGTGCCCGATTCTCCTTATAAATCAATGCTTTCTAGCATGTCACAGACAAATCCAGTCACTTTGAAGCACATTTGATTTGTCGTGTTAAAATGTTTTCGACTTGGGCTAGTCTAAAATTTTTGTCGTTTGTTAAAGATTTAACTCATAATTATCTTCAAATATGAGGATCACAAATAGTGCACATGTAAGGGACAATGGGTTACTTAAATCCTAGTATACTGGTTATCTGTATGGCTCATCTGTAACGCCCACATTGCTCATAGCTTATTATTTCCAGAAACAAATTTGTAACTGACAACTTTTTAAGCCTTTACCAGATGATACAATCTTAGACTTTACAAAAACTTAGAAGCATTTAATATTACAATAAATGTGATTTAAAAATTGAAATATGTGTTTTGAAAGGGTAGAAAATAATTTGGGAAGAGGAGAACCAGCATTTTTCCTTTTTCCACAATGATTTCAAAAGTCTTCTCCAATAAGGTCATTAAAACTTAAAATTGTGTGGTAAAGATTAAATTGAACAACTGACACAAATTAAGCTTAAGCAACTGAAAATGTTGTTGAATAAGGAGAAATTGCTTGTTTCTAGCAATTCCTCTATTTGCCAGGATTATGTCGAAATTGGTCTGCTGCAAAACAAAAAAAAACTGTCTAGAGATGATCAAGTGTAAAGTGGGAATAACATATCGGCTGATGAAAGTATTCTATGACAATTAATTAACTTTCTTATCTTTCTTATTGTTCGAAGAACTTTTGAGACGAAGATCAATTACTTTGGAAAACACTCCATTGCGTCCTTAGTAACCATTTTCACTCTGCTAGGTAACAATATGTGATTCATGATTCACCCGACCTTAGGGTATTGTCTATATTTAGCCCCTGTTACTATACTTTTGACAAAGCTTGAAAAAAAATGTGGGCACTAAGGACATTCAATGTTACTTTTGCAGACAATATAAATTCAAGATCAGACTGCACAGAGTGTGTTGTTTGATCTTGGATCTGTACTGTCTGCTACTTTCTTAAATGCCCAAATAACCTTGACATAGCTATATTTTGTCTTTTTTTTTTTATAATAAGCATTTAACACACAATTGCCAGTTTTAACGGCCATAGGAAAGAGAGCTTTTGACGAATTTGTGAGAAAAGGAGAAAATGCTGGTAAGCAGCAGTTTCTCTCTATCCTAAATCGTTTTCTATCCTTCTAAAGACGATTTCCACTACTTCAGCTAAATTTGTCATCTGCAAATGGTTTGGATTTGGACAAGGCTAAATGTTTTCATTTGGAAAGGAGTTAAGTAAGACAATTTCATGAATTCAGAGCCCTGTAGTTTACTCTTCACCAGACGAGAAATATGTAGACTTGTCTAAACTGAAAGCATTACAGACGACAATTTAAATGTAGCTCAAATGATAATTTTTATCTTTGATAGGGTAGAAAACATTGTGGGAAAAGGAGAAAATGCTGGTTACCAGCATTTTCTCCTTTTCCCACATTGTTTTCAAAAGCCTTCTCTTTTGGGGTCATTAAAACTTGGGATTGTATGGTAAAGGGTTAGTAAACATCTCTATGATTACTTGTTTGGTTTTATCAGCATATTTTGTTCCAAGCAGCTGACAAGTGCCTCATCTAATATCATAGAAGTGTGAAGTCCTATCATAGATGTGTAACCACCATCAATCTCTGTAACTTGTTATCAAATAATCCTAACAGTTTCAATAAGCCTGCATTCCCAGACTGATCTATTACAATTCTTTGTGAATTTGTAGATGAGCACTCAAAATTTGCAACGATATTCTTATCTTTTTGTCCCAGTGACCTAGTTAAGAAAGTGTCACAAGGCTGTCAATTCGTCTTACATTTTGCATGTCTACATTATTGAATGATATGTATTTGTTTGGTTGTTTGTATTGGAGTTTAACGCTGTTTTAACAGCTTTGGTCATATCACAACGGTCAGTGTACCTACACATGTGTTTCCTGGCTTTCTCACACCAGTACAGACACAACTTTCTTTCCAAGTCACTGCATCAGAGGTGAGAGGCGAAATATCAATGGAAAGAAAGTTTGCCTCAACCGGGTATTGAACCCACAACCCCCAGGTCATGATTCAGGTACGCTAACCAGTGAACTACCTGGCCAGGCGATATGTTGATTGATTGATTGAATGGTGTTGTACATTAACTTTAACATTATTTCGGTCATGTCACTGCGACAGCTCACATATTCATGTATTTCCTGGGTGGGCCATATATGCTTGTACTTAGTGTCTCATGTGTAATACTTTTACTGTTTTGAAAATGCTTAGGGATGGTAAGCATAAAACCTACCAGACAGGCTCGTTTGATATAGTAAACAAGATAAACCCTTTACGAAACCCTTTACGAAAATATCATCCTCTCCTTTTCCATCAATCTTTACAAAATTCATTTCCAGAAGGGTTGTTAAAAACTCAGGATTGTGTGGTACAGGGTTAAAGAATTAATCTTTTACTACATACATGTTTTAGCTACCATCAGGAAGATGGATTTTGAAGATGTTGTTATAACAGGAGAAAATGCTGGTAAGCAGCATTTTCTCCTTTCCCCAACAATGTTTTCAGAAGGAAATTTGCAGCAAAATAACCCTTTACCAGACGAAAAAATTTTAGCCTTGTCTAAATTGAAAGTATTTGCAGACGACAATTTCAATGTGGCTCAAATGGTGCAATTTTTCTTTGATAGGGTAGAAAACATTGTGGGAAAAGGAGAAAATGCTGGTTACCAGCATTTTCTCCTTTTCCCACAATGTTTTCAAAAGGCTTCTTTCCCAGGGTCATTAAAGGCGTCATTGTGTGGTAAAGGGTTAAAGACTTGCCAAATAGGCTCATTTCATACACCTGAAAGTAAAGAGTTGAGAGGTACAGATTCAACCTCTATCAAACACTGGGGAAAAAGGAGGCAATGCTGATAACCACTTTCTCTCTTTCTGACCATGTTTTCTACCCTTTCAAAATCATTTAATGTTTTGATGACCATTTAATTTGATGTCTGCAAATGCTTTCAATTTGGAAGAGTCTAAAATTTTCACCCATAAAATCGTAAAAAAAAGACAAACAAATGTTTTTATTTTTCTTCGAAAGTATTTTTATTTGTCAAATTATCCAAAAGTTTTCTTCTTCTGAAGCATCAACAATAAATCTATATATATGAAATAACTAATCAACATCATATGGCGTGCAACACACGAAAAGGGGCCTTCGGACATACGCGCAAGTGTGTCGTTCCAGATCAGCCTGTGCAATCCATATTGACTAATCCGAGACGACAATTTCGGTTCTTATGTGACTTTCTGTTTCACGAAAGTCTACTGTATGACAAAGTCTTGTGTAGTCGTAAAGTGCCATCTCGGATTAGCCTGCGCGGACTGCGCAGGCTAATCCGAGACGACACTTCACGCAAATGTCAGAAGGTCTCATTTCACATATTGCAGGCCATATAGATTTATTAATTGGGAGTAGGGGAGATAACTTTTGCAGTATCATGACGAAATCATGAATCAGTTGCACCCCCTCCCCTCCCCCTCAAAGGTTACAGAAAAGGAATTGACAATTTAAGACATATAGAATACCAAATGATTAGTTTCAATGCTATTTTGGCGTATATAGATCACCAAAGCACAAAATCTCTATATACAATATTCAACAAGGTGCCATATTCACTATCAATTCTAAATTCACTTGAAATACTTAATTCCAGGAATAGCCAGATGATAGGCTGAGACTTTCTGTGTAAGCCTATCAGACAGTCTATCTTAAACCTTTCATCCTTGAAAAGATGAAATAATTTTAGACCACTCCAACTTGAAAGCATCTGGAGACTACAAATCAAATGTCACTGAAATGATGTGATTTTTCTATGAAAGGGTAGAAAACATTGTGGGCAAAGGAGAAAATGCTGGTTTTCAAGTGGTTTCCCCTCAAGGGTCATAAAAACTGGAGACTGTGTAGTAGGGGGTTAAGTAAAACAATATTTTGAATAGTTGGTACGTAAACATATTGCTCTTCTGTTTAAGGTCTGCTCTATCTGATCACAATGCAAAACAAACTAAGACTGCCTCTGCTAGAGTGGTACTATGTGTGCAGCAGAATTGTCTTATCTTGTCAGAACTGTTTTTCGACCTCTAAGGGCTACAGATTTCTTCATAATGTTTCCTTTGTCTTTCCTTTCTGAATTTCTATTGGCTTTCTCTATAAATCTAAGAGAAACAAAATTCACTTTGTCATTTAGAGTCTAACACATCAAAAAGCTGTGCCAATCCTCAAACCTTTATAATAGGGTAAAGCTTGTGTAAACTGAAGTCAAAGTCTGGTGGAGCCTGAAATATAACAATAGAAGTAGGAATAACTTCAGCTGTCACTAATGGTGCCTAACCTCATTACCCGCTGCAAACAAATTTTTTTGTGTGTCTTAACTCTTTACCAAACAACAAAATTTTGGAGTGGACCAAATTGAACGCATTTGCAGACTACAAACCAAATGTTGCTAAAACGATTATTTCTCTGTTTGATACAGTAGAAAACACTGTGGGAAAAGGAGAAAATGCTGGTTACCAGCATTTTCTCCTTTTCCCACAATGTTTTCAAAAGCCTTTTCTTTCAGGGTCGTTAAAAGTCGGGATTGTGTGGTAAAGGGTTAAGCCATAATTACAAGAATGTTTAAGTCTAAAGGGAGATAATTCCTAGTCCTTTAGAGCAGATGTGTGAATCCTGAGTCATGCACATCAACAGTTTCTAATCAATACTACAAATAAATATTGATGCATAGCATCAAAGTTTCTGTAAATAAGAAGGCAAGAAAAATTCATAGCCATGATAGTAGTATAGGAGGGTAGACCTCGGACAAAACGCGTTTTGTCCGAGGTCTACCCTCCCTGAGTGCCATTTTGTCCGAGGTCTACCCTCCCTGAGTGCCATTTTTGTCCGAGGTCTACCCTCCCGAGCAGAAAAAATGCCGCATCACTGCAATTTTGGCGTGATTCGGTTTCCGCGACATATGAATACAATAATAAATAGTCCGTTACTAGTCTCGGGAGGGTAGACCTCGGACAAAAGTAGTTCCGGCAGTTGGTTCAGGTAGAAACCCTCGTTGGACTTAGTCTTTTTTTGGAGGGTTGATCTTTCTCTCTCTATTACCGTCGGACTTAGTCTTTTTTCCACAATTGGATTAAAAAGTAGTTCCGGCTGATGTAAACAAGTAGTTCCGACTGATGTAAACAAACGTAAACAAACGTTTTGATTGGTCGAGACGTTTTCCCGCCAAAATTCGATGGGTTATTTCCCTTTTCAGCTTGGATCAAGGCAAAGACCCTTGTTGGACTTAGTCTTTTTCACAATTGTATTAAAAAAGTAGTTCCGCCTAATGTAAACAAACAGGTTGGTTCAGGCAGAGCCTATTGTTGGACTTAGTCTTTTTTCACCACGATATGGTTCCCAAGATAAAAGACTCTTCTATTGGTCTTAGCGATATTGACAATTTGAGAAAGATAGACTTTTCTTGGGGAATGGCTAGCCCTGAAAAGGGCTGTTTTGGAGTTTGTTTTTTCTCCTCCTCCTCTAATGACAGTATCCAAAATTTGTCTGACAGATAGGACACTCCACGACTCTTCTTCGATCTGCTATTAACCTTCTTATTTTGTTTATTTTATGCATAGGCAAAGTGGAGTCATGCATCATGGCCAGTAGAAAGGTTGTCAGATACCATTTTGTCATCGAGAGAAGTAGAAATTGTACACTATAGTCCATCACCATTTCTTTAGCTGTCATCTATTCGGGAACCGAATGATTAATGTACTGGAAATATCATCGTCTTTTATACGCTTGGAGGCGGCTTGACTTACTTATTGACAATTGTTGAAGATAGATTTTTCTTGGGGAATGGTTAGTCCTGAAAAGGACTGTTTTTGGAAATTGAACTGTCTTTTTTTGTCTTTTTTCTCTATTGAGAACTTTTCTTTGTTTCTTTGGGTATCTTTTTGAGTTTGAGTTTTGGAATCTTTGGGATCTTGAAGTCTTTGAAGTTGTCGATATTTTTCCCATGTTTTCCCAGTCCTATTTTTGACGGTGATACATAGGTGGGATCGTATCGTTGTTTTTTGTGAAGTTGTTCATCATCGTCTTTCTCTATTTTTCGTTTTTTATTTTTTATCTTCTCTTCCTTTGGGTGATGATCTTTCTCTGATTGTGTTTCCTTTGAGTGTTGGTTTTCCTTCGACTGATTTTCCTTTGACTTCTGATCTTTCTTTTTTACAACTGATACAAGGGAGTCTGTTAGTCTTCGAAGGCTGGTTTTATCAAAGTCGAACTCCACCGGAATCTTCACAATAACAGGTGTAGTTGACTGTCTTTGCTGACATATTGTCTCGATGTTTCTGTTCAATGTTTTCAACTCCTCTAAAATCTGAGTTATTGTAGCATCTTGTTTTGAGATCATCTGTCGCATCTCTTCCTCGAATTTGTTAACTGGTGCTGCCATTGGCTCAATGAATGTCGAATTCATGGCTGACGCTAGAATATCTCCACTGTTTCCACTCTGTGGTAAGGAGTTGTCTAAGATGTAGTCGGCTAAGTTGTAATCGGCTAAGTTGAGATTCATCTTTCCCGTTAACAGTGTGTTTTTTACTCGTACTACTCGAAGATCGAGAGTCGAATGATTGTAGAGAAATATCGTCAACGTTTTATAGGTTGGTAGGGGGATTGACCTACTTTGATACAGAATTAAGAGCGCGGACCCGGTCGGAAGCAGCCACGAATGATTATAACACTTACAGAGAGAAATGATAGAAATCTGGGGTACTGGCTAAACGATTGATCTGAGCTCTATTGCGAATGTAACATATCCTATGATTGAACGAAAACAACTGAATTCTAGTCAAGCAGAAATGATAATCTTTCGTTTTTACATAGTTATACTGCTTACTTGCAAAAAGAATGAACTATACTATATTAGAAAATATTATTTGGGATGAGATTTTTCTTAGAGTTATGCAGAATTTTGCTTGACAAAATTTGAAAAGATAGAACTTTTCTTAACGTTTGATAGTCCTGAAAAGGACTGTTTTTCGAAGATTTGTATTTTTTAACCTCTTCGTCTATCTCTCGCAGCCTCTAACTCATCAAGTAACATAATAAGTAGTGCTAGGTTATGACGTATCTGCCGTCGACGAAACCAATCTTCTAACCAGTTCAGTATCGAATAATATGCCACTGATCCAAACATGAACATGCAAAACATTTTTTATTCTCGAGTATTGAGAGGTAAAAAATGATTAAATGAGAACTTGACCGGCTTTCTTTATACGTTTTACAGATGAATTGACCTACCTCGACTATGAATTAACGTTAGCCAATCGTTAGTTTTGTTATATTCTCTTTTGAATAAGTAAAAAGATAGATGAAAACAAGTCTATACGTTGTGGTAGGGAATAAGGTTTTCTGATAAACTTAGTCTTTTTTTGATAAGTTGAAGTAAAAATTAACCTTTTCTTAAAATCAGAATTGATTTGGTCTGACAATTTGAAGAGAGATAAAACTTTCTTGGTGTATGTTAGCCCTGAAAAGGGCTGTTTTTCACTATTCTCTGTAATGAAATTAATTTAACTATCGGTTAACTTAATTTCAAAACTAGAGAAAAGATCGAGGACTCTAAACCTCCTCATCTGAATCTTCGGGGAATAGCTCACGCCGAAGTTCATTGATTTCTTCAACTTTGCCTTGGACATACTCATTATACATAATGAGTACTCCTTTGATTGAACAAAGTTGAATTTTCAGATTATATTGCACAGCTCTGCTTTTACACTTATCATATCGTTTTTCTATCCCACTCAGACGAATTTTAAGCAATTCGATCTGTTTGCATCCCTTTCTAAATCGTCGCTCTGCTTCAATCAATTTGATCCGTTTGTCGAGGGTCTTCATTTTTGAGTTCTGAGAGGGAAAAACTGATTAAAAAGAAAAAGAGCCCCGTCTTTTATAGGATGGTAGAGGAATTGACCTACTTTGACTCGGAATTAATGTTATCCAATCGTTAGTTTCGTTATATTTCTTAATTCAGAATTGAGTTGAAGTGACAATTTGAAGAAAAGTAGAAAACTTTCTTGTTGCATGTTAGCCCTGAAAAGGACTGTTTTATGAAGCTTCATTCTTCACTGGTTGCGATCGAGATGTTCTTCTTCTTCTTCAAACTGGACCACGATGAAAGCTTGACAGCAATGATAACACCAAATCACTACACCATAGTCTTCATCATAGTCATAGAATCCCTCATCTGGTTCTGGACAATTGTGCTTTTCTCCAAGATGTTGTAGGATATGAAAGCATTTTCCACACTCTATTGCACATGGTCTATCACACTGTGGACAATAAGGAAAAAATATAAGCATTTTTCTCGTCTTGGTATACTTTTACGATTTCTTATTCGTGCTACTCGAGAGAAACGAGAGTCGAATGGTTATAGGAAAAGTTCACTGAATTTTTATAACTTAGTGGAGGGATTGACCTACTTTTTTTCTGACTCAGAATTAACGTAGACCAATCGTCAGACTTGTTATATTCTTTTGTAGAAAAGAAATGGCGGGAGTGGGAAAAACGGTTGATCTTGGCGGGTGGGAAAAACGACGACTCTTCGGATAGGGCTTAGTCTTTTTTTGAGTCTGATGCAATCAATCTTTCGATCTGAGAAATACGTTTGGTTTTGACAATTTGAAGAAGCAGACTTCCTGGGTATTGGTTGGCTCTGAAAAGAGCCCTCAATCCTAAAAGAAGGAGAGAGTGGTTCTTAAAAAGAACCATTGTTTTTATCCATTATACAGGATATGCCGTGATGACAGAAAGATCTTTATACTTGACTACATCCGGCAACTCAAATCCATCATAGCAGGCGACGACTTTACAAACATACGCCTCTTTACCATCTGCATCTTTTCCGATTTCAACAGGAAATTTCATTTCAAAAATTATCTTGTTGAAACCTTGCAATTTAATACTATCGCTATGTTCTACAGTAGATTTTACCATTTCATAAATTTCTGAAACGGAAAACCTTCTAGAGAACAAACTAGGCTGAGATTCATCCAAGTATCGTTCTGCATCAAAATAATGCTTTCTAATGAAATGCTCATGATTGAAGTACTTCTTATAGCGTAAATATTGCCCGCTATAATAAGATTGAGGCGGTGTGCCAAAACCCTGTCTCACAGACATATCGCTAGGATAAAAAAGATAGAGAAAGAATAAAAGATAGGAAAATTTTTGCCAACATTTTATAGCTTGGTAGGGGGATTGACCTACTTTGATACAGAATTAAGAGCACGAACGGGGGTGAGAGCATGTAGATAGAACATAACGTACTATATGATCTCACATAGAATGTAATGATCTAGCTACATTTTTCTAAGTCTGAACTTTTCTTTATTCAAGTTTTGGGAAGAAAATCAAAACAGACGACCTTTTTTAAAAATCATTTCTTTATTCATTCAAAAGTTCTTAACAATATCATGAAAAACAGTAACGTTTAAAACAAACCAAATGTTCTAACACTATATTTCATATATACAAAGACAATTTATATACAAAAAACAATGAAGGTACATTTTTATATACAAAGTATTGACAATGCAGTTCTTATTTACAACAATGACAGAACATTTTTACAATGCAAATTCACAGATACCTCGATTTTTCCACTTGTCTTCATGTTCCACAACAGTTTTGTGCAATTGTTCATTGCCCAAAAACAAACTATATACACTGTCCAATCCACTATATTCACACGTTCCTCTAATTTCAAAGACGTTTTTGAATACTGCTTTTGCCGAAAGAGTTGAAAGTACGATTTTTTCTGTGACATCTCTATCAAATAGGAGATAGCCTTCCATGATATCCACTCCTTCTGCATTATCTCTTGATTTTGTATACCGTAAGTAAAAGTTAAACAGGAGTGATTTCATTTTCAGCATGATCAGATAACTTTCTTCTGGTCTTCCTATGATAATGAATCGCCATCGGCTTGTGGCTTGCAACTTCTTAGCGAAATAGTCACTTTTCCACAAACAAGCTGTCAAATAGCCTTTGATGGCGGTATCGAAGTCTGACTCAGTCACCAACATTGCGATAAAGTCGTGCATGCTATACATTTTGCAGGATGTCTCTCCTTTTGCAACTCCATTGTGCAATTTATCTATCCAAAATTTCACACATCTGAATTTAAGGTTGAATTGTGTTCCTTCATCGAGTGTGTGCAGATGGATGAAATCTCTATAAACTTTTTCACGTAGCTCTATTGGCAAAGGTAGCATTTCACTTGACATGATTTTCACTTTTTGATAGAACCGTCTTACTTTGATTGTTCACTTCAAGCCAGTGTAATATGGTGTTGTCCCTTACAGTTATTTATACCCTCAAATCTTATAGGTCATAGAGTGCAGTATCGTTACAATGTAAATTCACAGATACCTCGATTTTTCCACTTGTCTTCATGTTCCACAATAACTTTGTGCAACTGATCATTACCCAAAAACAATGGAAATTTGCTATCCATTTCACTATATTCACGTACTCCACTAAATGGAAAAACATGTTTTGAAATATCTTTTGTCGAAAGAGTTGAATATACGATTTCTTCTGTGACATCTCTATCAAAAAGAATATACCCTTCCATGGTATCCACTATTTCCTCACCATCTTGAATGGATCCTTTTTTGTAGCGTAAGTAAAAGTTAAACAGAACTGATTTCATTTTCAGGACGTTCAGAAAACTTTCTTCTGTTCTTCCTACGATAATGAATTGCCACCGAGTTGTGGAATCCATCTGTTTAGCAATATAGTTGTCTTTCAACAAACAAAATGCTAAATAAGCTTTGAGAGGAAAATCAAAATCTGTATCATCCCCTATCATTACAATAAAGCTGTGCATTCTATACAACTTGCACGATCTTTCTCCTTTTGCAACTCCCTTATGCAATTTGTTTATCCAAAGTTTCACACAGGCGAATTTAATATCCAACTGTACTTGTTTATCGAGCGTGTGCTGCTGGATAAAATCTCTATAAACTTTTTCGCCTGACATGATTTCTCACTTTTTGATAGTTTTCACTGTTTTTTAAAAAGCGTCTTACTTCGATCGTTCACTTCAAAACAGTGTAACACGATATTGTTTCTTACAGATATTTATACCCTCAAACTTTTATGACCATAGGGAACAGTATCAGTATCGTTTACAATCACTCTTTTGGTGTATACAGAGCGAAAGGTTTTTGTCTGTGGTTCACTGGTCACTGTTCTGTCTTTATGCCTTTTGATTCTACAGTCATACTGAACTTTGATTTCTATTGTACGATCCAAAGCACATTTTGAATAGGTGCCGAAATTTACCATCTGATTTGTATTGTAATCCAAAGTAATTCCCTTGACTTTACATTTGCTTTTTTCTTTTCCATCTTTTGTTCTCATTTTGTAAGCGTAATTCTTGGGGCCTAATCCTCTGAAATGAGTTATTCTACAATCAGGCTCTTCATCGGTCCATTTTCCTAGCCTACTGTTAATGATGGGAGGGTTCCACAATTCAGGATCATGAATGTACATACAACTATCTGTATCGAAATATAGAACTCTATCCCCCAATCTTTCAAGAACGCTGTACAGTTCCAACCTTGCATAAGCTGTTACGTAGGATGCTACAATAACATTGGCTGTTGCATGTGTTTCGACAAAGTCCATCTTTTCTTCATAGTTGACTAAAATGAATGGACACTCATTGTCAAAAATTTCCACATGCTTTACCGTATATTTCGGGTCGGTAATCAAGTCAAAATATTTAGATGGTTCTCTGATGTATTTCGTCTTGCTCATGTTTTCACGCTGTGCTAATTTCCCCCAAAGACAGTTCAGCATAATCTTAGCAAACGATCTTTTACCAGGATTTTTTTGAATACATTTGGGGTCGAGACGAATCCCTTCAGCTTCCTCATACTCGCGAATGAATTGATTCTTTTCCGAGTCTGTCTGACACCAACTGGGATATCCACTGGCTTCTTGCTTAATTTTCAAGAAATTATCCACATAGCCTTTAAAGAATTGATCCGAAACAGAGTGGAAATGCCAGATTTCATACACTTGCATTAGCTGATAACCACAGTCGAGAGCTTTGAACAGTTCAAATGTAACCCAAGTTCCAACCAAGGATCTCTCTTCTTTTTTATGGTTACAAACGTTTGAGCTTTCTTGTGCACATTTCATACAGAGTGGAAACATCATCTTGTTGTTACAGTGAACTGGAAGAACAGGATGAAACAAATCAATTGGGGGTAGAACTTTGCATTTAATGAGCCCTTCATACTGACGAATATTCTTCATATCAATACTCTCAGCAGTCAAGATTGTGGGATGACCTACAGGATAGAATTTATGTTTGCAGACGTAAGGATACAGAGAGCAGATATCGATATACTTGATTTCCTTCTCACTGCTTTCCTCAACATCATAAGCAATTTTTATTGCATTGCATCTGCCTCCAGCCAGACCCTCTCTTGGTTCGATGGGGTCACAGTTCGGATATAGACTTTCAATGGTTTTTTTGTACTCTTTGTCCTTCTTCATCTTGGTATCGAATTCATGCTCCCATATGGTCACGATGTTATATCCCATTCTTTTGATGGTTTCTAATCGTTCAATGGTATTGTTGTACAATTCATCCATTGTTTTTCCATTGATGGGATTGATATATTTTCGATCCTTGAAACATGTCTGGCAGCCATGAAATAAATCCCCGAGGAATTCATAGACGGTGTTTGATTGACGGTGAAAACCGTCTACAGTATATCTTCCTATTTGAAATTCACCACCATTTTTACCGTGTTGAATATGAATCCCTTTTTCCCTAGCAATACTTTGAATCCATCGTATTGCTTTCATAGAAAACCGACGTCTGACTGGGTCTTTGCTTGAAATGATGGCTATTTGATTTTTTGGTAAATAATCTTTTCGCCAAATCTTGTTACAGGCGCCGGCGATAGTAAACGCCTCTGTGAATGGACAAATTCCACTCTGTTCGATGAACAACTTTCTGAATTCACCACATCCTCGTCTTAGGATATCAACATCCGATCGACAGTACATCTCCATCTCTTTTTGAAAATTGAATTCCTCACCATTTTGAACTTTGTCATTATACCAGACTATGAATTTCGATCGAGCCTCTTCAGACATTGAATCGGGCTTGTAATAAGACATATCCAAGTATGGCCCAACGTAATCCCAGAATTCGTCTGTATTTGCCCAGTGAGGAAAGTAGCCTTTTTTCATTTCTTGAAGTCCAAATGTAGTCGGAAATTTTGCCAGACCAAAGTTCATAAAACTGAAGGAGTCAATCAAACACACACCATTCAATTCTAACTTCAAAATATTATTCCCATTCATAGTCAGTTCTGGTTCTTTCATCCCAACATTGATAATATGATTGAGAATAAATTGACCATCATAACCTTTGAGATTATGGGCAATAGCTATGATTCCTTTATGATGCTTTGTAAAGAGCCAGCTACAGAATTGACTCAAAGTTTCTTTTCCTTGAAAAATAACTTCTCTTCCTTCTTCGAATTCACTACATGTGGAACAATGAAAATCAAGTGGTTTATCGATACATTCAGCACAGGCTCGGTGTGCAATACAGTAATTAGGAATATGTATCCCTGTATCTTGCTGACATTCAAAATCAAAGAAAATGAACAAAGGTTTTTTGACTACAGAAGAACTCGTCTCATCGTCACTGTCATGCTTCATCTTACTCTGGTAAGGCTGAATAAAACAGCGATGAGAGAAGTCAACTATTTTCTTGCAGAGATGACACTTTTTCTTTCCCTTACAGACATGATTTTTCTTTCTGACAAAAAACTGGCCTCCACATTTTGAACAGAGTTTCACTAATTCACAAATGGTCTTCTTCTCTTTACCTTGAAGTGTTTTGTGTTTTTCCAAGCATTCTGCACTGAAAAAACATCTATGACACTTGGAGCAGACATACTCTTTTGATTTCGATGGACATTTTCCAGTACGATAGCAACCTTTACAGATCTTTGAGCAAACATGGTCTTCCCGATTCCTGTAACGTATATCACAGAACTCGCAATAATAACCACAATCAAGAAATGATGTAATGGATTTGATGTAGTCATAGTGTTTTTGATGATAGTACAAATGTATGATTTTACTATTATCTTTCACTTTTGGATGTTCAAACACTTTTTCCATTCTCGATTGCTGTTGATGGACTTTAATAACATAGTCTTTTTCATACAAGAAATCTTGAATTTTTTTGTATTCTTCAGGTCCTACAGGTTGTGTTGACGAAACTCCAGCTTCATTCATCAATTTCTCGGCTTCAATCTTTTGAAGCGGTCTGTTTGATCTTTTGATGATATCCCATCTTCGATTCCATTCTTGGGTGTTTTCACGTTCATGGTGATAAATCCCCACAACAACAGCTCTTGCAAAACATAGATGATCTTCATTATTAATTTCAATAATCGATTGTTTCTTCTTTGCGAAAACTTTTGAATCCAATATTTCTGTACCCCTAACTCTTTTACCACTTCCACTTGGGGGTACCGTATGTGTGATATCGAATGTCATGTGACCATCGTTCAAGACGAATTTCTCATTCGACTGTAGAACTTTTTCAATCTCGTCCAATATAGTATGACTCTCCAACTCCTCCACATATAGAAAGGGTATATGAATCCCCATATCCAATGAACGGTGATTGATGGTAATTCTGATCATATCCCTCGATTCAGCCTTTAACTTTTGAACGATTTGTTGGATAACATCGTCGAATAAGGCAGTCAGTTGCTGGGGTTGTAACTCATCGAATTTCTTAAAGCACGCCGCCAGCACACGGGAATCTGTATTGAATTTTCTTGACTTCTTTTTTCCCACTTCTTTTAAGGCGTATAGACTTTTCATATCCAAAGATTTTTTGTCTCCACTTTCTTCTTTCTTGGGTAAAAATAGCCCAGCATGACTTTCTTCTTTCAAAGATTTTTTATCTTCTTTCAAATTTTTTCTCTTTTTGGTTGACGGTGGAAATTTCTCATCGTTTTCTTCTTTCAAAGATTTTTTGACTTCACCGTCGTTTTCTTTTTTCAATGGTAAACTTTTTCTCTTTTTGGGTGGAAATTTCTCATCATCGCTTTCACCATTGCTGCTACTATCTGGATAGACTAGGATTCTTTTTCTTTTCTTTGCCGGTAGTAATTTTTTTCTCTTCTTCGACATCGGCTGAATTGTCTCATCGTCACTTGTACTGTCTGAATACGGTACTAACCTTTTAGACATGGTTTTATGACCGATTGCGAGTCAAGTAATGTCCCAGAACTCAAAAAATCCTAGCTTTTTTATATCTTTTTTCAGACCAAGAGTGTATAAAAAGAGGCGTTACGACTGAAATCTTCATCATTCTTCGGAAAGATTTCAAACAGGACAACTGGTAGAAAAATGAGTGGGTTCAAGCTACAAAGTACAACACCAAAGAGAATGTACCTGTATGTTAACCCATACACTCACGACTATGAGATCACCAATATACCGTCAAGATATCAAGTCTACCATACTGGGAACTACGTGGGATCATTTCTATCCCACCAACATTTTGCAGAAAAAGATACCTATCGTATCACCAGAGTCCTGGATCAAGCAACATTCGACAAGCGCCATGGAGTGAGTGATATGACAACGAATATCTGTTTTACATGCAACAGATCAGGACATTGGGCTAGACAATGTCCAGAAAAAGAAAAAATGATGTGGAGATTCGTCTCTGTCTTCGTGGACCCCTACAGTCACGATGTTAAAATTTCGCCAACAATGGAAACCGGGAGAGAATTCCAACATATGAAATACGTTGGGGCTCTATTATCCTATAAAGTAGACGAGAATAAATGGAAGACAAAATCGTCACAGACTACAACTTCATTGATAGGAAATCAGATCGAGCAGGAGATCGAAAATATGGAGCATGATAACACAGAAATCAACGACACAGAAATCTGTAGAATTCAAGTAGAAATACATGATAAGCCGCAACAAAGTTCGCAAAAAAATAAACTTTCTTCAGAGGATACTCTTATACTCGATCAAAACAATGAACCCTCTTCGCTGTCTGGAGAGGAGCAAAACAACGAACAGATATCTCAGAAATCTTCAGGATCTGAAGAAAAGAAAATCAACGAGAAAAGAGAAAAGAAAAAGAAGAACTGTTTCTTCTGCAAAACAAAAAAACATGACGCAAAAATCTGTCCAGATATTGTGTTGAAAAATAACAATGACGAACACAATAATGGAAACAGTAAGAGGAAACGCAAGAGTGAATGTGAGCCTGACATCCCGAAGAAAAAACAGAAAAACGTGTCTGTAAAAAATGTGCTAACATTTTCAAAGAACTGTTTCAAAGAACTGTTTTCAAAAAAAGATTCAAATATTTCTACAGTTCAATGTTTCATTGTATATATTTTACCAGTTTATTGTTTTAAATAAAAATTTCATTGTAATGATTATTGTACAAAAGTTTTAAATAAAAAAGTTTTAAATAAAAGATATAAAAACATATAGGACTTGACTTTTTTTGTTTTTGACAATTTGAAGAAAGTAAAACTTTCTTGGTATTGGGTAGCCCTGAAAAGGACTGTTTTTAAAATTAAAGAGAACGTATTCTTCACCATTTCAATGAAGGATACATTCTCATTAATTTATTCTGCCAACCGCGATGCTCTGTTGGCGGTATCAGTTCTGATAAGTCCGGGTAAATATTACCCATCTTGACGATTGGGGTACGAGTATAAAACTCATACCCTCGTCTTGCGAAGAACTCCCGAAGAGCTTTATGCTTTAGGCTCTTCCTTTCTTCTGCCTCGTCTTCTTTCTTTTCCATGGCCTCTTGCTCCCATTTTTCTTTCATTTCTTTCTTATTCTTCTTGCTGGCAAACAGCCCACAGCAGAATTTTGATAACTTCATCGTGAAATGAGTTAATACAAGAATAAAAATGCTGGCTCTTTTATAGCTTGACAGAGGGATTGACCTACTTCACGTTAGAATTAAAAGCGCGAACGTGGGCGAGAGCATGTAGATAGAACATAATGTACTATATGACCTATCTACAATGTCTAAGAGTATCAGTTCCAAAAAAAATGTAACGAAACTAACGATTGGTTAACGTTAATTCCGAGTCAAAGTAGGTCAATCCCTCTGCCAAGCTATAAAATCAGTGAACTTCTTCTATAGTCATTCGACTCTCGTTCTCTCGAGTAAGACGAATAAATCATAAAGTAACCAAAGCGAAAAAAAGAATTCAAAATATGGAACAGATAAACCATCAAATAATTGATGCTCTCCAAGACTATTTAAATGCTGGTGAAGATCTGTTGGTATTAAGAAGACAACTCATAGGAGTTCAAAGACATCTAGAGCAGATAACACAGCCATACAGAGAGCTCGGAGAAAAATTACTTGAGCTGTTTATGCAGACAACAACTCCAGAGCTCATATTAGTTGACGTTGAACTCGGGAGAAAGATCACCACGAAGGATGGTACAATGACAATCACAAGAAGAACTGGAAGTTGTCCCATCTGTCATGCAAATTTTGGTTGCTGTCATTAGACGAGGAAAAAAGACAGTCTAATCTCCAAAAACAGTCCTTTTCAGGACTAACCAAAACCTTAAAAAATCTATCTTTAACAATTGTCAATTTTGTAGATGTGTTGTTGTACTTTTTTGCAGAGAGAAAAACTTTTTATCGATAGAAAAAATTTTTCAAATAAAAAATCTTGCAGAGAAAAAAATTTTTCAAAAAATCTTACAGAGAAAATTTTAGCGATAGAAAAAATTTTTACGCTTAAAAATTTCGGATAAAAATTTTTACAATTTTAAAAAAGATTTGCAGATTAAAAACTAGGGACGAATAAAACTAGGGACGAATAAAACCTAAGGTTGGGTAAGTCTAGACGAAGTGATTTCCGGGAAATGTCGGAAAAAACCCACACTCAGATCATATAGTTAGGTAATGTCTAAAGATCATATTGCTAGGAGCCAAAGAAAAGACTAAGTCCAACGGTTGTAGAGAAAGATAGACGAGCAAAGACGGAAAAAGCCTAAGTTCAACGATGATCTCTGGCTGAACCAAGCTGAGGAGGGGAAAATAACCCATATCGTGGTGAAAAAAGACTAAGTCAAACGTTGATAGAGAAAGGATAAGACGAACAAAGACGGAGAAAAAAGACTAAGTCCAACGATGACAGAGAAAAAGCCTAAGTCCAACACGGTGATAGAGAAACAACAGCTCTCAGCCGAACAAAGACGGAAAAAAGACTAAGTCCAACGATGCTCTCTGCCTGGCCCAGCGTAAGTAGAGAATATAATCCATATCGTGGAAAAAAGACTAAGTCCAACAATAGGCTCCGCCTGAACCAACCTGTTTGTTTACATTAGGCGGAACTACTTTTTTAATACAACTGTGAAAAAGACTAAGTCCAACAAGGGTCTTTGGCTTGATCCAAGCTGAAAAGGGGAAATAACCCATCGAATTTTGGCGGGAAAACGTCTCGACCAATCAAAACGTTTGTTTACGTTTGTTTACATCAGTCGGAACTACTTGTTTACATCAGCCGGAACTACTTTTTTAATACAATTGTGAAAAAGACTAAGTCCAACAAGGGTCTTTGGCTTGATCCAAGCTGAAAAGGGGAAATAACCCATCGAATTTTGGCGGGAAAACGTCTCGACCAATCAAAACGTTTGTTTACGTTTGTTTACATCAGTCGGAACTACTTGTTTACATCAGCCGGAACTACTTTTTAATCCAATTGTGGAAAAAAGACTAAGTCCGACGGTAATAGAGAGAGAAAGATCAACCCTCCAAAAAAAGACTAAGTCCAACGAGGGTTTCTACCTGAACCAACTGCCGGAACTACTTTTGTCCGAGGTCTACCTTCCCGAGACTAGTAACGGACTATTTATTATTGTATTCATATGTCGCGGAAACCGAATCACGCCAAAATTGCAGTGATGCGGCATTTTTTCTGCTCGGGAGGGTAGACCTCGGACAAAAATGGCACTCAGGGAGGGTAGACCTCGGACAAAATGGCACTCAGGGAGGGTAGACCTCGGACAAAACGCGTTTTGTCCGAGGTCTACCCTCCTATACTACTCATGATGAAAAGTGCTGAGACATCGCTAAATGTGTTATTAGCAAGGATGGTGACTTGCATCTCATTACAGATATTCACAGTTTCTTTGTTTTTCATTGATAAATCATGTGATCACTTGTTTCCCTACACTTCCTTTGTTTTCATTGATGAATTTTGTCATGTGATCACTTGATTTCCCAGGCTTGGTCAATATAGGAAATCACATGACTTGAATTATGTGCCAACTTGATCACTCTAATCAGATTGACTAATATTATTTGGCAACGGTAACTAGAAACAGATCGTTCATAAATATTACACACTTTGACTAGATCTAGCTATCTTTATATGAAGTTGTGGGAACTTTTGTTTAGATATTCTGACCCCAAAACAATGATGATTCAAGCAACGGTCACACAGAAACACGTAGGCATGATTCAAAGCAAATAAAAATTAGCGATCACCACTCCTGCGGCAACACAATTACAAATGTTCAATATAATGACAACAAAAATGAGCAAAACTACAAATTTGTGCATGTCCTGAAAAGAACTGATGGACTGACAGAGAGACAGACAGACAGAGAGGCAGGCAAGGCAAGCTCAATCCCCAATAACTCCCCCCCTCCCCATGCCCCCCGAAAAGGTAAAAATGGTTAATCAAGGTAAAAATAAAGCAACTTACATCAGAGTCCTGTTTGTGGCCACCACTCAACAGTTTCATCATTACAAAGTTTGTTTTAGCAATTCTTATGATTTTGTTTATCTGTAAGTGACAAAAAAATAGAAACACCTTTATGAATCAATGTTTTCTATAAAACTATAACACAAACATTGTTATCCCTTTTCCAAACAATCCCATGATTCAACATTCCTGAACAAGAGCTTCGCAAAGCGGCGCATATACGCCCGAAGGGGCTTGTCAGTGAAATTAGTTGAAATGACGGAAGGGCCATGAATGAAGAGTAGTTAATCTCCATGATATGTGAAAAATATTAAAGGGCAATAGCTAAAAAAAGAAGGGTGGCACAGTTACAAATTTTGTGAATTGCTGTTCTCCACAAGGTGTTCTATCAGTCTTGAAAGGTTCAAGATCATAGCTTTTATATTTTAAAAATCATGGCCCAGACGAAAATTCAAAGAGAAAACTAACAAAGGGCAATAACTAAAAAAGAAGGATGGCAGAGTTATGGTTCTTGTGCAGTGCACTTCTTCATAATGTGTTCTATTAGTCTTTGAAGTTTCAAGATGATAGGTTTTAAAATTTGGGAGTTATGGCCTGGACAAAAATTCAAACTGAAAATTAACAAAGGGCAATAACTAAAAAAATAAAGGTTGCAGAGTTATGGTTCATGTGCACTGCACTTCTTCATAATGGGTTCTATCAGTGTATGAAGTTGCAAGTTATTAGCTTTTATAGTTTGGAAGTTATGGCCTGGACAAAAATTCAAACTGAAAATTAACAAAGGGCAATAACTCAAAAAATAAAAGTGGCACAGTTACGGTTCATGTGCGATGCACTTCTCCACAATGTGTTCTATCAGTGTATGAAGTTCCAAGTTAATAGCTTTTATAGTTTAGAAGTTATGGCCTGGACAAAAATTCAAACTGAAAATTAACAAAGGGCTGTAACTCAAAAAATAACGGTGGCGGAGTTATGGTTCATGTGCACTGCACTTCTCCATAATGTGTTCTATCAGTGTATGTAGTTTCAATTTGATACCTTTTAAGGTATGGAAGTTATGGCCTGAACAAAAATTCAAAGTGAAAAGTTGGTTATTTCAGAAATCAAGGGCAGATAATTTTGGAACGCAAACAGCGATCAAAATTCTAAGACCCAGGTGCACAACTAGACATCATGGAGATTCATTGTGGCAAGTTTCAAATAATTCCGATGAAAACTGTCGGAGGAGTTGCACACACAAGAAATTGCTAACGGACGGATGGACGGACGGACAGACGGACGGACGGACGACCGGGGGTATAACATAATACGACCCTTCGGGCGTATAATAAAAAGAGGACTTCTGAAAAAATCCTGGGAAACTGAGAAAATGCTTGTGACCAGCATTTCCCAAAATGTTTTCTATGTGTACTTTTTCAGAGACCAATACGATCATTCCAACTACATGTCGTCATCGAAATATACCTTCAGTGTGGACAAGTCTATAGTTAGATAAAGGAAATGTCTTAGGGCTGATTAGTCCTGAATATCTCACACAGCATATTTTATTACAGCAGTGTAGTTTAGTTAATCTGGTCTTGACATACACTGACTTAAGAAAAAAAATCAGCTTTAATTAGGGTGTCGAAGATGGGACAAAAGTCGAAATAAACCACTCACCTCATCTGTTGGATTGGACAAATTTTCATAGAGAGTTTTTGCTTGATGGAAATATTTACAAGATGCAGAATACAGGTCTTCACTTGTTGGCATGGGTCTGTACCTTGTCAAACTAGTCATGTCCTGAAAAATAAATAAACGGTTTCACCTACTGTTGTATTAACCCTATTAATGCTACAGGTCCTGTGTGGCTCACTGGTTAAGGTATTGGATTAGCAATGCACTGGGTCAGACCTGGATCCCCTCCTGCATGGCTGTTGGGAGAGTCCTTGAGCAAAGCACTTAAGAGCCCAAGCCTGGTACTTGTGAAACCCAGAAATGATGAGCCATGCTCTGGCAAAAGGGAGCTTAATGCATCTTCGTGATGCATGATGCCAAGCAAGTCATCATATTATGGATCCGTAAAATTCATTCCGTCTAACAACTAAGGTATTCCTGTCCTTTGCCATGCAGAAAATTGACCAAAAGTAAACAGTTGTGGCAAACTGCACAGGCTGACCTGGGGCGATACGTTTTGCAAATGCATTAAGTCCCATTTCACAGAGCATGGCCTACATGAATTCATAAGTGTGTGGTGAAATAAACAGATTTAGGTTGATAGCAGCATACAACACCATAAAAATAAATAATCCTTCACCCTTTACCAAACAATCCCAAGTTTTAACAACCCTGAGGAAAATAGCTTTTAAAAATATTGTGGAAAAAGGAGAAAATGCTGGTTACCAGCATTTTCTCCTTTACTCAATATGCTTTCTACACTTCCTGAGACAAATTCTGTCATTTTAGCCACACTCACCTACATTTTTTTTTTAAAAGAATCTACAGTTACTTTAACAGCTAACTAAATGAAATGGATAATTACAGTCAATGAACAGAAGCAAAATACTGCAATTTTAAGGCTTGTCTGGCAAAAATATCTCATACGCTATCGGCCAGAGTATGATCCAAGAGCAAACTGCACATTTTGGCATCAATCTACACAATCTGCAAAATTATCTTAACTCTTTACCGAACAACAAAATTTTAGACCAATCCAAATTGAAAGCTTTTGCAGACGACATGATAAATGTTACTAAAAGATTGAAATTTGTTTTGGGAAGAGTAGAAAACATTGTGGGAAAAGGAGAAAATGCTGGTTACCAGCATTTTCTCCTTTTCCCTCAATGTTTTCAAAAGTTTTTTTCCTCAGGGTTGTTAAAAGTTGGGGTTGTGTGTGTAACGGGTTAAACTGTTTGAATATGACTTGTTAATCTTTTGAAAGTGGCCACATACCTGGAAAGAACTTGTAGTTTGTAGTAAATGTATTATTTCTGAATGACAAGGAATGGACAGGTGAACAAAGAATGTAAGTTTGATTAAGGACCTTTTTACTCTTTACCACACAACGAAATTTTAGTCTTGTCCAAATTGAGTGCATTTGCAGACGACGAAATAAATGTGACTCAAAAGTTGAAACTTGTTTTGGGTAGGGAAGAAAACATTGTGGTACAGGAAGAAATTACTGGTTTCCAGCTTTTTCTCCTTTTCCCACAATGTTTAACAAAGTCCTCTTCTTTGGGGGTCATTAAAACTCAGGATTGTGTGGTAAAGGGTTAAAATGGAACTAACTCTTTGCATGCCATAATATTTGGCTGAAGGTGTAGATCAAGATATGACTTAATGAACATGCAGACTGATCATTGCTCAACACTAGGAGATATTCTGAGAGATATTAAAGTCTTAAAATTGCTAGAAGTTGGTTTTATCTATTGGATGAGAATATGTTTCATTTACTTAGCTGTCAAATAGTCCTTTCCCTCCTAATAATCCTATTCATGGACCAACCAGAACCGCACAAAGACAAACATAGAAAAGTAAAAAAAATATCATTTTTTAACCCTTTACCACAGGATTCCGAGTTCTGATGGCCCTAAAGGTCAGGCTTTTGAAACCATTGTGGGAAAAAGAGAAAATGCTGGTCTACCATATCAAAGACAGAAATCTTAATTTGAGCTAGATTTAGTTTGTCTTTTGCAAATACTTTAAATATGGTCGAGTTCAAACTTTTAATGTTTGGTAAATGGTTAACCAAGAGGTAACATTTCCCAAATGGTCAATTACAGGGCAGTAAAGTGTTACCATAAATGGCCCTCACCATGCGAAATAATACCTTCAGACATTTGCGTAAAGTGTCCTCCCGGATTAGCCTGCGGAGTTCAAGCAGGCTAATCCGAGACAGCACTTTACACATAAGATTTTTTCATACAGTGACTTTTGTGAAACAGAAAATCGCACAAAAACGGGGAGCGTCATCTAGGATTGGTCACAGACTGCACAGGCTGATCTGGGACGACAAACTTTTACGCATATGTCCGAAGGCCCTTTTTCTTGTGTTGCACGCCAAATGATAATGATAATACAGTAATGTCATTAAACAACAAACAAGCTTACCCTATACTGTGAATATGGTACCATTGGAGGCGTGGAGACACAGGCAAAGGGAGCAAACCTGTGGGTGTATCTCACTTCCTCACTGTCAAACTCGAAATTGGGATGCTTCAGTTTTTTAGAATGCATCAGTCCTATCACAGCCTGATGGGACAAAATAAATTGTTAACTTCTATGAAAGCTGCATGTCCTAAGAGCTTTTTATTATCAATGATTTAACTCTTTACCACACAATCCCAAGTTTTAATGACCTTGAGAAAGATGCCTTTTGAAAACAATGTGGGAAAAGGAGAAAATGCTGGTAACCAGCATTTTCTCCTTTTCCCACACTGTTTTCTACCCTATCACAGGCAGAAATCATCATTTTAGCAACATTTAATTTGTTGTCTGCCAATGCTTTCAATTTGGTCCATTCTGAAATTTTGTTGTTTGGTAAAGGGTTAAGGCATAATGAAGAATATTTTGCAGGCATTTTCTAATTTTCCCTCAATGTTTTCTACCCTGTCAAAGACAAATTCTGAAATTTACATTGTTGTCTGCAAACGCTTTCAATTAAGACAGATCTACATTTTTGCTCTAAGGTAAACAGTTAAAAGGTCATGGTAAACATGGACAGTATAAAACTACTCAAAACTATCACTTACTCACACATAATCTATCTTGTTGGTATTTATAAGAATTATCTAAATTAAAGTAATTGGCTAAATTGACTTAAGTTACCTTATAATAACCACCAAACATATTCTGCTGTGCCTGACAGAGAATCAGTTCTCTCTGGGTCGCCTTTGATCTTTTTCTCTTTTTATTTTTCTTGCTACTTCTATTTTTTGATATTGCATCTGAAATAAAAAAAAAAAAATGAAAACACAAATTAATACATATATTCAAAGAATACATTGGGCAATTATTGTCATTATTATTTTTTTTTTGTAAACACATTTGTGGCATAAAGAAGGAAAACTTCTTATTTCCATGGGTGGAACTTTTCAAGTTAAAGGCACATCTAGACATTGCCATGCAGTTGCAAATAAGTAATTTAATCATTTCTTTTCCAGTTATGGGTTGGTTAAGAACTTGGCTATGTTATGGGCACTGTTTAGATTTCAATAATATCGGGCTGTCTTGTAACACTTATTCATTTTGTATGATATATGCACAAGGGTGCCAGGGATATAACTCTACTGGACTGGTGATTATTAGTATTGCTGGTTATCAACACTTTCTTCCTTTCCCACAATATTTTCGAAAGATTTTATCCTTAGGGCAATTAAAACTCCGGATTGTATGGGAAAGGGTTAATCCTTTCCCAAACAACAAATTTTGGACATTTTCAAATTCAAAACATCTGCAGACGACAAACTCAAAATTCGTACTAATGAGCTTAAGTTGTCTGACAGGGTAGAAAACATTGTGCAAAAAGGAGAAAATGCTGGTTACCAGCATTTACTCCCTTTCCCACTATGTTTTCAAAAGCCTTCTTTCCCTGGGCTGTGAAAACCCGGGATTGTCTGGCACAAGGGTTGATATATGTCATGGTATCAACTCATTCTATAACCAACCCTGCATGTGTGAGCTTAATCACTATTTCTTGAATCAAATTGCAGAAGTCTACTTTGAAAGCCCTTTTGACACATAATTACCATAAATTACTGCTTGCAGTAAAACAAAAAAAAAAAGAAAACTCTTTACATTAACTCTTGATAAGGTTTTCAATCTTGCATACTATACACATTTCAATGATTGCCTCCCTGGTATTTTACCAGTATTTCACCAGCAAGTATGGGTAGTAATTCTGACTGAGCAACTTGGACTTTGCAAGTTATTTAGTACAACACACTCACCTATGTAAGCTTCATGATCAAACAGGTAGGATTCTGCCCTCTGTATAGTAGAGTATAGCCAGGAGTACAGTAACTCATACAGATACCTGAAATATCATCATAATATAAGTACTTTACTGTATGTTTTAATGATACATCTATACTCATTACATCTTTATTTTATCAGCTATAACTAGTCTTGTGTCTTAATGCCAAATGTTGTCCCTGACTGTTGCAAGGTTGCATAGATTACAACCGACAGAAAATGCATTTCATTTTCTGGAGGCAATCAAAGAAATCATTGTTGTGACGTTTCCGATTTTAAATCAAAACTTTTGATATATGTTTTTATCCCTTACTCCATATAAATCAGTAAGTTATCCATATTTACAGAGCTGACTAAATTCTGAACCATTCTACAGTCTATCAAATTTTACAGCATTCTTTTTTTTTCTGTCTGGCTGTAAATATGTATCTTTAAGGCAAATACATGACAAATACATGAAACATAACAATAGATGACAATTATTTGTAGAATTGTAAGAAAACTCACATAGATAACTTGTATCTCAGATACCATTATACAACATAAATATGGATAAAGCAAGTTCTTGTAAGAGACAAATAAATTTGTGGAAAAATTAATTGCTGTAACTTTCACTACGGTACTTCTATTTGCTACATCTTGAATCATGTGATCAAGTATTCATTTCTAATTCATTAGAAATTATTTGATAAGAAAAAATTGAAGGCAATCTAGACTAAAAAAAAAAAAATTACCATTTAAATCTAATCTCACACATAACATAGTTAATATTCTGAGACACGTCAAAAATGCCCATGTGCTATTTTCCATTTTTCACGAAAACGGTGAAAATTCTCTTGTTCAAATAGCAAAACTAAAAACTAATCTTAAGACACAAGTTATTTTGTCTTTCCTTTTTTGTCTGAAATTAGACACTGAGATAAAGGGTTGATAATTTGAACACCGAAAATATACAAACCAATACACATAGTGGTATTCATAAGGGGCATATAACTCCAGCTCAAATCCAGACTGGGTATAATTTATCATCACTTGTAGAGTGTAATACAAAACCCATGTACCGAAACTGGAACCATACTGTCTGGATGGATCAAGTTTCATCTGTACTTGATGCAGGTAACCATCTACTTTATCTGCCTGTAATGAAAAGAAGTTTGTCAATCTACATGCTTCAAAAATACAAACTTTCAATCAATTGTACAGTGCCAATATTTCCACTTTGGTTTCTATATCATTGAAAAAATCAATTTTTGCTCCCATCTGTTCTTTCCTTTTTAGATATCATACCCTGCATATGCTTTCAGTATAGACAAGTCTAATTTAGTCATCTGTTAACCCTTTACCAGACGACAAAATTTTAGCCTTGTCCAAATTGAAAGCATTTGCAGACGACAATTTCAATGTGGCTCAAATGGTGCAACTTTTCTTTGATAAGGTAGAAAACATTGTGGGAAATGGAGAAAATGCTGGTTACCAGCATTTTCTCCTTTTCCCACAATGTTTTCAATAGGCTTCTTTTCCAGGGGCGTCAAAAGGCGGCATTGTGCGGTAAAGGGTTAAAGACATAACCCTTTACCAAACAGTTTGAGTTTTAACGATCCTGAGCAAAAGGTTTTTGTAACCAGTAAGGAAAAAAAGGAAAAAAAACGCTAGTAAAGAACTATTTTTCCTTTTCCCATAATGCTTCTTACCCTTTCAAAAACAAACCACTGTTTATTGTCTGCAAATGCTTCCAATATAGACAGGTCTAAAACTTTGTTGTCTGATAAAAACTTAAGAACCTACCTCGTCCTGCAGGTTCACCATGTCATCCAGTATATGGGCCCACTTGTCTCTCTGCCTGGCTCTATTATGGCCTGTGATCTGTAGTAAGTTACATATAGGTCTCACAGCTCTGGTCATTAAGGCGTCCACAAACTGTTTAACTTCAGGGTTGTTGTAGATAGGTGCTCTAAAAGAGAAATAACAAAGCCATCATTAGCTTGGTGTAATAAACTGATTTCAAAAGTATCTATTTTCACTTTATCATTATTTCACTGCACACTTAACTTCACATGTTTGTAGGATTTATACCCATCTTGATTGTAAAATTGATTAGACAGGCAACTTCTGATGGCAATATGACTAGAACAATTGACCACTGTAATTGGCAAGGTTTCAGAAGTTGCTGTGAAGGTTCATTTAGGTCAGGAAAGGGGGCCATACAGTATTCTATCAAAATAAGACTTAGCAATTCTATTGCCATTGCTCAAAAGATTCACCATATCTAATTTATCACAGACTACTGGCACGATTTCTTACTGTTATGTTTTATCCCAATATTTTCCACTGAGCTTAGTGGTAGGCAATTGGCGAAGAGCTAATCATTTACAAGACAGCTACTGATAGCTGTTTACAGTTAACCCTTTACCATACAATCCCCAGTTTTTAATGACCCTGAGGAAATTGCCTTTTAAAAACCTTGTGGGAAAAGAAGAAAATGCTTTCTGCGCTCTCACAGATGATAACCATCATTTCAACTGACATTAAAATGTCATCTGCAAATGCTTTCAGTTTAGACCAGTCTACATTTTTTTTGTTTGGTAAACATTTAACTGATAGATGACTCATTGGTCTTTTATCCATTACTTGGTAACACACTGGTTGAGGTTTATTTTTGCATAAACAAACCTAATGCTTGGGGTTTGCTGAGATTTGATGGCTGAATAGTCATCATTATGTCATGGACCAGTCCCGATTTAGAGGATACAATGGCCCTAAAGTCATGAATTACTCTTAACCCTTTACCGCTCAATGCCGCCTTTCAACGACCCTGAGAAAGATGCCTTTTGAAAACATTGTGGGAAAAGGAGAAAATGCTGGTAACCAGCATTTTCTCCTTTTCCCACAATGTTTTCTTCCCTATCAAAAAAAAAAAAAGTTGCACCATTACAGCCACACTGAAATTGTTGTTTGCACATGCTCTCAGTTTGGAAGAGGCTAAAATTTTGTTGTCTAGTAAAGGGTTAAATTGATTCAAATCTACCACCTATCTTACACCCACCAGCTGCAGAAAGGGTTTCAAATCATTTGAAAAATACTAGTAATAATTTAAACTGCTGCCAAAACTACTCACATGATTATTTCTATTAAATAAAAGCAACCAAGTGATCTTTGACCATTTCAGTTTTAAATGATTAGAATAATTCTTTTGTAAAATATAAGTTCGAAACATTGAGATTTCAAGTTGTTTCGGCTCAGCAATCCATGCATAATCAAAACTTTTTATATCTTGATAATTCTCACTTTACTTGAAAACATGTAAAGTCATCTGCATTTTCAAAACTTTCTGCTTCAAGTTTCTTACAGGAGGTAATCAAACAATATCATTTTAAAAATGTTACCTTGGAGACAGGGCCGGCGCGTTCACTAAACCTCTGACAGAATCCTTGATGAAATCTGTCATTAGATGTGTACCAAACACTTTTCTGTTGGGCGGCAAAAACATCAGCTATAAAAGAAAATACAAAAAAATACTAATGTATAGCATTTTAAAGCCTTAAGGGCCCCAGACCACAACATTTCCAAACTAAGAATCATAGACGATAAGTCAAATGTAATTAAAATGATGGTAATTGGCTTTTGACAGAAATAAAAATATCCTTGGAAAAAGAGAAAATACCAGCTACCAGCATTTTCTTTTATTTCCACTATTTTTTTTAAAAAAGTTTCTCCTCTCAGGGTCCTCAAAAAACAAAACTTACTGGTAAAGGGTGACATTGATTTTTAAAATCAGGATTTATATGTTTGGTGTTCAACAATCTTTTCAACATTATTTAATCCTTTACCACAAAATTCTGACTTTGAATGACCCAAAGAAAGACAGCTTTTGAAAACATTGTTGGTTACCGGCATGTTCTCATTATCCCACAATGTTTTCTACTCTTTGAAAGGTAAATTTTATGTTCTGAGTAACATTTGTGGTATATTGTCCACAAATGCTTTCAAGTTGGACCTGGATAAAATTTTGCTGTGTGGTAAAAGTTAAGTAATATTGTGGCCAGAAGAAGGCAAGACCTGAACCCTAGGTACAAAGATTTACAAAAAGAAAAAGAACTAACCTGTAACAGAGATCTGGACAGAACACATGGTGATAGCTTACTAAACTCTCGGAACATCTCCTGAAATAAAAATTATTACAATCTTTGCTAGATTTAGAAATTTAAATTGCTCTTTTCAAGGCAAACTGGGCAATACATAAAACTTTCAATACAGTCATGTTCATTTCAGAATCATGATGCACTTCATCAATATGAATAAATGAACATCCTTTAAAAAAAAGAAAAAAAAACAGGCTGGAAAATTTCATTTATCTAGCACATGTAGTGAACTATTTACCACAGTGCAAAAATTTTAGACTAATCCAGATTGAAAGCTTTTTTAGACAACAAATAAAATGTGGCAAAAATGATTTTTTGTATCAAACAGGGTAGAAAACATTGTGGGAAAAGGAGAAAATGCTGGTGACCGTCATTTTCTCCTTTTCCAACAATGTTTACAAAAGCCTTCTTCCTCAGGGTCGTTAAATCACAGCATTGTGTGGCTAAAGGTGATGGGTCAAAGGACGAGCACATTTCACAAAAGTAATATTGCGACTCACCAAGACTTCCTGTACAGTAGTTGCTGTTAGGACAGAAGTTGACACTTGTAACCTCTGCAGCAAAGTTTCAACATAATCCAGAGAATCTGCTCGATTTACAATCACTGTGTATCTTGGGAATGTTGGTGGTAACAGTCGCTGATTTATCAGAGGCTCAAACCCCATTATTGTAGGGTAATCTGCAATCCCATTAATAAACAAAGCTGTGAAAATACATACATATTCAATATATTTCTACTGTAATTTGCTTTCTGGACTGTTATTTGATATTCCTTTCAACATTATTCAAGCACAATGGCTTAACCTGTTACCAAGAGGGCTGGTAATCCAGGGATCATGAGATTGAACTGATGAAAAACATTGCAATAGGATTCATTTCTCTCTAATAATATACAACTTTTGAAATTACTGAAACAAAGCTTGTGTGGGAAAGCACCATATGGCTTGGAAAAATGGCTTGTGTGAGGTAAGAGAAACACCGGTGCACTTATTGCCATGATGATGTTGAAATAATGTTTAAAAAATTATTTACAGCAAACAAATTGATGTGATCAGTTCTCTTTGAAATAGTAAAATACCTGGTGGGAAAAGGAGAATTTATGAGTTACCTGCATTGTTTCCCAACAACATTTTCAAAACCTTTCTTCTCAATGGTTATAAAAATGTGGGATTGTCTCGTACAAGGTTAACTTTTTACCACAAGACAAAATTTTAAACAAGTCCAAATTGAAAGTATTTGCTGACAACAAATTAGATGTGGCTCAAATTATCAAATTTGTCTTTGAAAGGGCAGATAACATTATGGGAAAAGGACAAAATGCAAGTAACCAGCATTTTCTCCTGTTCCCATAATGTTTTTAAAAGGCTTCTTCCTCAGGATTGGTAAAACTTGTGATTGTGTGATAAAGGATTAAACAGTTAAGGATGCCTATAAGGGCAGAAAACCCACCATTCTTTGTGACTTCTCTATCTTCAGGCTGAATTCCCAGCTGGATTGAAGATTTCATTGATGGAATTAGTTCTAGCAACTGACCAATCAGCTTCTGTACCTGGGGCACGCCTTCACACTGTTAATTAAGAGTTTTATTACTGGCAATATACAAATAAGTTTTGCTATAAGCAAAGTTCTGTAGAGACAAATAATTTTGTTGATAATACTCCTATACTTAATTCATCACAGATTGTTCAGACAAAAAGGATAAATACACATGTCTATTAGACTTTCAAAACTCATAAATGTTTTTTTTTTTTTCATAAAAAGAGAAAAAAGCAGCAGCAACAGCTGATTCACAGGTAAAGAATTTAAGATTTCAGTTGCCTGCTCTTTTAAGTTTTCAAAAGTTTACAGTTTTAAGTTGAAACTCTGATCCTGACATGCAATTCAATACATAAAATTTATGATTCATGTATGCAAAGATCAGCCTGCACTTATGTGGCCTATTCTCACGACTTTTCTATTCATAATTTCAATCCTAAAACTTCTGTTGTTTCTTTTCTACATGTCAATACACTTAACTCTTTACATAACGACAAAATTTCAGATTTGTCCAAAATGAGAGCATTTGCAGATGACATAATAAATGTGACTCAAAAATTGAAGTTTGTTTTGGGAAGGTTAGAAAACATGGTGGGAAAAAGAGAAAATGCTGGTTACCAGCATTTTCTCCTTTTCCCACAATGTTTTCAAAAGGCTTTTTCTTAAGGGTTGTTAAAACCTTTGATTGTGTGGTAAAGAGTTAATCAATTCATGTTTGAACGGTCAAAATAAAAAGAAAATGGAAAGTTATGAGTCAATAGAAGTAAACGAAGAGCAATAGGAACTACCTTGTCTTTACCAAAGGAAATCAACATGGACAGAAATAGCTTGTAGAATTTCATTCTTGAGCCAAGGGCCACTGATTTCTCATACTGTGGAAAAGAATTCAAACAAGGCAAATAATGGTGATCAATATGTATCAAAAAATACTTAATTCTTTATCAGATGACAAAAATGTAGACTTGTCCAAACTGAAACCATTTGCAGACGACAATTCATATGTGGCTCAAATGGTGGAATTTGTCTGTAACAAGATAGAAAACTTTGTAGGAAAAGGAGAAAATTCTGATAACCAGCATTTTCTCCTTTTCCCACAATGTTTTCAAAAGGCCTCTTCCTTAGGGTCAGTAAAACTTGGGATTGTGCGGTAAAGACTTAATACATTACCAGTTGCAGATGACTTTTTGAATCATACAGCTTTCAAAAACACTGTGGCAAAAAGATAAATGGCATAATTCATGATCTTCCAATTCAGTCAGTGGTAGGAAATACTCTATTCTAATCTAGTCAAGCAAAATATTCACAAGTTTTTTTTTCTTCAATTACATAATTATTTGAGCCATGTTCTTACAAAAAAAAATGGTTAATGCATCTCCATCGTGTGTTATACTAAGCAAGCCATCACATAATTTCATATCCATAAAATCCCTTTTGTCTAACAACCAATGGAATCCAGAGGGAAAAATGTCCTTTGATATGTAGATTGCCTACAGCAAAAAGTTTCGACCATGTAGATTATCTACTGCAAAAAGTTTTGACCCATGTCAGCCTACACAACTACTCAGGCTGACATAGTTCGATACATTTTTGCAGATGAACTAAACCTTCTTTTCACAGAACATTGCTCATTTAATGATTGGACTGCAGAATAAGGTCTGAAAACAAATTTGCAAATACAGAGATAAAAATTAGCTACATCTACTTAAGTTGCCATGTACATACTTTCTTTGCTTCCACAGAAATGTTTCTGAACTGTATAAAAAGTAAAAGAAATGCAAAGCAGATAAGCATGGCTGGATCAAACATCACTATGAATAAAATTACTTTGTCGTAAAATATGCAGAAAACTCATTTCAGTTGTAAAATTTCAACAAAGGTGAAAATGAAAGTGAATTACCTCATTCTCAATATCTGGATCTTTTGTTTCTGTTTGTAATTTACCCTTTAAACTCTGAAAGTGAAACAAGAAAAAATGTATCTTTTATACTGCATAATACCTTGTTCTAAGTTGTACGAAAGAATTAGAATATACCACATGCTTCCTCTGTAACCATATGCAAGAAACTCGCGACTCACTGACCTTTTGCGGACAGTGTAGATCAAGATCAGCTGCACAGAATGTGCAGTTTGATCTTTGATCTAAACTGTCCGATAGGGTATTTTATTTCTGGTGAAATCAACTTTGAAACCGCAATATTTGGGCTTTTAATATTGAGTAGTAATTTGCGTTTCATTAATTCAGCAGCTTAAGTGTTAGATATAATACATGTATATAATATATGTACAATCCCTAAACACAATACCATTCAGAAACTTTGTTATATCACTCATATATGTGAGAAATACAACTGTTATATCTTTTATATCTCCAATCATGATCTGGAATCAAAACTAATTTTAGCATTCTACTGCTATATATTAACTCTTTACCACACAATCCCGACTTTTAATGACCCAGAGAAAGAAGCCTTTTGAAAACATTGAGGGAAAAGGAGAAAATGCTGGTAACCAGCATTTTCTCCTTTTCCCACAATGTTTTCTTCCCTTCCTAAAACAAATTTCAATTTTTGAGTTACATTTATTTTGTCGTCTGCAACTGCTTTCAATTTGGAGCAGTCTAAAATTTTGTCGTTTTGTAAAGAGTTAAATATTCTAAATCTCAAACATTTGCCTTAATCAATCTCTTTTGTTGATAGCTCTGATATAATATCAACAAATTATGTAACAAAACCTACCCTTATCTGCCTGTTTAACTCCTCTTCACATTCCTTCATCATTCCAACAGCCCTCATATCTGTTATATCTCCCGCCATTTTAAATCCATAAGTCATTGGCTGGAAATCTTCCTGAAAATTTGTGGTCAAATTTCTCAAAAAAAAAAAAAAAATGAATTCAAGCAACAAGAGAGATCCCCACAAGAAGATAATTCCTAAAAACACAGGTCACGGATAAGTATTATTCCAACTCTGAATTGTGCATAGATGCAGATTTGGGATATCAGAACTTTTCTCTCAAAATACTTTTATTTCGAAAAATTTCCAGAACTGCATATTGGTCTCTGGGTGTTTTACACACTGTGAAAAGCTTGGTTCTGGTGCAGCAGAATACTGAGATTAACCCACATTACATGTAGAGACAGCTGTCAATACATTATGATAGACAAATTGCTCTACACCAGTTTCATTAGTGTCTAATGCCATTTTCAACACTTTTTTAGTTATGTTAAGGCAGCCATTGCACCTCTCAATGCTTTCCTGGAGTTTCTTTCACCAGTGCAACACACAGCATTCTTTTCAAGGCACTTGCTACTTTTCCACATTACCTTCCTTTAACCCTTTACCAAACGACAAAATTTTGGCCTTGACCAAATTGAAAGCATTTGCAGACATCAAATTGAATGTTGCTAAAATGATGATTTCTCTATTTAATAGTGTAGAAAACATTGTGGGAAAAGGAGAAAATGGCCTTGACCAAATTGAAAGCATTTGCAGACATCAAATTAAATGTTGCTAAAATGATGATTTCTCTATTTAATAGTGTAGAAAACATTGTGGGAAAAGGTGAAAATGCTGGTTACCAGCATTTTCTCCTTTTCCCACAATGTTTTCAAAAGCTTTCTTTCTTAGGGTCATTAACAGTCGGGATTGTATGGTAAAGAGTTAACTAAACATTGCTCAGCAGTGAGAGAGGAATGAATCCTAATACAATGACATCTATCCTCTAGAGAACTTGCCCAATCTGGGAACTGAACCTGAGACATCTTGGTTTTAAGCCATGTACATTACCGGCTGACCTGCAAGGCTTGGCATTCTACATCAGGAATTATGCATTAGATCAATATGTGTACAAATGCTTCCCTCCTTGGCAAAAAAACAAGAAATCTACGTTAGTATGAGGGGAGTTTCCATTACATACCTCTTCAAAGACACCAGCTCTGTTTATTCTCTCTCGAATCAAATCCACTATCTTTAGCAAGCAAACAGAGAATGCCTTCAAATACCTATCTTCTATGATGTAGGGATTGTGAGTGTAGAGATTGGTAAACACTGTTTGTGCCAGTGAGTGTCCCTCCAACCATGTGACCTGAGATTATCAAGCATTTTCTATTTAACCCTTTACCAAACAATCCCGGGTTTTCACGACCCTGGGAAATAAAGCATTTGAAAACATTGTGAGAAAAGGAGAAAATGCTGGTAACCAGCATTTTCTCCTTTTCCCACCATGTTTTCTGCCCTATCCGACAACGTAAGTTAATATGTACCAATTTGAATGTGTCGTCTGCAGATGTTTTGAATTTGAAAGAGTCTAAAATTTGTTGTTTGGCAAAGGGTTCAGAAGAGAGTCAGCCTTCTGGGTAAAAGGTCATGGGTTTATTCAATGTTTCTGTCCAGCCAAGCATCATGGAAATAAAGGAAAGGTTCGGATTAAAAATTTATAAAATAATCACCAGTTTTGACAACCCTAAGACAGAATACTTTTCAAAACATTGTGGGAAAAGGAAAAATGCTGGTAACCAACATTTTATGCTTTTGTAACAATGCTTCTTTGTTTTCCTTTTTCAAAGACATATCCTCCTATCAACTATGCCAAATTTAATTTGTTATCTGCAATAGCCCCCTACACGAGTATATCTAACATTTTGTCATCTGGTAAAGTGCTAAGTGAGGGTCAAACTATTGTGAATATACAACCTCAGCACTATATCCTATGTTGTGGGTACTTATTAACCCCTAGAGCACTAAATGGGTGAATGGACACTTTCAATTAAGAAAAATAGCAAAAGAATTGCTATTTTACAGTTCTTTTGGCCTGAAAAATTTGCAAAATAGCTGCATTGTAGATTTCAGATCAGACTACATGTTTTGTGAAGAGAATAGGAGGAAATGCTGGTAACAAGCATTTTCTTTTACAGAAATGTTTTCTACCCTTTCAAAGACTAATTATCTCATGTCAGTTAAATATAAATTGTCTAATTTGTCAACTGCATATGTTTTCAAAATTGACAAGTCTAAAGTTTTGTAATCTGGTAAAGGATCAAAATAAGCATTCCTTTACCACACAATCCAGAGTTTTAACGACCCTGAGAAGGAAAGCTTTTGAAAACATTGTGGTAAAAGGAGAGAATGCTGGTAACCAACATTTTCTCCTTTTCCCACAATGTTCTCTGATCTTTCAGAAACAAATCAAATCATTTGAACGACATTTAATTTGTTGTCTGCACATGCTTTCAATTTGGACCAGCCTTAAATATTGTCGTGTGGTAAAGAGTTAAAGACAAAATTAAAATAAGACAATTCTGGGTTTCACTTACCATACAAGCTAAGGATGCATCAATTATTCCGATCAGTTCTGTGTAATTCAAGTCTTTAATTTTCAGTGTGCCTGCCTATTAAAATAAAGTTTAAATGTATTAAGTTATTGACAAATTGGAACACTCCCGTAGAAAAAAAACATAATTACTAAACATTTCACTAATAACTTAAACATTTTGAAAATGACAGGATTTTAGACTGTACCAAATTGAAAGCATTAGCAGACAACAAATTCAGTGTAGATCACAAGATGAGTTCTGTCTTTATAATGGTAGAAAACAGTGTGGGAAAAGGAGAAAATGCTGGTTACCAGCATTTTCTTGTTTTCCTACACAGTTTTTAAAGGCCTTCTTCCTTGGGGTAATTACAACACAGGAGTGTTTGGTAAAGTTTGCAACAGCAAAGTTAAACTTGTCAAAGAAAAGTGACTTGTATTCGAAGTTTATGTCCAGATGTGACAACTGAATCCTCTGCCATTGAAAAAGAAAACAGTTTTCAAAACACTGTGGGATGATGAGAAAATACTGGTTACCAGCATTTATCTTCTTATATATCGTCTTTATAACCCTTTGACAATCTGGCAGTTGAACCACACATTGCCACTGAAGAAGAAAACAGTTTTCAAAACATTGTAGGATGATGAGAAAATACTAGCTAACAGCATTTATCTTCTTATATATCTTCTGTATAACCCTTTGACAATCTGGCTGTTGAGCCACACAATATTTGCTGTCTGCACATACTTTTAATTTGAAAAACTCAACACCTTTATCGCCTGATGAAGAGTTCGTGTATCTGTAACTAACCTCAACTGCTTGTTCCAGATTTAAAACTTTTCGTTTGATCTGGTTACACATCATCCCTGCATCCATCTTCACATCCATCATTTCAATGGCTGACATGGCCTCAAATAGCCCAAATCTGAAAACAAATGTCATTTTTATAGACAAAACATGATACTAGCTTCTTTTGTTCCATACAAAAAAATCCTATTGTTAAAGACAAGTGAAAAAACAATCATTTATTAACCCTTTACCACGCAATCCTGAGTTTTAACAACACAAAAGGAAGAAGCTTTTTGAAAACATTGTGGGAAAAGGAGAAAATGCTGGTAACCAGCATTTTCTCCTTTTCCCAAGATGTTTTTGTCTCTATCAAAGACAACTTCCGATATTGGAGACACATTTATTTTATCATCTACAAATGCTTTCAATTTGGACAAGTCTAAAATTTTGCCATGTGAGAAATGGTTAAAGCAATAGTTTTTCTAATCATTCTAAGAGACATTTATCTCACTTTCTTATGCCCCTCCTATACTCCTCTGCCATAGAATCCCAAGTTTTAACGATCCTGAGAAAAAAGCCTTTTGAAAAACCTTTAGTAACCAGCATTTTCTCCTTGTTCCACAATGTCTTCTACCCTTCCAATTACAAATTTTGATTTTCGAGTCACCTTTATTTTGTTGTCTGCAAAATTTAATGCTTTCAATAATGAATAAATTGGGACAAGTCCTACATTTTGTTGTTTGCAAAAGAATTAACCTTTAAAGTGCCTGTCATAGTTACCTTTGTGCCAGTGTAAATCAAGATCAAACTGCCAAAATATGCAGTCTGATCTTTGATTTACACTGTCTACTTTGCTGAGACATTGTGGAACAATCAATCTTAAAATTGGTCTCATTTCTAGATTGAAATATCCCTTGGGTTTACTTTGCGTTCAACTTGGTGCTCTAAGGGTTAACCCTTCACCACACAACAAAAATTTATACCAGTCCAAATTGAAAGCATTTGCAGACAACAATTTCAATGTGGTTCAAATGATGTGATTTTTGTTTGATAGGGTACAAAACATTGTGGGAAAAGGAGAAAATGCTGGTCACCAGCATTTTCTCCTTTTCCCACAATGTTTTCAAAAGGCTTCTTTCTCAAGGGTGTTAAAAGTCGGGATTGTGTGGTTAAGAGTTAAGGAAGTCTCTGTGTCCAGCGATGTGATTTTGGTACTGTTACCTCTTTACCACACAATCATGGGTTTTAACGACCCTGAACAAAAAGCCTTTTGAAAACATTGTGGGAAAAGGAGAAAATGCTGGTAACCAGCATTTCCTCCTTTTCCCAAATGTTTTCTGCCCTACCAAAAACAAATTTCAATTTTTCGGTAACATTTATTTTGTTGTCTGCAAATGCTTTCAATTTTTAACAGTATAAAATTTTGTCATTTGGTAAAAAGTTAACTTGTCAGTTCAGCTACCTTTTCGGCTTTGAGTTTCTACAGATGGGTATCACAGAGTATTGTAAGAAAAGTGTTCTGGGATGCAAAGAATAACATTTGTTCAAACACCTTTGAAGAATTGAGGATGGATGTTTGACTGCATGTTACAATTATTCATACTTACGAGCTATCATGTAACAGTTCACCAAGTTCCAGTTCAGTGCAAGCACCAATAAACTCATCAGTCACCAACTTCCAGTTATAACATGGACCCTCTCTCTCCTTCTTTTCATCCATTAGTCTTTGTGAACATGACAAAAAAAAAAATACAATCAGAAAGTTCACTGTTTATTTCTTATTCAACTCTAAGTGCAGACGACACTTTTGAATCTGATAAAAATGGCAGAAAGGTCTCAAAAAGGGTAGAAAACACTGTGGGAAAAGGAGAAATAGCTCATTATGAGCAATTTCTCCTTTTCCCACAGTGTTTTCAAAAGGCTTGTACTGCAGACACGTGAAAACCAGGGCTTGTTTGGGAAAGGGTTAAGACATCAAGTTCAACATCTCCCTCTCTCTCTCTCCATCTGAATTAGAAATATATTTAAATTACTGATATCTATGTAAAAAAAAATATGTTTGCATATTTTATTCCTGGAGTTTCTTACCAGAACTAAAACAAGTATAATAAAACATTCTTTCCAAGTCATTGGGTGACTTCCCACATGAACATTAAAGCTGCATAAAACTAGATTTTTTTCACACACACTAAAAAAGTTGGAGAAGATGGTTGATATTCAATTTTGTACAAACAATGCAACTTAATACTTAGCCAGAAAAAAATTAATTTCAAATGCAGTCACTCAGAAGAAATTTAGCAAAGCCAGCATTCTAGAGCTATATATTATCAGAGTTCCAGATAGAGGGAGTGATTTCAATTTCAAAATTGAGTTATTCGCGACTAAACCCTATGTTATAGGTACTCATTACAATCGTCTCATAGAGACGATTCTAATGAATACCCACAACATAGGGTATGGAAGAGAAATAATGGATTTAGAATATCATCACTCCCTGTAATCTAGAGCTCTGAATTATTATCCCTGTCAATCACTAAAACCCTACAACGGCTTGGAAATCAGGAAGTAAATTCTTAAGACCTCTGCTGGTCTTCTTGCTGATCATGTCTGCTTTGATGATACACAATTCTCCATCATGTTACTATGATCACATTAAGTCATTACTTAAACCTTGACTCATGTTTATTGGTTATATACAACAAATATGTTTCTAATGTTGTCTGCTGCAAGTTTATCTTAGCATGTAAATAAGTTGCATGACCATGCGTAAGTCAGGGTCAAATGCTTCTCTTTGCAATTTTTTCTGGGAAACAGTGCAAATTCCAACCCCCCTTTTCTTTTTCCTTCTGGAGGGGGGGGGGGGGTCCGATCAATAATCTATATCGAACTGCTTCCTCTAAATGATACTTGTTACACTTATAATAGCATCTTAAAAGATTGCTTGACTTTACCCGAAATATTGTATCGATCCGGAATTAGTACGGCCTACTATCAATACAATAACGTTACAACCTGCAGTATATATAGCAAATATCGAGAACAAGAATGATGTTTTCTCTCCCATTGTGGAAGTTGTAGTAAAAGAGATTTTACACATTGTCATCAACATACAATAAAGGATTGGTTTCGGGTTTTTCGACTTCGTTTTCATCTGGAAGTGCTATGGTCGCCATGTTGTTTTTGTTGTTGTTGTAGACTATGTTGTTGTTGTAACTTTTCATACAGAAAATTCCCAAATTTAGACAGCTTTTTCCGAAATAAAATATGTTCCGAGAACCTCCGTTTTCTTTCTTTTTCTCCTAAATAGATAAGCTTCTTCTCAAAATATTGGAAACTACAGCGTTCGAAAGAAATATTTTAACAACGCTCAGTAATTTTAAAGATTTGATTTAAATCTGCAGATCCAGATCTATCCCCCCCCTTTTTGCAGACGAATTTCGTTGTTGTAGTTGTTTTCGTAAATACGGCAGACTGTTTTATTAAAAAAAACATTTTGGGAAAAGATTGCTCGAAAACGAGCGATTTCTACTCTTACTGAAGGTAAATTTGGTCAGAGTTTAGTACCAGGTAACAGAAGGTGTAGAAATAAATGTACATTATCTGATATCTATAGGACCTACCTGTAGGACGGGCCTATAGTAGGACAGTTTTTTTTTTTCATTGAAAATCGCGTTGAAATACCAATTTTTCGACATTATCAAAGACCCTGAAATTTCTACTGCATCTAGGTTTCGCTGTTTAGGGGTCAAGATAGCAACCAGCATCACGACTGGTAATTTTTGTGATACATGTAGGCCTACCTATTTTCTCCATAGGCCTACCCTAAATCTATATTGTTTTCCATTCTTTTGAGGGGAAAAAAAAAAAAAACCTCTACATGTATATCTTTCCTTTTTATTCAAATGTTTGTCCACAGATTTTCTATACATATCTGAAAAATTTGCAATCATATTCACCAACCAATTCTTCATTAAATTTTTAGTCTTATGTTAGATTGAGATACTAACGCAGTTTCTGATTGGCTAAACCATTGGGTTATGCAATCAGAAATTGCGTTACTTTGAAATTGATAAACTGCCATGTTTGGAATTAGCCTAAGAATATTATTTAGAATGGCCGATGAATGCTAGCCTGGTACTTTAATGTATAAAAATACATGTATATGCCTATTCACCCTTCATTAACCGCTTTACCACACAATCCCGACTTTCAACGACCCTGGTAAAGAAGCCTTTTGAAAACATTGTGGGAAAAGGAGAAAATGCTGATAACCAGCATTTTCTCCTTTTCCCACAATGTTTTCTATCCTATCAAAGAAAAGTTGCACCATTTGAGCCACACTGAAATTGTCGTCTGCAAATGCTTTCAGTTTGGACAAGGCTAAAGTTTCGTCGTCTGGTAAAGAGTTAACCGCTTTGCCACACAATCCCGACTTTTAACGACCCTGGGGAAGATGCCCTTTGAAAAAAATTTGTGGGGTTCCAAAAGAAAAATGCTGGTAACCTTCCAACAGCATATTTCAGTTTTTAAGTCACATTACTTTTGTCGTCTGCAAATGCTTTCAATTCGGACTAGTCTTGAAGTTTGTCCTTTGGTAAAGAGTTAATCCTTAAAATGCTAAATTATATCGGGGATCGTATATGACTAATTTTCAGTTCAGGGTAAAAATCCCGTTTGCGAGTTCAAAGTTGTTTCCACGGGTAAGATCTCACCCTATCGGACTGAGTAGAGTGAAGATCAAACTTCACGTTATGTGTAGTCTGGTCTTGATCAACACTGTCTGCAAAAACGCCCTGAGACGCAATATGTAGCCTATGGGATAATATTTGAAAAATAAAGAGAAAACTAGAGTTAGAAAAATAATAAACAAGGGTAAAAGAAGGGAATCATGCATTCGGCGACATGCTGACAAATGACCCGAACTTTCGTCCTCAGGGCAAAGTGTTCAATGATGTAACCGAGTCATAGATTTATGGAGCATCTCATTCATCATCCATGACTGCCACGAAAAAACATAAGTAAGCCTGCCGACAGAGGACCGTATTGTTTTACATGTACCTTTCACACAAGGGAAAAACAAACGATAAATAAAACGGTGCGGCTTTTCGTCAATATTAGTATATATTCTTTATTCCATAAACTATATAGTATAGCCGCAAGCAAAATGAGTGACTGAAGAGGTTTTTTGTTACTGTTTACCTGTGGTTTTTGGATAATGGGAAAATATTATGTCCATGGGCATCCTCATAGGGTTTCAACAATTTTACAAACAAATTTTCGTGGATTTTATCCCACAACCCCCGGATATCGAGCCCTGTGCGTTACCCTGGAAACTAACCGATCTTGAAAAAAAAAAAGAAACAATTTAGCCTTTCATTAATTAATAATATACACACGTATTATATTCTACAATGTAGATATAGGCTTAATTAATAACTGTAGAGACTTTTTTATTTGAGCCATGCTCAGTGAAAAGGGGGTTAATACATCTGCAAAAAGAATCGACCCAGGTCAGCGTGTGGAGTCCGCGCAGGATGACCTGAGCCGAAACGTTTTGCTATTGGTCAATTTCCGTATGTCCAAGGACCAGTCTACCGCATGAGTCAGTCGGTTGTTAAACAAAATGGACTTTATGGATCCATTATCATGTGCTTGGTATCATGCATCACGGAGATGCATTAAGCCCCGCTTTGCCAGAGCATGGTTCATTTATAATCAGAAAAAACGCTTCATGCAAAAGGTCTATACGCAATGCTATATGATTGGTGTCTAAATATGATTTTTGAAAAATATGAATAGCAGATGTATATAGGGATAGAACATCAGGTGTTCACATGATGATTGGGTTCAACCTTCCGAACTACCTATATCATGGTGCGAAGAACTTGTTAGCTTTCCAGGAAACAATCGTCGAGATCTATCTTCAGTCGTTTAACCCTAGCTGAATAAAAGAAATGAAACTTTCAAGCCGATAGTAGGCCTATAAGCCCAAAACTTTCCTGTTTCAAAGGGATTTTTGGAGGGAAGATATCTCCTTATCCGACGGTGCAGATCAAAGATCAGACTGCACGTTCTGCGCAGTCTAATCTTGATCTACGCTGTCCGCAAAAGGTCAGTGAGTCGCGATAAGCAGCGTAAGGGTTAATAACCGATTGATTTTTTTCCTTCTTCCACATCTAAGCTAATCGATTGTTTTCCCGTCCAAGTTAGTCTTGTGAAATGCTATCAAAATGTAACATCAGAACTGGAACCAAAATAGTCTTCCTAAAAAAAAAAAAGATTAATGTCTAGGGTAACATTTCGCAACTACGCACATATAATCTTTATGATCTCACGTAGGGAATTAACGAATCTAAGTTGGGAGAATTGTGGTCAAATCCCTTTGCATTGTTGTCATACAAATATTTATAGTGTGCATATATAATATCTAATATCATATAGTTTAGTTAAACATATTTTGTTTTTATAATCATGTGAAAATAAGGTTGGACCACTAGGTTTTTTTCAACTGTTTGTTTTAGTTTTGTTATGGTGTTTTAACACCCTTTTCAACATTATCAGGGTTATATGTTATATGGCGAAAGCCAGTGGGCCTATCCATGTTTCAGCCGTGAGAGAGGAATGAACCATATCGCAATGACTATCATTCGTCCTCGGAAAGACATTGGTCGAGCTGGGAATCAATCCGGTGACCCCAAAGTTTCAAGCCGTGTACTAGTCACATCCAAGATTTCAAGCCATGTACTCCGACTATAGTTACCGACTGAGCTATCCAGATTACCCAGAAAGAAGATTACTTCAAAAGTCACTGTCATAAAATATCATTTTTAACATAAATAAAGTGAACAAGAATAGTGAGCTTTCTTAAATGTCCGAACTTGACGTGGTCTGACAACCCGACTGACATTCTGCTTGACGAAAATAGTGGGAAAACTAAACGGTCATCATGTCTTTTCTTGAACCCTTAATTAATTTGTAAAAGTGGACGTTCTGTTGCACTGTGTTTGATATACAGTTTTGTTTATTGTGCTTTTAAGGGTTCCGTGATCATATATTTGGGGGTTTTAATTCGACTAAGACTTTATCACCTAAATCAAATTTTGCAGCCAGAGACTTTGATAACATAGGTTACCTTGTCAGATAGGAAGAAACATCATGAAGTAACTCCCCCAGTGCCAAATATCTATGAGCCATGGTCTGCCAAAAGGGGTTTTAATGCATCTCCGCGATGCATATAACATCCATTTTGTCTAACAAGGAACTAAATTATGAGGTAGAATATTTCACGGACATGCAGAAAATTTATCCAAAACAAAAAGTTTCGGCGCGGACTGTGCAGGCTGACATGAATCGATAGTTTCTGCAAGTGAGTTGAACCCTCTTTTCACAGAGCATGGCTCATATAAACTCGACCTCTTTGTAAGGCTGAGTTACAATGCGCTGAAACTCAGAAATACTGTCATAGAAAAGACGATATGGATCCAAGAACATGCAGTCTAATCTTAATCTATGCCGTTCGCAAAAGCCTCTGCTTTCGCCTATGGGTGAGGAATTAGAGCATGAAAACCGGCTTTGCTGTAGTGCTAGTGTATGCAAGTTATGTGGTTTCTTCCAATGCCTTTGGAAATTAAGCAAATTCTTTGTATCTTGTATTTTAGTCGGTATCCCTTGATAATGCACGTTACATTTGGTTGCAGAGATTACTTTGGAATGTTTCCAAACTTTAATTTTCTCACCATTTCTTTCTTTCCTAGATACTAGGAAAGCATCTCCCGTAATCGAGATTTCTCGAAGGGGAACATCAATGTCATACAGCAACGTCGTGTTTCTAATGTTCCTAAAACCAGCTTTCCTGTCGGCTAGTGTTTCCAATGACGAGGCTTGGTGTTACTGGCTACACGGCAGTATCTACATGTACATGTGAAAGACTTTATGATGATGTGACTGCGAGGTTTTCCTTTCAAGTGACGTCATCGGATTTTAAAACTTCTTTCGGGGAAATTATTTAAAAAAAAAGAGAAAGGATTATTTTTTTCCTCTGTTGTGCGTTTTTATTCTTCGCTTTACAAAGTTAACATATCTTTGCGTTTCTTTCTCGTTCTTCTTTTGCTTTTAGTGGAAGGGTCCAAAAAGGTTCGTCAGGCAGCTTATATATTCAAACGTAACGTAATAAGTTACGAACAGTTATAATAAAACACGATTTAACTTGATTTGTGTGTATACGTTGACATTTCGTATCACTATTTACGTCAACCAGGGTGTCGAAATCTGTGAAATAAGACATGCTAACTAACAAGATTACGTTGATACACGTCACATTTACCCCGTCACGTGGCTAGTCTGAAATCTGACATGCATACTAAATATGCGTAATACGAGCGATATACATAAACACATGACACATATGGTTGTTGTTCAAAATCGTGTGTATGTTCTAAGCAACGCCAAGTATTGAAGTCATTCTGACACAAGCCAAAGTTCTTGTGGGGGAAAATGATATTTTTCAAGATGATTATCCATAAATCTAGAGTTCCTATCCAATGACCCTCAAGGTCTTTCAGGCCTGAAAAAAGTAGAGTGAATTCTCTTGCGTGCAATGGTGATTGGAAATTGATTTTTCCAACTGATAGGCATCTCTATAATAAATTACCTTTTTTTTTTTAATAATTATCATTATTACGGTATTAGATCTATCAGAGTTAAAAGATAAAGTACTTGATTGGCATGACAACAAGAGATAGAAGAACCACAGTAGCAGATCTGTATAAATATTTTCCTGTCGCATTCCTTAGTTTGGGATGAATATCTTGCGAGAGAATGGTGAAAGAAACTAGAGAAAAGCATGGATAGGTGCACTGGTCGCCGACTTATTTATATCTCACGTAAGGTTGAAAACGGCGTTTATTACTATAAAAATAAACAGACGGAAGGCTCTAGAGACTAAATATATCTTAACTTGTAAAACAGTGCGTATTGAGAAGTCAGAGAGCAACATTTACAATAACACAAATATGTCTGCTGTGCTCTGAACATCTAGAACAAAGATATTTCGACACGGTACCTAGATCAATAATGAAACTCATGCAGGCTGATCTTGATCTAGATTGTCCCACAAAAATATTGTAAATTGACCCTTGCGTGCTAATCATTCAAACTGGAGGCTAAAGCACATACTTTTCATCATTTCATTTGTGACCCCTGTTAATTAATTTCTTGGTCCATCCACGTACACGTATTTATCGTTTCGAAATATTCACTCCTTTAATCGTTCAAATTTTATATGAGTATTTGCCACTATCCTTGTTATTCCTTGTTATTGTTTCGTTTGTCAACTCATACAATACATTTTGGCTTCTTTACAAAGGAAGCCAGGAGAGGTTAGCATCAATGTTTTCAAATAGTTTATTGGCTTTTAATTTCAATATACTTTGGTACATGTAAACAAACACGTAAAGTATATGATTGCCGCTGCGTAGAAACCTCTTATGCATTACATGACAGACAAATGACTTTCTTCCGTGATCTTTTCCCGCGGTGTTCTTTCTCTTTTTTAACGAGTTTTCTCTTAGCTTTATTTGTTTAATGATAAATTACAACTATTGGAGAGGTCACTTGCAATCAAATCAATATAACAAATCATTTTTGAAATCCGTCATATAAAAAAAAAAAAAACGTCTATTTCCTATTTCAGTTTTTCTTTATTACGGTTTATTTATAAAACCATGACGAAACAGACTGTGTATCAGAACGATTTCGTAAAAAAAAAAAACATGGATTTAGACAGCAAATTTCTGAGGCAGTCTCCCTTTTAAACTCATCACTGTTGCAGAGGCCTGATGACCTCTCCAATGAGGAGAAAAAGAAAGTGAAAATATGAAATAAGAGTAGTTTCATCTATTTACCAAACTATCATTCTCTGATAGTGAGAACGAAGTCTCGACTACGGCAAATGCGTTTCATATGAACTGTGCAATGTACAAAATTCGTAATTCAGCCATTTCATTCGTGTGGAAAATTTGAAAAAAAAAAATACTGCATATCGGTACACAAGAAAATTCATATCTATAAGGGACATAAGGGATGTATATGACATTTGATGTTTAGTGTCTCCATTGTAAAATAACATAACACAAAGCATATAATCTCATTGACAAGACAATACAAAAGAAATTGATACATGCATGGAAATATCAGAATTATAAATTTTGTACATTAATTCATATAATAGAATAATTAGTATACGTACTAAATCAACGTTCTGTTTATTACAGATTATGCATTGGGCTTCAGTGGATTTTTTTTTTATCTCTTCAAAAACTGTATAGATAATTCAGAAATAGTCTGCTCTTTTTCCTTTAATCGAGACTTCAACTTATGCATAACTTGTTTCCTGTAGTCACGTAAAAAACTGATGTGTTAACATTTTAAATCTAAGAAATCGTGACAGGTCAAGAAAAAATTGTATTCGCCCTCAATCAATTCGTCAATTCGTACTCTGAAATCACGAATTTGCCAGGAACGTAATTATGCAAAGTACAAACTATGCAGGGCTTGCTTTTATTCATGTTTCTTCATCTTTCAACTGTCCTGTGCACTAGGCTAACATGTATTCACATCATTGCACATATTGCTTTCCAAATTAAGACCTTCCCCGCCCGTGTCATATCTGCCAAAATCAATAAAAGAATTTTTATTTCAAGGTGAAAGGCCATTAAAATGAAATAATCGGGTCATTCTTAAAATTTTACAATCACCACTTCCCTGTTTACTTCGCTTTTCCTTTACTCCGTCTATCAAAGTGCACTCATCCATTGAAAATATTGGCTTTGTAGAAAAAACTGCTTCTGAAGATTTATTTATTTATTTATTTATTTATTTATTTATTTATACGTAATGTCAATTCACATTTTTTCGAGTATGTGTTTTAGATGTCCCCGAATGTCACAGCTTTTGAAAACACTGTGGGAAGAGAACAATGGCTTGTTCCAAGCATTTTTCCCCGCAATGTTTTAATACCATTAATGAATATCACTTTCAGTCTTTTCGAAAATTTCACCTTTGTTGAAACTGTTCTCATTCTAAATTGACTAAAGATAAGTCTGCACTGTAAAATGGGTTCATTCACTTATTCATCTACTTTCTTATTTATCTTTTATCTATCAATTTATGAAATGAATTATTTGGTTGTAAAAAGTCTTCTACTGCGAATTTGTTTGAAAAAGCAATGCATTATGTTCTCTCCTTTTCTTGTTTTTTTGCCTTTCTATTTCTTCATTTTTGATTATGCCACTTTATATCTCATACTCCACGATATCTCTTTCCTCACCACAGACGACACAAGAAGCATTTGTGGACAGTGTAGATCAGGATCAGACTGCACAGAACGTGCAGGCATGATCCCTGATCTACACTGTCCACTACTCTATTCTATATTATGACTGAACTGTCTCTCTTCAATGACATTATGGCAAAAGGATGAATTACTCGGACAATTTGCAAAATGTTCCCAAGTTTACTTAATTATTTGAGCTATGCTGTGTGAAAAGAGGGCTGAATGCATCTGCAAAAAGTATCGACCCGGGTCAGCCTACGCAGTCCTTGGCCAAAACGTTTTGCTATTAGCCAATTTTCTGCATGTCCAACGACCAGGTTATCTCATGATTCAGTTGGTTGTTAGACAAAATGGTTTTTTATGTATCCATAATTATGTGATGACTTGCTTGGTATCATGGATCACGGAGATGCAATAATTCCCCTTTTGCCAGAGCATGACCCATTTATTTATTCACTTATTTTTGTATTATTTATACATGTACCTATTTATGCATGTATTCAGATTTTCTGCTTTTTAACAGGGTGTTTTCATTTTTTTTTTCCACTGCAGCTTTGTTTAGAGAATGTAAAATAGTTCAGTTCCATGTTTTCTTATTCATTCGAGTATTAGTCGTTGCAATTTTCATATCCCGCCTTCGTTTTATGCATTTAAAAACAATGCAAGTAAAGTGCCATGACAGATTCATATCGAATGATTACGCCAAATTAGATAAGTAAGTACCACCTTAAACACCCTCGGGCCTGCATCATTTATAAATGTCATTAGATCGTTCGGCCCCTTTCGCTCCCAGCCCCAGTCGACCCGACAATAAAACTTTCGTATTCATTGCCCCTCAAGGTCTTTCATGGAAAAGGGGGAGGGGGAAAAAAGGAGTTGAATTTTCTTGGGGCAGGCAATGGTGAAGATTTAAGATTGATTGTTTAAACTGATAGGCATCATTATAATAGAGATTTTTACGGGTATTAGATCTTTTAGGAGTTAAAAGATAGCGATTTTAATTTATGAGGGTATCGAAAGATTGCGATAAGTTAATGAATCATTAATAATTTGGAGAAAAAAATATACTGATTAACTATTTTGAAATAAAATATTACAGAAAGGCTATCAGCATAGAAAATGGCGATGTAATCTGGATGGATCTTACAGATTAGCCAAATCTACAAGTTATAAAAAAGAAGCTAGGTGTCCACACACGTCAGTTGAACGTCATCTGTGGACAGGAGTTGACAGCCTGAACATCGTCGTGTTTGTTTCTACAATATTTGGACAATATTTGGAAATATATATTTAACCGAAATTACAGGTAAGTTGAACTGTGTGCCTTTTACTTCTGCCCTTTCATTACTTGTGGCACCAAGGAGAAAATTTGTTGCTTTCTGCGAACAATGAAGATCCAAGATCGGAATGTATAGAACCAACTGTCTGATCTTAACTTTACACTGCCAAATATATTGTATTTTGCAAGGTAGTCTGAGCAAACAGAATGTTGTCAACAGAATAACGTGATCCCTTCTTATTTAAAGTTTACTTGTTAGGCGGTTAACAGATTGAAAAGCTATTGCCACAATTTTAATATGTTAGCTCCGCCAGTTTTTTTTTTTTTTTTTCCTTTCTTCTTCTTATTCTCTGTTTTTAAGTTGCACCATTTCTGAAAACACAATGACAAAAAGACGATCTCCTTTTTTTTCATTGTGTTTTCTTTATTAATTCATGTATTTATCATCTATATTTATGGATATTTCCTAAGAATTTGGCCAAACATTTCATATATTACGTGAAAAACCTAGCAATATACGACGATTGAAATTACTTGAATTTTAACATTTACCCATTTTCAAATATTCAACATCTCTATCGAAATATTAGTTAAATGGCTTAAGGAGAATATATTAGTAAGATAAAAGAGAAGATTGCGACACCTTCTTACGATCTATTATGAAATGTCTGAGAAACACTTGGTTCTCGTATGATGGTCCTGGAAAAGGAACTCAAAGTATAAGTTGCTGAATGTCTCAGATCTTCAAGCTAATGTCAGAAATTACGTCACTGTGACCAAAACAGTAATGTAACAAAAGATTATGAATCTCTACACATTACTGTCCAATATGTTATAAGCAGCATAAAATGCATTGCTGTTCATTTCAAGAAGAGATTGCACGTTCTATGCAGTCTGATCTTGATCTACACTGTCCGCAAAAGCGCTTTGAGTCACAGCTTTATTGTTAATATTGTTTTAATGCCGGAACCCAAGACCAACCAACTGTTGGCTCAGACGTTGATTGTCTGAATCAGAAGACTAGTTTTGGAATTTCGAGTTTAGTAGTGGAATCGAGTATGGAATTGTTGTTGAAAAAAGGCCCTTCTTCCGGGTTATTTGTTTATTTCTTCGTTTACTTGTTTGTTTGTTTGTTTGTTTCTTCAGACAGATACATGTTGAAAATAGAGTCTAGTTTGAACACATTTTATTCGATATATTTGGATGTGTTTATAAAGTAAAACAACGTAATCTGAAAAGAATTTGAACGGAAACATAAAAGCTTATACAGTTCCTCTTCCAAACGAAAAGTCATCCTTTGGACTGGATTCAATGCGCTTTTGCGGACAGTGTAAATCAAGATCAGATTGTACACAAACGGTGCAGTCTGATCTTTCATCTGCAATGTCAGTCACAACAAGTTTATCTCCACTGAAAACAACTTCAAATCGTAATATTTGGGTTGGTTACTATTGGCTGGAAATTTCAATAAATTTAGATGGTTAACCCTTAGGCTGCTAAGCGCGACTCACCGACCTTTTGCGTACAGCGTAGATCAAGATCAGACTGCTCAGAACGTGCAGTCTGATCTTGGATCCACACTGTCCGATAAGGAGATATCTTTCCTCAAAAATACCTTTGAAATAGGAAAATTTGGATTTTTACCATCGGCCTGAAAGTTTCGTTTCTTTTATTTAACGGGATAAGGGTTAAAAACACTCATTTTTTTCAGATTCCACTCCACCAGATTCTTAATGTTACTGAGCCTATACGGTTCGATCTAAAACACTTTCAGTTACTAGTTGAACCTCCTTTTCCTGTTTCGAATTGCTTCAGTTTTGGGATTTTTTAAAATGTATTTCTAGAAATAAATATGTCTTCATGTTTACCTATTCACCCGAAGACAAAATTTTCGAATAGTCCAAATCGGGAGGATGTGCAGAGGACAAATTATATGTTGCTCAAAGATTGACATCATCTTTGAAAAGGTTAGAAAATAGTTTTTTCCAAACTGTTTTCTAATGCCTGGTACTTCAGGGTCAAAACGCGCTTTTGACGACAGTACAGACTGAGTTCAGAATTTACAGCCTGGCCTTAATCTACACTATCCTATACGATGAAATATATTTTTTTTACAGAGAAAATCTTGACGTTGATTTTCTTTCAGTAATGGCTGGATATGTTCATTTGATTCATACAATAATGTAAGGGTTTTAAAAGTTAAAAAGACAAATGGGGAAAAAAAAAGAAGTGTAGGAAAAATGGGCCGAATTATCACAAATGAATCAATTAAGCAAACAATTTATTTCACGCATGACCCATTAATTAGTATAATTTTATTAACATGTATCCCCGAGTTGGTTATTTAGGTTAACATATAGTTATATTTAATGTCATATTTTCATACTCTGCCACCATAAAACGCAGGGGTCAACCATGGGCAACTATCAGGTGGAGAAAATATTCAGCGAGTACTTTTTTTTTTTCTTATTACGATATACGTAAATTTAGAAAATTCGATCCTCAGGGGTAACAATGACTGGGAGACACTAGTGTAAGGCGTACAGCACCGGCCATGTCATTTAGAAGTCTGGGTTCAAATCCATGAAGAGCGGGGGTCAACTTTTGGAACTGACCATATCATTAAGCGCTTATTGGTTAACACTTTACCACGTGACAAAATTTCAGACTAGTCCAAATTAAAAGCATTAGCGGACAAGAAAGGAATCGTGAATCAAATGATCAACTTTGTATTTGGAAGGTAGAAAACATTCTGGGAAAGGGATAAAATGCTGGTTACCAGCATTTTTTCCTTTTTCTATGATGCTTTCAAAAGCCCTGTTCCTCAGGGTCGTTGAAACTCGGAGTCGTGTTGTAAAGGATTAAGGTTTCGAGGGCCTGTATTCACAAACCTGTCGAAATTGCTTTCTTAGTCTCATTCTAGATTTGCAAAGTAACCCAATTTTGATTGGCTAAACCATTTGGTTCAGCCAGTCAGAAATTGCGTTACTTTGAAATTTAGACTGTTCTCTAGAATTAGAGAAGACTGAGAACTATATATGAATAAAGGCCTTGGAAGCAATTATCTTGAGTGAATGCTCTAAGTTGTAAGAAGACTCCCGATCAATGTGAGATAAGTTTAAAACTGGTAAAAGATAAAACAGCCCCCCGCCCCCCAAAATGACATTGAATCGTCTGTTTATATGAATAAGCAGACAAGTTCCTGTTTGATGGGTTATCCTGATATGAAAGGTTTTGCAAACGACATGTTTGCTAAAATGAGGAGTTTTTTTTTTTTAGAAAATATTATGGGAGAAGGTGAAAAGGATGGTTGTCACCATTTTTGCTTTTTCCCAAAATCTTTTTGTTTTTGAAGGTTTCTTCTTCAGGGTCGTTAAAATACTGGGTTGTTTGGAAAACAGATTTAACGTCGTTTCGAGAATTTCATTCCAATTAAGTCATTAACCCCCGCAAGAAAAAAAAAAATTGCAGAAGGCGACTTCGGAAACATTCTTGTAAAATACTGTAAAACAGACAACTATACAGGTTTGATACAGAAATGCATTTCGAAATATTGTTGCAGAAGTAGAAATTAAGTTTTTAAAGAAAAGTTCGTAAAGGTTTCTGTGGAAAGACGAAAGAAAAGGGCATCTAGAGGTTGCACGTATAAATATGTTAACCCTTAGACTGCTAAGTGCAAATAGGGACACTTTTGCGGATACTGTAGATCAAGATCAGACTGCACAAAACGTGCAGTCTGATCTTTGATCTACACTGTCCGATACAGTATTTTCCTTCCGATGAAATCAACTTTGAAACCACAATATTTTGATTGTCGCTATTGAGTGTAAATTTCGTTTCATTTATTTAGCAGTTCAAGAATTAATGGTGCCCAGTAGCAGTCGCTTTAACCGAATAAAATCACGTTACAACTGTGAACAGAATACACAGAGCAACAGATTTTTTTTTTATTTCATATATCCTAGGTCGTGTATTTCCTTTTAAAGCTACAATTTTAGAGAAAAAAAAAAAATAAACAAAAAAATAAATTGGAATAAATTGGATTATGGCATAACCAAATGGTCTTCTTACCAAAGGATGCTGAGTAATGGTCATTTTGTCTGTGGTGTTTTTTTTTTTTTTGGGGGGGGGGGGGGGGGGGGGGGCAGGCATATTAACTCTGTACCAAACGACAATTCAAGACTCTTCGAAACTGAAAACCTCGTCAGACGACGAATTCGAGATTGATATAAATGAATCGAAGTTCTTTGACAGTGTAGAAAACATTTTGGGAAAAGGAGAAAATGCTGGTTACCAGCATTTTCTCCTTTTCCCAAAATGTTTTCCAACGCCCTCTACTTCAGGGTCCGGTTAAAACTCGTGATTGTGTGGTAAAGGGTTAAATTACAAGAAATATCTATGAGGCAAATGGTCAATGTAAAGAACACGGCTTGACCTTCAATGACATTTATGATATGGGAAAAAAAAAAACCTTGGGATGTATCGATACTATTTGTATGTCCATACTGGGTCAGTGCGACCTAGTCACGTGACTGTACTAGGAAAGGTTGTAATTAAAATGGTCTTTAAGATCAGAATGTCCTACAGTATGGGCAAAAAAACCCATCTCTCGAAATTCGCCAATCGCTAAAACCTGCCGAAAATTGGGATTGATCATACACCCGCCTTTGAAAGCTCCAAAGCTTTTTGCATTTATTCTTTTTGCCATCAAGGACTCATGTTTGTAGGCCGGAGGGAGAGGGAGGGTGGCAGGGGGCAATACAGTTTTCAAAAAACTAAGATTGCACAAAACTTGCAGTTTAGATGTTTTACACACTGTATATGAATATTTTGTAAGATGGCCTGCGACCCCATTACCCATCCCCTCAAAAATAAATAAATACGATAAAAGAAAGAAAGAAAGAAAGAACGAAAGAAAGAAAAACTAAATGAATAAAGCTTGAAAGTGCGAAGTTCTTGTGATATTCCTAATTGTCAATTTTATTTATGTAATGGTCATTTTTATATACAGACCAAAAATTGCAGTAGCTTCAAAGTTAATCCTTAGGCTGTTGAGAGCGACTCAAGGCGCTTATGGTGGACAGTGTATGTTAATTAAACTGCCATCTGATCTTCGATCTACATTGTCTGATACGTTGGGATCTTTCTGGCCAGAAGAACGCTAGAATAATTAAACATTTCTTACTAAAAAAAAATCAATAAGATTTGTCTGTTTATTTGTTTTTTCCTTAGCCTAAATCTTTGTGAAATGTGCATATATATACCTTTTACTGTTTAGAAGGACTTTCAACCAATCAGAACACCACTCACTGACTTTGAAATGAATTATCAAGCATTATGTTATGAAAAATCAACGATCATTGGACAAATGCAGACGCTATACATTGAAGCCCTCCAGCATCATTAAAACACTTCTCACAACAAACAGTCATTAATTTAGAAGTTAAATGCCTGTAAAAGGCAATGTGTAAGATTACACGATGGACGCAATTCACAAAACTGTACTTTAATAAACTTACACAGATTTTTCAGAATTTTTTTTTTTGTCATACGACAAGTACTGTAACATAGCAAGCTTCCTCTCTTTGGAGGTTTTACTTTTAAATACTTTACCAGACTATCCTCTGTTTAAACGATCCCGAGAATGAAATCCCCTTTAAAAATGTGGGGACAAAAAAAAAAAATGCTGTTGCCAGCATTTTCTCCTTCCCCCACTTGTTTTTCTATTCTTTCAATGACTAATCAAATCCTTTGAGCATTATTTTAATGGTCGTATACAAAGGCTTTCAATTTGGACGAGTCTTGCAAAGAGTAAAGATAAGGTAGAATACCACAAATAGCTAAAACTAAAGTCATGTAGCACACATTTTCGGTCAATACATGACTAACATGCGAGTAACCCCCCTCTATATCTCTCTTACCTGTGAAATTAATGTTAGGTATAAACTATACTGACCAGGGCATGTTGGTGACCATCAATTCATCACTGGCCCTCTCTGGACACTAACTTATACACATTTATGTTTTACGTGGATATGTAGATCTAGTAGGTATGTAAAAAGTGCATTTTGTCTTTTTTTTTTTTTTTTTCCGGAGGTATTTGTGCCAATTTTAGGTTTTGGCTAAAAATGAATTAAAACGCATTTTGTTCAGGTGAGGTTGAATAATATAAAGGGGAACTGATCTGATTCATTTGTTTAACGCTTTACCACACGATCCCGACTTTTAACGACCCTAAAAAAAAGAAGGCTCTGGAAAACCTTGTGGGAAAAGGAGAAAATGCTGGTAACCAGCATTTTCTCCTCTTCCCACAAGGTTTTCTCTCCAATCAAAGATACGAATCATCATTCGAGCTACCTCTAATTTGTTGTCTGCAAATGCTTTCAATTTGGTTGAGTATAAAATTTTGTTCTTTGGTAAAGAGTTAATTAAAAATCAAGAAGTATATGTGTATTATAACGCACGTTTTACACTGACTAAAGTAGGTATAATATCATCTTTTAATATAACAGGGCTGTTGGGGCTCTTATGTATTTATGCTCTTTTCCCTGTAATCCCAGGCTTTCACAAACCTGAAAAGAAGACTTTTGAAAACCTTTGGAGAAAAGGGGAGAAAATGTCGGTGACCAACTTTTCTCCCTTTTCCCGACAATGTTTTTATCGTTTAAAAGGGCAAATCCCGTCATTTAAGCAACGTTTCATATCTCCTCTGCAAATGCTCTCCACCTGGATAAGTTTGAAGGTTTGTTAAGAGTTAACGATATAAGATGCCATGAAAGGCTCCAGGTACTGCTTACGGACAGCCGATCAAGATCTTTATTCTGTCTGATATTTTTCTGCATACTGGCGAGAGAGAGAGAGAGTTGGGGGGTAGGAAACAAAACAAAACAAACAATAAAAAAAAAAAAAAAGAAAAAAACATTTTAATATCGAAAAAGAAATGAAGAAACTATTTACTTTCTAATAGCATTGTCATTAAACTTGTAAGAACAACAAACTTGTAAAAAAAACAAATAATAAATGTCACTAGAATTCAAATTCATAAACCATTTAAGAATTCCATATAAGAAGTTTTATTCAAAGTTTCAAAATTAGCCGTCTGATTGGATGAGAAATACTATTTGAGTCTGTTTAGTGTTTGAGCCTAATCTGTACAGTATAAAAGATACTGGTCTCTAATTTCTGCCTAAGCAAAAAAAAAACATTAATAAAAATCAAAGAATAGACTAAGTTGCATTTTTAGATTGAAACCAATAACTAGGAATCGTGCTTGAGAGGTCATTTATTTTACAATTTTCTCTCTATTTCAGAATAAATGGCGGACCGTTTTGAAGAAGTTTTACCACCTCCTACATACGACAGTGCCACCATGCTTGGCACACTCCCGGCCACCGGGAATTCCGGGCCTGTGACGTCATCGTCGGATGGATTTGAAAGCCTGTTCGATTCACAGCTTACGCCTCTAAGTGTGCCAGGATCAACATCATTAGCCGCATACAACAGTGTTTACTCGTCCCAGACTACAATGAGTTCGTTTACGCCTTATAATGGAAACCCCTCCTTATCAGGTATGAGCATTAATCAAAATTTTGATTCTACTCATAATGATAAGGAGGCGATCTATGGGCACCCCTTGTTTCCATTGTTGGCAATAGTTTTTGAAAAGTGTGAACTTGCTACAAGTGCTAGACGCATTCTTGGTGACCCGATCTGTTCCTCTGAGTCGTTCAGTGAGGACCTTGCAATGTTCAGTCGACAGTTCTCAGACAGCGGAGATGGTTCTATATTCACAAACAATCAGGAATTAGATAGTTTAATGATACAAGCCATACAGAACTTTCGCTTTCATTTACTCGAATTAGAAAAAGTGCACGAACTTTGTGACAATTTTTGTGAACGTTACATCACTTGTTTAAAAGGCAAAATGCCAAATGATTTAAATGTTGACTCTAATGCTGATGATGATGACTGTTCTTCAGTAAAAAATAGTAATTTTGATCCTACAGATGAGACAGACAGCGGCTCGGACCATCGACCTTCCTCACACAGTCCCTTACATTACACCGACATAGACAGTCACTATCAACACAGACCAGAGAGCTCAACAGGGTCAAGTCAACTGCAAGAAAGTAAACCAGTCAATCAAAAGGAAGCCAAAGCAGTCAAAGTAAAAGGTATCAAACGGGAGAGAGAGGACGATGAGGATTCTAGTAGTCGTGGATCAGAAGAAGGGAACCAAGAGGATGACAAAAATCAAAAAGGAACCAAACGACCAAAAAAGAGAGGTATTTTCTCGAAGGCAGCAACCAATATTTTACGAACCTGGTTATTTCAGCATTTACAGCATCCTTATCCATCGGAAGAACAGAAGAAACAGCTCGGGGCAGAAACAGGTTTGACCATTTTACAAGTTAACAACTGGTTCATTAACGCCAGAAGGCGGATTGTCCAGCCTATGATTGACCAGACAAACAGATCGGCTCCCGGATCTCACACCCATCCAAGCTATTATCCAGACACATCTTCGCAACAAATTGAAAACCACATACCAGCTATTGGGAACCATCGGTTGCCAGGTTCTCTCCCAGGCACTATCCCAATCTCAAGCAGTATTTCAAATAATTATGGAGGTTTGCACAGTACGCTTCCTTCCCACATGCCTTCTGCTTACTCAAATAGCTACTCTTCTAATGAATATGACCCAATGAAAGTGGCTTATCCAACACCAACATATATGGATAGTACATCATCTCGGTACAATATGATTGGCGGAATGGGAATGACGGGATACGCCGGAAGTGACGTTTATGGAGTACCGACTCCTACGGTTGGTGGTTCGTATTACAATATTCCATCCAGTGAGTTGTGATTGATTTTTCAAACTTACTTGTGTTCGTTGAATGTGTTCAGATTGAATCTAATTATTATTATTATTATTATTATTTTTGTACATTCTAAATGAAATTATGGTTGAACTACACCAAAAAATGGTTGACTCGTTACCAAACGCTAGACTATTCAGATCCTCCATTTCGTAGACGACAATATAATTGTTGCGCAAGATGATAGGATTTATCTGTGAAAGAGTAAAGGACATCATGGGCAAAATAGGGAAAGCCCGGACTGCAGCCCAATATTTTCAAAAGCCTTATTGTTCAGGACAAAACAAAGACCATTTGTTGTTAAAGGCTTAAAGAATTTAAATGTAAGTGATATAAGATATGTAAAGCATTTATGGTGAAAAAAGAGGAAGAAATATTTTGGAGGAAAGAAAACTTTTTTTCTTTGACAGGCTTAGTGAAAATATGAAGAAAAAAAAAAGAACATTATTTATGAAGTCACTGCCCCCATATCGCATTTGTGTTGTGCTTGGAAATATTTTATTTATATTATTTATTCTTTGGAACTGACCTCGAAGTGTAATTTTATGATTATGTTTAATGTACATAGGCAATGAAAAGCATGAACAAACAAATGAAAATAAAGAATGTTTGCTATAACGTTTATGTATTATCTGTCTTCGCAGCTTATCTTAATACTTACATAAAAAAAAAAGGCATTGCGGAGAGAGAGAGAGGTCCAACTTTATTACTCCGTGAAAATTACATGATGAGTCTGTATTCCAAGCCCTGATGTCTGCTCAAGCACTTTTGCTTCACTTTTATATCAGAAAAGATGAAGGACAAGTGCTTCTGATGTTGACTATTCCTTGAGATAATGTGTAATTTTGATTTTTCTTTGGAAAACTATTTAGTGCCCATGACCACACGAAAAAAAAAAAAAAAAAAAGGCTAATGCCGGAAAAGTGCTTGTTGCTACTCAGATTTTCCGTCGGTAGTTCAGTTTGGGGAAGAAGAGCAAAAAGGTTCAGAATACCACTTTCTCTACCTTTTTTGAAATTTTTGTAATGGTCACTGGTGATCATTTCAGAGAGAGAGAGAGAGCGTAAAACTACAGCTTGGTCAAGGAAAGGGTAGCAGTCTGTCAAAGGAATTGATTTTCACTGTATTCATTAATGTATAAAAGTTACCTGTGTGAAACCTGCTACTTGGTTGTTACGTCGATGGTGTGTTGCTGTCGAATGTTTAAGGGAGACAACAACGTATACTGATATAGATATATACGAGTTACCTCCCTTACATTTTCTTTTGACGGCGCTGTTCGGGGAAACCTTTGGACGCCTATCACATTACAGATTAACATCAGATTGCTAGAGCGTCAAGTCAGAATAAACACCATCCGAAATTTCAATATTCTGACCGACTGGCTTTAATCCTTTTGCAACCAATTACATGTTTAATGGCTACAAAAAAGAACTGTTTAGAAAACATTGTTGGAAAAGGAGAAAATGCTAGAAACTAGCATTTTCGCCTTTCCCTCCCCGTCCCCCCGCCCACCCCAAGATTTTCTAAAGTTAAAAAATCCCATCATTGAATAACACTATATTTGTTGTCTGCAAATGCTTACAATTTAGATAAGTCTAACATTTTGTTTCATAATAAATACATGTACGATATACTAGTAGTAGGTAACATGGAACATGTAAAAATTTTGTCTTAACTCTACCTGATAACAAAATTTTGGACTTGTCTAAATTCAAAGCTTTTGCAGATGAAAAATAAAATATAGCTCAAATGATGAAACTTGTTTTTCGACGGGAGAAAGCATTGTTGGACAAGGAGAAAACACTGGATTAAAGCACTTTTCTCATTTTCTGAGAATGTTTTCAGAAGCCCCTCTCTTCACGTGGTTTAACATTTTAGACTTGTCCAAATTGAAAGCTTTTGCAGAGTATTAACTCTTTCCAAAACAACAAAATTGTAGAATGGTCGAAACTAAAAAGGTTTGCAGACGACAAACTAAATGGTGCACAAATTATGAAATCTGTGATTGGAAGGGTAGAAAACATTGTGGGAAAAGGAGAAAGTGCTGGTTACCAAGTTTTCAAAAGACCTTTTCTGGGGATCGTTAAAACTCCGGACTGTGTGGTAAAGCGCTAAATAAATGTGACTAAAATGATGGGATTTGCCTTAGAGAGGGTAGAAAACATTGTAGAAAATGGAGAAAATGCTGGTTACTAGCATTTTCTCCTTATTCTACAATGGTTTCCAAAAGCCTTCTTCCTCAGGGTCATCATTGTACAGAAAGTACAGGATTTTGTTTTCGGTATAGGGTCAAATCTCAGGATTTTTGGTACAGGGTCAAATCTTGAGATTTTGTAGTATAGGGTCAAATCTCAAATTTTTTTGGTAAAGGGTCAAATCTCAGGATTTTTTGGTAAAGGGTTAAATATCGGGATTTTTGGTATTGGGTCAAATCTCAGGATTTTTTAATACAGGGTCAAATCTCAGGATTTTTGGTAAAGGGTCAAATCGCAGAATTTTTGGTAAAGGGTCAAATCTCAGGATTTTTGGTAAAGGGTCAAATCTCAGCTTTTTGGTACAGGGTAAAATCTCAGAATTTTTTGATATAGGGTCAAATCTCAGGATTTTTGGTACAGGGTAAAATCTCAGGATTTTTTTGGTAAAGGGTTATATCTCCGGATTTTTTAATACAGGGTCAAATCTCAGGAGTTTTGGTAGAGTCATATCTCAGGATTTTTGGTACAGGGTCAAATCTCAGGCTTTCTTGGTAAAGGGATGAGGATGGCCACTGGATAATGTGAATAAAAGAAACAAACAACCAAATGTGTTTTCATGTGTTTTATTATTTCACACATACTATGCAAAGCTCAAAGCTAATCAAAAGCTTACAGACAAAACAGAAAAAAAAATAATGATAAGAAATTAAAAGTATATCTACACACTTCTTTCTTCAACGGTTTATCATACTTAGTTAACCACACAATTCTGACTTTTAACGATCCTGAGAAAGACAGCTTTTCCAAACATTGTGGGAAAAGGAGAAAATCCTTGTTACCAGCATTTTCTCCTTTTCCAACAATCCTAACAAACCCAATAATGGAAGTCTGGTAACCAGCATTTTTTTCTTTTTCCCACAATTTTTTTTCTACTTCAGCAGATAGAAACTTCAATTTTGGAGTTACATTTGTTGTCTGCAAATGCTATCACTTTGGACAAGCCTAAAAATTGATCCTTTGGTAAAAAGTTAACAACCTACCTGAAGGCCAGAACATTAGAAAATACTGTGACAAATTGCGAAATTCTTCAAACTTGGCAAATTTCTATACCACAAAACATTTTTCAACCAGTCCAAATTGAAAGCATTTGCATAGGACATAATAAATGTGGCATAAATAATGGTATTTGTCTGTGAAAGGTTAGAAAACTGTGGAAAAAGGAGAAAATGCTGGTTACCTGTATTTTCTCCTTTTTCCACATTGTTTTCAAAAGCTTTTTTTTTCTCGGGTTGTTAAAATTCTGGATTGTGTGGTACAGGGGTAGGTACCCACTCTGGCTACACAAAAAAACGAGTAATATCAACAAGAGGGCAAATGTATCCCACTGATCTATCATCTATGATTTCAGCATCTGATACTGAACATATTAAGTTGATGTAAAACATCTAACAACTCAGGTGGGGCTGCTCTTTACCAAAAAGGAGATTATTTCAGAGCACTTTTTCTTTTTCAAACCAGAATTTATCTGAATACTTCCGACAAGGAAGAGCCAATCCAATCAACCAGTAAATTTTGAACAATGATCTTAGTCCGAAACTTAGCATCAAAAGCCGATGAATATCTTTCCCCTCCTAGTTACCTTGCAATTTTGTCATTGAATCAAGCAAAAAAATCCAAAGGCTATAACTCCTATACTAATTGACCAATCATAATAAAATTGCAGATGCACAAGTTTCCATGGTGGGAAGGCTTCCATTCAAATATCAGCCAACTGGTTGAGGACCGTGAGACAAAGGGTCACACAAAATTGCTATGGACGAAGAGACAACCCTATACCAATATGTTTTCCACATCTTCAGTGTGGGGAACCCGGGCAAACTTTCCCAAAAAAACTTAAGTCCGTTATTTAGCTCAATCCGCAAACAGACTTATTTTCCAACTTAAGTTGAGTTTGTTATTCTAGATGCATTTCACGCACATAAACAGACTTATGAAACTTTTGCAAGACCTGTGTTGACACAGTTTCGGACTCAGCTCAGCAAAATAATGGCCTTAACCCTTTCCCAAACAAGTCCTGGTTTTCACGTGTCTGCAGTACAAGTCTTTCGAAAACACTGTGGGAAAAGGAGAAATTGCTCGTAACGAGCAATTTCTCCTTTTCCCACAGTGTTTTCTACCCTTTTTGAGACCTTCCTGCCATTTTCATCAAATTTAAAATTGTCGTCTGCAAACTCTTTCAATTTGGACCAGTCCGAAATTTGTCGTTTGGGAAAGGGTTAAGTCTGTTAAACTGACTTAAGTCCATTTATTTTGCGGAGTTGAGTCTGAAAAAACTCAGTATTTGAGAACCTTACTACAGTCTATTAATGTTACTGAAATGTGTCTCAAATAACAAACTCAACTTAATTCAGAACCTGGGACCGTTAGTAGATTTGAGTAAAATAAGGGACTTAACTTTTTTCGTAAAACTGGGCCCAGCTACCTCCAACATGAATTTCAGTGATGACATGCTTATTTTAGAGTGAGAATATTCACCATTAATTGGACCCCTGAAAATACATGTTATAAATTCTAACTTATTTAACTTTTTACAAAACGACACAATTTTAGACTAGTCTAAATTGAAAGCACTTGCAGACAACAAAATAAATGTCTCTCTAAAATTGAAATTTGTTTTGGAAAGGGCAGAAAACATTGTGGAAAAAGGAGAAAATGCTGTTTACCAACATTTTCTCCTTTTCCCACAATGTTTTCAAAAGGTTTCTTTCTCAGGGTCGTTAAAAGTCAGGATTATGTGGTAAAGCGTTAACTCATTACCAGAATAAAAAATTTTACACTCGTTGGAACTAAAAGCATTTACAGGCAACAAATTAAATGTGGCTCAAAAAGTGGAATTCATTTGTAAACAGGTACACAACATTGTGGAAAAAGGCAAAAATGCTGGTAGCTAGCATCTCTTCCTTTTCCCACAATGTCTTTATAAGTCCTCTCCCTAAGGCCTGAAAAACATGGAATTTTCTGGTAGATGCTTAAGAGGCAATTTCATATTGCAATCAATTGCTTCTTTACTCGCAATGATTTACAAAGCTGTCATCTGCTATTTAAAGCTATAAAATAGCTATACGTGAACATGTACTTGCATAGCTATTGGAGGGACATTTGTTACATTCTTGAGTGCTTAAACTTTTTACCAAACGAAAAAATTCTAAGAGTCTTCTGCACTGAAAGCACTTGCAGATGACATTTCAAATATGGATCAAATTATGTGGTTTGTCTGTGATAGGGTAGAAAACATTGTGGAAAAAGGAGAAAATGCTGGTTTCCAGCATTTCCTCCTTTTCCCATGTTTTAAAAAGCCTTCTCCATGAGGGTTGTTAAAACAAGGGAATGTGTGGTAAAGGGTTGAGGAAGCCTCTATCTTGGTTTTGTAACTGTCAATAACTGCCACTAAGGGAAACAATAACAAAGAAACTTTAACATCTAACATGATACAACAGTAAAGCTTTAACAACAATGATTTAAATTCATAATTGAATATAACGATGTAGCATTATTCCTGTGGCTTGAATTTGCTTCGAGCTGCTCAAAAAAATTTGGTATCATTTTGGTCTTGAGAAACGTCAAAATTTTCTTGTGCAGCCACAAGCAAATATAATACCCAGCAGGGTTCATTCTAGAGTGTGCCCTTGCACCCTGTGCCTGTATTTTTCATCTGGTGCATCATAAAATTTTACCTTGAGGTCGAGCCTGTGCATGTTATTTGTAAGGTGTTAATTTGATAATGAGAATTTACCCTCAAGTTCACAATAATTGAAGAATCAAGTGCAGCCAACAATGACTGGTGAATTGTTATGAGGGCTCTTTATTAACTATATCTGTAGGTGTGTCACACGTATCATCAAATCAAACAAGAGGACCATGATGGTCCTATATCGCTCACCTGAGTATATTTGTAACCTATATGGTCTATTAAGGGCAGGCTATTCTTTTCAAATAAGGCATACCCTGGTTTTGAGCCTATGAAATTTTTGGTTTTTTACACAACTGCCAGTAGGTTATACTGAACAAATGTATGAAATTATATCAAAATCATCCTAACATATTCAGAGATTTCATCTTGAATTGGAAAAGCAGATGATCAGAGAGACAGACAGATTGTGCTGCCAGAAACAACAGCTGGGAGACACAATTCTAAGTTTTGGATAATTGGACTGACATAATGCTCTGAATTTATCAATGTGGGGAGACACAAGAGCACCGCATGCGGGTGCCTACATCGAGAACGCCAACAACATGGATGCCAAGGCTATAGCAATACCTCAGATTTTCTTTGAAAACAGCCAAACAAATAAAAAACATGACTTCATGATAGGCTTTGCTTTATTTTTCTAAGTGAATTTGAAGGATTAGTACAACTAATGCAATACTATCAATTGTTGTAAGTTAGTAAACAATGAATAGGCATCTTTTATCATTTGCAACACAGGCAGTTGTTGTATATAATGTAATAGTTTTGCCATTTACAAAAAAATTCATTCAGTTTTACGAACTTTATATCCCTTTGATGAAATTTCTTGTCTGTTCTCTTTCTTATGAATTATTGAATGGATTTTAATCATACTTGTGTGCAATACCTTGAAAATCAAACCAGGCGTTCAGGAGAAAGGAAGCAGTAAGAAATGCATGGTAGTCGACATTTGAAACACTGCTTTGACCTTGACATTGAAGGAAGGGAAAATTTTTTTAAAGATTTCCTTCTTTGTTTCTGTGTAAAATAGGGTGTGCCCGGGCAAAGCCCAAATATGACCGTAAGGGAATAATTTCAACAATTTTGGTAAGGGGTCAAGCAATGATGCTTCAAACAAAATATGAATGCTCTAGCCATTATGGTTTGTCACAAGAAGATTTTTAAAGATTTTAAAATAGGGTGCATCTGGGCAGAGCCCAAATATGACTGCAAAGGGATAATTTTAACAATTTTGGTAGAGGATTATCAGATAATGCTACATACCAAATATAAATGCTCTAGCCATTATGATTTGTCAGAAGAAGATTTTTTAAAGATTTCCTTCTTGGTTCTATGTAAAATAGGGTGTGCCCGGGCAAAGCCCAAATATGACCCAAGGGGAATAATTTCAACAATTTTGATTAAGGCTCACCCAATGATGCTTCAAACAAAATATGAATGCTCTCCGCCTTATGGTTTGTCACAAGAAGATTTTTAAAGATTTTAAAATAGGATGCGCCCGGGCAGAGCCCAAATATCACCGCAGAAGAATAATTTTAACAATTTTGGTAGAAGATCATCAGATAATGCTACATACTTAATAGGAATGTTCTAGCCATTATAGTTTGTCATCAGAAGAAGTTTTAAAGATTTCCTTCTTTGTTTCTATGTAAAATAGAGTGCGCCCGGGCAAAGCCCAAATATGACCCTACAGGAATGATTTTAACAATTTTGGTAAGGGGTCACCCAATGATGTTTCAAACAAAATATGAATACTCTCAGCCTTATGTTTTGTCAGAAGAAGATTTTTAAAGATTTTAATTTAGGGTGCGCCCGGGAAGAGCCCAAAATATGACTCCAGAGGGATAATTTTAACAATTTCGGTAGAGGATCATCAGATAATGCTACACACCAAATATGAATGCTCTAGCCATTATGGCTTTTCATCAGAAGATTTTTTAAAGATTTCCTTTTTTGTTTCTATGTAAAATAGGGTGCGCCCGGGCAAAGCCCAAATATGACCCCAGGAGAATAATTTTTACAATTTTGGTAAGGGGTCACCCAATGATGTTTCAAACAAAATATGAATGCTCTCAGCCTTATGTTTTGTCAGAAGAAGATTTTTAAAGATTTTAATTTAGGGTGCGCCCGGGCAGAGCCCAAATATGACTGCAGAGGGATAATTTTAACAATTTTGGTAGAGGATCATCGGATAATGCTACATACCAAATATGGATGCTCTAGCCATTATGGTTTGTCATCAGAAGATTTTTTAAAGATTTCCTTCTTTGTTTCTATGTAAAATATGGTGCGCCCGGGCAAAGCCCAAATACGACCCCAGGGGAATAATTTTAACAATTTTGGTAAAGGGTCACCAAATGATGCTTCATACAAAATATGAATGCTCTCGGCCTTATGGTTTGTCACAAGAAGATTTTTAAAGATTTTTTCAATTTTCAGCCATTTTGTTGCCATGGCAACCAGAGTTTTTGATGGAATTAAATTCTTTTAAACAATTTTTGTAGACCTTCACCCAAGGAACATTCCTGCCAAGTTTTATCAAGATTGGCCATCTGGTTTAGGAGGAGAAGATTTTTAAAGAACTTGGTAACGGACGGACGGACAGATGGACGGACGGACGGACAGACGGACGGACGGACGGACGGACGCCGGACGATGACCGATCACAATAGCTCCCCTTGAGCATGTTGTGCTCAGGTGAGCTAAAAAGGCATATCATACTTAAAAACCTAATAAAACTCCTTGATGCTTCTGTAAGACAGCACACACCTAAACTGAAATTGTTTACATTTTTGGGGCCCAAATAACCAAAGAAATAATGTCAAGATAACACTGACAACCAAATTCTTCTAGTTATAAACAAGATGTTACTGGGAGCAGAACCTGTTACAGGTAGAAATTTATCTATAATTGAGCCAGTATACTAGGGATTATTTCGTTATCATTAAGAAATATATCTATAATTCAGCCAGTATACTAGAGATTATTTCGTTGTTGTCATTTAATGGTTCTAACTTAACACAAAATATACAGTATTTTGTACTCTAAGCATGAAAGACAGATATGTTGACTGAAGCTTAAACAATTTCTCACATGTACATGTGTGAGGCATTCAGAGGGAAAAGGTCATTTGGGCAGTAATGGACAAAAATGTACTTTTGGTTGCAAGGATAAAATCAAAATCCACCGATTAAGGTACTTTTCCCTTGGCCCCATAAATATCTCTAATGGCCCATACTTTTTCTGATGAGGGGGCCAACAGTTATTTGCTTTCTAGAATGAACCCTGCCAAGGAATGTTGACACAACACTAAAATCTTTTAGTCATACACCTGCAAATTTGATCAACAAAATATTGCAATTATTGACAACTGTATTCAAATCTTGCTACTAAACTACATTCCCAACGACAACTTTGAAAACTTCCTTGTTCCCCTTTCGACAGTTAACAATTAGCCCAGGTCTGAAGTAAATACTTCAGTAATGACAGAGATCTGAGTGAACCCTTTACCACAAAATCCAAAGTTAGAATGACCCTGAGGAAGATCCCTAATGAAATCACTGTGGGAAATGGAGAAAATGCTGATAACCAGCATTTTCTCCTTTTTCCACCTTGTTTTCTGTCCCATCAGAAACAAATTCCATCATTTGAGCCAAATTTAAATTGTTGTCTGCAAATGCTTTCAAATTATGGGAAATATTAATAGGATGGAAAGCATTGTGGTAAAAGGAGAAAATGCATTTTAAAAGCCTTCTGCCTCAGGGCTGTACTGACACAGAATTGGTAAAGGATGAAATTACTGGTATGGTAATTGGTCATCTTTACAAAACAACAATAAAGTCAGACTTTTCCAAATCTATAGCATTTGCAGACAACAACTAAGGCGTGGCTCAAATAATGGGATTTTACTTTTGTAAAGTAGATTGAGCCGTAGAAACATTGTGGGAAAAGGAGAAAATGATGGCTGTCAGCATTTTCTTCATGTCAAATAATGTTTTCAAAAACCGACTTCTACAGAAATGATAAAACATGTGGTTGTTTTGTAAAGGGTTAATAGATTACAGCATTCACTATCCACTTCATGATTCTCTAATTTCAAATTCAAAGACAGCATAATTTGTCAATGATCTGTCAAAGCTTGTGGTTCAAGCCAATTTAATAGTGAGCCACGGGGGTTTAAGGCATGTCACCTGCAGAAAGTACCGACTCATGTCAGCCTTCAGAGTATTTGCAGGCTGACATGGGTCAAAACTTTTTGCTATATTTGTAAATTTTCTGCAGGTTAACCCTTTCCCAAACAAGCCCTGGTTTTCACGTGTCTGCAGTACAAGTCTTTTGAAAACACTGTGGGAAAAGGAGAAATTGCTTGTAACAATTTTTGTTGTGTGATAAGGAGTTAAACAACTGATATAATCATGAAGTAGACTGGCCCTTGGTGCATGCAGAAATTTGACCGAAAGTTCTCCAAAAGGGTAGAAAATACTGTGGGAAAAGGAGAAATTGCTTGTAACAAACTTTCTGTCATTTTCATCATATTTAAAATTGTAGTCTTCAATTTGGACCAGTCTAAAATTTATCGTCTGAGAAAGGGTTAAAGGACCATTCTATCTCTGGATTCAGCCAGTTATTAGACAAAATGGATTTTTAAGAACCCATAATCATGTGACAACTCACTTGGTATAGTGCATCACAGAGGTGCATGAACTCTTTCCCTGCCCACTAAATGGAGCCCACTTTTCTCTAGATCTGTAAGAATCTTTTTCGTTACAACTGAACCTGTTTTTGGTTGAAGATTAGCTTCAGGCGGTGTAGATCCAAGATCAAATTGCATCTTTTGTGCTGTCTGATACTAATCTGTGCCGTCTGCAATTGGTATCCAAGGCAATATTGGCAGTGAGATAATTAAATCCCCCTTTTGCCACAGCCTGGTCCATACAGAGTTAGTTTTTGCAAACAAAACTTAAGCAGTATTGAGAGCTTAAGGTAGATAATAGACTCAAGATTTATTCATTCATTCATTTTTTAAAAGAAAACAGCCATGCTCTGTGAAAAGGGGGCTTAATGCATCTGCTAAAAGTATTGACTCAGGTCAGCCTGTGCAGTGCGCGCAGGCTGACCTGGGCCAAAACCTTTTGCTATTGGTCAAATTTCTGCATGTACCAAGGGCCAGTCTACTTCATGATTATATCCCTACCACACCACAAAAATTACAACCGTCCAAACTGAAAGCATATGCAGATGATAATTCCAATGTGGCTAAAATGATGTGATTTTTTGTTTGATAGGGAAGAAAACATTGTGGGAAAAGGAGAAAATGCTGGCTACCAGCATTTTCTCCTTTTCCCACAATGTTTTCAAAAGGCCTCTTCCTCTTGGGTGGTTAAAAGTCGGCACTGTGTGGTAAAGGGCTAAAATAAAATGGCTATCATGGACCCATAATTACGTAGCTTGATTGGTACGATGCATTATGGAGATGCATTCTGCCTCCCTTTGCAAGAGTGTGACTCAAAAAATTGTACACACAGACAAGAAAATCTTTTACAGTGGCACTAGAGCATTAACCTGACTCTCTACGTCACCTTCTAGTTTTGGCAGAGAAGTAACTTCTCCAGTTCGCATCTGCATTTTAGTGTACTTAATTTTCCAGTTGTTTTCAAACCTTGGGTCACGGATTATACCAAAGGCCTGTTGAAAAATTCCGAGGCATGCATTCCCTCTGTGCAATGATCCGCATGCTAAAATTTTCACTAACCCATGAGGGTCTGATTTCACAAACACACCCTCTGCGCTAATGTTTGGGTTAAACAGTACATTATCTTCTTTGGGAAAGGCCAGGAGTCTTTGTGAAGCTAATATAGGTCCGTCAAGTGCCTCCCGATGGACAAGTGGTGAGTAGAATTCAATTTCTAGGTGCACGTCATCCCAAAAATGCTGTGGACCAAAATCTTTGGAATTCAACACACAGCTAGGGTTAAATGAATTCAGGTTGTCATAGAACCACTTCGCAAATTTTTCTCCAAGCGTTTGAAGATCTGAACTTGCTCTTTGAATGTCTCTGTATGTATTGTCTCCAGAACTACGGGGGAAGGGTTGTTCTCCTATACCTGTGGGCGTGCCGGGATATTGATTTATATGAACATGCACATTAATCTGTGGTGCTGGTTGTGAAACAGTTGGCCCATCTTGTGTGCCCCCCTGTGCGCTGAGGTTCACAGGGGAGGGGCCAGGGCCTGGCTGGGTTGGTGCTGCAATGTGATGTGATACATCAGCCTGCCCCTTCTGTATGACACTTGTTGTATTTGATACTGATGACTGACTGGCCCTATCGTCTGGTTTACTTTTATCATTGGTAGCTGTGGTTTCATTGGATTTGGTAGAGAGACGACTTTTGCCCGCTAATTTACTGAGAGGGATATCATCTGTCTCATCATAATCATCATCCAACTGTGAATGTAAGAAAACAATGGCAAGGTTATTATCAATTAACCAATATAACAATGAATGAGATTAAATGGAAATTCTCAGTCAGGAAAAACAATAGTGCAACAACATTATTGTTTGACCTGAATGTAATAAAATTGCTATTTATATGAGCCATGCTCTGTGAAAAGGGGGCTGAATGCATCTCTGTGATGTGAGATACCAAGTTATCACATAATTATGGAGCCATAATAGCCACATTGTTTAACCATATCCCAAACGACAAATTTTGGACTGGTCCAAATTGAAAGAGTTTGCAGACGACTATTTTAAATTTAATGAAAATGGCAGAAAGTTCTCAAAAAGGGTAGAAAACACTGTGGGAAAAGGAGAAATTGCTCATTACGAGCAATTTCTCCTTTTCCCACAGTGTCTTCAAAAGACTTGTGCTGCAGACACATGAAAACCAGGGCTTGTTTGGGAAGGGGTTAACACCCGACTTAATCATGAGGTAAAATGGTCCTTTGACATACAGAAAACTGACCAATAGCGAGAAGTTTCGGCCCAGGTCAGCCTGCCCGGGCAGACCTGGGTCGATACTTTTCGCTGACACATTAAGGGCCAAGTTTTAGGCTTGCAGACAATAAACTTAACATGGCTTAAATTATGGAATTTGTCTCTGAAGGTGAAGAAAATATTGTGGGAGGAGGAAATGCTGATACCAGCACTTTCTTTTTTTTCCACAATGGTTTCAAAAGCGTTCTTCCTAAGGGTCATTGAAACTCCACATAGTGTGGTAAAGGGTTAAACTGATTGTCTTATCCTGCAAAAGTTTTGACTCCCCAGCTCAGCCAAATTTCGAGGACTGGTGATAGCCATGATTCATTCCTCTCCCACAGCTGATCATTGTTTTGACGATGGTAAATTGGGAAAACAGCCTCTAGCTTCAAAGAATACTGCATGAAGTATTGGTACAAAGAAACTCCCGAAAAACATGGATAGGTGCACGCGATTTGAAAGAAAAGATGCTAGCTCTCACAGGATCACCACACACACAGCTGCAGTTGCATTTCCAGTCAAAATTTCAAGTCCATAAAGGGACATAAACTTTTAAAATTATTTTTGCACTTACCCACTCCAGACTACAGTAAAAATCTGTAGTAACAATGGCCAGATACCAGAAAATGTCAGGGTTCCAAGTGACAAGGAAGATATTGTTCGGAAAGGAGAAAATGCTTGTAACCAGCATTTTCTTCCTTTTTTATGTTTTTAAATTCCTTTTCTAATAATGCATAGCTCCAGATAGAGAGTGATTTTTATTTCAAAATTGAAAATATTAATAACTCTCAACTAAACCCTTAGATGATTCTAATGAGTACCCACAACATAGGGTTTGGAACAGAAATAATGGAGTTAGAATACTTTCACTCCCTCTTATCTGGAGGTCTGATAATGTTTTCAAAATCCTTCTTCCAAAACATTGTAAAACAAAAGGCCTATCAAGAAAAGGTTTAACCCTCATTTCAAAAAGGATGGTACTTATACAGCATACAGTTTAACTCTTTACCAAACGACAAAATTTTAGACCAGTCCAAATTGAAAGCATTTGCAGACGACAAAATAAATGTGACCCAAAAAATTGAAATTTGTTTTTGGGAGGATAGAAAACATTGTGGGAAAAGGAGAAAATGCTGGTTACCAGCATTTTCTCCTTTTCCCACAATGTTTTCAAAAGGCCTCTTTTTCAGGGTCGTTAAAACTCGGGATTGTGTGGTAAACGGTTAATTGGCAGTAAGTAGATGTATGTACAAACCTCCATGAATTCCGAGTCCTTTTTGCCCCATGTTTTCATCACTATACCTATCAGGGACTTCTTGTTGGAGCTTGGAGATGCATACACCTGCAAACAGTGGTACAAATGTTATGATTATTAGAGCTGAAGATAAACAAGCCTTTCAGAAATAACAAGATACTCATAAGCAAAGGATAGGAAGCCATGAGAAGATGTTAAACCTGAGGCTGATGCATACACTGACAGCAACAGAAAAGCTATACAGATTCTGCAACTATGCTCTGAAGTGGATGCAGCGAAGTTGAAATAGCTCTATTGGATAATAACAAGATTGTCCACATTGCGAGGGTGGATGGATAAAGGTGTGGTTTGCTAGTGTAAATGTAAATAAAAGCTGCATTCTAAAACTTTCTTTCCGTACAATACCGAAAAAAAAAAAAAAATAAAAAATTCCTTTTCGAAATGTACATTTTAACCCTTTACCACACAATGCCGCCTTCTGACGCCCCTGGGAAAGAAGCCTTTTGAAAAAATTGTGGGAAAAGGAGAAAATGCTGGTAACCAGCATTTTCTCCATTTCCCACAATGTTTTCTACCCTATCAAACAAAAATTGCACCATTTCAGCCACAGTGAAATTGTCGTCTGCAAATCCTTTCAATTTGGACAAGTCTAAAATTTTGTTGTGTGGTAAAGGGTTAAGTGATATCGTTTCACTGGTATGTACTTATGTATCACTGAAACCATTTACACATCATCGGTATTATTGTTTGGTGTTACCCTTTTACCCTGTATACTATTTGTAGCCATTGCACCTATCTATTAAGTCCTAACCAGTATAGAGCACACATCTTTTCCATGACAAAAATAAAACAAAGATGAAACAGAGTATTGTGGTGATAGAGGAATGAAAACTGCCACAATAACTTTCATAAATCCTTTGAAAGAATTTTAACTGACTGAAGTACATAACTTATGGAGCAATAGGCCTAAGGTGCTAGTTTTGAGCTGCTAGTCCTGAGTTACCAGTCAGCTGCTGCCAAGAATAGAGGTCTATGTAAGAAAGAGTAATCTAAATTTGATTCTACCATCTCTTCCTACTAGGCCAGTGATGAGATTATCACATTCTAAAGAGTACATACAAATAAAATCTGAAAAAAATATTATTTTTCAAATAATGAAGAATAACTTTTGTCAAAATCAAGCACATGGATTGCCATAAACCATAACTCAGTAGGCTAATTCATAGCACTACCAAATACTGGTAAAGTAACAACTGAGAAACATCTTTAGGTACATAAAATATGCCAATGTAAATACTGCTTCTGAAATATTTGGAAGACACTATATTGAAACAGAACTATTGCAAGTTACAAGAAATCATTCTTGTTTACACAATGCTTTCAAATCCATCTACTGTAGAGCATGAGTGACAAATGTTGATGTAGTAAAGGGTTAAACATAAAAAAGCTGATGAGGATTACCTTTTCCGTTTGTAGATACTTAAACAACATTTCCCTTTTAATTTTCTGGCGTTGCAAGAACTGCTCTGCTGAGTCCGCATACGAGATAATGGCATCAACAGCCTCTGAAGTTAAAAAAAAAACATAAAGGTACAGCTAAGGGGAGTTATTTGGGGCTCAAGTGGTAATACTATCTTTGTTTCTCTCAAAAAGCTGTTTGGTGACTTACGATATCAGAACTGTCCCTATGAAACAATCCAAAGAGTACCCACATTAAAGGCTTTAGTAATGAAAAGATGTCTTTAGGATTCTGTGATTTTCTGTCTTTCCTGTGGGGTGAAATTTTGTATATTTTCCGATTTCCATGATCTCCCACCCCCAAATAGATGCTAAAAAAATCACCTAACTTTGACATTTTTATAATGATTATTTTTTTTCCCAATTTAGCTATGGGCCTTTTCAAAAATTCCCAGTTAAAGACATTTGTTGAAAAACTCTGATCTAGATCTTGGCAAACACTTCTACTGCTATCTGTAGTAATCTTCCAAGGCAGGGATCCTGGCTTTGTCCAATTGGTAAACATACATGTGGAAATTTGTCTAATTTAAGGTTTGTTGGAGTATTAAAAATTTAATGATAAAAATTCAAAGAAAACAGTGTTGGTAACTAAGGAAGAACTGTGACCAATAATGTTCTATGTTATGCAATTCAATCACAATATATTTGGTAATCTGGTACTGTAGATTATCCTTTTTCCACAAAATCCCTAGTTTTAACGACCCAAGAAAGAAGCCTTTTGAAAACAATGTGGAAAAGGAGAAAATGCTGGTAACCAGCATTTTCTCCTTTTCCCACAATATTTTCTACTCTTTCAGAGACTAATTTCACCATCTGAGCCACGTAAAATTTTTCGTCTTCAACTGGCCCAAGATTTTGTCGTTAGGTAACAAGTTATAGCACAAATCATACGCTTGTTTGGTAGCGTTTGCACTTTTTGGCAATGATCTTGTTTCTGAATGACTAAAATGCACTATATTAGGATCAGATCAGCAAAGTCACTACAAAGAGTAAATAAAGACAACCCAAACAAATACAGCAACTACACCTTGCTGTGGCACCTAAGGCATGAGAACAGAATATTACAACCACCATTGTAAAATATGTAAGAAAACCATATTACTTGCAATCTATTTTCTACAAAAATCATGATCAACATTTCTTTCAACAGTACCACAAGTTCACAACATAGCTCAAAAATCTTATTCCAGAAAACACGACATCAAATTGAAACAAAAATTCGGCAACAGTTTCCTTACTGTTCATATTCACTTATTATTAGCTATGAATCATATTGCTCTACTGTGCTGAAAATCGTGGAATTGAATAAACATTATCCATGTACCCTACCGTCCGAGTTCTATAACACTTTGCACGGAAACCAAACCTGCTGAACTTACCTTCTTTTGTATTTGCTTTGATTTGTTTCTTGGTGACTGTATCGAGAAGAGAAAAGATCTCCTCGTCTGACAAATACGAAATGATAGTACGACATCCATCTTCCTCCGTAATGTTCATAATTCCTACCTCTCTCCACGATCGCCCGGGACTTCCACTTTCATTGCAAAATGAATTCAAAGTACTGACACGACTCAAGCGCGAAATACGCGGGAAATATGAAATGAAATCACGATTTGACCCTGATCTAGATCATTTTGTTAACATTGTTCAGGATTGTGATCTGTCACAAAAATAATCGATGTTTTCTTTTAACGTAAATCTACTTTAATACAATGTAGTCTATTTGATAAACAAAACGGGAAAATGAGGCTTAGGTATATAGATCTATTAAAACGCATATTTTTATACATGTGCAAAACATTGTGAAAGGGGAATAGATCTACTCTATATTTACCACAATGTATGTATACCCTACATGTAATAACTGTGGTTTTCTGCACATCGAAAATCCAGATCATTCAGGATCTAGCCTAAAGATCTGGCTGATTACAGCCTTGACCTTCAGATGCGATATTTTGTGAGATTTTCTGGCCAAAACATGGGATCAATAGATCTACAGGCTTAGCTGCCAAAAAATATTCATAAAACCAACATAAATTTGCTTTCGTTAATTCTCGACCACATTCAGGCCCTACAAATTGAACATAGATCAGGTTGCACAGAAAGCGTAGGTACAGTCTCATCGTTCATCTACACAGCCCGATGTTTTGAAAGGTATTCTAGACCAGACGATGCAGTGGATCCTACCATCATACCTAGATCTACGTTGGCGTCTTCGGCTTGTCGTCTGCAAATTTCTATGCCATGAGTAGGTGCACTGACTGCAGTGACATGACCTAAGCTGTTAAGACGGCGTTGAAGTAGCCTACAACATAAACAAACCTTAGCTTGGTCAGGGTTAGGAGGCTCCTCAAGACTTGGACAATTAATTTTTTTCTTTTAGGCTTTGAACAGCGGGCCAAATGCCGGCTGGGACTGACCCTTACCAATATAGATTTTAAGATCAGATTTCACAAAAACATGAAGGCTATTCTGTGATATTCTTGCCAAATACTGTCGTGGAAATGTTCCCTAAAAGCTTTGTGGAACTCTTTCATCCACAGAATTCACGACTCTACCTGGGGCGTCTACGGGAATTGAAGGAATTATAAATCAAGTTCGGAAAGCAAAATGCTGGCTGATCTTTGACCAACACTGTCCGATATATTAGGGATTCTGGGAAAAAATTCCATGATAGTGCAGTAAACCTATGTTGGACTTTTTCCAAGCACTGAAACATTCAGATGTGGCACCATTTTGAACTGCTTCCGGGTTGTAAGTCAAAAACTAGGAGTTGTGTTTGAAAAGTTGTTTCTGCCCTTTTACAGCCAAATCTCAACATATGAGCCATATTTAATTTGGCGTCTGCAAATGCTCGCGATTCTGACAAGTGTAAAATTTTGTCGTCTGGCAAAGAATTAACTTGCTAAATAAATGAAACGAAAGTTAAAAAAAAAATATGGCGATTTTAAAGTTGACTTCACCAGACAGAAGATACCGTATAGAACACTATTATGGAACAGTGTTGATCAAAGATCAGACTGCACCTTTTGTGTGATCTACACTGTTCGTAAAAGTGCCCGGAGTCGCACTTAGCAGCCTAAGGGTTATACCTCAAAGTAGGCTGCTTAGCCCGAGTCGAAGTGCTATTGCAAACGGTGTAGATCAAGAACAGCCTTCAGAGGAAGTGAAGTCTAATCTTTGATCTACACTGTCCGACACTTTGAGATTTTTCAGGCGAGAAAAAAAAAAAAACCTTTGCAATCGAAATATATAAGTTTCTCGTAATGGCTGGAAATTTTCATTTGAGTTACTTGGCACTATAACAATTTGCCACATAACGGACCCTCCGAGATAGACGGCTTTTGAAAACATCATGGAAAAGGGCTCTTACCAAGAAACCCCGTGTTTTAACTACTTTGAGAATGAAAGCTTTTTAAAACATTGTGTGAAAAGTAGAATGCTCGTAAACAGCATTTCCCCCTTTTCTCATCATGTTTTCTTAACTTTCAAAGACAGATCTCATGATTTTGGACATATCTCATGTGTGGTCTGCAAATTCTTCGAGTTTGGACGTCTGCTTCAAGTTAGAACTCTCCTAAAAATAGCATAAAAAACATACACAAACATTCCCTATATTTTATATGTATGTACACATTAACATGAAGAAAGATACTGTAATCACGTTACATTTGTTAGTTTTTGTATTGCATAGTATGAAGACGATGTATGTAACGTACAAGCCTGAATAAAATTATGTTCTAATAAAAAAAAATAAAGTGATGGTTGCGGCCTTTTGTCGTAAGAGATCATCCGATTTCCTGACTGATACACGTTTCAGACTTCGTTCGGTCAGGGATCTTATATACACATGGTCCGGTTCACCCCTGCATCGTGAATTCATATCATATTTAAATAATCTATTTCTAACGAAATATATTTAAAAAAAAAACATCTCCCAGTGTGCTTGAAAGCTCGGTTATTATTCAACATGGGAAGATTCAGGCTTACAATCAACTATTTAACTATCCTCTGAGCAGAATCTACATTTTGATTGGCTGTTTCTGACCTTTGCCGCGTTTCACGTGCGTCACGTGACTTCACTTGCACTATATTATGAATGGTATTTTAAGTGTTATAGTAGAACAGACAGTACGTGAGTAGTATACGTCATGGCAGAATCCCCAGCGCAAAAAGCAGACAACGTTGTGAAAAAATTACAGGATTATTACAAAGATGAAACAGGGTGGACAGTGGCGAAGAAAAATGTAAGCACACTTCTAGTTCTACATTACAATTACTAGGTTAGAGTCGAGTCACAGTCATACTATGTGTTTTCTCCTATAGTCCCAAAACAAGCTACTTTCAAATTAAAACAGATAGGGAAATTGACTGTTTAAAGATCTAAAATGCTAAAAATATAAAGACACAAAAATTTTAAAATAAGCGAACGTAAAAAGAAGAGAAAACATTGCCCTAAAGAAGTATTTTGACAAATTTCAGAATGTCAGAAAATCGTCTGCTACGGATCTGTATGTGACCGATAGGGTCTATTATCATTAGAAGCTTGTATCAGCTCTGTGCTTAACTCTTTACCAAACGACAAAATTTTAGACTGGTCCAATTTGAAAGCATAAAATTTGTAGACAAAGAATTAAATGTGACTCAAGTGATGAGATTTGTCTCCGAAAAGTCAGAAAACAATGTGGGAAAAGAAGAAAATGATGGTAACCAGCATTTTCTTCTTTTCCTTAATTGTTTTCCAAAACCTTTTTCTTCAAAGTCTTTAAAACATGGGATTGTTTTGGTAAAGGGTTAACCCTTAAGCTGCTTATCACGACCCACTGACCTTTTGCTGACAGTGTAGATCAAGATCAGACTGCACAGAACCTGCAGTCTGATCTTTGATCTACACTGTCCGTTACGGTATTTTGTTTCTGGTGAAATCAACTTGGAAAACGCAATGTTTGGGCTTCTAGTATTAAGTGGAGATTTTTGTTTCATTTATTCAGCAGCTTAAGTGTTAATACAAAAGAAGTCTTTGCAAGACTACAACATTTAACCCTTTACCAGACGACAAAACTTTAGCCTTGTCCAAACTGAAAGCATTTGCAGACAACAATTTCATTGTGGCTCAAATGGTGCAATACTTGTTTGATAGGGTAGAAAATATTGTGGGAAAAGGAGAAAATACTGGTAACCAGCATTTTCTCATTTTCTCACAATGTTTCAAAAGGCTTCTTTCCCAAGGTTGTTAAAAGGCTGCATTGTGTGGTAAAGGGTTAAAAACAATGTAACAAAAGGAGAAATTTCTTTATGCAAGCAATGTTTTGTAGGCAGCTTTGTATTAACTCAGTTGAGACAAGAAAATGTTTGACTTGTCTTTTTTGAGGGTACAATATTTGCAGACAACAAATAAACTTTGGCTTGAATGGCAACATTTGTTCTGAAAACCTTGTGGGAAAAGGAGAAAATGCTGGTGCCAAGCATTTTTTCATTATCCTACAAAGTATTCAAAAGCTTCCAATACACGGTTTTTAACTCTACCAAACGAAAAAAATTTTGGACTCAACCAAATTAAAAGCATTTGCAGAATACATATTAATTGTGACTTGTGATTTATGCCTTAGATAGGATAGAAAACATTGTGGGGAAAAGGAGAAAATGCTGGTTATCAGCATTTTCTCCTTTTCCCACAATGTTTTCAAAAACCTTTCTTTTTAGGGTCGTTAAAACTCGGGATTGTGTGGGAAAGAGTTAACCCTTTACCACATGACAATATTTTCGACCTGTCCAATTTGAAAGCATTTGCAAACGACAATTTCAATGTGGCTCACATGATATGATTTTTCTCTGATAGGGTAGAAAACATTGTGGGAAAAGGAGAAAATGCTGGTTTCCAGCATTTTCTCCTTTTCCCACAATGTTTTCAAAAGGCCTCTTTCTTGTGGTCGTTTAAAGTCGGGATTGTGTGGTAAAGGGTTAATCTCTTGTCAAACAATCCGGTACCCTAACAATCCTGAGGTACAGGGCTATTAGAAACATTATGGGAAAAGGAAAAAATGCCTGTAATGAGCAGATCCCCAGATAAGAGTGAGTGATAGTATTCTAAATTCATTATTTCTCTTCCAAACCCTATGTTGTGGGTACTCATTAGAATCATCTAGATGAGACGATTCTAATGAGTACCCATAACATAGGGTTTAGTGGAGAGTGATTAATATTTTCAGTTTTGAAATTAAAATCACTCCCTCTATCAGGAGCTCTGATGAGTATTTTTTCCAATTGTTTTTCAACCTTTTGAGAGACACATCTCATCATTGGAGCCACATGTAATTTGTTGTATGCAACTTCTTTGAATTTGGACAACGGTTAACTCTTTACCAGACGACAAAATTTTAGTCTTGTCCAAATTGGAAGCATCTACAGACAACAATTTCAGTGTGGCTCAAATGGTGCAATTTTTCTCCGATAGGGAAAACATTGTGGGAAAAGGAGAAAATGCTGGTTACCAGAATTTTTTCCTTTTCCCACATTGTTTTCAAAAGGCTTCTTTCCCAGGGTCGTAAAGGGTTAAATCTGAACTTTTGGTAAAGAGTCGAAACATGGGGTTACTGGTAAAAGGTTAACTCTTTACCACACAATCCCGAGTTTTTACGTCCCCAACAGAGAGGCCTTTTGAAAACATTTTGGGAAAAGGAGAAAATGCTTGTAACCAGCATTTTCTCCTTTTTCCCAAAATGTTTTCTACCTTTTCAAAAACAAATATTATTATCTGAGCTACATTTAATTTGTTGTCTGCAGAATGCCAGTCGAAAATTTTGTCATTTGGTAAAGAGTTAATTCTGTGAACAAACTTACTTTTCATACTTTATGAAGACATTTCCATAAGACGCCAGCAAAATTATGTAGGGAAGTCATGGATTTTGTTTTGCACTATCAGTGCCACTGGTTATTTATTTTACTTATCTTTGCCACCTGCTCCCAGTTTGGGCAACACCTACAGAAGGCTGTTAGGTGTAGGTTAGGGGATAGTCTAAGATACAGGATGAAACCCATCCTAAGTTATGCCTGGTCTTTAACCCTTTACCACACAATGCCGAGTTTCAACAACCCTGAGATTGAAAATATTGTGGGAAAAGGAGAAAATGCCGGTAACCAGCATTTTCTTCTTTTTCCACGATGTTTTCTACCCTTTGAAAGACTAATTTTATGTTTTAAGTAACATTGAAGTTGTTGTCTGGAATTGCTTTCAGTCTGAACCATTCTGAAATTTTGTCATTAGATAAAAGAGTTAACCCTTTCTCAAACAAGCTCTGGTTTTCACGTGTCTGCAGTGCAAGTCTTTTGAAAACACTGTGGGAAAAGGAGAAATTGCTTGTAACGAGCAATTTCTCCTTTTCCCACAGTGTTTTCTACCCTTTTTGAGAACTTTCTGCCATTTTCATCAAATTTAAAATTGTCGTCTGCAAACTCTTTCAATTTGGACCAGTCCAAAATTTATCGTTTAGGAAAGGGTTAACATAGTTGGTGTATAGAACCGTCACAGGGGACATGAAAAACTATTACTGACTTACTAGGCTTTTTTAGCTGGCCAGCCATTGGAAATTGAACCCATACCATTAACCCTTTACCGCACAATGCCGCATTTTGATGCCCCTGGGAAAGAAGCCTTTTGAAAACATTGTGGGAAAAGGAGAAAATGCTGGTAACCAGCATTTTCTCCTTTTCCCACAATGTTTTCTACCCTATCAAAGAAAAATTGCACCATTTGAGCAACACTGAAATTGTTGTCTGCAAATGCTTTCAATTTGGACGAGGCTAAAATTTTGTCGTCTGGTAAAGGGTTAACCCTTTCCCAAACGACAAAATTTGGACTAGTCCAAATTGAAAGAGTTTGCAGACGACAATTTTAAATTTGATGAAAATGGCAGAAAGGTCTCAAAACGGGTAGAAAACACTGTGGGAAAAGTAGAAATTGCTCGTTATGAGCAATTTCTTCTTTTCCCACAGTGTTTTCAAAAGGCTTGTACTGCAGACACGTGAAAACCAGGGCTTGTTTGGGAAAGGATTAAGTATCCCCAGATATTTTTTATTTACAAATCTCATGCCTTTCTGCCTTTCCACTAGAGCTATTCCCGGTGATGTTTTCAGGAAGTGCATGTAGGTAAATCTATAAATTAGCAATTTAGATAGACAGGTGTACATATTTGATATCAGTGTTGCTGTCAGGTATGTTTAATTAATTTTGTTTAGGAAGTGTGTAAAACATCTTGTACATAAAACCTAAAGACTGGTAATTAGAGAATAGAGTTTTCCAAACAGGTAATCATGTCTATAAGTTTATGATGGCAAGGATAATTGCTTCCCTTCCATGGATGCAAATGAGATAAGCAAGGTAAAGTGTTCTGGTGTTTATGTACTGTAGGTATAGAATAGATTGAATTTGCCTTTATTTATCATCACCACCACCACCACCACCGGTTGCCCATATAAGTGATGCCCTCTGAAGACTGTTAGTTTTTGGTACTGTAGGTGTATAAGCTTGGGCTGAAGCATTAGTACTGAAATGTTGGGTGCCCGAGTCTGTTTGCATTAACTCTGTACCACAAGATCCCGAGTTTTAACAACCTTAAGAAAGAAGGCTTTTTAAAACATAGTGGGAAAAGGAGAATTGCTGGAAATAAGCGTTTTCTCCTTTTCCCACAATGGTTTTTTTTTTTCCCATCAAAATAAATTACAGCATTTGTCTCTCATTTAAACTGTCGTCTGCAAATGCTTTGAGTTTGGACTAGAGAAATTTGTATCATCTGGTAAAGATTTTACCACACAATCCCGACTTTTAATGACCTTCAGTAAGAAGCCTTTTGAAAACATTGTGGGAAAAGGAGTAAATGCTAATAACCAGCATTTTCTTCTTTTCCAACAATGTTTTCAACCCTATCAAAGGCAAATTCCATCATTTGCATCACATATGAATTGTCGTCTTGCAAATGTTTTCATTTTTGACAAGTCTATATTTTTCTTGTGTGGTATAGAGGCTACGGGGCCCTTGCTCACAGGCATTCATTTTGTGACGAACTTTGCCTAACCCTAGAATGCCTGTGCCCCAGCTAGGTGCAATTGCTTTGTCTTTTATGTCTCTATTGCTCTGTTTTGCCATTTGCAAGCATTTGCAGATGACTAAATTAATGTAGTTCAAATGATGATTTCTGTCTTTGATCAGGTCGAAAACATGGTGGGAAATAGAGAAAACACTTGTAACCAGCATATCCTCCTTTTCCCACAACTATTGTTTCAAAAGCCATCTTCCTCTAGGTCATTATAACTTGGGATTGTGTGGTAAAGGGTTTTGAAAATGTTGTAGGAAAAAGAGGCAATGCTAGTCACCAGCATTTTCCCATTATCGCACAATGTTTTTCAGTAATTTCAGAAATAAATTCCATTGTTTGGTCCATATTTAATTTGTCGTCGGTAAATTCTTTCGATTTGGACAAGTCTAAATTTTTGTGTCTGGTAAAATGTTTTATGATTTTGTTCAAATTTGATCATTATCTTGTAGCAGATGACTTCCAAAAACATGTTCGTTAAATAATCTGTATCAACATGAATACATGCTTAACTCATTACCTAATGACAAAATTTTAGCTTAGTCCAAATTGAAAGCATTTGCAGACAACAAAGTAAATGTGACTCAAAAATTGAAATTTGTTTTGAAAAGGGTAGAAAACAATATGGGAAAAGGAGAAAATGCTGGTTACCAGCATTTTCTCCTTTTCCCACAATGTTTTCAAATGGCTTTTTTTTTTAAGGGTTGTTAAAAGTCAGGATTGTGTGGTAAAGGGTTAACTTTTTACCACACTACACCTTGTTTGAACGACGCTGAAAAAATGGCTTTTCAAAACAATTAGGGAAATGGAGAAAATGCTGGTAACCAGCACTTCCTCCTTTTCCCACAATGTTTTCTACCCTTTCAAAGCCAAATAGTATAATTTGAGTCAGGTAAAGTTTGTTGTCTCCAAATGCTTTCAATTTAGATGATTTAGAGTTTTTTTTGTCAAGTTAACTCTTTACCACACAATCCCGAGCTTTAACGACCCTGAGAAAGAAGCCTTTTGAAAACAATGTGGGAAAAGGAGAAAATTCTGGTAACCAGCATTTTCTCCTTTTCCCACAATGTTTTCTGCCCTTCCCAAAACAAGTTTTAATTTTTCATTCGAATTTATTTTTTCGTCTGCAAACGCTTTCAATTTGGACCAGTCTAAAATTTTGTTGTGTGGTAAAGACACGGTGAGGAAACTACATAGACGGAGCCATTGGCTCTGTTAAGGAAATCTTGTGTGGGTTTTTCCGGTCACGTGCGGCGCCGTCAATATCGGCTGTTTCGGTGGACACAAAAACGTAAGTCTCCCATTTATTGTCAAAATTTGATTTTATACTGAACACTAGCGAGAAAAGGGGAATTGTATGAGGGGCCCATGACTTTCTTCCTTGTCCGTAGGGAGTTCCAAGTCGGCGCGGTTTTGTCTGAAACACTTTTGCCGTGAGCCAATTGTGCATATACGTCGCTTCTAAAACTCGGCCTCATACAGCGGAGCCAGCCGATATAGACAGAGCCGGCCGATATGGACAGAGCCATTGTTTATTTTTTCTCAATTTTTTTTATTTTGATTCAAATTTTGTTTTTCGTGAGTGGGGAAGGATTAGATAATCAATTCATACATTCGGACGGTGTAAACATTTAGATAAGTAATATTTATGCAGAAAGAGCAATAGAAAGCCTGTGGTCATTATAGAAAATGACCTTTGTTTACCTCACCGTGGCTCACGGCAAAAGTGTTTCAGACAAAACCGCGCCGACTTGGAACTCGCAACGGACAAGGAAGTAAGTTGAAAGTCATAGGTCCCTCATACAATTCCACTTTTCTCGCTAGTGTTCAGTATAAAATCAAATTTTGACAATAAATGGGAGACTTACGTTTTTGTGTCCACCGAAACAGCCGATATTGACGGCGCCGCACGTGACCGGAAAAACCCACACAAGATTTCCTTAACAGAGCCAATGGCTCCGTCTATGTAGTTTCCTCACCGTGAAAGAGTTAAGAGTGAAGATATAGTGCAGACTTAAGATCAGACAGCATAACTTTTCAGATGCATTTAAGGTAAGACCTGTGTAATGCACTTCCGGTGAACATTGGGCAAAAATTCTAATTGGTAGTTAAATAAGGATAAATAAGGATTTATGCCGAAATAATATTTTTGCACATTTCTAATGGATCAGAAATTCCGTTTATGTCTATCTTGAAACTTTTTTTTTGATACTTTTGTTTGTTTTCTAAAAAGGGAGGTAATTATTATCTCTTTTTCAATTGAGAATATAGCGGTTTTAAATTTATAAATGATAATTCAAAAAAGGAAAAAATGGAAAAAATGAAAAGGTGAAAGTAGTTCAATAATACTCATTTTTAATTATAGCTAATTTTGCAGGATGATATTTTAGTGGAAATAGCTGTTTTCCATTACACAGGTCTTACCTTAAACTGAAAGCATTTGAAGGCAACACATTGAATCTGGCTCATATGGCAAGCTTTCTCTTTGAAAGTGTTGAAGACATTGTGGGAAAAGGAGAAAAAATGCTGGTTACCAGCATATATCACCAAATTTGCATTTTCCCACAACTTTTTCAAAAGCTATCAGTATACTTGTCAGGGTTGTGAAGACATGTGGTTGTTTGGTCGAGGGTTAAATTGACATGCATGTGTTGTATATGACCTATAGTTTGGAATTACTTTGGTTTGTTTTTCTTTTTCTAATTTATCATTTTTTATCATTTTTTTGTGAAATCTTAAAGGGGGAGGAGGTGAGTACTAAAACTTGTAACTATGGTATTTATCCATGGGACATGGCTACAGTGAATTATATAAAGCAAAGGAGTTTTTGTTTGCTTGTTTGTGATCAGTATGGGGCTGAGTTTTGCTTCTAAACTTTGCATAGTAAGGGCAGCTGACTATTCACTAAATAAGTCATTTAACTTGGCATTTAACTGATTAATATCCAAGGCTGGAATAGAAAGATCCACCATGATTAACCCTTTACCACGCAATCCCGACTTTTAACAGCCCTAAGAAAGAGGCCTTTTGAAAACATTGTGGGAAAAGGAGAAAATGCTGGTAACCAGCATTTTCACCTTTTCCCACAATGTTTTCTACACTTCCTAAAACAAATTTCAATTTTTCAGTCACATTTATTATGTCGTCTGCAATTGTTTTCAATTTGGACTAGTCTTAAATTTTGTTGTTTGGTAAAGAGTTAATGTCATGCACTGACAACATGCTATAGTATGAGTATTCTAATAGGTACAAAGATGTTATATCCCTGATAAAAAGCATTTTCTCCTTTTCCCAAAATGTTTTCTACCGTACGAAAATAACAAAAATATTTCAATTTTCTAATCATACAGCGTGTTTCATGATGTATGTTACACTTTTAAGTGTGCCTAAGTAAATTATTTATGTTTTTTTTTTGTAAATTTGAATTTGAATGTACATATTAGATTTAACACACTGTTTTAACAGCTTAGGTCATACCATGGCGGTCAGTACACCTATGTATGTTTTTCCTGGCTTTCTCAGACCATTGCTGACACAGTTTTTTTTTTTACAAGCCACTGATGGCTTTTCTCACATGCATCAGAGGTGAAAGGCAAAATATTGCCGTAAAGAAAGTTTGCCTCAACCAAGTATTGAAACTGCAACCACCAAATCATGAGTTAGACATGCCAACCACTGAGCTTCCTCTGGGGATAGATTAATATTTATAAATGCATTACTATTAAAAGATTTTCATTGTAATATTAATAAATGTATTACTATAAAAGTTACTGTATAACTTTAAGGATACTAAGTTCTATGTAGTGACCAATGAAAGCAAATTTCATGAAGAGACCAAATGCTCTGTGATGTAAAAATGGACGCCATTTTTAACATTTGATGTAAGTTGGTATATGTCTTAAAAAGTGCTAAAAGCCTTAACCCTTTACCAGACGACAAAATTTTAGCCTTGTCCAAATTGAAAGCATTTGCAGACGACAATTTCAATGTGGCTCAAATGATGCAACTTTTCTTTGATTGGGTAGAAAACATTGTGGGAAAAGGAGAAAATGCTGGTTACCAGCATTTTCTCCTTTTCCCACAATGTTTTCAAAAGGCTTCTTTCCCAGGGGCGTCAAAAGGTGGCATCGTGCGGTAAACGGTTAATTTATTGTTGAATGTTGTTACCTTTCGAAGGCAGCATGTCATAAAAGTGTATTTTTCGGTTTATCAAATGGCATTGTGAAACCGCTTCGACTTGTCACTACTTTGTTTCCTTAATGGTGTTTGGTTTTCCAATATTTGTCTCGTTCTGAACGAAGTTCAAATGAATATGTTTGTATAATGAACTGATTTTGTTGCTGTGTCCATGCTGCAGAGGCGAAATACCTGGACATATGATTCAGGTCTTATTCAATCGTAAATTTATCAAAAAATCTATCGAAGTTTCATGTAAAAAGACAGAATATTCAATAAGTGACAAGTTAAAGTCGTTGCACAATTGAATTTTATTGTAATTGTTTGTATATTTGTCATCTGCAAATGCTTTCATTTTGGGCAAGTCTGAAACTCTTACCTGTGGTCAAAAGTTACACCTTAACCTTAACCCTTTACAACACAATCCCGGCTTATAACGCCCTGAGGAATATGGCTTTTGAAAACATTTTGGGAAAAGTAGAAAATGCTGCATTGAAATTGTCGTCTGCAAATGCTTTCAATTGTGACAAGGCTAAAATTTTGTCGTCTGGTAAAGGGGAGTAAACCCTTTACCGGTCAATCTGGTGTTTTTCTGACCCATGGGAAGTTTTTGAAAACATTGTGAGAAAAGGAGAACATTCTGGTAACTAGTATTTACTTTGTTTCCATCAGTGTTTTCTGTTCTTTCAGAGACGTATCCATGATTTGAGCCATTTTTAATTCGTTGTCTTCAAATGCTTTCAAGGTCTTAAGCTTTCTTGTCTGGTAAAGATTTAAATGACAACTATCAGAAATCATTCTGAATGAGTTTGAACATTGCATATAGGGTGTGGCTATGCCAAGGGCTCCTGGATGGCTCAGTGGTAAAGTGTAGAACTTGTCACCTGGAGGTCCTGGGTTTGAGCCTCACTGGAATCTCTGGGTAAATTTTTGTTGGAATGTCCTTTGGCAAGAAACTTCAGAGCCATAGCCTGGTACTAGTAAGATCCAGGACAAACAATGTGAATTGTCCCCATGATAATGACTGAAATAATGTTGAAAGTGGCGTAAAACATTCAGTCAGTCAATCATAGCTACATGTATGCTGATTGTTTTGTGAAAGTTTAGTTATGGTTAGAGGTGACCCTGTAGCTCATGCTCATGAGATAATTTGCATAGCCTCTAAGGTATGTTATAGCTATGTCAATTGTTGTGTGAAATTTTAGCAATGCATAGAGGTGACTCTGTGGCTTAGAATGATAATTATTGTTCTGTGTTGCTATGCTATTATGCATGTTTGCAATTCAGTGTATGTCAGAAATTAATTCATCCTTTACCACACTTTCCAAAGTTTTAACGGCCCTGACAGAGAGGCCTTTTGAAAACAATGTGGGAAAAGGAGAAAATGCTGGTAACCAGCATTTTCTCCTTTTCCCACATTGTTTTCTAGTCCCTTTCAAAGACAACTCCCACTATTTGAGCCATATTTATTTTTTTTCTGCAAATGTTTTGGATTTGGACAAGTCCAAAATTTTGTTGTGTGGTAAAGGGCTAATCTTATACCACACAGTCCCAAGTTTTGACGACTGGTAAGAAGAAGGCTTTTTTAAAGCATTGTAGAAAAAGGAGAAAATGCTGTTTTCTATGCTTTGTAAACCAAGTTTCATGATTGGAGTCACACTTAATGTGTTGTCTGCCAATATTTTCAGTATGGACAAGTCTCCAATTCTGTTGTCTGGTAAGGAGGTAAGAGAGCCGGCTTTTGAAAACATTGGGGGAAAAGGTGAAAATGCTGGTTACCAGCATTTTCTGCTTTACCCATCATTCATTTTTCAATTCAGGCAAGTTTAAAACTTTGTCATATTGACTGACAAGAGGTTATAGCAGTATAAGGTGTCAGATGTCTGATAATGGGAAACAGCAGAGTACTATGTGTGTCAACAGTACAGCTTACATATGAGGAAGGCTCTGTGAAAAGGGAGCTTAATGCATCTGTGAAACGTATCGATCTAGGTCAGCCACAGGCGTTCGTTTTGTGATGAACTTTGCCATCTATATAATGTAATATATAAGACTTATATAATTATTACATTATATACGGTAGATGGCGAAGTTTGTCACAAAACGAACCCCTGTTAGCCTCAGTCTGCACATTCTGTGCAGGCTGATCTGTGCCAAAACTTTTTGCTATTGGTCAATTTTCTGTATGCCGAAGGCCCAGGCTACCTTATGATACAGTTGGTTGTTAGACATGATGGATTTTATGAATCCCTAACTATGTGATATCTTACTTGGTATGATACATCAAAGGGATGCATTTTGAAGCCCCCTTTTGCCAGCGCATGGCTCATATATTAATCACAAATCAATCAATCAAATGGTCAGATTTTATTCAATCACATTTTCTTTTTGACGGGGCTAGTGTTGAACAATTAGAAGTGAATTGTTGGATTGATTAACCCTGAAGCCGCTGAATAAATGAAATGAAAATTTCTACTCAATAGTGAAACCCCAAACACTGTGGTTTTAAAGTTGATTTCACAGGAGAGAAAATATTGTATCAGACAGTGTAGATCAAAGATCAGACTGCACATTCTGTGCAGTCTGATCTTGGGCTACACTGTCTACAAAAGGTCCATGAGTTGTGCTTAGCAGCTTAAGGTTTAATTTCATTTTCACCTCAAACTTGTCTAAGCTGTTGTTTACACTCTCAGGCCTTCAGATGGAAGAAATGATGAAGACAGATACTATAAGTCTGTGAAGGCAGTGCATTTTACATTTTATGCATATGAAGCAATTATGTTATATTTATTACTCTAACCTTATAACTAAGATATCTAATCCATATTGTTGTTATGTTTACCCTTTAAGCAAGGCATAAAACCAATGAATATTTTCAGTCTTGAAACATGACCCAAATAATTGTAATTCCCAGGTTGCTCTTGTCCAGAAAGTGTCTCAGCAAAGCAGACAGTGTAGATCAAAGATCAGACTGCACCTTTGGTGTAGCTTGGTCTTCATATACACTGGCAACAAAGGCAACCATAGTAGTGAAAGATGCTGTAAGGGTTGACTGATAATTTAGCCAAATTAGGATTCAAAATTAATATAACTTGCATATATATTACACATTACACAAGGGTTTGTATATGCTTATGAATATGTCTTACAAGTATATAGTATTAATCAAATAAAGGAAATGGTAAGATAACAGATTATAAAATCATAATTTAGAATTACACTTTGTGTAATATACAGAAAACCTTTTATATCTATTGCCACTATTAGGGTGGTGTCACATTGCTTGAAATATTATCTACTCCAGATATAGTAATACAGATTTTTCTCAAAAATTGTGCAAACTTGAAACATATATAGACATCAAATTTAATTGTTGACTTGTATGATATGTCTTTGAAAAGCTTGAAACCTTTCTGAGAAAAGAAAAAGATGCTGGTTACTAGCGTTTTGTTCTTTTCCTGCAATGCTTAAACAGCTTTCTTTCTCCGAGTTGTTTAAAGTGAAAATTGTGCAGTAAAGGGTTAATTTTGTGCATATTTGTCTCTAGCCATTAAACTATTTAAAGCCATTCAAAAGCTGAAGCAGCTGTAATGCCTTCAGAATGTTGTGTACAGGGGCTCAAGATGCTTTTACAACTGTCCAATGTTTTTACAATCAAGGCCCTAAATTTACTTATATTTTTTATGTCTTTACTCAGTTTCAGGTTGTCTTTGCAAAGTTTCAGGACAACTCTAACATACATGTTTAATATTCATGTCAAATAAAAGTCATGTACTTATCTTTCAGCCTTAAAGTGCTGGAACCAACTTGACTTGTTTTTGCTGACAATGTAGATCAAAGTCAGACTGCACAGAACGTGCAGTCTGATCTTTGATCTACACTGTCAGCTACTTCATTACATTTTCTGGCTAAAACAACCATGAAATGACAATATTTTGGATGTCTTTCTTCAATGAAAAGGTCCATTTCATAAATTCAGCACTGTAAGGGTTAAGGACTCTTTAGCAAATGCTATGGTACTCTATTCTACTACAGAAGACTTTCATGTGTCTGTTTGAATACCGGTATTTTGAAAAAGTTTGGACACTGTTTAGACTTAACTACTGGACACTTTTTCTGAAAGCCCCTCAGCTTCTTAACTTACTGTAAATATTAAGGTAATCCATACAACATTAATGTTGATCACATTCCGTCAGGTTGGACATTAGGATTTCAGAACAGATGCAAGCATTCAATGACCAAGGGCAAATACCAGGTCTTTAAATGCTTGCATCTGCACTGAAATCTTAATGATGAGCTGAAGGATCATGATCAATTTTTTCAATGCTGATGGATTACAGTGTCACACCACTATTCGTTTACTATTTTAAAAATAGAGCTTTACGATCTTTGACCCTCTGCTGTACTTTTCATTGGCAAACCCACAGCTATGCTGTTTATTTCTATCAAACATATGCCCAATGGCCCATATAAGAAGGTAAAAAAAAAAATTGCACCTGAACAGATTGCATTTTTTGCCTTTCCATCTGAAACACAACTACCCTTAAAAAACACAGTGAAAATTAGGCCCAGGTCCAGGTGGTAGACCATGTTCCTATATGTGGGAACAGGCACAAAATGTCCCCCAAGAAATAAATAACTTTCTCTCTGTTTCCATAGAAATCATCCAGTCAACTTCAGAAACACATTTTAGTCATGTCCTTCTATTTTCTCTCATAAAACAGAGCAGCAGAAGTGCTTGCTGTCAAATTTTTAAAAGGGACTACCAGTACTTTTGACTAAGTACTACGGTCCAGAAGTCTTTTGGGTTTTTTGTAGGTGTGTCCTTTGGCAAGACACTTCAGAGCCCTAGCCTAGTACTGGTAAAACCCAGGAAATACATGAATATGTGAGCTGTGGCTGTGATATGACTGAAATAATGTTGAAAGCAGCATAAAACACCATTCAATCAATCAATTAACGAACCAGAAGGAATTCAAAGTGGTGTTACACCTTACCTTAAACTCAGAGGGTCATCAGATGGCCCTGAGTTGCTCACTTGAGGTTTTTTGACCCAATATGGCCCATTTCTAATCCTTTCCAACATATCTAGAAAAACAGCCTTACAAACTTTCATGAGTATATTGCACTGAAAATGTGGTCTCTAGAGTGTACATATGCTTTCTCTAGGATTTGTCTCAGTGACCTCTTTTTTGACCCAACATGAGCCATTTTCAAACTCATTGTAGATATCATCAAGACAAATATTCTGACCAATTTTCATGAGTTTTGGACGTAAATTGTGGCCTCAAGAACGTACACAAGGTTTCTCTAAGATTTACTCCAGTGACTAATACTTTTTGACCCAATCTCGACTCATTTTTCAAACCTGTCCAAGTTATTATCAAAACAACATTCTGGCCAATTCTTATGAGTATTGGACTGAAAATATTGCCTGTAAAATGTATACAAGCTTTTGTAAGATTTGTGCTAGTCACCTTCCTTTTGAGACAAACATTCTGACAAACTTTTATGAGCACTGGACAGATAAATTTGGCCACTGAAATAATGTTGAAAATGGTGTTAAACACCATACAATCAATCAATCAACCCATCAGGTAGTTAAAATTTGTGATTGTATGGTAAAGAATTGAAGCACTCAAATTATTTTTGTATCGTATATGATTGGAGTTTATCGCCATTTTAACAGTAAATGCACCTACCCATGTGTTTCCTGGCTTTTTCACACCAGTACTGACACAACTTTCTTTCCAAGTCACTGACAGCTTTTCTGGTATGAATCAGATGTGAGAGGCGAAAGTTGCCAGAAAGAATCTTTGCCTCAACTGGGTATCGAACCCACACCCACCAGGTCAAGAGACAGATACACTGACCTCTGAGCTACCAGGCTAGGCGGACTGAGTCAAATCGTTGAAAAGTGGATTGCATTTGAGCAGCAAAACTTAGTCTGAGTAAAATTTTTTAACCCTTTACCACACAGTCCCAAGTTTTAATGACCCAGAGGTAGAAGCCCTTTAAAAACATTGTGGGAAGAGGAGAAATGCTGGTAACCATCATTTCCCACAATGCTTTCTACCCTATCAAAGACAGAAAACATCATTTTAGCAACATTTTATTTGTTGTCTGCAATTACTTTCAACTTTGGGTCGGTCTAAAATTTTGTCGTTTGGTAAAGAGTTAAGCATTCCCTGGGCATGTTATCAGTGGGGTTTGGACCCTTTTGTTATTTGATTTTGTTACTCAATGCTGACAAGTTGACAACCAGGAAAAGCATTGTGTTAACTCTTTACCACACAATCCCGACTTCTAACGACCCTGAAAAAGAAAGCTTTTGAAAACATTGTGGGAAAAGGAGAAAATGCTGGTAACCAGCATTTTCTCCTTTTCCCACAATGTTTTCTACCCTTCCTAAAACAAATTCCAACTTTGGAGTAACATTTATTTTGTTGTCTACAAATACTTTTAAATTGGACAAGGCTAAAATCTTGTCATGTAGTAAAGGGTTAAGGGAGAAGGATCTCATTTCGAGCAATTTCATGATTTGATCATAATATTTGAGCCGTATCCTAGGAAAAGGGATTTGATGCATCTGCAAGGGCATAAAATATCCACCCAGATCAGCCTGTGCAGTCCGCGCAGGCTGACCTGGGTGGATACTTTTTGCCATTGGTTAAGTTTCTGCATGTCAAAGGACCAGTGTATACCCCATGATTCAGTTGGCTGCTAGACAAAATTGATGTTATGGATCAAGAATTAAGAACTGTTTGGTATAACAGATCACAGAAACACATTAAACCCCTTTTGCCAGGGTGCCTGTCATTTCTTTTCTGTCTATGTTGTATTTTGGATTTTGTTACACAATTATGTTTTTTTAAATTTTATCTAATGTCTGCTTTACGGCTATTTTCTAAGTTTCATGGCAGTAAGTTATCTTATTTTGGTACAGGTGAAAGTTACCCGTTTTCAGATAAAGATTTCAGTCTGTCTAGACATTTATTTACTTAAGGCTTTTAACTCATTGATTATCTTTCTTCTGTATTCTGTGCCTTTCCTACTCGCACAATCATTTTACTCTTTAACTCCATATCAAACAACAAAAAATTTGGGCTCGACCAAATTGAAAGCATTCATAGACAACAAAGTAAATGTATCTCCAATGACAGTTTCTGTCTCTGATAGGGTAGAAAATGTTGTGGGAAAAGGAGAAACTGCTGGTTACTAGCAGTTTAGCCTTTTCCCACAATGTTTTCAAACGCCTTCTCTGTTAGAGTCATTCAGACTCGGGGCTTGTTTTGGAAAGAGTGAATAGGTGGAGAAATTTCAGACTTGTCCATGTGAACCCTTAAGATGCTAAATGGATGAAAGGAAAGTTTCCATTCTATAGTAAAATCCAAAATATTGCAATTTCAAAACTGATTTCAATGGAAATAGAATACAGTGTCAAGAGCAGACTGCTTGTTTTGTGCAGTTTGAACTTGATCTACATTATCCGCAAAAGCACCCCAGAGGCAGCTTAGCAGCCATAGCTTTAAAGCAATTGTAGACAATTAAATGTGGCTAAAATGATAGGAATTGTCTTAAAATTGGTAGGGAAGACAGTATTTTGGAAAAATGAGAAAATGCTGATGTCCAACATTTTGCAGCAATTTCTCCTTTTCCAATGGTGTGATAAAAATATTTTGCCAAATCACCATGTAATAATTCAATTGCTAAGCAGAGGGTAAAAGTTTACAGGCTGCGGAATTTCAATGGCTGTAGGATTATCTATGGATCCCAAGCTCAATTTTCTGCAAACTTGCTGTAGTTTGAGTAAATATTTGCAACTCTTTTCTATACAATTTTAATAATTCTCTTTATTCCGAACCCTCTTTCCCAACCCCCCCCATAACTGACAAGATTTGTAAAGCAATAGTTGGAACAAGAGGTAGTTTGTTGGAAAAAGAATAGTTGCCTTTAAAGACCACAATTTTTTCCAGTTTGTTGAGAAACAGTGTATGGGAAGACGGAAGCAAGCTAGAACAAAGGGCAAGTCAGAACTCTTTACCACACAATCCTGAATTTTAATGACCCTGAGAAAGAAGCCCTTTGACAACATTGTGGGAAAAGGAGAAAATTCTGGCTACTAGCATTTTCTCCTTTTCCCACAATGTTTTCTGCCCTTCCCAAAACAAACTTCCGTTTTTCGGTAACATTTATTTTGTAGTCTGCAAATGCTTCCAGTTTAGACCAGTCTAAAATTTTGTTGTTTGGTAAAGGGTTAAACAACCAGGGCTTTGGAATTATGGATTTTTCCTACTTGCCCATGGACAAGTTGGACTGAATTTTCTACTTGTCTGCAGTGAAAAATTGCTTGTCCTAATAAAAAGGGTCAGTACCTGGCTTGCATTAGAATGCCCTTAACCCTTTACTACACCATTCCAACTTTTAATGACCTTGAGGAAAGAGACCCGAAAACATTGTGGGAAAAGGAGAAAATGCATTGAGATATGAGAATTCCACACCTCTGCTAAACATGATGTTATATCTTCGGAGATGTGACTATGATGGCCTCATCACATTCTATTGTGTCTAACACTGTGAGAGGCGCTAGATATCCAGAGATGAAAAACAGGTCAAATTAACCAAAATTCATAACAAAAAATTAATTTGGACTATTTGTAACTCTTTTTAACCCTTATCCTGCTGAATAAAAGAAATGAAACTTTCAAACTGGTAGTATAAGCCCAACACTTTCCTGTTTCAAAGGGATTGTTGGAGGAACCATATCTCCTTATCGGACAGTGTAGATCAAAGATCAGACTGCACGTTCTGTGCAGTCTGATCTTGATCTACGCTTTCCGCAAAAGGTCAGTGGGTCGCGATAAGCAGCCTAAGGGTTAATATGGTAAAGGGTTAAAAAACTTGAAAAACACTTTTTGTTTTATTTTCCAGAAAGATGCATATACCATTTCCTACAAGAGATCAGATGATTTTGATGGTTTTTTGTAAGTATTTTTGTCTCTTTTTTAGTTTCGATAGATTGTCCAATCATTGAAAAACTTTTTTTAACCCTTTACCACACAATCCCGAGTTTCAACGACCCTGAGAAAGAGGCCTTTGGAAAACATTGTGGGAAAAGGAGAAAATGCTGGTAACCAGCATTTTCTCCTTTTCCCACAATGTTTTCTATCCTTCCAAAAACAAATTTCAATTTTTGGGTCACATTTATTTTGTCATCTGCAAATGCTTTCAATTTGGACTGGTCTAAACTTCTGTCGTTTGGTAAAGAGTTAAACCCTTAACCTACTAAGAAAAGAGAGACCTTACTTAAATTCTTTTCCAAACAATCCCATGTCCAATCAATGCTGAAGAAAGCAGCTTTTGAAGAGCAGCCTAAAACTTTGTTGTCTCAGATTCCATCATCCCCTATGAGCATTCCCCATCAGTGATTAGTGCAAGTGTGTGGCGCAGAGGAAGATATTACTTTTTGAATGCATTAGTAAAACCTATGTTGTAGATACTCAAATAACTGACATTTCTTATGAAAACATGTACTCTTTCAATGGTGGTAATCTTTATGAACTATCTCAATGAGACAAATCATGTCATTATCAAGGGTGTTCCTTGGGTGAAAAGTGAAGTCACCCTATTAGAAGGGCAATCTAGGGTCGTCCCTGATAGGCGAAGGTGATAGAGACAAAAATTTTGGTCAAGCCCAAAAGTATAGTTATGTGCATGCACTATAGTTGTGCTGACATTAACCAAAATGAACTCTTTCAATGTTGAATAAATAAATTGAATTTTCTAAAGACTACAAATGCAGTTTGAACTGTCTCTTAGAGACAGATCGGTCATAATCTAGAATAAAGCAGTGGACAGTGAAGATCAGAGATCAGACTGCACATTCTATATAGTCTGATCTTGATCTACACTGTCGATCTACACTGTCAACAAAAGCTTCTTGTATTGTGTGATAGTATGGAAAGAGTTGCCACTATTTTAGCTGCTGAGACCAATGCAGTCTCTTGCAAAGAGTGTAAGACAAGATCAGCCTGCTTTTTTGTGCATACTGATCGTGTATCACACACTTTGATGCAGCCATCTCAATCATCCCAAATGATATAATCCCATGTTTTTCTGACCCATCGAGAAAGAAGCAAAAGTCAAATCCAAAACATCTGCAGACGACAAAGTCAGAGTTGATACAAAAGAGCTTAAGCACTCTGATAGGGTAGAAAACATTGTGGGAAAAGGAGAAAATGCTGGCTACCAGCATTTTCTCCTTTTCCCACAATGTTTTCAAAAGTATTCTTTCCCAGGGTATTGAAAACCAGGGATTGTTTGGTAAAGGGTTAAAATGCAGAACATTTACCAAAAGCAAGTTGGCCAGTGTGAACTGTGCAGGCTGACCTGAGTCTATACTTTTTTTGCAGATGAATTAAGCCCCCTTTTCACAGAGCATGGCTTAAATATTAGCAATCTTTCTTCTCAACCGAAAAAGTTGATTCTGCTTATTCTGTCCTCCATGGGGGTTAATGAATGTACCATATATAGTTAGAAGAGGTAACAATAGTAAGAAAATAATTATGTATTATAGAGAATTTTTTCCTGATATCTCAGAATCTCATCCAGAGACTGGGAAGCTTCAAGTTATGGCTTCTCTGCAGATTGGTGACAAATTCTTGCCCCTTGAGGCTTGATGAACCAATTGCCTTGAAGTATTTCTTTTTACCTAGTCCCTTTAATCCTTTACCATACGATCCCAAGTTTTAATGACCCTGGGGAAGAAAGCTTTTGAAAACCTTCCCGGAACGGGAGAAAATGCCAGAAGTCAGCATATTCTTCTTTTCCCACAATGTTTTCTATCCTTTCAGAGACAGACTTCATCATTTGTTTTCTGCTAATGCTTTGAGTTCGGACATGTCCAAAGTTTTGTCATTTGGTAAAGAATTAATAGCCTTTCTCAACTTAACTCTTTACCAAACAACAAAATAGTCCAAATTCAAAAGCATTTGCATTCGACAAATTATAGGTGGCTCAAAGGATGAAATATGTCTTTGATAGGTTAGAAAACATTGTGGGAATAGGAGAAAATGCTGGTTACTACCATTTCTCCTTTTCCCACTATCATTTCCTCCTTTTCTCAGAGTTGTTATAACTCAGGCTTGTATGGTGAAGAGTTAAGTTGCTTTTGCAGCCACAGAAAGAACTAAGTTCATTTGTAAAAATTTAGAATTTGTAGAATCTGCAGATGCTTTGAATTTAGGAGAGCTTAACCCTTAAAGCGCTTTTCACGACTATAGTTGCCTTTGCGGCCAGTGTAGATCAAGATCAGGCTGCACAAAACATGCAGCCTGATCTTTGATCTACACTGTCCGCTTTGTTGAAACAATGTAGACAAAAGCAGCCATGAAATTGTAATTATTTGGGTTGTATTTCTAGTTTGAAACAGTCTGATAGGTTTATTGGGCGCTCTAAGGGTTAAAATCTGTTGTTTGGGAAAGGGTTAACTATTTACCTTCTGAACCAGAGTTAAAACATTATGACTTTGAACCATCCTTTTCCTCCCTCAAAACAGCCTTTTGAATTTTTCATGCTGTGAAAATCATTTTCTGTTAACTCTTTACCAAACGATTAAATTTTAGACTAGTCCAAATTGAAAGCATGTGCAGACAACAAAATAAACGTGACTCAAAAATTGAAAGTTGTTTTGGGAAGAGTAGAAAATATTGTGGGAAAAGGAGAAAATGCTGGTTACCAGCATTTTCTCCTTTTCCCACAATGTTTTCAAAAGGCTTCTTCTGCAGGGTCGTTAAAAGTCTGGATTGTGTGGTAAAGGGTTAAGGACTAATCAATAATACTACAGAGCAGTAAACACAAAGAAAGTTGGCAGTTACATGCAGTATAAAGGTACAAATTTTCAAGTTCAGTTAATTAACAAGTTGGCCACTTTTCCATCTACATATTTTTGTAAGACCAAGCATGATGTCATCATACTTATTTGAATATGATCCAACATAATTATTGGGTGTTTTAGATCACATGATGTTCCTACAAACCTTTGACTGGTATGAAATCTAAAAGTACCAAAGGAGGCTTTTAACCCTTTACGGCACATGCTGCCTTTTAACGCCCCTGGGAAACAGCCTTTTGAAAACATTGTGGGAAAAAGAGAAAATGCTGGTAACCAGCATTTTCTCCTTTTCCATAATGTTTTCTACCCTATCAAAGAAAACTTGCACCATTTGAGCCACATTGAAATTGACGTCTGCAAATGCTTTCAAGTTGGACAAGGCTAGAAGTAAATGTCATCTGGTAAAGGGTTATTTTACCAAATGAAGAGGATACCACTGAAAAATGATCCATGCTCTTTGAAAGGGGGCAGAAGTATCAGCCAAAGTCAGCCTGCTCAGGCTGTGTAGGCTGCGCAGGCTGACCTGGGCCGAACCTTTTTGCTATCAGTCAATTTTCTGTATGTCCAATGACCAGACTACTTCATGATTCGGTTGGTTGTTTGACAAAGTGGATTTTAAGGATCCCTAAATATGTGATGTCATGATAGTAATAATCCATTACGAAGATGCATTAAGCCCCTTTTGCCAGAGCATGCCTCGACTATTTTTTCTCAAATTTGTCTTTCTTCATTGCTGATTGTCTGCCAGCCATCGCATTTCCTAATTCAGTGATGTATTATTTTTGGAGCGTGATATTATGAATAGGCTTCTATAAATAAAGAGCACTTTGATTATGTGCCGAGTCTACAAGGTGTTTTATCAGGTATTTGGTTATATCAATAAATTCACACAGGGTTTGCCACTTCAACAGAAAATAATTGAAACAGATATATGATACTGTAAAAAATGACCCAGATATTCACCAAGTTCAGTATTGCCCAGACAAAAAAATCTCACAGAATATTGTAACTACGATTCAAGACCAGACTGCACACATTCAGTGCCCTCTCATCTTGATCTTTACTGTCCATAGAAGGTGCCATATTGCCAGTGTCAACCCTTTATCAGACAACAAAATTTTGCAATTTATTGAAATAATAAAGACTTGCACATGGCAAATTAATTGTGGATCAAATTATGGAATTCATGACAGGGGAGAAAAATTGTGGGAAAAGGAGAAAATGCTGGTTACCAGCATTTTCTCCTTTTCCCACAATGTTTTCAAAGGGTTTCTCTGTTATGGTTGTTAAACTGTTGGATTGTATTGTAAAGGGTAAAGGGCCCTTATGATGACTCAATTATTCAATCATCAGCATAAGCCACAAGTCCCCCCAGGTTTACAGAATGATGGAAGACTTTCTAAACCCTTCCTGACCTTGTTAACCCTTTACTGCACAATGACGCCTTTTAACGCCCCCTGGGAAAGAAGCCTTTTGACAACATTGTGGGAAAAGGAGAAAATGCTGGTAACCAGCATTTTCTCCTTTTCTCACAATGTTTTTTTTCCTGTCAAAGAAAAATTGCGCCATTTGAGCCACATTGAAATTGTCGTCTGCAAGCGCTTTCAATTTGGGCAAGGCTAAAATTTTGTCACCTGGTAATTGGTTAACATTTTGTGTCTCATTTATAACACATGGTAGTATTACATCTAATGAAGTCCAGAGTTTGCTTTCATACAAATAATGCTACTTTCACAATTAAAGATGTGAAGCTGGATTGCATCTGTTCAGTTAAAAGCTGGGGAAATCTGGCACATGAGTCTGGCAGCAGTTATTATCCTTGAAGCACTGATTAAATCCAGTGGACATTTTCGGTCATGAATAAAACCGAGGTAATTGTCATTTCATAGTTGCTTTTGTCTATAGTATTTAAGCAAAGGGGACAGTGTAGATCAAAGATCAGAATGCACATTTTGTGCCATCTGATTTTGATCTACACTGGCCGCAAAGGCAACTATAGTAGTGAAAGGCACTTTTAGGGTTAAAATCTTGCGGTGGTGGCTAAAAATTTAGTGGCAGAACAACACCAAATTCCCATTAAAGGTCTTTTTTGTACTAATCAAAAGTTAAGGGGTGACTGCTTTATTTTTTACAGTGTCATTCAGTTGATTGAATTTGTATGTCAGCAAGACACTATTCCTAACTGTTTTCAGGTGCCTGGACTGCAATAATTGCTTTATGATATTCTCCTTTACAAATTGTTTGGTCTCAGCCATGATATTGCAGCTAACCTTCCTGGTGCCTTTGGCACCCAGAAAAACACTTCTTAATGCACTGATGTTGTCAGGGTATCAAGTTATGTCTGTGCAAGCACCTGAGATGGCGGCTGTTTTGTCCTGCAAGGGCCACCTGACTTGCAAGGGTAAAGAAACTAAATGGTTACATTCAGTCACAAATTCATAAAAGACTAAAGAGGCTTTGTATCACTTTACGGAAATTGAATTTTATTTTCTTTCACTTCTGTCTTATCTGTTTATTGCAGTTCTAAATTCAGATATAAAATTCATTTTTACCATGACTTTCCAAGTCTGAATTATTCCTGTAGTGTCATCTTTGTCTTGTTAAAACGATAGGAATATCTGTCAAAGTATATAGATACACCATGTTAAAATTGTGTGACATATATTATTTCAATTTTGCATCTGTCTGATCACAATATATGACTTGACACTTTGTATTTATGAGAGCCACCAGGAAATTATATATTTTCAAAAGAGCAGTGTTTATGTTGGACAAACAATGCAATCATTGTTTTAAGTAAATCAATTTATTACTTAGGTGAGATACATAGAAAAAACAAAACAAAAAGTGGGGGGGGAATGAAAATATATGAGCCATATTCTGTGAAAAGGGGGCTTAATGCATCTGCAAAAAGTATCCAATGTCAGCCACAGACTGCAGGCTGACATAGGTTGAAACCTTTTGCTATCTAGAACCTTTCTGAATGGCTTGTTATCATGCATCATAGAGATGCTTTAAGCCCCTTTTTGCCAGAGCATGGCTCATATATGTGACACCTGAGGTTGTTAAGGATAATGTGCCATGTTTCCCTATATATAACCCTTTACCAAACAGTCCAGGATTTGATTAACCTGGAGGAAGATTAGTCTTTTGAAAACATAATGGGAAAAGGAGAAAATGCTGGTAATACCAGCATGTTTTCTACCCTTTCATAAAGAAATCCTATCATTGAGTCACATTTAATGTGTCATCTGCAAATGCTTAATTCAATATGGACATTCTTTACAGTCTTATCTGTCATCTGCAATACCTCCTGTTTTGGCCTATGATGTTGAAAGGTTTATAGTGTCTAAGGTATTATAGAATGGACATTCTCGACAGCACACAAAAGTAATGATAATGACAGACTTTACTGGAAACATTCCATATGTTACTGACAGAGCTGAAACTGAGTCATATTTTGAATCATTGGAGAAATGTCCATTGGCAAAGGACAATTTCAATTTAATTTTGAACAAGATTGATTGTGGCTCAAATGGTTGAAAGTGTCTTTGTAAGGGTAGAAAATATTGTGTGCAAAGGAGAAAATGCTGGTTACCAGGTGAATAAAGCTGGGAAAGCAATTGTATATTTTAGTATCTATATTTGCAGCCAGCAAGCAGAGTTACTTATAACTTCATCCTTAACATATACAGTACTTTTCAGTAACTTATGTCCAAGAATCTTATTTGCTGCTTGAAATACATGTGCTTTTTTGATTGGTTGATCAACTACTTTCTTTATTCAAAAGATCCATCAGAGTCTACATTTCTTTGGAGGCCACCATGTTGTGGGGCACTCAGTTGAAAGGTTTGCGATTTTGCTGAATGAATCCCTGCATATCTCAATCATGTTCTAAAATTAATTTGCAAATGAATTTTTTCACTGCCATGGGCAAAAACGGGGGCTTTCATAGATTGCATAAATTTAGATATGACTACCACATAGAAGATCTACACCATCCACTTGTTTAGTCGAGCCTGTAGGATGTTGTTTTCAGTAGATTGTCCTCGAGCAGTGAATGATGGAAAGAGGTTGAGTTTATATATTTGGCAGTGAAAGAGATAACTCCAGGGTATCAGCTGAACTTGACCATTATCAGTTGAGTACATAGCTGTCACAGATTTGCTACCAAGATGGTATCATGACCCATTTTTTACTTGACTGATAAACATTGTTTGAATCAATGTTAGGTTTCAAACTTTTGCTAACCCATTACCACAGCATAACAATCACTTATTTTTTTTACCTCTGCAGGGGACAGTTTTTTCAGAGCTTTGGCAAAAGTCACAATTTATTGTTACAAGCCTGCAGCCAGGAATGTAGCAAAGATGGACAGCCATGACCAAGGCCTGTGCCAATTAGCTTCTGTATATTTTGCCATTTCATTAATTTTGCTCTTCTCCCTTGAATTTTCTCCAAAAAGATGTACATGTCGATCTACTTGCAAGCAGGGATGAACCTATGTCTTGAAGGTGTCTGCCTGGCAGCGGCTATATGCCTGGAAGCAATTGCTCCTTTCCCCAAAATGTATTTCATATCAGGCAAAAAACAGAGTTTTCTGACATTTGACCCTTTGCTAAACAATCTTCTGGTTTAAAAAAAAAAAACTGAAGAAAAGGGCTTTTGAAAACATTGTTGTAACCAGCATTTTCTTCTTTTCCCAAAATGTTGTCGACCATTTTGAAGACACATCCCATTAATTTAGCCATGTTTCATTTGCCATCTGCAAAAGCTTTTGATGTGGACAAGTCTTTAATACAGTTGTTTGGTAAAGAGTCAAAGGACCAATTAAAGACATGGCCAAATTGAAAGCTTTTGCAAGCGACATAATAATTGTAATTAAAAAATAGAAAGTTGCCTTTGGAAGGGTAGAAAACATTGTGGGAAAAGGAGAAAATGCAGGTTACCAGCATTTTCTTCTTATCCCACAATATTGTCAGAAGGGTTCTTCCTTAGGGTCATTAAAACTCTGGATTGTGTGGTAAAGGGTTAAACATTTCATCGGTGTGTCATTCATTCCAGTTCATGATTTAAAAATGTACAAATTATTTCAGTCAATTGCTCTGTGAAAAGGGAATTTAATGCATCCACATACTAAAGTATCAACTAATGTCAGCCAGTGCAGTCAACACAGGTTGACATGGTCGTAAACTTTTTGCAATTGGTAAATTCTCTGCATGTCAAAAGACAGTTCTACCTCATGACTGAGCAGGTTTTCTGAGACCAACTGAATTCATATTATGAGAGGAATTGCTTGGTATAATGCATAGAGAAGATGATTTATTCCTTTACTTCACAATCCTGAGTTTTAACCCTTTACCACACAATGCCGCCTTTTGATGCCCCTGGTAAAGGAGCCTTGTGAAAACATTGTGGGAAAAGGAAAAAATGCTGGTAACCAGCATTTTCTCCTGTTTCCATGTTTTCTACCCTATCAAAGAAAAATTGCACCATTTCAGCCACATTGAAATTGTCGTATGCTTTCAATTTGGACCAGGCTAAAATCTTGTCGTCTGGTAAAGGGTTAATGGCCCCAAGAAAATTTAGGACTTCTGAAAACATTGTGGGAAAAGGAGAAAATGCTGATTACCACCATTTTCTCCTTTTCCCACAATGCTTTCTCCTTTTCGAAAGAAATGTTCCTTATTTGTGTAGCATTTAGTTTGTCATCTGCAAATGCTTTCAATTTGGACCATTTAAGATTTGGTCATGTTGTAAGGAATTAACCCTTTTCCAAACAACAAATTTTGGACTGGTCCAAATTGAAAGAGTTTGCAGACGACAATTTTAAATTTGGTGGAAATGGCAGAAAGGTCTCAAAAAGGGTAGAAAACACTGTGGGAAAAGGAGAAATTGCTCGTTACAAGCAATTTCTCCTTTTCCCACAGTGTTTTCAAAAGAGTTGTACTGCAGACATGCAAAAACCAGGGCTTGTTTAGGAAAGAGTTAAATCCCCTTTTCCGAAAGCATTGCTCATATATTTAGCTGTCCAATCTTCCAGTTGGGAATCTATTCATGTTTAATTCAAAAGGGTAATGAGTTTGCAGTGGGTAAATATATGTTATAGAAATCAAATCAGCCTGCATGACAAGCTCTGTGGTTTTTTTTTCAATGCTGCAATATTATAAAGGCTGCACCTGACTGTATACATGTAACTGTACTTTATCAATTTCCTTTTTCAAACTTGAGTGACTAAATCAGACAAAATGAACAATTTCCTGTTAGATCTTTCAATGGCTGAAAATACTGTCCAACTGAAACTTGGATAAGATTAATGTTTATCTGAAAGGCTTGCCTACACAAGCAGATGGTATTGATCAGACTGCACTTTCTGTACAGTGTGATCTTGATCTATGCCATCTGCAAGAGGTTAAAGCCATTTGAAAAGCTTGTGGGAAGAGGAGAAAATACTGGTAACCAGCATTTTCTCCTTTTCCAACAATGTTTTCAACACTTTCACCGACATTTACCGTAAATTCAGCAACATTCAATGTGTTGTCTGCACATGTTTTCAATTTGGCAAAGTCTAAAATTTTATCGTTTGGTAAAGAGTTGAACAAAATTTTATGAAGCTTGTGATTTTTTTTTTCAAATTTGGTCTTCCAGATGTCTGTGCATTCAGAGAAGTGAGAATGTTTTTGTTCGTAACCTTTCAAATATTTTGTGATTTGACAGCATACTGCAGCCATGCACTGTGCGGGCCTCTTGCCTGCTGCAACTTCTTTTTCACAGACTTTCCCCTTTATAACCTTACAATTATGCTAAAGTGGTATATATTAGGTTATATAGCACAAGTTTTCAAGTGCCTTTGTATGCAAGATGAAAACATTGGCTTGTACAGGAAGTAATGAGTAAACTCTTTACCAGACAATAAGATTTTTAGACTTGTCCAAATTGAAAGCATTTGCAGACGACATATTTAACTCTCAAGTGCTAAGCTCGACTTGAGGACCTTTTGGGAATAGTGTAAATCAAGATCAGACTGCACAAAATATGCAGTCTGATCTTTGATCTGCACTGTACGATAAAGAGATATATTTTCTACAAAAAAAAAAAAACTGACCTTTGAAATAGCAAAATTTGGGTTTTTACTATCTGCTATTTGCAGATGACATACTTACTTAGTGTGGCTCAGATGACTGAAAGTTAAAATCAAAATAATTGCCTGGCGGCACAATTGAGTTTTTCATCCTGCAGGCCAAACCATCATTAGAAACATTGTGGTAAAAATAGGAAAATGCCTGGTATAAGCTTTTCTCCTTTTGCAACATTGTTTTCCTGAAATTCAAAATTCCTACTGATAATGCCTATTTTACAAGGGTGATTTCAAATTGTCTGTTGCAGATTTGTTTCAGGCGGTAATAAATTAACTCTACAAAAGGACAAAAATGTTGACTTATCCAAACTGAAAGCATTTGCCGATGACAATTTGAATGCGACTCAAATGATGGAACTTGTCTTTGGTAGGGGAGAAAACATTAACTCTGTCAAACGGCACAAATGTAGACGTCCAAATCGAAAACATTTGCAGACGACAATTTAAATGTGACTAAAATGAAGGAAGTTGTCTTTGACAGGGTAGCAAACATTGTGGGAAAAGAAGAAATGCTGGTTACCACCTGTTTCTCCTTTCTCCATAATATTTTTAAAAGGCCTTTTCCTCAGGGTCATTAAAACTTGTGATTGTCTAGTTACAAAGGGTTAACCCTTTACCACACAATGCTGCCTTTTAAGGACCCTGGGAAATATGCCTTTTGAAAACATTGTGGAAAAATGAAGAAATGCAGGTAACCAACATTTTCTCCATTTCTTACATTTTTTTCTACCCTATCAAAGAAAAATTGCACCATTTGAGCCACACTGAAATTGTCGTCTGCATATGATTTCATTTTGGCCAAGGCTAAAATTTTGTTGTCTGGAAAGGGTTAAAGCAAAAATTGATTTCAGATTGATCTGCTTGTAATAAATCCAGGTGATGAACCCTTTGCCAAACAATCCATAGTTCTAACAACTCCTCAGGAAGATGGCTTTTTTGAAAAACATTGTGGGAAGAGGAAAATGTATCGGTAAACACCATTTTCTGAGACTTTCCCACAATGTTCATCTACCTTTCTGCAGACATACCCCATCGTTTAAGTCATATTTGATAATTATGTAATATTTGCAAATGCCATCAATATAGACAAGTGTAATATTTTTCTGTCTTATGAAAAGCGTTTAACCCTTTACTGCACAATGCCACCTTTTGACGCCCCAGGGAAAGATGCGTTTTGAAAACATTGTCGGAAAAGGAGAAAATGCTGGTAACCAGCATTTTCTCCTTTTCCCATAATGTTTTCTACCCTAACAAATAAAATTTCCACCATTTTCGCCAGACTGATATTGTCGTCTGCCAACGCTCTCAATTTGGACAAGGCTAAAGTTTTGTCGTCTGGTAAAGGGTTAAGGATGCAGGCAGGATGATGCATTTAGCAAATAAATTTTTCACTTGATAGATCACTTTTAAATGTTAATCCTTATCCTGTTAAATAAATGAAATGAAACATTCAAACTGACAATAAAAATCCAAATTTTGCCATTTTGAAAGGTAAATTTTGGTAAAAATGGTATCTCCTTATCGGACAGTGTAGATCAAAGATCACACTGCATGTTCTGTGCAGTCTGACCTTGATCTTCACTGTTGGCAAAAGGTCAGTGAGTCGCGCTCAGCAGTTTAAGGGTTAACACTGGAAGCACCTTTCACAACCTAACTCTTTACCAAACCACAAATTTTAGACAAATCTAAATTCAGACGACAAAGTAAGCGTTTTTCAAAAATTTAGATCTAACTTGTTTCGGGCAAGGGTAGAAAACATTGTGGGAAAAGGAGAAAATACTGGTTACCAGCATTTACTCCTTATACCACAATGTTTTAAAAAGGCTTTTCCTGAAGGGTTGTTAAAACTCATGATTCACAGTGTGGTAAAGAGTTAAAGCACATTTGCTGCCCGTGTAGATTAAGGTCAGACTGCACAAATTGTGACATCCAGTCGTTGGTCTATACTGTCTGCTTTCCAGAGGCGTAAGTACTGGACAATGCAATCCTTGAAACAGTAACTACACTTATTTACGGTCTTTTTTCTAGAAGTAAAATGCCTTTCAGGTTGTTTAAGGCTTTCTAACGTTAAAACCCTTACCAAACAGATTGGTTCCCCCCCACATTCACACATGTGGTTGAAAATACCCTTTGGATTGCAACAATTTAATATATTACACAGTTGCTTCTGTTACTGCAATATTTTCCAACAGTATCTCCGTATTGGCGAAAAGTACTTTCTTTTCCCTCAAATATTTCTCAAGTTGGCCTAAGTTGTAATGGCGTATCTCTGAATGCTTTGCCAAGCAGTCTTTAAAAAATTTTACGATCCTGAGGAAGACAGCTTCAGAAAATATTGTGGGAAAAGGAAAAAATGTTTGTTGCCAGCATTTGCTCCTTTTCCTACAGTGTTTTCCAACCATTTAGGGATGAATCCTATTTTTGGAGTCGCATCTAATTTGTTGTCTGCACATGCTTTCAGTTTGGACAAGTTGAAGTTTTTGTCACCTCTGGTGAAGAGTTAAAAATGGGGTGTCATGGTAGTAGATCATAGTTGAAAGCTGTAGCTTTCATGTGCGACTGGACTGCACTTAAACACCTTGATTGAAATACAGTGGTTTTTTTCCCTGCCTTTTTTTTGGTGCATCATCAGTGGATGATTCTTTTTACTCTTTACCACATTACAAATTTCTAGACTGGTTCAAATTGAAAGTATTTGCAGATGACAAATTAAATTTGACTCAAAATCTGAAATTTGTTTAACCCTTTACCACACAATTACAACTTTTAAGGACCCTGTATAAGAAGCCTTTGGAAAACATTTTGGGAAAAGGAGAAAATGTTGGTAACCAGCATTTTCTGCTTTTGCCACAATGTTTTCTACCCTTTCCAGAACAAATTTAAACTTCTCAGTCATATTTATTTTGTCGTCTGCCAATGCTTTCAGTTTGGACCACTATAAATTTTTGTTGTTTGGTAAAGAGTTAATGGAAGGGCAGAAAACAATGTAGGAAAAAAAAAGGAAAATTTTAGTTACAAGCATTTTCTCTTTTTTCCACAATTTTTTCAAAAGGCTCCCTTCTCAGGCTCTTTGAAAGACAGGATTGTGTGGTAAAAGAGTTTACCATAAATCACACCATCCCATGTTTTTACAACCAAGAGGAAGAAAGCTTTTGAAAACGTGGGAAAATGAGAAAGTGCTGGCGGAATGCTGTGGGAAATGCTGGAAAGCAGCATTTTCTCCTTTTCCAAGAATGTTTTCAAACCATTCCATGGACAAATCCTATCATTTTATCCACAATGTAATTTGTTGTCTGCTAATGCTTTCAGCCTTCAGCTTTAACCCTTAAAGCACCTTTCACGACTATAGTTGCATTTGCGGCCAGTTTAGATCAAGATCAGGCTGCACAAAACGTAGTCAAAAGCAATCATGAAATTGCAATTATTTGGGTAATATTTCTAGGATTAAAATGTCTGGCAGGTTTATTTGGCAATCTAAAGGTTAACTGTCTGATGAAGAGTTCTGAAAAGCCCCATAAGATAATGTTTTTGATTTATTCACAGAAATGTTGTTTGTGATTTATTCACATAAATAGATGGGGTTAATGTAAGGAAATGATTTGACAGTTAACCTGTTACCTCACAATCTTTAGTTTTAACAACCCCAGGGAACAGACCTAAACTTGTGGGAAAAGTAGAAAATGCTGGTAACCAGCATTTTCTCCTTTTTCCACAATGTTTTCAACCCCTTCAAAGAGAAATCTTATCATTTTAGCCATTTCTGATTTGTTGTCTGCAAAGTGGTGTCAGTTTGGACAGGTGTAGAATTTTTGTCATGTGGTAAAGTGGTATTAAACCAAATAACAGCACAATGCCGCCTTATAACGCCCCTGTGAAAGAAGCCTTTTGAAAACATTGTGGGAAAAGGAGAAAATGCTGGTGACCAGCATTTTCTCCTTTTCCTACAATGTTTTATACAATATCAAAAGAAAATTTCACCATTTGATCCTCATTGAAATTGTCGTCTGCAAATGCTTAACACTTAAGCTGCTGAATAAATGAAACGCAGATTTCTACTCAATACTAAAAGCCCAAACATTGCGGTTTCAAAGTTGATTTCTTCGGAAAGAAAATACTGTATCGGACAGTGTAGATCACAGATCAGACTGCATGTTCTGTGCAGTCTGATCTTGATCTACACTGTCCGCAAAAGATCAGTGGGTCGCGATTAGCAGCTTAAGGGTTAAAATTTGGACAAGGCTAATATTTTGTCCTCTGCTAAAGGTTTAAGCAGCACAGTATAATGGCATTGTCACTTTCTGTAAAGCACAGTGTGCTCTTGATCTAAATTGAGCAACTGACTTATTCATGTTGGTTGTCCATAGTTTACAAGGATAACTTACAAAGTTGTTTGCCTCAAATACTCTTCTGTTGATACCGAGTTACCATGCATTGTTAGCGCAGTTGGTAGTGTACAGGACTTAACCCTTTACCACACAATCCCGACTTTTAACGACCCTGAAGAAAACGCCTTTTGAAAACATTGTGGGAAAAGGAGAAAATGCTGGTTACCAGCATTTTCTCCTTTTCCCACAATGTTTTCTACCCTTTCTGAATCAAAATTCAATTTTTGAGCCACAATTGATTTATCGTCTACAAATGCTTTCAATTTGGACCAGTCTAAAATTTTGTCGTTTGGGAAAGAGTTAAGGACAGCTAAGGGTTACTGGTTCGAATTCCAAGCTTGGTCAGTTTCTTTCCTAAGATTGATGATAGTCATTGCTACAGGATTCATTCCTCTCTCACAGCTGATCATTGTTTTGAAAGCAGCCAGTGGCTCTGGAAGAATATTGTGCAAAGTACAGGGTAAGAAGAAACTCAGAGTGGATAGGTGGACTTGTTTCCTTGATATAACTGAAATCATTTTGAAACAGCCTTAAACACCATTCAATCAATCAGTCACTGGTACTGATTTATACTTCATATTATCTTCAGATATAAAGGGGAGGCAATTATAAATGCTCCACCTGCCACAGTCTTCCAGTATGTGGATCCATTGCCAGATGGAAAGCGTGGACAGTGGGATTCAAACATGAAGAAGATAGATATTGTTGAAAAGATAGATGAGGTAAGTCTTTCATGTAACCCTTTACCACACAAGCCCAAGTTTTAACATCTCTGAAGAATAATGCTTTTAAAAACATTGTAACCAGCATTTTCTCCTTTTCCCACAAGGTTTTCCGCCCTATCAAAGAAAGAAATTATTATCAGACACATAATTATACCCATACTTTTAACCCTTATCCTGCTGATATTAAGTTGAATAAAACTTTCAAGCTGATAATAAGAACCCAAATAATGTTATTTCAAAGTTGCCTTTAGGGAGAAAAATATCTCCTTATTGGACAGCGTAGATTCAAGATTAGACCAAATGTTCTCTACAGTCTGATCTTGATCTACATTGTCCGCAAAAGGTCAGTGAGTCGCGCTTAGAAACTTGAGGGTAAAGTCACCAAATAAACACAACTGACATTTTCAGTCTAGAAATATTTAGACCCAAATATGTGCAATTTCATGTACACTTTCATCAACAGTCTATTAGCTAATTAGACAGTGTAGATCAAAGATGAGACTGCATGTTTTATGCAGTCTTATCACCACTGACACTGGCAACTGTAGTTGTGAAAGGTGCTTCTTTAAGGATTTAATGGTATGAATTAAATTTGAAATTTGTCTGCACTTTGAATATTTCTTCCCCCCCTCCCCCCATTGTTTACATTAAATTTTGGCAACTGCATGGTTTTAACCCTTTACCACACGATCCATACTTTTAGCGACCCCAAAAGAGAAGACCTTGATAAACATTGTGGGAAAAGGAGAAAATGCTAGTAACTATTTTCTCCTTTCCCCACAATGTTTTTTACCCTATCAGAAACAGAAATCATCACATGAGCAACATTTACTTTGATGTCTGCAAATGCTTTCAATTTGGTCTCCTCCAAAATTTGATCGTTTGGTAAAAAGTTAAGGGCCATATAAACTCCACCTCTTTCATCCAGTTACAATCCTCTGGAACTTAGAAATATTTTAATCTTGAAGGCGCAACTAAACAAGTAGGTGGTAAAGATCCGAGGTTGGACTGCTTGCTTTGTGCAGTCTGTTCTTGTCTATTCAGTTTGCCAAAGACATCAAATTTTTGGCATATGGCTTTGCGAGGGTTAAAAAGTTGTAATTTTGCAGTACCTGTCTGACTTGAAAGAATGTATATAATGTCTGATCTTACATTACATCAAAGAACACTGTAATTATGCCTCTCTGTTATTTTCTTTACTGAAGCTTGACTTTTAAAATTGGTAATTACAAATCTTTGTTGTTGTGGCTGACATTTTATTGCGCAATTTGCCATTGTGTGATGTTCAGCCTCACTGTTTGGACAGATTACCCCTGTATTAGTCACAAGAACATATATTTTACATTCAGTTTGTTTATATGTTGTTTTACACTACAACTTTTAACCAGACTGTTATGTCTTTACCTCACAATTCCGTTCTTAAACAACCCGGAGATAGACACCTTTGAAAAACATTGTGGGAAAAGGAGAAAATGCTGGTAACCAGCATTTTCTCGTTTTCCTTCAATGTTTTCTACCCTATCCAACAGAAATTTTAATTTTTGAGTCACAATCATTTTGTTGTCTGTAAATGCTTTCAATTAAGGCAAATCTAAGATTTTGTCATTTGGTAAAGTGTTAATTAAATCTAATAGGTTATTAACAAACCAATCGGTTGATGGATCCAGTTTGGTTTGAAGGCAAGTATAGTAAAGACCACAACAAATACTGGCATAAAATTACTGAATATTCATATATTAGACTCTCCCTCATAATGAACACTCCCCCAGCTTTTTCTAACTGAAAATAGACTTATCCCATGGCCATTATCCATCAATTGATCAAGTTGAAATGAATCAGCTTGTAAATAAGCAGACATCAGCATCATCCTAATTTTGTCATGGATCAGTGTCTTTCAGATCATTCTCTATATCTCAATACTTATCCTGCTAAATAACTAAAACGACACTTTAAAGTTGATAGTAAATACCCAAATTTTGCTGTTTCAAAGGTATTTTTGGTATATATAGATATCTCCTTATCGGACAGTGTAGATCCAAGATCAGACTGCACATTCTGTGCAGTCTGATCTTGATCCACTCTTTCCACAAGATTTCAGTGAGTCGTGCTTAGCAGCCTAAGGGTTAAAATACATGTATACGCTTTCACATACACTCAATTTATCAACTCATTGAAAAGAATTTTTAGAAAATAAAAAGAGTCATGCTGTTGCAAAAGGGAGTTCATTGCAGCTCCATGACACATTATACAATCAAGTCATCATGTAATTAAGGATCAATAAAATCCATTTTGTCTCACAACTGACCGAATCATAAGGTAGATTGGTCATTTGACATGCAGAAAACTGACTGATAGCAAAAAGTATTGACCCAGGTGACCCTACGTGGAACGTGCAAGCAGACCTGGGCTGATACTGTTGCAGATGCATCATGCCCCCTTTTCACAGAGCAAGGCTCAAATATTGAAATGAAATATCCCAAATTGATCGTGGATAATTCTTTAACATCAAATCACAATTGGAGGTAAAATGGATAAAATTGCAGTTTTCTCACTTGCTAAATGGCTTGAACCCCACCAGGATTGACTAAATTCCAGGCAGCAATGTTTGAGATTCATCCTTGAAAAAATTTGCTACGCTTTTTTCGCTATGTTTTAACACCTCTCTGTTTGAAAAATGTAAATCCAAATTAAATAGAGAATTGATGGTATTTTGATTCCAGGCTACAAATATGTCTTGGAAGGGTAATTGGGTCATAGCCTAATTTTGTACTAAAATATAGTTTCCCAGAAAAGATTCTATAATTGTCAGAGGAAATATGTCTGCAAATAAACACTGCAGTTAGCTTCACTGTTAGAACACTGAGTACACTGCCATTGTAGTAAGTTCAGATCAAGATTGAACAAACCAATCTGTGCAATCTTGTCCTGGAACTTCACCGCCATACTTTTGTTTTTACCGTTTCCTTGCCATAGGCAGAAGCAGAGACTTTTGCAGACAGCATATATGAGTAGACCAAGATGATACAGATATACATTTCACTTGTTTAGTCAATAAATGTCTGATAAAAGTTTTCTGCGGATAGTATTTTCAGCTATTGAAAGAAGTCAAGTTGGTATACTTTTCAAGCCTCATGTCATTGGTCATCTACAAACCCTTTCAATATGGACAGGTGTAAACTTTCATCAGCTGGTTAGAAGTTAACTTACAGACATCCAATTAGCTCTTTACCAAATGACAAAATTTTGGACTCAACCAAATTGAAAGCATTTGCAGACAACAAATTAAACCTAGCTCATATGATGATTTTTGTCTTTGACACGGTAGAAAACATTGTGGGAAAAGGAGAAGATGCTGGTTACCAGCATTTTCTTCTTTTCCCACAATGTTTTCAAAAGCTTGCTTTCTCAGGATCGTTATAAGTCGGGATTGTGTGGTAAAGAGTTAAACCTTTACCACACAATACCGACTTTTAACGACCCCAAGAAAGAAGCCTTTTGAAAACTTTGTGGGAAAAGAAGAAAATGCTGGTAACCAGCATTTTCTCCTTTTCCCACAATGTTTTCTACCCTTCCAACAACAAATTTCAAATTTGGAGTCAAATTTATTTTGTCGTCTGCAAATGCTTTCAATTTAGACAAGCCTTAAATTTTGTCGTTTGGTAAAGAGCTAACTCACAGACAGGCAATTAACTCTTTACCAAATGACAAAACTTTGGACTCAACCAAATTGAAAGCATTTGCAGACAACAAATTAAACCTAGCTCATATGATGATTTTTGTCTTTGACAGGGTAGGAAACATTGTGGGAAAAGGAGAAGATGCTGGTTACCACCATTTTCTCCTTTTCCCACAATGTTTTCAAAAGCTTACTTTCTCAGGATCGTTAAAAGTTGGGATTGTGTGGTAAAGAGTTAAACCTTTACCACACAATCCCGACTTTTAACAACCCTGATGAAAAAGCCTACTGAAAACATTGTGGGAAAAGGAGAAAATGCTGGTAACCAGCATTTTCTCCTCTTCCCACAATGTTTTCTACGCTTCCTTAATCAAATTTCAATTTTTGAGCCACCATTGATTTGTTGTTTGCAAATGCATTCAATATGGACGGGTCTAAAATTTTGTTGTTTGGTAAAGAGTTAACCCTTTCCCAAACAAGCCCTGGTTTTCACGTGTCTGCAGTACAAGTCTTTTGAAAACACTGGGGAAACGGAGAAATTGCTCGTAATGAGCAATTTCACCTTTTCCCACAGTGTTTTCTACCCTTTTTGATAACTTTCTGCCATTTTCATCAAATTTAAAATTGTCGTCTGCAAACTCTTTCAATTTGGACCAGTCCAAAATTTGTCGTTTGGTAAAGAGTTAACCTGCTAAATTAATGAAATGAAATTTTCTAGTCGATGGTAGGAACCCAAATGTTGCTATTTCAAAGTTATTTTTCAGGAAAAAAAATATCTCCTTATCGGACAGTGTAGATCCAAGATCAGACTGCATGTTCTTTGCAGTCTGATCTTGATCTACACTGTCAGCAAAAGGTCCTTGAGTCACGCTTAGAGGCCTAAGGGTTAAATGTTATGAATGTATCACAAGTTTTCAAATTGTTACCACAAAAATGCCTCCAATATATTTAACGTTGCGTTTCTGATCTTGATCTACATTGTCCGCATAAGCATGAAGATAGCCCTCAACCTGACAACAGTTCTGGAATATTATGCAGCATGCTTATTGTATAACAAAAAACATGGCATTTACCCGATTTGAATCAAGATAATGTCAGCACTGTTTTAGTTACTCAGTTATGTTTATATCAGCTCTTTCCTTCATACACTTATAAAGGGTTTTAACCCTTCATCAAATAATCCAGAGTTTAAACAACCTTGAGGGAGAAGGTTTATGCAAACATTAGGGGAAAAGGAGAAAATGCTGGTTTTTCTACCCTTCTAAAGACAAATCCCATCATTTGATCCACTTTCATTCTTTTGGTCATTGGAAAATGCTTTCATTATAGATAAGTCTGAATTTTTGTCAACTGGTAAAGGGTTAAGGGCTGCAATTCTTTCCTGAGTCTCACATTAACTCTTTACCAAACGACGAAATTTTAGACTAGTCCAAATTGAAAGCATTTGCAGACGACAAAATAAATGTGACTCCAAAGGTAAAATTTGTTTTGGGAAGGCTAGAAAACATTGCTGGTCACCAGCATTTTCTCCTTTTCCCACAATGTTTTCAAAAGGCTTCTTTCACAGGGTCGTTAAAAGTCAGGATTGTGTGGTAAAGGGTTGATAGAACTAGGAACAGAATCCCCTAAGATTTCTATTCTGCATCCAATGGACAAAACTTCAGTTAATGCTTTACTACACAACAAAATTTTACACTCGTCCAAACTGAAAACATTTGCAGAGGATAATTTCATTGTGGCTCAAATGATGCGAATTTTCTTTGATAGAGTAGAAAAAATTGTGGGAAAAGGAGAGAATGCTGGTTACCAGCATTTTCTCCTTTTCCCACCATGTTTTCAAAAGGCTTCTGCCTCAGGGTCGTTAAAAGTCGGCATTGCGTGGTAAAGGGTAAAGGGTTAAGAGTTCAGTATTTTAACCCTTAGGCTGCTAAGCCCGACTCAAGGACCATTTGTGGACAATGTAGATTAAGATCATATTGCACAGAACATGCAGTCTTATTTTTGATCTACTCTGTCGGATAAGGAAGTATCTTTCTGAAAAAATTACCTTTAAGGTAGCAAAATTTGGGGTTGAACTATCGGCTTGAAAGTTTCATTCCACATATTTAGCAGGATAAGGGTTAAAGTAAAGAAATGCTTGGTATTGGAACTGGGAAGCTGTCTCGTTTACTCCAGCTTTTTGGTCAAGACCATTGGAATGAAATGCAAGATTTTCAACACACTATTCTTGTTTTAATCTCCCAGTCCATTGCACCCATTATCTCTGGTCCTGAACATCCTAATCTAGAATCAAGATTTTATCTGTATTACATAAACTCAAACAAGAACAAAGTCTAAATTGTTTGCTTTGCCAACCAGTCTGAGAGGCCTTTTTATGAACTGTATTAGTATAGCATTGAACATTAAATATACAGGTAAAGGCAGTTTTCCAGAATTGCTGAAAATTAATTGCCAGGGGACTAAAGTAATCTTCTACCACTGACAATCGTTTTTGACATTGTTTCTATAGGGGTAGTCGCTAGTGGCAAGGAAAGACTGTGATATAGGAAGTACAGGTATCCCTTTACCACACAATCCCGACTTTTAACGACCCTGAGAAAGAAGCCTTTTGAAAACATTGTGGGAAAAGGAGAAAATGCTGGTAACCAGCATTTTCTCCTTTTCCCACAATGTTTTCTATCCTTCCCAAGACAAATTGCAATTTTTAGTCACATTTATTTTGTCGTCTGCAAATGCTTTCAATTTGGACTAGTCTAAAATTTTGTCATTTGGTAAAGGGTTAAACAGTCTTTATAATTATACCCAGGAATGCATGGATAGATTCATGCACCACCTAGTACAAAGAACTGTCCCCGAATGTGATTTTAGTTTTTGAAGGTTTGCATCTGGGTACTGAAACAACTGCGAAGAAAAAAAAAATGGGAGAAATCTCCACACAGGTTTTATGCCCATGTTTAAACTATTATATCTTCACAAATTGACGACAAAACTAGAATTTTAACATAGCTGTTGCATGAGTGTGTTCAATGATCCTTCGTTACAAATACAAATATTTTCAATTTAACCATTTACCACACAATCCCGACTTTTAACGACCCTGAGAAAAAAGCCTTTTGAAAACATTGTGGGAAAAGGAGAAAATGCTGGTAACCAGCATTTTCTCCTTTTCCCACGAAGTTTTCTACTCTTCCCAGAACAAATTGCAATTTTTGAGTAGCATTTATTTTTTCATCTGCTGAAACTTTCAATGTGGACTGGTCTTAAATTTTGTCGTTTGGTAAAGAGTTAAATGCTAAACATAAGAAAATTACCAGTAATCTTTTTCTCAAGATGTCTATGTTTTGCAAAATAGACATAAAGTGGCTGCCAATCACAGTAAAGTTTGTTTATAAGTTTTTTTCCCAGATTTAGATGACAATGAACAATCTCTAAAAGCGTTTTACCTAATGGAATGTTTAATCCTTTGTTCTTGGTAATGCGAATCACTATAAAATATTTGCATTTCGATGCAGACTGAACAGATGAAAGTCAGTAAACCGCTGTAACTTTTCTCCTGGAAAATTCACAATGGTACGGTGCCCAATAATGAATGTCCAACTAGAAAAGAAGCATCATTATGATTAATATTGAGACTAATACACCACCTTGACATAACTGAAGTAATGCTGAAAATGACTTTTAACCCTTTCCCAAACGACAAATTTTGGACTGGTCCAAATTGAAAGAGTTTGCAGACGACAATTTTAAATTTGATGAAAATGGCAGAAAGTTCTCAAAAAGGGTAGAAAACACTGTGGGAAAAGGAGAAATTGCTCGTTACGAGCAATTTCTCCTTTTCCCACAGTGTTTTCAAAAGACTTGTTCTGCAGACACGTGAAAACCAGGGCTTGTTTGGGAAAGGGTTAAACCCCTTACAAATGCACATACTTGTAGTAACTAACAGTTTTTGGTGATAAAGATGATTTAGGCAATAAAGGAATAAACAGGAGTCAGCAACATTGTAACAGGTAATTTTACAGGTCACTGTACAATCTAAGATTCATTATCTTACACCCTTTAACCCTTTACCTAACAATCCAAGTTTCAACAAACCTTAAGCAGAACGTCTTTAAAGAATACATTCTGGGAAATGGAGAAAATGCTGGTAATCTCCATTTTCTCCTTTTCCTAGAATGTTTTCTACTTTTCCGAAGACATATCATTTGAGCCACATTTTGCTTGTTGTCTGCAAAATGCTTTTTTAATTGGCGAGCACTTTGTTCTCAGATAAGGGGTAATTTGTTATAACTTAGATTTCTTCAATGATCATACAAGATCAGATCATACAGAATGTGCAGTCTGATCTTGAATCTGTAATGTCCTCTTTTTTGTGAGATATCTGACAAAAAACAACCATCTGTTTGCAATATTTGGGAATTTTTACCCTAACTAAAAATTTTGGTTTTCATTATTTGCAGCTGTAAGGGTTAACACATTCTTAATAAATAAATAAAACATTATTGAAGGCTTTGACAAACATTGTGGGAAGAGCAGCTTATGCCTGTTACAAGAAATTGCTCTTTTTCTCATCATTTTTCTCCTACATGGTTTAAAAATCAGATTTTCCTTTTCTTTACCCTTTGGCAATTCGTACTCTATTAATACCTTTTAGTAGGTTTAAAAAAAATGCCTTCATGGTAATCAATTTAGATACATATCTTATTCCTTAGGCTTTTTAAAGCAGGACTCACCTTTTGCAGACAGCATAGATCAAGATCAGACTGCACAAAATGTGCAGTCTGATCTTGGATCTACGCTGTCCGATTAGGGAATGTCTCTTCTCCAAAAATACCTTTTGAAATGGGAAATTTGGGTTTTTTACTCTCGGCCAGAAAGTTTCATTGCTTTTATTTAGCAGGATAAGGGGTTACACTGTTACTTCTTTCACTGAATGCTTGATTGTGGTAAAACATCGGTTTAACCCTTAGAGCGCCAGATAAACCTATCAGACATTTTCATCCTAGAAATAAGACCACAATAATTGCTGTTCATGGGTGCATTTGTCTACAGTGTTTCAGCAAAGCAGACAGTGTAGATCAATGATGAGGCTGCACGTTTTGTGCAGCCTGATCTTGATCTATACTGGCTGCAAAGGCAACTTGTCGTGAAAGGCGCTTGAAGGGTTAAAAGCCATTAAAATATCATTAAAACCGTTGTAATTTGAGCTTAACCTTTCTTTTCAAGACATTTCACTACGATTGATATATTTGCTATCATATTGGTACATTGTTTGAAGGTCAAACTTGTGAATTAATGTAGCCAGCCTTTAACATGCTTTCACATGTACATGTATTTAGGAATTGTGCAGTATATAACTCTTTACTAAACAACAAAATTTTAGACTTGTCCAAATTGAAAGCATTTGCAGACCACAAAATGAATGTGACTTAAAAATTAAAATTTGTTTTGGGAAGGGTAGAAAACATTGCGGGAAAAGGAGAAAATGCTGGTTACCAGCATTTTCTCCTTTTCCCACAATGTTTTCAAAAGGCTCCTTTCTTAGGGTTATTAAAAGTCGGGATTGTGTGGTAAAGGGTTAAGACCCATTTTAACAGTATTCCAGTAAACTCTTTGCCAACCAATCCAGTATTTTCTTGACCTTGAGAAGAAGGCTTTTGAAAAAAATTGTGGGAAAAGAAATAAGTGCTGCTTACCAGCATTTCTCCCCTTTTCTCTGAAGAAGAAGGCTTTTGGAAACATTCTGGGAACAGGAGAAAATGCTGGTAACCCGCATTTCCTTTTTAGCTCAACTGAGCACAAAGTGCTCAGGGTGAGCTTTTGTGATTGTGCATTTGTCCAGCGTCCTGGGTGTGTCGTCCATTCTGTGTTGGTCAACATCTACTTTGTGTGCACTCTAGAGGCCACATTTTCGGCCAGATCCTCATGAAACTTAGTCAGAATGTTTGTCTGGATAAAGGCTTGCCCAGATTTGAAATTGTTGGTCACTGGGCCATATCTTTAAAAAATCTTTGGTGCACTCTAGAGGCCACATTTTAAGCTATATATATGTACTCATTAAACTTAGAATGTTTGTATGGATGAAATCTCGGACAAGTTTGAAATTTGGTCACGTTGGGTCAAAAAGTAGGCCCCTGGGCCAGATCTTAGAAAAATTTTGTGTGCACTGCACGGGCCAAATTTTGTGCCAGATTCAGAATTCAAAAATAGGTCACGTTAGTCAAAAAGTAGATCACTTATACTCATGTGTTTTACATCATCACAACCAAGATCTTTTCAGCTTTATCAATCCTAGATGACCTTACTCAGGTGAGCACTTTAGGGCCCTCTTGTTTCACGATGTTTCCAGTTCTTTCAAAGAGGCCACATATTTAGTTGAGATACTCATGAAACTTGGTCAGAATATGATACTTGATAATATCTTGGAAAAATTTGAAAATGGGCCATGTCTGATCAAAAATAGGTCACTGGATCAGATCTTTAAAAAACCTTGCAGATACTCTAGAGGCCACATTTTCAGTGCAATACTCATTGAAATTGATCAGAATATTTGTCTTGATCATATCTTGGACCAGTCTGAAAATTGTTCATGTCCGGTCAAAGAGTTTGAAAATAGGTCACGTCTGGTGAAAAGATAGGTCATTTGGACAAATCTTTGAAAACCTTGATTTGAAACTGAGTCACATCTGCTAAACAAGTACATCCCTGGCACAAATTCCTAGAAAAACCCTGTGTGCACAATAGAGGAAACTCTGTCGGTCCTATATTCATGAAAGTTAGACAGAATGTTTGTCTTGGTGATATCTGGGACCATTTAAAAAGTGGGTCATATCTAGTAAAAAGGTAGGTCACAGGGACATATCTTAGAAAAAACTTGTGAACACTCTAGAGCCCACATTTTCAACAAAATACTGACAAATGATCTCAAAGGTACATAATGCTCAGATAAGCAATTCAGGGCCATCATGATCATCTTGTTTGAAGCCACTGACTGCTCTCCCACATGAACAGATTTGAATAATTGTGTTTATTTTATATTGAAATGAATCCTGTCAATGTGACTTTTATCAATCATTGGAAAGGATTTTGTCCAAGCCTGGATTTGAAATCAAAACCCACTGAGCTGCTAATGTTCTGCCCTTCGTTAATGCTCTGAAATTGAAAGATTCATAATCCTCATCCAAGAATGTTGGAGAAAAAAAAACACTTTATGGCATTGGTAAAGTTGATATGTAAAGAGAAATGCTATTGGAAAATTCAGTGCCATCTGCTACAGAAATTGTTACATGGTAGAAAAAAAACCGCCAACCTCTGTGCACTTGTTGAACTTTGATAAGTGATGGCTTTAACTTTCATTATGACATTTTTTTGTGATGAACTTGTCATGTTGAAGGTTATTTTCAAAAGCAGTTTACCACTGTCATGACAGGTAATGCCTTATTGTTGTCTCTCTGTGAGAAAGCAGCCAGTCTTGCATCTAAAAGTCTTTGGTATTGTGTTAAGTGCTGGTAGAGAAACTTCAGGAACAATTGGGTAGGTGCCTAAAATGGCCAGTACGAGATAACTACAGTATAATCTGAATCAGTAAGCCACTTGTGTTAGGCAAGCAGCTTTTATTAGAAAGCTACAGTCAAACCTGATAAAGCAAGTGAAGTATATCAAGCAGTAAAGAGATACTCAGAATTTGCTTGCTTAACCCTTTACCACACAATCCGGACTTTTAACAACCCTGAGGAAGAGGCCTTTTGAAAACATTGTGGGGAAAAGGAAAAAATGCTAGTAAACAGCATTTTCTCCTTTTCCCACAGTGTTTTCTTCTCCATCAAAGACAGAAATCATCTTTTGAGCTACATTTATGGTGTCGTCTGCAAATGCTTTCAATTTGGTCGAGCCCAAAAATTTTGTCGTGTGGTAAAGAGTTAACTGTTAAAGTGCCTTTTACAACTGTAGATGGCTTTTTGGCCTGTGTAGATAATAATCAGACTGCACAAAATATCCAGTCTGATTTTTTATCTACACTATACACTAGGCTGAAAACTCTGTAGACAAAAGCAACCATGAAACTGCAATTATTTGGGTTTTAGTGCTAGACTAGAAATGACTCTTGGGCTTATTCTGCACCCTAAGAGTTAAGACATGTGCTTGTTTAGTACAGATACATTTCAACATACTGTCCTTCATTAGGAGCCTAAAACATGCATTCTTAGTACAGATATGTTACTAGACAGAGACTCTTACTATTAGACAGGTTTTACTGTATTCTGAAAGTTAATCAAAGATTTAGCCAATTATCTTGCAACATATACCTGTATAAAGCAAGTACCTGTCTAATGCAAGATCAATTTTGAGTATTGCCAAGGTGCTTGCTAAGTACAGGTTTGACTGCACTGTTGAACCCCTCCCCTCTACCCCCTTCCCCCAAAAAGGACAAAAAAAAAATATATTCCTACCATTTCTAATCATGTCCTGCATTCAAGCAATTGGTAATTCTTTTCAAATATATTACTTTCATGTTTTGTCAAATGCATTGCTTAGCACTGAATGAATGGTGATTCATTTGTCGTAATTTCACCTTTATCTAAAAGCTAGAAAACATCCAAGGATAAAGCAGGGATTCAAACTCTCATTTCATGCGATACAAGCCTGGAACGTTATAGCTACCTGACATTATTTGTGTCTGCCTGTGTGTGGGTGTGTGACATCCCAGGGTTTGACAGTCATATTAACCCACTGACACTTGATGTGCCAGATAAACTTAACTCTTTACCAAATGACAAAATTTTAGACTGGTCCAAATTCAAAGCATTTGCAGACGACAAAATAAATGTAGCTCAAAAATTGAAATTTGTTTCAGGAAGGGTAGAAAACATTGTGGGAATAGGAGAAAATGCTAGTTACCAGCATTTTCTCCTTTTTCCACAATGTTTTCAAAAGGCTTTTTGTTCAGGGTCGTTAAAACCCGTGATTGTGTGGTAAAGGGTTAACTGACATTTTCATTTTGGAAATAGAGGGACCTTATAATTCAAGGTTACTAATGACCAGTTGAGTAAAGAGGATGGTGTAGATCAAAGATCAGACTGCATGTTTTGTGCAGTCTGACCTTGATCTACACTGGCCACAAGTGTGACTAAAATATGGTGAAAGATGCTTTAAGGTTAAAATCCTTTCAAATTCTATTAAAGTGACAGATTGTTGCCGAAGCAACTTGAGTATAATGGAGAAAATAAATATGAGCAATTTTCACAAAGCGGGGAAAATTAATTGCTCTTTTTGAATGATAAGGGAAACATTGATAGAAAAGTAACAATACAGCTTGAAACAAGGCAGGTTCTCTGTTTTCCATTACGATTTTAAACAGTTGTGAACAGTATCAGCATTAGCAACTTCATTACATCTGATGGGTCTCAAGCTTGAAGTGTTGTAAACGCTTTCCCAAATTCAGAACATCTGCAGACTACGAATTCAAAATTGGTACATAATACATGTATAAGCTTAGGTCTCTGATAGGGTAGAAAACATTGTGGAAAAAGAAGAAAATGCTGGTTACCAGCATTTTCTCCTTTACCCACAATGTTTTCAAAAGCCATCCTTTCCCAGGGCCATGAACACCCGGGATTACTTGGTTAACCCTTTCCCAAACAAGCCCTGGTTTTCACGTGTCTGCTGTACAAGTCTTTTGAAAACACTGTGGGAAAAGGAGAAATTGCTCGTAACGAGCAATTTCTCCTTTTCCCACAGTGTTTTCTACCCTTTTTGAGAACTTTCTGCCATTTTCATCAAATTTAAAATTGTCGTCTGCAAACTCTTTCAGTTTGGACCAGTCCAAAATTTGTTGTTTGACAGGGATGTCTAGATTAACCCTTTACCAGACCATTCCTAGTTGTAATGACTTTCAGGAAGAAGGCCTTTGAAAACATTGTGGGAAAAGGAGTTTTAAGTGCTGGTGACCAGCATTTGCTCATTTTCCTACAATGTTCACTATCCCCATAAACCCAGTTCTGATCATTTGAGCAACATTTTACATGTTGTACATAAATGCTTTCAGGATGGATAAAGTCTAAAATTTTGTCCTCTGGTAAAAGGATAATACATTATTGCAAATTAGTCGTTCTTTTGTCCTACTGCAGGCCTAGTAAGTTTCAGAAAAAAAAAAAATGTAGCAAAAGGAAAAATTTGCTTCTATAAAGCAATTTCTCTTTCTTCAACAATGTTTTCATGCATAGGTTTAACCTTTATACAAGATTGGTATCCCTGTTTCACAAAGATTTTTTTAAAGATGTTTGGGGCTAATTTTTTCAAGGAAGTAAAACAAGATGAAGTGAACAAAGATTATTTTGATAAACATAATTTTAAACCCCTTTACCCACAGATCCCCTGATATTGTTAGGATGCATTGGTAGGAAGCCTGTGAAAATATTGTTGGAAAAGTAGATAATACTCACAGTTGACCAGCATTTCCTCCTTTTTCAACATTGTTTTGATACTCTTTCAAAGAAGCATACAGTTCCTTGAGGCATATTTAAGGCCTGTATAAGGAAAAGTCTAAGATTTTGCAGTATGGTAAAGGGCTTTATAAAGATGACAAAAGACGACAAGTTTAACTGAAGCAATGTGATGATTTGTGGGGTTTTATTATTTTTTCATGTGATAAACCCAGTCACCTGATAAGCATAATGATTTAATTTCTGTTAACTCTTTACCAAACGACAAAATTTTAGGCTAGTCCAAATTGAAAGCATTTGCAGACAACAGATTAAGTGTGACTTAAAAATTGAAATTTGTTATGAGATGGGTGGAAAACATTGTGGGAAAAGGAGAAAATGCTGGTTACCAGCATTTTCTCCTTTTCCCACAATGTTTTCAATAGGCTTCCCTTTTTGGGTCGTTGAAAGTCGGGATTGTGTGGTAAAGAGTTAATCCTTTACCACACAATCCTAAGTTTTAACAACCCTGACGAAGAAGAAGCCTTTTGAAAACATTGTGGGAAAAGGAGAAAATGCTGGTCACCAGCATTTTCTCCTTTTCTCCACAATGTTTTCTACCCTTCCAAAAGCCAATTTTTATTTTTGAGTCACAATTATTATTTTGTTGTCTGCAAAGGATTTCATTTTCGTCAAGTCAAAAATTTTGTCGAGTTGTGAAGGGTTAACTCATTACCAAACGACAAAATTTTAGACTGGTCCAAATTGAAGCATCTGCAGACGACAAAATGAAGGTGAATTAAAACTTAGAACTTGTCTTGGGAAGGGAGGAAAACATTGTGGGAAAAGGAGAAAAATGCTGGTCACCAGCATTTTCTCCTTTTCCCACAATGTTTTCAAAAGCTTTCTTTCTTGGGGTCGTTAATTTGGATTGTGTGGTAAAGGGTTGAACCCTTTACCAGGTGACAATATTGACAACGATGCTTTCTATACATTCCAAGTACAAATTCTAAAATTTGGACCAAGTACAAATTCTAAAATTTGGACCACAGTGCTTTTTAATCATTCAAAGACAAATTCTGAAATTTGAACCAAATTTTATTACGTCATCAATTTTAGTGCTTCCAATATGGATGGTTCTGAAGTTTTGTCCTCTGGTCAAGAGATAACCCTGTACCACACAATTCCAAGTTTTAATAACCCTGAAGAAGAAGGCTTTTGAAAACATTGTGGGAAAAGGAGAAAATACCGGTAACCAGCATTTTCTCCTTTCCCACAATGTTTTCTACCCTTTCAAAGTCAGAAGTCATCATTTTGGCTTCTCTTAATTTTTTTGTCTGCAAATGCTTTCAGTATGAATGAGTCTAAAATTTTGTTGTATGGTAAAGGGTTAACCCTTTCCCAAACGACGAATTTTGGACTTCTCCAAATTGAAAGAGTTTGTAGACGACAATTTTGAATTTGATGAAAATGGCAGAAGGTTTTCAAAGGGTAGAAAACACTGTGGGAAAAGGAGAAATTGCTCGTTACGAGCAATTTCTCCTTTTCCTACAGTGTTTTCAAAAGACTTGTACTGCATAGACGTGAAAACCAGGGCTCGTATGGTAAAGGGTTAAAGTACAATTCCAGTGTAGATAAAGAACCATTATGGTTACTAAGAATTAAGGGGTAAACATATAGTTCAATAAATAACCTTTGTTTTAGATCTTAATACAATTGCCCGTCATTTTCAGCCTAATCTTGATCTATTGCAGTGCACAAGTGTCACACCTTGGGTAAAAGGGTTAAACATCCCTACTGCGACGCTGTTTGAGCTGCTACTACGATGCTGTTTGAGCTGCGCAGTTTTTCTCTCTATATAATTATCTCCTTTATGGGTTTTGTTTGAGTCATTTTATTTAACGACACAGTTAAGTTCAATCTTTTGTTACAGAGCAAAATTTGTTGTACAACATAATTATTTTCTACGATTCACCTTTTAGTTTATTTGGGAAAAAAGTTAAGTACAGTTACTGTAATAGGGCAAAATTTATTCAAAACAATTTGATTGCTTTCCAAGATTCATATGGCCATCTTTCTTATGACATACAATGTTTTATTAACCATCTGATAAAATATAGATATTGTTTAATAATTGATTTTATTGCTCACCTGCAGCCAGCCACTTCATACACACTCAAACTATTTCTTTTACTACAGACATTAGATTTTGTGGATAGTTTTGTAGTTTTCTATGCTTTCCTCTCTACTTTATTGTATCTAATAGAAGGTCCATCCTCTGAACCCTTTATCCACAAACTCTTCACCAGATGACAAAATTTTAGCCTGTTCCAAATTGAAAGCATTTGCAGACAACAATTTCAATGTGGCTCAAATGGTGCAATTTTTCTTTCATAGAGTGGAAAACACTGTGAGAAAAGGAGAAAATGCTGGTTACCAGCATTTTCTCCTTCTCCCACAATGTTTTCAAAAGGTTTCTTTCCCAGGGCCGTTAAAAGGCGACAGTGTGCAGTAAAGGGTTAAACTGCTAACTAAATGAAATGAAAATTTCCATGCAATAGTAAAAACCAAATATTGCAATTTCAAAGTTGATTTCACTGGAAAAAAAAAAAGAGTATCGGACAGGGTAGATCAAAGATCAAGACTGCATGTCCTGTGCAGTCTGATCTTGATCTACATTGGCTGCAAAAGGCAGTGAGTCGCGCCTAGCAGCTTAAGGGTTATTAAGTGCCTTCAGTACATCTTACATTGCCTTTGCAGCATAAAATACAGTCTCATCTTTGATTTACATAGTCCACTTTGCTGAGACATCTCCTGGACAAAAGCAACATTTAGATTACATTGTGTCATATCTTGAGATTGTCCATTGGGCTGATTTTGCATATGTGTCCCTCACCCTTCCCCAACGTAAAATCTTGAATTTGAAGGATGGTAAAGCTATGCTGACCTTGATCTAGTAGCACTGTCTGCAAGACCAACCAGTTACAATATCCGTAAGAACCAGTAATATTGTCATCTAAAAAAAGAAAACAGGAGTAACAGTCTGTCTGCAAAATTCAGCAATAACACTGTCAGACAAAGTCAGCTGTAACACTATCAGTAGATGGTATAGTAACACTGTCAGCAAAAGCAGGCTCTAACACTGTCAACAAAAGCAGGCTCTAACACTGTCAGCAAAAGACAACTGTAACACTGTCAGCTAAAGCCAGCAGTAATGCTGTCAGCCAAAGTTGGCAGTAATACTGTCAGCAGTAGCCAGATGTAACACGATCAGTAAAAGACAGCAGTTACACGGTCTGCAAAAGCCAATTGTTACACTGCCAGCAGAAACCAGAAGTTACCCTGTCGGCAGAAACCAACAGTAAATAGGCAGCAGTAACAGTCAGCAAAAGCCAGATAAAACACTGTCTGCAAAGACCAGATTTAACACTGCAAATACCAACAGTAACACTGTCAGCAAAAACCAGCAGTAACACTGTCTGAAAAACCAGCAGTAACACTATCTTAAAAAAACCAGCAGTGTCACTGTCAGCAAAAACTTGCAGTAACACTGTCTGAAAAAACTAGCAGCAATGCTGTCAGTAAAAACCAGGAGTAAACTGTTTGCAAAACCCAGCAGTAACACTGTCAGCAAAAACCAGCAGTAACAGTCTGTCTGCAAAAACCATTATGGACACTTTCTGCAAAAGCCAGAAGTAACGCTGGCTTTAAAGGTCTTTCAGTACTTTTTCCATTACCCTCAGAAAAGCAGAAATCTTTGTATTTGATAATTTTTAATCTGCAGCTCAGAAACCAATCCAAACAAGGCCAGGCCCACCTACTATTTCTTTTGTTTCATATCTTAGCTTGTCATAATTCCAAGTTTTTCTTATCTATGCTCTTGGAAGGGCACGGCTAATTCCTAATGGCATTAAGGCATTAGTTTTTGCATATTTCTGTCTCCCAGCCATCATGAAGATGTTTCAAACTTGGGTACACATGTACAACTTGGACTATACAATAATTATGACTGATCCTTTGTGATCTTAACTGTTTACCACACAATAAAATGTTTAACTTGTCTAAATCCAAGGGATTTGCAAACGACAAATTGAATGTGGCTTAAATTGTGGAATTTGTCTTTGAAAGGATAGAAAACATTGTTGGAAAACGAGATAATGCTGGTTACCAGCATTTTCTATTTTTCAAATAATGTTTTCAAAAGCCTTCTCTCATGGTATATGTTACCCGCCATTGTTTCTTGTTTCCCAAAGGGTTGATTGACGTAACTATCTTTATTACCCCTTCCTGATGAAACATTGTAAAAATGTTCTGCTCTTGAATAATGGGTTTTATTGCTCACCTGCAGCCAACCACTTCATACCAGTATGTCAGGAAGATCATTGACTTCATTACATAGTTTACATTTTGTGGTTTTATTCTGGGCTATGTACACCACCTGTTCTAAATAGCATTCATAGTCAAATTCTACATTTAGAAAGATGAACACAGTTCTTGATCAGCTGTAATTGCTTGTACTAGAGTATATACAAATTCCATGCTGAATCAAATGTTTAAGGCCATCATTGTGAAGATGACAGTCTGTTACTGTACGATTGGTCCAACATTTAACTGCTGGCAGAAAATGAATTTCAAAAACAGGCAAAAAGTAAACAAAAGATAGGGGGACTTGTCAATATTTTTTACCTAGTTTTAAAAAGTCAGTTTTCTGCCAGTGACTAACACTTGGTCCACCAGCAAGATAATAGATTGTTGTCTTCATAAAAGTTTTAAATGGTATGATTTAATTCAAATGCACTGTAACATTTTTGTTGTTTACCATTGGCTGCCATTGGTCCATGAAACATGTATAGTCCTTGAACTGGAGCAGAGGTCAAGATTTTTCATGTTCTAGAAATATCAAGTTTATGATAATTCCAACATCTTTTTCTTCTTCTACCTTTTGCATGGTACAGCCCACTTACTCCATGATCAACCTTTAGAGCCCCAACATGAAGAAAATGATCTTTTTCTGTCAACAGGTTGCATTTACAGTACATGTTTTACATATTTTGCCCAATTAACCCTGTACCAGATAACAAAATTTTAGCCTTGTCTAAATGGGTGCATTTGCAGACAACAATTTCAATGTGGCTCAAATGATGCAATTTTTCTCTGATAGGGCAGAAAACATTGTGGGAAAAGGAGAAAATGCTGGTTACCAGCATTTTCTCCTTATTCTAAAATATTTTCAAAAGGCTTCTTCCCCAGGGTCGTTAAAGGTGGCATTGTGCAGTAAAGGGTTAACCCTTTGTCAGGCAACAAAGTTGTAGACTAGTTCAAATTGAAAGTATTACAGATAACATTAATTGAATCTGACTCAAATATTGCAATTTGTTTTTGATAGGATAGAAAACCATGCGGGGAAAGGAGAAAATGCTGGTTATTAGCATTTTTAGCTCACCTGAGCACAAAGTGCTCATGGTAAGCTATTGTGATCATGCTGTGTCCGGCGTGCGGTGTGCGTCGTGCGTCGGCCGTCGTCAACTTTTTACCTTGTGTACCCTCTAGAGGCCACATATTCAGTCGGAAACTTAGTCAGAATGTTTGTCTTGATAAAATCTCGAACGAGTTTGAAATTGGGTCATATGGGGTCAAAAACTAGGTCACTAGGTCAAATCTTAGAAAAACCTTGTGTACGCTCTAGAGGCCACGTTTTCAGTCCTATGCTCGTGAAACTTGGTCAGAATGTTTGTCTTGATAGAATCTCAGATGAGTTTGAAATTGGGTCATGTGGCGTCAAAAACTAGGTCACTAGGTTAAATTTTAGAAAAACCTTGTGTACGCTCTAGAGGCCACATTTTCAGTCCGATACTCATAAAACTTGGTCAGAATGTTTGTCTTGATAAAAACTCAAAAGAGTTTGAAATTGGGTCATGTGGGGTCAAAAACTAGGTCACTAGGTCAAATTAAGGAAATACTTTGTGGGCGCTCTAGAAGCCACATTTTTTGCTCAATTGACTTGAAAATTGGTCAGAATGTTTGTCTTAATTAAATCTCAAATGACTTTGAAATTGGGTCATCTGAGGTCATAAAGTAGGTCACTAGGTCAAATTAAAGAAATACCTTGTGGGCACTCTAAAGGCCACATTTTTTGCTCAATTGACTTGAAAATTGGTCAGAATGTTTGTCTTAATTAAATCTCAGACGAGTTGGGGTCATAAACTAGCTCACTAGGTCAAATTAAAGAAATACCTTGTGGGCACTCTAGAGGCCACATTTATTGCTCAATTGACCCAAAAATCGACCAGAATGTTTGTCTTGATGAAATCTTGGATAACTTCAAAATTGGGTCACCTGGGGACATAATCTAAGTCATTAGGTCAAATTAAAGAAAAATTACCTTGTGGGTAGTCTAGAGGCCACATTTATCGCTAAATTGTCTTGAAAATTGGTCAGAATCTTTGTCTAAATAAAATCTCAGATGAATTTGAATTTGGGATACCTTGGGTCATAAACTAGGTCACAAGGTCAAATTAAAGAAATACCTTGTGGGCACTTTAGAGGCCACATTTATTGCTGAATTGACTTAAAAATTGGTCAGAATGTTTTTCTTGATAAAATTTCAGATGAGTTTGAATTTTGGTCACCTTGGGTCATAAACTAGGTCACTAGGTCAACTAAAAGAAATATTTTGTGGGTGCTCTAGAGGCTACAATTCTTACTCAATTGACCTGAAAATTGATCAGCACGTTTGCCTTGATAAAATCTTGGATGAGTTCAAAAATTGGGTCACATAGGGTCATAAACTAGGTCAGATTTAAAGAAATATCTTGTGGGTGCTCTAGTGGCCACAATTCTTGCTCAGTTACCCTGAAAATTGGTCAGTGTGTTTGTCTTGATAATATCTCGGGTTTGTCTTAATAATATCTCAGATGAGCTCTAAATTGAGTCATTATGACCCAGGAGTGAAATTTCGCCTATTGACTCAGATGAGCGATCCAGGGCCATCATGGCCCTCTTGTCTTATTTCCCTACAATGTTTTCAATTTTTTTTTCTCAGGGTTGTTAAAACTCTGGATTGTGTGGTAAAGGGTTAAAGATTGATTATCAAAGTGTAACACTTTTTAAAGGTTGTGGGTTTGAGCCCCACCTGATCCAATTTTTAGCTCCACTGGCCAAAGGCCAGCGGGCTTATGTCATGGCCCGGTGTCCGTCTTCCATCGTGCGTGCGTGTGTCCGTCCGTCCGTCGGTGTGTTAACTTTTATTTCAAACATCTTCTTCTCTGAAACTACCCATCCAATTTTGATGAAACTTCACAGAAATGATCCTGCCATGGTCCTCTTCAGAATTCTTGAAAGAATTTGATTCCTTCAAAAACTCTGATTGCCATGGCAACAAAACTGAAAAATATTGGAAATCTTTAAAAATCTTCTTGTCTGAAACCATAAGGCATAGGGCTACCAAATTTGGCATGTAGCTTTATGTAGTAGACCTCTGTCAAGTTTCTTCAAATTATAGCCCTGGGTTCAAAATTGGCTCTGCCCCAGGGGTCACAAGTTTTACATAGGCTTATATAGAGAAAACTTTAAAAATCTTCCTGTACCTAGCCATAAGGCCTAGAGCTACCAAATTTTGCATGTTGCTATATCTAGTGGGCCTCTACCAAGCAGGTCAAAATTTTAGCCCTGGGGTCAAAATTGGCCCCGCCGCAGGGGTCACAAGTTTTACATGGGCTTACATAGTGACAACTTAAGAAATCTTCCCGTTTTGATTTTTTTTTTTGAAATTAGCCTAGCATCAGGGGTCTTATGTTTTACAGAGGCTTCATATGGACAAAACTTGAAAATCACCTTATTTATAACCATACAGCTTAGACTTGTATTATTTTGGCATGTGGCTTTATCTTGTGGACCTCTACCAGGGTTCAAGTAATTACAGCTCTGGAATCAAAAATAGCTTTGCCTTGAGGGTCTCAACTTTCACATGGGCTTTTACAGAGAAAATTTTGTAGGTCTTCATTTTGAAAGCATTTGGCTCAGAATTCAAATGTTTAGTATTTATGGTTTATATTTATAAGCCAGTGGAGTGATACAGGGCCATCATGGCCCTCTTGTTTTTTTGTGGGAGTGTCCTTTGGCAAGACACTTCAGAACCCTTTCCTTGTACTTGTGAAATCTTGGAAATACCTGAATATGTGACCTGTCAGCCGTGATATGACTGAAATAATGTTGAAAGCCACATAAAACACCATTCAATCAAATCAATCAACATTTTTTACATAAAAATGCACGAGATGTTCCAGAGTCAAATGGAGTACAATCTCCTTTTGCTATAATTCTTTGAATTTAACCCTTTACCACATGGTCCCGACTTTTAACGACCCTGAAGAAGAAGGCTTTTGAAAACATTGCAGGAAAAGGAGAAAATACTGGTAACCAGCATTTTCTCCTTTTCCTACAATGTTTTCTTCCCTATCAAAGACATAAATCACCACTTGAGCTACATTCATATTGTCGTCTGCAAATGCTTTGAATTTGGTCAAGTCCAAAATTTTGTCATTTGGTAAAGAGTTAAACTCTTACAGCGCGGAATAAACCCAACAGATGCTTTCAGCCTAGAAATTAAACCCAGATAAGCGCAACTGTAAGGTTGCTCTTGTTCAGATTATTTCAGCTATAAGCAGACAGTGTAGATTTTAAAGATCAGATTGCATGTTTTTTGCAGCTTGATCCTGATCAGATGACAGAGTTTGAGATCTTTCAAATTTGAAAGTATTTGCAAGCAACAAATTAAATCTGGCTCGAATCATGATATTTGTCTTAGATGTGTCTTACCAGCATCTTCTCCTTTTCCCACAATGTTTTCAAAAGTCTTTTTTTTTTTACTCAAAGTTGTTGATTGTGCTGTAAAGGGTTAGAATGCTTTCTTGCCTTCAAATGCCTTCTTCTTGGAGACATAGGATTGTGAGGTAATGAATTTACCTATATTAAAATTAGTTTGTGAATTACCAATTTAGGTTTTGGGCGCTGTATTGTTCGAGAATAGAACAATGAAAAATTATACCTCATTTTCTGTTATAATTGAGTATCTGGTGTAAAAATATCTCTGTTACAGTCTTACATAACAACACAGACTTTTTATGATTAACTTTTCCACTACCTCATAAATAATACACATTTTTAATGGCTGACAAATACAGTTCAGCTGCAAGATGAAGAGAAGACAGTTCAGTCCTAATCTAGAATAAAGTAGTGGACAGAGTAGATCAGAGGTCCGACTACATGTTCTGTGCAGTCTGATCTTTATTTACACTGTCCATAAGAGCTTTTCGTGTTGTTTAACCCTTTCCCTAACGACAAATTTTGGACTGGTCCAAATTGAAAGAGTTTGCAGATGACAATTTTAAATTTGATGAAAATGGCAGAAAGTTATCAAAAAGGGTAGAAAACACTGTGGGAAAAGGAGAAATTGCTCGTTACAAGCAATTTCTCCTTTTCCCACAGTGTTTTCAAAAGACTTGTACTGCAGACACGTGAAAACCAGGGCTTGTTTGGGAAAGAGTTAAGTTACCCTCTGTGTGTGGAAAACCATGTTCATCAAAAACGATCCCTAGCCCTTACCCTAACCCAGACAAATTGTGGCTCAAATCTTCCTCCCAGACAGAGCTTTTCATGAAATAAATCTAGGAATTTAGCCATTGGTATTTCAAAACACACATGGATTTCGACAAAACACTTTTGACAAAATGTCGTGCACCATGCAAATTCTTTGGTTTATACTGAAAGGCTTCTCTTAGTGGCCAACTCTAGCATCCCTTTCTTAACCCTTTCCCAAACAAGCCCTGGTTTTCACATGTCTGCAGTACAAGTCTTTTGAAAACACAGTGGGAAAAGTTCTGAGAAATTGCTCGTAACGAGCAATTTCTCCTTTTCCCACAGTGTTTTCTATCCTTTTGGAGACGTTTCTGCCATTTTCATCAAATTTAAAATTGTCATCTGCAAACTCTTTCAATTTGGACCAGTCTAAAATTTGTCGTTTGGGAAAGGGTTAACCCTTTACCACAGAATCCTAAGTTTTAATGATCCTGTAGGAGAAGGCTTTTGAAAACATTGTTGGAAAATATAGAAAATGCTGGTAACCAGCATTTTCTCCTTTCCCCACAATATTTTCTACCCTTTCAAGAGTGAATCATATCTTTTATGTTATAATTTATTGGATAAGTCATGTGCAAAGGCTTTCAGTTTCGACATGTCCAAGATTTTGTTGTGTGTTTAAGTCAGTTAAAGAGGCCTATTTAGTTTTTTTCGATGTACATATATATCAAAGGTTTTTGTAAAACACCGCTAAACACAACTAGATATAATTTTCTTCCATACTGTAAAGAAACTATGATTACATTCACTAAAATGTGAAATGTTTGGCAATTAAATTAATAAATGGGATGGTTCTTTTGCAATCTGTAATTCAGGCCTCGATTTTAACACTCCCATACTCACAAAATGGGAGTTGAAATTTTATCCACTTGCAAAAAAAATGCCAGTGGGAAAAAAAGTTGAAATCTAGCCCTGGTAATTGCGTCTAATTTCATAGGATGAAATATGACGTCATTATACTGATTTTAAATACAAAAATCCAAGTAATGGACTAGTGTAATTAATCAAGCCCACAATTCTTTGCCAAACTCTTGCGTAAAGTCCAAAAACGCTATAAGAGAATAAACAGTCCATTAAGGAAGCAGCATAGAATTTCTTTTTTCTTATTTTTGTCTTTCTTCTGTACTGATGGTTTGCCAGCAGCTAGATCTGTTGCCTTACTGAATTTAGAGATGAACTCACTTTTCAAGTTTGGATATATTACAAACATCTAAATAGCTCCCTTTAACTCTTTACTGCACAATGCCACTTTTTAATGACCCTGGGAAAGAGGCCTTTTGAAAACATTGTGGGAAAAGGAGAAAATGCTGGTTACAAGCATTTTCTCTTTTTCCCATGTTTTCAAAAGGCTTCTCTCCCAGCATCATTAAAAGTCGGCATTGTGTGGTAAAGTGTTAATAGAGGACCAATAGAATGCAATTTCAAGGCTGCTTTATCGCAGCTTTTCCTGAAGTAGTTGTCAGCATACTGAGCCTAGATCGTAGATCACACTGCACATTTTGTGCTGCCTGGTCTTGATATGAATTAACCCTTTCCCAAACGACAAATTTTGGATTGGTCCAAACTGAAAGAGTTTGCAGACGACAATTTTAAATTTGATGAAAATAGCAGAAAGGTCTCAAAAAGGGTAGAAAACACTGTGGGAAAAGAAGATATTGCTCGTTACGAGCAATTTCTCCTTTTCCCACAGAGTTTTCAAAAGACTTGTACTGCTGCCACGTGAAAACCACGGCTTGTTTGGGAAAGGGTTAAGCAGGCGAAAACAACTGAAGTTGTGTTTCAAATCCTGAAATCCTTTACCAAGCAACCCTAAGAAAGAGGCCTATTGGAAACATTGTGGGTAATGGAGAAAAATGCTGGCACAGTGAAATTCTTCTTGTCCCACAACGTGTTGTACTGTTTTAAAGACAAATCTCATCATTTTAGGAACATTTACTGTATACGTGGATATACGCATGTCAAGAATTTAGCAAATTACCGATTAGAAACATTTTGCATACAGAAATGTTTGCGAATTCAAGACACTCATTATTTGTTGGTTTGACATTGGTTATTTGCTGGTATACTTGTTGTGAAATATGCAAATAGAAAAGTTTGCAAATTTTTCAAATTCTCGAAATCTCAAAAATTTCCACCTCAGAAAAATTTCGACTCATATAGTAATCAATTCTGAAATGGCTCAGTGGTAAAATGTATTCCAAGGTTTGAGCCTTACAGTAACATCTGGGTTTTTCTTGGGAGTGTCAATGGACAAGACACATCAGAGCCCTAGTGTAGTACTGGTATGAAATGAACAAGCAGTTCTGCTGCTGTTTCCATATGGTAGGACTGAAATACATGTAATTTTGAAAGCAGCATAAAACACCATTCAGTTTACCCTTTACCACACAATGAATTTTAACGACCCTGAGGTAGAAGCCTAATTTGAAAACAATGTGGGAAAAAGGAGAAAATGCTGGTAACCAGCATTTCCTCCTTTTCGCACAAGGTTTTCCACCATGTCAGTAACAACATCCATCATTTGAGCCATGTTTGAATTGTCGCCGTCTGCAAATACTTTCAATTTGACCAACTCTACATATCTGTGGTGTGGTAAAGAGTTAACTCTTTACCAAACGACAAAATTTTAGACCAGTCCAAATTGAAAGCATTTGCCGATGACAAAACAAATGTGGCAGAAAAATTTAAAAATTTGTTTTAGAAAGGGTAGAAAACATTGCGGGAAAAGGAGAAAATGCTGGTTACCAGCATTTTCTCCTTTTCCCACAAGGTTTTCAAAAGGCTTCTTTCTCAGGGTCGTTAAAAAGTCAGGATTGTGTGGTAAAGGGTTAATCAACTAAAGCTTCCAATTTGGAGAAGTATAAATATCTAGTTGTTTTGGAGGTAATCGTGGTTATGCACTACAGTAGGTATCCCACAAAGGAAAAGGTTTTTATGCCAGTGAAACAAAGGCCTACCATTTTATTACCCCTAGTAACTATCAATGTCTGGCAGGGGGAAATAGCTGTAAAGAGTTTTTGCAGAGCAAGCCAAATGAGAGCACAGGGGAGTCTAAACATGTGCTTTTATCTAAGACTTGAAAGATGTTACATAATTGTTTAATGTTAAATGCAGGTTTTTTGTAGGCCTGGAAATGCTTTCCTGTAATTTTTCTTTGATACAGATAAAATGATGGCACAATAAAAGGTTGCTTGAAGAAATTATGGTCTATCAATATTTACAGAGAGCACTGACACATTTACTGAGATAGTTGTCAGGTTGCTTCTTTGTATTTTGATTCATACAAGCACTTTTTTGGCTGTAAAACTTACTACATCAGCTTTTTTTCCCACATCTTGGCATTCATAAACCCAATTGACTAAATTATAATATGCCATTGGTCAAAAATGTGGGCATGATAATTCTGCAAGTCTTTCTGGCCTATCTCAGGGCACATTTAAGACACTAATATACAAGCCTTGCTACTGCTCTTTGATACCCTGGAGCCGGCTTTAAAGTCATGCCATAGGAAATGGGAGATAATCCTTTTCTTGTACTAATTGGTTAATTTGATATTTTATGAAGTGGTACCTTACATCATATTATGTGTTCATGTGTTTTCAGACACATCATTTTCAGCTTGGTTGTTTTCAATGAAAAAGTCAAGGTATTGTCATAGTGCTGCTGCTGTCTGCGTCGTCATCTGCATCGTCGTGGTGCAAAAACTAGTTGACATTGTCTTGTGATAACACTGACCTTTATTATATCTGTTATTACTAAAGATATTTGAATTAAACTTGGACAAGTTCTTACCTATCAGAAGAGGACCCTATACATCAAGGGCAGATAACCGTCAAATGTTTTTGATACAGTTAGGCCCCTAAAATTCATAGAGAATTTTCACTGAAAATCAAGCAACCACAGTCAAGCATTGGCACCCACATGTTGTGCTCCTGTTACCTCAAACTCATTATGTCTACATGCTATTTTCAGACATATCAACTTTGCCAGCAACTGCTCCTTTTTCAACAAATCTTTTCTTGAAAAATTCTTGCATATCTAATTGTAAATTTCACTTATCGACAATATGCAACAATGAAGAAGAACAGGCAACTGCTGGCAAGGTTACTTTTCAGTATTTCTCTTCATATTGAACCACAAAACTTATCAGTATTTGAGCCATGCTCTTTGAAAAGGGGGCTTAATGCATCTGTGAACAGTATCGGCCCAGGTCTATGTCTGTGCAATCCCGGCGCAGGCTGACCTGGGCCAAAACTTTTTGGTATTGGTCAGTTTTCTGTATGTCGACCAAGGATCAGTCTACCTTATGAGTCAGTCAGTTGTTAAAAAAGTCGCTATAATGGATCCATAATTATGTGATTGTTTGCTTAGTAGAATGCATCACGGAGATGCATTAAGCACCCTTTTGCCAGAGCATGGCTCATTTATATCATGGACCTCATTTCCATCTTCCTTCAAGATTTTGTTTGTTTCTAAAAGAATTTCAGGTATATAAAGGCATATCCAGTACACTTGCTGAAACTATTGTTTCTTTTACCTGTACAAAGCACAATACTCTGTCCTGGCCACTCGCTGCCTTCCTAAATAAAAAAGGTAAAAAATGCTGGGAGAGGAGAAATTGCTGGTTACCAGCACTTTTTGCTTTTCCCAAAATGCTTTCCAAAGTTTCCTTTACAAGGGTCGTTTAAAAAAAGGCAGTATCTGGGGGTTAATGCTGATTGATTAGAAAAGTTTTTAATTAAGAATAAATTTATTAGAGAACAGCCATTATTACTATGATTCATGTGATATAAGTGAATATGTTTATGTGGAAAAATTAAAGCAAAAATTATGAGTCATAATAGTTGGTAATTATTCATGTCAAATAATTAAACTGAGTGAAATATCATTACCTTGGCCTTAACTCTTTTGGTGCCAAATAAACAAACTCAGCTTCTTTTGATGGCTGTAAATAGAATCCACCGAGTCTCCGGAAGATTTTTATCATATAGGCTTGACCAAACAAGCGGAAGGGATAGATCAAAGATCAGACTGCACATTCTGTGCAGTCTGATCTTTATCTATGCCGTCTGGAAAAGTCCCTCTTTTCGCCTATGGCACTGAAAGGGTTAATTGTTTTGTTTGTAGTCTCTTGCAATATTCCTCTGAAGAACTAGAAACATTTTCAAGGTCTCTCAGAAAACAGTGCAGCTGCCAGTTATCTGACATAAGCACTCTACTTTATTTTAGCATTTTAGAGTTAAATGTATAAATCCTTTACCACACAATCCCGACTTTTAATGACCTGAAGATAAAGCCGTTTGAAAACATTGTGTGAAAAGGAGAAAAATGCTGGTAACCAGCATTTTCTTCTTTCCTCACAATGTTTTCTACCCTTTCCAAATTGAATTTCAATTTTTGACCCTCATTTGATATGCTGACTGCAGATGCTTTCAATTTGGACTAAGTCTAAAATTTTCTTCTTTGGTGTTTGGTAAAGAATATTGAAATGAATCGCCATATGTATCAATCTTTGTCAAGTTCGAAAAAAAAAAATCCTTCTGCCAGAGTAAATCATGGTCAGATTGCAGATACCGTAATACCATGTAGGCTGACCTTTCATTTTCACTGTCCACTTTGCTGAGACTCTCTGGACAAAAGCTACCTTGGTATTGCTCTTATTGGTGTTTTTAGTCAAGACCATAAAATATGCTTTGGGTTTATTTAGCCCTTTAACCCTTTGCAATACAATCCCGAATTTTCATAATCTGTAGGATTAAGGCTTTTGAAACCAGTGTGGAAAAAGGAGACAAGCTGGTAACTGGCATCTTCTCCTTTTCCCACATTGTTTTCAATTGTCTCTTCTGTCAGCGTAGTTGAAACTCAGGATTGTTTGATAAAGAGTTAATTTGGGCCAGTTTTGTCATCTGGTTACCCTTTACCACATGACAAAATTTTAGACTTCCAAAAGTGAAAGAATTTTCAAACATCAAATTATATGTGGATGAATTGATTGGATTTGTCTCTGAAAGGTTAGAAGCATTGTGGGAAAAGGAGAAAATGCTGGTTTAACCAGCATTTTCTCCTTTTCCTACTGTATTTTCAAAAGTCTTCTTCCTAAGGGTTAACCTTGTCAGTGAACGGTAAGGGGTTAAAGAGGCTTAACCCTTTCCTAAACGACAAATTTTGGACTGGTCCAAATTGAAAGAGTTTGCAGACGACAATTTTAAACTTGATAAAAATGGCAGAAAGTTATCAAAAAGGGTAGAAAACACCGTGGGAAAAGGAGAAATTGCTCGTTACGAGCAATTTCTCCTTTTCCCACAGTGTTTTCAAAAGACTCGTACTGCAGACACGTGAAAACCAGGGCTTGTTTGGGAAAAGGTTAAATAATCAGGACCTCCGCTTAACCCTTTACCACACAATCCCGATTTTTAACGACCCTGAGAAAGAAGCCTTTTGAAAACATTGTGGGAAAAGGAGAAAATGCTAGTAACCAGCATTTTCTCCTTTTCCCACAATGTTTTCTACTCTTCCCGAAACAAATTTCAGTTTTTGAGCCACAATTATTATGTCGTCTGCAAATGCTTTCAATTTGGACGGGTCTAGAATATTGTTGTTGGGTGAAGAGTTAACTCTTTACCAAAACACAAAACATTAGACTGTACAAAGCAATTATTGTAGACAACAAATAAAATGATACTCAAATGATGAGATTTGTATAAGCGTAAAAAACATTACCAGCATTTTCTCCTTTTCCCTTAATGTTTTCAAAAGGCTTCTTTTAAGATTTTTTCCCACAATATTTTCAAATGTTTACATCAGGGTCATTATAATTTGGGACTGTGTGGTAAAGGGACCTAAACTACAGAAATTGTCATGATCATTTTGTGTAGATTCAGTCAGATGGTGTTTTTTTTCCTTGAAATTGTGAAATACAGGCCAAATTTTAGACCTCTTCGCAGGCCAAGGGTGACAATCACTACATGGATCTATGTGGTCATCTTCGCAAGCCAAGGACACTAAGGTAGTACCCTTGGCCGCTCGCCTCTTTAAAAATCGAAACTCCCGCTGCACCATTTCATTGGATGTGATCAAAACCCATCGCGTCCAATCAAACCATCCGTAACAAGAAATCTTCTGCGAAACAGAAAACAATAATGGCGGCACCCGTCAAAAATGAAATTTGTCGTGTTTGTGACGAAAATTGGCCAAAAAAGAGTAGATGATCGATATTTAATGAGTTTTTTATAGTTCATGATCAATTATGTGAACTATTAGGACGGGTTCCACAGCCAAATGATTGCGAATCATCGTATGTCTGATTAATTTCAGAAAATTGTGATGAATCTGAAAGCGCAGCCATATTTGATGCATAGCCTAACAAATTTTATTACAAGCATTTTGATTTGTCAGAAATAACATCAGCGAAGGTTACACAACTCGTGATATTCGATAAGTGGCGCAGCGGGAATTTCGATTTTTAAAGAGGCGAGCGGCCAAGGGTACGTAACGAACAAAGTGGAGTTAGCATCCTTGGCTTGCGAAGATGCTATGTGGTTAGTAAGATCCATTATAATGATTGTCACTGGGTCCTCAGCTCCCAATCATTAACTCTTTACCAAACGACAAAAATTTAGACTGGTCCAAATTGAAAGCATTTGCAGACAACAAAATAAATGTAATTGAAAAATTGAAAATTGTTTTGGGTAGGATAGAAAACATTGTGGAAAAAGGAGAAAAATGCTGGTTACCAGCATTTTCTCCTTTACCCACAAGGTTTTCAAAGGACTTCTTTCACAGGGTCATTAAAAGTCAGGATTGTGTGGTAAAGAGTTAAAGTCCCAATAAAGTCCAAATGTAAACAGTGCGGGGTAAAATATGAAGTTAAATTTTAATCATACCATTTAAAACTATGTAAATTAATATAACGATGACACTCTCTTAATGTGCGATTGGTCAAAGTTCCATTCGCTGGCAAAAGAATTACTTTCAAAACTACAAGAAATACTACCAGGTATCTCTAACTTTTGTTTACATCAATAACGATGACGTAGTTACACCACGTGATACCTTGGAGCTAAGGTAAACGAAAAACAAAATGGAGGACGGTGTGACGGTCGTGAGAATCATATTCGACAGAAAACCAAGTTCGTTTACCGAATTTGCCGAAGAGCGACACAGAAAGAACAAACGGGCGTGTATTTTAGGATTTGTTTCTTTTGTTTTGAACAAGAAGCTCCGTGTAAACATACAGAATGAGCGAACTGTCTGAAAACTGATGCGGATTTCAGTTCGCATTCTCGAATCAGTAAGTCGCCTTACGTTCATCTTATATTTATTGTGTTAAAAACAGATTTATCGCTATATCTGTATTGATTTCCGCATTTACTGTTGGGTCAGGATACGTAAGCACTTTCTGATTAATGAATATCGGCTAGTAAGATGAAACACAGGTGAACGGCGAGCGACAGTATAATTCATATATTACACACTAATTTACTATTACTTAGTGTGTAATACATGAATTATACTGTCGCTCGCCGGGCACCTGTGAGATGAAAGTGGTCTTTCATTTTTGCGCAGCACCCGATTGACCCATTTTCTTCGCAGAGAATGCAGATAATGATTAAATGTGCATGAATGTAGTCTGAACCTCGGATATACGCGACGCATATTTATTCGGAGATTGGCCATTTACCTAGCGATCCCTAGTTTTTACGATATTGAAAAAAATGCTTTTGAAAACATGGTGGAAATATGAGAAAAAGTTGGTAGCCGACATTTTCTCCTATTTCCACAATATTTTTCTTGTATCACAGACAAATTTCATTATTTGAGAAATATTTGTTTTTCCGCAAATGCCTTAGTGTTGGACAAGGCTAAGTATTGGGGGGGGGGGGGGGGGTTGTGTATAACACTTTAGAAATGCAATTGAAACTCCTCAATGTGTTGAATTAAATCTGCACCATTTTTTAAAAAAAAAATGGCTGAATTTCTTGGGTGACACAAATTTGAACGTAGAACCCAATTATCTTTCCCTAATCTGGTCAGTGCACATATCAATGGAATCTTGGTGTTTTTTTTTTTAGCAGATGACAAAATTTTGGACTTGTCTAGACTGAAAACATTTGTAGACGACATAGCTTGTATTGGATCTACATGATTTGTATTTGAAACAGGAGAAACAATTGTTGAATTAAAGGTAAATAATAGTCACCAGCAGCATTTTCTCCTTTTCCTACAATGTTCTGAAAAGGTTTATGCCTCTGGGTCATTACAGCACTGGATTGTATGTTAACCCTTTACTACACAATCTCGAGATTTTACGAGCCTGAGAAATAAGCCTTTTGAAAACATTGTAGGAAAAGGAGAAAATGTTGGTAACCAGCATTTTCTCCTTTTCCCACAATATTTTCTCCCCTATCAAAGACATATTCTATCGTTTGGCCCACATTAAATTGTCGTCTGCAAATGCTTTCAATTTTGACAAGTCTAAATTTTTGTCGTTTGGTAAAGAGTAAAAGATGAATTTGCACATTATTAGGTCTGGGGTTTGATCTGCTGGTTTTTTCATGGGAGTGTCTTGGGCAAGACACTTCAGAGCCCTAGCCTAGTACTGGTGAATCCCAGGAAATACATGAATTTGTGTGATGCTGCCATGATATGACTGAAATACTGTTGAAAGTGGAGTAAAACACCATTAAATTTCTAGCACAGAATGTTAAATGATATGTAAATGATATTCCAGAGTATGGAGATAGTTACTTTACACATCTCTGGCCAATGTGAATGGATCCTCCTACATGGTGATACACATACTGAATTATACTGACTGTGCAGATGCAGATGAGCCTTGGTTTCTGACTCTGTCATGATTGTGATTCCATTCCAGTAGATTCAGAATTTGGCGACCACTTTTCAGGTACATGTGTCTCAATCAGATAAAACACATTTTATTTTCAATAGCCAAATTCACAAAATTTACATGACTGGTAAAGTAATGAAAATTCAAAACAATGTATTGCAGTTTCAGGGATTCACCTCAACCCACCACATGGGCTATACCTTTAAAGAAGCAGTGTAGATTCAAGATTACTGGTATACTGCAAGAAGTTTTTGCTGTCTCATTTTGCTAGATCTTAAATGAAACCTTTATTATAGGCCAGGATGAAAATGGAGCAGAATTCTTGAAAATATGCTGTTGGACAAAATACCGGTAGACCGCTGATTAAGCTACTACTGTGCTTATGCGACTGAATTTTGTTTTGTCACTTAGGGTTTCACAGTTCTCCTATATTACTTGAGCTGACCTAGTAATGCCACAAGTTTTATTCAACTGAACAGATGTAAAGGGCTCAAGGATTATTTCATGTCTCAGTGGTAAATGCATAATATAAGTAATCCATGACTCAGATTCACTTCTCACTGGGTTTTGTTGGGATGTCCATGGGCAAGTTACTTCAGATATTGTTAAAACTCAGGAAACATATGAATTAACGATCTATCAAAATGGTATGACTGATATAATGTTGAAAGCTACATATATGTATCACTCAGTAATCAAACTGGGCTTCATTTGCAAAAGTGCTGATTATTGAGTAAAAGATATTGCATTACACTGTTCTAGAATTTACATGTATCATACATGTAAACAGAATGATTGTCAGAAATTGAAAGGCTAAAAACTACATTCATTTGTTTGATGTATAGCCCATACCCATGATTGTATGTGCTACTGTTTAAATGCCCAGCAGCCACAAAAAAAAAAAAAAAAAACAAAGTGGGTGTTAAAATGCATTTTGATTTCAGTCATACCTTTTGAAAGTACGAAATTGTTGGGAAGATGATAATCTGTTGTTGTACAGTCGATCGAAGTGTAAGTCAATGGCAAAAAAAAAATTGAAATCAAGTAAAAAGTTAACAAAAGATAGAGCAGCATAGCAACTGCTGACCTACTTTTTGTGTACTTTTTGCTACTATTCGGGTTTTGAGACATATGCCATACTAGAGTAAAGAACATGTGAAGAAAATTAGTAAAAGGTTGGAAATGCAGCAGCAGTCAATTTTGATCCATATGGAAAAGTAACATTGTGGAAGATGGAACACATGTTTTCTTCCCTACAAATGATAAGTAATTACCAATGCTGTTTCGAAACAGGTTTGTTAAAAGCTGTATTTGTGCAGTTATGACTTCATACATGTACAGTTTTCAACATTATTTAAGTTCAACCACATGCTGGACAAATGCTGCAATCAATTCTGTTATCAAATGGAATGAAGTTGAGTAAACCTACACCTATTACTATACTGCTGTCTTTGTTTTTTTTACAGTTTCAGATTTAGATAAATTAAAAAAGAGAATATGTCTTTTTTTTATTTTTCAGATATACAGCAGAATAATCAGATTTCCAAAGACATATTCTGCTGTGTTTCTGAAGAATATGTAGCATGTGAATACTTGGCCTTCAGTATTACGATATAAAACTGGCTGGTTCAGATCACAGCTCTTACAAAGACAGATATGTTTCATGCAACAATCAAGGCAATATAATGTAATATTATTTTATTATTTTAAATATATGTACATCACAATAGTCTTACAAGAAGAATTTGTGGACAAAAAATAAAAAAATATATTCATACATACAGAGCAATGTTAGAAGCTACTGCTTTCCCTCAACCCTTAACTCTATACCAAACAACAATATTTTGGACATTTCCAAAATGAAAGCATTTGCAGAAATTTGTTTTGGGAAAGGTAGAAAACATTGTGGGAAAAGGAGAAAATGCTGGTTACCAGCATTTTCTCCTTTTCCCACAATGTTTTCAAAAGGCTTCTTTCCCAGGGTCTTTAAAAGTTGGGATTGTGTGGTAAAGGGTTAACCAAAACATCCAAGTTATTATGTAAAGCACTATTTAATCACTTTAACAAAGAAAAATGCTTTTGAAACATTACGGAAATAGCAGAATTGCTGGTTACCGGTATTTTTTCCTCCATAATACTATTCTTCTTGAAGCAAATCTTTTCATTTGAGCTAATACGTCCAATTTTTCATCTGCAATTGTTTCCAGTTTGAACAATTGAACTAAAATTTTACCAACTGGTAAAGAGTTGCGCACCTGCTTGGAAAGTAAGAAAATGGTAGCCGTCTTGCTTTATTTTGACAAAACTTGTTTCATAGTAGCAGACAGTATAGATCTAAAATCAGACTACATATTATGTGCAGTCTGATCTTTATCTACACTGTGTGCAAAAACAACTTTTGTCTGCAAAAACAACTTAAGTTGGTTCCAGGGCTTTAAGCTGCACCCTGTAGCTCAGTCTGTAGCGTAAGGGACTTGAGAACAGGAGGTCGCTGGTTCAAACCCTGGCTCGGCCAATTTCTTTCCTCTCTCAACGCTGACCATTGTTTTGACAATGGCTATGTGGGAAAAGCAGCCAGTGGCTTGGAAAGAATACTGTGCGAAGCACTGCTAAAAGAAACGCTAGGAAAGCATGGATAGGTGCACTGGCTGCCACGATATAACTGAAATAATGTTGAAAATGGCATTAAACAACATAGAATCAATCAATCCAGGGCTTTAAGGGTTAAGGAATGTCCTTAGGCAAGACATCGCACAGCCCCAGCTTTGTGCTGGTGAAATACAGAAAAGACAGTAATGAGTTGTCACACTGACATGAATAAAAATCTGAAATAATGTTTAAAGTTGTGCAAAATGCTCCAACAAATAAACACCCAATCTTTACAAAAGAAGAACATTTTAGTCTCGTCTAAATTGAAACTATTTGCAGATGAAAAAGTACATATAACTCAACACAATAAATGTCTCTCTGGAAGGGTAGAAAACAGTGTGGGGGAAAAAAGAAAAAAATGCAGGCTACCAATATTTTCTGCTTTTTCTACAGGCTATATTGTACCAAAATTTTCTCTTTATCCCACAATATTTGGAGAGGCTGTCTTACTAAGAGTTGTTAAAACTTGGGATTGTTTGAAAACGGTTTAAATTTAATAATGCGCCTTTTACCTCTATTTCATATACCAGTAATTCTCAGCAAATTCTCTAAAATTCACTGGCTGTTTCCCCCATGAGCAAACCCAAATCATGTTCAGGAGTTTGAGAGGATCAAATCCAGTTGCAATGACACTTAACTCTTTACCACACAGCACTATTTTAGATTGGTCCAAATTAAAAGCATTTACAGACAACAAAATAAATGTGACTCAAAATTTAAATTTGTTTCTGGTAGGGTAGAAACTACAGTGGGAAAAGCAGAAAATGCTGGTAACGAGCATTTTCTCCTTTTCCCGGAATGTTTTCAGAAGGCATCTTCCATAGGTTCGTTTGAACCCGGAATTGTGTGGTTAAGGGTTAATAAACAAGGACGTGAAGATGCTTGCAAGCCCACCATGGCCTTTTGGTTGATATGATTTGTAAAACATGTGTTCAAAATTCAACTGTAGCTGGAGCTTGATAGGTAGTTTCCTACAAAAAGTAACCTCCCCCAGCTTTATTGCCAGTAATATCTCTTTACCAAACAACAAAACAGACTGGTCCAAATTGAAAGCAGTTGCAGACAACAAAATAAATGTGACTGAAAAATTGAAATTTGTTTTGGGAAGGGTAGAAAACACTGTGGGAAACGGAGAAAATGCTGGTTACCACCATTTCCTCCTTTTCCCACAATGTTTTCAAAAGGCTTCTTTCTCAGGGTCGTTAAAAGTCGGGACTGTGTGGTAAAGGGATATCAGTTATTGACCCAGTGAACATGAGTAAGTGTACAGCTACTGTTATACAGTTGAAATGCTGTTGAAAATAGATTTATTGCATTGTGACATATATCAGTCAAATACATTTACTTGTTTCTGTTTCTCTTCCTACCTTAGGTGCTCTATGATGGAAAGTTTTACGTGAACAGTATTTTTACCCAAGATACAGATAGCCAGTATAAGTTTTTACAATAGTCGTGAAGAATATTGAATTAAGATTACCAATATGATTAACTCTTTACCAAACGACAAAATTTTAGACTGGTCCAAATTGAAGGCACTTGCAGACGACAAAATAAATATGATTGAAAAATTGAAATTTGTTTTGGGAAGGATAGAAAACATTGTGGGAAAAGGAGAAAATGCTGGTTACCAGCATTTTCTCCTTTTCCCACAATGTTTTCAAAAGCCCTCTTCTTCAGAGGTCATTAAAACCAGGGATTGTGTGTAAAGAGTTGAGTGTGATATTTTTGTGACCATTGTTTTTTATTATTAAAAGGAAAATTATTGAAAGATACTAAACTCTATTTCCAGTTTAAGCCTTTACCACACACTCACGGCTTTTAACAGCCCTGAGAGAGAAGCCCTTTGAAAACATTGTAGGAAAAGGAGAAAATGCTGGTAACCAGCATTTTCTCCTTTTCCCAGTGTTTTCTTCCCTTCCCAAATAGAATCTTAACTTTTGAGTCACAATTATTTTGTCAACTGCAAATGCTTTCAATATGGACTAGCATAAAATTTTGTCATTTGGTAAAGGGTTACAGTTTTAATTCATGTTTATGAATTTTAAAACAAAACCATATCTTACAAAGTTCGAGACCAATAAAAAGTACATTTGAGCAAACTTCAATTGTTTTCACTATCTACATATTTTCAAGCTTTTAAATCAAGTATACAATGGTCCTTTAGCAAACAATCTCGTCTTTTAATGACCCCCAGGGACATAGCTTTAGAAACTTCGTGGGTGAAGGAGAAAATGTTAGTAACCAGCATTTTCTTCTATTCCCTCAATGATTTCTACCATTTCAAAGACAAATCTAATCCTTTACGCCACACTGAATTACAGTAGTTGTCAAAAAACACTTCCAATTTGGACTTGTCCAAAATCTGTCATCTGGTGAACGGTTAACCCATTTCTGCACATAGTTTTTAACTCTTGACAAACAACAAAATTTTAGACTTGAAAGTATTTGCAGATGATAAATGGGACCCAAGTATTGAAATTTGTTTTTGGAAGGGTAGAAAATATGGGAAAATGAAAAAAAGTGCTGCTAACCAGAGAATTTCAACAATGTTTTCAAAAGTCTTCATCTCTAGGGTCGTGAAAACTCAAGATTGTTTAGTAAAGGGTTAAACCGACAAAAACCCTTTTTAAAGTACCTCACACAATAATCTTTCCAAGCCACTGGCTGCTTTCCCACATGTCACAATGAATATCATCAATTCTAAGAAATTGGAAAAGCCAGGAATCAAATCACTGACCCCCTGTTCTCAAGTCCTTGACTGAGTTCCAAAAGAAACCTCCAAAATCCACAATTTTGATCCAAAATTTCTAATATTACGATCACCAATCACTGCAGAAGTCCATTCCGATGTTACTGGTATACTGTTAAGTTAGCAGATGCACTAATATTGTCCATATTTGTCTATAAACTGAGAGTGATTTTTTCCCTGTCCACACTGTTCAAATGTCACGTCACTCTGTTCAAAATGTGACACTGAAATGACAAGAACATAAATTTCTTTTTAACTCTTTACCACACAATCCCGACTTTTAACAACCCTGAAAGAAAAGGCTTTTGAAAACATTATGGGAAAAGGAGAAAATGCTGGTAACCAGCATTTTCTCCTTTTCCCACAATGTTTACTACCCTATCTAAAAGAGAAATCATCAGTTTAGCAACACTTAATTTGTCGTTTGCAAAATTAATGCTTTCAATTTGGTTCAGTCTAAAATTTTGTCGTTTGGTTAAATAATGCAAAGTATGTATGGGTCACACTCTGGCAAAATGGGGCTTAATGCATCTCCAGGTGTTTTGAAAACATTATGAGAAAAGGAGAAAATGCAGGTAACCAGCATTTTCTTGATTCCACACTATGTTTTCTACCCTATTAAAAACAAATTCCATCATTTGAGCCACAGTTAAATTTTTGGCTGCAAATACTTTGAATTTGGACTAGTCCAAAACTTTGTTGTTTGGTAGAGTTAAATGAAATCCTAAAGAGGCCATTTAACAACTATGTCCTTGTATCTTACACTGCCATTGAGACTGCATTCGCATTTTGAGTCTGAAATACAAATTTATTTAAGGTCTCCCTGGCTCAGTGGTAAAGTGTAGCACTCATAACCTGGAGGTCCGAGCTTTGAGCCTCACTGGAAGCAATGGGTTTTTCATAAGAGTGTTTTTGGGCATGACACTACAGAGCCATAGCCTTGTACCATTAAAACCCAGGGTATACATGAATAAGCAAACTGAGGCAATGAAATGACTGATATAATGTTGAATGCCGCATTAAACACCATTCAATCAATCAATCAAGTAAATTTAGATTGAAAAACACATGTATTTTTAATCTACTAGTCTCAGATTGTATCTCTAGAACTATTTTTACAAGATATGCTCATTTCTTTATAGAGTAAACCCTGCCCTTGTGGCCACCTTTATACTAATTCTTTTCAAGCTGATAAAATTTCTAACTTGTCCAAATTGAAAGCATTTGTAGACAACAAATTGAACGTGGCTCAAATGACGGAACTTGTTTAAAAAGCTAAAATCACTTTTGGAAATAGAAAATGTTGGGTTTTCACCTTTTTTCATTATGTTTCAAAAGCCTTCTTTTTCAAGGTAAAAAAACCACAATTTGAGAGTCTCTTTGGTGCTGGCTTAATACAAAGCAGCTTTTGAGTGTACCTTTTGTGCTTGCTTACTAAAAGTTTGGACTTTAATTTGTTTTAGCCCCAAGGCATGCCTTTTTCTCTCTCAAGAGTACATTACTTTTACGAAATACTACTGCAAAGCCCTAGTGGTGCAGCTAGTCGCATACAGGGCTTGAGATTGGGGGATTGCTGCTTCAAATCCCTAGCTCAGCCAATTTCTTTCCCAGGACTGATGATAGTCATTGCAACAGGATACATTCCTCTCTCAATGCTAATCGTTGTATTGACAATGATTACGTGGAAAAGCAGCCAGTGGGAAATTATGCAAAGTACTGGAAACAGAAACTCTTGATAAGCATGGACAGGTGCACTGGCTGCCGTGATAAAACTGAAATAATGTTGAAAATGGCGTTAAACAACCGACAACTGGGGAATGTTCACAAAAAAAAAAAAAAAAAATCAACTAAATGGAGGAATGTGAGAAAGGAGCAGTTGCTTGTAGCAAACAATTGCTCCTTTCAAAAATTTATGGCAAGGGTGTAAAAAAGTTGTATTTGATCAATTATCCCTTCAGCAGCTGATCCTTTCTAAGCTTGAAATATAATAGACTTCAAAGTTCTAACATTAATGTGTAATAGATGTAGATCTAAATATCATTCAAATACCTGTTGACATGGACTGTGCTAAAATCTGTGAAAAAAAAATTTGTCGTACAGCAGAGATATAACACCAGACTGGGATATCTATTTGGCGGTTAACAAACATCTTGGTCTCTCTGTATTACACCCTAAAAAAATACACTGTTTTTAGATTGGAAAGAAAAGAGATCAGTAAAAAATGACATAAAAAATTATTTTTCTTAATCACAATGTGGTAGATAAATATCACTTGAGTACTAGTAAACTTCTACTTTTGTCTTCAATTGTCTTGCACTCCAACAACTTGAAGTACATGTATTTATCAGCTTTGGAATATGTATCTATAATTTTGAAAAGTATGGTTCATCTGCATGCAATAACTTGATTGATGAAGTAACATCAACTCTGTCTTCAAAAACTAGCAGTAAAAATAACTATAAGCAATGTGTTTTACTAAACTCTTGAAAGTTGAGAAATATCCTTAGTTGACAGCATAGATCGTGACCAGACTGCACCTAGTAAGAAGTCTGACCTTTGATATAAAACGTCCACCACCTGATGCTAAACTCAGGTCAAAATTCTCTAGTAATTACAGACCCGAAAAAAAAAAAAAAAAAACCCACAAAATTCTTAACTTTTTCATTACCTACGAAGATCAAGATCAGATCGCACATAATGTAAAGTCTGATCTTCGTTATAAAACGTCCGCATTTTGTTTGACTTTATTCCCCATGGCTCATATTACAAACCTTTATACCTTGTGTAGACATTCGATTTTGTATGCGCTGAATTTCTTACTAGTCGAAATTGTAATAGGCCGAAAGTGTTATAGGCCGAGATGTCATTCGATGTTTGGACGACTCTTGACAAGAAGAAATAGGCATATCATGACCGAAATAAATATAACACAACTCCGACTTACCAATCAAATGCATACAAATAAATTAAATACGATGAGCGCAGGTAATTTAACGAAAATTAAAGACTTACCGAAGTTTCGCAACGTTTTCTAAGGAGAGAAAGCACATCGTGTGTGTAATACGTCATCGGTCACATGGTGTCTACAAATAGGACACCAGAATGATTCCGAATAGTGCGTGGTAACGTCAGTTGGGAGAATTGATAAAAAAAAAATAGGATTTTTGTATGGTTCTGTGACATGAACCGATGCTGCTATGAACGCCCCTATCCCCTTGGCGACAAAATAAGAGTAAATCTAACAGATTCATGCCTTTTTTCAAGCATAAAAAAATTCTAATTTTGGACTTTATTGGGACTTTAATTAAATGAAAATCACTGGTCCTTCATATCTATCTGTTGTACAGTATAAGAATAAAAGCAGATTCTTTATCCTGAAAAGCATGTTGGCAGGATCGATTCATCTAGACAAAATGTGTGATATTTTGTTCCGCAAAATAGCTAAACATGGACTGAAAATATTCATTCCATTCATTATTTAGCACTCTGAGGTGTTATAAATCATTTCAGCAAAGTTCCTGCTGTAATGCCCTCAAGTTATATAATGATTAATCCTTTACCACTCACTTTTGAGTTTTAATGACCTTCGCTGAGAAAGAAAGCCTTTGAAAAGGTTGTTGGAAAAGAGAAAATGCTGGTAACCAGCATTTATTCCCTTTAACCACAATCTTTTCTACCGTTTCAGAGATAACTCCCATCCTTTGAGCCACATTTTATTTGTTATCCGCAATTGTTTTCTAGTTGGACTTGTCAAGAAATCTGTCATGTAGTTAACTCTTTACCACACAACAATATTTTAGACTGGTCCAAATTCAAAGCATTTGCAGATGAGATGACAAAATAAATGTGACTCAAAAATTGAAATTTGTGTTGGGAAGGCTGGAAAACACTGTGGGAAAGGAAAAAATGCTGGTTGCAAGCACTTTTTTTTTCTCACAATGTTTTCAAAATTATTTTTCTTCAGGATTGTCAAAACTCAGGATTTTGTGGTAAAGGGGTAAATTGTCAATCACATAATACTAATGGACTCTTCCAGTCTCAAAGTTCAGTCTTGAAACTAAGTTCAAAATGACAAAAATTGAGGATGCACAAGATTTCAATGTAGACAAATTCACTCATTTGCAAAATGTATTGTGGCTGATGGAGTTTTTGTTCTTTACGATAAGCGAGTTAAGTGCATTTACTGGTACCTTTTGTTGTTTTCAAAAGGTAGATGCTGATTTCAGATTAATAATGTGTGAAAAGGTTAAAACTAAGAGAAAGGCTGCTAAGCGTGATTCACTGACATTTTGCGGACAGTGTAGACCAAGATCAGACTGCACAGAACATGCAGTCTGATCTTGGATCTACACTGTCCGATAAGGAGATAGTCTCCTCCAAAAGAACCTGTGAAATTTGGGTTTTTAATATTAGCTTGAAAGCTTCAAGTCTTTTAGCTTGAAAGTTTCATGTCTTTTATTTAGCAGGAAAAGGGTTAAATTGTTTATAGAGCATAGTCATATCCATCTTCATCAGACTTATTTGCATCTGTCACATTGTTTTCACAAGTTACTTGCTGATAAACACTGTCTAAATGCTTCAAAATGAGAGTAATCACATAGGCAAAGGTCAGATTGTCTGTAAGATAACTCTTCATTTGGCATTACTCTGGAGCAATCTTTCTGAGGACAATAGTGATAAGAAATAGAGATTAAACCAAACAAGCTGGTGTTTTAACCCTTAAAGCACCTTTCAGGACTATAGTTACATTTGTGTCTAGTGTAGATCAAGATCAGGCTGCACAAAAAAATGCAGCCTGATCTTTGATCTACACTGTCTGCTTTGATCACACACCTTATACAAAAGCAACCATGAAGTTGCTATTAGTTGAATCATATTACTAGGATGAACATTTCTGTGGTTTTATTCTGCGCTCTAAAGTTTAAGACAAATTTGCAAAATACTTTCAGACAAAAAATTAAATGTAACTCAAATTATGAATATTATCTGTAAAGGGGTGAACTATCTTGGGAAATAGAGGAAATCCCAGTGACCAGTACTTTCCATGCTTTCAAAGGCATATTCCCTCTGATGGTCGTTAAATGGGATTGTTTGGTACATCATGGCTAAATATCCCTGAGAATAAGAAGGCTTTGGAAAACATTATGGGAGAAGGAGAAAATGCTGGTAACCAGTATTTTCTCTGTTTCCCATAATGTTTTCTGTCCTGTCAGAGACATATCCCTTCTTGTTAGCCATAATTTGATTGGTTGTGTAATGTCTTCAACTTAGAGATGTCGAAAATTTTGTTGTCTGTGGAAAAGAGTTAAATGATAAATGACATTAAAACGAGGAGAGTCTTAAGACCAATTTACAAAGAACTGTTCATGATAATGTCATCTTTTGCCTTTTTATCACAGTGTTGATAATACAGTCACTTTTGATCCTAAACTTTTATTGAATCTTGCATGATGACCTTTAAAAAGTCATGATGACCTTTAAAAAATCAATTGCCCTCTTGTTGTTTGCACTCAGGGCCTCTCAGAGTGTAGCATGTACTGCCAATTAGCACTTTGATTTTGACTTGAACATTTATACTAACAGCCATTTTAACTCTTTACCATACAACAAAATCTAAAAATTTGTCCAAATTGAAAGCGACATTGTTTTCAATAGTCCTTATCCAAAGCGTTGTTAAAAGTTGGGATGGTGTGGGACAGATACACAGTGCTATGTTAATACTGTATATTACAATGAAAGACATTGGAAAACAAGTCTTTTCTATATTTTTTTAGCACTCAGGCCTCGTATTTACAGCTCTTTTATGTATGAGACCTACAGTGGAATGAAGATCAGAGTGCTCTTTTCTTTATAGAGCAGTCAGTAACATAGAAAACTTGAGATCATGTGGTGGATAGTTCACATTCCACATTCAAGCAATTTCTTTCTGAGGATTGATGATAGTCACTGCTCATCATTGTTTAAATGGTCGTATATTAGAAAGCAGCCAGTGGCTTGGGAAGAACATTGTGCAAGGTAGTAGTGAAAGAAACTCTAAGAAAGCACGGATTATGTTGGGAAAATTATCAAGTGCCTGACATAACAGTTGAAGACATTGGAAAACAAAGTTTTTTCTGTAATTTTCCTTATCACGGAGAAGACAAGAAATACACTAAGTACTTTTACCACACACAGCAAAATTTTAGACTGGTCCAAATTTGAAGCATTTTCAGACAAAAAAAAAATTTAGCTCAAATTATGAAATTTGTCTTTGATAATGTAGAAAACATTGTGGAAAAGGGAGAAAATGCTGGTTACCAGCATTTTCTCCTTTTCCCACAATGTTTTCATTAAGGCCTTCATCCTTGTAAAAAGTAGAGATTGTGTGGTAAAGAGTTAAGGCAGACTGTGTCATCTGATCTTAACTCTTTACCACACAATTCCGACCTTTAGCGACCCGGAAAGAAGCCTTTTGAAAACATTGTGGGAAAAGGAGAAAATGCTGGTAACCAGCATTTTCTCCTTTTCCCACAATGTTTTCTACCTTTCCCAAAACAAATTTCAAATTTTTAGTCACATTTATTTTGTTGTCTGCAAATGGTTTCAATTTGGACTAGTCTAAAATTTTGCCATGTGGTAAAGGGTTAATCTGCACTGTCTATATGTCTGGAGGTTGATTGTACCATAATGGTTTTCATGTGACAAAATTTCTATTTTTAGACTCACCGAGTGAACAGGGCATGTACTGCAAGTGCCTGTATGGGATTAATTTCACCGAGGGATTTTGTAGATGTCATCGTTACCAAGGAAACAGACGAATGTTTATCCACAAATGGTAAAAAGCCTTGTTTTATTTCTGGATCTACTGTATTATTATGAGATTTCCTTATATGATTTATTCTCTGAGAATTCTCGATAATGATGATATTTTTTATTATATTTCCTTGAGGACAGCATAACTCAGTTTGGACCTTTCACCAAACAATCCTGTATTTTAACCAACACAGAAGAAAAAGGCTTTTGAAAGCATTGTGGAAAAAGGAGAAAATGCTCGTAAACAGCATTCTCTCCTTTTCCCACAATGTTTTTTAGCATTTTCAAAGTCAAATTTATTTAATCCTCAGCCACATTTAATTTGTCATCTGCAAATGTTTACAATATGGACGAGTCTAAAATTTTGTATTCTTGTAAAAGATTATCTTACATGTTTGCAAGATGACAAAATTTTAGATGGAAGCGAATTAACCCTTATCCTGCTACATAAGTTTAATAAAACTTTCAATCTGATGGTTAAAACCCAAATACTGTTATTTCAGACTTATCTTTTGGCTAAAAAATCTCCTCATGAGACAGTGTAGATACAAGATCAGACTGCACATTTTGTGCAGTCTGATCTTGATCTACACTGTCTGCAAAAGGTCAATGAGTCACGTTTAGCAGCAGCTGAAAGGTTAAAAACATTTGCAAGACAACAATTGATGGTATTTATACCTGAAAGAGTACAAAACGTTCTGGGTAAAAGAGAAAATGTTGGTTATCAGGATTTTCTCCTTTTCCTTTGATGTTTTCAGATGTGTAAAAGGGCTCATGAGAGAAAAACTTGAGATTGTAATGAAAATTGCATAACCTGATTGTCTATGAAGTAATAATTGGGCAGATTTCTTGAACAGTTATTTAAAAACCCTTAGGCTGGAATGAAGTACATCTTGCATAGAACATGCAGTCTGATCTTGGATCTGTGGTGTCCAGTATGGAGATATCTTTCCCCCAACAGATGATTTATTTGAGCTTTTGGGTTTTTACTGTTGACTTGAAAAGTTTCATTTTACTTATTTAGCAGGTTAAGGGTTAAATTACTTGTGCAGAAATTGAACTAAATTCTTGGAAATAAAATATTTTATTCAGTCTTTCTTTACTCTTTACGAAACGATGAAATTTCAGCCTTGTCTAAATTGAAACCATTTGCAGATGACAAATTAAATGTGGCCAAGTTTAGCATACTTTTCTTTGAAAGAGTAGAAAACGTTGCAGGAAAACAAGGAAAATTAATGCAGCATGTTCTCCTTTTCCCGCAGTGTTTTATAAAGCCTGCTTTCTCTAGGTCATCAAAACTTCAAGGATTGTGTGGTAAAGGGTTAAAGGCACACTAGCAGCTAAAAGTATCATGATTTTGGGGTCAAAATGCAGACATTTTGTTTGCACTTGCTGTGTGACAATACAGACATTCTGACAATGATTATAGTTCAACCCTGTACTACACAATGCCGACTTTAAACGACCCTGAGAGAGAGACCTTTTGAAAACATTGTGGGAAAAGGAGAAAATGCTGGTAATCAGCATTTTCTCCTTTTCCCACAATGTTTTCTACTCTTTCCATAGCAAATTTCAATTTTTGAGTCACATTTATTTTGTCGTCTGCAAATGCTTGTAGTTTGGAAACGTCCAAAATGTTGTCGTTTGGTAAAGAGTTAATGGGCAGAATTAATGAAATAAACCTTTACTCAATTACTTGTGTTTAAGAAGAACAGCTAAAAAAGTAATTCAACTCATTTTCAAGGTTATTTTTGGCCAGAATAGTGTAGCAGACAGTGTAGATTCAAGATCAAACTGCAAATCCTGTGCAACCTGATCTTGGTCTACACTGTCGGCTACTTAAGGAATCTTAACCTTTTACGACACAATCCCGACTTTTAATGACCCTGTAAGAAACTTTGGATATTGAAAACATCAGAGGAAATGGAGAAAATGCTGGTTACCTGAGCATTTTCTCCATTTCCTACAATGATTTCTATGCTATCAAAGACAGAAATCATGATTTTTAACAACATTTCATTTGTCATCTGCAGATGCTTTCAATTTAGACCACTCCAAAATTTTGTCATTTAGTAAAGAGCAAAGTCTTTACCAAACAGCAAATTTTAGACCCAAATTCAAAACATGTGCAGATGTCACATTCAACATAGGTACAAAATAGCTTTAACTCTGTGATAGGGCAGAAAACATCATGGGAAAAAGAGAAAATGCTGGCTACCAGCATTTTCTCCTTTTCCCACTGTGTTTTCAAAAGCCTTCTTTCAAAGGGTCATAAAAACCTGGGCTTGTTTGGTAAAGTGTTAAACTAGATTCAATGCTTTTTAGGGTTATATTCAGAAACAATCAGTCTCTGAAAAGCCCCTAAAGGCATACATGTACGCACTGCATAGCATAACTGTTCTTGTTTTGTTATATACCTGAAAATTTCTGGCTCAAATATGTATGTCATAATATCACACACAACAGAAAACATACACATCCGTATCTACACAGTGTCAAATATCATTCCAAATATGGTATGATGATGTATCTTATGCATGGAATACTCTTGTATTGATTCGCATTGATTTGCAATGCGATTTGTCAAAATGTTATGCTCAGATATGCATCTGCTATTCATAAAAACAAAGGTATTTCCGACTAATCCATTATCAGTTTTGTTTTTGTTTACCATTATTGAATAAATTGTTAATAATTGCAATATTTGTTGTAGGTATATAATAAAAGGAATACTATGTTGTGGTAACTTTCTTGGTTCAACAGTATTTGCTTTTCCCTGCATAAGAAAATTTGACATCTTGCTCGACCTTCGGTCTTGGGCGATATGTTCTCATGCTGCTCGACTCAAATAGAAAGGCCAGGAAAGTTACTACAAAATGATATTGGGTATGTATTTTTCAGCTGTAAGCGTGTGCCACAATGATTGTCCTGAAGACAAAAAGTTTGTGAGAGGTTGGAACTATCCCTGTGGGTTGTTATGTTTGAAAATACCAAAGTAAGTACATATCTATCCTTGTTGACCCAGTTCCGATGTATTCCGTAAACTACATTCATCGCCCCTGGGTTATCTTGTGTATGTTTTCTTGTTCTCATGAATTACTCATGAGGCATTTTGATTGGTAATCTCAGTTTTTCAGTGAGAAAATTCAATCTTTTTTTATCATCCATATGCCATCATTTCTATTTTTACCTTGTCTACAACCAATCAAGTTGATAAATGTAGTTTACGGAATACATAGGAACTGGGTCAACGAGGATGACGTCACCCCTACTACATACCCCTATGGACTGCAACAGCATGCTGTATTTCTGAATATTTGCCTTTGTATACAAGGATTTGTAATGTCTGCCCTGGATTGTTGTAAGGCAAATGCCACAGAAGGAAGGCCCTCCGGCGGCCGCCATATTCGTTGATAATGATGTGGGTTTTACCCTGTTTATTCATAACAATGGAAGAAATGTGATATTCCTCCACTACAAGAGAGTATTATTATGTCATCGACAATTCAGTTGGCTATTGGGTGTAATCTGCAATCTTATGAATATTCATAGAAACGACGGTTTTGCAATTGAATGTCCCAGGGGTGATGAATGGTAATACTTCACACCTGGGTTAATGAGGGTGGTACATATCACATAAAGTATGGAAATAACATATGAGCAATGTTCCGGCAAAACAGGGCTTAATGCACCTCTGAGATGCATTGCACCAAGCACACGATCACATAATTATGGATCCATAAAATCCATTTTGTCTAACAACCTACTGAATCATGAGGTAGACTGGTCCTTTGACATGCAGGAAATTGACCAATAGCAAAATGTTTCAGCCTAGGTCAGCCTTTGTGGTTACGCATGCTGAGCTGGGTCGATACTTTTTGTAGATGCATTACACCCCCTTTTCACAGAGCATGGCTCATATACATGCTTTCCTTAACTCTTTACCAAACAACAAAATTTTAGACTGCTCCAAATTGAAAGCATTTGCAGACGGCAATAATTATGAATGTGACTCTAAAATTGAAATTTGTGTTGGGAAGGCTGGAAAACATCGTGGGAAAAGGAGAAAATGCTGGTTGCTAGCATTTTCTCCTTTTCCCACAGTGTTTTCAAAAGGCCTCTTTTTCAGGGTCATTAAAAGTCGGGATTGTGTGGTAAAGGGTTAACAATGTATAAGAAAAAAGGTGGTTAACTTGTCCATATTGAGAGCACTTGCAGACATCAAATTAGATATGGCTCAACTGATGCAGTATTTTCTTTGACAGAGTAGAAAACATTGCGTGAAATGGCAAAAATGTTTGTTACCAGCAGTTGTCTGCCATAGGATAAAAACTTTCTCCTGTAGATAGTAATCGTTAGGTACAACAATTCTTTTCAAAATCAGCGATAAATCTGGACTGTACTCACAACTTGGATAGAATCATAATTCTAAAACATGTATGATACTGTTGAAATGCAATGAATTTTGTTTGATAAGGATCTTCTACCTTCCCCAGCCAGACTCTGGCTTATCAGATTTGGGAAAAAAGCATGTTGTTTTTTGATAAGTTATAATATAAGTGCATCATGTCAGCATTTACCTATCTCCTAGTTTTTTTTTTTTAATTTCTTGCTTATGAAAGAATTTCACCTCCTTTGACCCTATACCACACAAGCCCAAATTTTATAGATCCTGAGAAAGTAAGCTTTTGAAAACATTGTGGGAAAATGCTGGTGACTAGCATTCCCTCCTTTTCTTACAAAGTTTTCTACCCTTCCAATAACAAGTTCTGAGTCATATTTATATTGTTGTCTGCAAATACGTTGAATCTGGACAAGTCTAAAATTTTATTGTTTGACAGAGTTAACCCTTTACCACATAATCCCGAGTTTTAACAACCCTGAGAAAGAAGCCATTTGAAAACATTGTGGGAAAAGGAGAAAATGCTGGTAACCAGCATTTTCTCCTTTTCCCACAATGTTTTCTGTCTTTTTACAGACAAATCTCGCCATATGACACGTATCTAATTTGTCGTCCGCAAATGCTTTGAATCCTGACAAGTGTAAAGTTATGTTGATTGTTAGAGTTAACTCCTTACCATATGATAAAATAAAATTAGACTTGTTCAACTGTTTTGGGCAACAAATCAAATGTATCTTAGATGATTGGATTTGTTATTGGAAGGGTAGGAAACATTTTGGGAAAAGGAGAGCATACTCATTTTTGGAAAGTGTTTTTAAAAGCTTCCTGCCTGGAATTCTTTGGTAAAGCAGAATTTTCCCTGACCAGATGTTTCTTTTAATTTGAACCAAAAAATCTTCTCATTCTCCAAATTCTTCAAATTCTAATACTTGCTTTCTTTTATTCATTTGAAATGGGTTGCATTACCCTGTACAAGTTGGCTTCTTTAAAAAAGAAGCCAGGAGAGGTCAGCATCAATGTTTTCAAATAGCTTATTGCTTTTAATTTCAATATATTTTGGTAAAAGTAAACAAATAAGTAAGGCATTATATGATTGCCGCTGTTTAAAAATGAGAAACCTCTTATGCATTGCGAGTACATGACAGGCACGTGACTTTCTTCCCAGGTTTTCAAGTCGCGTTGTTCTCTTTTTTTAACGAAATTCTTTTTTTGTGTGTGTAGCTTTATTTGTTTAACGAAAAATTACAACTACTGGAAAGGTCATTTGCAATCAAATCAATATAACAAATCCTTTTCGAAATCTGTCATATAAAAACAAAACGCGTCTATTTCCTATTTCAGCTTTTTGATTTCGGTTTATTTATGAAACCATGACGAAACAGACTGTGTATCAGAACAATTTCGCAGAAAAGCATGGAGTTAGGCAGCAATTTCTGAGGCAGTCTGCCTTTTAAACTCGCCACTGTTGGAGAGGTCTGATGACCTCTCCAATGAGAGAGTGGGGGGGGGACCGTGGTATTTAGGGTCAACTCCTGGCATATTCTTGCCAGTGGTACAAATCAAGATCAGCCGAAATGAATCTTTGATTTTTGTACTTTTTCCACTTTGTGTATGAAAGCCTTGTTCTACAGGGTGGTCAAAAAATGGAACTGTATGGTAAAGAATTAAATAGAGCTTGATATTTCAGGTTCAAAACTTACTCCAGGGCACCATGTGTTGAAGTCTTAGGGGCTTCAACTTTAACCCTTTATCACACAATCCCATGTTTTAACATGCCTGAGGCAAAAGGCTTTTGAAAACATTGCAGGAATAGGAGAAAATGCTGGAAACCAGCATTTTCTCCTTCTTCCATAATGTTTTCTACCCTTAAAGCGACAAATCCAACCGTTTTAGTCACATTTAATTAGTAGTCTGCTAATGGTTTCAGTTTCAATGGGTCTAAATTTTTGCTGCTTGGTAAAGAGTTAATGATTGTAAGCAAATGGAGAAAGTATTGTATTTCAGACTTAATTACTGTATACATACTATAGAGGATTGTGAAAATCTCCTGCCTGTCAATTTGTTCAGATTTTTCTGGTGTCTCTGTCTTGTTACAAAATGGAGTCTGAAGTTGACAGGTTTCCCTCTTTTAACCCTTTACCACACAATCCCAACTTTTAACGACCCTGAGAAAGAAGCCTTTTGAAAACATTGTGGGAAAAGGAGAAAATGCTGGTAACCAGCATTTTCTCCTTTTCCTACAATGTTTTCTAACCTTTGAGAAACAAATGCAATCATTTTAGCCACATTTAATTTGTTGTCTGCAAATGCTTTCAATTTAGACCAGTCTAAAATTTTGTAGTTTGGTAAAGAGTTAACTTGTTTCTTCATAATGATGACTTTAACCCTTAACCTGCTAAACTTTTAGCCGATCGAAAAAAACCCAAATTTACCTATTTCAAAGGTATTTTTTGGGGAAAAAAATCTTATTGGACAGTGTGGATCCAAGATCAGACTGCATGTTTTTAGCAGTCTGATCTATATCTACACTGTCCGCAAAAAGTCCTTGAGTCGTGCTTCTAAGCAGCCTAATAGTGCCTAGCAGCCTAAAAGGGTTAAAAGGTTTACAGTAGACCACCTTTGGAAAAAAAAAAAAGGGCAATGGGGGAAATGTGTGGTAGATCTAACGAAAAATTTGTTTTCTTGCTACATAGCATTAATGCATTCAACCTTAGGCTTTTTTTGTTTTTGTTGTCAGTCTTTTTTTATGTGGTCGATTCCATTGTCATCTGCAGCTGGTTTGTTTGAGGAGACAGTAAGTTAATTCAGATGAAATGGCTATTCTTTTAGACATAAATTATGTATGGCTTTCCTAATAAAACTTTGGTATGAATGGTTTCCTTATTACTGACTTGTATTATTTCCCACCGAGCACATTAACCCTTTACCACACAATCCCGACTTTTAACGACCCTAAAAGAGAAGGCTTTTGAAAACATTGTGGGAAAAGGAGAAAATGCTGGTAACCAGCATTTTCTCCTTTTCCCACAATGCTTTCTATCCTATCAGAGACAAAAATTATCATTTTGGCAACATTTAATTTGTCTTCTGCAAATGCTTTAAATTTGGTCCAGTCCAAAAATTTGTCATTTGGTAAAGAGTTAATGGTGTAGTTCATCCTTTAACCCTTTACCACACAATCCCGAATTTTAACGACCCTGAATGAGAAGCCTCTTGAAAACATTATGGGAAAAGGAGAAAATGCTGGTTACCAGCATTTTCTCCTTTTCCCACAATGTTTTCTACTCTATCACAGACAAATTCCATGGTTTGAGCCACATTTGAATTGTCGTCTGCAAATGCTTTCAATTGGGACAAGTCTACATTTTTATTGTGTGGGAAAGCGTTAAGTATCTGTTGGTGAGCCCCAATCTGTATAGGACTTGAGAACAGGGGGTTGCTGGTTCTAATCCCCAGCTAATTTCTTTCCGAGAATTGGTGATAGTCACTTATGACAGGATTTATTCCTCTCTCACTGCTGATCATTGTTTTGAAGATGGTTATGTGGTTGATGGGTGCACTGGCTGCCACAATATAACTGGAATAATATTGACAGTGGCCTTAAACACCACTTGATCACTACGATCGTCAAAGTATCTGTCACAGCTTGCTAGATATTGTAACCAGACGTCACATGGATAAAACGATTTTCGGTGAGTTATCCAGGGATGAAAGTCTAACTTGTGGCTCTGGCGTTCAGTGTATGGAGTGCATACAGCATGATGACAGAATATGTTCAAGACAATTAAGAGTCAGTTAACAAACATCAAAGTTCCATTAATGTACAATATACTTGATACTGCAGATGGACACTACCAGGACACTCCATGATGTATCGAAGTTCCTTTTAGGCTCAGAGGGTCGTCACCCCTGACATACAAAGAATATAGCGAGAGTAAGACAAAGAAGCCATGTTGTATTATTTCCTGGATGTTTGCCATCAGTTGGTCAGTTTTCATGCATTTCCTGTAAGAAATAATTGTCCGCTGAATATTTGGTTAGTGTTCATACTACCTGCAGATATGTTGCATGTCTGATAGTATTTCAGTCTAGAATCAGGTCCACAAGACATCAGCAAATAAGAACTGGACAAGTACAGGACAAGCAAGGGTGAATTTTTGACAAAAGTAATGCCACCATGTGGCTACAGTACATTCAGGGGTGACCTTTGTCTGGTAATGCGTGTTCCAAGCCTTGTGCATGCACAAATCTTTCCTTGGAATTGAACAGACCTCAGCTGACAAAGAGCAAGTGGATTTGCAGGAATGAGAAATGAACAAGAAATACATGCCCTGGAACACAGACAAACAAATATGAAATTTTGTTCTTCATCAGAAGTCTATTAACTCTTTGTTACACAATCCTGAGTTTTAACAACCCTGTCAGAAAAGGCTTTTGAAAACATTGTGGGAAAAGGAGAAAATGCTGGTAACCAGCATTTTCTCCTTTTCCCACAATGTCTTCTTACATTTCAGAAACAAATTTCATTATTTGAGCTACATTCAATTTGTCATCTGCAAATGCTTTCAGTTTGGACCAGTCTAAAAATTTGTCATTTGGTAAAGGATAAATGCTGTCCAGTAAGGTGTTAGATTACTTCAGAATACCTTTCAGAACTATAGCTGCTGTTACAGCCAGCACAGATCAAGATCAGATTTCACAAAACATGTGTTGCAGATGATGCACTTCTTTTGAATGACTACATCTGTGATTCATGGAGATAAGGTTTACTTTATTATTATTTTGGTTAACCAATCACATGGTGTACAGATATGTCACTTGTCACAATATTTTGTGATTCCATGGGTGAAGTCTGACATAATAATTTCCACACTGTTTACAAGTATAAGGTTTCTCATATCTTAACTAAAGGCATTTGACAAACATTCTTGGAAAAGGAGAAATTAGAGAGGTTACTAGGATTTTCTCCTTTTTACAACAATATTTTCTACCCTTTCAAAGATAAATCCCATAATTTGAGCCACCTGTAATCTGTCATTTGCTATTGCTTTTAGTGTGTAAAATTTTAAATTTTTGTCACCTGATGTAGAGAATCATGCATGCACAATAGTATGTTAGGTTCACGAAAGTGCAGAGGGTATAAATGAAACCGTAGGTGTAAGAAAAGAACTTATATATGGCGTGCAACACACGAAAAGGGGCCTTCAGACATTTGCGTAAAGTGTTGTCTCGGATTAGCCTGCGCAGTCCGCGCAGGCTAATCCGAGACAATACTTTACAACTACATAAGATTTTTTCATACAGTAGACTTTCGTGAAACAGAAAATCACACAAAAATGGGAAGTGTTGTCTTGGATTAGTCACAGACTGTTGCATGCCATATGAACTATGCTCTGTGAAAAGAGGGCTTAATGCATTTGCAAAAAAAGGATCGACCCATGTCTGGCTGCTCAGTCCGCGCAGGCTGACAATTGGGTTGAAACTTTTGCTATAGGTCAATTTTCTGCATGTCAAAGGACCATTCTGCCTCAAGATCCAATTGAGTGTTAGACAAAATGGATTTTATGGATCAATAATTACATGATGACTTGTTTGATATAATGCATTACAGAAATGTATTAAGCCCCCTTTTGCTAAAGCATGGCTGATGTGTTTGGTAATACGAAACAAGCCAAGGCTAAACAATGTGACTGTTTGAAGTTTTATGTAACAGGTACATGATATGAGCCATACACTGGCAAAAAGGGGTTTAACGGATCTCTGTGATGCATTATACAAAATTAGTCAAAGCAAGTAATCACATAATTCTTGACCCATAGAATTCATTTTGTCTGGACAATTGCCTGAATTCTGAGGTAGAATGGTCCTTTGACACAAAATTGACCGAAAGCAAAAAGTTTCGACACAGATCAGCCTGCGCACAAGGCGCAGGCTGATCTGTGTCGAAACTTTTTGCAGATGTATTCAATCCCCTTTTTACAGAGCATGGCTAACATATATTTGTGGTTAAGAGAGAAAAGGATAGTCTTCACTCAGTAACAATGAACCAATTATAATGCACTCTTGACAAGCTATAGAAACATTTTACTCATTGACTGCTTTGAATGCTTGAATGATTGGCTATATATGGGTCTTTTGTACAGACAAGCCAGATAGCTTAGTGGTTTGCATATCTGACTCATGACCTGGTTGTTGCGGGGTCAGTACCAAGTTGAGGCAAACTTTCTTTTTTGGGATTTTTTGTCTCTCACCTCTGATGCATATGAGAAAAGTAGTCAGTGACAATAATTGGAAAGAAAGTTGTGTTGTCAGTACTGGTTGAGAGAGCCGAGAGACACCTGTGTAGGTGCACTTACTCCTGTGATATGACCTAAGCTGTTAAAATAGTGTAAACTCCAATACAAACAAACAAACTTTCATGATCTTCTTTAACCGCTTTACCAAACAACAGTATTTTAGACTTGTCCAAATTGAAAGCATTTGCAGACGACAAATTAGATGTCTCACAAAATTTATGAAGGAATTTTACTTGAAAGGGAAGACTGTTTGTAACCAGCATTTTTTTCATTTCCCACAATATTGTTTAAAAGTTTCCCAATATTCAGGTTTTAAAAGCATGCTTTTGTCTGGTAACTCTGGCTAAGGGTTAAATCATCCAGCCAAATGATCCGCCTATCAATAGGAAAGTGTCGTGTGATGGAAAGGCCCAGAAGAAAATATTCCAAAAGGTGAAATTGCTAATCATTATTACTGCATATGCTTTTATGTTTACCAGCACTTTGTTTTCTGAGCCATTGCAGTAATTTAGGAGTAACATACCAAGCTAGTAAAAGGTTGAATTCTGTAAATTGCCCAACCAAAGGGATTGATGATGTCATTGTTGACTCATTCCTCTCTGACTGCTGAATATTCTTTAGAATATTGCTAAATGTTTCTTTTCACCTGTTACCATACAAACTGCACGTTTGCTAATGCAATGCATAATAGGAGCACTGCATATAGGTGCCAACAGCTGAATGCAGTTGCTTTTTCAGTGAAAATACATGTTCTAAGTCAAAAAAGGCCGGACATGAGAATGCCAAAAATATGTTGAGGGTCACCTGCTCTTCTCGTGTAGGCTCGCCTTTTGATACTTAACAACTAGCCCAAGTTTTAACTCTTTACCAAATGAAAAAAAAAATGTACTCGACCAAATTCAAAGCATTTGCAGACAGCAACCTAAATGTAGCTCAAAATGATGATCTTCGTGTTGGATAGGGTAAAAAACATTGTTGGATAAGGAGAAAATGCTGGTTACCAGCATTTTCTCCTTTTCCCACAATGTTTTTTTTAAAAGACTTCTTCTGAAGTTCTAAACAATCTAAATGTAGCTTAAGTAATGATCTCTGTGTAGGAAACATTATGGGAAAAGGAGAAAATGCTGGTTACCAGCATTTTCTCCTTTTCCTACAATATTTTCAAATGGCTTCTTCTTCAGGTTCATTAAAACTCGAGATTGTGTGGCAAAGGCTTAAAGTGAATATCTTCTGTAGTAACAGAGCTTATAAGAAAATGTCAAAGTTTTTGGATGATGATGCAGATGCTGAAGATGCAAATAAATACAGGGCCATGACAGTACCTCAGGGTTTTCCTCGAAAACAGCTGAGCTAAAAATGTGACTGTATAATGTGTTAACGCTTTACCAAACGACAATATTTCGGACTGGTCCAAATTGAAAGCATTTGCAGACGACAAATTAAATGTGGCTAAAATGATTGCATTTGTTTCTGAAAGGTTAGAAAACATTGTGGGAAAAGGAGAAAATGCTGGTTACCAGCATTTTCTCCTTTTCCCACAATGTTTTCAAAGGGCTTCTTTTTCGGGGTCGTTAAAGATGGGGATTGTGTGGTAAAGGGTTAAAGAACGTGTCATTGTGATGTCATGTTTTGTGGGGTTTTGAAATCATTTTGAGTAGTTTTATTCATCCGAAGAACTATTTATCGCCAAACCACATGAAAGAAACAGATTATGTCACTGTGCACTCAGCAGCCTGGCCATATAGAAAAATGATACATACACAAAAATTGTGATCATTCAAACTTGCTACATTTCACATATATGAGTTTCATGTTACAGCTTAACCCTTAGAGCGGCGAAAAAACTTGCCAGACATTTTCATCCTAGAAATACGACCCAAATAATTGCAATTTCACGGTTGCTTTTGTCTACACTGATTCAGCAGAGCGGACAGTGTAGATCTAAGATCAGGCTGCACGTTTTGTGCAGCCTGACCTTGACCTACACTGGCCGCAAATGCAACTATAGTTGTGAAAGGCTAATTCTCTACTAAACAACAAATTCTAGACCTGATGAAATTGAATGCTTTCGTAGACTACAAAGTAAATAGGACTCAGTCAATGAGATTTGTCTTTGAATGGGTAGAAAACACTGTGATAAAAGGAGAAAATGCAGGTTACCACCATTTTCTCCTTTTATTACAATGTTTTCGAAAGTCTTCATCTTCAGGGAAATTAAAACATGAGATTGTTTGGTAAGAAGTCAACCACCATTGGAAAACCTTTTCACACTTGTTCAAGCACACTGTTGGTGAAAGGATGAAAGTACCGAGTAAACGAATGCAATTTTGCACTTAGCAGTTCATTTACATAAAAGATTAAGATGTTAGAGGAAAAATAAGATACAGTTGAAGTTCTAAATTACTGAGCTCTTTCTTTTTCTTATGTATGTGTTAACCGTTGAATGAGTTGCACTCTTGGAAAAAGGAGTTTAATGCATCTTTGTAATGCATAATACCAAGTAAGATATAACACAGTTTAGATCAGTTTAAGGGAAGGGTAGAAAACATTGTGGGAAAAGGAGAAAATGCTGGTTACCAGCATTTTCTCCTTTTCCCACAATGTTTTCAAAAGGCTCCTTTTTCAGGGTCGTTAAAAGTCGGGATTGTGTGGTAAAGGTTTAATTTAAAACCCAGCCGAACCATGAGGTAGAAAGTCCTTTGACATTCAGAAGGTTTAGCATTATGCAGATAGTATCGATCCAAGTCAGCTTGCACGGAGTGTGTACGCTGATCTGGGTCAATATTTTTTGCACATGCATTCAACCATGTTTTCACTGAGCCTAACTGAAATATATATTTGTCTCTCTTTGAAACATGATTGGTAAACTGTACAGGTAATTTGTACATTTGCCACATTGTTTTTTTATGTGTATTCATTTAATATAAGAAATATTAACTCCTAGAGTCTTGAATTAACCCATTACCAGACGACATAATTTCAGACTGGTCCAAATTGAAAGCATTTGCAGACGCCAAATTAAAGGTGGCCCAAATGACTAAATGTGTCCTTGATAGGGTAGAAAACATTGATGGAAAAGGAGAAAATGCTGGTTACCAGCATTTTCTCCTTTTCCAGCAATGTTTCCAAAACCTTCCTTTTTCAGGATTGCTAAAAGTCGTCAATGTATGGTAAAGGCTTAACAAATATTTTCAGTCTAGACTTAAGACCCAAATGATAACAGTTTCAAGGTATTTTTGGTCTGGAATGACTCTGCAAAGTTATATAGACAGGGTAGATTAAAGATCAGCCTGCATTTTTGTGCAGCCTGACCTTGATCTAATTGAAACTGGCAGCAAAAGTAGCTATAGTTGTGTAAGGCGCTTCAACCCTTTACAGCACAATATCACCTTTTAACTACCCTGGGAATGAAGCCTTTTGAAAACATTGTGTGAAAAGGAGAAAATGCTGGTTACCAGCATTTTCTCCTTTTCCAACAATGTTTTTTACCCTAAGAAATTTAAATTGCTCCATTTGAGTACCACTGAAATTGTCGTCTGTAAGTGTTTTCATGTTGGACAAGGCTAAAATTTTGTCATCTGGTAAAAGGTTAAGGGTTACGAATGCTAATTACCACTTTCTCTGCAAGAAAGTTTTCTGTCTGCTGCTGCAAGTTTGTTTCAGGAAGTGGTTTGTAGCATTACATAAGAGCAGGGATAAAACCCCAGCGTAGCATGTCAAAACCAGATACTCCGTAGGCTTGCATGCAGTCTGCAAAAGATATTAAAATTCTTTGTGCTGTTTCTTGCACCTTTCATGTATCAGCAACATTACATGTACATATCTTGAAATGAACTTGATCACATCAAGTCATGTTTTGTTGCTGAAAATGTAGGTGCTTAACCGTTTACTACACAATCCCCAGTTTTAACGATCCTGAGACAAAAGCCATCTTACAACATTGTGGGAAAAAGGAGAAAATGCTGGTAACCAGTATTTTCCCCTTTTCCCACAATGTTTTTACCCTTTTGAAGATAAAGTCCATTATTAATAAGCCATATGTAAATTGTCGTCTGCAAATGATTTTAACTTGGACAAGTCTACACTTATGAAGTCAGGTAAAGAGTTAAGTTTCCTTGATCTTCTTCCCTCTGTGAAATTTTCATGACACTATTATGAAAAGTATTTTCTTCCCATCCAATAAAAAAAGAGATAAACTCAACTCAGCCTTAGCACAGTAAGGCAAAACCTGGTGTGGTCTGAGCATAGCTTGGTCGCTCAGCCACTAATGTACAGGGCCTGAAATTAGGGGGTCACTGGCAAGATTTCAAACTCTGCCAAATTTTTACCGAGGATTGAAAGTAGTCATTTTGACAGGATTCATCCTCTCTCACAGATGAACATATTTGGGGCTGCAAGTGTTTAACCCGCCCGCCTGGGTGGCTCAGTGGTGAGCGTGTCGGACTCATGACCTGGTGGTTGTGAGTTCGATACCCGGTTGAGGCGAACTTTCTTTCCGGCGTATTTTCGCCTCTCACCTCTGCTGAAGCATGTGAGAAAAGTAGTCGGTGGTTTTGGAAAGAAAGTTGTGTTAGTACTGGTGTGAGAAAGCCAGGAAACACATGTGCGTCACCGACCGCCATGATATGACCTTAGCTGTTAAAGTGGCGTTAAACCCCAATACAACCTACAACCAAGTGTTTAACCCTTTCCCAAACAACAAATTTTAGCTCCCTTGCAAACTGAAAGTATCTGCAGATGACAAATTTGAAAGTGGTATGCATGAACTTAAGGTTTTTTGACAGGGTAGAAAACATTGTGGGAAAAGAAGAAAATGCTGGTTACCAACATTTTCTCCTTTTCCCACAATGTTTTCAAAAGGCCTGTTCCTCAGGGACATAAAAACATGGGATTGTTTGGTAAAGGCCTAAATTCCTAGCATGCAAAACATTTTTTTGACGACACAAATAACATTCTGGAATTAGATTAGGAATTTGAAATTCAACTGTTATTCTGCACTAAATTTTCAACATTAAAATGTTGATTCATAACCAGTATGGTTGATTGAATCATATCTGCCAGTCTTGTGGTTTTGGGAAGACAGGATATACAGTTTTATCCTGTACCAAGTATTCCTGTGTTTTAACCCTTTACCACATGACAAAATTTTAGACTCGTCCAAATTGAAAGCATTAGCAGAAGACAATTTCAGTGTGGCTCAATGATGTGGTTTTTCTTTGATATGGTAGAAAACATTGTAGGAAAAGGAGAAAATGCTGGTTACCAGCATTTTCACCTTTTCCTACAATGTTTTCAAAAGCCTTCTTCCTCAGGGTCTTTAAAAGTCGATTATGTGGTAAAGGGTTAAAGACCTTGGGGAAGAAAACTGTTGAAAAACATCATGGTAAAAGGAGAGGATGCTGGTAACCGGCATTTCTCCATTTTCCTTTTATGTTTTCTACTCTTTCTAATAGAAATCCCATCATGTATACCACTGTCTGCAAATGCTTTCAATTTGCACCAGTCGTATACATTGTGTGTGGTAAAGAGTTGAATAGCATGATAGCATGGCTGCACCAAGCCCCAAATTGTAGACTGGTCCAAATTACAGACGATATATATAGAGTTATATCTTTGGATGGTCAGAAAACATTGTCAGAAAAGGAAAAAGGAAAAAATGTTTGTTACCAGCATTTTCTACTTTTCCCACAATGCATTCTAGCATTGAATGACAATTGAGCCACAGTTAGTTGGTTGTTTGCAAGTGCTTTCATGCTGCACTGAAGCCCCAAATTGTAGACTGGTCCAAATTACAGACGATAAATAAATTTGGCTGATATAATGAGTTTTATCTTTGGATGGTCAGAAAACATTGTCAGAAAAGGAAAAAGGAGAAAATGTTTGTTACCAGCATTTTCTACTTTTCCCACAATGCAATCTAGCCATTGAATGACAATTGAGCCACAGTAAGTTGGTTGTTTGCCAGTGCTTTCATGCTGCACCAAGCCCCAAATTGTAGACTGGTCCAAATTGCACATGATAAATAAATTTGGTTCATATAATAAGTTTTATCTTTGGATGGTCAGAAAATATTGTCAGAAAAGGAAAAAGGAAAAAAATTTTGTTACCAGCATTTTCTACTTTTCCCACAATGCATTCTAGCCATTGAATGACAATTGAGCCACAGTTAGTTGGTTATTTGCAGGTGCTTTCAATTTGGATGAATTTTCAATTTTGATGTCTGTTAAAGAGTGTAACTCTTTTCCGCACAATGCTGCCTTTTAACGACCCTGGGAAAGAAGCCTTTTGAAAACATTGTGGGAAAAGGAGAAAATACTGGTAACTAGCATTTCTCCTTTTCCCACAATTTTTTCTACTCTATCAAAAAAAAATTGCACCATTTGAGCCACATTGAAATTGTCGTCTGCAAATGCTTTCAGTTTGGACAAGGCTACAATTTTGTCGTCTTGTAAAGAGTTTAACCCTTCGAGCACCAAATAAACCCAAAAAATTTTTTTCCGTTTGTAAGACCAAATGATTGTGATTTCAAGTTTCCGTTTGTCTATAATGTTTCCGCAAAGTGGACAGTGTAGATCAGAGATCAGAATGCACATTTTGTGCTGTTTGATCTTGATCTACACTGGCTGCAAAGGCAACTATATTCATGAAAAGTGCTTTAAGGGTTACCCGTTTACCATATGACAAAATTTTGGATCAGACGAAATTGAAAGAATTTGCAGATGACAAATGTAAATCAACTCTTTGCCACACGACAGAAATGTAGACTAGTCCAAATCGAAAGAATTTGCAGACATTTTAAATGTAGCTCAAAACGTAACATTTGTCTCTTAAAGGGAAGAAAACATGGTTACTGGTTACGAGCATTTTCTTCTTTTCGCACAATGTTTTCAAAAGGCTTCCTTCTTGGGGGTCGTTAAAAGTCAGGATTGTGTGGTAAAGGGTTAAATGATTATTTCTGTCTTCATTAGGGTAGAAAACATTGTGGGAAAAGGAGAAAATGCTGGTTACCAGGTTAAAAGGCGGCATTGTGTGTTAAAGGGTTAATAAGGTCTTTGTGGTTATAGAACAGTGAAAAATGTGCAGCTGTAAGGTTTCGACTTCAACAGGAAGTTGGCTTAGTTAAAAGCTCTCCATCTGAAGAAGTCGAATAATTGCTATAATAGGGAGTAATGAGATTTATAACTTAGTTGGTTTTCATCTGAATCTAACTCAGTGCTGATGACTTTGAAAACATTTGTGTGAAAAAAAAAAAAGGATAATTATCATGAAAGGGAATGAGTCATAAAACTGCATATCTGTTCTGTTTGAAAATTTATCATAACTTGTAATGCTTTACCAGATAACAAAATTTTAGGCACGTCTGTATGGGAATCATTAGGCAAACAGAAAATATTGATCATATGACAAGACTTATTTCTCAGATGGTTAAAAACATTGTGAGAAAAGGAGAAAATGCGGGGTAACAGCATATTCTCCCCTTTCCACATAGTTTTCAAAAGCATTAACCTTTTCCCACACAATCACGACTTTTAACAACCCTGTAGAAATAATGCTTTTGAAAACATTATGGGAAAAGGAGAAAATGCTGGTAACCAGCATTTTCTCCTTTTCCCACAGTGTTTTCTACTCTTTCCGACACAAATTCCATCATTTAAGCCACATGTAATTTGTCGTCCACAAATGCTTTCAATTTGGACCAGTCTACAATTTTGTCGTTTGGTAAAGAGTTAATACCCTGGGTAGTAAAAGCATTGTATCATTTGATAAAGGAATAAAAGATTACACTAACGCAATGTTACAAGAACAGGATGTTTTGAATTTTTAGAGATAACTCCGGCTAAAAAAAGAAATGACTTGTCCATATTTGATTTTTTTATCTCAAATATTTTTTTCTTTATTTAGTACACTGGCACAAGAAGGGGCCATTATTTCATATAAAAAACTGTCACAGTTTTATTTGGAGCACTTGTTTGGATAAGTGGTGTTAAATACTTTATATCAAAAGTGGTTAACAACTTGCCTCCCTTTATGAATTATTTCATGTTATACAAACAAGTTCAACAAGTACAGCATTAGAGTATTTGGAAGATGATATAACAGTCTTGATCTTCAGTTAAAGTATTCCTAGTCAGTCACATTAGCTCAAATTGTAGAGCACAGAGTTTGTATTCACTAACAAACCCTGGGAGGATTGAAGGTGTGTTGGTTGCCAACAAAATCCCGCAACAATTGAAGGTGTGTTGGTTGCCAACAAACCCTAGGACAGTTGAAGGTGTGTGGGTTCAGTATTCCCATTGCTGGCCATTTAAAATTACTAATTGTCTTTCTCAGATGTACTATCCAACTCTAAAATGCTTAACAGCTATCTGGGAGCATTGCCCTATTGGCAACTGGTGGCAACAATAAATAAACAGAAAAAGAAACAAATGCAGCATTGCTTTTGCATTGTCAAATACAAAAGCCATTTGATTTTATTCACTGCATTTATGTATCAAAGCAGCCATTGGCTCATAAAAAGTGGTGTGCGAAGTGCATATAATTGTAGTAGGCTAGAAACTACGGAAGAAAGAAATTTATCTCATACACTATACTAAACAAGAGGAGTGTATACATCTAAGATCAGACTGCATGTTTGGTGTGGTCTGATCTTGATCAAAGCAGTCAGCAAAGACCCAAGTTTTTTTCAGCTATTTGGAACTGAAGGGTAAAAGACACAAAATATGGAGTAAGAAGGTTGATTATGGATGATTAGTCATATCTTCCTGGGGATTTGTACTTTCACAGATGTGAACTGATCTCAGATTAAAATGAAACAGTTGTTCTTTAGAGCGTTTGAGGGCCAAAAGGCAAAAGAAAACCTCCAGACCTTTGAAGTCTCTAAAAAAAGAGTCAATACATTTCAATCTGTAAAAATGACCCAGTGATTGGAAAATCTAGACTCTGTTTGGCTATGCTATGTCAGCATAGCAAGCTTTGACAGTCCAAGATCAGACTTTGTAATCTTGATCTACTCAGGCCAGAACATCAGTTAAAATTATGAATAGCATTCAAAGTTAATCATTATACTATTACCAACAAACTCAATGGACCAGCTTCGTAACACCATCAGTATCACACAGGACTTTAGGTCTGGGGGTCGCTGGTTCAAATCTGTAGCTTGGCAAATTTCTTTTCGATGATTGATGATAGTCATTAAGGACAGGATTCATTCCTTTCTCACTGCAGATCATCATTGTCTGAACAATTGATATGTGGAAAGGCAGCTTATGGCTTGGAAAGAATATTGTGGGGAGTCCTTGTAAAATAAACTCCAGGAATGCATGAATAGGTGCATTGGCTACTGCAATATTACTGAAATAATGTTGAAAACAATGTAAATCATACAAACAAATGGACTGAATATAGGATATTTTTATGACAAAAAAGAAAATTGATCAGGTCACAGTGGCTCCGTATGCAACTCTTTACCACACAAACCAGAATTTTTATGATTGAGGATTCAAGGCCTTTTAAAAAGAATGTGGGAAATGGAGAATTCCAGAATTATTATAATTTAGGATGAAGGCTTTTGAAAACAATGTAGGAAATGGAGAAAATCCCAAATTTTAATGATTTAGGATGAAGGCTTTTAAAAAAAATGTGGGAAATGGAGAAAATGCTGGTAAACAGCATTTTCTCCTTTTGATAGACTGATTTATATACTTGCAAAGATCCAACCATTTGAGCAACAATTAATTTGTCATCTGAAAATGCTTTAGATTTGGACAAGTCTAAAATTTTGTTATTTGATAGATTTAAATAATTACTAAGATTCCATGTTTGGAAACTGTCAGTTCTATGTTAGATCTTGGCTAACAGTGCAGGGGGTTTTATACTGCTGTAGCCATTATGTAAGTAAACATTAGAACCCAGAAAACTCAGATTATGAGATGATATTGATGGCAGCATAAAATGCCATTTTTTCCAGTGAGGTGGAGTGAAACTGCCAGCAGCATGCAATTGCATTTCAGCCTGGCAAAACAAGAATTGCAATGGCTAATGTAAGAATAATAGCTCTGTTATGAGCAATTTCTTCTTTTGTGACAATGTTTACAAGTGGTCAGCTCCATGACAAAAAAAAATTCTTTTGGTAGAGATAATATAATAGTCAGCACAAAAAGAAGGTTTGGCCTGAATTATTATTACTGTACAAAAATGAACGTGCATCTCAACAACAGAATCACATTTCGAAAACATTTTACAAGCAACTTCCTTTATTCTCACAGTATATTCTTTTTTTTATTTTCTAGAGTGGAATTTCCTTTCCTCCTGATCCCGTCCTTGTGGAGCATTTGTAGGGGTTGCTTGTGATACATGTATTTCTATAAATATCCTGTATGGTAATGAGTTAACACTTTACTGCACAGTGCCGCCTTTTGACGACCCTGGGAAAGAAGCCTTTTGAAAACATTGTGGGAAAAGGAGAAAATACTGATAACCAGCATTTTCTCCTTTTCCCACAATGTTTTCTACCCTATCAAAGAAAAAAGCCATTTGAGCCACATCGAAATTGTCGTCTGCAAATGCTTTAAACTTGGACACAGCTACAAATTTGTTGTCTGGTAAAGAGGTAACTCTATACTAGACAACAAAATTTTCGTCTAGTCCAAATTGAAAGCAGTTGCAGACAACAAATTAAATGTTGCTGAAATAATATGATGTGTCTTCAAAAGGGTAGGAAACAGTGGGAAAAGGAAGAAATGCTTTTACCACAGTGTTTTCAAAAGCCCTCATCCTGGCGGTCGTAAAAAACTGAATTGTCTGGTAAAGGATTAAAGGTATTTGTAATCAGATTAGTATCCAAGGAAGTGAAAAAAATATGTTTATTCTAATAACAAAGATGCAAATTGTCGCTAATATCTCTAGTGAGCATCTGTTACACCATGCTAGATTGTAAACCTTTTTCTATACAACAGTTTTTCCAAAATTTTTCTTGGAAACTGAAAGTGATGGCAGAAGATATATTTCAAATTGGTACACATTAGTTTTAGATCTCTGATAGGGTAGAAAACATTGTGTGAAAAGGAGAAAATATTGGTTACAACCTTTTTTTCTGTTCCCACAATATTTGCAAAACCCTTCTTTCTCAGGGTCATTAAAACTCAAAATTGTGTAAAGAGTTAAAGCTGACGCCACATACCAATAGGTAGGAAAACTGTGGCAAAATGCTGTGTTTGTTTGGTTGGTATTTAAGACAGCTTTCACCATTGTTTCAGTGGTATCCTGTCTGTAAGTTCACCTATTCATGTCTTCAAGTACATGTAGTTTCTTTTTACCACTTAACTTGCACAATACTCTTTCTGAGCTGCCGGTTGCTTTTTAATGTAGACAAATTTAGATAGTATTCAACTGTGAGAGGAGAAGAAACCTGTGGCAAGGACTATTATAAAAAAAAAAAACTGGCCAAGCTAGGATTTCAACACATGACTCCTTCATAAGTAGCTCATTAAGTTAATGTTTCAGCTTCAAGGCTTCTTGGCTTAGCCATAGATTTACATGTATGTACCATGCTCTGACGAGAGGGGTTTAATATATCTCTGATGCATCATACTAAGCAAGTCTTTACATTATTATTGTTTCACAAAATCAATTTTGTCTAACAAAGTGGCTGAATCCTGAGGTGGAATGGTCATTGGACATAAAAAAAATTGGACCAAAAGCCAAAAGTTTCGACCCAGGTCAGCCTGTGCGAACTGCACAGGCTGACATGGGTCGATACTTGTGCCAATGTGCTAAGCCCCCTTTTCATACAGCATAGCTCATATAAAGAACATAATAGTGTTTAAGACATGACTGGCGTATGAAGAAGAATGCCTGTTGAAAATCAAAGGGCATTGATGTTTTCATAAGAGAGTCTTTCAAATTTTAAGGAACTACAAAACTTTTCAGACTACCTGAAGCTACATAAGTAGATATGGATATTTTCAGACTGCAAAAAGACCCAAATTTCTGAACCACATCTTTCAAGGCAGCTGTTCCGAGGCTAAATAGTTAACTCCTTACCAAACAACAAAATTCTAGACAAGTCCAAATTTAAAGCATTTGCAGACAATAAAAGAAATGTGACTCAAAGATTGAAATTTGTTTAACCCTTTCCCAAACGATAAATTTTAGACTGGTCCAAATTGAAAGAGTTTGCAGACGACAATTTTAAATTTGATGAAAATGGCAGAAAGTTCTCAAAAAGGGTAGAAAACACTGTGGGAAAAGGAGAAATTGCTCGTTACGAGCAATTTCTCCTTTTCCCACAGTGTTTTCAAAAGACTTGTATTGCAGACACATGAAAACCAGGGCTTGTTTGGGAAAGGGTTAAGAAATGGTAGAAACCATTGTGGGAAAAGGAGAAAATGCTGGTTACCAGCATTTTCTCCTTTTCCCGCAATGTTTTCAAACACATTCGCCATAGGGTCGTTAAAACTCGGGATTGTGTGACAAAGGGTTCAAAGAGCAGACCAGACCTTAGACCCAAGACTGAACAGCCTGATCGTGATTTACTCTCTGTAAAAGCTTCTTAAACGTTTCCCAAAGAACAGTTCAGATCCTTCCAAAAGAAAAGCAATCTACAGGTGACAAGTTAAAATTTGATACAAACAATTGGAAATTTTCTGATTGGAAAGAAAACATCGGAGAATGGAGAGAATGCAGGTGACCAGCATTTCTCCTTTTCTCAGAATATTTTCCTACGCTTTCTTCCCTAAGGTCTGTAAAACGTATGTTTGTTTGTTAATGGCTGTAAATACCTTAGGACTAATCGCCTTACCTTTAAGCTGCTTAGCACAACTCACTGACTTTCTGCGGACGATGGAGGTCAAGATCCGACTGCACAGAGCCTGCAGTCTGATCTTGGATCGACATGGTCCGATAAGGAGATATCTTTTATCCAAAGAATAAGTTTGAATAACATTATTCAGGTTTTTACTACCACATCATCCCAAGTATTAACAGCCCCAAAGAAAAAGACTTTGAAAACATTGTGGGAAAGGGAGAAAATGCTGGTAACCAGCATTTTCTCCTTAACCCACAATGTTTTCTATCCTTCCCAAAACAAATTTCAATTTTTGAGTTGCATTAATTTTGTCATCTTCAAATGCTCTCAATTTGGACAGGTCTAAAATTTTGTTGTTTGTAAAGAGTTAACGTATTCAGCAGGAAAGGGTTAAGATACTGAGGTAATTAAATATGAAATAACTTGGAATCCTGAAATCTTATTTTGTCTCTTCCAGTGAGCCCAATAAAACAAAATTGGTGAGCCTAATACAACCTGACATTGGCGGGATGGTACCCCGAAGCCTCGTAGACACAGCCATACCTTCATCCATGTCAACCTTCTTCTCTGAGTTAAAAGAAGCACTAAAGAATGATGGAAAACTAGACAGTTGAACTGCCATCTGTTTCATCCAGTTAACAGTCTCATTTGGCTCTGATTTAGTATTCTTGGTATACCGTTAGAGTGCCAAAAATTCAAAAATGCTACTACTGTATTGTTTTTCAGCTCAGCAGTTTTCAAAGAAAACAGCAAAGTATTGTCATTGCTGGTCTGTGTCGACATTTTCTCTCATTACTGTTATTACTGAAGATATTTACTTCAAACTTTGGCTTGTTGTTTACTATCAAAGGGGATGTCGATATCAGAATAGCAGGTAACTTTGGGCACATTTTTGACACACTTATGCCCCTTTTTACTTGAAATTTTCTGATGAAAAAACACCCGCAGCTGATTGCTGGCGTTGTACCCCATCTTACTACTCTTGTTTTACTCTTGTTGTATTACGTGATTTTATTCATAGAGTAAGGTGTTTCAGCAAGTAACGAGTTAACCCTTAGGCTACTAAGCTTGACTCACTGCTAAGCTTGACTTTTGCGGACAGTGTAGATCAAGATCAGACTGCACAGATGCAGCCTGATCTTTGATCTACACTGTCCACTGAGGAGATATTTTCTCCCACAAGACAACTTCAAAATAGCATCATTTTGGTTTTTACTGTTAGCTTGAAAGTTTCATTTTAGTTATTTTGCAGGTTAAGGGTTAACTATCTAATGCTTAATATAAATATGACCTCTTTTGGTATTTGAAAATACAATCCAATAAACCTCAGAAAGATTTTTCCTTATAGGCTTGACCTAAAGAGCTGTGGATCCGTGACATTTCGTCAGAAACCATGTTCATCGAAAAATATCCCTAACCCTGACCTTTACCCTAACCCAGACGAATTCTGGCTCAAATCTTCCTCTCAGGCAAAGCTTTTCATGAAATAAATCTAGAAATTTAGCCGTTGGTATTGTAAAACACACATGGATTTTGACGGAATACCCTTTCGACGAAATATCATGCACCGAAGAGCTGTATAGATTTAAGATCAGGGTCTGTATTAGTAAACCAATCTTGCATAATCTGTGGAGTCTTGATATTTGTCTACACTGTGTGCAAAACAGGTGAAGTTTTGTGTGGTACTTTAACCCTTTACCACATAATCCTGACTTTTAACGACCCCATAGGAAGAAACCTATCGAAAAAATTGTGGGAAAAGGAGAAAATGCTGGAAACCTTTCCCACAATGTTTTCTACCCTATCAAAGACGGAAATCATCATCTGAACTACATTTTATGTGTTGTCTGCAAATGCTTTGAGTTTGATTGAGTCCAAAAATTTGTTGTTTTGTAAAGAATTGAGATGTTGCTTTTTTCCATTATAGTTTTACATGTCTTCTTGTAGAGACTCCTCTTTGAACTACACATACTGCCCATTATTTTGTTAACCCTTTACCAGACGACAAAATTTTAGCCTTGTCCGAATTGAAAGCATTTGCAGACGACAATTTCAGTGTGGCTCGAATGGTCCAATTTTTCTTTGATGGTGTAGAAAACATTGTGGGAAAAGGAGAAAATGCTGGTTACCAGCATTTTCTCCTTTTCCCACAATGTTTTCCAAAAGCTTCTTTCCCAGTGTCGTCAAAGGCGGCATTGTGTGGTAAAGGGTTAAATATCCTATTAATATTGCATTGGTTTTTTTTTTCCCAGGTTTGGATGGTCCATTACTTGTTTCGGTGATGTAGATTTAACTCTTTACCAAACAAAAAAATTGTAGGCTAGTCAGATTTGAAAGCAATTGCAACAAAGTAAATGTAGCTTTAGTGATGATTTCTATCTTCATAAGGATAGAAAACATTTTTTGAAAAGAATAAAATTCTGGTTGTCTGGTCTTTGGAGTGCTGTGATTATAAAATCCTGAATATGCCACTGCCCTAGAAACAAAAAATTACTTTTATGGATTTGATTATGTAGAAGTTCCGAGATGAGTGATAGAAAAACTAAAATTGTTTCATTTAGATTTTAATCAAGGATAATTGATAAAGTATGAACACATGGGCATTCACTGCAAGGTACCAATACTTGGGCATTAAAAAGTGAAGTCTATCAACAGTCTTTGTGTTAAATAATTCATGTTGTGCTTCATTCAGCTATTTTAGATTGAAGGCCATATAGCTGCCAAAAGTAAACAAAGAGAGTGTTACCAGCATTTTCTCCTTTTTCCACAATGTTTTCAAAAGGCTTCTTCCCCAGGGTTGTTAAAAGTTGGGATTGTATGGTAAAGGGTTATAGGGTTAATTGGCTCTAATCAATAATGTGGTATAACTATTATGAAACTACAATGGGAAATTCAGTTCAGTTATTTGATGCATAACGTAAATGTTTTATTGATAATATTGATCATAAAATGATGATATTTAGGCCTGTGCATTGGTGCATGTCTGATCCATTGATTTAACCCATTACTGCACAATATAAGTTTTCTGTAACTCTGATGCTGTTGGAAAACATTGTGGGAAAAGAAATAATTGCTTAGATCAGGCAAGTCCCTCACTTTCCTTAACCCTTTACAAAACAATAATGACTTTTAATGACCCCATGAAACATTGTAGGAAAGGAGAAAGTGCTGGTTACCAGCATTTTCTCCTTTTCCCTACACTGTTTTCTATCCTTGTAAAGAAATCTTCTTTTGGACACCATTTGACTTGTTGTATTCAAATGCATTCAATTTGATGGAATCCTGATTTTTAATGACCCTAAGCTGGAAGGCTTCGAAAACATCATATGAAAGGAGAAAATACTGGTAACCATTATTTTCTCATTTTTCTACAATGTTTTCTACCCTTTCAAAGACAGGCATCTACTTTTGGACTACATTTGAATTTTTTGTCAGCAAATGCTTTCAAATTGGTGGAGTCCAAAATTTCATTGTTGGTTAAGTTTTCCTTATCGTTAACTCTTTAATGTCATTTAGACTTGCCCAAATTGAAAGCTTGTGCAGATGGCAAGATGAATTTGACTTAACCCTTTCCCAAACGATAAATTTTAGACTGGTCCAAATTGAAAGAGTTTGCAGATGACAATTTTGAATTTGATGAAAATGACAGAAAGTTCTCAAAAAGGGTAGAAAACACTGTGGGAAAAGGAGAAATTGCTCGTTACCAGCAATTTCTCCTTTTCCCACAGTGTTTTCAAAAGACTTGTACTGCAGACATGTGAAAACCAGGGCTTGTTTGGGAAAGGGTTAAAGATAGAAATTTGCCTTATGGAGGTTAGAAAACATTGTGGGAAAAGGAGAAAATACTGGTTTCCAGCATTTTCTCCCTTTTCCCTCATTGTTTTCCAAAGACTTCTGGAATGGTAAAACTCAAGATTATGTGGGAAAGGGTAAAAAACTATAATCTTTTTCCCTACAAAATGTTTGTTTAATTACATTTATGGGTTTATATTACAAACCCTTTGATTTTTTTTCACTTTTATTTTTCATGTTTGTTCTTTATTGTGTCAGAGTAAAAAAAGTTACCAGTTTGTCCCAAGTTTTACTCCTTTACTACACAGTCCCGAGTTTTAACAACTTTGAAAAGAATTTTTTGTTGAAAACCATTGTGGAAAAGGAGAAAATGCTGGTAAGCAGCATTTTCTCCTTTTCTATAATGTTTTCTATCTTTTCAAAGACAAGTCTCACTGTTGGAGCCATTCTTCGATTTGTCATCTGCAATCACTTTCACTCTTGACCGATCTAAAATTTTGTTGTTTGGTAAAGGGTTACCTGATTGTAGCATCATCCAGTTTTACATTCAATTTTTGTTCATTTGTAATCTATATTTTCATCTCAGTTTACCTCTATCAGGCCCAGGTAGCTCAGTTGTAACAACCCTTGTGATCCAGTGGTTATGTTTGAATCTTGACATAGCCAGATTTCTTTTAACCCTTTACCACACAAACCTGAGTTTTAGCACCCCCCCTCAAAAAAAAAAAAAATCTTTTTAAAACATTGTAGGAAAGAAGAAAATGCTGATTTCCAGCATTTTCTCCTTTACCCACAATGTTTTCTAGACTTTCACAGCCAATTTGAATAATTCCAGCCACATTTACACTGTGGTCTGTAAATGCTTTCAATTTTGAAAAGTATAAGATTTTGTCATTTGATAAAAGAGTTAAGACTTTACCAAACGACAAAATTTTAGACTGGTCCAAATTGAAAGGATTTGCAGAAGACAAATTAAAAGTAGCGTAAATGACGATTTCTGTTTTGGATAGGATAGAAAACATTTTGGGAAAAGGAGAAAATGCTGGTTACCAGCATTTTCTCCTTTTCCCACAATGTTTTCAAAAGTCCTTGTCCTTGGGGGTTGTTAAAACTAGGGATTGTGTGGTAAAGGGTTAACCCATACAATGTCAAGTTTTAACGACCTTGAAATAGGAAGCTTTTGAAAATATTGTGGGAAAAGGAGAAAATGCTGGTAACCAGCATTTTGTCCATTTCCCACAGTGTTTTCTACCATATCACAGACAGAAATCATCATCTGAGCCACGTCTTATTTGTTATGTGTTGATGCTCACAATTTGTTCTAGTAAAAATTTTTGTTATTTGGTAAAGAGTTGTGGATTTATAGTTTAAGCCATTTAGACAGGACCCCTTCCTCTCACTACTTCATGTTATTTCCAGTTTGTTATGGTGGAAAGCAACCAGTGGCTTGGGACAAAATTTAATTAAATGTGTAACTTTAGTAAAGAAAATACCAGAGTCTGTATTCACCAGCCATTCTTAGTCTTATTATCCAGAATTTTTTAAATTTGAAAGCAACACAACTTCAGATTGGCTAAACCATTTGGTTTAGCCAATCAGAAGTTGTCTTACTTTCAAATTTAGAAAATTTCAAGGAATAAGACAAAGAATGTTCTTAAGAATGGTTGGTGAATACAGACCCAGGACAGGTGCACAGACTGCCATCATGTGAATATATTTGAAAGTAGCATTAAGGATAGATAAATTACCTAGTTCTCTCATTTTGAAACAATTTATATTGTCATTATTTATGTTTTAAAGCAGCCCATGACTTGAAAAGGACAATTCTTTTTACTGTTAACCCTTTTCCAGATGACACTATTTCAGACTTGCCTAAAGTGAAAGCATCTGCAGAGGGCAGATTTTTTAAATTTAACTCAAATGATTGGAGTTTTCTTTGAAAGGTTAGGAATCATTGTGGGGAAGAAAAAAATGCTGGTTACTAGCATTTTCTCCTTTTCCCACAATATTTTCAAAAGTTTTCTTCTTCAGGGTCATAAATACTCAGGGTTGTGTGGTAAAGGGTTAACAAATAATGCCAGAGTAAGTGTAAAAGCTCCATGACAATACTGATACAACTGTTTAATGCTTTTAATTCGGACTTTTAACAACCCTGAGAAAAAAAGCTTTTGAAAACATTGTGGGAAAAAGAGAAAATGCTGGTAGCATCTTCCTCTTTCCCACAATGTTTTCTACCCTATCACAGGCAGAAATCATCATTTTAGCAACATTTACTTTACCATCTGCAAATGCTTACAGTTTGGTCCATTCTGAAATTTTGTCATTTGGTAAATAGTTAGCCCTTTACCACACAGGCCCGACTTTTAACGACCCTGTGCAAGAAGCCTTTTGAAAACATTGTGGGAAAAGGAGAAAATGCTGGTTACCAGCATTTTCTCTTTTCCAACAATGTTTTCTACCCAATCAAAAAGAGAAATCATCATTTTAGCAACATTTAATTTGTCGTCTGCAAATGCTTTCAATTTGGTCAAGTCCAAAATTTTGTTGTTTGGTAAAGAGTTAAATAGCTGCTGAGGATATCAGAGTTAAGCACAGACTTACACAAGTCATTTTCTTTACAATAATGTGTTCATGATATACTTGATTTTTAGCTCCACTGGCCGAAGGCCAGCTGGCTTATGTCATGGTCCAGTGTCTGTCGTGTGTCCATCCGTCTGTCCGTGTGTGAGTGCATCCATCCGTCCCTCTGTCCGTCCGTCCATCTGTGCATTAACTATTATTTCAAACATCTTCTTCTCTGAAACTACCCATCCAATTTTCATGAAACTTCACAGAAATGATCCTGCCATGGTCCTCTTCAGAATTTCTTGAAAGAATTTGATTCCTTCAAAAACTCTGGTTGCCATGGCAACAAATCTTAAAAATATTGGAAATCTTTAAAAATCTTCTTGTCTGAAACCATAAGGCATATGTAGCTTTATGTAGTAGACCTCTATCATGTTTCTTCAAATTATAGCCCTGGGGTCAAAATTGGCTCTACCCCAGGGGTCACAAGTTTTACATAGGCTTATATAGAGAAAACTTTAAAAATCTTCCTGTACCTAGCCATAAGGCCTAGAGCTATCAGATTTTGCATTTAGCTTGATCTAGTGGGGGTCTACCAAAAGTGCCCAAATTACAGTCCTGGGGTCAATTTGGCCTCATGCTGGGGGGGGGGGGGGGGGCAGGTTCACAAGATTTACATGGGCTTATATAGGGAAAACTTTTAAATCTTGCTGTACATAGCCATAAGGCTTAGGGCTATCACATTTTGCATAATTATAGCATTATCTAGTGAACAACTACAAAGAGGGCCCAAGTTACAGCCCTAGGATTAAGTTTGGCCCTGCACCAGGGGTCACAAGTTTTACATGGGTTTATGGAGTGAAAACTTCAGAAACCGTTATGTTACTAGCCATAAGGCCAAGAACTCCCAAATTTGGCATGTCATTCTTCTAATACACGTATTCCCCATTTAGCGCGACTGTAGCCCTGGGGTCAAAGTTTTATAAGGGCTTTTATAGTGAAGACTTCTCTTTATGGTTTATTTTTATAAGCCAGTGGAGCGATACAGGGCCATCATGGCCCTCTTGTTCTCTAATCATTGTAGTTGAATTTGTAATTGTGACTGTCATCTATTGTTTGCATTTCTGTATATATATATTTTATTTCAGTGTATGAAAATTATTATAATAAAGACATAATATTAAAAAGGTTCTGCATACTTAGTTGTTGATACCCTTCACCTACAATCCCGATTTCAATGACCTTGAAAACACTGTGGGAAGTGTAGGAAATGCTGGTAACAGCATTTTCTCCTATTCCCACAATGTTTCCTTCCCTTTTGGAGACAATTATCATTGCTTGAGATACATGTAATTTCTCGTTTGCAAAGGCTTTCAACTTTGACAACTCTAAAGTTTTGTCATTTAGGAAAGGGTCAAACCTTTTACCAAACAATCCCAAGTTTCAATGACCCTTGGGAGGAAGGATTTTGCTGTGGTGTCTGTGGAGTAGGTAGCGTGTCAGTCTTGCAACTATAAGGTTCCTAGTGAATTGAGAGGAGCAGGTATGTACTTTGGAACTGTTTATTGGCCCACATATTCGGCATGAATATAGATGTGGTTTCCAGAAAGCACTTAACTCTTTACAAAACGACAAAATTTTAGACTGGTCCAAATTGAAAGCATTTGCAGACGACAAAATAAATGTGATTGAAAAATTGAAATTTGTTTTGGGAAGGGTAGAAAACATTGTGGGAAAAGGAGAAAATGCTGGTTACCAGCATTTTCTCCTTTTCCCACAATGTTTTCAAAAGGCTTCTTGCACAGAGTCATTAAAAGTCGGGATTGTGCGGTAAAGAGTTAACCCTTTACAACACAATCCTGTTTCTTAATGGCCCGGAGCAAAGTATTTGAAAACATTGTGAGAAAAGGAGAAAATGCTGTTTATCAGCATTTTCTCTTTTTTCCTTAATGTTTTCTACCCATTCAAAGTCCAAACCTTTTGGCCTTATTATAATTATTGATAGCAAACTGCTGCTAGTTCGGATGATCACAAATTGTGTCATTTGGTAAAGAGTTAACCCTTTCCCAAATGACAAATTTTGGACTGGTCCAAATTGAAAGAGTTTGCAGACGACAATTTTAAATTTGATGAAAATGGCAGAAAGGTCTCAAAAAGGGTAGAAAACACTGTGGGAAAAGGAGAAATTGCTCGTTACGAGCAATTTCTCCTTTTCCCACAGTGTTTTCAAAAGACTTGTACTGCAGACACATGAAAACCAGGGCTTGTTTGGTAAAGAGTTAAACCAGTTTCTTGCAAAATACTCTTTCAAAGCCACTGGTTGCTTTTCCACATAAAGATCATCAAAGCACTGTTAAGCAATGACGTAAGAATGATTACTGACACAATGTATGTGCTCTTACAACTTCGTTATTACTAGCTTTGTTGGCTACCAAACTGAGCAACATGCTGGGCAAGTAGGAAGGAAAGACCTGGGTCTGGATTCACCAACAATTCTTAAGATTGATTGATTGATTGTATTGGGGTTTAACACCATTTTAACAGCTAAGGTCATATTAGTCCACCTACTCATGTGTTTCCCGGCGTTCTCACACCAGTACTGACACAACTTTCTTTTCAAGTCACTGACTACTTTTTTCACATGCATCAGTGGTGAGAGGTGAAAAATCGCCAGAAAGAAAGTTTGCCTCAATCGGGTATTGAACTCACAACCACCAGGTCACGAGTCAGATACGCTAACCACTGGGCTACCCAGGTGGGCAAAATTCTAAAGAACATGAAAAGTCTCCAGAATTTCCAAAATTTGAAAGTAACACAAGTTCTGATTGGCTAAACCAAATGGTTTAGCCAATCAGAAGTTTTGTCACTTGCAAATTTATTCCTATTTTACATCCATGTGAGCAAGAAATCTCACAATACATCATATTGGATGGTGCCAGTCATACTACATGTTCTGTGATCATGATACCACTATGCACATAATGAACAAATTTGAAATTTGAAAAAGAAGAAAAAAACATCCATAGCACATTGCAAAAATGTAGTAAACTATAGTCTGACAAAAACTGGAAAGGAATTTGTAGAGTGAGGCGGTTTCTTGTCTAATAATGGGAGACAAATACAGCCTATGAATTGTAACAGTGCGTACAGAGTTACCTCCCCTACCCACCCCTGTTAATTTGGTAGCATCAACGTTCGTATATTGTCTCTATACGAGCCTTGGTTGAACATTCGACCTCAACATACAGTATTTCGGTACAAAGTGAACAAAAAGTCAGCCACCTTTTCAGCTTTGCAAGACTTGTAGTGATACCAAGTCGCAGTGAATGCGTTGTCCGCCATGCATCGTCTGTCGTGTAGGCGTTAACAATTACCTTCTGTGCACCCTAGAGGCTACATTTTCAATCAAATACTCATGAAACTTGGTTAGAATGCTTGTCTTGATAATATCTCGGACAAGTTCGAAAATGGGTCATGTCAGGTCAAAAAGTAGGTCATCAGGTCAAAATTTAACAAAACTGGGGGCTCTAGAGGCCACATTTTTAGTCCAACACTCATGAGACTTGGTCAGAATATTTGTTTTGATAAATCTGGAACCCTTGATTTGATCTGTCTTTCTAGTTCAGGCCAGCTTCTATGCTGCACATCAATACTTTGAATATGCTAAGTTGATCAATGGACAGTGTAAAAGCCCCAGAAAATATTGTCACAAGTGAATAAACCAGACAGACAACTCTGTCAGTACCAACTGGTTCCTGTTACATGAGTCAAACAAAGGGAACTAACTTCTGTACTTTTTCTTTTCATATGTAGACAAAAAATAAATTTATGATGACTACCAACTCATACGTGCCAGCTACACACCCACAAAAACATAAAATGGACTTGGAACACTTTCAGAGGCAACTGATACCTATTGCATAAGTCAAACAAAGGGAACCAATCTACAGTCATATCTCCCCTCCCTTCCCACAATTCCTTGAACAAAAAACAATGTTGGAAATACGGTTTTAAAGTGATTAAAGGTCTTCTTTCCAGGCTGACATGTAATCCTTAGCAAACTGACATGCATTCCCCATCCTTTCGTAGGAAAAAAAAAAACCTGCCATTCGTGAGATGAACTCCCTTTCACTCAGGGAGCTCTATGCAATGCTAAAACATTTCAACTCAACACTCAAATTTATTGACAGCGAGAAAATGTACTAAGTTCGGCAGGGAAACTTCTTTTCGTTAGGAAAACACTTCTTACATAGCAAAAAATCTTCCTTCCGTGGAAGGAGTCTTTCTTTCGCAAAAGGAAGTTCCTTTCTTTTCTTTTAATAAAGGAACTCTTCACAAATACTACTTCGCCCACTTTCATTTAAAAACTCATTAAATTTAACTTGTTAAATGCATCCATATCGAAAAGATAGCCCTGGACTTTAAAAAAAATCCTTTCATAGACTAAATACTAGTTTCGTAGCAAAAGTCTTCCTTTCGTTATAGGAAATTACTTACCTTGAGAACGCTATTTATAGTAACGACATAACAGCGATACGAAAACACGAGTTTTTCGGTCTAAAGCACTTAAATTCAGCATTTAAATTTTATACACATCCAGAGGATGTACTAAGCTGAACATGGAAACCTTCCTTTCGTAAGACAAAAACATCTCTTTTGTAGTAAAAAATCTTCCTTTCGTCGACGGAATCTTCCTTTCGCGAAAGGAAATTCTTTTCGCGAAAGGAAGTTCCTTTCGCTGTTTAGCTATACCGCATTTGGTCTGTCGTCTGCAAATGCTTTGAATTTTGACCAGTCTAAAATTTTGTCGTTTGGTAAAGAGTTAAAAGATTCTGACTGCTCTATGCATCATGTTTTTCTAAATTTCTAAATGATTACCAAAAAGAAGGATACCATTATTTAACTAACATCCAATTTGTCGTCTGCATTTTTTTCAATACATGTATATGATGGTTAGGTCTAAAATTCTGTCGTTTGGTAAAGAGTTAAGAGGTGGGGAGACATCTACAGCTTACAGCAAAGGGTTTTTAGCCTTGGGCCAGGCTTGGTCCATCATTCCTTATCGCGGTCTCCTTTTAACCCTTTCCCAAACAAGCCCTGGTTTTCACGTGTCTGCAGTACAAGTCTTATGAAAACACTGTGGGAAAAGGAGAAATTGCTCGTAACGAGCAATTTCTCCTTTTCCCACAGAGTTTTCTACCCTTTTTGAGACCTTTCTGCCATTTTCATCAAATTTAAAATTGTCGTCTGCAAACTCTTTCAATTTGGACCAGTCCAAAATTTGTCGTTTGGGAAAGGGTTAAGGTGAATACACTTGTCTGTAGCAGAGCAGGAGAGCTTCTCTTATTTCTGGCTCAGAGCAAAAATTATGTTGCCGTTGTAGACAGTCTAGATTAAGATCAGGCTGCACAGAAAAGCCGGTCAAATCTTAGACCTACACAGCCTAATACCTTGTAACATATTCTAATCTTGAAACTGCAATATTTTGCTCTGTCCTAATTAACTCTTTACTAAATGACCACAAAATAAATGACGACAAAATAAATGTGACTCGAAATTGGAGTTTTGTTCCTGGAAGGTTGAAAACATTGTTGAAAAAGGAGAAAATGGTCGTTAAAGCATTTTCTCCTTTTTCCACATTATTTTCAAAAGCCTTTCCCCATAGGGTAATTAACCCTTTACCACACAATCCTGACTTTTAACGACCCTGAGGAAGAAGGCTTTTGAAAACATGGTGAGAAAAGGAGAAAATGCTGGTAACCAGCATTTTCTCCTTTTCCCACAATGTTTTCTACCCTATCTAAGACATATTCCATCATTTGAGTCACATTTAAATTGCCATCTGCACATGCTTTCAATTTGGACCAGTCTAAATTTTTCTTGTGTGGTAAAAATTTAAAACATGGGATCGTTTAGTAAAGGGTTGAGAAGGCCTGTTTCATTAATTCAACACTCTTTACTTTACTTCAGTTTAATATATAAGGCCAGTGCACCCATTCATGCTTTCCCAAGTTTGATTATTAAAACCCCCACCTTTGAAGTAGAGGGCGGTATACTGGTTCCACCATGTCTGTCTGTTTGTCCAATTGTCTGTACATCTGTCCTTCTATTTGTCTGTAGACTTTTTCGTTTCCGTGCTCTGACTCAAAAGCCATTTGATCTTGGACCCTGAAACTTTATACAAGTGTTGCTCATGACCCAAAGGAGGTACCCTATTGAGTTTGGGTCACATGGGTCAAAGGTCATAGTCACAGGTGAACTTTGTTTGAAAACCGTTTCTGTGCTCTAACTCAATAGCTGTTTGACCTAGGATCTTGAAACTTTATATAACTGTTGTTCATGACCTATGACCTATTGTTTTTGGGTCACATGGGTTAAAGGTCAAGGTCACTGGTGATCTTTGTTTTGAAAATCATTTCCATTCTCTGATTGTGCTGATTCAGCGACATCATCAACTGTTTGGATAGGGTTTGACCTAGCATGATATTATGATAGTCTGTCGATATAATTTTTTTTTTTAATTTATGCTGTGTAATGGAAAAAGTGGGCTTAATGTGTTTTTCCATTTTTTGACGAACATCTGACTACTTGGCATAAGCCACAGACAATCATTATTTGGTTTTATTTAATGAAATTCCACATCATAGAAAATAGGGGCTTAATGTATAATTTCATTATGGACCAATAAAAGTCTGTTTGTCTGTCCAGACATATATTTTCTTAAATCCATGACAAAGGTTGATGAAACTTTATACATATATTCCTTATGATAGTCTGCCGATACACCATTTTTGTTATTTTTATTTAATGTTGTGTCATGGAAAAAATGGAGCTTGATGTTTATTTCCATTATGGATGAATATCTCTTTAACTACTGGACAAAATTTTATGAAACGTCATATTTATATTGTTTATCATAGGCCACAGACAATCATTATTTGTCTCTATTTCATGAAATGCCATTTAATGGAAAAAGGGGGCTCAATGTATAAATTCATTGTGGACCAATTACAAAAAGGCCACATGTACATGCAAAACACAATACTTCTTATATGTTTCTATCAAAAATTGTCTTTTTCAGCGGGGATATTATGAATTCAGTGAAATAACTTATTATAATGTTTGAAGCCATTTTTTAACCTTGAGTTATATCTTGGCAGCTAGTGAATCAATTCATGATTTCCTGTGTTCACTGTTGGGGGATTTATTTAACCTACTGTAGGTATGATGGTTTGACAAGAAATAGTGGTTAATGTTATGTTTATCTTGTGTAGGTATGAAAAAGGTCCACCCACCAATACAACAGAAACCATGGACACTTTGTACCACCCACCAATACAACAGAAACCATGGACACTTTGTACCACCCACCACTACAACAGAAATCATGGACATTTTGTACCACCCACCACTACAACAGAAATCATGGACATTTTGTACCACCCACCACTACAACAGAAACCATGGACACTATGTACCACCCACAACTACAACAGAAATCATGGACACTGTGTACCACCCACCACTACAACAGAAATCATGGACACTGTACCACCCACCACTACAACAGAAACCATGGACACTATGTACCACCCACAACTACAACAGAAATCATGGACACTGTGTACCACCCACCACTACAACAGAAATCATGGACACTGTGTACCACTCACCACTACAACAGAAATCATGGACACTATGTAGTAAGAGACAAATTATAAATCCTACAGCTTCATGACTTGTCCATGCTCGAGCCTGTTATTCCATGGGAATTTATATGATCGAAACCGGTAGCGGGAAAGAGAAGAGTGTAGACCAAAATCAGACAGACTGCATGTGTACAGTTTCCGCTTAATACACTTTATATAACAGCACAGTGTTGATTCCATACATAAAAAGGACTATGACTGGATTGCTTTTCGGCCAGATATTTGTTGTTAAGTTTTAACACTTAGGCTGCTAAGCGTGACTCACTGACCTTTTGTGGACAGCGTAGATCAAGATCAGACTGCACAGAATATGCAGTCTGATCTTGGATCTACACTGTCCAATTAGGAGATATCTTCCCCTAGAAATACTTTTTAAATAGGAAAATTAGGGTAAATGCCATTGGCTTGAAAGTGCCATTTATTATATTTAGCGTGAGGGTTAAGGAAAAGAAGACTTTTCAACCACTGGTCTTGATTAACATTTCCATAAAAAAAAAACAGATTTAGTAGTAATTGGCGCACGAAGCAATAACCAGTTACCAAACAATCCATGTTTTAATGACCCTTAGTATGAAGGCTTTTGAAAATCTTGTGGGGGTAAAGGAAGAATTGCTGCTGACCGGCAATTTTCCTTTCCTCACAATTTTTTCTAACCTTTCATGGATGAATCCTATCCTTTGGCACATGTTCAGATTGGTCATCTGTAAATGCTCTCAATTTGGGCACATCTAAAATGTTGTCGTCTTTTTTGTAAAGATATATGTTACGATGCTCACATTGTCTGACTAAGTGGCAAATATAACAAAGTTAAACTTCCACCAGGCTTGTAAAATGTTGGAAAAGAATGCTAGCATTTTTCTTGTCTGAAAAGAATTATTGGAAATATGATTTTTGAAAAATGTTCTTCTCATAATTCGTTTCACCAAAAGTTGCAAGATCAGACAGCACAAAAAGTGCAAAATGTTAGAAACTGTTTTGGTTAAAATCTTCCAGAAATTGAGTGAGTCATTCTTTTGAATCATTTGAGAACATTTGATCCATAGGCTGCTAAGCATGACTTCAGGGCCTTTTGTGGACAGTGTAGATCAACATCAGACTGTACAGAAGGTGCAGTCTGATCTTGGATCTACATTGTCCAATAAGGAGATATCTCCACCCCCCCCCCAAAAAAAAAAGGAACTTTGAAGTAGCAATTATTGGGGTTTTTACTCATAACTTGAAAGATTCATTTTACTTATTTAGCAGTTATTCTTTTTCCATAAGATACTGCTATTAGCTCCCGACTTTTAACGACCCTAAAAAGAAACCTTTTGAAAACATTATGGGAAAAAGAGAAAATGCTGGTAACCAGCATGTTCTCCTTTTTCACAATGTTTTCTACCCATCCCTAACAAATTTTGGACTCGACCAAATTTGTCAAACACAATCAGACTGAAATCGTTACTCCTCAGCATATCATAGCCTTGTCGACCCTTCAGACAGTTTTATTATCATAGGAAGTGTTCATTGACCCATAGGTGCGTGACTCAAGGACCTTTTGCGGACAGTGTAAATCAAGATCAGACTGCACAGAACGTGCTATATGCAGGCATTTTCTTCTTTTCACGTAATGTTTTCACATGCCTTCTTTATCAGGGACGTTAAAACTTGTGATTGTTTGGTAAAGACACAAATAGACATTGTGACAGAAAGACCTTCATAGACCTGTAGACGATATGATAATCTAAATTGAAAAGCTTGGTCTTTTTCAATGACCGTTAAGCCAGTGTTATGAATTTGTACACTTGCTCCCTTGTTTATATCCTATGCAGAAAATATACTCCGCCGGTTTGTGTTCTATGTAGAATATGGACTGTGGAGAACGTTTTCAACGGGAGTAAATATTCTTCATTACATCGAGCCCCGTGACGCAGTTGGTAAGGTACAGGGTCTGTATTCACCAACCATTCTCAAGAACATTATTAGTCTCATTCTCCAAGGTTTTCTAGATTTGAAAGTAACACAACTTCTGATTGGCTTAACCAAATGGTTTAGTCAATAAGAAGTTGTGTTACTTTCGAATTTGGAAAATTCTGGAGAAAAGACTAAGAACGTTCTAAAGAATGACTGGTCAATACGGAACCCGGCCTTGAAATGAGGGAGTCGCTGGTTCGAATGCCCGACCAATTTCTTTCCAAGGATAGATGATAGTCATTGCGACAGGATTCGTTCCTCTCTTGACGCTGATCATTATTGTTAAGATTATTTTGTAGGAAAGCTTCCCAGTGACTTGGAAATGATATGGTACTAGTAAAAAGAAACTTTAGGAAAGCATGGATAGGTGCACTGGCTACCGTGATATAACAAAAGTATTTAAAATGGCATTAAACACCCTAAGCAAACAAAAAAAAACAAACTGACCGTTAAACGCATTACCAGACAAGCACGATTTTTAACGAGCCTGAAGAAGTATCCTTTTCAAAAACATTGCGGGAAACCAGCATTTTCTCCTTTTCCCACCATGTTTTTACCTTTCCTTAAACGAATTTCAATTTTTGAGTCGCATTTATTTCGTCGTCTGCAAATGCTTTGGATTTTGACAAGTCTAAAATTTTTTGTTCGGTAAAGAGTTTTACCAGCACCCGATTTTATAAACGTTGGTTAATGTTTGCGACTTGCACTGGGTCATGTGTAGTTTATGTTGCTTAACGGCTCTGACATCAGTGCTCTGTATCCTGGTTAGGAAACCATGGAAAGAGTCGGGTCTTCACGATTTAACTGAAAGACAAATAGAACAATGGTTCTTTGGTAGATAATACGGCACTCTGGCTTTTTGGACTTAGCATCCCAAAGTTGACTAAAATGTGCTTCTTAAACCTTTGAAAATATCTTTCAGCATCGACCACTTCTTTCTCGCTCAGTTGATCAATGTCCTCAGGTAAATATTGCAGTAAAATGGTCCGGAAATTAGTGTTTTCGACTGACATAATTTCGGACCTTGTGATCCATGAGAAATCGTGAAAATCGAACCCTGGACCGACGGCCTCGCCAATTAGACTGAAATCAACTGTTTCATCCATCTTGACCATTTGACCATATTTTCATAACCCTCAGCGTACCGGAAGTTGCTATTTTTGTCCTTCCGTAATGACCAGTCCAAGTACATCGGTATATAATGCGCCCGTTTCCGGATTGTAAATGGTGTACTTGAAGGGATTACCCCTTGATCATAGTGAACATGGTCAGAGCAGTTTACGCCAAGAGGAAGAACTGGATTACTTATTAATGGCATCTATATGATAGACGTGAGGCAATTTCTGTGAATGTCATGGTCGGGACGTCGATCTTCTCGACCGGACGCTAACGTCAAAGATTCATACGAAGAGTTTGAAGAGGTACTGAAAAGCGTCTTGTCGGATAATTGTTTGAAATTAGTCGAAACATCAAAATCCGTTTGTCCTTTTGTAGTCATGGGAGTTGATCCAGATCGATGCATTTCTATAAAATATCTACCTTCGGGTGTCGTGCCATCCCAAGGGCCTTAACAACATCATCTGCTTGAAAATTAAGGTGGTCCATGTTAAATGGTTAGATTTGAGTCCATGGTGACCATTTACTTCCCTCATCATTTTACCTTTTCGTTACTTGCTTTTCGTTTCTCAATTAAAGTTTCTCAACGAACTCTACTTTCCCAACTAAAGACACAGTTTTACTTTGACATTTTTATTCCTTATCCCGCTGTTCGAGATGTATTTTGTGGAGCGTGTAGGGCAAGATCGGCCTGCACATACGTGCAGTCTAATGTTGCCCTACACGCTCCGGTGCTTTGTCAGTAATTTCAGTCATAAAAAAACCCTACTTCAATGCTACTAAATTTAACGGAATCTATTTATCAACAATTCGAACTCTGCGCGATAAGGGTTAAGCAGAGAATAACGTTCAGTGCGATTTTTAAACTCTTCACAAAACGACAAAATTTTAGACGGTATAAAAAACAAGACAAATTGAGCCCTGCTCTATGAAAAGGGGTGTGTGTGTGTGTGTGTGGGGGGGGGGTTAATGCATCTGCGAAAAGTATCGACCCAGGTCAGCCTGCGCAAGCTGACCTGGGCCGAAACTTTTTTGCTAATGGACAATTTTCTGTATGCCAAAAGAACAGTTTACCTCATGATTGAGTCAAATGTTGAAAAAAAGTGGCTATTAAGGATCTATAATTATACGGTGGCTTGCTTGGTACAATGCATTACTGAGATGCATTAAGCCCCCTTTTGCCAGAGCATGGCTCAATTGTTTTGTTATGATGTATAATCGCAGTCCTGCTGGTCTATTTGCTTGTACATTTTTGACTCTAATAGCAAAATGATTAGTTTTTACTATTTTTTCTTCATAATGAGCCTCAAAAAGTTCTTTAACCCTTTCCCAAACGACAAAATTTGGACTGGTCCAAATTGAAAGGGTTTGCAGACGACGATTTTAAATTTGATGAAAATGGCAGAAAGGTCTCAAAAAGGGTAGAAAACGCTGTGGGAAAAGGAGAAATTGCTCGTTATGAGCAATTTCTCCTTTTCCCACAGTGTTTTCAAAAGACTTGTACTGCAGACACGTGAAAACCAGGGCTTGTTTGGGAAAGGGTTAAACATTTATTGTTCAGTGTCTCCTAGGCCGTCCATCTTTTCATAAGATAGTCATGTCTTGTTATTAGTTCGATACCAGACGACTAAACAATTGACTCTTCCAAATTGAAAGAATTTGCAAAAGACAATCTAGGCTGAAGTACACGTAAAGGTAACTGTTACTAAAATTAGAAAATAAAAGGAATCTGCATTAGTTTGATGTATCTTTCTGTTAGGTTTGATATGGTGACAGGTCTGGTTATCCAAATTATGCACATACCTTGGATTTTCGGCTAAGGTAAAGGTCAAATAATTGTTAGTACAATAGGGGGAAATGGAGAAGTACATTTGGAGAAAATGGAATCTTCAGTAACTTCAACGATCTTTGAGCTAGGATTCTGAAACTTTGCATGGTTATAGATCACGTACTTTCTTTTACCGTCCAACAGTCCAGGTCTTGTCGACTCAGTTGAGCGTTGTAGGGCCTCTTATATAATTTGTTTTCCGGTCAACGAAAGGTTAAAATGCCCAATTTCAATCCATTAAAAAAATCCACATATGTATGAACCGTGAAAGCGTTATTTTTACGACCTGTTGATGTCATGAATATGTATATATCAACAATGGATTGTAAAATGAGAGAAGAAAGATTTCTTTTTGACCCAAATGTTGACATACTTTCTTGGTATTTAGTCTAAGCGGCAATATCGCAAACTGATAGTCTCTCAATAATTTCCTAGTTTGTTATCTGGGTCCGTATTCACCAACCATTCTTAAGAACATTCTTATCTTGTTCTCCAAGATTCAGTCGAATAAAGGGAACCAAATTTTGTAATATTTCTCTTCATATATGTAGACAAGAAAGGTAGTTATGATGACTACGAACTCAAATGTGCCAGTTACACACCCGCGACAACATGAAATATGGACTTACGACAGTTTCGGAAGCAACTGATATGTATTGCTTAAGTCAAACAAGGGAAACCAATTTTTTTCGCTTTTCTCTTACTAGGGCTACCAAAACATTAAATGAGTTTCGATTACTAACCTCCTCCCCCCCACACACATACATGACCGTTACGCGCGCAAAAACATAAAATCAAGTTATGATACTTTCGGAAGCAAACATATAATCCACTTACGACACGTTTAGAAGCAACCTGTACCTGTTGCAAAAGTCAAACAAAGGGAATCATTTTTTTTCCCTTTTCTCTAAGTGGGACCACCGAAACCTTAAATCAGTCTCAATAACTGTAGTTATACACGACATGTACGCGCCCGTGAAAACATATAATTGACTTAGGACACTTTCAGAAGCAACCGGTAGGAATACCTGTTGCAAAAGTCAAACAAAGGAAATCAATTTTTTCCCTTTTCTCTGCCTGTGACTAATCCGAGACGACACTTCCCGTTTTTGTGCAATTTTCTGTTGCACGAAAGTCTGTTGTATGAAAAAATCTTATGTGGTCGTAAAATTCCGTCTCGGATTAGCCTGCGCGGACTGCGCAGGCTAATCCGAGACGACATTTTACGCAAATGTCCGAATGTCTCATTTGGCATGTTGCGGGCCACATAACCATGAATCCATAAAAGCCAGTCTAACCGACTGACTCATGAGCTAGACTGTTCCTTTGACAAGCAGAAAATTTTCCAATACCAAAAAGTTTCGACCCAGGTCAGGCTGAGCGGACTGCACAGGCCGACCTGGGTCGATACTTTTTGCATATGCATGAAACCTCCTTTTCACAAAGCATGGCTCATACTTACATTTAAGTCGCAATCGCCAGTGAAAGAGTTAATTCGACTACAGGTGGAAATGTGTCGATCGACCGAAGGGTTACAAAATATTAATTCAAACAAGACAACATGTTGTATTGATTTTCATTGAAAACATTTCTAAACAGCCTCATATAACAAAACGATTCTGCAGCAAATCGGTCTGTTTACCCTATCACAGACAGGTATTCGTTTTGTTCTGTATTTTACTGGAAATGCAGAGCCCTTGGTCCGTATTTATAAACCATTCTAAAGGGCATTGTATTTAGAATTCTCAATAATTTTCTAAATTCCAAAGTAAACCAGATAGTTTAGCCATAAACCAGGTGGTTTACCAATCAGAAATATTGTTACTTTCTAAATTTAGAATATTTTCATTCATCTAATCAGATATTGTTTTGATTCCTTAGTTAGCCAATCAGAAACTGTGTTACTTTCTTAATGTAGAATTTGATACAACCAATACAAATTACAATGGTTGGTAAATGCGGACATAGGTGAACCAGACCTATCTCATAAAATATCTGGGCTTATAGATCTCGGCGGTACGTGCACCTATGTTTTCTGGGCGTTTAATTTCTTTACCAGTTCTCTGCATAGTTTTCCCAAACCACAGGCTGTTGCCCATATAACAATCCCCGAACCAGTGGGTACAGAAGACTGAGTCCTCTCGCAGTGTCTATCACTCATTCCTCGGAAAGAAATTGGCGGAACTGGGCATTCGAAACGGTAACACCCCCTATCCACTCCCGGTCTCAAGCACTGTACGTTACCGACTGAGCAATCGAATTCAACGCATAGGAATATAATTAACGCCCCTCGGCTTTGGAAAATATTGTAGAAAACAGTGCAATTTACTATAAATTGCTCAGGTTTTTTTTTTCACAATATTTTCAGTCCTATTGAATGCCGACATTTTCTTTTCTTTCAAATGTGTAACTTTTCGTGTACTTTGTAATAATTTTCGGTAGGTCGAGAAGTAGTTTGTATCTAATTGTTTTCTCATTAGAATATTAATCCTCTTTGGACACTTTTACCATTTAAAAAAACGACAGCATTTTAGACTTCTCCAAATTCAAAGCATTTGCAGAAGATAGATTAACCCTTTCCCAAACAAGCCCTGGTTTTCACGTGTCTGCAGTACAAGTCTTTTGAAAACACTGTGGGAAAAGGAGAAGTTGCTCGTAACGAGCAATTTTTCCTTTTCCCACAGTGTTTTCTACCCTTTGTAAGAACTTTCTGCCATTTTCATCAAATTTAAAATTGTCGTCTGCAAACTCTTTCAATTTGGACCAGTCCAAAATTTGTCGTTTGGGAAAGTGTTAAATGTGGCTCAAATGGTCGAATTGTGTCTGGAAGAGTATAAAGAGGACATTCTGTTCTCAGAATTTTCTGCTCAAAGTTTCCCACAATGTTTTCAAACGTTTTCTTCTGCAAGGTCGCTAAAACTGGGGATAATGTGGGAAAGGGTAAGGCTCTACGGTGAAAAAAAAAAAAAAAAAAGAACATGGTTTATGCAGGCGCCATAGATCAAGATCAGATTATTATCATGTTTTATAAATGGAACTTCTCGTAGATACATGAAATTTGTTCCTCACCAGTTATTGAATTTTTTCACTATTCTAATTTGAAAAAAACTTTCAGGAAACAAATGCTGGTTATATGAGAGGAATTAGCTACAAAAGGGAGGAAAATATTGAGGGAAAAGAAGAAAATGCTGGTTACATAACATTTTCTTCTTTTTCCACATTGTTTTTAACCCTTTACCGCACAATGCCGCCTTTTAACGACCCTGGGAAAGAAGCCTTTTGAAAACATTGTGGGAAAAGGAGAAAATGCTGGTAACCAGCATTTTCTCCTTTTCCCACAATGTTTTCTACCCTATCGAAGGAAAATTGCACAATTTGAGCCACATTGAAATTGTCGTCTCTAAATGCTTTCGATGTGGACAAGGCTAAAATTTTGCTGTCTGGTAAAGAGTTAAAGATAGTATTTCCCAGGGTCGTTAAATCTCGGAGCTATCTGGTAAAGGATTAAATATGGAGAAGTGTGTCATCGATATGGCAGACAAACGCGTTTGCAGAATGGTTGTGCAAGATCGTAAATTTTCAGGTGCGCTTAACCCTTTACCACGCAATACTTCAGTTGTAAGACAGTTTTTGAACACATTGTAGGAAAAGGAGAAAATTTTCGTAACCCACATTTTCTCCTTTTCCCACAATGTTTTCCATTGTTTCATAGACAAACTCAATCATTTCAGTAAGTTCGATTTGTCGTCCGCAAATGCTTTGAATTTAGAAAAGTCCAAAAGGTTGTCCTTTGATAACGGGTTAATCATCTCAGAGTCATAGATGAAAACCGGGCACTCAGACGGTATAGATCAAGATCAGGCTGAGCGGGACGTGCAGTTTAACTTTAAAAAACACACCGTCCCATTGTTTTGCTAGGCCTATGAGATAAATATGTTTTCGAGTTCCTAAAGATTGCATATCTGGCCGACGATAGAAGCCTTGGTGCAGTATTTAGGGCTGAAGTACCTAACAGTTAATTGAAAAAAAGGTTAATTTGAAATCTAAGTAGGAATCAAAACTGGGTGGTATCTAGAAACTGCGTACAGCAAATTATTGTACCGTTTCACCATCTGTTACAGTGTTTTCATCTGTAATTCTCCACAGGTTGAGCCAAAATAATTGAGCCACGCTCTGGCAAAAGGGTGTTTAATGCATATCCGTGATGTATGGTACCAACCAAGCTATTACATAATTATGGATCCATAATAGCCACTTTTCTTTTAACAACCGACTTAATCATGAGGTAGACTGGCCCTTGGACATACAGAAAGTTGACCAATAAAGAAAAGTTTCGAGCCAGGTCAGCCTGCGCGGGTTGCGCAGGCTGACCTGGGTCGATACTTTTCGCAGACGCATTATGCCCCCTTTTCACAGAGCATGGGTCATTTCTAAAATAGGCAGGATAATTGCCCTAATTACTGTCGACAATCACGTTTGCAGAATATTTGTGCAAGATGGTAAATATTCAGAGGCGTTCAATGTTCAATTAAATCAAAGGACTCAAAATCCTAGAAAGCGGATTTGTGGAGTAGCATAAAGCTGTAATATGTTGTAATAAAAAAACAGCATCTGATGCGATACATGTGCAATCATCTTAAAATGGAGTTAAGAGGGCAGGGAAAGTCAAAATTGTCCTGCCGAGCGGGCCGCGCAGAAACTGTTATTCTATTAATGTTTAAGGAGTGGTAAGTTGATCCGTCAATCTTACGCAGTTTTTTTTACTGGTATTAGATTTCGGACTATAGGTATACACGTGTTGGACAACATAATTCTACGGTAGTGACAAAAGCGAGGTTGAGGTGTATTAGCTAAAACAGAAAGTAGAATGGGCGCAAGCGTGAATGACAGTATATTTGATTCAGGTCGAACCGATATCATAGTAGAGTCTGAACGCGCATGCGTCGTTACACATGATGTATTTGGTTCCGGTCAGAACGATCACAGTAAGCGGTTTTGCTATAGAAATCCGCTAGAAATATTAATCTTAGCACGAGAATTAAACTTGAGTGAATGGAAACTCAAGCAAAAATATGTGCCATTTCATCATTTATCACAGTGTTTTCAGGCGTAATTCTCTACGGGTTGGGCCAAAATATATGAGCCAAGCTGTAGCAAAAGGGGGCTTAATGCTTCTCCGTTATGCATGATACTAATCAAGCTATCACATGATTATGGATCCATGATAGCCAACTTTTTTTAATGATCGACTTAATCATGAGGTGGACTGGTCCTTGCACATAAAAAAAAAAAAAAAAAATATACCAATAGCGAAAAGTTTCGGCCCAGGTCAGCCTGCGCGTACTGCGCAGGCTGACCTGGGTCGATACTTTTCGCAAATGCTTTAAGTCCCTTTTTCACAGAGCACGACTCGTATCTAAAATAGGGTGTCATTATTATCCCAGCCAATCCTGTTTGCAGAAAGGCTGTGCAAGATAGTAAATATACAGAGGCGATCAACAGTTAATTGAAAGGAAGTAAATGTTTATAAATACACACAATTTAAAACTTCACTGAATGGATGTATGAAAAAAATGTACCATTTCACCATCTATCACAGGGTCTTCAACTGTAATTATTCACATGTTGCATCGAAACCCATCTATAATAGAGAAAAGGGTTTCTTAATTATTGTGTACGAGACTGTGAGAGAAGTTGGATATGTGGTTTATATCTGAATAATTGATTGACTGAATAGAGTTTGATGCCGCTTTCAATATTATTTCAGTCATATTGATGCGACAGCTCGCTTATTCATGATAGATAGATAGATTTTATTGACTTATACAACAAGTACATGTATCTCGTCATATACAATAGCAATGATAAACATGAACAACCTATAGTAATCCAAGAGAAATAACTGTTACATGTATATATTATAAACATGAAGAATCTACTCTGTATGTGAAGCGGTCAGTTTCGTGTCATCGTTTTTTAAATGTGATATTTCCGTCTCAATGTTTTCAAATCACCTTTTACTGATATGTTTTCCTTTGTCTTTTTCGTACAATTTTGAACCAACAGTAGCGAGTGAATATGAATATTATTATTATCTCCTAAACTGCTAAAAAGAAAGAGTGTGTATATCTTGGGTTTCACCATTGCTTAGGCTCTGAAATATCTTGCCCAAGGACACTCTAACTAAACTACCAAGTGTTTCCTGTTAGCTCGAGCCCGGGACTTTCAGGTTACGAGTCCTACACTTTATCACAGAGCCACGCAGGTCCCCTATACCTGAATAAAATGTAACCAATATTGAATAAGGTGTCCCTACAATGACTCTTTAACCACTTACCAGACGACAAAATTTTAGCCTTGTCCAAATTGAAAGCCTTTGCAGACGACAATTTCATTGTTGCTAAAATGGTGCAATTTTTCTTTGATGGGGTAGAAAACATTCTTGGAAAAGGAGAAAATGCTGGTTACCAGCATTTTCTCATTTTCCCACAATGTCTTCAAAAAGGCTTCTTTCCCATGATCGTTAAAAGGCGGCATTGTGCGGTAAAGGAATGGTGAGATTTTCCTTTCAAAAGGTAAAAAACATTGCGGCAAAAGGAGAAAATGCTGGTTACCAGTATTTTCTCCTTTTCCCACAATAATTTCAAAAAGGCTTCTTTCCCAGCGTCGTTAAAAGGCGGCATTATGCAGTAAAGGAATGATGCGATTTTCCTTTGAAAGGGTAAAAAAAAATATTGTTGGAAAAGAAGAAAATGCGAGTTAGCAGCATTTTGTCCTTTTTCTTGGTTGCTTTCAAAAGCAAAAGCGTCTTTCCCAGGGTCCTTAAAATTCGGTTTTGTTTAGAAAAGGGTGAAAGCGTGGTTTTTATGTGGGAGGAAAAAAAAAAGAATAATTTTCCCCCGATTTTAAATAAGCCATGCTATGTGAAAAGTGGGCTTAATGCATCTGCAAAATGCGCAGGCTGATATGGATCGAAACTTTTTGCTATTTGCGAATTTTCCGCGTGTGCTAGGACCTTACTACTTCTGATTCAAGTCGGTTGTAGGACAAAATAGATTTTATACATCCATAATTGGCTTGCTTCGTATAATACATCTCGGAGATGTATTAAGCGCTCTTTTTTCAGAGCATGGCTCATTAATATTTTCTTTAATCCTTTACTGCACAATGCCACCTTTTAACGACCCTGGGAAGGAAGCCTTTCGAAAACATTGTGGGAAAAGGAGAAAATGCTGGTAACCAACATTTTCTCCTTTTTCCACAATGTTTTCTACCTTATCTAAGAAAAATTGCACCATTTGAGCCACGTTGACATTGTCGTCTGCAAATGCTTTCAATTTGGACATGGAAAAAATTTTGTCATCTGGTAAAGGGTTAATTCTTTCGGCACCAAATATGTTGAACCAAACCTCTTTTGACGGCTTGAAATACGTATTACAATCCTCTGAAACCCACATCTTTTTTCTTATAGGCTCGAATAAACAAGCTGGCGATATAAATCCAAGATCAGACAGCAGGTTCTGTGCAGTCTGATAGTGATCTTTACCTTTTCCCCAGAGGCCCCTGTTTTCGCATGTAGCGCTGAAAGGATTGCAGTAAAAAAAAAATAACCTTGATATTCTGGTTGATTAAATTATTTCGCGTTTGAGGGTTGCATATGGATTTAAAGTGACAATTGCCAAGGTAGTGCATTTCTATTTGATATTTAAGGTGTACATGCATGTATACTAGGACGAAAAAGAAACGCAGGGTAACCTATTAAGATAGTTTTAAAGGATATAATGTAATATTACATTATTAATGTCATCGTTAAAAGGGGGTTATTTTTCGCTTAAACAACATAGAAAATCGATTGAAACTTCACCAAGTGGTTCCATACAGATGAAATTTTATACAAAAAATGAATATAATAATGTAATATTACATTATATCCTTTAAGACTATCTTAATAGGTTACCCGGCGTTTCTTTTTCGTCCTAGTATATTTAATAACCTGTAGTCTGATTTTTCATCCACGCTATCCGATTTGCTAAGATATTCTAGTAAAGAGAGCCATACATGCAAATACCTGCATTTTCTCGTTTTCCAACAATATTTTCAAAATCTTTATTCCACATTTGGTTACCAGTTAAAGGAAAAAGACACGCGTTCTTTTCAGTTTGATCTTGATCTTCACTGTCAGCAAACTTAATCACAGATATGTCGGCGCTTTAAACACAGTCCTTTGTTTTAACGACACTGATTGAACTGAGGAGGAGTGCTTTAAAAACATTGTGGAAAAAGGAGAAAATGCTGGTGACAGGCTTTTTTTCCTTTTCCCACAATGTTTTCTACCCATTCAGAGACAAATTTCATCATTTGAAATATACTTAGTTTGTCGTCTGCCTATCCTTTCAATTTGAACTAGTCTAAAATTTTTTTGTAATGAGTTTATGGTAGTAAAGGCATAGACAACTGTAGGTATACATAAAAATTAAATCTTTACCAAACGACAAAATTTTAGACTGGTCCAAATCGAAAGCACTTGCAGACGGCAATTTAGATGTGGCTTACATGATGAAATTTGTTTTTGATGGGGTAGAAAACATAGTAGGAAAAGGAGAAAATGCTGGTTACCAGCATTTTCTACTTTTCCTACTATGTTTTCAAAAGCCCATTATGTTAGGGTTCGTTAAAACTCTGGACTGTGCGGTAAAGAGTTTAAACCTCAAATAGATTGAACAAAGGAACAGTTACACAAGTGTCCGTAGAAATGGCCCTTTGTGAGCCATTTTTCCCCGTTTGTCCAAATCATTCTTCTGTCAAAGAAACTCGGTAATGATGGAAAGAGATGGTATTGGATGACTTGATTGTTCGTAGACCTGTGGCGTGTAAACTGGTATAATGTACCCGAATAAATTTCAGCTGTATTGAACAAGGCGTTGTGCACACCAGTTAGAAAATAGGCAGAAACACGGATTTATCCGCTGCTTTAAGGTATTTTTCTTCTTCTTTTTTCCCTTCTTCTTCTTCTTCTTCAGTTGGCTTAAAATATATCGTGTGCATTTCAGCAGGTGAGTTTGACATTTGTTTGTTTGTATTGGAGTTTAAACGCCGTTTTAACAGCTTAAATCATATCATGGTGGTCAGTGCACCTAAGCAGATGTTTCTTGGCTTTCTCACACCAGTACTGGCATAACTTTCTTACCAAGCCACTGACTACTTTTCTCACATGCAACCGTGAGAGGCGAGAGTCTAAAATCACAGGAGAGAAAATTTGCCTCTACCGGATATCGAACACGCAACCACCAGGTCACGAGTCAATACGTAGATGTGATTTTTTTAAAGACAATCACAAGGCCTTTTTTTGGGGGTGGGGGTGGGTGGGTGGGGGGGGGGGGTAAGGTAAAATGAGACTGCATTTCACCAACTTTAACGAAAGCTATTTAACCGTTATCCTACTGAATAAGTTAACCCTTTCCCAAACGACAAATTTCGGACTGGTCCAAATTGAAAGAGTTTGCAGACGACAATTTTAAATTTGATGAAAATGGCAGAAAGTTATCAAAAAAGGGTAGAAAACACTGTGGGAAAAGGAGAAATTGCTCGTGACGAGCAATTTCTCCTTTTCCCACAGTGTTTTCAAAAGACTTGTACTGCAGACACGTGAAAACCAGGGCTTGTTTGGGAAAGGGTTAAATGATACCTTCAAGTCGATAGTTAAATCCCAGATGTTGCTATTTCACAGTTATTTTTAGGTGAGAAACATCTCCTTATTGGACAGTGTAGATCCAAGGTCAGACTGCAAGTTCTTTGTAGTCTGATTTTAATCTACACTGTCCGCAAAGGGTGCTGGAGTCTCGCTTAGCAGCTTCTTCACCACACGACAAAATTATGGACTGGATCAAGTTAAAAACATTTGCAGACGACAGATCAATAACAGCTTAAACGGTAATTTCTGTGTTTGATAGGGTAGAAAACATTGTGGGGAAAGGAGAAAATGCTGGTTTACCAGCATTTTCTCCTTTTCCCACAATGTTTTCAAAAGCATCCTGTTTTAGGATTGCCAAAACTCGGGATTGTAGGGTAAAGAGTTCAACACTCGGGCTACTAAGCGCGACTCACTGACCTTTTGCGGACAGTGTAGATCAAGATCAGACTGCACAGAACGTGCAGTCTGATCTTGGATCTACACTGTCCGATACGGAGATATTTTCCCCCAAAATATACCTTTAAGATAACATTTGGTTACTATCGGCTTGAAAGTTTCATTTTAATTTATTTAGCCGGTTAAACCTTTTTACTGCCTTTAATAGCGTGCAGTCTGATCTTTGATCTACACTGTCCGCTACCTGATGTTAATATTTGACCAAAACCGGCTTTAATCGCAACGAAAGTTTATGTTTAGCGAAAGAGTTAAAAGGAAAGTTTGGTCCAAACATTGAAATTATCTGTGTATGTCACTCTTTTCTTCAACAAAGGGACCAAACAGAACTCTTCATATCGATGTCATTTAGACCTTCAAATACCCGAATGAGATTACGATTTCACCGAAAAAGTGCGAAATATTTTGATAACCGATTAAAGTCCAAATAAAAACCTTGTCGGTTTGTAATATCATACCCGTACCTTACGACTTTTATTTTCTTCCTGCACCGGTCGTTTTTTTTTTATTTCGTTTATTTGTTGGGGATAGTGATCAATGCCGTTTTCAACATTATTTCAGTTTTATTACGGCGGCCATTACACCTATCCGTGCTTTGCCGGGGTTTCTTTTAACATTACTTCGCATAATAGTCATTCACACCATTGACTGCTTTCCCTCATAAACAGCATCAAAACAATGGGCAACGGCGATTTCAAGAAAAATGAACCATATTAGCGCATTGATTCTCACCAGTCCTTGGAGAGAAATTGGACGTGCTGAAATAGGACCGAAGACCCCAGGGTTTCAAGCCATATACTTTAACGGCCGAGCCAATGGACTCCGCTCGAATTTTTGAACGGGTGTCCTAAAACGAGGACATACCTTTTGACAATAAGTTATTTCAAATTTTCGTAGTTTAAACTTGTTCATTTTTACCGCGTATACCTTTAAAAGACGACAAAACTTTAGCCTTGTCCAAATTGAAAGCATTTGCAGACGACAATTTCAATGTGGCTCAGATGGTGCAACTTTGCTTTGATGGGGCAGAAAACATTGTGGGAAAAGGAGAAAATGCTGGTTACCAGCATTTTCTCCTTTTCCCACAATGTTTTCAAAAGGCTTCTTTCCCAGGGGCGTCAAAAGGCGTCATTGTGCAGTAAAGGGTTAAAACGACTATAAATATTGTACAACACAAACACATAAACTGTAATAATGGACTGTTACTATGAATTAAATTTAGTTAAAAAAAAGAGTTAATTAACTCAAATGTATTAAAAAAAAAAAAGATAACTAAAATCCCGAGTTTTAACGACCCTGAGAAAGACGCCTTTTGAAAACATTTTTGGAAAAGGAGAAAATGCCAAAAACCAGCATTTTCTCATTTTCCCACAATGTTTCCTGGCCTTCCCAAAACAAATTTCATTTTTTGAGTTACATTTATTTTGTCGTCTGCAAATGCTTTCAATTTGGACTAGCCTAAAATTTGTCGTGTGGTAAAGAGTTAAAAAAGAAATTGCAATTTCAACCTTAATTTTGCCAAAATATTACATTGGCAAAAAGGGAAGGGTAAAATCGTCTTTTAACTTTGAGAGAGAGAGAGAGAGGAAGCATTGTTGGAACAGGAGAAAATAATGCTGGTTTCCAGCATTTCCTCCTTTTCCCACAATGTTTTCCAAACTCCGCCCCCCTCCCAAGTGTCGTGAAAACCACGGGTTTATTTTGCAAAGGGTCTCAGAACAATAATTTCTTTACAAACTCGACGGTTTCCGTCTTCTTTTCCGTTCTTCTTTATACTCTTTTTAACCCTTATCCTGCTACATAAAAGAAATAAAACTTTCAAGCCGATAGTACATACCCAACTTTTCCTATTTCAAAAGTAATTTTGGAGGAAAGATATCTTCGGACAGCATAGATCCAAGATCAGACTGCACAGTCTGATCTTGATCTACGCTGTCCGCAAAAGGCCAGCGAGTCGCGCTTAGGATCCGTAGGGTTAATTGGTTTCACATCTTACTAGACGACAAAATCTTAAATTCTTCCACGTATGACATATTTGAAGACAACACAGTAAATGTGTCTCAACTGTTTGCGTTTGTCTTTAAAACGGTAGAAAACTTTGTTTGAAAAGAATTAAGAGCTGGTTACCAGCATTGTCCCATTTTTGCTAACAACGTTTTTTTCTATGGCTTTCCCCAGTGTCGCTACCACCACGTCAATATTTGGGGAAATAGTAATGGTTGCTTTACAAAAACATTTCTATTTTATGTTTTTATGGTCCGTATTTTAAGTGTGGCTGAATGGGTTAGTCACTGACCTACTTTTGAATTGATATGTAGGAATGATTTGGATTAAAATCTAATTTGAAAACTACATCTGCATGTAATTGAAAATTTCACATATTAACTGTAATGCAAAACAGTCGGGAAAAAGACGTAATTGCTTGCGAAGTTACTTTTCATTATTAAATCCCCACCTACGAAGTAGAGGGGGGTATACTTGTTTCACCATGTCTGTCTGTGTGGCAATCCGTCCGTCATCCTTTCGTCTGTAGACTTTTTCGTTTCCATGCTTTAACCCTTTCCCAAACGACAAATTTTGGACTGGTCCAAATTGAAAGAGTTTGCAGACGACAATTTTAAATTTGATGAAAATGGCAGAAAGGTCTCAAAAAGGGTAGAAAACAATGTGGGAAAAGGAGAAATTGCTCGTTACGAGCAATTTCTCCTTTTCCCGCAGTGTTTTCAAAAGACTTGTACTGCAGACACGTGAAAACCAGGGCTTGTTTGGGAAAGGGTTAACTTTCAAAAGTCGTTTGACCTAGGACCCTGACACTTTATACAAGTGTTTCGACCCAAGGAGGTGCACAATTGTTTTTGGGTCACTTGGGTCGAAGTTCAAGGCCACAAGTGAACTTTGCTTGAAAATCGTTTCTGTACTCTAACTCAATAGCCGTTTGACCTAGGATCATGAAACTTTATACAAATATTGCCCACGATCCAAGAAGGTGTCCTATTGTTTCTGTGTCACATGGGTCAAAGGTGAAGGTCACAACTGATCTTTATTTTAAAAATCATTTTCGTTTTCTGATTGTGCTGCTTCAGTGACAAGGTGCTGGTAGGGGTATTTCGTCCGCTTTGCGACAGTTCTAGTTTCGATTTATGTTGATCCATAAAAAAAAGTTTAAATATCCATTTTCCAGTACCTTCTGCGTCGTCTATATTTTATAAAAGTTATTTCCTGTTTTTAATAGTCTATTGCAAGAGGCAAGATGAATTATGTATAAGGTTACTTGCAAAACGATATTACCTGAAATTAAAGAAGGCAAACCGGGGTATAGTTATACCTGTTCCCAAGTTGAACAAAGTATGTCGTTTAACACAGACGGCAACACTCGAGACATGTCCAATTAAAAAGTTTTTGCAGACAACACCTTAAACGTGCTTCGGATCGTTGAACTTTTCATTGGATGGATGGAAAACATCGTGGGAAAAAGAGAAAATGCTGGTTACCACCATTTCCTTCTTTTCCAACGATATTTTCGAAAGCTTTATTGCTCAAGGCTGAAACAACACGGGTATGTTTGGTAAAGGGTTACCTTGTTCAGTGCCATAAATATGAGCGATGCTATGTGAAAAGGGGGCTTAATGCATCTGCGGAAAGTGTCGGCCAAGGTCAGCCTGCGCAGTCGGCGCAGGCTGACCTTGGCCGAAACTTTCCGCTGTTGGCCAATTTTCTGCATGTCTAAGGATCAGTGTACCGTATGGTACAGTCGGTTATTAGACAAAATGGATTCTATGGGTTCCTTATTACGCTTGGTATCATGGATCACGGAAATGCATTATAAGCCTCCTTTTGCCGCAGCATGGCTCAATTACTTAGTATATAAGCTCTTTCGATCTTTTGTCGACGGCTTGAAATACAATTCACTGAAACCCAGATTTTTTTTAATCGAAAAGGCTTGACTAAACAGACCGACTGTATGGATAAAAGATTAAACTGCACGTAATGTGCAGTATGATCTTGATCTATGCCGTCCACACAAAAGCCGCTGCTTTCGCCTATGCCGCTGGAGGCATACAGGGATAAAGGGAGATAGATACACCCTTTCCGCACCCAGTCGAAAAAATCATGTAATTGAAGATTGTACATGATCGTACTTTAATACCAATCGTTTGGTTTCTATTATATATAGCAATCATGGGTACATTGGGAAAAAAAATACTGGCATGTATATAGAAAGCTTACACTACATTATGACAAAGAGATAGTTTTTTCGTTGTCAAAGGCATATCCACTGTTAACCTTTATCCAGCTGAATAAGTTAAATGAAACTTTCAAGCCGATATTTCAAAGGTATTTTTTGGGGAAAAGTATCTCCTTATCGTACAGTGTAGATCAAAGATCAGACTGCACGTTCTGTGCAGTCTGATCATGATCTACATTGTCCTCAAAAGGTCAGTGAGTCGCGCTTAGCAGCCTAAGGTTTAACTTTGTTTTCACAGTTTCTTTTTTTTTTTTGAGATGCCTTGAAAGGCATTTGACTAATAAGTTTTATCTTTCTTCCGTAAAATAGAAAAAAAACAAAGCATAATGCGACCCAAAGTTTAACGGTTGCACTAAAAATGAAAAGGGGTGGGGGAAAACCTTTCTGATTATAGCTACGAATATGGTGCAGAAAATTTAGACTTCTAGATTTGTGAAGTCTCCTTTCATGTACAGGGTCTGCAAAATTTAGACTTCGAGATTTGTGCAGTCTCCTTTCATGTACAGGGTCTGCAAAATTTAGACTTCGAGATTTGTGCAGTCTCCTTTCATGTACAGGGTCTGCAAAAGCTATTAATGTTCCTTATATTGGTTAAAAGGTTAAGCCGTTACCGAACGATCCCATGCTTAAACGAGGCTAAGGAACAAAGTTTTTGAAAACATTGTGGGTATAGGAGAAAATGCTATGCTTTAACTAGCATTTTCTATTTTACTACAGTTTCCCCTCATATTTTCAAGTAGCATTTCAGTACACATGGTTGTCTGCAGATATTTCCGATATGGACATGTTTAACCTTTAAGCTGCTAAATAAATGAAACGAAAATTTCCGCTCCATAGTAAAAACCCAAATATTGCGATTTCAAAGCTGATTTCACCGGTAAAAAATACTGTATTGGACAGTGTAGATCCAAGACCAGACTGCACGTTTTGAGCAGTCTGATCTTGATCTACACTGTCCGCAAAAGCGCCCCGAGTCTACGTAGCATATTCGCCGGGAAGTACACTTCCTACGTCGAATATAGACTAGGGAGTACACTTTCTTCGTAGAATATGTACCGAGAGTATATTTTCTACGTCAAATATGGACCAGGGATTACACGTTCTTCGTCAAATAGGGACCGAAGAGTATATTTTCTTGGAAGAATATGGCCTGGGAAGTGCACTAAATCAAAATGGACTGGGGGTAGTCTCTCTGTGTAGAGTATGGACCGGGGAGTACACTTCCTACGTCAAATATGGGTCGGAGAGGACACTTTCTACGTCAAATATGGACCGAGGAGTACACTTTCTAAGTCAAAATGGACCGAGGAGTACACTTTCTAAGAAGAATATGGACCGGGGAGTACACTTTCTACGTCAATGATGGACCGGGGAGTGCACTTTCTACGTCGAATATGAACCGGGGAGTACAAACTCGTCTTGACACCTGCCTCCCTTTGTAGATAGATACATTTACATGTAAGCAGACACGCAGTGTCTCTATCGCCATGGCATGCAATTTTACACATCTATCACTCAGTGGTATTTATTATATATCACTCTTTCACTGCAAACGGCAACTTTTTGATTTAACACTTCAAGCACTATCGGCAAAAACAGGCTTTTTTCGCAGACGGTATAGATCAAGATCACAAAGTCTTGTCTTGGATCTGCATTGTCCACGTTTTGAAACAAGCCTATAAGATTAAGATCTTTCTGAGTATAAGCAGACTGTTTTTCCAGCCATCGGGAAAAGTCGGGTTTAATTTTTTTTGCATTGAAAGAGTACAGGGTTAGATTTTAGACATCAGACTTATTGAGAATATTTGGAGCATATCGCCATGGCCCGGTATTCGTAGTATAAAATTTCGGTGAATTCATACAATAAATTAACCCTTAAGCTGCTACACGCGACTCAGTGACCTTTTGCGGACAGCGTAGATCAAGATCAGACTGCACAGAACGTGCAGTCTGATCTTGGATCCACACTGTCCGATAAGGAGATGTTTTTCTCCAAAAGATAAGTTTGAAATAAAATTATCAAGGTTTTTACTATCGGCTTGAAGGTAGTATTTAAGTTATGCAGCAGATAAAAGTTAAAGTACTATAAAAGGAAAAGTTGTCGTAATATTATCTTTATTTCTTTTACATATGAGAGGTGCTGGGGGACGGGGGGGGGGGTGCATTTTCGTATTTAACTATACCAAGCAAGCATTATCTTCCACTAGGTGGCATTTTTCAAATATATAACCCCTCTGATAATGGCATTCTGGGTACAGAACCGGGACTATTTTTCAAGGCGGGAATCAATGCAACGAATTTCAAAATAAAATATATGTTTATTGTCTAAAACCTACCTTGTACCATTCATCCAGCCATGGTTAGCTAGTATATAACCTATGCACAAGACATTTATAAAGATAAGCCCCCATAAGCTTGGGGAAAAGCCCGGGTAGAAGCCTAGCAAGGCGGGGACGTTATTTTTGTTGTCAGTCTGTTGAACAAATCCCGGTTTTCCCCACGTCTGTATTTCGCAACTGTCTACAGAGGTTTGCAGCAAACAGTTGGTATTGAAAAAATCTCTGTTTGAAATCATTATGTTTTTTAAGAAATCTGTAGCGGAAAACTGGCTTGATTTTTCCACAGACGTATCATTTATTGCCATTTTCCGCCTGCACTTTTTAAGCGGCAGTTTACGCACCGCGTATTAATATTTGTCCATTTTTTTCCAGTGATGCGTCATAACAGACAGGTAAAACCTTCGAAGAATATGGCATGCGCAGACAACGCCAAGCAAGTCGTCAAGTAATGTGGATCCATATGTCTAAGGACCGGCTGAATTATGGGGTAGAATAGGGTAAAATGGTCCCCTAAAATGCATAAACTTACCGATAGCGAAAAGTTTCGGCCCAGGTCAGCCTGCGCGGACTGCACAGGCTGACCTGGGTCGATACTTTTCGCAGATGCATTAAACCCCATTTTCATTGACCATGGCTCATATATGTACATGAGCCATGCTCTGGCAGAAGGGGGCTTGATGTATCATAGTATTTTGCCAGTTAAGCCATCAAATAATTATGGATCCATAATAGCCACTTTATTTTCCTTTAAACAGTCGATTTAATTATGAGGTAGAATGGTCCTTGGACATACAGAAAATTGAACAATAGCGAAAAGTGTCGGTCCAGGTCAGCCTACGCAGGCTGACGTGGGTCGATACTTTTCGCAGATGTGTTAAGCCCCACTGTGCCGTTAAAGAATGGGCTAGCTTTTTATCCGCACAATAAACACAGTTGTTTTTTTCCCACTAGGACAGGTACAATTTGAATTGCAACATGAGAAATGAGGCCTTCGGACATTTGCGTAAAATGTCGTCCCGAATCAGCCTGCGCACTCCGCGCAGGTTAATCCGTGACGGCACTTTACGACTGCATTTTGTGCCACAGTGGACTTGGGTGAAACAGAAAATCAAATAAGAACGAAAAGTGTCGTCTCGGATTGGTCTGCGTGGACTGCACATGGTGCCGTCGAAACCAATACCTTCTTTCCTCAACCATTTCTACAGTCAAAAGATAAAACCTTTTCAAAGTTGTTTGTAGCATCTTCTGCACAGTGTAGAATTCTGTTATCTTGTTCCGTACGACGGACTTGTCAAAATCATCCCCAGGTTTGTAAGGACCTCGCTGATGTGGTCGCTGTGGAGAAAAAAATAGTCCCGTTTCTTCCATTTCTCTTCTGATTCTCCAAATTGTGCTGGCGCTTACTCCAGCAGTGGCTTCGGCTGTTGACTGAAGATACGTCGAGGATCCCTCCTTGTTGAAAAATCTTTCCGAGACATTGTAAAATATTTGTTTCGCCGTAGAAGCCATTTGATGTTGACCATTTTTGCCTGCCATCCTTTTAGCGTTTATGATAGTAGATAAATACATGAAACTCGGATTTTTAATGAAAACATTATATTTAATCACGAGCACAGCGTGTCGAATTTGGGTATCTTTATTGTTAAAAGAAGTTAAAACAAAAGGAAAAAAGGCAGAAAAAATTCTACGTCGCTTTGCAGTTTCGAACCAATCTCAACCCACCTGTGGACTGCAGTCTCTACCTTTCGACCAAATATCGATTTTAAATCTTAAAAGAGTAGACAAGGTTGATATACCATGGTTATTCTCCGAATAGAAACGAAGATACTCGTAAATGCTCGAATTCTCACAAAAAAAAAAAAAATATGAGAGCCATGCTCTGTAAAAAGGGGGCTTAACGCACCTGCAAAAAAGGATCGACCCATGTCAGCCGGCACAGTCCGCGCTGGCTGACATGAGTTAAAAGTTTTTGTTATCGAGCATTTTTCTGCAAGTCAAAGGACCATTCTACCCCTATATCTAGTCATTTGCCAGACTAAAAGGATTTTGCGGATCCCTATTTGTGTGATGTCTTGCTTGATATAATGGATTACGGCGGTGCTTTAAGCCCCCTTTTGCCAGAGCATGATTCAATGGTAATTTACGCTTGCATAGAGGTCATTTTCATGTCAATTTGTTTCCGTAATATATACCACTAGTTTAAATCTTTACTTCACGATAAAATCTTGGACGCGTCTAAATTAAAAGCAGTTGCAGGCGACAAATTATAATTATGTAGTTTAGATAACTGAAATGTTTGGAAACATTGTTGGAGGAGGAGAAAATGCTGGTTACCATCATTTTCTCCTTTTCTCGTAATGTTTTCAAAAGGCGTCTTTCTCAGGTTCGTTAAAATCCGGGATTGCTTGGTGAAGGTTTAAATCATGAGACTCTTATGTGTTTAATTTAACCTTTAAAACCTTCAAGCCGATAGTAAAAACCCAAATAATGTTACTTCAAACTTATGTTTTGGAGAAAAAATATCTCCTTATTATACAGTGTAGATCCAAGATCAGACTGCACGTTCTGTGCAGTCTGATCTTGTTCTACACTGTCCGTAAAAAGTCTGTGAGTTGTGCTTAGCAGCTTAAGGGTTAAACTGAAGATCAATGATGTTTGAAGCGTGAATCATCAGTAAATGAAATCTTTTTTCTGCATAAGATTTCTTAGATCAGGATCACTGTGGATTCAACGCCTACCAGGTCCTGCGTCTAGGCCGTTGTGCGCCTGATTACAAACTCTGTCGCAAACAACAAATTGTTGACTCTTCCAAGTGAAAAGTTACAGCGGACGGCAAATTATTGATTGATACAAATCAACTTTAGTTCTCTGCTCTGATAGGTTAGAAAACATGACGGGAAAAGGAGAAAATGCTTGTTACAAACATTTTCTCCTTGTCTCATCATGTTTTAAAAGTCTTTTCACAGGGTCGTTAAAACTCGGTTCACAGGGTCGTTAAAACACGGTTCACAGGGTCGTTAAAACACGGTTCACAGGGTCGTTAAAACACGGTTCACAGGGTCGTTAAAACTCAGTTCACAGGGCCGTTAAAACACGGTTCACAGGGTCGTTAAAACTCAGTTCACAGGGTCGTTAAAACACGGTTCACAGGGTCGTTAAAAAAACTCAGTTTACAGGATCGTTAAAACTCGGTTCATAGGGTCGTTAAAACTCAGTTCACAGTGTCGTTAAAACTCGGTTCACAGGGTCGTTAAAACTCTGTTCACAGGGTCGTTAAAACTCAGTTTACAGGATCGTTAAAACTCAGTTCATAGGGTCGTTAAAACTCAGTTCACAGGGTCGTTAAAACTCGGTTCACAGGGTCGTTAAAACTCGGTTCATAGGGTCGTTAAAAACAAAGTTCACAGGGTCGTTAAAACTCAGTTCACAGGGTCGTTAAAACTTGGTTCACAGGGTCGTTAAAACTCGGGAATGCATGGTATGGTTTAATCCTTATCTTGTTAAAAAGTTACATAAAATTTTCAAGCCGATAGTAAACAGCGAGTAATGCTTTTTCAAACTTATTTTTTGGAGAAAAAATATCCCCTTTTAATGGACAGTGAAGATCAAAGATCAGACTACACGTTCTGATCTTGGTCTACACTGTTCGCAAAAGGGCAATGAGTCGCGCTTAGCAGCTTAAGGGTTAATAAGCAACGGTTAGTTCACATATCCCAGCAATCATGGCAACCCTGGTGCTTGTTGACACAGGTAGCAACCTTGTCACCCATTCATGGATTTAGCTGCTTCCAAACATAAACAATGTCGAAATTATTCTCAGCGGTGAGAAAGAACTAAAATCCTGAGGCAATGATTTGCATGTATCATTGAAACAATTTTTTAAGCTGATCCGGGCTACGAACCCTAAATCCCAGGCTTGCCCCAAGTCATGTTCGTAACCGACTGAGCTGTCGACTTTAGCAAATATATCCTATTAGATTCGCTAGGTATTAGATTTTTGATTCAAAAGATAAATTGTGCATGCGGATATTTCATGCAATAGTAGGCGTATTATTACGTTGTGTTGTAATAAACATTGTGTTCGACTCGAGTTGATGTTATGCTGTTAAATGAGCTTGAACGTCAAGATCACATGTTTTTTTTTTTTAACCACATAACTATCTGTGTTTTCAGTGTACTATAACAGTAACGAATTTTCTTATCTTACATATGAGCCACGCTCTGTAAAAAAGGGGGCGTAATGTATCTGCGAAAAGTATCGACCCAGGTCAGCCTGCGCATTCCGCGCAAGCTGACATGGGCCGACACTTTTCGTTATTGGTCAATTTTCTATATGTCGAAGGACCAGTCTACTTCATGATTCAGTCGGTCGCTAAAAAAAAAGTGGCTATTTTGAATTCAAAATCATATGATGGCTTGATTGGTGCAATGAATCACGGGGATGCATCAAGCCCCTTTTGCCAGAGCATGGCTCATATTTTTTGAGATCAGGATATAGTGCCGTCATTGGTCAAAGTTCTGCAATCATACACCTTATGTCTAAAATATTGTTTACCCAGATGTTTCTATCAATCTAACTATCTAATTTGATGACTGTGCCGGAGCTATGAATTTTCTTTCTATAGATTTTGAAATAACGTCATTCTAAGCTTTTTTTGAACTTCGTTTATCTTCGTACACAGCTTTCATTGAAGCGACTAAGCCTGATTCTTGTAAATTCCAAAAGCACAAGTGTACATGTTAGCCTAAGCTTTCGCAAATTATGAACTGTAATTTTTGAGTCAGACTTATGTGATAAAAAAGTATCCAGTGGCATAACCAGGGTTTGTAGAATCATTATGCACGCGAATTAACACTTCTATCTAACAAAATTATAGACATGTCCATATTGAAAGCATCTGCAGAGGAAAAATTAACTGCAGCTGAAATAAGTATATATGTCGGCGAAGGGATAGAAAACGCTGTGGGAAAATGAGGAAAATACTAGTTACCAGAATTTTCTCCTGTTCCGTTTTTTTTTTTGTTTTGAAAGGTTCTCTTCCCCAAGATCGTTAAATAACGAGACTGTTCGGTATAGAATTACCCGTTTTTATGACAATATTCTCTACAGTGAAAAAGTACTTCATGTTCCCCTTTTATACATAAGGAAGTTGCGCTTTGTGCGTAATGGGCGCTGGGCCTTTATATTTTTTCCACACCACACTCTTGGAGACGTGTGCAAAGTGAAAGCATTTGCAGACGGCAAATCAAATGTAGCTCAAACGATGGGATATATCTTTGGTAGGATTAAAAAAAAACATCGTTGGAAAAAAAAAAACAAACAAAAAAAAAAAAACCGCTGGTAACTAGCATTTTCTTCTTTTCCCACAATGCTTTCAAAATTATTCTTTATTCTCCTGTCATCAACAACACACTAGTAACCATATTTACCAACCGTTCTTAAGAACTTTCATAGTCTTAATCTAGATCTAGAAAGTAACACAACTTCTCATTGGCAAATGGTTTATAGCCAATCAGAAGTTGTTTTACTTTCAGATTTAGAAAATTCTTGAAACTGAGACTTAGAATGCTCTTAGGAATGGTTGGTGAATACAGACCAAGGTCTCGCTATGCATTCCACGTCTGAAGGCGTTCAACATTGTATTATTTTGTCATTTTACCTAAGTAGCCTGAGCGTTTTGACTGAACTGAGTTCGTCAAATCATTTATTATACTGTTTGTTTGTTTGACAGATGCCTATAGTGCCGTCTTTATCATTATATTCTCTCTTAGCCAATAATATAATTACAAGAAATATTGCTTGCAGTATGGACAATGCTGTCTTCTTTGCAAATGAAAAAAAAAAACTTGTGTATTTTCAGCTTACAGAATCATGTATAATCAAGGTTACAGATCAGACAGTTACAGTGGCAGCCGACCAGGTGCTTATGTTATAGACGTAAGTTAAGGTTCTTTGCTATTCAACTTTTAGACATGCACAAACTTTACTTCACTATCCAGGTTGGTTTATAGAGTAAACATATTCACCTAAGTACGAGTATATATGTGCCATATTCTCTGAGAAGTGGGTCTAATACATCTGCAAAAAGTATGGACTCAGGTTGACCTGGGTCGAAAGTTTATGCTGTTTGTCAAAGGAGAAGTCTATCCCGTGATTTAGTTGGTTGTTAGACAAAATGGATTTTGTGGGTGCACAATTATGTCATGAAGTGCATAGTGTAATGCCTCACGGAGATGCATTAACCCTTTACCGGACGACAAAATTTTAGCCTTTTCCAAATTGAAAGCATCTGCAGACGACAATTTCATTGTGGCTCAAATGGTGCAACTTTTCTTTAATAGGGTAGAAAACATTGTGGGAAAAGGAGAAAATGCTGGTTACCAGCATTTTCTCCTTTTCCCACAATGTTTTCAGAAGGCTTCTTTCCCACGGGCGTCAAAATACGGCATTGTGCGGTAAAGGGTTAAACCCCTTTTGCCAGAGCACCACTCATTTACAATGCGTTCAGATCACATGCTGATAGAATTCACGTCAGATGTTAAGCATTCATTCCACAATGAAGCATTCGCACGTCTTTGTCGAACGATAAAAGCCATTTTGCAGGCTTCTTTCTGCAGGTCTCTGACCTTACTTACATGTACATTGAAAAGTGGTTGAAATGGTCTCGCTTAGTATCCATGTATCATTCTGTACTAACATGAATGCATAATTCAGCTGCACTCTGACAAAAGGGGGTTTAATGCATCTTCTTATTACGTTATAGGATATATATACAGTAAAAAAAGTCCTCCATCTCTGTGTTTTTTACCGACTTTGATTTTCTGGCGTAGATAATATAAAATGGGGTAGGAATTGGAATCCGGCTGCTGCATACACCAACAGACACTTTTGCCCATGAAATGAAATGAACTGAGGTATCCCTTGACCTCATGGTAAGTAGGAATTTTTGCTTAGATTATGCTTTCAAATTTGAAGAAAACGAGAAGCTTTTAAGTTTGTTTAAAACCGGGAATTGAACGTCGAAATAAAACTTACGACAGGCTGAAAGTGACCTGCAGATGATGGGCACATACAATCAATTTCAGAGGCGACAGATTGGTCTGTTGGTGTATGCAGCAGCCAGATTCTAATTTCATATCATTCACACCAGAAAATCAAAACAGGTACGAACACAGGACGTGCAACACTATTTTTACTAGGTATACATTATCAAGCAAGTCGTTGTTACATATGAACATAATTAGTTGCAAAACCGGCTGAATCATAAGGTAGGTAATGGTCCGTTGACATGCAGAAAATAACAGAAGGTATCTGCCTAGCTCAGGCTAAAATCGGACAAATAAAAATGAGCCATGCTCTGGCAAAAGGGGGCTTAATGCATCTCTGTAATGCATGTTATCGATCGAGCCATCACATAATTACGGATCCATGATAGCCAGTTTTTTTTAACAAATGACTGAATCATGACGTAAACTGGTCCTTGGAAATACAGGATATTGACCAATAGCAAAAAGCAAAAGGTTTCGGTCCAGGTCAGCCTGTGCGGACTGCGCTGGCTGGCCTAGATTGATACCTTTCGCAGATGCATTAAGTCTCCTTTTTACAGAGCATGGCTGAAATAAAAGTGACTTTTTAAAAGAATACAAAATTAATTATCTGAAAATAAACACCACCAACAATCAATTACAGACAAAAAAAAAAATACAACAATAAGCAAGACAAAAAATGCAAACGTGATGTTCTTTCGAGATGAAACTAATTTGATTGTCTGGTTTTGCTACAGTATAATGACAGTCGACGAGACAGGGACAGTGAGCAGAGTAGAAGATCGGGGAACGACAGCGGCGAGAGAGCATATGACAGCAATAAGGGTGGAAGTAAACATGCCAAGAGAGCTAAAAAGGTAAAAGAACAGGACATATTTTTTGACGTTGATATCACCTGTTATGGTTGACGCTTTCCTTTGGCATAGTAAAACATATATGCTGCCTTGGGGGAAGGAAGGAAAGGGTTTCCTAGGCAAACATCACAGGCACTTGTTTATTTGACAAGCATCGCCTTCTATAACCTATATAATTCTGATAAATTTCAGCCATTAAATTTGTCGTCTGCATTATGTTTTCAATTTGGACCACCCGAAAATTTTGTCGTTTGGTAAAGAGTAAAATGCATCTCCGTGGTGCCTTATACCAAGCAATCAGCACATACTTATGGACTGATAGAATCCATTTGTTCTAACCACTGGCTAAATCATGCGGTAGGATGCTCTTTGGACATGCAGAAAATCTACCAAAAGCTAAAAGTTTCGACCCAGGACAGCCTGCGCGAACTGCGCAGGGTCGATACTTTTGCAGACGCATTAAATCCCTTTTCACAGAGCATGACTGATTTGGTTGTAGGGGGTGAAGATTGCTTGAAAACAGCTGCCTGTAACTAAAGCCTAGGCATCAAATCTTGGCGAGATTTTAAATTGAATTCTGCCAAACTGTTCTAACTATTAATCAAAGCGTTGAAAGCACTGGTGTGGCATTTGTCAAGGGAGCCATTGTTTGGAATTCATAATTTGAAAAATAAACAATAGAAAAAGTTTCAAAATATTCACTTGAAATTCAGCCTACTATATAGTCATGGCATGCACAATCAAAAAGAGTAGTGTGCCGTCTTGGGGCACGAACAAGTCCGAGTGAACAAGCCCAGGAACGAATAGCTCAGGAAGGAACTGGTTTTGGGACGAAGAAGCACGGAATCGGGCGGTCAGGAAAGATTGCGTGTATCATTACGCTAATTGAAGACCATAGCGGATCAAGCTATTTTCGATAAAAACAGAAGTTTTTCCACGATCGATGGCCTAATCCAATTTATTTTAATACGCCATTTTCAATTTCATATCCGAGTGCAGTCGAAACACTTAAATTTGTTTAAGATAAAATGAACTTAATTGGGTTTATTTTCCTCGCTTTTGCACAAACTACGATACATAATTTTCAAGATGCCGTATTGAACTCATAGTGGTATTGTCTTCGACAAATGCCACAAAAATTAGGGAGGAAGTACTGATATTGTGCCCTTGTTCCTTAACAGACTTCGCCCTTTTTAACCCAATGCATCAGACCAGGTGTCCATATATATTACCTGCCGAACACGTCGCCAGTCAGGGGAGTAGCTAGCCCAAGAAAAAGTGTACGCAAAAGTAATACCGAAGGTATAACCCGAGGAGCGAAGTGCCGAGAGCGGGGAAGGTGTTTCCACTCAGACATTTTTTAAATTGTAGAAGCTATTTGGTGGTTTCTGTTGACGTGTTTTGGCAGATTTGTCACATTTTGCATTTTGCAGCTACGCCCCTACCAGATATTTTTTCAGTATTTTTCATATAGCTGTATTTCTAAATTGGAACGAAAAACATTCTTACTTTTGTCGTGGTTTGCGGCTACTTATCTCGGATCTGATATACACAGCAGAACAAATAGATCAATATCAAGAGAGTTATACAGGTCGAAACTTTGCAGGCCCACCAACTTGTCTCTTTCCACAGTGAAGTGTTAATTTCAACTCCATTGTAAATATATTATAAGAATATGACTTGTCAGTACTATTTTTAGCAGCTCGCAATAGCTTCAAAGACCGATCGAACAACAAACTGAATCATGAGGTTAAATTGTCCTTCGGAATGGAGAAAATTGACCAATAGCAAAATGTTTCGACCCTGGCCAGCCTGTGCGGACTGCGAAGGCTGACCCGAGTTGATACTTTTGCAGAACCGCCCTACTTTTCACAGAGCATGGCTCGTACATAACGTTACAGACAGCAAAATTTGCCAAAGACAAATGCCTGCAGTTTACTTATCCATGCATTCCACACGTATCTTCGCAAACAATACTGAATTTTTTTTTTTTATTGAAAGCTGTCACATATTAGTATTCGGCCGCAAGAGAAGGTATGATTGTAATCGCAATAACAAGGACTCCATGAATATCTGCCTCTCTGTTCTTTGTCAACTCGTAGCCACACACCACAAATTTAAAATGCTGATAACCGGAGTGTTTAGAAGCTCTCGTCTTCAAGATCCTTAACCGTTTACCACACAATCCCGACTTTTAACGACCCTGAGAGAAAGGCCTTTTGAAAACAATGTGGCAAAAGGAGAAAATGCTGGTAACCAGCATTTTCTCCTTTTCCCACAATGTTTTCCTACCTTTCCAAAACAAATTTCAAATTTTCAGTCACATTTATTTTGTCGTCTGCAAATGCTTTCAATTTGGACCAATCTAAAATTTTGTCGTTTGGTAAAGAGTTAAAATACTGGATTGTTTTGTAAGAGGGTAAAACCCTTATTCTGGACAATAGTAAATTGTTGACTTTCACGACAATAGCTTTTGTTACGTTAATTGACATTTGATCTATAGGCATCGAATGTTACAAGAGCAGAAAGAGAAAACCACAATCGGACTGCAAGTTTGTGCAGTCTGATCGGGGTCTACTCCTTATGTTAGCTATATCCAAGGCCGAAAATGAATGTGTTAACAAGTCGTTTTGTCTTTATTAGGCAATTAAGAAGCTAAGAAAAGCCGAGATGGATGATGACGATGATAAAAATAATGAAGTGGAGGCGGGAGTTGAACAAGCGCCCGACGGAGGTGTCAGCGCATGGGTGGTATGCGGTGGTAGCGCAGTTCTATCCGCGGCTAACTCCGTCGTCAGGGTTTCCCTACACGAGTCAATCGACTCGTTAAACAACGACTTCAACGACAGTAGGATAGGAGATACAAGCAACTGTTCAGCCGGGATCCGATCTAATTTTGATGCAATATTCGGTGAAGATCCCGCAGGAAGAGAATTGGCCAGTGGTTGCCTGGATCAAGAGGATGTCTATGGGTGCCTATTGTCCATTTTCTACAACTTTGCATCCGACGGCTTCGTATCAGAAGCTAGCGATATTTATCCAACATATGCTGCCTGCTTGAATAAAGGGCGATTGAATTTCTTTCCATGTATGTACTTCAATGTTCCTGGGTTTAGTGACCAGCCAGGTTACAGTCTCATTGCACGATACTGCTCCTATCTCTGGGATTCCAGCGCTATAAACGTGACATCTCCGACTGCTAGCCGACTCACCGCTGGAAATGTGTTTTCGGCCTCCGTTTCCACAGAAGATGATGAATTTGGAACGACCCTTAATTATATTTTCCTTGCCGTCAGCCTTTTTTGTGGTAAGGATGAATCGCTACGTCCAAACCAGTGATTAATTTAAGAAAAAAAGTTTAACACTTTACCAGACGACAAAATTTTAGCCTTGTCCAAATTGAAAGCATTTGCAGACGACAGTTTCAATGTGGCTCAGACGGTGCATTTTTCTTTGATAGGGTAGAAAATATAGTGGGAAAAGAATAAAAATACTGGTTACCAGCATTTTCTCCTTTTCCCACAATGTTTTTTTTTTTTTTTTTTTTAATTTATTTTCCACAAAATACATACATAGTGCATACTGCAATACAACATTCAAAAACATTCGTATATTATTATTTTTTTCATTACAATTTTAAAAGGATAGGTTGTATCAGTATACAATATTTATATACATGCTATTTTTTTAACTGAAAAAGAAGGAAAATTAAGGTAAAAAAGGGGGTGGAAACAGAGAGGGGGGGGGGAAGAGAGAGGAGAGAGAGAGAGATCCTGAATTGTGACTAAGAGGTTCACTCACTTTAAGGCAAAGAAAAATTGTAAATTACAAAAATTTTGCCCATTTATTGTTAAAATGGCTTAATTGGTCTTTTGATAATGCTACTGCCTGTTCTATTTTGAGATATTTGTAAAAGTAATTGATAAACATATGACAGTTTGGTAACTGGTTTGTTATTTTCATTTTAAATATGAAGTATTTAGCAAGTATAATTATATAGTTCAAGATAAAATGATTTACTGTAGTACCTGCAATTCCAAGAATTATATCTTTTAATTGAAATTTCACCTACAATGTTTTTAGAAGGTTTCTTCCCCAGGGTGGTTAAAAGTCGGTATTGTGCGGTAAAGGGTTAACTCTGACGAACAGAACTTAATTTTAGACTCATCCAAAGTAAGAACATTTTAAAACGAAAATTGATTGAGACTTAAATGAATGGTATTGTCTTTAAAGGATAGGACAAGTGAATACGAAAGGAGAAAATGCTTGTTACTAACATTTTCCCTGATTGAAATGTTTTTTTTTAAATGAAGAGTGGGATTTTTTCTTTACTACGAACGTGGCAAAAGTTACTGGTATGACGCCATGAAAAAGGACCAGTCTACAATTTGGTTAAGCCTCCGTCACACCAAATTAGTTCGTAGAACGTCTTAACCCGTCCTAACAAAATTGTAAAACGGGTTGCGGTCTGTGTAGGACGTAAACTTTCGGCCTAATTATGCTTAAAGCCCTTGTTACACCGAGCTAGTTCTTAGAACATCTTACCCTGCCCTAAATATATCGTAAAACGGGTTGCGGTCGGGGTAGAATGTGTAATTTCATTCGGTTTTCAAGCGTACTGCCAACTGAATGCCCGCTGCACCACGTCGGTACACGTCCTTAATAGGATTGAAGTACGGCAGGTCCGTTTGTAGTACGGTTATCTTGTTCTAAGTACGTCGTCATTCCGTCTAATTACATGACGGGATGGACGGCAAAAAATTTTGAGCAGGCTCAAAGTTCTGAAGCACCGGTACCGTCCAAGCCTGTCCATGAAGTTCGTAAACAGATCGTAAAAGGTTGCTACTACGTCCACTTTGAACAGTTTGAGCCCGTTTGACAAGTTTTCGGAAAGTAGCGAGAACGAGTTGGGTGTGACGGGGGTATTACCTAGTTCATTTGGACATTTTTTGGCGTAGCTGTATAAACTGGCTTTTGACCTACTTTTGGTACTGGTCTCGAACGAATAAATTGGTTTTTTTTTGCGATTGGTAAAAAATGTGGACATGTTTATTATACGGACCTCTGCTATCCTATTTGTGGGGCTTTTTTATGACCCCAGTATACAAGGGTTGCTACTGTTAATCGATACCCAGCGACACTTATTCACAGTTTAAGAATTGATATGTGTGGAAAGAGAGGTAATTGCTCGTGTGATTGATTATTTATCTTCATGTTGAACCACAAAACAGTTTCATTAATCATATTCCAGTACCTATTATCCCGTCTTTCCTTTTTAAAAAAGATCTTTCTGGTTTGGATTCATCTACTTTTAATGTACAATGGTTTTCCCCTATATAACGATCTTTCTTTTTTGAGTTTATTCAGTTTTAATGTACCATGGTCTTCCAGTAATTTCATTCGAGTTGTCTCTCTTTAGTCCACACCATAAAGGAACGAACAATCTAAACCCAGATGACATTTTAGTCTTGTCAAAATTGAAAGCATTCGCGGACGACAAAATGAATGTGACTAAAAAATTTAACATGATATTTCTCAGGCTGAATCCATTGTTGGAAAGGAGAAATTGCTGGTTTCCATCAATTTGTCTTTGACCACGTTTTTTTTGAGAACCTTCTGCTTTTGGGAGTAAAAACTCGGTGTCTTTTGGTAAAGGGTTAACCTGAATGAAAGATTGTTTGTTATTTCACCAATATCCCTAATCAAATTTCAGTTCTTCTTGGGGCCATCCTATCGGTATTTACCGGATATCGGATTACAGGCATTTTGGGGTCACTTCTCGTAGCTGTTGGCTTTATCGTGGCTTCTTTCATTTCGGAAGATGACGAAATTGTGGTCGAGATATTGGTCGGAGGAGTAGGAGGTAGGGAAATTTGTGCTATTTTGATCAAGGTGAAAAAGTCTACAGCGAATTCTAGTTTATTTAATTCTTTGGCTGCCAATAAATGGATTCGACTTTTCTCGAGGTCTTTTAAGTGTCTTTTTGTTTCTGTTTAATCGTTTTTTTTTTATTGTTAAAAATTAGCATCAGATGCGGACGGTGTAGATCAACGTTCAGACTGCACAAAACGTGCAGCCTGATCTTGATCTACGCAGTCCGCAAAAGCTATCCAAGGCGACACTGGCAGTGAAAGAATTAAAGGTAAGACAATTGGTAATATGGGGCTATTCTGTTATCATGGCATCCCCAAGAATTTCATATTACTTATTATTATTATTTCAGTTATCAATAAAATTTGAAACAATTACAAAATCTTTAACAAGCCACATTTTTTAATTTGTCTTTCTTTCAATTTTCGTATATAAGCCCTGAAATAACCGCTCTATTTCCACTACAGAAGTAGTAAGGAACTGCCCCCTTTTGTTGAGAAATTTACAAAAAGATGCGAGAAAAATAATGTGCAAAAAATGAATTAAAGTAATATAAAATTGCTCTGTTTCTATCCACTTGTTTAATAAAACAATTTGGGCCATGCCATGTAATAGGTGATTTAATGCATCTGCTATATGTATCGACTCACGGCAGTCTGCGTAGTCTGCGCAGACTTATCTGAGTCCAAACATTTGCTATTGGTAAAATTTCTGTATGTCAAAGGATCATTCTACCTCATGCCACATTTACTTTATGGTTCAACTGGCTTTTAGGAAAATATAATCCGTATTATGGAACAACTTGCTTAGTATGATATATTAATTTAAAGAGATGCATTATCCCCCTTTTTCCCAGAGCTCTGCTCAAATACACTTTTGGCAGAAGAGAGCTAATAACATTACCTATGCCTCACGTTAAATGTGAGAAAATTGGCATATCGAGCAATTTGAAATTTTTACCTCTGCTGAACGAAAGCCAATGAGCTTATGTCATGGTTCTGTGTTCATCCTACCTGCTCTTGTGTGTTAACACTATATTTTGAAACATCTTTTCTGAAACTACTGGCGCAGCTTGAATCAAATTTCATATCAATGTTTCCAGGGGCGTAGCTGGGTATCTTTTTTGAAGTTAAGCAAATGTGGAAGGGGGATAACGTGGGTGGGGAGAAAAGAATCTCCATAATTTTAATCTTTCGTGTTCACGAGTTCGACATTTCAAGAACATCTATAACTTCTAAACTTTAGGTATTGGATCGGCCTTTCTACGAGTGTCTGCGATCATTGCTGTTCTTGAATATTTCCAAGACTTGCGGATGAGAGCAATTGTCCTGAGTGGCCTCGGCGCCGTACTCGTTAATTTTCTTATGATCGGATTGACCTTTATCGATTCGGTTGATTTTGATTGGAAAACCATCTTCAAATATCAAGCCATTCCTGCAGGTATGTATTTCTTTGACGCATTTTTGTGTAAAATGACCCGTGTGTCCTTCAAGAATGCATAATTGTGGACGCACAAGTACGACAAGGCTTACTTAGGATCGTCTTTACTTTCTACAATGCTACATTCGCGAGTCCTAATCTTTGCTTGACTCTTTCGATTTGATTCCGTGTAATTACGATTACGAGAGAGAAGAATATTAAGAACATCGTGCCGCGAAAAAAAAAAAAAAAAAAAAAGTTGGAAATCAATATTTCAACAGCTTCACCTGGAGAATCTAAAGGTTTAAGATCAGTTGAAGCCAACAGTGAAATGTCAACATCACAGTTTAAATTTCCCAGTTTACATATTAAAATATGAATAGTAAAGGTAACGTCATGACATGTACAGAATGTAAACGTAGAGAGAATTCGAAATTTAAATATGAGAATAGATCCAAAGAGGTTTTTCCCATAACCGTTCTGTTAACAAGTACATTTTATTTCTTGAAATGTTAATCCTTTGCATATATTATGTACGAATCAAATTTAAACTGGTTTCAAAAATTATCAATAGATATTGGAAAGATCTCCTTTTTACCACTAAATGATGGGTCTATAAGAAACTTTATTATACACCTAAGAAAGTTCCGGCTCAAATACTCGACTTCTGGTAAGACCATGTTATCTTTCGTGTTTTTCTTCATCAGTTTCTGTTTCTATTATAATATATTATATAATATAATATCATATTATATCATAATATTATAGGACCTTACATGAGTGTACATGTTGCACTGAATTTATGAAAGTCATCTAAAACAAGACAAAAACTTGGCAAGTCTGGTTTTAAGCTTGTTTTAGGTAACTCGTTAAATAAGTTACATGTACATATAACATAAACACTCATGTAAGCTTTCCTTTGCATTGCATTTACAAAAAAAGCTAACAAGCAGACATATTCTTATGTGTTTTAGGCTTGAGTTTGATTGCAAGTTTCTTTATGAAACCGTTAAACTTAAAGAGTGGAGATCGCAGGGGTCGCAGTGATGTGTCTTGCAGCACAAAGTGTTCCGACTATGTTTTCTCACGTGACCTTTTCAGTGACGTCGTTCTCTACCTGATTATGTTCTTGTTCTTGTTGGACCAAATAGGTTGGTATTGTGTTGATCTCCTTCAGTAGAATTTAAAATCTGTCTATGTAGCCTTTAGGCATTAATTCCAAACATTTATGACCTGAGGACGAAGAATTTTGAAAACATGTTAGAAAAAAAGATACTGGTAAACAACATTTTCCTTCTTTACTTAAAGTGTTTCTACCGACAAACTAACTTATTTAGGCCAATATCAATTTTATTCTTTTGCAAATTCATGCTTTCAAGAGGGACGTTTCTAACATTTTGTTGGCTACTGGAGAATTACCTCTTTACCAAATGACAAAATCTCAGACTAGTCCAATTTGAAAGCGATTGCAGACGACAAATCTAAAGATGTGTCAATAGATAGGATTTTCCTTTGAAAAGGTAGAAAACATTGTGGGAAAAGTAGAATATGCTGGTTACCAGCATTTTCTTCTTTTTCGACAATGTTCTCATTTTTTTTTTTTTTTTATTCAGGGTTGGTTAAACTGGAGATTAAGTGGTAAACGTTTAATAAAGTACATGTACATGTATATTGGTTGTTTAACAACCCAAAGGTATTTTCTGACCTTCTTTGATTGACTTGATGCATTATGTTGGAGCATGTTTGTCGCCTGAACTTGATAATGTGCATAACTTTAGACTAATGTCAATAAGGTAATTTAAAAGATATAAGAGACATTGCATCCGTCAAAACAGATGATGATATCATGCAAAATGCAACAGAATACTACTGTTTGAAAAAAAAAAAAAAGACACTTACTTGTAGCCCATTTCATTTTTCTTCGGCGCACATTGCAGCTTTAAAAGCTGGCTTTTGATTTACTTTATTGTATTAGTCTAGACTTAATAAATAGTAATATGCGATTGGTCAGAATTGTGGACCAGTTTATGCTACGGGCCTATTCGGGCCTTTTTCCTGGTCCGTTGTGACATTATACAACAGGTTGCTAACGTTAATCGATGCCCCGCGGAACTTATTCACACTTTAGCAAATGGATAGGGGAGTCATCCTTTTCTTGTGATAATTGGTTAATCAATATTTCTAAATAAGTTACTCTGTAATCCATTATGTCTACTTGTAAAGGCACACCACTTTTAGTACAATGCTTCTTATCCAAGGACGAGTTTGACTAACATGTAACCTAGAAAAGATACATATCTAATTGAAAATTTCATTGTTCAACAAAGTGCAAAACAATGGGGAAAAAGAGGCAACTGATGGCGTGGTTACTTTTGATTACTTCTATATGGACCGTGTTCTGGCAAAAGGGGGTTTAATGTATCTCCGTGATGCATTATACCAATCAAGCCATCACATAATTATGGATCCATTATAGCCACTCTTTCCAACAACCGACTTATTTATTAATGAGGTAGAATGATCCTTTGACATGCAGAAAATTGACGAAAAGCGAAAAGTTTTGGTCCAGGTCAGCCTGCGAGGACTGCGCGGGCTGACCTGGGTCGATACTTTTCGCAGATGTATTAAGCTCCCTTTTCACAGAGAAAGACTCATTTGTATTCCTTTGCCTCTTTCGACGTCAATCTTTACAGAAGATATTTCTTGTTTCATCTATGTTACAAATGTTCTACAGCTGGACGTTGCAAAGTATGGATACATCTTTTCCAAATCTGTATGTTTTTCTATTATCCTTTATTTCAGGATACAGATCTGATGGTTCAGTATAAATATTTGAATTAACTAATCCTTTAGCTTAAAAAATGAATAAAGTCGTCTTTATCTTGAGGGTTCTTTAACCTTTTACCAAGCAAACCTTTGCTTTAACGACCGTGACAAAGGTTTTCTTTAAATATTGTAGGAAACAAAAACAATTCTGCAGTTACCAGAATTTTCTCTTTTCTTACAACCTTTTTATTTTCTAAGTTTTCAAAAACAAGTCTACTATGAGTTCGTTTGGTCAAGAGTCAAACTGACTCCACTGCAAATGAAAAATTTCGCCTCTTTTTTCCTTAATAGTTTACATTGAAGAAGCTGACAATATAAATCCAAAATAATTGCTCTGTGCATTTCCAGCTACTTCACCCGTTGCAATATGAAAGCTTTGCAAATAATTAGAATGCATACTCATGAATATGCAATGTATCTTCATTAACAGGTCGTCCGATATTTAGTGAGGGAATGCAACCATACCTCGAAGAAAAGAATTTCAGCGAGACGCAGGTCGACATCCAGCCTTTCATAGAAAATGGCGGATCCGTATTGGGATTACTGGCATTGTTGCTATGGCGACGACAAAATTTAGCTGATAATCTGACTGTCATGGCTGCAATGGACATTCTGGTTGGGATTCTTGCCCTCCATGTCCCCGAACTTACTGTCTACGCATGGGCAGTTGCATACTCTGCTATATTTGGTTTCACTGACGGTATGCTTTCTTCTACGTTTAATTCGAACTTGTTCGGCACCATTTCGTCGACATGCACTCAAAATATTATATAGAGGATAATTGTCTATTTCGGTGTATGATCAAGATCATCGAGTGAAAAGCAAAGGCTCTATTTTCACTCGTTGCTTCGCCAAAATATGGCTTTTGCTTTTCACGGGATAAAAGAAATTTCGATCATAAAATGAAACAAACAATAATCCTCTTTCTTTTATGCTCTTCACTTTAACCTTTCTTTTCACGTCTTTTTTTTTTTTTTCCCTCATCGTGAAAAATATTAACGAAATAGCCCATTCAATCCAGTCGGATATGGACGAGCTGTAATAACGACGTCATGAGTGATGTTGACTACGTCATAAAACGTGACGTTCACCCGCTGAAAATTCATGAATGTTCTATATACCTAAATATCCGTGGTATGTCAAACTAATAAAAGTTATAACATTCACCGGTGAATTATAAGGATATAATTCACTGTTAGATTTCTATAAACTACTAAAAAGCATACAAGAAAAGATATGGTTCAAGAGATTATAGATCTACATTACTACTACCGGTATTCGATCCCTTAATAGCACAGAAATTTTATCATATCCGAATAACCGATCAGTTGTTGCTAATAAAGGATACAAAACTAATCAGCAGTCGTCTGCACCCTTTAGGCGTTTGTTAAAGGCTGACAGGAATGCATGTAGCTGCTTATTTTTTTCGATGTGAGCCCTCATTTATTTTTATACTTGTATCCTTTTCAAACTTATAAACGTTAATTTCTGAATTCTCTCGAAGTTTTGCTAAAGTTATGTTGCAACATTTTTCATTTAGCTGTCTTCGCATCGATGATCCAAGACGCAATACCGGAGGGGTTTAGCAGACGCCATATTAGAATGGTTGCAGGTTTACTTGGACTGATTTCAGGCATTGGACTGGTCGTTTCCGGATTTGTGGCAGGTAACAAAAAAAAAAAAAACATTGGAGGATAAGATGACAATTTCTTTACAGTTCTTTATCAAACAATCCAGTGTTTTAACGACGTCAAGGAAGAAAGCTCTTGAAAAGTTGTGTGGAAAGATAACCAGCTGCTAACTAGCAGTTTCTACTTTTCCCTTTGTAAAACAAAGATATAACACTTGCAACAATTGTTCCACATTTGATTTATAGGTTGCAAATGCTTTCAAAATGAAAGTGTGTAACATGGGATCGTCTGGTAAAGAGATACTGCTACTATCCACTCGCTTACCTCCTTTTATATAGCTTACTGTTAAATGAACCACGTTCTGAATAGGGGGTTTAATGCATCTCCGTGATACAAGCAAGTTATCACAGAATTATTGATCCATAAAAGCCATTTAGTATAACGATGTAGAATGGTCCTTTGACATGCAGAAAATTGACCAACAGCAAAAAGTTTCGACTTAAGTCAGCTTGCGCGGACTGCGCAGGCTGACCTGGATCAAGACTTTTGGCAAGTACATTAAACCCCTTTTCACGTAGCATGCTAATATGAGTTAGTTCATCCGTTACAGAGTAACGAGAAGTAGTATTTTTGACGCAGAAAACGCTTAAATTTTAGGCATTTGAAATACCACGGTCTCCGGTACATGCAGTCAGTGCTCTACTTGAGCAATCTACAACGATGATAAACTAATGAAAATGCTTGTAATATCAACGGAAGCACGAGTCACAGAGAAACAAAACGGTTGAACTTCCTCGTTATTCAGGTCGAACGTGATAAGTACCGACAAAAGCAATGGCTATAGCCTGATACTTTCTTCTTTCTTTAGCCACAATGATTTCAAAATATGCATGCTGCTAGCCGAAAAACGTCGTTTGCAGGAGGTATTGTACACAAGCCGATCATAAAAAATATATTTGATATACATGTAAATGGTCATGGACTAGATGCTGCAAGCATCAAGGATGTAGTTTACCCGTCTATCCTTCAGATAGCTATTAATTTATAGCTTGTGTTTGTGTACGGCGAAGCTTATACTGCCTTACTATAAAACTAGCTTATGTAGTAACTTGGTAGTGTTCGCCTTGGTACTTGATGATCATGGATTCAATCATTGCTCTGGATTAAATGGAACTTGAACCTGGAATGTCATTTATGAGAACTGTTACAAAATCATGTGAGAAATTGTTCATTCCATGCCTTTTCCATGTATATACCAACTGTTTTCAACAAATCAATTTGTCAATCGATCACTTGAACGATTAATCAATTATTTGTCATCCGATTAAATAACTAGATCACGGAACAACTCTATTTCAGACGCCATAGACAAACATGCAGACGGTAAACACGTGGCCTATTATTTTTCTGGAGGATGTATGATTGCTGCAGGGCTGTTTTCTGTGATTTCCCGGGTTGTTGTTGTTCGCCAGCAGACAAGCGTAGAACGGAGATACAGGGAGCGGGATGACATGGAATTTTCGGAGAGATAGATCAAATATGTGAATGTGAAGCCGAGTGACACACACACACACACACACACACACACACACACACACACACGTACGTAGATGTATTTGCAGCAATCCAAATCAATAAACTTGAAAGGAAAAAGAACAGTTATAGCATAGACTACCTACGTTTAAAAATGTCTTATTTTTATATTTTAACATTTTTTTTACCCCGATATAGTTATATTCAACTCTTTCCGTGAGTCTGTAAGCTTTAGTTTTCAGACATTGAAAGCATCCACAGACGACAAATTAAGTGTGAATAAAATGATGGGACGTGTGTATAAAAGGGTTGAAAGCATCGCGGGAAAAAGGAGAAGTAGATTATAAAAAGGGAATTAATTCGCAAAATCCTATTTTGTCCGATAACCCCCATCACAAAATCACACGTCCCAAAAAATATTTTAACCATAACAAACCAGCAAACCAATCAACCCATGCAAAAATCAACCCACTTATGCAATCCCCCCACCCTTAACCATCAACCCACGCTTAAGCATATGGCTAGCCCTTATATAATAAAACAATATAACATAATAACAATTTTATGTAACATTAAGCATGCTCATAAAATTAAAACAAAATGGGTTAACAAGTCAATCTGATTAAGGTCAGCAAACAAATAGCATAACCTTTTTTATAAACATTTTTTACTTAAATCAAAATTTAAAAAAAATTTTAAAAAAAATTTTAAAAAAAATTTAAAAAAAAAAAAATTTTTTTTCGTTATGCGTTTCGTTTCGATTGAAAAAATTTAAAAATTGAATTTAACTTTTAAAAATCTGTAAAATAATAATGTTACATAAGATGAGTAACAAGTTGAGTAAAAATATGGAAGCAAATGAATATGAAAATAAAGAATACTTTCCATTTTCAAGTGAAGAGGAAATGGAAAACGCAACAGAAGAAAAACATGATCAAGTTAAGCAATTGTTTGAACAAAAAGCAGATAGTCTTTTAAGAAAAATAAAAATTCTTCTTCATAGAGCAAAAGAGGAAGACTTATGTTATAAATTAGAAGATTATACATATGAAGATTTTGTTGAAGATAAAGATGTTGAAGCTTTTGTAGAAGATGTTTTTGAAGAAGTAAAAAATTATATATCAGAAAAATTTTTAAAAGAAAATTAAAAAAATTTAAAAAAAATTTTTTAGATATATAACATTTAAAAATGTTATATATCCATAAATATGGAACAAAATAAAAAAGTAAGTGTTTTAAATAAATTAACAAAAAAAGAAATAAAAACTTTAAATAGATGTTTAAAGGATAAACCTTTTCAAATTGTTGAGTCACCAGCAATGATGAATGAAAAAATGGTAGCACCTGAATTTAGAATAACAACACATGGAAATTATAGAAATTTTAAAAAAAATTTATCTTTAACATATTATATAGTAAGCAGAGAAAAAGTAAAAAATGAAAAAGAATTTAGTGTTGATATTTCTTTAGTTTCAAAAGTATTTTTTGTATTATATAATATTTTAAAAGAAATTAATATTGATAATTATGTTTTATTTCAAAATATAATAAAATCAAATAAAATTTTTAGTAAAGATAATTTAACCTTTTTAGAGGAAAAAGTATTAAAACACTTTAACTCATCTTTTATGTTAACTTTTTTCTTTACTAATGGAAATTTTGATGATAAATTAAAAAATATAAATGGAGATAAAATTTTTAAAGCAAACAAATGTGTAATTTGTTTAGAAAAAGCAGCAGATACGCTTTTTGCAGATTGTGGTCATTTATGTATATGTAATGAATGTTTTAATACACTCGATTTTACAAGAACAAATCAAACAAAATGTCCAATATGTAAAACTGAAAATCGAGTAATTAAAAAAATTTAAAAAAATTTTCTATTTTGTTAGAACAACAAAATAAAATATAAAAATTTTTTTTTAAAAATTCATTGTTATAAATAAAAATTGAAATTATGTAAATTAAATCTACAAAATATATTAGTAAAATGGAAAATGAAAGTGAAAGGCATAAACTAGAAATGAAAATATTTAGAACAAATTATGGAAAATGGTTAACAAATCATCTTTTAAAAGATATTGCAAATAATTTATTTTATTTTTTTGATGAAAAAACTTTACCTTTTATGAAAAAATTTAATTATTATCCAAAACTTTACTATCATCTAAGTAGGATGATCTATGAAAATCCAGGTAAAAAATTTAGTATTCATATTTGTGTTAATTATAATTATGGAAAATTAAATGTTTTGTTAACAACAATACCATTTGATCCAGATAATATTGTTTATCAACCACATTTATCATTTTTTAAAATATTAAAAGAAGAATTCACAAGTTTATATAATAAAAAAGAAAGAATTATTAATCGATTAGGTGAAGGAATAAATGCATTGGTTATTTATTTTGGTGAAGATAATACTTCATCATTTCCTTTTTTATGTGTAACAGATATATTTGATAGACCTTTATCAGATGAAAGTAATAGCGAAACCGAAAGTGAAGATAGTGATACTAATTTAGAAGATTATGAAAGTGAATTAGAAGAATTGGTAAACACAGAAGACAATAGAATACCAGAATATCAAAATCAATTACAACCTAGAGAAATAAATAACTTAAACACGGATCGTTATGGAGAAAGTGATTGCAGTCAATTTTGGTTAAACAATGAAAATCATTTTAGGAGTGGTAAATTTCATGTTACGTATACCAATCTAGGAATAGAAAAAATAGAACGTTATGAATCAGATGAAGAAGAAGAAGATGAACAAGATGAACAAGTTCTTGAAAATCTTAAAAAACAAAAGACTAGTAAAAAAACTTTTTATGAAGAAAAATGTGTTATTTGTCTTGAAGAAAAACCAGATATACTTTTTTGCAATTGTGGTCATATACCTATATGTGTAAATTGTGATGAATTAAACAAAAATTCAAACAAATGTCCAATTTGCAAAACCGATAGTGATATAAAACGTAAATTATAACTTTTAACAGGAATATCGGGGGACGTATTATCCGAGGATAAATTCTGTGAACCCCAAACACAGAGAGACTTAAACTTTGATATTCCTGCTTTAGTTGAAAAACGTTAAACTACCATGATATAACCATTTTTTCATGCCTCCTCACCGAAAACGAAAGAGGAAGTTATTTAATGCACAACCCTTTAACTTTTGCTTAACACACCAAAATGGTAGTACATTATAATATTAACAAACATTTTTACCCTGTTTAAAAAATGTTTAACTTGTATAATAATTGTATAAAATACTTAATATTGTTTTTTTAAACAGCAGCCTTACAACATTGTGATATGGTATTAACTTACGGGTTGTTAGACCACGCCAGAGGTTACCGTGTTATTAGTAATAAATTTTTTACAACAAGGAAGTAAGACTGCTTTAATTATCATAAATAAAAATCATATTTTATACAATTACCATATACAGTTCATTTTTTAGAAAAAACAAGTAAAAAATTATTAATATCATAACATACTACCACCTCCTTCAAAAGTCCAGTCTAAAGTGTGTATTTACATTGCACAATATTGGAAAAATTGTGAAATACTATACCACGTGATTTTAGTGTGTGTATCAATATAAACCCTTTTTTAAATATTTAACCCTTTACTGGGTTAAATATTTTTTTACAAGTCTAACTCTATCAGTAACGTTAAATATGCATTTTTAGCATTAGGGTTATCTGACCTTGTTATAAAGTTTATAACATCACATTGGTCTATTACTAAAGGTTGTGGAAAAACTACACAACTACAACCTTCTCCTTTCTTTTTTACTATGGAGTAGTCAACCTGTTCAACTCCATTTATGACTATATTAACTTTTGCCTCTTCTTTTAGAATACCATTACCTCTAACAACCATTAAAGTTCCTCTTATAATTCTACCAGGAGCAGACATACAATAACCCCCTATCCCATGGCTTACTCCGGCGCTTCCATTACCAAACGAAAACTCATAACTACCAGCTGATAAAGCACCTTGTTCCTCCGCACATACGCTTATAATAGGTTTAAGAAGCGTTACCCTTTCATCCACGTAGGATTTTGTTACTAAATCATCATCACTTTCCGGTTTCTTAGCATTTACTAATCTATTACCTCTTAAGTTTATATCTGCTACAACTGAAAATGAACCATCTGGATTTTTTCTAATAGCACCACCATTATCAACATAATTTTTATTAGCAGCAGCATACAACTCTTCAGGATTTGATAAACCAGTGATTGAGTTACCACCCATATCTATTTTACCAGCTATTGAAAAAGATCCGTCTTGGTTTTTTGTTAAAGCCTTTTCACCTGCGGTAGCTATCTCAAAAACACTATCTACGTAAAGCTTATTTGCTGCTTGGTTATTCTCAACTGGAGAAGCAACAAAATTAATTCGACGGTTACCCATAGATATTTCTCCTATTGCAGTATAAAAGTTATCATTGGGGTTATATAAAAATGGTGTGGATTTACTATCAACATACCCCTTTGTTGCTACATCATCAGGTTCAGCTGGTGACAGAACGTTAATTAACCCATAATTCCTCATATCTATATTTCCTGTAGCAACAAATTTTCCATCATTACGTTTAACAATGGCACTTTCTCTACTAACCTTATCCACATAACTTTTTGTAGCAGCATCATGCGGTTCTTCAGGGTTAAAAAGATTATGTATTTTTTTAAAACCCATATTGAAAGAAGCAGTAGCAATAAAATTTCCATTTTCTTTTAATAGTGCTGATTCATTGTTACCTCCTGCTGTATTATCAACATAATCCTTTGTCGCAACATCTTGAGGATTTACTGGATTACTAACCCTTGTTAGCGTGTTACCATTCATATTTATAGAACCGGTAACTGTGGTTGTTCCATCTTTACGTAAAAAATTATTACTTATGTAAGCGAGTGACACACCATCACCGCTTGTTTTAACCTCATCCATTCTTCCAAATTTATCAACAGGCATTTTTAATATTACTAAAAAAGTTTATTTAAAACATTTTGAAATTTATTACCTAAACCCAACTCTTTAAGAATATACAAACATAAATGACCACAAAATACATCACCAGTATGTTGTAATTGGTCTGTATTGTAGTATATTGGTGTTTTTAAATAGTCTATAACTTCAATAGGTGGTTGAATACCATAACTATCAAAATAAATTTTTATTTTTCCATTCTTAAACCATGCAACCCAATGCGTGCCAGGTCCTTTGCTATCATCAAGGTTTAATATACCACATTCTTTATTTTTTACTTTTTTAGGTAGGTTATCTCTTAAAAATATTCCTCTAAAATTTTTTAATTTTAATTTTTTTGCGGCATCCTCAAGTTCAAAATTACTTAAAGGTTTATTTTTTAAAGTTACATTATCAATTGTAATATCTTGCATTTTTTATATATTTAAATAATTACAATAGCACTATTATCAACCCATGAATTAAACTCATCAGAATAACCTTTCCACTTTACAAGAGATTTCTTTTTTCCCTTTTTAATAACCTTTTCTATCCTATACAACTCTTGACTCGTTTTTTGTAGTTCAGGTTCATAAAAGGAACCTTTTATTTCTTCTCCATTTAAATCTTCAATTTTATATGTTACAGGTGATGTATGTTTTACTTCTGAAACTGTAAAAACCCCTTCAGTCCATCTTGTGGTATAACCTTTTTCAAAAGTCTTTTTCTTTTTACTTATCCTTACTTTATCTCCAACAGAAAACTTTGGTTTGATATCTTCTCTTACTTGATTATAATCAGGATACAATGTTTTCCAAACTTTATTTTCATTCTTCTTCTTACTTGCTTCAGTCGGTGTCATCTTAATAGAAGAATGCCTTGTGTTATTATATTTTTTAACAAGATTTGGTAACACGTTAATATAAACATTTGTTGAGTGAGCAGAGAAATACTTCCACATTTTTTCTTTCATTGTTCTTATCCATCTCTCAACAACGCTTGATTTTTCCTCGTTTTCAGTGGAATATAATTCAATCAAGTCTTTAACATCTTTGTTATAAAACTCTTTACCTTTATCAACCCACATTTTCTCAGGTTTTCTTTCCTTAAAAATACTCTTCAATGCAATAGAAACAGATTTTCCTGTTTTATCTTTTAATGGTATCAGCCAACCATATTTTGAAAAGATATCAATGACAGCAAGAAGATATTTTACACCACGATTAAATTTAGAAAATGCTTGCATATCTACTAAATCTGCAGCCCATATCCTATCAATACCATTTACTCTAACTCTTCTTTTCTTAAATTTTCTTTTTACTGGTTTATGTAATTCTTCTGCTAGCGTTATATTTTCTGAATTTTTTTTTTAATTCCCATTCCAAATCTTTTCTTAGTTCCTATCAATGAGGAAACCAATCCTCTTTCCATTCTTTCCTTAATAGAAGGATTATAAATACCTTTTAACTCTTTAAGCATATTAGCATCACAAACAGAATTTCTTGTTGCTGTGTCATCATGTTTAAGATAACATATATCATGATGATATGCTGCTTTATCAACACGATTTACAGGCTTTGACCATTCTTTAGGTGTTAAATCAGGATTTAATCTTTTCTTTAACTTGGTACCAGGACCAGTAAAATTATGACCAGGTAAGTGCATTTCAACAGGTAAGTTATTGATAACCTTGTTTAACAACGACCCTCCTTTTTGTTGTTTAATAAATTGTGTTTTGGTTGTTCCACATTCTTTACATTTTCCACGCATCATATTTTTACCATTTTTACTTATGTAACACTCTTTTTCAGTAGTATCAGTTTGTTTTTTACACTTAACACAATACATTTTTTTATATTAAATTAAATTTTTTAATATAAAATATGGATATTGTTAATTTATCATGGAATGAAGCGTTAGCAAAAAGATTTAACCATCCCCTTTTACCAAGAAGTATTAGAGGTTTAATAGTAGGTAAATCAGGATGTGGTAAAACTACCCTTTTACTTAACCTTTTGTTACGTCCTGATTGGTTAGATTATAACAACTTATGCGTTTTTGGTAAAAGTTTGTTTCAACGAGAATATCGCATACTTAAAAAAGCTTTTGAAGAAAAAATACCAAAAGAATATATACTAAGGTTGTTTTCACTTAAAAATGAAGTTCAAAACCGTGAGATGGGCAAAAACAATTAAGGAAAAATCTAATATTAACTGTGAATTTTTTGAAAATGCAAGTGATGTACCCGATCCCAGAGATTTAAATGCATCAAATAAAAACTTAATGATATTTGATGACTTACTTTTAGAAAGGCAAAACAAGTGTGAAAACTATTATGTAAGAGGAAGACATAGTAATGCTGATTGTTTTTATCTAGCACAAAATTATTTTAGATTACCTCGTCAAACTATTAGAGAGAATGCTAACTTAATATGCTTGTTTAGACAAGACTTAAAAAATCTTAATCATATTTATAGTGATCATGTGGGTGATGATATGACTAAAACAGAGTTTATCAATTTTTGTAAAAACTGTTGGGAAAAACCGCATGGTTTTGTTGTGATTGATTTAACTAAGAACCGTAATGATGGAAAATATAGATGTGGTTTTGATAACTTTTATATACCAAGAGATTATAGAGATTACTATTAAAAATATATTTTTGTTAAAATATATTTTTACTAAATATAAAAATGGAAGCAGAATTACTTAAAAAAATAGTAAAAAACACTGACCATAAAACATCATTTCAAATCATAGTAAGTGATAACAAAACAGAGTTTAAAACAAGATTTATTCCACCACTTCAATTAGAAAAAGATAAAGAATATAAAATAGCATTGGTTAATCTTGAAACTTACTATTCATTTCCTAATATTGATAAAAGTAATAATACTTTTGTTTATTCACCTGACAATGGTGTAACGTGGGTAAAAATAAGAATACCTGAAGGATCCTATGATTTAGTTGATATTAATGATGTAATACAACAAGAAATGAGGAAAAAAGGTCATTATGACGCGGTTAATGAAGAATATTATATTAGTATCTCCGCAAACACTAGCACCTTAAAATCAGTTTTAATTCTTGAAAATGAATATCAGGTGGATTTTAACCAAAATAGAAGTATTGGAAAGGTATTAGGATTTAACAGAGCAAAATATGTTCGAGGATTTCATGAATCTGAAAAAATAGTAAATATTTTAAGTATTAATAGCTTGTTAGTTAATATTGATTTAATCTCAGGTAGTTATGTTAATGGTTCGCAAAGAAACACAATTTATAGTTTTTTTCCAAATGTATCTCCAGATTATAAAATAATAGAAAATCCAGTTAATCTGGTATACCTACCTTTAACGTTGAATGAAATACATGATTTAAACGTTACGCTAACTGACCAAGATGGAAATATATTAAATTTAAGAGGAGAAACATTAACTATTAGATTTCATATAAGAGAAGCAAGATAAATATAAAATGTCAAACTACATTAAAGCTAAATTAAATATATCAGAAGGGCAAAAGGAAAAAATTTTACATTCTTTTAGAAACAAAAACCCAGCAAGTATTCGTTTAAAACATGAAGATTTGCATGGTAAAGATGTAGTAGCATTAACTAAGTCTCAAGTAAATAAACTTACTAAAGCTTATAAAGCTGGTAAGGGAACCACGTTTAGAATGTCAACTAAACAACTTAAACATAACATGAAAGTAGAAGGTGGATTTTTACCTTTGATAGCTGGATTGGCATCAGCTGCTTTACCTGTATTAGCAAAAACAGTATTACCTGCTTTAGGTGTGGGTGCCCTAACTGGTTTAGCATCAACAGGAGTTCAAAAAGCAATGGGTAACGGATTGTATCTTAAGAAAGGTGGTAATATTTGTCAAGTTGAAACTGATGGTGAAGGTTTATATCTTAAACCATACAAAGGTAAAGGGTTAAAAAATAAAGGTGAAGGATTGTATTTAAAACAAGGTGGAAAAATTTACGATGGAAAGGGTCTTCTTTTAGGACCTAATAGTCCATTTGCTAATATTCCTATATTAGGTGCAATATTGTAATATTAAAAAATATGAATGTGCATAAATTTGGAAATATACCTAAAATGGTTCAACCAAAAACTATTTTTTGGAACCTTGTAGAAGTTAAATATCCAGCTAAAAAAGTTAATCCTGTTACTTGGGATGTTTTTACTCAACAACCCCTAATATTAAAAGCTGGTGAAACTAAAACCATTGTTTTAGGTTTTGGTTTTATGATGAGTAGGGGTGTCGTTTTAATTTCTCTATCATTCAACTTAAGAATTAAGCAATTAAGTATTACAAATGAGGTAGTGTTGGAGGAAACCCCAGATGTGGTTACCACAATTACAAACAACTCTGGTAATCTATTAAAAATTAATGAAGGTGAATTTTTATGTCGCCTTTACTATTCTATTTAAAAAAAATAGTTGTAATTAATAAAATGGAACTAAAAGAAAAGATTTATCCAGTATTACCAGAACCACGAAATATACCAAATGCACCATCATTAGAACCAATACTATTATCAGCAGAAGACAATGGTCAATCCTTTAGACTACAAAAAATATCAGAAATTCAAACATTTCTTGAAAATGAAGTTAGGGTTAGAGAGCAGTTAAGTAAAAAGTATTTGAAGATTAGTAAATCAGTTGATAACGTTGAAACAGGACTAACCACCTTAGCACTAGGTGCCGGAGCAGGTGGAATAGCACTTTTAAGTACCATTGTAGCAATTCCAGCAACAATAGCTTTAGAAGGTTGTGCCTTAGCTGTTGGACTTGCTGCAATTGTTAGTAAATTTGTGGTTAGAAGAACCAGAACAAAATCTGAAAAACATCTTCAAATTAAAATGTTAGCTGATGCAAAGTTAAATACACTATTTACACATATATCTAAAGCTATCAGTGACAACAAAGTAGAACATTCAGAATTTAGTCTTATTTTGGGGGAATTAGAAAAATATAAAACAATGAAGGAAGAAATCAGGAGTAAGTCAAGGAAAAAAAGCAAGCTAGAGGAACAAGAAAGTTTAATCGAGAAGGGGAAACAGGAAGCACGGGAGGAATTCAGGAGGCTAGTAGAAAGAAACAATGGAACCCATTAAAGCTAAAACTAAAACCACCTAAGTTTAAATGTTCTTGTGCTTGTTAGATAGGTAATACTGATTAAAAAATAAGATAAAAAAAATTTTTTACTTAAAAAAATATGTCGTTTTTAAAGATAACTAATCCTATGAAAAGGGAGCAAATGGTAAAAGAATATCTTGCAACAATGAAAAGAATTCGTGATAACCAACTTGCAGAGAGAACAGGAGATACTGAATTACAAACAGACCTTTCAAAGTTTTTTAGACCTATTACTCAATCACAAAAAGATGTACAAGAAGAAGCAACTAAAAATATTGGTAGGTATCAACTAGAAGCAGCTAGAAGAATTACTGAGGGATTGACACCTATTAAAGAGGGGGTTTTGCAATTACCAGGAGTAATTACAGAGGGATTAACACCTATTAGGGAGGGGATTATTAAATTACCTGTTCAACTTTCTAAAGAAATTATGACTAGCCAATTATCAACTGCAGAACTTCCTTCTTATCATGAAGTTAAGATAGAAAAAAATAAAGAAGAAATTAAACATTTTGTTAAAGTTTTTAATGAAAAACTTACAAGTGAATATAAAAATAATTTTGATAATACCTATAGAATAGTTTTTGATAAAAATTTTGGTATATTTAAATTTGGTAGTAAAGAAATTTTTTTAGACCCAAAAGATAAACATTTTTTTTATTTTGAAGAAAAAAAATATCCTGCTAGTGATGGATTATGGGAATTGATTTTATCAATAGATCCAAAAAATTTTAACAAAAATGATTTAAAAAATTATCAAGAAATGCTTTATTTTAGTGATATTATGTTTGAGGATAATAATCGAGAAAGTGCTAATTTAAAAGAATATAATTATAATAATGAAAAATTTAAGAAAATAATTGAACCTGTTTTAGATTACATTATTAAAGAAATGGAAAAAAAAGTTGGTAAAGGATTAAGAAAAAAGAAAAAAAAAAAGCATTGTTATCCCATCCAACCCTAACTCACTATTAGAAAGATTAGACCTCTTAATGGCAAGTAAAAAAGCTGGTAATACAGGTGTAAGAAATGAGCTTGTAAGTATTTGTGATGAATTAAAAAGACAACGTGTATTAAATACAAAGAGTTATAAAAAATTAATGTCTATACTATAAAATGATTACATCACAAAAAAGAGGATTTAAAAGAAATTATGCTTATGGAGGGGCAGGGATATTTGATACTTTAGCTAATTTTCTTACAAGACTTTTTACAAGCAGTGCAGCTAAACAAATTGCATCTTCAGCAGTTGATGTTGGTAAGAGTGTTGCTAAGGAAGGAGCAAAGAAAGCGTTAGAGGTTGGAAAGAGTGCCGCGGTTGATGCAGGTAAAAAGTTAGTTGAAAAGGCTTTAACACCAAAATCTAAAAAGATTTTAGAAAAATATACTCAAAAGCCTACTACAACAACTCAACCTGCAACACAAAATATTAACACTTTAATAGATGGTAGTGCCATTGCTATACAAGATTTAGTTAAGAAATTAAATAGTAAGGGTTCCGGAGTTAAAGTATTATGAAAATAATAAATTTAAGTTAAGCAAATTATTGCATTAAATAAAAAAATAATGCCAAATCTTGAATTTAATCTAACAAAATATGAAAAATACAATACAAAAAGGGTTGGTATCCTTTTTGCTAACTTTAAGATAAATGAAGATTGTGAAATTCTTGAAGTTACCAATACAAGTTATGATTATAAAAAGGTTGTTTTAAAATTATCACCTGAAAAAGCTGATATCATTAAGGAATTTGAAGAAGATGTAAATCAGTATTTAGAAGAAAATGATATACCTAAGGTAACCATTCTTTACGGAAATAGAATTTATCCTAAAATGAGAAAAAAGTTTTCTGCTGAAAAACTTAAAAATATTAAACTTAAGGGTGTTTATGTTAATGATGAAAACAAATCATTCCCTCAACTATGGTTTGAACACTAAAAACTCAATTATAATTTTAAGTTAAAAATTATAATTGCATATAATAAAAAATGGATATTTTAAACATTAAAGCACCGATTTTAAAAGATGATAGTATTGATGAATATGAATATTATGAATATCTACCTATTACAGGAACCAATCTAAACAACCCTGGAGGAAATATTAGGATTGATATTGAAACTCAAGATATTTTTTATCATCCTTCAGAATCATATCTTGAGATTAATGGTGGATTAGTAAAAGCAGATGGAACTGTATATAATTCAAATGATGATGGTGATGAGGTTACCTTAACAAATAATGGTTTGATGTATCTGTTTAAAAATATAAGATATCAACTTAGTGGACAAGAGATAGAATCAATTAATTATCCTGGTCAAACTACCACAATGCTAGGGCTGCTAAAATACCCAGATGACTTTTCTAAATCACAGGGGCTAAATCAATTGTGGTATAAAGATACTACTGCAAATGCTGGGGCTGCTAATGCAGGCTTTAAAATTAGAAGAAATTATATTTTAGGCACGGGTGATGCTAATATAGCTAACAATAGTAAAGGATTATTTAGTTTTAGCATACCATTAAAACATATATTTGGTTTTTGTGAAGATTACAACAAAGTTTTATATGGTATGAAACAAACACTAACCTTAACAAGAAGCAATAATGAAGATGCAATTTATAAAGAAGGAAGGCGAGACGGACCACCAGTATTAAATGAACGTGGTTTAGTTAGATTAGATAAAATATCTTGGTTTATGCCACATGTAATGCCGGAAGATGGTAACAAGTTGGAACTTTATAAATTTATCGAGAAGAAAGAAAAATTCCCAGTTGGGTATAGAATGATACAAAGCGACTCTATTGCAGTTCCACGAACAACAGGTTTTACTTGGAGGTTATCATCTAAATCATCTCCTGAGGTGCCACGTTTTTTAATTGTAGGTTTTCAATCAGGTAAAAGTAATAACCAAGAGCAAAACCCTGCTATATTTGATAACTTAAATGTACAAAGTATTTATGTAATGTTAGGTTCAAAAAAATATCCTGCTTATGATTATTATATAAATTTTCCCACTAATCTATTTAGTAGAATATATAGTGAAGCTGCTTTGTTTAGAAAAAAGTTTTTTAACATGGATGAATTGGTATCAAACCCTAATATTACTCCTTCAGATTATAAAACTCTCTTTCCTTTATATGTGATTGATTTATCTAAAGAAAGTGAAAGACTTAAGTATTCTGTTACTGATATTCACGTTAAAGCAACATTTGGAGCAAATCCACCTGCTAATACTGAAGCATATGCGGTTTTACTTAGTGATAGGTTAATTAACTTTCAGAGTGATGGAAATAAAATGAGTGTAGTTTATTAAGTAATTTTTTACTTAAATAAAAAAATGAAAAAGATTGCTGATTTTAAAAAGATATTAACAGATAACAATATTAAGTTTTATTCATATTGGAACAAGAAAAAATATATTGATGTTTTAAAAGAGCATGGATTGTATCCTGAAGAAGCTATACCACTTAAAAAAGAACCTAATTATGATAGATTAAAGGATATTGCTAAAAATCCAAAAACAGTAATATTAAAAGATGTTGAAACTGAAGAAGAAACAACATTTCCATCAATTTACAAGGCTAGTAAATTTATAGATAGATGTCCTCAAACGATTGAAAATTGGAATGGTAGAGTATGGAATGGTAAATATAGAATTGATATTCAATAATTTATTATTTTAAAAAAAAATAATAAATTAAAAAAAATTGAGTTAAACAAAAATTATTTGTTTTAAAAATTATGTCCATGAATTCTTTTTCACGAAGATTTATGAATAGATTAACAGATGTTAGTCAAACGATTGCATCTAATTTATATAGTGGTGCTCAAAGGGTTGCCTCAGCGGTAATTCCTCAGAGTGTTAGAAGAAGAGTAAGAAATTTTACTAATTGGGTAACCGGTAATGTTGAACCAGAACAAATTCCACAGGTAATAGATGAAGTTGAAAGAAATATAGAGGAAACATTACCAAGGATAAGACCAGAAAATATTAATGCAATACAAAGCAATTCTTCATTAAGGAGTTGGGCAAGACAATATAAGATAGAAGGGTTTCCCGTTGATTCTCCTGCTGATTTTTTAGAGGATAGCAAACAAGCTATAACAAATATCTTAAGAAATAATCGTAGAGTTAAAGTAAAGATGATACTTAAATGTTCAATGTATAGATTTGATGATATTGAACATCCAGTAGAAGCATATTTTCAATCAGGTGAAAATTTAATTAACTTAAATGGAACCGATGTAGATGAGATGTATCAAAGAATGGTTTCTGAAATTTTAGAAAAATATGAAAACTTTTAAAGAAAAGGTAGTGGTTATTCTTTTGATAGTGTGGTTGATTTAGATTTACATACAGCTATTTATAATCCCTTAAGAGCTTCATCATTTATACCTCTTCCAAAATGGATAGAAGATAAACATGCATGTATAAATATTAAAAATAAAGATGATAAATGTTTTAAATGGTGTGTTTTAAGAGCATTAAATTTAAAAGAACACCATAATGAAAGAACTAAAGATTTAGAATTAAAAGTTAATACTTTAAATATGGAGGGAATTAATTATCCTGTTTCATTGAATGATATTAGTAAATTTGAAAAACAAAATCCTAACATTAGCATTAATGTTTATAGTTATGAATATAGTTATGAAAATGAAACCAATAAATTTTATCCATTAAGAATTACTAATGAAGAAAAAAGTAATCATGTTGATTTACTTTACTTAACAAATGAAGAAAATTGTCATTATGTGTTAATAAAAACTTTTAGCCGCTTAATGTCAAGTCAAATATCAAAACATCATGGTAAAAAGTATTTTTGTAAAAGATGTTTAAATGCATTTGGAAAAGAAGACCTTTTAATAAAGCATAAAAAATATTGTGATAAGCATGCTCCGGTTACCTTAGATAAGCCTAAACCTGGAGAGGTATTAGAATTTATAAATCATCATAGAAAAATTAAGGTTCCTTTTGTTGTATATGCTGATTTTGAATGTGTGTTGAAACCTATGCATACATGTCAGCCAAGTGAAGAGAATAGCTATACTATAAAAACTCAAAAGCATATTCCCTGTAGCTTTAAATATATCATTAAATGTTTTGATGATAAAGTTTGTCAACCTATAAAAAGAGAATATACTGGTAAAAATGCTGAAGAGGTTTTTATAAATATAATAACTGAAGATATTAAAGAAATATATGAAAAATATTATAAAAAACCAGTACCAATTAAGATAACTAAAGATGAAGAAAAAAAATATGAGGATGAAAAAAAATGCTGGATATGTAATGGTAAATTTACAAAAAAAAATTATAAAGTAAAAGACCATTGTCATTTTACAGGTAAGTATCGTGGTGCAGCACATACTGTGTGTAATCTTAAAGCAAAAATTCCTGACTTTACACCTGTTTTCTTTCATAATTTAAGTGGTTATGATAGCCATATTTTTATAAAAAATCTTGGTAAAACTGAAGGAAAAATTGATTGCATACCGAACAATGAAGAAAAATATATTAGCTTTAGTAAATTTATTAAGGTTGGAAATAATAAAATACATAAGTTAAGGTTTTTAGATAGTCTTAAGTTTTTGAATAGTAGTTTAGATGAGCTTTCAAAAAATTTAAGTGATGAACAGATGAAAATTTTATTAAAATTTCATCCTAAAAAACATTTATCACTGTTAAGAAAAAAAGGATTTTTTCCATATGAATGGTTAGATACTTTTGAAAAATTAGAAAAAACACAATTACCACCTAAAGAAAAATTTTATTCAAGCTTAAATGATAAACATATTAAAGATAAAGATTATGAGCATGCAAAAAATGTTTGGAAAACTTTTAATATGAAAACGTTTAAAGAATATTTAGAGCTTTACAATGAAATAGATGTTTTACTTTTAGCTGATATAATTGAAAACTTTAGAGATCTTTGTCTTAAACATTATGAATTGGACCCCTGTTGGTATTATACCATTCCAGGATTAGCATTAGATGCTATGCTTAAAACAACAAAATCAAAATTTGAGCTTTTAACAGACCCTGATATGCTTTTAATGATTGAAAAAGGAATACGTGGTGGGATATCTATGTGTAGCAAAAGACTTGCAAAAGCTAACAATAAATATATGAAAAAAAAGTATGATAAAACTAAACCATCAAAATATTTAATATATATAGATGCAAACAGTCTTTATCCTTGGGCAATGAGCAAACTGCTACCTACTAGTTGTTTTAGATGGATGGATGAAGATGATTTAAAAGAATGGAAAAAAATACCTTGCTTTTTAGAGGTTGATTTAGATTATCCTGAAAAGTTGCATGATTTACATAGTGATTTTCCTCTTGCTCCTGAACAGTTAAAAATAGAAAAAGTGGAAAAATTAATTCCTAACTTAAACGATAAAGAAAATTATGTTATACATCATGAAACATTAAAAAAATATTTAGAATTAGGAATGAAAATTAAAAAGATACATCGTGGTATCATGTTTGAAGAAACATATTGTATTAAAGATTATATTGATAAAAATGTTGATTTAAGAAAAGATGCAAAAAATGATTTTGAAAAAGATTTTTTTAAATTAATGATGAATAGTCTTTTTGGTAAGACCATGGAAAACTTAAGAAATAGGGTTGATATTCAATTAGTTAATGATACGGTTAGCTATCGTTATAAAAAGCTTGTTGCTAAACCAAACTATCACCATACAACAATATTTGATGAAAATTTAGTTGCTGTTCATATGAAGAGAACAAATATAATATATAACAAACCAGTCTATTTAGGTATGAGCATATTAGATATTAGTAAAATACATATGTATGAAACTTATTATAATTACTTTAAAGCAAAGTGTGGCGACCATGTCCGGATGTGCTACACTGATACTGATAGTTTTATTCTTGAAATAGAAACTGAAGATTTTTATGAGGATATGAAAAAAGATGCTGATACAATGTATGATATGAGTGGTTATGATAAAGAGCATGATTTGTATAGTGGAAAAAATAAAAAGGTATTAGGTATGTTTAAAGATGAATTAAATGGTGATATTATGATTGAGATGGCTGGTTTGGGTGCAAAAACATATGCTTATGAAACATTTCCTATATTAAGAGAAGAAAAAACTGATAAAAATCCAAAACCAAAACCAATTTTAGATAAAAATGGAAAATTACAATGGGGAGGTGTTGATGAAGGTAAAAGATGTAAGGGGGTTAAAAAGTCTGTCGTTGAAAACAAAATAAAATTAGAAAATTATAAAAATTGTTTGGATACAGGAGAAGACTGTTATAGAACCATGCCTGTGTTAAGAAGTAGAAAACATGAAATGCACACTGAAGTAGTAAACAAAAAAGCATTAAGTTATGCTGATGATAAAAGATATATATTAAAGGATGGTAGTAATGATACCTTAGCTTGGGGGCATTATAGAATTAAAAAATTAACTGAAGAAGAAAAAAATAAAATATGAGCAACAAGGTGCAAGACCAAAAAATACATATTAAAAAATTTTTATTTGTTACAACACAACAAATAAAAATAAAAAATTTTCGAAATGATTTAAATTTTTTTTAATTTTAAAATTATAATGTTATATTATAAAAATTTATTATATAATCCTCAGCCTCCATTGTTATTATCATCATCTCTTCATCCGTGACAGCATTATTTAGTTTATCATAAGCTTCTCTACAAACTTCATCTATTATTTTATGCGGATGTTCTTCTTCATAAGACCTAAACTTTTCTACGCTGTTACAAAACTCATAATAGTGTGCATCAACTATAGGAGCTTTTTCTTCCTCAGTTAAATCACTAAGGTCCTCCATTTGTTCATATTGTGCTATCATTTGAGCACTAGCCTCATCAATTTCTTCTTCTGGATTTATGCTAAGCATTTCAGCAGTTAACCATGGATCTATATTTTTTTCAATATCAGTATTTTTTTTTTGTTTACACATGTTTATATATTATTTATGCAACTTAACAAACAAAATTTCAATTTTAAAATTTTTAAAATTTAAAAAAAAAAAAATTTTTTTTTTTTTAAATTTTTTTTAAAATTTTTTTTAAATTTTTTTTTAAATTTTGATTTAAGTAAAAAATGTTTATAAAAAAGGTTATGCTATTTGTTTGCTGACCTTAATCAGATTGACTTGTTAACCCATTTTGTTTTAATTTTATGAGCATGCTTAATGTTACATAAAATTGTTATTATGTTATATTGTTATATTGTTTTATTATATAAGGGCTATTCATATGCTTAAGCGTGGGTTGATGGTTAAGGGTGGGGGGATTGCATAAGTGGGTTGATTTTTGCATGGGTTGATTGGTTTGCTGGTTTGTTATGGTTAAAATATTTTTTGGGACGTGTGATTTTGTGATGGGGGTTATCGGACAAAATAGGATTTTGCGAATTAATTCCCTTTTTATAATCTACTAGGAGAACATGCTGGTTAGCACCTTGTCATACTTTTTCCTCGATGCTTTCTGAAAAATCAGTGTTTCATATTTCATAAAAACACGATAATGCTTGGTAAAAGGTCAAATACCATTCCATTAATTGCTTTGGGTGGATTCAAATATGTGTTCAGAATTCATTGCTTATCATATGTGTATCTAACGTCTATGCTTGAAACTAATACATATATGTATGCTATTGATTGTGTTTATGTTCAAACCAATGCGTAAAAATGACGTCATATTACGTACAATATCATATATAGACAAGTTCACCATTAACTTACAACCTTCTGAAACAAACTTACTGCGGGCGACTTTGGGGAAAATGTTGCACAATAAGGATAATTAATCTGAGGCATGCTTTAGCAAAACGGGGCTCAATGCGTCTCCGTGATCCATTATGCCAAGTAATTCGTCACATGAACAAGGATGCACAAAATCTATTTTGTCAAGCAAGTGAGTGAATCATGAGGTAAACTGGTTCTTGGACGGGCAGAAAATTGACCAATAGCACAAAGTTTCAGCCCAGGTCAGCCTGCCCGGACTGCACAGGCTGACCTGAGTCGATAATTTTTGTAGATGCATTAAGCCTCCTTTTCACAAAGCATGGCTCAATTATAGTTGTAGTTCAATATTTCGTAAAACTTTGTAAATATCTACATTGTTTCCAAAGAGAGAACTTGCGCATCACAATCAAGTTATCAATCACTTAATTCCTAGAGCGCTTGAGATGGACACTTTCAGTCCGACAGAATCCCAAACTTCAGTTTTAGGACTGTTTTGACGGAAAAACTCCTCGTAATATCGGACAGCGTAATTCGTGATCAGACTGCACTTTCCGAGGAGAGCTAAAACATCAACGATTCTGTCAACTTCTGTCAGAGAATGTTACTATCATTTTGGATTGTTTTGAAGCGGCCTCCACATATAGATACCGCAATGATTTAACGAACATTATAGTTCCTCACGATATGTATTCTCCTTAATTTTATTGCAGTAAATATGTATTGTATGTAGTTGATCAGTGAATTGACTATATCTGGTCCGTATTCACAGACCATTCTGACCAGAATGCACAGTCTAATTCTAAATTTAGAAAGAAACGCATTGCTTATTTGCACAATAATCGATTAATCGGTTTGTATCCCCACTTCCTCTTTTACCTTAGGTGCCAAAGTAGCTTTTTTCTTCTCAAAACCAGTGTTAAATGCAACCGATTCTGTGTTTGCATCCACAGGCTTGCTTTCAGTGTTTTGATTCTGTTCACATCCTGAAGAAACATCGGTTTTTGCAAGTCCTGTATCAAGACTCTTCTCACTACGCTGGTCGTTGTTTCCATCAGCAACAACAACAACTTTGGGTTCAGATATTAAGGTAGCATCTTCAATATCTGTTTCATTGAGTACTGACATTACCTTACATGCCTGTATGTGATATAAATGTAACGTTTGTATGACATAATGGTATTTCTTCAATCAGTGTTCTGCTAAGGAGCGAGCAACGAGTAGGCAATTATTCCATAAGGCCTTGAAGACATAGGGGAAATTTTGAAAACAAGTGAGACTATAGTACTAAAGACTGAAATCAGATGGATTTCAAAGGGGCAAAGCTCCAACTGTGTGTTTCTGGATGGAACACTTTTCTAAACTTTTAATCACCCAAAGTTGCATAAGACGCATTCAAAGAATAAATATTTATCTAGGTAATATTCCAAGAGTTTTTTTTTTTTTTTTCATTTTTTTTTCAAGAGAATAACATCATAAGTGAGAATGAGAACATTAAAGAATTATAGATATATATCAAAAATTGTTTAAAATAGTAAACCCATTGTAAATAGTCGAATTTACAATCATGTTTGTAAGTGATATATGTTGGCTCTCCACCTTTCTTCGTGTTCATGTTCGACCTTGACCGATCCAGTCTTAGAAGTACTCGAAGTCAACGTGTGGAAAGTCTACGGGAATGCCCATCTTGTTGTACAGGTGGCAAAGTTCCACTTGTGTGTATGAGGAAGGAACACTTGTTTTAATTCAGTGGGACAATTTTTGAAAATACTTTCCTTCGAAGAACCGTTCATAATGTTAAGTTGTGCATGTATTTTTGCCTTAACTAAACTGCTCATTTATGACACTTTTCTATGTCGCTGATTACCACACTATTTTATCCTACAACAGTTAATCTAGATGTGATTGATATATTGCTGAAACCGTCATAAAACCAACAAAGGAGTGCACTATACTCCAATATCGTTTGTGTACTATGAACGCATAGATTGTCTTGACAGCTTCTAATTATCCCAAACTGTATACGATGTATCAACATATTTGTACACTTATCAAAGTATTTTTTCAAGATATTGCTTCAAAAGAATAACTTCATACGGATCTTATTAACGCAAATGAAAATGAGAATGTTTTCGCAACAGTATATATGTAAACCAATGATGAAAAATATACACTTTCTATTTTTTTTTCATGCAAATGAGAATGATAATCAATAGGAAAAGTGCATAAAAAAATTAAAATGACGTTATTAGTGACATATGCTTGTTATCAACAATTCTTCGTGTTCTCGAGAGGTCATATATAGCAGGTAGAAACTTGTTTGGCAAAGTGGATTTTGGAACACTGATCAATAATATAGGCCCCAGGGTTTTTGAAATCTGCGAGTGAGTCAAACATTGTTTGCAGATCACCGCATAAGATTTTCAAACAGTCAACGATAACAAAACAGGTCAAAACTCACTTCGCCCAGAGGATTGAATGAATGGTGTTTTACGCCGCTTTCAACATTATTTCAGTCATATCACAGCGACAGCTCAAATACTGGACAGCTCAAATGGGGTTATACCATTACTAGGCTAGGGCTCTGATCGCCCCAACGAACCTGGAGGTCCAGTTGGTCAACGTAATTCCGGTCTAGCTTACCAAGATAGAGTTTACCTAGATTTTTTTCATAAAGGAGCATTCAATACCGCGGCGGTTAAATATGCGTTGAAGAATGGCGAACAGGCAGCAGCAGATGTATATCCATACTGCCGTTGTTGTGAAACAAACTACCTAAACAAGCGTACTTACCCATGAATGAAAATATACTGCCCAAGGGTTAGCGGCATGAATTTCGTTTACGCTGTACTCATTTAAAAGGGACATTATTTTTCTGGAGTCGTTCTTTGATACATAGACCTCTGACACCAGACGGACTTTCTTAATCAAGAGGGACTCATCCATTCCATCCGAGATTACAAGCTGCCTCCTTATATACGACCAGTCCTGAAATATTTCAATTGATATATAAAAAGGAACAGTGTAGCTTAAAATCAGAATGTGCAAAAACTTTCGTCTGTTTTGTGGTCTTCGCAGTACAATTTGTTTAGATTGTGCTATTCCGGAAGGAAAATAATCAGCCCCCGGATTATTAGTTCAGATGAGAGAGAGAACATAATCTGGTTCCATTATTCAAGTACAAGGTTCAAACAATTTAATATTTCATATTTTCCCACGTCTTCTTTATGGTATGAGAGATTTGGTTAGAGCCATTTTAGTGTTAAATGCCGTTTTCAACAGTATGGCATAGCATGCTTATTTGTCCATTCCCAGTGTTTCGTTAAATGGTTCAGCAAAAATTATGATCCAAGTCACTGGTACCTTTTAATATAATTAAGGGTACGGGCATGGTAAGAGGGAGCTTAAGTATACAATTCAACAGGCAGTAGGTTTGATGATCAGTCTGTTCAGACAACGTTTTATTGTTTTTGTTTTTTCCGCCGATGGGCCAAGGACTGATATGTTTTTATAATTTGAGCTATGCTCTGTGAAAAGGGGGCTTAATGCATTCTCAAACAGTATCGATCCAGCTCAGCCTGCGCAGTCTGCAAATGCTAACCTGTGCGGAAACCTTTTTTTTTTTTGTCAATTTTCTGCATGTCCAAGGACCATTTTAACTCATGATTCAGTCGTTTGTTAGACAAAATGGATTTTATGGATCCAGGATCATTTAATGACTTACTTGGTATCATGGACCACGGAGATGCATTAAGCCCCCTTTTGCCAGAGCATGGCTAATCTATTATTGCATGTCAATGACAACTTAATGTGTCTTTAGTTGTCATCGACTTGTTAATGGTTACCAATAGAAAGAGGCCAAAAATAGTCCTCACCTCAACTTTCTTTTCAATTTCTCCAAACATCAACAGCACCGCAGCCATTGTCACATGAACCGGAGGTCTCGACTCCAAGACGTTCGCCAATTCAATGGCCGCTATTTTAAGAGTGGTTATGTATTCCACCAGCGATCCAAGTTGTATAAGTCGCTTTCGAAGTTCAAATACTCGGCTGATTTTCATCTGTAAAGCGGCTTTGTATCGGTATTTAGCGACTTTCGCTAGAGTTTCATCTATGATTCTGATATTCCGACGGTGTAGGGAGTCGTTCAAATCTACAACAAGCACAAAATATCTGTTCTCAGATGCACTTTTCTGCCAACACCATGCTAGAAAGGAAAATTACTTTTTGAAAGTAGTTTAAATAAGATGATGCGGCACCCTATACCAAAGTTGATCGCTATAGACAATTGGAACTTGGAAACATATCGTTTCTTTTCAGGCATTATATCAGAAGGCAAGTTTATTCCGACCTTCAATTCGACGTATGGTTAAGGCGTATTAACAAACCAGTCTAAAAGGATTCTTTGTCCAGTACAAGATCATTCTCTAGATTTCAAAGTGATTCAATTTCTGGGTCCGTATTCACCAACCATTCTTTAGAACGTTCTTAGACTTATTCTTCCAGATTTTCCAAGTTTGAAAGTAACACAACTTCTGATTGGCTAAACCAAATGGTTTAGCCAATCAGAAGGTGTGTTACTTTCAAATTCGGAAAATTTTGGAGAACAAGTCCAAGAATATTCTTAAGAATGGTTGGTGAATACGGACCCTGATGTGCTAAATGGATTAGCCAATAAGAAAATGCGTTACTTTCTAAGTTTTATATAGACTAAGATTGCTGTTCAGAAGGGCTGGTAAATACAGGTACCGTAGATGGCCATCACATTTATCAGGACTGAACCTACTGGGTATATTTTTGAAGGTTCGATTAACACATGGCATCGTTTCAAGAGCTGATGATAACTTAACCCCCCCCAACTTTAATAGGGGAATATGACATATTGACACTTTGCACGCTGCGATGAAGTTCAAGAAAATGTTGCCACGCTGTTACCCAACCAAAAGGACGCCATGTTATCAAAGACAAACGTAACATTTTCGGTATACATATGTGTAATAATTAGTGGTGATATGGTAGTCATTTCTTTATGTGTACAATATGGTACATGATTGTCTAAGGTATTTACTCCACACAATCATTTTTATGTGTACAGTATATCACATGATTATCTAAGGTATTTATTCCACACAAGATATATAATCATTACAAATGGTAAAAGATATTAATAGCCACCCTGCAAATCCAAAATCCTTACTTGTTTTGTGCTCAAGGTATTCGCACCACGCCTCAGCACTATACAGATCTCCGTCATGCGTATCAATTTTAACTTTTCGACATTTTTCCATCGCGGAAAGTAACTGCATTCGGTCATCAACATAAATCAAAGAAACCATGTGTTCTCTTGCCAAGCGTTGATGCACATTCTACAAATAAATTTGTTAAATCGTCATAAATCGAATATCCGTGAAGGCGACAAATTATCTTGTCCTACTGGATCGGTGAATGAAACGTAGCAATCTGTTTTTGAAGTAACGATCAGCCTCTGTGAAAAGAGTATTGATTAATCAAATTCCTTTATCAAAGTCATTCTTGTGTGACAATTTTAAAATTTCAGAAGAGAAGAGTTTTTCCGCCTCCAAAGTTTCTATAGAAATCTTTTAATATTGTATTCATAAATTCCATCCAAAATACCGGATCGAGGATAAGTTAGCAAGAAACGCGATGAAAATAACTGCAGTTTCAGTCCTATGTAGAAATATGTGAAAAATACTGACGTATGACTGGGGTCGAGTTCGGCAGGTAATATAGTCGGACGCAAGGTCTTATAAATTAGATTATAGAGGGAAAACTTCGTCAAAAACTTGTGCTTGTGAGTAAAATTGTGGACCACAACACCATGACGACGTTATTTGAAATACTAAGGAACGTGACAGTGTTGGTCCAAGGTAGGATTCATGGCCTTTGCAGCCTGATCATGATACCTTGACTGGCCGAAAAGAAAAACATCTAAATTTCTGTTCAATAAGTTAACCATATCCTGATAGATTTATGTTTTCTTTTTCCTAGCAATTACATCGAGCGAACTGGAATTAAACAGTACGTTTGAAACTACTGACTGAGAAGCAGAGGTTATAGATCAAGGATAGACTGCATGTATATGCAGATAAAGCTTACCCTTTTCGCAATATTTAACGAAAACAATGTGATGGGAGACTAACACCCTACTTTATTTTCATACACTTACATCATATTGGACCTCTTTACAAGCACGCAGCAAGTAAGCACAAACTGCCTGTTCTCCACCAAGGAACACTTTCGTTTTATTTTTCTCGAGCCGGAACTTTCTTTTTGTTATCATTAATCCAAAGTCTCCGTCATGAGGTATACGCACAGTAATCTCTAAAGTTTGTTTCTCGGGCTCTCTTTTACAAGTTATAAAGTCTGCGTAAAAAGCATTATCACTCTTATCCATGGTTACTTTATTTGCACCGCCTTTTCCATATTCTCTTGCAGTATTTTTATCGTTTGATGAAATAGCTATTCTTTTGTGTCTTAGGTAGGCAGAGAAGTCAACGTCTTTCGTTTTATGCTGGTCTAATAAAAAAATAAACCGTGCTGTCTGGTATTTGTTTATTCCAAAGGAAATTGTATTCCTGTCTTTGGCACATTTCATCGGCACTGCCACGATTCCAACCATCTGGGAGGGTACAAGAAGACCCGCGACATCACAAGCGAATCCGGGTCCCCACATCATATGCTTGGTTGAGAATGGAACACATGATACACTAGGGAGAGTTCTAGAACAGATAATTGTAAACTGACACAGTCTTAAACTTACGGACCGGAAATAGCATCCGAATATTTCGAGTTTGTACTTTCCTACTAACGGCAGTGAAATTTCAAAATGGAACCGTTGGTTTTGACGGGAATGCAAAACGAATGCATTAAGAGGCTCTGTAACATTTACCTTTAATTCCGAATCGGGCGCTATGTCAACACCTACTAAGTTATAGGCAATCGATAAAAGACTATCATATTTATGACTACAGTAGAAATCGAATTCGCATTTTCCATTCTCCGAATAAATAATAGAATCTACTTCCGTTTCGAGAATGAGACCTAGCTTAAAGAAAGATGGAAAAATGCACGGCAGTTTCAGAAATGCACTTGTTGACGTAACCATGCAGTCTCTTGGCAAAAGTTGCCATGATTCCTCTTCTGGAAAGCAAGTGAAAATGAGGTATTCGGGTGACGGCATGAAATAGTCATCCAATAGGACCTTAGTTTGCCATTCTGTTCTCGTCTTGCCGGGATCATTCTGAAACAGAGAAATGAAGGTATATCAGTTCAACCCTTTACCAAACGATCCCGTGTTTTGACGACCTTTGTGAAGAAATCTTTCTTCCCTTTGAAAGGCTTTTTAGCCTTATTAGATATCATTTTCAAATGCTTTCAAACTAAACCAGTTCAAAATTCTGTCGTCTGGTAAAGAGCTACTATCTAACTATAGTATTAGGATTATATCTTGCTGTTAAATTTATGTGTTCAAGAAGATGATGAATCTGAAACATACATAAGAAAATAGAAAATAATCAAAGATAGATTTCAATAAAAGTGAACATTGTAATTGAGCCGTGCTCTTTGAAAGGGGGGTTTAACACATTTGAGGAAAATATATATATATATATATATATATATATATATATATATATATATATATATCGACCGAGGTTATCCTACGCAGAATGATCTGGGTCGAAACCTCTGGCTTTTGGTCAATTTTCTGCATGTCAAGGGACTTGTCTCCTTCATGACTCAGTCGATTGTTACACACAATATTATGGATCTATGACAATATGATAACTTGTTTGATATTGTAAATCACAGAGATGCATTAAGTCACCTTTTGCCAGAGCGCCACTCAATGGTTTAAATGCCTTGCTATAAAAGATTGTCCGAGACAATAGACATATCGTGAGGGCTTCCTTGTTTGTTAATGCTGCGTTTACTTAAGCCATTATGTCCAGCATTTGAGAGAAGTGTGGTGAGCGTGTGGTGATCGTGGAATCGAATTATTTCGATCTTGAGGGAACTTGGTGCTATCGTAATGATTGTAAGGATCGTGACAGAATTTTTGATGATTTAATGTGAATCAGGAGAGAACGTGATAGTTCGGAGAAATCGTAGTAGAAGGAAATACAACGTAACAGACCTTAACGCAGTGCATCAGAGATTGATGGTCCACTTAGGGTAATCTTTGTGAACTTTGAAACACAATTCAGTAAGTTTCACAAGAAGTTGAGAATATTGTCTCAAAAGCTTCCTACGATTAACACTTCACTATGGTCTCATCTAGCAGGTCTGATAACTTTTTTTTTTTTGCTTCTTCTCCTTTCTTCTATTATATTCTAATAAATTTGATAAAGAAACGGTAAACTCATCGTCTTCTTCATCTCTTGGATGCATAGCTCGTATGAATCTCTGGAGAGGATGGGAGGATGGATTGAGTTTCTTTTATCTATTTTCACCATGGATGGATAGAATGATGACCTATGTCACCTTATTATACCCAAATCGTGACAATCTCGATCAAATCGTTGACATAAGTGGCAGCAGAGCTTAGCAGAACTTGATGATGGGAGGGGTCCGAACGAAACGTGACAAAAAGTCATAGCAGATCATTGAGGCAATTCGCTGAAGCTCGTAACCAAATGCACTGGGAGCGCACGACAACTTGGGGAAGCAAAACTGCTGCAATAAAGCGTGGAGTTCCGCGATTTTTTTGTTTTTGAAATTGTGGACAGCGCAGGCATCGTGGCTTTTGTAAATGCAGCATTAGTATTAACGTTGTTCTCAACATTGTAACCTTATTTCACTTGTGTAACGGCGGCTATGACATTTATGCAAATGTTTTCTGGAGTATCCTCACCGTTACTGCACATGAGTCTTTCTCAAAGACTTTTATAAATTCCAAGAAAAGGATATCCGAATAGGGGTTTAAAAGGCTATCTGAACAGGGTTTAACTTTCAAACCTTTGAAATCTTACTGATACAGTGCTATACACCTAAGCTATCGAAGCTATGACACAAATGGAGATGGAAAGCACTATTGTGTGAATGTGTGTGCCTGTATGTAATAAAGATAGTTGAAGAGAGAGAGAGACAGAGACAGAGACAGGGAGACAGAGATTCAGAGAAAGAGACAGAACAGAGACAGACAGAAAGTGAAGGTTTTGCATTTACTTTACATATCTTGTTCGGATGCACCAACTGCCAGCTATCCTCACAGTACACCGCCGTCCAGAAATCTTCCATATCCTTGGTGATATTTTCATTAGGAATATAACCGGAGGATTTAGACACGCCTTCAATCAGCTTGCATGTTAACCCAGCCTCTCTGAAATATTTTGACTTATATTAAGATATCCTCAAATAGTTAACAAAAATAGCAACATAGGCAACAACATAAATAGTTTATCTAGTGTTTTCTGGAATTCACCATTACTAAGCCTGGGATCTGAAGTGCCTTACCAAGTAACACTTCCTCGCACGGAGCGTCTCTGGCAAAGTACTAAATTTTTCCACATGGAAGCATAGTAGAAGAAACTAACTATCGAGGTACGACTTCATCTTAATGCAAGATGAAGATAACAGATCCGTAGGTGGATGGGTAATTATGTGGGCAAGTTTTTTTTTCTTGGTAAATAAGCAAAAATAGGGTGGAATGATATACACATAAATCAGCCATCGTGTACAGTGATAAGAACGGCATTTCAATCTAGAAATTGAAATATCTATCCATCATAACTATCAATTGAACTATTTACTTATCTATATTCATAACTGAAACATTGAACTTATTTCTTTCATGACATTAATACGATTGTATTGTAATCAAAATTGTACTGCTCTGTTACTCTTCATGATGAACTTTGTATATACTATGGTTTTGTATTATGGGCCAGAGGCCTTGTATTATATATTGAAAAAAAAAAAAAAAAAAAGAAATAACTACAAACAACTTTACACGAAAATTATGTATTTGCTACATAGGAAACAGTGGTGTAGACATTGAGCGTCGTCCTCTCATGCTCAAGATTCCGGTGTAAAATAAATGAGCATATTCTGTGAAAAGTGGGTTTAACCCTTTACCACACAAAATTCCGAGTTTTCACGACCCTGAAGGAAAGGGCTTTTGAAAACATTGTGGGAAAAGGAGGAAATGCTGGTAACCAGCATTTTTTTCTTTTCCCACAATGTTATCTACCAATTCGATGACAAATTCCATCGTTTGAGTCACACTGAAATTGTCGTCTGCAAATGCTTTCAATTTGGACAAGTTTAAGAATTTGCCGTTTGGTAAAGAGTTAAGGCATTTGCAAAAAGTATCAACCCAGGTCAGCTATTGGTCAATTTGTGCCAGTCAAAGAAGAAGTCTACCTCATAATTCAGTTGGTTGTTAGACGAAATAGATTTTAAGGATCCATACTTACGTGATGACGTGCTTGGTATTATGCATCACATTGATGCGTTAAACCCCCTTTTGCCAGAGAATGACTCATTGTGTTTAAACTAATTCCTACCTGCATAATGCAACATATGCAGAGGTGTAAGACATGGCACCGCTTGCGACCGAAAGAAGTAGTCCATCTGGTGTAGAGTTGTCTAGTTTGAACACTGAAGATTTTGGTTTTTGGTTGGCTAGCCACGCAAGAAGTACCCGTGCCTTCAAGATATCTTGTAACTCTCTTTGGTGAATAGGTTCTAGCAGGTAGCTGATCAAATCGTTATATGATTTTCTGTGGCTTTTCTTTGCCTGAAATAGATGATATGTATGATTCGCCTTAACTATGACCTGCTGAAACAAGATCATTTATAGAGTATCCTGTTCAAGCAAAGCTTTTATGTATTGATACTGGATAAGTCGATTGAGGCTTTCGCAATTTTCAGGTTATCAAGGAGAGTTGGCTAGGTGTTGTTAGTCCGTATGTCCTTGCTGAATTTGACCTATTCTCTTGGAAAATTTACGTGTTATTACAAAAGATACAGACTTGCAGAATTCGGCAGTATATATTCTAGGGTAAGAACATGCAAATCCTTCATTACAAAAAGTAGACTGGCACCACAGTTTAGAACATTGGGTCGGTAATGGAACTTATTCGGCTGAACCCTTACTTGCTGAATTAATGTTATTCACTGAAGCAACTGTTTGTTTCGATTACATATTGATAGTTGGTGGTTTAGAAAATATATCTAAAGATTTTAAAATAAGGCTGACCAAGATGCTGCAGCACTGTCCTGGAGCCTGACCATGGTTTACTCTCTTTTCAAATTATTTACTGTGTCTCAATATACACTGTATTATATTCAATTTCACGATTACCATTTGTGCGTGTCGATCTAGATCAGTAAAGTCAAGCTTTGTGGCATTTAAAAAGTGCGAAGGCGTTGACTTTCTTGGCAAACTTGGAGATCTGTGAACTGGAATTGAGGGCTTTGTCTGTCTTGATATAGATCTGCTTTTTTCCTTTCCTAGGAGGGTAATTGACCGTATTGGGCGAATCGTTGACGGTAAGGGTTGCTTTCTAACTGTAGGTCGTTCCCTCTCTCTGCCGTAAGGGGTATTTCCTTAGGTAAAGAAATAGATAAACAGATAATTAGCGTGCGTAAATAAATTTTGATACTTCATAATTTGCTAGTGCTAATCTGGGTAACCTGTGGACGAAAGGGGAATCCAAGGCTCACTAATTAAGAGTCAGGCTCGTTTGAGGACATTCAATCCACCATGGGGACGCTGATCGCGTGGAGATGTCCTTAGTTAGACTGCTCTAGAATATGAGCCTTTACTGTCGAAAACCAGAATTTCTTGTTTATTATGAATTATAAAGTCAGCGGTAAGCGCAGAATGATGTGCGCAATACTTGAAAACAACCGAAACACGTGTACAATCATGTGCACGTTTGTACAGGCCGCTGAGTCATAAATTATATGAGCCATGCTCTGTGAGATGGGCGCTTAATGCATCTGCGAAAAGCATCGACCCAGGTCAGCATGCGCAGTCCGCGCAGGCTGACCTGGGCCGAAACCTTTCGCTATTTGTCAATTTTCTGTATGTCAAAAGACCAGTCTACCTCATGATTCAGACAGTTGATCGACCAAATAGATTTAATGGATCCATGATAACATGACTACTTACTTGGAATCATCCATCCCGGAAGATTCATTAAGCCCCCTTTTGCCAGAGCGTGGCTCATATAGAGGTACTAAGGAAAACGGCGGTGCATCAAACACACCAAACCAACCACTCTGTATTGTATGGTCTTATTGTTCTGGTTCTCCACTAAAAGAACTAGGAAGTCATGGCTTTTTTTCTTTGCATTCTTCGTCATGCAAAAAAAAAAAGCACACACAAAATTTGGTAGAGATATCAAAGCCTATTGCCTGGAATATTTTGGACAACTACAACTTGTTAACATTTTTCATAATATCATTAACCGTTACCCTACTAAATAAAAGAAATGAAACTGTCCTATTTTAAATGTATATTTTGGAGGAAAGATATCTCCTTACGGACAGTGTAGATCCAAGATCAGACTGCACGTTCTGTGCAGTCTGATCTTGATCTACGCTGTCCGCAAAAGGTCAATGAGTCACACTCAGCAGCCTAGGGGTTAATGATAAAGTTTTGGTTTGGCACAATATCAGGGTATCGCAGACACGACCTTTCAAAAGACATACAGGAATAATTTAGGAATGGAATTACATATATATTACATGAAAAGGTACCTTGGCCACAATGTAATTTTTTCTTCAAATATTTTGGTTTCATTTAATGAATACCTAAGCGACATATACACGGAACGTACTTCGTTGTAGATCTGGGAAGTCTCTTTCATCCTGTTCCTTGTTAGTTATCTGTGACCAGTCGAAACCACCGTCTTCTGTCAAATGTTCATGGCTATAGCAAGGTATGGGTACTTTTATGTCGTCAATGAGGTACACGGGAGGGGCAGGAGGAGGCAGGTTCTTTGGCTCTGAAAGTGTTGTTGCCTACAGATAAAACAAGACGTACGAGTTATAGATTGATATTTTATTTCACTTGTACCTAATAAAGTACATCATGTTACAAAATTTCATGTTATGCAAATCAGACATAGTCATCAGTGAAATAGATATGGAGCCAGACAGACAGACTCTGTTCGATACCTTTATACATAACTTTCAGGGGGATAGAGGAAGATAGTGTCACGCTAGTCCATGACCTAAGAGCAACACACAAATAGGAAATGCCTCCCTGATTTTAATCATCAATGTAACGTTCATGCAATTTAGATAACCAAACAACATTTCCAAAACACTCTATACCTTCATACATATCTTTCATGGTGATAGAGGAAGACAATATCACGCTAGTTAATGACCTAAGAGCAACACAAGAATAGGAAATGCCTCTCTGATTTTAATCATCAATGTAACGTTCATGCAATTTAGATAACCAAACAACATTTCCAAAACACTCTATACCTTCATACATATCTTTCATGGTGATAGAGGAAGACAGTATCACGCTAGTTAATGACCTAAGAGCAACACAAAAATAGGAAATGCCTCCCTGATTTTAATCATCAATGTAACGTTCATGCAATTTAGATAACCAAACAACATTTCCAAAACACTCTATACCTTCATACATATCTTTCATGGTGATAGAAGAAGACAGTATCACGCTAGTTAATGACCTAAGAGCAACACAAGAATAGGAAATGCCTCTCTGATTTTAATCATCAATGTAACGTTCATGCAATTTAGATAACCAAACAAGTTCACTTCAACAATATATCCAAAATATTCCCAACCATTGCTCTCTTTGAAATCAAAAGATAGAGTCGAAGGTCACATTCGGACAGAAGGCCGTTACTGCAGAGTCGAATGCTTTAGAATATTCTGCCCTTAATTTAACCCTTATCCTGAGAAATAAAAGAAACTTTTAATCCGATAGTTACAACCAAGATTTTGCTATTTCAAAGGTATGTATTTTTTTTTTTTGTGGGGTCGGGGGAATATCTCCTTATCGGACAGCGTAGATCCAAGATCAGACTGCACGTTCTGTGCAGTCTGATCTTGATCTATATTGTCCGAAGAGGGTCCTTGAGTCGCGCTTAGCAGCTTACGGTTTAACATGTGCACAATGCGAATCTGGGTCCTCTCGTTTTGTCCGTCCACATAATGAATGCATGACCCTGTTGTAAAAAGGCATTGCGGTAAGCAACATGCAGTAAACTAGCTTCAAATATAATGTAGCTTGAGTTTTCTCTCTCTTTCGGGGTTTCATCTTTTCCATTTCGTATTTTGAAGCTTCCCATTATTACCATGGTAATTTTTCTACTTCCAATATTATCTAAATCTTAACCGTGATCGAGCTAAATAAAAGAAATGAACATTTCAAAACGATAGTATGAAACAAACCTTTCATTTTTCAAACTTACTTTTGGAGGAAAAATGTCTCCTTATCGGACAGTGTAGATCCAAGATCAGACTGCACGTTCTGTGCAGTCTGATCTTGATCTACGCTGTCCGCAAAAGGTCAGTGAGTCGCGCTTAGCAGTCCAAGTTTTAAAAAAGAGATCCGACTATGCACCAAGCATGTAAATCTAAATACTCAGTAAATAAACAGACTTAGATGTTGGAAAAAAAGGAGTTCAGATCCAAAATTTTAACATTAGAGAACCTTATAATTACATAAGTAGCAATTGAGACAAATTATTACTTTGGGACGCACATAAACTGTTTTCTGTTTCGACGACGAACTGCCCATTTCCGTAAATCTGTTAGATAAGGCACATCACCATCGCACTTGTTTGTGATTCAGTCTTTCTCTGGAGGGTATTCCTGTAAAACAAATGCAAATAAAATCCCCAAGATATTCGGATTGATTATTGTTGAAATTCTTATCACCATTTCAGGTTATTTTGGGAACAGTTTATTTCAAGACCAAGGTCTGTGTTGTCTGAGCTTTGATCAACACTATGGGATAGTTTAGATAATAACATTATTCTTGCGATACTTATGTCTTGCAACCCTACATTTGTGGTGATAATGTCTTTTCTGGGCTGTTTTAACCCTTATCCTGCTAAATAAGTGAGATAAAAATTTCAAGCGGACAGTTTAAACCCAAATTCTGCTATTTCAAAAGAGTGCGTGTTTTTTTTTTTTTTTCCTTTTACTTTCTTTTTTTTTGAGAGGGGGGGGGGGAGATATCTCCTTATCTGACAATGTAGATCCAAGATCAGACTGCACGTTCTGTACAGTCTGATCTTGATCCACACTGTCCGCAAAAGGTCCTTGAGTCGCGTTTAGCAGCCTAAGGGTTAAAATAAGGATGTAGTTTTGGTGTAATCTGACAGTTAATAACTAAAAACCTTTTCACAAAAAGCTCTCCTTTCCAATACCTATGCATAAGATCTGGAAATTCACCTGTGCAATAACAACAGACACTACGAGGAGTGTTCAAATATGATTGCATCTAAGCACCTAAAATTTGATTCTTCATAGGTCTCACTGACCTTTTTATTTTGTTCCCTCAAAGTATTCACCGCCAACTGATATACAAAGTTTCAGCCTTCGGATCCAATCTTTGAAGGCATTTTCATAGTCTTTTTAGGTATACTATGAAGACACTGGAATTCATTTTCTGTCAACTCTATTTCAACGTGTGTAAACCATCAGTTTCAGTCATTGTTTTTTGTACGGGACTTTCTGTAGCAGAAAAATGTCGATCTGCTCCCCCATCCTTCGTATTCACCTGACCTTACCCCTTGTGTCTTCTTTCTGTTTCCAAAGCTAAAAAAATACCTTTCAGATGGAAAATTTGTTCAGCGCAGACACCTCGGTTCTGCAATTTTCCAGTGTCTTCATAGTATACCTAAACAAGACTATGAAAATGCCTTCAAAGATTGAATTCGGAGACTGAAACTTTGTATATCTGTTGGAGGTGAATACTTTGAGGGAACAAAATAAAAATTTCAGTGAAACCTATAAAGAATCAAATTTTAGGCGCTTAGATGTATTCATATTTGAACACTCCTCGTACGTCAAAGACTTAGATATAATGTATGCTATTTATCATCCTCCATATTATTTTCTGCTTTTTTTTTTATTTTGATTAAAGTCTAAGTAATGACGTCAAAAATGGTGATAGTAATGATACCAAAACATAACTACAAAGTAATTAGTGGAAGAAGAAGAAGCTTACCTTGTTTCCTAGAGAGTATTTACCAAGTTTATCGAATTTTTGAAAGTGAAATCTACAATTTATCCTGGTGTGTTTTGACTTTCACAATAACTCCAAATTCGTCCTCCAATTACAATATAGAACTTATTTCAATGTTAGGCTGTTTCAAACTCCAGGTTTGATCAAATCATTTACAAATAAAAGAGAGACATACCAGTATTATAATGTGTTTCTATAATGAAAAATGAAAGGCTAGAATTACACAGCGAACATAGCTGTCATCAAAATGAGCGCCATGTTCAAAACATTATTGCATACGTATTTTCATAACCTTTATGTCGATACATGTACATTCAGACACTTGCGATCAACGTAAGAGAATGTCGGCTGATACTGAATCCATACTGTAGAAACTGTTTTGACAAAAGTGCCCTTGGAAGTCCAGAAGACGTTTTCTATAAGTCTAGAGATAAATAGTCTGCATATTTAGCACTGTTATATTAAATAACTTATTATTAGACATGATATGACTGACCTTAACAATAGGGAAAACGAAAAACAAAACGTAGTGATAGATGATACCAATGAAGATCTTTTAAAGATATTTTTGAGTTTGGAGGATGATGTTGGCAAAAGCCTATAAAGAAATGTTGTCTTAATTTTCAAAACAGCTGTCTGAAATATTGTTGAAAGCGGTCTAAAGCACGGTTCAAATGAACAAAAAAAAAAGATAATTGTCTAAGAAGAAGTGAAATATGCTCTATTAACACCTTTAAGAAAAGATCACCTTTGCAATGAACCACACCACTGATCATGAATACACAACGAATAACCGTTTACCAGACAATACCTTTTTAACGATCCTTTGGTAGACGGCTTCAGAAAAGATTGTGGAAAAAAGGGAATAAATGCTGTTAACCATATTTTTTTCCTTTACCCACAATCTTTTTCTATCCTTTCTAAGGCAAACCTCATTATTTGGGACTTACTTGATTTGTCATCTGCAAATGCTTTCAACTTTGAACAATTATAAATTTTGTCATCTTACGAAAAGTTAAAGAAGTTTCAAACGGACGGTTAATCCAATTATTATTTAGCTAGTCCAATTGTAAACTAATTTCAACCTTTTCGGTGTTATAGGTTAATTGTGTTGAATACAGGGTAAATCAAAATCAGATTGCAAAAAACTTGCACACACTCTGACTTCGGATCTGCTTTTGGGACATATTCTGAAAACGAACTAATACATAAGAACATCTCTTTTTCCATTCTTTCTTTAATTAAATCATTAAAGTCACACTAGCAGCCAAAAAGTAAGAAACATGGGAGTCATAATCCAGACAAATTTGATTTATTTCATTTAAAAGTATGGATATCGTTATAACTCTGACAGTACGTTTCTGGGTTTGAGTGGATTGTATTTCAGTCAAGTTTATGTATACTACTCAAAATTTGACAGGGATCACCATATTAAATACAGCCGATACATATTTGTGGCGTGTATCAGGTAGGGCTTTTCAATATGTCACATTGTCACACTGATGAAGTAAACCACCAGTGGAAATGTATGATTTTTAATGCAAAACTGTATTTTTGTAACATATACCCGTATTAAAATATCTAAATGATCCTTATCAAAGTTTGAGTAGTATATTTGACAATGGAAGGATTAACGCTTAGGCTGCTAAGCGCGACTCACTGACCTTTTGCGGACAGTGTAGATCAAGATCAGACTGCACAAAACGTGCAGTCTGATCTTTGATCTACACTGTCCGATAAGATGTTTTTTTCCCCAAAATACCTTTGAAATAGCAAACTTTGGGTTTATACTATCGGCTTGAAAGTTTCATTTTCTTAATTTAGCAGCTTAACGGTCAATGGCTTTCACTTAGCGTTTCAAAGACACCAAGTACTTGATTAACTCTTTCGGTGCCAAATAAACAAACTCGGCTTCTTTTGATGGCTGTAAATAGAATCCACTGAGTCTCCGGAAGATTTTTATCATATAGGCTTGACCAAACAAGCGGAAGGTATAGATCAAAGATCAGACTGCACGTTCTGTGCAGTCTGATCTTGATCTATGCCGTCCGCAAAAGTCCCTGTTTTCGCCTATGGCGCTGAATGGGTTAATGAGTTACGAAAGTTTGACTGGTCATTATAAGAAGCATGCTAAGAATGAAAGTACCGATAGACCGCGGTAGCATAGAAGTCTCTTTACGGGCAATCAAAGATGACTGAAAGGCTCAACTGTAAACATTTCGGGGGGTCAAATCACAGTCAAATTTAAATTATAATATTTTAAAAAAAGTATGGATGTTTTCATGAGTCTGAAAATGCTTTACAGAGGAATATGTCAAAGTTCCATTTGCTGGGAAAAAAAAAAAAAAAAAAGCGTATTGTCAAACTAGAACAAAAGTTGCCAAATGGTATGGATCAAATTTGTACTTGGACCATGCTATTGCAAAAGGGGACTTAATGCATCTCCGTGATGCATGATACCAAGCAAGCTATCACATAGTTATGGATCCTTGCTAGCCACTTTTTTTTTTTTAAATATTTCACTGAACCATGAGGTAGACTGGTCCCTAGACAAAGAGAAAATTATAATAATAATAGCGAAATGTTTCGGACCAGGCCAGCCTGCGCGGACTGCACAGGCTGACCTGGGTCGATACTGTTCGCAGAGGCATCAAGCCCCCTTTTCACAGAGCATGGCTCAAATTAGTTTGCATTTTGACTCCCGAATTGTTTACTACTAGCTGCTAGCGTGCCTTTTAATGGACAGCATCGTCGGTCATTGTTTGTTTCTGTAATTGAATCCAGTAACTAACAATGACAGGGAGATATCATCAACAACAGTTTGAAAAGAAACGCAAGCTTTACTCAAAGAAACTGATTACATGAACAATACTACTGGGTGGACATTGTAAGTTCAAAAGTCATTACCATTGCACAGTTTTAATCTTCTTTATTACTACTACACAATCTCGACTTGAAACGACCTTAACCCTCCGGCTGATAAGCGCGACTCATTGACCTTTCACGGACAGTGTAGATCAAGACCAGACTGCACAGGACGTGCAGTCTGGTCTTGGATCTACACTGTCCGACAAAGAGATTTTTTTTTCCTAAAAATAAGTTTGAAATAGCACCATTCGGGTTTATACTATGGGTTTGAAAATTTCATTTCACTTATTTAGCAGGATAAGGGTTAAGAAAGAGGCCTTTTGTAAACAATAGAAAAAGGAAGAAAATGATGGTAAGCAGCATTTTTTCCTTTTTCCACAATATTTTCTACCCTATTAAAGACAACTTCCACAATTTGAGCCAAATTCAATGTGTCATCTGTAGATACCTTGCCTTAATCCATGTATAAAATTTTTGTCGTGCGGTATAAGGTTGAATGATTTTCTCTTAGATTATGTAAATACTTTGTGCAAGAAAGTAGATCCATGATAATGTTTAGTTTATTGAAAATTATTGTATTTCATATGTATCACATGACACAACAGACACATTCTCAAAATATCAGTATCTAAAACCCAATGATTGCACTATAAGTCATTAAACAGTCATCAGCAATATATTTCCTCTGTATCTTGGTTAGAAAGATAAGTGACGATGTTTGTGTTTCTTGGCTTGTTTCCTCTGTCGCCGTTCTGCCTGTCTCTGTTCGATTTCCGCTTGTCGGGTAGCCATCTTCTCAGCGTAATCTCTTTGAGCTCGTTCAAACTCTCGTAATCTGATTGTTATAGCTTCGACCTACGCGTTACAAATATAATAGAAAGAGTTACGTTTTGATTTAACCAACGGCATTAATATGCTATCTTTAGGCCCATGGACTCGTATTTCAGATAATTAAATGACAGATATAAGAGTTTATGACAAAGAAGTTAACTCTTTACCACACAGTAAAAACATTGGTGAAAATTGAAAGCATTTGCAGACGGCAATTTAAATGTGACTCAAATAATAGAATTTTTCTTTGATAAGGTAGAAAACATTATGGGAAATGGAGAAAATGCTGATAACCAGCATTTTTCTCCTTTTCCCACAATGTTTTCAAAAGGCTTCTTCCTCATGGTCGTTATAAGTCGGAGTTGTGTGGTAAAGGGTTAATAATGTTTTACGTAAAAAAATCTATTTTGTACAATTATATGCAAAAAGCGACATGAGAAACTCATCAGAGTGCAAATATATTCGTACACCGTATTCTGTTTCATTCCCAGTTATGTCAAATGGTAAAAAAATGTTTGAAATAGCCTTACTTCGAGGTGAATGTTTGGGCAAACATTTCAACCAAATTCCGCTCCTTTTATGTTTCAAATATAAGAACACATGCTCAAAGTAGACTTGTAAAGATTCCGCTGTACTTCATGTGATGTCATGTCAAAAAAGCAGCCAGTGACCGGGAAAGAGTGTCGTGTGTAGAACTTGTGTATTACTTTCAGGAAACTCGTGTTAAGTATGGATGTAGAAATTTCCATAACGGATGTGTTAGTACACCTACCGCTTTGACATAACTAGAATAGTGTTAAAAAATTCCATACCAAACAGTCAAAAAAACATAAAGAAACGGAAAAAAAATGTACCCATTTATAAAACGTTGCTGCGGAATGATTAACGTGTAGCACCTGAGGAAATGTACACCTGTAAAGAACTTGTTCTGCAAGTCGTATATCGTGCATATCCGGCGGACCTTGGCTACTTTCGTACTTGTCGATCTGTTTTGCTAAGTTACCCGAGCGGTCTCCAGTGACACGAAGTTGGGATTTAATGTATTGCCAATCCTGAAATAAAATGATCTACACAGGAGAGTTGTGTAAATTTTTTACATTTTTTTTTTCTGGTTTCTGATCTACAAATTTGACGGAAACGCAAACGAGGTGAGACAGGTGGCAGACCTTAAAATATTTGGTTCATAGTGCCAACGAATAGGACAAAATAATACGAGAGATTCATTTCTGAGCAATAATACATAGAAACCTTTCTATTTTAGCCGATTTTACGAATTTACCGGTCAAAATGTTTATTATAAAGCGCAACAGAATATATCGAATTATCTTTGTTAGTCACTTTAAACTTACTATAATCTGAATGGAAAAAAAGGATACCAGGTGTTGATATGCAAACCAAAGGACTGAAAGTCCTTAATAACGTTTTTAGACTGGATTACGAAAATGGCAGAAATAGAGATGATATACATGTACGTAAATCGTGGTACTTTATATGTTTCTTCGGAGTATGAGTGATATCTTTGTACTTTAGAATGTGTAAAAAAGATCTGCTCTACCTTTTTTAAGGATCCATATGACAAGATAAGGAATGTTTTTGTCGAGGATTTTTTCCCAGTTTTTTCCATCGACCATCTACCGCATGGAATACATAATTCAAGAAACTTTTCGACTATGCACGAATGCATCGCCTTGTTGGAGCAAAAATGTAGATTAAATATTGGGACATCCAACTCTTCACTTTAACCTCATTTCCTTTTTACTATTTCTGCATCGATATGCTTGTTAAATTTTGAACCGGTTGAACTTATGTATATACGATAAAATAAACAAAAAGGAGATTTGCCAAAAGACAAAATTTTGGACATGTTCAAATCCACAGCAAGTGCAGACGTCAAAATGAATGTGACTCAAATGGTGGGATTTACCTTTGAAATAATGGAAAACATTGTTGGAACGAAGAAAATGATGGTTACCAGTATTTTCTCCTTTTTCACACACATTTTTTTTTTTTTTTTTTCAAATTTTTTTTTTATCCTTAAAGTCCCTAAAGCTCGGAATGGTATAGTAAAACGGTAAGAGCGTACACACAATCCATGTACAGACCAGTTTTTCGACAGGATGATGAAGCATAACGAGAGCTGCTGCCACTGTGTTATGGACCTCTGGTGGAACGTGGGGCATTTTATACAACTCGTCGATAGCTTCTCGAATCGTGGGCAGATAAAGTTGGTAGCCTGTAAGGGTGAAAAATCTAACATTATGATGATTTCACTCGTCTGAAATTGTCTTTTACCAGGATTGTTACCAGTATTTCGGTCATAACTTGGCGACAGTTCACTTTCGAGCATATATTGGATTTTACCCGCTCTAGAATGGAACTCTGTAGTGCCTTGTCCAACAACAATCCAACAATAAACATGCCGCCAGCGGAAATTAAACCGCCTTCGTTTTCTTTACCTACAAATTCAACGATTACTCAGCTGTAGGCCGTATTTCGGTCAAAGTCACGGAAAAAAAAGATAACGAATCGATATCTTCATTTCTTTTACCAGTGCCAGTATTTGGTCTGTAGTGCCATGCTTTAGGCACTTTCACATGATTATATCGGCCAAGAGCCATTGAACCTGAATTCCTTTGATAGAAATTAAATAGGCACACCTGTGAGCAACGAATGACCCCTTTAGCGGTCATAACATAATCGTTATGGCATAAGGGACTCAGAGGCAGCATTTTTCTAGTAAAGGCTTTATTGGACCTGCAAAGATCTCTATACAACGAGTCCAGAATCACTTAATTTTTTGGCTTTTATGATATAATTTAAGGTATGTCACAACAGGTCGTGCACCTATCCAAGTCCGAAGGTCAGCAAGAGTACTGGTGCTGCTAAACGCAGCACACTTTTAAAGCAACTTGGTGCATTCCAGAGTAAACATTTGCAGATACAATGACTAGTGTTGAGGGAAGAATGAATCCTGTCATCCTGACTTCAATTCTAGAAAAAAAAAAGATTCTGGACTACAAGCCATGGATTTTACATACGCTACCGATGATCGGCCCATTTGTTTGTATTTCAGAATCTAAACTCGTTTACACCTCTTTGTACTTGAGACAGGATACTCCTTCGATGTTTAATTATTGTGAACACATTAGTGCTTTTTATAGGCATATCAATACTATAGACACGTAAGCAAAAGCAAAAGACAAAAAAATTGAGGGAAAGAAATCCTGTTGTCTTTTAACATTATAGCAAACATGCTAACTTGTAATAAGCAATTCCTCCTACTGCAAATGATTAAAGTGGCCTTCTACTTGACGGAGAAGGTCGTCTTTTCGAAACGAACACACAAACAAATCTCGATAAAAGCATTACCATCAATAGCCAGAATCTTTTTCCTAAAGTCTAACAATTCCTCTACCTCGTCAACCAAAGCAGCCCGGTACCTGTACTTTAAGACACGTAGTAAGGTGTCGTTCAGAACCGAGAGATTACGTCTCTTTATGCAGTCAGTTATATCTGGGAAAAAGGACCGATAAAAAGGCATATGAGTATGAAACGAAAAATACAATGAAACTACATGTAATAAATCTCTAGTTTTGGCGCCGAGTCCCCGTAACTGAGTGGCTTTAAGTAAACCATGCTACACAACTTAGCTCTCTCCCATGGGACTTTGTTTCGACCATGTTTATGTGGGAAAGCGGTCAGTATCAGATGTACTACTGATTAAAGAAACTCCAGGACTAGATACTGGTCCTGTGGCCCCTAAAAATACCTGAATATACATTTCAAAAAAGGCGTCAGACACTTAAACAACAAACTACCTATGCAGGTAGGTTCTCTCATATATTCAAATATATATTATGCAGATCTACCTTGTGTTTTTTTGCAGTGGATGAATAAGCAACAGGCAGTAGAGAATGATGCATGGGCAGCAGTAAATATTTTTGTAAATTGAAAAAATACTTGTAATTAGCAATATTGTCTTCTTGCATGTTTTTAAAAAAGGGGGCTAGATGGAAAAAAGTTGTCTGAGAAGGTAATGAGTCACAGCAAATTTCCTTACCCGTTTTCAGTTTGATATATTCCATTTTCACTTTACAAGCAGCAATGTCCTCATTGGTGACTTCGAACCCTAGGAGTAAACACCTGTCAACCGCAGTACTCATTTCAGTGTGGTTTTCACTTTGCAGTGCCCGAACTAACTCATTTTTAGCGAATTTCATCTTGGGTCCCTAAACAGAAAATTGGATTTAAAGAACACAATCCAAAGAAAGGCACGTCCTGGTATTGTTCAAACGCAGGAAAGACAAGCATGTAAAATGTCGGCGTGATGTATCGGAAGAAGTTTAAAAAAAAAAGTATCATAAATCTTTGAAAATTTTTCTTTTGCGGGATTTGGGGGGATTAGGTACTGTATATAGTTATTTATTTCGAAAAGCCTACGTGCATGTCGATACAGAAATGTGAGAAAAAACAACCCGAAGTGAACTTGGAAACCTCTTCAGTGTTTTGCAAAGTAATCTTTGTGAGGCTATGACTGTGACATAGGACTCCTTTTTAGAAGAACATATTTCATTATATCCAATACATATGAGCCATGCTGTGTGAAAAAGGGGTTTAATGCATATGTAAAAATATCGTTAAACATTCCATTGACTTTATACATGTTGCAAGCTTCGCAGTGGTCAAAAGAGGTTGTGTACTGCTCTGGCTTAAGGTACAGCAAGAATACATTGATGTAAAGTATAGGAACCATGATCTGGGAACAGGCCTTTTAATCCTTTCCCAAACGACAAATTTTGGACTGGTCCAAACTGAAAGAGTTTGCAGACGACACTTCTAAATTTGATGAAAATGGCAGAAAGTTCTCAAAAAGGGTAGAAAACACTGTGGGAAAAGGAGAAATTGCTCGTTACGCGCAATTTCTCCTTTTCCCACAGTGTTTTCAAAAGACTTGTATTGCAGACACGTGAAAACCAGGGCTTGTTTGGGAAAGGGTTAATGCATCCCTGTTATCCATTAAAACTAGCAAGTCAGCACATAGTTCTTGATCCTTAGAATTCTCATAATAAAATCCAAGGTCATCCTGCGCAGACTCACCTGAGTCGATATCTTTTTTGCAGATGCATTAAACCCCCTTTTCATATGGCTCAATTATGAATATAGCATTGGAATATAGCATTGGAAATTGCTTTAACGATTAAGCTGCTAAGCCCGACTCATTGACTTTTTGAACAGTGTAGATCAAGATCAGACTGCACGTTCTGTGCAGTCTGATCTTGATCTACACTGTTCAAAAAGTCAATGTTGGATCTACACTGTCCCGTAAGGAGACTCTTTTCTCTAAAAACTAAGTATCGGGTTGTTACTATCGGCTTGGAAATATTTTTTAAAACTTATTTAGGAGGATAAGAATTAAGCACCAATGAAGACCCAATCACTTATTTCATGATGATACTATAAATACCTGTCTTGTGTAATCATCGTATGGTCTTAACAGATAATAGCAGACATCCTTCGTTGTTCCTTGCTTTTTAGCTTTCATATTCAGAGGCCTGTCTTCAAGCTCAGTCGATCGTATTACCAAAGCATAGTCTCCATCCTCTTTTATTTCTACTTGGATTTCTAGTTTTTTAGTCAATCGATCTTTGGAAACAGAAACCCAGTCTTTCATTCCATGCTGAGATATTTCAGGTGCAAGTGCATGGTTGGAATTGTCCGTTTGTGGAGAAGAGTTTCTACTCTCTTTTAGTTGTCTTGAACTTTCGTTCGATTGTCTCGGTTTTCCAATGATTTCTACTGTGTACTCAGTATTTTCGACGAATTCCCTCGACACATCAAAAATGATACTTATAATACGAGGTTGAATGAGTTTTGTTTTCTCCTCTATCACAGATTGATAAGTAATGATGCCTTTCGGTTTTGAAGGTACGAGAAGCCCAGCGCTCTGTGATTTAGGACCTGGTCCCCAGCCGTCTATGCCAGCATTTAGGGGTAACAAAGATACATCACGATTTTCTGTGCATGTAAGATGGAATCGTGAAAGATTGTAAAAAGTATTGTGTATTCCTCCAGATATCTCAAACAAATAAGTACCTCTACATGGGAGAGCTATTTCAAACACGGCACGATCATTACATCGGTGGTAAAAGACAAACAATGAAATATTTTCATCTCTGATTCTGTGATCATCAGCCTGTTCGATTTCAATAGCTGTAAGCTTATGGCGAAACAGCAACTTCCTAGACAGTTCCGGTATCATTTCTAATTGTATTTTTATAATATCACCGCTTGTTTGCAAACAGCTATAAGGAGAACTGACAAGTTGCAAATTAAGTTTGAAGAAAGCTGGAGACATATACGGCAACAGCTTAAATTGTTCTTTCGTGTTTAAAATACTTTCCACAGCTTTTGGGTTGTCGTTCACGTTCTGATCAGTTTGCCTCGGTAAAAGCTGCCATTTGCGGTCGAAAGCATGGCATCGGTACTTAAAAAATTCTGGCTTTGGCATGAAATAATCGTCTTGTATAAGATATTTTACAGTTCGTGCGTTTGGCTTTTGTAAACTAAGTAAAGTATCGTTGAAATCCTTTTCTTTTTGTACGTCTTCCTCTATCAGAATCTTGTTATCTTTTTCTTTCATGGCCTCATATGTTCCTCTGCAGGCCCAGAGAGGATGAATAAGCTGCCAGCTTCTGTCAACATAAACAGCACACCAGTGTCCTTCAATCATATCATGCACAGGGTCGCCCGGTTTATAGTGGCCACCCTTTTCTATACCATGGATGATGACGCATGGAATATTTGCGGCTCTGTAAGAAAAGGTTAGTGAGTCAAGTGAAAACTTAGCAATACATTAAGAACCCAGAGTTATAGACCACAGCCAGTACTTTCGGTGACGACACATTACCTCCTAAACCAAATTTTCAATTTGGATTCACTAATAAATCAAACACTGTCTGTCAGCGGGAGAGAGAAAGAGGCAAAGACAGACACGGATGGACACACAGAGAAACAGACAGAGACAAAAACAGGCACGGACGGACACACACAGAAACATACAGAGACAGACAAGGACGGACACACAGATACATACACGAAAACAGAGGGAATTAAACGAAACAGAGAGAGAGAGAGAGGACTGAAAACAATGAAATATTGACATAGTAACAGGCTTAGAAAAATACTCAGAGGCAGAGATTTAGAGACGCCGCATCATTAAAAAAAAGAAAAACAGAGATATGGAGACAGGCATGGCGATAGTGAGACAAATTCAGAGAAAGCACTTACCTCATCAAGAGAGTGTATGCTGAAGTCAAAGTCAATGATTTATTTCTTATATGTTGCACCAACCCAGCAGGTGACGCAAGAGTGGCTGTTACAGGTTTTAGACTTGCTACATCCTGATCACAGAACCAAGCTGTGATACCTCGTACAAAGCAAACGTCAGGGTAGTGGGAATCGAGAACTTTCTGAGCTAGATAACTGAACAGGCTTTGAAAGGATTCTCCATGCTGGGGATCTGCCTTTGAATGAATGAATGATTGAATGAATGATGTTTTAAGGCACATCGACAGCTTTGGTCATTTAGCGCGCATATCTGTGTTAAAAGATGACTAAAGCTTTTATATAGAACGATAGAAAGAAGGTTCATAGCATAGTGCATGGGACATGGTCTGTAAAAAGGGGTTTCAATGCATTTACTAAAAATATCGACTTGGATCGAAACCTGTAGCTTTCGGTAATTTTATGCATTTGGAAGGTTTATTCCACCATATGATTGAGTCAGTTCTCTGTCAAAATGGATCTATTTTATGGACCGACTTGCTTGGTATATTGCATTGCAAAGATGCATTTAATACCCCTTTTTCCAGAGCTCTGCTCATATGTTTTAGGAAATCACTACTTTAAAAGAAAGTAATATGAAAATGAAATCATTGCTTCCCAAAATAAGCTTGCGACAACCAGAATCAAGGAATTAATCAAGAAATACTGTTGATAAATAACTTCTGGGAATGAAATCTCCCTTTTCCCGAAGAAGGTTGCTACTTAATATATATGTCGGAACAAGTGGAAAGTCTGTTAAAACTATGTTAAAGGACAACAATATCTCAGTCCTTTTCCTAAACCTATTATTTGACACTCATAAGAATTCTTTGTCGATTCGGTGAAACCCAGGAAATACATGAATATGTGAGCTGTCGCCGTGATATGACTGAAATAATGTTGAAAGCGGCGTAAAACACCATTTAATCAATTAATCAATCAATCTTTGTCGATTCATTACCTTTTTTTTTTTTTTTTTTTTATTTATTCATTTTTTTTTTTTTTTTTTTTATTTATTCATTTTTTTTTTTTTTTTTTTTTTTATTTATTCATTTTTTTTTTTGTGCGCTAAATGACCCTAGATATCGATAAGTCATAAAACACCATACATTCATCAGTTCATAAGAATTCTTCTAATTAAATTTCAGTTCATCGTTCGCTATGTACTACATGTCGTTCTCATAAATTAAATGGAAACAGATTTTCAAGATGCTCTAAATAAGACATTTACTAAAGCAACTATGATTAAAATTACTAAACCGTAATGACCTAGTTAAAAGAGTAGTTTCCCGACTGCTAAACTTATATTTTCTACAAAAGTCTTCTCCACTTGACAATATCACGAAAGAGAAAACTTGTATCAGGATGGTGATATTGGAAAAACAATAAATGATTAGTGTCACTGAAGGAAATGACTGTCCTTTTTTTTCTTGCAATATGACGAATGTACCTAAAAATTTGCCACAAAGCGTTCCACGGCTATCATAAACGATTTTTTTTCAAAGAATTAATTGTCAGACTCTTGAAAGTTCATTTAAGTTTAAATTTATAAAATAGTTCCTATATTTTTTCTCACCTGATGAACAAGTCTTTATGTGAATACTTCGGAAAGAGTGCAATGTGCAGCAGTGCTGCAGAAATCGAAATCTACGTATATGTGAACCAGCCGCCGTTTCAAATCCGGATTATTGTTAAATACAGCGCTAAAGTTTAGACAAAGTACCAAATCTTTTCTTACATCTCTTGCATGTTGATCAATTTCCCCGAAAGAAATTTTCTTCTGTTTATTGTGTTGTTGCCCCACTTCTTCCGATCCTTCCTGGAGGTTCGAGCCTGTTTCATTCGCAGTTTCTTTGTCATTGGTATCAGGCGCAAGTCGTATCTCTCGAATGCCATCCTCTACACCTTCTGCCTTTTCATTTCCCTCAATCTGTGACTCATCAAGTTTGTTATTCTGGCCATTAACGATACTGCCGTCAGATATGATTTTACCAGTCTCTATCGCGGCTTGTTCGTCAAGACTACGATTAGCGATCTCCTTCACTTGTTTCCAGTTCATGTTACCATCTTTGTTCTCTGAATGGTCTCGAATCTTGTAATTCTTCAATAAGTCCGGAAGAAAGAATTTCGGAGGTTCCGGTTGTGGATATGCCGGCTTTGTTGCCGGTACCGGAATCTAAAGCCAGAAACTGCATTATTTATTCATTTCTTTCATACTTGTTGTGCTTTGAATCTGACAGCTTTTGAAAATATTCAGACAAAACAAGAAGTTGAACTTAGTGTGCCATTTTCCTTTGTCACAAAGTTTACACATAATTGATGTTGATTATAAATATTCCAAATTGATGTTATCGTTGTCGTCTGCTGTAAGTTCATTGTCAGAAGGGAAAACATATACTGTTTACAAACAGACAAAATTTAGACTGGTCCAAGTAGAACGCTTTTGAGAGATAATAATGATGAAAATTGTCTGAGAAAGGGAAGAAAACAAGGTGGGAAAAGGTGAAAATGCTGGTTACCACCATTTTTCTCCCTTTTTCACACTATGCTTTCAATAGCTTTCTTCTTCATAAGGTTCTTTTCAACTCGCGATTGTGTAATTATTTTGAATTCACTCCTTTGCAGAATCAAAAGGATCGACGAAACCCATGCTCATTTAGGATGTAACCATTTACATTACAACATACTTTAGACTTCTAGATTTCGGTGATTTTGAGGACGGATTAGATCAAGATAGGGCTACAGAATACGCAGTCTGACTTTGAATCTACACTGCCGTTTTTGTTTGAGATATTACTCTAAAACAAACCCTTGAAATTGCAATGATTAACCCTTAAGCTGCTAAGGGCGACTTGCTGACCTTTTGCGGACAGCGTAGATCAAGATCAGACTGCACAGAACGTGCAGTCTGATCTTGAATCTACACTGTCCGATAAGGGGATATCTTTCCTCCAAAAATACCTTCGAAATAACAAAATCTGGGCTTTTTTAACGGTTTGAAATTTTCATATCTTTTATTCAGCAGGATGAGGGTAAAGATGTACTACTGACAGAATATTTCCATTGAATTATTTAGTACGTTGAGGCTAAAACAATTGAGCCATGTTCTGGAAAAAAGGGGGCTTAATGCATCCCCGTGATGCAGTTTACCTTGCAAGCCATTGTATGATTGTGGATCTATAAAACCCATTTTTTCAAGGAACCAGCTGAATCATGAGGTAGACTTGTCCTTTGACCTGCAGAAAATTGACCAATAGCAAAAAGTTTCGGCCCAGGTCAGCCTGCGCGGACTGCGCAGGCTGACCTGGGTGGATACTTTTTGCAGATGCAGTAAGCCCCATTTTTACAGAGCATGGCTCAATAATTTGTGGTTTGTTAAATTGGATATGTACGTATTGTAAATACGTATTGTTAACTTTTGATTTCTTTGAACATTCTTTTGTACAATTGATCTACAATAGCTTTTGTAGAAAATATCTACTTACTACATTAAGTGTTGAAACGTGTTTAGAAATGTTATAATTAAGAATGTAAAGTTAGCATACTTGAGTCTATTCAATAATAGACAAATTGCAAACCTCGTTTACCCACTCCTCTGTTTTCGTCTGCTGTGAGCCCATTTTTAGGAAAATGTTGTCTGCTACATGTGTAAGTCCAGCAGCTTCAAAGTACAGTACATTTCACAGAATCAATTTGTTTTACATTTGCTTGAATAAAACTCAAATAGTTGTCATTTCACACATTGCCTATATTTTGTTTTCATTTTGTTCTTACGCATTAAATATTTCAGTCCAATTTGCTTTTAAATGAGTCATGCTCTGCGAAAAGGGGGCTTAATGCATCTGCAAAAAGTATTCACCTATGTCAGCCTGCGCGGACTTCGCAGGCTGACCTGGATTGCTGCTTTTCTTTTTTTGAAATCAATTTTCTGCTTGTCAAAGGACCATTCTACCTCATGAATCTGTCGGTTGTTTTAGACAAAAAGGACTTTATGGATCCACAATTATGTGTTGACTTGCGCGGTAGAGAGATTCATTAAACCCCTTTTTGCCAGAGCATGGCTCAAATGTATTTAAAAGGCTGCTTTCTCATGTTACATTCGTATTCAGTCAAGCAGTAATTTATGCCTTTGTGTTAACGTTTTCGCCGCTAAATAGATAAGTCGAGTCCAATTACTCGATCAAAAATATTTATGGCAAGTAATCAAGGGCTGTGAGTTCGAATCCCAGCTCTACCTGACATTGCTCGAGGATTAGTAGTTGTCATCGCCAAATTGTCGTTTCTTTCTCATCGCTGGGAAGTATTTTAGATCTGTCCTGCAATATTAAGAAAAAAAAAAACATAGCATAATGTTTTGACTTTTGCACCTCTAGTGCTTCTTGCGGCAGTGGGTTGAAAAAATGACCACAGGAGCGACGGGATACATGTTTAAACAATTTATTTCTTCGAAAGACTTTAAAAATAACAAATCTGTCGACATAGAACAACCAAAATATCACATATATTACATGTATACATATCAAACTAACTAGCAGTAAGTACAAATGAGCCGTTCTCTTCGAAAAGGGGGTTTAATGCATCTGCAAATGGTGTGGACTCATGTAAGCCTGAACGGTCCGCACAGGCTGACCTGGGTCGAACGTTTTTTTTTTCTTTTTTGATTTGGTATTGGTCACATTTCTGCATTTCGAAGGGCCCTTCAAACTCCACCAGGGCCCGTATTCACCAACCATTCTTAAGCATATTCGTAGTCTTATTCTCCAAGATTGTCCAAGTTTGAAAGTAACACAACTTCTGATTGGCTAAACCAAATGGTTTAGCCAATCAGAGGTTGTGCTACTTTCAAATCCAGAAAATGTTGGAGAATAAGACTAAGAATGTTCTAAAGAATGGTTGGTGACTAAGGACCCAGGTCTAGTCGATTGCTAGACTAAACGGGGTCCGTATTCACCAACCATTCTTAAGAACGTTCTTAGTCTTATTCTTCAAAATTTTCTACATTTGAAAGTAACACAACTTCTGATTGGCTAAACCAAATGGTTTATCCAATCAGAAGTTGTGTTACTTTCAAATGTAGAAAATCTTGAAGAATAAGACTGAGAATATTCTTAAGAATGGTTGGTGACTACGGACCCGGGTTTTAAGGATCCACAACTATGTAATGACTTGCATGGTACCATGCATCACGGAGATTTATTAAACTACCGTTTCCCAGAGCATGGCTCAAATATATGAGCAATCTCACAATTTATCGAAATTGGAGCCGTATTAATTCTTTACCAAACGACAAAATTCTAGACGAGCCCAAATTGAAAGCATTTGCAGACGACAAGATAAATATGACTGAAAAAATGAAATTTGTTTCGGGAAAGGTAGAAAACATTGTGGGAAAAGGAGAAAATGCTGGTTACCAGCATTTTCTCCTTTTCCCACAATGTTTTCAAAAGGCTTCTTTCTCAGGGTCGTTAAAAGTCGGGATTGTGTGGTAAAGAGTTAATCAACAGTCCTGAATTATCTGTCTCAAGAGGTTTTTTCTCTAAATTTCAAAGTACTGAAATTTCTGATTGGCTTGGTTTAGCCAGTTAGGACATTTTCTATTCTATTAAATTTGGAATTAAACTTAGTCTGTTATTTAAAACGTTTGGTAGATATAGGGCGGTTGCACATGCGAGGCCCGATTAATTGGCACAATAGCGCGTGTTGTCTGACCGTGGACTCTGATCTAGGCTGTTAAGTGTTCGAATTTCAACTCCGCCTGTTCAGTAGCTTAGTGGTAAGTTTTAGGATTTGAAATCCGGAGGACCTTAGTTCAATCCTCACTCGGAGCACTGGGGTTTTCGTGGGAGTGTCTTTAGGCAAGACACATCGGAGCCCTAGCCTAGTACTGGTGATACCAAGGACATACATGAATAAATGACTTGTCTCCGTGACAGAAATACCGACTGGAATAGTGTTAAAAGCGGCTAAAATACATGTACCATTCAATCAATCGAACAGTCGATGAAAATATGAAAGTGTCTTTTTGGCTGCAAAAGGGATAAAGTAAATGAATGATAACTGAGCCATACTCTCTGAAAAGGGACTTAATGCATCTGCAAAAAGTATCGACCCATGTCAGCCTGTGCAGTCCGCGCAGGCTGACATGGGCCTAAAACTTTTGCTATCTTTAATGTTTTCTGCATGTCAAAGGACCAGTTTACCCTCATGTTTAACCCTTTGGCTGCTTATCGCGACTCACTGACCTTTTGCGGACAGCGTAGATCAAGATCAGACTGCACAGAACGTGCAGTCTGATCTTTGATCTACACTGTCCGATAAGGAGATATCTTTCCTTCAACAATCCCATTGAAACAGGAAAGTTTTGGGCTTATACGATCGGCTTGAAAGTTTCATTTCTTTTATTCAGCAGGATAAGGGTTAAGTCAGTTGTGAAACAAAATGGATTTTTCAGGGTCCATGGTTATGTGACGACTTGCTTGGTATAATGTATCACGGAGATGCATTAAACACCCCTTTGCCAGAGCATGGCTCAATTTTATTTGAAGTACACAATCTAATCCGCGTAAAGCCCCTCAGACAAAGACGAACAAGTCCATTAACATCAATTCGGTAGGTTTAGTAAAATATCTAAAATTGCGCACATTACCGCTATCATGTGTCGGACTTTGTTATTCTTTTTTCTTCGCCAAACCGTTTCTTTTAAAGTAACATAGAACAGACTGAAACTAGTTCAACTAACAAAACTTACAAGGAACACCAAGTGACAAAATAATCTACCCTGTTACCTCCATTTCTTGACTAAGCTTCAATTTTGGTACCATATCATAAAGCAAATGTATAAATATCTAAACCCGAAAGCTGCTAGACTGGACCGTTCAATCTTTTGCGGATAATGTAGATCAAGATCAGACTGCACTTATCGTGCGATCTGATATTGGATCCACACTATACGCTACATAGTGTATTTTATTTGTTGAAAGTGTTTCGTAATCGCATCACTTTGGTCTGAATCAATGGCTTTAAATATTGATTTGAATAAAATAATAATAGTTGCCAAAAATAAACAAAACGGGTGTTAAAATGTATTTAAATTAAATAATACCGTTCAAAAGTATGGAAATTATTGTGAAGATGACAATCTGTTATTGTACAGTCAGTCCAAGTGTTAGCCGCTGGCAAATAAATTAATTTCAAAACTGGGTTAAAAGTTGCCAGTTCACTCTATCGTTTGTTTACTGTTGGCATGGTTTTAAAAATTCATTTTTTCTGTCAGCGACCAACACAGATTGTCATTTTCGCAGTATCTCCCATACTTTTAAATGATATGATCTAAATTTTAATGCATTTTAACACCTGTATTGATTATTTTTGGCTGCTATAAGGCCTTTAATGTAGCAGCTTAAGCGTTAACATGCATATTTTACAGATATAAACAAATCGAAACAAGGAAACAAATGAAATAAGCTCATCAGATATAATCGTCTATTAGACACTTCAAACATTCTTATTACAAACATATAAAAATACATGTCACAACCGTAAAACAATTAGGAAGCAGTTATAGGCTGCTTCTCGTTATGCTTAACCAGTAAGCTGCGAAGCGCGGCTCACTGACCTTTTGCGGACAGTGTAGATCAAGATCAGACTGCACGCAGTCTGATCTTGGATCTACACTGTCCGATAAGGCGATATCTTCCCCCCAAAATAGCACTGAAATAGCAAAATTTGGGTTTTTACTGTCGGCTTGAAAGTTTCATTTAACTTATTTCGCAGGTGAAGGCGTAACCCATACTAAACGACCCTGAGCAGGAAGGCTTTAGAAAACATTATTGGAAAAGGAGTATATGCTGATACCGGTCAGCATTTTCTTCTTTTCCCACAATGTTTTCTATCTATCCTAGAACGTAAGCTCATTTGTACCAATTATAAATCTGTCGTCTGCAGGTGTTTCGAGATTGGAAAAGACTTACATTTGTCGTTTGGGAAGGGTTACGGTGAGGCCTAAATTCGATGCTTGCAAACTAAATTTTAGTGTGGGCAAAAAATGCGTTTTAAGTTATCAGTATTCGGCGGGTATAGACCCACGTACTAGCCTGAAATCACCTGAATCTAAGAATTCACCAACACTTTAGTGCTATCAAGCTGGCAGGTTTTTTTTCATATTAACCCTTAGGCTACTGAGCGCAACCCACCGACCTTTAGCGGACAGTGTAGATCAAGATCAGACTGCACAGACGTGCAGTCTGATCTTGGTCTACACTGTCCGATATGAGATGTTTTTTTTTTTCTACAAGAAGTAAGTTTGAAATAGCATTATTCTGGATTTTGTACTATCCGCTTGAAAGTTTCATCTAAGTTTTTTAGCAGGCTAGGGGTTCAGGTAAGAAATGGATTATGCTTCTAGCACAGTAATGAAAGAATTTTCTACATTTGACTGAATAATGACCAGTTATAGATCATTCGACAACAGCTGTTTTTTTTTCCCCGTTAACTTATTCTGATGTATTTTTTCTAATTTTTTTTATTCAAAGGGAGGTAATCTCTTACTTATTTCAGTAATGAAAATAGAGTGGTTATTTAAGTACAAACAATAATTTTCGAAAGTCAAAACAAAGAAAAAAAATGTTATCCGATTAAGTTTATATAACTATTTCTCATTTCGATAAAATTAAATTTTTGAGGATGTAACTTAAACAGACCCTGCGTTGCTAAGTGGCAAAGTGTAGGACTCGTGACCTGGAAGCCCAGGGTTCGAGCCTCGCTGGATCCATTACGTTTTTCGAGGGAGTGCCCTCGGGAAAGACACCTCAGAGCCCTTGCCTAGTACTCGTGAAACCTAGGACTTACATGAATATGTGAGCTGTCGCCGTGATATGACTGAAACAATGTTGAAAGCGGCGTAAAACACCATTCAATAAATCAATAAACAGACAAAGCTGTTCCCCATCGCCCATATCTAACTTTTATAGCAGCCGAGTTTATCGAACCATTGACCATCTCAATGTAGCTGCTTACATCATGGCATCATTCGGCACCATGCTGTTGATACAGCAGTTTCTACTGTATATCTCAGTCATGGGTGCTTCCCATCGTTCAGAAATAAACTTAGAACATTTTACCTTGATCGCATGTTTTCTCAAACAGTATCATCTAAAAATTATGACATAGAGACACAAATAAGTGCCGTAAAATAGGTTGATATTTTTATTTCACTATACCGTCATAAGTAATAAATAGCGCGTTTCTCTGTTCGAAACTTATTTTAGAAATAATTTGTAAAACAGTTATTTCTGGGACAACTTTGTAAACGATGACTTTGAACAAACACTTGTTAGGTATGGCTTAACCCTTTACCGCACAATGACGCCTTTTGACGCCCCTGGGAAAGAAACCTTTTGAAAACATTGTGGGAAAAGGAGAAAATGCTGGTAACCAGCATTTTCTCCTTTTACCACAATGTTTTCTACCCTATCAAAGAAAAATTGCACCATTTTAGCCAAATTGAAATTGTCGTCTGCAAATGCTTTCAATTTGGAGAATGCTAACATTTTGTGGTCTGGTGAAGGGTTAACACTAAGACTTGATACATGTGTTCGGCGCTCTGGAAAAAAGGGGTTTAATGCATGTTCGTGATGCATTATACTTAGAGAGTCGTCACATAATTATAGGACGACCGACTGAATCAAGAGGTGCACTGGTCCTTTGACATGCAGGAAATTTACCAAAAGCATAAAGGTTCGAATGCGCAGGCTGACCAGGTCGATACTTTTTTCTTCAGGTGCATTAAAGCCCCTTTTCTTGGAGAATGGCTCGTGTATATCATCGTAACGAGCATTGCTTTTGGTGTCACAATGTTTTCAAAATGCGTCTACGGCAAGAGGCAAAAGATATTTGCAGAAAGTAATTAGTTAATGGATAATACTTTTAAACTTTTTGACTTGGTTTGTGACATGACTTTAGCATGGACATGTACCATTTTGTTACAGCAATGATTTGATAAAGCACTGCACCCCAAGACAACATCATGCTTTGGACTTTTTTCAGCATTCAATAGAGCTCCAGATAGAGGGAGTTATTTTGATTTCAAAATTGAAAATTATAACCACTCCCCAATAAACCCTACGTTATGGGTACTCATTAGAATCGTCTCAGCGACATTGGGTTTGGAAGAGAAATAATTGATTTAGAATACTTTCACTCCCTCTTATCTGGAGGTCTGATTTAAGTAAGGAAGGCGTGACAATTCTACTCTTTAAAAATTAGACACTCAAATTGTATGTAAATGCGAACATTCTTTTTTACAACATTATTATATAAGAAATTTGTATAGATGTATTATTACAGTCCAACTTGTACAAGCAAGCACCTAATGGACACTAAAGAAGTGTCCCCTGAAAGAAGGTACTTTTCAGCGTTTTTGCCTTCTCTGGAACTCTTTATATACACTTTCTTTATACAGGTCGCTTGCTTCCTTGAGGTGGCCACTAAAACAGCTTTTCCTATGATTCAAAATTTGAGTTAGTAATTATTTATATGACCATGGCAGTAAACTCTGACCGCCCGATATACATTGCTTCTGTCTAAAACAGTTTTATACTTGAATTCAGCTTTCAGTGATTGCTTTTTAGTTACTGTACAATGACAAACTTTAAGGACTGCATAAATGCTCAAAGTTTCATGTAATTCTTCGGTTCGGTTCCAGGTTCAAAAACGTTAGTGACGGCCATCCTTCTCTGTGGTTCGAATATGCCGTAACACGATACCTGGCCATGGGTATGTTTTCCATGTAGAATAATGAGCATCTGAAAACCAAGGAGAGAATATTAACCCTTTCCCAAACAAGCCCTGGTTTTCACGTGTCTGCAGTACAAGTCTTTTGAAAACACTGTGGGAAAAGGAGAAATTGCTCGTTACGAGCAATTTCTCCTTTTCCCACAGTGTTTTCTACCCTTTTCGAGACCTTTCTGCCATTTTCATCAAATTTAAAATTGTCGTCTGCAAACTCTTTCAATTTGGACCAGTCCAAAATTTGTCGTTTGGGAAAGGGTTAAATAAAAAAGTGTTGTGGTAAAACTGATATCAATGTTTGAAATGAAAACAATATTATCAAAAATGTCTGTTACATGTACGTAACTGATACTATAGGTTCCGTTTTGTGACTTTTTATGTCAACTTCTGTCGGAGAATTTCATTTGAATGCATTGCCATATCGAAAACACCAAACTCATATAATCTTGTAGTAACTTTCCTGGGTCTTGTATTTGATTCGAGCAATGTGCGAAAATTTGATATCGCGCGAGACTGGTCGAGCGAGTTGTCAAAATTTTATTACGCAGCGAGAAGCGAATACAAACACTAGGAAAGTTGAGATCATCGTTTCTCCTTGTACACCAATGGGAGATGATCTTTAAAATTTTGAGAATGAGAAAACGACGTCATTTAACCCTTTCCCAAACAAGCCCTGGTTTTCACGTGTCTGCAGCACAAGTCTTTTGAAAACACTGTGGGAAACGACAGTGTTTTCTACTCTTTTTGATAACTTTCTGCCATTTTCATCAAATTCAAAATTGTCATCTGCAAACTCTTTCAATTTGGACCAGTCCAAAATTTGCCGTTTGGGAAAGGGTTAAACGAATAGAAGTTTGCTAAAATCCAATCATGCACGTTATGTTTTGGTACAAATACTTGGTGTGTGTCTCCCCAAATCAGCTTCTATATTGTAGAATAATTCTTTTGTTAGATGTGAGTTTTTCCAATTGTTCTTGTAAATACAGAAACCTTTGATCATCATATCAAACACGTATCAAAACGGAAATAGAAATTCCTCTTACTCCACCTTGACATTTCTTTCAAAACATTAATCACACAAATGATAACCGCAATTCTTGTTTTGATGTCTACCCTTCTTACATTCAGACAGTGACCTGTAAACCTGATCAGGATAGGAGGATAGAAAATATCTTGCGTTGAAAAGAGCTGGCTTGTTCCAAGCGAATACTTCTTTTCCATTCATTTTAAAAGCTGAAGGGGCATAAAAATCAATTCATCCCCGTTCACGCATTGGTCCAATCGAAATACTTACTGATTTATACAGAAAGAGAGCATAATATGAACATTGAAACCATGGCTAAATGTATGGTGTTAAAGATGTCTTTTGTGTTTGAGGTTGTTCCACTGGAAGGAGATTCTGAAATACAGATATGAATAATACTGTTAGTATACTCTGACTTACACGCAATATTTAGTTGCTTGACGATTTGCTTTTTATTGCATTAGCAGTTACATGTTGATCACATAAGCATTCTTTTTAACTCTTTCACTTCTCACTCCAGAAATTCCACTTTTTTCTCGCTCGTAAAAGTAGATTTCCACGGCTACTGAAGATTACTTTTGTCATAGAAAAGTACCATGTAGCGGATGGTGTAGATCAAAGATCAGACTGCACGTTCTGTGCAGTCTGATCTTGATCTACGCCATCCGCAAAAGCTATTTAAATCGCCATTGGTAATGAAAGAGTTATGGGTCGTTAAAATTCGGAATTGTTTGGAGTTAATCGTCGTGGACAGTTGACGCTGGAAAAACCTATAATAACTTACATGCAATAAGTTTAAAATGAAAATGATAAAATAAAATCAGCCGTGATCGATAATTATGATTCGAGTGGCTCCTTTACACGTGTCCAAGTGGTTAAGGCAAAAGATTTGCAATCTGGAAATCCAGGTCCGATATCACGCTTTTGGCGCTGGTCACGTGAGAGAATCCTTGGGCATTGCACTGTAGAGTCAATGTCTACTTATACTAAACCCAGGAGTTATATGAGTACAAATGCTGTTGCTGCGCTGCGATATGACAGCAAAACTGTTGAAGTGCACCTTAACATTGGAAGATAATTTAATGCTATATGGCCCGCAACATGCGAAATGAGACATTCGGACATTTGCGTAAAGTGTCGTCCCGGATTAGCCTGCGCAGTCTGCAGAGGCTAATCCGGGACGGCACTTTACGCCTACATAAGATTTTTTTCATACAGTACACTTTCTTGAAACAGAAAATGGCACAAAAACGGAAAGTGTTTTCTCGGATTAGTCACAGACTCCACAGGCTGATCTTGGACTACACACTTTTACGCATAGGTCCGAAGGCCCCTTTTCGTGTGTCGCACGCCATTATATCCTTTTTACTGTGTTGTTTTAATCCCTGAAACATTACCTGTAGGTTTTTTCGTGTCCGCCTGATAATCTTGTTGAGGTACATCGATCATATCATGGATCTCTGTGTAAAGACGGATGACATAAATAAATTGAGCCACGCTCTGTGAAAAGGGGGCTTAATGCATCTGCGAAAGGTATCGACCCAGGTCAGCCTGCGCAGTCCGCGCAGGCTGACCTGGGCCGAAACTTTTCGCTATTGGTCAATTTTCTGTATGTCCAAAGACTATTCTACCTCTTGATTGAGTCTGTTGTTTAAAAAAAATTAAAAAATGGCTATTATAGATCCATAAGTATTTGACGGCTTGCTTGGTTCAATGCATTACGGAGATGCATTAAACCCCCTTTTCCTAGGGCACGGGTCAATTGTAAGGATATCGCTTAAAAAAATAGATGTGGAGCTAAATAATATGAAACGATGATTTTGAATGAACAAGTTTAAAGGTATAGAATATGATTTATTTGCACACACATAAATCCATGTACAGCCTAAAAAAAGTGCTTAGATATTAATACATACAGTATAAATATTTTGCAAAGATGGAAAGCATAAATACTAGTCATTTCATACAGATAGAAACCTTAACTACTATGACTAATTATGAAGAAAGTTTGTCATGTTCCTCTAACATTTAAGGTTGTGATATGCTAAGATTCTTTACGTTTTTCCACCGGTCAGACGATGTTACAAAATAAAGAGAGTAGTGTAGATCCGCAGTTTCATAATTAGCATCGAGTGCAGTCTACGATATATACATGTAGCCTAAAGAAGACCTGAAGAGAGTTCACCTTTGAAAGACCAAGTATAATCATGTGCCCATAACCTGCCCTATGCGACTATAGATATAATTTGCGGAGAGGGTAGACAGGGTAAACCTTGTACATTCAGTCTGATCTTGATCTACAGTCTCTGCTACTCTGTTAATGAGTTCGATCATATGACCAATAAAATTTGAGAAATATATTTTCGTAATGGTCAACAATATTAACTCGTAAGGATAAGGGTTAAAAATCTATAATGTATTAAGAAAAAAGTCCGCTTAGTTTGATAAAAATAGCTTGACTGAAGTGGTAATTAACACAGGTAAATTGTGATTTTCCTAACGCATCGCAAACGAAAGACAGCAGCAATCGACTTTCAAATCGTCAGAGCTTAATACAAAGAATAAACGCAAACAAAAGTTTAACCCTTAGGCGGCTAAGTGTGACTCAGGGACTTTTTGCGGACAACGTGCAGTCTGATCTTGGATCTACACTGTCCGATAAGGAGATATTTCCCCAACCCCCACAACCATGAAATACAAACATGTGTGTTTTTACCAAAGGACTTGAAGGTTTCATTGGAGTTATTTAGCAGGATAATGGTAAATAATGAATTTATGTGAAAACATGGCAACAAAGGGAGCAATTTCTCCTTTTGTCATGATGTTTTGAAAAAGTGATCTGAATTAATACGCAAAAAGACATCTACAGGAGGTGCTCAGTCTAAGAGAATTTTCAAGAGATTCTTAAACACAGACGTTTCCTTTTACTTCTCCAATTTGCTTTATTAGAAAATGGTCTCGTTTCAGCGACAACACACCTGCTCCCCACTTTTACAGATTCCAAATTGAGAAAGGTACGTAAAAGACCATTGTCGGCAGAGACTTTAGGTTGACCCTAAAGCTAATTAATCCTCAGGCTGCTAAGCGCGACTCACTGACCTTTTGCGGACAGCGTAGATCAAGATCAGACTGCACAGAACGTGCAGTCTGATCATTGATCTACACTGTCCGATAAGGGGAATATCTTTCCTCCAAAGCTACTTTTGAAATGAGAAAATTTGGGTTTATACTATTGATTCGAAAGTTTCATGTCTTTTATTTAGCAGGATAAGGGTTACTACATCAAATTAGCCAATAGTAATATCCAAGATATTTCAATTTCAAATTCGCGTTCTTGATCTATACTGTTCACATTGAGTCGCAGTAATAAGACTAATGGTTGAATCGTAATTCATTTTCATTCTTTTCACCAGGATTTTTTCAAAGTTGTGCCCTGGACATTTGTTTCAGAAGGTTGTAAGTTAGTCCAGTTCTGGTAAACCCCAAGATACACATGTAACTGAGAACAGGGTTTTTACCACAATATCAGACACAATTTTTAAATGTAGTAACTTATTGACAACGAATACCATTGGCATATGCAATATACCAAAAATAAAGCATATACAATAAGGGTTTCAATAATGTGTATTACTTCATTGAATTCCAGTGTTCATACTCCTGTGCGACGTCAGAAATTATTGCATGTGTTCTAGGTGACGTACATTCCTTGAGATTAACATGTGAAAAGGGCTCTCTGAAGTTTCCGATCACAGATTCAAATGTGTGTGTGCTCCAGTTCCTCTTGTTTCCGTCGAATGGCACTTCTCAGCTCTTCACTGTTTGCAGGAAGTGGTGAATATACCCTGTCAGGTAACCTTAGAGAAAGAAATAAAGGGGACTGAGATCTGGTGAATGCAGAGACAATTCTTTCTCTGTTCTAAAGGAGACGTTTTCATTGTCAACAATGACCGCTATTTCAGAAATTAACACAAAAAAGTTTATATCAGATATAAGGAGAATGTGCAATTATAACATAGACAGCATATGGTTTCAACAAGACGTTGCCGCACCACACACACCAAAATTTGTTCTAGCCTGTTTGGAAAAGATGTTTAGAGACTGAGTCATTCCTTTTTGATTAAAGAATGAATGGCCACAACATTCACCAGATCTCAGTCCTCTTAATTTCTTTGTCTGGGATTACCTGTAGGTCAGAGTTTATTCACCGCTTCCTGCAAACACTGAAGAGCTTAGAAGCACCATTCGACGGGAAAGAAGAGGAATTGGAGCACACACATGTGATCTGTGATAAGAAACTAGAATAAATAATATTAATAAATTTCAAAAACAGCTACAATAATTTCTGACGTCACACAGGGTGTATGAAGGCTGGAATTCAATGAAGCAATACACATCTATGAAACCCATATTGTATAATGCTTTTCTTGGTATATTGCATATGCCATTGGTATTCTTTGTCAATGAGTTACTACATTTAAAAGCTGTATCAGGTACCTGTATGTGAGCTGTCGCCATGATATGACTTTAATAATGTTGAAAGCGACGTAAAACACTATTCTATCAATCGATCAATCAATCAATCATAAAAGTCAGTAAAACGTCCAACTGATATCTTACCTTGATTCATTTGTTCTGGATTCACGATTCTCCATTCACGTCGTTCTTTCTCCCACACTGAAACATGCATAACATCATTTAAATAATTATATACAAAGTCCAGTTTGTTCAATACAATTGAAAATTGATATCAACATTTCTTAAAAAATGACTAACATCATTTTTGGTCTTTATGGATAGCTGGTAGATGAATATGACGTAACATTTTCGCCATTCAAATCTTGACAAAACTGAAAGTAGTCCCAACGGGCTTTGCGGTAAATTACCTCATTGAGAAGCGTATTTGATACTGTCATAATATAATTATTACTCGCTTGCAATACAAGTATTTGAGTTTGAAAATTAATAGGAATAACGTTACTATTTGAAGGGTGTTTTTGCTAGAATATTTCACAAAATAGCTCGTAGTGTGGAATTAAGACTAGACTATTTGTTCTGTGCTGGCAGATCTTTTTCTACAGCCTGACACAGATCCACAATGTCAATAAAACAACTAAATTAATGTTTAATGTTTAAATGGTCCTGCTGTAGTCTGAATTAGAATTTACTTTTGAGACACGGAATATCTTAGGAAAATGAATTCTACCATCTTGATTTAATACCAATCTTTTATCAAAGTCAGTATAAAATAACTGCATACTGCGCGGGGCAGTAATAGTCTTTCAGCCTTTATCAATCGTTTTCTTTTTATTGTTGTGGAAAGTTTTACTAATTCAATCAAAGAAGACTCGAGTACATTTTTAAGCACAATTCTCTGCTGTCACACAAATATGCAAACTCAAACAAACATTTTAGAAAAAGAAGACTTTGTTGTAACAAAGACAAATGAGCCATGTCCTTTGAAAAAGTGGCTTTACTTATCCCTTTACCGCACAATGCCGCCTTTTAACGCCCCTAGGAAAGAAGCCTTTTGAAAACATTGTAGGAAAAGGAGAAAATGCTGGTAACCAGCATTTTCTCCTTTTCCCACAATGTTTTCTACCCTATCAATAGAAAACTGCACCATTTGAGCCACATTGAAATTTCGTCTACAAATGCTTTCAATTTCGACAAGGCTAAAATTTTGTCGTCGGGTAAAGGGTTAATGAAGCTGAAAAACGTATCCACTCAGGTCGTCCTGCGCAGTACGCGCAGGCTGACACTTGTCGAAACTTTTTGCTTTTGATAAATTTGCTGCATGTCCAAGGTCTATTTTACCTCAGAGTTCAGTCGCTTATTAGACAACATGGATTGTATGGATCCCTAATTATGTGATGAATTGCTTGGTATGATGCATCAGGGAGACGCATTAAACCTCCTTTTGCAAGAGCATGGCTCAATTTTAAAAAACCTTTTTTAAGAAACCCATAAACAAAGTTATAATTCAATTTGAAACTACAGTCACCAAAGCATTTTATTTTGCCACATTACGACCGCTCAGGGCATCTTTTTATAGCACCAACTTGGCGACGAGACACAGGAATAATAACAAGGTATATAGGGTTAATTCACGTTTTTGAGGTCGTTAACATTCGCAGAGGCCCGAAAAATGGTTTAACGTTTAACCATTTTGAGGGCCTCTGCGAATGTTAACGACCTTAAAAACGTGAATTAATATTTGTTATAGCATGAAATAGCTGACTAATGATACGTCAGGATCGCGATCACTGGGTACAAAGCTGATACAAAATTTGGGATGGTCAACGCATTTGCCAAAAATGTAATGTCTAGACATGGACATCAATACTAGTTTCCTAGCTGCAGGTGTATGGTTGGCAAGATAATCACATTAGTAAACTATTACAGAATTGTAGTGAAACCGGATAATTGTTTTAGTCTGACCATCAATGAAGAGAGTTGCTACAAAGTTTTAGACTTGCAACTAGACCAAATTTTAATGCATGCAGATGTTGCATGAACATGTTGTGCACATGATGTTTGGACGAGATTTGATGTAATTCACATAAAGATAAACCATGAATTAACCAATTTTGCTTAGGAGAGAAGGATAATTAACGTAATAGAAATTTTTAAATTGACAAGAACCGACGTCTGCCAAGTTCTGGAAAAAAATAGCGTTGAAAACGGAGCCTACAATGTAATTATCTGTCACTCCGATCCAATTATGTGCTCATATTTATGAAGAATTAGACTCAACATTGTTCAACATGTTGGCAGTGTGATAAAAATAACTGCCACAAGTTGTTATCGCACATTTTTTTTCCTCATTTACAGCAAACCACTAAAAGAAATTAGATTCGATTTACACGTTTTATTTTCTTCTTCAAGGTAATGCAATTGCAATTGGGAAAAGCTATTTCTATTATAACGACTTCCTCGAGAGTTTAATATTTTTTTTAAAAAAAAATTGAAACAACTACATGAATTTAGCCGGATTCTAGTTTGGCTTTCTTTTCATTACCGCTTATAATAGAATAATTACTATATTTTGATAACAATGGTAGCAAAGACTTACCTGCCTTAGGTGGAAATTTATCAACACACGTTACACTTATTCATTAAAATGAATTTAGCAAAGAAAAAAAAAACATCGGTTAGAAGTAAACAAAATATTTTTACGCCATAAAGAAATGGGGTTTTAATGTATCTGCGTATCGACCCATATCAGCATGCGCAGTCCGTGAATTAGCCCCTGGGTAAATTTCCTACATGTCCAAGAACCATCCTACCCCATGATTCCATCGTTTGTTAGACAAGATGGATTTTATGGGTCTGTGACAATATGATAACTTGCTTGGTATAATGCATCACGGAGATGCATTAAATCCCGTATTGCCAGAGCTCTGCTCAATATATTTATTTATATTCACTTACTATTATTTGTTGTAAACTTGTGTTAGTAGACTTATTCGTGTCTTAATTCAGCTTACTACATAATGCAGACATCTGTGCTTCAAGCACCAGAGGACGTTTGGCCACGTTACTCTCCAATAGTCTGCGCATCCATTTTTCTCACGTGTGACACTCTCTTCTTAAGAAATATTCTTTTTTATTCCTTTCTTTTATAAAACAAGCCCAAATATAGGTACAATAAAGCAATACTTACGGTCGCAGTCTCCTTTTTGACCTTTCGGACCTAGTTTCCCCGGAGGTCCTCTTGGCCCTTGTTCGCCTTTTCTGCCATATCCTGTTAAATGTAATATGTCTGTTATCTTTAAAACAGTTCTGTATATATACGGACAGAAGTATCCAAATATGTTTGGAAAAATGTACAAAGACATGTACACAAAAGCTTAAGACATGTACCTATGTTAAAACGAAATGTCTTTGAAGACGCTTTAAAACCGAATGAATGATTGCAAATCAAAGGTAATTCCTAATGTTTATTTGATATAGCGTTATTGCGATGAAATCTAGAATAAAAATCTACCTCATTGAGGCACCATGCATGCATGCATGAGAGAGAGAGAGAGAGAGAGGCAGGCTTTTTTTAAGAGACAAACTCAAAGTTTGTAGTATATTGTCGAGTATCTTTTAAATGCAATTAGTATTTAAAATCCTATCTCAAATCGGAGTTTCAACATCGAGTATATCATGGCAAGCACAGACCCTTGCAATGCATCTATCCATACTCACATTTCTTACTTTGCTTAATTTCTTTAAACTGTTACATAAAAAAAAAAAAACGTTAATCATTACCACCTACAGGACACGTTTGAATTGAACTATAGCCAGTCTAAATTGGACTTGGATAAAATCATTATGAAACTGGGAAATTAGTTTATTCTACGAACTGTATGATGTAAACCATGTTAAAATGTAGTGGGTCAGACTGACACTCTGCTAAACAAAAATATGGGTAGAAAAAATGAAAGTGGCAAATCCGTGACTTAAGACAGCCATACCTACCTGTTTCACCTTTCTGGCCTTCGGGTCCTGAAAAAAGGCAAAATAAAACTTAAGATGTTTTCATAATGGGCTAGCCAACGCTGTGGTTAACATACACAGAGGGAATAAAAAGAGACGGTAGACAATGTAGATTACTTAGGACAAAATACTTCTTAATTCGATGTTCTAATAATTAAACATTCTGTCATTGAAATGTTTGTTTGACAGTTTTTTTTCCTAAGCTTAAACGCAAAGGTCCTGCAAGTGAGATATGCAGAAATGTGCCCTTTAAAGCAAAGTTACATTGGCATTCATGTTCGAATGAAAGGTCGGATAGAACTGCTTTGCCAAAATGTCAAACTGATACCATCAATGCATGCAACCCTTCTTCACACACAAAAAAATATGTATATGATATCCTTAATTCGACAACCCCGCTTTGCAAAAGTATGTCCGAATAATTCAAATTTCACCTCAACCCTAAGTTGCAAAAGTGTAAGGGTGACGATCCTAAAACCTGAAGCCCTACTTTGCAAATGAGTCGGAGTGGTGCCATCACTGCTAATACCGACAAACCTACTTTGCGAATGTATCGTAATCATACTAATCAAAACCCCAATCCCGCTTTACAAACGTTTTGGAATGTTACTTCAAACGTCAACAACACGGCTTTGCAAAAGGGCTCTGAAGGGGAATGAATCTATAAAAGCCCCAAGTCACCAGCATGTAAAAGTGTTGGATATTTACTAACACCATCAACTATTCCGCTTTGCAAAAAAAAGAAAAGTCAGAAAAATGGTACTGAAAACTCAACGCCGCTTTCGCAAAATTGTTGTAATGTTACCACAAACACCCACACTTCGCTTCGTAAAAACGTAGGAATTGTACCACTGACACCAGCGAACCCCATTCACTAAAATTTGGGAACGATACCACTAACAGACCTTACTCCGTCCAAAAATTCCGGAATTATGCTTCTAGCAACCGCAAACCTGTTTTGCACTAATGCAGCAAAAACTCTATGCTTAAGCGTCGGAATGTTACTTTTAACGTCAACAACACGGATTAGCATCTGTCGGTATGATACCACTACCGCCCAAAGCCCGCCTTACAAAAATGTCGAAATAATGCCACTTACATTCCCAACTCCAATCCTGCTGAGTACAAAACATGCTAGGACTCCTAATCCGGCTTTACACACAAAACAAGAAATGTCGGAATGATACCAGCCCCGCCTCGCAGAAAGCAAATATAGGAATAAAACGTCTTGCACCTTATCCCGCTTAGCAAAGAATGCCGGCCACAGCCAAACCCTGTCTGGCAGATGAAGCAGGGATACATCCTTAAAATGACACGGCCTACACCCCGACCACGTTCACAAAATAGTGTTTTCATTATAGAACTAATACGCTAAACTGCACTTTGCAGCAGATGTCGGACTGATGCATCGAGCTATGGACTGGTTCAGGTTGGCTTAATTCAATAACATTGCTGATAATTTACATACCTGGTTCACCTTTATATCCTGTAAAACCAATCAAACCTCGTAGTCCTTTCTCTCCCTTGTCGCCTTTTTCACCTGAAATATATGTTTGTAAACAATGACATCAAAACAAGAGACGGCTATTATAGCAGATGAAATGCTGTGCCAGCATATCTAACTGAAATACACTTACCTTGACAAAAATAAAGTAAAGGTTAGCCTCAACAATATTTTTGTAAGCGCCACAATGTAATGCATTAAATGGAAAATAAACACAGTAAATTCTTCTAAATGGCCACTCCTATTAGGCAAGCAACATGTAATAACTGAGCATTAATTGAGTTCCTAAATAGGATGATTAAACATTTTGGTTCATGATTTTCGTGGTTTTTGCAATGACATCTTAATATTTTTGATAGTGTTGATCAAGATCCGACTGCGCAAAACAGCAGATAAAACCATTCGTGAAGTTTCATCTTGGTTATAGAATTGCACCAGAAGGGCAATTTCAGATAGCATTTCAAAACTTTCATTTCTATTAATCGAATGTATGTTTGTACGTTTTACTTTAATAGTGCTCAACGAAGTGTTTAAGAATATCTCATGTATGTCATTGTGGCGGTGCACCTAGCCAGACTTCCCAAGTCATCTATAAGTACCAGGACAATAGCAAAGGCGAGCTTTTCAAGATCACCACAGCGTTCGTCGGTATCCTTGGATCACTATCTATCTACTCAACCATAGGGCCACAGATGATCCATGGCACAGCTTTGCACTGGAACATTCAAGATCATGAAAATAGAGTTCGTATTTACTACCAATTCTGTAAGCTTACACAGTAAAGTAACAAGTAAAATCTCACACTACATATCATCTCAGCATGGTGAAAAAAATATGCAAAGGGATAGAAACTCAGCAAGCAATTTTAATGGACAAGCTTCACGCAGTACTGTGTTAAGAATCGCGTTTTTATATTAACTGGTTAATAGATATTCTGCGTATCTTCCGATGCCCTTGCTGGAAAGACGTGGCATTCATTAAAATATCATTCAGGTTCACTTCACTCTATAGTGCACTTACAGATGCAGTTAATGCCGTAACCTGGTGGTCCCCGTTCACCTTGGTCCCCTTTTTGACCCTTCAGCCCAGGTACTCCAGGAATACCGTCCCTTCCGCGATCCCCTTTGTAGCCCATATAACCAACATCACTTGGAACTCCTCGAAAACCATTAGCACCACCAGGAGGGCCCTGTGGACCAGGCGGTCCTGAAATGAAGGTAACAGGTCCATTTCACCGCTTTACCTACTTTGTTTTCCACAATCGTAATTTTGAGAGCTGTAGCTTTTTGTAGTTTCATAAATGTCTTCTGTACACATATCGTTTTCTCACCCAGCTACAATAACAGGCATCAAACAGTGTCAGAAGATAAAATGGTTACATGCAGCAAAAATAGTTTTCTCACGATTTGATATGAAGTGATCACACTATTATTAAAGTAATCTCTCTCCTTTAGAGCATTTTCTTTTTAACAATGCTCAGCTTCAAGACGCAAAGCTTTCTGCAACAGTATGAGTATAGAAAATGATAACTTATCTGAGAAAAATGTAAACAAAAATAAAAACTAAACTGTATAACTTTACCTTCAGGACCCCGTGGCCCTATCGGGCCGATATCCCCTGGAGGTCCAGGATCCCCCATACTTCCCTTTTCGCCGGGGAATCCTGAAAATTAAGAGAAGATTTGCGTTTTTCTTTTTCATCTATTTCCCAGCACCTCATCATATAAATGATATTTGGTACAGGAAGCAGTCGCAATTGTGGCATATCTTACTTACCTGGTTCACCTTTGACCCCGGGATAGCCCAAAAGCCCTCTATCGCCTTTTTCTCCTGGCTCTCCCTTTTCCCCGTTAGAACCTTAATAAGTAGAAAGATACATTTAAAAAAGTAGGTGTGGTAAGAAAAGAAAGAAAGAAAGAAAGAATTGCCTCTAGAATATCGTCCGTCTAGGAACAATAAACTTTATCTAACATCTTGTCAGTGCTGACGTTCGGAACATGTCCGGAATGTACCTAAAGAAGACTAAGAAGTCAATGTGCAAAGTAAAAAAAAATCAAGGATGTTGCGATTATTTCTAATATAGCTCGGAACTCAGAATTTGCTGTTTTGTTTCATACTAACAAACAAAAAAGTACGTTGACTGAGAGGTGAGGTAGGGTCGCACTTCTGTTTGCTACCACGAATTAGGTCAAAATACACTGACATTAAAACCTATACTGAGAAGTGCACAGTCGGTACTACAAATTATTTTTTAATGTATTAGGATAATGTAATTAGATTGGCAAACACTGTACGACTATAATTTAACCTTAATTCATTAGGCGTCAAGGAAAGGAAATGTTTTTGACTATAATTTTCTCAAGATCACATTAAAACCTTCAAAATTGGGTTTCGTAGGCTTAGACTTTTTGTTATACTGCCTCTAGCACAAAATTCCTGCGCTTAAATTATCTAAAAGAAGAGGCGGTGTTCTCGTGCCTCTTACAATTGAAACGTTTTAGCTGCCTTTGAATGATGTTTTACGTAGCTTTCAGCATATTTACTCAAGTCACATTGGGACAAAACTCTCTTAGTCATGTCTTTCCAGGGTTTCAACGATATCGCGTTACCCTAACTCTAGAATAATAAAAGAATACAATTTGGAATGGTTAGTGAACTCAAGTCCCGGACATCTCAGGCGATAAGATTAGCAAGGAAAAAGACCGAATGCGGACTTAAAAAATAAGAAATTCCGTGCCTTAAACATTGATTCACGGAGAACACCCTAAACGTTTTCGCCTTTCGGCAAAAACAGCTGTACTTTAAAGAGGACTTTAAGAATAGTGCTTTAAAGCTTCTAGGGTGCCTATAGCAAATGGCTGTTTTCTGTCAGTAGGCAATACCAAGATACTACAACTTTCACCTCTTTCGGCCAGAATACCTCTTATAAATAGTGGGTAAATCAAGGATCTGACAACGTATACATGTACAATGTTCTTTAAATGTTCAGTACAGCCTGATTTTTTTCCTCTTCAATAATTACGAAAACACCAAAACTGTTCCCTGGTTTTCATGATTATAATCTGACAATAATCACGGGGGACAATCACATGGTTTTGTTTTGATACGCAGTACAGAAACATCGCGAAAATTTGACGAAATGCTAGGGTAATTGATTTTTTTCGGTCTTGTCTCCTAAATTTCATCGATTGATCTTATTCCAGCGAAGTTTTGTCAAGATTTAATGATACCAAAATAGTGTCATAAAGACCACACTCTTTGCCAACAACTGGCTATGAAGTTCTAAATTGTGAGTATCGAACAGTTGCTGGAATATGATGTAGAATAAGGACAGTGAACAGAAAAAGCCATATACCTAAACATTTCGTCACAATTCTACCAATTTTCCGTGACTGTATCAAAAGAAAAATCCCGTAACTGTTGTCCTGCGATAACTTAATTACTTCGTGGCCAGGTACACTGGCCGCCGTAATATGCAAGAAGAAATGTTGAAACGGGGATAAATACCAAACCAATCAGTCATACAAAAACAGTTTAGACAGACCTGGAATACCATCAAAACCTAATCTTCCTTTAGGCCCTCTTTCCCCAGCATCGCCTTTGTTTCCTTTTGGGCCCTGTGGTCCAGGTGGTCCCGGAGGTCCGACATTCACGGCCATAGCTGGGGGTCCTGGGGCCTTCGCTTCGTCACACATGCTGTAGACTGTCATGCAATATTCATGAAGTGTAGATTCCTGTAGAATAACATTGAACAAAGGACTTTTTAGCCCTTAACCTGCTGACTAAGTCAAATGAAACTTTCGAGCCAAAAGTAAAAAAAAAAAAAACGTTATTGCTTTGGGAAAATATCTCCATATCGGACTGTGAAGATCCAAGATCAGACTTTTCTGTGGAAAAGGTATGTTTACATGACCTGTCAACATTACACGATGGAACCAAATGTGTACATACGTTCGTACATCAATTTAGTTTTGTAACGGACGACAAAATGTTAGATCTGAAAGATTTTACAGATGGCAAATAAAATGTGACTCATATAACGGGTTTTATTATTGAAAGGGTAAAGAACAATGTGGGATAAGGAGATATTTCTTCAAAACTTTTTTTTTCAAACTTGCTGAAGGGTTAAGTCATTTCGCGATTTCTTTCCTTGTCTCAATTTTGATGTTTAGGCTGATAGACATTCGAACCACTCCAGATATAAACGGCGTCATAAATAGGCCGAAAATCTCGCGACGCCATGTGTATGAACCACACTCTGTGAAAAGGGGCTTAATGCATCTGCGAAAAGGTATCGCCCAGGTCAGCCTGCGCAGTCCGCGCAGGCTGACCTGGGCCGAAACTTTTCGCTTTTGGTCAATATTCTGTGTGTCCAAGGACCAGTGTACCTCATGATTAACCCTTTCCCAAACAAGCCCTGGTTTTCACGTGTCTGCAGTACATGTCTTTTGAAAACACCGTGGGAAAAGGAGAAATTGCTCGTAACGAGCAATTTCTCCTTTTCCCACAGTGTTTTCTACCCTTTTTGAGACCTTTCTGCCATTTTCATCAAATTTAAAATTGTCGTCTGCAAACTCTTTCAATTTGGACCAGTCCAAAATTTGTCGTTTGGGAAAGGGTTAGTTTGGTTGTTAATAGAAGAGGCTATTAGGGATGCATAACTATGTGATGACTGGACTGGTACAGAGCATCATGGAGATGAATTAAGCCCTTTCCCAAACAATAAATTTTAGACTGGTCCAAATTGAAAGAGTTTGCAGACGACAATTTTAAATTTGATGAAAATGACAGAAAGTTCTCAAAAAGGGTAGAAAACACTGTAGGAAAAGGAGAAATTGCTCTTTACGAGCAATTTCTCCTTTTCCCACAGTGTTTTCAAAAGACTTGTACTGCAGACACGTGAAAACCAGGGCTTGTTTGGGAAAGGGTTAAGCCCGCTTTTGCTAAAGCAGGGCTCTTATATTTGAAGTTGGATTAAAATACGTATTCTTTTGTACTTTATGCCAGCTTCCATTGTATATGTGAAGGCCGTCAGTTCACTTATATATGTGTATTTGTTTGCCATTTCAACAAGTGCACTGCACTACATTATTTTCAAGAAATTGAGTGTTTCCAACATAAAAATAGGTGGAAAAGCGGCGAAAGGTACACTAAAGATAGATGAGACTCGCGTGGGAATTGTGACTTAAGTAGTTTTCTTTTTTGCCATGAATTAGTAATCATACTTTTCAAGTCTAAAAATAACGTTACATCCCTCTGTTCCTCGCCCTGTCCAAAACACAAACATTATGCCCTTGATTCTATCAACTGCAAGATACTAAACGTCAATTTCTATATTTTAAGAAGTCCTTCAGGCGTAGATGTCTACTACAGTTTACGATGTGTTTACTGGTTTATATGAAATGAGTTTACAGTGCTTCTTAAACGGTTTGAATCATATCATGGCCACAGCTAGTTCATCAGTGTGTCTCCATGAAATTACTTGTACAAGAGTGGGACTCTGAAATATCTTGGGCAAGGGGACACTCCCATAGCTAATGAAATGCAGAGTTTACTTTATAATTGATCAGCAAGCAGTCGATCCATTTGTAATTTTTCACGGAGTGTGGTCTAATGTTTCTCTTTTACTTTGAAACGATGTGAGAAATGTCCATATTAAAAAAAAAAAAAAATAACTAGCAACGGATAGGATAGTTCCAATACATTGCGAGGAAAATTTAAAGTAATTACTATTTGCGTGTAACATTTTGGAATGAGTATATTCAAATGGGTACAAGGCAAAAGTCTCAAAATTAAAAGACGTTTAGTAAATAATAATTTATTGAAGAAATAAAGCACTTAAAGCATGGAAAAGACAATGAGAGCGAGGGAGAGAGAGAAAGAGTGAGAGAGAGAGAGTCTCAGTGACCGCGGAGAGGGCTGTTTGTCAAATCTAATTTTCTTGGGTACTTTACAGGAATCGTAACTGAAAACCCATGTGTGCAGACAATCAACGAGCTCGCCACGTTGGAGGTGCCATTGTTTGGAAATATGGTTGTTGATCTTAACTTATATAATGTGCTGTATATATTTTCTCATTTAGAGCATGGGATTATTGCGTCTAAAGTTACAACCCCGATCCTACTATAAAACAACCGTCTGGTTAACTCTTTACCAGAGAGCCTTATTTTAACTCTTTCACTGCCAAATATCGCCTTGGGTAGCTTTTGCGGACGGCGTAGATCAAGATCAGACTGCACAAAACGTGCAGTCTGATCTTTGATCTACACCGTCCGCTTGCTGATGTTAATCGTTTACCAGAGTCGGCTTCCATTGCATTGAGATTACACTTTTAGACCTCGTGAAATTTCGATTCAATTTAGTTGGTAGCTACAGAGTTAAACTTGACCACGTTGAAAGCATTCGCAGAAGTAAAAAGAAAAATGATTCCAGGGATGGAATTCGTCTTTGAAATGGTTGAAAATATTGCGGGGAAAAGGAGAAGATGCTGGATACAGCATGTTCTCCTTTTTCTCATAATGTTTTTAATAACCAACTCCCCGAGCGTTGTAAAATACAAGATCGGTTGGTTAAGACGTAAAAAAGCCCGGGAGATTTAGGTTATATGAAAGAGTGAGACATCTTTATTCAAACAATAGTCGGGTGACTTATTATAATCACACTTTTACATAACAAAGTGGGAGCGTTTTCCCAGTTATGCTTTCATCTATTTCCTCTACGACGTGTTGATTCATTTAGCTATTTTGCCGCCAAATGAATAATTTCGTCTCCTTTTTTTTCGAGAGCTTAAATAAATAAAATTCCATAAAAAATATGAAGAGGGTTTTGATCATAGTTTCTGATTAAGAAGCGGATGTTTATTTCAAACCGTATAAGTAGATTATACTTAGTTAACCCTTGGGCTGCTGAACGCGACTCATTGACCTTTTACGGATAGTGTAGATCAAGATCAGACTGCACAGAACGTGCAGTCTGATCTTGGATCTACACTGTCCTTTATGGAGGTATTTCCCAAAAACCAATAACATTGAAATACCAATATTTTGGTGTTTAGCATCGGTTTGAATGTTTCATTTAAGTTATTTAGCAGGATAAGGGATCTGAAAGCCACTTGAGGGCCTGAATCGCTCTACTGGCACGATTTTCCTTATTTTTCTAGCATACGTTATAAATTCATGATGCAAAAAAAGAAGAGAAAAAAGCCAACACACAAAAAAATTGGGGAGTGGTCGTTGCAGCTAGGCTTGAACCCACTAAGACTGCACAAGTAGGCATGCTGAATTGAACAAATAGTGAAAAAAAACTAAAGCACAATTTCTCAAAACCAATTGTTTGGAATCCAGCTAAATTTGACAGGGTTTTAGTACGCGTTGTTTTAAACAATCACTGCAATTTTCAAAGAAATGTGACGAATAATGCGGATTGTGTTGAGTAAACATCAAATGGCTGCTTTTCCTGAACCGATTGCTAGATTTTCTTCATTCTTAATAGAGTTTAATCCCTTGATGATACAAATAATCTTTGCAAGTTTCAAAAGATTGAATAAAGCATGCGACTGAATTGCGCAAACAAGAAATGTAAGTTCTCAACTTTAAATGGCTCCTTTTTCCATACTGATTGTCAGTTTTTTTTTAAATCAGTAGCGTTCAAGCTATTGATAATACAAAGCAACTGTACAAGTTTCGTGAATATTAAACCACAAATGCCGAAGTTATTGCGTAAACTATAATTGTAAATTTTCAAATTTACATAGCCAATTTTCCCATACTGAATGTCGACTTGTTTTTCAAAATCAACAAGGTTCAAGCTGTTGATGGTACAAATTAAGTGTGCAAGTTTCATAAAAATCCGACCACAAAAGCAGACTCTATCGCGTAAACAACAAAAGGAAATTCTGGTCTTTAAATAGCTACTTTTCTTATACTGATTGTCAGATTTTGTTCAAAATCGATAGGATTCAAGCTATTGTTGATATAAAGAAACTTCGCAAGTTTCATGAAAGTCAGACTACAAATGCAGACTTTATTGCGTAAACAAGAAATTGAAATTTTGAACTTTAAATGGCTACTTTTCCAACACTGATCGTCAGATTACTATTATTATTTTTTTTTCAAAATCAATATAGAGACAGTAATATCTCCGGAAAGTCGAATATGGAAGGAGACAGGAAACTATCGAAACATCAGCATTTGTCTCTATAATATTTAATTATTTCTCTGTATGGATGCTGGTCAGTATAGAAAAAGTACAAAAAAAAAACCATCGCCCGACCGAACGATCGAGATCTTAACATCCGCGGTGATCGCTTGGTCCTCTCAGAAAAGTCCAATTGCAGACGTTGGGCGATAAGTCGTGAACGCATTTGGTTGTAATTGTCTCGTAACATTTAGTTTTTAAATGTTATTAGACAATTTGCACCAAATCTCGCTACCCATATGCGTTCGATTGCAGTTCTCAGGAATATTTATCTTGTAAATGTTGCTACAAAATTTGCATGAAATCTTGCATCCTCCTCCTATAAGTACTCGTATACTTTTCAGCGAGCTCAAGAGGTTCTAAACCTCCAAGGAAGAAGGATGACACCTGGTTCCGTATTCATCAATCATTCTTAAGAATATTCTTAGTCTTATTCTCCAAGATTTTCCACATTTGAAAGTAACACAACTTCTGATTGGCTAAACCAAATGGTTTAAACAGAAGTTGTGTTACTTTCAAATGCAGAAAAGTTTGGAGAATAAGACTAAGAACGTTCGTAAGAATGGTTGGTGAATACGGACCCTGCTGTTTCAATAAAATCTCGCCGGAATTTAAGAATACTGTTTCCTCGGTCTACAGCTACAGAAAATCCACCAAGGAGACCAGGTGTTATTCTTTCATGACAGAAAAGGTAGCCCCCCCCCCAACTCATACGACCAACCGTTATAGATAAATGATCGTTTAAAAGCCTCTGCAAAACGGCACAACCAAATGGGATCGCATGGCTTTGCAACCGGTTGCGATCATGATATGCTTGTATGGAATGCCATAGCAGAAAATATTCAAGATATAAAAACACTATCAAGATATTTAAAATATTCAATTTAGATAGTCGCAGTTATACCGAAATGATATATAAATTTGAAATATGACAGCAAAATTATCATATCAAAACATAAAACCACTTCAAGACAAATAAATATACTTCAAGATGTAAAAACAGCATCAACATTTTAAAAACCACACCAAGACAAATAAATATACTTCAAGATGTAAAAACAGCATCAACATTTTAAAAACCACACCAAGACTAACGTGACCAATCAAGACTCACGTGACCACAAAATCCACGACGTCATCACTTGGCGAAAAGAACGTACACACACTGCTGCTGCTTGACTGTTGACAGTCACACTGTCATTTTTTTATTCGGCGTATTAACGTTAATCATGGACCACCCAGACGAAGTTACTAGGCTCTTTAGACATTCGCAGTTCCAAGATCTCATGAGAGACCTCAGGAGGAGTGTTTCAGATGCCCCTTCAAATGTCCGTGATGTTGTTTCATTCATTAAAGCATAAAGTGTAAGATCATACTGCATGTTTGTGCAGCCTGAGCCTCCTAAAGATCAGATAGATGAACGGACACACGAAGGGCAGACAGACGGACGGACGGACGGACCAACAAACAGACAGTCATAGGGAATACCGACAGATAAACACAGACACACAAACAAAAAGAGAGATAGACGCACAGACTGACAGATAAACACACCCAAGGAGAAAAAGACAGACAGACGTGCACATGAACAGACGGACGGACGAACGGACGAAAAAATAGACAGCAAAACATGGGAAGACGGACAGAAAAACACTGTGCAGTCTGATCCTCCAAAAGATCCGAAAGGTTAACGGACCAACGAAGGGCAGACAGACATCCATACATACGGACATATGGACAGACGAACACAAAGACACACATACAAAATAGACAGACGGACCAACAGATAGACAGATATAGGGAAGACCAACAGAAAGAAAGACACAGACAGGCAGCCAAAGAAAAGAAAGACAGACAGACGCACAGACCGACAGAGTAAGGGACACACAGTGGGCAAACAGACACGATTACATATTGACAGACGGACAGACTAACAGACACACATACATATAGACGGACGGACGAATGAGCAGACAGACAGACATAGGGAAGGCCGACATAAAGATACAGACAGACAGGCAAAAAGACAGACGCACAGACCGACAGATGAATAGACCTACGGAGGGCAGACAGACACACATACATATACACGGACGGACGAACAGGCAGACAGACAGATAGGAAATGCAGACAGAAAAGACACAGGCATTTGAAAAGATACTGAAGGCCTGCAGTCTGATCTTTTGCTACACAATCGTAACAATGCAATGGCAATGCCAGATACCGTATCGTATGTATGGTAGGCCTCTATTACTAGAAGTGCTGTGCATATATCGTCGAGTGTCCTTATTCCGTGACACTCGTCACAACTCGGCCGATTCCGTACCTACATCTAATATGATCACCGGATCACCCGAGGTATGCCGAATGTATTCCGTGAGTGTCCTTGAACAGGTGATTTTTGTGTACATCTCGTAGAGCACATATTTTGATGACGTCACACGGTATTTCTGCTCGTAACCCTTACCAATATTCGAATGTCTCATTGCCCTTGAACGTGCAGTCTGATCTTTGATCTACACTGTCCGATACGGTATTTTCTTTCCGGTGAAGTCAACTTTGAAACCGCTATGTTTGGGCACTTAGTATTGAGTATGAAATTTCTGTTTCATTTATTCAGCAGCTTAAGTGTTAATGTGGGAAAGCTTTTTTGCAAGCATCTACTTACCAGACGCTTTCTAGGTCAATCTTTGGACCGAATATCGTGATTCGTCGCCTCCAAGTTGTAAAACGGACAAAAAAGATAAGCACCTCGTATTACAGATGATAAGGCATTTTTCAAAGAAAGAGGGAATGTGACGCAGTTATTCGTCTTGCTCTCAGCTCTTCTTAAACAAAAGTTTATACAGGCACGCCTGTTCAAGTAAAACACTTGGAGCTAGATCTAAGTGATGCAATCTAGTCATTGCGAGTGGAAAGCTGGAAGTCATGATTTTTCTACATGTACAAATTTTGGTCATCGTCAAACAGCCTAAAAGTCACATTAGTTTGTTAGTATCAGTTCATAAATCCTTTAATTAAACTTTATGTTCGCCATCAAACCCACTGAAGACTGGATAGCACTTCATAAAACTTTATAGAGTAAATTCACCTAATGCCGACATCCCCCATATATCGACACCTACGACGTTTTGTCCAAATACACAATCGCTTTATCCCTTTGACGTAATAAAAAAATTCTCTATGATGATATCACCATACCATGCTGCAATTTACATGCACAAAAAAAGCAGTGTCGATAATGCGCACAGGTAAAACGTAGGTTCCCAAATACCGACACGTCCCTTTTGTAAAATTTTCATCATTCAATTGAATCGATACATAGCTATATTTCATCTTCTGTCAGGATTTTTTTAAAGTAGTAAACACAGTTAAAGGTAGTTACATGATCTTGAGTAAAATAAACTACAGTTTTCTCTATTTTTTCCAGGTAAAAAATTCCAGGTGAAAAATATCTGCTCAAGTAAGAGCAAAGACAAGAGTAAAATACGCCCCCGAGCAAATGGCGCGTGCAATTGAAGCGGTAAGATCTGGTAATTTAAGTAAAAAGGCAGCAGCAAAGGCTTACGCTGTTCCACGAACAACCCTGTTGGATAAACTGGCGGGAAGAGTGCCCGAACCTGCAACTCCAACAGGTCGGAAACCTACACTTACCTGTGCTGAAGAAGCAACTTTAGTGCGCTACGCAAAATTGATGTTTGAAATAGGTTACCCTTTGACTAAACGTGAGTTTCTTAAAGAAATAAAACACATCCTCGACATTGATGGTAGGGAAACACCATTTAAGAAGAACTTACCAGGCCATCATTGGTTTGAACTCTTCAGTAAACGTAACCCTGACCCTGACCATGCGCACGCCTATGGGACTTGGACAGGAACGCGCAAAAATAAACATTGATATGATTTCTAGTTGGTTTGATGGGGTAATAAAGTACTTGGTAAAGGAGGTTCCTGACCATGATCGTATGCTAAAGAATCCTAGGAGAATCTTTAACGCAGACGAGTCCGGTTTTCCCTTATGTGCAAAGTCAAATCGTGTTATGGCACCAAAAGGAGTTCAAAATGTTTACCAGGTTGTTACAAACACGAAGCTGCAAATCATAGTTATGGCAGCTTTCAATGCCTTTGGGGATTATCTGCTCCCTTTAATACTTTTTCCGGGTGAACGCTTACGAGATGTTGGTTTAGACGGATTTCCAGAGGCCAGGTACGCTACAACAAAAGCTGGATGGATGGATTCGGACACATTCTTAGCTTTTCTGGAAATGCTACATGAATTTGTTAAAGCCCAGAAAATTAAATTGCCAGTCCTTTTGTTTGTTGACGGACATTCGACACATTTGAGTCTGCGCGCAGCAGAGTTTTGTCGTGACCATGAAATAATTTTGTATTGTTTGTTACCAAATGCTACGCACGTGTTGCAAGCATGCGATATTGGTTTTTTTAGTCCTATGAAGAAAGTCTGGCAACAAACAGTTAAAGACTGGCAGGTGAAAAATATTGGAGTTGCAATGGGGGAAAAAGCATTTTCCTACATTATTGAAATTAACCTGGGATCGTGTAGCAACATTTGAAAACGCTGCCCATGGATTTCGAAAGTCGGGTCTTTTTCCATTTACTATTAAGGGCATTGACGAAACAAAGCTTGGACCTGCTCGGATGGAACAAAAAGAGCAACCCAAAGAAAGCTCAACTCAGGATGAAGGTACGGAGATTAGTGCTGGTGGTGTCCCTACTCCTATTTCTGCAGATGATACTCCCCAAAGCGTCACATACGAGTGACCCGAACCATCAACGTCGTTCAGTGAGCTTCCAGATAATGTCGCTCCTTCATTTTCAAAATTAAATGTCCCTGAACCAATTCAGAAAAGGAAGAGGGCTCAAAGTTTACGCGATAAGCTACCTAAAGCAATTTCTGGGTCTGAGGCCATTAAAATGTTAAGAGAAAAAGAAGAAAGAAAGAAAGCTGAAGAGGCAGCAAAGCTGAAACGCAAAGATGAACGCGCACTTAAGAAGGCAAGGAGGGAAGAGGAAAAGATCCTGAAGAAAGAAGAAAGGGAAAGAAAACGCAAGGAAAGAGAATCAAAGCAAAAAGAGAACAAAATCCGAGCAAACAAAAAGGGGGGAAAGCGAGCAGTTGATGAGGATTCAGACTCGGACGATCCTAATTCAAGCATGACCCTTGCTAGCAGCGATAGCAGCGACTTCGAGGAGGAATTCGAAATGTGCCCTGCGTGCAACAAAGGAGATAAGCATCCTTTGCAATGGGGAAAGTGTCTATATTGTGCAACACGGTGGCATTATGATTGCGCAAACAGGCCTGAATTTGAACTACTGAACGAAGATGAACGAAAAAAAAGTCGACTTCATCTGTCCACTTTGTTTGTAATTCTTTAGCAGTAGTTCAAATTAAAGCAATCAGTTTTTAGATAATAAGGGATCTAATTATACAAACAGAAAAACCTATTTGATTACTGTTCATGTTGTTCTTTTTTAAAAACCCATCGGGGTGTCGATATATGGGAAAGGGGTGTCGGTAAAAGGGCGATTGTCGTTAATTTGACTATTTTACCGCGTCCAATAAAACCTCGGTGATTGGTTTATACATACTCCTTACCAAACATTGTGTTGAAATTTAAACCAATAAAAGGTTGTCTTTCAAATTTACCTCGGGTACGGGCATAGATTATACGATAGTGTGATTTTAACGCAGATAGTCGCTTAAGGTGTCGATATACGGTGAATTTACTCTATCCCATTAATAATGAAAATAGTTTAGCTTGCCTGGACGAAGTCCAGGAAGTTATTTCACTACCTCTAGCGTCAGCGTCGGTGTCAACAGTTACATTAAGTTTTCTAAACTATACAATGGATTTTGTTCATATTTAGTCTGACGACAGATATATGTCCAAAATTTCTTTCAGCTCTACCCCACCCACGCTCATGATCAATGTCGTAAACTTTTAATACTTTACTTCAAAGTTTATCGTTAAAGTTTTAAGTAACTAATAATTTCCAAACAAACCCCCGCCCATGCCTGCAGCCAAAAGCTAAAGGCCGCAGACAATTACCTGGGCGAGGAAGAGCTGTAGCACTAACCCTTGCGTTGGAGTTGGTAATGGGTCTTTTGTCCTACGCTGGGATCCTATTGCTATTTCAAGGTACTTCCGCCCAAACAATTATTTTTTCCAGGCGAGCTGTGCTGTCTGGTGACTGTTCTTGTTCTACTTAAGTGTGCATAGGGCCACCAAAACCGGTAATTTAATATTAAATATTATCATATGTCCGTCTGTGAGCGTTCGAACAAGCGTAATACATGCCTGCCTCTTCAAGCCTTCAGTTTCAAACATTTGGTAAAAATATAACGTTGTCGATGATTTACTTTCAAAAGTGTTGAATGCCACAAACTGTTTTTGTTCTGTCTAGACTCTTGCTTACTTATACCACTAATAGTTTATGTTGTCTCTTTTTAATCTGATAAACAGAAAACAATAATGATGTTTAATGGCCGATCATCACCCCGGGCCAGGAAAGGAATGGTTTAAAAGAGAGGCTACAAGAAAGGTTTTATTTCATTGTAACAAAAACTTGCTTGGTGTTTTATTTGCCTTCTGCTGGATCATTGAACTAAATCGCCCCCTATCACGGCAAAACATTAAAGGTTTACATTCAGATGGCTTATCTAATCGTTTAAACTACTCAGTCTACGAGGGAGGGATACATAATACTTTGATTTTCACGTCCAAAATTGCCTTCCCTAGACTGAAATAATTTAATCTATTTGTAAACGACAAATGTATCATTTTTGTCACTGGCTAAACCCAGCGAAAGATGAAACAAGCTTATTAGAGGCACTATAATTCTTGGGTAAGCAAACTAACCAGTTCCATATTATGTTTTACAAAATTTGTAAGTAGAAAATTAAGTACCAGGGATCTGACCAATTTGTTTGTCTTCAAAGTTCTCTGAATAAAAAAAAAAAAAAAAAAAAAAAATGGGCAATTGTAAGAAATTTAGTTGGTTAGATCTGTAGATAACCATAGGACCCAACGTAATATACAATGTCACCAAAGGCTTAAATTGTCCAATAAAGTGTTAGATATTCTACGTGGGGAACGCTTTTGAAATTTCAACAACCTAGGCCCGGTTTAGATCTATAGGTTAACATCAGACCCCACATAGCATACAGTGTCATCGAAGACCTAAATTGCCCAATTAAGTATTAGATATTCTGCGTTGGGGACGGCTCTTGAAATTCCTACAACCTAGGCTCGGTTTCACGAAAACTCTTAAGTTTTTTTTATTTTGCTCAAATCCGCTAACGGACTTATTTGCCGACTTAGGTTGAGTTCGTTGAGAAGCATTTCACTGACCTTAACAGATTTAAGGTAGTCTACCCGTAATGGTCAAAGATTTAAACTTCAACAAACCATACATTTTTCTAAAGGTATACACCTAATGGACCTATTGGTCCTCTTTTTTTGAACATTAAATAAAGTATTGGAAAATTACAGACACATTTGTATCTCTTACTCTCCATCGGCAATTTGACCGGAAAATCAAACGACCTTTGTTTTCTAGAACAAATTTTTCGCTGACAATTTTTGTATTTTTTAACAAAAAACGCCCCCATAGAATACAAAATGATATATAATTCAATAAAATAACAACAATAATTCTGATTATTATAATTTGTATTAAAAAATTAATGTGATAATAGCAGCTCTCAAAAATATGGCGGCTGATTATTTACATTTTTTCCGGTGCAAAGCTTCTTTTCTCAAACAAGTACATGTGATCTATATCCGGGGCATACGTAATCCGGGGCATAAGTAACGTTTTCAAACCCTGAGTTGACAAAACTGTCCAGACTCAACTCGGCAAAATAAAGGACTAGAGTCTATAATAAAGTCCCTTTATTATGTTGAGTTCACGTTGTGAAACATTGTGTCAACGCAAAAATTGAGAACGTTACATATGTCTGTAAATGCTATGAAATGAGTCTAAAATAACTAACTCAAGTCAGAATCTGAGTCAGAAGATTTTAACAATGTAAGAGACCTTAAGATTTTTCGTGAAACCGGCCCCTGATTCTTTGATATCGTCAATTCCTCATATAAAGATGTAACGTTCTTGAGTTAAATGGGTGTTCCTTAAATCCTTTAAACAGCTTTCCTGCTGGCTGTTTACAACCGCTAGCAACGGTTGCGCGAAAAATTCACGGTGTAAGGTGAGGAACCGCAGTAATTTCCGTGTCTCTAGCGGTGAGATCGAGTCACGTAAATTTCTTTTTCATCGCCTTCAACATTCTGAAATGGCCCTTGGGGAACAAATTTGTCGCATTTGTCGCACTAGCAGTAATATGTATGTTACAAACCCTCACTCGACAGGACACATGAGTTTGTTTGATTTAAATTTCAAGTTTGGACTATTTCATGCCAATGTCGCGTACGGGCTAGGGATCTCAAGCGAAGAGTAGTGCATTTAGTTGCGTTTGCGGTGAGACTGTTATATTACATTTTGCAGCATTGGGCCACCAGACTAGAGGCTTTTCTTTGTATTTATTGGAAACATCAACCAGGCTAAAACTGACAATGGAGAAGAAAGGTAGCTACTTTTTATGCACATCCTCATCGAATGTACGTTGATATCTAAAAGTACATGAATTCCAACGCAGTTAATGCAGTGGTTCTGGTGTTACTTAATCGGGAAAGTTAAAGGGAGTAGAATGGCTATCAGTATATTGATCGTAGATATTTGACAGAGGTGTGTTGTTTTGACAATATGAAAGCCAGCAGACGGATAGAATCAGGAATAAAAGCGTCACTACTTAACGGACCAGTTGCAAGACCAATCTTGTGATCATGCAACCGATTTCACCGAAACGCTCTTATTAGTCACATCATCTTGGACTTCAACCCATTGCAGTCATTCATTCAATACTCGTACATATCTGCATTACCACACGATGGCATACTTTTGCATGTGTGGCACGACTTTTGCGACTATTGCTTGCTTCTGTTGAAAGCTGTTTCCAATCCATCGCACGATACACTTTTTTTGTCGATCATGCGACCAAATTGTTGTATTTAGTCGCTTCCGAATTGAAAAAGAGGCTTCAGTATTACTCGTACATGCAAAATCCGAAATGGTAAAGATATAAACCAATTCCTTAAGAGACTAAACTCCCATCAAATTATCCACCCCGAAACAAAAGTGTCAAAGAATGTAAATAACGCTTGCGATTTAACCCAAACACTTCATCAATTTATGACCAATTTCGTAATTCGATTTGAAATTGTGTGATAGACGCTACGGAACGTTTCAGAATCAAGCATCCGTTTGAAAATTGATAATATTACTGTTTTTTTTTTGTCTTCACATAGACGAGTTTTGGATGATTGCAACAATTACTGTACATTGTTTTTACAGTCTAAACCCTACTAGGAATCACACGTGTCATTTCAGTAATTAAAGTGAGAATTCCGTCATTAAAAATACTTGAAGTTTTGATAATTTCATTTGAACCTGGTTTCAATTCACATCCACTGAAAGAGGAATCATTCAAAATTAATAGAGGCCACTAGTAAAAAAGAAATCCTATCATAAGTTTCACTCTTCTATAGAAAATGAGTGTCAGTAAATTAATCACGAATTACAGTGTTTTCATCAGAAATATATGTACATACATTAAATATACATTCAGAACTAAGGGAGTTTAATCTTTAAACTGGAGACCAAAGTTCCAGCAAGCAGTTGTCATATATATAGCATACTTGGACAAACAAGCATATTCCTAATGCAGTCCCAGTAGCTTAGTGTTAATGTAAAGGGCTACTGATACAGTGTTTGTGAGTTCAATGTCTCGGTTCAAGGAAAATTCTTGCCTAGGTATACAGAAAGCTATTGCGGTTAGATCCTCTCTCTCTCATATGAACATTGTTTCGAATTTATCCACGAGAAAAAGCAGTCGGTGATGTTTAGTTTTGCATGAAGTGCTAGGTAAAAGAAAATCTTGCAGACATACAAATGAAATACTTTCGCAAACAGTGTTAAACAAACAAATAAACACACAAAAGCATTGCCCTTTCATCCATTTTGTTCAAACCCAAGAAATTAGAAACAAAAAAGTCAGCTGTCTTCTTGACTTCACTAAAATGCAACTATCAAAGACACTGGAATTTCTATACTTTAAACTGGGGCAACTATTGAAACACTTTAAAAATAAAGGTTTCAAGAATCTGCAAAAACGGCACACATTCTCGTGACACGTACATTATTTCAGAGAGGGAAAATGAAAATTTCTTCGCGTGAATCAATTTACAGAGATAAGTATTAGATTTATTTTGCCCCTACAACCAAAAATTGTAATGTCCCTGCTGACGTTTAAATCTTAATAAAAGTTTTCCGATGCATAGTTCTGAACTAGCGATGAAAAAAATCCCAAGTGATTTATCTGTGAAACAGGACCAATTTTCTTTCGAATTGTTTTAACGTTGTTTTGTTGAATACAAGATATTTACTTCTTTTTTGAGGGGAGTTGGTGAACCAATTTAATATTCGTTTTTCTTTATTATTCTTTTTTCGTGTATTAGTTCATACTACAAGATGTTTAATCGTTTAACTTTCCTGATAAAAAGTTATAAGCTGTCATACCTATATGCAATGTATACGGAACCTAAATATAACACATGTTTTTAGTCTTTTAATGTAGTGCTATAAAATTCGATAATCATAAATGTGTGAAACTACATACTGACCGTAAGAACACACACACTGAAAAAAGGAAAATAAATTTATTTTTTGGTGTAATTATACCGATCAGAATCCAAGTGAAACATCGATTGACAAGCAGTTTGTATCTTGACAAAAAAAAAAAAGAAGGATCTCAGAGTAGTTAAAACCTACCTTCAACAATCAAAAACTGCAGTCAGGCCGGCACGCGAAAAAAAAAATCATTATCGTATATACTCGACTATAAGACTATTAACTTAAAGAATGCTGTGCTTTTACAGGCGATAGTTTTTATATTCGGGTATGTACGATTAATACAAAGAACTCTGTACCGTACTGCTCAAGTTCATATGATTACTGTTTAAAAAGGAAAACGTCGTAAAACTCCAGAAACAAACTACAGAGGTGTTCGCCTTATTTACTTAAGTCATGGCCTCGTCTAAACGACGAAGCAAATTGATTTTTACAGTTCAGTTGTGTATTGAAATCATGTCTAACTTTTCGTGCGTTTTATGGCACTTGTTATGAAGCATTCTGATATACGGGATCGTAACTTTCAGGTTTATTGTCGTTGAATAGTCCTTGAATACACGTCTGGGAAATTACTTTAGTGTAATAAAATTGCTCAGATTTAAATTATAGTTCCCTAAATAATAGGACCCATAATACAGAATGTATTTATGTACGTTTCATATTTGGAAATAACAAGATTACAGAAGATTTTAATTTAGTCACTTTTAAAATCTGCAGCAATTAACTCAATGATATTGACGTTTCTGTTACAGAGGAAAACCATATGTTGCATTTGCCAGTATATCCAACAAAATGTGTGACTGTCTAAGATTAGATTTTGCCCTCTGCCGTCTGATCATGATCTACACTGTTCACAAAAGCAATTATACTTAAGTCTGAAGATCATTAAAAAGTGTTTGTCTTCACTGAGATGTCACAACTTGAATAAATCCTTCATCAAACAATCTATCTTTTCACGATGCGTGGAAAAAGCTATTCAATGGATGAAATGAATGCGTCATTTTTTGGAAAAAGCAATGAATACGTAAATAAATACTAAGATGGCAAAGATATTCGATCACATACTGGATAAACAGGAATGTTCTGTTTTCGACGGTTTGTATAAAATGCAAGAGATAGAATTACCATTAGAATAAAATAAATGTAGGAAAAATATTTTGCGACTTACCACATCCGCTCTTCTGTGCCGATCTTTAAGCTGAAATTGAAAGAAAATTATGTCAGACTTTACTGACACTTTGAATGCTATGATATCTAACACATGTGCAAGTGCAGACAACTTTGTGCGTCTTTTTTTTTTTTTTTTTTCCTTATTTTTGAAAAGAATGTGACAGAAATAAACATTGCTTGTTTCGAGTAATTTCTACCACGGAAGCAATTCGATTTGTTAAAGTTTTAATCCTTATTTCGTGTTATTAACATTCTAGATCAGCAAGAATAGCTTCATATTCATCTGCTGCAAAAGTTTGCATACGTGAAAGATATACTAGTATAAAACTAGTATCATAATTTTAGAAATCACATTTGATAGAAAAACAAGTATCTGCATTTACAGCATAAACCGTTATCTGTAACGAACCAACGAGGGTGAAGGGTTTTATATTGTGAACAGAAGTAGTTTAAACCTGCAATATAGACTGGTTGGTAACTCTGGGCCCTGAATTCTTACAATTGTGGAATTGATTACCCAGTATCTACTGATAAAGCTTCATAAAGATAAAACACAAGTTCTACATACAGAAGAAGAATTTCAGGCGTTATCTTTTACCGGTCAAAACGCCGCCATTTTAAAACACCATTGGGAATTTCATTGGAAAACGAACTTATGCTAGCTCGTAGTCCTTGCAATAATTTTTTGCAGATAACCGTTGTAGTATTCATGATTGCAGACTTGTTTTACATATCAGACTGAATCAGAATATTTTATTTCTCTTGAAACTGCTTGTTACATCGTCATTATACAAAATGTACACATGATACTTGATAAACCCCTTTCGTTCTATCTATCTTTCTTTCTTTCTTTCTTTCTTCATGTCTCTTTTTCTCGTTCTCGCTCTCTCTCTCTCTCTCTCTCCTTGTCTCTCTGTACATGTCATCCTTTTAACCCTAACAGAGCCAAATGAATTACAGGGACAATTTTTGACAATACAATGGTTAAAAGATTTGCAGTTTTCAATGCTGTTTTGGTTAGAATATGATTATGACGAAATAATGAACAGTGTACCTTAAAGATTAGAATATATGTTCAGTGCAATCTAGAGGAAACCGGAACAAAGGAGTGAGTTACCGCAGAGAGAACTAATATACAGTTGAAAGCGGCTGTAAGCCTACCTAAGCACACAAATTCACATGTTAAAAAACAATCAAGCAAACAAAAACATCTTTTAGATAAAAATCAATACCGACTTTAACTTGTTCCCAGTCTAAATGCCGCCATTTTATGACAACAAAGGAAAGTGCAACTGCAGAGTTAACAGTTAAGCCATTACCGAGCAACCCAAGTTTTAACGACCCCAAAGAAAATGGGCTTTTAAAACCATCGTGGGAAAAGGAAAACATTGTGCAACCAGCATTTTCTCCTTTTCCAACACTGTTTTCTAACCTTTCAGGGACAGATCCCATTATTTTGGCCTAATTTACTTTGTCGTCTGCAAACACTTTCATTGTAGACAATTCTGGAATGTTGCCGTCAGGTAAAGAGTTAAGCAATACCTGCTAGTAACATTTTCGGTAAGCTAGGCAGTTAATTCAGACATACTGCGCAGATAATGAGAAAGTAAATAGTACAAACGACGTTCTTTTGAATACTTAAATAAGGTTTTGTTCTTCTTTTAACAGTATTTTAGGGGAAAATTTATTTACCTATTCACGTCTTTTTGGGGTTTTACAACCACTAAGGTGGGGGTTCCACACTGCCTTAACACAAGATACTGCAACCGAAAATGAAAGTTGAATGTCTGATTACAAATACAATGCCTCTATAATTGAGTCAAGGAGCACTTGTAATATAAGATGTGCCTGAAATTTCGTCATCTGGTAGAGTTAATCAAAGTAAAGAAAACACGTATGCACACACATCATGCTTGTGTGTTCATTTTCTTTTCCACATTTGGTATTTAACCCTTTCCGACAAATTTTGGACTGGTCCAAACTGAAAGAGTTTGCAGACGACAATTTTAAATTTGATGAAAATGGCAGAAAGGTCTCAAAAAGGGTAGAAAACACTGTGGGAAAAGGAGAAATTGCTCGTTACGAGCAATTTCTCCTTTTCCCACAGTGTTTTCAAAAGACTTGTACTGCAGACAGGGCTTGTTTGGGAAAGGGTTAAAAGAGTTCTCGAAGAGCAGTGGATAATACTTGCTTTTAAACGTTTCTGGACAATAGAGAGCTATGTAAGAAATACTCATCTCATTAGAACTTCTGTTGTTGGAAAATCCTACATTATCTGGCGTCGAAAGTTTACAGTTTTTCAGCATTTAGTTCTTTAGTGGAAGGTATTTATGTTATTTGATTATTAGAATATGACACGTTTCTTCAAACATATGACTTGTACATGGCAGAAAGAGCGTTCCTTTTGTATTCGCGAGAATACGTTATCAAATAAAAACAGCATTGGAATGCAAGCCGATATGTTATCTATAAACCAAATTTTTGCTGTCATACAAGTTTTAGATTCTTTTTTTGATTACTTAAATTGGATTCGCCTAAAACGGTATACATGTATTTCAATCGTTTATGCGAAAATGATAGAGGACGATGATTGTATCATTGAGAAGCTTGTCTAGACCCTTTATCAAATCATTGTTTTCTTGTGGATGGGGGCTATTTAAGGACATCAAAAGAAGTATTATTTTCCTAACTGCTAGGCTGACCTTTTTGTTGTATCGCATGCTTAGATTTTTCTTGATTTTTTTTATATGTTGGTTACTTGGTCATCAAGTACGTAGTTATAATTATGGACCAAATATTTCTGTTGCAATCTTTTGAAGGTTAAACTATTGGATGGCTGGACTAAATCGGAATTTAAAAAAAAAAAAAAAAAAAAATATGAAGAAATGTTAGTGAGAAAAGCATCGGGATCCCTTACTTCAGCTCCAGACCATGATAAATCAGAATGTATCAAGGTGCTCCTGCCAGGAAAGGGCTAGCGAGGCAAAATAATAATGGGACGCAAGCGAATATTTGACAGAATAGTAAATGAAGACAGACATTTTATTAGCTCTATCGTGACGTGTGAAAACATCTTATAATTATCGAGAAATCATTGTATGAGAAAGTCGATACAATGGAATACTCGGAAGAAAAAAAAAGTTGGAAAGTAAAAACAATAACTGAGACAAAGATAAACAATTCCCATATAAGAGTGACGAAAAAGAAGTTCCAGTAATATGTAGGCATACTTGTGTCAAGATTTATGGAAAAAAATGCTTGGACTTCAGTATGGGTCCCAAGAACAAGTTAATACATATATTTGTAAGGTCATTTGATGTTAATGCAAAAGAGAAGTGGAAAGGAAATCATTTTTGCTAAAAAAAAAAATGAACGGGGTTGCACGAGCTGTTAGAAGTGCTAATGTACATGAACTACGCTCAGGTAAAGGGAGTTTTAATGCATCTCCGCGATGCTTTCTATCAAGAAAGCCACCAAATAATTCTGGGTCCATAAAATCCATTTTGTTCAACAACCGACTAAATCAATTTGTAGAATTTGTAGACAGGTCGAAAATTTGACCGATAGCAAAAATATCGACCCATCTCAGCCTCTACGGACTAGGCATGCTGACCCATAAAATTCGTTTTGTATAACAACCTTTTGAATCATGAGGTACAAATATCTTTTACATGCAGAAAACTGACCAATAGCCAAATGTTTCGGCCTAGGTCTGTGCAGGCTGACCTGGATCACTATTTTTTTGTGGATGCATTAAGCCCATTTTTCCAGAACATGGCTCATATGAATTGCACTCTTGCTCTTAGAAAATAGGGATTTTATACATTTTCGTATTGGATTATACAAAGCAAGTCATCGCAAATTATGGATTTATTCTATCTAAAGCTGGTTGCATGACGAGGTAGAATGGTCCTTTGACGCAAAAAAAAACTTACCAGCAGCAAACGGTGTCGACTCAGGTCAGCCTTCACGGACTGCGCAGGCTGCAAAGGGTCGATATCTTTCGCAGATGCATCGAACCACCCTTTCTTGGAACTCGACTCATATTCATTTTTGCCATACTTTGAGAAAAGGGGGCTTAATGCATCTGCAAAAAGTATCGACCCAGGTCAGCAAGTGCAGACCTTGGCCGAAATATATTGGTCAGTTTCCTGCAAGTCAAAGGACCAGCGTACTTCATGATTCAGTAGATTGTTACACAAAACGGATTTTATGGATCTATAATACTTTGATGACTTGCTTGGTATCTTGCATCACCAAGGTACATTAAGCCCCCTTTTGCCAGAGCGTGGCTCATTTGAGGCTGACAGAGTTTAAAGGGGCTCAAATACACAATAGGCATGAGTTCCCATGAGACTATCTGAATTAAAGAAAACAGTCGCCTCATAAAAGTCTTATGATTTGACCAGAATACAATTTAGATCTGCCAAATGAAAAGCAAACTATCACAGAAACTGGTAAGTGTTCCAAATAAATCTACCGACATAACTACAGCATGCTCCAAACATAATTGGCACAACTCTTGTAACCTTAAACTTTATCCTGCTAAATAATCGCAATGAAACTTTCAAGCTGATAGTAAAAAATAAGATTTTTCTATTTCAAAGGTATTTTTCGAGAAAAAATATCGGACAGTGTAGATCCAAGACTAGACTGCACGTTCTGTCCGCAAATGGTCCTTGATCTCGCTTAGCAGCTTAAGGGTTAAAATAATATTGCGACGAAACTAGCATGTGGCATAAATTGAACCAATATCACAACTATCCTCCACATGAATATTGCAAGAAATAAAAGAAAAACCCTACTAGTGTGCGCTAAAAATGTGTGACTCGAGACCAAAAGTTTTGTTTAATTCATAACCGGTTCCGGTTATGGAGGATTAGTTTTGTTTTTGTTTCGTGGTCTTAAAACGTTATATTTTGGAGGAACTATTGTGTCTTACATGTTACAGATGAACTAGTCACTAGTTTAGTATTCGAACTTTGTAAGCAGAAGTTTTTGTTATGTGAATTCATCGGACGTTTGTGAATATTTTGTCATTTAGTATTTGTATTTGTACTGGTACCGGTTGTTACGCTTCAGTTACGCTTCAGTAAACCCTTTACTCTTCTATCAAATCTGTGATTGGTCAAGGCGCATGTTAAATTTTTTTGGGGTATACTGTACAAAGTTTATAAGGCACCATGAGCAGTAACAAGGCAACACCTCAGAGCAACCCGAAAAAGAAGCGACCTCTTTCATCCCCAGCAGACCAGGCTGACCAGAAGAAAACCAAGCCTGTTAGTGACAAGGAGAACACAGGTTTTACCATCTCTGAGGAGGCTGAAGCTGGTATTTCTCCAACTCAGATTACTCTCAGCGAGGATAATTTGGCCCAGATCAGTGTCTACTTGAGAAGTTCTTTTGAGAACGAGCTTCCGACTTTAGTCTCAAGTATTGTCGAAGGTGTAGTCAATAGCTTAAGTGAGAAGATTAAACAACTCTCCGATGAAAATGCTCAACTTAAGAGGCGCGTGGAGGAGCTAGAAACTAAGGTCGATCGGGCGGAACAGTATAGTCGGCGTAATTGTCTCCGGCTTTCTGGCATCCCGGAAACTGATGGTGAGTCTGTTGACGACACAGTGTTACAGATAGCTACAGCTGTAGAAAGTGATATTTCACTCACTGATATTGATCGGACTCATCGTTTGGGCAAGCCACGTCAAAGCGGCCAGGGCGTTAAACCCAGAGACATTATAATAAAGTTCACAAGCTATAGAGCAAAACAGAAATTACTAAAAAACAAATCCAAGTTAAAATCCAAAGGTTACAATAATGTTTTTGTGAATGAAAATCTGACCGCACTCAGAGACAACATCTTCTTTCAGACAAGAAAGCTCATGAGGGATAGACTTATCAGTAGTACCTGGACCATTGATGGTACAATTATTGTTAAGGACAACCAATTAAAACTGCATCGCTTGGAGACACATAGGGATCTTGAGCGGCTCAAGTCCTCCGTCGATCGTGCTTGACTTTTTGAAGAAGATTTTTGTGCTACTGTGAAAATGTTGTCTTAGTGAAGGTTCACTATTATGTGGGATTATTATTTTATTACCTATTCTTTGTTTCGGGTCCAACTTAGTGTTGATACAAAAAATCATGATTATTTCACGGCGGAGACCGTGGGTCGTGATCGGGCTGCGCTGCACACGCTGTCTGATCTTGATCCACGCTATCCGTCTTTTGTTGTTGTTATATTTGTTTGAAACACTTTTGCCAAGAATCTTATTGGAAACACAAATTCGTTTTTTCGTGCGTGCTGAAAGCTTCTCATCTCATTTCATTTATTATCAGTGTTGTTTGGGGCATGTAGAGAGACGATGATCATGAGCACTACGAAATTGGGAACTTTAGCCCATGTTGAACTAATGTTCTCTTAGCCGCTCTGCTGAATGAACATATTTGGTGTAAGATTGACTGTAATTCATGTTGTATGTTAACTTTTTTAGACAGTATACATAGCTAGATTATAACACTCATATGGAATGCATTGTTCGGCAGGTGAGAATGTGAATGTTTTGTCAGTTAACCCTTTATGCCATGTGCTTAACTTAATGTTGCTTTACTGAAAGGTATGGATGTGCATCGGACTGCATACAAATGCGGTGTGATCTTTGATCTACACAGTCGTATTTTGTGAATTGATCGTTAGGGTCGAATATGCTATTTACGTTATCTTGCAGCGCGTCCTGGTTCGTAATCGGATGGTTTAGAATAGTACTCTGATCCCTGTCTGCTGAACTGAGATATGCTGTTCATAAACACTATTAAATGTACTATATTTTGATCTCTTTCTCTAAAAAGAACATATAATCTATCTTAAGAATGGTTTAAAAACAAAACGTAATTCGATCTTGAAAATTCTAGGACGGTTATTTCTTTGTTTGCAAGTCTATTAATTTTGTGAAAAGTATTTCTTTCTGTGTTGATGAAAATGTTTTTGATATACGATACGCAACATTCTAAATCCAGAAGACGAAGTCGTTGTTGTCATTTCCTTTTTCATGCGAAGTATCTTTGTAATTATGTCAGGCTGTCCAACTATATAATATTTTCATACAAATGATATAACTTACTCCTGTCCATATCTAAAGTTTTTGAGGACGATAGGTGTAGATGACTGATGGGGTGATTCGTCTTTGAATCACTAGAAAGTATGACGGGAGAGACGAAGATGTACTGTCAGTAGTATTTTCTCCATTATCCAGCAGTGTTTACAGCTATTTTCTGTTGGCCCCTATCCTGCTAGATAAGTGGAATGAAATTTTCAAGCCGACAGGAAAAATTCATTTTTTTCCTTTTTCAAATGTTTTGTTGGTAAATATATTATCAGATGAGACCGAGATCAGACTGCACGTTTCGTGTGGCCTGATCTTGATCTACATCGTCTGTAAAGGCCCTTGCGTTAATCGTGCCTCTATGTGGGAAATCGTATATCGTTAAAATTGCTAGTTGGTTATGATTTTTTGATTTTATAGCATTTTTTTTTCCACGAGTTTGTAAGTTCAAGGGATTAATTGTTAAATGTTTATGTGACCGGCCTGCCAGATTGGTTAGTACTGTCAGCTCGGGTAGTATTAAATGATTTTTATAGTGTGTATTAGAAATTGTGTATGTATGTTTTTGTTTTGGCCGTCTGTCTTTCTGTCTGTCCGTCTGTCGGTCGGTCGGTCGGTCGGAGGACTGTCGGTCGGTCTTGGTGGCTCGGTCATTATGCCGAATCTTGAATTCTTGTGCATTTTTTTTTTAAATCTATATGTAAGTTTTTGCTCTGTCTAGCAGCTGGCTGGCTGTCTGTCTTATTGGATATGTCGGTCATTATGCCGAATCTTGAATTCTTGTGCATTTTTTTTTTAAATCTATATGTAAGTTTTTGCTTTGTCTAGCAGCTGGCTGGCTGTCTGTCTTATTGGATATGTCGGTCTGACGAATTTTGAACCTGTCTGCCCCTTATTTTTCTTTTTGTACCTAAATAATGCTGGATAGTCTCTATTTTTCATCGTCCAGTTTAGTCTGTTTGTCCTCGTACTGCAGTCATTTAGCTGTCTGTCTGTCCGTTGTGTGTCTGCCTGTCCGCCAGTTTTGTCTGGTATAGTATGATACAGCTAATGGGGTGACATTAACGATTTCCGTCACGATGACCGTTTGCATTGGCCCTGTAGACATCTATAACACTGAATGTGTTTCCACCGTGTTTAATCCATTTCGACCAATATATTTCTATATTTAACAAAATAGTCAGGGTAAAGGGACTTCTTCATTTGGTAATGTGAACTGTTGATTTTTGTATCACTTAATGTAACTCTTCAAAATACCTATACATACGCCTAAGCGTTGTCATTTGAAACCTTTTAACAAAAGCCTGGCTTTAGTATGTGTTCCAGTTAAATTGCACAATTTCCCTAGGAAGTATCCATATTTGATTGTACTTGCACTTATCTGTCACTATGATTGGTTTGAAGTCATAACATTAGTGACTGATTATTTTAAATGTCCAATACCCTTATCTAATTCATTTACTTCATATACTGCAAAAGATGATTCACATATATACATGTATTTTTCTTTTGACCACTATAGTTATATTTATTGAGATTCATGTGTTATTTATTCATCCTTTTTTCTCTATACTATTTTTCGTTTTTGTTACTTTGGTTTTTTTTTTCAATTCTATTTCTTGGTGTGGAGTGTAAACCGATTTTAATTGACTTGACCTATAGCAAATCTATGGGATTCTCTGAGTGTTGTAGATTTGATTGTGTGTTGTGCTGCTACATGCTGTTCCTGTTCTTAATATATTCGGTAACATGAGTTGTTCATTTTACAGGTACATATGTGGTCGGCCAACACATTGTCAAAAACTTCACTTCCACTTGACCGTCAATCTTTTTTTTATATTACCAATACTTAACACTGCCTTCCACTCATATTCAGTTTTTACTGACGTGCGTCAGTCAGGATTTCTGACAAAACACATTGTGCATTACAACAAAAAGAAGTTATTGTTAACAACACGCTTTAAGGAGAATGCCGAATTTTGTAGGTTGTTATTTAACATCTCTTTTTATAGCTTGTTAACACTGTTAGTATTGTTTCTTTCGTTGATATTACAAGCAGGTGATGTTCACCCGAACCCTGGTCCGCTATCTAATGAGTCCTTTGGTAGTGCTTCTTCTACATCTGATATTTATAATTTTCTCAATCTCCCCAATCACCTGTCAACTGTTCATTATAACGTACAAAGTATAGCTAATAAGCTTGATACTCTGATTGCAGAGTTCTCGTTTTTTGATATTGTGTCATTTTCTGAGACTTGGTTGCATAATGAATATTTATCAGATGATCTGATTTTCCCTTCTTTTCATCCACCAGAACGGAAAGATAGAACTGACGACAGATATGGAGGCGTTATCTTATATGTTAAAAACACCTTGACATATATTCGTAGACATGATCTTGAACCGAATAGACTTGAGTGTATTTGGATACAAATAAAGTCTAGCAATAATAGGAATATTTTGTACGGTATTTTCTATAGACCACCGAACTCAGACTCCGCTTATTACTCACTTATTGAAGATTCTATTGGCCTTGCTATGGATTCTGGTATTTCTGATGTCATCATTAGTGGGGATTTTAACCTGAATGTAATGAACCAACACTATTTCCGTAAAGTTGAATCCCTGTGTAATGAACATAATATGATTCAATGTATTGACGAACCGACTCATTTCACAGAAAATTCTGTATCTACGATTGATCTTCTTTTCGTTACTAATAAAGATTCAATCCTAACAACTGGCGTTGGTGAACCCTGTCTGGATCTTACCATGCGTTACCACTGTCCTGTTTTTGGTGTTTTTAATTTCCTGAAACCAAAGTTTAGAAATATCCAACGTACGATTTGGAAATATGACCAAGGAAATTATAATGAGCTCAGAACCAGTCTTTCAAATTTTAATTGAGACTCTATATATGATAGTGACATTAACACATATGCTGAAAGAATTGCAGGTGTCATTATTGATAACGCAAGCAAGTTTATCCCCAGTAAGACAATTATCGTTAATCCACAAGAACCACCCTGGATGAATTGTTCGATCAAAAAAGAAATTCGCCATCGTAAAAGACTATATAAAAAAGCAAAACTATCGAACAAAGTTAATCACTGGTCAAAATTCAAATCTGTCAGAAACAACGTGATCTCTTTAATTCGTCAGAGCAAATTAAACTATTATGAACGACTTTCTTTGAGGTTAAAATCTGGTTCTCTGTCTCCTCGTGACTGGTGGAAAACCCTCAAGTCAATGATGTCTACACAGTCTTCAACATCCATCCCTCCTCTCTTTGACATTTCTAAAGATTCTTTGATCATCGACGAATATGAGAAAGCAAATTCATTGAATAATTATTTTGCTAGTCAGTCTTATATAGATGATTCATTCAATGAAGTACCCGATGAACGTTCCTACGTCATAAATGATTCTTTAGATTCAATCAATGTCATGCCATTTGAAGTACTGGATGTTCTGAAAAAACTTAAAACGGGCAAAGCCTCTGGCCCTGATGGCATAAATAATAAAATTCTTATTGAAGCAGCTGGTCAGCTGGCACCACATTTATGCGATCTATTTAATTACTCATTGAATACTAGTACTGTCCCATCTTCGTGGAAAATATCCAATGTATGTCCCATATTTAAGTCGGGTGACCCTTCTCTGCCTTCGAACTATAGACCCGTTTCATTACTAAATAACATAGAAAAAGTCTTAGAACGAATCATATTCAAGCATGTCTATAATTATCTAAAGGATACAGATTTTTTTACTCCATATCAGTCTGGTTTTATGCCGGGTGATTCTACTGTTAATCAAGTAACTTGTCTTTATAACACCATATGCAAAGCCTTAGATGATGGATTGGAATTCAGAGTAGTATTCTTTGACATAAGCAAAGCATTTGATAAAGTCTGGCACAAGGGCTTGTTATTCAAGATGCGAAGAGCTGGTATTAGAGGTAAATTATTGTCCTGGTTTTCTGATTATCTTTCAAATCGTTATCAACGAGTTCTTATACCAGGTGGTATCTCTGACTTACGCCACGTGCAAGCAGGTGTGCCCCAAGGATCTATTTTAGGACCTCTTTTGTTCTTAATATATATTAATGATATTGTTGATGATATTCGGGCAAACATTAATCTCTTTGCAGATGATACCAGCCTATCGATGGTTGTATCTGATCCAGCTGCCGCTGGAACTGTATTACAAACAGATATCGATACAATCACTCGTTGGGCGCAGAAGTGGTTGGTCAAGTTCAATCCAGCAAAATCAGAATCCTTAGTTATATCTCGAAAACGTTTTAAGACTAACCACCCTGGTCTGTTTATGTCGAATACCGAAATTCCACCTGTCACTAGTCATAAACATTTAGGCATATTTCTTTCTAGCGACGGGTCTTGGGACTCCCATATTAGTAAATCTATCAAAAAGGCATGGAAAAGAATTGGAGTCATGCGTCATCTGAAAATCCACCTTGATCGACTTTCACTCCAAATCATGTACTTTTCTTTTATTCGACCTATTCTTGAATATGGTGATGTCATATGGGATAATCTTTCTCAAGGGTTGAAAGATCAACTGGATAAAGTACAAAATGAGGCTGCACGGATCGTTACCGGCTGTACTAAGTTAGTTTCTGTCATTGATCTATACCAAGAGTCTGGTTGGGAAACATTAAGCCATCGACGGCGTAAGCACAAACTCATCCTTTTCTATAAAATGGTCAACGGACTTACCCCAAATTATCTTAATACTCTTGTTCCATCTGCGGTTGGCAATTCTTGCAGTTACAGTCTTCGTAGGCCCAATAATTTAAGAAACATTACTTGTAGAACGAGCTTGTACAGCGCTTCATTTTTGCCATCTGTGATTAATGATTGGAATTCACTTGCAGATGATACTAAGAATGCAGAATCATTGTCAGCTTTTAAATATCGTTTAAACATGGATAAACCTTGTCCACGGAGGCTTTATTTTTTTGGCGAAAGGAAAATTCAAGTTATACATGCGAGATTACGCAACAGATGCAGCAGTCTCAATGAACATCTGTACTTAAAAAAAATAGTGGAATCCCCGCTCTGTAGATGTGGTGCGGTTGAATCGACTAAGCACTTCTTTTTAGAATGTCCATTTTATAATAGCCAAAGAATTAGTCTTAGTTTCAGTGTAAACGCTATAACAAACTTAACACTCCAAACCATTTTATATGGGGATGATAATCTTAACCTGTTTGATAACCAAAGATTATTTGCCGCCGTGCACATCTATATCCGTGATAGTAAAAGATTTACCAAATTATATCTAATTCTTATGTTTCCTATGTAACAGTTGATTTTATACCCGATCTGTTGCATAAATTCAAATCATTTCATTACCTTTTCTTTTAAACTTAAATATTGGTTTGGACCATTTGAGTACGATTTGCTAACATCCTTATACGATTTTGGTTCCCTTAGTTTAAAGCAATCATTAGTTCTGTCATTTGTTTGGTCTAGCTGGAGGTTTCTACAGCTAGTAAATAGGTGTCTTCAATTGAAATCTTCACCAATACCACTCCACACCATTTGGATATTCACTATGTTTTACAACTTTTTCTTTCAATTGCGTTCTTTGTCAGTGATTAGTAAGGATATGCTAATATAATAACCTTAAGCCGGATCTAGGAGAAGAACTTTATAAGCTTAGCTTCCGTTCTTATCCTTTTCCTCAGTATATTTATCATATATTTGTATTTCCTCTTGTTTTGTTAAATTTGTATCTAATACTGATGAATAAAATATGTTTAAACTAATTCAAATAAACCGCGATAGAACGACCCAGAAAACCTATTGACCTGTGCCAAATAGCACTTTTTCCTTTTAACACAATGTTTTCAAAAGGCTTCTTTTTCAGGGTCGTTAAAACCCGTGCTTGTGTGGTAAAGAGTTAAAAAGCGAACCAATCACAATCTTCATGTGATTTTGGCACACCTTGACGCGAATAGAACGAATAGAATATTGCGCTCAAAATTGATCTTAATGGACTGACTTAAGGACACACTAAAAGCAAAACTAAAAAAAAAAAAAAAAAACTGTTGAAAACGGCATAAAAGCATACTTTAATTAGCAATTTGTTGGCAGGTGCACTATAATCATACGATACAGGCGGTGTCTGGGTAAGATGAAAAATGTTTTATCTGAGACAAAGAAGGTAATTGAAAACAGCAGTTTTCGTTGCGGTGTTCCATAAATAATTAACATTCAAATGACAGATCAAAACTTATACCTGGAATGATAGATTCCAGCTGCGTGACAAACATATTCTATTTAAATCTTAAATTCAATCATAACATCGATGACATAGAGAGATTTGCTGAAGATGTAAATCAGTACCAGACTGCGCAGAATGGGTATTTATGCGCACACATAGGCATGAAAATTATTAGAAAAGATTGAAAAAAAATCTGGCTAACATTTAAAAACGCTGAATGCTAAAGATTGATGTCTTCACAGTTTTGATGTCATAACCGTTAGGCTCCCACGTGTAAAAAAAAAACAATCTTTGGCACACAATATTATCATTTATGCGTGGTAGAAATAGACAGTAAAGTCGCTTGCTTTAAAGTAAGAAACAAGACAGATTCTATTCACACACACACACACACACACACACACACATATATATATGCTATTTATATAGACCAAAATTGTGTTTGCTTTTTTGGTAAATACATGGTTTCACCATAAAAATATCAACCTGTTGTACATCAGGACAAAAATATCTTCTCGTATATCTCCTTGACCTTCAGAAATTTTCTGTATTTTCACGCCCGCGTCGTAAAGGAATACGACTGGCAAAATGCAAATCGATAAAAAACAATGACTGCAACGAACGATTAAGATTAGAAACCAACAAGTACGATAACATCGTCAGACTAAAACACTGAGTGAAGACAAGAAACAAGCGCCTGGCATAACTTAAGAAACATTTCAACCTCAGCTTTTATATACACCAAGAAACTTCAGCCATTATGTGCGGTTGAATCCGTGTGCATTAGGCTAAATTATAAATGAAGGAAGGAAATTGCATGTACCGTAAAAATAAGTAATAAAGAATAGATGGAATAACTAATCAACGTCTAACCATTCTATGTGATACAGTCTATTAATGCTGTTGACATTAATTAACTTTTATGGGTCTTTTGTTTCAGATACATTGTAAATTACTAGACAAGGTAAGCATGAAAACGATATCACAGTCTTTGCAGACAGGCTATGTCGTAGGCCAATATACTCATTACTCTCCACAGACTGTTTCATGTTCTTGTAGAAGTCATGTCTTGAAAATAATGCAGCAACCAGGACAAATCATTCGTTGAAAGCATCTTCTAGTATTACTACAATATTGTGCATGTACAATGTTGTGAATCAAACCCTTACTATATGAGCTGTATTAGACTACAAAATATAATATTTTGTGAAAAATCAAGTTCTTCTCTTAGTTTGTAATGTCGAGTAAGGAACAGTAGTTCGTTATAAATAATTCTTACTTTTCCCACAAGGTTTTTGGACGTTTTTTTTTTTTTTTTTACTGCAGTTGCATTTTTAGCTGCTCATATTTATTTCAAAAGCCGATCACTACGTTTCATTGACCAATCAAATTCCTTCTGTATATTTTCCGTGGTATCAAACTTTTCATTTCACGGTGGGATGAAGAAAGCTTGACTGCTTCCTACGTTTTGACCATTGTAACCTTATAACTCAAAATTCATCCATGGCTTTCGTTCTATGTACCAGGCTAAGATGGATTACCGTAGAATATGCTGAAGTAACGCATTTGTCTCTATTTCTGTTTAGAAATATGATAAATATAATGATAAAATAATAATAATGGAAGCAACAGGGTTTCCAAAAGTGGTCTGATGCAAGACAAAAAAGTCCTCTGCGGGTGATAATGTGCTAACAGGCGATTCATTTCAAATAATGTCATTGTATCCGAGAAATAGGAAATGTAATAACGTCTAGCTAACTCAATTTATTGTTGAAAACCAAGAACGATGTGTCGAGGTCTTAGAAATACGCGTTTTATTCCTTTCTAACTTGCACAAAGTAGACGATCGTAAAGATGAGCACTATAACAAATACACTATGAATAGTGTCAAAAGATCAAAGCGCTGACAATATAGACAATTTGAAATTACAAAATGATCAATTGAATCATTGATAGTATAAATTTAACCTTTCACAAAACCAACCAGGGTTTTGAGGACCCTGAGGTAGAAATCTTCTGAAAACAAATAAGAAATAAAGAAAGGAAAAGGAAAAAATGCTGGTAACCTGCATTTATCATTTTTTCCAAAATATTTTCTTGTCTTTCAACGACAAATGCCGCCACTTGCGCCACATTTTGTTTGTAGTCGCAAAATGCTTTCATTTTGAGTTTCTCTTCTGCTAGATATTGAAAAAAACGGGCATTTTATACTTTTTGCATTTGTTTTTTTTTTATCTGTATAGATTTAACCGCACCATTTAAAACTTTCAGCACATTTTTTGTTTTTATAGGTTTTGATTGATGCACTGAATTCAATACCTTCAAAACCGAATTTGCGTCAGACTTCTGAAACAAGTTAATAAAACGTGGATTAGTGATATTTCCCGAAGTACAATATTTGAATACACGACGCAAGTAGTTAAATGTCTAGAAAAAAGTATTCTAATCCCCAGAATGCGGTTTATACTTCATGCCCCGTAACAATCGCACTGTCTCAGACAATTAGATGAATTATGTGTCCATTGGGTAAATCCCCCCCCCCCCGAAAAAAATACAACACTTATTGGTTTTCTTGTTATAAATGTTATGTTGAGTTAGAACTGGAAACCGCTATCAGCAGAAAAACCGTAACAGTTAACAGTCTAACCTCATCTTAACCCTTAACCGGCTAAATAAGTGAAACGAAACTAATTAGTCGATGGTACAACCCCAAATTTGCGTTAAGTGCAGTATTTGCACTTTTAGTTCATGCGTGATTATAATTGCACTGTTTTCTACAGTTGGATGAATATTGCATCCACATTGCAAACAGTATATAAAATACCTTATTGGTTTTCTTGTTGTAAATAATTCGTAACGCCAATCGAGCACACTTTACAGAAATGACATTGCAATAGATATAAGACCTTAATACTGCACTTATACCATTATTTGAAAAGCACTGTGTACATTTTTTGTGCCAAAGCAATCGAACTGTCTCAGACAATAAGATAAAATAGTGTTGTGGAATTAAATAACAATGAAAACTTAAATGATTGAAAAACTATGTCCTTTTAAAGTATTAAAGAGAAAAAGAAAACTCATTCCGTTTCCAAAAATCGATGCGAAAAGAGCATTAATAGAGGGAATGGATGAATTTCAATCCACGAACGCAATTAAAATTCAACTGAGTAAACAGGCTTCTGTTCTGCTGAGTAATCAGTTTTCACAGTCATATATCTAATTTCGTCTTACAGTTTCAAAATGCCATAAGCAATTACAAAATTTTCTGGTTCAATTTTGGGAAGTGTTAACTCTATCTTGTGAAAAGAATTCTGAGAAGATTACTGCTATCTCAGTTACATGTATTTCTGAAGACAGACGAAACCTTATTCGGATGAGTGTGTCACAGGATGGCATTGAACTACATGCTAGAAGTTGACATCATTTGGTCCCGCCAATCAGACATTGACTTATTGTCTAAATCTAGAATAAGATAAGAATGCAATTTTGAAGAGCTGGTGAAGACGGTACCTAGTTTTCGCACTACCAGCATGCCAAATCTTTTCGAAATATAACATTTTTTCATATCATTATCTTAATCTATGTTTTTCACAAAGGTGAATAAATCTTTCTATAAGACTCCATCAAAATATGTTCTCTCTCTCTCTCTGTGCGTGCCTCTGTGTGTGTGTGTGTGTGTGTCCGTGTTTTAATCACCTTTAAATTGAGTTAGACAGACGTTGCCACTGTGCTTTTCTGTTTTATAGGTTTTCCCTCGAAATAGTGAAAATATGAGTGGAGCTCTGGAAAAAAGACATTTCATGCATTTACGTAATGGATTAATGGATTAAATCCAGCAAGTGGTAGGATAATATGGATCTATTTGGCTGAATCTTTAGGTAGAACAGTCACTTGCCATGCAGAAAGTTTATCAGTGAAGCCCCTGTCACACTATTAGCCGTAGATGGGTATGTCACGACGTTCTCACTGCGACCAAGGCGTTGCTACAATGGCGTATTCCGTTTTCCTACGGAGTTCTACTCGACGATTTTCTGCACTCTCTCGGCACTTCCACTGCATACAGAGTGCTCACACTGCGTGCACTGGGCGTTCACCCAACGCTGACGGCGTGTTCATGACGTTCGTTTGAAGGTCGATACAAACTGTCTACACATTTATTCATCAGTTGAGTTTTTTGCTTTGTTCTCGAAAAGTCAATAAAGAAGAACACTGTGCCCTGAAAAAGAAGGGGGAAAAGCAAGAAAAAATAAGAGCACTGCATGCCGATGCCAACACAGGGCTGCATTTGCTTGATTTTCAGTGAAAATTCTAAGTCAAAGTTTTTGCTGGTGTACATCAGCCACAGTAAAATGAGTGTTTATTTGCGTACTTTGTCTAATGAATATTCCTTTTTGTAAGGCAAAGACCAATGGAGCAGTAGAAGCGCCTTGGAAGCGCCGTGATCGTCGTAGCAGTTCCGAACAGTCATTGTAAGAGCGCTTTGAAATAAATAATACTCCGTGTAAGCGCACGTTGACGCGCCATATAAGAACAGTGGAGACGCAGTGACATCTCAGAGAACGCCGCACAATCTCCGTGCAAGCGCCACCGACAACCAGGGCTTTTGCACTCCGACCTCTGCGCGGGCCGTGTGAGCTCCTATGGCATTGTAGAAGACCTTACTGCGCTGCTGAGGCAACCGTGCGGTGACTCCACGGCGTAATACTACCAAAAGACAACATTCTTTTCGTCCTGCTGCAAAGTTTGCGAAATTCGTTAGGAAAAGAAAAATCCCAACAAACAAATGTCTCTTTTTGCAACAATTATTCACTTTGTATCAATGGTTTTGATCTTACTACATGGAGATGATGTAAACTTTACTAATATGTTACGAGTAAGGCGTCTGGTCTATACTTGTTTCAGATGGTAATAAAATTGAAATTTCTAGTGATCTGTTATTTCCTTGTCACGTGGTTTGGGATTCTGTAAAAAAATGTCTGCGTATCGTGCGTTACCCTAGTTTCACCAGTACTTGACTTCATTTCTACAGTGTCTAAGTAAATGACGCTTTCAAGTAATCAGCGCCAACAGGAGGAATCACAATTTTCTTAATTTTGAACGTACCACAACTTCTGATTAGCTAAACCATTTGGTTTAGCCAATCAGAAGTTCTGTTACTTTCAAATTTAGAAAATATCAACTATAAAGACTGTAAAGAATAGTTGGTGAATACCGCCCCAGGTCGAAAACAAAGGTCTCATCTACTGAGCCACAGAGGACCTTTATCCAGCACAGGCTTTAACAATCATTGTTCACGAGAAGCCATCTACTATAGGGCTGATATCAGAGCAAGTTTTTTTTTCATAAACAGTATAAGATAAAAATAGTAACTCATTCTGGAATTTCCCAGGACAGTTTTATGACATGTTGATGTAAATAATCCTTGATGTTCCAATTTCCAGATTCATCCATAATTTATGAAGCTCTCAAACAGCCGAACTTAATGAACCCAGACAACCTCTGCTTTCGTTACATACCAAAGTTTGTGGATATGTACAACCTCTATCATCGAGTACTCAAGCAGCAAAGAGTAAATCTATGCATACAGTCCTTGTCGTGAGTTTTAAAGGTTGCCTCTTTTAAAATAAAGTTAGAATTAACCTTGCATCATGTAGTTAAAAAAAAAAAAAAAAAGATAAAGTGCCGGTTTCCCTTCCAATTTTGTATTAATTTGTATTGAATCTATCAAATCTTTCCTTAATCAATTTTCTAAAGAAACTAGATTATTTCTCAGAGATGACAGCACTTGTCACTTTACAAGACAGATTCTATCCTGTGATCGTACATGTGCAACGGAGGTGTCTCAGAAAAAAAATATTTACATCAAACACATATAGTTCAATTACAGAAGATGCTGTTCAGTGTGTTTAGTAATAAAAAGTAAATGAAATTAGAACAAGAAAAACGGCATCGCCCTCATACTTATTTTATCACATTTGTCAATCTATTATCTGGCTGTTATGATAATTGTAACTACTTCCTTTTCCAGAAATTTACCTCATTTGTTAATGCCACGAGTAACGCTACTAGTGTAATTCAATATCAGAAGTTTTGGTCTATGCCTGAGCTTTCATTGCGATAGTCGCACGATGCTTTTGACACACTTAGTTTGACGTTTTCCCTTTTTTTCACCCAAGCGCAATTGAATTACATCAAGTCCATCGATTATTAATTTTCCCCAGAAACACGAACATCTGTGTTGACAGTGCCTGTCACTTTACAAATTATCATGGGATACAATGAAGTTTGGTGAAGTAAGGAAAGATAGCTCGACTATGAAGGAAAACCCTATAGGATTTTTTTTATTGTGCAAATGCATAACACTCGAGTGCTCTATGCAATAAGAGGGGAAAAAAGCACATTTTTCATCGCCTTCCATGTATCATGTGCTTGTTGGTTCTTCCTTCCTCCGTTAAAAGCACCGCAGTTAGCAGGTGTTAGTGTACAGGGAAATTCCTAAAGAATCTTATGTACATTCCCGACCCTTTTAAAGGTATCCCGTAAATGCATTCTGCATTCTCCTGTATCCATTTATATTCGTTTGTTTGGTTTTAGTTTAACGCGGTTTCAACAGCTTAGGTCATATCACGGCAGTAAGTGCACCTACGCAAAGTTTGGCTCAACTGATAATCGAGCCCACAACCAGCAGGCAGCGAGTCAGTCAGATACGCTAACCTCTGAGCTACCCGGACAGGCAATTTGTATTTAATTACAACATAGGTTTTAATCTACAACAAAAAAGCCACAGTTATGTCTGGTGATTCTCCTTTCTTGCTAATTTGTCAAAATAAAAATGCGTCTGAATACGACGAAATGGTTAAATGCTGGTGTGCAAGAACGAGATTACAGACTGCATCTCAAGTGTTCTCTTGCCTCGCATATAACCATTTCGCATATGGAACAAGCGTAAGCAGTTTTCGTGTTTTTCTTTTCCATGAGAGATGGGCATTAAGTGAATCTTTAACTTGATATTTTTCGTTGATAAAGGCAAATTATTTTTATTACAACCCTAGAGTCCTATATAACCGAATTTATTCAATTAAAACTGGAAGTATCTTTTTTTTTGTAATTCTAGCTTTTAGAAATGAAACATGATACACTATAAAATATGTAAATATTTGAGCCATGCTTTTGCAAAAGCTTATTTAATGCATGTTCGTAATGCATGATACCACGCAAGTCATCACATAATTGTGGATCCATAAAATCTAGTTACTCGAACAACCGACTGAATCATGAGGTAGACTGGTCCTTTGACATGCAGAATATGAATCTATGGCTAAAGGTTCTGACCCAGGTCGTCCTGCGAGGACTGCGTAGGATGACCTGGGTAAATACTTTTGGCACATAGACTAAATCCCCTTTTCACAAAGCATGGCTCATTTAGATAAACTTAACTGTTTCCCTGCAGTTTAACTTCTTAACTCTAGCTTGGCGTCAGCATGGCTGAACGGTTTATACATTTGGACTGCCATGCAAATGTTTTGAGTGTAATATTCTGTTTACAGATATTTTTCAAACTGATGAAAATGTCAAATATCAAATAAATTTTATTTGCCTGCATATGTTCACGTGTGCGTCATTTTCGTCACATCAATATCTTTAGGCAGTTTCTGTAATCAAATTTGAGCAAATGGTTTGCTCTACCTAAGTTTGACATTCTACCGTAACGAAGGTTTGTAAAGTATGTCATCCTAATTGTATATATGTATGTTACGTCAAGCGAAACTTCCACTGTGTAAATATTCACTCATAAATTTTGTATTTTTATCACATGAAACCCATGACTTATACACTAGTATCACAGTCTGGGATATATTATTATGTTTTCGATACTTGTTTTAGGTTATCAATCATAATGACAACACATCGTGCAAACATTTGTCCTACCGTCAGTTTACAAAATGATTACAATTTGGTGGCAACATTGTGCCTCGGATGTAAAATGAAAAATTTATGAAGGGATGTCTGACGGCGATTTTATTCAAACGTTTTGATTTTTTAAATGTACATACATTGCTTTGGTGCTATTACAAAACTGATGTACTTGTTTACACCACTTGGGGTCAAACGCTACGTCCTTAGGCAATTTCTGGTTCTTTTTGCATCGTCCAGGTCATAGCCTAGGACCACTTTACATGTGTATACACACATCATCAACCGAAGAACGAACGTGGATATTCATCCAAACTTCTGAGGCATAAACCTATAAGTAAAAGACAAAGAGGAAATATGTTTATTTCAAATTCGTTTTAAATTATCATCATCTTGACTGCATTTGTGGACTGATTTAAAGGCAAATTGTTCAGGTTTGCATCTAAAATTGTCGCTTCAGTTCCAAGACAAAAGTGATAAAACTAGCTATTTATACTAGTAAGATGTATAGCCCAACTAATAACATGGTGACAGTTTTCTCTTTCAATTTTGTATTTTGCAAATTCTGTCTTGTGTAATTTAAACATTTTTTTCCATTTGACAGTGATATGTGCATTCTTCTATTTGATCTATATTGGCCCGCACAATTCGTTTGTTTGAACTGCTTTACATTGCTTTCATCACTGTTTCAGTAAATGACGCGACAGCCTACTTATACATTTTATTTCTGTGTTTCAAAAGTACTAGACTAGGTTTCTGTCTTACACTTCGAACGAGGATCGAAAATGGAACCTCTGGGTTTCCAGTCTCACACTTTCCCTACTGAGCCGCGTTGTACCCGTTAGTCGCAAAAGCAATCGAAGTCGATCCGACCAAATCTGAGAGTTAATATCTGATATGACAAATGTAGATGACTCTTTCAAATCCAATTTCATGCTTCGACAGTTTTTCATTTTCTGGTGGCAGGTCTCTTTGTGGGAGTCCGATAAATCTCAACATTTATGACGAGTAATTTTTACGCATGTAATTTAATTAACGTCAAGTTCAAAGTCCGATATCTCTAGTGGCATATAAACGTATGTGTTTCGCTACTTAAAAACACACATTTTCTGAATGCACAAGTCATACTAGCCATTAACTTCTGCACATGGCTTTCTTTTTTTTACCAGCCGATATAGCTCAGTAGGTAGAGCGTAGGACTTGTGAACACAATGTCCTACAGATTGTGGGTTCGTATCCCCGGCTGGCCAACTAAAAAATTACTAATAGTCTTTCGGATGAGATATTAAACCGAGGTCCCGTGTGACGGTGCTATACGCCGAGCACGTTAAAGAACCAGGCGAAGCTCTCAGTAGTTTCGACCTGTATCCTTGCACTATCCCCCGTAACAACTAACCGTCTTCTGGGGGCGTCGCTCAGATGGGCAACCGGTAGCGACGATAAATAAACGGAAATAACCAAATGGCTTTCTTTGTCTTTCTGTGGACCACTTTGAAATAATTGCGAGCATCATTAAAAGAAATTGCTCATACCGCCCCTTGCTACAAAGTCTTCACATGTAAGACCTCAATCCAGATTCATGAAGTAATGTTTCCGAAGTCGTATCGGTTGTTTGTTTCAGGGTTTATTTAGTTAAGGTAATGGATCCAGTCTAACAGATTAAAGTAAGGATCTTCTTTGCTGTTCTTTTGTAAAATACGTTTCAATGCAAAACACACTCAATACAAAGACTTGCCCTTAAAACAGAACTGAAAATTTAAAATTCATTTAACACATTAAGACCTTTCATTTTAATTTCAAACCGTGATTAGCATCACAGGGTTTGACTGATAGATATTGAAGGCGTTTTAAAACTATTGCAAAACGACAAATTTTGGACTGGTCCAATCTGAAAGAGTTTGCAGACGACAATTTTAAATTTGATGAAAATGGCAGAAAGTTCTCAAAAAAGGTAGAAAACACTGTGGGAAAAGAAGAAATTGCTCGTTACGAGCAATTCCTCCTTTTCCTACAGTGTTTTCAAAAGGCTTGTACTGCAGATACGTGAAAACCAGGGCTTGTTTGGGAAAGGGTTAATGCTTCCCTGTGTGTTCTCTTAGGTCATTTCTATGTAGTAGTACGGGCTCAGGAGAATTTCCAATGTGACCGCCTATGGCTGGAATTGAACATCGTATACAATAGTATGTACTCACCAAGAATATTAAATTGCATTCTAACTGTAACTCGAATTCAGGAACTGAGACAACTTCTGACTGATTAGACTCTTTGGTGTAGGCAATCAGAGTTCGTTTTCTTTTGATATTTAGAAACATCTTGGGAATTTGAAGTAAAACAAAGATTAGAATGTTTGGTGAATACGGCCTAAGACTTACTTACTCCTTAAATTCCCCGTAAGGCCACAGAACACCCTTACAGTTTGTCTAAGAATACACAAAACATGGGACTAATAGCTCTAAGGACTAGACACCGCAAAGCAACGGTAAGTAAAAAGAACTTTACTTAAAATGAAGTCTTTACATAGCTAAACTAATCATTGAATCATATGTAATGAATTACTAAACAGACAGAACGTGAGTGTGATACTGGGGATTTTGTAATATAAATACAGTTTTATTCCGACTTAATAAACTAGCGTTAGCTTTCTGATGTGGTAAATTATATTGTTTATCCCTGGAAAAAAGAGACAGAACAAATTCAGAAAACTATTGAAATTCTGAGTACAAATATATTCACTCACCGATGGTTGAAATAGAATAGGGAGGGGGGCAGGGGTTTGATAAACAAGTTGATGCTACAAGATTTGCCGTGTAATGTTCACCAAGATATAGATTGACTGTACGAACGACAACAACTGACCTACCATCAGACCAACTGATCGGCAGATTTCAGTAAACCGCGAAAAACCTCGTTTGAAGGTACATGAAATACATTGCTTCATAATGCATTACCAGATTAACTATTTGAGTGCCAAAATATGGGCCAGGTTCTGGCTAAAGGGGGCTTAATGCATCTCCATGATGCATAGTACCGATGAAGCCATCACATAATTTTGTATCCATTATAGCCACTTTTTTTTTTTTTTTTTTTTAATAACGTACTTAATCATGAGGTAGACTGGTCCTGGACATACAGGAAATTGACTAATAGCGAAAAGGTGCGGCCCATGGTAAGCCTGCGCGGACTGCGCAGGCTGACCTGGATCGTACTTTTCGCAGATACATTAAACAACCTTTTCACAGAACATGTCTCAAGTATACAAACTGAACGTCTGTGGCTGAAAATGCAATCCGCTGAAACTCAGAAATATCGTTATCTTATGCCTGACTAACCAAGCGGATTGTATAGATACGAGGTACAAGGTCAGACTGCACGGTCTGTGTCCTGTGCCGTCTGATAACCTATGCAGTCTGCAACATTTCCAGGTTTAGTCTGTTGCGCTGACAGGGACAACTTCACAGCACAAGTAATCATTACTAAATCAAAAAGCTGTCGTGAACGCTCAAATCATTCATATTTCTTGTCGCAAAGGTTACCAATATATTTTCTGTATTGTAATTAACAGGTATGATCAAATCGATTGGAATGAATTGTCGGACAGGCAGAGCGTGAAACCTCTATCAGAAGTTTTGTAATTAAAGGAACGCCATTAGTCTGGGTTGATAGAACAATGCCAATGGGTTGTTGGTAATAAACAACGTCATGCTCATCTCTGCAACAGACAAACTGATTGACTAAATCAATCAATCAATCAAATTTTGTCCGTCATTAAGAGAAGCGTACAAACAACACAGTGATACAGACAAGTTGTATGTATCAAGCGAAGAAAGAAATCAATTTAACAAGGATCTAGCAAATTAGACAAACAAACAAACAATTGAATAACCCGATTTGTAAGAATAAAAGTTCAATGCGTTTAACTCGTTGCCATAGAGACTTTCTTCAGTATATCAACTGCTTTAGTATTTATGAATGTGATTCAAACGAATCACTTGCTAAATGGCTGGCTCAAATGATACCAAGTTTTGAAATCAAATGAAAACAGAACCTGAAAGAAATGGTCGAAATGAGACCACGAACCAAAACAAAGGGAAAAGGAACTGCGGCAGTTGATTCAAAAGAAACTCCAAATTGAGACAATTTGCAGTAGGTCAGAAAAACACACTCGCATTACCTCAGACTATGAGAAGTAAATCAAATGAGACCACACACTCAAAATGTCACTCAGGAACAACGCTAAAACGAGCGACCCAAAATGTGAACTCGAATTGAACTAAGCGACCCAAAAGAGACCACAACCATAGATAAATGAGTCAAATGACACCAAAACGTAGCTACAAACTGAAAGAGGTGACTCAGTTGATAACAAGGGCCTGGTTTCACGGAAAAATTCAAGTCTTTTAGTTTGCTGAAATCCACCAACAGACTCATTTTTCGACTTAAGTTTAGTTTGTTATTCGAGACGCATTTCACTAACAATACTTTCTAACTCTTCAATCGAAGGCGGAAACAGTAGTTCCCGCGCACTAGTTACCTGGGTAAACAGCGCGTGTCAAACAAATAGTGAGAAATATGACGTAATTTATGTTCTATTTCTCGCGCTTTTCGTAATATTGTAATGAGTTGTTATGTGAGGGGGTACACCACGGGGAAATACCGAAAACAACTATACTGTATTTGATGAAAGTTAAAAAAAAAAAAAAAAAATGGGGACTTAGAAGCATGAAATAAACAGGCTATTTTTTTTTTTGGTGAAAGATCGAAATTTTATTTCAGCTCATGAACATCATCGATAATATTTCCACTTGTGGCTGCGCCACTCGCGAAGATATTACCGGTGATGTTCACTCGATGAATTTCGATCGTTCACCGAAAAAATAAATATCCTTTATATAATTATTTTCCTGAAATGAGTCAGAATAGCTGTAACAACTCAGGATTTCAGAATGTTACTAAAGTCTGTTAATGTTGGAATGCGCCCCAAATAACGAACATCTCTGAAGTCGGAAAATGGGTCCGTTCGTGGATATACGCAAAATAAAAGACTTAAGTGTTTTCGTTAAACCGGGCCTAGAACTGGGGCAAGTGGTTCAAATAAGAAACACTAGATGAAAAGGAAGGGAATATACTTCCCTATATACAGTATGTTCATGTGATATCACAAACAATGTAGTGGAAAGAGCAAATGAGTGTTCTTTCCCATAATGTTTTCACTGAAAGTCAATAGGCTTTCCACTGAAACATATGATATTCATAAACTGTGGAATTACTTAAATCGGCGAGATGCTGCTTGTAGACGTAAATGCCTATCTTGTTTCAGATCAGATTCTGTTTTCACGCAGGTCATTGATTAACACTTAGGCTGCTAAGTGCGACTCTTGGCCCTTTTGCGGACATTGTAGATCAATATCAGACTGCACAGAACGTGCAACCTGATCTTTGATCTACACTGTCCGATAAGGAGATATTTTCTTCCTAAAAATAACTTTGAAATAACATTCTTTGGGTTTTTACGATCGGCTTTAAAGTTTCATTTAACTTATTTAGCAACTTAAGGGTTAATGATTGTCTTGCATGTGAGTGTCTTTTATCACATAACTCCCCTAGTTTTCAATTTAATACAGTCAATACGAATTTTCTTGTCTCACACACGTTTGAGATAAAAAAAAAAAAAGATAGTGCAGTGATTGGTAAACACACACTAAAATTATACACCTCCATGATTTCTAAAACATTGCTGACATAGATTCGTGTGTGGAAATAACGGCCAAAATTGGTGATCATGATGAAATTGCTAATTTAATCACTTTTAGATTTAAACAAAATCAATATATGCAAGTTTCTTTGGAACTTTTTTTTTTTTTCGCTCGTAAAGTATCTGTCAAAGAAGCCAATAGGCTTTATGTAAATTTCATTACAGAATGTACATTTTTTTTTATTTTTACACATCATGGATTATTATTCTTGTTATACACTTTCGTGATAATAAGAATCTGACCTTCGTTGGCTTTTGAGGTAAAAATTATCAAACTCGTGCACAAAAAAGTCATTAAGCTCACCAAAGGCTCGCTTACTAACATTTTTGGAAGACTCGTTTAATAAGATTTTATCTCAAACACCAACTCATGCCAGATCCTATATTTATTTCATGCTTTCCGGTAGGATATCGAGAAATAGCGGTGAAAATATTTTTCGATATTACACGGGTACGATCAGTGAGAATACCGATTTCATGACAAAGCATGAAATAAATAGAATAATTGTTTTTTTCGGTGAAAGATCGAAAATTATTTCATCGAGTGAACATCATCGGTAATATTTTCACGAGTGGTGCAGCCACTCGTGAAAATATTACCGATGATGTTCACTCAATGAAATAAATTTCGATCTTTCACCGAAAAAAACCAAATATCCTCTATGTCTTGCGTACTTATCGAATAGATAGTATATTAATTGAATAAATAGTCCTTGAGAGAAAAAAAAAAGTTAAATGTAACAGCAGTTCAGCATTACGAAATTTCTAGTGAAAATATCTCAACGACATTTAACCCTTTTCTGCGCCTTCGGCGAAAACAGAAGCTTTTGCGGACGGCATAGATCAAGATTAGAATGCACAGAACGTGCAGACTGAATTTTATCTATGCCGTCCGCTTGTTTTGTCAAGCCTACGAGGTAAAAATCTTTCTCAGTTTAATGGATAACTCAACCATGTTCCGTGAAAAGGGGGCTTAATGCATCTGCGAAAAGTATCGACCCAGGTCAGCCACTGAAGTCCGCACAGGCTGACCTTGGCCAAAACGTTTTGCAATTGGTTGTTTTTTTTTTTTTTTTTTTATGTCAAGGGACAATTGTACCTCATGATTCAGTCAGTTGTAATACAAAAAGATTTTTTATAGATCCATAGCAATGTGTAGTCCTGCTTGGTATAATGCATCACGGAGATGCATTGAGCCCCCTTTTGCCAGAGTACAGCTCATAAATTTGGAGCTGAAAGAGTTAAAGGCCTACTACCATACAGCTAAGGCCAGCATATCACAACCATGAGTAGATGGGGAAAACCAGACAAGGATAGTGAAGGGGTCTTGCTATGTAGACTTAGGCATCTGACATTTTATAGAAATAAGCCATGCTCTGGAAAAAAAAGGGGCGTCAATGCATCTCCGTGGTGCAGTGTACCAAGCAAGTCATCACAATTATCGATCCATTCTATTTACGATCTGTTTTGTCTGACAACCAGCTGAATCATGCGGTAGAATGGTCAATGGGCATGCCCAAAATTGACCAGTAGTTTCAACCTAGGTCCTGCGCAGTCTCGATACCTTTTGCAGATGCATAAAACTCCCTTTTTTCAAAGAGCGTGGCTCAAAAACGCTTCAGCCTCTGCTGGTAAACCTTCACCCTTCCCCCCAAATAGTTTGCATTTTAGTGTTTTTCATTTGCATTATTTAAGGGGAGAGTATTATGCTAGCCGTAATAATACGAGGTTTCAGACCCTTAACTCTTATCCTATTATTAACTTCCTATAGTTAACTTATTAACTATTATCTTATCTGCTTAATAACTTGAATGAAACGTTTCAAGTTGATAGTATAAACCCAAATATTGCTATTTTTAAATTTTTTTTTTTTTTTGAGGGGGGGGGGGATATCTCCTTATCGGACAGTGTAGATCCAAGATCAGACTGCACGTTCTGTGCAGTCTGATCTTGATCTGCACTGTCCGCAAAAGGTCAGTGAGTCACGCTTAGCAGTCTTAGGGTTAAACAGGACACGTGTTTAGAAACTATCAAGGGGGAGTTATCTAGTAACCCACATTGTCAACAACTGAATGCTCTATCGTCATCCGCTACAGGACTACGTCAGAACATTGACAGTCATAAACAGATCTCCAAAATAGTGAGTTTTTTTTTTATTTCGTTTTTATTTTTCAATTTTGTAGGAAGAAAGTAATTTGAATCCTTAGCTGCCAACTTAGATTTTTCCCAAGTTTTATAATCATTTTTTTTCAACGGGAATGGAGATACGTTTTGGTCATAGTTTGGAGGTGAATAATAGCGATTGTAGATCCAATGTCAAAACACGGTCTGTGCTGTTTAACCTAACCTTGATCTATGCCGTCACAATAGGCTGCATATGGCTATGAATATGTATACAGTATAGTATACACTACACACTTTCCAGATTAAGTGCACGGTGAGTGTTCTAAGGATCATTATTGTTATCACTAAACCCGACTGATATTCACAACAAATGATCCTGATCCGCAAGATAGACAATCGCAACGTAAATAATGAGGGAAGTTGATATAAAAAAAATGACAAAGCTACAGACTCGTCAATTATTTCCGTCGATTGTCCTTGAGACGCCATTGTTTTAGGAGGAATCTGTGTAGAAACATATGAGCCATGCTCTATGAAACGGGTTTTAATGCATCTGTGAAAAGTATCGACTCGGGTCAGCCTGCGCAATCCGTGCAGACTGATCTAAGCCAAACTATTCGCTGTAGGCCAAGTTTCTGTATATTTAAGGACCATTCCACCTCATGTTTAAGTCGGTTGTTAAAATAAGTGGCTGTCAAGGATCCATAACTGTGTGATGGCTTGATTGGTATCATGCATCACGGAGATGCATAAGCCTTTTGCAAGAGCATAGCTCATGTGTAAGTCGACTATTTACTGAAGTTTGCTGGATCAACTTTCAGAGAGAGAGAGAGAGAGAGAGAGAGAGAGAGAGGGGGGGGGGGAGGGAGGGGATAATACAAACGATTAACACGGGAATCAAAAACCTTATTAGCAATTCTTTTAGGTCGCCATAAAATATTTCAGTCAATTAATTCTTCTTCCGGTACCAAGCCATATCCCATTTTCACAGAATAAAGATATGAATTATTTAATGTTTAATGGACCCCTACTGTGATGAATGCTTTCATATTCTTTATTTCGTTGAAGATATCATTTTCTTAATGAAAACGTGTGCTGCTAAAGCATTACAAATTTTAATAAACATTTTAAATTGAAATATGTATGCAACACATTATTTACTGCTAATTTTATGGGATGCATAGATAAATCAGCGCTAATGTGAATTAGAAGTTCTCATAGTATTCATGGAGAAGTCAGTTCTACGTGACATTGCTACAAAGGCAAGGAAACTTTGGTATACTGTGGCTAGGTCTGTCTATTGTATTATATTACAATTATATTACAAACATTTCAAGCTATTATGGGTCATTTAACCCTTAGAGCGCTGAATAAACTTAATGAACATTTTCAGTCTAGAATAAGACCAAGATAATTGAAGTTTCCTGGTTGCTTTTGGTCTGAAATGCTTCAGCAAAGCGGACAGTGCAGATCAAGATCAGACTGCACATTTTGAGCAATCTGATCTTGATCGACGCTGACCGCAAAATTAACTATAGTAGTGAAAGCCGCTTTAAGGGTTAGAATGTATTCTGGTCCATATGTATTCAGATAACATAAATGCAGAGCGATAACTGATTCCTCTATACTCCACCTTCCCACTTGTTTTAGCTATGATTCAATGGAAAACGTCGACCAAAGGAACACTGGAAGAATGAGCCAATGTTTGACTTACTCAACAAGACACTATCTTACTGTGAGAAATCGCTACAATGTAAATCAAAGTACGCTGAAAATAGAGAGACCTATTCCCTTTCGTTGCCCGGCAATTTAAACTGTAAACTATAATCTAATGTCATTTAATTTCCAAAATTTCATTTTCCGGGTTTGCCAACGAATGTGTACGTCTTTGCTATGTTTTAATAAACTATAATCTAAATTCATTTAATTTCCAAAATTTCAGTTTCCGGGTTTGCCAACGAATGTGTACGTTTTTGTTATGTTTTAATCAAAATATTTGCCATCTGGTTGGCTAAGACGTTCTGATTCAACCAATCAGATGGCTAGTATTTGAAATTAGAATTTACGGTTGAATTTGTTTTCAGCACCAAATATATGAAATTGACCTATGACTCTGAAAGGGTTTAAATGGTCGGTGATTACAAAACCAGAAAACATTGCTGTATACATGTATTTCAACTGTATACATGTATATACTTTAAGACTAACAAAGGTCCCAACGAATTACAATAGCAATCGGAAATAACCAGTGTTGAAGGTTAACTTATTGATTTTAAACAAGTAAAGGATATACAGGGACAAACAGTCATGTATGGAAAGCTGCAAAAAAAAGAGGAAATGCTGCTTTTTGGAGAGTCCAATTATTTTAAAGTCTATACTTTTGTTGTCTTCTACTTTTTGTAGACAAGCTTAAATGGGTTTAAGAACATGCCCATCTCATAAGGTAGCGCCCTATAGTTTGCAGCCAGCTAAAATCTGATAAAGTAGGAACTACGTGATTAAGAAACGGATGTTGTCTCCGATAAAGTTGATTAAGTTTCTCACGTTAAAATGAATTCGTTTATTGGATATACATTGAACAGAACAGAAGGTTTCGTATGAAAGCATCACTCCCAACTTAATTTGATCAGTAGCATGGCAAAAGCTGTTCAAACTATTCGAACAGCCATCACATAATTATGGACCAAAATAATAACCACTTTTTTTTTAACAACCGTCTTAATCATGAGCTAGACTGGTGCTTCGACATACAGAAAATTTACCAATATCGAAATGGTTCGGCCTACGTCAGCCTGCGCAGGCTGACCATGGTTGATATTTTTCGCAGATGCATTAAGCCCCCTTTTCACAGAGCAAGGCTCATACATGAGCGACGTTTTGGCAAAAGGGTTTTTACGAATCATGGTAATGCGTAATACCAAATAGTCTTCGCATAGATGGGCCCATTTTTGTCCAGGAACCGACTGAATCATGAGGTAGAATGGTCCTTAGACGCACCAAAAATTACAAAAAAAAAGTTTCGATGCAGATCGGCCTGCGCAGACTATGTCATGAGTCGATACTTTTAGCAGATGCATTAATCCTCCTTTTTGCAGAGTACGGCTCATTTCTATATCAAACAATAACGGCAACATTCTCCTCATTTTTTTAAAAAATTTATTTAATTAAACGAAGCTTAAACAAATCATATAAACGAAATATTTCGTGTTGGACATTTATTTAACCCTTTTCCAGACAAGCCCTGGTTTTCACGTGTCTGCAGTACAACTCTTTCGAAAACATTGTGGGAAAAGGAGAAATTGCTCGTTAGGAGCAATTTCTCCTTTTTCCACAGTGTTTTCTACCCTTTTGGAGAACTTTCTGTCATTTTCATCAAATTTATAATTGTCGTCTGCAAACTCTTTCAATTTGGACCAGTCTAAAATTTATCGTTTGGGAAAGGGTTAAGTATGAGTAACATTAGATTCATATAGAAGAGGATGTGTACCTATGTACAAGACACAAATAACACTTTAACCTTTATTTAAAGCGCTTTCACAACCATAGTTGCATTTGCGGCCAGTGTAGATCAAAAATATCAAACTGCACAAAACGTAAAATCCGATATTTGATCTACACTGTCCACTTAGCTGAAGCAACGAAGACCAAAGAGAGAATGAAATTGCAATATTTTGGATACTAGTTCTAGACTGAAATTGTCTGTTGGGTTTATTCGGCACTGCAAGGGTTAAAATGTTTCTCTCTTTCTTTTAACTCGATAAATAACCCCCAGCATCTACGACATCTGCGGTTCTTTGTGAGGAGAGAAGGCCAATATCGGTCTGCTTGCCTGCACATTCTCTTCAATATCGTGTTTTGAAAAAAAAAAAAAAAAAACATAGTCATTAAATATGTATGCAAAGAGACACACAAATTAAATCAAAAGTAGTGGATTGGTCCCTTGACTGATTTAACCATTAAACTACTAAATACACTTAAAAATGAAAATATCTAGTCAATATTTCAAATCAAAATAATGCGAATTCAAGTATTTTTCAGGCGGTGAATCCTCACCATCTCAGACAGTGTTCGAAAAAGGACATCGAGTCGCTTTTAACAGTCTCTGGTTTAATACATGAAAAGGTTAAGAAAGTTGAGAGAACATTTTTTTCAGAACATTAAAATATGGCCATTACTTAGTTGTTATTTACGAGAAATTTGTTCGAAACATTCGTGTCAAACTGCATGGTGCAACCTAAAATAAATTCTAACCACTTACCAACATTAATTAAGTCCCGGTAGGTCCTCTGATCCCAATAAATCATCTTCTAAACTTTAAACACGTCTTTGTTTTTTTTCTTTATCAATCGTTTAGTTTTAGGTCTGCACTTTCTGTGCAGTCTGATCTTGATCTACACTGTCCGCAAAAGGTCAGTGAGTCGCGCTAAGCAACCTACGGGTTAACCTTTTTAGCATCATAGTCGAAAAAAAGGAGTTTTTATCAGACTGCACAGAAGGTTTAAGTCTGAACTTTGATCTTTACAGTCGGCTTATTTAGTCAAGTGTATAAAATAGATGTCTGAGTTCAGAGTAATGAATTTTCAATTAGGTCCAGTTTATAAGAGCGGCACTCTGATAAAAGTGGTTTGATGAATCTCTGTAATGTAGGAGACAAAGCAAGTGATCACATAATTATAGATTCCAAAATCATTTTTTAACATCTGACTGAAAATTGAAGAAAAATGATACTTTGACACGCAGAAAATAATACAAATAGTAAAAAGTTTCGACCTATGTCAGCCTGCGCGGAATGAGCAGGCTGACATTAGTCTATACCTTTTGCAGATGTATTAAACCCCCATTTCCACAGAGCGTGACTCATATTCTTGGTGCTGTAGGAGTTCAGGATGACAATGATACAAATGATACTGCTAGCACGGTAGACCAAAACCATTATTACTTCTATGAAAATTAACGGTCGTTCAGGGATAGTTATTAATAAGCTTGAAAGGGTCATGGATTGGTTGAGATGAATTTTGTTTCTTTCTGTAGAGATATAGAGTTGCTTTATCTAATCCTGTCTGTGTTGTAACCTTTTTATACTGACGGAAATCTCTCTCCTTCTCTAAAGAATGTCCATATTGAGCACTTTGGTGGACTCAGATAAGAACTTTGTGGTAGACGAACTGAAGGACAAAGAGGAAAAAAAAAAAAAAAAAAAAAAAAATGATGGCTAAAATCGTTCGAAATCCATAATAAAAATCTATCATGGATGAACCAAAGGTGAATGTTGCGTGATTTGAAAAAAAAAAAGTGTTTCTATAATTAGAAAGGTATGCAACTCCAAACAACGAACTACCTGGGTTCAGTCAATTTACATGACAAAACACTACAAAACATAATGAAATCCTATAACTATGCGTCTTATCAATGACACACATATTTTTTTTCTTTAAAACCCGCATACAAGCATGAGCACAATTGCACTGATATGACTTAATAAATCTTAAAACTTCATGAACGTTCAGGTCGCCCAGATCTGACCGACATACATGTACACAATTCACCATTAAATTAAAGTGAAAATGCACCAAATTACATGTCAATCTTTTGATATATGCATGCAATAAATAGAAACAAACTTACTTTTAACAGACCGATGTTTCTTCAGTCGAAAAATGTTCAAGGTGAGGCGTCATAAACGATTGTTCCACTCCGCGAGCCGTTGTCAGCTGATTTCCGAGTCTTCCATTTTGATATAGATGACGACGAATCATGGTTTCGGATAAATCGTTTATTACATCTCCACTTAAAGATTTTTCGACTGAGGAACTATCGATTAGTTAAAAGTATGGAGATTATACGATCTCATACCTAAAAAAGACTATGAAAATGCCTTCAAGATTGGATTCGGAGATTGAAACTTTGTGTATCTGTTGGAGGTGAATATTTTGAGGGAACAAAATAAAAAATACAGTGAAACCTATGAAGAATCAAATTCTAGGTGCTTAGATGCATTCATATTTGAACACTCCTCGTATATTTGCCTCTCCTCATTACATACACCAGTGTACTCATATAATCATTCTTCATAAAATGTAAACACGTGTACAGGCATCGGTAGGTTGAATGATTGAATCAATATTAACAGTTTATCAAAAAACGGGTTAGCGAGATGGGTATAATGCACATTAATAAATATAAAAAAAATGAAAAAAAAAAACAAGGTGATATGACTTCAAAATGTAGATTTGCATGCACGTCTCCAAATTTATGTAGCTAAGCGCTTTTGCAAATTCTTCTTGCATAGTCTGGCGATTCACTTATATATTTAGCTAGCTTGCAAGGTTCTTTCTTCTATATGTTATCATTATTTTGACGTGAGATTTCGACTCTTTTGATGACAAAATAATCACAACCTTTCAATATGCTATGCTCTGGTATTATATCACGGCATTGGTTTAATTGGTTTGATATATCGTGTCTGTCGGGCAAATGACTTTTGATAATTCACCTATTCATGTTTGGCTATGATTTCACGAGGACTAAGCAGGCTCTCTGCATTGCCTTGCACACGAACACACCAACCAGAATCGAGTCGTTGGCCAGGATCTAACATGGGTCTGCACCCTATTACGGTGTCCCAGATACCGAATGGCTACGGCTTGTAATAGATTAAAAAAAGAAAAGAAGAGTTCCACTAAACTATGTTTTAAAACTTAATAATTCAAAACACACAATACAAATGATAAAATCCTACTTACACTTCACAGAGTCTAAACAATTAAAACTGTCCTAAATATCATAATTCTGTTGATCCGAAAACCGAGTAAGTCACGAAGAACAAAAAAAATCCTGGTCTCAATAGATCTCCAAAGGCTGAGAATCCAACGATTTTAATGACAGCGTATGTTTCAACGGTGATGCCAAGTATTTAATCCTTTTCAAACTTCAGTCATAAGCGCCAATTTTACACCTTTTTGACACCACCGGGGGGGGGGGGGGGGGGGGGCTTTATATATCTCAATCGAGTGCTCCCAGAAACTCCTGGAAGTACATTCGAGAAACATACAGGGGAGTTCCCAATAAACATACACGCTGGATTACTCAATAATAATATCATGTTTTTTTCTTTAAGTTAAATACCTATATTATTATTGATTAAAATCATTCGCTAATTACAAAGTAATTATGAAAATTGGTATTCATTCTAGACTATTCTGCATTCATAATGTTTTTTAAACAAAACATCGAAAGTACTAGAAATATCTTGATACTGTTACTAAAATTAGAACACTAAATAAACATAACTAGATTATTCACGAACATTCCATTATAAAGACATGATGTAAGATGGGCAGCTATCATGAACTATTGTAGCCATGCAGTATCGTAAGCCATTAGCCAACGTTTAGGCCATATAAGTATATTTGTGTATATTTCGCGCATAGATTTTTTTTTCAAAATTACTCCGGTCTTCTATGACCGTTATATAAGTGACTTCGAACTCGGATAAAAAACAACAACAACAACAACAACAACAAAAAACATAATCGGATAAGAGCATGGTGTCTTAAATAAATTCAATTAAACCAAAGATCTGTCAGACCCAAGATGGGCGTTATTCTTCATGCCTCATACAAGGCCTGGAAAGGTGATGGTGTGAAAACTAATTTAACTCTATGTTTAAAGATAAACGCATCATCCTCAAGATTGTCGAAGAATTTGCGCTAAAACAGTACTGAATGGAACAGAAAGAAATGGACACTGATGCTTGAAGAGTATTGTCACAAGTTTGATATTTTTTAAACAACAATATAGATAAAAGCTGTACGTTGCCAAGAAATAGCAGTTTCGCTTTGGGATTATATCACAACCGTTTTGGAATTTTGGAATTACTATCGGAAAGTATAGATCAAATGACAGATTACATTGATTTCAAGTTTTGTCACAGTGCAAAAAAAAAAAAAAAAAAAATCCACAAAATAAAGGCAATGATAATGCCACTGGCTAAATTTTGAAAAAAAAAAAAAAAAAAAAATGGGTTGAATTAATGGACTAAAATAAAGCAAAATTACCTTAAATTTTGCTTATTTTCAAATTTTTTTTTCTTAATTTTTTTCATTAGTTTTCGTAAATTTCAAAAATGGAGTAAGTATTCAATAAATAATAATCATAATAATAATAGTAAAACAAGAAAAAAAAAAAAAAAAAAAAAAATCGTTAAAGATTCTATAATTGTTTCAAATTTTGATATCAATTCTTTGGGTTATTGTTAAAAAGCCATATTATTTCCGAATTACCGATGCCTTACATTAAACTAAAATGTTGTCTACTAACACTTGTATGTAACTGATATACGCTCCTTCAAAGTGCCCTAGTATTTGGGTGTAAAAATGAAATGCTGGTCTAAGAAATCGTTTTTTTTTTTTTACTCTTTCATTGCCAACTAAAAAAATGTCCTTTTTCCGAGATCGAAACCTAGATTTGAAGATTATTCTTGCTTTTAGTTTTGAATCGGGTACCGCGTGGCGTGGATAAAGCAATCAGCCTGTACGATCTAGAAAGTCTTGTGTGATCTACTTCGCTCAGAAGAGCTATTTTAATCGACCGTGGCAGTGAAAAAGTTAAATGGGAGATAACTAAATTCTGTCACAAATTTGAAAAAAAAAAATCACGCCAACCAAATTCTTTTCAAGAATTATTTAAAAAAAAAAAAAAAAAACACACAGATTTCCATTGTAGTTTGAGAAATTAAGTTGGCATTGCTCAGTAAATATCTCATTATATTAAACACTCGCTTTTATCTTCATTTGAATGATGAATGCGCTACAGAAGAGAAGAGAAAAATTATAACACATCGAACCTTTTTTTTTTTTTTGTAACCAAACGAATATTTTGAATTTTTATGACTAAAGATACAATTCTAGATCAGTCATACAAATCATGGTTGGCTCGCACCATAAATGATTTAGAATGAATAAGAATTTTAGTACTAGGTCGATTCAAATATACAGTTTCATTCAGAAACAATATCTCAAAATATCCGGTATTTATGTTTATGCAAGGGTCGTGTCATAAATATCTCATACTCACGTGTGTCCAAAACCAACAAATATATGAGCCACGCGCGGAAAATGACGACCAATAAAGAGAATAATCAGTGAGATCGTGGGGTGATCGTTTTCCTCAATAATGTAGATTGAGATTTATAACGACAGACTGTGTCTAGTATCCGAAGCAGAACCCCAGGACCTCATATAAATCATTGAATGGCATGCAGGATAGGCTTAGGTTACTATATAAGGGTCACCAATATCGTGCGTAAATTTCAGCCTTTGACTATGGTATTTACACCAATTCCATGCTACTACTTATGTTATCGTGATGTGTGTTTTGTGCAAATCTTTCTCTTGGAGATGAAGTTCAAAGATCTTGACTTCTTGTTTGCTTAGCAATGGGCAAGATAGAGAGCTTTTAACACAAATGATGAACCAAGCCTAGATAAGATCGTATGTGTAATCGGATTCAGAGTAGTTTTGTTTTTGCTCTAGGCAAACAGAAAATAAAAAATGTGGTTTCATAAAATATCGCCGGTATGAAATTTCGTTGATTTTTCAAATTTAGAGGCTACGTTGGACCGTGAATTCGTTGAATTTTCCATTTTCTAGCAATATTTTCGGGTAACAAAATAAAGCAGCGTTCAACCTATCCACAACATGCATGAAAAAGACAAGAAAAATAGACCCTTAGTTGGACGGGAGTCGTCTTTGACAAGTACAAAGGTATCATTTCGAGTGCAAAGGTTATAAAGTTTTTGACACTTATCTGATAATCTGATCAACAGTTCCGATTCCATCAATTATGACATGCGTAATTATTTACAATTTCCGTTATACTTGAAACCCTGATGTCACAGTATGCAGTCATTTTTTTTTTCTGCTGTAAAAGTTTCGGCGAATTTTTCAGAATCGCCTGCATTGAAATTGAAATGCGCTTATGAAAGTCATGTGTAGTGATTTCCCTTTCTTGTCTTGGTCATACAAGCGCTTATGAAAAAAAGAGTTCCTACTTTCGTTTTAAGAGAGGCTTTCTTGGAAAAAATCATGGCGGTGAGATTTTATTGCGAGATATTTTAGTAAGAAACATGCACAAATTGTGTCAGATTGTCAAATTAACACATAATTTAAAGATGTAAAAGTCAATTCCGGAACAAGCATTAATATGCGTTCAGGTGCATTTTATACAACTGAAATTTTACTGTCGTCGCCGGAATTACGGTTAAGGAAATGAACACAAAACATTGAAAAATCTACTTTTTTATTATCTACATATTTATTCGATATAAATAACGCTTAATGCAGTCTTGGTGTGAATAATTATTGTAAGGTGCAGGTAAAGCGTAAATAAGTTTCTTTTCGATAAACAGCGTGAAAATGTCTACGTAAGGTCGGAATATTCGTAATCAATGAAAGATGAACCCAACTAAGCGGGAGAGGGCCATGGAATGATCTTTCATCGAGAACTTGAATTCGTGGACTTACCAACATGAAATCAACGAAAATTAGAGCTCAACGAATGATAGTGGTTTCACCTTAACTGCGGGCTTTGGGTCTCAGTTGAACTTCGGAAAAAATTCATTACGTTTATTCAGTCATAGATAGGCTAATTTAGTCATTGCGCATTGGTTCGGAAGAATAAAAGAGACTGTTACTTTTTTTTTCTTTTTCAAGAGTTGATTCTTACCCGTTACATTATCATTACCAGGGTACCAGTGTTTATGTCACTTAATAAATTTTAAGCACCAGTAAAGAAAACCATTGCGCTCATTCCTTTATGTTCTTCTGCATTGTATGACCTAGGTCTGAAGAAATCTCGCACTCTCGACGGGAACCCTTCAGTGGCAATGCCATCGAAGCAGTAATTCTGTAAGAACGGGTCGTCAGTGACTATACTATTAAGCGTTGAAAATTTTATCAGGAATTTCTATTTCAAGCTTCCGCTGGTGACACTGTTTACGGGAGCGTCCTTAGATAAGGCACTGCACACACTTAGCTTACTTCTGATTAGGAGGGCATAGATAACTAAGCTTTCACCGTGAATTGCAAAAAAAAAAAACTGTTAAGAATGGTGTAAAGCCCCCATTATAACAATCAATGTCAATAGGTTCAATACTATTTTCCTCATACAAGACAAAAAAGTCTGTGATAATGTAGAAAACAATCGATAACCCAATCCCTGCCGCAAATGTCTTAGCCATTGTATCAATGTCCTTTCTTTCACAATCATTTAGGCCCCAGACAAAACAAGAAACTACAAGGATATATCTATTTGATTTAGGCTGGGACAATCCTCAAAACACCGTTACGATCGACTATTTGGACAACACCACAGATTGAGTGAGACATTTATATTAGCTTTCTCAGTATTTGATGAAATATCATATAATCGTATTGGAAGTCTGGACAAAAGGAGATCTTGGTTGTCGATGATATTCAATTATAGTCAGAAAGACACGTTTAAGGGTTTAAGGGCGAGGGGGTCTAATAAATAACGTTTTGTAAGGCATGGAAATTGCTCAGAAGACAGTTCTAGAAAATATAAATAAACAAATAAATAAATAAATGAATATATAGCACAAAATTTGATGAATTAAAAAAAAAAAAAAAAAAATGAACAGAATAATAGAACAATCATTATTAATATTATTATTATTAACCAACTTAGTAGGCATGGTTCATCTCAACTACAAAGGTTTAACCTCAATTCCATTTTTCCAAATTTCTGTGCACAGATCGCGCAGTCTGATCTTACAAGTATCTACACTGTCCGATACGGTAAGACTGTGTAAGCAAAGAGAATTCTGAAAGCATGTTATCTACGTTTCAACTATAATTCAAATAGTCAATCAATTTGAGTCACGCGCTGTGAAAATGGGTTTTATTGCATCTCTAAAACGTATCGACCCATGTTAACCTGCGCAGTCCGCGCATTCTGAGATCGAAACTTTCTGCTATTTGTAAATGTTCCACATGTCCAAGGACCATCTTAAGTTCAAAGTCTGTCAGTTGTTAGACAAAAATTTATTTTATGGATCCATAATTATGTGATGGTTTGCATGGTATCATGTGCCACAGGGATGCTTTAAACCTCCTTCTGCCAGAGGATGGCTCGTTTAATTTAACCACAGAAGCATAACTGTATGAGCCATGCTCTAGCAAAAGGGGACCTAATGCAGCTCCGTGATGCACGATACCAAGCAAGCCATCACATAGTCATGGATGCATAATAGCCACTTTTTTCCACATTTGACCGAATCATGAGGTACACTAGTCCTTGGACATGCAGGAAATTGACCAATAACGAAAAGGTTCGGCCCAGGTCAGCCTGCGCGGATTGCGCAGGCTGACCTGGTCGATACTTTTCGCAGATGCATTGAGATCCCTTTTCACAGAGCATGGCTCATATAGTTTTGAATACTATTGGCTTTGCAAAGGAAAAATGATTCAGAAGACAGCTCTCACGAATAAGGCATGAACAGTTTATACATGACACACTGTGACTTTTATTTTACGAGAAGAGTTTTCTTAATTGACAAGATAAAGAAAAACATGCGTCGAAAAAAAGAAATGGTCGCTTAAAATGCCATATTATACCAATTGAACATTTTACCATTCTTACATTTCGTGTCTAGAATTTTGCCTTCTTTGTCGTGGTTAGTATCAAACTGGCGACCTCAGACACTGGCTGTCAACGTAAATCTTCATTTACAAGATTATGACCTTAGCATGATAGGTACAATTCATGTCTGCTTTTGGACAGAGTAGGTAATGATTAGACTGCACAAAAACTGTAGACAAATCATATATCTAGGCTGTCTGATATTATGTGATATACTCGGACCCAAACAATCTACAACAACCTCCTATAAGTTTTGTTTTTTTTCCCGTTTGAAAAGTTTCTGTTTTATTTGATTAACGTACAGAAAGGGTTACGACAAAGGATAACTACACGAAAATCAGATAAATGTCTTCAGTCGACGGTCGATGTCCACCCAAGGGTCGCACAAATGTCGTCTGAGGGGTAAATAATGACCAAGAATTTGACGGTTATGAATTAACCGTATATATCTGGACTCCTGAAGTAACACTGGCACCCATATGAGAATTTCTGTAGCAAGGAAGAAAGTATTAATTTCATTATATACCTATATCATTTCCGTGCTATGTGAAAATGAGGCTAAAAGCATCTTCAAAAAGTATCGACCCAGGTCAGCCTGCGCATTCCGTGCAGGCTTACCTGGACCGAACATTTTTGCTTTTGGTCAATTTTCTGCATGTCAAAGGACCAGTGTATGTCATACTCAGTAGGTTGTTATGCAAAAAGGATTTTTGGATGTTATAATACTGTGATGACTTTCTTGGTATCATTCATCACGGAGATGCATTAAGCCCCCTTTTCACAGAGCATGGCTCACATGAATTGCACGTGGATAATATCAATCACCAAGGAAAAAGAAACGTATCTACACTGTCAAGTACCGTTTAAAATATGGTATGGTGACGTATATCCAGTGCGGAATGCTATCAAGCTTCGATTTTATTGGTCAAATGTTACATTTAAATAATCATCCGCCATTCATGAAAAAAAAAGGTTTTTCCCAGATAAAGCGATAGATGTTATAACTTTTCATGTTTTTGAATAGCACTGTCATGAATTGGAATATGTTGTTGTTTAAATTTGTAGGTATATAATAAAAGAAATATTATGTCGCATTAAATTGCCCTGATTCTTGTATGGCTTGGAACTGCGTAGGAAAATTTCGACATCTCATGAGATTTTCAGTACTCAAGGTCAAATTTTCTCCCGACGCTCGTAGCAAATACAAGGACCAGGTTATTTACTAGAACAAATATTCCGTATCAGTTAACCCTTTCCCAAATGACAAATTTTGGACTGGTCCAAATCAAAAGAGTTTGCAGACGACAATTTTGAATTTGATGAAAATGGCAGAAAGTTCTCAAAAAGGGTAGAAAACACTGTGGGAAAAGGAGAAATTGCTCGTTACGAGCAGTTTCTCCTTTTCCCACAGTGTTTTCAAAAGACTTGTACTGCAGACACGTGAAAACCAGGGCTTGTTTGGGAAAGGGTTAAAAGTGAAATGCCTGTGTGTCAGGTGATCATTAGAACTGTCAAGGTAAGAGAAAGAAATCATTCTAAAACTTTAGGTTTGACTCATTGTGTGACCAAACCTTACTATGGTACTATTATGTACTTAATATGGCCATTTATATTGCCTGGTAATGGTCAAATAAAAAGTACGAAAGCGGAAAGATCACAAGATTAGTGCAGCTGCTGTTATTACCATAAGCATCATCTGCATCATCGCTTGATTGATGGAGATAGGTTTGGTATAAATACTTCAAATCTGCCTACACACTACCTTTTCCAGCTATGCAGTATTTTTCTTGTCAATCCATGAAAGTACAGGAATGATCCGTGTGTCTGTTTGTTGTGTCCATAACCCATTTTGTAGCACTTTACAGTTGATGATACGAGTGAAATTATTACAGCCTCTGTAAGGTAAGTGTCCACGTTCTTTCACAATTTAAACAAGCTAAAAGTTGTTACAGAGCCATCAATGATTTTAGAGCTATAAATTAAGTATAGAACCAGTAAAACATACGAAGCCAATGCTACTTCGTCTATTTCTTTGTTTCGTTTGTTGTCTTTGTGGTGAAAAAAAAAAAATGTGTATGGCCAGAAGTTTGTGAATCCCTGTATCTATCGATGCCATGTTTGACTAACCTGCGGCAACCGGGTTTAGAGAATATCGTTGCCAGGTTGGGAATATGTGTTAACCAGCATTTTTTATCTTTTTTTTTTTTCCCACAAAATTGTCAATCTGATAAAGAAGAACCCCATTAAATAAACCACATCAATATCGTTCCCTGCAAATGTATGCAATATATACAATTATATAAAGCGCTTATTGCCTGAAACATCAATTCAATGTTTATAGCAAGAAGAAAAATATATAAGAAAACAGAAAACAGTTTTGCTGAAGAACATAGCATTACGTGAATATATATGTACAATTAGAAAAGTTTGTCTTTTTGTAAAGAGTTAACCCTTATCCTGCTAAATAAATAAAATGAAACTTCCAAGCCGATAGTATAAACCAACATTTTGCTATTTCAAAGGTATTTGGGGGGGTGGGGGGATATCTCCCTATGGGACAGGGTAGATCAAAGATCAGACTTCAAGTCTGATGTTGATCTACACTGGCTGCAAAAGGTCATTAAGTCGCGCTTAGCAGCCTAAGGGTTAAAGAGCTCTAAATCATCTACATGTAGGACGAGCTACAAATATTCCATTCATCAAATGAAGTCAATCTAAAATTGGAGAGGCCTCCAAGGCAAAAAACTGATTAATGCCCGTGAACCAATTGAAATCTTACATGGAATTCTAATTTAATTATCAAATATTCTTGAGTTCCCGTAAAACGATTGTTTGTTCTGCAATAAATGATTTTGGTGAGACGTTTGAAACTTCGAGAAACTGTGTGCCAATTAAGATGTGCGCTTTCAACAGTAATTTTTGTTTCACGATATCCTCGGGAGATAGCTCATTTAGTCGTTGCTTGGTTTCGCTAGTCTCTAGGCTATTGTTTTTTAATGCTTTACTACAGGAGAGAACCATGCTTCCACCGGTATGATAATGAATGAACGTAGGGTGTTTTATGACGCATCGACATCTAAGGTCATTATTCGCTCAAATAAAAAAAGGTAATGAAAGGAAATAAAATAGTATGTAAAAATGTTTGTAGTGAGTATATGATGAAAGATGTGTCATGAAATGATTCTGTATTGGAAATAAAAAAAAAAAGATATAAAGTGATAAGAATAAAAAAGTCTGAATAGGAATAAAAGCTCGGTATGACAAAGCACCAAGCCTGAAACCTCTGAACAACACAATAGTCGTCTTAGCTACTGAGGCTCCGAAGATCCTTAACAGCATGTTTAAGATATCCCATTTCAATATAGGAACTTCAAGAAATCAAAATACTTGTCCTGCGAAGATATACCATCGGTGCCGCTTTATATATATATATATATATATATATATCACACATTATGTAATAAGAGCAGGCATATTAAAACTGCATGCCAACATCACAACTTTGGTTCTAAATGATACACATGTAAAATAAACCAGTGAAAAATAGACACAATTAGCTAGGAATTACATAACGTTGAAATAGTCCCTTTCTTGGAACTTACATGTAGCATAACAACAAAATTGGTAAATAGTATTCTTTGTGATTTTTATCAAGGAAGTTGTGACATCGTGGTATCGTCTGTGCGAAAAAAACGAACTAAAGCCTTACATAGTTAAATAAGTTACATAAAATTTTCAAGCCCATAGTAAAATTCGAATAATTCTATGTTGGACCGAACTATGGGGTTGACCGAACTATGGGGTTGTTCGGTCCAACAATGCTATTTAAAACTTATTTTTTGGAGAAATATATCTCTTTATCAGACGGTGTATATCAAAGATGAGGGTGCACATTCTGTGCAATCTGATCATGAACTACACTGTCTGCATAAGGTCAGTGAGTTGCACCTAGCAGCCTAAGGCATAGAAAAATCAGGTTGGAAGATTTACTATATGTATCCCTTAACCCTTTACCAGACGACAAAATTTTAGTCTTGTCCAAATTGAAAGCATTTGCAGACGACAATTTCAATGTGGCTCAAATGGTGCTATTTTTCTTTGATAGGACAGAAAACATTGTGGGAAAAGGAGAAAATGCTGGTTACCAGAATATTCTCCTTTTTCCACAATGTTTTCAGAAGACTTCTTTCCCAGGGGCGTCAAAAGGCGGCATTGTGTGGTAAAGGGTTAATGCATAACAAACCTTCAACCTATAACATTAGCAATTTTTAGCAATCCTCTTCTTGATTTACAATAATTGGCGTGCAACACACGAGAAGGGGCCTTCGGACTTATGCGTAAACGTGTGTCGTCCCAGATCAGCCTGTGCAGTCTGTGACCTATCCGAGACGACACTTCCCGTTTTTGGGTAATTTTCTGTTTCATGAAAGTCTACTGTATGAAAAAAATCTTATGCAGTCGTAAAGTGCTCCGTCGGATTAGCTTGCGCGGACTGCGCTGGCTAATCCGGAACGACACTTTACGCAAATGTCCTACTACGGTCTCATTTCGCATGCTGTAGGCCATATGATCATCAAGAGTATGACTGTTTAACGAAGGTGCAGTGTCGAGATGATGTAGCATTTTGAGAGAGGGGATGCCACTCTAGAAGAAGTCGAAACAGTAAATACAGAGCCTGCATCAACATTCATTCATCAACTTGTGAAACCTTATTAAAATTTTTTGCGTAGTTGTCACTTTCTTCAGCTGCTATATGCTTAAAATAGTCCTACAAATATTTACCATTATTTACTGTTATTTACATATGTACATGTATGTTTACATGTAAATATGAATTAGATGAACTAGAAGTCTCTCCCCCCCTCCCCCTCTCTCTCTCTCTCTCTCTCCCTTCCCTCGTGCGCATATGTTTGTCTGTGTGTGTCTGGTCTACTTTACATATTGGATTAAACGATCCAGAAAAAAAAAAAAAAAAAACAGACTTTGCGCTGCTTTCAATGCCAGCAATACAAGCTTCTACTACCACTAATAATAATAAAACAAACAAACAAGTTGTATACGACAACATAGCATGGCTAGAGCACTTTATAAAGACAAAGAAGTGCTTTCATGCACGGAGAAAAAGCATTTATTCGTTACCATATACAACTGCACAGCATACTAGTATCGATAAATGAAGACAAGAGCGTAGTTCGTTACCGGTTTAAAAAGCTAGTATTTACTTTTTCAAAGGGTCACCTGTTTCGACGATGGTTATGTGGGAAGTCAGTCAGTGGCTTTGAAAAATATTAAGCGAAATACTGGTGAAAGAAACTCGGGAAATCATGAATAGGTGCACTGGCTGTCGCGATATAAGTGAATAATGTTGAAAACGACGTCAAATTCCATACCATTAATCAAAAGGTCTCCAACTGATACCAAGATCAGTAGTTATAAACCATTAAAGGTTGTATAATTAATCTGGTCTCAACCGCTGACTCTGTATTTCAAACCAAAGCGGTTTCGAACTTCACTAGACCAAATGCTTTAGCTAATCAGAAACTGCATCTATCCATATTTGGAATCAAGACTAAGAATGCGTTTGAGAATGGCTGGTGATTATGACCCCAGAATACGAATATTGAACAAAACTTACATTTATAACAGTGTGGGCCTTGTTTGAAAACGCACCTGGTAATTATATAGAACATTTCAGTATCGATATTGTCCCCACTGTCGAGATGATTACCTGGTAATAATTGTCAGTATGATATGTCATTATTCTCTGGAGAGCAAAATCCAAACCGATGCGGCAAATAGGCTCACTGCATTCATATTTTCAAAGTCAACTGATTTTGATAGAACTAGGTCCGTACCAACCATTCTTAAGAACATTCTTAGTCATATTCTTCTGCATTTTCTTCATTTGAAAGTAACATAACTTCTGATTGGCTAAACCATTTGGTTTTGCCAATCAGAAGTTGTGTTACTTTCAAATTTGGATAATCTTGGAGAATATGACTAAGAATATTCGTAAGAATGGTTGGTGAATACGGTCGCTGGAGATATATGCTATAACTATGATAATTATTGCTTTCAATACAGGGGTTACGTATAGACACACAGACAGAAACAGTGACATGAACAGTTAACGCTCCGAAGCTATCCAATTTATTGTTTCGCTGGGCACATGTCATCTATACGAGCCATGCCCTGTGAAAAGTGGGCTTAATGCATTTGCAAAAAGTATCTACTCAGTTCAGTCTCCTCACTCTTCGCAGGCTGACTTGGATCGAAACATCTTGCTTTTGGTAAATTTTCTGTATGTCAGTGAACCGGTGTACTACATGATTCAGTCAGTTGTTCTACAAAATGGATTTTTAGATCCATTACTGTATGATGACCTGCATGGTATCATGCATCACGGAAATGCACTAAGCCCCCTTTTGCCAGAGCATGGTTCATACATTTTTAAAGCATATCGGTATCCAGATAATCCGCTGTATTCGATTACAACAACATTATCAACAACAAAGCAAACATTCCCGTCACGAGATTTCTCTAGTACTCGTATCAGATTAATATCAATTAAAATCCGCTGTAAAGTTTAAACGGATTTTTCTGACATTAATCAGTTAAATTCCCTAGAGATTTCCGAGTTCGAAGACCCTCTACAGTTGATGAATTGAGTATTTGTTGAGTGTCCCGAGTATGTTTACATGTGTATTTGCACAGCACTCGGCCTTGCGCTTTCAAAACTATGTTAGACGCTACAATGTCTGAATTCAACATTGCAACATTTACATAGCGTAAGGTCTTGAATTCTTTACTTCCTAACCGAAGAAAAGGCATCGTGTCTTTGTTCATTATTTTAAGCTGAAACATAATATCAATTAGATATAAGCCATGCTCTTGCAAAAGGGGGCTTAATGCATCTCCGTGATGCATGATACCAGTCAAGCCATCACGTAATTATGGATCCATAACAGCCACTTTTTTTAACAACCGACTAAAATGTGTGTTAGACCGGTTGTTTGGCATACAGAAAATTGACTAATAGCGAAAAGTTTCTGCTCAGTCCGCGCAGAGCATGGCTCATATAGCACTGAAATAACTGACCTTAAAGACAGTTAAAAAATTACTTTAAAAAGTCTATGTAACACATATTGGCATACACATTTATCGGTTCATCTTCTTTGTTGGAAAAGAATGCAGAATTATGATAACATGCACAATCAGAGCTGATGATGCGTATGTTCAATTGGAAAATGAAAGAATTTATTCAAATGTTCGCGTGTATTTACTCCCTGTGTTACACATTATGAACCCTTAGGATGCTTGACAGGTGCGCACATCACGGACGAACACTAGTTCTAAAGAAACAGCAACACCGGGGAATGCGACGTAAAACACAATCTATTAACATTTTACCAATCAAACCAAGGTTTAAACGACCTTAAAAACGAACACTTTTGAAAACACTGCGGGAATAGGAAAAAATACTCGTAACCAGTGTTTTCTCCGATTCTCCCACTGTTATCTACCTTATAAGAGAATTCTACATGTGATACATATCTAATTTGCCGTCTATAAATGCCTTATACGTGGACAAGTCTAAGATTTTGTTGTCTGGTATAGAGTTAAAACGAACACAGGTATAAGCAGTTTCTTGGAATTTCTATCTGGTAACAAAACAATTCAATGACGAAAAAATAATTGTGATACAAGATTTCAAGTATATCTTATAAAGTAATTAGAATCCACTGTGAGATTTGAAAAGATTCACCGATATTAATCATCTTTGTACCCTTGAGACCTTCTCAATCTTGGATTGGTATTGAATTGATAAATGGAGAATGTTTAGGATATAGTAGATGGCGTAGATACCAGACTGTAGATTCGTTCGTATTGAAAGTATTTAAAGACGACAATATAAGTATGGTTTAACTCTTTACCAAGCAATCCCGAGTGTTAACAACGCTGAAGAAATAGCCTTTTGAAAACCTTGAGGAAAAAGGAGAAAATGGTGTTAACCAGCATTTTCTCCTTTTCCCACAAGGTTTTCTATACTTTCACAGACAACTACCATCAATTCAGGTACATTAATTAATTTCATTTTGTCGTCTGCTAATGCTTTCAATTTGGACATGTCTGAAGTTTTACTGTTTGGTAAAGAGTTGATTGAATTGATTCGTGGGCGTATGGGTAGGAAATAAATATTTAAGGACAATGAGAAATATCTTCTTTACCCATGAGCCTTCATCTTCGGGGTCCTGAAATATGGTACCGTTTGAAGGGTAAAATAATTCTTGTCGGGGCAGCAGCATTTTCGATGATCGTATTTATAATCAATCGGTCTGTGAAAAGGATTAGATTGACTGAGACAGAAAATACTAGCAAATAGGATGAACAAATATGGAAATTTAGTTTGATTTTTGAGTTTTGATTCTAAATCATAACCGTCCAACCTTATTTGATAATTCAAGTTTCAGACGACATTTGTGCGACAACTTAGCGGGCAGTTGTCTTCAATCAAAGCAAATGTCATAATCCTCTTGTCATATATATTCGTCTTCTTAAACCTTGGTCTATAGAAGAAAAGAAAAAGGTTTATTCCGACGATGAAAGATGCACAAAGCTGCTCTTAACGACAAGACTGTTTTTGACAGAATACCTCACAAAATATTTGGCAGTGGAGACCTAAGATCAGTCTGGGGCCGTATTCACTAACCATTCTTAAAGATATTCTTAGTATTTATATCTGAGCTTTTCTAAATTTGAAAGGATCACGATTTCTGATAGGCTAAACCAAATGGTTTAGCCAATCAGAAGTTGTGTTACGTTCAAATTTAGAAAATTCTGGAGAATTAGGCTAAGAATGTCCCTAGAACGGTTGATGAATATGGACCTAGACTGTGAGGTATGAAGTTGATAAACAATGATCAAAAGGGACATTAACTTGTTTCTAGGAATCTGTAGATGAAGATTTACGATGATATCCACTGTCTAAGGTCGCCAGTTTGATACAAACATGATTTACAAGACAAGACTCGAGACCAAGAACGGTATACATATGAAAGTAGATTATATTACAGTTTAATAGATACACTTTTTTCTGGGTTCCATCGTGTTCGTCGTCATGGTGTTAATAAAAAAAATGACTGGTTGTGTAATGTGGTAATGTAGAATCATAAAACTTTGGCGTTAATGTAATTCCCCTAAAGTATCATTCTAGTTCTTTTTTTTTTTTTTCAAAGAATTGGCTCGATTATCAATGATGCCAGAGAATGGTAAGTGTCTTAACCTTCAACCAGTAAAGGACAGACAGTAAACGCATAAATAAGCTGGGCCCATTTTTACGAAAAAAAACTGAAGTCTCATATTTTACTCAAATCAACTAACGGTCCCAGGTTCTGACTTAAGTTGATATTGTTATTTGAGACACATTTCAGCAACATTAACAGACTATAGTAAAGTTCTCAAATTCTGAGCTGACACTATGTATCAGACTCAACTAAGCAAAATAAATGGACCTGACAGACTTATTTCTATTATTTTGCTGACTTAAGTCTGAAACCTTGTTCAACACGGGACTTGAGAATGTTACACAAGTCCGTTAATGTTAGTGAAATGCGTCTGAAATAACAAACTCAATTCAAGTTGGAAAATAAGTCTGTTTGCAGATTTGAGTAAAATAAAAGACTTAGGTTTTTTCGTGAAACTGGGCCCTGGTGTATAAAAAGTAAGTCGATTCTGGCCTTTTTGACAGCCGATCAATATCTCGCTTTTAAACTTGACCAGAAACCTTCGAATATATGGTCGCACAACTGAAGGATTAATCAAGCGGCTATAAAACGAACTCCTAAATTGGCTGGGCGATATTAGAGACACTTGAAAATTATCATCGACCGTATTCAAAAGCCATTTATTAAAGTGCATTCCTAATGTAATCCTGTATTTTGAAAAATAACACAATTCCGACTGGCTTAACCATTTGGTTTAACCATTCAGATATTATGTTGCTTTCAAATGTAGAAAGAACTATTAAGAATAAGACAACAAATGCACATGAGCCATGCTCTGTGAAAAGGAAGCTTAATGCATTTGCGAATAGTATCGATTCATGCAAGCCTGCGCAATCCGCGCAGGCTGACATGGGCCGAAACTTTTCGCTATCTTTAAAATTTCTGCATGTCAAAGGATAATACTACCCCATAATTAAGTCGGTTGTCTGTCAAATGGATTTTATGGATCCATAGTCAGGTGATGTCTTGCCTGGTTTAATGCTTTACGGAGATGCATTAAGCCCCTTTTTGCCAGAGCACGGCTCTCTCTCTCTCTCTCACACACACACACACACACACACACACATATATATCCTGACTTTTAAGACGGTCCAATGAAAGCTGTCGTCAGCACACGTATGCCGGCAATGGATCATGCGCTAAATTGAGACTCCGTCTTGTTCTAATCTCTTTGCAAAAAGGACATCAAAGACAATCAGGATATACTTTACAAAATTGAAAAACACCATAAAAGATGGTATTTCTTATGACCAAATGAAGAAACCATACTGCTAGGCCATGCTACACTATTTTAAAACCCTATCACAACATGAATCGTTCTTCTGTTTTTTCCTTCCTGTAATAATTTCGTTTGAGGGATTATTTCATCACCATTGATCCAGTTTTCGTTCCTATCAGCTCTTGTCATCATAGGCTGTATTTCAGGTATTCCATATAATTGAAGGTCAATTTATACGTTGTTTCAGTCATATCACAACAGCAGTTCTTTATTTCATGTGGATGTAGGGCTTCACCAAAGCTTGGCAGTTGCTCTGACAAGCCATGATAAAGACGCTTCCAAGAAAAACGTGTACCTCAGTTCAGTATCAAACATAAAACCTCTAGATTACATAGACACTTTAACTAACAACTCTGCTGCGCAGAACGCCAAGGTGGATAACTTGATCAAAACACCACTAAACATTGACGCGTATAAATTTGATATCGAGAGATAAAAAAAAAGATGCTTTGCTAAAAGACAATAAATTCGCCCTGCTATTTCATCAAGTACTTGGAACGGTAATATTCGTATAATTGTAATTCTATTGTTGAAATATTCGACGTAACGTTGTTTTGAGGACTGTATCACAATTCAGTATTCATTCATTTTCATAATTCACAGCCAACGAATGATAGATTTACCACATAGTAGAAATCTCAAGATTTATCACTACATGTATGCAAAAGAAACGCCTGCATGTACAAGTGTACTGAAATCTGTACATGGATGGGACTTCTAAGCTCTATAACAGACTGCAACGAAATCATTCCCGCAGAAGTTAAAATATAATGACATTATTTTATATCTACCGATAAAAGAACTATCTTTAAAATAGTTATAAAACGCTTCCAAAAACACACCTGCATTTGAGATTGTATCGAAAGCATTTTGTCCATTTCAATAATTGTTCATACATATTCATGTACATATAATTGACTTAGCCAGATGTAGATTATGTATTTTTTATAGGAACCTCTGAAACCATTCGTCCTCTTTTTGTTACGATAGGTACAAACAATGAGTGGAAAGCTACAAAGGGTGCATTCTTGAGTCTCGTCAACCCTTATCCTGCTAAATAAAAAAATGAACTTTTCAAGCCGACAGTAAAAACCCAATCGTTGCTATTTCAAAGGTATATTTTGGGTAAAAATATCTCCGAATCGGACATTGTTGATCTAAGACCAGACTGCACGTTCTGTGCAGTCTGGTCTTGATCAACGCTGTCCGCAAAAGGTCAGTGAGTCGTGCGTAGCAGCTCAAGGGTTAAGCGTCTTAGAGTATTAGAAGTATTAATTTTACTATCTGGAGTTTGCAGTTATTTTGCTGCCTTAAGCACCTTTGCTAAGACACAGTAAGTTTTTAATTATGTTTCCTTCCTTACGGTCGTACAAGCCCAGACGACAAGATGAATCACTCTCCTTGTGGTATACACCTTTACTTGGCGATGTTCACTCTTTCAGTGCCATAGGCAAGTTTGAAACCTTTTGCAGACGGCGTAGATGAAAATCAGATTGCACAGACAACGGAGTCTGATTTTAGATCTACATTGTCCGTTTTTTCATCCAAACATGTCCAGCCAGTTCCTTTATAAATATGCTCTAATACTGTAATAGTAGTTCTCAAAAACGTCCAGTTCATTTATTGGGCAGCGAAAGAGTACAGGCTTTATTGGCCCGCAACATGCGAAATGAGACCTTCGGACATTTGCGTAAAGTGTCGTCTCGGATTAGCCTGCGCGACAGGCTAATCCGCGCAGGCTAATCCGAGACGGCAATTACGACTACATGAGATTTTTTTCATACAGTAGACTTTCGTGAAACAGAAAATCGCACAAAAACGGGAAGTGTCGTCTCGGATTAGACACAGACTGCATAGGCTGGTCTGGGACGAAATACTTTTTCGCATATGTCCGAAGGCCGCTTTTCGTGTGTTGCACGCCTATTACTATGTTCTTTGTCTGTACATACAGTTGCGATACTGATGTGTCTATCACTCGTACCCCATTCACGACGAGTACATATACATTTATGTTGGTCTAAATTTTAGGGTCTTTAACTTTGTTTTCAACATTATTTCAGTTATATCGCGTAGGCCAGGGCACCTATCCATTTTTGAGCTTTGGTTGTTTTGTGTCTAAAGCCGTTTTCATCCGTTATTAACTCGCCTCGGGGTATACATCTTTTCTTGAGTCTGTTGAAGGCTTTATTGCAATGTTCTTTGTATTTACAGTGCAGCGATACCGATATCTCTACCATTTGTACTCCAGTCTAGTATGTATCCAAATTTGAGAGTGTCCTTTTTCTTCATTTTGTAGTGAAAGCAGTTTTATCAGTCATTTCAGTTCCGGAGGAAAGTTTACCTATACACCCGTGTCTCGAGTTTCTGAACCAGCACCAATCAAAACAGTAATTCCGCTTTCCAATGCCCTTTTCAGTTACTCCCTTAAACAAAATCAGATTTTAGCGGTGAGGGAGGAATGAATTCTGCAACAGTGAATTTCACCAATACCTCGAAAGGAATTTTGGCTGAACAAAAAGGCCCTAAGATACTACAAGTTACCATTGAGTAATAAGAGCCCTGCCTTTCTCGGTCCGAACATCCTTACTGTATTTCATTTTCAGATGCCCCTGCCACTGCCTCTTCTATCATGACGGTATAAAACTTTAAAACCCTCTTAAATTCAATTAGTCAAATCACTCCACACTTCCATGGAGGAATTTTTCGCAATAACTCGTTGTGAAGGCGTCAAATGAGATTACTTTAAACTTCGTTTATGGAAATAGGCAGTTTTTTCCTTACAGTATTCAAGTCCTGCCTCATTGCCAATACATATATTGTACCATGTGGAAATTTGAACGATGAAATATTGCACAAGGATAAGTTAAACCCTGATGTATAGAGTGTCGTGTAAACATTGCACATAACAAGTACAGAATCTGTTTTTGCTCAGCAGTATTTATACTTGCCCTTGGCGATTTCAGGAGACATTTAAGGTTCATAGTTGTAATTAATTGATAGCTAATATATGTAAGCCATGCTCCGTGAAAAGCGGGTTTAATGCATCTGCGTTTCCAAAGTTTTCCATAGAGCTAAAAAAAAAAAAACTTTTCCCAGAAAATGTTTCCCAATTGCGTGATTTGTAACTTTTCTGAAGGTCTAATATTATCTTGTCTAAAAATTGTTTGTAAAGCAACATCATGAAAACACATCAACCCCAATATCCTTTAACCCTTTACCACACAATGCCCGAGTAGGAACCCTTTTGAAAACATTGTAGGAAAAGGAGAAAATGCTGGTAACCAGCATTTTCTCCTTTTCCCACAATGTTTTCTACCCTATCAAAGACAAATTTTGATTTTAGAGCCATGTTTGAATTGTCATCTGTAAATGTTTTCAATGTGGACAAGTCTAAGATTTTGTCGTTTGGAGAAGGATTGAACTGCTAAAGTTTAAAAAAAAAATTACGAGCCACGAGTGAAACCCCAAACAATGCAATTTCAATCTTCTTATCGTTGGGAAAAATTCTCAAGACATCGGACAGTGTAGGTCAAAGATCAGACTGTTCGTTTTAAGCAGTCTGATATTGACCTACGTCTTCAAAAGCAGATTGAGTCCCGCTTGGCAGTCTAAGGGTTAATGGTTGTTATCCATAATGTGTAAAGAGATTAAAAAACGCAGTGTTTCTCAGAAAATGCATGTTCGACCAATGATCAGTTCCCTCGAGGACCCATAATTTTCATCATGCGTCGATCAAACACTTTTTTGTGAAATCATGACAACCTGGTTCTGCAAATAATTGGCTCAAATTTTGATGCATCGATGATGTTTCCGAGAACAAGGGCTTCAGTTTTCTCAACTTAACCTCAGGCTGCTAAGCGCGACTCAACGGCCTTTTACGGATAGGGCAGATCAAGATTAGACTGCACAGAACGTGCAGTCTGATCTTAGATCTACACTGTCCGATAAGGAAATATCTTTCACCCAAAAGATAAGTTTGAAATAGCAACATTTAGATTTTTACTATCGACATGAACGTTTCATTTCACTTATTTAGCAGGTAAAGGGTTATTTTTGGGATTCCTCTACATGATGCTCGAAATTCTTGTCGCAGTTTAGAGACTAAACAGTAATTTAGTGAATACACTGATGACGAATATGATGATCATGGTGATGACGGGGATGAGAAAAAGAGGAAGAAAAAGAAAAGGAAAAAGCTGAAGAAGAAAATGGAGAATGTTGATGCTGAGCTTGAGAGACAAAAACAAAATTTCCACATCCATGCTCAGCCGTTTAATGCGACAAATGATGACGTCCACAAATGGTGTTGTTCACGTGTGGTGTCTTTGAGCAGCGCACTGCAGAACCCTAGGCTGACAATGGTATGCTCATTGAAATACTTTTGAAATGCTTTGTAACAAACAAATCAAACAAAGAAATGCTTTGTAACTTAATGACTAGATGCGAGTAGGAAACGTCCGCCTTCTTTATTTCATGTAGGGCCTATACATCTTTTTTTCTTGTCTGTATTAACCTCGTGAAAAATCATTTTGATACAAACTAGTCATTTTGAGACATTCTTTGTACAGAGCAGTGCAACTTATTTAGTTTGAATTGAAGAAAAACAGGAACAATTAATTAGAGAACAAGTGGCCCTTAAACTATCTTTTTTTTTTCTATTGAACACTTGAAGACACCGGCATTTTAGTTGAAATAAAGAGAAAAAAATCGACTGACAATATTACATGTTAAAGTAAACAACATCAAGGAATCCCCATCTTTATCCCACAAGGTTATATAAATAAATATTGCTGTATGGCGCATCGACAGTTCAGCTATTTTACTATAAAACCTACTTTACTCTATCGACCCTCAAACTGTTAAGCGCGAGCATATGCTCCTTTTCCCAGTTTATTCTAAGCCGCCAACAACAGAGGCGTGAACAGTCCTATTCAAACAGCCAAAGTCATCGAATGTCAGATTCTTCGTTATACAGATCTTAGTGTATCTCTAGAACTGCATGTGTAATGATTAGATTATGGGCGAAACTTAAAAATTCAGGAATGAGTCCGACTTGTAACTCTCTTAACAGTGGTGCATATTCGGAATAGAGTAATTTCAAATAGACACACGTAACGAATCTACCTGATTTTAAATCTATTTAAAGATATAACAAACCTTAAATTCTCCACAATTATCAATTTTGCAAGTTGAATTGACTGAGAAATTTGTGTCTAACGTGTTTTGGAAGTAACGGGCCGAAATACAATGATTCAACAAATGACGTCACACTGTGTTCCATTGCAATCAGAAAATTTTATCTCAAACGCGTGTACAATAAGAAAATTTATGATGGTTAAGTTACACTGAAAACAAGAGAGGTTTTATGATAGAGCATGCTCTTTCCTTACTATCTGAAAACATCTACAATATATGAGCCACGCTCTGGCAAAATGGGACTGAATGCATCTCCGTGATGCATTGTACCAGTCAAGCCATCACATAATTATGTGTTCATAGCAGCCACTTTTTTTTCAAGAACCGACTAAGCCATCAGGTAGACTGATCCCTAGACATACAGAAAATTGACCAATGGCGAAAAGTTTCGGCCCAGGTCAGCCTGCGCGGACTGCGCAGGCTGACCTGGGTCGATACTTTTCGCAGATGTATTAAGCTCCCTTTTCACAAAGCGCGGCTAATATCATTTTTGCCGCACTCGAGGGTTTAATATATGTTTATTTCTCCGGCTTCGACGTATAGACAGAAAGTAATATAGTATTATTTACGTTGATTATAGCGTCGCATGGGACTAATTTATGATTTTCTGCACGACACATCGTAAACAAACAAACAAAAAGTGAATAAATAAAAGCACCAAACTGCAGCTTTTTACGTTGTTTTACATAAAATGCAATTAGCTCGGGCTGAATGCATTTCGAATAAAAATCGACGACGAGAAATCTTTGGGGCTAAAATTCAGATAATTTTGCAGCCTAGATTAAATCCTCAGAGGGGCCAAAAACGTAACAAAAAATTTTACTGTAAAATTAAAAAACCAAATAACTGCTACCTTCTCTTTGCTATCATATCTCAGCAAAGCAGAAATTGTAGGTCAAAGATCAGACGGCACGTACCCTGGGTCCGTGTTCACGAACCATTTTGAAGAACATTCTTTGTCTTATTCTCCTGAATTTTCCAAATTTGAAAGTAACATCCCGTCTGATTGGCAAACCCAAATGGTTTAGTCAGTCAGAAGTTGTGTTACTTTCATATTTGGAAAATCATGAAGAATAAGACTAAGAACGAGTGGTTGGTGAATACGGACCCTGATCTTGGTCTACACAGCCCTCACTGGCAACCAGGATTGATATTATTTTTTGCCATATTAACATTTAAAGGTACATACTTTAAACTTTTTGTCGAACTTTTGAGCTGTATCATTCCAAACAGACTTTATTCTATATTAAGTTCATTTGACGGAAGGCATCCTCCACTTTCTTCTCTGAATAAAAGTTGAAAGATTTGTAAAAAAAAAACAGCATCTAGATCTCGATCGAAATCTTCTTTGTGAAGAAGTTGATATTTTGTAAGGAAAAATCAAAAGTACGTGATCTTTTACTCTAAAATAGAGAAAACACAAAAATATTGCAAAAAGAATTTGCCTGAAAGGGGATTCGAACCCATGGCTTTCAAAACAATAACCTCCCGTCCCTATCGACTTTAAGCTGTTAAGCGCGACTCAAGGACCTTTTCCGGACGGTGTAGATCAAGATCAGAATGTGCAATCTGATCTTAAATTTACACTATCCAACAGGGGGATATCCCCCCCACCTCAAAAAAAAAAAAAAAAAAAACCTTTGAAATAGCAAAATGTAGGTTTTTACTAAAGGCTTGAAAGTTTCGTTTAACTTATTTAGCAGGATAAGGGTTAACTACTGTTTGCACGGTTTCACCAAACAAACTCTAATTTTGACAACCTTAAGGAAGACGGTTAAAAAAAAAAATGTGGGAAGAAGGGAAAATGCTTGTAACCAGTATATTCTCCTTTTCCCAAGATGGTTTCTACCCCATCAAAAACAAATCCATAATCTGGGCCACCTTTCATTTGTAACTTGCAAATGATTGCAGTTTGGAGAAGTCTAAAATTTTGTCGTTTGGTGAAAAGTTAAACAGTTTATACTATACGAAACCTACGATGTCGTTATACCTCCCATCCACGAAGTAGAGGACGGTATCCTGGTTTCACCATGTCTGTCTGTCCGTCCGTCCGTCCATCTGCCAATCAGTCCGTCGTGTTTTCTTTTCCGTGCTCTAACTCAAAAGCCATTTGACCTATGACCCTGAAACTTTATACTCATGATCCAAGAAGGTGCCCTATTTTTTTTTTTTTTTTCACATGGGTCAAAAGTCAAGTTCATAGGTAAACTTTGTTTGAAAATCGTTTCCGTGCTCTAACTCAAAAGCCATTTGACCTAAGACCCTGAAACTTCATACAAGTATTGCTCATGATCCAAGGAGGTGCCCTATTGCTTTTGGGTTACATGGGTCAAAGCTCAAGGTCACAGGTGAATTTTATTTGAAAATCGTTTCCGTGCTCTAACTCAATAGCTGTTTGATCTAGGACCCTGAAACTTTATACAAGTGTTGCTCATGACCCAGGGAGGTGCGCTATTGTTGTTTGGTCACATGGATCAAAGGTCAAAGTCACTGGTGATCTTTGTTTTGAAAATCATTTCCATTCTCTGATTGTGCTCCTTCAGTGACAATGTGCTGGTTGGGGGTATTTGTCCATTTTGCGACAGTTCTAGCTTTGTGTGTGTGTGTGTGAAAAAATCTTTGAAATCTCAATATGTCGGGTTTTTACCATTGTCTGTAAATTGTACTGTTATCCCTCTCTTATGTTTTGATTTAACGCTTTAAGAGTTATCATGGGCTAGACATACCATTATACAAAGACCGGAATAAGATAATCTGAAATATTTAAAACTCCAGAGAGTTGTCGCCGTGCCTCTTTCAACGCTAAATTTAACCTCGACTTCTATGATGGCGGAAAATACAGTCCGATCTGTCTAAGAATGTTTTTCTTAATCTTACATACTTGACAAAACAAGCGGATGGTGTAGATCTAAGATCAGACTGCACGTTCTGTGCAGTCTGGTCTTGATCCAGTCAGTCCGCAAAAGCCCCTGCTTTCCCTACATAGGTGCTAAAATGTTGAACCCTACTTAAACGCACTATGTAAGCGCTATACCATATAGTAGAATGGCGCGTCTATACTTTTGGGTCCCATTTCGGTGCTCGGTGATGCAATTTATTTCATTCAAAATGACATTTAGGATCGAATATTATGGAAGCAATAAAGGCTTTCCGTTGATAGTCGTTAAACTTCTGATATTTTCAGTGATATAAGTGATTCAGAGGTGTCCCGCGAGAAGCATTATTTCGTCATTGCTATGTAAATAAAATGTGAATCGTTTGATTTTGATTGTTTTGCAAAAGGTTGGAACGTGCCTTGTTGTCTTGGATGCTATCTCCATCGGTCAAGACGTTTTTAGTGCTGACATTTGCTGATTCCGTGGCTAGTGTAGATCAAGACCAGGCTGAATGGGACAAGTAATCTATGCTTGGCTTCACGTTGTCCATTACGTTAAAACACTCTGGTAGAGATGCAGCCTTTGGGTTGCAATGTTACTGTTTTCAACTCATTGGAAAGGGTCACTGCGTCTCTTAGGAATTAGAGTGTTTTTGCGTATTCACCGAACTGACTTCCACAATAGTTACAGATTCTTCATTTGTTTGCATGTCAACATATTTTTACATAAGTCTTTCTTGATTTTGGTCTTTAAAAAAAAAATCTGATATTGCTGATCCCTTACCAAAAATCAGAAAAGCAACAAGAAGAACATGTAAATGCGAAAAGTGTAGACAAAAATAAAACGTCGTTGTAGTCCGATCGGTGTCTACACTTTACAAAGGGCATAAATGGTCGCAATTGGAAGGAAATGGATTTAACTATATCACTGCCAATGGCGGCTAAGACAGATTTTGCGGACGACATACGGGAGATTGGAGATCTGGCCGCACAGTCTGTGCAGGCTGATACTGAATCTACACCTTCCGCAACCTGATGACCTATGATCTTGCCCCTCATTAACTGCACGAAAAAAGTTTAATTTGAGCCAAGCCGTGGCATAAAGGGTTTAAATGCATCTTCGTGATGCATTATAACGAGCAAAACATCCATTATTGTTTGTCCATAGATTCCATTTTGTCTAACAGCTGACTGAATAAGGTAGACTCGACCTTGGTCATGCAAATATGCCACTAAAATCAAAGTTTCGACATGGGTCAGCCTGCGCAGGGTTCGCATCCTGACCTGGGTCGATACTTTTTTTTTGTAGATGTATTAAACGCCCTTTTCACGGAGCATGGTTCATTTATTTAGCTGGCAGGGAAAACGTTACAAGTTTGCTACAGAATTTAGTTTTCACCCCGGGTTTTGTTATTGTATCTTATTTCACATGTTTAAAGGACAACATTCTTTGGTCCCCGAGGTGTTGCTGTCTTTGCAATGTCGTCAATTGCTTTGACGATCAATACGCCATACAGCGTGCAACACAGGAAAAGGGGTCTTCGGACACATGCGTAAAAATGTGTCGTCACAGATCAGCCTGTGCAGTCTGTGACTAACCCGAGACAGCACTTCCCGGTTTTGTGCGATTTTCTGTTTCACGAGAGTCTACCGTATGAAAAACTCTTATGTAGTCGTAAAGTGCCGTCTCGGATTAGCCTGCGCGGACCGCGCAGGCTAATCCGGGAGGACACTTTACGCAAATGTCCGAAGTTCCCATTTCATATCATTTCGCATGTTGCGGGCCATTGACCATAGTTTATCCTCACGAAACGCATTTCTGTACCTCTACCGAAGACAATAAAAGTAGCATGCATCTTAAACACTCCTCATTTCACGTCGTATGTCTTAAAAGCTTAGTTGCACGCGATGACAGCTAAAGAATTACACAGGGGTCCAACTCACTATATGAATAGCTAAATCATTTGATAATAGTTCTAGCCTTACTTTGATTTCAACATTATTTCAGTACTATCACTGCAGCTAGATAACACAGTCATGCCTTCCTATGGTTTCATTCACCAATACTTCGCACAGCAATCTTCCAAAGCAACTTGCTGCTTTCCATCATCGAAAGGAGATCTAAGTTGTGAAAGATTCCGCAAGGGTTAACTTTTGCAACAACTTATAAATTCCTTTTTTCTGCATGCTGAAAACACACCACGTCTACAATTGAATCAAGGTGCTGGTCAAAGCTCAGAATCATGCACTGAAAGGTGAAGATCAAGATGACCTGAATGGTGCGGTCTTATCTTGCTCTACGCCAGCCGCAAAAGCCATTTAAGTCACCTTTGAAAGGCTTTGACCCTTGACCAAATAATCAGATGTTTTAATGACCCTAGGAAGAATGCTTTTTAAAACCTAGTAAGAAAAGGAGAAAGTGCTGGTGACCATCATCTTCTTTTCCAACAACATTTTTTTTTACAAATTCAAAGATATATCAAATCATCTGAACAACATTTAATTGTTCGTATTTAAGTTCTTTCATTTTGGACACATTTGAGCAATTGGCATCTGAAATGGATTTAGAGCCGTCTATAGATTATAGACATGTTTTCTTCCCTTCCAAAAACGGAAGAAGTATTGTTAAATGTTCATCAAATATTTATAGCAGCAATGCATTCTCTTTGTACAAAGACGTTTCACTTCTAAAACTGCGTTAAACCGCATTTTATTTCTGTCTTTTCGCTTGCATGTCAATCTACAATAAAAAGACAACAAAATAACTTACATGCATGATTGGCCTGTTAGATCTGTTATCTTAAATAACTCTTTGTCAAACATTCCCTTGTATAACGATTCCGGGAAAAGGGCCTTTGAAAATATTGTTGGAAAAGAAGAATATGCTGGTGACCAGGGTCTGTATTCACCAACCGTTCTTAAGAACATTCTTTGTCTTGTTCTCCAGAGTTTTCAGCATTTGAAAGTAACACAACTCCTGATTGGCTAAACCAAATGGTTTAGCCAATCAGGAGTTGTGTTACTCTCAAATGTAGAAAATCTTGGAGAATAAGACTAAGAATATTCTTAAGAATGGTTGGTGAATATGAACCCTGGATTTTCTACTTTTTTGAAAACAAATTATTCTGTTTTGGCCTAGCTTAAGTTGTTGCACAAAGCTTTGAGTGATATATAATGTTGTCGTCTGGTCAGGAGTTTAAGTGCCTTTTGCGACTGTGAACGCTTTTGAGGCAAGTTTAAATCAAGATAAGACTGCACAGAATGTGCAGTGTGATCTTGTATTTACACCTTTCGCTTTGCTGAGATATTGTGTGCAAATAGAGATTAGAATGTGAAATTATAAGCGTCATTTTCCAATATTGTAAATATTTTGTGAGTTAAGAGTTAAGAGGTTAAGAATAGATACTCTTGCATTTGATATCTTTTTACGAAACTGTCCGAAGTGAAATTTTCATTCACGAAACTGTCGAAAGTCAAACATCATTTCTGTATTTTTTTAGCTTGTCAAACGATGGTGTGCCCGAAAGTCTTATTATAAATTGGTAACTGTATGAGAAATCAATGTAATCTTTCAGTTATCTAATTGTAACAGCAAACCAATTTATTTATAATGGAGGAAAAAATATACGAGCCATGCTCCGTGAAAAAGGGGCTTAATGCATCTGCGAAAAGTATCGACCCAGTCAGCCTGCGCAGTCCGCATAGGCTGACCTGGGCCGAAACTTTTCGCTAACAGTCAATTTTCTGCATGTCAAAGGACCAGTGTAACCTCATGATTCAGTCAGTTGTTGAAAAAAAAAAAGTGGGTATTGTGGATCTTAAAGTACGTGATGCCTTGATTGATATCATGGATCACGGAGATGCACAAAGCCCCGTTTTTCGAGAGCACGTTGTAAAACTTCAGGATATTCACATTTCATCGGATGTTCATGATAGATATCGTACGATTGATGAGCTTTTATTTGAAACCTTTAGCTAAACATGAAACAAATTTGAAACAGATGGGGTTGAAAACGTTTTTGTTAGAATTGGATAATCAACGTGTGATACTAAAAGTAAAACCATCTTGTTTGCAATATTAAGTCTTTTACCTGTTTTCAAGAGTTTTAACACAGTGAACCATTTTAAAAAACTTCGTTAACCGTATAAACAGTAAACGATATACTTTGCAAAACAGTAAATCCGAAATGAACATTGCTAAATATGTATAAAGTCAACCATAATGTTTCGCAAAAACATTAAATCCGATTTGCGAATTAATAACCCTGTTTAAAGTTAAGCATATTGTTTTGCAATCAATAAATTAGATTTGAACATTGTTAACCCTGCATGAAGTTAACCCTATTGTTTTACAAAACATTAAATCCGATCAAAACATTGTTGACTATATACAAGATCAGTTATATAGCTTTGCAAAATAATATGGCTGATATTGTACACGGTCAATGATATTCTAATCTGATTAAAACGATGTTTCAAAACTATCGAAAAGTAGCCTGATCTCGATCTATTGTTTCCGTGAAAGCAATTAAACTCGGATTCAGCTAGGCCTAGTACGTGATACTATGTACATGTATATAACTTCAAATTGCTAATTTCTTGTTACATTTTGTGATTTAGAAAAGATATTCACACGATGTGCAAACTTTCAAAACACCCTTCCTGATAGTGTCATTTTTACTAGATTTATAAACCCTGGATGTGAGCGTTTACAAGCATGCATTGTATTGACTCCATTAACTGCGAGCATACGCACATCATGCGATATTAAGTAACCTTTATCGACGTATTTAATGAGGCGTGATATGTTTTATAATGATTAATCCATCATAAATGGTATCTAATCGCCCCGTGCATAAATCAACCTTACTGAGTTAATAGCTTTTATAAGTGGGCTATAATCTTCGATCGGATATTCAGCTGAAATGCAATATGAAAACTGATACCTTTGCATTGCTTCTTTAACCCTTTACCACACAATCCTGACTTTTAACGACCCTGAGAAAGAAGTCTTTTGAAAATAATGTGGGAAAAGGAGAAAATACAGGTTACCAGCATTTTCTCCTTTTCCCACAATGTTTTCTACCCTTCCCAATACACATTTCAATTTTTCAGTCACACTGAAATTGTTGTCTACATATGCTTTCAGTTTGGGTGAATATTAAATTTTGTCGTTTGGTAAAGAGTTAATTCTGCACTAAACGAATAGTACATGTCTGGCTGTATATTAAATCGGCTTTGGGTCAGTAACTCTATTTAGGTTGAAATGGTTCAGTTATTTTTTAAGTGGATTGCAATCGTCGATCGGGTATTCAACTGATATGCAATATGAAAACTAGTTATTTTACAGACTAATTCGAACAATCTGAAGTAATAATGATCACCCTTTATTAGATTACCTTCCTCGTTCTCTGTGTAACATAGCTATCACAAATGTTCTTACCCTACACATGTTTCAGATGAGATTTTTTGACCTGATAAGAGCCTTACGTGACATCATCTTAAAAAGCATTTTATTTCTGTCCGCTATTTCCAAAACATGCCAGACATAAATTTCTGATCATTTTCAATTATCAAAAATGATGACATTGCCAGAGCTAAGGTTTATTTTATTTTTAACTTCCAAATCAACCTGTTATATTTCGGCATATTTGGAACTATTTTAATTCGCAATGCAAACTCAAAACATTCATAAATATGTAAGAATCGCATATAGATCAAATCATTATAGTACATTTATTTCTTGAAACACAGCCATGTGATTAGTATCACACACGTTGGCCTTTGAGATAAAATTTATCGAACCTTTTCGAAAAAAAAGATGTTATTAAGTTTGTCAGAGACTTTTTTTCGTGGCATTTTTTGAAATTACAACTAAACCTGACATGTACCGGCAGAAAACGAGAGTGTGCATCATTCTTACCAATTAAATGTAAAATGTATGCATTACATTCGATTTACGAGTATGTCCATCATTCGATACTCCAGCATGCAGGTTACAATTGCTTAAGATCCAAAGCACTAGCTCGACAGTGTTACTTAGTATTCAGCAAATTTTTGATAAGATTTTTTTCCTCAATGTTTACTTTAAGCTTTAACTCCCAACTGGTCCCTCTTGCTAGAAACGAAAATGCAAGAGTAGTCAAACGAGGTAAGCCTTCAGCCTTTCAAAGAGCTGACAGACATTTTATTTTGACACATAAGAATACAAGCTCAATGGTCATGCCAGTTAATTACAAAGCATGCAATATATATGACATATATCAATATACAAATATTGAAGAAAAAACAATATTTTAATTGATTAAGTGGACATTATTACTTGGTAACTTAAAATGTGAGAGTGCTTTAAAAACTATGAATCTTAATTTCTGTAATGTTTTGTATCGTTAAACAAAATAAATTTGGTAGAAAGCTTTTGACAAGTTTTGAAAGGTTGTACACTGCATGAAAAACTCAATTAATTGCATCTTAACAAATACCCATGTTCCTTGATAAATCCATTTCTAAATTAAAGAGACTTTTTTCTTGTTTCGATAGTGTATAATTAAAAAAAAAAAAAAAAAAAAAAAAAAAAAACACACACACACACATTTAGAGACTAATAACTAATAACTATGAAAATACACATTTATGTTCACGCATTTTATCACTTTTGAGAACCTTATGACGAAGGTCGTTACATTACATGTAATGATTAATACGGAAAAGTGAGGCTCTCTATCTTTGGCTTTTAAAAACATTGTGACAAAAGATAAGATTATGTACAGATGTTAATACAAAGATTATGTAACTTATCAGACCTTCTATATAGGTATTTTAATTAACCCATTACTGTGAAGATACAACTTTTTCTTGCAAGTTTGAGACTTTTGACAGTATTGTGGCAAATTGTATCTTTTTGTATAAATTAGCGAGGAAATGTATTAAACAACCATAAAAAAAAATCTTTATACATACATAACTGTGCTAATACACATTTCTGTTTTTATCAGACAATATATATAGGTGTTTTAATCAACCCATACTGTAAAGATACGGGCTTTTGAAAACATTGTGGCAAATTAATTCATTTCATAATAGGTAAACAAAGAAATGCGATAAACAATCATAGTGTAAAATGATTTTACCTTTTTGTCATAGATGTGCGTTTAGCAAGCTTAGATGTGGTGTGGCACATTTAAAAATTGAAACCGGCCGTTATAATAACCTAAATGTTTCGAACAGTAAATGTATATTTTGCAATGAGGTGGAGGATGAATGTCACGTTCTTCTTCAGTGCCATATTTATCACTAATTTAGGCAGGAGCTATTTAATAAAGCGCTAGAAGTTTGTCCTAATTTTATGCTACTGTCTGACAGGGAGAAATTTATACAAGGGTTTTCCAATCCGCTTTTAATAAGAATATCCGCCAAAAATATTTTACGTAAACGTAGTCTTATCATGTGTAAATAATTAATTTGTTCGTCAGGCTCTTTTATCTTATTCGTACTTATCACTGGGCCAGTGGCGGATTCAGGGGGGGTTCGGGGGGTTCGGACGAACCCCCCAAAATTTCCGGATTTTTTTTGTTCGAATATTTCAGCCGCGAAAAGACGTGAGGTCGAAACAGACTGGTGTAAAAAAAAAAAACAATAATCAGTCGAAAGTTATTTACCTTTTTTTAGATTTTCATGATGTGCATATGCTTAGCAAGCCTGGGAATGATGCTAATCTTAGTAAGCACCTATGCCATGCCTCTTTGATTATTAATACATGTAAACCATTAATACATGTACACCTGCCTCTATGAGCACTGTACATTTCCATTTTGTTGTTGTTGTTGTTGTTTGCATGTATAAACGATTGGCATCATTCCCTTGGCGTTTGTCTGTTGATGAATGTGGCATGGGAGCGGTGGTATGCCTGCGTGCGTGCGTGCGTGTGTGTGTGCGTGCGTGATTGGACTGTTGCATTTTTTTTTCTCTTCCGATAAGATTGAATTATTTATAAAAAATAGTACATATTTACATACACATAAATGTACTAATACACCTTCATGTTCTTACAGTTCATACTTTTGAGAACTTTTGAAAACATTGTAACAGGAACTGTGCTAATACACATTTCTGTTCTTGTAGTTTATACAAGAAAGAACATTGTAAAACATTGGAAAACACTGTAACACAAAACAAGACTATGCACAAGTGTTACCGGTAATTCAAAAGTTTGATAGCTTATCAGACCAAATATATAGGTATTTTGATTAATCCATTACTGTGAAGATACGACTTTTTTGTTTTTGCAAGTTTGGGGTTTTTGAAAACATTGTGGCAAATTGTTTCATTTTATAAACGGTAAGAAAAGAACTATAATGGACAATCATAGTTCACATTTACATACACATAACTGTACTAATACACCTTTATGTTCTTACAGTTTATACTTTTGAAAACATTGAGACAAGGGCTGTAACAATACACGTAAAGATTAATATGGCAATGTAATAACTAATCAACATTCTTATTCATGACTCCATTTTTACGGCCGTACGACTTTAAATGTTTATCGGTTCCAAGAACTTTTGGAAACATTGCTACAACAGAAAACATTGCATCAAAAGCTTGCAGGTGTCATTACTCTTCATACCCTTTTCTATTAATCCACTGCTATATGGTTTAAGATTTTAATTTATCCGTAATTTAACGTTACATGTACTTGATAACATTGTGACTAAAAATAAATTACAGTCAAGATTAATTAAACAGAATAGATCAATGCAGAGACATATTAACTAATTACTAAAACCAGTTATTACCCCATAACTGTGGGGTTCTGACTCATCACTGATGTCTAAAATTTTTTGAAAACTGCTAAATAACGGCTTATTGTACTTCTACAAATCCACAACATTTGATTTGGAAAGCATTGCAACCGATGGCAAAATAACGTGAAAAGGTTACATATAAATAACTATTAACAATCTTTGTTTATACATCCATCACCAAGCTTTCGAGAACATTGTGGCATAAGATAGCTTTAGGCCCCGAGTGTGACATTAATACCAAATATTTAGTACCCATGTTTCTGCATAAAACCATTAAATCATGAATTAGATTTTATGTGCACATGTACCGGTCTTCGACAAGCTTTCAAAGACGTTGTGACAAAAGATGTCACTCCGTCTAAACATTAACATGTAATATAGTGTGGTAATACTACATCAAAGTAATAACAATAAAAAAAAAAAAAAAAACAAACAAACAAACAAAAAAAAAACAAACAAACAAACAAAAAAAAAAAAAAAAACGATTATGAATAAGATATATTTTTGTGCCTGTAGATGACCATTCATTAGAGGTGATTTGGAAGGTAGTTTTACTTCAAAGTTTACATACAAACGTACGACTTAATAACATTATTATTCATTTTTTTTTTTTTTTTTTTTTATAAAACAATAACTGAGGGACTATTTTTATGAACATGGTGGTAGGGAAATACAATCTTTAAGTCTAAAAGACTACTACATAACTAGGTAGTGATTTTGTCTCATCCGGAATGCCTTTTCGTAATATATAGACAATTTCATTAGTTCTCGTTTTCTACTTCCTTTTAGAAGATCTATAAATTTTTGCATACTTGGGTGTTTTATGTAATATTTAGCAGTGTATTGTGATCTCAGACTTTTTAAAATGGGCATATAAGTGTAAAGTGGTATTCGCCCTCTATATCCTGTAACGAGCAAAGTGTATTGTTATGTCTTCCAGTTTCTATCTTAAGATCATGAGAGGAGATTCTAATTTTACTTATGATATTCCTTTGTTTTTTTGTTTTCAAGAACTGAAATGTAACTAGACATTTCGTAACTCTCTTTTAAAATGCAGAAGAGTTCCTTCGATGGATTGAGGCTTATATCCTCGGTTTACTTCAAAAACACCCCAAGAACTGCCTGAAACAAGCCGTAGTCACGATATTTCAGAAGCAAACAGACGGCACGTTACTCTGAGTTTCAGACATAATAGCAATGGCAACTATCTGTAATAAAAAACTGTTTCTTAAGGCAGTGGGCAGTTTTCAATTCCGTTTTACCTCCAAAACAACCCAACCACATTCTGAAACAAGTTGTAGTTACGATGTTTCGGAAGCAAACAGACGACTCTGAGTTTCAGTCATACTTGAAATATACTTGAAGTAAATGAAGTAAACCTGAATTGGTGAACGATACATAGGCGATGCACTGACATGAAAAAGAATGAAATTCAAAAGCATTATTAACAAAATTCAAACTTACGAATAATCATTTGAATAAAAACAAACATCGTTAATATGATATACATTGTTACAGAGTATCTTTGGACGGTAGCTGAAAACGTTGTTGGAATGAATGTTTAGTTCAGCATGTGTCACCGATCGGATTAATATTTAGTATTAGTTTAATTTCAACATATTTTATTCAATGAATGAATAGGGTCTGGCCACAAGTTCTTCCAACTTAGATTCGGCCCTTCTCCCACAATCAAATAAACAATACAAATATACAGATAATGGCAACAAAACGTAGAAAACACAATGTGTAGATAACAAAATGAGAGAAAAAAAGAAAAAAGAAAAAAAAAAGAGAGAGAGAGAGAGAAAACTGTACAGCAAACAAAAAGAGAAAGAGACAAAAAATGATAGAGGAAGGAGAAAAACTGAACAAGATAGAGTGAAAACAGAACTTAAAAGAATAGAAAAAAGGGAAATGAGAAATTGAGAAACGAGGAATGGAGAAACGATGCTCTGTGACAGATGCCTCCTTTTTTGGTAAGAGGCTGTAAATTATTTTAGTGAATTTAAAATTATTACTCAAAGCGGCCCGACTGTTTAATGTATAAATGAACTGCTTCAAACAATGAGCAGTTCTCAGGTTTTCGTCGCCAAATAGTAACTTTTCAATGTTTAGAGGATGCATTGCCCTTGTTGATAGAAAAAGCATGATTCTGATATCAGAATACCTTTTACACCTAAAAAAAAAAATAGTGCTCTGCATTTCCAACGCCGTTTCTGCAGTCACACATTGGATCTAATTTCAAATGATTAAAAAAAAGGGGGGTCATTATTTAAATTACTGCAGTTATTTCTTATTCTAGCATGAATGACAGACAAGTGTCTATTTCCGACGAGGTACATGTAGATAATTATTCTATCTGATTTTGTCTTGCTACTTAATTTTGACTTAAAGGAACCAAATGTTGTACAATTTCTGATTTCTTGCTCTAGGTTATTCCAAAGAGAAATTGAAGACGGAATACAAGACTTTTGTAACAATCGTGTTCTTGCATGTACATTTTCATAATTTTGGCTGTTTATTAATATATTATAATATTTAGTATTAGCCTTATTGATATTTAGGCCGATGACAAATGACTAAATGACTATACAAAAAGGAAACTTTTCATCGTAGAAAACGTCGTTACAAAAGGCGAAACTTCTCTATTTAAGAGGAAATGAACATTATTTTCTTTTTTATAAAAGGTTCTATCGAAAGCTGCATTGCCGATGTAAAGATCGCCAACTTAACAAAACTTCGCTTGAACGTAAGGAATTGTCCCACACAGATACCGGCCTTGCTGTTATTTCAGTGGTTTCATTAGTTATGAATACAAAATTCTACCAAAGTTTTTATCCTTAGGCGAGATACCAAAGTAAACGGTTGTAATTCTCAATACAAATATATTTGACAAATTGTTTAAACCTATGTAATATGCACTCGGAGAAGAGCCTATTAATCCATATACAAATCTTCTGTATTATTTTCTAAAGGGTTATACACAACTTAAGTTGCTTTTATTGCACGGTGTATTTGTGGATCTTGAAAGATGTCGTTCTGCATAACGTAACTTTTACCGGTAATCTTGTATGTACACTCATTTTTTTTTTTTTTTTTTGCCAGACCTATACTGGTAGTCTAGTTTGCGTCCTCCTTAACAATTCAACAGTACATGTATCTTACTAAATTCAAACTAAAAACTTTGTATGAGATACCTGTTTTGTACAGGTTACGCCCTTCGAAACTTCAGTCGACGAAATATGTTCTATTGTCATTTTCTTTACACCATCTGGAGCATCAGTTAACACATTTAACCAAGTTGATCTTTTTTAAGGCCTAGTTTCTTATTTTCCTAGTTGCGTATTTTCCTAAAAATTGATACTTTTCTTCCAGTATTTTTAATGGATCTTTTATCGTCTGATTTCACTCCTTATTTTTTCCCAACCAATTCATTTTGCCCTGCATATTATCTTTTTCAGCATAAAGTATCTAATTTGAAAACAGATTTTTAAAAGAAAATATCGATCAGCAAAAGCCAAAGCAATCGTTTTAAATAGGTGCAATTAAATGATGACACGCGTACCTAGTCCAAAGTGATACATGTTTTATTTTCATGACTGAAAACATATAAGATGTCTCTGAAGATCTTTGCTCTCACCATAGCATATCCCTCAAAATTGATTACAGGAATCGCAGGCTGGAAATAGTAATGGTCCTTGTAAATGACAATCAAAATGCCAGGTTACTTTACGCGGCTGTCACAGACTGTGTGAAAATAAACATTGATTGTAAGTAACAAAGCCAGCCTTTTTCTATAACGTGTTCGAATAAGAAAAACTATTGTTCAACCTATTTTAGGATCATATGCGAAAATGGGGCTTTGCGGACGGCATAGACCGAGACCAGACTGCACAGAACGTGCTGTGTCATCTTGGATCTATATCGTTTGCTGGCATTGTCAAGGTTTGAGATAAAAATCTTTCTGATTGTCCCGTTGAATTTATTTTCAGCGATCGAAAGAGATATTGTCTATTTGACGCAGACAGAGTTAAGTTATATCGCTAGAAAGACATTTACCTTCCGCAGCGTCCCGGTGGCACCTTGATCAAATGCAGTAAACCATGTCTGTGCAAAGGGGTCATCCATAGCTTACTGGAAAATGCATAAAATAAGGAAATCTTGGTTCGAATCCCGCCAGCGACGCTGACCACGGGGACGTGATCTTGAGCAAGATCTCTCAGACCCAAGCCAACGGTACACACTGTATGTTATCCGTCCATCAAACAGTAATTAATATTTTAGCGACCGGTCAGATCAAAGAATTAGAAATGATCCACTTCCAGTGATGGATTAACGCCTAGAGATTTAGGGGGTTATTGTTTTGTATTGATTATTGGTATTTAGGTCTGAACAACTGGTGTTGCGTTCTCTGAAAACATGAAATTTGTTTCAATGAAAACTTCATTTTAACCCTTTCCCAAACAAGCCCTGGTTTTCACGTTTCTGCAGTACATGTCTTTTGAAAACACTGTGGGAAAAGGAGAAATTGCTCGTAACGAGCAATTTCTCCTTTTTCTACAGTGTTTTCTACCCTTTTTGAGAACTTTCTGCCATTTTCATCAAATTCAAAATTGTCGTCCGCAAACTCTCTCAATTTGGACAAGTCTTAAATTTATCGTTTGGGAAAGGGTTGATTGTTTTGCTCTGGATTTTGGCATTTCAAAATCGCTGATATTTTTAACTCTAAACCCTTTCCCAATTAATCCATCCCGACTTATTACGACCCCTTGTGAAAAAGGCTTTAACACTTTGTCGGAAAGAAGGGGATAATGCTGGTAAGCAACACTTTCTCTCTTTCACATAATGTTTTCTATTAATTCAATGTAAAAATAGATCGTTGGAGTCACATGAAAGATTTCGCCTGCCATTACTCTCTGATTATTTCAATGGACCATTAGTTAACTTAAAGCACAATTTATATAACCTTTATGGATCAAGATCGGATTTAATAGAACTTTAAGCTTGTATGTACAATATTCGGTATTTTGTAGGATATTAAAGAAGAATCCTTGAAAGATAATGTCATTTTTTGCCGACCGGTATGTTACCCCTAGCATTTGCCCAACGACAACTACAATCTTCAGTTGTTTGTGCAAGGCCCAGCTCACCACAACAGAAATAATAAGCGATAGAGCACATCCGTACTTGTTGATTATAACATAAAGATCAAAGTATAATAAAATATAGCGTATAATTGCACCGATTAAAAAAAAATACTGTATAGCATAATTTTACCCCCTTTTTATTCAATGGGTAACACAGGTAGCTTTTCACGGGAGTCGTAGCTTCTAAAATCTCAATAAAAGATAAACCCACTGATTAGAAAGCGAAGGTGTTAATTACTAAGAGCATGCAGTTAGGTAGGGATTGAAACACCGTAATTTGTACAAGAAAATTTCTAAATTTTCCCTGAAACATCCCTATTTTCTAGTCCGAAGCAATACCATTTCAAACTATTGTGTTTTCCCCCAATAAAAACAATTGACAATTGTCTTGAGGCACAATTGTTGTTACAATATAGTTTGTGTTATAGCTGTAGCTCACGATAAGTCTCCATGCCTCTATCCCCAAAGACGGTACTACAGGCATGCATCTAAAACATCCCTCATTTAACAGTTTCTCGTCTAGTATCTTACAACACGCGATTGTGTCTTACATACAGGGACGAATGTCAAAGCTCTGGGACCATCAGAAGAATCGTCATCTCCGGTAAAGTTTCCATCACGCGTCGTAAAGTATAAAGTATGAGCCGTGCCTAGGCAAAAGGGGGCTTAATATATTTCCGTGATGCATCATACCAAGCAAGACACCACATAGTTAAAGATCCATAAAATTCATTATGTCTAACAACAGACTGTGTCATAAGGTAGACTGGTCCTTTGACATACGGAAAATTGACCGACAGCGAAAAGTTTCGGCCCAGTTCAGCCTGCGCGAAATGCGCAGGCTGACCTGAGTCGATACTTTTAGCAGATGATTTAAGCCCCCTTTTCACAGAGCAAGGCTCATATTTTTTGTTTGTTTAATGGTGTTTCGCGCTCCTGTCAACAATCTCTCAATTCTGTTGTAGTTACAACAAAAATAGTATGCATAACATACAGTACCGCAGGGCTTTTCTCCATTTTTGTCAGGGTATTGGGGTATTGTCCTGAGCGGATTTTGTCCTATGGGACTATTCTTCACATCGATCGGCTAGGGTATTTCCAAACATATTGGGCAATGAGGCACAAAAAAAAAAAAAAAACTGGTCATCGACAAACCTATATACTTTTGAATTCTATATTTCCAGTCAATTTTTGAGTTGGCTGAGACAGAACGCGTCAGCCTATCAGACTACAAGTCTTGGAACTTAGAAACCAAAAACATTTAGCAGGTGAAGACAGCTGTAATTTCAAGGCTGCCGTTGGCCCAAATAACTCGCCCCACCCCCTCTTTGTCTATGGTATTGTGGTAGTCTTGGAAGAGAGATCAATCAGTTCAAAGTGTTGAGGTACTTGATTGTTGATATACGGTTTAGTTTTAAAAGGCACGTTAGTACGTACATGATAAATTCAAATAAGCTGACATTCTAATACCTTATATAGATATGAGGGGGCCTCAGGCAAAAGGGGTTTAAAATATCTCCGTGGTGCATTATAACAAGAAAATTTTCACATAATTATGGAAAGTCCAGTTTGTCTGACAACCAACTGACTCATGAGGTAGAAGGTCCTTTGACATGTAGAAAAGTTACAAAGAGCAAAAGGTTTCAACCCATGTCAGCCTGCGCGGAGTACTCAAGCTGATAAGGATCGATACTCTTTGCAGATGCATAAAAATCCCTTTCCACAGAGCAAGACTCCTATACTATGATGCCTTACAAACAACAAGTCTAACCCAAGTGCTTAGTCGGTAATCTACAGGGCGGTAAACCATGGATCTTGGAATCGAATCGGAGCTAGGACTCCCCGAGACCTGATGATTTTCATTTTCACAGGATTCATTCCTCTCGAAAAGATGAATTAGAAACTTATTGTATATGTTGGAAAGCCAAGCTGATAATGTAAAGTATGTGTTTGCAGCTGTAATTTTGATACGGTCTCGAAACAACATTTCTACCATGAAATCGGATAAGAAACGGCATGGTCAGTGAAATTACAACAGTGAAATTATCCACTGATTTTTTATCATAACGGCAATCCAAAAGCATTCTAGAAAAAAAGAATTAAAAGAGAGGCATACGAAAAGCATTAAAAGCTGTTAGAGCTCCGCGATATTGGCCTAGTAGTCAAGTAATAATGAAATGATCAATTTAGTGGAGGCTGTCCTAATAAGGGTGGTTGATGAATTAATTAATAATTGAGTAAATTGATGTATAACCTCATTTGTGAAAAGTTTGCTTATTCACTTAGAGCGAATGTCAAGGCACAATGTTTGGGGATAAAAGATGGTCATGCCAACATTTTAATGAGTGGTCTTCGCCTCGGTCTTTCTACAAGTCGGAAAGTCTCATTTCTTCCACGGTCTCCCTTACTTCTTCATGTATGTATCCAATTCACTTTAAGCCTTGCTTGTATCCAGTAAGTATCTTTACAGCGTAAGCAGTAAATTAAAGGGGAGTGAGTTGGAGCCATGCGTCTTCATCTTAATGGTATTGTGTTTGCCGCCATATTAAAAACAATTAGCACATCAAATATGTTATAGATTCAGCACTGGAAAATGAGTGCCTGATACACTTGTTTTACATTCTCCATAAAACAAGTGATAAGTAACTTTTCTGTATTTTAGCTGGCGTTTGCAATAATATATTTCTTGAAAAAGAGATGGATGGTTTCAGTCCGCCATTGCACTAGTTTTAAGGATTGAAATTACAATTTGTGACGAACATTTAATAGAGAGACAGACAGACAGACAGACAGAGAGATAGAGAAAGACAGAGAGCAAAGGGGTGTTGAGGGACTTAGTCGGCTGTCGGAGACAAGGACGAGAAAATAGGTTGGCACTAGGACAGGGACTCTTCAATCTATCATACATTTAAAGAAGTTGAAGATATTCATCGCAAATATACGAAAATGAATGTATAAAGAACTGATTTTAACATACCCTCAGCACATCTGATAACTTAGCGGTGTTACACAATATGATAAATATTTGTTAAACAAATATTTTACTTGCAATTCTAACTGCTTATTTTCACAGAACTACAAGCCCATCATTTGATAAGATATTTTGAACAAAAAAGCCTCTGAGTCGGAACATTTTTGTAGGTTTTGCCATCTGAATGCTCTATTATTTGACCCCATTGTATATGGCGTCCAAAGAGTTATAACCATTATTACACCCATTTTGATGTCAATTACAAAAAAGAATTAACCCTTTCCCAAGTAGTACAAGTCTGCAGTACAAGTCTTTTGAAGACACTGTGGGAAAAGGAGAAATTGCTCGTAACGAGCAATTTCTCCTTTTCCTACAGTGTTTTCTACCCTTTTTAAGACGTTTCTGCCATTTTCATCAAATTCAAAATTGTCGTCTGCAAACTCTTTCAATTTGGACCAGTCCAAAATTTGTCGTTTGGGAAAGGGTTAACTTATTTAGCAGGTTAAGGGTTAAGTGCTTCTGAAAAAAAAAAAAAAAAAATGGTTAAAAAATATCGCTTCAAACAATAACACTAATGATGTCGTAAACACGATCGAAGGAAGTGAACACAATCTCTCACATATAAATACACCTTTGGGAAAACTAACTTCCCAGAGAATAAATGACCAACCATTCATAATGACAAAATATATTGATAATCAATCAGTAAAATAGCCTGCGATACGGCAACTGATAGAGTCAGGTGAGAGTGTCCATTATTTGTGATTGTTATATAATGTTAATTATAGAGATGTCGTTTGTAAGGGCGGATCGACTGTAGCACTGGACTGCTAATCTTAAGGTCCCGGCTTTGATTTATCCTGGTCCGGTACTCTCCAAATATTATAAACGCATTCTTGCGTTGCTTTGAAATGTACAAAGTCCTTAAGATTAAAGTAACAATAGCTGTCAGAAATAAACAAGGCGACTAATAAATTGCATTTAGATATAAATAACACCATTTAAAAGTATGGAAATTATTGTGAGGGTGACAATTTGTTGTTGTAGGGTCGGTCTAAGTGTTAGCTCCTGGCAGAGAATTAATTTCAGAAATAGGTTAAAAGTTACCAGGTTACTCTACCTTTTGTTTACTTTTTGTCTGGTTTTAAAATCCATCTTTCAGCCAGTGACTTACACTTGGACCGACAACACAATAACGGATTGTCATCTCCATAATATTTTCCATACTTTTAAATGAGATGGCTTAAATTTAAATGCATTTTATCACCTGCATTGTTCCGCCTTTGTGGACAAGAATTCAAGTTTCAAGTACATCTTGTAATTTTGAGAAAAAACAAAGTCAATAGTATTTTAGGAAGCATCTGCTTATTGAATAAAGCATATTCCAGCATTACTATTGAATGCATAACATTTATCGAGTACACAGAAAATAATGAGCGAGAATTGTGGTTTAGTCCATTTCAAGACATATTTTGGATATAATATTAACAGAGAAAAAGATTTCATTACTCTAAAGCATGAAATGGGAAAAACTTGGCTAGATGTTCAGCACTGATCGTCTGCCTTTTTCATGTTTTCATATAACCTATTTTTCTAATGGGTATGAACTATTAACTTAAGTCATGCTCAGTGAAAAGGGGTTTTAATGCACCTGAAAAAAATATCGACTCAGGTCGAAGGCTGACCTGTGCAGAAACCTTTTGCTTTCGGTATATTTTCTGCGTGTCGAAGAACCATTCTATCTCAGAATTTAGCCGGTTGTTAACTCGTTATGAAACGACAGAATTTTAGACTGGTCCAAATTGAAAGCATTTGCAGACGACAAAATAAATGGAAATGAAAAATTGAAATTTGTTATTGTAATGGTAGAAAACATTGTGGGAAAAGGAGAAAATGCTGGTTACCAGCATTTTCTCCTTTTCCCACAATATTTTCAAAAGGATTCTTTTACAGGGTCGTTAAAACTCGGGATTGTGTGGTAAAGGGTTAAACAAAGCGTATTTTATGGATCCATAATTATCTGATGACTTTGCTTGGCATAATGCATCACGGAGACCCATGGAAAAACTTTTGCTACAGCATGACTCATTATCTTTCAAAACGATACCGTAATTTGTCAAGAAATAGATATGCACATTATAGAGCAAGGTAAGACCAGCACTTTCCCCTTTTCCCACACAGTTTTATAGCAATTAATCAAGTCCTACCATTGGAGCCACATTTTAATAGTCGTCTGCAAATCCTTTGAATTCGGACATGTCCAAAATTTCTGGTTTGGCACAGAGTTACTGTTGTAAAACACGGTTTCTATATCGTTTCCATGTACTTTAAGCGAAAAAGTGCGAGTAAAATAAATTATGCCACCCAACTTTGTTGTGCAAAGATATTTGTCTTCTTACGCCGTAAAAACTCCGAATGAGTTGTGACATGGTTTCCATTTGTGGACGTATAATTAATTCACCAAATCGATCTCTAGCATGAAACCCCCCTACCGACAAACATAAATACGTCACGCCAAGCAGATGTGTTAGGACTCTTTGAAGTGTATTGACTCTAAAATATTAATTACCATGCGATGGAGTACTGACCTATATATCATTTGGTATCTTGGACTATTTTATGACCATACTATCGTTATAAAGCACTCTGGAAGTGAAGGTTGTCTTTAAACCCGTTGGGAATTGTTCAACGGTCTCAGAATCCGTCTGACGGACCATGAAAGACAGAGTCTATCGACATGTATAGAACTATTTCAATGGAGACACCATTAATGAATGTCTAATATATAACAAATTGTCTTTAGGCATGTAAGGGGCTATTGTATTGGCATACCATCGCAAAGAGGTCAAGTTTACAATTAGGTATATGTAATTATGATACTCCCGTTCATTCCAAAATTGTCATGGTGACTAAAGTATACAGCATGCCTTACTTCAAAAGATCTTTAACCAGTACGTATTCTTACGTTCGGCATCGCGAATTAGGTTACAGAATAGATATAATTTGACCAAGGTTAGAATTTCCTTAGTGGCTCGATTTTTAATCCTTATCCTTGAAATATCTTGAAATTAAACTTTCAAGCAGACAGTAAAAACCCAAATTTTCCCATTTCAAAGGTATTTTTGGAAGAGGCATATATCCTTATCGGACAGTGTAGATCCAAGATCAGACTGCACGTTCTGTGCAGTCTGATATTGATCTCTGCTGTCCGCAAAAAGGTCAGTGAGTCGCGCTTAGCAGCCTATGGGTTAAGGCCTTCAATATATTTTATTCAATATATATTATAAGGAAGGAAAACTTGCTTTGATTCTCGCAAACGGCGCTAGTCGTACGAGAAAGGACTTTAACAAGAATGTGCTAAGCCACTGCCAGGTGCTAGTGAAACCTAGAATAAGAGAGGTGTCGGCATGATCATACAATTGGAGGACGTACTTTAGAGTAACACCTTTATATTTTCTCAACCTATCTCCTCTCTCTTCATCCGTCTGTCAGTCCCTTAGTTTGTCGATCTGCTTGATGAAGATGAAGATGAAAGAATTCGAAACGATTATGAAACTTTGACAGGACAAAAAGTTTATACGTGTAAAAGCTTCCAGCCCTCAACGTGCTAATCACAATATAATTCACTTACTTAAACAGTGTGCGTTAATATAGGGGGCGTATGCATCAACAGTTTCAAATTCAATTCTAACTTCAGATTCCAAAGACTAGGCATTTTATTGACTGAGATGTTTTTTCTTAGCCAATGTAAATGGCCAGGTTTGAAATTAATGAACCGTTCTAAGTAGGATTCTAGTTTATAAATGTTTTGGACTAAGACGTTTCATCTCAGCCAATTAGTTGGCTAATGAATGGAAATAAATCTATAACAACACGTATAAGTTTTCTTAAAATTCTTTATCGACGTTTCGCCTTACGCCTTCATCAGGATGTTTTTTTTTTCTTAATTAGTTGGCTAGACATAGAATCTAGATTCAAATATAAAATGGAAATTGAAATATTTGGTTAAAACGGTCATTGGCTGCAAAGAATATGCGGTGCGAGTGTTGAATTCTCTGTTTTTGAGACATCATTCCTTTTAAAATCGCAGTTTTCCGGCTTATTTGCGACTGATGCATTTCTATGGTTAAAGATTACTTCTCATGGTAAAGTACACAAAGGTCAATACGGACATAAAGCCTCTTTAACCCCTCCAAGTGCCATAGGTGAAAACAGGGTCTTTTGCGAAGGGCATTGATAAAGATTACATGTAGATTGCACAGAACGTGCTCTCTGATCTTAGCGCAATACCATCCACTCGTTCAGTCAAGCCTATACAATAATAATCTGCCTGAGTGTATTTTTAGCCATCCGAGGAGGCCGAATTTATATATTTGTCGCTGAAATACCGTAGTTAAATGTCACACAAAGAACAACAAACAATAAAGCTTTACGGTACCAATAGCTGTTTTATGATCTAAATGTATCTTCTTCGATCATAGATGAGCACTTTAGATTGGCTTTCAGACACGCCGACTTTTAAAATCAATGCTAAAGTGATTCTTTTGTACCTCATCTGATTAGAAATAAACGTGTTACGTTTATTCTGAAAATTGCCTAGATAGAAATTGACGCATACAAATAAGATTCTTATGTTCTGTCCCGAGCAGCAATTGAGAGATTGCAGACAGATTGACAGACAGACCAGACTGGTAAAAAGACAAAAAGACAAGCAGATAGACAAACTAAGGGACAGACAGCGGACGAAGAGAGAGGAGATAGGGTGCGAAATTATAAAGGTGTTACTCTAAAGCATTACTTCGCTGGTAAAAACTATTTCAGTCTAGTGTCTAATTTCATGTTTAACGGCCGCGGCTATCATTTTCATGGCATTTGCAACATCAACATGATCACTTTATCGTCATTTGCAGAAAAAAAGAAAAACAAACAAATGCATCAGCCATATGACAAACAAAATCTGAACTCTCTTGAGCTTCAACTGGAGAAGCGAAATCAATTATCTAACACCTCACCGAACGATCCCCAGTTTCAACGACCCTGAGGGAGAAGGCATATGAAGGCACAGTGGGTAAAGGAGAAAATGCTGGTGACCTTTTCTGCTCTCTCACAGACCAATGTTATCACTTGCACCACATTTAATTCGTCTTCTACAAATGCTTTCAACTTGAACTACTCTAAAATTTTTGTCTGGTAAAGGTTTCAAGCAATAAGGAAGACAGAAATATGCGGAAAGATGGGAAAATGATAGTACCCAGAATTTTCTTCTGTTTCAACTATTTTATACCGTGTCAAAGATAGAAATCCTCTTTCGGGCTACATTTAATTTGCCGTCTGCAAATCGTTTCAATATTTCGTCGATCCTAATTTTTGTCGTTTGGAGAAGAGTTCAGGGTTACATAAGGTTTTGTCTGATATCAAGTTCAAGATCTGATTTTCTTAAAGCAAATGCTTTCTAATGGCTAAATTCTTACAATACATTTTAAGAGATACTTATAGGTATAATATGGGCCATGCTCTGGGAAAAGGGGGCTTAATGCATCTGCCAAAAGCATCAACCCAGGTCATCCTGCGCAGTCCTCGCAGGCTGACCTGAGCCGAAACTTTTGGCTATAGGTCAATTTTTTGTATGTTCAAGGACCAGTTTACCTCATGATTGAGTCGATTGTTAAAAAAGTGACTATTATTGATCCATAATTATGTGATGGCTTGATTGGTATTGTACATTACGGATATGCATCAAGCCCCCTTTTGCCAGAGCATGACTCATATGGTTTTGCTGACTGCATAGGTTAAAGATAAGACTGCAAAAAAAAAAATGCAAAATGCTATCAGTGGCAGGCAATTACTTAATTAGAATTATACACAGAGCTAAATTACAACATGAAAAACACGGTCCATTAAATTTTTGTAACTATTACAGCGGCATTTGTTAAGGCAATAGAAATTGTTTTACGCCATTTACAAATGGAAAATGCCTTCAGTCACGCCAAACTGTTTGCACTGTAATTTCACAATTACGAGAACTTGTAGACGTCGTAATCAAATGAAAAAATTCCTTTGTTTGGATATTTTGTGGCAGTCAGTACGCCTATCCATGCTATTCTGCGGTTTCTGTTCAAGTACTACGCACGACATACTTTTCCCGTAGCCGTCTGCTTTTCAACATAAACCTGCCACGCTGCTGTTATAGTTTTTCAGTGGCATCAATGAAGTCGACATGTGTAATGTTAAGCGCAGGGAAAGAATTAACCCTAAGGGAGACACAGGACCTTTTGCGGACGGTGTAGATCAAGATCAGACTGCACAGAACGTGCAGTCTGATATTGGATCTACACTGTCCAATAAGGAGACATCTGTCATAAAAAATACGTTTGAAATAGCTAATCTTGGTTTGAAAGTTTCATTTCACTACTTTAGCAGGATAAGGGTTAACCCTGTTTCAAGGCCTCTGATAGTCAAAGAGCTTCACAGAACCGGGTTTTTTAATTCACAACCAATGGTTTCCAGCCCTGCGCCTTACCACTTACTTACCGGAAATATACATCAATATATTAACAAGCAGCGCTTTGGTAAAAGGGTGTTTAAACCCTTTCAGCGCCCTAGGCGAAAACAGGAACTTTTGGGGACGGCATAGATCAAGATCAGACTGCACAGAAAGTGCAGTCTGATCTCTGATCTATGCCCTCCGCTTGTTTGGTCAAGCCTTTAGGATATAAATCTTCCGGAGACTCAGTGGATTGTATTTACAGCCATCAAAATAAGCCAAGTTTGCTTATTTGGCGCCGAAAGAGTTAATGCATCTTAGTAATGCATTGTACAAAGCAAGTCATCACATGACGATGCACTAGAAAAATACGTTTTTTCTAACATTCGGCTACATAGTGAGGTAGAATGGTCTTTCGAATGTTATATAAAATATTAACAGCAAACGGTTTCGACCCATGTCTGCCCACGCGAGTGTGCAGGCTGTCACGGGTCGATATTTTTTTGCAGATACATTAAACAATCTCACAGACCATGACACACTTTATTGTTTATATCAGGCAAATAAGATGTAAAATACGAGTTGAAAAATTATTCCTCAATCTTACTAATTCGTGTTTCATTTCCTCTGAACACAAGTCTCTTGCATCTGAACCATGCTCTAGAAAAAAGGGGTTTAATGCATATCCGTGATGCATTATTCCAAGCAAGTCATCACATAATCATGGATCCATAAAATCCATTTTGTCTAACAACCGACTGAATCATGAGGTAGACTGGTTCCTCCACATGCATAAATTGACCACAAGCAAAACATTACGACCCAGTCCGCGCAGGGGGACCTGGGTCGATACCTTTAGTAAATGCATTAACCCTTTCCCAAACAAGTCCTGGTTTTCACGTGTCTGCAGTACAAGTCTTTTGAAAATACTGTGGGAAAAGGAGAAATTGCTCGTAACGAGCAATTTCTCCTTTTCCCACAGTGTTTTCTACCCTGTTTGAGAACTTTCTGCCATTTTCATCAAATTTAAAATTGTCGTCTGCAAACTCTTTCAATTGGGACCAGTCCAAAATTTGTCATTTGGGAAAGGGTTAAACCCCCCCCCCTTCACAGAGCATGGATCATTTTTTTGTAACCCCTGCAGGGTAACGTGCAGGGCTCGTATTATAGAGGCAATGAGGTAAAATTCAAATTTGGCCAAAACTGCTTCCGATGATTGATAAAAATGACTACGATAGGATTCATTCCTCTTGACGATGTTTTGCAGGAAAGCAGTCAGCTGCGTGAAAAGTTTTGAGGAGATTTAGTATAAGAAATTTTAGAAGTCATAGATAGGAACACGCTGTGATTTTTACTGAAATACCGATGGGAAAAAAAAAAACATTCAACATCATATGAACATTTACAGGCACGATATAACTGATAAAAGATATTGAAGTGAGAACGTGCACCCTTCTTTATAACTTCTAATATGGTGATGTTAAACGCCACTTCAAATGCTTTCGACTATTGAATATTACATCCGTGTCTCTATTTAGTTTTAATCTCAGAAATCAATGCATCTTGAATGGTTATAAAGGAAATTGTACCTCAAGCAAAGCGCAAACAAATAAAACAATATAAATGTCAAAAGAAGAGATAGTTAATGAAACAGTAATCAGAGATACTGTTCATAATGATAATATGTTTTATCAGATTTACCTTTTGTCATGGGATATTATTTCTATTATTATCATTATTATTTTTAAGTTGTTGTTGTTGTTGTTGTTGTTATTGTTGAGCACTGCTGCTGCTGTTGTTCGCAAGAAATGAAGTATTTACTTGCTTTAAAGGTCGTCTGAGATTTGGTTAATCGTTAAATACCGTTAAATACCTCGTTTCTTAACAACGCTAATAAAATAATTCGAAATCAAATATCAATAGTTCACAAATGAAATAATTGTTTCATACGTGTTTAAAATACCACGAAGTACATGAGTACGTAAAGCAAAGACTATAGCCTTGAAAAAGATATTTCTATGCTAACATCTAACCCTAATTGATCCAGATTGATTGGAAGCATACTAATCTATAACTGTAAACTTTAAAAATCTGATTAGTCGGAAACAATACTGAAATACTTATATACATCTGTGGGTGTTGATGGTTTCGCAACTTTGCTATTTTACACCTCTGTCCTTTTGTACATTTTAAGTCGTTTCTTATCCCATGAAAAATAGTTGATCACTTGTCTTGTTGTTGTTACCAAGTACCTATAAAAAACTCACAAGATATTAGATTATAATTCACTCATCAAATACGCCTGGTGTCGAATGATTCATTTTTACTTTTTCAAAATTGTTAGCAGTTTGCTTTTGATATGTACTTGTCCTATTAAATATTATTTTGATGTTGATACCGAATAAAATTTTGACACCCGAAGAATAAATATGTAATCTGCCTCTATTAAATAACCTGTTACGCAATTCAGACAATGTTGGTATAGCGTAAATCATTACAAACCTCCTTTCCGTACTCCATGTAATACGCGAATTTTATAGTGAATAAACTATGTTTAAGCTATAGCACAGGGAACACAATTTTACAAAAGGCAAATGTAACCTACATGAAACATTGCATGCAAGACCAAGGAGGCCAACCAGCTTTCTGTGGCGAACAAATGCAAATACAGAAACGTTCAGCACTTTCAGGGCCTTATATCAAATTATGCAAATAACCGGAGTTATTCCGTCAAGACAGTTCTAGTAAATACTCTTTATTTAAAAGGACAGGAACATTTAGATAGGAATAGTAAATGAGAAGATTTACTTTGATTCACCAACCATTCTTTAAAGTACTCTTATTCTTATTCTACATTTAGAAAGTAAAACAACTCCTGATGGGCAAAACTGTATTATTAGCCGATCAGAAGTTGTGTTACTTTCAAATCTGGAAAATTCTTGAGAAGTAGACAAAGAATGTTCTAATAATAGTCGGTGAATACGGACCCAGATGTCTCTGTAACCTATTAAGGATTTTATAGAAATTGGCATTTACAGTCTTGGATTCAAATGCTTTAAATTAAAGACAACTATTTTTATGGAAACTTTTCCCATATAAAAGAAAACTCTTGAGAAGTAGACAAAGAATGTGCTTAAGAATGGTTGGTGAATACGGACCCAGATATCTCTGTAACCTATGAAGGATTTTATAGAAATTGGCATTTACAGTTATGGATTCAAATGCTTCAAATTAAAAACTTATTTTTACGGGAACTTTTCCCATTTAAAAGAAGATTTCAACACTACTCTTGACCGAAATATCACGATATATCAAAGATCACAGTATGTATCACTTTGTTCTAACCCAAGACTTCAAGCGGCTAGCCATCCGACATAAAAACAAGCCCAGGCATAAAATGCGTTAACACCATTTACAATTTTTGATATTTATGCAACCAGGCTACATACCTTCTGCTTTTTCTGAAAACAAACTTTAAGATGATTAAAAAAAAAAAAAAAAAAAATACGTTAGTGTCCCATAAATCATTTCATCTCTAGATTATGTACAAAATGTCCTCAAGTATCTGTTACCACTTCAAACAGATGTCAGTATATCATTCAAAACTAACAGAGATAGAATTCAACCATTTTTTTGTAACTAAGAACACGGAAAAATAATGATGTCGTGTTAGGAAAGAATAATGTCATTTGAAGATATTTTTTATTCAAAACTTCATGGGGTAAAAAATGTTGCAATATAAAACTACACATTGCATTTACTACATAATGGACTTTATGAGCATTTGAAACTGTCAAAGAAGCCATACATGTATATAATAGTTTTACTTACCAAACTATTTGTGAGCAGTGAAACAATTTCTTCGTCCCTTTTTGAACGGTTAAATCCATTTTTACTCCGTTTTTTGCGTGACTGATCACCGTCATCAAAAGATTGCAAAAAGTATGTCCACAAAATATCCAAATCACTTTTCAGAGAATCTAAACTAATATTCCTATTATCGTGAAAGCCGTTGTTTCTAATCGACAGGCTTTGATCACGTCTTAAAGATTTCATTTCTTGATGAACGCTAAAGATTCCGAATAGAATTAATAAAATCAAGAGGAGGATTATCCCGTATAAAATTTTGATATGCTTATAAATATCTAGAGTCTTATCCATGACTATTTTGGAAGAATCATTATTTTCTGTAGGACCTCGCACATAGCAAACCGATATGGAACCGTTTGTCAAATAATCCTCGTCTGTTTGTTTTAGAACAAGTGAGTCTATCTTATCAAAGCGTCCTTGTTCAGTCATTATTTCCTATTTGCAGTAATCAGCCTATGATGTGTCGCATTGAATCTGTATAAATTTGTTATAATACATGTATCATCCAAACACGTACCAACTAAAGTAGTAACATTATTTCGAAAATCCGGCAATTGCCAGTAGTTTAGCACAAGTGCACACAACAAAACAATTTAATAGCTTGAAACGTCTTTAAAGCAATATTTCTTTATTACGTTGTAAACTTTTCATTTATCTGATCTCTCAATGATTTCACTGGAAACTGCACTGTCTACGAATTTTCAATCAGAATGAAAATTGTACTAAACCATAAGATAGCTTTTCTTTGTGGTAAAATCCATACAGTAGGTTATTGTAGCTTTACTTATTTTCATCTTTGAATATTTTAAAACAATTCTGATATCCACAATATTGTATTTTTTTTTTTTTTAATGAGTTATCCAACTCTTTTGCGTTTGCAATAGAGTATTTTTCTATGCACTAGGATCTACGATTATTATCGAACTTCAATTCACAATAGGAGGGAACCCGTCAAGTAAGATCTTGTGTCAGTCTCCGAAGCGCTTACAATGTAATTCAAAACGGCCGAAGGACCATGATGAATGTGAAACTGAGTGAAAAGGAACACTACTCGATATCCGTTCGCGAGTTTTGTGTTGTAATCAAAGGATTTATATGGTGTTTTGATTTATTCAATTTGTTTGCTATAAACTCTTCAGCAAATGAATCAATACCTGACCTATGGAACCTACGGAAACTCATCAAAACAAAAGTCACTTCATACCGACTTTTCTAATTATACTCCACATGCAGTCAAATCACATAAGGCGCGAAATTCTATAGTTTTCAGATATCCGTGTCGCCGCGAAATTATCAATTTTTATGTGGTTCAATTAAACCACGTGTGAAGCCTTTGTCAAAGTGTTGAACAATTTCTGACAGTGATATCAGTGAAACAGACCATCTCTTTCGTCGATAATAGCTAATGTAAAGAACCTTCATTGCCAGTACCATTTTCAATAAACACTGAAAGATTTAATTCACTGCCTACTTCCTTCCTTTTTGCAGAAGACCGACTTTGAAAACATATCTAATTTACAAATGCAGAAGTTGCTCGTACGAAATAATAACAAAGATTTATCCTTATTATAAAACTATACACAAAGAGGCTTAATGCGTCTCCGTGATGCATTATACCAAGCAAATCATCATAATATTATGGATCTATAAAATCCATTCTGTCTAACAACCGCCTGAATTATGAGGTAATCTGGTCCTTAGACATGCAGAAAAATGACCTATTGATGAGGGAAAAAAAAAAAAAAAATCGGCCGAGGCGCATTCTGACTGCGTAGACTCACCCGAGTCGATACTTTTTTTTTTAACGGATGCATTAATCCCCCCTTTTCACACAGGATGGCTCATATGACATCTAACATTTACATTTGCACACCTATTCACCGAATTGGGTCACGGAGACCGTGCCTTTAAATAATACGTCATAAATGACGTCAGTCTTGAAATGAAAAAGCAATATACGTGGCATACGGGAATACAGGTATATGAGGGGTGATCAGAAAGAACGTGGACCACATCGTTATTTTGAAAACTGCTTCACGTAGGGTTATAAAGAATTGAATATATGAGCATTAATTCTCTGGTAACTGACTCAAGCTTTCAAATGTCGTCATATTCAAGTGGGTAAAGTGTGACGTCATTTTTATGGCTTCATATACTGAATAAGTGGTCCAAAATGTCGGACGACGATTTATTTGAGCCGAGAGTAATCATTAAGTTCAAACTCGGAAAGTATTTATCGGAAATCAAGACCAGTTTAGAAAAAGTTTAAGGGGACTCTGCACTCAAGAAATCTGATATTCGTAAATGGACCTAGAGAAGACAGCGATACTGTTAAAATCACCCTAAATATGGCCGTCCATCAACATCAGTCATAGACAAAATCATCACGTGTGTAGAGAAGCATGTAAAACAAGATCGCCAAGATACTGTCAAGAAAATAGGTGACCCATATAACATCTGATATACAATGTATAAGTGCCAAAGAGATATTGACTGACAATGCCTGAATGTCGCTTGTTTGCACAAGGTGGGCACCTCGACTATTGAAGCCCGAGCAAATGGGGGTTGGGGTCGAAATCTGTTAAGAAATTTCAGAACGTGTTAGGGTAGACGGCTGATGGAACATGGGTACGCATTAACGAGACTGAATCTAAACAACAAAGCAGTGTATGGGAACACCCAACTTCGCCTTCCGCTGTTAAAGTTATGTACATCATGTTTTTCTATTCGCCTTTTTTTTCTTCTGATTCATGCTTTATTTGTACATACAACAGTCAATGCCGAGTTTTATGCCCACATTATTCAAATAAATTTCACAAACACCATAGGAAAAAAAAAAACAGCCAGAAATCTTGCGGAGTGACGTCACTTTACACCAAGATAACGCCGCAGCTCACAAACCCACACTTGTACATGAAACTTTGCAAGAACTGAAGATAGAAACACTAGCCAACCATCCCTATAATTCAGTCCTGACCCATTGTGACCCCTCATTAGTTCCTGTTTTGAAAGATTCTCTATGTGGCATTAACTACGAGAGCAGAGAGGAGCTAACCCTCGCTAGGACCAGGTCCTTTAGAGTAATGTCACGTGACGCGCTTCCGCACGTGTTCAGCGCGTGGGAATCAAGAATGAATAAGTGCATACAATTCAAAGAATGTTACTTTCAAATATAGTAAACATCCCAAGCTGATTTTTATGACGATATTCTGATACAGGCACTGGTCCACGTTCTTTCTGATCTCCCCTCGTATGTAAGATTTCAGCTGTTCTTTTAAATGTGTAAATTTAAAGCCGAGAAATTGAAAAGATACCGTGTCAATATTTTGCTTATAAAAATTTAGTTCGTCGCCGTCGAGTAGGGTTAACTGATATTAAATTGTCTTGTACGGACCAATAAACATGCGTGAAATCGAAGATCTATATTAAAATCATTTTTTAAAGATCCATTTGCTGCATGCAACTACGACATTCCAACATTTCTAAATATTTTAATGATCAGTTAGAACGACGAGGCCTGAGACGAAGGTTAACAAGTTGGAGTCGGCTGCATTTTTATTCTGGGTAACAGGGAAAACATGACCAAAGACATGTTCAAACTATACCGAAATTTTGGTACATTCTGGATACATGTAATATCGTGACATTCGGAGACACTTACTCGTTTACAGCAATATCTTTTTCTGTTGCAATAATCTTAATAGTTATCTGCGTCCAATACGTTTATAAGCACAATACTAGGATATGAGAGAACAAATTCAAGGGGGGAGAAAGACACGTTAATTCATGCCCAATTTATTCTCGCTAACCAATGATACTCATACGTGTGATGAACAATTACAGTTATATACGGATCGATCAATTGCTCTGTCAGTAAATGAAGCAAAGAAAATGAATAGTCGAGGTACCCACCTTGTGACAAGGGTAAAGCATCCTTTTAAGGCTTTGACAAGTGTCGCCGTAATTGATCAATCAATGAGTGATTTTTGTAAGAGACAGAGAAAGAGAGGCAGAGACAAACACAGAGTCAAGGATAGAGAGAAACTGATACAAAGAGAGGGGTTAAGTTAATCCTTTTCCTTCTAAGTATGTGAAATGAAGCTTCAAACCGAAAGTTAAAAAAAAAAAAAAAAAAAAAAAGAAAAAAATTACTATTTCAAAGGTTTTTTATGATGAAAGATATCACCTTATCGGACAGTGTAGATCCAAGATCAGGCTGCTCGCTCTGTGAAAAAGGTCTTTGAGTCGTGCTCAGCAACCTAAGTCTTAAGGAATATGGAGGAAAAGAAAACGGAGGGCGAACTGTCAAAGAAACAGTCAAGGAATGATAGCAAAATAGACGGATGGACACTCGGTGACAGACAATTGAAGAAAAGAAAAATCAACAATATTCAGACACAGGAAGAACCCTACATATAATAGGAAACTTGTAGAAGACAAATACAAATACAATGTCTGTTGTGTCCTGGGAAAAGCTTAATCCTTTACACAGAATGAAATGAAATGGACATTTTGAGTAAGTTAAAAAACGCACAAACTTTATAATCTGACCTTTTTCCCCAAAAATCCAAATGAAGCATCGGAGTGTGCGGATCTAAGAACGGACTGCACGTTTTGTACAGCCTGATCTTGATCCAGCTTGTCTGCAAAAGCAGTTATAAATGTGATGGGTGTCCTAGGGAAAAAGATTATCCAATAAGCTTATTTGCGATCTGTTTCCGGGACGTAAACGTAATTAAATTTGGTCTCAGCTTGTGTGCTTCTCAGGATCTCGTCTTCGGGAAAACCGAGATCAAACGGTGTTGAATTGAAGTCTTCATTACTCTTTTAACTGTCTTTTCCTTCTGTAATTTTGTTTAATGACTTACAGAAATAGTACACCATATCTTGAATGCCCCTGCATGATTAATGGCAAGATTGTGCATCTGTATTTTGCGACCTCAAAGAAATCTGCTGCTTTGCATCAGCTTCTGCTAATTTCTAAGTTTCCTTCCCCGCGGAACATGAGGCGCGGGGGGGGGGGGGGAGGGGCAGCTCTTCTCCAATATTTTTCTTTCCAAAGTAAATAAAGGTAAAGACAACACACAGTTTAGATTTGAACCGTGCTCTGTGAAAAGGAGGCTTAATGTATCTGCAAAAAGTATCGACCCATGTCAGCCTGCGCAGGCTGACTTTGGCCGAATTTTTATTTATTTATTTATTTCTGCTTTTGGCAAATTTTCTGCATGTCAATGAACCAAGGTACCTCAGGATTCAGTCGGTTGTTGGACAAAATGGATTTTATGGATCCATAATCATGTGATGACTTGCTTGGTATCATGCATCACGGAGATGCATAAAGCCCCTTTTTGCCAGAGCCTGACTCACGTGCAGATTGTGTTCAGCTGAGAAAAGAGGAAAAAAAGCAAAAGTGTCTGTTAACGTCACTGAAAGCTTCAATAATGGCGTCCTCATGATCGTCATACTTTTCCCAAATCAAGCAATTAAACGGGCTGATTTACTCAAGACGGATGCATTCCTCATCACAGATTGCTTCCGACGAGATAGCTTTCAACAGTTGACTTGCTTCCGTTCACAACGTCTTGATTTTACGATAACATTGCTTTTAGTTAGCGCTTGAATTATAACACGATATCATTTTGCTATTGTTAGTAAAAAATGGCCAATCAAATGATAAAATTTCTTGAGTTGTGTTATAACAACCGGATACAAATTTTAAATGGTCGGCAAAGTCACATGGACCTGATGTCTAAATTTAGACGCTGAAATGAGTGTACTATAACGCTATATTTAGTGCTCATTTCGGTAAGCACCTGCCAGTAAATTTGACTGGCTACTGATTTTTTTTTTTGTCAAAGTTTGTAGACTCGTTAATTTGGTAACCTTCGTTCACAACATATCAGATGGGTACTAACGCAAAAAGCTACTGCTAACATCCAGAACCAGCTGGCGAGAACTCCTTGTGTTAAAAAATGCTAAATTTCACAAGGTCTGATAGCAACAACAGGAAAACTTTCAATATATAGATGATTGATGACAATCAGAATAGCTTTAGTTCCTGCTTTTTCCCCTCTTAAACCCCAAAGAAATAAATATTCAAAAGTATTTTCAACAGTACCCGATATATTAGATCCATTCCGTTCAGGATTACAAAAATGTTTGCGAGATTGATCACAAATGCTGTGTCATTCTTGTCTTAAAATCTGTCCATAAAACTCAGAATCCTGTTATCGATACAGTCTTATCGTTTTGTTTATTTCTTTAGTCTTATTATCTATGTCCATCAAGTTCACAAGTTTCTAAACCACCAAGCTCATTCTGATCTGTTCAACAGGTACTTTTATAAAAGTTAAGAAACACATTCAATACAGATTTCATATATCATGCATCTAATTTACTGCAAGCTTTCACCTGTAAATGATACTAGTGTTGATATTTAAATTACTTTGATAGAATATCGATAAGACAGAATGTGGTTTTAGAAGTACAGCCCAAACTTTGAAACTTACAATAATTTGAAGCATGTGATTGGCTTGGTAGCTAGACGAATACCGTTCCAAATCTTTCAACAAAAAATCATGTGTGATATTAGAGTGATAACTAAACAAAAAAATAAAACGAATGCTTTTATTTTCCTCCCAAAAAAAGTTGGCACAAAACAGTTTAATATGCAAATTGAACCTTTTCTCTTCGCAACAAACGCGGGCTGCATAGCTTAAAGCATTGCCATATTCTATGCAGAACGTTCAAAATAATAAGATTTACAATCTATAACTTCTTGATTTTTTTTTAGTTGAAGATGTATAACTTAAAGCATAACTATGTTAAATACAATGGATGGGTATCATGCCAGGCAACTATTGCTGTCATTGAGTGAGATTCACAACACTCACCGGAAACCAACTCCATCTGTAGTTACGCTACTCATATTATGCACATCAATTCCTTTCAGTAGAAAGAAGCGATAACCCTGTAACAAATGCTCAAAACTTTGATGTTTTAGCCATTTAGAGTAACTTGTTTCAAACATCCTAATCACCCTAAAGATTTCCTTCGTCTGACACGTGTGTGATAAAAAAGGATTCTTTAAACATCTGGCGACCCTCCATGGTCCAGTGTTTAGAGTATTAACCATATAAACGATGCTGGATGCTCTCTGTTCTCTCATGACTGGCGGCGCTGGTAATGTAGGAAAGTAGATTGACGAAACACTGCAGAACGAGTGCCAAGGTTTGTTGAAATCTACAATAGGCAGTGATTAGTAACCTTTGTCGTGATGTAAATGAAAATTTATTTGAAGGGGTGTAAAAACCCCATTCAGACAAACAGGATTTTTTAAACTTTGCCTTCAGACATTTTAATATATCATATTAGAAAAGATATTGGAGACCAATGTATTTCCGACAGACATCTCAATATATACCAATGTTGTGACCGACCTGTGTTTGGGCAGTTTCAACACGTCCCGCAGAAACGTCTTCTATCCGCCAAAGTAATGTGTTTCTGTCTAAACTCCGGATAATGAAATAAGTATTGATAGCTTTTCCAAGACGTTGTCCGTGCCTTTCGCAGATAAATGCTATCTCAAGAGAGGTAACTTCTATGAGAAGAAAAATGACATCGTTCCCAAGGGGAATTAAATATTATGACCAGTGCCAGGTTAACTGGATTACAAAATAGCCCTCGATTAAGGTCTACAGCTGAGGGAAATATAAGAGAAAGGTAGGATGTTAAATGCTATCCCTGGCAGTCAAAATAATCAAAGGAAGTAACCAATGCTTCTAAAGGATCCACGCATTTATCGCAAAGGAGTATTAACTCCTGGGACATTTGCAGTGAAAACCCGCAAGTCCTTCTTTAAAAAAGTATAATCAGCATGTTTAACTCTTTACCAAACAACAAACTTATAGACTGATCCAAATTGAAAGCATTTGCAGACAACAAATTAAATGTTGCACGAACTGTAAAATTTGTCCTTGAAAGGTTAGAAAACTTTGTCGGAAAAGGAGAAAATGCTGGGTACCAGGATTTTCTCCTTTTCCTACAAGGGTTTCAAAAGTCCCTTTCCCTGGGGTCGTTAAACGTCAGGATTGAGTGATAAACGGTTAACGTTAAGACGCATGCAAGTACGTTATCGCAAAATAAGAAAACTCGTTCCTTACATCTTTTTGTCTCACGTCGGTAAAAGTGGTGTGCCGCAATATGAAACAAGTCGTTTACAGCTGGTAATTAAAAATTGCGTATCAAAAAAAAAAATACCGGAATCAAGTATCTTCGCATAGAACGCTAATAATGTTTTGTAGAAGTGACTTGTTTATTTAGAATAAGTTTTCAACGCCATAAATCCTCGCTTGGTGAATTGCAATTATTTCTTCAACTGTTTACCACAGGAAAACAAATGATTTGTTCATATTGAACGCATTTTCTGACGAAAAATTAAACGGGGCTCAAATATTTGAATTTGAAACGGCACAAATCATAGTTGGAAAGGAAGACAATGCTAATTACTAGCTTTCCCGCTTTTCTTAAAATGTTTTAAAAAGCTTTCTTTGTCAGGGTCGATAAACACGGAATTGTTTGAAAATAAGATTAGAGCCACATTATTGTACAAATAATTTGTCAAATTAATAGATATAGTTCAAATGATTAAAGAATCCATGGCAATTACGTATAAGCCCATGTTACACTGTGTACTCGTATTTATCATTTTCTCGTCGACACTTAAAATAAGTTTTCTATTATTTGTTACAATTGATAATTCGAACAATTTTGGTCACGCTTTTATTAAGATTGTAACGGTTGTAATATTATCACCAAAATTAATACAACGTAAGACCTTTTTTTTTTCGATCTGAATATCCCTTATACATCATAAACCATTGATGGATGTTTTTCCAGCAACACCGCAGACGGAAATTCCAATAAATTATTCAGTATTGCTGGAACAGCTAGACATTGTGTGTCCAATTTTGTGGCCTTGTGAACACGCAAAAGACTGACATTATAATTGAACCAAGCGGACCTTTAGACTTTAGACTTGTTCTCCACTTGACCCTTTGCCAGTTAGTATCAAGTATTTTCTGATACTCCAATCATTTAGATTTTATGTTTTTATTTAACCGTCAAATAAAGTTTATTATGTACCAACAATTGCCGATCGTGTGAATGTCTTTGCGTCGTGAAATTTCTTCGACTCTAGGGCACTGGTTTGAAATAAAGTCAAATTAATGAAGTGGCTGCTATCATTTTGTAGGCGAAATTTGGACGTAGCTTTTGTAAAATAAATCTGAACACAAAATTCCTCGTCTTGTTTCATTAGTTATGCAAAGAATTAACAAATTAATGTGAAAACATGTTTTTGTTCTGTCTCTTTATTTCTCTCTTTAACAGAGACTACGTCGCATATTCCCGTATTGTCTTTGATAAGTATGTTATCTGGGCATGTCGAATAGTATGCGGTGAGTTTTACATTTGAAAGAGCTTGCATGTGATACTCATTAAATAGAACTCGTGTTCAAATTATCCGTGGCGCGAGCGATGACATTTAACACCATGCAGTAAACGGTTAACAAATCACAGTAGGACAAGCAGCAACTGTTTGATACCAATAACTAGTCCTTGAACCCATAACCTGTTCCGTATTACAGTCAAATACCGATAGGTCATTCTCCCTTTGTGTAACCTTAGGCTGAGCACTAAGCGCGGCTCAAGGACCTTTGCGGACAGTTTAGATTAAGATCAGACACAGAACCTGCTGTCTGATACTAAACGTACACTGTCCGATAAAGAGATTTTTTCCCAGTAGCAAAAGTTGGGCTTTTACTAACGATTTGAAAATTTTCTTTCACTTCTTTAGCAGGTTAGGGGTTAAGACACCTCTATTAAATAGTAGTCTGAAGTATTTCTGAAAATGGCATTATGGAAATTACTTAATGTATAAGACAGAGAGAAATCCGAAGAAAGCAAACGCAAGATGGACATCGGTGTTAGGCGATTCAGTTACTATACATCCTATCTGATGGACGACAATACTAGAAATGTCATCAAATACGAATAGCCTTGGAGTAGGCGTGTTGTTCCCTAGGGAAGCTCTAATATCCAGGGATGGTTAAAGGATAACTATAGACTTACTCTATTGGTAACGAGTAGCCATGGTCAAAGAATCTTTGCCATCCATAAAACTAGTATATATCTTTCGGCCTCGATAGAAATAGGCTTAGAGCGCGAGCTTCGCAAGCGAGAGGTGTGCGCCCCGTTAGAGCCGCATCAAAGACGTTAAATAATTAGCTGTAATAATTACCTCCCTTAGTGTTAGGGATGGCATCGAAACAAGGACAGAAGGCAAAGACATGATCTGCAAGAGGTTATGAGCTAATAGCCGAAAAACAGTCGTTTTATATGAACGACCCTAACCGAGAAAGGATATTTCCCAATGGACTTGCGAATTAGATGGACTGATAATGTTCACGGTCCCTTCTGCTACAAAATAAACATTATTTACAGCAAATATACGTTAACCTTGCACAGTCACGTCCGAGACCCGCTTACCGTGCTAATTTAGAAAATACTTGCAGTCGAAATCGGTCAAATCCCGAACTCAGTTATCTCCCTTATTTGGATAAACAACAACAACGGCAACAAAAACGAAACTAATTTCTTTTATTTATTGGTGAATACAGACCGTGAATCTAATAACAGTATAAATAAACTACTCTCCTGAATAAAACACTAAATGGTATGGTTTCTTTCGCTGTCGACACAGTCCAAGTCTCCTTGACTGGTTTGTTGCAAGATTTTGTTGTCCATTTTCTGATTTAAAAATACAAACATTACACTGATCATCTTCGAGGAGGAGCTTTGTAAAATTAACATTTTCAACTATTTAATTGTCATTCACAACTATAGTTACTTCTGAGGACAGTTTATATAACGATAAAAATGCACAAAACGAGTAGGTCTAGTAAATATAATGATCTGAAATTGCTGTTTTACCATCAGATGATTTGATTGGTTTTGATAAAACAAATTGAATCCTAGTGCTGTACATGTGTATGGATGATAATTGATGGTATAAGTACTTTCTGATTCTTACATTTTTTCACGAACTTTTTATAAGCGAAAAGTGACTACATAATCAGGTCGAGTTTAGTGTTTTGCATGCAAACCATCGCACATTTTGTCATGTATTCCTTGGAACGTGCAGCGCCTGTAGGTAAAAAAAGGATAAATGCAAATAAACTACATTGCTGTATCAAGTTGTTGCACAACTACCAAGTAGACATCGCCAAGTTTGTAATTTTTCTGATGAAACAGATCCTTTGCTCTAGTTTCATGCAATAGATTTTTTTTAAAGATGATATATCCAAGTAATATGGCCGACTCTTCTAAACCGTCTTTTAGATCTAAGTTTGTCTGTTAAATACCCCCTTGGTAATAAAAGTGAACTTCAAATGAACCCTCTCTTCCCCCTGGCTTCACTTTTTGGAAGTTTTTTGGGGAAATTTTCTGTCATAATTACGGTAATCATATTGATTCACATACTTCCAAAATGTTGCTTTTCCTTGACGACATATTCCGAAGAGCTGGCTTCTTGCCAAATTGTACAAAAATAACTGAACATGGCGTTTAGCTTTCACCGAGAATATACATGATACCTGGATTTGCAGTTGTAAAACTTGTAAAACCGTATGACTTGAGCGTGCTTTCTGGAAAAGTGATGTGTCTGTTCATATAATTGAAGACTTTGTGTCCTGAGGAAGGGAAGGCCGTGGTGTAAAAAGCAGAACGAGTCAAGCAAGTCTCAAACTTCTAGCGCATGATCACTTTGAGCCCCACACAAGTGAAACGATTACTTCGGGTCAAATTTTCAAACCTGAGGCTTTCTTGATCTCACAGTTAATCGGACAGTGAAGGTTCAAGAACAAACTGCACGCTCTTTTCGATCTAGCGTGATTCTGGACTATCAGCAATAAAATCTACAAACACTTTTTAACCCTTAGGCTGCTAACCCTTTGCGAACAGTATAGATCAAGATCAGACTGCACAGAAGGTGCAGTCTGATCTTGGATCTACATTGTCCGAAAAGGAACTATCTTTACCCCAAAATACCTTTGAAGTAGCAGAGTTTGGATTTTTATCGTCGGCTTGAGAAAGTTTCCTTTCACTTATTTATCAACAAAAGCATACACAGTAATACTGGTTAAGCCTGTCGGCGCCATAGGCAAAACAGGGCGTTCTGCGGACGAAATAGATCAGGATCAGACTGTACAGAATATGCAGTGTGATCCTGGATCTATATCGTCCGCATGTTAAGTCAAGACGATAAGATGCTTTCTGAGATTAGCGGATTAGATTTTCAACCGTCGAAATTGGTCGAATTCATGAATATGGCGCTCAAAGAGAAAACAAACTCCCTGCATTCAACACGATGGAACTTAGTTTTACTGAAGCAACCTTTTAAGTTTTACTAAATTATTTAAAGTGAATGTGCTTTATAATACCGAGGGTTTATAACAGACGTGGGCGGTTGCTGGTTTTCATGATTAATTCAATTCAATTCAATTCAATAGTTTTATTCTTTGACTTGAACCATGAGGTTCCTCGTCAATTTCATGTACAAATACATGCGGAACAGACAGACGTAAACAAACAAACAAACAAACAAACGGTAACAATGGACAAACAGTACATGTACATTATAGCTATCAAAAGTAATACATTAGAAAATAATGAAATAATGGAATGAAATAAATGAAATAAGCGGAAGAGGCTGCTTAAACAAACATCTTTCCTGGAGTTAATGATTTTATCGGTATTTAAATTTCTTATGTAATTATATTTAATTTTTCTTTTCTTACATTTAAAGCTTTGATACAAAACAGAGATAGATTATTCAAAATTCTAAGATTGGAGCTATTTAGAAGTTATGACGAACTGTTCGAGACTTGTGTTTTATCACCGACTGCCAACGACAGAAGGTCCAGTTTCCAATGTAATAAAATTTGTGGCCCAACCCCTTTCCATTCTACGTGAGGAAAGTAAATGAACCATGCTCTGGCAAAAAGGGGGCTTAATGCATCTGCGTAGTGTTTTATACCAATCAAGCTATCACATAATTATGTATCTATAACAGCCTTTTCTTAAATAATCGACTTAATCATGAGGTAAACTGGTCCTTGGACATAAAGAAAATTTACCAACAGCGAAAAGTTTCGGCCAAGGTCAGCCTGCGCGGACTGTGTTAAGCCTCTTTTCACAGAGCACGGCTCAAACATGTTTAAACTAAACCATAAACAGTCTTGAGTTCCAAATAATATTTTACTGGAATGGTATTTTTTTTTTTCCATTTGTTTTCTCTATTCTTGATGAAAGGTAAATCAATACTTAATACTTAATGATTTAACCCTTTACCGCATACCATGAGTTCCAAATAACTTGAAATAAAGAGCAAAACTTTGTGGAAAAAAGAGAAAATGCTGGTAAGCAGCAGTATCTCCTTTTCGCACAATGTTTTGTAACCATTCCAAGACAAATCATTTCATTTTAACCACGTTTACTTTGTTTTCTGCAAATGCTTGCATTTTTATGAGTCTTCGGTTTTGACATCTGGTAAGTTTTACGCGAGAAACGTGTAACGACATTACAGTTATTGTGCAAAAAGTTACCTTTTTTATCTACAGGAAGGCGATAATGTACTATGCACAAAGTGAATATCTAATCATTCCTTTTATCATGCCCTCTTTTTAATTACTTTGAACATGTCGTTAAACAACTGATAACAGACAGGAAACTATTTCCTAGCAGTTACTTTCCTTTGTTGCTAGATTGATTTTTGCAATAGTGACATGTTAACTAATAGACTATGTAAATGGAATAGCGTTTTTTTGTTTTTTTAGATGGTTGAAAGCCATTTGCCAGTGAAGTTGCATCCAGCCAGATTTCGTCTCGCAAGTATTTGATAAAAGACCAAACAAAAGCTGGTATGTTTCATTCGCATGCAAAGATTGCTATAAAAAGGTATAAACAGAAATACATGTTTAAAGCACGAGGATATCCCGATTTTTGGTGTGATCCCATTTGATACTGGGTAGCCCTTAATGCGTAACACAGGATAAATACATTTTAAACACAGAAGAATAGCAGCTGCCAGGAAAGCTCAGTTGGTAGAGACGCTCAGCCTCTGGTTTCAAATGTCATTGGTTCGAATCCAAGCGGGATGAAGTTACTTTGTCAGTATTTGCTTATGTCGTCGGAATTCTGCCCTCTATTTACACCTACGTGGCTGGGCCTATGCAGTGGATTTGGCCTATATTGTGGGTCCGATTGATTGACGACGAGATTGTCAGACGAATAGTCAGGCCAGGTTATTCAACAAGGTTAATTAGTGTTAGAATTACCTACCCTAGACCATAAGCAAAAACTAAACTAACTACGGTGGACAAGACGGACCAGAATAATTGGTAATGAAATAAAAAACAAAGTCGCTATCATTTCAAAGTACATTTTATTTCAACGAACGTCCACCCTATGACACTTATGTCTGTCTTCCCAAACTAAAGTAAATAGTCACGTCATTATGCGTTTTCCTCACAATCTATTACAACCCCCTTGCCCCAGAGAGAGAGAGAGAGAGAGAGAGAAAATGTTTCAATGCAATTAGCAAATTAGCAACTTTAAAAGTTGCCAGAGTATCTATCACCAACAACTGTGTTTATCTACGCCTACGATGTAAATACTTTTTTGAAAACACCTGCGAAAAGATTAAAAAAAAAAAACGATTACTAGTTTTTTCTCCTCTATTTTTTTTCAATTCTTCAGCAGACAAAACCATCATTTTAGTCAATCCGATTTGTCGTCTACAAATGCCATCGATATAGATCTTGAGGAGTTCAAAAATTAAGTTTGGTAAAGAGTTAAAAGATATTTTCCCCATTTAAACATAATTACAAAATTATTTTTTCAACCATTAATAAAATACGTGATTAAACGGGATGGTCAAACGTTTAGAAACTTAGTTTGAAATATCGTTTATAAACATAATATATGAGCCATGCTCTGGCAAACGGGAGCTTGATGCATCTCCACGATCCATTATACCAAGCAATCACATCATTATGGATCCATAAAATCTATTTTAACTAATAACCAACTGAATCGTGAGGTAGAATGGTCCTTTGCCAAGGAGAAAATTTTCAAAAGCAAAATGTTTCGACCAATGTCAGCCTGCCCTGACTGCACAGTATGACAAGAATCGATACTTTTTGCAGATGCATTAAGTCCCCTTTTCACAGAGCATGGCTCAACTATACATTCACAGTCTTTTGTGTGATTACGGTACACTTCCGACGCTCAGGTCAAGTGAACAGATGAAAATTCTTCATGTACACTTCCGACGTTCAGGTCAAGTGAACAGATGAAAATTCATAAAACCAATGCAGTGAGACCACTTTGTTCTAGTAGTGAAACAAGTTTTAAATTGCTTTATGCGCCTTTAGGATTGATCTTTCTTTTTTTTAAACATTTAATTGTATCACACACACACACACACACACACACACTGAAAATCAGTGACACCTCAAACAGAATCTTTAAACAAAGCAGTCAATCATTTAATCAATGGTCTACATGTTACAACACAAAGACACGCAGTATAAAGAAACATGTTCATTACCACCTGCAGGTAAGTCTTTTCAGTTTTCACCGAGGACTTAACTTTTTAAAAACCTTAGATAAACTTAGAATTCGCTCTTAACGAGCCACTTCTGCGTTTGCTTACTACGTCATTTTTGGTATTTATGCATTAAATTGTATGCAGTGTTGATAATGCATATTATGCAAGAATGTTTTCCGAGTCGTTAGCTGCAAATCTGTATTAGGAGTTCGTGTATTAAAAATTTAGTTTCGGCATGAAGATGAATGAAAATTTCCAATTTAATCAAGCAGTTGCGTGACTAGCTAAAAAAAAATTGTACTTTGAACTTTTTTTTGCGCGACATTGTGTCTTTTTTGTAATTGATTTCTTTGCAATTGACATGCTGGTTGGTTGCCCGTTTGTTTAATGCCTACCCGCCTGATGCGTTGATATTACGATTGGGAATGCCAGACAAGGCTTGTCTCAAGTTATTTCCTGGTCCTATTTAAGGTATGGCATTGCAATAAATAAACACTGTACTTTATGCTTTACTTCTGTTCCCTAATTGCAAAGGCAAACCTTTTGATAGTGCAAAATGCTAAGTATTTGTTTATTATAGTGTACAATTCACATTAACTGCCCGAGTTGCAGTGTTTTATACCAAAGCACCGGGCATGGAAACACTCGGTAGCCATTGTTTTGCTAGCTTGAAGCTTACCAACCGGCCACGTCATAACTGAAAACTGTTAATCCTTTTGTTGATAATAGTTAACATGCAAATGTACCATCAAAAACCGCCAATCACTAACTGTAGATACCGTAAGTAACTGTGTAATGCCATGTGGCAAATGCCATATCGAGTAAGACACACAGTGGAAATGCTAATGCAATTTATTACCGCCAAACGGTTAATTATTCTCTGGGCAGGCACCTTAATAGGCATGACCTTATTACAGAATGGCATTCCCTTCTCGATCTTTGCCAGTCGAGCCAATTATATCTTAGTAATCATCTATCATTACACCAGACACCGGCCATTTTCTAGCTGGGGTTTTATACATTACCGTACAAGCTTATTTTAGACAGACCTGTATATCGCTCAAAGGAGAATCATTTGAAGAAAAGGAAAATTTCGTTTCTAAATAATACTAAAAGAAAATAAAACTGACCACGGGGGCATTTTTTATTAGTAATCATCTATAATTTTACCAGAGGCAGTATACTTAATGCTGAAACTATTAAATAAACTGAATGAAGGTTTTTAGACAGAAGAAAGGATCGACATTTTGCAATTTCAATGCGATTTCACCATAGAAAACTCACAATGGCAGACAGCTTAGATCGAAAACCCGATTGCACGCTCATGCACTCAGTATAGTCTGTTACTTGATATGTACACTGCCCGCAAAACAGCAGTGGGTCAGCTGAACATCCTAAGGGTTAAGATACTTTATCTACAGTTAGGGATTTGTACTTTACCGTGCACGAAACTACCATCTGGTAAATGTGACATTATAGAGAAATACTCGGAACCAAGACCACTTTCGATTCTCATCAGTGATATATAAAAACATACTCGTAGTATGAAAAGAGCAGGTGAATTTTACAAGCAACTGCTATTTTTCCCATGATGCTTTCGATAAACCGATGACGGTTATTGTAGGGATAGAAGTCGACTTTGCGTGGTAATAGAGGAACATAACTTTGCAATTCTTGTCGATCTCGGTGGCCAGAGATGGTATCTGTGTACTATAGGAACCATACATATTTTGTCGATTTGTCTGGCCTCGATATATATTTTGTTTTCTCTGTATAATTGTTAATACTGATATGTGTGAAGATATTTAGTTATATACTGCCTGTTACCACTCATTATTTAAAAAGATGTACCTGTTACAATTTATTTTTAAAACATTGAGCTATCTTTAAAATCTTTAGAGACGTTTCTAGCCAGTCTCTCCTTTAATCGTATTGTTTATTGCTCCCGTTTTTGTCAGCTTCAACTGAAAATTTCAAGAGTGGAGAACAAAAGTCACTAACCTTAATAACGAGTTTGGTCACCATTAATATTCAGATCATTTGAAGCGACTGTGACTTTAAAGCTTGACGATACATTCATTCTTCTTTGTCATTTGAAAGAGAGAAAATAAAACAGTAAAACAGTGTGGTAATTTTGTGTGTGTCTGATGCCAAAATTTTTATTTAAATTTTGATTTGTTTTGTATTCACCGACTGGGCAGTTTTTTTTTTTTTTTTTTTGTATCTGGAGTAGCTATGGTTTATTCGAGGAAATTAATCCGCATCCGCTTTTGTATACCAAGCCTGAACTTTTTCCTTTGATAGAAAGCTGGTCAGGTTAGAATCTAAATAATCTTCTTTCTATCGTGTTTTATCGTTCAAGAAACCACGTTTATGTGTTATGAAGTGTACGAATAAATCATCACCCTCGTGGTTTTGTGTGCCCAATTTCTCACAACCGTGATTTATTGAACGATAAACCACGATAAGAAGATTATTTCTTAAATGTATATACATGTTGGTGTTAAAATGCATCTAAATTTAAATCATTGCATAAAAAAAGTATATAAAATATGTTGAAGCTGACAATCTGTTATTGTAAGGTCTGCCCAAGTGGTAGTCGCTGGAAGGAAAATGATTTTCAAAACTAGGTGAAAATTTCAAAGTTGCTTTATCTTTTGTTTACGTTTTACCTGGTTTTGAAATTCATTTTTCTGCGTTCAACGCTTGGGTCGACCGTACCCGCATTATTTAATTTGGCCGCCACTGGGCCTTTAATAATTGATAGATGTTGTTTATGTACACATACTTCATGACATATCATCTTGCTCGAGATTACCTTCAGCTTCAAGAGCTGGTCTTGTGTTTTTTTGTGATTGTTTGTCCGCTCCCCTTCAACATACATCTGGAAATTTCAAGATCTTACTAGTCATCGTTCAGCCAGATACATGTATGTGTCTTTAATTTGCTTGTCAGCTATGAAAATGGACGTGGATCGTTAGATTAATGATTAATCTTACCAAAATGCCGAATTAATTTAAAATGCAATTGTTACCTTCTCATACCTCCTTTTTTTTTGAAATGTAAATATCCATTGACCTGCAAGCATGTAAATCGAAACTAGGCTTGACATTTACTGCCTATGTCCGGAAATGATATCAAGTACACTAAAGTTCTTTTTTCCACAATTTATCGACTTTCTGTTTTATTAGCTTGGGGGAAAAAATGAAACTAAAATGGGCCGGATGTATTTCATTTACGATGAGTCATACTTAGGACCTAAATAACCGACCATATGGTACTTTTTTTTCTTTTTTTTTTTCAAATGAAATAAAATACACAGGCCCACTTGACTGAATTTATGAGTGTTTGCCTGAAAATTAACTATTTGTTTTAAACGCATGTTTCTCTTTTTTAGCTAGATCTGATATCTCAAATTAATGAACAGCAAGTATTTTATTTGTTCTTTTTCTTCTTCTTGGAATACCTGATCTTATAGCGAGCAGTGCACAAGAGGCGTCGCGGAGCGACGCCTCACGTAAGCGAGAGCATATTGGTAGAGATGGTGTCATAAATGTACATACCTGTTAGCTTCGGAAAAAGTGGTGGACCGGAAGTAGATTTTTTACAAATTCAAATATGGCGGACGGAAGTGACGTAAAAGACTGGTACTAAGAGCGTTTCTACCCTACGATTTCTACCAACGTTCACAATCACGTGATTTGAAACAGCGTTCCAGTCTACAAACGAGACCCTCGCGAGATCTGGTCAAATACGAAGGAGTTCGGGGTTTTCCGTATCTGTCCGAGGTACGGATATTTCCGAATACATAAATACACGTTACGGGAATGAATAAGCAGCTGAACCATTTTGGGTGAGCCAATCGATCTTTTCCTAAAAGTTTTTTCTCGCGCTCTTGCCAATGAATACTTTGTTCGTGTTTCATTAGTACGTTTTCCCTTATTTTTAAAATCCTTTTCTGTCTATCTATCTATCTGTTTTGTTCGGTAAAGATAGCGAAACAACTCGGCCAGTGTTTAACTCGTCCCCAGGTCAACTTGGCCCGAGCAAACACTTAAGTTTGTCTATCTATGTACATATTGACGGATTGATTAGCGTGTCTTTTATTCTAAGCAGAAATTAACAAAATTCGATTCTCATCGAGATCTACATCTGCTTTAGGGTTAGAATGAGTGCCTCTAGAGAATGCCTTCATTGACCGAACTAATCTTTATAATCCAATCTATGGTATCTGTCATGCATGTTGAAATGTACTTAGAATTACCCTGTTACAGTGGGTTAACAGTTAAAACATTTTCAAAAAATGGGATATCCCTTTAGGTATTTTCTCTAGAAATGATGTTTAAATTTAACCCTTTACCACACAATCACGAGTTTTAACGACCCTGTAAGAGAAAGTTCTAAAAACATTGAGGGAAAAGGAGAAAATGCTGGTGACCCGCATTTTCTCCTTTTTCCACAATATTTTCTATCATATCAGAGAAGTAGATTTGCACCAATTCTAAATTTGTCATTTGCAGATGTTTTGAATTTGGAAAAGTCCAAAATTTGTTGTGTGGTAAAGAGTTACAGGCATCTTTTTGTAGAATGATATTGATTATCAATTTGTTGAAGATTTTTTTAACTTCTCAAAACAAAATGTGGTGGTATGCCTTTATGATACCCCTGGTTGAATCTGGTTTCAACAAATTTAAGTTTATTTTATCTGGGCAAATCCGTTAGCTGCATAGTCATAAAAAAAAAACATACCAGTATGATGAATTGATTGTTAAGAGTAGATTTGTGGCAAAGTAATGGCAAGCACTTGAGAGCTGCTGAATTTTTTTTTTTTTCCTGCAGATTTGTTTTTGAGGGTGACTGTACTGTATCCCTAGGTTGATCTGCAGACTGCAGCTATTTGGTCAAGGCAAAGGGTTTGTTATTTGGAAATCCTGTTTCAACCCCTGGTTGCACTTAGAGTCATGCAGGACTATCCTTGAGCAAGGCACACCGTAGCAACAAGCTAGCACTGGTTAAAACATTACTAAGAAAGATGTTAATGACATAAGTAAGCTAAGTTGCTGTGGAAAGTAACATAAAACTCTGTACAAACAAATATTTACAAAGATTCAGATCTGTAAACTTTGAAAATTCTCAGTCTTTACTTTCTTCCTAGATCCATGTAAGTAAAACATTTGTTGTTCTTAACTTTAATTAAGATATAGAAATACTCTGTTGTCAAGCAATGACTAAACAGAAATGAATTCAATTTGAATACCAATGTCAGATAATGATTAAAAAAAAGGATCATGATTTTTAACTGGCCTCTTTTAGCCTTATCCATTTTGATAATAGGACTTTTTTGGATTGATCAGTTAGTGTTTTACTCTTCTTTCAAAATTATTTCAGTCATATCAGGCTGACAGCTCACTTTTTCAAGTAGTTTCCTTGGTTTTACACATATTCCATGCTTGGAATGTACCTTGCCTTGCCCATAGACACTCCTATAAAAGTAAAACTTTATCTTAGATGAGAATCAAATCCAGAGTCTTAAGATTATTAATTAAACAATTTAAGCACTGAGCCACCCAAGACAACTCAAAACTCTTTGGAAGGTGCCATTTTGACCCAGATCCTACAGACTCTTAAAACACTTTTAAGTTCTACTCTGATTTTGTTTAACTTCTTTGTTTATCCCTGGTAGTAAAAAGATGAAAATGTTTTAATGAACTGTTTGTTTAAATAATTAAAGATGGCAACAAATTCATGGCCCAAGATATCAACAAGGCAACATTGCTTCAAGTACAGATAATTCTGCCCATCCATTGGTCAGTCTGTTTGTCTGTCAACCCATTCTCTCAAACAGGTTCGATGATAAATTAAGTCTTTTCCAGACGGCAAAATTTCAGACCTGACAAAATTCAAAGCATTTGCAGACGATAAATCTATTTCACATGATAGCTTATTGATAGACATGTTGGAAACCAAAATGTTCTTCTTTTCTCACAATGGTTTCAAATGCTTTCTTCCTCAGGGTCTTTAAAACTTTGGATTGTGTGGTAAAGCGGGAAAATGGTGCCTGTTGGACCATGTTACCTCTGGCTAACAGGACATTGCTGTACATACTTGAAGGCAACAAAGCTAATATAACAACTCAAGTTTCTGTTTATATCCCCTGATCAAGAGCACAGGTCTACCAACATACACAAATTAAGCTTGTCGACATTGTAATGAGAATCCACAGGAAATGCTACCGTAGAAATGGATTCCAACGCAAACCCCTGCTCTACCTGAGCGTATGATGTAGGTCTACCAACTGAGCAAAATGACCACCCTATATGATCAGTGCTACCAAAAGATTTTTGATGTTGAGGGCTTTTTTAGAGTTTAGATCTTCAAATTCATTTTTCTTTTTTTTTTTTTTTTGTAAGCACAGATGAATACCACTAAAAACACTGAAGGGTTAAATGCAATTAAAAGGTGCAAATCTGGCATTCAAATAATGAATATACTTGCCAATATGTTACTCTGACTACTGTTATGCTATCAAATATGACAGCATCATGCAAATTTGAATATTATCCCAGACATTGGATGGAAATTACTGATTAATTCACATTCCTTCAAACCTTTGCGTAATTCTGGCATGAAACCTGCCCAGCCGAGAAGCTCAGTGGTTAGGGTGTCTGATTCATTACCTGGTGGTTGCAGTTCAATACCCGGTTGAGGCAAACTTGTTTTCTGGTGATTTTTCGCCTCTCACCTCTGATGCATTTGAGAAAAGTAGTCACTAGCTTTGAAAGAAAGTTGTGTCAGTACTCATGTGAGAAAGCCAGGAAACACATGTGTAGGTGCAATGACCGCCTTGATATGACCAAAGCTGTTAAAACGGCGTTAATTTCCAATACAAACAAAGGGCACAAAATATCTTGAAGGGCTATCTAGTCCATTAAGGAAATACCCCTGTTTATCTTTTTTAGGAGGGTGGAGCGGACTGACTTATTGTATACAAATGTATACATTTGTCTGGGCCTATATTATTTACTGGTGGTTTGCTTTGCTAATTCTGCTCAAGATGAATTGTATTTGAACTTTAGTGAGATTATGTAAAAATAAAAAATAGACCAAGATCTACCCTCTACAATTTGTAGGCATTTGATTTGGAGATTTACTTCCATCAAAGTAGAGCTGCTCGCCTTTAGGCTTTGCCAATATTCATATTAAGTAACTGCTTTGATTAGAATTCTTTTGGTTCGATTGGATTGTTGGGTTGTTATAAGAGTCAGTTCCCTTGAAATTCTTTAACGCCATATTTCCCGCCATATTTCACTGAGTGACGATAAAAGTTACCGACGATGGTAGATGCATTTGTAAGAAAATATGTTCAATGAGGTCTTTGTGACAATGATTTTATTTTTTTAGTCATTTGAAATGGTTTGCAAATATGAACCGTAAACATCAAGAGGTAGGTTTTGCTACTTATATCGTTAAATTCTCACGATTTCAGTACGTCGTTAAGGTTGCAAATTGTGCGCAATGCAATTCGGGTATGTTCCTGACACCCACAGATTCAATGGGTCGACGGATTTACGGATACAGACCCGTTGTTCGTTGACGATTTTGCACTGTATGAAATGTGTGCGTGTTTAGACAATCCTGAAAAAGAAGGCAATGTGGAGAAATGAGGAAACTGCTTGTGACACACCTTCAGTCTGAAAGCTCCCATGTTATTTTGTGATTGTTTCTCCTCTCCCCTTCAATGGAAGCTTCGTGTCAGCCATTCATAGAAAGCTTCTGGAATGAGATCATACTAGCACCACTTTAAGTCACAGGTGAACGGCGAGTGACAGTGTAAATCCTATTTTACAAACTAATATACTGAAAGGTAAACAACTTGTAATGTATTTTCAATACTCCAGTCATGAATTTACATTGTCACTCACCATTTACCTGTGCTTTAAGTGGCTTTGTGTGGCTTTAGCCACAATTTTCTTGTTGACTGCTAATAATATGTGCACAGATTGTTATAGAAATGATTTACTTAGCTTCGTTTTGACACTAAATTTAGTATAGAGTTTTAATAGATCTTTATGTATTTTACATTTATTTTGACATTTAGTGGACGATTTGTAAACAAACAAACACGTGCAGTCAGATTTTGTTTCTACACTGTTGGATATAAAGAGATATTTTCACCAAAGAATAGCTTTGAAATAGTAATATTTGGATTTTATTATCAGCTTGAAAGTTTCAACTTGTTAAGGAATTTAAGGGTTAAAAACCTAAATAATGTGGCTTCAAAAATTCTTTTCTTTGGCAAAGTTCGAAAAATACACTTGTCTGTTTGTATTGACACTGTAAAAAATGGGTCTGGATGAGTAACGTCTCCTAAACAATCATCTGAATGGATGAGTAGCTTTTCTAAGGGTAGATCATGATGAAGCAGAAATTTTGAAGGGAGATTCCTGGAAAATATTGGTGATATCCTAAACAACGAAGTACTGATCATTTATTTGTCTTTCAGAGCTCCAGACAGAGGGAGTGATTTTGATTTCACAATTGGAAATATTGATTATTCTCCACTAAACCCTATGTTATGGGTACCCATTAGAATCGTCTCATCGAGACGATTCTAGTGAGTACCCACAACATAGGGTTTGGAAGAGAAATAATGGATTTAGAATGCCATCACTACCTCTTATCTGGAGCTCTGGCCTTTACCGCAGTGTTAAAACGAAAACAGAAATGACTTTTTAAACTGTGCATGCTTAATGTCCATAATGTTTGCGACACTCATTTCATCAAGTCAGTGAAAAGATTTGGATTTTTCTACAACTTTGCCACAGAGTAAAACTTTGTAAACAAATTCTAAAGTAGTTGAATATTATCAATATAAGGGTCCATCTTTGTTTGTTTTTCTTTCGCATTATATGTAACAAATATGAAGTTAATATCATGAGAGCATTAAAGTTTAAGCTAGATCGGCACACACTACAAATAATCTACTTTTCGTTCATAAGACCAGTCTTAGAATATGCTGATAATATCTGGGATAACATTCCCGAGTACTTAAAAAATGATGTTGAAAAAGTTCAAAATGAATCGGCAAGAATTGTGACTGGCTGCACTAAACTAGTTTCATTGGATTATCTTACAAATGAAGCAGGATGGGAATTGCTGAGACATAGAAGGAAAAAACACAAATTAATCCTATTTTTTAAAATGATTAAGGGCATTACTCCTGCTTATTTATCGTCTTTAGTCCCAGATACGGTTGGAAATTCTAGGAATTATAACCTGTGACGAGCTAATGATCTCCAAGGCATTGCATGTAGAACTTCAATGTATAAGAATTCTTTTATTCCGTCAGTGGTGGACGATTGGAATGCTCTGCCCGATGACATTAGAAATTTAGATTCCCTTGCAGCCTTTAAGACATATCTTGACAGGGACAAACCTATACCTAATAAGCTTTATTTTATTGGTGAAAGAGAATATCAAATTATCCACACTAGACTGCGTAATAAATGTAGTTCTCTAAATTCTGACTTGTTCCAAAAAAATTTAGTTGCTTCGCCTTTGTGTCAATGTGGTGGAATTGAAACTAGTCACCATTATCTGTTAGAGTGTGGGTATTATACTGTCGCTAGAAATAAGCTTTTTGCAACTATTGAGAAATTCACAACTGTCAGTTTGGATGTCCTGCTGTACGGTGACGAAAGCCTCACCTTTCAAGAAAATGTAACAGTATTTTTAGAAGTGCAGTCTTTTATTAAGGATAGCAAAAGGTTCAAGCTATAAAGAAAATCTATTTAACTCTTTTGATAATTCTATAGTTTCGTTTTGCTATTATATCGAACATATAAAGACAATAGAGTCTATTTCTTAATATTGGTTTAGAAAGCATCCCACATCGCACGATCTTCCTGTCTATAGCATCCGTAACTGACACATTTTCCCCTTTTGGCACTTTTTTTTCTTTTACTTGTTAAATCAATTAATAAATGAATAAAATAGGACTGATACCATCTAGAATCCATGGAAAGGAACAGTATAAGCTTATGCTTTCGTTCCAATCCATTTTGTAGCATTTTCTACGTATATTTTGTAACTGTCTTATTATATTTTGTATGTAAAATGTTGCAAATAAAATATGTTTAAACTAACAAATATGAAGTTGAAATAGATTATTCATCAACGAGGAAATTTCCCAAGGAAAATCTAAACGAACACACCCATTTTGTATAAAAAACATGTTTATACAAATATGTCCTCTGCTAAGGGCTAGATCCCTTTGTATTTTCTTTTGTGATATCTGTTTATATACAATCTTGACCAAAAAGTAGGACAAGTGTTTGTGATACTAGAAGAAGGATAAGGAACTTTTCTAATTCACTCACCTTGCAGAATGAGTGGGTTCTGGAAAGTTTTTCGACCTCTGTCAGGAAAATCCCACCCTATCAGACAGTGAAGATCCAAGATCAGATGGCCTGTTCTGTTTAGTCTAATCATAAGCTATACCATCCACAATAAAGGGTCTGAAATAAACTTTGCAACTGAAGGATTCAAGAGCTTTGAAATTCCCAGGTAATGAAATGCATGCTTGTCTTCTATGTTTGTGTAGGTACAAATATGGTTAGAGAAGCTGTTTGGTGAACGCTCTGTTCCTGCATATGAGCTGAATGAATTTACTGTTGGTGTTTTGTATAACCTAATGAAGAAGAACATACAAGAAGAAAGAGATCAGCAATTGTTGATTGAAGACCTTAGACAGAAAGCAGAGGAGTATAATGCAGAAAGTAATACTTATGATTTCCTTATATCATTTCCATATTCATTTTTTTTCCAGTATTTCCGTTTGCCTAAGATGTTATTGAGTCCATGGGACTCCATCTTACTAAAAAGTTCAGTCCCATTGAGTTTCTGATGAGACCATTTTTTGCTTACATAAACCATCAGTTAAACATCTCAGAACAGTGTGGAAAAAAGCCCTGCTTTTTACAAAAAAAATCTTAACCATTTACCACACAATTATTGCAAGTCATAACGACCCAGAGAAAGTAGCCTCTTGAAAACATTGTAGGAAAAGGAGAAAATGCTGGTAACCAGCATTTTCTCCTTTTCCTACAATGTTTTCTACCCTATCAAAGACGAATTCCATCATTTGAGCCACAATTAAATTGTTGACTGAAATTGCTTTCAAGTTGGATTTATTCCTCTCTCACCGCTGACCATTGTTTCGACGATGATTATCTATGAAAGAAGATTTTTGAAAACTTTGTGGAAAAAGGAGAAAATTGTGATTACAAAAGGAGAAATGCTGGCACACATAATGTCTTCAACCGTTCCAGAAAAAGCAAAAAATCAATATTTGAGTCACATTTATGGTCTGCGAATGTTTTCACTATTGACAAGTCTGAAAATTTACAATGTTTTCTATCCTTTCAACAACAAAGATTAGTTTATGAGCCACACTTAGCCTTTTACCACACAATCCTGAGTTTTAACGACCCTGAAGAAGAAGCCTTTTGAAAACATTTTGGGAAAAGGAGAAAATGCTGGTAACCAGCTTTTTATCCTTTTCCCACAATGTTTTATACCCTATCAAAGACAGAAATCATCATTTTAGCAACATTTAATTTGACGTCTTCAATTGCTTTCAATTTAGTCCAGTCCAAAATTTTGTTGTTTAGTACTAAAGAGTTAACCTTTGGTCTGTAAGTGATTTTCATTTGGATAAATTTCATATAGTGTTTTCTGTTAAAGAATTAAAGACTTGTCCTCTCACATTGTACAGGTAAGTTCCACTTGTGTCCCTTTGATGGCTGACAATGTTGCTGTTTTTTTTTCCTCAAACAGGTAACAGACTGGAGAGAATCCTTAAATACCTCAACCTGACCTCAGGCAGCCTGTCTCAGTCTGGGCTTATGAGTCTGAGAACATTAGCAAATTTAGCACTGACATTACACACCAAGGATACCACAGACACAAGGTAGAGCATTCTAGACAGGAGCCATGCTCTGTTAACCCTTTCCCAAACAACACATTTTGGACTGGTCCAAATTGAAAGAGTTTGCAGACGACAATCTTATATTTGATGAAAATGGCAGAAAGGTCTCAAAAAGGGTAGAAAACACTGTGGGAAAAGGAGAAATTGCTCGTTACGAGCAATTTCTCCTTTTCCCAAATTGTTTTCAAAAGACTTGTACTGCAGACACGTGAAAACCAGGGCTTGTTTGGGAAAGGGTTAAAAGGGGTTTAATGGATCTGCAAAAAGTTCAACCCAGGTCATCCTACTCATATTAAGCCACCTTTTGCTAGAGCATGACTCCAATATTAACAATCTTGAATGGAAAAAGAAAATGGTTGTTTAGCAAAAGAGTTGTTTAAAAGATGTGGTCGCATGAACAAGATTGACAGTAATTGAACAAAAATGACTGTAATTGAACAAAAATAACTCATTTTTGGGATTTCTGTGCCTTGCAGTGTTTTTTGAAAATGCGGAATCCCACTTTATTTGCTTTTACAGACAATGTAGATTAAGATTAGGCTGCTTCTCTATCATGTTGTGGTTGTTTTTCTTGAATTTGAAAAGGCCAATTCCATTAACCCTTATCCTGATGAATAAGTTAAATGAAACTTATAAGGCAATAGTAAACACCAAAAATAATGCTGTTACAAACTTACTATTTTTTCGCAATGCTGTTACACAAATTTATTATTTGTGTAAAAAATATCTCCATATCGGACAGTGTAGATCCAAGATCAGACTGCACGTTCTATGCAGTCTGATCTTGATCTGCACTGTCCGCAAAAGATCAGTGAGTCACGTTTAGCAGCCTAAGGTAGTGGAATAGGATATGAACCACTCTCTGGCAAAAGAGGGCTTAATGCATCCCTGAGATGCATGATGCTAATCAAGCCATCACATAATTATGGATCCAAAATAGCCACTTTTTTTAACAACAAACTGAATCATGAGGTAGCCCAGTTCTTGGACATGCAGGAAATTGACAAATAGCAAAAAGTGTCGGCCAAGGTCAGCCTGCACAGGCTGAGTTGGGTCAGTACTTTTTGCAGACGCATTAAGCCCTCTATTCACAGAGCGTGGCTTATATATTTTTCAAGATATGATTATGCTAGTCCAAATCATTGTTGGAAACTGAGGACTTGCAACTAAAAATGGTCTGTCTGAGAAGACATGCAGTCTGTACTCTCACCCTTAAAGTGCCGAATACACACATTGTATATTTTCATTCTAGAATGAGACCAAAATAATTGCAAATTTGTGGCTACCGTTTGCCTGTTCTATTTTAACAAAGCAGACGGTGTAGATCAAAGATCAGGCTGCACGTTTTGTGCAGCCTGATCTTGATCTACAATGGCTGCTAAGGCAACTATATCAGTGAAAGTCACTTTAAGGGCTAGTGGGTTAGGGTTTGCAATCAAATTGAAGTTTAACTCGTTACCATATGACAGTATCTTAGACTTTTCCAAATTAAAATGATTTGTAGTTGACAACATAAATGTAATTCAAAAATTGAAATTTATTAATTTTTATGGAAGGGTAGAAAACATTGTGGGAAAAGGAGAAAATGCTGTTTACCAGCATTTTCTCCTTTTCCCACAATGTTTTGAAAAGCTTTCATACTCAGGGTCGTAAAAGTCAGCATCGTTCAGTAAAGAGTTAAGTGATGTCTCTTTACAGTTTTCTTTCAGCTTTTCAGCAGTTAGAGAGTGAGACTATGAAAGTTGAGGAAGCGAGAAGAGCTGAGCAGAAAATACTAAATAACCTTTTGGAGAAAACAAAAACTGCTACACTGAAGCATAGTGCCCTAACAAAGTAAGTGGTTTCATTTAAGTGGTCATTGTCTCAAGAACTTCCAGCAGATAACATAATTTTAGACTGATTCAAATTGAAAGAGCATGAACCACATGTTAATTTGCATATAGAATTCCTATTGAACATGCATAATTACAGACTAATTGAGACCAACATACAGTGTTGTAGTGGCAACTTTTATTATACCCCCACAAACGAAGTTTGGTGGGGTATACTGGAGTCATCCTATCTGTCTGTATGTCCGTCCATCCATTTGTGCGTCCTTGTGTCACGAAATCTTGTCAGGAGCATAACTTCCAATGGATAACAGCTAGGAACCTCAAACTTCGTACACAGATACATCACATTAACCCTTTCCCAAACGACAAATTTTGGACTGGTCCAAATTGAAAGGGTTTGCAGACGACAATTTTAAATTTGATGAAAATGGCAGAAACGTCTCAAAAAGGGTAGAAAACACTGTGGGAAAAGGAGAAATTGCTCGCTACGAGCAAATGCTCCTTTTCCCATTGTGATTTCAAAAGACTTGTACTGCAGACATGTGAAAACCAGGGCTTGTTTGGGAAAGGGTTAAGGACAAGTGCTGTCTGAGGACTAGTGCTGTGCACAAGAGCCATAACTCTATCTTAAGTATTTTTGGAGTTATTGTCCTGTGTAAATTTTTGCTTTGGATTTTTGTCCAGAGCATAACTCCCAAAGGATAAAAGCTAAGAACTTGAAACTGTTTTCGGACAAAGCAGTGGTTGGGGCATTAATCACCTTTTGTGATAGCTTTAGTTTAAGCATGCTTATATTGAGTTTCCAAAGATATGTTTAAATATACTTATATCTTTATACAGCAAGCACTTGTCTTAAACCTTTAGCACACAATTCTGAGTTTTAATGACCCTAGGAAAGAAGGCTTTTGAAAACATTGTGGGAAAAGTAGAATTTGCTGCTAACCAGTAGTTTTTACTTTTCCCAGAATATTTTCTACCTTATCAGAGAAATTAAGATTGTTTTTATCAACTTCTGCATATATCATCTACCCATGTTTTCAATTGGAAAAGTTTAAAATTTGTTGTTTTGGAAAGAGTTGAGCACACACATTTTGAGTGTCCTGTAGGTGTTTGCTTAACCCTTTACCAAACAGGGTTTTCATGACCCTGAGAAAGAAGCCTTTTGAAAACATTGTGGGAAAAGGAGAAAATGCTGGTAACCAGCATTTTCTCCTTTTCCCACAATGTTTTCTACCCTTCCCAAAACAAATTTCATTTCTTGAGTCATGTTTATTTTGTAGTCTGCAATTGCTTTCAATTTGGAGGAGTCTAAAATTTTGTCATTTGGTAAAGAGTTAATTAAGGCTGGACTGTACTTAGACAGAGGTTGACACTTCTCTTTGTTGCTTTTGGTTGTGTAGTGATTCTCTGTATAGATAGTATGTGGTGTTGTAGGGTTCAGATGTGCAGATTCAGGATTCATATTAAAGAGACCACTGGCATGATTCTCACCTAAGGTGTTTGGTTTATAGTTGGAGTGTCCTTGGACAAGGCACCTTGGAGGCTCAGACTTTTAGTTATCTACTCTATCTGCAAGTGGCATGGAGTCTAAAATTTTGTCATTTGGTAAAGAGTTAATTAAGGCTGGACTGTACTTAGACAGAGGTTGACACTTCTCTTTGTTGCTTTTGGTTGTGTAGTGATTCTCTGTATAGATAGTATGTGGTGTTGTAGGGTTCAGATGTGCAGATTCAGGATTCATATTAAAGAGACCACTGGCATGATTCTCACCTAAGGTGTTTGGTTTATAGTTGGAGTGTCCTTGGACAAGGCACCTTGGAGGCTCAGACTTTTAGTTATCTACTCTATCTGCAAGTGGCATGGAATTAAAATAAGTTCTTCCTGATTACTTACTAGAGCCTTAGAAGACCTGGATACAAAGTCAGTTGAAGATCATCCCCAAATGGAAAAGAATGCAAGAGAAACTCAGTTTATAAGGACAAAAGCCAGAGAATACAAGTCACAGGTCAACAAATTAGAGGTTAGTCTATTCAGACACAGATCATCCCACAATTTAACTGGAAAAGTGCCAAATAAAGCCTCAAGACATTTCCATTCTAGGAATGAGCCCAAATATTTGCATTTGGAAATTAATAATGTCATACAACATCATACTAACAAAACAACAATAAGTCATTGCCACACTAAGATATTGCAACAGAGTTCCTTGTAACAGGTCATTGCAACAGAAATTCATGGTAACAGTTTGTCATTCCTGCAGCTAATCATTGAAAGTGAGTCAGTGTAACAGGAGGCCCTTGTAATTATAACATTACAACAGATAATTGTTGAAACTGTAAGTCATTGCAACAGGAAGTCATTGCAACAAAGGTCATTACCACAGTAAGATAGCGTCATTGTGAAAAGCTTAGAATGTAATATTAGTATGATACTGGGCTATAAAACAAATTGAACCAGTTTGAGAAAAACCTGCTTTTTGTATATTTTCTACAGGCTCATCTCAAAAAGCTAGGAGTTGAACCCCTCTTGTACCACACTTCTCTGGTTAAAAAGGCAGAGGTAAACATTTAATTTGTTTCTTGCTAATGTATTTTGCTATTATTTTCTTCTATTACATTCAAATGAGCCATGCTCTGTGAAATGGGGGCTTAATGCATCTGCAAAAAGTTTCGACCCAGGTCAGCTGCACAGGCTGACCTGGGCAAAAACTTTTTGTTATTAACCATTTTTCTTAATGTCCAAAGACCAGTCTACCTCATGATTAAGTCAGTTGTTAAAGAAAAGCCATTTTGGATTCATAATTATGTCATGGCATGTTTGGTATCATGCATCAGGATGATGCTTTAACCCTTTACCAGACAACAAAATTTTAGCCTTGTCCAAATTGAAAGCATTTGCAGACGACAATTTTAATGTGGCTCAGATGGTGCAATTTTTCTTTGATCAGGTAGAAAACATTGTGGGAAAAGGAGAAAATGCTGGTTACCAGCATTTTCTCCTTTTCCCACAATGTTTTCAAAAGGCTTCTTTCCCAGGGGCGTCAAAAGGCGTCATTGTGCAGTAAAGGGTTAAGCCCCTGTTTTCAGAGTGTGGCTCAAATATAAATGGATACGTATCGGATGAGACCGGAATTCGAACTCGATGCGCATCTCTTTACACACGCAATGAGACATGATCCAGCCACGCAGAAATGCAAACTGTTGTAATATTCCTTTTATTATATACCTCACCACTAAAACTGCAAAGAAACATCACAAAATCAATACTAATAACCAGAAAATCTGAGAACCACATTTCATTGTACATGTATGCATAATATTTATGAATGGCGATGAATATATATAGATAATGGTAAGTCTGCATAGATCAGAATGGATTTAAAATTGGCGGTTGCTGTGCAAGCCGCTACAAGAAAATAAACAACAACAGTGCCTTAAAAACTATTTCTTAAACACTGAAAAGGTAGTCAGTGGTTGTTATTCACTGTCATTGTCATTTTAATTTGTTTCAACGCAGGATGCAAGTCAAGCTTGTGATTATCAATCGCAATGCTGAAATCACGAGTGTACTGTACAGTAGCATTTGGAAATACCCTTCCGAAACAACACATGTTTATGAAATAGGCATTGATATCAGACAAAATCAGGTTCTACATAAAAACGATTTTTGAAAAAAGTAGATGACAAATAACAGTCGAAGTATCTATAAATACACTGATAAATTGGGTTTCAATGCTTTGTCATGCTAGCTTTGTCATACTAGTTTAGAATGTAAATGGTTGAAATTCCCAAACGTTATTACACAAAAGTAGTCTGTGTATATGATTATGCTGTACACATGGTACTAGGCTGATAGGGAAAAATTTCCCGTCAAGTTGTATTGTGAAGTTAGATAACGCCCTATTTTACTCATATCGTTTATAGGTATATAACAAAATTTTATATATGAGAAGCACTGTGGGAAAAGGGTGTAATATGTATTACACCAAGCAAGTCCTCACATAATAACTGATGCGTTAAGTCCATTTTATCTAATAACCTACCATATCATGAGGTAGAATGGTCTTTGGAAATGCAGAAAATGAACCAACGTTAGCCTGCATGGACTTTGCATGCTGATATGGGTTGATACTTTTTGCAGATGCATTAGGTCCCTTTTCACAGAGCATGGCTAATGTATAAAAAGCTAATGAAGTCAGCTGGGGATACCTCTGTCTGCTCATTTCACATTTTTCTTTACTCGGGTAGTTTTACTCCATATCAGACAACTAAACTTTAGCATTACCCATATTGAAATCATTTGTAGACAACAAATAATGTGTGGCTCGAGTAAATTGTCTTTGAAGAATAGAAAACATCGTAGGAAAAGAGAAAATGCTAGTTACTAGCATTTTCACTTTTGCCCATATTGTTTTTGAAGTCTTTCTGTTCAAGGTCATTAAAACTCAGAATTGTGATGTAAAAGGTTAATAAAAACAGAACAAAAATGAAACACAAATACCTGTATACCTCCATTTGCATTCAATTTCATAATTATTCAAGAGTTTTTCTATGGCTTACTATCTTTTTATTTTAATTCCTATTTGCTAGATTGCGCTTGTCAGTTTTCTTGCTTCTTTTTTCTTGCAGGACTTGGAGAAAATAAAGCAAGAAATTATTCCAATTAAGAAGCAGCTTGACTCCTATCATGGACTTCCACCTGTATGTCATAAATATCTTTCTGTGTTCACTGTTACAATATGAAACAAATTAGTGGTATATTACTTTTAACCTTTCAACAGACAAAAAAAAATCTAGACTGGTCTTTAATGAAAGCATTGCAGGTGACAAAAAAGTATGACTCAAATAAAGGGATTTGTTCTTAGATAAGGTAGAATACAATGTGGGAAAAGTAGGAAATCCTGTGAACCAGAATTTTTCTACTTTTTTGACCATGTCAGGGTCGATAGAACATGGGATACTTTGGTAATGGGTTGAAGCATACCTGTTGAATAGAGATCATTAACATGACTTTATACAGGCAGGGTCCGTATTCACCTTATTCAGTCATCCTTAATTTCATTCTTAGTCTAATTCTAGAAAGTAACACAACTTGTGATTGGCTAAACCAAATGGTTTAACTAATCAGAGGTGGTGTTAATTTCAGATTTACTTTCAAATTTAGAAAATTCTTGAAAACAAGATTGGTTGATTGATTGTATAGTGTTTAATGCGCTTTTCAACATTATTTCAGCCATATTGTGGCAGCCAGTGCACCTTTCTCTTCTTTCCTAGAAATTCTGTTACCAGTACTTTGGACGATATTCTTCCTAAGCCACTGGCAGCTTTCCCACATAACTTGGGAAAAGACTAAAAACATTCTTAAGAAAACAGCTCTAAGTAAATTATCTCCTCATTAATGGAGCGTAAACAACACATGGCACTGATTTCAACAATTACTTCACTCTGCCGAGTCAAGTAGCTCAGTCAGTAATAACAGGAGTTGCAGTTTCAGTTCCCAGTTCAGCCATATCTTGATGATAATCATTGCAACATGATTAATTATGCCCCCCTTCGAAGAAGCGGGGGTATATTGCTTTGCACTTGTCGGTCGGTCCGTCGGTCGGTCGGTCCGTAGACCACATTTTTGTCCGGAGCATAACTCAAAAAGTATTTCAGGTATCATCTTGAAACTACATAGGTGGATAGATCTCATTAAGGAGAAGTGCAGTACACAAGAATCATAACTCTGCCCATCATATTTATGGAGTTATTGCCCTTTGTTGATTTTCATACTTAATTTTTGTCCGGAGCATAACTCTAAAAGTATCTCAGGTATCATCTTGAAACCTCATAGGTGGATAGATCTCATTAAGGAGAAGTGCAGTGCACAAGTACCATAACTCTGCCCATCATATTTTTGGAGTTATTGCCATTTGTTGATTTTCATACTTAATTTTTGTCCGGAGCATAACTCAAAAAGTATTTCAGATATCACCTTGAAACCTCATAGGTGGATTAATCTTATTAAGGAAAAGTGCAGTGCACAAGAACCATAACTCTGCCCATCATATTTTTGGAGTTATTGCCCTTTGTTGATTTTCATACTTAATTTTTGTCCGGAGCATAACTCAAAAGGTTTTTCAGATATCATCTTGAAACTTTACATGTGGATAGATCTTATTCAGGAGAAGTGCATTGCACAAGAACCATAACTCTTCCCATTATATTTTTGCAGTTATTGCCCTTTGTTGGTTTTCGTACTTAATTTTTTTCCGGAGCATAACTCAAAAAGTATGTGAGGTAAAATCATGAAACCTTATAAGTTGATAGTTCCCATAAATGGGAAGTGCAGTGCCCAAGAATTGTTAATTTATCATTAATAATTTTTGAGTAATTACCCTTTGTTCGTTTTTACACTTTGAACTTAACAGTTTATAATCACGTTATATTTAGAATTGGATGCCATTAGGGGGGCATACATGTTTTACAAACATCTCTTGTTAGTTTCATATCACTGGACATTGTCTTAATGATGTTTATGTGGGAAAGCAGCCAGTGGCTTAGTTAATTTGATCCTACTGAAATATGTTTAAAAACAGTATAAAATACTACACAAACTGTTCAAATGTAGTTGGTGCTCATGACTTTTAGAATATTCTTGTAAAACAGGAATAATCAGAATAAACCAACTTTAGAGTGCTAAGTTAAAGTTTAGTTGGCAGTTAGTGTAGATCAAGATGAGATTCTACAGAACTTACAGCCAGGTATTTGGTCTACATTGTCAACTATCTTTTAAATGTTTCTGGATAAAACACACTTGGCATGGCAATATTTTTGTCTGGTTTCCTGTTTGAGAAAGTCTTGTCTGTTTCATGTGGATTTTTTTAGAGTTTTAACTCTATAGCACACGACAAAAATCAGACTTGTCCAAATTGAAAGTATTTGCAGATGACAAATCAAGTGTGACCCAAAAATTGAAATTTGTTTTCGGAGGGGTAGAAAACAGTGTGGGAAAAGGGGAAAATGCTGGTGACCAGCATTTTCTCCTTTTCTCACATTGTTTTCAAAAGCTTTTATTCCGAGGGTCGTTAAATGTCAGGATTGTTTGGTAAAGGGTTGATGATTAATATTCAATACAGAGGTAAATGTCAAAACATTGCAGCAAAAGGCAAAAAAGCTCACTTTGATTGATGAGGTGGACAACTTTGGAATTTATGATTAAGCCATATTTTGTGATACGGGGTTTTAATTCACCCACAAAAAGTATTGACCCGGGTCAGCCAATGCAATTTGTGCAGGCTGACCTGGGATGAAACTTTTTACTGTTGGTTAATTTTCTGCATGTCCAAGGACCCTTTTACTCCATGATTCAGTGGGTTTTAAGCCAAAATGAATTTTATGGATCCATAATTAGATGATGACATGCTCTGTATAATGCACCACAGAGATGCATTAGACCCCCTTTTGCAGGAGTGCAATTCAATTATACTTCTTTGTTTCAGGATGCCATTCAAGCTCACATGAAATTAGATGAATTGAGAGAGCAAGTGGTAAGAAAATTTTTGTCAGTTTACAACATTTTCGAGGAAAAAAATGAGTTTCACACTGGCAAGATGGGATTTAATGAATCTCTGTTACACATTTTATCAAACAGGTCATCAGAAAATTTATAAATATCAAAAAAATAGCAGACTGTGCAGGCTGACTTGTGTTCAATATTTTTTACAGATGCATTAACCCTTATCCTGCTGAACAAATGGGATGAAACGTTCAAGCTGATGGTAAAAACCTACCTTTTGCTATATCAAAGGTATTTTTGGGGGAAAGATATCTCTTTGTGGGACATTGTAGATCCAAGATCATACTGCACATTCTGTGCAGTCTGATCTTAATCTACACTGTCCGCAAAGGTCTGTGAGTTGCGCTTAGCAGCCTAACATTTAAGTCCTGATTTCACAGATGGCTCAAATAATTGTGTCTACATCTGATAAAGTATTTAGTTGATATTGCAGTCAGTTATTTCCCTTTGTACTACAAATGGAATTAGGTCTGTTGGGATTTTCCAGTTGGGGAGATAAGGTCAAAGCACCATCCTCTCAATGTGGAATTTGAATATGTAATAAATGGGATCAACCTTTGAAAGTACCTACAGATGGATGCAATTATTAGATTAGGTTTCCAGGAAGCCATGGTTGAGTTTTCGTAGTATAATTTCGACCACAGTTTCTTCTTTTTCTAAAATGGATATTAGTAATTTTAAAAACATTTTATAATATAACTCGAAACTGAAGAGCCTTAATTTAGAAGTATTGAAACTCAGAATAAGTACTGAGCAAAAAGCTGTGGTCAAGATGTGACTGAAACACTGCAGGGTAGACAACCAAAGCCCCTTCCCGACCAAACAAACGTTGGTTTTTGAAATAAATGAGACAACGCGAGAAATTTATCAAACGAAATGTTTTCTCTTGTTGTTACAATATTTTCTACTGGGTTTATTTTCCAACCTCACACCTTTTAAGTATTTCTGTTTTTTTTTATAGCACAGTCTATCTGTTCATTTATTTCCAGGCTAAACTTGAAGAAGAATTAACGAAGAAGATAGACGTTATGTTGGTCTAATAACTCAAGAGCTGCCTGGATAATGATAATGAAATATTACAGACTTTTTTTCTACAGCCATGTCCATGCATCTGCAGCATACATGTGACAAAAATACAGACTTTATATGGCCCGCAACGTGCGAAATAAGACCTTCTGACATTGCTTAAAGTGTCATCCTGGATTAGCCTGTGCAGTCCGCACAGGCTTATCAGAGACGGCACTGTGTGACGATATAAGATTTTTTCATATAGTAGACTTTCATGAAACAGAAAATATCACAAAAACGGGAAGTATCGTTTCCGATTAGTCACAGGCTGATCTGGGACGACACACTTTTACGCATATGTCTGAAGGCCCTTTTCATGCGTTGCACTCCGTATGGCGTGGCAGGACTTTCGTTACATTCCCCAAAACAACAGAAACATTGTCTGTCCATCCATCCACTATCTGTAGATAAAATTTCGTGTCACCTTTTCTTCCACAGTTTTCAACCAGTGTTGCTGAAATTGTAATTGGACCCTTCCTACAGTGAAAATTGCTACATCTGCAATGCTTAATATGACTGGTTGACTACTGCAGGAGTTGTAGTGCATTGAATTTCTTTTCCTGATTCAGTGAAAAGGCAAGGCATATAATCAGCAATTGGTCATTTTACAACAATGTTTTGAAAAATCGGTCAGTTGCAAGGAAAACAAAAACGTCAGCAGGTAGTAATGCCATACAAATATGGGTTTATACACCCTTACAGCAATTATTTTTAAATAACAATGTGGCAAAAGGAGCAAGTCTTTCTTTTGATGTAATGTTTCTTACACAGTTGAAAAGTTGGTATTGTTTTTTTACTGTTTCCAGCCTTTGCTATTGCACTATATCATGGAAGAGATGGTAAAGGAATTGCTAATTTAAGCTGATGTGATACATTTGAGCCATACTCTTGCAAAAGGGGGTTTAATGTATCTCCGTGATACATTATACTAAGCAAGTCGTCACGTAATAATGGATCTGTCAAATCCATTTTGTCTAACTACCATCTGGATCTGGTCCTGTGCCATGCAGAAAAATTACCAAAGCAAAAGGTTTCGATATAAGTCAGCCTGCGCGGAATGCGAAGGCTGACTCATGTTGATGATTTTCGCAGATGCATTAAGGCCTCTTTTCACAGAGCACAGTACATATAATTCCGATATTTTCAAACATGAAAAAGTAATTGTATTTCATTCAGTTTGAATAAATTCTTATGAAGTACATGTATTATGCTTGGATTTTGTAATTTGTTTTAACGTTCTTGTGTAAAAGTATTGAAACAGTCAAGAATGAACAGATATATGGGTAATTATTGGAATAGGAAATATCAAATGGTATACCAGTTATTGTGTTGTACATGCATTTAGTATTTAGAGCATGTAGCATATAAGACAAAGCTGACCGCTTGAATAGTATCCAAATGTAGCCTGCTGTTTCTAGTTTTATTATACCCCCACCTATGAAATAGAGAAGGATATGCCGGCTTCACCGTGTCTGTCTGTCAATCCGTCTGTCTTTTTTTTTTTTTATTTACTGTTCGGACTCCAAGCTGTTTGACCTAGGACTGTGAAACTTTATACAAGTGTTCCTCATGACCCAAGGAGGTGCTCTAGTGTTTTTATGTCACATGGATCAAAGGTCAAGGTCACAGGAACTTTATTTGAAATTCGTTTCCATGCTCTGTTTGACCTAGGACCCTGAAACTGTATACGTGTCGCTCATGACCTAAGTAGGTGCCCAATTGTTTTTGGGTTACATGGGTCAAAGGGCAAGGTCACTGGTGATCTCTATTTAGAAAATCATTTCCATTCTCTGACTGTGGTACTTCAGTGACAAGGTGCTGGTGGGGGTATTTGTCTGCTTTGCGACAGTTCTTTACTTTCACATTTCTCAAGGGGCAAGTAATGTGGAATGCTGATCAGTTAACCCTTTCTCTGACAAGCCCTGGTTTTCACGTGTCTCCAGTACAAGTCTTTTGAAAACACTGTGGGAAAAGGAGAAATTGCTCGTAACGAGCAATTTCTCCTTTTCCCCACAGTGTTTTCTACCCTTTTTGAGAACTTTCTGCCATTTTCATCAAACTTAAAATTGTCGTCCGCAAACTCTTTCAATTTGGACCAGTCCAAAATTTGTCGTTTGGTAAAGGGTTAAAGCATTGTATTACCACAATCATAACCACTTTTACCACGGAAGGCGTCACATAATTATGGATCTATAAAATCCATTTTGTCCAACAGACGACTTAATCATGAGGTACACTGGTGATTGAACATACAGAAAATTGAGCAATTGTGAAAAAGTTACGGCCCAGGTCAGCCGCCCGCGCTGACTTGAGTCGATGCTTTTCGGAGATGCATTAATCCCCCCCCCCCTTTTTTTTTTAATGATTCTGGTCAAATGAGGCCTTGCATGCAAGAGCAAGCTTTTAAAGGAAAACATTGTTTCTGACCCTTTAACAGACTAACCCTTGGTTTAAGTTGTCAACAGTAAACCACTTGAAATCACTGGAAGAAGGAGAAATTTTAAGTTAGTAACTTGATTTAAACATAATTATTTTACATCTATTGGGAAACAAGTTCTCGCAACTTACACTAATCTCTCTCCATTCTGCTTCCTAGAAACCACACCAGTACACACGCCGAATGTGTGGGCCAAAGAAGAATCCCAACAGTTGACACCCGCTCACGGGAATCGAACTTAGACCTTACCGTTGCAATGGCAACGCTCTTTCTCACGACCAGGAAGACCGCACAGTCTATTTTCTTGGATAATTCATAAAATATTGGACATTATCGTTGGAAGTCCAAGATCAGGCTACATCCTGTCCAATCTGATCTTAATTTACATTATCAGCCATAGCATCTTAAATTGTGCTTATTGCACAATGGTTAAGTTTTTGCTGCCAAACAAACTCAATCACTTTGTCGCGAGGTCTTGAAATGGAATTTCCACGGCAAATAAATAGATCGGTAATTTTGATAAATATTAGGAAAAAATACGTTTTTTTTATGTCGGATCTTCAATGACACCGCCCGATGAAAATGCTACTTAAGCCCCTGTATCATGCTCTGGGAAAAGGGTTATAATGAATCTTCATTATACCATGCAAGTCTTCACATAATGATGCTTCCATGAAATCCATTATGTCTAACGACCGACTGAAACCTCTAAATAAAAGAAATGAAACTCTCAAGCAGATAGTAAAAACCCAAATTTTCCTTTTTCAAAGGTATTTTTGGATGAAAGATATATCATTATCGGTCAGTGTAGATCCAAGATCAGAGTGCACGCTCTGTGCAGTCTGATCCTGATCTACACTGTCCGCAAAAGGTCAGTGAGTCGCGCTAAGCAGCCCAAGGGTTAACATTTTTTTCATACCTATCAAAACCACGTGTTTGGATCATTGCAATTATTGTTATAATGGAAACAGTGCCGTATAATTATGATCCTTTGGTGGTCCCCTATTAGATTTACAGACAGAATACCGTCCCGTTAAAAATCAAAGCACTGAAAGCACTGCTGAGGTGGGATGCGTTCAATCCAACTGAAGTCGAAAATCCATGTGTTAGACCAAATATGCATGTAGTGCTGCATTGTATGTCAAAAAGAGTTGTACAGAAAAATTAACATTTGAAGAACGTTAGCTTTATATAAGTAATGCATCGGATTTACATTGCATTTGAATTTTTACTTGCCCGATCGCTTGCTTGCCAGTGTATTTAATTGAATCTACAAAACAACTGATTCAGCTTCCCTACTTCTCAGCTTCTCAGTTTACAATATGATATTTTCATGTCACTTCTGATATTTTCATACACACCTGATTGATTACTATACCGGTTTTCCGAGATTTCTCAAATAAATCTCGGAACACGTTTGCTATTTTCGAACTACGGGTATTTGCTTTTAGCCAAACCAAAACAGAGACTGGCAAAATTTACTTGGAAAACCTGGGCGTTACCACGGCACGTCTGTTTTTTCTCAATTATGTCTCAAAGAGTCAGGATATTTCTAAAGCAGGCGATTAGCAAAAAGCCCTGAAAGAAGGGACAGACGTTTCTGGTCTTTTTTTAATAATTACTTTGTTCTATATGGGGTTAATTGCATTTTTTTTTTTTTTTTTTTTTTTGCAGCAGCAGCAAAAAAAAAAAAAAAAAAAGAAAACATAATTCGACTGATAGAGTAGTTACCATAAATCGAAAAGACAGTCGTCGCCAGTGTAAGTTTAATTTAGCACCTCTGGCCAAAGGCCAGTGAGCTTATCCTTAGTCCATCATATGCGTTAACGAGCGTCCTTAAACTTTTTTTCTAAACCATTTCCTTCTGTGAGACTACTGAAATTTGAAAACTTGACAGATATGATCCTACAGTGGTCTTTCTAAGATTAATTAAAAAGAAATGACACCATCCAGAAGCTTTTTAAACAAAGTATATAGGATCACGTATCCGCCTATTTTTAAAAGGTGCATGTATATGTAGAAAGCAATTTGAGCTTCAGCAAGCCAATAAGAAACCACTGAATTATTCAAAAGGAAACGCTGCTCTTTTTGCTTTTAGAAGGCAGCCAGACAGCTCAGATCAAAATATTACAAGGTGTTTGATAGCAATCCCAACAAATGGTTTCACCATTTCAGAGTTCTATAATTTGACGAGTGTGTTGAGGGGTTATTTCCGTGTAATTACTATAAGCTTAAGCTTCGGGATGGAGTCAAGTTCTTTAAATTAATTCTTAGGAAGATGACTGTAGGGTCACATGGTAGAACGATTACGCCTCTTCCAAACAATGGCGTTGCGTCCGTAATGCACAATATGCAAGTACGTAATGAAGAAAAAATGGAAAAAATATTCTTAACATTATCACTTATAGAATAACTTCATCTTCATCACTAACTTAAACTTTTTTAATGAAATTTCCAACCAATAGTAAAAGGTCAAATATTGTGATTGCATCCAATAGATCAGACTGCACATTCACGCTGACTGTAAAAGCGCATGGCGTCCCGCATGGCAGCCTAAGGGTGAACTATTGCTTTTTTAGACCACAAAATGATTCTAAACTCCTGGTTACGGCTCTGCTAATGTGACTGAAATAATGTTGAAACGATGTTAACCCTTTACCAAACAATCCTGACTTTTAACGACCCTACAGAAGACGATCTTTGAAAACATTGTGAGAAAAAGGAGAAAGTGCTGGTTACCAGCATTTTCTCCTTTTGCCACAATGTTTTCTGGGTTCTCAAGCACACTTCACACCATTTGAGCAACAATAGGCATGTGCAAATTTTCTTAATGGTTCCAAAGTTTCGTCGTCTGGTAAAGGGTTAATCACCAAGCAGATGATATTTGTCTTTGAATTTTAACAGGGTATAGGGAAGCTCGAAATGGATGTAAAAGTCGAAAGAAAGAAACTATTTAAAGGAAGCAATGTAGTGTTTAGAAAGGACGAAATGGTTCCATCTAACTGAAGCTCTACACGTACAACACTTGAAGTGCCAAAGTGAAATGCAAGAGCAACAGTTTCAAAAATTCAACTTTTGCATGCCACTGTTTAATTTTCTCTTACTTTTTTGTTAGAATCATCTTCTACCAAATGCAGATGACATATTTGCTTAGCGTGTGTGTTCAATATGGATATCCAAGGTCCCTTTTTTAAAACCCTTTACCAAACAACCAAGAGTTCTAACATCCCTGAGAAGAAAAGCTTCTGAAAACAGTGGGAAAAGGAGAAAATGCTGGTAACCAGCATTTTCTCCTTTAACCACAATGTTTTCTACCAGTTCAAAACCAATCCCAACATTTGATCCACATTTAATATGTCGTCTGCAGCTGCTTCCAATTTGGACAAGTCTGAAATTTTGTCGTCTGCTTAAGGGTTAACTGTTATTGTCATTTATTTTAAACATTTTTGTTTGTGTTGAACCCGTATCTTATTGACTCTCTTGATCCCGATGAATAGTCGAAGGTGTCGTTGATATTTCTGTCATTTACATATAGGGCATTCCTTTAACACACAATTTTGTGGACCCCGGTAGCGCGGTCGTTGGCATACAGGACTTGAGAACAGGGGTTGCTGGTTCGAATCCCCAGCTTGTCCAATTTCTTTCTAAGGATGATAGTCGTTTCAAGAAGATTCATTCCTCTCTCCATGCTGATCATTGTTTTCACGATGGTCACGTGGGAAAGCAACCAGTGGCTTGGAAAGAATTTTACGCGAAGTACTAGTAAAAGAAACTCCAGGAAAGCATGCATAGGCGCGTGGACTGCCACGATACAACTAAAATAAGGTTGAAAACTGCCTGAAACACCGTACAATCAATCAATCACTACAACTCAATCCCCAATTTTAACGACCCTGAAGAAGAAGCTTTTGGAAAACAGCATTTCCTCCATTTCCAACAATGCTTTCTACTCTATCAAAGACAGAAGTCATTATTTGAGCTACATTTATTTTGTCGTTTGTAAATGCTTTCAATTTGGTTCAGTCCAAATGTTCGACGTTCGGTAAAGAGGCATAATATGATTGATAACCTTTTGTTTTTATCTAACAAGTAACTCTAAAAACGATAAAAACAAGGTTTGTCGAGTTTTCATTGCTTTTCAATGACAAGCTCAGTACTAAAGTTATACGAGGTGAAATAATAGACGAAAAAAAATCTTAAAAAAGACTTTACCTTTCTTTTTATTTTTCCAAAGTTTTTAACACTAAAATCTTAATTTACAATACCAGTATTTCTTCAAGGCAATCTTGCATTGCTGTATACATGTAAACTCTTTGATTCTTACCAGACTATAGCATTTAGATATGTCCACACTGAAAACATTCGCAGATAAAAAAATAGATGTTCCTTAGATCATAGAATGTTTTTGAAAGGGTATGGAATATTGTGGGAAAAGAGGAAAGGCTGTTTACCAACATATTTTCCTTTCCCAACAATTCTTTGACTTTTCACCAACGTCAAAACTCTACACTTGTCCAAATTGAAAGCATTTACAAACAAACAAAACATAGTCCAAATGATAGTATCCATCTTTAACTCTTTACCAACACAACTTTAGACACCTTCAATTTCAAAGCAGTGGCAGACGACAAACTTAATGCGGCTATAATGATGAGACTGGTCTCTGAAAGGGTAGAAAGCATTCCAGAAAAAGGAGAAACTGCTTGTTATCGGTATTTTCTACTTTTCCCAGAATAATTTCCAGAGCCTTTTCTTCAGGGTCGTTAAAAATGTGGTCGTTTGGTAGAGGATTAAAAGAGTGTAAAAAATTGTGGGAAAAGGAGAAAATGCTGGTTAGCTAGACTTGTCAAAATTGAAAGCATCTACAAATGACCAACCGAACATAGTGTAAATGATGATTTCTATCTTTCAAAGGGTTTGAACATTAAGGAAAAAGGAGAAAACGCCGGTTAGCAGCATTTTTCTTTTTCGTCCACAATGTTTCCTGAAGATATCTATAGCAGGATCGTTAATATAGCAGGAATGTTTGGCAAGGGGCTTTTGCTTCAAGTTCTCTAAAAAGCAGTATTCTTTGGAAAAGTATTAAATGTTCATTTGTGGTTCTGGAAAAGTATTAAATGTTCATTTATGGTTCTCAAATGATTATAAAGAATAACTCACTTAATTTCTTGAAGATTTTTACTGAAAATGAGTTTCTAATATTTTGCACTTATTGTGCTCTCTGAAACTTTTTGTGAAATGAATTACCAAGTATCAGATGAAAATTTTAAAATCATATTTCCAATATTTATTTGAGACAAGAGGAAGTGTTGGCAAAAAAAATGCTTGCAAATTTTTTGAAACATTTTTGAATTTGTTACTTTCGCCATTTAGTTAGATAATGTGAGCATTTTAACATATTTCTTTACAAGCGGACAAAATTTTAGACTTGCCCAGATTTAGAGCATTTACAGATGACCAATCTGAACATGTCCAAATGATGGGATTCGCCTTCGAAAACGTAGAAAAAATCGTTTAAAAAAAGGAAAAACGTCGTTAATGCATAGTGCGCCAATCACAACTTAACCTGTTTGTTGAAAGTAAACATCAAGATCCGTCTTCTTTTTCCTTACACTATACAACAACAAATATCTGGCCGAAACGCAATCCATTTGCGAGTCTCTATGAATGCAAACCAACACCAAGCACTCATAGAAAGTGTATTAAACGGAGATTGTACAAATGTAGTCTTGGACTGCACTCTTCTCTTCCCTACCACTGGTCTCTTTAACATAAATTCCCGTGAAATAACAATAGGCTAAAGCATGGCACATAAATGGAGGTGAAGGATTCTCAATTTATTTTGCCTCTTACTATGTAGTGTCCATGATTTCTGTTGTAGTAGTGGGTGCTACACTGTGTCCATGGTTTCTGTTGTAGGGGTGGGTGGTAAATATTACAGTGGTTTCTGTTGTAGTAGTGAGTAGTCCAAAGTGTCTATGATTTTTGTTGTAGTGGTGGGTTGTACACTGTGTCCAGGGTTTCCGTTGTAGTGGTGGGTGGTACAAAGTATCCATCATTTCTGTTGTAGTAGTGAGTGGTACATAATGTCCATGGCTTCCGTTGTAGCGGTGAGTGGTACATAGTGTCCATGGTTTCCGTTGTAGTGGTGGGTGGTACATAGTGTCCATTGTTTCCGTTGTAGTGGTGGGTGCTACATGGTATTGATGATTTCTGTTGTAGTAGTGGGTGGTACATAATGTCCATGGCTTCTGTTGTAGGTGTGGGTGGCACATAGTGTCTATGATTTTTGTTGTAGTAAAGGGTGGATCTTTTTCATACCTAAACAAGATAAATATAACTACTATTTTTTGTTAAACCATCAACCCTATAGTGGGCTGACTAAATCACCCAACAATGCGAAGCAATGAATTGTATTTCAGCCATGTAAGATTTCTCATGTATCCAACTGCAAAGTAAGCTCGCAATGGCCATTTTTTCAGTAGTACAATACTATCTCAATCCGTAATTATTATGCCCATCACTACTATGGTTTAAGACGCTGTAGATCAAGGTTGGATCATACACAGTGTCAATCTCTTTACCACATCAACAATAATGTAGACTTATCCGAATTGAAAGTATTTGCAGACGACAATTTGAATGTGGCTCAAGTGATGGATTTCTCTTTGATAGGATAGAAAACATTTTAGAAAAAGGAGAAAGTCTTGCTTACCAGCATTTTCTGCTTTTCACATAATATTTTCAAAAAGGCTTCTTTCTCAAACTCGGGTTTGTGTGGTAAAGGGCTATATCATCCAATAATATGTAATAAAAACTGCTCTGACTTTGTTATACTTATTCACTTATATTTATTTATATAACTATTTACAAAAGCAAAAACCAAGTTGATAACCCTTTGAAAGAAGGCCTTTGTAAACATACTTGGAAAAGGAGAAAATGTTAGTATCTAATTTGTTGTCTGCAAATACTTCTAACTTCTCATTTGGTAAAGTGTAGAAACAGGTTTGTTTTTATCATGTGTTTCATTTTTCTGCCGTTTTCCAAGTACAAGAAGATGTTCAAAAATATGATGCAAAAATAGATAAAGGGTGACAAACAAAATAATAAAGGATTGATTGAATGGTATTTTATGTCACTTTCAGTATTATTTCAGTCACGATGACAGCTCAAATATGTATATGTTTCCTGGGTTTCACCAGTAGTGTCTTGCCCAAGGACACTCACACGAGAGACCCAGTGGATCAACTGAGGCTCGAACCCGGAGCCTCCAGGTCACGAGTCCTACACTTGCACTTTATAACTGAGCCACGCAGGACCTCCAAAATGATTATAAAGTCTGATACATAAGACAATAGACTAAATCACAAAAGACATATCTTCTTCAGGTGCACATCAATGATGACTATTATTATTATTGTTTTATCATTATTTATCATTTTTCATTTATTTATTATTTCTTTTTTTCTTTCTTTTTTTTTTTTTTTTTGAAAGAAAACATGAATAAAATAAAAATAAAGTCAACTTCTTTTTTAAATGAGAATACAGCTTTTGTAGAAAGCTGAGGGAGACTAATGTACTACCATATCCTTGATATTTTCATAAGCTAGTTACATAAGGTATATCCTCTTCATGTGCTCATCTATGATTCATTTTTTAAAAGGATCAACCCTTAATTTTTAATGAGAATACAGCTTTTGTAGACAGTTGAGGGAGATTGATGTATTACCAGATCCTTGATATTTTCATAACTAGTCTTATGTCAACCATCACACATTTGGCTGGGTTTTATGATGTTTCATCAGTCTGTCTGCTCTGAAAGTAGAAAAGATTAAAGGTCAGGAGCAAGCCACATCTCCATGTGGGTCAAATTTATCACTAGCTGCTTACATGTATTTCACCTATTAACATTAATTACAATGAAATGAATGGACCAGAAGCTAAACATGGTTAGATAAACAAATACAATGACGGAAAAGGTTTAAACAAACAAAGCATGTTTAGACAGATATATACAACAAACTTACTCATATTTTCAAGACAAATACATACATGACATAAAGTAAATTCAAAGCACGGTTACAGAAATATGAAAAAAAAACCTTACTGAATATTTCATGAGAAATACATACACGAGATGAAGCAAACTGAAACCACGGTTAGAAAAATATAAAGGAAACCTTACTGAAATTTTCAAGAGGAATAGATCCACATACACAACATATAGCAAATATAAATCATGGTTCGACAAACATAAACAAAACCTTGCTACAATTCATATAGGAAGTATATTCACAGGGTAACCCAAATACTGAGTATGATTAGACAGGTATTTACAAGAACTTATTCATATTTTTAAGACTATTCCATACATGAGATAAAGCAAATTAGAAGCATAAAGCTAGAGATATATAAACCAGAACTTACTGAAATTTTCAAGAGGAGTACATACAGGGGAGATTAAAATTCCTGCCAAGGCTAGACAATGAAGAACAAAACTTGATAAGTTAACAGAGTAAACGAATAAAAGAGATCATACTCTAGGTATTCTTTCCGAATAAAGTAATTATGATCCGCTCTATTTTCGGGTGGGATCTGCTTGATGAAAATTAAAACCAACTGATACAATCTGTAAAAAACTCTGAGAACTGTATTTAGAAAAATATTTCAATGCAAGCCACGTTTGGCCATTTTAAAACTTTTATCTGCATTTTGGGTTTAAAAACCAATGAATAAGAGCAGGGTAAAATATTTTGATTCGGACAAGGTTGGATCATCTTGAAAAAAATTATCAAGGTACCTCCAAGGTTAGTATTCACACAAATGGATAAAAGCGGTGAAAACTTCAGTACTTTTTTTGAAGTTAATTTTTTTCTGGCTAGGTTCTTACATTTTAAATTTTTTTAGAGGGACCTGGTGAGTAGTAAAAGCAACGGATAATAGAGGTAAAAATCCTGATACTTTCTTTTCTGTTTATGTGTAAAATATTTCGATCCTGGCTAGGTTCAGCTTTGAAACCATTGAGGGACCTCCCATGTGAGTGCGAAAATTAATGGATAAAAGCGGTAAAAAGTCCGAGTACTCTATGAGTCTAACATTTTGATCCTGTTTATGTTCAGCTTTTTAAAACCGCTAACATTGGCCTCCCTGATCCGTGTTATAACCGATAGATAAAAGCGGTAGAAACTTTGAAAGCTCTTATTTCTGTATAAAATGTTTTGATGCCAGGTTAGTTTGGCCATTTTAAAACTTCCTTCGAGGGATCTCCTGGTGGGTATTAAACCCAATGGATAAAGCCTGTGAAACTCAGAGAACTCTTTTGAAAGACTAAAGTTATTTCATCCTTGTTATGCCAGCTATTCTAAAACTTTTCTCAAGAGATCTCCCTGGTAGGTGTAAAAAGCAACGGATAAAAGCAGCTAAAACTTTAGACCCTTTTATTTCAATTTAAAACATTTTGATGCCAGCTTAGTTTGGCCATTTTAAAACCTTTATTGGGGGACATCACTGTTGGTATTAAAACAACGGAGAAAAACGGTAAAAACTCCAAGTACTCTTTCTTAATGGGTAAAATATTTTCATCCTCGCTAGGTTCTGTTATTTAAAAACTGTTATCGTTTGATCTGCCTTGTAAGTATTTAACAAAATGAATAATACTGGTAAATTTGTTTGTTTGTATTGGAGTTTAACGCCATTTTAATATCATGGCGGTCAGCGACGCACCTATGTGCTTCCTGGCTTTCTCACACCAGTACTGACACAATAATACTGGTAAAACTCTGAGAACTTGTTTGTTGTTGCTGATGTTTGTTTATGAGTAAGATATTTTAGCTAGGGACGGCCATTTTAATTTTTTTCTCAACGAAGCTCCCTGTTGACTGTTAAAACCAATGAATAAAAGCAGTAAAAACTCCGAGTGCTATTTTATTAAGTAAAACATTTTTATCCTAGTTTTGTTCAGCAATTTTAAAGACCTTTCTCAAGGGACCTCCCATGTGAGTGTTTAAAAAAAATGGATAAAAGCGGCGAACACTCCGAGTGTTCTTTTTTTAGGGTAAAATATTTTCATCCTTGTTATATTAAGCTATTTAAAACCTTTCTCAAGGACTTCCCTGTGGAGTGTTCAGACCAATAGCTAAAAGCGTTAAAAAACTCTGAATACTCTTTTATTTCGGTAAATATTTTTATCCTTGTTTTGTTCAACGATTTTAAAACCATGTCTCAATGACCTCCCTGATGAGTGATAAAGCAATGGATAGAAAAAGTAAAAACTTTGAATACTCTTATTTTAAGACAATATAGTTTAATATTAGCTAAGTTTGGCCATTTTAAAACCTTCATCGAGGGACCTACCTGGTGAGTATTAAAACCAACGGATAAAAACAGGTAACTTCAAGTCCTCTTTTTTGGGGTAAATGGGTAAAATATTTTTATTTCAGCTAGGTTTTGCCACTTTAAATATGTTATTGCGGAACCTGCTTGTTGAGTATTTAAACTAACGGACGAAAGTCGTCAAAACTTTGAACAATATTCTTTTAGGGTATTTTTTAATCCCGGCTAGGTGCTGTCATTTTAAAACTACTATCGTGGAACCTGCTTTTTGAATATTAAAATCAATGGATAAAATCCGTAAAAACCTTGAGGACTGACTCTATTTTACCTGTATCAAGGCACTTCTCTAATTACTATTAAAACCAATAAATATTATGAGCAAATCTCATGGCACTCTTTAAAGAAATATGTATATTATTCCCGACTTGCTTCTCCTATTTCAAATGGCTTATCAAGGGATCATTCATTATTCGTAAATCCATATTATAGATAAGCTCATTCGAAGTATGGTTAGATACATGTAACTAATACAGTAATAAGGCTAAACTAAAATAACTAAAAAAACTGATCATAATTGGGACGAGAAGCACATGTATGAGATCGAGGAAAGTCAAAGCATGGTTAGTGAAATATAAACATATAAACATATAACATGAGAAATACATACAGGAGATAAGCTAATAAGAAGCACGCTTAGACAAATATAACTTAAAACTTATCATGATTTGGATGACAAGCACATACATGAGATACGAGAAATCCGAAGTATGGTTAGTGAAATATAAACACAAACTGAATGAAGCTTACATGAGACCTACATATAGGAAACAAAATAAATTCAAAATGGGCTTAGCAAAATATAAACACCCATCTTACTGAAATTTTCATAAGAAAGACATTCACTAGACATGGCCAATAGAGAGCATGGTCGGTAAATTAATGCACAATCTTACTGAAATTTTATTAAGAATGCATAAAAGCAAAAAAAAAAAAAAAAAAAAGAAACCGAATTCAAAGCATGGTTAGATAAATACAAACAAAAACTACTAGTAACTACAGTTCTAATGCCTAATATATACACAAGATAAAGCAAAGTTAAAGCATGGTGAGAGAAATATAAAGAAAAACTAGACAAAGTAAATTCAGGCACGATTTGAGATATACAGTGCAAACAAAATTAAATGCAATATTTGAATATTATAAATACACGAGAAATCTCATAATTGAAAGCAAGCTAAAACAAAAACAAGCAAAAACATTTTCATGAGACAAACATGATACGCGTATTAAAGCAAGTTCAAAACATTTGAAACTAACGGCAATTTTAATGACAAATACATACAATATACAAGCAATTCTAAAGCATTGTCAGAGAAATCAGAAACATTAACAAAAACTAACTGCAATTTTGATGACAGACACATACCTAAAATAAAAGCAAAAACAACGTAATGATTTACACCTAAAATCTGATAAATTCAACCCACCTCTTTCCTCATTCCTCAAGCTGTCGTTATATAGCATCTTCCATGTTGAAATCTAAAAAAATGATAAAATATCAGATCAGCACTTCTGTTTACATGTATGCCAAAGTATTTCAGTCTTTCTATAATGGCTCATTTACTCAGTTTTTAAACCTAGCTTTCATAAGTATTAAGCTGGGGCATTGCCGTGCACTGCACAAAAGTACTCCGATAATACTCATGCAACAAAACATGTGGGGGATGGAAGGCTTGACTGCAGAATTTTTTCATTATAGATAAACTCATCGCCTCAACTCTTTACTAAATGACAAAAATTTAGACTGGTCCAAATTGAAAGCACTTGCTGATGACATATTAAACGTCACTAAAGCATAAAATTTGTCATTCAAAGGGTAGAAAACATTCAGGGAAAAGACGAAAATGATTGTACTACCATTTTCCTCTTTTCTCATGTCTTAGTAACTGGCACCTTTTCAAGACTAATTCTAGCAATTTTGTTATCTGAAAGTGCTTTCACATCTTTACAAGCCATCACATTTAATGACCTGTCCATAGTAACTCTTTATCAAACGACAAGATTTTAGACTGGTCCAAATTGAAAACCCTTTGCAGAAGACAAAATTAAAGGTCACCAAAATGACCAAATTTGTTCTTGATATAGCAACCAGCATTTTCTTTTTGCACAATGTTTTTCAAAATCCTTCTTTCTCAGGGTGGTTTAAAGTCGAGATTATTTGGTGAAGTGTTTGGTAAAGTGTTCAATGCATTTTTCATGTTCACGGACATCATGTAAATTAACTAGGGCAATTTGATTAGTAACCCATGCAAAGTGGGTAATGATTCAATGATAAATAGAAACATTTTCTCATGTTAACTTGACTAATCAAGCAGACGATAAAGATCAAAGATCAGGCTTTATATTCCGGTCTTAGCCTAGTTTCGCCAATCGCACAGAAAAGATTTATGTCTCTCCTTTTTCAATGAAAAAAAGTTTTTTGTAAAAAGCTGGAAAAGATTGATGCAATGCAGATTCTTGGCTTTTGTTGACAAATATTTCATAATTATAACAAATGGTCCGATACCTTTTAGCAATTCAGTCTTTAGTCCTTAACCCTTGGTCCTAGTTATTGATATTTTGATAAGCTAGTCTATCGCAAAATACCATCCATTGTATATCTGTCTTCTTTCCATTACATCCTTCTGTTTGCTCTAAAAGTAGATAGAAAATAGGGTAAGGAGCTAACTATATCTCCATGTGGGTCAAAATAATCGGCAGCTGCTTACATATACTGAATCAAAGAAACATTAGTTACCACATACTGACATAATTATTATGCACTGTTTTATATATACTTCATACTCTAAGCCAGACAAGATTGTTTACTTAACACAGTGTGGCCACTCAATGGAATGGAATGACTTTTAAAAACCAATGGATAAAAGCGGCAAAACTTCGATACTCAAATTTTACGGTAAAATAATTTTGATGTAAACCAAGTATGGCAATTTTAAAACTTTCATTGAGGGACGTCACTTGTTCAGATATTTTATAAACCTTTCTCAAGGGACCTCCCCTATAAGCAAGGTCCATGGTGATTGTTAAAACCAATGGATAAAAGCAGTAAAATCTCCGAGTGCTCTTTTATTGGTGAAAAACGTTTTTATCCTTGTTTTGTTCAGCTATTTAAAAAAGATACTGTCTCAAGTGACCTCCCTGTTTAGTGTTAAAACCAATATATAAAAGTGGTAAAGACTCCGAATACTCTTTTATTATCATAAAATATTTTCATCCTTGTTTTGTGCAGCTATTTCTAGAAAAAAAAAAAAAAAAAAAAAAAAAACTTTCTCAAGGGACCTCCCTGTTGAGTGTTAAAACCATCGATGAAAGCGGTAAAAATTCCGATAGTCTTTTATCGGGGTAAAATATTGATATAAGTTTATATTCAGATATTTTAAAACCTTTCTAAAGGGAATTCGCTGTTGACTGTTAAAAGCAATGGAAAAAATGGTAACAATTTTAAGTGCACTTTCATTAGGGTAAATTTTTTCTATCGTGTTTTTTTTTTTTTTCTGTTATTCTAAAAACCGCTCTAAAGGGACGTCCCTGCTAAGTAAGGTCCCCGGTGACTGTTAAAATAGATGAAAACGGTAAAAACTCACAGAGCATGGCTAATTCAATGAATTATTCTCTGGCACGAGCATGTAGGATCTGACAAAAGTTGGTATGTAAGATGTTTTTTCAAACCAGTCTAGTAACATTTTATTAACTCCTATCCTGCAAAATAAGTACTACTAAAGTACTATTCTATTAGGGTAAAATGTTTTTATTCTTATTTGTTCAGCTATTAAAAAAAGTTTCTCAAGGTCCCTGGTGAGTGTTAAAGCCAATGGATAAAAATGGTAAAAACTCCAATTACTCTTTCATTGTCATTAAACATTTTCATCCTTGAGTTGTTCAGCTATTTAAAAAAAAAAAAAAAAGAAAAACCTTCTCAAGGGGCCTCCTTGGTGAGTGTACTTAAAAGCGGTAAAAAACTCAGCTGTTCTTTTATTCGGGTAAAATATTTTTATCTTTTTTATAATCAGCTATTTAAAAAATTTTTCAAGGGACTTCCATATGGACAGTAAAAACATTGCATCAAATAAAGAAACGGTAAAAACTCCAAATGCTCTTTATTACGGATAAATATTTCTATCCTGGTTTTGGTCAGCTATTTTAAAATCCTTTCTCAAGGGACCTCAATGTTGATTGAGGTCCATGGGAGTGTTAAAACCAATGGATAAAAGCGGTAAAAACTCCCATTACACTTTTATAAAGGTAAAATATTTTTATCCTTGTTTTAAAACCAATGGATAAAAGCAGTAAAAGAAAACCCGGTGCTCTTTTATTATGGTAAAATATTTTCAACTGTTTTAAAACCTTTCTTGTGGAACTTCCTTGCGGACTGTTAAAACCAATGGATAAAAGCGGTAAAAAACTTCGGTGCTCTTTTGTCCATCTATATATTCTCTCAAATGACCTCCCTGCTGAGTATTAAAAGCGGTAAAAACTGTGAAAACTCTTTTATTAGGGTAAAAAACATTTTTATCTTTGTTTTGTTCAGCTATTTTAAAAAGTCCTTCTCAAATGACCTCCCTGGTGTGATAGCTAGTGGATAGAAGCGATAAGAACTCCGAGTACTCTTTTATTGAGGTAAAACATCTGTATCCTTGTTTGTACAGCTTTTGAAAAAAAAAAAGTTTCTCGAAGGACATCGCCGGTAAGTGTTAAAACCAATGGATAAAAGTAATAAAACTCCGAGTACTCGTTTATTAGGGTAAAGTATTTTTTCATTGTTTTTTACAACTATTTAAAAAAAAATTTTTTTTTTCTCGAAGTAACATCGCCGGTGAGTGTTAAAACCAATGGATAAATGTAGTACAACTCCGAGTACACTTTTTTTTTTTATCATTAAAATAGTTTCATCCTTATTTTGTTCAGCTATGTCTAAAAAACACCCTTTCTCAAGGGACCTCCCTGTTGAGTGTTAAAACCAATGGATAAAAGCGGTAAAAAAAAAAAAAAAAAAACCCGGTGCTCTTTCATTCAGGTAAGAAAATAAAAATGATTGTTATATGAAGCTATTTTAAAGCATTTTTCATGGAACTTCGTTGTTGACTGTTAAAACCAATGCATTAAAGCGGTGAAAAACTTCGGTTCACTTTTATTCCGGTAAAATATTTCTATCCCTGTTTTGTCTAGCTATTTAAAAAAAAAAAAAAAAAAAAACTTCCTCATATGACCTCCCTTCTGGGAATTAAAATCAATGGATAAAAGCGGTAAAAACTCCGAGTACTCTTTTATCAGCGTAATATGTTTTTATCTTTGTTTTGTTCAGCCATTTCAAAAGAAAAGCCTTTCTAAAATGACCTCCCTGGTGAGTGTTAAAACTAATGGCCAGAAGCGATAAGAACTCCGAGTACTCTTTTATTAAGGTAAAATATTTGTATCCTTGTTTGTATAGCTATTTCAAAAAAAAACAAAAAACTTTCTCGAAGGACATCGCCGGTGAGTGTTAAAACCAGTGGATAAAAGTGATAAAACTCCTAGTACACTTTTATTACCATAAAAAAATACTTTCGTCCTTGTTTTCTTCAGCTTTGTCTAAAAAACAACCTTTCTCAAGGGACCTCCCTGATGGGTATTAAAATCAATGGATAAAAGCGGTAAAAAACTCCCGTGCCCTTTTATTATGGTAAAACATATTTATCATTGCTATATTCAGCTATTTTAAAATTTTCTCATGGAACTTCCTTGTTGACAGTTAAAACCAATGCATAAAAAACGGTAAAAAATCCAGTGCTCTTTTATTCCGGTAAAATATTTCGATTCCTGTTTTGTATAGCTATTAAAAAAAAGAAGAAAAAAAAAAAAAACTTTTCTCACATGACCTCCCTTCTGACTGTTAAAACCAATGGACAAAAGCGGTAAACACTCCAAATACTCCTTTATTAGGGAAAAATGTTTTTTATCTTTGTTTTGTTCAGCTATTTTAGAAAAAAACCCTTCTCAAATGATCCCTATGGTGAGAGTTAAAACCAATGTATGGAAGCGGTAAAACATCCGAGTACTCTTTTATTAGGATAAAATATTTGTATCCCTGTTTTGTACAGGTATTCAAAATTAACTTTCTCGAGGGACCTCCATGGTGAGTGTTAAAACCAATTGATAAAAGTAGTCAAAACTCCGATTACCATTTTATTATCATAAAATATTTCATCCTTGTTTTATTCAGATATGTTGAAAACCTTTCCCAAGGGACCTCCGCGATGAGCATTAAAACCAATGAATAAGAAAGGTAAAAATCTCAGGTGTTCTTTTACTTTGGTAAACTATTTTTATCATTGTCATATTCAGCTATATTAAAACCTTTCTCAAGGTACTTCCTTCTTGACTGTTAAAACCAATCGATTAAAACGGTGAAAACTCCAAGTGCACTTTTATTACAGTAAAATATTCCTATTCTGGTTTTATTCAGCTATTTTAAACACCTTTCTCAAGAGATCTCCTTGGTGAGTGAGGTCCCTGGTGAGTGTTAAAACCAATGGATAAAAGCAGTAAAAACTCCGAGTGCTCATTTATTCAGGTAAAATATGTTTATCCTTGTTTTGTTCAGCTATGTTAAAAACCTTTCTCAATTGACCTTTATGTTGAGTGTTAAAACCATTGGATAGAAGTGCTAAAAACTCCCGAGTACTCTCTTTTGAGGGTAAAATATTTTTATCCTTGTTTTGTACAGCTATTCAAAATTAACTCTCATGAGGGACCTCCCTGGTGAGTGTTAAAAACAATGGAAAAGATGGTAAAAACTCTGAGTACTCTTTTATTATCACATTAATCATATTAATATTTTCATCCTTATTTTGTTCAGCTATCTTAAAAAAAAAAAAAAAAAAAAAAACTTTCTTAAGGTTCTTAAGGGAGCTCCCTTTTGAGAGTTATAACTAATGGAAAGAAAGCGGTAAAAACACTGGTGCTCTGCTCTTTGATTTGAGTACAACATTTTTATAATTGTTATATTCAGGTATATTAAAACCTTTCTCAATGGACTTCCCTGAGGACTGTTGAAAACAATGGAGAAAACGGTAAAAACTCCGAGTGTTCTTTTATAACGGTAAAATATTTCTATCCTGGTTTTGTTTAGCTATTTTAAAAACCTTTCCCAAGGGACCTCCCTTCTGATTAGGGTCCCTGGTGACTGTTAAAACCAATGGATAAAAGCGGAAAAACTCCGAGTACAAGTGACCTCACTGATGTGTATTAAAACCAATGAATACAAGCAATAAAAACTCCCGAGTATTCTTTTATTGGGGTAAAATATCCGTATCCTTGTTTTGTACAGTTATTAAAAAAAGGACTTTCTCAAAGAACCTCCCCAATGAGTGTTAAAACAATGGATAAAAGAGGTAAAAACTCCGAGTACTCTTTTATTATCATAAATAATTTTTATTCTTGTTTTATTCAGCTATGTTAAAAACCTTTCCCAAAGGACCTCCCTGGTGAACGTTTAAGTCAAAAGACAAAGGGGGTTAAATCAATGAATGAAAGCGGTAAAAAACTCCGAGTGCTCAGTTATTATCATAAAATATTTCCATCCTTGTTTTGTTCAGTTATCTTAAAAAACCCTGTCTAAAGGTACCTTCCCGAAGAGTGTTTAAATGTTAAAATCTATGGATAAAAGTTGTAAAAAAACCCGGTGCTATTTAATTAGGGTAAAATATTTTTATCATTGTTATATTGAGCTATTTTAAAATCTTTCTCAAGGGACTTCCGTATTGACTGTTAAAACCAAAGGATAAAAACGGTAAAAACTTCGAGTGCTCTTTTATTATGGTAATTTTTTTCTATCCTTTTTTTTATTCAGCTAGTTTAAAAACCTTTCTCAAGGGACCTTCCTGCTGAGTTTGGTCCCTGGTAATTGTTAAAACCAATCGATAAAAGCAGTAAAGCCTCCGAGTGCTCTTTTATTCAGATTAAATGTTTTTACCCTTGTTTCGTTTAGCTACTTTAAAAACCGTTTCTTAATTAACCTCACCGGTGAGTTTTAAAGCCAATGGATAGAAGCGGTAAAAACTCCCGAGTACTCTTTTATGGGGTAAAACATTTGTGTCCTTGTTTTGTACAGCTTTTTAATAGAAACACATTCTCGAGGGACCTCCTTGGTGAGTGTTAAAACCAATGGATAAAAGTGGTTAAAAACTCCGAGTACTCTTTTATCATTATAAAATATTTTCATCCTTGTTTCATTCAGCTATCTTAAAGAAACCTTTAGCAAGGTACCTACTTGGTCAGTGTTAAAACCAATGGATAAAAGCGGTAAAAAACTCTCGTGCACTTATATGACATTAGCTGTTTGAACGGCGTGTAGCACCACTACAAACAAAATCTACAAATATTTGCCACAGAACAAGCAAACATCTATCTTACTGAAATTTTCATTAAAAAGACATACACTAGACATAGCCTTTCAGACTATGGTCGCTAAATTATTACACAATCTTACTGAAATTTTATTAAGAAATGCTTAAACGCAACAAAACGAAATCAAAGCATGGTTAGACAAATACAAACAAATACTATTGCTAACTACAATTCTAATGCCAAACACATAAACAAATTGAAAGCATGATGAGAGAAATATAAACAAAAACTAGACAAAGTAAATTCAAGCACGATTTGAGATATACAGTGCAAACAAAATTAACTGCAATATTTGAATATTATAAATACATGGGTAAGCCTAAAATTGAAAGAATGCTAAGACAAAAACAAGCAAAAGCATTTTCATGAGACATACATGATACGCATGATAAAGCAAGTTCAAAACATTCGAAACTAACTGCAATTTTAATGACACATAATACAATATATAAGCAATTCTAAAGCATTGTCAGAGAAATCAGAACATTAACAAAAACCAAGTGTAATTTTGATGACAGACACATACCTAAAATAAAAGCAAAAACAAATAAGGATATACACCTAAAAATCTGATAAATTCAACCCACCTCTTTCCTCATTTCCCAAGCTGTCGTTATATAGCATCTTCCATGTTGAAATCTAAAAATGATAAAATATCATATCAGGACTTCTGTTTAAATGTATGCCAAAGTAGTTCAGTCTTCTCTACAATGACTCATTTACTCAGTATTAGGCTGGGGTATTGCTGTGCAGTGCACAAATGTACGCTGAAAATACTCATGCACTAAAACATGGGGCTGGGGACTAAACTGTAGGATTTTTTCATTATAGGTAAACTTATCGCCTAAACTCTTTACCAAATGACAAAATTTTAGACTGGTCCAAAATGAAAGCATTTGCAGACGACATATTAAACGTCACTAAAACATAAACTTTGTCAATCAAAGGGTTGAACACATTCTGTGAATAGAAGAAAATAATGATATTACCATTTTCCTCTTTTCTCATAATATTTAGGTCTTTTTCTCAGGGTCGTTAAAACTTTTTTTCAGGGTCGTTAACACTTAAGCAATCAGTCCTGTATTTTTACAGCCCGAGGACAGATGCTTTTGAAAACAAGGTGGGAATAGGACAAAATGCTAATAGCAGCTCTATTTTCCTTCTTTCCCACGATATTTTGGTAACTGGCACCTTTTCAAGACCAATTCTAGCAATGAATTTTGTTCAAAGCATTTTTCATGTTCATGGACATCATGTAAAATAACTAGGTCTATTTGATTAGTTACCCATGCAAAGTGGGTAACTAATACCTTTTTCAAAGGCAAAAAAAAAATATAATTCAATGATAAATAGAAATATTTTTTCTTGTTAGCTTGACTAATCAAGCAGTCGATAAAGATCAAAGATCAGGATGGATATTCTGTACAGTCCGCTCTTAGCCTACTTTCGCCAATCCCACAGGAAAGATTTATGTCTCTCTTTTTTCAATGAAAAAAAGTTTTTCTGTAAAAAGCTGGCGAAGGTTGGCACATTGCAGATTCTTGGCTCTTTGTTGACAAATTTTTCATAATTATAACAAATGGCCTGATACCTTTTAGCAATTCAGTCTTTAGTCCTTAACGCTTGGCACTTGTTTTTGATATCTTAATAAGCTAGTCTATCGCAAAATACCATCCGTTGTAAATCTGTCTTCTTTCCATTTCATCCTTCTGTTTGCTCTAAAATTAGAAAAAAATAGGGTAAGGAACTAGCTAAATCTCCATGTGGGTCAAATTTATCGGTAGCAGCTGACATAATACTTAATCAACGAAACATTAGTTACAAATACCATTTCCACATGCTGACATAATTATTATCTACTATTTTATATACACTTCACACTCTAAGCCTATATCCACTTCATACTTTAAGCCAGACAAGACTGTTTACTAAGCACAGTGTGGCCACTCAATGGAATGACTTTTAAAAATCAATGGATAAAAGCGGCAAAAACTTTGATACTCTTATTTTACGGTAAAATAATTTTGATGTAAACCAAGTTTGGCAATTATAAAACTTTCATCGAGAGACCAAGCAAGGTCCCTAGTGACTATTAAAACCAATAGTTAAAAGCGATAAAAACTCGGAGTGCTCTTCTGTTAGGGTAAAATGGTTTTATCCTTGTTTTGCTCAGTTATTTAAAAAAAAAATCCTGTCTCAAGTGACCTCCCTGGTTAATGTTAAAACCAATATATAAATGTGGTAAAATCTCCGAATACTCTTTTATTATCATAAAACATTTTAATCCTTGTTTTGTGCAGCTATTCTAAAAAAGGGAACTTTCTCAAGGGACCTCCCTGGTGAGTGTTAAAACCAATCGATAAAACTGGTAAAAAACTCCGGTGCTCTTTTATCAGGGTAAAATATATATATCATTGTTATATTCAGCTATTTTAAAACCTTTCTCAAGGGACTTCCCTGTTGACTGTTAAAAACAATGGAAAAAATGGTTAAATATTCGAGTGGTCTTTTAAAAGGGTAAAAATTTTCTATCGTGTTTTTTTTTTTTTTAGTTATGTTAAAAACCTTTCTCAGGGGATATCCCTGGTAAGTAAGGTCCCTGGTGTATGTTAAAATAGACAAAAGCGGTAAGAACTCCGAGGACTCTTCTATTAGGGTAAAATGTTTTTTATCCTTGTTTTGTTTAGCAACTTAAGAAAAAAAACTTTCTCAAGTAATCCCTGATGATTGTTAAAACAAAGGGATTAAAGTGGTAAAAACTCCGAGTACTCTTTTATTGTTTTATTGTCATTAAACATTTTCATCCTTGTTTTGTTCAGATATATAACAAACCTTCTCACTCTGGTGAGTGTTAAAACCAATTTATAAAAGCGGTAAAAAACTCAGGTGATCTTTTGTTCGGGTAAAATATTTTTGTCATTGCTATATTCAGCTATATTAAAACCTTTCTCAAGGGACTTCCCTCTTGACTGTTAAAACCAATCGATAAAAACGGTAAAAACTCCGAGTTCCCTTGGTGAGTGAGGTCCCTGGTGAGTGTTAAAACAAATGGATAAAGGCAGTTAAACTCGGAGTACTCTTTTATTAGGGAAAGTATTTTTATCTTTGTTTTGTATAGCTATAAAAAAAAAAAAAAAAAAAACATTCTCGAGGAACCTCCCTGGTAAGTGTTTAAACCAAAAGATAAAAGTGGTAAGAATTACTGAATACTCTTTTATTATTATATAAGAAAACAAAAAATCCTTGTTTTGTTCAGCTATGTTTAAAAAAACCCTTTCTCAAGGGACATCCCTACTGAGTGCTAAAACCAATGGATAAGAGCGGTAAAAAACTCCGGTGCTATTTCATTCTGGTAAAATATTTTCAGCTATTTAAAAAACATTCCTGGTGGAACTTCTTTGTTGACTGTTAAAACCAATGGATAAAAGCGAAAAAAAAAAAAAAAAAAAAAAACTTCGGGGCTCTTTTTTCCATGTAATTTATATTTATCCCTGTTTTTTTACAGCTACTTATTTTCTGTCTTAATTAATTTATCAAATGACCTTCCTGCCGATTGTTGTAATCAATGGACAAAAGCGGTAAAAACTACGAGTACTCTTTTATTAAGGGACCTCCGTGATGAGTGTTAAAACCCATTAATAAAAAGGTAAAAATCTCAGGTGCCCTTTTATTCTGGTAAAATATATTTATTATTTTTATATTCAGCTATTTTAAAATTTTCTCATGGAACTTCCTTGTTGACAGTTAAAACCAATGCATAAAAACGGTAAAATTCAGCGCTCTTTTATTCAGGTAAAATATTTCGATTCCTGTTTCGTATAGATTTAAAAAAAAAAAAAAACACACACACTTTCTCATATGGCCTCCCTTCTAAGTGTTAAAACCAACGGACAAAAGCGCTAAAAACTCAGCGTACTCTTTTATCGGGGTAAAATGTCTTTATCTTTGTTTTGTTCAGCTATATAAAAAAAAAAAAAACTTTCTCAAATGGCCTCCATGATGAGTGTTAAAACCAATGGATAGACGCGCTAAAACATCCGAGTGCTCTTTTATTAGGGTAAAATATTCTCATCCTTGTTTTGTACAGCCATTCAAAAGTAACTTTCTCGAGGGACCTCTCTGGTGAGTGTTAAAGCCAATGGATAAAAATAGTAAAACTCCGCGTACTCTTTAACTATCATAAAGATTGTCTATCCTTGTTTCATTCAGGTATGTTTAAAAATACCTTTCTCAAGAGACCTTCCTTATGAGTGTTAAAACCAATTTATAAAAGCGGTAAAAACTCTGGTGTACTTTTATTCGGGTATTTTTTTTTTTTTTTTTTTTTTTTTTTTAATAACTTTTATATTCAGCTATATTAAAACCATTCTCAAGGGACTTCCCTGTTGACACTTAAAAACAATGGATAACATCGGTAAAAACTACAAGTGTTCCTTATTACGGTTAAATATTTCTATCCTGGTTTTGGTTAGCTATTTTAAAAACCTTTCTCAAGGGATCTCAATGGTAAGTGAGGTCCCTAGTGAGTGTTAAAACCAATGGATAAGAGCTATAAAACCTCCAAGTACACGTTTATCAGATTAAAAAGTTTATATCCTTGTTTTGTTCGGCTATCTTAGGAAAGACGTTCTCACGTGATCTCCCTGGTGAATCTTAAAACTAATGGTTAGAAGCGGTAAAAACTCCGAGTACTCTTTTATTAGGTTAAAGTATTTTTATTCTTGTTTTGTACAGCTATTAAAAAAAAAAACTTTCTCGAAGGACATCGCCGGTGAGTGTTAAAGCCAACGGATAAAAGTAGTAAAACTCCGAGGTCTGATTTTTTATCATAAAAATATTTTCATCCTTGTTTTGTTCAGCTATGTATAAAAACACCCTTCCTTAAGGGACCTCCCTGTTGAGTGTTAAAACCAGTGGATAAAAGCGGTAAAAAAGCTCCGGTGCTCTTTTATTCTAGTAAAATAGTTTGATCATTGTTATATTCACCTATCTTAAAACGTTCCCATGGAACTTCCTTGTTGACTGTTAAAACCAATGTAAGAAAGTAGTAAGAAACTTCGGTGCTCTTTTTTTTCGGAAAAGTTTTTCTATCCCAGTTTTGTACAGCTATTTAAAAAAAAAAAGGGTGAGTGTTAAAACCAACGGATAGAAGCGGTAAAACATCCGAGTGCTCTTTTATTAGGGTAAAATATTCTTATCCTTGTTTTGTACAGCTATTCAAAATTAACTTTCTCGAGGGACCTCCATGGTGAGTGTTAACACCAATGGATAAAAGTAGTGAAAATTCCGATTACTCTTTTATTATCATAAAATCTATTCATCCTCGTTTCATTCAGATATGTTAAAAACCTTTCTCAAGGGACTTCCCTATTGACTGTTAAAACCAAAGGATAAAAACGGTAAAACCTCTGAGTGCTCTTTTGTTAGGGTAAGATATTTCTATCCTGTTTTTTTTTTTTTTTTTTTTGCTATTTTAAAAAACTTTCGCAAGGGACTTTCCTGGGGAGTGAAGCGCCTGGTGACTGTTAAAACCAATAAATAAAAACGCTTAAACTCCCGGTGCTCTTTTATTAAGGTTAAATGTTTTTTTTTATCCTTGATTGTTCAGCTATTTTAAAAACCGTTTCTCAATTTACCTCCCTGGTAAGTTTTAAAACCAATGGATAGAAGCGGTAAAACCCCCAGAGTACTCTTTTATCAGGTAAAATATTTGTGTTATTGTTTTATACAGCTTTTTAAAAGAAAACCATTCTCGAGGGTCCTCCCTCGGGAGTGTTAAAACCAATGGATAAAAGTGGTAAAAACTTCGAGTACTCTTTTATTATCATAAATTTTTTTCATCCTTGTTTTGTTCAGCTATCTTAAAAAAAAATTCTCAAGTGACCTACATGTTCAGTATTAAAACCAACGGATAAAAGCGATAAAAAAACTCCGGTGCTCTTATATGACATTAGCTGTTTAAAAGGCGTGTTAACTACAATACAAACAAAACTTACAAATATTTGCCACAGAACAAGCAAACACCTTTTTTACTGAAATTTTCATAAGAAAGACATATACTAGACATAACCAATTCAGAGTACGGTCGGTAAATTAAGACATAATCTTACTGAAATTTTATTAAGAAATGCATAAACGCAACAAAAGGAAATCAAAGCATGGTTAGACACATACAAACAAATACTACTGCTAACTACAATTCTGATTCCAAGTACATACGCAAGATAAGGCAAATTTAAAGCATGGTGAAATATATATAAAAAAAAGACTAGACAAAGTCAATTCAGGCACGGTTTGAGATATACAGTGCAAACAAAATTAACTGCAATGCTTGAACATATATAAATACACGAGAAATCTCAAAATTGAAAGCACGCTAAGATAAAAACAAGCAAAAGCATTTTCATGAGACAAACATGATACGCGTGATTAAGCAAGTTCAAAACATTCGAAACTAACTGCAATTTTAATGACACATACATACAATATACAAGCAATTCTAAAGCATTGTCAGAAAAATCAGAAACCTTAACAAAAACTAACCAAAATTTTTGATGACAGACACATACCTAAAATAAAGGCAAAAGCAAAGTAATGATTTACACCTGAAAATCTGATAAATTCAACCCACCTCTTTCCTCATTCCCCAAGTTGTCGTTATATAGCATCTTCCATGTTGAAATCTAAAAAAATGATAAAATATCAGATCAGCATCTCTTTAAATTTATGCAAAAGTGTTTCAGTCTCTTCTCCATAATGGCTCATTCACTCAGTTTTTTAATCCTAGCTTTCATCAGTATTAGGCTGGGGCATTGCAGTGCACTGCACAAAGACACTCTGAAAATACTCATGCAACAAAACACATGGGGGGGGGGCTCAACTGCAGGACATTTTCATTATAGGTAAACTCATCGCCTCAACTCTTTACCAAATGACAAATGATTGATTGATTGTGTGGTGTTTAACGCCGTTTTCAACATTATTTCAGTTATATCGCAGCGGCTAGTGCACCTGTCCATGCTTTCCTGGAGTTTCTTTTTACCAGTACTCCGCACAATTTTCTTTCCAAGCCACTGGCTGCTTTCCCTCATAACCATCGTCGAAACAATGGTCAGCGGTGAGAGAGGAATGAATCCTGTCGAAATGACTATCATCAATCCTCGAAAAGAAATTGGCACAGCCGGGGATCGAACCAACGACCTCCTGTTCTCAAGTCCTGTACGCTACCGACTGAGCTACGGGGCTTGGCCCAAAATTAATGACAAAAGTCTAGACTGGTCAAAATTGAAAGCATTTGCAGACGACAAATTAAACGTCAGTAAAACATAAACTTTTTCATTTAAGGTGTAGAAAATATTCTGTGAAGAGAAGAAAGTGATGGTATTAGCATTTTCCTCTTTGCTCATATTTACAGAAGGTATTTTTCTCATGATCGTTAAAACTAGAAATGTGTAGTAAAAGGTTAACACTTTAACAATCAGTCCTGTATTTTTACAGCCCGAGGAAAGATGCCACTGAAAACAAGGTGGGAAAAGGACAAAATGCTAATAGCAGCACTATTTTCCTTCTTTCCCACGATATTTTAGTAACTGGCACCTTTTCAAGACTAATTCTAGCAATTAATTTTGTTATCTGAAAATGCTTTCACATCTTACAAGCCATCACATTTAACGACCTGTTCGTAGTTACTCTTTACCAAAGGACAAGATTTTAGACTGGTCCAAATTGGAAGCATTTGCAGAGGACAAAATTACAGGTAACCAAAATGACCAAATTTGTTTTTGATGTAGTAGCTAGCATTTTCTTTTTACACAATGTTTTACAAAATCCTTCTTTCTCAGGGTGGTTTAAAGTCGAGATTATTTGGTAAAGTGTTTGGTAACGTGTTCAAAGCATTTTTTATGTTCATGGACATCATGTAAATTAACTAGAGCAATTAGATTAGTTACAAATGCAAAGTGGGTAAATTTGTCCTTTTTCAACCGCCAAAAATACAGTTAAATGATAAATAGAAACATTTTTTTTTTAGCTTGACTAATCAAGCAGACGATAAAGATCAAAGATCAGGATGGATATTCTGAACAGTCCGGTCTTAGCCTAGTTTCGCCAAGTGAACAGGAAAGATTTATGTCTCTCTTTTTTCAATGAAAAAAAGTTTTTTGTAAAAAGCTGGAGAAGGTTGGTGCATTGCAGATTCTTGGCTTTTGTTGACAAATGTTTCATAATTATAACAAATGGCCTGATACCTTTTAGCAATTCAGTCTTTAGTCTTTAACCCTTGGTCCTTGTTATTGATATCTTAATAAGCTAGTCTATCGTAAAATACCATGCGTTGTATGTCTGTCTTCTTTCTTTCTATTTCATCCTTCTGTTTGCTCTAAAATTAGAAGAAAAAAAATAGGGTAAGGGGCTAACTAAATCTTTATGTGAGCCAAATTTATCGGTAGCTGCTTATATATACTTAATCAATGAAACATTAGTTATCGATACCATTTCCACATGCTGACATAATTATCATCCACTGTTTTATATACACTTCACACTCTAATCCAGACAAGATTAAGCACAGTCTGGCCATTCAGTGGAATGACTTTTGAATAGCAATAAAATAAAAATGACAAAAGCTTTGATACTCTTATTTTACGGTAAAATAATTTTTATGAAAACCAAGTTTGGCAATTTTAAAACTTTCATCGAGGGACGTCATTTGTTCAGCTATTTTAAAAAACCTTTCTCAAAGGACCTCCCTGGTAAGAAGGTCCCTGGTGACTGTTAAAACCAATGGATAAAAGTGCTATAAACTCCGAGTGCTCTTCTATTAGAGTAAAATGTTTTTATCCTTGTTTTGTTCAGCTATTTTAGAAAAACTTTTCTCAAGTCATCTCCCTGGTGAGTGTCAAAACAAATGGATAGAACCAGTAAAAACTCCGAGTACTCTTTTATTAGGGAAAGTATTTTTATCCTTGTTTCGTACAGCTATTTAAAAAAAAAAAAAGAAACATTTTCGACGGACCTCTCTGGTGAGTGTTAAAACCAAAAGATAAAAGTGGTAAAAACTCTGAGTACCCTTTTACTATCATAAAAATATTCCCATCCTTGCTTTGTTCAGCTATAGCTAAAAAAGTCCATTTCTCACGGGAAATCTTTTTTGAGTGTTAAAACCAATGGATAGAAGCAGTAAAAAACTCCGGTACTCTTTTATTCTTGAAAAATATTTTCAGCTTTTTAAAATACATCTCTCGTTGAACTTCCTTGTTGCCTGTTAAAACCAATGGACAAAAGAGGTTAAAAAACTTCGGTGTTCTTTTATCTAGGTTATATATTTTTATCTCTGTTTTGTACAGCTATTTATTTTCTGTTTTAATGACTTTCTCAAATGACCTCCCTGCTGAGTGTTAAAACTAATGGATAGAAGCGGTAAAAACGCCGAGTACTCTTTTATTAAGGTAAACTATTTGTATCCTTATTTGTACAGCTATTTTAAAAATAAATTCTCGAAGGACATCGCCGGTGAGTGTTAAAACCGACGGATAAAAGTGGTAAAACTCCGAGTACACTTTTATTATCATAATTATTTTTTCATCTGTGTTTTGTTCACCTGTGTCTAAAAAAAAAACATCCTTTCTCAAGGGATCTCACAGCTGAGTGTTAAAACCAATGGATGAAAGCGGAGAACAAAACTCCGTTGCCCTTTTATTCTGGTAAAATATCTTTATCATTATTAAGCTATTTTAAAATCCTTTTCATGGAACTTCCCTGTTGATTGTTAAAACCATTGCATAAAAACGGTAAAATACTTCGGTGCTCTTTTACTCCAGTAAAAAATTTCTATTCCTGTTTTGCACAGCTATAAAAAAAAAAACACTTTCTCATGTGACCTCCCTTCTGAGTGTTAAAACCAATGGACAAAAGCTGTAACAACTCCGAGTATTTTTTTTATCAGGGTAAAACTATTTTATCTTTGTTTTGTTCAGTATTTACAAAAAAAAAAACTTTCTCAAATGACCTCCATGGTGAGTGTAAAAACCAATGGATAGAAGCGCTAAAACATCCGAGTACACTTTTATTAGGGTAAAATATTCTTATCCTTGTTTTGTACAGCTATTGAAAATTAACTCTCGAGGGGCCTCCATGGTGAGTGTTAACACCAATGGATAAAAAGAGTAATCACTCTGCATACTCTTTTATTATCATAAAATCTATTAATCCTTGTTTCATTCACATATGTTAAAAACCTTTCTCAAGAGACCTCCCTGATGAGTGTTAAAATCAATGAATAAAAAAGGTAAAAATCTCCGCTATTCTTTTATTGGGGTAAACTATTTCTATCTTTGCTATATTCAGCTCTATTAATACCTTTCTCAAGAGACTTCCCTCTTGACTGTTAAAAACAATCGATAAAAACGACATCCCTGATGAGTGTTAAAAACCAATGAATAGAAGCGATAAAAAACTCCCGAGTACTCTTTTATTGGGGTAAAATATCTGTATCATTGTTTTGTAGTTATTTAAAAAAAACTTTCTCGCATGATCTCCCCGATAAGTGTTAAAACCAATGAATAAAAGTGGTAAAAACTCTGAATACTCTTTTATTTTCATAAATCATTTTCATCCTTATTTTATTCAGCTATGTTAAAAACCTTTCTCAAGGGGCCTCCCTGGTGAGTGTTTAAGCCAAAAGACAGAAGAGGTTAAATTAATGAATAAAAAAATCTTTTATTATCACAAAATATTTCCATCTTTGTTTTGTTCAGTTATCTTTAAAAATAATAAGCTGTCTCAAGGTACCTCCCTGGTGAGTTTTAAAATCAATGGATAAAAGTGCTCGTTTATTAAAGTAAAATATTTCTACCCTGTGTGTGTGTGTGTGTGTGTGTTTTTTTTTTTTTTTTTTTTAACCTTTTCAGGGGACTTTCCCGGTTAGTGAGGCCCCTGGTGAAGCGGTAAAAACCCGCGAGTACACTTTTATTAGGGTAGAATATTTGTATCCTTGTTTTGCTATTTAAAAGAAAAACATTCTCGAGGGACCACCCTGGTGAGTGTTTAAACCAATGGATAATAGTGGTAAAAACTCCAAGTACTCTTTTATTATCATAAAATATTTTCATCCTTGTTTTGTTCAACTATCTTATAAAACCTTCCTCAAGGGACCTACATGGTCAGTCTTAAAACCAACGGATAAAAATGGTAAAAAACTCCAGTGCTCTTATATGGCATTCGATATTTAAACAGCGTGTAACACCAATACAAACAAAACATATGGATAGAAGCGGTAAAAACGCCGAGCACTCTTTTATTAGGGTAGTTTTATTCTTGTTTTTTACACCTGTTTAAAAAAAAGAATTCTCGAAGGACATCGCCGGTGAGTGTTAAAACCAACGGATAAAAGTAGTAAAACTCCCAGTACTCTTTTTTATCATAAAAAAAAAAATTATCCTTGTTTTGTTATGTCTAAAAAACACCCTTTCTCAAGGGACCTCCCTGTTGAGTGTTAAAACCCATGGACACAAGCGGTAAAAAACTCCGGTGCTCTTTTATTCTAGTAAAATAGTTTTACCATTGTTATATTCAGCTATTTTAAAACCTTTCCAATGGAACCTCCTTGTTGACTGTTAAAACCAATGCATAAAAACGGTAAAAAAGAATCGGTACTCTTTTATTCTGGTAAAATATTTCTATCCCTTTTTTGTACAGCTATTTAAAAAAAAAGTGAGTGTTAAAACCAGTGGATAGAAGCATCCGAGTACTCATTTATTAGGGTAAAATATTTGTATCCTTGTTTTGTACAGCTATTCAAAATTAACTTCCTCGAGGGACCTTCCCGTTGAGTCTTAAAACAAATGGATAAAAGTAGTAAAAACTCCGATTACGCCTTTATTGTCATAAAATATTTTCATCCTTGTTTCATTCGGATATGTTAAAACCCTTCTCAAGGGACCTCCCTGACGAGTGCTAAAAACAATGAATGAAACAGGTAAAAATCTCCGGTGCTATTTTATTAGGGTAAAACATTTTTATCATTGCTATATTCACCTGTATTAAAACCTTTCTCAAGGAACTTCCCTCTTGACTGTTAAAACCAATCGATAAAAACGGTAAAAACTCCGAGTGCCCTTTTATTACGGTAAAATATTTCTATTCTGGTTTTGTTCAGCTATTTTAAAAACCTTTCTCAAGAGACCTCCTTAGTGAGTGAGGTCCCTGGTAAGTGTTAAAACCAATGGATAAAAGCAGTTAAAACTCCTAGTACTCTTTTATTAGGGAAAGTATTTTATCCTTGTTTTATACAGCTATTTAAAAAATATATATATATATATATATTCTCGAGGGACCTCCCTTGTGAGTGTTAAAACCAAACGATAAAAGTGGTGAAAACTCTAAGTACTCTTTTATTATCACAAAAATATTTTCATCCTTTTTTTGTTGTTGTTCAGCTATGTCTAAAAGTAGCCTTTCTCAAGGGACCTCCCTGTTGAGTGTTAAAACCAATGCATAAAAGAGGTAAAAAACTCCGGTGCTATTTAATTCTGGTAAAATATTTTTTAGCTATTTAAACAAACAATTCTCGTTGAACTTCCTTGTAGCCTGTTAAAACCAATGGATAAAAGCAGTAAAAAACTTCGGTGCTCTTTTATCCAGGTAATATATTTTTATCCCTGTTTTGTACAGCTATTTATTTTCTGCTTTTATAACTTTCTCAAATGACCTCCCTGCTGAGTGTTGAAAGCAATGGACAAAAGTGGTAAAAACTCCGAGTACTCCTTTATTAGGGTAAAAAATATTTTTATCTTTGTTTTGTCCAGCTATTTTAATAAAGCCTTTCTCAAATGACCTCCCTGGTGAGTGTTAAAACTAATGGATAGAAGCGATAAGAACTCCGAGTACTCTTTTATTAAGGTAAAATATTTGTATCCGTGTTTGTACAGCTATTTGAAAAAAAAAACAAACCTTTCTGGAAGGACATCGCCAGTGAGTTTTAGAACCAACTGATAAAAGTGGTAAAACTCCGAGTACACTTTTATTATCATAAAAATATTTTCATCCTTGTTTTTGTTCAGCTACATGTATGTCTATAAGACACCCTTTCTCAAGGGACCTCCCTGTTGAGTGTTAAAACCAATGGACACAAGCGGTAGAAAACTCCGGTGTCCTTTTATTTTGGTAAAATATTTTTATCATTGTTATATAAACTATTTTAAAATCTTTTTCATGGAATTTCCTTGTTGACTGCTTAAACCACTGCATAAAGACGGTTAAAAATTTCGGTACTCTTTATTTCGGTGAGATGTTTCTATTCCTGTATTGTGCAGCTATTAAAAAAAAAAGATACTTTCTCATATGACCTCCCTTCTGCGTCTTAAAATCAATAGACAAAAGCTGTAAAAACTCCGAGTACTCTTTTATCAGAGTAAGATGATTTTATCTTTGTTTTGTTCAGCTATTTCAAAACAAAAACTTTCTCAAATGACCTCCATGGTGAGTGTTAAAACCAATGGATAGAAGCGGTAAAACATCCGAGTACTCTTTTATTAGGGTAAAATATTCTTATCTTTATTTTGTACAGCTATTCAATATTAACTTCCTCGAGGGACCTGGTAAGTGTTGAAACCAATGGATAAAAATAGTAAAAACTCTGTGTACTCTTTCATTATCACAAAATCTATTCATCCTTGTTTCATTCAGATATGTCAAAAACTTTTCTCAAGGGAACCCCCTGATGAGTTAAAACCAATGAATAAAATAGGTAAAAATCTCCGGTATTCTTTTATTGGGGTAAAATATTTTTATCATTGCTATATGCAGCTATATTAAAACCTTTCTCTAGGGACTTCCCTCTTGACTGCTAAAACCAATCGATTAAAACGACCTCCCTGATGCGTGTTGAAAAACTCCCGAGTACTCTTTTATTGGGGTAAAATATCTGTTTCCTTATGTTGTAGTTATTTAAAAAAAACTTTCTCGTGTGATCTCCCCGATGAGTGTTAAAACCAATGGAAAAATGTGGCAAAAACTCCGAACATCTTTTAATATCATAATTTTCATCTTTGTTTTTAATCAGCCATTTTAAAAAAGAACTTTCTCAAGGGACCTCCCTGGTGAGTGTTTAAGCCAAACGACAAAAAGGTTAAACCAATGAATAAAAGCGGTAAAAAAAAAAAAAAAAAACTCCGAGTGCTCTTTTATTATCATAAAATATTTCCATCTTTCTTTTGTTCAGTTATCTTTAAAAAAAAGAATGTCTCAAGGTACTTCCCTTGTGAGTGTTGAAATCAATGGATAAATGTTGTGAAAAACTCCGTTGCTCTTTAATTAGGGTAAAATATTTTTATCATTGCTATATTGAGTTATTTTAAAACCTTTCTCAAGGGACTTCCCTATTGACTGTTAAAACCAAAGGATAAAAAACGGTAAAAACTCTGAGTGCTCTTTTATTAGGTTAAAATATTTCTATCCTGATTATATTTCAGCTATTTTAAAAACCTTTCTCAAGGGACTTTCCTAGTGAGTGAAGCCCCTGGTGACATTTAAAACCAATAAATAAAAGCGGAAAAAACTCCGAGTGCTCTTTTTATTAAGGTAATTTTTTTTTTTTTTTTTATCCTTGATGGTTCGGCTATTTTAAAAACCGTTTCTTAATTGACCTCCCGGGTGAGTTTTAAAACCAATGGATAGAAGCGGTACAAACCCCCCGAGTACTCTTTTATTATGTAAAATATTTGTAACCTTGTTTTGTACGGCTATTTAAAAGAAAAACATTCTCGAGGGACCTCCCTGGTGAGTGTTAAAACCAATGGATAAAAGTGGTAAAAACTCTGAGTACTCTTTTATTATCATAAAATATTTTCATCCTTGTTTTGTTCAGCTATCTTTAAAAAAAGAAAAAAAAAAAAAAACTTTCTCAAGGGACCTATGTGGTGAATGTTAAAACCAACGGATAGAAGCGGTTAAAAAACTCCAGTGCTCTTATATGACATTCAGCTTCGTATAACACCAATACAAACAAAACCTACAAATATTTGCCACAGAACGAGCATAAGGCCCCATATCTTTCTGAATACACATGAAAATACCGGGAATATTATCGCTGACCTATTACTGGGCTACATGTATGCTGACAGCACTGCATATAAAAACGTCTTCAGAAATACATGAAAAACGCTACAAAAAAACAAAAAAAACAAACATGGTTAAATAAGCAAAGACAAACACAGTCGAGAAAATAGTTAATGCAGACAAAGCATAGTTACACAAGTATATACAAAAACTTACTGAAATTTTCAAGACAAGTACATAAATGAGATAAGGCAAATGCAAAGCACAAGAGAAATATGAAAAAGAAAAAAACTAACTGAACTTTTCACGAGAACCACCTACGAAAGATAAAAGCAAATTCAAAATGGGGTTAGACAAATAGAAAAAATCTTACCGGTGCTGAAATTTTCAAGAGAAATACATACACAAGATAGAGCAATTTCAATACATGGTTGGGGAGATATGAACAAACACCTACTAAATTTCGATTAGAAATATGAGATAAAGCTAAGAAATGCATGGTCAGTCAAAGGAAAGCAAAATCTGACTATAATTTGGATGTGAAGCACACACACATGAGATAAAGCAAGTTCAAAGCATGGTTAGTGAAATGTAAACAAAAACTTACTAAAGTTTTGGAAAGAAATTACCAAGACATAAACCATATTCAAAGCATAATTAGAGAAATATAAAGAAAAACTCTGAATTTTTCATGGGAAATACATACATGAGACAAAGCAAAGCCAGAGGATTGTTAAACAAATAGATTAAAAAAACTTGGTGTAATTTTCATCAGAAATATTTACTTAAACAAAGCAAATTCAATGCATGGTTACAGAAATATATGCAAAGGCTTACTGCAAGTTTCATTAGAAATACATACTAATAAGTGGAACCTTACTACAATATATATACTACAATATATTTATGAGAAATACATACACATTTTAAAGCAAATTCAAAGTATGGTTAGAGAGACATAAACAAAATATATACTTAAAATATGATGAAAACATACACATTAGACAAAGAACATTCACAGGATGGTTAGATGAACGTAAACAAAAACTAACCATCATTTGGATGAGAAATAAAAACACCACATAAAGCAAACTCGAAAAAGGTTAAAGAAATACCTGTAAGAACAAAATCTTGCTTAAATTTGGATTAGAAATACATACCCAAAATAAAGGTAATTCAAAACATAAATATATCTATAGGCAAAACCTTATTGCAATTTTCATGAGAAATGCATACACAAGATACAAACCATGGTTGTGAAACTTACTAGAATTTTCGTGAGAAATAAATTCATGACACACAAAAAAAAATCCTAGCATGGCAGATAAATACAGACTACAACTCAATGAAATTTTTGTGAGACATACATACTCTAGATAAAGCAATTTTAAAGCATGGTTAGAATGTAAGACAAAACCTAATTGCAAGTTTGATGACAAATACATACAAAAAATAAAGCAAATTCAAAGCATGGAAAAAACATGCGAAAGCTTGAAACCATTCTTGTCAAAATTCCTTCCTGGTCTAAGGAGTTGTGATAAGAATGGTCTCCTCCTACCGAAGAAAAACTAAATGATAAATTCAACCCACCTATTTCCTCAAGCTGTTGATGCATGGCAGCCTCCATGTTGACATCTGAAAAAAAAAAAAAACTTTTCTTTGAAAAGTGTTTTCATTGCATGTATAGAGAATACGTACATAGTGTTGTCGTATATTAAAAAATATCTAACGAGGTTGGGAGAATTCATAATTGTCGAGCCTTGAAGAGACAATTATCAATTCTCACAACCGGGTTAGATATTTTGGTCCACGACAACTCTGTGTACGTATTCTATTTATCTTGTAAGTAATAGTTTGATGTTGTGAAGAAAAAAAATAAACGATTTAAACAGCCAAAAGGAGGGTGCGTTTAATTTTTTCTTCACAGCGTCTAAGTGACTTAGTCGTTGCCCGCCCTAATTACATCATCGCTAAAACATTGGTGCCATATCTGGAGTTTCCCGCTTCACTATTCGCAAAGATACGCCCTAATTGCATCATCGCTAAAACAATGGTGCCATATATGGACTTTCCCGCTTCATCATTCGCAAAGACACGCCCTAATTGCTAAAACAATGCTAAATCTAACAATACATGGATTTTCCCGCTTCAGTCATTCACAAATTATTGTGAAGGACGAAAAAAAAATGCTACAGACATATAAAATACGAGCCATGCCCTGGCAAAAGGGGGCTTGATGAACCTCCATGATGCATGGTACCAAGCACGACATCTCATGATTATGGATCCATAAAATCCATTTTCGCTGAATACCGACGAAATAAGCAGGTACAATGGTCATTTGAAAAATTGGCCGAAAGCAACAAGTTGGGGCCTTGCAAGCTTGCACGGTCTGCGCATGCTAAGCTGAGTCGATACTCTTTTGCAGATGCATTAAGCCCCCATTTCACAGAGCATGGCTCAGATATTTCATGTTAAATGCCTGTATCGATATATGTACCGCAATAAACTAGTTTGCTACGATATGGATTTTCTGTGCATTTCAAAATATAGATTGACTCACTGATGTTTAACTCTTTCGCTGCCAACTAAAGGAGCCGACTTTTCACATGGTGTCTAAGTACCCTTCTCGTTTGTGGTTGGAGACAACCACAAGATAGCGGACGGTGTAGATCAAAGATCATACTGCACCTTTTGTGCAGTCTCATCTTGATCTACGCTGTCCGCAAAGTCTTTTATTCCTTTCTGTTCTAACTACTGAACATTTGATATAAGAAAGCAGCCAGGGAATGTTGAAGGGAACGTTGTGCAAGGAACTGGCAAAAGAAACTTAGGAAAGCATGAATATGTGCACTAGCTGTCGAGATAAAACTGAAGAAATGCTGGAAAACAGCGTAAAACACCTTTCTTACAAATTAATCTTTAAGACTGTTGACTTAATGAAATGGGCCTTTTTAACCCTTTACCAAACAATCACACGTTTCAACGACCCTGAGAAAAAAGGCTTTTGAAAACAATGGGAAATAGGAGAAAAATACTGGTAACCCGCATTTTGTCCTTTTAACACAATGTTTTCTACCCTTCTAGACACAAATTTCAGTTTTGAGTCACATTGATTTTGTCGTCTTCTGGCAATGTTTTCAAGTTTGACAAACCTAGAATTTGGTCATTTTGTAAAGAGTTAAATAGGAGAGAGCAAAATATTGCAATTTCAAGATTAGAATAAATTACAAGGTATTGGGCTGTGTAGGCCCAAAATCCGTTTGGATTTTCTGAGCAGTCTGATCTTAATCTAGATGTTCACAACAACATAAGTTTTGCTGAGAACTGAAATATAAAATGCTCTCCTGCTACAAACATATTTATTCATCTTGCAGCTGACCATTCTAGAAAACATAGCGGTGAAATGGCAGATTCCAGAGCACTTCTGATTCACGAGTTTCTTTACAAGCACTACACATATTATATGCTCTATAAATCTTTACCAAACGACAAAATTTTAGACATGTCCAAATTGAAAACATTTGCAGAAGAAACTAAATTTGACTCAAAATTTGAACTGGATTTTGAAAGGGTAGAAGACATGTGAGAAAAGGAGAAAATGCCGTTCGCTAGTTACTAGCATTTTCTCCTTTTCCCACAATGTTTTCAACAGCATTTTCAAAAGGCTTTTTCTTTAGGATTGTTACAAGTTATGATTGTGTGGTGAAGGCTTAAAAGACACTAGCTTATTGCCAAAATATACAAAGTCAAAGCTGCTGGGATGTTCAGTGGTAGGAGAGGAGAGGAATAAAAAATTCTGTCACCAGGACTTTCATCATCCCTTAACCTTTAAGGTGTCAAATGAACTTAACATACATTTTAAAACTGGAAATAAGACCCAAGTAAATGAAATATCAAAGTCTACGCTGGCAAGATGTTAGAATATGATCTTTATTAACTTTTTACCACATGATATAATTTTTGACCCGTCTAAATTGGAAGCTTTTACAGATGACAAATTCGACATGACTTAAATGATATGGTTAGTCTTTAAAAGGTGAGAAAACATTGTTGGGGAAAAGGAGAAAATGCTGGTTACCAGCATTTCATCCTTTTCTTGCAAAGTTTTCAAACGCCTTTTTTTCTCAGGACCATAAGAACTCAAGATTGTTTGGTAAAGGGTTAGCTCTTTGGGACCAAACCAAGTGGGCTGATTGGTCGGCTGGAATCCATGGGGTCTAAACTTGATTCCTAGCTAGGTCAAACCCTATCCGAAGGGTTAATCATATGTCATTGCTATAGGATTTATTCCTTTCTATTCTAACCACTGAAAATTTGATATAAGAAAGCAGACAGGGAATGTTGAAGGGAATTTTGTGCAAGGAACTGGCAAAAGAAACTTAGGAAAGCATGAATATATGCACTAGCTGTCGAAATAAAACTGAAGAAATGCTGGAAAACAGCATAAAACACCTTTCTTACAAATTAATCTTTAAGACTGCTGACTTAATGAAATGGGCCTTTTTAACCCTTTACCAAACAATCACACGTTTCAACGACCCTGAGAAAAAAGGCTTTTGAAAACAATGGGAAATAGGAGAAAAATACATAGTAACCCGCATTCTGCCCCTTTTACACAATGTTTTCTACCCTTCTAGACACAAATTTCAGTTTTGAGTCACATTGATTTTGTCGTCTGGAAATGCTTTCAAGTTTCACAAACCTAGAATTTGGTCATTTTGTAAAGAGTTAAATAGGACAGAGCAAAATATTGCAATTTCAAGGTTAGAATAAATTACAAGGTATTGGGCTGTGTAGGCCCAAAATCTGATTCGATTTTCTGAGCAGTCTGATCTCGATCTAGATGTTCACAACAACATAAGTTTAGCTGAGAACTGAAATATAAAATGCTCTCCTGCTACAAACATATTTATTCATCTTGCAGCTGGCCATTCTAGAAAACATAGCGGTGAAATGGCAGATTCCAGGGCACTTCTGATTCACGAGTTTCTTTACAGGCACTACACATATTATATACTCTGTAAATCTTTACCAAACGACAAAATTTTAGACATGTCCAAATTGAAAACATTTGCAGAAGAAACTAAATTTGACTCAAAATTTGAACTGGATTTTGAAAGGGTAGAAAACATGTGAAAAAAGGAGAAATGCCGTTCGCTAATTACTAGCATTTTCTCCTTTTCCCACAATGTTTTCAACAGCATTTTCAAAAGGCTTTTTCTTTAGGATTGTTAAAAGTCATGATTGCGTGGTGAAGGGTTAAAAGACATTAGCTCATTGCCAAAATATACAAAGTCAAAGCCGCTGGGTTGTTCAGTGGTAGGAGAGGAGAGGAATAAAAAATTCTGTCACCAGGACTTTCATCATCCCTTAACCTTTAAGGTGTCAAATGAACTTAACATACATTTTAAAACTGGAAATAAGACCCAAGTAAATGAAATATCAAAGTCTACACTGGCCAGATTTTAGAATATGATCTTTATTAACTTTTTACCACATGATATAATTTTTGACCCGTCTAAATTGGAAGCTTTTACAGATGACAAATTCGACATGACTTGAATGATATGGTTAGTCTTTAAAAGGTGAGAAAATATTGTTGGGGAAAAGGAGAAAATGCTGGTTACCAGCATTTCATCCTTTTCTTGCAAAGTTTTCAAACGCCTTTTTTTCTCAGGACCATAAGAACTCAAGATTGTTTGGTAAAGGGTTAGCTCTTTGGGACCAAACCAAGTGGGCTGATTGGTCGGCTGGAATCCATGGGGTCTAAACTTGATTCCTAGCTAGGTCAAACCCTATCCGAAGGGTTAATGATATGTCATTGCTATAGGATTTATTCCTTTCTATTCTAACCACTGAAAATTTGATATAAGAAAGCAGACAGGGAATGTTGAAGGGAATTTTGTGCAAGGAACTGGCAAAAGAAACTTAGGAAAGCATGAATATATGCACTAGCTGTCGAAATAAAACTGAAGAAATGCTGGAAAACAGCATAAAACACCTTTCTTACAAATTAATCTTTAAGACTGCTGACTTAATGAAATGGGCCTTTTTAACCCTTTACCAAACAATCACACGTTTCAACGACCCTGAGAAAAAAGGCTTTTGAAAACAATGGGAAATAGGAGAAAAATACTAGTAACCTGCATTCTGCCCTTTTTACACAATGTTTTCTCCCCTTCTAGACACAAATTTCAGTTTTGAGTCACATTGATTTTGTCGTCTGGAAATGCTTTCAAGTTTGACAAACCTAGAAATTGGTCATTTTGTAAAGAGTTAAATAGGACAGAGCAAAATATTGCAATTTCAAGGTTAGAATAAATTACAAGGTATTGGGCTGTGTAGGCCCAAAATCTGATTCGATTTTCTGTGCAGTCTGATCTCGATCTAGATGTTCACAACAACATAAGCTTTGCTGAGAACTGAAATATAAAATGCTCTCCTGCTACAAACATATTTATTCATCTTGCAGCTGACCATTCTAGAAAACATAGCGGTGAAATGGCAGATTCCAGAGCAATTCTGATTCACGAGTTTCTTTACAGGCACTACACATGATAAATACTCTATAAATCTTTACCAAACGACAAAATTTTAGACATGTCCAAATTGAAAACATTTGCAGAAGAAATTAAATTTGACTCAAAATTTGAATTGGATTTTAAAATGGTAGAAAACGTGGGAAAAGGAGAAAATGCAGTTAGTTAGTTACTAGCATTTTCTCCTTTTCCCACAATGTTTTCAACAGCATTTTCAAAAGGCTTTTCCTTTAGGATTGTTACAAGTCATGATTGTGTGGTGAAGGGTTAAAAGACACTAGCTTATTGCCAAAATATACAAGGTCAAAGCTACTGGGATGTTCAGTGGTAGGAGAGAAGAGGAATAAAAAATTCTGTCACCAGGACTTTCATCATCCCTTAACCTTTAAGGTGTCAAATAAACTTAACATACATTTTAAATCTGGAAATAAGACCCAAGTAAATGAAATATCGAAGTCTACACTGGCCAGATGTTAGAATATGATCTTTATTAACTTTTTTCCACAAACTTTTTATTAACGTTTTGCCTCAAAAGCAACTATAGTTGTATAAAGGCTTAAACCCTTTGTCATACAATCCCATGTTTTAACAACCCTGAGAAGGTAGGCTTTTGAAAACACTGTGGGAGAAGGAGAAAATGCTAGTACCCAGCATTTTCTCCTTTTGCAACAGTGATTTCTACCCTTCCAAAACTAAATACAATTTTTGATGGTTTGAATTTGGGCTAGTCTAAAATTTTGTCATTTGGTAAAAAGCTAAAGGTTAAAGAAAAGTTTATTGCAGAGCTAGGATTCAAACTCAACTCCTTTTTTATCAGCATCAACATTTAGTTTTCTGCGCTCAAAGATGTTTTTCAGCGTAGCTGAATGTGCTGGTTTTGACCAACCTTTTGGTACTGATAAAAAATGAATAAATAGAGATTTGTGTTTGGTCAAATATGTAGACATAATTATTCTAAGAACCCTGCCTACTCGCTCGCAAATTTACGCCATCTATCTTTTTAAAGATATTTCTTTATATATAGAAACACAATTTTTTGGAAAGAAAGGGAAAAAAAGAGAGAAATGCTACAAAGTTTTGTTAACTTTTCACCAAACATTGCGGTTTCACCATTTATCCCAATGCAAAATTTTAGACTTTCCCAAATCAAAAGCATTTCCAAAAGACCAATTACCTGTGGATGAAATGCTAGAAACACTTTGGGAAAAGGAGAAAATGCTGTTTTCAAGCATATTCTCCTTTTCCTACAATGTTTTCAAGAAGCTTCCCCAGGATCATTAAAACTTGTAATTGTGCCGTAAAGGGTTATGACCTGTCCATATCAAGAGCATTGTCAGACATTTAATTAAATGTGGCTAAATGGACGGGATTTGTCTATGAAAGGCTAGAAAACATTGTGGGGTAAGGAGAAAAATTAGGTTACCAGCTTTTTCTACTTTATCCTCAATGTTTTCCAAAAAAGGCCTTTCTCAATTTTGAAATCATGAGAGAGTTTGAGTAAAGCTGTTTGTAGACTGCTTGCCAGAATAACAAAGGTATTGGGCAGTTCAAGCTTTTACAGAATAAGTCAACCCTTTACCAAACAATGCCGCGTTTTTACGACCGTGAAGAAAGAAGGCTTTTGAAACCATTTTTTCTGGTAACCAACATTTATTTCCTTTTTCCACAATGTTTTCTACCATATCAAAGACAGAAATCATCATTTTAGCTGCAATATACATGTAGCTGAGTCCAAAATTTTGTTGTTTGTTAACAAGTAAAATGCTCAAGTTTATTATTAGCATGAGGTAAAATTGAACGTGGGAAAAAGGTCTGATCAAGGATCGTACATAACATGTAATTTACGATCCCTGTTCTGATCCAGCAGATCCATAACAACGTAGTCGGCATAACCCTTTACCACACAACCCCAACTTTTAATGACCCCGAGGAAGATGCCTTTTGTAAACATTGCGGGAAAATGAAAAAATGCTGGTAACCAAAGTCAAATTCCATTATTTGAGCTACATTCGAATTGTCTGCAAATGACTTTCAGATTGGAAAAGTCTATATTTTGCTTGTGTGGTGAAGAGATAATGCATTAAAATTGTTGCAAAAAGAATTATCAAGTATAACTACATTGACACCTCCTTTCGTCACGCAGATACACGTAGCCTAAATACACTGCAGCAAAGAGCAAAATTGCTTATGAGGAACAATTTCCCTTTTAGCGACATGTGTTTTCTTCTATTCAGGTTTACATGCATTCAACAGTTGTAACAAGCACATTCTTTCAGAAATTTTGACAATGAACCCTCACAATGTTTGTTTACATGTATAGAGTTAGTTATATACTTTGCTGTTATCGCTATGGAAGCAACAGCAGTCGATGACGGAGGAAAATAATATTGAGAACTGACATATAAAGTTCATGGTATTTGACAGAATATTAGACATGGCCATCAGTAAAATAAGCATGATAATACAATTGAGCCATTTTCTGTGAAAAAAGGGGCTTAATGCAACTGCTAAAAGTATTGTTCCAGATCAGCCTGCGCAGTCCGCGAATAAGTCGGTTGCTAAAAAAGTGGCTATAATGGATCCATAATTATGTGATGGTTTGATCGGTATCGTGGTGCATTAAGCCCCCTTTTGCCAGAGCGTGGCTCAATTATTTACATTCCCTCTCGGTCAAAGTACGTGTATCTGAACGATTAATTGGTACTGTAGGTCCAAAATTAAAACTTCCTGTCCTGTCTGATCTTGATCTTCATCGCCTGCAACTGCAATTGACTTTGATTTTCGTTTCCTGTCGAGTCTAACACTACTAAGAACAAAAACATGCAGTAGATGTATATGTATTACCTTTGACTTTGTATTATATCACATCCACACAGAGACACTGTTCGAGGACTCCATAAAGCCGTAAGAAGACTCTGTATCCAGTAGAAATTAACTCGAACTAACTGACCTCTCTAATAAATCCAGAAAAGTTTACCAAAATCCGCCCAGCTGACAACACAAATTGACCATTGACAAAAACACTCACTTGCGTAACAATGTGGTATTGCCCGTGAAAAAACAACTCATGGGTCAGGTCAGCTTAACACCTGAGAAAATCTTACCCTCTACTTAAAATGCCTTTCAGAAGTACTGAAGTTTTGCAGACAGTATGAATCGAGATCAGAATGCAGAGAACGCGCCGTCTGATTTTGGCTCTACGATAGCGCATTCCAGAGACATGCCGACCAAGAGCAACTTTTACACATCAATTATTTACGTGCTTTTTCCTGACTATGTTAATTTTGTTGATTTGGCATATTAAGGGTTAACCGTTCGAGCGGTAAATCAATGAAATGGACGTTTTCAGTTGTTGAAACATCCTATATATCGCAATACATTACACATCTTATTTTGCCACAATATGTTACGAACTAGAGGACAGTGTGGAGCAAAGATCACTCTTCACAAGTTATACAATCTCATCTTGATCTAAATTATTTGCTAAACCAACCTAACTCCTCTCCTACGATAAATTCCTTACCAGATCACACAATTTTAGACCTGCCGAAATCGAGAGCGTTTGCAGACGACAAACGATTAGATTTGTTCTTGAAAGGGTAGAAAATATTATGGAGAAAAGAGAGAAAAAACGTGGTTCTTTACCAGCGAAAGAAAATTGGGGTTACATTCGGCAGAAAAGCAACATTCAACAAAATAGTTGTCACTTTCCAACATGAATGTATTAGATCTAATCTTTTACCAAACAATCGCGTGGTTTGACGACCCTGGAGACGGCTTTTGAAAACATTGCGGGAAAAGGAGAAAATGCTGGTAGCCAGCATTTTCTCTTTTCACACAATGTTTTTCTACCCATTCAAAGGCAAAATCAATCATTTGAGCCATTTTTAATTCTCGTCTACTAGTGCTTCCAATTTTGACACGTGTGAAATTTTGTCGTCAGCTAGTCGTGTAAATTTTCCTTTCGTTAACTTCATTTAAGTCTTGCATTAATGCTAAACTGAACAAAGGAGAATTTTGTCTTTGGTACTATTTTGTCAGGTATTGATTTTGCGATGTAAGGTACCCTAGAATCTGAGTTGGGATACTTCGCACCCCACCTCAACAAACGTGCAGTTTGTTACCCTCTTTTTTTAAATTTTCTTTCTACTTTATATAGCTAAACAGTTGTCAAAGGGAAGTAATTCATGTTTGTATCATATGTAAACAATCATCTCCCTTCGTTTTGATTGCTTACTTTGGTGCATCTGTCAGATTCTTGGAAGTGTTCAACGAGTCATTCTGATGGTGAAGGTTAATGTTTGGAAGTTTGTTATCTAATATAAAGCAATTTGTATGTATATAGTTTTTGTTGAAAAAGTCTAGAATAAATGCTATTTTCATGCTAGTAACGGATCACTGTCGAGGTTTTACAGAACATACTTGTAATGCTTAAGTTTATGGTTCGATTTCCGCTGGCGGTGCTGGTCACGTGGGGCTGCAGAGCCCCAGTTTAGTATTGATCATGATAATACTAAGAATGATAATAATTATAATAATTAGTAGTTGTAACTGAAGAACTGGTATTAGTATTATAACTTAGATAACAGAAGTTCCATTGATAGTTGTATTAAACACTGGTTTATTACATATTAACAATCTCTATTTCCTTCTACAGACTATTCTGCAAGTATTTGAGTACTACTTCGAGGTCTGATCAACAAGGTCCGAAATTTTTTGTTTAAACCCTTTACTACACAATCCCGAGTTTTATCGATCCTGAAAGAGTAGGCTTTTGAAAACAATGTGGGAAAAGGAGAAAATGCTGGTAACAATGTTTTCATCCCCATCAAAGACAGAAAACATCATTTGAATTACATTTAATTTGTCGTCTGCAAAAGCTTTGAATTTGGTCCAGTCTAAAATTTTTTGGTAAAGAGTTAAATCCAAGTAATTTACGACACCTGATTTATGGCTCTGTGTCTGACCCATCCGGTATCTATAGCAACAAAAAGAAGCAACAGACACCCACTCTCTGTCCCGAGTTTTTCTTCTCTATTGCTTGTTAGTCCTCTCTACATTTCACGGGAGGGAAGTACATAAATCTGCCTTGTGTCCGTCAATCTATCCGCCTGTCTTTTCGTTCAACTTTCCTTCTGTCAGCGTATCCGTCTTTTCTTCGGTCTGCTCGTCATCTCAAGTCCTGATTCTTTGGTTTAAAAACAGTAAAACACAGATCTAGATGAAAATCCCCCCTCCTTTTTTTCTGGGAAGGGGGGGGGGTCTTTTTGTTTTCAAGAGGCTTCAACAGTTAAAGACACTTTGTGTTGCCCAAAACCAAGCACCAAAGAAATCTACCATACAAAACACTGAGATGAGAAGAAAATGGGACACAATTTCCATGACCCTAGCATCACTGAAACAATCCTAAGACAGGATATGCGCATCGCCGACAGTTTATTAGCCGTCTAGTTGACTTGGATTGCGTAATAAAGAGAAAATATTTTCGTTCAGAGCGGTAGACAAATTTTCTGATAATATCCAATCAAGCTTGAAAGGTTCCGATAGACTGTTTCCAGTTGTGACACTTTCCAATCTTGGGAGTACCAGACAGTATCTGTTAGCAGTTGATGGTTCGTCTCAGCAAAATAACACAAATTTAACACTTAGCCCTTTCAGAGCCATAGGCTATTTTAAGACAGGTTTATGCGGACGGCATAGATCAAGATCAGCCTGCATAGAACGTGCAGTCTGATCTTGGATCTATACATTCCGCTTGTTTAGTCAAGCTTTTAAGACAAAAATCGTTCTTATTTTCCTTGTATTGTATTTTCAAACATTTGAAAGAAGTCGAGTTTATGTGTTCGACGTTGAAAGAGTTTAACTGTGTGTTGACGATAGCTAAAAAAGCATTTTCAGTGAGTTAGAAACATTCTACTATCGCACAGCAAACCTTTCTACACAAAACATGTTGGGCTTAGACCTCGAATTTTCAAGTAGAAGTCTGGATTGTGAAATTCATCTGTCCGCAAAAGTAACAGTTGGTGACGCTTTCCATTGGCATAACGCCATTGTTGCACCTTTTAACCCTTTACCAGACGACAAAATTTTAGATATGTCTAAATTTAAAACATATGCAGACGACAATTTCAATGTGGCTCAGATGATGCAGTTTTTCTTTGATATTCTAGAAAACATTGTGGGAAAAGGAGAAAATGCCGGTTACCAGCATTTTCTCCTTTTTCCCACAATGTTTTCAAAAGGCTTCTTTCTCAGGGTCGTTAAAATCCGGTATTGTGTGGTAAAGCGTTAAGTGAATGTCAGTTTCTTTACGCTTGCAAACAAAAAATAAATTGCAGTATTTATCAGTGCTTTACAAGAGTATTTGATTCAAGAAAAAATATGTAAATCCACATATGCGCCTTTAACCGCTCTTCAACAAGTTAGACTAAGTAGGTCATAGAAAACACTGTCAACTTAACTATATAAAATGAACATGTGAATTCTTTACATCGGTTGGTTCCGTCGTCCTTTCTTGATCCCACGGAATACAAATTAGCTAGATTATCCTCCTCCTCATGAACAACAGAGGCAATAACAGCGACAGAAGCAGAAAAACAACAGGAATAAAGTTGATTTTTTTTTTGCAATTATAGTTAAAGATATCTGGCAGACATATTTCGACAGATACACATTCTGAATCCAGACAAAACTGACAGCAACTGTAACTGCAGACGGCTCCTTGACAGTAACACGAAAGAGGAAATAACCTAAGTTATTACTTTCCGGGCAGACGACTTTGTCCGTCCTCCAGTTGACCACTTGTTGATGTACACCGTGGAAGGAGAAATTGCTGGTGACGTACAATTTTGACGTTATGCCATTTTTTTTTTCTCTCCGTTGTTCACTTATCAAACTAACATTAATTATTGTTTAACCCTTTACCACACGGGAATATTTAAGACATTTCTAAACTGAAAACACTCGCAGACAACAAAAATGAATATGACTCAAAAATTGAAAATCAATTTTGGAAGGATAGAAAACATTGCGGAAAATAGGAGAAAATGCTGGTTATCAGCATTTTCTCCTTTCCCCGCAATGTTTTCAAAAGCCTTCTTCATTTGGGTCGTTTAAAGGCGGCATTGTGTGTTAAAGGGTTAAACCTGTTTTAATTCAATATCAGTCGTAGTTTTCTTCAAATTTGTTTCCAGTGGGTATGTGTTAGCCCTTGGCCAGGTGACAAAATCCATAGAGTTGTACAGTATTTGCAGACGACAAAATAAATGTGACTTCGAAATGGAAATTTGATTTTAGATGTGAAGAAGACTTTTGTTCCTTTGTCAGCATTGAGGGAAAAGGAGAAAATGCTGTTTACCATCGTCTTATCATTTTTATCACAATGCTTTCAAAAGTCTTCTTGTTCAAGGTCGTTAAAACTCGATATTGTGCGGTATAGGGTTGAAGAGGCCCCCTTAAATTTTGCCGTAAATGTCCCTGAAAAGAATTCGTTAAATACTAGGGAATAAACATTTTCGTGACAAACATAAGGAAATAGGTGATTGCTCTCAGTGAAAGAGTACAGTTCGAACACATAAATAACAGCATGTTCGTTTTGTAATTTGGAACTCTCGAGAACTCTCTCGAGCTCTCTCAAGACCAGGGTCCGTATTCACCAACCATTGTTAAGAACGTTCTTGGTCTTATTCTCCAGAATTTTATACATTTGAGAGTAACACAAGTTCTGATTGGCTAAACCATTTGGTTTAGACCCGGATACCCAACGTCATCATACATGTACCGATTCGAATGCGATTCCACATAATGGAAGGCTTGCCATATGATATTCCCTAAAGCTTTTGTGAAATTCTGGTTCAGAGTTTATAAATACCATAAGAGGTTACGTATCAGTTGAAGGAAATACCATTTAAAACATTATTCTAGTTCTCCTTTAACCCTTTCCCAAACAAGCCCTGGTTTTCACGTGTCTGCAGTAGAAGTCTTTTGAAAACACTGTGGGAAAAGGAGAAATTGCTCGTAACGAGCAATTTCTCCTTTTCCCACTGTGTTTTCTACCCTATGGGAGAACTTTCTGTCATTTTCATCAAATTTAAAATTGTGCGTCTCTTTCAATTTGGGCCAGTCTAAAATTCATCGTTTGGGAAAGGGTTAATTTATTGATGGTTTACCAAATACTGCCTCTCTAGATTCTGTGATAAAACGCTTTTTAAACATTTGGTATAGTTATAAAAAAAAAATTATTGATGGTTTACCAAATACTGCCTCTCTAGATTCAGTGATAAAACGCTTTTTAAACTTTTGGTATTGTTATAAAAAGAATTTATTGATGGTTTACCAAATACTGCCTCTCTAGATTCAGTGATAAGACGCTTTTTAAACTTTTGGTATATATATATATATATATATATATATATATATATATATATATATATATATATTGATGATGGTTTACCAAATACTGCCCCTCTAGATTCAGTGATAAGACGCTTTTTAAACTTGTGGTATAGTTATGAAAAAAAAAATATTTATGGTTTACCAAATACTGCCTCTCCAGATCCAGTCATAAAACGCTTTTAAAAACTTTTGGTATAGTTATAAAAAAATCCGATTACCCACTTAACCCATATCCTGCTAAATAAGTTAAACGAAACCTTCAAACCGATAGTTAAACGATAGTTAAAAGCCCATAATGTTGCTATTTCAAACTTATTTTTTGGAGAAGAAACATCTCCTTATCGGACAGTGTAGACCATAGATCAGACTGCACGTTCTGTGCAGTCTGATCTTGACCTTCACTGTCCGCAAAAGGTCATTGAGTTCCGCTTAGCAGCCTAAGTATTAACTTATATCTTCGGAATTAGTCGCAAACCTTTTAAGTGTGATTCGTATATCAAACTGAATTAGTGCATCGTCTTTATTGCACCCATCCTCTACTGCTGATTAATGTGTGACTTGCTAAAAGCAGCGATTTTTCTGTCCAAACCGTTACTGCACTTATTTGATAGGCAACAGACAGAGTCATTATTGTGAAGAACCGCGAGCTATATTTCAACCAATTACCTGAAAGGCTTTTAAACGCCTAAACTGCTGAGCCAATTAGAGTTTTATTTCATCTACATCAAGGCCGCCAGCCCATTATACAAATATATTACATTTAACATAAGATAAACTGAGTTGCGTTCTATCAACTACATGCAGTAACTAACCTAAACAAATAATACAGTAGAAAAGAGAATGAATAGATCTAACAGAGGGTATTTATTTTTTATTTTTTTACATATATAGATCGAAACGAGACTGCACAAAAGTCTGATCCGATCCTATACTATCCAGTCTGAATTACAGTTTATAACCAGCAGCACTGTAATTGAAATAATTCCCAGATAGTACAGGACAAGATCAGAACACACAAGACACGCGACTCACTGACCTTTTGCGGACAGTGTAGATCAAGATCAGACTTCACAGACGGCGCAGTCTGATCTTGGATCTACACTGTGCGATACCTTTTTTTTTTTTTTTTTTTAGTAAAATCAATTTTGAAATCGCAATACTTGGGATTTTAAGATTGAATGGAAATTTTTGTTTTATTTATTTAGCATTTTAAGGGTTAAGCTTCAACAAATACTGTCGTGTTTTAACGATCCCAAGAAAGAAGACTGTACAAAGATATTTTAGGATAAGGACAAAATTACTGGTAACCAGCATTTTCTCTTATTTCAACAATGTTAAAACCCATAATTCGAGCCTCGTAAAATGTAGCGCCTGTGCTTATCTCGTAGACTTTTGAGTGCATATCTATCCCGGAAGCTAAATATTTTTATCCCCTATCCTGCTAAATTACTTTGAAATGAAACTTTCAAGCCGACTGTAAAAACTAAAATGTTGGTATTTTAAAGTTATGTGGGTCGGGAAATTAATTCTTTATCGGACAGTGTGGATTCAAGATCAGACTGCACGTTCTGTGCAGTCTGATCTTGATCTACACTGTCCGCAATAGGTCAGCGAGTCGCGCTTAGTAGCCTAAGGGTTGACCGATTATCAAGTAGGCTTATCAATCCTTTTCCAAATAATTCCTTGTTCAAACGACCCCCAATAAAGACAGTTGTTTTAAAACATTGTAGGAAAAAAGGAGAAAATGCTGGTTATCAGCATTATCTCTCCTTTCCCACAATGTTTTCCAACCTTTCATTGAGAAGTCCAATCAATTAAGTCACGCCTAATTTGTTAAGTGAAAATGCTTTCAGTGTGGAAAAGTCTAAAATAATGTCGTCTTAAACGAAGTTACAAACAGACCATTCTGAGTTGAACTAACACAAGGACGGAATATTTAGAAAAAAAGGGAAATTTTATTTTTTTTTAAATGGTTTGAATGATACGATGTAATAAAGTACATTGGTTGCTATAGCCTCTTGAATTTAAACATATTTGAGCCGTGATCTGTGAAAAGGGGGCCTAATGCATGTGCGAAAACTATCGACCTAGGTCAGCCTGCGCAGTCCGCACAGGCCGACATGGGCCAAAACTTTTCGCTATTGGTCAGTTTATGTCAAAGGACTGGTCTATCTCATGATTGGTTGTTTGAAAAAATATACTCTATGGATCCATGATCATGTAATGACTTGCTTGGTATCATGCATCACGCAGATGCATTAAGCCCCTTTTGCCAGAGCATGGCTCATTTTAGTTTCACAGAGAAATAATATACATAATAAACGATAGAATCCATCAACAAAGATTATCCTGTAGAAATGGATTAACACGGAAATAAAGCATAAATTATAGAGTTCCTTTCCAATTTCCGTTCATAGCACGTATAAAGCACAATACAGAGAACAAGTGGAGAAAACACATAAAAAGGGGGACAGATGGGTGTGGAGTGTCAGGCCTGCTGGTGGTGATGTCAAAAACAAACGTACGAGTATATATAGTTTTGGGACAACCCTCGTATAAACATGTATTGTATATACCATCATTTCTATAGAGCATTCTGATTTTCATCTAAATAAGCTGCACTTACGTAGTAGTGACGGTCAGGTTGTAAGTTTTTATTGTCAAAAGATTATGAACCTACTGTCACGTACACTTGGTAAGAATATTTAGGTATTATGTGATAGATCTATACCAAATGTAACATTTCTTTTTTGTAAGTTTTAGGCAGGAAATCTAAATAAGACTTGCTAAAGTGAGTTCCACACTGTGCAATAAAAATTGGACCTGATTTATAAATGGACATATTGAGTAAAATAAAAAGAACCATAAAACGATCTACAAGTTCGTGACAAAGAGCATTGTATGTACGTCAAATAATGAAAATACGAGATAAAACATGCGATAAAACTTGGAGTCCCAAATGATCAATAGGTTTATAGGCTGTTGACAATAATATTCCATGTTCTCACGAGATAAAAGATTTAGCAGACTGATAGTATGTCCACGTAACTCAGTTCACATAAACGCACACCGTGAGATGGCAGTCAGAGCCGGGGACTTATATGGAAGGTAAAACAAGGCAGAAATATAAATAAGAGATTAATTCAATTTTTTTCAGTGTAAACTGATTATCAGAACATTACTGTAACACTTCGTATATTATAAGATAAGCTTTATACGTTCATTTTTTCAAGCATAATAGATTTGTGCACCAGGTCTAAATTCTCGCAAGAACTCCAAGGACTGTTGTTGTTCCTATTTTTCTTTTGAAGGCATATTCTTTCAAGCTAGCGATGTAAATTATCTCTTTACCAAACGATAAAATTTCAGATTTGTCAAAATCCAAAGGCATGAGTTTCGGAATGCAAATAAATGTTGCTAAAATGGTGGAAATCGCCTTGAAATGATAGAAAACATTTTGGGTAAAGGAAAAAAAAAAAAAAAAAAATGCCGACTATCATTTTCTATTTTTTCCATGGTGTTTTTAAAAGTTGTCTTCCTCGTGGTCGTCAAAAGTCGGAAATGTTTGGTAAAAAGGTTTTTAAAGCGGTATATGTATTATAATTTAGTGCACATTCAAATTATACAAATTGCTCTTTTCGCTGCAAATGGTCGAATGTGATATATAGCTAAACCCTAAAACAGATCAATGAAAATTTAGTCAGTTGTAATACATGTAAATAAATGGGCCATGCTCTGTGAAAAGGGGGGGGGGGGGGGGCTAAATGCATCTGCAAAAAGTATCGACCCACGTCAGCCTACGCAGTCCGCGCAGGCTGACATGAGCCGAAACTTCTTGCTATCCCTAAATTTTCTGCATGTCAAAGGATCAGTCCAACGCATGAATCAGTCAGTGTTAGAGAAAATGAATTTATGCATTCATAAAGTTCTATGTGATGACTTGCTCGGTATAAGGAATCACGAAGATTCATTATAACCCCTTTTGCTAGAGCCTTGCACAAATAAATAAATAAATAAATAAACAAATTTTCTCATCAGAAAATTTTCACTGTATCGGATAGTGTATTCGAAGATCAAACTGCATATTCTGTTTGGTCTGATCAAATCTAAATTATCCGCAAAAACGCACTTAGCAGTCAAATACGAAATTTTCTACCCTTTCGTTCGACGAAAGGCCTGGCTGGAGCAATAAAAACCGACAACAGCTTGCTCGAAAGCCTACTTTATCCCAAGCCACACATTTATTTACATCAAAATGCTCTGGACAAAACCTTAATTCAAGTGGTCTCATTTGCATGAATGTGATGACGTTCAAGTAAAACGTCACACAAGTAAACGAAGATCATCCCGTAGAAACTACCTGGCAAAATTAGTCGCTGATTGCAGACAGACAGTTTGATATAGACAAGAGAGACAAAAAGAGACAGGAAGACAGTGCAACGATCATTCGATAATGTGATGCAACGAATTTCGTTAAATTCGTTAGATGTTCATAAGGTATAGATGTTATATGACATAATTCATTTCGGTATCATCGGTTTTGCGCAATTTTATTGGTAAAAAAAACAACATTCCGGTAAACTCTATCCCATAGTAACGTACTGAATAGCTGCCATTTTACAACAGCTATTTTAAATCGTCCACATGTATTGGCATGCAGGTGTTTAAATTTCCTGTACATTTCAAGAATGACGTCATTTATGACACAATATTTGAAGCACGGCGTCCGTGACCTTTGTACAGTGCACAGGTGTGGATATAGCCTACATGTCGAATTCCAAAGATATTAAAGTGGTAATAGTAAAGAAATTCTACGGTATCAGAATTCTGTACAATTAGGAAACCAGTTTGTATATATAGTGAGAAACTGCAGACGTAGATCTAAACGTTTTTTAGTGTAAAATGTCGGTGTAACAATTTTAAAGTAAAATGAAACTTATCAAATCTACCGAAAACCCTGATCTATCTGGAGGGCGCGAAATCTTGTTTCGTGATGAGCAGTAAAATGTCCTGCAGATATTCCTGGTCGCTGAATGTTTCGAAAAGATGTTGGTGATTGCTGAAATATTGACACAGGGAACAAAACATCGACACAGTGAATATTATAAAGACGCTTGTCCTCCGTTCCAAATTCTATCAGGAGGCCTGGAGACGTCATAGAACTTTGCATTCTTGAATGTTAACATTCAGTCATTGATCAGAGCAAAGAGAGGTACACGTCACAAAATATCAAGGTTAGTGCCTGTTTATTTTTTCCATATCTTTTGATTTGTATTTTTGGATCTCATCCTATATTCACCAACCAAACTTATTACCAATTTTAGTCTAATTCTTTAGTTCAAAGCAACGCAATATCTGATTGATTTCAATCAGAAACTGTGTTGCTATCTAAATCTAGAATGATAAATTGGACTAAGGATGCAATTTCGAACCGTTGATGAATTCGTACGGCCCTTTAAGTGGGCCAACCTCCGAAGCTGAGATAACCTAGGACATGATTATTATGGACGGTAATAAAATTTCAATCACTTCTTATCGCGGTCTCCTTTCGTGACTTATATCTATAGCAATCAACTGATAATCGATTCCTTAATTATTATTATTATTATTGACGAAGTAAGTAACGTTCTGAAAAAAAAAATTTAAAAAAAAAATGATCGAACTGGAACTCAGACTAGAGCAGTAGAAACCGACCATCATAGCACGGATTTAATTCCAGATTATTGGAATACATCAGTTTTACAGTATTTTCGTTTAATTGCGAATAATAATGTTTTGCTCTGCCTCATTACGCACATTTACTCTAGCATTTTTAAAGATCATCGAGGCCTTCCTAATATGGGTAAGGACTTTAAGCAACAACAACAACAACAAAAGTTATGATTTGAAAAACCCGATAAATACCACAGAGTATAGAGTACATCAGACTAATAGGCCGAATTTCATCAGTTAAGCTGCTTAAACAAAAATTACGGTGGAGTGAATAGGATTTTTATGTCTGAAAGTTGTGCTGCAGGGGTTTCCGTTGCGATTATGAGCAGTCAGAACTGTTTCTACATCTTCTTCTCAAGACACGTCTGTTCAAACGTTTACGTCCAATAAATCGATAGTTCCCAAAGGACTCCTGTGTTGCATACCTAAAATAGCGAGATTTCACTCAACCCTGTCTTGAGCATCCATCTAAGAAAAGAATCGGTAACTTAAGACGAGTGTCCGTTTAACAGTTTCTTTAAAACTCTTTGAATGTCAACTTCTGAAGTCTTCTCAGTGCCAAATATCATCTCGACTTCTTTCTTTGTCTGAAAAAAAAAAAAATTGTAATTTCAGAAACAGTCATTTTTTTCATCTTGTAGGCTTGTCTTTGCAAAGGGAACATTATAAATCCAAGGTCAAACTGAACGTTTTCTGCAGTCTGGGGGCCATGCGTTCTTAATGCAGTATTTCGTTAGTTTTTTTTTTTCTCGAGATTTTAAGTTATAAAGGACTTTTATAAATGCCTTAAATGGGTATTGAAACGTTAAATAATTTGTCCTTGGCCATGTGTGTCACTAAAAATTAATTGTATTTCGCTGCAATACAGATTAAACCGACGAAACAGAAATTCGATAGACTTGAGACGCGCACAATAAACGTCTAAATATAAAAGGAAACATCGAAAACATCACATTATTGAGACTATCGCAGTAATAAGACTGGAATAATGTTGAGAGAGGAGTAAAAAAAAATTCAGTCTGTGCAATCTGATCTTTATCTGCATCTATTTCGTCGGTTTTGCCTGTGATACTTATAGGGTTGGTCTAGTAGACTAGTCCTCAGAAGTGGTAGCTCAATTATTCGTCTGTTTTGGGGAATTCAACAGCTGACCAAACATTAGAATGAGCCAAGAAAAAAACAGGCTCTCGGTGAGAGTTTGCTGGCGGATGTCGTAATTTTTCATTTCTTACGGGATAAATGATGGCAGAGCGGTTGTTTATGGATGACATTTATTGTTCTTTATCTGACCAAACCGCCATCGTGGCAAGACAAGGCAGTATGGAAACGCGACAATCCGACTCCATGGTATCTTGATGCTTCCTCTACAGATCTGATGTGTTGTACTATTGCCTTTATATTGTATTTCTAAGCAGACTTAAATGTCCAAGTGGGTTTCTTTTTTTCTGTGCAAATCTTCTTTTGATTTGAACTTAGATCGACTGTTGGAAAGTACAAACCCACCCACATGTATGACCTAATTCAATTTTTCATCGAGAAATTTTGATTGTTTGTCTTCTTGTGGAGGCAGAATACACATTTTTTGTTATTCTTAATGTCCAAGTTACTTGATTTTCTTTTGATTAATATAAAATCATTTTTAAAAAATCCACCCCCACAAATTTCTCTTTCTCGTGATCGAAGTTTTGTGTAACCTTTTCGGTGTCATGATAGGCGAAGCTTTTGCGGACATCAAAGATTAGTATCAGACTGCACAGAATGTGCTGTCTGATCTTGCATCCATACCAGTCAAGCCTATATGATTAAAATCTTTCTGGGTTTCAGCGGATTGTATTTTGAGCCTTCGAAAGACGTGCATTTTACATATTTGGCGATGAAAGAGTTCCTAATTCAAACTCTTTACTAAAAATCCAGTGTTTTCACGACCCTGACGAAGATGATTTTTTAAAACATTGTGAGAAAAGGAGAAAATACTGCTAATCAGCATTTTCTCCCTTTCCCCCAAAGTTTTCTAAACTGTCAAAAATTTTAAGTTCATTTGTACCATTTTCAGATTTGTCGTCTGCAGATGTTTCCAGTTTCGAAGGGTCTAAAATTTGTCGTTTGGGAAAGGGTTAAGATTAGAATATTTTCTGTTTAGTTGTCGTCTGGGTTGTTTGTGTCTCTAATTTTGGAAGCAAATCTCAGTATTGCTAGCAGTTTGGGTACGTAATCAGCATCATTCTGAAGAACAATCTTAATCTCAAGACTCAAGAATTTTCTAAATTTGAAAAGAAACTAAACTTCTGATTGGCTAAACCAAAATTTAATGTTTTAGCAGGTCAGATCTAACCCAAAATAGGTCAAAGGTGAACGTATGCTAATCACTTTACACGTTTTGTGATGTTATTGGTAATCACGATAATTCATGCCAAATTTCAGTACCATCTGACGTCTTGTTCCGACCCATGATTTTTCTTTTTTTGAAGACTAAATCTGTAGAGTGATGTCGTTATTGTTATTGCTACTACTATCTGGTCTGGTAAAGAAATAGAGCATTTATACTTTAAATTATTCTCTAACGCTATATGTGTGCTAAAAACATTTGAAATATAATTAAAATGTTTCTATGGGAGGTAATTCGCAATTAACGTAATAATAAAAATAGAGATATTATTTACTTATGAATAATAATCTAAAGAAAGCCAGCTCAAACATGTGGCCCTGTCAAGTTTTGCACTTATTTCAGATCTTAATAATATGGAATTTTTGTCATTAGAAAAGACTCGGTGTTCCGTTTTACCCATGCCTTGTCTTAATTAAAAAAAATACGGCAGCAGTATCGCTTTGTTTTTCCCAACTTGGTATTCAAATTCTTTTGCAATAAAAAAAGTTTTTCACCCCGCAATTGAATTAGGCTTCACAACAAAGGCTGATGATTAACTAACCAGAAGAGTATCGTTTACAATAACACCACTATAAAATATTCAGTGTAAAGCTGTCCTTTCAAAGACAAACAATATCAATCATCTCTGTCATATTTAAGCTGAGTTCTGGGAAAATGGAGGTTTGAAACACCTCTGGAATGCATTACACCAAGCAAGACATCACATAATCATTGATCCATAAAATCCATTTTGTCAAACAACTGACTGAATTACGGGGTAGAATGGTCCTTTGACACACAGAGAATTTACAAATAGCAAAAGGTTACGACCCATGTCAGCCATCGCAGGCTGACATTTGTCGATACTTTTTGCAGATGCATTAAGCTCTGTTTTCACAGAGCATGGATCATTTATTTCCCTTCATATAATATTTTGTAAAGACAAGGCTTTTGTTGGTATAAAGTTTTGCTCTCCTGCTTATACATACATGTATATATACCACCAGCTGAACACGGCTACGTATTCACTTAAAAAAATTCCTGCATTCATTGATGATGATCATATTCAAGATTCCATGACAGGCCACCTCATTGGCTCAGACTCAGTCATTTATTTCTTCCGTTCATATAATATTTCTAAAGACTAGGCTTTTGTTGGCATAAAGTCTTGTTCTCTTTCTCATTATTACCACCAGCTGAACACGGCTACGTTTTCACTTCAAAAATTCCCTGCCTTCATTGATAATGATCATGTTTAAGATGCCATGACAGGCCACCTCACTGGCTCAGACTCAACGTCTCAACCGATCAGAAAGTCATTCTTGGCCTTCAGAATTAGATAAGACTGTAGTTTGACGAGTTCCAACAGAACAGAACAGAACTTTATTTCAAAATGACTTGAACTGTGTTCATCGTCATTACAAAGCTTATACAAGAATAGCATGTACATACATATGACGATAACAGACACTGAATAAATGAATATATACTGTATTTGCGGAAATCACGCTTGGGTGCAACAGTTTTTCACAATTTTCGGCCTGCATAGATCAAGACCAACATACAACTTCTTGTATATTCTTCTTGGTCTATGCACCCCGATGATGTTTATGAGTATTGATTTCTATCTATATATTGTGGTACCAATCTATTTCTTTATTTCTAAAGCTTATTTAGACCTGTCTTCAATGAAGCACAATATAGACGAATAATCGAGGTTTGAATGACGAATATTGTCCTTTGTGAGCGGGCGCCCGTTCCCTGCAAGCTTGATGCTAGTAATTTATAAAAGCTTTCTAGATTTATATTTGTGAATTTACCACGGATTCCACTTTCCCCTAACCTTTTCATACCTGAGCTTTACCTTAACAATAGCATAAAAGCATAATTTACCTATTACATTACATGATCTTAATTTTGTCAGAGAGTGGTTTCATGTTGGTGCCAACTACTGAAGGAATTGAAGGTCCCACCTTGTTTTTTTTTTTCTGGCAATGTTTATCCCTTGTTTGACTTATTAAGGTTTTCGTGTTGTTTGAAAATTTGCTGGGCTCTAATGAATTAACCCATTACCAAACAATCCCGTGTTGTAGGAATAGAGGGCGAGCTCTTTTGAAAGCATTGTTGTTACCAGCATTTTCTTCTTTCCCACAGTGTTGTCTATACTTCCAAATCAAATACCAATTTCTGAGACATTTATTGTGTCGTCTGCAAATGCTTTCAATTTGTAATAGTCCGAAAGTTTGTTGTGTTGTAAAGGATTAAGTCTGACTGGCACCAAAAACAATCATCATGTTATTATGAGAAGTTGTTTGCGGTCGCCATTTATAGGATGAATTCTATTATTTTCCAGTGATATCAGTATAAAATATTCAATAAAAGAATCCTTTCATAAAGAAAGATCATTAATCACGTTCATGATAAACATCTCCAATCATTCTTTCACCACCGAAACAGTGCATGTTGTGCGTGGGTGGAATGCTGGTGAATAATACTGTGCACGTGTCACAATCCGAAAGTTTCCGGCTCGTTCGTAACAACTAATTATAGTAACGTTTGTTTAGACTTGTCAAAATTATAACATGGACCATGCTCTGATAAAAGTGGACTTAATCCATCTCTGTGATATATTATACCAAGCAAGTCGTCATATAACTACAGATCCAGAAAACCCTTTTTGTCTACCAACCGACTAAATCCATAGGTGGAATGGTCCGTTGACAGGCAGAGGATTTACAATTAGCAAAAAGTTTCGACCCATGTCAGCCTGCGCGTACTGCGCAGGCTGACCTGGGTCGATACTTTTTGCAGATGCATTTAGCCCTTTTTTCGCAGAGCATAGCTTAATTATATTTTTTCTTACTTCTAACAAACAAAGGTAAACGACAAGAAATAGATTCTTAGGTGCACAGTCGAATATTAAAAAAAAAAAAAAAGCAATTGGCGAATATGAATATAATGTATGGATTCTCCATCTACATGTAATAATTAACTTTTTACTTGTCAATGCATCGAAACGCTTCCCTATGTCAACGGTTAAGGGACTGACTCTCGTGGTCAATAAACTCATCTTTACCCAATTACGCATGTTGAAAACACAAAAACCTGCAAATAAAGAGACTATTAGGTTTTGTATGAAATTGAGAACGGTGGAAATCGAACATCAGACTGCACGTTCTGTGTATCTGGTCTCGGCCTACGCCGTCCGCCAAAGCTTTCACGTAATCGACGGTGTTGAAAACATGAAGGGTATCTTTTATGACTAATCCATTACATGACTTAGTCATTAAAAAGATATTGATGTCCCCGCTGTGTATTGTTAATTTCCTTGTGAACGAAGATGCAAGATTGCTCGCTGGTGATTGTATTGTTTTTTTTTTTTATTTCCGGTGCGGAGATAGGCGGAGAGCATGGAAACATAGCCTTAACTATCAATCTTGCAACAATTGCAGTTAGCGTATAACCTTTCTCTTCGGCCACCCCTACTAACCAAGCAAACTTATGATGTAAAAAGGACTTCAGTTCAAAGATCATGCAAATGTATTGAAACGTACCTGCACAAAGCACTGCACTAATCAAGCATCTGCCTTATTCCTTGACCAGATGACATGATTTTAAACGTTTCCAAATTAAAAAAAAATATATATATATATATTGCGGTCGACAAATCAACCATGGCTCGAATAATGATCCCTTTCCATCGATGATTTCCAAAGCTTTCTCCCCTTGGGTCATAAAATCCGGAATTATATGTTAGTTTAAATATATTTTATTTGTAACATTCTTACATGATCAATACAATAAGACAACCACAAGTATACATAATGGTGCGAAGTGGATTGGAACGGAAGTGTAAGCTTACATTGTTATTTTCCATGATCTGTTAAAATTGTATGCTAAAAGCTTAAATTCATAATTTATGCTGCAAAATGTAAATTTCTTGACAAAAGACACGTCGGAAATTTTGGAATTATTGTTCTGTACCATCCCGCTTTGAGAGAATGTCTTGTACATTTACATATGTCTCGCCATTTCTTGGTAAATATCGACGACAGATAGGAAAATGTTCGTTTCTATAAGGAATTCATGAAGAAGAGGGAAAGTGTTCCTTTGATGATTAGGTCGTTAAAATACAATTACGCTCGCAAGGTGCAATAATTAATTTTCTTGTCAAGCTCTGCAAGATATCTCGACGGAAAGCCTTGTATTGTTCTAGACCATTTGTTAACCCTTCCCTCGCAGAAGGGACATATCTGACGTTTGCGGACAGCGTAGATCAAGATCAGACTGCACAGAACGTGCAGTCTGATCGTGGATCTACCCTGTCCGCTAAATAGTACGAAGTCATGACTCAAAATCTCAGTTGTTGTTGTAAAATTGAAAGTTTGCAACTAAAAAAAATATTTTTGTTTAATGAGACGATGGAAAAATTAACTCTTTACCAGACGAAAACAATCGGAATTATAAAATTTTGAGAGCATTCATAGATTACCTTCGAAATGTAGCTTCAATGAAAGAATTTTTGTCTGACGGGGTATAAAATATTGTGGTATGAGGAGAAAATACTCGTTACACGTTCAAAAAGGCCTTCTCCTCCGGGGTCGTTAAAACAGGTAATTGTTTTGTAGAGGCTTAGCCCTTTGCCAGACGACAAAATTTTAGTCATGTTTAAATTGAAAGCATTTTGCAGACGACAATTTCAATGTGGCTCAAATGGTGAAATATTTCTTTGATAGGCAGAAAACATTGTGGGAAAAGGAGAAAATACTGGTTACCAGCATTTTCTCCTTTTCCCACAATGTTTTCAAAAGGCTTCTTTCCCAGCGTCGTTAAAAGGCGGCATTGTAGGCTAAAGGGTTAAGCATGCCCTAATGTATTTTTTCCATTGTATCTGGAAGCATGACTGACTTCGTAAGATGTTAATCATATCTGCCTGCTTTTATGACCCGAATGATGTCATTGCAAGTCGAATACACATGATGTACAGTGAGATTATTGATAAATGATTTTTTCGTTTGGAAAAAAGTATGCGTCATCGATGGTCTGCAGGTGATGATTTTAACCCTTTGCCACACAATCCCGACTTTTAACGACCCTGAGAAAGAAACCTTTTGAAAACATTGTGGGAAAAGGAGAAAATGCTGGTAACCAGCATTTTCTCCTTTTCCCACAATGTTTTCTACCATATCAAAGGCATAATTTCTCATTTGAGTCACATTTGAATTGTCGTCTGCAAATGCTTTCAATTTGGACAGGTCTACATTTTTCTCGTGTGGTAAAGAGTTAAACTGGTGTGTTTGTAATGCCATTGGAATAGCTTTTTGGTCCTTAACATCATATCAATAATAGCCATATTTAACCTTCTATCACACAATCCCGAGTTTTAACGACCGCGAGAAAAAAGCTTTTTGAAGACATTGTGGGAAAACGAGAAAATGCTGTTAGTCAGCATTTTCTCGTTTTCCCATGTTTTCTGATCTTTCACTGACAGATTCCATTATCTTGCCACATTTATAATGTCGTCTGTCAATGCTTTCAAGTTGGACCAGTCTAAAATTTTGTCGTGCGGTAAAGAATTAATCTATGTGAGACTAGTGCTAGCCTGATGTAATTACCTCCCTTTTAAGAATAAAAATCAGATGAGGCAGACGGCTAGATGAAAGTATTTGTGTAGATATCAACTATGGCTGAAGCATTTCTACTGAAATGTCGGATGCCTTAGTCTGCTTGTCTGTAATTTGAGTCCCAACTAGGTGCTTTATTGCGACTTGCTGGTCGTACGATTCGGGGCTCGTCCAGGTGAACTCAGTTATGTTTAATTAACCCTTAGGCTGTTAAGCGCGACTCACTGACCTTTTGTGAACAGTGTAGATCAAGATCAGACTGCACAGAACGTGCAGTGTGATCTTGGATCTGCACTGTCCGATAAGGAGATATCTTTTCTCAAAACGTCTTTCAAATACGGAAATTTTGGGGTTTTACTATCGGCTTGAATGGTTCATTTCTTTTACTTAGCTGGATGAGGGCTAAGACTTGTTTTTTGTATTTCATACCAAAATGACACCATTTCGTCAACGATTTCTTATTACAGTGCCAGAAAGGGCTTTACGTAAAATAATGACGACTTCTTGAAGGCAGAGTTTTTTTCTTTTTTTTTGCCAACATCATTACTTCCCTTTAACGAATGCGAATAAGATGAGTTTGTCAAAGTGTTCGGGTATTTGTTTAGGTTTATTTTATGTTTTTCGGTAGGTTATCGAGAAATAATGGTGTATTATGGTTTGTTATTTCATGGTTACGACAAGTGAAAAATACCGATACTTTCTAACTCTTCAAAACAGTAGTTCCCGCGCTCTAGTTACCTAGGTAAACAGCGCGTGCATTCAAATAGGCGAAATATGACGTAATTTACGCTATATTTCTCGCACTTTACGTAATACTGTAATTCGTTGTTATGTGAGGGGGTGCACCACGGGGAATTTCGGAAAATAACTGTACTAGATTTTGATGAAGGTCCCAACAAGAAAGGGGTTAGAAGCATGAAAATATAGAACATTTTTTTTTTTTTTCGGTGAACGATATAAATTCATTTCATCTCGTGAACATCATCGGTAATATTTTCACTCGGGGCTTCGCCACCGATGATGTTCACTTGATGAAATAAATTCCACCGAAAAAAACAAGTATCCTCCATATATTTATTACCTAAGGAGAAGGGTCTTTTTTCCGAAATGTATTTCTGCCTGAAGAATATGTTTTATGGTTGGAAAAATATGATTTTTACACTGCAAACTCAACATTTTTTTTCCAACAATGATCAATAAGAAATGATTCACCCATAATTATGTGTTGGCCAATTTCAATATATCTGGTGGTTATCATAAATCTTCAGGCAAAGTATGTTTTACTTTACAATTTTCTTAGATTGTATTCTGTATTCTAGTAATAAAAAGCCTTGTAAAATTATTTTGAAAAAGTTAAAAAAAAAAATGAAATTTCATCTACACAATTTTTATCTGACAACTTAATATCCAAGATACCTAATTAGATACAGGCAATTATTGAAAGTTTCCCAGACGACGTGTGTGGCCATAATAGGCTTATCAGTAAAATTTTAAATAAAGCTAGTGATATGATTCATTTTACGACACCTCAGTCTCGTTATTTATTAATGAACCTGTAACTCTTTACCACACAATTCCGTTTTTTTTTTTTTTCTTTCTTACGATCTCGTGGAAAAGAGCGTTTGAAAATATTATGGGAAAAGGAGAAAATGCTGGTAACCAGCATTTTCTCCTTTTCCACAGTGTTTTCGTCCCTTTTTAGGACAAGTTCCGGCATTTTAGACGAATGTTATTTGTCATCTGTAAACGCTTTCAATTTGGACAAATATAAAATGTCGTGTGCTAAAGAGTTTAACCCTTTCCCAAACAAGCCCTGGTTTTCACGTGTCTGCGTTACAAGTCTTTTGAAAACACTGTGGGAAAAGGAGAAATTGCTCGTAACGAGCAATTTCTCCTTTTCCCACAGTGTTTTCTACCCTTTTTGAGAACTTTCTGCCATTTTCATCAAATTTAAAATTGTCGTCTGCAAACTCTTTCAATTTGGACCAGTCTAAAATTTTGTCGTTTGGGATAGGGTTAAAGCGGTAGATCGAGTTTGTAAACGTTGCATTTACGTAGAATATACATAACAGAACTTGCAGTCTTATTTTGGGTCTACTCTGTCCGATACTTTTTCTGGCCAAAACAGCTGTGAAATAGCAACATTTCGCCTGCATTTCCTCACTAAAAGGACCCGTTTCGTTAATTCACCGCTTTTAAGGGTTTTACTCTTTACCTTAGGGCAATATCGCAACCATGCCGATAACTCTTAATCTAAAAGGCCGAAAAGATTCAATATTGGACAGAAAGAATACTTCTGTATCAATCGTTGTGAATATATAGAAAGTATCCAGGGAAAAAAAGAAATCTCTTCTTACAAGCAGTTGCCCCTCTTTCCCACAATGCTCTCAAAGAGCTGTCTTTACTGATAGCACCAACTCGTAATTTTTGTATTGTGACGGAGAGACCCTTACTAGACAAGAAAAGTCTAGACTCTCCAAATTACAGGCATTTGAAGACATACCAACTGGGGCACTAATAAAAAGTATTTATCTCTGAATCGGTAGTAAACATTGCTGGAAAAGGAGAAAGTGCTAATTACCAACATTTTCTCCTTTCCAACATTTTTTTTTCAAAAGCCTCTTTTTCAAGCTTGTTGAAAGTTGGTACTGTATGGTAAAGGGTTTTACAACACATCATTAACACCAGAATCATAAACACCAAAAGTATAGATAATGTTTCAGTAAAAGCATAATTATCTTTTAAACATCTTTAACGCCCCTTTTTTATACCTGTGGTAAAGCTTCTCTATTAATCTCAATCTTTTAGATGTTAACTATTAACCCTTTACAACACAATGTCCACTTGACCCTGATAAAGAAACCTTTTGAAAACATTGTGGGAAAAGGAGAAAATGCTGGTAACCAGCATTTCCTCCTTTTCCCACAATGTTTTATATCCTATCGTACAAAATCACATAAATTGGGCCATATTGAAACTGTTAACTGCAAATACTTTCAATGTGGACGGGTATGAATTTTTGTGGATTGGTAAAGGGTTAACGTTGTAGACTTTTGACAGAATAATCACCCTTTAAGCTTAACAGGACAAAAACAGGACAGTGCATTTTGCAGACAAGCATACACGTAGACCAAGATCATAATGTACCTGTAGTGCATTACAGGTACATGTAACATTGACATGCAGTCTGATCTTGATATATACCATCCGCTTGTTTAGTCAAGCCTAGAAGACGACATTCAATCTAATTTTTCGTGCACTGCATTTTAAAACTCTCTAACGATGTCGAGGTTTTATATATTTGTCGATGTAATAAATAATATTTTTCGTAGGTAGAAACAGCACAAATTGATCCACATACAGGGCATTTTTGTCAAGAATATATAACAAAATTTCTATGATCGAACTATACGGTCTGAGCAGTCTGATCTTGGATATTTTCCCGTTGCAACTATGGTTGTCTTGCGCGTTCGAAACACCATTATTTTAAATTGTGAATTAAGGGACTTTTGTTTTAACAGAAAGAGGATGTAATCCTTTACCAGTCGACAAAAAATAGACGTGTCCAAATTTGAGGCATTTGCAGACGACACGTTACATGAAAATCAAATTATGGTATGTGTTTCTTAAAGGGTAGAAAACATAATGGGAAAAGGAGAAAATGCTGGTTACCATTTACTGCTTTTCCCGTATTGTTTTTCAAAGTCTCTTCTCAGGATTTTTCAATTACAGGATCGTGTGAAAAAGGGTTGATTCGTGCTCGGGAGATGACAATCAATCAGGAAGGGAAGGTTTTATGGTTGCTTGTTTAAATATTGCACTAAAACAAAATTAATTTCAGGCGAGTTAATTTTGTTGGGATGATGTCAAAGTGAATCCATGTTTCATAATCAAGTTATAACATTGTTTTAACTCAGTCATGACTTTTGTGCCCTTGATGCGGTTCTCAAAGGGGACTATTTGAATTTTGGCGTAAAACAAGAACTTACGTAACAAGCGGATAAATGCTACTAAATGTACTATTCTGTTTAAAGGGCATATGCCACAGGTTTCTCTGCTCACCGCTTTGTGCATATTTCTTTTTTTCGTTAACTCTATTATATTCCACTGGCGAAACGGTTAATATGACAGGGAGATAGTATACTTTTATCTGTTATACGTCAGTTGTCTTTTAAATATTTGAAAATCACAGGCACGGAAGAAAAATGGGAATTTTATAGATGATCGGGATGCCAAATCACGCCAAAATAGACATTTTTCATAAAGGGGGTAATTCATTATGTCAATAACTTTTAAAAATGCACCGTATCTTTTAAAAGTGTCCCACTTGATACACTTTTTCAAATTTTTCTACAAGATATTAGAAAGCATATTTCTGTGCACATATTAAAAAAGAAAAAAATATGTCCACTTTTTTTTAAATTGCAGAATATTGATCAGAAAATAAGTCTTTGATGATACGTAAGAACATTTCTAACTACTACTGTGATCTGTTAAATAGTGCCTTTCGATTACTTCTTTTTACTATTGGCAAATACCAATTGTCTTGGAAAGAATCATTTATTTGAGCAGTAAATGTTACTTTAAGATTTCTTTTTTTTTTACATTAAATTATATTTTCTGTAATTTTGACAAGAGTTATCCCCTCAGAAGAAATGTATATTTGGTCTTTGCTCTGCTAAATATGATTTCTTTTCTTTTTTTTTTTTTTTTTTACTTCTCATGAAAAAAAAAAAAAAAAAAATCTGTCCATAGGAAAAAACTGTGGCATATGTCCTTAAGTAAAACGTGGTCGTTTTGAATAACGAGGTGCTCATTTTTCAAACGGAAATCCTGTCTATTTTGATGACGACGAGGTATGACGTCATCCTACCTACTAGAATAGGATTTCAAATAATCGACGTATTTTATTGATCATGTGACATTTCCACAAGCCTTTGCTTTAGCGCCGAACCTAAAGAAATATCTTTTAAAGGCGATGTAGCTTTTTAATGAAACACCATTTAAAACTATTTTTATTTTTTTCTGTATATCTCTTTCTTCTTCATCTGTGGGTTTCAATTTGCCTTACTATAGTCAGTAATTAGCACCTTGGTATGATGAAAAAAATATGAAGAAGCCTCTTTAAAACCGTCTTTGTTAGAATACAAGATTCATTCTTTCCCCCTGAAAATTAGATGCGTTATACTGCCGTTGAAAAAAGAATTACTCTGGCAATCATTTAAAAACTTCATAAAATTCAATTACAAATTAGTTCGGCGCATAAATAAAATAAACCCTTGGGCTTCTAAACGCGACAACAGGATCTTTCTTTTTCTGTCGGATATTAGAAATAAAGATTAGGGCCCATACATACCAAATATTCCAAATTGCATTCCTAGTCTAATTCAAGAATTTTTTTTTGTAAATTTCAAAGAGACAGGATTTCTGTTAGGCTAAACCAATTATTAAAAATATTTTATCAAAGGACTGGAAGTCCTGAAATGTCGATTTGATGAGCAGTATATAGCAGGGATATGAAGAAACGACACCTTCCGGTCAAAATGATCATAGTATGCAGCGTTGGTGTAGAAAAATCACTTTATTTAACTATAAAAGAAGTAAGCAATTGCCTCGGTGTGATGAAAATTCACGATAACTCATTAAAACAAGTCTTGGGCTGAAAAGAGATTTAACCCTTTACCACACAATGCCGACTTTTAACGACCCTGAGGAAGAAACTTTTTGAAAACATTGTGGGAAAATGAGAAAATGCTGGTAACCAGCGTTTTTTCCTTTTCCCACAATGTTTTTTACTCTTCCCAAAAGAAATTTCAATTTTTGAGTCACATTTATTTTGTCGTCTGCAAAAGCTTTCATTTTGGACTGGTCTAAAATTTTGTCGTTCGGTAAAGAGTCAAACGCATATCCGTGACGCATCGTTCTGACCAAGATGTCATATAATTATGGATCCATAAAATCCAGTTTATAAAAAAAAAGACAACTAAATCATGAGGTAGACTGGTCCTTTGACATGCAGAAATTGGACCTATAGCAAATAGTTTCAATGCCGGTCTAACTGCGCGGACTGTGCAGTCTGACCTGAATCGATACTTTTTGCTGATGTACTCACACCCCTTTTCACAGGGCGTTCCTGAAATATATACCACATAAAGCAAATCACTTTTTTTTCCGATATACACGTATTGTACTGATGTACTAACATGGCGAGCGACTTTCATCTATAGTTTGAACAGAATACGTTTTTGTTTCTTGATTAAGGCTTTTGGCCGAAATATTGTAAAAAGAAAGTGTCCTACCCTATGCTGTATATTGTACTGCAATTCCCTCGTAGTAATTAGTTCATAGTTATTTTAAAATGATTTATTTGAAAAATCAGCGGTAGAAAATAAGAAAAAGCATAATTGCACTGGTTCTGTTCATGAATTCAATCAAATTTGATTCACAACTGTGCTAGTAGCATTATCCTTTACTTACTTTAACCCTTTACTACACAATCCCGAATTTTAAGGACTTTGAAGTAAAAGCCGTTTGAAAACATTGTCGGAAAAGGAGAAAATGCTGGTAACCAGCATTTTCTCCTTTTCTGACGATGTTTTCTACCCTTTTACAGACAAATCGCATCATTTTAGCCGTATTAAATTTCTCAACTGCAAAAACTTTTGAATTGGAAACGTCCATTTTTCTTTTTTTTATTTGGTTACGGGTCATATAGCCATAGGGAAGGTGTTAAATTTGCAAACACCTGTATCCAAACCACCTTGCAGAATGAATGGTCTTGGTAACCATTTCAACTCAATTAATTTTTACGACTTCGCCAGTGTTGTAGAAAATGACACCATCTTCCCTCCGGGTGGCTGGGAATAACTATTCTTATTATTTTAAACCCTGTGAACAAATTGCGGGTCTTTGCGGACAATGTGGATCAAGATCAGACTGCACAGAACGTGCAGTCTGAGCTTTAATCAACAATGTCCGCTAACTTGTCACACTATCTTTTTGCCAACATATCCTCGAAATTGCAAAAGTTTTGCTGATTTCTCATATTGAAAAGATCTATCTACATCATTTCAGCTTCAAAAGGGTGAAATGTATCTTTATTACTTGGAAGTGAAAATACTCAGTGGTCATTAGCCCTCTAGCTGCTAAGCGCGACTCACTGACCTTTTGCGGACAGTGTAGATTAAGATCAGACAGCACATAACGTGCAGTCTGATCTTGAATCTACGCTGTCCGATAAGTGAGACTCTTTTCTCCAAAAAGTAAGTTTGAAATAACATTATTCGGGTTTTTTGCTATCGACTTGATAGTTTCATTTAACTCATCTAGCAGGATAAGAGTTAAATATAGTCAAATCCAGTGAATAAGGCATACTTCGTTACAGTGGGAGCTTAATAACTGTCCGTTACAATAAAACAGAATTAAACTGTAATAAATATTTTTCTTGGCAACAAAGGTTCTTTCCCAACACATTGTGCTCGTAACAGGCTTAGAATATTTCATTCCATTTTATAGCTATAAATGATCTGACTAAAATATAAAAATTGTCTGAAATACAATACGTTTCCCAAATCACGTATATTCTGTGTAAATGTTTTGCGTATGTAACGTTACTCTGTTTAGAACGTCATTGTGCTCACGTACGTATTTACGTTCGTCTCTTTTCGTCAAGTCCCGAAATTGTGCGGCTCTCCAATTTTCTTCTTGTTAATCAATTCATTTTGTTGTTGTTGTTGTTGTTGTTGTTTACAGTTGATACGGAAGGGAGGGGGGTATATAATAAAAGGAACAATTATAACGGTCTGTATTTCTGTGTGGTCGAATAACGTTATCTTGTAAAGAGGTTAGCATCGAATTCGACCTTCGCTTTCATCTGATACGCATCTTTTCATGCACGCAACTCGACCTGATCCGACCACACAGAAATGCAGACTGCTGTAGTATTCCATTCGGATAAATTTGCCCGATAGACATAAAATATTGTGACACAGAATGAAATTGCTCCAGCTAATCAAAAAGTTTTTATTCTTTAATGTATCGTTCTGCCAGTCAGTGCTTTTTTTCCATTATTTATTCCCAGTCTGCTTGTTTTTATAAATCTTTGCCTGCGACTTTTCTCCTCGTATTGAAATCGTTGATGGAGTTGTGTCCTTGACGAAATATCTGTCAGTGTCTGTTAAACGTTTGCTCTCTTGTTCACTTCCCCGTGTCTTTATTGTGTTGCTATGCCTTTACGAGTCTGTGGCTCTGCCGTGCCCTGCTCAAGGACATTGCCCTAGCATGGTTAGTAGTGATCCAACAGAAATTATTCTCATGAAATTGAACGCCTGAACCACTGAGCCATTGAGAACCTATTTACTCTTTCACTTCCAATGCCGCCTTGCGTAGCTTTTGTGGACGCCTTAGATCAAGATCAGACTTCACAAAACGTGTAGTCTGATCTTGTACCTACATCGTTCGCTACCTGATGCCAATCGTCAACCAAAAACAGTTGAAACGAAAAAGATACTTAGACCTCGTGAAAAGTCGGATCCATTTAGTCGGTAGTGAAAGCGTAAATGCGTTAAGATTGTAATTTGTGGTTCAAATGTTCAGGCCCGGGTTATAAAGCTCTCTGTGATACCTAATTATATTGTTTAATTTCAATTAAGATGTCATTCATCGCACTTATATATACATTAATGTGGTTACTTCCAATAACTGTTCTGTTAGATTAGGATCATGTAGCTGACTATATATATCCAGAATTTGCAGCCTATTTATCAGAGAGAGAGGGAGAGAGAGAGAGAGAGAGAGAGATAAAGAGAGAGAGAGAGAGAGATGCGTTGCTGTATAAGCGGGCCTCAGTTGGTTGGCAGATGCACAGATGTGTGCATAATTGCGCTACACATGCATGCACGTATATTTGAATATGGCTCAAATGTTTGTATTTGAATCTTGATGAAAGACTCACAGTCGATTATGTCTCAATTATTCACCTTCCTGTGTGGGCAACTGGAGACATATTTCATATTAACAAACAGGAAAGTTGTTGCTTTGTTAGACAAGGAGCAATAGCGTGGGTAAAGATAGTGAATGTCACTTCTTTATTTTTCTATAAAGCGAAAAGTTAGCGGTGTGACACATAGAAAGGTCAGGAAACTCAAGGCATGTGACGGGTTGACCTTGTTGGACTTGCTATTCAAGCTATGATGCAGGGTTAACCCTTGCTTGAACAAACTGAATCAAAATTTACAGCCTATAGTTAAAACGAAATTAGTGAGGATTTAATGTTCTTCTCCCCGGAAAGAAAATCAAGTAGTCTTGTCGGACATTGTAGATTCAAGATCGACTGCACCTTCTGTGCAGCCTGATCTTGATCTATACTGTCCGTAAAAGGGCATCGAGTCGCTCGTAGCAGCTCAAGGGGTTGCAGTCAGCAAATCATCAATTAGATGCGGAAATGAACTCCCCACCCGCTAGCATCAATTCCCGATTCGGTTTATACATGGTTTAAATGGGATGGTTTTGTGGTTTTTATTGCTACACTAACTCTTTCACCCCAAGCAAGACTTTCTGTTGACACTTCCGCATCAAATGGGATTTGCAAAAGCGTTGTGACGAATGTAGAAAATGATCAAAATAAGCAATTTCATAATATGAGATTACCTATTTCGATCATTTTCTACATTTATCATTATTACCTACACCGCTTATTATTATTTTTTATCTTTTTATATCTACTTTTCTCCCAACACTGTGAAGAGTTTATATTAAAACTGCTAGATTGGCTGAAATACATAGAAATTGCTAGCCACAAGTCAAAACCCAATTTTTTGCGTTGAAAGTCCTTTTCTCCTGAGAAAAAAAAATCATCGCATCTAACAGTGCAGCCTCCAAGATCAAGCTGCACGTTCTGTGCAGGCTCATCTTCATCTACGCTGTCAACAAAATCCAACTGTTCTATGCAGACGAAGTGCTGATTGCCTGATACCCTTCAAACTGCTTGGACATCGCAAGAGAGAAAATGAGCTATGGTCCATAACGGTAGTTTCAGAGGATGCAAGCTGACCCTAATGACATGATGATGAGGTTTTGTCAAATGCATCGTTCTGCTGTACAGTGTCAACAAATAAGGTGCAAATACGCCTTTTGAAAGACACCTTGTATTTTAAAGGGACTTATTTAGATTTTATAAACTCACACCAAACTTCAAAAATATCATAACTCTGTATTAAGTAAGGTTAGTTCGCAAGCCATCTTTAAATAAGAGAGAAGTGGGCGAGAAAGGGAATTTCAGTGATATTTCCCTACTGTGATATCTAGCCTCTTGAAGATTTTTTAGATTTCGCGCCAGAATTTCGCAATCACTTACTGGAATGTCAAGTGATCATTGTAATAATTATGTAGATAATTAGAAATCGTATGCAAACAGGTACCGTATATATTATTATACTGCAAAGAAATTTCTTGCGATCTAATTGGATAACATGCTCCGAATATATATTGCTTTACACTGGCAGCTCCCAGGATACAGCACAGTTTTCCTGTCGTAAGCTCCGTAGATACTTACACACTTTAACGCAAAATCAAACTTCATGCACCAAACTGCAATTTTTACCTAGCTTACACTGACGTCAGCTTTCAGTGACGTCATTTTTCAACAGTGTGTTTGGCACTCAGAAAGGAAATTATAACCTTGCGTATTCGATTTGTGAGACCATAAACAGGGAAATTTCACGTGAATGCTCGTTGTAATGGTTAAACTTTGCTCTATGATAAATTCGTCGTATGGTCCGGTGGAAGGGCACTTGGGAACTTGTTCACAGCTGTTCGGCGAGGCGGCGTATGATTCGCCACAGCCGTTAACAAGTTTCCAAGTGCCAAGCCACCGGACCGGACAACTAATAACGTCATACCTCTTCGCATAGAAATTGACAGAGTTCTAGATTGCAAAACGATCATTCCGGTATTCAAATGCTAAAAATGTAACCGCATGCCTTCTTTTACGCTTGCACAGGAAAACAATTTTTAGCTATGTTTATCAGTCTGTTAAAACTTTTTGCCCCTTTAATGTTTATACACAGACTATTGTAATGCATCGGGTAGCCCTCTTTAACCCTTTACCGCACAATGCCGCCTTTTAAAGACCCTTGGAAAGAAACCTTTTGAAAACGTTGGTAACCATATTTTCTCCTTTTCCCCCAAAGTTTTCCGCCCTATCCAAGAAAAATCGCACAATTTGAACCACCTTGAAACTGCCTTCTGCAAATGCTTTCAATTGGGACAAGGCTAAAATTTTGTCGCCTGATAAAGGGTTAACAAAGTCATCTACCGCAACATTTTAGTATGCTATCAGTCAACGATGACTAAAGTAATGAATGCAACTGGGATTAATTGCTCGCTGAAACCTAACACTATCTAAATATTGACAATGGTGATTGAGATACTGTTTGTACAAATAAATGAGAGTCAGCCGGGGTGGAAGGTCGTAGAAGATAAAATACAAAAAATTAGTGATTAAAAATAATACTGTTGTCGTCGAGGCATTAATGGAAAATGGAAAAAAAAAAGGAAACAAATGGGTTTAGAGATTAAATCTGCGTAGTACAAATGAATATTATTGTAGTGTACATCACTATGTCTTTATTCATGTTTTACGCTTTACAAAACAACGGAATTCAAGATTTGTCCATTTTGAAAGTATTTGCAGACGACAAATAATAAACTTTTGTCATGGATTATGGGATTTGTTAATAAAGGTGTGGACAATATTTTGGGAAAAGGAAAAAATCTGGTTGTTTGCAATGTTCTCTTTTTCCTGTAATGTTTTCAGAAGCCTTCTTCGTTGGGGTCTGTGAAACTCGGGATGTGTTGTATAGGGTTAAGCCTATGGTATTAACAAACCACTTCATTAATGAGACCTCATTCTGTTCGTAGAAGTATTGAAATTGTCCATTACTATGCTATCATAGTGTTATAATTACTATTCTGTTCGCATTTATTAATTTATAGTTATTAACAGACTATTTATTTAAAAACAATTGTGAAACACTTTCTTAAACCTAAGATAGTTGGAGTTGATTGTTTCCCGGAAACTTTGATCATATTCGTACCGCGATGAGTGGTTTCAAAGGTTGAGCTCGCTCAACAGGGAAGAGCAAACTCGGAACCTCTGTGAGAGACGGCCGTTTTACCCCTACACCACTGTCTGCCAAGCATATGAATTTAGCTTGCAGAGCTCCGTCAGAAACGTATATCCTTACATGTTCCAAAATTTCCGAAATATTTTCAAAACGTTGACGCATCTATTAGACGGGAGGGAAGGGAACATAACACTGACTCAGTTTTTATCACATAGTTTCCCCTGTTTTCAGTGTAATGTAGCCATTACGAATTTTCGTACCTTACACACGGTTAAGATAAGATTTCATGACGTCATTGAATCATTACGTGACGTCATTTGTTGAAGCACCTGCCAGCTACTTCCCACTGTGTCAAAGGCAATTTTTACAATCATTTTAACTGTCAATACTGATGACTGTGATAAGCCATTCTTTTCTTTAGTACATCAAGTAGTTATAAATCAGCTATTTCTTAAAACTATTTTAATTCCGCAAATACACTCCTATCAAAGCAGTGAGTAGGTCGCATTTATTACTGAATACACAGTCAGCTGCCAAAAGTGTTTCATCAAAATCCGAATTTCCATCGAGTTAGATTCTATTTAGAATGCAAGAAATTTAACTACGGTACTTCTGACCGTGCAGTTATAAGGAAAACTATTCTGGTAGAAAGTCAGGTTACTGGAGCTTTCCAATGAAATAAAATTTTGTGAAATTCGTTTGAAAAAAATGTTATTAAGTCTGCCAAAGGCTCGCTTAACAACATTTGTCTAGCGTAGTTTAATGAAATTTTGTCTGAAGCGCCAACATATGTCAGGTCCTATACATCCTCTCTGTAACACTGTAATATAATACTTTCCCAAACGATAAAATTTAGACTGGTCCAAATTGAAAGAGTTTGCAGACGACAATTTTAAATTTGATGAAAATGACAGAAAGTTCTCCAAAAGGGTAGAAAACACTGTGGGAAAAGGAGAAATTGCTCGTTACGAGCAATTTCTCCTTTTCCCACAGTGTTTTAAAAAGACTTGTACTGCAGACACGTGAAAACCAGGGCTTGTTTGGGAAAGGGTTATATAATATTGTTTTCTATTTCCAAAACTGTTTGAGACATGGTCTTGCAAACGGGAACTTAATGCATCTCTTTGATGCATGATACCAAGCAGTCATCACATGATCATAGATCCATAGCATCCAGTTTCTTTGACAACCGACTGAAGCATGATATAAACTGGTCCATGGACATGCAGAAAATTGACCAATAGTAAAACGTTTTGGCCCAGGTCAGCCTGCGCGCATTTGGCAGGTTGAACTTTGTCGATACTATTTGCAGATGCGTTGAACCCCTCTTTACAGAGCGCGGTTCATTATCTTTCTTTCTACAGTGTATATTCTTTACCAGAAAACAAAATCTCAGACTTTTCCAATTTGAAAGCATTGGCAGACAACACAGTAATTCGGCACAAATTATTGGATCTGTTTGTAAAAGGGTAGAAAACATTTTGGGAAAAGGAGAAAATGCTGGTTACCAGCATTTTCTCTTTTTCCCACAATGTTTTCAGAAGCCGTCTGTTTAGGGTTAACGGGGACAGGTTAACTATGAACTGTCTTTAGTGAGATGCTACCTTTTCTCCGACACACTACATTTCGATTGCAACTGTATTGGATACGTGTCTGTTACATAATTCATTTTCTAATTTGTAGCATACGGGCAGGTCTTCCTCTCCACGAATTCTTCCCCAATCGAATGATTAGTTCGCCCTTTTTTCGAGGAAGGAATATACAAGTCCACTGCAGGTAAAAGGACACGGTTTAGAATCGGAGAAAAATAAAAAATGACGGCCCAGAAAGGTCCAGAATCAGACGGTTTAGAATTGGACAAAAATAAAGGACACGGTTTAGAGTCGGACAAAAATGAAAATGACGGTCCTTAAAGGTCCAGAATCAGACGGTTTAGAATCGGACAAAAATAAAGGACACGGTTTAGAATCGGACAAAAATGAAAATGACGGTCCATAAAGGTCCAGAATCAGACGGCACCTTTTGTTGAGTAAGATCTTGATCTACACAAAAAGCCACATGTGTTGCCATTAGTCAGGGGTATGGCGGTGAAAGAACTCGAAAAATGTCTGATGCTCCACAGTATGTGACGTTTTTACTTTTAATATTTTAGGCCTTTTTGGTGTATTTGCTGTTAATAGTGTTTTCATTAGTATTTAAGTTGCTGACAGTGTACCTATCCATGCATTCCCGTGGTTTTCTGTACCATTACTTGCACATGAATCTCTAAAAAGCCACAAGCTACTCTTCTACACAAAAAGAGTAGAGTGTGGGAGAAAATCCAGTTGCAATAACTGTGAAATATCCTAGGAAAGCCTTTTAGACCCGATCTTGCAGCCCCTGGATTTACAGAAAACGTTTTAATGGAAACAATATAGTAACCAAACACTTTAACAAACCGAAAACCTGCATGTACTCAAAATAAGAAAGTTCTCGATTTGTCGTTCATTTTTATGTACTTGACTTGAATAAGTGATTAGCCGAACCTGATAGCTCAATCGGTAACGTCTAGGGTTTGAAATCGAGGGGGCGGTGGGGGGGGGGGGGGCGGGGGGGGACGGTCGCCGGTTCGATTCCCAAGTCTGGCTGGCTAATTTCTCTCCGAGGATTACGAGGATTAATGATACGCATTGCGACAGCCACCTTTGAGCACTGTTTCTACGATGAATTTTTGGGAAAGTAGCAGGTAGCTTAGGGAGAATATTGTGCACAGCACTGGTAAAAAAATATCCGGAAAAGTATGGATATGGGCACTGACCACCCAGATTTAACTGGAGTCATGTTGAAAACGGCGTAAAACACCACGCAATATGAAACCAAAAAGGACGATTACTCGGTGAGGAAGTGTTAAAACCAACATGATAAACAGGACAAACAGTGCCAATATAAATTAATAATTGCCACGAGATCGTTTACTTAAACGCTTTTAAGCAAACGCCTTCAAAATAATTTTGCAGGTAAATCATTGAAGTGTGTTTGATATAAATATTTATCTTGATCGGAAAAAACATCCTGCTGAAATGCAATCTGCTTACGTTATCTCAAAACATCCTTTTCATTCTATCGGGGGAAGTACGGTGAACCATGAGCGAAAATAATTCATTTATACTTTCAGTGCAATAAGCAAGAACAGTGGCATTTGCGGACGGTATAGATTCAAGATCAGACTGCACAGAACGTGCAGTCTGATCTTGAATCTATACGTCCGCTCGTTTAGTCAATTTTGACCGAGCCGGCGTTCGAATTTGTAACCTCTGCAATACTAGACGTGCTTGTCAACACAAAATTGCTGCGGCTAGGCTCTCTGATTTTTAAATCTGTTAGCACCGAAATTATGAGCCAAGCTCTGGCAAAAGAGGCTTAATGCATCTCCTTGATGCGAGATACCAATAAGTCTTCATATGACTGTGAATCCATAAAAGCCACTTTTCTTAATAATCGATTGGTAAACTGGTCCTTTGAGATACAGAAAACTGACCAATAGCGAAAAGTTTCGGCCCAGGTCAGCCTGCGCGGACTGCGCAGGCTGACCTGGATCGATACTTTTCGCAGATGCATTAAGCTCCCTTTTTCACAGAGCATGGCTCATATAAAGTCAACCTTTTTGACGATTGAAAATAAAATCATTTGAAACCAAGAAAGATTTTTATCTAAATTAACTTGTCTAAACAAACGGACGGTAAAAATCAAAGACCAGACAGAACGTTTTGTGCAGTCTGATCCTGATTTATGCCGTCCGCGGGAGCCCATGTTTTCTTCTATTGTACTCAAAAGGTCCACATGCTGAGTGGATAGCAGGAGTATTGAGCAAAAGAATCGAAAAACCATTTCTTTCTCTATTAAATTCTTTGCTATGTGCGACTGGAGTAGCTTTCACTGACTGCGTCAGTGAGGATCAAGCTGTCCAAAAAAGTGCAGACTGATCTTGGATCTACATCTTTTACATCTTGATTTAAGAAAAATTACCAAAACTCTTCACAGTGAACGGGATATTTACTTTAATCCCCCAAAACATTCAGTGAAGTTAACATGCAGAACCGAAACAGTTTCCAGTGAAGTGTGACATGTCTTCTCTTCGTTGCCGTTATCGAAACTGAAAATGCCTGAAATAACACCATGTTTTTTGCAAGAGAAAAAAAAAATGTATGGCATACTCAAGTAGTCTTTGGTTGAATTTGTTGATTTTGATAATATTTATGTTGACTAACAGCAAAATTGAGTATTCCTGATGGTCTAATAATAGCATACACTTTGTAGTACTCTGTAAACACAAACAGAAGCCATATAACACTAATTTGATGAGAGCCAGTACGACAGAGTTCATTCCTCATTGTAGGACATTATGCGCACGTATGTCTACTGTGTGACGATTGGAAAGAAGCCAGTGTCTAGCGGTCTTTGTTCTATAATAAGCAGTTGTTCGTTTTGTTAAGATATACCAAGCCGATAGTACCCGAATGATGTACCCGTTTTTTTTTTTTTTTTTAAATTTCCTTATCGGACAGCATAGATCCAAGATCAGACTGCACGTTCTGTGCAGTCTGAGCTTGATCTGCATCGTTCGCAAAATGTCAGTGAGTCGCGCTTAGCATCCTATGGGTTAATTTCAACACACAGGTAGATATCGGGCATTGTTTTCGCAAAGCATGAGCTATAATTATAATTCTGGAGTTAGTTATGTGATAATGAAAAGAACCTGACATTCGTTGGCTTTTGAAGTAAAATTTTATCAAGCTCGCCAAGGGTTTACAAAAAAAAAAAAAGTTTTTAAGCGAGCCTTCACATTTTTCTACACAAAATTTTATCCCACAAGCAAACTTATTTCAGATCCGACTTTTCCTTTTCCAATGATTGTGTATTTCTCACGAATTCCTGGTAAAAAGAAAGTGGTTTCAGATCATTTGAACCGTGTATTACTCAATGAATGTATTTGAAAGGAATCTGTACATATGATATTTCACGCCAACTTTCTTTCTATTTTGCTGAATTTTGTGACTTGAATAAGTAAATAAGTTATTGATTATCTTGTATATCCAACCCTTTCCCAAACGACAAATTTTAGACTTTTCCAAACTCAAAATATCTGCGGACAACAAATTTAAAATCAGTGCGAATAAGCTTCATTTCTCTGACAGGGTAGAAAACATTGTGGGAAAGGAGTAAATACTAGTTACCAGTATTTTTCCTTTGCCACGATGAATGTCATCAAAAGCTTCCCTCTCAAGGTTGTCAGCACTCGGGATTATGTCCTTAAGGTCTAAGCCTTAGAGCGCCGAATAAACCTAACGGTCATTTTCAGTGTAGGAAAAAAGACCAGGTTGCTTTTGTATAGAATGTCACAGCAAAGCTGACAATGGGGATCAAAAATCAAACTGAACCTTTTGTCCAATCTGATCTCAGTCTACACTGCCCGCAAAGGTGTAGTAGTTTTGAAAGTTGCTTTAAGGATTATCTAAAGCGTTGGTGAATCCCACTTGCTTTAGTTATATAGCTGGTGTTCACTATGCGGGATAAATGATGGACTTTTAAAATACTATGTATGTAAGAATTTACCTTTATTGTATATCTATTTTTTATTAGTATTATACTGTTAATTTTAATAAGTCGGTAAACTTCAAGACTAGGAATAAATCTGTAGCACAAAAAGCATTTGCAGACGTCAGATTTAATATGGCTCAAAACATGAGAACAGTTTATGGGGGGAGAAAAAATAATAGAAAAAAGAGAAAATCGTAGTTACCAGCATTTTCTCATTTTCGAACAAAGTTATCAAAAGCTTTCTACTACAGGATCGTTAAAGCACGGCATCGTCCCGTGAGGGGTGAAACATAGTTAAAATGAAAGCAGTTGCAGACGACAAATTAAATGTGGCTTAAATTGTGATGCTTTATTTTCATCTTGTTTATCACTATTATTATTACAGTATAACTCTTATTATTACTAGTATTACATGTACTATTATTATTATTATTATTGAAAGTGGTGTAGAAGTCATTGTTTGATTAGCAGAACATACTGGTAATCGGCTGTTTTTTTTTTTTTTTTTTCAGAATGGTTTCAAAAGCTTTCATCTTTAGGGTAATTTAGACACAAAACATATCAGTTCTGTTCTGTTCTGTTCATAAACTACCACATTATCTGATGAAGGGTTAAATGAAGACAAAAACTCCATACTGTACGTGGAAACAATGCTAGAGTCAAGACAGATAATTCCCCATCAGACGTTAGACGTCTTACCATATTGATCTAGCTACTCTCACCGAAAATCAACTAAAATGACATTATTGTGCCCTCATGCAAAATTAACCTGAACTTTGAGACAATTACTACAATATTGTCTTTTGGATATTGTAACTCTTCTACTGCCGTTCCCGAACGTGGGTATTTTATTAACCCTTTACCACAAAAACCCAACGTCAACGATCCTGAGGAAGAAGGCTTTGGAAAACATAGTTGGAAAAGAAGAAAATGTTGGTAACCAGCATTTTCTTCTTTTACAAAAATGTTTTCTACCGAATCAAGAACAGAATTCAACATTTGAGCCACATTTAATTTGTTGTCTACAAATGCTTTCAATTTGGATAAGTCTACATTTTTGTCGTGTTGTAAAGGTCTAAGAGGTGAGAGCAAAGCAAGATCAGCTTGCACATACATTTACATACAGTCTGATCTTTCTCAATACTCTTCGCTGTTTTATCAGTATTTTCGGTCATGCCAACCTAATCCAATGCCAATGACCGTAATAAAAAAAATTTATTATTGTCAGCAATTTAAATTTGCAAGGTGAATGGTCAACGAACAGAAAACATGTTTCGTTCTTATCGTTTTCAAGCCTTTTCGACGGGAGCCCTGCGTGGTCTTGATCCATGATCCCTTTTTCCTTGAATTTCGGCTTCCCAAATTTCCTAAATGTCCCCAAAATTTTAAATACTTGCCTTATTAAATTCATTTGATTCGTGTCAAATGACCCTATATACAAAAGTTCAGGTCAAACCTAGCGAGGGTGATGGGTTCGTAATCAGGAGGTCCACGACTCGCTCCTTACTTGCGGCGCTGGTTTTGAGTGGGACCATCTTTTAGCAAGGCAAGTGCGAAGTCCGAGCTAGTACTCGTGATACCCGGGAAAATGAATATTAGCGAGCTCTCGCCATTATATGACTGAATAACTGTTGACAGCCAAGCCTTTGCTGTTGGTTGAGGCAATTCCAAGAAAGCCGTGACATACTGTTTAGAACGGTATCAACCCTTTACCAAACAATCCCCTGTTCTAACGACCCTGAAAAAAGGAGACTTTTGGAAATATTTGTGGGAAAAGGAGAAAATGCTAGTAACCTGCATTTTCTCCTTTTCGACAATCTTTTCTATCCTTTCAGAGACTATTTCTATTTTCTGTAGCCACATTTAATTGGTAGTCTGCAAATGCTTTCGAAATGGCCAAGTCAAACCATAACCTAGGTCTTCCTCGTTCGCTGGCAACTACATGTATGTAAGTTCGACTTTTCTCTAGATTTGAACGAAGATTTTTACAGTAATTAAGCGGGAATTTGTACATAGTTTAGTTTCATGTAGATCCAAGATCAGGCTGCACGTTCTGTGCAGTTTGATATTCATCGACGCCGTCTACATTTAGGCTATTTCAAGCGCTTTTGGCAGTAAAAGAGTTTAAGAATATGCACTGAAGAGTATTTATTCCTTTTATCACAAAATACCCCCAATACACTTATTGACTTTTTCTTGACAATCTTCAATGCACCTTACTCGCGGAAAGGTCATCGTCTGAGTTAAAGAGTCGTTACCGCCGTCTAAATTACAGAATTGCGTTCGCGAACTGATGTTTACCGCTTCCTTGTCCCAACAGACCGGAGTTAATCGTTCAAAGTTCTTGTCAACTATTGTGAACTCTGAAACCCTTTTGCCGCTCCAAGCCATACATGGTTTGGCTTCTTTTGCGGACAATGCACTCTGATTTTTAATCTACACTTTCCGAACTACTGCTTCCCATTTGTTTTATATGACAAAATGCCTAGAATTAACCGTTTAAAGTTCTTATCGATAATTTGTAATTTTCATATGCACTTCTTTTTACTATCTTTTTGCCCTCGTACCCACCCTTTAGACGCATGTAGACCTTTGAGCTAAGCTTTCGATAACTCGAATACACTGATGATTTACAAAATTTTTTGGTACGAAAAGATTCCCTTCTAACCAATTACTGTAAGTCTTGAAATTAAGAGTACACTTATGAATGCGTTTGTAAAGTTATAAATGAATCTCCGAGAAGAGTGAATTAAGTGATAGTAAAAAGTAAACAGTCTGCGAGGAAATCCTAGAGTAGCTCTCATAAAATCCTGCAAAGTGGTTCTTTTTTGTCATTTTCTTACCGGTTTGTATATCAATATGAACTCATATTTTCTGCTATACTCGTTAAGAAATATTTGTAGATGATAAATCTTGATAACTACATCACGTACCGCTGATATGCACTGCGAATTTTGTTCTACGCAACCCGGGTGTCTCGCACTTTTTTTTTTTTTTCAAACCTTTTCCCCACCTTTTTCCAGAAATTAGACCTGTTAACTGCTTTTAGGTAACTTATGATACAAATCAGTAAACTTGCATTGATCTGACAAGAATACAATATTACGTAGATGTAGATGCAAACGCTTCGACTTTCCATTTAAGCTTATATCAGAACTAGCCTACATGTAGTTACTTAGTGCATTAGCTGTACGTACGATGAACAAGGAGCTAAGAAGATAGTAGTTCAAAACTACCTTATGATTTGGTAAAACATGCTTTTGTGTGTTGCACTTTATTTATTTCGAAATCACTGTTTCATTCAAAGTATTGTTTAGGTTCAAAGTGTTAATTTCTCAAATGAATATTTTCTGCCAATAGATAATCCCCGCATCGTTGAGATTTTGAGAAAATCGTGAAATCTCTGGACGTATTCGACAGAGAAGATCCAAGGTCAGAATTTATTATCTGTGCAGCCTGATCTTTGATCTGCACTTTCCGGTACAGTAGGTGTTTCCTGTCGTTTTTGGCAGCCTAAGGACAAAGAAAACTAACATATATCATTGATACCTGATAGACCTAACGCAATATAAGTTGAACTTTCTAATTTGAAGCAGTGACAATATCAGTTGTCCGTTCAGGTGGCAGGGCATTTGGAAACTTGTTCACGGCTGTGGCAAATCATTTTGCCCCGAGCCGATGGCCAGTGCCTTGCCACCTGACCGGACAACGAATTTATTAAACTGCAAAGTTCTACCATTCCAACGTGTATTGAAACTTGAAACGTGAATTTGAAATTGAAATTTTTGTTTTATTGTCTCACAAATCAAGTACACTTACGAAACTGAATTTCCCTCCTGAGTGCCCAAACACACTGAAAATGACATCGCTGAAACCTAGATAAAACTTGCAGTTTGGTGCATGATGAAGTCACTGCGATAGATATTCGACGTATATTTATTTAACCATGGATTTGAACAACTCGAAAGTAAGTAACTAGTCATTTTATTATTTGTTGGCAATAGTAAACGACCATCAGTTGTTTCAAAGTTTAAAATTACCTTTTTAAAGTAACATTGCATGACCTTTAACGCTGCACGTTTTTTACACGATGACTCGCCGCCGCCATCTTGGATTTTGCGTTGAAACGTATATGTGTCTACGGGGCTTCCGACAGGGAAACTGTGCTGTCCCCTGGGAGCTGCCAGTGTACAAAAATATATATTCAGAGCATATTATCCAGTCAGATCGCGAGAAATTTCTCTGCAGTATAATAGGACATGTAGTAAGCCAATTATATTGGTGTAGGTTTTTCTTTTTTAAATGTTAAATTCTTCTAATTCCTCTACAAAAAAATATCTGTATCCTGTATTCATCTTTATTTGTTTGAAACTGTATGAGTGTTTACTGCATGTAATACAGTGGTATACTCTTGCATGCGTTTGTCATGTTTTTCGTTTGTTTTCTCTTTAAATACTAGAATAAGTGTATTAAACAGAAACCCATTCAATTACAACGGGCTTTTCCTTCCCCCTGTTCGTTACATTTTGTTGTAAAATACATGTACATTAGATCTGATGTCCATGTGTTAATCTGATATTAAACTTGGTTTTAATCCTCCAGGTATCATTCAATATTAATGCGCTTTTCGACACTTTAAGTCCTTTGAATTTGGTATAGAAATGACCAATAGGTTTCCTACACAAGTATTTACATTTTAAAGGTGACATTTTTCAAATGCACACCTATCTGATTCAGTGCAACGAATTTCAAAATAAACTACATGTAGACGTTTCTTCAAACCAACGCTAACGATTCGTTTGGTCGTGGTTTAGCTGGCATATAACCTTAATTATGCCCCCCTTCAACGAAGTGGAGGTATATTGCTTTGCACATGTCGGTTGGTCGGGCGGTCCTTCGGTCGGTCGGTCGGTAGACCTTACCTTGTACGGATAATAACTAGACACAGAATTGACCTAGATTCATCAAATTTGGCACGGGCATGGGTCTTGGAGTGTAGATGATCCCTATTGATTTTGAGGTCAATCGGTCAAATGTCAAGGTCACAGTGACCGTCAACATGTTGATATATAGACCAAACTTTGTCCGGATGGTAATTAGACACAGAATTGACCCAAGTTCGTCAAATTTGGCACAGACATTTGTCTCGGAGTGTAGATGATCCCTATTGATTTTGAGGTCAATCGGTCACTCGTCAAGGTCACAGTGACCATCAACATGTTGATATATAGACCAAACCTTGTCCAGATGATAACTAGACACAGAATTGACTTAGGTTCGTTAAATTTGGCACAGACATTTGTCTCGGAGTGTAGATGATCCCTATCGATTTAAAGATTAATCCATCAAAGGTCAAGGTCACAGTAGCCTTCAACATGTTGATATATAGACCAAACCTTGTCCAGATGATAACTAGACACAGAATTGACATAGGTTCTTCAAATTCTGTACAGATATTCATCTCGGAGTGCAAATGATCCCTATCGATTTTGAGATTAATCCATCAAAGGTAACGGTCGCAGTGGCCTTCAACTTAATGATATATAGACCAAACCTTGTCCAGATGATAACTACACACAGAATTGACCTAGGTCCTTCAAATTCTGTACAGATATTCATCTTGGAGTGTAAATGATCCCTATCGATTTTAAGGTTAATCCGTGAAAGGTCAATTATCAGTTTATGAACTGTGCCACTTCCTGTATCAATGTGGCAGTAGGGGGGGCATGACTGTTTTACAAACAGACATCTTGTAAATAATTTCTAAACACAGCCACTATTGGCCAGTAAAATAGCCCCGGTATAAGCCCAGTGAGGTGGGGACAATTTTGCTCTTTTGTTGTTCTCGTTAAAGTCTGTGAAAACCCCTGCATAAATCCCTGTTTTCCCTGAATCTATATTTTATAAAAAGATTTGCAGAAAGCAATATTTTTGTTGTTGTTATTGTTGTTTCTTTTTTTTTTTTTTTTTTTTTTTAATTATCTTTCCCGTTTGAAGTTATTAGATTTTTAAGAAATTTGGAGCGAAACAATAAGGCTTGGTTTCTACGCATTCGAATTATTTATTGCCATTTTGCACTTGCTACTTTTTTAGCGGAAAAGTTTGAGTTATGCGTACCGTGTTTTAACATTCGTTTTGTACAAGATATTGATGTCATTGCAGATGAGTCAGTCTTCGCAGAATATGGTATGCACAGACAACGCACGTATTTAAACATAGTGCTTTATAGTAATATTTATATTTTGTAGCTGAATAGAATGTACTAAACGTATGATTAATACCCATTTATTGAGGTATACGACGTATAAACAAAATTTAGATATTGACTTTTTTTCAGGAATAGGTATATCAATCACTTTACAAATCAATAGCGATTTCGAATTTGCAGTATTTTTTTTTTTTCCCTGTTATTGACCATCCCGTCTCTCGGTCTCGGTTTCAGTCTCGCTCGCTCGCTCTCTCTCTCTCTCTCTCTCTCTCTGCCTGTGTAATTTGAGGAAAGATTATGACTTCTACTTCAATGTTTTTTCCCCTCCCCAAGCCCCCTCTCCCCCACCCCCCACCTCCCCCCCCCCCAAAAAAAAAAGGAAAAAAAAAAAAAAAAACAAAAACAAATTCTAGCTTCTATGCCGATATTGACGAAATTGACAAAATTCTCCTCCAGGGAATCCAGGACGTCTGAAAATTAATTGAAACGAATGTGTCAAACACGAACGGGAAAAGTTTGAGCTCAACATGAGCTAATTTGATTCGGATGAAAACCCAAAATGACAACCGACATGAGAAACCCATCAGAAAAGAAATAATGAGCATTTCGTAGTGGGACGTTTTTTAATCTTAACTAACACGTCAAAATAAAACAATTTGTGACCTCCTTCAGCACCCGAATATTTGGCGTGCAACACACGAAAAGGGGCCTTCTGACATATGCGTAAAAGTGTGTCGTTCCAGATCAGCCTGCACAGTCTGTGACTATTTCGACGGACGTTTTTGTGCGATTTTCCGTTTCACGAAAGTCAACTGTATGAAAAAAAGTCGTATGTAGTCGTAAAGTGTTGTCTCGGATTAGCCTGCGCGGACTGCGCAGGCTAATCCGGGCGACACTTTACGCAAATGTCCGAAGGTCTCATTTCGCATGTTGCAGGCCATTATTATTTTAAGAGCCATGCTCTGACATAGGGGGCTTAACCCTTTCCCAAACAAGCCCTGGTTTTCACGTGTCTGCAGTACAAGTCTTTTGAAAACACTGTGGGAAAAGGAGAAATTGCTCGTAACGAGCAATTTCTCCTTTTCCCACAGTGTTTTCTACTCTTTTTGAGAACTTTCCACCATTTTCATCAAATTTAACATTGTCATCTGCAAACTCTTTCAATTTGGACTAGTCTAAAATTCATTGTTTGGGAAAGGGTTAATGTATCTCCGTGATGCATTATACATAGCAAGTCATTACATAGTTATGGATCCATAAAATCTAGTTAGTCTAACAATCCACTGGATCTGAAATTAAAATGGTCCTTTGACGTACAGAAAATTTACGAAAAGCAACAAGTTTCGACCCTTGTCAGCCTGCGCGGACTGCGCAGGCTGACATGGGCCGAAACTTTTTGCAGATGCATTCAGGACCTTTTCATAGAACATGGCTCATGAATAATTTCGATCATTTCGTAAGGGCTTTTAAATACAATCCAGTCAAATCAGAAAGATTTTTCATTTTTCAAGCTTGACTAAATAAACGGACGGTAAAGATGAAAGATCAGAGTGCACGTCCTATGCAGTCTGATCTTGATCTGTGCCGTCCACAAATGCCTCAGTTTTTGCATTAGGTATACAGAGAACATTTTTCGTAACAAACTGTCAGAATACAAGAGCCTAAACTACGAGAGTACATGCCAGTCTCGACAGAGGTTTCCACACTTTTCTAGGACTTTTTGTCGTAATATTTCTTAATTTAGGAACCCGTACTTTTTCAAACACTGGCTATACATAAAGCCTTCATGCTGGGTTATCATTCTTCATATAATATTGGCTAATTACTCCTACGAGACATTGGAAGTACGCTCGTAAACAACTTCCATTTATTACTTGAATATATAAAGGAAAAGCTAATTCTGCAAAATGAACCCGTTTTCGAACCTGGCAGGAGAAGCTTACATGCCTCAATTCTCAATTAGCTGTATGCATTCCGGGCTATAGATTGTCGATGTCATAATACTTTGCAAGTTTGATTCTGGAGCTAACCGCCAAGCCCGGTAAATCAGTCGGTTACATACGGTACTTTAAAACAGAGGGTCTTTGGTTTGAGTCTAATGCTCGGCCAAAATCTTTCCAAGGATTGCTGATTGTCGCAGCGACAGGATTCATTTTTCTCTCATCGCATATCATTGAAATAATGCTGAAAGCCATAGATACCATATTGAACTATGCAAGCGGTCCTTGAAACTGACGAAAAAGCTATCAAATGCGAACTATCATTACAAATGCACCGCTGTTTTCTAGGAAACTGTCATAAAACCCATGTTGTACACCTATAATTCGAATTTCGACCGACCTTTTCAATCGATTATTCGTGTGTGCGAGTATATGTTAGGACCATGCGCTGTGAAAAGGGGCCCTGAGGCTTTAATTCATCTGCAAAAAGTATCAACCCAGGTCAGCCTGCGCTATCGACGCAAGTTGACCCAAGTCGACTCTTTTTGCCAAGGTAAATTTTCAGTGTGTCCAAGGACCATGCTACCTAAGGGTTTACCCGGGTCCGTATTCACCAACCATTCTTAAGAATATTCTTGGTCTTGTTCTCCAAAATTTTCCAAATTTGAAAGTAACACACTCTCTGATTGGCTAAACCATTTGGTTTAGCCAATCAGAAGTTGTGTTACTTTCAGACTTGGAAAATCTTGAAGAATAAGTCTGAGAACGTTCTTAAGAATGGTTGGTGTATACGGACCCAGGTCTTTAGACAAATGGACTTTAGGATCCATAATTACATGATGACTTGCTTTGTAGAAGTATAATTCATCACGGAGATGTATTAACACTTAAGCTGCTGAATAAATGAAACGGAAATTTCTACTCAATGCTAAAAGCCCAAACATTGCGGTTTCAAAGTTGGTTTCACCGGAAAGAAAATACTGCATCGGACAGGGTAGATCAAAGATCAGACTGCACGTTCTGTGCAGTGTGATCTTGATCTACGCTGTCCGCAAAAGGTCAGTGAGTCGTGATTAACAGCTTAAGGGTTAAATCACGTTTGAACCAAGAAGCATGTCAGACTCATCAGTACTTGTTCGAATTTATTCCCTAGTTCCGTCTCTCATCCTTGCCTTCGTTCAAAACACGTCCATGATAAATGGATCTTCAAAATGACGTTCCTATTAAAAACTGTCAAAAACAGCAAAGATATACTTGACATCCAAAACAATTAAGGAAGGTCGGATTTTCGTATTTTGTCAGTTTGACCAATCATCGTAGCGGATATTTCAGATACTACCAAAGATATTTGGCGAACCTTGGGTGATCCGTTGATCAAATCCCTCAGCTGTTCACGATAGGTGCCCCTAAACGGTACATTTCTTTGCCGGAAATAGCTTGCTTTTCCGTTTTTAAAACCGGAAAGAGCCCCCTCCCTCTTAAAAAAGAAAACACAAGTCACATGTTTCTATCGAAATCTTTGTATGTACATTTCCGTTTACACATAGCTTGTAAATTCATTTTTTACATGGTGTATCAATTCCGTTAGCATTTTTCACTGACATATTTACAGATGTGAAAACTTTTACTGCGGTTGTTGTTGTCGTTGATAATCGATTTTCATAGGCGCCGCTTATTTATTATCATGTGACGGACAGTATTTCAAAGATTTCAAAGTGATAACCTCCTTTATTCGGACGACGTTAGATGTAGTAGTCACGGAATCGGCCTAGTTGTGCGTTGACTAAAGACCATTGGATCTGCTAGCTTTATATCCGAGAAAGGAGAAACAGCAAATGAGAAGTGAATGATAAGAATTTTGGCCTGCATGAAAAATGTTGTGGGAAAAGCAGTAAATTAATGGCTATCTGAGAGCCATTTCTCATTTCCCGGGAAAAAAACCGTTGAGGATTAATGTCTTGGAAAATATTTGTTTGAGTCATGCTCTGACAAATGGGTCTTAATACAATTCAGTCAAACATTGTACCAAGCAAGACATCACATAATTATAGGTCCGTAATGTCCAGTTTGTCTAGCAACTGACTGAATCACGAGGCAGACTGGTCCTTCGACATGCAGCAAATTTACCAACAGCAAAAAGTATCGACCCATGTCAGCCTGCGCGGACTGCGCAGGCTGACATGGGTCGATACGTTTTGCAAATGCATTCATTAAACCGTCTGTTCACAGAACATGGCCCACTTCGTACCCCACAAGAAGAAACATCTAAAACAAATGTACATTACGCAACAAACGTCGTCGTCAAATCTTTATTTTACGAAGACAATCCTTGCACAAGTAAACCCTTTCAGCTCAAACGGCGAAATGAGTTTCTTCTGTGTAGAGTGTACATCAAGATCAGACTGCATAAAATGTGCAGCCTGAACTATTATCTACATTTTCCGATATTACGAAAAATATTCAGAAAAAAAATGTCGGGGGTTTTACATCCCAATCCTTGATTAACTGTCAACAAATTTAGATTTCATTTACTTTGCGCCAAAAAGGATCAACCCTAGGCTCCTAAGTGCGACTCACTGACCTTTTGCGGACAGCGTAGATCAAGATCAGACTGCTCAGAACGTGCAGTCTGATCTTGGATCTACACTGTCCGATAAGGAGATCTCTCTCTTCCAAAAATAATTTTGAAATAGGAAAATTTCAGTTTTGCTATCGGCTTGAAAGTTTCATTTGTTTTATTTAGCAGGATAAGGGTTAATTGATGTATTATTGAACAGTTGACTATTCTTGTGCAGTTTCTGCCAAAACATCCCAATAGTGCCAAACATAATTACAGGCTTGTCGCCAGAAGCGATCCTTGTAGACTTCAACACCACACAGAACGTGTCAGGATTTTTCTAACCCTTAATCTTTACCAAACGACAATTTTTCGGCGTAGCTCAATGTGCTGACTTTTGACCTACTTTTTGGTTCTGATAACAAATGAATAAACCGAAATCTGTGATTGGTAAAAAATGTAGACATGTTTATTCTAAGGGCCCCTGCCTATTTGCGGGGAAATTTACGCCGTCTTTTATTTTTTAAAGATATTTCTTGTTTTAGATTTGTCCGAATTAAAAGCGTTTGCAGTCGACAAAATAATCGTGTGTCAAATAATGGTTTTGTCTATGACAGGGAAGAGAGCATGGTGGGAAAAGGAGAAAATGCTGGTTTACAGCATTTTCTCCTTTTTCCACCATGTTTTCATAGGCCTTTTAACTTCGGGTCGATAAAAACGGGATTATGTGGTAAAGGCTTAAATTGCTAAACACTAGTCAAGCATTCCAAGGCATTTCTTACAGTTTTAATAGTTGAGTTTTTGAAATTTTCCCTCGGGTTAAAATCTCACAGTATTGAAGAGTGTAGACTAAAGATATGGTTGCACGTTCTGTGCAGTCTTACCTTTATCTACACAGTTTGGTAGCCGGAGTGTCCTTTTTACTGCCATACGCGACGAAGAAAGTATTTTTTGGAGTGTGTAGACGAAGGTAATTTTGCAAATACGCGCAGTCCAATCGATTTCGCCAGTCTCCTCCTTTCTTATGGTTTGAGTCAAAATTTACCTATCGAAAAATCTGTACTGTTCCTATAGTCTTTTGTTTTGATATTGGACCTCAATTCATGTCGATGTTGCCCTTGTATACAAATATGTGTGCCGTGCTCTGGCAAAAAGGGGGCTTAATGCATCTCCGTGATCCATAATAACAAACAAATCATCACATAATTATGGATCAATAAAATTATTTTTGTATAACAACGGACTGATTCATGAGGTACACTGGTCCTTTGACATGCAGAAAATTGACCAATAGCGAAAAGTTTCGGGCCAGGTCAGCCTGCGCGGACTGCGCAGGCTGACCTGGGTCGATACTTTTCGCAGATGCATTAAGTCCCCTTTTCACAGAGCGCGACTCATATAATTTTTAACTTCAAATGTCAATATTAATGTTCCTCACTTGGTTAGGTGAAATACTTTATGTATCCGTCCGATTTGTTCACCTTTGGAAATGTTGCAGCATTTGTTTTGATTTCTCTTAGATGTAGATCTATAGTCAATTAACACTGTCATTACAGTATATAATAACACAGATGCTTCCGTTGTGGGCATTTCATCGCCTTAACTTAACACATTCGTTCTATTAATAGAATATTTACATAATTCAATTATTAAATGCGTCCATTCCAGGCATTCTTTTAGGCATTACTCAATATTGCGGTCGTTTCGAAGTCAAAATTGTCTTTCTATTATCGTGTGACTACTTCTGCCTTGTACTCCGTTCTTTGTTCTAAGTTGTTTTAAGTATGATCTGCTCCCATATTCTGAACAAGTAAGGGTGCGGTTTTTTTTTTACGTTTTCATATATTTTGCTGCATTTGCCTTTGTTTTTTTCAGATTATAGTTCGGAAACACGTTCAGTCATTCTTTGTCAGGTCCTGTATTTACCAACAATTCACAATTTTCAGTTATTCTTAGCCTTATTCTCAAGAATTTTCCAAATTTCAAAGTAACGCATTTTTTGATTGGCTAAACCAAATGGTTTAGCCAATCAGAAATTGTGTTACTTTGTTAATTTAGAATGACACTTAGAGTGCTAAATCGAAAAGTTGGTGAAAACGGACCCTGTTGCACTGTAGAGTACTTAACTTTGTTCTCTTTTTCTTCCGTTCCTTATGTATTATGTTAATTGATGTTAGGCTCTCCAGTTTGGAGAAAATAATACAATTAAAATGAATTTCTATGTTCGTATCGATTACCTATTAATGCAACATTTTGTCGTACTCTGTGATAGTTGCTTGTACCGCTGAATGCTAAACACCAAGTGTATTTTCATAGAGAACCACATCCGTAATGATGATAAACGACTATTTAATTCCAGGCATTATATAACCATAATAATAGGAAGGTACCTAGACACAATAAATCTTGATAGATTATATACTACTCAAAATTTGCTAGGGATCACCATATTAGATTCAGCCGATATATATGTGAGCCATGTATCAGATATGGCTTCTCAATATCTTACATTGCCACGCTGATGAAATAAATCCCCTGTGGATATGGACGTTTTTACTGCAAAACTGTATTGTTGTAACATATACCCGTATCGAAATATCTGAATGATCCTTATCGAAGTTTAAGTGGTATATATATATATAGAAGAAAAAAAAAACCTTTACCAAACATTCCCACTCTTTACCACAAAATCCCGTGATTTGTCGACCCTGTAAAAGAAGGCCTTTGAAAACATTGCTGGTAACCAGCACCTTTTCCTTTTCCCACGATATTTTCAACCCTATCTAAGACCCAATTCATCATTTGAGCTACATTTAATTAGTCATCTGCAAACGCTTTCAATTTGGTCAAGTCCAAAATTTGTCTTTTGAAAAAGGGTAAGATCTTTCAGCGACAAATATTTGAACTCGTTCGCATTCGACGGTTGAAAATTCATCCTTCTGAAATCTCAGTAAGATTTTTATCTTATAGGCTTGACTAAACAAGCGGATGGTATAGATCCAAGATCAGACTGCACGTTTTGTGCAGTCTGAACTTGATCTATGCCATCCGCAAAAGCCCCTGTTTTCGCCTATAGCGCCGAAAGTATATACATGTGTATTGAAAAAATGAAAACATGGCTGGAAAAGGATAAAGCACTAGTTTCCGGCATTTATCTTTTTCCCACACGTTTACTTCAATGCCATAGGCAAGTTCAATTATTTTGCAAATGCTTCCAGTTTGCACAAATATAATTAATTTTGCTCCGAATAGAATAAACCAACAACTTGATAAAAAGTCATTGGTTCTTTATCAACGTTATCAATTTAACGCTTTACCAAACAATTCCGTGTTTTATTGCAAGCCTGAGGAAGAAGCCTTTCGGAAACATTGTGGGAAAAGGAGAAAATGCTGGTGACTAGCACTTTCTCCTTTTCTCTCAATGTTTTCTACCCTTTCAAAGATACAAGTCACGGGCCCCTGCAACTAGTAAAATGTAGGATTCGAAACTTGCAGGCCCCGCATTCTATCCGCGCCTCGAAGCACTGGATTTTTCACCGGAGTGTCCCTAAGCAAGACACTGTAGAGCCCTGAATGGTACCGGTGGAGCCCAGGATATACACAAAATAGGGGTAAATCAAGCAATAAAACGATAGATCAATCAATCAATCAGTCGATCGATCGATCGATCGACCGACCGACCGACAAACCGACCGACCGACCGACCGACCGACCGACCTCATCCATCCATCCATCCATCCATCCATCCACCCATCCATCCACATCCATCCATCCACATCCATCCATCCATCCATTAATCAAAAATCGTATCAACTTGGATAAAGTGTTATCGGTAGGAATTCCCGGGTAAAAGCTGGGCTTATCAGTCGAGTATATAGGAACTCGAAGGGAGAGAAAACAGTTTATCGGATGTATAAATATACTCCTTACGTTTTGTTCGTTGATTGTGATCTATTGTAGGTTATACGGTGTTATGCTGGAGATATAGCGCAGACGATAAAACAACAAACAAAACACAGGTGATTAATATAAACTCTTGTTTTCTGTAGATCACATCTTGAAAGGTATCTATTTTACTTGGCTTCATGAAAAAAATGGCCTCAAAGTGGCGGTTTCTCAGTTCAGTGGCTCACCCTTTACCACACGGTCCGGGATTTTAAGTGACCCTTTGGGAAAGGAAAATTCGTGGTTGAAAGAGATGATTGTTTTATGCAAAAGCAGCCTTAAAAGAATTTGCCGGTTCTCTGTTGATCAGTAGTTAAATTTTTGCCATTCTCTATTGAGTTTCAACAATTTGAATAGAAAAAGGCTTTTGAAAGCATTGTGAGAATAGGAGAAAATGGCGATAGAAGATATAGTCTGACGTAATACGGCACTTGAAATAAAATTTCCTTAAATGGTTCTAGAAAATTTCATTAAGCGAGCCCCTGGCAAGCTTGATAAAGTTTTTTTTAAAAGACGATTTTAATTAAATTCTACATGTATCAAATGTCAACGAATGTCACCTTTCTGATCACATAACGATATAACACGTATAATAGCCCCAAATAATGAATACCATACATCCATTAATGCGAATTTCTATGAATAAAAATCAGGTCACTTCTCTGAAAAATTTATAAAAAAAAAAGACATCACATATGACGTCACATAATGCTTATGTCAAACGTGTAGACACGTTTGACATAAGCATTATGTGACGTCCTATGTCGCACGTAAGATACGAAAATTCGCAACAGCTGTATTACACTGAAAACACGGGTAGTTATGTGGTTTTTTTTTTTTCTATTTTTCTTGGATTCATTTGAATATTGTCTGGAAAATTTTGGCGGATTTTCGGTAGCTTGGTGGTTAACCCTTTGCCAAAGTACCAGTTGTCCCTCCGAATATTAACGACCATAACGGAAAATGACTTTATAAAACATTATAAGAATAAGAAGAAATGCTGATTAAGGATCAGATAGAAGTAAAACATTGGCCATGTTCTTTGAAAAGGGGCTTAACACATCTTCAAAAAGTATCGAACCAAGTCAGCCTGCGCAATCCGCGCAGGCTGACTTGGTCCGAAACCTTTTGCTACTGTTCAGTTTTCTGCGGATCAAAGGACCAGTGTACCTCATGACTCAGGCAGCTGTTAGACAAAATGAATTTTATGGATCCATAAAACTGTAATGACTTGCTTGGTATAATGCATCACGGAGATGCATTAAATTCATTTTGCCATCTATCACGGCTCGTATCTGCTTTATTTGTCTTTATGTAATAATGGCTTGAAAAAAAAAAAATCGGTTTATAGGTTTTATTCGAGGCGTTAAAAGCTGTCTTTATTGGGGGGAAATAAGATCAAAACTTTCTAATTCGATTATCTTGGATAATCATTATCAAGTAATAAAACTCTGTGAATCGACTTCATAGATCTGCGTTAATCGTTTTTGTCTCACAAAAAAACCTAAAAAGAGCGCTAAAACATAACGGAAGATTATCGAATTAAATCGAATTACATTTTAATATGTTCTCCATTGTTGGTATTAACATTAAATGATATCAAAGTACCTTCTATGAGCTAAAATCTTAAACCAATGTCAGTTGAGGTATTCAGAGAAACTGTCTTGGGAACTTCAAAAATTTTATCGTTCAATCGCCCGCGGGGAGTATAGGCGGAGCTTATGCAACGCTCAATATTTGATACATGTATAGAGAGAGGGAGGGTGACCGACCGAAGGTAAGACAGACAGACAGACAAAGAGAGAGACCATGCTAAACCAAAGATCGGAGATAAAAAAAAAAAAAACTCAGAGCGTTTATTTCATATAGTTTATAAAACTAAAACCATTTTGGATAAGTAGAGATTAAAGACTAAGATCAGACGGCACATTTGAGCGACCTGGTCCCGTATTCACGAAACATTCTTACGAACGTTCTCAGTCGTATTCTCCAGAATTTTCTAAATTTGAAAGTAACACAACTTCGCTGGGCTAAACCATTTGTTTTAGCCAATCATTAGTTGCGTTATATTTAGATTTGGGAAATCTTGGAGAATAAGACTAAGAATATTCTTAAGAATGGTTGGTGAATACGGATACTGATCGTGATCTATGCTCTCCGCAAATCCGACTACATTTTCTCATCGCAAGGCAGGAGATAATCATTTGTCGTTTGAACCGCACTCTATGACGACGCAGTATTGTATTACAACTCCGGTGCGCCGGTCAGGGCGGCCCGTAACAATAATTAATTTCAAACAAATCATTTTATTTGGACAAACTCTTTCCGCCATATGTAAATGTCTTCATTTCCGTTAAACTCGAAAAAAATCCATTGCCACTCAAACATTAGTTTTTTTTTTCTATTCATCTCTGCAATAGACATCTTTTGAAAACATGGTGGGACAGGTAACTATTCATTACTGCTCGTGATTGCTTATTCTCCCACAATGTTTTACTTTTTGTTTTAAATAAAACAATTTCTCTTTCTAAAAGAATCAAACCTTTCGGTTATTTGTATTAGTGTTATTTTTTTAAAACAGCCTGAAACGATTTTAACCCTTATCCCGCTAAATAAATTAAGTAAAGCTTTCAATCCGATAGTAAATACCCGAATAATAATATTTCAGACTTATTTTTTGTAGAAAATATCTCACTTTCGGACAGTGTAGATCCAAGATCAGACGTTCTATGCAGTCTGATCTTGATGTACAATGTCCGCAAAAGGTCAGTGAGCGGTGCTAAGCAGCTTAAGAGTTTAAAAAAGACCAGAATTTAGATAGGTACAGTCTCTGTTTAAGGCGCCGTGGACCATTGGGAAAATTTGCAGCAGGAAACTGGCCTAGCACCACTGTAAACAATGAAATACTTAATAAGGTGAATTTTCGCCGTAATATTACTGAAATACTATCGAAAGCATTGACCATCATTCATGTCAAAAAAGTTTTGCTACCAAATTGTAGTGAGAAAGTCTTTGGTTTACCCGTTTCGGCGGAAACAGGGACTTTTGCGGACGGTATGGGTCAAGATCAGACTGCACAGAACGTGCAATCTGAATTTAGATCTATACCCTCGCTTGTTTAGTCAAGCCTTTAAGATAAAACGGTTTTCCGAGTTTCAGTCGATTGCTATTTTCTGCCGTCGATAGAGGTCGAGTCGAAATATTTGGCACCAAAGGAGTTAACTATTTACCACACGATCACGAGTTTTAATGACACTGAAGAAAAAGACTTTTGAAAACATTGTGGGAAAAGGAGAAACTGCTGGTAACCAGCATTTTCTCCTTTTCCCGCAATGCTTTCTACCCATCACAAAACCAGTTTTCAATTTTTGAGTCACATCTATTTTGTCGTCTGTAAATGCTTTGAATTTAGACAAGTCTATTTTGTTCGTTTGGTGCAGAGTTAACTCTTTACCAAATGACAAAATTTTGGCCTCTACCAAACTGGAAGCATTTACAGACGACAAATTAAATGTAGCTCAAATAATGCATTCTGTCTTTCATTGGGTAGAAGAAAACATTGTGGGAAAAGGAGAAAATGCTGGTTACTAGTGTTTTTTGGGGTTTTTTTTTCCCTTTTCCCACAATGTTTTCAAAAACCTTCTCCTGGGTCGTCAAAACTTGGAACTGTGTGGTAAAGGATCAAACAGTTTCAACTGGTTTCTTTTCAGACAGGCAAACTCGAGCTTTTAAACGCAGGGTGGAAAATGTTATTTTTATTGATTTCTAATCAGTAGTTTGACGTCCGTTTAGTTACCAATCGGATGGTGGCGGAGCCCTTTTGTCGATAAATAACTAGTATTTAACCTTCAACAAGCATTTAACCTTCAACATTAACCCGATACCCTTCGACCTACGATGTCCTTTGACCCCTTTCCCAGACTACAAGATATTAGACTCTTCCATTTTGCAGACGATATATCCAAAATGGCCCCAAAGATGGGAAGTAACTTGCAGTCTGATCATGTATCTATACCGTCGGCTCGTATAGTCAAGCCTAAAAGATAAAAAAAAAAAGACCCTTTCAGTGCCAGAGGCAGAAACAGGAGCTTTGGCAGACGACATAGATCAAGATCAGACTGCACAGAAGGTGCAGTCTGATCTTAGATCTACATGTATACCATTCGCTTGTTTAATCTAGTCTATCAAGCCTGCTTCTGAGTTAATCCTTAGGCTGCTAAGGGCGACTCACTGACCTTTTGCGGACCGTGTAGATCAAGATCAGACTGCACAGAACGTGCAGTCTGATCTTTGATCTACACTGTCCGATACGGTATTTTCTTTCGAGTGAAATCAACTTTGAAACCGCGATATTTGGGTTTTTACCATTGAGTGGAAACTTTCATTTTATTTATTCACTAGTTTAAGGGTTAAATTAGATTGTATTGTCAGCCGTAGAAAGATGTCGAGTTTGTATAATTGGCACTGACAGAGTTAGACAACAGTAAAGTCTATCGTGCAGTGTCTTTTTATATCTCGACTATCGGGAAAGGACCCCGCGAAGTACAGCCAAACGACACGGGAATTCTAACGAGCCGTATCAAATAGCAGACGAAACTTCGAACGGGAAGCGTGTGAGAAAATGCTGATATATCTTCATTGAACAGTCCAATAGGGAAAATGTCCCGATGCAGAAATCTACAACGGCGATTGGTATTTTAGTGGGTATTTGTTAGTGCAGATAGAAATTACTCGTGGTACTTTGATCTGGTGTCAGAACGTTAGTGTTGGTTGATATTCTGGTGTGCAATAGTAACTGCTGGTAGAAAATACTTGACGTACGTTGGAAGGTTTGAATGGGTGTTCAGTTTTAATCGGAGTTAGACACAAGGTTTAAATAGATAGATAAGATCTTAACGTGACCAGATGCTACCTGAGACATACATTCATACTGGAAAATATAACAACAAATGTGACGTGATATTTGTGTTATTTCTGAGGATTTTTCTATATTTATTTATTCGCAGAAAATATAAATTCTATATTGTTACCAATGCAAAGAAATTTATATACTGGTATAATAAAGGTAAGTTCTTTGAAAACAAAGAAATAATATTTTCACCACTGGGAAAATCAAATAGCCTTTGTAGATGGTGTAAATTAAGATCAGACTGCACATTAAGTGCACTCTTATCTTGATCTTGAACTACTCGGTCCGCTTCTGAATTGCTATTTTTGTTGAAAAATAAAAGAGTATTTTTAACTTTGATTTGAGGCAAACGTTTCATTTTCATCACAGAGAAAGGAGGCAAAAAAAGTCAATATTTGACTGAAACGGAGATTTAAAAAAAAAAAATGATTGAATTGTGATAAACATTTTCATACCCTAAAAAGCCGTCTTTGTTTTCATAATTAAACTGCAGAATGAGAAAATAATGTTTTGTCATTTCGTGAATCTATCTTTTCTCATTGATCAACTTTAAAAGAATATGAAGCCATGTAAAAATCCATGGAATATTGGGGCAGAATGTTAAAAGAAAAAAGAGCCATGCCCTGGCAAAAGGAGGCTTAATGAATTTCTGTGATCCACTATACCAAGCAAGAAATCACATAATTATGGATCCATAAAATCCATTTTGTCTAACAACCAAGTGAGTCATGAGGTAGACTAGTCCTTTGACATACAGAAAATTGACCGATAGCAAAATGTTTCGGCCCGGGTCATCCTGCGCGGACTGAGCAGGCTGACCTGAATCGATACTTTTAGCAGATGCATTCAGCCCCCATTTCACAGAACATGGCTAATTCAATGAATTATTCTCTGGCACGAGCATGTAGGATCTGACAAAAGTTGGTATGTGAGATGTTTTATCAAACCAGCCTAGTAAAATTTTATTAACTCTTATCCTGCTAAATAAGTGAAATTAAACTTTCAAGCCTATAGTAAAAAAAAAAAATTTGCTGTTTCAAAGATATATATATATATTTTTTTTTTTGGGGGGGGGGGTGATATTTCCTTAGCGGACAGTGTAGATCCAAGATCAGACTGCACATTCTGTGCAGTCTGATCTTGATCTACACTGTCCGCAAAAAGGTCCCTGATTCGCGCTTGGCAGCCTAAGGGTTACGCGAGACGTTCGAGAGCTTAATAACATTTTTCTAGACGTTCTTCATAGAAATTATCAACAAAGCCAACATTTGTCGGATTCTTTTTATAGCATTACGAGATTTGTCAGAAGATGCAAAATCATGAATTCACACTCGGTAATTTCCGTAAATAAAATCCGATTCACTTCTCTGATAGAAGAATAAAATGATTTCATACAAAACAGCACAAAATGATTATCTCAAACGTGTGTATGATAAAAATATTCGTAATAAATATATATTAACTCTTTACCAAACGACAGAATTCTAGACTGGTCCAAATTGAAAGCATTTGCAGATGACAAAATAAATGTAACTAAAAAATTGAAATTTGTTTTGGGAAGGGTAGAAAACATTGTGGGAAAAGGAGAAAATGCTGGTTTCCAGCATTTTCTCCTTTTCCCACAATGTTTTCAAAAGACTTCTTTCGCAGGATCGTTAAAAGTCGGGATTGTGTGGTAAAGGGTTAAACTGAAAACATGGGAGGTATTGTGATAAAACCTGTAACGTTACAGTATGTTGTGTTTTATTTTCTTCATAGAACTTCAACACACACTGTAACCAATCGAACAATCAATTGATCGGTCGGTCAGCCAGCCAACTAATCATTAAATCATAAAATATTTTATAGAATTTGTAAAACTATAAGACACTTGCATTTACATAAAGAAAATTCACATTCTTCAAGCAGGGGAAGGCAAGATTTAATATTTTTCGTTACAAATTTACTTCGCAGAATGATCAAAAACGTTTATTTTACTACAAAATTCATTTTGCAGACTATTTTTTTGTGTCTTGCAGCCAGCCTGTATGGGAATATTAAGGCAAAATTACTCATAAGGACTTTTTTTTCTTCCAAGGCTCAGAGAGTAATAAGATTTATTTTTACTTTGCAAACCAAGTCATGAAGAGTAACAAGCCGTCGTTTGCAAAATAAGTATAATAGAGTTACGACGATTTTTTGTCTGGCAAAATGAGTCTGAGAGAGTAACGAGCAAAAATTTGCAAAATAAATGAGCCATGCTCTGTGAAAAAAGGGGCTTAACGCATCTGCGAAAAGCATCGACCCAGGTCAGCCTGCGCAGTCCGCGCAGGCTGACCTGGGCCGAAACTTTTCGCTTATGGTCAATTTTCTCCATGTCAAAGGACCATATTACCTCATGATTATGTTGGTTGTTAAAAAAGGATCCATAATTATGTGATGGCTTGATAGTTATGTAACTCATCACGGAAATGCATTAAGCCCCCTTTTCACAGAGTATGGCTCAAATCTTAGTAACGAGAAAATCATTTGCAAACTAACTGTAAAGAGTAATAACGATCAATTATTTGCAAAATAAGAAAGTAAAATAAATAAAATAAGGAAAATGAGTCTAAATGAGTCTAATAGTGTTATGAACATTTTTTCTTCACTTTGCAATAGAGTCTTGGAGAGTATCGAGCTCTTTTGTTCTTTGCAAAATAAGTCTTTTAGAAAGCTCAATGAAGCAAAACTCGTTAGCTCATTATCTCAAGAAACAAATTTGTAGCAGACGACTGTAAAATATCCTTGTGAAATATTAATGAACATCATGGATTAAATCTTAACTCTTTACTAATTAACAAAATTTTAGGCTGGTCCAAATTGAAAGCATCTGGAGACGACAAAATGAATGTGATTGAAAACTTGAAATTTGTTGTAGGTAAGGTAGAAAACATTGTGGGAAAAAGAAGAAAATGCTGGTTATCAGCCTTTTCTACTTTTCCCACAAAGTTTTCAAAAGGCTTCTTTCTCAAGGTCGTTAAAAGTCGGGTTAAAGCTTTACAACACGATAAAATTTCAGACTTGCCCAAATTGGAGGTATATAACAACAATTTATACGCTAAAATAGCGACACTAGCATGACTTAACCATTTACCACACAATGCCGCCTTTTGACGCCCCTGAGAAAGAAGCCTTTTGAAAACATTGTGGGAAAAGGAGAAAATGCTGGTAACCAGCATTTTCTCCTTTTCCCACAATGTTTTCTATCCTATCAAAGGCAGAAATCATCATTTTAGTAGCATTTATTTTGTCGTCTGCAAATGCTTTCAAATTGGATTAGTCTAGAATTTTGTCGTATGGTAAAGGGTTAATGAGTAAAAACAAGTAGCTGATGAGTCTCATTACCTACTTGGTAGAAACCATATCGGGATAAAAACGAAACCTGCATTTTAGCCTTTTCCCACAACGTTTTCAAAAGCTTTCTCCCTGAGGCTCATTTAGACAAGGAATTGTTTGGTATTGGGTTACTGCATGAATATAACGTGAAAACAATGTGACGAAAGGAGGAACTGTTCACTGAGAGCAATTTCTGATTTTGCCACAATGGTCGTAAACTTTAACCTAATAATTAACTCTTACGGCGCCAAATAAACAAACTCGGCTTCTTTTGAAGGCTGTAAATGGAATCCACTGAGTCTCCTGAAGATTTTTTTATCATATAGGCTTTACCAAACAAGCGGAAGGTATAGATCAAAGATCAGACTGCACGTTCTGTGCAGTCTGATCTTGATCTGTGCCGTCCGCAAAAGTCCCTGTTTTCGCTTATGGCGCTGTAAGGGTTAAGTCAATTGAAACTTTCAAGCCGATAACAAATACCCAAATAATGTTATTTCAAACCTGTTTTTGGAGAGAAATATCTCCTTTACTGACAGTTTAGATCCAAGATCAGACTGCACAGACCGTGCAGTCTGATCTTGATCTACACTGTCCGCAAAAGGTCAGTGAGTCGCGCTTAGCATCCTAGGGGTTGAAGGTTAGACAAAAAATGGTGCATGTGTTATATATCATTTCGCAAATGCTCCCCTGTGCTATAGAGAGTTATGGTTAGGTTTCTTTGTTTTATCACGATAAGCTCTTTTTGTGCAATTGTCCTTGGGGAAGGCACCTCAAAGTCTCAGTCTTGTTATAATGTAACCCAGGAAACACATGAATAAACGATATTACTAACTTAATAATGTCGAAATGGACGTAAAATACGTTTTAATCCATCAACCATCATTTTTTTTCCCTCACTTCCTTTAATAATATTTCTATTTTTTTCCTTCTTGTTTTTTAGAGACAGATTTACTGTAAGCTGTGCTAGAAAGAAAGAAGACGCTCTACAAGGATATACAGGCAGATACCATGATTTTCCCTGAAAGAAAATAACAGGCAGCGTAAATCCATTTATACAATGTCATTGAAGTTATAATCGGGTAACAGAAATTTATTTCTGAGAACTTGAGTGGAGAGGTGTACAGTCAGTCACTTCAAATATATAGCTGCAAAAATAAGATTTCAAAGGTACTTAATTGCTCTCTGCATACCTTGACGCTTTTCAATGGGAAGATAAAGGGAAATCTACGGCTACACATTATTTTATAAAAAAGAAAAATAAAAGAAATATTCATGACAGTTAACCTTAAGGGTTTTTTTTTTCAATGCTAATTCTTGGGAGGAATGCAGACGCTATCTTTTGTTTTCTTTTCCGCGATTCTACAAAACAGGTCTTCGATTTTTCTATAAATTTCAGAAAGTGTAGACAAGAAAAGAGAGATTCATCGTGAAATACTGAATTGAAACCTGTTTACAAAAAGGGGATATGAATCAGTTTGTAGGACTATTGTACAATGACTAAACGGATTAAAATGGTCGCACACAGATTAAAGTTTAAAGCGAGTGCCTTCTGGATAAAGAATTATTCATTGTGAGGTTTGGGCGACATTTTTTTTTTTAATTTAATTGCATAATTGAACAAATTCAATTACAGCGCTACTCCCTGCTCGAATGAATGCTTCCTTCAATTCAGTTTAATGTCTTTGATTCACTAGCATCGTGTTCGTTGTGTTAGGTTAATATGATTTGTGGAAAATACGTGATTTAATATGTGAGGTTTTCACTCGAATCTGTGGCGCATTGTCATAGGAGGAAATGATTTAAACAATCAAAAGGTCGACGACAAAGTGTTTAAAAGTGTTTAAAATTCTTGTACGTATATCAAGTGATGATTTTGTGTCATTTTTCTGCAATATTAGTGGTTAGTTTGGAAATCACATGGTCTGTCAATGAATCTTTCGGATATAAAGTGGCAACATGATGTCAGTGATTTGTGACGTAATTCGAAACGGATTATTAACAATCGTAACGCTGGCTCTACTTGTGACGTCACCAACAGGTAAGATTATATCAGATTTTCTCCATATTTCTCTTTCTCCCCTGTCATAAATTTACCACCACTTTTCTGTCATATGGTACCTATCTGCTTTCATCTGAACCATGCTCCGTGAAAAGGACGCTAAATGCATCTGCGAAAAGTATCGACCCAGGTCAGCCTGCGCAGTCCGCGCAGGCTGACCTGGGCCGAAACTTTTCGCTATTGGCCAATATTCTGTATGTTAAAGGATTGGTCTAACTTAGGATACAGTCGGTTTTTAGGCATAATCGATTTTTATGAATCCCCAATTGTGTAATAACTCATTTGGTATGATGCATTACGGAGATGCATTAAGCCCCCTTTTGCCGGAGCATGGCTCATCTTTTTTCCCCCGTTTGAAAACGTTTTAGCCATGCTCTGTAAAGACGAGGTTTAATGCATATCCCTGATCCATGATACAAAGCCAGTCATTTTGTGATTATGGATTCAGAAATTGGAGTCATGCTCTGGCAAAAGGGGGCTTAATGCATTCCCGTAATGCATTATACCAATCAAGCCATCACATAATTATGGATCCAAAATAGCCACTTTTTTTCAACGGCTGGCTTTATCATGAGCTGGACTGGTTCTTGGACATACAGAAAATTGGCCAATAGCGAAAAGTTTCGGCCCAGGTCAGCCTGCGCCGACTGCGCAGGCTGACCTGGGTCGATACTTTTCGCAGATGCATTAAGCTCCCTTTTCACAGAGCAATGGCTCATTTCATTTTGTATAACAACCGACTGAATCATATGGTACACCGGTCCTTTGGCATGCAGAAAATTGATAAAATAGTAAAAAACTTCGGCCCAGGTCAACCTGTGCAGAGTGCGTAAGCTGACCCGGGTCGATACTTTTTTGCAGATGCGCCCCTTTTCATAGAGCATGGCTTCTTTAATAAGAGCGCATTTCCGGTAGGATGTAAAGTGAATCCAGCAAACCCTGCGACTTTTTAGCTAGACATTTAAGATTTGAGACTATTATTACAAGAAAAAAAAAAATCTTTCGTCACGAACAATTTTTCCTTTGTTACAAGTTTTTCCCCATATATTTGAGCCATGCTCTGGCAAAAGGGGGCTTAATGCATCTCCGTGATGCATGATACCAAGCAGAACATCACATAACAACTGACTGAATGATGAGGTAGACTGATCCTTTGACGTGCAGAAAATTTACCAAAAGCAAAAAGTTTCGGCCCAGGTCAGCCTGCGCGGAATGCACAGGCTGACGTGGGTCGATGCTTTTTGCAGATGCATTAAGCCACCTTTTCACCGAGCATGGATCATTTATATGTGAAACTAGCTTTATGGTGATAATCCTAATTTTACAGCGATGTTTCAAAAGTCATTCGCTTCAAATTTATGTCAAGAGATACTGTAATTTCAGTCGTTTTCCCTGTTTACCAACCATTTACCTTGACTTTCAATGTCCATTGTGCATTTAAGAGGGTATAGTTTTCGAATCGTTAGCTATCTAAACTTTTGTTATCATAACATAGATCTGCTAATTTATTTTCAATAATCCTATTATAACCAAGAAGCACTTGTATGGATTATTTACAGTTCACTTGAGCCGCGGTCTCTTTGATGAGTGGGAATTTTTAACACAGCCATTATGAGACTGTGTATGTTTTATACTTCTCCCTATTGAAAGCATTTGCAGTTGACCAGTAAGTGTCACCCAGATGATAGCTGTAGTCTCTGAATGGACAAGAATATCGTTGGAAAAGAAAAAAAAAAAATGTTTGTTTTAACACAATGTTTCTTTTTTCTTTGAATGTTTTCAAAAGTGTTCTTCTAAAAGTAGCCCAAGTGGTTTAGCCAATCGGAAGGTTCGTTACTCAGTTCAACTTCAAAGTTAGAAAATCCTTGAGAATAAGACTTAGAACGTTCTTAAGAATGCGTGGTGAACACCTTTGGCAGATGTGTTTTAACCTTAATGAAGTTAAAACTATTGCACTTAGTACAGAGAGAGCACAATACCAGTTTCCGACCATTCAAACTACAGTAATATATTTATGTCAATTTTTCTTGTTGATGACGAAATATTTGTAGTTTAAGTCAATATTCTGTTCTATTCTGTTCTATTCTAGTAACGTCAAAGTTAGGTCACATAATACAAGATTACTCGTCCAAATTGAATTTACACCTTATTTGATTGTGTTTAACGCATGATGATCTCAATGTATCATATTACATATACATATTGATGCAACTTTTATTGCATATTTCCGCGGTATCACTATAGAGCCTCTGATTATTCATCGACCTATGCACCTTTCGCCTTCTAGACCACTTTTGAAAAGCATTGTGAGAGAAGGAGAAATTGTTCGAAACGAACAATGCTTTCTCCTGCATTCCCTCTCTAAACCTGAATTGTCCCCTTTGTTAACCTGAATAATTATTTTTCCCGTACTTAACCTGAGATATGTTTGTTGCTCCTGTTGCTGTAGTGGTCTTCTTTTTCATACACCAAGATACATGTATACTCTAACTTGTTTTTGCCAAATAATAAAATGGTTTTCTGAACCCGACATCAATTTGAGCCATGCCCTGTGAAAATGGGACTTAATGCATTTGCAAAAGGTATCAACCCAGGTCATCCTGTGCAGTCTGCGCGGAGGCTGACTTGGGTCGAAACTTTTTGCTATCGTTAAATTTTCTGCATGTCAAAGGACTCGTGTACCTAATGATTCCGTCGCTTGTTAAACGAAAGGGATTGTATGGCTCCATAATTTACATGATGGACTGCTTTGAATAACGCGTCACAGAGATGCATTAAACCCCTTTTTGCCAGAGCATGGCTCATATCTTTTTTGTAAACATGATATGCTACTGTACAACCTATCAGCATGACGCAGTGAATATCATATTGATTATTTATCAATATTATGTAAATTATTCTGTCTTAACCCTTAAACTGCAAAGCGCCACTCACTGACCTTTTGCGGACAGTGTAGATTCAAGATCAGACTGCACAGAACGTGCAGTCTGATCTTGGGTCTACACTGTCCGTTAAAGAGCTATTTTCCCCCTAAAATAACTTTGAAACAGCAACAACTTTGTTTTTACTACAGACTTAAAAGTTCCATTTAACTTATCTAACAGGTTAAGGGTTTCATGTTGTAACCCCTAGATTGCTAAATAAACTATATAGCTAATTTTCAGTGTCTTTGACAAAGTTCAGTTCACACAATTTCTAAGTTGTTTTTGGTAAGGATGTTACATAATGAAATTTCGGACGGTTTGTATTCAAATATCAGACCTCACAGAAACATGCAGACCGATCTGATACTACACTATCCACACAAGTATGCACCTTAATCGAAGGTTCCTTAGCACATAACTCTTTCCACCGTCATAAGCAAAAACAGGGGCTTTTTAGGCATAGACAAGATAACGGCATAGACAAGATAAGACCTTGCCGCAGGGGCAGTCTGATCTTTGATCTATAACGTTCGCTTGTTTAGTCAAGCCTTCTATTTAAAAGTCTATCTGGGTTTTAGTGGATTGTAGTTTAGCGTCAAAAGAGTTGGAGTCTACATGTACAATACTTGGCGCTGAAAGAGTAAAGGGTTAGACCTCAGATCGTCACACCTTTCTATTTACAGATGATCATCATGAAGTTTGTATTTCTTTCATTTTGTCCGTATGATTGATGAAACTGTACGCAAATATTTGAGCTGTGCTCTGGAAAAAGAATGTCTTACTTATCTCCGTCATGTATTATACCAAGCAAGTCGTCTCATAATTATTGATCCATAAAATCCATCTTTTTGTCAAAAATCCCGACCGAATCATGAGGAAAACAGTAGACTGGTCCTGTGACATGCAGAAATTTGACCTACAACAGAAAGTATAGACATCCATTTCTGTCAAAAATCCCGACCGAATCATGAGGAAAACAGCAGACTGGTCCTGTGACATGCACAAAAGTGACCAATAACAGAAAGTATAGACATCAGTCAGACTGCGCAGACTGTGTAGGCTTTCTGGGTCGATACTTTTTTGCAGATAATTAAACCCACTTTTCACAGAGCGTGACTCATTTATTTTTGAAGATTGCTTTTTTTTCATATTTACAATCACCTAACCCTTAACCTTGGTTGCTGACATTCGTACCTTTTGCGGACGTCGTAGATCAAGATCAGGCCGTAGTAAACGTGAAGTCGGATCTTCATCCGAATTAGCGAGTAACCTTTCAGTGGCTGTGCAATAGATGATCATCCATCCATCCATCCATCAATTAATCAATCGACCTATCAATTAAATGTGAGATGGACGCGGAATTAAATATTTTTGAAACCATGTGATTCCCACCCGATTGCTACACAACACAATATGCAGCAGTCTGAAATTGAAGACGACACTGTAAAAATCCCTAAACACCGTCTGATCTTAACCTTTGCCGTCTTATACAACTGGTGAACCCTTAGCTAAGCGCGACTCACTGACCTTTTTCGGACAACGTAGATCAAGATCAGACTGCACAGAACGTGCAGTCTGATCTTTGATCTACACTGTCTGATCAGAAGAAATCTTTCCTCCAAAAACACCTTCGAAAATTTGGGTTTTTACGATCGGCTTGAAAGTTTCATTTCTTTTATTTAGCGCGATAAGCGTTAACACACCGGTGACGGTAAATGAATTCTGATGAAAGAGAAAAAAAAAAACAACGACAGAAAATCGAGAAATAAAATTTCTAATTTTCTGTAATGCATCGTAATTTCTCCGGAATTCGCCAAATCATCCTTTTCCAAAATGATCCATTCTTTTATCGACACTGAGAATAAAGACTTTTTGAAAACTTTGCTGGAAGGGGAAAAACGCTGGCAACCACCATTTTCTCCTTTTCCTACAATGTTTTCAGCACCTTCACAGACAGATCAAAATATGTAAATCATGTTTGAATTGTCGTCTGTAAACGGTTTCAGTATCGTAGTGCGCGAATTTCTGTCGTCTGTAAAAGAACTAGAGGAGAATGAGAGGGCAAAAAATCTTGACAATTGATGTTGGATTAAGCCGACGGAGAAAATCCAGAAGCCGTATAAAGAACATCACTGTCAAGTGATTTGTAGAAATTAGCATATTATTAAAAATTTAAAATTTCTTCGCTGATCGACCCTTCACGCCTTAGAGGTATGATAAAAAGTGTCCTGGTTTGTTCGTTCGTTCGTTCGATCCTTCCATCCTCCGTTTACTCGTACCTGTTCCCTGTTTGCTATCTTTCTCTCCGGTTTTCCTTTCTCTTCCATTGCCTCTTATTTTCATTACATCTCTGTCTCCTTCCTTCTATCTAGATACAAAATCGTAATACTATTAAATTTGTATGAGCCATGCTTGGTGAAAAGGGGGGTCAATGAATTTGCAAACAATATAGACTCATGTCAGCCTGCGCAATTCGCGCAGGCTGGCCGCGGTCGAAATGTTTTGCTGTTTGTCAATTTTCTGAATGTCAAAGGGCCAGTCTACCTCATGATTCAGTCTGTTTTTAGACAACATGAATTTTTTTTATCCATAATTATGAGATGAATCGCTTGATACGTGCATGGAGATGCATTTAACCCCCTTTGCCAGAGCATGGCTCAAATATTTTTCAAGAATAAGATGGCCTGTACTCGTATCGCTCATCCTGGGCAGTCTTATCAAAGATTCACATCGTCTGCATAACAAGATAAGTCGCGTGTATTCCCCCATGGAGTTTTTTTTTTAACGTTTGTTCCCCTTCAAATCCCAAATAGACCAAATGTGCCTATACCTGATTAAAAGAATTTCAAACAGGCATATTTCTGTGTCTTGTTTGGAATCAGAAAGCTTACACCACATGGTTTGTGCAGTGTGAGCTTGATCTACAATGTTTATATAACACCCACAGTCGCGTTTAGTATCCGAAAAGTTTAACAGAATAGATCTAAACTTTTTTTTTTTTCATAAAACTTGCAAAGACCAAAGTTGCTTCAAAGGAATTAACCCGTAGGCTGCTAAGCGCGACTCACTAACCATTTGCGGACAATGTAGATCAAGATCAGACTGCACAGAACGTGCAGTCTGATCTTGGATCTACGCTGTCCGGTGAGGAGATATTCTTTTCCTAAAGATATGTTTGAAATAGCATAATTCACGGTTTTACTACTAATTTGAAAATTTCATTTCAGTTCTTTAGCAGGATAAGGGTTAAAACGAATCTTCTAATGAGACTTATATTCTTGCTCAGAATCAGATAGCTGGTTGGATAAACGTCTTTTTTCACATCTACCAACACCAAATTTGCTTATATCTGGTTAAAACAAATCTAATACACGCACATAATTGTGTTCTTGTCAAGAATCGGGTACTGTGTACTGGCGTAACTGATTGTCCTGGGTTTCGACCTACGTCTTGGTACTAACAATAAATGGATAAATAACAATTTGTGATTGGTAAAAAATGTAGCCATGTTTATTTTAAGGGCCCTTGCCTTTTTACTGGCAAATGTACGCCGTCTATCTTTTTTAAAGATATTCCTTTTTGTATCTGATCGATAATCCTTGACGTCCGCAAAACACCCTTAGTCGTTTTAGTTTCCTGAAGGGTTGATTGAATTAATAGTTTCTTCATTATAATTCTAAAAGACCCAAGTTGCTTCTAACTGGTTAAAAAAAAATCTAATAAACACGCGTTGTTCTTGTTCAGAATTAGGTATCCTGTATCGCATATTTTGTGCAGTCTGATGTCGGATCAACACTGTCCACAAAATATCCACAATCGCATTTAGTATCGTTAAGAAAGAACTGAATTGATGTCTTTTTCATAAAATCTCCGAAAATTACAGTTGATTTTATATTGTGATTAAAAAAAAAAAACTGATTGTAGTACACGCATATATTACTATCCAGGTTCAGCATCAGACAGCTGTTACGGCATGTTTTATGCAGTCTGCTATTGGATCTAGAATATCAGTAAGATGAATTGATTGATTGTATGTTGTTTAACGCTGTTTTCAACATTATTTCAGTTATATCGCGGCGGCCAGTGCACCTATCCATGCTTTCCTGGAGTTTCTTTTACCACTACTCCGCACAATATTCTTTCCAAGCCACTGGCTGCTTTCCTACATAACCATCGTCGAGACAATGGACAACGGTGAGAGAGGAATGAATCCTGTCGTAATGACTATCATCAATTCTCGGAAAGGAATTAGCCAAGTCGGGGGTCGAACCAGCGACCTCCTGTTCTCAAGTCCTGTACGCTATCGACTGAGCTATCGGGGCTTGGCGACTATCCGTAAGAACACACTCTTGGAAATCTGAAGGGTTTAATTCAATTAACCTTTTGTTCATTAACCTCATAAGACTAAAGCTAGGAAGGGGCTCAATCCAATTTACATCCATTAGACAAAGCTTGCGATGAAAGTAATAATATTTATTCTACGCAGACGTATTGTATATTTTCTTGGTATTCAAATCTTGCTTCTGCCGGAAGGCATGAAACCTAACCAGTATTCCGACGATGTCGACTTTTAATGACCTTTGCGAAGAGTGAAGACCAAGATCAGACTGCACATCCGTGCAGTCTGATCTTGGTCTTCACTCTTCGAAGCTAAATAAATAACTTAAGCTTTACCGATCTACAATCACTTAGATTTGTATAACAGTGTCGGACTGGGTTCTGACAAAAAAAAAAATCTACCGCCATTGATTATTCGCCTGGTTTTACCGATCTTTACTTTTTCTCAATAATTTGCATCAGTATGTACATGTAGGTACATACAATAATTTGAAACCATCGGTTTGCGCGTGATATTTGAATGATTGAACGGTTTTGAGACTGACATGTCACTTAGGGGTGAAACAGCACTTCTCACAACACATACGATCAGTTGGAAGTACCGGTGGAGATGAGGATCAAATTGAGACGGCTGGTGTCATCCTTGGCCCTCTACCTCTTTCAAGTGAATACGAACGTGCATTTTCTCGATACTTATCAACCCTTAGGCGGCAAAGCGCGACCCAAGGACCTTTTGCGTACATTGTAGATCAAGATCAGACTGCAATGAACTGCAGTCTGGTGTTCGATCTATACTGTCCGATAAGAAGATATTTCCCCCAAAAATACCTTTGGAAGAGCAAAATTTTGTTTTTTACTATCGGCTTGAAAAAGTTTCATTTCACTTATTTAGCAGGTTAAGGGTTAATATTCAAAATATCTTATCACGTGACAACTATTTGTCTATCTGTCTGTCAGCAGCATTGATCTCCGAGAAAATAAATACCCATTGATAATATCATCGTTGATATGCACCGTTCAAGCAACCGTATAATTTAAATGTCAATAATAACTAAAGTCCACTTAAATGGATTACTCAGAAATCAAGATTTTCTGTAAACACTTCTATGTAAATAAAAAAGGATCCGTTAATCTAACGTGAAAACAGTAAGCAACTCGGGACAATGCCGTCTATTTAATATGGGCAAACAGCAGAGGACACTCAAGTGGACTCCGGTGTTCAAGACAGATCATAGTTAATTGAAACAGATGCACAATTTGTTCATCGTTTTGTAAATTAATGCACAAAGAAACATAACAATATTTGTTGTCAGAACAAGCAGTTTTGTATGTGTGTTGTCAACAGTATTTTAGTTATATTACAGCGGACAGAGCACCTATCTATACGTTGCTGTGGTTTATTTGACCAGTGGTTCCCGACATTTTCTCCTTCTCGCAACGGTTTCCTCAACAGCCTTCTTCTATATAGTCGTATAAGCTCGGGATTGCTTAGAAAATGTTTGGAATGATGCAAATATGCATCCTTTTTTGTTACGTCACACCAACTCATACAGATATCTAAAAAAAAAAACGCTGTCAGAGATCGAAATAATCAGAAAGCCGGGTAAATGTTTATAGTTTCGCACCATGTGTTAAGCACATGTAGCCTGCCCCTATATTATAAAATTCTTATAATTTGTTCCAGACAGTTTACCAGTGATCTATTTGTATTAAGTGGTCCATAAACAGTACACGTGTGACTGTTTTATATTGTTTAGTCTACTTTAGAGATACGATTATCCTGGCAATTCTTGCATTGTTTACTTTTGGTGCTAGTGGTATCTCGTGTCAAAACTATTTGATTTTTTCAATGGAGGCTGATCACATATTATTCATCGACTATACATTATAAACACACTGTAGTCCTAGTTTTCATGATATTATCCGTTACTTTGAGCGATAATGTGCGGCTCGGGTTGAACCAAAGACCCCCGGTTCGCAAGACAAATCACGGTTGCCAATGCTATGTTCAACTATAACTTTAGTCCAGTTAATTGACCTTTCACATGTAGCCAATCATTCAATTGATATTGTACAGGGTCTTATCCTATCTCACCGCTGAAACCACTACAACTCTATTTAAGATTAAAGAGCAGCAACTTACTTGTAAAGGATGTTGTGCAAAATTCTAGAGAAGCATGGACATGTACCCAGAACGCAATATTATCTCAGATGAATTTGACAGCTGCCTTAATTAAAGAGCATACAAAAAAGATTCCATGCGTTGCTTTTACTACTCTTATTGTGCAAAAACAGTAAACTAGAGCGCTTCGTCGGACAAAGTTAAATAAACTAGAAATTTATTTTGGGCCATCGTGTTTTTATACTTACATAATGTGACTCATGCTCTGTGAAAAGGGGGCTTAACGCATCTGCAAAAAAAGTGTCGATTCAGGTCAGCTTGTGCAATCCGTGCAGGCTGACTTGGGCCGAAACTTTTCGCTAATGGTCGATTTTCTGTATGTCAAAGGACCAGTCTACCTTATGATTCAGCCGGTTTTAAGACAAAATGGATTTTATGGATTCATAATAGTGTGATGTCTTGCTTGGTATAATGCATCACGGAGATGCATTAAACCTCCTTTTGCCAGAGCATGACCCTTATATTTAATCTATTTCCGTCCTCAGAGAGGGGAACAACAGTTCTACCCATCATTGGACAAACCATGCTTAGACCTACAGGAACGATATACAACTTACAGAAAGGCAGCTATTTCATAAATTAATGATTTATAACTAAATAAAAAAACACAGTGGAAAAAAAGAGTCATTTTCTCACAATGTTTTCCTAAGCTATGAGCTTCAAGGCGTGAAAAGCCTTATTCATTCAGTTATGGACAAAGGCAACATATATTTAAAAGGACATATATCAAAATCGCATTTCTGATACCTTGACGGAATTTTAAAGCTCGAAGAAAATGATTAGTCAAAACGGGGTCGCTCTTGAAGGTTTATCTACCGGCTTAACTACAGAAGGAAGGGGAAATTGTCAAGTTTAACCAAGACAGGAAATGAAATCTACCAAGCCCTTGAGTCTCTGTTTTGATCGGTAAAGATAAGGAACACTTAGCTATTTACTGATAATGATGTTACTACAATTGCTATACATGTATTTTTATAAGAACAAAGCTTGAGTTCCTGGTATATGTGGAATATTTCTTTGTAATTTGAAATTTTATGAGCTTTCCTACACATGACAGTCAGTTGCATACCATTCACAGCTATAAAATTGATCTCCGCAATCATTTGGCCTCTACATTGTTGCAAGGTAAATCAGAATATATGAAATATAGGAGCATAAAAAATCCAAAACCGCACATACGATATGTAATATCTGCGCCTTCGGAAAAAAGAATACATCGTTTTTCATATGCAAACCCCCTCTTTTAATATGCTAACCTCTGCTTTTGAAATGCCAACCAGAACTTTTGATATACCAACTCGCACTTTTGACATGCTAACCGCGCATTTGATATGCCAACCAGAACTTAAATGACATGCCAGCCAAGGTTTTTATATGCCAACCATTGTTTGTTTTTTCCATATTCCAACCGCTCTTTCGAAAAACTCCAATTCAAGATGGTATGGTAGGCGAGGCTTTCAGTATTTTTGGGAACTGGAGCGTATAAGTTTATGAATGAAAGGTATTATAGTTTGATTGAATAAAAAGAGAGAGCGATCGAAAACATATGACATAAACACTTAACCCTTTCCCGACCCTGGAGAAAAGGGCCTTTAACACCAGTATTTGCTTTTTTTTTTTCGATTATGTTTTCTACCATTTCACAGACAAATTTTACCATTTTAGCCATGTTTAATTTGCTATGTGGACAACATTTTAGATATATCCAGATTGCAAGTATTTGCAGATGGCATATCGGAACTTATTCAAACGATAGGACTTGTCTCTTAAAGGGTAGAAAAGAGTGTGGGAAAATTAGAAAATGTCGCTGGTAAGCACCATTTTCTCCTTTTTTCCCAAGTTTTCAGAAGCCCTCTTTTACAGGGCCCTCAAAACTCGGGATTTTTTGGTAAGGGTCAATCCAATTAAAGTTACCTCTTTGTAAGCCGAGCTATCAGTATTTCTAAGAAGTGGAGCGTGTAAGTTTATGAATGAATGGTACTATAGAAGCACTTGCACACAGCTGTTCAGCCGCCAAGATTCAATAAGAAAAAAGAGCGGTAGAAAACATGTGGTATCAAGCCTTAACACTTGAAGCGCTAAGCCCAGGCTTAATTACTTATGCGGTTAGTATAGACAAAGATGATCATACAGAACGAACCGTTTGATCTTGGATCTACATTGTCCGCTCCTCTACCAGATGTTCTGACAAATCGGCTTTTCTGTTTTTAAATAGCACTATCAGTCTCGACCAATAGTACTGGGTGACAGAAAATGTCCTGGCATTTATTCAGCACTTCTGTACGTTAGATCGAAGCAGTGGATCAATTATGATACGTTTCTTTCCTGGCGATGTCATTTTATGATATTGTATCTGCCTTCGAGTAATATCAGAATAGTTTAAGACCTTATAGATTGCATGACTGGCTGGTTTATTTATTCGAAAAATTGATTTATCGATGTATAGGTCTACTGTTTTTTTTTTTTTTTGCTCGTTTAATTCGCCTATTAGAGAGAGAGAGAGAGAGAGAGAGAGAGAGAGAGAGAGAGAGAGAGAGAGAGTGTGTGTGTGTGTGTGTGTGTGTGTGTGTGTGTTATATATTGCACGAAGCAGTTTCTCTTGGGTGATACTGAATCGCCTTGTAGAACCTATGAGAAACGTAGAGCTTTGAGGATACGTTACAGAATAGTGAAAGAACGATGCTAACATCACATTTTTTCTTGTCGTACAGTAGTATTCGTCTGCTCCTCATACAGAACCGCTCCCAGTTCGCTGCCAGCAATGTGTCAAAAATCCCATTTCCGTTCTTCTCACTTAATCGTCAACCCCCGCGTTACTATGTTTATGACGTCACAGATCCAGAAATACCATTTCCGAAAGCATGTTATATATTTATATTTGTTTACATGTTATTTTAAGAACCTTAAAATGTTCAGTTACATTTTGATTTCATTTTTGTTAATGGATACCAGAACACGTATATAATCCGGTAATGCACTTTGCCAAATTATACTTTGGCATACTGTCAATCTGTTTCACCCCTTTTGAATAACATTCTCAGTTTAATTCTAGATTAAGTAAGTAAGACAATTTCTGGATGGCTGAAGCAAATAGTTCAACCAATCAGATATTGCGTTACTTTCAAATCTATAAAATCATCAAGAATTAGATTCAGACTGTTGATAAGAATGGTTGGTGAATACAGGTCCTGTTAAATTTGGTTTTGTCCAGGGTCAGATACAGGGTCAGATAGGATATCGTAACATTAGTTGAATCATGCTCTGTGAAAGGGGGTTTTATGTATCTGCGAAAAGTATCGACCAGGGCGCACACCAGTCTACCTCCTGACTCAGTCGGTAGTAAAAAAATGTCTATTATGGGCCCGTATTATGTGATGGCTTAATTGGCACATTGCATCACGGAGATGCATCAAGACCCCCTTTGCCAGAGCATGGCTCAGTTATAATTGTGGACTAGTCAGTTTGGACGCTGCTAGGCTGCTAGGCTGCTAGACTGCCAGCAGCTTAAATTGACAACAACCCAGACTTTTTTAACTTTTACGTTCCAATCGTTGTAAAGATGATTTTGATACATGCAAACCTTGTTTAGCGACATTATTGTCGAAATAAGTTTAAGAAATTGAATTATCCGAGGCAACCTAATATCGGGATAATATCTCTTGAAATTTACTTTCAATGGTTGTAAACGGTCCTATATAAAAGTTCATGTCAATATAACAATCATTAAGAAATAAAAAAAAAGGCTGCTAGGCTGCTGGGCTGCCAACTTCACGCTGCTAGGCTGCCAACTTCACGAACCTGTACAAAATCTGCTTTATCGTTATGTATCATGACTGAAACTCTCTCATTGGTCTTCTCTCTGGCACAAATTTGATATTGAAGAAAAGTACCTAAGACTGGGGAGTCAGTTTTTTTTTAACCGACATGTATAATACACGACATCTGTTAGCAGATATGTTCAACCCTTTCAGCGCCATAGGCGAAGATCTAGGGCTCTTGCGAACGGCATAGATCAAGGTCACACTGCACAGAACGTGCAATCTTATATCTTTGCCATCCGCTTGTTGGCTTGAGCCTTTTACACTTACGCTGTTAGGTGCGACCCAAGGACCTTTTGCGGACAGTATAGATCAAGATCAGACTACACAGAGCGTGCAGGCTCATCTTGAAGCTATACTGTCCGATAAGAACATATTTTCCGTCCCCAAAATATACGTTTAAAAGAACGAAAATTGGGGTTTTAGTTTTACTTTTACTATGGGCTTAAAAGTTTCATTTCACTTATTTAGCAGGGGTTAAAGGTTAAGATAAAAACTCTTTCCTGGTTACAGTGGACGGTATTTTCAGCCACCAAAGGATGTCGATTTAATTTTGGCCGTGCTCTAGCAAAAGGGGGTTTAATGCATCTTTGCGATCATACCATACAAGACATCACATATTTAGGGATCCTTAGAATTTATTATGTCTAACAGCCGACTCTATCATAAGTTAGAATGGTCCTTTGACATATAGAAAATTGACCAATAGCGAAAAGTTTCGACCCAGGTCAGCCTGCACGGACTGCGCAGGTTGACCTGGGTCAATACTTTTCGCAGATGCATTAAGCCCCCTTTTTACAGAGCATGGCTCATATACTTGGTTTAGAAAAAGTCAGAATATCCAACCGCAATTTCTATTAGATAAGGCAGCAGATGAAGCACGTTGGATGTCATATTTTCGCCAACTCGCATTAAAAATTCATATACACTAATAATAGGCTGAAACAGAGGTGTGATCGGTAAATCAGGGAATAGCGTCTAACTGTATGTAATTTGAATCCTTTACCTTATGGACACTCTAAAATCTGCAGCGAGAGAGTGGACAACGTGCTGCCGTTTGTGTAGTGCCCACCTCCTTTTTTTTTTCCCATAAATCGCAACATGACAACTCAGACTAGCCTACAACGGATCATAACCTACATGTATCTATTTATAAAAATCCAAAAAAAAACTTGAGTCTTGATTTAGATTTTCAAAGGACATGTATCTCGATTTACTGCAGCAAAACTTTTCCGCTTGGTATCACTGTTGCAACGTCACTACTTTTAAAGTAGTTTTGTATTTGTATTCAGCGCTATGCAGTGTATTTTGGCTGTTTTGACGCTGGAAAAACGGTGATGATTACGTCACACAAAATGCGACGTTTTCCAACGGAAACACACTATATAAAATGGTTTCATGTTCATCTTTGTGAACAGGGAAATGAAAAATCGTTTCTACTGATGTGAGAGTAGGAGGCAAAACTCTGTCTTGAAGGCCAAAGTCAGCAGATTTATTTTCACTCTTTACTTCGCTACTCGTGAAAATATAAATTTTTATGTCACTCAGTGATATAATATTTTGAATTTTACAAGGAAATGTAAAATTATCCTGTATTTAGATACAATTTATTCCAAGCTCCCTTCTGAGGTTCAAATAGATTATATTAAAAAAAAAAAATTGCGGTAGAAAATTAATATCGATACAGGAGAAGTGGCAAATTATCGAATTTATCATTTGTATTAAATTCTCGACATCCTAACAGGAAACATGATAAAGTGTTCAGAAGCATGTCAGTTAAGCGGATAAAACGTAATTACACAAATTCAGATGTAGCATAAAACAGTTATCAAAATCAAGAAGAGCTTTATATCGCATTCGACTTTATTTCGCGCCCCCCACCCCCACCCCCTCCGCCCCGCGTTTTCACCGTTTATATTTACCTTTGGTATTGATAAAGTCGACTTCATAACCTTTTCGGCGTCATATGGCCCGCAACATGCGAAATACGACCTTCGGACATTTGCGTAAAGTGTCGTCCCGGATTAGCCTGCGTAATCCACGCAGGCTAATCCGAGACGGCACTTTACGACTTCATAAGATTTTTTCATACAGTGGACTTTCGTGAAAAAGGAAATCGCACAAAAACGGGAAGTGTCGTCTTGGCCGGATTTGTCACAGACTGCACAGGCTGATCTTAGACGACACACTTTTATGTATATGTCCGAAGGCCCCTTTTTGTGTGTTGCACGCCAACACAAAAATTATTAGAAAACAGTGGTTCCTGCGGACGACATAGATCAAGATCAGACTGCATAGAACGTCGGCTAGTGTACTGTGTGGTAAAGTCCATATCCTTCTTAGTTTCGGTGGATCGTGTTTCCAGCCATCAAAAGAAGTAGATTTTAGTTTGTTGATGCTAAAAGAGTTAACAAAAATATATATGAGCCATGCTGTGGCAAAAGAGGGCTTAATGCATCTCCGTGATGCATTATACCAAAGAAGTCATCGCATAGTAATGGATCTCTAATTGCCAACTTTTTTTTCTTGATAATCGACTTTATTTTGAGGTAGACTGGTCACTGGAGATACAAAAAAAGATGAAATAAAAGGGAAATATCTTTGAAAAAGACAGACGACGTAGATTTGCCAGTAAATAGGCAGGGGCCCTTAAAATAAACATGTCTACATTTTTTACCAATCACGCACTTCTATTTATTCATTTTTTATCAGTACCAAAAAGTAGGTAAAAAAGCCAGCACATACAGCTACGCCCAAAAAATCCCCCAAAATAATACAAACATGTACATACATAGATCTTAACATCTGAAGTGCCCAACTTAGCTTGAGCTGTTCCTGTAGGCAATATTAAGATCAACACGTTTTGCAGACAAAGAAGGTTGAAATCAGACAGCACAGAATTTGCAGTCAGATCCCGGATCCACCCTGTCCAAAACTTTGTAAAACATCCCAGCAAAAAGTGTTTACAAGGAAAAGCGATGTAGGGATACCTCTTCTTGATTAAAAATGTCCATAATTAATATTTATGAATATTTAATGCTCAAAACATTTCATTCAAAGGAACATAACAAATGCTACCCAGATACAAAAAGTAATTTAACGAAATAAAAAGAAAAAAGGAAAAAAAAAAGGAGAATTCAAGATCGCCTGAGATCAGCCGATGCTTCTTGTATATGAGCCACGCTCTGGCGAAAGGGGGCTTAATGCATCTGACTTAATCATGAGGTAGGCTGGTCTTTGAACATACAGACAATTAACCAATAGCGAAAAGTTTTGGTTCAGGTCAGTCTGCGCGGACAGCGAAGGCTGACCTGGGTCGATACTTTTCGCAGATGCATTAAGCCCCATTTTCACAATCACTCAATTATAGTGTCCTCCTGTCTCGTTTAGATAATAAATATATGAATTTAAAAACACGTGGACGTTCTGTGAAGATAAATTGATAATATATTTCTTTCGTATCTCGTTAAAACAAGGACAAGTTAAAATGAAATGATATTCATCCTCAATATCCAAAGAATTGCAGAACAGACAATATCTTTCCTCGCGTCTTGTTTCTGTTTCTCAAATAACGACCCGGTTGTATTGTCAAATCGTGTGCAGACATTCGAATTCTAGATAAGTGATATCTTAAAGATTTGAAAATGCAATTTAAGTAATCTTCGCAGTAAAAACTTGTTTTAACACAGCTATACAATTTCAGTGATGTTGATGACTCGATACCATTTAACCTGTATAAAATTATCTTTTACTGATTTTGCAAACAGTGGCAAAAACAATTTTGGACCTTGGATTCCATGTATAGATTGATAATTAGAACCGTTATCACAAAAACACTTTCAAATTTTGACATCCAGGTATCCAAACCCTTTTCTGCATCATTACAGCTGCTGCGGTAGACATATTGAGAAATGATGTTGTCTGAATGATTCACTTTAAACCAGTATTTGTTAATAGTCTTAAAGATGTATCTTAATACTATCTACCAACCTCTCCGAAAATTTCAGACGGACTTGTAGAATTTCTTGCGTTTAATCTTTTAACGACCCCGGGAAAGAGGCCTTTTGAAAATATTGTGGGAAAAGGAGAAAATGCTGGTAACCAGCATTTTCTCCTTTTCCCGCAATGTTTTCTGCCCTATCAAAGAAAACTTACACAGTTTTCGCCTCATTGAAACTGTCGTCTGCAAATGTTTCCAATTTGGACAAGGCTAAAATTTTGTCGTCTTGTGAAGGGTTAATTAACAATCATTTGCAAAAGTTAATATGAATTCGTTTCAGCTCTTTATTTGTGGTAAATCCCCAAGTTTCGTTTTACATATATGACAGAAGTGAACCAAAAAAAATGCATCAAAGAGCTGCGCTAAACAACTCGTTTTAAAGTTAAACAGTTTCCACGTATATAGTAAAAAATTAAGTGCCTGTGTGGCTTTACCGCTAATGTATTTAAAGTGAATGGAGAATTAATTTGTAAAATTTAAAACTACTCCAAGATAGTAATCAAAGTACTGAAAGTACTGACAGACTAGCGAATTTGATTGATTGATTGTATGGTGTTAATTCCTGTTTTCAAAATTATTTCAGTTATGTAGCGGTGGCCAGTGCACATATCCATGCTTTCGTGGTGTTTCCAGTACTCCGCACAATATTCTTTCCAAGCCACTGGCAACTTTCCCACTTAACCATCGACGAAACATGAGAGAGAAATGAATCCTGTCGCAATGACCATCATCAATCGTGGGAAAAAATTTTCCGAGATGGGGATCGAACCAGCTACCTCCTGTTCTCAAGTCCTGTACGCTACCGACTGAGCTGCCTGGGCTATGCGTGCTATTGGTTAACTATAATCCAGTTTAAGTTTAACCCTTAACCTGCTACAAAATGTTAAATGAAATTTTCAAGTCGATGATAAACACCTTAATATTGCTATTTCAGAGTTACATTTTGGAGACAATACATCCTCTTATCTGACAGTGTAGATCCAAGACCAGACTGCACGCTCTGTGCAGTCTGATTGTAATCTACATTGTCAGCAAAAGGTCATTGAATCGCGGTAGTGCTGGTAAAAAAAACTTCAGGAAAGCATGGATAGGTGCTCTGGCCTCCGCAATATCACTAAAGTGATGTTGAAAACGGCGTTAAAGACCATGGAATCAATTAGTCAATATCCAGTAGCACAAGATGTAGTTTGCTATCTAACTCTCTTGACAAAATGAAAATTTTACACTTGTCCAAATTCAAAGCTGTTACAGACCATAGCTTAAATGTGGTTGAACTGATGAAACCTGTTCCAAACGCGCAGAAAATAATGTGGGGAAAAAGAGAAAATGATGGTTACCAGCAGTTTCGCCTTTTCCTGCAATGTTTTTATAGGGATTCTTCCTCAGTGTCGTTAAAACTTGTGATTGTTTGGTAAAGGGTTAAGACATTGAATAGCAGTTTAGCATAACAGTTTAACGGCACACAATGATCTAAATAATGAATGAATGACAAGGGTTCCCTGTCCAGTGAGGGTTAATATAGCTGGGATTTGCTACAAGTTACCTAGGTGTATCTATTAATACATGTAGATTCATCCATAATGTTTCAGTGGTGTAGGAATAAGTGATTCTCTGCTTTGCATAGGTCACATAATTTACATATAAGCAAAGATCTTGCACCTTATAAATGATATCCTGTTCAGTTTATTACTTTGTAAGACGAACTGTTCAAATTGGAGTGTTAGAGATTTAGTAGTTTTTGTCAAAATTGTCATATATAACAGAATTAACGATTTCTAACATATAGAAGTATTTTCTATGAGGCAGTATTTGGCAACTGTGGGTTTTTTTTGTTTTTGTTTTTTTTTGTTTGTTTGTTTACTTTGACTCTAGGTCCGTCTTGATGCCTATAGACTAGCTTCGCTAGTCTAAAAATCATTCATATAACTTCTATAGTTTCATTATTGTACATGTATGTCCAAGATTCGCATGGTTTGAATGTGTCACGTATGAGGCGGCATAGACCTATATTAGTTTTTAACATGTTTACCTGTTTATCCGTATTTAATCCAAGTACCTGTCTTAAGCAAGCAGAAATTGATTGTCCCTTTGGTTCTTGCATTAGATTTTTAGATTTTTAGGTGTTATTTTCTCAGAAGATCCGGTTTGAAATAGCAGACGATGTAGATCTAACATTAAACTACATGATCAATGCAGACTGATCTTGGTCTATATTTGTTGCAAAAGCAACTCAATAGAGCTGTTCAGATTTTCGTCAACAAGCTTTGTCACTTTATTTTAAACCTTTACTAAACAATCCCGTGTTTTAACGTCCCTAATACAGAAGGCTTTTGAGGGTATTGTAAGAAAAGAATTTTTCTCCTTTCCTCAAAATGGTTTCTACCCTTTTAATTCAAAGACAAATCTCACAAATTAAGCCTTTTTTTTTTTTTTTTTGTCGTCTGCGAATGCTTTTAATTTGTACAAATCTAAAATTCTGTCGGTTGGTATTAAAAGAGTTGAGGTCTACTATGCCAATAGTTTGCAAAATACAAGCTATATACACAAAAGAGAAAGGGAAGAAAAAAATCCCCAAAAGTGAATCTTGCCATTTTTGTGTATTTTTAAATCTGATGTCAGAATTTCCTATTGATCTGCGAGAATATCACATGATCAAAAACATACCTTAATTACGTTTGGTCATATTCATACAATGACGTCATAATTATCTTGTGCATTTTGAAAAAAAAAAAAAAAAAAAGACGGAGTTTCTGATTGCAAAAGGATTACCGTATTACTTAACTACCGAAATTGCACCTTTATACAGCATGTAGCCTTTCAAATATCTTCTCTCTCGCAAAGAAAATTATATGAGCCATGCTCTGACAAAAGGGAGTTTAATGCATTTCCATGACGCATGATACCAAGCAAGTCATCACAGTACTATGGATCCATAAAATCCAACCGAATGAATCATCCGGAACACTGGTTCTTCGACATGCAGAAAATTGACCGATAGCAAAACTGCGCAGGCTGACCTGGATCGATACTTTTCCCGTTGCATTAAGCCTCCTTTTCACAGAGTATGGCTCATATTTAGATAGATTTGGTAGTATTTTTCACTGGTTTACTTGATGTTTTTAATTGACGGCAAAACAATTATGGTGCCCCTTAAAGCTGGGTTCGGCACATAAAAATGTGAAATTACAGAGCAGTCCCTGAAGAGGGGTGGCTCTTTTTCTTTTTTTACGAAGAAGTAATTGGTTTTCTCAAATTTTCCTACAATCTAACACTAAGAATTGTTCAAACATGCCTAATTCTCGATAGATTTAATTCGTTCGCTGAAACGATAACAAGTGAGTCGTTTCACAAGTATAAAACTATCAAAAAGATGAAACGTTGTCAATTTTTGGCGGATATTGTAATGAAATATTTCAGTTAGACTACTGATCAATTTCCTTGATCACGTTTTTGTACACATGTTAAAAACATTTCCGATAAGATTAGTAATATTTGTTGAGGAACAAAGGAGGAAAAAAAAAAAAACATTTTTACCATCGGCTTGAAAGTTTCATTTAAGTTATTTAGCTGAATATGGGTTAATTTTGAATATTAACAATTTTCATGCTCGGTTATATATTTTAATGATTTGGCATTAAAGTCAGAGCACTGATATGGATATTTCAGTTTCGATAAAAGAAAAGATTGCAATACATACATTATAGATTCCAACTGAAATGCATTTGACTGAAAACAAAAATAATAGACCTAGTATCGAGTGTGACCACATCTAGACATGCACTGCATCAACGATGCATACTCAAATATTTAGAGTGGCTACGTTTTTACGTGGGCGAGTATATCTACACCGCCAACCATATTAAAAAAACACTCGGTTGTAAATATTCTTATCGATTCTAAAGTTTGCCTGTTTTGTTGTCATAAAGCGATACTTTCTATCTGTTGAAATAATTTCAGTACATTCTGCCCACTCCTCTGTTATGTATGTTACCATGTTTTCACACAGTCACTGTTTTCTTGGCTTAAATATGAAACTGATGTTCATCCTAATGAGCTGTAAAGGTGTTATTGTTCAGATAATCAAGATAGATAATAAAAGTTTATTTCGAAAAGTCATGCAAAATTTATTATCCCTGAATCTTCAAGCGGAGGGCGTTCTAGGATTCACGGCTGGTTTATGTAATTTACTTTTCTTTTGGCATAATTCAATCCATGATAACACGCGGACGAACTTTTCATGCCCCTAGAATTCACAGCCTTTCAATTTCACAAAAAAGATAAATAGTTTAAAGGGGACTGCTTAGTTTTTTTATGCTGTAAATCACAATTTCCTGTTAAACACCAATAAATACAACTGAATATTTTTTTTTCTTTACAATCGTATGAATTTGACGATCATATCTAATAAAAAGGGTATATTTTTTTTGCGATTGAATAACGGAATATTCGTTTGATTATTGATTTGCATAGAGATTCTCGTAATCGACGCGCATTATTAATCTTTAGGGCGACATCTGAAAATACCTTAAGCAGCTACGTAGCCCATTCAGAAAATACCATTCAGAAATATTTTTTTCAGTGGTCTTTCTTCTTTACAGACATTTGCCAGCCATCGGCTTGCTTAAATCGTGAAAAATCAGCTTTGTACGGGAACTTGTTGAGATTATTAAAACAAAACCGAATAGCTCCCTGTATTTGGCCTTTAAGTGCATGGTCAACTTTTTGTCGGAGTTATCATGGCGACCATGCTCTGTGAAAAAGGGGCTTAATGCATCTGCAAAAAAGTATCGGCTCAGGTCAGCCTGCGCTGTCCGCGCAGGCTGACCTGGGACGAAACTTTTTGCTTTTGGTCAATTATCTGCATGCCAACGGACCAGTGTATCCCATGACTCAGTCGGTTGTTAGACAAAATGGATTTTATGGATCCACGACTATATGACGACTTGCTTCGTATCATGCATCTCGGACATGCATTAAGCCCTCTTTTGCCAGAGCATGACTCAAATGTCTACCACTGTAGACTGTAGTAATTGACTTGGTTCTTGCAGCAACTACCACCACCACAACAAAGCAAAGCGTCGCGAATAAATGTCGAAATCTTGGATGGCCCAAGGCATGCTCAGCGGTTAGGACTTAGGAGTTTTAGTCACGAAACCCTAGTTCGATCCCTGCTGCCAATGCTGGTTTCGTAGGAGACCTGAATTACATTGGGGCTAGTAATCGCGATTTGATGGTTACCGGTATTTTTCCCTTCCTATATCAACACTATCAGAGCCACCATTTGACATCTGACATCACACCATTTGAGCCACAATAACTTTATCGTCAGCAAATGCTTTCAACATGGGTGAGTCTAAAATTTTGTCAGCAAGTACGGAGTTACGCTGATGAGTACAGAGCTCTCACTTCCGTTTAACTCCCTACCAGTCGAAACATTATTAGACCTGAGCTGTCGCCGTGATAACACTGACCGTAGTTTTACCAGTATTTTGTCCTTTTCCCAAAATGATTTCAAAAGCCGTCTTCCATAAGGTCATTACACTCGATATTGTTTGTTAAAGGGTTAACTTTAAAAACAATGGCATTTTTTTGCACTTGCAGTTACGAATCAAACACGATTGAACTAAAAATATCTTTGTGATAAGTTGCAAATTGAATTTGCTGCATGACATTAATCAACATAATAAATGAGCCATGCTCTATGAAAAGGGGGCTTTATGTATCAGCGAAAAGTATCGACCCAAGTCAGCATGCGCAGTCCGTGCAGGCTTACCTGGGCCGAAACTTTCCGCTATTGGTCAGCTTTCTGTATGTCCCAGGACTAGACTACCTCATGATTCAGTCGGTTGTCCAGAAAAAAAAAAAAAAAAAAACGGCTATAACGGATCCATAATTATGTGATGGTCTGCCTGCTATCATGCATCATGGAGATGCATTAAACTCCCTTTTACCCGAGCACGGCTCAGATATTTGATTACATGCCATTTTAATCAACATTTTACATAATCTTACATAATTTAAATTCTCTTTAATTAACTTTTATTGAAAGCATTATCTCGAACCAAACTAATTGTTTGTCTAGTGATTGATTATGATAACATTCCTCGGAGTTTCTAGCTCTTCTGGTTGATTGCATCATGGATTGGTTCCAATGTGTTTGTTAACCCGTATCCTGCTATATAAGTTAAATAAAGCGTTCAAGACGACAGTAAAAACCCAAATAATATTATTTCAAATATATATATATAAAATTTTTCCTTTTTTTTTTGGAGAACAATATCTCCTTATCGGGCATTGTAGATCCAAGATCAGACTCTACGTTCTGTGCAGTCTGATCTTGATCTACACTGTCTGCAAAAAGTCAGTGAGTCGCGCGTAGCAGCTTAAGAAGTGGTAAACGCAGTTTTCCAAATCATTTCATTTATATCCCGGCGATAAGCGATTCTATCCATGCTCTTCTGAAGTTTCTGATGCCAGTACTGCGTTTCAGTATTCTTCCCAGACTGCTGGCTGCTTTCCAATATTAACATCATCTGCACAATGTTCAAAGATGGCGGAGAAATGATCCCTTTCGCAATGATTGTCGGTAATCCTTGAAAAGAATTTGGCCGAGGTGAGCATCGAACCAGGGTTTCAAGTCCACAGCGTTATCGCACTCGACTGTTTCGAGTTTGTCTGCCCATTCGCCCGTCAACAGCTATACATTTACGGTATAATGTAGAATGTCCTCGATATTACTCCGATTTCTTTAAACAATTTACCTGTGTCAAAAAGAGACATTTAGAACAGTAAAACTAGCAAGTGCAGTTTCGTAATAAAGTATGAAACGATCTTTTCTAAACCTGAAAATAAAATGCGACATCTGGGACTCAATCAATTCAAAACAAGTAATATAATAATAATAATAATAATGATAATGATAATAATAATAATAAAAGGATAATAATAGATAAAAACTGAATAAATACTGAACAGATTAACACATTGATAACAAATGAAAACAGATAGGATAAATTTAAAAAAAATATGATTATTTTGTTTTAAAGTGATGGTTTTTTTTCCAACTTGGATAACAGATCTGAGGTATGGAGTTCAAATTCTATTCAGGCCGTGTGGTTTTTCTATTTTTATATACCAAACTCCAAAATAAAATAGATCAAAGTATGGCTTCTTTTCTTCCTCCATTTCTTTCGGGCAATCTGCCAGTATTTACAAAACCTTCAATTTTTACACTAGATATCCCACTGTTTTTCGACCCTAACGCGGTAAAAGCAAAAGGTGGATTAACCCTTTACCAGACGACAAAATTTTAACCTTGTCCAAATTGAAAGCATTTGCAGACGACAATTTCAATGTGGCTCAAATGGTGCAATTTTTCTTTGATAGGATAGAAAACATTGTGGGAAAAGGAGAAAATGCTGGTTACCAGCATTTTCTCCTTTTCCCACATTGTTTTCAAAAGGTTTCCTTCCCAGGGGTGTTAAAAGGCGTCATTGGGCGGTAAAGGGTTAATGCATCTCCGTAATGCACTATACCAGCATGTCATCACGTAACTAGGGATCCATCAGATCCACTTTATCTACCAACCGACTGAATCTTGAGATAGACTGGTCCTTTGACATACCTAAAATTGCTCCATAGCGAAAAGTTTCGGCCCAGGTCAACCTGTGCAGACTCTGCAGGCTGACGTGGGTCGATACATCTCAATACATTTTGCAGATTGAGTAAGCACCCTTTTCATTGAGCATGGTTCAAGGTTTTTTTTTTTTTGTTCATTACAAGTAAAGCATTGAGGGCCCTCTTTGGCCTCTTAGTTTTGTTTTTGGATGTGAGGAAAAATTAAAGTGGATTATGAATTCATTTAGCATGCTGGATTTATAGTTTATGGTTTTCATAACCTTTTCAGTGCCAGATATATGAAATCGACATCTTTCGACGACTGAAAATACAACCCTCTAAAACTGAGAAAGAGTTTTATCTTTGAGGCTCGACTAAATGAGCGGACGGTATAGATCCAAGATCAGAAAACACGTTCTTTGCAGTCTGATCTAAATCTATGCCGTCCTCAAAAGCAACTGTTTTCGCCTATGGCGGTAAAAGACATAAATTTGAAATAAAGTCATTAATTACATGGGATGATATCAAATGACAGAGTCTATTTTTAGGGTTTTTTTTTTTTTACAAGAAATGCTTGTAATAAGGGATTTTGAATTATTCCTTAAAATCACCTATGATTTTTACGTAATCTCGAACATATCTTCTCGGATTATAGGTGAAACTTAATATTTGCAACGATTACATGTTATCATACCGGCGAAATACGGCCAGATTTGTGTTGAGCATGCGTCTAAGTGCATTCAAAATGTGCTTGCCCAAGACAGGTGACAAAAGGTGCCCAAGACAGGTGACAAATGTGGTATGAGGTAACAACAAAACATGTCATAGTTACCAGATCAATAACCGCCACTTTTTCTAACAACCAACTGTATCATAAGGTAGACTCGTCCTTGAACATATAGAAAACTGACCAATAGCGAAAAGTTTCGGCTCAGGTCAGCCTGCGCGGACTGCGCAGGCTGACCTAGGTCGATACTTTTCGCAGATGCATGAAGTCCCCTTGTCACAGAGCATGGCTCATATACATTTCAACATTAATACATTTTGTCTTCCTTTGGAACTCAATATATTTATGCTTAATACAGACAGCTTTCTTTTACCATCATCGGACAACAAAAGCGTCAAGTTAATCAAAGGGTATTTCAAGAAATCTATCGACCAAACATAATTTCTTCTTGTCAGAGCACTTATTGGGGTCAACAACTTGTAACGTAAGATACAATCTGCCAAACAAGCTATGTTTTACCACCTCGGATGACCAATAAGTCGCAAAAAGCGCAGGTGACCAGCATTTTCTGCTTTCCCCAGAATTTTTTCTACCATTTGGAAGACAATATAAGATTACGCCTCCCTTCTAATCCATCTTGTACCAAATAATATGTTTTATTTATTTATTTTTTTGTTTGTTTTGTTTTGTTTTTGTCTTGTTGTATTGAATATGTAAGAATGTTACAAATAAGAATGTTTAAATTAACCCTTAAGCTGCTAATCGTGACCCACTGACCTTTTTGCGGACAGTGTAGATCAAGATCAGACTGCACAGAACGTGCAGTCTGATCTTTGATCTACACTATTCGATACAGTATTTTCTTTCCGGTGAAATCCACTTTGGAACCGCAATGCTTGGGCTTTTAGTATTGAGTAGAAATTTTGCGTTTCGTTTATTCAGCAGCTTAAGTGTTAAGACGAATTCTGTCATTTTAGCCACATTAAATTTGTTGCCTGCACACGCTTTGAATTGGGACAAGTCTAAAATTGTGTCGTTTGGTAAAGAGTTAAAATGAAAGAAACTGGATTGATTCATGACAAGAGTGCCTGTAGGCAACATGTTCTCTAAAGTCTTGTGCTGATCAAAGCTGTCCCGAAAAGGAAAACTGGGTTGAAATCTAGCGCCGCCGCCCCCCCCCCCCCCCCCCCCCCCCCCGCCGTTCATCCCATTCTCCTCACAATTTTTGGTGTGGGAAAGGCACGACATGGTTTCATCAGCTAAGTATCGTTATATGCTGGAATGTAAGGCTGTGGTAAATGTTAGGCTGTGGTACATAGAGGTTAACTCATTGCTAATGGAGCCATAAAATTAATATTAAACCCATTTGCTAGTTAAACATAGACTCGTAATAAAAAGTCAGGTGTACGTTTCAACCCAAAGCTGTTTATTGCTGGAAGGAATGCTTTTTTATGCGTTGGGAAAAGTCAACGGGATAATGGGTCTTTTACCTAGATGCTTTGATTTTTACATGGCGGGAAGCTTATAACAATATTATTTATTAGGGGGTAAACCTTGTTGTAATACAGCAACAGGCTTCATTCTTTGCTTAAACTCAGTTTAAACACTGGTCATAATCGCGCAGTTGCTTGCTTTTCTTCGGTAAGGCCAGTATTATTAACTGATTGCGCGGTACGTGTAGTGTAATCTTGGATCTGTTCCGAGTCTGATTATTTTTTCTGTTCTTAGAATCAGACCTTGTAAATTAGATCTTAGTCCAAGGTGAAGAATATTCAAAATGCATTTTCCACGTGTAGCACTCAATAAATCTGCAATTTCTTTGACATAATGTTAAAATCATTTTAGTGGGTTGAACAAAACCATCTGGTACAAGGTTACCTGTGGCTAATTCAGCTTTTGGTGGTACAGACAGAGATTATATCACATCAATATTTCAAATGCATGGCTGAAAACGACCAAAATATTAACGAAGAAGCTTATTTCAAAGGTCAGACTAGATATTCAGTCTTGTGGTGGATCTGTACTGTGTGCTAACGCATCCGGACCCCTATTCTTAAAATGATTCGAATTCCATTATTAGTGCTATTCCACATTAGAAAAGGATGTAGCGTAATTTCTCACTGGCTTTACTATTTGGTTTAGCCAGACAGAAGTTGCGTCACTTAGGTTCTGTGAGAATAGGACAGAGAACGCTGTGAAGAATGATTGGTGAATATTGGCCCTTGATTGTGTTTGCTTGTTTGTTTGTTTGTATGGTGTTTAGTTTTCAGTTATATTGTGGCTGCGGTGCACCTATCCATATTGTCCTTGTGTTTCTTGTATCAGTACTTCGCACAATCCAAGCCACTACTGCTTTCCAGCATTACCGTAGTCAAAACAATAGTCAGCTGTGAAAAAGGAATGAATCCTGTCGCAAGGACTATCATCAATCATCAGAAATAGATTGGCCGAGCTGGAGATTATAACCAGCCACCCTGTGGTTTCTAGTCTTTACGTTACCTACTGAATTACCGGGTCCGGCTACTAAGATAGGATATGAGCCATGCTCTGTGAAAGGGGGCTTTATGCATCTGCTAAGAGCATCGAGCAGCCTGCGCAGTCCACGCAGGCTGACATGGGTCGAAACTTTGCCGCTGTTAATGATTGATTGATTGATTGTATGGTGTTTAAGGCCGTTTTCAACATTATTTCAGTTATATTGCAGCGACCAGTGCACCTATCCATGCTTTCCTGGAGTTTCTTTTACCAGTACTGCGCACAATATTCTTTCCAAACCACTGGCTGCTTTCCCACATAACCATCGTCGAAACAATGTTCAGCGGTGAGAGAGGAATGAACCCTGTCGCGATGACTATTCATCAATCCTCGGAAAGAAATTAGCCAAGTCGGGGATTGAACCAGCGACCTCCTGTTCTCAAGTCCTGTACGCTACCGACTGAGCTACTGGAGCTTGGCTTGCCGTTGTTAAATTGTCTGCATGTCAAAGGGACAGTGTACCCCGGGTTTCGGCCGGTCTTAAGACAAACTGGATTTTATGGATCTATAATTGTGTGATGAATTACTTGCTATGATGCATCGCGAAGGTTCATTAAGTCCCCTTTTGCAAGGGCATGGCTTATATTCAAGTACTGACGGGACAGACCCACTGTCGGATTTTTATGTTTCTATATATTGATCCTTTTTTCTCTGCATAAGCGATAAGGATGCTTTTTGTGCTGTTCTATAAAACATAGATAGCAGAAGAAAAAAAATCGCCGGCAAAAAATACATTTTTCCAGATCTAAAAATATATCTGTAATTACAAATATAGGGTCTTTTTTTATTCAAAATTGTAAACCAATTAACGGACAGTGTAGATTCAAGATCGGACTGCTCTTTCTGTACAGTCTGATCTTAATCTACGCCATCCGCAAACGGTACTTTTGCCGCCTTCCACGACGAAAGGGTTAAACGAACAGGTAGCATCTAGACAGAAGAAGAAACAAGCAGAAGCACATGCTGGTTCCTTAACGGTGATACTTAATGTCTAGATTAATCAGCATTACAGTACATTTGAAATGTTGTTTATTTGTCATAAGTCAACTGTAATTAAGTGTAAATGGTGCATATATTTGAGTCATGCTCTGTGATAAGGGGGCTTAATGCATCTGCAATAAGTATCGACCCGGGTCAGCCTGCGCAGTCCGCGCAGGCTGACCCGGGCCGAAACGTTTTGCATTTGGTCAATTTTCTGCATGTCAAAGGACTTGTGTAACTCATGACTTCGTCGGTTTTTGGACAAAAAAAGGATTTTATGGATCTCTAACTATGTAATGGCTTTTTTGGTACAATGCATAACGAAGATGCACTAAACCCCTTTTGTCAGAGCATGGCCCATTTAGTTCTGCTTCGTTTTCTTTTTTATGTTTTGTCTAGCATTTTTACAACGTGTTTAATAGTGAACCTTTGACGTGATATTTTTTGTCGACGTGTTTAATGAAATTTGACCTCAAAAGCTAATTTAAGTCATTTTTTTTTATCACATAAATCTATCTCCAGAATTATAGTTCATGATGTGTTTGAACATAGGCCTACATGTGGATCTGTATTGAAATTTACATGAAGCTTAATCGCTTCTTTAACCCTTTACCAAACGACAAAATTTTGGACCGAACCAAAATGAAAGCATTTGCAAACGACATATTTTATGTAACTAAAATGGTGATTTCTGTCTTGAATAGGATAGAAAACATTGTGGGAAAAGGAGAAAATGCTGGTAACCAGCATTTTCTCCTTTTCCCACAATGTTTTCAAAAGTCCTCTTTTTCAGGGTCGTTAAAAGTCGTGATTGTGTGGTAGAAGGTAACAGTATGTACATTACGGACGAAAGGAAAGTTCCAAAGAAACTTGCATCTAATGATTCGGTTTTGAATCTAAAAAAAAGGTAAAATTCACAGCTTTATCACAGCAATCAATTTTGACAATCAATTTTACATAGAAATCCAAATCAGCAGTGTTTTAGTATTGAGGGCGGATGGGATTAGACTTTTGGCCATATACGCCATTAAATATTTCTTTACCTCAAATGTGTGCAAGAAAAACTTGTTAGTTAAGGCTGTATTATATGGTGGCATATTTCTGCCGCGAGATACGAGATAGCTATCGTGATAATTTTAGAAAACTTTCACGATAATTCGAAATTTCCTAGAAATTTTATCAAGATAGTGAAAAGTTTTCTGAAAAAAAAAAAATCACGATAAACTTTGTTATCTTGAAAATTTTATGTTGATTATTTCTCATTCGTGCACGAAGCTGACATCGAGGTAAAATTATCACGATAGTTCTACCCGTTTCTCGATATCTATAAATAGAAAAATCACCATTTGGATGAACTCGGAAGTTTTTGACTGTACAGGAGACAAAGATGATCCGAAACCATATCTAATTATAGATACCGTGAATGTCAGTTGTGGGCACGAGCGTAAAAAAAATCCTGATAAATGTGAGAAATTTCGCGATATTTCTATCGAGAAACTTTTCGTTATCTAGATGATATTTCCAGGAAAGTTTGTTTTATCGCGATAGTTCTCTAAAATTATCATAAAATTATCATAATAGCTATTCTCGTATTTCGTGGCAGAAAATGCCACCATAGTATTACACTGAAAATAAGGGTAGTTATGTAATGACTTATAAATCTAATAACGGTAAAGTAATGCTGATACGATGAAGCACTGGCGGTTGGTAGTCTAATATTTATCTTTTCCTTCGAAAAGAACAGAGTGTTCAACTTGCAGCATATGGGTTTATGAATGTAATTAGCTCTTGACACGCTTTTTCGTCATCATTCATGCTTATTATTCACATAATTCTGCAGTGCATTGTCGTGTATTAAATATCGCATTAATCACAACTGCGGAAGATGAAATTAAAAAAAAAATCATTAAGTTGTACAAACAAACATTCATTACTGACATTCCGTATTGCAAATGGTATAGGTGTTCCGGAGAGTCTTTTTTCGGTATTATCAGTATTATTTGACTGTTCTCGCAAATTCATTAATAAGGCGTTTCAAATCCCCGAATGCTCGGGTCATACTGGGAAAAACCCTAAAAAAATAAACTAACATTTCAAATGAACAGGCAACAGAGAATGTTAAAGATTTTACGAGAAAATGCCTCTTTGGACTTTCGAATCTGAAGGTTTTTGTTTTTCTCCGAAATCTTACTTCCAAGAGATTAAAAAAATAACTGAAATCCAATTCGTTAGCCTTCAAGAAATTTTGGTTCATTAGCATTCCATTAGGGACCTTCTGATTGGCACAGTATCACATCCCGTTGGAATTTTAACCCTTTCAGTGCCGTAGGTGAAAACAAGGGCATTTGTGGACGGCATAGATCAAGATCAGACTGCACAGAACGTGTAGTCTCATGTTTGATCTATACCGTCCAATTTTGTTTGTAGTCAAATTAACGAGATAATGTTCAATCTTTCGGATTTTCAGAGGATCATTTTTTGTTTGTCGAAAGGGGTCGATTTTTCACTTTTGGTACTGAAAGAGTTCATTCAAATTCTGTATCGCAAACTCTGTTGTCATTTGCGTAGAGGGTTGACCTTGGCCAGCATGCAAGGAATAACAGGCTGATTTCATTCTCCTCTCTTCTATATTTAGATTTTTTTTTTCTAATCTTCTATGCATCCATTTTACATTAAATTGTTTATGGTGACTGTTGCTCAAGTTCCGTTGATTTTAATCTTCGAATTAAGATCATTCATATCACCGCCAATGACAACTTAGAGGGGCGATTGCCTGCGGCGTAGATCAAGATCAGACTGCAAGTTCTGTGCAGTCTGATCTTTGATGCACAACCGGTCAGCTAGTGAAGTCTAAACGATGATTTAAATTTCTTTTCATCTTGAATGCAATAGTATTTCCACTTAGAACATTTCAAGAATCCGGGCCCAAACGCGTTAGCAGACAGTGTAGATCAAACATAAGACTGAGTATCGAACCGTCAAAAGTTTTTCGAGTATTTCTTTGGCAGCGAAAGAGTTTACCACCAAATAAACATATTTTGAAAGAAGAAATAAAAAAAAAAAACGCAAATGACAAGACATTTTGACAAAAGGTTAAATTCAGCTTATGTCGGGTGTAGATCGAAGATCAGACGGCCACACGTTTTATGTGGTATAGTCTAGATCATTGCCGTAGGCACACGTAAGCTACTGTTGTCGGCTACGGTGGGAAAGGGTTTTCAGGAAAGACCATGAGAAAAAAATGCAGAGGAAAATGGTTTTAAAATTGTGATGAATGGCTGTTCCGGAACAAGATATTTTTTCGTCCTTCGATATAGTTTTTTTTTTTAAATATTCATTCGCACGTTTTACCCCAAGCGAGTTAAACAAATGATAATACTAATTTCAGTCAAGAAAAACAAAGTATCACAATATCAAAGTTGTTTTGGATTATACTTGAATTTTAAGTACAATATCGGACAGTGTAGATTCATGATTAAACCGCACGTCCCGTGCAATCCATCCATGATTCACACAAGGTAAGGCAACCAACAAAAATTGTTTCTAGTATCTTCAGCTCCGTTCTAAAAGTTTTGGCTCCCTTTCCGCCTAATCCGGTAACTATTGATAGATTGGGTTCCCCGAGTTCAACCCGAATTAAGAAGCCAGAGCGGATGGTTTGTCCATATAGGTTGACTACGGGTTCGGAATGTGAATTTGTTTTTAATGTCAATGATGTGCCGATGTTGACCGGTATGGGTCTTATCACGTTTGCGTACCGGTGACACTCGAGCGTCTCCTTACTCGTAGAAGAAAGGTGCTAATCTCTTCTTGGATAAATCTAAAAGTGAATGAAATATATATGAGCCATGCTCTGGCAAATGGAGCTTAATGAATCTCTGTGGTACATGAGACCAAGCAAGACATCACATGATCATGGATCCATAAACTACAATTTTGTCTAACATCTGACTGAATCATAAGGTAAACTAGTCATTAGACTTGTAGAAAACTGACTTACAGCAAAAAGTTTCGGCCCAGGTCAACCTGCGCGGACTGTGCAGGCTGACCTGGGTCGATACTTTTAGCAGATGCATTAAGCCCCCTTTTCACAGAGCATGACTCATATAATATGAGTACTTAACAAGAATACAGGGTTAAATATAATGAATACGTGTGATCATAGTAGCGAAAGCAGAGAGTATAATCGTCTCGAGCAGTTTCTAATTTTGGCAGCACTGGTTTTCAAATGTCTTCTGCTTCCAGACAAAAGAATTCGTCTGAACGGAATACCCTTTTAACATGGAAAAACCTCAAAGTTTAGCCTTGTATCAATCAACCATCTTGTATCACTCCGCTCACTTGTACCAAGTATTGTTGCGATTAAGATAAGGCACCTTTCTTTGAAATGTGCCAAGATTTACTCGGATCAAAAGTAAATGGCGTGTGCAGAGGAAACTTGCATTTTGTTGTCTTTGGGCTGGTTTCGTATAATTACTTTTAATCCCCTTAAATCACATCCACGAGATTTTCTCATACATTAACAAACGTTCGAGTATTCTTTTTAAGTTACATCTATCCTAGTTGCCACCTTTATTAAACAAGCATATTGTGAATTCCTTGAGAAAAGAGCTCTGTCGGCAGCGTACAGGACTTGAGGATGGGGATCGCTGGTTCGATCCCCAGCTCGGCCAATTTCTTTCCGATGATTAATAATAGTCATTGCGACAGGATTCATTCCTCTCTCACTGCTTACCGTTGTTTCGACGATGGTTATGTGGGAAAGCAAAAGCTTGCTTGGAAAGAATATTGTGCGGAGTACTGATGAAAAACTCCTGGAAATCATGGATAGGTGCACTGGCCGCCACGATATGACTGAAATAATTTTGAAACGGCGTTTAACCCTTTACCACACAATCCCGACTTTTAACGACCCTTGGGAAGAAGCCTTTTAAAAACGTGGGAAAAGGAGAAAATGCTGGTTACCAGCATTTTCTCCTTTTCCCACAATGTTTCTACCTTTCCCAAAACAAATTTCAGTTTTTGTGTCACATTTATTTTGTCGTCTGCAGCTGCTATCAGTTTGGACCAGTCTAGAATTTTGTCGTTTGGTAAAGAGTTATCACCATAGAGTCAATCAATGAATCCTTGAGAAGGTAAATTTGTTGAAATGTACCTGCACCAAGCAAGCCCCAGTCTTGAGCAAGCAATGTTTTGGTGTCCCTAGCATATGGTACTTGCATAATACTCGTTCCACATTATATATAACCCATGTGCACGACTCAATGCTCTGTCCACAAAAATAGCAACTAGAGCCGGGCTCAGTACTATATTGTCCGCTAGCATGCGAAATGAGACCTTCGGACATTTGCGTAAAGTGTCGTTCCGGATTAGCCTGCGCAGTCCGCGCAGGCTAATCCGAGACGGCACTTTACGACTACATAAGATTTTTTCATACAATAGACTGTCGTGAAACAGAAAATCGCACAAACACGGGAAGTGTCTTCTCGGATTAGTCACAGACTGCACAGGCTGATGTGGGACGACACACTTTTACGCATATGTCCGAAGGCCCCTTTTCGTGTCTTTCACGCCATATGGGTTAAACCATTTTAAGATCCATGGTCTGGTACAAGGGGTTGAATACATCTCTGGTATCATTGCATTAAACCAAACGATTCATCACATAGTTATAGCCCAAAAATCCACTATGTCCGACACCCGACTGATCTTTGGGGTAGAAATGGTCCTTCGACATGCAGGAAACTTATCAAAAGCAAAAACAATCGACACAGGTGAGCCTGCTCTGACTTCATAGGCTGATCTTGGTCTATACTTTTTGCAGACGCATTAAACCCACTCTTCACAGAGCATGGCTCATACAAAAAAATTAGTCTAAATAAAGTATAGGAAAGAAAGAGGCATCTTGAAAGTTGTTGTCTGTTGCAAATTCTTTTGGTCATTTAACACTAATCCTGCGAAATAAAAGAAATAAAACTTTCAAACCGATAGCACAAACGCATTTTTTTCTATTTCAAACGTAATTTTGAAGGACAGATAATCCCCTTATCGGACAGAGTAGATCCAAGATCAGACTACACGATCTGTGCAGTCTGATCTTGATCTAAGCTGTCCGCAAAAGGTCAGTGAGTCGCGCTTAGCAGCCTAGGGGTTAGCAAACATTCCAATGATTTAATGATCTTTAGGAAGAAACTTTTGAAAAAAGAGGAAAAAGAGAAATACTGGTAACCACAATTATTTTACTCCTTCATGGACAAATCTCTTAAGTCGAGTAGTATTTGTCAGTTGTAAATACTTTCCATATTGACAAACAGTGTGAAATCTTGTCGAGTTAACAGCTCAGGAGTTAATGACTCAAATGTCTATCATTAATTTTTGGATAATAAAAGAAATATCTGAAACTACATAATCAATAGACATTAGAGGGTACCTTTGAATAGACATCTGACGACAGCTTCCAGAAATATCACTTCGCGCTAATTAGTTCTAATGCCTTGTAAATAGTTTAAAACTCGTTTCCAGCCCTCCAAATACTTTGTCATTACTAGATTTAATGTACGCATTGTCACATGTATTACCGCTAAATTACTTTCATTGAGTGGAGACGTAACTCATGTCTATATGTAGCCCTATAGCTCAGCCGATAATGTACAGGAGTAGGGGTTTCGCCTCTCATACTGGCCGATTTTTCCGCGAGGGTTTTTGTCAATGCGACAGAATTCAGTCCACTCTGTTATTTCGGTACTGTTTATGGAAGAAAGCAGCCGGCGATTTGCAAAGAATGCTGTGCGAAGTCATGGTAAAAGAAACTGAAGGAAAACATGGATAAATGCACTGGCTGCTGCTATATAACTTAAATAGAGTTGAAAACGACGTTCACCTCCCGCAATTTCTCGTCTTTGCTTACTGAGGCTGACCGTTATACTTAATTAGTGAAAAAGAAACCAGATAACGCCCATTCAATTATTTTGTCTGAAGTTAAGTAGCTGCCAAAATATCAAACATTGTAGATCCAACGTAATATAGCACATTTTATGCCGCCCGACATTAATCGAGTCCGTCGCCAAACGGGAACATAAATTTGCTCTTAGCATCATTATTTGTTTACCTTGCAACACAAATTTAGACCCATCAATATTGAAGGCATATGCAGACAACGAAATCAATGTTTAAATAATGGGATTTATATTAGTATGGGAAAAAAGACATTATGAGAGAAGGAGGAATTGTCGTTTACCAGCATTTTCTCCTTTTCCCTAAAAATGCATCTTTTTCCGGATGGTTTAAAACACGGGTTTGTTTGGAAAAGGGGTAAGAGTTAATTACGTTTTAACTTAGGAAAGAAACCTGCTGAGTGATATCCTATAAATCCCGTATAACTGAAAGACAAATTTAGGTCCCGAAGAAACGGGACAAATTCATCTTTCATCCGCCCTAACACGGACGTTAATAGTCAGAAACATCACATAATATTCGATAAGTCAGTGAGGCTCAGTCTTCGTCTCAGAATGTCATCTAATACAATGGTATTGCCAAACACAGTCACGCTTTGTCTCAGACATTCATCCCATACAACGGTATTGCCCAACACTGTCACTCTTCGTCTCAGACAGTCATCCCATACAATGATATTGCCCAACACGTCCACTCTTAGTCTCAGACAGTCATCCCATACAATGGTATTACACATCAGAGTCGCACGTCGTCTCAAACAGTCATCTGATACAACGGAATTGCCCAACTCTGTCACTCGTCGTCTTAGACAGTCATCTAATGCAATGGTATTGCCCAACACAGTCACACTTCATCTCAGACAGTCATCTTATACAAAGATATTGCCCAACACAGTCACTAGTCAGACAGTCATCTAATACAGTGATAATGCCCAACTCATTCACAAACGTATGCCTTTTAACCTTTTCAGTCCCCCGGGCGAAAACAGGGGCCTTTTAGGAAGGCATGAACCAAGACAAGACTGCACAGAGCGTGCAGTCTTATCTTGGATATTTATATCACCAGTTTGTACAATAAAACTTGTAAAGTAAAATTATTTCCAGTTTCAGGTGATTGTATTTTCAGTCGTCGAAAGCGATCTTATTTATAAGCCACGTTCTGGCAAAAGGGGGCTTAAGCATCTCCGTGATGCATTACACCAATCAAACCATTGCATAATTATGGATTCACAATAGCCATTTTTTTAAACAACCGACTTAAACATGAAGTAGAATTGTCCTTGGACATACAATAAATTGACCAATAGCGAAAAGTTTCGGCCCAGGTCAGCCTGCGCGGCCTGCGCAGGCTGACCTGGGTCGATACTTTTCGCATATGTTATAAGCCCCCTTTTCACAGAGCAGGGCTCTTATGGATTTTGCGATGAAAGAGTTGAAGCAGTAACTAGCGCTCCTAATTGTAACACGGACTACAAGAAAGCGAATCAAAAAAGAAACATGGAATGAAAAGTTTCTATGGACAATCTTCCAGGCTGTTCTTGGTACATTTCTCACGAAATATCAACATCAGTGTAGATATAAATCAGTAAGTGGTGTCGATGGGGTAAACTATTTACAAGACAATAAAATTTTAGATCCATCCAACTTGAGAAAATTTGCAGCCGACAAATCAGATGTTGCGTAAGCTCTGGAGTTTGTCTTTGAAGGGGTAGAAAAGGATCTTGAATAGAATCAAAATGTTGGTCACAAAAGCGTTTCTAATATTGCAGTTTGGTTGTATTCCTAGACCTCTAAAGAAAGAATTAAATGATTTGGCAGCGAGTGTACTATTACAGCTTAATAAAATTACTCACGAATACCTCGGTACGTTTGTAATACGTTATCTTGCTGCTAACTTAAAGCATTTCAAAAGTTTTGTGTTTGTATAAGGCATAATTCTTGGCTAATGATACGGTTATTACGTGTATCCTGGTACATTAGCCGTTGGATAATGATAACTGCCTGTTCATGCACACCGTTTCCTACTTTATTCTAAACCTAAGGTCAAAAGGATGATAGCGGAATTGTATTCCAATATCTTGTCATAAGACCAATTTATTTGTTCTGGCAAAAAGGGGTTTAAAGCAAAGCGTGATGCATTACACCAAACAAGTCGTCACATAATTATGGAGCCATAAAATCCATTTTGTCTAACAACCGACAGAATTACAAGGTAGAATGGTCCTTTGATACGCAGAAAATTTACCAAAAGCAAAAATTTCGGCACAGGTTAGCCTGCGCGGACTGCGCAGGCTGACCTGAGTCGAAACTTTTTGCAGATGTATGGGTCTTTTATTTAAAGCAGCATTAGGGTTCAGTTAGAGCATCAAATAATTATTTACACATACCTGACCAAGTTTGTGGTACGTTACAAGTCGGCCAACTAGGGAGCATACTAAACATTTCATGCTTGTAGAAGAGAGAGTTCTAAGGTAATGATAAAGCCATGCTCTGGCAACAGGGACATACCCGGTATATGCATCTCCGTGGTGCATGATATATAGCAAGTCATTATGTGATTGTTGATCAGTAAGTCCATTTGTCTAACAACCGACTGAATCATGGGGTAAACTGATCCTTGGATATGCAGAAAAATGACCATTAGCAACAAAATGCGGCACAGGTCAGCCTGTACGGACTGCACGGGCTGACCCCTGAATCGATACTTTTTGCATATGCATTAAACCCCTTTTTGACAGAGCATGGCTCATTTATGCTTTCTGTTTGTTCACTTCTACCGTCAATATCTGTTATCAAAGTGTATCTTTATTTGCGATGGAAGTGTGTTTCTTAGATCTTGTAAAAGGATGAATTTGTCAATTTGGCAGCGAGAATGTTCTGTTGGAGCTTCATAATTTACAATTAAGTAGTGTACCACGTTTGTGGCACGGTATATTGATGCCAACTATTCTAGCAAAATTAACCCATATCCTGCTAAATAAGTAAGATGAAATTTTCAAAACGATAGAAAATACCCGTTATAAAGCTAGTTCAATTTTTTTTTTTTTTTTTTTTTTTGGGGGGGGGGGGAAGGGGGAATCTCCTTATCGGCCAGAGTACATCCAAGCAAAGAACGTGCAGCCTGATCTTGATCTACAGTGACCGCAAAAGGTCAGGGAGTCCCGCTCAGCAGCCTAAGGGTTAACATTTTTGTTCTTTTTAGAAGACAGAATTCTAGGTTAATGATAACGGTATCGAGGTTGTCGGGGGCTTTCAGCGTATTGATGAGCGATTTTTGTCTGCCGAAGTCTTTATGTTGTCTGAGGAAGTTATGTCACAATACCATCTATCATGGAACATTGTAAGATATTGACAGTACCACTTTGGTCTGGAATATTATATTTTTTACAGTTTTTTATCCGTGCGGCAATCTTCTTGATTTATTCAGGAGTTTGTTGTCGTTTTCACTATTCTGAAACTCGGTTTTTTTTTTCTAATTTTTAAGACTAGCCAACTTACTTTTTCAACCAATCATCTGCGGGTTCATGATTGTGTTTTCATTCACCACCTAACATTAACGACTTAGGTAGTTTACAAAAATTTCATTAGTTCAGACGAAATCTAGAATATATTATTAATCAGAAAATGTCAGAGCTACATTGACAGGTAGATCGCTCATCGCAGATGGAAGTAAGCCAGATAGCCTCCGTTTGAAAACTTAGCTTGTTTACTTAACAAAAGTTCTTTGAAAACAAAGTATTTCGTTTAAAATAAGTTTGTTTTTTTTTTGTTTTGTTTTTCTTGTTGTGGCAATTATTTTTGTTCACAATATCGCACAGAAAACCAAACATTGTGAATTTAAGTTCAGACCCCATTTTTTGAAATAAAGTGAAATGGAAAGTATATAGGCGAATGGTAATATAAAAGTATAAAATTCCATCGGTTTAAAAGCATAGCATATTGAATTAGCCTTAAGACCCAATATTATTTAAAACAAATCAAACTAACAGAAAGATATTGCTGCATACACCTACAAACCGGTATTTTTGCATCTGAAATAACTGAGCTGAGGTATCCCTTGACTTCACAGCAGCGGGTACCGATTGAGCTGTTTCAACCTCTGGTGAGAGGTATGGATGAAGACTGCAAACTGTTGCCCAAGACCTAGGCGGATGTACTCAGTATTGACTGATTGTGTGTGTGTCCATTCTCTGCCACTTTTAACCTGTCTTCAGTTCTATTTCGACATTAAATTCCCATTTTTACCATACTTAAAACTCTGTCGATTATCTCAAATTCCAATGCAATTTCTAAAAAGAAAATCTACTTACCATGAGGTCAAGGGATACCTCAGTTCAGTTCATTTTAGTTCAGGAGACGACTTTATAGGCAAAAGACGAGTTTGTTGGTGTATGCAACAGCCGGATTCTACCCAATTCCATATCATTTATGTCAGAAAATCAAACCCGGTAAAAAAAGGCAGGGGTGCAACACTTTTTTACTGTGTATATTTTAACAACTTTTTTAAACATCAGTGACGCATGGGCACAGGCACGAAGCGAGCAGCTGTAAGGCTGTGTTCTCACTACATTTTTCACAACACCTACAATGTAGCTCGAAGATCATTGTCCACCTTCTGTGCATTCTGATTTCGAGGGGTAGATAAATCGCGTACCAATGCTTTTGAAAAGCGCTTTCTCCGCTATAGGTATCAAGTAAGCTCAAGAAAAGACTGCATATTATAGGCATACTTATCTTTTGTTCTACACAAGCCCCCGATAAAGCTGAAACAAATAGATTGCCAAATATAGCCGTGTTCCTATTTATTCTATTTCTATAATTGAGCCATAATTGGCAAAAGGGGGGCTTAATGCATCCCCGTGATACGTATTACCAAGTATGTCATTACATACTTAAAGATCCATAAAAACCAACTGATTCACGAGGTACATTGATCCTTGGACATACGGGGAATTGACCAGAAGCGAAGACTTTCGGCAAAGGTCAGCATGCGCTGACTGCGCAAGCTGACCTGGATCGATGCTTTTCGCAGATGCATTAAGCCTCCTTTGCACAGAGCATGCTCTGTGAAAAGGAGGCTTAATGCATCTGCGAAAATTATAACATGGCGTTTAATAGATCTGTCTATATAGTCTAGAGAAAATAAATGTTGAAGCTGATTAGGAGACGATTCATACAGAAATATCGAATATATAAAAAAAAATCTAGGTGCAGGTTTAGTTCAGTCTGATTTCTTGCAGCTGAGAAATTGACTGTTTTATGGGGTTACGCGTTAACAATTAGTTTACCGGCGCGACTCACTGACCTTTTTCGGACAGTGTAGATCAAGATCAGACTGCACATAACGTGCAGTCTGATCTTGGATTTACACTGTCCGATACGGAGATTTTTTTCCCCAAAATATACTTTTGAAATAACAGGATAAGGGTTAACTCTTTCAACATTAGAAATAGCTTATTAGACAATGGGATCGGATCATGGATACCTGATGTCCACTTGTTTCTAACGAGCAATTTCTGCTTTTGCCACGATGTTTACGCAATCAGTGTGCTAGAAGACTAACAGACGCATCTGCTGATGGAAATGTTTTAAGCCTTATCTTGCTAAATAGCCCGGCCGGGTAGCTCAGTGTTTATCGTATCCGACTCGTGACCTGGTGGTTGCGAGTTCGATTCCCGGTTGAGGCAAACTTTCTTAGGCGATTTTTTGCGTCTCACCTCTGATACATGTGAGCAAAATAGTCAGTGGCTTTGGAAAGAAACTTGTGTCAGTACTGGTGTGATAAAGCCCGTAAAATCATGGGTGTGTCACTGAACGCCATGGCATTACCTGAGCTATTAAAATGGCGTTAAACTCCAATACAAACCAAACCAAACCTATCCTTCAATATAAGTGAAATGAAACTTTTGAAACGAAAGAAAAAAACTCAAGATGAGCCATTTTTTGTTGGGGGATAAGATATTTCCTTATTGGACAGTGTAGACCCAAGATCAGACTGCACGTTCTTTGCAGTCTGATCTTGGATCTACACTATCCGCAAAAGGTCATTGAGTCCCAGCTAGCAGCCTTATGCTTAAAATACACGTATAGGACCCCCACATAGAAAATGTGAAATATGTTTAGACTGGCAGAACAAATACTTCGTTAATGAACTTAAACAAAAAAAGATAATTAATTACTCCTATGTAAAATTCGATTAAAAAGCAATCCGTACCCTTCATTATCTTGACGTGTGTTTAGTATACAGACAAACTGGATTTCGACCTCCCTTCACATCAAATATCTTCAAGAAATTTTCTGAGATTGAATTCGATCACTTTTAGCGCCAATTCTTGCACGTACTGTGCTGTCTTATCTTTTGTATACCGTTTTCTGAAGCCCATATTTTCGCCTGTGGCGGGAAGAGGGTTAAACACGGAATATTGCTCTATGAATAATTACAGTGCAGAATATCGAAAGCCGAGATCGAAACCGAAACCAAATTACATCGTCAATATCTGGCAGTTTTCCATGATAGATAGTACTGTGACATAATTCCTAGAGACAAGAAAAAATAATCTTCGGCAGACAGAAATCATTCATTAAAACACTGATGGCTCGTGACAAATGCGATAACGGTATCATTAGGCAAGAATTCTCTCTTCTACAAGCACATTTTAATGTTTATAATGCTCTTAGTTAGTAGCAATATAATGTACCACTAACATGCTGAGCTACTTGGGGAAAAATTTATGAAGCTCTGACTCTACCGAGTCGTTGTCAAATCGTCTTTTAACCAGGTTTGAAAATATAATTCCACTGTAGGCTAAATGATAATGAGCCTTGCTCTGGCAAAGGGGGCTTAATGCATCCCCTTGATGCATACTACCTATTAAGTCTTCAGATTATCATGGATTCACCAAGGCCATTTTGTATAACAACCGACAGAATCGTGTGGTAAACTGGTCCATGGACATGTAGAAAATTGACCAAAAGCAAAACGTTTCGGCAAAAGTCAGCCTGTGCGGTCTGCGAGATGCTGTAAGCCCCCTTTTCACAGAGCATGGTCCAAAGACTCTTTTGGACATGCTTCAAAGTATCGAGCAGAGTACAGAAGTTTAGGAATAAGACGGCCTTTTTGATCGTTTTTTTTTTTTTTCTCGGACATTTTCCGCATTGTTATGCTGTTCGTTTGGTCCTCGAAATGAGACTGCACAGAAGTTGGGGAATGGTCTTAGAGCTTTGTTGTAAGTTTTGTGAAAATGAAGCCAGAACAGCCGTAAAATTACTTACGTTGTCGGCGCGCCTGTGAACCGTTGATGTTTCAAATATTAGTTTGAATACATTACTATCTTTAGCAATGTCTTTGCATTGGCAGATAAATTTGTAAGGCAATACCTTTGTATTTGTATGGTTTACTTTGACGAATATTTAAGCCTTCAGATATATTAAGTATTCTATCCTTTTAAATGGATGGAATTTTGTGATTTCATATCGCAATTAGCCTGTATGTTTTCCGTTTCAATATACATGTATTTTAAAAAGTGCAATCGTGAACTTGGATTACACTATCTGATTTCCTGTGAGTTACTGTGGAAAAAAAATACAACAAAAAAAAAACCCTAAAAAATGAAATTATTTTCTTTTACGACATTTGTTAAGCACACAATTTATCAAATAGAAAATTGGTCCCATTTCTCATTTCCCTGTCTGTTTTGTTTATTTTAATGTTCGTTCTCATTAACAATCAACTGTGATGAGCTATCCATCTATCTTTCCTTGTACCACTGGCAATATCTGTACTAACCATTAAGCTGCTAATCGCGACCCACTGACCTTTTGCGGACAGTGTAGATGAAGATCAGACTGCACAGAACGTACAGTCTGATCCTTGATCTACACTGTCCGATACGGTATTTTCTTTCCGTTGAACCCAACTTTGAAACCGCAATGTTTGGGCTTTTAGTATTGAGTACAAATTTGTGTTTCATTTATCCAGCTGCTTAAGTGCTAATACTGTAATTTGTTGGTTTCGTCTGGGCCCATAAAAACCTTCTAACGACAATTAATTAAATGCTCAGAGGGAACTGAGGGTCTTAGAAACATTCCGCCAGCAATTGACTAGTTTTAAAACTTAGGGATTAAAAAAGTAGATCTAGATTGTTAGGATACGGTCGCAAACATCCCAATGAGCCATGCTCTCTGAAAAGAGGGCTTAATGCATCTAGAAAAAGTATCAACTCATGTCTGCCTGCGAAGTCCGCACAGGCTGACATGGGTTGAAACTTTTTGCCTCTGGTCAGTTTTCTGCATGCCAAAGGACCATTCTACCCCGAGATCCAGTTGATTGTTATAAAAAAAAAACGGATTGTATGGATCCATAACTATGTTATGACTTGCTTGGTAAAATGGTTTACGGAAATGTATTAAGCCCCTTTTGCCAGAGCATGGTCCAAATAAGTAAAATTAAAGAAAAAAAAAAAAAAGAAAGAAAAAACTCTAAGGATAATTACAGAAGTAAAAGAATGACATTCCTGAATGGTATAGTCAATATCTGGCAATGTTCCATGATAGATAATATTGTGACATAACTTCTTCAGACAAGACAAACAGTTCGGCAGACAGAAATCCGTCATCTGATAGCCCATGACAAAGGAGTTCACGTTATCATTAGCTAAGAATTTTGTCTTGCACAAACACAAAATGCTTATTATGCTCTGGGTTAGCAGTAATTCACGTGTCATAAACGTGGTTAGTTAGTTGTTTGTAACTTGTGAACCTCTAAAACAACTTCTCGCTGCCAATTTAATTAATTTGTCATTTAACAACAAGAGCCTGGAAAACAAACATTGCGATCATGCATTAAGCAAAAATTTAAAGACGGCGTGGTTGAAATATTAGACATCAAATTCCGTATTCACCAGCCATTCTTGAAAATATTCTTTGTCTAATTCTCAAGAATTTTCTAGATTTGAAAGTAACACAGCTTCCGATCCCATCATCGGCTAAACTATTTGGTTTAGACAATCAGAAGTTGTGTTACTTTCAAATTTTAGGAAATCTTGAAGAAAAAGACTAAGAACGTTCTTAAGAACGGTTGGTGAATACGGACCCGGGTTCTCTGTGCTCTGAGCTTGATTTATGCCGTTCGCAAGAGCTATTTAGTTCGATGAAAGAGCTAGTGCTCTCTCCTAGAAACCAGACTATGGTGTAGGGAGCAATGTGGCGTGGAAAGCTTTGAAATGTATTTATAGTCTCCCAATGTGCCTTTGAAATGATAAAATATAACAACAAAACTTAAAGAAACATAGACTACTAAAATAATTCTAGCACAGTCTTTGTTTTAGTGTTACTGTCTTTCGTGGATATGTTCCTCTAATGCTCTGTACTGAAAAATCGATGGAATTCAAAAGCACATACAAAATATAGGTAAAGTAAAAACCTTTAAGGTCTAATTATAGAGTAAAGCATTTGCTATCAAACTGCATTGACATGAAGATTATTCAAATATGCATCAATTCAAATATCTTGGTTACTTGGAAGCACCATATCTATGATAACGATCAAGTCTACATTAATTTCCTTCCTAATATAAAGTTTTGTCTTTCACTTCCGACTGGGCACAGCGTGACCCATAATAGCAAATGACGGATCACGTGATCAGTGATTCTTATATAATTGGACGATTGCTTCTTGTGTTGACACTTGGAGATAAATTATTATTTCTCATTGTCATTTTCTTGTCAGGCTCCTAAGTGATGTAGACAGGTCGAAGTAACTTGATATACACGTTCGGCAATTTTTTAGTCTTGGTAGTGACGCCATTGAAATACAGCTCTATCATTTATAATCTATGCTACTGAATGACAAAAGTCAATCATTATCTGTCTTTAACATATTTATTTCAACTCTTTCACTCCCAGTGGCGAGTTACATATCTTTTCCAGACGACGTAGACCAAGATCTGACTGCCCTGAACGAGAAATACGATCTAGTATCTACACCGTCCGCCACTAGATATTTAACTATGGACCCAAATCGCATTCAACTGCACTTGAAGTTTCCCAAGGGCCGCCAAAAACGTCTATTTTATTCAGCTTGAAGCATAATTTAGCATTACACAAACTGATTAACGTATAGAACAATACAATAAAGTTATACAGCATGGAAATGCAGACTCTTATTAGTTTGTACATTTCGTAAGGGACATATGAGGTTGCGCTACTAAACTCAATGGTTTGCAAAGCGGTTGATGAAACTCATAAAACACTGTATGACATAAAAGTTCTTTGATATCGGCGTCAACTGTAAACTGATTAGCATGCAGAGACGTAAACTGGTGTAAAAAAAATATTCCAATGTTAAGCATGCGTCAAATTTGATAATTGGAGTACAGTTGTCCCCCTTCCATGCGACCGTTTTGACTGGACTTAGGCAGGGCTAACCACTAATATCTGGCATGTTTAGCTCTTTTATTAGTGATACTATGAAATAGGCAGGTTATAATGACGCTGATAATAACGATTTGGGTATTATCTCAATTGACCTACATCTTTTTGCATTACGTTATATTACTTAAAAAAGTACTACATAACTTTGACCGTGCACCCGCAGCATTCCGATTTCATGATGACAATGTATTTCAATATTCAGTGAAATCGCGTCTAAAACTAAACTTGCAAAAAAAAAAAGAAATAAAGGGCCATCAAAATTTCAAACCGAAATTATTTTAAACAATGATGATTAAAACTGTTTAGTTAAGAATAATATCGTTTAAAGTTGCGAATTTTGTTTCGATGGTACCTTACAGGTTTCTATTCAACAGGTACGTGCCCGCTCGGGTAGCTCAGTCGTTAGCGTATCTGACTCGTGACCTTGTGGTTGCGAGTTCGATACCCGGTTGAGCCAAACTTTCTTTTCGGCGAATTTTTGCCTCTCACCTCTGATGCATGTGAGAAAAGCAGTCAGTGGCTTTGGAAAGAAAGTTGTGACAGTACTTGTGTGAGAAAGCCAGGAAACACATGGATGCGTCACTGACCGCCATGATATATAACCTGAGCTGTTAAAATGGCGTTAACCCTTTACCGTACAATGACGCCTTTTGACGCCCCTGGGAAATAAGCCTTTTGAAAACATTGTGGGAAAAGGAGAAAATGCTGGTAACCAGCATTTTCTCCTTTTCCCACAATGTTTTCTACCCTATCAAAGAAAAATTGCACCATTTGAGCCACATTGAAATTGTTGTCTGCAAATGCTTGCAATTTGGACAAGGCTAAAATTTTGTCGTCTGGTAAAGGGTTAAACTCCAAAACAAAAAAAAAAATCAACACGTACGTGCTCAACGCGTAAAACATCTCACAATCTTCTCTGCCAGGCTAAATATACCTTGATTTTTTTTTCTACTTAATGAGTGCAAGAGTGTTTTGAATGATTATGGCAAATGATTACAAATTAGTTAATAAGTTACGCATTCTTTTTCTTGTAAAAAAAATATGTTGTGTTAGCCAAGTTACAACTATGCAGTCTAAGATAAACGTAAAAATCTCTCATTGCATATCCTCACCGGGAAAGAAGCACTGAACTCTTTACCAAACGACAAAATTTTAGACTAGTCCAAATTGAAAGCATTTGCAGCCGACAATTTCAATGTGACTTAAAAATTGAAATTTGTTTTGGGATGGGAAGAAAACATTGTGGGAAGAGGAGAAAATGCTGGTTACCAGCATTTTCTCCTTTTCCCACAATGTTTTCAAAAGGCTTCCTTTTTAGGTCGTTAAAAGTCGGGATTGTGTGGTAAAGAGTTAACCCTTAAACTGCTAAGCACGACTCAAGCACCTTTTGTGGACAGTGTAGATCAAAATCAGACTGCACAGAACGTACAGCCTGATCTTGGATCTACACTGTCCGATAAGGAGATATTTTTTCTCCCAAAATTCGATTGCATTGGTAAAATGCGTGTATTTTGCTCTTGGCTTGAAAGTTGCATCTCGCTTATTTAGCATTTTAAGGGTTAAGTTTTCTTGAAGCGTTTTCAATCGCCCTGGCCCCTTAACATGCAATACAATTCATGATCATGTGTATTACAACTTCTGTAAGATATTCATCAAAAAAACGCGAGGACTTTCAGTGTGCAACAACGTTAAAGTTTGAATAGATTGCATTTTATGATATTCCGTACTTTTCAACAATATAGTACAAAGTTATAATTATGCGACGGTAGCGTCGTTTCATGAACAAGAAGTCCAGGTAAGAAAGTCACTGTTAGTTTATGTTTCCCCTTTACATTGAAACTTAGCTAGAGAAAATAAACAACGGAGTAAAAAGTGCTTATGAAGTATTTAGTACAATTAGAATGGGCTACCATGGACCTGAAAATGAGTCGGGGCATAAACAAAAAAACAAAGATATCGGCAGAAATATTGCACCTTGCGATTGAAGTTTATCAAAATGTCGCCATACCTTAATTTTAAAGAGGCTCTAAAAGGGTGGAGGAAGAGAAAATCCACCGTAATGCAATTTCAAGAAGTTCACCTTTCAGTTTTGTCATGCTTAATAATGTGTCTCTATATTTGATCTTGCCATTAAAAGTTATTTTCTCCCATCGAACAATCAGTCAGTTTACCCTGAAATGGTATGTGTGGCCCTTATCTTGCTAAATAACTTACATAACACTTTTAAAGCGATAGTAAAAATCTGGATAATGTTCTTTCAAACTTTGTTTTTGAAGTAAACTACCGGTATCGTCTTGTCGTACTGTGTAGATCCAAAATCAGACTGCACGTTCTGTGCAGTCTGATCTTGATCTGCACCCACATATCGATGGGTGCTCAGTTAAGATATAAATTAACATCTTATGTGAAAGACGGTAACCCTTTGCCATATGGGTTTTCTATCACCTTTTTTTCGACTGATCATACAAATGACGAAAATGTAAAGGCGGACGGAACGTTGTCCATTTTTAATCATATGCCAAACGTTGTGGGAAAAAAAACTGTTGCTTGTAAATTTCAGTGACTCCTTTTCTCACAATATTTTTAAAAGTTGAGGAGCTCAGACGCCGAATTTGTGAAGTTACCACTAATTTATCCCATTGTTCACCGTCCGGAGAGAACTTGTGTTTTGTGCTCCTTCCCTGAGCGCGATCGTTATCTCATAAAACGAAACAAACGCGTTCTTGAACATACGTAGTTAATTAAGTTAATGTGTGAACCTAGCTAATTAATCACCCTGCCCACGAAATTCTTCCCACAGGTTGTTCTGTGATTTTCCGCCTATTCAGTGCATGGACTTTCGAAATGAAATTCATGACTTACCTCAGAGAAACAGATGGTTGATGTAAGTGCACCCGTGTAGAAACTTTACAACGGATTTCGATTTACTCGCTCTCGTGTTTAAAACCACACCTACCTGTAATGCATCTCAAAATGCATCTGTTTGAAGGAAAATGAAATCACGACATCGAAATGCTTGAAGCAGAGTAGTCCAAAGAATCTTGTTTTCTTTAAACCATTTCAGTGCAATATATACACATAGTAAAAATAGTGTTGCACCCCAGGTGTTTTTATCGGGTTTGATTTTCTGGTGTGATTGATATGAAATGCGGTGCAAATTAGAATCTGACTGCTGCATACACCAACAAGCCAGTCTGTTGCTTTTGAAGTGAACTAAACCGAGACATCCATTGATTACCACTCGATCAGCAAGGATCACGAAGGAAAAGGACGTACTGTCTCCGAGATTTGTTTCTGTATCTTTGTTTTGCCATTAAAGCAATTCCCCTAACTATAAGTTCTGCTTACTACAAATAATGGTATTTACCCGAAATTCGCCAACACACAATATTACTTCGGGAAAAAGAGAAGATTTGACAAAAATGATGATTTACTGAAAAATCCATCGACTTGGTTGCGTGTTGTGCTTCCATTTTTGGCTCTCAGCCGATTTCTTCCCGATACCAGTGTACTTGTCCTATATCAGATATTTTACTTCCTGGATGGCCAAAAGCGGAAATAAAATTTGACAATCCAATACGTGCACGGTGTAGTGATTTTCAAAACCTGATATTATTTTCAAATCGTGATTATTGCGCGATGCGCATTTATTAAACTAAAAACAAAGATTGTTACTTGCAGACAATTATTTCGTGACGACTTTTGTTTCTTCTTCTCTCGCTTCACAGGTCATTTGGAGAACAAAGTGGCAAACGTAATAGTTATTGAAATGTGTGTGTGTGTGTGTGCTTTTTTTTTTTCTTCCAAAGTTTTGGAAGATGGTGTAAGCCTAGAGACCCTCTTTTAGGACAGTTTGTCATGGGTATTGAGTCACGCTCTGACAAACGGGGCCTGATGCGTCTCCGTGATGCATGATACCAAGCAAGCCATCACAGAATTATTAGTTTAGTTTAAACATATTTTATTGCCATACATATGTACATGTCAACAAAAGCAATACATAAATACAATTTCTAGTATACATGGAATGACAAATGTACATAGGCAAAGGGGTCTGGCCACAAGTTCTCACAACTTAGATTCGGCCATTCCCCTCCTCCAATTACATGTTTAGGAAATAACAGTCTTATGGCAGCTAAAAAAATTTCAAACTTTTCAGTAGTTAGGGATAATAAAGAGAAACAGATAATGAAAAATCTGAACATCAAAGACTAATGTACTAGACAACATCAGAGTGATAAAGATTATAGATATATTATATATTGTCAGCCGGGATTGAGATTGGAGAATTCTGATCAAATAACGACTCATATAGGATGGGCTCAAGGAACGTATTATAAACGGTCAATCAAACCTTCCTGAGTTTTTAATAAATTCTTGGACAGAATAAACTATTTCAATATTATCATTAAGGCTTAAATTATCAGATCCAAACAATAATAAATTTAAGTTTAAAGGGTGATATTTGCGGAGTTTGCGAAATAACATCAATCTTTGATTGGTATATGACAGGCAGTGAAAAAAATAATGCTCCGCATCTTCAACATAATAGCCACAGTGGCACAAATTACTTTCCGAAATGTGGTTTTTGTGTAAGTCAGATTTCAGGTCACTGCAATTATTTCTTAATCTCGCTTGAAAGACTGAGAATTTGCGATCTCCTACACCAAAGTATTTTGGGACTACAGACACTGGAAATTGACGCAAGATTGTTGACTTAAACATAGAAAGTGATTGTAGTGATTTTGTTTCCATCGGCAAATTGTTCCATAGAGATATTGCCGACGGAATAAACGACTTCGCAAAGATTTCGGTACGGCGGGCCAATGTTTCAATATCTAGGGAATTTCGAAGGGAATATACTGTACTATTTCCAACAGTTGATGGAAACAGTTGACATAAAAAGTCTGGAACTTGACCATTGATGATTTTAAACGTTAAATCATCACAGAATTATTGATTCATAATAGCCATTTTTTCTCTAAACAACCGACTTAATCATGAGGTAGAATTGTCCTTGGACATACAGAAAATTGACCAATAGCGAAAAGTTTCGGCCCAGGTCAGCCTGCGCGGCCTGCGCAGGCTGACCTGAGTCGATACTTTTCGCAAATGCATTAAGCCCCCTTTTCATAGAGCATGGCTCAAATGTTTTGGTTCAAAACTGATTAGGAAAGAAAATGGATACATCAACTGTATATAGGCTAAATGTTGTAACATAATGACTGGCCTAACGACGGCAAAATTCGTGCCAATTTCAAATCTAAGAACTGATTCAATATGTACAGATCTTGGGGCGTGTTAAGAAACCATTCTAAATATTATTTAAATTCCTAAATAGGTACAAGACCAGCCATTCTGTCAGCACAGACAGAATGTCCCAGCTATTCAGATTGGTACTAATGAAATTTAGAATTATAAATAAGAACATTAAATGGAAGATTAAAAAAGAAGACTGATAGGATTTCAGCGTTTGGAAGGAAATGTTCCTGCCAATTGGAATTGGAATGGTTGGAGTAAAACGTTTAGAACAATGATGCAGTGAGCTATTGCCAATAAACAGTTTAACAAAGATGATACAAACATGGTGTGCAATACAAAATCACAAATCTTGTATGAGTAAATTGCTCAGTTTGTTTGGAAGATATGCTTGAGTCATGAAAGTTAGTTTAACGCTTAGATTACAAAAAGAATTAAATAAAAGAGCTTTATTCAGTAATGAAAACCCTACACGTGTATATTCCCTTTTCAAGGTCCTTTTCTTCTGAAAAAAAAAAAATGTTCAGGTTCAGGATTAGACTACAAGTTCAGTACAGTGTGATCTTGATCTACACCGTCAGCAAAAGCGCTTAGCAATCTCCTTGACTCTCGCTTAGCAATCTAAAGGGTTAAAGGGGAAAAAAAAGCTTTGCAAGGTAAGATTATGGTTATGAATTATAGATGGAGACGTCAACGTGTATTTAGAATAATAATCTATATCATACACCTTCCTGTAAATGAGGCTGCCCTCTCGAACTTCGTAACAAAAAGTGGATCGTATAGTACAGCGTTGCTCTGCCATTAGGCTAGGCACCATCAAAAGCTATTGAGGGTGATTTAGATCAGGACACATAATGTGCAATTTGATCTTGATCAACGCTTTCCGTTGCTGTATTATAAACTTTGACCAATAGCCCATCATTTGTAATAGAATTCCCATTAGGGAAAGTCGAAGATGCTCGATTTCTTTATTTTGCGGCGAATAAATATTTGTTCTATAACTTCCAACAGTTTCAACAATTACATTTAACTACCATGCGATAAACAATAGTAATGACAGCTGTCAGACAATGATTACAGACAGTGTATCAGAAAAGAGAAGATTATTTGCACAGTATGTTCAATCCGATCCATGTCTACACCCATGGCAAAATACATCCACTGCTGTGTATACCAGGAATAGATGAATTATAATAAATGGAGTAGAGAATGATTACATGTATATCATACCTCAAATGATGAAGTCTTGAATAATAAATGAAACTTCAGATTGTATTCAGAAAAACGAGAGGGTTCTTGAACCCCAGTGAGTCTTAGATAATAAACTAGGCAGAATTAGGAGTTTTCTTGAAAAAAAAATCCAAGACTAGTTCTTCGAAGTAATGGGAGATCTAGATAGACAGGGGGTAAATGCAAATTTCAGTTTGAATTTGGTATATCAATGTACAGTAGCTATGTATCACCTTTAATCCATTTCTGTATCTGTCTGTCTGTCTCTCTGTCTTTGCAGTCTGATCTTTAGTCTACACTGTCTGCTATAAACTGTGTTATTACGGTAAAAAGCATCACTGAAATTGCATTTGTAACAAATTTCGTACATGTGGCAGAGCTCCAGATAGAGGGAGTGATTTTGATTATAGAATTTAAAATATTAATTAATCTCAATTAAACCGTATGATATAGGGACCCATTAGAATCGTCTCATCGAGACAATTCTAATGAGTACCCACAAGATAGGTTTTGGAAGAGAAATAATGGATTTAGGATACCATCTCTCCCTCTTATCTGGAGCTCTGTCCACAGTCACTTAACTAGATTGTTAACATCATTTGCATATATTACGTGCTTTCTGTACAGCTTTATGTCTTTCCCGAGTTTTGTTTGTGTTTGAGTTGTACTCTGCGGTGTTTTAGCAAACGTTACCCAAGTGTGAGCAGAGCCATATGCGACAATTGATCTCGCTAATTCGCTAATTACAAACACAACGCCCTAGAAACCCAAAGACCTAGCACAGTACCATTTAGAAAAACATGGATGATGGAGCCCGTGCAAGCACGATACACAAACTGGATTAGAAAAAAATAGGTCCTGTACTATGAGTTCCTAGTAACTATGACTTAATGGGTCTTTTGGGTGCAATATTTTCGAATTATTGCCTGATTTTCCCTTTTCCGTAAAAGTTCTTTTTTTCCGTGACTTTCCTCTGAGAAATCAAAGATTAACTGAAAAACTGAAAAACATGTAAAATTAATGAAAAAAAAAAAAAATCCACAGTAAACAATGTCAAGCAACTTTATTGCAAATCCAAAGGTTGAGGCGGTGACTCCTATCAAAACTTATCAATAACAATGACTTCTATCAAACTTACCAATAACAATGACTTCTATCAAACTCACCAATAACAATGACTCCTGTCTAAACTTACCAATAACAATGACTCCTATGAAAATTTATCAACGACGATGACTCCTATCAAAACTTATCAATAACAGTGACTTCTATTAAAACTTATCAATAACAATGACTTCTATCAAACTTACCAATAACAATGACTCCTATCAAAGTTATCACTAAAAGTAACTTCAATCAAAGTTATGAATAACAATGATTCCTATAAAGACTTATCAAACACAACGACTGCTATCACACACACCAAGAACAACGCCTCCTATCAAACTTGCCAATAACAATGACTCCCATCTAAACTTGTCAATAACAATAACAAATATCAAAACTTATCAATAAAAATGACTTCTTTCAATTTTATTTTCAATTACAATGACTCCTTTCAAATTTACCTATAACAATAACTTCGATCGCGATTTAACAGTAACAACGACTCCTATTAAACTTACCAATAACAATGACTCATATCAAAACTTATCAATGACAATGGCTCCTGTCAAAACTTGTCAAAATCAATCATTCCTATCGAGACTTAACAATAAAAACGACTCTTATCAAACTTAACAATAACAACGACTCCTATCAAAACTTATCAATAACAATGACTCATATCAAATTTACCAATAACATTGACTCCCATCTAAACTTATCAATAACAATGACACCTATCAAAACTGTCTTCTTTCATTTTTTTTTTTTTTTTTTTTTTTCAATAACAATGACTCCTATCAAAACTTACCAATAACAATAACTCCTATCATGACTTATCAATAACAACGACTCCTTTCAAACTTACCAAAAATAATAACTCCTATGAAAAATTATCAATAGTTACCAATAAAAAAACTCCTATCAAACTTATCAATAAAAATGATTCCTATCAAGACTTATCAATATCAACGACTCCTGTCAAACTTACCAATAACAATGACTACTACCAAACTTACCAATAACAATGACTCCCATATAGACTCATCAATAATAACACCTGTCAAAACTTATCATTTTTTTTTTTTTTTTTTTCATTTGTTTTTCTATTACAATGACTCCTATCAAAACATACCAATAACAATAACCCCTATCACGATTTATCTGTAACAACGGCTCCTGTCAAACTTACCAATAACAATGGCTCCCATCTAAACTTATTAATAACAATAACACCTACCAAAACTTATCAATAGAAATTATTTCTTACAATTTTTTTCAATTACAATGATTCCTATCAAAACTTACCAATAACAATAACTTCTATCAGGACTTATCAGTAACATCGACTCTTATCAAATTTACCAAAAACAATGAATCCTATCGAAACTTATATTACAATGACTCCTATCAAAACTTACCAATAGTTATCAATACAAATAACTCCTATTAAACTTATCAATAACAATGATTCCTATCAAGAAATATAACAACGACTCCTATCAATCTTACCAATAACAATGACTCCCATCTAAACTGATCAATAACAATAACACCTATCAGAACTTATCAATAAAAATCATTTCTTTGATTTTTTTCAATTACAATTACTCCTATCAAAATTTATCAATAACAATGACTGCTATCAAAACTTATCAATGATCAATGACTTCTATCAAGACCTTTCAACAATAATGACTCATATCGAAACTTATCAATAGTAATGACTCCTGTCAAAACTTATCAATACTAATGACTCCAATCTAAACATATCAGTAAATGACACCTATCTAAACTTATGCATAGCAATGCCTCCTATCAAAATCTATCAATAACAATGCCTTCTATCAAGACATATCAATATCAATAACTATCATCAAACATGCAAATGACAATAACTACTGTAAAAACTTATTAATAACATTACATTTTTTACATTTTACATTTTTTATTGGTTATCGGCAATACATGTTGCCTTTGACCATTTACAAAAAAAAAAGGTATGGCAAAGACTGATAAGAAAAATACAACATACAGACACATGTTAAACAGGATAAGCAAAGATATTTCTGAATGGGAAAACAAACACAAAATAAACTATACAAGTGTATGACAAAAAAAAAAAAAGATAACACAAGTGACATAAGGTATTTCAAGCTAATGGGACTGGAATTTAGGCAAATGAGACAGAAATTACGGGTATAGTATTTGCTGTTTCAAGGATTCCTCCCTTGATAAAAGTGCACTAGATATATATCGGGCTATTCTTATTTGAGAATTTTTATTACTAGAAGACATTAAGTTATAGAACATATGAAGAGAGGGCCACGGGACTCTACCAATGTATTTTTTGCGTAATTCATTATATTTTGGACAACAAAGTAGGAAATGGAATTCAGATTCTACAGTTATCAGAGAACAAAGTTTACAGATACGGTTATTTCTATCGACCCTATTACGTCTACCTGATTCGATTTCTAAAGAGTGTGAACTAAGTCTTAGCCTTGTGAAATTTTTTCTGAGATTCTCGTTTTGGATGTCTTGAAGATAATTTTCTAATTTAAATTCTGTTTTAAATCTGCTGAAATATTCTAATTTTGGAGTAATATTAATGTAACCATACCAGTCTTGAATGAAGTGGTCTCTTAAGCGACTTCGTAATAATTTGAGCGAAGGTATGATGTTCGTATTATTATTAATAACATATGGATGGTTCAGATAATTAAAGCCTAAAAAATCAATAGTTTTTTTCATTTTATAAGCCCATCCGTGTTTAACATTACTAAGTATTTGATCATGGAATGATTTAAAAAGTAATGAATCTGGGTTTTTTAATAACTTAAGATAAAAACCAATCGATCTTTCTTTCGCTAGAATGTATAAAGGAAAACGCCCAAGCTCTCCGTAGATTGCATAGTTTGGGGTCTGCTGACTCACCCCAAGTATTTTTCTACAAAATCGTAAGTGTAGCTTTTCGACAGCTTTAAAATTATAAATTCCCCAAACTTCAGAACCATATAGAATAATAGGAACAATCATCGAATCGAAAAGAGACAGTTTACACTTGATATCAAGATTAATTTTATCGAATAAGGTCAACAGATTGTAATATGCTTTAAGAGCTTGGTCATATAACGTTGTAACAGCTGAATTCATCTTTCCATTGTAATGAAAATTAACTCCTAGATAAATAAAGTTATCAACTTGTTCAATTGTCTCTCCATTTATTGTTATATTTGCATAAATGGGTTCATTAACCGACCGAAAAACACAAAATTTTGTTTTAGATATATTTATCTTTAATCCCCATTCATTGGAATATCTACATAGATTGTTTATTTGGGCTTGAAGTGTGGCAGGATTAGTGGTAAATAATACAATATCATCTGCAAAAAGAAGCAAATAAATGGATAAAAAACTTAAATCAGTTTCATCTAAATTTTCATTATCAATCACATGAACGATATCATTGATGAAAAGAATGAACAAAAGTGGAGATAACGGTTCTCCTTGTTTAAGTCCAACAGTCACGTCGAAAAAATCTGATAATTCCATAGTATTACCAAACTTAACGCACGATTTCACATTTTGATACATGGATTTAATCATCGTGATTATTTTACAGCTAATGCCACACTCAAATAGTTTATACCATAATGCATTTCTACTAACGGTATCGAATGCTCGCTCAAAGTCGATAAAAACGCACCAAAGTTTATGTTTTTTGTGAAGAACCTTTTGTATCAATGAATGTAAAATAAATATGGCGTCTACTGTAGAACGACCATCTCGAAATCCGAATTGAACATCATTCAAACATGCTTCATTTTCAACCCATTTATTTAACCTATTTCTAAGAAGCAGAGAGAATATTTTAGACAGAGTGTTAACAATAGTGATTCCCCTATAATTAGATGGACTAGACGGGTCACCTTTCTTATAAATAGGAATAATCGCACCTTTTGACCACGATTCTGGATACACACCAGCTTCAAATATTCGATTAAATAGTAATGTCAAATGTGGAGTAATAAAGGTTGATGCATCAATGAAAAAATGTGCAACAATGTTTTCAAGATCTGGAGTTTTGTTTCTTTTTAAAGCTAAAATAGTTTTCCTCACTTCGTCATCTGTAAAGGGTCTATCTAACTGATCAATGGATAACGGCGATTCACGTGAAACAGGGACTGATTCCGTGCTATCGCCTGTATCTATACTTTTTGCGGTCGTAGAAAAATGTTCGATTAAATCATTCATAGATATTTTATCATGCATGTTAACCTTTTTACGCCTGTACTTATTTACATGTGACCAGAATTTTCTAGGATTACTTTTGCTTAGATTGTATAATTTGGCTTTTTCATCATTATAGAAATTAAATTTTACCTTGCGTTTAACTTTGTTGTAAAAACTTCTTGATTCCAGAAATAAGACTTTATTATCTACTGTTTTATTTTTAAGATATCTCTTTTTTGCTATGAAAAATATTTTTTTTGCCTCTTTACATTCATCATTAAACCATTCACTTTTTTTGCTACGAGTAAACTTTATATTTGGTGGAACCTTAACTTTTTTACCAAAGCATTTAAATGAAATATCTCGTACAATTTTTGTAAAACTGGAGATATATTCATCAGTACTGATGCTGTAAGATAAAAAATTTTCAGACAAAAGATTAAAACTTGCTTCTTTTTCTCTAATTAAAAGATAAAATTGGCTCAAATCAGAAGAGTCCCAAAAAAGTTTCTCATATGCATTATCTTGCTTATTAACATAGGATATTTGTGAACAGGTAAAATTAAAATTTATTGGACAGTGGTCCGAGAACTCGGAAATTTCCATAACCTCCATATTGGATATTAAAGGTAAGCATTCACAATCCGAGATCAGATAATCTACAAGACTACAAACAGGTTTTTTTTTTATAAGAGAATGATATGTACATTTTCCACGTTCCAAGCGGCCATTTAAAATGTAACAACTATTCTCTTTGCAAAGAGTCAATAGCTTGTGCCCAAAATTATTTACAACTAGATCATCGCTAGTGCGCAATGGTAAAGAAACGTTAGGTAAACCCTCGCACGGGAGATCAACGAAACGGTCAAGGCTAACATCGCTTACACAGTCTCGCTCTTGTCCCGTGCGAGCATTAAAATAACAATGCCGCCTATCAAAGTTATCAATTACAATACCTCCTATCAAAACATCAATAACAATGACTCCTATCAAGAATTGTCAATAACATCGACTCCCATCAAACTTACCAATAACAAGGACTCATTTGAAAACTTATCAAAAACAATGACTCCTATCAAAATTTACCAATAACAATGACTCCCATAAAGACTTATCAATTACAATGACTCTTATCAAACTTACCATTAACAATGAATCCTATCAAAACTTATCAATAACAATGACTCCTATAAAAACTTACCAATAGCAATGACTCATATCAAAATTTATCAATAACAATGACTCCTATCAAAACTTATCAATAACAATGACCCCTGTAAAAAATTATCAATAACAATGCCTCCTTTCAAAACTTTTCAAACACAATGTGTCCCATCAAAAGTTATCAATAACAATGTCTCTTATTAAAATCTATCAATAACAGTGACTCCTATCATAACTTATCAATAACAATGACTCCTATCAACGCACAAAATTTCTTTGACGTAGGCTCTTTACCAGAGGACAAAAGTTTAGACTTTGCTCCAAACTGAAAACATTTGAGCCATGTTCTATGAAAGGTGTGCTTAATGCATCTGCGAAAAGTGTCGATCCATGTCAACCTTTTGTTTTTGTATAATTTCTGCATAGCAAAGGACCAATTTACCTCTAGATCCAGTTAACCCTTTCCCAAACGACAAATTTTGGACTGGTCCAAATTGAAAGAGTTTGCAGACGACAATTTTAAAAAAATTTGATGAAAATGGCAGAAAAGTCTCAAAAAGGGTAGAAAACACGGTGGGAAAAGGAGAATTTGCTCGTTACGAGCAATTTCTCCTTTTCCCAAAGTGTTTTCAAAAGACTTGTACTGCAGACACGTGAAAACCAGGGCTTGTTTGGGAAAGGGTTAATTGCTACACTAAATGGATTTTATAGATCCATAGTTATATGATGTCTTGCCTGATATAATGCATCACAGAGATGCACTAAATCCCCTTTTGTCAGAGTATCACTCATTTGCATGAGACAAAGTAAATGCCACTCGATGGAGTGGAAGAAAACTTTTTAGAGAAAATGTGACAATGCTGGTTACATATCCCACAATATTTTCAATATTCTTCTTTGTCATGACCGTTAAAATTCGACATTGTGCGGGACAGGGTTGAACAGTCCGACAATTTGCTCTTCTTCTATTTTTTTTTCCAAAAATATCTCCCAAGCGTCTACTACAATTATTTGATACCGTCTAGTTTTTGCGATTTGATGGGTTTTTCTTTCTGTGTTTTTTTTTTAATTTCCGTTTATAAAGAATGTTATTTGAATTATACAAGTATTTTCTAGTGGCTTGTTTTTCATTATGCATGGTTATTGTTTTATTCATAATCTTATATGTAGTTACATATATTGTATAGCCCGCCCGGGTAACTCAGTAGTCAGCGTATCCGATTCGTGACCTGGTGGTTGCGAGTTCGATACCCGGTTCCGGCGATTTTTCGCCTCTCACCGGATGCATGTGAGAAAAACATTCAGTGGCTTTGGAAAGAGAGTCTGTCAGTACTGGTGTGAGAAAGCCAGGAAACACATGGGTGCGTCACTGACCGCCATGATATGACCTGAGCTGTTAAAATGGCGTTAAACTCCAACACAGACATTATACATGTATTATAAAACGATGGTGTGTCACTTGGTAAGGGTTACTTTTCTCGTTAGAAACATGTTAAATAAAGCTTTGGTAAAATTTCTTAAACGATAAACTCCTGAATGTGTGTGTAAAATCTTTTTTGAATTTCATGATATACTTGCACATCAGTAGTGTGTCAGTTGTATAAACACAAAAATGAATTTGGGGATTATTGTGAGTAAGTCTGTATTTAAGAATGGAGTTTATTATTTATTGAGATTTAATATAAGTTTAGTTTATGTAGACTACCACAAAACTCATTTGGTTTAGTCCTTTTTTCTACAAAAAAAAACCAAACTTCATTTCGTTTAGTCTTTGCCAAGTGGCACACTATCGCCAGTATATCATACGCGAGTTCCATGTTTGGTCTTTTTTCGAGTTATATACAAGTGACATAATATCGCTGTTATAATAGTGTTTCCTTTAATACTCCCTTTAACCATAGAGTTTCCGTAGTTTAACTTTTCGAATACGAGACTCATTTTGGGCTTACTTTCGGAATTAAATTCATAAATCCTGGGAGAGTTTGAAGGTGAGCTTGGATTTTTGAAAGCTCAGAACCCCTGAATTTTGTAACTATTTATCTACTGATCATTTTGCAACTGTCGACGCTTGTGTTGCTGTTGTTTGTATGAATAGTAACAGATTGTGAAACACGTTACAAGATCAAACATGTTCACGCTTAGGGTTAAACTCTTTCACAAAAACACAATAATCTAGACTTGTCCAGACTGAACACATTTGCAAACGACAGTTATCAAATTATTGTTTTACTCTTTGAAAGCGTAAAAGCACATTATAAGATAAGGAGAAAATGCTGATTACCAGCATTTTCTTCTTTTCCCTCAAGGTTTTTTTTTTTGTTAATCCTTCCTCCCCAGGGTCCTCAAAACTCCGGACTGATTGGTACAATTTAGAGGATGAAGATATAGGGGTTTATAGGTTGCCCCTAAACTGATAACGTCGTAAATGTGCATTATAGCGGAGATATGTACCTACCAAACTCATCGTAAAAAAATATTTGAGCCATGCTCGGTGAAAAGGGAGTTTAATGCGTCTGCAAAAAGTATTGACAATATCATGCATCACGGAGAAGCATTAAACCCCCTTTTGCCTGAGCATGGCTCAAATGTTAAGGTTAAGAATATCTCACTCAATTAATTTACTCACCTACCTCATAAATTCATGAAATACACATAATACCAATTGAAATCAGCGAGTACTACGGACCGACCCCGTATTCACCAGGCATTCAAATCTGGATTCTTAGTCTAATCTAAAAGCACGGGCCCTGTAGCTAAGTCGGTTCCGCACTGGGCTTAAAACAAGGGGGTGGGACGCTGGTTCGAATCGCTAGCTCTGTCTATGTATTTCCTCGGATTGACGACAGTTATTGCGACAGGATTTATTTCTCTCTCACTATTGAATATTGTTTGGACAATGGTTATGTGGGAAAGGGGCCGATGGCTTTGGAGGAATATTGTCTCGAGTACATGTCAAATAAAATCCAGGAAAGCATGGATAGATGCAGTGACCGCCACGATATAACTGAAATAATGTTGAAAACGACATTGAGCTCAATGCAATCAAACAAACTCATGCAAAAAATGTTAGGAGTGATAAACGCCCTCTAAGTAAAGTATCTTCATACTTACAAATCTCTGAAACAAACAGATTGATGATTGTACGGTATTTAACCCTTATCCTGCTAAATAAAAGAAATGAAACGTTTAAGCCGATGGTCAAAACCCAAAATTTCCTATCTGAATGGTATTTTTGTTGGAAAGATATCTCCTTCTCGGACAGCGTAGATCCAAGATCAGATTGCACGTTCTGTGCAATCTGATCTTGATCTACGCTGTCCGCAAAAGGTGAGTTAGTCACAATTAGCAGCAAAAGGGTTAATGCATTTTTTCTTACAGTCTGATCTTGATCTAAAAGCACAATGTACCTTCACTTGCGCGCATTGAGGTAATATAGTTCAAGTACGAGATCCAAGAAAACACGTTAGATATGTAACGGTGCTTATTTCAAGTGTTGTACTCGTTATTCTACCGACACTTCTACCACGGTTTTGACTCTTCAGCAGCATTTTAGACTGGCCCAAATTGAAACTATTTGCAGGTAAAAAATGAAAACATGCTCAAATCCCGTGATTGGTCCCCGAAAGGGTAGAAAAACATGGTTGGAAAGGAAGAAAATGCTTGTTACCAGCATTTTCTACTTTTCATCAATGGTTTCTAAAACTTGTTCCCAAGGACCGTTTTGTATTGTTCGGAAAAGTGTTACAGACCAATGCGCTCACCTTCTTAACCCTTAAACTGCTAAATTAGTTCAACGAAACTTTCGAGCTGATTATAAGAACCCGAATGTTGCTGTTTCAAACATGTGTTTTTTTGGAAGAAAAAGCATCTCCTTCCTTGACAGTGTAGATCTAAGATCAGACTGCACGTTCTGTGCAGTCTGATCTTTATCTACACTGTCCGCAAAAGGTCATTGAGACGTGCTTCAAAACCTAAGTTTTAACTCCTCACTTCAGATCCACCATATCTCGTATGTTTTAGGTAATACCACGAGTTTCGAATTCTATGCACATATCAGGTCAGTGATTGAAGCGTATAAGAATGACCTTTAAACCCTTTCCCAAACTGCCCCGTGTTGAAACGACTCGGATAGAAAATGACAGAAAATGGCGTTTAACCCTTAAGCTGTAAAATAAATTAAAGAGAAAATTTTAAGCCAATAGGGAAAACCCATAGTTTACGGTTTAAAGATTTTGTTCGTCGGAGAACGTTCTTTGCAGTCTGATCTTAATCTATGATGTCCGCAAATGCCCACAAAGTCGCGCTAAGCAGCCTAAAGGTTCATGGGTAATTTCTTGACACAGAAAATGGTTCTAAACGGGAAATGGTCGGTGGATAGAAAATGCTTCTGAAAGGGTTATTTTTTACCGATGGAAAGAAAACGGTTCTAAAGGAATGTTTTCCGTGGGTAGAAAGTGGCACTATAAAGATATTTTCTGTGGATAGCAAATGACCCTAAAGATATTTTCTGTGGATACAAAGTGTCCTTAAATAGGTATTTTTATGTGGACGGAAAATGATATAAAATGGGTATTCTCTGTGAAATGAAAATGTTTCTAAACAGGTATTTTCTGTGGATAGAAAATGACATTAATGGGTACTTTCGCTGAATAGAAATGACTCTAAACGGTATTTTCTGTGCATAGTGGATGGCTTCAAACGAGTATTGTCTGTGAAAAGAAAATGGATCTAAACGGATATTTTCTGTAAATAAGGAACAACCTTAACCCTTTCCCAAACAAGCCCTGGTTTTCACGTGTCTGCAGTACAAGTCTTTTGAAAACACTGTGGGAAAAGGAGAAATTGCTCGTAACGAGCATTTTCTCCTTTTCCCACAGTGTTTTCTACCCTTTTGGAGAACTTTCTGTCATTTTCATCAAATTTAAAATTGTCGTCTGCAAACTCTTTCAAGCTGGACCAGTCTAAAATTTATCGTTTGGGAAAGGGTTAAATGGTTATTTTCTTTGTACATAGGTAGATAGAAAATTACACTCAACTGGTATTTTCTGGGGATAAAATATGGCTCTAAACCTGTTTTTCTTTTCTGTGAATCCGATAGAAAATGGCTCTAAACTGATGTTTTCGGTCTATAATAAATGATCCTTAACGGGTATTGTCTGTGGTCAGAAATTAGCCCTTTGAGGACACTATCTTTAGAAAAGGCACCTGAACGGTATGTTTCATGTCAATTTGCTTTTTTCCGTCGATAGGAACGCCCTTATGAAAAGACAGTATCTGTCAACAGTAAAAACGACATGTGTACTAGCATTTCTTCTCAATAGAGAAAGACCTGAACCAAGTATACGTGTTTTCCTTTCTGTAGTCCCCGGAAGGAATGTTTTCGATGAAAAGATTCACCTCCCTCCCACAAAAAAAAACATACGTATTTTTGCCAGGAGAATTTTTCAACCTGAGTATTTAGAGTCTTTTGCAACAGCCTCCTAAGCCAGAATTTTCTTTACATAGACAAAGTCTCGAAACGGATTTTTTTCTTTCGAAAACGTCTTTTTTCTCTCCATCAAAACAGAAAACAAAAATTCCCATGCTTTTTTTTTTACTAACGGCACCACTGACAACTGGTATTGAAAGCACCATTCCTGGTTTTTTTTTTTGTTTATAATAGAAAACAACTATAAGTTGCAATTTTAGAGATTTCAGCAAGATATCTCACAATACAGATATATCGGGCACATGTCATTTCCATGATCATAAGATCATCATGTACTTTTCAGGACGATCTTGGCCTTCGCTGTTTCGTAAAAAAAAAACAAGAATTTAAGTTGACCTCAAAATGCATTCCACCGATCAATTTTCGAGAGCAAACACAAGCTGTTTCACTCTGTTTACGACTTCGCATTAAAACAAAACACAACAAATATTTCAAACCACTGAAACCTGAGAAATCGTTTAAAGACCAACCCATCTCATTAGTTTGAACATTAGGCTCTCTCCATATGAAAGACTTCACCAACTGTTCTTAAGAACACTCTTTGTCTTATTCTTCAAGATTTTCATAATTTGAAAGTAACACAACTTCTGATTGGTTAAACCATTTGAATTAGCCAATCAGGAGCTGTGTCACTTTTAAATTTAGAAAATTCTGAAGAATAAGACTGAGAACGTTCGTAAGAATAGTTGGTGAATACGGACCCTGATCTATTCTCTCTCTCTCTCTCTCTCTCTCATTTTGGTAACTAGCTATCCAACTCGAGACGGAACTTAGAACAAAAGAAGAACAACTATTCCAGGAAAGGTCTTCAAGGGTACATTTTTCCAGTTTAAGTGTAATTGAGTGAATTCAATGCTTATAAAGCTTAATTGATTCTCCAGCTGCAAAGGCACCCCACGGCGTTTAATTATATTAATTGCATAATGCAAAAATACTGTTTGTGTGACTCAATCATCGCGTTAGTGCCCCCGCCTCCGGGTTGTGTGTAATGATGCAAGTGCTAAATTAGTCTTTAATTATGTCCCCCCCCCCCCCCCACACACACACACATAGTAGAGCCATGCTCTGTGAAAAGGGGACTTAATGCACCTGCGAAAAGTATCGATTCAGGTCAGCCTGCGCAGTCCGCGCAGGCTGACCTGGGCCGAAACTTTTTGCTATTTGTATCTTTTTTGTATATCAAAGGACCAGTCTACCTCCTGATTCAGTCGGCTGTGATAAGAAATGGTCATTATGGATCCATAATTATGTAATGGCTTGATCGATACAATGCATCACGGACATGGATGCATTAAGCCCCATTTGCCATAGCACGGCTCATACATATATGTTTTATGGCATCTTCTGTTATTTTTTAAGTGACAAGCGTAACATTAGATATTACCCAGAGCGAATGTTTCAACTAAATTTAGTTATCTACATTTTAAACTGCCGATGAGCTAAATGAAAAATTCCAGCCAATAGTATCAGATTAACCATTTCGATTTCATGGTTCTTTTCGCCAGAAAAATCTCTCCGCACTGGACGCTGTAGATCTAAGGGCACACAGCACTTTCTCTACATTTTGATCCTCATCTGTAGACGCGATTCTCAGAGAAGCTTTCAGTCGCAGCCTAGGGGCATATATTTTTGACGCCAAATAAATGTCTCTTTTTTTCTTAGGATACCACGAACGAATAAATGTATACCATTTATTACGGTCGTACCATCGTGTATTTATATAGTAATAGCTCTACTATGAGATTCCACAAAAACTTAGTAACAAGATAATGTTGTAATTGCTTTTAACACCTGACCAATGGAATGGCAAATTCATCACCACGATGAGCAAATCAGAGCCTGTATTCACCGACCATTCTTAAGAACATTGCTCTTATTCTCAAGAATTTTCTAAATTTGAAAGTACCACAACGTCTGTTTTCCAAATGGTAAATGGTTTAGCCAATCAGAAGTTGTTACTTTTTTAGAATCCAGTGGCATGAACTTGATGTCTGAATATGGGAATTTGGAAGAGAAAAAACTAATGTCTGAATATGGGAATTTTGAAGAGAAAAAAACACCAATGTCTGAATATGGGAATTTGGAAGAGGAAAAACTTATGTCGGAATATGGGAATCTGGAAGAGAATAAAACTAGTAATTTATGTAAAATGCACGCTTTTACAATTAGTTTTCACAAAGTAATTAGAATGAAAGCTGTACTCATATCCTAACCTGCATCCTGTACACTCTCACAAAAGCCGACGTCTTTTGTATGGGTAGAGGTTTTCATATCTAAAGCTACATCATTTACACACCATGCGGTCGACATGTAGAGATGTATTCCTGTCTAAAGAGTTACAGCATTTACACGTAGTGGTCAACGTGTATTGTTTAGGTAGAAGTGTATGTATTCCTATCTAAAGTTACATCATTTACACACACGTAGTGGTCAAAGTGTATTGTTTCGGTAGAAGTGCATGTATTCTTATCTTAAGTTACATAATTTACACATACACGTAGTGGTCGACTTGATTCGTTTCGGGTAGATGTTTATAGTACTGGTTCGGTGGTGTAGCAAACTGTGCAAACTTGAAGCAACATTCTAGTTGACGGTGAAGATCGAACATCAGAGTACACGGTTTGTAAAGTTGATATCTTCCTTCGCCATCTACAAAATTTGCGTATGTCGCCAATGGCGATTAAAGGGTTACGCAACGTTTCGTATTTTTTTTTTTCTATAAATAGTTTTTGTCTCCCCTTTTCACAGTTTACGTTACTAACTCCTGGAAATAAATCCCAAGTGATTACTTGGACTTTTTAACAAACAGTCAAGTATTTAAACAACTCTGGGGAAGAAGGTGTTTGAAAAGTAGAGGAAAGGAGAAAATTTTGATAACCAGAATTTTCTTCTTGTCCAACAACGTTGTCTACTCTTCCAACGACAAATTATATCAATTGAGTCATATCTTGTTTGTCATGCACAACAGCTTCTATATAACGGACAAGTCAAGAATTTCACTATTTTTATATTTTGTTGGTTTTAGTATTTGTTTGATATTTTATGACATTCAGTGTTTGTAACAAATGCCTATGTCACAATAAACAATAGAAAACGACAATAGATTAACTTCTGCATTCGTGAACATCTCTGTTTATCTCCGAAATGTCAGCTGACAACTCCTCGCCAATCGTAGTGCGTGTCTGTGACAATAATGTTATTTAAACACGCCATTGTTCTCCTGTTTTTCTCTGGTATTTGGTTTGTGATTGTTTTCGTTTACAAAACTATCAACCCTTAGATTCGGAGGACATATTTTGTTGCATTTGCAAACAATATACTGCCAGGCCTTCATGAGACAGACTAAACGTGCTTTCTGATCACGGATCGAATCTTTTCAATATTTTCCATGGACATTTTGACCAAAATGACCTCTAAATGTGAATACGTTTGCTTCACCTATTGAATGTAAAATATCAGCCATGCTATGTGAAAAAGGGGGCTTAATGCATTTGCATAAACTATCGACCAATGTCAGCCAGCGCAGTCCGCGCAGGCTGACTTGGGGCCGAAACCTTTTGCTATTGGTACGTTTTATGCATTTCCAAGGACAACTCTATCCACTATATCCAGTCAATTGTCAGACTAAATGGATTTTACGGATCCATATTAATGTGATGTTCGGCTTGGTATAATGGATCACGGAGATGCATTAAGCCCCCATTTTGTCAGAGCATGACTCATATCTATTTAGCAAATGTAGCAGTTTAGGGGTAAATTCGCTTGTTTATTTGTTTGTTTTCATAACGAAAAGAAGAAAGAAAAAAACGTTTATCTTTCTTTGAATATTAACTTCTAACTCTTTAAAACATCCGTAAACATCGGTAAATAGATTGACTGGACTGTTTTCGCCCTCTGCAAATACAGTTCCTCAGTATTCGGCTTGGCCAATTTCTTTCCAAGGATTGATGATAGTCATTGCGACAGGATTCATTCCTCTCTCACCGCTGACCATTGTTTCGACGATGTTTATGTGGGAAAGCAGCCAGTGGCTTGGAAAGAATATTGTGCGGAGTACTGGTAAAAGAAGCTCCAGGAAAGCATGGATAGGTGCAATGGCCGCTGCGATATAACTGAAATAATGTTGAAAACAATCAATCAATCAATCAATCCTCAGTATTCAAGCGAACTTTGTTTGGGGATATGGAAACAGTTAATAATGATGGAAAATGTCCATTTAAGTTCAGGGTTAGACAGCACAATCTGTATCGTCCAATCTTTGTCTAATCTTTTTTTTTTTTCTAATTCAAACTCTTCTTTTGGTGCTGTCACTTTTGTTAGTGAAAGGGCTACTAAATAGGGAATCGCTCTTTCCAGTTCTTTTATAGTATGTGAACACGCAATATGTGGCGCTGAAACTGTCAGTAGATCATCACCGTGTCTACCATCCATTGCTCTGAATTTCTGAAATTTAATAACTAAAGAAGACTGCCATTTTCAGAGACAGACTCGGTAGCTTTAAATCTTTTTGTCGGTTTTGTTGCACGAAATATCAGAGAGTGTCGAGTCAAGATCAGGGTCCGTATTCACCAACCGTTCTTAAGAACGTTCTTAGACTTATTCTTCAAGATTTTCCAAGTTTGAAAGTAACACAACTTCTGATTGGCTAAACCTTATGGTTGGTGACTACGGACCCAGGCTAAGCGTCTTACATATATCCAAACAACGAAATTTAATACTTGTCCGAATTGGAGGTATTTGCAGACGACGGGTACAAGCTGCTTCTGAAATGATTTGATTATTCCTTTCAATCCTTTACCACACAAGTTACCCGAGTTTTAACGAACCTGAGGAAGAAGCCTTTTGAAAACATGGTGGGAAAAGGAGAAAATGCTGGTAACCAGCATTTTCTCCTTTTCCCACCATGTTTTCTACGCTATCAAGGACAAGTTCCATCGTTTCAGACACATTTAAATTGTCATTTGCAAATGCTTTCAATTTGGACCACTCTAATTTTTTCTCGTGTGGTAAAAAGTAAAGGGTAGAAAACACTGTTGAAAAAGAAAAAAAATGCACATCACTAACACTTTCTCCTGTTTTCAAGAGCCTTCTCCGTTGGGGTACTTAAAATACAGGATCCTTTGGAAAAGCGTTAATCCGATAGTTAATGTCTGCAAAGGCCAATCCGTGCAATACTTGGTTTGTAAACACCAACCACCCTTAATCCTTATCCTGCTAAATAAGTGAAATGAAACTTTCAAGCCGATAGTAAAAAAATCAAATGTTGCTATTTCAAAGGTATTTCTTTGGGAAAAGATATGTCCTTATCGGACAGTGTAGATTCAAGATCAGACAGGACGTTCTGTGCAGTCTGGTCTTCATCTACACTGGCTGCATTAGGTCCTTGAGTCGCGCTTAGAAGGATAAGGGTTAAACCATTGTTGATTTTATATTCCACGACTAGCGATCTGATTCGCAGCAAGTTGTCTTTCATCTTAATGGCTAGTCTTAAAAACTAAAAATTGAAATAAAAAATTGAACTGTTTGTGATGAAGGCTCCTTGTTTTTCACCGAAGAAATGCAATAGTTTATAACATGCCACTGGATCATAAACAAGAACTATAGGTTTTAGTAGTTATCACCTTTCTTGAATTTGTAATCGGAACAATACAGAAAAAAATATTATAAATTAATACATAAAATTAATTAGAAAAGTGATCAAATGTAAAATATTTGAGAAATATACTGCAGTTAAGTATTTTCTTTTGAAGAATTTGAAATTAATATGGCTTATCATATTTGGGAATCAATCAAACAAGAAGCACCGTTTCAGTTTGCCTTGTCCGAGTGGCTACAACTGCATTTTAGAACACGCAGAATAATAATGAGCCATGCTCTGTGAAAAGGGGGCTTAATGCATCTCCGTGACGCATGATACCTAGCAAGTTATCATATAAAAATAGATTGTTAAAATCTATTTATTCTGATAATTGACTAAAATCTGGAGGTAAAATGGTCCTTGGACATGCGGAAAATTTAAAGATAGCAAAAAGTTTCGGCCCATGTCAGCCTGCGCGGACTGCGCAGGCTGACATGTGTCGATACTTTTTCCAAGATGCATTAAGTTCCCTTTTCACAGAGTACGGCTGTAATATATTTATGATATAAATTTTCAAAACGTCTCTTGCTTCTTTAATTTGTAGGATTTGTTTAAAAATGATCGGCAGACCAAAGCGGACGAGCCTGTATTAGTGACGAGATAGGTCTATAAAAACGGCGTTTTACTTGCACCAAATAAAACAGACGACCGACCTACAAGCAAAGAATGTTCAAATTGGCATTCAAAATGGCGATAAATGTTTGTGATTAGTCTGTAAATGTTAGTCTTCTAATCGACCCATTAATGTATGGGCTCATTATAGACATACCAAACATTAATGCAAGTGAATAACATAAGAGACATTTATTTTGAAGAAAACATAGGCTCCCTTCTTGAATCTTTCAGCGCAGCATAAGTAAACGTAACCTCTTCCGATGGCTGAAAGTAGGCTACACACCAATAAAACTACATTGTCATAGAGTTTTACCATAAAGGCCAAATGGCGGCCAAAAACACAATTTAGGTGTAAAAATGCATTTACATTTAACTCTTTCGGCGCCAAATAAACAAACTTGACTTCTTTTGATAGCTGTAATTACAATACACTGAGTCTCAAGGACACTTTTATCATGTAGGCATGACCAAACATGCGGAGGGCATAGATCAAAGATCAGACTGCACGTTCTGTGCAGTCTGATCTTGATCTATGCCGTCCGCAAAAGTCCCTGTTTTCGCCTATGGCGCTGAAAGGGTTAAATCATTTAAAAGTATGGAAAATATTGTTAAAATAACAATCTGTTATAGTGTGATCGGTCCAAGAGTTAATCACTGGCAGTAAAAAAAAAATGAATTTCAAAATCAGGCAAAAAGTAAACAAAAGACAGAGTGACCTGGCAACTTTTAACCTTGTTTTGAAATTATTTTCTCTGCCAGCGACTAACAATTGGACCGACCGTACAATAACAGATTGTAATCTTCGCAATAACTTCCATACTTTTAAACGGTATGATATAAATTTAAATGTATTTTAACATCAGGCTTGTTTACTTTTGGAAGCTATTGTTACTTTAAAGGCTTTAATACATAAACGAACGGTACAGATCCAAGATCTCGGCTTGTATCTATCAACCATTCTAAAGACTAGCCTTAGTCTAATTACAGAATTTGAAAGTAAAACAACTTCTGATTGGCTAAACCAGTTGGTTTAGCCAATCGGAAGTTGTGTTACTTTCAAATTTAGAATATTCTTGAAAATAAAACTAAGAACATTCTTAGGAATTGTTGGTGAATACGGATCCAGACTTCATTTTCTGTGCAGTCTGATCTTAGTCTGTGTCTGATCCCCTGATTTCGCCCATGGCGTTTTAAGGACTAAAAGCGCGACCCAATGACCATTTGCGGACAGTGTAGATGAAGATCAGACTGCACGTTCCGTGCAGTCTGATCTTGGATCTACACCGTTCGATAAGGAGATGTTTTTTCCCCAAAACAATAACTTCGAAATAGCAAAATATTTGTATATATTGACCGATAGCAAAAATGTTCCATCCAGAACAGCCTGCGTGGACTGCGCAAGCTGACCTGGATCGATATTTTTTGAAGATGTATTAAGCCACTTTTTCACAGAGCACAGCTCATTTTTATCTTAGAGATGTCAAAACGGTCTACAGCCGGGATTCAAAAGAATGTAAAAAAGCTCATTCCCTTAGGAAAGAAATGTTGGCCTCTCCACACAACCATCTTCGAAACAATGATCAGCGGTGGGAAATGGATGAATCCCGTCGCAGTTAATATCATTAATCCACGGAAAGGACTTGGCCGAGCTGTTGATTCGAGCCAGTGACACCGGTTTCAGTTTTAAGCCGGTTTCGGTTTTAAGCCCTATATGTTACCGAGTGATCCACCGGACTCAGCGTTTTTTTTTATTAGTGAACGTACTCCGACGTTTGATGATGAAATAATCATAAAGTGTGGTAGTGCAGAATAAAGATCTTCCGACTAAGTGCTTATCACGTAGATGTCTTCTTGCATTTATACAAAACCCTTGTGAGTTATTGCTCTCTTAATAATGTAATATAATACTGCCATACTGTGAATCTGTTCGCAGCAAGACTCTTCTTACGACTGTTAGTCTAAAAGCATCAGATTTTACAACCAATAAAAAAGACCCGATTGTTTGTGGATCCGAATATGCATGTAGGACAGTTTACATACAAAGTGAGACGGCGTATTTCGTGCAGAAACAAATGCCGCTCGAATTGTCCTTGGTGCCGTACGGTTTAAGTTTATTGGCTAAAACCCCAGTCACAATAGGTCAAGTTCCAACTGCATAGTGTCAAATCGGTCCGACTGCAGTACCAACCTGTGCAACGCAGAAGTCGATAAGATTGTGATGCAGTCTTTATAGTATTGGCTGAAAGTAGTGAATTTTGAACACTTTAAGAATAGAGAGAAGACGTAATAAAGGTCTTAGATCGTAGTCAAAATTCAAAAGACGTGTTACATGCGTTTTAGCGCGCGACATACGACGTGCGTGAGCTTGGACGTATTAGACGCGGTACAGGCACGTAATGAAAACGTAGAATCAGATTGAAAACATTTTGTTGTTGTTGTTGTTCATACGTTCTACCGCGTTTGTCAAGTTTCAGTAATTTTATATTATTACGATACGGTTTTTGTGGTAATTTTCTGACTGAGACAGAGGCAAAAGGAACGTTGGACGTGTGGTCAAGTTATGGTCAAATTTCGCAATCTAAATGAGCGGCACTCTGGGGAAAGGGGATCTAAAAACCAATTTTTGCAATGCTTGATTTCTTTACATGCCGAAAATTCACTAAGAGCAAAATGCTTTTACCCAGGTCTGACAGCCTGCACAGTCCGCAGTCGATACTTTTTTGCAGATTCAATTAGCCACCCTTTCACAGAATATGCCTTAATACCAATCATAAACGAGATAAAAGTTCGACGACTGATTACAGGAAAAGAGCCATTTGAACTGAATTCTTATATCCACGACGAAATCCTCATGACACTCCATATTCACCAACCACTGTTAAGAACTTTCTCTGTCTTATTCGCCAAGGTTTTTCAAAATTTGAAAGTAACAGAACTTCTGATTGGCTAAACCAAAGGTTTAGCCAATCAGAAGTTGCATTGCTTTCAAATTTACAAAATTCTGGAGAATGAGATTGAGAACGGTCTTAACCCTTAGGCGGCTTATCGCGACTCACTGACCTTCTGCGGACACCGTAGATCAAGATCAGACTGCACAAAACGTGCAGTCTGATCTTTGATCTACACTGTCCGATAAGGAGATATCTTTCCTCCAAAAATACCTTTGAAAAATGAAAATTTTGGGCTTATACTATTGGCTTGAAAGTTTCATTTCTTTTATTCAGCAGAATAAGAGTTAAGAATGGCTGGTGGATACAGACCCCTGTTCCTGTTTACGACCACACAGCACTTGTCTTCTTGAGACTAATTGATAACCTTACAAACTGATGTGCAGGAGATTTATAAATAGTGAACACTGACCCTCAGACAATTTTCTCTCTCCCATATGTGACAGGACAATTAAACGGGAAAAAAACAGTATTCTTGATATGTCCGAGACACGAAGACTTCTTAATTACTCCATTACCGAGGACTAGACAGATGGTTTCATACAAAAATGTAGTGTCACGATGTGTTGATGTTGTCTTCTACATAAACTTAATCGTTCGCTTGCAAATTGTTGGTAGAGCGGTGGTTTCGTAGTACAATACAAGACTGCCGAGTCAGAGTTACCATATTTGATTCTAGGATTTAGTATGGATTTTTGAGAAAGGCTTAGCATTTCCCACCACACTATAGGTAAAATGGTAAGAACAGTTGCGTTAACATTGCGTAAATTGCGAGGAGTGTTCAAATATTAATACATCTAAACACCTAACATTTGATTCTTTATATGTTTCACTGATTTTTTTTTTTTTTATTTTGTTCCATCAAAGTATTCACCTCCAACAGATATACAGAGGTTCAGTCTCCGAAGGCATTTTCATAGTCTTTTTAGGTACACTATGAAGACACTGGAATTCATTTTCTGTCAACTCTTTCAACGTTTGTAAACGATCAGTTTCACTCACTGTCTTTTGTACGAGGTGCAAGACTTTCTGAGGCAGGAAAAAGTCATTGTGCTCCCCCAACCACCGTATTCATATGACTTTGCCCCCTGTAACTTCCTTTTGTTTCCAAAGCTAGAAGAAAATACCTTTCAGGTCGAAAATTTGTTCAGCGCAAACATCTCGGTTCTGCAGTATTCACTTGTCTTCATAGTATACTTAAAAAGACTATGAAAATGCCTTCAAAGATTGGATCCGGAGACTGAACCTTTGTTGTCGTTCGTGCAATGGAATGATCGGTTGAGCAGATCTACTTAAAGGCGAGTCCTTTCACGGCACGTGATTTCTGAAGCAATAGCATGGGTGAGTGCCCTGAGTGCATCTTTTGTAACAGCTCTTTCTTTCGGATATTTCCTTTTTTTATGACTAATTTTTTAATAAGTACGCACATTACAGCACTGCATTAATATTATAAACCCTTAAAAAAGCATTACTCCTCAGAGACGAAAAAACTTATTCGTGATACTTTAATTCTTTACGCACTGAAAGGATTTTCGTGTACTCGTTTTGTGGGCTATAAACATGCACGTTGCCTGTTTTATGTGGAATAGAAAATCATATCACATAATTAAGTTCTCGTTTCTGGTTGATAAAAAGTGTGCTAATCCATAAACTTGACAGCAAGTGATAAACACACAAGAAAGGAAATAAAAACGGCGTAAACGCGAGGTTACAGACGGAAATGAAAATGTAAATATTCCGTCTTTACCACCGCATCTTAAAGAAAAACAGCAATTTTTACACCGTAAAATGGGTGTCTACAGCATTTAAAGGCTGACAATGGCAGTTTCGAGAAATAAAATTGAGCAATGCTCTGTAAAAAGGGGGCTTAATGCATATCGCGAAAAGTATCGACTCAGGTCAGCCTGCGCAGTCCGCGCAGGCTGACCTGAGCCGAAACTTTTCGCTGTCGGTCAATTTTCTGTACGTCCAAGGGCAAGTCTACCTCATGATTCAGTTGTTAGACAAACTGGATTTTATGGATCTCGAATCAGGTGATGTCTTGCTTGTTATAATGCATCGAGAAGATGGATTAAGCCCCCGATTCACAGAGCTTGGCTCAGTTATGTTTGCGATCTTTATTTCATCTATCAAAAACATTTATTTTGCTAGATTAAACCATCAAATGCGATAAGCATTGTTTTGTATCATTTATGTATAGTGAAGTTGAATTTTTTATCGAACAATCCTGTAATCAAGCAACCCTGAAAACAACCCCGTTTGTCTTTAAAAAGATATGACCGATGCTCTCTGAAAAGGAGGCTTAATGCATCTGCACACGGTATCGACCTAGTTTAGCCTGTGCAGTCCGCGCAGGTTTGCCTGGGTCGAAACATTTTGCTATTTGTCATTTTTTTGCAAACTAGTGTACCTCATGATTCTGTCGGTTGTTATACAAAATGGATTCTATAATTCCATAATTTTGTGATGACTAGCTTGTGTATCTTGGATCACGGAGATGCATTAAACCCGCATTTCACAGAGCGTGGCTCATATGTTTTCCGTTCCTTCAGGGGTTTCTCTTTTGTCACCTTGGAATTTCTGTGATATGTGTAAAAGTAGCATTCATAGTTCTTAACACTTAGGCTGCTAAGCGCGACTCAAGGACCTTTTGCGGACAGTGTATATCAAGATCAAACTGCACAGAGCATGCAGTCTGATCTTGGATCTACACTGTCCGATAAAGAGATATTTATTCTCCCAAAAATAGCTTTTAAGTAGCAAAACTTGTGTTCTTACTAATGGCTTGAAAATTTTATTTCACTTATTTAGCAGGTTAAAGGTTAATTGCATACGTACATACATACATACATACATACATACATACATATCTTAATTTACATAGAATACATTAATTATTACGTCGCTAAATAAATAGCAAGTTTCAGCCAGTAGTAGAAGCAAAACTATTGTAACTTCAAAACCATTTTCGACAGAAAGGTCTCACCGCATGGGAGATTGTAGAGCCAAGATCAGACTGCACGTTCTGTCCGCAAAATCCCACAGAGTCGCGATAACTAGCCTGAGGTAAATGGTCTGCCAAGTCAAGAATATAGTACAATCAATATGTATTGCTTGTTGACAAAGAGACTAGGTCAGTATTCTGTAGACGATGCTGATTCAATTAGCCAGTTTTTTCTTTGTTCGAGTGGCTTTTCCGGACCCCATGAATTGAAACGGTTGTAAAAAAATGCATAGTACTTTTGATAAACAATATCCGCTATATGGTCCTTAACTACATATATAACAAAATGTGTCCTTACCTTCAATTAAATTTCATTTGTAGTACACGATGAAAATGAAAGTATTAACTTGTCAAATGAAAGTGTTTTTTACCGATTTTGATTTTCTGGCGTGAATAATATAAAATGGAGTAGGACTTAGAATCCGGCAGCTGCATACACCAAGAGACCAGTCTTTTGCCTATGGAATGAAATGAACTGAGGTATCCCTTGACCTCATGGTAATTAGGAATGTTGTGCTTAGACAATGTTTTGAAGTTTGAGAAAAAAGAGAAACTTTTTAAGTTTGGTTAAAACTAGGAACTCAATGTCGAAATAAAACTTACGACAGGCTGAAAGTGACCTGCAGATGATGGGCACATACTATCAGTCAATATTGCGTACTTCCGCCCAGGGTGAAACAGTAGCCGATGCCATCAGGTCAAGGGATACCTCGGTTCAGTTCATTTCAGAAACAACAGGCTGGTTTGTTTGTGTATGTAGTCGCCAGATTCTAATTTTCAACCCATTTCATATCATTCACACCAGAAAATCAAACCCCGTTAAAACACAGGGGGTGCAACACTATTTTTACTATGTATAGATTTATAGCAAGCTTTTCTTCTGCAATTACCCAGCACGGGTATATCATTGAGACAGTTTAGACTCCTCCTATTCGATAATTTTTTCAAAAGTCCGTTTGCATTATATTCAAGTACAATCAATTTAGTTTTAACATTCCTATATTTATTCATTTCTATATAAAACCAGGTTGCCACAACATTGTATATTACTGGATGTTTTGTAAACTGGGCCACTGACCTATATTTCCGCAACAAAGGATATGAGCCATGCTCTGAGAAAGGAGAGCTTAATGCATCTGCGAAATGTATCGACTCAGGTCAGCCAGCGCAGTCCGCGCATGCTGACCGGGGCCGATATTTTTCGCTACTGGTCAGTTTTCTGTATCTCCAAGGACCAGTCTACCTAATGATAAATCGGTTGTTAAAAAGTTACTAGTATGGAACCGTAATCATGTGATAGCTTGCTTAGTATCATGTATCACGGAGATGCATTAAACCCCCTTTTGCCAGAGCATGGCTCATGTAATGATGTCATTAGCCTGCATATATGCCCTCACAGTTGTTGGTGTACATCCTTAGCCTTTGTGTGGATGGTTCCAGTCATAAAATCCCACTTGCATGCTAACAAACGTTGAGAAATATGTGTATTTTTTGTGATATTTCTTGTCAAGAAAATAAACTCGACAGGATAAATGTCAACAACTGTCACTGTATGTCTGGCACTTTTATTAACCAATCGGATTACTACTCCCGTAATGAGATGATTTAATTAACACTTTACTATCCGCAGACGGCTTTTATTTTGTCATGCACCAGACTAGTTTTGAAGCTATCGCATCAATCAGAAGAAATGCTCCTAACGAGCAATTTCTCCCATAGTCACCGTGTTTTTGCATGTATTCTTGTTTTGGACACTGTTTTTTTGTTTACTGTATCTGATTTAAAGAATTTGACTCTGGGATAAAATTAATGAGCTGTACAAATGAGCCATGCTCTGGCAAAAGGGGCTTTATTGCATTTCCGTGATTCATTATACTAAGCAAGCCATCACTTACTTATGGATCTATAATAGCCACTATTTTTAACAATCGAATTAATCATGAAGTAGACTGGTCCTTGGACATACAGAAAATTGACAAATGGCGAAAATTTTCGGCCCCGGGTCAGCCTGCGCGGACTGCGCAGGCTGACCTGGGTTGATACTTTTTGCAGATGCATTAAGCCCCCTTTTCACACAGCATGGTCCATTTTTTTTTTTGCAATGACCTAAGTTAGAGCCTTCAGCAGTTATTATGGCCAGCATAATTACCCCCCTTTAATGAATGCTAATGAGTTAGGCTAAGCAAAGTGTTGATATGCATGTGTAGGTATATAATTTGAGGCAGAAGCTTTTCTATGAAAAGGCCCATGCTTCAGTTTTTTGTCTTCATTGAATGATTCAGCTAGGCGCTTTCGTCGTATTTGTGAAGCTTGTTTTATTTGTACTTTGTTGCCACTTGCTTATCGTAACACGTGTACTACATTTTTTTTTTTTTTTCTCAAGAAATGCTAGTCTAGTATGGAAAGGTTCGGATTTTGCAGTTAACCTTTATCCTGCCAAGGAAGCTGAATAAAACTTTCATGCCAATAGTAAAAGCCCGATTAATATTATTTCAAGCGTACTTTTTGGAACAAAAAATAAAAACCACACAAACACACACTCCTTATCGGACATTGTAGATCCAAGATCAGGGTCTGTATTCACCAACCATTCTTTAGAACGTTCTTAGGCTTATTCTCCAGAATTTTCCAAATTTGAAAGTAGCACGACTTCTGATTGGCTAAACCATTTGGTTTAGCCAATCAGAAGGGGTGTTACTTTCAAATGTCAACAATCTTGGAGAACAAGACTAAGAACATTCTTAAGAATGGTTGGTGAATAGCAATCCTGATTGCACGTTCTGTGCAGTCTGATCTTTGATCTACACTGTCCGCAAAAGGTCAGTGATTAACGCTCAGCAGCTCAAGGGTTAAGACGACATTTATCCCTTACATCATCATTTATTCACGGAACAATTTTAGAACTTGGTTCTGCGTTTTGTAGGCGCCTTATCTTGTAATCAATTTACGTTCTTCCTTCTTAGAACTTGGGTAAGGTTTTACGACATGGGATGACACTTCGTTTATCACTTTAATACAAGTGTCTATAGGATTGTAATGGACACTACGCCCAATTTACGGTGTCTGGCGTTTCCTACGTATTTTACGACTTGCCTAAAAATCATCGATAAAAAAAAATCACTATGCAAACCTTTAGCATATTATTTCTTTTGGCATTTTTTTTTAAACAGCGTATATCGCAGACAAGAATCCAGGTACCGTTCGTATTATCTCTTTGTTGAACAAAATATGTATATTCCACTTCTTTCGACGGCTAAATATACATGTAGAATCCACTGCGACTCTGACATTTTTTTTTTTCTTACAGACTTAGCGAAAGAAGCGGACTGCATGAATTCAAGATGAAACTGCACGTTCTGTGCCGCCTTATCTTGGTCTGTGCCATCCGCACAAGTCTCTGTTTTTGCCTATGGTGTTAAAAGGTTGAATGTCTACATCTTTTTGTGTATACCGTACCAAACAAACATGTGTTCAGAACCATTATTTATTTTGTTTAATTAAGTTCTTTGACAACAAAAACTTGGATTGTCCATTACTTAAATTCATCTAGCAAAATGTATGTATCAAATTATACAAAATCTGAATTACTGTTAATCCTTGCATCAAATATCATGATATCGCCAGTGCTTGACTGTTTGACACAAGGCAGATAGTATGCCGTGTAATGCCTTAACTTTTTAATAGGTTGCCAAATTGTGTATATACTGATACGCTTTTCCTTTTTAGTCCGAAGGAATGATTTAAAAAGAAAAAATACCGAAAAAATACAACGTCCCATATTTTTCCTAAATACACTGTTGCTTCACATATGTATCACAAAACATATCAGTGAAAACATATATCACACTCTGTTATTAATACAGTTTTCTGCCGTTAGTGCTTTAGAACTTACTAAAGATTAAGTAAAAGTTAGCATTTCCTTTCTTCTCCTTTCCTCTTTGTCATTTTTGCTCTTTGTTACTTTTGAAGCACCACTGTTGGTTACAAACATCGGGATAATTTGGCTAATTAAAATGATAAATAGTTTCCCAAATGCACGAACAGACATGAGCAAACTGTTGTGGTGGTAAAAATGAAAAAAAAAAAAAAAACTTAGGCCGTACTGACCAGCCATTGTATCTAAATTCCAAGCCTAGTCATTTGATAGGCTGTGACAGTCTTTTTCAGCCACCCAAATGCTTAGTCTCGGAATTTAGAAATAGAATTGAAAGAAGAAAGGTTGTTGGATACAGCATCAGGTCACAGGTGTTGCCGCAAGTAGCCTTGATATTCAGTTGGATCCAACTGTAGGAAAGACATTAGAACTTTCAGTTTTCTCCTTCTGCTGGTGACCGTGGATGTGTTTTGCGGAGAGTAAAGCAAGATCAACCTGTCCTGATCTTGTTCTATACTCTCCACCCCTTTATCAGGAATTTGGATTAGGTGAACCCGACCCAATACCAATAAACTTAAAGAAATCTAATTTTGTAAAATTCAACAGTTTGAATTCAACACGATGATACTCGTGATGTACGTTTTGAAATACCGGATTAGACATTACGTTTTTTTAAACAGAATTAAGATTGTTGTTGACCGTAGGTCTAAGGCATCACAGCAAGGGACCTTTGTGTTCAGTGGTACCCTACCAATGAAAGGAATTAGAACTTCGACGTTATGATACAATAGCAGAATAAGCATACGTTATTGCCCGTAACAACAGGAAGATAGGCTGTTGTAAGTGCGTACCGAAACAACAAAGGCCTAACGCGGTAGGGAATCTTTCTTGGAAAAAATAGAAAAAGAAGATTCATGGAATACTCTGCCTTATCTAAATGCTGTAAGAAAATCATTGACGTTTTGTGCAATTGCTTTATTTCGTAGGATAATTTGTTCTTTCTCTTTATTTTAGGAGAAATGATTTCAAGACAAAGACATTTAAGTCTGTGTTTTGGAAAAATGGTTTTGGTGCGATTCAAATTTACGAACCATTATAACTTTCGAGACTGTTTTGTGATAAACAAAGTATGTAATGAAGACAGTAATTGAGCGTTCCACTGCAGTAAAAAATGGGTAACGAGATATTTTGAAGGCATTTGCCAATTTTATTAACGCTTATTCTGCAAAGTGCGACTTACTGACCTTTTGGCGGACACAGTAGACCAAGATCAGACTGCACAGAACGTGCAGTCTGATCTTGGATCTACTCTGTCCGATAAGGAGATATTGTGCTCCAAAAATAAGTTTGAAGTAACATTATTCATGTTTTTATTATCGCCTATAAAGGTTTTTTTTTTTAAACTTAGCAGGACAAGGGTTAATTTCAGCATTCTAGGTGTGCTGTTTGGGACTGCAACGACGGCCTCGGGATGGACTTGTCAGGGTTATATGACGTTTACTCTGATAACTCAAGGCTCGATCCAAAATTTCAAGGATTGTACTTGTGGGCCCTAGGTCGAACAATTATGCTAACTTGGTTATCCGATAGACCCCCAAATAATGCCAGAGTTCTGGTAACAGTTCTTTGCAGTATATTGATGTAAGATGTCGGGCTGTAGAGGATGGAGTGAGAAGGGTATTGGAAAATCTCGCCATTCTTGGATTATTTCAGTTACACTGAAATAACACATCGTTTCTGTCTGACACTTGACAATATTCAAGTATATTTAAGTTCGGCTTTTCGAAGAAGACGTCGAGGTATTGCCGTGGCCCTGTCGTCCTCTGTGTCGGCGTTGTTGTGATGGTGCAAAAACGTTGACATTTTATAATATCTCTGTCATTACTGAAGATATTTACTTCAAACTCCGACTAATTGTTAACTACCATTAGGGGAACCCACACAACAGGATCAGGTAACCATCAAAATATTTTGCCCCTTTTTCGACTTAGAAATTACATTGAAAGGCAACTGCAGCCGAGCTTTGGCACCGGCATGCGGTGCTGTTGTTAACATGTCAAGTGATTTTTACACTGGTTGGTCAGTCGTCTATAGTCCACAAGAACATCTTTAAAGATTTTTAATCGGTTTGAACTTTAAAAATCGAGGATTAACTCTACTTCATTCCATTAAGCGTAACTACAGATTTAAGTAGTATTATCTGAGATAAATTTTACCAAACAAGGTTCATTAATACAATTTCGAAATATTTACGTGTGTTATGTTCTGTGAAAAGGGGATTATGCATTTGCAAAAAATATCAATCGAAACTTTTTGCTGTTTTTAACTTTTCTGCATGTCCAAGTTGATTCAGTCGGTTGTTAGCGCAGATTTTATGGATCCATGAAGCTATGACATGACTTGCTTGGTATATTGTATCGCGGAGATGAATCAACCCCCGTTTTTGCCAGAGCATGGCTCAATTATATGTGCAATTCACACTGAAAATGGAAGCATATGCTATGTTTTTGACATGAGAAAGACCATACTGTAACAGTAACAGAGGAATGAATTCTTTTGCAATGACTTCTTTCTATCCGCGAAAACAGATTTGGGTCCGTATTGACCAACAATTCTCAAGAACGTTCTTAGTCTTAATCTCCAAGATTTTCCAAATTTGAAAATAACACAACTTCTGATTGGCTAAACCAAATGGTTTAGCCAATCAGAGGGTGTCCTACTTTCAATTTGGAAAAATCTGAAGAATAAGACTAACAATGTTCTTAAGAATGGTTGGTGAATACGAGCCCTGGTCAAGCACGGATGCGAACCCTCTTCCTAGTCCTGCGACTTACCACCGATATACCAAACAAATCAACAATGTGTCTACTTGGAGTATTCCCAATCATTACAATGAATAAGGTCTATCTGCAACCTGCACACCAGTGTAAGCAAATAAATCATTTTTGACATTTTTACTTTTTATCGTTTACACATCAAGCAGAATGTTTCCTGTAAAAAAAAAAAGTACCTATCGACGAGATCTGAGAAAGTTTGTATCGGTTTTTTATCGGTTGAATTCCAGCAAACCAGCGGTGATGAATTCGGGATACGTCTTGAGAAAGAATACCCACTCTTATGGCGTCTTGGGTATAATTAATTGCTTTTGTGGCTTTGGTTTCTTTTTGCAAACAGTCTAGATTAAAATAAGACAGCACAGAACATGCAGTCTGGTTTTAGATCTACACTGCCCGATATTCTGGAGATATTCTGACTTAGAGCTATGCTGGCGTTTTATTGGACGAATTGCAATACCATCCCTCAGCCAAAGTTGGATAGTCCTTGCAGTTTGATCTTAGATCTGCACTGTCCGATATCTTGGGAGGTCTGCGAGCCAGGACGACAACGGTTTTTTTTTTTTCATTGGCTTAAATTATTATCCTGCTGAATAAGTCAAATGATACCTTTAAGTCTACAGTAAAAACGCAAATGATGCTATTTCCATGTTAATTTTGGGGGAGAAATGTCTCCTTATCAGACAGTGTAGATCAAAGATCAGACTGCACGTTCTGTGCTGTCTTATTTTAATCTAGACTGTTTGCAAAAAGAAACCAAAGAGTGGGTATTCTTTCTTAAGACGTATCCCGAATTCATCGCCGCTGGTTTGCTGGAATTCAACCGATAAAAAACCGATACAAACTTTTCTGATCTGTCCGCAAAAGGTCCTCGAGTCGCGCTTAGCAGCCTAAGGATTAAATTAGACGAATCCGAATGGGCCGCCAATTGTAAATTCGGAACACTTCGTATTAACACCATTTTGCAGGGTTTTCAAAATTTCGGCAATGCTTTTTGTACAAGCAAACACTTTAGATCTAGATCACAAAGCACAAAACATACAGCCATATCTTATTCCTATATAGCTCAATATCTTTGTGTAGGTATCGCTAAGCCACACTGTGATTGCTTTCTCTGGATCCTTCTTTTTACCGAAATTTATATAGAAGCAAACAGGTAAGAATTAAACGTTAGACTGCTAAACGCGACTTACTGACGTTTTGCGGACTGTGTAGATTAAGATCAGACTGCACAAAACGTGCAGTCTGATCTTGGATCTACATTGTCCGATAAAGAGATTTTTTCCTCCAAAAAATAAGTTTGAAATAGCATTATTCGAAAGTTTAATTTAATTTATTTGGCAGGATAAGGGTAAAAGCTACTGAATCAAAACAACTAAATGAAACAACAAAGATCTTTCTGATTTCAAACAAACAAACAAACGAACAAAAATGGGGATCGAAGAGATTGCACAAAGATTATTCTGATCTTGATACACTTTTTTTTTTTTTTTTTTCACAAAAGACATCAAAGTGGTGATGCACAAGAAGAAAGAGAAACTTTTTTTTCTATGTGCCTCTCAGTACTTTGATTTTTCTGACTTTAAAAATAGATATACAAAGCCATTAGTTTGTCTGTGTTTTGCTCTCCCCTGAGTGTTCAATGCCCGAATTTTGTTTCAAGGTTGAAATGAAAAATACCCGGTCGATCAATTTATTTTCCAAGAAATCATTCGTACTAGAATAATTTGTTATGATACCATTATTATTATTATTAGAGCGTAATTATTACTATAAGTCAGTCCACTTTTATCACTATTATATTTATATGTGCATTGTCTGATATTTATATTTTTCCGCAGCAAAAAAAAAAATGGAATGGCAGTATAAATTTTGGTTATTTTCTATCTAGTGGAAATTTACATAAATCCCGCGTCGGGTGACAAGATCTAAGTTTTTATATATATATATATATATATATATATATATATATAAAAGATGGTCAAGGATTAGGGCTTTACTACATACCGACATGTCAAGATTCACGAGTAACTAGATCTATTTGTCTTTAATTCATCTTATATTTGGCCGAATTCCCCACAAATAAAAAAGTGTAAACCCATCAATCCGTCTATGTTTTCCGTCCCCCTGGGTATCTCTGGCACGAGATTGGTTTCTTTTTGTAGAGATGGAAAATGACAACTCAAGGAAAATTACTTTCCAAACAAAATGCAAAACGCTGACAGATTCGACTGATTGAAAGATTTGCTGCAATATATTTAAAGTTTTCAGAGCAATGACATTCAGACTCTGTCTGTTTTGAGAAATGTAAATTAAATTTGCTTGTCTGAGTTTGTTATTTCAAACCTATTTATTTTGCATCGATCGTAAAACAACTTCATGCAATTTAGATCAACCACTAGTGATGGTTGCTTCTTTGAAACCTTAAGTATTCACACGGTGTAAGTAGTATAGGTAACTAGACTGGGCCAGCTGGCCCAGTCTAGTTACCCTGAGGGAAATTTCTGGCCCGGTCTGCTTCCCCGGGTAAGTACTCCGGGCCAGATTCCGGTCAATTTGGAAAATTTTTGGTCGATTTGGGTAAAAAATGGCATTTTTTGGCACTTTCTGGCATTTTTGCTTCCCCCCCTCCTGGCCCGGTCTAGTTACCCTGAGGGAAAATTTGTCCCCAGAGTGCTTCCCCGGGTAGGTACTCCGGGCCAGATTCCAGTTATTTGGAAAATTTTCGGGTGACAATTTGAAAAGATAGATCTTTCATGGTAGATGGTTAGCCCTAGTATAGGTAACTAGACTGGGCCAGCTGGCCCAGTCTAGTTACCCTGAGGGAAATTTCTGGCCCGGTCTGCTTCCCCGGGTAAGTACTCCGGGCCAGATTCCGGTCAATTTGGAAAATTTTTGGTCGATTTGGGTAAAAAATGGCATTTTTTGGCACTTTCTGGCATTTTTGCTTCCCCCCCTCCTGGCCCGGTCTAGTTACCCTGAGGGAAAATTTGTCCCCAGAGTGCTTCCCCGGGTAGGTACTCCGGGCCAGATTCCAGTTATTTGGAAAATTTTCGGGTGACAATTTGAAAAGATAGATCTTTCATGGTAGATGGTTAGCCCTGAAAAGGGCTGTTTTGTTTGGAGATTGTGTTTTTTCTCTCTACTGACAGCTTTTCTTTGTTCTTCTTGGGATTTTCGGGATTTTGAAGTCATTGAAATTATCAATGTTTTTTCCCGTATCTGCCCTGCCCTGCCAGTGTCGGTATGTTTTTCCCGTATTTGCCCTGGCCTGTCAGTGTCGGTGAAGATCTCTTTTGGTCAACATGTCGCTTGTGGAGATGGCTAACGTCTTCCTCTGATTTTCGTTTTGTTGTTCTTCTCGGTTGATTTTGTTTTGGCTGTTTTTCTTTCTTCACAACAGTTACGATAGAGTCCACTAACTTGTGAAGATTTGTCTTATCGAAGTCAAACTCCACAGGAATCTTTACTGGAACTGCTGAAATGCTCTGTCTTTGATAGCGTAGTGTCTCAATGTTTTTCCATAACCGTTCGGTGTTTGTGTTTAAAGTTTTAATCTCCTCCAAATGTTTGTTGAATGTTTCCAGCTCTTTCAAGATCCGAGTCAACATAGAGTCTTGTTGCGAATTTAACTGTTTCGTCTCTTCGTAAATGTTATCCAATACAGTCGTCGGAATGATGTTTGCTGAATTCATAGCCGATGAGAGAATGTATCCTTCCTAGTCTAGCTATCCTGAGGGAGATTTGTCCCCAGAGTACCTACCCTCAGGGTAGGTACTCTGGGGACAGTTCCGCTTGATTTCAATGGATCAGAAGACATTGACAATTTTGAAAGATAGATCTTTCATGGTAGATGGTTAGCCCTGAAAAGGGCTGTTTTGTTTGGAGGTTGTGATTTTTTCAACTTCTAATGACAACAACCGAAATTCGCCTGACAGATGGGGCATACTCCAACTCTTTTTGTGATCGTCATTACTCCGTTATTGAAAGTTATCTTTCTCCCAAATTTGACGAGACTGGAGTGTATTTTCCATTATGAACAGCAGAGTGAAAGTAAAGTACGTCTACTCTCTCTGAAGGGTTAAACCGAACTGATTACTACCAGAGCGTTTTACATCGCTGAGACTGGGGTGTATTTCAGTAACAAATATCGTCTACTATTTTCCAATACGTGGCGGAGAGCGATAGTAAAATACGTCTACTCTCTCTGAAGGTTTAAACCGAAGTGATTAGGTGTAGAAATGTTTATCTTGCAGGCGAGTCCATGTGTGACGGGTGAACAGGTAGTATTTGTCTGTATAGTGCAATGAAATCAAATGAGATATTGTACAACAGTTTAACCGATGGTTACAATAGACTCGTCGAGTGTGTATATATAGAGTGCGAATTTCTAATAATATTATCGCTACTGCAGTATTTCGCGTTACTATCGGTACCATGATTGAAATTTTATATCGACGTTTAAAATTGTAGTGGGAGTACATTTTATTATCGGGTTTGGTGGGATGTAAATCCATAGTGTTAAATGTACAACTATAACGGGTTGAAGCTTTGGTATCGCACATTTGTTACCGAATTGAGTACGGGAAGTCTGCGCTATCCACTGGGCTATGAGGTGATGATGAGGAGGTTTAGAATCCTCTACGGTGAAAAGAAGGTACAGTCTTTTTCAGACCTAGCCAAGACCCAAGAAAGAACTTTTTCGAATTGTCAAAAAACAAACAAAGTCAAGTCCTTTATGTTTTCATATCTTTATTTAAAACTTTTTATTTTATAACTTTTTATTTTAGAACATTTTGTACAATATTCATTACAATGAAACTTTGAACTGTAAAAACAAAATGAATGAAAAAACTTTTTTCTTCGGAATGTCATAGAACTTTGAACTGTAAAAAGACAGAATGAATGAAAAAACTTTTTTTTCACTTAGGCTGTTTTTCTTTTTTTCTTCGGAATGTCAGATTCACATTTACTCTTACGTTTTTCTCCCCTTTCATTGTTTTTTAATACCATATCTGGACACATTTCATTCCCATGTTTTATCGATTTGCAAAAGAAACAGTTGTTTTTGTTGCTTTGTCGTTTTTTCTTCTTTTCGTTATTTTGACGTTTTTCCTCTGGTCTTTTTTCTATCAACGCTAAATCTTTTAGTTCTTCCTTTCCGTTTGAACAATTCGACTCTGCAGAAAATTCGTTTTTTGTGCAATCTATGAGATTTTGTTTGTCCAGATTTTTCCGTAAAGTCTCTAATTTATCTGCTATTTTGCAGATCTCTGAATCCTTAATACCCGTGTTGTCAGTCTGCATGTCTATGGTCTGAGTTTCAACGGATGATGTATCCTGTGGTGAGCTTTTTTTCCATTTATTTTCATCGGTGAATGATTTGCAGAATGAATTTACTACCCCGACGTATTTCATATGTTGGAGCTTGACAACTGTTGGTGAAATTTTGATGTCATGGCTGAGTGGATCCACATAGACAAAAACATTTTCTCCAGTCTGCTTTTCTTTTTCTGGACATTCTCTGGCCCAATGCCCTGTTTTGTTGCACGTAAAACAAATATTTGTTCTCACGCCATTCATCCCATATCGTTTGTCGATCGTTGTTTGATCCAAAACTCTGTAGCTGGTCATGCGGTAAACATCTTTTTCTGCTAAATGTTGGTGGGATAGAAATGATCCCACGTAGACGCCATTATGTTTAACTTGATACTTTGACGGAATATTGCTGATCTCATAATCGTGGGTGTATGGGTTAACATACAATGCCATCCTCTTTCTAAGTGGTGATGTATTTTGCAGCTTGAACTCGCTCATTTTCTTTTATCAACTGTATTGTCTGAGGTTGGTCAGAGAAATAATGAGATTTTCACAGTCGACGTCTCTATTTATACACTACTGCAAGGAAAGAGTCTATAAATTGTTAGGTTTTTTCTTGCTTGCTTCATTTTGTCTTCTCAACCAGAGCTGAAACGATGGGTAAAAGAAAAAGAATAATAGTTTATTCAGACAGTGATAGTGACGATGAGTCATTTCCACCAAAAAAGAAAAAATGTTTACCATTGAAAGAAGAAAGTGACAGTGACGATGAGCCATTTCCACCAAAAAAGAAAAAAACTGTACCATTGAAAGAAGAAAGTGACAGCGAAAGCGATGAAAAATCTTTGAAAGAAGAGAAACAGTCCTTTTCAGGACTAACCAACGAGGATGAAAAATCTTTGGATATGAAAAGTCTGTATGACTTAATAGAAAGAGGAAAAAAGAAGTCGAGAAAATTTAGAACAGAATCACATGTATTGTCAGTGAGTTTTAAGAAATTTGAAGAATTATCACCCCAGAGACTGCTTGGATTATTTGACGATGTTACCCATGAAATCATTCGAAAGTTAGATGCAAACCCGACAGATATGATTAGAATTAGCATCGATCATCCTTCATTGGAGATGGGGATTCATATTCCCTTTTTAGCTACAGAACAGCTACAAGGTGAAACTATATTGAATGAAATTGAACGAGTTTTACAGTCAAATACAGATTTTGTCTTGAACGACGGATCCATGACATTTGACATTACACATACAATACCTCCATGTGGTAGCGGAAAAGTGAAATATAATTCGTCGGAATTGGACTCAAAGGTTTTTGCCAAGAAGAAACAATCAGTTATTCAAATTAACAACCATGACCAATTATGTTTTGCAAGAGCCGTTGTTGTGGGAATTTGCCACCATGAACGTGAAAACAACGAAGTGTGGAATCGGAGATGGAGTAATATTCGTCATTCAGACCACGCTCTTCAAAAGATTGAAGCCGAGAAATTGATGAATGAAGCTGGAGTTTTACCAACACAGTCTGTAGGAATTGATGAATTCAAAAAAATTCAATTGTTTTTGTATGAAAAAGACTATGTCATTAAAGTTCACGACCAGCATTCCAAAACGAGGAAAATATTTGAACATCCAGAAGTGAAAGACAATAGTAAGATCATACATTTATACTTTCATCAAAACCATTATGACTACATCAAATCCATCAAAGGTTTTTTTAGTTGTACAAATTATTGTGAGTTTTGTGATGTGGGTTATAACGCTCGGGAAAATCATGCTTGCTCAAAAATCTGCAAAGGTTGTTATCGTGCTGGAAAATGTCCATCAGAATCCAAAGAGTATGCCTGTTCCAAGTGTCATCGGCGATTTTTTAGTGTTTTATGCTTTGAAAATCACAGAAATGTTCAAGGTAAAGAAAAGAAATCCATTTGTGAATTAGTGAAACTTTGTTCAAAATGCGGTGTACAGTATCTTACCAGAAAGGGAAATCATATCTGCAAGGGAAAGAAAAAGTGTCATCTCTGCAAGAAGATAGTTGACTTTTCTCATCGCTGTTTTATTCAGCCTTACCAAAGTAAGATGAAACACGACAGCGATGATGAGACGAGTTCTTCTCTAGTCAAAAAACCACAGTTCATTTTCTTTGATTTTGAATGCAAACAAGATACAGGGCTGCATATCCCAAATTATTGTATAGCACATAGAGCATGTGATGCTTGTATCGATAAACCACTTGATTTTCATTGTTCTACATGCAGTGAATTTGAAGAGGGTAGGGAAGTTATTTTTCAAGGAGAAGAAACTTTGAGTCAATTTTGCAAGTGGCTCTTTTCAAAACATCACAAAGGAGTCACAGCTATGGCTCATAATCTCAAAGGGTATGACGGCCAGTTCATTCTTAACTATATTGTCAAAGTTGGGTTAAAAGTTCCAAAATTGATCATGAATGGAAATAATATTATGAAGTTAGAATTGAATGGTGTACGCCTGATCGATTCCTTCAATTTCATGAACTTTGGGCTGGCGAAATTTCCAGCCACATTTGGTCTTCAAGAAATGAAAAAAGGTTACTTTCCTCACTGGGCAAATACAGACGAATTCTGGAGTTATATTGGCCCATACTTGGATATGTCTTATTACAAGCCCGACTCAATGTCTGAAGAGGGTAGGTCGAAATTCATAGTCTGGTATAATGACAAAGTTCAAAAGGGTGAGGAATTCAATTTTCAAAAAGAGATGGAATCGTACTGTAGGTCAGATGTCGATATCCTAAGACGGGGATGTGCTGAATTCAGAAAGCTGTTTATCGAACAGGGTGGTATTTGTCCATTTTTAGAGGCAATTACCATCGCCGATGCCTGTAACAAAGTCTGGCGAAGCAAATATTTACCAGAAAATCAAATTGCTATCATTTCAAGTAAAGATTCGTCCAGACGTCGTTTTTCTATGAAAGCGATACGTTGGATTCAAAGCGTAGCTCGGGAAAAAGGTATTCATATTCGCCATGCAAAAAATGGTGGGGAAGTTCAAATCGGAAGATATACTGTAGATGGTTTTCACCGTCAATCAAACACGGTTTATGAATTCCTTGGGGATTTGTATCATGGTTGCCCTGTATGTTATACAGATCGAAAACAGATCAACCCCATCAATGGGAGACCCATGGATGAATTGTACGATCATACTTTTAAACGTATAGGAGATATCATAGAAATGGGGTATAATGTCGTGACCATTTGGGAGCACGAATTCGATGCTAAGATGAAGGATAAAGAGTACAAAAAACTCATTGAAAAGTTATATCCACATTTGGATCCCATCGATCCGAGGGAGGGGTTGTCTGGGGGAAGATGTAATGCCATAAAAATTAGCTATGATGTTGATGAAAAAAGCAAGAAGGAAATCAAGTACATTGACATTTGCTCTCTGTACCCTTATGTTTGTAAACATAAATCCTATCCTGTGGGCCAACCAGAAATTTTGACTAGTGAGAATATTGAGATGAACAATATTCGTCAGTATGAGGGCTTAATCAAATGCAAAGTTTTACCTCCAACCGATTTGTTTCACCCCGTTCTCCCAGTTCACTGTAACAATAAAATGATGTTTCCACTCTGTATGAAATGTGCAGAAGAAAGTTCAAACATTTGTATCCACGGTGAAGAAGAGAGGGCTTTGGTCGGAACTTGGGTTAGCTTTGAATTATTCAAAGCTCTTGACTGTGGGTATCGGCTAATGCAAGTGTATGAAATCTGGCATTTCAACTCTGTTTCGGACCAATTCTTTAAAGGTTATGTGGATAATTTCTTGAAAATTAAGCAAGAAGCCAGTGGTTACCCAAATTGGTGTCAATCAGACTCGGAAAAAGATCAATTCGTTTGTGAATATGAGAAGGCAGAAGGGGTCCGTCTTGATCCAAGTTGTATTCAAAAAAACCCTGGGAGAAGATCGTTTGCTAAGATTATGTTGAACTGTCTTTGGGGAAAATTAGCCCAGCGTGAAAAATTGACTCAGACGGAATACATCAGTGATCCGTCTAAATATTTCGAATTAGTCACCAATCCCAATTTCATTGTAAAGCATGTAGAAATCTTTGACGAGGACTGTCCATTCATCTTGGTTAACTATGAATCAAAATTGGAACATATTGATACCCACGCTACAGCCAACGTGGTAGTAGGGTCTTACGTAACAGCTTATGCAAGGTTGGAATTGTACGCCGTTCTTGAAAAGTTAAAAGATAGAGTTCTGTATTTCGATACAGATAGTTGTATGTACATTCATGATCCTGCATTATGGAATCCTCCCATTATTAACAGTAGGTTAGGAAAATGGACTGATGAAGAGCCTGACTGTAAAATTACCCAATTCAGAGGACTTGGGCCTAAAAATTATGCTTATAAGATGAAAACAAAAGATGGAGAAGAGATAAGTAAATGTAAAGTGAAGGGGATTACTTTGGATTACAATACCAAGCAGGTGGTGAATTTCGATACCTATTCAAAATGCGCTCTGGATCGTACGATAGAAATTAAAATTCAGTATGATTGTAAAATTAAAAGACATAGAGATAGAACGGTGACCAGCGAAGCGCAGACAAAAACGTTTCGCTCTGTATACACCAAAAGAGTTATTGTAAATGCTACTGACACTGTACCCTATGGTTATAAAAGTCTGAGAAAATAAATTTCTATAGCGCATTGTTTTGTGGTAAACAGATAAAGTAAGACGTTTTTAAAAACAGTGAAAAATGGCAACTATGTTACCGTTACCCATTGAGCTACGTGAAAAAGTTTATGGAGAATTTGTTCGACAACACACGCTCGATGAAGGAACACAGTTTAACCTTAAATTCAGATGTGTGCAATTTTGGATAGATAAATTGCACAAGGGAGTTGCAAAAGGAGAGACATCTTGTAAATTGTATAGCATGCACGACTTTATTACAATGCTGATAACTGAGTCAAACTTCGATACCCCTATCAAAGGGTATTTAACAGCTTGTTTGTGGAAAAGTGACTATTTCACTAAGCAGTTGCAAGCCACAAGTCGATGGCGATTCATTATCATAGGAAGACCAGAAGAAAGTTATCTGAATCTACTGAAAATGAAATCAGTCCTGTTTAACTTTTACTTACGGTATACAAAATCAAGAGATAATGCAGAAGGAGTGGATATCATGGAAGGGTATCTCCTATTTGGTAGAGATGTCACAGAAAAAATCGTACTTTCAACTCTTTCGTCAAAAGCAGTATTCAAAAACGTCTTTGAAATTAGAGGAACGTGTGAATATAGTGGTTTGGACAGTGTATATCCATTGTCTTTAGGTCATGAACAATTGCACAAAACTGTTGTGGAACATGAAGACAAGTGGAAAAATCGAGGCATCTGCGAATTCGCATTGTAAAAATGTTAGAATGCTTTAACGATTGTTAAAAATGTTATAGTGCTTTTTTAACGATTGTAAAAACTTTAACAATAATATTGTTAAAAAACTATATTGTTAAAAACTTTGAATGAATTGTTGTAGATTAAAAAACTTTGTATATAAAAATGTTCCCAAAAAGTTCAGACTTGGGAAAAGTTTGAATAAAGAATATATCTTGCAGAGAATGTTTTAACAAATGTTAAAAAAATGTTATAGTGTTTTTTTAAACGATTGTTAAAACTGCCTTGTAAGAAATTGTCTTGTAAAAATGTTAGAATGTTTTAACAAATGTTTAAAAATGTTATAGTGTTTTTTAACGATTGTTAAAACTGTATTGTTTAAAAACAATTGTAAGTTGAATAAAGTTAATAAACTGCATTGTCAATGCTTTGTATATAAAATGTTCCCAAAAAGTTCAGACTTGGAAAGGGAAAGAGTTTGAATAAACAAACGATTTTAAAAGATCGTTTGTTTTTGATTCCTTCCAAAAAGAAAAAGCTCAGCTTTGAGCAAAGTTTGAATAAAGAAAATGTCTTGTTAAAACTGACTTGTAAGAAATTGTCTTGTAAAAATGTTAGAATGATTTAACAAGTGTTAAAAAATGTTATAGCGTTTTTAACGGTTGTTAAAACTTTCTAACATTGTCTTTGTAAATAGGTTAGAATGGTTTAAACGTTCCTGTTTTTTTCATGATAATGTTATCATGTTTTAAGAAGCTGAATAAAGTTTAATTATAGTGTTAGAATGTTTACTTTTAAAAACGTTTGAATAAAGAAATAAATTAAAAAGGTCGTCTGTTTTGATTTCTTCCCAGAAAAACTTGGCCGAAGAGAAAAAACTTGGAAAAAACAAATGATTTTAAAAGATCGTTTGTTTTTGATTCCTCCCAAAAAAACTTGGGTAAAGAGAAAAAACTTGGAATAAACAAACGATTTTAAAAGATCGTTTGTTTTTGATTCCTTCCCAAAAGACTTGGGAAACAAAAGAACGTCTGTTTTTGATTCCTTCCCAAAAAACTTGAATAAAGAAAAGCACAGCTTTGGACGAAGTTAAAAAAAACTTGGAATAAACAAACGATTTTAAAAAGTCGTCTGTTTTTGATTCCTTCCCAAAAACTTGGAAAAGAAAAGCACAGCTTTGGACGAAGTTAAAAAACTTGGAATAAAGAAATGATTTTAAAAAGGTCGTCTGTTTTTGATTCCTTCCAAAAAAACTTGGAAAAGAACAGAGATGGGAAAAAATGTAGATAGAACATTACATTCTCCCAACCTTTTGCCCCATTAGAGAGAGAGAACACCTCTCCAAAAAACTAAATCCTACAGAGATGAACGATGATCGTTCAAGCCGAACAAAGACGGTTGAGAAAAGACTAAGTCAAACAGTGGCCTTCGGCTGAACCAAGCTGAGAAGGAATATAATCCATATCATGGGAAAAGTCTAAGTTCAACGATGATGTTTGTATGGTAAGGTTATGCTATAACCAAGTTGAGAAGAGGAAAATAACCCATATCATGGAAAAAGACTAAGTCCAACAGTGGAATCGTTAAGGGTTAAGGGTTTTAGAAGAAATTTGTCCATTAGAAGAAAGTATAAGGGTTTTAGAACAAAACAAAAGGACTTTAGAAGGGTTAAGGGAAAGTTAAGGGTAAATGACGATTTTTCGACCCAATTTGCCCGAATCTCCCTACCCCTAGCCTTTTAGACGTTGTTTTATGCTTGTAACTTTTAAACATGCCTGCAATTCAAGCAATGAGCCAAAACTCAAGAAACCTGGCTTTTTTTTTTTATATCTTTTTTCAGATCGAATGGACATAAAAAGATGTTACAATCGACATTTCCATCATTCTCCGGAAAGAGTTCAAACAGAGCAGTTGATAGAAAATGAGCGAGTTCAAGCTAAAAAGTACAACACCAAAGAGAGTGTATCTGTATGTTAACCCATACACTCACGATTATGAGATCAGCAATTTACCACCACGATATCAAGTCTACCATACTGGGAACTACGTGGGATCATTTCTATCCCACCAACATTTTGCAGAAAAAGGCGTCTATCGTATCACCAGAGTCCTGGATCAAGCGACATTCGACAGACGCCATAGAGGGGATGATACGACAACGAATATTTGCTTTACATACGACAGATCAGGACATTGGACCAACCAATGTCCAGAGAAAGAAAATCAGATGTGGAGATTCGTTTTTGTCTTCGTGAACACCCACACCCACGATGTTGAAATTCACCCAATAAAGGAAATGGATTGGGACTCTCAACATATGAAATACGTTGGGTCTCTATTATCCTATAAAGTAGACGAGAATAAACGAAAGACAAAACCGTCACAGACTGCAACTTTATCGAGTGGAAAGGGACAGAGTTCACAACAAAAACCCCAAAACAACAAACAGAGGATTCAGAAATCTTCAGCGAAAATCTCTTCAGAGATTGAAGAGAATCAAATCAACGATAAAACCAACGAACCATCGACTGAAAATCAGACCGAAAAGCAGATCGAGAGGGAGATTGAAAATATGGTGCTTGATAACACAGAAATCAGCGATACAGAAATCTGTAGAATTCAGATAGATTACCCTGTGAAGAAGAAAACCTCTTCAGAAAAGAAAATCAACAAGATTTCTTCAGAAAAGAAAATCAGAGAACAGAGCTCCCAGAAAGCTTCTTCAGCATCTGGAGAGGGGAAAGACAAAAAACTTTCTTCAGAAAAGAAATCTGGAGAACAGAAATCTGGAGAAGTCCAAAACAACGAACAGAGCTCGCAGAAATTTTCTTCAGGGTCTGAAGAAAAGAAAATCAGCGATAAATCTTCAGTGATTGGAAACAATCAAATCAACGAACAGAGGGCTCAGAAATCTTCAGTGATTGGAAACAATCAAATCAACGATAAAATCAATAAGAAGCCTTCCTCAGTACCTGGAGAGGGGAAAGCCAAGAAACCCTCTTCAGAAAAGAAAATCAACGATAAAATCAACAAGATTTCTTCAGAAAAGAAAATTCGACGAGAAGGAAAGAAGACCTGTTCAGATATCGAATTGAGACGTAAATGGAAATCCGATGTTGTGAAAAATAATGAAAAGAAACGTAAGAGTGATTGTGAACCTGACATTCCGAAGAAAAAAAGAAAATTGTGTCTGTAATTTTTAACAGAAAAAAGAAAGAACTGATAAAAACTATTTTAAAAACAAATTTTTTAAAGAATGCATTGCCTTATCGTCACTTGCACTATCCGAATACAGGACTAACTAGGCTACTAACTAGGGTACTAGACTTTTAGACCTGAAAGACAACTATATTGCTAAACAAATGCGAACCACAAGTCGATGGCTATTCATCATCGTAGGAAGAACAGAAGAAAGTTTTCTGAACATCGAATGTTTTAACAAATGTTAAAAAATGTAATAGTGTTTTTTTAACGATTGTTAAAACTGTCTTGTTAAAAAACAATTGTAAGTTGAATAAAGTTAATAAACTGCATTGTCAATGCTTTGTATATAAAATGTTCCCAAAAAGTTCAGACTTGGAAAGGGAAAGAGTTTGAATAAACAAACGATTTTAAAAGTTCGTTTGTTTTTGATTCCTTCCAAAAAGAAAAAGCTCAGCTTTGAGCAAAGTTTGAATAAAGAAAATGTCTTGTTAAAACTGACTTGTAAGAAATTGTCTTGTAAAAATGTTAGAATGATTTAACAAGTGTTAAAAAATGTTATAGCGTTTTTAACGGTTGTTAAAACTTTCTAACATTGTCTTTGTAAATAGGTTAGAATGGTTTAAACGTTCCTGTTTTTTTCATGATAATGTTATCATGATTTAAGAAGCTGAATAAAGTTTAATTATAGTGTTAGAATGTTTACTTTTAAAAACGTTTGAATAAAGAAATAAATTAAAAAGGTCGTCTGTTTTGATTTCTTCCCAGAAAAACTTGACCGAAGAGAAAAAACTTGGAAAAAACAAATGATTTTAAAAGGTCGCCTGTTTTTTTTGATTCCTCCCAGAAAACTTGGGTAAAGAGAAAAAACTTGGAATAAACAAACGATTTTAAAAGATCGTTTGTTTTTGATTCCTTCCCAAAAGACTTGGGAAACAAAAGAACGTCTGTTTTTGATTCCTTCCCAAAAACTTGAATAAAGAAAAGCACAGCTTTGGACGAAGTTAAAAAAACTTGGAATAAAGAAATGATTTTAAAAAGTCGTCTGTTTTTGATTCCTTCCCAAAAACTTGAAGAGAGAAAAGTTCCGACTTGGGAAAAGAGAAAAAATCCCCAAAGAAATGATCAAAACAAAAGTCGTCTGTTTTGATTTCTTCCCAAAAACTTGGAAAAGAACAGAGATGGAAAAATGTACTATATGACCTCACATTCTATGTGAGGTCATATAGTACATTATGTTCTATCTACAATACCTACAGAAAAAGTCTACGTCCCAAGACAAAACCCTTCGATCAAGAACTATAAAAGGCTGGCGAACTTTCTCACTAGAATCATTCGACTTTCGATTCTCGAATAGTACGAATAAAAAATTTTGAATAAAACTGTTAACTAGAAAAAGTCTTTGTTAACTAGTACGAATAAAACAAACTGTTAACAGAAAATGGATTCCAACTTAGACCAAAGTAATCACGGAAGAATGGTCTCCAAATTAGACCAGACAAATCACGGAAGAATGGATCCTATGGAATCCAACTTAGACGACGTCTCCTTACCACAAGAAAATCCCGTCCTAGACATTTTCTCACCACAGCCCGAAAACAGCAGAGATATTTTATCGATAGCTATGAATTCAACATTCATCGACCCGATGATACCACCAGCTAACAAAATCGAAGAAGAAATAACTCAGATGATTTCAACCCAAAATTCTGTAATAACTCAGATTTTAGATGAAGTGAAGATGTTGAATAAAAACATTGAGATATTATGCCTACAAAATCGACAGAACTACCAGAGTCAACAAGATTCGTCTGTAAGACAAGATTCATCTATAACGATTTCAACCCAGGTTAACTTTGATAAAACCAGTTTTCAAAAGCTAACAGTTTCTACCGTCACGCCTGTAGAACATCAGACAACTCACCAGTCAACTCAGCAGTCAACTTATCAGCCAACTCATCAGTCAACTCAGACAGAAGAACCCAAGCCAAAAAGAAGAGGAAGAAAACGAAAATCAGAGACAGTAGAGAAAGATGATAACCAACTTCACAAAAAACAACGATTCGATCCCTACTCTGTAATACCACCACGAGTAGAAACAAAAACGGGGCTGGGAAAATATGGAAAAAACATTGACAACTTCAAAGAGTTCAACTTTCCGATGATCTCGAAAGAACAAGGAGAAAAGCTATCGTCAGAAGAAAAGCTATAGTCAGAAGAAAGTTCACGATAGAGGAAAAATCTCAATAGAGAGAAAGACTCTCAATAGAGAAGAAATCTTTGAAAGAGCGACACCAAAAAAATCGTCTCAATAGAGGAGAAACAGTCCTTTTCAGGACTAATCAAAACCCTAGAAAATCTATCTTCAACATTTGTGAATAAGTAAGACACCTAACCTCCAAGCGTATAAAAGACGATGCTATTTCCAGTAATTAATCATTCGGATTCCCGAATAGACGACAGCTAAAAGAAATGGTGATGGACTATCGTATACAATTTCTACTTCTCTCGATGACAAAATGGTATCTAACAACCTTTCTGCTGGCTATGATGCATGACTCCACTTTGCCTATACATAAAATAAACAAAATAAGAAAGCTGATAGCAGATCGGAAAAGAGTAGTGGAGTGTCCTATCTGTCAGGTGAATTTTGGATCCTATCATTAGACGAGGAGAAGAAAGACCACAGCAAGAAAGAATCAAAGGAAAGCTGATGATAAAAGCAGACTCTCAATAGAGGAGAAAAAACCACAGAAACCAAAAAAATCGAAACAGTCCTTTTCAGGACTAACCAAGGTCTAGAAAAGTCTATCTTACTCAAATTGTCAATTTCGCAGATGTATTCTAAGAGTTGTACTCTTACAGAGAGAGAAAAAATGCAAAGAAAAAACTTTTTTAGTGATAGAAAAAATTTTACGATTAAATATTTATTGATAGAAAAATTTCGGATAAAAATTTTTACAATTTAAAAATTTTACAGATTAAAAACTAGGGTCGAATAAAACTAGGGATGAATAAGCCTAAGATCGGGTAAGACTAAGATCGGATAAGTTTAGATGATTCAATTCCTGGGAAATGGTGGGAAAAACCCAGTAAACATGATTCCGTTACATACCGTTACATTTTCGGAAAATGACGTCATGTCTGATTTCCGGGAAAGTTACGTAGTGCACAAAGGGAGGTAAATCTTGTCTAACTAATGCGATCATAATACGGTATATAACTCATATAACCCATATCGTGGAGAAAAGACTAAGTCCAAACAAAACAGCCCTTTTCCAAATAACTGGAATTGTCCCCAGAGTACCTACCCTCAGGGTAGGTACTCTGGGGACAGCTAACCATCTACCATGAAAGATCTATCTTTCAAATTGTCAACGACTTCTGATCCATTGAAATTGACCGGAATTTTACCCAGAGTACCTATCCGAGGGTAGGTACTCTGGGTCAACTGAACCAAACTAAGGAGGGAAATAACCCCTATCGCTGAAAAAGACTAAGTCCAACCGCCAACCTTTACCCCAATAGAGAGAGAGAACACCTCTCCAAAAAACTAAATCCTACAGAGATGAACGATGATCGTTCAAGCCGAACAAAGACGGTTGAGAAAAGACTAAGTCAAACAGTGGACTTCGACTGAACCAAGCTGAGAAGGAATATAATCCATATCGTGGAGAAAAGACTAAGTCCAACGAAAGCAGAGAAAGCCTAAGCCAAACAAAGACGGAAAATAACCCATATCATGGAAAAAAGACTAAGTCCAAACAAAACAGCCCTTTTCAGGGCTAACCATCTACCATGAAAGATCTATCTTTTCAAATTGTCACCCGAAAATTTTCCAAATAACTGGAATCTGGCCCGGAGTACCTACCCGGGGAAGCACTCTGGGGACAAATTTTCCCTCAGGGTAACTAGACCGGGCCAGGAGGGGGGGAAGCAAAAATGCCAGAAAGTGCCAAAAAATGCCATTTTTTACCCAAATCGACCAAAAATTTTCCAAATTGACCGGAATCTGGCCCGGAGTACTTACCCGGGGAAGCAGACCGGGCCAGAAATTTCCCTCAGGGTAACTAGACTGGGCCAGCTGGCCCAGTCTAGTTACCTATACTACTGGTGTATAGTTCCAAGATGGATCCCGCTGTTTACTAGATTAGAACTGTGGCAGCATAATAATTTTTGCCCACGTGACCAGAAAACTGCCACACTGGATTGATGATTAGGTTAAATCAAACCACTTGACGAAATTGACATCTTTTAACTTTCATAAATCCCAAACAAAATAGATCCATAATATCCAATAGAATCACATATTTGTTAATATCTTTTATTTCCAGTTTCCTATATCCAAATTTGTTCACTTGTTGCTCATCATTTTGTTATTAACTTGTGACCCCTGCCTCAGCAGCAAGTCAGCTTTTATACTCTAAATTTCTCGCCAATCCATGAAAATCGTGACTCTCAGAGATACGGGAGACAAAAAGCGGAGTAGTCCTAGATCGGCGACGTCGGAGTCGTATTCGGCAGAATCGATCTAGGGTACTTTACACTGACTATTACTTTGTCAAGTAACGATTATATAAATTATACAAAAAAATAGACAAAAACGCGGAAGAATACAATAATTGAACGTCAGAAGTTGAACAATCAAAATCTTTTGTAATAAGACGATGTACTATTGTACACCTCTTCTAAACTTTGTTCGTGTCCTTAACATAAAGCAGTGCTGATTGATTGATTTTCCGTTTATTTATTGCCACCACCAGTTGCCCATGTGGGAGACGCCCCTAGAAGGCTGTTAGTTACGTTATGGGGGTAGCGCAAGATATAGGACGAAACCCTTTATAAATTACGCTTTGTTCTTTAATATGCACGGTGCATACCACCGACATACGGGACCTCGGTTTAACGTCTCATCCGAAAGACGATTTGTAAATTTAGATGGCCAGCAGTGGGGCTCGAACCCACAACCTCAAGTTGCCCAAAACTTGACATCAACAGGTCCTGCCCTCTACCGCTTTTAAGCTATTTGGGCTGGTCTAAAAATAAGCAGTGGTTTAGCTTGTTATTGCTTAAGTACTGTTCAGCCGCAAGTTTAGAATACATTACCGTAAGCGAAAAAAAGTCTCCATCGAATGCCAATTTGTAAGTGACCTTTTTAAACAATTGCAGTTGTAGCAAAATGGGGGACTGCTCGTTATGAGCAATTCCTCCTGCATTTTGCATCTTTTTTACTGTCAAGTCTGTATTTAGAAACAGAAAAATGGCTTCTCACACCAAGTGGTCTTTTAACGTAGTCGTAGAAAGTTAATTTAACCAGAGTTTGTCGAAGCAAAACAAATGAGCCATGCTGTGGCAAAAGGGGGCTTAATGCATCCCCGTAAAGATTATGCCAAGCAAGTCATCACATTATCATGGATCTTTAAAGTCCATTTTGTTTAACAACCGTCTTAATAATGAGTAAGACTGGTCATTGGACATACAGAAAATTGACCAAAAGCGAAAAGTTTGAGCTAAGGTCAGTCTGTGTGGACTCCGCAGGCTGACCGGGGTCAATACTTTTTGCAGATGCATTAAGCCATTTTTACACAGAGCACGGCTCAATTTATCGTTCAAGGTCGTCTGCTGCGTTTGTTTCAGTCGGTAACTTAATTTTATCACATATTCTCCCATGTTTTCAGTGTAATATAACCATTACCAACTTTCTTATCCTACACACTTTTGAAATCGGCATTATGTGACAATTTGTGTGTCATTTTATTCTTCCTTTAGACTAGTGAATCGAGTGTTATTCATAGACATTACCACGTGACCATGTACATGGTTCTTACCTATAATTCGCGAGATGTCGTCATGTGATAGAAAGAATCTGACATGCCTTTGTTTTAGGGATAAACTTTTCTTAAAAAAAAAAAAAAAAAAATAATGTTACCTTTACCGCTCAATGGTGAGTTTTAATGCCTCTAAGAAATTGGGCTTTTGAAAACATCATAGAAAAAAGAGAAAATGCTGGTAACCACCATTTTCTCCTTTTCCCACTATGTTTTCTTACCTTTCAGAAACAAATCCTATCATTTTAGCCACATTTTATTTGTCATCTGCAAATGTCTTGAATTTGGGCCAGTCTAAAATTTTGTCTTCTGGTAAAGTGTTAAGCTTGCCAGAGGCTCGCTTTATAACATTTTTCCTAGACTCATTTAGTAAGATCTTATCTCAAATAGGAAGTTATGTCAGATACTATATATCTAATAAGTAAATTTCGGACAACTATTTTTCAAAATTCATTGATATCTGTGGCTATGCCACGTTCGAATTCAGATTTAAATAGATCTAAAAATAGCCTGTCTTTCTTTGTGCTTCTAATTCTTTGATTTGTTTGTGCTTCCTCCCTTCTTTTTTTATTTTTAGTTTCCATTCGGGCAGGGAAAAGGCGTGTCTGCACCGTGATTTATAAAAAGAAAAACGCGAAGTATGAACATGCTCAGGTCTGTATTATCGGAACGCATGCAATGCAGTTCGCGGAGCTGAACCTTGATAAAAAAAACAAGTATCTGCTAGAACGATCAACATTAATTGATTCATTCCTAGCTCATGATATATTATATATAGAAACTTCAGTATTAACCCTTAACTCTTTACCACACAGCACTGTTTTAGACTGGTCCAAATTGAAAGCATTTGCAGAGGACAAATTAAATGTTGCTCAAATGTTTGGATTTATTTCTGAAGCGCTAGAAAACATTGTGGGAAAAGGAGAAAATGCTGGTAACCTTTTCCCACAATGTTTTCAAAAGGCCATTTTCCCAGGATCGTTAAAACCCGGGATTGTTTGGTAAAAGGTTAAACTACTAAATAAATGATACAAAAATTCCCACTCATTAGTAAAAATCCAAATATTGCGATTTCAAAGTTGATTTCTCCAGAAAGAAAATATCGTATACCGGACAGTGTAGATCAAGATCAGACTGCACGTTTTGTGCAGTCTGATCTTGATCTTACACTGTCCGCAAAAGCGCACCGAGTCGCGCTTAGCAGCCTAATGTTTAAGATGTAAACGATTTACCTTACCGGGCAATTTGTGCTGTAACAAATGTACAATGAAACGAACACCAGATTGATTTGTGAGGACTGAAAGCAAATACAATGTAGCCCAGTAGTGACTGCTGACCAAAATTAAATTAAATGTAGACTAGATAATGATTTCTATCGTTAACAGAATGGAAAGCATTCTTTAAAAAGGAGAAAATGATCATTTTCTCGTTTTCCCACATTTTTTTTTCAAAAAAAAAAAAAATTAGCTTTTTGCTGTTAAAACACAGAACTGTTTGGTAAAGGATCGATTAATTTATTCAAAGCTCAAGACATATATTAATAAACATTCAGTAAAATTGCAAACAATTTACCTTACTTAACATTTTTATTGTAATAAACCATGGCAGGGCCTAATATAAAGAAGACGAAATTTTCTTAATTGGCGCTCTAATATTCCATTCACACATGCTAGATCTTTCTTGTTTTGAGGAAAGTGATAAGTGAGGTAGTTATCTTATTTAATGTTAAAACTGGTAATTAGCTGCATTTTTTCTCAAATTTCAAATCTATCCTTTTTCTTTTTACATGCACTGGTCATTTGTGCGCGTGATTTTTGTATGGGGCAACTACTGAATTTATATTCTGTTTTTACCTTATCGCTAACGACACATTTAGACTCTTACGTTTTGAAAGTATATGCATAGAATAATCAAAAGGTGTTTCTGAATGAATTGAACTTCTTTGCCTGGGCAGAAATCATTATGGCGGAAAGAGGACGGAATGCTGGTTACCAGTATTTTCCTCTATTACCATTGTTTTTTTTTTTTGAAAGAAGCCCCGACATCATCGGAGCCGTTAAAACGATGCGTTGAATGATCATTTGATTCATTCCAAGCTCAGGACATATCGTATCGTTGTCGCAATACTGAAGGACACAAGGCTACACTGATGAGTGTTCACCGTATACGGTCCTGAGTTGAGTATATAATGCCTGTTACATATGAGCCATGCTCTGGAAAAAGGGGGCTAAATGAATTTATTTGATGCATGATACCAAGCGAGTCATCACATGATCATGGATCCATAAAGTCCATTTTCTGTAACAACCGTAGACTGTCCTTTGACATGCAGAAAATTGACAACTAATAAAAAGTTTCGGTCCACGGCCAGCCTGCGCGGACTGCGCAGGCTGACATGAGTCGATACTTTTTGCATATACATTAAATTTCCTATTCACAGAGTATGGCTCATGTGTGTATCTTTTATAACCACCTGTTCAAAGGAGCGTAAAATACACAGCAAATTAACATTCTATTGTTTCTGAATGGCGTAAACCTTTCTGTAGGTTAATTTTTTTTGACCTACTGACATGATTCCTATTTATTATATCACAATATAAATTTATTACATAACATCGTGATAAATTGTATAACATAAGTTTGGTTAGATTACGTAACAAAATTACGTAACAAGATCAGTATCACAATATCTGTATTTAACCACTTTTTCAGCTATAAACAGTTACATGCCCGGGTTCTTTACTGCTGTTTGGGGAATTCGTTATCAAACGGATCATTCTTTGAATATTCGGAAATGACTGTGGTGAGTTAGCATACTGCCAAAATCGAAACAGGACTGAAATTTCAGTCTGATCTGGGATCCACCTCAACAAGACACAGAGCTTGTAAATTTTGGAGAACAAATCGTAACGTTGCGGGCAGTGTCAATCAAAGTCGAACTGTGCAGAATGTCAGTCCTTAAGCTGCTAAGCGCGACTCGCTGAACTTTTGCGGGCAGTGTAGACCAAAATAAGACTGCACAAAACGTGCAGTCTGATCTTGGATCTACACTGTCCGACATTGAGATATTTTCCCTCACAAAATACCTATTCCGTTCATTTAACTCCTTACCACACGATCCAGAGCTTTCACAAACCCGATAAAAAGAAGCCTTTCGAAAACATGGTGAGAAAAAGAGAAAATGCTGGTAACCAGCATTTTCTCCATTTCCCAGAATGTTTTCTACCCTTTTAGACACAAATTCCGTGATTTGTGCTACATTTTATTGCTCGTCTGCAAATGTTTCAAATTTTGACCCGTCTAAAATTTTGTCGTTTGGTGATGAGATAATCAACAGGAATTTGAGAGATGATTATTTTTTTCTTAAATCCATGATGCAACGTGCTAATACCGGGGTATTTAGTACAAAGTAAATGATGCATTATCGCCGACACCATTTTTATATTGGTTACCTCCCCTGATACAGCAAGTGTATTGGTAGTATTCCACTCGTCACAACTCGGCCGATTCCGTACCTACATCTAACCTCGTCTGTATTAGGGAGGCTTCCAGTTTGAAAGTTCCAATCACATGATCTTAAACATGGCGGCGCCCTTGTAGATCGCTTAGCAACGACATGAACAACCACTGTGAAGTTATTCAATTCTATCGATCTGTGGATGAAAGCGCCTAACGGAATTGATAAACCACGCTAAAACTTGATTGTACAAACTGATTGCCGACTCAAATACTCTTAGAAAGATAACGATAGAAAATTTACTCATGCGTTCTTTCTAAAGAGGAGCCTTACAATTTCAATAACGGTAAAGCGGTGTGCTTCCGGAGATGTGAGAAATGTACCGTGTAGGTGCATATCAAGCTACGTGATACAGCCTAGGAATTTGATCACCGGATCACCCGAGGTATGCCGAATGGGTAGTATTCTACAACTGGGACCAGTTCACACAATTTACTGCCATTAAAACGTAGAGCCTAACTATTTTGTTACCCGTCTGGTAACCAGACATGATTGATTCATACAGTTTGGTAACTCGTTCACAAGAGTTTCACGAAGTTCGAACTAAAGGTTATAAAATTTTTAAACGCGAAACGAAACATATCTTAACCAAGTTTGTACTAGAAGAAAGTAAGACCCTTGTGTGCGTACGTGGTTTATATTTCCGTTTTTGCTGAAAGGTTGAAGAAAGCCTCTTACTCAGTACTTTCCCTACTTTGATCAGCATTTCCAACCATCGACAAGGAATGGGTCGAAAGTGCTATGTAAAAATTTGTTTATCTGAAGTTGCTTTCATTAAAAAGAAAGGAGACACGGGATCAAATATTCACAAGTCCCCACGAAAATATAGTACATCGATATTTCCCCAGTGTGATTTCTTTTTCGGGAAATAAATGCATCCAGTAAAGAAGTGTCCATACAAACGGTTGTGTGTTTGCTCCAGTGGTAATCAAATAAATGTCCATACGGTCTCTCTTCATTTTCTGATAATTTGGTCGTGTTTAACCCTTTACCACACAATCCCGAGTTTGCTAAAGAAGCCTTTTGAAAACATTTTGGGAAAAGGAGAAAATGCTGGTACCAGCATTTTCTCCTTTTCTCCCAATGTGTTTTACCCTATCAAAGACATTATCCACCGCATTTAAATTGTCCTATGCAAATTCTTTCAATTTGGACAAGTCTACATTTATGTCGTTTGGTAAAGAGTTAACAGGTTTCCTTCGTCAGACGACCTTGTTGTGTCTTACAGCAGACTGCTTCTATGGACATTACGGAAACAATGTTAACCCTTATCCTGCTAAATAAGTTAAATACAACTTTCAAGCCGATAGTAAAAACCCAAATAATGCTACTTCAAACTTGTGTTTTGGAGAAAAATATCTCCTTATGCAGACAGCGTTGATTCAGGATCAGACGGCATATTCTTGATCTACACTGTCTCGGTGAGTCGCGCTTAACAGCCATAAGGTTAAAACCGAAAACAGATGCCGCATTACCGCTAACAAACGTTACTAGAAACCTGTAACTGCATCCGCGGAATGAAAAAAAGTAAATCCTTTCGTGTAACCAGAAAAAAAAAAGTTCAATCTTAGTATGCTTACCACAAGCATTTTTTTTCCGCGGACAATGTAGATCAAGATCAGTCTGCACCGAATGAAACTAAGTGAGCCATGCTCTGGCAAAAGTGGGCTTAATGCATCTCCGTGATGCATGATACCAAGCAGGACATCACGTTATTAGGGACACATAATACCCAGCTTTTTTCTTTAAAAACAAATCATGAGATAGACTGGTCCTTTGACATGCAGAAAATTGACTGATAGCGAAAAGTTTCGACCCAGGTCAGCCTGCGCAGTCCGCGCAGGCTGACCAGGGTCGATACTTTTCGCCGTTACATTAAGAACCTTTTCACAGAGCTTGGCTCAAATGTATACGCCAGAGGTAGCTTGTATCCTTGATTTTGTAAAACGAGACGTGAGATTAAATATTCACAAGTCTCCAAGCAAAACTAGGGCGCGTATATTTCCCTAGTGTGGTTTCTCAGTGCATGCATCTGGTGTAGAAGTGCACATAAACACGGCCTTGTGTTTGCTTCAGTGATAATATAATCAAATAAATGTCTATACGGTCTCTCTTCATTTGCAGATAATTCGATCATGGTAACACATATCCTCCCCCGTCCTGAAGCAGCCTGTTTTTTTTTAACTTTGTAGCTAGAGGGAAAGTTGCTCGTGACGCACAACTTCTCCATTTTGTACGATGTTTCCATTTCAAACACTTTTTTAACATCAGTTCGTTTTCATAATCCGGAATTCGTTAGGCAGTTTTAAAAATCGTCTATTATGTATTATGGGGCGGTAATGAAATATGATCCGGCATATAATTACGAGATTTTATCTAAAGAGTCTGGAAAAATGTTGTTAAGCGAACCTCTAGCGAGCTTGACAACATCTTTGTTCACGACATTTATGAAATTTTATCTCAAAACCCAATGAGTGTTATTTTTTTCTTTTATTACATAACGATAGTTCATAAATTCATAAACCAGAATATACAAAACCATCTATACACTATGTGGTAATTCCCATGAATAACACCCGATTTTTCTCAGAACGAAATGTATGATGACGTCACATAGACGTCACACAATGCTTATCTTAAAAGCGTGTGTGAGATTTAAAAAAATCGTAATTGTTATATTACACTGACAACAAGGAGGGTTATGTGATGAATAAAGCTTTATATCCTTGGAAAAACAAAAGATCTATGTTGCCGGTTGAGTAGATAAATGACCAGACTGCATAAAATGTGCAGTTCAATCTTTGATATACGATTTCTGCCATGTTTTGAGACATGTCGACCAAAACAGAATGGAAACTAAAATTTTTCTATCAAAAAAATACTCGGTGGAATTCGTTCCAATAAAAGCAGACATAAAGCATAAAACATTAACTCCATAATTTGTCTGTAGGGCAGAGTCGTATAGATTGATTCAAACGGCCGCGATAACAGACACCATCTATCACCCTAAAACTACGTGATCAACAATAGATAGTGACGAGCCAATATACCGCACTGTTTTTCCCTGTCGCGAATTTAGTCACGCTTATCAGCTTATTATCTCGATACAAACCATTTTTTTGGTGGAGGTGTCTCGCTACAATGCAAGAAAAATACAAAATACTTTATTTCATTTCTCATGTGCACAAACCTCTACAATATATATATATATATATATATATATATATATATATATATATATATATATATATATATATATATATATATATATATATATGAGCAAAGGCTCTGTGAAAAGGGGGCTTAATGCATTTGCGAAAAAGTATCGACCCATGTCAGCCTGCGCAGTCCGCGCAGGCTGACATGGGCCGAAACTTTTCGCTATCTTGAAATTTTCTGCATGTCAAAGGGTAATTCTACCTCATGCATTAGTCTGTTGTTTGACAAAATAAATTTTATGGATCCATAATTAGATGATGTCTTGCTTGGTATAACCCATCCACTGAGATGCATCAAGCCCCCTTTTGCCAGAGCATGGCTCATATACATTGTGAGTCATGTTCTTTGAAAAAGTTGTTAAATGCAGTCCGCGCAAGCTGGTATGGGTCGAAACTTTCGCTGCGAGAAAATTTTCTGAATATCAAAGAACCATTCTACTTCCAAGAATCAGTCGATTTTTCGACAAAATGGATCCATACTTGCAAAGGCTTCTTATTAATGATGCCTTCCGAAGAAGCATAAAACACCATTTTCCTAGAGCGCAGCTCACATGTACAATTATACCTGATCAATGGGGACTAATCATAGATTTAAAAAAAAGTGAAAAAGTCAACCTCCCATCTCTTGAAAGCAAAGTTGCATCATAAGCAGAGCTCCAGATAGAGGGACTGATTTTGATTTCAAAATTGAAAATATTAATCACTCTCCTCTAAACGCAATGTTATGAGTACCCATTAGAATCGTCTCATCGAGACGATTCTAATGGGTACCCACAACTTAGGGTTTGGAAGAAAAAGAATGGATTTAGAATACTATCATTCCCTCTGATTTGTAGGTCTGATAAGGCCTCGAAAACACTTCAGAAATCTGAAAGATATTGGTAATTAAGATCAGTTTAAATTTGATATTTAGGGCTTAGCTTTATGGGAGAACATGGTGGTAGGTGTAGAGACTACATACAATGAGCAGCCTGAGAGGGTCCTGCCGGCTCATCTGTTAACATGTAGTGTTTGAAACCTTGAGGACCTTGGTTTGATTCTCCATCGGGGCGCTAGGTTTTTCGTGGGAGTGTTCTTCGGCAATACAATACAATACATTACAATATTTTATTTGCGTAATTAGGCCTCTAGCCCACAATACATTTATACATATAATACATCTGCAGACTTTTTTAATGTGCAAATCAAATTAGTTCTATCAACTTTGTCACACATAAGGCTTTTTTTTTTTTTTTGTTGTTAAGGTGTTTTGGTTTTAATAAAAAGGCATGCAGATTTTTCCTTTTAGGTTGTCCTGTAAACCAGAAATACAAATATATCTCTCGTATCTCTTTAACCCTTTCCCAAACGACAAATTTTGGACTGGTCCAAGTTGAAAGAGTTGGCAGAAATTTCAAATTTGATGAAAATTGCAGAAAGGTCTCAAAAAGGGTAGAAAACACTGTGGGAAAAGGAGAAATTGCTCGTTACGAGCAATTTCTCCTTTTCCCACAGTGTTTTCAAAAGACTTGTACTGCAGACACGTGAAAACCAGGGCTTGTTTGGGAAAGGGTTAAATTTATCACAAATGACAAAGGCAGGAAAGGCAATAGAAAAGGTAAGAAACTTCAGACCCCGAGACTAGTAATGGAGAAACCGAGGACACGTATGAGTGAGCTACTGCCGTGATATGACTGAAATAGGGATGCGAACAGTGTAAAAAAAAATTCAATCATAGATTTGACTCATAGGTTTTTGCTTGGATCGGTTAACCCTTTACCATACAATCCCGACTTTTAACGACCCTGAGAAAGAAGCCTTTTGAAAACATTGTGGAAAAAGGAGAAAATGCTGGTAACCAGCATTTTCTCCTTTCCCCACAATGTTTTCTACCCTTCCCAAAACAAATATTAATTTTTCAGTTACATTTATTTTGTCGTCTGCAACTGCTTTCAATTTGGACCAGTCTAAAATTTTGTCGTTTGGTAAAGAGTTAAATATTGCTGATTCAGCAAAGAGATAAAAGAAAGATTCTTTCAAGGGCCGTATTCTGCCAAACGTTCTATGGTTCATTGTACAGGATATTTCATTACATCTGTCTTTAATCTAAGTATTCATGTGGATTTAAGCCATGCACCATGAAAATGGGGCTTAATGCATCTGCAAAAAAGTATTGACCCATGTCAGCCTTAGCAGTGTGCTCAGGCTGACATGAATCGAAACTTTTTGCTATTGGTCAGTTTTTTTGCATGTCAAAGGACCTGTGCACCTCATGAATCAGTAGATTGTTGTACAAATTTGATTTCATGGATACATAACTGTCTTGCTTGGAAACATGAATCACTGAGATGCATTAAGCCCCTTTTACCAGAGCATGGCTCATTTATATATTTCTATTCATATCGATTTAAATTAGATTGAAAGCTGTCAGCTTTTTACAGACAGTAAAATAGAATTGGCGTCATGTAGGGAACTTGTTGTAAAATGGACTTGTCAGAAAGTGTGTATTACATCAAATTGATATCAAAATGATATCAAGATAATTGAAGTTTATAAGATGTCTCATAAAGTTTGTTTATTTTGCTATAAAACGTCATTTGCGTCCGATTTATGTAAAATTGACAAGTATGGAGTCTATAAAAGCCGAAAAATAAGAACAAATATTATGAAACACCCTGTACCAATTCTAAATCTGAACAGTACCCATTCGCTTGACTGAGACTGGTCTCAGACTAAAATCAACCATTCAAAGAAGTGCTATGATACAGAATTGGCTGACAGAATATCTCAGCCAATCAGATGTCTAATCCTTAGAATTCGGATTGAATGAAATATTCTCTCTTCGGATGCCAAATATATAAACTCGACCACTCTCTACGGCTGAGAATACAACACTGAAACTCAGACAGTTTAATCTCAAAGGCTTGACTAAATAGTCGGACTGTATGGATCCAAGATTACACTGCAATTTTACACAGTCTGATTTTGATCTATGATGTGTGCAAAATTATTCCATCATGTCGCCTAGGACAATTAAATTTTTTCAAAAAAATGTTGTTGTTGATAAAATCGAACCCCGAATGCCGAAATGGGTCAACATCACATATCTTGTCTGTTTTAATTGTATTACCTATCTTGGGTCTTTATGTGTTTGCAGTAATATGTACCGTTTTTTTTCTAATCAAATGATTTTGAGTACTTTTTGCAACTTTTTACACTTACATCTTATTCTAAAACGACTTAAGTGGCTTTAAGGCTGGATGTGTTGGTACAGAGATATGAAATTTAATTACCAAATCCAATTTGTTTTTCTCTGGTTTAATTTCAATATCTTAACTGATTTTCGTTTACTGCTAATTGAAATAGATATCGTATTTCAAATAATTTCTGGAATTGGAAATAGGTCATAGAAAAATATATAAGAAAGTAAAACAACTGCAGAGAGAGAGAGAGAGATGGAGAGAGAGAGAGAAAGAGAGAGAAAGGGAGAGAGAGAGAGAGAGAAGGGGGAGAGATTAGAAGAGGATAAACGTAGTGGGAGAGAGAGAGCGAGAGACTGGAAAAGAAAGGAAGAGAGACTGACAGAGAGAGGGGGAGGAGAAGTGTTTTCATCCCGTTTTCATTACTTACAAAGACCTAATAAAAGGTTGACCTAGTAGATTTAGCCCACTCGTCACAACTCGGCCGATTCCGTAACTACATCTAACCTCGTACGTATCAAGGAGGTTCCCGCTTTGAACTGACAATCACATGATCTTAAACATGGTGGTGCCCCTGAAAATCGATTAGCAACAACTTAAATAATCACGGTAAAGTTATTTACATCTATCAATCTGTCTTTGAAAACTTCCGTTTGATTTGACAAACCACGTTAAAAAAATGATTGTACGAATTGTTTGTCGAAGGAAATGTACTAAGAAAGATTTCGATTTAAGAAAAAAAAATGTGGCCCATGGTCTCTTTTTTAAGGGAAGCCTTACAACGGTAAAACGCCGCATTTCCGGCGAAGAAATGTACCATGTAGGTGCCATTGTCTGCGCATGTCAATATTCTTCTAAGATTTGACTTGTCTGCTATGATGCAACACTATCATGTACAATATAAATATTAACACGCGAAATAGCAAGCGGAAATGGCTATAAATAAAGATGTTTGTGGAAAACTCAAGCCAATTTTTTGCAACAAATTTCTTGAAAATATAATGATTTCAAACGGGGAAAATGATTTTATAAAATACTATTGTACTGCAAATCTCGGTCGGCAGTTTCTAAGTATAGACATGGGGGAAAACCATACTTTGTGCAACAGACTCACAACAAAGGTAACGTGTTCACCTTGCTGGGCTGACTCCGGGGCATTTCCTAAGCTTATAGGGGCTATGTTTTAAATGGCTGGTGCATAGGTTATATGCTAGCTAACCGTGGCTGAATGAATCGTACACGGTAGGTTTTAGTGAGTAAATGTATATTTTATTTTCGAACTCACTGCCTTGTGATTGATTGATTGATTGATTGATTGATTGTAGCCTTGAAAAGTAGTCCGGTTCTGTACACAGAATGCCCAGATATGTATTTGAAAACTGCCATATAACGGAAGATAATGATGTAGGTGTATATCAAGCTACGTGGTGCAGCCACGGGACTTGATCAACGGATCACCCAAGGTTTGCTGAATGAAACTTAGCCTTATCCGGCAGTTGTGTATTCGCAAGCGCTGTAAGATGGAAGAATCTAATCCAGTATAATAAACCACGTTTGATATCCCTCTAGAAATTGTGAAAAATGACTCATTTATGATGACATGTGCGAATTTTAATTTAGTCAGATATAATAGAACTATTGCTTTCCTCGGAACACTAGAATAACTGCGGACTTAGGCTTCGTAATGCATGATACCAAGCAAGTCACCATTGAAACGGACCCACGAGTGAAACGGCATCTGCGAAGTTCGGTGATTGTTGCCAGATGACGATTGAATTGGTAACCATGAGTTGTCAACTGGAAGCCTACTACACGAACATTAAACACCAGTATTGGGCATTTTCTGTGCAGTCTGAGTTTGAATTACAATGTTAGCTAAGGTGCGACAACAAGTTCTGAGAGAGAAAAAAATCAGGAAAGCTTTGCTTTGGTACAAAGTCTTTCTGTCTTTTATTCGGGTTTATTTGTATACCCACTCGAAAACCTCTTCGTAAAACATCATTAGAAGTGAAGCTCCGCCCCACCCCACTTTCCTTACATTTCATTATTTTTCAACGGTTTTCTTAAGTACACAGCGTTATCGAAGAGAGCGGAAAGATAACATGAAAATAATACAATTAAATGATTAATTAGAATGTAAAAGTTGCACAGGAAATTGCTGTTAAGCTGAATAAAATACAGATAAAACCAGCAGTTGGAATTACCCTGCAGCACAACCTGTACGCTGCATTGCATTGCATGTATTTGATTAATTGGATTTCAAAAGAGCAAAGCTTTTTTTTTTTTGCTTTCTTTGTGTCTATCTCTCTTTCTTCTGTCTCTCTTAGTTTCTATCTCTCTCTCTTTGTTTCTGTTTCTTTATCTTCGCTTGTTTGTTTGTTTGTTTGTTTGTTTCTTTCTTTCTTTCTTTCTTGAGCTGGCGGTCTGGAAGATGAACCAGCCAGTATTGAAGCCATATCAAATCACCATTTATCGTCAAAGACAGTAACTTTTTATCTTATTCTTAATGTCGTTTCATTTACAATACATTTACGTAAAAGTAGCTCCGTGAAGAGGACTAGAAGTGAATGAAAGCAAGAGCCGTCAGAGACCGGTGATGCTCTGTTTTACGACTATACAAGAAATATCTTTAAAGAAGATAAATTTGCCAGCAAATAGTCAGGGACCCTTGAAATAAACATGCCAACAATTTTGACCAATTACAACTTTCTATATCAGTGCCAAAAAGTAGGTCAAAAGCCATCACATTCAGCTACGCCAAAAAGATAGCCAAGCTGTCAGAGTAGGTTGTACTCTCTCCACATAGGCAACCATTCAACCATTTATATTCAATAACGGAAAAAATCAAAGACCATAACACACAGGCAAATGAAGTATATGTATAAAAGGCTGTCAATATGCCAATGTCAACCTATGGGGTATCTTCCCATGAAGTTGCGTTGAATTCCAATCAGTGATCGCCAAGAAAAACCGTAGAAACATAGTTCCGTGACTGTGAAAAGAATCATCGAACCAGAACATGTTGAGAATTTGCGGATGTCCTCCTGGGAAGGCTTTCCGTTAAGTTTCGCTGCATGTCACCCCGTGGTTGCCGAGCACGAAAACGAAATTGTGGGAATTGAAAAGTTCAGTTGCATTAACTATGACAGGACTCATTAAAAAAGAATATGCTGACAATATTCGCATGTTTGCCCTATAGGAAAGTTTTCCATGCGATTCTCTTGAAATTCATCTGGTGTTTGCTGAGAAATAGCACGAAAAACGAGATTTTGGGCCAAAGATTCATAGGGGCATTACTAGGGACTTCTCATGGAGTTTTTTCTTTTTAATTCCAACTTAATACATGTAGTTGCTAAGAAATAGCGCGGAAAAGAAATTGTGCACGCACTAAGGGATGGACGGACGGACGGAAGGACGATGCGGGATCCGTATCAAAACAACAATAATAAAAATGATGATAATTAATAGTAAAATGATGATCTCTTTTCCGTGACGCGCAGGTTTTCTTTGTTCCTTTCTAGCTGTCAACAAAGATATTTACGATATTTATGCCAATTAGAATATTATCTGGTGTCTCCTCTGCGAACAACTGTTGTGTTAAAAAAAAAAACATCAAATGCACACGCCACGACTACGTGACTATCTTCGGTATATCGACAAAGAATAAATCTGGCACGTTGTTATCGAGCCGAAAAAATTGTAAGTGACAGAAAAATGCATACATAAACCTACTAAGACACCTGTTATGATACATAGGCCTACGTCTGAACGATTACTTAAAAGATTAACCCTTATGCTACTAAATGCGACTCACTGACCTCTTACGGACAGCGCAGATCAAGATCAGACTGCACAGAACCTGCAGTCTGATCTTGGATCTACGCCGTCCGACAAAGAGATATTTTTCTCCAAAATATGTTGGAAATAAAATTAGTCGGGTTATTACTATCGCCTTGAAAGTTTTATTTAACTTATTTAGCAGGATAAGGGTTAATAAGCATTAGGTTCTCGCAATACAAACTTCTAGCGCTTAGAACAAATACAAAGTTAAAAAAAAGTTTACTCTGTGGGATCCTGTGTGGCTCCATGGCAAAGATGTAAGATTTGCAACCCGTAGGCTCTTGGACAAGACAGAACCCCAGTCTAGTTCTGGTAAAACCCTTAACACACATTATAGATAAGTGAACCTGCCACAGTGATCTGACTGAAAAAATGCTAAAATCGGAGTAAACACCATAAAACCGATCAATCAATCAATCCAGAAAACGACCGATCTTTCCATTATCCATCGACCGATCCATCCATCCATCCATCAATCAATCAATCAATCAGTCAATCAATCAATCAATAGTACAGGACTTTAAAACAGGAGGTAACTCGTCCGATTCCCGGCTCGGCTAATTTCTTTGCTAGGATTGATGATAGTCATTGCGACAGGATTCATTCCTCTCTCACCGCTGACCATTGTTTCGACAATGGCATTGTGGAAAAGCAGCCAGTAGCTTCGAAAGAATATTGTGCGAAGTATTGGTAAAAGAAACTCCAGGAAAGCATGGATAGGTGCACTGGCCGCCGCGATATAACTGAAATAATGTTGAAAGCGGCGTTAAACACCATTCAATCAATCAATCAATCAATCGATCAATCAATCAATCGGTCAATCAATCAGTTGTTTTCTAGTGCTACAAATGTACGTGTTTGGAATAGGAACTAGGAGATAACGTAACAAAATATGCAAGAACAGCACAATGTTCAGCGTGTGCATCCATGTACATTATTTTGATCCCATTCTGCTTCAGAAAAATTATATAAGGTTTTTTGCACCAAAAAAACGGTTCGTAGCCCATGTAAAAGATTTTAAGACAATGTTCAAAATGCAAATTGTGTAATGTTAGAACAGACTTCGAGACTATTTTCCAAATTCTGTGGAAATAAATGTCAAGAATCATCGAAAAGACATCAAAGAGATGATACATATTTGCATATAGATATGTTCTTTGATGGAACCTTTCAACTACTTAGGAAACCTAATAAATAATCGAGGCTCTGGCAAAGAGAGTTTTAATGCATCTCAGTGATGCTTTTATACCAAGCAAGTCATTACATAATCATGGATCACTAAAGTCCATTTTGATCAATAACCAACTCAATCACGAGGCAAACTGGTCCTTTGAAAAGTAGAAAAAAAAAATAAATAAATGAATAAAATAAAAATGGCAAAAATTTTGGGCCCATGTCAACCTGGATTGCGCAGGCTGATCTGAATCGATTTTTTTTTTTTTTTTTTTCCCCAGATACTGTAAAACCCCTTTTCACAGAGCATGACAAACATCTTTAACATTTGACGCGGCTGAAAACGCAATCCCGTTGCAGGTTAAATTGTTTCAAATAGTTCGGACTGAATTAGCAGCCGGCGTAGACTCTATCAGACTGCACAGATACACCGCCCGTAAAAATTCTTCAGTCGCCTGTGGTGCAGGTACAGATAAATATGCCTTCGAGTGGAAATTTCGCTAGACCCACTTTACATGTATATGTAGTATAAGAGAAAGAGGAATCTTTTTCATAGAAAATTCCACGCTAATGTATCGGTGATATGACTGGAAAACTGTTGAAAATGCAAAAAAAAAAAATGCCAAATCCTCTGAAACTGGTGTAAGAGCAAATCTGCTTACTCTTGTAAATATTCGAAACTACTTTATGGTTGGTTTGCAAACGCATGCCCGTTTCTGACCAATATATCAAATTAACCGATGTATTCGAGTCAACTAACGTTCCAATAACCAACTCTTCCCTGAAACCGGGGTAACAGTAGCCGGCAACGGTAGTCATTGGCTTAGAGAGAATGTTCTGCGTAGCATTTATAAAAGAAACACCGGGGAATTTACTGATATGTTCTAGTCACTCTGTAGTATCCTTTTGTAAGGCACTGAAAAGCCTTTGCATAGTTGTAACTTAACCACAGAAAGATAATAACAAGTGGAATGGCGCCGTGATTGGACTGAGATTCTGTTGAAAGCCGCACATAACGCTAAAATAGAGGACCCTACATGAGTATTTATGTACTATCATTTTATTCAAACGAGTTTACTAAGATTGTTCGACGCGAGCCTTGGCGAGCGTCAAACAAATGTTAGTCAACGAGTTTGATAAAAATGGTAATACATAAACACGAATGTGAGATTCTATTTATTAAGAAGATAGATCTGACATTTACACCGAAAATTGAATGAAACAGTTTATATAGAGTAAATAGAAAGAATTCTACAATTTATTGGTTTTAGATACGTTTCTCTGCATTTCTTGTTGTTATTAAACATGAAAACCATACAGCTTTTCTCGTGTAGACACCTTAGCAACAATGACGTCATTTTCCCGCGAAGTGGCGATGTGGTACAAATTCCAGCACATGCTGTGGTTGTTTTCACTGGCTTCGCACTCTCATAACTCCAGATTTTCCTCCCAAAAAACGATAATACACTAGTGAATTATCGAAAATAAGTCATGGGTTTCATACACTGCTGGAGGTGGTTTTATATAAAAAAAAAAATAAACAAATCAAGGACTAGATTTCCTAGACTAGCACAATGATTTGTAAAGACGTCTCCGTCAATAAAATTCTTGCGCCATAAAAGCGACTCTTTTGACCCTTAGCCTGCTAAGCGCGACTCAAAGACCTTTTGCGGACAGTACAGATCAAGATCAGACTGCACAGAACGTGGATCTTGGATCTACACTGTCCGATCAAGAGATATCTTTCCGTTCCCAAAAATGTCTTTCAAACAGTAGAACTTGAGTTTTTACTGTTGGCTTGAAAGTTTCATTTCACTTATTTAGCAGGATAAGGGTTGAACAAGCAAAAACTAAATGAACACGTAAACTGAACGGCAACAAGGGACCGTTGATTAATTTCCCTACTTTCACTGTAAACATGAACCGCGTGAGATGTCTAACGCAGACGACAAAAATATTGTAGAACCTATTTATAAAACTTGAAGGAAAATGTTGGACAGATTTCCCCGGGGAAGATTCCTGCTTCAGAAAGTTCCCCATTATTACCCATAAGCGAATGTCCAGAGCAAAGCTCTGTATGTTTGGTTCACTGATAATCAAATAAGTATCCATACGGTCTCTCGATCGATGGTCAATTATTTAGTATGCTGTAACATGAGGGTATACAGACGACAGACTGAATTAATTTCAGTAAGTAAGCAGTCGGCGAAAAAAATACGACATTTGTATTTTCCTACGTGGTATTTGTGACAAAATTACTTCCCTTAGGTATGCCAAACAATGTGATTTATAGCAGTCTCTATAGTGACATTCTACAAACATTTTTCACAGGCAAATACTCAAAATTATTTCGTATTTACGACTTCTTACTCCGTACTTGCGAAATATTGTATTTACGATATGCTATTTCGTCATTACAAAACAATTTAGAAAATTTGCATATAAAATATTTTGGTAGAATGTAGATCGAGGGGTTCCTCAGTGTTACGGCTAGTTTAATTTTTTTATACAATTTATTTTTTCCCTCAATTCTTATTTAACTTCATCAGCAAAGTTGGTCACACACAAAGTACAAGAGAAAAACATGACGGCAAGTTTCTTTTTTCCGCAAATTAGACCGAATAGGTTTTTCATTTTATGACTGAATATACGTTTGTTATGTTATCACACACCTACCCTTATTGTCAGTGTAATAACAATCGAAGCCAGCTTTGCGGTAACACCATTTGGGATTTTCTAAAGAGAGCTTTCCGATTTTCAGATTATCTACATGTATTTTCCAACTTACTTTCAGCGTAATATAAAAAGTGCAAAGTCTGAATACGAGTAATATAAATAATTTGTGGAATATATATTTAACGGCAAGCTAGATTTTTAAACCATTGGGCACTGAGTTCGAGTCCCGGCTTTGCCAAAAATAAGTTTGAGGATTTTAAAAAGTCATTTTGATAGGATGCATTCTTCTCTCATAGCCGTATGCCTGTGAATTTGGGTGAACGAACCGATGCCAACGTGAAATAGGGCCAATGGTCAAGGATTCTTTTCACAAAATCAAGACAGCTCTACGACAATTCTGTTATTATTTTGGTTCAGGGTCAAATAACATGAGGTAATCATTAGTTGTGATAATGATTTGTTCACATAATTTTCACTCTTTAGAAGAACGTCATAGATATCCAAAAAAAAAAATGAAGCGATCAAGATGTGAATCAGTTCCTATACTGATTAGATACCGCTGCAGTAGCCCTAGGGTAGCGATGGATACTACTAAACTGACCATAATAGCCACTTCAAACTATGGCGGTCGGATATGATTCTCTGTCGGTTAAAGCCACAGGGGGTATTGCATTAAGTAAGTAGTGTTCCATGTAACTTTGAACCAGATTTAATGTGAACACTGGAAAGTAGTCTTGGCATTTGATTCCATCTTTTCTTTACAAGTAACAATGTTTAAACGGAACGAATACTGTGCATTCAGCTTCATTCTCAGGTTTGATCGGAGGGGAAAATCTAAAAAAAATACTAGTATACCATAAAGATTTCCACTCTGTGTGTGTGTGTGTGTGTGTGTGTGTTTTTAACCCGCTCCTTTGGATCATGCTTTTAGTATGATATATAAAATGTCCATGTTTTTTTTTTCCTCTTTATATACATGGAGTATGAAAATGTGTGTGTGAATTGTGTCCTTCTGTTTTATAGATTCATCTTAAATTGGGAAATTTGTCCGCAAAAGGTTCTTTAAACTTCGTATGTGAACCATTACAACCATTACAAGTAATGTTTACCACATATTATTTGACCCTGAACCAAAATAAAAAAAACAAACAAAATTGCCGTGGAACATTCTTGATCTAACAAACATGACAGACCTCCCCAAAATGGAGAGATCGTGATGGAATCACTTCCGATAATGATCAGATACCGCTGCAGCTACGCTCGGGTAGCGATCGGTACAACGCAGTGGACCTTAATCGCCACCTAAACCCTTCAAAATATGGCAGTCATATATGACTTTCTGGAGGTTAAAGACACTTGGGGTATTGGAGGAAGTAAGTAGCGTTCCTTGGAAGTTTCAATCAGATTTAATGTAAACGCTGGATAGTGGTCTCCGCATTTGACATCTTCGTCCCTTTACACGGATAAATACCATAATTGAACGAATACTGTGTATTCAGCTTTATTTTTCTGGTCTCATGAGGGAAATAAAATTTCTAAATACTTCTAATATGACATAAAGATTTTCATTCTGTGTGTGTGTCTGTATCTGTCTGTGTCTGTGTTTCAAAACCATCTCCTTTGGATCATGTCTTTAGTATGATATGTATGAGATGTGATTTTTTTCTCTCTTCTTTTTTCAGTTATACATGCAAAATGAAAATGTGACCGCGTATTTTATTTTATTTTTCGTTATGTCTTCCTTGTTTTCCGATAGATCTACATGCAATGCTGACCCAGATTTCTCTATGAAAATAACTGTCAAAATTGATTATCGTGACAAAACTGCGAATTTTATCATCTTTTAATGAAGAAAATCATGATATACCAGTTTCCTTGCATCTATGATGTGCACATCTGTCAAAGTAGCGAGCAGGCTTCATGTGAATTTCAATGCACATGTACGTGTTGCCCCATGTTTTTAGCACGTAATGAACTATAATTATGGAGATGCGGTCATGAAATAAAAAGAATCTTTCATTCTTTGGCTTTTGAGGTAAAATCTTATTAAATTTGTCCAAAAAAATCTCCTTAGGTTTGTAAAAGCTTACTTAATAACATTTTGTCTAGACTCGTTTAATAAAATTTAATACAAAATGCTAACTCTTGTCAGATTTCATATTTCTTTAAATTATCTTTCGTCAAAGTCTAGATTTAAGTTACACAAACATACGTCAAGCATTGTTTATGTTCAAGGGATAATAGAAAAAGACATAGTGAGAAAAGAACAAACAACGGAAAGTACAAGAACAGAACAGAAAGAGTCGTAAACAATCCCTATGGGAAGAAGAAAAATCTACAAGGCTATTGCTTTATTTTCTCTGGTTTTCAATGTCTTCAACATCTTTTTTTATCTTTTGTTCTGTCTCGCCACCATTGGCTTTATGCTCTTTACTTTCAGTATGATTCTCCTTCTTTGCTGACCCCGTTGCTCAGGTGGTGACTCACAGGGCTTGAAATTAAGGGGCCGTTGGTTCGATACCAGCGACACCTAGATTTGAAGCCTGGTACGGCCAAACTGTTTTAGAATTGTTTGTTATTAGTCACTTCGGCAGGATTCATTAACCTCATCGCTGAGCATTATTTGGCGATGATCATAGTGGCTTGAAAATAATGTTGTACCGCAATCATTAGCACAAGAAACTCCAGTGAAGCATAGGCCTGTAGTTGCAGTGGCCACCGCGATATGAGCCATGCTCTAGCAAAAGGGGGCTTAATGCATCTCCGTGATCCATGTTACCAAGCGAGTCAGTACACAATTATGGAGCAATAAAATCCAGTTTGTATAACAACCGACTGATTCATGCGGTACACTGGTCCACTGACATGCAGAAAATTGACCGACAGCGAAAAGTTTCGGCCCAGGTCAGCCTGCGCGGACTGCGCAGGCTGACCTGAGTCGATACTTTTCGCAGATGCATTAAGCCTCCTTTTCACAGAGTGCGGCTCATATAAACAAAAAAAAAAAAAAAAAAAAACGGCGTTCAGCGCCAAACGAACAAACACTACCGTACCTTATTGAAACACCGATCATTATGGAATTTATCCATATTGTACGAGTGCATTTGGCGTGTAAGGACTTGATAGAAAAACATCAAACTGTTACAGTAAAACGTGATTATAAACAGCGTGGACATATTTGTTTTACATACCAGTATAAACTCTTTACCAGACGGCAAAATTTCAGACTTTTCCCAATTGAAAGCATTTGCAGACAAGTTAAAAGCAGCTTGAAAACTTAAATTTGTCTTTGTACGGGTAAAAAACATTGTTGGAAAAGGAAAAATTGCATGAACGCTTTTACAGCACTGGACAATGTGGTGGATCTTTATTCGATCGTTGGAAAAATTTGTCTAAATCGTTACAATTTAGCAGGCCATTTACGTCCAGAAAATCCCCTCTATGAAAAATGTTTGTGCATATAGATCAATTAATCCTAGGAGGCACCTTTCTAACTTTTGGTTGCACTTGCGGACAGTGCACACATCATGCAGTATGATCTATAGTGTCCGCCTTGTAGAGATAAGAAGGTGGCTATTATGGATCCATAATTATGGGATGGCTTGATTCGTACAATGCATCACGGAGATGCATTAAGCCCCTTTTGCCAGAGCATGGCACATTTGTTTTATTTTGTGTACGAAGGGTCAACGTGTCTGCCAGTCAAATCAAATACTCATCCTGGTGTTCCCTAAGCTTATTTTGCAGACCCACAAATAGTCAATCATTCTTCATTATACTTCCTTTTCGTCTCAAAATATGAATAATAGTAATGTCTGGGACTTTTAACATTATTATTGTGATGATGATGATGATTATTATTATTGTTATTATTATCATTATTATTGTTGTTGTTATTATTATTATCTTTTTTCATATTGCATACACATAATATTATTAATATGGTTTTATTTTCGTAATTAATGACAACTCAAAGTGTTAACTTTTGCAACTTTGTATTTTGTACATTGTGATTGGATTGAATTATTATTATGATTATTGTTGTTATTATTATTATAATTATTTCTACGAAAAAAAAAAAAAAAAAAAAAAAAAATCCGGCATACAGTAAAAAATCCAATGTGTATTGTGATTTCAAAGTTATCTCAAAGAGAATATCTCAAAGTATCGAACAGTCTGATCTTGATCTTCTTTGTCCGAAAAAGTACATGTGCAGTGTTCCCTAACAGCCTGAGGCTAAAATCATAGTCTGTATAACTGTGAAATCTAATGCATATTTGATTAAAACACAAACGCTTGTTTTAATAGTGACTATCTGCACTCTGATCTAGATCTTCGTTGTCTGCAAAGCGCTTTTCGTTGGCCTGGCGTGCAAAAAAAAAAAACACTTTACGTAACTAAGAAATTCAAATCACATTTGATTTTAGCACACATACTTGTTTGGGATACACGCAATAAGAAAAAAAGTTAAAACTAAGCTACACCTGATGCGAATAATCTTGCTTATACAGTGGATCTGTCTCGGTCAGTGACAAGAAACTGGTACTATTCAAACAAATTACAACGATCGAAACAACGACAGAATGCAGTCTAATCAAATACGGGAAAAAAAGATCCAGGCTAATCTAAGGTTACAGCTTGGTATAAAATACCAATCAATCTGGATGAACCTAAACCATGTTCAGCGTAACTAAATCCGTACTTTGATCCCTCCCTCCCACAATCTTTGTCGCTGATATTCTCTTGACTTGACTCTTTATTAAACGATTCAGTGTTTTTAACCTAAACAAGGAAGATGGCTTATGAAAACCTTGCGGAAAAAAGAAAAGTGGTGACCAGGATTTGAAACTTTTCCTTCAATCCTTTCAACGTTTTAACCCTTATGCTGCTCAGCACGACTCGCTGACCTTTTGCGGACAGTGTGAGACCAAGATCAGTGTCCGTATTCACCAACCATTCTCAAGACAATTCTTAGTCTTATTCTCCAAGATTTTCTAAATTTGAAAGTAACACAACTTCTAATTGGCTAAACCAGTTGGTTTAGCCAATCAGAAGCTGTGTTACTTTCAAATTTAGGAAACTCTGAAGAATGAGACTAAGAATGCTCTTATGAACGGTTGGTGAATACGGACCCAGATAGGCTGCTAAGCCCGACCCCCAGGCCTTTTGCTGACAGTGTAGATTAAGATCAGACTGCACAGAACGTGCAGTCTGATCTTGAATCTACACTGTCCGACATAGACATATTTGTGTACAAAAAACTAAATTCAAAATAGCAATTTTCGAGTTTTTGCAATCAGCTTGAATGTCGTGTAACTTATTTAGCAAAGTTGAGGGTTGCAGGACAAAATGCAATAATTCAGCTTGCCGTCTGCAAATGTATCAGTTATGCATAAGTATGACATCTCTTGTCTTGTAAAGTATTCACCTTGTACTTTTTATTTGAAGGATTCTAGAATCGGTAACAAGTGCAATAAATAAAGGCTGTGCTTTATATACTGCCAGTTTGATAGTCTGTCGAGCCGACGATGACGATGTCTCTGATACAGTGGTAAACGCGTTTGTTACGAGATAAAATGAGGCTGTTCAAAGCACCCAATAGTCCAAGGCATATCTTAAATGAAGTCTAAGGTGACATGAAAAGAACTTGAAATCCAGTAAAGACTCTGTGTTCAGAAGGCTTCGAGTATCCTACAATAACCTTTGAAAGCATTGGTATCTCTGGAGTCAATAGAGCGTCAGACAGAGCGATTTATTTCACAATACTTTTCTAGCTCAAACGGCGTGATGTCAACATCTGCGGTTGCTCTTCATGATGTCTTTATAGTGTAGCCTTGGTCCGCTGTACTTTTGGAAACCATGCTCTAAGTGCATTTTTCCACGTGATTTTTATGTCACTGCCAAATAGTATAGTAATGTCTTTCAGAGGTCCCTCTCGTATATAACTCCGTGAACGCTTTCGGTGCCAAATACATGTACTCGACCTTATCCGACGGCTGAAAATACAATCCAGAGAAACTCAGAGCGACTTTTATCTCATAGGCGTGACTAAAGAATCGTAGGTCCAAAGTCAGACGACAAGTTCTGTCCAGTGTGATTTTGATCTATGCCTCAGCAAAAGCCTCTGTGTTCGTCCATGATGGTGATGAAAGGGTTAAAGATTGATTTTGGAGTCCCAAAATAGATTATCATAAAAGAAGCATATACTGATGGCAGATCTAATTTGTCAGCCAAATATAGACATTTTAATGGTGTGCTAGGAATACCTGAAAATACAACCCGAGGGCTATGAAATTTGTTTTTATATTAACCCTTATCCTGCGAAATAAGTGAGATGAAACTTTCAAGCCGATAGTAAAAACTCAAAATTGCTATTTCAAAAGTACCTTTTGGTGAAAAATATGTTCCTCATTCTCTTGATCTACGATGTCAGCAAATGTCCTTGAGTCGCGCTTAGCAGCTTGAGGGTTAAGTCCTTTTTCATCTTCAAATTATTTGTTTAGATTGCTTACCTTTTAAATGTTTTTCACTAATACAACAGTGACATTTACTTACTTGTGTCTTTTCCTAAATTGCTCTATAAGTGACCAATATTGCTAAATTGTGTCTCGCCTAAGACGCCCCTCGTGGCCTTGTAACCCTTTGAATAGTAAAAATTTATACAAAGGATCTGACCTAAGTTTGCGATTGATATTCGATTTCATCAAACAAATTTTACAAAAAATGTTATTAAGCGAGACGTTTGAGAGCTTAATAACTTTTTTTTTTTTTTTCGACGCGAATTTGATAAAACTGTATCTCAAAAGCCAAAGATTATTTATCTTATCACATTACTGTATTTCGGAAAAAATATACAGAGAAGTCACAAACCACTTTTCAGGTAACTGTAGCGATACTCATTGATTTCGCTATTGCACTTGTATCAAGATAACTTACATTGACAAAAAGCAAAAAATACCACCACGGATGGCATATCTCACACAACATTTGACTGGGCAACAAGAAACATGAAACCTCTTGGATACATGCACCTATCGATACTATTATGCTCTGGATGCTATCAGTACCGTGCATGTTTGCAGTATAGTTATTTCATCAACAACAACAACAACACCAAAAACCCAGCTTCTTGTTAAAATCAAAATATAACAATAAGAAGGTTCGCTACAGTAATTTGATTTACACTACTGGCGTTTGTGTTGGTCTACCAAAAACAGATTGAAACATTTCACCAGATCTCATGATGATACCAGACATAGAGGAGCCATCGGTCATTGATTTACTTGTGTCTTGCCTCTTTCATACCAGTTTGCTATCCCCAAAGGGTTCCGTTGATACATCGAAGCTTAGCCCTATCCCTCCGTTTTCTTTCCTTCAGGTAACTATCACTTGAAATGATTTTATTATATCTTTAGCGTTTAATAGGAATTTATTCAATGAAGTCATTACAGAGAAGCGGACAGTGCTGGCCAAGGTTTGACTGAACGTATATATGCAAGCTGAATTGTTACGTAAGGTACAATATGAGTAAAAGAAAATTTGGATTTTTTGAACGCTAACAAAAAATGACGCTGCATTTCGAGTACTTGTCGAAAAAGCAGTCCCTTGAGAAACGAATGTAGCAGCGGACTGCTTGTTGAATGCAACTGCTCCTTTTCCAACAAGTTTTCCCATACAGTCAGATTTTTTCCTTACTCTTGCGGAAAGTTTTAACATTCGCTATGCTTTGCCTGAAGCAGTTCTTGATGAGTTTGATATTGGAATATGAAGTAATGGTTTAAGAGGGGTAGCTGCGCGATTTTGTGTATGTTTCAGATGCTCGACGTTCTTGTGTTCCAGTCTCGTTATAACATGTGAAATGTAACTTTCTAGGTTGGTCTTGATGTTCTTTACAATCGTTGACCGACAGTATAAACCCTCCTACCCCATCCTCAGAAAAGCGGCGCAATATTAAATTTTAGTCTGCTAAATGTAACCATCGCCAAAATCTTGTCGGTAAAAAATGTTAATAAGACCAAGGCCATTCTTGGCTCGTCTCACTTTATGGTTGTCAAACATGCAATTGGTAAATAACGATTTGGACAAAAACAATTATCATATTTTAGATTGAAAATGCCTGCCTCCCCCACGTCTCAAAAACTAAAAATGACAGGCAATTACGTCTTTATTTATTTACGTAATGGGTCTGGTATAAAGTCTAAAGTTTCAAGTAAAAAGCTTTGCAGTTAAAATGTCAAATCTTTCCTCAACGTCTCTGAGGTATTTTCTTTTAAGACCCATTAGCTAATAAAGTTTCTCTATGTCGTAAACTTTACTTAAAACTTTATTGCAGTACTTAGAACTCGGTGAAAAGTTTCAAATAAATAAGCCTAGCTCACAAACAAAGTTTGGACAAGTCATCCTTTACTCTTCACCAGACGACAAAATATCATACCCATCACAAAGTTAAAGCTGTGCAGACGACAAATTAAATGTGGCCAAAGCAATGACATTTGTCTTTAAAAGGGTAGAAAACGTTGGAATGGGAGAAAATTCTGGTAACAGCATGTTCTCCGTTTTCCCACAAATATTTTCTAACGTTTCTCATTCAGGGTCGTTCGAACACAGGATTATTTGGCAAGGTGTAAAGGCAAGTTCGGTTTGTCAACGAGCTTCTTACTCTGGAATACTCATTTAAAGCCAACTAGGCTGATGAGTTGTTTCAGAGATGAAGATTGATGTTTTCTTCTCCTCGTGCAAGTGAATGCTTGTCCCTAGGTTAAAGAACCTTGGATTGTTGTCTTTGGTATTTATACGGTTAACTGCATATACATAAAAACCGACATCAAAACATGGTGGTTGTGGCCATATAATTAATCTCAACTAGAGCTCTTGGACTTTTTAGCCCCATAAAACTATGAAGGTGATTGAATCGAGTGAATATTAGAGAACAAGACATTCCAAATATTTTTATTTTTGTTTTTAGAATATCTCTTGAAATAGTGGACACTGAAGGTCCAAGATTAGGCTGTACGTTCTGTGTAGTCCGATATTAATCTGTGTTGCTTTAATTCCCACTGAAAACCAGATGGTTGAATAGAAGGTATTTCCCATACACAAAAAGGTATACAAGACCGAAAAAAATGTCCCAAGTCATTTGAAACCCCGAGACGATGCAAATGTAATTTTTCCGAGGGCCCAGAAGCAAGATGTCTCGAGAGAGATTAGTCTATGATAAAAGCAGGGCCATCATTCTGCAATAAATATACGAAGATGACATAGGAATGATTGACGATTGTGGCTTTCCTGGTATTCCGACATGACCGATCTGACGTCGGGATTTATTTTAGATGGGCAAATGTCCAAACATTTCGGACATGGTCGTTATTCGGAATAATTTCTTGTGGCATTAGAGTCCGTCTTTGCCCACAATTTTTCGTACCACCCTATTCTAAAATTTCTTTGGTAATTTTATTATTATATCTATAATTGTCTGTTTAGTTTGGAAAAGGACGTCTCAGCAGATCAGACAGTTGGCCTTGTCCAGAATTTAGTGCTGAAGTTAACGACCTACAATGAGTGATTTTCTAGATTTTTTTCCAATATCTTTCGAAGGTGACTCACATTGTTTTCTTTTTCTTTTTTTCAGATCTTTCTCTTGTCCGATTTTTCTTCTTATTTTACGTGTAATGGGTGAATAGTCTGTACATTGATTTGTTTAAAAAAAAAACTTCGTGCAGAGGTGAAGTTATTAATGATAACCTTACGTCTTTAGCTGAACTGTGACTCAAATACATGAAACCGTTGTCACAATAAGTTTTCTTTATACATTTGAGCCATGCTCTGTAAAAAGGAGGTTTAATTCATCTGCGAAAAGTATCGATCCAGGTCAGCCTGCGCAGTCCGCGCAGGCTGATCTGAATCGAAACTTTTCGCTATAGGTTAATTTTCTGCATGTCCTAGGACCAATCTACCTCAAAATTAAATCGGTTGTTGAAAAAAGTGGTTTTCATGAATCCATAATACTGTGATGACCTGCTAGGTATAATGCATCACGGAGATGCATGAAGGCTCCTTTTGCCAGAGCATGGCTCATTTGCATTACAGCTTTCATGTCCTAATTCAAAAGAATTCACTGTAAAAACTTTGAAGATGCACTAAGGTAACAAAAACAAGGACCAACATCAGTGCAGGTATTTCGGCAGGTGGTAGAAAGTGATTAATTAACACCTTCAGCGCAAAATGCAAAAACTGCTGGGGTATTTTTGCGGATGACATAGATAAAGATCAGATTGCAAAGAACCGCCGTGCAGGCTGATCTTGGATCTATACGGTCTGATTGTTTAGTCAAAATTATAAAATAGACATCTTTCTGGGGTTCAGTGGGTTGTCTTCAAAGCCGTAGAAAGGGCTCGAATTTAAACTCTTGGCGCCGAAAGAGCTGATCCTTTACACAGCTTAATAGACAATGTTAAATGATGAGTCTGTACACAGGACAAATATATCTCAAGGTTAGGCCTTCTTTTAACCAATATATCTCGTAAGATATAGGACAATGTAGATTGAATAGCGGGCGGCAGTTTCTGTGCTGTCAGGTCTTGATCTACATTGGCCGCAAAACTGTTGGATTATCCTTATCAGGTTAAGTGCTGGGTACCTACCTGTAAGATTCTTCCCTGTTAATAACATTAATTGTAATAAGTGTTACAGCCTTGCCTCAGATGATTAATTGCCTGATATCGAGGTAGCTATCTAAAAGTTTGAGAAATATGTGCATGCTCTGTGAAAACGGGCTTAATACATCTGCAAAAAGCATCGACCCATGTCAGCCTGCGCAGTCCGCGCAGGCTGACATGGGCCGAGACTTTTTGCTATCTTTAGATTCTCTGTGTGTCAAAGCACCATCCTACCTCATGGTTCACTCGGTTGTTCCATAAAATAGATTTTACATATCCATCATTATGTGATGATCTGATTGATATAGTGCATCACAGAGATGCATTAAGCCCTCTTTTGTCAGTACATGACTCAGTTACATAATTACTACCTACATCGATCACTTTGGGAGAACAAGAACCTGAAACATAAGACGCTACCGTTTCACGGAAGGAGTGCAGTAATATTATACATAATGTCTTAATTACTCCTGTCTTGATTAATTCTGTTTTCAACAACATTTCACGTTATTTGCAGCAACTATCTTCATTTTTGTTAACATGATAAGTACGTTTGGTACGGATCAAGGTAAAAACATACTGAGGTAGGAATGTCAAGATGACAGTTGCTAGGTTCTCCGCTGCTAAGCGCCATCGTATTCAGAAGGCCCTTGCCTAAGGATCACAATACTTCATGGATGTAGATTTATCAAAGCCAACGTAGGAAGCAGACTATTTTATCTGGATGACCTTGTTCTATGGTGAAGGTCACATTTCACAATTGTTTTTAACAAATTACAGACCCTTTCTCATGTACTATTTTACTTGAAGCATTTGTAATGCATAAAATCCAAGAATGACAATTATCTTCTAAATGTGTAATAGACTGTTTATAAGACAAAGTCACCCCACTCTTCACACATATGGTTCAAATGAATCACTGTAAAGGAGAGGGTAAATGAGCCATGCTGTGTGAAGGGGCGGGGTTAATGCACCTGCATAAAGTATCGATTCAGGTCAGCCTGTGCAATCCCTGATTACCAGAATTAGTAAATTTATTAAACACTACAAAAATAGCAATTTGTTACATGTAACACGACACGTTTTGGCAGAAACAGTTCAAAAGCTTAAAATGGAACGAATGTGCATACATACTTATAAAATGAAAAATTGTTTGCCTTATCGTCTGTGTTTAGAGAGATTGACAGTATTGCTGTTCTGGAAAAAACAACAATATGGAACACTATTTTTTATCAACTGAAATTCCGTAATGCAAGAACACGCAAGTACTTGGCATTTTCGACTGTAAGACAAATTAATTTTTATTTATCTTCTCTATTTCTAGCAGACTGGGGATACATTGTGCAATACTTTTTTTGAAATTGTAAAGATTTAAAAGAGTCTTCATACTAAATAAGAGCACAATTGCGTTATATAACCAGATATTTCTCTTAATTCTTGACAAATTATTTCGTAAAACACCGTTTGAAATCTATAAATGTGTGAAAGCAGCAAGTTACTTGGAGTAGCTGATGGTAAAAAGACATAGATATGAGCAGCGACTGCCACCAAATACGTAAAATGCACTGTTGGATAACTGCGTTACAAGTCAAACGATCCTGAGAAAGTCGGTTTGTCTCTAAATCCAAGCCCCATTTCAAATTCCAAGACAAGCTAAGCCTATATATGAGCTATGCTCTGGCAAAAGGGGCTTGCAAAGGGGTCTTTATGCTTCTCCGTGATGTATTATTCCAAGCAAGTCATCACATAGCTATGGATAAAAAAATAATCCGTTGTGTCTAACAACCGTCTTAATCATGAACTAGCATGATCCTTTGACATGCAAAAAATTGACCAAAAGCAAAAAGTTCGACTCAAGTCAGCCTGCGCGGACTGCGCAGGCTGACCTGAGCCGATACTTTTCGCTATTGGTCGATTTTCTGTATGTTAAAGGACCATCCTACCTCAAGATAAAGTCGGCTGTTAAAAAAGTATCTATCATTGATCCACAATTATGTGATAGCTTGCCTGGTATTATGCATTACGGATTTTGCAAGAGCATGGCTCATCTAGTTTGACTTCCAATTGCATTCAACCGCAACGGTCCTAGAAGAGAAGTTTCTGATTGTGGATATCAGATGAATAGGAAGCGTATATGTTCAGAGGTTGGATGTCTCAATCCATTGCCTACATACATTGCTGTGGCTAGGCGATGCCACTGTCAGTGTCGGTTTGGTTTCCCGAGCTGTGCGTTAGTGGACCTACGGTCAAAGAAGAAAATGCTCTTTTAAAACATTATATGAGCCATGCTCTGGCAAAACAGGGCTTAATGCATCTGCGTGATGCATCATAACCAAGAAAGACATCAAGTAGTTAGGGATCCTTAAAATTCATTGTCTAACAACCGACTGTATCATAAGACAGACTGGTCCTTTGACATACAGAAAATCGACCAATAGCGAAAAGTTTCGGTCCAGATCAGCCTGCCCGGATTGCGCAGGCTGGCCTGGTCGATACCTTTCGCAGATGCATTAAGCCCCCTTTTCACAGAGCATGGCTCATACATTGTTATAGTTTATTTAAGAAACGAAATACATAAAATAATCAGGGCACCACGAATTATACTACTCGTAGTATTGCATGGTGACGTCCTATAAAAAAATCTCGATTTGGCTCCCTTCCAACAGATACCAGTAGCGTAAAAAAAGTTATTTTCTTAATGGCTCAAAGGCGTTGGACTGCATTGCTTATTTATGGCCATTTAAAGACTAAAGCGAGCGTTAAAGAGAGGGAAAAAGGCATTCGTCCGAAGATAGAATCGCTGATGCCAGCATTAATTTGTTGTTGAACCGTAAATAAGACTGGCATCTTTACACATCAATCATTCCGCTATCCATTCATGCCGTCAGCTAATCTTTGGCGTCCTGCTTGCAAAGCATGGTGATTATCTAACGGTGCAAAATCCACGACTATTCTGCCCGAAATGTACAGTCTTACTTTTGATCTACACTGTCTGTTACCCGTAGCATTCTTGCGAAATTCTGGCGTCTTTAGACATCAATTATTCCCCTATCCATTTGTGCTGTCACATAATCGTCAGCGTGCAAGGCGCAAGTTTGAATATTTGACGACAGAGTGTCTTTTAACCATCCGTTTGGTGCGCCCCCCTTTTTTTCCGTAAAATGGGGGCCTGCATTCCATAAGCACAATTCGCTTAATGTAGACCGATTGAAAATATCTATACGCATGTCCGAAAATGGGCTTTGTTCCGCCTGCATGAGACTACGTCGGTGGTTTCTGACTAATGACCTGTGTAAACCAGCCCATACTCTTCCTTCGCTTGCGCGTGGCCCCGTTTTTATGAAAAGGGGTTTAACCAGTAAAAAGTGAATTGAACTTGGATGTGGGTTTAGGCTGGGGTTTATGCCTTTTTTTGAATTTCCGATTCGTCAGTCTATTTTCTAGGTAATGCAATCGTGTCCGGTAAGTTGGGATTTAGAATTTTGTATTTGTACGATATTATTTTTACATATTGAATTAGAGAAACCTTAAGGATATATGTAACATGCAATTTCGATGTAACGTCGTACTTGAAAATAAAAAGACACTCACTTGATCCAGATGTATTTTGTTTCTTAGAGTTAAAGATACTGTTATTGTTCTCCCATATAAAAACAAACAGAGGACAATCTTCAGTCATAAGAGAGAAGGTATTTATGCTACTAACACCGGAATGCATGATCAATTTGGAAATGACAACAACAGCAGAAATGTTAACATTCGATCAAAACAAAACAGTATGGCTCTTGGAAGTATTGTGAAAGCGTTTTATTAACACTTAAGCTGCTGATTAAATGAAACGCAAATTTCTACTCAATACTAAAAGGCCAAACATTGCGGTTTCAAAGTTGATTTCACCGGAAATAAAATACCGTATCGGACGGTATAGATGAAAGATCAGGCTGCACGTTCTGTGCAGTCTGATCTTGATCTACACTGTCCGCAAAAGGTCAGTGGGTCGCGATTAGCAGCTTAAGGGTTAATCCCATCACGCGAACAACCTATGACTTTTTTTTTTGTTGTGGTTCATGCGTAATCAAAAAGAAGTACTACAAAAGAATAAAGCCACTAATTATTTATCAATCGACTTCTTCATCTTATCTATTCATCTGCTGAATGTTCTTCGGTTATTGGTTTCATTAATGTCTTTGATTGATAAAGTTGGAGCCAATTGGGTATTGTCTTCTTTTACGCTCTGACTAAATTTATTACCCTACAACTGTAGTAGAGATGGCATCACATGACACGTTATCTTTCGCTCGGCGTTCCATATATCATTCATGCAGAAGGATTATCTTCTGAGATTTGCATCACTCACCATGACTTTATGTGCCATTAAATCCCGGCTTTAGGTTTTAAGTATGTTCACATTATCATTGGGCATCGAATTTAACAAATACGAACGTTAAGCATTAACTAGCGCTGACCAATAGCTTCAAACTTACATTCCATATAAAACGAACGAGGCAGTCAGCATAACCGATAACAGTCGTTTTATTTGATCTCTGCTGACGCTGAAACAGGAGGGAGGGAACCATGGCAATCCTTGTGCTCTTACCTTGTGGCCCCGGATTTGCTATAAAAAAAAAGAAGCACGTTCGTTTATCTTTTTCCGTCCTCCGCCAAACCTTCGCGGGTTTTTTTTTTGTTATTTTTTCCGCACGTTTTGTAACAAAATGGATGTATTTATTAAAGGGTAGCGACAATGTTCGGACTTTCGTTTATTAACATCGGCCGGATATCTCGGATTTCTTTTTTCCTATATTGATCTAAAATTACATTTTGCAGTTTATCTCAATTCCAACACGTAATGTGTCGTGTGTACGACTCTTGCATGCGATACACAGAGGATATTTGTTTTTTCGGTGAAAGATAGATATTTATTACATTGAGTGAACATCATCGGTAATATTTTCACGGGTGAAATAAATTTCGATCTTTCTCCGAAAAAAACAAATATTTTATTTATTTCACGCTTCTAACCCCTATTTTGTTGGAACTTTCGTCGAAATTCGGTTCAGTGTTTTATTTTTGTTAATTTCCCGTGGCGCACCCCCCCCCCCCCCCCCATAACAACGAATTACAATAGTACGTCAAGCAGGAGTAATATAGCTTAAATTACGTCATATTTCCCTCCATTTGAATGGCACGCGGAAATTACCCACTCGTCACAACTCGGCCGATTCCGTACCTACATCTAACCTCGTCTGTATAAAGGAGGCTTCCATTTTGAACTACCAATCACATGATCTTAAACATGGCGGCGCCCCTGTACACGGTGAGGAAACTACATAGACGGAGCCATTGGCTCTGTTAAGGAAATCTTGTGTGGGTTTTTCCGGTCACGTGCGGCGCCGTCAATATCGGCTGTTTCGGTGGACACGAAAACGTAAGTTTTCCATTTATTGTCAAAATTTGATTTTATACTGAACACTAGCGAGAAAAGGGGAATTGTATGAGGGGCCCATGACTTTCAACTTACTTCCTTGTCCGTAGGGAGTTCCAAGTCGGCGCGGTTTTGTCTGAAACACTTTTGCCGTGAGCCACGGCGAGGTAAACAAAGGTCATTTTCTATAATGACCACAGGCTTTCTATTGCTCTTTCTGCATAAATATTACTTATCTAAATGTTTACACCGTCCGAATGTATGAAGTGATTATCTAATCCTTCCCCACTCACGAAAAACAAAATTTGAATCAAAATAAAAAAAATTGAGAAAAAATAAACAATGGCTCCGTCCATATCGGCCGGCTCTGTCTATATCGGCTGGCTCCGCTGTATGAGGGTGAGTTTTAGAAGCGACGTATATGCACAATTGAAACAAAACTCATACACACACTTCAGACATACCTGCAAAACTTTTACAAAGGTTATTCTCAAATATTGGTTTTATTCAGTTTTGCGTCCCCCAAGCTGTTAAACTGGTATTGAGACGAATGGATCGGTAAGTGGGAGGAAACGGGAGTACCCCGGGAGTATCCCGGGAAAAACACCCGACACACCCGCAAGCAGAACTTGGCTTGTCCACGTTGTCCGAGAGTGCCCTGTACCCACAGGGTGATATGGTCGAATGATCAAGAGCACTGAAGTCAACCACTTTAACCACTCAACCACGTGACCGCCCTTTTTGAAATGATAGATGGTTCGAGAAAAGCATCACCATTCCAAAAATAACTTTCAAAAAATCTAACTTTTGACTGGTAAACCCAATAGCGAAAAAAACCTATCGCTTCTAAAACTCGCCCTCATACAGCGGAGCCAGCCGATATAGACAGAGCCGGCCGATATGGACAGAGCCATTGTTTATTTTTTCTCAATTTTTTTTATTTTGATTCAAATTTTGTTTTTCGTGAGTGGGGAAGGATTAGATAATCAATTCATACATTCGGACGGTGTAAACATTTAGATAAGTAATTTTTATGCAGAAAGAGCAATAGAAAGCCTGTGGTCATTATAGAAAATGACCTTTGTTTACCTCACCGTGGCTCACGGCAAAAGTGTTTCAGACAAAACCGCGCCGACTTGGAACTCGCAACGGACAAGGAAGTAAGTTGAAAGTCATAGGTCCCTCATACAATTCCCCTTTTCTCGCTAGTGTTCAGTATAAAATCAAATTTTGACAATAAATGGGAGACTTACGTTTTCGTGTCCACCGAAACAGCCGATATTGACGGCGCCGCACGTGACCGGAAAAACCCACACAAGATTTCCATAACAGAGCCAATGGCTCCGTCTATGTAGTTTCCTCACCGTGCTGTAGATCGCTTAGCAACGACATGAACAACCACGGTAAAGTTATTCACTTCTGTCGATCTGTCGATGAAAGCTCCCAACGGAATTGATAAACCACGCTAAAAATTGAATGTACAAACTGCCGACTGAAATATTCTTAGAAAGATAACGACAGAAAATTTACTCATGTTTTCTTTTTTAAGAGGAGCCTTACAATTTCAATAACGGTGAAGGGGTGTGCTTCTGGAGATGTGCGAAATGTACCGTGTAGGTGCATATCAAGCTACGTGATACAGCCGAGGGATTTGATCACCGGATCACCCGAGGTATGCCGAATGGCAAATTACCTTGATAAATAGTGCACGAGAACTACTTTTTCCGCCTTCAATTGAAGAGTTAGAAAATATGAAATTGGTATTTTCACTGGTCTTAACCATGACATATCAAACCATAATCCACCATTATTTCTCGATAAACTACCGAAAAGCATGAAATAAAATGTTTTAATCTAAGTTTCACTCTTGACCAAACGACAAAATTTAGACGATACTGGTCGATATTGACAGATTTTGGAAGACGACAAATTGAGCATGGCACAGATGATGAACGTCTGCGGAATGGTCTAATACATCGTGGAAAGAAGAAAATGCTTTCTGTTGTGTGAAAAGGCACCAGATGTTTTGCTAAGAAATCGAAGGTGTTGAACACCGAATAGGATCGTTTACATAAACAGAACGCTGTCGCCTAAATGTAAATAAATCATGTGCACCACTGCTTTTTGCAGTTCGGAACTTATTGCATGTCCAGATAACATTACTCAATAATTGCACGTTTGACTGAAGCAAAACAAATAGGGAATCAGACAGAATGCGTGTTAGTCAATAGTCCCGTCTTCTCAATTCACATTGTATTCAGTCGTTTTGAATACGCTATTAATTAAGGATTGTGAAATAGACAGCATGCATGCAGCTATAGATAAAGTATAGTAGACAAAGGCAGAGTACATAATTATTCAACCCTTAGGCTGCTAAGCGCGACTCACTGACCTTTTGTGGGCAGTCTAGATCAAGATCAGACTACACAAAACGTGCAGTCTGATCTTGCATCTACACTATCCGATAAGGATTTTTTTTTTCTCCAGAAAATATGTTTGAAATAGCATTATTCGGCTTGAAGTTTCATGTAACTTATTTAGCCGGATGATGAGTCATAAAAAACAATGCTAAAGATGACTCTGTCATAAAATGTCTCTCCTTTAGGTCAAGTTCAGCTCGGTCAGCAGTGGAACTGTGCTGGAAAGGTCAGGCGCGGGAATGTACCGTTTCCATATGCATAAACATATCTGAATGAAATACTTACGCCAAATTCCAAACAGGAAAAGGCAATCTAATTTGCCTCGACGTTCTGGGTCCGTATTCACCAACCATTCTTAAGAACATTCTTGGTCTTGTTCTTCAAAATTTTCCAATTTTGAAAGTAACACACCTTCTGATTGGCTAAACCGTACGGTTTAGCCAATCAGAAGGTGTGTTACTTTCAAAATTGGAAAAATCTTGAAGAATAAGTCTAAGAACGTTCTTAAGAATGATTGGTGAATATGGACCCTGATAACTAATTTGTGAATTCAGAATTAAAATAAAGTAACAGTAGCTGCTAAAAGTAAACAATCGTACCATTTAGAAGTATTGAAATTATCTAGAATATGACAATCGGTTATTGTGCAGTCGGTCCAAGCGCTAGTCACTGACAGAGAAATTAATTTCAAAACTCGGTTAAAAGTTGCCAGGTCACTCTATCTTGTATTTAAATTTTGTCTAATTTTTAAATTCATTTTTCTGCCAGCGACTTACACTTGGACCGACTACACAATAAAAGATTGTCATCTTTACAATATGTTCAATATTTTGAGGGGTATGATTTAAATTTAAATGCATTTTAATATCTGCATTGTCGTTTGGCCGCTATTGGGCCTTTAAACCGATCGTAAATATCACCATAATAAGCACAGTTTATTTTGCTTTTGCAGGGAGAATGTAGTCTGATCTTTGATCTACATTGTGCACTAATTTTTCATTATTATTTTTATTATTATTTATATTAATATTATTATCGATCTGCAGGCCAAAACGGCCATGCAAACCAAAGGTGTTGAACTGCAAAAAGCTCATTTCATTACTATATCCACACTGATTTCTAAATAACATTAAAACGAAGCGCGGCAGGAGCTAAGAGACGTTTCAAGCTTTCATTTGACAAATGCCGACCATTCCCGTTTAGTGCGATGAAAGCTTGGAAGACCAGTTACCCAGGAGCTGTGCATCAGGACCCAAGCTCGGCTTAACCCTTAAGCTGCCAAGCTACTACTTCTATACTTTATTCAATACTAAGGCCATCGGCCCATTGTACAATGACATGAAATATATATACAAAGAGAGACAAATACAATTAAAACGGTTAAGGGATTGTCATGACTAAATTACGAGGCTAGTAGATAGTGTAGGCTGAGATCGATATATGTAATCAACATATTGATCTGAGTCAGCACTCTCTGAAAATTTGATTTTAGTCTATAATAGAAAGCAAGTTATGCATAATTCTCTTGCAGAACATAACATCTATTGATTAAAATACAGAAAAACGTAAACATTTATCCCTCGAAGTTCATACCAATTACAGTGTAAGCGCAACTCACTGACCTTTTGCGGACAATGTGGATCAAGATCAGACTGCACACAATATGCAGCATGATCTCGGATCCACATGTCCGATCAGAAGACATCTTTCCTCCTAGAATTATTTTGAAAATAACATTACTATTATTTTAAATCGAAAGTTACTGCAAGGTATTTAGCAGGATATAAGTGTGCCTTTTTCACCACCAAATAGATAACGTCGACTCTTCTCAGAGTTATAAAAGTATACTTTAAGTAAAACTGAAATCATCTTTGGTCAACATGTGGTTTCATATCTAGACAATGCAGATTCAAGATCAGACTGCACGTATTGGGTTGTCTGGTTTAGATATGCGGAGTCCGCAAAGCTATCTAAGGCGGTATTGGCAGTGAAAGAGTTAAAAACACCTGCAGTTGATAATTCTTAAAGTGGCTCATATAATTGATTTTTCCCAAAAAAATATGGCAAGCATTGTGGCGAAAAGAACAAAATGCTGGTTACCAGTATTTTCTTCTTTTCCCACAGTGTTTTCGAAAGCCTTTTATTCGCTTAAATAAAACTCGGAAAAGCTTGATAAAAGGTTACTTAAAGCATTTTCGATATATCGGTAAGTTATCTGCCTGTCTCTATTCACTCTTAATTTCAAGCGAATACTATATGCCTTACTATATGAGAAAGAGGCTTAATGCATTTGCGGAATGTCCGCACAGGCTGACCTAGCCGCAACAATTCGCTATCTTTACTTTGCTGCATGTTTGATAGTGTATGCTGGGATCGGCATGTGAAACTAACATGTCGATCTGAGTCAACACTTTCCAGAATTATGATTTTAATCTAGGATGGAAAAACAAGTTATGCGTAATTTTCTTGCAGCTTTATAGGTATCCATGAAAATATTCAATTGTTTATATTTGATTATCGATTAGATCATTCCTACAATTGAAAGCTAGGACTAGGAAATTTGCTATTCTGAGTATTTCTTCTTCTTTTTCTGTTGAAATTATGTGATGAAAACTATCGACGTTTTTATCTCTCAGCCAGGCTTGCTTGAAGTAAAGTTTTCTTAAATAATCGTATGTACTGCAATCATAGAAAAAATGAAATTCGTCATCTACAGCTGTAATGTTTTTCTGTAAACAGAAAGGACAATATCTATATTCTCTGTCAATTCTTAGTTGTCTCCCTTTCTCGATCATTAGACTGTGACATGAGCAGCGGAAGTTTGACAGAGCTTTTCGAAATTTATAGCATAAGTCAATCGATAAATATCTTTCTACATTTAATAAGGACGAAAAGTGTTGAAAATGTTGGCCTTTTGGACTGTCAACGATGTCGCCTTTAATCTTTTGTAAGAAACAGTCAGCTAATCTATCTTTAAAAGTTCTAAGGAATTGCTTATCATCACCTACGTCCTGAATAATCCACACATACCCAAAACCATAAGTAAAAAGTAAATTTTTAATGTGTTGCCCAAGTTTTTCTTCCTGCGTAATCAAGTTGAAGTAAAAGATTGTAGCACTGCTTTGGATATCTACTAGGTTCTAGGTGAACAATTCGGAGCCAAAACTTAACACACTCAGTCATGTACGAGATACAAAGCGGTAGCCGTCCGCATTCACTAAGAGCAAAATTGTCTGCACAGTTTTCGGGCAGTAAACAATATTTTTTGCAGAATTTCGCGAGGGCAGATTCAATCTTTTTATTATAGGTACAGCCCCATATCCCAGAAGCACAGCACAAAATAGGCTTGACCATGGAATCATAGATTTTGAACATATCCTTCGGTGCTAGAAAACCGAATTTTTTCTGATAGAGCAGAATTGTATTACTTGCTTTCATAGCTTGTAAATATAGTTTTTCAACAGTAAGGGACCATGACAATTTTGGGGTTAAATAAACGCCAAGATATTTGTATAATGAAACGACTTCTATTCGTTTGCCCTCGAGGAACCATTTTTCAGTTTCTTAATGAGCCACCATTTCTAACAACGATTATTTTTGTTTTTTCAGTGTTAATTTTCATACTTAATTCGTTACAATAGTTTGAAATTGAGTCTATTTGCCTTTGTAAGCGGCAGACTGTGTCTGCGAAACTGGACACATCGTCTGCGTACATTAAAGCATAAAGAGACGAAACATCTTCTGAGATATAGACACCTTCGCCACAATTATGTTGTAGGTACTTGGTTAGATCGTTAACAAGGAGACTGAATATTTTTGGACTCGTGACACAGCCTTGTCGGGTTCCAACCGAACACTTGAAATATTCCGTTAGCTTATTATTACATTTTACACAAGATTTAGTATTTTGATATAGTGATTTCATTATTTGGCAAAATTTACGGTTAATATTATTTCTTTCAAAGGATTTCCATATTTGCGAATGTTGCACATTATCAAAAGCCTTTTCAAAGTCAATGAATATACAATAAAAACGGCCACCTTTTTTGGTAAGATATTTTTTAACAACAGCCATTAAATTGAAAACATTATCAATGGTCATATATTTTTGTCGAAAGCCGGCTTGGCTTTCATCTAGTACATTATTTTCCTCGCACCAGTTATTAAGACGCGAAGATAGAATACCCATGAATATTTTACATAATGAATCAATTAGGGAAATGGCTCTGTAATTATTTGGGTCGTTTCTAGACCCCTTTTTATATATTGGAGTAAAGCGCGACTCGCTGACCTTTTGCGGACAGTGTAGATTAAGATCAGACTGCATAGAACGTGCAGCCTGATCTTGGATCTACACTGTCCGGAGAGATTTTTCCCCAGAATATACCTTTGAAATTCCAACATTTGAGTTTTTACGATCGACTTGAAAGTTTCATATCATTTATTTAGCAGGAAAAAGGTTAAATTCTCTTCCGGCTTGATTACAGCCATTGCTTCCAGACTTCCATACCGTCATAGTAGTAGTATAGGAGGGTAGACCTCGGACAAAACGCGTTTTGTCCGAGGTCTACCCTCCCTGAGTGCCATTTTGTCCGAGGTCTACCCTCCCTGAGTGCCATTTTTGTCCGAGGTCTACCCTCCCGAGCAGAAAAAATGCCGCATCACTGCAATTTTGGCGTGATTCGGTTTCCGCGACATATGAATACAATAATAAATAGTCCGTTACTAGTCTCGGGAGGGTAGACCTCGGACAAAAGTAGTTCCGGCAGTTGGTTCAGGTAGAAACCCTCGTTGGACTTAGTCTTTTTTGGAGGGTTGATCTTTCTCTCTCTATTACCGTCGGACTTAGTCTTTTTTCCACAATTGGATTAAAAAGTAGTTCCGGCTGATGTAAACAAGTAGTTCCGACTGATGTAAACAAACGTAAACAAACGTTTTGATTGGTCGAGACGTTTTCCCGCCAAAATTCGATGGGTTATTTCCCCTTTTCAGCTTGGATCAAGGCAAAGACCATTGTTGGACTTAGTCTTTTTCACAATTGTATTAAAAAGTAGTTCCGCCTAATGTAAACAAACAGGTTGGTTCAGGCGGAGGCTATTGTTGGACTTAGTCTTTTTTCCACGATATGGATTATATTCTCTACTTACGCTGGGCCAGGCAGAGAGCATCGTTGGACTTAGTCTTTTTTCCGTCTTTGTTCGGCTGAGAGCTGTTGTTTCTCTATCACCGTGTTGGACTTAGGCTTTTTCTCTGTCATCGTTGGACTTAGTCTTTTTTCTCCGTCTTTGTTCGTCTTATCCTTTCTCTATCAACGTTTGACTTAGTCTTTTTTCACCACAATATGGGTTATTTTCCCCTCCTCAGCTTGGTTCAGCCAGAGATCATCGTTGGACTTAGGCTTTTTCCGTCTTTGCTCGTCTATCTTTCTCTACAACCGTTGGACTTAGTCTTTTCTTTGGCTCCTAGCAATATGATCTTTAGACATTACCTAACTATATGATCTGAGTGTGGGTTTTTTCCGACATTTCCCGGAAATCACTTCGTCTAGACTTACCCAACCTTAGGTTTTATTCGTCCCTAGTTTCATTCGTCCCTAGTTTTTAATCTGCAAATCTTTTTTAAAATTGTAAAAATTTTTATCCGAAAATTTTTATCCGAAATTTTTAAGCGTAAAAATTTTTTCTATCGCTAAAATTTTCTCTGTAAGATTTTTTTGAAAAATTTTTTTCTCTGCAAGATTTTTTATTTGAAAAATTTTTTCTATCGATAAAAAGTTTTTCTCTCTGCAAAAAAGTACAACAACACATCTACAAAATTGACAATTGTTAAAGATAGATTTTTTAAGGTTTTGGTTAGTCCTGAAAAGGACTGTTTTTGGAGATTAGACTGTCTTTTTTCCTCGTCTAATGACAGCAACCAAAATTTGCATGACAGATGGGACAACTTCCAGTTCTTCTTGTGATTGTCATTGTACCATCCTTCGTGGTGATCTTTCTCCCGAGTTCAACGTCAACTAATATGAGCTCTGGAGTTGTTGTCTGCATAAACAGCTCAAGTAATTTTTCTCCGAGCTCTCTGTATGGCTGTGTTATCTGCTCTAGATGTCTTTGAACTGCTATGAGTTGTCTTCTTAATACCAACAGATCTTCACCAGCATTTAAATAGTCTTGGAGAGCATCAATTATTTGATGGTTTATCTGTTCCATATTTTGAATTCTTTTTTCGTTTTGGTTACTTTATGATTTATTCGTCTTACTCGAGAGAACGAGAGTCGAATGACTATAGAAGAAGTTCACTGATTTTATAGCTTGGCAGAGGGATTGACCTACTTTGACTTGGAATTAACGTTAACCAATCGTTAGTTTCGTTACATTTTTTGGAACTGATACTCTTAGACATTGTAGATAGATCATATAGTACATTATGTTCTATCTACATGCTCTCGCCCACGTTCGCGCTTTTAATTCTAACGTGAAGTAGGTCAATCCCTCTGTCAAGCTATAAAAGAGCCAGCATTTTTATTCTTGTATTAACTCATTTCACGATGAAGTTATCAAAATTCTGCTGTGGGCTGTTTGCCAGCAAGAAGAATAAGAAAGAAATGAAAGAAATGAAAGAAAAATGGGAGCAAGAGGCCATGGAAAAGAAAGAAGACGAGGCAGAAGAAAGGAAGAGCCTAAAGCATAAAGCTCTTCGGGAGTTCTTCGCAAGACGAGGGTATGAGTTTTATACTCGTACCCCAATCGTCAAGATGGGTAATATTTACCCGGACTTATCAGAACTGATACCGCCAACAGAGCATCGCGGTTGGCAGAATAAATTAATGAGAATGTATCCTTCATTGAAATGGTGAAGAATACGTTCTCTTTATTTTTAAAAACAGTCCTTTTCAGGGCTACCCAATACCAAGAAAGTTTTACTTTCTTCAAATTGTCAAAAACAAAAAAAGTCAAGTCCTATATGTTTTTATATCTTTTATTTAAAACTTTTTTATTTAAAACTTTTGTACAATAATCATTACAATGAAATTTTTATTTAAAACAATGAACTGGTAAAATATATACAATGAAACATTGAACTGTAGAAATATTTGAATCTTTTTTTTGAAAACAGTTCTTTGAAACAGTTCTTTGAAAATGTTAGCACATTTTTACAGACACGTTTTTCTTTTTTTCTTCGGGATGTCAGGTTCACATTCACTCTTGCGTTTCCTCTTACTGTTTCCATTATTGTGTTCGTCATTGTTATTTTTCAACACAATATCTGGACAGATTTTTGCGCCATGTTTTTTTGTTTTGCAGAAGAAACAGTTCTTCTTTTTCTTTTCTCTTTTCTCGTTGATTTTCTTTTCTTCAGATCCTGAAGATTTCTGAGATATCTGTTCGTTGTTTTGCTCCTCTCCAGACAGCGAAGAGGGTTCATTGTTTTGATCGAGTATAAGAGTATCCTCTGAAGAAAGTTTATTTTTTTGCGAACTTTGTTGCGGCTTATCATGTATTTCTACTTGAATTCTACAGATTTCTGTGTCGTTGATTTCTGTGTTATCATGCTCCATATTTTCGATCTCCTGCTCGATCTGATTTCCTATCAATGAAGTTGTAGTCTGTGACGATTTTGTCTTCCATTTATTCTCGTCTACTTTATAGGATAATAGAGCCCCAACGTATTTCATATGTTGGAATTCTCTCCCGGTTTCCATTGTTGGCGAAATTTTAACATCGTGACTGTAGGGGTCCACGAAGACAGAGACGAATCTCCACATCATTTTTTCTTTTTCTGGACATTGTCTAGCCCAATGTCCTGATCTGTTGCATGTAAAACAGATATTCGTTGTCATATCACTCACTCCATGGCGCTTGTCGAATGTTGCTTGATCCAGGACTCTGGTGATACGATAGGTATCTTTTTCTGCAAAATGTTGGTGGGATAGAAATGATCCCACGTAGTTCCCAGTATGGTAGACTTGATATCTTGACGGTATATTGGTGATCTCATAGTCGTGAGTGTATGGGTTAACATACAGGTACATTCTCTTTGGTGTTGTACTTTGTAGCTTGAACCCACTCATTTTTTCTACCAGTTGTCCTGTTTGAAATCTTTCCAAAGAATGATGAAGATTTCAGTCGTAACGCCTCTTTTTATACACTCTTGGTCTGAAAAAAGATATAAAAAAGCTAGGATTTTTTGAGTTCTGGGACATTACTTGACTCGCAATCGGTCATAAAACCATGTCTAAAAGGTTAGTACCGTATTCAGACAGTACAAGTGACGATGAGACAATTCAACCAATGTCAAAGAAGAGAAAAAAATTACTACCGGCAAAGAAAAGAAAAAGAATCCTAGTCTATCCAGATAGTAGCAGCAATGGTGAAAGCGATGATGAGAAATTTCCACCCAAAAAGAGAAAAAGTTTACCATTGAAAAAAGAAAACGATGGTGAAGTCAAAAAATCTTTGAAAGAAGAAAACGATGAGAAATTTCCACCGTCAACCAAAAAGAGAAAAAATTTGAAAGAAGATAAAAAATCTTTGAAAGAAGAAAGTCATGCTGGGCTATTTTTACCCAAGAAAGAAGAAAGTGGAGACAAAAAATCTTTGGATATGAAAAGTCTATACGCCTTAAAAGAAGTGGGAAAAAAGAAGTCAAGAAAATTCAATACAGATTCCCGTGTGCTGGCGGCGTGCTTTAAGAAATTCGATGAGTTACAACCCCAACAACTGACTGCCTTATTCGACGATGTTATCCAACAAATCGTTCAAAAGTTAAAGGCTGAATCGAGGGATATGATCAGAATTACCATCAATCACCGTTCATTGGATATGGGGATTCATATACCCTTTCTATATGTGGAGGAGTTGGAGAGTCATACTATATTGGACGAGATTGAAAAAGTTCTACAGTCGAATGAGAAATTCGTCTTGAACGATGGTCACATGACATTCGATATCACACATACGGTACCCCCAAGTGGAAGTGGTAAAAGAGTTAGGGGTACAGAAATATTGGATTCAAAAGTTTTCGCAAAGAAGAAACAATCGATTATTGAAATTAATAATGAAGATCATCTATGTTTTGCAAGAGCTGTTGTTGTGGGGATTTATCACCATGAACGTGAAAACACCCAAGAATGGAATCGAAGATGGGATATCATCAAAAGATCAAACAGACCGCTTCAAAAGATTGAAGCCGAGAAATTGATGAATGAAGCTGGAGTTTCGTCAACACAACCTGTAGGACCTGAAGAATACAAAAAAATTCAAGATTTCTTGTATGAAAAAGACTATGTTATTAAAGTCCATCAACAGCAATCGAGAATGGAAAAAGTGTTTGAACATCCAAAAGTGAAAGATAATAGTAAAATCATACATTTGTACTATCATCAAAAACACTATGACTACATCAAATCCATTACATCATTTCTTGATTGTGGTTATTATTGCGAGTTCTGTGATATACGTTACAGGAATCGGGAAGACCATGTTTGCTCAAAGATCTGTAAAGGTTGCTTTCGTACTGGAAAATGTCCATCGAAATCAAAAGAGTATGTCTGCTCCAAGTGTCATAGATGTTTTTTCAGTGCAGAATGCTTGGAAAAACACAAAACACTTCAAGGTAAAGAGAAGAAGACCATTTGTGAATTAGTGAAACTCTGTTCAAAATGTGGAGGCCAGTTTTTTGTCAGAAAGAAAAATCATGTCTGTAAGGGAAAGAAAAAGTGTCATCTCTGCAAGAAAATAGTTGACTTCTCTCACCGCTGTTTTATTCAGCCTTACCAGAGTAAGATGAAGCATGACAGTGACGATGAGACGAGTTCTTCTGTAGTCAAAAAACCTTTGTTCATTTTCTTTGATTTTGAATGTCAGCAAGATACAGGGATACATATTCCTAATTACTGTATTGCACACCGAGCCTGTGCTGAATGTATCGATAAACCACTTGATTTTCATTGTTCCACATGTAGTGAATTCGAAGAAGGAAGAGAAGTTATTTTTCAAGGAAAAGAAACTTTGAGTCAATTCTGTAGCTGGCTCTTTACAAAGCATCATAAAGGAATCATAGCTATTGCCCATAATCTCAAAGGTTATGATGGTCAATTTATTCTCAATCATATTATCAATGTTGGGATGAAAGAACCAGAACTGACTATGAATGGGAATAATATTTTGAAGTTAGAATTGAATGGTGTGTGTTTGATTGACTCCTTCAGTTTTATGAACTTTGGTCTGGCAAAATTTCCGACTACATTTGGACTTCAAGAAATGAAAAAAGGCTACTTTCCTCACTGGGCAAATACAGACGAATTCTGGGATTACGTTGGGCCATACTTGGATATGTCTTATTACAAGCCCGATTCAATGTCTGAAGAGGCTCGATCGAAATTCATAGTCTGGTATAATGACAAAGTTCAAAATGGTGAGGAATTCAATTTTCAAAAAGAGATGGAGATGTACTGTCGATCGGATGTTGATATCCTAAGACGAGGATGTGGTGAATTCAGAAAGTTGTTCATCGAACAGAGTGGAATTTGTCCATTCACAGAGGCGTTTACTATCGCCGGCGCCTGTAACAAGATTTGGCGAAAAGATTATTTACCAAAAAATCAAATAGCCATCATTTCAAGCAAAGACCCAGTCAGACGTCGGTTTTCTATGAAAGCAATACGATGGATTCAAAGTATTGCTAGGGAAAAAGGGATTCATATTCAACACGGTAAAAATGGTGGTGAATTTCAAATAGGAAGATATACTGTAGACGGTTTTCACCGTCAATCAAACACCGTCTATGAATTCCTCGGGGATTTATTTCATGGCTGCCAGACATGTTTCAAGGATCGAAAATATATCAATCCCATCAATGGAAAAACAATGGATGAATTGTACAACAATACCATTGAACGATTAGAAACCATCAAAAGAATGGGATATAACATCGTGACCATATGGGAACATGAATTCGATACCAAGATGAAGAAGGACAAAGAGTACAAAAAAACCATTGAAAGTCTATATCCGAACTGTGACCCCATCGAACCAAGAGAGGGTCTGGCTGGAGGCAGATGCAATGCAATAAAAATTGTTTATGATGTTGAGGAAAGCAGTGAGAAGGAAATCAAGTATATCGATATCTGCTCTCTGTATCCTTACGTCTGCAAACATAAATTCTATCCTGTAGGTCATCCCACAATCTTGACTGCTGAGAGTATTGATATGAAGAATATTCGTCAGTATGAAGGGCTCATTAAATGCAAAGTTCTACCCCCAATTGATTTGTTTCATCCTGTTCTTCCAGTTCACTGTAACAACAAGATGATGTTTCCACTCTGTATGAAATGTGCACAAGAAAGCTCAAACGTTTGTAACCATAAAAAAGAAGAGAGATCCTTGGTTGGAACTTGGGTTACATTTGAACTGTTCAAAGCTCTCGACTGTGGTTATCAGCTAATGCAAGTGTATGAAATCTGGCATTTCCACTCTGTTTCAGATCAATTCTTTAAAGGCTATGTGGATAATTTCTTGAAAATTAAGCAAGAAGCCAGTGGATATCCCAGTTGGTGTCAGACAGACTCGGAAAAGAATCAATTCATTCGCGAGTATGAGGAAGCTGAAGGGATTCGTCTCGAGCCCAAATGTATTCAAAAAAATCCTGGTAAAAGATCGTTTGCTAAGATTATGCTTAACTGTCTTTGGGGGAAATTAGCACAGCGTGAAAACATGAGCAAGACGAAATACATCAGAGAACCATCTAAATATTTTGACTTGATTACCGACCCGAAATATACGGTAAAGCATGTGGAAATTTTTGACAATGAGTGTCCATTCATTTTAGTCAACTATGAAGAAAAGATGGACTTTGTCGAAACACATGCAACAGCCAATGTTATTGTAGCATCCTACGTAACAGCTTATGCAAGGTTGGAACTGTACAGCGTTCTTGAAAGATTGGGGGATAGAGTTCTATATTTCGATACAGATAGTTGTATGTACATTCATGATCCTGAATTGTGGAACCCTCCCATCATTAACAGTAGGCTAGGAAAATGGACTGATGAAGAGCCTGATTGTAGAATAACTCATTTCAGAGGATTAGGCCCCAAGAATTACGCTTACAAAATGAGAACAAAAGATGGAAAAGAAAAAAGCAAATGTAAAGTCAAGGGAATTACTTTGGATTACAATACAAATCAGATGGTAAATTTCGGCACCTATTCAAAATGTGCTTTGGATCGTACAATAGAAATCAAAGTTCAGTATGACTGTAGAATCAAAAGGCATAAAGACAGAACAGTGACCAGTGAACCACAGACAAAAACCTTTCGCTCTGTATACACCAAAAGAGTGATTGTAAACGATACTGATACTGTTCCCTATGGTCATAAAAGTTTGAGGGTATAAATATCTGTAAGAAACAATATCGTGTTACACTGTTTTGAAGTGAACGATCGAAGTAAGACGCTTTTTAAAAAACAGTGAAAACTATCAAAAAGTGAGAAATCATGTCAGGCGAAAAAGTTTATAGAGATTTTATCCAGCAGCACACGCTCGATAAACAAGTACAGTTGGATATTAAATTCGCCTGTGTGAAACTTTGGATAAACAAATTGCATAAGGGAGTTGCAAAAGGAGAAAGATCGTGCAAGTTGTATAGAATGCACAGCTTTATTGTAATGATAGGGGATGATACAGATTTTGATTTTCCTCTCAAAGCTTATTTAGCATTTTGTTTGTTGAAAGACAACTATATTGCTAAACAGATGGATTCCACAACTCGGTGGCAATTCATTATCGTAGGAAGAACAGAAGAAAGTTTTCTGAACGTCCTGAAAATGAAATCAGTTCTGTTTAACTTTTACTTACGCTACAAAAAAGGATCCATTCAAGATGGTGAGGAAATAGTGGATACCATGGAAGGGTATATTCTTTTTGATAGAGATGTTACAGAAGAAATCGTATATTCAACTCTTTCGACAAAAGATATTTCAAAACATGTTTTTCCATTTAGTGGAGTACGTGAATATAGTGAAATGGATAGCAAATTTCCATTGTTTTTGGGTAATGATCAGTTGCACAAAGTTATTGTGGAACATGAAGACAAGTGGAAAAATCGAGGTATCTGTGAATTTGCATTGTAACGATACTGCACTCTATGACCTATAAGATTTGAGGGTATAAATAACTGTAAGGGACAACACCATATTACACTGGTTTGAAGTGAACAATCAAAGTAAGACGGTTCTATCAAAAAGTGAAAATCATGTCAAGTGAAATGCTACCTTTGCCAATAGAGCTACGTGAAAAAGTTTATAGAGATTTCATCCATCTGCACACACTCGATGAAGGAACACAATTCAACCTTAAATTCAGATGTGTGAAATTTTGGATAGATAAATTGCACAATGGAGTTGCAAAAGGAGAGACATCCTGCAAAATGTATAGCATGCACGACTTTATTGCAATGTTGGTGACTGAGTCAGACTTCGATACCGCCATCAAAGGCTATTTGACAGCTTGTTTGTGGAAAAGTGACTATTTCGCTAAGAAGTTGCAAGCCACAAGCCGATGGCGATTCATTATCATAGGAAGACCAGAAGAAAGTTATCTGATCATGCTGAAAATGAAATCACTCCTGTTTAACTTTTACTTACGGTATACAAAATCAAGAGATAATGCAGAAGGAGTGGATATCATGGAAGGCTATCTCCTATTTGATAGAGATGTCACAGAAAAAATCGTACTTTCAACTCTTTCGGCAAAAGCAGTATTCAAAAACGTCTTTGAAATTAGAGGAACGTGTGAATATAGTGGATTGGACAGTGTATATAGTTTGTTTTTGGGCAATGAACAATTGCACAAAACTGTTGTGGAACATGAAGACAAGTGGAAAAATCGAGGTATCTGTGAATTTGCATTGTAAAAATGTTCTGTCATTGTTGTAAATAAGAACTGTATTGTCAATACTTTGTATATAAAAATGTACCTTCATTGTTTTGTATATAAATTGTCTTTGTATATATGAAATATAGTGTTAGAACATTTGGTTTGTTTTAAACGTTACTGTTTTTCATGATATTGTTAAGAACTTTTGAATGAATAAAGAAATGATTTTTAAAAAAGGTCGTCTGTTTTGATTTTCTTCCCAAAACTTGAATAAAGAAAAGTTCAGACTTAGAAAAATGTAGCTAGATCATTACATTCTATGTGAGATCATATAGTACGTTATGTTCTATCTACATGCTCTCACCCCCGTTCGTGCTCTTAATTCTGTATCAAAGTAGGTCAATCCCCCTACCAAGCTATAAAATGTTGGCAAAAATTTTCCTATCTTTTATTCTTTCTCTATCTTTTTTATCCTAGCGATATGTCTGTGAGACAGGGTTTTGGCACACCGCCTCAATCTTATTATAGCGGGCAATATTTACGCTATAAGAAGTACTTCAATCATGAGCATTTCATTAGAAAGCATTATTTTGATGCAGAACGATACTTGGATGAATCTCAGCCTAGTTTGTTCTCTAGAAGGTTTTCCGTTTCAGAAATTCATGAAATGGTAAAATCTACTGTAGAACATAGCGATAGTATTAAATTGCAAGGTTTCAACAAGATAATTTTTGAAATGAAATTTCCTGTTGAAATCGGAAAAGATGCAGATGGTAAAGAGGCGTATGTTTGTAAAGTCGTCGCCTGCTATGATGGATTTGAGTTGCCGGATGTAGTCAAGTATAAAGATCTTTCTGTCATCACGGCATATCCTGTATAATGGATAAAAACAATGGTTCTTTTTAAGAACCACTCTCTCCTTCTTTTTAGGATTGAGGGCTCTTTTCAGAGCCAACCAATACCCAGGAAGTCTGCTTCTTCAAATTGTCAAAGCCAAACGTATTTCTCAGATCGAAAGATTGATTGTATCAGACTCAAAAAAGACTAAGTCCTATCCGAAGAGTCGTCGTTTTTCCCACCCGCCAAGATCAACCGTTTTTCCCACTCCCGCCATTTCTTTTCTACAAAAGAATATAACAAGTCTGACGATTGGTCTACGTTAATTCTGAGTCAGAAAAAAGTAGGTCAATCCCTCCACTAAGTTATAAAAAATCAGTGAACTTTTCCTATAACCATTCGACTCTCGTTTCTCTCGAGTAGCACGAATAAGAAAAATGCTTATAATTTTTCCTTATTGTCCACAGTGTGATAGACCATGTGCAATAGAGTGTGGGAAATGCTTTCATATCCTACAACATCTTGGAGAAAAGCACAATTGTCCAGAACCAGATGAGGGATTCTATGACTATGATGAAGACTATGGTGTAGTGATTTGGTGTTATCATTGCTGTCAAGCTTTCATCGTGGTCCAGTTTGAAGAAGAAGAAGAACATCTCGATCGCAACCAGTGAAGAATGAATCTTCATAAAAACAGTCCTTTTCAGGGCTAACATGCAACAAGAAAGTTTTCTACTTTTCTTCAAATTGTCACTTCAACTCAATTCTGAATTAAGAAATATAACGAAACTAACGATTGGATAACATTAATTCCGAGTCAAAGTAGGTCAATTCCTCTACCATCCTATAAAAGACGGGGCTCTTTTTCTTTTTAATCAGTTTTTCCCTCTCAGAACTCAAAAATGAAGACCCTCGACAAACGGTTCAAATTGATTGAAGCAGAGCGACGATTTAGAAAGGGATGCAAACAGATCGAATTGCTTAAAATTCGTCTGAGTGGGATAGAAAAACGATATGATAAGTGTAAAAGCAGAGCTGTGCAATATAATCTGAAAATTCAACTTTGTTCAATCAAAGGAGTACTCATTATGTATAATGAGTATGTCCAAGGCAAAGTTGAAGAAATCAATGAACTTCGGCGTGAGCTATTCCCCGAAGATTCAGATGAGGAGGTTTAGAGTCCTCGATCTTTTCTCTAGTTTTGAAATTAAGTTAACCGATAGTTAAATTAATTTCATTACAGAGAATAGTGAAAAACAGCCCTTTTCAGGGCTAACATACACCAAGAAAGTTTTATCTCTCTTCAAATTGTCAGACCAAATCAATTCTGATTTTAAGAAAAGGTTAATTTTTACTTCAACTTATCAAAAAAAGACTAAGTTTTATCAGAAAACCTTATTCCCTACCACAACGTATAGACTTGTTTTCATCTATCTTTTACTTATTCAAAAGAGAATATAACAAAACTAACGATTGGCTAACGTTAATTCAGAGTCGAGGTAGGTCAATTCATCTGTAAAACGTATAAAGAAAGCCGGTCAAGTTCTCATTTAATCATTTTTACCTCTCAATACTCGAGAATAAAAAATGTTTTGTATGTTCATGTTTGGATCAGTGGCATATTATTCGATACTGAACTGGTTAGAAGATTGGTTTCATCGACGGCAGATACGTCATAACCTAGCACTACTTATTATGTTACTTGATGAGTTAGAGGCTGCGAGAGATAGACGAAGAGGTTAAAAAATACAAATCTTCGAAAAACAGTCCTTTTCAGGACTACCAAACGTTAAGAAAAGTTCTATCTTTTCAAATTTTGTCAAGCAAAATTCTGCATAACTCTAAGAAAAATCTCATCCCAAATAATATTTTCTAATATAGTATAGTTCATTCTTTTGCAAGTAAGCAGTATAACTATGTAAAAAACGAAAGATTATCATTTCTACTTGACTAGAATTCAGTTGTTTTCGTTCAATCATAGGATATGTTACATTCACAATAGAGCTCAGATCAATCGGTTAGCCACTACCCCAGATTTCTATTATTTCTCTCTGTAAGTGTTATAATCATTCGTGACTGCTTCCGACCGGGTCCGCGCTCTTAATTCTGTATCAAAGTAGGTCAATCCCCCTACCAACCTATAAAACGTTGACGATATTTCTCTACAATCATTCGGCTCTCGATCTTCGAGTAGTACGAGTAAAAACACACTGTTAACGGGAAAGATGAATCTCAACTTAGCCGATTACAACTTAACCGACTACATCTTAGACAACTCCTTGCCACAGAGTGGAAACAGTGGAGATATTCTAGCGTCAGCCATGAATTCGACATTCATTGAGCCAATGGCAGCACCAGTTAACAAATTCGAGGAAGAGATGCGACAGATGATCTCAAAACAAGATGCTACAATAACTCAGATTTTAGAGGAGTTGAAAACATTGAACAGAAACATCGAGACAATATACCAGCAAAGACAGTCAACTACGCCTGTTATTGTGAAGATTCCGGTGGAGTTCGACTTTGATAAAACTAGCCTTCGAAGACTAACAGATTCCCTTGTATCAGCTGTAAAAAAGAAAGATCAGAAGTCAAAGGAAAATCAGTCGAAGGAAAAGCAACACTCAAAGGAAACACAACCAGAGAAAGATCATCAGCCAAAGGAAGAGAAGATAAAAAATAAAAAACGAGAAATAGAGAAAGACGATGATGAACAACTTCACAAAAAACAACGATACGATCCCACCTATGTATCACCGTCAAAAATAGGACTGGGAAAACATGGGAAAAATATCGACAACTTCAAAGACTTCAAGATCCCAAAGATTCCAAAACTCAAACTCAAAAAGATACCCAAAGAAACAAAGAAAAGTTCTCAATAGAGAAAAAAGACAAAAAAGACAGTTCAATTTCAAAAAACAGTCCTTTTCAGGACTAATCATTCCCCAAGAAAAATCTATCTTCAACAATTGTCAATAAGTAAGTCAACTCGCCTCCAGCCGTATAAAAGACGATGATATTTCCAGTACATTAATCATTCGGTTCCCGAATAGATGACAGCTAAAGAAATGGTGATGGACTATAGTGTACAATTTCTACTTCTCTCGATGACAAAATGGTATCTGACAACCTTTCTACTAGCCATGATGCATGACTCCACTTTGCCTATGCATAAAATAAACAAAATAAGAAGGTTAATAGCAGATCGAAGAAGAGTCGTGGAGTGTCCTATCTGTCAGACAAAGTTTGGATACTATCATTAGAGGAGGAGGAAAAACAAACTCCAAAACAGCCCTTTTCAGGGCTAACCATTCCCCAAGAAAAGTCTATCTTTCTCAAATTGTCAATATCGGTAAGACCAATAGAAGAGTCTTTTATCTTTGGAACCATATCGTGGAAAAAAGACTAAGTCCAACAATAGCCTCCGCCTGAACCAACCTGTTTGTTTACATTAGGCGGAACTACTTTTTAATACAATTGTGAAAAAGACTAAGTCCAACAATGGTCTTTGCCTTGATCCAAGCTGAAAAGGGGAAATAACCCATCGAATTTTGGCGGGAAAACGTCTCGACCAATCAAAACGTTTGTTTACGTTTGTTTACATCAGTCGGAACTACTTGTTTACATCAGCCGGAACTACTTTTTAATCCAATTGTGGAAAAAAGACTAAGTCCAACAATGGTCTTTGCCTTGATCCAAGCTGAAAAGGGGAAATAACCCATCGAATTTTGGCGGGAAAACGTCTCGACCAATCAAAACGTTTGTTTACGTTTGTTTACATCAGTCGGAACTACTTGTTTACATCAGCCGGAACTACTTTTTAATCCAATTGTGGAAAAAAGACTAAGTCCGACGGTAATAGAGAGAGAAAGATCAACCCTCCAAAAAAGACTAAGTCCAACGAGGGTTTCTACCTGAACCAACTGCCGGAACTACTTTTGTCCGAGGTCTACCCTCCCGAGACTAGTAACGGACTATTTATTATTGTATTCATATGTCGCGGAAACCGAATCACGCCAAAATTGCAGTGATGCGGCATTTTTTCTGCTCGGGAGGGTAGACCTCGGACAAAAATGGCACTCAGGGAGGGTAGACCTCGGACAAAATGGCACTCAGGGAGGGTAGACCTCGGACAAAACGCGTTTTGTCCGAGGTCTACCCTCCTATACTACTCATAGTTTGGACTTTATCTGTGTTGGAAACAGCAAGTGGCTTGGGATGAGTATTGTGTGTAATAATGCTTTAACCCTTTACCACGCATGCCCAACATTTAACGACCCTGAGAAAGAAGCTTTTTGAAAACATTGTGGGAAAAGAAAATGCTGGTAACCAGCATTTTCTCCTTTTCCCACAATGTTTTCGACACTTTCCAAAACAAATTTTATTTTTTGAACCACATTTATTTTGTCGTCTGCAAATGCTTTCGATTTGGTCTGGTCTAGAATATTGTCGCTTGGTAAAGGGTTAAAGAAATTCTGGGAACGCACAGATGCATTGGCTGTTCTGACATGACTAAAATACCATTGAAATCGGCAATTAACACCAAACAAACAAGTGCTTGTCAAGCACCAGATCCCCCGCCGATTGGGCTTTTTCTAACACAGCACCGAAATAAGAGCTTGAAGTGAAGATAAAAAAAACAAGCATATTTTCTTTTTTGAAATACAGGTCCAAGTTATGAAAGTTGGCATTAACATGATATAATAACTACAAAACATTAAAACTTAATCAATATTGAAGTTTCTGAAAAAGAAAAAAAGACACTTTTTCTCTTTAAAATGCATACAAGAGTTATAAAACTTTTTTGTGTTTATGCCATAAGTATGAAACTTGGCCAAGAATGGGAAATGTGCGAACAAAAATCCAAAGTAAAAAGTTACAAAGGGCAATAACTCCAAAAATACTGAAGATAGAGTAATGGTTCTTGTACACTGCACGCCTCCTTAATGAGATCTATCCACTTGTGAAGTTTGAAGTTGATATCTCAAATACTTTTGGAGATATGCTCCGGACAAAAATGTGGGGCGGAAGGACGGAAGGACGGACGGACGGAATGACGGAAGGACGGAAGGACGGACGGAGACTATTACCATATCCTCCGCCGCCTTTTCGGCGGGGGATAATAAACAGAACATTTCTCAGTTGACAATGTTCTTCAACAAGGTATTGAATGAATGACGACGGTCCGGGTCAATAAACACTATAATAAAGCGATTCTGGGTATAACGTTGCAGGAAGTATTAATTAACGTATAATTACTGATTTATGTATTTGTCACAATGATCTGAGCACACACAAAAAAATTAAGCCAACATAAACAATATTTTATTCGTTTCATCGGCTGACTGCAAATTTGATATCTCTTTCGTTTCACGGCGTATTTTGCCTGTTTATGATAGCATTCAGCACTTTTTTCTCTCAAAAATAAATTTCAAATCGATTTAAAACTTCAGCCGTTAGATGGCACTATGTCACTTATTTCATCGATAAAAAGGACAGTTATAACTTTGCCATGCTCTGTGAAAAAGGGGCTTAATGCATCTGCAAAATATTATCGACCAGGTTAGTCTGCGCAGGCTAATCTGGGCCGAAAAGTTTTGCTATTGGTCAATTTTCTACGATTTAGAGGATAATTGTATGTTTCGGTATATGATCGAAATTTCTTTCATCGAGTGAAAAGCGAAGGCTATTTTTTCACGAGTGGGGAAGCAACGAGTGAAAATATGGCCTTTGCTTTTCACGAGATGAAAGAAATTTCGATTATACATTGAAATAAACAACTACCCTATTCCTTTTATGCTCTTCATTTTAACCTTTCTATTCACGTCTAATTTAAGCTCACCGTGAAAAATATGTGCGTTTTTCTAGCGAAATAGAATTATTAAATCAATCTAGTAGGATATTGATTAGCTGCAATAATGACGTCATAAGTGACCACGTCATAAAACGTGACCTTCACCCGCTAAAAATTCATTCATGTTCAATAAATATCCGTGTCCTGTCAAAAATAAAAGTTATAACATTCATCGGTGAATTATAACATTCACCGGTGGATTATAAGGATATAATTCATTGTTAGATACTTATAAACTACTGAAAAGCATAAAAGAAAAAAAATATAATATATATTTCATGCTTTTCGGCAGCTTATCGAGAAATAATGGTGGATTATGGCTTGATATTTTTTTCTTACGTACCTAGTACGACCACTGAAAATACCGCTTTGATATTTTCTAACTCTTCAATTGAAGGCGGAAACAGTAGTTCCCGCGCACGAGTTACCTAGGTAATCAGCGTGTGCCATTCAAATAGAGGGAAATATGACGCAATTTACGCGCATTTATCCTGTATTTCTTGCGTTTTACGTAATATTGTAATGCTTTGTTATGTGTGTGGGGGGGGGGGGGGGGGGACGCCACGCGAAATTACCGAAAAGAACTGCACTGGAGTTTGATGGAAGTCCCAACAAAATAGGGGTTAGAAGCATGAAATAAATAGAATATGTATTTTTGGTGAAAGATCGAAATTTATTTCATCTCATGAACATCATCGGTAATATTTTCACGAGTGGCGGCACCAATTGTGAAAATATTACCGATGATGTTCACTCGATGGAATAAATTTCGATCTTTCACCAGAAAAAACCAAGTTTCCTCTATCTGTCTACTCAAGATCCAGACATACCGGTAGCAGCCCGACATGCTTGCCCTCATTGCCGGTAGCTTTAAAGACGCCGCTTTGCCGCGGATTAAAAAATGGAATCATATGAATATTTAACAAATAAAGGGAATACCTATCAGAATAAAAGTTCCAGTGCCTTTTTTGAACGCTTTGCTTAACCCGTTACAGTATGCGCCTTTTTTAAAGTAACACCAATAGATAATACTAGTAACATAAGGTAGTAATATTTCTAAGGAAGGACTTTTTCATAACATATATATTGAAAATAATTTGAAAACAAGAGTAATCGCTTGTAATAAGCAGTTGGGCCTTTTCACACATTTTTTTAAAAAAATCTGGCAACTGCAATGCCGCAGAAGTTGTTAAGATAGTAAATTTATAATATGAGCCATGCTCTGTGAAAAGGGGGCTTAACGCATCTACGAAAAGTATCGACCCAGGTCAACCTGCGTGGTAGGCTGACCTGGGCCGAGACTTTTCGCCGTTGGTAAATTTTCTGTATGTCCAAGGAACAGTCTACCTCATCATTAAGCCGACTGTTAACAAAAGGCTATTATTGTTACATAATTATGTGGTGGCTGGACTGGTATCATTGATCACGAAGATGGATTAAGCCCCCTTTTGCCAGGGCGTGGCTCATTATGTATACGTTGGTCCAATGATGAACTGTTAATTATATACTTCATTATCGGTCAACCTGTGATAACCAATCTTTAATCAAAGATTTATGCACCATAAATTTATGATAACTAGCAGTTCGGTGCAGTTCGGTGGAGTACCGAGCCTTCTTTTTATCTTTTGGAATGTAAATAGTTAGATAAGGGAAAAATAATGAAACAGTCGTAATTTGTCTTCATCTGGACGAACCGTTTGACACTTCGGACACCAATGCGAATATCATTCTGCCCAAGCCGTTGGCCGCTCTAGGGCATGATTTATTTTATAAAACAACCCCGTGTTTCAGGACTCTAAGGTTTCTAAAGGCTTTTGAAATCGTGGTTGGAAATTGAGAAAATACTGCAAATGCTCCATAAATTTGAGCCATGCTCTGTGAAAAGGGTGCTTGATGCATCTGCGAAAAGTATCGACCCAGGTCAGCCTGCGCAGTCCGCGCAGGCTGACCTCGGCCTAAACTTTTCGCTATTGGTCAATTTTCTGTTTGTCAAAGGACCAGTGTAACTCATGATTCAGTCGGTTGTTAGACAAAGTAGACTTTACGGATCCCTGATCATGTGATGGCTTGCTTGGTTAAATGCATCACGGACATATATTAAGCCCCCTTTTGCCAAATAATAACTCATTTGTTGAAGATTTTTTTTTTTTTTTGCTACTTTATCAAAGACTTGATCCGTAATTTGAGATATATTTGAATCATGCCCTGTCAAAAGGGGATTTAACGCATTTGCGAATCGTACCGTCCAAGGTCAGGCGGCGCAGTTCGCACAGGTTGCCTGGGTTGAAACGTTTTGCCATTGGTCAATTATCCCTTTACCGCACAATGACGCCTTTTAACGTCCCTGGGAAAGAAGCCTTTTGAAAACACTGTGGAAAAAGGAGAAAATGCTTGTAACCAGCATTTTCTCCTTTTCCCACAATGTTTTCTATCCGATCAAAGGAAAACTGCACCATTTGAGCCACATTGAAATTGTCGTCTGCAAATGCTTTCAATTTGGACAAGGCTAAAATTTTGTCGTGTGGTAAAGGGTTATCTGAATGTCAAAGTACCGGTCTACCACGTGATTCATTCGGTTGTTATTCAAAATGGATGTTCTGGGAACATGATTATGTGGTGTTTTGCTTCGTATATGCGTCACGGAGGTGCATTCAACCCGCTTTTGCCCGAATACCGCTGATATCTTTCGTTTACTGTAACATCTTTCCACATGGACCGGTCTGAAATATTGTCGTCAGGCAAAGAGTTAAACGTTTGCTAAACCTGTCCATGTTTCAACGACCTTGAAGAAAAATGCTTTTGAAAGCATTATTGGAAAAGGAGAAAATGCTGGTAACCAGCATTTTTCTCTATTCCCAACAATGTATTCTACCCTGTCAAATTCAAACTCACAACCGCTAGATCACTATCCCTGAAAGCCCCAGAGGATATAAAGACAAGTGATAGCGTTGACATGTAAAACATTGTTACAATAGCAAAAACTTATACTGGGACAGCATACAGACGTTCATAGGTCCCATGAGAACAGTAAACGTCCCCCGTACATTGTGTTTATAAACTTTACAATTGCTAAATGTAATTAAAATTGTGTGCGGTAAATGAACATGGAAATAAAACAGAAGATACTGCAAATTACGGTTGTGAAATCCTGAATATTTCAAGTCAGAGAGGTTTTTGCTCGTGTTCGACGGTATTCCACGGAGATTCCATTGCATAATGTATTTTATTTTTTTCCTTGCGGGTTATTAGCCTCATGACGAGCACTTGCGCTTACGAAACCATTGAATGTGTCATTTTTTATGACAAGGATCTAAATATTAATAAATAAGTACATGCCCTTGTGCCCCATAATAAAAGTCTTTTTTCAAGAATACTATTTCTTTGGGCTGTTCATCAGATTTTCTTTTCGCTGAGATAATGCAGTTTGGAGATTTTTTATCTAACTTAAAATACCACGGAATCTTTTTCTTGACCTTGGTAATACCTTGCATATATATTTGTACCAGTGCCTGGACTCATCTGGAAATAGGATAGGTCGTCAGTCAATCTTAGCCAACCAACCAATGTCCATGCCCGTATAACGTGCTCGGTAATAGTTTTAAGCCAGAAAAAAGCACTGTTGTGTCGACCAGAGGAACTTTTTTATCCAATACTGTTGTTTTTTCTTCGAAAAACTGGCTAATAATGCATTTTGAAGGTCTTTGCGTAGCTAGGTTGCAAAGCAGTTTGTTCGAATATTGATTATCACAATTCGGTTGTCCTCTCAAGCTGTTACCCGTTCTCAAGCACCACAATGCCACCTGACTGGTGTGTCTCACATAGGCTGTTGAGACCTCGGAATGGTTCTGGTGATAATGGTATCGTGCACGCCTGGGGCCCTGCCAATTTGACAATGAGCTCACTATCTTAACTGCCTACCGCAGCACTACTTCTGATAAGTTTTCCACTCAAACTTGCATTAACATTACTTTAACAAAGCTGTAAAACCCCAGTTTTCCGACTTGATGCGAGGCTTGAAAAGCCTATGCATGTCGAAAATATATGAGCCATGCTCTGTGAAGGGGGCTTAATGCATCTGCAAAAGGTATCGACCTAGGTCAGCCTGCACACTCCGCGCAGGCTGACCTAGGTCGATACCTTTTGCTATTGGTCAATTTTCTGCATGTCAAAGGACCGGTGTACCTCATGATTCAGTCGGCAGTTCGACAAATGGACTTTATAGATCCATGATCATGTGTTGACTGGCCTGGTATTATGCATCGCGAGGACGCATTAAGCTCTTCCCCCCCCCCCCCCTTTTGCAAGACCATGGCACATGTATGCAGTATAGTAAAACACCATTAGAGAAACTGACACCGAAATTGTGGTTGTCATAACAAGCTAATAAATACACTTTGGTCCGTCTCAGTGCACCTCTACCGAAATTGTGGTTGTCATAAAAAGCTAATAGATACACTTTGGTCCGTCTCAGTGCACCAATATTATTTAGTATAGGACACATGTATGCAGTATAGTAAAACACCATTAGAGAAACTGACACCGAAATTGTGGTTGTCATAACAAGCTAATAAATACACTTTGGTCCGTCTCAGTGCACCTCTATTTTTTAGTATAGGACACATGTATGCAGTATAGTAAAACACTATTAGAGAAACTTACACCGAAACTGTGGTTGTCATAAAAAGCTAATAAATACACTTTGGTCCGTCCCAGTGCACCACTATTATTTAGTATAGATATCAGAAATTAAATGTGAAAACTGTGCAATAATGTGCAAACTATTCTGTGCATAGCTAATGCCGAGCTCCGGTTGCTCTGTCGGTAGTGCACAGGACTTGAGAACAGGGGTGGGGCAATTTCTTTCCGAGGATTGATCATAGTCATTGCGATAGGATTCATTCCTCTCTCACTGCTGACCATTGTTTCGACGATGGCTATATGGGAAAGCAGTCAGTGGCTTGGAAAGAATATTGTGCGTAGCTGCGTAGTATGGTATAAGAAACTCCAGAAATGCGTGTATAGGTGCACTGGCCGCCGCGATATATATGAAACAGTGTCAAAAACCTGAAAACGGCGTTAAACACCATAAGATCAGCTAATCAAGTAGAATACGACACTTGCCGCGAGGTCAAATCATATTTCATAAATATCGTAGACGTTGAGTCTAGAATTTCCTGCAGATATTGCCAGTATGACATGACTGACATAAAGACTTTGCATATCATAAACACCCATTTGTACACTGGGAACTCTGTTGGTATAACCTTGAACAAAATCCCAATACAAAATATCGAGAATATATCACTCCAAGTAGTTGATGTGATGAGACTTATAAGAAACCTAATCACACTCAGGCGTTTACACTGCTTTGCGAAACATGGGGTGCCTATAGACCTTGAATTGTACTCATGCTGTATACAATACATAACTGAGTCATGCTCTGACAAAGGGGGGCTTAATGCATCTCCGTGATCCATGTTCTCAATCTAGCCATCACATTATTGTGGATCCATAATAGCCACTATTTTTAACCACTGACTTAATCAAGAGGTTGACTGGTCCTTGGACATGCAGAAAATTTACCAATAGCGAAATGTTTCGACCTAGGTCAGCCTGCGCGGACTGCGCAGGCTGACCTGGGTCAATACTTTTCGCAGATGCATTAAGCACCCTTTTAGCAGAGCACAGCTCAAAACTAGAAACGGAAAAGGATCCAAGAATTGCTTGAGAACTGTTGTAAACTGGACGAACGGCAACCCCTATAAATTCCACGCCACTTTACTTGCTGTTACGAGCAATGTAGTAAAAAAGCTCAGGTTTCGCTGAATGCACAGGCCTGTCTTGTATAACAGTATTGTTAAAAAGATTGTTAGTATTGTTAACAATATTGTTGATATTGTGTGGTAATACTCTTGCCCCCCAAAAAACCCTTCAGGTCGCAAGATTTGGATGTTTCTCACTGACTGGAAACGTTCGTTGCACACTAAGATCAAACCCTTTAGCGCCGTGGTACGGAAACAAAGGAGCTTACGAACGACATATTAACCTTAGATTCTACTGCTTAGAACATGCAGTCTGATCTTAGATCTATAGTATACCTTTTGTTTCTTTAGTAAAGCCTATAAAATAAAAATCGTTCACGGTTCCATAGAATGTACTCTCAGCCATGGAAAGAGGTTGGGTTTATATTCTTATGGTGAAATAGTAAAAGTCAGCGCGACAGGGACGGAGGGAAGAACACTCTTCATTTAAAGGGCATCAACCTGCCGAGCGCCAACCTCACCTGAAGTTGTTTGAAATTGCAAACTTTTTAGATCAGATTCAGACAGCACGGGTTCTTTCTTTAGACAGTTAAGATCAAGGCCGGATCATGAATCTACACTAGGCTGATAAGTGCGACTTTATGACCTTTTGAGGACAACGTAGATCAAGATCAGAACGTGCAGTCTGATCTTGATTCTACACTGTCCGATAAGGAGATGTCTTTCTCCCAAAAATTCCTTTGAAATAGAAAAATTGGGAGTTTCATTATCGGCTTGAACGTTTCATTTCAGTTATCTAGCAGGATAAGGGTTAACTGATATAAGGTTTGTTTGTTTGTTTTTTTCAAATTAAAAAAGGGTCTTGAAACCTCATTACCTAGGTATCTTTTCTGCCTGAAAACGATCATCTCATTTATGCTGCTCCATATGGCTTAGAAATGATTTTCAAGTACTGACAGTGGGTGATGATCTCTCATTTAAAGTAAATTCTTAGCTGTCACAATCTCTACATGAAACTAATTGATAAACATGCTATAATGATTGATTGATTGTATGGTGTTTAACGCCGTGTTCAACATTATTTCAGTTATATCGCGGCGGCCAAAACATGCGATAAAGCATTATTCTAGGTAAATTTGTGACGCCCCTCGTTACAAAATCTAATTAAAAAAACATTTACTGCTGAAATACTTTTTGATGAATCACCAAATTTCGAACACTTTGGTTTCTTTTAACCCTTAGGCTGGTAAGCGCGACTCACTGACCTTTTGCGGACAGTGTAGATCCAAGATCAGACTGCACAGAACGTGCAGTCTGATCTTGGATCCACACTGTCCGATAAAGAGATAATGTTCTCCTGAAAAATAAGTTTGAAATAGCAACATTCGTTTTTTTATACGGATTTGTGGGTGTCATTTAACTTATTCAGCAGGATAACTGCCACTATTACAACATATGCTTATAAAACAAAACAAAATTAATAGTACAAGTACTAAAATATACGGTTAAAGAAGGCTTGGTGGATTGATTATAGTAAACGAGGTTGGAAAGGAGTAATTGATTGTTATAATGAATTCTTCCCTTCCCAGGAATATTGTCCCAAAACAGATTGCCTCACCGTTGCAATAACATGAATATGTTGGCTATTAGGTCCACAGACTACCACCCTCAGGCGAATGTTATCGTCGTGCCATGTCTGTATTTCGACGCCTTTCACAAGTTAACCATTCAGTTACTGAGCGCGACTCACTGACCTTTTTGCGGACAGTGTAGATCAAGATCAGACTGCATAAAACAGGCAGTCTGATCTTTGATCTACACTGTCCGAATAGGATATATATTTTTCTCCAAAAATGAGTTTAAATTAAAATTATTCGGGTTTTTACTTTCTGCGTGAAAGTTGCATTTAACTTATTTAGCAGGATAAGGGTTAAAAGATCTGCTAGCAGAGAAAATGACTTTCAAGCAAGAAAAATATTTTAACAAAATGATTTTTTTTTCTTCTGGAGTCGTTGGAAAAGTCAAAAGGCAAACATAATCAGCTACATTCGATTGGTCTCTGCACTCGATGCATTCAGCAATAATGCTAGACAAAATGAAGTGATAACCAGTCTAGCAAAATGCAAGTACAGTAAAGACGTGGACCTTCAAAGTTCCAAAACTGAATGACAAAAAAATATTGCAATATCAAAGCTGATTTGGAAAGAATTTCAGAGATGTCTGTAATGGTATATATTTCACTGAACATGGATTACCAGTAGTATAGGAGGGTAGACCTCGGACAGCGTCCGAGGTCTACCCTCCAGAGCCCTGGACACGCCCCTTTTTGTCCGAGGTCTACCCTCCCTGAGAGGGATTTTGTCCGAGGTCTACCCTCCCGAGGAGAAAAAAAGCCGCATCACTGCAGATTTGGGTGTGCTTCGGTTTCCGCGACGCAGGAATACAATTATAAATAGTCCGCTACTAGGTTCGGGAGGGTAGACCTCGGACAAAAGTAGTTCCGGCAGGCGGATCAGGTAGAAACCCTCGTTGGACTTAGTCTTTTTTTGGAGGGTTGTTCTTTCTCTCTATTACCGTCGGACTTAGTCTTTTTTTCCACAATTGGATTAAAAATAGTTCCGGCTGATGTAAACAAACGTAAACAAGCGTTTTGATTGGTCGAGACGTTTTCCCGCCAAAATTCGATGGGTTATTTCCCCTTTTCAGCTTGGATCAAGGCAAAGACCCTTGTTGGACTTAGTCTTTTTTCACAATTGAATTAAAAAAGTAGTTCCGGCTAATGTAAACAAAACAGCCTGGTTCAGGCAGAGCCTATCGTTGGACTTAGGCTTTTTTTGGAGGGCTGTTCTTTCTCTCTATTACCGTCGGACTTAGTCTTTTTTCCGTCTTCGTTCACCTCAGGGTTTCTCCATCACCGTTGGACTTAGTCTTTTTTCACCACGATATGGGTTATTTTCCCCTCCTCACGCTGGTTCAGGCAGAGAGTATCGTTGGACTTAGTCTTTTTCACCACGGTATGGTTCCAAAGACAAACCCCTCTTCTATTGTTTTTAGCGATATTGACAATTATTGAAGATAGATTTTCTAGGATTTGGTTAGTCCTGATAAGGACTGTTTTTGGAGGTTGAACTGTCTTTTTTTGTCTTTTCTGTGTCTTTTTTGTCTTTTTTGTTGTGCTTTTTCCTCTATTGAAAACTTTTCTTTGTTTCTTTGGGTATCTTTTTGAGTTTGAGTTTTGGAATCTTTGGGATCTTGAAGTCTTTGAAGTTGTCGATGTTTTTTCCATGTTTTCCCAAGCCTATTTTTAGCGGTGATACATAGGCGGGATCGTATCGTTGTTTTTTGTGAAGTTGTTCATCATCATCGTCTTTCTCTATTTCTCGTTTTTTTATTTTTTATCTTCTCATCCTTTGGTTGATGATCTTTCTCTGATTGTGTTTCCTTTGAGTGTTGGTTTTCCTTCGAGTGTTGCTTTTCTTTTGGTTGTTTTTCCTTCGACTGATTTTCCTTTGACTTCTGATCTTTCTTTTTTACAACTGTTACGAGGGAGTCTGTTAGTCTTCGAAGGCTGGTTTTATCAAAGTCGAACTCCACCGGAATCTTCACAATAACAGGTGTAGTTGACTGTCTTTGCTGACATATTGTCTCGATGTTTCTGTTCAATGTTTTCAACTCCTCTAAAATCTGAGTTATTGTAGCATCTTGTTTTGATATCATCTGTCTCATTTCTTCCTCGAATTTGTTAACTGGTCCTGCCATTGGCTCAATGAATGTTGAATTCATGGCTGACGCTAGAATATCTCCACTGTTTCCACTCTGTGGCAAGGAGTTGTCTAAAATGTAGTCGGTTAAGTTGTAATCAGCTAAGTTGAGATTCATCTTTCCCGTTAACAGTATGTTTTTACTCGTACTACTCGAAGATCGAGAGCCGAATGATTGTAGAGAAATAGCGTCAACGTTTTATAAGTTAGTAGGGGATTGACCTACTTTGATACAGAATTAAGAGCGCGGACCCGGTCGGAAGCACCCACGAATGATTATAACACTTAGAGAAAGAAATGATAGAAATCTGGGGGTACTAGCTAACCGATTGATCTGAGCTCTATTGCGAATGTAACATATCCTATGATTGAACGAAAACAGCTGAATTCTAGTCAAGCAGAAATGATAATCTTTCGATTTTACATAGTTATATTGCTTACTTGTAAAAGGATGAACTACACTATATTAGGAAATATTATTTGGTAAAATTTTGCTTGACAAAATTTGAAAAGATAGAACTTTCTTAACGTTTGGTAGTCCTGAAAAGGACTGTTTTTCGAAGATTTGTATTTTTTAACCTCTTCGTCTATCTCTCGCAGCCTCTAACTCATCAAGTAACATGATAAGTAGTGCTAGGTCATGACGTATCTGTCGTCGACGAAACCAATCTTCTAGCCAGTTCAGTATCGAATAATATGCCACTGATCCAAACATGAACATGCAAAACATTTTTTATTCTCGAGTATTGAGAGGTAAAAATGATTAAATGAGAACTTGACCGGCTTTCTTTATACGTTTTTACAGATGAATTGACCTACTTCGACTCAGAATTAACGTTAACCAATCGTTAGTTTCGTTATATTCTCTTTGAATAAGTAAAAGATAGATGAAAACAATTCTATACGTTCCGGTAGGGATCAAGGCTTTCTGATGAACTTAGTCTTTTTTGATAAGTTGAAGTAAAAATTAACTTTTTTCTTAAAATCAGAATTGACTTGGTCTGACAATTTGAAGAGAGAAATAAAACTTTCTTGGTGTATGTTAGCCCTGAAAAGGGCTGTTTTTCACTATTCTCTGTAATGAAATTAATTTAACTATCGGTTAACTTAATTTCAAAACTAGAGAAAAGATCGAGGACTCTAAACCTCCTCATCTGAATCTTCGGGGAATAGCTCACGCCGAAGTTCATTGATTTCTTCAACTTTGGATTGGACATACTCATTATACATAATGAGTACTCCTTTGATTGAACAAAGTTGAATTTTTAGATTATACTGCACGGCTCTGCTTTTACACTTATCATATCGTTTTTCTATCCCACTCAGACGATTTTTAAGCAATTCGATCTGTTTGCATCCCTTTCTAAGTCGTCGCTCTGCTTCAAGCAATTTGAACCGTTTGTCGAGGGTCTTCATTTTTGAGCTCTGAGAGGGAAAAACTGATTGAAATGAAAAATAGTCCCTTCTTTTATAGAGTGGTAGGGAGTTTGACCTACTTTGACTCGGAATTAATGTTATCCAATCGTTAGTTTCGTTATATTTCTTAATTCAGAATTGACTTGAACTGACAATTTGAAGAAAGTAGAAAAAACTTTCTTGTTGCATGTTAGCCCTGAAAAGGGCTGTTTTTTGATGAAGATTCATCCTTCACTGGTTGCGATCGAGTTGTTCTTCTTCTTCTTCAAACTGTACCACAATGAAAGCTTGACAGCAATGATGACACCAAATCACTACACCATAGTCTTCATCATAGTCATAGAATCCTTCATCTGGTTCTGGACAATTGTGCTTTTCTCCAACATGATGTAGGATATGAAAGCATTTTCCACACTCTATTGCACATGGTCTATCACACTGTGGACAATAAGGAAAAAATACAAGCATTTTTTTCTCGTCTTGGTATACTTTTACGATTTCTTATTCGTGCTACTCGAGAGAAACGAGAGTCGAATGGTTATAGGAAAAGTTCACCGAATTTTATAACTTAGTGGAGGGATTGACCTACTTTGACTCAGAATTAACGTAGACCAATCGTCAGACTCGTTATATTCTTTTTGTAGAAAAGGAATGGCGGGAGTGGGAAAAACGGTTGATATTGGCGGGTGTGGGGAAAACGATGATTCTTCGGATAGGACTTAGTCTTTTTTGAGTCTGATGCAACCAATCTTTCGATCTGAGAAATATGTTTTGTTTTGACAATTCGAAGAAGCAGACTTCCTGGGTATTGGTTGGCTCTGAAAAGAGCCCTCAATCCTAAAAGAGGGAGAGAGTGGTTCTTAAAAAGAACCATTGTTTTTATCCATTATACAGGATATGCCGTGATGACAGAAAGATCTTTATACTTGACTACATCCGGCAACTCAAATCCATCATAGCAGGCGACGACTTTACAAACATACGCTTCTTTACCGTCTGCATCTTTTCCGATTTCAACAGGAAATTTCATTTCAAAAATTATCTTGTTGAAACCTTGCAATTTAATACTATCGCTATGTTCTACAGTAGATTTTACCATTTCATAAATTTCTGAAACGGAAAATCTTCTAGAGAACAAACTAGGCTGAGATTCATCCAAGTATCGTTCTGCATCAAAATAATGTTTTCTAATGAAATGCTCATGATTGAAGTACTTCTTATAGCGTAAATATTGCCCGCTATAATAAGATTGAGGCGGAGTACCAAAACCTTGTCTCACGGACATATCGCTAGGATAAAAAGATAGAGAAAGAATAAAAGATAGGAAAATTTTTGCCAACATTCTATAGCTTGGTAGGGGGATTGACCTACTTTTGCAATAGAATTAAGAGCACGAACGGGGGTGAGAGCATGTAGATAGAACATAACGTACTATATGATCTCACATAGAATGTGATGATCTAGCTACATTTTTTCCATCACTGAACTTGTTTTGGGGAAGGAAATCAAAACAGACGACCTTTTTAAAATCATTTCTTTATTCATTCAAAAGTTCTTAACAATATCATTAAAAACAGTAACGTTTAAAGCAAAGCAAACGTTCTAACACTATATTTATATATACAAAGACAATTTATATACAAAGCAATGAAGGTACATTTTATATACAAAGCATTGACAATACAGTTTTTATTTACAACAATGACAAAACAATTTTTACAACGCAAATTCACTGATACTTCGATTTTTCCACTTGTCTTCATGTTCCACAACAGTTTTGTGCAATTGTTCATTGCCCAAAAACAAACGATATACACTATCCAATCCACTATATTCACACGTTCCTCTAATTTCAAAGACGTTTTTGAATACTGCTTTTGCCGAAAGAGTTGAAAGTACGATTTTTTCTGTGACATCTCTATCAAATAGGAGATAGCCTTCCATGATATCCACTCCTTCTGCATTATCTCTTGATTTTGTATACCGTAAGTAAAAGTTAAACAGGTCTGATTTCATTTTCAGTAGATTCAGATAACTTTCTTCTGGTCTTCCTATGATAATGAATCGCCATCGACTTGTGGCTTGCAACTTCTTAGCGAAATAGTCACTTTTCCACAAACAAGCTGTCAAATAGCCTTTGATAGTGGTATCGAAATCTGACTCAGTCACCAGCATTGCAATAAAGTCGTGCATGCTATACATTTTGCAGGATGTCTCTCCTTTTGCAACTCCCTTGTGCAATTTATCTATCCAAAATTTCACACAGCTGAATTTAAGGTTGAATTGTGTTCGTTCATCGAGCGTGTGCAGATGGATGAAATCTCTATAAACTTTTTCACGTAGTTCTATCGGCAAAGGCAGCATTTCACTTGACATGATTTCCACTTTTCGATAGAGCCGTCTTACTTTGATTGTTCACTTCAAGTCAGTGTAACATGGTGTTGTTCCTTACAGTTATTTATACCCTCAAATCTTATAGGTCATAGAGTGCAGTATCGTTACAATGCGAATTCACAGATACCTCGATTTTTCCACTTGTCTTCATGTTCCACAATAACTTTGTGCAACTGATCATTACCCAAAAACAATGGAAATTTGCTATCCATTTCACTATATTCACGTACCCCACTAAATGGAAAAACATGTTTTGAAATATCTTTTGTCGAAAGAGTTGAATATACGATTTCTTCTGTGACATCTCTATCAAAAAGAATATACCCTTCCATGGTATCCACTATTTCCTCACCGTCTTGAATGGATCCTTTTTTGTAGCGTAAGTAAAAGTTAAACAGAACCGATTTCATTTTCAGGACGTTCAGAAAACTTTCTTCTGTTCTTCCTACGATGATGAATTGCCATCGACTTGTGGAATCCATCTGTTTAGCAATATAGTTGTCTTTCAACAAACAAAATGCTAAATAAGCTTTGAGAGGAAAATCGAAATCTGTATCATCCCCTATCATTACAATAAAGCTGTGTATACCATACAACTTGCACGATCTTTCTCCTTTTGCAACTCCCTTATGCAATTTGTTTATCCAAAGTTTCACACAGCCGAATTTAATATCCAACTGTACTTGTTTATCGAGCGTGTGCTGATGGATAAAATCTCTATAAACTTTTTCACGTAGTTCTATCGGTAAAGGTAGCATTTCGCTTGACATGATTTTTCACTTTTTGATAGAATCGCGATAGTTTTCACTGTTTTTTAAAAACGTCTTACTTTGATCGTTCACTTCAAAACAGTGTAACACAATGTTGTTTCTTACAGATATTTATACCCTCAAACTTTTATGACCATAGGGAACAGTATCAGTATCGTTTACAATCACTCTTTTGGTGTATACAGAGCGAAAGGTTTTTGTCTGTGGTTCACTGGTCACTGTTATGTCTTTATGTCTTTTGATTCTACAGTCATACTGAACTTTGATTTCTACTGTACGATCCAAAGCACATTTCGAATAGGTGTCGAAATTAACCATCTGATTTGTATTGTAATCCAAAGTAATTCCCTTGACTTTACATTTGCTTTTTTCTTTTCCATCTTTTGTTCTCATTTTGTAAGCGTAATTCTTGGGGCCTAATCCTCTAAAATGAGTTATTCTACAATCAGGTTCTTCATCGATCCATTTTCCTAGCCTACTGTTAATGATGGGAGGATTCCACAATTCAGGATCATGTATGTATATACAACTATCTGTATCGAAATACAGAACTCTATCCCCCAACCTTTCAAGAACACTGTACAGTTCCAACCTTGCATAGGCTGTTACGTAGGATGCTACAATAACATTGGCTGTCGCATGCGTTTCGACAAAGTCCATCTTTTCTTCATAGTTGACCAAAATGAATGGACACTCATTGTCAAAGATTTCCACATGCTTTACCGTGTATTTCGGGTCGGTAATCAAGTCGAAATATTTAGATGGTTCTCTGATGTATTTCGTCTTGCTCATGTTTTCACGCTGTGCTAATTTTCCCCAAAGACAGTTCAGCATAATCTTAGCAAATGATCTTTTACCAGGATTTCTTTGAATACATTTGGGATCCAGACGAATCCCTTCAGCTTCCTCATACTCGTGAATGAATTGATGCTTTTCCGAGTCTGTCTGACACCAACTGGGATATCCACTGGCTTCTTGCTTGATTTTCAAGAAATTGTCCACATAGCCTTTAAAGAATTGATCCGAAACAGAGTGGAAATGCCAGATTTCATACACTTGCATTAGCTGATAACCACAGTCAAGAGCTTTGAATAGTTCAAATGTAACCCAAGTTCCAATCAATGCTCTCTCTTCTTTTTCATGGTTACAAACGTTTGAGCTTTCTTGTGCACATTTCATACAGAGTGGAAACATCATCTTGTTGTTACAGTGAACTGGAAGAACAGGATGAAACAAATCAATTGGGGGTAGAACTTTGCATTTAATGAGTCCTTCATACTGACGAATATTCTTCATATCAATGTTCTCAGCAGTCAAGATTGTTGGATGGCCTACAGGATAGAATTTATGTTTGCAGACGTAAGGATACAGAGAGCAAATGTCAATATACTTGATTTCCTTTTTGCTGTTTTCCTCAACATCATAGGCAATTTTTATTGCATTGCATCTACCTCCAGCCAATCCCTCTCTTGGTTCGATGGGGTCGCAGTTCGGGTATAGACTTTCAAGGCTTTTTTTGTACTCTTTGTCCTTTTTCATCTTGGCATCGAAATCATGCTCCCATATGGTTACGACGTTATATCCCATTCTTTTGATGGTTTCTAATCGTTCGATGGTGCTGTTGTACAATTCATCCATTGTTTTTCCATTGATGGGGTTGATATATTTTCGATCCTTGAAACATGTCTGGCACCCATGAAATAAATCCCCGAGGAATTCATAGACAGTCTTTGATTGACGGTGAAATCCGTCTACAGTGTATTTCCCTATTCGAAATTCACCACCATTTTTGGCGTGTTGAATATGAACCCCTTTTTCCCTAGCAATGCTTTGAATCCACCGTATTGCTTTCATAGAAAACCGGCGTCTGGCTGGATCTTTGCTTGAAATGATAGCTATCTGACCTTTTGGTAAATAATCTTTTCGCCAAATCTTGTTACAGGCGCCGGCGATGGTAAACGCCTCTGTAAATGGACAAATTCCACTCTGTTCGATGAACAACTTTCTGAATTCACCACATCCTCGTCTTAGGATATCAACATCCGAACGACAGTACATCTCCATCTCTTTTTGAAAATTGAATTCCTCACCGTTTTGAACTTTGTCATTATACCAGACTATGAATTTCGATCGAGCCTCTTCAGACATTGAATCGGGTTGGTAATAAAACATATCCAAGTATGGACCGACGTAATCCCAGAATTCGTCTGTATTTGCCCAGTGAGGAAAGTAGCCTTTTTTCATTTCTTGAAGTCCAAATGTAGTCGGAAATTTTGCCAGACCAAAGTTCATGAAACTGAAGGAGTCGATCAAACACACACCATTCAGTTCTAACTTCAAAATATTATTTCCATTCATGGTCAGTTCTGGTTCTTTCATCCCAACGTTGATAATGTGGTTGAGAATAAATTGACCATCATAACCTTTGAGATTATGGGCAATAGCTATGATTCCTTTATGATGCTTTGTAAAGAGCCAGCTGCAAAAATGACTCAAAGTTTCTTTTCCTTGAAAAATAACTTCTCTTCCTTCTTTGAATTCACTGCATGTGGAACAATGAAAATCAAGTGGTTTATCGATACATTCAGCACAGGCTCGGTGTGCAATACAGTAATTCGGAATATGTATCCCTGTGTCTTGCTGGCATTCGAAATCAAAGAAAATGAATAAAGGCTTTTTGACTACAGAAGAACTCGTCTCATCATCACTGTCATGCTTCATCTTACTCTGGTAAGGTTGAATAAAACAGCGATGAGAGAAGTCAACTATTTTCTTGCAGAGATGACACTTTTTCTTTCCCTTACAGACATGATTTTTCTTTCTGACAAAAAACTGACCTTCACATTTTGAACAGAGTTTCACTAATTCACAAATGGTCTTCTTCTCTTTACCTTGAAGTGTTTTGTGTTTTTCCAAACATTCTGCACTGAAAAAACATCTATGACACTTGGAACAGACATACGGTTTTGATTCCGATGAACATTTTCCAGTACGAAAGCAGCCTTTACAGATCTTTGAGCAAACATGGTCTTCCCGATTCCTATAACGTATATCACAGAACTCACAATAATAACCACAATCAAAAAATGATGTAATGGATTGATGTAGTCATAGTGTTTTTGATGAAAGTACAAATGTATGATTTTACTATTATCTTTCACTTCTGGATGTTCAAACACTTTCTTCAATTTTGATTGCTGTTGATGGACTTTAATAACATAGTCTTTTTCATATAAGAAATCTTGAATTTTTTTGTATTCTTCAGGCCCTACAGGTTGCGTCGACGAAACTCCAGCTTCATTCATCAATTTCTCGGCTTCAGTCTTTTGAAGTGGTCTGTTTGATCTTTTGATGATATCCCATCTTCGATTCCATTCTTGGGTGTTTTCACGTTCATGGTGATAAATCCCCACAACAACGGCTCTTGCAAAACATAGATGATCTTCATTATTAATTTCAATAATCGATTGTTTCTTCTTTGCGAAAACTTTTGAATCCAATATTTCTGTACCCCTAATTCTTTTACCACTTCCACTTGGGGGTACCGTATGTGTGATATCGAATGTCATACGACCATCGTTCAAGACGAATTCCTCATTCGACTGTAGAACTTTTTCAATTTCGTCCAATATAGTATGACTCTCCAATTCCTCCACATATAGAAAGGGGATGTGAATCCCCATATCCAATGAACGGTGATTGATGGTAATTCTGATCATATCCCTCGATTCAGCCTTTAACTTTTGAACGATCTGTTGGATAACATCGTCAAATAAGACAGTCAGTTGCTGGGGTTGTAACTCATCGAATTCCTTAAAAGACGCCTCCAGTACATGGGAATCTGTATTGAATTTTCTTGACTTCTTTTTTCCCACTTCTTTTAAGACGTATAGACTTTTCATATCCAAAGATTTTTTGTCTTCACTTTCTTCTTTCTTGGGTGAAAATAACCCAGCATGACTTTCTTCTTTCAAAGATTTTCTGTCTTCTTCTTTCAAAGATTTTTTGTCTTCACCATCACTTTCTTCTTTCAATGGTAAACTTTTTCTCTTTTTGGGTGAGAATTTCTCATCGTCGGTTTCATCATTACTGCTACTATCTGGGTAGACTAGTATTCTTTTTCTTTTTTTTGCCGGCAGTAATTTTTTTCTCTTTTTCGGAATGGACTGAATTGTCTCATCGTCACTTGTACTGTCTGAATAAGGTACTAGCCTTTTAGACATTGTTTTATGGCTGATGATAAGTCAAACAAAGACCCAGAACTCAAAAAAATCTAGCTTTTTTATATCTTTTTCAGGACAAACGTGTATAAAAAGAGGTGTTACGACTGAAATCTTCATCATTCTTCGGAAAGATTTCAAACAGGACAACTGGTAGAAAAAAATGAGTGGGTTCAAGCTACAAAGTACAACACCGAAGAGAATGTACCTGTATGTTAACCCATACACTCACGATTATGAGATCACCAATATACCGTCAAGATATCAAGTCTACCATACTGGGAACTACGTGGGATCATTTCTATCCCATCAACATTTTGCAGAAAAAGATGTCTATCGTATCACCAGAGTCCTGGATCAAGCAACATTCGACAAGCGCCATGGGGTGAGTGATATGACAACGAATATCTGTTTTACATGCAACAGATCAGGACATTGGGCTAGACAATGTCCAGAAAAAGAAAAACTGATGTGGAGATTCGTCTCTGTGTTCGTGGACCCCTACAGTCACGATATTAAAATTTCGCCAACAATGGAAACCGGGAGAGAATTCCAACATATGAAATACGTTGGGGCTCTATTATCCTATAAAGTAGACGAGAATAAATGGAAGACAAGATCGTCACAGACTACAACTTCATCGACTGGAAATCAGATCGAACGGGAGATTGAAAATATGGAGCATGATAACACAGAAATCAACGACACAGAAATCTGTAGAATACAAGTAGAAATACATGATAAGCCGCAACAAAGTTCCCAAAAAAATAAACTTTCTTCAGAGGATACTCTTATACTCGATCAAAACAACGAACACTCTTCACTGTCTGGAGAGGAGCAAAACAACGAACAGAGGTCTCAAAAATCTTCAGGATCTGAAGAAAAGAAAATCAACGAGAAAATCAACGAAAAAAGAGAAAAGAAGAAGAAGAACTGTTTCTTCTGCAAAACAAAAAAACATGGTGCAAAAATCTGTCCAGATATTGTGTTGAAAAATAACAATGACGAACACAATGATGGAAACAATAAGAGGAAACGCAAGAGTGAATGTGAGCCTGACATCCCGAAGAAAAAAAGTAAAACGTGTCTGTAAAAAACATTTTTCAAAGAACTGTTTCAAAGAACTGTTTCAAAAACGATTCAATTATTTCTACAGTTCGATGTTTCATTGTATATATTTTGCCAGTTCAACGTTTTCATTGTAATGATTATTGTACAAAAGTTTTAAAATAAAAAGTTTTAAATAAAAGATATAAAAACATATAGGACTTGACTTTTTTTGTTTTTTGACAATTTGAAGAAAGTAAAAACTTTCTTGGTATTGGGTAGCCCTGAAAAGGGCTGTTTTAAAATTAAAGAGAACGTATTCTTCACCATTTCAATGAAGGATACATTCTCATTAATTTATTCTGCCAACCGCGATGCTCTGTTCGCGGAATCAGTTCTGATAAGTCTGGGTAAATATTACCCATCTTAACGATTGGGGTACGAGTATAAGACTCATACCCTCGTCTTGCAAAGAACTCCCGAAGAGCTTTATGGTTTAGTCTCTTCCTTTCTTCTGCCTCATCTTCTTTCTTTTCCATGGCCTCTTGTTCCCATTTCTCTTTCATCTCTTTCTTATTCTTCTTGCCACCAAACAGCCCACAGCAAAATTTCGATAACTTCATCGTGAAATGAGTTAATACAAGAATAAAAAATGCTGGCTCTTTTATAGCTTGACAGCAGGATTGACCTACTTCGCGTTAGAATTAAAAGCGCGAACGTGGGCGAGAGCACGTAGATAGAACATAACGTACTATATGATCTATCTACAATGTCTAAGAGTATCAGCTCCAAAAAATGTAACGAAACTAACGATTGGTTAATGTTAATTCCAAGTCAAAGTAGGTCAATCCCTCTACCAAGCTATAAAATCAATGAACTTCTTCTATAGTCATTCGACTCTCGTTCTCTCGAGCAAGACGAATAAATCATAAAGTAACCAAAGCGAAAAAAGAATTCAAAAAATATGGAACAGATAAACCATCAAATAATTGACGCTCTCCAAGACTATTTAAATGCTGGTGAAGACCTGTTGGTATTAAGAAGACAACTCATAGCAGTTCAAAGACACCTAGAGCAGATAACACAACCATACAGAGAACTTGGAGAAAAATTACTTGAGCTGTTTATGCAGACAACAACTCCAGAGCTCATATTAGTTGACGTTGAACTCGGGAGAAAGATCACCACGAAGGATGGGACAATGACAATTACAAGAAGAACTGGAAGTTGTCCCATCTGTCATGCGAATTTTGGTTGCTGTCATTAGACGAGGAAAAAAAGACAGTCTAATCTCCAAAACAGTCCTTTTCAGGACTAACCAAACCTTAGAAATCCTATCTTTAACAATTGTCAATTTCGCAAATGTGTTGTTGTATTTTTGCAGAGAGAAAAAACTTATTCACGATAAAAACTTTTTTAGTGATAGAAAAATTTACGATTAAAAAATCTTGCAGAGAGAAAAACTTTTTTATCGATAGAAAAAATTTTTCGAAATAAAAAATCTTGCAGAGAAAAAATTCTTTTAAAAAATCTTACAGAGAAAATGTTAGCAATAGAAAAAACTTTTACGCTTAAAAATTTTTTATCATAGAAAAATTTTGGACAAAAATTTCGGATAAAAATTTTTTACAATTTAAAAAAGTTTTTTGCAGATTAAAAACTAGGACGAATAAAACTAGGGACGAATAAATCTAAGATCGGGTAAGTCTAGACGATTCAATTTCCGGGAAATGTCGGAAAAACACACTCAGATCATATAGTCAGGCAATGTCTAAAGATCATACTGTTAGGAGCCAAAGAAAAGGCTAAGTCCAACGGTGATAGAGAAAGATTGATCCGAACAAAAGACGGAAAAAAAGACTAAGTCCAACGATACTCTCTGCCTGAACCAGCGTGAGGAGGGGAAAATAACCCATATCGTGGTGAAAAAAGACTAAGTCCAACGGTGATAGAGAAACCCTGAGGTGAACGAAGACGGAAAAAAGACTAAGTCCGACGGTAATAGAGAGAAAGAACAGCCCTCCAAAAAAAGCCTAAGTCCAACGATAGGCTCTGCCTGAACCAGGCTGTTTTGTTTACATTAGCCGGAACTACTTTTTTAATTCAATTGTGAAAAAAGACTAAGTCCAACAAGGGTCTTTGCCTTGATCCAAGCTGAAAAGGGGAGATAACCCATCGAATTTTGGCGGGAAAACGTCTCGACCAATCAAAACGCTTGTTTACGTTTGTTTACATCAGCCGGAACTATTTTTAATCCAATTGTGGAAAAAAAGACTAAGTCCGACGGTAATAGAGAGAAAGAACAACCCTCCAAAAAAAGACTAAGTCCAACGAGGGTTTCTACCTGATCCGCCTGCCGGAACTACTTTTGTCCGAGGTCTACCCTCCCGAACCTAGTAGCGGACTATTTATAATTGTATTCCTGCGTCGCGGAAACCGAAGCACACCCAAATCTGCAGTGATGCGGCTTTTTTTCTCCTCGGGAGGGTAGACCTCGGACAAAATCCCTCTCAGGGAGGGTAGACCTCGGACAAAAAGGGGCGTGTCCAGGGCTCTGGAGGGTAGACCTCGGACGCTGTCCGAGGTCTACCCTCCTATACTACTATTACCCCCCGTTCACACATAGATGCCGCTTCTACTACGATCAAAACGTGGCCGAAAACGTGGCAGATCGTGACAAATCGCAGAAGAAACGTACTGGAGTCTTCATAAGCGCAGTATGATCGGGGTAGGGTCTTCATGATCGGGAAGCTCTACGCTCTCGCCACGCTTATTTTGAACATGCTCAAAACAAGCGTAGCGGGATCGTGGCCAACAAGAATCAGGGTAAAGTCGTAAAAAGAGCGTGGTAGAAACGCCGTAATCGTACAAGAAGCGTGGAAGCATCGTGGAGAGATCTTCATGATCATAGTAGTGCAGTGATAGCGCAGTACAGTCTGGAACAAACTTGGGTCATTTCGAGTACGCTTCTACCACGCTCCCACTACGTTCTTACTACGTTCCCACTACGATCTCTCTACGTTCATGACGATCCTACGACGATCTACCATGACCTTACGCCGATCATACCACGACCTATCAGACAGCAGTTTGTTTTTGACTAGTCAGCATCTGCCAACTATTTAATATATTGCTTGACGATCATTTGCAATTGAGACTTCATACTAAGCAGATCTGTAAAAATAATAACTGTTTCCGAAAAATTAAAAATGCCGCGTAAACTCTGTAGTAAAGGCCGAGAAAAATCTGCGGTAGCAAACTCCGAGACTCAAGACCTTGAAAATCCTGCAGCTGAAAATTCCGGGGTCGGAAAAAAGCATGACGAGCCTTCGTCCATTGAAGCTTATGCCCTTCCTTCCACGGAAACTCCTCAGCCTGCTATCGATTCTCAATCCGATGCAGAAGAAGTTCCAAATGTATCTTTCTTCTGAATCCTAGGGCCAACTCTCTGGAGCAGCTAATCGAACATCGCTGGTTCCATCCTAAAAAAGTTGAAGGAGGAAGTGGTGTCTTCCATTCGGAGCTCTCTCAACAATGTATCATACTGTCCAAACTGGAGTCTCCTGTCTGCAGATAGCCACGGCCGTACCCAGTATCTTCTTGACCTCCTTCTCCGCCTCCGCCTGTTAAGGATCTGCGCAGTTTCAATTTCAACCAACATTTGTTGTTGCTGAAGTAAAGCCAGATGAATCAGATCAGCATTAATAGGTCTGTTCATGTTTGAAGCTTGAAAATAAATGAAAAATAATGTTTTGAAACACTAGGACGAAAAAGAAACGCAGGGTACCTAAACTAAGCAAATAAAATAATATTGCTTGACCTAAATGGATGAAATTCGGTCAGGTCCAAATATCGGTAAATGCCTGCAATATCAGATGGCTAAAATTAATGAACCTCGTAAAAGTTAACCGTAAGCGGGGTAATTGTGAAAAAGCAAATTACCCCTGCACAATTTTGAGGACGAGATATTCAATTGTCAAATTTAGTCAATGAGATGCTTTTGAAGTTGTCACATTGATTTTCTGAGTTTTGAACTGCTTTCAACATCTGCGAAGTATGGTACGCTTAACCGTAGTTCAGAGGGGGAAAGCTATAGCACTACTGTTGGAGGGTCGAACCCAACAACAGGTTGCTGCACAGTTCAATGTGCATATCTCGACTATAGAACGCCTTGTCAGACGCATGCGAGAGACGGGAAGGCTCGAAGACCGACCGCGAACGGGACGTCCACGCGTTACGACGCCACGTCAGGACAGGACTATCCGCCTAGCCCACTTGCGCAATCGCCACCGCACAGCCAGTGAAACCGCTAATAATACACTAGGCAATCATGGTCACCATATTCATGCTGACACTGTACGGAACCGGCTACGTGTCTACGGTCTGCAAGCCCGACGCCCTTACATTGGTTTGCCACTTACCGGTCCACGTCGCGCACGTCGTAGGGCGTGGTTAGCGGCACATTCTCCACAAAATTTCTCAATGAGGCAGTGGAGGCGGGTTCTCTTTACTTATGAGTCCTGGTTCACTCTGTATCGTTCTGATGGTCGACGTCGAGTATACCGACGTCGTGGGGAACGCTATACTGACGCTTGCGTTCTTGAGAACGATAGGTTTTGCGGAGGATCGGTCATGGTATGGGGAGGGATTTCTCATGGGTTGAAGTCTCAGTTAATTGTGATTGACGGTAACCTAACCGCCATGCGGTACAGAGATGAAATACTCTTCCCTGTTGCAGTGCCATTGTTACAGAGGCATAACCTCACATTCCAACATGATAACGCTAGGCCGCATGTTGCCCGCATTTGTCAAAATTTTCTCGCAAACCAGAATATCCAGCCCCTTGATTGGCCAGCCTACAGCCCTGATTTATCCCCTATTGAGCACCTCTGGGACGAACTGGACAGAAGAGTCAGGAGACGCCAGAACCCCCCAACAAATCTGGCCCAGCTGAGGCATGCTCTATTAGAAGAGTGGGAAAATATCCCCATGGCAACAGTAAACCGGCTGATAAACTCCATGCATAGGAGAGTCATAGCTGCGACAAATGCTCGAGGAGGCCATACGAGATATTGAACAAGTTTTGAGTCTCCATATGCAGTCAGTCACTACTTTTTTTCACTCAGGAGGGGGTACTGTCAATAAGAAGCCATTTTCTCATTTCTTTTTGGCCACACTGAAATGAAATTTCGTCAAAATATTAAAAACTGATCAGTGGTAAACATAAAATCATAATTTAGAATTCTCAATCAAGTTATACACCTCGAAACTACCTTGAAAGGTTACCCTGCGTTTCCTTTTCGTCCTAGTATATATACTAATCATCGCGAAAATCGTACTAGAAGCCTACTGCAAGCGTGACATGATCGGCACCATCGTAGGGATATCGTCGTACAGTCTTCTAGGTCTGTGTAGCATCGTAGTATGATCTTGAATGTCGTAGCGGCAGCGTAGTATAAACGCAGTAAACGCGGCCGCTGGTCGTCGTTTGTCTGCGTAACATCGTAGAAGAAGCGTGTCAGCAGCGCGTTGGACGTAGGGGCATCGTAGTACGGTCGTAATGAAGTCCATAATTTGCCAAATTGCTCGATTACGACGCCGATCGGCCCCGATCCGCCCCGATCCAATACTTTTTCGTATCGTGGCTTGATCGGCATGATCTTCCTAAGGTCGCAGCTCTGTGTGAACGGAGGGTTAGTTTCGAGACTCTGTGCAATTTGATCTTGACCTATACTGTCCGCAAAAGCCACTTTGGTTTGTGATTTAAGATCAAGAAATTCTCCTGCGATAGGAAATAGGAAAGAATGCACGAAATGGAATTTGTGCCGTTATGCTACTCAAAGTTTGCCAAACATCTAGAACGTGTTCATTCAGAGTGTCATTTTTTTTCTAGCACTTGGGAGTATTCTTACTTGCTGCGACGTGCCAATAAAGATTAAGCGATACACAATCCTAGAGAGCACTGTCGCATTAAAGAAAGTTAACAGCAGGAAATAGGTGCAATTTGTCTGTGATAGACAGACAAATTATGCACAGGACAAAATGTGCTTCCACAAAATATCATCGAAGCAGATTGAAGTAATTTTTGTCTATATTTCTTCGTTCAGGTCAAGAGGTTTTTTTTTTTTTTGTTGTTGCTTTTGTGGCATTTGTCGAAGACAATGCCACTATCAGTTTAATACGGTATTTTGAAAATCATGTATCGTAGTTTGTGCAAAACCGAAGGAAGTAAACCCAAATAAACTCATTTTTTCTTACACAAATAAGTGTTTCGATAGCACCGAGATATATAATCAACAACGGAGTATTAAAATAAACTGGATTAGGGCACTGGTCATGGGAATACTTCCTTTTTTATTGAAAATATCTATACCCGCTATGGCCTTCTATTGGCGCAATGATGCACACAACCTTTGTCTCCTGACCGTGTTCGTCCCAAAACCAGTTCACTCCTGGGCTTGTTCGTCCTTTGGCTTGTTCGTCCGGGCTTGTTCGTCCCATATCATTGTTTTTTTTTATTTTTCAAATTATTAATTACACACAATGGCTTCCTTCACAAATGCCACACCAGTGCTTTCAACGCTTTGATTTATGATAGCAAACTTATGCCTGTGAGATTACTCGAGATGCCTGTAATACATTTTATTTGGAGTGATGTTTTAAGCTTTCCGCTACCAATTGAGGGAATGTGATCTTTTAATGATTGTGTAGGTCAAGATCAGACTGCACAAAACGTGTGGTCTGACATTGTAGGTCCTTATAGGTCCTTATATCTCCTTATAGGAGAGTGTTGATTCAAGATCATATTGTACGGTCTGTGCAGTCTGATCTTGATATACACTGTCCGCAAAATGTCCTTTTGTTGCGCTTAGCAGCCTAAGGGTTAACAAGCGGACCTAATAGATCCAAGATCAGACTAAGTAAGGGAACGTGATTTTTTAATGACTGTGCACGTCAAAATCAGACTGCACAAAACGGGCTGTCTGACCATGTATACATACGGTCCGCTTGTTTAGTTAAGTCTTTAAGACATACATCTTTCTGAACTTCAGTGATTTGTGTGTTCAGCCGTCGACAGAGGTCGAGTTTATATTTGAGCCGTGCTCTGGCAAAAAAGGGGGCTTAATGCATCTCCCTGATGCATCATACGAAGCAAGTCATCGTATAAATATGGATCAATAAAATCCATGTTGTCTAAAAACTGACTGAAATTTACGGAAGAGTGGTCCTTCGACATGTAGAAAAATTGAACAATAGCAAAAAGTTTCGACCCATGTCAGCCTGCGCGGACTGCGCAGGCTGACATGGGTCGATACTTTTTGCAAATGCATTAAACCCCCTTTCTCACAGAGCATGGCTCATATATGGTTGGCGCTGAAATATTTAAAAGCGTTTTTCTTCTCATTTCAGCCCTAGGAAGGAAGGAACACCGGTACATTACCCCTGCCCCCGTTTTCAACCCCACAGAGTCTAATTACACCTACCATAAGGGAGAGAGGGCTATTTTGTACTGCTCTGTGAAAAACCTGGGCACAAAAACGGTACGTAGTGTCTTTCACAATCATAATCCACATTTGTATGGTGTTTAATAAAACTTGAAAGCTGGGATTCTTGTTATTTTTACGGTTAAAGTTAACCCTTAGGCTGCTAATTGCAACTCAAAGGACCTTTTGCGGACAGTATAGATCAAGATCAGACTGCACAGAACGTGCAGTCTGATCTTGATCTATACTGTCCGCAAAAGGTCCTTTGAATTGCAATTAGCAGCCTAAGGGTTAACTTTGATGTTGGATCTAAACTGTCCGATAAGCAGATATCTATTTTCACCAAAAAATAACTTTGAAATGGCAACATTTGGGGTTTTGCTATTGGCTTGAAAGTTTCATTTCATTCATTTAGCAGGTTGAGGGTTAGCACTTCCAGTGCCAAAGGCGAAAAAAATGCCTTTTGCGACAGAAGGTAAAGTCTGATCTTAAATCTATACCATAGAAAAAAACATCTCTGAGTTTGGTGGATTATATTTGAGCCATGCTCTGTCAAGTGGGTGGGGGTGGTAAATGCATCTCCGTGACGCATTATACAAAGCATGTTGTCCTATAATTATGGATCCATAAAATCTATTTTGTCTAACAATCAACTGAAGAAATAGGTAGAATGGTCCTTTGACATGCAGAAAATTCACATAAGGCAAAATTTTTTACCCAGGTCAGCCTGTGCAGACTGACGTGGTCGATACTTTTTGTAGATGCTTTTAACCCCATTTTAACAGGTCATGATCATTTTCAGACGTCGAAAGAGGTGAGTTCAAATGTATATTTCACACCGAAAATACTTAACATAGGAAAGGTTGTAAGTGAGCTGACGTTGGTCTACCCTCAGGAAAGCAATAGAGATACGGTTAGACACTGGCAAATCTTCGAAATGATAAAATTACCATGACAACTGGGACAGTGGACACAAAATTTGATTTAGCGAGTAAATTTTTTGTTTGATATGGATTCTAAAATATAGCAGTAGACAGGCGTTTGAGATAGTTCATTTGTTTTAAATATCTGTTTTTTTTTTTTTTAAACAACGCCAAGTATATAAACATTACTTTTTTTTTCGCCGACCGTAATCCACTGAAACCTGCTAAGTAAAATAAGTAAAATCAAACTTTCAAGTCGATAGTAAAAAACTCAAATTTTGCTAGTTCAAAAGTAATGTTGGGGAAAAATATCTCCTTATCGGGCAGTGTTGATTCAAGATCAGACTGCATGTTCTGTGCAGTCTGATCTTGATCTACATTGTCCGCAAAAGGCATTTTTATTGCGCTCAGCAGCCTAAGAATTAACAAGAGGATGTTATAGATGCAAGGTCAAACTGCACGTTTTGTGCAGTCTGTTCTTAATCTAAGCCGGCTGTAAAGGCCCGATTTCTGCCTATGGCGCTGAAAGGGGGGTAAATAACTTAACCCTTATCCTGCTAGATAAAAGAAATGAAACTCATAAACCTATAGTAAAAAAAAAACTTTTTTTTCTATTTCAAAGGTATGTTTGGAGGAAAGCTATCTCCTTATAGGACAGTGTAGAACCGAGATCAGACTGCACGTTCTGTGCAGTCTGATCTTTATCTACGCCGTCCGCAGAAGGTCAGTGAGTCGCGCTTAGCAGCCCAGGGGTTAATTTATTGCAACGTGAATACCTCTATTCTTCATGAGTTGAAAACAGAAGATGAGATCCATTTGACTAATTACTTCAAGACATTCCGCCACGTTTACTGCGATAGAGGTCACATCGACAGTGTAAATCACGCCGGGAAACTGTCTTGGTTTGGGTTATTTTCCAACCCTTAACCTGCTAGATGACTCAAATGGAACTTTCAAGCCGATAGTAAAACCTCGAATTTTGCTATTCCAAAGATATTTTTTGGGGAAAAATATCTCTTTATCTGAAATTGTAGATCAAAGATCAGACTGCGCGTTCTGTGCAGTCTGATCTTGATATACATGGTCCGCAAAAGGCTCTTGAGTCGCGCTTTGCAGCGTAAGGGTTAGTTGTGCGTGTTTTACGGTCGGTGCCGGCAATTTTTTTCTTTATGTGTAGCATTTTTCCGGCTATATATCTTTTAATAGAGGATATTTGTTGTTCTTTTTACGTGACAGATCGAAATTCATTTCATCGAGTGAACATCATCGGTAATATTTTCACGAGTGGTGCAGCAACGAATGAAATTATTATCGTATGATGTTCACAACGAGATGAAATAAATTTCGATCTTTCACAAAAAAAAATCATGCTGTTTAATTCATGCTTCTAACCCCATTTTTGTTGGAACTTGCAAGTACAGGGGAGCTCTCGATATTACGTAGTCCTATTTATATCCCCCCCCCCCCCACGTTATTTTTCATTGTGACATTCATCGTATACGTAGGGTCTTATCGGTTCCTTCATAGTTTCTTTTAGCAAACTCCGACATCGAATTCTGTCGCTGTTTTAACAGCAAATTTGGATACTTTCAAGTGAACTTGTTCAATAAAATATACATCAGAAGTAAGATAAATATAAAATTCCTCGATTGAAAAAGAGCATTTGTCCAAAACTTGCCTATTTATGAACTAAATCCATTCCGATTCAACACCACTCTGTTTTGTTACGAATTGCCGTGGAAGAGATCTGATTATTCCGAATGAACCGCTATATGGCGGTAAATGCAACTTACAGAATGGTATCATGTCTTTTTTTTTAACGAAATTTTGTTCGCTTTATTCTAGTTTGATTATTGAATCAGATTTCGTTCATAAACCTAAAGTCAATTCTGATTTGTAATGCAACTGTCTGCATGACTGAAAAACATGGCGGCGACTCTGTCGGCGATCCCACTTGCAAGTGATTTGATTGAATTCTGAATGAATCTGCCCAGTGTTTATCAAGACAGCGGCTGAATATTTTCAAATAAATTTCTTCCTGAAGGTAAATAAAGTTCTCTTTCGTTATAATACTGGTTTTAGATAGATCGAATTTACTACATAGAGCTGAATGGGGCCCGTTTAGACGTTGCATGCAATAAGAAAAATCAAACGTGAAATGTTCGGTGATAAATGTTGAAAGGTCAATAGGCATGTATACGTCTAAATATTTGGAGTAGATAATTCCGTACCAATTAGTTTATCAATTAGTAAATTCACTGGTCGAAAAGGTGATATCGTCAAACCATACCCCCTTTTTTTCCCTATAAATAACCGAAAAGCATGGAATAAATTATTTTAACTTTATCTTTCACATTTTTGTCTGTTTCTTCGCGAAAGGAAAACATGACGTAGGCGACTTGAAAAAAAAATGAGAGTTAAGAATGAGTGTATGTATTCAAGGTTTGAAAAATAAATTACGGTGAAAAATGTTGTTGTCACAGAACAAAAAGTGCTTATAAAGAACTACATCTCCAGTCTTTGCAAAAGTGACATGATGCAGGTCAAAGTAAGTCATCTGAAGAAATGAGCTATTGTAGTATCAAATATTCGAAGGCGATAGTTCACACATTAGGTTTTCCCACAGCCCGTGGCCAGCAATTAAATGTAATAATAACGAACATCTCAGATGCTGAATATAAATGAGCAATGCGCTTTGAACAGCGGGACTAATGTATCTGCAAAAAGTATCGACCAAAGTCAGCCAGCGCAGTCCACGCAGGCTGACCTTGGCCGATACTTTTTGCCTATCGTAAGTTTTCTACACGTCAAAGGACCAGTGTACCTCATGATTCAGTCGGTTCTTACACAAAAAGCATTTTATTGATCCATGATTATGTGAAGACTTGCTTGGTTCCTTGGATTACGGAGATGCATTTTATGACTTAAATAGTTTTGCTGAAAAATTTTGGACAAATTTGGATTGACTAGTATCCAAATTATGTGAATTCAGCCTGGATAATAGACAAATTGATTTAAACATGTGGTATCTGCATATCTCTTGACAGACGGTTTAAATGCTATGACTTATAACTATGTTAATGGAATTATATACGTCTATATGCCTTTCATGAACATCACAAGCGAGTGTGGACTTATTATGTCACCGTCCACACCAACGTTTAGCTGGAATTGTCTGTTCAAGGTATTGCACTATTTGAATCTGAAATCAGAAAATATTATTTGAAAGAATGCTGATTACCAGCATTGTCTCCCTTTTCCCATTATGTTTTCAGAAGTTTTTTTTTTTTTGTCATTTATGTTAAAACACGAGATTGTTTTGTTCGGTAATAAATCATTATTTTTCTAGGTGATCTGGCGTCGCGTCAACGAATCCATTCCTTTAACAATCGGCGAGTTAACTCTGATAGACGATGACAGGTACGAGGTGGCGCACATAGAAGAGTCACCGGACTGGAATCTGATGATATCCAACGTTACAACACACGAAACCGGGGCTTACGAGTGTCAAGTTAGTGCGGTCGATAGAGAACTCAGGAAGAAAGTATATTTAACTATTAGAGGTATATATGTTTTCTTTTTTGGAAGAATCATGTAAACATGTAAGAAAGTTTTATTGGCCCATTACATGCTATAAGTGGGGATAGCGTCTTTCAGATAAGTTTTCACCGTATTCAAAGAAATGAGAAATTGAGAAATTGTTAACTACGAGCAAAGGTCCCGGATACTAACCCCTTAAGCTGCTATATAAATGATACGAAACTTTCAAGTCGATCGTATTTTGTGTGTGTGTGTGGGGGGGGGGGGGGGGAATAGCGCCACGTCGGACAGTGTAGATCCAAGATCACACTGCACGTTCTGTGCAGTCTGATCTTGATCTACAGTGTCCACAAAAGGTCAGTGAGTGGCACTTAGCAGCTTAAGGATAAAAACTTCCATCTTTTGATGGTCAAAAGTGAAAAAGTACGTTTGTCTATCAAAAATGTTTGCAATGTCTCGTGATTTCAGCTAGCTTTAACATTGACTTGACTATCGTGACAAGGTGTCTTGTGATGGCAGTGAATTTTGCGCATTGCACACACATACAAAATGAAAGTACTGTGAGGAGTATAATAACTTTGATGAGAACTTTACTTAACAGACAGATTTGATGATGAGAGAGTGTGCGTGTTTTTTTTTTTTTCTGTTGGAAAACTCTGTTCCTTTTTTTTTTTAAGTTTTAAGCTCTTTACATCCAAACATCTTATTCCTTGACAAAATCTCCACTATCTTAAAGAAACGCCTTCAATACTTTGTCACATGTTTAATCTTTTGAAAGTTTCTCAACTGAATGGGGGTCTAATGCCTTTTTACATCAGTACTCAGTTATACTGCGGCGATAGATGATAATTCACACGCGTCTTACCTGGGTTTAACCAATACTAGGCTGTCGCTCTGCTATACATTCCGGACAACATTTCGGCGTGATCAGCACCCGCAGTGAGTATCGAACATCAGTATTCTGATAACAAATCCAATGGCTAGACCACTAAGCTACAGATGCTTCACTAAAAGGTGACTGTTTCCATGTATGATATAAGAGAGGTATTTAGACTAACCCAACTAGCAAGAAGTATTACGTCGTTCTTTTTATTTCAGACGAATATTCCTACGCAGAACCTCGTAAGTATTTACACGTAATCTCCCATATCTTGTCGTAACTTTCCTTATTCTTATCGTCATTGTCCTTGCTCTTTTACCTCCCTTTATGCATATCGTAAAATGAACATGCACATTAATATAATTGTAACAGAATGTTAGAGAATTATGTAAACAGTCTCACAAGTAGTCCTACTTTTTCCTACTGTTCCTACTTTTTTCTGGTGCTGTTTCTACTTCATTCGTACTTTTTTTTTTAAATAATCTTACTATTCCCACTTTGATCATGAAAATGAAAACAAAATGTATCTTTCAAAATATTTTAGCATATTGCAGACTGAAATATGTTACATGATATGAGAACGGATGGTATATACCACTGATAAGGCTCTTTCATACTACTGTTGACCTCAAGATTACGCAAGCTACATGTTGCTTTTCACGAAAATGTGTCTCAACCACTGGTCATTAATGCTTAAAAGGTTGACAGCAGCAAGTTTAACAAAATCTCAGAGCCTCCTGAAGTTAGATAGCCATTACATATTGTGAATGGAGTTTTTATGCCCCCTGTAGGTTGGCAAATATCAGTCGCAATGTCTGTCTATCCCACTTGTCTTGTCCTCGAATCCCTTTCTTTAATTCGTCGGTGATTTCACAGAATGATCAATATCAAGTGCTGTAGCGCATAATCTTGTGCTTTTCACGATTGGCTCATGTATGAAGGAGATACTGCCTTTTATTCAATTTTATCACTTATTGCTTCTTTCTTTGCAACTCTTGCTTTAATTCTTATTTGATTTTCACCGAACTTCCACAGAATGATCAGTATCAAGTCGTTTTTTTTTTTAATTCGGATAAACTCGGAGGAGGTATTTCCTTTATTTGATTTTACCTCTTAATGCTCTTGTCCTTGAAACTCCTCTTACAATTCTGATAAAACTTCACCATACGTTTGTAGAATGATCGGTAGCATGTGCTGTAGACCATATTCATCGGCTTTTCTCATTCAGTCATGTTTGGAAGATTTATTTTCCTTATTTAATTTTCTATTTTGATGCTTCTGTTCTCGCAACTCCTCTACCAGCCTTGTTCGATTTTCACGATACTTTCACAGAATGGTTGATATCATGTACTGTAGTGCATATTCACGGGCTTTTCTCGTAGAGTCAGTTTTTGGTTGAGTTATTTCCCTTTATTTACTTTTACATCTTAATTAATGCTTCTGTCCTCGCAAGTCCTTTACATTTTTTTTTTTATTTTCACAATACTATCATAGAATGACCCGTATCATGTACTGTAGTGTCTACTTTAAGACTTTTTCATTTTTAAGCTTGATGCGTTTCTCTTTTTTTTTAGACGAGATCTCAAAAGCAAACGAATGTCAGATTATTTTTATCACATAACTTAATCTCAGGAATCGAATTGTATGGCTCAAATATTTGAAAACTCCTATTTCATGTAAGTGTACAAAATTTCGTGAATGCAACTTACTCCCACTTTCTCCAGGTGTGTTTGTAGAGTTTCAAAACAGTTCCGAGAAGATATATATATATATATATATATATATATATATATATGTGTGTGTGTGTGTGTGTGTGTATATATATATGCTTCATTCTAAATCTTTACATAAAAAGAATTAGCTTCTGCATTCATCTTCGATTTTGACTCCTGGGTCCGTATTCACCGACCATTCTTAAGAATGTTCTTTGTCTTGTTCTCCAAAATTGTCTACATTTGAAAGTAACACAACTCCTGATTGGCTAAACCAAATGGTTTAGCCAATCAGGAGTTGTGTTACTTTCAAATGTAGACAATTTTGGAGAATAAGATTAAGAATATTCTTATGAATGGTTGGTGAATACGGACCCTGAATGTAGGTCAGTATGGCGCCATCTTCGCTAGTCAAGGGTGAAGATTACTTTGTTGCTCTTTGCACCCTTGACTGATCGAGTCGAAATTTGTAATCTCAGAGATATGCAGACGAGTATTGTTGGATATAATTTCCAAAAACATCTAGACGAGTCCTATTTACTTCAATATTTATTGCAACAGATCACTTATTTGAATTTATAGGACACATTCCAACATCAGACGATGGACTGTAAACATACGTGTGTGGCTTTTGCCGAAGGAGTTATGCTACGCGACTTTTGATTGGTTTTCCATGAAATAACTCTAGGGGTGATAACTATCAAAATGGGGGGGGGGGGGGGGCGGCGTATAGCGGGGATTACAAATTTTGACCCACCAACGGTGAACAGAGCAACGTAGTGATCGACACCTTTGGCTAGGGAAGATGGTATGGCGCAGGAATAGAGTGCAATACCTTTTTATGATATATAGTGCTGAACTATAGTCAGATTATACATCACACCGAACACAAAGCGATAAGATATTCCTCAAGGCAAATCATCATGACCCTGGTGATCAGGTCGTAACGCTATTTGTTAAATCTTGAGGTTGAAGCCGAGCAACTATTTCAACCATTGCCTTTTGGTCTTTGGTATACCTTGACCTACGATCAGTTTCTACCATCTTGAGTGCACCGCTGTCATTACTACTATGACGATATTTCTGCCTGATTACACGCTTGATCTTGTACTATATACAGCTTCAATAACAAGTCAACTCGTTGACTGATGCGTTACGTCTAGAAACCAATGATTTTGCGAGTCTTTGAATTACGAATAAGAATCGGATCGAGAATGATAAACGAATACAAATCTTACTCGTAAAATTTGTCCCCATCTTTGAGCGAAAGAAATAAGAGATTAACAAGTTTTAAACTGTAACTCACCATTTCTGTTGCTCAGATGTATCAGATTGCTTTATTTGTATGAATGGCATTTAACGCTATTTTCAACACTATTTCATATCATGGTCATATCACAGCGGCAGTTAACTTATAATTACCGTAAATGGTATGTTAAACTGACAAGGGTGGTAAGTATTTTATGTATTCTGGCAATTTACCGAATGCTTTTCTCTTTTTCTTATTCTTACAGAAATTTCCATATCCGGAAAATTACACGTTGATAGGGGGATGGAACTCCGACTACTGTGCAATGCGACAGGGGCGCTAACTCCTCCTGATTCAATAGACTGGTTTAAAGACGGCTCCAAAATTACAGCCGATAATTTCAAACGTATAGAACTAAGAAAGAGACTGTCTATCAATTCACGAACAATAACCAGTATATTATCGAAAGCCCATGCTGAGATGAACGATGCTGCGACCTATACGTGTCGAACATCTGACCTTCAAGTGAAAAGTGTGAAAGTGAATGTTTTAAACAGTGAGTATCTACTCATTTTTAGACCTCTCAGTTATATTGAATTTGAGGAAAGCTACGAGGCAACTTACATTTGCATGGTATTTTATATATATGATCAGACATAAGCTGGCATTGAGAAAAAAAGAAAAAAAAACTTCTACTAAGTTCAGTAACATTTTTATTGATGGATTTAATTAAAAAAAGAAAAACCTCAAAAGCAAACGAATGTCATATTCTGTTTATCACATAAAAATTTCTTGCGAATCATATCAAAATATTCAAAAAAAATATATATACACGTTGTAATTTCCATGGATAAGACTTGATTCTGTTCTCTGAAAGAAGAAGCCCTAACCCGCTGGTGAAACCTAGGACATACTTGAATGTGTTAGTTGTCGCCGTGATATGTTTGAAATAACGTTGAAAGCGGCGTGCTTGTCTCAGATGTTTGTAAGATCAGCAAATTTGTAATATCACACTGACAAATAAGGGAAGTTATGAGATAAATGAAAATAATACGGACTAGCTCCTTCAACATTTTACCCTGTTTCTATTCATACTTAACAGAACGTGCAGTCTGATCTTGGATCTTCACTGTCCGATAAGGAGATGTCTCTCCTCCAACAGTACCTTTGAAATAGGAAAATTAGGGTTTTAATCATCTGCTTAAAAGTTCCATTTCTTTCATTTAGTAGGATAAAGGTTACTGCAGATCATTCAATCATGTAATAGTGGCATTTTTTTTCTTTTCTTAACAGTGCTTTACAAATAATAGCATTATCCTTATCATACTATATGAAGATAATCAAAGGAAAAAGGATCCGTGTTCACCAGTTCTCAGTCTTATTCTCCAGGATTTTCTAAATTTGAAAGTAACACAACTTCTGATTGGCTAAACCATTTGGTTTAGCCAATCAGAGGTTGTGTTACTTTCAAATTTGAAAAATCTTGAATAGTAAGACTGAGAACGTTCTCAATAATGGTTGGCGAATACCGACCCATGTGTCGTTTTGGATATTTTTTATTGATAGTGAATAAGTGCTACAGTAAACAAAATTTATTTCGTATGAAGAAAGACATATCAAGATTAACCGGACAGAGGTGCAGTTTGATCTTGGTCCACCTTTTTTCACAAGTTACAACAGAGATCGTGATAAGTAGGATATTGATGAAGTTCTGAACGCTGCGGAGGCAACTTATAATTGAATTGCATTTTTAAAAGTTGTTTGTACGACCTGATCAGCATTCGGTACTACCTTCCTCCTGGATCTTTTCAAGCAGTTGGGTTTATAACCGTTTTTAAATGAAACTGAACCTGACATTTCATCTAGTATGAAAGATGAATATATTGCACTTTTAAGGCTGTGTTTGGCAAAATACGTGTCTCAGACAATTTACCTGACAGAGAATATTCTAGATCAGACCATGATCGTCCCTGCAATCCGATCTTGATCTGCATTTTCCGAAAATCAGCTACGGCTGGATCCAGCACTTGAAGGGTTTACAACAATAGAAAACTTTTTTTTCTTTTATTTTCAGCTGATAAAAAGTCAAGAAAAAGAGGTGAGTGTTCCTTTTTATCCAGATTATCTCCATTCAAACCACCTAGTTATCGCTTAAGCATCCATTTATCACTTCAAAACTTTTTTCCAAAAACTCTCATAAAACAGAAACTCATGAATTGTACGTTTAATGCAAGATCTATATGCGAAACCTAGGTATTTACGAATGAGCCAAACTCACTGTTTTACAGATGTCTACTTTCAGGGTAGAAACTGACATGTGACCACTTGATTTGGATCTGAAAATAAAATGAACCTTAGCTTTAATACGCTTACCAATTTTTGCTTTTGAATCAATCTAAAAATTTGTGTTAGACGTGGTTTTGGAAAAAAGCAGTGCGTATGAGTACAGTGATATAACGTATGACCTCACATTACATTCCTATGACGTCTCGAAATCTTACTTCAAAACTGACTAAGATGAGATAATTCGGTCTGAGTATAGTACACCGAAGGCAAGGGAGGTTATGTGATAAATTTTATTCTCAGTCTGTCTTAACTCTTTACCAAACGACAAAAATTTAGACTGGTCCAAATTGAAAGCATTTGCAGACGACAAAATAAATGTAATTGAAAAATTGAAAATTGTTTTGGGTAGGATAGAAAGCATTGTGGGAAAAGGAGAAAATGCTGGTTACCAGCATTTTCTCCTTTTCCCACAAGGTTTTCAAAGGACTTCTTTCACAGGGTCGTTAAAGGTCGGGATTGTGTGGTAAAGAGTTAAGAACATTCTCAGTCTTATTCTTCAAAGTTTTCTGGATTTGAAAGTAACACAGCTTCTAATTGGCTAAACCATTTGGTTTAGCCAGTCAGAAGTGGTGTTACTTTCAAATGTAGAAAATCAGCGAAAAGTTTCGGCGCGGACTGCGCAGGCTGGACTGGGTCGATACTTTTCGAAGATACATTAAGCCCCCTTTTCACAGAGTATGACTCAATGAATAACAATCATTACATTAAACCGTGAATCATTACTTAACTTTTTGGTCTCTTCCGATCTGAACGCGTCAAGAGGAGATTCAGGCCAAATTCAGCTAACTAGAATTTAATTAGAGAAAACCTAAAACTGGTTATTTCAAGAGTAGACATTGGTGCTTCGCAGTGTACATCAGAGATGGCGAAATGCAGAATGTAAGTTCAGATTCTTACTTTGACACTTGTGCACAATTTCTCTTCTCTTTCCTGATTTTTGCAGAACCGTTGGCTGCTGGCGAAAATTCCAACATGAGTCTACCTGATGATTCGTCACGGGCGACCGGCCTATCGTTATTCCCGTGGTTGTTGTTGCTGATAAGTACAGCTGTCTCCCTGAAAAATATATACCACGTGATAAGATAACCCAGTGATTTAAAGTTACATAGAATTATTAATTCGCATGTTTCAAAACACAACAGAACAACAAAAAGAAACACTTAGATAGAGCCTTACAACAGTCTTCAACAGTTGTGAAGAAGGCTAGCCAAAGAATAGCTTAAAATTGGACTGTTTTTCAAGTCGAACAAAATGTGAGGGTGTCGATAGAAGAAGCATGGCAATCTAGACAATTTGTGGTGTAATTTATAAAATTCGGCACCATACTCTTGATGAAATGTAAAAATAGAACAACCATTAAGTGTTTGCAAGGTACGGAGGGCGTAAAAGATGACTATCTTGAAAGGAAAACTGTCGTTTGTCCTTGGTAATATTCCCAGACCTGTTCTACTTATTGATTGCGGGAGGAACCAATCTATAGAGGGATAAATGCTCAACCACAGCTCTGAGAGGTCAGCTGATGTATTCGCAGTGTAATACGAAGACTTTGTGTCGAAACTGAGAAACTTAGAACTTGTCTCGGGTACGTTTAGTTACATGTACATGTAGTGTGAAGCTAAAAGGCTGTTTTGTGAGCAAGGGAGTACTATTTAAGGCCAGTGTTTTTTGGCAGCGGTATTGCGCCCTGTCCATGTTCTCACATCACGCGTGTATGTGTGTATTAGAATTCAAAGCTTGCTACTTTTATCTTCGTCAATATCATGCTTCCGGCAAAGTATTTATCGCAGACACGCGCACTAAACAAAGTAATTATTTTCTAAGTGGTACAATAAACAAGAATATTGTCATTTTTTTTCTCTGTTTTCAATCTTTTTTACAAGAAATGGAGAAAATAAATCTTGGATGACTATATCTCTTTTTCAAAATGAAGTTAATGTGTAAATAAATAGAATCTGGAAATATCTAAGACTATATGGACCAACATTTAAAGCTATATCATATATCGTCGGTTTACTTCCAAAACCCCGCAAAAACAGCTTGAAACAAGCTGTAGTTACGACATGTCAGAAGCAAACAGATGATACGTATTCTAATTCCAAGGCTAAACATCTGGGTCCGTATTCACCAACCATTCTTACGAATATGCTTTGTCTAATTCTCAAGCAAGAGTTTTCTAGATTTGAAAGTAACACAACTTCTGATTGGCTAAACCAAATGGTTTAACCAATCAGAGGTTGCGTTACTTTCAAACTTTAAAAATTCTGGAGATTAAGACTGAGAACGTTCTTAAGAATGGTTGGTGAATACGAACCCTGATTTACTTTGACAGTTATCGTGAATGATCTTCACGCTGATGTAAAACCGGACGGAACATCTATGCAGCAGCAATTCAGACTGCTTCCACGAGCGGGTATTAATGTTTCTAAAATTATATTACCATCTAGGAAAGTTCAAAGTACTTAAAAATACGCGATTTGTTTTAGTCATTAATTCTTTGTTGCGCATCTACCTCTGCCTAGGAAGTTTGTTGACCACATTTGTGTTTTAAGTTTGTAAAGTATGTATTCCAAAGTTGTAAATAATTAAATATGGAGTAATTTATTGATTGAAATGTTTAGTGTGCGGATACCGTGTTACATAACTACGGCAACTGTATTGGTCAAAGCTAGAACTATCGTAACTGTTTAGATATGAAACTGGCTATAAATGTTCAGTGTGTGTCAGAAAATCTGTTACCTTTTTTATGGGCATGTTTGCATTTCATCACTTTTCTTGAAATATAAGTACAGGGTGTCCAAAAATAAAGTTACAAGTTTTAATGTCTATGTATTATATCTTTATGTTCTGCTAGATCAACGAAATCTCGAGTATGTATGGATAATAGATATAAGTTTTATCCTGTATCACTTTCAAGATTTACACTCGTCTATTTTTTCAGAGAAGCGTCAATTGACTAAAATTGCAATAGTTTTCCATTGCGTCAATTCAGTAGATAATGATGTTTTCAAGATGTCTTCCCTTTTGAAGCTTGCCTTCTTGCACTCGCTCTTTAAAACTATTAGTTACATTGCAACAAGTGTCCACAATGATCTTCCTTACTTTTTTCTTGTTGTTTCTGAGGAACGTAGATGTGTCCATTAGCTTTTGCTTGTACCGTGACTAACGACTTCAGATGGCCCCCATCCTGCGCCACCCCCCCCCCCCCGAAAAAAAAAGGGGGGGGTTGAGATCAAGGGGCTGCGGGCGGGCTGTGAGAATAATATCTGGTTTATGCAAGATTGGGCAAAGCCCACACTGCAAATAAGGTGTCAGATGCATCACATGAAAAGTTTGGTGAAAGAATAATTTCCAGGTAATACCCAGAGATGAGCCGCCCACAGCCCGGAGCTCAACTGTTGCGTTTTCTTTCTCTGGGGCTATCTGAAGTCGTTAGTGTACAAACCAAAGCCAACCGACACATCTATGCTCCTCAGAAACATCAAGAGAAAAGTAAGGAAGATCTTGCTGTAATCAACAGCATTTAAACATCGAGTGGGAGTAAGCAAGCTTCCAAAGAGCAGACATCTTGAAAACGTTATAAACTACTGAAGTGACGTCCTAGACAAATTATGGTAATTTTAGTAAATTGACATTTTTCTAAAAAGTATGAGTGTAAATCTTAAACCTGATATAGGATAAAACTTATATCTATTGTCTATACACGCGCAAGTTTTTGTTGATCAAGGAAAACGCGGCTAGAATAAATAGACATTAAAACTGTAAAATTCCGTTTTGGACACCCTGCAAGATGAAAATTTATTATCAACGCATGACCTTGTTTCAGAACAGAAGGCGCAATCAGGAAAACTTACTTTTATCTACTCATAATTAATGTGGGAATGGAATTGCCCAGGCTAAAAGAAAGCACGACAAAACTATTTAGGAAAAAGTACGTACATAAGATTATTAAAGAGTATACCTATGCCTTATAAAGAAACAGACAAAGGTGCATGCCTCTTGCTTTATTTCATGCTTATTTTTAATTGAAAATCCGTAATTAGATGTCTGATAGAATAATTGATAAAAATTATCCTTTGACCTAAAAAAAGAAATCAATATTGTGCAAGTAGCAGCTATGCTTTCTTTGTTAATACTCCAACATTGTAGGGAAGTCCGCAATACTTTTTATTTTTGTCAAGTGTCATCGCCGTATTATTTCAGATGTTAATTATTTACTTGTGTTCATATTCAGTAGAAATCGTATTTACATGCATCACATAATGCACATATTGTACGGGTATTTTTATTTCATTATCTACAAGCTCTACCCCCCCCCCCCCCGCCCCTTCATAGTTTTGGTGATGGGGCGATGCCCCTCCTTTAATACAAAAAAAAGGAAACTACACGGAATACTATGTAGTAGTAATTTTTTGAACTTGTATTTACTTCAAGCTGCTTGGAAAATTTTCATATCTCGGGAGCCCTAATGTCTAACGAGATTTCTAGATTTTTTTCAAAGCGGGTTACGTCATTATACTATATTTGGAAGCGTATTTGACACTATGTAGATACGCGTGCGATGTTCGTATTTGAGCCTGAAAATTTATTGATATATAATAAAAAAGGATGATGTCACCAAAGAAATGTAGTCCCCGATAAAACAGAATTTCAAAGTAGATACAATTGATAAATTTCGATCTGCAATGTTACCAAATCATTTCCTGGGTCGGTCGTCGTTTTCAAGATTATCTCAGTGATATAACTGTAGCAAGAAAGCAATATGTGCTTATATAAATAAGTTTCTAATAAGTGATTTACTTGTATGTGAGAAGTAAGAAGCATACAAAACTCTGCACCCGATTCCGAGTGCACAGATTAATCTTGGTCTACAATATCCGCAAAAAAAAAAACATTAGTTAAGTTACGATTTATTTCAATGATTACAGCTTATTTCAACGATTACAGCTGTGGACTATTCTTAAAAACATTGTGACATAGGAAAAGTAGCTCGCTGGCGAAAGGAGAAAATATTTTGAACGAGAAAGTTCTCCTTTTTCCCACCAATATTGCAGGATAAAGAAGTAAGATTTCAAAAGCTGATCTAAGCAAAGGCGGTTTGATGAAATTGTGTCCTTTTTTTTAGCCTTTTATCTCAGTTTGGTCCATTCGTCAGTCTATAGTCACTATAGATACAACTGAGCTGAGAAAAGGGGATTTAATGCATCTTCACAGTTTATTTTTCCCAGACAGTCATTGCATTACATGGACCAATTTTGCTTTAAAAAAAAAACTGGCTTAACACTTCAGTACCAAACGACAAAATTTTAGACTGGTCTAAATTGAAAGCATTTGCAAAAATAAAGGTGATTGAAAAATTGAAATTCGTTTTGACGAGGGTGAAAAACATTGTGGGAAAAGGAGAAAATGCTGGTTACCAGCATTTTCTCCTTTTCCCACAATGTTTTCAAAAGGCTTCTTTCTCAGGGTCGTCAAAAGTCGGGATTGTGTGGTAAAGAGTTTAAAAAAAAAAAACCGGCTTAATCACGAGGTATTTTGACACGATAAAAGAAAAGAAAAAAACACCTATACCAAAACATTTTGAGACGTGTCAGCCTGCGACTGCACAGACTGATCTGTATCTATATCTTCTGCAGATGCATTTAATCACCTTTTCAAAGAGCAGGTCTCAATTATTATGTGTCATTTTTCCTCACTGTCATTTGATATGGATGTTCATGTCATGCTGTTAACATTTTAATGTATAAACCTGGAAATAAAGTGAAAATATTTGTATATACTTTCTTTCAATTTCACAACCACTGTGATCCGGCGATACCGTTTAGCAATAGTTTGGGTTGCAAGGAATGCACTTCCTTGTCCGGGCAATATAGATATGTTAACTCTTATCCTGCTAAATAAGTTAAATGAAACCTTTAAGCCGATAGTTGATTGATTGTATGGTGTTTAACGCCGTTTTCAACATTATTTCAGTCATATCACGGCGGCCAGTGCACTTATCCATGCTTTCCTGGAGTTTCTTTTACCAGTACTCCGTACAATATTCTTTCCAAGCCACTTGCTGCTTTCCCACATAACCATCGTCGAAACAATGGTCAGCGGTGAGAGAGGAATGAATCCTGTTGCAATGACTATCATCAGTCCTCGGAAAGAAATTGGCCAAGCCGGGGATCGAACCAGCTACCTCCTGTTCTCAAGTCTTGTGCGCTACCGACTGAGCTACGGCTAAGCCGATAGTAAAACCCCAAATAATATGCTATTTCGAACTTTTTTTTTTTTTAGAAAAATATCTCCTTATCGGACAGTGTAGATCCAAGATCAGACTGCACGTTCTGTGCAGTCTGATCTTGGTCTACACTGTCCGCAAAAGGTCAGTGAGTCGCGCTTAGCAGCTTAAGGGTTAACTTCCGTTGTATGACAATTTTCTTGCCCTTAACATCACTTGGTCTCTCTCCAACGGATTTCTTTTTATCTTGGTCCTCGTACATGAAGCGTCCATTTCGCAAACAAAGTGGCTATCTCTAAATGGTTTCCAGCGTACCTTTGAGTGTGACAAGGATCGATCCTCAGGCCCGTGCTTTCTTTGATTTCGATAGATGATACAGTGTTTGCCTCATGATTCACACTTGACAAAATGGATTTTATGGATCGATGAGTATGTGAGGAATGATTTGCATGGAAAAAATGCATCACGGACACGTATTAAGCCCCATTTTGCCAGGGCGTTACTCATCGTTGAATGCCTTACATGGACATATCTCAAAACAAAGCGAAAAATACGAATGAGCCATGCCCTGTGGAAAGGGGGCTTAATACATCTGCAAAAAGTATCGACCCAGGTCAGCCTGCGCAATCCGCGCAGGCTGACCTGGGCCGAAACTTTTTGCTATTGGTCAATTTTCTGCATGCCCAAAGACCAGTTTACCACACGATTCAGTCGGTTGTTAGAAAAATGGATTTTGTGGATCCATAGTCATGTAATGACTTGTTTGGAATCCTGCATCACGGAGATGCATTAAACCCGCTTTTGCCAGAGCATGCCTCAGATAAAGAGGGCAATATTTAGGCTAGCAAGTTTTGTAGTGACGTGTCTACAAATTTTTCTTTCAAGTCGAATTATAATTTTCGCCATGATGATTAAAAAATTCAATATCTGATTGATGATTCGAAATTGTTCGTTATTGCATACAAAACGTTTTTAGGTAAACTGCTTTCTTAGCCCTTAGGCTGCTAAGCGCGACTCACTGACCTTTTGCGGACAACGTAGATTAAGATCAGACTGCACAGAACGTGCAGTCTGATCTTGGATCTACACTGTCTGATTAGGAGAAATCTCTCTTCTCCCCCCCCCCCCCGAAATACCTTTTGAATAGGAAAATTTGGGTATATACTATGGACTTGAAAGTGTCATTTATTTTATTTAGCAAGATAAGGGTTAAATTGAATAAGGAATAAACCGTCAATGCGAGTACAGTGTGGAAATTTCTTGAAGATAATTGGAATCTGGGACTGATTGTCTTCCTGTAAATAATAACAATAACTCAGTGATCAATGGAATTTCTTGCATAACAAGGTTCTAGCTTTATGAATTACATGATCTATATCCCCCTGCTATTCCTTTACGCAACCTTTCGGCTGCTAAGCGCTTTTGCGGACAGTGTAGATCAAGATCAGACTGCACAAAACGTGCAGTCTGATCTTTGATCTACACAGTCCGATACGGTATTTTTATCCGCTGAAATCAACTATGAAATCGTTATACATGTATTTTGGTTTTTACTATTGCATGAAACCTTACGTTTTATTCATTTAGTAGCTTTAGGATTTACAGATATTTGATGAAGCTAAATAGATCTTTTAACTAGAAAAACACAATGCTTTAGGCATGTCATAAACTTTATATTCGAATTATGCAAGCGACTGTTTTTTATGATTTCTGTTATCGTTCAAATTAACCGATTTATACATAAGGAATTCGTCTTATTTTTTTCACAATATTTTCGATAGATTGATTGATTGATTGTATGGTGTTTAACACCGTTTTCGACATTATTTCCGTCATATCGCGGCGGCCAGTGCACATATCCATGCTTTCCTGGAGTTTCTTTTACCAGTACTCCGCACAATATTCTTTCCAAGTCACTGGTTGCTTTCCCACTTAACCATCGTCGAAACAATGGTCAGCGGTGAGAGAGGAATGAATCCTGTCGCAATGACTATCAACAAATCCGCGAAAAGAAATTATCCGAGCCGGGGATCAAACCAGCGACCCCCTGTTCTAAGGTCCTGTACGGTACCGACTGAGCTACCGGGGCTCGGCCACAATATTTTCAAAAACTGCCAACCACATGGGTGTTAGATACAGTGGTTAATAGCGAAATAAATTGACTAATAGCGAAAAGTTTCGGCCCAGGTCAGCCTGGGCGGACTGCGCAGGCTGACCTGAATCGATACTTTTCGCAGATGCATTAAGCCCCCTTTTATTTATTCTTTTTTTCTCGAGGGAGATGGAAAACAAAGGGTGCGAATAAGACTAAGTACTACGCCCTAAAATCGAGATATCAGGGCTTTTTTTTTTTTTAAATGATTAAAAACGTAGTTTATTCATTCTGCTTCTAACACTTCGGCTCACAACAATGAGTTAACATTTGCCTTTTTTTTTCTGAAGGTAAAAACTTTATCCTTAGCAAGAGATAATCTGTGTGTATTAGAAAATATTCTCTTGTACAAAAATTAGGCTTTACCTGTTCACTGTTTCCGTAGCAAAGTAGCCTAGATTCCAGTCCGATCATTATTCTCCTTTCCTATGAGCCATGCTCTGGTAAAAGAGGGCTTAATGCATCCCCGTAATGCATTGTACCAGTTCAGCCATCATATAATTATGGATCCATAATAGCAACTTTGTTTAACAACAGACCCAATCATCAGGTTTGGTCCTTTGACCAATAGCGAAAAGTTTCGGCCCAGGTCAGCCTGCGCGGACTGCGCAGGCTGACCTGGGTCGATACTTTTCGCAGATGCATCAGGCCCCCTTTTTCACGGAGCATGGTTCTGTCAAACGTTTTACTTTGTCAAAAATGTCCATAATTTACGGAGCCCCAAAAATGGCTTGCCACTGATCTGTTCAGGCTTTGAGAAGAGACCTCAATATGAAGTGACTGAAAATTATTACAGCAGCCTGGACCCAGGACTACCAAACAGCAAAATTCTTCCCACCACTGCAAATACAATTTCCTTGCAGACAAAAAAAAAAAGACTGTTCCTCCAGAAAATTGACAAATGGCGAAAATTTTCGGCACATGTCAGCCTGAGCGGATTGCCTAGTCTAACCTGGGTCGATACTTTGTACAGATACATTAACCCATATTTTCAGAGAGCATGGGTCATATTTTTTCCCGCTTTGAAATCAATTAAAATGAGCCATGCTCTGTGAAAAGGGGGCTCAATGCATCTGCGAAAAGTATCGATCCAGGTCAGCCTGCGCAGTCCGCGCAGGCTGACCTGAGCCGAAACTTTTCGCTATCAGTCAATTTTCTGTATGTCAAAGGACCAGTCTACCTTATGATACATTCGGTTGTTAGGCATATTGGATTTCTATTGATCCACTAATATGCAATGACTTGCTTGGTATCATGGACCACGGAGATGCATTAAGCCCCTTTTTATCCAGAGCACGGCTCAAATGTATGTTGCTGCATACTGAACTTAACTCTTTGCCACACGACAAAATGTAAGACTCGATCAAACTGAAAGCTATTGCAGACAACAAATTTATTGTAGCTCAAAATGTTACTTCTGTCGTTAATAGGGAAGACTGAAACAATGTGGGGAAAAGGAGAAAATGCTGGTTACCATCGTTTCTTCCTTTTCCCACATTGTTTTCAAAAGCCTTCTTCTGCAAGGTATTTAAAATTCGGAATCGTCTGGAATTTTAATTTGCGTTTATTTATTGTCGCCATATGGGCGACGCCCCCTGAAGACTGTTAGTTTTGTTACGGGGTAAAGTGCAAGATACATGACGAAACCCATCCTTAGCTACGCATGGTTCTTTAACGTGCTCGGTGTATAGCACCGTCACACGGGACCTCGGTTTAAAATTCGCCAGCCATGGGGCTCGAACTCACACCCTCAAGTGACCCAAGATTTGATGTTTGCAAGTCGCACGCTCTACCACCTGACTTATGCGAGGTGATCAGGAATTGTCTGTTGAAGTGCTAAGCGCGACTCGGAGCGCTTTTGCGCACAGTGTAGATCAAGATCAGATTGCACAAAATGTGCAGTCTGATCTTGGGTCTACAATGTCCAATAAGGTATTATTTTCCGTTGAAATCAACTTTGAAATCGCACTATTTTGTTTTTTACTATTGAGTGGAAATTTTTGTTTCATTTATTTAGCAGCTTAAGTGTTAACAAAAGCATAGCAAAAGCGAGAATGCGTGCCTATGCAAAAGACCTGAATATCTTTCTTCAACAAATTTATGCATTGAATCATAGAACGACGGTAAGTCAAGGTTTGACATAAAGATCTACATTTCTTGATAAGATCAATGTCGGTGGATGATGCATTAATGAGGGTAGAATTTGTGGATGACGATTTGCCTTGCTGATTGAAGTAACTCTCCACTTTCTTGTCGTTTCATTTAAAGATACATCCTTACAGCGCTGTTAAAGTTTGATGGACTGTAGAATGGTTCAGAATTAATCAGCTCTGTAAACATGGGAAAAATTACATATACATAGAGTGAAAGGGTGAAATACATATGAGTCGTGCTCTGGCAGTAGGGGGCTTATTGCATCTCCGTAATCCATGACACCAAACAGGTTATCACATGATTAAAGATCCATAAAATCCATTTCGTATAGCAATCGACTGAATCAGGGTACACCAGTCTTTTGACATGCTGAGAATTGACCAACAGCAAAAAGTTTCGGCCGAGGTCAGCCTGCGCAGGCTGACCTGGATCGATACTTTTTTTTGCAGATGCATTAAGCCCCCTTTTCACAGAACATGCCTCGTATATCGGAAATCTTCAATTTAAAACCGGAAACTTCAAAACAGTGATTTCTTTTAAGGCCTCCAGAAAATGAAATGCATTTTCTATCCGTCGTAATCTATGCAGCCTTGCAACCGTCAGCGGCAACATTTTGCATAAAGATGCAAGAATGATTCTAGTTTGATGACACTGGTCAAAAACTGGCTGAAAACGAGTAAAGATGTATCTTAAGCATATTTTATTGCCAAGTAAGTGTATAACAAAATTTACAAAGCCGTGCAATACACATAATCAAATGACTAGGCAAAAGGGTCTGACTACAAGTTCTCTCCACTCAGCTTCGGTTATTGCCCTTTAACTTTCTTTATAAATGAGCCATGCTCTGTGAAAAGGGGACTTAATGCATCAGCGAAAAGTATCAACCCAGGTCAGCCCGCGCAGTCCGCGCGGCCTGACCTGGGTCGAAACTTTTCGCTACTGGTTAATTTTCTGTATGTCCAAGGACCAGTCTACCTCATGATTAAAGTCGGTTGTTAAAAAAAAGTGGCTATTATGGATCCATAATTATGTGATGGCTGGATTGGTAGAAAGTATTACGGAGATGCATTAAGCCCTTTTTTATCAGAGCATGGCTCAAATTTATCTGTGCTCTCATCTATGAGGCCGATGCTGTCAAGAAACACGATATAAAAGCCACAACCCGATTTGCAAATCGTCAGTAGTGGGGGATTTAACAGTTCTAGCACAAAATGTACTTTTAGAGCGCGTGACCCCTATGCACTCATTGACCCCGTTTAAAAACTGGACAAAATGTACTTTTAGAGTGCGTGACCCTCATTGACCCCTGCTTAAAAAAAATTATAACCCTACTAATGTTATAAACAAGTTGGCTTCTTTAAAAAAGAAGCCAGGAGAGGTCAGCATCAATGTTTTCAAATAGCTTACTGCTTTTAATTTCAATATATTTTGGTACATATAAACAAATAAGTAAGGCATTATATGATCGCCGCTGTGTAACAAGAAGAAACCTCTTCTGCATTACATGACAGACACGTGATCTTTTTCCCACGTTTTCAAGTCGCGTGATCTTTTCCCGCGGTGTTCTCTTTTTTAACGAAATTCTTTTTTTTGTGTGTGGCTTTAATTGTTTAATGAAAAATTACAACCACTGGAAAAGTCATTTGCAATCAAATCAGTATAACAAATCATTTTTGAAATCCGTCAAATAAAAACAAAACACGTCTATTTCCTATTTCAGTTTTTTGATTTCGGTTTATTTATAAAACCATGACGAAATAGACTGTGTATCAGAACGATTTCGCAGAAAAGCATGGAGTTAGGCAGCAATTTCTGAGGCAGTCTGTCTTTTAAACTCACCACTGTTGGAGAGGTCTGATGACCTCTCCAATTAGACGCTAGCTTAATGACCAAGGAGCTAAATTCTTGAGAGCGTCCTTAAAGTAACTTTTATCGATAAAAAAAATGATTTAAAGAAAAAATATATATTAATAAAACGTAAAAAAAGATGGCATCTAACGAGACAATAGTACCAAAACCAGTAAAACCCAAAACCTTTGACATAAAAACATTAAGACTAGATACGAAAACTATCTATACAAATGAAAATTACAATTTTAGTAAATTAAACATTTTATACAAATTTCCTAATGGAGAGAAAGGAGCACTATTTCTCTCTACCGACACCAAAGTGTTTTCTCGTTTTGGTGTCGGCACGTTTAAAAAAAAACTAACAGGAAATGTAGATTTTTCTTGTTTTTACACGGCAGAAAAGCCAACTGATAAAGAGAAAAAGCTGAAAGAGTAGATTGGGGATTTTGTACAAAAGAATGTGTCAAAAAAGGAGCTTTCACAACTTAAATATCCAAAAGACTTAAAAATTTTAAGGGATGGCGGAAAGTGGTTTCGCACGAAACTTTTACTTAATAAGGATAATAAAAAAATAGAAACAGAATTTTACAGGGAAGCTACGTCCAAAGATAAAAAGAAAGTAATAGAAGGTGTAGTAAAAGTAGATCCTCTTTCCTACTGCGATACAAGTTGTAAACTGCGCGGTATGCTTCACATAAAAGATATTTATGTTAGCGCAACGTGCGCAAATCAGGATTGATTTGTGAGAAGCGTACAAGATAGAAAAAATACAGTGCGCGCCAACAGAAAGGTCGAATAGGCCTACTTTTGAAGGAGATTCTTCTTCTGATACAGAAGACGAAAATCCAGAGTTTGCTGAAGAAGAAACCTCTGATCATGACCAACAGTTAACATCTTTGTCCATTATTCTCTTGATAAAGTCAAATTCAACATTTTGTTTCTCTAGATGTTAAAATATGACTGTTATGAAATTTTTACCACATGTTGAAACTTTTTACTTGTCCAAATTGAAGGCTTTTGTAGACAACAAATTCAGTGTGACTTACATTACTTGATTAGTCTTTGTAAGGTTAGAAGACATTGTGGGAAAAGGAGAAAATGCTGGTTACCAGCATTTATTCCTTTTCTCACAATGTTTTCAAATGCCTTTTTTCTCAGGGCTGTTAAAACTCAGCATTGTTTGACAAAAAGTTAACTCCTGAGGACCAAACCCAGTGGCTAGGTTGGTCAAGTGTACACAGCTGAAATCCGAGGGCTCACTGTTTGATTCCCAGCTAGGCCAAACCCTATCCAAACAGCTGATGATGTCACGGAATCAGCACAATCAGAGAATGGAAATGATTTTCAAAAAGGAGATCACCAGTGACCTTAACCTTTGACCCATCTGACCCAAAAACAATAGGGCATGGGTCATGAACAACAGTTATATAAAGTTTCAAGGTCCTAGGTCAAACAGCTATTGAGTTCGAGCACGGAAACGATTTTCAAACTAAGTTCACCTGTGACTATGACCTTTGACCCATGTGACCCAAACTCAATAGGGTACCTCCTTTGGGTCATGAGCAACACTTGTATAAAGTTTCAGGGTCCAAGATCAAATGGGTTTTGAGTCTGAGCACGGAAACGAAAAAAATCTACAGACAAGTAGAAGGACAGATGGACAGACAGACTGACAAACAGACAGACATGGTGAAACCAGTATACCGCCTTCTACTTCAAAGGTGGGGGTTTTAATAATCAAACTTGGGAAAGCATGAATAGGTGCACTGGCCTTATACGAGGGTCCTCCAATAATGAGTGAGACTGTTGTCATATCTCAAATATTGTCTGACAGATTTTAATGAAACTTTGCACATATATTGCCTAACATATTAGCAACACAAAAATTATGTCAAATGATGTTACGTTATGACGTCACAATTATGACGTCACTTCCTGTGACACATGGCCAGCTTCACAGCAGAAGAACAACGTGCATATATAAAAGTTGAGTATTATAAGGGTAGCACTGGAACAGAGATTTTTCAAACCTAAGAGACTAAGCTATTTCTCGTGCAGCAGTGTTCCGGTTGATTGCACAGTTTAAGGAAGGAAGGACTAGTGTGCAGAAGCAACCCAGCCCAGGTCGGCCAACAGAAGCAACAAGCGAAGAAAATATCCAAAAGGTGAAGGCTGTAATGGAGACTGATCAAAGATACACATGCAAAGAAGTAGCCAATGAAATTGGGATAAGTCATGGGTCATTACATACAATTTTGACAGATAAGTTAAACATGCGACATGTTGCTGCAAGGTGGGTACCCCATGCACTGAGCTTGCAGCAGAAACAGGCAAGAGTGGATGTTGCCAGTCTATTACTGGAAAGATACAAAAATGAGGGTGATATATTTCTTAACAGGATAGTGGCAACAGATGAGACTTGGAGACGAAGTTATGAACCAGAACTAAAAAGACAATCTTCAGAATGGCACACGCCAGGGTCCCCACGACCCATTAAATTCAGGCGAAAACAAGGAAATTTGAAGATGATGATGATTTTTGCCTATGACAATCACGGCATATTAGCTGCAAATCGGGTCCCGATCGGGAAAACAGTTAATCAAGAGTATTATCGTACATTTCTGATGTATGTCTTGAGACCTGCCATTCACAAGAAGCGACCGGAGCTGCTTGAACTTACACCATTAATTCTGCATGACAACGCCGCATGCCACAAGGCAGGTAGGGCGACGTCACTTTTGACGCTCTATAACTGGGACATTTTACCGCACCCTCCATATTCTCCAGACATGAGTCCTCCAGACGTTGATCTTTTTCCTAAGTTGAAACAACCATTGCGAGGTGCGCGTTTAGAGGATTTAGATGCCCTGGAAGTAGAGGTGGCCAGTCAAATTCGACGCATAAACTCTGGTTGCCTAGCAACAGAAATTAGAAGACTTCCTCACCGATGGAATTCTGTCATTGAAAAGGGAGGAGCCTATATTGAAGGAATGTAGGAACATTGGATCAGTATTAGTTCAGGTATTTCTTCAATAACTACAGTCTCGCTAATTATTGGATGACTCTCGTATATAAAACTGAAGTAAGGTAAAGAGTGTTGAATTAATGAAACAGGCCTTCTCAACCCTTTACTAAACAATTCCACGTTTTAATTACCCTAAGGAAAAAGACGTTTGAAAACAATGTGGAAAAAGGAGAAAATGCTTTAACGACCATTTTCTCCCTTTTCAACAATGTTTTCTACCTTCCAGGAACAAAATTCCAATTTCGAGTCAAATTTATTTTGTCGTCTGCAAAGGCTTTCAATTTTGACAAGGTTAAATTTGGTCGTTTGGTAAAGAGCTAATTAGGACAGAGCAAAATATTGCAGTTTTAAGATTAGAATACGTTACAAGGTATTAGGCTTTGTAGGTCTAAGATTTGACCGGCTTTTCTGTGCAGTCTGATCTTAATTTAGAGTGTCTGCAACAGCAACGTAATTTTTGCTCTGAGCCAGAAATAAGAGAAACTCTACTGCTCTGCTACAGACAAGTGTATTCACCTTGTAGCAGACCACTCTACAAAATAATGTGGCAAAAGGAGAAAATGCACATATTCCAGAGCAAATGTTTTCGAAATGGTTAAATCTAAAATTTTGTATTTTGGTTAAGAGTTAAGCAGTCTGAAGTCTGCTAACTAGAATTATCTCCTCAGATATTGGATAGTTATAGATTATACAGAAAATGCCTCAGCCAAATTACCAAGCTAACCCTTTACCAAACAATCCCAAGTTTTAATGGCCCTGAAGAAAAATGGCTTTTGAAAACATTATAGGAAAAGGAGAAAATACTGGTAAACAACATTTTCTGCTTTCCCCACATTGTTTTCTACCCCCATCAAAGGCAAAAATCATCACTTGATCTACATTTTATTTTGTTCTCTGCATATGCTATCGATTTAGTTGATTCCAAAATTTTGTTGTTTGGTAAAGAGTTAAATGCTCAAATTTCAAGTTTACTATTAGCACTGGGTAAAAAAGAATGTTGGCAAAACATGGTATCAGAGCTCCAGATAAGAGAGAGTGACGGTATGCTAAATCCATTATTTCTCTTCCAAACCCTATATCATGGGTACTCATTAGAATCGTCTCGATGAAACTAATCTGTAGTAATATTTCATCTCGAACACATACAGTAGCTGCTTTCCTAGATGGTGAAGATCATCCTCACACTTAAATATTTCTTTCTTGCTTTCCGGAAGATTCAGAATTTACCATTTATTTAAAAAAAAATCTTTTTTTAAAATATATATATATTTTTTAATGATCTTTCTTTTTTCTGCTTTTTGGAGGTTTTTTTTTTTTGTCGTGTTTTCTTGTTCGTTTGTTTGTTGTTGTAGCTTTTCGGGCTTTTACCAATTCTTGTTTAAGCGGTATTCAAAAGTTTTAGGTCCAACAGGAAGAGAAAAGAGACAAGCCCTGCATCATGTCATTTACAGTAGCATCCGTAAGACCGAGAATACCCACCGTAGTCAAACACTCATTAAGTTGAACTGTAGCAACGAGTGCGTCTTTGATACATGTGCTCCAGTGAAAATTCTTTCACCAATCAAAAATGTTCACTTTGAAAATGTTCCCAAGGAAAATCCGAAAAGTTTCTACAGTACTGACCGTAAAATATTCTTTACATTTAAGAATCCCTATAAAGAACCTGTCAGGTTATTAACACTTCATCACACAATGCCGATTTCAACGGCCCAGAGAAAGAAAAAGCTTTTGAAAACACACAAAGCCGATTTTAACGACTCAGAGAGAAAAAAAAAGCTTTTGAAAGCATTGTGGGAAAAAAGAAAATGCTAGTATCCAGCATTTTCTCCTTTTCCCACACTTTCTTCTAATGTACCTAAAACAAATTTCAATTTTTGAGCCCCTTTTATTTTGTCGTTTGCAAATGCTTTCAATTTGGAAAAGTCTTAGATTTTGTCGTTTGGTAAGGGGTCAAGCATATTAATATAGGTTGAAGAGGCCGAATATAGACATTTAAAATGTTTTCTTTTCTAACACATTTAACGCTTCCAGTCCATAATTTTAGGGATGTGTATGTTCACAGGCTTGTGAATCTCCACTGGTTTATCACCGAACACTAAAATTTTCCTTGTTCGATCATAGAACACTTTTGCACATTAGTGCATCGCCTTTATATCACGGAAAACTCAAATTTTCGTCAACACCGTTACTATATACTACACAGGGGCAATTGCTAATGTTCTATTTATAGTAACGGTGTTCGATAAGGAAAATTTATCTCGTAATAAACCAACGGAGTTTCAGCGGCCTATGGTATGTTCAAATTAAGAATTCATAGATATTGACAATTAGAGCGCCGAATAAAACCAACAGACATATTTATCCTAGAAATACGATCCAAATAATTGCAGTTTCATGTTTGCTTTGTCTATACTGTTTCAGCAGAGCTGATTGTGTAGATCAAAGATCAGGTTGCACGTTTTGTGCAGCCTGATCTTGAATCCACACTGTCCGATATGGAGATACTATTCTCCAAGAAATAAGTTTGAAATAATGAAATAACATGATTCGGGTTTTTACTATAGGCTTGAAAGTTTTAACTTATTTAGCAGGATAAGGGTTAACTAAGCTACAGTTGCTATTGCGAACAGTGCAGACCAAACTCAAAATGCACAAAAAAAGTAAGTTCTTTTCCTCGTTTTCAGTCGATTCAAAACTTAGTATCAGTTTCAAACGTTAAAACTTATCCTGCTAAATAAGCGAAATGAAATTTTCAAGCCGATGGTAAAAACTTATGGGGGGTGGGGGGGGAATGTCTCCTTATCTGCAAGTTTTGTGCAGTCTGGTATTGATCTACACTTCCGCAAAAGGTCAGTGAGTCGCGCTTAGCAGCCTCGAGGTTAATATAGAACTTTAGATTTTCGAAACCCAGTTTCCAGCCGTTTTGTAATTCCTGTGCTTCTGCATGGTCATGTGCGGTCGCATCCATTAGAAATGGCATGCTGTTCGTATCAAGCTTATCAATAACAACACGTGCGTTGTTTGTATTTGTCATGTTATAAATTTACCTTCAACAAACATCTTACATTCGTGGTTGTTATTCATTTCTACTCTCTTTCAAAGGGAAAAAGCGGACAAATTACTGACGTTGTAATTGTGAAAAATGTCTTCCTTGTAAGAACATGATTAATAACTTTTAGTGCAAATTAGCGAAATAAGATAAACCATTACGAATTTTGAGGTTTCTTTGAACGGCAGATCTAACCCTTTTCAACAAAAACCGAGTTTAGTTACTAATGCAGAGAGAATAGATAAAATTTATGCTATATAGATCGTTTAGTCTGGTCTTTGATAGGCTCTGTCCTATATTTTGCGAGACAGGCTTACATAAAAAAAGCCTTTAAATTGGAACATATTGGTCTGTTTTACTAGCTGAGATTATCCATTCCACTCATCTGGCTCTTAAAAACTTAAAGGTAGCGTCTTAGATTTATGGCTTACGGCTTACACTATGGTAACATTTGCAATAAAAGACAAGTGCACAAACGATATCCTGATGATATGAAACAAATTAAGTGCTTTTACTGAGTAGTTAACAGATTTACTTGCAATAAAACATTCCAGTGTGAAAATTCCAGATAAGTTCGATATCCCTACCCTGCAAGGTTTGCAGCAATTTAAAACAACTTATCAGTCATTCAAACGACTATCTACAATAAAATCCCGATGACTCAAATAAGAGACGCACCAAAGATTTCATTTTGCACTATCAGCTTTTGCTTAACATATGACTTGCTGAGGACCAGTTTTTTGGCAAGTTTCAAACTGTTCAGAGGAGATAACATCCTGATTTGAATTCATGCTTTTACATGATCATTAATTTTGATAGTGAAATTAACCCTTTAGCTGCTAAGAGCGAGTCACTGACCTTTTGCGGACAGCGTAGATCAAATTCAGACTGCACAGAAGAACGTGCACTCTGATCTTGGATCTACACTGTCCGATAAGAAGATATCTTTCCTCCAGAAATACCTTTGAAATAGGAAAATTTAGGTTTTCACGATCGGTTTGAAAGTTTCGTTTCTTTTGTATAGCAGGATAAGGGTTAATAGGGAAATATAAGTAAGCAATGTTTCACAGAGAAAGCGTATGATTACAGAGCTTTGACCAATGGCAGCATATTTGACGATCTCAAATGTAGGACCCATGCTCTGGCAAAAGGGGGCTTAATGCACCTCCGTTTATTCACGATACCAAGCAAGTCATCACAGAATCATGGATCCATAAAGTCCGTTTTTTTTTTTTTTTTTTTTTTTTTTTTTTTGTTTGTTTGTTTGTTTTTTTTTTTTTTTTGTCTTACAACCAACTGAATCATGAGGTAGACTGGTCCTTTGACATACAGAACATTTACCAACAACGAAAAGTTTCGGCCCAGGTCAGCCTGCGCGGACTGCTCAGGCTGACCTGGGTCGATACTTTTCGCAGATGTATTAAGTCCCCTTTTTCACAGAGCACGGCTCATATGTAAGATGAGAAAATTGTAATGGCTATAATTCCCAACATTTCTATCATCTAGCTGAATCACAATCTTAAACAAACAAGACGATTGAAGCTCGATTGCTTTCTAAAAATTAGAAACACGTGTAAGGTAACAAGAAATGAGCTATAAAGTGTAATAACGTGTAATTTTTCACCAACAACAATCCAAACTGCAAAATGATGATCAATAACGCTGATTGTTTTCCAGTTCTGATCTAAAATATTGGATTTCCTTGTGTTAGAAAGGAATGAATTTGAAAATATGCGAGGGGTGTATTATGTCAAATTGTAGGTTTGTCCAAATTTAAAGCACTTGCAGATGACAATAAAGATGGGGCTCAAAATTTGAAATTTGTCTTAGAAGGATCGAAAACATTTTGGTTATCAAAATGTTGCTGGTTATCTACATTTTCTCCACTTTCCACAATGTTTTCCAAAGTCGTTTTCTTTCGGGTGGTTAAAACTCGAGATTGATTGGTATAGTATTGAGCCATTTCATTTGGCTAATTTTAGAGACACTACTAACGGGTACAGATGAGGCAGGGGAGATATATCTGAAGACAGTCTGAATGAGATGTGAAATTTTAGAAATATCAACGGTTATCGTAACAAGCATAATTAATTTACATATGAGCCATGCTCTGGCAAAAGGGGGTTTAATGCATCTCCACTATACCAAGCAAGTCATCAAATAATTATGGCTCCATTAAATTCTTTTTGTCCAACAATCGGCTGGATTTTGTTCCTTAAACATGTAGAAAATTGACCAGTATCAAAATTATTTGACCCATATCAACTTGCGGGGACTGATCTGAGTCGATACTTTTTGAAATGCATCAAACAATTTTTTTTGACAGGACATTTCTCATATCGTATTCACGCAAGACATTTGTAAACAAAATTCACTTACGTGTAGATTTTTACAGTATTAGTTTGCGTAGCTTAAACGGGTAAATGATTTTCGATATCCATTTTCCTGTGAGTCATTCATGATAAACATTTCTAAAATGGCCTATACCCTTTACAAATTACTATTTCAGTGTTTCGTCAACAACAGGAACAACAACAACAACAACAAAAATCCAATATTCATTTTCAAATTGCTCAAGTTCTCCTTCTTCTTCTTCTTACCAAAACGAGCCATAGCCTGGCAGAAGAAAACAAAAACTATAAAAGCACAACGCACTCCAGACCGATATGAAATACTGCTGCAAGAAAAACATGGGCCATGGTCTGTGAAAAAGGGGACTTAGTGCTTTTGTGAAAAGTATCGACCTAGGTCAGCCTGCGCAGTCCGCGCAGGCTGACCTGGGTCGAAACTTTTCACTATTGGGCAATTGTCTGTATGTCAAAGGACCAGTCTACCTTATGATTCAGTCGTTAGTATGACAAAATGGGGATTATTGATCCATGATCATGTGATGACTTGCTTGGTATCACGTATTACGGAGACGCATTTATCCTCTTTTTGTCAGAGCACGGCTCACATACATTTTCAGCAATAGATCTATATACACTTTTCTTTTTGTCTTTTTTAATACCATGCAAGCCGTCCATTAAAGGCATCGGACCAAACTTTAATGTCGAAACTATTTAACAAATAGCTGTTTAACCCTTTCCCAAACAAGCCCTGGTTTCCACGTGTCTGCAGTACAAGTCTTTTGAAAACACTGTGGGAAAAGGAGAAATTGCTCGTAACGAGCAATTTCTCCTTTTCCCACAGTGTTTTCTACCCTTTTTGATAACTTTCTGCCATTTTCATCAAATTTAAAATTGTCGTCTGCAAACTCTTTCAATTTGGACCAGTCCAAAATTTGTCGTTTGGGAAAGGGTTAAATCATGTGCCGTTCCTTTCCGTGATCGATAGGAACTACAATGGATTTGGTTTTCTTGAAAATAGCTTTTGTACTATCATGTACATTTATCTCTAAATGTACGAATATATTATTTAATATAAATGAGCCATGCTCTGGCAAAAGGGGGTTTAATGCATCTCCGTGATGCATGATACCATGCAAGTCATCACATAATCATGAATCCATAAAATCCATGTTGGCTGACAACCGACTGTTTCATAAGGTAGACTGGTCCTCTGACATAAATAAAATTGACCAATAGCGAAACGTTTCGGCCCAGGTCAGCCTGCGTGGAGTGCACAGGCTGACATGGGTCGATACTTTTCGCAGATGCATTAAGCCCCTTTTTCACAGAGCATAGATCAAATATAAATGTTCCTTGATATAGATACCCCCTCGGGGCATTGCCTTAAGGACTGTTGTACATACATTTACCCTTTTTTTGTAAGGGGGGTTAAACATATTTTATTGCCATACTTTGAGTTCACAATTTACAGATCAAAATCACAAACAAGAAAGGCGGCAAATGGGTTGAGCCGCAAGTTCGAAAACTTAGTTACAGCTCTCCCCATTGGTCATTAAAGGTAAGCATACTATACTACATGGCAGAAAAAAAAATATAGCAATGTATCTAAAAGTAAAGAGAACAAATATCGTTTTAAGTCTAAGAAAAACAGAATGAAAAGAAAAGGTTAGACGTATAGCGTACGATATAGAATATGCGAGAAAGAGAGAGGAGGGGTGGCGGGTTACGTCGTATGAAAAATATTTCAGGTTTTGTCTTATTAGGTAGCCATTTCAAATGACAATCTAATCTTAATTCTAAAGATGTTGTATTTATTCATCTTCTCATTTATTTACCTATTTATTTATCGGCTACACAAGATGGTTTAGCCAATCAGAAATTCTGTTGTTGTGTTACTTTCTAAATTTAGAACTAGACTAAAAATGCTATTTACCAAGGTTGGTGAATATTGACTCAATTATGTAAATGAAGCTTGTCTCAAAAGCTACTAAAAGCTACTAAAAACGCCGATTAACGCGATGCAGTTGAATTACTCATGCTTAAAATGTGTAGGACATCGACCTTCTAGAGAACGATGGAATTACATCGTATTATCTATGATATTGCATACACTGGCCAGTCCACACATCATAGTCAGAAAAGGGCAATGTGTCATCGTTTATATCTTTTGGTATAAGAATTCTGTCATATGATCGCCTCATGTAAATCTGTATTTAATACTGCCATCTCCGGCGTGAAAAATAACAAATATTAAGGGATGATCTCGGATATTTCGTTCTGAATAGATAAGTCAGGCTCTGTGAAATGGGGGCTCAATGCATTTGCAAAAAGTATCGACCCATGTCAGCCTGCGCAGTCCGCGCAGGCTGACCTGGGTCGATACATGTTTTCTATTGTTCAATATTATTCATTTCAAAGGACCATTCTACGACATGATTCAGACGGTTGTTAGACAATCTGGATTTTAAGGACCCACAACTATATGGCGACTTGCTTTGTATAATGCAGCGATGCATTCACCCCTCTGCCAAAGCCCAGCTCAAATGTACGCAATACTGTATCCCCGATGCGATGTTGATCTGGTAAACCGCTGTAAAAGAGCTCAAACAAAGCTATTTGAGATCGTTATTGAACGACGACCACATTTCTGTTACCATTTCCAGGAATACAAAAAACGACCATATGCCAATTATATGCCATATGCCAATAGAAATCAGGCAAATTTTGCTAAACGAAGATAACCATTTATTACAAAGGCCATGTCAAGATTAATTTCTTGAATACGTTCTGTTCTCTTTTATAGTCCAATATTTGTGTACATTTACATGCATTATTGCTTTTTAATCTTGTTCCCTATCTTTTTTTTATATAGCAGTTATCTAGAGCTAAAAGGCTTAAAAGAAGAAGAAGGTCACCTTTTTATATTAACCATATACAAGGGCACTTCAAAACGTTCTCGGCCTCACATAGAAAAAGTTGTCAATGTTTTTACTTTTTTTTGTTTTTCAGTGAAACTGTAATACAAGGTTGTATAACTTTATCCACCAAACAAACCGCTACATCTGCAGTGTCTATGCAGACAGAAGACACAATTTTATTACGATTTGGGTGGCGATAATCTGTAAAACGAACAAAAAAGCTATCAGAGCTGTCTTCAAGAATCTTCATGGAAAAAAAAAAAAGAAAAGAAGACAAAGAAAATCCACGATAACTCGGTGAAAGCACTGGGAGATGGTTGACTTTCCTATGACATCGTAAAGAAGACAGTCGCTGATTTCAAGAGAGGCAACGATAATGAAACGCGCGGGTTCGCCAACATCTGCTGCAACAGACCGTCAGATTGAGGCAATACACTGCATGGTCATGAATGATAGACATGTTACTGCCCAACATATTGCAGACACCATGGGTATTAGTCTACTCTGTTCATGGTGTTTTTACCGACATTTTGGGGATAAGCAAATTGTTCACACGATAGGTCTCACAAATTTTCAGTCCGAAACAAAAGCTGAAAGAAGAGAACATTTCAAGAACAATTTGAAGTCGTTTTCAGGCTGTTGTAGCCAAATTCTGCAAGAGCTTTGTGACTCAAGATGGGACATGGGTTCGCTGTTTTAATCCTGAATCAAAATCTCAAAGCAACATAGTAAACATCCTTGATCTCTACCCGTCCAAATGATTCCAGAGAGTTGCTTTGTTGTCAAGTTAATGGCTTCTATTTTTTGGACTTTTAGGGAGTCATCATCCTTGACGTGTAGCAAAAATAAAAGTCAAATCACTAACGGGACATGCCATGTGACAGCTAAAGAGGCAAGCAAAATTGAAAAACTAAGAGAGCTTCTATCTGGCACTTTATTGATGCAGGACAATTCCCAGTCCACACAGCACACGTGGCGGTTACTGAAGCTAAAAGATTTGTTTTTAAACTACTGCCCCAAGCTCCTTACAGGATCTCGCGCAGTCTACACCCTACCCTGTCTCCAAATCATACTGTCTTAGTCGCTACTTTTAAAATGATACTGACGACATTGCTGCCGTTTTAATGTAACTGAAAGCACATTATCTAACCTTGTTCCAAAACGGGATTGCAGAACTTGAACATCGATGGACCACGTGCACTGAAGCTCATGGAGACTGTGTTGAAAAGTACTGCATGATTAATACATTTTATACAGCAATTGACATAAACATGTCTTTAGCCATCTAAGATTAATGATCTCATCTAAACCATATAGCCATTCAGATATCCTGTTTCTTTGCTATTGAGAAAATTCTTGAAAATTAGACGTAGAATGCATTTTAGAATAATTTGTGAATAAGGGCAAGTAGAGTAAGAGAGATTGCAGTTTTGATCTGTTTATTCAGCTACCATGACCTTTTGAAATTCCTCACCTGCCATGACACTTTGAAACACTGAGATGTACAGAAAACCGATATTTACTGCGAATTCCAGGCTTCTTTTTCAATATGCTATATATTTTACGTTTTACTTTGACAGACCAATCTCTAGGTTATATTGTCTTGTGATAAAAGTGTCTCCAGACTGACCTCACATTCATTTGAGCCATGTGGTAATATCGTGTTAGAAAATAGTGGTTTTCTTTTTTTTTTCTATTCGGCGTAGCTGTATAAGCTGGCTGTTGATCTGCACTTTTGGTATTGGTCTCGAATAAATAAATACTAGTTCGTGATTGGTTGAAATGTTGACATATTTATTCTGTGGACCTCTTGTATCTCAAATCATGACCATCAGCTGACAGGATTACTTTTCACTAATTCTCTTCATCTTCCACCACAAAACAGTTTCAATAGTCCTGACTTTGTTGTTGTTTTGTTGTTGTTGCACAAGCTCTACCTTGTTTTTAAGCACAACTGAAGTTCGAAAATTCAATCACGATCAAGCCCAATCACTAAACTAATATCAAAGGTCAAATATCAAGATGAACAATTCCAGACAATAGTTAAAAACCTTAACATCACACCGGAAACATCACACCTGATCGGTCAGTGCAGAGTAATTATTAAATTACGCATTCTGTGCAGTCTGATCTGAATCTACGGTGAACGCAAGCACATTCTTTCTCTCACTTAGTAGATTGCTTTCTCGCTCACTCTCTCTCTCCCTCTCTCTCTCTCTCAAATGTTTAACTCTTTCAGTTCCAAATATATGAGCCATGCTCTGGCAAAAGAGGGCTTAATGCATCTCCGTGATACATTATACCAATCAAGCTATCACATAATTATGGACCCATAATAGCCACTTTTTGCTTAAACTACCGACTGAATCATCATGTAGACTCTTCCTTGGACATACAGAAAATGGACCAATAGCGAAAAGTTTCGGCCCAGGTCCAGCCTACGCGGATTGCGCAGGCTGACCTGGGTCGATACGTTTCGCAGATCCATTAAGCCCCGTTTTTACAGAGCATGCCTCATATAAACTCAACCTCTATTGGTGTTTTGACTATATAATCAGGGTCCGTATTCACCGACCATTCTTAAGAATATTCTTAGCCTTATCCTCCAAGATTTTCTACATTTGAAAGTAACACAACTCCTGATTGGCTACTTTCAAATGTAGAAAATTCTGGAGAACAAGACAAAGAACGTTCTTAAGAATGGTTGGTGAATACGGACCCTGATCTAGATCACCCTTATTCGCCAGAAACATTTAAAATTTCTCTCGGCATTCCGATGATGTAAAACAACGGCAGCGCTTGCAAGCGGATGTAAACCTACGGTGCAGTTGCGTCTTACAGAGAAAGCTTTCAGCCGTAATATGACATAACTGTGACCAGGGACCGTAAATATATGAGCCATACTCTGTGAAAAGGGGGCTTAATGCATCTGCGGAAAGTATCGACCCAGGTCAGCCTGCGCAATCCGCGCAGGCTGACCTGAGCCAAAACTTTTCGCTTTTAGTCATTTTTTCCGTGTCCAAGGACTACTTTACCTCATGATTGAGTCGGTTGTTAAAAAAGTGGCTATTATGGATCCATAATTATGTGATGGCTTGATTGGCCTAATGCATCACGGAGATGCATTAAACCCCCTTTTACCAGAGCGTGGCTCATATCTTGAAGGTTTTTTGTACGGGTTTCTGCTTTTGATCATTAAGAACTAGCCAAAGTTTGAAAGAAAAAACTCTACAGTACTGACAGAGATATGAGACATGGGCTATGGCAAAATTTCGATCTTTTCTGAAAAAAAAAAAAAATACGAGCTATAAAATGAGGTGATGAATTCGGTGAAAAGTTCTTATCGGTAAATAGAGAAATTTCATTGAAATATCGAAATCTGTACTGGAAAGGAAACTTTTTTTTTTCATTTTATTCAATCTGCAGCTCCTCGATTTATATCGCCATGTTTATAAAATTGAATCGTTCCGACAGAACTATCAATAAATCTTAACCTTTATCCTACTGAATAACTTAAATGAAACTTTCAAGTCGATAAGAAAATCCCAAACTTTTCTAATTCAAAGGTATGTTTGGGGAAAAGGCATCCCCTTATCGGACATTGTAAATCCAAGATCAGACTGCACGTTCTGTGCAGTCTGATCTTGATATACACTGTCTGCAAAAGGTCAGTGAGTCGCGCTTAGCAGCTAAAGGATTAACTCTTTCAGCACAAAATACGTACGGCATGCACTCTGTAAAAAGGGGTCTTAATGCATCTGCAAAATGCATTGATTCCTGTCACCCCGCGCAGGCTGACCTGCGTCGAAATTGTTTGCTATTTGTATTTTTTTTTTTTTTTTTTTGCATCTCAAAGGACCATTCTACCTCATGATTCAGTCGACTTTTAGCCTACCAGACGACAAAGTTTTAGCCTTGTACAAATTGAACGCATTTGCAGACGACAATATCAATGTGGTTCAAATGGTGCAAATTTTCTTTGATAGGGTAGAAAACCTTGTGGGAAGAGGAGAAATGCCGGTTACCAGCATTTTCTCCTTTTCCCACAATATTTTCAAAAGGCTTCTTTCCCAGGGTCGTTAAAGGCGGCATTGTGCGGTACAGGGTTAAACATATTTTATTAGCATATTCTTATGACATGTACATAATAATATACAAATAAATTCAACCTTTTTTCTGCAAAATGGATCAGAACTAAAGCAGAGCTTATAGTGTTCTTCTCCAAACTGGTGGCTTGAACGAGTACAAGTCATTTAAACTAAGACTAAACATTGAGAGGAAATTAATAACTGATTAGGTATAAAGGAGAAATATGTTTTAACGGGAAAACGTGAAGACTTAGACTGAGAAGTACAAAAAGAGAAGGGGAAGAGATGAGGTAATGGAAGAAGCAGGGTAAAGGAGTGTTCTTTAAAGACTCTTATACGGTACGAATATGAATCTGTGCCATTTTATAATGAGCTTCATTGTTCTTGCTAAAATTGTATAAAAAGTAGAAACAAAATTGTCATTCTAGGAATCGGTTACTATCCCTTATGAAGTTTTGGACCTCAAGAAAAATTTTCTCATTGTCACAATATACTAGATTACTTTTCCCGAAGAGTAACATCTCAAGATCAATATTACAAAATGCTGATATTGTATTAAATAGTCTAGTCCTAATAGCATCATAATTATTGCATTTGAAAAAGAAATGTTTACTGCTCTCAACCCAACCACTTGTTTAGCTAAGCCTATTAGAGCTCAATCTTTCTAAGCTTCATTATATTTTGCCATCGAAAGAGGTTTATATATTTGACACTGAGAGGGTTCAAGAAACACCTTTTTATATGAACCATGCTCTGGTAAAAGGGGGCTTAATGTATCTCCGTGATGCATTAAACCAAGCAAGCCATCACATAATTATGGGTCCATAGTAGCCACTTTTTTAAATCAAAGCGCTTCAGGCGCTGAAGGCCTGGGCTTCAGAACGGGTGAAGAGGTAGGAAAATGAGGCCCAGAAGCTCAAAGTTGCTATCACATTTGTACAGGCTTAAAAGCTGCTGTCACATTTGTACAGACAAATAAAAAAATATCTACATGTCTCACACTGACAGTCTGTAGAGTTGACAACAGAATGAAAAAAACATAAACTTGTAGAGGTCAATATTATGAGTATTTTTGTATAGCTTTGGCCTCATGGTCGTTATGGAGATAATTTTCAAAGGGTTTTCCGTTTCCAGTTTTCTTCCTTTACGTTGCTTTGGCAGCAAATCATGGTAACAAAACGAAATGAGCACCGTACAAAAAATTGCTGACAGAGGACAAGTCCTGGGAGCATTTCTGGAAAGTGCCAAAAATCCACAATGGCCAAGCAATGAATCATATTTTTTCTTTAATTTTACCATACTCAGTCTATAAGTTGAATAGTAACAATGTCCTTTGAGCAATGACAAGGACAAACACAAGGTCTTTCTTTAAAGGTTAATATCACAGAGCATGGTTTGGTGTCTGGGAAGACAATCTTTTAGGTATTTCTTTTTATTTTTGCATTTTGGTTTCCATGGCAACACATAAAAAGACGTCCGCATTAGGGCGCCAATGCTCGGTTGATTTTCAGTGAAAACACAAACTTGAAAAAGGGGCTTAACTTGATAGTTATAATTTACCCTTACTGTTTATGTTTTCCTTTGGATAACACCTTCTCCAAGTCTGAAGTAAACATCTTCACTAATAACAAAGATATTGTAAAATGTCAAAGATTTTGCATGACGACGACACAAGCGATGAAGATGATGACACTAGGGCTATAAAAATACCATGTCTCTAAAAATAGCTGAGCTAAAAGTTGTTGGTCGAAAAATGGGCATAACTAATTACTTTGCCAAAAATATTTTGGTGGTTACCTGCCTCTCTATTGTACTGGTATAATCTTTTAATAGTAAAAAAAAAAAGTCAAAGTTTGAAGTAAGTATCTTCATTACTGACAGATATGATGCCGCTTATCATTTTTTTCCATTGAAAGCCTATGGAATCTCTAAGTTGCCATGATCAAGCAAGTTGGAAAGCCGATTTTCATAAGAGGGCCGTTGGACCCAAAGCCCTCATTTGAGTAAAGTCATCTAGGACTGATAACTTTGAAGAGCTTCTGGTTGTGATTAAGGAAAACTCAAATGAGCCGTGCTCTGGCAAAAGGGGGTTTAATGCATCTCCGTGATCCATCATTCCAAACGAGCCGTCATATATTTCTTGATTCATAAAATCCATTTTCGAGCAACGGACTGAAATATGCGGTACACTGGTCCTTTGACTTGCGGACAATTTGCCAAAAGCAAAAAGTTTCGACAGATGTCAGCCTAAATACCTATAGAGATTAAGATCAGATTGCACTGAATGTCAAGTCTGACTTTCGATATAAAACGCCCACCAGTTATTTAACTCTTTACACACAATCCCGAGTTTTAAGGACTCTAAGGATATAGCCTCATGCATCTGCGGAAAGTATCGACTCAGGTCAGCCTGCGCAATCCGCGCAGGCTGACCTGAGCCAAAACTTTTTGCTTTTAGTCATTTTTTCCGTGTCCAAGGACTACTCTACATCATGATTGAGTCGGTTGTTTAAAAAGTGGCTATTATGGATCCATAATTATGTGATGGCTTGATTGGTTTAATGCATCACGGAGACGATGCAACCTTTCGGAAAAAGAAGAAAATGCTGTCTTTTTTCCTATAATGTTTTCTGCACTTTCACAGTCAATAACCAATATTTCACCTAAATCTAACTTGCCGCCGGCAAATATTTTGAATTCAGACAAGTCTAAAATTTCGTCGTTTTTTAAAAATTGACTGGTTTTCAATGGCTCGTTACAAACTTTAATACATATTTGATACTGTATGCTCCGAGTTTGCTATGAGTCGAAATGATTTTGGGCCGAGATGTCATATCTGGACAATTCTGGATGAAATAAGGCATAAACATGTATAACAATCAAATACATAGTTGTAACTTCAGACACGAGGTGGACAGTAATTTTACGAAAATTAAAATCTTACCGAGGTTTTGAGACACCTTTTTCAGATAAAGAGCACACCATCTGCGTAAAATACGTTATCAATATTTGTCATTCACATGGTGTCTAGAAAAAGGACAAACGAACGATTCCGATTAGTGCTCGGCAACAGCACTCGTCACAACTCGGTCGATTGCGTACCTACATCAAAACATTTGATCAACAATCACCCGAAGTTTGCCAATTGTTTCTTTCACTGTTAAGCGCACGAATTTGCAGTTATGAATAACCTCACCAAGGGCCAAAATTCTCAGTCAACACTTTCGTACGATTAAAATCCCACATCTGTCAAAGTTTGTTGTGAAATTAAACCTTACTTTGATGTTCAAATCGAAATATTTTTATCATCTTAAGGGGTGGTTTCTTTCAGCGTAGTGAGATGGATTGCGGGCGGTACTTTTCACTTTTACTCGGATTTTTTTCCGTAAATGCTTGGATGGGTTTGAAATTTTGGTATACGATTCCTGTGGTCTTGGGCTTGGCAAGCCAAACCCAGGCCAAAAACCGACTGAGTCATGAGTTAAACTGGTCGTTGAACACACAGAAAATTGACCGATAGCGAAAAGTTTCGGCCCAAGTCAGCTTGCGCGGAATGCGCAGGCTGACCTTGGTCGATACTTTTCGCAGATGCATTAAGCCCCCTTTTCACAAGGCATGGCTCATGTGGATCGGTGACCTTGCAGCCTCCGATAATTTATCTTTAGTAACCTTTTACCATACGACAAAAGTTAAGACTTGTCCAACTTGGATGCAATTGCTGACAACTCAAACATCGGGTTCGTCTTTGAAAAGACAGAAAACAATGTGAGAAAAAGAGAAAATGCTCGTATCAGCTTTTCCTCCATTTTTCACAATGTTTTGAAAAGCTCCTTTTTTCAGGGTCGTTAAATATGGGATTGTTTGCTAAGGGATTAATTATCGGGAAGCATATAACTCCCTAAGACTTTATGTGTGTTTTTGTGGCATTTGTCGAAGACAATGCCACTATGAGTTCAATACGGCATTTTGAAAATCATGCATTGTAGTTTGCGCAAAACCGAACGAAGTAAACCCAATTAAAAACAATTTTTCTGAGACAAATAAGTATTTCGATTGCACTCGGATATGAAATTGAAAATGGCGTATTCAAAAAAAAAAAAAAATTGTATCAGGCCATCGATCGTGGAAATACTTCCTTTGTATCGAAAATTGCTTGATCCGCTATGGCCTGTGGCGTAATGATATACACATACCGTGCTTGTTCGTCCCAAAACTAGTTCGTTTCTGGGCTTATTCGTCCCAGGGCTTGTTCGCCTGGACTTGTTCGTCCCACAAGATTGCACCCTTTTCTATCGGATTTTGCATGACTATGGTAGGGTGAATTTCAAGCGAATAGTTTGAAACCAGTTCTGTGCTATTTTTCAAATTAACAATTCCACACAATGGCTCCCTTGACAAATGCCTCACCAGTGTTTTCAACGCTTTGATTTGCATTACTACTGCTCAGCTAGGCTCCTATACTACTGTCATGATATATTTCGTTTTCAAAAAGATTTGACCTTACAAATAGCGTTCATTCACCCGGCTTTTTGCCTGTAAATCTAAATCATAGAGCGCGCTGTAAATTCTGAAAGCATGATTCATACTTCATCTTGAATATAAATCTAAACCAAAACAAAACAATAAAAGTATTTAAAACAACTCTTGAAAGATTATTTTAACCCCTAGGCTGCTAAGCGCGACTCCCTTACCTTTTGCGGACTGTGTAGATCAAGATCAGACTACACAGAACGTGAAGTCTGATCTTGGATCTGCACTGACCGATAGGGAGATATCTTTCCCTAAAGAATACTTTTGAAATAGCAAAAATTTGGGTTTTTACTATCGGCTCGAAAATTTAATTTCATTTATTTAGCAGGATACGGGATAAATGAATAGGCAATAATTCTTGTGGAAAGAACCATTGATTACATAGATCTGTTTCATCGATCTCGTGTGGATAATAAGAAAGATTTAACAAGATAAATTTTCTGAATCTTTTACAAAATCATTATTCAGTCGCCAATTCTGTTCTTCTGATGTGTAAATATTACAGGCAATGCAAGCCAATCTTTGGGAGTCAATTAATATTCTATATTGATGCAGAGATTACTCTTTTTTTTTGTCCACAGACAAAATTCACCAGGAATCAATTCACTATGACAAGTGCGTTTTACTTTTGCTCTGTAATGGTATTGTTACAGGGACAGAGAGAGAGAGACAGACAGACAGACAGGCTTCGGGACTTTCGGCGATGCTGAAATTCATTTCGGCGATGCCAAAATTCATTCCGGCATTGCCTAAATGTGTATATACGCTTGACACCCTTTATCAGATTACCATTATCTCAGTGTAAACTTGCATAAATTTGACATATTAAGTAATTTTATGAATAAGTTAAGCTGCATTTTCATCCGTTCGTCCGTTTCTATCCATCCAGCAGCGGCTGTCTGACTGTCAGTCTGACCGTCGGTCATCTTTTTATCAGTACGTATATGAGGGGAATCATTCAGTGTTTAGCGTTTTTATACAGTTTTTATGCATAGATCTTTGTTTTCAATTTCCATTATTCATCTGCCTGTTTAACTTCTAACCAGATTTAGAGTCTGTATTAAGCCAATGCTCGGCACGGCCTTGGTATCGCCGAGCGGCTCCTAGGAAGTCTAGCTAGTCCTGTTCTTATAAGTTCCGTGAATGGTACGGATTTTCGGCATTTTTCGCTCCTAGAATGTGCTTTGGACTGCGGCCAATCTATATTGCCATTGCCCGTCGTGGCCTTGGTCTCGCCGCATGCTATGTCGGGAGGGGTATTTTGCAAATTTAGTCATTTAGTCATGACGATGTAAAGAATGGATCATAACAAAAAATATAGGAGAACGATGCTAAAAGGCTTGGCTTTCGTTTCTAATGGGTTTTGTTTCAATATCTCAAACAATAAAAGAGTACGTGGAAGAAAATCAGTGTGGCAGGTGGACAAAAGTTTAAATATATACAATATACAACACTTTATTCTCTTCCAGGTATGAAAAAGTCATACAGCGTGGAATTTACATAGCAACAAACTAGATATGGTCAAAAACGAGCGGATTTCAAAGAAATAATGAAAAGAAATAGAATAAAGAAACTAGCACAAAATACACGCAGACAGGCATATACACAGACATATAGACATAAAACAAACGCACTTGCATATTACCAGAACGTAGAAAGGAGAAAAAAAAAAAGTTATGGTTTGGAAAAAACTGCAGCTAATTTTCAGATTTGTCGTTAAATAGAACACCTGCCATAGTTATTGACTTTTTTTTTTTTTTTAAAAAGTAATCAGAGAACAATTTTGAAGATTTCCTTTTATGTGTGATACATATATGCGCTAAATGAATGGACTTCTCAGTCAGAGGGAAAATAAAAGGAACAGCAATAATACGAGGATCATTTCTCGGGTAAAGGTCTAAAAAATCACGTACTATAAGTCCATTGCCAGTCAATCAATGCGCATGTGCAGTCCGATCCTGATCTGCACCAACTTCAATGCAGAGTGCAGGCTCAGGCTCACACTGCACACCCCGCACTGGCTGGCTAGTGTTCACAATGTGCACAATTGGTAAACTGAAATTTGCATTTCTCTCAAAGACACTATATAGATATTGTTTGGCACTTGTGATAGCTAGATGTACATGAAATCGAAAATAAAAACATAGAATCTAGTCTACATTAGCATGGTAATACGCAATTGTAAGTGTCAAATAAGTAAAAAGTAAAATAAATACTAATAAGGAAAAGATTCGAAGAAGATAGCGATGATAATTGTGATCAGACCGTTTCTCTGTGACAGTCTGATCACAATCTACATCACCTGCTGGGAAAAAAAAAAAAGAGCACTCATACACACTTATAGCTTGAGTTTAACTCTTTTACCAATTAGTAGCATTTTAGACTTGTCAAACTTGAAGCAATATTGCAGACGACATATATCAGATAAAGCTAAAAATATATAATGATAGTTGTTTGCAATGGAGAAGCAAACCTTCTGGGGCGTAATCGGGGCGCGGGGGGGGGGGGGGGGTTATTCAGTAATAACGGGCGTATGCTCCTGTCCCCCCAATCCTTCACCATGTTATTTTATAAAATAACTGAGGCTTAATATAACGTGATTTTACAAATTATGAATACAGGAAGACATGCAAAGGTATTCATTCTCAAAAAGTATTGTTAGGATGTCAAAATGGACAAGCATTGATTAGACTGTCGGATCTTTCATGTAAACTGACCCGGATATAAAAATGTGTTTTCCCTCCGAATAAGATGTATCAATTGAATCTAGGTAAAAAAGCCAGAGGTAAAAAATCCATAGGTAAAAAGGCCATAGGTAAAAAAGCCAGAAGTAAAACGGTAAAAAAGCCATTGGTAATAAGGCCAGAGGTAAAAAAGCCAGAGCTAATTTAGTATAAGAAAATACCATATATATATATATATATATATATATGTGTGTGTGTGTGTGTGTGTGTGTGTGTGTGTGTGTTAATTTTAACATTTATTATGTAAATTAAAAGAATTAACCATACTCTATGTAAAGAATATGTGGTATCTAAATAAAGATTAATTTTGTATTATCAAAAAGGATGGGCAATAAAATAATTTGTATTTAATAAGAACAGAACAGAACAGAACATACCTTTATTTCACCCAGGTATACAATATACAACATGGGGATATGATTAAATCAGTTATGAAATGAATAAAACAATAAGCAGATGAACTTTTAACTGGAATTCGATCGGTCAAGAGGATAATATTCCTTACTAGAAGACTGCATTGAGGGATAAGAGCCTTTAACCGCCTTGAAATTGGATGTTCAGCTATGCGTATGGATTTTCGGCGTAACATGTGTACACCACATGTTTACATCCACATGCAAATTTGATTTATGTGAATGACATTCCTTTTTTACTATAGGAGGATATAATCATAAAGTAAGTGTCATTACTTCACTCTCCATACTGCAACAAACAATGTCAAGTAATATGTTAGATGTAAATCTAGCGTCTCATAGTTACTATGACCCAACTTTGGTCGGCATAATGGGCAGAGTAAATCCAAGATCAGATTACACCCTAGTTGTGCTATCTGATCCTGAATTTCCAATGACATAAAAAAAAAAAGGTCATTCGGAGTCATATAGAGGCATATGCTTAACGTAGCTACAGTTTTAGAAGCATTTGTGAAATTGTTCATAACACCGTCTTTTGCAGATATACCATAGTATAACACCGTGATATGAACGGATTCAGTATAGAACTAATACAAGCAAATTTACAGGCATGTTTAACTCTTAAATCTTTACGAAACAATCCCGGGTTTTCATAAATCTCAGAAGCTTTTTTTCTTTTTTTTTAACATCGTGGGAGAAGGAGAAGACGCTGGTGACCAACATTTTCTCCCTCTCTCACTATACATACCATCTAGTTTTCACGGAATAAATCCTAATTTTGAGTCACATTCCTTTTGTTGTCTGCAGATGCTTCGATTTGGACCTATCTATTACTATGTCATTTGCCAAATAGCTAGACATCAGACTTATGTATTCCACTAAAATGAAAACACAATAAACAGACTAATTGAATTCAGCACAAATAAGGATTGCTATTGTTACTAAATTTACTTGGTGAGCCATGTGGGAAAAGCAGAAAATGGCAGTTGCCAGCATTTTCTCCATTTCCCACAATCTGCCCCCCCCCCCCCCCCCCCCAAAAAAAAAATCATTCTTTATGATCGTTAAAAGCAGGTACGGTGTGATTCAGTTATATGGTGGCATTGAAGTCAGGTAAATTGACCCATTATCAATCTAAGAAATTTACATAGATGTTTCAGCTTATGAGGGTTATCCGAGCTGAGCAAATGGTGGAGTTGCAGATTGTTTCTAAAAGAAAACCCGGCGTCTTGGAAAAATCTAGCTCGTTCATTTCTGAAGAAGTCACAATGAAGAAGATAGTGAGTTTCGGATCCAACTTGATTTTGTGAGCACAGATCGCAGAGGCGGCTTTCGTAAGGGACTGCATCATATCTTAAACGTTCTACCGGAAGTTTAAAATTAGCTGTTCTAAATTTAAATAAAGTTAAAGCATCTTCGAGATCTAAGATCTGTAGGTAATTTTCAAAATGATGTGTTGGTTTAAAACTAAAATAAGTTCTACCTTTATTGGATTCGTGTAGTTGTGTTGACCATGATTGTTTGTATTGATCGATTAATGTTACTTTTACTTGTTTGCTGATAGTTGAACTAGTAATATGATCTTGATTAAGCCATAAATCTGGACGGCCAACCGAAGAAAGTATTTCTTTAATATTTTCAATCCATTTATACTGTGTGTTGGGTTGACAAATCATGTATTTATATACTAGAAAGGATAGTTTTGATGTCTTGCCTATAATAAGGCGGTTCCAAAATGATACCATGCGGGATTTTATATTAATAGAGAGGGGATATCGACCTAGTTCTCCCATTAGCATGTATAGAGGTGTGGACTTTCTTGCTTTTGTAACACGTCTCAGAAAATCAGTGTGAACTTTTTCCAGGATGTTTAAATTTTCGAAACCAAAAATTTCTGTGCCGTATGTAAGTATAGGTAGAATTGTGTGATCGAAAAGTTTTAATATTAGATCCAGTGGTAAGTCTGAATTATTTGACTGAATAAAGTATGTATAATGCTTTAGAGGCTTGTTCAGCTATATGTTTTCTTGCTTGTAGAAAAGAGCCGCTGCTGGAAAATGTAACTCCAAGGTAGTGATACTTATCTGTTACTTCTATCGGGCTTTCGCCTAGAGTGAATTGAAAATTGTTTATTCGACGGCTTCCAAAAACAACTACCTTAGTTTTATTAATATTAATTTGGAGGTACCATATTTTGCAGTATTCATTGAAAACGTCAAGGCTTTTTTGAAGATCTTTTTCGGAGTCCGACAACAGAACTGTATCGTCCGCGTAGAGTAAAACTAACAGCTTAAGCCATAGTGTAAAATCAGTGTTATTGTATAATTCTACTCCAACAGACCCGTTATTGTCTAGAAATGTTTGCAAATCGTTTAGATAAATTGAAAATAGTAATGGCGATAAATTTTCTCCTTGACGGACACCGATTTCGGACAGGAATACTTCAGACAAAGCGCCATTATGACTTATACATGACTTAATATTTTGGTACATATTATTGATGACTTTATAAAACTTTCCATTAATATTATTCTTTAACAATTTATGCCATAAACCGGTTCTCCACCCTTTGTCAAATGCTTGGGAGAAATCAATGAAAGCACAGTAGAGTTTTTGCCTTTTTTTTCGTAAAATGTCGATAAGTGCGTGTAGTGTAAATAAATGGTCAGATGTTGAATAGTGTTTTCTAAATCCTGCCTGGTTTTCATTTAAAATATTGTTATTTTCTAGAAAGATATTGAGTCTACGATTTAGAACTGAAGTGAAAAGTTTCCCTAGACAACTGAGGATAGGTATGAGTCTATAGTTGCTAGGATTAGAAGAGTTTCCTTTGTTTTTATAAATTGGTATGATCGTGCCTTCTAGCCAAGAGCATGGAATGTGTCCGGTGTCGAAAATTAAATTAAACAACTTCGTATATATTGGGATCATACTGTCTTTGGTACTTTTAATGTATTCATTAGTTATTTCGTCGGTCGAGCTTGGTGCTTTACCATTGTTCAAATTATTTATACTATCGAAAATTTCTTGAGCTGTAATATCAGAATTAAGCTGATCATTGATATCGTGAAAAAGAATTGGGTCATCATCAAGATGGTCTGGAGGAATGGTATTTGTATTGATTTCTTTAAAGTAGTCGTAAAATTCCTGAATTGAAGGTGTTTGTTTATTTACAGAATTTTTATTAAGAGATTTTAAAAATTGCCAGTACTTTTTAGGGTTATTATCACTTAAGTTTCTCAGCCTTTTTGAATTTTCATGTTTCTCTCTTTTAATATAGAAATCCATAGTGCGCCTGTAATCTTTACTAGCGTTACGTAGACGGCGTTTATTGATGTCATTTTTATTGCCATTGTATAAAGTTTTCGCTTCATGGTATACTTTTCTAGCTTTTAAACAGTTGGGCCCGAACCATGACTTGTTATTAGTTTTGTTGTTAAAAGGATTCAGAATATGTCTTCTAGTTAAAGTATTTTCAGCTGCACCTTGAAATATATATTTTATTTTGTATGTTATAGATTCAATTTTATCTTTTACGTCTAATTCTGTATTGTTGAATGTAAGATAGATCTCGTTCATGTCATTTAAACATAGATTATTGGAAAATTCTTCTTTCAAATTGTCATTCCATTTATATTTCAGGCTACCCTTGTGTTGCGGACATGGATTAACTAAGTTAGAAATAGAGTCCGAAGAGGGAGAAGAACCAGCAGCGGGAGTAGAAAGAGGATTACAACGCAATGCCCATGTAACAGCACTGTGCCCGTCTGAATATAATGAGTCTGTTTCGGATATTTCAAAGTTACTAAGGTATTGGAAGCATTCAGCAGTTGAGAGTACATAATCCAGTACTGACTTATTACGAAAAGTGTAATTTCCAATATTTCTATCTTTGTGAACTCTTCCATTTAGAATAAAAATGTTGTTATTACGACAAATCTGAATTAACCTATGTCCATTAGTGTTTGTTTTAGTGTCACGTGACCTCCTGGAGAGAGGAATCGACAAGTTTTCGAGAACAGTGTATTTTTCTAGGTGCATCTGAAGTTCTGCGTCAATGTTGAAGTGATTATGAATAAATGTGTCTGTGCTCACAAAATCAGTCATGTTACCTGTTCTGGAGTTTGTATCACCGGCCAGCATTACAAATTTGTTATCGCTACAAAAGTGATTAATTTCATATTCAAATTCATTTAAATCATCGTTATTGAAAAATCTTGAATTTTCTGGGGGGATATAAACAGCTCCGAGAACGAGATCTTCAGATAAATTAAATATTTTTTTGTCGAATTTTAGCCAAAGAATGTATTCTGACTTGTTTTCAAGGGCGACAACTTGATGAGAAATATTATTGCGAACGTAAACTCCAATGCCACCTGATTTCCTCTTATAGGTTTGACTTCTATTTTTGGCAATATAATTGAAATTTGCAATATCAACATTATCTGTAGAGTCAATGTGAGTTTCAAGAACACAAAATACATCAAACTGTTCAATAAGTTCAATGAAATCAGGATAACTCAATCTTTTTTTAAGACCATTTACATTAAGGCACCCGAAATTGATGCTGAACAAATTCTGTGCGTAGTTGGTCTCTGACCCCTCTCTGTCCTATGTATGTTTAGGTATGTTGGAGGTAGAATCTCTTTGTTGCGGTTCCTGTCTATCCCAGGGTCTATTAAACGCAGTTGTCTGAGACGCTGTGTCCGGCATGTTTGTTTGGTGTTTCCTGACAGGAGCTTGTGACCGAGAAGGGCGCTGGACGGGAGATTTAGATTCTTGACGTGGTCTGTAAGACCTACCAGATGCCCTCGAAGAGCTACGCCCCTGTAAACCTGTGTTGGTGTCATCATTTGTATGTGTTTTATCTGTTTGCACGTGGGCACGTGGATCATGTGATTGTGTGCGTGGTTTACTATATGTATCAATGGGCACTCTACTACGATTCATGACTAGGTTCCAGTCGGGGAACATATCAGTAACAATTTTGCCATCTTGAACAATTTTGGCCGGGTACACTAAATTCACCTTGCTTTGGGGAAATCTGTTTTTTAGTTCCTTGTACTTGGGCCAAAGTTCGCGCCTGGCAGATTGAATTTCAGGTGGGAAATCACGGTTGATGTGGAAGGCTGTATTTTTCAGTTTGTAGGCGCGTGAAATAACAAGTTCAGTATCCCGTGAATCAAGAAAATAGGCTATGATGGGTCTGTGGGATCCTCTCTTAAACTTTCCCAATCTATGTACTCTGGGTATGGGAGGGCAGGGGGTAATATCAAGATGATCACTCAAAAAACTGGCTATAATTTCCATACAATTTTCACCTTTCTCTTCATTTATGCCTCCAAACAAAAGGTTATTTCTCCTGCTGCGAGCCTCTAAATCTAAAGACTTGTATTCAAGAAGAGTAAGTCTGTCATCTTGAATGGAAATCTTTTGGTAAATATCACGAACATTGTTTTGGACTTCAATACACTGGTTCACCTTATTGTGTATAGCACGCATCTCTGAGAAAATATCAGAAAGTGTATCGTCAATATTATAACTTGATTCAGTGGAATTTCGGCCACTTCTACCCCCTGAACTTACTCTGGAGCGTTTATTTCTGTCAGACTTAGCCCGGGCCCCCCGTTCTAGATTTTCACTGTGTAATGGACGATCGAACACATCTCCGCTGCCGCCATTTTGGGACATTGTCAAGACTTCGAAAGAGTTTTGTGTCGGAATTGAGATTGTTTCGCTCACCGTATTATTAGCGTAGTCACCAGAATTAGCTAAGTCGTCATCTGCGATCACTTTTCGGCTCATAGCTACGGAGTTTAACAGATATTTCGAAGAATTCTCCAAAGAACAAAGGCTGTGGAAAAAAAATGGCTGACCACTCTCTTGACCGAGATATAGAAATAGAAATTATATTTGTTTGTTTATTACAAGTACTTGTTGATAAATTAATTGAAACCAATAATAGGTGCAGGAAATGCCCTTATACATAATTTAACAGTATTATTTCAAACTGTTATTGACCGATTTCATAATTATGATTAAAACTTTGACTTGTAAAATAACTGTTTGCACATGTTTGTAATTATTTTTTTTTTTTGTATTGAAAGTTTGTTCCATAGAAACTTTGAAGTATAAGATAATGGTATGCAATGATTGCAATTAGTTTATTTGCTTCTTTAATGATACCAATAATAAACATTAGGGACTCCCAATATCAGTTAAAAGTATGTATGTGAAGAAATTTACATTGAACTACATTAATTATTATTTCTTTGTATGCAATCTTGCTAAAACTGTTAAACATCCTTTGATTTAACGTGTGTGTGTGTGTGTGTGTGTGTGTGTGTATATATATATATATATATATATATATATACACGGCATTTATCTTCTTTCATTCTGTACTTGGTTATGATTGTTTTGGAATATTAAAAGTATCGTGCATTTTTTTTAAAGGATTGTAAGTGTTTGATACACAAAGGAAATAAAACATTGTGGGAAAAGGAAAAATTGGCTACTCCTTTTCCCAAAATACTTCTAAAGATTTTCTGAAATAAAAAGCTTTCTCTATATATATACTACTAAATTAGCTCTGGCTTTTTTACCTCTGGCCTTATTACCTATGGCTTTTTTACTGTTTTACTTCTGGCTTTTTTACCTATGGCCTTTTTACCTATGGCCGTTTTACCTATGGCTTTTTTACGTCTGGCTTTTTTACCGCACATCGTATCAATTATCGGGTAGAAAACACCCTTTCTCCATATAAAACAAGAAGGAAAGCGCCTTTTTCTGGAACGCTGTAAATTAAAAAATATATGTTTGATTGATTTAAAAATTTCATATAACTGCACATGATGCGTGCAAAAAATGCACAAATTCCAACGTAGAACTTTGGCGCAAACACTATTTGAAAACACGCCTAAATCTGAACAGGGCTAAACGAAAAATTAAAGTGTCAGAAGCCAAGGCCAACAGGTTCTTAACCCATTTCTGTCATTGAAAGCTTTTTTCAACCTAACAGAATTCCTGTATGCCTATGTCCACTGAACACAATCTTATCAATAAACAGTATCAATCATTTGTAGCTATATTAAAGATCGATGTCTTTGACAGTGAAATACATAAAACGTAATAGTGACAGGTGGAGAAGAATGTAGAAAAAAAAGTCACAGGAAAAAAAGTCAAAGAAGAAAGAAAAAAGTCACACTTAAAAATAACAGTTTTATAGTTTTGCACGTAGAAAGAAGAGAGGCTTTGGACAGCTCTCTTCACTCTTTTCCTGAAAGCAAAACTGTGCAGTTTGTTTGAAGAACACGCATGATAGTCGAACTTTGGATGGTCAAGGAAGAAAGGTGTGAAAGTAAACAGAACACCGAAGTATTTCGTAAGAAAAGTGTGAAGATTAAAAACTATCATACTAAGTAATTGCTGTCATTGTTAAAGATTTATAATGTGACAAATATCTCATTCTGCAATCAACGTGTCCAAAAAATGTAGTTGAAATCTTCACACCACAAAAAATATGTAATACGAGGGACACTTTTTAAGTTCGTAGAGTAAGCCTATAACTTTTTAACGCGATTATGAAGTTGCACAATTTTTTACACAGAGCTTGCGTAATCATTCCTCTCTCGAATGGTGTTACGGTATGCGATCTACCCGTTTCCGGAACGCCGCCGGGTAGTCCTCTTTAGGTATATGTTGCAGACACTGGTAGACCGCACTGCCTATACCACAACGGGATTCAAAACGGTGCCCTGCCAGCATTTCCTTTAGTCTTGGGAACAACCAAAAGTCACAGGGGGACAGGTCAGGGCTGTATGGGGGATGATCTAAGACATCGAGCCCAGATTCTTTCAGATATTCCTGTACCGTAGCGGATTTATGGGCCGGTGCGTTATCATGGAGTAATTTGATGCCGCGGACACCGGTGCGCGGTCTGCGTTTCTGATAGAAATCAACAAGTTGAGTAAGAACACTTTCTCTGTAAAACTTTCCAGTGACAGAACTACCTTTCGGGACTGGAATTTGAAGGACTGGACCTTTCGAATCAATGAATATCGCATACAACATGCGATTTGATGTTTTGCAACGGCCCGCAATGACAGGTCTGTCGCCCTCAGATGAAACCCAAACCTTATTTTTAGCCTTAAAATCGGGTTGAAAATGATAGATCCAGGTTTCATCACCTGTAACTATCTTTTCCAAACGACGTGGGTCACATTTATCATATTTTCTATAACTTGCGATGCAAGTCTAACCCGACTTTGTTTCTGCTCGTCAGTGAGCGAATGGGGCAACCAACGCGCACAGATCTTACGTAGCCCAAGGCGTTCACGTAAGATCTTCAAAACACTTGACGAATGAATGCCACTTAATTCTTCTATCTCTTGCACGGTATAACGTGCGTCTTCCTCAATTAACGTTTTCACAGTAGCAACGTTCTTTTCCGTCAAAACGGAAACCGGCCTACCCACCCGAGGGTCATTTTCAATTGACTCCCGACCATCGTTAAAACGACGTACCCACTTGCAAACTGTAGCATATTTTAAAGCACCATTCCCATAAACTTTTTGCAAATCAGCATGAATTTCTGTTGGCGGAAACCCGAGCTGTGCTCGAATCTTACAATATGCCCTCTGTTCACAGATTTTTACATCCATATTGAACGCTATATTTTACTATAGTGTATAAAACCACGTGTTGAAAATACCCAGCGCAGCGCGCACGTGGACCTCGTACACCGCATACCGTGGCACCGTTCGAGAGAGGAATGATTACGCAAGTTCTGTGTAAAAAATCGTGCAATTTCATAATTGCGTTAAAAAGTTATAGGCTTACTCTACGAACTTAAAAAGTGTCCCTCGTATAGGTATGTACATTTCTATATATTTTCATCATGAAATATTTAACTCTTTCCAACACAATCCCGACTTTTAACGACCCTGAAGAAAGAGCCTTTTGAAAACATTGTTGGAAAAGGAGGAAAAAAAAAAAAAAAAAATTCTCCTTTTCCCACAATGTTTTCTACCCTTCACAAAACAAATTTCAATTTTTCATTAACATATATTTTGTCACATGCAAATGCTTTCAATTTGAACTAGTCTGATTATTCAGGTATATGGCCAGACTGAAAATGGAATAATAAAAAAGAGATCAGAGTAGAAGAATTGTGTCGGTAAGGATTATGCTTGCAAATTTAGTCATTGCTCACGACTTACAGACTAGATCATAATAACGATATACGAGAACGATGCGAAAAAGCCTGGCTTTTGTTACTAATTAGTTTCATTTCAAGATCTCAAAAAATAGAAGAATAAGGGGAAGGAAATCAGTGTGGCAGGTGGGAAAAAAGTTTAAAATAACTTAAACTTAAAGGACCGCGGTTTTACAAATCATGAATACAACACTCATGCAAATCTTTTCTTTCACAAAAAGTATTGTCAGGACTCCAAAATGGAGAAGCATTGATTACACTGTCTGATGTTTAATGTACACTGACCTGGGTATACAAATGTGTTTTCCAACTTATGTACACGTTTCTGTTATCGGGTAGAAAACACGCTTTCTCCGTGTAATAAAAGAAGAAAACCGCCCTTTTCGGAACGCTGTAAATTGAAAAGTATTGGTGTGATTGAGTAAAAAAAAAATCAGGACCGATTGACATATGCTTGAACATGATGCACGCGAAAAATGCACTGATTCCAAGGTAGAACTCTGGCGCAAGCACTATTTGAAAATACGCCTAAATCTGGACAAGGGTAAATGTAAAATCAAAGCTTCCGAAGCCATGGCAACGGGTTCTAAGCCCATTGCAGTCCATGTAAAGCCTTTTTAACCTTATTGAATTCCTTTATGCCAAATTCATGGTAAGGTCAAAATAAAGAAATTTTCTCAATTTCTTAAACAAGGCCTGCATTTTCCCGATTTTACCAGACTCTCATTATTCAGACCGATCTCGGAAGACGTTTTAAGTCTGAATATTAAGCTACATTTTGTGGCAAAAATGCAATTCTTACCACAAAAATTAAGATATTTATTGCTCGTTGAATAATGCGACCCTGTCGGCTTAAGTTCGACCCTGTTGGCGCGGTTCCTAACGATTCTTTAAAATTTGCGATCCTCCCGGCCGAAAAACCAACTGACAGATGTCTGACAAGGCCAACAAAAATGTAATCCTTACCCCAAGATTATTGCTTGTTGAAGGAGGACCGATCGTGTCAAACTTTTAAACTTTTGAAAAATAGCACCTGCGGCTTTCAATTTCTTTTTTTTTTTTATACTTTTTTCTTACTATTTCTTTGGTATTTTTCTTTGGACATTTTTACAGAGTTTCAAACAGGCTTCCTAGGCTACAAACTGAGATTTAAAATATTGCGATCGGTCTAAAACTAAGGACAGGAAATAAAGTTAAAGGTTTCTAAGAGTCAGGCTTAAAAATCCATCGGTAAAGAAACAAAATTGGTACTTCTCCGCTGGGTAATTTAGGCTTGGCCTTGAATAACTCGTCATTGCAAAAACGCCTGCTTTTTCGACAGTGTTTTGATTGATACCATGAAAATTTCACCTAAATACTTTATGTTCCTATACAGAATATTGCGAAAGTAATTGTTATGAAGGTCGAATTGTGTAGGGATAAAAATTAATGTCAAGTAAATCGAATTAGAAGCCGCTATTTGTTGCGCATTCTTTTTTTCCATTATTCATATCACACCTAATTAATTTTGATATTAATTTTTTTTTCATTGGTTTAGAGATACTTGTGGTTGGGACTAAATATTTATTTTGTTTTATTTTTGAATGATCTAAAACGGCTGGGTGCCTTACCGTCGGACTAAATCAAATTAATATGCAAAGAAAATAATTACCTGACCGGCAGATTGTTTTCTTTGGTCAAAAAATACCAGTGGGCGGGACTATTTTCGCCTTTTTTTTCTGTTTGGAATCAAAATTGAATTTCTTTGGTCAATCATTGATAGGATTTTTTTTATTGGCCCAGAACCTTTATGTACGTTATGGACGAAGTTAATTACTTTCGAAATTTATTACCCTTGCGGAATTTTCTTTTTTATAATTGGACAATATTTTTTCGACTTATTGTGTTTTTCCCCCAATTTCGAATATAGATCAAGATCAGATGTCTGACAAGACCAACAATAATCTACTAAATCTACATCTTATATATTTTTGTTTTATTAGACTTAGTTATTCAATATAAAACACAGACCAAGATCAGACGCCTGAAAGATTTACGGTTTCCTAATCTGCGGCCATCAATCTCTTGTTTTCTTTCAATGTTTTTCGACTTTTTCTCTTCCGTATCGATTATAGATTGAATATAGATTAAGACCAGATGTCTGATAAGGCCAACACTAGTCCACCAAATCTACATCTCACACAATGTTTTTCCACATTTTTTAAATTACAATTCAGTATTCAATATCAAACAAAGACTAAGATCAGACGCCTGAAAGACTTACTGTCCCCTAATCTGCTGCCATTAATATCAATCTCTTTTTTTCTTTCAATGTACTTCAACTTATTTTTTTTCTTTATCGAATGTAGATTGGAGATAGATCAGATGTCTTAAAAGGCCAAAAATAATCCACCAATTCTACATTGTCCACATTTTTTACATTTAATTATTCAATATCAAACACAGACTAAGATCAGACGCCTGAAAGACTTACTGTTCCCTAATCTGCTGCCATTAATATCAATCTCTTTTTTTTTTTCTTTCAATGTACTTTAACTTATTTTTTTTTTATCGAATATAGATTGGAGATAGATCATATGTCTTACAAGGCTCAAAAATAATCCACCAATTCTACATTTTCCACATTTTTTTAGACTTAATTATTCACTATCAAACACAAACCAAGATCAGACGCCTGAAAGAATTACTTTTCTCAAATTATTCATTATCAAACACAAAGATCAGATGTCTTTTTTGATCAGGCCCTTAGTAGAATTACGTCGGTAAGGATTCTGCTTGCAAATTTAGTCATTGCTCACGATATACGGACTAGATCATAATAAAAATATACGAGAACGATGTAATAAAATTATGGCTTGGGTTTCGTTACTAATGGTTTTCATTTCAATATCTAAAAATACGGGGAATGAAATCAGTGTGGCAGGTGGAAAAAGTTTAAAATAACTGCGGTTTTACAAATCATGAATACAGGAAGACATGCAAATGTATTCTTTCACAAAAAGCGTTGCCAGGATGTCAAAATGGAGAAGCATTGATTAGACTGTCTGATCTATAATGTACACTGACCTGGGTATACAAATGTGTTTTCCAACTTATGTGCAAGTATTTGTTATAAATGTTCAGGCAACTGTCACAATGTCTTTTTCCTCGTATAGAAATGTCTAACAATACTTAAAAGAAGGCTGAAAATATATTTTTGATCTAGAAAATGCGTTTTCTTGATCTGTAAGTACGGCAATATAACTGATTATTCAGGTTCCAAGACTGAGACAAGAATAAGAGAATTATGTCTGTAGGGGGTATGCTTGCAAATTGGACCATTGGTTTTCTACCTTCGAAATGTTATCTTAAAGCGACTAATGTTATAAAATCGGGAATTAATCAGTTCTTTTTTCTTACAATGAAATGCAAAACAAATGTTCTATAAATTCCAAAAACCCTCGCAACTTGTAATCTTAAAGGAGAATCATGCAACAAATAGGTCTCCCTTTTTCCCTAACGTTTTCTTGCATAATTTTTCAGTTATTAATGCATGATTAAAATGAAGAGTTAAAGGAATTGTAAACAAGAGGGCCATGATGGCCCTGGGTCGCTCACCTTAGTAGAATGCCTTAAAGGTTTTTCTTTAATTTGACCATGTGACCTAGTTTTTGACCGCAGGTGACCCAATTTCAAACTCATATTTCATGAAGACAAACATTCTGACCAATTTTCAAGTCAACTGAGCAAAAAATGTGGCCTCGAGTGCCCTATAGATATTTCTTTAATTTGACCTAGTGACCTAGATTATGACCCCAGGTGACCCAAATTTGAACTGGTCTTTTACTATATCAAAAGAAACATTTTAACCAATTTTCAAATCAAATGAATAATAAATGTTGCCTCTAGAGTGCCCACTAGCTATTTCTTTAATTTGACCAAGTGACCTAGTTTATGACCCCAGTTGGCCCAAATTCAGACTCATGTGAGATTTTACAAAGACAAACATTCTGACCAATTTTCAAGGCAATTAAGCAAATAATGTGGCCTCTAGAGTGCCCACAAGGTATTTCTTTATTTTGACCTAGTGACCTAGTTTATGGTTCCAGGTGACCCAAATCCAAACTCATCTGGTATTTCATCAAAACAAACATTCTGGCTAAATTTTAGGTCATTTGAGCCAGGGGCATCATATGAACAAACTTGGTAGAGGTCCACTCTGAGATGCAACATACCAAATATCAAAGCTCCACACCTTTCGGTTTCAGAAAAGAAGAATTTTAAAGTTTTCCTTCTTTGTTCCTATGTTCGAACTTGTGACCCCAGGGGCTGGGCCAGTTTTGACCCAAGCAGCATCCTTGGAAGAAACTTGGCAGAAGTCCACTAGGCGATGCTACATACCAAATATCAAAGCTCTATACCTTCCCATTTAAGAGAAAAAAAAAAAATTAAAGTTTTCCTTCTTTGTTCCTATGTTTGAACTTGTGACCCCCGGAGCAGGGCCAATTTCGACCCCAAGGGCATCATATGAACAAACTTAGTAGAGGTCTACTAGGCGATGCTACATACCAAATATCAAAGCTCTACGCCTTCAAGTTTCAGAGAAGATGATTCTTAAAGTTTTCCTTCTCTGTTCCTATGTTCGAACTTGTGACAACCGGGGCAGGGCCAACTTTTGCCCCAAGGGCATCATATGCACAAACTTGGTTGAGATCCACTAGAAGATGCTACATACCAAATATCAAAGCTCCATGCCTTCCTGTTTCAGAGAAGAAGATTTTTAAAGTTTTCCCTCTTTGTTCCTATGTTCGAACTTGAGACCCCCCGGGGCAGGGCCAGTTTTGACCCCAAGGGCATCATATGAACAATTTGGTAGAGGTCCACTAGGAGATGCTTCATGCCAAATATCTAAGCTCTATGCCTTCTAGTTTTAGAGAAGATGATTCTTAAAGTTTTCCTTCTTTGTTCCTACGTTGGAAATTGTGACCCCCGGGGCGGGGCCAGTTTTGACCCCAGGGGCATCATATGAACAAACTTGGTAGAGGTCCACTAGTAGATGCTACATGCCAAATATCAAAGCTCTACACCTTCAAGTTTCCGAGAAGAAGATTTTTAAAGTTTTCCTTCTTTGTTACTATGCTCAAACTTGTGACCCCCGGGGCGGGGCCAGTTTTGACCCCAGGGGCATCATATGAACAAACTTGGTAGAGGTCCACTAGGCAATGCTACATACCAAATATCAAAGCTCTACGCCTTCCAGTTTTAGAGAAGATGATTTTCAAAGTTTTCCCTCTTTGTTCCTGTGTTCGAACTTGTGACCCCCCGGGGCAGGGCCAGTTTTGACCCAAAGGGCATGATATGAACAAACTTGGTAGAGGTCCACTGGGAGATGCTTCCTGCCAAATATCAAAGCTCTATGCCTTCTACTTTTAGAGAAGAAGAATTTTAAAGTTTTCCTTCTTTGTTCCTATGTTGGAAATTGTGACCCCCGGGGTGGGGTCAGTTTTGACCCCAGGGGCATCATATGAACAAAACTTGGTAGAGGTCCACTAGGAGGTGCTACACGCAAAATATCAAAGCTCTACGCCTTCAAGTTTCAGAGAAAAAGATTTTTAAAGTTCTCCTTCTTTGTTACTATGCTCAAACTTGTGACCCCCGGGCGGGGCCAGTTTTGAACCCAGGGGCATCATATGAACAAACTTGGTAGAGGTCCACTAGGCAATGCTACATACCAAATATCAAAGCTCTATGCTTTCCAGTTTCAGAGAAGATGATTTTTAAAGTTTCCCCTCTTTGTTCCTATGTTCAACCTTGTGACCCCCTGGGCAGGGCCAGTTTTGACCCCAAGGGCATGATATGAACAAACTTGGTTCGAGGTCCACTAGAAGATGCTTCATGCCAAATATCAAAGCTCTATGCCTTCTCGTTTTAGAGAAGAAGATTTTTTAAAGTTTTCCTTCTTTGTTCCTATGTTGGAAATTGTGACCCCCAGGGCGGGGCCAGTTTTGACCCCAGGGGCATCATATGAACAAACTTGGTAGAGGTCCACTAGGAGATGCTACATGCCAAATATCAAAGCTCTATGCCTTCAAGTTTTAGAGAAGAAGATTTTTAAAGTTTTCCTTCTTTGTGACTATGCTCAAACTTGTGACCCCTGGGGCGGGGCCAGTTTTGACCCCAGGGGCATCAAATGAACAAACTTGGTAGAGGTCCACTAGGAGATGCTACATACCAAATATCAAAGCTCTGCGCCTTCTAGTTTCCGAGAAGAAGATTTTCAAAGATTTTGCTTTCTTTTCCTTTTTGTTGCCATGGCAACCAGAGTTGTGGGTGGAATTCAGTTCTTTGAACAATTTTGGTAGAGCTTCACCCAAGGAACATCCCTGCCAAGTTTCATCAAGATTGGCCCAGTGGTTTAGGAGAAGAAGATGTTTAAAGAAATTGTTGACGGACGACGGACGACAGACGACGGACGACGGACGCCGGACATAGGGCGATCACAATAGCTCACCTTTAGCACGTTGTGCTAAGGTGAGCTAAAAAGCATGAAAGAATCAACATTATACGCAAAGAAATTACACAAATTGCATTATAAATTTATCCTTTTTTTCCCTACCCTCTTTCTCTTTCCATCTCTCTATCTCTCTCTGAAAAGGTCGTTTTACAGTCTAGCATGTTAAATAGCTAAAAGCAAGCATCAAGTTTTTGGCTACAGATCTTGGAAGGGCTTCCAAAACGAATCTTCCAAAGCATCATAACTACAGCTTGGAAAAGCAGTCATTATGATGTTTTTGAATCCCACCGGTGACATACAATATATATGTATGTCGTTATTTCTGTTGTTAACCCCGGATAACAAAATTTGGGCCTGGTCCAGATTGAAAGAATTTGCAGGCGACTATTAAAAGTGAGTGTAATTCGGGATCTTTAGGGCAGAAAACATTGAGGGTAAAAAAGAACACTGCTTGTTATATTTTTTTTCCGTTTCCCACAATGTTTTTCCCTAACAATGTATCTCATGGTCATGATAAAAAGTGATTTTTCCTGGGGTGTGTGTGGGGGGGGGGGAACAACAAAGTTCATTCGGTCGACAATCGACATACAGAAAATATTTGGCGATAGATATAGACAAAGATCAATTTTGAGAAAAAAAAAAAGACTTTTAGGGTCGGCAGAGGTTGTTTGACAATTAAAGCAAAAAGGAGACTTTCTTGCGATTGGTTGGTCCCGAAAAGGACCGTTTTTGTTCATGCTTTTTTTTTTTCATTTCGAACTTAACAAAGTAAGCCGAATCCGAAAAAAGTATTTTCGCATGCCACAATTCTGGGAACCAGAATTAGGTGTGGAAAGGCGGACCATATCTTTGAGGTAGTCTCGTGGACATTTGATGTGTTTGAAGGTGACCAGTCTCTTCCCGAAGGTCTGGACTAGCTTTCTGTTTATCCATTTTCTGTCTTTCTTGAACTTGGACAACGTTAGACCCCTTGGCACGCTTCTCGAAAAATCGCCTCTTGGAATGATTTCTGAAATGAGTACTTCGGCCCCAGCGTCTTCAAATTCTTCAACAAGAGCGCAAATGGCTCGGAAGATCTGGTATGGGTCGGAAACTGGACTTATGTCGTTCCCGCCGATTGACAGGAAAACATGAGATGGTTTCTCCTTCTTGAGTCTTTCAATCATATCTGCTAACACAGTGTCTGTGCGTAGGCCGCCCTTGTAGATGAATGTTAAAGTTCCTGGAAGATGAAGGTCCCCTTGACAAAAAGGTTCTAGTCTCTTGATGTAGGAGTCTCCAAACAGACAGTAGCTAGCCATTTTCTTTTTCTGGTAATAGATCGAATGTCAATCAGAGAATCGACTTACTTTATATAAAGACCCGTTGTTTTGACACCAGCGACTCTGTGTTTAATATTAATTGCTCATCGAGTAATAATTAATTTGACACGTCTGTCACCTTCCATTATGCATTATTTTGTCATACAAGGACCGTCTTTGAATTAATGATCTTGTCTGCAAACGTGTGTTGAAGAGCGCAATTTATCTGGTCTCACATGCTATTCCTTAAATGGCATTTAATTTTCGACCTGAAAGGTATTTTTTTTCGCTTTGGAAACAAAGAGAAGTCACAAGGGGCAAGGTCAGGTGAATACGGAGGGTGTGGGAGCACAACGACTTTTTTCCTGGTTCAGAAAGTCTCGCAACACGTACAAAAGACTGACTGAAACTGACGGTTTACACACATTTAAATAGAGTTGACAGAAAATGAATTCCAGTGTCTTAATAGCAGACCTAAAAAGATTATGAAAATGCCTTCAAAGACTGGATCCGCAGACTGACACTTTGTATATCTGTTGGAGGTGAATACTTTGAGGGAACAAAATCAAAAAGTTCAGTGAAACCTATGAAGTGCTTAGATGCATTCATATTTGAACACTACTCGTATACGGGTTTGAAGACCGATATACAGCGATGAAGAGAAAATGTTGCAGCATGTCATCGTTATCTAGTAATGTAAACCTAAAACAAATTTCAAAGTAAAACTCAATTTAATGATATTACCGATGTAAGTTTAGAAGAATCACAGCGGATTTCAAAATTTCATAACACCGGTCATAACTCTGTTTAATGATACATCCTTACTGCCAGAGAAAAAAAAAAAAAAAAAACGCTGGTAAAATTTGATAGACTTTAGAATAGTTCCGAATTCAGTCAACTGTGTAAAAATATATAAATTACCGATATATAATGGTGTAAGAGATAAATGCATATATCGGAAATCTTCGATTTAAAACCGGAAATGTTACAACAGTGATTTCTTTGTTGGCTTCCAGAAAATAAAATGCATTTCATTGGTAGTAATCTATGCATTCTTGCAACTGTTAGGGGCAACATTTATCATCAAGACACAAGAATGATTACAGTTTGATAAAATAAAGATGAAATGAGTTAATCAAAGCGATGAAAGCGCTGCTGAGGTGGGGTGCATTTAATCCTGCGCAAGTTGAAATTCAACTGTCGTACCAAATAACAAGCACGTAGTGCTGCTATAAAGAGTTGGGTAAAGGCAAGCAGACATTGAAAGTCCAGAGAGGTATCTCTCCGATAAATCTCAGAGCAAATGTGTTCTTTTTTTTTTGTGGGGACGCTGGTTCAATAGAATGTCAAAACAAAACGACATTAGAATTATTATTAAGCAGTATCTGGACAAATAAAGCACTCCTATTCAAAGAAATTAGCACAAGAGTTCTCATGATGCTTCTAAGCTTTCCATGGCACTTGTTGACGTTTCTTGGCGCTATTTGGTGAAACTGATCCATAAACGCATATACCTACGCATGCCTGATAGTAGTCTGTTCTAACACTATTTTTTTAAAAACATGTGTTATGAAAATGGTGTATTTGTTTACATATTTATCGTCCAAGTCGTGTATGTTACCCTTTTATTAACGTTTTAGTCATGCCTTGATGCCAAACCGAATGAAATGCTTTCTTAATGGTACTATTTTTCCAGGTAATGATTTTGCAGTGTTAGGTATCCCAGAATCAGATTTTTTAGGTTAAAAACGAGTATAGGTGTATCTTTAACAATGGAGCAAGAGAGATAACTGTGTCTAGATCGAAATGACAAATTATGTCCCGTATGTAGGCCATCCGTGATCCAAACAGAATTTTATTTTTTTGATCGAATGTGTAGGTTGTGCTGAAACAGATTACCTACATGTAGGTGCCTTAATAATGTTGAACAAACAGACTGGTTATTTCGAAGAATATTTTGCTCTGAAAAAACAACGTTGTTATGATTATATTCTTTGCTTTCAACAGACAGAGAAACAGTTTTGCAGGATGTAATATCACGAATTAATGTTTATGAGTTGTTTGATATCTACAGTGTGTATGGGCCGAAGGCCGTATCATAAACAAGTATGTTTCAGTCTCGAATTACCTTTTGCAAAACTGGTTTATCGCGTATTCGTGTATAAAATGTTAAGATCATCCTAAATTCTACGAGGACTCTGTCTGTCTGTCTTCTGTGATCTACAGATGAGACATACTCCGGCAAAAAGGGCTTTAACACATCTCACTGATGCATCATACCGAGCAAGTCATCACATAACTAAAGCTACATAAAATGTATTTTGTCAAACAGCAAACTGAATCTATGTGACCATATTTCAAATTCATCCGAGACATCAAAACAAACTTGTTGACCAAGGTTCAGGTAAATTGGGCAAGAATTGCCGCCTCTAGAGTGCCCACAAGGTATTTCTGTAATTTGACCTAATGACCTAAATTATGACCCTAGGTGACCCAAATTGGAATTCATCCAAGATTTCATGAAGACAAACATTCTGACCAATTTTCAGGTCATTTGAGTAAGAAATGTGGCCTCTAGAGTGTCCACAAGGTATTTCTTTAATTTGACCTAGTGACTTAGTTTATGACCCCAGATGACCAAATTTCAAACTCATCTAAGATTTAATTAAGACAAACGTTTTGACCAATTTTCAAGTCAGTTGAGCGAAAAATGTGGCCTCTGGAGTGTCCACAAGGAATTTCTTTGATTTGACCTAGTGACCTACTTTATGACCCCAGGTGACCCAATTCCAAAGTTATCAGAGATTTAATTAAGAAAAACATTCTGACCAATTTTCAAGTCAATTGGGCGAAAAATTTGGCCTCCAGAGTGCCCACAAGGTATTTCTTTAATTAGACCTAGTGACCTAGTTTTTGATTCTACATTATCCAATTTCAAGCTTGGCCGAGATTTCATCAAGACAAACATTCTGACCAAGTTTCACAAGTATCTGACTGAAAATGTGGCCTCTAGAGCGCATACAAGGTTTTTCTAAGATTTCACCTAGTGACCTATTTTTTGACCACACATAATCCAATTTCAAACTCGTCCGAGATTTTATAAAAACAAACATTCTGACTAAGTTTCACAAGTATCTGACTGAAAATGTGGCTTCTAGAGTGCACACAAGGTTTTTCTAAGATCTGACCTAGTGACCTAGTTTTTGACCTCACATGACCCAATTTCAAACTTGTCCGAGGTCATATCAAGACAAACATTCTGACCAAGTTTCACAAGTGTCTGACTGAAAATGTGGCCTCTAGAGCGCACACAAGGTTTTTCTAAGATTTGACCTAGTGACCTAGTTTTTTCTTTCGAGGTTTTATCAAGACAAACATTTTGACCAAATTTCACAAGTATCTGACTGAAAATGTGGCCTCTAGAGCGTACACAAGGTAAAACGTTGACGACGGACGACGGAGACACAGCACGATCACAATAGCTGACCATGAGCGTTTGCGTTTGATTTAATCCATTAACTAGATGACAAAACCTTGACCTTCCCAAAATGAAAGAGGTTGCATACAACAGTTAAAAGTGTGATTAATTAGACGAGATAATGAACTAGAACTGTCGCAAAGTGGAAGTGACCTTCACCTTTGACCCATGCAACCCAAAGACAATAGGACACCTTCTTGGGTCATGAGCAACAAGTTTCAGGGTCCTAGGTCAAACAGCTTTTGAGTTTGAGCATGGTCACCATTTCTCATTCTAACAGGATTGTTAGTAAACAGTTAATCCTTTACCACACAATCACAACTTTTAACAACCCTGAAAGAGAAGGCTTTTGAAAACATTGCAGGCGAAGGAGAAAATGCTGGTAACCAGCATTTTCTCCTTTTCCAACAATGTTCTCTGCCCTATCAAAACAGAAATAATTTATTGGCATTATCGACATAGCACATGTCTTTGGCCATTTACAAATGATCAAAATTTTAGCAACATTTAAGTTGTTGTCTGCAAATACTTTGAATTTGGCAGAGTCCAAAAATTTGTCATTTGGTAAAGAGTTAATGCCAAACTTCTCAACAAAAACCTACAATGTATTATAATAATCGTGACTGGGACCTCCAATACTCATCTTAATCATTTATATGTAAGTCTTTATCTTTACCAAACGATAAATTTCTAGACCTGTCCAAATTCAAAGCATTTGCACATGACAAAATAAAATGCAACTCAAATACTGAAATTTGTTTTGGAAAGGGTAGAAAACATTGTCTACAAGTAAGAAGAAGAAAATGTAGTTTCCAGCATTTTCTCCTTTTCACACAATGCTTTCAAAATGCTTCTTTCTCAGGGTCGTTAAAACTCAGGACTGTGTGGTAAAGGGATAAAACAGCAATTCTTACCATTGATTTTTTCTTTTTCTCAATTTGAACAAGAGGGCCATGATGGCCCTGTATCACTCCACTGGCTTACAAATACAAGAGGGCCATGATGGCCCTGTATCGCTCCACTGGCTTATAAATATAAACCACGAAGAAAAGTCTTCACTATATAAGCCCTTATAAAACTTTGACCTCATGGCTACAGTCTGACTAAATGGGGAATATTGTATTAGAAGAATAACATGCCAAATGTGGGAGTTCTTGGCCTTATGGCTGGTAACAAGATGGTTTCTGAACTTTTCACTCCATAAACCCATGTAAAACTTGTGATCCCTGGTGCAGGGCCAAACTTGATCCTAGAGCTGTAACTTGGGCCCTCTTTGTAACTGTCCACTAAATAATGCTATAATTATATGCAAAATTTGGTAGCCTAAGCCTTATGGCTATGTACACCAAGATTTAAAAGTTTTCCCTATGTAAGCCTATGTAAATCTTGTGAACCCCCCCCTCCAAGTATGAGGCCAAATTGACCCCAGGACTATACTTTGGACACTTTTGGTAGACTCCAACTAGATCAAGCTAAATGCCAAATTTGGTAGCTCTAGGCCTTATGGTTTCAGACAAGAAGATATTTAAAGTTTTCTCTATATAAGCCTATGTATAAAACTTGTGACCCCTGGGGAAGAGCCAATTTTGACCCCAGGGCTATAATTTCAAGAAACATGATAGAGGTCTACTACATAAAGCTACATGCCAAATTTGGTAGCCCTATGCCTTATGGTTTCAGACAAGAAGATTTTTAAAGATTTCCAATATTTTTCAGTTTTGTTGCCATGGCAACCAGAGTTTTTGAAGGAATCAAATTCTTTCAAGAAATTCTGAAGAGGACCATGTCAGGATCATTTCTGTGAAGTTTCGTGAAAATCGGATGGGTAGTTTCAGAGAAGAAGATGTTTGAAATAAAAGTTAACGCACGGACGGACGGACGGACGGACGACCGGACGGACGGACGGACGCACGACGGACACCGGGCCATGACATAAGCCCACTGGCCTTCGGCCAGTGGAGCTAATAAACCATAAATACTAAACATTTCAATTCTGAGCCAAATGGTTTCAAAATGAAGGCTTACAAAGTTTTCTCTGTAAAAGCCCATGTGAAAGTTGAGACCCGCAGGGCAAAGCCATTTTTGATCCCAGAGCTATAATTACTTGAACCCTGGTAGAGGTCCACAAGATAAAGCCACATGCCAAAATAATACAAGTCTATGCTGTATGGTTATAAATAAGGTGCTTTTCAAGTTTCATCCATAGGAAGCCTCTGTAAAACATAAGACCCCTGATGCAAGGCTAATTTCAAAAAAAAAATTAAAAGTGATCCAGATTTGGTAGCCCTTGGGTTTGCGGTTAGGAGCAAAAAGATTTTTTGAATTTTCATGCTATAAGCACATGACCCATGAGATAGGACTAACTTTGACATAACTTGAATAACTTTGGAAGAGGTTATTTAGATTACACTCGTACAATATTACAGCTGTAACTCAAGGTAAGGAACAAGAAGACCTTTTAAGTTCTTACTATATTAGCCTATGTAAAGCTTGTGACTTATTGGGTGAAGCAATTTCAGAGACAATAAGTTTGATGGCCTTAGGCCTGTGGAGCTAAAAAGCAGTATCTTTTTCATGAGCTACAATGACGTTAGTAAACACAAGCTTTTGGAAAAGATTTTTAAAGGTTTTTCAATACTTTTCAGTTTTGTAGCCATAGCAACCATAGCTTTTAACAGAACTTAATTCTTTGAAGACATTCTGAAGAACATCATGGCAAGATGATATCTGTAAAGTTTGGTCAAAACTGGAAGAGTGGTTTCAATGAAAAAGATGGAACAATCTTGGTAGAAGTCTACAATATGAATCGGCATGCCAAATTTTTATAGCCCTAGGCCTTACAGAAAGGATAAAAAAAGGTATCCTAAGTTTTCACTATGTAAGCCTATCTAAAATTTGTGAACCCTGGAGTGGGACAAATTTTGATCCCAAGGCTCGAAACATGCCAAATTTGTTAGTCCTATGCTTTATGGTTAGAAACAAGAAGATTGTTGAGAAGTCTTCACTATATAAGCCCTTATAAAACTTTGATCCCTGGGCTACAGTCAGACTAAATGGGGAATATGTGTATTAGAAGAATAACATGCCAAATTGGGAGTTCTTGGCCTTATGGCTAGTAACAAGACGGTTTCTGAAGTTTTCACTCCATAAACCCATGTACAGGTGCAGGGCAAAACTTGATCCTGGGATTGTAACTTGGGCCCTCTTTGTAGTTGTCCACTAGATAATGCTATAATTATGCAAAATTTGGTAGCCTTAAGCCTCGTGGCTATGTACACCAAGATTAAGTTTTCCCTATATAAGCCCATGTAAATCTTGTGAGCCCCCCCCCCTGCCCCGCATGGGGGCCAAATTGACCACAGGAGTGTAATTTGGGCACTTTTGGTAGACCCCCACTAGATCAAGCTAAACACAAAATTTGGTACATGTAGCTCTAGGCCTTATGGCTAGGTACAGGAAGATTTCTTAAGTTGTCACTATGTAAGCCTATGTAAAACTTGTGACCCCTGTGGTGGGGCCAATTTTGACCCCAGGGCTAAAATTTTGACCCACTTGGTAGAGGCCCACTAGATATAGCTACATGCAAAATTTGGTAGCTATAGGCCTTATGGCTAGGTACAGGAAGATTTTTAAAGTTTTCTCTATATAAGCCCTATGTAAAACTTGTGACCCCTGGGGCAGAGCCAATTTTGACCCCAGGGCTATAATTTGAAGAAACATGATAGAGCTCTACTACATAAAGCTACGTACCAAACTTGGTAGCCCTATGCCTTATGGTTTCTGACAAGAAGATTTTTAAAGATTTCCAATATTTTTCAGTTTTGTTGCCATGGTAATCAGAGTTTTTGAAGGATTCAAATTCTTTCAAGAAATTTTGAAGAGGACCATGGCAGGATCATTTCTGTGAAATTTCATGAAAATTGGATGGGTAGTTTCAGAGAAGAAGATGTTTGAAATAAAAGTTAACGCACAGACAGACGGACAGATGCACAATGGACACCAGGCCATGACATAAGCCCGCTGGCCTTCAGTCAATGGAGCTAAAACCAAATCTTGAAAAAATCATCTCCAACCTGAAAAAATGAACTGACTTTTTAGATCATATTCTTCATCTGGAGCCCTGAATTAAATTTGTAAATAAACAGACACAAACATAGTATCAAGAAACCATCAAGCTTTCTAATGCCAAATTGGGACTTGAACCCAAGACCTCTCCAAAAGTGTAGATGTCCAAATGACCAAAACTTTTGGGTTGCTCTACCATCTGAGCTATCTGGCATCAATGAAAGCTGTAGATTTCAAAGTTACCCTCCTTTTTCAATAACTGATATTTAACCCTTTACAACACAATCCAAGATTCCAACAACCTTAAAGAAAAAAAAAACCTTTTGAAAACACTGTGGAAAAAGAAGTAAATGCTGGTGCCCAGCATGCTTTTAACCCTTTTAGAGAAATTACATCATTTGACCTGTATTTAATTCTTTACCCAACAATGCTGAGCTTTAACAATAAAGGCTCTTTGAAAACATTGTGGAAAAGAAGAAAATGCTGGTAACCAGCATTTTCTTTTTTTCCCACAATGTTTTCAACTATCCCAAGACAGATACTGTCATTTAAGCCCCATTTTATTTGTTACCTGCAAATGTTTTCAATTTGGACTGGTCTATCATTTTGTTGCATGGTAAAGAGTTAATTTAATGTCTCCAAAATTATGCTTCCAATTTTAACCACTGCTGTTTGGAAAAAAGTTAATTTGATACAAAATTTTGATGGTAACAAATTTTGATACAGAATCCTCAAACTAAAAGCCTATGCAAACCCAGAAAATGAGCAGAGAGATCCAGTTTATTTGTATACGAATTGCATTGGCAAGCAGCATTTCAGAAAGTCTGTGTTTTTGCCGCGCAAAATGAAAGGCTGACGCAACAGTATTAAAACATCGAGTCTTCCTTGATGCAACAATCAGAAGGTCACATAAAAAAATGATTCAATTAATATATCTTACAAAACTCTAAATTCATAATGCAGAATAGCACCATACAGGTGTGTACATAAATAAGTTTGTCAACAAAACCTGGACATTTTTGCAAAGAACATGACATTGTAATCTGATTTTGAATCAATACTGTCTGATAAGGAGATATTTTTCTCAAAAAAATAAGTTTGAAATAATATTAGGGTTTTTACTACTGGCTTGAATGTTTCATTTAATTTTCTTAGCAGTCTAAGGGTTAATCTAACCAGAAGCAGAAGGATTAGCAGAAAACCAGACAAATTCCATATCAGCGTTTCCACTTGAATAAAATTTTACTGAGTCCATGGTAGGGTTGTCACAATATACCGGCATACTGGTATATTGCAATATAATTCAAAGTCAATGCGGACCGCGATACAAACTTCACGTACCAATTTTTTTTGTGATATTTTCTAGTTTCAATGTATTTTCGGTTATTTTGATCTGGTCATTTCTAAAACGTTGTGGTCATGCAAATGCTTATCACTATTATAATTGTAGTGTGTATGAAATCAAACTAGCAACCTGTTGTCTTTCGCACAGTTACGTGTACCAGTTTAGTATGAAAACAGACTAGGGCATACTTGATTTGTTGTGATTGTCAATATTTTATGTCACAATCAATTCAATCCAAACCATGCAATGCTGAGTCTCCAACGTGATGTTTAAGACATCAAAAGTTACAGATTTTTAAAAACAGGAATACAAGAATAAAATTCATTAATATGATAATTAAATTAATGGAAAATGTGTGCAAATTATACTGAAGTATTGCCTTGTAATCCTACTTGATTGCGTCTGCATTTTCTTAATTCAGTACAACCATATTAACAATTGCTGCTGTGCTAATGCTATAGATGCGACCGAGGACGGTTACGGTAAAATAACCAAATATGAAGGCAAAATCCGATATTTGGAATCACTTTTGTTGAGATTGGGTGATTTAATGAATTCACCTTCACTTTTTTTGGAAGAATTAAACCTGAATTAAGAATAGCAAAGGTATTTAAAAAAAAAATATTAATTTCAACATGGACGCGATATATTGTGGTACATATCGCAATACGGTTTCTGTGTATTGCAATATATTGTGGTACACTTAAGGCGTATCTTGACAGCCTTAGTCCACGTGAGAAATATCTGAGTATTCCAAGGCACACTTTAAAAGAAGTTTTGTTGCGTATTTCCTGTTCCAAACAGAGTAAAATAAACAAATACGCAGCTGATTTGGGGCTCTGCTTAATGTTGCTTAACTGATGGTTTTTGTCTTCAAAAGGGTGGATAAACAATATGGAAAGAGGATATAAATTTGTTTATCAGCTCTTACTCTATGCTCTACATTGGTTTCATTTGTACAACCACTCGTAAGCCGTTAACAGATCTCAGGCAACTGTACAACCGCTTACAAGAAACTGTACAAATTTCTTTTCTCAACATACCATTTAAAACCAAGGATAAGAGAGATTGTAGTCGTCTTTGTTACCAAACCTTTACATGTTTTTACAAAAATATCAATAAAGGAACTGTTTATACATTTTTGTTGACAAAACAGGATTTTAGTGGCGAGTAATTCAATAAAAGGCAATTCTTTTTGGACAAAATAATCTGTATTTTTTGTGCAGTCAACTGATCAAGCCATCCCCATTGCTCTAAGGAAGGTTCACTGCGCACATACATGTTCCTAACATAATACATTTTTCTGCAAGCGATTAACAATGGACTGACCAAACAATGACAGATTGTCATTTTCACAGTAGTTTACATACAGTAAAACCCCCTCTATTAAGACAGTCCATGGTACTATTGAAAATTGGCCTTATTGGCAGGGTGGTCTGATTTGCGGATTTCACCCACCTGGATTTTGAATCAAAGGAGGACTCTGTGAAGAGTTTTGTAGATTTAAATTATGTGCAAAGTAATGTACACATATTCCAGCCAGGGGAACCCTCTGCCCACACATGAAAATGACAATAAGAAAATTTTCATGTTCGTTTAAAAGTTGATGTTTCTTGAATTTTACGAACAGATCCACATGTAAGTGCATGTCAATTCATAATTGCCTATTTAAACTCTTACAGTCGGACCTAAAGACTACATGATTTAATTAATGTTACTGATAGAACTTGTTGATATTTTATCTTTAAACAAAGAATTTCGAAGAAGTGCTAATCATTGAACAGCCTGACATTTACAGTTTATTTTTCCTTTACGTTTTTTGTCTACATTTTGATTTGAGTTGAATGAGCGAACAGTCCTACTAATTGACTGCACAGCAGTAGTTGTTCACTTGTTTATATCACATATTCTCTATGATACAAGTATGGCTTTAATGTGTCACATAGACAAAATATAGCATCTCGATCTCTAGATATTGACACAAGAGTCTCAGTTACAACAACTGGATGTCAACAACAAATAGTAATGACCAGGATGTTGACATGTTTTTCACTTGGGTCAGCAATGTGTGATAAATGTGTGATAACTGCATAAAAGCCAAAACGATTTTTATGAATTCATTGGTCATTCTTTATTTGAGGAAACACCCTGATCACTTAACACAATCATGTTACAATAGTCAACAGATAAACAATAGACCGATAAATGATTGCTAATTCCATCGGATTCAAGAATATTCATACATGAAGCAGTGTCTACAGTTCCCGATTAAGGATGTGTGAAAATTACCTGGTCGCAGAGAAGCTGTGAAATTAATTGTCGTTTCACAGGTTTAAAATTTATTGGCAATTTATCATTGCTACTGGAAATGAAGGAGGTAATTTCTGAGTAGCGGGGTGCCAAAGTTTGTGATCAGTGATTATTAAGAAAGAAAAAATCCGTATACTCTTAAATCTCGGTGGGTGATAAAAAATGTAGAGATTTTGCTATTCTGTATTATTATCCCTTTTGCATAGTGGTCCGCAATAAGATTTTATATGATCAGATCTATAATTGTCAAATATTTTACGAAAATAGAATTATCCTTCTTGACTTACACATTCAGGGCTCAAAGTAAAATTTTATTCTGCACCCAGCCCAAATTTTCTAGACACTTTCAAATGTGTGTAGAAATATATAAGCGCCTGAATAATCCAGTCTTGCTTTTGCTTTTGTAGTCTCAAAGGAATGCCTTATGTATAAAACTTTTAGACTAAAACGAGTCTCAATTTTGCATTTACAGCTAGGTTAAAGTAATAAATAACATTGAAATTGGCTTCCGGTTGCAGCTTTTACAATTTCAGCTGAGGCACTTAACTGCGCCCTCAGAGGCACTTAACTGTGCCCTCAAAGGCCCCGACTGCGCATTCTGTTGAGCCCTTTCTAATTTTACTGTGCTAAAAACGCAAAAACGCAGGCCGGAGAAAACACTGTAGCAGCCAATGTCTTGGACAGAATACATTGTAAATTAATGGAAAATGACTGATTGATTGAATGTTGTCTTACGCCACTTTCAACATTATTTCAGTCATATCACAGAGCCAGCTCACATATTCATGTATTTCCTGGGTTTCACCAGAACTAGACTAGGGCTCTGAAGCATCTAGCCCAAGGACAATCCCACGAAAAAACTAAGTGGATCGAGTGAGGCTTGAATCTGGATCCTCCAGATCACGAGTCCTGCACTTTACCACTGAGCCCTGCAGGACCCCAAATTAATGGAAAAAGGAAGAAAAATCTCATATCTGTCAAATAATATACACCTGATCAGTTTCTTTTAAATAACAAGAGGGCCATGATGGCCCTGGATCGCTCACCTGAGTCAATAGGCTAAACATTCTGACCAAATTTCACAAGTATCTGACTGAAAATGTGGCCTCTATAGCGTGCACGAGGTTTTTCGATGATTTGACCTAGTGACCTAGTTTTTGAACCCACATGACTCAATTTTGAACTCGTGTGAAATTTTATTAAGCCAAACATTCTGACCAAGTTTCATACGTATTTGACTGAAAATGTGGCCTCTAGAGCATACACAAGGTTTTTTGAAGATATGACCTAGTGACCTAGTTTTTGACCCCACATGACCCAATTTCAAACTCGTCCGAGATTTTATCAAGACAAACTTTCTGACCAAATTTGACAAGTATCTGACTGAAAATGTGGCCTCTAGAGCACACACAAGGTTTTTCGAAGATTTGACCTAGTGACCTAGTTTTTTAATTCAAAAGACCCAATTTCAAACGCGTCCCACATTTTATCAAGACAAACATTCTGACTAAATTTCATGAGGATCCAATTGAAAATGTGGCCTCTATAGCGTACACAAGGTTTTTCTAAGATTTGACCTAGTGACCTAGTTTTTGACCCCACATGACCCAATTTCAAACTCGTCTCAGATTTTATCAAGACAAACATTCTGATCAAATTTCACAAGTATCTGACTGAAAATGTGGTCTCTAGTGTCCTAGTTTTTGACCCCACATGACCCAATTTCAAAGCCGTCCGAGATTTTATCAAGACAAACATTCTGACCAAGTTTCACGAGTATCTGACTGAAAATGTGACCTCTAGAGCATACACAAGGTTTTTCAAAGATTTGACCTAGTGACCTAGTTTTTGACCCCACATGACCCAATTTCGAACTCATCCGAGATTTTATCAAGACAAACTTTCTGACCAAATTTCACAAGTATCTGACTGAAAATGCGGCCTCTACAGCATACACAATGTTTATCAAAGATTTGACCTAGTGACCTAGTTTTTGACCCCACATGACCCAATATCAGACTCGTCCATGATTTTATCAAGACAAACATTCTGACCAAGTTTCATGAGGATTGGACTGAAAATGTGGCCTCTAGAGCATACACAAGGTTTTCCTAAGATTTGTCCTAATGACCTAGTTTTTGGCCCCACATGACCCAATTTCAAACCCGTCCGAGATTTTATCAAGACAAACATTCTGACCAAGTTTCATGAGGATTGGACTGAAAATGTGGCCGTTAGAGCGTACATAAAGTTTTTATAAGATTTGACCTAGTTTTTGACCCCACATGACCCAATTTCAAACTCATCTGAGATTTCATTAAGACAAACATTCTGACCAAGTTTCATGAGGATCAGACTGAAAATGTGGCCTCTAGAGCGTACACAAGGTAAAAAGTTGACGAAGCACGACGGACGACGGACACAGCACGATCACAATAGCTCACCATGAGCATTTCATGCTCAGGTGAGCTAAAAATCAGTTGCCAGTCTGTTTTTATGAAGCAAGTTTACTGCAGCTGACTGATTTAGGGCTTACAGTGACAACAGCTTCCGATTTGCAAGACTGTATGTTCATCCTAAGTGATAATTAATACACAAACATAGTCTCAGCTATTCATTTATATGACACATTGTTTTTGGTGGGAGTCAGGTACTGAAAAGCAAGAACAGTCTCCAACTACATTCACTTGTGGCAGGATCAGTTTGGCAACTGGTATTCACAACATTGTTTTCAACATTATTTCAGTTATATCCAGGTGGCCAGTGGACCTATCCATGCTTGAACTGCTTCTTGGAGTTTATTTTACCAGTACTTCACCGATCTATACTGTCTGAAAACTTTGCAGTGAAATTCTGGACAAAAGCAACCTTGATATTTCTCTTGCTCATTTTTCTACAATGGAAATGTCTTTTGGGTTTATTCAGCACTCTAAGGGTTAAAACTGTGATCATATAATCTTCAAAAATTCAAAACAAACAAAATCAATGTTCTTTGCCTTTTCTCCAGGATTTTCTACATTTGAAAGTAACACAGCTCCTGATTGGCTAAACCATTTGGTTTTGAAGGTTATACTCACCCGAGTTCAGTTTTTTTTTTCCGCTAACAGCAGTTCATTTTTGTTAAATTTAGTTACAATGGTAAAATAATGCCAATTATTTCAATAAGTATACAAAAAATGCAACTTTTTCATAAAATACCATATAAATTGGCTAATGTTGAAAACTGAGCTACTGAACAGATTAGAATTATATCTTGCTATTTTACAATCACAAATTTTATTATTACACAATCACAAAATGTCTTTTTTAGAGGAATAGCATCACATGATTTCTGTTAGCTAATGTTACCACATAATGATCAAAATGCATTTATTGCTCAAATGACCTGAAATTTGGTCAGAATGTTTGTCTTGATAAGATCTCGGATGAGTTTGGATTTGGGTCACCTGGGATTATAAACTAGGTCACTAGTTCAAATTAAAGTAATACCTTGTGGGCACTCTAGAGGCCACATTTTTGGCTCAATTGACTTGAAAATTGGTCAGAATGTTTGTCTTGATAAAATCTCACATGAGTCCGAATTTGGGTCATGTGGGGTCCTTAAATTAGGTCACTAGGTCAAATTAAAGAAATAGCTAGTGGGCACTCTAGAGGCCACATTTATTGTTCAATTGATTTGAAAATTGGTCAAAATGTTTGTCTTGATGAAATCTAGGATGACTTCAAAATTGGGTCACCTGGGCTCATAATCTAGGTCACTAGGTCTAATTAAAGAAATACCTTTAGAGCACTCTAGAGGTCACATTTCTTGCTCAATTGACTTGAAAGTTGGTCAGAATGTTTGTCTTGTTGAAATATTGGGTGAGTTTGAAATTGGGTCAGCTGGGGTCATAAACTAGGTTACTGGGTCAAATTTAAGAAACACTTTGTGGGCATTCTAGAGGCCACATTTATTGCTCAATTAACTTGAAAACTGTTCAGAATGTTTGTCTTGATAAATTTTTTGATGAGTTCTAAATTGGGTCACGTGGGGTGATAAATAAGGTCACTAGGTCAACTTGTGGAAATTCCTTGTGGACACTCTAGAGGCCACATTTTAAGCTCAATTGACCTGACAATTGGTCAGAAATTGAATTATGCATGTTGTGTGAATTTTGCCTATTGACTCAGGTGAGCGATCCAGGGCCATCATGGCCCTCTTGTTACACAATTGTTGTACTTCTCTCATATAAACATGAAATAATAAACAGGTATTAAGCAATATTCCTACATGTGTCTTGAAAGTGTCAAAATATGCATTTCATTTTAAATTACCAAACCATAAAAAAGTTATACTGATAAAAGCAGTAAGTGTACATTCATACAATAAAAAGTCATGTGCATGTCAAATTAACACTGTCTATTTGGGATTTTGAATTTGTAGGCAATGGTGATAACATACTTATGAGTTCACAGGAGGCTGGAAGAAAAGTGAAGTAGTTTCTCCAAGAGTTTGTAGGTTTATCCATGAACCATGGATAATAGTTATTTTCTGTGTATGAATTGTTGTCAGTGAAAGAGTTTGGCTGTAAAGAAATACATCTAGCGTGCCCACAAGATATTTCTTTAATTTGACCTAATGACCTAGTTTATGACCCCAGGTGACCCAATTTCGAACTGACGGAACATGTTGTGCTCAGGTAGGCTAACGAAATTAGAAAAGGTTCACTACATACTAAATAACAAAAATCTATGCCTTCAAGGTTTAGAAAAGAAGAATTTTAAAGTTTTCCTTCTTTGTTCCTATGTTAGAACTTGTGACCCCCAGGGCAGGGCCAGTTTTGACCCCAGGGGCATCGTATGAACAAACTAGGTAGAGGTCCACTAGGAGATGCTACATACAAAATATCAAAGCTCTACACCTTCCAGTTTCAGAGAAGATGAATTTAAAAGTTTTCCTTCTTTGTTCCTGTTAGAACTTGTGACCCCCTGGGCGGGGCCAGTTTTGACCCGAGGGGGATCATATGAACAAACTTGGTAGAGGTCCACTAGGAGATGCTAGATGCCAAATATAAAAGCTCCACACCTTCCAGTTTCAAAGAAGAAGAATTTTAAAGTTTTCCTTCTTTGTTCCTATGTTTTGACACCAGGGGCATCGTATGAACAAACTAGGTAGAGGTCTACTAGGAGATGCTAGATGCCAAATATCAAAGCTCCACGCCTTCCAGTTTCAGAGAAGAAGAATTTTAAAGTTTTCCTTCTTTGTTCCTATGTTCGAACTTGTGATCCCCTGGGCGGGGCCAGTTTTGACCCCAGGGGCATCATATGAACAAACTTGGCAGAGGTCCACTAGGAGATGCTACATACCAAATATCAAAGCTCTACGCCTTCTAGAATCAGAGAAGATTTTCAAAGATTTTCCTATTTTTTTCCTTTTTGTTGCTATGGCAACCAGAGTTTTAGGTGGAATTCAATCTCTTGAACAACTTTGGTAGAGCTTTACCCAAGGAAAATCCCTGCCAAGTTTCATCAAGATTGGCCCAGCGGTTTAGGAGGAGAAGATGTTTAAAGGAATTGTGGACAGACGGACAGATGGATGCCGGACAACGACCCATCACAATACCTCACCTTAGCACTTCGTGCTCAGGTGAGCTAATAAAAGCTTTAAAAACTGTAACAGAATATCACCTGGTATTTTCTGATTTGTATCGAGCTGGTGGAAACACATGTGACAAGGAAACTAAAATCAATCCCTCCAGTTAATTCTGGAGGGACTGACAAAAGGACTGGCTTAGAAAAGTGCAACAGGCTAAGCAAATTGATCCTTTCTTTGCTGCACATTCTGTGCAGTCTGATCTTGGTTTTACATTGTCTGCAAAAGATCACCAAGTCATGCTTAGCTGCCAAGTGGTTAATATGTTCTCTGCAGTTGGTGCCCTCTCTTCCTCAGATCTGTACAGTACATTTGTATATCAACCGTGATGGACAATGTGTTATGTAAATGGTGTCTCTGTTGACTAGGAGGATTTCACACTTCTTTAAAGAATCCCCGATGAGAGCCTTTGACCTTTTCTGCGATTTTTGCAGATGATAACAAAATCAATGAATGGTATGACTTCATCAGCCTCGATTTTGACAAAGTATCATGTGACTTATAAGAAAAACAAAATGGTCGCCAACTTCGATGTATCGCGATTTAAGATGCTTCGATGATATGTCCAAATTTTCTTGCGCACTATAAAGTGAATGACATCACTGTTTTGTGTGAACCGCTAATTGGAATAACAACAGTCACTGTTGCTTGTGTATGAAATGCAACAAAAACAAGACATGTTGCATGTTTCTAAAAGAAAGATCTGGTTAAGTGACAAATTTCTTTCAACCCAGTACTTGCCCAATTTAAACTTGCTATCTGGTGTTTAATTTTGATCCTGAAACATTCCCGCCATGTGATCTTGTCAGTCTTGATGCCAAAATGTCATGTGACCATACCGGAACAAAGTGACATAACTCTTATCTATATACCGTATTTCGTTTTGTCACTTATGGATGGAAATTTTTTACATCTAAATTCACTGCTACAGAGAGAAAATGATTCTAACCCTTTTATTAAGACACTAAATATTTTCAGATAATCTATGATAAAACATTGTTTAAAAAAATTCCTATGTTCTCAGAGGTGCATATTAACTGGTAAAAGGGTCCAAAATACCTTAATTTTTGTTATTCTGCAGCATGCCCACTGGGTTTTCAATTTGGGGGTACATGCACCTGCCAGGTTTTGAATTGGGGGTAAAGAAAAAATTGGGGGTACACTGTACCCCCTAGGTTTTGAATTGGGTGTACAAAGAAAAATTAGGGGGTACAGAGTAACTTTGGGCTGTTTCAGTTTTATAATCGCAACAGCGGTCAGGGTTTAAACGCCAAACACGGCCATGAGTTTAGATAATCGACTGCCTTAATGGAAGATTTTTCACCTTTATTCTTTTCTCGAAGTTGCGAAGTACATTAGAACTGCTTTAAAAAGGAAGTGTAGACAGATTGATGCTCGTTGTCCAAGATGATGTTCGTAGATCTGGCTATTTTAAAATCACAGAGAAGCAGGCCGACTGGCTCATTGTAGGCTCACACTCTGTCAAAAAAAGGCCATGTCTTGTTAGGGCAAAATAAAACAAAATGTGTAATGGTAAAATCACTTGTGTAAGCCTACCTTTTTCAGATCTTCATGCTGTAAAATATTTTAACAGCTCTTGCTGTGATGACATTTTTTCTGCAGCAGACGCCATACATACGAAAATTACACGTTTAATTTGCGGCTCGATTTTTCAACTTTCATATTATGTCAAAAAAATGTGTTTTTAACAATAACCGTGCATCATATTATTAAATGATTTTAATTTCTCATTGAAAATTAATTACCAGATTTCCTGTACATGTGGTAGATTTTGACACATTAAAAAAATCGTAGCAAAAATTATTTAGACAGACGAGGGAGCAGCAAAATATGTATAGTGAAAATATTTGGTAACCCGCTCTATGTTGAGGATAAAGCATGGTACCCACTTACGAAGAAAACTACTTTTGTTTTATTTGTTTGACATGCAATACGAAATGGTATCTAATTTGTATGTGCAGTGTACGTAACTACTTTCCTTTTTGTATGTGAGTATTTTTGACAGTGCTTGCATGCACGTAAGCACAAAAAATTTATACACACAGAGTAGAATTTATATGTGAATTATGTACTGCAGTATGTGATTGGGGACCCTGATTCTGGTGCCGCTGTTATGAGAGGGCCTATGGCTGCTGTGAGACTCATCCATCCTTTTGATCATGCTTCAAAAACTGACGATAATTGACTCAGAGCTGTTAATTTTCCTTGTTGAAAACAGTTCTTTCTTGTGATAGTAAACATCTTTGATCAGTTTTGGTATACATCATGATTTTTAGTTTTTTATTTATGAACTGTTCCATAGATATTGAAAGCCATGAAACGAGGGCAATTTTTCCCATGCGCCAATTCAGCTTTCAGCACAGGATTGAAGGGTGAAATATATTGTTGCCATTAAATATGCACGATCCAGGCAATGTTTTTGGAGGATCAAAAGGGTAGTGTTTTATGTTAAATAGGGGTATCACGTAGCCCAAAAACGTTCAGGAAAAGGCAAACAATAATTGTGCATGGCAGGGTTTCTTTTGGTTAGGATTATCTGGTCATTTGGGATGTGGGGTCAGGATATAACCTTTAACTTTCCTAAACCACCTAAATATGCTGGAAAACACCATTAGGTGTTTATCGCTTTTTTTTACTAGTGACCTGGGCCCCATTTTACGCAAGTTTTTTCTAAAGTTTTCACTTACGCAAAAGTTACGAAATTCTTAAGTGTGTTTTACAAAGCTTGCATAAGTATTTTTGTAAACTTTTCGTAACTCTCTGATTAAAGGTATATAAATTAGACACTCTGATTCCTCGCTAGGAATCGAACTTTATACAAAACTGAGGACACATCGAGTGAAATTACTTGATAATGGATTAAAAATATCTTTATTTCAGTAGTGATATAGATGCGTGTAAGGAAATACAGTAAAGAAAGCCCATTTTCCCGTCGCTTGCCTCGTCCTTCTCAAATCACTTTTCGTCCGGGGATTGTTTTCTCTTTCATCATGACGTTAAAACACATCAGTCAAGAAGCTATGATCTTGTAATGAATATATAATTATGAATTTTATTTCAAGATAGTAAATACTGTTGCAAATGTGACCGCAATATTAGAAAGATTAGAAACACAACTGACTCAACACACACATAAATACGACACAGAAAATACAGGATATGATACCTTCAAAGATCAGTATGAAAACTGAGACTTCAATAACAAATTCACATTTTGAGTTGGGTCCATCGACCAATTTTGAACAGACACTCAGTTTTTATCCCTTTACCACACAACTCCAAGTTTTAATGACCCTGAGCTAGAAGAATTCATTTGAAAACATAGTGGGAAAAGTAGAAAGGACTGGTAATCAACATTTTCTAATTTTTCCATGATGTTTTCTACCCTGGTAAAGCAAGTCAATTCATTTGTTCCACTTTCAGATTTGTCACCTGCAGATGCTTTCAATTTGAAAAAGCCTAAAATTTATCAGTTGAAGAAGATCAATCAAGTCTATGTTTAGGTCTGATTGACTTGAACTATGTTATTTATTTGTGCCTATTTACATTGCTTGCAAAGAAAATAAAAACTGATGATTACCGAATTATACCATTAGACTGCGCAATATACTTTTTTTCTTTTAATCAAGTAGCAAAACCCTGACAATTGCGAGCTTAAATACCCCAATATTGCCAGTTTAAAGTTCTTTCCGACAAAGAAATCCTGCAATATCGGACAGAGTTGATCAAAGATCAGACTGCACGTTCTCAATTATCAATCGAAGGTTTCAAGTGATCTGATAGTGTATTGACATTGTTTGATAGTATAAATATGTATTTCACTTGTTGGGTTTGGAACACAGGTTACAATAGACAATGCAATTATATATATATCCTGAAGAAATAGATGGGAGAGTAAGCGTTAATTTAAAGAATACTTCTCCAAACAAACTCGGTTTCTTGGCTGTGTAGCTTGATGGTAGACTGTGGCTTGTAGCCTGGAATTTCTGAGTTTGATCCTCACTCGAAGCGCTGTCTTTTGAGGGAGTATCCTTGGGCAAAACATTTCAGAGCCCTAGCCTAGTACTGGTGAAACTCAGGACATATGTGGGTATGATACGACTGAAATCATGTTGAAGCGCTGTTAAACACTGTTCGTTCAATCAATCAATCAATCACTCAATCATTCAATTAATCTAAGAGTGCTCTGTATACTTATAGCGATATATTTCCTGTAAATACGTAAAGATAATTCCAGAATTCGAATGGCCATCTGCATCACTAGTCCTTTCTTTAACCCTTATCCTGCTAAAAGGTGTAATTAAACTTTCAAGCCGATGGTAAAACCCAAATGTTGTAATTTCAAAGTTATTTGGGGAGTTATTTCCTTATTGGACAGTGTAGATCCCGATCAGTTTGCACTTTCTGTGGAGTCTAATCTTGATCTACACTGTACACAAGATGTCCTTTAGCTGTGCTTAGCAGCCAAAGGGTTTATCCAAGACTTACTTGGTATTGTCTAATTAGTGATATAAAGCAATAGAGTACAGATGTAACGTAAAAATATTACTTGTATTTGTTATCTTATACGATGATTATAATTGTTGAATAGCAACATCTGCAGGGTCGTCAGTGGCTCGGTGCTCATGTATTGTTGAATTCCTTCTTTAATTAAGAGATCCTGGGTTCGATCTTCAGTGGAATCACTGTTAACCTGAAATTTTTACTTTCGCAAGGCATTGTTGGGCTCTAACTTTGTGCAGGCGAAACAGATGAAACACTTGCAAAAGTGTGCCTTAACCATTATGCAACAGTCAGAAAATAGTTTTCACAACTCGGCCGATTCCGTACCTACATCTAACCTCGTCTGTATAAGGGAGGCTTCCATTTTGAACTACCAATCACATGATCTTAAACATGGCGGCGCCCCTGTAGATCGCTTAGCAACGACATGAACAACCACTGTGAAGTTATTCACTTCTATCGATCTGTCGGTGAAAGCTCCTAACGGAATTAATAAACCACGCTAAAAATTGAATGTAGAGACTGTTTGCCAACTGAAATACTCTTAGAAAGATAACGATAGAAAATTTACTCATGCGTTCTTTCTAAAGAGCAGTCTTACAATTTCAATAACGGTAAAGCGGTGTGCTTCCGGAGACGTGCGAAATGTACCGTGTAGGTGCATATATCAAGCTACGTGATACAGCCGAGGGATTTGATCACCGGATCACCCGAGGTATGCCGAATGGTAGCTGCTCTATACTACGCAATAAGAAAATCAAGCGTCTTATGATCGCATCAGTAAGCCATGGCAACCAAAAAAAGAAAACTTGACTCGGGTCAGAAAACTTTGTTTGCCGTTGGTGTTTCTCGGCCTGAAAATGAAGAGAAAAAACTTGAAGACAATGAACAGTCAAGCGGCCACACAAAAAAACCCCCGCAAGTTCCAAACTGAATGGCTTTTGCTGCATAAATGGCTAAGGTTCAGCTCGCATTTTGCGAGTAGATCTATGCGAGTGCTAAATTGGAACCCTGACTCTGTAAACAACTAATTATTACTGTTGATGGTCTGTTCAATAAAACACTCTGTTTGAGTTCACACTGTTTGTTCAATTTAAATGTTAACACCTACCTAGCGGTATTTTATTATTAATTTTATGACCAAAGTTTTTTTTCTAGGTCAGGACAAAATGGCCTATAAAAAATTTCACATTTAGGACAGCTGTCTGGTAAAAATAATGTGCAATCTGAATCACTGTAATCGTTATCATACGTAGAGATTCGGGAGTTTCCGGAGTTTGGCGAACTTAAACCGTGTATCGATAGCCCGGAGCCATCAAAGATAAGAGACACGTAACATTACATAACGGTAGCCCTGCTTCAAGTTTACAATCCTTGCCTGGACTGTATATCTGAAGGTTTTTTTTTTTCCGGATTTCAACCTGAACCCTTTGTCTGCTGAAGGATGGTGTAGATCAAATATCAGATTGCACAGAATGTGTAGTCTTATCAGACCGCACAAAATCTTGTTTTTACACTGTCAGGTACGGCAAGATTTTTCTTGCGTAAGAGCATTAAATTTGCAGTAACTGAGCTTTATTTGTCAGTTTGTAATTAATTCATTCTTCAGTTTCAGGGTTAAGCTTTTATTCTCTGAGACAAAAACTGATCGCAGATGTTCGGCCCTTAACCCTTTACCAAACAATCACAAGTTTAAACGAACCTAAGAAAGACAGCTTTTGAAAACATTGTGGAAGAAGGAGAAATTGTTTGTTACAAGTTATTTCTCCTTTTCCCATAATGTATACTAGCCTGTCAGAGAATTTAGCTCAATTTTATTGGTCCGAATACTCCATAGACTGTGTGGCGATTTCTATTTGGCAACACTTAAAAATTACTCATTGAACGATGTCGCATTTTCTCACAATGTATACTTTAACTACAATCTATAGTTCTATCAAAATGTTTTCATTTTGGGCAAGTCTAAAAGCTGCATACCATGGAAAGGATGAATGTGATATACCCAAATGATGCTTCTTTTCAGGCAAAATCAAAGTCCACCTATATATTAAATCATATTTTGGTACATAAAAAAGGTACAAATTATTATTGTAACACGAGGTTAAACTCTGTCAATGCATTATCATGTTTACAGGGATCAATATTCCTTTCAATGCATCTAAAACAAAATGTGCTCAAGACGAAACAGAAAGCAAATTATTCACCATCGAATAAGCCATGGCAAAGACAGGGCCTTATTGCCTATGTGAAAAGCATCCTGTCCGATTAGCGCAAACTGATTCGAGTCGGCACTATCCGTCTATAGGGATGATGAAGATTTAAAAAAAAAAGTTTTTCCCCCAAAGAAGCTATGTTTGACGCAGACATTGTACATATAAATGACCATACATGGATATCACTAGCAGGAAGTTCAAACCAAGAGATAGCTGACCATTGTTTTGACGATGGTTATGTGGGAAAGCTGCCAGTGGCTTGGGAAGAATATTTTGCGAAGTACTGGTAAAGGAAACTTCTGGAAAGCATGGATAGGTGTACTGACTGAAATAATCCTGAAAATGGTTTAAGTATAACTTTTCTTACACAGAGAAATTTCAAAACAACACTTTTTCCCCCGCTATGTTTCATGAGTCTACAAGGGCTTGCAGGTACTTTATCGCAAATTTCGGTCGCGATGAAAGCATAATAAACTAGCCCGAAAGCTTCAATATGATGTGACAGGTCAGGAAACGGTTTTAAAGTAGCCAGGAAACAAGAATATGTGAACTGTCGCCATAAAATACTTTTGATATGGCATTAATCACCACACATTTGAATCTAAAAGCTGAAGAGTGGAAAAGGGTAGCAACTGAACTTTTTCTAACTTTGAATCTTGATAGTTTTAAATCGAATCTAAACATTCTCATAAACATCAAAAGTTTGGCCCTATGTTAGATCTGTAAAGTACATGATGTCTTAGGGATAATGTCATGATCAAACAACCCGAGTGTATATTTTTGGTCCACAAATTATGTGGGTACAAGTATATCCTAAAGATAGCAGGTGGTCCGTCAGATGATAATATTACGTAACACAATAAAGATACCCGATAGACGGCTTATAGAATAGCGAGACTCGGCTATCATCAGGAAACTCCGGCGTAATAAGAACAATCACGAAAAAAAAAAAAAAGTAGGCTAGGGGCATCAAAAAACTGTAAAAAGGGCCAAAAGTTTACTTTTTTAAATGACTAAAATATATACCAACTTAAAGGGAAATGAATGAGCTTTCTGGCCTCACTTGGGAAAATTTTGGCATTTCAACACAAGAAAAGAAAATTCAACAAATATTTCATTTTTTAACTTCGGAAAATGCAATTTCCTTCTATATTCTATATAAACCATACCTGCAATTTTAAAGTTAAAAAAGAACCAAAAGCTTCTTTTATGATATTTATAAAATTTAGTTCATTTGAAAGATGATAAATTGAATTTTTATGCCTCACTTGGGAAAATTTTCAATTCTGAAAATTGATGAAGTTATAAAGGTTTATCTACCAGGGCCCTTCACAATTCTATATAAAAAATTACAGGTTAAATGGGCAGATATTGATTTTTACATGTCCGCGAAAGTTGGCTATGGGAATTCAACAAGTGCAAAAATATGCAAAAACAGTCAATAAATCTGTTTCATATGTTTACTGCAATAAATATGTTGTTATAGATGGATGAAAAATAAAGACAAGAGGGCCATGATGGCCCTGGGTCGCTCACCTTAGTAGAGTGCCTTTAAGGTTTTTCTTTAATTTGACCATGTGACCTAGTTTTTGACTGCAGGTGACCTAATTTCAAACTCATTTCATGAAGACAAACATTCTGACCAATTTTCAAGTCAATTGAGCAAAAAATGTGGCCTAAAGTGCCCTAAAGATATTTCTTTAATTTGACCTAGTGATCTAGATTATGACCTCAGATGATCCAAATTTGAACTGGTCTTTGACTATATCAAAAGAAACATTTTAACCAATTTTCAAATCAAATGAATAATAAATGTGGCCTCTAGAGTGCCCACTAGCTATTTCTTTAATTTGACCAAGTGACCTAGTTTATGACCCCAGTTGACCCAAATTCACACTCATGTGAGATTTTACAAAGACAAACATTCTGACCAATTTTCAAGGCAATTAAGCAAAGAATGTGGCCTCTAGAGAGCCCACAAGGTATTTCTTTATTTTGACCTAGTAACCTAGTTTATGGTTCCAGGTGACCCAAATCCAAACTCATCTGGTATTTCATCAGGACAAACATTCTGGCCAAATTTCAGGTCATTTGAGCAATAAATGTGGCCTCCAGAGTGCAAACAAGATATTTATTTAATTTGACCCAGTGAACTAGTTTATGACCCAAGTTGACCCAAATTAATTTATGTGAGACTTTATAAAGACAAACTTTCAAACTAATTTTCAAGGCAATTGAGCAAATAATGTGGCCTCGAGAGTGCCAACAAGGTATTTCTTTAATTTGACCTAGTGACCTAGTTTATGACCCAAGATGACCCAATTTTGAACTCAATGAACTTGTTGCGCTTAGATGGGCAAGCAAACTTAGAAGAGAATCACTACATACCAAATATCAAAGCTCTATGCCTTCCAGTTTTAAAGAAGAATTTTAAAGTTTTCCTTCTTTGTTCCTATGTTCGAACTTGTGACCCCCGGGGCTGGGCAAGTTTTGACCCAGGGGCATCATATGAACAAACTTGGTAGAGGTCCACTAGGAAATGCTACATACCAAATATCAAAGCTCTACACCTTCCCTTTTAAGAGAAAAAGAAATTTAAAGTTTTCCTTCTTTGTTCCTACCTTCGAACTTGTGACCCCCAGGGCGGGGCCAGTTTTGACCCAGGGGCATCATATGAACAAACTTGGTAGAGGTCCACTCTGAGATGCAACATACCAAATATCAAAGCTCCACACCTTTCGGTTTCAGAAAAGAAGAATTTTAAAGTTTTCCTTCTTTGTTCCTATGTTTGAACTTGTGACCCCAGGGGCTGGGCCAGTTTTGACCCAAGCAGCATCCTTGGAACAAACTTGGTAGAAGTCCACTAGGAGATGCTACATACCAAATATCAAAGCTCTATGCCTTCCCACTTAAGAGAAAAAAAAAGTTAAGTTTTCCTTCTTTGTTCCTATGTTTGAACTTGTGACCCCCGGGGCAGGGCCAGTTTTGACCCCAAGGGCATCATATGAACAAACTTGGTAGAGGTCCACTAGGAGATGCTTCATGCCAAATATCAAAGCTCTATGCCTTCTAGTTTTACAGAAGAAGATTTTTAAAGTTTTCCTTCTTTGTTCCTATGTTGGAAATTGTGACCCCCCCGGAGCGGGCCAGTTTTGACCCCAGGGGCATCATATGAACAAACTTGGTAGAGGTCCACTAGGAGATGCTTCATGCCAAATATCAAAGCTCTACACCTTCAAGTTTCAGAGAAGAAGATTTTTAAAGTTTTCCTTCTTTGTTACTATGCTCAAACTTGTTACCCCCTGGGGCGGGGAAAGTTTTGACCCCAAGGGCATCATATGAACAAACTTGGTAGAGGTCCACTAGGAGATGCTACATGCCAAATATCAAAGCTCTACGCCTTCAAGTTTCAGAGAAGAAGATTTTTAAAGTTTTCTTTCTTTGTTACTATGCTCAAACTTGTGACCCCCGGGGTGGGGCCAGTTTTGACCCCAGGGGCATCATATGAACAAACTTGGTAGAGGTCCACTAGGCAATGCTACATACCAAATATCAAAGCTCTACGCCTTCCAGTTTCAGAGAAGATGATTTTTAAAGTTTCCCCTCTTTGTTCCTATGTTTGAACTTGTGACCCCCGGGGCGGGGCCAGTTTTGACCCCAAGGGCATCATATGAACAAACTGGGTAGAGGTCCACTAGGAGATGCTTCCTGCCAAATATCAAAGCTCTATGCCTTCTAGTTTTACAGAAGAAGATTTTTAAAGTTTTCCTTCTTTGTTCCTATGTTGGAAATTGTGACCCCTGGGGCGGGGCCAGTTTTGACCCCAGGGGCATCATATGAACAAACTTGGTAGAGGTCCACTAGGAGATGCTACATGCCAAATATCAAAGCTCTACGCCTTCAAGTTTCAGAGAAGAAGATTTTTAAAGTTTTCTTTCTTTGTTACTATGCTCAAACTTGTGACCCCCGGGGCAGGGCCAGTTTTGACCCCAGGGGCATCAAATGAACAAACTTGGTAGAGGTCCACTAGGAGATGCTACATACCAAATATCAAAGCTCTGCGCCTTCTAGTTTCAGAGAAGAAGATTTTCAAAGATTTTGCTTTTTTTTCCTTTTTGTTGCCATGGCAACCAGAGTTGTGGGTGGAATTCAATTCTTTGAACAATTTTGGTAGAGCTTCACCCAAGGAACATCCCTGCCAAGTTTCATCAAGATTGGCCCAGTGGTTTAGGAGAAGAAGATGTTTAAAGAAATTGTTGACGGACGCCGGACGCCGGACACAGGGCGATCACAATAGCTCACCTTTAGCATGTTGTGCTAAGGTGAGCTAATAAGTAAACACCCATCATTTCTTCTTTTTCAACATGACCAAGAGCTTTAATATGCAAATGAATGCACAAACCCAATATCATAACATGAGGGCCATGATGGCCCTGGATCGCTCACCCGAGTCATTAGGTGAAATTTCACTCCAGAGTCATAATGATCCAATTTAAAACTCATCTGAGATATTATTAAGACAAACATTCTGACCAATTGTCAGGTCAATTGAGCTGAAAATGTGGCCTCCGGAGTGTCCAAAATGTCTTTCTTCAATTTGACCTAGTGACCTAGTTTATGACCGTATGTGACCATATTTCAAACTCATCCGAGACATCAAAACGAACTTGTTGACCAAGGTTCAGGTGAACTGGGCAAGAACTGTCACCTCTAGAGTGCCCACAAGGTATTTCTGTAATTTGACCTAGTGAACTAGATTATGACCCTATGTGACCCAATTTCAAATCCATTTAAGATATCATCAAGTCAAACATGCTGACAAATTTTCAGGTGAGTTGAGCAAAAACTGTGGCCTCTACAGTGCCCACAACACATTTCTTTAATTTGACCCGGTGACCTAGTTTATGACCCTATGAGACCCAATTTCTAATTGATCCGAGATATCATCAAGTCAAATATGTAGACCAATTTTCAGGTCAATTTAGCTAGAATTGTGGCCTCCAGAGTGCCCACAAGGTATTTCTTCAATGTGACCCAGTAACATTGTTTATGACCCTATGTGACCCAATTTTGAACTTCTCTGAGATATCATCAAGACAAAAAATGTGGCCTCTAGAGTTTTCATAAGGTATTTCTTCAATTTGACCTAGTGACCTTTATGACCCCAGATGACCCAATTTCAATCTCATCCAAGATTTAATTAAGGCAAACATTCTGATAAATTTTCAAGTCAATTGAGCAACAAATGTGGCCTCTAGAATGCCCGGAAGGTATTGCTTTAATTTGACCCCAGTCACCAGAGCCATGTTTCTTGACGGATCAAAATTCCGCAAACAGTTTTTGAAAAGGGTCACCCACGGAACATCTCTGTGAAATTATTTCAAAATCTGACCAGCGGTTTCAGAGAAGAAGAATTTTTAAGAATTTCTTCATATCCGTATAGTGCAAGAAGCCCCCAGTCACCAGAGCCATGTTTCTTGACAGATCAAAATTTCGCGAACAGCTTTTGAAAAGGGTCACCCAAGGAACATCTCTGTGAAATTATTTCAAAATCTGACCAGCGGTTTCTAAGAAGAATTTTTAAGAATTTCTTCATATCCGTATAGTGCAAGAAGCCCCCAGTCACCAGAGCCATGTTTCTTGACAGATCAAAATTTCGCGAACAACTTTTGAAAAGAGTCACCCAAGGAACAGCTCTGTGAAATTATTTCAAAATCTGACCAGCCGTTTCAGAGAAGAAGAATTTTTAAGAATTTCTTCATATCCATATAGTGCAAGTAGCCCCCAGTCACCAGAGCCATGTTTCTTGATGGATCAAAATTTCGCGAACAACTTTTGAAAAGGGTCACCCAAGGAACATTCCTGTGAAATTACATGTATTTCAAAATCTGACCAGTGGTTCCAGAGAAGAAGAATTTTTAAGAATTTCTTCATATCTGTATAGTGCAAGTAGCCCCCAGTCACCAGAGACATGTTTCTTGACAGATCAAAATTTTGCCAACAAGTTTTGAAAAGGGTCACCCAAGGAACATTCCTGTGAAATTATTTCAAAATCTGACCAGCGGTTTCTGAGAAGAAGAATTTTTAAGAATTTCTTCATGGCCATATGGTGAAAGTAGCCCCCAGTCACCAGAGCCAGCTTTCTTGACGGATCAAAATTTCGCGAACAGTTTTTGAAAAAGGTTACCCAAGGAACATCTTTGTGAAATTATTTCAAAATCTGACCAGCCATTTCAGAGAAGAAGAATTTTTAAGAATTTCTTCATTTCCGTATAGTGCAAGAAGCCCCCATTCACCAGAGCCATGTTTCTTGATGGATCAATATTTCGCGAACACTTTTTGAAAAGGGTCACCCAAGAAATATCTCTGTGAAATTATTTTAAAATCTGACCAGCGGTTTCAGAGAAGAATAATTTTTAAGAATTTCTTCATATCCATATAGTGCAAGTAGCCAATTCACCAGAGCCATGTTTTTCGACATATCAAAATTTCGCGGACAATTTTTGAAAAGGGTCACCCAAGGAACATTCCTGTGAAATTATTTCAAAATCTGACCAGCGGTTTCAGAGGAGAAGATTTTTAAAGAATTTCTTAGAAAATTCCATTTCGTTGCCATGGCAACCAGAGTTTTTGATGGAATCAAATTTTGTGAACAACTTTTAAAGAGGACCTCCCAAGGAACATTCCTGCCAAGTTTGGTCCAAATTGGCCCGGTGGTTTAGGAGGAGATGATGTTTAAAGAATTGTTGACGACGCACGAAGAACAACGCACAACGCACTACACAGACGCACGACGGACGACGGACACCAGGTGATCGTAAAAGCTCCCCTTGAGCATGTTGTGCTCAGTTGAGCTAAAAATGGCCACCACTGGCGAACCAGTAGAGATTACTCTTATTTGTTGTCATTAAAAGGTTCTATCTAAACACAAAATATATAGTATTTTGTGCTCTAAGCACAAGAGACAGATAATGCTGACTGAAGCTTACACAATTTCTCATATGCACATGAGTGAGGTATTCAGAGGGAAAAGGTCATTAGGACAGTAACAGAAGATTGATTGATTGTATGGTGTTTAACGCCATTTTCAACATTATTTCAGTTATATCATGGTGGCCAGTGCACCTATCCATGCTTTCCTGGAGTTTCTTTTACCAGTACTCACCACAATATTCTTCCTGACCCACTGGCTACTTTCCCACATAACCATTGTCAAAACAATGCTCAGAGAGAGGAATCAATAAAGTGGCAATAACTATCATTAATCCTCGGAAAAAAATTGGCCAAGCCTGGGATCGAACCAGCGAACTCCTGTTCTCAAGTCCTCTACTCTACCAATTGAGCTACGGGGGCTTGGCAGTAATGGAAGAAAACTTTACTAAAAGTTGCAAGGATAAAACTCGAAATCCATCGAGGTAGTTTTCTCTTGTCTCCATAATTTTCTCTAATGGCCCCTAATTTTTCTGATGAGGGAGCCTGTCGACCCGATGGATTAGATTTCTAGAATGAACCCTGCTACAACATATCGAACTTTGGGAGATCCTGCATGGCACAGTCTAAGGCATGGGATATGAAATCGAAAAGTCCCGGGTTTGGTCCTCATATGAAACGCTCAGTTTTTTCATGGAAGTGTCCTTGGGCAAGACATGCAAGAGCTCCAGCCCAGTACTGATGAAACCAAGGTCATAAGAGAACAAGCAAGCCGTTTTTGTAATTATGATTGAAATAATGTGATAACGGGTAAAACACCATTCAATCAATCACTCAAATGTTGAGGTATTTGACTGTACATAGTTATATTAACAGAAAAATTAACACTTGTCCAAACTGAAAACATTTGCAGACATAAAGATTTAAATTTGGCATAAATGATGGAATATATGTCTTTTATTGGGTAAAAAACAATGTTGGTTAGCAGCATTTTCCCCTTTTCCCTTCACATTGTAAGAGGATTTATTTATCTGGGTCATTAATCCAAACACTGCTAGTGTGACACACTGACCTTTTGCAGACAGTATAAATCAAGATCAGACTGCAAAGAATGTGCAGTTTGATCTTTGATCTACACTGCTGGTGCAGTGTTTTCTTTCTGGTAAAATCAACTTCGAAATTTTACTATTGTGTGTAAATTTGTGTTTCATTTATTTAGCAGTTTAATGGTTAAGACTTGCAGTTGTGTTGTAAAGGGTTACATTCTTTACTAGACAACAAAAAAATGAACTTGTCAAAATTTAAAGCATTTGCAACAAGGAAGATGGGTGTCAAATCATTGTTTTTGTCCATAATAGGGTAGAAAACTTGGTGGGAAAAGAAGAAAGTGCTGGTCATCTGCATTTCCTCCTCTTCTTAACATATTTTCAAACACATTTTCTTTCAGGGTAGTTGAAAACCCGGATTGTGTGGTGAAGGGTTAAACTCTGTACTACACAATGCCAAGTTTTAATGACCCTGAAAGAGGCTTTTGAAATCATTGTGGGAAAAGGAGAAAATGCTGGTAACCAGCATTTTCTCCTTTTCCCACAATGTTTTTTCTACCCTATCAAAGACAGAAATCATTTCAGCTGCATTTTATCATTTGCAAGTGCTTACAATTTGTCTTGTCAAAACTTTTGTCATTTGGTAAAGAGTTAAAATAAGAGCACCTCATGCGGCTGCCAATGCTTGGCTGTGGTTGTTTGATTTACAGTGAAAATTCTAAAATCGAAAAAGGGGCATAACTGTCAAAAATACTTTAATGCTTACATGCCCTTGTTGTGTAGGTTCCCCTTTTGATAATTAACTTGTCAAAGTTTGAAGCAAATTTCTACAGTAATAAGAGATAATATAAAATGTTAAAATTTTCCCATGACGATTATGCCAGGGCTACAGCAATACCTTGACAATTTTCTTCAAAAACAACCAAGCTAAAAATATTGGACACAGTCAAAACATTCAGTAAGATAAAGGGTGTGTGTGTGTTTTCAGTATGAGTACTGGGTGTGAAATGTTTCTTTGGGTTTTGGGCCTAGATTAGTCCTCCTTGTTATGTAACACTGTGACCATAATCCCTGTGAATACACACACACACACAAACAAACACACATTGAATGATCACTTGTGCTGCGAAACATCCAAGTTTTTATAGTTCATACATTCTTTACAATGGGATCTTGGGCTGACCGGAAAAGTTTTAATCAAGTAAGTTCAGCAGGAATTTTTGAAAACTTTTTTCTTTTTTACCTAAGTATGGAAAATAAAACACATCTCTTCTGTGGGAGGAATCATTATCATTTTTCTGTATAGTCATGCTTTCATCCTCCAACAGTAAAGTATAAGAGCTAATTACCCCTTAGGCTGCTAAGCATGACTGGAGGAATTTTTGCGGACAGTGTAGATCGAGATCAGACTCCACAGAATATGCAGTCTGATCTTGGGTCTATGCTGTCCAATAAGGACGTATTTTTACCTTTGAGGCTATTTCAAGGTTTGTTTTACCAGTACTTTGCACAATACTGATCTGAAGCCACTAGCTGCTGTCGCTCAAAATTCATCTAAGAGACAATGATTAGCAGAAAGAGAGAGGAGTGGATCTCAATGACTATCATCAAACCTTGGAAAGAAATTGATTAAGCTTGGGTCCATATCCACCAACCATTCTTAAGAATGTTCTTAGTCTTTGGCCTAAATGGTGGTCATGTGTCACTTGTAAACAAGTTGAAAACAAAAACACCACATGGGTAACTCGGGTACATTAATGTCATCACATGTAATCGCTTAACTCTGTACAAACGAAATCATTTTAGATGGGTCCAAATTCAAAGCATTTGCAGATGATAAATGGAGTGTTTCAAATCACAAAATTTGTCTCAATAAAGATAGAAACATTGTGGGAAAAGGAGTAAATGCTGGGTTACTATGATGTTTTCAATAGCATTCTTCTTCAGGGGTCATTAAACTCTGGACCGTGTGGTTAAGGGTCATCCAACTGTGTCATCATACAGAAATAAACTACTATCGAAGGGTGGTTAATACCTACTCTACCTAAAGTTCTAATGGTTTAACTTTAATCAGGTGACACTCTATTGACAATGAAACTATACTCTCCAGAATTTTCTAAATTTGAAAGTAATATACCTTCTGATAGACTAAAACATTTGGTTTAGCTAATTAGATGGCATATTACTTTCAAATTTAGAAAATCTTGAAGAATAAGACAAAGAATGTTCATAAGAATTGTTGGTGAGTATGGACCCTGAGCAAAGGGCATGTTTCTGTTAGTCTATTCCAAGCCTGCCTCTGCTATTTCATCAGTCTTCTTAACTTAACCCATATCCTGCAAATTAAGTTGAATGAAACTTTCAAGCCAATAGGTTAAAAAAAAAAATGCTACTTCAAACTTATTTTTTTGAGAAAAAATTAATATCTCCCTATTGGACAGTAGGGCTGTAACGATATACAGTGGAGCCCCGTTATAACGAACTTCGTTAACTCGCTGATTCTGTTAGAACGCGGGTGTCCTATGGCTCCCAAAATTTGTGGGGGGGGGGGGGGGGGGGGGGTTGGCCATTTTGCGTCCGATCAGGATCTAGGATACGCTGATCTGGATGCTCAATGTAAAAAAAAAACAACCTACTAATCAATTGCTCAGGATCGAGACGCATGCACATAACCAGACAGTCTTTCACACCTTTTTTGGTTGTTACCTGTATGACCGCTGGCAATCGCTAATTGGTTGTTTGACATTGTTTGACAAATACACGCTCAGTTGATTACGATAGGACTTCAGTCGTCAGCCAAACTGTGTGACACTTGAGTGAATAAAGAATGGTCAAACACAAGCTTACACAAGCCATTTTCTGTATAAAAACTGGGCTACTTGGTTAGAATGGATACACTACGTTGTATTCTAGATAGCGATAGCAATCGATCATACAGCGATTCATACAGCGTTTTCTCACTCATTTATCGACTCTTTTTAATCCAAAGCAAAGCACTTTGTTCTCATATCCTTTGACTAACAAATTTATTCTTAAAAGCTAACTTTACAATATTTCACACCCTTTAATTAGTTGCACTATCGTTTTCGTACTTTCACGCCCCAAGTTTTGTGCATACTAACTGTTCTTTCTCTCTATACTTTTACCTAACCTTGTTTTACAATGTCTCAGAAGAGGAAAGCATACACGATCGCAGAAAAACTACCGTAATTCGCCAATGTATTCGGACACCCTAAAAGTTCGGACACGGGTCAAAAATTTTCAAAAATAATTAATTTGAGTCCTTATTCTGGACAGTCAAAAAAAAAAAAAAAATAATTTTCCTACATATTCGGACAGCCTGTAGCATTAATTTTCCTAAAAAAAAAGCCAGTAAATACATATCTTTTATTAAGAAAATGTTGCCGATAATGATCGGCTGCATATTTACACATTTCTGCATCGCCGATATTCATCGTTATGAACATGAATTCCTTAAGAGTCAAGTAACTTGGCGGTTATTTTAAGTCATGAAAAAAGACCAGAAAAAAAAGCAATACCAAGGTTGTCTTTGTTGAAAACTTCTCAACAAGACAGAGTAGATCTAGATCAGACCAAACATTCTGCCTAGTGTGATCTTGATCTACACAGGCCGCTCAAACAACTAGTTTTGAACGGTGCTTGAAGAGTTTAATGTTTCTCGGCTTTTTGGTGTTGTGCAAGTAGTTTTTCCCTTTTTTCGTAACTTTTCAAAAGGCACCTGCAGAACCGTGAAATTGTCCCTCCATGAACAGAATTAAAAAAAAATTTAAGTACCAAACCTCATTGTTTCTTTCCTTTATTTATCAGTATTAAATCCATTTACATGTATATATAAAATTAGATCGAATGCATTAATTGTCGTATGCATTCTGTTTTATTTTGGTTGCAAGGAATATTTTCTAAAGAAAAAAACAGGCAGACTTTTTTTCTGTTGACTACACAAATTATGCGACAAAGCTGCCCAGGTGTTCCCAGGGTTCCCCCTGGCCATTTTTTTTCTTGCGCCACCACTTTCGCCAAATGAGAAAAGTTTGCGCCACATTAAAATAATTGGGAGCCAGTTGGTGCCATTTTTAAAATGAAAGTACATGGGATCGGCCAGGATAAAAAAATGGTTAATAAAATATCTTTTCTTTGTTTGTATCATGAGCAATGAAATAAATGAGAAAACATTTTTCCATTTGATTAGTTTTTTAACCCATATCTATATATTCATTGCGTGAATATAGTTCTGCAGCAGGTGCTTGATTTTCAGGGAAAATCCCAAGGTGAAAAAGGGGCATGGCTGTGCTTCAAAATGCATTGATTGTTACCTGCTTGTTGTACAGGTTCCCCTTTCGATAGTTACTAACTTGCCCAGGTTTTAAGTAAATATCTTAACTCTTTCCCAAACGACAGAATTTTAGATCGGTTGAAATTGAAAGCACTTGCAGACGAAAAAATAAATGTGACTTTAAGATTGAAATTTGTTTTGGGAGGGGTAGAAAACATTGTGGGAAAAGGAGAGAATGCTGGTAACCAGCATTTTCTCCTTTTCCCGCAATGTTTTCAAAAGGCTCCTTTATGAGGGTCGTTAAAAGTCAGGACTGTATGGTAAAGAGTTAAGTAATATACAGAGGTATCCAAAATTTTCAAACTTGTTGCTCGACGACGACATGGCTACGGCAATATAACTCGACGTTGTATTCTCCAAAAACAGCTGAGCTAAAAATGTTGACTTATCCGTATTTAAAGCTCTGGCAAACAAGAAATTACCGAGTTATTCATAGATCAAGTGATAAATCTTGTCTTTTGAAAGGTAGAAAACATTAATGGGCAATAAGATCATAATCATAATCTACCGATCACTCTTTACATAAAAAAAAAATAGCGACCGACTTCTTTAACCGAGAAAGGAATAATCGATCGCGAAAATTCCAGGTTGCAAACATAAGTGGCGAGCCGACAAATCAGTTATCCCCAGGTCCAATCTTCTTTCATTGATGTGTTAATTACCGAATTTATGCATAATCCATCTATAAATGATGTGGTCATCGCTAAATACGAACCATAATGCCCCGCATGTATCATGCATATAGCACAGAATCAAGGCGTGGCTTTAATAATTATGGGCGGCGACTAAATCTCGTATGTGATTCCTGATTGGTTCGCAGTACTTCACGTTGTGTAAAAATTCTGTTTTCACACCCTTGGATGCAGGTGGGGCGTAGCGAAATTGACATTTGATTGATTATTAGCATTGCATGGTGTATATGCGTGTATTGTGTGTAACTAGACAAATCCCATGTAATATACAGACTGTTATTTGGATCACCTGCCGTGACGGGGTGTATGGGCGACAATTTACAAACTGCTAATCGATTTTTTCCGTTATAGATACGCTTTCACGCATTGCGATGATTGGTACCAGTATCAAAATGTACAGCACCCCGATGTGAAAAATATCGGCGCCAGTCATTTTCGCCATTTGGCTTTTTCTTGCGCCACATTACAAAATCTATTGCAAATGGCACCAAATGCGAAGCCCAGCGGGAACCCTGTGTTCCTGAAACAACCATTACTAACCACAAAAAGACACTATCAGCTAGTATAAAGTGGGCATGATATACGCTTATTGCGTGGTCATTTTATGTCGATTGGAGGTCAGCACGTAACCCGGGAGAGTGTGTACAAAAACAGGTGCTTTACAACCCTCTCGCTCTGGATGATTTGCACATTACATCATACCCATAATCCAAATTTTACTGCAAACATTTGTGTACCCACGACAGGTGTGAAATCTTGTTGACAGATGGCTCTTTGATGATGTCAAGATGGCGGAGTTTAAAATGTTGGCGAACGGTGTAGGTTGAGATCAGATTATAGAGAATGTGCAGTTTGATCTTGGATATATACCATGCACTACTGAACTATGATTTTAGAAAGCTACTGCTTATAGGTCTAAGAAATTAAGAAATATTTAAAACGCATGCTTTTAAGATTGAAAACACGCTGGAACTTTAGATATATTACAATTTTGACCCCCTCATCGGTGCTATAAATAGATCTAAATTTGTTGGATTTTACTCTTATTTTTTTGGGACACACACATTTGGACAACAAGGTAAAACCTATTATTTCGGCCATCCCCTTTTTTTCAAGATAATAATTTCCTAAAGATTCGGACACAAAAAAAAAATAATTACAGTTTTCTGTCCGAATACATTGGCAAATTACGGTACATATCATCGACAGAATCAAGAAAGGAGAAACACAGGCCAGCGTAAGTAGAGAGACGGGAATTCGGGACTCGGATGAAACAGCGTTATATCCTTCACCCCGGATATAACGCGGGTCGAATCCATGGACCCTGCGGACTTCGTAATAACGGGGCTCCACTGTACCAGTATACCTGTACATTGCAATATAATTCAGAGTCAAAACGGACCGCGATACAAATTTTACATACCATTTTTTTTGCGATATTCTCTAGTGTTGATGTATTTTCGGTTTATTTTGATCTGGTCCTTTCTTAAACATCGTGGTCATGCAAACGCTTATCACTAGTGCATATGACAGTAAACTGGCAGCCTGTTGTCTATCGGACGGTTACGGGTACAAGTTTAGTATGAAAGCAGACTGTTATGTTCTTGTATTGGTGCGATACCTTCCATACATATATAGGTATATGACAGTCCTTGTTATTTTAATTGATTCTCTTTCCGGTTCTAGGCTACAATATTAAACAGTTAATACTACCAGTGTGTCATCTTATATAAATCCCAGAATACTAATATCAGATTATAACACAGACTAGGGCATACTTGATTTGTGCTTGCAGATACTTTATGGTCACAATCAATTCAATCCAAACCACACAATGCCGAGTTACCAACGTGATATTTAAAACATCCAAAGTTTCTGGTTTTTAAAAACAGGAATACGAGAATAAAATTCATTAATACGATAATTAAATTGATGGAAAATGTGTGCAAATTACAATGAAGTATTTCTTGTAATTCTACTTGATTGCGTCTTCATTTTCTGAATCGAGTATGACTCTATCAACAATGGCTGCCAGCGCTAATGCTACAGACGCAACCGAGGAAGGTTACCATAAAATACCAAATAAGAAGGCAAAATCCGATATTTGGAATCACTTTTGTTGAGATTGGGTGATTTAATTGATTCACCTTCTCTTGTTTTGGAAGAATTAAACCAACCTGAATTATGAATAACAAAGGCATTTTTAAAAAAAAAAAAATTAATTTTTCCATGGACGCGATATATTGTGGTACATATCACTATACAGTTTCTGTGTATTGCAATATATTGTGGTACACTATTGGACAGTGTAGATCCAAGATCAGAGTTCTGTGCAGTCTGATCTTGATCTAGATTGTCCACTGAAGGTCAGCGAGTCGCGCTTAACAATTCATAAGTATCAGGCTGAAAATGTGGCCTCTAGAGTGCACACAAGGTTATTCTAAGATTTGGCCCCGTGACCTACTTTTTGACCAGACTTGATCCAATTTCAAACTTGTCTAAGATTTTACCAAGACAAACATCCGGCCAAGTTTCACAAGTATCAGGCTGAAAATGTGGCCTCTAGAGTGCTCGCAAGGTTTTTCAATGATTTGACCCCTTGACCTACTTTTTGACTCGATGTAAGCCAATTTCCAAATCTGGCAGAAAATGTAGCCTCTAGAGTGCACACAAGGTTTTTGTAAGATCTACTTTTTGACCTCAGGTGACCCCATTTCAAACTTGTCAAAGATATAATGTTCTGCATGTTCTGTGCAGTCTGATCTTGATCTAGATTGTCTGCTGAAGGTCAGTGAGTGGTGCTTAACAGTTCATAAGTATCAGGCTGAAAATGTGGCCTCTAGAGTGCACACAAGGTTTTTCTAAGATTTGGCCCCGTGACGTACTTTTTAACCCTACATGACCCAATTTCAAATTTGTCTGAGATATTATCCAGACAAACATTCTGACAAAGTTTCAATAGTATCAGGCTGAAAATGTGTCCTCTAGAGTGCACACAAGGTTTTTCTAAATTTGGCCCTGTGACCTACTTTTTGACTTGATGTGATCCAATTTTGAAATTGTCTGAGAGCTTATCCAGACATTCTGACTAAGTTTCATGAGTATCAGGCATAAAATGTAGCCTCTAAGAGTGCACACAAGGTTTTTGTAAGATTGGCCACGTGACCTACTTTTTGACTCCAGGTGACCCCATTTCAAACTTGTCCAAGCTTTAATCAGGACAAACATTTTGAGCATCTGGCTGAAAATGTGGCCTCTAGAGTGCACGCTGGGTAAATGTTGATGACCACACGACAGTCAATGGACGATGGACACAACATGATCACAAAAGCTCACCTTGAGCACTTTGTGCTCAGGTGAGCCAAACGGGTAGAAAACATTTAGGAAAAAGGAGAAAATGCAGGTAACCAGCATTTCCTCCTTTTCCCTAAATGTTTTCAAATGCCTTCCTGCAAGGTCATTAAAACATGGGATTGTTTGGTAAAGGGTTAATTAGGTATAATAGTCTGATAGGCCAGACTATCTCAGGAGATTGTGGACAGCAGCTTGTCTGTAAATGTTCTGCATTGCAAAAAATTTTGTTTTAGTCCAGAAATACATTCATTTGCTTCAATAACTTTCTATAATTTATGTTCATGATTTTTAAAAATGCCACCAATAGACTGAAAAGTTAGAATTAACTGAAATTGAAAGGTGTTTTAAGCTGCTTTCAACATTATTTTAGTCATACAATTCATGTGTGTCCTTTGTTTAATAAGTAATAGACTAGGGCTCCGAAGTGTCTTGCCAAAGGACACTCCCATGAAAAACTCCGTAATTTTAGTGAGGCTTGAACTCTTTACCAAATGACAATTTTAGACCAGTCCGCATTGGAAGCTTTTGCAGACGACAAAATAAATGTGACTAAAAATTGAAATTGTTTTGGGGAAGAGTAGAAAACATTTTGGGAAAGGGAGAAAATGCTAGTTCTTAGCATTTTCTCCTTTTCCCGCAATGTTTTCAATAGGCTTCTTCCTTAGAGTCGTAAGAAGTTGGGATTGTGTGGTAAAGGGTTAAACCTGGCCCTCCAGGTTACAGGTCCTTTTACAGGGCAACTTCAGTGCAAAAACTGTTTTTCAAAACCGGATAAAACTATGTTATACAAGTTTAAAAAAAAAAAAAACCTAGTGTTCTGTCAGGATTTTCCCTCAGCATCAAAAATTGGGGGTAATTGTGACCCCCTTGTCTTTGAAGTTGAGGGTCATTTCTTTAAATTTAGGGGATCAATATGAATGAGTTTGTATGAACCATGTTTTGTAAATAAAAGGAAAATACAATATTTCCTGTTGTTTGCTTCTGTGTGGCTCACACGTTTTCATAACATTATGCAGTAGACAAGCCAAAGTTTGTACAACTGCTTGAAATGAGGTTTAGTTTCTTAGTCTCCAGTACATTTCACCTTCTTTAAACTCCAAGTAAAGTCCTTAAGCCGTTTCTGATGGAAACCTCAAAGTCGTTTAATGGAAGGCGCTACATTCTCGTCTGAATTACTGCTTGATGTGGCGTGATCGGCAGTGCTGCTCAAAGCAGACGCTAAAAATGCTGCAGTTCACTCTGACATGACATTTTTTCCTGCACACAGAACAAACTGGTATCGTGTACTTTTATCTACCGGAAGTTGTGTTAAATTAGATGCAAATTAAACAGAACCCGACTAAAAACTTGACGGGATCCGTATTTATAACAACTGTTGGCAATGCTTTATTCTAATAATGTGTGAACCATTCTTATTCTATAAATAAATTACTGGAAAACCACTTTTATCTAAAATGAACCCTGTAGCAGAAAAAAAAAGAACTGCGTTCGTCTCATATCGACATTATGTGTAGCTAGAACAGACTTGGATTAACGGCAATTTATTCAATTTCCTAGATGATGTTTGGGAAGTTTGGTCACTAATGGCGCACTGTTATTTATTTTGGGGGTCATTTGAAATAAAATTACGTCATTGATGCAGGATTTGTGCATCATGTAAAACCCTGGTTTTGTGATGTGTATATTGCGAGAAAAAGGGCTTTAACCATTTACCAAACAGTCCCGACTTCTAACGACTCCGAGGAAAAAGACTTTGAAAATGAACAAAGGCACAGAGTAAGATTATGTCAAGTATAAAAGACCTTTGCTTTGTTATTTTCAGATAAAATGACCACATACAGCCTATGGGGAGCTGGGCTACCAAGAAGACCACAAAATGCCCAAAAACAATGCAGTTTCCTTATGGAAAAGGTATTCCTGCTTTGGTTGATTTTCAGCCCCGTTTCAATATAATTCAACTCTTTACCACACAGTCCAAAGTTTTAACAACCCTGAGATAAAGACCTTGTAAAAACACTGTGTGAGAAGGAGAAGAAGCTGGTAACCAGCATTTTCTCCTTGTCCCACAATGTTTTCTACTCTTTAAAATGCAGATCTCATCATTTGAGCCCCTGTTATATTTTCATCTAAGAATGCTTTCAATTTCAACAAAGTTTCTTGTGCGGTAAAGAGTTGAGTAAAAAAGTAGCAGCTGCTACACCTATCTGTGCATTTCTGCAACTACTATCTTGTGCTACATATACCTGTGATATGTAGCCCATGGATTGAGAGAATCGGAATTGTTAACCGTTTACCAAACAATCCCTGGTTTTCACCACCCTGGGAAAGAAGGCTTTTGAAAACAAAGTGAGAAAAGGAGAAAACCCTGGTAACAAGCATTTTCCTTTCCCCACAATGTTTTCTGCTGTATCAGGGAGCTTAAGCTCATTTGTACCAATTTGAATTTGTCGTCTGCAGGGTTTTAAATTCGGAAGAGCCTTAAATTTTTCATTTGGGAAAGAGTTAAGCGACTAGCCCTACAATACTAATTTAGCTAGCTGTTTTTTTCACTGTTTCTGCACATTCTGAATCACGGGGAAAAAAGGACACTTATGTTGCAAGTTCAAGGTTGCTTGAGACCAGAGTATCTCAACTTGGATGCAATATAGATCAAAGATCAGATTGCATACTTTATTTTAGCAGTCTGATCTTAATCAATGCTGAGCACAAATTTTACTGAATGGCTTGTAGGTGTTTTCAAGGTTAAATGTAGAGAATGGAAACTTCCTTCATTCTGCAAAAGATCCTCTTAAAAAGAAAGAAAACAGTCCAAGGAAACTGCTACAATTTTGCTTTTGAAAAGTAAAGGCTGAATTTCCAGTTATGTCAAGCTTAAAACGTGTGTGAAATATCTGTGTTGTTTTGTTACATTAGATGACCAGCTGACAGAAGTGAGGGACTGGGATGTTAACATGACTACAACAAAGCCCCAAAACTCTGCAGTTGCCATATGGAAAAGGTATTTCTGCATTTTTCATCATTTCTTCTGCAATATTGTGTTTCTGGACAAACATATCTAGCAGTGAATCCATTTCACTGTAAATGCACTAAGTAAATCTTTACAACAAAAATATTGATGGTAGGAAAAAGAGGTAACTACCAAATTTTGTTTGATATGAAAAAAGTCTTCTTTACAACTTGAAGAGAGACACAATATCAAATTATGTCAAATCTTAAAGACCTTGGGAACATTTGCTTTGTTATTTCTTCGATTAGACGAACCACAGACAGAGATGAGGAGCTGGGCTTCCAAGAAGACCACCAAGGTGCCCCAAAACAATGCAGTTTCCTTATGGAAAAGGTACTCTTGCTTTGATTGATCCTTGACCGAATTTAACATTATTTAAGTACACTATATCAGTTGCTGCACCTGTCCATGCTTCCTTAGGTTTCTTATATCAGAGATTAGAACAGCATCCTTTCTTTACCGCTGGCTATTTTCCAACATAAACACTGTCTACACAATCATAGACATTGAGGAGGACAGGGGCTTGGACTAACAACCCCATGCTTATTAGTCATGTACACAATTGACTGAGTTTCCTGGCTGGGTTTTATGTATCTTAATGAAGTCCAACTCAGTTTTGTGGTTATCATTTTAAATCTTTTGTATTAATAAGTATACTTTAGCCTTGGTTGAAATAAATATGAATATATAGACCATAGTTTATTTGCCACTTAAACACAATGCAGATTTGAGGAAAAGTGGAAAGGACCTTGATTTACCACTAGTAAGCTTGAGCTGAATTGCCAAATAAGAAGCATTTGCAGACAACAAATCAACTGCAGCTCCAATTATGAAATTTCATTTTAGAAGGGTAGAAAACATTGTGGAAAATATAAAAAATGCTGGTTACCAGCATGTTCATTTCTCACAATGATTTCTAAAGCCTTTGTCCTCGGGGCTTATTTAAACCTGAAATTGTATAGTAATGGGTCAAAAAAGTCTTGTTTGATTTCAACAGTAGAGGACCCACCACGGAAGAGGGTGTACAGACTACCGCCGACAGAGACCTACCAAGGAAGAGGGTTTCGATAGTAGAGGACCTACCACGGAAGAGGGTGAACAGACTACTGCCAACAGAGACCTACCAAGGAAGAGGGTGAACAGACTACCAACAACAGAGACCTACCAAGGAAGAGGGTAAACAATCTACTGGTGAAGATTTTTCATATGGTATTCATTTTCCTCTTTTTTTATACGCTCTCCATCATGTGACTATAGGAAGATGCTTATATGCATAGGTTAAAGCTAGGAGTTAACCACGGGAAGGTTTGTAGACAAGCTTTCCCTTTTTCAATGATTTCTTCTACGATAGAGTGTTTACACAAAAAATGTGGTGTGGGTTCTTTGATGAAAACTTCCTGGTCAGTTTTCATGATTGGATTCACTTTAACATCCACGCGGGAGATCCAATTTGGATGTTCCATACTTTTTTGTGTCTTAAGTTTCTTTGGTCTAAAACTGAGTGTAGTCTCTAGGAATAAGTAATCATTTTATTCTGAAGAGGGATGTTGAAGTCAATACAAAAAACTTAGCATGGGTAATTGTTACAGCTAGAAACATGATTGCATGCCCAAGGTGGTCAAGCTAGTACTGTTGTGGCTCACTGTTGTATCACAGAACTGGTCAGAAATAATGTTCGCTTTATGGGTCATCAGTAAAGGAAGGGATATAGGGCCTTAAGCTCTTTCTTTTGCATTTTAAGAAATGTAGAGTTATGTTGTGCTACAAGTCTGCCTATGATATGCAGCCCATGGATTAAGTAAGTCAGGATTGATAAGCAACTTTCTCATCCAGAAAAAACAAAGGGTAAGCTCTAACGAGTTGGGTTCGAACCGCATTGTAATTCATGTTCATGCTACTTATTTTTGCTTTTCTTTGTTGTGTGTGTATGTATGTTGGGTTTGGGGTGTTCTGCAACACTCCCACGGTTGGGGAGATTTGTTTTTCTTTCTTTTTCCAGAAATTTCAGAATAGATGAACCACGGAAGATTGTGTCTGAACAGACTTACCATGTGCTGGGAAGACGCTCTGCTGACGGAAGTGTGAAGAGATGACAGTGAAACCAAAAACATGGCAAAGCTTGCCACTGGCAAAGGTAAAGCGCAGTTACTTACTTCTACTGCCTATATTTTCGAGACATCTCTTTTTTCAATTCCAGTTCTATAGCAGTTTTAAAAATCAAAACAACAAAAATTCCAGGCTGTTTACTTAACAATTTCTCCTACAAAAGTCTGAAGTTTAGACAGCATGGCTCAAACAATTCTAACAAAGGGGTCTCAAGTTCCAGTCTATGCTCCACTGAGTTCTTTTCCACAGTGATTGTCATTTATTAGGGTTTCTTTTTCTCTCCTATCAAAGAGGTGGAAAAAGGAAATTGGAGAACATGCCTGCTGTGAAATGTCTATAGTGCATTAAAAAAATTAGGTAACTACGGGGAATGAATATTTTTAACGAAGATATTGGAAGAAAATGAAGTCATCTGACACATTTTGTTTGTTGAGAAGTCAAGTCCAAAAAGACCTTTGCCAAGCTCCAGTAGCTCTGTGGGTAGCGTACAGGACTTGAGAAAAGGACATTGCTGGTTTGATCCCCGTCTCGGCCAATTTCTTTCGAAGGATTGACGATAGTTATTGCGACAGGATTCATCCCTCTCTCATTGCTGACCATAGCTTCGACGATGCTTCTATGGGAAAGCAGCCAGTAGATTGGAAAGAATATTGTGTGGAATACTGGAAAAAGAAAACTCCAGGAAGGAATGGATTGGTGCTTTGGCTTCCATGATATAACTGAAATAATGTTGAAAACAGCATTAAACACCATACAGTGAATCATTGAAACCAAAACCACCTTGGCAACATTTGCTTTGTTACTTTTTTAGATAAGATGATCCACATACAGAAGTGAGGAGCTGGGCTACCAAGAAGACCACCAAGATGCCCAAAAACGATGCAATGTCCTTATGGAAAAGGTACTCATGCTTTGCTTGGTGCTTAATCCCATTTTTAACATAATTTAAGTCATATGGCAGCAGCAGCAGCAGCTGCTACACCTTTCTATGTATTCCTAGAGTTTATGGAATCTGCCTGTGATATGCAACCTATGGGTTGAGTAAGTCAGAACTGTTAAGCAATATTCCCCACTTATTCAGCTACTGTGCTGGTTAATTAACCTTGTGACAGTCTACTGTGATCTTGCTAAAAATACAGGAATACCATTATCAATTCCAGAAGTATCACTTTCACAGAATGCACATTTAAAAGGTTAAAAATGGATCTAAAATTGCAAGTTCCAACTTGCTTTAGGCCATAGTTTTTCAACAAAGATGCAATATAGATCAAAAGATCAGACAACAGTTTTTGTGCAGTCTAGTCTTCATTAACACTTGCCTTCAGGTTAATAAGGAAAGTTATTATTGTTTGGTTCATAAGCAGTAAAGGCTACTTATATCATAGTCTAAAGATCTGAGAAACACAAGCTTTCTTATTTTCTTACATTAGATGACTGCCAAATAGAAGTGAAGGGCTGGGCTGTGAACATGACCACCAAGAAGCCCAAAAACTCTGCAGTTTCCAAATAGAAAAAAAGGTATTTAATGCTCTTTTGATAATTTCTTTTTTAGTGTTAATGTTTTTTGACATTTTCTTTGCTTAATAATCCATTTTCTTGAAAATGCACTGAACAACTCTATAGAATAAAAGTATCAATGGGACTATCAGATTTTGTTCAGTACTGGAAATATATGTTCTATAACATTATTTTCAGATAACATGACCACATACAGCCTATGGGGAGCTGGGCTACCAAGAAGACCACAAAATACCCAAAAACAATGCAGTTTCCTTATGGAAAAGGTATTCCTGCTTTGGTTGATTTTCAGCCCCGTTTCAATATAATTCAACTCTTTACCACACAGTCCAAAGTTTTAACAACCCTGAGATAAAGACCTTGTAAAAACACTGTGTGAGAAGGAGAAGAAGCTGGTAACCAGCATTTTCTCCTTGTCTCACAATGTTTTCTACTCTTTAAAATGCAGATCTCATCATTTGAGCCCCTGTTATATTTTCATCCAAGAATGCTTTCAATTTCGACAAAGTTTCTTGTGCGGTAAAGAGGTGAGTAAAAAAATAGCAGCTGCTACACCTATCTGTGCATTTCTGCAACTACTATCTTGTGCTACATATACCTGTGATATGTAGCCCATGGATTGAGAGAATCGGAATTGTTAACCGTTTACCAAACAATCCCTGGTTTTCACCACCCTGGGAAAGAAGGCTTTTGAAAACAGAGAGAAAAGGAGAAAACCCTGGTAACAAGCATTTTCCTTTCCCCACAATGTTTTCTGCTGTATCAGAGAGCTTAAGCTCAATTGTACCAAATTTGAATTTGTTGTCTGCAGTGTTTTAAATTTGGAAGAGCCTTAAATTTTTCATTTGGGAAAGAGTTAAGCGACTAGCCCTACAATACTAATTTAGCTACCTGGCTGGATAGCTGTTTTTTTCACCGTTTCTGTACATTCTGAATCACGGGGAAAAAAGGACACTTATGTTGCAAGTTCAAGGTTGCTTGAGACCAGAGTATCTCAACTTAGATGCGATATAGATCAAAGATCAGATTGCATACTTTTTTTTTTCAGCAGTCTGATCTTAATGCTGAACACAAATTTTACTGAATGGCTTGTAGGTGTTTTCAAGGTTAAATGTAGAGAATGGAAACTTCCTTCATTCTGCAAAAGATCCTCTTAAAAAGAAAGAAAACAGTCCAAGGAAACTGCTACCATTTTGCTTTTGAAAAGTAAAGGCTGAATTTCCAGTTATGTCAAGCTTAAAACGTGTGTGAAATATCTGTGTTGTTTTGTTACATTAGATGACCAGCTGACAGAAGTGAGGGACTGGGCTGTCAACATGACTACAACAAAGCCCCAAAACTCTGCAGTTTCCATATGGAAAAGGTATTTCTACATTTTTCATCATTTCTTCTGCAATGTTGTGTTTCCGGACAAACATATCTAGCAGTAAATCCATTTCACTGTAAATGCACTAAGTAAATCTTTACAACAAAAATATTGATGGTAGGAAAAAGAGGTAACTACCAAATTTTGTTTGATATGAAAAAAAAGTCTTCTTTACAACTTGAAGAGAGACACAATATCAAATTATGTCAAGTCTTAAAGACCTTGGGAACATTTGCTTTGTTATCTCTTCGATTAGATGAACCACAGACAGAGATGAGGAGCTGGGCTTCCAAGAAGACCACCAAGGTGCCCCAAAACAATGCAGTTTCCTTATGGAAAAGGTACTCTTGCTTTGATTGATCCTTGACCGAATTTAACATTATTTAAGTACACTATATCAGTTGCTGCACCTGTCCATGCTTCCTTAGGTTTCTTATATCAGAGATTAGAACAGCATCCTTTCTTTACCGCTGGCTATTTTCCAACATAAACACTGTCTACACAATCATAGACATTGAGGAGGACAGGGGCTTGGACTAACAACCCCATGCTTATTAGTCATGTACACAATTGACTGAGTTTCCTGGCTGGGTTTTATGTATCTTAATGAAGTCCAACTCAGTTTTGTGGTTATCATTTTAAATCTTTTGTATTAATAAGTATACTTTAGCCTTGGTTGAAATAAATATGAATATATAGACCATAGTTTATTTGCCACTTAAACACAATGCAGATTTGAGGAAAAGTGGAAAGGACCTTGATTTACCACTAGTAAGCTTGAGCTGAATTGCCAAATAAGAAGCATTTGCAGACAACAAATCAACTGCAGCTCCAATTATGAAATTTCATTTTAGAAGGGTAGAAAACATTGTGGAAAATATAAAAAATGCTGGTTACCAGCATGTTCATTTCTCACAATGATTTCTAAAGCCTTTGTCCTCGGGGCTTATTTAAACCTGAAATTGTATAGTAATGGGTCAAAAAAGTCTTGTTTGATTTCAACAGTAGAGGACCCACCACGGAAGAGGGTGTACAGACTACCGCCGACAGAGACCTACCAAGGAAGAGGGTTTCGATAGTAGAGGACCTACCACGGAAGAGGGTGAACAGACTACTGCCAACAGAGACCTACCAAGGAAGAGGGTGAACAGACTACCAACAACAGAGACCTACCAAGGAAGAGGGTAAACAATCTACTGGTGAAGATTTTTCATATGGTATTCATTTTCCTCTTTTTTTATACGCTCTCCATCATGTGACTATAGGAAGATGCTTATATGCATAGGTTAAAGCTAGGAGTTAACCAGGGGAAGGTTTGTAGACAAGCTTTCCCTTTTTCAATGATTTCTTCTACGATAGAGTGTTTACACAAAAAAATGTGGTGTGGGTTCTTTGATGAAAACTTCCTGGTCAGTTTTCATGATTGGATTCACTTTAACATCCACGCGGGAGATCCAATTTGGATGTTCCATACTTTTTTGTGTCTTAAGTTTCTTTGGTCTAAAACTGAGTGTAGTCTCTAGGAATAAGTAATCATTTTATTCTGAAGAGGGATGTTGAAGTCAATACAAAAAACTTAGCATGGGTAATTGTTACAGCTAGAAACATGATTGCATGCCCAAGGTGGTCAAGCTAGTACTGTTGTGGCTCACTGTTGTATCACAGAACTGGTCAGAAATAATGTTCGCTTTATGGGTCATCAGTAAAGGAAGGGATATAGGGCCTTAAGCTCTTTCTTTTGCATTTTAAGAAATGTAGAGTTATGTTGTGCTACAAGTCTGCCTATGATATGCAGCCCATGGATTAAGTAAGTCAGGATTGATAAGCAACTTTCTCATCCAGAAAAAACAAAGGGTAAGCTCTAACGAGTTGGGTTCGAACCGCATTGTAATTCATGTTCATGCTACTTATTTTTGCCTTTCTTTGTTGTGTGTGTATGTATGTTGGGTTTGGGGTGTTCTGCAACACTCCCAGGGTTGGGGAGATTTGTTTTTCTTTCTTTTTCCAGAAATTTCAGAATAGATGAACAACGAAAGATTGTGTGTGAACAGACTTATGATGTGCTGGGAAGACGCTCTGCTGACGGAAGTGTGAAGAGATGACAGTGAAACCAAAAACATGGCAAAGCTTGCCACTGGCAAAGGTAAAGCGCAGTTACTTACTTCTACTGCCTATATTTTCGAGACATCTCTTTTTTCAGTTCCAGTTCTATAGCAGTTTTAAAAATCAAAAGAACAAAAATTCCAGGCTGTTTACTTAACAATTTCTCCTACAAAAGTCTGAAGTTTAGACAGCATGGCTCAAACAATTCTAACAAAGGGGTCTCAAGTTCCAGTCTATGCTCCACTGAGTTCTTTTCCACAGTGATTGTCATTTATTAGGGTTTCTTTTTCTCTCCTATCAAAGAGGTGGAAAAAGGAAATTGGAGAACATGCCTGCTGTGAAATGTCTATAGTGCATTAAAAAAATTAGGTAACTACGGGGAATGAATATTTTTAACGAAGATATTGGAAGAAAATGAAGTCATCTGACACATTTTGCTTGTTGAGAAGTCAAGTCCAAAAAGACCTTTGCCAAGCTCCAGTAGCTCTGTGGGTAGCGTACAGGACTTGAGAAAAGGACATTGCTGGTTTGATCCCCGTCTCGGCCAATTTCTTTCAAAGGATTGACGATAGTTATTGCGACAGGATTCATCCCTCTCTCATTGCTGACCATAGCTTCGACGATGCTTCTATGGGAAAGCAGCCAGTAGATTGGAAAGAATATTGTGTGGAATACTGGAAAAAGAAAACTCCAGGAAGGAATGGATTGGTGCTTTGGCTTCCATGATATAACTGAAATAATGTTGAAAACAGCATTAAACACCATACAGTGAATCATTGAAACCAAAACCACCTTGGCAACATTTGCTTTGTTACTTTTTTAGATAAGATGATCCACATACAGAAGTGAGGAGCTGGGCTACCAAGAAGACCACCAAGATGCCCAAAAACGATGCAATGTCCTTATGGAAAAGGTACTCATGCTTTGCTTGGTGCTTAATCCCATTTTTAACATAATTTAAGTCATATGGCAGCAGCAGCAGCAGCTGCTACACCTTTCTATGTATTCCTAGAGTTTATGGAATCTGCCTGTGATATGCAACCTATGGGTTGAGTAAGTCAGAACTGTTAAGCAATATTCCCCACTTATTCAGCTACTGTGCTGGTTAATTAACCTTGTGACAGTCTACTGTGATCTTGCTAAAAATACAGGAATACCATTATCAATTCCAGAAGTATCACTTTCACAGAATGCACATTTAAAAGGTTAAAAATGGATCTAAAATTGCAAGTTCCAACTTGCTTTAGGCCATAGTTTTTCAACAAAGATGCAATATAGATCAAAAGATCAGACAACAGTTTTTGTGCAGTCTAGTCTTCATTAACACTTGCCTTCAGGTTAATAAGGAAAGTTATTATTGTTTGGTTCATAAGCAGTAAAGGCTACTTATATCATAGTCTAAAGATCTGAGAAACACAAGCTTTCTTATTTTCTTACATTAGATGACTACCAAATAGAAGTGAAGGGCTGGGCTGTGAACATGACCACCAAGAAGCCCAAAAACTCTGCAGTTTCCAAATAGAAAAAAAGGTATTTAATGCTCTTTTGATAATTTCTTTTTTAGTGTTAATGTTTTTTGACATTTTCTTTGCTTAATAATCCATTTTCTTGAAAATGCACTGAACAACTCTATAGAATAAAAGTATCAATGGGACTATCAGATTTTGTTCAGTACTGGAAATATATGTTCTATAACATTATTTTCAGATAACATGACCACATACAGCCTATGGGAAGCTGGGCTACCAAGAAGACCACAAAATGCCCAAAACAATGCAGTTTCCTTATGGAAAAGGTATTCCTGCTTTGGTTGATTTTCAGCCCCGTTTCAATATAATTCAACTCTTTACCACACAGTCCAAAGTTTTAACAACCCTGAGATAAAGACCTTGTAAAAACACTGTGTGAGAAGGAGAAGAAGCTGGTAACCAGCATTTTCTCCTTGTCTCACAATGTTTTCTACTCTTTAAAATGCAGATCTCATCATTTGAGCCCCTGTTATATTTTCATCCAAGAATGCTTTCAATTTCGACAAAGTTTCTTGTGCGGTAAAGAGGTGAGTAAAAAAATAGCAGCTGCTACACCTATCTGTGCATTTCTGCAACTACTATCTTGTGCTACATATACCTGTGATATGTAGCCCATGGATTGAGAGAATCGGAATTGTTAACCGTTTACCAAACAATCCCTGGTTTTCACCACCCTGGGAAAGAAGGCTTTTGAAAACAGAGAGAAAAGGAGAAAACCCTGGTAACAAGCATTTTCCTTTCCCCACAATGTTTTCTGCTGTATCAGAGAGCTTAAGCTCAATTGTACCAAATTTGAATTTGTTGTCTGCAGTGTTTTAAATTTGGAAGAGCCTTAAATTTTTCATTTGGGAAAGAGTTAAGCAACTAGCCCTACAATACTAATTTAGCTACCTGGCTGGATAGCTGTTTTTTTCACCGTTTCGGTACATTCTGAATCACGGGGAAAAAAGGACACTTATGTTGCAAGTTCAAGGTTGCTTGAGACCAGAGTATCTCAACTTAGATGCGATATAGATCAAAGATCAGATTGCATACTTTTTTTTTTCAGCAGTCTGATCTTAATCAATGCTGAACACAAATTTTACTGAATGGCTTGTAGGTGTTTTCAAGGTTAAATGTAGAGAATGGAAACTTCCTTCATTCTGCAAAAGATCCTCTTAAAAAGAAAGAAAACAGTCCAAGGAAACTGCTACCATTTTGCTTTTGAAAAGTAAAGGCTGAATTTCCAGTTATGTCAAGCTTAAAACGTGTGTGAAATATCTGTGTTGTTTTGTTACATTAGATGACCAGCTGACAGAAGTGAGGGACTGGGCTGTCAACATGACTACAACAAAGCCCCAAAACTCTGCAGTTTCCATATGGAAAAGGTATTTCTACATTTTTCATCATTTCTTCTGCAATGTTGTGTTTCCGGACAAACATATCTAGCAGTAAATCCATTTCACTGTAAATGCACTAAGTAAATCTTTACAACAAAAATATTGATGGTAGGAAAAAGAGGTAACTACCAAATTTTGTTTGATATGAAAAAAAAGTCTTCTGTACAACTTGAAGAGAGACACAATATCAAATTATGTCAAGTCTTAAAGACCTTGGGAACATTTGCTTTGTTATCTCTTCGATTAGATGAACCACAGACAGAGATGAGGAGCTGGGCTTCCAAGAAGACCACCAAGGTGCCCCAAAACAATGCAGTTTCCTTATGGAAAAGGTACTCTTGCTTTGATTGATCCTTGACCGAATTTAACATTATTTAAGTACACTATATCAGTTGCTGCACCTGTCCATGCTTCCTTAGGTTTCTTATATCAGAGATTAGAACAGCATATTTTCTTTACCGCTGGCTATTTTCCAACATAAACACTGTCTACACAATCATAGACATTGAGGAGGACAGGGGCTTGGACTAACAACCCCATGCTTATTAGTCATGTACACAATTGACTGAGTTTCCTGGCTGGGTTTTATGTATCTTAATGAAGTCCAACTCAGTTTTGTGGTTATCATTTTAAATCTTTTGTATTAATAAGTATACTTTAGCCTTGGTTGAAATAAATATGAATATATAGACCATAGTTTATTTGCCACTTAAACACAATGCAGATTTGAGGAAAAGTGGAAAGGACCTTGATTTACCACTAGTAAGCTTGAGCTGAATTGCCAAATAAGAAGCATTTGCAGACAACAAATCAACTGCAGCTCCAATTATGAAATTTCATTTTAGAAGGGTAGAAAACATTGTGGAAAATATAAAAAATGCTGGTTACCAGCATGTTCATTTCTCACAATGATTTCTAAAGCCTTTGTCCTCGGGGCTTATTTAAACCTGAAATTGTATAGTAATGGGTCAAAAAAGTCTTGTTTGATTTCAACAGTAGAGGACCCACCACGGAAGAGGGTGTACAGACTACCGCCGACAGAGACCTACCAAGGAAGAGGGTTTCGATAGTAGAGGACCTACCACGGAAGAGGGTGAACAGACTACTGCCAACAGAGACCCACCAAGGAAGAGGGTGAACAGACTACCAACAACAGAGACCTACCAAGGAAGAGGGTAAACAATCTACTGGTGAAGATTTTTCATATGGTATTCATTTTCCTCTTTTTTTATACGCTCTCCATCATGTGACTATAGGAAGATGCTTATATGCATAGGTTAAAGCTAGGAGTTAACCACGGGAAGGTTTGTAGACAAGCTTTCCCTTTTTCAATGATTTCTTCTACGATAGAGTGTTTACACAAAAAATGTGGTGTGGGTTCTTTGATGAAAACTTCCTGGTCAGTTTTCATGATTGGATTCACTTTAACATCCATGCGGGAGATCCAATTTGGATGTTCCATACTTTTATTGTGTCTTAAGTTTCTTTGGTCTAAAACTGAGTGTAGTCTCTAGGAAAAAGTAATCATTTTATTCTGAAGAGGGATGTTGAAGTCTATACAAAAACCTTAGCATGGGTAATTGTTACAGCTAGAAACATGATTGCATGCCCAAGGTGGTCAAGCTAGTACTGTTGTGGCTCACTGTTGTATCACAGAACTGGTCAGAAATAATGTTCGCTTTATGGGTCATCAGTAAAGGAAGGGATATAGGGCCTTAAGCTCTTTCTTTTGCATTTTAAGAAATGTAGAGTTATGTTGTGCTACAAGTCTGCCTATGATATGCAGCCCATGGATTAAGTAAGTCAGGATTGATAAGCAACTTTCTCATCCAGAAAAAACAAAGGGTAAGCTCTAACGAGTTGGGTTCGAACCGCATTGTAATTCATGTTCATGCTACTTATTTTTGCCTTTCTTTGTTGTGTGTGTATGTATGTTGGGTTTGGGGTGTTCTGCAACACTCCCGGGGTTGGGGAGATTTGTTTTTCTTTCTTTTTCCAGAAATTTCAGAATAGATGAACCATGGAAGATTGTGTGTGAACAGACTTACGATGTACTGGGAAGACGCTCTGCTGACGGAAGTGTGAAGAGATGACAGTGAACCCAAAAACATGGCAAAGCTTGCCACTGGCAAAGGTAAAGCGCAGTTACTTACTTCTACTGCCTATATTTTCGAGACATCTCTTTTTTCAATTCCAGTTATATAGCAGTTTTAAAAATCAAAAGAACAAAAATTCCAGGCTGTTTACTTAACAATTTCTCCTACAAAAGTCTGAAGTTTAGACAGCATGGCTCAAACAATTCTAACAATGGGGTCTCAAGTTCCAGTCTATGCTCCACCGAGTTCTTTTCCACAGTGATTGTCATTTATTAGGGTTTCTTTTTCTCTCCTATCAAAGAGGTGGAAAAAGGAAATTGGAGAACATGCCTGCTGTGAAATGTCTATAGTGCATTAAAAAAATTAGGTAACTACGGGGAATGAATATTTTTAACGAAGATATTGGAAGAAAATGAAGTCATCTGACACATTTTGTTTGTTGAGAAGTCAAGTCCAAAAAGACCTTTGCCAAGCTCCAGTAGCTCTGTGGGTAGCGTACAGGACTTGAGAGAAGGACATTGCTGGTTCGATCCCCGTCTAGGCCAATTTCTTTCAAAGGATTGACGATAGTTATTGCGACAGGATTCATCCATCTCTCATTGCTGACCATAGCTTTGACGATGCTTCTATGGGAAAGCAGCCAGTAGATTGGAAAGAATATTGTGTGGAATACTGGAAAAAGAAAACTCCAGGAAGGAATGGATTGGTGCTTTGGCTTCCATGATATAACTGAAATAATGTTGAAAACAGCATTAAATACAATACAGTGAATCATTGAAACCAAAACCACCTTGGCAACATTTGCTTTGTTACTTTTTTAGATAAGATGATCCACATACAGAAGTGAGGAGCTGGGCTACCAAGAAGACCACCAAGATGCCCAAAAACGATGCAATGTCCTTATGGAAAAGGTACTCATGCTTTGCTTGGTGCTTAATCCCATTTTAAACATAATTTAAGTCATATGGCAGCAGCAGCAGCTACACCTTTCTATGTATTCCTAGAGTTTATGGAATCTGCCTGTGATATGCAAACTATGGGTTGAGTAAGTCAGAACTGTTAAGCAATATTCCCCACTTATTCAGCTACTGTGCTGGTTAATTAACCTTGTGACAGTCTACTGTGATCTTGCTAAAAATACAGGAATACCATTATCAATTCCAGAAGTATCACTTTCACAGAATGCACATTTAAAAGGTTAAAAATGGATCTAAAATTGCAAGTTCCAACTTGCTTTAGGCCATAGTTTTTCAACAAAGATGCAATATAGATCAAAAGATCAGACAACAGTTTTTGTGCAGTCTAGTCTTCATTAACACTTGCCTTCAGGTTAATAAGGAAAGTTATTATTGTTTGGTTCATAAGCAGTAAAGGCTACTTATATCATAGTCTAAAGATCTGAGAAACACAAGCTTTCTTATTTTCTTACATTAGATGACTGCCAAATAGAAGTGAAGGGCTGGGCTGTGAACATGACCACCAAGAAGCCCAAAAACTCTGCAGTTTCCAAATAGAAAAAAAGGTATTTAATGCTCTTTTGATAATTTCTTTTTTAGTGTTAATGTTTTTTGACATTTTCTTTGCTTAATAATCCATTTTCTTGAAAATGCACTGAATAACTCTATAGAATAAAAGTATCAATGGGACTATCAAATTTTGTTCAGTACTGGAAATATATGTTCTATAACATTATTTTCAGATAACATGACCACATACAGCCTATGGGAAGCTGGGCTACCAAGAAGACCACAAAATGCCCAAAAACAATGCAGTTTCCTTATGGAAAAGGTATTCCTGCTTTGGTTGATTTTCAGTCCCGTTTCAATATAATTCAACTCTTTACCACACAGTCCAAAGTTTTAACAACCCTGAGATAAAGACCTTGTAAAAACACTGTGTGAGAAGGAGAAGAAGCTGGTAACCAGCATTTTCTCCTTGTCTCACAATGTTTTCTACTCTTTAAAATGCAGATCTCATCATTTGAGCCCCTGTTATATTTTCATCCAAGAATGCTTTCAATTTCGACAAAGTTTCTTGTGCGGTAAAGAGGTGAGTAAAAAAATAGCAGCTGCTACACCTATCTGTGCATTTCTGCAACTACTATCTTGTGCTACATATACCTGTGATATGTAGCCCATGGATTGAGAGAATCGGAATTGTTAACCGTTTACCAAACAATCCCTGGTTTTCACCACCCTGGGAAAGAAGGCTTTTGAAAACAGAGAGAAAAGGAGAAAACCCTGGTAACAAGCATTTTCCTTTCCCCACAATGTTTTCTGCTGTATCAGAGAGCTTAAGCTCAGTTGTACCAAATTTGAATTTGTTGTCTGCAGTGTTTTAAATTTGGAAGAGCCTTAAATTTTTCATTTGGGAAAGAGTTAAGCGACTAGCCCTACAATACTAATTTAGCTACCTGGCTGGATAGCTGTTTTTTTCACCGTTTCGGTACATTCTGAATCACGGGGAAAAAAGGACACTTATGTTGCAAGTTCAAGGTTGCTTGAGACCAGAGTATCTCAACTTAGTATCTCAACTTAGATGCGATATAGATCAAAGATCAGATTGCATACTTTTTTTTTTCAGCAGTCTGATCTTAATCAATGCTGAACACAAATTTTACTGAATGGCTTGTAGGTGTTTTCAAGGTTAAATGTAGAGAATGGAAACTTCCTTCATTCTGCAAAAGATCCTCTTAAAAAGAAAGAAAACAGTCCAAGGAAACTGCTACCATTTTGCTTTTGAAAAGTAAAGGCTGAATTTCCAGTTATGTCAAGCTTAAAACGTGTGTGAAATATCTGTGTTGTTTTGTTACATTAGATGACCAGCTGACAGAAGTGAGGGACTGGGCTGTCAACATGACTACAACAAAGCCCCAAAACTCTGCAGTTTCCATATGGAAAAGGTATTTCTACATTTTTCATCATTTCTTCTGCAATGTTGTGTTTCCGGACAAACATATCTAGCAGTAAATCCATTTCACTGTAAATGCACTAAGTAAATCTTTACAACAAAAATATTGATGGTAGGAAAAAGAGGTAACTACCAAATTTTGTTTGATATGAAAAAAAAGTCTTCTTTACAACTTGAAGAGAGACACAATATCAAATTATGTCAAGTCTTAAAGACCTTGGGAACATTTGCTTTGTTATCTCTTCGATTAGATGAACCACAGACAGAGATGAGGAGCTGGGCTTCCAAGAAGACCACCAAGGTGCCCCAAAACAATGCAGTTTCCTTATGGAAAAGGTACTCTTGCTTTGATTGATCCTTGACCGAATTTAACATTATTTAAGTACACTATATCAGTTGCTGCACCTGTCCATGCTTCCTTAGGTTTCTTATATCAGAGATTAGAACAGCATCCTTTCTTTACCGCTGGCCCTTTTCCTACATAAACACTGTCTACACAATCATAGACATTGAGGAGGACAGGGGCTTGGACTAACAACCCCATGCTTATTAGTCATGTACACAATTGACTGAGTTTCCTGGCTGGGTTTTATGTATCTTAATGAAGTCCAACTCAGTTTTGTGGTTATCATTTTAAATCTTTTGTATTAATAAGTATACTTTAGCCTTGGTTGAAATAAATATGAATATATAGACCATAGTTTATTTGCCACTTAAACACAATGCAGATTTGAGGAAAAGTGGAAAGGACCTTGATTTACCACTAGTAAGCTTGAGCTGAATTGCCAAATAAGAAGCATTTGCAGACAACAAATCAACTGCAGCTCCAATTATGAAATTTCATTTTAGAAGGGTAGAAAACATTGTGGAAAATATAAAAAATGCTGGTTACCAGCATGTTCATTTCTCACAATGATTTCTAAAGCCTTTGTCCTCGGGGCTTATTTAAACCTGAAATTGTATAGTAATGGGTCAAAAAAGTCTTGTTTGATTTCAACAGTAGAGGACCCACCACGGAAGAGGGTGTACAGACTACCGCCGACAGAGACCTACCAAGGAAGAGGGTTTCGATAGTAGAGGACCTACCACGGAAGAGGGTGAACAGACTACTGCCAACAGAGACCTACCAAGGAAGAGGGTGAACAGACTACCAACAACAGAGACCTACCAAGGAAGAGGGTAAACAATCTACTGGTGAAGATTTTTCATATGGTATTCATTTTCCTCTTTTTTTATACGCTCTCCATCATGTGACTATAGGAAGATGCTTATATGCATAGGTTAAAGCTAGGAGTTAACCACGGGAAGGTTTGTAGACAAGCTTTCCCTTTTTCAATGATTTCTTCTACGATAGAGTGTTTACACAAAAAATGTGGTGTGGGTTCTTTGATGAAAACTTCCTGGTCAGTTTTCATGATTGGATTCACTTTAACATCCACGTGGGAGATCCAATTTGGATGTTCCATACTTTTTTGTGTCTTAAGTTTCTTTGGTCTAAAACTGAGTGTAGTCTCTAGGAATAAGTAATCATTTTATTCTGAAGAGGGATGTTGAAGTCAATACAAAAAACTTAGCATGGGTAATTGTTACAGCTAGAAACATGATTGCATGCCCAAGGTGGTCAAGCTAGTACTGTTGTGGCTCACTGTTGTATCACAGAACTGGTCAGAAATAATGTTCGCTTTATGGGTCATCAGTAAAGGAAGGGATATAGGGCCTTAAGCTCTTTCTTTTGCATTTTAAGAAATGTAGAGTTATGTTGTGCTACAAGTCTGCCTATGATATGCAGCCCATGGATTAAGTAAGTCAGGATTGATAAGCAACTTTCTCATCCAGAAAAAACAAAGGGTAAGCTCTAACGAGTTGGGTTCGAACCGCATTGTAATTCATGTTCATGCTACTTATTTTTGCCTTTCTTTGTTGTGTGTGTATGTATGTTGGGTTTGGGGTGTTCTGCAACACTCCCAGGGTTGGGGAGATTTGTTTTTCTTTCTTTTTCCAGAAATTTCAGAATAGATGAACCACGGAAGATTGTGTCTGAACAGACTTACCATGTGCTGGGAAGACGCTCTGCTGACGGAAGTGTGAAGAGATGACAGTGAAACCAAAAACATGGCAAAGCTTGCCACTGGCAAAGGTAAAGCGCAGTTACTTACTTCTACTGCCTATATTTTCGAGACATCTCTTTTTTCAATTCCAGTTCTATAGCAGTTTTAAAAATCAAAACAACAAAAATTCCAGGCTGTTTACTTAACAATTTCTCCTACAAAAGTCTGAAGTTTAGACAGCATGGCTCAAACAATTCTAACAAAGGGGTCTCAAGTTCCAGTCTATGCTCCACTGAGTTCTTTTCCACAGTGATTGTCATTTATTAGGGTTTCTTTTTCTCTCCTATCAAAGAGGTGGAAAAAGGAAATTGGAGAACATGCCTGCTGTGAAATGTCTATAGTGCATTAAAAAAATTAGGTAACTACGGGGAATGAATATTTTTAACGAAGATATTGGAAGAAAATGAAGTCATCTGACACATTTTGTTTGTTGAGAAGTCAAGTCCAAAAAGACCTTTGCCAAGCTCCAGTAGCTCTGTGGGTAGCGTACAGGACTTGAGAAAAGGACATTGCTGGTTTGATCCCCGTCTCGGCCAATTTCTTTCGAAGGATTGACGATAGTTATTGCGACAGGATTCATCCCTCTCTCATTGCTGACCATAGCTTCGACGATGCTTCTATGGGAAAGCAGCCAGTAGATTGGAAAGAATATTGTGTGGAATACTGGAAAAAGAAAACTCCAGGAAGGAATGGATTGGTGCTTTGGCTTCCATGATATAACTGAAATAATGTTGAAAACAGCATTAAACACCATACAGTGAATCATTGAAACCAAAACCACCTTGGCAACATTTGCTTTGTTACTTTTTTAGATAAGATGATCCACATACAGAAGTGAGGAGCTGGGCTACCAAGAAGACCACCAAGATGCCCAAAAACGATGCAATGTCCTTATGGAAAAGGTACTCATGCTTTGCTTGGTGCTTAATCCCATTTTAAACATAATTTAAGTCATATGGCAGCAGCAGCAGCAGCTGCTACACCTTTCTATGTATTCCTAGAGTTTATGGAATCTGCCTGTGATATGCAAACTATGGGTTGAGTAAGTCAGAACTGTTAAGCAATATTCCCCACTTATTCAGCTACTGTGCTGGTTAATTAACCTTGTGACAGTCTACTGTGATCTTGCTAAAAATACAGGAATACCATTATCAATTCCAGAAGTATCACTTTCACAGAATGCACATTTAAAAGGTTAAAAATGGATCTAAAATTGCAAGTTCCAACTTGCTTTAGGCCATAGTTTTTCAACAAAGATGCAATATAGATCAAAAGATCAGACAACAGTTTTTGTGCAGTCTAGTCTTCATTAACACTTGCCTTCAGGTTAATAAGGAAAGTTATTATTGTTTGGTTCATAAGCAGTAAAGGCTACTTATATCATAGTCTAAAGATCTGAGAAACACAAGCTTTCTTATTTTCTTACATTAGATGACTGCCAAATAGAAGTGAAGGGCTGGGCTGTGAACATGACCACCAAGAAGCCCAAAAACTCTGCAGTTTCCAAATAGAAAAAAAGGTATTTAATGCTCTTTTGATAATTTCTTTTTTAGTGTTAATGTTTTTTGACATTTTCTTTGCTTAATAATCCATTTTCTTGAAAATGCACTGAATAACTCTATAGAATAAAAGTATCAATGGGACTATCAAATTTTGTTCAGTACTGGAAATATATGTTCTATAACATTATTTTCAGATAACATGACCACATACAGCCTATGGGAAGCTGGGCTACCAAGAAGACCACAAAATGCCCAAAAACAATGCAGTTTCCTTATGGAAAAGGTATTCCTGCTTTGGTTGATTTTCAGCCCCGTTTCAATATAATTCAACTCTTTACCACACAGTCCAAAGTTTTAACAACCCTGAGATAAAGACCTTGTAAAAACACTGTGTGAGAAGGAGAAGAAGCTGGTAACCAGCATTTTCTCCTTGTCTCACAATGTTTTCTACTCTTTAAAATGCAGATCTCATCATTTGAGCCCCTGTTATATTTTCATCCAAGAATGCTTTCAATTTCGACAAAGTTTCTTGTGCGGTAAAGAGGTGAGTAAAAAAATAGCAGCTGCTACACCTATCTGTGCATTTCTGCAACTACTATCTTGTGCTACATATACCTGTGATATGTAGCCCATGGATTGAGAGAATCGGAATTGTTAACCGTTTACCAAACAATCCCTGGTTTTCACCACCCTGGGAAAGAAGGCTTTTGAAAACAGAGAGAAAAGGAGAAAACCCTGGTAACAAGCATTTTCCTTTCCCCACAATGTTTTCTGCTGTATCAGAGAGCTTAAGCTCAGTTGTACCAAATTTGAATTTGTTGTCTGCAGTGTTTTAAATTTGGAAGAGCCTTAAATTTTTCATTTGGGAAAGAGTTAAGCGACTAGCCCTACAATACTAATTTAGCTACCTGGCTGGATAGCTGTTTTTTTCACCGTTTCTGTACATTCTGAATCACGGGGAAAAAAGGACACTTATGTTGCAAGTTCAAGGTTGCTTGAGACCAGAGTATCTCAACTTAGATGCGATATAAATCAAAGATCAGATTGCATACTTTTTTTTTTCAGCAGTCTGATCTTAATCAATGCTGAACACAAATTTTACTGAATGGCTTGTAGGTGTTTTCAAGGTTAAATGTAGAGAATGGAAACTTCCTTCATTCTGCAAAAGATCCTCTTAAAAAGAAAGAAAACAGTCCAAGGAAACTGCTACCATTTTGCTTTTGAAAAGTAAAGGCTGAATTTCCAGTTATGTCAAGCTTAAAACGTGTGTGAAATATCTGTGTTGTTTTGTTACATTAGATGACCAGCTGACAGAAGTGAGGGACTGGGCTGTCAACATGACTACAACAAAGCCCCAAAACTCTGCAGTTTCCATATGGAAAAGGTATTTCTACATTTTTCATCATTTCTTCTGCAATGTTGTGTTTCCGGACAAACATATCTAGCAGTAAATCCATTTCACTGTAAATGCACTAAGTAAATCTTTACAACAAAAATATTGATGGTAGGAAAAAGAGGTAACTACCAAATTTTGTTTGATATGAAAAAAAAGTCTTCTTTACAACTTGAAGAGAGACACAATATCAAATTATGTCAAGTCTTAAAGACCTTGGGAACATTTGCTTTGTTATCTCTTCGATTAGATGAACCACAGACAGAGATGAGGAGCTGGGCTTCCAAGAAGACCACCAAGGTGCCCCAAAACAATGCAGTTTCCTTATGGAAAAGGTACTCTTGCTTTGATTGATCCTTGACCGAATTTAACATTATTTAAGTACACTATATCAGTTGCTGCACCTGTCCATGCTTCCTTAGGTTTCTTATATCAGAGATTAGAACAGCATCCTTTCTTTACCGCTGGCTATTTTCCAACATAAACACTGTCTACACAATCATAGACATTGAGGAGGACAGGGGCTTGGACTAACAACCCCATGCTTATTAGTCATGTACACAATTGACTGAGTTTCCTGGCTGGGTTTTATGTATCTTAATGAAGTCCAACTCAGTTTTGTGGTTATCATTTTAAATCTTTTGTATTAATAAGTATACTTTAGCCTTGGTTGAAATAAATATGAATATATAGACCATAGTTTATTTGCCACTTAAACACAATGCAGATTTGAGGAAAAGTGGAAAGGACCTTGATTTACCACTAGTAAGCTTGAGCTGAATTGCCAAATAAGAAGCATTTGCAGACAACAAATCAACTGCAGCTCCAATTATGAAATTTCATTTTAGAAGGGTAGAAAACATTGTGGAAAATATAAAAAATGCTGGTTACCAGCATGTTCATTTCTCACAATGATTTCTAAAGCCTTTGTCCTCGGGGCTTATTTAAACCTGAAATTGTATAGTAATGGGTCAAAAAAGTCTTGTTTGATTTCAACAGTAGAGGACCCACCACGAAAGAGGGTGTACAGACTACCGCCGACAGAGACCTACCAAGGAAGAGGGTTTCGATAGTAGAGGACCTACCACGGAAGAGGGTGAACAGACTACTGCCAACAGAGACCTACCAAGGAAGAGGGTGAACAGACTACCAACAACAGAGACCTACCAAGGAAGAGGGTAAACAATCTACTGGTGAAGATTTTTCATATGGTATTCATTTTCCTCTTTTTTTATACGCTCTCCATCATGTGACTATAGGAAGATGCTTATATGCATAGGTTAAAGCTAGGAGTTAACCAGGGGAAGGTTTGTAGACAAGCTTTCCCTTTTTCAATGATTTCTTCTACGATAGAGTGTTTACACAAAAAAATGTGGTGTGGGTTCTTTGATGAAAACTTCCTGGTCAGTTTTCATGATTGGATTCACTTTAACATCCACGCGGGAGATCCAATTTGGATGTTCCATACTTTTTTGTGTCTTAAGTTTCTTTGGTCTAAAACTGAGTGTAGTCTCTAGGAATAAGTAATCATTTTATTCTGAAGAGGGATGTTGAAGTCAATACAAAAAACTTAGCATGGGTAATTGTTACAGCTAGAAACATGATTGCATGCCCAAGGTGGTCAAGCTAGTACTGTTGTGGCTCACTGTTGTATCACAGAACTGGTCAGAAATAATGTTCGCTTTATGGGTCATCAGTAAAGGAAGGGATATAGGGCCTTAAGCTCTTTCTTTTGCATTTTAAGAAATGTAGAGTTATGTTGTGCTACAAGTCTGCCTATGATATGCAGCCCATGGATTAAGTAAGTCAGGATTGATAAGCAACTTTCTCATCCAGAAAAAACAAAGGGTAAGCTCTAACGAGTTGGGTTCGAACCGCATTGTAATTCATGTTCATGCTACTTATTTTTGCCTTTCTTTGTTGTGTGTGTATGTATGTTGGGTTTGGGGTGTTCTGCAACACTCCCAGGGTTGGGGAGATTTGTTTTTCTTTCTTTTTCCAGAAATTTCAGAATAGATGAACAACGAAAGATTGTGTGTGAACAGACTTATGATGTGCTGGGAAGACGCTCTGCTGACGGAAGTGTGAAGAGATGACAGTGAAACCAAAAACATGGCAAAGCTTGCCACTGGCAAAGGTAAAGCGCAGTTACTTACTTCTACTGCCTATATTTTCGAGACATCTCTTTTTTCAGTTCCAGTTCTATAGCAGTTTTAAAAATCAAAAGAACAAAAATTCCAGGCTGTTTACTTAACAATTTCTCCTACAAAAGTCTGAAGTTTAGACAGCATGGCTCAAACAATTCTAACAAAGGGGTCTCAAGTTCCAGTCTATGCTCCACTGAGTTCTTTTCCACAGTGATTGTCATTTATTAGGGTTTCTTTTTCTCTCCTATCAAAGAGGTGGAAAAAGGAAATTGGAGAACATGCCTGCTGTGAAATGTCTATAGTGCATTAAAAAAATTAGGTAACTACGGGGAATGAATATTTTTAACGAAGATATTGGAAGAAAATGAAGTCATCTGACACATTTTGCTTGTTGAGAAGTCAAGTCCAAAAAGACCTTTGCCAAGCTCCAGTAGCTCTGTGGGTAGCGTACAGGACTTGAGAAAAGGACATTGCTGGTTTGATCCCCGTCTCGGCCAATTTCTTTCGAAGGATTGACGATAGTTATTGCGACAGGATTCATCCCTCTCTCATTGCTGACCATAGCTTCGACGATGCTTCTATGGGAAAGCAGCCAGTAGATTGGAAAGAATATTGTGTGGAATACTGGAAAAAGAAAACTCCAGGAAGGAATGGATTGGTGCTTTGGCTTCCATGATATAACTGAAATAATGTTGAAAACAGCATTAAACACCATACAGTGAATCATTGAAACCAAAACCACCTTGGCAACATTTGCTTTGTTACTTTTTTAGATAAGATGATCCACATACAGAAGTGAGGAGCTGGGCTACCAAGAAGACCACCAAGATGCCCAAAAACGATGCAATGTCCTTATGGAAAAGGTACTCATGCTTTGCTTGGTGCTTAATCCCATTTTAAACATAATTTAAGTCATATGGCAGCAGCAGCAGCAGCTGCTACACCTTTCTATGTATTCCTAGAGTTTATGGAATCTGCCTGTGATATGCAACCTATGGGTTGAGTAAGTCAGAACTGTTAAGCAATATTCCCCACTTATTCAGCTACTGTGCTGGTTAATTAACCTTGTGACAGTCTACTGTGATCTTGCTAAAAATACAGGAATACCATTATCAATTCCAGAAGTATCACTTTCACAGAATGCACATTTAAAAGGTTAAAAATGGATCTAAAATTGCAAGTTCCAACTTGCTTTAGGCCATAGTTTTTCAACAAAGATGCAATATAGATCAAAAGATCAGACAACAGTTTTTGTGCAGTCTAGTCTTCATTAACACTTGCCTTCAGGTTAATAAGGAAAGTTATTATTGTTTGGTTCATAAGCAGTAAAGGCTACTTATATCATAGTCTAAAGATCTGAGAAACACAAGCTTTCTTATTTTCTTACATTAGATGACTACCAAATAGAAGTGAAGGGCTGGGCTGTGAACATGACCACCAAGAAGCCCAAAAACTCTGCAGTTTCCAAATAGAAAAAAAGGTATTTAATGCTCTTTTGATAATTTCTTTTTTAGTGTTAATGTTTTTTGACATTTTCTTTGCTTAATAATCCATTTTCTTGAAAATGCACTGAACAACTCTATAGAATAAAAGTATCAATGGGACTATCAGATTTTGTTCAGTACTGGAAATATATGTTCTATAACATTATTTTCAGATAACATGACCACATACAGCCTATGGGAAGCTGGGCTACCAAGAAGACCACAAAATGCCCAAAACAATGCAGTTTCCTTATGGAAAAGGTATTCCTGCTTTGGTTGATTTTCAGCCCCGTTTCAATATAATTCAACTCTTTACCACACAGTCCAAAGTTTTAACAACCCTGAGATAAAGACCTTGTAAAAACACTGTGTGAGAAGGAGAAGAAGCTGGTAACCAGCATTTTCTCCTTGTCTCACAATGTTTTCTACTCTTTAAAATGCAGATCTCATCATTTGAGCCCCTGTTATATTTTCATCCAAGAATGCTTTCAATTTCGACAAAGTTTCTTGTGCGGTAAAGAGGTGAGTAAAAAAATAGCAGCTGCTACACCTATCTGTGCATTTCTGCAACTACTATCTTGTGCTACATATACCTGTGATATGTAGCCCATGGATTGAGAGAATCGGAATTGTTAACCGTTTACCAAACAATCCCTGGTTTTCACCACCCTGGGAAAGAAGGCTTTTGAAAACAGAGAGAAAAGGAGAAAACCCTGGTAACAAGCATTTTCCTTTCCCCACAATGTTTTCTGCTGTATCAGAGAGCTTAAGCTCAATTGTACCAAATTTGAATTTGTTGTCTGCAGTGTTTTAAATTTGGAAGAGCCTTAAATTTTTCATTTGGGAAAGAGTTAAGCAACTAGCCCTACAATACTAATTTAGCTACCTGGCTGGATAGCTGTTTTTTTCACCGTTTCGGTACATTCTGAATCACGGGGAAAAAAGGACACTTATGTTGCAAGTTCAAGGTTGCTTGAGACCAGAGTATCTCAACTTAGATGCGATATAGATCAAAGATCAGATTGCATACTTTTTTTTTTCAGCAGTCTGATCTTAATCAATGCTGAACACAAATTTTACTGAATGGCTTGTAGGTGTTTTCAAGGTTAAATGTAGAGAATGGAAACTTCCTTCATTCTGCAAAAGATCCTCTTAAAAAGAAAGAAAACAGTCCAAGGAAACTGCTACCATTTTGCTTTTGAAAAGTAAAGGCTGAATTTCCAGTTATGTCAAGCTTAAAACGTGTGTGAAATATCTGTGTTGTTTTGTTACATTAGATGACCAGCTGACAGAAGTGAGGGACTGGGCTGTCAACATGACTACAACAAAGCCCCAAAACTCTGCAGTTTCCATATGGAAAAGGTATTTCTACATTTTTCATCATTTCTTCTGCAATGTTGTGTTTCCGGACAAACATATCTAGCAGTAAATCCATTTCACTGTAAATGCACTAAGTAAATCTTTACAACAAAAATATTGATGGTAGGAAAAAGAGGTAACTACCAAATTTTGTTTGATATGAAAAAAAAGTCTTCTGTACAACTTGAAGAGAGACACAATATCAAATTATGTCAAGTCTTAAAGACCTTGGGAACATTTGCTTTGTTATCTCTTCGATTAGATGAACCACAGACAGAGATGAGGAGCTGGGCTTCCAAGAAGACCACCAAGGTGCCCCAAAACAATGCAGTTTCCTTATGGAAAAGGTACTCTTGCTTTGATTGATCCTTGACCGAATTTAACATTATTTAAGTACACTATATCAGTTGCTGCACCTGTCCATGCTTCCTTAGGTTTCTTATATCAGAGATTAGAACAGCATATTTTCTTTACCGCTGGCTATTTTCCAACATAAACACTGTCTACACAATCATAGACATTGAGGAGGACAGGGGCTTGGACTAACAACCCCATGCTTATTAGTCATGTACACAATTGACTGAGTTTCCTGGCTGGGTTTTATGTATCTTAATGAAGTCCAACTCAGTTTTGTGGTTATCATTTTAAATCTTTTGTATTAATAAGTATACTTTAGCCTTGGTTGAAATAAATATGAATATATAGACCATAGTTTATTTGCCACTTAAACACAATGCAGATTTGAGGAAAAGTGGAAAGGACCTTGATTTACCACTAGTAAGCTTGAGCTGAATTGCCAAATAAGAAGCATTTGCAGACAACAAATCAACTGCAGCTCCAATTATGAAATTTCATTTTAGAAGGGTAGAAAACATTGTGGAAAATATAAAAAATGCTGGTTACCAGCATGTTCATTTCTCACAATGATTTCTAAAGCCTTTGTCCTCGGGGCTTATTTAAACCTGAAATTGTATAGTAATGGGTCAAAAAAGTCTTGTTTGATTTCAACAGTAGAGGACCCACCACGGAAGAGGGTGTACAGACTACCGCCGACAGAGACCTACCAAGGAAGAGGGTTTCGATAGTAGAGGACCTACCACGGAAGAGGGTGAACAGACTACTGCCAACAGAGACCCACCAAGGAAGAGGGTGAACAGACTACCAACAACAGAGACCTACCAAGGAAGAGGGTAAACAATCTACTGGTGAAGATTTTTCATATGGTATTCATTTTCCTCTTTTTTTATACGCTCTCCATCATGTGACTATAGGAAGATGCTTATATGCATAGGTTAAAGCTAGGAGTTAACCACGGGAAGGTTTGTAGACAAGCTTTCCCTTTTTCAATGATTTCTTCTACGATAGAGTGTTTACACAAAAAATGTGGTGTGGGTTCTTTGATGAAAACTTCCTGGTCAGTTTTCATGATTGGATTCACTTTAACATCCATGCGGGAGATCCAATTTGGATGTTCCATACTTTTATTGTGTCTTAAGTTTCTTTGGTCTAAAACTGAGTGTAGTCTCTAGGAAAAAGTAATCATTTTATTCTGAAGAGGGATGTTGAAGTCTATACAAAAACCTTAGCATGGGTAATTGTTACAGCTAGAAACATGATTGCATGCCCAAGGTGGTCAAGCTAGTACTGTTGTGGCTCACTGTTGTATCACAGAACTGGTCAGAAATAATGTTCGCTTTATGGGTCATCAGTAAAGGAAGGGATATAGGGCCTTAAGCTCTTTCTTTTGCATTTTAAGAAATGTAGAGTTATGTTGTGCTACAAGTCTGCCTATGATATGCAGCCCATGGATTAAGTAAGTCAGGATTGATAAGCAACTTTCTCATCCAGAAAAAACAAAGGGTAAGCTCTAACGAGTTGGGTTCGAACCGCATTGTAATTCATGTTCATGCTACTTATTTTTGCCTTTCTTTGTTGTGTGTGTATGTATGTTGGGTTTGGGGTGTTCTGCAACACTCCCGGGGTTGGGGAGATTTGTTTTTCTTTCTTTTTCCAGAAATTTCAGAATAGATGAACCATGGAAGATTGTGTGTGAACAGACTTACGATGTACTGGGAAGACGCTCTGCTGACGGAAGTGTGAAGAGATGACAGTGAACCCAAAAACATGGCAAAGCTTGCCACTGGCAAAGGTAAAGCGCAGTTACTTACTTCTACTGCCTATATTTTCGAGACATCTCTTTTTTCAATTCCAGTTATATAGCAGTTTTAAAAATCAAAAGAACAAAAATTCCAGGCTGTTTACTTAACAATTTCTCCTACAAAAGTCTGAAGTTTAGACAGCATGGCTCAAACAATTCTAACAATGGGGTCTCAAGTTCCAGTCTATGCTCCACCGAGTTCTTTTCCACAGTGATTGTCATTTATTAGGGTTTCTTTTTCTCTCCTATCAAAGAGGTGGAAAAAGGAAATTGGAGAACATGCCTGCTGTGAAATGTCTATAGTGCATTAAAAAAATTAGGTAACTACGGGGAATGAATATTTTTAACGAAGATATTGGAAGAAAATGAAGTCATCTGACACATTTTGCTTGTTGAGAAGTCAAGTCCAAAAAGACCTTTGCCAAGCTCCAGTAGCTCTGTGGGTAGCGTACAGGACTTGAGAGAAGGACATTGCTGGTTCGATCCCCGTCTAGGCCAATTTCTTTCAAAGGATTGACGATAGTTATTGCGACAGGATTCATCCATCTCTCATTGCTGACCATAGCTTTGACGATGCTTCTATGGGAAAGCAGCCAGTAGATTGGAAAGAATATTGTGTGGAATACTGGAAAAAGAAAACTCCAGGAAGGAATGGATTGGTGCTTTGGCTTCCATGATATAACTGAAATAATGTTGAAAACAGCATTAAATACAATACAGTGAATCATTGAAACCAAAACCACCTTGGCAACATTTGCTTTGTTACTTTTTTAGATAAGATGATCCACATACAGAAGTGAGGAGCTGGGCTACCAAGAAGACCACCAAGATGCCCAAAAACGATGCAATGTCCTTATGGAAAAGGTACTCATGCTTTGCTTGGTGCTTAATCCCATTTTAAACATAATTTAAGTCATATGGCAGCAGCAGCAGCAGCTGCTACACCTTTCTATGTATTCCTAGAGTTTATGGAATCTGCCTGTGATATGCAAACTATGGGTTGAGTAAGTCAGAACTGTTAAGCAATATTCCCCACTTATTCAGCTACTGTGCTGGTTAATTAACCTTGTGACAGTCTACTGTGATCTTGCTAAAAATACAGGAATACCATTATCAATTCCAGAAGTATCACTTTCACAGAATGCACATTTAAAAGGTTAAAAATGGATCTAAAATTGCAAGTTCCAACTTGCTTTAGGCCATAGTTTTTCAACAAAGATGCAATATAGATCAAAAGATCAGACAACAGTTTTTGTGCAGTCTAGTCTTCATTAACACTTGCCTTCAGGTTAATAAGGAAAGTTATTATTGTTTGGTTCATAAGCAGTAAAGGCTACTTATATCATAGTCTAAAGATCTGAGAAACACAAGCTTTCTTATTTTCTTACATTAGATGACTGCCAAATAGAAGTGAAGGGCTGGGCTGTGAACATGACCACCAAGAAGCCCAAAAACTCTGCAGTTTCCAAATAGAAAAAAAGGTATTTAATGCTCTTTTGATAATTTCTTTTTTAGTCTTAATGTTTTTTGACATTTTCTTTGCTTAATAATCCATTTTCTTGAAAATGCACTGAATAACTCTATAGAATAAAAGTATCAATGGGACTATCAAATTTTGTTCAGTACTGGAAATATATGTTCTATAACATTATTTTCAGATAACATGACCACATACAGCCTATGGGAAGCTGGGCTACCAAGAAGACCACAAAATGCCCAAAAACAATGCAGTTTCCTTATGGAAAAGGTATTCCTGCTTTGGTTGATTTTCAGCCCCGTTTCAATATAATTCAACTCTTTACCACACAGTCCAAAGTTTTAACAACCCTGAGATAAAGACCTTGTAAAAACACTGTGTGAGAAGGAGAAGAAGCTGGTAACCAGCATTTTCTCCTTGTCTCACAATGTTTTCTACTCTTTAAAATGCAGATCTCATCATTTGAGCCCCTGTTATATTTTCATCCAAGAATGCTTTCAATTTCGACAAAGTTTCTTGTGCGGTAAAGAGGTGAGTAAAAAAATAGCAGCTGCTACACCTATCTGTGCATTTCTGCAACTACTATCTTGTGCTACATATACCTGTGATATGTAGCCCATGGATTGAGAGAATCGGAATTGTTAACCGTTTACCAAACAATCCCTGGTTTTCACCACCCTGGGAAAGAAGGCTTTTGAAAACAGAGAGAAAAGGAGAAAACCCTGGTAACAAGCATTTTCCTTTCCCCACAATGTTTTCTGCTGTATCAGAGAGCTTAAGCTCAGTTGTACCAAATTTGAATTTGTTGTCTGCAGTGTTTTAAATTTGGAAGAGCCTTAAATTTTTCATTTGGGAAAGAGTTAAGCGACTAGCCCTACAATACTAATTTAGCTACCTGGCTGGATAGCTGTTTTTTTCACCGTTTCTGTACATTCTGAATCACGGGGAAAAAAGGACACTTATGTTGCAAGTTCAAGGTTGCTTGAGACCAGAGTATCTCAACTTAGATGCGATATAAATCAAAGATCAGATTGCATACTTTTTTTTTTCAGCAGTCTGATCTTAATCAATGCTGAACACAAATTTTACTGAATGGCTTGTAGGTGTTTTCAAGGTTAAATGTAGAGAATGGAAACTTCCTTCATTCTGCAAAAGATCCTCTTAAAAAGAAAGAAAACAGTCCAAGGAAACTGCTACCATTTTGCTTTTGAAAAGTAAAGGCTGAATTTCCAGTTATGTCAAGCTTAAAACGTGTGTGAAATATCTGTGTTGTTTTGTTACATTAGATGACCAGCTGACAGAAGTGAGGGACTGGGCTGTCAACATGACTACAACAAAGCCCCAAAACTCTGCAGTTTCCATATGGAAAAGGTATTTCTACATTTTTCATCATTTCTTCTGCAATGTTGTGTTTCCGGACAAACATATCTAGCAGTAAATCCATTTCACTGTAAATGCACTAAGTAAATCTTTACAACAAAAATATTGATGGTAGGAAAAAGAGGTAACTACCAAATTTTGTTTGATATGAAAAAAAAGTCTTCTTTACAACTTGAAGAGAGACACAATATCAAATTATGTCAAGTCTTAAAGACCTTGGGAACATTTGCTTTGTTATCTCTTCGATTAGATGAACCACAGACAGAGATGAGGAGCTGGGCTTCCAAGAAGACCACCAAGGTGCCCCAAAACAATGCAGTTTCCTTATGGAAAAGGTACTCTTGCTTTGATTGATCCTTGACCGAATTTAACATTATTTAAGTACACTATATCAGTTGCTGCACCTGTCTATGCTTCCTTAGGTTTCTTATATCAGAGATTAGAACAGCATCCTTTCTTTACCGCTGGCTATTTTCCAACATAAACACTGTCTACACAATCATAGACATTGAGGAGGACAGGGGCTTGGACTAACAACCCCATGCTTATTAGTCATGTACACAATTGACTGAGTTTCCTGGCTGGGTTTTATGTATCTTAATGAAGTCCAACTCAGTTTTGTGGTTATCATTTTAAATCTTTTGTATTAATAAGTATACTTTAGCCTTGGTTGAAATAAATATGAATATATAGACCATAGTTTATTTGCCACTTAAACACAATGCAGATTTGAGGAAAAGTGGAAAGGACCTTGATTTACCACTAGTAAGCTTGAGCTGAATTGCCAAATAAGAAGCATTTGCAGACAACAAATCAACTGCAGCTCCAATTATGAAATTTCATTTTAGAAGGGTAGAAAACATTGTGGAAAATATAAAAAATGCTGGTTACCAGCATGTTCATTTCTCACAATGATTTCTAAAGCCTTTGTCCTCGGGGCTTATTTAAACCTGAAATTGTATAGTAATGGGTCAAAAAAGTCTTGTTTGATTTCAACAGTAGAGGACCCACCACGGAAGAGGGTGTACAGACTACCGCCGACAGAGACCTACCAAGGAAGAGGGTTTCGATAGTAGAGGACCTACCACGGAAGAGGGTGAACAGACTACTGCCAACAGAGACCTACCAAGGAAGAGGGTGAACAGACTACCAACAACAGAGACCTACCAAGGAAGAGGGTAAACAATCTACTGGTGAAGACTTTTCATATGGTATTCATTTTCCTCTTTTTTTATACGCTCTCCATCATGTGACTATAGGAAGATGCTTATATGCATAGGTTAAAGCTAGGAGTTAACCACGGGAAGGTTTGTAGACAAGCTTTCCCTTTTTCAATGATTTCTTCTACGATAGAGTGTTTACACAAAAAATGTGGTGTGGGTTCTTTGATGAAAACTTCCTGGTCAGTTTTCATGATTGGATTCACTTTAACATCCACGCGGGAGATCCAATTTGGATGTTCCATACTTTTTTGTGTCTTAAGTTTCTTTGGTCTAAAACTGAGTGTAGTCTCTAGGAATAAGTAATCATTTTATTCTGAAGAGGGATGTTGAAGTCAATACAAAAAACTTAGCATGGGTAATTGTTACAGCTAGAAACATGATTGCATGCCCAAGGTGGTCAAGCTAGTACTGTTGTGGCTCACTGTTGTATCACAGAACTGGTCAGAAATAATGTTCGCTTTATGGGTCATCAGTAAAGGAAGGGATATAGGGCCTTAAGCTCTTTCTTTTGCATTTTAAGAAATGTAGAGTTATGTTGTGCTACAAGTCTGCCTATGATATGCAGCCCATGGATTAAGTAAGTCAGGATTGATAAGCAACTTTCTCATCCAGAAAAAACAAAGGGTAAGCTCTAACGAGTTGGGTTCGAACCGCATTGTAATTCATGTTCATGCTACTTATTTTTGCCTTTCTTTGTTGTGTGTGTATGTATGTTGGGTTTGGGGTGTTCTGCAACACTCCCAGGGTTGGGGAGATTTGTTTTTCTTTCTTTTTCCAGAAATTTCAGAATAGATGAACCACGGAAGATTGTCTGTGAACAGACTTACGATGTGCTGGGAAGACGCTCTGCTGACGGAAGTGTGAAGAGATGACAGTGAAACCAAAAACATGGCAAAGCTTGCCACTGGCAAAGGTAAAGCGCAGTTACTTACTTCTACTGCCTATATTTTCGAGACATCTCTTTTTTCAGTTCCAGTTCTATAGAAGTTTTAAAAATCAAAAGAACAAAAATTCCAGGCTGTTTACTTAACAATTTCTCCTACAAAAGTCTGAAGTTTAGACAGCATGGCTCAAACAATTCTAACAAAGGGGTCTCAAGTTCCAGTCTATGCTCCACCGAGTTCTTTTCCACAGTGATTGTCATTTATTAGGGTTTCTTTTTCTCTCCTATCAAAGAGGTGGAAAAAGGAAATTGGAGAACATGCCTGCTGTGAAATGTCTATAGTGCATTAAAAAAATTAGGTAACTACGGGGAATGAATATTTTTAACGAAGATATTGGAAGAAAATGAAGTCATCTGACACATTTTGCTTGTTGAGAAGTCAAGTCCAAAAAGACCTTTGCCAAGCTCCAGTAGCTCTGTGGGTAGCGTACAGGACTTGAGAAAAGGACATTGCTGGTTTGATCCCCGTCTCGGCCAATTTCTTTCAAAGGATTGACGATAGTTATTGCGACAGGATTCATCCCTCTCTCATTGCTGACCATAGCTTCGACGATGCTTCTATGGGAAAGCAGCCAGTAGATTGGAAAGAATATTGTGTGGAATACTGGAAAAAGAAAACTCCAGGAAGGAATGGATTGGTGCTTTGGCTTCCATGATATAACTGAAATAATGTTGAAAACAGCATTAAACACCATACAGTGAATCATTGAAACCAAAACCACCTTGGCAACATTTGCTTTGTTACTTTTTTAGATAAGATGATCCACATACAGAAGTGAGGAGCTGGGCTACCAAGAAGACCACCAAGATGCCCAAAAACGATGCAATGTCCTTATGGAAAAGGTACTCATGCTTTGCTTGGTGCTTAATCCCATTTTAAACATAATTTAAGTCATATGGCAGCAGCAGCAGCAGCTGCTACACCTTTCTATGTATTCCTAGAGTTTATGGAATCTGCCTGTGATATGCAAACTATGGGTTGAGTAAGTCAGAACTGTTAAGCAATATTCCCCACTTATTCAGCTACTGTGCTGGTTAATTAACCTTGTGACAGTCTACTGTGATCTTGCTAAAAATACAGGAATACCATTATCAATTCCAGAAGTATCACTTTCACAGAATGCACATTTAAAAGGTTAAAAATGGATCTAAAATTGCAAGTTCCAACTTGCTTTAGGCCATAGTTTTTCAACAAAGATGCAATATAGATCAAAAGATCAGACAACAGTTTTTGTGCAGTCTAGTCTTCATTAACACTTGCCTTCAGGTTAATAAGGAAAGTTATTATTGTTTGGTTCATAAGCAGTAAAGGCTACTTATATCATAGTCTAAAGATCTGAGAAACACAAGCTTTCTTATTTTCTTACATTAGATGACTGCCAAATAGAAGTGAAGGGCTGGGCTGTGAACATGACCACCAAGAAGCCCAAAAACTCTGCAGTTTCCAAATAGAAAAAAAGGTATTTAATGCTCTTTTGATAATTTCTTTTTTAGTCTTAATGTTTTTTGACATTTTCTTTGCTTAATAATCCATTTTCTTGAAAATGCACTGAATAACTCTATAGAATAAAAGTATCAATGGGACTATCAAATTTTGTTCAGTACTGGAAATATATGTTCTATAACATTATTTTCAGATAACATGACCACATACAGCCTATGGGAAGCTGGGCTACCAAGAAGACCACAAAATGCCCCAAAACAATGCAGTTTCCTTATGGAAAAGGTATTCCTGCTTTGGTTGATTTTCAGCCCCGTTTCAATATAATTCAACTCTTTACCACACAGTCCAAAGTTTTAACAACCCTGAGATAAAGACCTTGTAAAAACACTGTGTGAGAAGGAGAAGAAGCTGGTAACCAGCATTTTCTCCTTGTCTCACAATGTTTTCTACTCTTTAAAATGCAGATCTCATCATTTGAGCCCCTGTTACATTTTCATCCAAGAATGCTTTCAATTTCGACAAAGTTTCTTGTGCGGTAAAGAGGTGAGTAAAAAAATAGCAGCTGCTACACCTATCTGTGCATTTCTGCAACTACTATCTTGTGCTACATATACCTGTGATATGTAGCCCATGGATTGAGAGAATCGGAATTGTTAACCGTTTACCAAACAATCCCTGGTTTTCACCACCCTGGGAAAGAAGGCTTTTGAAAACAGAGAGAAAAGGAGAAAACCCTGGTAACAAGCATTTTCCTTTCCCCACAATGTTTTCTGCTGTATCAGAGAGCTTAAGCTCAATTGAACCAAATTTGAATTTGTTGTCTGCAGTGTTTTAAATTTGGAAGAGCCTTAAATTTTTCATTTGGGAAAGAGTTAAGCGACTAGCCCTACAATACTAATTTAGCTACCTGGCTGGATAGCTGTTTTTTTCACCGTTTCTGCACATTCTGAATCACGGGGAAAAAAGGACACTTATGTTGCAAGTTCAAGGTTGCTTGAGACCAGAGTATCTCAACTTAGATGCGATATAAATCAAAGATCAGATTGCATACTTTTTTTTTTCAGCAGTCTGATCTTAATCAATGCTGAACACAAATTTTACTGAATGGCTTGTAGGTGTTTTCAAGGTTAAATGTAGAGAATGGAAACTTCCTTCATTCTGCAAAAGATCCTCTTAAAAAGAAAGAAAACAGTCCAAGGAAACTGCTACCATTTTGCTTTTGAAAAGTAAAGGCTGAATTTCCAGTTATGTCAAGCTTAAAACGTGTGTGAAATATCTGTGTTGTTTTGTTACATTAGATGACCAGCTGACAGAAGTGAGGGACTGGGCTGTCAACATGACTACAACAAAGCCCCAAAACTCTGCAGTTTCCGTATGGAAAAGTTATTTCTACATTTTTCATCATTTCTTCTGCAATGTTGTGTTTCCGGACAAACATATCTAGCAGTAAATCCATTTCACTGTAAATGCACTAAGTAAATCTTTACAACAAAAATATTGATGGTAGGAAAAAGAGGTAACTACCAAATTTTGTTTGATATGAAAAAAAAGTCTTCTTTACAACTTGAAGAGAGACACAATATCAAATTATGTCAAGTCTTAAAGACCTTGGGAACATTTGCTTTGTTATCTCTTCGATTAGATGAACCACAGACAGAGATGAGGAGCTGGGCTTCCAAGAAGACCACCAAGGTGCCCCAAAACAATGCAGTTTCCTTATGGAAAAGGTACTCTTGCTTTGATTGATCCTTGAGCCAATTTAACATTATTTAAGTACACTATATCAGTTGCTGCACCTGTCTATGCTTCCTTAGGTTTCTTATATCAGAGATTAGAACAGCATCCTTTCTTTACCGCTGGCTATTTTCCAACATAAACACTGTCTACACAATCATAGACATTGAGGAGGACAGGGGCTTGGACTAACAACCCCATGCTTATTAGTCATGTACACAATTGACTGAGTTTCCTGGCTGGGTTTTATGTATCTTAATGAAGTCCAACTCAGTTTTGTGGTTATCATTTTAAATCTTTTGTATTAATAAGTATACTTTAGCCTTGGTTGAAATAAATATGAATATATAGACCATAGTTTATTTGCCACTTAAACACAATGCAGATTTGAGGAAAAGTGGAAAGGACCTTGATTTACCACTAGTAAGCTTGAGCTGAATTGCCAAATAAGAAGCATTTGCAGACAACAAATCAACTGCAGCTCCAATTATGAAATTTCATTTTAGAAGGGTAGAAAACATTGTGGAAAATATAAAAAATGCTGGTTACCAGCATGTTCATTTCTCACAATGATTTCTAAAGCCTTTGTCCTCGGGGCTTATTTAAACCTGAAATTGTATAGTAATGGGTCAAAAAAGTCTTGTTTGATTTCAACAGTAGAGGACCCACCACGGAAGAGGGTGTACAGACTACCGCCGACAGAGACCTACCAAGGAAGAGGGTTTCGATAGTAGAGGACCTACCACGGAAGAGGGTGAACAGACTACTGCCAACAGAGACCTACCAAGGAAGAGGGTGAACAGACTACCAACAACAGAGACCTACCAAGGAAGAGGGTAAACAATCTACTGGTGAAGATTTTTCATATGGTATTCATTTTCCTCTTTTTTTATACGCTCTCCATCATGTGACTATAGGAAGATGCTTATATGCATAGGTTAAAGCTAGGAGTTAACCACGGGAAGGTTTGTAGACAAGCTTTCCCTTTTTCAATGATTTCTTCTACGATAGAGTGTTTACACAAAAAATGTGGTGTGGGTTCTTTGATGAAAACTTCCTGGTCAGTTTTCATGATTGGATTCACTTTAACATCCATGCGGGAGATCCAATTTTGATGTTCCATACTTTTTTGTGTCTTAAGTTTCTTTGGTCTAAAACTGAGTGTAGTCTCTAGGAAAAAGTAATCATTTTATTCTGAAGAGGGATGTTGAAGTCAATACAAAAAACTTAGCATGGGTAATTGTTACAGCTAGAAACATGATTGCATGCCCAAGGTGGTCAAGCTAGTACTGTTGTGGCTCACTGTTGTATCACAGAACTGGTCAGAAATAATGTTCGCTTTATGGGTCATCAGTAAAGGAAGGGATATAGGGCCTTAAGCTCTTTCTTTTGCATTTTAAGAAATGTAGAGTTATGTTGTGCTACAAGTCTGCCTATGATATGCAGCCCATGGATTAAGTAAGTCAGGATTGATAAGCAACTTTCTCATCCAGAAAAAACAAAGGGTAAGCTCTAACGAGTTGGGTTCGAACCGCATTGTAATTCATGTTCATGCTACTTATTTTTGCCTTTCTTTGTTGTGTGTGTGTGTATGTTGGGTTTGGGGTGTTCTGCAACACTCCCGGGGTTGGGGAGATTTGTTTTTCTTTCTTTTTCCAGAAATTTCAGAATAGATGAACCACGGAAGATTGTCTGTGAACAGACTTACGATGTGCTGGGAAGACGCTCTGCTGACGGAAGTGTGAAGAGATGACAGTGAAACCAAAAACATGGCAAAGCTTGCCACTGGCAAAGGTAAAGCGCAGTTACTTACTTCTACTGCCTATATTTTCGAGACATCTCTTTTTTCAATTCCAGTTCTATAGCAGTTTTAAAAATCAAAACAACAAAAATTCCAGGCTGTTTACTTAACAATTTCTCCTACAAAAGTCTGAAGTTTAGACAGCATGGCTCAAACAATTCTAACAATGGGGTCTCAAGTTCCAGTCTATGCTCCACTGAGTTCTTTTCCACAGTGATTGTCATTTATTAGGGTTTCTTTTTCTCTCCTATCAAAGAGGTGGAAAAAGGAAATTGGAGAACATGCCTGCTGTGAAATGTCTATAGTGCATTAAAAAAATTAGGTAACTACGGGGAATGAATATTTTTAACGAAGATATTGGAAGAAAATGAAGTCATCTGACACATTTTGCTTGTTGAGAAGTCAAGTCCAAAAAGACCTTTGCCAAGCTCCAGTAGCTCTGTGGGTAGCGTACAGGACTTGAGAGAAGGACATTGCTGGTTCGATCCCCGTCTCGGCCAATTTCTTTCAAAGGATTGACGATAGTTATTGCGACAGGATTCATCCCTCTCTCATTGCTGACCATAGCTTTGACGATGCTTCTATGGGAAAGCAGCCAGTAGATTGGAAAGAATATTGTGTGGAATACTGGAAAAAGAAAACTCCAGGAAGGAATGGATTGGTGCTTTGGCTTCCATGATATAACTGAAATAATGTTGAAAACAGCATTAAACACCATACAGTGAATCATTGAAACCAAAACCACCTTGGCAACATTTGCTTTGTTACTTTTTTAGATAAGATGATCCACATACAGAAGTGAGGAGCTGGGCTACCAAGAAGACCACCAAGATGCCCAAAAACGATGCAATGTCCTTATGGAAAAGGTACTCATGCTTTGCTTGGTGCTTAATCCCATTTTAAACATAATTTAAGTCATATGGCAGCAGCAGCAGCAGCTGCTACACCTTTCTATGTATTCCTAGAGTTTATGGAATCTGCCTGTGATATGCAAACTATGGGTTGAGTAAGTCAGAACTGTTAAGCAATATTCCCCACTTATTCAGCTACTGTGCTGGTTAATTAACCTTGTGACAGTCTACTGTGATCTTGCTAAAAATACAGGAATACCATTATCAATTCCAGAAGTATCACTTTCACAGAATGCACATTTAAAAGGTTAAAAATGGATCTAAAATTGCAAGTTCCAACTTGCTTTAGGCCATAGTTTTTCAACAAAGATGCAATATAGATCAAAAGATCAGACAACAGTTTTTGTGCAGTCTAGTCTTCATTAACACTTGCCTTCAGGTTAATAAGGAAAGTTATTATTGTTTGGTTCATAAGCAGTAAAGGCTACTTATATCATAGTCTAAAGATCTGAGAAACACAAGCTTTCTTATTTTCTTACATTAGATGACTGCCAAATAGAAGTGAAGGGCTGGGCTGTGAACATGACCACCAAGAAGCCCAAAAACTCTGCAGTTTCCAAATAGAAAAAAAGGTATTTAATGCTCTTTTGATAATTTCTTTTTTAGTGTTAATGTTTTTTGACATTTTCTTTGCTTAATAATCCATTTTCTTGAAAATGCACTGAATAACTCTATAGAATAAAAGTATCAATGGGACTATCAAATTTTGTTCAGTACTGGAAATATATGTTCTATAACATTATTTTCAGATAACATGACCACATACAGCCTATGGGAAGCTGGGCTACCAAGAAGACCACAAAATGCCTCAAAACAATGCAGTTTCCTTATAGAAAAGGTATTCCTGCTTTGGTTGATTTTCAGCCCCGTTTCAATATAATTCAACTCTTTACCACACAGTCCAAAGTTTTAACAACCCTGAGATAAAGACCTTGTAAAAACACTGTGTGAGAAGGAGAAGAAGCTGGTAACCAGCATTTTCTCCTTGTCTCACAATGTTTTCTACTCTTTAAAATGCAGATCTCATCATTTGAGCCCCTGTTATATTTTCATCCAAGAATGCTTTCAATTTCAACAAAGTTTCTTGTGCGGTAAAGAGTTGAGTAAAAAAATAGCAGCTGCTACACCTATCTGTGCATTTCTGCAACTACTATCTTGTGCTACATATACCTGTGATATGTAGCCCATGGATTGAGAGAATCGGAATTGTTAACCGTTTACCAAACAATCCCTGGTTTTCACCACCCTGGGAAAGAAGGCTTTTGAAAACAGAGAGAAAAGGAGAAAACCCTGGTAACAAGCATTTTCCTTTCCCCACAATGTTTTCTGCTGTATCAGAGAGCTTAAGCTCAATTGTACCAAATTTGAATTTGTTGTCTGCAGTGTTTTAAATTTGGAAGAGCCTTAAATTTTTCATTTGGGAAAGAGTTAAGCGACTAGCCCTACAATACTAATTTAGCTACCTGGCTGGATAGCTGTTTTTTTCACCGTTTCTGCACATTCTGAATCACGGGGAAAAAAGGACACTTATGTTGCAAGTTCAAGGTTGCTTGAGACCAGAGTATCTCAACTTAGATGCGATATAGATCAAAGATCAGATTGCATACTTTTTTTTTTCAGCAGTCTGATCTTAATCAATGCTGAACACAAATTTTACTGAATGGCTTGTAGGTGTTTTCAAGGTTAAATGTAGAGAATGGAAACTTCCTTCATTCTGCAAAAGATCCTCTTAAAAAGAAAGAAAACAGTCCAAGGAAACTGCTACCATTTCGCTTTTGAAAAGTAAAGGCTGAATTTCCGGTTATGTCAAGCTTAAAACGTGTGTGAAATATCTGTGTTGTTTTGTTACATTAGATGACCAGCTGACAGAAGTGAGGGACTGGGCTGTCAACATGACTACAACAAAGCCCCAAAACTCTGCAGTTTCCATATGGAAAAGGTATTTCTACATTTTTCATCATTTCTTCTGCAATGTTGTGTTTCCGGACAAACATATCTAGCAGTAAATCCATTTCACTGTAAATGCACTAAGTAAATCTTTACAACAAAAATATTGATGGTAGGAAAAAGAGGTAAATACCAAATTTTGTTTGATATGAAAAAAAAGTCTTCTTTACAACTTGAAGAGAGACACAATATCAAATTATGTCAAGTCTTAAAGACCTTGGGAACATTTGCTTTGTTATCTCTTCGATTAGATGAACCACAGACAGAGATGAGGAGCTGGGCTTCCAAGAAGACCACCAAGGTGCCCCAAAACAATGCAGTTTCCTTATGGAAAAGGTACTCTTGCTTTGATTGATCCTTGACCGAATTTAACATTATTTAAGTACACTATATCAGTTGCTGCACCTGTCCATGCTTCCTTAGGTTTCTTATATCAGAGATTAGAACAGCATCCTTTCTTTACCGCTGGCTATTTTCCAACATAAACACTGTCTACACAATCATAGACATTGAGGAGGACAGGGGCTTGGACTAACAACCCCATGCTTATTAGTCATGTACACAATTGACTGAGTTTCCTGGCTGGGTTTTATGTATCTTAATGAAGTCCAACTCAGTTTTGTGGTTATCATTTTAAATCTTTTGTATTAATAAGTATACTTTAGCCTTGGTTGAAATAAATATGAATATATAGACCATAGTTTATTTGCCACTTAAACACAATGCAGATTTGAGGAAAAGTGGAAAGGACCTTGATTTACCACTAGTAAGCTTGAGCTGAATTGCCAAATAAGAAGCATTTGCAGACAACAAATCAACTGCAGCTCCAATTATGAAATTTCATTTTAGAAGGGTAGAAAACATTGTGGAAAATATAAAAAATGCTGGTTACCAGCATGTTCATTTCTCACAATGATTTCTAAAGCCTTTGTCCTCGGGGCTTATTTAAACCTGAAATTGTATAGTAATGGGTCAAAAAAGTCTTGTTTGATTTCAACAGTAGAGGACCCACCACGGAAGAGGGTGTACAGACTACCGCCGACAGAGACCTACCAAGGAAGAGGGTTTCGATAGTAGAGGACCTACCACGGAAGAGGGTGAACAGACTACTGCCAACAGAGACCTACCAAGGAAGAGGGTGAACAGACTACCAACAACAGAGACCTACCAAGGAAGAGGGTAAACAATCTACTGGTGAAGATTTTTCATATGGTATTCATTTTCCTCTTTTTTTATACGCTCTCCATCATGTGACTATAGGAAGATGCTTATATGCATAGGTTAAAGCTAGGAGTTAACCACGGGAAGGTTTGTAGACAAGCTTTCCCTTTTTCAATGATTTCTTCTACGATAGAGTGTTTACACAAAAAATGTGGTGTGGGTTCTTTGATGAAAACTTCCTGGTCAGTTTTCATGATTGGATTCACTTTAACATCCATGCGGGAGATCCAATTTTGATGTTCCATACTTTTTTGTGTCTTAAGTTTCTTTGGTCTAAAACTGAGTGTAGTCTCTAGGAAAAAGTAATCATTTTATTCTGAAGAGGGATGTTGAAGTCAATACAAAAAACTTAGCATGGGTAATTGTTACAGCTAGAAACATGATTGCATGCCCAAGGTGGTCAAGCTAGTACTGTTGTGGCTCACTGTTGTATCACAGAACTGGTCAGAAATAATGTTCGCTTTATGGGTCATCAGTAAAGGAAGGGATATAGGGCCTTAAGCTCTTTCTTTTGCATTTTAAGAAATGTAGAGTTATGTTGTGCTACAAGTCTGCCTATGATATGCAGCCCATGGATTAAGTAAGTCAGGATTGATAAGCAACTTTCTCATCCAGAAAAAACAAAGGGTAAGCTCTAACGAGTTGGGTTCGAACCGCATTGTAATTCATGTTCATGCTACTTATTTTTGCCTTTCTTTGTTGTGTGTGTGTGTATGTTGGGTTTGGGGTGTTCTGCAACACTCCCGGGGTTGGGGAGATTTGTTTTTCTTTCTTTTTCCAGAAATTTCAGAATAGATGAACCACGGAAGATTGTGTGTGAACAGACTTACGATGTGCTGGGAAGACGCTCTGCTGACGGAAGTGTGAAGAGATGACAGTGAAACCAAAAACATGGCAAAGCTTGCCACTGGCAAAGGTAAAGCGCAGTTACTTACTTCTACTGCCTATATTTTCGAGACATCTCTTTTTTCAATTCCAGTTCTATAGCAGTTTTAAAAATCAAAACAACAAAAATTCCAGGCTGTTTACTTAACAATTTCTCCTACAAAAGTCTGAAGTTTAGACAGCATGGCTCAAACAATTCTAACAATGGGGTCTCAAGTTCCAGTCTATGCTCCACTGAGTTCTTTTCCACAGTGATTGTCATTTATTAGGGTTTCTTTTTCTCTCCTATCAAAGAGGTGGAAAAAGGAAATTGGAGAACATGCCTGCTGTGAAATGTCTATAGTGCATTAAAAAAATTAGGTAACTACGGGGAATGAATATTTTTAACGAAGATATTGGAAGAAAATGAAGTCATCTGACACATTTTGCTTGTTGAGAAGTCAAGTCCAAAAAGACCTTTGCCAAGCTCCAGTAGCTCTGTGGGTAGCGTACAGGACTTGAGAGAAGGACATTGCTGGTTCGATCCCCGTCTCGGCCAATTTCTTTCAAAGGATTGACGATAGTTATTGCGACAGGATTCATCCCTCTCTCATTGCTGACCATAGCTTTGACGATGCTTCTATGGGAAAGCAGCCAGTAGATTGGAAAGAATATTGTGTGGAATACTGGAAAAAGAAAACTCCAGGAAGGAATGGATTGGTGCTTTGGCTTCCATGATATAACTGAAATAATGTTGAAAACAGCATTAAACACCATACAGTGAATCATTGAAACCAAAACCACCTTGGCAACATTTGCTTTGTTACTTTTTTAGATAAGATGATCCACATACAGAAGTGAGGAGCTGGGCTACCAAGAAGACCACCAAGATGCCCAAAAACGATGCAATGTCCTTATGGAAAAGGTACTCATGCTTTGCTTGGTGCTTAATCCCATTTTTAACATAATTTAAGTCATATGGCAGCAGCAGCAGCAGCTGCTACACCTTTCTATGTATTCCTAGAGTTTATGGAATCTGCCTGTGATATGCAACCTATCGGTTGAGTAAGTCAGAACTGTTAAGCAATATTCCCCACTTATTCAGCTACTGTGCTGGTTAATTAACCTTGTGACAGTCTACTGTGATCTTGCTAAAAATACAGGAATACCATTATCAATTCCAGAAGTATCACTTTCACAGAATGCACATTTAAAAGGTTAAAAATGGATCTAAAATTGCAAGTTCCAACTTGCTTTAGGCCATAGTTTTTCAACAAAGATGCAATATAGATCAAAAGATCAGACAACAGTTTTTGTGCAGTCTAGTCTTCATTAACACTTGCCTTCAGGTTAATAAGGAAAGTTATTATTGTTTGGTTCATAAGCAGTAAAGGCTACTTATATCATAGTCTAAAGATCTGAGAAACACAAGCTTTCTTATTTTCTTACATTAGATGACTGCCAAATAGAAGTGAAGGGCTGGGCTGTGAACATGACCACCAAGAAGCCCAAAAACTCTGCAGTTTCCAAATAGAAAAAAAGGTATTTAATGCTCTTTTGATAATTTCTTTTTTAGTGTTAATGTTTTTTGACATTTTCTTTGCTTAATAATCCATTTTCTTGAAAATGCACTGAATAACTCTATACAATAAAAGTATCAATGGGACTATCAAATTTTGTTCAGTACTGGAAATATATGTTCTATAACATTATTTTCAGATAACATGACCACATACAGCCTATGGGAAGCTGGGCTACCAAGAAGACCACAAAATACCCAAAAACAATGCAGTTTCCTTATGGAAAAGGTATTCCTGCTTTGGTTGATTTTCAGCCCCGTTTCAATATAATTCAACTCTTTACCACACAGTCCAAAGTTTTAACAACCCTGAGATAAAGACCTTGTAAAAACACTGTGTGAGAAGGAGAAGAAGCTGGTAACCAGCATTTTCTCCTTGTCTCACAATGTTTTCTACTCTTTAAAATGCAGATCTCATCATTTGAGCCCCTGTTATATTTTCATCCAAGAATGCTTTCAATTTCAACAAAGTTTCTTGTGCGGTAAAGAGTTGAGTAAAAAAATAGCAGCTGCTACACCTATCTGTGCATTTCTGCAACTACTATCTTGTGCTACATATACCTGTGATATGTAGCCCATGGATTGAGAGAATCGGAATTGTTAACCGTTTACCAAACAATCCCTGGTTTTCACCACCCTGGGAAAGAAGGCTTTTGAAAACAGAGAGAAAAGGAGAAAACCCTGGTAACAAGCATTTTCCTTTCCCCACAATGTTTTCTGCTGTATCAGAGAGCTTAAGCTCAATTGTACCAAATTTGAATTTGTTGTCTGCAGTGTTTTAAATTTGGAAGAGCCTTAAATTTTTCATTTGGGAAAGAGTTAAGCGACTAGCCCTACAATACTAATTTAGCTACCTGGCTGGATAGCTGTTTTTTTCACCGTTTCTGCACATTCTGAATCACGGGGAAAAAAGGACACTTATGTTGCAAGTTCAAGGTTGCTTGAGACCAGAGTATCTCAACTTAGATGCGATATAGATCAAAGATCAGATTGCATACTTTTTTTTTTCAGCAGTCTGATCTTAATCAATGCTGAACACAAATTTTACTGAATGGCTTGTAGGTGTTTTCAAGGTTAAATGTAGAGAATGGAAACTTCCTTCATTCTGCAAAAGATCCTCTTAAAAAGAAAGAAAACAGTCCAAGGAAACTGCTACCATTTCGCTTTTGAAAAGTAAAGGCTGAATTTCCAGTTATGTCAAGCTTAAAACGTGTGTGAAATATCTGTGTTGTTTTGTTACATTAGATGACCAGCTGACAGAAGTGAGGGACTGGGCTGTCAACATGACTACAACAAAGCCCCAAAACTCTGCAGTTTCCATATGGAAAAGGTATTTCTACATTTTTCATCATTTCTTCTGCAATGTTGTGTTTCCGGACAAACATATCTAGCAGTAAATCCATTTCACTGTAAATGCACTAAGTAAATCTTTACAACAAAAATATTGATGGTAGGAAAAAGAGGTAAATACCAAATTTTGTTTGATATGAAAAAAAAGTCTTCTTTACAACTTGAAGAGAGACACAATATCAAATTATGTCAAGTCTTAAAGACCTTGGGAACATTTGCTTTGTTATCTCTTCAATTAGATGAACCACAGACAGAGATGAGGAGCTGGGCTTCCAAGAAGACCACCAAGGTGCCCCAAAACAATGCAGTTTCCTTATGGAAAAGGTACTCTTGCTTTGATTGGTCCTTGACCGAATTTAACATTATTTAAGTACACTATATCAGTTGCTGCACCTGTCCATGCTTCCTTAGGTTTCTTATATCAGAGATTAGAACAGCATCCTTTCTTTACCGCTGGCTATTTTCCAACATAAACACTGTCTACACAATCATAGACATTGAGGAGGACAGGGGCTTGGACTAACAACCCCATGCTTATTAGTCATGTACACAATTGACTGAGTTTCCTGGCTGGGTTTTATGTATCTTAATGAAGTCCAACTCAGTTTTGTGGTTATCATTTTAAATCTTTTGTATTAATAAGTATACTTTAGCCTTGGTTGAAATAAATATGAATATATAGACCATAGTTTATTTGCCACTTAAACACAATGCAGATTTGAGGAAAAGTGGAAAGGACCTTGATTTACCACTAGTAAGCTTGAGCTGAATTGCCAAATAAGAAGCATTTGCAGACAACAAATCAACTGCAGCTCCAATTATGAAATTTCATTTCAGAAGGGTAGAAAACATTGTGGAAAATATAAAAAATGCTGGTTACCAGCATGTTCATTTCTCACAATGATTTCTAAAGCCTTTGTCCTCGGGGCTTATTTAAACCTGAAATTGTATAGTAATGGGTCAAAAAAGTCTTGTTTGATTTCAACAGTAGAGGACCCACCACGGAAGAGGGTGTACAGACTACCGCCGACAGAGACCTACCAAGGAAGAGGGTTTCGATAGTAGAGGACCTACCACGGAAGAGGGTGAACAGACTACTGCCAACAGAGACCTACCAAGGAAGACGGTGAACAGACTACCAACAACAGAGACCTACCAAGGAAGAGGGTAAACAATCTACTGGTGAAGATTTTTCATATGGTATTCATTTTCCTCTTTTTTTATACGCTCTCCATCATGTGACTATAGGAAGATGCTTATATGCATAGGTTAAAGCTAGGAGTTAACCACGGGAAGGTTTGTAGACAAGCTTTCCCTTTTTCAATGATTTCTTCTATGATAGAGTGTTTACACAAAAAATGTGGTGTGGGTTCTTTGATGAAAACTTCCTGGTCAGTTTTCATGATTGGATTCACTTTAACATCCATGCGGGAGATCCAATTTTGATGTTCCATACTTTTTTGTGTCTTAAGTTTCTTTGGTCTAAAACTGAGTGTAGTCTCTAGGAAAAAGTAATCATTTTATTCTGAAGAGGGATGTTGAAGTCAATACAAAAAACTTAGCATGGGTAATTGTTACAGCTAGAAACATGATTGCATGCCCAAGGTGGTCAAGCTAGTACTGTTGTGGCTCACTGTTGTATCACAGAACTGGTCAGAAATAATGTTCGCTTTATGGGTCATCAGTAAAGGAAGGGATATAGGGCCTTAAGCTCTTTCTTTTGCATTTTAAGAAATGTAGAGTTATGTTGTGCTACAAGTCTGCCTATGATATGCAGCCCATGGATTAAGTAAGTCAGGATTGATAAGCAACTTTCTCATCCAGAAAAAACAAAGGGTAAGCTCTAACGAGTTGGGTTCGAACCGCATTGTAATTCATGTTCATGCTACTTATTTTTGCCTTTCTTTGTTGTGTGTGTGTGTATGTTGGGTTTGGGGTGTTCTGCAACACTCCCGGGGTTGGGGAGATTTGTTTTTCTTTCTTTTTCCAGAAATTTCAGAATAGATGAACCACGGAAGATTGTCTGTGAACAGACTTACGATGTGCTGGGAAGACGCTCTGCTGACGGAAGTGTGAAGAGATGACAGTGAAACCAAAAACATGGCAAAGCTTGCCACTGGCAAAGGTAAAGCGCAGTTACTTACTTCTACTGCCTATATTTTCGAGACATCTCTTTTTTCAATTCCAGTTCTATAGCAGTTTTAAAAATCAAAACAACAAAAATTCCAGGCTGTTTACTTAAAAATTTCTCCTACAAAAGTCTGAAGTTTAGACAGCATGGCTCAAACAATTCTAACAAAGGGGTCTCAAGTTCCAGTCTATGCTCCACTGAGTTCTTTTCCACAGTGATTGTCATTTATTAGGGTTTCTTTTTCTCTCCTATCAAAGAGGTGGAAAAAGGAAATTGGAGAACATGCCTGCTGTGAAATGTCTATAGTGCATTAAAAAAATTAGGTAACTACGGGGAATGAATATTTTTAACGAAGATATTGGAAGAAAATGAAGTCATTTGACACATTTTGCTTGTTGAGAAGTCAAGTCCAAAAAGACCTTTGCCAAGCTCCAGTAGCTCTGTGGGTAGCGTACAGGACTTGAGAGAAGGACATTGCTGGTTCGATCCCCGTCTCAGCCAATTTCTTTCAAAGGATTGACGATAGTTATTGCGACAGGATTCATCCCTCTCTCATTGCTGACCATAGCTTCGACGATGCTTCTATGGGAAAGCAGCCAGTAGATTGGAAAGAATATTGTGTGGAATACTGGAAAAAGAAAACTCCAGGAAGGAATGGATTGGTGCTTTGGCTTCCATGATATAACTGAAATAATGTTGAAAACAGCATTAAACACCATACAGTGAATCATTGAAACCAAAACCACCTTGGCAACATTTGCTTTGTTACTTTTTTAGATAAGATGATCCACATACAGAAGTGAGGAGCTGGGCTACCAAGAAGACCACCAAGATGCCCAAAAACGATGCAATGTCCTTATGGAAAAGGTACTCATGCTTTGCTTGGTGCTTAATCCCATTTTAAACATAATTTAAGTCATATGGCAGCAGCAGCAGCAGCTGCTACACCTTTCTATGTATTCCTAGAGTTTATGGAATCTGCCTGTGATATGCAAACTATGGGTTGAGTAAGTCAGAACTGTTAAGCAATATTCCCCACTTATTCAGCTACTGTGCTGGTTAATTAACCTTGTGACAGTCTACTGTGATCTTGCTAAAAATACAGGAATACCATTATCAATTCCAGAAGTATCACTTTCACAGAATGCACATTTAAAAGGTTAAAAATGGATCTAAAATTGCAAGTTCCAACTTGCTTTAGGCCATAGTTTTTCAACAAAGATGCAATATAGATCAAAAGATCAGACAACAGTTTTTGTACAGTCTAGTCTTCATTAACACTTGCCTTCAGGTTAATAAGGAAAGTTATTATTGTTTGGTTCATAAGCAGTAAAGGCTACTTATATCATAGTCTAAAGATCTGAGAAACACAAGCTTTCTTATTTTCTTACATTAGATGACTGCCAAATAGAAGTGAAGGGCTGGGCTGTGAACATGACCACCAAGAAGCCCAAAAACTCTGCAGTTTCCAAATAGAAAAAAAGGTATTTAATGCTCTTTTGATAATTTCTTTTTTAGTGTTAATGTTTTTTGACATTTTCTTTGCTTAATAATCCATTTTCTTGAAAATGCACTGAATAACTCCTATAGAATAAAAGTATCAATGGGACTATCAAATTTTGTTCAGTACTGGAAATATATGTTCTATAACATTATTTTCAGATAACATGACCACATACAGCCTATGGGAAGCTGGGCTACCAAGAAGACCACAAAATGCCCAAAAACAATGCAGTTTCCTTATGGAAAAGGTATTCCTGCTTTGGTTGATTTTCAGCCCCGTTTCAATATAATTCAACTCTTTACCACACAGTCCAAAGTTTTAACAACCCTGAGATAAAGACCTTGTAAAAACACTGTGTGAGAAGGAGAAGAAGCTGGTAACCAGCATTTTCTCCTTGTCTCACAATGTTTTCTACTCTTTAAAATGCAGATCTCATCATTTGAGCCCCTGTTATATTTTCATCCAAGAATGCTTTCAATTTCGACAAAGTTTCTTGTGCGGTAAAGAGTTGAGTAAAAAAATAGCAGCTGCTACACCTATCTGTGCATTTCTGCAACTACTATCTTGTGCTACATATACCTGTGATATGTAGCCCATGGATTGAGAGAATCGGAATTGTTAACCGTTTACCAAACAATCCCTGGTTTTCACCACCCTGGGAAAGAAGGCTTTTGAAAACAGAGAGAAAAGGAGAAAACCCTGGTAACAAGCATTTTCCTTTCCCCACAATGTTTTCTGCTGTATCAGAGAGCTTAAGCTCAATTGTACCAAATTTGAATTTGTTGTCTGCAGTGTTTTAAATTTGGAAGAGCCTTAAATTTTTCATTTGGGAAAGAGTTAAGCGACTAGCCCTACAATACTAATTTAGCTACCTGGCTGGATAGCTGTTTTTTTCACCGTTTCTGTACATTCTGAATCACGGGGAAAAAAGGACACTTATGTTGCAAGTTCAAGGTTGCTTGAGACCAGAGTATCTCAACTTAGATGCGATATAAATCAAAGATCAGATTGCATACTTTTTTTTTTCAGCAGTCTGATCTTAATCAATGCTGAACACAAATTTTACTGAATGGCTTGTAGGTGTTTTCAAGGTTAAATGTAGAGAATGGAAACTTCCTTCATTCTGCAAAAGATCCTCTTAAAAAGAAAGAAAACAGTCCAAGGAAACTGCTACCATTTTGCTTTTGAAAAGTAAAGGCTGAATTTCCAGTTATGTCAAGCTTAAAATGTGTGTGAAATATCTGTGTTGTTTTGTTACATTAGATGACCAGCTGACAGAAGTGAGGGACTGGGCTGTCAACATGACTACAACAAAGCCCCAAAACTCTGCAGTTTCCATATGGAAAAGGTATTTCTACATTTTTCATAATTTCTTCTCCAATGTTGTGTTCCCGGACAAACATATCTAGCAGTAAATCCATTTCACTGTAAATGCACTAAGTAAATCTTTACAACAAAAATATTGATGGTAGGAAAAGGAGGTAACTACTAAATTTTGTTTGATATGAAAAAAAAGTCTTCTTTACAACTTGAAGAGAGACACAATATCAAATTATGTCAAGTCTTAAAGACCTTGGGAACATTTGCTTTGTTATCTCTTCGATTAGATGAACCACAGACAGAGATGAGGAGCTGGGCTTCCAAGAAGACCACCAAGGTGCCCCAAAACAATGCAGTTTCCTTATGGAAAAGGTACTCTTGCTTTGATTGATCCTTGACCGAATTTAACATTATTTAAGTACACTATATCAGTTGCTGCACCTGTCCATGCTTCCTTAGGTTTCTTATATCAGAGATTAGAACAGCATCCTTTCTTTACCGCTGGCTATTTTCCAACATAAACACTGTCTACACAATCATAGACATTGAGGAGGACAGGGGCTTGGACTAACAACCCCATGCTTATTAGTCATGTACACAATTGACTGAGTTTCCTGGCTGGGTTTTATGTATCTTAATGAAGTCCAACTCAGTTTTGTGGTTATCATTTTAAATCTTTTGTATTAATAAGTATACTTTAGCCTTGGTTGAAATAAATATGAATATATAGACCATAGTTTATTTGCCACTTAAACACAATGCAGATTTGAGGAAAAGTGGAAAGGACCTTGATTTACCACTAGTAAGCTTGAGCTGAATTGCCAAATAAGAAGCATTTGCAGACAACAAATCAACTGCAGCTCCAATTATGAAATTTCATTTTAGAAGGGTAGAAAACATTGTGGAAAATATAAAAAATGCTGGTTACCAGCATGTTCATTTCTCACAATGATTTCTAAAGCCTTTGTCCTCGGGGCTTATTTAAACCTGAAATTGTATAGTAATGGGTCAAAAAAGTCTTGTTTGATTTCAACAGTAGAGGACCCACCACAGAAGAGGGTGTACAGACTACCGCCAACAGAGACCTACCAAGGAAGAGGGTTTCGATAGTAGAGGACCTACCACGGAAGAGGGTGAACAGACTACTGCCAACAGAGACCTACCAAGGAAGACGGTGAACAGACTACCAACAACAGAGACCTACCAAGGAATTGGGTAAACAATCTACTGGTGAAGATTTTTCATATGGTATTCATTTTCCTCTTTTTTTATACGCTCTCCATCATGTGACTATAGGAAGATGCTTATATGCATAGGTTAAAGCTAGGAGTTAACCACGGGAAGGTTTGTAGACAAGCTTTCCCTTTTTCAATGATTTCTTCTACGATAGAGTGTTTACACAAAAAATGTGGTGTGGGTTCTTTGATGAAAACTTCCTGGTCAGTTTTCATGATTGGATTCACTTTAACATCCATGCGGGAGATCCAATTTGGATGTTCCATACTTTTTTGTGTCTATAGTTTCTTTGGTCTAAAACTGAGTGTAGTCTCTAGGAAAAAGTAATCATTTTATTCTGAAGAGGGATGTTGAAGTCAATACAAAAAACTTAGCATGGGTAATTGTTACAGCTAGAAACATGATTGCATGCCCAAGGTGGTCAAGCTAGTACTGTTGTGGCTCACTGTTGTATCACAGAACTGGTCAGAAATAATGTTCGCTTTATGGGTCATCAGTAAAGGAAGGGATATAGGGCCTTAAGCTCTTTCTTTTGCATTTTAAGAAATGTAGAGTTATGTTGTGCTACAAGTCTGCCTATGATATGCAGCCCATGGATTAAGTAAGTCAGGATTGATAAGCAACTTTCTCATCCAGAAAAAACAAAGGGTAAGCTCTAACGAGTTGGGTTCGAACCGCATTGTAATTCATGTTCATGCTACTTATTTTTGCCTTTCTTTGTTGTGTGTGTGTGTATGTTGGGTTTGGGGTGTTCTGCAACACTCCCGGGATTGGGGAGATTTGTTTTTCTTTCTTTTTCCAGAAATTTCAGAATAGATGAACCACGGAAGATTGTGTGTGAACAGACTTACGATGTGCTGGGAAGACGCTCTGAAATGCCTGCTGTGAAATGTCTATAGTGCATTAAAAAAATTAGGTAACTACGTGAAATGAATATTTTTAACGAAGATATTGGAAGAAAATGAAGTCATCCGACACATTTTGCTTGTTGAGAAGTCAAGTCCAAAAAGACCTTTGCCAAGCTCCAGTAGCTCTGTGGGTAGCGTACAGGACTTGAGAAAAGGACATTGCCGGTTCGATCCCCGTCTCGGCCAATTTCTTTCAAAGGATTGACGATAGTTATTGCGACAGGATTCATCCCTCTCTCATTGCTGACCATAGTTTCGACGATGCTTCTATGGGAAAGCAGCCAGTAGATTGGAAAGAATATTGTGTGGAATACTGGAAAAAGAAAACTCCAGGAAGGAATGAATTGGTGCCTTGGCTTTTATGATGTAACTGAAATAATGTTGAAAATAGCATTAAACACCATACAGTGAATCATTGAAACCAAAACCACCTTGGCAACATTTGCTTTGTTACTTTTTTAGATAAGATGATCCACATACAGAAGTGAGGAGCTGGGCTACCAAGAAGACCACCAAGATGCCCAAAAACGATGCAATGTCCTTATGGAAAAGGTACTCATGCTTTGCTTGGTGCTTAATCCCATTTTTAACATAATTTAAGTCATATGGCAGCAGCAGCAGCAGCTGCTACACCTTTCTATGTATTCCTGGAGTTTATGGAATCTGCCTATGATATGCAACCTATGGGTTGAGTAAGTCAGAATTGTTAAGCAATATTCCCCACTTATTCAGCTACTGTGCTGGTTAATTAACCTTGTGACAGTCTACTGTGATCTTGCTAAAAATACAGGAATACCATTATCAATTCCAGAAGTATCACTTTCACAGAATGCACATTTAAAAGGTTAAAAATGGATCTAAAATTGCAAGTTCCAACTTGCTTTAGGCCGTAGTTTTTCAACAAAGATGCAATATAGATCAAAAGATCAGACAACAGTTTTTGTGCAGTCTAGTCTTCATTAACACTTGCCTTCAGGTTAATAAGGAAAGTTATTATTGTTTGGTTCATAAGCAGTAAAGGCTACTTATATCATATTCTAAAGATCTGAGAAACACAAGCTTTCTTATTTTCTTACATTAGATGACCGCCAAATAGAAGTGAAGGGCTGGGCTGTGAACATGACCACCAAGAAGCCCAAAAACTCTGCAGTTTCCAAATAGAAAAAAAGGTATTTAATGCTCTTTTGATTTTGATAATTTCTTTTTTAGTGTTAATGTTTTTTGACATTTTCTTTGCTTAATAATCCATTTTCTTGAAAATGCACTGAATAACTCTATACAATAAAAGTATCAATGGGACTATCAAATTTTGTTCAGTACTGGAAATATATGTTCTATAACATTATTTTCAGATAACATGACCACATACAGCCTATGGGAAGCTGGGCTACCAAGAAGACCACAAAATGCCCGAAAACAATGCAGTTTCCTTGTGGAAAAGGTATTCCTGCTTTGGTTGATTTTCAGCCCCGTTTCAATATAATTCAACTCTTTACCACACAGTCCAAAGTTTTAACAACCCTGAGATAAAGACCTTGTAAAAACACTGTGTAAGAAGGAGAAGAAGCTGGTAACCAGCATTTTCTCCTTGTCTCACAATGTTTTCTACTCTTTAAAATGCAGATCTCATCATCTGAGCCCCTGTTATATTTTCATCCAAGAATGCTTTCAATTTCGACAAAGTTTCTTGTGCGGTAAAGAGTTGAGTAAAAAAAATAGCAGCTGCTACACCTATCTGTGCATTTCTGCAACTACTATCTTGTGCTACATATACCTGTGATATGTAGCCCATGGATTGAGAGAATCGGAATTGTTAACCGTTTACCAAACAATCCCTGGTTTTCACCACCCTGGGAAAGAAGGCTTTTGAAAACAAAGTGAGAAAAGGAGAAAACCCTGGTAACAAGCATTTTCCTTTCCCCACAATGTTTTCTGCTGTATCAGAGAGCTTAAGCTCAATTGTACCAAATTTGAATTTGTCGTCTGCAGTGTTTTAAATTTGGAAGAGCCTTAAATTTTTCATCTGGGAAAGAGTTAAGCGACTAGCCCTACAATAATAATTTAGCTACCTGGCTGGACAGCTGTTTTTTTCACCGTTTCTGCACATTCTGAATCACAGGGAAAAAAGGACACTTATGTTGCTAGTTCAAAGTTGCTTGAGACCAGAGTATCTCAACTTAGATGCAATATAGATCAAAGATCAGATTGCATACTTTTTTTTTTCAGCAGTCTGATCTTAATCAAGGCTGAGCACAAATTTTACTGAATGGCTTGTAGGTGTTTTCAAGGTTAAATGTAGAGAATGGAAACTTCCTTCATTCTGCAAAAGATCCTCTTAAAAAGAAAGAAAACAGTCCAAGGAAACTGCTACCATTTTGCTTTTGAAAAGTAAAGGCTGAATTTCCAGTTATGTCAAGCTTAAAACGTGTGTGAAATATCTGTGTTGTTTTGTTACATTAGATGACCAGCTGACAGAAGTGAGGGACTGGGCTGTCAACATGACTACAACAAAGCCCCAAAACTCTGCAGTTTCCATATGGAAAAGGTATTTCTGCATTTTTCATCATTTCTTCTGCTATGTTGTGTTTCCGGAGAAACACATCTAGCAGTGAATCCATTTCCCTGTAAATGCGCTAAGTACATCTTTACAACAAAAATATTGATAGTAGGAAAAAGAGGTAAAATTTTGTTTGATATGAAAAAAAAGTCTTCTTTACAACTTGAAGAGAGACACAATATCAAATTATGTCAAGTCTTAAAGACCTTGGAAACATTTGCTTTGTTATTTCTTCGATTAGATGAACCACAGACAGAGATGAGGAGCTGGGCTTCCAAGAAGACCACCAAGGTGCCCCAAAACAATGCAGTTTCCTTATGGAAAAGGTACTCTTGCTTTGATTGATCCTTGACCCAATTTAACATTATTTAAAGGACCAAATTTAACATTAAGTAAAGTATATCAGTTGCTGCACCTGTCCATGCTTCCTTAGGTTTCTTATATCAGAAATTAGAACAGCATCCTTTCTTTACCGCTGGCTATTTTCCAACATAAACACTGTCTACACAATCATTGACATTGAGGAGGACAGGGGCTTGGACTAACAACCCCATGCTTATTAGTCATGTACACAATTGACGGAGTTTCCTGGCTGGGTTTTATGTATCTTAATGAAGTCCAACTCAGTGTTGAGGTTATCATTTTAAATCTTTTGTATTAATAAGTATAGTTTAGCCTTGGTTGAAATAAATATGAATATATAGACCATAGTTTATTTGCCATATAAATAGTGCCTTTCTAAAGTCATAGTTCAGTAGTGGATGGTATAGATCCAAGATCAGACTACACATTCGTATAATCTGATGTCTTCTACACCATCCCCTAATATTTTGGACTCCATCAGAAAAGGAAGACATTCTGGTCAACTGTTTTCAAAAGTTATCCACCACAGGATTGTAAAAGAACTGGATAGAAATCCTTCTTTGATAAAGGGTTAACCATTAAAGCCCCTTTCATGACTATAGTTACCCTTGCAGCCTGTGTAGATCCAAATCAGCATGCAGACTGCACAAAACGTGCAGTCTGATCTCTGATCATAGATGAAAGGAATCTTCAAATTGCAAATTTAGGGTCTTATTTCTAGACTGAAAATGTCTGTTGTGTTTTTGTGGTGCTCTAATGGTTGACTAAAATTAATACTGTCTTTTTCAGATGTAACACCCAAGATCAAGTACTCTTAGAGCCGATTGTCTGTTAAACTGAGTTTTCCAGAGTGAAATAAAAGATTGTTTCTTTGTTATTTTGTCATTTGCATTTTCATTCCATTTTCAATTTCCTTGTACCACAAAAGCCTTTTTCTGTCAGGGTCAATAAAACAAAATTCCAGCCTTTTCCAAATTGGAAGTATTTCCAAATGACTAAATATACATTCTGAAAACGAGAAATTTGTCTTTCAAAAGGGCAGGAAACATTTTGAGAAAAGGAGAGCAGGCTGGTTACCAGCAAAATATATTTTCATAACCCTTCTCCTGTACAGTCATTAAGTTGGGTTGATTGAATGAATGAGGTTTTAGGCCATTTACACCATCGAGTCAAATCACGGCAACAACTCAAATACTCATTTATTTCATGGGTTTCACCAGTACTACGCGAGGGCTCTGAAGTGTCTTGCCCAAGGACACCCAACAAAAAGCCCAGTGGATCCAGTGAGGCTTGAACCTGGGACCTCCATGTCACACCCAAGTCCTACACTTTACCACTGAGCCACGCAGAGCCCCTCATTAAGTTGGAACTGTTCATTAAAGGATTAACCCTTTACCACACATTGCAGACTTTTAACAGCCATGAGAAAGAAGCCTTTTGAAAACATTGTGGGAAAAGGAGAAAATGCTGGTAACCAGCACATGCTCCTTTCCCCACAATATTTTCTACCCTATCAAAGAAAAATTGCATCATTTGAGCCACATTGAAATTGTCTTCTGCAAATGCTTTCAATTTGGACAGGTCTAAATTTCAATGTGTGGTATAGGGTTAAGCAAGAATAAGTACTGTCCTTTTAAGATGCAACACCTGAGATCCAGGACTTTCAGACTTGGTTGTCTGTATAAAAAATAGTGCTTTCCAGAGTGAAATTAGTTGTGAACTCTTTACCACCTGATTTTAATGACCCTGAGGAATAAGGCTTTTGAAAACCTTTTTGAATGTGTTCTACCCTTTTAACCCTTTACCACAGTATCCCAAGTTTTATAACCCTCACGATAAAGGCTTTTGAAAATATTGTGGGAAAAGTATTATGTTGCCGCTAGTGGCATTGGTGGCTGTGCATAACTCCATGTCAAAGAATTTACTCATATTTTTCTCATATTTTTCTCTTCTCTAGCACTCTTTTACTCTTGTTAACCCTTTACCACACAATACCAAACTTTAGAAATACCACAACAAAGGCACAATTGACCACATTGTAGGGAAAGAAGAAAAAAACTGATAGCCAGCATTTTTTCCTCAAAAATTTAAATTTGTTTTAACAGCATGTTCACTTTTTCCACAATTTTTTCAAAGAAAATTTCATAAACTGAGCTAATTCAGTTTATGGTCTGCATTTGCTTTCAATGAAAAAGACACTAAAATTTACTTGTCACAGACAGGGATAACCCTTTACCGCACAATGTCGCCTTTTGACGCCCCTGGGAAAGAAGCCTATTGAAAACATTGTGAGAAAAGGAGTAAATGCTGGTAACCAGCATTTTCTCCTTCTTCCACAATGTTTTCTACCCCATCAAAGAAAAATTGCACCATTTGAGCCACATGGCAATTGTTGTCTGCAAATGCTTTCAATTTGGACAAGGCTAAAACTTTGTCATCTGGTAAAGGGTTAAATATACATATACAGAGGGTAATTTTGCAGACACATAACACCATCAAATGACAAAATTTTAGACTTGTCCAAACTGAAAGCATTCGCAGATTAAATGTGGCTAATATGATGATTGCGACCTTTAAAGGGTAGAAAGCATTGTGAGAAAAGGAGAACTTCCTGATAACAAGAATTTTCTCCTTTTCCCATGCCTTCAAAAACACAAGAGGGCCATGATGGCCCTGTATCGCTCCACTGGCTTATAAATATAAACCATGAAGAGAAGTCTTCACAATATAAGCCCTTATAAAACTTTGACCCCATGGCTACAGTCGGACTAAATGGGGAATATGTGTATTAGAAGAATAACATGCCAAATTTGGGAGTTCTTGGCCTTATGGCTAGTAACAAGAGAGTTTGTGAACTTTTTACTCCATAAACCCATGTAAAACTTGTGACCCCTGGTGTAGGGCCAAACTTGATCCTAGGGCTGTAAACTGGGCCCTCTTTGTAGTTGTCCACTAGATAATGCTATAATTATGCAAAATTTGGTAGCCTAAGCCTTATGACTATGTACACCAAGATTTAAAAGTTTTCCCTATGTAAGCCTATGTAAATCTTGTGAACCCCCCCCCCCCCAGCATGAGGCCAAATTGACCCCAGGACTATAATTTGGGCACTTTTGGTAGACCCCAACTAGATCAAGCTAAATGCTGAATTTGGTAGCTCTAGGCCTTATGGCTAGGTACAGGAAGATTTTTAAAGTTTTCTTTATATAAGCCTATGTAAAACTTGTGACCCCTGGGGCAGAGCCAATTTTAACCCCAGGGCTATAATTTCAAGAAACATGATAGAGGTTTACTACATAAAGCTACATGCCAAATTTGGTAGCCCTGTGCTTTATGGTTTCAGACAAGAAGATTTTTAAAGTTTTCTCTATATAAGCCTATGTAAAACTTGTGACCCCTGGGGCAGAGCCAATTTTGACCCCAGGGCTATAATTTCAAGAAACATGATAGAGGTCTACTACATAAAGCTACATGCCAAATTTGGTATCCCTATGCCCTATGGTTTCAGAGAAGAAGATTTTCAAAGATTTCCAATATTTTTCAGTTTTGTTGCCATGGCAACCAGAGTTTTTGAAGGAATCAAATTCTTTCAAGAAATTCTGAAGAGGACCATGGCAGGATCATTTCTGTGAAGTTTCATGAAAATTGGATGGGTAGTTTCAGAGAAGAAGATGTTTGAAATAAAAGTTAACGCATGGACGGACGGACGCATGCACGCACGCACAGACGGACCGACGGATGGACGGACGCACGACGGACACCAGGCCATGACATAAGCCCGCTGGCCTTCGGCCAGTGGAGCTAAAAAACAATACAAGTTGTTTGTGTGTTGTATGTTGGTTAATGCCACTTTCAACAATTATTTCAGTTATATCATGGAGGCCAATGCACCTATCCATGTGTTCCTGGAGTTTCCTTTACCAGTACTCAGCACAATATTCCTCCAAAGCCCCTGGCTGCTTTTCCACATAACTATCAATGAAACAATGATCAACAGTGAAAGAGGAATGAATCGTGTCACAATGACTATCATCAATCCTTGGAAAGAAATTGCCTGAGCCGGGGATCGAACCAGCGACCTCCTGTTCTCAAGTCCTGTACGCTACAGATTGAGCTACTGGGGCCCAGCAAAAACCAATATGAAGATTCCAATCTTTAATAGGGTAAAAAACATTGTCGGAAAAGGAGAAAATGCTGGCTACCAGCATTTTCTTCTTTTTCTGATGTTTTCGAAAGGCTTCTTACTCACGTTCATTAGACCTCATGATTGACAGGTAGAGGGTTAAAGGTATTCTGGTACATAATCTTCTCAGTATGTCTCCATGGCATTTGTTGATTTTGTAAATAGGTTTTAAAGTTCCCTAGCTACTCATTTAGAGCCAAATATAGAAATGTGTTTATATCAGTATATCAGCTATATCTCTGACCCCAAAGAACGTAAAAAGTTTCAGATTTGTTCTTGGAAATGAATCTTGGGTCAGGAGAAAATTACGTATCATCAAAATTGTAAACAATGGGGGAAATCATGTTTGTTTTTTCACCAGAGTCATTTGCATATATACCCCCATATAAAAATAGAAAGCTACTTGTTGTTTCAACATGGCACAATTGTCAATTTGTAGGATCATGCCTTTTCTCTTTCTTTCAACAAAAAATGCTAAATAGCAATTTACATATATATGAAAATTACATTTCTGCTGTCTTTGAAATCATTCCACTGCACTCTCGATATAAAACTCCAACATCCTTGAGTAAATTGCTGTTGGGTTCATGTGACAGATTGTTGGGACAGTATACCTGTGTAGAGTATCTCAACTCGACTTTCCAGCCCCATGAATATGCAAGGTGAAAGACATACACAGTTACATGACAAAAGCATTATGCGATATCCTCGACTGAACAAGTAGATAGCCGCCAAATCTGAAATTGCATTTCCTACCTGTCGTAATCTATGCAATCTCGCAATCGCCAGGTGTAATATTTGTCATGAGGCCACAAGAATTACTATGGTTTGATAAATTACTGATGCAATGGGATATATTTGGCTTAAAATCAGTATTGATGAAACTTTATAACTAATCTAGAAGCAACCTTCATCAATATGAAAACAACAACTCATGGTACCTAAAGTTATATTGTTGGTTGGTTGTATTGGAGTTTCACACCGTTTTAACAGCTTAGGTCCTGTCAGTGCACCTACACACGTGTTCCTAGCTTTCTCACTCCATTACTGACACAACTTTCTTTGCAAGTCACTCCATTACTGACACAACTTTCTTTCCGAGTCACTACCTTTCTCATGTATCGGAGGAGAGAGGTGAAAAGTCGCCCAAAAAAGAAAAGTTGCCTCAACCCGGAATCGAACCCACGACCACCAGGTTATGAGTCAGATATGCTAACCATTGAACTACCCAGCTGGGCCTAAAGTTATATTCAAATGAAACAAAAGCTAAAGGATATTCTGATGTTTTGATACTAATAAGGTATTTTGTGATTCATCCAATCTTCCAAGTTATTTTGTCTCTGAAATTAATGTTTGCTAAAAAAAAACATATGAGCCATTCTCTGTGAAAAGGGGACTTAATGCATCTACAAAAAGTATCGACCAAAGGCATCCTGCGCAATTTGCACAGACTGACCTGGCCCAAAACTTTTTGTTATTGGTCCATTTTCTGCAGCTGAAAGGACCAGTTTACCTCATAGTACAGTCAGTTTTAATACAAAACAGATTTTATGGATCCATAATACTGTGATGACTTGCTTGGTATTATGCATCAGGGATCTATGCATTCAGCATAGCTCATTTCTTATGAATTTAACAGGTGAATGAAATGATTAAATTTGTTACAAAATATAGTTTTGACTTTGGTTACCATGGCAACAAACATAAACAAGAAAGTCATGATGGCGCTGTATTGCTCCATTGGCTTTTATCCCCTTACCACACAATTCGGAGTCTTAATGACCCTGAACGAGAAGGCATTTGAACACATTGTGGGAAAAGGAGAAAATGTTGTCAAATGGCATTTTCTCATTTTCCTACAATGTTTCCTACCCTATTAAAGACAAAAATAATTATTCAAACTACATTTTTCTGGTTGTCTGCAATGGCTTTTAATTTAGATTTGGTCCAGTCCTAAAAAATTATTAAAGAGTAAAATAAACATATCAAGCACTGAAGTGGCATTTACAAACAGCATAAAAAGTCTGTATGGCATTAATCTTAGCCTACATGGAAAAAAAGACCCCCTCCCCCACACCCACGAAAAAAAAGTTGTATCTTTTTCAAATGGAAAGATAGTGTCCTTGAATACATGCAGGTTTTCTAAATGGCATGAAAGGTTAAGTGCTGTAACAAAAAACTGAATGACAGCAACCTTATTGTATATTAAATATTCCACCTATCTGAGGATAACTATTAGCATCAAAACAAATCACTCTCCCTAAAAACTGAACATTTTCTACACAAAGAAACTTGCATACCTAACACCAATCATGTACTAGTGCAGTTTGACAATCAAGGGAGGTAAATAGTAACAAACTGATATACTTATATCAGGAGTTATTTCCCTTGATCACTATATAATCTTCATCTTTATAGACCCATGTTAAACTTGCAATCCCCGGGATGGGGCCAATTTTGACCCCAGGGCTATAATTTTGACAACATTTGATAGAGGTCTATTAAATGAAGCTACATGCCAAATTGAGTAGCCCTAGGCCTTGTTTCGGAGAAGAAGATTTTCGAAGATTTCCAATATTTTTCAGTTGTGTTGCCATGGCAACCGGACTTTTACAGGAATCAAATTCTTTTTTAAAAATTCTGAAAAGGACCAAAGCAGGATCATATCTGTGAAGTTTGATAAAAAATGGAAGGGTAGTTTCAGAGATATTTGAAATAAAATTGCATGCATGCACGATGGATACAGGACCATGACATAAGCCTGCTTGCCTTCGGCCAGTGGAGCTAAAATTAAAAGTCTTATACAGCTTTACATTCTGCACTATAATTTGTATAACAGCAGCCAAACAGTCCATGATAGGCCATTTAGGGGAAATTTAGTGACATTGACCTGGGCCTGTAGTCTACATCATCTGTAACACTGATGAAATGAAGTTGCGCTCTGCATCTTAACCGTTTACCACACAATATTTGGCCTTTGAAAATATCCAGGAAAAAGGAGAAATGCAGGTAACAAGCAATTTCTCCTTCTACAACAAAGATTTTTTGACCTTTCATTAGTTTATGGAACCCTTATAACTCTTTATTCTTTAGAAAACGACAGGCCAAATGGTAATAGGTAGCAATCACAGCAATATCAGTCTTTAGAAATGAACACAATCACATTTGATTCTTCATTTCAACACATGTAGATGTGGTTTTTATTAAGAAAAAACAACCATTTAACTTTTTACCAAATGACAAAATTGTAGACTACTCCAAATTGAAAGCATTTGCAGACGACAAATTAAATGCGACTTAAAAATTGAAATTTGTTATACGACGGGAGGAAAACTTTGTGGGAAAAGGAAAAAATGCTGGTTACCAGCATTTTCTCCTTTTCCCACAATGTTTTCAAAAGGCTTCCTTTTTAGTTAAAAGTCGGGATTGTGTGGTACAGAGTTAAGTACATTGCACTAATAGATATCATTTTTCCCCACCAGTTAACCCATTACTACACAATCCAGAGTTTGAACAACCACAAGATAGACGGCTTCAGAAAACAGTTATGGAAAAGGAGAAACTGCTAGTTACCAGTAAGTTCTCTTTTTCCAACAACATTTTCTACCCTTTCCAAGACAAATTCTGTCCTTCGAGCGATAGTTACTTTGTCCTCTGCAATGCTTTCAATATTGACAAGTTTAAAACTGTGTCGTCTGGTAAAGGGTTAAGGGTCAAGAGGGTGCCGATTCACATACTGTAGTATGTAATTCACGTATAATTTCTACATCACGCTTAAAAATTATTCAGCGCTAAAGTGCATACAGGCACTGTAAAAAGTATGCACCATACAAAAAGGAAAGTAATTACATACACTGCACATACAAAATAAATACAATTTTGTATTCCTTGCCCAACTAAAAAAAAAACAACAAATTTGTATACAACAGAGGTTATCTCCCTTGTAAGTGGGAAACTGGCTTTGTTCTCAACATAACTGGTACCCATTGTATCTCCCGTAACCATCTGATACTAAGATCGACAACAGGCTGCAAGTTTATTTTAAGCATACAGCAGATTACCAAATATTTTCACTATGGATGCATTTTGCAGCTCCATTTTTTTTAAGATGCAAAAATCTGCCTTATTTACAGGAAATCTTATAATAAATTTTCTTTGAAAATTAACGTGAACCACAGTTTTTGGTAAATACACCCTTTTTGACACATGACAGCTAAACTAGCAGCCCTTGAGGGCCTGAATTGCTCTTCTGGCAGTGATTTTGCTTAAATTGGGAGTGGGGGGATGTTGTTGCAACAGAGCTTGAACCCACTAAGACAACATAAGTAAGCATGGTGAAATGAACAAATGGTGAAAAAAAAATAAAATACAATTTCTCAAACCAACTGTTTGAAATCCAGCCAGTTTTGACAGGGTTTCATTTCTGACCGTATTAAACAATCCCTACAAGTTTCAAAGAAATGTGGCTCATAATGTAGACAGTGTTGAGTAAACAGTAAGTCATCAAATGGCTGCTTTTCCTAAACTGATTGCCAGATTTTCTTCATTTTTAATAGAGTTTAATCCCTTGATGATACAAATATTCTGTGCAAGTTTCAAAGAAATTGGATCAAAAATGCGGACTTTCATTGAGTAACCAGGAAATATAAATTTTAAACTTTAAATGGCTACTTTTCCCCTTAACCCATTCCCGTTCAATAACGCCTTTTGACGCCCCTATCTCATTTGAACAATGCCGCCTTTTGACGCCCCTACCTTATCTGAACAATAACGCTTTTTGACGCCCTTATCGTATCTGAACAAGACCGCCTTTTGACGCCTCCGGTGTTCAATAGCAAAATACTCGGTTGTTTGAAAGGCAAGAATTTCGTCGAAGTCATGAATAGTAAGTTTAATTTATTATCTTTAAAAGGAATTTAAAAAAAAATACACTTTATTCTTGAAAAAAAATAGTAATTTACGAAAGAAGTGAGCAGGGGTTGAAATTGTAAACACACGCTTACCGTGGACGCTTGGTTAAGATTTTCACCTGAATCCACAAGATTTTCTCAAAAATCAAGCATTGCTTTCAAATGAAATCCTTCCTTTGTTTTTCACCAGTAATATTCCTCATTAACTGTTAGTAATTTAATCCATCTTCGACTCGATATGCTAGCAGAATGCAGTCGAATAAAATTGTGTCAGCAGCCATCATGGCAGCAAAAACACGAATCAAAGTACTTTGACTACTACATGATCGAAGCCTTTTAGCCAACCGAGAGAAATTAATCGACCGTGATCAGACTGCGTATTTCACTTAGAACATCTCTTGCTCTCACGACCTTTTTAAATCAGAACTAATTTTACCCTTTCCCACACAATCACTTGTTTTTGCGACGAAAATGAAAACATCGTGGGAAAGAGAGAACTTGCTTGTTACAAGCAATTTCTCGTTTTTCCATAATGTATTCTACCGTTTGAGATACTTATTTTTCAATTAACGCTCACTTTGAAATGTCACCTGTAAGGTCTTTCGATTTGGATCCGTCTAAAATTTTGTAGTAATGAGTATACATGTAAGCAATTCAAGGCCAAGGAAACAGAGAGCAAGCGGACTTTGCCGTGATTATATTGTTGGACGCTGCGTAATTTTCTTCTTTTTGATACAAAAATAAAGGGATTCTGCATGAACGTAGTTGTTGTTTTGATAAGATTTTATTGCCCTCATTGTTTGATGATTTTCAGAAGCTTGCGATCCCTTTTCTCCCAAATTTAAATCCAAGCTCCCTGGTGTGATTACGTAATTACAGATTATAATTAAAGGCATATCGGCCGACAAATGGTGCTGCAAAGAACACGTGCCATAGCGCATGGTAATATACGACGCACACCCTACATAAAAAAAGTAAAGGGATTCTGCATGAACGTAGTCCAATTATTATGTCGTTGTTTTGATAAGATTTTATTGCCCTTATTGTTTGATGATTTTCAGAAGCGTGTGATCCCTTTGTTTCTGAAATTTAAATGACCAGGCTCCCTGGTGTGATTACGTAATTATAGATCATAATACATAGGCATATCGGCCGACAGTGTGGTGTTTGCAAAGAACACGTGCCATAACGCACGCGATTGGTCAATTCATAGTCCAATTAAAATGAAATTGTTCAATTGACAAAAATTAATTGACCAATCAAAGAAAACAACAACTTAATGCTAATCCCGTGATTTAATTTTTTTTTTTTTTTCAGTTCGTTTGAGAACACTCGCTTCGAAGCATTTACTTCTATCTAATTGCAAAAGCTAAATTACGAAATGTCTGACTCTGATTCTGATAACTCTTGTGTTCGAGTTTGATTTCGACACAGACATATCAAAATTTTCGGGATTTTCTGCGTCTGACTCCGATTCTTCCGTCTCCGAGGTCGAGGATGCTCCCGATCTTCAATGGCAGGACGAGCTTACACCACCGATGGTGTGTTTTACTTTTCTAATTTCGCATATTTACTCAAATTCAGTTTGGGAAAAACTAAAAATAATGGCTGGGCTACCAGAACATCGTAACTTTGATTATTCAAGGCGTAGTTACGATGTTTTGGAAGCCCATCAAAAAATATTTTTTCACTGTATTTTTTGAAGCAAACAGCGCATTTTAAAAAAATAAAAATCATCATTTTTCATAAATGATTTTCTATTACGGGATTGGATATAATTTCTTATAGGAAAACACATGGATCGAAAACAACGTGCGCGATATCATGTAAACTCAAAATATATTTGGGCGAATGTTACTTTTGAAAAAATAGCATTTTCTTGGACAACAATTTGCAAAGCAAACGATCTGCATACGCCGAATCTTTATGTTGTCATTGACGATCGATTTTTCCTCTTCCAGAAATGTTTTCTACCCAAATGATCAACAGTATACGTGCTGTTTTGTCACAAATATAACACTCGCTAAAACAATAAAGATAAATTTTAAATCGGAATAAATCTCCGTGAAAAAACTGAAGGGAAAACAACGATTTTCTTCACAACGTCGAATACTCCAAAAAAGAGGGGTCTTTTCAAACAATGACTGGTTCTCATGATCCTAAGATATTATTTTAGGAAAACAATGCTGGAAAAGAAGAAAGTATTTATTACAAGCAATGTCTTCTTTTCCCACAATGTTTTGAAATGTTTTCTACCCTACAAGATACTTGTATTAGAATTTATATTAACTTTGTATTGTTGTCTGCAACCTCTTTCAATTTTGACCAGTCTATAATTTTGACATCTTGTGAAGAGTTAATTATTGAAAAATATCATTTTTGATTTAAATTTTGATGACCTCTAACCAAACAAAATAAAAGTTGAAGAAAACCTTCGAAACAATCAGGAATAACAGAAATTGCTGATCATAAGCACTTCCTCCTTTTCCCACTTTGTTCCGTACCTTTCAAAGACAAATCACACATTTTGAACAATTTATTTTTTTCTTTTCTTTTGGATATTCCAATTTTGTGAGGTTTGAATCTTGCTGTTTACTAAAAATTGAAAATAAAGCAGGAAAAATGGAAATTGTTACAAGAAAAGAGTTTTTGTGAACATGAAGAATAAAAAGACTTACTTTTACACCCATTTTTTTCTCAAACGATTATTAATTTCTGCAAAATAATTATACCATAAGAAAGAGCTTTCAATTCTCTTAAAACTTTATATATACCAAAAATGTGTCAAATTATTATTTCAGTGCTTTTTTATCACTTTTTTAGGCCAGGTGCAAAATTTTCAATACAAATTGATAAAATCCAATATTCCCTGTTCAAACAAGACCATAAAAGGGCATTCCCTGTAACTGGTATAGATTATTGATTTTTCTTTATCAGATTTCAGTACACTGCTGTATTATCTCTACCTCTCTGAGTGGTAATGAGTTAATGAATTTCAAATTTTTCTTCAAAATCAATACAGTTTAAGCTATCAACAATATAAAGCAACTGTGCAAGTTTCAAGAAAATTTGACCACAAATGCTCAAGTTCACATAAACAAGAAATGTACATTTTGTAATAGTCAGATGCTTTGAAGAAAAAATTAAACAATTTCAACAGCCAAAGGAGGGAGCGTACCCCCCCCCCCCCCATTCAAAACCTTGAGGGTACACTGTACCCACAACTGTTTCTTTGTACCCCCATTTCAAGACCTGGAGGGTGCATGTATACCCAAATGAATCAAGGCGCTGAAGGCCTGGGCATCTGAATGGGTGAAGAGGTAGGAAGACGAGGCAGAGAAGCTCAAAGTTGCTATCACATTTGTACAGACCAATAAAAAAGTATCTACATGTCTCTCACTGACAGTCTGTGAAGTTGAAAACAGAATGGAAAAACATAAATTTGTAAAGGCCAATATAATGAGTATTTCTGTATAGCCTTGGCCTAATGGTCTCTATGGAAAGGAAGGAGATAATTTTTAAAGGATTTTCTGCTTCCTATTTCCTTCCTTTACGTTCAAAATGGTAACATCAAAATGAGCATCGTGCAAAAAATGGCTGATAGATTACAAGTCCAGGGTACAATTCTGGAAAGTGCAAAAAATCCACAATGGCCAAGCAATGAATCATATTTTTTCTTTCATTTTACCATACTCAGTCTTTAAGTTGAAATAGTAACCATGTCCTTTAGGCAATGACAAAGAAAAAGACAGTCTTGAAAGGCTAATATCATACCGTAATCGATAAAAACTTGACTAAAGCCTTGATGCAGGGTCCAATTCCGGTCCGAGCCGATTTTACATTTTTTTTTTTTTTGAACGGAAAAAATTTTGAAAATCACTCGGCAATCCCAAAAATATCCAAATGTTTGTCTGAAAGAGTAAGCTCCCTTTCAGTGTGTACGTATTCGTACCCTATATTTTACGTACCCGGAAAAACGTCCCATATTGAATACAGAATTTTGTGAAAAAAAAATGCATAATATCAGATCGTCATCCATAAATTACGTGAATACAGACCTTATCTGGAGCACTGGTGTCAAAAATATTTTGATGGTTACCCGCCCCTATTATATGGGTAACCCTTTTGACAGTAAGTAAGTTTGAAGTAAATATCTGCAGGAATAAAAGAGATATTATAAAATATGACGACAATAACACATAGGCTTTGACAATAGCTTGAGGGTTTCTTGATAAACAGATGAGCTAAAGACCACCAGTTGAATAAAATCATAAAGATGATACAAGACTGCTCAAGGAACATTTCTACAAAAGTTCTGTCAAAATATCTGCTGTAAATGCCACGTTTCAATTTTCCCAATTTGAAAGTCTATGGAATCTCTAAGTTGCCATGATTGACCAAGTTGGAAAGTCGATTTTCATAAACAAGAGGGCCATTGGACCTAAAGCCCTCATCTGAGTAAAGTCATCTATGATTGATAAAATTGAAGAGCTGGTTGTGATTATGGAAAACACAAATGAGCCATGCTCTGGCAAAAGAGGCTTTAATACATCTCTGTGATCCATCATTCTAAACAAGTCATCATATATTTATGGATCCATAAAATCCATTTTGTTGAACAACTGACTGAATCATGAGGTACACTGGTCCTTTGGCTTGCAGAAAAATTGCCAAAAGCAAAAAGTTTCGACCCAGGTCAGCCTAAATACCTATGGAGATCAAGATCAGATTGCACTTAATGTCATGTCTGATCTTCAATATAAAATGCCCACCAGTTACTTAACTCTTTACCACACCATTCTGAGTTTTAAGGACTCTATGGATATAGCCTCATGAAAACCTTTTGGAAAAAGAAGAAAATGCTTTCTTTTTTCCAGGTAATGTATCCCATTGCTTTCAACACTTTCACAGCCAATAACCAACATTTTAGCTAAATCTAACTTGCCATGCACAAATGCTTTCAATTTAACCAAGTCTAAAATTTCATAGTTTTATAAAGATTAACTGGTTTTCAATGGCTCATGTTAAAAACTTTAATACATATTTGATATTGTATGTGCCGAGTTTGCCAAGGGTTGAAATGGTTATGGGCCAAGAATCATATCTGGAAGAAATATGGCATATAAACCAATCAAATACATAGTTGTAACTTCAGACATGAGGTGAACAGTAATTTTACAAAAATTAAAATCTTACCGAGGTTTTGAGACACCTTTTTCAGAGAAAGAGCACATTGTCTGCCTATAAATATGCTATCATTATTTTGTCATTCACCTGGTGTCTAGAAAAAGGACAAACAAACGATCCCGATTAGCGCTCGGCAACAGCAATTGTCAGAACTCAGTCGATTGCGTACCTACATCTAAACATTTGATCAACGATCACCCGAGTTTGCCAACTGTTTCTTTCACTGTTAAGCGCATGACTTTGCAGTTATGAATAAGCTCACCAGGGCCCAAAATTCTCAGTCAATACTTTTGTTTGATTAAAATCGCACATCTATCAAAGTTAATTGTGAAATTAGACTTACTATGATGTTCAATCGAAATATTTTTTTTATCATTTTAAGGGGTCGTTTCTTTCAGCATAGTGAGCTGGATTGCAGGCGGTACTTTTCACTTTTACTCGGGTTTTTCCATAAATGCTTGGATGGGGTTGAAATTTTGGTATACGATTCCTATTGCCTCGGGGCTTGGCAAACCAAGCCCTGGCCAAAAACCCAGTCAGCATGCTGCAATCGATAAAGTAGCATCTAATAGTCACTATTACATTGCTTCTTTTACCATAGTTTTCTTTTATTTATGAATGGCAATTGATGCTGTTTTTGTATTCACATACATTTGATAAACAATAATTTTAATGAAAATTATCAAGAAATATCTTTGAAAGAAAGATAGACTGCATAAAAGAGATTAAAAATAAAAAAAAATTACTGAAAGGTATCTCATCAGATTAAAATAACTGACAGAGTTCCATCAATATTTGCAATTCCTCCTTAGCTTAATAATGCATCAAAAAGAATCTGGGCAAAATAAGGCCTCTAGGTTGCAGCAGGAGAAATCATCCTTGAGAGAAATCGTCCACAAACTGCTTGGGGATAATTTCTCTGGAAACAATGCAGAACAATTTGAACACTTTTGCAAGGAGACCTTTTAAGGAACATCTGCATGGAATTCAACTGAAATTTGGCTTGTAGTTTATTGCCATACTTTTAGACCAAAAATACCCTTTTAAAACCCATCCATATCCAATTTAAGTGGAGGGACAAACTTTCATGAACATTGGGCTGAAGTCAAATGGTCTCTAGCACTTCCATGGTTTTGTCCGAGCTGACCTAGTGACCTTTTTTTGACCCCCAGATGATCTACATTCAGATTGTCAAAAAGTATTCTGGAGAAAAATGTCTGGCCAATTTTAATAAAATTCGACTGAAACAAAGCCTCTGGAACACACACAAATATTTGACTAAGAATGTGGCTGTCCTGTTTTGACCTACTTCATAGTTTCGACATACTGGAATGAATAAATACAAATTTGAGGATGATAAAAAATGTTGACATATTTATCTCCCCCTCCCATTGGCCCATTTGCAATCATGAAGCGTTGCAACCACTAATTAACATTTTCACGAGTTATCCTATAACCCATCATTATATGACTACATGTATGTAGTTTCAGACATCAATTTTACCAAATAACTGGTCACTGCTCAAGCTTTCTTGTCACGTCCTGGGCATAATGTTGGACGTCACAGTCATTAATTAGTAGGATTTAGAACTTTCTGCGCACACACCAGCTGAAAGCTGTAGATGTAAATATTGCTCTGATATAAATTAAATTCTTGCGATTCACAAAGTCTACCTATTGTTACACCCTTTACAACACCCACAAACTCTGCAATAAAAAAATTGTAATCCGAGTGGGCTATTGTAGATTTACCACCATATTATGGTATTTTATTATTTGAATTATAGTGGAGTAAAGAGTCAAGCCCTCAGATGGCTGGAACCTTGTAGGACCTGTACAGTTTTCACTCAAATTTCCACATGAATTCAGATAAATTCTATTGCAATTTTTAAAGTTACATAGGCACCTTTCATTCTGACACTAGCATTATTTCATTGCTGTTGCATAAATGCTAGGTTAATGGCACATTCATGAAAATTATAGTAGTCTTTGACAAAATTCATTTCCAGTGGACATGTACAGCGAGAGTCGAAAGTCGAAAACGAAAGCAGAGAAAAACGAGGGTTCATTTCAACATTACCAACGACGATCATGCGCTCCACTGATTGGAGTATGAAAGTGGTAATTGTGTATATTCTGTGTAGATGATAATGTTGATAACATCAGGACAGACAACTAATGACTGCTTGACAACACAGCATACCTGTCCAAAGCATTGCACGGGGTATTTGAGGCTAGTTGCAAGGCTGTTTATATGTACAGTAGGTTTTGGAAACAGATCATGAGGATTTTAATTAAAGACACACGCCTACAGCTAGGGTGAAAAAAAAAAAATCCTGTTAAAACTTGAAAGTGTGTAGAATGCCTCAGCTGTGTAAATGTAGATAAATTACCGATAGATATGGTATATGGGATAGAAAAACACAAGGGATTTGTCCTCATTTAGAACCAGACATGACAACAGCGATTGCTCAGAAGGCCTAGAAATGCATTTCTATTCGTCATAATCTGTGCAATCTTGCAACCATCAGGGGCAACATTTGGCATGAAGATATAAAAATAATAATAATAAGGATGAAAGAGGTTAAAAACTTGCTGAAAACTGCCTGAAATTGAGTATAGATGTATCTTTAAGGAAATATATATATTTTGACTGTGAAAGAAAGTATGCGCTTTGAAAGTGGTGATTGTGTTCTATCATTGCTTTTCAGGTAGATAAATAGAATCCTTATAATCTGCTCCCAAAACCAAATGTACACAATAACCACTTTCAAAACGTGTATACTTCCACAATCAAAACGTATATACTTTTGTAAAATGGATGCTCTCAGATGACAGCTTATTGAAGCAATACTTTTGTGCCAACTGCCACCCGATTTCATACAATATCAAAAATATGCACTTGCTTTACTGCTCTATGCGTCATTTACCGCCAAACTTGTTACTTGATATTCGCAACAGATTGTACAATGCTTTTTGACAGTCAAGTGTATTCTGGGAGAAATGTTTTTCGAATGATATATTGTCAACGATGAGTTTTTTCAAGCAATGGGTGAGAGCCTGAAAATATTTCTTCAATATTAGCCGATATGGTAGAATTAAACGAGTTGCCAAATATTTTGTCCAAACTCAATAAGAGTTCTCTTATTTATGATGCGGTAACGAATATACCCGACAAATAGAATGCTTTCAACACTTTTCAATGAGAATTTAGCAATTGTTGAAATTGAGATACAGGTGGCTATTTCAGCATTTTATGCATGTTTAGCAGGTTATATCATCCTCAGATGAGTGGCGAAGTATGCAGGGCATATGGCTTAAAATTGAGGCAGCTTTAGGCACCATTGATGCAGCTAGCCACAATATCTATCATTTAACCAACATCCAAAGACATTACTCCTCTGGCCATCATCACTATTGTTTACATACTCAAATCATAGTTGATTGTTTGGGTATATTGAGTCTGGCTTTCTCGGCCACCAGAATGATGCACAGCAGTTTCGTTTAATGCGCTAAAATTGGAAAAGATTTGCCTTTTTTGCCTTTTCTAAATGACTGTGCGTTAAGAGATAAAATTGATCCCAAAGGTCATCCAGTGATAACTCCTTTCACTGCAGCACAATTACACAGAGTTCGTGATGCACGCCCTTTCAGAAAGTTCAACTGCTATCAGAGACAATACCGTGTAGCTGTTGAGCATGCTATTGTTCGAACTAGAGTTTACAAGGCCATCAGCCCTATTTGGAGAAGCCCAAGGATATATTTGTTTGAAAAAGTTTAAATGTCGTGCATTGGTATTTTGTAAGAAAGACACAGTTCTTATCCTCTGAAACTAAAATATTGCTCTGAAAAGCTAACATGATTTCAATAAGTTTTATATCCTTTGTTCAGTGGAGTGCATTTATACGACCCAGGAGTTTTTTGTTTTCGGCTTTCATTATCGATTTTTGATTCTTGCTGTACATGTCTCATCTTTTGACACTGCTATAGCCTGGTACCCCACCATACTTCAAAAGTATGTCAGACAAAGTGCAATAATGGCAGCCCCTTTGGTAATATGCAGCAGTAAAGGATTATTATTTTTTCACTTGATCAAACCCGACTATAGACTGAATGGAAAAAGATCTGTTGCAAAAAAAGTAAGGCAGTTAGTTTTTTTTATTGTCGTTCTTATAAATTTAGCAAGAAAAACTACATATCAGAAATGCTTTAAGTATCTGAAATGTCAATGGACTGATATAAGGTCTGAAAATAGGGCTACTTTTAAAATGATTCATAGTCAAATTTATATTTAAACCATACCCTAACAGCATGTTTTAGATTTGGTAATGTATATTTTGTACAAAATTGATCTCATTTTATTCACTAATCAAACTGGATCACAAGAGATGGAAAAAAACAGGAAAGCATGTAGGGCTAAGCTTGAGGTTGCCATGGAGGCCGCCATTATTACGTTTTGCCTAACCCTATAACGCAGTGGTAGGGGCAGGTAATCAAGACTATTCCCGCCAATGCTATTTGATTCAGTTTTACATAATCCATACAGTGGAGTGCATAACGGTCATTGGTAATGTTGAACTGACCCCTCGCGTTTCTCTGCTTTCGGCTTTCATTCTCGACTTTTGACTCTCGCTGTACATGTCTTTTAGGACTAGAAACAATTCATTAAACCTGAATGGTGTGTAACAAAATTAATACAATGTATTGAAAGCAAGAAGAGCTTCTCTGTATGTCATCCAGTTGGTCCAAATTCTGGTCGCCGGCAGAAAAATGAATATCATAACTAGGCAAAAAGTTAAAAAAAAGGTAGAGCAACCCAGCAAATTTTGACCTACTCTTTAAATTCATTTTTCTGGACCATCTGTACGATAATAGATTGTCATCTTTACAATAATTTCAATACTTTTAAATGCTTTAATTTAAATTCAAATGCATTTAAAAATAACGCCCACATTGCTTACTTTACTTTTGGTAGCTACTGAGGCTTTAAGTGGGTGTTAGCCTGAATCAATGGCCAGGGACAACACAAAACGACACCGAATGATTCATAAATATGTTATGTAAATTTATGAATAGTCTGTTGTACAAATGATGTCATATCACATGATCGCAATGATCTATATTTGTCCCACAACTATACATAAAGATCAATTTTATGTCACTCGTATACCACAAAAATATAAACCAACAACACAGAATGGTTGTTATAAATTAAGGGATTATTGTAAATGTTTATTCAGGAATATACATCAAATCTACGCTACATGTACCAAGCATCAATACAAATTTGATAAAAAATAAACACGGGCTTTAAACTGTTCTCTTTTATAAATAAATGGCAAAGCGTATCCTTTTCAAGGTTCAAATAATAGGGGACACAAATATGCCTCCTTTTTTTCTCAAACAGCATCCGAAATAATGAATCGGATATGTTAAACTTCGAGCTAATACTTCAGGTTTTGTTGATATTTTACAATTTGGTCATATTAAATATCTGCTAAAATCTAGGGTACATATTTATTTCAGCAGGAAGCATGGGGCCAATCAAAGTAAATTTGAATAATAACAATGGTTTTTGTATAAATCTTTTGGCATCAGATATGTTAAATTTTTGCATCAGGTATATTAATTACTTTGTTTTTGCATTGGTATTTCGGTATACTCTATTTTTCACCTTTAAATGCATTTAAAAATGAAAAAGATTTCAAAACAAAGACAACAGAAGCTAATCAATCCAAAAATGGTCTCAGCTAACCTCTTTTTATGCAAAAAACAGCCAATGTACTTATTTTCAACCAGACATGACATATACAACCAGTGTGCATGATCATGTGGTAGAAGATGCAACAAAGAATAATGACCTATTATCACTAGTTCATAATACCACGAAATTTGCGGTTAGAGGCATCAATCAGGGATAAAAAGATATAAAGAAAATGTTACTTGCTGTATCCGAGTCTAATGTATTTGACGGTCATATAAACAAGATCTTTCTAGAAGTAAATACCTAACAGACTTTGGGTAAGCAATACATCTCTTACAATACATAATTTATTTACCCATGATACTATTACTGTGAGATTTTATCATGCAAACCAAGGCACCAAAAAACATATTAATGTATCTGATAATTTCAATATATATTTTTGCAGTTTGAATTTCCATGCAAGAATTCAATAAACTCATGACAGTAACAGATTATTTGTAAATTTTCAGTTTTGATACAAATCATACCGACATTCTAGTGTATGAAATTTGTTTCCAATCTGTTTATTGTTGATACTTTACCACCCGCTAAATAGTTTAATGTATCTGACATCTAAAAAGGGGACAACTCTATTTGGCGAATGTTGAATGGCATTTTGCTTGGATCGATGAAAACTTGCAAAGTTATGGTAACCACCTTTATCCCATGTCTCCCATGTCTCAAAACAGATGAAAACACCATTGGGTTATCTATCTAAAACTTCAAATTTCAACAAAATTGGCGAGTACGTAGTGCTGGGACAAAGCATTTTCAGGCCAATTTAAATTTTTTTTTGTGCCATCTGAAAGTTGTGATGTGCACACAAACAAAATATTTCAGTTATGAAAGTTGAACAGAACAAAAAATGTATACAACTTCAGCTATGTCCATTTTCTTCAATACGCAAGAAAAAAGACAAGCACAAAGCAGAATTGGTCAGTTTGACGTAGAATCAATGTATAGCTTACCAGTAATAAGATTTTTTAACGATTCATTTCAATCGAAAACCCATTCTGTATGACCCTAAACAAGTGAAACAGTATCGCTGTTCAATTATACATTCCATCTATCTATAAACAGCACCTGGTCAGCGGTGACTTGGTGCATCCAAGGACCGTACACTTTACATACGGCATAAACAACAATCTCTGGTGCAGTTAAAGATGCGAGTGCAAGGAAGCATTTAAGAATGTTAAGAAGTCAAGAATGTTAATAAATTCAAACAAACACTCTGAGTTGTAAATTTGTTTGAACAAATAAGTGTTTAATGGGAAAACTTTCCTCCTTGTACTTTGGTATTGCCTTTCTTCTCCAATCTATGTTGAATGTGAAATTGATATAAGACTAACAATTAGGGACAGATTTTAAGATTTATCACAGAATAAGTGCATCTCTAATGGGTGATTATCAAACAACTTTCACTTAGAATTCTTCTACAGAAGTAAGATGTAAGCATGTCGTAGCAGCATGCCAACTGGGTTTTCAATTTGGGGGTACATACACCCTCCAGGTTTTGAATTGTGGGTACAAAGAAAAAATTAGGGGGTACAGTGTAACTTTGGGCTGTTTCACTTTTATTGATGAACTTTAACACCCTAGCTCATTTACCATAATGAATGGGACCTTAATTAAATAGAGCATTTTGTGATTAAATGGATGCATCATGTGTCTCCAGGGCATGCACATAATTAGATATAATCGCCATGGCGTTCAGGGTTTAAAAACCAAACAAGGCCATGATTTTTGATAATCGACCGCCTTCACGGAAGAATTTTCAGATTTATTCCTTTCTAAAATTTGCGAAGTACATTAGGACTGCTTTGAAAAGGAAGCATTGACAGATTGAAGCTCATTGTCCAAGATGATGCTCGTAGATCTAGCTGTGTTAAAATCAAAGAGGAGCACGCCGATCGGCTCATTGTAAGCTCAATCTCTGTCAAATAAAGGCAACGCCATGTTAGGGCAAAGTAAAACAAAATGTATAATGGTAGAATCACTTGTGTCAACCTACCCTTCTCAGATCTTGATGCTGTAACATATTTTAACAGCTTTTGTTATGATGACATTTTTTCTACAGCAGAAGCCATACATATGAAAGTAACATGTTTAATTTGCGGCTCGATTTTTCAGCTTTCATGTCAAGAAAATGAGTTTTTTAACAATAACTGTGCATCATAATATTATTACTGATTTTAATTTCCCAATTAAATTAATTTCCAGATTTCCTGTACACATGGCAGATTTTGACACCTTAAAAAAAACGTAGCGAAAATTATTCAGACAGACAACGGAGCCACAAAATATATACCGTGAAAATATTTGGTAACCAGCTCTATGTTAAGGATAAACTGGAAGCCCGTTGTCAATCTTCATATCAACTTCTATTGGACGGTTACGGGAGATACGCCGGGTACCAGTTTATGTTGAGGACAAAGGGAAACTACCTTGGTTTTGTTTGTTTGGCATGCAATACAAAATGGTATCGAATTTGTACATGCAGTGTATGTAATTACTTTCCTTTTTGTATGTGTATACTTCTGACAGTGCGTGCATGAACGTAAGCACAAAAAATTTGTACGAGTAGAATTTATACGTGAATTACGTACTGCAGTACGTGATTTGGCACTATGCCTTGGTGAGACGCTTGCAGTTGTAGAATATTTCTTTTTAGGCATACAAGGGACACTTTTTAAGTTCGTAGAGTAGGGCGGTCTTTTTAAAACCGCTTGAAATATCAAAATTTTATTTATCTAAGACCTTCGAAATATGCCCCGTCTGCCTCCACACACATTTTACACCGATCTACCTATTTCCAGAATGCCTCCCGGTAGTCCTCTTTAGGTATATGTTGCAGGCACTGATAGACCGCACTGCCTATACCACAATGGTTTAAAATGGTGCCCTGCCAGCATTTCCTTTAGTCTTGGGAACAATCAAAAGTCACAAGGGGACAGGTCAGGGCTGTATGGGGGATGATCTAAGACATCGAGCCCAGATTCTTTCAGATATTCCTGTACCGTAGCGGATTTATGGGCCGGTGCGTTATCATGGAGTAATTTGATGCCGCGGACACCGGTGCGCGGTCTGCGTTTCTGATAGAAATCAACAAGTTGAGTAAGAACACTTTCTCTGTAAAATTTTCCAGTGACAGAACTACCTTTCGGGACTGGAATTTGAAGGACTGGACCTTTTGAATCAAAGAATATCGCATACAACATGCGATTTGATGTTTTGCAACGGCGCGCAATGACAGGTCTGTCGCCCTCAGATGAAACCCAAACCTTATTTTTAGCCTTAGAATCGGGTTGAAAATGATAGATCCAGGTTTCATCACCTGTAACTATCTCTTCCAAACAACGTGGGTCACATTTATCATATTTTTCTATAACTTGCGATGCAAGTCTAACCCGACTTTGTTTCTGCTCATCAGTGAGCAAATGGGGCACCCAGCGCACGCAGATCTTACGTAGCCTAAGTCGTTCACGTAAGATCTTCAAAACACTTCGAATGCCACTTAATTTTTCTATCTCTTGCATGGTATAACGTGCGTCTTCCTCAATTAACGTTTTCACAGTAGCAACGTTCTTTTCCGTCAAAACGGAAACCGGCCTACCCACCCGAGGGTCATTTTCAATTGACTCCCGACCATCATTAAAACGACGTACCCACTTGCAAACTGTAGCATATTTTAAAGCACCATTCCCATAAACTTTTTGCAAATCAGCATGAATTTCTGTTGGCGGAAACCCGAGCTGTGCTCGAATCTTACAATATACCCTCTGTTCAGAGATTTTTCTATCCATATTGAACGCTATATTTTACTATAGTGTATAAAACCACGTGTTGAAAATACCCAGCGCAGCGCGCACGTGGACCTCGTGCACCGCATACCGTGACACCGTTCAAGAGAGGAATGATTACGCAAGTTCTGTGTAAAAAATCGTGCAACTTCATAATCGCGTTAAAAAGTTATAGGCTTACTCTACGAACTTAAAAAGTGTCCCTCGTATCTGCAGACTCATTCACGACTGCCATACGTAAATATGCAGTTAATACTTGATGCTTGGGTAAACAATTGGTTACTGTGTATTCAAGTGGACGAAATGATTGTTTCAAAGATTTGAACCGTTGAGTAGTTCAGTCTTTAAAGACATATTCATGGTTACAAAATATACCATTTGTATGTTATTTACAATGGAAAAAAAACTGCTTGTTCACCAAATAATTACAAAACTACTTTATGTCTACGCAACCAAGTGACTCAGAGACAATGACAGACTTTTTGGAACAGGCTACGCGAATTAATTTCAAACTCGTAGGGCATAAAAAGCTAGAGCTAAGTTTCCTCCCCATAATTACTTTTTAACCCTATTTTTAACACAATTACTTCTAGCAAAGAATATGATGATATTTTTGCCTTTTCACATACCGTATTTCACCTTATTAATGCTCCCTCCCTAATACTAGAACCACAACTATATTTTTTATTCTAGAGACAACCAACCACCGACACCGTACCTTACCTTTGAATAAGGGGGGGGTTAAAGGTGGGAGTGAAGAGACAAATGAGTAAGACATTCACTCAAAGAAAGAGGACTGAAAAAAGAAGAAACACTGAATTAGTTGTACAAGGTATGCCTTATTTTTAAGTTTATCATAAGGTTAAATGTGTTCCTAACTTTCTCTGTTTTGTTAATGCCCCCCCCCCCCCCTTTTCGCTGTTTTTGTCAATGAAGTTTTTTCCCAATTGGGCTAGGGGCCTTTTCCCAAAATCCCTAGATAAAACCCTGTGTGATCCTTGACAGAATTGATATTTCAATTCAATATTGCATCAGTCATACCGATAAAACTAAGCTATTCTCTTTTCTCATAGATTGACAGTAAAAATGCAAAATCAATGTCCGAAGATACACACGATAATTATATCATGGGGCTTTTGTCCTTTTTTTCTATTACGAACATGTGGCTATTGTCAGTGACAGCTTTGTCCTCTGGGGCTTTTGTCTGTACAATGGGACAAACACTGCCTCTCTTCAAAGTATTTGAGCGCTGAAAAGTCTATCTTTATAGCCTTGTTAAAAGTTCATGGATGGGTAAATTTGATGAGTTGGTTGGCGAGTAAAATTAGTTGATTGGAATGATTTCAAATGATTGGAATAATAAATCATGAAAACTAAGCAATGCTTCCCATTTATACCAAGATGTCAAGACCCCTCCCCCCCCCCCCCACCTTTAACTTTATACCACACAATCCTGACCTTTAACGACCCTGAGATAGAAGCCTTTTGAAAACATTGTCGGAAAGGGAGAAAACGCAGGTAACCAGCATTTTCTCCATTTCCCACAATATTTTACTTTCTACCCTTCCCGTAATACATTTCAATTTTAGTTACATATATTATGTCTGCAAATGCTTTCAATATGGACCAGTCTGAAATTTTGTCATTTGGTAAAGAGTTAACCTATATTATAGTTGAAGTATGCAGGGTGGACTTTCTTGTGTAGGGGTCATTTAATGCCTTTCAATGAATCAAAGAAGGCTCACTTACAAATTTTAGGGTTCATTTGGAAAATTTGGGGGTCCAAATTCCCAGAAATAGGCGGTCATAAAAAACCCTGTGTATGTCTTGAAAAAGTATATTTGTTGTGCACTGTATCTTAAACTCAGTCTAAACAGGTTGTTTCACATTACAAAATGAATTTTTTTTAAAAATGTCCCTGAAATTTGTAAAACAATAGCTGTCAAAATATAGAAAATATAATTACATGCATTTAACCCTTATCCAGCTAAATGACTAAAATGAAACTTAGTCAATGGTAAAAACCACAAATATTGCCATTTCAAACTCACTGGGGGGGGGGGGGGGGGGGTACCTCCTTATCTGACAGTGTAGATCAAAGATCAGACTGCACATTCTGTCCTTGGGCTAGGCTAAGCAGCATAAGAGTTAAGATTATCATGGATTTTATCTAAACATGTTATACAAAGGATTTTCCTGCATATTTTTATACACGGATGGCACTGGATGCTTAAATCCGTTGCACAACACTTCATTGAAAAGATATTTCATCAGAATCCATGTATGTTTTGAAATACAGATTGCCAAATTCCTAATTTCATGCAAAGCTCTGTCTGGGTGGAAGATTTGAGCCAAAATTCATCTAGGTTAGGGTAAGGGTCAGGGCTAGGGATCTTTTTCAACAAACATGGTTTTCGACAAAACATCACCAATCTGCTTAACTGTTTCGCTGCCAACTTAATGGTTTCAACTTTTCTCCGGTCTTAAAGTATTTTTTTGTTATGACTGAAGACAACTCTGGTCGAAGATTAACATCAGGTAGCGGATGGTGTAAATCAAAGATCAGACGGCATTTTTTGTGCAGTCTAGTTTTCAACTATCCCCTCCGCAAAAGGTATCCACCATAATGTTGGCAGTAAAAGATTTAACCCTTTCACAAACAAGCCCTGGTTTTCACATGTCTGCAGTACAAGTCTTTTGAAAACACTGTTGGAAAAGGAGAAATTGCTCGTAACGAGCAATTTCTCCTTTTCCCACAGTGTTTTCTACCCTTTTGAGACCTTTCTGCCTTTTTTATCAAATTTAAAATTACCGTCTCAATCTCTTTCAATTTGGACCAGTCTAAAAATTTGTCGTTTGGGAAAGGGTTAAATCATGAAATTAATCACATAATCACATCAAAAAGGAAAACTTATATATGTTTAATCATTCAGCAGACAAAAGAAAGGAGCTTGATACTGAACACCATTCAACTTTTTACCGCACAATCCCAAGTTTTAACTACTTTGAAAGCAAAAGCTTTTGAAAACATCGTAGGAAAAGGAGAAAATGCTGGTTACCAGCATTGTCTTCTTTTCCCACAATTTTTTCTACCCTTCCCAAAACAAAATTTCAATTTTTAAGTCATATTTATTTTGTTATCTGCAAATGCTTCGAATTTGGACTAGTCTAAGATTTTGTTGTTTGGTTAAGAGTTAGCCCTTTACAACACAATCCGGAGTTTTAACGACCCCGAGAAAGAGACCTTTTGGAAACATTGTGGGAAAAGGAGAAAATACTGGTCACCAGCTTTTTCTCCTTTTCCCACAATGTTTAATAACCTATCAAAGACAAAACTCACAATGTGAGGAATTTCTAAGCTGTCATCTACAAACACTTTGAATTAGGACCAGTCTAAAGTTTTGTCGTTTGGTACCTTTACCACACAATCCCGAGTTTTAACAACCCTAAAGAAAAACCCTGTTGAAAACATAGTGGGAAAGAGAAAATGCTAGTAACCAGCATTTTAAACTTTCTTCACAATGTTTTCTCCCCTTCAAAACAAATGATTCAGTTTTTGAGACACTTTTATTTTGTGAACTGCAAATGCTTTGAATTTGGACTAGTCTAAAATTTTGTCGTTTTGTACTGAGTTAATCAGAGTTCTGCCAAGGCAAAGGTATTAGCAACATGCAAAAAAACTTAAATATACTCTAAACTTAGGTACAAACATAACATTTGTGAGCTGTTGAAATTATTGAGAACAGATCTACTGATTTTCATGAGATAATCAGTGTTTTCTCCAGGTGTAAAATTTTGCGGGTCATTTTGACCCCTAATCCAGAAATTTGGGGGTCTCAAGTCAAAACTGGGGGTCAAATTTCTTTGTGTCATTTTCAAATAGATGATTAATACACAAGCTATTGATATTCTTTTGTTTGTGTTTCATTGATATAACCAAACATCAAGGAACTCTGTAACTTACATGAAAATCACAGGCTTCATTAAAAACCACCATCAAAAGTTGCCGGTTGTTTGATGTGGAGGACATGTTAGGCCATGTCAAAGTCAAGAATCAGTACTTGGCAATCTTGACATCATTCGATTTTTATGAGATTTACTATCGAGATCTGCTTGTTGGCTGTTTGGTGCTAAGAACACTTTCAAAAGTTACTTTTTCTTTTGGTGCTGACCACTTTTTACGCCGAGAAAAGGTCAAGGTGTCTCCAATGCTTGAAATGAGATGCAATCGGTTCCCAATTTATCAGCACTGGTACAGCATTTGGGTTCTGAATCCGATACCAATGCAACTGGTCCTCAACATTTAAGTAGTGGAGATTACATTTTGGAACCAGTGAAGTTTGTCAATCAGATTAGTCAACTATATTGTTCATTTGTATACTGGAAAAGATGCAACCAAAAAATTTCCATAGGAGTAAAAAACGCACTCTGGAGAAAACACTGGATAATACCAATAGCTCACCTCTTTGACTCATTTACTCTTTACCAAAGACATAATTCCAGACTGGTAAAATTTGAAAGCATTTGCAGGTGACAAATATAATTTGTCTCAAATTATGGGATTTGGGGTAGAAAGCATTTTCTCCTTTTCCCAAAATGTTTTTAAAAGGCTTTTTCCTCTGGGTAGACAACACTGAGGACCGCGTGGTAAAGGGTTAAGATCTTTTTCGACACAGTAAATTTCTGTCACAAAACAACTTGATTCTCTAGTTCTCTCAAGTAAAAGTAAATTAAAGCAGGGCCCTGAAGTCTTTTCAACAACTGGTAATGCAGACCAAATTTTTGTTGAATACATCTGAGTCATTCTCTGGCAAAAGGGTCTTAATGCATCTCCCCTTTCCACAATACCAAGCAAGTCATTACATGATTATTAATGCATAATATCCACTTATTCTAACAACCAAACTAGTCATGAGGTACAATGGTCATTAGACACAGAAAAAAATTGACCAATAGCAAATAGTTTCTGCCCAGGTCGGCCTTCACGGACTGCGCAGGCCGATCCGAGTTGATACTTTTTGCTGATGCATTAAGCCCGCTTTTTACAGAGCATGGATGATATTACGTTCCAAAAAGAACTCCATTATGGTTGTTATTTTCTAAAATTAGCCACTGAAAAATTGGTAAAAATAGTTCCAAAACCATATAAGCCGTAAACTTATCGTGTATAATATTGTAGCAATTTTGATTGCTAAATTTTAGGAATTCTTTGGGGCTGATATTTTACCCCAAATCTGAGCGAGGGAAATCCTTCTATATGTACGAGGGCTGAGCAAAAATGTTGTAGAATTTCTTCATAACTTTTTTATTTGATGTCCGTTTTTTTTCGTTGTTTTCAGATTTTCACCCATGTAGTCATGGTCTTATATCAATTTCCTGGTAAAAAATCACCAGTCTGATTTTACTTTACAAATACGAGGGACACTTTTTAAGTTCGTAGAGTAGGGCGGTCTTTTTAAAACCGCTTGAAATATCAAAATTTTATTTATCTAAGACCTTCGAAATATGCCCCGTCTGCCTCCACACACATTTTACACCGATCTACCCATTTCCGGAACGCCGCCCGGTAGTCCTCTTTAGGTGTATGTTGCAGACACTGGTAGACCGCACTGCCTATACCACAATGGGATTCAAAACGGTGTCCTGCCAGCATTTCCATTAGTCTTGGGAACAACCAAAAGTCACAGGGGGACAGGTCAGGGCTGTATGGGGGATGATCTAAGACATCGAGCCCAGATTCTTTCAGATATTCCTGTACCATAGCGGATTTATGGGCCGGCGCATTATCATGGAGTAATTTGATGCCGCGGACACCGGTGCGCGGTCTGCGTTTCTGATAGAAATCAACAAGTTGAGTAAGAACACTTTCTCTGTAAAACTTTCCAGTGACAGAACTACCTTTCGGGACTGGAATTTGAAGGACTGGACCTTTTGAATCAAAAAATATCGCATACAACATGCGATTTGATGTTTTGCAACGGCGCGCAATGACAGGTCTGTCGCCCTCAGATGAAACCCAAACCTTATTTTTAGCCTTAGAAGCCTTAGGGTTGAAAATGATAGATCCAGGTTTCATCACCTGTAACGATCTCTTCCAAACGACGTGGGTCACATTTATCATATTTTTCTATAACTTGCGATGCAAGTCTAACCCGACTTTGTTTCTGCTCGTCAGTGAGCAAATGGGGCACCCAGCGCACGCAGATCTTACGTAGCCCAAGTCGTTCACATAAGATCTTCAAAACACTTGACGAATGAATGCTACTTAATTCTTCTATCTCTTGCACGGTATAACGTGCGTCTTCCTCAATTAACGTTTTCACAGTAGCAACGTTCTTTTCCGTCAAAACGGGAACCGGCCTACCCACCCGAGGGTCATTTTCAATTGACTCCCGACCATCATTAAAACGACATACCCACTTGCAAACTGTAGCATATTTTAAAGCACCATTCCCATAAACTTTTTGCAAATCAGCATGAATTTCTGTTGGCGGAAACCCGAGCTGTGCTCGAATCTTACAATATACCCTCTGTTCAGAGATTTTTCCATCCATATTGAACGCTATATTTTACTATAGTGTATAAAACCACGTGTTGAAAATACCCAGCGCAGCGCGCACGTGGACCTCGTGCGCCACATACCGTGACACCATTCGAGAGAGGAATGATTACGCAAGTTCTGTGTAAAAAATCGTGCAACTTCATAATCGCGTTAAAAAGTTATAGGCTTACTCTACGAACTTAAAAAGTGTCCCTCGTATTTATTTTCACCCTACAAAGCACAAGGTTTGTTGCCCCAGAGCAAGCCTTAAAATCACTATTGTCACGCTTTTAAAAATGATCATTTTTCAAAATTGTCTTGTTCAATTCTCGTTAAATTACATCAACCTAATGGATGGCTCCATTTGACATTCTGTGTGAAATTTCTGTCAATAACAAAAAAAGTTAGTCTTACAGTTTTTGCGAGACCTATCAGAGGAAAAATAAGGTAAAAATGGTGGTTTAGAAGTGGTAGAAATTTGCAGAGCCATACAATTAGGTGTAAATTTTGGGCATAGTCCTTCTGAATGTTTGATTTATTTAAAATAGCTGGGGTAAAGCCACAACTGAAAAAAAATCTGCAGTATTCAAGTGGCATGCGAGGTTTAAACAAGAGGACCATGATGGCCCTGTATCGCTCCACTGGACCCGTGGGGCAGGGCCAATACTGACCTCGAGATATAATATGAAGAGTTCTTGTAAAGGTTTATTAGATAAAGCTACATGCCAAATTTAGTAGCCCTGGGCCATATGGTTAAGGACTAGAAGACTTATAGTTTCCACCATAGAAGCCTATGTAGAACTTGTGGCTCCAGAGGTGGGGCGAATTTTGACCCTAGGGCTATAAGTTGATGAGTTTCTGTAGAAGTCCATTAGATGAAGCTACATGCCAAATTTGGTAGCCCTAGGCCAACTTTGACCCTAGGGCTATAAGTTGATGAGTTTTTGTAGAAGTCCATTAGATGAAGCTACATGCCAAATTTGGTAGCCCTAGGCAGTATGGTTTAGGACAAGAAGATATCTAAAGTTTACACTATATAAACCTAAGTAAAACTTGTGACCCTTGGGGCGGGGCCAAATTTGACCCCGGGCTATAATTTGATGAGTTTTTGTAGAGGTCTATTACATGAAGCTACATGCCAAATTTGGTAACCCAAGGCGATATGGTTTAGGACAAAAAGGTATTTAAAGTTTACCCTACATAAACCAGAGTAAAACTTGGGACCCTCGGGCTAGGGCCAAATTTGACCCTGGGGCTACAATTTGACAAATTTTTGTAGAGGTCTATTAGATGAAGCTACATGTCAAATTTGGCAGCCCTAGGTTACATGGTTTAGGACAAGAGGATATTTAAAGCTTTCACTATATAAATCTATGTAAAACTTGTGACCCCCGGGGTAGGGCCATTTTTGACTGCAGGGCTTTAATTTGACAAGTTTTTGTAGAGGTTTATTAGATGAAGCTACACACCAAATTCGGTAACCCTAAGCCTTATGGTTTTGGACAAGAAGATTTTTTAAGTTTTTCAATATTTTTCAGTTTTGTTGCCATGGCAACCAGAGTTTTTATATGAATCAAGTTCATGGAAGAGTTTCTGAAGAGGGCCATGGGAGGATCATTTCTGTGAAGTTTCGTTAAAATCCAATGGGCAGTTTCAGAGAAGAAGATGTTTGAAACTAGAGCTATCACTAAACGTGATCATACCCCCCAACAGCTCCTTGTCATAAAACAGATTAATGTCACAGGAATGCAAAATAAGTGACTGGAGAGTCAATTATACCAGAGCTATCACTGAAGGTGATGAATATCCTGCAATGGCTTCTTGCCAAAGAATTACTCTTTGTTACAGACTAAAGACTTGGAGAGAATAAAACTTACTTGATACATTTTTTTTTACCAGCTGGACAAATTGAGATTGGATTAAATGAAAAGGTTTTGCAGACAACAAATGTCTTTTCATGCAATGTTTTTGACCAGACTCTACATCTTACTTATACAGTACGGAAACTAACGAAAGCAACCTCCGGACCGAATCAGAACCGTAATAGTAACTGAACTGAACCGAAAGTAATAAACTTAAGAAAACATTGTAAATACAGAAGCCATTGCTCACGATGTTTACAATGTTTTCCTTTTTAGTCATATAATACTGAATGCACTGAAACCGCAGCGAAGCCGAAGCGGAACCGCAAAAAATGTTGCTTTCGTTAGTTTCCGTACGGTATTGGTATCTATTTTAACACATCACAAGTTGAAGACTTGGAATAGTTGTGGAGAACGTAGTAAATGCTTGTAATCATCATTTCATTTTTTTCCCAAGTAACTGCAAAGATTAATCTTTCCAATTTTGTGTAGAAAGTAGTAAGTGCTGGTAATCAGCATTTTCTCCTTTTCCAAACATATCTGAAAGATTAATCTGTCTTATATTTGAGTAAACTTCCGATGAAAAGATGAAATTGACATGACATGACATAAGTGAAGTGACATGAAAACTTACTAGTGATGGTAAGTCTACTGTTAACTATCTACAGGTGTAGGAATCTATCATAAGAGAACGACAAAAAAGGGCTTAGCTCTTGGAAATTTTATTTAATTAACTAAGAACAATTTATGATATGCACATCTTTGCTGAGTGCAAAGTCTATCCATGAAGTTTGAAAGAAATTTGTCCAGAATCATCAAAGGGCCATAACTCCATGAAACCTAAATAAACCATAACCAAAATAGGATATGCACATCTCTGCTTGATACTGAGTCTATTTGTGTAGTTTGAACCAAATCTGTCCAATAGTTGATGAGAAAAAGAGCGGACAAGAAATTTCATGAAAGGGCCATAACTCAGTGAAAAATCAATGAACCATAACCAACATTTCATATGCACATCTCTGCTTGATACTGAGTCTACCTGTGAAGTTTGAATAAGATTCGTCCAATAGTTTATGAGAAATAGAGCGGACAAAAAGCTACAGACCGACCAACGGACGGACAGCTGTGTTAAAAGTATTCTATCAAAAGTATAATTTATTTTCATCAATTCAGCAAGGGCACCGTCATAAAGAGAACGACAAAAAAGGGCTTAGCTCTTGGAAATTTTATTTAATTAACTAAGAACAATTTATGATATGCACATCTTTGCTGAGTGCAAAGTCTATCCATGAAGTTTGAAAGAAATTTGTCCAGAATCATCAAAGGGCCATAACTCCATGAAACCTGAATAAACCATAACCAAAATAGGATATGCACATCTCTGCTTGATACTGAGTCTATTTGTGTAGTTTGAACCAAATCTGTCCAATAGTTGATGAGGAAAAGAGCGGACAAGAAATTTCATGAAAGGGCCATAACTCAGTGAAAAATCAATGAACCATAACCAACATTTCATATGCACATCTCTGCTTGATACTGAGTCTACCTGTGAAGTTTGAATAAAATTCGTCCAGTAGTTTATGAGAAATAGAGCGGACAAAAAGCTACAGACCGACCGACGGTGTCCAGAATCATCAAAGGGCCATAACTCCATGAAACCTAAATAAACCATAACCAAAATAGGATATGCACATCTCTGCTTTATACTGAGTCTACTTGTGTAGTTTGAACCAAATCTGTCCAATAGTTGATGAGAAAAAGAGCGGACAAGAAATTTCATGAAAGGGCCATAACTCAGTGAAAAATCAATGAACCATAACCAACATTTCATATGCACATCTCTGCTTGATACTGAGTCTACCTGTGAAGTTTGAATAAAATTCGTCCAGTAGTTTATGAGAAATAGAGCGGACAAAAAGCTACAGACTGACCGACGGTGTCCAGAATCATCAAAGGGCCATAACTCCATGAAACCTAAATAAACCATAACCAAAATAGGATATGCACATCTCTGCTTTATACTGAGTCTACTTGTGTAGTTTGAACCAAATCTGTCCAATAGTTGATGAGAAAAAGAGCGGACAAGAAATTTCATGAAAGGGCCATAACTCAGTGAAAAATCAATGAACCATAACCAACATTTCATATGCACATCTCTGCTTGATACTGAGTCTACCTGTGAAGTTTGAATAAAATTCGTCCAGTAGTTTATGAGAAATAGAGCGGACAAAAAGCTACAGACCGACCGACGGTGTCCAGAATCATCAAAGGGCCATAACTCCATGAAACCTAAATAAACCATAACCAAAATAGGATATGCACATCTCTGCTTTATACTGAGTCTACTTGTGTAGTTTGAACCAAATCTGTCCAATAGTTGATGAGAAAAAGAGCGGACAAGAAATTTCATGAAAGGGCCATAACTCAGTGAAAAATCAATGAACCATAACCAACATTTCATATGCACATCTCTGCTTGATACTGAGTCTACCTGAGAAGTTCGAATAAAATTCGTCCAGTAGTTTATGAGAAATAGAGCGGACAAAAAGCTACAGACCGACCGACCGACCGACGGACGGACCGACGGACGGACGGACCGACCGACAAGCTGACTCCTATATACCCCCCAAACAGAGTTTTGGGGGGAATAATAAAAGTTAACGAACTCATGGACAGATGGATGCAAGGATGCACAGATGGAAAAACGACGGACACAGAGCCAGGACATAAGCCCACTAGCCTTCTGCCAGTGGAGCTAAAAACAATGAAAGAGTATCGCAGATGATCCGACACAAAGCACCAACATAACAGTAAATAACATGGTAGTAAAATGACTAATGTTATGGCATGCTCCAGGTAGCCGTTAATATCGTTGTAAAAGAAGTCAAAGCAACTACGTTTTTGGATCAGTTTGTCTAAAACTTTCTGGTTTGTCCATTATGAAGGAATCTTAACTGTTTACCAAACAACAATAATTTTAAACTGGTCTAAACTGAAAGCATTTTCAGACGACCAATCAAATGTGGCTCAAAAATTGAAATTTCATTTGGGAATTATAGAAAACGTGGTGGGAAACGGAGAAAATGTTGGTTACCAACATTTTCTCCTTTTCCCACAATGTTTTCAAAAGGCTTTTTCTTCAGGGTCAGTAAAAGTCTGGATTGTGTGGTAAAGGGTTAAACATGAAATTTCAGGTGTTATAATACCACCACTAGTTTTGTTCTAATTAACAAATTCCACATACTTTTTGCCCAAAAAGAAACTTTATGCTCAAAGAAAAACTTGGTTCTACTCACCAAGGCTGTTTCATCTAAGTTTCCAGTTTCTTGTGATAAATCCACATTTTGTAATGAATTGATTAGCACAGCACTAACACCAGAATTTTCACTTTTATGCACTTTCACTCACATAGTTTCATTGACACACATGATCTGCAGGTAATGAAAGAAAATGACCTTGACCCTTTCCCAAACGACAAATTTTGGACTGGTCCAAATTGAAAGAGTTTGCAGACGACAATTTTTTATTTGATGAAAATGGGAGAAAGTTGTCAAAAAGGGTAGAAAACACTGTGGGAAAAGGAGAAATTGCTCGTTACGAGCAATTTCTCCTTTTCCCACAGTGTTTTCAAAAGACTTGTACCGCAGACATGTGAAAGCCAGGGCTTGTTTGGGAAAGGGTTAATTAGTATAATTATGAAGTACTATGTGACACTACAAAATATCGCGATACTGAATTGTATCACGCCATAACTAGTGATATCTACTGATACAATTTTTCTGGCAATACCCAGCTCTATACACAACTTTTTTAGTGACACTAAGTCCCATGTACTCAATAAAATCTTAGGCAAACAGAAATGCTGATGAATACATGTATATGAGCCATGCTTTGTGAAAAGGGGGCTTAACCCTTTCCCAAACAAGCCCTGGTTTTCACGTGTCTGCAGTACAAGTCTTTTGAAAACACTGTGGGAAAAGGAGAAATTGCTCGTAACAAGCAATTTCTCCTTTTCCCACAGTGTTTTCTACCCTTTTTGATAACTTTCTGCCATTTTCATCAAATTTGAAATTGTCGTCTGCAAAGTCTTTCAATTTGGACCAGTCCAAAATTTGTCGTTTGGGAAAGGGTTAATGCATCTCTGTGATGCACGATACCAAAAAAGCCATCACATTATCATGAATCCATAATAGCCACTTTATTTAACCCTTTACCACACAATCCTGACTTTTAACGACCCTGAGACTTGAGCCTTTTGAAAACATTGTGGGAGAAGGAGAAATGTTTTCTTCCCTTTCTGGTATAAATCCCATCATTTGAGTATCATTTGTCTTCTGCAAATGCTTTGAATTTGGACTAGTCTAAAATTTTGTCATTTGGTAAAGAATTAACAAGCAACTGAATCATTAGGTTGAATGGTCCTTTGAAACATAAAAAATTTACTGATAGTGAAAAGTTTCTACCAAGGTCAGCCTGTAATGACTGCGCAGGTTGACCTGAGTTACTTTGGCAGATGCATTAAGCTGCCTGTTCATAGAACATGGCTCGAATATGAGCAGCTGCTGAGATAGAATTGAAATAATGTTGAAAGTAATGTAAGACACTATCAATCAATTGTCTTCATTACACTAGCATTAAAGGTGCTACCCCATTCACAACTTTGTTTGGTAAGATAATATAGGGTTTATTAACGTTTTTTTTTGTTTTGTTTTTTTTTTGGGGGGGGGGGGGGTGCGCGGGGGTCCTGCATGGCTCAAAGGTAAAGTGTAGGACTCATAACTCGGAGGTCCCAGGTTTGAGCCTCACTGGATCAACTGGGTTTTTCGTGGGAGTGTCCTTGGGCAAGACACTTCAGAGCCCTAGCCCAGTACTGGTGAATCCCAGGAAATACATGAATATGTGAGCTGTCGCCGTGATAGTACTAAAATAGTGTTGAAAGCGGCATAAAACACCATCCAATCAACCAACCAATCATTATTAATGTTTTTGAGGTGGTTCAAATTCGCAGAGGCCTGAAAAATGGTTTAATGCCCGGTTGGGAAGCACAAGGGCGTTTAACCATTTTGAGGGCCTCTGAGGATGTAAACCACTGAAAAAACATTAATTAATACTATTACTGCATAAAGTAAATGTATTCTAGCAATAATTTGCAATGAAAGCAAACGAAATTTCCATAGAAGTGCAAAGGAGTGGACATGAAATGTACTGGACATATACTGGTCAAAACCGGAATTTGGCAATGAAATTTTTGATATGCGTATTGAGGGGCCGTAGCCCTATGCAAAATGTTTCGATTTCTGGCTGTAATTCACTTCTACTGATATTTAATACATATTGGACTCTGTGTGATTAACTTGCACAGGTTTGGATAGATTACAATTAGGATAAATGAGCGGACAAGAAATTTCTGTAACTGAATAAAGGATATATCAAGTGAAGGAATTGCTGACCACAATCATTAAGAAGGTGGGTTGGATGTAGAGGGCATCAAAATTGGTTTTTTGCTCAGTAAGACTGAGATTCTGTGTAAAATCATCAAAGACAAACCATAAAAAGGATCTAATACAGTACAAGTTCCTACACTTTTGTCTGGGGATGTGTGACAGGAATAAATGCTCAGTGCACCATGTTTACAAAGTATGCTCGGACCAAGGATATGGAAAGTATAACAAGAGGGCCATGATGGCCCTGTATCGCTCCACTGGCTTATAAATATAAACCACGAAGAAAAGTCTTCACTATATAAGCCCTTATAAAACTTTGACCTCATGGCTACAGTCTGACTAAATGGGGAATATTGTATTAGAAGAATAACATGCCAAATGTGGGAATTCTTGGCCTTATGGCTGGTAACAAGATGGTTTCTGAACTTTTCACTCCATAAACCCATGTAAAACTTGTGATCCCTGGTGCAGGGCCAAACTTGATCCTAGAGCTGTAACTTGGGCCCTCTTTGTAACTGTCCACTAAATAATGCTATAATTATATGCAAAATTTGGTAGCCTAAGCCTTATGGCTATGTACACCAAGATTTAAAAGTTTTCCCTATGTAAGCCTATGTAAATCTTGTGAACCCCCCCCCTCCAAGTATGAGGCCAAATTGACCCCAGGACTATACTTTGGGCACTTTTGGTAGACTCCAACTAGATCAAGCTAAATGCCAAATTTGGTAGCTCTAGGCCTTATGGTTTCAGACAAGAAGATATTTAAAGTTTTCTCTATATAAGCCTATGTATAAAACTTGTGACCCCTGGGGAAGAGCCAATTTTGACCCCAGGGCTATAATTTCAAGAAACATGATAGAGGTCTACTACATAAAGCTACATGCCAAATTTGGTAGCCCTATGCCTTATGGTTTCAGACAAGAAGATTTTTAAAGTTTTCTCTATATAAGCCTATGTAAAACTTGTGACACCTGGGGAAGAGCCAATTTTGACCCCAGGGCTATAATTTGAAGAAACTTGATAGAGGTCTACTACATAAAGCTACATGCCAAATTTGGTAGCCCTATGCCTTATGGTTTCAGACAAGAAGATTTTTAAAGTTTTCTCTATATAAGCCTATGTAAAACTTGTGACCCCTGGGGCAGAGCCAATTTTGACCCCAGGGCTATAATTTGAAGAAACTTGATAGAGGTCTACTACATAAAGCTACATGCCAAATTTGGTAGCCCTATGCCTTATGGTTTCAGACAAGAAGATTTTTAAAGATTTCCAATATTTTTCAGTTTTGTTGCCATGGCAACCAGAGTTTTTGAAGGAATCAAATTCTTTCAAGAAATTCTGAAGAGGACCATGTCAGGATCATTTCTGTGAAGTTTCGTGAAAATCGGATGAGTAGTTTCAGAGAAGAAGATGTTTGAAATAAAAGTTAACGCACGGACGGACGGACGGACGGACGGACGACGGACACCGGGCCATGACATAAGCCCGCTGGCCTTCGGCCAGTGGAGCTAAAAACGGGCATTAATGGTGCATTAATTTACTAAGTTATACATGTTTTCTACCTTTAACGCCCCGTTTTCCCATGTTAATACATGCTTATATGGGCCTGGAAATGTACTTTTTATGCAATAATACAGGCCCAGTTGCAGCCAAATGTAAACAATGCCAGTGTTAAATTTATGCCACTGAAAAATATAGAGGTTATTGTGAAGATGACAATCTGCTATTGTACTGTTGGTCCAAGTATTAGCTGCCAGTGAATTTCATATTTAGGTTAAGCCCCAGTAAAGTCCAAAATTAGAGATTTTTCTGCTTGAAGAAAGGCAAGAATCTGCTAGATGTACTCTTATTTTGTCACCAAGGGGATAGAGGCTTTCATTGCAACAGCATGTCATGTCACAGAACCATACAAGAAAGCCTAAATCTATTATAAATTCTCCAAAATGACATGTTGCCACAAACTATTTGGAATCATTCTGGTGTCCTATTGTTATACACCATGTGAATGACATATAATGATGACATATTACACAGACGATGTGCTTTCTCTCCGTAAAAGTTGCTGCCAAACCTAAGTTAAGTTTTAAATTTTCCTAAAATTGCCTGTGCTCCTCGTATTTGAAGTTATTAGTATGCATTTGATTGGTAAACCAGAGCTGTGCAATCTTCATTTTGTCTATGAAAGTGTAGATATATTCCCTGTTTCTTTTTGTCAAGAGTCATCCCGACTTTGTATGGCATCAGCCAATAATGCTTTCTACCCATACAGTTTCGACCAATAACATATTTGAAGCATACAAAATCAAATGCGTAAATTGGGTATAGAAGTTTGTAATATGAGCCATGTAAAACTAGTTAAACACAAGGTGGATGTTTTAGAACGAAGATCAGACTTTACTTTATGTGCAATCTGATCTTGATCTTTATAGGTAATGAAAGTGTTAAGGAACTCATTTTTCTGTCAGTAATTGCCGATGAATTTTGACCCGAGTTTGACATCAGGTGGTGGGCATTTTATATTGAAGGTCAGACCTCTTACTAGGTGCAATCTGATCTTGATCTGGGCTATCAACAGAGGATATTTTCTGGTGTGTAAAAAGAGTTAAATGAAAATGTTTTAAAGTAATATTCAACAGAGGTTACTAAAACAAGAGGGCCATGATGGCCCTGTATCACTCCACTGGCTTATAAATATAAACCATGAAGAGAAGTCTTTACTATATAAGCCCTTATAAAACTTTGACCCCAGAGCTACAGTCGGACTAAATGGGGAATATGTGTATTAGAAGAATAACATGCCAAATTTGGGAGTTCTTGGACTTATGGCTAGTAACAAGACGGTTTCTGAACTTTTCACTCAATAAACCCATGTAAAACTTGTGACCCCTGGTGCAGGGCCAAACTTGATCCTAGGGCTGTAACTTGGGCCCTCTTTGTAGTTGTCCACTAGATAATGCTATAATTATGCAAAATTTGGTAGCCTAAGCCTTATGGCTATGTACACCAAGATTTAAAAGTTTTCCCTATGTAAGCCTATGTAAATCTTGTGAACCCCCCCCCCTCAGCATGAGGCCAAATTGACCCCAGGACTATAATTTGGGCACTTTTGGTAGACCCCAACTAGATCAAGTTAAATGCAAAATTTGGTAGCTCTAGGCCTTATGGCACAGGTACAGGAAGATTTTTAAAGTTTTCTCTACATAAGCCTATGTAAAACTTGTGACCTCTGGGGCAGAGCCAATTTTGACCCCAGGGCTATAATTTCAAGAAACATGATAGAGGTTTACTACATAAAGCTACATGCCAAATTTGGTAGCCCTATGCCTTATGGTTTCAGACAAGAAGATTTTTGAAATTTTCTCTATATAAGCCTATGTAAAACTTGTGACCCCTGGGGCAGAGCCAATTTTGACCCCAGGGCTATAATTTGAAGAAACTTGATAGAGGTCTACTACATAAAGCTACATGCCAAATTTGGTAGCCCTATGCCTTATGGTTTCAGACAAGAAGATTTTTAAAGATTTCCAATATTTTTCGGTTTTGTTGCCATGGCAACCAGAGTTTTTGAAGGAATCAAATTCTTTGAAGAAATTCTGAAGAGGACCATGGCAGGATCATTTCTGTGAAGTTTCATGAAAATTGGATGGGTAGTTTCAGAGAAGAAGATGTTTGAAATAAAAGTTAACGCACGGACGGACGGACGGACGAACGGACGGACGGACGAACGGACACCAGGCCATGACATAAGCCCGCTGGCCTTTGGCCAGTGGAGCTAATAAACCATGAAGAGAAGTCTTTACTATATAAGCCCTTATAAAACTTTGACCCCAGGGCTACAGTCGGACTAAATGGGGAATATGTGTATTAGAAGAATAACATGCCAAATTTGGGAGTTCTTGGACTTATGGCTAGTAACAAGACGGTTTCTGAACTTTTCACTCAATAAACCCATGTAAAACTTGTGACCCCTGGTGCAGGGCCAAACTTGATCCTAGGGCTGTAACTTGGGCCCTCTTTGTAGTTGTCCACTAGATAATGCTATAATTATGCAAAATTTGGTAGCCTAAGCCTTATGGCTATGTACACCAAGATTTAAAAGTTTTCCCTATGTAAGCCTATGTAAATCTTGTGAACCCCCCCCCCCCCCAGCATGAGGCCAAATTGACCCCAGGACTATAATTTGGGCACTTTTGGTAGACCCCAACTAGATCAAGTTAAATGCAAAATTTGGTAGCTCTAGGCCTTATGGCACAGGTACAGGAAGATTTTTAAAGTTTTCTCTATATAAGCCTATGTAAAACTTGTGACCCCTGGGGAAGAGCCAATTTTGACCCCAGGGCTATAATTTCAAGAAACATGATAGAGGTTTACTACATAAAGCTACATGCCAAATTTGGTAGCCCTATGCCTTATGGTTTCAGACAAGAAGATTTTTGAAGTTTTCTCTATATAAGCCTATGTAAAACTTGTGACCCCTGGGGCTGAGCCAATTTTGACCCCAGGGCTATAATTTGAAGAAACTTGATAGAGGTCTACTACATAAAGCTACGTGCCAAATTTGGTAGCCCTATGCCTAATGGTTTCAGACAAGAAGATTTTTAAACATTTCCAATATTTTTCAGTTTTGTTGCCATGGCAACCAGAGTTTTTGAAGGAATCAAATTCTTTCAAGAAATTCTGAAGAGGACCATGGCAGGATCATTTCTGTGAAGTTTCATGAAAATTGGATGGGTAGTTTCAGAGAAGAAGATGTTTGAAATAAAAGTTAACGCACGGACGGACGGATGAACGGACGGACGGATGGACGGACGCACGACGGACACCAGGCCATGACATAAGCCCGCTGGCCTTCGGCCAGTGGAGCTAAAAATGCTGTACGTAAAAAGTATCAATTCAGTATATTGAAAGAAAAATCTTTTTAGTTTACCTCTTCACCACAAGACAAAAAATGTAGACTTGTCAAAACTGAGAGCATTTGAAGATGCTAATTAACTCTTTACCAAACAACAAAATTTCGGACTTGTCCAAATTCAAAGCATTTGCAGATGACAATTTAAACATGGCTCAGATGACAAAATTTGTTTTGATAGCACGGAAGACATTTTGGGGAAAGGAAAATGCTGGTTATGAGCTTTTTCTCCTTTTCCCACAATGTTTTCAAATGGCCAATTCCTCGGGGACGTTAAAACTCGCGATTATGCAGTAAAGAGTTAAATGTGGCTCAAACGATGGAAGTAGTCTCTGATAGGGTAGAACACATTAAAGGAATGCAGGAAATGCTGATCACCACCATTCCTCCGTTTCCTACAATGTTTTCAGAAGGCTTCTTTTGCAGGGTTGTTAAAATTTTGTGAACAAGTGGTAAAGAATTAGACTTGTAATAGTTCAATTATACACAATCATGTTCTCTTGAATCTTAAGCATTGAGGCAAAATGTTTCCTTCCCATCTTTCATTATCAAGGTGGGGTCTATGTTTGCCTCTCTGTATAACGTTTCATAAGATGATTAATAAGATACATTCTACAGATTAATCTGTTCTCAAACTTGCATTCTTATAAGGTTTTTCAGCATTTAACAACATTATTAAATAAGCTACTTGTATATCACAGTGGCCATTGCACCTATCAATGCTTTAAGATTCTGTTTAATCAGTATTTCTTACAGATTATTCCTAAGTGAAATTAAGTAATTAACTCAATACCAAACGACAAAATTTCAAACTGGTTCAAATTGAAAGTATTTGCAGACAACAAAATGAATGAGACTAAAAAACTGAAATTTGTTTTGGAAAGGGTAGAAAACATTGTGGGAAAAGGAGAAAATGCTGGTTACCAGCATTTTCTCCTTTTCCCACAATGTTTTCAAAAGGCCTCTTTCACAGGGTTGTTAAAAGTTGGGATTGTGTGGTAAAGGGTTAAAACCATGTTCAGGGAAGGGAGAACTAGAGGCCCTTGAGGGCCTGAATCGCTCTGGCATAATTTTACTATTTTTTCTAGCATACATTATGAATTCATGATGCAAAAAGGAAAAAAAAGCGTGCACACAAAGAAATGGGGGAAAGGGTTGTTGCAACTGGGCTTGAACCCACAAAGATAGCACAAGTAGGCATGGTGAATTGAACAAATAGTGGAAAAAAAAACAAGAGGGCCATGATGGCCCTGTATCGCTCCACTGGCTTATAAATATAAACCACGAAGAAAAGTCTTCACTATATAAGCCCTTATAAAACTTTGACCTCATGGCTACAGTCTGACTAAATGGGGAATATTGTATTAGAAGAATAACATGCCAAATGTGGGAGTTCTTGGCCTTATGGCTGGTAACAAGATGGTTTCTGAACTTTTCACTCCATAAACCCATGTAAAACTTGTGATCCCTGGTGCAGGGCCAAACTTGATCCTAGAGCTGTAACTTGGGCCCTCTTTGTAACTGTCCACTAAATAATGCTATAATTATATGCAAAATTTGGTAGCCTAAGCCTTATGGCTATGTACACCAAGATTTAAAAGTTTTCCCTATGTAAGCCTATGTAAATCTTGTGAACACCCCCTCCAAGTATGAGGCCAAATTGACCCCAGGACTATACTTTGGACACTTTTGGTAGACTTCAACTAGATCAAGCTAAATGCCAAATTTGGTAGCTCTAGGCCTTATGGTTTCAGACAAGAAGATATTTAAAGTTTTCTCTATATAAGCCTATGTATAAAACTTGTGACCCCTGGGGAAGAGCCAATTTTGACCCCAGGGCTATAATTTCAAGAAACATGATAGAGGTCTACTACATAAAGCTACATGCCAAATTTGGTAGCCCTATGCCTTATGGTTTCAGACAAGAAGATTTTTAAAGTTTTCTCTATATAAGCCTATGTAAAACTTGTGACCCCTGGGGAAGAGCCAATTTTGACCCCAGGGCTATAATTTCAAGAAACATGATAGAGGTCTACTACATAAAGCTACATGCCAAATTTGGTAGCCCTATGCCTTATGGTTTCAGACAAGAAGATTTTTAAAGTTTTCTCTATATAAGCCTATGTAAAACTTGTGACCCCTGGGGCAGAGCCAATTTTGACCCCAGGGCTATAATTTGAAGAAACTTGATAGAGGTCTACTACATAAAGCTACATGCCAAATTTGGTAGCCCTATGCCTTATGGTTTCAGACAAGAAGATTTTTAAAGATTTCCAATATTTTTCAGTTTTGTTGCCATGGCAACCAGAGTTTTTGAAGGAATCAAATTCTTTCAAGAAATTCTGAAGAGGACCATGTCAGGATCATTTCTGTGAAGTTTCGTGAAAATCGGATGGGTAGTTTCAGAGAAGAAGATGTTTGAAATAAAAGTTAACGCACGGACGGACGGACGGACGGACGGACGACGGACACCGGGCCATGACATAAGCCCGCTGGCCTTCGGCCAGTGGAGCTAAAAAACTGAAGTACAATTTCTCAAAACCAATTGTTTGAAATCCAGCCAAATTTGATAGGAATTCATTACTCATTGCTTTTAACAATCCCTGCAAGTTTCAAAGACATGTGACTTATAACGTGGACTGTATTGAGTAAACAATACTAAGTCATCAAATGGCTGCTTTTCCTAAATTAATTGCTAGATTTTCTTCATTCTTAATAGAGTTCAATCCCTTGACGATACAAATAATCTTTGCAAGTTTCAAAGACTGAATCAAAAATGCAACTGAATTGTGTAAACAAGAAATGTAAATTTTCAACTTTAAATGGCTTCTTTTCCCATACTGATTGTCATTTTTTTTTAAATTAATTGGGTTCAAGCTATTGATAATATAAAGCAACTGTGCAAGTTTCATGAAAAAATTCAACCACAAATGCCAATGTTATTGTGTAAACTAAAACTGCAATTTTCAAATTTAAATGGCTACTTTTCCCATACTGATTGTCGATTTTTTTTTCAAAATCAATAGGGTTCAAGCTGTTGATGATAAAAAAGCAACTGAGCAATTTTCATGAAAATCCAACCACAAATGCAGACTTTATCATTTAAACAAGAAACGAAACTTTTGATCTTTCAATAGCTACTTTTCCAAAACTGATTGTCAGATTTTTTTCAAAGTCAATAGGATCTAGGCTATTGATGAGATAAACAAACAGTGCAGGTTTCATGAAAATCTGACCACAACTGCAGACTTAAATGCTTAAACAAGAAATTGAAATTTTGAACTTTAAATGGCTACTTTTCCCACATTGATCGTCAGATTTTTTTTAAAAAATCAATAGGATTAAAGCTATTGATGACATAAACAAACTCTGCAAGTTTTACAAAAATCCAACCACAAATGCAGACTATCGCGTAAACAAGAAAAAATGTCAGACGGACAGACAGATGGACAGACAGATGGACCGACAACGGAAACCATGCCATGACATAAGCTTACAGCCAGTAGAGCTATAAATGGATTTCCTTGTGATGGCCATCATCAATCTGCAGTAAGAATTTGCCAGGTTATTTGGCACAAACAAGGGCTTGAATCACTTTGAAAATGCAAAAAATAAATAGAATAGCTTAGGTTGATGAATGTGGATTTGAACTCTCAGAAAGCAATTGCAGCCTTTAGATTACAGTTACGTGGGCCAGCTCTGGCTTGGTTTAACACATTGAATCACATTGACGAAACATGGTCTTCCCATTAAGCATTTTTTTTGGTTGAATATGGATATAAAGTTTCAGCTTTCCAAAACCTAACTCTTCGGCCAGGCCTTACTATTGAGGAATTCCATGCTTTCATTCAGGAAAAAGGTACGAGGTTGAACAAATCCAAGAGAGAAATGGTTGTCCGCTTCACTAATGGTCTTCCCGGCCAACTTGTCTTTTTTGCTCGAGCAAGTAGAGCAACAAACCTTTGGGAATGTCTCCATAAAGTCTAAAACTTTGTTGTTTGATTAAGAGTTCAGACAAATGTAACCATAACCACTATGTCACAATGAAAATCTTGTTAGCAATTCTGTTTCTAAATTATAATGGTCACAAGTTTTAGTTTTGGTCAATCTCGGTAAAACAAATAGGTCACACAAGATAGATTACAATCACTCTTGTTGTTCTTCTTGTAGCACTCAGTTAGAATTACCTTAGATGATATTGAACGTTTGATACCTTGGTCCCAACAGTGACACCTTGTTTTTACTGACAAGGCCATATTTGATTTCATGAACTTGATCTGCCCCTTTTTCTAATCATATCCCATACAAATTTGCATTTGTGTTAAAGCCAGACCAAGCCCAGTAGCTCAGTCAATTCCATACAGGACTTGAAACCCAGAGGTCACATATACATTTCACAGCTCTGCCTATTTCTTTCAGACGATTGATGATAGTCACAGGGACAGGAGTCAACCCCTTTCACTGGTGTACATTCTTTCAACTATGTTTATGTGGGAAAGTAGCCAGTGGCTTGAAAAGGATCTTATGCAGAGTACAAGTAAAACCAATGCATGGATTGGTGCATTGGATACTGCAATATAACTGAAATAATGTTGAAAGTACTGTTAAACTATAGCACTGAATTGTTGTGAAGATGACAATTTGTTTTTGTACCATAAGTCCAAGTGTTCACATACAACTTTCGATCATAGAGCACCTTAGGTAGGAAGAGAAACAGAAACAAGTAAATGTATTTGACTGATATGGTACAATAAAATAAATCTATTTTCAACAGTATTTCAATTGTATACATGGATCCGTGGCGATAAAATAAACCAACTTCCTTGGTTACAGTCGCTAAGGGCTCCCAAACAAATGCAGAAAATACATTTATATGTGTACAGTATAGCATACAGGCTACTTAAATTGTACTGTCATGACTGTTTCTCTCTATAAAATTCCAGAAGGATATTCCTTTTCATATGTTTCTGTCAATGATGAATCCTCGGTAAGAAATTTATGGATACTTGAACTAATTTACATAAGGATATGTACAAAAAGTGTGAATTTCAGGGGCCATGAACAATGCAACACCTGTTTCAGCAAAGTTTTGAACTTCAATGAGAAAGAGAAACACCCAATAAATCTCAGTTTTGCCTAAGAATAATGGAATTAAAGGTGCTTCATATTTTCATAAGGCTTCTTAGGTTGTCTCAACATCATATTCGATAATAAATTCCACTAAACTACAAGCATTTTGAAAAATTTATAGACTGTCTCATTCAACAGAGAGGTGTAAGTCTAAGAAGTTTCAATTTCAAGTTAGGGAAAATGGTTGCCTGATGATTTTGAAATGCATAAAGCGTGCTGTCAAATAACAGACTTGTTAATATCATTGATGGTTGTTTGTTTCATCACAAGTGGTCGAGTGGATATTAAAGCAGCAATCAAACACACATCCTATCTGTTAACAGTTTACCGACATACCCTTTGAAATGGCAGATGTGCTAATCCACTAAATATGGCCAAGTCAAAAGTTGATTCAATTAACTTAAGTTGCCTTTTGAGCTGAACTTCTAAAACACTACAGAACAGAACTTAGTCTGTTTCATAATTCAAATCTACATTGTACTTTATGGAATACCCGTAAATGAGCTTAATTTAAGTAGCAGATGGTTTGAATCCAAGAATAAACTGCCTGTTTTATGCACTCTGATTATTGTACCTACACATTCAGCATTCTTCATGCACCAAGGATTAATGTTAATGTCAAAGTGAAACACTGATAACAGTGCCTCTTTTTGGATGTGAAGAAATCATTAAACAACGGAACATACTTTCTTTTTATTGCTATTTCATATATTTTTACCTATGTTTTCCACTGTAAAACCACTCATGTCTCTTTCTGAGAATTTCAGAGGAGAAAAAACCTAACATTAATTACTCCATTGCATAATTTAGTGTTTATCAAAACTCTTTGCTCATTTCCAATTGTCAATCATAATGCAAACTTGTAGCCTCTGCATATATATCTCACGTAAGCTGTACAAGTTCACAAAGCATATCTGTTAAGCTTTAAATTCAAGCGTTGCAAACACACATAATATTGCACTTCTCCCAACATAAACAGTTGCTTAATTAGGAGCCAAAATAGCAGACTGCAAGGCTGCACATCGAGGCAAATAAATGCAATGACCTGATTGGTCAAGTATCGATTTTTACAGATCCATATAATAGAAGAAGCAGTGCACTAACTCAGTTTGCTGGGTCAGTAACTGATATTACTGATAACAAAGCTAGAGGAGGTTACTTTTTGAAGGAAACCACCTCTAGCTCCAGCTAGAGTTTAATTTGGAAGACATTTCACAAATCATATCGAACAATAGGCCATGGTGGACTTGCAAGCACCTTCTTGTCCTTGATTATTTCTGCGAATGTTTGTTAACCCTTTACCACACAACAAAGTCTTAGGCTCTTATGAGTTGAAGGTATTTTCTGGCGAAAAATTTGATGTGGCTCATATAATGAAATTTGTCTTTGAACATGTAGAAAATATTGTGGTGTCCACCATTTTCTCCTTTTACCACAATGCCTTGAAAAGCCCTTTTCATCACGGTTGTTAAAAGTTGAGATTGTGCGGTAAAGGGTTAGCCCTTTATTACATAATTCCAGGTTTAAACAACCCTAAGGAAGAGGTTTTTTGAAAACATTGTGCAAAAAAGAGAAAATGCTTGTTACCAGCATTTTCTCCTTCTCCCACCATGTTTTCTACCCTACCCATAACAAACTTCAATTTTTGTGTCACATTTATTTTGTTGTTTGTAAATGCTTTCAATCTGGACCAATATAAAATATTGCCATGTGATAAAAGAATTAAGTGTCACTGCAACAGGAACCAACCCTCTCTAACGTCTGAACATTATTTGGGTTTTGCTTATGGGGGAAAACAGCCAGTGAATTTTTGAGAATTTGCTGAGGATTTCTAGTAAATGAAAGAGAGGTAGAAGATTTAATATTAATTTCAACCCTTCTTCAAACAATCCAAATTTTAACAACCCTGAGTAAGATGGCCTTTGCAAATATTGTGGGATGAAGAGAAAAAGTTGGTACAATGTTGCCTCTGGGAAAAGCAGAAAATGTTGACAGCAAGCATTTTTCTCTTTTTTTTCCCCTAAACTGTTTTCTACTCTTTCAAAAAGACATTTGTTGTGTTGAGGTACATGTACTTTTCCACCTGTAATGAATTTCAGTTCTGATGAGACTGAAATGTCCTCTGGTAAAGATTTGGTATTTGTTTGTTGGAGCATTTTGCACCATCTGAAACATTATTTCAAATTTTTATTCATGTCAATGTGACAACTCACTAAGCTGTTTTCTGTATTTCACCAGCACAAAGCTGGGGCTCTGCAATGTCTTGCCCAAGGACATTCCTTAACCCTTTACCAGACGGCAAAATTTTAGCCATGTCCAAATTGAAAGCATTTGCAGATGATAATTTCAATGTGGCTCAAATGGTGCAATTTTTCTTTGATAGGGTAGAAAACATTGTGGGAAAAGGAGAAAATGCTGGTTACCAGCATTTTCTCCTTTTCCCACAATGTTTTCAAAAGGTTTCTTTTCCAGGGGCGTCAAAAGGCGGCATTGTGCGGTAAAGGGTTAATGACTACCAGATCTGCACAAGAAGTGGAAGATGATATGTACGTTAAAATTTCAATGTCTATGCTACTGAGGCATGACAGCCATATGCATGTATAAAATACATTGAAAAACTTTCATCAAAAAAAAAAGCAAAGCAGCTACTGGTTTCTTACTCTCCAAGCAGAATTAAAAGTAACCAAAGTGCACAAACCTTTACTAGATGGTAAAATTTTAGAACTGTACAAATTGGAAACATTTGCAGATGAAAAACTGGACATAGTTCAACTGGGAAGATTTGTTTTAAAAAGAGTAGTAAACGTTATGGGAAAAGGAAAAAATACTGGTTAAGCAATTCAGCTATTTCCAAAATATCTCAAAAGCATTTTTTGTTGTTAAAATGATTAACTCTTTAGCAAATGACAATATTTTGGACTGGACCAAACTGAAAGCATTTGCAGATGACAAAAGTTGCTAAACTCATGATTTCTTTTTTTGATAGGGCAGAAAACATAATTACCTGGGAAAAGGGGAAAATGCTGGCTACCAGCACTTTCTCCTTTTCCCACAATGTTTTCTAAAGCTTTGTTCCTTAGGATTGTTAAAAGTCGGGATTGTGTGGTAAAAGAGTTAAATAGTACTCTACATGAAAACCTGGATGTTTTGATTTAGGGTCGAGGGCAAGCAATAGATTTTAACATTGCTCTGTATGTACAAATGTATTTTTTTATTTGTCTACAAATTCTTCTTATAAGACTATTAAGATATACATGTATTTATAATAATAAACTAATATTAACACCATATTGCCTTGCTTGTTGCATGAAACTTATCTGTATTTGTAAGAGCTGTGATCTGAAGCAGCCAGTTCTAGATCGTAGTAAGCATACTGGAGGCCAAAATATTCATCTGCTACATGTTCTACAGCAACACCACAGACTTCTTTGGAAATTTGATTATTCTGCTGTATACCTGAAAAAATAAAAAAAATACATATTCTCTTTTTCAGCAGTAAAACCACATTTCTTGATATTTCAAGCTAAAATTTTGCCTATAATGGCATGGATATATTGTAAACTTGATAGAGAAATCTGAAAACATTTTAAACCCAAAATATGTGTAACCACAGTAACCCAGGTAATGTGCATGGCAGGGCTCAAATTTTCTCCCAATTTGAAACATGCAATTTTGTGTAAAATGAACATCCAGAAATGTGCAAAAATGTCACCAATTTTGCAAACATCTAATATCATCATACAGGCCTCTGCCAACTCTCAAACTTTGGGGAGAAGTGATTTCTCCCTAGTCAGAGAATTGGGAGAAGTTTTTCAAAATGGGAAGAAGTGGTCAGACTTTGAGAAGTTCAGACGGACATTAAAATGCGGACATGGTCAGATTTATAGAAGGAAATAACAATATTTTAACAATTTAACAGTTTGATTGGATAGAAAACCATGTAAATTAAATGAAAATATTTTACACTGTATATCTTTTTAATGAATAATATACTTATTCCTATTAGAAACTACTTAAAACATATTTATTCATTACTTACCATGCTCATTTCATACACTTTTTGGATAAAAACATTATGGAAAGAGAAGACAAATACTTGTTGTGAGCAATGGTTTCTCCTAGCACATTTTTTTTGTCCAAAATCTTTGAAGCACTATTTTTTTTTTTCCAAAATCCTGGACAAAAATTTTTGCTGAAAATCATTATCTTTACCAGAGATCATTATATATTACAATCCCTGTCTGTGACCTGGTGAGAAAAATTGTAAGTAATGTTAGAAAGTAACGAATTTTCTCCTGTTGGCACAGTGTTTTCAACTTCCTCATGGTAATTAAAGTCCAGTTTCAGACAGCAAGAGACATCGAAGATAAGTTTGTCTGATTACCGTTTGTCTCTTGCTGATGACAGATAAATTGTTAATGAAAACATTGCTAAGGACATACATTTCCAACTTAATACCTGTTTTAACCTAGTAGATCGTTTGTTTGTGGTAGATAGGGTCCAACCAAGAAAAATGTCAAAATTTTGACAGAGTATAGGATCAATAACAATGTATGTATATTTTTCTAATTTCATCTTTTTGTTTGCATCAAAGAAAAATATACAATTTCATCCGAACTTTTGAAAGAAAACCGCCCTCGAGCTTTGTGAACGTCACAACACCCAGCAGCAATTTTGAAATTGATGCATGCGACTTGCTGTTATTTGTCCAAAAATCAGTTGCAATGCCAATTTGTAGTCACATGATTTAAAAATACTGCCACATGATTTTAGCAGATCATCTAAATATGTCATCATGTCTGTTCGTTAGGAAAAGTGCAAGTAATAGAGGATGGGGTAAATGGTGTTTTAAAAGCAAGGTGCCGATTTCAATTCAATTCCGGGACATTAAATAAAAGTTGAATATCCAAGTCAGGGTTTTACGCTGAAAAAAGAGGCCAGACAAGCCGCTAGACGGCACCCATGTTTGTTATGACTGTCAAAAAATATTGGTTAAACTTTGCAAGCATTTTAGCGACTTGACAGGGCAAGGGGTGAATATTATCAGTTAAGATGATACCTACCAATTAAGAAGGCGGATTTGGCACCTGAGAAACTAATTAACAACTGCTTCTCAAATGGGACAGTTGAAAACAGTTAATTTTGCTGATTGGACACCAGCTGTGAATCGGGTATAACGCGCTGTTAGGTAATAGATCTACACACACTGATTATGTATCAAGTACCCGACGCGTGGTCAACATATGCGAGGCAACTCCCCGATTTTTTCAGGCGACTTCAATTTTGCTTGCCCAACAAAATAGGCGAAGTCTTTTTAAATCAGGCGACTTTTTTGCCCAAGTTGCCCACTCGGCCAAGGCCTGTCATAACAGCAATTCTGTACAATGTCATCACTGTAGCACTTCCGATTACTGTAATAACATAATTGTAATGCAATACCATAGTTTTTATCTCGTCAGTGTTACATATTTTTTGACGCAATGCCACCTTCACTAGATGTTGAATTATGCACATTAACAAAGTTTTGTGTTGGACTTGGCAAAACAGACCATAGAATTGAGTTAAGAGTTGACATTTTCAAGTTCCTGTTGTATTTTATTTGTCTGTAAGTGGCACAAGCTGTTTAGGAACGATTCAGAACATTGCTTAAAGATGATCCTCATGAAGGACGGCTGGTTAACGTAACCATGTCAATTTTGGCTGCTGTGTGTGACAAAGTGAACAATGACCGGCCGGTTACAGTGCATGTCACATCGGACGACTTGGGTGTGTCTTGTTTCACAGTACAACTTTTTCCTTACAGCATAAATGGAGCAAGCACTGGTTGTTCGATGGGAATACTAGAACAAGAGGGTCAATGAACCTAAAGTGCTAACCTGAGTAAAGTAATCTACAGTTGATAAAGCTGAAGAGATCTTGGTTTTAATTATATAAAACAGTGTAACTGATCTACTTTTGGACCTGACATGGCAAAATTTCGAAGGTATCATCAAGTCAAACATTCTGACCAAGTTTCATGAATATCAGGCTGAAAATATTACCTCAAGGGTGCGCATACTGTTTTTCTCACATTCGCCTCAGTGACTTACTTTTTGACCTGACGTAACCCAATGTCGAACTTCTCCAAGATACCTTCAAGACAAACATTCTTACCTAATTTCATAAGTATCTGGCTTAAAATGTGGCCTCTAGGTTGCACTCAAAGTTTTCTAAGATTTGACCCTATGACCTACTTTTTGCCCCAAACATGACCCTATTTCAAACTTGTTAGATATATCATCAACAAGAACTTTCTGAGCAAGTTTCAAGAGTACCAGCTGAAAATGTAGTACCTGCACAGTTCGCAGTTTTTTTCTATGATTTGGCCTATTGACCTACTTTTTGACCCAACATAACCCTTTTTAAAAACTTGTCCGAGATACCATCAAGACAAAGATTCTGACCAATTTTCATAAGTATCAGGCTGAAAATGTGACCTCTAGAGAGCACACAAAGTTTTTCTAAGATTCGGCCCAGTAAACAACTTTTGATCCATTGTGACCCAATCTCAAACTTGTCCAAGGAATCATCAAGGCAAAATTCTGACAAAGTTTCATGAGTATCTGACTGAAAATGTACATCTAGATTGCACACAAGGCTTTTCTAAGATGTAACCAAGTGACCCACTTGTTGACCCAATGTGACCCAATTTCAAACTTGGCCCAGTCATTATCTAGACAAACATTCTGACAAAGTTTCTTGAGTATCTCGCAGAAAATGTGGCATCTGGAGTGCACACATGGTTTTTCTAAGATGTTGCCTAGTGACTTATCTTTAGACTGGATATGACTCAATATCGAACTTGTCAGTGATTTTATCAAGACCAACATTCTGACCAAGTTTCATGAGTATCCGGCTGAAATTGTGGCTTCTAGAGAACACACAAGGTTCATATAAGATTTAGCCAAGTGACTTACTTTTTGACCTGATGTGACCTAATTTCAACATCAATATCAAACTTGTCAGAGATTTTATCAAGACCAACATTCTGACCAAGTTTCATGAGTATCAGGCTGGAAATGTGGCCTCTGGTGTGCACACAAGGTTTGTCTAAGATTTGGCCAAGTGACATACTTTTTGACCCAACATGACCCAATCAAACTTGTCTGAGATGATCATGATCATGACAAACTTTCTGAACAAGTTTCATGAGTATCAGGCTGAAAATGTGGCCTCTAGAGTGCAGACAAGGTTTTTCTAGGATTTGGCCCCGACCTACTTTTTGACCAGATGTCACCTAATTTTGAACTTGTGCGAGTTTTTATCCAGACTAACATTCTGACAAAGTTTCATTAGAAATAAGCTGAAAATGTTGCCTCTAGAGTGCACACAAGGTTTTTCTAAGATCTGGCTCCATGACATGACCCAATTTTTTTTGTGTCCAATATTTTATTAAGACAAACATTCTGACCAAGTTTCATGAGTATCAGGCTGAAAATGTGGCCTCTAGAGTGTGCACAAGGTTTTTCTAAGATTTGGTCCAGTGACCTACTTTTTGACCAGACTTGTCTAAGACTTTATTGAGACAAAAATTCTGACCAATTTTCATGAGTGATAGGCTGAAAATGTGGCCTCTAAGAGTACACACAAGTTTTTTCTAAGATATGGCTCCATGACCTACTTTTGACCTGATGTGGCCCAATTTCAACATGTCCAAGACTATATCCAGGCAAACATTCTGACCAAGTTTCATTAGTATCTGACTGAAAATGTTGCCTCTAGAGTGTACACAAGCTTTTTTTAAGATTTTGCTGTGAACTACTTTTTGACCCCGTGTGATTTGATTTCAAACTTGTCCAAGATTTCATCCAGACAATCATTTTGACCAAGTTTCATGAGTACCAGGCTGAAAATATGGCCTCTAGAGTGTGCACACGGTTTTTCTAAGATTTGGCCCTGTGACCTACTTTTTGACTGGATGTGACCCAATTTTAAACTTGTTCCAGATTTTATCCAGGGAAACATTCTGACCAAGTTTCATAAGTATCAGGCCAAAAATGTGGCTGCTAGAGTGCACGCAAGTTTTTTCTAGGATTTGGACCCATGACCTACTTTTTGACCCAATGTGACCAAATTTTAAATGTGTTCAAGATTTTATCAAGACAAATATTCTGACTAAATAAAATGAGTATGAGTATCAGCCTGAAAATGTAGCCTCTAGAGTGCAGACACGGTTTTTCTAAGATTTGGTCCCTACTTTCTGATCAGAGGTGAACCAATATCAAACTTGCCCAAAGTTTTATCAAGACAAACACTCTGACCAAGTTTCATGAGTATCAGGCTAAAAATGTAGCCTCTAGAGTACACCCAATGTTTTACTAAGATTTGGCCCTGAGACCCACTTTTTGACCCAACATGATCCAATTTCAAACCTGGTTTCATGAGTATCAGGCTGAAAATGTGGCCTCTGGAGTGCACACAAGTTTTTCTAAGATTTTGCCCCGTGACCTACCTTTGGACACAATGTGACCAAATTTCAAACTTGTCTGAGATTGTATCCAGAAAAAAAAATCTGGCCAAGTTTCATGAGTATCAAGAAGAAAATGTAGCCTCTATAGTGCACACAAGGTTTTTCTAAGATCTTGACCTACTTTTTGACTTGAAGTGACCCAATTTCAAAATTGTCCAAGACTTTTTCAAGACAAACATTCTGACCAAGTTTCATGAGGATCTGGAAATGTTGTCTCTTGAGTGCATACAAGGTAAATGTTGAAGACCGCACGATGGACACCAGACGACGTACAATATACGATGGATGCCGGACACAGCAGGATCACAAAAGCTCACCTTGAGGACTTTGTGCAGTTTAATTCAGCTCTCATGCAAGTTTATTCTCCATTTATTTCATTGCTGGATTGTCAAACATCTCTTGTTGCATTCAAGTTGTACAACACATGGAGTTTCAATGCATTTCTAAAGTTATGAAAAAAAAACACACACAACAAATATTTAGCCTTGTCCAACACTAGGGCATTTACGGAAAAAAAAATATTTCTAAAATAATGAAATCTATCTGTGATGCAATACTAAATATTGTGGAAATAGGAGAAAATCTTGGTTACCAACATTTCAAAACACTTTTTTCCAGTGTTGTTAAAACTAGGGATTGCTAGGTAAATGGTAGAGAGTACATTCATGCACATTTAATCTTTATCTGCAGTCTCCGTGCAGAAAATGGGTCAATTGGGTGCTGAATTCTGCATAAAAATGAAAGATCACTGTCATATTATTAGCCCATATTCATGAATCAAAAAGTGCTTCCATGTCCTGCTCCAACACTAAATGGGGAAATCAATACAGGTATAGCGATAAATCTGTTTTGAACACAATAAATCAAAACATAAACATAAAGGCGACTTACCAATTCAAGAATGAGAACTGAAATCCACATCTGTTTTCAGGCCTTTCACTCATTCTGTATATTTTCAGAGGACTTTTTGTTCAAAACAAATGAAACAAATCCTAAAATAGATGCCTGTTTGTTCTTTTTGTGTCGCTCTTCTGCAGATTGAGTTAAAAAACTTGGTTTTCTGTTGAATTTTGAATCTCACACCGTCCTCCATATTGTTTTTTTCTTTTACCTTAGCTTCAAGGTATCATGTGGTGTATCTACGTCATGCTTATTGATGTAAACAAAAGATAGGTTTTGTTCTAGTTTTAAAATTAATTCCTCTGCCAACAAATGGAACTTTGACCAATCACACATTAACAGTGTCAACATCATATTAATTTACATACTTTAAATGGTATGACTGAAATTTAACTGCATTTTAACATCACATTGTTTACTTTTGGACTTTATTGGGACTGGGAAGTAGTGAAAAAAAAAAACCTGCAACGTCTGCTACGTTACCTGGTTGCTGTATGTTTTGTTTACTTTTTACCTGTTTTAAAGTTTCATTTTTTGCCGGAAAATACATGTAACAGTTAAACAGATCACACAGTAACAGATTGTCATCTTCACAACATTTTCCATACATTTAAAAGGTAGGATTTAAATCTAAATGCATTTTAACACATGCATTGTTTACTTTTGGCCACAGTTGGGCCTTTAACTCCTAGACTCAGCTTCGAATAAACCTACTTCCATTCTAGAGTAAAGACCATATATAAAGAGAAAGTGTCAAGGTTGCCATAGTCAAGAATATCTCTGCAATGCAGTGAGTGTAGATCAAAGAACAGACAGCACATATTTTACAGTCTGATCTTAATCTACATAGGCAACAACTGCAAGTATGATGCTGAAAGTCACTTAAGGTTTTAACAGTTTGCAACTAGTTCATAAAATGGATGATCCCAGAATAACATGCTAAAACATGAATTTGCAGCTCAATCCTGATGATAAATGACAAAGATCAGCCAAGGATAATCCTTTTCCCTTCCTGGAAGGAGTCCGTAAAATGAGCCCATACCCAATCCAAAACATTTACCATTTTCCCCAAAATTGCCCATGAAAATTCCCAAAAGAAATGTGTATTTGCTGCATGATGGACCTATGTCATATCAAGAATAGGATGTCAGTTTTCCAAAATTTGTGTCTCTGTGATGGAATGAAAATCAAATTATGGATTGTTCTGAAAATTTAACAAACAATCCACACATTGTCGACTTTGTTGGTCAAAAAGAGGGGAGTTTCCCATAGTAGTTTTAAAAAAAAAAAAAAAAAACTAGAGGTCCATGATGGCCCTGTATCGCTCCACTGGCTAACATGTACAAACCATACACACCAAACATTACATCTCTGGGCTTAAAGGCTTCTAACAAGAAGACTGACAAACTGTGACCCCAGGGCAAGTCCATTTTTTACCTATGATTTACGATTTCAAGCTATGATTATGAGCTATAATTAACTGAATCCTGGTTGACGTCAACAAGATATAACCACATACCAAGTAATACAGGACTGGGCTGTATGGTTATAAACAAGATTTTCAGCTTCTTAATAAACCATGAGGGGGTTTAATTCAATTTGATTAATGTCTAAATTTTGAACAAATTCAGAAGAGATCCACTAGATGAAGCTTTATGCCAAATTTGGTAGGTCTAGGCCTTACAGCTAAGAACAAGAAGATTTTTAAAATTCTCACTATAACAGTCCTTGTAAATCTTGTGACCCCTGGGAAAAGGCAAATTTTGACCCAAATGCTGTAATTTGTAGAAGCTTATTAGAGGTCAATTAGGTGAAGCTTCATACCAAATTTAGTAGCCCTAGGCCATATGGTTTAGAACAAGAATATTTTCAAAGTTTTCCCTGTATAAGCCTATGTAAAACTTGTGACCCCCAGGGTAGGGCCAATTTTGGCCTCAGGGCTATAATTTGACAAATCTAAGTAGAAGTCTATTAGATGGAGCTACATGCCAATTTTGGTATCCCTAGGCTATAATATTTAGAACCAGAATATTTTCGAAGTTTTCCCTGTATAAGCCCATGTAAAACTTGTGACCTCCAGGGTGGGGCCAATTTTGGCCGGACACCTAAAATTTGAAGAATCTAAGTAAAGGTCCATTAGATGAAGCTACATGCCAAATTTGATAGCCCGAGGCCATATGGTTTAGGACAAGATGATATTTAAAGTTTTCACTATATAAAACTATCTAAATCGTGTGACCCCCCGGCCGGCACCAATTTTGAACCCCGGGCTATAATTTGAAGATTTTTTTGCAGAGGTCCATTAGATGACGGTACATGCCAAATTTGGTAACCCTAGGCCTTATAGTTTTGGACAAGAAGATTTCCAATATTTTTCAGTTTTGTTGCCATGGCAACCACAGTTTTGATAGGAATCAAATTCTTTGAAGAGTTTCTGAAGAGGGCCATACCAGGATCACTTCTGTGAAGTTTCGTTAAAATCCAATGGGTAGTTCCAGAGAAGATGTTTGAAATAAAAGTTAACGGATGCACGCACACACACACACGCATGCACGATGGACACAAGGCCATAACATAGGCCCGCTGGCCTTTGGCCACTGGAGCTAAAAACCTGCAACGTCTGTCAGCAGTTTATTTCGGAGAACTGGTTAATACCAAGTTTAAACCTACCAGTATACAGAATAGAGGCCAGCATTCAGTGTATGTGTTTTGGCAGTATCCATTGTGATATTCAAATACAATGCAGGTGCGCTGTGTATTTTTTGTGTAGCCCAAAATTTTTTGGTATTGTGAATGCCATCTATATTTGTGGAAAGTTCGTTCTGTAGGGATTCAACTACGTAATGAGCCATAACAACAAATATTACCGAAAGAAAATCCACGGGTTCTAACAGGGCTTTAGTTTGATCGGTAAACCCAGGTCTCGACGCACAAAAATCTTGAAATATCCTTCTTTATAGCACAGAAAATTCCGATCAAGGGGTAATTTTAACCCCCTAAAATTTTCAGAGATGCATAAAATATATCAAACAGCAATCATGCAAAAAGATCATTTTAAACGTGTGAACCACTCAGTCAGTTAAATAGGCATTTTCGTTCTTTCTGTGTCGCAGTTGTTTTTCTGGGACTTCTGTCTAAAAAGCCATGATTTTAATCCTTTTCAAACAGCCTCATTTCATGGTGAACCAGATTTGACCAATATCTGAAAGGGACGATGGATCTGGATGGTCACAAACTACCGATGATCGCTCGAAAATGGTAAAACCTTGCGTGCCGCAAAGTGGATTTGAAAAAATTGATCATTTAGCGCAAGATAAATTTAGGACATAACATGGCACTTTGTCAATTTCTTAAAGCTAAGATGATGTTTGATTTTAGAAAATTACTTATTTACAAGCTAATTTCCAAATCAAACTATTTAATCGTTGTCACATTGTCGCTACACACAAACATACCAGAAAGTACACAAAAACAAACACTATTACAGTGAAATAAATCTTAATATCATTATGTGGATTTGAACAACTGCAAGCAAAACATACTTTGGCATCAGCATGAAATGATTATTGTGCAATATTCACAATATTCAAAAGTGGGACATTCAGAATTGTCAAGTATGCAAAACATTCTGCCTAGGAAAACATACACAACTGACTGTAAATGTCAAGACACAGGGTTTCCTTGCCATCTCTATAAACCCCTGTTCCTGTTTAGAATAACACTAGTGTTTCAGACTTCAAATGTTTGCTGTAGAAACTGAATAATGATAAATGCAGTCTAGAATGTGGAAGTGCTGTGAATTGTGGTTTTGAGGGTTTTCTTGCTGGTGTAATTAAAGAAACTACCAAAAAACTTCAAAAACATGAAGAGTCAATTGTCCATCAAGACACTCATTCTCAATGAGAGGGTGCACTGACAGGTATAAAAAGTTGAAAAATCAACTTTATATTATTGGTTTAAATTTCCAGTCTTTAACTTTTTGTCATTCAGAAAAATACATGATCATCATCAAGAAACAACAGTATTGATTTAAAATTTGACTTCTAAATAAGCACTGTTATTGTAACTTCGCTGTTCATTATGAAGCTTGCACATTTAAAGAAACAGCTGAAATCCTTAAAAAATCAGTATTTCATTTACTTAAAGTATGTCAGATTTTAAAATTACGGTTGAACGGTACTCATATCATGTGAACAATTTTAAAAATCTGTCACAGACTGACTAGTATTGTCTAACACCGTTCTATATTCTGAATTAGAAAATAACACATTTTAATGAAAGCTGTTCATCAAGGTAATTTTAAGAATTTTGGTGCTAAGGGGACTTTCCCTATCATGACCTCTCTGTTGACACTCAAAGTTTAAAAAAAGCCTACCCACAAGGGGTATAGGACAAAAGCCCAACAGGACAACAGCTCTGTAGGACAAAATTTCCATGGAAAAAAGCTACATAGATGAAAGTCCTCAAGAACAATTGCCCAACAGGTCACAAGCCCCATCTCATTAATAAAGTAATATATCTCAAGGAATGACTTCATAACGTCAAATTTGCAAAATTTAGTGATCTGTTATCTATATTCTAGCAACAGAGAAATTTATTCTGGTGTATGGGCAGATAAATAAATTCTACTACTTTCATTTTGACTTCAAAATGACCCCAGATATAATTGATAATCATTTGAAATAAATATGAACACATAAGTTGAGCAGTGATTTCTAATCTAATGTTTTGAAAAGAACATACAGGATCATTTGACCAACTAGAATGAAGATGGCCAATAAAATGTTTGCAACCTTACAAAACCAAGTACTATTGTCGAATTATTTTTTATCTTTGATCGTATTTTGAGATTCTTGATAAAATTAGATTTTTAATCTCCAATACCGAATGAATACAATTAAAAAGTCAGAGGAAAATCAATGATTTACATCATGGGGCTTATGTTTGAATTTCTGTTGAGTGCATGGGGCTTTTATACTGTGAGGCTTTTGTCCGTGGGGCTTTTGGCCTATGGGGCTTTAGTCCATACCCAGAATTTCGGTTAGAACCAGTTCCTTTGTCGTATAATTTTTGACAATTAGATCCATTTAAAAAGTTCAATTAAGTATCATGAAGCAGTTTCGGAGGTTTACAAAGAACTGACATATTTGTTACTATTTTGTAACGTACATGTCCTTTTTTATTTTTGACGCTTATTTCCAAGATATCTTGTGTACACTTTGAACAGGAGGAACAAATGTTAACTTGATGTTTCTATATTCAAAATTAGAAGGTGACTAGAGGGTATATTTAAACAGATCTTTATATTCACACTGATAATGAAGAAACATATAATGCTGAAATTAACTGATCACCACCAGTATAGACAAAGAAAATCTTTCAGAACAGGTTCAAACGAACATAATTTTGTCTCATTCATCGCAGATGATGTCGCATTAATTTTCATCAGATTTAAAGAGGAAATGTCATGAAATTTTGTGTGTTTGAATATCTATGTGACGAAAATGTCAAATTGGTACTAAATGGATTGGTTTTAGTAGGATACAAACTGTTTTGAAATAAAAACATTTGTTTTTCATGATAAACAGTTTAGTTTAATATACACGTTTATGATATAAATTGAAAAATTCAATATTAAAAACGGAAGTAACATACATGTCACTTTGATGCGAAAAATCACCAGACTTCCCCTTTAAAGCACACTAGTGCAACACTCATTAAAATTTCGATCCAATATTTATGTTTGAAGTGTTACACATAATTTAGACCATATAAAAAGTGCAAAACTGAATAGTAAGTATAATCCCTTTTGGATATATGGTGACAAACAAAAGCATTAACGAACATTTCATGGATTGTGGCGACACCAATTTTCACATATTTACACGACTATAAAAATGGTATTCAGAATGGAAAACATCCAGCAAATTTGCACGTTAATTTTTGATTAGTTATAAACTGCTGAAGGTTTTTTTATGAAATTGTCCAATAGGTGTTCGGATACTTTTATCCGTATTTACTTTTCTTTCTTTTGCTCTGCGACAGTAATAAACACGTCAAATTGACTAGTTTGACATGAAATATTTCATTTGATATTTGTCATCTGCCCCTGTTACTTTGGCTTTTATAAAGGATACATGGGTACTGATTGTTGGACACAACAGGTATTACTGAATTTATCCCGTATGGCGAGATAAGCCCCGATGACATCAAATGCAACCATTTATTGAGAATGAGTGAAGAGACATTGAAAAGATACATCAATTTTACACTCCCACATATTTTTAACCCTTAACCATTTACCAGACATCCCGACTTTAAGGACCCTGAGAAAGAAGGCTTTTGAAAATATTTGGGCAAAGGAGAAAATGCTGGAAACCAGCATTTTCTCCTTTCCCCACAATGTTTTCTACCCTTTCTGAATCAAATTTCAATTTTTGAGTCATGTTTATTATGTTTTCTGCTATTGCTTTCAATTTGGACAAGTCTACATTTTTGTTGTTTGGTAAAGGGTTAAATTGCCGAATAAACCAAAAGGACATTTTTGTACTAGATTATGTCCCGGAAAAATAGCAATTTAGTGGATGCCTTTTTTCTGCAGTGTTTCAGCAAAGCGGACAGTGTAGATTGAAGATCAGACTGCATATTTGGTTATCTCTTTACCAAACGACAAAACTTTAGACCAGTCCAAACTGAAAGCATTTGCAGATGACAAAAATAAATGTGACCCAAAAATTAATATTTGTGTTGTATCGGGTAGAAAACATAGTGGGAAAAGGAGAAAATGCTGGTTACCAGCATTTTCTCCTTTTTCCACAATGTTTTTGAAAGGTTTTTCAAAAGGTTTTTTCCCTCAGGGTCATTAAAAGGCGGGACTATGTGGTAAAGGGTTAAGAAATTACATCAAAGAACCATAACCCCATGATTATCATTATTGCTCTTATTTTTGTTAAAATAACTGTTAAAAGGGAAAAGAATCGCTTATAAATACCAATAATCTGGGACATGATTCTGTGTTCATTACGAAAATTCCAGATTTGGGAGAAAACACATTTTTCCCAATTTGCATGGTTTCGGACCCATCTCCTATACAGGGGAAAATAAGAAAACGCTGTCTTTATCATTATGAAACAAAAAATTTTTAGACTGGTCCAAATTGAAGGCATTTGCAGGCGACAACCCCAAAATTGAAATTTGTTCTAGCAAGGGTACAAAACATAGTGGGAAAAGGAGGAAATGCTGGTTACCAGCATTTTCTCCTTTTCCCACAATGTTTTCTACCCTATCAAAGAAAAATTGCGCCATTTGAGCCACACTGAAATTGTCATCCGTAAATGCTTTCAATTTGGACAAACTACAATTTTGTCGTCTGGTAAAGGGTTAATCTACACCGTCTGCTTTGCAGTGATATTCTGGCTAAAAGTAACCCTGATATTGCTGATTTTATTTCTTGTCTGAATATGACTGTTGAGTTCATTGGGCATTCTAAGGAATAATTGATTGATTTTTCCATTCATTCATTGTTGCAACCTATTGCTCACATGGGCAACGCCCCCCCCCCCCCCAGGCTGCTTTGTTACAGGGTCAAGTGAAGCTCAAACACAGTGCCTCCAGGTCACGAGTCTTGTACTTTACCACTGAGCCACTCAAGAACCCTACCGTCACACATGACCTCTGTTTAGCGTCTCATACAAAAGACTATTAGTAATTTTATTTGGCCAGCCGTTGTGCTCGAACCTAGACCCTCAAGTGACCAAAGCCTTGAAGTTGACAAGTCCCACACTCTACCACTTGAGCTATGCGGGCTGGTCGACTCTAAGGAATGAGGAATCTTACTAGCGTATTTATACTTAAAGCGAACCACGGAAGAACGCTGGGGATACACCTGGTTGCACCTCTGAATTTAGTCCAAATATTTAGACGTATACATGCTTATTTACCTTTCAACATTTATCATCGGACATTTCACATTTTATTTTTCTTATTGCATGTAACGTCTAAACGGGTCCCATTCAGTTCAATGTAGCAAATCCGATCGCTCTAAAACCAGTATTATAACGAAAGAGAACTTCATTTACTTGTAGGAAGAACTTTTTTTGAAAATATTCAGCCGCTGTCTTGATAAATAATGGGCAGATTCATTCAGAATTCAATAAAATCACTCGCAAGTGGGATTGCCGACAGAGTCGCCGCCATGTTTTTCAGTCATGCAGACGGTTGCATAACAAATAAGAATTGACGTTAAGTTTATGAACGAAATCTATTACAATAATCAAACAAGACCGAAGCGAACAAAATTTCGTTTTAAAAAAAGACATAATACCATTCTGAAAGTTGCATTGACCCGCACATGACGTTTCATTCGGAACAATCATATCTCTTCCACGGCAATTCATAACAAAACAGAGTGGTGTTGAATCGGAATAGATTTAGCTCATAAATAGGCAAGTTTTGGACAAATATCCTTTTTCAATCGAGAAATTATTCATTTATCTTACTTCTGATGTAAATTTTATTGAACAAGTTCACTTGAAATTATCCAAATTTGCTGTTCAAACAGCGACAAAATTCGATGTCGGAGTTTGCTAAAGGAAACTATGAAGGAGCCGATAAGACCCTACGTACACGATGAATGTCAGAATGAAAAATAACGTACGTAGGGGCTTATAAATAGGACTACTCTGAATTCAACTTTTATAATTACAAAGGGCCGACCCTTATGCGCAATACGACATGAATCCACATAAATAATGGGCTAGCTATGTCCCTAATTGGAATTAACAAAATGAGCCAGAAAAAAAGTTACCTTGTTAGTCTTTTTTCAAATCCACTGTTCAAATCACAAATCAAAATCGTCTGCTTCCTAGTTCCATCTTATTTTGAAGACTTTTTCTTCCTTTATATCAATCTAATCTCTTTCTTATCAAGCGGATCACGATGACTTATCGCTGAATAATTTTTTTCCTTGAGAATTATTCGCTTTCAAACCACAAATATATTTCCATATACATCTAGATTTATGCACTTCTACTTCTAGCGACTCTGTAACTATATGCTGACACAGCATTTTTCTGCTGTCTGCGTGGTCTGTGTAATATTTTCCCGCCAAAAGCTGAGGCGCGTGATGCCAGCACTGTGTACACGATGTAAAATACGCGAGGGGCGTTCAAAAAGCATCCGGGAAAAGTATCAGTAGGCCTACTCTTGCCAGTATTCCTCGACCGACGATTTCTTTATTGCGCTTTTTAGATTTACACACAAAAAAGGAGGGGCCATCTATTCAAACTTTGCCTGATGACACAGATGCTAATTTTCGAGAAACTATCAGAGCTCCAGATAAGAGGGGGTGAAGATATTCTGAATCCATTATTTCTCTACCAAACCCTATGTTGTGGGTTCACATTAGAATCGTCCCGACGAGACGATTCTAATGAGTACCAATAACACAGGGTTTAGTGGAGAATAATTAACATTTTCAATTTTGAAATCAAAATCACTCCCTCAATTGGAGTTCTAAACTATGGCACCGTAAGGTAGCGTTGAGCAGGACAGACACTCTTAACTCTGTAGCAAACGACAAAATTTCAGACTTGTCAAAATTGAAAGCATTTGTGATGACAAATCAAATGTAACGTAATGATGAAATTTGTCTCTTTAAGAGTAGAAAACACTGAGGGAAAATGAGAAAATGCTGGGTACAAACATATTGTCCTTTTCTCACAATGTTTTCAAAGGCCTTCCTCCACTGTGTCGTTAAAACATGGAACAGTTTGGTAAAAGGGTCCATAGGACCGCGGTGTCTGCAGAATTTTTTTCTCTCAGCGTTCGATGTGAAGATTACGTTTGTCTTTTTTTTTTTTCGCGTGGAATGTATATTTGTCACCAACGGACCTAGATCAACTCGTCGAAGATAAATTATGCTGCTAAGCGCGATTCACTGACCTTTCCCTGACAGTGTAGATTAAGATCAGACTGCACAGGAGGTGCAGTTTGGTCTTGGATCGATAAGGTGATCAACTCGTCGAAGATAATTCTATTTAACCTGTAAGCTGCTAAGCGCGATTCACTGACCTTTCGCTGATAGTGCAGATCAAGATCAGACTGCACTGGACATGCAGTCTGGTCTTGGATCTACATTGTCCTTTAAGGTGATATTTTTCCCTAAACATGACTTTGAGTCGGCCACATTTGGGTGTTTACTATCGACAAGTTCATTGTAGTTTTTTAGCAGCATTTAAAAGGGTTAAAACCTTTGGTAGAATAACTCGTACAGTAGCTTGTCGATAATTAGCTTTCAGGTAATTTCTATCTGTTAATCCACCCCGACAATGGATCCACTCATTTTAAGCCAAATATAAACCATTTCGTCGATATTATATCAAACCATAGTCATTCTTGTTCAAGATAAGCACTACACCTCTAGTGGCTGCAACACAAGAATTATGTGATTATGTACACCTTTTGATTGCGAGATTGCATAGCCCTTTACCACACGACAAAATTTTAGACCTGTCCAAATTGAAAGCATTTGCAGACGACAATTTCAGTGTGGCTCAAATGATGCGATTTTTCTTTGATAAAGTAGAAAAACATCGTGGCTAAAGGAGAAAATAGTGGTTACGAGCATTTTCTCCTTCTCCCACAATGTTTTCAAAAGGTTTTTTCCTCGAGGTCGTTAAAAGCCGGGACTGTGTGGTAAAGGGTTAAAATACGATGGATAGAAAATGCAATTTCGGACTTGGCGGCTATCCACTGTTCAATCGAGGATATCGTTTGCTGCTTGTCCTGTGACTGTGTACGACCTTCACCTTGCATATTTATGCGGCTGGAAAGTGGAGTCGAAATACTGTACACAGGTGTGCTGTCGCAACAAACTATGTCACAACAACCCAACAGCAATTTACTCGAGGATGTTGGAGTTTTACGTCGATAGTGCAGTGGAATAGTTTCAAAGACAGAAGAAATGTAAATTGCATATGTGTAAATTAATATTTAGCGTTTTTGATGTAAGAAAGAGAACAGACAGAGATCCTACAAATAGACGAGTCCGCCATTTCCCGTGTTGAAACAAGTACCTTTCTATTTTAGATGGGGTAGCGAAAAGACAATTGTTTACAATTTTGACCGGACCTAATTTTCTCCCGACCAAGATTCATTTCCAATAGCAAATTTGAAACTTCTTCTCATTCTTTGGGGCCCGGATAGATATTGCTGAGTTATTGGTATAACCCTTTACTAGAGGACAAAATTTTAGCCTTGTCCAAATTGAAAGCATTTTGAGACGACAATTTCACTGTAGCTCAATGATGGTTCACTTTTTCTTTGATAGGGTAGAAAACATTGCGGAAATTTCTCCTTTTCCAACGTTTTTAATAGGCTTCTTGCCCAGGGTCGTTAAAAGGCGGCATTGTGCGGTAATGGGTTAAACACATTTCTATATTTGGCTTAAAATGAGTAGCCAGGGAACATTAAATATAAATTCAGCTTCTTTTATCTGTACCTCTCAAGTAGATCTATGACGTGATTTAAAGAAAGATGACAGGTGTGCGTGCACGTCGTATCTATAGGGTAAAGGATTCGAATTAGAAAATGCAGATATCGATATAATATTTAAATAGTGGAAGATTTGCTAACACCACCCTTATGAGAATGTTTCCACCGCTCAACACTACCTCACGTCTCAGTTCTATAGGAAAATAAGTTTTATTTAGAAAAAAAAAAGGTTTTAGACTTTGCCTGTTACACGTACCTATTGAACACCCCTCGTGTTTTGTTCACCTAGACATGTGTGACCCGAGCAGTAGATTGGTTCCAAATCGGACTTCCAAACTTTTTTAGCGTTTGTCTCAAAATTGTCAGACACAGTCACTGTCAGTTTTTAAATGCTATCAAATGCTACCTTTCATTAATTAATACCATAGAAGAAATCTCAAAAGATTTTTCCCGCAAGGACAACACAGGAATCATTTAAAAACAAGGGATAGTTTCTGCCTGAAAAGCCGTTACCACACAATCCCGACTTTTAATGACTCTCTGAAAGAAAGCCTTTGACAACTTGTTGGAAAAGGAGAATATGCAGGCAACCAGCATTCTTTTTCTTTCTTTTCCACAATGGTTTCAACCCTTCCCTGAACAAATTTCAACTTTTGGGTCACGTTTTGCCGTGTGCAAATGCTTTGAATTTGGACGGGTCTATTTTGTCGTTTGGTTAAAGTGCACCACTAACCCAGATTTTTTTTTTCTTTTGATTTCCTGATTAATAGTGATATTTTGTTGCCACATCCCCTAATCCGGTTATTTATATTAATCGTTTTAATGCATTTGTAAGCACAGGTGTGTATATCGAAAATCCAATCAGCGGGCCCCTAAATCGACGGGGGAGGGGGAAATACCCCGTGATGTCATCGCATGACCAAACAACTTCTGGTTATATGTAAACATTGTGTCAGGCTGAACATCTTCCTTTTCTACGCCCATAGAACCTTATAATTTGTAATTGTGCCACGAGGGGATCACGGTGGAACATCCATATATACCGCGTTGTCGCTAATTATAGCAAAACTGGTGTACAGATGGCGTTTCCTTGCATTATTTTCAGAGAGACCCGACGAGAAGAAAACGATAGACAGATTTCGTACTTGTCGGAAGAGTTTGGAGTGGGCCAACGCATTATTCTGCTTTATGTTGAACCCATTTTGCTGAAGGGTGCATCCCATTTACACGCAGATTTCAAATTGAATATAATTATGTGTACAAAATCTCAACCATCAAAATAATGTGCAGGTTAATACGATGACGTCACGGTAATCTCTGCTCATTCAATCGATAAGGTGAAGAAGTCGGGTTTATACAGGTGCATAGGCCTATTTTCAAACCACAATTTCTGACAAATTACATTTTTTTAAAGCTGGTAATACAAATGCTATCTCATTTGTATTATCTGTAATATATAAAGAAATTGTGAAATTTATTTGTGGGCTGGAAGTGCTCTTTAAGAGTTAAGGCCAACTGAATAAGAACAAAAATATATTAGGTCCTCATTTTATTACATACAGATAAGTCAGGTTCGCCAATACAATGAAAAAAATAGTCCGATTCGGAACTTAATAGGCCTATTCCTTGCTCTAAAAGAATTTTTGGCAGTTTTTCTTTCAAAACTTGATTATACAGAAAAAGATTTTTCTCCACAAGTACAGAGAGGGGTTTCTTTCTTCTCCGGCCAGGTTGATGGTAGCGTGGTTCACCAGCATCTTCCTCCGACGATCTAGCTGAACACCGGCTGTGCCCTCAAATCTGGTGCCACCTCTACTAGCACTGCATTTCTTCTCCTTGAGTTGATGGACGGGGCTACCGGGCCCATCTGTCTGCGGCCGAACTTCTTGCTAAGACCACCGGTTGCTATGACTGAACAGCTGGATCAATCATGGTTAACCCTCTACCACATAATCCCGAATTTTAACAACCCTGAGGAAGAAACCTATTGAAAATATGATGGAAAAAGGAGAAAATGCTAACCAGCATTTTCTTCTCTTCCCACCATGTTTTCTCTCCCCTATCAAAGACAAATTTCATCATTTCAGCCAAATTTGAGTCGTCGTCTGCAAGCTCTTTAAATTTGGACTAGTGTACAATTTTGTCGTCTGGTAAAGAGTTTTAAAACTGCAAAACGAACGAGATGAACTTCGGGCTGCGCTACTAGTTGAACCGTAGGCTGTCAAGGTTCAGGATTTGCAACCAGGTCAGGTGCAAGGGCCTTAACTCTTTACCACACGAGAAAATGTTTTAGTATATACCAAACTGAAAGCATTTGCAGACGACAAGATAATTATAGCTCAAATGATGAGTTAGGTCTTTCATGGGTTATAAAATATTGTGGGGAAAGGAGAAAATGCTGGTTACCAGCATTTTCTCCTTTTCCCGCAATGTTTTCAAAAGCCTTCTGTTCCAGCGTCGTTAACACACGGGATTGTGTGGTAAAGGGTTAACGTGGGTAAGGGTCTGAAAGTACAATGAGACCTCAATGACCATGATTCATTTTGTCCCAAGGTATTTTTGGTGGCTCATCAAAACCGTCGGTATAACTAAACACAGCTCGCCTACTATAGAACAGGAAATGAAAAGAATGTAACAAAATGTAAATTCCTCATCTTGAGCGAATTCAGCTTATGTCGTTTTTGTGTCGAGGCCAAAATTGAAATTGTTTCAAAAGGTCTGGGCACCTTTATTCCAGACTAATATCTGTCAATCAATAAATATTCCGATGTATTGCGAGGTCTTAGTGTATATAATGTTCATTTTCTCCTTTTCCCATGATGTTTCCAAAAGCTTTCTTTATCGGGATCGTTAAAGGTCGAGATAGTGTGGTAAAAATGATAAAGTGGCTTCCACTAGGAATGGCTCCAACATACGCAGATCTACCACGTGGATGATTAGTAGCCTAGGCTAATTCTTTTATTGAATAGTATTTCCAGAATAACTATTGATCGAAATGTTTTCTTTTTATTTTTAAGCAGGGTTTACTTTAGCTTTTATCCCAGAGGGGCTCATGGTCTCTCAGAAAAGTTTGGTTGATTGATTATATTGGAGTTTAACGCCGTTTTAACAGCTTAGATCATATCACGGCGGTCGGCGCACCTACGCATGTGGGCCTGGCTTTCTCACAACAGTACTGGCACAACTTTCTTTCCAAGTCACTGACTACTTTACTCACACGCATCAGATGTGAGAGGCCAAAAATTACCGGAAAGTTTGCGTCAACCGGGTATTGACCTTGCAACCATCAGGCCTCGAGTCAGATACGCCAACCACTGAGCTACCCGGGCCCAGAAAATTTTGAGTGCGCCAAGGACACCGTACTAGGGTACTGTATCAGCATGAACCTAGTGAACTTTCGGGTATACTGTAGGGAGGGGGGGAGGGGCTGTGTGAGCATGAACGTAGTGAACTTTCGGATATACTGTACGACGTGGGGGGGGGGGGGGGGGGGGGAAGAGGCTCTATCAGCATGAATGTAGTAAACTTTCGAGAATTTCTTTTTTGGTCTGCTGTTCAACCCGCCATTCATGGACGAAATTCTCAATACCAATTGACGATGCTGAATTAGTCGAAGGCATACCGTCCATATAGCGCAACATGCAACTGCGTAATGTAGAAAAAATGGAAACAGACGAAGCATACATTTAGCACTTTGTAGAACAACTCCATCTTCATAATTAAGTCTAAAACTGCTACCAAAATTGAAAAATTTGCAACTGATAGTTAAAAGCTAAATATTGCGATTTCTTCCATTTTTTTCTTTTTAGATGGAAGATCCAACTATATCGGACAGTGTAGATCAAGATCAGACTGCACGTTCCGTGCAGTCTGATCTTGATTTACACTATCCGCAAAAGCACACTGCGTCACGCCAAGCACCCTAAGGGTGAAAATGGCACTCTCGATTCGAGGTGCGTAATGAGTCTAAACCCCGGGCTTACGCCACTGTTAATGTCTATATTTCTGGGTAGAAGCAAAATATAACACTCAGTTTCAAAGTAAATCCGAGATATGGAAAGGCTCTGACGCAAGCCACTCGGCATGACGAAAAAGTTTTGGTACTTAAAGTGCAGATGGTATCGTATTCACCAATGATTCTTGAGAACGCCTTTTATTCTCCAAGATTTTCTAAATGTGAATGTAATACAACTTCTGATTGGTTAAACAAAATGGTTCTTAAGTATAGTTGATGAATATCGACCCTGACTCGATGATGATTAGTCTGACAATATTTTACATCAAAGTGTATCAAAGTTCAGTCGCTGGCAGGAAAAAAATCAATCTAGAATTGAGGCTGGCACCTTTAATTCTAGTTTTAAAACCACCCTGTTCGTCCTGTTCCATTTTGTAAACTGTATTCACAATTTTTTCTAACTACTGCTTTGATTATTTCCCTTTGGAATAAATGTTGTAAAACAGTGTGTTTCAGAAAAGATTTTACACTACATGCCTCGTTCATTCACTTGAACAACAAATTTTCCCAATTTACTCCACAAAGTTCAAAAAATACCAGCAATATAAAACCAGATGTATCTGGACCTCCTCTATCTTCTATATTTCTGTCGGCATGACATGCTTCCTTCATTGTAACTTTACCGTCCATGCTTTTAGATTACTTAGCTAAGAGTTTCAGAATTTCTAAAATATAGTTTAAGTCATCAAAATGTACAAAGCAGAACAAAAATGGGACTTTTTATCGATATTTTTTTCACTAATTTGTTATTTTAGATCCGTCATCCTTAATTACTTTTTTATACGTTTTTTTTTTTTATTGTATTGGATTTTTTTTTTAGACATTGAAAATATCCTTTTGGCTTTTCATCTGCAATATTCCATATGACTCTTGATCGCATGGTCGAGTCTTTACATTTTCCGGCGTAGCTGAATGCGCTGGCTGTTGACCTACTTCTTGGTACTGATAAAGAATGAATAGATGGTAATTTGAGATTGGTAAAAAAATGTGAACATGTTTATTCGGCGGGCCCCTGCTGGCATATTTGCTCTTACATTTATGAAAAAATGTTCTACCGCTTACCGATACTTCGGGGCCTTGATTCATACCACAGCAGGCTCATGAAGTAGAGAATGAGTCTTGTCTTGTGCTGTTTAGAAATTGAATATTTTCATAACCGTTCCCCAGTAGCCCAATACTACTTTTCAGCAAATTAAATCAAAGCGCTGACGGCGCTAAAGGCCAGGGCATCAGAACAGGTGAAGAGGTAGGAAGATTAGGCCCAGAAGCTCAAAGTTGCTATGATATTTGTACAGGCTTAAAAACTGCTATCACATTCGTACAGACTAGTAAAAAATTATCTACATGTCTCACACTGACAGCCTGTAGAGTTGACAACAGAATGGAAAAAACATAAATTTGTAAATGCCAATATAATGAATATTTTCTATAGCCTTAGCCTCATGGTCTTTATGGATTATAAGGAGATAATTTTCAAAGGATTTTCTGTTACTATTTTCTTCCTTTACGTTGCTTTCGCAACAAATCAAACTGGTAACAAACCAAAATGAGCAGCATGCAAAAAATTACTGATCGAGGACAAGTCCAGGGAACATTTCTGGAAAGTGCAAAAAATCCACAATGGCCAAGCAATGAATCATATTTTTCTTTCATCTTACCATGCTCAGTCTATAAGTTGAAATAGTAACCATGTCCTTTGGGCAATGATTATGAAAAACACAAAGTCTTTAAAGGCTGATACCACAGAGCCTCATTTGGTGTCTGAGAAGACATTTTTTTAAGTATTTCTTTTTATTTTTGCACTTTGGTTTCTATGGCAACAAATAAAAAGACATCCGCATTCGGGCGCCAATGCTCGGCAACAGTTGTGTTTGATAACAATAGCACCATATGCGGATGCCAACTCTTGGCTGCATTTGGTTGATTTTCAGTGAAACCACAAAATTGAAAAAGGGGCATAGCTTGATAGTTATTTACCCTTACTGTTTATGTTTCCGTTTTGATAGTTAACAACTTGTCCAAGTTTGAAATAAACATCATCAGTAACAACAAAGATGTTGTAAAATGTTAAAGATTTTGCATGACGACGACACAAACGACGCAGATGATGACACTAGGGCTATGAAAATAAAATGTCTATAAAAACAGCTGTGCTGAAAAGGTCTTAGTCGAAAAAGGGGCATAACTAATTACCTTTCCAAAAATATTTTGGTGTTTACCTGCCTCTATTGTACTGATATAAATTCCCTTTTTAATAGTTAACAAAAAGTCCAAGTTTGAAGTAAGTACATGTATCTTCATTAATGACAGATATGATAAAATAAGTAACTTGTCCAAGTTTGAAGTAAATATCTTCAGGAATATAAAAGATATTATGAAATGTCAAAGTTTTTTGGCGCATAGGCTTTGACAATAGCTTGATGTTTTCTTCGTAAACAGTTGAGCTAAAAACTAACAGTTGAATAAAATCATATGGATGATACAAGAATGCTCAAGCAACATTTCTATAAAAAAGTTTTGTCAAAATATTTGCTGTAAATTCCACTTTTCAATTTTCCCCATTGGAAGCTTATGGAATGTCTAAATTGCCATGATCAACCAAGCTGGAAAGCCGATTTTCATAAACAAGAGGGCCATTGGGCCTAAAGCCCTCATCTGAGTAAAGACATCTAAGATTGATAAATTTGAAGAGCTCCTTGTTGTGATTATGGAAAACACAAATGAGCCATGCTCTGGCAAAAGGGGGTTTAATGCATCTCTGTGATCCATCATTCCAAACAAGCCGTCATATATTTATGGATCCATAAAATCCATTTTGTTGAACAACCGACTGAATCATGAGGTACACTGGTCTTTTGACATGCAGAAAATTTGCCAAAAGCAAAAAGTTTCGACCCAGGTCAGCCTAAATACCTATGGAGATCAAGATCAGATTGCACTGAATGTCTAATCTGATCTTCGGTATAAAACGACCACCAGTTTCTTAACTCTTTACCACACAATCCCGAGTTTTTTAGGACTCTAAGGATATAACCCCAAGAAAACCTTTCGGAAAAAGAATAAAATGCTCTTTTTTCCTACAAGGTTTTCTGCACTTTCACAGCCAATAACCAACATTTCAGCTAGATCTAACTTGCCGTCCCCAAATGTTTTCAGTTTAGACAAGTTTAAAATTTCATCGTTTTATAAAGATTAACTGGTTTTCAATGGCTCATGTTACAAACTTTAAATAATACATATTTGATATTGTATGCGCCGAGTTTGCTATGGGTCGAAATGGTTATGGGCCAAGATGTCATATCTGGACAACTCTGACAGGAAGACAGAAGGCATATATACCAGTAAAATACAAAGTTATAACTTCAGACACGAGATGCACAGTAATTTTACGAAAATTAAAATCTTAACGAGGTTTTGAGACATCTTTTTCAGAGAAAGAGCAGACCGCTATCATTATTTGTTATTCACATGGTGTCTAGAGAAAGGACAAACGAACGATCCCGATTAGTGCTCGGCAAGAGCACTCGTCACATTTCGGTCGATTGCGTACCTATATCTAAACATCTGATCAACGATCACCCGAGGTTTGCCAGTTGTTTCTTTCACTGTTACAGCGCACTAATTTGCAGTTATGAATAAACTAACCAGTGCCCAAAATTCTCAGTTAACACTTTCGTACGATTAAAATCGCACATCTATCAAAGTTTGTTGTGAAATTAAACCTTACTATGATGTTCAAATCGAAATATTTCTATTATTTTAAGGGGTCGTTTCTTTCAGCGTAGTGAGATGGATTGCGGTTACTCGGGTTTTTCCGTAAACGCTTGGATGGGGTTGAAATTTTGGTATACGATTCCTATGGCCTTGGGCTTCGCAAGCCAAACCCAGGCAAAAAAAAAAGTGAAAAAGAGCCAGTTGCTCGTGAGGTTACTTTTCATTATTTTACTTCATATTGAAACACAAAACAGTTTCAGTATTTACATGTATATTCCAGTATCTCTTACACCGTCTATCTTTTTTAAAAAGGTATTTCTTGTTCATATCGTACATGTTCAAAGGTGTTTACCAACGAAAAGTATTCATTTTAATCGTCTTTACTGAGATTTTCTTCCAAAAGTTCATTTTTTATAGAATATCTAGCCTACTTTGGGTTTTCTGGTTTGTATCCTATGTCAATCAACAGTGTTTCAAGAATAACACATCATTTATTGTAAAATGAATTTAGGAATCATTAATTTCTTTCAAAATATTTATTTAGTGCATATAACAATATATTTCTTTTATGTCCTCAATATTTGTTTGTAGCACTTATCAATATAATGAAATCCAGTGAGTAACACGTTATAGTGATTCTATAAGCCTGAGACATAGTGGAATTGAATATGTAGATCTAGAAGTGTTGAAATAATGGAGTGACCGGAATTGAAATATTTTCTATTTATTTTTTTTATGCATTTAGAGATAGTGATACAAGAAAGAAGTCTACCATGTGAGCTTGTTGCAATGGATTGCGATTTCTCCATTTGCAAACCAGTTTTTTTCTCTGAAGGTTTTTTTTTTACATCAATTCTAAAAATTTGTTTTGAATTAAATATCATCTAATCATATCTCTCTTGGCCGGGGAAAAAAAAAAGATTTATTGGTTTTGAACACACGAGTCTTATATTTTGCAAAGTCTTTTCAGTGTACGGTTGTACGGTCTAAAAGTATATATATCCCAAGATTCCCTGTTTTTTTTTTCACCGGAAGTGTACTGACGTACCGCTCCAGTCTTTGACTAACTTTGCTATAGATTAGACGCATATTGTACGATAAGCTTTAGAGAGCCATATTTTTGTGTTATTGTTACACCGTATTTTTGTTTTGTTTCTTCAGTAAGTATATTCTTTTTGATATTTTTAGTACTTATCGTATAGCTATGTTATTATGTTGTGAATATTTGAAAATTTCATGTGTTGAGTTTGTTCAGACGGCAGAGGTCCGCCATTGTGGACTGCGCCATCTTGAAATTTCGAAAAAATTCAAGGTCTACACCCCTGTTACATATTTCCTGTTGCCTGTAGTTGAAAGAAAGGATAATTAAACATTGTGCGTTAGACTGTATCTGTTTTTTTTTCCGGGAAAAACTCAAAAGCGTGAGAAAGAAAACATTCGGAGACTGCCGCCGATCCGTTGCCACTGCACTTTTAACTATTTACCAAATGACAAAATTTCAGACTAGTAAATTGAAAGTACCTGCAGATAACAATTACGAAATTAAGAAAATACATATATGATTAAGGTCTCTGTTTGGGTACAAAACATGGTGAGAAATGGAGGAAATGTTACTTTGCCAAGACAAAGCCTTGAAAGTATGGGGTTAAATCGAACAAGTTTAGTTCTTCTGCAGTATTCACAAACCATTCTGAAATTCAAGGCTGACTTTAATCTTTTTCCTGCTAAACAATTAAATGAAACTTTCATGTAGTTGGTAAAAACCAAAATGTTGGTATTTCAAAGTATGGGGGTTGGGGAAATACCTCCATATCAGACAGTGTAGATCAAAGATCAGACCGCACATTCTATGTAGTCTGATCATGATCTACACTCTCCAAAAAAGGTCTGTGAGTGGTGCTTAGCAGCCCGAGGGTTAAATTGCATTGTTTATCTCAACCAAACAAATGTTTCTCCTTTTCCCACAATGTTTTCTACTCTGCCCATAACAAATTTCAAATTTTGAGTCACATTTATTTTGTCGTCTGCAAAAGCTTTCAATTTGGAGTGGTCTAAAATTTTGTCATTTGGTAAAGAGTTAACTAGTTGCCTGCAAGTGCTTTCAATATTGACTTGCCTAAATTTTTTGTCTTCTGGTAAAAAGTTTAACAATGGTGTAACAGCTGTAGAATTTAGTTATCATCAGACATGCAGTCTGATCTTAGATCATCAATGCAGAGCACTTTCTAAAAGATTATAGCCAACTGAATATGTCCATTCGTTTAGTAGCATTAAGTACTGCTTTTAACCCTTATCATGCTAACTAAGTGAAATGAAGTTTTCAGACCAGCAGTAAAACCCGAATAATGCTGTTTCAAACTTATTTTTAGGAAAAAATATCTCCTTATCCGACAGTGTAGATCCAAGAACCTACTGCATGTTCTATGCAGTCTGATCTTGATCTACACTGTCTGCAAAAGGACTGAGTCATGCTTAGCAGCCGAAAGGTTCTGGTGAAAACATAAAAATGGCACCGTGTTCATAAAGCACACACAAGTGCACAATCTAGAAAAAAAACTGGAACGGATGACACGTTTTTTTTTATCACTTTGTAGAACAGCCCCATCCAGACAATGTAGATCAAGATCAGACTGCAGGTTGTGTGCAGTCTGATCTTGAACTATGCTGTGTGCAAAAGTGCACCATGTCACGCTTAGCAGCCCAAGAGTGAAAGCTCTCTTGATTTGGATTGTGTAATGATTCTGAACCCTTGATTATGCCCCTGCATAAACTATTATCAAACCAGCTGAAGTCATTTAATTCCCAGACAGTTACTGACATTCAAGGGAAAAAATTATTTCATATCATAGTACTGAAATAACTAAGGGAAGGGAAGGCAATTTTCTCCTTTTTCCACAAGGTTTTTTTCAAGGCTGTCCCACTGTAGTGTTATAAAAAGTTGTATGTTGATATGTTTCACTGTTGCATGTCTCATGAGTATTGTAAATTAGTCAGGGTTCTATTGATAACCCTTTCCCACAGAATAAAATTTTAGACTGGTCCAATTTGAAAGCATATGCAGAGGACATTATTCATGGTTCAATTAAAAAAGCACAACAAAGTAGATATTGTTCAAATGGTGAGATATGTTTCCAAAAAGGTAGAAAATATTGTGGGAAAAGAAGTATTATACTGGTAGCCAGCATTTTCTTCTTTTCCCTCAATGTTTTCCAAAAGGTTTATCCTCGGGGGTGATAAAACACAGGATTGTGTGGTAAAGACTTCATTACCACAAGTATACAGGGATCCTAAAAACATCATTTCTTCACTTAAGCCTATGTTGTGGGCACTCATTGATAGATAACAAGACAAGGAAGAAATTTTTTTCTCAGTTCTTCTCCAAATGACAGATATTAGAGTTGTCCAAATTGGATGCATTTGCAGATTTTTCGCCTCATTACCTCTGATGCATGTAAGAAAAGTAGTCATTGGCTTTGGAAAGAAAGTTGTGTCAGCACTGGTGTGAGAAAGCCAGGAAACACATAGTTGCGTCATTGACCACCATGATATGACCTGAGCTGTTAAAATGGCATCAAACTCCAATGCAAGCAAATTCTTAAAGGTGTTTAGAACTCGGGATTGTGTGGAAAAGGGTTTAGGAGCAATTTCTCCTTTTTCCAAAATGGTTTTTACATGTATTGTTGTATTATTGCTGAATATATACTGTGCTTTCACAAACCAGAGAAATCGGGCTATAGAAACATTATGGGAAATGGAGAAAATGCTAGTGCCCAGCATTTTCTCCTTTTCCCACAAATGTTTTCTACCCTTTCAAAAGCTAATCCTGTCATTTCAGCCACATTTGATTTAATATCTGGGCATTCAATCTGGACAAGTCCAAGATTTTCTCATTTGGTAAAGAGTCAAAAAGGGAATAAGTAAAGGTTTTCAAAGAGTGTGGCTATGAAACCAAATTTTTCAACATGTATACTTGTTACATCTTATAAGTGTTCAAGTTCTTGGCTTGGATCAAGGTCATTGTGTTGTTTTTGCATGTTTTGAGAAGCACAAAACACCCCATTGTGTACTATTAGCCCTGGGGTACATGCATATAACTTCATGTGAACAAGCATTTTGAAAGAGAATTTGAAATAGATGTTTTGTGAAAACATGTACTTGTTACTGACCTTGTTGTGGGGTAAATGTAAAAACATAGTGGCAGAGGAATTATTCTTTTTTAGCCACAGTATTTACAAAAGTGGACTGCAGGCTTTCATGTGAATCTCTCAGGGTACATAATGAAAACTCTGTATTGGATGATCTCCAGTGGGTTCGATCACGTAAAAATGTTCGTGAAACACAGAAATTTTGAAATAATCATGTATAACTAAACGCCCATGTAGTTGCCAGAACATATGCAAAATGGATGCCAAAAATCATAAATTATGTCTTAACCCTTTATCAAATGACAAAATTTGGGATTAAATCAAACTGAAAGCATTTGCAGACAACAAAATAAGTGTAGCTCAAATAATGACTTCTGTCTTTGATAGGGTAGAAAACGTTGTAGGAAATGGAGAAAATGCCGGTTACCAGCATTTTCTCCTTTTCCCACAATGTTTTCAAAAACTGTCTTTATCAGGGTGATTAAAACTCGGGATTGTGTGGTAAAGGGATAAACAAGGCAAAAAGATACCGGGTAAGTCAGAAAGGTTGCTGATTCAAAAACAAGGATTTTCCATAACCAAATACAGAAACACACTTTTTTTTTGGATACTTTATTTTTACTGTAATATTCATAGACTGGAATCATGATGAAAATATCAATAGGTTCATCTATTAGATTGAGACCGGTGCCCACTCTAGATGAATTTAGGACAATATATAGAAATGTTGCGTTTTAGATCTACCAGTACACAGTAAAATTTCGACTGCATAATATTTGGTTAACAGACAGCCAACCTTGCCAAAACCTTTTCAAAAAGCCTTTTGCAAAGCCCCCGTGGCTCAGCTGGTAACATACAGGACTTGAGAACAGGAGGTCGCTGGTTTGATCCCTGGCTTAGCCAATTTCTTTCTGAGGATTGATGATATTCATCGCGACGGGATTTATTCCTCTCTCACCGCTGACCATTGTTTCGACGATGGTTATGTAGGAAAGCAGCCAGTGGCTTTGGAAAGAATATTGTGCGGAGTACTGGTAATAGAAACTCCAGGAAAGCATCGATAGGTGCACTGGCTGCCATGATATAACTGAAATAATGCTGAAAACGGTGTTAAAAAACCTACGATCAAAAGGCCCTTCCTGGAAAACAATCAATCTGAAATTGATCTGTGCACATCGGCTAAGGATAATTCACCTTCATCGCTCGGCACTATTACACCACAAGGAAAAGTAAGTCTAACATAAACAGGGCTGCCGCTTTTGATTGCCACCAGCGCCAAGTGTGATAATTTAAAAAAAAGAAAGATGCCTCTGAAAATGAAGCACTGGCATATCAACTGACAACAAGTAATGTCTACACATGAATTTTAAAAGATTTTAACTTTGAAATAAAGTATGAAGGAATTAAACGTTACTGTTAACACAGCTAATCAAGCTGGTGTATCATTAATGGAAAATGTGATAATGATGTTTATCTGTTTATCTGTGCACAAATGACAGGTTTGGAGCAACCTGCTACCTGTTCGACAAATTTATGTCCATCATGGGGAAATACCTATCCAAAAATGAACTGACATGAAAAATCAGCTGTTTGTGCAGGCTAGGGATCTCAGGAACTCTATTTTAACTTCACACCAAGATATGAACTTGATCTCTGAAAATACAATCCTCTGAAAGTTAGAAAGATTTGAACCTGCTGTGTGAAAAGGGGGGCTTAACCCTTTACTAAACAGTCCCTGGTTTTCACGACCCTGGGAATGAAGACATTTGAAAACATTGTGGGAAAAGGAGAAAATGCTGGTAACCAGCATTTTCTCCTTTTCCCACAATGTTTTCTATCCCATCAAAGACAAATCTCACCACTTGAGCAATAGTTAATTTGTCATCTGCAAATGCTTTCAATTTGGACCAGTCTCTAACTTTGTCAGTTGGTAAAGGGTTAATGCATCACAAAAAGTATTCAGCCAGATCAGCCTGTGCGGTCCATGCAGGCTGACCTGGGCCAAAACTTTTTGCTTTTGGTCAAGGTTCTGCATGTCCAAGGACCATTCTACCTCAAGATTAAGTTGGTTGTTAGAGAAAATGGATTTTTTGGATCAACAATTACATGATGACAAGCTTAGCATCATGGATCACGCATATGCATGAAGCTCTCTTTTACCAGAGCATGGCTCATTTTTAACTCACCTGAGCACAAAGTGCTTAAGGTGAGCTAATGTGATCGTGCTGTGTCTGTTGTCAAAGTCATCAAAATTCACCTTGTGTGAACTCTAGAGGCCACATTTTCTGGCAGATACTCATAGAAATTAGTCAAAATATTTGTCATGATAAAATCTTGGACAAGTTCAGAATTTGGTCACGTTGGATCAAAAAGTAGGTCACTGGGCTGAATCTTAGAAAAACCATGTGTGCACTGTAGAGGCCACATTTTCTGACAGATACACATAGAACTTCGTCAAAATATTTGTCTTGATAAAATCTTGGACAAATTCAAAATTTGGTCATGTTGGGTCAAAAAGCATGTCACTGGGCTAAATCTTAGAAAAACCCTGTGTGCACCCTGGAGGCCACATTTTCAGCCTGATAGTCATGAAACTGAATCAGATTATATGTCTTGATGATATCTCGGACAAGTTTAGGATTCAGTTATGTTGGGTCAAAAAGTAGGTCATTGTGTCAAGTCTTAGAATAACCTTGTGTGCACCATAGAGGCCACATTTTAACCCTGATACTAATGCCGATTGGTTAGAGTGTTTGTCTTTATGATATCTTAGACAAGTTTGAAATTGGGTCATTTTGGGTCAAAAAGTAGGTCACTGAGTCAAATCTTAGAAAAACCTTTGTGAGCACTCCAGAGACCACATTTTCAGCTGATTACTTATGAAACTTGGTCAGAGTGTTTGTCTTGATTGTATCTTAGACACCATTGAATTTTGGTCATGTCTGGTCAAAAAGTAGGTAACTGGGGAAAATCTTAGAAAAACCTTGTGCACTGTAGAGGTCACATTTTCAGGCTGGTACTCATGAAACTTGTTCTGAATGTTTGTGCCTGCCAGGGTAGCTCAGCGATTAGCATATCCGAATTGTGACCTGGAGGTTGCTAGTTTGATACCAAACTTTCTTTTCGGGGATTTTTGAGCCCCCGTAGCTCAGTTGGTAGCATACAGGACTTGAGAACAGGAGGTCGCTGGTTTGATCCCCGGCTCGGCCAATTTCTTTCTGAGGATTGATGATAGTCATTGCGACAGGATTCATTCCGCTCTCACCGCTGACCATTGTTTTGACGATGGTTATGTGGGAAAGCAGCCAGTGGTTTGGAAAGAATATTGTGTGTAGTGCTGGTAAAAGAAACTCCAGGAAAGCATGGATAGGTGCACTGGCTGCTGCGATATGACTGAAATAATGTTGAAAATGGCGATAAACACCATACAATCATTCAATCATTTTCAGTGATTTTTTGACTCTGATGTATGTAAGAAAAGTAGTCAGTGGCTTTGGAAAGAAAGTGTCAGTGCTGATGTGAGAAAGCCAGGAAACACATGAGTGTGTCGCTGACTGTCATGATCTGACCTGAGCTATTAAAATGGTGTTAAACTCTAAACCAAACCAGAATTTTTGTCTTGATGTTACCTTTGACAAGTTCAAAATTGGGTGGAAAAGTAGGTCACTGGGCCAAATCTTAGAAAAAAAACTTGTGTGCACTGTAGAGGCCACATTTTAAACCTGATACTCATGAAATTTGGTGAGAATGTTTGTCTTGATGATATGTTCAACAAGTTTCAAAATTTGTCAATGTCGGGTCTAAAAGTAGGTAACTTACAGTCATGTGTTTTACATCATTAAAACCAGGATCTCTTTAGCTTTATCAACTGTAGATGACTTTACTCAGGTGAGCCCAGTATGGCCAGTGGCCTTCTTGTTATCGTACAGGCTTGCCTAAAGTGGACAGTATAGTGCCAAGATCTGACTACACGTTCTGCAGTCTGATCTTGATCTGTACCATCTACAAAAGCCTCATGTTTTCACCTGTGTTGCTAAAAGGGTTAAGCCTGAACCGAAGAACAAAATTTTGAACTTGTCCAAATTCAAAGTATGTGGAGACAATGTTAAATGGCTCAAATTATGGATTTGTAAGTAAACATTGTGGGAAAAGGAGAAAATGCTGGTAAATAGCATTTTCTCCTCTTTCCGCAGTGTTTTCTATCCTATCAAAGACAGAAATCAACATTTGAGCTATATTTTGTAGCTCTGCTGTTTTCAAAGAAAATGTCAAGGTATTGATGTAGCCCTGACGTCATCATCCACTTTATCATCTGTGTCATCATGCAAAAATATATAGAGGATAGTTGTTTTTTTCAGGGAAAGATCGAAATTTATTTCATCGAGTGAACATCATCGGTAATATTTTCACGAGTGGCGCATTTATTTCATGCTTCTAACGCCTTTTTTTGTCGAGACTTCCATAAAAATCAGAACAAACTCCCCGTGGTCGGTATTCTCACTGGTCGTACCCGTGTAATATCGAAAAATATTTTCACCGCTTTTTCTCGATATCCTACCGAAAAGCATGAAATAATTTTTAATATCTCTGATATTGCTGAAGAAATTGGCTTCAAACTTGTACAAGTTGCTAATCATCAAAAGATGAACCTGTACAACAATGGCAGGTAGTCATCAAAGAATTTTTTGACACAGTTATGCCCTTTTTTTGATATAGAATTTTAACTGAAAATCAAGAACTCACAGCCTGTATGCAGTGCTCTTGTTTTGTTGTCTGCCATTTATTTCAATTTGGCCTAGTTGAAGATTTTGTTTCTTGGTAAAGAGTTAAATGTGACTCAAAATGAAATTGTCTTTAACAGGATTGAATACATTGTGGGAAAAGGAGAAAATGCTTGTTACCAGACTTTTCCCCTTTTTCCACAAGGTTTTTAAAAAGCTCCTTCCTCAGGGTTGTTAAGAGTCGGGTTTGAGTGATAAAGGTGGAGAGCTGCTGGTAAACTCTTTACAAAACCACAAAATTTTGGATTTGTCTTAATTGAAAGCATAAATGCAGTCAACACATGAGACACATGTGAAAAGGGGGATTAATGTATCCGCAAATAGTATAAACCCATATCGGCCTGCGCAGTCCATGTAGGCTGACATGGGTCGAAACTTTTGCCATTGGTCAATTTTCTGCATGCAAAAGGACAGTGTACCTGATGAATCAGTCAGATGTTATACAAAATCTATTTTATGGATCCATAAGTATGTAATGACATGCTTGGTATAATGAATCAGAGATGCATTAAGCCCCCCTTTTGCCAAAGCATGGCTCAAATAATTTGTGCTTCTAACAATGAAATTTTTCTTTCAAAAGATGGAAAACATTGTGGAAAAGAGAGAAAACATGGGTTATCCGTATTTTCTCCCTTTACCACATTGTTTTTTTTCTCAGGGTCGTGAAAACTCATTACTGTTTAATAAGGGGTAAATGTATGGTTCTTTTGAAACTTGCATTGATTATTTTTATTATGAGGAGGTTGAAGCCTTTTGAGAATGAAGAAAACCCAAACATTGATACAAGAAAAGTTGCTGCTTGACGACTTGTTCTTGTTCATGTAACAAAGTCTTCATATTGGTTCAAAACTCTTTACCAAATGGCAAAATGTAAGACTTGTCCAAATTGAAAGCATTTGCAGATGACAACATAAATGTGACTAAAAAACTGAAACTTGTTCTTGTTAGGGGAGAAAACATTGTGGGAAAAGGAGAAAATACTGGTTACCAGCATTTTCTCCTTTTCTCACAATGTTTTCAAAAGCCTTCTTCTTCAGGGTGGTTAATATTAGGGGTTGTGTAGTAAAGGGTTAAAAGGCTCAATAGTGGCCCAAGGTAAACAGTGGAGATGGTAAAATGCTATTAAATTTAAATCATACAGTCTGTTACTGTATGGTTGGTCCAAGTGTCAGTCACTTGAAGGAAAATAAATTATAAAACTAGGTCAAAAGTTATCAGGTCTCCCTATCTTTTGTTTACTTTTTACCTGTTATTCAAATTCATGTTCTCACCAGCGACTAACACTTGGACCAACCATGCAATAACAGAATGTCATCTCCACAATAATTTCCATACTTAAAATGATAGCTATGATGCAGCTCTTTACCACACAGTCCCAGGTTTTGATGAACCAGAGAAAGAGGCCTTTTGAAAATATTGTGGGAAAAGGAGAAAATGCTGGTAACCAACATTTTCTCATTTTCCAACATTGTTTCCTGTCCTTTTACAAACAAATCTCACCATATGAGTCATATCTAACTTGTCATCTACAAATGCTTTCAGTTGGACAAGTATAAAATTTTGTTGTGTAGTACAGTATTAAATTTAATTGCATTTTAGCACCCCTATTGTTTACTTTTGCTCACTACTGTGTATACTGTGACATTCAGCTAGATCAAATTTGGTTTGATTCCAAAAAAAAAAGCTTGGAAATTACTTTGTAAAGATACATTCTTACAGAGACAATTGATCTTTTTAAGCTTGAAAGTGTGTAGAATGGCTCACAATTTAGTCAGCCATGTAAACATAGATAAATTACCAAGTATATGATGTAAGGGATAGAGAACTTCAAACGAAAATTTAGATGTGGCTCAAATGATGGAATTTGTCTTTGATAGGGTAGAAAACATTTGCAGTTTTAATTGTTGATGATTTATAAATAGATTTTGTTGAGTTAATTGGCAGTGCACTAGGTTTATAACATAAAAACTACTGATAGAGCAACAGAGAGCGTAGAGCAAGACCAGATTGCATGTATGTGCAGCCTGATCTATCTGTACACACTGCAAGATTCAATAATATAGTTGCGAACTGCATGATAAGGGTGAAAAGCTCACCCCAAAAGTTAACTCTTCCAAATGCTGCATTGTTTTAGATGATCCTGTGAAAAAAAGGCTATTGAAGACATTGTGGGTAAAGGAGCCACACGGCTGAGGCTGGTTATAACAGAAAATTGAAGTTCAGGCTTAGTTGACTCATTACCAAATAACAAAATTTTAGATGCATCCAAATTGAAAGCATTTGTAGACGCCAAATAAAATGTCGCTCAAATGACTAGGTTTTTCTATGAAAGGTTGGTAAACATTGTAGAAAAAAAAAAGAAAATGCTGGTAATGAGCATTTTCTTCATTTCCCACAATGTTTTCAAAAGGCTTTTCCTCCCGGATCATTAAAACTAGGGATTGTGTGGTGTGGTAAGGGGTTAACTTTTCACCAGACAACAAAATTTTTAGAAATCCAATTTGAAAGCTTTTATAGACAGTAAATTATATCTGGTCCAAGCATTAGAATTTGTGTTTAAAAAGGTAACAAATTGTGGAACAAGGAGAAATTGCTGGTTCTTTTTTTTCCAGAATGTTTTAAAATTTTGTTTTCATCTTGTTAAAACATGGGACTGTTTAGTAAAAGGAAGATTTTTAACTTCGGTGGCCTAAGGCCAGCAAGCTAATGTCATGACCCTGTGTCCATTGTGCGTTTGTCTGTTTGTGCATGCTCTGTCTATCGCCGAGAGTGTGTGTTAACTTTTATTTCAAACATCTTCTCTGGAACTACCCATCCAATTTTGATGAAACTCAACAGAAATGATTCTACTATGGCCCCTCTTCAGATTTTCTTCAAAGAATTTGATTAAAAAAAAAAACCTGTGGTTGCCATGGAAACAAAACAAAGATATTGAAAATCTTAATAAAATCTTCTTGTCCAACACCATTAGGCCTAGGGCTACCAAATTTGGTAGGTAACTTCATTTCATGGACTTGTACCAGATTTCTCGAAATTATAACCCTGAGTCAAAATTGGCCCTGCCCTGGGGGTCACAGAATTTACATATGATAATGAGATCCTCCTGTTTCATAAGGCATAGGGCTATCAAATATGGCATGAAGAATTACCTACTGGACTCCTACTAAAGTAATCCACCTGGATGAAGAGCCTTTTGAAAACATTGTTGGAAAAGGAGAAATCGCTACAAACTAGCATTTCCTCCTTTGCCCACAATATTTTCAACCCTATCAAAGACAATTCCATATTTTGAATCGCAAATAAATTGTTGTCTGCAAACGTTTTCAGTTTTATACAAGTCTGACCTTTTGTCATGTGGTAAAAAGTTAACTCTTTACCAAAGGACAAATTTAAGACTGGACCAAATTGAAAGCATTTGGAGATGAAAAATGTTGCTGATTTCTCTCTTTGATAGGGTAGAAAACATTGTGGGAAAAGGAGAAAATGCTGGTTACCAGAGGGTCCTGCATGGCTCAGTGGTGAAGTGAAGGACTCGTAACCTGGATGCCTTGGATTTGAGCCTCACTGGATCCACTGGGTCTTTCGTGGGAGTGTCTTTGGGCAAGACACTTCAGAGCCCTAGCCTAGTACTGGTACATTCCAGGAAATACATGAATATGTGAGCTGTCACCATTACATGACTAAAATAATGTTGAAAGTGGCGTAAAACACCATTCAAACAGTTCAGGCTGGTTACCAGCATTTTCTCCTTTTCCCACAATGTTTTCAAATGCCTTCCCTGTCAGGGTTGTTAAAAAGTTGGAATTGTATGGTGAAGGGTGTCAAGTGCCTTTCAGAACCAAAGTTGCCATTGCAGGCAGTGTAGATTAAAATCGGACTGCTCGACTGGATGCATTTCTCTCCCACTACTGAACATTGTTTCAATGATGGTTATATGGGAAAGCAGCCAGTAGCTTGGAAAGAATACTGTATGAAGTGCTTGTAAAAGAAACTGTGAAAACATGGATAGGTGGAGTGGCATAATATGATAATAATATAACTGAAATAATATTGAAAACTGTGTTTAACACCATACATAGCCAAAACATTGGATAAGATAGACCCTTGGCCCCTTTTTAGCCCACCTAACTGAGCATGAAGTGCTCAAGGTTAGCTTTTGTGATCGTGGTTTGTCCGTCGTCTGCCCTGTGGTCATCATTATTTACCTTGTGTGCGTTCTAGGGCCCATATTTTCAGTCAAATACTCATGAAACTTGGTCAGATTGTATGTCTTGATAATACCTCAAGCAAGTTTGAAACTGGGTCACATTAGGTAAAAAATTAGATCACTGTGCCAAATCTCAGAAAAGCCTTGTGCACACTCTATAGGCTACATTTTCAGCCTGATACTCATGAAAAATGGACAGAATGTTTGTTTTGATGATATCTTGGATGAGTTTGGAAGTGGATCACATCAGTTCAAAAGGTAGTTCACTTATTAGGGCTATATCTCAGACAAACCTTGTGTGCAGTCTGAGGCCACTTTTTTTCCCTGATGCTTAGGAAAACTCTGTCAGAATGTTTATTTTATCTTGATGACATCTTGGACAATTTAAAAACGAGTTCATAATTTAAAACAAGTGTTGTCAGCATTGGCACCAGGTTATATAGTGTGCATATTCAAATCAATCATGAGGTCCGATAAACCCAGGCTGCCAACTGATTCCTGTATTCTCCTATACCTCTCATAATTTTCCAATACAATTTTTAGATGCTTATGATTTATCATATGGCCTGTGACACGCAAAAAGGGGCGTACAGACATATGCATAAAAGTGTGCCGTTCCAGATCAGCCTGTGCAGTCTGTGACTAATCGGAGACGACACTTCCCGTTTTTGTGTGATTTTCTGTTTCACCATAAGTCTACTGTATGAAAGGATATTATGTAGTTGTAAAGTGTAGTCTCGGATTAGCCCGCGCGGATTGCGCAGGCTAATCCGAGACTACACTTTACGCAAATGTCCGAAAGTTAGTTGGCAAATATCATGTTACGGGAACTTTGTAACATTATCAGAAGTGTACCTTTATTTGGATAGTCAGATGTTAATGACATTGATTTGTGAAAAAATAGGATTATGCCGTTGCCGTAAGTTCATTCACTCTGATTTATTTCAATTTTAGCGATTGATTGGCCATTGGATTTGCTGTCTGGAAAGTCCACTTTTTGTTAGAATTAACTTGAAGTAGTGTTAATAAAGAGGGAGGCAATAATAAGAGACATTAGGGTATTTCTTGTCTTTTCCCATAATTTGGACAATTTTTCTTAACCCTTTCAGGGCTTGATTTCAACACTCGCATACTCGCAAGTTGAAATTTAATATTGCAAGCTAATTGCATGGCCACTCAAATTTTTTGCAAGTAAAAAATATGATATTTCATGAGTATATCAGTAGTTAAGCTTGCCAGATGAGGCAAAATCTATGATTTGGCTTTTAGACATGACATATAAATTGTCTGCAGACTGCATTTTCATTTGTTACATTGTTGAGATGAAATCACTCGACACCGTTGTCTGTGCATGTCATATTCTTCGAAGATTAACCTGTCTGCCATGATGCATCACTTGCTAAAAAATGGACATATATCAATACGCTGTGCGTAAATTGCCGCTTAACCCTTTATATACGAGTACCGCCTGTACGCGTCGGCAAATACTACCCTCAAAATCCCAGAGCCGAGTAAACTCGCTACATTTTACCTGTATCGTAATCCGAGAGACACCTTCCCTCGCTGCTATTTACTATACTGGAAAATCCCAGAGACACGTTCAAGTGTTCAGAAGACCGATGTTAAAAATAAGCCGATTGGCTTAAACCAACCCACAATGCAACAAATCCGATTTCATTCTCCAATCAAATAATGTTTCACAATTCATAAATACGTAATACCTCTATTTTTATCTTTCAAACAAAGGAATGCGAGGGGATTTTCCAACCGTTATTCTCTTTGTCCTCATTCAAACGATATCAACAACAATGGCGTCATACGAAAGTGAAAGTGATAGTGAATTCGAAGGATTTTCCCAGGAAGATCTTCTTTCTGTTTATGAAAGAGATGATGTACTGAGCGAGGATGGCTCTGATATCAGTATAAGTCCAGTTTCCACGCCAGAAATTAGCGAGGACGAGTCAAGATGAAGAGCCCGTCGTGTCGGTGTGGAGTTCAAATCTTCGAAGGTTTGAAGTTAAGGAATTCACATCGCGTGTAGGTGCTACTTTTGACATGGGTCCTGGAAAGAATGAGAGAGATTTCTTTCAGAAATTCTTTCCTGATCATCTTGTTCAAAGAATTGTCTTGGAAACAAACAACTATGCAAAGAGAATGATTTCGGAGAAGGCCGATCCAAAGTGGCACCCCACGACACTGGCAGAAATGTATGCGTTCCTGGGAATTTTCGTAATTTTTAGTATTATGCAGATACCAAAATTCTCATTGCATGGAACACTGCATCATACTTTGGTTTGCCAGGAGTTCCTGATATAATGACCAGAGAGAGATTTGAAAAGCTGTGCAAGTACTTTCATGTTAATGACAGCCAAAAAAATCCTCCTTGAGGGACACATGGTCATGACAAGTTACATCATATTAGACCAGTGTATGATGTTGTCAATTCTCTCTGTTTAGAGAATTATGACCCTCCTCAAGCTCAGTCAATTGATGAGGGGATGATAGCCTACAAAGGCAGGCTGTCATTCAAACAGTATTTACCGGCCAAGCCAACAAAATTTGGAATTAAGGTTTGGGAATGTGCACACCCAAAAACGGGTTATGTGCATGAATTCCAAGTCTATGTCGGTAAACCTGACTCACTGCGAGGTCAGAGAGTAACAGAAGAAGGCTTAGGGACCAGAGTAGTCAAAGACTTGACAAGAAATATCTGTGGAAAAAACCACCACATTTACATTGATAATCTTTTTTTCAAGTCCTAAGCTTTTTGAAGATCTGCTCCTGGATGACATCTACTGCTGTGGAACAGTTAGGTGTAATCGAAAAGGCCTTCCAGAGTCACTTAGAAAACCACGAGAAGTGACGAAGCAAGGAGACATGAAAAGCCTCCAAAAAGATACCATGATTTGTGTTGCATGGAAGGACAAAAAGCTTGTACATTTGCTTTTTAATAACATGGACCCAAATCAGCTGTCACATGTTACACGCAGACAAAAAGATGGTCGCACCAAGGATGTATGATGTCCAAAAGTGGCCGATGTCTACTCCAAGCATAAAGGAGGCGTGGACATTGCTGACCAAAACAGAATGCAGTATTCAACTGCTAGGAAGGCAAAAAAGTGGTGGAAATATCTGTTTTGGTTTTTGTTTGACACTGCTCTGTGCAATGCCCTTGTCTGCATGAAAGAGTCTGCTAATCACCAGATGAAAACTAAGTCTGGAAAATCCAAGAAGAGAGCACATATAGATTTCAGAATGAATCTTGCGAGACAGCTTGTTGCTGGTTTCGTTGGATCAAGAAAGCGGCGTGCTCCTTCAAATTTGGATTCAGAGGGTACTCGGCACTGGCCTACTAGATTCCCTAAAAGAGGCCGGTGTGTTAACTGTAGTAAGGAGGGTCAATGCCATGAAATACTCCTTGGCTGTAAGCAGTGTCAAAAACATTTGTGTGTTGATCATGACTGTTTTGAAAAATATCACACACAACTTTGGCAAAACTAAAATAAAATGGGTCCTGTGTTACTTCTCATTAAAATGTCTGATGGCTAAGGGTTTGGGCCTGAAACCTCTGAGTAGGTAGGGATTAACCTGCCACTCAGTTATGTCTTTTATGCATATCAGGATTGACCTTTGGCAAGACACTGAAGTGTCCTAGCATTGTACTGGTGAAACCCAGGAAATGCATGGATATGTGAGCTGTCACAGTGATATGATTGAAATTACAAGTTGAAAGTAGTGCATAAAACATTAAATCAATAGAATAGGATTCAGTAAAAAACTAAAATAAAAGTGAAAGTTTAACAAGTTTTTTTAGTGTTGCAGTGAAAGTTAGTTTAGTGTTAGTTCAGTGTTAAGAATTAAAAATAAAACAAAAACAGAACAAAAAAAAAAAACAATGAACAAAGTGTTTATAGTGTCTAAAGTGATTGACATTTGAAGAAACTTTACAAAGTTTTTTTTTCTCATTAAATGGATATACCTTTTGGATTAAAAAGCACAAGAAAAGCCTGTAAGTACATAACTTTTTATTTCTAGGTTAAGTTATCCAACAGTTTTGAAAAACAAGGTGATGTTTAGCTATGTCAATTTTGTAGAGATTTCTGCTTGCAGCCATTTTGATGCTAGTATTCTACCTAGCAACAAGCTAACAACTTATCAGTAAGCACTGGGCAGTGCTTAGTGTACACTATTGGTGTAGTATATAAAGGGTTAAAAAGTGTAGGCGAAAATGGCAATAAATAATACGTCTGTGGAAAAACCATGCCAGTCTTTCACTACAAATTCCTAAGAAGACGAAATGATTTCAAACGAGGAAATATATTATTTTCGAATACCAACTGTTTACTGCAAATCTCTGTCAACAGTTTCTAAATATAGACATGGGGAAAATCGGGATTTCTGCAACAGGCTGACAACCAAAATAACATCCCCGGCATGCTGGGCTTATACAGGAGCTTTTTCCCAAGCTTATAGGAGCTTACGTTTATAAATGGCTGGTGCATAGGTTATATGCTAGCTAACCATGGCTGGATGAATCGTGCAAGGTAGGCTTTAGGGAGTAATTGTATATTCTATTTTGAACTTTGTTGCACTGATTCCCGCCTTAAAAAATAGTCCAGTTCTCTACGCAGAATGCCCATTTCAAATAGGTGTTGTAGTTGAAAAATGCCACCTAGCGGAAGATAATGCACTTGACACCGTATAGTTCGCTTTACTGGATCTAGGTGCCCTATACACCGATATAAGCATTGAGAAATTGAAACAGAGAACCAGTTTTGTTCTGGTTCCCAGTTCAACATTAGCTTTACTAGTTACAGTGGTTCTATCAATCTTTTGGAAACCAGCCTGCAAATGTCACCAGTGCACAGACTTCAGTGTTCACTTAATTTGTCAATATGAAAAAGAAGTTTTTTTTTTCCCTAAAAAATCAAAACTATTGGGCCTGATGATGATAAGCAAAATCCAGGTCCATCATCTAAACAGACCGCCTGTGGATCTCCCAGTAAGAATATTTTTGATATGGGAAACAGAAATACACGCTGGTCTTGAAATTAAATACGAACTAGATCAGCAGGGAAATGTGGAAGAAATTTTCTGTTCTGACTGCATGGAATATTGTCCGGATTAGACAATTTAGTTATGTTTAGTTTCGAAAATACTTCGTGAAAGTTTTGTGAATTTGAATTGAATTGAAAATTGTCACATTTCCTGACTTTTTTTTGTTCCTGTGAAACCTATGAAATTGTAGCTGGAACATATAGAACTTTCGATCAGTAATCTATTTATAAAATGGTGTTATAAAACCAGCTAGGGTGACAAACACTGAGAAAATACTTAATAACAGACATGGTTTAAGAACTAATGCACTCGTTTTAATTTCATTTCATACACGTACATCACCTACAATAAAAAAGATAACTTTTGATTATTATTAATATCTATAAAAGTAAATTTACTCTGTAAGCTAAACAACAAAAAATACTGCCAGTACGAAAATAATTTTGCGAGTTGAAATTTAAACCAGTCGCTAAAAAATGCCAGTGGAAAATAAAGTTAAGATCGAGCCAAACCATCCCTACTTTTCAGACAGCTTTTGAAAACATTGTGGGAAAAGTAGAAAATGCTGGTGACCAGCATTTTCTCCTTTTCCCACAATGTTTTCTTCCCATCCCATAACAAATTTCAACTTTTGAGTCACATTTATTTTGTTCTCTGCAAATGCTTTCAATTTGGACAAGTAAAAAATTTTGTCGTTTGGTAAAGAGTTAAAAAATGCTGCTAGAATTGATATGTAGGACATACATGTAAATGCCTTTTTTACTGCCTTTAGATATTTGTATTTGCAGTTTACAACTCTTATTATGTCATGTAATGCATCCCCACCTTGCAGAAGTGCTGCAACACGCCATGGCTCATCCATGTGGACACCTTGATGATGAATGTACCAAACTTCAAGTCATGAAAGGTAAGAGCAGATTGTAGTAGCCATTTAGTTGTTGTATTCTTTTAAATCTAGATACTTATCTCAGTTATGTTATGCAGATTATAGTAGTCATATATGAGCCATGCTCTGGCAAAAGAGGGCTTCATGAAGCTTGATACCAAGCAAGTCATCACTGTATTACGGAGCCATAAAATGCATTTTGTAATAACAACCAACTGATTTGTGAGGTACACTGATCCTTAGAGCTGCAGAAAATTGACCAGTAGCAAAAGGTTTTGGTTCTGGTCAGCCTGTGCCAGGAGGCTACCTGGATCTATACTTTTAGCAGATGCATTAAGCCTCTTTTTCACAGAACAATGCTCATGTAGTCGTGGGATTGTTTTAAAATCTATTTACTGATCTCAGTTATTTTATTGCATTAGATCTATACTTTATTTTGCACTGTTATTTCAAATTTTTTGACTGAAGCATTTTAAATATCAAGTGGTTTGATGATGATTGCAGAAAATCACCCATGTAGCAATTCAGTATACACCATTTGTAAATCATCACTTACTGGAAGTGTTGGATGGCTCAGAAATTAAATGATTTTCAGAATCCATTATTGGAATTATTCATTATTGCTATTTTCCACATTGCACTACTTTTGTGATTATTTTATCGTATTAACCCTTTCCCAAACAAGCCCTGGTTTTCACGTGTCTGCAGTAAAAGTCTTTTGAAATCACTGTGGGAAAAGGAGAAATTGCTCGTAACGAGCAATTTCTCCTTTTCCTACAGTGTTTTCTACCCTTTTTGAGAACTTTCTGCCATTTTCATCAAATTTAAAATTGTCGTCTGCAAACTCTTTCAGTTTGGAAAGGTCTAAAATTTGTTGTTTGGGAAAGGGTTAAAAGAACTTTGTAAGTAAAACAATCAAAAGTTTTTTTTGGCATCTGAACTTTTTACGAAGCAACAACATTATAGACCAGTCCAAATTGAAGGCATTTGCAAATGACAATGAATGTGACTGAAAAACTAAAAGCTGTTTGGGAAAGGTAGAAAAAATTGTTGGAAAAAGAGAAAATGCTGGTTACCAGCTTTTTCTACTTTTCCCACAACGTTTTCAAAAGGCTTCTGTTTCAGGGTTGTTAAAAATGAGAATTGTGTGAAAAAGAGTTATAAGAGAACAGTTCCATTTATTAGGTATCTGTTACTTGTTAACCCTTTACCAAACTATCCTGTGTTTTTACATACTGTGAAAAATAGCATTTCGAAACATTATAGGAAGAGAACAAATAGTGGTTACCAGCATTTTTTCCTTTTCCCGCAGTGTTTTCAAAAGGCTTCTTTCTCAGGGTTGTTCAAACTTGGGATCCCGTGGCAAAAGGTTAAATAAGAAAGAAAAGTTCTAATTATTAAATATCTATTGCTTATTACCCCTTTACCAAACAGTCTTATTTTTTTACGATACTGTGGGAAATGGCATTTGGAAACATTGGAAGAGAACAAAATGCTGATTACCAGCATTTTCTCCTTTTTCCACTGTTTTCTACCCAAGACCAATTTTGCAACATTGTGATTTCATCTACAAATCCTTCCAAATTGTACCTGTATAAAATTTTGCTGTATGTTACAGGGTTAATTAATTCATTGATATATTTCAGGTGTCCATAATGATGACCAGGGAGTCTTGCTGCAGAATTCTTGTCTTGTTGGAGATGCTGTACAAAATTTAATGTTTGGTTCAGTACAACACAAGTTACAATGTTTATGATTTTATCAAGTAAACAAGTAAGTACATTTTCTTGTGAGTGTCATGACATCATAGGCGTAGCTAGGATTAAAATATTTATATGCAAATTGAGGCACGAAGTGCAGCTTGGGGAGGGAGTGGGAGGGGTAAAATGTAGAGGAATTACTTAGTCGTTAGAATCAGTTTAACCCATCTATTTAGTTTAAAAAGATTTAGATTTATCAGTACAAGTATATGATACTGTGATTTACAACTTTGGTCTCAGAATTTTTTACATGCATATGCGTATTGTGCATAATGGGCGCATTATTATGAAATAAGGAAATTTTGCTGTAGGAGTCCTGTATATTTTTTTCCGTAAAGATGTTTAACAATACATCCTTACTGCCAGAGAGAAAAACACAGTTAAAACTTGAAAGTGTGTAGAGAGGCTCAGAATTTGGTATGAACATATATAAATTACCAATATATATGATGTAAGGGATGGTGAAACTCAAGGGATAAGTCCTCATTTAAAACTGGAATTGGCATCAGTGATTTCTATGAAGGCTGCTAAAAAATGAAATCTATTTTCTATCTGACCATACAACCGTCAGGGGTAACATTTGGCATGAAGATACAAGAATGATTATATATTCATAAAATAAAGATGAAATGGGTTGAAATCTGACTGAAAGCAAGTACAAATGTATCTTTAAAACTTCTTCCTTTTTTTTTTGGGGGGGGGGGGGGGGGGGGGGGAGAGAATCCTGTTTATTTTTTCCCATTTTATGAAAACTTTGTTGACAGCCTGTTTCTGGATAGTGCAGTTCAAGATAAGACTGAAATAAACTAGCAGTCTGGTCTCAAAATAATTTGAATGTTTGGTCATTTAATAGATATTTTACACAGAATTTAACATCAGGAATTGTACTGCTTTGTATGTGGCACTAAATTGCTTGGACCTAAATACATCTAAATATATGGAGGTTATTACACCGCTGATGAGGGCGGGAGAGTGATATCGGCCCACTACCTTGATATCTGTCGAGAGGGCTTAAGTGGGTAACTGTTTGATGAATGCAATTCAATTTGTCCACAGTAAGACAACAGGTTGTTACCTCTATGATGGCGTTTCTCCAGACAAATTCTTTTTTCTAATTTTTCCTGTATTACTAACAAAGTAACCCTTAGATCACCAAATAAACCTGTAAGACATTTTCATCCTAGAAATATGACCAAAATAATTGCAATTTCGTGATTGCTCTTGTCTACAGTGCCCTAGTAAAGCGGACAGAGTAGACCAAAGATCATGCTGCACTTTTTGTGCAGCTTGATCTTGATCTTCACTGGCCATAAAGACAACTACAGTTGTGAAAGGTGCTTGAACCCTTTACAACACAATGCTGCCTTTTAATGACCCTGAAGAAGGAGACTTTTGAAAACATTGTGGGAATAGGAGAAAATGCTGGTAACCAGCATTTTCCCCTTTTCCCACAATGTTTTCTGCCCTATCAAAGAAAAATTGAACCATTTGATCCACATTGAAATTGTCGTCTACCAGTGCTTTCAGTTTGGACGTCAAAATTTTGTCGTCTGGTAAGGGGTTAAGGGTTAAGCTTATTTTTTCAAGAATCTGTGGCGAGTCAATCTAGACAGCAATCATTTACTTTGTCGTCTGCAAATAAAACTTCATGCTTCAATTTGGACCAAGTCTAAAATTTGTTGAATGGTAAAGAGTTAAAGAATAAACCCCAGAGAACACTAAATAACAGAAGGACAGGTAAACTGCTTCATTCTGCTTTATACCAGCTATCTGACAGTGTAGATCTAGTATCAGACTTCATATATATGCAGTCTGATCTTGATCTGTACTGTCTGATGAAGCAACTATGGTGCTCTAATATGGAAGTAATTAAGAAATGTCAGCATCGGTCTTCAAGACAACAGAAATTGTATTTAACCCTTTAACAAACAGTCCTAACTTTTAACGACCCCCGAAGAAAGAAGGCTTTTGTAAATAATCTTTGAAAAGGAGAATGATGGTCCCTGGTATTTTTAGCTCACCTGAGCACGAAGTGCTCATGGTGAGCTATTGTGATCGTGCTGTGTCCGTCGTGCGTCGTCAACTTTTTACCTTGTGTACGCTCTAGAGGCCACATTTTCAGTCCCATCTTCATGAAACTTGGTCAGACTGTTTGTCTTGATAAAATCTCGGACGAGTTTGAAATTGGGTCATGTGGGGTCAAAAACTAGGTCACTAGGTCAAATCTTAGAAAAACCTTGTGTACGCTCTAGAGGCCACATTTTCAGTCTGATCTTCATGAAACTTGATCAGAATGTTTGTCTTGATGAAATCTCAGACGAGTTCGAAATTGGGTCACGTGGGGTCAAAAACTAGGTCACTAGGTCAAATCTTAGAAAAACCTTGTGTACGCTCTAGAGGCCACATTTTCAGCCAGATACTTGTGAAATTTGGTCAGAATGTTTGTCTTGATAAAATCTCGGACGAGTTCGAAATTGGGTCATGTGGGGTCAAAAACTAGGTCACTAGGTCAAATCTTCGAAAAACCTTGTGTACGCTCTAGAGGCCACATTTTCAGTCAGATGCTTGTGAAATTTGGTCAGAATGTTTGTCTTGATAAAGTCTCGCACGAGTTCGAAATTGGGTCATGTGAGGTCAAAAACTAGGTCACTAGGTCAAATCTTAGAAAAACCTTGTGTACGCTCTAGAGGCCACATTTTCAGTCCGATCTTCATGAAACGTAATCAGAATGTTTGTCTTGTTGAAATATGGGATGAGTTTGAAATTGGGTCACGTGGGGTCAAAAACTAGGTCACTAGGTCAGATCTTGGAAAAACCTTGTGTACGCTATAGAGGCCACATTTTCAGTCAGATGCTTGTGAAATTTGGTCAGAATGTTTGTCTTGATAAAATCTCGGACGAGTTTGAAATTGGGTCATGTGGGGTCAAAAACTAGGTCACTAGGTTAAATCTTAGAAAAACCTTTTGTACACTATAGAGGCCACATTTACAGTCCAATACTCTTGAAAAATGGTCAGAATGTTTGTCTTGATTATAATCATCTTTAAATAGTACGAAAATGTGCCATGTTGGGTCAAAAACTAGGTCACCAGGTCAAATCTAAGAAAAACGTTGTGTGTGCTCTAGAGGCCACATTTTCTGTCCAGTACTCTTGAAAGTTGGTCAGAATGTTTGCCTTGATAATATCTCTGACTAGTTTGAAATTGGGTCATGTCGGGTGAAAAACTAGGTCATCTTAGAAAAACCTTGTGTAAACTCCAGAAGCCACATTTTCTGTCTAATACTCTTGAAAGTTGGTCAGAATGTTTGTCTCGATGATATCTGAGTAGAATTTGAAAATGAGTCTTGTCGGGTCAAAAACTAGGTCACCTGGTCAAATCATAGAAAAACCATGTGTACGCTGTTCTGGCCACATTTTTTGTTCAATACTCTTTTAAAGTTGCTCAGAATGTTTGCCTTGGTAATATCTTGGATGAGTTTGAAAATGGGTCATGTTGGGTCAAAATCTAGGTCACTGGGTCAGATCTTAGAAAAACCTTGTGTACGCTGTAGAGGCCACATTTTCAGTCCAATACTCTTGAAATTTGGTAAGAATGTTTGTCCTGATGATATCTTGGACCAGTTTGAAAATGTGTCATGTTGGCTGAAAAACTAGGTCAAATCTTAGAAAAACCTAGTGTACGAATGACTCTCAGAAAGAAGCCTATTGAAAACACTGTTTGAAAATGAGAAAATGCTGGTATCCAGCATTTTTTCCCTTTTTCACAATGTTTTCTACCCCTTTGAGAGACCAATCCCACAGCTTGATCCACATATTATTTGTTTTATGCAGAAGGTTCAGACTGATGAGTTTAAAATTTTATTGTTTGGTAACACATATATCTCACAAGATGTTGGAAATTGGTTGTGCCTGGTCAAAAGGCTCAGGTGAGCGACTCCAGGGCCATCATGGCCCTCTTGTCTCCTTTTCCCTTAATGTTTTCTACTCTGTTACTGAGCAATCTCATCATTTGAGCCATATTTTATTTGTTGTTGTCCGCAAAAGCTTTCAATATGGACAAGTGTAAAAATTATTTGGTAAAAAGTTAACCCATTAACACATGATCCCGACTTTTTACAATCCTAAGGAAAAGCCTTTTGAAAACATTATGGCAAAAGGAGAAAGTGCTGTAACCAGCATTTTCTTCTCTTCCAACAGTGTTTTCTACCCTATCAAAGACATATTCCATCATTTGAGCCACATTTGTTGTCTGCAAATGCTTCCAGTTTGGACAAGTTCATGTTTTTGTCATGTGATAAAGAGTTAGTACATGGTCGTACAGGCTAACTTCAGGCATACTGCATACCCTTTACCAAACAACTCCATGTTTTCATGACCATTTGAAAGAAAATTGAAAACATTTTAAGAAAAGGAGAAAATACTGGTCCCACAATAGTGAGTTCCCACAACACTGATAAAGAAAACCTTTGAAAACATAGTAGGAAAAGGAGAGAATGCTGGTTACGAGCATTTTCTTCTTTTTCCACAATGTTTTCTACCTTTTCATATCAAAATTACATTGTTTCACAGCCACAGTTATTTTGTCATCTGCAAGTTCTTGGAATATGGAGGAGTTGGAAATTTTGTTGCATGGAAAAAATTGAACCTTCTGCCAAACAACCCCATGTTTAACCCTTTATAAATAACACAATTTTGACTTTTAATGACCCCGAGAAAGAGGACTTTGGGTAATCAGCATTTTTCTCTTTTTCTCGCAGTTTCCTACTCTTACCAAAACAAATTTTTAATTAGAGTCATATTTATTATATCGTCTGTAATTGCTTTTTAAGTTTGAACTTGTCTAAAATTTTGCTGTTTGGTAAAGATTGTACCCTCTTCCAAACAATTCCAAGTTTAACTCTTTACCAAACAACAAAATTTTACACTGGTCCAAATTGAAAGCATTCGCAGACAAAAATTTAGATGGAATTCAAGTGATGAAATTTGTCTTTAATAGGGTAGAAAACATTGTGGGAAAAGGAGAAAATGCTGGTTACCGGCATTTTCTCCTTTTTCCACAATGTTTTCAAAGGCTTCTTCAGGGTTGTTAAAACTCAGGCTTATTTGTTAAAAGGTTAAGTGACCCTGAGGAAAAAGGGTTTTAAAAAAAAAATCTTGCAAATGGGAGAAAATTCTGGTAGCCCGCATTTTGTCCTTGTTCCATCATGTTTCATATCATTTGAAAGGCAATCTCATCAAGGTTTTTTCTTGCAGCAAAAAAGGTTGAGGGGTCAGTGTGACCATACATTTAAAAAAAAAAAACAGGGTCAATTTGTTGAAATCTTTACCAAAAGACAAAAACGTAGACTAGTCCACATCAAAAGTATTTGCAAACGAAAATTTAAATGTGACTCGAATGATGGAACTTTCCTTTTAATAGGGTAGAAAACATTGTGGGAAAAGGAGAAAATGCTGGTTACCAGCATTTTCTTCTTTTCCCACAATGGTTTCAAAAGGCATCTTCTTCAAGGTCATTAAAGCTGAGGCTTGTGTGGTAAAAGGTCAATTGACCTTGAGGAAAAAGACTTAAAAAAAAATAATCCTGGAAATGGGAGAAAATTCTGGTAACCAGCACTTTGTCCTTGTTCCGTCATGTTTCATATCATTTGAAAGGCAGCCTCATCAAGGTTTTTTCTCTTGGCAAAAAAAAGGGTGAAGGGTCATTGTGACCAAACATTTGAAAAAAAAACAGGGTCAATTGGTTGAAATCTTTATCAAAGGACAAAAACATAGTCTAGTCCACATCAAAAGCATTTGCAGATGACAAATGTCACTCAAATGATGGAACTTTCCTTTAAGGGTAGAAAACATTGTGGGAAAAGGAGAAAATGCTAGTTACCAGCACTTTCTCCTGTTTGCACAATGTTTTCAAATGACTTTTTCCTCAGAGTCGTTAAAACTCGGGATTGTGTGGTAAAGGGTTAACTTTTAGGGTCAAAATCAAAGTGTTCATATAATCAAGTGGTTTTTTGTTGACAAAAGTAAAATGTTAGATTTATTTTAATTGTTGTTGTAATTTTTTAGTCCTATGTCTCCTTTTTACGAGATGTTGAGCTCCAGTAGCTCAGTTGGTAGCATACAGGACTTGAGAACAGGAGGTTGCGAGTTCAATCCAGGGCTCTGCCTATTTCTTTCAAAGATTGACGATAGTAATTGTGACAGGATTCGTTCCTCTCTCACCACTGACCATTGTTTTGACGATGGTTATGTCAGAAAGCAGCCATTGGTGTGGAAAGAATATTGTGCTTAGTGCTGGTAAAAGAAGCTCTAGGAAAGCATAGATAGATGCACTGGCCACTGTGATAAACTGATTGTTGAAACAGTCTTAAACACTGTACAATCAATCAACCTTTACAAGATAACAAAATACATAATGTATAATACATGTCTAAGTAAAAAACTTGTAGACAACATAACTATTGTGTGTTACTCATGTGATCTTAAGCTCTACTGGCTGAAAGCCAGCAGAGCTTATGTCATTGCATGGTTTCTGTTGTCAGTCCATTCATCTGTCTGTAAGTCTTTTCTTGTTTATGCAAAAAAAGCTGCATTTATTGCCGGATTTTCATGAAGCTTGCACAGTTTATCATATCTATAGCTTGAAGTCTCTTGATTTTGAAAAAAATCTGACAATCAGTATGGGAAAAGTAGCCATTTTAGTTTGAAAATTTCCATTTCTTGTTTGTGTGATTAAGTCGACATTTGTAATTGGATCTTCATGAAACTTGTACAGTTGATTTGTATCATCAACAGCTTGAAGCCTATTGATTTTGAAAAAAATCTGACAATTAGTATGGGAAAAGTAGCCATTTCAGTTTGAAAATTTCCATTTCTTGTTTATGTGATTAAGTCGACATTTGTAATTGGATCTTCATGAAACTTGCACAGTTGATTTGTATCATCAACAGCTTGAAGCCTATTGATTTTGAAAAAAATCTGAATCAGTATGGGAAAAGTAGCCATTTGAAGTTGAAAATTTACATTTCTTCTTTACATGATTAAGTCGTCATTTGTGATCAAATCTTCATGAAACTTGCACAGTTGCTTTGTATCATCAACATCTTGAACCCTCTTCATTTTGAGAAAAATCTGACCATTAGTATGGGAATAGTAGCCATTTGAAGTTGAATGTTTCCATTTCTTGTTCACTTCATAAAGTGGGCATTTGTTGTTTGATCTTAATGAAACTTGCACAGTTGCTTTGTATCACCAATGGCTTGAACCTATTAATTTTGAAAAAAAATGACAACCAGTGTGGGAAAAGTAGCCATTTAAAGTTAGAAATTTACATTTCTTTTTTATGCAATTAAGTCTGCATTTTGTCGCCAATTCTTTTGAAACTTGCAAAGATTAATTGTATCATCAAGGGATTGAACTGTGTTAAAAATGAAAAAAATCTAGCTACCAGTGTAGGGAAAGCAGCCATTCGATGACTTAGTATTGTTTACTTAACACAGTCCACATTAGTAGTCACATTTCTTTGAAAATTAGAGGGACTGTTTAACACAATGAGTAGGGGTCGTGGCTCAGTGGTAAAGTGTAGGACTCGTGACCTGGAGGCCCCGGGTTTGAGCCTCACTGGATCCACTGGGTTTTTCTTGGGAGTTCTTGGGCAAGACACTTCAGAGCCCTAGCCTTGTACTGGTGGAACCCAGGAAATACATGAATGTGTAAGCTGTTGCCCTGATATGACTGAAATAACATTGAAAACGGCATAAAACACCATTCAATCAATCACTAACAGTGAGTACTGAAACCCATCAAATTTGGCTGGATTCCAAACAGTTGTTTTAGTGTGTATTTTCTTTTTCCTTTTTGCATCACGATTTAATGATTTATGGTAGAAAATAAGAAAAGTCACTGGCAGTAGGGTGGATTCATTCCTCAAAGGCCTCTAGTATTTTTCTGAGAAGGTGTATAAAACATTGTTGAATAAGGAGAAAATACCTGGGAAGATTCAAAACTACCTGGACTGGCTAATATGTGAAGGAAATATCATTGAAAAGCATGAGCCTTACTGTGTGAAAAAGGGGGTTTGACTCTTTGCCAAACAATCAGGAATTTTAACAACCTTGAGCATAAAGGCTTTTGAAATATTATAGGAATAGAAGAAAATGCTGGTAACCAGCATTTTCTCCTATTTCTAGAATGTTTTCTACCTCGTAAAGGTCAAATTCAATCATTTAAGTCATGTTGAAGTTATCATCTGCAGAGAATTTGGACCAGTCTTAACCCTTAAGCTGCTAATCGCGACCCACTGACCTTTTGCGGACAGTGTAGATCAAGATCAGACTGCACAGAACGTGCTGTCTGATCTTTGTTCTACACTGTCAGATACAATTTTTTTTCCCAGTGAAATCAACTTTGAAACCGCAATGTTTGGGCTTTTAGTATTGAGTAGAAATTTGTGTTTCATTTATTCAGCAGCTTAAGTGTTAAATGTTGTCATTTGGTAAAGAGTTAACTCTTTACCAAATGAGATGACAAAATAAATGATGTATGATACTTGTTTAAGATGAAAAAACTTGCAGATAACACTGGATGTGACTCATGTGATTTTATTTGTCTGAGAAAGTGTAGAAAACATAGTTGACAAAGGAGAAAATGCTTGGAAAGATTCAAAATTATGTGGACAGGCTAATATGTAAAGGAAGTATCACTGAAAAAAAATTGAGTCATGCTGTGGGAAAGAATTATCCACCAAGGCCAGCTTGTGCAGTCCGTGCAGACTGACCGGAGTCAAAATATTTTGGCTAATGGTCAATTTTCTGTATATCTGCATTTTTATGCATACTTTATGATTCAGTCGGTTGTTAGACGAAATGAATTTAATGGATCCAAAATGATGTTGATGACTTGCTTGGTATCATGAATCACGGAAATGCATTAAATGCCCTTTTGCCAGTGCATGGCTCATATTTTGTCTTGACCTCCTCTTACTTATAATTGACAGTTTACTGGCTATTGCCACATAGATTAATTAATGCAGTGATAAAACTTTTCTGAAGTTCTGTGTGATCATGAAAATCTGAATAGCTGCCTTTTTACTGGATGGCAAAATTTCAGAAAGGTCCAAATTGAAAGCATTTGCAGACAACAAAAACATTGTGACTTGAAATTTGTTTTTGGAAGGGTAGATATCATTTTGATGCTGGTTACCAGCATTTACTTCTGTTCCAACAATGTTTTCAAAATGCATTTTCTTTGGTGTCATAAAAACTCCAGATTGTGTAGCCATCCCCCTTGTTTTTCTGTCATTCTTTTGGTCTGGTTGTTGGTCTTTCCATCCTCTTGTCTGTCATTCTGTAGGTCTTTTTGTTGGTTTCTTGGTCTTTCCATCCTTCTGCATATCTGTCATTCTATAGGTATTTTTCTGCGCTATTTCTCTGCACGAAGTAGCAGCCCCCCCAAAAAATTTGAAATTGCAGACAACAATTTGAATGAAACCTAAATGATTGCATTTTTCTAAGAGATGGTAGAAAACATTGTGAAAAAAATGGAGAAAATGCTGGATACAAATAAAAGAAAGTCTAAGATCCATATTAGTATTCGAGTTTAAAGCAAGAAAACATTGTAGGAAAAGGAGCAATTACCTGTAACAAGTACTTCCTGTCCATCTCATGACATTTTTAGAGACTGTCAACTGTAGAGATCTGAAAACAAAACATGCAGTCTAATCCTTGATTAACACCGTCTGCTTTCCTAAATCTGTAGACAAAAGCAACCGTGACATTGGAATTATTTGGGTCATATTTTTCAATCGAAAATGTCTGTTGGGTTCACTCCCTACTCTAAGGGTTAATCAGTTTTTAACCCTTTACCAAACAATCCCGTGTTTTCACGTCCCTGAGGAAGAGGCCTTTTGAAAACATTGTGGGAAAAGGAGAAAATGCTGGTAACCAGCATTTTCTCCTTTTCCCACAATGATTTCTACCCTGTCAAAAAACCTGAAGTTTATTTGTACCACTTTCAAATTTGTTGTCTGCAGATGCTTTCAATTTGGAAGGGGCTAAAATTTGTCATTTGGGGAAGGGTTAAACATCCATGAGAGCTTTAGGTACCCCGGTACCTGTTCTGATGAAGCAGACTAAGATCAGACTGCTCAAAAAGTACAGTTTGATATTGAAGATAATGAACAGTCTCAGTAGTATAGATGCATGTACTGCAAATTCAGAGCCCTTGTAGTTGGAATATCTGGCAGAAAAGTGGAGAGTGAAGATTCAGGATCAGGCTGAAGATTCTGTTCAGTCTAATCTTGATCTATACTCTCAACGTAACCCTTTACCACATAGTCCCAAGTTTCAAAAAACCCTGAAGAAGAGGGCCTTTTGAAAACATTATGGGCAAAGGAGAAAATGCTTGTAGCCAGCCAAGATAAATTTTATCATTTGAGCCACCTTAATTTGTTACCTGCAAATTCTTTCAATTTGGTCAAGTCTAAATTTTCTTCATGTGGTAAAGGACCAAGCAATTAAATCCGGGTTCAGCACTAGATGAGTGAATGAAAATTCTGATTTTTTTTCTTTTCTTTCCTTTTCAGGTAGATCTACAGAAGGATTTACTTGCTAAGTTAAGTATTCATTGTATTTGTTATTTAAGAATGGCCCTTGTGTTTTCTGTTCTTGGGTATGGTGTTGATCTGCTGTCATGGGCAAAGAAGACATGGGTTGAGCCCGACACTACTGTCGACTCCCCCTCTGCACTCTTTGACTCAGATAGAGATCAGGTGGAGATCTTCCTTTCAACAGATGAAGGCACGTCTGTTGATCCTGTGTGCAGCGAAGGCACTTCTGTAGACTCGATAGAGGATGTGGTTATGGAGGAAGAAATCTGTATGGTTTCTTCCTTCACGTCCACATCTTCTATGGTGTGGGATGACATGGATGATGTAGATGAGGAGTTGGGGGAAGAGATGAGCTCGTTCGAGCTTAGCTGTTCCTCCTTATTCTCATCTGTGGAGATGCAGGATGAGAGCTGTATGGTTCTCAGCCCCGTATCTTCACCATCCATGACATGGAATGGCTTGCGGTCCGAGTTATACAGGATTGCTTTCGTTGAGGAGGAGGGGGAGGAAGAGCTGAGTTCTGTGGAGCTCGGTTCTGCCTTCTCATTCTCCTTCATAGAGGATGTGGAGATGGAGGAGGAGAACCATATGGTTCATTCCTTCACCTCCACATCATCTATGATGTTGGGTGACAGGGAAACAGGTGTTGGATGATGTTGAAATGGAGATCTGTAGGTATGAGGGTATCGAGACAGTTTAGAGAAAGGTACATGGGCTTGTACTGACTACCTGTCCAGTAGTCTCTCTGTCTGAAACCGTGGTAATTATCAAAGATTGACTGTGAGTCCATTAGTGTGTTCTGTGTGGCACACTGGGTATACCATCAGGGGCTGAATGTGTGTTGTCAGTTGTGTACATGTAGACCTAGGGCTCTGCAGTCCAGGAAGTATTTTAGAAAATAGAACAACTCCAGAACACTTTTGTCATGAGGTGGTTTTTTTCATGGGACTGATGATAGTCACTACAACAGGATTCATTCTCTCAAGGCTGAACATTGTATAGGTTATGTTTACATGGAAAAGCAGATAGGTACACTGGCAGCAGCAATAAGACTAAAAAAAATGTTTCAAACATTTCTATGTAATGGAAAGGCTGAATGGTTGTGTACAGTTTACTAACATTACTTTCACGTTTGCACAGACATTGGACCTTTATGTGCACCTTTTTTCCTCAATGGTAAGCTCCTATATCATATAGAACTTTGGCATTCATCAAGTACTGGTGTTTACTAGGAAACAAAAACGCTTTAGGATTAGGTATGGATGGAATCTGTCTGCGTTTTTGACCAGGACTTGCATACAGATTTTTGAAATGCCTTTTTTTTTTTTCCTTCAATTTTGCTAGGCATTAGGGAAAGGTATGGATGAAATCTGTCTGCATTTTTGACCAGGACTTGCATGCAGATTTTTGATATGCCTTTTTTTTTTCCTTCAATTTCGCTAGGCATTAGGGAAAGGTATGGATGAAATCTGTCTGCATTTTTGACCAGGACTTGCATGCAGATTTTTGAAGTGCCTTTTTTGTAAGATTTTGGCCAGACTTAATATTTGACACTTCTGGTTGTGCACAACTGTTTGGCAACACCATTGCTTCTTTATGGCAGCAAGGAAAGGTTCTGTGTCCAGTTCAGGAGCTCTTCACTTTTCTGTCAATACTTTCTGGACTGAAGAACCCTAGGTCTCCATGTATGCAACTGACAACGTATGTTTATCTTCATGTGATACACCCAGTGTGTCACACTAAACATGCTGATGGCTTCATAGTCAATCCTTGACGACTACCACAGTCTCAGGCTGAGAGACTACAGCACAGATAAGTACTATATACCCATGAACCTGGCTCTGAAATGTAGACAGTTGGTGGAGAATGTGACTACAAAATGTGCAGTGTATGTGAAGATAGTGACTCCTAAATGTATGGAGTAGGTGGAGATAGTGACTCCGAAATGTATAGAATAGGTGGAAATAGTGACACCAAAATTGCAGAGAGGAGGTGGAAACAGTGGGTACAAGAGGAGGTGATGGTATTCACTGGAGAAGGTGGAGGCAGTGACCGGTAGAGGAGGTGGAGAAAGTGGTAGATGGAGATGATGGTCAGTTAAAGAGGGGAAGGAGGAGGAGAATAGTGAGGAGAGGAATAAGGAGAAATGTACTGAGGAGAATGCAAAGGAGGAGGATGGAGAAGTGGAGGCAGAGGAGGAGGAGGAGAATGCAAAGGAGGAGGAGGGAGGAGCAGAGGAGGAGGAGGAGCTCTTGTAGATATACAAATATGCATACTGGTTATACATATAAACAGTCTAGCTTACTTGAGAGAGAGAGTGAGGGAGACGTTACTTTCTGTTACTAAAAATAGGATAAGATGTAATTTAGAGTTAAGGACATGGCTGTCTTGTTAAGGTTATTTGTAATTGTATGGATGGCAACAAAAACCTTATAAGTATACAAGAAATAGATACATAATTTAATGAGATGGAAAAGAGCAATCTGATCCTTACTTCACCACTGGGTGCTTAGTGTGTAAGTTGTTACATATTTATAATGACTATGACACTTTTAGGTGAGTGTCAATAAATTTGATCAGCATTTATGTTTATTGTTAATCATAGTTGTTTGAATTTAGGATTGAATGGTGTTTTATGCCCGTAACATTGTTCAATCATATCAATGCAACACCTCCCATATTCATGCATGTCCTGGGCTCCATACTAGGTTAGGGCTGTGAAGTGGCTTGCCAAGGACACTCTCACAAAAAATTTATTGCTTCCAGCAAGGCTTAAACCCTAATTCCACTGAATACTGGAGCTATCACATTTATCTTTTGTGATAGACTAATCAGAATGTGCATGGTTTCAGTTAAGAGTTTAAGAAGCTATAAAACATACGTGAAAGTGCAAAATTTACTACAAGTTTTCCATATCCATAAGCCTATTTTTGTTAAGTATGAAAAATTCAGTGTTTCCAGCAAGGCGCAAACCCTAATTCTACTGAATACAGGAGTTATCACAGTTGCCTTTTGTGATAGACTATTCAGAATGTCATGGTTTTAGGTAAGAGTTTAACAAGCTATAAAATGTTGATGAAAATGCAAAATTTACTACAAGTTTTCAATGGCCATAAGCCTTTCTTAGACTTGACCAAATTGAAAGCCTTTTTTTGTTACGTGTGGAATTGTAAGGGTGCTGGAAACTGCAGGCTCAGACTTTTTTTGTTGGAGTATTTTGTTTAAGAACTCCTGTATTTATCATAATTTGTTGCCATCCTGTTAAGGTTAATTGGTTACTTAAAGACTTGATTAAGGTAATTAGGATACAAACATTTAGACAACAGTAGATTCCATTTGAAAAGTACATAAAAATTTTTTTGGTTACCCAGATTTCAGACTTGTAAGATTAATAGATGATATCCACACTGTCCACTTTTTTCTTTCTTGTTTATATGTATATACAGGACCTCGAAGAGTGAGGCTATTTCACACACAAAGAAACACTTTAGTACTTCTTTGGCTTTTTGGTAATTTTATTGAATATGGAATCTACTGCTATAATTAGAGATAAGGTTACTAAATTATGATATGCAGATAGTCATATTTTTTTTCCTTTTCAATCATTATTAGGGTAGGCTGCTCTTGTAATGTTTGTCTGTGTTGCAGAATTGATGTCTTCTGCATACTCTGGTTTCATTTTATCATAAAAAATCTGAAAATGAGAGCGCCTCTACAAAAACTCTAGTCAAAGTATAACAATGTTAGGGATGAAAGATTAAGAACTTGGTCTTCAATTGGTACAGTTATATGATGGCAAAATAGCTTAAGTTTACTGGAAGTCTATTCCTTAATGTATAGATGAAATATTTACTAGAACTTAAGAGACTGTTTTGTAAGTCGCCCACACACTTGAAGCTGTTAAAAAAAAGTTTAAGCCTTTTCCACAGTCTCCCAGGTGTTGGTATGACCAGGCCACGGATTTAACCATTTAGTCAGGCCTTTTCCACGGTCTCCCAGGTGTTGGTATGACCAGGCCATGGATTGAACAATTTAGTCGGACCTTTTCCACCATCTCCCAGGTGTTGGTATGACCAGGCCATGGATTGAACCATTTTGTCAGGCCTTTTCCACCATCTCCCAGGTGTTGGTATGACCAGGCCATGGATTGAACCATTTAGTCAGACCTTTTCCACATTCTCCCAGGCATTGGTATGACCAGGCCATTGATTGAACCTTTAGTCAGTTATATCTAGAACAGTTAGATGTAAAAATATTGCAAGATGTGATGCTTTTTCATTGCCAGCACTTAGGGGCTTACAGGAATATTGGCTCATGTTTTGTCACACACACACACTTGAAGCCATAATGTCAAGGTTGAAGGCCTTTTCCAGTCCTCAAAATTGTAGAGAGGAGGTGGAGATAGTGGGTAGTAGAGGAGGTGGAGATGGTTTTCGATGAAGAAGATAGAGACAGTGACCAGTAGAGGAGGTGGAGAAAGTGGTAGGTGGAGATGATGGTCAGTTAAAGAGGAGAAGGAGGAGGAGATTAAGAAGAATTAGGAGAAAAGCAATGCAAAGGAGGAGGATGGAGAGGAGTGGAGAGGAGGAGGATGGAGAGGAGGAGGAGGAGGATGGAGGAGAATGCAAAGGAGGAAGATGGAGGAGCGGAGGAGGAGGAGCTCTTGGAGATATACGAATATGCATACTGGTTATACATGCAAACACTCTAGTCTACTTCGAGAGAGGGAGTGAGGGAGTCATTGGTTTCTGTTACTGAAAGTAGGATGAGATGTAATTTAGAGTTAAGGACATGGCTCTCTTGTTAAGGTTATTTGTAATTGTATGGATGGCAACAAAAACACAAGTATAGAAGAAATAGATACATAATTTAATGAGATGGAAAAGAGCAATCTGATCGTTACTTTACCACTGGGTGCTTAGTGTGTAAGTTGTTAAGTATTTATAATGGCTATGGCACTTTTAGGTGAGTGTCAATAAGTGTGATCAGCATTTAGGTTTATGTTCAATCACAGTTGTTTGAATTTAGGATTGAATGGTGATTTATGACCGTATCATGGTTAAGTCAAATCACCACAACAGCTCACATATTCATGCATGTCCTGGGCTTCATACTAGGTTAGGGCTGTGAAGTGGCTTGCCCAAGGATACTCCCACAAAAAATTCATTGCTTCCAGCAAGGCTCAAACCCTAATTCTACTGAATACAGGAGCTATCACACTTATCTTTTGTGATAGACTAATCAGAATGTGCATGGCTTCAGTTAAGAGTTTAAGAAGCTATAAAACACATGAAAGTGCAAAATTTACTACAAGTTTTCCATATCCATAAGCCTATTTTTGTTAAGTATAGAATTGTAAGGCTGCTGGAAACTGCAGGCTCAGAGTTTTTTTGTCAGAGTATTTTGTTTAAGTACTCGCCTATTTATCATAATTTGTTGCCATCCTGTTAAGGTTAATTTGTTAGTTAAAGACTTGATTGAGGTAATTAGGCTACTAACATTCAGAAAGCAGCAGATTTCTTTTGAAACGTATATTAAAAATTTTGCAATTACACACATTTCGGACTTGTAAGATTAACAGATTATATTGACACTGTCCAGTATCTTTTTTTCTTTTTATGTATATTGTATAAAAGACCTCAAAGAGTGAGGCTATTTCACACACAAACATTTTAGTACTTCTTTGGCTTATTGAGTACTTTATGGAATATAGAATCTACTGCTATAATTAGAGATAAGGTTACTGAATTACGATGTGCAGATTGTAATATTTTTTTTCCCATTTCAATCGTTATTAGGGTAGGCTGCTCTTGTAATTTTTGTCTGTGTTGTAGAATTGATGGCTTTGGTCAAGGTAACATATTACCCTGGTATCATGTTATCATAAAAAATCTTGAAAATGAGAGCGCCTCTACAAAAACTCTAGTCAAAGTATAACAATGTTAGGAATGAAAGATTAAGAACTTGGTCTTCAGTTGGTACAGTTATATGATGGCAAAAATAGCTTAATTTTACTGGAAGTCCATCCCTTAATGCATAAATGAAAGATTTACTAGAACTTAAAAGAGTCTGTTGTGTAAGTCGCCCACACACTTGAAGCTATTATGGCAAAATTTCAGCTTTTCCACGGTCTCCAAGGTGTTGGTATGACCAGGCCATGGATTAAACCATTTAGTCGGGTCTTTTCCACAGTCTCCCAGGTGTCGGTATGACCAAGCAATGGATTTAACCATTTAGTCAGGCCTTTTCCACTGTCTGCCAGGTATTGATATGACCAGGCCATGGATTGAACCATTTAGTCAGGTCTTTTCCACAGTCTCCCAGGTGTTGGTATGACCAGGCCATTGATTAAACCTTAAAGTTAGTTATATCTAGGACAGTTAGATGTAAAAATATTGCAAGATGTGATGCATTTTCTTTGCCAGCACTTAGGGGCCTACAGGAATATTGGCTCATGTTTGTCACACACACACTTGAAGCCATAATGTCAAATTTAAAGGCTTTTTCCAGTCTCCAAAATTGTAGAGAGGAGGTGGAAATGGTTTTCAATGGAGAAGATAGACACAGTGACCAGCAGAGGAGGTGGAGAAAGTGGTAGGTGGAGATGATGGTCAGTTAAAGAGGGGAAGGGGGAGGAGAATAAGGAGAAGAATAAGGAGAAAAGCAATGAGGAGAATGCAAAGGAGGATGGAGAGGTGGAGTAGGATAATGCAAAGGAGGAAGAAGGAGGAGTGGAGGAGGAGGAACTCTTGTAGATATACAAATATGCATACTGGTTATACATGCAAACACTCTAGCATACTTTGAGAGAGAGAGAGTGTGAGTGAGTGAGTCATTGGTTTCTGTTACTGAAAGTAGGATGAGATGTAATTTAGAGTTAAGGACATGGCTCTCTTGTTAAGGTTATTTGTAATTGTATGGATGGCAACAAAAACCCTTTAAGTATACAAGAAAAAGATACATAATTTAATGAGATGGAAAAGAGCAATCTGATCTTTACTTCACCACTGGTTGCTTAGTGAGTAATTCATTAAGTATTTATAATGGCTATGACACTTTTAGGTGAGCATCAGAAAGTGTGATCAGCATTTAGGTTTATGTTCAATCACATTTGTTTGAATTTAGGATTGAATAGTGTTTTAAGCCTCTAACATAGTTAAATCATATTTCCACAACAGCTCACATATTCATGCATGTCCTGGGCTTCATACTAGGTTAGGGCTGTGAAGTGGCTTGCCCAAGGATACTCCCACAAAAAATTCATTGCTTCCAGCAAGGCTCAAACCCTAATTCTACTGAATACAGGAGCTATCACACTTATCTTTTGTGATAGACTAATCAGAATGTGCATGGTTTCAGTTAAGAGTTTAAAAAGCTATAAAACGCATTAAAGTGCAAAATTTACTACAAGTTTTCCATATCCATAAGCCTATTTTTGTTAAGTATAGAATTGTAAGGCTGCTGGAAACTGCAGGCTCAGAGTTTTTTTGTCAGAGTATTTTGTTTAAGTACTCGCCTATTTATCATAATTTGTTGCCATCCTGTTAAGGTTAATTTGTTAGTTAAAGACTTGATTAAGGTAATTCGGCTACTAACATTTAGACAACAGTAGATTCCCTTTGAAAAATTTTTCAAATACGCAGATTTCAGACTTGTAAGATTAACAGATTATATCGACACTGTCCACTATTTTTTTTTTTCTTTTTTCATGTATTGTATACAGGACCTCGAAGAGTGAGGCTATCACACACACAAAAAAACATTTTAGAACTTCTTTGGCTTATTGATTACTTTATGGAATATGGAATCTACTGCTATAATTAGAGATAAGGTTACTGAATTTTGATGTGCAGATAGTGTTTTTTTTCCCATTTCAATTATTATTAGGGTAGGCTGCTCTTGTAATTTTTGTCTGTGTTGTAGAATTGATGTCTTCTGTCAAGGAACATACTACTCTGGTTTCATGTTATTATAAAAAACCTGAAAATGAGAGCACCCTACAAAAACCCTAGTCAAAGTATAACAATGTTAGAAATGAAAAATTAAGAACTTGATCTTCAATTGGTGTAGTTATATGATGGCAAAGACAGCTTAATTTTACTGGAAGTCCATTCCTTAATGCATAGATGAAAGATTTACTAAAACTTTAAAAGTCTGATTTGTAAGTCATCCACACACATGAAGTTGTGATGGCAAAGTTTAAGCCTTTTCCACAGTCTCCCAGGTGTTGGTATGACCAGGCCATGGATTGAACCATGTAGTCAGGCCTTTTCCACAGTCTCCCAGCTGTTGGTATGACCAGGCCATGGATTAAACCATTTAGTCAGGCCTTTTCCACAGTCTCCCAGCTGTTGGTATGACCAGGCCATGGATTAAACCATTTAGTCGGACCTTTTCCACAGTCTCCCAGGTGTTGGTATGACCAGGCCATGGATTAAACCATTTAGTCAGGCCTTTTCCACTGTCTCCCAGGTGTTGGTATGACCAGGCCATGGATTGAACCATTTAGTCAGGCCTTTTCCACAGTCTCCAAAGTGCTGGTATAACCAGGCCATGGATTGAACTATTTAGTCAGACCTTTTCCACAGTCTCCCAGGCATTGGTATGACCAGGCCATTGATTGAACCATTTAGTCAGGCCTTTTACAGTTTGTGAGGTGTTGGTATGACCAGGCCATGGATTGAACCATTTAGTCAGACCTTTTCCACAGTCTCCCAGGCATTGGTATGACCAGGCCATGATTGAACCATTTAATCAGGCCTTTTCCAGTCTGTGAGGTGTTGGTATGACCAGGCCATGGATTGAACCATTTTGTCAGTTATATCTAGAACAGTTAGATGTAAGATCATTGCAAGATGTGATGGTTTTTCTTTGCTAGCACTTAGGGGCTTACAGGTATATGTATTTACTTTGGCTCATGTTTTGTCGCACACACACTTGAAGCCATGAAGTTGAAGGTTTTTTCCAGTCTTATCAGGTTTTGATATGACCAGGCCATGGATTAAAACAAGAAGTGTTCACTTAACTTGAAGCTCTTTAAAACTACTGTCCTCACTATGCCATGATTACAAATTGGATTGAACCAATAACTTAACCAGAACTATTTTTGTATGGACTGATATTACATACTTCTATGGGTGGATATATGTGTATGTACACTTTGAGAACATGGAGAAAACACAGAAAACACATGACAACAATTCATGAACATAAATGCATAATAAAGGTGATCATTTCCTTGGTTGCCTAAGTTTGTGTTTCAGCATGGTCAACTTGTTGGAATGGTTAAGCCTGTTGTACTGCACTTGTACAGTTGGAAGGAATCATTAAATACCTTGGAAACAAGGCAGGTGAGAATACATTACTATATGTGCTATTTTTAGACTTTACTCTCTGTACCTAGTAAAAGTAACATTGGAAAGAAAGGAACATCTTTTAGATTACAGGTAGAAGAATTTGTAGAATGAAATTTTTTCTCCTTTTCCCACAATGTTCATGGCTGCTCAATGAAAGACCGCAAATGAGATGACTTTTGAACCTGCATTTTCTCTTTTTCTCACAATGTTTGTCATCTGCAAATGCTTTTAATTTGGACCAGTCTGAAATTTTGTTGTTTGGTAAAGTGTTAAGACGGGTTCATTCCTCTTACATTATTAACCCTTTCCCAAACAAGCCCTGGGATTCATGTGTCTGCAGTACAAGTCTTTTGAAAACACTGTGGGAAAAGGAGAAATTGCTCGTAACGAGCAATTTCTCCTTTTCCCACAGTGTTTTCTACCCTTTTTTAGACCTTTCTGCCATTTTCATCAAATTTAAAATTGTCGTCTGCAAACTCTTTCAATTTGGACCAGTCCAAAATTTGTCGTTTGGGAAAGGGTTAAGCTACATCGAACATGATTTGTGTTTTTCACATACTCTTGGAAAATACTTGTGTCTAAAACTGTTCATGGGATTTAACTCTTTACCAAACAACTAAAGTTTAGACTTGTGCAAAAAGCATTTGCAGATGACAAATTTGATTTTATTTTTATACTTTGACAGTACTTGCCTTTGGAAGGGTAGACCCTTGGAAGGGTAGGAGACATTGTGGGAAAAGAAGAAAATGCTGGTTACCAGCATTTTCTCCTTTTCCTGCAATGTTTTTGAAAGCTTAATTTCTAAGGGTTGTTAAAAGTCTGGATAGTTTGGTAAAGGATTGATATGTATTGGAAATGAAGGATCATAAACTAGACATCATTCAGATTAACTGATAGCATATTTGATGAAATCAGCCAGGTTTAGCAACCTAAAATCTAGAATATATTTTTTGTTTTTTACAGATATCGACACGCATCCCAATTCTAAAGCAAAGGATCACTTTTCCTGTGACACAGACGATAACTCAAGGTAAATAATTTTGTTGTTTATCATGATTTGTGTTTTATTAGCTCACCTGAGCACATATTCCTCTTTTAACCCATTACCAGACGACAAAATTTTGACCGTGTCCAAATTGAAAGCAATTGCAGACGACAAAATAAGTGTAACATAAATGATAATTTATGTCTTTGATAGAGTAGAAAACATTGTGGGAAAAGGAGAAAATGCTGGTTACCAGCATTTTCTCCTTTTTCCACAATGTTTTCAAAAGGCTTCTTTTCCAGACGCGTCAAAAGGAGTCATTGTGTGGGAATGGGTTAAGGATCATCTATATTGAGCAAAAAAAAAAGTACTGTATCTTTTGTACTTTTCCATCTAAATATAGCATTATGTTCTACTTGTTTCTTTGGCACCCAGGGCTTGAGACCAGGAGTTTCTGGTTTGAATCTGCAGCTCATAGAATTTCTTTCCAAGAATTGATGATAGTCATTGTGACAGGTTTCATTCCTCTCTGACCCTTAGTCATTGTTTCGGTGATTGTTATTTGGGAAAGCAGGCAATGGTTTAGGAAGAATATTGTGCAAAGTACCTTTAACTCTTTACCACACAATCCCGACTTTTAACGACCCTGAGAAAGAAGCCTTTTGAAAACATTGTGGGAAAAGGAGAAAATGCTGGCAACCAGCATCTCCTCCTTTTCCCACAATGTTTTCTGCCCTTCCCAAAACAAACTTCCATTTTCCGGTAACATTTATTTTGTCGTCTGCTTATGCTTTTAATTTAGAACAGTCCAAAATTTTGTCCAAATTGTTAAGAGAAATTCCAGGAAAGCATGGATGGGTACACTGGCCACTGTATCTTAACTAAAATAATGTTGAAAATGATGTTAAGCATCATACAAACAAACAATTTGTTCTCTTGGGAGTTTGAAACGATTCCTTTCGTATGTTATGAAAAAGTCAGTGGGAAGTTAAGTTCATTAAACTCTTTATCTAATGACAAAACTTTTAGACTGGTCCAAATTGAAAGGATTTGCAGATGACAAATTACATGTATATGTAGATCAAATGATGGTTTCTATTTTTGGATTGGATAGAAAACATTTTGGGAAAGGGATAAAATGCTTGTTGTCAGCATTTTCTCCTTTTCCCACAATGTTTTCAAAAGCCTTCTCTTACAGAGTTGCAAAAACTATGGATTGGGTAGTAATGGGTTTAAAAAAAAAAAAGCAATATGACAGCAGGTTCATTTTAATGACCCTTAGGAAGAACATTTATGAAATCATCTTGGGAAAAGGAGAAAACACTTTTTACCAGCATTTTCTCCTACTCCCAAACTGTTTTCTATCCTTTCAAAGACAAATTCAATAATTCGAATGACATTTAATTTGTTGTCTGCAAAAGCTTTCAATAAGGATGAGTCTAAAAACTTTTTGTCTGGTAAAGAATTAACAAGCTGGAAAGGTTAAAAGTTCATTTTGAATGAGAGTTAACCCTTTACCACACAGTCTCAAGTTTTTTATGACCGTGAGGGAGAATCTTTTTGAAAAACATTGTGGGGAAAGGAGAAAATGCTGGTAAACAGCATAATCACCTTTTCCCACAATGTTTTTTACCCAATCAAGGACAGAAATCATCATTTGAACTACTTTTTATTTGTCGTCTGCAAATCCTTTCAATTTGGTCGTGTACAAAAAATTGTTGTTTGGTAGAGTTCATTTTGAATGAGATTTAATCCTTTACCACACATCAAATTTTAAGACTTGCCTAAATTCAGAGCGTTTGCAGGCAACAAATTAAATGTGGATCAGATGATGAGATTTGTCTTTGCAAGGGTAGAAAATATTGTGGGAAAAAGGAGAAATGTTTTTAAAAGCCTTCATTTTTAGGGTGGGTTAAAAAGTGTTACTGTTTAGTAATGGGTTAACCCTTTACCACACAATCCCGAGTTTTAATGACCCTAAGGAAGAAGCCTTCTGAAAACATTGTGGGAAAAAGAGAAAATGCTGGTAACCAGCATTTTCTCCTTTTCTCACAATGTTTTCTAGTCTTTTAGTAACAAATTTCACTGCTTGAGCCACATTAAATATATTGTCTGCAAATGCTTTCAATTTGGACAAGTCAAAAATTTTGTCGTGTGGTAAAGGGTTAAGCAACAAAAAGGGTTGTAAGTTCAAGGAAAGCAGGTAACTTGTTGAGCTTTGGTTTTTTCCCCCACCCTCTCCAAACTTTTTTTACAGAGAAGTTGTCCCAAAGTTAGCAGTTTCTCTCTTTATTACAATGTTTTCTTCAATCTCTCCCTTTTTCATGAGCAGCTGGTTGTAATGAGTATCGCTTTCTGTAATTTATCATTTTGTATTTCGGTGTGGGGTGTGTGGGGGTTCAAAAGCTATATTGTTGTACAATAGTGGGTTGACTCTACCAAACGATCCCATAATTTTTTACTCTAAGGCTTTCAAAAACATTGTTGGAAAAGGATTTAATGCTGGTAAACAGTGTTTCCACACTTTCAAATACAAATTCCATAAATTTAGCCAAATTTTATTGTTGTCTGCAAATGCTCTTAGCATGGATGAGTCTACAATACTGTTGTTTGGTAAAGAATTCAGTCCCCTAAATTGCAGATCTCCAGTCTTTCAACTTGTTTGTTATGCTTTGTGTTAATTTAGGCTCCTCCCCCAACACTCTGATGTGAAGACCGAGTTTCCCTGTTTCATAGAAGATGTCTCAAAGTAAGTCATTTCTCTATCATGATGTTGTCTTCCTTTTCTCTGTGTAAAAAGTCACCATAAATATGTATAGACTCTTTTAGTCAATGACCATTTCCTGGTAACGAGACCAGAAAACTGCGCATGCGCACTTGTGTAGGGCAAAAAGACAAAATAAAACTGGTAGATTATTGAAGGTGTACCCAAAATCGTTAAATTATGGGTGATTATAAGAAAAGCTTGCTCCCAGAGGCAAAGAAATGATAATCAGACTTACTTATTTGCCAAGGGTTCATCCATGTGGAAGAAAACAATCTGTATATAAGTGACAATAAGACGAAGATGTCCCCAAAAAAATGTCCCTGTTTTGGGTTGACGTTTTCATCAAAGGAAAAGTTAATCAACCTCAGGCAGTAAGAGAAAAACCCCATGGAGCATTGGCAGGAACACTGCAGGAATAGGACAAAGGCATGTTACCAGCATTTTTACCTTTCGCCATAGTGTTTTCACAAGCCCATTGATGTAGGGTTGGTAATTAAGATGAAGGTGAGTTAAGTAAAGGGTTTATGAAGGGTAGCCATCTCATATATCACATACTTGTTAGTTTAATCGACAATACAGTGGATATTTTAGTTCAACTTCAATGACGGAGAGTGCAGGTTCAGATCGGCATAACATGGTGTTACCTCAAATAGTTTAGAGAGTGCGTATTGTGATCAATTTCATCATGAAAAAAATTTTGGTGCAGATGTACAGTACTTTTTAAAACATATGAATGAATGAGAGAATGAATGAATAAGTGAGCGGGCAAATGCATGGATGGATGAATAAACGCATTCATGAACTAACACGCAAACAAAGAATGAACAAAGAACTGTATATTGTTATGTTGTCATCTATGGCTGCTCTTTTCCATAATTGCTTTCCACCAGGGATGTATATAACATGTACCGTATAAGCACTTTTTTCTGCGGTGACTTTATTTCTGCTTTATCTGCGGGGACATGCAGGAGCGCAGATTTAAAAGACGTGAAAATTTAGTCCAAATAAAAAGAATTTTTCTATCGTCGTTCTTTTACTTGTTGTTGTTGTTGTTTTGGGGGTCATGTGTAAATTACATGTGTATTATCAAACTTGGCATATTATTACCGTTAGCTACTCTCTATACCTAATAGCTTTCAGAGTTATAGATTCTCTCATAGATTGCCACATTTTAAGCTCAATTGACCTGACGATTGGTCAGAAATTGAATTATGCCCGTTGAGTGAATTTTTCAAAAGAAATACTGCTGGACAAATTTTCTCCCTTCTCACAATGTTTTCAAAATACTAGAGCTCTCCTGCATACATTTTAAAATGAGTTTTAATGTTAACTGTACAGTTAATTTACAGTTTGGTAGGTGCGACCTATTATTCGCGCTTTACGATATTTGCATGCCGTTATGACATCGCCTAAGGGTAGAAAACAAAGGTTATACTATTGTTAATTCCACACATCGAACCATTTAAACCCTTTCCCCCTAATATTATTTCCAAGCTGAAATCTTCCTTTGAAAATTGGTATTCATAACAGATTGTGGCCCAGATTAAGAAAAATGGGTCCGATGAGGTACCAATTGAGCCAGTACAGTTATCCATAAGTGTTTTGAAAGAGCTTGTCTCAAAATGGCTGGTCAAAATGCACCAAGAAGTTTCGAATCAAAATGAGTTAGTAACTAACGGATTCAGATCGGCAGGGATCTTCTGGGTTTGATACAGAAATAAATATGGCATTGCAATGAATAAAATTGTTATTAGTTTACATTCAAAAAATGTGTGTGTGTTTTTTTTTTTTAACTACATGAATATCGTCCTTTTAAATGAAGACGATAACAACCGAAATACATGTAAAGAGTATACCTGTCCAAAACGAAAGCTGTTACCGTAAACTGGCAGCCTGTTATCGATCTTCGTATCAACGTCTATCGGACGGTTATTGGAGATACAACAGGTACCAGTTTACTGTTACCGGTACGTCATCAAAATAAAGCGCAATAATAAGATCCATTTTTTTTATCAGACTCACTGGCGCAGAAAAAAGGTACGCAGATTTTTAAACCCCCTGTTTTTTTGAAAATCCGTAGAATTTGGACCCCACAGAAAAAAGTACTTATACGGTAATTTGAAAACATTCCTTTTCCAAAAACAGTGTTGGAAAAGGTTGAAAAAATGTTACCAGCATTTTCTCCTTTTCTCACAGTATTTGAAAAGCTTTCCTCCTCCTAGTCATTAAGACTTGTGATCTTTTGGTAAAGGGTTAAAGGGAAATTGCACACAGGGAGGCATTTTACCGTGTCTTATACATGGTAGTGTAGGGAGACAATATGGACCTTAGCCTTAACCCTTAGCCTGCATTACGTTACGGTGATCTTGAATGTACTTTGCAAAAAGCGTAATGAGCGATCTGTAGGCACATAGGTGTAGCATGGTCTTGAAATACACTGTTACTAATTCTAATTACGGTTTAAGTAATACTAATTAAGGTTTATGACATAAACTAAACGGGAATTCCTCTTGTGCAGGTCAGAAATATAAGTATGGCAGGATATGGGTTAAAATCAATAACATGAAATGAAAACAGTATAACATAAACTGTGAAGATTCACTTTTAAAAAAAATACATACAAGATCAAACAATTAATTTAAATAAATGTATGGGGACATTTTAGGGGGACGTTTTAGCCAATTCGGAATGGACTTTTCACCAAAACGTAGGACGTTTTGACTATGGGACGTTTAACCCAGATACTATAATTTACTAATCTGTTTGTACATCCCGGTGCTCAGCATGATAACGACATCCTGTAACACAATTAAACTTTACAGATTTTATCAATAAAATTTTTTGACAAGTCCCAAACATTGCGTGTGAAAGTAGCTTTCAACAGTGGCGATATTGAACTTTTTGCCCTACAAACAGTGCGCATGCGCTGAATGAAGAGGTCTGAGATCATATTTCCTTGGCAACGAATGGCGTTGCAAAAAGGTCTATATCTTCTTTTCCTTTTTTTTTTTTTTAGAAAGACTTGAAACTGATTTTTTTTCAATTTTTAGTAACCATCATTCCCTACCCATCAAAATTCAACACAAGAAAACAATCTAACTGTATTTTATTTGTGTTTTCTAGATGCCTGCAACTGACTCCATGAACTGATGTCAAGACTAATTTGCCACCTGGAAGATTGCCCAGAGGTAAACAAATTCTGTACATACCACTATGTATTTCTGTACCAGGGTATTGTTTCACAAACAATGAATTGTGAATTTTTTCATATCTAACTCTATGCCTCAAACCAGATTTATGAAGCTTGTAAAATCAACTTCACGAAACTTCCAACTTTGTGAATCTGCTTATGTTATTAATTTTGGAAATCTTCATTGCCAGGTTAGTAGAGTAGAGTTTAGAAATTTGTTGCAGATGATGGAAATGTTATTGCAATACCGTTGCTATGGGCAACAGAAACAAGAGGGCCATGATGGCCCTGTATCGCTCCACTGGCTTATAAATATAAACCATAAATAATAACCATTTCAATGCTGAGCCAAATGGTTTCAAAATGAAGACTTACAAAGTTTTCTCTGTAAAAGCCCATATGAAAGTTGAGACCCGCAGGGCAAAGCCATTTTTGATCCCAGAGCTATTTAATTACTTGAACCCTGGTAGAGGTCCACAAGATAAAGCCATAAAAATAAGGTGATTTTCAAGTTTTGTCCATATGAAGCCTCTGTAAAACATAAGACCCCTGATGCAAGGCTAATTTTAAAAAAAAAATCAAAACAGGAAGATTTCTTAAGTTGTCACTATGTAAGCCCTTGTAAAACTTGTGACCCCTGCGGTGGGGCCAATTTTGACCCCAGGGCTAAAATTTTGGCCCACTTGGTAGAGGCCCACTAGATATAGCTACATGCAAAATTTGGTAGCTCTAGGCCTTATGGCTAGGTACAGGAAGATTTTTAAAGTTTTCTCTATATAAGCCTATGTAAAACTTGTGACCCCTGGGGCAGAGCCAATTTTGACCCCAGGGCTAAAATTTTGGCCCACTTGGTAGAGGCCCACTAGATATAGCTACATGCAAAATTTGGTAGCTCTAGGCCTTATGGCTAGGTACAGGAAGATTTTTAAAGTTTTCTCTATATAAGCCTATGTAAAACTTGTGACCCCTGGGGCAGAGCCAATTTTGACCCCAGGGCTATAATTTGAAGAAACTTGATAGAGGTCTACTACATAAAGCTACATGCGAAATTTGGTAGCCCTATGCCTTATGGTTTCCGACAAGAAGATTTTTAAAGATTTCCAATATTTTTCAGTTTTGTTGCCATGGCAACCAGAGTTTTTGAAGGAATCAAATTCTTTCAAGAAATTCTGAAGAGGACCATGGCAGGATCATTTCTGTGAAGTTTCGTGAAAATTGGATGGGTAGTTTCAGAGAAGAAGATGTTTGAAATAAAAGTTAACGGACGGACGGACGACCGGACGGACGCATGGACGGACGCACGACGGACACCGGGCCATGACATTAGCCCGCTGGCCTTCGGCCAGTGGAGCTAAAAAGCATGTTTATTTTCGGTTTTGATACAACATTTGAAAATTTGTCTCACATGAACACCTTTAACCCTTTACCATACAACAAAATATTAAACTTGTCTAAATTGAAAGCATTAGCAGAAGACCATATCAGTGTGGCTCAAATGATGTGGTTTTTCATTGATAGGGTAGAAAACATTGTAGGAAAAAGGAGAAAATGCTGGTTACCAGCATTTTCTCCTTTTCCTACAATGTTTTCAAAAGCCTTCTTCCTCAGGGTTGTTAAAAGTCATCATTGTGTGGTAAAGGGTTAAACATAGGCTCTGAACAAATACTTATGAATACAAGTCAAAAAATATCTTCAAATTCTCAATGCAACATTCATATTATTTTTTAATGCAACTGTGTTGAGGTATTTAAAATTTGGAGACTGCATTATAAACATGGCGCATATGACTGCACTGGTTTTCAAATCAAGAAGCTGGAAACCAATTAATTCTGGCAGACTGATATTCTTTCGGCACGAAAATCGCCTGCCTATTCTAATGTTAAACGCGATTGATAGTATTTCTAACCAATGCTTATATGTCCTATAGGCTAGTTATTCAATTAGGTGATGGACAGTAACATAATCATGTACCATGGGTAATCTAGGATGTGATTTTTAAGTGTGGGGGCCTTGTCCGGCACGATGTCAGAAAATGTGGGGGAATATTAACAGAAGTGTGGGATTCCTGCAGTCCCAGGGCCTAGATGAAACACTGAGTCCCAGGCTGAAAGCATTTTGTCTCTTTACCATATAATCACCTACTTCACTTTTAACTCTTTACCACACAATCCCGATTTTTAACGACCCTGAGTAAGAGGCCATTGAAAACATTGTGAGAAAAGGAGAAAATGCTGGTGACCAGTATTTTCTCCTTTTCCCACAGTGTTTTCTAATTTATCATCCCACCACATAAGTCGCATTTGATTAATTCATCTGTAAATGCTTTCAATTTGGTCTAGTATTAAAGTCGCCATGATATGACTGAAATAATGGTGAAAGCGGCGTGAAACATCATTCAATCAATCAGTCTAGTCTAAAATATTGTTGTTTGGTAAAGGGTTAAGGGTTTTAAAAACATAGTTGAATAAGGAGAAAATACTCTTAACCAGCATTTTCTCCTTTTCCGACAGTGTTTTCTACTGATAAAAGACAAATCTCATCATTTGAGGAACATTCCATTTGTTGTCTGAAAATGCTTTTGGTATGGACCAGTCTAAAATTCTGTTATCTTGGAAAGAGTACTATCATTTATTATATTTTGTGTTTTCCAGATTTCATCCAACCCTTCAAGCCCAAAGGAACCAGACCATTGTCAGTTATAAATTGCCTCTTAGAAGATTTCCCAAAGGTATTAATTCATGTATACTTAATATTAACCCCTATTTTAGCCAAATTGCCAAATAAACCAACACATTTTTAATAATGTTTTCAAAAGCCTTTTTTCTTGGGGTTGGTAAAACTTGGGATTGTTTGGTAATGAGTCATGGGTTAATGTTTTTTCCCATATTCAGTGAATTTAAGGTGTTTGTCAGTTATCAGAAAATCCTGAGATCAATTACTGTTGCAGGCTTTTGTCATGTGCTCTGACAAGGTACTGTAGAGTTGAAGCATAGTACAGGTGAAACCATAGAAAAACATGTAAAAGTGAGCTGTTACTGTGCTATAACTGCAATACAGATGAAAGCAGCTTTTCCACCATTTAACTCTTTACCACACAATCCTAAATTTTTAACCCTATAGGAGTAGACTTTTGAAAACATTGTGGAAACAGGAGAAAATGTTGGTAACCAGCATTTTCTCCTTTTTCCACAATAGTTTCTACCGTTTCAGAAATAAATTTCAGTGTTTGAATTGCATTTAATCTGTCGTCTGCAAATGCTTTCCATTTGGACCAGTCTTAAAAAATTTTGTTGTTTGTTAAAGGGTTAACACTTTACTACATGAACCAGACTTTTGATGACTCCAAGTTAGAAGCCTTTTGAAAACATGGAAAAAGAAGAAAATGCTGGTTACCAGTATTTTCTCCTTTTCCCACAAATTTCTACCTACCTGAAACAAATTCCAATTTTGAGTCACATTTAAATTGTTGTCTGCAACTCTTTACAATTTGGATCAGTCTAAAATTTTGTCAATCATTAAAGATTTAACTCTCTACCAAATGACAAAATTTTAGACCAGTCCAAATTGAAAGCTTTTGCAGACAACAATGTGACTCAAAAATTGAAAGTTGTTTTGGGTAGAGTAGAAATTGTGGGAAAAGGAGAAAATGCTGGTTACCAGTATTTTCTCCTTTTTGCACTAGGGGTCCTGCATGGCTCAATGGTAAAGTGTGGGACTCATAACCTGGAGGCCCCAGGTTCGAGCCTCTCCTAATCAGCTGGGTTATTTCATGGGTGTGTCCTTGGGCAAGACACTTTAGAGCCCAAGCCTAGTACTGGTAAAACCCAGGAAAATACATGAAAGTATGACATGTTGCCATGATATGACTTAAACAATGTTGAAAGTGGCGTAAAACGCCATTCAATCCATCAATCATCAATCTTTTCGCACTATGTTTTCCAAAGCCTTTTACCTTAGGGTCGTTAAAAGCCTGGATTGTGTGGTAAAGGGTTAAACAAATATTTGATATGTAACCTCCTGCAGACAACCTTTTTAATGTCATACAGTAGGCAGTTCGGAAAAACACTATGACGTAAAGAAATCTTGCCATAAGGAGTAATTTTTCCATTTGCCATAATACAGGTATTTTCACATATAGTAATGTTTTCATTCTTTATTACTTGCCAGAATTTGGGGCATGTCCAAACTGAAGCAGTTGCAGACATTTGAATCAAATGTGTCTCAGATGATGAAATTTCTCTTTGAAAGGCTACATCAAAATAAAGGGTTGCCCCTGCAATGTTAACCCTATACCACACAAGAGTTTGAACAGCCCCCAGGGAAAAGGACTTTTGAAATCATTGTGGGAAAAAGAAGAAATGCTAGTAAACAGCATTTCCTCATTTTCTCTAAATAATTTCTAACCTTACAAAAAAAAAATGTCCTAATTTGTGCAACATCTAATCTGTCGTCTGCAAATGCTTTCAGTACGGACCAGTCTAAAATTCTGTTGTTTGGTAAATAGTTAAACCCTATCTTTTTCTTTTTATGAGATCAGAATGTGATACTATCATGCATCTTGAATACAATTCTGGTGCTGGTTACCAGGATTTTCTCCTTTTCCCATAGTTTCCAAAAGCCTTCTTCCTTGGGGTCATTATAACTCAGGGTAAAGGGTTAACTCTTTACTACACAATTCCTGCTTTTAATGTCCGAGAAAAAGACGCCTTTTGAAAAAATTGTGGAAAAATGAGAAAATGCTTGTAAATATTTTCTACCCTTCCATAGGCAAATTTCTGCTTCTGAGTTGCAATTATTTTGTAGACTGCAAATGCTTTCTTTCAATTTGGTCAAGTCCAAAATTTGTTGTTTGGTTAGTGTTAACCCTTTCCCACATGACAAAATTTTTGACTCGTCAAAATTGAGAGCATTTGCAGATGACAAATGAAATGTGATTTAAAAATTGAAATTTGTTATGGGACAGGGAGAAAACATTGTGGGAGAAGGAGAAAATGCTGGTTACTAGCATTTTCTCCTTTTCTCGCAATGTTTCCAAAAGGCTTCCTCTTTAAGGGTTGTTAAAAGTCGGGATTGTGTGGTAAATAGTTAAGCAGAAAAACTGTTTTTTCAAACAAAATGTCTCAAACAGTTTGAGTGAAGAAGCATTATGGTGCAATGCAGTGCCTGTTATTTTATCTTCCAGATGCAGCCATCAGTTATTTACAGCAACAAACCAAAGAGTGTGTGTCAACCAGCCAGTTTGCAAGATACAAACAGCAAGACCCAAAAACATTGAAGCTTTATAAGCAGTTATATTGTGATAATTCATTAGGGAAATAGAACTTGGACTTTTGATTTTGTTAGTTGTCAATATTTGAGCCATGCTCTTTGAAAAGGGGACTTAATGCATCTGCGAAAAGTATCAAACCAGGTCAGCCTGCGCAGGCTGACCTGGGCCAAAACTTTTTGCTATTGGGTCAGTTTTTTTTATGTCAAGGGGCCAGTCTGCCTCATGATTTAGACAGTTTTTCGACAAAATGTGTTTGATGAATCCATAATAACATGTCGACTTGCTTGGTATCATCCATCACGAAGATACATTATGCCTCCGTTTGCAAGAGCATGGCTCATTTATATTTCACAAACAATTGTAGAAAAAGGAGAAAATGGTGGTAGAATAGCAACCATCAATTTCTCCTTTTCTGCTACATTACAGGTTGAAAGAGATAGACTTTTCAAAATGAATGCATTTGCATAATGGGATTTATCTTTTGAGTGGTAGAAAACATTGTGGGAATGGGAAAAATGCTGCTGAAATCATTTTTGTCATTTTTCCAGAATGTTTTCTCGTCGTTGTAAATACACAGGATTGCTTTACAAAGGATGAAGAATGCATTTAAAATGCAATAGTTGTAAATCCTTGGTCAGATTTTTGATGCATATTATTTTTTTTACATTTTAGTTTTTTGTTTATTGTATGCAATGTTTAAGATTTATGGTTTATTTCTTTTGTTAAGTTATGGGTACCCATATTTTTTGTCTTAGACTTTTTTTAGAAATAAGTGTTTTAAGTACTGTGGCTTTTTTTTTTTAGATTTTGAGTCTAGGCGCCTAGTAGAGTATTTAGTTTTTTTTGTCTTAACTGTTTTTGACATATTGCTAGTATCTATATGTCATTATGTACTGTTTATTTTTTTGTTGTCGTAGTTTCGATTAGGAAAAATTTTCCTCTCTTATGATGGTTAGTACTTCAGTTTATATTGTCAGTACTTTTGTCAATGTTATTTAAAGTGTCAGGTTTTATTTTCTGTCACACTGATAGTCAGTTACTGTTGTAATTGCATAGATTGTTTGATTAAAAATACAAAATACTTCTTTTTTACACTTCTGATACAAGTATATGTATTAGTTTCAATCAAGTCCCATTTAAGAAGTTGAAGGCCCTCTCCTCCCTCTCTCCCCCCTCCCCCCCCCATACACACACACACACACACACACACCAAACCCCCAACATTCTTGCCTATCTCTCTTTTTTCGGCATGTTTTTTTTAATGAATGTTAGTGCTGTTATAGATGTATATTGTTATCCATGTCTACTTGAAATTTTGTTTAACATGATCCAAGTTCTTTTTTATATTTTCTTTAAATGAAGTAAATTGTTGTTGTCTTTGACTTGTCATCAGATTAGTTTGAAATAAATATGCTACATTTTAGCTCAAGATCATTTGTACAGAAGTGAGGTAATAGAATTATTATAGCCATTTATTTAGCTTTTTTCCTGCTATTATAACTTGTATTAATAAATTGTCATGTATGGGACTATTTTGGCATTTTTTTTTTTTTTTTTTAAAAATTAGGCCCTTACAGAGGTGGCCTCCTCGTGGCAAGGGCTGGGCATTATTTATCTCTTTTGAAGGTAATGATGGCAAACAACCTCTTCTTCCTTATTGTACAATATATTTGCATAACTTATATATTAAAACTTTGTCTTGTTTCCTTTAGTTGTTTCTTTTAGTTGCATAGACACACAATAGATGATTATTTATCAAAAATAAATGGGAAAACTTGATAACTTATTTCCCAAAACATGTTGGTTATTCATTTGAAATGGCTCGCTGATATGTATCCGAAATAGAGATTCTGGTGTTGCTGGCTGCTATTTCTTTCCAGTAGAAACCTTTTGACAGACAGAATGATAAGCATTCGATTTAGTGTAGTTTAAACTTTACCCCATGACATAATTTTAGACTTATCCAAATTAAAAGCATTTGCACATGACAAAAAAAAGTTGTCACAAAAATAGAATATTTTTTCGAGAAGGGCAGAAAACATTGTGGGAAAAGGAGAAAATGCTGGCGTGGTATATGGTTGAAACACTTGAACATTTGGATTTGGGTTAACCCTTTACTAAACGAACCCAAGTTTTAATGATCCCAGGTAAAAAGGCTTATTTTGAAAAACTTTGAGAAAAGGAGAAAGTACTGGTAACCAGCATTTTCACCTTTACCCAAAATGTTTTCTAAAATGTTTTCTACTATACCAACAACAAACCTAGCCATAAATGAAAGAAGTCCAGCCCACCCACGGGGCCCGTAAAACAGAGCAGTTTGAAACGGGTTGATGAAAATTGTTCTGGAAGAGGTTTGTTAAAAATAGATGCCAAAAAACCTGAAAGAGGTGTGTGTTATGATCGAAGGGAGAGCACCCTATTCACTTCGTGTACGTTTACGAAGTCGGGCAAAGAATGGTTATTTCCCCTGATACAGCTAAAGCATTGAGCCATGCTCTGTGAATAAGGGGTTTAGTGCATCTGCAAACAGTAAATCGGTTCGTGTCAGTCCATGCAGGCTGATATGGGTCTAAACCTTTTGCTATTGGAAATTTTCTGCATGTCCAAAGACCATTCTACCGCGTAATAAAGTCGGTTGTTGGACAAAAAAATACATTTTCCCTGCAATTAAAAAAAATCACCACAATACAAAACGGTGTAAAGTCTTAAGTAATTGGGTATTCTTTGCAGTCCTATCTTGATCTACACCATTCCCGGAAGGAAAGGTTTGGTTGCTGAGACCAGTGAATGAGGTTAAGATCTGTCAATGAAGTCTATTCTGCTTTGTACCTGCCAAATTTACTATTTACCATAGCATTCCGTGTTTTAATAACGACCTTAACCGAGGGAGGCTTTTATAAACATTGTGAGAAATGGAGAAAATGGCACAACGGAACTTGCTATACAAACATAGCGGTTTGAAATCGCATTTTCAAAATTCAAAGAATTGTCGAAAACCGTCTAGGAGAAATAACTTATATGTATACACGATATACAGTATAAGGGAGGCTACTCTGTTCACTTCAGTTACCTTAACCAAGTACGGCAAAGATTGGTTATTTCCCCTGGTACGGCTGAACGGGTAATAAGCACATCCGTGGAGAACCCGCATGGTAGATGTAGATATGAGTATGTCAGTCATTCTACCAGAGATTCGCTTGCAGACAAGTCGAATTCAATCTCAAATTCTGGTTAGAAATCATATGTGAGTTAGTAAAGAATTTTTTTTTTTTTCACTTGGCTTGTTTTGTTTTTAGAAAATGGCTCAAATGATGAGAATCGCCCTTGGCAGAGTATAAAACATTGTTGGAAAAGGAGAAAATGCTGGTTACCAGCAATTTCTCCTTTTTCCGCGATTATTTCGAAAGCTTCCTGTCTGGGTCGCCAAACTTTGGGATTGTTTGGTAAAGGGTCAAGCATTTTCAGTCAATTACATTTAAAAAAAAAAAAACTACAAATTTCAAGAAAAGCATCTACCCATACTTTTGACATACAAGAGAAACACATGTTGCGTACCGGAGATATCGGTGTCTGTCAAGCCGCGGTAGCTCAGTCGGTAGCGTACAGGACTTGAGAACAGGGGGTCGCTGGTTCGATCCCCGGCTCAGCCAATTTCTTTCCGAGGATTGATGATAGTCGTTGCTACAGGATTCATTACTCTCTCACCGCTGACTATTGTTTCGATGATGGTTATGTGGGAAAGCAGCCAGTGGCTTGGGAAAAAATTTTGTGCGTAGTACTGGTGTACTGGTAAAAGAAACTCCTGGAAAGCATGGGTAAGTGCGCTGACTACCGCAGTATAACTGAAATTATGTTGAAAGCGGCGTTAAACACCATACAAACAATGAAAGTGTCATAAGTAAGCATTTACGTAAGTAATATGAAAAAGGCAAAGCCTCAATACGCTGAGCGACATGAATAATCTGTGGAATGGATATCCAGGTCTAATAATTCGAAAGACAGGCTAGATCTTGAAAGCAGAGAGTTTTGGGTTCGAATCCCGACTTTGCCTAAACTAATTGTGAGGGTTATCAAAAGTCATTGCCATAGAATGCATGCTTCTCTCGTAGATGTACACATGTATGTGAAATACGGCAAACGGTCCCGTATTGTCTTGACAAAATGAAATCGGTTCCCCGACAATTCTGTTCATTTCAGTTCAGAGTCAAATAACTTGTAACGATTATTGGTTCACATACTTTTAAAGAAGATTTAGGCTACTTGACACATTTCCTCATTGCACGTACATGTAGATCTAGATCTAAAAAAGAAAAAAAAAGAAGGACAGAAAGGAAGAAATTCACGGTTACATTTTTCATATTGCATGTAAAAAGGAGAAGGTTGTAAGGTTGTAAGCAGTCGGCTTGTCTTATTTGAATGTATCGATAAATACTAATATAGATCTAAGTGTTAAGATTCCTTATAGATCTATAAACTTGGATAAGGTCTTTGAAGATAGGAGACCGGTTTCGAAGAAAATTCCCCAAACACTTTTGTTCAAATTCATATCACAAGCTGCAGATAACTGAATTCGATATCCAGATAATTAGGAATATATAGGTGGAAACGCATCATTTGTACCTCTGATTAACGAGAGCCCTATATTTATGTTTAAGTCTTACAAGCGATTGCTGTCCTAGTACCCTGTTTATTAGTACATAAAGTTATCGTATGCACACAATTCTTTTACGTCATACCACTTCCGTTCTCAGATGAGATGCGCGCTCAATCTCCTAGCAGAGTTGTCGTTCGTTACTCTCACCATACACCTCTGCAACGGGCTAAATGACAAGAATCTTGTCAAACCGAGGAAAACATGTTTTGTTACTGTTTAACTGTTTCATGTGTAACATAATAAAGTAGACAAAGGAAATATGATTCCGGATACATTATAGGTGCATTCAAACTGATGAATTTACCTGTATACAATGGAACTATTTTTTCAAGCTTCTTTACCGATCAGAATCTTACGCCAATTGTAAAAAAAATGGCTGCGCCCATGAATGATGACAAGTTAAATGAAAATTAATTAAAAAACAAGTTATTGTCCTTTAAAAGACATTTAAGCTTTTCAGAAAATCCCGCTTTTTTTTACATTTCCTACCACTAAGTCTGATCGGCCGTATGCTGTTTGAACAGCACACAAAACAATCGACTGGTCTTTCTTTCACTGGCGTTTGTGTCGCCATTTTGAGTTATGGTCATGTGACGAAAATATCACGTGATGACGGGCTACTTTCTGAGCCAACTACAGAGGTGAATGGGAATGATCCGTAGTGCAAGATAGTGATGCGCGCTGTGCAAGCTATTATCCTCAGTGCGCTGTTGATTTTCGAAGCGAACGGACCTAGTTCGTTCTTAGACTTTCTAGTCTATAGTCATTATTCTCAGGTTTTGTGCACGAGGGGGACAATATCCAGGAAAGAATATTTGTTTTATAAAATTAAATATTCTTATTTCCTTTTCAAGTAGGCGTAGCCTGCTTTTATTCTATTTTTTACTTCGCCATATCGCTTAAAACAGAAGCCATGTGGTGGGAAATTTCCAACTCACGAGGTGAGTTTCTTCACACAAACTGTGACGTTTTATGTCAACCGCCCGTTTTAAAATGGCTGAAGCTCAAATACAGGCACAGCGAAAAAACTCCGAGCCACAAAAACGGTCTGAGACCTCTGAAAACTCGTCATTGAACATGTCAGACGAAACGACAATAAGGCAGACGCAGTCTGTTAACGAAGGGAAAGGCAAGCGGCCGAAAAGTAAGTCACAAACTGGGACTGACCAGAAAAGTGCAGCCCCGCCACCGAAAGGTAGTTCGTCCAGTGTGGCAAAAACAAAGGACCCAGCGAGTTTCAGTAGGGAAGCTCTGCTTATTCTCCGTGAAATGAACACTGATATCACCAAGACCAACACACAAGTGCAAGAATTAGCGTCCGGGGTGGATGCTTTCTATGACTATAACGAAAATTATGACGAAGAGCATTATGACGACGAGTATGTCGACCATTCTCGGGAAGATACCGAGGACGTTACCGTCACTAAACGGCCCTTAGAGGATGATACAAGTATTTTCAGTACTTTTGCCAAAAAATTCAAGAAATCTGACATCACTGACAATCTAGTAAATGAAGGCCTAGCAGATTTAGTTAATTCAGCTTTCTTAGAAGGAATATCAGAGGACAATTACAGTGAGATTATCAAAAAGATTCACAGACCAAAAAACTGTTATTCTCTTAAGGAAACAAGAGTCAACTCTGGAGTTCGGTCAGTTCTCCGGGCCAAACTCAAACAGAAGATTCCAAACTTACGGGTATTCAGAACTATATTGTTAAAGCTTCATGTAACATCACTAAGCTTATGGATAGACAGGCTGGAAAGTTGGATGAAAGCAGCCTTGAAATGGGCATGCATGCCCTTGGACTCTTGGGGCAGGCAAATAAGTGGCTCAATATTCGACGCCGTGAGTCACATAAGAAGGATATGGACCCCAAACTTCACCATTTACGTTCATCCTCTGTTCCATATACTGATCTGCTCTTTGGAGATTCTATTGTCAAAGACATTAGAGATATTCAAGAAATAAATAAAATAAGCAAGAGTGTTGGTACAGCAAGACATACTAATTACAGAGGCAGAGGCACCAGAGGGGCCAGGTTTCCTCGGAACCGTAGTAGATGTATCAGCCACAGGGATGGATACAGATTTTCTACTCAAGTCAATCAAAGTCAGCTGTCAAAAAAACGGGAAAATGGAACAAACAAAGCAGAAAAGCCAATAATTGAAGTAAGTTTCAAAGCAGGTAGGCTTGCTTATTTTTCAGAAAAATGGAGAAAACTGACTTAACTGACTTAAGAGGTAAATGTTTTAGACATTGCCTTGCATTGTCATATTGATTTCACAAGCTCTGTTCCTTTACAGATGGAGCGTGTTGATTCATTTAATCTATGTAATTCCATTGAAAAGCAAATTATTTAAAATGAAATTGAAAAGTTGTTAAACATTGGTGTTATAGATGTAGTGCAAAACATTGAAGATCAATACATATCTCCAGTTTTTGCAGTACCAAAGAAAGACGGAGACTACCGTTTGATTTTAAATCTTAAAAAAATGAATGAGTTTGTGCAGTACCATCATTTTAAAATGGACTCGTTTGATAGTGCATTAAAGCTGGTTAAGCCTCTGTTGACATCAGGCATGCATTACTCTGTTCCTATAGCCCCAGAGCATAGAAAATATCTTAGGTTTTTATGGAAGGGTCAAATATATGAATATTCATGTCTTCCAAATGGCATTGCCTGTGCACCAAGACAATTCACCAAGTTAATGAAACCTGTTTTTGCTAGCCTCCATCAGCTGGGTCACACAAACTCCTCTTACATCTTTACTTTTGAGTGATACTTTTCAAGAATGTCTCAAAAACATTAATGACACTCTTTCTCTCATGCAAAGCATTGGTTTTATCATTCATGAAAATAAGTCTGTTCTACTGCCAGTGCAGAATATCGTTTTTCTTGGGAATCACATTGACTCTGTGAAAATGATAGCCTATTTGACTAATGGAAGAAAAGAGGCAATTTACTTGGACTGCATGTCATTGAAAAATAAAGAATAGAGCAGCATTAGACAAGTTGCTCATGTTATTGGTGTGTTAGTAGCTTCTTTTTCTGCAGTGGAATTAGGTCCATTATTTTACAGAGAACTTGAACATGAAAAATGCATTGCTCTTAGGAAAAGTCAAGGAGATTTCAATTCAAAGATGCAAATATCAAAACCCATGAAAACAGAGTTAACTTGGTGGTTTGATAACATCCATTCTGCTGTTAGAAGAATCTATTATGGCTCTCCAGAATTTCTAGTAGTTACAGATGCTAGTCCATCTGGTTGGGGTGCCGTATGTGAGAACAAAAGAGTAGGAGCACGTTGGTCGTCTGCTGAGAAAGTTAGCCATATTAATTTCTTAGAACTTCTTGCTATCCAGTTAGCTTTGAAGACTTTTTGTAGTAACAAACAGAATGTACATTAATTCAAACAGACAATACCACTGCAATGTCATACATAAACAAAATGGGTGGTTTGAAATGTCTTTCATGCAATGATCTGGCCAAAGAAATATGGATATGGGCTTCTAGCAAACAAATCTGTTTAACAGCTGGTCACATACCAGGTAAGTCTAACATTGCTGATTACAGCTCAAGGAATTTCAATGACAATGTTGAATGGATGTTAGACATTGACATTGTTCAGAAGATATTCAAAATTTGGAATACACCAGATATTGATATGTTTGCCTCGAGGTTAAATAAGCAGTTGGTTAGATTTGTTTCTTGGAAACCAGATCCTTTTGCAGAAAAGATTGACGCTTTCTCAGTTGATTGGGAAGAATTATATTTCTATGCATTTCCTCCTTTCAGCTTAATTCTGAGATTACTCAGGAAATTGAAGGAGGCCAATGGCGAGTGTGTAATGGTGGCTCCACTTTGGACAACCCAAATCTGGTACCCAACTCTGATGGAAATGATCATAGACAGCCCTTACATTCTTCCCAAACACATACTTTCACTTCCGGGAACAACCAAAAAATACACTTTGGACAACAAACTTGTTTTGATGGCTTGTCGATTGTCAGGAGATCCCTACAGGAGCGAAAAGTATCGTGCAAAGCTGCAAACATCATCATGGCCTCATGGAGACCAAGTACCCAGAAACAGTACAACATGTATATCAAAAAGTGGTTTCTATTCTGCGATAAAAGAGAAATTAGTCATTTTCAAACATCTGTAGGTGTTGTTCTTGAATTTCTAACGGAATTGTTTGAGGAAGGTTTAACTTACAGTGCCATTAATACAGCACGGTCATCTTTATCAGCAGTTGGGCAACTTGTCGATAATTTCAGTGCCGGAAGCCATCCATTAGTTATGAGATTTTTGAAAGGTGTCTATAACATGAAGCCAGCACAGTCCAGATATTGCCAAACGTGGGACGTTCCAATTGTTTTGAAATATATTAAGCAGTTATAGCCATTGAATCATTTGTCATTGAAATTACTGACATATAGTCTTGTTATGTTTATTGCTTTAACAAGGGCTTGCCATGCCCAATCCCTTAATTCACTGAGTATTCATAATTTAAGGCAGGAAGCCTCTAAGTTCATTTTGTATTACTGTGGACACCTTAAGCAAAGTAGGGTAGGTGTAAGTACACCATATGTCGAACTTTTTAAGCATCCAGAGAATACAGATCTTAGCGTATATAGTACTCTTCAAGAATATCTGGATAGAACAGCAAGTCCGCGGGGGAATCATAAAGGTTTGTTTGTTAGTTATGTGAAGCCATTTAAACCTGTAGCAAACAGTACAATGACTAGATGGATAAAATGTGTGATGTCGGCTGCAGGTATTAATTGTGACATTTCTAAAGCTCATAATGTGCGGTCAGCATCTACATCTAAAGCCTTTTTAATAATGTTTGTATTCAAGACATTTCGAAAATTGCTGGATGGACTAATTCAAAGACTTTTGCACAGTATTACAATAAGACAGCAACCAGTTGTAATTCGATCTTCGAAGACTTTACTTTCATAGTAGAAGTTTTAGGTTAAATTAACCCCTAGGTTGCTAAGCGCGACTCACTGACTTTTTGACTTTTTGCGGACAATGTAGACAACACAGTCTGATCTTGGTTCTACACTGTGCGATAAGGCACAATAGATAATATATAGCCCGAGTGGTTTATTCATTGTGCCCCATAACTCACAACCGCGGTTTATTGAACGTTACACCGCCATAGAAAGACAATCATTTTTATTCTAACTTTGGAAATTATTGATCAAAGGAAAACAAGTTCATACTTAGTATAAAAAGAGAGGATGCGGATTAATTCCCTTCAATAAACCATGGCTATTCCAGTTACTAACCAAACTAAAACCGCACTGCTCAGTCGGTAAATATATGTCAAAAAATCAAATTTCATTAAAACCTTAGGCACCAAAACACAACAACAACAACAACAACATCAACCTCGCACTAATTTCTTATTTTATTTTATACCTATCAAAGGACAAAGAAGAATGAATGTATCGTCAAGCATTTAAGTTTTTGCTTCAAATACTCTAAATTATAACCCTATTTCCATTGCAACATCGGCCAAATTTGACTTTAATCTTCAACATGAAAAGACACTTCAGTTACCAATGTTTACTGGTAACATTTCAAATAGTTCCATCATTATCAATTTTCATCAAAACAGTAAATATCGTTAAAGCCTTCAGTTTTTCTTTCCTCCCTGGTCGAATAGCAGTAAATTTGTTAAGTGACTTTCATTGATAAAATATTCGAGGGCCGAGACATGGAACAGCCACGGGCGACTTACTTTACATAGAATGGCGTCACTTTATATAGAATGACGTCCATTTTACCACGCTTCTGTTGCACTGTGTTACAGGACCGAATTCACGAGTCGTGTCAGAATTACATTTGTGTACCATGATGCCATTACTCGTAGATAAATTGAGACATAACCGCCTTTCTCAAGGCGAACACAACGGGTCTAGTCGTGTCAGTATAACATATTAAAAATCTTTATTTCACCTACATGATGTGTACCACGCTGCTATACACCTACAGACAGACCGAAACATAACTTTCATGAGTTTAGCCGTCTCGGTAAAACATGCTAGAAATCTTTGTTTTACTTACATTTCGTGTACCATAACGCCATATCGATAAACCGTGACATGTCTGCCTGTCTACTAGAAATCTTTGTTTTACTTACATTTCGTGTACCATGACGCCATATAGATCAACCGTGACATGCCTGCCTGCCTCAAAGCGCACACCATGAGTCTAGCCGTGTCAATATAACATACTAGAAAGCTTTGTTTTACTGACATTTCGTGTACCATGATGTCATCTAGATAAGCCGCGACATGTCCGCCTTTCTCAAGACGCACACAATGAGTCTAGCCGTGTCGATATAACATACTAGAACTCTACATTTTAATTACATTTCGTGATCCATGATTTCATATAGATAAATCGACACATGGCCATCTTTCTCACGGCACACAGCATGAGTCTAGCCGTGTCAATATAACATTCTAGAAATCTGTTTTACTTACATTTCGTGAACCATGATGTCATATCGATATATCGGCACACAATCGCCTTCTCATGGCGCACACCATGAGTCTAGCCGTCTCGGTATTACATACTAGAAATCTTTGTTTTACTTACATTTCGTGAACCATGATGTCATACAGATAAACCTGGACACGCCCGCCTTCCTCATGGCGCTCACGATGGGTGTAGCAGTATCTGTATAAAATGTGATCATCCAGAGGCTGAACCAACTGGCAGTGCACCCGAGGCACGACAAAACAGCATCTGCTCCTGTCACATTTTACAACCTGGAATTTATCAACAGATCGGATAGTATGACTGGCGAGACATGATAAGTGGAACCCACTTAAAAGTCAAGCTGAAGTGTTCACGAGCAAGGCATTTCAATATCCCTGCCAATTACATGCGAGACACAGGAACTGCCTAAGTGTTCTGTAGCCGTGATCTGACTACATTCATTTTAAAGACGACTGTAGAAAAAATATAATAGATGTAATGAAACTTTATCCTTTTCCAGACGTCAAAATATCAGACTTGTCCAAACTGAAAGCATTTGCAGATGTCAAATTAAATGTTATGGAACTGATGAGTTTTTGTTTTTTTGAAGGGTATAAGTTATTGAGGTTACAAGCATTTTCTCCTTTTCCTACAATGTTTTCAAAACTTTTCTTTTGCGGGGTCGTTAAAACTCGGGATTGTGTAGGAAAGGGTTAAGTAAAGGTTTCGAGCGATAAATATATACGATAATACAATATATACTTTAACGTGATACTATGTCACCTGTATATATACACCAAACACCACCACCACCACAAACGACAACAACGACAACAACACAGAACGGGTGCTTTGAGTTTCGAAATTATGGCGTACGTAAAGTTTCTATTTGAAATATGCAATTTTTGGTTAAATGTTATTTGATATAATTATTTCTTTCAAAGGACATTGTGTTTTAACCTCTACCACGTGACATACTTTTAATTGCCTGTATACGAATTTATACAATAAAATTGAGAACACGTAACGGTTCTGTGTTGTTGTCTTTGACTTCTTGCGTACATGTATACTAGTGACACAATATAGACGTTGAAGTATAGGTTTTCAATGAAATTATTATATTCATACCTATTTTAATCAATCTAGAACACGTTTTTCCTACCTGTAATTTATCACTTATATCCCGAATCTTATCCGGGTTCCGAACGAGGGCCTTGACCTCATGACCTCGATCCAGGGCTTCCTTTATGAGCTCCTTTCCTGTGGGGCCAGTAGCCCCTAACACACAAATTTTCATAATCACACAGCCTTACCAAAGGTCTTGATATAAATATTCGGTTACACACTTCAGGATATATATCAAAATAGTAATATAACCCTCCCCCTTAACTCTTTAGCCAAGACCCCGTAGCTCAGTCGGTAGCGTACAGGACTTGAGAACAGGAGGTCGCTGGTTCGATCCCCGGCTTGGCCAATTTCTTTCCGAGGATTGATGATAGTCATCGCGACAGGATTCATTCCTCTCTCACCGCTGACCATTTTTTCGACGATGGTTATTTGGGAAAGCAGCCAGTGGCTTGGAAAGAATACTGTGCGGAGTACTGGTAAAAGAAACGCCGGGAAAGCATGGATAGGTGCACTGGCCGCCGTGATATAACTGAAATAATGTTGAAAACAGCGTTAAACACCATACAATCAATCAATCATACAATCTTAACTCTTTACCAAACGGCAAAACTTTGGCATCGCCCAAATTGAAAGCCTTTGCAGACGACCAAATAAATACATCGGTAAAGTTGGCTACTAGTAGCCAGCTACTAGTAGCCAGCTACTTGTTCAGGTAAAGTTAGCTACTAGTAGCCAGCTACTTGTTTAGGTAAAGTTAGCTACTAGTAGCCAGCTACTTGAGCTGGTAAAGTTAGCTTCTAGTAGCCAGCTACTAGTAGCTAGCTACTTGAGCTGGTAAAATTGGTCATTTGTAGCCAGCTACTGGTAGCCACCTTCTAGTAAGCAGTCACTTATAAAAGGAAAAACTGGCAATTCGTACCCAGCGACCAATGTATAAGTAATTAAATTGGAGATTTTTTAGTAGTTTCCTAAAGGTACAAGTAGCTGGCGAACTAATTGTCGACGCCTTAAACGAAATATTTTTCTTCCATCTAGAATACTATATAAATGCATCAGAAAAATCAAAATCAAATAAATTCTTGTATTAAAGGGGCAAGTCACGAGATCTGTCAATAGAATTTTTTTTTACACTTGTTTTTAATTAGGGATTTAAAATATACAAGTTGCTGACGAGATTAAGACAGACATTTCAAAATATTTCAAAGAATCACATTCACTGTACTACGAAGAAATGGAAAATATCATTTTCAATTCATTTTTAATTATTAAAGGGGCCAGCTACTCGTCATGAAAATTGGGACATTTTTCAATTTCACTTAGAGAGGAATTCAAAAGTACAAGTAGCTGGGTAGTCTAAGAGCTATTTTTGTAATTAAGTGCTTGTTTTGAATACAGTAGACAATAAATGCGTCAGAAAACCCAAAATTGAAGCATTTCCAGTTATTAAAGGGGCCAGCTACTTAATATAAATCGGACAATTTTGCACTTTTGCGAAATGGCGATTTTAAATGTACAAGCAGCTGGCTAGAATTAGAGAGATATTTCAAAATATCTCAACGAATCATATTGAGGATATTTAGGAGAAATTAAAGATATCAATATTAGTCCATTCTTATCATTTAAAGGACCCAGCTTCTCGTCATGAAAATGCGGATATTTTTCAACTTAACTTAGATTAAAATCAAAAGGTACAAGTAGCTGGCTAGCCTAAGAGCGAATTTTAAAGTTAAACGTTTGTTTTGAATAACAGATACTATGAATGTATAAGAAAACTCAAAATTGAATCATTTCCGGTTATTAAAGGGGCCAGTTACTTGATCTGAAAACTGGACAACTTTGCTGTTTTTCGAAGTAATGATTTCAAATGTACATGTAGCTGGCGAGATTAAAGGAGATTTTTCAAAATATTTCAACAAATCTTTTTGGGGACACTTAGGAAAAATGAAAAATATCAAAATCAATCCATTTTCATCCATTTAAAGGGCCAGCTACTCGTCATAAAAATGCGGATAGTTTTCAATTTTAGTTAGAGTGAAATCAAAAGGTACAAGTAGCTGGCGAGCATAGGAGCGAATTTTGTAATTAAATGCTTGTTTTGAATAACGGATACTATGAGTGTATAAGAAAACTCAAAATTGAATCATTTCCGGTTATTAAAGGGGCCAGCTACTTGACTTGAAAACTGGACAACTTTGCTGTTTTTCGAAGTTATGATTTCAAATATACAAGTAGCTGGTGAGATTAAAAGAGATTTTTCAAAATATTTCAACAAATCTTTTTGGGGGCACTTAGGAAAAATTAAAAATATCAAAATCAATCTATTCTCATCCATTTAAGGGACCAGCTCCTCGTCATGAATATGCGGATATTTTTCAATTTTACTTAGAGTGAAATCAAAAGATACAAGTAGCTGGCGAGCCTAAGAGCGAATTTTGAAATTAAATGCTTGTTTTGAATAACAGGTACTACGAATGTATAAGAAAACTCAAAATTGAATCATTTCCGGTTATTAAAGGGGCCAGCTACTTGATCTGAAAACTGGACAACTTTGCTGTTTTTCGAAGTAATGATTTCAAATGTACAAGCACTGGCGAAATCAAAAGAGATTTTTCAAAATATTTTAACAAATCTTTTTGGGGACACTTAAGAGAAATTAAAAATATCAAAATCAATCCATTCTCATCCATTTAAGGGGCCAGCTACTCGTCATGAAAATGCGAATATTTTTCAATTTCACTTACCTTTTGATTTCATTCGAAGTAAAATTGAAAACTATCCGCATTTTCATGACGAGTAGCGGGCCCCTAAAATGATTAAGAATTGACTGATTTTTATATTTTTAATTTCTCCTAAGTGTCCCCAAAAGGATTTGTTGAAAGATTTCAAAAAAATATCTTTTAATCTCGCCAGCTACTTGTACATTTGAAATCATTTCTTTGAAAAACAGCAAAGTTTTCCAGTTTTCAAATCAAGTAGCTGGCCCCTTTAATAACCGGAAATGATTCAATTTTGAGTTTTCATATACATTCACAGTCTCTGTTATTCAAGACAAGCATTTAATTTCAAAAATCTCTCTTAGGCTCGCCAGTTACTTGTACCTTTTGATTTCACTCTAAGTAAAATTGAAAACTATCCGCATTTTCATGACGAGTAGCTGGCCCTTTAAAAGGATGAAAATGGATTGACTTTGATATTTTTCATTTCTCCTAAGTGTCCCCAAAAAGATTTGTTGAAATATTTTGAAAAATCTCCTTTAATCTCGCCAGCTACTTGTACATTTTAAATCCTGATTTCGCAATAGTGCGAAATTGTCCCATTTTCTGATCAAGTAGCTGGCCCCTTTAATAACCGGAAATGCTTCAATTTCGAGTTTTCTCATGCATTTATACTCTCTTTTATTCAAAACAAGTATTTAATTTCAAAATTCGCTCTAAGGCTCGCCCGCTACTTGTATCTTTTGACTTTACTCAAAGTAAAATTGAAAACTATCCGCATTTTCATGACGAGTAGCTGGCCCTTTAAAAGGATGAAAATGGATTGACTTTGATATTTTTCATTTCTCCTAAGTGTCCCCAAAAAGATTTGTTGAAATATTTTGAAAAATCTCCTTTAATCTCGCCAGCTATTTGTACATTTTAAATCCTGATTTCGCAATAGTGCGAAATTGTCCCATTTTCTGATCAAGTAGCTGGCCCCTTTAATAACCGGAAATGCTTCAATTTCGAGTTTTCTCATGCATTTATACTCTCTTTTATTCAAAACAAGTATTTAATTTCAAAATTCGCTCTAAGGCTCGCCCGCTACTTGTATCTTTTGACTTTACTCAAAGTAAAATTGAAAAATATCCACATTTTCATGACGAGTATCTGGCCCTTTAAATGGATGAAAATGGATTGATTTTGATATTTTTCATTTCTCCTACGTGTCCCCAATAGGATTTGTTGAAAGATTTTGAAAAATGTCTTTTAATCACGCCAGCTACTTGTACATTTAAAATCATTACTTTTAAAAACAGCAAAGTTGTCCAGTTTTCAAATCAAGTAGCTGGCCCCTTTAATAACCGAAAGTGATTCAGTTTTTAGTTTTCTTAGCTATTGACAGTATCTATTATTCAAAACAAGCATTTAATTTCGAAATTCGCTCTTAGGCTCGCCAGCCACTTGTACTTTTTGATTTCACTCTAAGTAAAATTGAAAACTATCCGCATTTTCATGACGAGTAGCTGACCCCTAAAATGAATAATTGTTTGATTTTGATATTTTCAATTTCTCCTACGTGTCCTCAATATGATTTGTTGTAATATTTTGAAAAATCTCTCTAAATCTCGCCAGCTAATTGTACATTTTAAATCATGATTTCACAACAGTGCGAAATTGTCCCATTTTCTGATCAAGTAGCTGGCCCCTTTAATAACCGGAAATGCTTCATTGTCGAGTTTTCTCGTGCATTTATCCTCTCTTTTATTCAATACGAGCATTTCATTTCAAAAATCGCTCTTAGGCTCGCCAGCTACCTGTGCCTTTTGATTTCACTCTAAGTAAAATTGAAAATATCTGCATTTTCATGACGAGTAGCTGGCCCCTTAAATGGATAAGAATGGATTGATGTTGATATTTTTAATTTCTCCTAAGTGTCCTCAAAGTGATTTGTTGAAATATTTTGGAAAATGTCTTTTAATCTTGGTAGCTACTTGTTACATTTGAAATCATTACTTCGAAAAAAAACAGCAAAGTTGTCCCATTTTCAAATCAGTAGCCGTCCCCCTTAATAGCTGAAAATGCTTAAATTTTGACTATTTTAGTGCATTTATCATCCCCTTTATGTAAACAAGCATTTTATTTTAAAAACTGCTCTCAGACTCGCCAGGTACTTGTACCTTTGAATTCCTCTCTGAGTGAAATTGAAATATGTCCCCCTTTTCACGACGAGTACCTGGCCCCTTTAATAACAGAAAATGCTTCCATTTTGAGTTTGCTCGTGCATTTATAGTCTCTTTTATTCAAAACGAGCATTAAATGTCAAAAATCGCTCTTAGGCTCGGCAGCTACTTGTACCTTTTGATTACACTCTTAGTAAAATTGAAAAATATCCGAATTTCCTGGCGAGTAGCTGGGCCCTTTAAATGATAAGAATGGATCGATTTTGATAGCTTTAATTTTCCCTAAATAACCTCAATATGATTCGTTGAAATATTTTGAAAAATCTCTCTAAATCTAGCCAGCTACTTGAACATTTTAAATCATGATTTCGCAAAAGTGTGAAGTTGTCCCATTTTCAGATCAAGTAGCTGGCCCCTTTAATAACCGGAAATGCTTCGATTTCCAGTTTTCTCGTGCATTTATACTCTCTTTTATTGAATATGACCACTCAATTTCATGTAGTCATGTGCGCATGCGTGAAGTATGGACGTACTTTTCAGAGCTCTTAAAAAATTAATGGAAAATTGGAAATAAACTGTAGATATTGGACAAGATCATCATTACATTTGGAATAGAACATCGAGTGGAAGTAATACTGTGTGAATATTGTGGGATAGTGAAAACATGGACTTATTATGGGCAGAAAACGAAATAGGAGTAAAGTAACACCTGAGAACAAAGGCCAAGAAAAAAGGCGCGCAACTGTAAGTAACGGCGAAAATTCACAAACTGTAAATAATTCGTCTAAGAATCAACAAACACAAGAAACTATGAATAATCAAAGCCAGTTCCAGACCCCTATTGGTGGAAACTATGTAAATTATGGTCAAAACTATGCGTCTCCACAGTTACCTACAACACAGGGTCAGGGATCTCCGTGCTTTACCCCAACTTACAATACACCGCCCACATATCATAATCTAACGGGAAATGACCAGTTTTCAACCATATTAAATAGACTTGAGTTGATTGATAAAAAATTATCTCAGTTGGATGCTATCGAAAACTCAGTGAAATCCATAAATGTTCGTCTGGACAAATTAGACTCAAAAGTTACAAATTTAGAAAAGAAGGTTACAGATGTCGAAAGGAGCAGAGAATTTGACTCTTCACAGATTGAGAATATACAGATTAAACAAAACGAACTTGACAATATGCTAAAGAGCTTAAAAAATACTGAGAGAAAACAAACTGAACAATGTGACACAGTGAAAAGGGAGTTAATTGACTTAAAGGCGAGAAGTATGCGAGATAACTTACTCTTTTTTGGCATACCAGAGGAAAAGGGAGAGCGTGATGAGGACTGTGTACGAAAAGTGCTAAGGATGATAGAGGAGAAATGCAACATTAAGGACGCATCGACTGAAATAAAGTTACATCGAGCACACAGGATTGGACGTTTCAATAAAAATAAAACGCGTCCTATAGTGGCCAAATTTGCGTACTACCCCGATAGAGAGAGAGTGCGACGTAGTGCAGATCAGTTGGCACGTCCCGAAGGCATAGCACAACAATTCCCCCATGAAATAGTTAATGAGAGAAAGAAACTCTACCCTGTGATGAAAAAAGCCCGTGACGACGGAAAAGAAGCATATCTAGTAATGGACCGACTTTACATCGATGGCGCATTATACAAAGTACCTACAACACAGGGACAAACAGATTAGGACAATAGCGGGAATAGTGTTAAAATATTACAATGGAACGTCGAAGGTCTCACATGCGATAAACTGAACAATAGTGGATTTAGCACATTAATCAGTGACTATGATTTGATTTTTCTTTCTGAAACATGGACTAAAAAAAATTCGAAAATATCATTAAATGGTTTTACCTTATTTCACTCCTACAGAAAATTACAAAATAAAAGAGCGAAAAGAAGTAGCGGGGGAATTTTACTGTACGTTAGAAATCGATTTTCGAGTGGAGTAAAATTGGTCCGCAATACAGTAGATTGCATCCAGTGGTTTAAATTAGATAAGGATTATTTTAACACACCCGAAAATATTTACATTTGTTCAACCTATATAGCCCCTGAAAGTTCACCTATCTATGATAATTTTGACTTTGATATATTCGAGAAAATTGAATCTGATATTAGACATTTTCAAAGTTTAAGTGGTAAAGTGTTTGTCTTGGGAGATTTTAATGCACGGACTGCCGGTAAAACAGATTATATCGACCACGATCAGAGGTTATTTGACTGTGAAGAGATCGACGGTCCCGTTACCTGTTCTATTCCACGCGCTCATTGCGATGGGGGATCAAACAGGTTTGGGGACTGTCTGCTTGAAATGTGCAAAGCAGTTAACTTACAAATTTTAAATGGCAGAGTCGGTAAAGATTATAATATTGGGAATTTTACTTGTTATACCCATAATGGGGAAAGTACTGTAGACTACTTGTTAACTGGCTTTCAGAATTTTGATTGTATATTTGATTTTACTGTACATGCTTTTAACGTTTATTCTAATCACGCACCCTTATCTTTTAGTTTGAAGGTTAATAGTTTAAAAGTTAATTCCAATAAAAACAAGGATGAAGTAATATATAGATGGAATAATGATTATAAAGAAGATTTTATTAATGATATTTCCTCAACAATCAATAATTTGAATAATAATTTAGATGAAAAAATAGCAGTAGAGAGCGACCCAGACACTTTAGTACAAATATTTACAGAATATTTAAACAATATAGGCAATAAATATTTTGAAAAGCATTGTAAAAATTCAAAAAAGGCTAATTTTTGTGATCATAGTGAATACCCTATGAAAGAATGGTTTGATGATGTTTGTAAACAGAAAAGGGTCATTTATGAAAAGCGTTAGAACAATATAATGCTTATAAAAATGAAACTACAAGACAAAATTTTTTTGCAGCCAAACGGGATTATAAATATCAATGTAAAACTGCAAAACGTAAATATACCCAAAAAATTGCAAATGATTTAGAAAAAATGAGAAATACTAAACCAAGGGAATTTTGGAAAACATTTAGACAAAAGAAAAAAAAGTATAATGACTCAGAAATCAATATTTCAGAATTTTTTGAGCATTTTAAAAACCTATCTTCAAAGTTAGATGTAAGTGAGGACGAAGAATGCGAGGAATTCTTGAGAAATTTTGATGATTCTGAGAATATTGAGATAATATACGAAGAATTAGATTTGCCATTTTCATCATCGGAATTAAGACAATGTGTTAAAAAACTTGGTAATAACAAAGCATGTTCCACAGATAATATAATATATGAATACTTCAAAGAAAGTATTGATTATCTTGATAAACCTCTTTTAAATTTATTTAATTACATTCTTACTAAAAAAATATTCCCCAAAAGCTGGTCGAAGGGGGTAATTATACCTATTTACAAAAAGGGTGACCAGTCCGACCCAGCCAATTATCGTGGGATTACATTGACCAGTTGTTTTTCTAAGCTTTTTACATCACTGGTGAATGAACGTCTTAAGGCGTGGTCTGCAAAATATGATATTTTAAGTGACGCCCAATTTGGTTTTAAGGCCAAGTATAGCACAGTAGATGCAATTTTCATTTTGAATTCTCTCATACAGAGACAATTTATGGATAAAAAGAAACTTTATTGCTGTTTTATAGATTTAGAAAAATGTTTTGATTCAATTTATCGTAACGGACTATGGTTAAAACTAATCAAAAATAATATATCTGGTAATCTTTTTAGTGTCATTCGGTCATTATACGACGAAGTTAAATTATGTGTTAAACACTCGAATTCTGTTTCAGAATTATATAATTGTGATGTTGGATTGTTACAAGGCGAGTCACTTTCGCCATTCTTATTTTCCCTATTCATTAATGACATTGAACTATTTTTACTACATAATACTACTGAAAGTTTTACAATTGGCCAATTATCGATTTATTTATTGCTGTTTGCAGATGACTCAGTTTTAATCTCCGATACTTCTACAGGACTACAAAGTTTGTTGTCTGCGTTTGAAAAGTATTGCGATAAATGGAAATTAAAAGTTAATGTTAAAAAAACTAAGATAGTCATTTTTAGTCGAGGTAGACATGTAGATGAAAATATAGATTTTACATATTCAGGAAATATTATTGAAATTGTTTCTAAATTTAACTATTTAGGTCTAATCTTTAGTAGCAACGGAAATTTCCATGATGCCATTAAAACATTAACAGGGAAGGCAACTCGGTCAATGAGTGAATTATTTTATATTACTAAAAATAAAGATATCCCTATAAAAATCATGCTTGATTTATTCGACTCTTTTGTGGCGTCAATCTTATACTATTCTAGTGAGGTCTGGGGCTTTATAACGAGTGAACTCATTGAGAGAATACATAAAAAATTCCTAAAGAAAATATTAAATGTTAAGTCATCAACCAGTAATTCGGCAATTTATGGAGAATTGGGACGATTCCCTCTACATATAAATATAAAAGTTAAAATAATCAAATACTTTGTCAAACTCTTTTCAGAAAAAAATTCGATATTGTATACTACAAACTGTATTGGCAGAAATGAATTATCTTACCAACCCTAATTTTTGGACCTTTAAAGTGAAGGATTTATTACAGAGAACTGGTTTTCATGATGTTTGGTTATTTCCTGCCTCTGTCAATACAAAAGTTTTTTTGCCAATATTCCGAAATCGATTAAGGGATATTTATATAAATGAATGGTTTCTAGATACTGGTAATCGTTACTCCTTATTAATTTTTAGAAATTTAAAGGATACTTTTACTTATTCAATATACTTAAATAAAATGAAAAGTAGTAAGTATAGAAACGCTGTTATAAAATTAAGAATATCTGCTCACCAACTATTGATTGAAACTGGACGCCATAGAAATATCCCCAGAAATGAAAGAATCTGTGAACTTTGTGACAAAAACGAATTAGAAGACGAATTTCATTTTTTGCTAGTTTGCCCCGCCTATAAGGAATTAAGACAAAACTATTTAAAAAAGTATTATTACAACAAGCCCAATATGATTAAATTAATAGAACTGTTGAACTCGGAAAATGTTAAAACTCTAAATGCTATTGGCATATTTTATACTAAGGCAATAGATAAAAGAAAACATGAATTAAACAATATCAGTAATTAATTTTTCAATTTTTCATTCTAAATGTAATATCATTCTCTACTCTTATTAATGTTTTTGTAAGATCCTTCATTGTATTTTATTTCCGCATTAATGAAATGTATTCACATGTATTGAGTTTATGTCCATACTGACGTATGTAATATTATGTATGTATGTCGACGATGAACCTTATGTGTTCAAGTCGTTTTTCTGAATAAAATCTGTTCTGTTTTGTTCTGTTTCAAAAATCGATCTTAGGCTCGCCAGCTACCTGTGCCTTTTGATTTCACTCTAAGTAAAATTGAAAAACATCCGTATTTTCATGACGAGTAGCTGGCCCCTTAAATGGATGAGAATGGATTGATTTTGATATTTTTAATTTCTCCTAAGTGTCCCCAAAAAGATTTGTTGAAATATTTTAAAAATATCTTTTAATTTCGCAAGCTACTTGTACATTTGAAATCATTATTCGAAAAACAGCAAAGATGTACAATTTTCAAATCAAGTAGCTGGCCCCTTTCATAACCGGAAATGATTTCAATTTTGTGTTTTCTGATAAATTCATAGTATCTGTTATTCAAAACAAGCGTTTGATTTCAAAATTCGCTCTTAGGCTCGCCAGCTACTTGTACCTTTTGATTTCACTCTAAGTAAAATTGAAAAATATCCGAATTTCCTGGCCAGTTGCTGGGCCCTTTAAATGATAAGAATGGATTGATTTTGATAGCTTTAATTTCCCCTAAATAACATCAATATGATTCGTTGAAATATTATGGAAAAATCTCTCTAAATCTAGCCAGCTACTTGTACATTTGAAATCATGATTTCGAAAAACAGCAAAGTAGTTCCGTTTTTTAATCAAGTAGCTAGCCCCTTTAATAATCGGAAATGATTCAATTTTGAGTATTCTCATAAATTCATAGTCTCTGTTATTCAAAACAAGCATTTAATTTCAAAATTCGCTCTTAGGCTCGCCAGCTACTTGTACCTTTTGATTTCACACTAAGTATTATTGAAAAAAAAATCCGCATTTTCCTGACAAGTAGCTGCCCCCTTTAATGATTAAAAATGGATTGATTTTGATATCTTTAATTTCGCGTAAGTATCCTCAATATGATTCATTGAAATATTTTGAAAAACCTCTCTAAATATAGCCAGCTACTTGTACATTTTAAATCGTGATTTCGCTAAATTGCAAAGTTATCCCGTTTTTATATCAAGTAGCTGGCCCCTCTAAAAACCGGAAATGCTTCAGTTTTGAGTTTTCTGACGCATTTATAGTCTACTTTATTCAAAACAAGCACTTAATTACAAAAACAGCTCTTAGACTCCCCAGCTACTTGTACCTTTGAATTCCTTTCTAAGTGAAATTGAAAAATGTCCCAATTTTCATGACGAGTAGCTGGCTCCTTTAATAATTAAAAATGAATTGAAAATGACATTTTCAATTTTTCCGTAGTACAGTGAATGTGATTCTTTGAAATATTTTGAAATGTCTGTCTTAATCTCGTCAGCTACTTGTACATTTTGAATTCCTAATTAAAAACAAATGTGAAAAAAAAAAAAAAAAAAATCCTAGTGACAGATCTCACAGCTTGACCATTTAATACAGGAAATTATTTGATTTTGATTTTTCTGATGCATTTATATAGTATTCTGGATAGAAGAAAAACATTTCGATTAAAGCGTGGACATTTACTTCGCCAGCTACTTGTACCTTTAGGGAACTAATAAAAGCCTCCATTTTAATAACCTATATATTGGTCGCTTGGTACGAATTGCCAGATTTTCCTTTACAAGTGACTGCTTACTAGAAGGTGGCTACCAGTAGCTGGCTACAAATAACCAATTTTACCAGCTCAAGTAGCTGGCTACTAGCAGCTGGCTACTAGAAGCTAACTTTACCTGAACAAGTAGCTGGCTACTATTAGCTGGCTACTAGTAGCTAACTTTACCTATCTCAAATAAATGTAGGTCAAATAATGACTTTTGTCTTTGATAGAGTAGAAAACATTGTGGGAAAAGGAGAAAATGCTGGTTACCAGCATTTTCTCCTTTTACCACAATGTTTTCAAAAGGCTTCATCCTCAGGGAGGTCAAAACTCGGGATTGTGTGGTAAAGGGTTAAACCATTACTATCTTTAGACGCCCGTTTTTCTACATAAGCAGGCCAATTTAAAATAAAAAAAAGGGTGACAAAAGCAGAATTGCTCGAATGATAAATTTCTGTTTTCACGTGTCTTCATGTCACTTTGATTCGGTGTACGGTGACTAACGCCGTTTTCAACACTATTTCAGTTACATCGGGGTGGCCAACGCACCTATCTATGTTGTGCCAGAGTTTCTTTTAAAAGAAAATCAGTACTTCGCATAAATGCATCTTCGAAAAGTACCGACTGCGCAGGCTGACCTGAGCCGAAACTTTTCGCTATTGGTCATTTTCCTGTTTTTAAAGAACCATTCTCATTTATGATACAGGCGGTTGCTAAACCTAAAACATAATTAATTTTAAGGATCTCTACCGATGTGATGTCTTGCTTGGTATGACTCATCACGGAGATGCATTAAACTCCCTTTTGCCAGTGCGTGGCTCATTTCAGAGTGGTCTACTGAAAATCTGTTTTTAAAGACGGTCAAGAAAAAAAGGAAAAGGTTATCGCAAAGTAAAAAAAAAAAATATATATATATATATCATTTAACTCTTTACCACACGACAAAAATTTAAACCCGTCCAAACTGAAAGCATTTGCAGACGACAATTTTAATGTGGCTCAAATGATGTTATTTTTGTTTGATAGGGTAGAAAACATTGTGGGAAAAGGAGAAAATGCATGTTACACAATGTTTTCAAATGGCTTTTTCCTCAGGGTCGTTAAAAGTCGGGATTGGGTTGTAAAGAGTTAAAACCCTTTATCAAACAATCCCGAGAAAAGCAGTCATTTAATACATAGTTTGAAAAAGTTACCAGCATTTTCTCCTTTTCCTTTTTTTCGTTTTCAAAAGTATTTTTCCGTAGATTCATTAAAACACAAATGAACCATGCTCTGCCAAGAGGGGTTTAATGCATCTCCGTGAGGCATTAAGCAAGCCATTGCATATAGACTTATGGATCCATAAAATCCATTTTGTCTATCGACTGACTGAATCATGATGTAGAAGGGTCTTGACTTGCCAAAAGTGAAAGCATTTTCAGACGACAAATAAAAAAAAAAAAAAAAAAAAAAATGCGGAATATGTTTCGAAAGGGAAGAAAAACGTGTGGGGGAAAAAGGGGGCAAAATGCTGGTAATCGGCATTTCTCACAATGTTTTCAAAAGCCTTTAGTAGTATATAGATGCCGGTTCAAAAACAAGGTAGGACCTAACCATTTTTTCAGCAAAATCCAAAAACGGTTATGATTTCAACTATTTTCTGGTCAAAACCAAAACTGGTTTCGATCCTGAGCGCGTCTGGTCGGATCTGGCCAAAACTGGTTTCGAGCCTGACCAAAACCGTTTTCGATCCTGAACGCGTCGGGTCGGATCTGGCCAAAACCGTTTTCGATCCTGAGCGCGTCGGAACGAAAGCCAGAATCCGGGACGAATTCGGGAGGGTTTTAGCGAAAGTCTAAAAGGGGGATTCCCTCGGCATTTTTTAACCCGGAGAAGTTAAAAAAATAGGGAGGGGAAAGAGAGGCGAAACTTCGCGGGGGGAACTAATTATTTTTCTGGAGCCGTTGTTTTGCCTAGTAATGTCCCGTGTGTAGAAAACTGGGATACCATTTCTATTACAACAAGGCCATCTTTTCTCCGTCTGCTGAAAACTTAAACTCTCTATCGCTGATGGTAACAGCATACGCCACCGTATCTGCGGGCGCATTATCTCCGAACGCTGCTGTGGCTTGTATCGGGATGGGAGCGCTTTTTAGTTTTTCATTCTGTTTGCTAACGTCGAAGACGAACAACGGAAACAGGGTTTTATAATCGCCGGGGTTAATGGTTTGGTTTGAGACCAATTCATCCATGTTAAAAAAATTTTCCCTAAACGTCGCGGCCTCGTGAAAAAACTTAGCAAACTGTTGGCGGTCGAAATCGTTTTGGAATTTTACCTCAGGATATCGCCCGCTGTTAAGTTCAACGTACATGCTTTTTATGCTAACGTGATTAAAGATGGCAGGATTTTGCTCTTGGTTTCCGGATTTCCCTGTCTGAAAGCCTATGATGACGAATCTAGGAACATCGGGTGCAGATCTAACGGTAAATCTCCAAGTGAAGCTAGTAGTTCGCGGAACGCTACTTCTCTCGCATCTTCTTACTCTGAAAGAGACGAGCAAGGAATCCTTGTCTCGTAATTTCTTATACAACATAGCCTTTTCGGCGTCTGCGGGCATCACGTGAGGCATGACCCAAGAAAGTTTAGAAAGCTCAACCCTGCCAGCGTCAGCTCCAGCCTCCCTGAAAATAGCATCATCATCAGTCGTTCGGATAAAGCTAAGGCTGTGTTTGACTCCAAAGACGAGTTTGTCGTTGTCTTCGCAAAACCCAAAGATGTGTTTAAGAGGAACCGCAAAGCTAAATGTTCCCACTGGTCTTGGAGAAGTAATGATGTAATCGTGTCTAATTATAAATCCGGTGTTTTTGTCATTAGGATTAATGCTAGCCGTTTCTGCATTGTCTTTAGTCCACAGTTGGTTTAGTCCTTGAGACTTGGAAAAATCATCGGGGTATTTTAATAGCCTGAGCATCGTAGTTGCTTGTAAATATTCTACGGTGTGCTCCGAAATTTTATACGTAATGCTGTTAAAAAGGTACAAAAGCACGTTGTTGGTTAAGGTGATAGTGTTTCGGTTACATACTACCGGCGGAGTAACGTAGGCCGTGCCATCTTCCTTTTGTAATTGCCCCTCAAAGAGCAAGTAGCTTTTACACGGGTGAAGAAAAATGCTACCACTCTCTATTTCTATCGTTATATCTCCCGGAGTGTTGAGGTTTGTTCCAACAACGGGTCTGTGCTGGTGCATTTCGTACTTTTCGGTGTTCTCATCCTTTAGGGGGAGCTCTTTAACTGCGTGCATCTCTATTTTTATAAACGCGATCAAAAAGGTTTGATAATACCTTAAGCCCGGAACCCGCGTTTAGCTTTTTTAGCAAGTCTTGTATAGCTATAGCGTTTTCCCCACCTACCCCGCTTCCGTCTATTAAAGCGCTAATATTAACCGGCGGCGTCTGGGGGGAGCCGGCATATCTATTAACTAACTATTAAGCCATTTTACGCGAGGACATGAGCTTTGTTACGGGTTTCTTTCCGGCATCCCCGATCGCCGTAACAGCCGTGCTTTTTCCGGCTTCCGGAGCTTTTTACGCTCCTTCTTTAGCCACGCTTTTTCCGGCTTCCAAGGCTGAGGAAGTTAATGCCTTTGCCGCGTTGTTGATAAAAAGTTTGGCAAAAAAGCTAACGATGGAGTCGAAGATCCCAGATCCGCCGTAAGTGTATTTTTTCTTAAAACCGCGATTTCGTGATATTAACATCCTTTTTATAGAGCTAGCATAAGCTTTTTATTACTCGGTTTGTCTAAAATGTCTTGTCTTTTTTGCTCGTCGCAAATGCTAACGATTTCGTTTCGGACTCCCGGTTTTACTGGCGAGTAAAAGATTTAGTTTTTCTAGCAACGCCTCAGGATCACAGGGGATAACGATACCGTCGCCAATTTTAGGATCCGGCTGTCTTTTACCGGGTCGAGATGCATATTTTTTCTGGTAAAAATATGGATTTGTTTTCCCAAAATATCGCTTTGCACGTTTTTCCATTTGTATCCCCTGCTGCCTTTAGGGTGTTGGGCATTAGGATTGTTTTTACGATGAAGAGACCCCGTTCTTAACATTAATTTAGCGTAAATGTTGTAATCTTCATCGCTGTAAATGCTATCATCTGGTTCTTTAGATGCGATAAGAATCCAGAGTCCTTCGGTTCCCTTATAGTCTACTCCACCCACTCTGAAATCGTCCTCTCCTTCTAAAAACTTTACGTAGTCTTTGACAATAAAATATCCATCCTCACCCTCCTTTTTATGCAGACCTGTACTTCTATCGACTTCTTTGGATTTTAGATTATCGTGTTTTTTTAAGTAATATGCCGCCGTCTCGTCAAGATTCGCCCACGGATCCTTTGAGCGTATCTCCTTTTTACCAAGGCGCGAACTTGGACTCATTGTTTCTGGAGACGATGTGTCAGGTAAAACCGGGGGTGGCGCAACAGGTCCAGCCGGGGATGTCGCTTGAGGTAGCGCTTGTATGCCTTCCTTGATAGGCACGAGCTCTCCCTCTATCTTTTCCGCTGTTTGTTTTTGGGTCTCGGTAATGGGCTTAAAAAACGTGCTGAGGTCTTCTTGGAGAACTCTTTCTCCGGTTCCCTCTTCTACCGATTTATTCCAGGTATTTTTTCTTATCTCAGAGAGCTCTTTTAAGAGTTTAATCTCATCATCTAAGTTTGTAATCTTTACAAAGGACATTTCCTTTTTAAAGACATTACATTTTTAAAACCTAATTTTAAGTTTGTTTACAAACCTGTTTACAAACCTGTTTTTAAACCTGTTTTTTAACCAAAATTTTTAAGCTTGTTTACAACCTCTGTTTACAACCCTATTTACAACTTTGTTTACAACTCTGTTTACAGCCTAGTTTTAAACTCCATTTTAAAGCCTATTTTAAAGCTTATTTTAGACTTAATTTTTATCCTAGTTCTGACGTTTTTCCACCAACTTCCGAAAGGAAATGCGAGCTTCCTGCCTCCCCATCTCGATTAAGTTTCCTTGCTGATCATCGCTCATAGCGTTTTCTCGGTGTCTGATTTCCTCTTTCATGTGGTGGTATTTTTCCAACTCTTCCAAAATGAGCTGAAATTCTTGGTCACAAAACGCGTTGTCGGAAAGCGCCTTAGAAATATGCGATGCGATAGTATTTAGCTTCGCTTGCGCCAAAATTTTAATCTTTTCGTGCTTTTTGGCTTTTACGGAGCACTTTTTAGTCTCAAAATTACCAGCGACGCTTAGGACTCCCGTAACAATTGCAGTCCCTTCCATGACCAAAACAATGGGCACCGTGACAATGGTTGATAGTACAGCGAATCCTCCAACCGCGAGAATGGTTGTAGTGGTGGTAAGAGAAACATTTACCGCGTCTACGATTTTTACGGCCCTGTGATATTTTTTGTTCAAAGTCTTGCCTTTTTCCTTCTCCCGCTCGAGAATGGCTCGAATTTTGCTAATTTTTTGGAGCCGGTAATTATAAGCCAAGTCCTCCAGCGGGGCTGTTGGTAATTTAGGGTAAATATTTTCTGCATCCATTTTATAAGAGCAGGATTTTAAGTTAAGTAGTAAAGTAAGCAGAAAGGCTCTTTTTCGTTTAGGATCGCGGCCTCCTTACCTACATTAGTCAAGGCAACCAAAATATCTTCGGAATCTTCCAGAACACTCTCGTTTTGCGAGACGAGCCTTTTTTCTTTTGCGCCCTGAACAAGAGAAATTAAAACGACGCCTTTGACGAGGCTCACGCTAAATCTGAGGCTAATGACACGATTTTCCCAGGGTTTTACTACTAGTTTTTCTTGGGTAAAAATTTTCCATGTCTTAGGGTTTAGTTTTTCTGGAGGGTATCGAGCTTTTCCCAGTTTCCAAAAAACCGTTTTCGGCTATCCGGGTTGAGACCTGTAAGTCTCCCAGCTTGTGCAATTTTTTAAAAAAGAAGAAATTTAACTCGTTATAAATTTTCCAACAATTCCAAATATTTTTCTCGAGGTTAAACTCTGAAACCTTTTTCTCTAAAATTTCTTTAAAAAGATTATTGGCGTTGGTTTTCGCGATTTTACGCTTGACCGGATTATGTAGTTTAGTCGTTTTTTTCCAACGCTCGCTTTTCAACGAGAGCTTTTTTTTTTATCTTTTTGGCGTTGTGCTCCGGGTTTACGTCCCATTTTTTCCCTGAAACGAACGCAGCCCCAAGAACTTGCACGCTCAAGCCCGAAAAGATTTTACAGGATCGCCCCCAAAATGGAAATATTAGCGAAAGGACTGCTCGGACCTAAAAGAAGTCCACGCCCGTCATAAAACCTACCTCCTTTTTTCAGGAAAAGACCGTTTCCTAAAGACTCAGTCTCATACCCAACAACAGGCTCCAAGAGAACGTTTTTCTGTCGGTTTCGACTTTGCAAACAAAACCGCCTTTCCTAAGAAAAAGCCCATTGCCCATTGCCTTTGGACTCCCGAGCTCGCCAAACCGGACAAGGCCCCCACCCCTAAAACCGGGAGTACCGTTCTCGCTATTTAAACTGCTTGGCGCTCATTTTAAGCATGGTTCCAACACCATTTTGGTAGGCTTTAGCAATCCGATTTACCTGCGTTTTTGTCAAAGCGAGAACGTGCTCTCCGGTTAGGTCTTCGTGACCAAGTCGAATGCTGGCGGCCTTCCTAGCTTTAATGGCAGTTCGTAGCTTGTCTTTTTGCCCCTCGGAGATGTTAACTTTAACTTTGTGGTAGTTTGCCATTTTATAGAGCAAGAACTTTTTTAGGTTTTTCTAATATGAAAACACATCGTAATGTTTTCGCCCCTTAAATTTAGCAAAGTTCTATTTTAGTCCGTAATAGATACGGAAAGGTCTTCCAAAGTGTGGTTATTAAGAGGAAGATAAACAAGATTAACCGGAGTTTCCACTATTTTGTACCCGGGGCTTACGTTGGGAAAAAAGCTGTAGATCGTGTTTTGCCTGTTGCCATTAACGTAACTTCGGCTAATGTGGTTGGTTTTTCCTTGAAGACTTTTTTAATGATGCGTTACTCGGGCTGAAAAAGGCTTTTACCAAAAACGAAGAGCTTTTGATAGTCTAACCATCCCGGCCTCAACAAAAGGTTTAACAAAGGCGTAGTTTTCCCGCAGCCAGATTTCCCCACGATAATACCTCGAATACTTTTTGGCAAAAGTTTGTGGTTGTACCTTTTACCGTTCCAGGACAGATCCGCAATGTCCATTTTAATATTCTCGGAATATTAAAAATGCTGTATTGCGTCAAGTGCAGAAAAAGGACCGAGACCTTAAACCAAACGCCAGCCTTTCCAAAAACGGGCGTAGCATGGTTCAAGGTCAATGCGCTGTTTGTGGAATTAAAAGAACCCAATTCATAAAAGGTAAAGCGGGGGGCACGTGCTAAACAAGGTGATTAACAATATGACCTTTGAAATGCATTTGCCGGGGCATAATTTTACGGGCCCCGGCACAAAACTTAAAAAAAGGCTAAACCCAGATTTAACGCCTAAAAAGTGGAGCACCCCCGTAAACAGGGTAGATCATGAGGCCTATCATCACGACGTTTGCTACCCAAAGCATAACGATACAAAGACCAGAAACGACGTTTGCGATAAAAACATGTCCGAACTCCAAGGGATTTACAACCCCACTTTGAGGGAAAAAATGGAGAGAAATCTCGTTTCCGGTTTGATCGGAACTAAGAAAAGATTCGGAATGGGTTTTAAAAAAGCAATTTAGCGGATGAGCTACACAAACCCGTACGAAGAAAATTTCGGAAAAGGAGAGTTCGAGTCGGCGGCATAGATAGAATATGGTCGGCAGACTTGGTGGATATGCAAGCTCTTTCCAAGTTTAATGGAGGTGTAAAATACCTTCTCGCGGTTATAGACGTGTTTTCCAAATATGGTTGGGTGGTGCCCTTAAAGAACAAGGTGGGAAAGGTGGTCGCGGATGCTTTAGCAGAGATTTTTAAGGAAAGATAGCCGGAAAAGATGTGGGTGGACAAAGGCAAAGAATTTTACAACAAGGATCGAGCTGTACTCTATGGAAAACGAGGAAAAGTCTAGTGTCATTGAGAGATGGATTAGGACCATGAATGAAAAAATGTGGAAGCATTTTTTTCCACCCAGTCTACGAACGTCTACATCGACGCACTTCCTGACCTTGTTAAAGGATACAACAATACGCGTCATTCTTCTTCTAAGATGACACCCGTCAACGCTAGTAAAAATGTCAACGAGAACAAGGTTTTTAGGATCCTTTTTCCCATAGAAGAAAGAAGAAAAGAAAAGCCCAAGTTTTCCGTTGGCGATAGGGTAAGAATTTCTAAGAAGAAAAAACCTTTGAGAAAGGGTACACCATGAGATGGACCGAAGAAATTTTTACCATTTCCGAGGTGAAACTCACCTCTCCTGTAACTTATAAAATCGCAGATATTAACGGAGAAGAAATTCGAGGCATTTTCTACGAACCCGAGCTGCAAAAGACGGAACAAGAACTTTTTAGGGTAGAACGAGTTATTAAAAAGGGAAAGAAAAAATCTTTGGTAAAATGGAAGGGGTATTCAGACGAGTTTAATTCGTGGGTTGATAACAAAGACATCGTAAGTATATAAAATGGCGGTTATAAAGGTTGCTAACGTAACTTTACCAAACGAGCCTTTAAGCAATTTAAAGCTTGGATCCGCTGTTCGTAAGCTGAGAATACCCTGTTTCAGAGGAGTATTTTTAAGAGATGCTTTGCCTATAAAACCCTAAAGGAAAAGAGTGTGGAATACTAAACCTAGACGACTCCGATGGACCAGGAACTCACTGGGTCGCCTGGCACAAAAATGGGAGTAAAAAATACTACTTTGACAGCTTTGGCCTGCGCCCACCCACAGAGTTAGTAGATTACTTAAAAAGCCCCAGTTTTTACAAACACGGAACAGGGAAAGGATCGGGGCAAACTTTTTGCTGGTATCTCTGTCTTTACGTTTTAAAACTACTATCTCGCGGAAAAGGTTTTCAGGAAATAATAAATTATCTTCATTAAAAAAAAATGTCGGTCGACAAATTTGGAAGAGCGAGAAAATCAGACACCGTATCAGATGCCGTTTTTTTAGCCTACGTTAATAAAAACTTTGTGCGCAAGTACGGAGAAAATACTGTCACGGGCTCCATTAACATGAGCGGAAATACGCTAATGAACGTCGCGGATCCCGTAAATTCCCACGATGTCGCAACAAAATCCTACATCGATGAGAGAACGGGGATGATAAAGGAAAATGGGAGCTACCACACTCTCGGGCCTATAAACATGGGCTTTAATAAAATATGAAACGTCAAGGAGCCAACAGAACTGAGCGAAGTCGCTACTAAACGTTACGTGGATAATGGCAGCAAAGCAATAGTAAAGCAAGAAGACGGTACTTTTTCCGCCGTCGGAAATATAAATATGCGGGGGTATACTTTAATGAACCTTATAGATCCCACGGAACCACAAGACGTTGCGACTAAAAATTATGTAGATGTTGCTGAAAGGGCATTTAGACGTGCTGGTGGTGCATATTTGGCCACAGCATCTTTAAGCATGGGCAATCGCAGGCTAGAAAATGTTGGCATGCCTATAGAATACGAACAAGTCGCGAATAAGTTTTACGTAGATACCGTCGTCGAGGTGGCCACCACGGGTGAAAAAGCTTTAACAAAAAACTAAAACGGATCTTTTTCCATGACCGGTGAAATAGATATGAACGATCACTTGATTACCGGATTGCCAAATCCTGTAGACCGTGATGCCGTCGCCAATAAAAGTTACGTCAATAACGGTTGGGCCATCGTAAAAAATCTGGATGGAAGTATTTTGGCGGTAGCTAACGTGGATCTCCGAGGTTTTCTCTAAAAAACGCCGCAACCCCTGAAGAAGAGAGAGATTTGGCGACAAAATCCTACGTGGATAGAAAAGTATCACTCCCTTCTCTCATAGGACCCAAACCTATTATAACCGTGTGGGCCAAAGAAAATGGTCCAATAGGAGAAGGTAATTACCAGTTTTCGTTCGGTAACAGCAACTCGGGTTCCAAACACGGTTTCGGGGGCTATTGCATGAGTGCATCGTGCAAAATTATAAGAGGTAGCTTGATGATCATTAAAGACAATCCCACTATATCGAAAGAGGCGAAAGTTAATAACGTGGTGAACGGACTAGAGCAGGTCGATTACTCTATAGTTAAAAAAGCGGACGAAAATTGCAGCTGTACAGTTTTTCCAAAGCCGTTCGAGATTAAACAATGTGACATGGTGAACTTTGTCTCGAGAACAAACAACCCTAACGTAAGGAACGTCTACATATCTATTTTGATCGAGTTGGACTTGTAAAATTTATAACCTTAGTCGGGTTATAAATTTAGTTTTCTTCCGGAATGTGCGAGTCCATATCTGAGCTTTCTTCTTCTTCATCGTCAGAACCTAATGCCGTATTTTCAATGCATCCCTTTCCTCTATTCGACGGTCTTACTGGCGGTTTCGCATTCTTATTTATAATAACTACATCAAGTTTGACTTGGATCGATGAAGATGTTCCTCTGATAAAAAATACTGCCAATAGATAGAAAAGCTACCAGTTGGTACGGTTTCTCAAAATATTTTTCTAGGTCTTTTGAGCCTATTTCTACTAAATTGTCCTCATCTACATCTTCCTCCTTAGAAATTACCTTTCTTTTAAATACAGTTTCTATCGTTGTTTCCTTTGCTTTCTTACCTTTGTCGTGTATTTTTCATACTATTTTACCTTTGGAAAAAGTATGTGACTGTTACCATTCTCGTCGTATTCTAGGATTGTTAAGGTACTAAAATCAGCACTTTTCTTCTTTTTACCCTTTTCCTTGTACCTTTCAGGAGCTTCTTTCCGCAAAAATTCCGTAATTTCTTCCAGAACCTCCTTAATCTTAGTTTCTTTTTCGGCGGGAGCATCTACTTCGTAAAAACAAAGCAGACTCATGATATGCCGCTCATACTTGTCTTTTTTAACTCCGTAAGTAAACAAAGAGGGAGTGCGAATGCAAAGGGGTCCTGCTTTGCCATCGGAATATTCGTAGTCGATGTAAAGTCTCTCAAAATGAAACTTTTTATTTACTTCTGGTTTTTTTTCTAAGTCTTAGGTTTTCCACATTGAAGTCTTCCGGTTTCACCCAGTTTCTTACGTTTTCTTGGTTCATGGTTTCCATTCCCCACGTTTTAAGCATAAGAATTTTCTTAAGTCAAAAGTCTAAAATTTTGAGAAGCGTTTTAATTTTTTTTTTTTTTTTTTTTTTTTTTTCTTTTGCACTTCAAACGTTAGCGCTTCAAGAGAAAAAAGAAAGTCCTAGTCAGATGCTCAAGAGGTTGAAATACAATACGCCGACGCGTATTGTATTTCTGAATTGACCAAATTCCTTTTTCTCACGTTATTAAAATGGTTAGATTTAGTAAATTGGTGCGCGGGTTGACGAATTCTTTCGCAAACGCAACGAGAAGGTACCTACTTGCTTCTTTACAAAGTCAAATAGACAATCTCGCTAACTGGGTTAACAGGAATGCTCCTGCGCCTCCTCTGCCCTATGTTTCAATCCCCGCTCAAACGACAATTAGGTTACGTACCAGACCGTCTGCCAGTGTGCCTTTAGTACCACACCCTCCTCCTTTACCAGCACCCGACGGCCGGTCGATTTACGACGGATGTTTGTCGTAGAAGAACGATCCGCATTCCGGGGTTTCGTTACACAGCACGTTATACGACCTCAAAGAGAATACCGCGATATGACCATAGCACGGTTTTTAGCCGGCGTAAGAAGGCTCGTGACTGACCGCCTTAGAGCTAACCGACAAACTAAAGTAAAATTAAGAATAGTGGGGAGGTTTTCGAGACCGCCAAATGAGGAGAGGCTGCAAGAATTTGCCTTTAGCTCTGGTCACGAACTTAATCTAGAGACCATCGACATTGAGGAACTGTACAAAACGATGCTCGAAAAACTTTTAGAGGATTTCGCGTCCTTCGAGATGAAAGAAAGCGGTTTGTTTTTAGTAGATATTGTGCAGGTAGAGCTCCATACTGGACACTACGATCCAATTAGAGGTAGCAGCTACATGCCTTTGCCTCCTTGGATCGCGAATAAAAAAGCGGTCATCAACGTAAAAAACGAGGACGACGAGTGGGTTTTTTTTTTTTTTTGTGGGCGGAGCTAAGGGCCTTAAATCCTAGAGATAGAAACCCGCAGCACATTGACGATCTAAAAAACAAGAAAAGCAGCTTAAACATGAGTGGTATAAACTACCCTGTTAAAAACGAAGACATAAGCCGGTTCGAGCGCCAAAACCCAGGCGTGTACATTAATGTTTTAGTTACGAAAAGAAAATTTTTTACCCCCTTAGAATTTCTAAAACGGCAGAAAAAAAACGTTGTTTTACTTTTAATGGCGGAGGGGGGGGGGGGGGCACAACGCACTACTGCATAGTTAAAAACCTTAGTAGACTGCTGTCCTTGCAAACCTCAAAACACGACCACAAAAAGTTCTTTTGCTTGCGATGTTTAAACCATTTTGGCTTGGAAAAAATACTACAAAGCCATCAGTCTTACTGCTACGACCACCAAAGCGTCACTATAAAAATGCCGAAAGCGGAGGAAGGAGAAAGCTGGCTGTTCTTTAAAAACCATCGCAAAGAAATGCGGGTACCCTTTACCGTAATAGCCGATTTCGAGTGTTTTAATATAAGCATAGTCAATGACGAAAACTCTTGCATTTCAGGCAAAACTACGCTCCGCCAAAAACACGTGCCATCTAGCTTTTGCTACTATATCAAGTGCTTCGATGATAGTACTTTCCCACCTCTCTTACGAGAATACACAGGTAAAAATGCGGAGCAAATCTTTGTGGATTGGCCAGAAAAAGATGTGCGAAGTATTTGTCAGCAGTTTAAAGAACCGAAGTTATGGTAATTAGCAAACGCGAAGAAAAAAAGTACGAGAAGGCTACTAAGTGCTGGACCTGTCAAAAAGAAATTACCCTTGAGGATACGTACCATAAAAACCACAAAGTTAGAGATCATTGCCACTACACGGGCAAATTTAGAGGGGCGGCTCATAACAAGTGCAACCTAAATTTTAAGGCGCCCGACTTTACGCCCGTGTTTTTCCACAACCTTAGTGGCTATGATAGCCATCTTTTTATTAGAAATCACGGCGTGCTTATAGGCAAGATCGACTGCATCCCCATTAACAAGGAAAAATACATTAGCTGTACCAAGCATGTTATAATCGGAGAACGCGTTAACGAAAAGGGTAAAAAAGAAAATCTTGTCCACAAAATTAGGTTCGTTGATGGTTACAAGTTCATGGGCGACAAACTAGAAAATCTCGTTAGTAACCTAGAAAAAAACCAGTTTGTAAACATATCTAAGTACTTTGAGGGTGAAAAGTTGTCTCTCCTTTTAAGAAAAGGGGTTTACTCGTACGAATACGTAGATTCGGAGCAAAGGTTTGAGGAAACCCAGCTGCCGCCAAAAGAAGCTTTTTACTCGTCATTTAGACTAAAACATATTAGCGACGAAGACTATGAGCACGCTAAAAAAGTGTGGGTGGTATTTAGCATGAAAAAGTTTTTAGACTACCACAACCTATACAACAAGGCGGATGTGCTGTTGTTGGCAGACGTCTTTGAGAATTTTAGAGACGTGTGCTGCAAAAACTACGGTTTAGACCCCGCTTGGTATAACAGCGCGCCGGGGTTGGCTTGGGACGCCGCTTTAAAAAAAAATCTGGGGTAATGCTGGAATTATTCACTGACGTAAATATGCTGTTGATGGTAGAAAAGGGCATCAGAGGAGGTATTTCAATGTGCAGTACTCGGCATGGGAAAGCCAATAATCCGTACATGGAAGATCGGTACGATAAAAATCTGCCAATAACGTATCTGCCGTATGTTGATGCCAACAACCTTTACGCCTGGGCAATGTCTCATCCTCTTCCTACTCACGATTTTAACTGCATGACGGACGAAAAATTAAACGAGTGAGAAAAAATTCCCTGCATTTTAGAGGTGGATTTAGAGTACCCAAAAAACCTACATGAGCCGCACAATGAGCTTCCCTTTGCACCAGAGCGATTAGTGGTAAACGGAGTAAAAAAGTTAATTCCTCATCTCAACCCTGAAAAGAATTAAGTTCTCCACTACCATGCTTTAAAGCAATGCCTTCGTAACGGTTTAAAGCTTACAAAGGTCCATAGAGGGATTAGTTTCAAAGAGTCTCCTTGGTTAAAAAAAATACATCGATCTAAACACTGAGCTCAGAGAAAAAGCGACCAACAAGTTCGAGGAAAACTTTTTTAAACTGATGAATAACTCCGTGTTTGGCAAAACGATGGAAAACATTAGAAAAAGAGTTGATGTTCGTTTGGTGACTGATGAAGAAAAACAACGTAAGCTGATGACAAAACCAAACTTTAAACACTCTGAGATATACGAAGAAAACTTAATCGTGGTGCACATGGGAAAAAACCACATACTCTATGACAAGCCCGTCTACTTGGGAATGTGTATTTTAGATATCTCTAAAACTTTAATGTATGACTTTCACTACAATTACATTAAGCCGAAGTACGGAGAAAGGTCCAAACTACTGTACACGGATACCGACAGTTTTATTTACGAAATAGAAACGGGAGATTTTTACCGAGACATCGGGCCTGACGTTCCTTCCAAGTTTGACACGAGTAACTACCCCGAAAATCATCCGTCCGAAATACCAACGAACGTAAATAAAAGAGTAATCGGCATGTTTAAAGACGAGCTGGGTGGGAAAATCATGACAGAATTTGTGGGACTTAGACCAAAGCTGTACGCGTACAAAACGTTCGAAGGAAAAGAAGTAAAAAAGTGTAAGGGTGTCACTAAGCCGATTGCTGATAAAGAATTGCATTTTAACCTGTTTCTAGACTGTTTAAGAACCGGAGAACCTTACTTAAGATCCATGAGAATCTTTCGAAGCAGAAAACACGAAATACATACAAAAAGAGGTAAATAAAGTGGCACTAAGCCGAGACGATGACATACGTATTGTTCTAGAGGACGAAATACATACACTGGCTTACGGACATTACAAGGCAAAACAACGGCTCCAGAAAAATAATTAGTTCCCCCCGCGAAGTTTCGCCTCTCTCCCTCCTCCCTATTTTTTTAACAAATGCCGAGGGAATCCCCTGTTAGTCTTTCGCTAAAACGCTCCCGAATTCGTCCCGGATTCTGGCTTTCCCTCCGACGCGCTCAGGATCGAAAACGGTTTTGGCCAGATCCGACCCGACGCGTTCAGGATCGAAAACGGTTTTGGTCAGATCCGACCTGATGCGTCAGAATTCTGATCAATTCTAGTTTTCGCTAAAACGTGCTCGAATTCGCTCCGACGCGTTCAGGATCGAAAATGGTTTTGGTCAGGCTCGAAACCGGTTTTGGCCAGATCCGACCAGACGCGCTCAGGATCGAAACCGGTTTTGGTTTTGACCAGAAAATGGTTAAAATCCTAACCATTTTTGGATTTTGCTGAGAAAATGGTTAGGTTCTATCTTGTTTTTGAACCAGCATCTATATACTACTGCCTGTTTCCCCAGGGTCGTTAAAGAACGGGATTATTTGGTAGAGGTTAAAACTTAAACCTCATCCTGCTAGATAAGTTGAATGAAACTTAAGCTAATAGTAAAAACCCGAATAATGTTACTGCAAACTAATTTTTGCAGGGAGAAAAAAATCTTCTTTTCGAGAGTGTAGGTCCAAGATCAGACTGCACACAAAGTGCAGTCTGATCTTGATCTACACTGTCCGCAAAAGGTCAGTGAGTCGCATTTAACAGCCTAAGGGTTAAACTTATTCATGTAGACTAAAGGGTACGTAAACTTTATCAGTACAAGTTGGATAAGTTAGGCATTTATCAATTTTTTCAATTAACTCTTTACCAAACAATGTCGTGTTTTCACAACCCTGACAAAGAATTTTTTGGAATGTAGTGGAGGGACATGAGAAAATGCTGCTAAACAGGATATTTTTCCCACCCACACAATGTTTTCGACCCTATCGACAACAAGTTCCATACTTTCAACCATATTTATTTCGTTGTCAGCAAATGCTTTGAATGCTTTGAATTTTTAGACTTTGGCCGAGTCTAAAATTTTGTATTCTGCCCAGAGTTACACAACTGCCAGACAATATTAGGTGGCAAGGCACATGGAAACTTGTCCACGGCTGTGGCGATTCCTGTCGACCCGAGTCGAAGGCTTTTAGATTTTGCGTTCAATGCGTGGTGAAGTATACGGGGCCCCCGAAAGGGAAACTGTTTTCCCGCGGATTTTGCCGGTGAACTTCAATTTATGTTCCGAGCATATTATTCAATCGGATCTCGAGAAATTTCTTTGCGGTATAGCGACATCTTGTTCAGTGGAGAGAAACAGTTTGAGCAGCTCTGGTGCAGGCTAGCCTATTGAACATTTCTGTGAGATTAATTCAAAATGCTTCCACTGGCTTAAGAAGCCACGTTGTTCACAATTTGAGCCATGCTCTGGCAAAACAGGGCTAAATGCATCCCTATGATTTATTATACCAAGCAAGTCATCACATAATTAGGAATCCACAAAATCCATTTCGTCTAACAACCAACGGAGTCATGAGGTAGAGTGCTTAAAGTTTCGACCCAGGTCAGCTTGCGCGGACTGCGTAGGCTGACCTGAATTGAGACTTTTTGCAGATGCTTTAAGGCCCCTTTTCACGGAACATGGTTCGTTTCTATGACTGGTGGCTATCTTTTTTAATCGTTTACCATACATTCCTGAGTTTTAAAGAGCTCGAGGAAAACTCCTTTCGAAAACAGTGTGGGAAAAGGAGAAACTGCTCGTAACTAGCATTTTCTCCTTGTCCCATCGTTTTTTCTACCCCTTCAAAGACAATTTCTACCATTTGAGTCCCATTTCATTTGTTGTGTACCAACGCTTTGGATTTTGTCGTCTGTTTTAAGAGATAACGAAGCTGAACGATCTTGGTGCAAAATCAACAAAACCAAGAAAGCAACCTTGGTGCAAAACTAAGTGGAAACCCTCAAATGCCCTAGAAAAGAACTTGCAAGCTTAAGCGCCATCTGAAGGGCATCCCATTTTAGTGATTTGGGTTGGGGGTCACCGAAAGATCATTCTTGTGGATTTTTAAAAAAAATCTATGCAGTAGTGTTGCAGAACAAGTTGTTGAACTCTTTATCAAACAACAGAATTTTAGACTTGTCCAAACAAAAAGCATATGCAGACAACAAAATAAATGTGGCAATAAATGTGTTTACCAGCATCTTCTCCTTTTCCCACAATGTTTTCAGAAGCAGTATTTCTTATTGTTGTTAACAGGCAGGATTCGGTGGTAATCGGTGAAAGCAAAAGTTGACGACGGACGCTCGGACGCACGGCGGACAAAGACTGATTAAAATAGCTCAGCTTCGAACACTTTGTGCTCAGGTGAGCAAAGTAAAATCCATCGAAAAGTCATACATAGAATCAATACAGACTATGGTGCTAGGACTCAACACCGACACACTCTTTATACAGCAGAAAAAAGAAAGGTAAAGCTTTCATAGTTTAAGAGTTTTGATCTACTATATAGAAATCGCATCAAATACGCATACATAATAATTATAACAAAAAGATGTATTGACTTTCCATTAACCCTTTCAGCGCCACAGGCGAAAACACGGACTTTTGCGGACGGAATAGATCAAGATCAGACTGCACAGAACGTGCAGTCTGATCTTTGATCTATACCGTCCGCTTGTGTGGTCAAGCCTATATGGCGTGCAACACACGAAAAGGGGCCTTCGGACAATGACGTAAAGTGTTGTCCCGGATTAGCCTGCGCAGTTCGCGCAGGCTAATCCGGGACAGCACTTTACGACTACATAAGATTTTTTCATACAGTAGACTTTCGTGAAACAGAAAATCGCACAAAAACGGGAAGTGTCGTCTCGGATTAGTCACAGACTGCACAGGCTGATCTGGGACGACATACTTTTACGCATATGTCCGAAGGCCCCTTTTCGTGTGTTGCACACCAATTATGATAAAAATCTTCCGGAGACTCAGTGGATTGTATTTACAGCCATCAAAAGAGGCCAAGTTTGTTTATTTGGCGCCGAAAGAGTTAATAAGGATAAGTTTACTCCTTTACCAAACGACAAAATTTTACACGTGGCCAAATTAAAAGCATTTGCAAACGATATTTCAAATAAGGCTCATAGGATAGAAATTGTCCTTGACAGTGTAGAAAACATTGTGAGAGAAAAAGGAGAAAATGCTGTAACACCAGCATTTTCCCCTTTTCCAGCAGTATTTTCTTTCTAAACGCATACCCCTGTGAGGTCGTTAGCCAAGACTGTTTTGAAAATAGAATTAACAAGTCACTTTCAGTATCTAAACGACCCTATAGAAGTAGCCTTTTGAAAACTGGTTACCAGCATTTTCTCCGACTTTTCCCACAATGTTTTCTTTTCCTTCAATGATCACTTCCATTTGATTCACATTTAATTTGAAATGCTTTCAATTTTTTAAGAATAAAATTTTGTTTTTTGGTTAAGAATATAATCTATATGTCTATAAAAAGCTATAACAAAAAACCGCTACGGAAAAGAATATTTAACGGAAATCGAATTCCATTTTAAATGGTAGAGAAATTATTATTGGAAAAGGTACAGCTGCTTGTTACAAGCATTTATACCTTTTTCCAGATTGTTTTCAAAAGGTGTCATTTTCAGTGGCGTAAATGTAGTTTTTATGCTGTAAGAATCAACTAGCCTTCTTCACAACGATTTGACACTGAAACCATGGTAATGTGTGACTGACGGTCGGTAGAACTCTCCTTTCTGAATCTTTTCACAAAAATCTCGGATATAAACGCCACGAAACCCAGAACTATTCCACCTGCCGCAACGTAAAATGCACTCTGCACTTCGACAAGTTTGATTGGTTTCGCCTCAGGAAGAATGTCCCCGGAGCATATACTGTTTTTAGGCCACAATTTTCTTTTCCAGACTTAGAGCAGGCCTGATTCGTGTATGGACAACATTCTGGAAAGAGAGAAATAACTTTTTATCCCTTGACCTTTTAGCTGCTAAGCGCGGCTCAGGGGCCTTTTGCAGACAGTGTAGATTAATATCAGCCTACACAGAACGTGCAGTCTGATCTTGGATCTATACTGTTCGATGAGGAAGTATCCACCCTAAATTAACTTTGAAATAGCAATATTTTAGTTTGTACTATCGTCTTGAAAGTTTCATTTAAGATATTTAGCATGCCAAGAGTTAAGCCTTATGCTGCTAAGTGAGAGTCAATGCGCTTGAAAAGACTATTTAGATCAAGATCAGACTGTACAATGTGATCTTGATCTACATTGTCCGATACGATGAGGTTTTTCCTGTGAGAAAAAAATCTAAGATCATACTGCACATTCTATGCAGTCTGATCTAGATCGTCACAACTTGCATAAATCTGTGGTTGCTACTACTACTACAACTGCTACTACTACTTCTTCCACTGCTACTAAGCCTACTAGTAATCTAATACTTCTACAACTGCTACCACTGCCTTCACCAATATCATGATTGTGAAACTACTTACACTTCAGCTAAAACAACTACCACTTTATACCTACTACTCTTAATAGCCTGCTGCTGCTTCTTCTGCTACTACTACTCCTACTTCTTCACATGAGCCATGCTCTGTGAAAAGTGAGCTTAATGCATTTGCAAAAAGTATCTGTGCAGGCTGACATGGGTCGAATCTTTTATTATTTATGCAAATTTTCTGCAGGTCAAAGGACCAGTCTACCTTATGATCCAGTCGGTTGTTATACAAAATGGACTTTATGGACCTATAATACTGTAATGACTTACTTGGTATCATGCATAAAGGAGATTCATTAAACCCTCTTTTGCCAGAGCGCCTCTCAAATACTATGATCACAATCCTGGTATGGGGCGAGTTATTTGTAAAGCCAAAGGCATACTTTAGTGGTAAAAATCGTTCTTTTATCATCATCAGCTCGCAGTTCTTCGCTATTTCCACTTCTATTATCACCGTGTCGCCTGCAGCAGAGTCAAAGTGTTAGAAAGTACACAGAGCAGAGCTTCTGCTTACAACGCACCTATTCCCCTCCCTACCTACCTTTTTATCAGACCACAAAATTTTAGAAACATCAGATTTTCAGACCAAAAGGTTCAGCTTGGTTCAGGGGAAAGACCTTGTCTTTGAAAGGGTAGAAAACATGTGAAAAATGTTGGTTGTCAGCATTTTTTTTAAACTTCTTCGTCAAAGTCTTAAAATAAGAGTACGTTTGGAAATGGCTTCGGTTATTTATTGAATTGGTGTTATACTTTCAACGGCACTACAATCACATCACGGCAAAAGCTTTCTAATTTCTGCATTGCCTTGGAAATGACTGGCGCCGCGTGCTAGGAATCGAACCGGAATTTTCTGATTACAAATCAAAAGTCTTAATCATTGATTTTCAGCGGAACCATTAGAGGATGTGTAAAACTAGCAGCAAACACAACTAGCCCTAAGATCCTGATCCACACAGCAATATCCTCAGACATATCAGAGGGATAAAGTCTATATAATGACAGACACACAGATGGACAGACAACGGGACAGAGGGACAGACAGACAGACAGACAGACAACTCTTTTCAAATAAATTAGCGTGTCTCTTTTCGTCCTCATCTAAATGTAAATTGATTATTCAACTGGAAACTCGAGCATTTTTCCAATGATATGTCTGATAATAATACTCGAATGAAGCAGAATATTTGAATCAGTCACGATTTGAATAATCAAAGTTCTCATAGCATACTGAAATCAAAGGGGTGAAAGCGCTGCTGAGGTGGGGTGTGTTTAATCCTGCTCAAATTGAAATCTAACTATTGTGCCACATAATAAACACGTAGTGCTACTAGAAAAATTGGGTAAAACCAAGCAGATATTTAAAGAGCTGAGAGGTATGGTGGCATATTTCTGCCACGAGATACGAGATAGCTATCATGATAATTTTAGAAAACTATCGCGATAAAACAAACTTTCCTGGAAATATTATCTAGATAACAAAAAGTTTCACGATAAAAATATCGCGATATTTCTAACTGTTATCACGATTTTTTTTTTTTACGCTCGTGCCCACAACTGACATTCACGGTATCTGTAATTAATATACGGTTTCGGATCATCTTTGTCTCCTGTACAGTCAAAAACTTACGAGTTCATCCAAATGGTGATTTTTCTATCTATAGATATCGAGAAAAGGGTAGAGCTATCGCAATAATTTTACCTCGATGTCAGCTTCGTTCACGAATGAGAAATAATCAACATAAAATTTTCTAAATAACAAAGTTTATCGTGATATTTTTTTCAGAAAACTTTTCACTATCTAGATAAAATTTCCAGGAAACTTCGAATTATCGTGAAAATTTTAAAAAATTATCGCGATATCTATCTTGTATCTCGCGGCAGAAATATGCCACCATAGAGAGGTATTTCTCCTATAAATCCCAGAGCAAACTAACAAATTTCTCCTTTTTGTGTGCGAGGGTGGGGGTTTAATAGAATGTCAAAATGAAACGACGTAAGAAGTGTTATTAAGCAGTATCTAGACAAATAAACCAATTCTCTTCAAAGGGATTAGCACAAGAGTTTTCATGACGTTTCTAAGCTTTCCAAGGCACTTGTTGACGCCTCTTTACGCTATTTGGTGGAACTGATACATAAATGCGTATACCTACACATGCCTCATGGTAGTCTGTTCTAACACTCTTTTTTTTTTAAATTGTGTCATGATAATGGTGTTTTTGTTTACATATTTATCGTCCAAGTCATGTAAGTTCCCCTATTGTTAACGTTTTAGTCATGCTTTGACGCCAAAGTGAATAAAATAATTTCTTAATAGTACTATTTTTCCAGGTAATGATTTTTGCAATGTTAGGTACCCCAGAATCAGATTTTTTTTAGGTTCAATTTTGCACATGGTAAATCTGAGCTGGGATGCTTCGCACCCCACCTCAAAAAAACTACACTTACTACAAACAAGATCTATAAATCTTTGATAAGCTTGTCAAGTAGGAGACAAACATTAAGCCCATGTCTTGCCAAATCTGTATGGTTTGCAATTTCAAGAATAATATACGTTTGATTTAAACGGGATATTCAGATTTTTACAATCCCATCAAACTTCAAAAACTATTCATCTCTGAATTCATCTCTGAATTAACCCTTAGGCTGCTAAGCGCGACTCAAGGACCTTGACAGAACGTGCAGTCTGATCTTGGATCTGCACTCTCCGACAAGGAGATTTCCCCCATCCCCTCAAAAAAATGGCAACATTTGGGTTTTTAAACTATCGACTTGAAAGCTCCAGTTAACTTACTTAGCAGGATTAGGGTTACGTAAGGCGATAGCAAGTAAACCATCATTAAAAAAAAAGGGAGAGGCAATTGTAATGAAAAAAAATTAGCGGTATTTCCCTTATGGAATGCATAGTCTCTTAAGGTATTTTCAGATTTCGTACCAGAAATCGAAAAAAGATATGTGGGAATATCACTTTATCAACAACACGCATCGATTATGTCGGTAGTATCCTAAATACTAAGACGTGATATTTGATATCATGAAAATAAACGGAGTAACCGATTGCAAAGCGACTAACGATTTATTTGAACGCCAAATTTGCACATTTTGTGTGTGTGTGTGTGTGTGTGTGTGTGTGTGTGTGTGTGTCGTTCTAGCTTATTTCCTTTAGCGGGGAAAAGTATATTTTGTTGTATCTATCCGTGTTTGGCAAGAAAACATAATAACTCACATTAAAAGAAAAAAGCAAAAAAATGTCCTTTTAAGCAATTATGCTTTAACAGGAGTTAAAATTATGAGAACACTAATAGAAATGCGGTGAGTGTTGACCAAGATCGGACTGCACGTATGTGCAGTCTGATCTTGTTCTACACTCTCCGCAAAGCGCATCCATGCTTATGTGCTGAGAGGACAAGGGTTGATAAAGGCAAATAATCAGAAACACACTCTGACAAACAATAATTGGAAGGAAAAAATGACGTGAACAGTATTTGATGATATTGTCAATGCAATGTCTGTTCTTTTACATAATTCAGAAACAATTTGACAAGCTAATCTTCTCAGAAAATTGTCTAGCCAGTAAATCGGTTTGACTTGGTTCGTTCAGGTTACAATTTCTTACTTCTCCCCTTCTCTCCGATCCTTTGTTTTTAGCTCTAAATATTGTTTAAATTTTTCTTTAATGTTAGAAAGCAGCCAGCGGCTTGGAAACTTGGATTTTACGCGTTGTATCGGTGAAGAACCTTTTAATGCTGGCTAGCGCTCGCTGGTGGTTTAGTTCCTATGTTATTTCCTCGCTCCCCTCTATTCTGTTGCACAGTGGTTTTTACTCGTATCCTGCAAAAAAAACAAATGATTGTTTTTAGTCGCAAACAACAAAACATAACATAACATAACATAACATATTTTATTTCGGTAAGTTAGGCCTCCGGCCCATTATACATATACTGTACAAATACAATTTTACAGGAGTGACCAAATTATGGTAATGACCAAGAGATTACAAATTTATGAATTTTTTTTTCAGTTGTTAAATAGATATAACTGCTTGTAACACATGATATAATAATATATGCTAGTAATTCTCTTGAATTAAATTTTGTCATACAAAGATGAGCCATGCTGTGGTAAATGGACGCCAGTTGAGGCTAGGTCCTTAAGACTGAACATTTTCTTGAATCACTAACAAATGCGTGATGGGATCCCCAAAGTATTTAGTATTTATGAATTGTGCTTTAAGCTGCTTTCAACAATACTAGGGCTTTGAAGTGTCTTGCCCAGGGACACTCCAGTGAAAAGGCCGCTACCTCGAGAGAGGATCCAAGCTGGAACTTACACGTTTGCAACTCAGCCAATGAGGACAAAGGTAAAATCGTAACCACCTCCAGAGGCTTGCATATACCACGATACATGTATGTATAAAATACAGATATGGTTGAAAATATCATCAATACCAAATAAGCATATGAGCCATGCTCTGGCAAAAGGGGGCTTAATGCATCTCCGTGATCCATGATACCAATCACGCCATCACATACTTATGGATCCATAATAGCCACTTTTTTTCTCGTTTTTTCTTTAGACAACCGGCTTAATCGCCACTTGTTTTTCTTTTTTTCTTAACAACCGGCTTCATCGTGAGGTAGACTGGCCCTTGCACATACAGAAAATTAAACAGAAGCGAAAAGCTTCGGCCAAGGTCAGCCTGCGCGGACTGCGCAGGCTGACCTGGGCCGATACTTTTCGCAGATGCATTCAGCCCCCTTTTCACAGAGCATAGCTCAAATATTGTTGAAAATGTCGTCAACACCAAATAAGCATATCGTTTTCGCCTTTAACTCTTATCCTGTTAAAAATATGAAATGAAATTTTCAAGCCAATAGTAAAAACCCAAATGTTGTTATTTCAAAGGTATTTTTTGGGAAAAAAAAAAAAAAACTTCGTGTCGGACAGTGTAGATCTAAGATCTGATCTTGATCTACACTGTCCGCAACAGGTCAGTGATTCGCGCTTAGCAGCCTAAGGGTTAATGCTTCACCAAGTCCATGCCGAATAATTAACACAAAAATAATGAAATAAACACGAGAAAGTGAAATGTATCATACTAGTAATTCTTCCGAAAGCTGGTGGATCTATACATACGAATCGTATGAAAATGGAATAAAACTGGTCTTATAGTAAAGTGATCTGATGAAAATACAAACCAAAATGCATGCAACAATCGGTAACTGATTCAGGAAGTAAATATCGAAAAATCAAGCGGGACAACCTTAACAATCATCAATATCAGGTGCGATAGAGTTGTGTCCCTTGGCTCTTTCAAAAGAGCCATTTTTCGGACAGGATCGGTTTACTTTTTTAATTTTTCAGTTTTATCATGATCGTTCAGTGTACCTTGTTTTTGCATTCATATGTGCTTCTTCCACCCTTTACAACACGATTCCGAATTTTAAGAAGCCTTTTGAGCAGACTTCTGAAAACATTGTTGGAAAAGGAGAAAATGCTGGTTACCTTCATTTTCTCCTTTTTCCACAAAATTTTCTACCTCATCAGAGACATATGCAATCATCGGAGCCAAACTTAATTTGTCGTCTGCAAATGTTTTCAATTTGGCCCAGTCTGAACGCTTGTCGTCTGGTACAGAGTTAAGCCTTTTTTTCTGTTCAATGGAAAATACCCTCGAATCATAATTATAATCCACGATACTGCGATTTGCAATCTTCCTTTTGTTCGAAATTTCTTATAGTATCGGCCGGTGAAGACCCAATATCAGTGCAGCCTGATCTTGATCTACCCGTCTGCAAAGGCTCTGTGAGTTGTACATGGCAGCCGAAGGACTGGTTGTTTAACATTATTTCAATACTATCATGGCGACAGTTTACTTACATGTACCAAATGGTTCGGCCAATCAAATATTGTGTTACTTTCCTTGATTTAGAATGAGGCTTACTTTAAAGATAGGTTAAATACAATTATCCCATCTGTGTCATGATTTGTTTTTAATTTTAACATGACACGTGAATTCGGCTCTATAAACAAAGTGCAGCGGAAGCCTGGTAAAATCGAAGTCATTCTATATTCTATGTAAAGTAAAGTTTAATCTGCATCCGCTTTTGTATACTGAGTATGAACTTTTTTTTTTTCTTTATCAAGAGCGGGTCACGTGAGAATAGAAATAATCTTCTTTTTATCGTGTTTTATCTTTCTATAGCCCTCGTGGATTATTCATTGTGCCCCATAACCACTTTATAGAGAGAAGACTATTTCTTAATTTGGAAATGTCTCCCTGTCTCATCAACATTAAGATATTAAAGAGACCCTCGATAAAATGATAACGATAATCCTTTACCACACAATCACGAGTTTTAACGACCCTGAAAACGAAGTTTTTTTTGAAAATATTGTGAGTAAAGGAGAAAATATAAACAGCAATTTTCTTCTTTCCACTAACATTTTCTACCCCTTAACCCTTTACCAAACAGTGTTTTCACGTCCTTGAGGAAGAGGCCTTTTGAAAACATTGCGGGAAAAGGAGAAAATGCTGGTAACCAGCATTTTCTCCTTTTCCCATAATGTTTTCTACCTTTTAAACAAAACTTAAATTTATTTGTACCACTTTCCAATTTGTCGTCTGCAGATGCTTTCAATTTGGAAGGGGCTAAAATTTGTTTGGGAAAGAGTTTAAAAAATCTCATATCGGTTGAGATACGCTGGATTCGTGGTCTACGAATGCTTTCAAGTTGGACATGTCTAAAAGTTTGTCCTCTGGTAAAGAGAAAAAATCAAAGGACTGGTAGTCCTGAGAGTCGCCTGTTGCTTAGTTGTTTGAAAGTTTAAGGGACATTAAACTAGAGTTTTTGACCCCCGCATTTTTTTCGGGGGTGGGTGGGTGATTTTTTAATAAATAAAAATCAAAAGGACGTGACTGTTTACTCTTAGTGGCGAAAAAATGCAAAAGTAAAATGCCTCCGGTGACCTTCAGCCATAGTTAGCCACTCTTCCAGCTGTTTAAGATCATGTAACAAGGAGTATGGAAATCCCCTTGATACAGACGAGGTTAGATATAGGTTACTAGGTACGGAATCGGCCGTGTTGTGACGAGCGAGTGGAAAGGTAGAATAAACATGGTTCCCTGACAAGCCAGTTTCTGGACAACATTTTTTTTTTAGATGCAGTTCCCAAACACTTTTGTTCTAAGTCAAACTACATGAGTAGTATAGGAGGGTAGACCTCGGACAGCGTCCGAGGTCTACCCTCCAGAGTCCTGGACACGCCCCTTTTTGTCCGAGGTCTACCCTCCCTGAGAGGAATTTTGTCCGAGGTCTACCCTCCCGAGGAGAAAAAAAGCCGCATCACTGCAGATTTGGGTGTGATTCGGTTTACGCGACGCAGGAATACAATTATAAATAGTCCGCTACTAGGTTCGGGAGGGTAGACCTCGGACAAAAGTAGTTCCGGCAGGCGGTTCAGGTAGAAACCCTCGTTGTACTTAGTCTTTTTTGGAGGGTTGTTCTTTCTCTCTATTACCGTCGGACTTAGTCTTTTTTTCCACAATTGGATTAAAAAAATAGTTCCGGCTGATGTAAACAAACGTAAACAAGCGTTTTGATTGGTCGAGACGTTTTCCCGCCAAAAATCGATGGGTTATTTCCCCTTTTCAGCTTGGATCAAGGCAAAGACCCTTGTTGGACTTAGTCTTTTTTCACAATTGGATTAAAAAGTAGTTCCGGCTAATGTAAACAAACAGCCTGGTTCAGGCAGAGCCTATCATTGGACTTAGTCTTTTTTTTTTGGAGGGCTGTTCTTTCTCTCTATTACCGTCGGACTTAGTCTTTTTTCTCCGACTTTGTTCGTCTTAACTTTTCTCTATTACCGTTGGACTTAGTCTTTTTCACCACGATATGGGCTATTTCACCTCCTCACGCTGGTTCAACCAGACAACATCGTTGGACTTAGTCTTTTTTTCCACTACATGGTTCCCAAGACATAAGACTCTTCTATTGGTTTTAGCGAGATTGACAATTATTGAAGATAGATTTTCTAGGATTTGGTTAGTCCTGAAAAGGACTGTTTTTGGAGTTTGAACTGTCTTTTTTTTGTCTTTTCTGTGTCTTTTTTTTTTTTGTCTTTTTTTGTTGTGTTTTTCCTCTATTGAGAACTTTTCTTTGTTTCTTTGGGTGTCTTTTTGAGCTTGAGTTTTGGAATCTTTGGGATCTTGAAGTCTTTGAAGTTGTCGATGTTTTTTCCATGTTTTCCCAATCCTATTTTTGGCGGTGATACATAGGTGGGATCGTATCGTTGTTTTTTGTGAAGTTGTTCATCATCATCTTTCTCTATTTCTCGTTTTTTATTTTTTATCTTCTCTTCCTTTGGTTGATGATCTTTCTCTGGCTGTGTTTCCTTTGACTGTTTTTCCTTTGAGTGTTGCTTTTCCTTCGACTGATTTTCCTTCGACTGATTTTCCTTTGACTTCTGATCTTTTTTTTACAACTGTTACGAGGGAATCTGTTAGTCTTCGAAGGCTGGTTTTATCAAAGTCGAACTCCACCGGAATCTTCACAATAACAGGCGTAGTTGACTGTCTTTGCTGACATATTGTCTCGATGTTTCTGTTCAATGTTTTCAACTCCTCTAAAATCTGAGTTATTGTAGCATCTTGTTTTGATATCATCTGTCGCATCTCTTCCTCGAATTTGTTAACTGGCGCTGCCATTGGCTCAATGAATGTCGAATTCATGGCTGATGCTAGAATATCTCCACTGTTTCCACTCTGTGGCAAGGAGTTGTCTAAGATGTAGTCGGTTAAGTTGTAATTGGCTAAGTTGAGATTCATCTTTCCGTTAACAGTATGTTTTTACTCGCACTACTCGAAGATCGAGAGCCGAATGATTGTAGAGAAATATCGTCAACGTTTTATAGGGTGGTAGGGGGATTGACCTACTTTGATACAGAATTAAGAGCGCGGACCCGGTCGGAAGCACCCACGAATGATTATAACACTTAGAGAGAGAAATGATAGAAAGCTGGGGTACTAGCTAACCGATTGATCTGAACTCTATTGCGAATGTAACATATCCTATGATTGAACGAAAACAGCTGAATTCTAGTCAAGCAGAGATGATAATCTTTCGATTTTTTTACATAGTTATATTGCTTACTTGCAAAAGGATGAACTACACTATATTAGGAAATATTATTTGGGGTGAAATTTCTCTTAGAGTTATGTAGAATTTTGTTTGACAAAATTTGAAAAGATAGAACTTTCTTAACGTTTGGTAGTCCTGAAAAGGACTGTTTTTTCGAAGATCTGTATTTTTTCAACCTCTTCGTCTATCTCTCGCAGCCTCGAACTCATTAATTAGCATGATAAGTAGTGCTATCTCATGACGTATCTGTCGTCGACGAAACCAATCTTCTATCCAGTTCAGTATTGAGTAATATGCCACTGATCCAAACATGAACATGCAAAACATTTTTATTCTCGAGTATTGAGAGGTAAAAATGATTAAATGAGAACTTGACCGGCTTTCTTTATACGTTTTTACAGATGGAATGACCTACTTTGACTCAGAATTAACGTTAACCAATCGTTAGTTTCGTTATATTCTCTTTGAATAAGTAAAAGATAGTTGAAAACAAGTCTATACGTTCCGGTAGGCTTCAAGACTTTCTGATGAACTTAGTCTTTTTTTTGATAAGTTGAAGAAAAATTACCTTTTTTCTTAAAATCAGAATTGACTTGGTCTGACAATTTGAAGAGAAAGATAAAACTTTCTTGGTGTATGTTAGCCCTGAAAAGGGCTGTTTTTCACCATTCTCTGTAATGAAATTAATTTAACTATCGGTTAACTTAATTTCAAAACTAGAGAAAAGATCGAGGACTCTAAACCTCCTCATCTGAATCTTCGGGGAATAGCTCACGCCGAAGTTCGTTGATTTCTTCAACTTTGGTTTGGACATACTCATTATACATAATGAGTACTCCTTTGATTGAACAAAGTTGAATTTTTAGATTATACTGTACGGCTCTGCTTTTACACTTATCATATCGTTTTTCTATCCCACTCAGACGAATTTTAAGCAATTCGATCTGTTTGCATCCCTTTCTAAGGCGTCGCTCTGCTTCAAGCAGTTTGAACCGTTTGTCGAGAGTCTTCATTTTTGAGCTCTGAGAGGGAAAAACTGATTAAAAAGAAAAATAGCCCCGTCTTTTATAGGGTGGTAGAGGAATTGACCTACTTTGACTCGGAATTAATGTTATCCAATCGTTAGTTTCGTTATATTTCTTAATTCAGAATTGAGTTGAACTGACAATTTGAAGAAAGTAGAAAAACTTTCTTGTTGCATGTTAGCCCTGAAAAGGGCTGTTTTTGATGAAGATTCATCCTTCACTGGTTGCGATCGAGTTGTTCTTCTTCTTCAAACTGTACCACAATGAAAGCTTGACAGCAATGATGACACCAAATCACTACACCATAGTCTTCATCATAGTCATAGAATCCCTCATCTGGTTCTGGACAATTGTGCTTTTCTCCAAGATGGTGTAGGATATGAAAGCATTTTCCACACTCTATTGCACATGGTCTATCACACTGTGGACAATAAGGAAAAAATATAAGCATTTTTTCTCGTCTTGGTATACTTTTACGATTTCTTATTCGTGCTACTCGAGAGAAACGAGAGTCGAATGGTTATAGGAAAAGTTCACTGAATTTTTATAACTTGATGAAGGGGATTGACCTACTTTTTTCTGACTCAGAATTAACGTAGACCAATCGTCAGACTCGTTATATTCTTTTTGTAGAAAAGAAATGGCGGGAGTGGTAAAAACGGTTGATCTTGGCGGGCGTGGGGAAAAACGACGACTCTTCGGATAGGACTTAGTCTTTTTTTTGAGTCTGATGCAATCAATCTTTCGATCTGAGAAATACGTTTGTGGAAATTGACAATTTGAAGAAGTAGTCTTTCTGGGAATTGGTTGGCTCTGAAAAGAGCCCTCAATCCTAAAAGAAGGAGAGAGTGGTTCTTTAAAAAAGAACCATTTTTATCCATTATACAGGATATGCCATGATGATAGAAAGATCTTTATACTTAACTACGTCCGGCAACTCAAATCCATCATAGCAGGCGACGACTTTACAAACATACGCCTCTTTACCATCTGCATCTTTTCCGATTTCAACAGGAAATTTCATTTAAAAAATTATCTTGTTGAAACCTTGCAATTTAATACTATCACTATGTTCTACAGTAGATTTTACCATTTCATAAATTTCTGAGACGGAAAATCTTCTAGAGAACAAACTAGGCTGAGATTCATCCAAGTATCGTTCTGCATCAAAATAATGTTTTCTAATGAAATGCTCATGATTGAAGTACTTCTTATAGCGTAAATATTGCCCGCTATAATAAGATTGAGGCGGGGTACCAAAACCTTGTCTCACGGACATATCGCTAGGATAAAAAAAGATAGAGAAAGAATAAAATATAGGAAAATTTTTGCCAGCATTTTATAGCTTGGTAGGGGGGATTGACCTACTTTTGCTATGGAATTAAGAGCACGAACGGGGGCGAGAGCATGTAGATAGAACATAACGTACTATATGATCTCACATAGAATGTGCTGATCTAGCTACATTTTTTCTAAGCCTGAACTTTTTGGGGGAAGAAAATCAAAACAGACGACCTTTTTAAAATCATTTCTTTATTCATTCAAAACTTCTTAACAATATCATTAAAAACAAATGTTCTAACACTATATTTTATATATACAAAGACATTTTATATACAAAAGCAATGAAGGTACATTTTATATACAAACCATTGACAATACAGTTTTTATTTACAACAATGACAAAACAATTTTTACAACGCAAATTCACAGATACCTCGATTTTTCCACTTATCTTCATGTTCCACAACAGTTTTGTGCAATTGTTCATTGCCCAAAAACAAACGATATACACTGTCCAATCCACTATATTCACACGTTCCTCTAATTTCAAAGACGTTTTTGAATACTGCTTTTGTCGACAGAGTTGAAAGTACGATTTTTTCTGTGACATCTCTATCAAATAGGAGATAGCCTTCCATGATATCCACTCCTTCTGCATTATCTCTTGATTTTGTATACCGTAAGTAAAAGTTAAACAGGTGTGATTTCATTTTCAGTAGATTCAGATAACTTTCTTCTGGTCTTCCTATGATAATGAATCGCCATCGACTTGTGGCTTGCAACTTCTTAGCGAAATAGTCACTTATCCACAAACAAGCTGTCAAATAGCCTTTGATAGTGGTATCGAAATCTGACTCAGTCACCAGCATTGCAATAAAGTCGTGCATGCTATACATTTTGCAGGATGTCTCTCCTTTTGCAACTCCCTTGTGCAATTTATCTATCCAAAGTTTCACACAGTTGAATTTAAGGCTGAATTGTGTTCGTTCATCGAGTGTGTGCAGCTGGATGAAATCTCTATAAACTTTTTCACGTAGTTCTATCGGCAAAGGCAGCATTTCACTTGACATGATTTTCACTTTTTTGATAGAACCGTCTTACTTTGGTTGTTCACTTCAAGTCAGTGTAACATGGTGTTGTTCCTTACAGTTATTTATACCCTCAAAACTTATAGGTCATAGAGTGCAGTATCGTTACAATGTGAATTCACAGATACCTCGATTTTTCCACTTGTCTTCATGTTCCACAATAACTTTATGCAATTGTTCATTACCCAAAAACAATGGGAATTTGCTGTCCATTTCACTATATTCACATACTCCACTAGATGGATAAACATATTTTGAAATATCTTTTGTCGAAAGAGTTGAAAATACGATTTCTTTTGTGACATCTCTATCAAATAGAATATAACCTTCCAAGGTATCCGCTGTTTCCTCACCGTCTTGAATGGATCCTCTTTTGTAGCGTAAGTAAAAGTTAAACAGAACTGATTTCATTTTCAGGACGTTCAGAAAACTTTCTTCTGTTCTTCCTACGATGATGAAACGCCACTGACTTGTGGAATCCATTTGTTTAGCAATATAGTTGTCTTCCAACAGACAAATTGCTAAATAAGCTTTGAAAGGGAGATCGAAATTCGTATCGTCCCCCATCATCACAATAAAGTCGTGCATCCTATACAACTTACAGGATGTCTCTCCTTTAGCAACTCCCTTATGCAATTTGTTTATCCAAAGATTCACACATTTGAATTTAATGTCAAACTGTAGTTGTTCATCGAGCGTGTGCAGATGGATAAAATCTGTATAAACTTTTTCACGTAGTTCTATCGGTAAAGGTAGCATTTCACTTGACATGATTTTTTCACTTTTTTGATAGAATCATCTTACTTTGATCGTTCACTTCAAAACAGTGTAACACGATGTTGTTTCTTACAGATATTTATACCCTCAAACTTTTATGGCCATAGGGAACAGTATCAGTATCGTTTACAATCACTCTTTTGGTGTATACAGAGCGAAAGGTTTTTGTCTGTGGTTCACTGGTCACTGTTCTGTCTTTATGTCTTTTGATTCTACAGTCATACTGAACTTTGATTTCTACTGTACGATCCAAAGCACATTTTGAATAGGTGTCGAAATTTACCATCTGATTTGTATTGTAATCCAAAGTAATTCCCTTGACTTTACATTTGCTTTTTTCTTTTCCATCTTTTGTTCTCATTTTGTAAGCGTAATTCTTTGGGCCTAATCCTCTGAAATGAGTTATTCTACAATCAGGTTCTTCATCGGTCCATTTTCCTAGCCTACTGTTAATGATGGGAGGATTCCACAATTCAGGATCATGTATGTACATACAACTATCTGTATCGAAATACAGAACTCTATCCCCCAGCCTTTCAAGAACACTGTACAGTTCCAACCTTGCATAGGCTGTTACGTAGGATGACTCAACTCAAACTCAAAATGAATTTATTATAGTAATATAGGCCGTTGGCCCAGTATACAAAACAACAATAACATACATGTACATTGTTATGGCTACTTGGAAAAGAAATAATAATAATAATTTTGTGTTCGAGTGAAATTCATTTAACATCTTTATCTCGATCAACACTAACCGACGTTAATTTTAGTATAAGCTAAATGTATTTAAGATGCTACAAACATAAAAAGAGAGTATCCGGTAATTGTAGGCTCATAAGTACAAAATGAATGAAACAGTGTTGTCCAAAAACTGCGAAAAAAAAAAAAAAAAAAAAAAAAAAATTAAGGTTGAATTCACAAAGAAAAGTACCAATTCAGACAGGGTGGTTATCAGATCAGACTGCACATATTGTGCTGTCTGATCTTGAAGTGCACCATATACAAAATTTTTACGTCACGCTAGTGACCAATGGATTACAGTATTACAAAAGTGTTATTGAGTAAAAGAAATAAATATGTAATAAATCAGCTGCTATTAATTCCGGATTTGGAGAATTTTATGCACAAATTTGCAGATATTTAATAATTTAGCTTCATTTTGTTCTGAAATAAATCTATGGAACGATTCAATGTTTTCAATATTGCGTTTTCCAATATAGATACTTCTATAATATTCAAATTGTTTACATTAAAAAAATACATGAAATTCATCGTCTATTATTTCAATGAATGATCGTTCATAACAGAAAGTACAAATCCGTTCTTCTTTTACTATATTATTGTGACGACCAAGTTCGATATTTGTTACGTAGGATGCTACAATAACATTGGCTGTCGCATGCGTTTCGACAAAGTCCATCTTTTCTTCATAGTTGACCAAAATGAATGGACACTCGTTGTCAAAGATTTCCACATGCTTTACCGTGTATTTCGGGTTGGTAATCAAGTCGAAATATTTAGATGGTTCTCTGATGTATTTCGTTTTGCTCATGTTTTCACGCTGTGCTAATTTCCCCCAAAGACAGTTCAGCATAATCTTAGCAAATGATCTTTTACCAGGATTTTTTTTAATACATTTTGGATCGAGACGAATCCCTTCGGCTTCCTCATACTCGCGAATGAATTGATCCTTTTCCAAGTCTGTATGACACCAACCGGGATATCCACTGGCTTCTTGCTTGATTTTCAAGAAATTGTCCACATAGCCTTTAAAGAATTGGTCCGAAACAGAGCGGAAATGCCAGATTTCATACACAAACATCAGACGATAACCACAGTCAAGAGCTTTGAACAGTTCAAATGTAACCCAAGTTCCAACCAAAGCTCTCTCTTCTTTTTCATGGTTACAAACGTTTGAGCTTTCTTGTGCACATTTCATACAGAGTGGAAACATCATCTTGTTGTTACAGTGAACTGGAAGAACAGGATGAAAAAAATCAGTTGGGGGTAGAACTTTGCATTTAATAAGGCCTTCATACTGACGAATATTTTTCATATCAATGTTCTCAGGAGTCAAGATTATTGGATGCCCTACAGGATAGGATTTATGTTTGCAGACGTAAGGATACAGTGAGCAAATGTCAATGTACTTGATTTCCTTCTCACTGCTTTCCTCAACATCATAAGCAATTTTTATTGCATTGCATCTGCCTCCAGCTAGACCCTCTCTTGGTTCGATGGGGTCGCAGTTCGGGTATAGACTTTCAATGTTTTTTTTGTACTCTTTATCCTTCTTCATCTTGGCGTCGAATTCATGCTCCCATATGGTCACGACGTTATACCCCATTCTTTTGATGGTTTCTAATCGTTCGATGGTGCTGTTGTACAATTCATCCATTGTTTTTCCATTGATGGGATTGATATATTTTCGATCCTTGAAACATGTCTGACAACCATGAAATAAATCCCCGAGGAATTCATAGACAGTGTTTGAATTGCGGTGAAAACCGTCTACAGTGTATTTCCCTATTTGAAATTCACCACCATTTTTGGCATGTTGAATATGAATCCCATTTTCCATAGCAATGCTTTGAATCCATCGTATTGCTTTCATAGAAAACCGTCGTCTGGTTGGGTCTTTGCTTGAAATGATGGCTATCTGATTTTTTGGTAAATAATCTTTTCGCCAAATCTTGTTACAGGCGCCGGCAATGGTAAACGCCTCTGTGAATGGACAAATTCCACTCTGTTCGATGAACAACTTTCTGAATTCACCACATCCTCGTCTTAGGATATCAACATCCGAACGACAGTACATCTCCATCTCTTTTTGAAAATTGAATTCCTTACCGTTTTGAACTTTGTCATTATACCAGACTATGAATTCCGATCGAGCCTCTTCAGACATTGCATCGGGTTTGTAATAAGACATGTCCAAGTATGGACCGACATAATCCCAGAATTCGTCTGTATTTGCCCAGTGAGGAAAGTAGCCTTTTTTCATTTCTTGAAGTCCAAATGTAGTCGGAAATTTTGCCAGCCCAAAGTTCATGAAACTGAAGGAGTCGATCAAACACACACCGTTCAGTTCTAACTTCAAAATATTATTCCCATTCATGGTCAGTTCTGGTTCTTTCATCCCAACATGGATAATGTGGTTGAGAATAAATTGACCATCATAACCTTTGAGATTATGGGCAATAGCTATGATTCCCTTATGATGTTTTGTAAAGAGCCAACTACAGAAATGACTCAAAGTTTCTTTTCCTTGAAAAATAACTTCTCTTCCTTCTTTGAATTCACTGCATGTGGAACAATAAAAATCAAGTGGTTTATCGATACATCCAGCACAGGCTCGGTGTGCAATACAGTAATTCGGAATATGTATCCCTGTGTTTTGCTGGCATTCGAAATCAAAGAAGATGAACAAAGGCTTTTTGACTACAGAAGAACTCATCGTCGCTGTCATGTTTCATCTTACTCTGGTAAGGCTGAATAAAACAGCGATGAGAGAAGTCAACTATTTTCTTGCAGAGATGACACTTTTTCTTTCCCTTACAGACATGATTTTTCTTTCTGACAAAAAACTGGCCTTCACATTTTGAACAGAGTTTCACTAATTCACAAATGGTCTTCTTCTCTTTACCTTGAAGTGTTTTGTGTTTTTCCAAGCATTCTGCACTGAAAAAACATCTATGACACTTGGAACAGACATACTCTTTTGATTCTGATGGACATTTTCCAGTACGAAAGCAACCTTTACAGATCTTTGAGCAAACATGGTCTTCCCGATTCCTGTAACGCATATCACAGAACTCACAATAATAACCACAATCAAGAAATGCTGTGATGGATTTGATGTAGTCATAGTGTTTTTGATGAAAGTACAAATGTATGATTTTACTATTATCTTTCACTTCTGGATGTTCAAACACTTTCTCCAATCTCGAATGCTGTTGATGGACTTTAATAACATAGTCTTTTTCATATAAGAAATCTTGAATTTTTTTGTATTCTTCAGGACCTACAGGATGCGTCGACGAAACTCCAGCTTCATTCATCAATTTCTCGGCTTCAGTCTTTTGAAGTGATCTGTTTGATCTTTTGATGATATCCCATCTTCGATTCCATTCTTGGGTGTTTTCACGTTCATGGTGATAAATCCCCACAACAACAGCTCTTGCAAAACATAGATGATCTTCATTATTAATTTCAATAATCGATTGTTTCTTCTTTGCGAAAACTTTTGAATCCAATACTTCTGTACCCCTAACTCTTTTGCCACTTCCACTTGGGGGTACCGTATGTGTGATATCGAATGTCATGCAACCATCGTTCAAGACGAATTCCTCATTCGACTGTAGAACTTTTTCAATCTCGTCCAATATAGTATGACTCTCCAACTCCTCCACATATAGAAAGGGAATATGAATCCCCATATCCAATGAACGGTGGTTGATGGTAATTCTGATCATATCCCTCGATTCAGCCTTTAAATTTTGAACGATCTGTTGGATAACATCGTCGAATAAGACAGTCAGTTGTTGTGGTTGTAGCTCATCGAATTTCTTAAAAGACGCCTCCAATACATGGGAATCTGTATTGAATTTTCTTGACTTCTTTTTTCCCACTTCTTTTAAGACGTATAGACTTTTCATATCCAAAGATTTTTTGTCTTCACTTTCTTCTTCCTTGGGTAAAAATGGCTCAGCATGACTTTCTTCTTTCAAAGATTTTCTGTCTTCTTCTTCTTTCAAAGATTTTTTGTCTTCACCATCACTTTCTTCTTTCAATGGTAAACTTTTTCTCTTTTTGGGTGAAAATTTCTCATCATCGGTTTCATCATTACTGCTACTGTCTGGGTAGACTAGGATTCTTTTTCTTTTTTTGGCCGGCAGTAATTTTTTTCTCTTTTTCAGCATGGGCTGAATTGTTTCATCGTCACTTGTACTGTCTGAATAAGGTACTAGTCTTTTAGACATTGTTTTATGGGTAATTATAACTCAGACAATGACACAAAACTCAAAAAATCCTAGCTTTTTTATATCTTTTTCAGGCCAGATGTGTATAAAAAGAGGTGTTACGACTGAAAGCTTCATCATTCTTCGGAAAGATTTCAAACAGGACAACTGGTAGAAAAATGAGTGGGTTCAAGCTACAAAGTACAACACCAAAGAGAATGTACCTGTATGTTAACCCATACACTCACGATTATGAGATCACCAATATACCGTCAAGATATCAAGTCTACCATACTGGGAACTACGTGGGATCATTTCTATCCCACCAACATTTTGCAGAAAAAGATGTCTATCGTATCACCAGAGTCCTGGATCAAGCAACATTCGACAAGCGCCATGGGGTGAGTGATATGACAACTAATATCTGTTTTACATGCAATAGATCAGGACATTGGGCTAGACAATGTCCAGAAAAAGAAAAACTGATGTGGAGATTCGTCTCTGTCTTCGTGGACCCCTACAGTCACGATGTTAAAATTTCGCCAACAATGGAAACCGGTAGTGAATTCCAACATATGAAATACGTTGGAGCTCTATTATCCTATAAAGTAGGCGAAAATAAATGGAAGACAAGATCGTCACAGACTACAACTTCATCGACTGGAAATCAGATCGAACAAGAGATCGAAAATATGGAGCATGATAACACAGAAATCAACGACACAGAAATCTGTAGAATTCAAGTAGAAATACATGATAAGCCGCAACAAAACTTGCAACAAAGCTCCCAAAAAAATAAACTTTCTTCAGAGGATACTCTTATACTCGATCAAAACAACGAGCCCCCTTCACTGTCTGGAGAGGCGCAAAACAACGAACAGAGGTCTCAAAAATCTTCAGGATCTGAAGAAAAGAAAATCAACGAGAAAATCAACGAGAAAAGAGAAAAGAAGAAGAAGAACTGTTTCTTCTGCAAAACAAAAAAACATGGTGCAAAAATTTGTCCAGATATTGTGTTGAAAAATAACAATGACGAACACAATGATGGAAACAATAAGAGGAAACGCAAGAGTGAATGTGAACCTGACATCCCAAAGAAAAAAAGAAAAACGTGCCTGTAAAAAACATTTTTCAAAGAACTGTTTCAAAGAACTGTTTTCAAAGAACTGTTTCAAAAAAACGATTCAATTATTTCTACAGTCAATGTTTCATTGTATATATTTTGTCAGTTCAATGTTTTCATTGTAATGATTATTGTACAAAAGTTTTAAATAAAAAGTTTTAAATAAAAGATATAAAAACATATAGGACTTGACTTTTTTGTTTTTGACAATTTGAAGAAAGTAAAAACTTTCTTGGTATTGGGTAGCCCTGAAAAGGGCTGTTTTAAAATTAAAGAGAACGTATTCTTCACCATTTCAATGAAGGATACATTCTCATTAATTTATTCTGCCAACCGCGATGCTCTGTTGGCGGTATCAGTTCTGATAAGTCTGGGTAAATATTACCCATCTTAACGATTGGGGTACGAGTATAAAACTCATACCCTCGTCTTGCAAAGAACTCCCGAAGAGCTTTATGGTTTAGTCTCTTCCTTTCTTCTGCCTCGTCTTCTTTCTTTTCCATGGCTTCTTGTTCCCATTTCTCTTTCATCTCTTTCTTATTCTTCTTGCCGCCAAACAGCCCACAGCAAAATTTCGATAACTTCATCGTGAAATGAGTTAATACAAGAATAAAAATGCCGGCTCTTTTATAGCTTGACAGGAGGATTGACCTACTTCGCGTTAAAATTAAAAGCGCGAACGTGGGCGAGAGCATGTAGATAGAACATAACGTACTATATGATCTATCTACAATGTCTAAGAGTATCAGCTCCAAAAAAAATGTAACGAAACTAACGATTGGTTAACGTTAATTCCAAGTCAAAGTAGGTCAATCCCTCTACCAAACTATAAAATCAATGAACTTCTTCTATAGTCATTCGACTCTCGTTCTCTCGAGCAAGACGAATAAATCATAAAGTAACCAAAGCGAAAAAAGAATTCAAAAAATATGGAACAGATAAACCATCAAATAATTGACGCTCTCCAAGACTATTTAAATGCTGGTGAAGACCTGTTGGTATTAAGAAGACAACTCATAGCAGTTCAAAGACACCTAGAGCAGATAACACAACCATACAGAGAACTTGGAGAAAAATTACTTGAGCTGTTTATGCAGACACCAACTCCAGACCTCATATTAGTTGACGTCGAACTCGGGAGAAAGATCACCACGAAGGATGGGACAGTGACAATTACAAGAAGAACTGGAAGTTGTCCCATTTGTCATGCGAATTTTGGTTGCTGTCATTAGACGAGGAAAAAAGACAGTCTAATTTCCAAAAAACAGTCCTTTTCAGGACTAACCAAACCTTAGAAAACCTATCTTTAACAATTGTCAATTTTGCAGATGTGTTGTTGTACTTTTTTGCAGAGAGAAAAAACTTATTCGCGATAAAAAACTTTTTTAGTGATAGAAAATCTTACAGAGAGAAAAACTTTTTTATCGATAGAAAAAATTTTTCGAAATAAAAAATCTTGCAGAGAAAAAATTTTTACGATTAAAAAAATCTTACAGAGAGAAAAAACTTTTTACGCTTAAAAATTTTTTATCATAGAAAAATTTCGGATAAAAAATTTCGGATAAAAATTTTTTTACAATTTAAAAAAGTTTTGCAGATTAAAAACTAGGGACGAATAAAACTAGGGACGAATAAATCTAAGATCGGCTAAGTCTAGACGAATTGATTTCCGGGAAATGTCGGAAAAAACCCACATTCAGATCATATAGTCAGACAATGTCTAAAGATCATACTGCTAGGAGGCAAAGAAAAAGACTAAGTCCAACGGTAATAGAGAAAGATTGAGACGAACAAAAGACGGAAAAAAGACTAAGTCCAACGGTAATAGAAAAAGTTTAAGGCGAATAAAGACGGAAAAAAGACTAAGTTCAACGATGCTCTCTGCCTGAATCAGTGTGAGGAGGGAAAATAACCCATACCGTGGAAAAAAAGACTAAGTCCAACGGTAATAGAGAAAGATGGAGACGAATAAAGACGGAAAAAAGACTAAGTTCAACGATGCTCTCTACCTGAATCATCGTGAGGAGGGAGAAATAACCATATCGTGGTGAAAAAAGACTAAGTCCAACGGTGATAGAGAAAGATGGAGACGAATAAAGACGGGAAAAAAGACTAAGTCCAACGATGCTCTCTGGCTGAACCAGCGTGAGGAGGTGAAATAGCCCATATCGTGGTGAAAAAGACTAAGTCCAACGGTAATAGAGAAAGGTTAAGACGAACAAAGTCGGAGAAAAAAGACTAAGTCCGACGGTAATAGAGAGAAAGAACAGCCCTCCAAAAAAAAAAAGACTAAGTCCAATGATAGGCTCTGCCTGAACCAGGCTGTTTGTTTACATTAGCCGGAACTACTTTTTAATCCAATTGTGAAAAAAGACTAAGTCCAACAAGGGTCTTTGCCTTGATCCAAGCTGAAAAGGGGAAATAACCCATCGATTTTTGGCGGGAAAACGTCTCGACCAATCAAAACGCTTGTTTACGTTTGTTTACATCAGCCGGAACTATTTTTTTTAATCCAATTGTGGAAAAAAAGACTAAGTCCGACGGTAATAGAGAGAAAGAACAACCCTCCAAAAAAGACTAAGTACAACGAGGGTTTCTACCTGAACCGCCTGCCGGAACTACTTTTGTCCGAGGTCTACCCTCCCGAACCTAGTAGCGGACTATTTATAATTGTATTCCTGCGTCGCGGAAACCGAATCACACCCAAATCTGCAGTGATGCGGCTTTTTTTCTCCTCGGGAGGGTAGACCTCGGACAAAATTCCTCTCAGGGAGGGTAGACCTCGGACAAAAAGGCGAGTGTCCAGGACTCTGGAGGGTAGACCTCGGACGCTGTCCGAGGTCTACCCTCCTATACTACTTACATGTACCTATTACTTACTATCATTAACAGTTATTGTTTGTAATCATTGAAAATTAAGGATATTTATTGATAACACATTTTTTTTTGTGATTGGACAATTTGTACCTGTTATTCAATAGATCTTATAAACATTGACAGTTTTTTTTTTTTTGCCCTAACCACAACCCTCGTGTTTTCACATCAATGTTACACTGAAGAAAATGAATAGCGCTTTGTTATTCGCTGGTATTTGGCAACGAAATAACTTGGTTGGCGTCCGCACTGTCCGTAGATGGTAGTCTTATCCTAAACTGCATTAGACAAACACACAAAGAGAAACCCTTAAAATAAAACGATTCGAGCCACTAGAAAAACATGACATTTCAGAGCAATATATTTACATGTTAATCTATAACTGAAATATGAAATACTGCAAATTAAAGAGTTGTAAGAATCAAGTTAAAAAGAAAAACTGAAAGAAATGATTATCACAAAAGAACTAGCTAAGGTTCGTCAAAATATAATCAAAATCGAGGAGAGTCAGAAGATCAGGCTGCACATTCCATTGTGTGATCCCAGTTTACACCACCTGCAGCTCAAGAGAAATTGCATATATATGCCTTGATAATTGTTGTGTGAAATTGTCGGGGAACATTGTACAGATCTGTCGGGGAATTGCCTTGTCGGGGAACTGTTTTGTTCCCGCAAAGGTGAAGGTTGTCGCTATAAATAGACACAAGTAATAAATCTCAGGACATCTTGAAAGGCATATAAAGAGGTTTTCGCTTGAAAATACCTTGAGAAAGAGACAACCTTATCTATTTCATACTTAATATGTTTTGGGTCAAGTTTTGTCGGTTCAGTCTTCCTAGAAGAGCAAACTCTCACAGTTGAACAATTGAGCCTACGACGCAATTTCGCTCTTTGACCGAGCACCCGTGCCGTTCGACATTGCCTTTCCCTTGTCATTGATCGATTTTAAATCAGAAAAGGGTATGAGGGCTGAAACCTAATTAATGCACTTTAAGCGAGTAATTTGGCCGATGAAAAAGAATCGTCCTTAGTTTTATCATTAACTGTTGCCGTATATAGCGGGGCTTCGTAGGCACACACGCCAGACGACATCCAGATATGCAAATTATTCTCGGGTGCATGGAAAACTCGAATTTTACTTCGAACCGTATTTCACCGAATTTCATCTCTTGATACCGTATTTCACCTCTTATGACCATATTTCACATCGAATAATGAATTCTTCGCCATGGCGATTCACATTTAGGTAATTTACTATGTAAATATAGCTTACACGTAAAAAAGAAAATCATTTCAAAAGAAGTTACATGTAGTTCTAAGAAACCCTAACAAATTATTGTTATAATAATATATTTTCCAGAAAATTAGCATAAAATTATGCTGTTCAGAAATATATTTCATTTTAGGTCAAAAGTTATCACTACGGCAATAAAATTTGTCATACTTGGGTGAAATACGGTCATCAAGAGGTGTAATTCGGTGAAACCCGGTTCGAAGGGAAATTCGGTTTTTCCATGGACAGATTATTCTCGATATCTATATTAATGTGAAAGTTCAGTGTTCGTGTATCCCAGAGCAGGACACAATTATTTCAAATATTTACGAATTTGAATACTTGGGCTGTACGGGACGTCTTCGATATATCAGAAAATTTAGCAACTGAAAGTTATGTACGATAGAAGCATTGAGGATAATGCAGCATTACAAGTGAACTACGCAACGTCTCGCAAACCGGAAGTCTGGACAGGAAGCAGTACAAGGCCGGAGGCATGCTTACGTCACCCCATGAATCAGGATGATGATAATGAGAGCCTGGTGACTCAAAAATTGATATAAGAGCCTAACCCATCATGCCCAAACATCGTCATAATATTTGTGCCAGTTTTTTTTTTTTATTCTTTCTCTGATAACAATTTACTTCTTCGTTCAAAACACAGATAAATACAGAATATTATTTTGATGAGTGTTGTCAGCTGCCTACATATGGACCTAGTCTAGGAAGCAAAGACATTGCGCCCATACAGCACAATACGCGAGTGCGTAATGTGAAAAAAGGGAACATATAGGCGTTTTGTCACTGTAGAGGAGAGTCGATCCTTGGTTACCGACTGTCTCTGCCAGAGTGGCTACCTCTGGCTAGTAACCAGTATTTTCTCTTTTACACACAATGTCTTCTACCCTTTCAAATTCTAATTTTGACGCCTGCGAATGCTTTCAATTAAGGAAAGTCTGAAATTTTGACGTCTGGTAAGGCGTTAAAAAGTCTTCCTGCCAGCTAGACGTGATAGGTACAAGTGGCACTGTATCAACTCTTTACCAAACGACAAAAACTTAGACTGGTCCAAATTGAGAGCATTTGCAGACGACAAAAAATATTTGCCTTTGAAAGGGTAGAAAAAGCATTGTAGAGGAAGGAGAAAATGCTGGTTACCGGCATTTTCTCCTTTTCCCACAATGTTTTCAAAGGCCCCTTTTCTCAAGGTCGTTAAAAGGTCGTTAACACTTAAGCTGCTAAATAAATGAAACGTACATTTCTACTCCATACTTAAAGCCCAAACCTTGCGATTTCAAAGTTGATTTCACCGGACAGAATTTACCGTATCGGACGGTGTAGATCAAAGATCAGACTGCACGTTCTGTGCAGTCTGATCTTGATCTACACTGTCCGCAAAAGGTCAGTGAGTCGCGATTAGTAGCTTAAGGGTTAAAACTCGAGATTGTGTGGTATTGTATCAAGAGATCGATGATTAGTCATCGAAAAAACCCGGAATTTTCGCATTTCCAACAGCCTGGCGATTGTCAAAGCAGAGTTCTATAGTGCCATTGTTTTAAGTCGACCCGAGAATCTTATTTTATAATGAAAGTCCAGTATTCCTTATTTTTTCCCTTGTCTTATTTTTGAGTCTTTTGAGTCAAGTATACAAATTATTGCTGATTCAGTTGCAGTCTGAGAGGAAAGAAAAAGAGGGGGTGACACTACCGAGTGTATTCCACATCTAGTTCTAAATCACGACGGAAAACGATTTCTGACTGGCCAAACCACTGGGTTTAGCGAATCAAAATTGGTATCGCTTTGAAACTTTATTAGCGAAATACCGGTACAAGTTTTGATTGGCCAAAATATTAGAAATCTGAATTTGTGTTCGCTATAAACTTCTTGAGAGAGACACAATTTCTGATTGGCTAAACCGTTGGGATTTGGTTTGGTCAATAACAATGGTGATCCTTTGAATTCATGAAATTCTTGAGAATTAGATTCAGAACACAATGTAGATTGGTTGTTGAACTCTTTCGCTACCAATGACGACTTAACTGGCTTTTGCGGATGGCATAGATCAAGATCAGACTATACAAGACTTGCAATCTGATCTGTTATCTACACCATCCGCTACCCGATACTGAACTATGACGTAAGTCATATTCAATAGCAGTGGAAAATCTTTTTTCGGGCCTCGAAAAAAAGTCGAATTTCTTAAGTTGGTAGTAAAAGAGTTAACCCTTGGGCTGTTAAGTGCGCCTCGAGCCGCTTTTCCGGACAGTGTAGACCAAGATCAGACTGCACAGAACTTGCAGTCTGATCTCGGATCTACACTGTCCGATACGGTGAGTTTTTCCAGCAAAAAGCACTTTGTAATGGCAATGTTTCGGTATACTTCTATTGGCCGGATATCTTTTTTCTATATTTAATAGCAGCTTAACCCTTTACCACACAATCCCGACTTTTAACGAAAGAATCCTTTTAAAAACAAGGTGGAAAAAGGAGAAAATGCTGGTAACCAGCATTTTCTCCTTTTCCCACCATGTTTTCTACCCTTTCAAAAACATATTTCAAGTTTTAAGTCACACTTATTTTGTCGTCTGCAAATGCTTTCAATTTGGACTAGTCTTAAATTTTGTCGTTTGGTAAAAAGTTACGTAGTTAACACGTTCTCAGATAATGATTGATGTCGTCTGAAAAAGCTGTTGTCTCCCTATGCCGTGAATAAGGTGGCAGATGCCTAAGTTTCTTTCTGTCGGTTTAGATCAAGATAAGACAGGAGCCTTTTGCAACCTTGAATCTACATTGTTCGATATTTTGTTGCATATCCTTAATAAATCTCATTATCAGGTGCAATCCAGTTGTGTCTCTCTCGGTTGAGTCATTTAACCCTTTACCAAACGATAAAATTTTAAACTGGTCCAAAATGAAAGCTTTTGCAGACAACAAATAAAATGTGGCTCAATTGACAAAATTTGGCCTTGATAAGGTAGAAAACATTGTGAGAAAAGGAGAAATTGCTGGTTACCGACATTTTCTCCTTTTCCCTCAATGTTTTCAAAAGCCTTTCTTCGTCAGGGTCGTTAAAAGAAACAGGATTGTGTGGTAAAAACCGATTAAAGAATGGGACGATTTACTTTTTTGATTTTAGACTTTCAAATTTCAAATGTCAAATTTCAAATGTCAAATTTCAAATGTCAGATTTTTTTACTTTTAGTTTTAAATTCATCGCACGGTGTACCGTATTTTTCCATTAATGTGTGTTTGCAACACCATTTCGATTTTTGTAAAGACTTTTGAGAAGGTTTTAAAAAAAGAGAGGAAATTGCTGGTTACCAGCATTTTCTTCTTTTTCCACAATGTTTTCGAAAGCCGTTTTCCTCAAAGTCGTTAAAACTCGGGATTGTGTATTAATGCATTAAGGGATCGATATGGCTGCAGTATAATTCCATTTTCAAAAAATATTAGTCATCGAAAAATCCCAGAATTTTCGCATTTCCAGCAACCTGGCGAGTGTCCAAAGTAGAGTTCTATAATTCACAATGTTCTAAATTTACCCGAGAATCTTATTATATTAAAATAAAGCCAGAATTCAAATGATGTGCCTTTTTTGTTGTCTTATTTTTGAGTCAAGTATACGAGTACGTAAGTGCTGATTCACGACATGTTGCAGCCTGGAACGGGGGGTCGGTGAAACAGTATTGAGTGCATTCTACATGTAGTTCTTAATCTCGGAGGAACACGATTTCTGGTTAGTTAAACCATTGGGTTTAGCGACTCAAAAATGGTATTCCTTTGAGAAACTTTTGAACGAACGCGGTTTTAGAGTGGATCAACCATCAGAAATCAGCAACAATTTTGATTTGGTTAAACCAATAAGAAATGGTAATCCTTTAAAATTCATGATCATTCTTGAGATTTAGATTTAGAACACAATGTAGATTGGTTGTTAAACTCTTTCACTACCAATGACGACTTAACTGGCTTTTGCAGAGGGCGTAGATCAAGATCGGACTGCACAAAACGTGCAGTCCGATCTTTGATCTACGCCATCCGCTACCCGATACTAGACTATGACATAATTCATCTTCAATAGCAGTGGAAAATCTTCTTTTGGACCTCGAAAAAAAGTTGAATTTCTTGAATGAAAGAGTTAACTCTAAGGCTGCGAAGTGCGAGTGTGTAGATTAGGATCAGACTGCGCAAAACGTGCAATCTGATCTTGGATATATACTGTCCGATACGGTATTTTTAAAACGCAACATTTGGGTGTGTACTATTGAGTGAGAATTTTCATCTATTTAGCAGTTTACTACGTTTCCAAATCTTGAATAAGCTGTTGTCTTCCCATGACGTGAATTAGGTGGCAGATGCCTAAGTTTCTTTATGTCAGTTCAGATCAAGATCAGACAGCAGCATTTTGCAGCCTTGAATCGACATGGTCCGACTTAGACTATGATGCAAAAAGAGCTAAATCAAAGGACTCAAAGTCCTAGAATAAGGATTTGTGGAGTGACATAAAGTTGTAACATGTTGTAATAAAAAAAACCCTAAAATCACACGCAACACATGTGCAATCATTTTAAAAATGATAAAAGTAAAGTGTTACGGGAAATGGATATTTTTTGGTCAAAATTTAGCAGGAGGTAGGGGAGAGTGCAGATCCAAGATCGGAATGCATGCTCTGTGCAATCTGATCTTGATCAACGCCCTCCGCAAGAAAAAAGCTTTTTAAACCACCATTGATTATGAAAGAGTTAAATTCCAGTCGAAATTGACCGAGAAATTCATTTATCTTCGAGAGATCGGCTGATAACAGGTTACATTTCCGTTAACCCACTGGCTGCTAAGCGCGACTCAAGGATTGATTGATTGATTGATTGTACGGTGTTTAACGCCGTTTTCAACATTACTTCAGTTATATCACGGCGGCCAGTGCACCTATCCATGCTTTCCTGGAGTTTCTTTAACCAGTACTCCGCACAATATTCTTTCCAAGCCACTGGCTGCTTTCCCACATAACCATCGTCGAAACAATGGTCAGCGGTAAGAGAGGAATGAATCCTGTCGCGATGACTATCATCAATTCTTGGAAAGAAATTGGCCAAGCCGGGGATCGAACTAGCGACCTCCTGTTCTAAAGTCTTGTGCGCTACCGACTGAGCTACCGTAGCTTGGCGCGACTCAAGGACCTTTTGCTGTCTGATCTGGGATCTACACTGTCGGATAAGGAGTTATCTCTCCCCCCCTCCCTACAAAAAAAATTGAAACAGCAATATTTTGGTTTTTACCATCAGTTAAAGTTTCATTTCACTTATTTAGCGGGTTAAGGGTAAAAACTTCACGTATAATCTCACTGCCAAAGTTTACACTTATCTACATTGAGAGCAAGTTGCAGAAATACAAAACCTTAATGAAAATAAGATGAAGATATATTGGCCATGGAAGAATAGAAAACACTATGTGAAAAGGAGAATATGCCGGTCGTTAGTATATTATCAGCTTGTTGCATTGTTCCGACCTTCTTTCGCCGATGTACCAGCGGTCTGCATCATGATGTCATATAATTAGTTTATTTGTTTAGTTTATCTGGTTTAATTGGTTGAAGTTAGCTGTAATATGATGCAACTATTACTTAAGAAAACAAAAAAAAAAACCCTAACAATTCTACGTGGAGACCGGATTCTGTTTTGCAGCTAATCATTTCCTGCTACATTTTAAACAACATGGCGTGCAACACACGAAAAGGGGCCTTCGGACATATGCGTAAAAGTGTATCGTCCTAGATCAGCCTGTGCAGTCTGTGACTAATTCGAGACGACACTTCCCGTTTTTGTGCGATTTTCTGTTTCACGAAAGTCTACTGTATATAAAAAAAAAAAAAATCTTATGTAGTCGTAAAGTGCCGTCTCGGATTAGCCTGCGCGGACTGCGCAGGCTAATCCAGGACGACACTTTACGCAAACGTTCGAAGGTCTCATTTCGCGTGTTGCGGGCCATTATTATAGGCCTATAAGAAGTTCGAGAAGCGTTTAAAGTGGCGCGTTTGATGAGCCCCGTCTGCTTCTCGATCAATACAAACTTATAATCTCATGGCCAAATTTTAGACTCATCTGTGTTGAAAGCAAGTTGCAGAAATACAACCTTAATGCAAATAAAATAAAGCTATATTAGCCATGAAAGAATAGAAAACACTGTGGGAAAAGGAAAATATGCTGGTCGTTAGTTGCAGACCGGATTCTGTTTTGCAGCTAATCATTTCCTACCACAATGTGTACCTACATTTAATATAAAAAAAAATTCGAAAATGGCGCGTTTAGTAAGACCCGTCCTGCTTCTCGATCAATACAATTCATATCAATGGAATTCTGCCAAACCATCTGATAAAAAGATGGATAGGTTGACGTTCCACGTACGGAATATTTTGTTGGGAAATAAAAGAATCGAGATCTAATAACTTTCCAGGTAAGACAAAATGATTCTATTGTTTTGTTCCTATTACACTTATCGTTTGTTGATCTATTTTCTCGTTGTTTCTGTAAGAAACCTGCTGCAAGTGATTTTTAACCCTTAAGCTGCTGAATAAATGAAAGGAAAATTTCCACTCAGTCGTAAAAGCACAAATATTTACGTTCTTTACAGTTGATTTCAACGGAAACAAATACAGTAGCGGATAGTGTAGATCCAAAATCAGACTGCACGTTCTGTGCAGTCTGATCTTGATCTACACTGTCCGCAAGAGCGCCCCGAGTCGCGCTTAGCAGCCTAAGGGTTAAACATTATGTAAAATTTGATGAGACTGGGGACATTTATACAAGTGAAAACATAAAAATATAGTGATAGAAGGAAAAATTGCTCGTTATGGGCAATTTCTCCTTTGACCACAATATTTTCCAAAGTAGCCTAGTTGTATAACAGAGAGCTATCCGAACTGCACGATTTTCAGGGCATTATACTACAGATCCGACTAACATACTATTTGCGAACTACATAGATCAAGATCAGACTGCAGTTTTAAATTGATCGTTCAGTGTACCGTATTTTTCCATTAATGATGTGTTTTCTTAACCCTTTGCAACACTATCCCTAGTTTTGTAAAGACTTTTCAGAAGGCTTTGAAAAGATTGTGGAAAGAGGAGAAAATGCTGGTAACCAGCATTTTCTTCTTTTTTCCACAATGTTGTCGAAATCCCTTGTCCTCAAAGTCGTTAAAACTCGGGATTGTGTGTTAATGCATTAAGGGATCGATATGGCTGCAGCATGATTCTCTATCTTGCAAATTAACATTAGTCATCGAAAAATCTCGGTGTATTCCTGTTGACAACATGCCTTGGTTTCTGACCAGAATAATTTAACCCTTATCCTGCTAAATACTCTTTTCCAAATAACAAATTTTTAGACTAGTCCAAATTGAAAGCATTTGCAGACGACAAAATAAGTGTGACTCAAAAATTGAAATTTGTTTTGGGAAGGCTACAAAACATTGTGGGAAAGGGAGAAAATGCTGGTTACCAACGTTTTCTCCTTTTCCCACAATGTTTTCAAAAGGCTTCTTTCTCAGGGTCGTTAAAAGTCGGGATTGTATGGTAGAGGGTTAAATGGAAGCTTTCAAGACGATAGTAAAAAAACAGAATAATGCAATTACAAACTTATTTCTCTGAGAAAAGTATCTTCTTATCGGACAGTGTAGATCCAAGATCAGACTGAACCTTCTGTGCAGTCTGATCTTGATCTACATTGTCTGCCGAAGGTCAGCGAGTCGTGCTTAGCAGCCTAAGGGTTAAGTTTTCGTTTTTTTTTTTCGTAAGTAAAAGTTCATCATATCCCTGCTTCTGCATAACTGAAACAAAAAAAACCCTGAAGAAATAAACTAACTACATTACATTTTGATGCAAAAGGTTAGTGTATAAGCGAAGAAAATCTGAAACAGCCGAACAGGCTGTTAGGCTATAGTGAGCTCATGATAGATAGTCTATTAAACCCTGTCGCGGGAAAAGATGTTCTAAGTTTCTCTTTACCAGACAACAAAATTTCAGCCATGTCCAAATTGAAAGCATTTGAAGACGACAATTTCAGCATGGCTCAAATTGTGCAATTCCTCTTTGATAACGTAAAAAACACCGTGGGAAAAGGAGAAAATGCTGGTAACCAGCATTTTCTCCTTTTCCCACAGTATTTTCAAAAGGCTTCTTTGCCAGGGTCGTTAAAAGGCGGCATTGTGCGGTAAAGGGTTAAACGGTTCGATTTGTGCATGGCTCTGATAAGAGAATGACTCCGGCTTTTCTTATCAGCGGTCAGTCCCCTTACTCCCGAAATACCCTCGACCAATGCATTTTAAAGATACATTCTTACAGCCGGAGAAAGAAAAACACTGTTAAAAGTTGATAGTGTGTAGAATGGCTCAGAATTTATTTAACTGTGACAAGATAGAATAATTATCAAAATATATGATGTAAGGGATAGAGAAACTCAAAGGGTTTGTCCTTATTCACAATTGGAAACGACAATAATGATTTCTTTGAAGGCCTCCAGAAAATGAAATGCATTGTCTACCCGTCGTAATCTGTGCAACCTTGCAACCGTCACGGGCAACAGTTGGCATGAAGATATTAGAATGGTTATAGTTTCATAAAATAAAGATGAAATGGGTTATAAACTGGCTGATAACAAGTATAGATGGATCTATAAATAAATAAATAAAACCAACGCCACGAAAGATAGATAAGATTGTGTAATAGAAAGCACGCCAATCTGACCATCCTCGCCTTTCTACACGTACAGAAAACTTTGTAGAAACAAAGGATCTTAAAACTTTACAGGTAAGAGAAAAGTATTGCATCGGTCTATTCTTTTGTTCTTTGTTGATTTATTTTTCTCGTTGTTGCTGCTGTTATTTGCTGTTCCTTCTGCAACACATATGCAGCAGGTAACTGAAAAAAAAAAACCCTAAAAAAAAAACAGATAATATACTCGGGTCGTCAATACAAGTGAAAACATAGTTTGCAACCTCTCCTTTTGCCATTTTTTGCGGCTTAAGATATATTCTTTAAATATACGAAAAATAAGATCCAGAAGTTCTAGACTTACCTATATTGCTTGTGCCCGCCCGGATCTCAGTGACTAGCGTAGGCCTATCTGACTCGTAACCTGGTAATTTCGAGTTCGATACCCGGTTGGGGCAAACTTTCTTACCGGCAATTTTTCGCCAATCAACTCTGATGCATGTTAGAAAAGTAGTCAGTGACTTGAAAAGAAAGTTGTGTCAGTACTGATGTGAGAAAGCCAGGAAACACATGCGAAGGTGCACTGACCTTCGTGATATGACCTTAGCTGTTAAAAAGGCGTTAAACTCCAAAACAAACAATTCATATTAAGCTATGCTATGTGAAAAGGGGCTTAATGCATCTGCGAAAAGTATCGACCAGGTCAGCCTGTGAAGTCCGCGCAGGCTGACCTGGGCCGAAACTTCTCGCTATTGGTCAATTTTCTGTATGTCAGTGGACCAGTCAAGATTCATTCGGTTGTTAGACACATTGGATTTTATGGATCTATAATGCTGTGATGACTTGCCCAGTATCATGCATCACGGGAGATGCATTAAGCCCCCTTTTGGCAGAGCACGGCTTTATTATATTGATCGTTCTACCCCACAACGCTCGTACTAAATACGAGTAGCAACTGAAATGTCGCTGCTATTCAATTTGCTCCTTCCGCAACTGATTTGCAGCAAGCGACGTTGGGAAACATTCTTGTAAAATAAGGATAAGATTGTAGACGTGAATACAAGTGAAAACATTTTGGTCAAAGGAGAAATTGCTCAAAATGAGTAATTTCTCCTTTGATCAGGATGTCTTAAAAATGGCCTCGATGAATCACTGAGTACTTCGTTGGAGTGGGGGGGTGGGGCAGGGGAAGGGGGGGGGACGTGGGCGAAGCACTGCAGAATCCGACTGACAGTAATATGACGATAGCCATTGCACCTATCCTTGTTATCTTGGAATTTCATCTACAAGTACTTCGGGGTCCTGTGTGGCTCAGTGGTAAAGTGTAAGACTCGTGACCTGGAAGCCCCGGGTTCCTGCCTCAGTGGATCCACTGGGGTTTTCGTGGGAGTGTCCTTGAGCAAGACACCTCAGAGCCCTAGCCTAGTACTGGTGGAACCCAGGAAATACGTGATATGAAAGCGGCGTGAAACACATTTCAGTCATTCAATCATCCTACAAGTACTTTACATAACATTCTGTCCCAAGTCATCGATCAGTGGTAATGCACAGTGCTTGAGATCCAAAGGTCGATAGTATGATCCCCCGGCACGACTAAATTATTTCTTAGTCGTAATTACTTTCTTTCAGGAATCATCATGGCAAACAGACGCGACTGTTCCGGTGCACCACCTCGAGGTGAGTAGAATGTATGACGAGATCAATCAGTGGTCCAAACGCACTGGGCTTGAGATCCAAGGGTCTTAAGCTAGATCCCTGACACAACCAAATTGTTTCCAAAGGTACTTGGTCGACCAGAATCACTTCTCTATCGCTTTTGAAAGTTGTATCGACTACTTCTATACAGGACTTTTTCTTGTGGGGGGGAAAGGGGGAGTTAATCTTCTTTTCTTTAAACCTGACAAAAACAATATGAGCCATACTCTGGCAAAAGGAGGCTTAATGCATCTCCTTTATGTATGATACCTGTCAAGCTATCGCATAATTATGAATCCATAATAGCCACTTTTTTTAACAACCGACTTAGTCATGAGATAAAATGGTCCAATAGCGAAAAGCTTTGGCCCTGGTCATTAAGCCCCCTTTTCACAGAGCATGGCTCATGTATAATTTTCTCCGTTATGCATAAAGAATCTTGACGGTTAAATCGAGTAAGAAAAGTACCATTTTGACTTTCTATGAAAGGGATTGTTGTTATTGCAATCTGTAATACCGTCTATTTCATTTCTCTCTCACTTAATGAAGGTTTGTCAGCTATCGCCCTATGCAATTCAATGAAAAGGGAAAGACTGGAAGATTGAATTGATTACAAAAATCTGCATAGCCCCCGCTTAGCCCTTAATCAAAGGGTTTTAATGACCCTGGGTTAGAAGGTTTCTGAAAATAGCTCTTTTCTCATTTTTCCACAACGTTTATACCCTTTCACAGACTATTTTTCATGTTTGTACAACACTTAATTCGTCGTCTTCAAATGCTTTCTGATGATAGTCATTGCGACAGGATGCATTCCTCTCTCACCGCTGATCATTGTTTCGACGATGGTTATGTGGGAAAGCAGCCAGTGGCTTGGAAGGAATATTGTGCAGAGTACTGGTAACAGAGACTCAAGGAAAGCATGGATAGGTGCACTGGCCGCCACGATATAACTGAAATAATCTTGAAAACGGCGTTAAACACCACACAATCAATCAATCAATAAAAGTCGGGATTGTGTTGTAAAGGGTTATGTCCTACGTTTCAATAGAATTGCTTCAGCTGATATCGCAGTTCAAGTACCCAAACACTTTGCCTAGCCTTATCTCATTTGCATTGACTAGCCCTTAACTCTTTACCACATAATCCCAACTTTTAATAACCCTGAGGAAGAAGTCTTGAAAACATTGTGGAAAAAGGAGAAAATGCTGGTAGCATTTTCTTCTTTTCCCACAATGTTTTCTACCCTCCCCAAAAGAAATTTAAATTTTTCAGTCACTTTTGTCGTCAGTAACTGCCTTCAATTTTGACTAGTCTAAAATATTGTCGTTTGGTCAAGAGTTAAGCAAGTGTAGAACAATATCATGAAAAATATTATTGAATGACCAGTTAATTAGCGTTGGATCTCAAAAGGCCAATGAAAGTCAGATTCTTTTTTATCACACAACTGTAACTCAAGAAATACATTTGCTATAATCAAAAGATCTATATGTGATACATGTACCTACATATTTAGGAATGAGACTGACTCACTGCTTTGAGTGTACAGTCCGTATTGAAAAAGTTCCATAGAAGTTGATATATATCTATTTATTGCAGAATTCAAGATTAAAACAAGACCATGCTTTACAAATAGTATCATTTTTTATTGTTGAACTAAGAGAGAAATTGGTGTATGACATGTTTTGGAAATGTAGCAATTAAATCAAGTTCTGATTGGCTAATACTAGTAGTTTAGCCAATCATTGAAAAGAAATGGTTTAGCAAATCAGAAAATTGCTTTACATTGAAATCAGGAAATTATTGAGAATTTGCTATTTGAGGAATGTTATTAAGAATGGTTGGTGAATACAGGCTCTGGAAGTCTTTATTTACAATGGACTTTGATTACATCTCATCTATTTTTGTTTGTTCTTTTCTGGGGATAATAGATGCCATCATAAACAAACAATGGAAATGGCAAGATGCTGACGGTTCATGGAAAGCTTATCCTAAAGATTTAGACAAATCAATTGAAGCAAGTTACAAAAGAAATCCTAGTGGCACAACTTTGATAACCATTGAAGATAAACAGTAAGTGTATTAACCACAGATTTGTGTGCACTCTATTATGACAAATACTCTGATCAGTTTTCATCAAGATCAATTTGGACTTACAATGTGGCTTCTAAAGTGGATTCAAGAGCCCAATCCAGGGCCTTCTTGGCTCTCTTGTTAACAGTAGTGAAAAACATGGTGAGAAAATAGAACACTTACTTTTTACGAGTTATTGCTCTTTTTCATACCATGTTTTCCAAAAATACCGAAATCAGGGAAGTTGTACACATTATCACTTTACCACACAATCCTGAGTTTTAACGACCTTGAGGAAGATTGCTTTTAAAAAGACTTGCGGAAAAGGAGAACATTTCTCCTTTTTCTACAATGTTTTCTACCCTTTTAAAGACAATTTCCACTATTTGAGTCACATTTGATGTTTGATTTGTCGTCCATAAACTCTTTAGATTTGGCAAAGTTTGTTTAGTAAATAGTTAACTCTTTATCAAACAACAAAAGTTTAGACTTGTCCAAACTGAAAGCGTCTGCAGACTAAATATTCATAAGTGATACAAATGAACCGAAAAAAATCATGGAAAAAGGAGAAAATGCTGGCTTACAGCATTTTCTCCTTTTCCCATGATGTATTGAAAAGCCTTCTTCAGTAGGGTTGTTAAAACTTAGAATGTGTGGTAAAGGGTTAATCGTTATGACCACCATGATGGTTTTTAGACTTTCTGAGAGAAGAAAACACTTATAAAACTTAGTTTCCCACTGTATTTTTCATAGTCCACTTCTATGATTATAGGTACTTTCTAATTGTACTTTGAAAATGCTTCCAAAAAAAAAAAGTCTAACATTTTGTCCCCAGGTAGAGTTAACCATTTACAACACAAACCGTTGTTTTTATGACCTTGAGAAAGCTTTTAAAAACATTGTGGGAAAAGAAGAAAATGCTAGTAGACAGCATTTTCTCCTTTCCCACATTGTTTTCTAACCTTTCACAGACAAATCTCATTATTTATCCCACATTTGCTGTCATCTGCAACTGCAAATTTCTTTGTGTGGTTAAGAGTTGTGATAATTTTTAGTAATATCTGACTTGGTCGTTTTCAGATACAGAATTTCCTTCTCCACAATGGAACAGATGGATATTAATTCCAGAAAAAAGTTTCCTATAGCAAGAACGTAGCATGTACTGGTTTACTATGACAACCTCTGATGCACCTTGCTAAAGAGTAGACAGAGATCAGCCAGCATAGATTGATGTCGTCAGACAAGTTTACTGTATACATAGCATACTGGACCCTTTTCCTGGGCCAGTATTAACCAACCAAATGATTTAGCCAATCAGAAATTGGGTTACTTTCAAATTTAGAATGACTGAGAATATTTTTGAGAATGGTTGCTGAATACAGACTCTAGAGTATCATATATGAGTATGTGGCTTCTCCTCTAATGTACCTTGCTGGGAGAGTAGACTGAGATCTGCCTGCTTGGATAGATGTAATCAGACATGTGTCCTTTGTCATAAATATACTGTTAGCCTGTTTCTTGGTTTATTATAAGCTCTGATATTCTGTGCCAACACAATAGGCAGAGAGATTGATGCCATGTTAACTCTTCACCTAATGACAGGTATAGACTTGTCCAAATTGAAAACTTTTGAAGACAGTAATTTAATGTAAATGTAACTCAAATGATGGAAATTGTCTTTGAGAGGTTAGAAAACTTTGTGGGAAAAGGGGAAATGCTGGTTACCAGCATTTTCTTCTTTTCCCACAATGTTTACAAAAGGCTTCTTCCTCGTGGTCGTTAAACTTCAGATTGTGTGGTAAAGGGTTAAGTTTTGACCTCTTTACGAGATGACAAAACGTAAAATTTGTCCAAATTATTTTACATTACAATTCTTTTTGTATCGTCAGTATCTAGTCAATTTTTCCAGCTGCAGTATTTATTTACTATATTGTTTAAATATCCAACTACTTGACAAATGCAATTTCTTTATGAAAACCCTGTGAGAAAAGGGAGCAGTTGCTGATCAACGAGCAGTTGCTTCTATTTCCTCTCTCTTGACTAGAAAGTTGGTACAAAGTGCAGATAGGGCAAAGCACAAATGGTCAATAGTGCTTTACTGGGGCACTTTATGCAGAATAAGACTGAGACAACAGACAGATCCAATGGAAAAGCTACAGTATCAGCTGATATATTTACCAAGATACCGACTGCTTGTTGCATTTGTCAAAGGGAAGTAAATATGCTACCTATATACACTCCATTTGATGAGGTAGATTCAGTTTGGTGTGAAGTATGACACAGTCTTTAACACTTTACCAAATGACAAAATTTTACACTAGTCCAAATTGAAAGCATTTACAGACAACAAAATAAATATGCCTCAAAAATTGAAAATAGTTATGGGAAGGGTAGAAAACATTGTGGGAAAAGAAGAAAATGCTGTTTACAAGCATTTTCTTCTTTTCCCACAATGTTTACAAAAGGCTTCTTTCTCAGGGTCGTTAAAAGTTGAGATTGTGTGGTAAAGGGTTAACCCATTACCACATGAGAACAAAATATTAGATACACATGAGACTTCAATGACGGGATTTGACTGGGATTGAAGACATTCTGGGAAAAGGAGAAAATTATGGCTACCAGTATTTCTTCATTTTCCACAATGTTTCAATCCTTCACCCCCAGGGTCTTTTAATTCTTTACCACACGATCCTGTGTTTTAACAACTCTAAAAGAGAAGGCTTTTGAAAACACTGTTGGAAAAGGAGAAAATGCCGGCAACCCTATCAAAAACCAATCATCAAATGACCCTTATTTAATTTGTCGTTTGCAAATGCTTTCAATTTGGTCTGGTCCAATATTTTGTTGTTTGGTAAAGAATTAGACACGGGACTGTTTGGCAATGGTTGATAATAAACAATATTGAGCAGTGAGAGTTGAAAAGACCTGTCACTGTCTTTCAGTTCTCGAAAAATTAAATCATCCAACAATCTTTGAAGTTAAAATGGAAAACTTTATTTCAATACAATATTAAATAGAAACAAATTTCATATTGCATATATATCAGTGTACATTACATATACTGTATTACAACATTTAATAGAAACAAATTTCATAAATGTAGATCTGAATCAACATTCAAAACACGCTACCAATACAACATGAATGATTTCATATGGCACAAATATATAGAATAATAGGGTTTGAGCCGTTATGATACAGGGTAAGTTGAGTATCCTTCTGCAAGACACTTCAGAGTCCAAGCACTGCACTGGTGAACCACAGGACATACACAAATGAACTGTTGCTGTTATTTGACTGAAATAGTGTTGAAAACACATTTTAATCATTCGGTCAAAGAACTGAAGAAGAAGAAACCACTCCTTGGCAAACAATTTTATGTTTAAAAAAATGACCCTGACAGACAGTCTTTTGAAAACATTGTGGGAAAAGGAGAAAATGCTGCTTACCAGCATTTTCTCCTTTTCCCACAATGTTTTCTACCCTTTGAAAGCTTTATCTCGTCATTTGAGCCATGGTTAATTATGTCTCCTGTAAATGCCTTAACATTAAGTCTTCAGCACTAAACATTTAAACTTCTTTTGGCAGCTGAAACTACATTACTATGAAACTCTGAAAAATGTTCATCTTATGAGCCTACTAAACAAGCTGAGGGTGTAAATTCTAAATCCAACTGCATGCTCTGTGCAGTTTGATCTTCATAAATGTGATCCACACAAGCCCCTGTTTTTGTCTAAGGTGTTGCTTGTTTCAAACAAGGGCACCACATCTGGGTGCCAACATTCGGCTGCAGTTGCAAGAAAAGATGGGTGAAAATGATTTGTCGCAAAAGGGGCATAATTGTGTCAAAAATATTTTAGGGTTATCTCCCTGACTGGTATAAGTTCCCCTTTTGATACTTAACAACTAATCAGAGTTTGAAGTAAGTATCTAGTAATGATCAGATGTTATAAAATGTCAGAGTTTTTGGCACTATGATGCAGCTGACAATGACGACGCAGATGATGGCAGGGCTATGAGAATACCTTGATGTTTTCTTAGGAAACAGCCATGCTAAAATCAAAGCGCTGACGCACTGAAGGCAGCGGGTTTGTGCCAGCTACAGATCTTATTACTTTCTTTGCACAGGTTTCCTTTATACTTGACTTGAAGTAAAAAGGTGCCTTAATCGATCTGCAAACAGTATAGACTTAGGTCAGCCTGTGCAGGCAGTCAGTCTGTGCAGTCTTCACAGGCTGACCTGGGCTGAAACTTTTCGCCATTGGTCCATTTTCTGTACATCGAAGGGTCGGTCTATGGATCAATAATTATTTATGTCTTGCTTGGTATAATCCATCATGAGGATGCAAGAAGCCCCCTTTTGCCAAAGCACAGCTCATTTGTTTGTGGCTAAAATAAAGATAAAATCTAGTACATGAGCACAGGCAGAAAACAAGACTTGAATAAATGATATTAATCCTTTCCAAAACAATCCCAAGTTTTTATGACCCTGTGGAAGAGGCCTTTAAAGACATTTGTGGAAATGGAGAAAGTGCTTCTAACCAATGTTTTCTGTTATATCAATCCGTAACATTTATGAAATTCTTGAAAGGTATCTTAAAGTACTGAAAACCAGTCTTAGTATAATTTTGAGGTTTTACACCTCAAAATCCTTGTAGGCCAAATAATGTGCTTTATAAAAGTTTTGCCGATCCCTTTTAAGGAGTTTGTAGCTCAAAGACTTGAAGTTGGTACCGCTGGTTTAAATTTCCAGCATGGTCTTCTTTCTGATCCACTTATCATTTATGCCATGTTGTTATTCAGTGCATGACCTTAAGGAAATAGCCAAGAAACGCATGCATAGGTACACTGGCAGCTATTATGACCCAAGCTGTTTAAATTTCATTAACTGCTAATAAATTATACTGAAAGAAGCCATTTGCAGACAAAAATTGAAACATGGCTCAAAAACAGTGTACATCTTTGATAGGGTAGAAAAGATTGTTGGAAAAGGAGAAAATGCTGCTTACCAGCATTTTCTCCCATTCCTACAATGTTTGTAAAAAGTTATGTTCTAAGGGTCGTTAAAACTTGAGATTGTGTTGTACAAGTAAATGCATAATATAATTTGCAGTTATAACTACTTTTAACTCTTTACCACTCAATGCCGACTTCTAACAACCTTGAGAAAAAAGCCTTGTGAAAACAGTCTGGGAAAGGAGAAAATGCTGGGAACCAGCATTTTCTCTATTATCCACAATGTTTTCTATCCTATAAAATAAAACTTGTACCATTTGAGCCACAATGAAATTGTCGTCTGCAAATGCTTTCAGTTTGAACACAGCTGAAATTTTGCCGTCTGCCAAAGGCTTAATGGGTGACTTTTCGTGTAACATCGCCTGTCATAGCCGAATCCGTACGACTTTGGCAATAAAAGGCGATGTTGCACGAATCCCATTACGATGCCCTATGCTCAAAATTCATCATGCAAACAAACACCGACAAGAAAAAGTCGATGCAAAGAATCAAAGTCGCCGCAAATTTTTATCTCCACTGGCCCAAGGCCAGCGGGCTTATGTCATGGCCCGGTGTCCGTCGTGCGTCCGTCCGTCCGTCCGTCCGTGCGTGCGTGCGTGCGTGCGTCCGTCCGTCCGTCCGTGCGTTAACTTTTATTTCAAACATCTTCTTCTCTGAAACTACCCATCCAATTTTCATGAAACTTCACAGAAATGATCCTGCCATGGTCCTCTTCAGAATTTCTTGAAAGAATTTGATTCCTTCAAAAACTCTGGTTGCCATGGCAACAAAACTGAAAAATATTGGAAATCTTTAAAAATCTTCTTGTCTGAAACCATAAGGCATAGGGCTACCAAATTTGGCATGTAGCTTTATGTAGTAGACCTCTATCATGTTTCTTGAAATTATAGCCCTGGGGTCAAAATTGGCTCTGCGCAAGGGGTCACAAGTTTTACATCGGCTTATATAGAGAAAACTTTAAAAATCTTCTTGTCTGAAACCATAAGGCATAGGGCTACCAAATTTGGCATGTAGCTTTATGTAGTAGACCTCTATCATGTGTCTTGAAATTATAGCCCTGGGGTCAAAATTGGCTCTGTGCCAAGGGTCACAAGTTTTACATAGGCTTATATAGAGAAAACTTAAAAAATCTTCTTGTCGCAAACCACAAGGCATAGGGCTACCAAATTTGGCATGTAGCTTTATGTAGTAGACCTCTATCATGTGTCTTGAAATTTTAGCCCTGGGGTGAAAAGTGGCTCTGCGCCAGGGGTCACAAGTTTTACATAGGCTTATATAGAGAAAACTTTAAAAATCTTTCTGTACCTAGCCATAAGGCCTAGAGCTACCAAATTTTGCATTTAGCTTGATCTAGTTGGGGTCTACCAAAAGTGCCCAAATTATAGTCCTGGGGTCAATTTGGCCTCATGCTGGGGGAGGGGGGGGTTTCACAAGATTTACATAGGCTTACATAGGGAAAACTTTTAAATCTTGGTGTACATAGCCATAAGACTTAGGCTACCAAATTTTGCATAATTATAGCATTATCTAGTGGACAACTACAAAGAGGGCCCAAGTTACAGCCCTAGGATCAAGTTTGGCCCTGCACCAGGGGTCACAAGTTTTACATGGGTTTATGGAGTGAAAAGTTCAGAAACCGTCTTGTTACTAGCCATAAGGCTAAGAACTCCCAAATTTGGCACGTTATTCTTCTAATACACATATTCCCCATTTAGTCCGACTGTAGCCCTGGGGTCAAAGTTTTATAAGGGCTTATATAGTGAAGACTTCTCTTCATGGTTTATATTTATAAGCCAGTGGAGCGATACAGGGCCATTATGGCCCTCTTGTTTTATTTAATGCTTCAAGAAAGCCAGGGCAAATAAGTAAATGTCAGTTTTCATCAGCAGATTTTTTAACACATTATGAAATTGATGTGACTGTGAATCTATATCAAAAGTTGTCTTCTGTTACAGTATCTAATACCCTCGCATAGCGCTCTCTGAACTCTTTTCCAAACGAAAAATATCAGACTCTTCCAAATTCAAAGAGTTGACAGACGACAATTTAAAAAGCTGCAAAAATGGTAGAAAATTCGCTAGTAGTGGGGGGAAAAGTATTTGTTAAAGGAGAAATTGCTTATAACGAGTAATTTCTCCTTATCCAACATGTTTTTCCAAAAGAATTTGACAGCGCACGTGATAACCCGCGTTTGTTTGGGAAAGTGTTGAAAACAGGGCCAAGTTACTAAAATGTTAATGTCCTACGATAGTATGATTCAAGAGAACGTAAGTTTGCAAGGCATGCTTTAAATTTAAACAAGTCTAAAACTATACTGTTTGGTGAACGCTGTTAATAAAGAATATTGGTTTTGCATTGCGATTTATGAACAACACAGCGAAAAACTGGTCTCTCTCCAGATTTTTTCCAACAAAGTACATGTAAATTTATCTAGAACTTGGTGAGAAATAAACAAAAGGGTTCTAAACAATCTTTGTTTTAAAAACTAAACTTAGAAAGAAGTAACCAATAATGGTTAGATACAATCATAACCATCATACTCGTTCTTCGGCGGAATTTAACACAATTTCAGCAATGTACAATTTTAGCGGTGGTCATTCAACAAAAAACACAAATAGTAGGAAAAACTAGGTACTAAATAATCAAAATGATAATTAAACCTGTGTACGAAATGACGAAAGTGGATACGAAATGACCAACTGGATACGAAATGACCAAAATAGAAAGTATAGGTAGGTACGAAATGACCAAAATCGTATCTACGAAATGACCCAGGTACGAAATTAACTAGGTACGAAATGACTGGAAACCTGTACAGCCTTGACCAATGGAAACAACGCATTTATTTGGATGAGTCCATTTCTCGCGAATAGCGAAAATAAAAGTAATACTTGGGCGGATTTTTTGATGATGTAAGTATTAACAGAGCAAAAATAGTATCGTATTGTATATACTTCGTAGTTTAAGAATGAATTAAAAAGCCAGTTTAAGGCGAAGTAGGAAGATTCCTTGTTAACCTTAACACCCCTATAAAAAAGAAATTCCCGTTGTCCATGTCCTAACTCGAAAAACTATTAAAAATATAGTCGCGCGCTTCTGCGCGGCTACTAATAAAAACTTTTGCTCTGAAAATATTTTCTTTTGCACTTTTTCGGTCTATGTAGATACAGACGCCCTCTTTCCGTCTCTATTCTACAGTAACATTACGGATGAACTCGTAAGGTGTAAGGCAGTTTTGAAAGGGTGTCGTCTGCGCGAGTAGCGCGTATTTATACATGATCGTTTGTGTATTCATGGAGGAACTATTTAGTCAAGTGTAGGAATCAAGTTTTGTTTACCTCGCGTATCCAGGAAAAAGCTGCCGGATGCAAGAATTCTCGACCTAGATAAATATCGTAAGCGTTGAAAATCAGTAACTCATACCTGGGGACTATGACAGCGGGTTTCACCCGCTGCCAAAAAGTGTGGAGAAGGTTAGAAAGATCTATGTAGACATCATTTGAAGCTTATCACTCTGACAAACAATCCTGACTTTAAACAACCTTGAGCAAAGAGACTTTTGAAACACTGTTGGAAAAGGAGAAACACAAACTTTTCTCAGTTGTACACGTCTTCAAAAACCGTCTTCCTTTGGGTTGTCAAAACACGGGATTGTGTGGTAATGGGTTTAAATTTAATTTTTCTTATTTTGATCCCTACAGGTGGTTCCCAGCCCAGTTACAATTTAAGTTCTTCCAGTTCAAGTTCTAACAGTTCTGGTTCAAGTTCTTCCGGTTCCAGTTCAAGTTCTTCCAGCTCCGATTCAAGTTAAACATATTTTATTGCCATAATTTACATACATATACAATTCATAATTACAAACAAGGAAATTGGCAAATGGGTTGAGCCACAAGTTCAAAAACTTAGTTACGTCTCTCCCCATTGATCATTGAAATAACATACTTTACTACATGGCAGAGAAATATTATAAATTATTTTAAACTTAAAATAATTTCTTTTATTTCCATTGAGAATTTGTTGTCTGCTAGGAGAAGTTTTTCCAATCGTAATTATCAATGTAAAACACTCGAGTAAGTTACACTTGATTGCTTCGGCTTCCCGCCAAGACGGGAGTATATAAGTGCGGGTTTCCACGTGCATCGCCCTCTTCACTAAACTTTCGGCGACCAAGTTACCAGTTTGTAACGAAAATCCCACCCGCCTCTCCCTTTATCTTTGGCAAAGTTGCAGAACGTTATTAGGGAAAAGATCTCTTTTGTCAATGGTAATGGGGCTACAGTTAGGGTAGGATACAATTAGCGGGGCTTATTTTTGCAAAGGCTGTTACGTTATTGTCACACTGCTATCATAAAATTCTTTGAAATCTTTTATAACATCTAAAATAGCCCCGCTGGTTGTATTATGGTCTATCAGAGGCTCAGCTTACATAAATATCTCAAGTTGTTATTCTTTACAGAAACAAGTAATCAGTCAGAAGAACAGAGGATATACACAATGGACGCAGGTTCAATGCTACAGGGCAGAAGTCCAGCAAAAGCATAGTAAACAGCTCAGTGGATTCAGCAAAGAAAGCCATTTAAGCCACAGTGATATTAGGACTGTCGCTCTTGTAGTCAGTGAGGTTCCGTCTATCATAGGGCAGTTTATGTAAATCTTATTTCCAAGTGCATGTAGCTTTATCTTTCATCCTGTTAAGGGATCTTTACTGATTGAGCAAGGAGTCGCTATCCGCTGTCGGGCACCCACTTCGGGAAGGACTTCTTGGTAGATCGCAACTGTAAAATTTCATGTATCCATCCGCCCCTTTATTGCCGTGTTACGTGTTTTGCTGTTACAAAGGTTTCACCCTAGTACTTGGTGATGCCTTTCTTGCTATCGCATTGCTTTTACTTTCTACTGTATGAAACATGTTCTAAGTATGTGTATGTTCTGCATTGTTACTGCTAGGTGGAATCATGTAAGTTCTGCCTATCACTATTGCTGTGGTGTTCTATGTAAATTGCATTTAAGTAGCTAATTAGCAGATTGCTCTAGCAGCATCATATGTAAAGGAAAAGCCATATTCGCCGGGTAAAGGAGTGAAATTCGCATATCTAATTCGGATTGCAAAGGTTAGAATGTTATATAGTTGCCTGTTGGTATAAACTGTTAATAAAAAATGTATATATATAGCTTATTGCTGTTTAGCCTCGGGTCGCCGATTGCTGAGATTAGCTTGTAAGGGGCGGCAAAAATCAGTCGCGTGTAGAGCAATAGCTAGCTCACTTCCTGGGTACCCGGTAGTGACTTAATTTTGCTTCTACAAATGGAAATTTACTAGCGTAATAGTTACTTGTTTTCGCTCTCTGGATGTCTTATTGTCGACGGAATCTTCACAATGCAAGGACATTACCTGGGTAATCCGGTATCGTCCTTCAGAGCGGCCAAATCATTCCACGCCTATATATTTACATCAGCTGTTTCTTCCTGACAGTATTTGCGTTAACGCTTATTAAACTGTTGTTATCACTCAATCTTGTTTATTTATTCGAGTATGAAATAATTGTTGGCAGTGTATCTAAATGGAAAATATAAATAAATATTCGTAAGTCTAATGAAGAACAGAGTGTAAAAATACAAAAGGGTCAAACGTGCTGCATAAAGTATGAAGTATACGTGTGTGTGTGTATTCGTATGTGTGAGGAGACAGACAGAGAGAGGAGGGAATGGGTGACTCAGATCAGTTTTTTACTCTTTACAAGCAATAAGTAAAACGTCAATCAACCATCCTGAAGCGTCCAGTTGCAGCTATATATTTATGTACAGCACTTTTATTTGTGTCTTTAATTGGTCTCACTAAGTATGACCTTGGGCTGTGCAGTACCTTGCCAAGGGACACTCCCACCTGACCAAGGCCACACAATAAAACCAGGTGTGTCTGATTACAAAATCTGACACCTTAACTCTTTTAAAAAAGACAAAGTTTAGGCTAGTTCAAACTGAAAGCATTTGCAGATCATAGAATAAATGGGACTAAAAAATTCAAATTTGTTTTGCAAAGGGGAGATAACATTGTAAGAAAAGGAGAAAATGCTGGTTACCAGCATTTTCTCCTATTCTCACAATGTTTTCAAGTCATAAAAGTCTAAATTGTGTGGTTTAGGGTTAGCCATGGAGATCATCAAATAAAAACAAAAATAGAAATAAAATGATTAAGACAAAACAAATATGCAATATTGAATAAGATATATTTCAGGCATTGGTCAATATATAATGCATTGGACAATTATCACTGAGAGGGAAAAGTCATGGTACGAAATAAGAGCAAAGAGATTACAATAATTTTTTGCATCTTGCTCTTTACCGAAGAAAATATAAGACTTCTCATAATGTAATGCACTTACAGTCTGCAAATTAAATATGGCTTCAGTTATAAAATTTGTGTTTGAAAATGTAGAAAACATTGTGGGAAAAAGAGAAAATGCTGGTTGCCAGCATTTTTCTTCTTTTCCTCCAATGTTTTCACAGACATTTCTATTTTAGGGTCTTTAACTCTTTACTAAACGACACAATTTTGGACTTGACCAAAATCAAAGCATTTGTTCAAATGATGAGTGCTGTATTTCATGGGGTAGAAAACATTGTGGGAAAAGGAGAAAATGCTGGTTACCAGCATTTTCTCCTTTTTCCACAGTGTTTTCAAAATTCTTTATCTTAAGGATACTAAAGAATCGAGATTGTGTGGTAAAGGGTTAAACGGTTGAATTTTTAGGTAAAGAATAAATCAAATATGTTTTTGGATACTCTGACCAAAGTCTTGAACTTACGGCATATGGATACCATAATCCTTAACCTATCATAACTATACATGCTTTAGCGGTTAGAGAAGATCAAGATCAAACTGTACAAAACATGCAGTCTGATCCTTGGTTTACAACGTCCACTATGCTGATGAATTCTGGCTAGTAACAGCCTTGAAACAACCACTACTTTTTCTTTTTTCCTATGACTGAAAATTTTTTGGTTTATACATGTAAGCCATTGTAAGACCTAACCGAAAGGTGCAAGCACTGAGCAACTAGACATTTACTGAGAGTAAAACATGCATTTTTTGGCATTTAATGGGAAAATCATTCTGCACTCTGAGAACTTTGTTTTTGGGAGAGACATGCTCTGGCAAAAGGGGGCTTAACCCTTTCCCAAACAAGCCCTGGTTTTCACCTGTCTGCAGTACAAGTCTTTTGAAAACACTGTGGGAAAAGGAGAAATTGCTAGTAACGAGCAATTTCTCCTTTTCCCAGTGTTTTCTACCCTTTTTGAGACCTTTCTGCCATTTTCATCAAATTTAAAATTGTTGTCTGCCTACTCTTTCAATTTGGACCAGTCCAGAAATTGTCGTTTGGGAAAGGGTTAATGGGATAGTCATTCTGCAGTCTGAGAACTTTGCTTTTTATATAAAAAAGAGAGAGAGAGAGAGAGAGACATGCTCTGGCAAAAGGGGGCTTAATGCATCACCGTGATCCATTTTACAATGTGAAGCATCACATTATCATGGATCCATTGTATCAACTTTCTCTAACAAATGACTAAATCCTGAGACAGAATGGTCCTTCGACATGCAGATCATTGACAAAAAGCAAAATGTTTTGGCCCAGATCAGCCTGCACAGACTCAACTGGATTGATACGTTTTGCAAATGCATTAAGCCCCCTTTTCACACAGCATTACTCAAATAGATGGGGCATCACAGTTGCTAAATATGATCTTAAATGATCAACATATAATGATTGAACACAATGAAATTCCTAAAAGCATTTCATTCAGCGCTGCAATGGTGGAAATTGTCTGAATTACACGTCTGTCTATCAGTGTTCTCTCTTCTCTCTCTCTTATATAATCAGTTTCTGTAAATAGATGGGAAATAGAAATAAGTTACAAGATTGAATGATCAATTATTTTAATTGATTTTCTCCTCTTTCTTTCTGTCATGATCAACTTCTATAAATAAACAAGCGAAAATAAAAACTGCATGATTGAATGATCAATTTTTGTCAGGTACTTTTTCTTTCTTTATCTCTCTTTCTACCCAAACCCATCGCTCTCATGACAATTTTCTTTAAATAAACAAGAAAAAGAAACAAATGGCAAGACTGAATGATGGATTGTTTTAACTGATTTCATCTCTTTTCCCTCTCTCTCTCTGCCAAGATCAATTCCTACAATTAAACAATGAATTTGTTTGCTAACACAATGTTTAATGCCATTTTCAAAATTATTTCAGTTACATTGCCGTGGTCACTTCACCTATCCATGCTTTCCTGGTGTTTCTAAGACCAGTATTTCACCCAATATTCTTCCAGAACCACTAGCTGCTTTCCTCTGTAATCACCATCGAGACAATGATCAGTGGTGAGAGAGGGCTGAATCAAACACTGTCATCAATCCTTGGAAAGAAATTGGCAGTGCTGGGGATTCAAACCAGCAACCTGCATAGTTTCAAGTCATGTACATTACTGAGTGAGCAACAAGGCTCTAGAAGAAAATGAAACCGTCAGTATGATAGAATGATAACTTATTCTAACCCTTTACCAGACGACAAAATTTTAGCCTTGTCCAAACTGAAAGCATTTGCAGACAACAATTTCAATGTGGCTGAAATGGTGGAATTTTTCTTTGATAGGGTAGAAAACATTGTGGTAAAAGGAGAAAATGCTGGTTATCAGCATTTTCTCCTTTCCCCACAATGCTTTCAAAAGGCCTCTTTCCCTGGGTCATTAAAAGGTGCGGTAAAGGGTAAAACCTATCTATTCTTTATCTGAATTCTGTTCTTATTTCGACTGATTATTTTTACTAATTTAAAAAGAAACTTATATCTACACAATTCACTAATGTCTATGTACAATTATTTAACCTTCCACTCAACAAACCAAAGTTTTATTGACATTGATGTTGTCAGCTTTTGAAAACTTCGTAAATGGAGAAAATGCTGGTTACCAGCATTTTCTCTTCCCACCATGTTTTCAAAAGGCCTCTTTCCCAGGCGGCACTGTGCAGTAAAGGGTTAACAGATTTAATTTCTATCTTAGCTCTATTCTTACTATTACTGATATTTTAACTAATTTAAAAAGAAACTTATATCTACACAATTCACTGATATCTATGTACAACTAATTAACGTTCTTCCAGACAAGCCCATGTTTAATTGACCTTGAGGTTGTCAGCTTTTGAAAGCATTGTGGTAAAAGGAGAAAATGGTGGTTACCAGCTTGTTCTCCTGTCCTTACAAAGTTTACTACCCTTTAACCCTTTACCACACAATCCCGACTTTTAACAACCCTGAGGAAGAAGGCTTTTGAAAACATTTTTGGAAAAGGAGAAAATGCTGGTAACCAGCATTTTCTCCTTTTCCCACAATATTTTCTACCCTTCCTAAAACAAATTTCAAATTTTCAGTCACACTTATTGTGTCGTCTGCAGATGCTTTCAATTTGGACCAGTCTAAAATTTTGTCATTAGGTAAAGAGTTAAAAGAAAAATCCCATCCACAGACTGACACTCGTTTATGAGAACTACAACTACCTTTGGCAAACTTGGATTTCTGATGCAACAATTATCTCTCTCTGTAATTCGTTAAAACAAGCAAATCATCACATTATGCTACCTGTAAAATGTATTTGCCAGACAACCGGCTGAATTCCGAGGCAAAATGGTCCTTGGACATGCAGATAATTGACCAAAACCGAAACGTTTCGAGCCTCTGCGGACTGCTGCCCAGACTGACATGAGTCATTACTTTTTTAGCACATGGGTTCATACTTATGGATCTATAGTGGCATTTTTTTTTTTTTTTCTGTTTTTTAAACAACCGACTTAATCATGGGGTAGACTGGTCCTTGCACATACAGAAAATTGACCAATAGCGAAAAGCTTCGGCCAAGGGCAGGCGGACTGCGCAGGCTGGCCTGGGCCGATACTTTTCGTAGATGCATGAAGCCCCCTTTTCACAGAGCATGGCTAAGATATTGTTGAAAATGTCGTCAACACCAAATAAGCATATCGTTTTCGCCTTTAACTCTTATCCTGCTAAAAAAATAAAATAAAATGAAATGTTCAAGCCAACAGTAAAAACCCAAATCTTTGTATTTCAAAGGTATTTTTTGGGAAAAAAAAAAAAACTCTGTGTCGGACAGTGTAGATCCAAGATCTGATCTTGATTTACACTGTCCGTAAAAGGCCAGTGATTCGCGCCTAGTAGCCTAAGGGTTAATGCTTCACTAAGTCCATGTTGAATAATGAACACAAAAATAATGAAATAAACAGGAGAAAGTGAAATGTAATTCTTCCCAAAGCTGGTGGATCTATATATACGAATAGTATGAAAATGGAATAAAACTGGTCTTATAGTAAAGAGATCTGATAAAAATACAAGCCAAGATGCATGAAACAATCAGTTACTGATTCAGGAAGTAAATATCGGAACAATCAAGCGGGACAACCTTAACAATCATCAATATCAGGTGCGATAGAGTTGTGTCCCTTGGCTCCTTCAAATGAGTCATTTTCGATTGATTGATTGACTGATTGATTGTATGGTGTTTAACGCCGTTTTCAACATTATTTCAGTTATATCGCGGTGGCCAGTGCACCTATCCATGCTTTCCTGGAGTTTCTTTTACCAGTACTCTGCACAATATTGTTTCCAAGCCACTGGCTGCTTTCCCACACAACCATCGTCGAAACAATGGTCAGCGGTGAGAGAGGAATGAATCCTGTCGCAATGACTATCATCAATCCTCGAAAAGAAATTTGTCAAGCCGGGGATCGAAGCAGCGACATCCTGTTCTCAAGTCCTGTACGCTACCGACTGAGCTACGCGGACTTGGCGAGTCATTTTCCAACAGGATCGGTTTACATTTTTAACTTTTCAGTTGTATCATCATCATTCAGTGTACCTTGTTTTTGCACTTATGTTTGCTTCTTTCACCCTTTACAACATGATCACGAATTTTAAGAAGACTTTTGAGTAGGTTTCTGAAAATGTCTGAAAATATTGTGGGATAAAGAGAACATGCTGGTTACCTTCATTTTCTCCTTTTTCCACAATATATTTCATCTCATCAGAGATATATCCAGCCATCGGAGCCAAATTTGATTTGTCGTCTGCAAATGTTTTCGTTGAGGAAGGGATGCTTTCAAGTTGGACAAATCTAAAAGTTTGTCCTCTGGTAAAGAGAAAAAAGAAACAAACTGGTATAAGAGCTCATCATGCCCACACATCGTCATAATATTTGTGCCAGTTTTCATTCTTTTTCTTTGATCACAATTTACTTCTTCATTAAAAACACAGATAAATACAGAATATAATTTTCAATGAGTGTTGTCAGCTGCCTACATATGGACCTAGTCTAGAAAGCAAGGACCTTGCACCCATACAGCATAATACGCTAGTGCGTAATGCAAAAAAGGGCAACATATAGGCGTTTTGTCCCTAGTTCCCCTAGAATCTTGACAGACATAGCTGGCCGTTCTACGTACGAAATACTCTGTTGGGTAATAAAAGGTTCGATTTCTAAATAACTTCAGATAAGATGAAATTATTCAATAATTTCTAATTTTTCTCCCGCTATAGACCAATCGAAGTTACCGTTAGTTTTACGTTTTGCAAAAATGTAGACTTTGCTTTTCTTACATCTCGGTATAATCATGTAAACCAATTAGTAAAACTTGTAAAGAACTTTTATTTGTGGTAAAAACAACCATGTCATCTGCAAACATTAACAGGTATATAGATATCCAGATCATCATCTGTAAGATTGCTGATGTCAAATGCGCGGTTTCTATCATTCACAAATAAATGAAATTCGCGGGAGCGGCTCTTTAAACCAATCATATCGATGGATGATGACAAACCCTCATTGACAGAGGAAAATTCACGTTCTTCCAACGGAATATTTGTGAAATAATATGGTTACGGAATACTTTGTTGGGAATAAAAGAATCGAGATCTAATAACTTTTCGGGTAAGACAAAATGATTCTATTGTTTTATTCCTATTTCTTATTGTTTGTTGATCTATTTTCTCGTTGTTTGTGTAAGAAACCTTCAGCAAGTGTTTTTTAACCCTTAAACTGCTGAATAAATGAAAGAAAAATTTCCACTCAATACTAAAAAAACAAATATTTACGTTTTTTAGAGTTAATTTCAACTGAAAAAATACGGTAGCCGACAGTGTAGATCGAAGATCAGACTGCACGTTCTGTGCAGTCTTATCTTGGATCTACACTGTCTGCAAGAGCGCCCCGAGTCGCGCTTAGCAGCCTACGGGTTAAACATTTTTGTAAAATATGGCAAGTACGTTTGCGGACAGCATAGATCAAGATTAGACTGCAGTGCGTGCTGTCCGATCTTGGATCTACACCTTCTGTTACCACATACTTCACCATGGACCTATAACATATTCAAGCGTTGTGAAAATCTAATCTAAGGCCTCGAAAATTGTCTTAATTATTTAGCTAGCACCGGGTTCGAGACTTCGTGAAAGAATTCGGCTTTTCGTGGGATTCTCCTTGAGTAAGATTCTGAACTCTTTACCACACGATAAAATTTACCACTTGTCCAAATTGAAATCATTTGTAGACGGCAAATTAAATGTGACAGAAATGACAGGAATTGTCTGTGAAAGTGTAGAAAACCTTGTTGGAAGAGGAGAAGATGCTGGTAACCTGCATTTTCTCCTATTCCCACAAGGGTTTCATAAGGGTTTCCATTAAAACTACGAATTAAGGTGGTAAAGAGTGAGTCATGTTTTCTAATTTGTCGTCAACGTTTTACCAGACGGCGAAAAATTGTAGGCAAGTCCAGATTGAAAGGATTTGCAGCGGACAATTAAAATGTGGCTCAAATGATGGAATATGCCTCGGATTGGGTAGCAAACATTGTAAGAAAAAGAGAAAACGCTGGCTACCAGCATTTTCTCCCATTTCCAATAGATGTATGAGTAGCGCTACGCGCGACTCAGTGACCTTTTGCGGACAGTGTAGATTCAGATCAGACTGCATAGGACATGCAGTCTGATCTTGAATCTACGCTGTCCGATAATGAGATATTGTTCTCCAAAATATGTTTGAAATAACATTACTCGGGTTTTTACTATTGTCTTGAACGTTTAATTAATTTATTCAGCGGAATAAGGGTTGATCTAAGTGCATTCATTACGTTACTATGCAACAATGCAACTTCGTCTTTTTTTGTAATCCTTCCGCGAACAGTGCTGTATTTGAACGACACTGATTAAAAAGGCTTTAAAAATCGTTTAACCCGCAGGCCGCTAAGCGCGACTCACTGACCTTTTGCGGACAGCGTAGATCAAGATCAGACTACACTGTCCGATAAGGAGATATCTTTCCACCAAGAAAAAAACGTTTCAAATAGGAAAATTTGGGTTTTAACTATTAGCTTAAAAGTTTAGTTTGTTTTATTTAGAAGGATGAGGGTTTACTTTTAGAACGATGATTTGAACTACCTCAACAATAAACCTTGTCTTTTTAGTCATAATTAACCCTTAGGCTTCTAATCACGACTCGCTGAACTTTATCAAGATCAGACTGCACAAAACGTGCAGTCTGATCTTGGGTATACACTTTCCGATAAGAAGATTCCCATCCTCTAGAAATATCTCTGAAATAGGAAAACTTGGGTTTTCACTGTCAGCTTGAAAGTTTCACTTCTTTGATTTAGCGACTCCTTGACCTTTTCTGCACAGAACGTGCAGTCTGATCTTGGATCTACACTTTCCGGTAAGAAGGTATCGTTCCTCCAAAAATACATCTAAGATAGGAAAACTTGGGTTTTCACTGTCAATTTGAAATTTTCATTACTTTTATTTAGCAGGATAAGGGTTAATATGTCGTCTGTAAATGTTTTCAACGTGGACATGTGACTGAGTCTAATTTTTTTCTCATCTGGTAGAGAGATATATGTAGTATCAGGTCCTGCGCATATTTCGTATGAATGAATGAATGAATGAATGAATTGATCGATTGATCGGTCGATCTAGCAATCAATCAACCAAGCAAATCAATCAATCAATCAATCAATCAATCAATCAACCATTTAATTAATCAGTCAAGAAGACAAATGCACGCTCTCTTGAAATTTCATCTACAAGTACTTCGCAGAACATTTCGGTCCAAAGTCATAGATCAGTGTTAATGCGCAGGGCTTAAGATCTATGGTCGATGGTTCGATCCAAGGCACGGCCAAATAATTTGTTAGACGTAATTACTTTACTTTCAGGAATCAGTACGATGTCAGACAGACCCGACTGTTCCGGTAAACCGCCAAGAGGTGAGTAGAATGTATGATGTCATTAAATAGTTGTCCAAACGCACAGGGCTTGAGATCCTAGGATCTTAAGTTAAATCCCCGATACGACCAATCGCTCAATTCTAGTATGATATCTAGAATTAGAGGCTACGTATCCCATTACGTAAATACAATTATTTGTTTTTAAAAGGCTTTTGTAAACAGCATTTTATCCTTTTCCCACAATGTCCTCTACCCTTTCACAGACAATTTGTCATCTGCAAATTCTTTCAAATAAATCTTAAATTTTATCGTCTAGTAAAGAGGTAAGTGTGAAAGGTTTGGAAGCATGGAGGGAACTTACGAGAAAAGAACAACCCATTTTTTGCTAAGGGCGAGCCTGGTAGCCAAGTCCTTAAAGTACAAGAATTGAAACCAGGGAGTCGCTGGTTCGAATGCCAAGCTCGGCCAATTTCTTTCCGAGAATTGACAATAAACGTTGCGGGGAAGCAGTAGTGGCTTTGAAGAATATTGTGCGAAGAACTGGAAAACATTGATAGGTGCTCTGGCCGCTGCGATATATCTGAAGCAATGTTAAAAACGGCGTTAAACACAAAACAGTTTAGCACATAGATCAAGATCGAACTGCAGAGCGTGCTTTCCGTTCATGGATCTACATCTTCTGTTACCACATACTTCACCATGGACCCATAACATATTTAAACGTAAAGTAAATCTAATCTAAGGCCTCGAAAATGGTCGTATTTATTTAGTTGGCATCTAGTTCTATCATAAATGAAAGAATTCGGCTTTTCGTGGGACTCTCCTTGAGTAAGACACTTAAGAGCCCTAGCCTAGAACTGCAGCAAAACCAGGACATACATGAATAAGCCAGGTGTAAATTGACTGTTCAAAAAGATGTCTTTATCAATGAAAAAAACCAAAAAAGTCATAGACCTATGTGTTATATAAATCATGTATAATGCAATACTGTAATGAAGTCAATAGCGTCGTGTAACGCTGTTAAATCAATTGTCCAAATAAGTAAACAGCGAATACAGCAAGATCCTGCTTTTTAACGTCCCTGATAAAGAAAACAATGAGGAAACAGGAGTATTTTCTCTTTTTTCCGCAGTATTTTTTCTTTGTCAAAGAAAGTTTGATCTTTTGAGTCACATTTGATTTTGTCGTCTACAAGTATTTCCATTTTGGACAAGTCTACAATTGTGCTGTGTTCCCTAATGCAATTGTCAGGTATTGGTTTTATACGGGAATAGGCTATGCTGTAAGAAAGGAGTGATCTCCCGTAACAGTACATACTTTTCTGTCTAGGAATTTTTGGAGTTTTCAGAATTTGATACTCAGGACTTCTAACTCAACAGCAGATGACAAACTTTTAGACTTGTTCTAACTGAAAGCTTCTGCAGACAACAAATACATGAGGCTAAAATGATAGCAATTGTCTCCAAAAGGGAAGAGAACATTGTGGGAAATTGAGAAAATGTAGTTACCATCATTTTCTCCTTTTTGACCGATTTTTAACGCCTTTCTCATCAGTGTCATTAAAACACAGCACTGTTCGGTAAATGGTTGAACAATACTACGGAGAGTATTACTGAATGCACTCACATTAACCCTTATCCTGCTAAATAAATTAAATAAAACTTTCAAGAAGATAGTAAAAACTTGAATAATGTTATCTCAAACTTATATTTTGGAGTACAATATCTCATTATCGGACAGAGTAGATCCAAGATCAGGCTGCACGTTCTGTACAGTCTGATCTGGATCTGCACTGTCCGCAAAAGGTCAGTCGCGCTTAGCAGCTTAAGCATTACTCATACATCCTTCTCCACTCTTCATCCCTTGAGGCATATCTATCAATCCTTTACCACACAATTCCTTTTCTTAACGAAACTGAGGAAAAAGCCTCATGAAAAAATTGTGGGAAAAGCAGAAAATACCGGTAAGTGGCATCTTCTCCTTTTCTGACAATATTTACTACCCAATCCAAGACAAATTCCATTATTTGAGCCACTTTTGAATTGTCCGGTGCAAATGCTCTTTATTCGGACTAGCCTAAAATTTTTTCGCCGTCTGGTAAAGGGTTGATGACAAGTTTGAAAATTTACCAAACCCTGTCTATACCTTATACACTGAGATAACTTTCCTCCAAAAATACCTCTGAAATAGGAAAACTTGGGTTTTCACTGACAGCTTGAAAGTTTTATTTCTTTTATTTAGCGACTCGCATCGCTTACCTTTTGGGGACAGTGTAGATCAGGATCAGACTGCACATAACGTGCAGTCTGATCTTGGATCTACACTTTCCGATAGGGAGATACCTTCCTCCAAAAATACATCTAAGATAGGAAAACTTGGGTTTTCACTGTCAATTTGAAATTTTCATTACTTTTATTTAGCAGGATAAGGGTTAATATGTCGTATGTAAATGTTTTCAACGTGGACATGTGACTGAGTCTAATTTTTTTCTAATCTGGTAGACAGATACATGTAGTATCAGGTCCTGCGCATATTTCGTGTGATCGACTGATTGATTGATCTGTTGATCGGTCGATCAAGCAATCAATCAACCAAGCAAAGCAACCAGCCACTCAATCAATCATTCAATCAATCAACCAAGAAGACTAATGCACGCTCTCTTGGAATTTCAGAATTTCATCTACAAGTACCTCGCAGAACATTTCGGTCCAAAGTCATAGATTAGTGTTAATGCAATCGAAGGGTCGATAGTTCGAGCCTCTGCACGACCAAATAGTTTTTTAAACGCAATTACTTTCTTTCAGGAATCATCATGAAGTCAGGCAGACCCTACTGTTCCGGTAAACCGCCAAGAGGTGAGTACAATGTATGATGTCATCAATCAGTTGTCCAAACGCACAGGGATGAGATCCTAGGGCCCTAAGTTAAATCTACGGCACGACCAATCGCTCAATTCTAGTACGAAATCTAGAATTAGAGGCTACGTATCTCAATAAATAAATACTATAATTTGTTTTAAAAGGCTTTTGTAAAACAGCATTTTCTCCTTTTCCCACAATCTTTTCTACCCTTTCACAGACAGTTTGTCGTCTGCAATTTCCTTCAACTAAATCTTAAATTTTGTCGTCTAGTAAAGAGGTACGTGTGAAAGGTGTGGAAGCATGGAGGAAACTTAGAGAAAAGAAAACCTATTTCATACTAAGGGCGCGCCTGGTTGCCAAGTCCTTAAAGTACAGGAATTGAAACCGGGGAGTCGCTGGTTCGAATGTCAAGCTCGGCCAATTTCTTTCCGAGAATTGACAAAAACCATTGCGGGGAAGCAGCTGGTAGCTTTGAAGAATATTATGCGACGAATTGGTAATAGAAACTCCATGAAAACATGGATAGGTGCTCTGGCCGCCGCGATATATCTGAAGTAATCTTAAAAACGGCGTTTTACACAAAACGATTTTGACATTTGCAGGCAACGAAGCAAATAGTGTGCGTATGACGTGGCTTGTCTTAGAGCACAAAACATTGTAGAAAAAGGACAAAATGCTGGATCCAGTATTTTTTTTCTTTTTCCCATAATGTTTTCAAAAATCTGTTATATCACGATCGTTAGAACACGAGATAATTTGGTAGAGATTTAATTATCTCGAGGCCACGAGATGCTTCCGTATAAATTACCAAATGGCTTAAAAGATTAGATCAGAAAAAAACATTTTTTTTTTCGACATGTACACAGTAAATAGCCATAGTTTTACAGATACATGATATCTATTCAGTATCATCCTCATTTGATTCTTTATACTTATCGTGAATGGTAACTGAGAATTGTTTTTCAATATGTAGTTTACATGCTGAGAGAGAGCGAGAGAGAGAGAGAAAGAGAGAGCAGGGGTCGGTCTCTCTCTCTCTCTCTTTCTCTCAAGGCATGTAAACCCCACATTGAACAATTCTCACTTTCCATTCACGGTAACTATAAGGAATCAAATGAAGATGATATGGAATAGATGTCATGTATCTGTAACATTTTGTTCAGAAAAAAATAATAATACTAACTGTAAAGTGTGTTCAATCGCAATGAAAAGGCTAACTTTTGATAATTACTGAACACAGCTAGTACGTTTACGTCGTTACATGGCAGCAAGGAGATAAATTTAAATAGGCGACCTGATTGCAAACCAAAAGTTTAAGGTTAAACTGTGCAGTCTGATCTTCATGTACACTGTCCACAAGAGCGCCCCGAGTCGCGTTTAGCAGCCTAAGGGTTGAACATTCTTGTAAAATTTGATTAGACTGGGGACATTTCTACAAATGAAAACAGAGTGATAGAAGGAAAAAAGTGCTCGTTATGGGCAATTTCTCCTTTGACCACAATATTTCCAAAAATGGCCTCGTTGTATAACAGAGTGCTATCCATTTTTGGGGCATTATACAGCAGAGCCGACTAACATACTGTTTGCAAACTACATAGATCAAGATCAGGCTGCAGAGCTTGCTGTCCGATCATAGATTTACATCTTCTGTTACCACACACTTCACCATGGACCCAAAACATATTCAAATGTGTAGGAAATCTAATCTAAGGCCTCGAAAATGGTCGTATTTATTTAGTTGGCACCTAGTTCTATCATAAATGAAAGAATTCGGCTTTTCGTGGGACTCTCCTTGAGTAAGACACTTAAGAGGCCTAGCCTAGAACTGGAGCAAAACCAGGACATACATGAATAAGCCAGGTGTAAATTGACTGTTCAAAAAGAAGTCTTTATCAATGAAAAACCCAAAAAAGTCATAGACCCATGTGGTATATAAATCATGTATGATGCAATACTGTAATGAGGTCAGGAGCGTCGCGTAAGGCTGTTAAATCAATCGTCCAAGTAAGTAAGCAGCGAATACTGCAAGATCCTGCGTTTTAACGTCCCTGATAAAAAAGGCCTCTGAAAACAATGGGGGAACAGGAGTATTTTCTCTTTTTTCCACAGTGTTTTTTCTCTGTCAAAGAAAGTTTGATCTTTTGAGCCACATTTGATTTTGTCGTCTGCAGTTGTTTTCATTTTGGACAAGTCTACAATTGTGCTGTGTGGTAAAACCGTGTACTCTTACGAACATGAAAGTTCGCAACAAATACATAACTCAAGTATAAACCGCCCCGGCTTGGATTCGAACCCGTGCGGCAAATATCCTCGTTTATTGATGCTTAGAAGACCAATACACTAACCCCTGAGCTCAAGAGAATTCTCCCTAACGCAATTGTCAGGTATTGGTTTTATACGGGAATAAGCTATGCTGTAAGAAAGGAGTGATCTCCCGTAACAGTACATACTTTTCTGTCAAGGAATTTTCGGAGTTTTCAGAATTTGATACTAAGGATTTCTAACTCAATAGCAGACGACAAACTTTTAGACTTGTTCTAACTGAAAGCTTCTGCAGACAACAAATACATGAGACTAAAATGATAACACTTGTCTTCAAAAGGGAAGAAAACATTGTGGGAAATTGAGAAAATGTAGTTGCCATCATTTTCTCCTTTGTAAACGATTTTTAACGCCTTTCTCATCAGTGTCATTAAAACACAACACTGTTCAGTAAATGTTTGAACAATACTACGGAGAGGATCATTCTCCGTGTTGCGTTTTACTGAATGCACACATTAACCCGTACCCTTTTAAATAAATTAAATAAAACTTTCAAGAAGATAGTAAAAACTTGAATAATGTTATCTCAAACTTATATTTTGGAGTACAATATCTCATTATGGGACAGCGTAGATCCAAGATCAGATTGCACGTTCTGTGCAGTCTGATCTAGATCTGCACTGTCCGCAAAAAGGTCAGTCGCGCTTAGCAGCTTAAGCGTTACTCATACACTATTCACCACTAATAATCTCTTGAGGCATATCTATCAATCCTTTACCACACAATTCCTTTTCTTAACGAAACTGAGGAAAAAGCCTCATGAAAAAATTGTGGGAAAAGCAGAAAATACTGGTAAGTTGCATCTTCTCCTTTTCTGACAATATTTACTACCCAATCCAAGACAAATTCCATTATTTGAGCCACTTTTGAATTGTCCGGTGCAAATGATTTTTATTTGGACTCGCCTACATTTTTTTCGCCGTCTGGTAAAGGGTTGATGAGAAGTTTGAAAATTTGCCAAACCCTGTCTATAAACTGTACACTGAGATAACGTTCCTCCAAAAATAGCTCTGAATCGGAAAAGTTGGATTTTCACTGACAGCTTGAAAGATTTATTTCTTTTATTTAGCGACTCGCATCACTTACCTTTTTGCGGACAGTGTAGATCAGGATCAGACTGCACAGAACGTGCAGTCTGATCTTAGATCTACACTTTCCGATAGGGAGGTACCTTTCCTCCAAAAATACATCTAAGATAGGAAAACTTGGGTTTTCACTGTCAATTTGAAATTTTCATTACTTTTATTTAGCAGGATAAGGGTTAATATGTCGTATGTAAATGTTTTCAACGTGGACGTGTGACTGAGTCTAATTTTTTTCATCTGTCAGAGAGATACATGTAGTATTAGGTCCTGCGCATATTTCGTGTGAATGGATGAATGAATGAAGCGATCGATTGATTGATTGATCTGTTGATCGGTCGATCAAGCAATCAATCAACCAAGCAAAGCAACCAGCCACTCAATCAATCATTCAATCAATCAATCAAGAAGACAAATGCACGCTCTCTTGGAATTTCAGAATTTCATCTACAAGTACCTCGCAGAACATTCCGGTCCAAAGTTAATGCAATCGAAGGGTCGATAGTTCGAGCCTCTGCACGACCAAATTGTTTGTTAAACGCAATTACTTTCTTTCAGGAATCATCATGAAGTCAGGCAGACCCTACTGTTCCGGAAAAGCGCCAAGAGGTGAGTACAATGTATGATGTCATCAATCAGTTGTCCAAACGCACAGGGATGAGATCCTAGGGCCCTAAGTTAAATCCCTGGCACAACCAATCGCTCAATTCTAGTACGAAATCTAGAATTAGAGGCTACGTATCTCAATAAATACAATAATTTGTTTTTAAAAGGCTTTTGTAAACAGCATTTTCTCCTTTATCCCATAACGTTTTCTACCCTTTCACAGACAATTTGTCTTCTGCAAATTCTTTGAACTAAATCACCAATTTTGTCGTCTAGTAAAGAGGTACGTGTGAAAGGTGTGGAAGCATGGAGGAAACTTACGAGAAAAGAAAACCTATTTTATGCTAAGGGCGCGCCTGGTAGCCAAATCCTTAAAGTACAGGAATTGAAACCGGGGAGTCGCTGGTTCGAATGTCAAGCTCGGTCAATTTCTTTCCGAGAATTGACAAAAACTATTGCGGGGAAGCAGCTGGTAGCTTTGAAGAATATTACGCGAAGAAATGGTAATAGAAACTCCATGAAAACATGGATAGGTGCTCTGGCCGCCGCGATATATCTGAAGTAATCTTAAAAACGGCGTTTTACACAAACGATTTAATAATTTTGACATTTGCAAGCAACGAAGCAAATAGTGTGCGTATGACGTGGCTTGTTTCAGAGCAGAAAACATTGTAGGAAAAGGACAAAATGCTGGATCCAGTATTTTTTTTCTTTTTCCCATAATGTTTTTAAAAATCTGTTATACCACGATCGTTAGAACACGAGATAATTTGGTAGAGATTTAATTATCTCGAGGCCACGAGATGCTTCCGTATAAATTACCAAATGGCTTGGAAGAATAGATCAGAAAAAGACATTTTTTTCGGCATGTACACAGTAAATAGTCATAGTTTTACAGATGCATGATATCTATTCAATATCATCCTCATTTGATTCTTTATACTTATCGTGAATGGTAACCGAGAATTGTTCTTCAATATGTAGTTTACATGCCTAGAGAGAGAGAGAGAAAGAGAGGGCAGGGGTAGGTCTCTCTCTCTCTCTCTCAAGGCATGTAAACCCCATATTGAACAACAATTCTCAATTTCCATTCACGGTAAGTATAAGGAATCAAATGAAGATAATATGGAATAGATGTCATGTATGTGTAAAGTTTTGTTCAGAAAAAAATAATAATACTAACTGTAAAGTGTGTTCAATCGCAATGAAAAGGCTAACTTTTGATAATTACTGAACACAGCTAGTAGGTTTACGTCGTTACGTGGCAGCAAGGAGATAAGTTTAAATAGACGGCCTGATTGCAAACCCAAAGTTTAAGGTTAACCTGTGCAGTCTGATTTTCATGTACACTGTCCACAAGAGCGCCCCGAGTCGCGCTTAGCAGCCTAAGGGTTGAACATTCTTGTAAAATTTGATTAGACTGGGGACATTTCTACAAGTGAAAACATAGTGATAGAAGGAAAAAAGTGCTCGTTATGGGCAATTTCTCCTTTGACCACAATATTTCCAAAAATGGCCTCGTTGTATAATAGAGTGCTATCCATTTTTGGGGCATTGTACTGCAGAGCCGACTAACATACTGTTTGCAAACTACATAGATCAAGATCAGGCTGCAGAGCTTGCTGTCCGATCATAGATTTACATCTTCTGTTACCACACACTTCACCATGGACCCAAAACATATTCAAATGTATAGGAAATCTAATCTAAGGCCTCGAAAATGGTCGTATTTATTTAGTTGCCCCCTAGTTCTATCATAAATGAAAGAATTCGGCTTTTCGTCGGACTCTCCTTGAGTAAGACACTTAAGAGGCCTAGCCTAGAACTGGAGCAAAACCAGGACATACATGAATAAGCCAGCTGTAAATTGACTGTTCAAAAAGAAGTCTATCAATGAAAAACCCAAAAAGTCATAGACCCATGTGCTATATAAATCATGTATAATGCTATATACTGTATTGAAGTCAAGAGCGTCGCGTAAGGCTGTTAAATCAATCGTCCAAGTAAGTAAGCAGCGAATACTGCAAGATCCTGCGTTTTAACGTCCCTGATAAAAAAGGCCTCTGAAAACAATGGGGGAACAGGAATATTTTCTCTTTTTTCAAAGCAAGTTTGATCTTTTGAGCCACATTTGATTTTGTCGTCTGCAATTGTTTTCATTTTGGACAAGTCTACAATTGTGCTGTGTGGTAAAACCGTGTACTCTTACGAACATGAAAGTTCGCAACAAATACATAGCTCAAATATAAACCGCCCCGGCTGGGATTCGAACCCGTGCGGCAAATATCCTCGTTTATTGATGCTTAGAAGACCAATACACTAACCCCTGAGCTCAAGAGAATTCTCCCTAACGCAGTTGTCAGGTATTGATTTTATACGGGAATAAGCTATGCTGTAAGAAAGGAGTGATCTCCCGTAACAGTACATACTTTTCTGTCAAGGAATTTTCGGAGTTTTCAGAATTTGATACTAAGGATTTCTAACTCAATAGCAGACGACAAACTTTTAGACTTGTTCTAACTGAAAGCTTCTGCAGACAACAAATACATGAGACTAAAATGATGGCATTTGTCTTCTAAAGGGAAGAAAACATGGGAAATGGAGAAAATGTAGTTGCCATCATTTTCTCCATTGTAAACGATTTTTAACGCCTTTCTCATCAGTGTCGTTAAAACACAGCACTGTTCGGTAAATGGTTGAACAATACTACGGAGAGGATTATTGTCCGTGTTGCATATTACTGAATGCACTCACCCTTATCCTGTTAAATAAATTAAATAAAACTTTCAAGAAGATAGTAAAAACTTGAATAATGTTATTTCAAGCTTATATTTTGAGAACAATACCTCATGATCGGACAGCGTAGATCCAAGATCAGACTGCACGTTCTGTGCATATCTAGAGGCATATCTATCAATCCTTTACCACACAATTCCTTGTCTTAACGAGACTGAGGAAAAAGCCTCGTGAAAAAAGTGTGGGGAAAAAAAGAAAATGCTGGTTATCAGCATCTTCTCTTTTTCTGACAATATTTTCTACCCAATCCGAGACAAATTCCATCATTTGAGCCACATTTGAAATTGAAAGCATTTGAAGTCGACAAAATCAACCCCACTTAAATGACATTATTTGATTGGAAAGGACAGAAAACATCTTGGGAAACGGAGGAGATACTGGTCACCGGCATGTCTTCAAAAACATCTTCCCTCGAGTTTTTAAAACACGGCATCATGGAGTAAAGGATATAAATCTAACCCTTCTGATTTTTGTACGAACAGGTAGTTCCAGGTCCAGTTCAACTTCGTCTGGTGTCGATTCAAGTGTTTCGAGTTCCTCATCAAGTGTTTCCGGTTCCTATTCAAGTGTTTCCGGTTCCGATTCAAGCTGCAGCGCCGCTACTATTATTTAATATAATGGTCGAACGATGCTAGGAGACATCTTGTAATCACTGAAGAGCAATGCTTTCCAAGACTTTCAATGTTCAATAAACCATTTTACAACATTATCAATATTTCCTGCATTTGTCTGACATCATTTTGATTTTTTTTCTATAGGTTAATCATTTCAATATTTAACTCAAACACAAAATCCGTTTGAATGAGAAATTGTTTGGGTGATGTTTTCCTGCTTTTGTTTCGTTTTCTTTTCTTAAAATTCATCTTTTATGAAAACATTCTTGTATGATGGAAACTCACTTGTAACGAGAAACTTCTCCTTTTTTCATAGATTTTTTTAGATGTATTCTTCTATGAAACTTTAACTGATATTGAGTATTCGTATTTTACAACGATGACATCTGCAGCAAATTCGTTTCAGGAGGTAATATGATGATGACCATGATTCAAACTATTTAACTGTATAGAGTATAAAACGTACAAATTGTGCGAATTTAATGGTGTAAAATTTGTAAAATTACATTAGATGTAGATCTACACGAAGTTTGTTTTGTTTTATGAAAACTACAACTACCTTTGGCATACTTGGATTTCTGATGCAGCAACTATCTCTCTCTGTAATTCATTAAACCAAGAAAATCGTCACATAATTATACTACCTGTAAAATGTATTTGCCAAATAACCAGCTGAATTCCGAGGCGAAATGGTCCTTGGACATGTAGAAAATTGACCAAAAGCGAAACGTTTCGACACGAGTGAGCCTCTGCGGACTGCTGCCCAGACTGACATGAGTCGTTACTTTTTTAACACATGGGTTTATACTTATAAATCTATAATAGCCATTTTTTTGTTAAACAACCGACTTAATCATTTTGTAGACTGGTCCTTGCACATACAGAAATTAGACCAATAGCGAACAGCTTCGGCCAAGGTCAGCTTTCGCGAACTGCGCAGGCTGACCTGGGCAGATACTTTTGGCAGAGGCATGAAGCCCCTTTTTCACAAAGCATGGCTCAGATATTGTTGAAAATGTCGTCAACACCAAATAAGCATATCGTTTTCGCCTTTAACTCTTATCCTGCTAAAAAAAGATAAAATGAAATGTTCAAGCCAACAGTAAAAACCCAAATGTTGGTATTTTAAAGGTATTTAAAGAAAAAAAAAAAAAAAAAAAAAAAACTCTGAGTCGGACAGTGTAGATCCAAGATCTGATCTTGATCTACACTGTCTGCAAAAGGTCAGAGATTCGCGCTTAGCAGCCTAAGGGTTAATGCTTCACCAAGTCCATGTTGAATAATGAACACAAAAATAATAAAATAAACATGAGAAAGTGAAATGTAATTCTTCCCAAAGCTGGTGGATCTGTACATACGAATCGTATGAAAATGGAATAAAACTGGTCTTATAGTAAAGTGATATGATAAAAATACCAGCCAAAATGTATGAAACAATCGTTTACTGATTCAGGAAGTAAATATAGAAAAAAAAAAAAGCGGGACAACCTTAACAATCATCAATATCAGATAAGATAGAGTTGTGTCCCTTGGCTCCTTCAAATGAGTCATTTTCGATTGATTGATTGATTGTATGGTGTTTAACGCCGTTTTCAACATTATTTCAGTTATATCGCGGCGGCCAGTGCACCTATCCATGCTTTCCTGGAGCTTCTTTTACCAGTACTCCTCACAATATTCTTTCCAAGCCACAGGCTGCTTTCCCACTTAACCACCGTCGAAACAATGGTCGGCGGTGAGAGAGGAATGAATCCTGTCGCAATGACTATCATCAATCCTCGGAAGGAAATTGGCCAAGCCGAGGATCGAACCAGCGACCTCCTGTTCTCAAGTCCTGTACGCTACCGACTGAGCTACGAGGGCTTGGCGTGTCATTTTCCAACAGGATCGGTTTACATTTTTAACTTTTCAGTTTTATCATGATCGTTCAGTGTACCTTGTCTTTGCATTTACGTGTACTTCTTTCACCCTTTACAACACGATCCCGAATTTTAAAAAGACTTTTGAGCAGGCTTCTGAAACTATTGTGGAAAAAGGAGAAAATGCTGGTTACCATCATTTTCTCCTTTTCCCACAATATTTTCTACCTCATCAGAGACATATGCAACTATAATAGCCAAATTTAATTTGTCGTCTGCAAATGTTTTCAATTTGGCCCAGTCTGAACATTTGTCGTCCGGTAAAGAATTAAGCCTTTTTTTCTGAATAATGGAAAATACACTCGAATCATAACTATAATCCACGATACTGCGATTTGCAATCTTCTTTTTGTCGGAAATTTCTTATAGTATCAGCCGGTGAAGATCCGATATCAGTGCAGCCCAATCTTGATCTACCCTTCTGCAAAGGCTCTATGAGTCGCGCATGGCAGCGGAAAGGCTGGTTGTTTAACATTATTTCAGTACTATCACGGCGACAGTTTACTTACATGTACCAAATGGTTCGGCCAGTCAAATATTGTGTTACTTTTCTTGATTTAGAATTTCACTTACTTTAAAGATAGGTTTATTGCAATTATCCCATCTGTGTCATGATTTGTTTTTAATTCTAACATGACACGTGATTCGGCTCTATAAACAAAGTGCAACGGAAGCCTGAATCGAAGTCATTCTATATTTTATGTAAAGTAAAAATTAATCTGCATCTTGTTTTCCTTTTATCAAGAATGGGTCACGTGAGAATCGAAATAATCTTCTTTTTATCGTGTTTTATCTTTCTATAGCCCTCGTGGATTATTCATTGTGCCCCATAACCACTTTATAGAGAGAAGACTATTTCTTAATTAGGAAATGTCTCCCTGTCTCATCAACATTAAGATATTAAAGAGACCCTCGATAAAATAATAACAATAATCCTTTACCACACAATCTCGAGTTTTAACGACCCTGAAAAAGAAGTTTTTTTGAAAATATTGTGAGTAAAGGAGAAAATATAAACAGCAATTTTCTTCTTTTCCCTAAATTTTTCTACCCCTTAACCCTTTACCAAACAATCCCGTGTTTTTTTACGTCCTTGAGGAAGAGGCCTTTTGAAAACATTGCGGGAAAAGGAGAAAATGCTGGTAACCATCATTTTCTCCTTTTCCCAAAATGTTTTCTACCTTGTCAAAAAAACTTAAGTTCATTTGTACCACTTTCCAATTTGTCGTCTGCAGATGCTTTCAATTTCGAAGGGGCTAAAATTTGTTTGGGAAAGAGTTTAAAAATCTCATATCGGTTGAGATACGCTGGATTCGTGGTCTACGAATGCTTTCAAGTTGGACAAGTTGTTTAAAAGTTTGTCCTCTGGTAAAGAGAAAAAATCAAAGGACTGGTAGTCCTGAGAGTCGCCTGTTGCTTAGTTGTTGAAAGTTTAAGGGACATTAAACTAGAGTTTTTGACCCCCCCTTTTTTTTCGAGGGGGAGTTGATTTTTTAATAAATAAAAATCAAAAGGATGTGACTCTTTACTCTTAGTGGCGAAAAAATGCAAAAGTAAATGCCTCCAGTGACCTTCAGCCATAGTTAGCCACTCTACCAGCTGTTTAAGATCATGTAACAAGGAGTATGGAAATCCCCTTGATACAGACGAGGTTAGATATAGGTTACTAGATACGGAATCGGCCGGGTTGTGACGAGCGAGAGGAAAGGTAGAATAAACATGGTTCCCTGACAAGCCAGTTCCTGGACAACATTTTTTTTTTTAGATGCAGTTCCCAAACACTTTTGTTCTAAGTCAAACTACATGTACCTATTACTTACTATCATTAACAGTTATTGTTTGTAATCATTGAAAATTAAGGATATTTATTGATAACACATTTTTTGTGATTGGACAATTTGTACCTATTATTCATTAGATCTTATAAACATTGACAGTTTTTTTTTGCCCTAACCACAACCCTCGTGTTTTCACATCAATGTTAAACTGAAGAAAATGAATAGTGCTTTGTTATTCGCTGGTATCTGGCAACGAAGTAACTTGGTTGGCGTCCGCACTGTCCGTAAATGATAGTCTTATCCTAAACTGCATTAGACAAACACAAACACGGAAACCCTTAAAATGTAACGATTCGAGCCACTAGAAAAACATGACATTTCAGAGCAATATATTTACATGTTAATCTATAATTGAAATATGAAATACTGGAAATTAAAGAGTTGTCAGAATCAAGTAAAAAAGAAAAACTGAAAGAAATAATTACGAAATCACAAAAGTACTGGATAAGGTTCGTCAAAATATAATCAAAATCGAGGAGAGTCAGAAGATCAGGCTGCACATTCCATAGTGTGATCCCAGTTTACACCACCTGCAGTTCAAGAGAAATTGCATATATATGCCTTGATAATTGTTGTGTGAAATTGTCGGGGAACATTGTACAGATCTGTCGGGGAACTGTTTAGTTGCAAAGGTGAAGGTTGTCGCTATAAATAGACACAAGTAATAAATCTCAGCACATCTTGAAAGGCATATAAAGAGGTTTTCGCTTGCAAATACCTTGAGAAAGAGACAACCTTATCTATTTTATCTATTTTATACTTAATATGTTTTGGGTCAAGTTTTGTCGGTTCAGTCTTCCTAGAAGAGCAAACTCTCACAGTTGAACAATTGAGCCTACGACGCAATTTCCCTCTTTGACCGAGCACCCGTGCCGTACGACATTACCTTTCCCTTCTGTCATTGATCGATTTTAAACCAGAAAAGGGTATGAGGGCTGAAACCTAATTAATGCACTTTAAGCGAGTAATCTGGCCGATGAAAAAGAATCGTCCTTAGTTTTATCATTAACTGTTGCCGTATATAGCGGGGCTTCGTAGGCACACACGCCAGACGACATCCAGATATGCAAATTATTCTCGGGTGCAGGGAAAACTCGAATTTTACTTCGAACCGTATATAGCTTACACGCAAAAAAGAAAATCATTACAAAAGAAGTTACATGTAGTTCTAAGAAACCCCAACAAATTATTGTTATAATAAGATATTTTCCAGAAAATTAGCATAAAATTATGCTGTTCATAAATATATTTCATTTTAGGTCAAAAGTTATCACTACGGCAATACAATTTGTCATACTTGGGTGAAATACGGTCATCAAGAGGTGTAATTCGGTGAAACCCGGTTCGAAGGGAAATTCGGTTTTTCCATGGACAGATTATTCTCGATATCTATGTTAATGTTAATAAGTTCAGTGTTCGTGTATCCCAGAGCAGGACACAATTATTTCAAATATTTACAAATTTGAATACTTGAGCTGTAAGGGACGTCTTCGATATATCAGAAAATTTAGCAACTGAAAGTTATGTACGATAGAAGCATTGAGGATAATGCAGCATTACAAGTGAACTACGCAGCGTCTGGCAAACCGGAAGTCTGGACAGGAAGCAGTACAAGAACGGAGGCATGCTTACGTGACCCCATGAATCAGGATGATGACAATGAGAGTCTGGTTACTACGCAACCAGGCGACTCAAAAACTGATATAAGAGCCTAACACATCATGCCCAAACATCGTCATAATATTTGTGGCAGTTTTTTTTTTCATTCTTTCTCTGATCACAATTTACTTCTTCGTTCAAAACACAGATAAATACGGAATATTATTTTGATGAGTGTTGTCAGCTGCCTACATATATACCTAGTCTAGGAAGCAAGGACATTACGCCCATACAGCACAATACGCGAGTGCGTAAAGTGAAAAAAGGGAACATATAGGCGTTTTGTCACTGTAGAGGAGAGTCCATCCTTGGTTACCGACTGTCTCTGCCAGAGTGGCTACCTCTGGCTAGTAACCAGTATTTTCTCCTTACACACATTGTCTTCTACCCTTTCAATTTCTAATTTTGACGTCTGCAAATGCTGTCAATTTAGGTAAGTGAAATTTTGACGTCTGGTCAGGCGTTAAAAAGTCTTCCTACCAGCTAGACGTGATAGGTACAAGTGGCACTGTATCAACTCTTTACCAAACGACAAAAACTTAGACTGGTCCAAATTGAGAGCATTTGCAGACGACAAAAAAATATTTGCCTTTGAAAGGGTAGAAAAAGCATTGTAGAGGAAGGAGAAAATGCTGGTTACCGGCATTTTCTCCTTTTCCCACAATGTTTTCAAAGGCCCCTTTTCTCAAGGTCGTTAAAAGGTCGTTAACACTTAAGCTGCTAAATAAATGAAACGTACACTTCTACTCAATACTTTAAGCCCAAACCTTGCGATTTCAAAGTTGATTTCACCGGACAGAATTTACCGTATCGGACAGTGTAGATCAAAGATCAGACTGCACGTTCCGTGCAGTCTGATCTTGATCTACACTGTCCGCAAAAGGTCAGTGAGTCGCGATTAGCAGCTTAAGGGTTAAAACTCGAGATTGTGTGGTATTGTATCAAGAGATCGATTAGTCATCGAAAAACCCCGGAATTTTCGCATTTCCAACAGCCTGGCGATTGTCAAAGCAAAGTTCTATAGTGCCATTGTTTTAAGTCGACCCGAGAATCTTATTTTATAATAACAGTCCAGTATTCCTTATTTTTTTCCTTGTCTTATTTCTGAGTCTTTTGAGTCAAGTATACGAATCATTGCTGATTCAGTTGCAGTCTGAGAGGGAAGAAAAAGAGGGGGGTGACACTACCGAGTGTATTTTACATCTAGTTCTACGACGGAAAACGATTTCTGACTGGCTAAACCACTGGGTTTAGCGAATCAAAGTTGGTATCGCTTTGAAACTTTATTAACGAAATACCGGTACAAGTTTTGATTGGCCAAAATATCAGAAATCTGAATTTGTCTTCCCTATAAACTTCTTGAGAGAGACACAATTTCTGATTGGCTAAATCGTTGGGATTTGGTTTGGTCAATAACAATGGTGATCCTTTGAATTCATGAAATTCTTGAGAATTAGATTCAGAACACAATGTGGATTGGTTGTTGAACTCTTTCGCTACCAATGACGACTTAACTGGCTTTTGCGGATGGCAAAGATCAAGATCAGACTATACAAAACTTGCAATCTGATCTGTTATCTACACCATCCGCTACCCGATACTGAACCATGACGTAAGTCATTCAATAGCAGTGGAAAATCTTTTTTCGGACCTCGGAAAAAAGTCGGAATTTCTTAAGTTGGTAGTAAAAGAGTTAACCCTTGGGCTGTTAAGTGCACCTCGAGCCGCTTTTCCGGACAGTGTAGACCAAGATCACAGAACGTGCAGTCTGATCTCAGATCTACAGTGTCCGATACTGTGAGTTTTTCCAGCAAAAAGCACTTTGTAATGGCAATGTTTCGGTATACTTCTATTGGCCGGATATCTTTTTTCTATATTTAATAGCAGCTTAACCCTTTACCACACAATCCCGACTTTTAACGAAAGAATCCTTTTGAAAACAAGGTGGAAAAAGGAGAAAATGCTGGTAACCAGCATTTTCTCCTTTTCGCACCATGTTTTCTACCCTTCCAAAAGCATATTTCAATTTTTAAGTTACATTTATTTTGTCGTCTGCAAATGCTTTCAATTTGGACTAGTCTTAAATTTTGTCGTTTGGTAAAAAGTTACGTAGTTAACACGTTCTCAGATAATGATTGATGTCGTCTGAAAAAGCCGTTGTCTCCCTATGCCGTGAATAAGGTGGCAGATGCCTAAGTTTCTTTCTGTCGGTTTAGATCAAGATCAGACAGGAGCGTTTTGCAACCTTGAATCTACATTGTTCGATATTTTGCTGCATATCCTTAATAAATCTCATTATCAGGTGCAATCCAGTTGTGTCTCTCTCGGTCGAGTCATTTAACCCTTTACCAAACGATAAAATTTTAAACTGGTCCAAAATGAAAGCTTTTGCAGACAACAAATAAAATGTAGCTTAATTAACAAAATTTGACCTTGATAGGGTAGAAAACATTGTGAGAAAAGGAGAAATTGCTGGTTACAGGCATTTTCTCCTTTTCCCTCAATGTTTGCAAAAGCCTTTCTTCGTCAGGGTCGTTAAAAAAAAAAAGGATTGTGTGGTAAATACCGATTAAATAATGGGACGATTTACTTTTTTGATTTTAGGCTTTCAAATTTCAAATGTCAAATTTCAAATGTCAGATGTTTTTTACTTTTAGTTTTAAATTCATCGCACGGTGTACCGTATTTTTCCATTAATGTGTGTTTGCAACACCATTTCGAGTTTTGTAAAGACTTTTGAGAAGGTTTTAAAAAAAGATTGTGGGAAAAGAGGAAATTGCTGGTTACCAGCATTTTCTTCTTTTTTTACAATGTTTTCGAAAGCCGTTTTCCTCAAAGTCGTTAAAACTCGGGATTGTGTATTAATGCATTAAGGGATCGATATGGCTGCAGTACAATTCCATTTTCAAAAAATATTAGTCATCGAAAAATCCCGGAATTTTCGCATTTCCAGCAACCTGGCGAGTGTCCAAAGTAGAGTTCTATAATTCACAATGTTCTAAATTTACCCGAGAATCTTATTATATAAAAATAAATCAAAAATTCAAATGATGAGCCTTTTTTGTTGTCTTATTTTTGAGTCATGTATACGAGTACGTAAGTGCTGATTCACGACATGTTGCAGCCTGGAACGTGGGGTCGGTGAAACAGTATTGAGTGCAGTCTACATGTAGTTCTTAATCTCGGAGGAACACGATTTCTGGTCGGTTAACCCTTTCCAAAACGACAAATTTTGGACTGGTCCAAATTGAAAGAGTTTGCAGACGACAATTTTAAATTTGATGAAAATGGCAGAAAGTTATCAAAAAGGGTAGAAAACACTGTGGGAAAAGGAGAAATTGCTCGTTACGAGCAATTTCTCCTTTTCCCACAGTGTTTTCAAAAGACTTGTACTGCAGACACGTGAAAACCAGGGCTTGTTTGGGAAAGGGTTAAACCATTGGGTTTAGCGACTTAAAAATGGTATTCCTTTGAGAAACTTTTGAACGAAACACGATTTTAGATTGGCTTAACCATCAGAAATCAGAAACAATTTTGATTTGGTTAAGCCAATAAGAAATGGTAATCCTTTAAAATTCATGGAATTCTTGAGATTTAGGCTTAGAACGCAATGTAGATTGGTTGTTAAACTCTTTCACTACCAATAACGACTTAACTGGCTTTTGCAGAGGGCGTAGATCAAGATCGGACTGCACAAAACGTGCAGTGCGATCTTTGATCTACGCCATCCGCTACCCGATACTAGACTATGACATAGTTCATCTTCAATAGCAGTGGAAAATCTTCTTTTGGACCTCGATAAAAAGTTGAATTTCTTGAATGAAAGAGTTAACTCTAAGGCTGCTAAGTGCGAGTGTGTAGATTAGGATCAGACTGCGCAAAACGTGCAATCTGATCTTGGAACTATACTGTCCGATACGGTATTTTCAAACCGCAACATTTGGGTGTGTACTATTGAGTGAGAATTTCCATCTATTTAGCAGTTTACTACGTTTCCAAATCTTGAATAAGCTGTTGTCTTCCCATGACGTGAATTAAGTGGCAGATGCCTAAATTTCTTTCTGTCAGTTCAGATCAAGATCAGACAGCAGCATTTTGCAGCATTGAGTCGACATGGTCCGACTTAAACTATGATGCAAAAAGAGCTAAATCAAAGGACTTAATGTCCTGGAATGCGGATTTGTGGACTGGCATAAAGCTGTAAAATGTTGTAATAAAAAAAACTAAAATCACACGCAACACATGTGCAATCATTTTAAAAATGATTAAAGTAAAGTGTTACGGGAAATGGATACTTTTAGTCACAATTTAGCAGGAGGTAGTGGAGGGTGCAGATCCAAGATCGGAATGCATGCTCTGTGCAATCTGATCTTGATCAACGCCCTCCGCAAGAAAAAAAACCTTTTTAAACCATCATTGATTATGAAAAAGTTAAATTCCAGTCGAAACTGACCGAGAAATTCATTCATCTTTGAGATTAGATTTAGATTAGATTTATTAATTACTTATGCCTACACATGCATTTCGTAATATACTCATATATAATACAAATTAAAGGTCACTACAAGTGTTGAAATAGATAATGAAATGATGTAACAGGAAAAAAAGAGAGAGAAAAACAGAAAAGAGAAAGGAATCAGGAAATAGAAGGTGGAGAATGAGCACGAACAGTTTCAGGTTCAAATTACAGTACAAGTATAATTATACATGTTCCTTGCAGGTGGCAATCGTAAGAGTTACTTCTGCATTTGTCAGACGGTCAAATACATAAGCAACTCCATCGACCAGCCACATTACTAAAGTGTGGATTCTTTGGGTTAAACACTCAACCCAGTATTCTGTAGATCTTTTCGGAAATAGAACTGTGAAACCATTGCGTGAAAAGCAGAAAAGAGAGATCGGCTGATAACAGGTTACATTTCCGTTAACCCACTGGTTGCTAAGCGCTACTCAAGGACCTTTTGCTGTCTGACCTGGAATCTACATTGTCCGATAAGGAGATATCTTCCCCCCCCCCCCCAAAAAAAAAAAAAAAAATTCGAAACAACAATATTTTGGTTTTTACCATCAGTTAAAGTTCCATTTCACTTATTTAGCAGGTTAAGGGTAAAAACTTCACTTATAATCTCACTGCCAAAATTTTACACTTATCTATATTGAAAGCAAGTTGCAGAAATACAAAACCTTAATGAAAATAAAATGAAGATATATTGGCCATGGAAGAATAGAAAACACTATGGGAAAAGGAGAATATGCTGGTCGTTAGTATATTATCAGCTTGTTGAATTGTTCCGACCTTCTTTCGCCGATGTACCAGCGGTCTGCATCATGATGTCATATAATTAGTTTATTTGTTTAGTTTATTTGGTATTATTGGTTGAAGTTAGCTGTGATATGATGCAACTATTACTTAAGAAAACAAAAACCCAAACCCTAACAATTCTACTTGGAGACCGAATTCTGTTTTGCAGCTAATCATTTCCTGCTACTTTTTAAACAACATGGCGTGCAACACACGAAAAGGGGCCTTCGGACATATGTATAAAAGCGTGTCGTCCCAGATCAGCCTGTGCAGTCTGTGACTAATCCGAGACGACACTTCCCGTTTTTGTGCGATTTTCTGTTTCACGAAAGTCTACTGTATATAAAAAAATATCTTATGTAGTCGTAAAGTGCCGTCTCGGATTAGCCTGCGCGGACTGCGCAGGCTAATCCAAGACGACACTTTACGCAAAGGTTCGAAGGTCTCATTTCACATGTTGCGGGCCATTATTACATAAGTTCGAGAAGGGTTTAAAGTGGCGCGTTTGGTGAGTCCCGTCTGCTTCTCGGTCAATACAAACTCATAATCTCATGGCCAAATTTTAGACTCATCTATGTTGAAAGCAAGCTGCAGAAATACAACCTTAATGCAAATAAAATGAAGACATATTGGCCATGAGAGAATAGAAAACACTGTGGGAAAAGGAGAATATGCTGGTCGCTAGTTGCAGGCCGGGTTCTGTTTTGCAGCTTATCATTTCCTGCTACAACGTACATCTTGATTTAATATTAAAACTCAGTTCGAGAATGGCGCGTTAAGTCAGACCCGTCCTGCTTCTCGATCAATTCAATTCATATCAGTGGAATGCTGACAAACCATCTTCGAGAGAGATAGGTTGACGTTCCACGGAGTATTTCTTGGGAAATAAAAGAATCGAGATCTAATACAGTTGTAACTTTCCAGGTAAGATAAAATTATTCTATTGTTTTGTTCCTATTACACTTATTGTTTGTTGATCTATTTTCTCGTTGTTTCTGTAAGAAACCTGCTGCAAGTAATTTTTAACCCTTAAGCTGCTGAATAAATGAGAGGAAAATTTCCACTCATTCGTAAAAACACAAATATTTACGATTTTTAAAGTTGATTTCAACGGAAACAAATACAGTAGCGGATAGTGTAGATCCAAAATCAGACTGCACGTTCTGTGCAGTCTGATCTTGATCTACACTGTCCGCAAGAGCGCCCCGAGTCGCGCTTAGCAGCCTAAGGGTTAAACATTACGTAAAATTTGATGAGACTGGGGACATTTATACAAGTGAAAACATAAAAATATAGTGATAGAAGGAAAAGTTGCTCGTTATGGGCAATTTCTCCTTTGACCACAATATTTTCCAAAGTAGCCTAGTTGTATAACAGAGAGCTATCCGAACTGCACGATTTTCAGGGCATTATATTACAGATCCGACTAACATACTATTTGCGAACTACATAGATCAAGATCAGACTGCAGTTTTAAATTGATCGTTCAGTGTACCGTATTTTTCCATTAATGATGTGTTTTCTTAACCCTTTGCAACACTATCCCTAGTTTTGTAAAGACTTTTGAGAAGGCTTTGAAAAGATTGTGGAAAGAGGAGAAAATGCTGGTAACCAGCATTTTCTTCTTTTTTCCACAATGTTGTCGAAATCCCTTGTCCTCAAAGTCGTTAAAACTCGGGATTGTGTGTTAATGCATTAAGGGATCGATATGGCTGCAGCATGATTCTCTATCTTGCAAATTAACATTAGTCATCGAAAAATCTCGGTGTATTCCTGTTGACAACATGCCTTGGTTTCTGACCAGAATAATTTAACCCTTATCCTGCTAAATACTCTTTTCCAAATAACAAATTTTTAGACTAGTCCAAATTGAAAGCATTTGCAGACGACAAAATAAGTGTGACTCAAAAATTGAAATTTGTTTTGGGAAGGCTACAAAACATTGTGGGAAAGGGAGAAAATGCTGGTTACCAACGTTTTCTCCTTTTCCCACAATGTTTTCAAAAGGCTTCTTTCTCAGGGTCGTTAAAAGTCGGGATTGTATGGTAGAGGGTTAAATGGAAGCTTTCAAGACGATAGTAAAAAAACAGAATAATGCAATTACAAACTTATTTCTCTGAGAAAAGTATCTTCTTATCGGACAGTGTAGATCCAAGATCAGACTGAACCTTCTGTGCAGTCTGATCTTGATCTACATTGTCTGCCGAAGGTCAGCGAGTCGTGCTTAGCAGCCTAAGGGTTAAGTTTTCGTTTTTTTTTTCGTAAGTAAAAGTTCATCATATCCCTGCTTCTGCATAACTGAAACAAAAAAAACCCTGAAGAAATAAACTAACTACATTACATTTTGATGCAAAAGGTTAGTGTATAAGCGAAGAAAATCTGAAACAGCCGAACAGGCTGTTAGGCTATAGTGAGCTCATGATAGATAGTCTATTAAACCCTGTCGCGGGAAAAGATGTTCTAAGTTTCTCTTTACCAGACAACAAAATTTCAGCCATGTCCAAATTGAAAGCATTTGAAGACGACAATTTCAGCATGGCTCAAATTGTGCAATTCCTCTTTGATAACGTAAAAAACACCGTGGGAAAAGGAGAAAATGCTGGTAACCAGCATTTTCTCCTTTTCCCACAGTATTTTCAAAAGGCTTCTTTGCCAGGGTCGTTAAAAGGCGGCATTGTGCGGTAAAGGGTTAAATGGTTCGATTTGTGCATGGCTCTGATAAGAGAATGACTCCGGCTTTTCTTATCAGCGGTCAGTCCCCTTACTCCCGAAATACCCTCGACCAATGCATTTTAAAGATACATTCTTACAGCCGGAGAAAGAAAAACACTGTTAAAAGTTGATAGTGTGTAGAATGGCTCAGAATTTATTTAACTGTGACAAGAGAGAATAATTATCAAAATATATGATGTAAGGGATAGAGAAACTCAAAGGGTTTGTCCTTATTCACAATTGGAAACGACAATAATGATTTCTTTGAAGGCCTCCAGAAAATGAAATGCATTGTCTACCCGTCGTAATCTGTGCAACCTTGCAACCGTCACGGGCAACAGTTGGCATGAAGATACAAGAATGATTATAGTTTCATAAAATAAAGATGAAATGGGTTATAAACTGGCTGATAACAAGTATAGATGGATCTATAAATAAATAAATAAAACCAACGCCACGAAAGATAGATAAGATTGTGTAATAGAAAGCACGCCAATCTGACCATCCTCGCCTTTCTACACGTACAGAAAACTTTGTAGAAACAAAGGATCTTAAAACTTTACAGGTAAGAGAAAAGTATTGCATCGGTCTATTCTTTTGTTCTTTGTTGATTTATTTTTCTCGTTGTTGCTGCTGTTATTTGCTGTTCCTTCTGCAACACATATGCAGCAGGTAACTGAAAAAAAAAACCCTAAAAAAAAAACAGATAATACTCGGGTCATCAATACAAGTGAAAACATAGTTGGCAACCTCTCCTTTTGCCATTTTTTGCGGCTTAAGATATATTCTTTAAATATACGAAAAATAAGATCCAGAAGTTCTAGACTTACCTATATTGCTTGTGCCCGCCCGGATCTCAGTGACTAGCGTAGGCCTATCTGACTCGTAACCTGGTAATTTCGAGTTCGATACCCGGTTGGGGCAAACTTTCTTACCGGCAATTTTTCGCCAATCAACTCTGATGCATGTTAGAAAAGTAGTCAGTGACTTGAAAAGAAAGTTGTGTCAGTACTGATGTGAGAAAGCCAGGAAACACATGCGAAGGTGCACTGACCTTCGTGATATGACCTTAGCTGTTAAAAAGGCGTTAAACTCCAAAACAAACAATTCATATTAAGCTATGCTATGTGAAAAGGGGCTTAATGCATCTGCGAAAAGTATCGACCAGGTCAGCCTGTGAAGTCCGCGCAGGCTGACCTGGGCCGAAACTTCTCGCTATTGGTCAATTTTCTGTATGTCAGTGGACCAGTCAAGATTCATTCGGTTGTTAGACACATTGGATTTTATGGATCTATAATGCTGTGATGACTTGCCCAGTATCATGCATCACGGGAGATGCATTAAGCCCCCTTTTGGCAGAGCACGGCTTTATTATATTGATCGTTCTACCCCACAACGCTCGTACTAAATACGAGTAGCAACTGAAATGTCGCTGCTATTCAATTTGCTCCTTCCGCAACTGATTTGCAGCAAGCGACGTTGGGAAACATTCTTGTAAAATAAGGATAAGATTGTAGACGTGAATACAAGTGAAAACATTTTGGTCAAAGGAGAAATTGCTCAAAATGAGTAATTTCTCCTTTGATCAGGATGTCTTAAAAATGGCCTCGATGAATCACTGAGTACTTCGTTGGAGTGGGGGGGTGGGGCAGGGGAAGGGGGGGGGGGGACGTGGGCGAAGCACTGCAGAATCCGACTGACAGTAATATGACGATAGCCATTGCACCTATCCTTGTTATCTTGGAATTTCATCTACAAGTACTTCGGGGTCCTGTGTGGCTCAGTGGTAAAGTGTAAGACTCGTGACCTGGAAGCCCCGGGTTCCAGCCTCAGTGGATCCACTGGGGTTTTCGTGGGAGTGTCCTTGAGCAAGACACCTCAGAGCCCTAGCCTAGTACTGGTGGAACGCAGGAAATACGTGATATGAAAGCGGCGTGAAACACATTTCAGTCATTCAATCATCCTACAAGTACTTTACATAACATTCTGTCCCAAGTCATCGATCAGTGGTAATGCACAGTGCTTGAGATCCAAAGGTCGATAGTATGATCCCCCGGCACGACTAAATTATTTCTTAGTCGTAATTACTTTCTTTCAGGAATCATCATGGCAAACAGACGCGACTGTTCCGGTGCACCACCTCGAGGTGAGTAGAATGTATGACGAGATCAATCAGTGGTCCAAACGCACTGGGCTTGAGATCCAAGGGTCTTAAGCTAGATCCCTGACACAACCAAATTGTTTCCAAAGGTACTTGGTCGACCAGAATCACTTCTCTATCGCTTTTGAAAGTTGTATCGACTACTTCTATACAGGACTTTTTCTTGTGGGGGGGAAAGGGGGAGTTAATCTTCTTTTCTTTAAACCTGACAAAAACAATATGAGCCATACTCTGGCAAAAGGAGGCTTAATGCATCTCCTTTATGTATGATACCTGTCAAGCTATCGCATAATTATGAATCCATAATAGCCACTTTTTTTAACAACCGACTTAGTCATGAGATAAAATGGTCCAATAGCGAAAAGCTTTGGCCCTGGTCATTAAGCCGCCTTTTCACAGAGCATGGCTCATGTATAATTTTCTCCGTTATGCATAAAGAATCTTGACGGTTAAATCGAGTAAGAAAAGTACCATTTTGACTTTCTATGAAAGGGATTGTTGTTATTGCAATCTGTAATACCGTCTATTTCATTTCTCTCTCACTTAATGAAGGTTTGTCAGCTATCGCCCTATGCAATTCAATGAAAAGGGAAAGACTGGAAGATTGAATTGATTACAAAAATCTGCATAGCCCCCGCTTAGCCCTTAATCAAAGGGTTTTAATGACCCTGGGTTAGAAGGTTTCTGAAAATAGCTCTTTTCTCATTTTTCCACAACGTTTATACCCTTTCACAGACTATTTTTCATGTTTGTACAACACTTAATTCGTCGTCTTCAAATGCTTTCTGATGATAGTCATTGCGACAGGATGCATTCCTCTCTCACCGCTGATCATTGTTTCGACGATGGTTATGTGGGAAAGCAGCCAGTGGCTTGGAAGGAATATTGTGCAGAGTACTGGTAACAGAGACTCAAGGAAAGCATGGATAGGTGCACTGGCCGCCACGATATAACTGAAATAATCTTGAAAACGGCGTTAAACACCACACAATCAATCAATCAATAAAAGTCGGGATTGTGTTGTAAAGGGTTATGTCCTACGTTTCAATAGAATTGCTTCAGCTGATATCGCAGTTCAAGTACCCAAACACTTTGCCTAGCCTTATCTCATTTGCATTGACTAGCCCTTAACTCTTTACCACATAATCCCAACTTTTAATAACCCTGAGGAAGAAGTCTTGAAAACATTGTGGAAAAAGGAGAAAATGCTGGTAGCATTTTCTTCTTTTCCCACAATGTTTTCTACCCTCCCCAAAAGAAATTTAAATTTTTCAGTCACTTTTGTCGTCAGTAACTGCCTTCAATTTTGACTAGTCTAAAATATTGTCGTTTGGTCAAGAGTTAAGCAAGTGTAGAACAATATCATGAAAAATATTATTGAATGACCAGTTAATTAGCGTTGGATCTCAAAAGGCCAATGAAAGTCAGATTCTTTTTTATCACACAACTGTAACTCAAGAAATACATTTGCTATAATCAAAAGATCTATATGTGATACATGTACCTACATATTTAGGAATGAGACTGACTCACTGCTTTGAGTGTACAGTCCGTATTGAAAAAGTTCCATAGAAGTTGATATATGTCTATTTATTGCAGAATTCAAGATTAAAACAAGACCATGCTTTACAAATAGTATCATTTTTTATTGTTGAACTAAGAGAGAAATTGGTGTATGACATGTTTTGGAAATGTAGCAATTAAATCAAGTTCTGATTGGCTAATACTAGTAGTTTAGCCAATCATTGAAAAGAAATGGTTTAGCAAATCAGAAAATTGCTTTACATTGAAATCAGGAAATTATTGAGAATTTGCTATTTGAGGAATGTTATTAAGAATGGTTGGTGAATACAGGCTCTGGAAGTCTTTATTTACAATGGACTTTGATTACATCTCATCTATTTTTGTTTGTTCTTTTCTGGGGATAATAGATGCCATCATAAACAAACAATGGAAATGGCAAGATGCTGACGGTTCATGGAAAGCTTATCCTAAAGATTTAGACAAATCAATTGAAGCAAGTTACAAAAGAAATCCTAGTGGCACAACTTTGATAACCATTGAAGATAAACAGTAAGTGTATTAACCACAGATTTGTGTGCACTCTATTATGACAAATACTCTGATCAGTTTTCATCAAGATCAATTTGGACTTACAATGTGGCTTCTAAAGTGGATTCAAGAGCCCAATCCAGGGCCTTCTTGGCTCTCTTGTTAACAGTAGTGAAAAACATGGTGAGAAAATAGAACACTTACTTTTTACGAGTTATTGCTCTTTTTCATACCATGTTTTCCAAAAATACCGAAATCAGGGAAGTTGTACACATTATCACTTTACCACACAATCCTGAGTTTTAACGACCTTGAGGAAGATTGCTTTTAAAAAGACTTGCGGAAAAGGAGAACATTTCTCCTTTTTCTACAATGTTTTCTACCCTTTTAAAGACAATTTCCACTATTTGAGTCACATTTGATGTTTGATTTGTCGTCCATAAACTCTTTAGATTTGGCAAAGTTTGTTTAGTAAATAGTTAACTCTTTATCAAACAACAAAAGTTTAGACTTGTCCAAACTGAAAGCGTCTGCAGACTAAATATTCATAAGTGATACAAATGAACCGAAAAAAATCATGGAAAAAGGAGAAAATGCTGGCTTACAGCATTTTCTCCTTTTCCCATGATGTATTGAAAAGCCTTCTTCAGTAGGGTTGTTAAAACTTAGAATGTGTGGTAAAGGGTTAATCGTTATGACCACCATGATGGTTTTTAGACTTTCTGAGAGAAGAAAACACTTATAAAACTTAGTTTCCCACTGTATTTTTCATAGTCCACTTCTATGATTATAGGTACTTTCTAATTGTACTTTGAAAATGCTTCCAAAAAAAAAAAGTCTAACATTTTGTCCCCAGGTAGAGTTAACCATTTACAACACAAACCGTTGTTTTTATGACCTTGAGAAAGCTTTTAAAAACATTGTGGGAAAAGAAGAAAATGCTAGTAGACAGCATTTTCTCCTTTCCCACATTGTTTTCTAACCTTTCACAGACAAATCTCATTATTTATCCCACATTTGCTGTCATCTGCAACTGCAAATTTCTTTGTGTGGTTAAGAGTTGTGATAATTTTTAGTAATATCTGACTTGGTCGTTTTCAGATACAGAATTTCCTTCTCCACAATGGAACAGATGGATATTAATTCCAGAAAAAAGTTTCCTATAGCAAGAACGTAGCATGTACTGGTTTACTATGACAACCTCTGATGCACCTTGCTAAAGAGTAGACAGAGATCAGCCAGCATAGATTGATGTCGTCAGACAAGTTTACTGTATACATAGCATACTGGACCCTTTTCCTGGGCCAGTATTAACCAACCAAATGATTTAGCCAATCAGAAATTGGGTTACTTTCAAATTTAGAATGACTGAGAATATTTTTGAGAATGGTTGCTGAATACAGACTCTAGAGTATCATATATGAGTATGTGGCTTCTCCTCTAATGTACCTTGCTGGGAGAGTAGACTGAGATCTGCCTGCTTGGATAGATGTAATCAGACATGTGTCCTTTGTCATAAATATACTGTTAGCCTGTTTCTTGGTTTATCATAACCTCTGATATTCTGTGCCAACACAATAGGCAGAGAGATTGATGCCATGTTAACTCTTCACCTAATGACAGGTATAGACTTGTCCAAATTGAAAACTTTTGAAGACAGTAATTTAATGTAAATGTAACTCAAATGATGGAAATTGTCTTTGAGAGGTTAGAAAACTTTGTGGGAGAAGGGGAAATGCTGGTTACCAGCATTTTCTTCTTTTCCCACAATGTTTACAAAAGGCTTCTTCCTCGTGGTCGTTAAAACTTCAGATTGTGTGGTAAAGGGTTAAGTTTTGACCTCTTTACGAGATGACAAAACGTAAAATTTGTCCAAATTATTTTACATTACAATTCTTTTTGTATCGTCAGTATCTAGTCAATTTTTCCAACTGCAGTATTTATTTACTATATTGTTTAAATATCCAACTACTTGACAAATGCAATTTCTTTATGAAAACCCTGTGAGAAAAGGGAGCAGTTGCTGATCAACGAGCAGTTGCTTCTATTTCCTCTCTCTTGACTAGAAAGTTGGTACAAAGTGCAGATAGGGCAAAGCACAAATGGTCAATAGTGCTTTACTGGGGCACTTTATGCAGAATAAGACTGAGACAACAGACAGATCCAATGGAAAAGCTACAGTATCAGCTGATATATTTACCAAGATACCGACTGCTTGTTGCATTTGTCAAAGGGAAGTAAATATGCTACCTATATACACTCCATTTGATGAGGTAGATTCAGTTTGGTGTGAAGTATGACACAGTCTTTAACACTTTACCAAATGACAAAATTTTACACTAGTCCAAATTGAAAGCATTTACAGACAACAAAATAAATATGCCTCAAAAATTGAAAATAGTTATGGGAAGGGTAGAAAACATTGTGGGAAAAGAAGAAAATGCTGTTTACAAGCATTTTCTTCTTTTCCCACAATGTTTACAAAAGGCTTCTTTCTCAGGGTCGTTAAAAGTTGAGATTGTGTGGTAAAGGGTTAACCCATTACCACATGAGAACAAAATATTAGATACACATGAGACTTCAATGACGGGATTTGACTGGGATTGAAGACATTCTGGGAAAAGGAGAAAATTATGGCTACCAGTATTTCTTCATTTTCCACAATGTTTCAATCCTTCACCCCCAGGGTCTTTTAATTCTTTACCACACGATCCTGTGTTTTAACAACTCTAAAAGAGAAGGCTTTTGAAAACACTGTTGGAAAAGGAGAAAATGCCGGCAACCCTATCAAAAACCAATCATCAACTGACCCTTATTTAATTTGTCGTTTGCAAATGCTTTCAATTTGGTCTGGTCCAATATTTTGTTGTTTGGTAAAGAATTAGACACGGGACTGTTTGGCAATGGTTGATAATAAACAATATTGAGCAGTGAGAGTTGAAAAGACCTGTCACTGTCTTTCAGTTCTCGAAAAATTAAATCATCCAACAATCTTTGAAGTTAAAATGGAAAACTTTATTTCAATACAATATTAAATAGAAACAAATTTCATATTGCATATATATCAGTGTACATTACATATACTGTATTACAACATTTAATAGAAACAAATTTCATAAATGTAGATCTGAATCAACATTCAAAACACGCTACCAATACAACATGAATGATTTCATATGGCACAAATATATAGAATAATAGGGTTTGAGCCGTTATGATACAGGGTAAGTTGAGTATCCTTCTGCAAGACACTTCAGAGTCCAAGCACTGCACTGGTGAACCACAGGACATACACAAATGAACTGTTGCTGTTATTTGACTGAAATAGTGTTGAAAACACATTTTAATCATTCGGTCAAAGAACTGAAGAAGAAGAAACCACTCCTTGGCAAACAATTTTATGTTTAAAAAAATGACCCTGACAGACAGTCTTTTGAAAACATTGTGGGAAAAGGAGAAAATGCTGCTTACCAGCATTTTCTCCTTTTCCCACAATGTTTTCTACCCTTTGAAAGCTTTATCTCGTCATTTGAGCCATGGTTAATTATGTCTCCTGTAAATGCCTTAACATTAAGTCTTCAGCACTAAACATTTAAACTTCTTTTGGCAGCTGAAACTACATTACTATGAAACTCTGAAAAATGTTCATCTTATGAGCCTACTAAACAAGCTGAGGGTGTAAATTCTAAATCCAACTGCATGCTCTGTGCAGTTTGATCTTCATAAATGTGATCCACACAAGCCCCTGTTTTTGTCTAAGGTGTTGCTTGTTTCAAACAAGGGCACCACATCTGGGTGCCAACATTCGGCTGCAGTTGCAAGAAAAGATGGGTGAAAATGATTTGTCGCAAAAGGGGCATAATTGTGTCAAAAATATTTTAGGGTTATCTCCCTGACTGGTATAAGTTCCCCTTTTGATACTTAACAACTAATCAGAGTTTGAAGTAAGTATCTAGTAATGATCAGATGTTATAAAATGTCAGAGTTTTTGGCACTATGATGCAGCTGACAATGACGACGCAGATGATGGCAGGGCTATGAGAATACCTTGATGTTTTCTTAGGAAACAGCCATGCTAAAATCAAAGCGCTGACGCACTGAAGGCAGCGGGTTTGTGCCAGCTACAGATCTTATTACTTTCTTTGCACAGGTTTCCTTTATACTTGACTTGAAGTAAAAAGGTGCCTTAATCGATCTGCAAACAGTATAGACTTAGGTCAGCCTGTGCAGGCAGTCAGTCTGTGCAGTCTTCACAGGCTGACCTGGGCTGAAACTTTTCGCCATTGGTCCATTTTCTGTACATCGAAGGGTCGGTCTATGGATCAATAATTATTTATGTCTTGCTTGGTATAATCCATCATGAGGATGCAAGAAGCCCCCTTTTGCCAAAGCACAGCTCATTTGTTTGTGGCTAAAATAAAGATAAAATCTAGTACATGAGCACAGGCAGAAAACAAGACTTGAATAAATGATATTAATCCTTTCCAAAACAATCCCAAGTTTTTATGACCCTGTGGAAGAGGCCTTTAAAGACATTTGTGGAAATGGAGAAAGTGCTTCTAACCAATGTTTTCTGTTATATCAATCCGTAACATTTATGAAATTCTTGAAAGGTATCTTAAAGTACTGAAAACCAGTCTTAGTATAATTTTGAGGTTTTACACCTCAAAATCCTTGTAGGCCAAATAATGTGCTTTATAAAAGTTTTGCCGATCCCTTTTAAGGAGTTTGTAGCTCAAAGACTTGAAGTTGGTACCGCTGGTTTAAATTTCCAGCATGGTCTTCTTTCTGATCCACTTATCATTTATGCCATGTTGTTATTCAGTGCATGACCTTAAGGAAATAGCCAAGAAACGCATGCATAGGTACACTGGCAGCTATTATGACCCAAGCTGTTTAAATTTCATTAACTGCTAATAAATTATACTGAAAGAAGCCATTTGCAGACAAAAATTGAAACATGGCTCAAAAACAGTGTACATCTTTGATAGGGTAGAAAAGATTGTTGGAAAAGGAGAAAATGCTGCTTACCAGCATTTTCTCCCATTCCTACAATGTTTGTAAAAAGTTATGTTCTAAGGGTCGTTAAAACTTGAGATTGTGTTGTACAAGTAAATGCATAATATAATTTGCAGTTATAACTACTTTTAACTCTTTACCACTCAATGCCGACTTCTAACAACCTTGAGAAAAAAGCCTTGTGAAAACAGTCTGGGAAAGGAGAAAATGCTGGGAACCAGCATTTTCTCTATTATCCACAATGTTTTCTATCCTATAAAATAAAACTTGTACCATTTGAGCCACAATGAAATTGTCGTCTGCAAATGCTTTCAGTTTGAACACAGCTGAAATTTTGCCGTCTGCCAAAGGCTTAATGGGTGACTTTTCGTGTAACATCGCCTGTCATAGCCGAATCCGTACGACTTTGGCAATAAAAGGCGATGTTGCACGAATCCCATTACGATGCCCTATGCTCAAAATTCATCATGCAAACAAACACCGACAAGAAAAAGTCGATGCAAAGAATCAAAGTCGCCGCAAATTTTTATCTCCACTGGCCCAAGGCCAGCGGGCTTATGTCATGGCCCGGTGTCCGTCGTGCGTCCGTCCGTCCGTGCGTGCGTGCGTGCGTGCGTGCGTCCGTCCGTCCGTCCGTGCGTTAACTTTTATTTCAAACATCTTCTTCTCTGAAACTACCCATCCAATTTTCATGAAACTTCACAGAAATGATCCTGCCATGGTCCTCTTCAGAATTTCTTGAAAGAATTTGATTCCTTCAAAAACTCTGGTTGCCATGGCAACAAAACTGAAAAATATTGGAAATCTTTAAAAATCTTCTTGTCTGAAACCATAAGGCATAGGGCTACCAAATTTGGCATGTAGCTTTATGTAGTAGACCTCTATCATGTTTCTTGAAATTATAGCCCTGGGGTCAAAATTGGCTCTGCGCAAGGGGTCACAAGTTTTACATAGGCTTATATAGAGAAAACTTTAAAAATCTTCTTGTCTGAAACCATAAGGCATAGGGCTACCAAATTTGGCATGTAGCTTTATGTAGTAGACCTCTATCATGTTTCTTGAAATTATAGCCCTGGGGTCAAAATTGGCTCTGTGCCAAGGGTCACAAGTTTTACATAGGCTTATATAGAGAAAACTTAAAAAATCTTCTTGTCTCAAACCACAAGGCATAGGGCTACCAAATTTGGCATGTAGCTTTATGTAGTAGACCTCTATCATGTGTCTTGAAATTATAGCCCTGGGGTCAAAATTGGCTCTGCGCCAGGGGTCACAAGTTTTACATAGGCTTATATAGAGAAAACTTAAAAAATCTTCTTGTCTCAAACCATAAGGCATAGGGCTACCAAATTTGGCATGTAGCTTTATGTAGTAGACCTCTATCATGTGTCTTGAAATTTTAGCCCTGGGGTGAAAAGTGGCTCTGCGCCAGGGGTCACAAGTTTTACATAGGCTTATATAGAGAAAACTTTAAAAATCTTTCTGTACCTAGCCATAAGGCCTAGAGCTACCAAATTTTGCATTTAGCTTGATCTAGTTGGGGTCTACCAAAAGTGCCCAAATTATAGTCCTGGGGTCAATTTTGCCTCATGCTGGGGGAGGGGGGGTTTCACAAGATTTACATAGGCTTACATAGGGAAAACTTTTAAATCTTGGTGTACATAGCCATAAGACTTAGGCTACCAAATTTTGCATAATTATAGCATTATCTAGTGGACAACTACAAAGAGGGCCCAAGTTACAGCCCTAGGATCAAGTTTGGCCCTGCACCAGGGGTCACAAGTTTTACATGGGTTTATGGAGTGAAAAGTTCAGAAACCGTCTTGTTACTAGCCATAAGGCTAAGAACTCCCAAATTTGGCACGTTATTCTTCTAATACACATATTCCCCATTTAGTCCGACTGTAGCCCTGGGGTCAAAGTTTTATAAGGGCTTATATAGTGAAGACTTCTCTTCATGGTTTATATTTATAAGCCAGTGGAGCGATACAGGGCCATTATGGCCCTCTTGTTTTATTTAATGCTTCAAGAAAGCCAGGGCAAATAAGTAAATGTCAGTTTTCATCAGCAGATTTTTTAACACATTATGAAATTGATGTGACTGTGAATCTATATCAAAAGTTGTCTTCTGTTACAGTATCTAATACCCTCGCATAGCGCTCTCTGAACTCTTTTCCAAACGAAAAATATCAGACTCTTCCAAATTCAAAGAGTTGACAGACGACAATTTAAAAAGCTGCAAAAATGGTAGAAAATTCGCTAGTAGTGGGGGGAAAAGTATTTGTTAAAGGAGAAATTGCTTATAACGAGTAATTTCTCCTTATCCAACATGTTTTTCCAAAAGAATTTGACAGCGCACGTGATAACCCGCGTTTGTTTGGGAAAGTGTTGAAAACAGGGCCAAGTTACTAAAATGTTAATGTCCTACGATAGTATGATTCAAGAGAACGTAAGTTTGCAAGGCATGCTTTAAATTTAAACAAGTCTAAAACTATACTGTTTGGTGAACGCTGTTAATAAAGAATATTGGTTTTGCATTGCGATTTATGAACAACACAGCGAAAAACTGGTCTCTCTCCAGATTTTTTCCAACAAAGTACATGTAAATTTATCTAGAACTTGGTGAGAAATAAACAAAAGGGTTCTAAACAATCTTTGTTTTAAAAACTAAACTTAGAAAGAAGTAACCAATAATGGTTAGATACAATCATAACCATCATACTCGTTCTTCGGCGGAATTTAACACAATTTCAGCAATGTACAATTTTAGCGGTGGTCATTCAACAAAAAACACAAATAGTAGGAAAAACTAGGTACTAAATAATCAAAATGATAATTAAACCTGTGTACGAAATGACGAAAGTGGATACGAAATGACCAACTGGATACGAAATGACCAAAATAGAAAGTATAGGTAGGTACGAAATGACCAAAATCGTATCTACGAAATGACCCAGGTACGAAATTAACTAGGTACGAAATGACTGGAAACCTGTACAGCCTTGACCAATGGAAACAACGCATTTATTTGGATGAGTCCATTTCTCGCGAATAGCGAAAATAAAAGTAATACTTGGGCGGATTTTTTGATGATGTAAGTATTAACAGAGCAAAAATAGTATCGTATTGTATATACTTCGTAGTTTAAGAATGAATTAAAAAGCCAGTTTAAGGCGAAGTAGGAAGATTCCTTGTTAACCTTAACACCCCTATAAAAAAGAAATTCCCGTTGTCCATGTCCTAACTCGAAAAACTATTAAAAATATAGTCGCGCGCTTCTGCGCGGCTACTAATAAAAACTTTTGCTCTGAAAATATTTTCTTTTGCACTTTTTCGGTCTATGTAGATACCGACGCCCTCTTTCCGTCTCTATTCTACAGTAACATTACGGATGAACTCGTAAGGTGTAAGGCAGTTTTGAAAGGGTGTCGTCTGCGCGAGTAGCGCGTATTTATACATGATCGTTTGTGTATTCATGGAGGAACTATTTAGTCAAGTGTAGGAATCAAGTTTTGTTTACCTCGCGTATCCAGGAAAAAGCTGCCGGATGCAAGAATTCTCGACCTAGATAAATATCGTAAGCGTTGAAAATCAGTAACTCATACCTGGGGACTATGACAGCGGGTTTCACCCGCTGCCAAAAAGTGTGGAGAAGGTTAGAAAGATCTATGTAGACATCATTTGAAGCTTATCACTCTGACAAACAATCCTGACTTTAAACAACCTTGAGCAAAGAGACTTTTGAAACACTGTTGGAAAAGGAGAAACACAAACTTTTCTCAGTTGTACACGTCTTCAAAAACCGTCTTCCTTTGGGTTGTCAAAACACGGGATTGTGTGGTAATGGGTTTAAATTTAATTTTTCTTATTTTGATCCCTACAGGTGGTTCCCAGCCCAGTTACAATTTAAGTTCTTCCAGTTCAAGTTCTAACAGTTCTGGTTCAAGTTCTTCCGGTTCCAGTTCAAGTTCTTCCAGTTCCGATTCAAGTTAAACATATTTTATTGCCATAATTTACATACATATACAATTCATAATTACAAACAAGGAAATTGGCAAATGGGTTGAGCCACAAGTTCAAAAACTTAGTTACGTCTCTCCCCATTGATCATTGAAATAACATACTTTACTACATGGCAGAGAAATATTATAAATTATTTTAAACTTAAAATAATTTCTTTTATTTCCATTGAGAATTTGTTGTCTGCTAGGAGAAGTTTTTCCAATCGTAATTATCAATGTAAAACACTCGAGTAAGTTACACTTGATTGCTTCGGCTTCCCGCCAAGACGGGAGTATATAAGTGCGGGTTTCCACGTGCATCGCCCTCTTCACTAAACTTTCGGCGACCAAGTTACCAGTTTGTAACGAAAATCCCACCCGCCTCTCCCTTTATCTTTGGCAAAGTTGCAGAACGTTATTAGGGAAAAGATCTCTTTTGTCAATGGTAATGGGGCTACAGTTAGGGTAGGATACAATTAGCGGGGCTTATTTTTGCAAAGGCTGTTACGTTATTGTCACACTGCTATCATAAAATTCTTTGAAATCTTTTATAACATCTAAAATAGCCCCGCTGGTTGTATTATGGTCTATCAGAGGCTTAGCTTACATAAATATCTCAAGTTGTTATTCTTTACAGAAACAAGTAATCAGTCAGAAGAACAGAGGATATACACAATGGACGCAGGTTCAATGCTACAGGGCAGAAGTCCAGCAAAAGCATAGTAAACAGCTCAGTGGATTCAGCAAAGAAAGCCATTTAAGCCACAGTGATATTAGGACTGTCGCTCTTGTAGTCAGTGAGGTTCCGTCTATCATAGGGCAGTTTATGTAAATCTTATTTCCAAGTGCATGTAGCTTTATCTTTCATCCTGTTAAGGGATCTTTACTGATTGAGCAAGGAGTCGCTATCCGCTGTCGGGCACCCACTTCGGGAAGGACTTCTTGGTAGATCGCAACTGTAAAATTTCATGTATCCATCCGCCCCTTTATTGCCGTGTTACGTGTTTTGCTGTTACAAAGGTTTCACCCTAGTACTTGGTGATGCCTTTCTTGCTATCGCATTGCTTTTACTTTCTACTGTATGAAACATGTTCTAAGTATGTGTATGTTCTGCATTGTTACTGCTAGGTGGAATCATGTAAGTTCTGCCTATCACTATTGCTGTGGTGTTCTATGTAAATTGCATTTAAGTAGCTAATTAGCAGATTGCTCTAGCAGCATCATATGTAAAGGAAAAGCCATATTCGCCGGGTAAAGGAGTGAAATTCGCATATCTAATTCGGATTGCAAAGGTTAGAATGTTATATAGTTGCCTGTTGGTATAAACTGTTAATAAAAAATGTATATATATAGCTTATTGCTGTTTAGCCTCGGGTCGCCGATTGCTGAGATTAGCTTGTAAGGGGCGGCAAAAATCAGTCGCGTGTAGAGCAATAGCTAGCTCACTTCCTGGGTACCCGGTAGTGACTTAATTTTGCTTCTACAAATGGAAATTTACTAGCGTAATAGTTACTTGTTTTCGCTCTCTGGATGTCTTATTGTCGACGGAATCTTCACAATGCAAGGACATTACCTGGGTAATCCGGTATCGTCCTTCAGAGCGGCCAAATCATTCCACGCCTATATATTTACATCAGCTGTTTCTTCCTGACAGTATTTGCGTTAACGCTTATTAAACTGTTGTTATCACTCAATCTTGTTTATTTATTCGAGTATGAAATAATTGTTGGCAGTGTATCTAAATGGAAAATATAAATAAATATTCGTAAGTCTAATGAAGAACAGAGTGTAAAAATACAAAAGGGTCAAACGTGCTGCATAAAGTATGAAGTATACGTGTGTGTGTGTATTCGTATGTGTGAGGAGACAGACAGAGAGAGGAGGGAATGGGTGACTCAGATCAGTTTTTTACTCTTTACAAGCAATAAGTAAAACGTCAATCAACCATCCTGAAGCGTCCAGTTGCAGCTATATATTTATGTACAGCACTTTTATTTGTGTCTTTAATTGGTCTCACTAAGTATGACCTTGGGCTGTGCAGTACCTTGCCAAGGGACACTCCCACCTGACCAAGGCCACACAATAAAACCAGGTGTGTCTGATTACAAAATCTGACACCTTAACTCTTTTAAAAAAGACAAAGTTTAGGCTAGTTCAAACTGAAAGCATTTGCAGATCATAGAATAAATGGGACTAAAAAATTCAAATTTGTTTTGCAAAGGGGAGATAACATTGTAAGAAAAGGAGAAAATGCTGGTTACCAGCATTTTCTCCTATTCTCACAATGTTTTCAAGTCATAAAAGTCTAAATTGTGTGGTTTAGGGTTAGCCATGGAGATCATCAAATAAAAACAAAAATAGAAATAAAATGATTAAGACAAAACAAATATGCAATATTGAATAAGATATATTTCAGGCATTGGTCAATATATAATGCATTGGACAATTATCACTGAGAGGGAAAAGTCATGGTACGAAATAAGAGCAAAGAGATTACAATAATTTTTTGCATCTTGCTCTTTACCGAAGAAAATATAAGACTTCTCATAATGTAATGCACTTACAGTCTGCAAATTAAATATGGCTTCAGTTATAAAATTTGTGTTTGAAAATGTAGAAAACATTGTGGGAAAAAGAGAAAATGCTGGTTGCCAGCATTTTTCTTCTTTTCCTCCAATGTTTTCACAGACATTTCTATTTTAGGGTCTTTAACTCTTTACTAAACGACACAATTTTGGACTTGACCAAAATCAAAGCATTTGTTCAAATGATGAGTGCTGTATTTCATGGGGTAGAAAACATTGTGGGAAAAGGAGAAAATGCTGGTTACCAGCATTTTCTCCTTTTTCCACAGTGTTTTCAAAATTCTTTATCTTAAGGATACTAAAGAATCGAGATTGTGTGGTAAAGGGTTAAACGGTTGAATTTTTAGGTAAAGAATAAATCAAATATGTTTTTGGATACTCTGACCAAAGTCTTGAACTTACGGCATATGGATACCATAATCCTTAACCTATCATAACTATACATGCTTTAGCGGTTAGAGAAGATCAAGATCAAACTGTACAAAACATGCAGTCTGATCCTTGGTTTACAACGTCCACTATGCTGATGAATTCTGGCTAGTAACAGCCTTGAAACAACCACTACTTTTTCTTTTTTCCTATGACTGAAAATTTTTTGGTTTATACATGTAAGCCATTGTAAGACCTAACCGAAAGGTGCAAGCACTGAGCAACTAGACATTTACTGAGAGTAAAACATGCATTTTTTGGCATTTAATGGGAAAATCATTCTGCACTCTGAGAACTTTGTTTTTGGGAGAGACATGCTCTGGCAAAAGGGGGCTTAACCCTTTCCCAAACAAGCCCTGGTTTTCACCTGTCTGCAGTACAAGTCTTTTGAAAACACTGTGGGAAAAGGAGAAATTGCTAGTAACGAGCAATTTCTCCTTTTCCCAGTGTTTTCTACCCTTTTTGAGACCTTTCTGCCATTTTCATCAAATTTAAAATTGTTGTCTGCCTACTCTTTCAATTTGGACCAGTCCAGAAATTGTCGTTTGGGAAAGGGTTAATGGGATAGTCATTCTGCAGTCTGAGAACTTTGCTTTTTATATAAAAAAGAGAGAGAGAGAGAGAGACATGCTCTGGCAAAAGGGGGCTTAATGCATCACCGTGATCCATTTTACAATGTGAAGCATCACATTATCATGGATCCATTGTATCAACTTTCTCTAACAAATGACTAAATCCTGAGACAGAATGGTCCTTCGACATGCAGATCATTGACAAAAAGCAAAATGTTTTGGCCCAGATCAGCCTGCACAGACTCAACTGGATTGATACGTTTTGCAAATGCATTAAGCCCCCTTTTCACACAGCATTACTCAAATAGATGGGGCATCACAGTTGCTAAATATGATCTTAAATGATCAACATATAATGATTGAACACAATGAAATTCCTAAAAGCATTTCATTCAGCGCTGCAATGGTGGAAATTGTCTGAATTACACGTCTGTCTATCAGTGTTCTCTCTTCTCTCTCTCTTATATAATCAGTTTCTGTAAATAGATGGGAAATAGAAATAAGTTACAAGATTGAATGATCAATTATTTTAATTGATTTTCTCCTCTTTCTTTCTGTCATGATCAACTTCTATAAATAAACAAGCGAAAATAAAAACTGCATGATTGAATGATCAATTTTTGTCAGGTACTTTTTCTTTCTTTATCTCTCTTTCTACCCAAACCCATCGCTCTCATGACAATTTTCTTTAAATAAACAAGAAAAAGAAACAAATGACAAGACTGAATGATGGATTGTTTTAACTGATTTCATCTCTTTTCCCTCTCTCTCTCTGCCAAGATCAATTCCTACAATTAAACAATGAATTTGTTTGCTAACACAATGTTTAATGCCATTTTCAAAATTATTTCAGTTACATTGCCGTGGTCACTTCACCTATCCATGCTTTCCTGGTGTTTCTAAGACCAGTATTTCACCCAATATTCTTCCAGAACCACTAGCTGCTTTCCTCTGTAATCACCATCGAGACAATGATCAGTGGTGAGAGAGGGCTGAATCAAACACTGTCATCAATCCTTGGAAAGAAATTGGCAGTGCTGGGGATTCAAACCAGCAACCTGCATAGTTTCAAGTCATGTACATTACTGAGTGAGCAACAAGGCTCTAGAAGAAAATGAAACCGTCAGTATGATAGAATGATAACTTATTCTAACCCTTTACCAGACGACAAAATTTTAGCCTTGTCCAAACTGAAAGCATTTGCAGACAACAATTTCAATGTGGCTGAAATGGTGGAATTTTTCTTTGATAGGGTAGAAAACATTGTGGTAAAAGGAGAAAATCAGCATTTTCTCCTTTTCCCACAATGCTTTCAAAAGGCCTCTTTCCCTGGGTCATTAAAAGGTGCGGTAAAGGGTAAAACCTATCTATTCTTTATCTGAATTCTGTTCTTATTTCGACTGATTATTTTTACTAATTTAAAAAGAAACTTATATCTACACAATTCACTAATGTCTATGTACAATTATTTAACCTTCCACTCAACAAACCAAAGTTCTATTGACATTGATGTTGTCAGCTTTTGAAAACTTCGTAAATGGAGAAAATGCTGGTTACCAGCATTTTCTCTTCCCACCATGTTTTCAAAAGGCCTCTTTCCCAGGCGGCACTGTGCAGTAAAGGGTTAACAGATTTAATTTCTATCTTAGCTCTATTCTTACTATTACTGATATTTTAACTAATTTAAAAAGAAACTTATATCTACACAATTCACTGATATCTATGTACAACTAATTAACGTTCTTCCAGACAAGCCCATGTTTAATTGACCTTGAGGTTGTCAGCTTTTGAAAGCATTGTGGTAAAAGGAGAAAATGGTGGTTACCAGCTTGTTCTCCTGTCCTTACAAAGTTTACTACCCTTTAACCCTTTACCACACAATCCCGACTTTTAACAACCCTGAGGAAGAAGGCTTTTGAAAACATTTTTGGAAAAGGAGAAAATGCTGGTAACCAGCATTTTCTCCTTTTCCCACAATATTTTCTACCCTTCCTAAAACAAATTTCAAATTTTCAGTCACACTTATTGTGTCGTCTGCAGATGCTTTCAATTTGGACCAGTCTAAAATTTTGTCATTAGGTAAAGAGTTAAAAGAAAAATCCCATCCACAGACTGACACTCGTTTATGAGAACTACAACTACCTTTGGCAAACTTGGATTTCTGATGCAACAATTATCTCTCTCTGTAATTCGTTAAAACAAGCAAATCATCACATTATGCTACCTGTAAAATGTATTTGCCAGACAACCGGCTGAATTCCGAGGCAAAATGGTCCTTGGACATGCAGATAATTGACCAAAACCGAAACGTTTCGAGCCTCTGCGGACTGCTGTCCAGACTGACATGAGTCATTACTTTTTTAGCACATGGGTTCATACTTATGGATCTATAGTGGCATTTTTTTTTCTGTTTTTTAAACAACCGACTTAATCATGGGGTAGACTGGTCCTTGCACATACAGAAAATTGACCAATAGCGAAAAGCTTCGGCCAAGGGCAGGCGGACTGCGCAGGCTGGCCTGGGCCGATACTTTTCGTAGATGCATGAAGCCCCCTTTTCACAGAGCATGGCTAAGATATTGTTGAAAATGTCGTCAACACCAAATAAGCATATCGTTTTCGCCTTTAACTCTTATCCTGCTAAAAAAATAAAATAAAATGAAATGTTCAAGCCAACAGTAAAAACCCAAATCTTTGTATTTCAAAGGTATTTTTTGGGAAAAAAAAAAAAACTCTGTGTCGGACAGTGTAGATCCAAGATCTGATCTTGATTTACACTGTCCGTAAAAGGCCAGTGATTCGCGCCTAGTAGCCTAAGGGTTAATGCTTCACTAAGTCCATGTTGAATAATGAACACAAAAATAATGAAATAAACAGGAGAAAGTGAAATGTAATTCTTCCCAAAGCTGGTGGATCTATATATACGAATAGTATGAAAATGGAATAAAACTGGTCTTATAGTAAAGAGATCTGATAAAAATACAAGCCAAGATGCATGAAACAATCAGTTACTGATTCAGGAAGTAAATATCGGAACAATCAAGCGGGACAACCTTAACAATCATCAATATCAGGTGCGATAGAGTTGTGTCCCTTGGCTCCTTCAAATGAGTCATTTTCGATTGATTGATTGACTGATTGATTGTATGGTGTTTAACGCCGTTTTCAACATTATTTCAGTTATATCGCGGTGGCCAGTGCACCTATCCATGCTTTCCTGGAGTTTCTTTTACCAGTACTCTGCACAATATTGTTTCCAAGCCACTGGCTGCTTTCCCACACAACCATCGTCGAAACAATGGTCAGCGGTGAGAGAGGAATGAATCCTGTCGCAATGACTATCATCAATCCTCGAAAAGAAATTTGTCAAGCCGGGGATCGAAGCAGCGACATCCTGTTCTCAAGTCCTGTACGCTACCGACTGAGCTACGCGGACTTGGCGAGTCATTTTCCAACAGGATCGGTTTACATTTTTAACTTTTCAGTTGTATCATCATCATTCAGTGTACCTTGTTTTTGCACTTATGTTTGCTTCTTTCACCCTTTACAACATGATCACGAATTTTAAGAAGACTTTTGAGTAGGTTTCTGAAAATGTCTGAAAATATTGTGGGATAAAGAGAACATGCTGGTTACCTTCATTTTCTCCTTTTTCCACAATATATTTCATCTCATCAGAGATATATCCAGCCATCGGAGCCAAATTTGATTTGTCGTCTGCAAATGTTTTCGTTGAGGAAGGGATGCTTTCAAGTTGGACAAATCTAAAAGTTTGTCCTCTGGTAAAGAGAAAAAAGAAACAAACTGGTATAAGAGCTCATCATGCCCACACATCGTCATAATATTTGTGCCAGTTTTCATTCTTTTTCTTTGATCACAATTTACTTCTTCATTAAAAACACAGATAAATACAGAATATAATTTTCAATGAGTGTTGTCAGCTGCCTACATATGGACCTAGTCTAGAAAGCAAGGACCTTGCACCCATACAGCATAATACGCTAGTGCGTAATGCAAAAAAGGGCAACATATAGGCGTTTTGTCCCTAGTTCCCCTAGAATCTTGACAGACATAGCTGGCCGTTCTACGTACGAAATACTCTGTTGGGTAATAAAAGGTTCGATTTCTAAATAACTTCAGATAAGATGAAATTATTCAATAATTTCTAATTTTTCTCCCGCTATAGACCAATCGAAGTTACCGTTAGTTTTACGTTTTGCAAAAATGTAGACTTTGCTTTTCTTACATCTCGGTATAATCATGTAAACCAATTAGTAAAACTTGTAATGAACTTTTATTTGTGGTAAAAACAACCATGTCATCTGCAAACATTAACAGGTATATAGATATCCAGATCATCATCTGTAAGATTGCTGATGTCAAATGCGCGGTTTCTATCATTCACAAATAAATGAAATTCGCGGGAGCGGCTCTTTAAACCAATCATATCGATGGATGATGACAAACCCTCATTGACAGAGGAAAATTCACGTTCTTCCAACGGAATATTTGTGAAATAATATGGTTACGGAATACTTTGTTGGGAATAAAAGAATCGAGATCTAATAACTTTTCGGGTAAGACAAAATGATTCTATTGTTTTATTCCTATTTCTTATTGTTTGTTGATCTATTTTCTCGTTGTTTGTGTAAGAAACCTTCAGCAAGTGTTTTTTAACCCTTAAACTGCTGAATAAATGAAAGAAAAATTTCCACTCAATACTAAAAAAACAAATATTTACGTTTTTTAGAGTTAATTTCAACTGAAAAAATACGGTAGCCGACAGTGTAGATCGAAGATCAGACTGCACGTTCTGTGCAGTCTTATCTTGGATCTACACTGTCTGCAAGAGCGCCCCGAGTCGCGCTTAGCAGCCTACGGGTTAAACATTTTTGTAAAATATGGCAAGTACGTTTGCGGACAGCATAGATCAAGATTAGACTGCAGTGCGTGCTGTCCGATCTTGGATCTACACCTTCTGTTACCACATACTTCACCATGGACCTATAACATATTCAAGCGTTGTGAAAATCTAATCTAAGGCCTCGAAAATTGTCTTAATTATTTAGCTAGCACCGGGTTCGAGACTTCGTGAAAGAATTCGGCTTTTCGTGGGATTCTCCTTGAGTAAGATTCTGAACTCTTTACCACACGATAAAATTTACCACTTGTCCAAATTGAAATCATTTGTAGACGGCAAATTAAATGTGACAGAAATGACAGGAATTGTCTGTGAAAGTGTAGAAAACCTTGTTGGAAGAGGAGAAGATGCTGGTAACCTGCATTTTCTCCTATTCCCACAAGGGTTTCATAAGGGTTTCCATTAAAACTACGAATTAAGGTGGTAAAGAGTGAGTCATGTTTTCTAACTTGTCGTCAACGTTTTACCAGACGGCGAAAAATTGTAGGCAAGTCCAGATTGAAAGGATTTGCAGCGGACAATTAAAATGTGGCTCAAATGATGGAATATGCCTCGGATTGGGTAGCAAACATTGTAAGAAAAAGAGAAAACGCTGGCTACCAGCATTTTCTCCCATTTCCAATAGATGTATGAGTAGCGCTACGCGCGACTCAGTGACCTTTTGCGGACAGTGTAGATCCAGATCAGACTGCATAGGACATGCAGTCTGATCTTGAATCTACGCTGTCCGATAATGAGATATTGTTCTCCAAAATATGTTTGAAATAACATTACTCGGGTTTTTACTATTGTCTTGAACGTTTAATTAATTTATTCAGCGGAATAAGGGTTGATCTAAGTGCATTCATTACGTTACTATGCAACAATGCAACTTCGTCTTTTTTTGTAATCCTTCCGCGAACAGTGCTGTATTTGAACGACACTGATTAAAAAGGCTTTAAAAATCGTTTAACCCGCAGGCCGCTAAGCGCGACTCACTGACCTTTTGCGGACAGCGTAGATCAAGATCAGACTACACTGTCCGATAAGGAGATATCTTTCCACCAAGAAAAAAACGTTTCAAATAGGAAAATTTGGGTTTTAACTATTAGCTTAAAAGTTTAGTTTGTTTTGTTTAGAAGGATGAGGGTTTACTTTTAGAACGATGATTTGAACTACCTCAACAATAAACCTTGTCTTTTTAGTCATAATTAACCCTTAGGCTTCTAATCACGACTCGCTGAACTTTATCAAGATCAGACTGCACAAAACGTGCAGTCTGATCTTGGGTATACACTTTCCGATAAGAAGATTCCCATCCTCTAGAAATATCTCTGAAATAGGAAAACTTGGGTTTTCACTGTCAGCTTGAAAGTTTCACTTCTTTGATTTAGCGACTCCTTGACCTTTTCTGCACAGAACGTGCAGTCTGATCTTGGATCTACACTTTCCGGTAAGAAGATATCGTTCCTCCAAAAATACATCTAAGATAGGAAAACTTGGGTTTTCACTGTCAATTTGAAATTTTCATTACTTTTATTTAGCAGGATAAGGGTTAATATGTCGTCTGTAAATGTTTTCAACGTGGACATGTGACTGAGTCTAATTTTTTTCTCATTTGGTAGAGAGATATATGTAGTATCAGGTCCTGCGCATATTTCGTATGAATGAATGAATAAATGAATGAATTGATCGATTGATCGGTCGATCTAGCAATCAATCAACCAAGCAAATCAATCAATCAATCAATCAATCAATCAATCAATCAATCAATCAACCATTTAATTAATCAGTCAAGAAGACAAATGCACGCTCTCTTGAAATTTCATCTACAAGTACTTCGCAGAACATTTCGGTCCAAAGTCATAGATCAGTGTTAATGCGCAGGGCTTAAGATCTATGGTCGATGGTTCGATCCAAGGCACGGCCAAATAATTTGTTAGACGTAATTACTTTACTTTCAGGAATCAGTACGATGTCAGACAGACCCGACTGTTCCGGTAAACCGCCAAGAGGTGAGTAGAATGTATGATGTCATTAAATAGTTGTCCAAACGCACAGGGCTTGAGATCCTAGGATCTTAAGTTAAATCCCCGATACGACCAATCGCTCAATTCTAGTATGATATCTAGAATTAGAGGCTACGTATCCCATTACGTAAATACAATTATTTGTTTTTAAAAGGCTTTTGTAAACAGCATTTTATCCTTTTCCCACAATGTCCTCTACCCTTTCACAGACAATTTGTCATCTGCAAATTCTTTCAAATAAATCTTAAATTTTATCGTCTAGTAAAGAGGTAAGTGTGAAAGGTTTGGAAGCATGGAGGGAACTTACGAGAAAAGAACAACCCATTTTTTGCTAAGGGCGAGCCTGGTAGCCAAGTCCTTAAAGTACAAGAATTGAAACCAGGGAGTCGCTGGTTCGAATGCCAAGCTCGGCCAATTTCTTTCCGAGAATTGACAATAACCGTTGCGGGGAAGCAGTAGTGGCTTTGAAGAATATTGTGCGAAGAACTGGAAAACATTGATAGGTGCTCTGGCCGCTGCGATATATCTGAAGCAATGTTAAAAACGGCGTTAAACACAAAACAGTTTAGCACATAGATCAAGATCGAACTGCAGAGCGTGCTTTCCGTTCATGGATCTACATCTTCTGTTACCACATACTTCACCATGGACCCATAACATATTTAAACGTCAAGTAAATCTAATCTAAGGCCTCGAAAATGGTCGTATTTATTTAGTTGGCATCTAGTTCTATCATAAATGAAAGAATTCGGCTTTTCGTGGGACTCTCCTTGAGTAAGACACTTAAGAGCCCTAGCCTAGAACTGCAGCAAAACCAGGACATACATGAATAAGCCAGGTGTAAATTGACTGTTCAGAAAGATGTCTTTATCAATGAAAAAAACCAAAAAAGTCATAGACCTATGTGTTATATAAATCATGTATAATGCAATACTGTAATGAAGTCAATAGCGTCGTGTAACGCTGTTAAATCAATTGTCCAAATAAGTAAACAGCGAATACAGCAAGATCCTGCTTTTTAACGTCCCTGATAAAGAAAACAATGAGGAAACAGGAGTATTTTCTCTTTTTTCCGCAGTATTTTTTCTTTGTCAAAGAAAGTTTGATCTTTTGAGTCACATTTGATTTTGTCGTCTACAATTATTTCCATTTTGGACAAGTCTACAATTGTGCTGTGTTCCCTAATGCAATTGTCAGGTATTGGTTTTATACGGGAATAGGCTATGCTGTAAGAAAGGAGTGATCTCCCGTAACAGTACATACTTTTCTGTCTAGGAATTTTTGGAGTTTTCAGAATTTGATACTCAGGACTTCTAACTCAACAGCAGATGACAAACTTTTAGACTTGTTCTAACTGAAAGCTTCTGCAGACAACAAATACATGAGGCTAAAATGATAGCAATTGTCTCCAAAAGGGAAGAGAACATTGTGGGAAATTGAGAAAATGTAGTTACCATCATTTTCTCCTTTTTGACCGATTTTTAACGCCTTTCTCATCAGTGTCATTAAAACACAGCACTGTTCGGTAAATGGTTGAACAATACTACGGAGAGTATTACTGAATGCACTCACATTAACCCTTATCCTGCTAAATAAATTAAATAAAACTTTCAAGAAGATAGTAAAAACTTGAATAATGTTATCTCAAACTTATATTTTGGAGTACAATATCTCATTATCGGACAGAGTAGATCCAAGATCAGGCTGCACGTTCTGTACAGTCTGATCTGGATCTGCACTGTCCGCAAAAGGTCAGTCGCGCTTAGCAGCTTAAGCATTACTCATACATCCTTCTCCACTCTTCATCCCTTGAGGCATATCTATCAATCCTTTACCACACAATTCCTTTTCTTAACGAAACTGAGGAAAAAGCCTCATGAAAAAATTGTGGGAAAAGCAGAAAATACTGGTAAGTGGCATCTTCTCCTTTTCTGACAATATTTACTACCCAATCCAAGACAAATTCCATTATTTGAGCCACTTTTGAATTGTCCGGTGCAAATGCTCTTTATTCGGACTAGCCTAAAATTTTTTCGCCGTCTGGTAAAGGGTTGATGACAAGTTTGAAAATTTACCAAACCCTGTCTATACCTTATACACTGAGATAACTTTCCTCCAAAAATACCTCTGAAATAGGAAAACTTGGGTTTTCACTGACAGCTTGAAAGTTTTATTTCTTTTATTTAGCGACTCGCATCGCTTACCTTTTGGGGACAGTGTAGATCAGGATCAGACTGCACATAACGTGCAGTCTGATCTTGGATCTACACTTTCCGATAGGGAGATACCTTCCTCCAAAAATACATCTAAGATAGGAAAACTTGGGTTTTCACTGTCAATTTGAAATTTTCATTACTTTTATTTAGCAGGATAAGGGTTAATATGTCGTATGTAAATGTTTTCAACGTGGACATGTGACTGAGTCTAATTTTTTTCTAATCTGGTAGACAGATACATGTAGTATCAGGTCCTGCGCATATTTCGTGTGATCGACTGATTGATTGATCTGTTGATCGGTCGATCAAGCAATCAATCAACCAAGCAAAGCAACCAGCCACTCAATCAATCATTCAATCAATCAACCAAGAAGACTAATGCACGCTCTCTTGGAATTTCAGAATTTCATCTACAAGTACCTCGCAGAACATTTCGGTCCAAAGTCATAGATTAGTGTTAATGCAATCGAAGGGTCGATAGTTCGAGCCTCTGCACGACCAAATAGTTTTTTAAACGCAATTACTTTCTTTCAGGAATCATCATGAAGTCAGGCAGACCCTACTGTTCCGGTAAACCGCCAAGAGGTGAGTACAATGTATGATGTCATCAATCAGTTGTCCAAACGCACAGGGATGAGATCCTAGGGCCCTAAGTTAAATCTACGGCACGACCAATCGCTCAATTCTAGTACGAAATCTAGAATTAGAGGCTACGTATCTCAATAAATAAATACTATAATTTGTTTTAAAAGGCTTTTGTAAAACAGCATTTTCTCCTTTTCCCACAATCTTTTCTACCCTTTCACAGACAGTTTGTCGTCTGCAATTTCCTTCAACTAAATCTTAAATTTTGTCGTCTAGTAAAGAGGTACGTGTGAAAGGTGTGGAAGCATGGAGGAAACTTAGAGAAAAGACAACCTATTTCATACTAAGGGCGCACCTGGTTGCCAAGTCCTTAAAGTACAGGAATTGAAACCGGGGAGTCGCTGGTTCGAATGTCAAGCTCGGCCAATTTCTTTCCGAGAATTGACAAAAACCATTGCGGGGAAGCAGCTGGTAGCTTTGAAGAATATTATGCGACGAATTGGTAATAGAAACTCCATGAAAACATGGATAGGTGCTCTGGCCGCCGCGATATATCTGAAGTAATCTTAAAAACGGCGTTTTACACAAAACGATTTAATAATTTTGACATTTGCAGGCAACGAAGCAAATAGTGTGCGTATGACGTGGCTTGTCTTAGAGCACAAAACATTGTAGAAAAAGGACAAAATGCTGGATCCAGTATTTTTTTTCTTTTTCCCATAATGTTTTCAAAAATCTGTTATATCACGATCGTTAGAACACGAGATAATTTGGTAGAGATTTAATTATCTCGAGGCCGTGAGATGCTTCCGTATAAATTACCAAATGGCTTGGAAGAATAGATCAGAAAAAAACATTTTTTTTTTTCGACATGTACACTGTAAATAGCCATAGTTTTACAGATACATGATATCTATTCAGTATCATCCTCATTTGATTCTTTATACTTATCGTGAATGGTAACTGAGAATTGTTTTTCAATATGTAGTTTACATGCTGAGAGAGAGCGAGAGAGAGAGAGAAAGAGAGAGCAGGGGTCGGTCTCTCTCTCTCTCTCCGCAAAAAGGTCAGTCGCGCTTAGCAGCTTAAGCGTCTTGACAAATGTGGTGCAAAAATTCCTGAATGAAAATAAAAGACTTTACTGCGCCTTTATCGATCTTAAAAAATGTTTCGATACAATTTACCGTAATGGCTTATGGTTCAAGATGCATAAATATAATATTAGAGGTAAAATACTCCAGATTTTTCGTAGTATGTATGACAAAGTAAAATCATGTGTTCGAAGTGGTGACAAATACTCCGATTTCTTCGAATATGCGGTTGGACTTCGTCAAGGGGAGATAACCTCGCCAATCTTAGTGTCGTTGTTTTTAGAAGACATTGAGTTGTCCTTACAATCATGTATTGACACCGGCATTAACATTGAAGATTTATGTTTAGTTATTTTACTATTTGCCGATGACATGGTTATATTTGGTAAGACGCCACAAGAGTTACAAAATAAACTTGATTGTTTGTATGATTGTTGTTCGCACTGGGGTCTACAGGTAAACATATTAAAAACTAAAATAGTAGTATTTCGCAAACGTGGCATACTGAAACCATGCGAATCTTGGACATACAACAATGAAAATATAGAAGTTGTCAATGATTTTAATTATCTTGGGGTTGTTATAAATTTTACTGGTAAATTTTCCCTTCACTTTAAATACGTTAGCGGTAAAGCCACTAGAGCACTTAATTTTTTGTTATATAAATGCAAAAAGTTTAACTTTAAAACTAGTTGTTTAATGCAGCTCTTTGATGCATTTGTTGGTTCAGTTCTGTCATATGCAAATGAAATTTGGGGATTTACCAAAAATAAAGAGCTTGAACGAATTCATTTGAATTTTTGCAAAAGAATGTTAAACGTAAGAAATTCTACAAGCTCGTCGGCAGTTTACGGAGAGTTGGGTAGATATCCCTTATATGTATTAAGATATATTAGTATTATCAAATATTGGTTTAAAGTAATTCATTCAGACAACATTATCGTCCAATATGTATACCGCAGCAGTTGTATTGATGCAGAAAAGGGTTTAGTTAACTGGGTGTCAAATATAAAAGTGCTTTTATGCGATTACGGTTTTAATTATGTTTGGAATAATCCAAATAATATAGATTCAAGATTGTTTTTGCCACTGTTTGCGAAAACAGTAAAAGATAATTTTATACAAATATGGCTAAATGGTATTGAGTTATCAACATCACTGAAATTGTATAGCTATGTTAAAACAAGTTTTTATTGTGAAGATTACTTGAATTGTATTCCCAAATCATTGAGATATCACTTATCTAGAATTCGAATGTCTGCACATGATTTGAGAATACAATCGGGTCGTTATTCGAGAAATAGAGTAAGACGCGAAGAAAGATACTGTCTTTGCTGCAATTCTTTGGATATTGAGGATGAATATCATTTTATTCTAATTTGTCCTTGTTTTAACGAAATACGAAAGAAATATATTATCAATTTTTACACAAAACGTCCAAGTGTTTTTAAATTCATAAGTTTATTATCTAAAAGGGACAGGAGTACACTATACAATCTTGCTAAGTATATACAAGAAGCATCAGCTGAAAGGAAATTGTTACTCAGGAGATCTTGATCCTCCATTTAATTTCATTTCGTCTTTAAAGGTTCGTCAAGTTACAATTTGTATCTGGATATAACTTTTTATGTCCTTTTTGAATAAGCGTTTGGGCGCTGAATATTTTTGGTGCCTCAAACGTTAAGATCTATACATGTACTTGTGTGTATTATTTTTTGGAAATTTATTTCCTTCTGTTTCAATGCTTTTCATGTTTTATCCCCCTTCAGAGTTGGGGAGCTATATGGGCTACGACGGTATTTTAGATTGAAAGGTTCAACCTTATCTATTTTGTGCATTACAAAAGGGCTTCTAAGTATAAGTTTGGTACTGTCAAGTAAAGTCAAATTATATGAGACGTGTTTTATGACTTTGCTGGGGAGTACTAAAAATGTATATATGTCAGTCTCGCCGTCATGCTCGCCCAAGATCTAGTGATTTTCATGTTAATATATCTTTTCTGTATGACTCTGTACAACCGTGTACTTGTCGTAAAATAAAATGTTCTGTTCTGTTCTGTTCTGTTACTCATACACTATTCACCACTAATAATCTCTTGAGGCATATCTATCAATCCTTTACCACACAATTCCTTTTCTTAACGAAACTGAGGAAAAAGCCTCATGAAAAAATTGTGGGAAAAGCAGAAAATACTGGTAAGTTGCATCTTCTCCTTTTCTGACAATATTTACTACCCAATCCAAGACAAATTCCATTATTTGAGCCACTTTTGAATTGTCCGGTGCAAATGATTTTTATTTGGACTCGCCTACATTTTTTTCGCCGTCTGGTAAAGGGTTGATGAGAAGTTTGAAAATTTGCCAAACCCTGTCTATAAACTGTACACTGAGATAACGTTCCTCCAAAAATAGCTCTGAATCGGAAAAGTTGGATTTTCACTGACAGCTTGAAAGATTTATTTCTTTTATTTAGCGACTCGCATCACTTACCTTTTTGCGGACAGTGCAGATCAGGATCAGACTGCACAGAACGTGCAGTCTGATCTTGGATCTTCACTTTCCGATAGGGAGGTACCTTTCCTCCAAAAATACATCTAAGATAGGAAAACTTGGGTTTTCACTGTCAATTTGAAATTTTCATTACTTTTATTTAGCAGGATAAGGGTTAATATGTCGTATGTAAATGTTTTCAACGTGGACATGTGACTGAGTCTAATTTTTTTCATCTGGTAGAGAGATACATGTAGTATTAGGTCCTGCGCATATTTCGTGTGAATGGATGAATGAATGAAGCGATCGATTGATTGATTGATCTGTTGATCGGTCGATCAAGCAATCAATCAACCAAGCAAAGCAACCAGCCACTCAATCAATCATTCAATCAATCAATCAAGAAGACAAATGCACGCTCTCTTGGAATTTCAGAATTTCATCTACAAGTACCTCGCAGAACATTCCGGTCCAAAGTTAATGCAATCGAAGGGTCGATAGTTCGAGCCTCTGCACGACCAAATTGTTTGTTAAACGCAATTACTTTCTTTCAGGAATCATCATGAAGTCAGGCAGACCCTACTGTTCCGGAAAAGCGCCAAGAGGTGAGTACAATGTATGATGTCATCAATCAGTTGTCCAAACGCACAGGGATGAGATCCTAGGGCCCTAAGTTAAATCCCTGGCACAACCAATCGCTCAATTCTAGTACGAAATCTAGAATTAGAGGCTACGTATCTCAATAAATACAATAATTTGTTTTTAAAAGGCTTTTGTAAACAGCATTTTCTCCTTTATCCCATAACGTTTTCTACCCTTTCACAGACAATTTGTCTTCTGCAAATTCTTTGAACTAAATCACCAATTTTGTCGTCTAGTAAAGAGGTACGTGTGAAAGGTGTGGAAGCATGGAGGAAACTTACGAGAAAAGAAAACCTATTTTATGCTAAGGGCGCGCCTGGTAGCCAAATCCTTAAAGTACAGGAATTGAAACCGGGGAGTCGCTGGTTCGAATGTCAAGCTCGGTCAATTTCTTTCCGAGAATTGACAAAAACTATTGCGGGGAAGCAGCTGGTAGCTTTGAAGAATATTACGCGAAGAAATGGTAATAGAAACTCCATGAAAACATGGATAGGTGCTCTGGCCGCCGCGATATATCTGAAGTAATCTTAAAAACGGCGTTTTACACAAACGATTTAATAATTTTGACATTTGCAGGCAACGAAGCAAATAGTGTGCGTATGACGTGGCTTGTTTTAGAGCAGAAAACATTGTAGGAAAAGGACAAAATGCTGGATCCAGTATTTTTTTTCTTTTTCCCATAATGTTTTTAAAAATCTGTTATACCACGATCGTTAGAACACGAGATAATTTGGTAGAGATTTAATTATCTCGAGGCCACGAGATGCTTCCGTATAAATTACCAAATGGCTTGGAAGAATAGATCAGAAAAAGACATTTTTTTCGGCATGTACACAGTAAATAGTCATAGTTTTACAGATGCATGATATCTATTCAATATCATCCTCATTTGATTCTTTATACTTATCGTGAATGGTAACCGAGAATTGTTCTTCAATATGTAGTTTACATGCCTAGAGAGAGAGAGAGAAAGAGAGGGCAGGGGTAGGTCTCTCTCTCTCTCTCTCAAGGCATGTAAACCCCATATTGAACAACAATTCTCAATTTCCATTCACGGTAAGTATAAGGAATCAAATGAAGATAATATGGAATAGATGTCATGTATGTGTAAAGTTTTGTTCAGAAAAAAATAATAATACTAACTGTAAAGTGTGTTCAATCGCAATGAAAAGGCTAACTTTTGATAATTACTGAACACAGCTAGTAGGTTTACGTCGTTACGTGGCAGCAAGGAGATAAGTTTAAATAGACGGCCTGATTGCAAACCCAAAGTTTAAGGTTAACCTGTGCAGTCTGATTTTCATGTACACTGTCCACAAGAGCGCCCCGAGTCGCGCTTAGCAGCCTAAGGGTTGAACATTCTTGTAAAATTTGATTAGACTGGGGACATTTCTACAAGTGAAAACATAGTGATAGAAGGAAAAAAGTGCTCGTTATGGGCAATTTCTCCTTTGACCACAATATTTCCAAAAATGGCCTCGTTGTATAATAGAGTGCTATCCATTTTTGGGGCATTGTACTGCAGAGCCGACTAACATACTGTTTGCAAACTACATAGATCAAGATCAGGCTGCAGAGCTTGCTGTCCGATCATAGATTTACATCTTCTGTTACCACACACTTCACCATGGACCCAAAACATATTCAAATGTATAGGAAATCTAATCTAAGGCCTCGAAAATGGTCGTATTTATTTAGTTGCCCCCTAGTTCTATCATAAATGAAAGAATTCGGCTTTTCGTCGGACTCTCCTTGAGTAAGACACTTAAGAGGCCTAGCCTAGAACTGGAGCAAAACCAGGACATACATGAATAAGCCAGCTGTAAATTGACTGTTCAAAAAGAAGTCTATCAATGAAAAACCCAAAAAGTCATAGACCCATGTGCTATATAAATCATGTATAATGCTATATACTGTATTGAAGTCAAGAGCGTCGCGTAAGGCTGTTAAATCAATCGTCCAAGTAAGTAAGCAGCGAATACTGCAAGATCCTGCGTTTTAACGTCCCTGATAAAAAAGGCCTCTGAAAACAATGGGGGAACAGGAATATTTTCTCTTTTTTCAAAGCAAGTTTGATCTTTTGAGACACATTTGATTTTGTCGTCTGCAATTGTTTTCATTTTGGACAAGTCTACAATTGTGCTGTGTGGTAAAACCGTGTACTCTTACGAACATGAAAGTTCGCAACAAATACATAGCTCAAATATAAACCGCCCCGGCTTGGATTCGAACCCGTGCGGCAAATATCCTCGTTTATTGATGCTTAGAAGACCAATACACTAACCCCTGAGCTCAAGAGAATTCTCCCTAACGCAGTTGTCAGGTATTGATTTTATACGGGAATAAGCTATGCTGTAAGAAAGGAGTGATCTCCCGTAACAGTACATACTTTTCTGTCAAGGAATTTTCGGAGTTTTCAGAATTTGATACTAAGGATTTCTAACTCAATAGCAGACGACAAACTTTTAGACTTGTTCTAACTGAAAGCTTCTGCAGACAACAAATACATGAGACTAAAATGATGGCATTTGTCTTCTAAAGGGAAGAAAACATGGGAAATGGAGAAAATGTAGTTGCCATCATTTTCTCCATTGTAAACGATTTTTAACGCCTTTCTCATCAGTGTCGTTAAAACACAGCACTGTTCGGTAAATGGTTGAACAATACTACGGAGAGGATTATTGTCCGTGTTGCATATTACTGAATGCACTCACCCTTATCCTGTTAAATAAATTAAATAAAACTTTCAAGAAGATAGTAAAAACTTGAATAATGTTATTTCAAGCTTATATTTTGAGAACAATACCTCATGATCGGACAGCGTAGATCCAAGATCAGACTGCACGTTCTGTGCATATCTAGAGGCATATCTATCAATCCTTTACCACACAATTCCTTGTCTTAACGAGACTGAGGAAAAAGCCTCGTGAAAAAAGTGTGGGGAAAAAAAGAAAATGCTGGTTATCAGCATCTTCTCTTTTTCTGACAATATTTTCTACCCAATCCGAGACAAATTCCATCATTTGAGCCACATTTGAAATTGAAAGCATTTGAAGTCGACAAAATCAACCCCACTTAAATGACATTATTTGATTGGAAAGGACAGAAAACATCTTGGGAAACGGAGGAGATACTGGTCACCGGCATGTCTTCAAAAACATCTTCCCTCGAGTTTTTAAAACACGGCATCATGGAGTAAAGGATATAAATCTAACCCTTCTGATTTTTGTACGAACAGGTAGTTCCAGGTCCAGTTCAACTTCGTCTGGTGTCGATTCAAGTGTTTCGAGTTCCTCATCAAGTGTTTCCGGTTCCTATTCAAGTGTTTCCGGTTCCGATTCAAGCTGCAGCGCCGCTACTATTATTTAATATAATGGTCGAACGATGCTAGGAGACATCTTGTAATCACTGAAGAGCAATGCTTTCCAAGACTTTCAATGTTCAATAAACCATTTTACAACATTATCAATATTTCCTGCATTTGTCTGACATCATTTTGATTTTTTTTCTGTAGGTTAATCATTTCAATATTTAACTCAAACACAAAATCCGTTTGAATGAGAAATTGTTTGGGTGATGTTTTCCTGCTTTTGTTTCGTTTTCTTTTCTTAAAATTCATCTTTTATGAAAACATTCTTGTATGATGGAAACTCACTTGTAACGAGAAACTTCTCCTTTTTTCATAGATTTTTTTAGATGTATTCTTCTATGAAACTTTAACTGATATTGAGTATTCGTATTTTACAACGATGACATCTGCAGCAAATTCGTTTCAGGAGGTAATATGATGATGACCATGATTCAAACTATTTAACTGTATAGAGTATAAAACGTACAAATTGTGCGAATTTAATGGTGTAAAATTTGTAAAATTACATTAGATGTAGATCTACACGAAGTTTGTTTTGTTTTATGAAAACTACAACTACCTTTGGCATACTTGGATTTCTGATGCAGCAACTATCTCTCTCTGTAATTCATTAAACCAAGAAAATCGTCACATAATTATACTACCTGTAAAATGTATTTGCCAAATAACCAGCTGAATTCCGAGGCGAAATGGTCCTTGGACATGTAGAAAATTGACCAAAAGCGAAACGTTTCGACACGAGTGAGCCTCTGCGGACTGCTGCCCAGACTGACATGAGTCGTTACTTTTTTAACACATGGGTTTATACTTATAAATCTATAATAGCCATTTTTTTGTTAAACAACCGACTTAATCATTTTGTAGACTGGTCCTTGCACATACAGAAATTAGACCAATAGCGAACAGCTTCGGCCAAGGTCAGCTTTCGCGAACTGCGCAGGCTGACCTGGGCAGATACTTTTGGCAGAGGCATGAAGCCCCTTTTTCACAAAGCATGGCTCAGATATTGTTGAAAATGTCGTCAACACCAAATAAGCATATCGTTTTCGCCTTTAACTCTTATCCTGCTAAAAAAAGATAAAATGAAATGTTCAAGCCAACAGTAAAAACCCAAATGTTGGTATTTTAAAGGTATTTAAAGAAAAAAAAAAAAAAAAAAAAAAAACTCTGAGTCGGACAGTGTAGATCCAAGATCTGATCTTGATCTACACTGTCTGCAAAAGGTCAGAGATTCGCGCTTAGCAGCCTAAGGGTTAATGCTTCACCAAGTCCATGTTGAATAATGAACACAAAAATAATAAAATAAACATGAGAAAGTGAAATGTAATTCTTCCCAAAGCTGGTGGATCTGTACATACGAATCGTATGAAAATGGAATAAAACTGGTCTTATAGTAAAGTGATATGATAAAAATACCAGCCAAAATGTATGAAACAATCGTTTACTGATTCAGGAAGTAAATATCGAAAAAAAAAAGCGGGACAACCTTAACAATCATCAATATCAGATAAGATAGAGTTGTGTCCCTTGGCTCCTTCAAATGAGTCATTTTCGATTGATTGATTGATTGTATGGTGTTTAACGCCGTTTTCAACATTATTTCAGTTATATCGCGGCGGCCAGTGCACCTATCCATGCTTTCCTGGAGCTTCTTTTACCAGTACTCCTCACAATATTCTTTCCAAGCCACAGGCTGCTTTCCCACTTAACCACCGTCGAAACAATGGTCGGCGGTGAGAGAGGAATGAATCCTGTCGCAATGACTATCATCAATTCTCGGAAGGAAATTGGCCAAGCCGAGGATCGAACCAGCGACCTCCTGTTCTCAAGTCCTGTACGCTACCGACTGAGCTACGAGGGCTTGGCGTGTCATTTTCCAACAGGATCGGTTTACATTTTTAACTTTTCAGTTTTATCATGATCGTTCAGTGTACCTTGTCTTTGCATTTACGTGTACTTCTTTCACCCTTTACAACACGATCCCGAATTTTAAAAAGACTTTTGAGCAGGCTTCTGAAACTATTGTGGAAAAAGGAGAAAATGCTGGTTACCATCATTTTCTCCTTTTCCCACAATATTTTCTACCTCATCAGAGACATATGCAACTATAATAGCCAAATTTAATTTGTCGTCTGCAAATGTTTTCAATTTGGCCCAGTCTGAACATTTGTCGTCCGGTAAAGAATTAAGCCTTTTTTTCTGAATAATGGAAAATACACTCGAATCATAATTATAATCCACGATACTGCGATTTGCAATCTTCTTTTTGTCGGAAATTTCTTATAGTATCAGCCGGTGAAGATCCGATATCAGTGCAGCCCAATCTTGATCTACCCTTCTGCAAAGGCTCTATGAGTCGCGCATGGCAGCGGAAAGGCTGGTTGTTTAACATTATTTCAGTACTATCACGGCGACAGTTTACTTACATGTACCAAATGGTTCGGCCAGTCAAATATTGTGTTACTTTTCTTGATTTAGAATTTCACTTACTTTAAAGATAGGTTTATTGCAATTATCCCATCTGTGTCATGATTTGTTTTTAATTCTAACATGACACGTGATTCGGCTCTATAAACAAAGTGCAACGGAAGCCTGAATCGAAGTCATTCTATATTTTATGTAAAGTAAAAATTAATCTGCATCTTGTTTTCCTTTTATCAAGAATGGGTCACGTGAGAATCGAAATAATCTTCTTTTTATCGTGTTTTATCTTTCTATAGCCCTCGTGGATTATTCATTGTGCCCCATAACCACTTTATAGAGAGAAGACTATTTCTTAATTAGGAAATGTCTCCCTGTCTCATCAACATTAAGATATTAAAGAGACCCTCGATAAAATAATAACAATAATCCTTTACCACACAATCTCGAGTTTTAACGACCCCGAAAAAGAAGTTTTTTTGAAAATATTGTGAGTAAAGGAGAAAATATAAACAGCAATTTTCTTCTTTTCCCTAAATTTTTCTACCCCTTAACCCTTTACCAAACAATCCCGTGTTTTTTTACGTCCTTGAGGAAGAGGCCTTTTGAAAACATTGCGGGAAAAGGAGAAAATGCTGGTAACCATCATTTTCTCCTTTTCCCACAATGTTTTCTACCTTGTCAAAAAAACTTAAGTTCATTTGTACCACTTTCCAATTTGTCGTCTGCAGATGCTTTCAATTTGGAAGGGGCTAAAATTTGTTTGGGAAAGAGTTTAAAAATCTCATATCGGTTGAGATACGCTGGATTCGTGGTCTACGAATGCTTTCAAGTTGGACAAGTTGTTTAAAAGTTTGTCCTCTGGTAAAGAGAAAAAATCAAAGGACTGGTAGTCCTGAGAGTCGCCTGTTGCTTAGTTGTTGAAAGTTTAAGGGACATTAAACTAGAGTTTTTGACCCCCCCCCCTTTTTTTTCGAGGGGGAGTTGATTTTTTAATAAATAAAAATCAAAAGGATGTGACTCTTTACTCTTAGTGGCGAAAAAATGCAAAAGTAAATGCCTCCAGTGACCTTCAGCCATAGTTAGCCACTCTACCAGCTGTTTAAGATCATGTAACAAGGAGTATGGAAATCCCCTTGATACAGACGAGGTTAGATATAGGTTACTAGGTACGGAATCGGCCGGGTTGTGACGAGCGAGAGGAAAGGTAGAATAAACATGGTTCCCTGACAAGCCAGTTCCTGGACAACATTTTTTTTTTTAGATGCAGTTCCCAAACACTTTTGTTCTAAGTCAAACTACATGTACCTATTACTTACTATCATTAACAGTTATTGTTTGTAATCATTGAAAATTAAGGATATTTATTGATAACACATTTTTTGTGATTGGACAATTTGTACCTATTATTCATTAGATCTTATAAACATTGACAGTTTTTTTTTGCCCTAACCACAACCCTCGTGTTTTCACATCAATGTTAAACTGAAGAAAATGAATAGTGCTTTGTTATTCGCTGGTATCTGGCAACGAAGTAACTTGGTTGGCGTCCGCACTGTCCGTAAATGATAGTCTTATCCTAAACTGCATTAGACAAACACAAACACGGAAACCCTTAAAATGTAACGATTCGAGCCACTAGAAAAACATGACATTTCAGAGCAATATATTTACATGTTAATCTATAATTGAAATATGAAATACTGGAAATTAAAGAGTTGTCAGAATCAAGTAAAAAAGAAAAACTGAAAGAAATAATTACGAAATCACAAAAGTACTGGATAAGGTTCGTCAAAATATAATCAAAATCGAGGAGAGTCAGAAGATCAGGCTGCACATTCCATAGTGTGATCCCAGTTTACACCACCTGCAGTTCAAGAGAAATTGCATATATATGCCTTGATAATTGTTGTGTGAAATTGTCGGGGAACATTGTACAGATCTGTCGGGGAACTGTTTAGTTGCAAAGGTGAAGGTTGTCGCTATAAATAGACACAAGTAATAAATCTCAGCACATCTTGAAAGGCATATAAAGAGGTTTTCGCTTGCAAATACCTTGAGAAAGAGACAACCTTATCTATTTTATCTATTTTATACTTAATATGTTTTGGGTCAAGTTTTGTCGGTTCAGTCTTCCTAGAAGAGCAAACTCTCACAGTTGAACAATTGAGCCTACGACGCAATTTCCCTCTTTGACCGAGCACCCGTGCCGTACGACATTACCTTTCCCTTCTGTCATTGATCGATTTTAAACCAGAAAAGGGTATGAGGGCTGAAACCTAATTAATGCACTTTAAGCGAGTAATCTGGCCGATGAAAAAGAATCGTCCTTAGTTTTATCATTAACTGTTGCCGTATATAGCGGGGCTTCGTAGGCACACACGCCAGACGACATCCAGATATGCAAATTATTCTCGGGTGCAGGGAAAACTCGAATTTTACTTCGAACCGTATATAGCTTACACGCAAAAAAGAAAATCATTACAAAAGAAGTTACATGTAGTTCTAAGAAACCCCAACAAATTATTGTTATAATAAGATATTTTCCAGAAAATTAGCATAAAATTATGCTGTTCATAAATATATTTCATTTTAGGTCAAAAGTTATCACTACGGCAATACAATTTGTCATACTTGGGTGAAATACGGTCATCAAGAGGTGTAATTCGGTGAAACCCGGTTCGAAGGGAAATTCGGTTTTTCCATGGACAGATTATTCTCGATATCTATGTTAATGTTAATAAGTTCAGTGTTCGTGTATCCCAGAGCAGGACACAATTATTTCAAATATTTACGAATTTGAATACTTGAGCTGTAAGGGACGTCTTCGATATATCAGAAAATTTAGCAACTGAAAGTTATGTACGATAGAAGCATTGAGGATAATGCAGCATTACAAGTGAACTACGCAGCGTCTGGCAAACCGGAAGTCTGGACAGGAAGCAGTACAAGAACGGAGGCATGCTTACGTGACCCCATGAATCAGGATGATGACAATGAGAGTCTGGTTACTACGCAACCAGGCGACTCAAAAACTGATATAAGAGCCTAACACATCATGCCCAAACATCGTCATAATATTTGTGGCAGTTTTTTTTTTTTTTTCATTCTTTCTCTGATCACAATTTACTTCTTCGTTCAAAACACAGATAAATACGGAATATTATTTTGATGAGTGTTGTCAGCTGCCTACATATATACCTAGTCTAGGAAGCAAGGACATTACGCCCATACAGCACAATACGCGAGTGCGTAATGTGAAAAAAGGGAACATATAGGCGTTTTGTCACTGTAGAGGAGAGTCCATCCTTGGTTACCGACTGTCTCTGCCAGAGTGGCTACCTCTGGCTAGTAACCAGTATTTTCTCCTTACACACATTGTCTTCTACCCTTTCAATTTCTAATTTTGACGTCTGCAAATGCTGTCAATTTAGGTAAGTGAAATTTTGACGTCTGGTCAGGCGTTAAAAAGTCTTCCTACCAGCTAGACGTGATAGGTACAAGTGGCACTGTATCAACTCTTTACCAAACGACAAAAACTTAGACTGGTCCAAATTGAGAGCATTTGCAGACGACAAAAAAATATTTGCCTTTGAAAGGGTAGAAAAAGCATTGTAGAGGAAGGAGAAAATGCTGGTTACCGGCATTTTCTCCTTTTCCCACAATGTTTTCAAAGGCCCCTTTTCTCAAGGTCGTTAAAAGGTCGTTAACACTTAAGCTGCTAAATAAATGAAACGTACACTTCTACTCAATACTTTAAGCCCAAACCTTGCGATTTCAAAGTTGATTTCACCGGACAGAATTTACCGTATCGGACAGTGTAGATCAAAGATCAGACTGCACGTTCCGTGCAGTCTGATCTTGATCTACACTGTCCGCAAAAGGTCAGTGAGTCGCGATTAGCAGCTTAAGGGTTAAAACTCGAGATTGTGTGGTATTGTATCAAGAGATCGATTAGTCATCGAAAAACCCCGGAATTTTCGCATTTCCAACAGCCTGGCGATTGTCAAAGCAAAGTTCTATAGTGCCATTGTTTTAAGTCGACCCGAGAATCTTATTTTATAATAACAGTCCAGTATTCCTTATTTTTTTCCTTGTCTTATTTCTGAGTCTTTTGAGTCAAGTATACGAATCATTGCTGATTCAGTTGCAGTCTGAGAGGGAAGAAAAAGAGGGGGGTGACACTACCGAGTGTATTTTACATCTAGTTCTAAATCACGACGGAAAACGATTTCTGACTGGCTAAACCACTGGGTTTAGCGAATCAAAGTTGGTATCGCTTTGAAACTTTATTAACGAAATACCGGTACAAGTTTTGATTGGCCAAAATATCAGAAATCTGAATTTGTCTTCCCTATAAACTTCTTGAGAGAGACACAATTTCTGATTGGCTAAATCGTTGGGATTTGGTTTGGTCAATAACAATGGTGATCCTTTGAATTCATGAAATTCTTGAGAATTAGATTCAGAACACAATGTGGATTGGTTGTTGAACTCTTTCGCTACCAATGACGACTTAACTGGCTTTTGCGGATGGCAAAGATCAAGATCAGACTATACAAAACTTGCAATCTGATCTGTTATCTACACCATCCGCTACCCGATACTGAACCATGACGTAAGTCATTCAATAGCAGTGGAAAATCTTTTTTCGGACCTCGGAAAAAAGTCGGAATTTCTTAAGTTGGTAGTAAAAGAGTTAACCCTTGGGCTGTTAAGTGCACCTCGAGCCGCTTTTCCGGACAGTGTAGACCAAGATCACAGAACGTGCAGTCTGATCTCAGATCTACAGTGTCCGATACTGTGAGTTTTTCCAGTAAAAAGCACTTTGTAATGGCAATGTTTCGGTATACTTCTATTGGCCGGATATCTTTTTTCTATATTTAATAGCAGCTTAACCCTTTACCACACAATCCCGACTTTTAACGAAAGAATCCTTTTGAAAACAAGGTGGAAAAAGGAGAAAATGCTGGTAACCAGCATTTTCTCCTTTTCGCACCATGTTTTCTACCCTTCCAAAAGCATATTTCAATTTTTAAGTTACATTTATTTTGTCGTCTGCAAATGCTTTCAATTTGGACTAGTCTTAAATTTTGTCGTTTGGTAAAAAGTTACGTAGTTAACACGTTCTCAGATAATGATTGATGTCGTCTGAAAAAGCCGTTGTCTCCCTATGCCGTGAATAAGGTGGCAGATGCCTAAGTTTCTTTCTGTCGGTTTAGATCAAGATCAGACAGGAGCGTTTTGCAACCTTGAATCTACATTGTTCGATATTTTGCTGCATATCCTTAATAAATCTCATTATCAGGTGCAATCCAGTTGTGTCTCTCTCGGTCGAGTCATTTAACCCTTTACCAAACGATAAAATTTTAAACTGGTCCAAAATGAAAGCTTTTGCAGACAACAAATAAAATGTAGCTTAATTAACAAAATTTGACCTTGATAGGGTAGAAAACATTGTGAGAAAAGGAGAAATTGCTGGTTACAGGCATTTTCTCCTTTTCCCTCAATGTTTGCAAAAGCCTTTCTTCGTCAGGGTCGTTAAAAAAAAAAAGGATTGTGTGGTAAATACCGATTAAATAATGGGACGATTTACTTTTTTGATTTTAGGCTTTCAAATTTCAAATGTCAAATTTCAAATGTCAGATGTTTTTTACTTTTAGTTTTAAATTCATCGCACGGTGTACCGTATTTTTCCATTAATGTGTGTTTGCAACACCATTTCGAGTTTTGTAAAGACTTTTGAGAAGGTTTTAAAAAAAGATTGTGGGAAAAGAGGAAATTGCTGGTTACCAGCATTTTCTTCTTTTTTTACAATGTTTTCGAAAGCCGTTTTCCTCAAAGTCGTTAAAACTCGGGATTGTGTATTAATGCATTAAGGGATCGATATGGCTGCAGTACAATTCCATTTTCAAAAAATATTAGTCATCGAAAAATCCCGGAATTTTCGCATTTCCAGCAACCTGGCGAGTGTCCAAAGTAGAGTTCTATAATTCACAATGTTCTAAATTTACCCGAGAATCTTATTATATAAAAATAAATCAAAAATTCAAATGATGAGCCTTTTTTGTTGTCTTATTTTTGAGTCATGTATACGAGTACGTAAGTGCTGATTCACGACATGTTGCAGCCTGGAACGTGGGGTCGGTGAAACAGTATTGAGTGCAGTCTACATGTAGTTCTTAATCTCGGAGGAACACGATTTCTGGTCGGTTAACCCTTTCCAAAACGACAAATTTTGGACTGGTCCAAATTGAAAGAGTTTGCAGACGACAATTTTAAATTTGATGAAAATGGCAGAAAGTTATCAAAAAGGGTAGAAAACACTGTGGGAAAAGGAGAAATTGCTCGTTACGAGCAATTTCTCCTTTTCCTACAGTGTTTTCAAAAGGCTTGTACTGCAGACACGTGAAAACCAGGGCTTGTTTGGGAAAGGGTTAAACCATTGGGTTTAGCGACTTAAAAATGGTATTCCTTTGAGAAACTTTTGAACGAAACACGATTTTAGATTGGCTTAACCATCAGAAATCAGAAACAATTTTGATTTGGTTAAGCCAATAAGAAATGGTAATCCTTTAAAATTCATGGAATTCTTGAGATTTAGGCTTAGAACGCAATGTAGATTGGTTGTTAAACTCTTTCACTACCAATAACGACTTAACTGGCTTTTGCAGAGGGCGTAGATCAAGATCGGACTGCACAAAACGTGCAGTGCGATCTTTGATCTACGCCATCCGCTACCCGATACTAGACTATGACATAGTTCATCTTCAATAGCAGTGGAAAATCTTCTTTTCGACCTCGATAAAAAGTTGAATTTCTTGAATGAAAGAGTTAACTCTAAGGCTGCTAAGTGCGAGTGTGTAGATTAGGATCAGACTGCGCAAAACGTGCAATCTGATCTTGGAACTATACTGTCCGATACGGTATTTTCAAACCGCAACATTTGGGTGTGTACTATTGAGTGAGAATTTCCATCTATTTAGCAGTTTACTACGTTTCCAAATCTTGAATAAGCTGTTGTCTTCCCATGACGTGAATTAAGTGGCAGATGCCTAAATTTCTTTCTGTCAGTTCAGATCAAGATCAGACAGCAGCATTTTGCAGCATTGAGTCGACATGGTCCGACTTAAACTATGATGCAAAAAGAGCTAAATCAAAGGACTTAATGTCCTGGAATGCGGATTTGTGGACTGGCATAAAGCTGTAAAATGTTGTAATAAAAAAAACTAAAATCACACGCAACACATGTGCAATCATTTTAAAAATGATTAAAGTAAAGTGTTACGGGAAATGGATACTTTTAGTCACAATTTAGCAGGAGGTAGTGGAGGGTGCAGATCCAAGATCGGAATGCATGCTCTGTTCAATCTGATCTTGATCAACGCCCTCCGCAAGAAAAAAAACCTTTTTAAACCATCATTGATTATGAAAAAGTTAAATTCCAGTCGAAACTGACCGAGAAATTCATTCATCTTTGAGATTAGATTTAGATTAGATTTATTAATTACTTATGCGTACACATGCATTTCGTAATATACTCATATATAATACAAATTAAAGGTCACTACAAGTGTTGAAATAGATAATGAAATGATGTAACAGGAAAAAAAGAGAGAGAAAAACAGAAAAGAGAAAGGAATCAGGAAATAGAAGGTGGAGAATGAGCACGAACAGTTTCAGGTTCAAATTACAGTACAAGTATAATTATACATGTTCCTTGCAGGTGGCAATCGTAAGAGTTACTTCTGCATTTGTCAGACGGTCAAATACATAAGCAACTCCATCGACCAGCCACATTACTAAAGTGTGGATTCTTTGGGTTAAACACTCAACCCAGTATTCTGTAGATCTTTTCGGAAATAGAACTGTGAAACCATTGCGTGAAAAGCAGAAAAGAGAGATCGGCTGATAACAGGTTACATTTCCGTTAACCCACTGGTTGCTAAGCGCTACTCAAGGACCTTTTGCTGTCTGACCTGGAATCTACATTGTCCGATAAGGAGATATCTCCCCCCCCCCCCCCCAAAAAAAAAAAAAAAAAAATTCGAAACAACAATATTTTGGTTTTTACCATCAGTTAAAGTTCCATTTCACTTATTTAGCAGGTTAAGGGTAAAAACTTCACTTATAATCTCACTGCCAAAATTTTACACTTATCTATATTGAAAGCAAGTTGCAGAAATACAAAACCTTAATGAAAATAAAATGAAGATATATTGGCCATGGAAGAATAGAAAACACTATGGGAAAAGGAGAATATGCTGGTCGTTAGTATATTATCAGCTTGTTGAATTGTTCCGACCTTCTTTCGCCGATGTACCAGCGGTCTGCATCATGATGTCATATAATTAGTTTATTTGTTTAGTTTATTTGGTATTATTGGTTGAAGTTAGCTGTGATATGATGCAACTATTACTTAAGAAAACAAAAACCCAAACCCTAACAATTCTACTTGGAGACCGAATTCTGTTTTGCAGCTAATCATTTCCTGCTACTTTTTAAACAACATGGCGTGCAACACACGAAAAGGGGCCTTCGGACATATGTATAAAAGCGTGTCGTCCCAGATCAGCCTGTGCAGTCTGTGACTAATCCGAGACGACACTTCCCGTTTTTGTGCGATTTTCTGTTTCACGAAAGTCTACTGTATATAAAAAAATATCTTATGTAGTCGTAAAGTGCCGTCTCGGATTAGCCTGCGCGGACTGCGCAGGCTAATCCAAGACGACACTTTACGCAAAGGTTCGAAGGTCTCATTTCACATGTTGCGGGCCATTATTACATAAGTTCGAGAAGGGTTTAAAGTGGCGCGTTTGGTGAGTCCCGTCTGCTTCTCGGTCAATACAAACTCATAATCTCATGGCCAAATTTTAGACTCATCTATGTTGAAAGCAAGCTGCAGAAATACAACCTTAATGCAAATAAAATGAAGACATATTGGCCATGAGAGAATAGAAAACACTGTGGGAAAAGGAGAATATGCTGGTCGCTAGTTGCAGGCCGGGTTCTGTTTTGCAGCTTATCATTTCCTGCTACAACGTACATCTTGATTTAATATTAAAACTCAGTTCGAGAATGGCGCGTTAAGTCAGACCCGTCCTGCTTCTCGATCAATTCAATTCATATCAGTGGAATGCTGACAAACCATCTTCGAGAGAGATAGGTTGACGTTCCACGGAGTATTTCTTGGGAAATAAAAGAATCGAGATCTAATACAGTTGTAACTTTCCAGGTAAGATAAAATTATTCTATTGTTTTGTTCCTATTACACTTATTGTTTGTTGATCTATTTTCTCGTTGTTTCTGTAAGAAACCTGCTGCAAGTAATTTTTAACCCTTAAGCTGCTGAATAAATGAGAGGAAAATTTCCACTCATTCGTAAAAACACAAATATTTACGATTTTTAAAGTTGATTTCAACGGAAACAAATACAGTAGCGGATAGTGTAGATCCAAAATCAGACTGCACGTTCTGTGCAGTCTGATCTTGATCTACACTGTCCGCAAGAGCGCCCCGAGTCGCGCTTAGCAGCCTAAGGGTTAAACATTATGTAAAATTTGATGAGACTGGGGACATTTATACAAGTGAAAACATAAAAATATAGTGATAGAAGGAAAAATTGCTCGTTATGGGCAATTTCTCCTTTGACCACAATATTTTCAAAAATAGCCTAGTTGTATAACAGAGAGCTATCCGAACTGCACGATTTTCAGGGCATTATATTACAGATCCGACTAACATACTATTTGCGAACTACATAGATCAAGATCAGACTGCAGTTTTAAATTGATCGTTCAGTGTACCGTATTTTTCCATTAATGATGTGTTTTGTTAACCCTTTGCAACACTATCCCTAGTTTTGTAAAGACTTTTGAGAAGGCTTTGAAAAGATTGTGGAAAGAGGGGAAAATGCTGGTAACCAGCATTTTCTTCTTTTTTCCACAATGTTGTCGAAATCCCTTGTCCTCAAAGTCGTTAAAACTCGGGATTGTGTGTTAATGCATTAAGGGATCGATATGGCTGCAGCATGATTCTCTATCTTGCAAATTAACATTAGTCATCGAAAAATCTCGGTGTATTCCTGTTGACAACATGCCTTGGTTTCTGACCAGAATAATTTAACCCTTATCCTGCTAAATACTCTTTTCCAAATAACAAATTTTTAGACTAGTCCAAATTGAAAGCATTTGCAGACGACAAAATAAGTGTGACTCAAAAATTGAAATTTGTTTTGGGAAGGCTACAAAACATTGTGGGAAAGGGAGAAAATGCTGGTTACCAACGTTTTCTCCTTTTCCCACAATGTTTTCAAAAGGCTTCTTTCTCAGGGTCGTTAAAAGTCGGGATTGTATGGTAGAGGGTTAAATGGAAGCTTTCAAGACGATAGTAAAAAAACAGAATAATGCAATTACAAACTTATTTCTCTGAGAAAAGTATCTTCTTATCGGACAGTGTAGATCCAAGATCAGACTGAACCTTCTGTGCAGTCTGATCTTGATCTACATTGTCTGCCGAAGGTCAGCGAGTCGTGCTTAGCAGCCTAAGGGTTAAGTTTTCGTTTTTTTTTTTCGTAAGTAAAAGTTCATCATATCCCTGCTTCTGCATAACTGAAACAAAAAAAACCCTGAAGAAATAAACTAACTACATTACATTTTGATGCAAAAGGTTAGTGTATAAGCGAAGAAAATCTGAAACAGCCGAACAGGCTGTTAGGCTATAGTGAGCTCATGATAGATAGTCTATTAAACCCTGTCGCGGGAAAAGATGTTCTAAGTTTCTCTTTACCAGACAACAAAATTTCAGCCATGTCCAAATTGAAAGCATTTGAAGACGACAATTTCAGCATGGCTCAAATTGTGCAATTCCTCTTTGATAACGTAAAAAACACCGTGGGAAAAGGAGAAAATGCTGGTAACCAGCATTTTCTCCTTTTCCCACAGTATTTTCAAAAGGCTTCTTTGCCAGGGTCGTTAAAAGGCGGCATTGTGCGGTAAAGGGTTAAATGGTTCGATTTGTCCATGGCTCTGATAAGAGAATGACTCCGGCTTTTCTTATCAGCGGTCAGTCCCCTTACTCCCGAAATACCCTCGACCAATGCATTTTAAAGATACATTCTTACAGCCGGAGAAAGAAAAACACTGTTAAAAGTTGATAGTGTGTAGAATGGCTCAGAATTTATTTAACTGTGACAAGAGAGAATAATTATCAAAATATATGATGTAAGGGATAGAGAAACTCAAAGGGTTTGTCCTTATTCACAATTGGAAACGACAATAATGATTTCTTTGAAGGCCTCCAGAAAATGAAATGCATTGTCTACCCGTCGTAATCTGTGCAACCTTGCAACCGTCACGGGCAACAGTTGGCATGAAGATATTAGAATGGTTATAGTTTCATAAAATAAAGATGAAATGGGTTATAAACTGGCTGATAACAAGTATAGATGGATCTATAAATAAATAAATAAAACCAACGCCACGAAAGATAGATAAGATTGTGTAATAGAAAGCACGCCAATCTGACCATCCTCGCCTTTCTACACGTACAGAAAACTTTGTAGAAACAAAGGATCTTAAAACTTTACAGGTAAGAGAAAAGTATTGCATCGGTCTATTCTTTTGTTCTTTGTTGATTTATTTTTCTCGTTGTTGCTGCTGTTATTTGCTGTTCCTTCTGCAACACATATGCAGCAGGTAACTGAAAAAAAAAACCCCTAAAAAAAAAACAGATAATATACTCGGGTCGTCAATACAAGTGAAAACATAGTTAGCAACCTCTCCTTTTGCCATTTTTTGCGGCTTAAGATATATTCTTTAAATATACGAAAAATAAGATCCAGAAGTTCTAGACTTACCTATATTGCTTGTGCCCGCCCGGATCTCAGTGACTAGCGTAGGCCTATCTGACTCGTAACCTGGTAATTTCGAGTTCGATACCCGGTTGGGGCAAACTTTCTTACCGGCAATTTTTCGCCAATCAACTCTGATGCATGTTAGAAAAGTAGTCAGTGACTTGAAAAGAAAGTTGTGTCAGTACTGATGTGAGAAAGCCAGGAAACACATGCGAAGGTGCACTGACCTTCGTGATATGACCTTAGCTGTTAAAAAGGCGTTAAACTCCAAAACAAACAATTCATATTAAGCTATGCTATGTGAAAAGGGGCTTAATGCATCTGCGAAAAGTATCGACCAGGTCAGCCTGTGAAGTCCGCGCAGGCTGACCTGGGCCGAAACTTCTCGCTATTGGTCAATTTTCTGTATGTCAGTGGACCAGTCAAGATTCATTCGGTTGTTAGACACATTGGATTTTATGGATCTATAATGCTGTGATGACTTGCCCAGTATCATGCATCACGGGAGATGCATTAAGCCCCCTTTTGGCAGAGCACGGCTTTACTATATTGATCGTTCTACCCCACAACGCTTGTACTAAATACGAGTAGCAACTGAAATGTCGCTGCTATTCAATTTGCTCCTTCCGCAACTGATTTGCAGCAAGCGACGTTGGGAAACATTCTTGTAAAATAAGGATAAGATTGTAGACGTGAATACAAGTGAAAACATTTTGGTCAAAGGAGAAATTGCTCAAAATGAGTAATTTCTCCTTTGATCAGGATGTTTTAAAAATGGCCTCGATGAATCACTGAGTACTTCGTTGGAGTAGGGGGGGGTGGGGCAGGGGAAGGGGGGGGGACGTGGGCGAAGCACTGCAGAATCCGACTGACAGTAATATGACGATAGCCATTGCACCTATCCTTGTTATCTTGGAATTTCATCTACAAGTACTTCGGGGTCCTGTGTGGCTCAGTGGTAAAGTGTAAGACTCGTGACCTGGAAGCCCCGGGTTCCAGCCTCAGTGGATCCACTGGGGTTTTCGTGGGAGTGTCCTTGAGCAAGGCACCTCAGAGCCCTAGCCTAGTACTGGTGGAACCCAGGAAATACGTGATATGAAAGCGGCGTGAAACACATTTCAGTCATTCAATCATCCTACAAGTACTTTACATAACATTCTGTCCCAAGTCATCGATCAGTGGTAATGCACAGTGCTTGAGATCCAAAGGTCGATAGTATGATCCCCCGGCACGACTAAATTATTTCTTAGTCGTAATTACTTTCTTTCAGGAATCATCATGGCAAACAGACGCGACTGTTCCGGTGCACCACCTCGAGGTGAGTAGAATGTATGACGAGATCAATCAGTGGTCCAAACGCACTGGGCTTGAGATCCAAGGGTCTTAAGCTAGATCCCTGACACAACCAAATTGTTTCCAAAGGTACTTGGTCGACCAAAATCACTTCTCTATCGCTTTTGAAAGTTGTATCGACTACTTCTATACAGGACTTTTTCTTGTGGGGGGGAAAGGGGGAGTTAATCTTCTTTTCTTTAAACCTGACAAAAACAATATGAGCCATACTCTGGCAAAAGGAGGCTTAATGCATCTCCTTTATGTATGATACCTGTCAAGCTATCGCATAATTATGAATCCATAATAGCCACTTTTTTTAACAACCGACTTAGTCATGAGATAAAATGGTCCAATAGCGAAAAGCTTTGGCCCTGGTCATTAAGCCCCCTTTTCACAGAGCATGGCTCATGTATAATTTTCTCCGTTATGCATAAAGAATCTTGACGGTTAAATCCAGTAAGAAAAGTACCATTTTGACTTTCTATGAAAGGGATTGTTGTTATTGCAATCTGTAATACCGTCTATTTCATTTCTCTCTCACTTAATGAAGGTTTGTCAGCTATCGCCCTATGCAATTCAATGAAAAGGGAAAGACTGGAAGATTGAATTGATTACAAAAATCTGCATAGCCCCCGCTTAGCCCTTAATCAAAGGGTTTTAATGACCCTGGGTTAGAAGGTTTCTGAAAATAGCTCTTTTCTCATTTTTCCACAACGTTTATACCCTTTCACAGACTATTTTTCATGTTTGTACAACACTTAATTCGTCGTCTTCAAATGCTTTCTGATGATAGTCATTGCGACAGGATGCATTCCTCTCTCACCGCTGATCATTGTTTCGACGATGGTTATGTGGGAAAGCAGCCAGTGGCTTGGAAGGAATATTGTGCAGAGTACTGGTAACAGAGACTCAAGGAAAGCATGGATAGGTGCACAGGCCGCCACGATACAACTGAAATAATCTTGAAAACGGCGTTAAACACCACACAATCAATCAATCAATAAAAGTCGGGATTGTGTTGTAAAGGGTTATGTCCTACGTTTCAATAGAATTGCTTCAGCTGATATCGCAGTTCAAGTACCCAAACACTTTGCCTAGCCTTATCTCATTTGCATTCACTAGCCCTTAACTCTTTACCACATAATCCCAACTTTTAATAACCCTGAGGAAGAAGTCTTGAAAACATTGTGGAAAAAGGAGAAAATGCTGGTAACCAGCATTTTCTTCTTTTCCCACAATGTTTTCTACCCTCCCCAAAAGAAATTTAAATTTTTCAGTCACTTTTGTCGTCAGTAACTGCCTTCAATTTTGACTAGTCTAAAATATTGTCGTTTGGTCAAGAGTTAAGCAAGTGTAGAACAATATCATGAAAAATATTATTGAATGACCAGTTAATTAGCGTTGGATCTCAAAAGGCCAATGAAAGTCAGATTCTTTTTTATCACACAACTGTAACTCAAGAAATACATTTGCTATAATCAAAAGATCTATATGTGATACATGTACCTACATATTTAGGAATGAGACTGACTCACTGCTTTGAGTGTACAGTCCGTATTGAAAAAGTTCCATAGAAGTTGATATATATCTATTTATTGCGGAATTCAAGATTAAAACAAGACCATGCTTTACAAATAGTATCATTTTTTATTGTTGAACTAAGAGAGAAATTGGTGTATGACATGTTTTGGAAATGTAGCAATTAAATCAAGTTCTGATTGGCTAATACTAGTAGTTTAGCCAATCATTGAAAAGAAATGGTTTAGCAAATCAGAAAATTGCTTTACGTTGAAATCAGGAAATTATTGAGAATTTGCTATTTGAGGAATGTTATTAAGAATGGTTGGTGAATACAGGCTCTGGAAGTCTTTATTTACAATGGACTTTGATTACATCTCATCTATTTTTGTTTGTTCTTTTCTGGGGATAATAGATGCCATCATAAACAAACAATGGAAATGGCAAGATGCTGACGGTTCATGGAAAGCTTATCCTAAAGATTTAGACAAATCAATTGAAGCAAGTTACAAAAGAAATCCTAGTGGCACAACTTTGATAACCATTGAAGATAAACAGTAAGTGTATTAACCACAGATTTGTGTGCACTCTATTATGACAAATACTCTGATCAGTTTTCATCAAGATCAATTTGGACTTACAATGTGGCTTCTAAAGTGGATTCAAGAGCCCAATCCAGGGCCTTCTTGGCTCTCTTGTTAACAGTAGTGAAAAACATGGTGAGAAAATAGAACACTTACTTTTTACAAGTTATTGCTCTTTTTCATACCATGTTTTCCAAAAATACCGAAATCAGGGAAGTTGTACACATTATCACTTTACCACACAATCCTGAGTTTTAACGACCTTGAGGAAGATTGCTTTTACAAAGACTTGCGGAAAAGGAGAACATTTCTCCTTTTTCTACAATGTTTTCTACCCTTTTAAAGACAATTTCCACTATTTGAGTCACATTTGATATTTGATTTGTCGTCCATAAACTCTTTAGATTTGGCAAAGTTTGTTTAGTAAATAGTTAACTCTTTATCAAACAACAAAAGTTTAGACTTGTCCAAATTGAAAGCTTCTGCAGACTAAATATTCATAAGTGATACAAATGAACCGAAAAAAATCATGGAAAAAGGAGAAAATGCTGGCTTACAGCATTTTCTCCTTTTCCCATGATGTATTGAAAAGCCTTCTTCAGTAGGGTTGTTAAAACTTAGAATGTGTGGTAAAGGGTTAATCGTTATGACCACCATGATGGTTTTTAGACTTTCTGAGAGAAGAAAACACTTATAAAACTTAGTTTCCCACTGTATTTTTCATAGTCCACTTCTATGATTATAGGTACTTTCTAATTGTACTTTGAAAATGCTTCCAAAAAAAAAAAGTCTAACATTTTGTCCCCAGGTAGAGTTAACCATTTACAACACAAACCGTTGTTTTTATGACCTTGAGAAAGCTTTTAAAAACATTGTGGGAAAAGAAGAAAATGCTAGTAGACAGCATTTTCTCCTTTCCCACATTGTTTTCTAACCTTTCACAGACAAATCTCATTATTTATCCCACATTTGCTGTCATCTGCAACTGCAAATTTCTTTGTGTGGTTAAGAGTTGTGATAATTTTTAGTAATATCTGACTTGGTCGTTTTCAGATACAGAATTTCCTTCTCCACAATGGAACAGATGGATATTAATTCCAGAAAAAAGTTTCCTATAGCAAGAACGTAGCATGTACTGGTTTACTATGACAACCTCTGATGCACCTTGCTAAAGAGTAGACAGAGATCAGCCAGCATAGATTGATGTCGTCAGACAAGTTTACTGTATACATAGCATACTGGACCCTTTTCCTGGGCCAGTATTAACCAACCAAATGATTTAGCCAATCAGAAATTGGGTTACTTTCAAATTTAGAATGACTGAGAATATTTTTGAGAATGGTTGCTGAATACAGACTCTAGAGTATCATATATGAGTATGTGGCTTCTCCTCTAATGTACCTTGCTGGGAGAGTAGACTGAGATCTGCCTGCTTGGATAGATGTAATCAGACATGTGTCCTTTGTCATAAATATACTGTTAGCCTGTTTCTTGGTTTATCATAACCTCTGATATTCTGTGCCAACACAATAGGCAGAGAGACTGATGCCATGTTAACTCTTCACCTAATGACAGGTATAGACTTGTCCAAATTGAAAACTTTTGAAGACAGTAATTCAATGTAAATGTAACTCAAATGATGGAAATTGTCTTTGAGAGGTTAGAAAACTTTGTGGGAAAAGGGGAAATGCTGGTTACCAGCATTTTCTTCTTTTCCCACAATGTTTACAAAAGGCTTCTTCCTCGTGGTCGTTAAAACTTCAGATTGTGTGGTAAAGGGTTAAGTTTTGACCTCTTTACGAGATGACAAAACGTAAAATTTGTCCAAATTATTTTACATTACAATTCTTTTTGTATCGTCAGTATCTAGTCAATTTTTCCAACTGCAGTATTTATTTACTATATTGTTTAAATATCCAACTACTTGACAAATGCAATTTCTTTATGAAAACCCTGTGAGAAAAGGGAGCAGTTGCTGATCAACGAGCAGTTGCTTCTATTTCCTCTCTCTTGACTAGAAAGTTGGTACAAAGTGCAGATAGGGCAAAGCACAAATGGTCAATAGTGCTTTACTGGGGCACTTTATGCAGAATAAGACTGAGACAACAGACAGATCCAATGGAAAAGCTACAGTATCAGCTGATATATTTACCAAGATACCGACTGCTTGTTGCATTTGTCAAAGGGAAGTAAATATGCTACCTATATACACTCCATTTGATGAGGTAGATTCAGTTTGGTGTGAAGTATGACACAGTCTTTAACACTTTACCAAATGACAAAATTTTACACTAGTCCAAATTGAAAGCATTTACAGACAACAAAATAAATATGCCTCAAAAATTGAAAATAGTTATGGGAAGGGTAGAAAACATTGTGGGAAAAGAAGAAAATGCTGTTTACAAGCATTTTCTTCTTTTCCCACAATGTTTACAAAAGGCTTCTTTCTCAGGGTCGTTAAAAGTTGAGATTGTGTGGTAAAGGGTTAACCCATTACCACATGAGAACAAAATATTAGATACACATGAGACTTCAATGACGGGATTTGACTGGGATTGAAGACATTCTGGGAAAAGGAGAAAATTATGGCTACCAGTATTTCTTCATTTTCCACAATGTTTCAATCCTTCACCCCCAGGGTCTTTTAATTCTTTACCACACGATCCTGTGTTTTAACAACTCTAAAAGAGAAGGCTTTTGAAAACACTGTTGGAAAAGGAGAAAATGCCGGCAACCCTATCAAAAACCAATCATCAACTGACCCTTATTTAATTTGTCGTTTGCAAATGCTTTCAATTTGGTCTGGTCCAATATTTTGTTGTTTGGTAAAGAATTAGACACGGGACTGTTTGGCAATGGTTGATAATAAACAATATTGAGCAGTGAGAGTTGAAAAGACCTGTCACTGTCTTTCAGTTCTCGAAAAATTAAATCATCCAACAATCTTTGAAGTTAAAATGGAAAACTTTATTTCAATACAATATTAAATAGAAACAAATTTCATAATGCATATATATCAGTGTACATTACATATACTGTATTACAACATTTAATAGAAACAAATTTCATAAATGTAGATCTGAATCAACATTCAAAACACGCTACCAATACAACATGAATGATTTCATATGGCACAAATATATAGAATAATAGGGTTTGAGCCGTTATGATACAGGGTAAGTTGAGTATCCTTCTGCAAGACACTTCAGAGTCCAAGCACTGCACTGGTGAACCACAGGACATACACAAATGAACTGTTGCTGTTATTTGACTGAAATAGTGTTGAAAACACATTTTAATCATTCGGTCAAAGAACTGAAGGAAAAGAAACCACTCCTTGGCAAACAATTTTATGTTTAAAAAAATGACCCTGACAGACAGTCTTTTGAAAACATTGTGGGAAAAGGAGAAAATGCTGCTTACCAGCATTTTCTCCTTTTCCCACAATGTTTTCTACCCTTTGAAAGCTTTATCTCGTCATTTGAGCCATGGTTAATTATGTCTCCTGTAAATGCCTTAACATTAAGTCTTCAGCACTAAACATTTAAACTTCTTTTGGCAGCTGAAACTACATTACTATGAAACTCTGAAAAATGTTCATCTTATGAGCCTACTAAACAAGCTGAGGGTGTAAATTCTAAATCCAACTGCATGCTCTGTGCAGTTTGATCTTCATAAATGTGATCCACACAAGCCCCTGTTTTTGTCTAAGGTGTTGCTTGTTTCAAACAAGGGCACCACATCTGGGTGCCAACATTCGGCTGCAGTTGCAAGAAAAGATGGGTGAAAATGATTTGTCGCAAAAGGGGCATAATTGTGTCAAAAATATTTTAGGGTTATCTCCCTGACTGGTATAAGTTCCCCTTTTGATACTTAACAACTAATCAGAGTTTGAAGTAAGTATCTAGTAATGATCAGATGTTATAAAATGTCAGAGTTTTTGGCACTATGATGCAGCTGACAATGACGACGCAGATGATGGCAGGGCTATGAGAATACCTTGATGTTTTCTTAGGAAACAGCCATGCTAAAATCAAAGCGCTGACGCACTGAAGGCAGCGGGTTTGTGCCAGCTACAGATCTTATTACTTTCTTTGCACAGGTTTCCTTTATACTTGACTTGAAGTAAAAAGGTACCTTAATCGATCTGCAAACAGTATAGACTTAGGTCAGCCTGTGCAGGCAGTCAGTCTGTGCAGTCTTCACAGGCTGACCTGGGCTGAAACTTTTCGCCATTGGTCCATTTTCTGTACAACGAAGGGTCGGTCTATGGATCAATAATTATTTATGTCTTGCTTGGTATAATCCATCATGAGGATGCAAGAAGCCCCCTTTTGCCAAAGCACAGCTCATTTGTTTGTGGCTAAAATAAAGATAAAATCTAGTACATGAGCACAGGCAGAAAACAAGACTTGAATAAATGATATTAATCCTTTCCAAAACAATCCCAAGTTTTTATGACCCTGTGGAAGAGGCCTTTAAAGACATTTGTGGAAATGGAGAAAGTGCTTCTAACCAATGTTTTCTGTTATATCAATCCGTAACATTTATGAAATTCTTGAAAGGTATCTTAAAGTACTGAAAACCAGTCTTAGTATAATTTTGAGGTTTTACACCTCAAAATCCTTGTAGGCCAAATAATGTGCTTTATAAAAGTTTTGCCGATCCCTTTTAAGGAGTTTGTAGCTCAAAGACTTGAAGTTGGTACCGCTGGTTTAAATTTCCAGCATGGTCTTCTTTCTGATCCACTTATCATTTATGCCATGTTGTTATTCAGTGCATGACCTTAAGGAAATAGCCAAGAAACGCATGCATAGGTACACTGGCAGCTGTTATGACCCAAGCTGTTTAAATTTCATTAACTGCTAATAAATTATACTGAAAGAAGCCATTTGCAGACAAAAATTGAAACATGGCTCAAAAACAGTGTACATCTTTGATAGGGTAGAAAAGATTGTTGGAAAAGGAGAAAATGCTGCTTACCAGCATTTTCTCCCATTCCTACAATGTTTGTAAAAAGTTATGTTCTAAGGGTCGTTAAAACTTGAGATTGTGTTGTACAAGTAAATGCATAATATAATTTGCAGTTATAACTACTTTTAACTCTTTACCACTCAATGCCGACTTCTAACAACCTTGAGAAAAAAGCCTTGTGAAAACAGTCTGGGAAAGGAGAAAATGCTGGGAACCAGCATTTTCTCTATTATCCACAATGTTTTCTATCCTATAAAATAAAACTTGTACCATTTGAGCCACAATGAAATTGTCGTCTGCAAATGCTTTCGGTTTGAACACAGCTGAAATTTTGCCGTCTGCCAAAGGCTTAATGGGTGACTTTTCGTGTAACATCGCCTGTCATAGCCGAATCCGTACGACTTTGGCAATAAAAGGCGATGTTACACGAATCCCATTACGATGCCCTATGCTCAAAATTCATCATGCAAACAAACACCGACAAGAAAAAGTCGATACAAAGAATCAAAGTCGCCGCAAATTTTTATCTCCACTGGCCCAAGGCCAGCGGGCTTATGTCATGGCCCGGTGTCCGTCGTGCGTGCGTGCGTGCGTGCGTGCGTCCGTCCGTGCGTGTGTGCGTGCGTGCGTCCGTCCGTCCGTCCGTGCGTTAACTTTTATTTCAAACATCTTCTTCTCTGAAACTACCCATCCAATTTTCATGAAACTTCACAGAAATGATCCTGCCATGGTCCTCTTCAGAATTTCTTGAAAGAATTTGATTCCTTCAAAAACTCTGGTTGCCATGGCAACAAAACTGAAAAATATTGGAAATCTTTAAAAATCTTCTTGTCTGAAACCATAAGGCATAGGGCTACCAAATTTGGCATGTAGCTTTATGTAGTAGACCTCTATCATGTTTCTTGAAATTATAGCCCTGGGGTCAAAATTGGCTCTGCGCAAGGGGTCACAAGTTTTACATAGGCTTATATAGAGAAAACTTAAAAAATCTTCTTGTCTCAAACCATAAGGCATAGGGCTACCAAATTTGGCATGTAGCTTTATGTAGTAGACCTCTATCATGTTTCTTGAAATTATAGCCCTGGGGTCAAAATTGGCTCTGCGCCAGGGGTCACAAGTTTTACATAGGCTTATATAGAGAAAACTTTAAAAATACTTCTGTACCTAGCCATAAGGCCTAGAGCTACCAAATTTTGCATTTAGCTTGATCTAGTTGGGGTCTACCAAAAGTGCCCAAATTATAGTCCTGGGGTCAATTTGGCCTCATGCTGGGGGAGGGGGGGGGGGGTTCACAAGATTTACATAGGCTTACATAGGGAAAACTTTTAAATCTTGGTGTACATAGCCATAAGGCTTAGGCTACCAAATTTTGCATAATTATAGCATTATCTAGTGGACAACTACAAAGAGGGCCCAAGTTACAGCCCTAGGATCAAGTTTGGCCCTGCACCAGGGGTCACAAGTTTTACATGGGTTTATGGAGGGAAAAGTTCAGAAACCGTCTTGTTACTAGCCATAAGGCTAAGAACTCCCAAATTTGGCACGTTATTCTTCTAATACACATATTCCCCATTTAGTCCGACTGTAGCCCTGGGGTCAAAGTTTTATAAGGGCTTATATAGTGAAGACTTCTCTTCATGGTTTATATTTATAAGCCAGTGGAGCGATACAGGGCCATCATGGCCCTCTTGTTTTATTTAATGCTTCAAGAAAGCCAGGGCAAATAAGTAAATGTCAGTTTTCATCAGCAGATTTTTTAACACATTATGAAATTGATGTGACTGTGAATCTATATCAAAAGTTGTCTTCTGTTACAGTATCTAATACCCTCGCATAGCGCTCTCTGAACTCTTTTCCAAACGAAAAATATCAGACTCTTCCAAATTCAAAGAGTTGACAGACGACAATTTAAAAAGCCGCAAAAATGGTAGAAAATTCGCTAGTAGTGGGGGGGAAAGTATTTGTTAAAGGAGAAATTGCTTATAACGAGTAATTTCTCCTTATCCAACATGTTTTTCCAAAAGAATTTGACAGCGCACGTGATAACCCGCGTTTGTTTGGGAAAGTGTTGAAAACAGGGCCAAGTTACTAAAATGTTAATGTCCTAGGATAGTATGATTCAAGAGAACGTAAGTTTGCAAGGCATGCTTTAAATTTAAACAAGTCTAAAACTATACTGTTTGGTGAACGCTGTTAATAAAGAATATTGGTTTTGCATTGCGATTTATGAACAACACAGCGAAAAACTGGTCTCTCTCCAGATTTTTTCCAACAAAGTACATGTAAATTTATCTAGAACTTGGTGAGAAATAAACAAAAGGGTTCTAAACAATCTTTGTTTTAAAAACTAAACTTAGAAAGAAGTAACCAATAATGGTTAGATACAATCATAACCATCATACTCGTTCTTCGGCGGAATTTAACACAATTTCAGCAATGTACAATTTTAGCGGTGGTCATTCAACAAAAAACACAAATAGTAGGAAAAACTAGGTACTAAATAATCAAAATGATAATTAAACCTGTGTACGAAATGACGAAAGTGGATACGAAATGACCAACTGGATACGAAATGACCAAAATAGAAAGTATAGGTAGGTACGAAATGACCAAAATCGTATCTACGAAATGACCCAGGTACGAAATTAACTAGGTACGAAATGACTGGAAACCTGTACAGCCTTGACCAATGGAAACAAGGCATTTATTTGGATGAGTCCATTTCTCGCGAATAGCGAAAATAAAAGTAATACTTGGGAGGATTTTTTGATGATGTAAGTATTAACAGAGCAAAAATAGTATCGTATTGTATATACTTCGTAGTTTAAGAATGAATTAAAAAGCCAGTTTAAGGCGAAGTAGGAAGATTCCTTGTTAACCTTAACACCCCTATAAAAAAGAAATTCCCATTGTCCATGTCCTAACTCGAAAAACTATTAAAAATATAGTCGCGCGCTTCTGCGCGGCTACTAATAAAAACTTTTGCTCTGAAAATATTTTCTTTTGCACTTTTTCGGTCTATGTAGATACCGACGCCCTCTTTCCGTTTCTATTCTACAGTAACATTACGGATGAACTCGTAAGGTGTAAGGCAGTTTTGAAAGGGTGTCGTCTGCGCGAGTAGCGCGTATTTATACATGATCGTTTGTGTATTTATGGAGGAACTATTTAGTCAAGTGTAGGAATCAAGTTTTGTTTACCTCGCGTATCCAGGAAAAAGCTGCCGGATGCAAGAATTCTCGACCTAGATAAATATCGTAAGCGTTGAAAATCAGTAACTCATACCTGGGGACTATGACAGCGGGTTTCACCCGCTGCCAAAAAGTGTGGAGAAGGTTAGAAAGATCTATGTAGACATCATTTGAAGCTTATCACTCTGACAAACAATCCTGACTTTAAACAACCTTGAGCAAAGAGACTTTTAAAAACACTGTTGGAAAAGGAGAAACACAAACTTTTCTCAGTTGTACACGTCTTCAAAAACCGTCTTCCTTTGGGTTGTCAAAACACGGGATTGTGTGGTAATGGGTTTAAATTTAATTTTTCTTATTTTGATCCCTACAGGTGGTTCCCAGCCCAGTTACAATTTAAGTTCTTCCAGTTCAAGTTCTAACAGTTCTGGTTCAAGTTCTTCCGGTTCCAGTTCAAGTTCTTCCAGTTCCGATTCAAGTTAAACATATTTTATTGCCATAATTTACATACATATACAATTCATAATTACAAACAAGGAAATTGGCAAATGGGTTGAGCCACAAGTTCAAAAACTTAGTTACGTCTCTCCCTATTGATCATTGAAATAACATACTTTACTACATGGCAGAGAAATATTATAAATTATTTTAAACTTAAAATAATTTCTTTTATTTCCATTGAGAATTTGTTGTCTGCTAGGAGAAGTTTTTCCAATCGTAATTATCAATGTAAAACACTCGAGTAAGTTACACTTGATTGCTTCGGCTTCCCGCCAAGACGGGAGTATATAAGTGCGGGTTTCCACGTGCATCGCCCTCTTCACTAAACTTTCGGCGACCAAGTTACCAGTTTGTAACGAAAATCCCACCCGCCTCTCCCTTTATCTTTGGCAAAATTGCAGAACGTTATTAGGGAAAAGATCTCTTTTGTCAATGGTAATGGGGCTACAGTTAGGGTAGGATACAATTAGCGGGGCTTATTTTTGCAAAGGCTGTTACGTTATTGTCACACTGCTATCATAAAATTCTTTGAAATCTTTTATAACATCTAAAATAGCCCCGCTGGTTGTATTATGGTCTATCAGAGGCTTAGCTTACATAAATATCTCAAGTTGTTATTCTTTACAGAAACAAGTAATCAGTCAGAAGAACAGAGGATATACACAATGGACGCAGGTTCAATGCTACAGGGCAGAAGTCCAGCAAAAGCATAGTAAACAGCTCAGTGGATTCAGCAAAGAAAGCCATTTAAGCCACAGTGATATTAGGACTGTCGCTCTTGTAGTCAGTGAGGTTCCGTCTATCATAGGGCAGTTTATGTAAATCTTATTTCCAAGTGCATGTAGCTTTATCTTTCATCCTGTTAAGGGATCTTTACTGATTGAGCAAGGAGTCGCTATCCGCTGTCGGGCACCCACTTCGGGAAGGACTTCTTGGTAGATCGCAACTGTAAAATTTCATGTATCCATCCGCCCCTTTATTGCCGTGTTACGTGTTTTGCTGTTACAAAGGTTTCACCCTAGTACTTGGTGATGCCTTTCTTGCTATCGCATTGCTTTTACTTTCTGCTGTATGAAACATGTTCTAAGTATGTGTATGTTCTGCATTGTTACTGCTAGGTGGAATCATGTAAGTTCTGCCTATCACTATTGCTGTGGTGTTCTATGTAAACTGCATTTAAGTAGCTAATTAGCAGATTGCTCTAGCAGCATCATATGTAAAGGAAAAGCCATATTCGCCGGGTAAAGGAGTGAAATTCGCATATCTAATTCGGATTGCAAAGGTTAGAATGTTATATAGTTGCCTGTTGGTATAAACTGTTATTAAAAAATGTATATATATAGCTTATTGCTGTTTAGCCTCGGGTCGCCGATTGCTGAGATTAGCTTGTAAGGGGCGGCAAAAATCAGTCGCGTGTAGAGCAATAGCTAGCTCACTTCCTGGGTACCCGGTAGTGACTTAATTTTGCTTCTACAAATGGAAATTTACTAGCGTAATAGTTACTTGTTTTCGCTCTCTGGATGTCTTATTATCGACGGAATCTTCACAATGCAAGGACATTACCTGGGTAATCCGGTATCGTCCTTCAGAGCGGCCAAATCATTCCACGCCTATATATTTACATCAGCTGTTTCTTCCTGACAGTATTTGCGTTAACGCTTATTAAACTGTTGTTATCACTCAATCTTGTTTATTTATTCGAGTATGAAATAATTGTTGGCAGTGTATCTAAATGGAAAATATAAATAAATATTCGTAAGTCTAATGAAGAACAGAGTGTAAAAATACAAAAGGGTCAAACGTGCTGCATAAAGTATGAAGTATACATGTGTGTGTGTGTATTCGTATGTGTGAGGAGACAGACAGAGAGAGGGGGGAATGGGTGACTCAGATCAGTTTTTTACTCTTTACAAGCAATAAGTAAAACGTCAATCAACCATCCTGAAGCGTCCAGTTGCAGCTATATATTTATGTACAGCACTTTTATCTGTGTCTTTAATTGGTCTCACTAAGTATGACCTTGGGCTGTGCAGTACCTTGCCAAGGGACACTCCCACCTGACCAAGGCCACACAATAAAACCAGGTGTGTCTGATTACAAAATCTGACACCTTAACTCTTTTAAAAAAGACAAAGTTTAGGCTAGTTCAAACTGAAAGCATTTGCAGATCATAGAATAAATGGGACTAAAAAATTCAAATTTGTTTTGCAAAGGGGAGATAACATTGTAAGAAAAGGAGAAAATGCTGGTTACCAGCATTTTCTCCTATTCTCACAATGTTTTCAAGTCATAAAAGTCTAAATTGTGTGGTTTAGGGTTAGCCATGGAGATCATCAAATAAAAACAAAAATAGAAATAAAATGATTAAGACAAAACAAATATGCAATATTGAATAAGATATATTTCAGGCATTGGTCAATATATAATGCATTGGACAATTATCACTGAGAGGGAAAAGTCATGGTACGAAATAAGAGCAAAGAGATTACAATAATTTTTTGCATCTTGCTCTTTACCGAAGAAAATATAAGACTTCTCATAATGTAATGCACTTACAGTCTGCAAATTAAATATGGCTTCAGTTATAAAATTTGTGTTTGAAAATGTAGAAAACATTGTGGGAAAAAGAGAAAATGCTGGTTGCCAGCATTTTTCTTCTTTTCCTCCAATGTTTTCACAGACATTTCTATTTTAGGGTCTTTAACTCTTTACTAAACGACACAATTTTGGACTTGACCAAAATCAAAGCATTTGTTCAAATGATGAGTGCTGTATTTCATGGGGTAGAAAACATTGTGGGAAAAGGAGAAAATGCTGGTTACCAGCATTTTCTCCTTTTTCCACAGTGTTTTCAAAATTCTTTATCTTAAGGATACTAAAGAATCGAGATTGTGTGGTAAAGGGTTAAACGGTTGAATTTTTAGGTAAAGAATAAATCAAATATGTTTTTGGATACTCTGACCAAAGTCTTGAACTTACGGCATATGGATACCATAATCCTTAACCTATCATAACTATACATGCTTTAGCGGTTAGAGAAGATCAAGATCAAACTGTACAAAACATGCAGTCTGATCCTTGGTTTACAACGTCCACTATGCTGATGCATTCTGGCTAGTAACAGCCTTGAAACAACCACTACTTTTTCTTTTTTCCTATGACTGAAAATTTTTTGGTTTATACATGTAAGCCATTGTAAGACCTAACCGAAAGGTGCAAGCACTGAGCAACTAGACATTTACTGAGAGTAAAACATGCATTTTTTGGCATTTAATGGGAAAATCATTCTGCACTCTGAGAACTTTGTTTTTGGGAGAGACATGCTCTGGCAAAAGGGGGCTTAACCCTTTCCCAAACAAGCCCTGGTTTTCACCTGTCTGCAGTACAAGTCTTTTGAAAACACTGTGGGAAAAGGAGAAATTGCTAGTAACGAGCAATTTCTCCTTTTCCCAGTGTTTTCTACCCTTTTTGAGACCTTTCTGCCATTTTCATCAAATTTAAAATTGTTGTCTGCCTACTCTTTCAATTTGGACCAGTCCAGAAATTGTCGTTTGGGAAAGGGTTAATGGGATAGTCATTCTGCAGTCTGAGAACTTTGCTTTTTATATAAAAGAGAGAGAGAGAGAGACATGCTCTGGCAAAAGGGGGCTTAATGCATCTCCGTGATCCATTTTACAATGTGAAGCATCACATTATCATGGATCCATTGTATCAACTTTCTCTAACAAATGACTAAATCCTGAGACAGAATGGTCCTTCGACATGCAGATCATTGACAAAAAGCAAAATGTTTTGGCCCAGATCAGCCTGCACAGACTCAACTGGATTGATACGTTTTGCAAATGCATTAAGCCCCCTTTTCACACAGCATTACTCAAATAGATGGGGCATCACAGTTGCTAAATATGATCTTAAATGATCAACATATAATGATTGAACACAATGAAATTCCTAAAAGCATTTCATTCAGCGCTGCAATGGTGGAAATTGTCTGAATTACACGTCTGTCTATCAGTGTTCTCTCTTCTCTCTCTCTTATATAATCAGTTTCTATAAATAGATGGGAAATAGAAATAAGTTACAAGATTGAATGATCAATTATTTTAATTGATTTTCTCCTCTTTCTTTCTGTCATGATCAACTTCTATAAATAAACAAGCGAAAATAAAAACTGCATGATTGAATGATCAATTTTTGTCAGGTACTTTTTCTTTCTTTATCTCTCTTTCTACCCAAACCCATCGCTCTCATGACAATTTTCTTTAAATAAACAAGAAAAAGAAACAAATGACAAGACTGAATGATGGATTGTTTTAACTGATTTCATCTCTTTTCCCCCTCTCTCTCTGCCAAGATCAATTCCTACAATTAAACAATGAATTTGTTTGCTAACACAATGTTTAATGCCATTTTCAAAATTATTTCAGTTACATTGCCGTGGTCACTTCACCTATCCATGCTTTCCTGGTGTTTCTAAGACCAGTATTTCACCCAATATTCTTCCAGAACCACTAGCTGCTTTCCTCTGTAATCACCATCGAGACAATGATCAGTGGTGAGAGAGGGCTGAATCAAACACTGTCATCAATCCTTGGAAAGAAATTGGCAGTGCTGGGGATTCAAACCAGCAACCTGCATAGTTTCAAGTCATGTACATTACTGAGTGAGCAACAAGGCTCTAGAAGAAAATGAAACCGTCAGTATGATAGAATGATAACTTATTCTAACCCTTTACCAGACGACAAAATTTTAGCCTTGTCCAAACTGAAAGCATTTGCAGACAACAATTTCAATGTGGCTGAAATGGTGGAATTTTTCTTTGATAGGGTAGAAAACATTGTGGTAAAAGGAGAAAATGCTGGTTATCAGCATTTTCTCCTTTTCCCACAATGCTTTCAAAAGGCCTCTTTCCCTGGGTCATTAAAAGGTGCGGTAAAGGGTAAAACCTATCTATTCTTTATCTGAATTCTGTTCTTATTTCGACTGATTATTTTTACTAATTTAAAAAGAAACTTATATCTACACAATTCACTAATGTCTATGTACAATTATTTAACCTTCCACTCAACAAACCAAAGTTCTATTGACATTGATGTTGTCAGCTTTTGAAAACTTCGTAAATGGAGAAAATGCTGGTTACCAGCATTTTCTCTTCCCACCATGTTTTCAAAAGGCCTCTTTCCCAGGCGGCACTGTGCAGTAAAGGGTTAACAGATTTAATTTCTATCTTAGCTCTATTCTTACTATTACTGATATTTTAACTAATATAAAAAGAAACTTATATCTACACAATTCACTGATATCTATGTACAACTAATTAACGTTCTTCCAGACAAGCCCATGTTTAATTGACCTTGAGGTTGTCAGCTTTTGAAAGCATTGTGGTAAAAGGAGAAAATGGTGGTTACCAGCTTGTTCTCCTGTCCTTACAAAGTTTACTACCCTTGAACCCTTTACCACACAATCCCGACTTTTAACAACCCTGAGGAAGAAGGCTTTTGAAAACATTTTTGGAAAAGGAGAAATGCTGGTAACCAGCATTTTCTCCTTTTCCCACAATATTTTCTACCCTTCCTAAAACAAATTTCAAATTTTCAGTCACACTTATTGTGTCGTCTGCAGATGCTTTCAATTTGGACCAGTCTAAAATTTTGTCATTAGGTAAAGAGTTAAAAGAAAAATCCCATCCACAGACTGACACTCGTTTATGAGAACTACAACTACCTTTGGCAAACTTGGATTTCTGATGCAACAATTATCTCTCTCTGTAATTCGTTAAAACAAGCAAATCATCACATTATGCTACCTGTAAAATGTATTTGCCAGACAACCGGCTGAATTCCGAGGCAAAATGGTCCTTGGACATGCAGATAATTGACCAAAACCGAAACGTTTCGAGCCTCTGCGGACTGCTGCCCAGACTGACATGAGTCATTACTTTTTTAGCACATGGGTTCATACTTATGGATCTATAGTGGCATTTTTTTTTTTTCTGTTTTTTAAACAACCGACTTAATCATGGGGTAGACTGGTCCTTGCACATACAGAAAATTGACCAATAGCGAAAAGCTTCGGCCAAGGGCAGGCGGACTGCGCAGGCTGGCCTGGGCCGATACTTTTCGTAGATGCATGAAGCCCCCTTTTCACAGAGCATGGCTACGATATTGTTGAAAATGTCGTCAACACCAAATAAGCATATCGTTTTCGCCTTTAACTCTTATCCTGCTAAAAAAATAGAATAAAATGAAATGTTCAAGCCAACAGTAAAAACCCAAATCTTTGTATTTCAAAGGTATTTTTTGGGAAAAAAAAAAAACTCTGTGTCGGACAGTGTAGATCCAAGATCTGATCTTGATTTACACTGTCCGTAAAAGGCCAGTGATTCGCGCCTAGTAGCCTAAGGGTTAATGCTTCACTAAGTCCATGTTGAATAATGAACACAAAAATAATGAAATAAACAGGAGAAAGTGAAATGTAATTCTTCCCAAAGCTGGTGGATCTATATATACGAATAGTATGAAAATGGAATAAAACTGGTCTTATAGTAAAGAGATCTGATAAAAATACAAGCCAAGATGCATGAAACAATCAGTTACTGATTCAGGAAGTAAATATCGGAACAATCAAGCGGGACAACCTTAACAATCATCAATATCAGGTGCGATAGAGTTGTGTCCCTTGGCTCCTTCAAATGAGTCATTTTCGATTGATTGATTGACTGATTGATTGTATGGTGTTTAACGCCGTTTTCAACATTATTTCAGTTATATCGCGGTGGCCAGTGCACCTATCCATGCTTTCCTGGAGTTTCTTTTACCAGTACTCTGCACAATATTGTTTCCAAGCCACTGGCTGCTTTCCCACACAACCATCGTCGAAACAATGGTCAGCGGTGAGAGAGGAATGAATCCTGTCGCAATGACTATCATCAATCCTCGAAAAGAAATTTGTCAAGCCGGGGATCGAAGCAGCGACATCCTGTTCTCAAGTCCTGTACGCTACCGACTGAGCTACGCGGACTTGGCGAGTCATTTTCCAACAGGATCGGTTTACATTTTTAACTTTTCAGTTGTATCATCATCATTCAGTGTACCTTGTTTTTGCACTTATGTTTGCTTCTTTCACCCTTTACAACATGATCACGAATTTTAAGAAGACTTTTGAGTAGGTTTCTGAAAATGTCTGAAAATATTGTGGGATAAAGAGAACATGCTGGTTACCTTCATTTTCTCCTTTTTCCACAATATATTTCATCTCATCAGAGATATATCCAGCCATCGGAGCCAAATTTGATTTGTCGTCTGCAAATGTTTTCGTTGAGGAAGGGATGCTTTCAAGTTGGACAAATCTAAAAGTTTGTCCTCTGGTAAAGAGAAAAAAGAAACAAACTGGTATAAGAGCTCATCATGCCCACACATCGTCATAATATTTGTGCCAGTTTTCATTCTTTTTCTTTGATCACAATTTACTTCTTCATTAAAAACACAGATAAATACAGAATATAATTTTCAATGAGTGTTGTCAGCTGCCTACATATGGACCTAGTCTAGAAAGCAAGGACCTTGCACCCATACAGCATAATACGCTAGTGCGTAATGCAAAAAAGGGCAACATATAGGCGTTCTGTCCCTAGTTCCCCTAGAATCTTGACAGACATAGCTGGCCGTTCTACGTACGAAATACTCTGTTGGGTAATAAAAGGTTCGATTTCTAAATAACTTCAGATAAGATGAAATTATTCAATAATTTCTAATTTTTCTCCCGCTATAGACCAATCGAAGTTACCGTTAGTTTTACGTTTTGCAAAAATGTAGACTTTGCTTTTCTTACATCTCGGTATAATCATGTAAACCAATTAGTAAAACTTGTAAAGAACTTTTATTTGTGGTAAAAACAACCATGTCATCTGCAAACATTAACAGGTATATAGATATCCAGATCATCATCTGTAAGATTGCTGATGTCAAATGCGCGGTTTCTATCATTCACAAATAAATGAAATTCGCGGGAGCGGCTCTTTAAACCAATCATATCGATGGATGATGACAAACCCTCATTGACAGAGGAAAATTCACGTTCTTCCAACGGAATATTTGTGAAATAATATGGTTACGGAATACTTTGTTGGGAATAAAAGAATCGAGATCTAATAACTTTTCGGGTAAGACAAAATGATTCTATTGTTTTATTCCTATTTCTTATTGTTTGTTGATCTATTTTCTCGTTGTTTGTGTAAGAAACCTTCAGCAAGTGTTTTTTAACCCTTAAACTGCTGAATAAATGAAAGAAAAATTTCCACTCAATACTAAAAAAACAAATATTTACGTTTTTTAGAGTTAATTTCAACTGAAAAAATACGGTAGCCGACAGTGTAGATCGAAGATCAGACTGCACGTTCTGTGCAGTCTTATCTTGGATCTACACTGTCTGCAAGAGCGCCCCGAGTCGCGCTTAGCAGCCTACGGGTTAAACATTTTTGTAAAATATGGCAAGTACGTTTGCGGACAGCATAGATCAAGATTAGACTGCAGTGCGTGCTGTCCGATCTTGGATCTACACCTTCTGTTACCACATACTTCACCATGGACCTATAACATATTCAAGCGTTGTGAAAATCTAATCTAAGGCCTCGAAAATTGTCTTAATTATTTAGCTAGCACCGGGTTCGAGACTTCGTGAAAGAATTCGGCTTTTCGTGGGATTCTCCTTGAGTAAGATTCTGAACTCTTTACCACACGATAAAATTTACCACTTGTCCAAATTGAAATCATTTGTAGACGGCAAATTAAATGTGACAGAAATGACAGGAATTGTCTGTGAAAGTGTAGAAAACCTTGTTGGAAGAGGAGAAGATGCTGGTAACCTGCATTTTCTCCTATTCCCACAAGGGTTTCATAAGGGTTTCCATTAAAACTACGAATTAAGGTGGTAAAGAGTGAGTCATGTTTTCTAACTTGTCGTCAACGTTTTACCAGACGGCGAAAAATTGTAGGCAAGTCCAGATTGAAAGGATTTGCAGCGGACAATTAAAATGTGGCTCAAATGATGGAATATGCCTCGGATTGGGTAGCAAACATTGTAAGAAAAAGAGAAAACGCTGGCTACCAGCATTTTCTCCCATTTCCAATAGATGTATGAGTAGCGCTACGCGCGACTCAGTGACCTTTTGCGGACAGTGTAGATCCAGATCAGACTGCATAGGACATGCAGTCTGATCTTGAATCTACGCTGTCCGATAATGAGATATTGTTCTCCAAAATATGTTTGAAATAACATTACTCGGGTTTTTACTATTGTCTTGAATGTTTAATTAATTTATTCAGCGGAATAAGGGTTGATCTAAGTGCATTCATTACGTTACTATGCAACAATGCAACTTCGTCTTTTTTTGTTATCCTTCCGCGAACAGTGCTGTATTTGAACGACACTGATTAAAAAGGCTTTAAAAATCGTTTAACCCGCAGGCCGCTAAGCGCGACTCACTGACCTTTTGCGGACAGCGTAGATCAAGATCAGACTACACTGTCCGATAAGGAGATATCTTTCCACCAAGAAAAAAACGTTTCAAATAGGAAAATTTGGGTTTTAACTATTAGCTTAAAAGTTTAGTTTGTTTTATTTAGAAGGATGAGGGTTTACTTTTAGAACGATGATTTGAACTACCTCAACAATAAACCTTGTCTTTTTAGTCATAATTAACCCTTAGGCTTCTAATCACGACTCGCTGAACTTTATCAAGATCAGACTGCACAAAACGTGCAGTCTGATCTTGGGTATACACTTTCCGATAAGAAGATTCCCATCCTCTAGAAATATCTCTGAAATAGGAAAACTTGGGTTTTCACTGTCAGCTTGAAAGTTTCACTTCTTTGATTTAGCGACTCCTTGACCTTTTCTGCACAGAACGTGCAGTCTGATCTTGGATCTACACTTTCCGGTAAGAAGATATCGTTCCTCCAAAAATACATCTAAGATAGGAAAACTTGGGTTTTCACTGTCAATTTGAAATTTTCATTACTTTTATTTAGCAGGATAAGGGTTAATATGTCGTCTGTAAATGTTTTCAACGTGGACATGTGACTGAGTCTAATTTTTTTCTCATCTGGTAGAGAGATATATGTAGTATCAGGTCCTGCGCATATTTCGTATGAATGAATGAATGAATGAATGAATTGATCGATTGATCGGTCGATCTAGCAATCAATCAACCAAGCAAATCAATCAATCAATCAATCAATCAATCAATCAACCATTTAATTAATCAGTCAAGAAGACAAATGCACGCTCTCTTGAAATTTCATCTACAAGTACTTCGCAGAACATTTCGGTCCAAAGTCATAGATCAGTGTTAATGCGCAGGGCTTAAGATCTATGGTCGATGGTTCGATCCAAGGCACGGCCAAATAATTTGTTAGACGTAATTACTTTACTTTCAGGAATCAGTACGATGTCAGACAGACCCGACTGTTCCGGTAAACCGCCAAGAGGTGAGTAGAATGTATGATGTCATTAACTAGTTGTCCAAACGCACAGGGCTTGAGATCCTAGGATCTTAAGTTAAATCCCCGATACGACCAATCGCTCAATTCTAGTATGATATCTAGAATTAGAGGCTACGTATCCCATTACGTAAATACAATTATTTGTTTTTAAAAGGCTTTTGTAAACAGCATTTTATCCTTTTCCCACAATGTCCTCTACCCTTTCACAGACAATTTGTCATCTGCAAATTCTTTCAAATAAATCTTAAATTTTATCGTCTAGTAAAGAGGTAAGTGTGAAAGGTTTGGAAGCATGGAGGGAACTTACGAGAAAAGAACAACCCATTTTTTGCTAAGGGCGAGCCTGGTAGCCAAGTCCTTAAAGTACAAGAATTGAAACCAGGGAGTCGCTGGTTCGAATGCCAAGCTCGGCCAATTTCTTTCCGAGAATTGACAATAACCGTTGCGGGGAAGCAGTAGTGGCTTTGAAGAATATTGTGCGAAGAACTGGAAAACATTGATAGGTGCTCTGGCCGCTGCGATATATCTGAAGCAATGTTAAAAACGGCGTTAAACACAAAACAGTTTAGCACATAGATCAAGATCGAACTGCAGAGCGTGCTTTCCGTTCATGGATCTACATCTTCTGTTACCACATACTTCACCATGGACCCATAACATATTTAAACGTAAAGTAAATCTAATCTAAGGCCTCGAAAATGGTCGTATTTATTTAGTTGGCATCTAGTTCTATCATAAATGAAAGAATTCGGCTTTTCGTGGGACTCTCCTTGAGTAAGACACTTAAGAGCCCTAGCCTAGAACTGCAGCAAAACCAGGACATACATGAATAAGCCAGGTGTAAATTGACTGTTCAAAAAGATGTCTTTATCAATGAAAAAAACCAAAAAAGTCATAGACCTATGTGTTATATAAATCATGTATAATGCAATACTGTAATGAAGTCAATAGCGTCGTGTAACGCTGTTAAATCAATTGTCCAAATAAGTAAACAGCGAATACAGCAAGATCCTGCTTTTTAACGTCCCTGATAAAGAAAACAATGAGGAAACAGGAGTATTTTCTCTTTTTTCCGCAGTATTTTTTCTTTGTCAAAGAAAGTTTGATCTTTTGAGTCACATTTGATTTTGTCGTCTACAATTATTTCCATTTTGGACAAGTCTACAATTGTGCTGTGTTCCCTAATGCAATTGTCAGGTATTGGTTTTATACGGGAATAGGCTATGCTGTAAGAAAGGAGTGATCTCCCGTAACAGTACATACTTTTCTGTCTAGGAATTTTTGGAGTTTTCAGAATTTGATACTCAGGACTTCTAACTCAACAGCAGATGACAAACTTTTAGACTTGTTCTAACTGAAAGCTTCTGCAGACAACAAATACATGAGGCTAAAATGATAGCAATTGTCTCCAAAAGGGAAGAGAACATTGTGGGAAATTGAGAAAATGTAGTTACCATCATTTTCTCCTTTTTGACCGATTTTTAACGCCTTTCTCATCAGTGTCATTAAAACACAGCACTGTTCGGTAAATGGTTGAACAATACTACGGAGAGTATTACTGAATGCACTCACATTAACCCTTATCCTGCTAAATAAATTAAATAAAACTTTCAAGAAGATAGTAAAAACTTGAATAATGTTATCTCAAACTTATATTTTGGAGTACAATATCTCATTATCGGACAGAGTAGATCCAAGATCAGGCTGCACGTTCTGTACAGTCTGATCTGGATCTGCACTGTCCGCAAAAGGTCAGTCGCGCTTAGCAGCTTAAGCATTACTCATACATCCTTCTCCACTCTTCATCCCTTGAGGCATATCTATCAATCCTTTACCACACAATTCCTTTTCTTAACGAAACTGAGGAAAAAGCCTCATGAAAAAATTGTGGGAAAAGCAGAAAATACTGGTAAGTGGCATCTTCTCCTTTTCTGACAATATTTACTACCCAATCCAAGACAAATTCCATTATTTGAGCCACTTTTGAATTGTCCGGTGCAAATGCTCTTTATTCGGACTAGCCTAAAATTTTTTCGCCGTCTGGTAAAGGGTTGATGACAAGTTTGAAAATTTACCAAACCCTGTCTATACCTTATACACTGAGATAACTTTCCTCCAAAAATACCTCTGAAATAGGAAAACTTGGGTTTTCACTGACAGCTTGAAAGTTTTATTTCTTTTATTTAGCGACTCGCATCGCTTACCTTTTGGGGACAGTGTAGATCAGGATCAGACTGCACATAACGTGCAGTCTGATCTTGGATCTACACTTTCCGATAGGGAGATACCTTCCTCCAAAAATACATCTAAGATAGGAAAACTTGGGTTTTCACTGTCAATTTGAAATTTTCATTACTTTTATTTAGCAGGATAAGGGTTAATATGTCGTATGTAAATGTTTTCAACGTGGACATGTGACTGAGTCTAATTTTTTTCTAATCTGGTAGACAGATACATGTAGTATCAGGTCCTGCGCATATTTCGTGTGATCGACTGATTGATTGATCTGTTGATCGGTCGATCAAGCAATCAATCAACCAAGCAAAGCAACCAGCCACTCAATCAATCATTCAATCAATCAACCAAGAATACTAATGCACGCTCTCTTGGAATTTCAGAATTTCATCTACAAGTACCTCGCAGAACATTTCGGTCCAAAGTCATAGAATAGTGTTAATGCAATCGAAGGGTCGATAGTTCGAGCCTCTGCACGACCAAATAGTTTTTTAAACGCAATTACTTTCTTTCAGGAATCATCATGAAGTCAGGCAGACCCTACTGTTCCGGTAAACCGCCAAGAGGTGAGTACAATGTATGATGTCATCAATCAGTTGTCCAAACGCACAGGGATGAGATCCTAGGGCCCTAAGTTAAATCTACGGCACGACCAATCGCTCAATTCTAGTACGAAATCTAGAATTAGAGGCTACGTATCTCAATAAATAAATACTATAATTTGTTTTAAAAGGCTTTTGTAAAACAGCATTTTCTCCTTTTCCCACAATCTTTTCTACCCTTTCACAGACAGTTTGTCGTCTGCAATTTCCTTCAACTAAATCTTAAATTTTGTCGTCTAGTAAAGAGGTACGTGTGAAAGGTGTGGAAGCATGGAGGAAACTTAGAGAAAAGAAAACCTATTTCATACTAAGGGCGCGCCTGGTTGCCAAGTCCTTAAAGTACAAGAATTGAAACCGGGGAGTCGCTGGTTCGAATGTCAAGCTCGGCCAATTTCTTTCCGAGAATTGACAAAAACCATTGCGGGGAAGCAGCTGGTAGCTTTGAAGAATATTATGCGACGAATTGGTAATAGAAACTCCATGAAAACATGGATAGGTGCTCTGGCCGCCGCGATATATCTGAAGTAATCTTAAAAACGGCGTTTTACACAAAACGATTTAATAATTTTGACATTTGCAGGCAACGAAGCAAATAGTGTGCGTATGACGTGGCTTGTCTTAGAGCACAAAACATTGTAGAAAAAGGACAAAATGCTGGATCCAGTATTTTTTTTTTTCCCATAATGTTTTCAAAAATCTGTTATATCACGATCGTTAGAACACGAGATAATTTGGTAGAGATTTAATTATCTCGAGGCCACGAGATGCTTCCGTATAAATTACCAAATGGCTTAAAAGATTAGATCAGAAAAAAACATTTTTTTTTTCGACATGTACACAGTAAATAGCCATAGTTTTACAGATACATGATATCTATTCAGTATCATCCTCATTTGATTCTTTATACTTATCGTGAATGGTAACTGAGAATTGTTTTTCAATATGTAGTTTACATGCCGAGAGAGAGCGAGAGAGAGAGAGAAAGAGAGAGCAGGGGTCGGTCTCTCTCTCTCTCTCTCTCTCTCAAGGCATGTAAACCCCATATTGAACAATTCTCACTTTCCATTCACGGTAACTATAAGGAATCAAATGAAGATGATATGGAATAGATGTCATGTATCTGTAACATTTTGTTCAGAAAAAAATAATAATACTAACTGTAAAGTGTGTTCAATCGCAATGAAAAGGCTAACTTTTGATAATTACTGAACACAGCTAGTACGTTTACGTCGTTACATGGCAGCAAGGAGATAAATTTAAATAGGCGACCTGATTGCAAACCAAAAGTTTAAGGTTAAACTGTGCAGTCTGATCTTCATGTACACTGTCCACAAGAGCGCCCCGAGTCGCGTTTAGCAGCCTAAGGGTTGAACATTCTTGTAAAATTTGATTAGACTGGGGACATTTCTACAAGTGAAAACATAGTGATAGAAGGAAAAAAGTGCTCGTTATGGGCAATTTCTCCTTTGACCACAATATTTTCAAAAATGGCCTCGTTGTATAACAGAGTGCTATCCATTTTTGGGGCATTATACAGCAGAGCCGACTAACATACTGTTTGCAAACTACATAGATCAAGATCAGGCTGCAGAGCTTGCTGTCCGATCATAGATTTACATCTTCTGTTACCACACACTTCACCATGGACCCAAAACATATTCAAATGTGTAGGAAATCTAATCTAAGGCCTCGAAAATGGTCGTATTTATTTAGTTGGCACCTAGTTCTATCATAAATGAAAGAATTCGGCTTTTCGTGGGACTCTCCTTGAGTAAGACACTTAAGAGGCCTAGCCTAGAACTGGAGCAAAACCAGGACATACATGAATAAGCCAGCTGTAAATTGACTGTTCAAAAAGAAGTCTTTATCAATGAAAAACCCAAAAAAGTCATAGACCCATGTGGTATATAAATCATGTATGATGCAATACTGTAATGAGGTCAGGAGCGTCGCGTAAGGCTGTTAAATCAATCGTCCAAGTAAGTAAGCAGCGAATACTGCAAGATCCTGCGTTTTAACGTCCCTGATAAAAAAGGCCTCTGAAAACAATGGGGGAACAGGAGTATTTTCTCTTTTTTCCACAGTGTTTTTTCTCTGTCAAAGAAAGTTTGATCTTTTGAGCCACATTTGATTTTGTCGTCTGCAGTTGTTTTCATTTTGGACAAGTCTACAATTGTGCTGTGTGGTAAAACCGTGTACTCTTACGAACATGAAAGTTCGCAACAAATACATAACTCAAGTATAAACCGCCCCGGCTTGGATTCGAACCCGTGCGGCAAATATCCTCGTTTACTGATGCTTAGAAGACCAATACACTAACCCCTGAGCTCAAGAGAATTCTCCCTAACGCAATTGTCAGGTATTGGTTTTATACGGGAATAAGCTATGCTGTAAGAAAGGAGTGATCTCCCGTAACAGTACATACTTTTCTGTCAAGGAATTTTCGGAGTTTTCAGAATTTGATACTAAGGATTTCTAACTCAATAGCAGACGACAAACTTTTAGACTTGTTCTAACTGAAAGCTTCTGCAGACAACAAATACATGAGACTAAAATGATAACACTTGTCTTCAAAAGGGAAGAAAACATTGTGGGAAATTGAGAAAATGTAGTTGCCATCATTTTCTCCTTTGTAAACGATTTTTAACGCCTTTCTCATCAGTGTCATTAAAACACAACACTGTTCAGTAAATGTTTGAACAATACTACGGAGAGGATCATTCTCCGTGTTGCGTATTACTGAATGCACACATTAACCCGTACCCTTTTAAATAAATTAAATAAAACTTTCAAGAAGATAGTAAAAACTTGAATAATGTTATCTCAAACTTATATTTTGGAGTACAATATCTCATTATGGGACAGCGTAGATCCAAGATCAGATTGCACGTTCTGTGCAGTCTGATCTAGATCTGCACTGTCCGCAAAAAGGTCAGTCGCGCTTAGCAGCTTAAGCGTTACTCATACACTATTCACCACTAATAATCTCTTGAGGCATATCTATCAATCCTTTACCACACAATTCCTTTTCTTAACGAAACTGAGGAAAAAGCCTCATGAAAAAATTGTGGGAAAAGCAGAAAATACTGGTAAGTTGCATCTTCTCCTTTTCTGACAATATTTACTACCCAATCCAAGACAAATTCCATTATTTGAGCCACTTTTGAATTGTCCGGTGCAAATGATTTTTATTTGGACTCGCCTACATTTTTTTCGCCGTCTGGTAAAGGGTTGATGAGAAGTTTGAAAATTTGCCAAACCCTGTCTATAAACTGTACACTGAGATAACGTTCCTCCAAAAATAGCTCTGAATCGGAAAAGTTGGATTTTCACTGACAGCTTGAAAGATTTATTTCTTTTATTTAGCGACTCGCATCACTTACCTTTTTGCGGACAGTGTAGATCAGGATCAGACTGCACAGAACGTGCAGTCTGATCTTGGATCTACACTTTCCGATAGGGAGGTACCTTTCCTCCAAAAATACATCTAAGATAGGAAAACTTGGGTTTTCACTGTCAATTCGAAATTTTCATTACTTTTATTTAGCAGGATAAGGGTTAATATGTCGTATGTAAATGTTTTCAACGTGGACGTGTGACTGAGTCTAATTTTTTTCATCTGTCAGAGAGATACATGTAGTATTAGGTCCTGCGCATATTTCGTGTGAATGGATGAATGAATGAAGCGATCGATTGATTGATTGATCTGTTGATCGGTCGATCAAGCAATCAATCAACCAAGCAAAGCAACCAGCCACTCAATCAATCATTCAATCAATCAATCAAGAAGACAAATGCACGCTCTCTTGGAATTTCAGAATTTCATCTACAAGTACCTCGCAGAACATTCCGGTCCAAAGTTAATGCAATCGAAGGGTCGATAGTTCGAGCCTCTGCACGACCAAATTGTTTGTTAAACGCAATTACTTTCTTTCAGGAATCATCATGAAGTCAGGCAGACCCTACTGTTCCGGAAAAGCGCCAAGAGGTGAGTACAATGTATGATGTCATCAATCAGTTGTCCAAACGCACAGGGATGAGATCCTAGGGCCCTAAGTTAAATCCCTGGCACAACCAATCGCTCAATTCTAGTACGAAATCTAGAATTAGAGGCTACGTATCTCAATAAATACAATAATTTGTTTTTAAAAGGCTTTTGTAAACAGCATTTTCTCCTTTATCCCATAACGTTTTCTACCCTTTCACAGACAATTTGTCTTCTGCAAATTCTTTGAACTAAATCACCAATTTTGTCGTCTAGTAAAGAGGTACGTGTGAAAGGTGTGGAAGCATGGAGGAAACTTACGAGAAAAGAAAACCTATTTTATGCTAAGGGCGCGCCTGGTAGCCAAATCCTTAAAGTACAGGAATTGAAACCGGGGAGTCGCTGGTTCGAATGTCAAGCTCGGCCAATTTCTTTCCGAGAATTGACAAAAACTATTGCGGGGAAGCAGCTGGTAGCTTTGAAGAATATTACGCGAAGAAATGGTAATAGAAACTCCATGAAAACATGGATAGGTGCTCTGGCCGCCGCGATATATCTGAAGTAATCTTAAAAACGGCGTTTTACACAAACGATTTAATAATTTTGACATTTGCAGGCAACGAAGCAAATAGTGTGCGTATGACGTGGCTTGTTTTAGAGCAGAAAACATTGTAGGAAAAGGACAAAATGCTGGATCCAGTATTTTTTTTTTTCCCATAATGTTTTTAAAAATCTGTTATACCACGATCGTTAGAACACGAGATAATTTGGTAGAGATTTAATTATCTCGAGGCCACGAGATGCTTCCGTATAAATTACCAAATGGCTTGAAAGAATAGATCAGAAAAAAACATTTTTTTCGGCATGTACACAGTAAATAGTCATAGTTTTACAGATGCATGATATCTATTCAATATCATCCTCATTTGATTCTTTATACTTATCGTGAATGGTAACCGAGAATTGTTCTTCAATATGTAGTTTACATGCCTAGAGAGAGAGAGAGAAAGAGAGGGCAGGGGTAGGTCTCTCTCTCTCTCTCTCTCAAGGCATGTAAACCCCATATTGAACAACAATTCTCAATTTCCATTCACGGTAAGTATAAGGAATCAAATGAAGATAATATGGAATAGATGTCATGTATGTGTAAAGTTTTGTTCAGAAAAAAATAATAATACTAACTGTAAAGTGTGTTCAATCGCAATGAAAAGTCTAACTTTTGATAATTACTGAACACAGCTAGTAGGTTTACGTCGTTACGTGGCAGCAAGGAGATAAGTTTAAATAGACGGCCTGATTGCAAACCCAAAGTTTAAGGTTAACCTGTGCAGTCTGATTTTCATGTACACTGTCCACAAGAGCGCCCCGAGTCGCGCTTAGCAGCCTAAGGGTTGAACATTCTTGTAAAATTTGATTAGACTGGGGACATTTCTACAAGTGAAAACATAGTGATAGAAGGAAAAAAGTGCTCGTTATGGGCAATTTCTCCTTTGACCACAATATTTCCAAAAATGGCCTCGTTGTATAATAGAGTGCTATCCATTTTTGGGGCATTGTACTGCAGAGCCGACTAACATACTGTTTGCAAACTACATAGATCAAGATCAGGCTGCAGAGCTTGCTGTCCGATCATAGATTTACATCTTCTGTTACCACACACTTCACCATGGACCCAAAACATATTCAAATGTATAGGAAATCTAATCTAAGGCCTCGAAAATGGTCGTATTTATTTAGTTGGCCCCTAGTTCTATCATAAATGAAAGAATTCGGCTTTTCGTGGGACTCTCCTTGAGTAAGACACTTAAGAGGCCTAGCCTAGAACTGGAGCAAAACCAGGACATACATGAATAAGCCAGCTGTAAATTGACTGTTCAAAAAGAAGTCTATCAATGAAAAACCCAAAAAGTCATAGACCCATGTGCTATATAAATCATGTATAATGCTATATACTGTATTGAAGTCAAGAGCGTCGCGTAAGGCTGTTAAATCAATCGTCCAAGTAAGTAAGCAGCGAATACTGCAAGATCCTGCGTTTTAACGTCCCTGATAAAAAAGGCCTCTGAAAACAATGGGGGAACAGGAATATTTTCTCTTTTTTCAAAGCAAGTTTGATCTTTTGAGACACATTTGATTTTGTCGTCTGCAATTGTTTTCATTTTGGACAAGTCTACAATTGTGCTGTGTGGTAAAACCGTGTACTCTTACGAACATGAAAGTTCGCAACAAATACATAGCTCAAATATAAACCGCCCCGGCTGGGATTCGAACCCGTGCGGCAAATATCCTCGTTTATTGATGCTTAGAAGACCAATACACTAACCCCTGAGCTCAAGAGAATTCTCCCTAACGCAGTTGTCAGGTATTGATTTTATACGGGAATAAGCTATGCTGTAAGAAAGGAGTGATCTCCCGTAACAGTACATACTTTTCTGTCAAGGAATTTTCGGAGTTTTCAGAATTTGATACTAAGGATTTCTAACTCAATAGCAGACGACAAACTTTTAGACTTGTTCTAACTGAAAGCTTCTGCAGACAACAAATACATGAGACTAAAATGATGGCATTTGTCTTCTAAAGGGAAGAAAACATTATGGGAAATGGAGAAAATGTAGTTGCCATCATTTTCTCCATTGTAAACGATTTTTAACGCCTTTCTCATCAGTGTCGTTAAAACACAGCACTGTTCGGTAAATGGTTGAACAATACTACGGAGAGGATTATTGTCCGTGTTGCATATTACTGAATGCACTCACCCTTATCCTGTTAAATAAATTAAATAAAACTTTCAAGAAGATAGTAAAAACTTGAATAATGTTATTTCAAGCTTATATTTTGAGAACAATACCTCATGATCGGACAGCGTAGATCCAAGATCAGACTGCACGTTCTGTGCATATCTAGAGGCATATCTATCAATCCTTTACCACACAATTCCTTGTCTTAACGAGACTGAGGAAAAAGCCTCGTGAAAAAAGTGTGGGGAAAAAAAGAAAATGCTGGTTATCAGCATCTTCTCTTTTTCTGACAATATTTTCTACCCAATCCGAGACAAATTCCATCATTTGAGCCACATTTGAAATTGAAAGCATTTGAAGTCGACAAAATCAACCCCACTTAAATGACATTATTTGATTGGAAAGGACAGAAAACATCTTGGGAAACGGAGGAGATACTGGTCACCGGCATGTCTTCAAAAACACCTTCCCTCGAGTTTTTAAAACACGGCATCATGGAGTAAAGGATATAAATCTAATCCTTCTGATTTTTGTACGAACAGGTAGTTCCAGGTCCAGTTCAACTTCGTCTGGTGTCGATTCAAGTGTTTCGAGTTCCTCATCAAGTGTTTCCGGTTCCTATTCAAGTGTTTCCGGTTCCGATTCAAGCTGCAGCGCCGCTACTATTATTTAATATAATGGTCGAACGATGCTAGGAGACATCTTGTAATCACTGAAGAGCAATGCTTTCCAAGACTTTCAATGTTCAATAAACCATTTTACAACATTATCAATATTTCCTGCATTTGTCTGACATCATTTTGATTTTTTTTCTATAGGTTAATCATTTCAATATTTAACTCAAACACAAAATCCGTTTGAATGAGAAATTGTTTGGGTGATGTTTTCCTGCTTTTGTTTCGTTTTCTTTTCTTAAAATTCATCTTTTATGAAAACATTCTTGTATGATGGAAACTCACTTGTAACGAGAAACTTCTCCTTTTTTCATAGATTTTTTTAGATGTATTCTTCTATGAAACTTTAACTGATATTGAGTATTCGTATTTTACAACGATGACATCTGCAGCAAATTCGTTTCAGGAGGTAATATGATGATGACCATGATTCAAACTATTTAACTGTATAGAGTATAAAACGTACAGATTGTGCGAATTTAATGGTGTAAAATTTGTAAAATTACATTAGATGTAGATCTACACGAAGTTTGTTTTGTTTTATGAAAACTACAACTACCTTTGGCATACTTGGATTTCTGATGCAGCAACTATCTCTCTCTGTAATTCATTAAACCAAGAAAATCGTCACATAATTATACTACCTGTAAAATGTATTTGCCAAATAACCAGCTGAATTCCGAGGCGAAATGGTCCTTGGACATGTAGAAAATTGACCAAAAGCGAAACGTTTCGACACGAGTGAGCCTCTGCGGACTGCTGCCCAGACTGACATGAGTCGTTACTTTTTTAACACATGGGTTTATACTTATAAATCTATAATAGCCATTTTTTTGTTAAACAACCGACTTAATCATTTTGTAGACTGGTCCTTGCACATACAGAAATTAGACCAATAGCGAACAGCTTCGGCCAAGGTCAGCTTTCGCGAACTGCGCAGGCTGACCTGGGCAGATACTTTTGGCAGAGGCATGAAGCCCCTTTTTCACAAAGCATGGCTCAGATATTGTTGAAAATGTCGTCAACACCAAATAAGCATATCGTTTTCGCCTTTAACTCTTATCCTGCTAAAAAAAGATAAAATGAAATGTTCAAGCCAACAGTAAAAACCCAAATGTTGGTATTTTAAAGGTATTTAAAGAAAAAAAAAACAAAAAAAACTCTGAGTCGGACAGTGTAGATCCAAGATCTGATCTTGATCTACACTGTCTGCAAAAGGTCAGAGATTCGCGCTTAGCAGCCTAAGGGTTAATGCTTCACCAAGTCCATGTTGAATAATGAACACAAAAATAATAAAATAAACATGAGAAAGTGAAATGTAATTCTTCCCAAAGCTGGTGGATCTATACATACGAATCGTATGAAAATGGAATAAAACTGGTCTTATAGTAAAGTGATATGATAAAAATACCAGCCAAAATGTATGAAACAATCGTTTACTGATTCAGGAAGTAAATATCGAAAAAAAAAAAAAGCGGGACAACCTTAACAATCATCAATATCAGATAAGATAGAGTTGTGTCCCTTGGCTCCTTCAAATGAGTCATTTTCGATTGATTGATTGATTGTATGGTGTTTAACGCCGTTTTCAACATTATTTCAGTTATATCGCGGCGGCCAGTGCACCTATCCATGCTTTCCTGGAGCTTCTTTTACCAGTACTCCTCACAATATTCTTTCCAAGCCACAGGCTGCTTTCCCACTTAACCACCGTCGAAACAATGGTCGGCGGTGAGAGAGGAATGAATCCTGTCGCAATGACTATCATCAATCCTCGGAAGGAAATTGGCCAAGCCGAGGATCGAACCAGCGACCTCCTGTTCTCAAGTCCTGTACGCTACCGACTGAGCTACGAGGGCTTGGCGTGTCATTTTCCAACAGGATCGGTTTACATTTTTAACTTTTCAGTTTTATCATGATCGTTCAGTGTACCTTGTCTTTGCATTTACGTGTACTTCTTTCACCCTTTACAACACGATCCCGAATTTTAAAAAGACTTTTGAGCAGGCTTCTGAAACTATTGTGGAAAAAGGAGAAAATGCTGGTTACCATCATTTTCTCCTTTTCCCACAATATTTTCTACCTCATCAGAGACATATGCAACTATAATAGCCAAATTTAATTTGTCGTCTGCAAATGTTTTCAATTTGGCCCAGTCTGAACATTTGTCGTCCGGTAAAGAATTAAGCCTTTTTTTCTGAATAATGGAAAATACACTCGAATCATAATTATAATCCACGATACTGCGATTTGCAATCTTCTTTTTGTCGGAAATTTCTTATAGTATCAGCCGGTGAAGATCCGATATCAGTGCAGCCCAATCTTGATCTACCCTTCTGCAAAGGCTCTATGAGTCGCGCATGGCAGCGGAAAGGCTGGTTGTTTAACATTATTTCAGTACTATCACGGCGACAGTTTACTTACATGTACCAAATGGTTCGGCCAGTCAAATATTGTGTTACTTTTCTTGATTTAGAATTTCACTTACTTTAAAGATAGGTTTATTGCAATTATCCCATCTGTGTCATGATTTGTTTTTAATTCTAACATGACACGTGATTCGGCTCTATAAACAAAGTGCAACGGAAGCCTGAATCGAAGTCATTCTATATTTTATGTAAAGTAAAAATTAATCTGCATCTTGTTTTCCTTTTATCAAGAATGGGTCACGTGAGAATCGAAATAATCTTCTTTTTATCGTGTTTTATCTTTCTATAGCCCTCGTGGATTATTCATTGTGCCCCATAACCACTTTATAGAGAGAAGACTATTTCTTAATTAGGAAATGTCTCCCTGTCTCATCAACATTAAGATATTAAAGAGACCCTCGATAAAATAATAACAATAATCCTTTACCACACAATCTCGAGTTTTAACGACCCTGAAAAAGAAGTTTTTTTGAAAATATTGTGAGTAAAGGAGAAAATATAAACAGCAATTTTCTTCTTTTCCCTAAATTTTTCTACCCCTTAACCCTTTACCAAACAATCCCGTGTTTTTTTACGTCCTTGAGGAAGAGGCCTTTTGAAAACATTGCGGGAAAAGGAGAAAATGCTGGTAACCATCATTTTCTCCTTTTCCCACAATGTTTTCTACCTTGTCAAAAAAACTTAAGTTCATTTGTACCACTTTCCAATTTGTCGTCTGCAGATGCTTTCAATTTGGAAGGGGCTAAAATTTGTTTGGGAAAGAGTTTAAAAATCTCATATCGGTTGAGATACGCTGGATTCGTGGTCTACGAATGCTTTCAAGTTGGACAAGTTTAAAAGTTTGTCCTCTGGTAAAGAGAAAAAATCAAAGGACTGGTAGTCCTGAGAGTCGCCTGTTGCTTAGTTGTTTGAAAGTTTAAGGGACATTAAACTAGAGTTTTTGACCCCCCCTTTTTTTTCGAGGGGGAGTTGATTTTTTAATAAATAAAAATCAAAAGGATGTGACTCTTTACTCTTAGTGGCGAAAAAATGCAAAAGTAAATGCCTCCAGTGACCTTCAGCCATAGTTAGCCACTCTACCAGCTGTTTAAGATCATGTAACAAGGAGTATGGAAATCCCCTTGATACAGACGAGGTTAGATATAGGTTACTAGGTACGGAATCGGCCGGGTTGTGACGAGCGAGAGGAAAGGTAGAATAAACATGGTTCCCTGACAAGCCAGTTCCTGGACAACATTTTTTTTTTTTAGATGCAGTTCCCAAACACTTTTGTTCTAAGTCAAACTACATGTACCTATTACTTACTATCATTAACAGTTATTGTTTGTAATCATTGAAAATTAAGGATATTTATTGATAACACATTTTTTGTGATTGGACAATTTGTACCTATTATTCATTAGATCTTATAAACATTGACAGTTTTTTTTTTTGCCCTAACCACAACCCTCGTGTTTTCACATCAATGTTAAACTGAAGAAAATGAATAGTGCTTTGTTATTCGCTGGTATCTGGCAACGAAGTAACTTGGTTGGCGTCCGCACTGTCCGTAAATGGTAGTCTTATCCTAAACTGCATTAGACAAACACAAACACGGAAACCCTTAAAATGTAACGATTCGAGCCACTAGAAAAACATGACATTTCAGAGCAATATATTTACATGTTAATCTATAATTGAAATATGAAATACTGCAAATTAAAGAGTTGTCAGAATCAAGTAAAAAAGAAAAACTGAAAGAAATAATTACGAAATCACAAAAGTACTGGATAAGGTTCGTCAAAATATAATCAAAATCGAGGAGAGTCAGAAGATCAGGCTGCACATTCCATAGTGTGATCCCAGTTTACACCACCTGCAGTTCAAGAGAAATTGCATATATATGCCTTGATAATTGTTGTGTGAAATTGTCGGGGAACATTGTACAGATCTGTCGGGGAACTGTTTAGTTGCAAAGGTGAAGGTTGTCGCTATAAATAGACACAAGTAATAAATCTCAGCACATCTTGAAAGGCATATAAAGAGGTTTTCGCTTGCAAATACCTTGAGAAAGAGACAACCTTATCTATTTTATCTATTTTATACTTAATATGTTTTGGGTCAAGTTTTGTCGGTTCAGTCTTCCTAGAAGAGCAAACTCTCACAGTTGAACAATTGAGCCTACGACGCAATTTCCCTCTTTCACCGAGCACCCGTGCCGTACGACATTACCTTTCCCTTCTGTCATTGATCGATTTTAAACCAGAAAAGGGTATGAGGGCTGAAACCTAATTAATGCACTTTAAGCGAGTAATCTGGCCGATGAAAAAGAATCGTCCTTAGTTTTATCATTAACTGTTGCCGTATATAGCGGGGCTTCGTAGGCACACACGCCAGACGACATCCAGATATGCAAATTATTCTCGGGTGCAGGGAAAACTCGAATTTTACTTCGAACCGTATATAGCTTACACGCAAAAAAGAAAATCATTACAAAAGAAGTTACATGTAGTTCTAAGAAACCCCAACAAATTATTGTTATAATAAGATATTTTACAGAAAATTAGCATAAAATTATGCTGTTCATAAATATATTTCATTTTAGGTCAAAAGTTATCACTACGGCAATACAATTTGTCATACTTGGGTGAAATACGGTCATCAAGAGGTGTAATTCGGTGAAACCCGGTTCGAAGGGAAATTCGGTTTTTCCATGGACAGATTATTCTCGATATCTATGTTAATGTTAATAAGTTCAGTGTTCGTGTATCCCAGAGCAGGACACAATTATTTCAAATATTTACGAATTTGAATACTTGAGCTGTAAGGGACGTCTTCGATATATCAGAAAATTTAGCAACTGAAAGTTATGTACGATAGAAGCATTGAGGATAATGCAGCATTACAAGTGAACTACGCAGCGTCTGGCAAACCGGAAGTCTGGACAGGAAGCAGTACAAGAACGGAGGCATGCTTACGTGACCCCATGAATCAGGATGATGACAATGAGAGTCTGGTTACTACGCAACCAGGCGACTCAAAAACTGATATAAGAGCCTAACACATCATGCCCAAACATCGTCATAATATTTGTGGCAGTTTTTTTTTTTCATTCTTTCTCTGATCACAATTTACTTCTTCGTTCAAAACACAGATAAATACGGAATATTATTTTGATGAGTGTTGTCAGCTGCCTACATATATACCTAGTCTAGGAAGCAAGGACATTACGCCCATACAGCACAATACGCGAGTGCGTAATGTGAAAAAAGGGAACATATAGGCGTTTTGTCACTGTAGAGGAGAGTCCATCCTTGGTTACCGACTGTCTCTGCCAGAGTGGCTACCTCTGGCTAGTAACCAGTATTTTCTCCTTACACACATTGTCTTCTACCCTTTCAATTTCTAATTTTGACGTCTGCAAATGCTGTCAATTTAGGTAAGTGAAATTTTGACGTCTGGTCAGGCGTTAAAAAGTCTTCCTACCAGCTAGACGTGATAGGTACAAGTGGCACTGTATCAACTCTTTACCAAACGACAAAAACTTAGACTGGTCCAAATTGAGAGCATTTGCAGACGACAAAAAAATATTTGCCTTTGAAAGGGTAGAAAAAGCATTGTAGAGGAAGGAGAAAATGCTGGTTACCGGCATTTTCTCCTTTTCCCACAATGTTTTCAAAGGCCCCTTTTCTCAAGGTCGTTAAAAGGTCGTTAACACTTAAGCTGCTAAATAAATGAAACGTACACTTCTACTCAATACTTTAAGCCCAAACCTTGCGATTTCAAAGTTGATTTCACCGGACAGAATTTACCGTATCGGACAGTGTAGATCAAAGATCAGACTGCACGTTCCGTGCAGTCTGATCTTGATCTACACTGTCCGCAAAAGGTCAGTGAGTCGCGATTAGCAGCTTAAGGGTTAAAACTCGAGATTGTGTGGTATTGTATCAAGAGATCGATTAGTCATCGAAAAACCCCGGAATTTTCGCATTTCCAACAGCCTGGCGATTGTCAAAGCAAAGTTCTATAGTGCCATTGTTTTAAGTCGACCCGAGAATCTTATTTTATAATAACAGTCCAGTATTCCTTATTTTTTTCCTTGTCTTATTTCTGAGTCTTTTGAGTCAAGTATACGAATCATTGCTGATTCAGTTGCAGTCTGAGAGGGAAGAAAAAGAGGGGGGTGACACTACCGAGTGTATTTTACATCTAGTTCTAAATCACGACGGAAAACGATTTCTGACTGGCTAAACCACTGGGTTTAGCGAATCAAAGTTGGTATCGCTTTGAAACTTTATTAACGAAATACCGGTACAAGTTTTGATTGGCCAAAATATCAGAAATCTGAATTTGTCTTCCCTATAAACTTCTTGAGAGAGACACAATTTCTGATTGGCTAAATCGTTGGGATTTGGTTTGGTCAATAACAATGGTGATCCTTTGAATTCATGAAATTCTTGAGAATTAGATTCAGAACACAATGTGGATTGGTTGTTGAACTCTTTCGCTACCAATGACGACTTAACTGGGTTTTGCGGATGGCAAAGATCAAGATCAGACTATACAAAACTTGCAATCTGATCTGTTATCTACACCATCCGCTACCCGATACTGAACCATGACGTAAGTCATTCAATAGCAGTGGAAAATCTTTTTTCGGACCTCGGAAAAAAGTCGGAATTTCTTAAGTTGGTAGTAAAAGAGTTAACCCTTGGGCTGCTAAGTGCACCTCGAGCCGCTTTTCCGGACAGTGTAGACCAAGATCACAGAACGTGCAGTCTGATCTCAGATCTACAGTGTCCGATACTGTGAGTTTTTCCAGCAAAAAGCACTTTGTAATGGCAATGTTTCGGTATACTTCTATTGGCCGGATATCTTTTTTCTATATTTAATAGCAGCTTAACCCTTTACCACACAATCCCGACTTTTAACGAAAGAATCCTTTTGAAAACAAGGTGGAAAAAGGAGAAAATGCTGGTAACCAGCATTTTCTCCTTTTCGCACCATGTTTTCTACCCTTCCAAAAGCATATTTCAATTTTTAAGTTACATTTATTTTGTCGTCTGCAAATGCTTTCAATTTGGACTAGTCTTAAATTTTGTCGTTTGGTAAAAAGTTACGTAGTTAACACGTTCTCAGATAATGATTGATGTCGTCTGAAAAAGCCGTTGTCTCCCTATGCCGTGAATAAGGTGGCAGATGCCTAAGTTTCTTTCTGTCGGTTTAGATCAAGATCAGACAGGAGCGTTTTGCAACCTTGAATCTACATTGTTCGATATTTTGCTGCATATCCTTAATAAATCTCATTATCAGGTGCAATCCAGTTGTGTCTCTCTCGGTCGAGTCATTTAACCCTTTACCAAACGATAAAATTTTAAACTGGTCCAAAATGAAAGCTTTTGCAGACAACAAATAAAATGTAGCTTAATTAACAAAATTTGACCTTGATAGGGTAGAAAACATTGTGAGAAAAGGAGAAATTGCTGGTTACAGGCATTTTCTCCTTTTCCCTCAATGTTTGCAAAAGCCTTTCTTCGTCAGGGTCGTTAAAAAAAAAAAAGGATTGTGTGGTAAATACCGATTAAATAATGGGACGATTTACTTTTTTGATTTTAGGCTATCAAATTTCAAATGTCAAATTTCAAATGTCAGATGTTTTTTACTTTTAGTTTTAAATTCATCGCACGGTGTACCGTATTTTTCCATTAATGTGTGTTTGCAACACCATTTCGAGTTTTGTAAAGACTTTTGAGAAGGTTTTAAAAAAAGATTGTGGGAAAAGAGGAAATTGCTGGTTACCAGCATTTTCTTCTTTTTTTTACAATGTTTTCGAAAGCCGTTTTCCTCAAAGTCGTTAAAACTCGGGATTGTGTATTAATGCATTAAGGGATCGATATGGCTGCAGTATAATTCCATTTTCAAAAAATATTAGTCATCGAAAAATCCCGGAATTTTCGCATTTCCAGCAACCTGGCGAGTGTCCAAAGTAGAGTTCTATAATTCACAATGTTCTAAATTTACCCGAGAATCTTATTATATAAAAATAAATCAAAAATTCAAATGATGAGCCTTTTTTGTTGTCTTATTTTTGAGTCATGTATACGAGTACGTAAGTGCTGATTCACGACATGTTGCAGCCTGGAACGTGGGGTCGGTGAAACAGTATTGAGTGCAGTCTACATGTAGTTCTTAATCTCGGAGGAACACGATTTCTGGTCGGTTAACCCTTTCCAAAACGACAAATTTTGGACTGGTCCAAATTGAAAGAGTTTGCAGACGACAATTTTAAATTTGATGAAAATGGCAGAAAGTTATCAAAAAGGGTAGAAAACACTGTGGGAAAAGGAGAAATTGCTCGTTACGAGCAATTTCTCCTTTTCCCACAGTGTTTTCAAAAGACTTGTACTGCAGACACGTGAAAACCAGGGCTTGTTTGGGAAAGGGTTAAACCATTGGGTTTAGCGACTTAAAAATGGTATTCCTTTGAGAAACTTTTGAACGAAACACGATTTTAGATTGGCTTAACCATCAGAAATCAGAAACAATTTTGATTTGGTTAAGCCAATAAGAAATGGTAATCCTTTAAAATTCATGGAATTCTTGAGATTTAGGCTTAGAACGCAATGTAGATTGGTTGTTAAACTCTTTCACTACCAATAACGACTTAACTGGCTTTTGCAGAGGGCGTAGATCAAGATCGGACTGCACAAAACGTGCAGTGCGATCTTTGATCTACGCCATCCGCTACCCGATACTAGACTATGACATAGTTCATCTTCAATAGCAGTGGAAAATCTTCTTTTCGACCTGGATAAAAAGTTGAATTTCTTGAATGAAAGAGTTAACTCTAAGGCTGCTAAGTGCGAGTGTGTAGATTAGGATCAGACTGCGCAAAACGTGCAATCTGATCTTGGAACTATACTGTCCGATACGGTATTTTCAAACCGCAACATTTGGGTGTGTACTATTGAGTGAGAATTTCCATCTATTTAGCAGTTTACTACGTTTCCAAATCTTGAATAAGCTGTTGTCTTCCCATGACGTGAATTAAGTGGCAGATGCCTAAATTTCTTTCTGTCAGTTCAGATCAAGATCAGACAGCAGCATTTTGCAGCATTGAGTCGACATGGTCCGACTTAAACTATGATGCAAAAAGAGCTAAATCAAAGGACTTAATGTCCTGGAATGCGGATTTGTGGACTGGCATAAAGCTGTAAAATGTTGTAATAAAAAAAACTAAAATCACACGCAACACATGTGCAATCATTTTAAAAATGATTAAAGTAAAGTGTTACGGGAAATGGATACTTTTAGTCACAATTTAGCAGGAGGTAGTGGAGGGTGCAGATCCAAGATCGGAATGCATGCTCTGTGCAATCTGATCTTGATCAACGCCCTCCGCAAGAAAAAAAACCTTTTTAAACCATCATTGATTATGAAAAAGTTAAATTCCAGTCGAAACTGACCGAGAAATTCATTCATCTTTGAGATTAGATTTAGATTAGATTTATTAATTACTTATGCGTACACATGCATTTCGTAATATACTCATATATAATACAAATTAAAGGTCACTACAAGTGTTGAAATAGATAATGAAATGATGTAACAGGAAAAAAAGAGAGAGAAAAACAGAAAAGAGAAAGGAATCAGGAAATAGAAGGTGGAGAATGAGCACGAACAGTTTCAGGTTCAAATTACAGTACAAGTATAATTATACATGTTCCTTGCAGGTGGCAATCGTAAGAGTTACTTCTGCATTTGTCAGACGGTCAAATACATAAGCAACTCCATCGACCAGCCACATTACTAAAGTGTGGATTCTTTGGGTTAAACACTCAACCCAGTATTCTGTAGATCTTTTCGGAAATAGAACTGTGAAACCATTGCGTGAAAAGCAGAAAAGAGAGATCGGCTGATAACAGGTTACATTTCCGTTAACCCACTGGTTGCTAAGCGCTACTCAAGGACCTTTTGCTGTCTGACCTGGAATCTACATTGTCCGATAAGGAGATATCTTCCCCCCCCCCCCCCAAAAAAAAAAAAAAAAAAATTCGAAACAACAATATTTTGGTTTTTACCATCAGTTAAAGTTCCATTTCACTTATTTAGCACGTTAAGGGTAAAAACTTCACTTATAATCTCACTGCCAAAATTTTACACTTATCTATATTGAAAGCAAGTTGCAGAAATACAAAACCTTAATGAAAATAAAATGAAGATATATTGGCCATGGAAGAATAGAAAACACTATGGGAAAAGGAGAATATGCTGGTCGTTAGTATATTATCAGCTTGTTGAATTGTTCCGACCTTCTTTCGCCGATGTACCAGCGGTCTGCATCATGATGTCATATAATTAGTTTATTTGTTTAGTTTATCTGGTATTATTGGTTGAAGTTAGCTGTGATATGATGCAACTATTACTTAAGAAAACAAAAACCCAAACCCTAACAATTCTACTTGGAGACCGAATTCTGTTTTGCAGCTAATCATTTCCTGCTACTTTTTAAACAACATGGCGTGCAACACACGAAAAGGGGCCTTCGGACATATGTATAAAAGCGTGTCGTCCCAGATCAGCCTGTGCAGTCTGTGACTAATCCGAGACGACACTTCCCGTTTTTGTGCGATTTTCTGTTTCACGAAAGTCTACTGTATATAAAAAAATATCTTATGTAGTCGTAAAGTGCCGTCTCGGATTAGCCTGCGCGGACTGCGCAGGCTAATCCAAGACGACACTTTACGCAAAGGTTCGAAGGTCTCATTTCACATGTTGCGGGCCATTATTACATAAGTTCGAGAAGGGTTTAAAGTGGCGCGTTTGGTGAGTCCCGTCTGCTTCTCGGTCAATACAAACTCATAATCTCATGGCCAAATTTTAGACTCATCTATGTTGAAAGCAAGCTGCAGAAATACAACCTTAATGCAAATAAAATGAAGACATATTGGCCATGAGAGAATAGAAAACACTGTGGGAAAAGGAGAATATGCTGGTCGCTAGTTGCAGGCCGGGTTCTGTTTTGCAGCTTATCATTTCCTGCTACAACGTACATCTTGATTTAATATTAAAACTCAGTTCGAGAATGGCGCGTTAAGTCAGACCCGTCCTGCTTCTCGATCAATTCAATTCATATCAGTGGAATGCTGACAAACCATCTTCGAGAGAGATAGGTTGACGTTCCACGGAGTATTTCTTGGGAAATAAAAGAATCGAGATCTAATACAGTTGTAACTTTCCAGGTAAGATAAAATTATTCTATTGTTTTGTTCCTATTACACTTATTGTTTGTTGATCTATTTTCTCGTTGTTTCTGTAAGAAACCTGCTGCAAGTAATTTTTAACCCTTAAGCTGCTGAATAAATGAGAGGAAAATTTCCACTCATTTGTAAAAACACAAATATTTACGATTTTTAAAGTTGATTTCAACGGAAACAAATACAGTAGCGGATAGTGTAGATCCAAAATCAGACTGCACGTTCTGTGCAGTCTGATCTTGATCTACACTGTCCGCAAGAGCGCCCCGAGTCGCGCTTAGCAGCCTAAGGGTTAAACATTATGTAAAATTTGATGAGACTGGGGACATTTATACAAGTGAAAACATAAAAATATAGTGATAGAAGGAAAAATTGCTCGTTATGGGCAATTTCTCCTTTGACCACAATATTTTCAAAAATAGCCTAGTTGTATAACAGAGAGCTATCCGAACTGCACGATTTTCAGGGCATTATACTACAGATCCGACTAACATACTATTTGCGAACTACATAGATCAAGATCAGACTGCAGTTTTAAATTGATCGTTCAGTGTACCGTATTTTTCCATTAATGATGTGTTTTGTTAACCCTTTGCAACACTATCCCTAGTTTTGTAAAGACTTTTGAGAAGGCTTTGAAAAGATTGTGGAAAGAGGAGAAAATGCTGGTAACCAGCATTTTCTTCTTTTTTCCACAATGTTGTCGAAATCCCTTTTCCTCAAAGTCGTTAACACTCGGGTTTGCATGTGAATGCATTGAGAGATCGATATGGCTGCAGTATGATTCTATTTTGCAAAATAACATTAGTCATCGAAAAATGACATTCCTGCTGAAAACATGCCTTGGTTTCTGACCAGAATAATTTAACCCTTATCTTCCTAAATAAGTTAAATGGAAGCTTTCAAGACGATAATAAAAAAAACAGAATAATGCAATTACAGACTTATTTCTCTGGGAAAAGTATCTTCTTATCGGACCGTGTAGATCCAAGATCAGACTGAACCTTCTGTGCAGTCTGATCTTGATCTACATTGTCCGCCGAAGGTCAGCAAGTCGTGCTTAGCAGCCTAAGGGTTAAGTTTTCGTTTTTTTTTTTCGTAAGTAAAAGGTAATCATATCCCTGCTTCTGCATAACTGAAACAAAAAAAAAAACCTAACGAAATAAAGTAACTATATTACATAATGATGCGAAAGCTTAGTGTATAAGCGAACAAAATCTGAAACAGCCGAACAGGCTGTTAGGCTATGGTGAGCTCGTGATAGATAATCTATTAAACCCTGTCGCGGGGAAAGGATGTTCTAGGTTTCCCTTTACCAGTCGACAAAATTTCAGCCTTGTCCAAATTGAAAGCATTTGCAGACGACAATTTCAGCGTGGCTCAAATAGTGCAATTCTTCTTTGATAAGGTAGAAAACATCGTGAGAAAATGAGGAAATGCTGGTTACTAGCATTTTCTCCTTTTCCCATAATGTTTTCAATGCACTTCTTTGCCAGGGTCTTTAACCCTTTACCACACGAGAAAAATTCCCACTGGTCCAAATTGAAAGCATTTGCAGACGACAATTCCAATGTGGCTCAAATGGTGCAAATGTTCTTTGATAGGACAGAAAACATCGTGGGAAAAGGAGAAAATGCTGGTTACCAGCATTTTCTCCTTTTTCCACAATGTTTTCAAAAGGCTTCTTCCTCAGGGGCGTTAAAAGGCGGCATTGTGCGGTAAAGGGTTAAAAGGCGGCATTGAGCGGTAAAGGGTTAAACGGTTCGATTTGTCCATGGCTCTGATAAGAGAATGACTCGGGTTTTTCTTATCAGCGGTCCGTCTTCGTACTCCCGAAATTCTCTCGGCCATTGCTATTTAAAGATACATTCTTACAGCCAGAGAAAGAAAAACACTGTCAAAAATTCAGAGTGTGTAGAAAGGCTCAGAATTTATTCAACTGTGACAACATAGAATAATTACCAAAATATATGGTGTAAGGGACAGAGAAACTCAAAGGGTTTGTCCTTATTTACAACTGGAAACGACAATAATGATTTCTTCGAAGGCCTCCAGAAAATGAAATGCATTTTCTATCCGTCGTAATCTGTGCAACCTTACAACCGTCAGAGGCAACATTTGGCATGAAGATAACAGAATGATTATAGTTTCATAAGATACAAGAATGATTATAGTTTCATTACATAAAAGATGAAATGGGTTATAAACTGGCTGAAAACAAGTATAGATGTATCTTTAAATAAATGGAATACAGATAAACGAAATAACCAGCGATAAGTACGACTGTATAATAGCAAGCACACCGATGTAACCATCCTCGCATTTCTACGCGTATAGAACACTTTGTGGGGAGCTAAAGATTTTAGAGGTAAGAGAAAAGTATTGTATTGATCTATTCTTTTGTTCTTTGTTGATTTATTTTTCTCGTTGTTGCTACTGTTATTTGCTGTTCCTCCTGCAACACATATGAAGCAGGTAACTTTGAAAAAAAGCTCATAAAAATACAGATAATACTCGGGTCATCAATACAAGTGAAAACATAGTTGGCAATCTCTTCTTTTGCCATTTTTTTCTTAAGATATATTCTTTAAATATGCAAAAAATAAGAACCAGAAGTTCTAGACTTACCTGCGTTTAGCTATATTGATCTTGCCCGCCCAGATCTCAGTGACTAGCGTATCTGACTCGAAACCTGGTAATTGCGAGTTCGATACCCGGTTGAGGCAAACTTTCTTTCCGGCGATTTTTTTCGCCGCTCACCTCTGATGTATGTTAGAAAAGTAGTCAGTGACTTGAAAAGAAAGTTGTGTCAATACTGATGTGAGAAAGCCAGGAAACACATGCGTAGGTGCACTGACCGTCGTGATATGACCTTAGCTGTTAAAAAGGCGTTAAACACCAAAATAAACAATTCATATTGAGCCATGCTCTGTGAAAAGGGGGGCCTAATGCATCTGCGAAAAGTATCAACCCAGGTAAGCCTGACCTGGGCCGAAACTTCTCGCTATTGGTCAATTTTCTGTATGTCAAAGGACCAGTCAAGATTCGTTCGGTTGTTAGACAAACTGGATTTTATGGATCTATAATACTGTGATGACTTGCTAGGTATCATGCATCACGGGAGATGCATTAAGCCCCTTTTTGGCAGAGCATGGCTTTATTATATTGATCGTTCTAGCCCACAACGCTTGTACTAAATACGAGTAGCAACTGAAATGTCGCTGCTGTTCAATTTGTTCATTCCGCAACGAATTTGCAGCAAGTTACGTTGGGAAACATTCTTGTAAAATAAGGATAAGATTGTAGACGTGAATGCAAGTGAAAACATCGTGGTCAAAGGAGAGATTGCTCAAAATGAGCAATTTCTCCTTTGATCAGGATGTTTTAAAAATGGCCTCGATGAATCACTGTGCCACTTCGCTGGAGGAGGGGAGTGGGGGGGGGGGAGGCGAAACACTGCAGATCCGAATGACAGTAATATGACTATAGCCAGTGCACCTATCCTTGTTATCTTGGAATTTCATCTACAAGTACTTCGAGGTACTGTATGGCTCAGTGGTAAAGTGGACTCGTGACCTGGAGGCCCCGGGTTCGAGCCTCACTGGATCCACTGGGTTTTTAGTGGGAGTGTCCTTAAGCAAGACAGCTCAGAGCCCTAGCCTAGTACTGGTGGAGCTCTGGAAATACGTGATATGAAAGCGGCGTAAAAACACCATTTAATCATTCAATCAATCTACAAGTAGGCCTACTTTACATAACATTCTGTCCCAAGTCATCGATGAGTAGTAATGCACAGTGCTTGAGATCCAAAGGTCGATAGTTTGATCCCCCGGCACGACTAAATTATTTCTTAGCCGTAATTACTTCCTTTCAGGAATCATCATGGCAGACAGACACGACTGTGCCGGTAAACCACCTGGAGGTGAGTAGAATGTATGACGTCATCAATCAGTGGTCCAAACGCACTGGGCTTGAGATCCAAGGGTCTTAAGCTAGATCCCTGGCACAACCAAATTGTTTCCAACGATAAGTGAAAGTCACGTCGACCAGAGTCGCTCCTCTATCGCTGTTGAAAGTTGTATCGGCAGCTTCTATATAGGACTTGTTTTTTGTGTGTGTGGGAGGGGGGGAGTTAATCTTCTTTTCTTTAAACCTAACAAAAACAATGTGAGCCATGTTCTGGCAAAAGGAGGCTTAATACATCTCCTTGATGTATGATAGCTGTCAAGCTATCGGATAATTATGAATCCATGAATCATGAGGTAAAACGGTCCAATAGCGAAAAGCTTTGGCCCAGGTCATTAAGCCCCCTTTTCACAGAGCATGGCTCATGTATAATTTCCTCCATTATGTATAAAGAATCTTGACGGTTAAATCCAGTAAGAAAAGTACAATATTGACTTTTTGTGAAAGGGATGATCGTTATTGCAATCTGTAATATGAGGTTCTTTAGCATGCTTGGGTACAATACTATGAGGTTATTTAATATGCTTAGGTACAATACTGAATTCTATTGGAGTTCACTGCAGAACCAGACTATATTTTGGACGAGGCGACATTCGAGTCCAAAATATAGAGTGGTTCTGCAGTGTACGAATCCAATTGAATTCAGTATTGTACCCAAGCATGTTAAATGACCTCTTTATTTCACACGTTTTGACTTTAAAGTAAAAATATGTGAACTATTTCCTTTTAATTAACATTTTAAAACAGTAGATACTGGTATATCTCAAAAAGCTTCTGTAGTGGTGGGATGGAGAATGAACAGAATGAATCTGAGCAATCTTATTGATATTGTTGCGAGCAAACTGTCAGGATGGCTCACTCCACGTCAGAGGGGGAAGTAGGTCTGTTTGATTGTAGGATCTGACTCAGCGTTTGACTCCACCGGACTAACCAGTACTTTGTATAGACTAGGCAGGCATGCAAGCGTGTATTATGCGAATGCGTGAACTGATTACTTAAGTGGAATGATTTCTTGGGAGCGCAAGGGTTTATGAGGAAGTCGTAAATAAATAGAGGAGAGCAAATGTACAATCAACTGTCTTTTATTTAGAACAGTAATGTTAAAAAATTGTAAAAATAATTCTATGACTAGTACATTTCAACAAAGTAAATGGCACATGAATGTTTAATAGAGCACACTTAGGATAGAATATTAGTTTGAGCAATGAGCATTAATAACAAATATTTGGAAATTACTAGAGCTCTATTATTCACAACTAGTAAGGCTTCAAATTTTATCATGTAAAAATAATAATGAAGTGACTCCTATATTCTTATTAAAATTGCAGAAAATAAAATAAATAAACTCAAGCAAAGAACTTCTATGTGTCTTCAAAAAAAAAAAAAAAAAAAAAAAAAAAAAAAAAAAACTCTTTCAGAGAAAAATGAATAAAAAATCTAATTTCCTTTTAAGTATGTTAAATCTTCCAAACTAAAGCTTAATCTTATTAAGTTTTAATTAACTAAGCATAAGAAACCTAAATGAATGTACCATAAACTAAATAAACTAATAAATGAAAACAAAAAAAATAAGCGTTAGGTATGTGTTGCCTACCGAGTACCAGAATGAAGTCCCTGAAATTCGGGAAAAACGTCGCTTTTATAGCGTGCGCTTTCCACAAACGTCGGGAATTCCATCATGGAGAGAACGTCGGGAAAATAGAAGATTTTCCTCGGACGTCGGGAAAATTAAATTCCCGCAACGTCGGGAAAAATGTTAGATTCTCCCGATGACGTCGGGAAATAAGTTGTAATGGCGCAAAGAATATGAACCTATATACAGTCTGAACAGAAAGTAAGATTACGCCAATACACGTATCGGAACAATAAAATCATTAATGTGATTAATAAGCAATAGGACTAAGCTTTCTTTGAGTAAACTAAATGTCTCTCGAAGGTTTCGAGAAACTAACTTATTTGCCCCGAACTTCTCACGGTCCGAATCAGATTCGTTTACATACCAACGGTTGAGAGGTCGATCCCATGGTGCATCATTCTGTCGGGTCACGAAAGGTCACAAGACTAACATGGCCACAGAGATGCAATATGGAGGCCTACACAAAACGTGGAAAATCGATCTAATAAAGAGATGACAACGCCTGACAAGCAGTGCAGGGTCAGTAAATAACCCCTAACTCAAGGTTCGTACACCGTGAGGAGTTCAAATGCTATTTGATTTCAGTAAAAACACATACAATATCGAGAGAGTTGTCAAGCCAAAATAACGATCACTTGTAACTGGGTCAGTAAACAATTGGGTTGCAACAATATCTTCCTTCATTAATCGGCTTCCTTTGAAGACATGATCTCTCAACAGGCTGGCGTCTTGTCATTTCTAGCAAAAATAAGAATCAAAGCTGTTTTGCATAGCTTTAATATTGTCAGGTTCGTACGGACGATCATCGTGCCTACGAACTTTTATGAAGAAAGTCCTCAATAAGTTATTAAGCTCTGCACGCGGAATTTCTCCCATATTACGCGTCTCGTTTGGTAATTGCCTCTCTCCGTCTTGTTAAAGGTGTTTTTGGCGGGGTTTCTTGCGTTGAGAATCCAAAACTTTTTTATCGAACAGCAAATTGAATGTAATTGCAGACGATAACTTTCTTATAAAGGAAACTACTCTGTCGTCTAAATATCGATATTCGGGACGCTAGCCTCGTTCTGAAAAATCCATATTCTGGACTCTGGCCTCGTTCTGAAAAATCCATATTGGACTCTACAGAGTCCAGTATGGATTCAGATATTTTATACTCACGTGGTAGTATTGAAGCGATTTCATTGGACGTTGTATTGTAGGTGTGAAAGAACGAATCCAACTGAATACATGGATCCGTGGAAATCGATATTTGACCAATCAGGCCATCGCATTTATTTGGCCCGATGTCCAGCCTTGCTGTCTGCTATTTCGGCTCACAAGCAAGTGACTGTAAATGTTGGAGAAGTGCGATATTATGTGTGCTTACAGCGCTTGAATTATAGGAAAAAGTTTAAAAGATGTGCTTTGTGATCCTTTACGGCTAACATGAGATATACGAAGTGATGACAAGTTTGCATTATGATTATGACTGACAATGGGACATGAGCAAAGAGTTTCGATCAACGCTATATTACGCAATGGATTAATTAATGTCTTTTTTTTTTTCTGAAACTCTCTGGGGGAAAAAAATTATAAATTGTTTTACAGTGGAAAACAAGGGTAAAATATGTGAAATACTAATAAAAGAAAGTACGTTCACTAAAATATCTAAACCTTTTTAATAACCTCCGCACATCCAAAAAGGGGCACGTTTAATCAATGTTTCAATTTAACCCTTGGTGCGTGAAGAATGCTGAATGTGTAAATACAGATCAGAGTGCAAAAAATGCAGTTTATTCTTGGATTCAAACCATCTGCTACTTAAATTAAGTCCATTTACGTATATTCTTTTACTGAAGGTACATGTAGATTTCATTTATGAAACAGACTAAGTTCTGTTTTGTACAGTTTTGGAAGTTCAGTTCAAAAGGCAACTTATGTTAATTAAATCAGCTTTTGACTTAGCCATATTTAAGTGCATTAGCACATCTGCCATTTCAAAGGGTATGTCGGTAAACTGCTAACTGATAGGACGTGTGTTTGATTGCCCCTGTAATCCACTCGACCACCCGTTGTCTTCTGTATAAGCCTATCACAAGATAAACTACCGCCAATGATATTAACAAGTTTGTTAATTGACGGCACACTTTACACATTTTAACATCATAAGGCAACCATTTTCCCTTAACTTGAAATTTAAACATTTCTTAGACTTCCCGTTGAATGAGACAATCTATAAATATTTCAAAATGCTTGTAATGTAGTGTATTTTATTATCGAATACGATGTGGAGACAACCTAACAAGCTTTACAAAAATTTTAATCATCTTTAATTCTATTATTTTTAAGCAAAACTGAGGTTTATGGGGTGTTTCATTCTTTCTCGTAGAAGTTCAAAACTTTGCTGGCACAGGTATTACATTGTCCGTAGCCCCTGAAATTCACACTTTTTGTACAAATCCTTGTGTAAATTAAGTTAAAGTATCCATATATTTCTCACCAAGAATCCATCATCGACAGAAACAGGTGAAAAGGAATATTTTTCCGGAATTTAATCGATAGAAACAGTCATGATAGCAAGATTTAAATAGCCTTTCTGCCATACTGTGTTTACCGCGTTTGTTTGTGAGCCCTTAGTTACGGTAACCAAGGAGGTCGGTTTATCTCATCGCCACGGATCCATGTATTCAGTATTGCACCCAAGCATGTTAAATGACCTCTTTATTTCACACATTATGACTTTAAAACAACAAATATGTGAGTTATTTCCTTTTAATTAACCTTTTAAAACAATTTAAAACAGTGGATATTGATATTTCTCAAAATGCTTTTGTAGGGATGGGGAATGAACAAAAGAATCTGAGATATCTTATTGATATCTTCCTTAATCAATCGGCTTCCTTTGAAGACATGATCTCTCAACAGGCTAGCGTCGTATCCTTTCTAACAATGATAAGGATCAAAGCTGTTTTGCATAGCTTTAATATTGTCAAGTTCGTACAGACGATCAACGTGCCCTTGCACTTTTATGAAGAATGTCCTCATAAGTTATTAAGCTTTGCAGGCAGGATTTTTGTTATTTTATGTGTCTCGTTTGGGAATTGATCTAGCATCCAGGCACTGAATTTTTTCATGCCGCTTTCGGCCTTGTTAATGGTGTTTTTGGTGGCTTATTGCGGAGGAAATCCGAAACTCCTTTATCGGACAGCAAAATTGAATGAAATTGCAGATGATAACTTTCTTACTAGGGAAACTACTCTGCCGTCTAAATATCGATATCCGGGACGCTAGCCTCGTTCTGAAAAATCCATATTCTGGACTCTGGCCTCGTTCTGAAAAATCCTTATTGGACTCCAGCCTCGTTCTGAAAAATATGGATTCAGAAATTTTGCACTCACGTGGTAGTATTAGAACGATTTCATTGGACGTTGTGTTGTAGGTGTGAAATAATACCGTCTATTTCATTTCTCTCCCATTTAATGATGGTTTGTCAGCTATTGCCCTATGCAATTCAATGAAAAGGGAAAGACTTTAAGTTTGGATTGATTACAAAAATCTGCATAGACCCCGTTTAGCCCTTAATCAAAGGGTTTTAACGACCCTGCGATAGAAGGTTTTTGAAAATAGCACTTTTCTCATTTTTCCACAACGTTTATACCCTTTCACAGACAATTTTTCATGTTTGTACAACCCTTAATTCGTCGTCTGCAAATGCTTTCAATTAACCCTTAAAGCGCCTTTCACGACTATAGTTGCGTTTGCGGCCAGTGTAGATCAAGATCAGGCTGCGCAAAACGTGCCTTTCACGACTATAGTTCCGTTTGCGGCCAGTGTAGATCAAGATCAGGCTGCACAAAACGTGCAGCCTCCTCTTTGATCTACACTGTCCGCTTTGCTGAATCACTGTAGACAAAAGCAAACATGAGATTGTTATTATTTGGGTAGTATTTCTAGGATGAAAATGTCTGATAGGTTTATTCGGCACTCTAAGGTTTAAGACAAATCTTAAATTTTGTCGTCTGGTAAAGAGCTTAGAATGAAATGTACGGAAGCATGGAGGGAACATACAACAAAAAAGAAAAACAAAAAAACAAAAAAAAAAAAAAAACTATTTCGTGCTAAGGGCGAAACCGGTAGCTAAGTCGTGAAAGTATTGGGCTTGAACCCGGGAGGTGGGGGTGGGGGTCGAGGGGTCGCTGGTTCGAATCCCACCTCGGTCTATTTCTCTCCGAGGATCGAGAATATTCATTGCGACAGGATTCATACCTCTCTCATTACTGATGAATTGTTTTGGCGACGGTTATGTGTGAAGTACCTAGTGGCTTTGGAAGAATATTATGCGGAGGACTGGCAAAAGAAACATGGATAAGCTTGAAAGCATTGTTCATAAGTGCACTGACCACCGCGATATAAATGAAATAATGTTTAAAACGGCGTTTATCACCAAACAAAAAATAAAACAATTTTGCCATTTCCAGGCAACAAAGTAAAAGACGTGACTTTTCTTGGAAAGAGAACAGAACACTGTGGGAAAAGTTGAAAATGCTGGATCCTGCATTTTCTCCTTATCTTATGATGTTTTTAAAATCCTGGTATCTCACCATCTTTCAAACACAGGATAATTGGGCTGACCTTTGATTATCTCCAGGTCAAAAGATGCTTCCGTATAAAGTAGCAAATAGCTTGAAAGAATTTTAATCGTCCGTTAAGCTGGAATCTCGTAACGTCAGGAACATAAAGATAGCTGCACTGTCAGCCACAGAATACTCGTATTGCCCTATTTCACGTCTGTCTTTCGTGACTTCAACTTTAAGCGATGACTAAAATACTTTCCAGTCGGCTGTTTAAATGGGGCTATAAAGTTCAATAAAGTCCAAAAATAGAAATACTTACCGGGAATGTACGATTTATTTTATTTATTTTAGTCCGCCATCTTTCTTTGGCTGCTCTGTTTTCCCTGAAGAAATATTTTTCACCTCGATCATAACAGAGAAGCCACACGCTCTGGGTCTAAACTAATATTTAAGTGCTGCTTTCAAAAATACGCTAAGATTAGATGGGTTATCCGTTTTTCCAGATGATGAAATTTATACAGCCTTGTACAAACTGAAAGCATTTGTAGCCGACAAAATCGATCCCCTTTACAAGATAGTATTTGACTTGGAAAGGATGGAACATGTTGGAAACGGAGAAAATACTGGTTACCAACCGTTAAAGCCCTGTCACACTACACGGCGATTGCACCGCGTTTGCACGGCGCTCTAGCATTTTTCAGAGCGCCGTGGGATCGCCGGAAAACATCAATAATTTTCGGGAAAATAGAGATACACGGCGATGCTACGACTCTCCTACGGCGTTCCTTCGACGATTCTACGGCGATGTATCGCGTTCCTACGGCGATTGACTGCACTTCTACGGCGCTTCTACCGCGCTCATGGAGATGTCACGGCGCGTGCACTGCGCTCTCACGGCGATTGCACTGCGCTGCCGGCGCGCTTGAGACACTGTTAAAACAAAGTGCATTCATACCTTTTCATCAGTTCCTTGTTTGCTCTAATACGGTAAGCATGCCAGCAAAAGCGAGAAAAGGCAAGAAGTCCAAAGACAAGCCTATGCAAGAAGAGGTTCTGCCGCTCCCAGCATCCCCGCCTCCCCCAGCATCACCGCCATCGCCGCAGGATGAAGCAGGATCTCCTCTGCCGCCAGCTTCCCGTGCTAGCTCTCCAGCAAATTCAATATCTAACAGCCCTACCCTGCCACAAAAGAGGGCCAAAACCGTAATTGACCTTACATTGGCACAAGAAGAGGACATGGCGTTGTGGCTACAGGAGAATGAATTGCTCTACAACAAAAAACTTACCGCTTATAAGGACTGTAAGAAGAAAGAAGCCCTGTGGGAATCTAAAGCGGCTAGCATGGAGAAAGATGTTCAGATTTTAAAGACCTGGTACAGGTCAATTCGTACACGTTTTGGTCGTCTTTTGCATAGGAAGTCTGGGGATGGAGCAACCGAAATCACAGAGAGGGACCACTGGATCCTCAAGAACTTCGACTGGTTGAAATCTCACGTCTTTGAAGTCCAGAAGAAAACCACAGTCAGTGTAAGTGAAATGTTTTTTAACCCTTTCACTTGGTACGAGACCCAAACATATAACGGCTATAGTGTTTTTTTTTTGTGAAAGATTCTGTTAAATTAGAATGAATTTGTGCAGGATGGAGTAAGGCGCCAATCTGTCAAGATAAAAGCCTAGCTTCATTTGCCCTTCGTTTGCTTTGAAAATAGTCGTCTGCTAAACATGTCCTCTGCCCGACATTTCAAAGTGCTCCGATTTTCTTAAAACTGGTGTAATGTAGCCTATGTTTCAAAGGGTTTTAGTTTTAGGTTTTAGTACCATGAAATCTTGATGTTTGCTTTTTTTTGCAGTTGAAGGAAAAAATAGGCGCAGCAACTTTGACTGACGATGCAAAAGATGAGCAAACGGAGGAGCTGACAGACACCGACAGTGTAACCGATGCCCGCCGGCCTCTGGAACCCCTGCCCCGGAGGCCGTCTGCCAAGAAAGCCGTCCTGGAGGAAGAACGTCTGCTAGGCAGCATCGCTGCTAGGGAGGAGCAGACTCGAGCTTTTCAAAGTAAGATATTGGATATGCTGGCTCCTTCGAAGGCCACAGAAAGAACCCTCTACGCGGATTGGGCAAAAGAGGTAATGGTAAGCCTACATCCATCACTTTGGTTAAAGTTTCAGCGCGAATGTACCAATCTGTTGTATACTTACCAGGAGAAAACTGAAGAGCTTCTTAATCCCGTGTCCCAACGCTTGCCTCCTGAGCAGCCACTGTATTCAGCACAGCAGCACACCCAATATCCATTTAATCCTAGTTCCGGAGCATCGTCCACAAGCGCTATGTGGCTACCCTCGATTCAGCCGTGGCCTGCTGCCGTCCAGCACAATATACCTTTATGGGGCTCACATAACTCCGCTTTGATGCAGGGTCAAGGGCCAGAATTGCAACAGATGAGGCCGGTGGTCCAGGGCCCTATTTCAACTAACGTGCATACAAGTATCAGACCCACCATCACTTCTACTACCCAGTCATGCTCGCCGGCTCTCAATTTGTCGAAAATTATACGCGAAACTATCACAATGCCCGATGACCCACTTGAAAGTGCCGATGTGTCTGAGGATGAGTAAATGAAGTTGGAAATCTTGTGTTATGTGTTAGTTATGATACACAGGCAGTGTGTTTGTATAACTTTTATTTTGCCTATTAGATTGAACATACAGGAAGTGTGGAGTATACAAGTGATGGCTAATCGTATCAGTCACTTTTTAAATGGAACCAAAGTGAAATATGTCTATTTTAATAACGTTTCAAAACACACAGATGTGTAAATGACACAACCATCATATAATCACTTCGTAATTAACATTGTGGTTTTATCCAATGTCCTAAATTACTTCTGTATTTATAATTATTAAACATAAATTTGTTCTATTGATTGTTTAACCCATTACCACAGAATCCCTACTTTTGACACCCCTGAGAAAGAAGCCTTTAGAAAACATTGCGGGAAAAGGCGGGTAACCAGCATTTTCTCCTTTTCCCGCAATGTTTTCTACCCTTGCCAAATCAAATTTCAATTTCTGATTCACATTTATTTTGTCGTCTGCAAAGGCTTTCAATTTGGACTGGTTCAAATTTTTGTCGTTTGAGGAGTTAACCTTTACCACACAATCCCGACTTTTAACACCACTGTGAAAGAACCCTTTTGAAAATATTGTTGGAAAAGGAGAAAATGCTGGTAACCCAGCACTTTCTCCTTTTCTCACCATGTTTTTGCCCTTCCTAAAGCAAATTTCAATTTTTTAATCACATTTATTTTGTCGTCTGCAAATGCTTTCACATTGGACCAATCTGAAATTTTGTCGTTTGGTAAAGAGTTAACTTACATTGTCATGACTTAGTCGTCGTATAAGCTACTTTTTTAATGTCCCAACGACAGCATATGCTATGCATAAATGCTTTACCTATTACCTTTAATAATTGAATGAAGAATATTGCTTAAACATGTCAAAAACTACCAGGGTTCGTATTCCCTACACAAAAGTCAGACTTCAGACTCAGGCGCTATGAGTGGCTGTTTCTGCAGAGTCGAGACTCCGACACAGTGACTGGCTGATTCTACTGAATTAGCCAATCACTATGCCTGAATCTTGAGTCTGTAGAATAAGTCAGTTACTGTGCCTGAGTCTTGAGTCTGACTTTTGTTTAGGGAATACGAACCCTGGTAGTTTTTGATATATTTAAGCAATATTCCTCATTCAATTATTAAAGGTAATAGGTAAAGCTTTATTAGGTTTGATAAACGAATAATTTTGTAGTACGTTTTCTCACATTATGCCGTATATAAGGCCACTAAAATTACGATTGAAAAGGCAGACTACAAATACAGATTCTAATCCGCAAAACCATATTTTTGTTGTTCATATTAACGAATAATGAAATGTGTCTGTTACACTTAAATCATTTGGTCCTGCCAGGGTACTCGTCCAGCATCTGAGTTGAAGTACAACTTGAGGTACTCCCGTTGTTTTTTGCCAGCAGTGCTGTCGCGATTGGGACCTTTAATACTGTCTACCTCATGCATATTTGCAGTTGCTCTCCATGCACCAGGGATGATTTCGTGGTTGACGTTTTCACTGTCCATGTCATTATTCTGAAAAGCAAGGTGGCGCATGCGCTTCAAATTGTGCAGTATTACACACGTCTCCACGATGATACGGACTGTTTCGGGTTCGTGTTGCATCGTAGTTAAAAGTATCTGCCATCGTTGAGCAAGAATACCGAAAGCATTCTCAACAATGCGCCGACCCCGCGACATCCTGTAATAGAAAGTATGATTGTTCAGTTTTGTATTTTGCATAACTACAACTTTATCAACAAAGAGCGGTAAAGTGCCCATCTCTCACTTTGGAAGTCGTTTTTTCGTGCCTCTCGCTACCTCTCATAATCGAACGCAGTTCAGGCCCCATGGCTATAAACCTTTTTGAGCCTGAGAACTGGTCAGATTTTGACTATGGTCGTTCTTGAGCTCGAGCATGATAATTGAAATTGGTAATTTTCAAACAGAAATGTATAAGAGAGACCCAAGAACTGACGAGTAAATGTTTGAGTATATACCGTGCTCACACTAAACGGGTTTAGTCTGAGCTTCCGTCTCAAATACCCCAGTTGAGCTCAGATGAACTTGTATAAACAAATATATAAAGTAATGCGACTTTTTTTTTTAACCCTAAGCTTGCAGTTCGCGAACTTAGTAGAATTTCCACAGAGCTTGGATTCGGATAAGACTCCGAGAATCTCGGCGTCTTACCCAGACCCAAATTCTTTGAACATCGGGCTACATTTTTACCAAATTTGAAGCAAATCGAAACGGTTTTAACTTTGAAGCAAACGACAAATGTAGCAGACAACAAAAATGAAGCACGCAAAGATTTAATGATGTGGAACAATGTTCTGGCGATTATTCATCGCTTATATTTAGTAGAATACACTTATGTAGGAACATATTATTCACATCAACACAGTTTATAATCTAACCTGTAATTGAAGATTCTCTGCTCTTTTGTCATTTGGCGCTGCGCATAGGGTTTCATTAAGTATGTGCGTAGCCCAAACGCATCGTCTCCCAAGATAAAATACGGCGTCTGTACGTCGTCATTTGGCAGTGGTTCTGGTGCTGGAAAACCGATACTGTTGTCTTCTAGACACTCTTTCAACTCCGAGGCATTGAAAATCTGAGCGTCGGACATGTGTCCATAGCCGCCTACGTCGATCCACAAAAACTTATAGTCTGCGTCTACAAGGCCCATGAGAACAATGGAGAAAAATCCTTTATAGTTGAAATACAGACTACCACTACTTCGTGGACGTCTGCAAGCGATATGTTTACCATCGAGCGCACCGCAAGCATGGGGTACGTTCCATCTGCGTTCAAACTCTTTTGAAATTTCTCTCCATTCTTCTTCGGTTGTAGGACACTGAATACACTCGTGTTTATTCCTCAATAATGGCAAGGCATACTTCACGTACGCATACAGAAATGGTGTTATGCGGCACTCTAAAGTCAAATTTCATGCTGGCATATCTATCCCCAGATGCAAGATGGCGCATTGTCATGGCCAATTTCAATCCCGGGTCGAGTGCCTTTCTGTACCGCGTGTCCACCTTGGTAAGTGCAGGACGTAGCCTGCCTAGGAGCTCATCAAACAGCTCGGGTGGTACTCTAAGATAATTAAAGTAGCTAGCAGGATCCTCGTATCGCAGCTCTGGCATAAGTTTATTGTAATGCCCATGCTGTAATCGCCTGGCCTCGTCCAGCCATGCTCGAACCCAGATCCTCCTACGCCTTGGTGCCCTTTTCCGCCGTCGTCTGAGAATTACATGTATTATATCAGCATCAGCCTGGAGCTGTTGCTCTTGCATTAAAGCGAGCAATAATCCGGCTTGCTGCCGTTCATCTGCCATGTTGAAATGAACGATTAGTTTTACAACTCATAGATGTAAATATTTTTTGTTTGTCATGCTAATTCCGGACATCGCAGTAGGAACGTCGTAGGAGCGCAGTAGAGACGCAGGGGATGCGCATAGAACGTGGTATAGTCGCCGTGTAAGCGCCATTGCCTGCCATGGCGTTCTGACTGCGCTCACACCGCGCTGTCGCGGCGCTCTTACGGCGTTGTAGGAGACCTCGTGGCGCTGCTAAGGCGACCACACGACGTTCCTACTGCGCACTTATCACACCGCGCTCCCAAGGCGATTGTTTTGTGCATGTTCAAAGTGCGCGCCATCCCTCGCCGCTCTACGCGACTGCACGGCGCTCCCACTGCCCTCCCGCGGCGATCATGGCGATGTCACGACGTCCTCACAGCGCTCTGGAAATTTTTGGATCGCCATGGGAGCGGCGTGGGATCGCCACCCTAGTGTGACAGGGGTTTTATCTAGAGAACTGTTTGTGGGTTTTTGATGTTTTTTTAATAGTGTTTTCCATTTGAATATGGGTTATTTTTTGCATCTCTACATTTATTTGGGAATGGTGTAGTTAGGGATTAGGCTGGCATTTTGTGCAGTCTTATCTCAAGCTATACTATTTTCCATTATGTTCAAGATAGAAAACCCTTGGCTTAGAGCTGAAAATAGCAGTTTCATTAATATGTAAAGTCTGTAACTTACTTGAAAGCCATAGTATTTCTTACAGTACACATTTCTCGTGATATTTTGGTGGTTAAGCCACGTTGGCACTTGGATTATAGCGCTAGCCGTGATGTTAGATGTACCGCAGACAGAAAATAAAGAAAAAAATTATTTTAAACGTCTACATCTTTTTAACCTATAGAAGACTGATAGCGTTAGAACACCAACATTTTACCATCTTCCTTTGGGTTGTCAAAACACGGGATTGTGCAGTAATAGGTTTAAATTTAATTTTTCTAATTTTGATCCCTACAGGTGGTTCCCAGCCCAGTTCCGATTCAAGTTCTTGCGGTTCCGGCTCAAGTTCTAACAGTTCTGGTTCAAGTTCTTCTGGTTCCGGTTCAAGTTCTTCCAGTTCCGGTTCAAGTTCTTCCAGTTCCGATTCCGATTCAACTTTAATTTAAACATATTTTATTGCCATAATATACATACATATACAATTCATAATTACAAACAAGGAAATTGGCAAATGGGTTGAGCCACAAGTTCAAAAACTTAGTTACGGTTCTCCCCATTGGTCATTGAAATAACATACTTTACTGCATGGCAGAGAAATATTTGTTGGCAATGTATCTAAATGGAAAATATAAATAAATATTCGTAAGTCTGATGAAGAACAGAGTGTAAAAATACAAAAGGGTCAAACGTGCTGTATAAAGTATGAAGTATACGTGTGTGTGTGTTTGTGTGTGTGTGTGAGGGAGACAGACAGAGAGAGGGGGAATGGGTGACTCAGATCAGTTTTTTACTCTTTACAAGCAATAAGTAAAACGTCAATCAACCATCCTGAAGCGCCCAGTTGCAGCTATATATTTATGTACAGCACTTTTATTTGTATCTTTAATTGGTCTCACTAAGTATGACTTTGGGTTGTGCAGTACCTTGCCAAGGGACACTCCCACCTGACCAAGGCCACACAATAAAACCAGGTGTGTCTGATTACAAAATCTGACGCCTTAACTCTTTTAAAAAAGACAAAGTTTAGACTAGTTCAAATTGAAAGCATTTGCAGATCATAGAATAAATGGGACTAAAAAATTCAAATTTGTTTTGCAAAGGGGAGATAACATTGTAAGAAAAGGAGAAAATGCTGGTTACCAGCATTTTCTCCTATTCTCACAATGTTTTGAAGTCATTAAAAGTCTAAATTGTGTGGTTTAGGGTTAGCCATGGAGATCATCAAATAAAAACAAAAATAGAAATAAAATGATTAAGACAAAACAAATATGCAACATTGAATAATATATATTTCAGGCACTGGTCAATATATAACGCATTGGACAATTATCACTGAGAGGAAAAAATCGTGGTACGAAATAAGAGCAAAGAGATTACAATAATTTTTTTGCATCTTGCTCTTTACCGAAGAAAATATTGGACTTCTCATAATGTAATGCACTTACAGTCTGCAAATTAAATATGGCTTCAGTTATAAAATTTGTGCTTGAAAATGTAGAAAACATTGTGGGAAAAAGAGAAAATGCTGGTTGCCAGCATTTTTCTTCTTTTCCTCCAATGTTTTCACAGACATTTCTATTTTAGGGTCTTTAACTCTTTACTAAACGACACAATTTTGGACTTAACCAAAATGAAAGCATTTGTTCAAATGATGATTGCTGTATTTCATGGGGTAGAAAACATTGTGGGAAAAGGAGAAAATGCTGGTTAACAGCATTTTCTCCTTTTTCCACAGTGTTTTCAAAAGTCTTCATCTTAAGGGTACTAAAGATTTGAGATTGTGTGGTAAAGGGTTAAACCGTTGAATTTTTAGGTAAAGCATAAACCAAGTATGTTTTTGGATACTCTGACCAAAGTCTTGAACTTACGGCATATGGATACCATAATCCTTAACCTATCATAACTATATGTGCTTCAGCGGTTAGAGAAGATCAAGATCAAACTGTACAAAAAATGCAGTCTGATCCTTGGTTTACAACGTCCACTATGCTGATGCATTCTGGCTAGTAACAGCCTTGAAACAACCACTACTTTTTCTTTTTTCCTATGACTGAAAATTTTTTTGTTTATACATGTATGCCATTGTAAGACCTAACCGAAAGGTGCAAGCACTGAGCAACTAGACATTTACTGAGAGTAAAACATGCATTTTTTGGCATTTAATGGGAAAGTCATTTTGCACCCTGAGAACTTTGTTTTTGGGAGATACATGCTCTGGCAAAAGGGGGTTTAACCCTTTCCCAAACAAGCCCTGGTTTTCATGTGTCTGTAGTACAAGTCTTTTGAAAACACTGTAGGAAAAGGAGAAATTGCTCGTAACGAGCAATTTCTCCTTCCCCCACAGTGTTTTCTACCCATCTGAGACCTTTCTGCCATTTTCATGAAATTTAAAATTGTCGTCTGCCAACTCTTTCAATTTGGACCAGTCCAAAATTAGTCGTTTGGGAAAGGGATAATGTATCTCCGTGATCCATTTTACCATGTAAAGTATCACATTATCATGGATCCATTGTATCAACTTTCTCTAACACATGACTAAATCCGGAGACAGAATGGTCCTTGGACATGCAGATCATTGACAAAAAGCAAAATGTTTCAACCCAGGTCAGCCTGCACAGACTGAGCTGGGTTGATACATTTTGCAAATGCATTAAGCCCCCTTTTCACAGAGCATTACTCAAATAGATAGGGCATCACAGTTGCTAAGTATGATCCTAATTGATCAACACATAATTGAACACAATGAAATTCCTAAAAGCATTTCATTCAGCGCTGCAATGGTAAAAATTGTCTGAATTACACGTCTGTCTATCAGTGTTTCTCTCACTTATATAATCAATTTCTATAAATAGACGGGAAATAGAAATAAGTTACAAGACTGAATGATCAATTATTTCAATTGATTTTCTCCTCTCTCTTTCTGGCCATGATCAACTTCTATAAACAAACAAGCAAAACTAAAATTGCATAATTGAATGATCAATTTTTTTTTTCAGGTACTTTTTCTTTCTTTCTCTCTCTCTCCCTCGCTACCCAAACCCATCTCTCTCATGACAATTTTCTTTAAATAAACAAGAAAATGAAACAAATGACAGGATTAAATGATCGATTTTTTTAACTGATTTCATCTCTTTTTCCTCTCTCTCTGCCAAGATCAGTTCCTACAAATAAACAATGAATTTGTTTGCTAATACAATGTTTAACTCTTTACCAAATGACAAAAATGTAGACTGGTCCAAACTGAAAGCATTTGAAAACAATTGAAATGTGAATCAAATGATGTAAATTGTCTTTGATAAGGTGGAAAACATTGTGGGAAAAGGAGAAAATGCTAGTTACCAGCATTTTCTCCTTTTCCCAAAATGTTTTTAAAAGGCTTCTTCCTCAGGGTTGTTAAAACTCGGGATTGTGTGGTAAAGGGTTAATGCCATTTTCAAAATTATTTCAGTTACATTGTGGTGGTCAGTTCACCTATCCATGCTTTCCTAGTGTTTCTAAGACCAGTATTTCACCGAATATTCTTCCAGAACCACTGGCTGCTTTCCTATGTAATCACCATCAAGACAATGAGCAGTGGCGAGAGAGGGCTGAATCAAGTCACAAAGACTGTCATCAATCCTTGGAAAGAAACTGGCAGCGCTGGGGATTCAAACCAGGAACCTGCATAGTCTCAAGTCATTGTACACTATTGAGTGAGCTACAAGGCTCTAGAAGAAAATGAAACCACCAGTATGATAGAATGATAGCTTATTTCAACCCTTTACCTGACGACAAAATTTTAGCCTTGTCCAAGCTGAAAGCATTTGCAGACAACAATTTCAATGTGGCTGAGATGGTGGAATTTTTCTTTGATAGGGTAGAAAACATTGTGGTAAAAGGAGAAAATGCTGGTTATCAGCATTTTCTCCTTTTCCCACAATGCTTTCAAAAGGCCTCTTTCCCTGGGTCATTAAAAGGTGCGGTAAAGGGTAAAACCTATCTTTCTTTATCTGAATTCTGTTCTTATTTCGACTGATTATTTTTACTAATTTAAAAAGAAACTTATATCTACACAATTCACTAATGTCTATGTACAATTATTTAACCTTCCACTCAACAAACCAAAGTTTTATTGACATTGATGTTGTCAGCTTTTGAAAACTTCGTAAATGGAGAAAATGCTGGTTACCAGCATTTTCTCTTCCCACCATGTTTTCAAAAGGCCTCTTTCCCAGGCGGCACTGTGCAGTAAAGGGTTAACAGATTTAATTTCTATCTTAGCTCTATTCTTACTATTACTGATATTTTAACTAATTTAAAAAGAAACTTATATCTACACAATTCACTGATATCTATGAACAACTAATTAACGTTCTTCCAAACAAGCCCATGTTTAATTGACCTTGAGGTTGTCAGCTTTTGAAAGCATTGTGGTAAAAGGAGAAAATGGTGGTTACCAGCTTGTTCTCCTGTCCTTACAAAGTTTACTACCCTTTAACCCTTTACCACACAATCCCGACTTTTAACAACCCTGAGGAAGAAGGCTTTTGAAAACATTGTGGGAAAAGGAGAAAATGCTGGTAACCAGCATTTTCTCCTTTTCCCACAATATTTTCTACCCTTCCTAAAACAAATTTCAATTTTTCAGTCACACTTATTGTGTCGTCTGCAGATGCTTTCAATTTGGACCAGTCTAAACTTTTGTCATTTGGTAAAGAGTTAAATGAAAAATCCCATCCCCAGACTGACACTCATTTTGTCGTCAGCAAAAGCTGTCAGTTTGGACTCGTCCAAACCTTTGTCCTTTGGTACAGAGTTAATTTAAAAAACTACCGAGATATATCTACAATTTCATTGATGTCTATGTAAAATTGAAACATAAATAAGTAATTCTTTTCACAAAGTAATACCTGAAACAAATTTCCAGCTGATGAATCACCCTTTGAAGGTCTTTATTGTTTCCTTGCTATACCGCATGAAGCCACATTCAAAGACAGAAGCAGGCAAAAACCAATGACATTGACAAAATATGACTTGAAGTTTTATACATGATTATCATAGAAAAATATTGCAGCATGGGGGAAAAATGCTCAAAACAAAAGCATTCATACAAGATCACATTGATAATCCCTGTAGCAGGTGCCAAATATTTGAGTGGCTGTCTTACAAAAGGGGGTTTAATGCATCCCCATGCTGCACTATACCAAGCCAGTCATCACATAATTATGGATCCATAAAATCCATTTAGCCTTACAACTGACTGAAACATGAGGTAGACTGGTCCTTGAATATTCAGAAAATGGACCAATAGCAAAAAGTTTCAGCTGAGGTCAACCTGGGCAGACTGTGCAGGCTGACATGAGTCGATACTTTTTTGCAGATGCATGAAACCCTGTTTTCACAGAGAATGCTCATTTAGATTTGTCCATATTGAAAGCATTTGCCACTGATTGGAGTTGAGTCTCTGACTTAACTCTTTACCAAACAACAAAATTTTAGACTGGTCTAAATTCAAAGCATTTGCAAACAACAAAATAAATGTGACTCAAAAATTGGAATTTGTTCTGGGAAAGATAAAAAATATTGTGAGAAAAGGAGAAAATGCTGGTTACCAGCATTTTCTCCTTTTCCCACAATGTTTTCAAAAGATCTCTTTCTCAGGGTCGTTAAAACTTGGGATTGTGTGGTAATGGGTTAAATGAAATCATTGTAAGAAAAAGGAAAAAATGCTGGTTACCAGCATCTTCTCCTGTTCACAACATGTTTTTAAAGACCTTCTTCCTCAGGGTTGTTAACCCTCATCCTGCTCAGCAAGTTAATTGATACATTCAAGCCAATAGTAAAAACCCCAATGTTGCTATTTCAATGTCATTTTAGGGAAAAATATATCCTCATTGGACAGTGTAGATCAAAGATCAGACTGCACATTTTGTGCAGTCTGATCTTGATCTACACTGTCCGCAAAAGGTCAGTGAGTCACGCTCAGCAGCCTGAGGGTTAAAACAAGAGGTTATATGGTACACTATAAATGTTTCAAGAAGGGAGTTACACGGCTATCAAGCAGATTTCATGTTACAAGACATGTACAAAGTATCATGCTCAACATGACTGATCAAGTGATTGAGATTTTATGCTGCTTTAACCCTTTACCACACGATCCCGACTTTTAACGACCCCGAGAAAGAGGCCTTTTGAAAACATTGTGGGAAAAGGAGAAAATGCTGGTAACCAGCATTTTCTCCTATTCCCACAGTGTTTCCTAACCTATCAAGGACAAATTTCATCATTTGGTCCACCTTTAATTTGTCGTCTGCAAACGTTTTCAATTTGGACCAGTCTAAAATTTTGTTGTTTGGTAAAGAGTTAAAAATTACATCAGGTGTATCACTTATTCATGCATGTCCTGACGGTCACCAGTACTTTGCTTCAGCTCAGAATTGTTTTGCTCAAGAACACCCCTGTAAAAAAACTTGTGCCTTGAGTGAGGATAAAGCCTGGTTTTTAACCAGGCCTATACTATTGAGCGGCACAGGACCCTTTCCTTTAGTAAAAAACTTGTGCCTTGAGTGAGGATAAAGCCTGGTTTTAACCAGGCCTATACTATTGAGCAGCACAGGATCCTTTCCTTTAGTAAGTAGAGGCATTCATTTTCAAAATATAAATGACAAACCACTGGTTAAATTTGTACAATTCAGTGTTCTAGACGAACACAATAAGTATAAATATATCACAAGATGGCAGTTTTCTGCCGTTATATTGATGCTATATCATAAATTCCTTTACACTAATTTTTTTTTTCAATTTGTTGCTCATGACCAAGAAAAGAAAATGTGGCAAAAGTAGAAATCATTCAAAAAAGCCAAATACTGCTTTTGCTACATTAGTTTTTTCATATGGTTTTATGTAAAAACAGGGTATTAGCCCTTTAACAAACAATCCAGAGTTTTACCAACCATAAAGATGATGGCTTTTGAAATCATTGTGGGACAGAGAGAAAATGTCGGTTACCAGCACTTTCTCCTTTTCCCACAATACTTCTTACCATTTCAAAGACAGAAATAATCTGAGCTCAACTGAATTTCTCATCTGCAAATCCTTCAAATTTGGTCGAGTCTAAAATTTTGCCATTTGGTAGATTAACTCTTTACCTCATGACAAAAATGTAGATTTGTCCAAATTCAAAGCATTTGCAGATGACAATTTCAATGTGATTCATATGATAGAATTTGTCTTTGATAGGGTTGAAAATGTTTGCCAGTTACTTGCATTTTCTCCTTTGCATACAATGTTTTCAAAGGCTTCTTCTTCAGGGTCGTTAAAAGTCATTATTGTGTGGTAAACGGTTCACACTTAACCACACAGTCTACAATTTTAACGACTTTTGACAGAGAAGGCTTTTGAAAACATTATTGGAAATGTAGAAAGTGCAGGCAACCAGCATTTTCTCTTATTCCCATGTGTTTTACACTTCCATACAGAAATTTCAATTGTCGAGTTACTCATATTTTGTTGCCTTCAAATACTTTCAATTGGGACTAGTCTGACAACTGTCATATGGTATAGAGTTAAATTAGGAACAAAAAAAGATCCCTATCATTTTAAAATAAGCCTCTTTGGTGGTTTGAACAATTTGAATTTCTCCTCCTCTGTGTTGTTCACCTCTGGTGACTTTCTTATCAGCCCTTCATGTACCAGCTGTAGTTCTTCTTTGGTACATCTGACACCTGAAATATACAGTAAAATCCACCGGCACTGTATTTCGACAACCTTAACCTTCTGTTGCACTATAAATGTGAAAAGGTGACAAACGAATCTATGTGAGCCATGCTCTGGCAAAAGGGAGTTTATTGCATCTCCGTGATGCATAATACCAAGCAAGTCATCACATAATTATGGATCCATAATAGCCACTTTTTTAAACAACCGACTTAATCATGAGGTAGACTGGTCTTTGGCCATACAGAAAATTGACCAGTAACGGAAAAAGTTTAGGCCCAATTCAGCCTGCGCAGGCTGATCTGGGTCAATACTTTTCGCAGATGCATTAAGTCCCCTTTTCACACAGCATGGCTCATATCAAGACAGTCATAACAGTTGTAACTTTGGACATAGAAAAATTTTCCTGATCCTACTGTGAAATGGAAATATTAATACCAGGGTGGAAAAAATCAAACAAATCATACTAGTCGGTAAAACTATGCGATTGGCTTTTGAAATAAGTTTGAGCAATCAGATTTGATAAATATTGTAATTTTGAACTGAATTTTCTCAGTCCTTTTAAAGGGGGATCAAACCAGACTTTGGCCCAAATCTTTTTGGAGATGGAGTAAATTGATATTTTGTAAGGAAAAATCTATGAGGCACCACTATTTACCCATTTTTGGGGAAAAACACATACAAAAAAGAATGATGACAAAAAAATGCCTCCGAACCCAAGACCTTTAAAACTACAGTCGGCAACTTTACCAACTGAGCTATGGCACAATCCAAATTATACTGTATTGAAAGTGTATTTATCACTTGTTATGGAATAAGGGCTATACCTTTATTAACTCTTTACCAAACAACAAAATTTTAGCCTGGTCCAAATTAAAAGCATGTGCTGATGACAAAATAAGTGTGACTCAAAAATTGGAATTTGTTTTGGGAAGAGAAGAAAACATTGTGGGAAAAGGAGAAAATGCTGGTTACCTCTTTCCACAATGTTTTCAAAAGGCTTCTTTTTCAGGGTTGTTAAGTCGGGATTGTGTGGTAAAGGGTTAAAGGAATAGGAAATTTCACAGTTAAAATACACAAAAACTCAACTTTATTCTCAGTGTTTTCTCATGCATTTCTACCTATTTTTGAATTTAAAATCCAACTTTGCGTGCAAATGGAAATTAGCAGTCTCGGTTGATATTTTTCTAAAAATCTTGCAAAATGAAATCTAGTTTAATGCCACTTTCAGGCAGAAAAGGTAAAGAACTAGGCAAAGTATCTCTTATTTACATAATGTCTGAAAACAACCCACCTTTACTAAACATTTCCCATGCCTTTTTTGTTGAATAGCGATGTAATTTCTTTAAACCAAACACGACAGCCTAAAATGAGACAAAGCAAGTAATTTCATTAAAATGATATCCCCTGCCAAAAAAGACCTTTTTTGATTAAAAACATGTGAGGTATAGTGTTTTGCATGTACATGTAGCCCTTTTGTTATTGGTTCATAATGAAATCATACATTAAGGTCCCTTTTTCCATGATATGACATTTAATTAAATAATAAAAATAATGATTGTCTGTGGCTTATGATAAAGAATATGAACATGAAGATTCACAAAATTTTGTACAGTAGTTAAAGAGATATTGGTAGATAATGGAACTATACATCAAGCGCCTTTTTTCCATGACAGAGCATTTAATAGAAATAATAAAAAAAATCGTCAGACATAGGTCTTACCTCAGGAACCCAAACATCGAGTACATAACAATCTCCATTCAAACAGTTATTGTTCCATAATGAATTATACATTAAGCCCCCTTTTTCCATGACATTGAATTTCATTGAATAAAAACAAATAATGATTGTCTGTGGCTTATGATAAACAGTAATAAAAGGAAACATAGGTCTTACCTCAGGAACCCAAACATCGAACACATAACTATTTGCATTCAAATGTTGGTTCTGGTTAATTTCTTTCAACCAGCTGTGAAATGTCAAAACAATACTCTCAACCTAAAAGAGAAATACAGACTGTTAATTTTTTGCAAGATGACAAAAAAAAATCAAGCATGAGCCATGCTCTGTGAAAAGGGGGCTTAATTATCTGCGAAACGCATCGACCCAGGTAAGCCTGCGCAGGCTGACCTAGGCCAAACTTTTCGCTATTTGTTGAATTTCTGTATGTCAAAGGACCAGCCTATCACATGATCTAGACAGTTGTTCCGAAAAATGAATTTTATGAATCCATAATAACATGACAACTTGCTTGGTATCATCCATCACGGAGATGTATTAAGCCCCCTTTTGCAATAGCATGGCTCATATGTATATGATACTCAAAACTGTGGGTCAAATGATCAGATTTGTCTCTGAAAAGGTAGATGATCACGTGTAAACAGGAGAAAATGCTGGTTATCAAATAACATACACAATGTGGGGCAAATACTGCTTTCTGTCTTTGAAATGGCAGAAACACTGTGAGAAAAGGAAAAAAAGCTGGTCAATTTCTGTCCTTTATTCAGGGTATAGAATTCCAACATTCAGATATTCAGATAAGTCACTTGGCAAGTAGACTTACATAGTTAGGCAAACGAATCATTGGAACTACCTTTGAAATGGTTGAAAGCGTTCTGGTAAGGAGAAAACGCATGTCACCAGCATTTCTTTCCTTTTCCCAAAATATTTTCAAATGCCTTCTTTTTTTCTGAATCATGAAATAATGGGAGTGTTTGGTAAAGGGTAACGCTTCATTCAAAATGAACGCATAACTCATCATCATCATCATCATCATCATCATGGATAGTACATGACCTGTAACCAGCATTTTCCTGTTTTAACCCTTTACCAAACAATACTGGATTTTCATGACCCTGAGAAAGAGGGCTTTTGAAAACACTGTGGGAAAATGAGAAAATGCTGGTAACCAGCATTTTCTCCTTTTTCCACAATGTTTTCAGCTCTATCAGAGAGATTAAGCTTATTTGTACCAAAGTTGAATTTGTCGTCTACAAACTGGTTGAGTGCAAAATTTTCTCTCTGTGATGCATAATACCAATCATGCCATCACATAATCATGAATCCAAAATAGTCACATTTTTATCAACTGACTCTATCGAGAAGTAGACTGGTCCTTGGACATGCAGAAGACTGACCAATAGTGAAAAGTTTTGGCCTAGGTCAGCCTAGGTCAGCCTGCGCAGGCTGACCTGGGTCGATACGTTTCGCAAATGCATTAAGCCCCTTTTTCACAGAGCATGGCTCAAATACATTTTCTATCAATTGTAATCTGTGCAACCTTGCAACCGTCAGGGGCAACATTTGGTATGAAGATGCATGAATTACTATAGTTTCTTAAATAAAGATGAAATAGGTTTGATTTTGTTCGTATTGGAGTTTAACACCATTTTAACAGCTTAGGTCATATCATGGCTGTCAGTGCACCTACGCATGTGTTTTCTGGCTTTCTCACACCAGTGCTGACAAAACTTTATTTTCAAGTCACTGACTAGTATTCTCACATGCATCAGAGGTGAGAGGTAAAAATCCGCCAGAAGGACAGGTTGCCTCAACCAGGTATCAAACCTGTAACCACCATGTCATGAGTCAGCTACACTAACCACTGAGCTACCTGGGCTGGCAAAATGGGCTTGAAACTGGCTGAAAACAAGTATAGATGTTTCTTCAAGTTCTACTCAAAACAAAACATACCTGATCATCGTCATCTATGGGGCCAAACCCTCTGTGTTTAAGGTACAGCCTCTCTCTAGCAGTTCCACTCAGAAAGATCTTGTGTGCCTCACTTTTTGTCTTACCCTTAAATATTTTCAACAGATGTTCCTGAGCAAGAAAAAAAAAAAAAAAAACATCAAAATCAAATAACTTTTCATCCTGTATTAAGCAAGTGACTGAGGGGTACTCAAAATATGGAGGATTAATACTTTACCACAAAATCCCAAGTATTAACAACCCTGAAAAGGAAGGCTTATGAAAATATTGTGGGAAAAGGAGTAACTGCCAGTATCAAAAACAGAAATCACTATTCAAGCTATAATTTTGTTGTCTGCAAATGTTTTGAATTTGTCCAGTCAAAAGTTTTGTAGTTTGGTAAAGCGTTAAAAATACAAAAAAAATATAAACCAACCAAATTAAGGTAAAACCTCCTTAACCCTTTCCCAAACAAGCCCTGGTTTTCACAAGTCTTTTAAAAAAAAATGTGGGAAAAGGAGAAATTGCTCATAACGAGCAATTTCTCCTTTTCCCACAGTGTCTTCTACCCTTTTTGAGACCTTTCTGCCATTTTCATCAAATTTAAAATTGTTGTCTGCAAACTCTTTCATTTTGGACCAGTCCAAAATTTGTCGTTTGGGAAAGGGTTAAAATGTTCTTCATTCCCTAATAACATTGGTCTCTGCTGAAGAAAAACATAACGAATTTAATAGCCACCTAGCATCAAATTAGAACTAAAGTTATAACACTGGACTCCTGTCACTTCAAAGTTGGCCAGACACCAAAACAAGAGCCTGCATGCAAGTGCCAACCCTTGGCTGCATTTGCCTGATTTTCAGGGAGAATTCTCAGTGGAAAAATACTTTGATGGTTACCTGCTACTGTTGTATAGGTTCCCGTTTTGATAAATAACAACTTGTCCAAATTTGAAGTACCAGTACATATCTTCAGTAATAACAGAAATATTATATTAAAAACTTTTTGCACGACGACACATATGACACCAGGGCTATGAATTAGCTTGACATTTCCTTCAAAAACAGCCAAGCTACCAAAAGTCAAGAAAAAGGAATTTGAGACTGTAATTTTGCTGGTAGTGTATTCCTGGAATTGATTTATTTGTAGAAGGCCCAACCTCAAAAACAAATCTTTTCCCACAATATTTTCTACTCTTTACCACACAATCCCGAGTTTTAACAACCTTGCAGGAAAAGGCTTCTGAAAAGCTTGTGCAAGAAAGAAGAAAATCCTGGTACCCAGCTTTTTCTCCTTTTCCCACAATGTTTTTTAACCCTGTCAAAGACAGAAATCATCATATGAGCTACAGTGAATTTTTCATCTGCAAATGTTTTCAATTTGGCTGTGTCCAAAATTTTGTTGTATCGTAAAGATTTAAAACACAAATTCCATCAATGTAGCCACTTCTTTTCATTTGTTGTCAGTAATTCTTTTCAAACTGGAGAAGTAAAAATAATTTGTAATCTGGTCATGAGTGAACTTTCTACCACATGACGAAAATGCAGACTTGTCCAAACTGAAAGCATTTGCAGATGACAATTTAAGTGTAGCTCAAATATTGAATTTTGTCACCGATAGAGTAGAAAACATTGTGGGAAAAGGAGAAAATGCTAGTTACTAGCATTTTCTCCTTTTCCCACACAGTTTTCAAAAGGCTTCTTCCTCAGGGTCATTAAAACTTAAACTTGGGATTGTGTGGTAAAGAGTTAACATGCCAAACAATTAAAATGGATTTTTTAGTGACAGTAAAAGTGACCCCAACATTGTATAAACTCTTTACCACACAATCCCGAGTTTTAACGACCCTGAGAGAGAGGTCTTTTGGAAATATTGTGGGAAAAGGAGAAAATGCTGGTTACCAGCATTTTCTCCTTTTCCCACAATGTTTTCTACCCTATTCAAAACAAATTTCAATGTTTGGGTCACATTTATTTTGTCATCTTCAAATGCTTTCAATGTGGACTGGTCTAAAATTTTGTTGTTTGGTAAAGAGTTAAAGTGCAGCGTAGATACTAATCTGTGATATCCGATATTGACCTACACTTTCCACGAAGTTAAAGAAAAGCAAATTACAATGGAGCCATGCCCTGTGAAAAAGTGGTTTAATGCATCTGCATAAGTATTGACCCATGTCAGGCTGCAAAGTGCATGCAGGCTGACATGGGCTGAAGTTTAATACTATTTGTAAATTTCCTGCATGTCAATTGAAAAGGATTTTGTGAATCCATAGATATATCATAATTTGCTTGGTATAATGAGATGCATTTAACACCCTTTCCACAGAGCATGACTAAGTTTCAATTTGCTGTAAGGTTTAACTCTTTACCAAATGATAAGATTTTAGACTAGTCCAAATTGAAAGCATTTGCAGACAACAAAATAAATGTGACTCAAAAATTGAAATTTGTTTTGGGAAGGGTAGAAAACATTGTGGGAAAAGGAGAAAATGCTGGTCATCAGCATTTTCTCCTTTTCCCACAATGTTTTCAGAAGGCTTCTTCCTCAGGATCGTTAAAACTCGAGATTGTGTGGTAAAGAGTTAAAAACTTCTACAAGATCTCAGGCAGCCCACACAAAGATACAGGGTTTTGTCTACTTACCTTGCATTCGCTTGATAAAAGAAATTTGGTCAAGTCTCGAGTCTTTTCTTTCAATTTTTCTTTTCTGAAATAAACAAATAATTCTAAAACTCCATTTTTTTTTTTTAATATTCTATGAGAAACACCATGACACAAAAGAATTCAATACAAATCTTATCATTTGAACACGGATTCAGTTTTAAAATCATCAAAAGTGAAAGTTATAGGTTTCTTAACTCGTTATTGCACAAAGCCGCCTATTACCGACAAAATTCTACTTTTTTTGTTCAAATGGAAAACATTTACAGACAACATATTAAATGAGACTCAAGTAAAGGCATTTGTCTTTAAAAGGTAAGAAAACATTTTGGGAAAAGAAGAAAATGCTAGTTTCCAGCATTTTCTTCTTTTCTCACTATATTTTCAAAAGCCTTCTTTCTAAGGAATGCTAAAACTCTGAATTATGTGGTGAAGGGTTAAACTGCTAGATAAATCAAACGGAAAATTCTACGCAATAAAGGAAAATTCTACGCAATAAATGAAAAGAGAAAATATTGCAATTCCGAAGTTCCTTTAACCGATGAAAATTTCATTACTTCTATTTCATCATTTCTAACAGTGTAGATCCAAGATCACACAGCATTTTCCATGCAGCCTGATCTTAATCTACACTCTCTGTTAATCCGTAACCCTTTACCACACATTCCCCACTTTTAACGACCCTGAAGAAAAAGCCTTTTGAAAACATTGTGAGAAAAGGAGAAAATGCTGGTAACCAGCATTTTCTCCTTTTCCCACAATGTTTTCTACCCTTCCCAAAACAAATTTCAATTTTTGAGCCACATTTAATTTGTCATCTGCAGATGCTTTCAATTTGGACCAGTCCAAAATTTTGTCGTTTAGTAAAGAGTTAACCAAACAATCCTGAGGTAAAAGGCCTTTGAAAACAACGTGGGAAAAAGAGGAAATGCTGGAAACCCCCATTTTCTCCTTTTCTCTAAATGTTTTCCATCTTTTTTTTTTTTCTTTTTGCGAATGCTGTAACAATGGACAAGTCCAAAATTTAATAGCTCCGTTCAGATTCCCACTTGCCAGCCCCAGGGTCCATACAATAAACAATTTTTTCCTACAAGTAAAAAATACAGTCTTACTACAACTGAGGAGACTATCTGGTCATACTGTATAACCCAGACATCTGTAGAACTAAGACACTGTGTAATTCAAAGATCAGACTGTATGGCCTCTGCAGTGTGACCTTTAACTCTTTACTACACAGCAAAGTTTCTGACTTGTCCAAATTGAAAGCATTTGCAGATGACAAACCAAATTTGGCTCAAATGATAAAACCTGTATCTGAAAGAGCAGAAAACATTGTGGGAAAAGGAGAAAATGCTGGTTACCAGCAGTTTCTCCTTTTCCCACAATGTTTTCAATAGTCATCAGGGTCATTAAAAGTTGGGCTTGTGTGGTATAGGGTTAATCTATGCCTATCAGCAAAATCTATAACATCCATAGCAGCAAAAGACTTAGAGAGCAAAGAACCATAGATTCCATCATTTGAGCCATATTTCATTTGATGTATGCAAAATGATATCACAATTGACAAGTCTTTAATGTTCCTATCATAAAAAGCCAAGCTCCACAGCGCAGTCCGTAGTGGGTAGGAGGTTGCGGGTTCAAATCCTTGGCTCGGTGAATTTCTTTCAGAAGACTGATAAGTCATTGCGACAGAATTCATTCCTCCCTTACCGCTGATCATTGTTTTGATGTGTATGTGGAAAGCAGCCGGTAGCTTGCAAAGAATATTGTGCAAAGCACTGGTTAATGAAATTCCACGAAAGTATTGACAGGTGCATTGGCCATCACAACTAGAGCTATCACTAAACGTGATCATACCCCCCAACAGCTCCTTGTCACAAAACAGATTAATGTCACAGGAATGCAAAATAAGTGACTGGAGAGTCAATTATACCAGAGCTATCACTGAAGGTGATGAATATCCTGCAATGGCTTCTTGCCAAAGAATTACTCTTTGTTACAGACTGAAGACTTGGAGAGAATAAAACTTACTTGATACATTTTTTTTTTACCAGTTGGACAAATTGAGACTGGTTTAAATGAAAAGGTTTTGCAGACAACAAATGTCTTTTCATGCAATGTTTTTGACCAGACTCTACATCTTACTTATACAGTACGGAAACTAACGAAAGCAACCTCCAAACCGAATCACTCTTGGAAATTTTATTTAATTAACTAAGAACAATTTATGATATGCACATCTTTGCTGAGTGCAAAGTCTATCCATGAAGTTTGAAAGAAATTTGTCCAGAATCATCAAAGGGCCATAACTCCATGAAACCTAAATAAACCATAACCAAAATAGGATATGCACATCTCTGCTTGATACTGAGTCTATTTGTGTAGTTTGAACCAAATCTGTCCAATAGTTGATGAGAAAAAGAGCGGACAAGAAATTTCATGAAAGGGCCATAACTCAGTGAAAAATCAATGAACCATAACCAACATTTCATATGCACATCTCTGCTTGATACTGAGTTTACCTGTGAAGTTTGAATAAAATTCATCCAGTAGTTTATGAGAAATAGAGCGGACAAAAAGCTACAGACCGACAGACCGACCGACGGACGGACGGACCGACCGACAAGCTGACTCCTATATACCCCCCAAACAGAGTTTTGGGGGGTATAATGAAACTCAAATGACGTTGAAAATGGTGTTAAATACCATACAAATAAACAAATCTTATCATCAAGAGTACTCAGTATTTACATTTTCAACTTATCAAGCCAAAACAAGGTACCTCAAAAGTCCTTTTTTAGAAAGTCCTCTGTCTTTCTTCACTGGTTCTATTTCTGCTTCAATATCAGTAATAAATCCCCTGCTGTCTGATTCTGGATGCTGTTCTTTCTCTTCTTCTTCACTTTCTTTTCTTGTTTCATCCACTTCTTCAGCTATACCTACATTTCAGCATTTGGAAGTATTAACCCATAGGGTGCTGAATTTATGAAATGGACCTTTTCAATGAAGAAAAACATCCACAATACTGTACATTTCATGGCTGTTTTAGCCAGAAGATGTAGGGAAGTAGCTGACAGTGTAGATCAAAGATCAGACTGCACATTCTGTGCAGTCTGATCTCGATCTACACTGTCAGCAAAAACAACTTAAGTTGATCCCAGCACTTTAAGGGATAACATTTTACAACACAATCCTGATAAAGAAAACCTTCAAAAACATTGCAGGAAAAGGAGAAAATGCTAGTAACCAGCATTTTCTTTATTTCCCATGATGCTACCCTTTCATAGACAACTTACATTAGTTATGCTGTAAATGATTTGTAATCTGCAAATGCTTTGAATCTGGCAATGTCTAAAATGCTGTCATTTGGTTGAGAGTTAATTAACTTATTACTATACAGAACAATGACTTTATGATGTCTGTGCTGTAGAGAACATGGTGGAATAAGGGTGCATTTGGAAATTGACAGACATTTCAGCATTTCTTACTATTAGTGAAATTATCACTATATAAATGAGCCATGCTCTCTGAAAAAAGGGGCTAAATGCATCTGCGAAAAGTATTGGCCCACGTCAGCCTTTGCAGTCCGCGCAGGCTGACCTGGGCCGACACTTTTGGTTAATGGTTAATTTTCTGTATGTCAAAGGACGATTCTACCTCATGATTAAGGCATTTGTTTGACAAAAATGGATTTTATGGATCCATCATCATGCGATGACTTGCTTGGTATCATGCATCACAGGGATGCATTAAGCCCTCTTTTGCCAGATCATGGCTCATTTGAAAACTCATGTCCATCACAAATATGACTTTTCAATGCCACAATAGCTCAGATGGTACACCAGGAGATTTATGAATGTCAAATCTCTGGCCACTTTAGGGTGAGGGTTTAATCCCCATGGGTGGCCACCAAAAAAAGACTATAAAGCCTTTCAGATGAGTCAAACAAGCAACGTCCCATATGACAGTGCTATACACAATGCAAGCTAAAGAACCAAGCTTTACTTAGGATGGGTTTTGACCAGTATCTTGCACTATCTTCCATAACATAACTATCAGTCTTCTGGGAGGTTGCCCATATGGGCAACCAGGAGCGATGATTACTAAATGAAAATCAAATCTGCAACAGGCACTTTTGGGAACATGGTAGAGAAGGGGAAGGAAGCGATTGGAAAAGAAGCAATTGTTTTTATGTAGCATTTGCCTTCTTTTGCCACAACAGAATATAGTCTGATCTTGGATTTACACAGCTGCTACTTTGTCGGACATTCAGACAAAAGCACCATTGAAATTTGAATAGTTTGCTTCTTCTGTCCTGATTGAAAAAGTCAATTCCATTTACCGTTTACCACACCGTCCTGAGTTTTAACAACCCTGAGGGAGAAGGCTATGGAAAACATTGTGGAAAACAATGTTTTCTACCCTTTCAAAGACAAATTCCATCATTTGAGCCATATACAATTTGGTATCTACAAAAACTAGGCCTAGTCCTGTGTAAAGCTAACAGATATTTCTTTTGCAAGGTGTACACTATAATTAGGAACATAGATACCAATAATTCTTATTACATTAGTGAAACTCAAGTTAAAGGGGTTTTTAGACCTACCACCATGACCATGCGTAAACAACAATTGATTGCATCATATTTGAAGTACATTATATAACAATCAAACACTGCTTTCTGTACTAACAGGGGCACATGTCACTGTGATGCAGAGTCTTATAAGTACATTAACTCTTTACCACACATATCCCGACTTTTAACGACCCTGTGAAAGAAACCTTTGGAAAACCTTGTGGGAAAAGGAGAAAATGCTGGTAACCAGCATTTTCTCTTTTTCCCACAATGTTTTCTACCCTTCCCAAAACAAACTTCAATTTTTCAATCACATTTATTTTGTCATCTGCAAATGCTTTCAATTTCGACCAGTCTAAAATTTTGTCATTTGGTAAAGTGTTCAGGCTCATTTTCTTTTCCCATTATGCATTATTTAACGATTTGGCTTCATTACAGGTACCCTGTAGGTTGAAGTAAATTTGCACTTTGTTGTAAGAATTGTTGATTTTCTTACCAAATACGGGTATGCACAGGGAAGCTAATTGAGAGATAACTCCTATGAGACTGGCAATAATAAGAATACTTGTGCTTCTTACCCTCTTCTTTAAAAAAGGACCAATCATCCTCAAGCTGCTTTAATGCTGTTTTCTGTAAAAATTCATCAACCCGTTGTACACAGGCATTGAAAAAGGCATAATCTTCCTTCGGTAGATGTCTGGAATCAGCCTAGAACAATGTAAGTTTGAGGATAAAAAAAGAAGATACAAAACTGTGTGCAGGCTGATCTTGGCTCTAAACAACCATAATCTTTCTTTTTTTTTAATTCTTGCCCTAGGACCCATGAAACTGATGTATGCAGATCTTTTATCGCATTACCATGACCTTTTAGATCCTAGCAATAAAACTTTTTTGAGAGCATTGAAGGGAAAGGCGCAAATGCTTTCTGACAGCCTTGAGTGGTACTAACTCCTTATCAAATAAAAAAATTTTACACTGGTCCAAATTCAAAGCTTTTGGAGAAGACAAATCAATTACTGATCTAAAGGTATGTTTTCTCTGTGAAAGGATACAAAACATTGTGAGAAAATTGAAAGTTAAGAACTTGTCAGAGTTTGAAGTAAATATCTTTAGTAATAACAGAGATACGATAAACTGTCAAAGTTTTTGAATGACAAAATAAATGATAACACCAGGGCTATGACATTAACTCGATGTTCTTAAAAAAACAGCTCAGCTAAAAAGGGATGGTAACCAGCATTTTCTCCTTTATCAACAATCTCTTCTACCTTTTCAAAAACAAATCTCATCATTTGAGTCCTATTCTATTTCTCTCCAGAAAACTGTTTCAATTTTGCCAAATCTAAAATTTGGTAAAAAGTTCAGCACAAATGGCTGTGAAATAGTTAACCCTTTTTCCAAACAACGAAATTCTGGACTGGACCAAATTGAAAGCATTTGCAGACAACAAATTAAATGTGGCTCAAACGTTTATTTCTGTCTTTGACAGGGTAGAAAACATTGTGGGGAAAAGGAGAAAATCCTGGTAACCAGCATTTTCTCCTTTTCCCACAATATTTTCAAAACGCTTTTTCCACAGGTTATTAAAAGGTGGCATTGTACAAGGTTAAGCTCGGTTTAATATTTAAACCATGTGTAATCAAAATTTAAGAAGAAAGGAAAAGTTGTTTATATTTTTCAAATGGCAGAAAGTTTTCAGAAACACCTGAAATGACTTTTCACAACAGAAAAAAAAAATGTAAAAGAAATCTGTATTACCATAATATCTGTCTTTCTTGGGTCAAAGTACGAAAACACAGTTTTGCCCATATTCATAGTGAACCTGAAAAAAAAAATATTTCAATACAAGAACTGTTAAATGAACCAACAGATACTGATATTCACCTCTTTATCTTGGGTGGTTAGTATCTCATTCAAACATAAAAGTGCTGTCAGTAGAGAAGAAAATATTAACCCTTAAGCTGCTAACCGCGACCCACTGACCTTTTGCGGACAGTGCAGATCAAGATCAGACTGCACAGAATGTGCAGTCTGATCTTTGATCTACACTGTCCAATACGGTATGTTCTTTCCAGTGAAATTAACTTTGAAACCGCAATGTTCAGGCTTTTAGTATTGAGTAGAAATTTCTGTTTCATTTATTCAGCAGCTTAAGTGTTAAAAGACACTGATGCTAGTCAATGAACTTTTTTTACCTGCAATTTACTATTAACACTATAATTCCCTTGTAATGTTTGCAATCCTTTTATGTTGATATTTAAATGTTGAATGTGGATTTTTCATGATTTAATGTTGCTATTTCACTTTTACTTTCTCAAATGTTTAGAAAAACAGACTGCTGCTCAATGGAAAAGCCATCTCCTGGGGGTAATAATTTGACACTAAAACAAACAACAAAATTTAAGACTAATCCAAAAGGAAAACATTTGCAGAAAACAAATTCATTTGGCTGGTTATCCGCATTTTCTCCCTTTCTCATTTGGCTGGTTACCAGCATTTTCTCCCTTCCTCATTAGGCTGGTTACCAGCATTTTCTCCCTTTCTCAAACTGTTTTCTACCCTTGCAAAACCAGATTTAACTTGTCCTCTACAATATGAAATTTATGAAAGTTTAGTCATCTCTGTTGCAGAGTTGGATATTTCTGTAGTGTGTGTAGAGAGTCTAACCATTCTGAAGCAACCATACAAGACAAATAAAACCTGAGTCTGTATTCATCCACCATTCATTATATCCTTCGTCTAATTCTCAAGAATTTGCTAAATTTCTAAGTAACACAACTCCTGGAGGGCTAAACAAAATGGTTTTGCCATTCAGAAGTTGTATTACTTTCTTAATCTAGAATAAGACTAAGAATGCAATTTAGAATGGTTGGTGAATATGGGCCCAAAACATCTTAACTCTTTACAAAACAACAATAATTTTAGACTCATCTAAATTGAAAACAATTGGAGACGACAAAATAAATGTGACTGAAATACTGAAATTTGTTTTGGGAAAGGTAGAAAACATTGTGGGAAAAGGAGAAAATGCTGGTTACCAGCATTTTCTCCTTTTCCCACAATGCTTTCAAAAGGCTTCTTTCTCAGGGTCATTAAAAGTCCGTATTGTGTGGTAAAGCGTTAAGACAACTGGCTTTTTGACACAGACTCATTACAGATTATGTTTGAGAACTTAATATGAGCCATGCTCTGTGGAAACAAGACTTAAAGCATCTGCAAAAGGTATTGACCCATGTCAGCCTGTGCAGTCTGCACAGGCAGACATGGTTTAAAACTTTTTGCTATTGTCAATTTCCCGCATGTCCAAGGACATTCTACCCCGGGACTCAGCCTGTTGTCAGACAAAATGGATTTTATAGACCCATAATTATGCGATGACTTGCTTGGTATAATGCATTATCGAGATACATTAGCCCCCCCCTTTTGCCAGAACATGGCTTATATATTTATATATTGTAACTGCTTAGTACTGCTACAGGTGGTTGCTTAATACAAGTGGTGTTTTTACCCCGTATTGACTTACCACTTAGCACAAAATCCTGAGTTTTAACGACCCTGAAGAAGAAACCTTTTGACAACATTGTGGGAAAAGGAGAAAATGCTGGTAACCAGCATTTTCTCCTTTCCCACAATGTTTTCTACCATTTCAAAGGCAAAATTCCCCATTCAAGTCACATTTAAATTGTCGTCTGCAAATGCTCTCAATTTGGACTGGTCTACATTTTTCTCGTGTGGTAAAGAGTTAACAAGATCACATATCTACTTACTGTGAAACTGGTTCATCCTCTGGTTGAAAGAGTACCAGGGTCACTCTCCTTTTTTTCTTATAGACAAATTTGACCTGATAATAAAACCATTTCAAGCTGAGGTAAAAGCACATAGATTTAACTCTTTACCACATGTCAAAATTTTAGACTGGTCCAAATTCAAAGCATTTGCAAACAACAAATTAAATGTGGCTCAAATGATTGGATTTGTTTCTGAAAGGTTAGAAAACATTGCAGGAAAAGGAGAAAATGCTGGTTACCAACATTTTCTCCTTTTCCCGCAATGTTTTCTAAAGGCTTTTTCTTCAGGGTCATTAAAACTCAGGATTGTTTGGTAAAGGGTTAAATCATGCTCTGTTAAAAGAGGGTTCAGTGTATCTGCAAAAAGTACCCATTAGCCTGTGTAGTCCATGCTGGGTCGAAACTTTCTGCTACTGGTGACTGTTCTGTATGTCAAATGACCATTCTAACTTACGATACAGTTGCTTTTTGTACAAACTGATCCATATCGTGGGACAACTTATTATAATTGCATTATACCCTTATTTCCCACAAGGCCCTCTGTTTTTTTTTTTTTTTTGTTTTTTTTTTACAAAGATAACTATATAGCCAACGGCCTAGGCTATGGATGCTTGATTTTCAATGAAAATTCTAGGTCAAAAATGGGGCATAACTCTGTAAAAAATACTTTGATCGTTACCAGCCCTTGTTGCATAGGTTCCCCATTGATAATTAACAACTTGTCCAAGTTTGAAGCAAATATCTGCAATACTAACTTAGATATTATTAAATGTCAAAGTTTTTGCATGATCACACAGATGGTGACACAGATGACAACAATGCCCGGCCTACAACAATACCTAAGACAATACCTCAATGTTTTCTTGAAAAACAGCCAAGCTAAAAACGAAATTAAATACCATAATACAATTATTCCATTGCAAGTTTAACTTAACCCTTTCCCAAATGACAAATTTTGGACTGGTCCAAATTGAAAGAGTTTGCAGATGACAATTTTAAATTTGATGAAAATGGCAGAGAGTTCTCACAAAGGGCAGAAAACACTGTGGGAAAATGAGAAATTGCTCGTTACGAGCAATTTCTCCTTTTCCCACAGTGTTTTCAAAAGACTTGTACTGCAGACACGTGAAAACCAGGGCTTGTTTGGGAAAGGGTTAAAGAATCAAATACGATTCAAAACATTGCATATTTTGGCTAGCAGCCTCTTTCAAGAAATACACATATTCTTTATTGTAATAATAACATTTTGTCTTTTTTTAAAAGCCATTTGCCTAAATATTAAAAAAGCAAATTTAAATAAATAGAAAATGAAATTTGTGGTGATATTTGGATAAAAACAGTCTTTGTTAATCTTAACCCTTTACCATACAATCCCATGTATTAACGACCCTATGAAAGAAGCCTAGTTACCAGCATTTTCTCCTTTTCCAACAATGTTTTCTACCCTATCCAAAACAGAAATCATCATTTTAGCTACATTTAATTTGTCGTCTGAAAATCCTTTCAATTTGGACCAGTCTAAAATTTTGTCGTTTGGTAACGAGTTAAGCCAAACCAGCATTTCCTCCTTTTCCCAAATGATTTTTATACTATCACAGACAAAATTCACCATTTGAGCAATAGTTAACTTGTCATCTGCACATGCTTTCAATTTTGATCCGTCTAAAACTTTGTTGTTTGGTAAAGCCTTAAAGACTATTCTAAGGAGAACCCACAACATAGGTTTGAGAATCTAAACAATGAGATTACAAACATCTATCTGCACCTCTGATTGTAAAAGTGATTTGTAATACATAAATCTACTCACAATAGCTGGTAAGAAAAGTCCTTTTTTCCATTTCACCCAAACTAAATCTCTCTCATGTAAAGAATTTGCTAAATGAAAAAAGAAAGTCAATATTAGTAAATCATCAGGAAAAAAAAAAAAAAAAACTATAAAGCTGGAACATACATATGAATCATGCTCTGGAAAATGGGGGCTTAATGCATACCCATGATGTATTATACCACAGAGATGCATGATACCAAGCAAGTCATCATATAATAATGGATCCATAATGGCCACTTTTTTTTTTTTTTTTTTACCGACTTAGTCATAATTAATTTCATAAAAATCGACGAAGTCTTTCCCTTGTGATGACATTGAGATTATAGCTGCTGTTTTATATAATTTAGTCAGTATATATATAAATCTGCTGTTTCAAATAATTATTAATTTATATAAATCTGCTGTTTTAAATAATTATTAAGACTGAAAAGGCAGTTTGAAGGGTCTATGGGTGGAAGATGCACCTGTAACCTATCCATGCTTTGCTGGAGTTTCTTTTACCAGTGCTTCCGAAACATTCTTTCACAGCTACTGGCTGCTTTCCCACATAGACATTTTTGAGACAGTGTTCAACAATGAGAGAGAAATGAATCCTGTTCCAATGAAATTATCTTTCTTCAAAAAGAATTAGGCCAAGCTAGGAGTCAAGCCAGCGACCCATTCATTACAAGCCCTGTATGATACCTTCTGAGCTACTGGTCTCCACCTTTAGACGTGCTTTGATAGCTCAAGAAGACAGACAACATGCATCACCCACAAAAATGTCTTTGTAAATAAATATACACAAGCCACCATCTGGCAAAAGGGCATTTAATGCATCTCTGTGCTGCACTATACGGATCTGTCAAAGCCGTTTTGTCTGACAACCGACTCAATTATGAGGTAGACTGTTCCTTTGACAAGCACAAAATCGACAACTTGCAAAAACTTTCGACACAGGTCGGTCTGCTCCGACTGCACAGGCAGACCTGGGTCAATACTTTCTGCAGATACATTTGACCCAATTTTCACAGAGCATGGCTTATATACACAATAGTGACTTCGTAGATAACTTTTTAACTCTTTACCAAACGACAAAATTTTAGACTAGTCCAAATTCAAAGCAGTTGCAGATAACAACTGATTGATTTTATGGTGTTTAATGCCGTTTTCAACATTATTTCAAATATATATCACGGCGGCCAGTGCACCTATCCATGCTTTCCTGGAGTTTCTTTTACCAGCACTCCGCACAATTTTCTTTCCAAGCCACTGGCTGCTTTCCCACATAGGCATCATCGAAACAATGGTCAGCAGTGAGAGAGGAATGAATCCTGTCACAATGACCATCTTTAATCCTCGGAAAGAAATTGGCCAAGCTGGGGATCAAACCAGCGACCTCCTGTTCTCAAGTCCTGTATGCTACCAACTGAGCTACGGGGCTCGGCTGTAGATAACAAAATATGTGCGACTGAAAAATTAAAAATTTGTCTTGGGAAGGGTAGAAAACATTGTGGGAAATGGAGAAAATGCTGGTTACCAGCATTTTCTCCTTTTCCCACAATGTTTTTGAAAGACTTCTTTCTCAGGGTCGTTAAAAGTCGTGATTGTGTGGTAAAGAGTTAAAGGATCAATTCTTTATGAACCCTAATAGTGCTTAATAAATCAAATGGACATCCTCAGTCTGAGCTCAGGATGCAACTATTGCAATTTCAAGGCTGTATTTGTCAGAATATCTGTCAAAAAAGGGGTCAGTGTAGATCCACAATCAAACCAACATTCTCTGTAGCCTAATCTTGATCTTCCTTGTCCACGTAAGTAATTAAGTCCGGGTTCAGGGCTACATGTACAAGGCTTAAAAGCATAACTGGAGGAGTATGCAAAAAAAAATGCACAGGTAGCGTGATACATCAATGCATGTCCACAGACAGATGGACAAACAGAAACAGACAGACAAATATATGTACAGGCTGATTCCACGACTGTACCCTCAAAAGCAGTCATTTTGTGAGGGTATGTGATAGGAAAACTATTAAATATTTTGGCTTACTGTAACCCTGGGGTGTCAATCCTTCTGGTAAATCTTCGTCTGAGTCAGTCATTTCCTCGCTGTCCATAGAAGGGCTGTGAATATAAATGAGCAATGCTCTATGAAAAGGGGGCTTAATGCATCTGCGAAACGTATCAACCCAGGTCAGCCTGCGCAGTCCACACAGGCTGACCTGGGCCAAAACTTTTCACTGTTGGTCAATTTTCTATGTGTCAAAGGACCATTCTACCTCCTAATTGAAGTTGGTTGTTAAAAGAAGTGGCTATTATGGATCCATTAGTATGTGATTTTCAATCTGATGCATTCCCTACCTCCAGCAACGAATGTATTACATACACATGAATATGATACACTTTGAAAACATCAGTGTAAAATATAGATAGTTTACATGAAACAAGATTAAATACATGAATGATGGGCTTCTATCTTAAAAGGTAGGAACTTTGAGTTTGATGGAAAAAGCGGAGAAAGGTTACAACACCTCCCCCCCCCCCCCCCCCCCATTAACACTGTTCCAGCTTTTTTCTAACTGTGACTGGACTTTCCTCATGGCCAATACATTGATCAAATTGAAATTTTTATACATCACTGTAATAAAATTAACAACATTAATACAATCCTTATACATGGATCCCTTGCAATAAGATAAACTGACTTCCTTGGTTGTTAAGGGCTCCTGAACAACCATAGTAAATATATACAGCAGGGTGCCCAATCACGTACTGCAGTACGTAATTCACGTTCAAATTCTACTCCGCGCGTACAAATCTTTTGTGCTTACGTGCATGCACGCACTGTCAAAAGTATGCACGTACAATTAGGAAAGTAATTACGTAAACTGCACGTACAAATTCGATACCGTTTCGTATTGCATGCCAAACAAACAAAGCGAAAGTAGTTTTCCTGGTAAGTGGGTACCACGCTTTATCCTCAATATAGAGCGGGTTACCAAATATTTTCACTATATATATTTTGCGGCTCCCTCGTCTGTCTGAATAATTTTCGCTACGATTTTTAAGGTGTCAAAATCTACAAGTAAAGGAAATCTGGTAATTAATTTTCAGTAAGAAATTAAAATCATTTAATTATATTATGATGCGCAGTGATTGTTAAAAACACATTTTTTGACATATGGAAGCCGAAACCCCGAGCCGCAAATTAAACGTGTAATTTCCATATGTATGGCGTCTGCTGCAGAAAAAATGTCACCACAACAAAAGCTGTTAATATATTTTACAGCGGTAAGATCTGAGAAAGGTAGGTTTACAAAGTGATTCTACCATTACGCATTTTGTTTTGTTTTGCCCTAACACGGCATGGCCTTTATTTGACAGAGTTTGAGCTTACAATGAGCCAATCGGCCTGCTCCTCTGTGATTTTAAAATAGCCAGATCTACGGACATCAACTTGGACAATGAGCATTAATCTGGCTACGCTTCCTTTTTAAAGCAGTTCTAATGTACTTCGAAACTTTTAGAAAGGAAATAAGGTGAAAAAATCTTTCGTGAAGGCGGTCGATTATCAAAACTCGCCGTGTTTGGCTTTTAAACCCTGATCGATGTTGCGATATCTAAGTATGTGAATGCCCTGGGGACATATGATGCATCGATATAATCACCAAATGCACGATTGATAATTTAATTAATATCCCATTCATTATGGTATAGGAGCTAGGGTGTTAAAATTCATTAATAAAACTGAAATGGCCAAAAGTTACTCTGAACCCCCTAATTTTTCTTTGTAACCCCAATTCAAAACCTAGGGGGTACAGTGTACCCCCAATTTTTTCTTTGTACCCCCAATTCAAAACCTGGAGGGTGCATGTACCCCCATATTGAAAACCCAGTGGGCATGTTGTACAGTATAGCAGACAGGTTATTTAAATCGTGCTGTCATGACTGTTTCTCTCGATAAAATTCCGGAAAATATTCCTTTTCATATGTTTCTGCCAATGACGAATTCTCGGTAAGAAATTTATGGATGCTTGAATTAATTTACACAAGGATATGTACAAAAAGTATGAATTTCACTGGATACGGGCAATGTAATAATTGTGTCAGCAAAATTTTGAACTTTAACCCTTTACCAGACGACAAACTTTTAGCCTTGTCCAAATTGAAAGCATTTGCAGACGACAATTTCAATGTGGCTCAAATGGTGCAATTTTTCTTTGATAGGGCAGAAAACTTTGTGGGAAAAGGAGAAAATGCTGGTTACCAGCATTTTCTCCTTTTCCCACAATGTTTTCAAAAGGCTTCTTTCCCAGGGGCGTCAAAAGGCGGCATTGTGCGGTAAAGGGTTAATGAGAAAGAATGAAAAACCTCAGTTTGCCTAAGAATAATAGAAATTATAGGCGCTTATGGTTTTCGTAAGGCTGGTTAAGTTGTCTCAACATCATATTCGTTCATGAATTACACTAAATTACAAGCAGTTTGATATATTTATAGATTGTCTGATTCAACAGAGGTGTGTAAGTCTAAGACAAGTTTCAATATCAAGTTAAGAGAAAATGGTTGCCCAATGATTTTAAAATGCGTTAAGCCTGCAGACTTGTTAATATCACTGACAACAGTTTGTTTTATCTAACGATATACTTAAGAAAGCGGGTGGTCGAGTGGATTACAGTGGCGATTTCATTTGCAATCAAACACACATCCTATCAGTCAACAGTTTACCAACATACCTTTTGAAATGGCAGATGTGCTAATCCACCTAAATATGGCTAAGTCAAAAGCTGATTTAATTAACAGAAGTCGCATTTTGAGCTGAACTTCCAAAACTGTACAATACAGAACTGAGTCTGTTTCATAACTAAAATCTACATGTACTTTTGGTAAAAAATACACATAAATGTGTTTAACCCTTTCCCAAACAACAAATCTTGGATTGGTCAAAATTGAAAGAGTTTGCAGACGACAATTTCAAGTTTGATGAAAATGGCAGGAAGTTCTCCAAAAGGGTAGAAAACACTGTGCCAAAAGGAGAAATTGCTCATTACGAGCAATTTCTCCTTTTCCCCTAGTGTTTTCAAAACACTTGTACTGCAGACACATGAAAACCAGGGCTTGTTTGGGAAAGGGTTAATAATATTTTATTGAACATAGTTTATTTTTATTTATATTTCATCATTTTTACCTTCGTTTTCCACTGTAAAACATTTTATGTCTCTTTCAGAGAATTTCTGCGGAAAAATAAAAATCTAGTATTAATGAATCCACTGCATAATGTAGCATTGATCAGAACTCTTTGCTCATGTCCCATTGTCAATCTCTATCATAATGAAAACTTGTAGCCTCTGTGTATAGCTTAAGTAAGCCGCACATGTTTGCAAAGCACATCTTTCAAACTTTTTCTTAAATTCATGTGTTGTAAACACAAATAATATTGCACTTCTCCAACATTAACAGTTGCTTAATTGGGAGCTGAAATAGCAGACAGCAAGGCTGCCCATATGGCCAAATAAATGCAATGACCTGATTCGTCAAATATCAATTTCCACGCATCAATGTATTACTTCACAAATCAACATTTTTCACTCCTAACAATCAAAATATACACACAATTCTGAAGCAACATGGTTTTACTAAATAGCAGTCTCTGCCTACACGGTCATATTTATTTATTGCCCATCCTCTTGGAAATGGAACGATGCCCCCCCCCTCCAGTTGAATAGAGAAAATATGGTACATGAAATTAGGCAAACCTTGTATTCTTTGGTATTGGTAAGGATATATTCAAAGCATCTAGACCTGTTTCTTTCCGAACTGGCTCCTCCTCTAACAGGTTCTCATGTAATTTACATCTCTGTTTTTTTACATTTGTTTTCTTCTCCTTTGTCATTCTCCTTTTTCTATGGTTGCTAACTTTTGGTGTAGATGACATGGTGGCAGTGTCCTTGTTTTTTAAGTTTGTTTCCTGATTATTGGTGCTATCAAAGGCCCAGTTCTGAATTGAGCAATTCGATTTCACTGAGTATTTGGTTTCATCATCTAATTCTTGTTTCTTTGTATCACATTCATTTTTTACCTGTGCTTGTCTGTTCCTTTTCTTGCTCCCTCTACCTTTATTATCCTTATTATTGGTGCTATCAAAGGCACAGTTCTCAATTGAGCAATTCGATTTCACTGAATCTCTGGTTTCATTATCTAATTCTTGTTTCTTTGTATCACATTCATTTTTTACTTGCGCTTGTCTGTTCCTTTTCTTGCTCTCTCTACCTTTAGAACAAGATCTTACAATACTGACTTGTTCTGCAAGACTTAAGGTTTTCTGTACATCCTGGCTTACAAGGGGAATTTCTTCTTCACACTTTTGTTCCGAGTTACACTCAGAAGACCCAGTGACACTTTTATATTTGACCTGTACATCTCCTGTCTTGCTTTCTCTGCTTTCAGAACAAGATCTTGAACAGTCAAATTGTTCCTCTACACTAAAGTCTGTCTTTTCATACTGAGTAACAACGGGAATTTCTTCTTCACGCTTCTCCAGTGAGTTACCTGTAGAAAAAAAAAAGTCTTTAACTCTTTACCAACGGCAAATTTTTGGACTGGACCAAATTCAAAGCATTCACAGACGACAAATTAAATGTTGCCAAAATGATAATTTTTTCTCTGATAGGATAGAAAACATTATGGGAAAAGGAGAAAATGCTGGTTACCTGCATTTTCTCCTTTTCCCACAATATTTTCAAAAGCCTTCTCTTTTAGGGTCGTTAAAAGTCGGGATATTGTGTGGTATAGGGTTAAAATGCACTCTGATCTGGATTCCAGTTTTTCAAAAGTTATATTCTGTAGACAAATTTTATCATCCAGCAGCAGTTCACCTTTGAAAACATGGAAGCAAAAGGAGAAATCATCTATAACTCATTCATAACAAGTAATATTTTCTTTCACAACAGTTTCTTCCAACTTTTGCATACCATATTCATGTATTAACCATTTACAACACTGCCCTAAGTTTTAACGACCCTGAGGAAGAAGACTTCTAAAAACATTGGTACAAATACATGAGCCATGCTCTGGCAAAAGGGAGCTTGATGCATCTATGTGATGTACCATACCAAGCAAGGCATCACATGATCATGGATCCATAAAATCCATTTTGTCCAACAACCAACTGAATCACGAGGTACATTGGTCCTTTGACTTTCAGAAATTTGACCAATAGCAAAAAGTTTCAGCCCAGGTCAGCCTGCGCAGACTGCACAGGCTGACCCAGGTCAAAACTTTTAGCAGATGTATTAAGCCCCCTTTTCACAGAGCATGGTTCACATGTAAGTCCGAGTTCTCTGATATAGAAGAAAAAAATTTCGGGTAAAGGAGAAATGCTGGTTACCAGCCTTTTCTAATTTTCCAAAAATGTTTTCAAAAGCCTTTTTCCTCCGTGACTGTGTGGTAAAGTGTTAACCCTTTACCGGACAAAAATATTAGACTTGGTTGTTTTGAAAGCATTTGATGAAAACAAATTAAAGATGGCTAGAATTATTGGATTTTTCTGTGAAAGGATAGAAAACATTGTGGTAAAAGTAAACTAATTACATACATTTTTTTCCTATTTCTGATGTTTTTAAAATCTTTCTCTGCTAGGGCTGTTAAAACTCAGGATTGTGTGGTAAAGGGTTAATGCCATGTCTTGGAATGAGAAAAAATTTAACCCCTTACCATACAACAAAATTTTGGACCAGACAAAATTAAAAGCATTTCCAGACGACAAATTTAATGTAACTTAAACAATTATTTCTGTCTTCATTAGGGTAGAAAACATTGTGGGAAAAGGAGAAAATGCTGATTACCAGCATTTTCTCCTTTTCCCACAATATTTTCAAAAGGCTTCTTTCCCAAGGTCTTCAAAAGGCAGCACTGTGCAGTAAAAGGGTTAATTGTATTAATTATACGCCACACAATCACCAGTTTCAACAACCTAGAAGGAGAAAACTTGCGTGAAAATATTTTGAGAAAAGAAGAAAATGCTGATAATCTTTTACCATAATGTTTTCTACTCAATAAAAGATATATTCCATCATGTGAGACAAATTTAACATGTAGTCTGCAAATACTTTCAATTGGACAAATCTAAAATTCTTTTGTTGAGTAAAGGGTTTGAGTTGGAAGTATGTTGGAATAACGGAGAAAGAAGAAAGTGTGAGTAACCAGCATTTTTTTTTTTCCTTTTCCCTAAAAACTTCTAACTCTAAACAAAAAAAAAAAAGAATAACCATCATTCAAGAAACAACTAATTTGCTGTCTGCAAATGCTTTTAATTTGGTCTAAAATTTGATGATCCGGTAAAGAATTTAAAAAAGTTTCACACCGTTGTCTGCGCATGCCATATTCTTCGAAGATTTGACCTGTCTGCTATGACGCATTACCCATCCCCCGTATACCTGGGAAAAGTAGGGCTTATATCAAAGCTATTAGCCTATTACCAAAGCATGTAGGGGCTGTTTTAATAAATGGTCGGTGCATAGGTTAATGCTAGCCAATCACAGCTGAATCAATGGCACCAGGTAGCGTTTTATTGAGTAAACATTTACTTCATTTGAAATTCAAAGTCAAGGTTGTTGTTTTGAAAAATTACTCCGCTACTGTACCCAGGATGCCCAAATTATCTATGTGTATTTGTAGCATGACATCTAGCGGGAGATAATGAGTTTCACACATACCTTTGTCTGCCTCCATCAGTGCATCTTTATGATGCCTTGGCTGTTCACAGACACACAGACTTCCGTCCTCACAGAAGCCAGGCTCATTCATTGTTTGGTTTGGCTTGGCATACCAGTTCTGCAACTCCCTACTGTCTATCCACACTGCTGACGGTTTTCTTCTAACCCTTTACCGCACAATGCTACCTTTTAACGTCCCTGGGAAAGAAGTCTTTTGAAAACATTGTGGGAAAAGGAGAAAATGCTGGTAACCAGCATTTTCTCATTTTCCCACAATGTTTTCTACCCTGTCAATAGAAAATTGCACCATTTGAGCCACATTGAAATTGTTGTCTGCAAATGCTTTCAATTTCAACAAGGCTAAAATTTTGTCGTCTGGTAAAGAGTTAAAAATTTATCGACAAATAAGAGGTGTTCTGGCAAAAGCGAGTTTAATTCTTTACCAAACGACAAAATTTTAGACTAGCCCAAATTGAAAACATTTGCAGACGACAAAATAAATGTAATTGGAAAATTGAAATTTGTTTTGGGAAGGGTAGAAAACATTGTGGGAAAAGGAGAAAATGCTGGTTACCAGCACTTTCTCCTTTTTGCACAATGTTTTCAATAGGCTTTTTTCATAGGGTCCTTGACTCTTTACCAAACGACTAGTCCAAATTGAAAGCATCTGCAGACAACAAATTAAATGCGACTTTAAAATTTAAATTTGTCATGGGACGGGTAGAAAACATTGTGGGAAAAGGAGAAAATGCTGGTTACCAGCATTTTCTCCTTTTCCCACAATGTTTTCAAAAGGTTTCCTTTTTAGGATCGTTAAAAGTCAGGATTGTGTGGTAAAGAGTTAAAAGTGGGGATTGTGTGGTAAAGCGTTAATTAACTCTTTACCATGCAACAAAATTTTGGACTACACCAAATTGAAAGCATTTGCAGATGACAAAATAAATAAGCTCAAATGAAGATATTTTTCTTTGATCTGGTAGAAAACATTGTGGAAACGGGAGAAAATGCTAGTTACCAGCATTTTCTAATTTTCTTACAATGTTTTCAAAACGGAAAACCCTTCTCTTCGGGGTCCAAAAACTCTGGATTGTATGGTAAAAGGTTACATGTAATGCATCTCTGTATTGCATTATACCAAGCAGGTCATCACATAATTATGGAACAGGATTCATTACGTCAATTTTGTCTAACAACCTGTTATCCGGTATTTATGAGCTACGTGTAGTCTTGTCCTCTGACAAGCAGAAAATTGACTGATAGCAGAAAGATTCAACCCAGGTCAGCCTGCATGGACTGTGCAGATTGACTTGGATTTGAACATTTTAGCAGATGCATTAAACCCCCTTTTCACAAAACATGACTCATATTCATATAAAGCTCTAGTCTTTACCATTGAAAAATATCAAGAGAAGTGGGGCTATTACATCTCATTCATAAAACAATTACTTTTTGTGTGAAGTCTGTAGTCAGAGGCTTAGATAAGAACAGGGTTATCAAAATCTAAAAAAAACATGATGTATTTACAAAAACCTTATGTTGTATGCACTAATTAGTATTGTCTAAATGGTACAATTCTAATGAGTACCAACCACACATGTACAAGTTGTAGTAAAAACTGACAAGATTTTACTCTTTGAGCCCCTCCTATCAGATTCTGTTCTTCTGATGTGACGATTCAAAATGTCAATGTGTGCAACATGCTTTGAATGACAAATCAGCAAGCCATTTTCAGTCAAGACTAAGACAAAAGCACAAAATCTATTTTCAAACATATTCAATGTTTTAACAATCCTACTGAAGGAGTCTTTTTTGAAAATAATATAGCAATTTTAGAAGAAAATGCTAGTAAACAGCATTTCTTCCCTTTTGACCAGTTTTCAACCCTTTCATTGGAACAACCATAAAACCTTGACATCTGGTCAAGCCACAAGGGTTAAGGGAATAATGTGCTCTATCTCATTATCAGGGTGCCCAATCACATACTGCAGTACTTAATTCACGTATAAATTCTACTCCACTCTACAATTTTTTTATGCTTATGTGCATGAACGCACTGTCAAAAGTATGCACATACAAAAAGGAAAGTAATTATGTAAACTGCACGTACAGATTAGAGACCATTTTGTATTGCATGCCAAACAAAGAATAGTAATATATACGAAAGTAGCTTTCCTCGTAAGTGGGTACCATGCTTCTTCCTCAACATAGAGCGGATTACCAAATATTTTCGCTATATATATTTTGCGGCTCCCTCCTCTGTCTGAATAATTTCGCTACGATTTTTTTAAGGTGTCAAAATCTACCACGTGTACAGGAAATCTGGTAATTAATTTTCAGTGAGAAATTAAAGTCATTTAATTATATTATGATGCGCAGTTATTGTTAAACACACATTTTTTTTGACATATGAAAGCTGAAAAATCGAGCCGCAAATTAAACATGTAATTTTTCATATGTATGGTGTCTGCTGCTGAAAAAATGTCATCACAACAAAAGCTGTTAAAATATTTTACACACAAGTGATTCTACCATTACAAGTTTTGTTTTATTTTGCCCTAACACAGCATGGCCTTTATTTGACAGAGTCTGAGCTTACAATGAGCCAATCGGCCTGCTCCTCTGTAATTTTAAAATAGCCAGATCTACGACCATCATCTTGGACAACGAGCATCAATCTGTCTACACCTCCTTTTTAAAGCAGTTCTAATGTACTTTGCAACTTTGAGAAAGCAATAAAGGTGAAAAATCTTCCATAAAGGCGGTCGATAATCAAAACTCATGGCCATGTTCTGCTTTTACATGCTGTTGCAATTATATCTAAGTATGTATGTGCATGCCCTGGAGACATATGATGCATCCATATAATCACCAAATGCACAATTCAATAATTTAATTAAGATCCCACTCTTTATGGCAATGGAGCTAGGGTGCTAAAATTAATTGATAAACTGAAACAGCCCAAAGTTACTTTGTACCCTCTAATTTTTCTTTGTACCCCCCAATTCAAAAGCTAGTGGGTACAGTGTACCCCCAATTTTTTCTTTGTACCCCCAATTCAAAACATGTAGCCCCAAATTGCAAACCTAGTCGGCATGCTGATTATTTCACATCAGAAGCTTAAGGGGAAAATAGATTTGAAATGTCAGTCTAATTCAATTCTTCTGTAAAATTCATTGAAGATTCTCTTATTAAGAACTGAGCGTTTAATAAAATGTATCAGCCACTGCTAGAAAAGAGAAAGGCATGTTACTTTTCTTCATAATTCTCCACGGTAGTTATTGGTAAATCCACAAATAGGTAACATCCGAATTTATATTGACAACATAAAAATTTGGAAGTTACACTAAGATCATCCTTTGATCAGCATAATCGGATTTTTTTTTATAAGTCTTACTTATCTAGAAGGATAAATAGGAGATGTTCTAAAACTTGATAAGAAATGTGCATATGCGTGAGTTTACCCCAGATTTTATAGCTTTATCCAGTTTTGTTTTCTTTTTTGGTATCTCCACTCAAACTTTGATCAACGCTTTGATTGGCTGTAAAAAGAAGGGGAGACAACTCTGGATGAAACGAAATCAGCAGGATAACTTCTTTATAATATTGTGACTAAAAATCAAAGTACTGAAAGTACTGACAGACTAGAGAATTTGATTGTTTGATTGATTGATTGTATGGTGTTTATTAACCATGTTTTCAACATTATTTCAGTTATGTAGCGGTGGCCAGTGCACTTATCCATGCTTTCCTGGAGTTTCTTTTACCAGTACTCCGCACAATATTCTTTCCAAGCCACTGGCTCCTTTCCCACATAACCATCGTCGAAGCATGAGCGAGAAATGAATCCCGTCGCAATGACTATCATCAATCCTCGGAAAGAAATTTGTTGAGGATCAAACCAGCGACCTCCTGTTCTGAAGTCCTGTATGCTACCGATCGAACTGCCGGGGCTATATGTGCTATTGGTTAACTAAAATCCAGTTTAAGTTTCACCCTTAACCTCCTAAAAAAATGTTAAATGAAACCTTCAAGCTGATGGTAAACATCTGAATATTGCTACTGCTATTTCACAGTTACACTTTGGAAAAAATCTATCCTCTTATCGGACAATGTAGATCCAAGATCAGACTGTACACACTGCCTGCAAAAAGTCATTGAGTGCGCGGTAGTGCTGGTAAGAGAAACTCGTGGAAAGAATGGACAGGTGCTCTGGCCTCCGCAATGTCACTGAAATAATGTTGAAAACGGCATTAAACACCATGCAATTAGTCAATATCTAACAGCACAAGATGTAGTTAACTATTTACCTCTCCTTACAAAACGAAAAATTTTACATCCGTCCAAATTCAAAACTGTTGCAGACCATGAATTAAATGTGGCTGAACCGATGAAACATGATTCCAGAAGGGCAGAAAAGAATGTTGGAAAAGGAGAAAATGATGGTTACCAGCATCTTCTCCTTTTCCTGCAATGTTTACAAAGGGACCCTTCCCCAGTGTAGTTAAAACTTGGGATTGTTTGGTAAAAGGTTAATAGAATAACAGTTTAACATAACAGTTCAACTGTACACAATGATCTAAATAATGAATGACTGAAGGAATGACAAGAGTTCCCTGTCCATTGGGGGTTCCCTGTCCAGTGGGGGTTGATATAGCTGAAATTTGCTACAAGTTAACCTAGGTGTATCTATTAATAGATTCATTCATAATGTTACGGGAATAAGTGATTCTCTGCTTTGCATAGGTCACTCAATTTACAAATAAGCAAAGATCTTGTACCTTATAAATGACATCTTGTTCAGTTTATTACTTTGTAAGACGACATGTTCAAATCGGAGAGGTAGAGATTTAGTGGTTTACGTCTACATTGTCATGTATAACAGAATTAAGATTTCTGACAGAAAGAAGTATTTTCTGTGTGGCAGTATTTGGCAACTGTGGGGTTTTGAATCTAGATCAATCTTGATGCCTATAGACTAGCTTCGCTAGTCAAAAATGATAGGACAGAGAGATCTACATGTGTTTTTGAAATGGTTGAAAACTTTGTGGAAAAAGTAGAAAATGCTGCTTAACTGCGTTTTCTCCTATTTTCTACAAAAACCTTTAAAGCTTTCTTTTCACCATAAGAATAGTCTTTGTCTAATTCTCAAAAAAATTATAGATTTGAAAGTAACACAACTTCTGATTGGCTAAAACAAATGGTTTAGCCAATCAGAAGTTGCGTTACTTTCAAGTCTAGAAAATCCTTCAGACCAAGACAGTTCTTAAGAATGGTTGGTGAAAACGGACCCTGGGGCCGTATTCACCACCCATTCTTAAGAATATTCTTATTCTTTATATCTGGGACTTTTGACATTTGAAAGTACGGTCGGTCTCAGTATTAGTCGCTGGCAGAGAAATTACTTTCAAAACTATCTTAAAACCTATCGGGTCAATCTATCTTTTGTTTACTTTTTGCCTGAATTTAAAATTTCAATTTTCTCCCAGCGAGTAACACTTGAGCCGACCACACAATAATAGATTGTCATCTTCACAATATTTTCCATAATTTTAAATTGTATGATTTAAATTCAAATGCATTTTAACACCTGCATTGATTTTTTGGCCGCTATTGAGCCTTAACCCCTTCCCAAACGACAAATTTTGGACTGGTCCAAATTGAAAGAGTTTGCAGACGACAAATTTAAATTCTATGAAAATGGCAGAAAGTTCTATTGCTCGTTATGAGCAATTTCTCCTTTTCCCACAGTGTTTTCAAAAGACTTGTACTGCAGACACGTGAAAACCAGGGCTTGTTTGGGAAAGGGTTAAGCTTTAGCTTACAGGCCCTTCCCCTACGCGTCGGATGAATGAATGAATGAATGAAGGATCGGTAAAACTCCGGATTGTGCGGCAAAGGGTTAAACTACTTTTAAAAATAACTCAATACCAAACAACAAAATCTTAGACATGTCCACATTGAAAGCATTTGCAAGCGACATTTTTAACGTGGTTCAAGTGACGAAACTTGGCTTTGATACGGTAGAAAACACTGCGAGAAAAGGAACAATTTTGGTTACCAACATTCTTTTTTTTTTTTTCCCTCAATGTTTTCAAAAGTCCTTTGGATCGTTCGTTAAAACTTGGGATTGCGTTGTAAAGGATTAAAGTTTGATCCAAATCAGCAAAGACAAATCCCACCATTTGTTTCACATCTAATATGTTGTCTTGCAAATACTTTCAATTCGCAGTAATCTAAAATAATGTCGGGTCAGGGGTTAAATCGTACAAAGTTTACTAAGCGTAAGCGGAGCCTAAATTCGCCAGACTGCAGAGTGTCATCAAAATGTTAAGAGCCATAATTCATATTTGAGCCACGCTCTGGCAAAATGGGGCTTAATGCATCTCCATGATGGATGATTCCAAGTAAGTCGTCGTGTTACCATTGATCCATAAAATCCATTTTGTCGAATAACTGTCTAAATCATGAGGTAGACTAGTCCTTTGACATACAGAAAATAGACAAACAGCGAAAAGTATCGGCCCAGGTCAGCCTGCGCGGACTGCGCAGGCTGACCTGGGCCGATACTTTTCGCAGATACATTAAGCCCCTTTTTCACAGAGCATGGCTCATTTATATTATTAGTAATTAAAAGGATTAACATGCTCAAGATCTATATCAGTAAGATGTTGACCCTTAGAGTGCTAAGCTCGACTCACTGACCTTTTGCGGACACGTGCAGATCAATATCAGGCTGCACAGAACGTGCAGTCTGATCTTGGATCTACACTGTCCGATAAGAAGATATTTTTCTCTAAAAAATAATTTGAAACAGATCTAGTATTATTCGGGGGGGGGGGGGGCGGGGTTACTATCGGCTTGAATGTTTATTTCACTCATTTAACAGGTTAAGGGTTTAAAAGAATCTCGGTATAAGACCGGAGCACAAGAAAAAATAAGTTAGATTTATCAGTAAACGAAATATCGGTCTTTGGAAACTTTCAACAGCCTTAACACTTTGCCAGATGACAACTTTTTTACTTGTCCATATTGAAAGAATTTTCAGATGACAAATTGAATAAGGCTACAATCATAGGACTGATCTTTGAAAGTGTGGAAAACCGATCGAAATGAGGAATGGGGATAATCCAGGTTACCAATTTATTTATTTATTTATTTTCTATTTATTTATTTATGTTTCAATTTGTTTTGCATTTGACATAATGGCATATCGATGAATCCTCTAAACTTGCAGTAATCTAAAGTCGCGTATTGTAAGTGAATATCGATTCAAATAGAAAATGAAAGCTTTCCTTCGAGTCGATGGCACGGATCATTTACAGTCAATAAAACCTCGGTGGATTACCGAACGAATATGCCAGTAGAATATTTTGTTAATGTCGGTTCGTTTTTATGTGTGAAGTGCATACCCTCTTGTTGGATCTTTTTCTTTATGTTTTACGTAATCATACACAACATTTTATATGTAAGTTGTCTTTAAAACAATATTTAGAAATTTATCTGAGATTCATAAATTACAAAAAAATGTACTAAGTTCTAAGCAATATTGATTCTTTCATTTATACATGTTTTAACCCTTTCCCAAACAAGCCCTTGTTTTCACGTGTCTGCAGTACAAGTTTTTTGAAAACACATGGGGAAAAAGGAGAAATTGCTCGTAACGAGCAATTTCTCCTTTTCCCACAGTGTTTTCTACCCTTTTTGAGACCTTTCTGCCATTTTCATCAAATTTAAAATTGTTGTCTGCAAACTCTTTCAATTTGGACCAGTCCAAAATTTGTCGTTTGGTAAAGGTTAAAAGTTTTCTTTTTTACAGTTTCCATGTAGGTTTTGTAATAGGCCTATGCATGTTCGATCTAGTGATATGTAAATACTTTTCTTTTAACCCTTAGGCTGCTTAGCGCGACTCAACTCTATACCACACGACAAAAATGTAGACTTGTCCAAACTGAAAGCATTTGCAGACGACTAATTAAATGTGGCTGAAATGATGAAATTTGTCTTTTAAAGGCTAGAAAACAATGTGGGAAAAGGAGAAAATGCTGGTTACCAGCATTTTCTCCTTTTCCCACAATGTTTTCAAAAGGCTTCTTTCTCAAGGTCGTTAAAACTCGGGATTGTGTAGTAAAGGGTTTTATGGACATTTTATAAAAATTGTAGATCAGGATCAGACAGCACAGAACGTGCATTCTGATCTTGGATCAAAACTGATTGATTTTTCTTCAACCCCCCCCCCCCCAAAAAAAAACGATAAAATAAAATAAGGAATGGCAAAATTGGATTTTTTTACTATCGGCTTGAAAGTCTTATTACATATGATTCAGTGCATTGTTCTTGTTGTAGTTTCTAGTAGCTTTGCCGATTTATGTCGCGAACATCTATGATAATTCGATCACATTTCTTCAAACATTGAATGTTAGTAGAAACGAACTGATAAGCCTGTACGTATGGAACCGAAGAATGGACTTCACTGTAAACATATTTTTAAACACCTGCAACTAAGTTATGGGGGAATCGTGATTGGAATCAGATCATCCGACTATCAACCCGTCCGTCCGTAGACGCAATTTTCTGTCCTCTTCTCCTCGTACATTCTTCAATCATTTTAGCTAGCCCCTTTGAGGTTTTTTTTTTTTACGGATACGCTGACAAGGCAATCAGTTGTGGTATTCGCGCGCCTGTACCTGTTCTGGTTCCATTTAAGTTAACCCTTTACCTTACAATCCCAAGTTTTGAAAACCCTGAAAAAGAGGCCCTTTAAAAACATTGCAGGAAAAGGAGAAAATACCGATGACCAGTATTTTCTCCTTTTCTCACAATGTTTTCTCAAGCATCAAAAGCTAAATTACATCATTTTAGCGGCATTTAATTTGTCGTCTGCAAGTGGTTTCAATTTGGACAAATTTACAATTTTTTCGATTGCTAAAAAGTTGATTAGAATGCGTGTATTTGATAAGTTTCAATTTCAACACCCTCTTCATCGACGCTTTAACCCTTTACCACACGACAAAATTATAGCCTTGTCCAAATTGAAAGCATTTGCAGACGACAATTTCAATGTGGCTCAAATGGTACAACTTTTCTTTGATAGGGCAGAAAACATTGTGGGAAAAGGAGAAAATGCTGGTTACCAGCATTTTCTCCTTTTCCCACAATGTTTTCAAAAGGCTTCTTTCCCAGGGACATCAAAAGGCGTCATTGTGCAGTAAAGGGTTAACCCCTCCACCCACCTTCATTTTTACCCAGGAAATATGGACTTGATTCATACAGTATATAAGTGGCTAATATCGATTTATACCCCAAAGAAATTTAGATGCAAACCAGTAATGAACAACGCTCTGTCAATAGGGGGCTTAATGCGTTTCTGTGATGCAATACACCAATCAAGCCATCACATTACATAAGCCATCGAGCCATAATTATGGATCCATAATAAGCCACTTTTTTTTTTTTTAAAAAAAACGACCAACTCAAGGATCTTTTGCGGACAATGTAGATCAAAGATCTCTTTCATCTACACTGTCCACAAAAAGGTCATTGAGTTGCGCTTGGCAGCCTAAGGGTTAACAAACTTTTAGTGCAGTGGGCGTGGTCAAGGCCCGTATTCACCAGCCAACCTAGATTGCCTTTGAGCATCGTCTTTCAGCAATAGCTAAAACCATCTGATTTAACCAATGAGGATTTGCGTTGCTTTGAAATTTAGGATTACACTAAAAATTCTAATGAGAATGGTTGATGAGTTCGGGCGGTACTGAAGACGATAGTGGCATTCTGTTAACACCATCTTTTCGCTATTGATCTATATCCGAACACTTTATAATATCAGACCTCCAGATAAGGGGGAGCGATACTATTCTAAATCCATTATTTCTCTTCCAAACTCTACGTTGTGGGTACTCTTTAGAATCGTCTCGATGAGACGATTCTAATGAGTACCCAGAGTACCCATAACATAGGGTTTAGTGGAGAGAGATTAGTATTTTCAATTTTGAAATCAAAATCACTCCCTCTATCTGGAGCTCAGTTATATAACACGATTTTTATGCAGTAGTACATGTAGTTGACGGTGTTGCTATTGCTTCTTTCTCTTCAATGTTTTGTACATAAACAAATAATAATAATAATAATAATAAAACAAAATAAAATTTAAAAAAAAAAAAAAAAAAAAAAAATTGAATTTAAAAAAAAAAAAAAAAAAAAACAGACTCTACCCTAAAGAATAAAGAATATCTCTTTAAGCTTCACATTGCCATAGGCGAAAACATGGACTTTTGCGCATGACATGGATCAAAAACAGACTGCACAGAACGTGTAGCCTATTATAGATCTATGCCGCCGGTTGTTTAGTCAAGCCTATATGATACAAATATACCCGAGTTTGAGTGAATTGTACTTTCACCCGTCGATAGAGCTCGAGTCGATATGAGCCACCGTCTGGCAAAATGGGGCTTAATGCATCTCCGTGATACATGATACCAAGCAAGATCATCACATGATCATGTATCCATAGAGTCCATTTTGTCCAAAAACTGACTGAATCGTGAGGTAAACTAGTCCACTGATATGTAGAAAATTGACCTATAGCAGAAGGTTTCGGCCCATGTCGGCTTGCGCGGATTGCGCAGGCTGACATGAGTCGATACTTCAATTTGCAGATACATTAGGCCTCCTAGTCGTTGAGCACCGCTCAATATATTTGGCATTGAAACAGTACCAGTTTTTAAAGTGGTATATCTAAATAAGTAGTCTATGATTGCTGTTAATTAGAAATTCCGGCCTAAGCAATCGTTCACTTACAGGGCAATCGCTGATTTTTGGGACAATATTGGACAAATTATGATTATATGTAAATTTCAACAGCTCTGCAAACAAAATCCATGAATACGGAAAAAGCGACACTTGTAAGCATTCCGTATGCAAATATTCCCGACCTGTTGAGCAACCCAGGCTATAGTCAAAAGTTATTATGAACCATGCTCTGTGAAATGGAGGCTTAATGCATCTGCGAAACGTATCCACCCAGGTCAGCCTGCGCAGTCCGCGCAGGCTGACCTGGGCCGAAACCTTTCGCTATCGGTCAATTTTCTGTATACCAAAGGACCAGTCTACCCGATGATTCACTCGGTTATCAAAAAAGCGGCTATATTATGGATCCATAATTATGTGATGGCTTAATTGGTATCATGCATTGTGGAGATGCATTAAGCCCCTTTTTGCGGGAGCATGGTTCATATATATATTTGCATAGTTACATGACGCGAGCCGGACACAAAGACTATTGATTTACTGATTTACAGACTTCTTAATTGTGATTTGATTGATTATTATATACAGTAATAGTCTACCGCTGATTTATTGGCTAATTGATCACAATCAATCAGAACTGCTTCTGCACTATTTTCACGAGACAGTACTCTGTACGTTTAACCTGATTGTTTGAAGTGACTCATATATTCGAAAAAATACATGCAGCCTGTTCTTAGAAATACACTGTCCACTACTTTGTTACACGTTCTAGCAAAAAGATCTAACCTAAATTCTGAAATATAATTGGGCTATTTTTTTTCTGAATTGAAAAGGTACATTTATTTAGCACTGGATTTTATATAAAAAATGTGAAAGAATATTTCAGTCACACGACTTTTGCACTTTGTTTTTAGGTCTTCTAAGAGACTCACGTAGCGAAGTACTGTAATGGGCTGCTCAACATCGAATCCAGTGAAGAAACAGGCAGACGGCGAACAGGTTGATTATGTAAATACATGTTCCTACCTATTATGCATTTTACCACTACACGCAGCTTTACCTGCTTTTGTGGACAAGATACACATGTGTTGGGTTTCTATCTAAATAATTAAAAAGAAAGAAACGAACAATGTTCATGAATCAGTTGAGAAATATGGCGAAAATGCTTACGTGAGAAATACCTTGGAAGATGGGTGGGGCAGGGGAGATACTTTCTGTGAGAAAAGTATCAACGATAGAAAGAAACAGAACAAAGTATTAGAGATGTTGGTGAAGACGACCCATGGTTCTCTTTTTAAGAGAAATAAAATCCACATTTCCTTCATTAAGCAGTCTGAAATGACAAGAAAGTGTAGAAAGGTAGAAACAGTTTTTTGTACAAACAAGCATAACCTTGCTTACAGACTGACACATGTTTATGAGCAGCGCTCTGGCAAAAAGGGGTTTGACGAATCTCCGTGATGCATGACACGAAGCAAGAGTTCACATACAGTCATATAAAATCTCGGTGGATTATGGTATCCATAAAATCCATCAGCCGACTGAGTCATGAGGTGGAATGGTCCCCGGACATGCAGAAAATTGACTACTTTACTTTAAGTTTCTACCTCTGTCAGTCTTTGCGGACTGCACAGGCTGACCTGGGTCGACAATTTTTGCATTATGCTTTAAATCCCTTTGCAAAGTGTATGACTCATAGGTTTCTGTTCAGTTGCTAAAAACATGTAATTCTGCTTGTTATTTCTCGCAGCAAAATATACAGGATGAGAACCCGGACTACCCGCTTCCGTACATACCGGAAACAAACAAACTTGAAATCTGGGACCATGAAGTAAATAGGGACATTCAAAATAAAATTGATAATGTATGTAATTTAGTATAAAACCCTCTGATCACCATTCTCTCTCTCTCTCTCTCTGTCTCTCTCTCTCTCAGCAAGTCTTTTCACTTTTTACTGTTTTATAAGATGTATTTATTTATCATTTTCTATAACTGATTAAAGCTTCGTCCTTAAGCTCCTAGATACTCGTACATTTCCAACAGTTTAGATCCCAGATTAGACTGGACATAATGTGCAGTCTGATCTTGACCTATATTGTCCGAAAGAGCCTATTGAGTCGTGCCTAGCATCCTTCATGGTTTCTCTTCCAGATGCCATCTGGTACGGACAGTTACTATAGCAGTCTTCTGAAATATCTGTCTGACGGGACCACGAAAGAAATACACCATGTGACAGGTACTAGCTATTTAAGAGAAGACAAAAATGTTGACGGAAATACCAAACAATCAATTTAACCCACTCTAAACGTCTCCTTACTTTTACGACCGTCGGAAAATAAGTTTTCAAAAAACACTTTGAAAAAAGAAAAAGAATAAGGCAAAACAAAACCCAAATGGTCAACAGTTAAATTTTGATTTGAGCAAGCAGAGATGGATATCTTCCTTGTTATTTCTGGACATGCAGAACCGAACGAAAGCAGAATTGGCTGCCCAGTGTTCGGACAGCTACTTGACTTAATCCACTTTCGAAAACGTTTGACATTACCTGTAATGAGCAATTTTCCATTACACCATACCTTTTATCAGTAATTTTTCACTCTGCTACAATGCTTTTTCTTGTATTTTAAACCATGTTAATTTTCCATGTGTGTTTTCAAAGTTTGTTTTCAAAGTAGAATTCTGTAAATGTCTTCGAGAGATTATAGACTTAGACAGTACCATGTAAAAACGCTGCATGCTCTCCTTATTTTCGGAGCAAAATACCGTGTACTTAAAAGTTTGAAACTTGTTCACTAAATCATACATTTCTTTCAGCAATTTATATATGGATGAAAAGTCAAGATTACGAAAGCGAGCTTCTCGATCAGAATGGATTCGACCATCACAACGACAAAGGCACAAAACGGAGCACCGGAAGGGGTACCAAGATTGACCCGAATCACGACGAGCCCCCGGATACACCTCGTGGCTACATGAAAATGATAAAAGACGGGACAGGCGACTTTACCACCTTTTTTACCATTTTGTGCAGGCAAGTCGACAATAAAAATGCTTCTGTTTGGAATTGGTAGGACTACGGTGACTTTTAGCTTTGAGTTACCTACGGATACTTACTACTCTAAAACTTTGCTTTATAATGTTTCATTTGGCCGTGCACAAAACAATAATTGCATTATTTTTTCAGTTTCAAAATGAATACCAGATTTTGATATAAAACGCATATACGTCGATTTTGACCAATATGCATAGCTAGCTTACTCTCATGGCAAAGAAGAACGAGAAACATAATTATATACGTTTTATACATTGGTTTTAAAGAAAGTCAGATTTTTTTTAATTTGAAAAAATAAGGACCATCATCAACAGTTATACCGACAAATACTTCTGTTTTTTTATATAATGAGGACGGTATAGCAAGGGGTTGCTGTAAACGGATTCACGATTCTTGGTTTCAATACCGCACATTTTGGTTAGTGGCCTTATATAAAGTACACAGTAAACGCAAATGAACGTTAGAGACACAGTCTTTTTGCTGTATACGTACAAGCTTTGCGGGATGCGAGCCATGCTCTGTGAAAAGGGAGCGTAATGCATCAGTTAAAAAGTATCGACCCAGCTCAGCCAGCGCAGTCAGTGCAGGCTGACCTGGGCCGAAACTTTATGCTATCGCTCAATTTTCTGCATGTCCAAGGACCATTTTAGCTCAAGATTCAGTCGGTTGTTAGACAAAGTGGATTTTATGGACCCTGATTATGTGATGTATTGCTTGGTATGATGAATTACGAAGATGCATTTTGAGCCGCCTTTTGACAGAGCATAGCTCTGATGTAGCTGATTTTATTGTATATGTCCAGACGTTCCGGAATACCATGTAACATACTACGAGGACTGGGTAAAGACAAGCATTATTACATTGGCCTGTCGGAACAACATATGGGCACGCAATGGACGGCAATGTACGTGGACCAGGAATGGCGACTCGCCCACATACAATGGGCTATGGATAGTGGAAAGGATTCAAATCAAAATAGGACCGGAGACAAAGTATGCCTAATGATCACAATTTGTGTATTACAGTGTTACCGTGACAACCAATTCATTTATATGAGCCGCGCTCTGGGAAAAGGGCTTTAATGCATCTATATGATGCATTATACCAGTCGACTGGATCAAGAGGTAGACTGGTCCTTTGACATGTAGAAATTGACCGATAGCAAAAGGTTTCGACCCAGGTCAGCCTGCGCGAACTGCACAGACTGACCTGTGTCTATGACTATTTGCAAATGGCTGTGTACCCCCTTTAACAGAGCATGGCTCTTTGTTTCTTCGTTTGCATTAGTGCTGGGCAACTGATATACAGTGACTTGCCTAGGAGCACTTCAAAGCGACCGTAATCGTCGCCAGATTAAACAAAAAAAAAAACACTTTTAGATTTTTTTCTTAATTGAAAGTATTTGCAGACGACAAATCGCTCGAACAACTGGAATAACTTTGATTGAAACTGAGAAATGCTGGTTACCTAAATCTTTTCATAAGCCCTTTTCTTCAGTGTCGTTGAAACACGTGGTTCTCCGGTACCGGTTTAACTCGTCACCATACCACATAAATTTAGACTCAAAGCATTTGCAGACGAAAACTTGCGTGTTGCTAAATTGTTGGAATTGTGGGAAAAGGAGAAAACACTGGTTACTCGCAATTTCTGGTTTTCCCAATTTTTTTTCAAAAGCCTTCTACATCCGGGTCATTAAAACTCGGAAATGTGTGTTAAAGATTTAACTAGCGGGCCACGGAGGACCACTGAGTATCACTTGGGCGATCCCTGTTAAGAAGTATTTCTGCAATGCGGTTAAAATGGTCCAAACGTTTTTTCCCCAATGCATTATGAGTTATTAGTTGTATTTTAGTGAGAATTTGCAAAGTTATAATTCCAACAGGAAGACCTGAATAGGTTTACTGGTAGCCTTTTTATATCTATTGAACACTTCAAAACAAACAAACTGGCTGGATATCAGCGATTTCTTACACTCTTAACTCTACGGGATAATTAATTACCTCCGTTTTTGATAGATTTCAGACTTTTACTTCCTCACTGACCCAGAAGACTTTGCTCATCTCTGTCACCCAGAAGATTTTAATTGGCAATTGCTCGATAGGCCGTACTCAAAAAAAGAGTTTATGACCATGCCGAATTTCCGACCGGCTGCTTTCTTCAAAGATATGACGGTACTTTCTCCACAACACTGCACGATAAAAACTTCAAGATCCGCAACTGAAATAGAGATTGCATTTCCAAAGAAAACGATGGAGGCCATTGAAGCGTCATGCGACTTTAGATTTCTCCAGGAAGTGACGTCATCACATGGAGACGAATCTAGCTTGACCCAATCAAAACTCCCTAGAAAATTAGATAGTTTCGTATTTGTCAATCGTAAACCCACGAAATTCTCTTTCGAAATTCAATTACCGGCTGCTGGGAAATATCTTTTCGACATTCATTCAAAAACCTTTAAGAAAGCTAAAGAAGAAGAGCTAAAAAATAAGGACTCAGCTACAGAATCTGTCATTGAAAGATTATGCCAATTTAGACTTATAGCCGAATTAGATCCTCAAGATGGCGACGTGGAACCTTTACCTGATTGTCCAGAACACGGCTGGGGACCAGGTCCTAATTGTAAAAACCTTGGGCTGGTTCCCCTTACACACTTTGACAGCTACATATACATAAGACCCGGAGAGTTTCGAGATATTAGATTCAGAATGAAAACTAAACTAGACGTCCAGTGTCAGCTGACCCATAACTTTCTGCCCATCTATCAACTGGTTGAACAGGTAAGGTCGTTGTCATACCACAGTTAAAGTACGATAGCCTTAAAGTAGTGAATAATTCGAAATATCGGCTAAAAATGTCTTCAAAAGTGCACGTCTCCATGACGAAAGATGTCTCCTGCCAGAAGTAAGGACAACACTCAAAAGTCCAAACCAGCCGCACTGACAGTGTACGTTACTTGGGTTCAAAAAGTTTTCTCTACTATCAGGATTGCTAATAACGACTACTGTTTCACGCAATGATTTTTTGCCTTGAAATAAAGCTACTACAGTGTATGTAAATGTCACTTAGAAAATACCTTGTGTAACAGCGGCTTGGTCAATGCCTAATGAAAAACTGCATCATAAATCTTATGCAGCAGACTACCCTCATCAGATTATTCATGATTTCCCCTATATTCCCCATGTGCAAGTTGTAGGCATGCTTAAAACATCCTTAATACTAATGGGTTTAGTAATTCCTGAAGTAAAACTTTAAAAAAATATCAGAATCTATTTTTCTATCTATTTTTTCTTGAGATTGAACAAGAAATAGTGAAAGACGAAGTCCATATACGAGTAAGAATTCCAGAAGAAGGAAGCTATGCATTTAAAATCTACTGCAGGCCAAAAGGAACTAAGGAGTTCAACGAAGCCTGCGTGTATTTGTTGAAGCAGCAAGTAAAGTCAAGATTCCCAGAGGTACATGTATTCAGCTTTATTCACTTTCTCATTAAAATTAGCTGCTGCCTGCTTCATTTCGATCTGATGACAACATGAAAGACAAATTTTAGTCGACTTTTCTGTCAGCCAGTTCACGATACTACTTTTAGAACGATTCCTGTGATTTGATGAGCTATAATCAGAAAGCCAGATTTTTCCAACTGAATATCCAATAATAGTGACTGCCTAAGCTATGATTTACAATTAGGAGATAAAATTGGAATGATCAATATCACAAATATATGGACGGCGCTCTGGCAAAAGGGTTTTTAATGCGACGTCGTGATGCATTATACTTATCAAGTCACCACAAAATTAGGACCCATAAAATCCATTTTCACTAACAAGCAACTGAATCATGAGGTTGAATGCTGCTTGGACTTGCAGTAAATTTACCAATAGCAAAATGTTTCGATTCATGTCAGCCTGCGCGGACTGCGCAGGCTAAGATGGGTCGATTTCTTTTTTTTTTTTTTTTTTTGGCTGATGCATGAAACCCACTTTTCACTCAATTAAGATAATCCATCTCACCGCCATGAGCGACTGACGCACCGATTGCGGACGGCATGGTTCAAAAGCAGACTGTGCTTAAGAAACGCGCAGTCTGTTCTTAGATCTACACCGCCTACGACAAAATTTTTAACAAACATTTATTTACATCGTCCAGTGGTGTGATAGGGTCGTAGAAATCGCCTTATGGTCATCCACGACTTAATTGTAAACTAAGACTACTAAGACCACTAGCACATTTTTGTCACTGGAGGAAAAAGAAAAATAAAACTTACAAGTACATAGATCTAATGACGGTGATTCGGTGCATGTCGCAAAAAGTCATATTGTTGAGGTAATTTGTAATTAATTCCAAACGTTTCAGAACTACGAAAGAGGATATCGACGGGTAAGTCAAAGCAGCACTATGTTGATTGTGTTATTGCTGTGATATAAGCTATCGGACCAGACAAGAATTTTTATTACACACATTTTTATTTACTTGATAAAAACTAAAACACTGGATTGAAAAGGCACCTGAAAATGTCTATGAGTTGTTTATTATGTGAAAAACTCTTTACACTGGTCGGATACATTTAGTTTGGTTAGTTTGACAATCAATGTCGGTGACTGTTATGGTATTCTTATATGTGTTTGTGTGCGTCCTAAAAAAATCATAATGCCATCAAAATCTCCGCCAATCAACCATGCAGTTTATAAACAATTAATAAGTTAAGGAGTACTTACTTTATAATTTCTATAAGCTATAACTTAAAAACAATAACTACTTAGTATATAGCCTGTACGTAAGACTTGGCTATAAGGTTTTATTTTTTGTTAATACGAAGACCGATAACAGGCTGCCAGTTTACTATAGAAGGCCATAGTGGATCAAGCCATTTTTGATAAAAAAACAAAAAGAAGTATTTCCACGATCGATGGCCAAATCCAATTTTTTGTAATATGCCATTTTCAACTTCATATCTAAGTGCTATCGAAATATTTATTTGTCCCAGAAAAAAAAAAATGATTTTAATTGGGTTTACTTCCTTCGGTCTTGCACAAACTACGATACATGATTTTCAAAATGCCGTATTGAACTCATAGTGGCATTGTCTTCGACAAATGCCACAAAAGCCACTGTAGACGGTATCTTTATTTTACACTCTTTAATAATGAAAACATTGTCTATAAAAAAAAATTAATGTAACCTTTCTCGATAGGAAACAGATGTTTGACAGAGCTGACGGAACATTTCTCCTTCAAAAGTTATTTTCTGAACTGGTTACCAGTAAATTTGCCAAACCTGTCAGGTCAATGTTAATATTGTGAAACCAACTAAGCGATACAGATTAGAATATTCAGATTTTACCGACTCAAAGTATCGGAGTTAAACAGGGCGATCCGGCCAGCAGCAAATTGTCTTTATTCTTTAACAGTATCTTAAATCATATCAATAGCAACTTTAATGGCATTATTTCGTCCTAATCTGGTCAAATCTTTTAAATATTTCGGTCTTTATTTTCATGAAAACGGAATATGGAATAAATTTCAGGCTCAAATAGCACAACATGCTATCCAGATACTTTATAATGGAGAGTAAGACAGAACAGCATTGAAACTACAAAAAAAATAATAAAAAAAAAAAAAAAATTTATGCTTAAATATTGGGCCAAACCTTTGAATTTAGACAGAGATTCGATTCTACTCAAAATTTACAACACACTAAAACAGATTCAGAAACACGTGAAGAATATAATGATAAAAATCGGGCTTATCACATAAAGTGTATTTTAATAAATGTGGTCTTAATTATGTGGCAAAACCAGCTAAATATGTACGTTAGTTACATGTACGATATAATTAGACAGCAAGTGCTAGACATATACTACCAATCGTAGTATTCGTCCATTAATAGACATATACTACCAATATTAGTACTCTTCCATTAATAATTTTCTACGTTTAGAAACCTAGTTACTATTTAAACACGAATTCAAATTTGAACGCTCCTTAGATTTTGTTATCGACAACAGTTTAGATCAGCATTGACAATTTTTAGAGTTTCATCACATAAATTACAAAATGAAAGAGGAACACATCTAAATATTCCAAGGAATGACAGAATTTGTAGAAACTGTAATTCAAATATGAAAGACAACGAATATCACTTCTTCTTTAATTCCAAGATACACAGACCTCGGAAATTAATACATCAAACGACATTATAATAGTTAGCCGACAATTAAAAAATTCACTTTCTTCATGTAAAAAAAAAAACTAAAAAATTATTATCAGTAATGTGTCTGAAATTATATATTTGCGTCACTTCGTAGAATTTGATATTTGTTTTCATTTTACTTGTACATGTGTGTTCATGTAATGCTATGTTCTTCTGCAAACCCATTTTTTCTTTCTGTTTTCTTGCATATGTTTTCTTCTTGCGAAAAGCGTTGTAATGATGTTTCGGGTAATAAAAGTTTTGTAAATGTAATAACAAACTAATCGCTATGTACAGTGTTCTGATACTAAAATCAAAGATAAGCCATCTGATACTGGCTTTGAATATCAATTTCAATTAGATTTTACACTTTGAACTTCAAATACAACTGAAACAACGGCAGATGATTGACAAGCCGATGGTTGCCTAAGACAGAGACTATGGACAGTCTATATCAGTAAATGACCAGAGCAAATCTTTGACATAGAAATCGCAACAAGCTTACTAGTAAAGGCGTTCGATAATGCATATTGTTTGAATAATGAGTTAACAGATAGACGAAACACACTTCCAAGCTTGTGCTGCGTGACATAATCGCTATGTAATTTGAATAAAACCGCATGTTTATGGATCTTCTGACTTAGATTTCGAGGAGCATAAAACAAAATGGCTTGACTTAAAGTAAAATTGTTCATTCTGAATGATCACGTTTTTCCGATTTCTCTTTCTATTTCCCAACTCTTCGAACATTTCTGTTTAGCTCTTATTTTTATGGAGTAGGCAGTTGTATCACTTGTTTTGTTTGTGATTACATACAAGTATATCTTGTGCATGTATCTGATTTTAAACAGAGACATGCAACCTATTAACACAGGACTTATGAAAACATTCAAAATACCCTTCCGTAGTGACCGACTAAGGAAATAGTAATTGATTTAATGTAAAAAAAAACTTAGAAGAGAAAAATGTGAAACAGTTATTTCATAGAGGCCAGTTGTACATCAGTATAGAGTTATTTCAAAGTAATAGAGAACTTTTAAGATCTGTATATCTTTATAACATGTCTGTTTCATAAATAACCACCCCCATAAATAGTTATCATATCTTTTCAGAAAAAAAAAAAAAAAAAAAAAACTCTTAAACATTTAAGAAACTGTGTAATACAATTTAGTCATTTCGTTTCCCAAACCTTTGAAAATAATCTTTACATAACATTTGCGTTTTAAAGCAAAATCTATCTAATTGTTAGTTCATATTGCATGTATTGAAATATGTTGTAGGCCGGATCAAAATAAAATACTGAAATCGTCGCCGAAAGATAAAGCACACGCTGTAACAGTATCAATGTAATTGTTAAAATATCATGTTGCCATTTTTAACAGAAATACAGGGATAAAATGATACGAAGTCGCCTGGAATATCACATTGAACAGCACACAACTGAACAGGATTTGAGAGAAGCTATTGACATGTACCACTGCTATAATGTACCAGATCATGGGGAATTGAAGAGAGGCAGGGATAAACTCAAGTACTACTGGGAAGTTAAAAGAGGTTAGTTTCCTGTCAGTTTCCTTTCTTATCCTTTTTTATCTTTGTTTTTTACATTTTAGTTGCCTAGGTACATGTAAAAGGATTTCTAAGTTGCAACAATTACCTAAGAATATTACACATTTGGTGGTTGACATACAAAATTTTATTTTCATTCAAATATATGTAGTTGTCCTCTTTGTATAATTTAACTATTTTTTGGTAGATCTGTAGGTGGCCAGTTTACTTGAAAATTACTTATATAGCTACAGAATCACTGATAATCATTTGTGTGATATCATTTCAAACTGTATGAATTACGAAGTTACTTTGTTATGAAGCTCTTTGCCTTGCCAGAGAGCGATATGTTTGTTTTCAAATGGTGCTTGTCTCTGCATAGAGTAGCTGTTTATTGTAGTTAATGCTTGTATGTCTTGTTCCAGAAATTAAAGTGGTATATACATGTAGACGATTGGCTTATTCACAGAGTTGTTTGTTTGTTTGTTTGTTTGTTTGTTCCAAGAATTTGTCGAGAAGAACCGTTATTCGAAATTTTTCAGCTGAAAGACATTTGATATTAATCCCTTAATTCTGAACTCAAAAGGTTCTCGTTTTTCCAGCGATGCCGTTTGGTGCTTGTCTCTCCAAGGAGTCGCAGATAAACAACTTCCTGTATAGTGCCACAATGGATGAACCATGACGATCAAAGTTACAAAAGCAATAAATGAATAAACCGCCGCTAATAAATGTTATTTTTGTCTCTTTTCTTGACAGAATTAACTTTGGCGATCCGCGGTAGGAATATAAAAAATCTGACTAAATGGATAGAAAGAGCAAAATGTTCCAAATACAAAGATGAGCTACTTGGCGAGATAGAAAAAGCAGAATCACTTGAAGAAAACATGTCGAGAAGAAACGGTAAGCTAACTGTTGTGATTCATTCGACACGATATTAACTATCACAAAGTTAGTTTTATTAACATCCAATAATACCGGTAGGTAAATTATTTTCTTATTTCAAAAAGAGCATCCTTTGCAGTGATTGGAGATCAAGCAAAATTCATTTTCGAAGCGGTTGCTTTACCACAAGGTCCTGAAAAAGGGGGTATAGGACATTCTCTGCAAGTCTAGTGAAAAATGTTTCCTGGAGGATGACTTTGCTTGTGACAACCTGCTGACATTTCAAGACTTGAAAACACTTTGAAAATCTAATCAATTTGGCATTTTATACCTATCTCAATAGATGCCCAAAGAATGTTATTTAGGTTTTTAGTCTGAACAGCATCAGCATGTTTTACCTTTACATAGGTTATGCACATCCGATTGCAAAGATGGATGAACATGCTATTACAGAGATTCACAATTACAAGCACCCGCCAAAAGTAGTTCATGACGTCATGAAGTCAACTTACATCCTTCTTGGAGAGGAAAGGGATTATCTTGATGTAAGTTTGTAAAGAGGAGTTAAAACTTAAAACATAAGTCAGTTAGTCAGATATATAGATCCGGGACATGTGTTTTTTTGTTTGTTTTTTTTTCAAATATAAAACTCATATTTGATGTGTACCTTTGTACTGACATATCATACGTCTTATGCTGGTACTTATATTGTTTTCTGAGCACAAAAAAGAAATGAACAATAACACTGTCAATATTATTTCAATATCATTTCTAATGCCTTCAGTATCTAAGTCCATTTCAGTTTTATATGGTACTCTATCACCATGATAAAAAAAAATCTCAATTATTTGAACAATAGATATGTCAATTCTAATTATCATGTGAAAATAACATGTCTTTTGAACAAGGAGTAACAACATGCGAGAATACATACTACTTTTTCATAAGTCTCAAGAAAAGAGGTAGGGAGGCTTAGGAACAAATCAATAGACTGCATTTATTGTCTTTACACAACACCATTAACGTCCAAAATGAGTGTATATAATCCTTAAAGACTGATTATTCGAACCAACTTGTTGCCCTGTTCGTAAATTAACTGTATAAGTACATGTAACAGGTTGTCTGCGTTTCTTAAATGAAGTTTTCACTGTGATCCAGATCTGGGAACAAATACAATACCTCATGGGTCGAACAGGCAAAGACGGTCTCAAGAAAATCATAATGAATCGACGTGTAGAAGACGTGTCTCTGGAGCTAGCAGATGATGCTGAAATGATTATACTGCCATATAACCTTGATAAATGCCGTGCAGTTAGCACTGAAATTGGATCTTTTTATAAATGGGTGAGTAATCCGATATTGAAATGGTGTGATGAATACACATAAATATGTACAATTTCTAACTTTATTTTACCGTTTGCATCTTTCACACATTAGAACATTACAACCTACAGACGACTTGCATCAGACCACTTTTAGATCTTACAATATTTGTATTAAGATGACAGTTGTTTGTAACAAGCATTTTTTCCTTTAGCCACCACGCTACATGAGTATAATACATGTATATCATAAGTCACGCTCATTGTTCGTAAAGTGTACAACTCTTATCAAATCCGCCCTCTGCAAATTTGTTCAGGAGGTAATGGGTTTCTAGATCTTCAGTGTGATTTTTTTTTTTTTTTTTTTTTTTTTATTTTGTGTATATGTCATTGTTAATCATTAGACTACCTAATAGTCATGACAAAAACACACATATTGAAAAATCGAAAGTTGTTTTCGCCAGAAAATCTCGCAAAAGAATAGACACTCTAAATCACGATCACTTTCCTCAGCAAGGTCCGGTAAGAAAACAAATATAGCATGCTTTATAAAATGCTTCACAGATTTTCTGCTTTGATGAAGAAGGACTGGTATATCATGCAAACTTTAAGCGTGACAGTGTATAGAAATTTTAGTCCTTTTCTAAATACGGACGCATCCTAGAACATATATAGATGACTAGTTTAAAATTTGTGTAATATATTTTCTATTTGTGAAGACGTTTGACATGAGTTCCGAAACATTCCATACTTTTCTATTAATGAATGTATTGCTTTTCTGAAATTGAGTTGCATATGCAGGTATTATTCATGACATCTTATAACCTATCCAGATAATTGTGCGTAAAAAGATTAGTCGTTTTAATAGATTATTTTCTCACATTTCATTTTTCACAGTGAACATTTTTCAAAGTGTTTGATAAGTACTTTTTTTTATTACTGATATTTATTTCGTCAATGTCGAATATCTCCAAAATCTATGGCAGTGAAGAGACTACATTGCATTCTGTATAGCAGTACAAATTCCTTTTTTTCTTGTAAAGTGCGGTCAGTTCATCCGAGAAGTTAAGCAGCACCATAAAGCCCACCAAATGCAAATGGAAGGCACGCAAACAAAGTACAACACTGTCCAAAGTGAGGCAGATCCTGCAAAATCGTTAAACAGTTCAATATCCACAGATAGATCTATTTCATTGAGAGGTATGTCACCCGAGCCAATAACAGATGACTATAAAGAGAAAGCCAGTGTTTCCTTGGTAAACAATCAGGCTTCTGATAAAAGTATAAATGATATCCAGATTGCTAGTGTTGGAAATGCCGCAGTAGATATTGATACTAACCGAGACATCGATCGTAAATTACAAACCGACGCTTCCCTAGTGGCAGACAATATGCCTAAGGTGAAAGAGCCAGAAGTATTCAGAAGTGTTGAAGGTGATGACAGCGGGAACATACTGGTCTTAAACTTAGAAAAGAAAGATACGGAAGAGGACATACAAAACCCAGAGAAAATGGACCGATCCTCTCTGTCCAAAATTCCTGAGAAAACTACAACAGAAAAGTAATCTTATTCCAGATTATCATTGAGGAAGCAATTTACAAGACTGGTAAATGTGTGCGGCAGTGGTTTCGGTTTGCACTCTACACTTAAGGGTGTAGATTACATGGTTACATGTGCGTTTGTTATTGGTGGTGGATGATTCATACTTTCATGCTTCACATGTATTTCTACAAAGTACGCTTTTTTTTGTGCTTATTTTGATTTCACATGTCTTGTCCGTGCCTTGGGTTTTGGTTTCTTCCTACACAGATAATTTTCTATTACCTCTTTTCTAACTTCATTGTACACATGATATAACTACACAATAGCTCACCAAAAGGTTTTACATATTAGCCCTTGGTTTCATGACAAACTGATTCTTTCTACAATTTATGTTGTGGTTCTATGCTAAAGCACAAAATTTCTAAATATATCTCAATAATTTATGATTTTATGCCCTACAAATGGTCTCTATAAAAAAGGTTTTTTGTATGCTACAGAGATCACTTTGACTACTTAAGTGTTTGTTTTACTTCTGTTTTGGCAAATATTTTCGATATATAAAACTTTTTGAGTTATTGTACCCTTAAGTATGTTTTTTTTTTTTTCAAACTTTTATCACATACACGTACAATGCATTTGCTGGATGTTCGTGGGACTGAAACAATGTATAGACTGCTTTGGGGGTTTTCTCAGCTAAATATTTTGTGCTCATAAGTAACTAGCAAGGTCTTAATTAAAAATCTAGTGACATCATACCACACTAATGCGGTGTTTTCTCTTGTTTTATATATGTACGTGTCCTTTTATGTCATTTTCTCGGCTCATTATTTCAAGTTCACAAGTAACTAGCAAGGTCTTCATTAATACCTAGTTGCATAATACCATACTAATGCGGTGTTTTCTCTTCTTTTTATGTCTCCTTTGATGTCATTTTGAGTTAGTTGCATCGCTGGAAAATAACACTTCTTGAAATGGTTTTATTCCCACTTTAACCCATGCTATACTTCATTCTCAGTCGGGTTTTCCCGTGACCACAAAATTCTGATAAACTACATGTATTTCTTCTGTATTTACTTATTTTGCGATAGAGTTTTTGATCTTAGGTTACGTTATCACAGTAGCCATTAAGCTTTATCAAATGGTCTAAAACTATCCAAAACCGACTATAAATTCGTAATGATACGAAATTATATATTTCATTGAAATGTATCTACTTTCAGTGTAAGCTAATCATTCATGGTGTTAATCAGAGATGCGTGACTGAGAGGCAAAGATTGGAAGCAGAGCAGGAACTTTTAGGCAGGGAAACGTTTCGTGAGGATTTCGTAGATGTAGCCGAGTGCGGTAGAGTTGAAAACACAAGGAGAGATTCCTTTAAAGAAGAGAAAGACAGTATCGCACTTGAAGGCAATAACACTTTTTTGGACAAAAGTGGTGACTTCCAAAATCGCAATGAATGCAAAAATAAAATTTTGAACAATATTGACGAAGAAAGTGAGAATAATAGAGTAGACTCGACATCAGAAAAAGAGAAAAATAAAAACAAACACATATGTGTGACCAGAACCAAAACAGACCAACGTCACGAAGAGGAAGATTCAGGCGCTTCCAACAATATCTCAAAAGAAATAGAAAATAAACAAAATGGAGATATTTTCGTGGAACATCATAGCCCGCTTAATTCAAAAGAAAATGATAAAGAAAGTGCTGAAACATTTAATCCTAAAGCTGGTGAAAGCACTAATGAATTATCTGAAAATCTGTTTAAACTGATTGCAAAGATTCCAGCAATGGTACCGTCACAGCCTAAAGAAAACAAACAAGGACTGAAACCCATTTCGTACTCTGGATTTAAACCAACGAATCTGTAATTGTTTTGCTCATATAAAAGAAGGTAAATCGAGAATTTTGAATTTCGCTGTGATGGTGCACCGTTTAATATTTTGTGACAACTTTCCAAAGACAGGATTGAATTGTGACCACTGAACTCGTGCTTACACTATGCGTCGAATACGTCATTTTAACTTTTTCAATGTTAACCGTTACAAGACACCAAAATTTAACAGTGGTCTGAATTAAAAGTATTTTCTGGCGGTAACATGAATGCGGCTCAAATGATGGAATTATTTTTATCTCTGAAAGGGTAGAAAGCATAGTGAAAAAAGGAAGAAATCCTGGAAACCAGCTTTTTCTTCTTTCCCACAATGTTTTCAAGGCATTTTTCTTAGGGTCGTAAAAACACGGAACTGTTCGTTAAACGATTAAAGTAAGTGGACAAGCAAATAGCCTGGCATTCGGATATGCATTTGAGTCACTGTAAAAAAAAAAAAGAAAAATACACAAGTACAGTAAACTACAGTATTTGAGCCATGCTCTTTAAAAAGGGTGTTTATTGCATATGCAAAAAGTATCGACTGATGCCAGCCTGCGTAGCCCGCGCAGGCTGATATGGATCGAAACTTCTTGCTATGGGTAAATTTTCTGCAGTCAAAGAATCATTTTACCCCATGATTCAGTCGGTTATTAAACAAAAAGTATTTTATAGATAGGTGATTATGTGATGAATTATGTGGACTAATGCATCACGGAGGTGCATAAACCCCTTTTTGCCAGCCTACTTCTGAATTACATGTGTTAAATCAGACATTTGAGAGAAATTTTGTCAGAGGGGACAATCACGTGGTTTTTGTGTTAATAGACAGTAAGGAAAAATGGTGGAATTTTGATAGATTGCTATGGTAAATGGCCTTTGCCTGTACTCTGAGCTTAATTTTATCGATCGATTTATGCGCCATTCTCCAGCGAACGTTCGCCAAGTTTTAATGATGCCATATTTGTGTCATAAAGCTTTATTCTCTTTTCAAACACTCTGTCATGGAATTTTATGTCACGAGAATCGAAACTAAAATTTCTCTTGTCGTCGCTTAAAATTCCATGACAAGGTGTGTGCAAAGAGTATGAATACGTGATTGTCCCCCCGATCATAAGGTTGTATATGTTTTGCACACTCAGTCATGAATTCTGTAATGAAAATGATCTATTTCATTGGTTGATACCAGTCTAATGAAAGCATGAAAAACGAAGACTCATTGACTATTACAGTTCATATCTTTTTTTTCCTGTATATGTCTTATTTCGTTATCCAAAACACTGAAACTGAACTTGTTTCATAGCAATCGGAGAAAATGCTGGTTAGATGTATTCTCTCCTTTCCCTATAATGTTCTCAAAAGGCCCCTTAGTTCAGACCGTAAAACGCAGGTTATTGTAAATGTTTAATAGAAGTCCTCGGTTTGGTACTCGCAAAGGGAAGCAACTGAAGGTTATCCATGTGTAACAGAGTTCTCTGGAATGTATAATTTGTTTTTTACGGGAATTGTGCGTTAGAAGTTTGAAGAAATTCCATAAACGCATGGGTAGTTCTTTGGTTTGTTTGTTTATTTATTTGGAGTTTAATGCCGTTTTCAACATTATTTCGATTATATTGCAGTGGCCAGCAGCAACACTGTTGTAACTCAACTATTTATAGAACAAAGTGTACAATATTATGTCTCAATGACATCAGTGGATAAATTTTGATACTACTGATGACATCACAGTTAAGTTCCATTACTCTTGATGACATCACAATGGATAAGAATGAAAATGATGGGAGAAATATTGTTGAGAACGAAGATGACTGGATAAAGGGAGGAGAATGAAGATGATAGTCCTAGTAAATGTGATCTTGATGATGTTGATAGGGGACAGGGTGATCTGGATAATTTTGACTCGTAGGAGAAAGGAAGATGAAAATGGTGTTAATATGAGAAATGGTCATGAGAATGAATATGATATGAGACAGGGTGAATGAAAATGACAGGATTTAGGGTGATCTTGATGATGTTGTTAGGAGACATGTAGATGAGAATGATGTTGATATGAGAAAGGGTGGTGATGAAAACAGTTCCAGTAGGAGAAAGGATGATGAGAATGATGTTGATAGGCGAAATGATGATGATAATGATGTAGTTGTATAAAATGTTGAGATAACTGATTTTAAAAGAAATGTTTCGAGTCTGATGTTGATGAAAATGATCTTGATGAAGGTGGTATATCTTTCATAAAGCTCGTGAAGAATAGGCAGGCTTTTAAAAGAAACATTTCGTCACACTGTATCAAAGTGATTATGTTGATATACCCCCAAAGAGTTTGATGTTACAGAAAAATTAAGCATTATCAAATGTTTGAAGTGCAACTCATGTAAGAAATAACCAAAGATGTAGGAAAACGGTAAAATATATTCTAGATTTGAAAATAAAGAAATGAAACGCCTTAGAAATGAAGGTAAAGAGTTTATATCTAGTTTAGTTTAAACATATTTTATTGCCATATTTTTGTTACAAAGTATTCTATATAACATAAACAGTATTTATCTAATTAGGCAAAAGGGTCTGGCCACAAGTTCTAACAACTTAGCTTCGGCCATTCCCTTTTGTTTAACGTACATAGGATAAAGTCTTCAATAATACCATTAAATTAAAAAAAAAAAAAAAAAAATATATATATATATTTGGGGCCAGTTTGTACAGAAGACAGTGTCTTTCTGGTCATGAACAGAAATAACATGCATACAAATGACAATTTGATAAACTAATAAATTAAGCAAAAAAAAAAAAAAAAAACCGAAGGTAAGTGAAAAATTACTGATAAGAATTATGTCCTCAGGATAGCCTCAACGCCGGTCGGGCAAGTGGATCCAGATCATGCATCACATGACTGTTGATTATAGATCATAGATCAATCAGACCTAGCTGCACGACGTTAACTAAACCTTTCAGAATCCCTTATAAACGCTTGCGTGGAGAGAAAAATTGTAGCATTATCTTCAAAACTAAAATCCAATGAACTTAGAAGTAGTAGCCTTGTATTTAAAGGGTGAAAGCGGTGTAATTGGCGGAAGAGTGTTATTCTAGAAACAGTTTATCGATTACAATGAAAAAAATAATGATCTGCATCTTCAGCTTCGTGTCCACAGATGCAGCTTGGGTTCGGTATTACGTGATTAGTAAAGAGATCATAGTTGAGATTACTACAATGGTTACGTATTCTTGCGTGAAATATCGAATATTTGCGATCTCCTACAAAATAATGACGCGGGACCTCAGGGACTGCGAACGTTCGTAAAATTGAAGATTTAAACAAGGATATGGAGTCTATAGACTTTAGATCTTGGGGAAGCTCATTCCAAAGAGACACTGCCGAAGGAAAGAACGATTTTGCGAACAATTCAGTCCAACATGCAATCAAATCAAATTCATTGGCATTACGTAGAGTGTAATCTGTTCTATTATTTACTTGTTGAGGGAATATTATCAGTGAGATAATTAGGAGTGAGACCATTAATTATCTTATATACAAGTATTAGGTTTTGATATTTTCTTCTGTTGTCAAGATTTAACCACCCAATTTCTTTATATATGTTGGCCAGTGATGCAGATCGGGTTAAGCCAGTTACTATTCTGGCTGCTTCAATTTGTATTTTCTCCAAGGATTCTTTTTCTCGCGCAGTGCAATTATTCCAAACTACTGATGCGTACTCCAAGATCGGACGCAAAAATGATATATAAATTTGATTGAGAGAATCACGTTTAAGTTTGTATTTTAAATTCCTCATGATCCCTAGAATTTTGGATGCTGAGGTAGTTAAGTTGGTTACATGCACTTGCCATTTTCCATTACTACTTAATGTTAATCCAAAGTGTTTGTGATCTTCTACAAATTGAACATGGACATTATCAAACAGCAAAGTAGGAGGGCCGATTTTTTTATTGGGAAATAACATGGCAACTGTCTTAGACGGGTTAAAGTCTACTAACCATTGTTTTGCCCAGTTGGAGATCATGATAAGATCATGATTCAAAATACCCTCGATGTCAGGTATTTGTGACGCAGAGCAGGCGAGACAGGTGTCGTCTGCAAATAGACGAGATATACTTAATAAATTTTCGGAGATATCATTGACATAAACCAAGAAGAGTAGAGGCCCGAGCACTGAGCCTTGGGGGACACCAGCATTAATTGACATTGACCTTGACCTCACAGAATTAATTACAACCGACTGCTTGCGACCTGCAAGATAGTTCACAAACCAATTCAAGAGAGGTCCGTTTATTCCATATTGACGAAGTTTGAATACCAAGCCCTTATGCCAAACTCTGTGAAATGCTTTCGATATATCACAAAAAACCATGCAAAGATTTTGTTTGGAATCTAGAGAAGAGACAATTTGATGATAAATCTCAAGCAATTGATACACAGTCGAATGACCACGAAGGAATCCTGACTGTTTTTGGTATAATAAATCATTAAAGTGCAAATAATTATAAACGTGTTTGTAAACACATCGCTCCATGAGTTTACCGAGGCAACTTAAAGGAGATATGGGGCGGTAATTACTCACTGAAGATTTATCTCCCTTTTTAAAAAGAGGATTGACAATTGCCTCTTTCTAACAGTTTGGGAAAATTCCATCACTAAGAGACTTATTGAATAGTTTGAAAAGTGGAACGGCTATACTGTTTTTAACATTCTTGAGTACTTTATGACTGATAAAATCAGGACCTGCAGCTTTATTGGCGCACAGGGTATTTATAATGCTTTCTATTTCATGAACTGATATTATGATACTGTCAAGCTTACAATGGGTTTTAGTTACAAAATTAGGTAGTTCAATGTTTGAGTCATCAACAAATGAAATAGAGGAAAAATAATTATTAAGGCATTCTGCTTTTTCTATGTCTGTGCAATGTAGAATTTCCTCATTATTTTCAAATGTTCGTAGAATAGGTATAGGTTCAGAATTTTTATTAATATTAACCAAACGTCGTATGTGTTTCCAGTACATTTTGGGATTATCGAGACGATAGTTAGGTAAACAGTCATCGAGGTGATCAAAGTAACGCTGTTTGGCAATTTTTTTGAAATTGTTAACCCTATTTCTTAGGTACTTATATTTTACGCAGTCACTAGGTCGTCCTTTTTTTGTCATGATTTTCTTTTGTCTGTCACGTTTTCTGGTAGGTCTTCTTATTTCGGAGTCATACCAGGGTCTGTCATCGGGCCTAATCGTTACTTGTTTTGATGGAATACATATTGACATCATTTCAAGTAGTCTACTAGTAAAACGTTCACAGTCGTCGTTAATGTCGGAGTTGTCTAGAAAGTCCCAATTTTCAGTCATTATAAGACGATTGAGCTCATTAAAATCGGCACGCTCGTAATACCAAACCTTTCTTTTAGAGCATACCATTGGCGCAAATGTAAATTTCAACAAGACCAGAGTTGCTTTATGATCACTGATGATAGGGTCTATGTCTAAAGTGTCAGCGAGAATAACATCTATAGGATCGGTGACTAATATTGGATCAATCAATGTCTCCGAAAGTCTGGTGACACGTGTTGGTTTAGTTATTTAAGACCATGACATTGGAAAGGTGAGTCTCATTTTTGTCCAATAGATTTTGATTGAGATCCCCAACGATCACAATATTTGAATTTGATTCTAAGGCTCTCTCCAAAGTCGTATTAAAATTTTCCCAAAAGGCCACTGGTATACTTGGGGATCTGTACACGGTATAGAGAAGAAACGATGACGAACGGTATTTAATCTCAACCCATATACAATGAATAGAAACGTGCTCCAGATCAAATCTTCTTTTTGAAAATAGAGAATTCGCCACGTACACAAGGAGTCCTCCTGAATGTGATGTAAGGTCCTGTCTGTACAATGTACTATCACGGTTATCGACTGTCAGATCTAAGTTAGGAATAGTGTAATCCAGATGGGTTTCACATAATATCGAAATCCGAGAGGTGGTCAGAGATGAAAGTCAGTTTATTTCGAATGCTACGAATGTTAAGGTGAATAATAGAAAGTCTGTCGCTAGAAGAAGGGGCATTCTGAGTGGGCCCTGGATTGGTCTCTACATCGCCTGATAGAATAAGCAAGAAGGAATAAGCTATACTGGAGAGAGAAACTTAAAATTACTTTTAAGCTTGCACTGACACATAAAGAGGTTTGATTGCAAATTTTCAAAAAACTGATGAGAATTTGTTTATATCTAGAACAGGTAATAAGAAAAATGCACATAGTATTAATTCAGGATGTGGTATAAAATGTCGTTCTAGAAGTCATAAAATAATAGATGATCATGAACAAAAAAGGCAATATCTGTTTCAAAATTTTTCGGCTTTAGGTGACATCAGTCGCCAGAGAAATTTTATGGTAAGATTTTCTCATATGAGAAAAAAGTAAGGGGAAAAACGAAAGTCAGAGAGACGTAAACAATCCTGTCAGTACATCTTTCCCATAGATAATGAGGTATCTCCAAAGGTTGTTAAGGTTTGCAAGACTTTCTTCCTGGATACATTATCAGTTTCTGACGAGGTAAACACCAGGATCGTCCCAATGAAACAACATTGCACCAAACTCAACCAGTCGGAAATCACATCGAACGCTTTCGTACAGTGGAAAGCCATTACTGCAGGAAAGATTCAAAGAAGCAGTATTTGAGTTCAGAACTTAGTTTAATAAAACTGTATTATTTGTATACAGAAACTTGCATAGACAAAGGCCATCTGTATCGATTTCAGTCTATCGCGGGTATTTGACACTGAACACAATTTTACACTTCACAAACCAATTAAAGACCAATGTGATCTTTGTTTTTCATATAAAAATGCAAATGAAGAAAGCAAAAGTGAAATGCAATATGAGTCTGATAATCATATATCTAACTAAAATCTTGAGAGAGGAACAAAAGAATGAGATAAATCCATTTCCATAAATGATGAACAAGTTGCCTTTGCCTGTTTTGATTTGCAGGAAATTGTTCTAACTCCAAAAAGTTTTGAGAGTAGTTTGTATTACAAGCGTCGTTTGAATACTTATAAATTTTCAATGTATGATTTTGCAAGTAAAAATGCATTTTGCTATGTAGAGAATGAAATATTTCCAATCGGGGAGCATGTGAGGTGGCATCATGATGTATATAGTTTCATCAAGCAACATGCATTACGACTGAAACAGAAAGTTACTTTCTGTAGTGACAATTGTTCCATCCAGAACAAGAATAGGTATTTAGTAACTAAGTATTGGAAGATTCAATTTAATGTCATTTGTCACAATTATTTGGAGAAGGGTCATTCCCAAAACGAAAATGATTCCAGTCAGCCAATATTAAAGTGTATACCACTGCTCAGTGGGCAAGCATCGTTAGAATTGCTGGAGGGGACAACCCACATACTGTTAAGGATATGCCTGTAAAAGACGTTTTTGATTTCGAGTCAATAGCCTGTAATACCAAAATCTTCGAAATTAACACTGATGGTCAAAAAGTAACCTGTAACTGTATTAAGTCACTTCTACTGAGATCAGAAAATCAAGACTGTTTCTATTATAAAACAATGCATAATGGTGAGGATGCTAGGGTTGATCTCTTTAAGAGACTAATATCAGATCATCCATAACCCAACTTCTTACCACTGAAACAGTTGAGGGAAGAAGAAGTTGAGATAAGCAAAAAGAAGTTTGCGGATTTACTTTACTTATGCAGAATGCAAATTATTCCACCTGTTCACTATGCATTTTATTTATTTTTACCTCATAAAACAGACTGATTTTATAATTCTATTTGTTATCTTTAAAAAAGCGCGTCAAACAATAAAAGGTTAAATATTCAACTCTTGCTTTGTGTTAGACCTTAATCTTAATTTAGAAAAGATTTATCTTTGAGGAATATTGTCAGATTTCTTACATGAATACGCATTCAAGTTCGACCTTATTTTAGTTTAAGGGCTTAACTTGCTTAAAACCGTATAATATTCACTATTAGGAAGCATAAAGATGCAAATGAGGGACATGAATATTAATTTTGAATTCTTGAAAATTCATCTGCATTCCTCGTCCGAGTGATATTTTGAAATCTAGATCTAATTTTTTCCGCTCATAGTACCAGAAAATCGGACAATGCCCCTTTAAAGATTAGTCTTACTTTAGTAAATATCAAAGCCTAGTATCATTGTATGGTGTTTTCATGCTGTAACAAGAGTTCAAATGGTCCTGAGAAAGAACGCTTTGGAAAACATTGCGGAAAACAGGGAAACGCTGGCAACCAGCTTTTTCTCCTTTTCCAAAAATGCTTTCGTCCCTTTCTAAGACAAAGTACATTATTTGAGCAATTCTTTATTATATATTTTGTCCTCTGCAAATGCTATAAATTCTTAAGTCTTAAAATCTGTTGTCTGGCAAGACATCAAAGGAAGTGATGTATTACAGTGCTTAAAGGCGATAGTATAAAAGAAAGAAAAAATACTTGGTAAAATCTACTTTTCCAACTACATGTATGTTTACAGCAAAGGTGTAATTCATAAACACTTGTTTGCTTAGAGTGTTAAAGAGTTGAGTGAAAAGGTTTTTTTTTTCCGCATGTTTAAAAAAGATCAAAGCAGTGAAAGCGCTGCTGAGGTGGGGTGCGTTTAATCCTGCTCAAATTGAAATCTAACTGTTGTACCAAATAATAAGCACGTAGTGCTACTAGAAAGAATTGAGTAAAAGCGAGCAGACAAGCTCGCAGTTCATTAAAAAGTTTAGACGCAAATGTCCAGTCAACTAGATACTCCTTTTTTTATGGATATTTAGCTCAAGGCCGGACGACCTTTTACAGGCAGTGCGGATCAAGGTCAGATTGTAAATATGTGCAGTTTGATCTTTGATCTATACCGTTCTTTTATGTTGACAATGTTATGGCAGATACCTGTGAAATAACAGTGCCAGTCTCCTTATTTCCCAGACAGGCAAAAGGCCATTTCATTTAACTCTATACCAAACGAAGAAATTCTAGGCTGGACCAAATTGAAAACATTTACAAATGACATATTAATAGTTGATGAAAATGATGATTTCTGTTTTTGATGGGGTAGAAAACATTAAGGAAAAAGAGAAAAGGCTGGTTACCAACATTTTCTCCTTTTCTAACAATTTATTCAAAAGCTCTTTTTCTCAGGGTCGTTAGAGCAATGGATTGTGGGATGATGGGTTAAATTGCATTCTGGGAATGCTTAAATATACAAATTGGTTGAACAACCAGAATGCAATTCAACCCATTATCCCACAATCCAATGTTCTAACGACCCTATGGAAGAAAAAAACTTGAATAAATTGTTGGAAAAGAAGAAAATGCTTGCTACATAGAACTGAATGGGACCTGTTTAGACGTTACGTGCAAAAGAAAAATAAAATGTTCAATGCTAGAAAGATAAATGTTGAAGAGTAAATAAGCTTGTATACGTCTAAATATTTGGACTACCCTCTGTGCAGTCACTAACACATATATAATTGATCAGAATTTGTCACTTTATATGGCGTCGTGAGTCATGACTTTATGGAATCAAAATTTATGGTCCATCAATTTAAATCAAGAGGTACGTGGACGTATTATGTGACCATCTGTGCATAAAATAGATGCCAAGACTGCTTTCAATCATATACCATATTTGGTTGGGCGTTGTTTTGATGTCCCAAGATTGCTTTCAATCATATAGCAGTTTGATTGAGCGTTGTATTCCTCTCCCAAAATATATTAATTGCAAAGAGAAAAGCAGTCAACGTGTAATCTTCGGGGAATTGCTTGATGTTTAACCCTTAAGCTGCTAATCGCGACCCACTGACCTTTTGAGGACAGTGTAGACAAGATCAGACTGCACAGAACGTGCAGTCTGATCTTTGATCTACAATGTCCGATACGGTATTTTCTTTCCGGTGAAATCAACTTTGAAACCGCAATGTTTGAACTTACAGTATTGAGTAGAAATTTGCGTTTCATTTATTATGAAGCTTAAATGTTAACTTTCAGGAATATAGGGAAAATGAAGAATAATACACTATAAGTTATCTACTGCTTCAATTTATTTCACAAAATGATAGAATCTAGTAATATTTTCCTTTCGTAGAGGAAATGTCGAAGTCATAAAAATGGTTTGAGGCGTTAAAGAAATCAGCCAACGATAGATACCTGTGTGTCTGTTTGTTTAAGAAGAAAGCCAGAAAACAAGCTGCCACTGTCGCCATAGACACTCTTGTTAGTATCAATATGTCGCACACTGATGTCATCATTCTGTTTTAGACTCAAGACAACTGTGTTACTGCTCCCGTCATAACTGTTTTCGTCGCCATGGAGATACATTAGTGTTAACCTTTGGTTGTTTAGAAAAATTCCGAAATGACTTGAGTCTTTGTAGCCTGTAATCAATGACGTAGAAAATACGTAGATTCCTTCTACCGTTGCCCTAAAGACCCCTAAATACTTATCATATGCGTTTCCAACATTTGTTACCACCTGGTCGAACTTAATGTTTTGGTTTTGTCCAAGATGATACACATCACTGCTCAAGGAAGCAAAGAATGCTACACCAATTTCACCTTCCATCCGGCGTATACGGTTTTCTTGTGCTGGAACAGAAAAACAAAACACTGAAAAAATACTTTTGTTTCAGAACAAAAACGGAGAGGGAATTGAAACTTGGCACTGATAATCAAAATTAGTAGTATTACAAAGAATGTTTTAAGATAGCCCTGCTCCAGGGTTCTAATGCTTTCTTGACAAAAACTGCTTTATATACACATAGGCCACTGAAACTCCATTGGTCTATTACCGGACAACGAAATTTTCCTTATCGGACACCGTTACTATAAATAGCACATTGGCAACTGCCTCTATATTGTATATAATAAGACTTACTATATACAATATAGAGGCAGTTGCCAATGTACTATTTATAGTAACGGTGTCCGATAAGGAAAATTTCTTTGTCCGGCAACAGACCAATGGAGTTTCAGTGGCCTATGATATACATGACAGCAAAGAACGCAAGCAAGGAAACTTCGTGATGTCGTCAATAGAGCACACGCCCTCTACATTTAATTTGCTTTAGTCAAAGACCAATCAAATTTACTAATTGAGTTAAAGCCAGTCTTTACCGTCCAACTATTTTTTTTTTTTTTTTTTTTTCAAAAATGCTGATAACTGATGTAGATATCCTACATGAATGACAATTTAATTATATAGATATAAATATGCAATTTACCTTTTGGTATGCTCGGAAATTTTACACTTTCCGCTGTATTAGGGTAAAGTGTTCTATCCAGTTGTTCTACCTTAACATTATTTGCAATTGCTAAAGTTTCTTCAGTGAATTCTTTTTGCCCAAACGTACTGATGCCAGTCTCATTCATGTTATCTGGCTGCTCTGTTTCTATTACCTGAGATCCCAGATTCTCTTTATGGATTCCAATTTCAGTCTGTAAACTTGATATTTTTTCATTAAATTGGTCTCTAAGTCTAGATATTTCAGCTACGTGTAACTGCTTCAATTTTAGTTTCAAAGTCTTGTCGTAAATTATCTAATTGAACCGGGTGTTCTTGAGCCATTTTCTCCAGCATAACAACACGATTCAGGAGCGCTTGACAGAAAGCGTCTGCTATGAAATCTTCCTGCGCGAAATCATTCCTGTTTTCTCCATTAACTTTAAAAACAATGCACATTAAAAGAATGCAAATTGGCGTGTTGGTTGCCATTTTCGAACGCCTACAAGATAATGTGCTTTACATAGATAAGGCATTTAAACTGGAACGCATATTTCTTATCTGACCTCATGACTTTCAACATCATATACATACACTCAACAAAAATTCTTAACCGCCGCTTGTAAGCTGTAATGCGCCTTTGGCCCCCTTTTTTATTACTGTCCAGAAAAAAGAGACATTTGATTTGGTTTGATTCTTTTTGCAGAATAATTGATCAGAATAAAAATATACCTCAGTCTAAGTCTGAAAAGAATTTATCGACTCGTTCTTGTTAATAGAACTTGTTTAAAGTTCATTCACTGAACACTGAAAATTCAAATTCTTGAAAACTTCAAGCTAGCTTTCTCGGATTTTATTTTTGTGCTGAAAATAATTTTCATGTTTTTAGCTCACCTGAGCACATAGTGCTCAGGGTGAGCTATTGTGATCGATCGTTGTCCGGCGTCCGTCCGTCCGTCCGTGTGTCCGTCCGTCCGTCCGTCCGTCTGTCCGTCCGTCCGTCCGTCCGTCCGTGAACAATCACTTAAAAAATCTTCTCCTCTGAAACCGCACAACAGATTTCAGTGAAACTTCACAGAAATGATCGTTAGGTGATGCACTTTCAAAATGCTTCAAAGATTTGAATTCCATGAAGAACCCTGGTTGCCATGGCAACCGAGAGAAAAAACTTTAAAAATCTTCTTGTCCCAAACCATAAGGGCTAGAGCTCTCATATTTGGCATGTAGCATCATCTAGTGGCCCTCTACCAAAATACTTCAAATTATGGCCCTAGTGTTGAAAATGGCCCTATGTTGTGGGTTCTCGGATTTCACATAGAGATAAAGAAGGAAATCTTTAAAAATCTTCTTGTCCCAAACCATAAGGGCTAGAGCTCTCATATATGGCATGTAGTATCATCTAGTGGCCCTCTACCAAAATACTTCAAATAATGGCCCTAGTGTGGAAATTGGCCCTATGTTGTGGGTTCTCGGATTTCACATAGAGATAAAGAAGGAAATCTGTAAAAATCTTCTTGTCCCAAACCGTAAGGGCTAGAGCTTTCATATTTGGTATGTAGCATCATCTAGTGGCCCTCTACCAAAATACTTCAAATTATGGCCGTAGTGTTGAAAATGGCCCTATGTTGTGGGTTCTCGGATTTCACATAGAGATAAAGAAGGAAATCTTTAAAAATCTTCTTGTCCCAAACCATAAGGGCTAGAGCTCTCATATATGGCATGTAGTATCATCTAGTGGCCCTCTACCAAAATACTTCAAATTATGCCCTCTACCAAAATACTTCAAATTATGGGCCGTAGTGTTGAAAATGGCCCTATGTTGTGGGTTCTCGGATTTCACATAGAGATAAAGAAGGAAATCTGTAAAAATCTTCTTGTCCCAAACCTTAAGGGCTAGAGCTTTCATATTTGGCATGTAGCATCATCTAGTGACCCTCTACCAAAATACTTCAAATTATGGCCGTAGTGTTGAAAATGGCCCTATGTTGTGGGTTCTCGGATTTCACATAGAGATAAAGAAGGAAATCTTTAAAAATCTTCTTGTCCCAAACCATAAGGGCTAGAGCTCTCATATATGGCATGTAGTATCATCTAGTGACCCTCTACCAAAATACTTCAAATAATGGCCCTAGTGTTGAAATTGGCCCTATGTTGTGGGTTCTCGGATTTCACATAGAGATAAAGAAGGAAATCTGTAAAAATCTTCTTGTCCCAAACCGTAAGGGCTAGAGCTTTCATATTTGGCATGTAGTATCATCTAGTGGCCCTCTATCAAAATACTTCAAATTATGGCCCTATGTTGTGGGTTCTCGGATTTCACATAGAGATAAAGAAAGAAATCTGTAAAAATCTTCTTGTCCCAAACCTTAAGGGCTAGAGCTTTCATATCTGGCAGGTAGCATCATCTAGTGACCCGCTACCAAAATACTTCAAATAATGGCCCTAGTGTTGAAAATGGCCCTATGTTGTGGGTTCTCGGATTTCACATAGAGATAAAGAAGGAAATCTTTAAAAATCTTCTTGTCCCAAACCATAAGGGCTAGAGCTCTCATATATGGCATGTAGTATGATCTAGTGGCCCTCTACCAAAATACTTCAAATAATGGCCCTAGTGTGGAAAATGGCCCTATGTTGTGGGTTCTCGGATTTCACATAGAGATAAAGAAGGAAATCTGTAAAAATCTTCTTGTCCCAAATCATAAGGGCTAGAGCTCTCATATATGGCATGTAGTATCATCTAGCGGCCCTCTACCAAAATACTTCAAATTATGGCCGTAGTGTTGAAAATGGCCCTATGTTGTGGGTTCTCGGATTTCACATAGAGATAAAGAAGGAAATCTGTAAAGATCTTCTTGTCCCAAACCTTAAGGGCTAGAGCTTTCATATTTGCCATGTAGTATCATCTAGTGACCCCCTACCAAAATACTTCAAATTATCGCCCTAGTGTTGAAATTGGTCCTATGTTGTGGGTTCTCGGATTTCACATAGAGATAAAGAAGGAAATCTGTAAAAATCTTCTTGTCCCAAACCTTAAGGGCTAGAGCTTTCATATTTGGCATGTAGCATCATCTAGTGGCCCTCTACCAAAATACTTCAAATTATGGCCTTAGTTTGAAAATGGCCCTATGTTGTGGGTTCTCGGATTTCACATAGAGATAAAGAAGGAAATCTTTAAAAATCTTCTTGTCCCAAACCATAAGGGCTAGAGCTCTCATATATGGCATGTAGTATCATCTAGTGGCCCTCTACCAAAATACTTCAAATTATGGCGGTAGTGTTGAAAATGGCCCTATGTTGTGGGTTCTCGGATTTCACATAGAGATAAAGAAGGACATCTGTAAAAATCTTCTTGTCCCAAACCTTAAGGGCTAGAGCTTTCATATTTGGCATGTAGCATCATCTAGTGACCCTCTACCAAAATACTTCAAATTATGGCCGTAGTATTGAAAATGGCCCTATGTTGTGGGTTCTCGGATTTCACATAGAGATAAAGAAGGAAATCTTTAAAAATCTTCTTGTCCCAAACCATAAGGGCTAGAGCTCTCATATATGGCATGTAGTATCATCTAGTGACCCTCTACCAAAATACTTCAAATAATGGCCCTAGTGTTGAAATTGGCCCTATGTTGTGGGTTCTCGGATTTCACATAGAGATAAAGAAGGAAATCTGTAAAAATCTTCTTGTCCCAAACCGTAAGGGCTAGAGCTTTCATATTTGGCATGTAGCATCATCTAGTGGCCCTCTATCAAAATACTTCAAATAATGGCCCTATGTTGTGGGTTCTCGGATTTCACATAGAGATAAAGAAGGAAATCTGTAAAAATCTTCTTGTCCCAAACCTTAAGGGCTAGAGCTTTCATATTTGGCATGTAGCATCATCTAGTGACCCGCTACCAAAATACTTCAAATAATGGCCCTAGTGTTGAAAATGGCCCTATGTTGTGGGTTCTCGGATTTCACATAGAGATAAAGAAGGAAATCTTTAAAAATCTTCTTGTCCCAAACCATAAGGGCTAGAGCTCTCATATATGGCATGTAGTATGATCTAGTGGCCCTCTACCAAAATACTTCAAATAATGGCCCTAGTGTGGAAAATGGCCCTATGTTGTGGGTTCTCGGATTTCACATAGAGATAAAGAAGGAAATCTGTAAAAATCTTCTTGTCCCAAATCATAAGGGCTAGAGCTCTCATATATGGCATGTAGTATCATCTAGCGGCCCTCTACCAAAATACTTCAAATTATGGCCGTAGTGTTGAAAATGGCCCTATGTTGTGGGTTCTCGGATTTCACATAGAGATAAAGAAGGAAATCTGTAAAAATCTTCTTGTCCCAAACCTTAAGGGCTAGAGCTTTCATATTTGCCATGTAGTATCATCTAGTGGCCCCCTACCAAAATACTTCAAATTATCGCCCTAGTGTTGAAATTGGTCCTATGTTGTGGGTTCTCGGATTTCACATAGAGATAAAGAAGGAAATCTGTAAAAATCTTCTTGTCCCAAACCTTAAGGGCTAGAGCTTTCATATTTGGCATGTAGCATCATCTAGTGGCCCTCTACCAAAATACTTCAAATTATGGCCTTAGTTTGAAAATGGCCCTATGTTGTGGGTTCTCGGATTTCACATAGAGATAAAGAAGGAAATCTGTAAAAATCTTCTTGTCCCAAACCTTAAGGGCTAGAGCTTTCATATTTGGCATGTAGCATCATCTAGTGACCCTCTACCAAAATACTTTAAATTATGGCCCTAGTGTTGAAAATGGCCCTATGTTGTGGGTTCTCGGATTTCACATAGAGATAAAGAAGGAAATCTTTAAAAATCTTCTTGTCCCAAACCATAAGGGCTAGAGCTCTCATATATGGCATGTAGTATCATCTAGTGGCCCTCTACCAAAATACTTCAAATAATGGCCCTAGTGTGGAAATTGGCCCTATGTTGTGGGTTCTCGGATTTCACATAGAGATAAAGAAGGAAATCTGTAAAAATCTTCTTGTCCCAAACCGTAAGGGCTAGAGCTTTCATATTTGGCATGTAGCATCATCTAGTGGCCCTCTACCAAAATACTTCAAATTATGGCCGTAGTGTTGAAAATGGCCCTATGTTGTGGGTTCTCGGATTTCACATAGAGATAAAGAAGGAAATCTTTAAAAATCTTCTTGTCCCAAACCTTAACCCTTTCCCAAACGACAAAGTTTGGACTGGTCCAAATTAAAAGAGTTTGCAGACGACTGTTTTAAATTTGATGAAAATGGCAGAAAGGTCTCAAAAAGGATAGAAAACACTGTGGGAAAAGGAGAAATTGCTCGTTACGAGCAATTTCTCCTTTTCCCACAGTGTTTTCAAAAGACTTGTACTGCAGACACGTGGAAACCAGGGCTTGTCTGGGAAAGGGTTAAGGGCTAGAGCTCTCATATATGGCATGTAGTATCATCTAGTGACCCTCTACCAAAATACTTCAAATTATGGCCCTAGTGTTGAAATTGGCCCTATGTTGTGGGTTCTCGGATTTCACATAGAGATAAAGAAGGAAATCTGTAAAAATCTTCTTGTCCCAAACCTTAAGGGCTAGAGCTTTCATATTTGGCATGTTGCATCATCTAGTGGCCCTCTACCAAAATACTTCAAATTATGGCCTTAGTTTGAAAATGGCCCTATGTTGTGGGTTCTCGGATTTCACATAGAGATAAAGAAGGAAATCTGTAAAAATCTTCTTGTCCCAAACCTTAAGGGCTAGAGCTTTCATATTTGGCATGTAGCATCATCTAGTGACCCTCTACCAAAATACTTCAAATTATGACCGTAGTGTTGAAAATGGCCCTATGTTGTGGGTTCTCGGATTTCACATAGAGATAAAGAAGGAAATCTTTAAAAATCTTCTTGTCCCAAACCATAAGGACTAGAGCTCTCATATATGGCATGTAGTATCATGTAGTGGCCCTCTACCAAAATACTTTAAATAATGGCCCTAGTGTGGAAATTGGCCCTATGTTGTGGGTTCTCGGATTTCACATAGAGATAAAGAAGGAAATCTGTAAAAATCTTCTTGTCCCAAACCGTAAGGGCTAGAGCTTTCATATTTGGCATGTAGCATCATCTAGTGGCCCTCTACCAAAATACTTCAAATTATGGCCCTATTGTTGAAAATGGCCCTATGTTGTGGGTTCTCGGATTTCACATAGAGATAAAGAAGGAAATCTTTAAAAATCTTCTTGTCCCAAACCATAAGGGCTAGAGCTCTCATATATGGCATGTAGTATCATCTAGTGGCCCTCTACCAAAATACTTCAAATAATGGCCCTAGTGTTGAAATTGGCCCTATGTTGTGGGTTCTCGGATTTCACATAGAGATAAAGAAGGAAATCTGTAAAAATCTTCTTGTCCCAAACCGTAAGGGCTAGAGCTTTCATATAGGGCATGTAGCATCATCTAGTGACCCTCTACCAAAATACTTTAAATTATGGCCCTGGTGTTAAAAGTTGACCCTATGTTGTGGGTTCTCCGATTTCACATAGAGATAAAGAAGGAAATCTTTAAAAAATCTTCTTGTCCCAAACCATAAGGGCTAGAGCTTTCATATTTGGCATGTAGCATTATGGTGTTGAGCTGAGTTGCATTTCAGGTGAGCGATTTAGGACCATCATGGTCCTCTTGTTTTTTCTTATTGTTGACAAAATTTCAGTAATTTAAGCTTATCTTTTTAATACGTTTTGGTCGATAGACATCACGCATGCGCAACCGATGTGCTTTCCCCTCTTTTTAAACAGACAAGCCTTCTGTTGGCAGAATCGAGAATCTTTTTATTACAATACCATGGCTAACGTCAAAATATATGAGCCATGCTCTGTGAAAACGGGGCTTAATGCATTTGCGAAAAGTATCGACTCAGATCAGCCTGCGCAGTTCGCGCAGGCTGACCTGGGCCGAAAGTTTTTGCTATTTGTCAAATTTTTGTATGTCAAAGGACCTGTCTACCTTTTGATACAGTCAGTTGTTAGACATAATGAAATTTATGGATCCTTAATTATGTGATGTCTTGCTTGGTATGAAACGTCACGGAGATGCATTAAGCCCCCTTTTGCCAGAGCACGGCTCATATATATGTTACAATTTGTTTTCATTTACCTGTCTATTACTCGATCAAATTTGCAGGAGAAACAGAAATGGCGGTCTATTAGAAGTTTTGCTGAGTGTACTTTCCTGAGCAATATACATGTAGCTGTCGAACACTTTTTGAACTAAGACATTATCCACAAAACAAACATATTTTTTTATCTTTTGTTTTGCATTCCACAATCTTTTGGAGAGGCCAGGCCCTATGCAGTACACACATTCTCCAGCATGATCCACTTGTAATCATTCATTCGTGCGGTTGGAGAATCAAATCAAAGAATTACTAAGCTTGCGGTTCAATATGACGAGTTACATGGGCAAAATGTTTTATTATTTCTCTTAGCGAGTCGATTGGAATGCCAGAAAAATATTTAAAAAGCCCTGCAACACTGATTCTCAATAACTACGTCCAACGGCATATGACATTTGTCGAAAAATTGACACGAAGCTGCTTTAGGTAATTGTTTCAAGATCATATGCGGGTATCAAGAAAGCGAATCTAACTTTTTAGCCATGCTCTGGCAAAAAGGGGCTTAATGCATCTCCGTATTGCATTATAGCAAGCAAGTCAACACATTATAATCGCTCCATAAAATCCATTTGTCAAACTACGGACTGAATCATGAGGTAGACTGGATCTTCTGCAAGCAGAAAATTGACCAGTGGTGAAAAGTTTCGGCCCAGGTCAGCCTGCGCGGACTACGCAGGCTGACTTGGGTCGATACTTTTCGCACATGCATTTAGTCCCCCTTTCACAGGGCATGGCTCATATGTTGATGCATAAGTGTGATAGTTCCTTTGAAATAGCTGTTTGAGTAAACAAGGGTTGAAACACCTTTTCCCCCCTTTAAATATCCGATACTTGACGACCATCCTTATACAGCGCTGAATTTTGAACCCCTGTTGATTAACAACTGTTTTGATTGTACTTTTTAAGACTTTCTAAAAATGTAGGTTGCAAAAATTTAAAATGAATTTGTAATGAAACTTACGCCAAATCTTAATATTCACAGTGTTTGGTGAAATGAATACAAAAACAATTACTTGAAAATATGAAGTTTTTCAAACGTTGTTATACAGATATGAGTTATGTAAAAGCGGAATAGAATGTTTTATTCATTCCTGAAAGAAAACAAAAATTTCATCGATTTTAGGCATATGCTTACAGGCACATTGACATTGCTTACGTTGGAAAAGAACCATAATGGTAATGGAGATTTTGTTGAAGGCAAGCTATAAAAACGAGCAAGAAATGGACGAAATACTGAATTAGTTTTTGTAATTTAAAGGCTTTTCAGTAAGAACACTAAATATAAAAATAAATAAATTAAGAAATAAATAAATGAATAAATAAATAAATGTTCTTAGACAATATTTTAGATTCGTCCACATTGAAATATTTTTCAGGCGATAGTCCCAGTGACGGCCAAAAGTAAACGATGGGGTGTTAAAAATGCATTTAAATTTGAGCCATGCTCTGTGAAAAGAGGGCTTAATACATCAGCGAAAAGTATCGACCCAGGTCAGCCTGCGCAGTCCGCGCAGGCTGACCTGGATCGAAACTTTTCGCTATTCAATCGTCAGTTTTCTGTATGTCCAAGAACCAGTCTACCTCATGATTAAGTCGGTTGTTCATACAGTGGCTATTATGGATCCATAGTTATGTGATGGCTTGATTGGTATCATACATCATAGTGATGCATTAAGCCCCCTTTTGCCAGAGCATGGCTCATTTAGATTATCTCACTTAAAATTTGGAAATTATTGCGAAGATGACAATCTGTTATTGGACGGTCAGTCAAGGTTTTAGTCAGTGGCAGGAAAATGAATTTTAAAACTATTAAAAAAGTAAACAAAAAGATAGTGTGACCTGGCAACTTTTGACCTGGTTTTAAAATTCATTTTCCTGTCAGTGACTAAAATTTGAACGGATTATATAACAGATTGTTATCTTCACAATAATTTCCACACTTTGAAATGGTATGATTTAAATTCAAATGCATCTTACCACCCCCTAGTTTATTTTTGGCCGCTATTGGGCCTTTAAATTTGACTCATTGGAATGGATTTGTCTTTGAAAGCGTAAAAGACGTTAAAAAAATGATAAATTTGGTAACCAAGATGTCGTCTCATAAGCTTTCATAAAATTAGCCAGTTACAGATTGTTACTCGACCATCCTGTTATCTTGAAAGGTCAGAATTGCCCTTCTTTACCAAATGTAACTGTTCAGTTTCTGTACGCTCGCAAAGAAAAAATATTATCTATGCTCACTGCAACAACAAAATTTACATACGGTAAAATATAGTATTCGCACGTTAGATTTCATGCAATACGTACAAAATAGATTAACCCTTATCCTTCTAAATAAGTGAAATGAGATTTTCAAACCGGTAGTAAAACCCCAAAATAATGCTATTTCTAATTTATCTTCAGCTTGCGCTGTATTTTGACCCTTCCTATTTTTTAACCCTTACACGCGACCCAGGGACCTCTTGCTGACAGTGTAGATCAAGATCAGACTGCACGTTCTGTGCAGTCTGATCTTGATCTACTCTGTCCGCAAAAGGTCATTGAGTCGCGCTTAGCAGCTAAAGGATTAAAACAGTATACCGCCTGGCCTTATCACGAAAATAATAGATTGTAGCAAACAAGTACAATTTCCACTCGTCACAACTCGGCTGATTCCGTACCTACATCTAACCTCGTCCGTATAAATGAGGCTTCCATCTTGAACTACCAATCACATGATCTTAACATGGCGTCGCCCCTGTAGATCGCTTAGCAACGACATGAACAACCACGGTGAAGTTATTCACTTCTATCGATCAGTCGATGAAAGCTCCCAACGGAATTGATAAACCACGCTAAAAATAGTAGTCGAATACTGCAATGGTGACTCTTTACTTTCTGGGTAACCTTTTACAGCAACAACAGTGCGGTTGCAAATAATTAGCCGTACGCTGCTAAGCGCGACTGAAGGAACTTTTGCGAATAGAGTAGATCAGGATCAGACTGCACAGAACGATCTACACCGTCCGATAAGAAGATATCTCCCCCCCACCCCCCCCCCACCCCAAAAAAAAGCACACATTTGAAATAGCAAAATTTGGGTTTTTACTATCGGCTTAAAATTTTCCTTCCATTTTTGTAGCAGACTATAGCTTAACCCGATAGCAAAACAAGTGTAAAAAGACGCCACTTTTTTCCAAGCTAGTCAGTTAAAAAAAAAATTCTGGGCTGGAGGTGCACTTTAATATCCGACTTTGGAAACATCAGACAAGACGCCAAACCGGAACCATGATAAGTGAACCTGCAGATTTTCAAAAACAAAGAGAATACCCGGATCGGACCTAAACTCAATCGGAAACATCGGATTTCAGACGTAGGAATCATTAGAATGAACACGAACTGAACTGAAAAGATCCGATACTGGAATAAAACCGAAAAACCGGAAAGGACCTGAAATTTGAAAACATTGAGAGGCAAGGACCGTAAGGTCCCAAGTTCGATACCCGGCGGGATGTCAACTTTGGGACCGTTCATTGGCCCAAACATTCGGCGCGAGCACTGGTGTAGTTTCCAGGAGGCAGAATCGAGAGAGATTAGTATCGGCCTATTAGTTGCAAGAACTTGTTTCTGAATGGATGTAGGATAAATAAGTTTAACCTAAAGGAGAAAAGGCAGGTTTACAGCAGTTTTTCCTTGTTCACGATGTTTTTCAAAAGGCCTCTTCCCTAGGTTCGTTAAAACATGGGATTGTTTGGTAAAGGGTTAACTCTTCACCGGACGACAAATTTTGGCCTTGTCCAAACTGAAAACAGACGACAAATTGAATGTTCCTCAACATTTGAAATTTGGCTTTCAAAGAGTAGAAAAAATTGTGGGAAAATTAGAAAATGTTGATTACCAGCATTTTCTCCCTCTTCCACAATGTTTTCTCTATTCTTCTTCTAAATGGTTTTCATTTTAAAATTTATATTGCTTGGTAAAGGGTAAATTTTCCATACTGTGGGGTAGAAGGTTGTTTTCAAAATAAGGGTGGTCTCAAAGTTATCTGCTGTAAATTTCTGCCATGTGGTTTTGGATTCCAGTTTCCAGCAAGACAATCGTGTTATATCAAAAATGTCAGTAACATGGTAATGTTAAGTAAACATAAATGGGTTACGTAATGCACCAATATTTCACGTAACGTTTTTCGAGCTTGTCCAGTGTTTCATTTTTCTTGGTTCTAAAAATATATACAGCAAAACATTCCTGAGCCTTCATAGCCGTCTTTGTTGGTAAACATAGTTTCGAGTGAACTGTGATCACTGTCCGAACCATTGCAACATAACCTGATGGTCTAATCTTGGCCAAAACAATGGGAAACCACGAACGAACGGTGTATTTCTTATGTACACAATATTGACAGCACTCACTCAGCTTGCCCTGTATTTTGACCCTTCCTATTTTGTAACCCTTAGACGCGACCCATGGACCTTTTGCGGACAGTGTAAATCAAGATCACACCGTGTAGAACGTGCAGTCTGATCTTGGATCTACACTCTCCGATAAGGAGATATTTGCCCCTCAAAATAAGTTTATTTTAAAGTAACAACATTTGGGTTTTGCTATAACTGTAGATCTAGTAATTCTAATCAGATTTAACTAATCAACTCCCTTATTAACGAAATTTGTAATGGACGATTATGAAGACATCCTTGCACAATATATCAAATTCAGCTTGAAGTAAAAGTTAACCCTTTACCACACAATCCCCAGTTATAACAACCCTGAGGAAGACAGGTTTTGAAAATACGGTTACCAGCATTTTCTCCTTTTCCCACAATGTTTTCTTTTCTATTATAGGTAAGCTCGATCACTTATGCCAAATTTAATTTGTCATCTGCAAATGCTTTGAATTTGGACAAGTCTAAAATTTTGTCGTTTGGTAAAGAGTTAATGCAGTAATATAAGTGAAAACATTGTTGCAAAAGGAGAAAAAAAGGATGTATTCCCCCCCCCCAAAAAAAAAACCTTTAAAATGGTAAAATTTGTGTTTTTATTAACGGTTTAAAAGTTTCATTTCACTTACTTAGCAGGACCAGGGGTAAAGTAATGTGACTGCACTGTCGCAAACATTTTATATTGTGGTAAAAGAAGCAAAACCATTACATGCACAAGAATAGGCAACTGTTTACCGTATGACAAAATTTTAGACTTGTCCAAGTTGAAAACATTTGCAGACGATGAATTCAAGGTGGCTGAAACGATGGGATTGTTGTTGGAGGGTGAAAAAACATTGTTGGAAAAGGAGAAAGTGCTTGTTCCAGTATTTTATCCTTTTTAGACCAATATTTTCGGTAGCCGCTTCTTTATCAGGGTTGTTATAAGACGGGAGTGTGTGGTAGATTTAAGAGGTTTAGCTTTATCTAAAACCTTAGAGCCCTAAACTTATATTTTGATGCAGGTAGATCAAGATCAGGCTGCAGGTTAAAGGTCTGATCTTAGATCAACACTTTCCACAAGTCAAGTTTTGTGACCAAACAACATTTAAATTGCAAAATTTCTACTGTTTCTGCAATGCAGATTTGAAAACGGTCCAGTGAAAGGATTTAAGAGCATGAAAACAAATATAAACATTTTGGCAAAAGCAAATGCTCGTCGCGTGCAATTTCTCCCTTCGCCAAATTGTCTTCTGTATAAATGACCCGTCGGAGCTGTGACGTCAGAGTGCAGACTCGTATAAATACGCAGTGAGCGCCATTTTTCTTCGGCTTTTGCCTCCTAGTGGTTGTAGAGCGCGGTGGCTGTTTTCTTACGAAACTCAAGCCACAGACTACGACTGCGATCTTCTTGGTGTGGTTTTGCTACGAAACTCTTGAAGCACAGACTTCGACTGCGATCCTCTGGGTGAGTACACTGTGAATTTTGTTTGATTTCGTAACCGTACGGTCCTATATAATTTCTGAGTTGAATGCAACCAAACACTGGAGAAAAAGGCACTGGAAAACATTACCATGACTGTATATGAAAAGGAAAAATGCTAGCTTTCGACCCGCACAGCTCCCTTGAGCTGCAACAAATCTTTCTTCCTCGTATAGATCTAAGGAGGAACGAGTTGTTTGAAAGTTTTGCTGTAAGGGTTAGTGTTTTGGTTTATTTCTGTGAATTGGATTGTGCGATCACTTCAAACGACTCGGCCGATTCTGTAACTATCTAGTAACAGCCGAATGGTACGTCTCATGCCCTGAGACATGGCCCATCATTGGCTCCAACTGTGGAAGTTGTTTTTGATAGAGAGAAAACATTGTCAGAAAAAGGGAAAAAATATGGTTACCAGAATTTTCTCCTTTTCCCAAAATGTTTTCATCTTTCTCAAGGTCGTCATTAGTCAGAACTGAAGGGTTAATCAGGGATGCAAAATTGTCTGAACCCTTTACCAAACCACAAAATTTTGGACTGGACCAAACTCGAGGCATTTGGCATTGCAGATGACATGTTGCTAGAATGAATATTTGTTGTTGATAGGCTATGAAACATTGTGCAGAAAGGATAAAATGCTGGTTACCTGGTTGTTTTCAAATGACCTCTTTCCCAAGGTTGTTGAAACTCATTTAACACTTTGCCACCTACAAGGCATTTGCAGACGACAGATTAGATTTTGTCCAAATGAGGGAATTGATATTGTACAGGATAGAAAACCTTGTGGGAAAAGGAGAAAATGCTGATTAGCAGCATTTTCTCTTTCTGGCAGTGTTTTTCAAAGGCTTGTCCCAGGCAGTCACCCAGGGCTGTGAAACACAGGATGGTGTGGGAAAGAGTGAAAGGTTAATCTTTACCTTTAGGTTTATCCCCTAACAAAAATATTCAAGAAATCCATGGCTACTTCAAAAGTGCCCGAGGAATGGAAAAAGTCAAATGTTACCCCTATTTTCAAATCTGGTGACAAAGTACTGCCTGAAAACTATCGACCCATTAGTATAAGTTCCACATGCGCTAACATCATGCAGAAAATTGTAAGAAACAGTCTCCAATCTCACATGGAACAAAATAAACTTTTTACATCAGCTCAATATGGCTTTTTAAAAGGGAAATCTTGTACCCTTCAACTTTTAGAATCTGTAGACGATTGGACAGAAGCGATTGATAATGGAGAAGGGACTGATGTAATATTTTATGATTTCAAAAAGGCTTTTGACACAATCTCACATGTAAAATTACTTTTAAAACTTGAAAAATATGGAATTACTGGCAAAGTCTTAAAATGGATTAAAGATTTCCTCACGAACAGAACACTGAACACAGAATGTTATTATAAATGGGAAAAAGTCCGATTCTGTCAAAGTAACTAGTGGAGTTCCTCAAGGGAGTGTTTTAGGCCCCATCCTATTCCTTATCTTTATCAATGATCTTCCTGAAAATGTCGTGACACCAATAAGACTATTTGCTGACGATACCAAAACCTATTCTGTGATTAAAAATGAAAATGACTCAAAACTTCTTCAACAAACAACAGATAATTTTTGTAAATGGTCGTTGGACTGGAAACTCAAATTTAACTCGAAGAAATGTAAACACCTACACATTGGCAAAAAGAATCTACAAAGCAAATACTACATGACAAATGAACAGAACATTAAAGAGGAAATTGTTCAAGTTAAGGAAGAGAAAGACCTTGGAGTACTGCTAGATGAACAACTTACTTTCACTCAACATATTAGTGAAAAAATCAAAACAGCAAACAGAAATCTTGGTGTCATAAAAAGAACCTTCACTTATATGGACAAACAAATTTTTTTAAATCTCTATAAATCTCTAGTTAGACCCCACCTAGAATATGCCTGTACAGTCTGGTCACCATACCTTAAAAAACACAAAAAAGCTCTAGAAAACGTACAAAGAAGAGCAACTAAATTAATTCCTGGGTTAAGACATCTACCATACAATGAAAGACTTAAACAACTGGGATTACCAACGTTGGAATATAGTAGAATTCGTGCTGATATGCTACAAACCTTTAAGATACTGAACAAATACGATACCACTTCAAAACCAAATCTACTAAAAAGAAACATTTCTACTCGCACCAGAGGAAATGACCTAAAACTCTTTAAAAGTTATACTAGAACCGAAACAAGAAAAAATTCATTCACAAATCGTGTTGTTGATACTTGGAACACTTTGCCAAATGAAATTGTGAAATCCCCGAGCATAAATGCCTTCAAGAGTAGATTAAATAAACACTGGCGCCATCACTCTCACAAGTTTACTGCAGAATGCTACACTAATGAAGTGAGACGAACACAAACAGACGGGCCCAAAGAAGCCGTAGGCTTTCATATGGCCTACATACAGTAAGTTACAGTAAGTTTACCACTCAAAGAAACTTTAGACCTACCCAGATTTAGTGGTACAGCTGGTGAGATTTGACATTAAAGAGAAGAAAACAGCATCTTCTTCTTTTTCAACAATGATTTCAATGGCCATTTTTCATGGTCTTGAACTCTTTCAAAAGAAAATTTTAGGGTGGACTGAATTGAAAGCATTTGCAGACAACAAATTCAATGTAGCTAGAAATGAAGTATCCTGTATTTGGTAGGGTAGAAAACATTGTGGGAGAAAGAGAAAATATTGGTTACCAGCATTTTCTCTTTTTCTCACAATGTTTTCAAAAGGCTTTTCCTAAAAGGGTTGTTAAAAACTCTAGATTGTTTGGTAAAGGGTTAACACAGACTGGACAGTACTTTAATTTGATCAAACCCCAAGAACGGTACCCACCAACCATTCTAAATTGTATTATTAGTCCTTAAACTGGCAGCCTGTTATGGATCTTCTTATCAACGATGGGTAAGACTCCGTGTTTACAAGTTGTGTTTCTGCCTGGTTCAAGTTTTCACAAGATAACCTGAGACTGGGAAATTAGAATTGTAATTTTAATAAAATTACTTCCAAACAGCTGACATAGATGGAGGCATTGTTGTTTATAATTTCAAATATTCTGTAATAATTTTCGATGCTGTTTGTCATACATATAAAATGATAAAGAAAGAAGGTTAGTGGATATACATGTGTATGACTGGTAATTCGTACTTAAAAAATTTCAGTTACCGGTAGGCTAATGTGATTGGTCCATTTCCATTGAGTGTTAATTAATGAGGGTGGGCAAACAAACCAACTGTGACCAAACTGTAAAAGTGTATGCCTTTGATTACAACAGAATACCTGCAGTTGATAGATTAATTATTAATTGTCATTGTTTCACACGACCTGTCAACCGTAAACATATGTATCACACCTCCTCCAAGTCGGCAAGTGGCAATATGGATGTGTGGATAAATTAACCTGCATAAACTAGTCAAGCAAATCTTGATAGACCAGTACAATCAAGAATGGCAATCTTCTATGCTCGAGACAAATAAAGGAAGAATATACAAGCTAGGGAAAGAATGTCTAGAACTCGAAACCTATCTTAAAATCTTACCGATGTATGATGCCCTTAGACTTTTCAAATTTCGAACGGCTAACCATAAATTACCTATTGAAACAGGACGGTGGGATGGCACTATTTTTGAAAATCGAAAATGTAATCTTTGCCAGCGCGAAGAAATAGGTTCGGAAAAACACTATCTCTTCTCATGCGACTATTTCGAGTCTAGAAGAAGATTTCTTCCAAATTCAAATATTGATGACACTGAATATAATTACATGCAACTGATGCAGTGCTCGAGTGAACATGTCATGTCTAATCTTGCACCTTTCGCAGGAGTCATTGTGGCTACATTTACCTAATGACTCTTGCGAATTTATCTGAATATGGTGTGATCTGATCTTATGTCACACTAAGTTGTCGCATGTCATTTTGCTAGCCAAGCGGCTTACTTACACCATACCCTCACACACTCTGATCTGCATAGTATGCAGAATTATATGCCTACTTAAACTGTATCCCATCAAAATGAAGTTGCTATAAACGACAGAGAATGCCAGAATATGTGTCTGCAGTTTTGCTGTCTAATAGTCTGCCACACTGTCTGTCGTAACGGTCGAAATGTTTAAATATACATCTTTTCTAGTTATATGCCGTGTAATTTACCGTTTTTTTTTTTTTTTTCCCAAATTGGTCAGTCATCATGCATGACAAATGGGCGGCAGAATACTGGCATGTATTCATGCAGTCTGATCTTGTGCCACATTTTTTTGCAATAATGATAAACTTCATTTCATGGTAAACTATCGAGAGTGAATAAAAATTGGCTATGTAAAGGGATGACAGAACACTGGCCTGCATCTCTGTAATCTGATCTTGAGTCACAGCAAAAGTGATACTGATCATCTTTATACCTATTTTGTTATATACCGCCGTTTGGCAAGACAAATGGGTGACAGGATATCGGCCTGTTTTCTTGCAGTAAGATTTTGCCTTTTTTTTTTCATATCGATTCCCACATTTCTCTGTAATTAACTTCATATATGTCGCTTTGATTTCGGTGTTTGGTTTTATTATATGGTTGGCATTATATTTACTTGTTTATCTGCGATCTGATCGTGCTCCACCATTTTGACCCATGATCAAATCCAGAAAGTTTTTGTGCAGTTGTTTTGACAAGGAGATGGCAAAATATCAATCATTGCATCCGAGCAGCCTGATCCTATGCCATACTTTTTGTTAAAGCGATCATCACACATTTAATTAATCGTACGTGAACCCAACAAATATTTATTTGTTATTATAGACCTAAATATGTTGTGGTCTCGTAAACTAACTGGTACAGACCTGTAAATAGTCAGCCACTGGTTGCTTGCTTAAAGTTACATGTGATCAACCTGTAGAAAAGAGCAACCCCTGACATCAGGCAGGCACTGCAGACCGGAATGAGTCCTATATAGGGCTGATTCAGGTCTGCACTACTCGCCGACCACGAGCAGTAATAATAAAAATGATAAAAAGTAGCCTATTAGACTAGATTTACATCTAGTTTAAAACCTATCGTATATTTATTGAAAATTTTATTTGTGTACTTACCTTTGCTTTAAATACATACTCCATTCCGTTTGTTTATAAATGTCCCATATTTATATGCCAGTTTCAGACAGGGCAAAGCGTCTATTTTGCTCATCCATGTGTGCACGGCAAAATCAAAGATCTCGGATGAATCTCGTGGTTAGTGTGGCATTACGGTAGGCTAACCGCCCGAATTAATGTCGCAATTCACGTGATCCCGCAAGTAGCACAAATGGGCGGACACATTTCATTAGACTCTATCGCTGTCTGAAATTCCCCCCTCCCCTTCTTCTTCTCTCTTTTTTTTCCTTCACCTTATCCTCCTCCTACTTCTTAACCGAAAATGATATTCAACAATGGATCTTCTTTCCTCTACTATATTTATCTCTTCTATTTTTTTTTATCAGACTGATTAATTTGTGTATTTTCTTGACCCCTTGTATAATGTTTAACATTACTGGGTGAAATAAAGTGAATGCTATGCTATGCTATGATAATGCATAATATGAACGGTGGACAAGGTGTCGTCAATTTTTTAAAAAATTTAAAGTTCATTTTCATAATTTTGTTCTTTTTTTTTTTGCACCTTTTATTTTTCTAACCGGTTACTGATTTTCTAACCGTGTAACTGATCATTCGATTGATTAACCGGTTAACTATTGACGTTCCTAAATTTTATTTATGCTTAGCAAAAGACTTTTTGATAAAGATTAAATTCTTTAGAGAGCTAGATGAATTAATCGCGGTCAGAAAAAATCTTTGTCATGGAAATTTTTTGGTTTGTGAAAAATTAGATCAGACTGCCCTACAGTTGTATTTTGTTGTTAATGAAGAATGAGACCAGACCACATGTCAGGTCTATTTTGTTGGTAGTGAATAACTAGATCAGACTGTTTTTCAGTTGTATTTTGTGAGTAGTGAAGAATGAGACCAGACTGCACTTTTTGTTCTGTACAGAATTAAAATATGTTGTCCTTTACCAAAGGATGTGGTATTTTACAACCCTGATGTAGAAGAAAACATTGTGAGAAAAAGAAAAAAATACTTGTTACCAGTAAGTTCATTTTTTGCCACAATGTTTTTATAAAACTTGGATATTTTACCTCTTATTGCAAAAGCATTGCTGCTGGTATTGATACTTATACAACATAGTTTCCGTGTACTGCCACTAGATCTTTTTATTTGCAGTTATTTGAAGTATACAGCTCTCTCATGTCATCTAAAGCATCCCCACCTTGCAGAACTGCTGCTTTACACTCTGGCTCACCCGTGTGGACACCTTGATGATGAATATGTCAAACTTCAAATCAAAAAAGGTGAGAGTAGATTGGGTTAGTCTTTCAAATTTCCTCAAAAATTCTTAAAATGAAAAAAAAAAACCCCAAGGGGAAATGTGTAATTCTCTTTCGGTTCAGGATCGAGCATAGCCAGAGTCTGTATTGATTTTGTGCAAGACTAAAAATGCCCTCAAATAGTACAAAAGTGTTCTGTATTTAAAAGGAAGTATGTCACTGCAGTATTTTGAGGGAATTCTGTGATTCTGGGAAAGTTGCGAGTTGATTTGAGCAAAAACAAGGCGGCAGTCTTGGGGTAATGGGGACAGTACTGTTATGTCTGTGGGTCCAGGCCAAAAATCAAGTTTAGTCCTTTACCAGTGGTGAAAACCACATCTGAAAACATGGCAAATATATATCTTGCCCGAGTTAAAGGACAATAGCACATGTATGTTGCTGATATATATATATATAATTTTAATATCGGCCTGTTGCTGATATTTTGATATCAGCATTTACTGACAATTTCAAATGGGGCAAGGTGAAAATTGTTATTCAAGTGTTCAGGTGGACATCAGATATTTCAAGAGCTGTCATAAGACGGCACAGCTCACCTGAAAAAGTTAAATCATTGGGTGTGGCAATCATTCTGGAAAATGGGAGCTCCAGAAAAACCTTTAGCAGAAAATTTCAAACTCTATGACCTAAAGTCTTCACCAAACAACAAAATTTGAGACAGGTCCAAATTGAAACCAGTTGCAGACGACAAAATAAATGTGACTGAAATATTGAAATTTGTTTTGGAAAGGGTACAAAAGAATGTGGGAAAAGGAAACAGTGCTTTATACCCGCATTTTCTCCTTTTCCCAACATGTTTTCCAAATGCTTCTTTCACAGCAATGTTAAAAGTCGGGATTGTGTGGTAAAGGGTTAACTTTATAACTCTTTACCACAAAACAAAATTATAGACTTGACCAAATTGAAAGCATTTACACATGAAATTTTAAAATTGTGCCTCAAAAGTTTGAATTTGTTTTTTGTTTTTTGAATGGTAGAAAAGATTGTGGGAAAAGGAGAAATGCTAGTTCCGAGAATTTCCTCCTTTTCCCACAATGTTTTCCTAAGCCTTCTTCAGAGGCCGTAATGTGTGGTGAAGGGTTAAGACCAGGGGCATGGATATTGCAAGAGCTCCTTCTTGCCTTCATCCAGGAGCACTAAAAAGGAATAATAATTAAAAAGAAGTAATGATTGAAAAGGAATAATGATTGAAAAGGAACAATACTTTAAAAAAAAAACCTCGGCAGATTCTTTTCTCTGACAAAAGTAGTCTGGGGTTCAGGTCAGAATAGTCAGGTAAAATCTCTGACCCCTGGCTGTTATTGACACCCCTTTGCATTGGAAGACTTGTATAAAATTAGTAATTTGGCATATCATGGTATTATTTTTTTTTTACCCAATGACAAAATTTGGGACTGGTCCAAGTTGAAAGTAATTGCAGACAAGAAAATGAATGAAGGTCAATGATTTCTGTCTTTGATAGGGAAGAAAAAAATGTGGGGTGGGAAAAGGATAAATTCTGTAACTAGCATTTTAACTTTTCCCACAATGTTTTCAAAAGCCATCTTCTTCAGGGTTGTTGAAACAAAATTTTAGAATGATTCAAATTTGAAGCATTTGCAAAGAACAAACTAAATGTTGCAAGACAAATTTTGTTTTGAAAGGGTTAAAAGAAAAAGTGGGAAGAGGAGAAAAATGATGGTCTTTTCCCTCAATCTTTTTTTTTTTTTTTCAAAAGTCTGTCTCTAAGGGTCCTAAAACTAGGTATTGCATGGTAAAAGCTTAAAGTAAAAGTTCATTTTCGGATTATTAACAGTTATTTTTTTTATAATTGTAAATACCTGGAGATGTTTGATGGCACGATTAAAAAAGAACTATCAGAATTTTTCACACTCCGTTACAAGTGTGATTACTTATCTTTATTTTAGAGCTTTATAGTATGTTTAACACTCTACTACAAAATCCTGGGTTTTAACAACCATGAGGAAAAAGCCTTTTGAAACATCGTGGGAAATGGCAAAAATGCTGGTAAACAGCATTTTGTCTTTTCCCACAACGTTTTCTAACATTTCATAGAGAAATCCAGTTATTTCAGCAATATGATTTATAGTCAAATGCTGTCAATTTGGGTGGGTCAGACTTTGTCTTGTGGGAAAGAGTTAACCCTTTAACACACAGCCTCGAGTTTTAACCCTTTACCTCACAGTCCCGACTTTTAATGACCCTAAGAAAAAAAAGCCTTTGAAAACATTCTTGGAAAAGCACAAAATGCTGGTTATCAGCAACTTTTCCTTTTCTCACAATGTTTTCTACCCTGCAATGGACAACTTTCATGTTTTGAGTAACATTTAGTTTTTAATCAATTCTGCAAAAGCTTTTTATTTGGACAAGGCTAAAATTTTGTCATGCGGTAAAGAGTTAACAAACCTGAAGAAGAAAGCTCTTAAAAACATTGTGGGAAAAGGATAAAATGATGGTAACCAGTATTTTCTCCTTTTTCCGCAATGTTTTCTACCTTCCAGAGAAAGATTTCATAATTTAAGTAACATTTGATTTGTCCTCTGCAATTGCTTTGAATACGGACCAGTCTAAAACTTTAATGTGTGGTAAAGAGTTAACCCTTTACCACACAGTCCCAACTTTTTACGACCCTGTGAAAGGAGCCTTTTGAAAACATTGTTAGAAAAGGAGAAAATGCAGTTACCAGCATTTTCTCCTTTTCCAATAAGGTTTTCTACCATTTCCAAAACAAATTTCAATTTTTCAGTCACATTTATCATCTCGTCTGCAAATGCTTTCAGTTTGGACTGGTCTAAAATTTTGTTGTGAGGTAAAGACTTAACCCTTTCCCAAACGACAAATTTTGGACTAGTCCAAATTGAAAGTTTGCAGACGACAATTTCAAATTTGATGAAAATGGCAGAAAGGTCTCATAAAGGGTAGAAAACACTGTGGGAAAATGAGAAATTGCTCGTTACGAGTAATTTCTCCTTTTCCCACAGTGTTTTCAAAAGACTTGTACTGCAGACACGTGAAAACCAGGGCTTGTTTGGGAAAGGGTTAAGTAAATCCAGATGAAAGGTTTTGTTTAATACAAACTTCTCTGGTTGACAAAATTTTAGAACTGTCCGAATCAAAAGCATTTCAGACGAGAAATAAAAACTGGCTAAAACCTAACAGTTGTCTTTGAAAGGTTAGAAACCATTTAGGAAAAGGCAGAAAATGCTGGGTACCAGTATTTTCTCTTTTTTCCATAAATTGTTTTCAAAAGCTTTCTTTTTCAGGGTCATTAAAACTTAGAATTGTGTGATAAAGGGTTAACTCTTTACCAGGCAACAAAATTTTGCCCAAATAAAAAGCATTAATATGAGCCATGCTCTGTGAAAAGGGGTCAGGTTGACCTGGGTTGAAACTTTTTGCTAATTTTCTGTATGCCAAAGGACCAGTCTACCTCATGATTATGTCAAATGTTGAAAAGTAATGGCTATCATGGATCCATAAATTATGTGATGGCTTGCTTGGTACAATGGATCACAGAGATGCATTACCCCTTTACCACATGACAGAATTTTAGGCCCGTCCAAATTGCAAGCATTATCAGACAATTTCAGTGTGACTCAAGTGATTTTTTTCTTTGATAAGGTAGAAAACATTGTGGTAAAAGGAGAACATACTGGTAACCAGCATTTTCTCCTTTTCCCACAATGTTTTCAAAAGGCATCTTCCTGAGGGTCATTAAAAATCAGGATTGTGTGATAAAGAGTTAAGCCTCCTTTTGCTGGAGCATGGCTCATATTTTTGCAGACCACACAATACACTTGGCTCAAATGATGGGTTTCACTCTTTTCAGTGGGAAGAAAATATTGTTGCAAAAGGAAGTGCTAATAGCCAGAAGTTTCTCCGTCTTAAAACAATGCTTTCTAAAGCTTTCTTCATTAGGGTTGTTAAAACTTGGGATCATGTGGTAAAATGGTTAAGTCTTTACCAAACAACAAAATTTAAGGCTTGCCCAAATTGAAAACAATTGCAGACCACACTATAAACTTGGCTCAAATGATGGGATTAGTCTTAACCCTTTATCAAACGACAAAATTTTAGACCCATCCAATTTGAAAACATTTGCAGAAGACAATTTCACTGTAGCTCAAATGATATGATTTTTCTCTGATAGGGTAGAAAACATTGTGGGAAAAGGAGAAAATGCTGGTAACCAGCATTTTCTCCTTTCTCCACAATGTTTTCAAAAGGCTTCTTACCCAGGGTTGTTAAAAGTCGGGATTGTGTGGTAAAGGGTTAAAAGGCGTAGAAAATAGTTTGAAAACCAAAAATGCTGGTAACCAGCAGTTTCTTAAATGTTGATAACCAGATTTTTTTTTCTGTTTTAAAAAAGGCTTCTCCTCAAAGGGGGGTAAAAGTCACATTCGAAAGTTTAGTAAAGAGCAAAGGGTTAATCAAGTGCAGTTTTGATTATTATTTTTCTCTCACTTGCTATTTTAGGTGTCCATACTGACGACCAGGGAGTCATGCTGCAGGATACTAGCCTTGGTGGAGATGCTGTACAAATTTTTTGCTAAGTAAAACACAAGTTAAATGATTTTAACCATTTAACAAGTAAGTGCATTGTCTCATGAATGTTACTCAATGAAGTATTTTTCCATAAAATTCCTAAATTTTCTCTCAAAATGTGTTTAACCCTTTACCACACAATCCTGAGTTTAATGACCCTGAGGAAGGAGAGTTTGAAAACATTGTGGGAATACAAGAAATGCTGGTAACCAGCATTTTCTCCTTTTCCCACAATGTTCTATACCTTTTCCAAAACAAATTTTGATTTTGATTTTTGAGTCACATTTATTTTGTTGTCTGCAAATTTTTTTATTTGTACAAGTCTAAAATTTTGTCATGTGGTAAAGAATTAAACCTCCCATTTCTTTTTTTTAGCTCACCTGAGCACAAAGTGCTCATGGTGAGCTATTGGTGTGCGTCATGCGTCGTCAACTTTTTACCTTGTGTATGCTCTAGAGGCCACATTTTCAGTCCGATCCTCATGAAACTTGGTCAGAATGTTTGTCTTGATAAAATCTCGGATAAGTTTGAAATTGGGTCATGTTGGGTCAAAAACTAGGTCACTAGGTCAAATCTTAGAAAAACCTTGTGTACGCTCTAGAGGCCACATTTTCAGTCAGATACTTGTGAAATTTGGTCAGAATATTTGTCTTGATAAAATCTCGGATGAGTGTAAAATTTGGTCATGTGGGGTCAAAAACTAGGTCACTAGGTCATATCTTAGAAAAACCTTGTGTATGCTCTAGAGGCCACATTTTCTGTCAGATACTTGTGAAATTTGGTCAGAATGTTTGTCTTGATAAAATCTGAGAGGAGTTTGAAATTGGGTAATGTGGGGTTAAAAACTAGGTCACTAGGTCAAATCTTAGAAAAACCTTGTGTACGCTCTAGAGGCCACATTTTAGGCAGATACTTGTGATATTTGGTCAGAATGTTTGTCTTGATAAAATCTCGGACGAGTTCGAAATTGGGTCATGTGGGGTCGAAAACTAGGTCACTGGGTCATATCTTAGAAAAACCTTGTGTACGCTCTAGAGGCCACATTTTCAGTCAGGTACTTGTGAAATTTGGTCAGAATGTTTGTCTTGATAAAATCTTGGGCGAGTTTGAAATTGGGTTATGTGGGGTCAAAAACTAGGTCACTGGGTCAAATCTTAGAAAAACCTTGTGTACGCTCTAGAGGCCACATTTTCAGTCAGGTACTTGTGAAATTTGGTCAGAATGTTTGTCTTGATAAAATCTTGGGCGAGTTTGAAATTGGGTCATGTGGGGTCAAAAGCTAGGTCACTGGGTCAGATCTTAGAAAAACCTTGTGTATGCTCTAGGGGCCACATTTTCAGTCAGATACTTATGAAACTTGGTCAGAATGTTTGTCTTGATAAAATCTCAGAGGAGTTGGAAATTTTCTGTCTTGATGATATCTTGGATGAGTTCAAAATTGGGTCACATAGGGTCATAAGCAATGTCACTGGGTCACATTGAAGAAATACCTTCTGGGCACTCTAGAGGCCACAATTCTAGTTAGATTGACCTGAAAATTAGTCTACATATTTGACTTGAAATCTCGGATCAGTTAGAAATTGGGTCTCATAGGGTCACAAACTAGGTCACTGGGTCAAATTCAAGAAATGTATTGTGGGCACTGTAGAGGCCACAGTTTTTGGCTCAACTGACCTGAAAATTTGTCAGCATGTTTGACTTGATGATATTTTGAATGGACTTGAGATTGGGTCACATAGGGTCATAATCTACGTCACTAGGTCAAAGTACAGAAATACCTTGTGGGCACTCTAGAGGTGGCAATTCTTACCCAATTCACCTGAACCTTGGTTTTGATGTTTCAGATGAGTTTGAAATATGGTCACATAGGGTCATAAACTAGGTCACTAGGTTAAATTGAAGAAAGACATTTTGGACACTCCGGAGGCCACATGTTCAGCTCAATTGACCTGACAATAATTGGTCAGAATTTTTGTCTTAATAATATCTCAGATGAGTTTTAAATTGGGTCATTATGACCCTGGAATGAAATTTGGCCTATTGACTCAGGTGAGTAATCCAGGGCCATCATGGCCCTCTTGTTTTGAAGGGGGGATACACGGACGAATCCTATTATTTTTTTTTGACCTTGAACCTTTTCAACTTTAATTTTAATCAAATGATGTGATTTACCTTTTTCTTTTTGAGTGTTAAAAACATAGTGTGGTAAAGGAGAAAGTGCCGATCACGAACATTTTGTCCTTTTCCCACAATTTTTTCAAAAGCTTACCTTTTAACACTTTACCACACATTCCCGACTTTTAATGACCCTGAGAAAGAAGCCTTTGAAAACATTGTGGGAAAAGGAGAAAATGCTGGTCACCTTTTCTACCTGGTCTCCTTTTCTATCCTTCCAAAATCTAAGTTTTTCTGTCAAGGTGTTTTCTGCAAATGCTTTCAATTTGAACAAGTCTAAAATTTTGTCATTTGATAGAGAATTAACTCTTTACCAAACGACAAAATTTTTGGCTAGTCCAAATTCAAAGTATTTGCAGACAACCAAATAAATGAGACCCAAAAATTGAATTTCTTTTTGAAGAATAGAAAACATTGTGTTTTCAAAAGGCCTCTTTCTCAGGGTCGTTAACTCGGGATTGTATGGTAAAGGGTTAGTGGTTGTCTAAAACAGGGATTGTATGGTAAAGGATTGAAAATGGATTAAATGATGGGATTCCTGATTCACTGGGCATGCAATCTGATCTCAGATTTACATTGTATGATGTAATGTGATAAAATCTCACCTTGATGGCTTTGATAAATTTAACCCCTTACCAAATGACAATATTTTAGACTTGTCCAAATTGGAAGCATTTGCAGAAAACAGTGTGACTCAAGAATTGAAATTAACCTTTGGAAGGAGAAACTTTGTGGAGAAAAGGGGTAAATGCTGGTTACCAGCATTTTCTCCTTTTTCCGCAATGTTTTCAAATGCCTTTTTCCTCAAGGTCATTAAAACTAGGGATTGTGTTGTAAAGGTTTAAGTTTTGCTGTCCCTGCTCTATCATATAACTCTTTATCAAACAGCAAAATTTTTAGATTTGACCAAATTGAGAGCATATGCAAACAGCAAGTTAAATGTTGTTACAAGCATTTTCTCCTTTTTTTCCACAATTTTTCAACAAAATTACTCTGGGTCCTAAATTATGAAAATGTTTGGAAAAGGGTTAAACCTTTCCCAAACAAAAAATTGCAGGCTGTACAAAATTCTAAACAGCTGCAGACCACAAATTTGAGAAGGGTAGAAATGAGCTTGGGTTCTGTAATATTGGTAGGAAACATTGTGGAAAAAGGAGAAAAGGCTAGTTACCAGCTTTTTCTCATTTTCCCACAAAGTTATAGAAAGCTTTCTCTATCAAGGTTGTTAAAGCTCAGAATTGTTTGTTAACCCTTTACCACAAGACAAAATTTTGGACTTGTCTGAACTCAAAGCCTTTGCAGTTGACAAATTAAAATGATGGTCAAGTTGTGGAAATTGTCTTAGATAGGGTAGAAAACACTGGAAGAGGATTGCCAGCATTTTCTCCTTTTCTCACAATGTTTCCAGAAGTCTTCTGTTTCAAGGTTGTTAAAAGTTGGGATTGTGTGGGAAATGCTTAAGTGGTTATGGGAAAATTAGCGTGTCTATTTACCTTGCTGCAACCTTAGTGCAAAATAGCTAATGAAGTCAAGTAATTAGCTTAAAAATTTGCAATAAGCAAACAGCATTTCCTCGTGATGTATGACATATTTTATGCAGAAAAAAGCCAATGAAGTCGAGTAATTGGTAAAAACTGCATGAAGCACGAAAACTGTAAATCTGTTATACTGCAATCTTAGTGCAAGATAGCTAATGAAGTCAAGTAATTAGCTTTTGCAATAAGTAAGCAGCTTATTTCGGTCATTTTCCATGCAGTCATTAATGCTAGAAAAGCAATGAAGTTGAAAAATTTAAATTTAGCATTAGTTTTCTGCTCAACTGAAGGAAGGCCAGCAGAGCTTATGTCATGGCTGGTTTCCATTCATCAGTCCTTTTCTTTTACACGATACAGTCTGCATTTGTTGTCAGATTTTTGTGAAACATCCAGAGTTTCTTTATATCATCAATTGCTTGAACCCTATTGATTCTGAAAAAAATCTGACTATTAGGAAGGGAAAAGTAGCCGCTTACAGTTGAAAATTTATAATTCTTGTTTACATGATAAAGTCTGCATTTGTTATCAGATTTTCTTCATATCATCAATAGCTCGAATCCCATTGGTTTTGAAAATGGAATTCTGACATACAGTAAGGGAAAAGAGGCCATTTAAAGTTGAAAACTTACATTTTTTTTTTTACTTGAGAAGTCCGCATTTATGGTCGGATTTTGTGAAACTGACACACTTTCTTTTGTTCATCAATCGCATGAACCCATTTGATTTTGAAAAACATTTGTTTATACGTTCTTTTCTGCGGGTTCCAATGTTGTGTTTTTACCAAACAGGAGGTGTTTCAATTTCTTATATCTGTGATGTGCAGTCTAAGCATATTTTTTGGTGTTTGGTGTCTGCGGCAGTTGAATTACGAGAATTACTGCTGATGACTGTCTACGTCAGATTTTGGAGACTTTCGGCTATGTAAATCTGTAAATATTGGATAGATATCCCTACCTGGTCTCTAAAATACAACCCTATTTAAAATCAATAGTTTTAAAATACGCTTTATGTTAGTAAACGACTATGTTTATTTCATAAAAGAATATTTAAGGGAATTAGTTGGATGTTTTTTAAATAGTCTGTAAGCTATACATGTATAAACACAACTTTTATCAGTTTCCACTAATTAGATATTAACCGTTTATCAGATGACAAAATTTTAGCCTTGTCCAAATTGAAAGTGATTGCAGATGATAATTTCAGTGTGGCTCAAATGTTGCAATTTTTAGCTCACCTGAGCACAAAGTGCTCATGGTGAGCTATTGTGATCGTGCTGTGTCCATCGTCCGTCGTCCATCGTGCGGTGTGCGTCGTCTGTCGTCAACTTTTTACCTTGTGTACGCTCTAGAGGCCACATTTTCAGTCCAATCCTCATGAAACTTGGTCAGAATGTTTGTCTTGATAAAATCTCGGACAACTTCGATATTGGGTCATGTGAGGTCAAAAACTAGGTCACTAGGTCAAATCTTAGAAAAACCTTGTGTACGCTCTAGAGGCCACATTTTTGGTCAGATACTTGTGGAATTTGGTCAGAATGTTTGTCTTGATAAAATCTCGGACGAGTTGGCAATTGGTTTATGTGGGGTCAAAAACTAGGTCACTAGGTCAAATCTTAGAAAAACCTTGTGTACGCTCTAGAGACCACATTTTCAGTCCGATCCTCATGAAATTTGGTCAGAATGTTTGTCTTGATAAAATCTCGGATGAGTTCGAAATTGGGTCATGTGGGGTCAAAAACTAGGTCACTAGGTCAAATCTTAGAAAAACCTTGTGTACGCTCTAGAGGCCACATTTTCGGTCAGATACTTGTGAAATTTGGTCAGAATGTTTGTCTTGATGAAATCTTGGACGAGTTTGAAATTGGGTCATGTGGGGTCAAAAACTAGGTCACTGGGTCAAATCTTAGAAAAACCTTGTGTACGCTCTAGAGACCACATTTTCAGTCCGATCCTCATGAAACTTGGTCAGAATGTTTGTCTTGATAAAATCTCGGACGAGTTCGAAATTGGGTCATGTGGGATCAAAAACTAGGTCACTAGGTCAAATCTTAGTAAAACCTTGTGTATGCTCTAGAGGCCACATTTTCAGTCAGATACTTGTGAAACTTGTTCAGAATGTTTGTCTTGATAAAGTCTCAGACGAGTTCGAAATTGGGTCATGTGGGGTCAAAAACTAGGTCACGAGGTCAAATCTTAGAAAAACCTTGTGTACGCTCTAGAGGCCACAGTTTCAGTCAGATACTTGTGAAACTTGGTCAGAATGTTTGTCTTGATAAAATCTCAGACGAGTTCCAAATTGGGTCATGTGGGGTCAAAAGCTAGGTCACGAGGTCAAATCTTAGAAAAACCTTGTGTAGGCTCTAGAGGCCACATTTTCAGTCCAATCCTCATGAAACTTGGTCAGAATGTTTGTCTTGATAAAATCTCAGACAAGTTTGAAATTGGGTCATGTGGGGTCAAAAACTAGGTCACTAGGTCAAATCTTAGAAAAACCTTGTGTACGCTCTAGAGGCCACATTTTCAGTTCAATACTCTTGAAAAATGACCAGAATGTTTGTCTTGATTATATCTTGAAATAGTACGAAAATGTGCCATGTTGGGTCAAAAACCAGGTCACCAGGTCAAATCAAAGAAAAACATTGTGTATGCTCTAGAGGCCATATTTTCTGTCCAGTACTCTTGAAAGTTGGTCAGAATGTTTGCCTTGATAATATCTCTGACTAGTTTGAAAATAGGTCATGTCGGGTGAAAAACTAGGTCAAATCTCTTAGAAAAACCTTGTGTAAGCTCCAGAAGCCACATTTTCTGTCTGATACTCTTGAAAGTTGGTCAGAATGTTTGTCTGGATGATATCTCAGTCGAATTTGAAAATGGGTCATGTTGGGTCAAAAACTAGGTCACCTGGTCAAATCTTAGAAAAACCATGTGTACACTGTTGTGGCCACATTTTTTGTTCAATACTCTTTTAAAGTTGCTCAGAATGTTTGCCTTGGTAATATCTTGGATGAGTTTGAAAATGGGTCATGTTGGGTCAAAATCTAGGTCACTAGGTCAGATCTTAGAAAAACCTTGTGTATGCTGTAGAGGCCACATTTTCAGTCCAATACTCTTGAAATTTGGTAAGAATGTTTGTCCTGATGATATCTTGGACCAGTTTGAAAATGTGTCATGTTGGCTGAAAAACTAGGTTACTAGGTCAGATCTTAGAAAAACCTAGTGTACGAATGACTCTCAGAAAGAAGCCTTTTGAAAACACTGTTTGAAAATGAGAAAATGCTAGTATCCAGCATTTTTTCCCTTTTTCACAATGTTTTCTACCCCTTTGAGAGACCAATTCCACAGCTTGATCCACATATTATTTGTTTTATGCAGAAGGTTCAGACTGATGAATTTAAAATTTTATTGTTTGGTAATACATATATCTCACAAGACATTGGAAATTGGTTGTGCTTGGTCAAAAGACTCAGGTGAGCGACTCCAGGGCCCTCTTGTTCTTTGATAGAGCAGAAAACATTGTTGGAAAAGGAGAAAATGCTCCCTGCTGGTTACCAGCATTATCTCCTTTTCCCACTATGTTTTCAAAATGCTTCTTTCCCAGGGTCATTAAAAGGCGGCATTGTATTGTAAAGTGTTAAAATGTAATTTAATGAATAACACTGTTTTATAAAGGAATTGGGCCTGCCTGGGTAGCTCAGTGGTTAGCATATCTGACTCGTGACCTGGGGTTGCGAGGTTAATACCCAGTTGAGGCAAACTTTCTTTCCAGCGATTTTTCGCCACTCACCTCTGATGCATGATGAGAAAAGAAGTCAGTGGCTTTGGAAAGAAAGCTGTGTCAGTACTGGTGTGAGAAATCCAGGAAACACATGGGTGGTCACTGACCACCATGATAGGAACTGAGCTGTTAAAATGGTGTAAAACTGCATTTTTTGTCTAATTCTTTTGAAACTTGCCAAGCAGGCCTGAGGGGTAGCTCAGTCGGTACAGGACTTGAGAACAGGGTTTGCAGGTTCAATCCTCGGTTCTGCCAATTTCTTTCCAAGGATTGATGATAGTCATTGCAAGAGGATTCATTCCTCTCTCACTTCTGATCATTGTCTCAAAAATGGTTATGTGGGAAAGCAGCATGTGGCTCGGAAAGAATATTGTAAGGAAAGCACGGCCATCATGATGTAACTGATATAATGGGATTGTGTAATACAGTAAGTACTAAAACTTTACCAAATATTGCTGAATTCCAAACAGTTGGTTTTGAGAAATTGCACTTTGATTATTTAACTATGTGTTTAATTCACCATGCTGACTCATGCCATTAATTTGACTTTTTTCTTACTTGTATTTGCATCGTGAAGTCATGACGCATCCTAGAAAATAAGCAAAATCACTACCAGTAGAGTGATTAAAGCCCTCAAGGCCCTCTAGTTACAATAAGTAAGCAGCTTGTTTCGTTCATGTGCCACACAATTATTATTGCAGTGAAGTAGAGTAGTTTACACTTTGCATGCTAACAGAAGCCTTTGTATATCATAGCTTCAAAAATAGATTTGGATGTTTGTGTCCATAGTGAAGACCAAGATCAGATAGCAGAAAAGCTTGCCTCATCTTGGATCTACACTGTCTATCCAGTTTACCCTTTACCAAACAATCCCATGTTTTAACCATACTGAAGAAATGGACTTTTTTGGGAAAATCGTGGGGGAGGAGAAAATGATGGTAAGGAGCATTTTCTCCTTTCCTCACAATGCTTACTTCTGAATCAAAGACAAATCCCATTTAAAACCAGTATATCTACTTGGTCATCACCAAATCCTTTGAATATGGATCAGTGTATTCTTTTATTGTTTGGTAAAGAGTTAAAAGTATTTTCCTGAAAAAAAAAGAGAAAAGACTATATCAGATTGCAGTTTTTGAGTCTGTTTGCTCGACTGAAATGCCAACCCAGTTAGGGCCATCGATAGAGTACAGGACTTGACATGAGGGAGTTCATGGATTGAATCCCCCAGCTTGGCCAATTCTTTGCTGGGGATAGATGATATTTAGTCTCTCACTGCTGTTCATTGTTTCAACAATGGTAGGGACAGGAGCCAGTAGCTTGAGATAAATATTGTGAGAAGTAATTGTAAAAGAAACTCCAGGAAAGCATGGATTGGTGCCTTGCCAAAGTGATACAAGTGAAATGATATTGAAAAGGGCATTAACTCTGACCACACAATCCTGACTTTTAATGACCCTGAGAAAGAAGGCTTTTGAAGAAAACATTGTGGGAAAAGGAGAAAATGCTGGTAACTAGCAATTTCTTACTTTCCCACAATGTTTTCTACCCTTCCAAAAGAATTTTCAATTTTTTAGTAGCATTTTTTTTTTGTCGTCTGCAAATGCTTTCAATTTGGACTAGTCTAAAATTTTGTCAGTTGGTAGATTTAAACACCACATAATCAAAACAAACAAACATGACTAAGATGTTCAATTATGTTTTTGGGTCCTGTGTCACTTGGCGATTACCTCTTTACCAAGAGGACAAAATTCTAGTCATGTTTTAATTGAAATCATTTGTAGATGACAAGTCATATCAATCCTTGGGGAAAGGATCCAAATAATTACAATTCTAAGGTTGCCTAAATGTCTGTAAGGTTTAACCCTTTACAAAGTGACACATTTTACACTCTTCAAAATTGAAAAGCATTCTGCACACAACACATGAAATTGATACAAATGCAGTGAAGCTTTTTGACAGAATGGAAAACATTGTGGGAAAAGTAGAAAATGATGGTTACCATATATAAACTTTATTTCCCACAATGTTTTGAAAGGCCTATACCCCAGGGTTGTTAACACTCTGGGGATTGTGTGGTAAAGGGTCAAATGAAATGATGTAATTTGTCTTTGAAAGCATACAAAAAATGTCTGCTTTTCCAACAGCAATTTCAAAGGCCATTAACCTCCAGGATCTTAAATATTTCAGTTGTTTGGTAAAGGTTAAAGTTGGTGGACTTGTAATCTACATATCTGCGTTAGATCATCACTAGAGGAACTAGGCTTTTAATGAGTATCTTTTTGCAAGGCACAACAAAGCCTGGATCGTGTTCTGATGAACCCAGAAAACTAATGTAAGTTGCAGAAGTGATATTGTTGAAAAAGGCATAAAACACTTGATGGGGTTTTTTGTTGCTCTAAGAATAAAGACTGTGCAAAATGACCAAAGCTGTTGACGCACCATTAAAGAACATTCATTCATTCAGTAAAAAGTGTGGACACATGAATTTTTATCATAAATTATCGTGCTGAATTTGAAGCTAGATCAACTGCTGTACATGGGACCAGGTTGCTCTGATTTGGTATTTGTTTCCCAAATGGGAATGGTTTTTTAGCTCGACTGGCTGTAAGCCAGCAGAGCTTATGTCATGGTGTGGTTTCCAACATCGGTCTGTCTGTAAAGTTTAAAATTTCAATTTCTTGTTTACACGATTAAGTCTGCATTTGTGGTTGGATTTTCATGTCGCGTATACATTTTTCTTTATCTCATCAATAGCTTGAACCCTATCAATTTTGGGGAAAAAAAATCTGGCAAACAGTACGGGAAAAGTAGCCATGTAAAGTTTAAAATTTCAATTTCTTGTTTACGCATTTAAGTCTGCATTTGTGGTTGGATTTTCGTGAAACATGTACAGCTTGTTTATCTGATGCCTAAGCCCTATTGATTTTGAAAAAAATATGACAAATAGTGTGGGAAAAGTAGCCAATTAAGTTCAAATTTTCAGTTTATTTTTTATGTGATAGTCTACATTTGTGGTTTGATTTTCATGAAACTTGCACAGTTTGTTTATCTCATGAATAGCTTGAACCCTATTGATTTTAAACAAAAAAAAAAATCTGACAATCAGTATGGAAAAAGTAGCCATTTAGGGCATAAAATTTGTTCTTTCTTCTGAAATATTAACCTATCATCAAACAACGTAGTGTCAACCCTTTACCACACAAACCCAACTTTAAAATGACCTTAAGGAAAAAGCCTTTTGAAAACATTGTGAGAAAAGGAGAAAATGCTGGCAACCAGCATTTCCTTCTTTTCCCACAATGTTTTCTTCCCTTCCCAAAACAAAAATAATTTTTGCATCAGGTTTATTTTGTCGTCTGCAAATGCTTTGAATTTGGACGAGTCTAAAATTTTGTCAATTGGTGTTCAAAGAGTTAAACCCTGTACCACACAACCCCAAGTTTTAACAACACTGCAGTAAGAAAGCTTTAAAAAACATCTTGGGAAAAGGAGAAAATGCTTGTAGTCAGTATGATAAAATCAGTTTGGCAGAAAGTGAAAATGTTTGAAAGAAGCATTTTCTTCTTTTTCCATAATGTTTCCCCATCTTAAAAGCTTTAAAGACAATTTAGCATACTATAGCTTGCTCTTTCAAAGACAAATACCATCATTTGAACTACATTTATAGTAAGCAAGACCTTTTAACCCTTTACCACACAATTCCAACTTTTAATGACCCTGAAAGAAAGGCTTTTGAAAACATTGTGTGAAAAGGAGAAAATGCTGGTAACAAGCTTGGTCCAGTCCAAAATTTTGTTGTTCAATAAAGAGTTATTGGTAATATGGATTTAAAATTTTGTCATCTTGAAATGATTTAAACATGGGTAACATGCTAAAGTTTTCCAGTTTGTTTCACAAATATGGAATTTGTTCATATTTGGTATTTTGTTCAAGCATCGTACATATGTTTGACAGGAAAATGAAATAAAACTTGGGAATTGTTGACTTTTTGTTTTATTCTACATTTCATTCCATAATTAGTGACAGACATCCATTCATTGACAAATTTAATGGCTGTGGAAATACATGTGGAAATACAAGGAAGTGCTACCTTATTACTCTAAAACCTTACATAACATAGCTGTATTTGTTGACCGGTAAACTGCTAAATACATGTACTAATTAAACTTAGGATTTCCAGCCAACAGTGAAAACCTATAGATTATGGGTTAAAAATTTTGCTTGTAGGAAAAAGTCACACCATATTGGACAGTGTAGATCTAAGATCAAACTGAACCCTCTGTGCAGTCTGATCTTGGATATTCACTCTTCACAAAAGCCCACGTAGTTGCGCTTAGCAGCCTGTGTTAAGGAATTGGCCCAATAATGGAAATAGTGTTTGTACAGTGTAAAACACATCCAAATGAAGACAGAAAATAAGACCGCATATTATTATCTGATTAATTGTCTTTGACAGCTTAAGTTACCTTTCCTGATGGGGCATATCAAGATCAGACTGCCCAAAATGTGCAATTGAATTTTGGATGTAATGAACAGTCTGCCAGTACTATAGATACATATTTTGCTATTTCAAAGCATTTTTTGTTGGAACATCCAGCAAAAAACCCAACAGTGTAGATTCAAGATCAGACTGCATATTTTGTCTAGTCTGATCTTTATACTGTAAGTATAAGCAAGTAAATATAGGTTCAGCCTTACAAGGAATAACTCTTTACCAGAAGACAAAATTTTAGTCTTGTCCAAATTCAAAACATTTGCAGACAACAAAGTAGATGTGAATCAAATGGTGGAATTTGTGTATAAAAGTGTGAAAACATTGTGGGAAAAGGTGAAAATGCTGGTTACTAGAATTTACCCGCTTCCCACAATATTTAGAAAAAAACTTGGGGTCTTTAAAACATAGGAATGTTTTGGAAAGGGTTATTGCAAATTCTGATTTTTTTTTTTTCATTTTTTCTCTTTCCAGATACAGAAGAATTCAACTCAACGTCAAGTGGAAAAATGGCTTTGGTATTTTCTGCCCTTGGTTATGCGTCCGACCTCCTGTCATGGGCAAAGAAGACTTTGGTGGAGACTGATACAGCCGCCCCAAATGTCGTCTTTGGGCATGATGGAGACCATCTCGAGTTCTCCTTTGATGCAGATGAAGGTACCTCAGTGGATGCTGTGTGTGATGAGGGTAACTCTGTAGACTCTTTGTCCTGGGATGAGATGGATACTGTAGAGGAGTTTGGAGAAGAGGTTAGCTCTTTGGAGTTAAGCTGTTCCTCCCTTTTCCCTACAGAGCAGGATGTGGAGATGGTGGATGAGAGCTGTATGGCTCTCAGCCCCATATCCATGTCACCCGAGATGTGGAATGGCATAAACAAAGAGTTTTACAGGGTTGCTTTTGTCAACGAGGAGGAGGAAGAGCCGAGGTCTGTAGATTTTGGTTCTGTCTCCTTCTGGTCCGTTGTGGAGGATGTAGAGACCGAAGAAGAGAACGTTATGGTCTCTTCCTTCAGCTCTACATTATCCATGTTGCATGGTGCTGACACTGAGGTGCTGGATGATGTGGAGGAGGAGATCCTTCGTGATGGTGATGCAGAGATCGAAGAAGACTTTGAGGTAGAAATTAGTTCTCTGGAGCTAAGTTGTACCTCTTTGTCCTCTTGGACTTTGACTCTGGATATGCCGGTCCTGCAGACTGAGGGTTGTGTTGGGGTGGCTGATGGAGAGGAGGCTGAGCTAAGCTTGGACTCTCTCTCCATTAGTCAGGGAGGTGAGCTTGAGGTCTGTCTACCTTCTGTTGTGTCTGAGCCAGTGGTAGTCACACGCAGTGGGCGCCGTAGCCGTAGGCCTGATAGGTACGGGGACTGGTTGTACTATTAGAGTGTTTTGATCGGTACGGGGACTGGTTGTACTATTAGAGTGTTTTGATAGGTACAGGGACTGGTTGTACTATTAGAGTGTTTTGCAAACATTATGCTTTCTAAGCTTCTTCAGTTGTAGACAGCTTCTGTTGCTTATCTCCCATCGAAGGTATCAGTGTCTGGTTAACTTAGACATAAAGCATGTGCTAGTGTTCTCTCGTTAGCAGAAACAAAGATAACTGAATGTGGCCTCTAGAGTGAACACAGACTTTGTCTGAGATTCGACCCAATGACCTACATTTTGACCAGATGTCACCCATTTTCAAATTTATTCGAGATATCAAGACAACACATTCTGACCAAGTTTCATGAGTATTAATTGGACTGAAAATATGGCCCTCTAGACTGTTCACAAGGTTTTTCTAAGATTTGACCCAGTAACCTGTTTCTTGACCAAATGTTGCATTGACCCAACGTCACCTAGACTGTACGTAAGGTTTTTCTATGATTTGACTCAGTAACATGCTTCTTGACCCAGCGTCACCGGTTTTAAACTCGAGATATCAGATATGTTAAGACAAACATTCTGACAAACTTTCATGTGGATTGGACCGAGAATGTGCCTTCCAAGTGACCCAGTAACCTAGTTTTTGACCAGATATCACCTGTTTTTTTTAAGTATCTGAGATATTTTCAAGACAAGCATTCTGACCATCTTTCATGTGTATTGAACTTGAAATATGGCTTTTAGAGCATGCACAAGGTTTTTCAAAGATTTGACCTGATGACCAACTTTTTGATCCTTTCTTCGACACTCACCCCCATTTCTATACGGTTGTTACCCTCTGTTTTAGTGGTTCTTGAGCGTAAAGTGGCGACAGGAAGGTTATGGATGGGATCTGTCACTAGTAAGACCAGGGACTTAGTGACAGGTCTTTGAAGTTCCCTTTCCATTGCACAGCCACAAACACAGATTACCAAAATTTACTAAATGTGTTGGTCAAGGATTGACAATTAGACAGTTGCTGCAGAGTGTCAGCCTGGATGGGCTTTGATCTATTTTGATGACAGATGTTTCATTCCCCATGCTTACTGTTTCATTTATGAAGCGAGCTTGCATAATTTTGAGACTTGTAGGTTTGTGTTGATCTAATGCAAACATTATGACCAACTTTCAAGATAATTTGACTGAAAATGTGGCCTCTATTGCATACAGAGGTTTTTTCTAACATTTGTCCCAGGTCCTAGTGACCTTGTTTAAGACCCAACATCACCCATTTTCATACTGGTCTAAGATAAGCAAGACAAACATTCTGACCAAGTGTTAAGAGTATTGGACTTAAAATGTGGCCTCTAGAGTGTACACAAGGTAAAAGTTGACAAAGGATGGCACACAACAGACACAGCACAATCACCAAAGCTCACCTTGAGCGCTTCATGAGGTTTTTTCTAATATTTGTCCCAGTTCCTAGTGACCTTGTTTTTGATCCAACATCACCTATAAGCAAGACAAACGTTCTGACCAAGTGTTAAGAGTATTGGACTTAAAATGTGGCCTCTAGAGTGTACACAAGGTAAAAGTTAACCAAGGATGGCACACAATAGACACAGCACAATCAGCAGAATAAAAATTGAGATATTGCTGAAATGGTTGATTCCTTGTCTGTAACTTTGATAATCACATAAACCACATTGTTGTGGGAAGGTCTCATTTCAAATGAATTTAGATTGGTCATTGCTTTAGATTGACCCTTTCTTTGACACTCGCCCCTATAAGTGTAGGGGCTTCAGTCTATTGTGAGGACTGATTTATGTTTCATTCCCCATGCTTACTGTTTCATTTATGAAGTAAGCTTGTACAATTTTGAGATCTGTAGCTTGGTTATGATCAGAACACAGCTGTTGCATGGATTGAACCAAATTATGTGTTCAGAGATATTACATATCTTTAACTGTTCACCAAAAATTTCTGTGTGTTTGTAACCCTGAAGAACATCAAAGAGAAAGGAGAAAATAATGGTCAGCTGCTCCTTTCCTGACAATGTTTTAGCAAACTTTTGGTCTGCCAATGCTTCTCTAATGAATGTCTTTAAAATTTAACCATAACTATGTTATTTCCTAAGTTTTCTTTGTTCTTGCAGAGTTTGATGGTCGAGACATGCATGGTGTAGGGAAAAGGTGAGCCACCATACCTGTTCCATACCGTATGCTTTAGATCTTTATCAATTATTACAGTAATATCACCTTGAAAACCACAGCATGGATTGAACCAAGCAATATGTACAGTTATAGCATGTACCCACAGGATGGATTGAACCAAGTTTATATATTATATTACCTAAGTATGACCGTGGCATGGATTGAACCAAGTTTATATAGTATTTTACCTGAGTATGACCGTGGCATGGATTGAACCAAGTAATACATTTTACATCGGCATTGCCTCAGCCTCTACTGAAACAAATTATATATTCAGTTATATCGTGTCTTTAACCCTTTATCCAACAATCCTATTTACACAGTGGCAGGTACATCAGTACAACCATGACATGGATTGAACTAAGTTTTATGTTCAGTTATATCATGAATCCCACAGAGTAGCAGGTACATACATCAGTACGACCTGGGCTTGGATTGAACCAAGTTTTATGTTCAGTTATATCATGGATCCCATACAGTGGCAACAGTTTGACCACTGCAGGGATTGAACCAAGTTTTATGTTCAGTTATATCATGAATTCTGTACAGTGGCAGGTACATCGGTACAACCTGGGCTTGGATTGAACCAAGTTTTATGTTCAGTTATATCATGAACCCCATACAGTGGCAGTTACAACAGTTTGACCACTGCAGGGATGAATTCCGTACAATGGCAGGTACATCAGTATGACCAGGGCTTGGATTGAACCAAGTTTTATGTTCAGTTATATCATGAATCCCATCTTTGAGTCATCCTCAAGCAGTGCTGTTTATATACAGTTGCAAAGTCACTGCAGCACATGGATGACTGTGATGTGGATTTATATTCAGTTGTATTACATCACAATGAGGGAGAAGCTAGCTTCTTTGAATAGTTTATGTGTCGTTTATCATTTTTTCAAGTCATAACACAGTAAAACCTCACTTATTCATGTGTGTCCTGGGTGTCACCAGTACTAGGACTCTGAAGAGTCTTGCCTAAGAACACTCCACAAATACCCCAGCTTTTTAATTGAGGATCGAACCTGGGCCTCTGGAGGGTATATACCCTGCACATTCACCACTGAGCCACACAGAACCCCATGGGGAACTGAGAAGAGCAGCCCCTAACAGATGGATGGAAGACTGACACTGACGAACAGAGCCCAGAAGATGTGCAGGAAGAAGCAAGAAGAGCACCCCCTGACAGACAGATGGAAGACCTATGTTGATGTACAGAGCCTAGATGATGTTCAAGAAGAAGTGCAGCCACTAACAGATGGATGGAGAACCTATGGTGACGCCTGACTAGTAGTAGAATATCCAATGGAGAGATAACAAGTAACTATTTTACCAAACAAACCTTTATTTGTGGTAAACAGCATTTTTTTCCTTTTCCTGCAGTGTGTTCTATCCCTGCAAAGACAAATCCCATCACTCAACTCTTTACCAAGTGACAAAACTTTGGACATGACCAAATTGAAAGCATTAATTAGTAGATGACAAATCAAAAGTGGCTCAAATTACAAATTTATCTTGCAAAGGATAGAAACATTGTGCAAAAAGGAGAAAATGCTGGTTACCAGCATCTTCTCCACCTTCCACAATGTCTTCTACCATATCAGAAAACTTCTCATTTGTATCAATTTTTAAGAAATTTTGTCTGCAAATGCTTTAGAGGGGACTAATATTTGCCCTTTGGGAAAGTGTTAACTACTCAAGAAGCCCAAGGAGAGGTGTACTGGCTGCTGTAATATGACAGAAAGGTACTGAAACACCTATTTCACCCTTTACCACACAATCCTATGTTTCAACAAACTTGAGGATGATGGCTTTTGAGACCACTGTGGTACAAGGAGAATATGCTGGTAACCAGTACTTTCTCCTTTTCTCACGGTGTTTTCTATCCCTTCCTCTACATATCTCAGCATTCGAGCTTTAATCGTTCACGTGTCAAATAAACCCAGTTGACCCTTTCATCCTACAATAAGACCAAGATAATTGCATCTTTGTGGCTGCCTTTGTCTGTACTGAATCAGTAAAGTGGACAATGTAGGTCAAAGATCAGACTAAGTGTTTTATACAGTCTAATCTTGATCTACACTGGTCACAAAGGCAACTATAGTTAGGTTTAACTTGTCGCCTGCAAAAAGTTTTAGTTTAGAGGAGTTGAAAAATTATCATCTGGTATAGAGTTAACTCGTTACCAAATGACAAAATTTTGGACTCTACCAAATTCAAACCATTGGCAGACAACAAAATCAATGTTACTTAAAAAATGAAACGCATCTTTTAAAAATAGAAAATATTGTGGGAAAAGGAGAAAATGTTACCAGCATTTTCTCCTTATCTTACATTGTTTTCAAAAGGCTCCTTCCTCAGTGTCGGTTTTGTGTGGTGAAGTTGGGATTGTGTGGTTAAGAGTGAAATAAGTTTATCTTCTTTTTCGTTCATTTTTTCAGCAGATGATATGAAGATAGATGATTCCAACAGACGACATCCAGAAGAAGAAAGAACTTGTTCCCCATTAGGAGAAGATGCCCAACCATCTCTAGACAACCAGATAACTGCAATATCCAACAGCCAAGAGGGTATGTACTATTAACACTTTACAAGACAACATTTTAGACATGTCCAAACTGAAGCTTTTGCAGATGGCAAAAATGACACAAATAATGGGTTTTGTTATTAAATGGGTAGAAAACAATGAGGGAAAAGGAGAAGATGCTGGTTACTAGCATTTTCTCCTTTTCCCATAATGTTTCCCAAAGCTTTCTTCCTCAAGGTTGTTAAAACATGGGATCATTTGATAAAGGGTTAATCCTTTCCCACACAATTTAGAGTTTTAACGACCCTAAGGAAGCAGGCTTTGGAAACATTGTGGCAAAAGGTGAAAATGGTGGCAACCAGTATTTTCTACTTTTCCTACAATGTTTTCAATACTTCAAACGGGAAATTTCAGATTTTGAGTCACATTTAATCTGTCATCTACCAGTGCTTTCAGTCTGGACAGCTGTAAAATTGTCGTTTGGTAAAGAGTAAACTATTACCTCTGGAAACATTTTCCAAATTTGCAGCAGATCAGGGATCATATATACAAATAAACTTGTAAAAATCCTTTCAAAATACATGTATAGAAAATGAGCTCAATTTTATACCAAATGGCCAAGTCTTTTATGAATCTAAAGAAAACTTGGAAACATTATGGGGAAGGGAGAAATTTTGCTTTAATATGAATTTATTTCCTTTCAGATGTGGCAAATCAGGACTACAGGCAGTGTGTGAGGTATCCAGCTGGATTACAAGCCATCTAGAAGGACGATTTTGTGCAATACTATTCTAAGTGCCTATACAATGTACAGGCACTTAGAACAGTATTGCACTGATTTATTGAAGTGTTTATAAGATAGGATTGGAGTTTTTTTCTTGTATTCAATATACCCCTATTTTTGCTTTGCTTTGTAAGCAGTTAAGTACATATACTTATAGGATAGTTATAGATATGTTTTGATCTTTGATTTTTTTTTTTTGAACTTTAAATGTCTTTATTCTAGGCGCCTAGATATAGCAATATTTTTGTTGTTAAGATGTTTGTTTTACTTGTTGATAAGGTGATGGAATGCTATCTTGTTTACTTTCTCTACATTTATCAAAAGGATTCATGTTTTGATATCTATTACTTAAGTTATGGGTACCCATACTTTTTGTAACTGATTGTTATTATTAAAATATGTTTTTTTTGTTTTTAATATGGACACGATGTTTACATAGGATTTTTATGACACTAAGTATCTTTTTTTTTCATCACAAGATCACTGGTACCAATATTGTTATAAATAAAATACATTTTTTTTAATTATGGAAGGTTTACCTTACATAACTCTTTTAAGTAAGGCATTTATTAATGATATGATTTTGTTTGTTTTTTAATGTACTCTTTACTGTACTGGTGAAATTCATTTACAACTGAGTTTGTAAAGAATATATATTTCATGCACTTTTCAATTGTTTTTTTTTTTTTTCAGTTATGGACAGTTCTGTCCCTGTAGTGATTATCTACAAGATGTTATTTGTCATGGCTATAAGTGATTACCGGTATTCTCTAGATGTTTAACTATCACATAATTTATGTGCATGTGTTCCATTACAATTTATTTAGAAGCATGTACGTATAATACTAATTATACATCTGTTTGCAGGATGGTCTTAGTGTACACTAAAATCAGGAGCTCAGATTTGAAGACGGTGATGGTTGGCTGAAGGGGAGGAAGGAGACCAATTTTTCTAAATACATTATGTGTACGTGTTTGTAGAAGTTTGGAAGTCTACAAAAATGTTTTGGTGAGAATTGTATTGTGGTCAGGTATGGGAATTCTACCCACTATGTCAATTTTAGCAGTAAACTAAATCTGTTCATTTTGTCTTTAATTTAGATGACTGTTGTTGCCTTTGTTTACATAGAATTTTTATTACATTAAGTATCCTTTTTTTTTTCCATCACAAGACCATTGGCACCGATATTGTTATTAATAAAAATACCGCTACATTTTTTTTTTTTTTTATTATATGGATAGTTCACCTTTCTTAATGGTGTTATTTTATTTAAACAAGTTTTGTTTTTGCTTTCTTATGTACTCTTTACTGTTGTGTTGAAATTCATTTACAATTGAGTTTGTGTAGATTGTATATTATTTGCAGTTTTTATTTGTTGTTTTTTTCAGTAAGTTAGGAACAGTTCTGTTCATGCAGTGATCATCAAAAAGATGGTTTTTTTGCAATAGCTATAAGTGATTATTTATTAAATGTTTAATTAACACATAATTTCTGTTCATGAGTTCCATTACAATTTATGTAGAAACAATATAATGTACTAATTGTACATCTGTTTGCAGGATGGTCTTAGTGTACACTAAAATCAGGAGCTCAGGTTTGAAGGTGGTGATGGTTGGCTGAAGGGGAGGAAGGAGGCCAATTTTCTTTTAAATACATTTTATGTGCAAGTTTGTAGAAATTGGGATTCAGAAAAAATGTCTTGGTGAGAATTGAATTGTGGTCAGGGATAGGAATTCTACCCACTCTGTCACTTTTAGCAGTAAACTAAATCTGTTTAATGTTTTTACTGATTTAGATGACTGTTATTGCTTTTGTTTACTTAAGAGTTTTTATGACATTATGTATCTTTTTTTTTTTACCATCACAAGGTCATTGGTTCCAAAAACTAATTGCAGACATATCAGCTAGGTCAGTTTATATGTTGTTGCTGGTATTGCAATAAGTATCAGGTATCTGATCATTTATTTGGTATGGAATGTTTAAAGTTAAAAAATTTGTGTTTTATGACAATTTGTAATGGACATTTGATAACCCAAAATGTGGCTCTTACAGAGGTGGCCTCCTCGTCGCAAGGGCTGGGCATTAATCATCTCTTTTGCAGGTAATGATGGCGAACAACCTCTTGTTATTGTATTTTCAATAATATGAATAAACATTGTTTGAATTTAGACTTTGTCTTATAAGTATCGGGTAAGTTGAAGAGTCACAGACTAGACGAAATGCCTCCAGATGTATTTTCCCTCAACCAGCATTTTTTCACCATGAGCCATATTTGTTGTTTCCAAATGCTTTTACGTTAATTTGGACTTAATGTTTATCATCACAGAAAGCATAGTTGGCAAAAGAGTAAATGCTGGTTACCAGCATTTTCTCCTTTTCCCACAATGTTTCCAAAAGGCTTCTCTATTTGGGTCTCTGAAAGTCTGAACTGTTTGGAACGCCTAAAGCACACAAAAACCCTTGTTTGAACGACCTGGAGAAAAGATAAGTTTTGAAAACATGGCGGGAAAAGGAACAAAAACTTTTGTCTTTTAAAGAAGGAAGAATTTTACCGCAGACACAGACACACACACACACAACTTTTATCCCTTTACCACATGACAAATTTTAGACTCTTTCAAATCAAAACATCTGCAGATAACCGATTTAAGTTGTAAAAAATCTGCAGATAACAGATTTAAGTTGTAAAACATCTGCAGATAACAGATTTGTTGTAAAAAATCTGCAGGTAACAGATTTAAGTTGTCTGATAAGACGGAAAACATTGAGGGAAAAGAAAAATGCTGGCTATTTTCTCCTTTTTCCACGATGTTGTCTTAACTCTTTACCAAACAACAAAATTTTAGACTGGTCCAAATTGAGAGCATTTTGCAGATGACAAAATAAATGTGACTAAAAAGCTGAAATTTGTTTTGGGAAGGGTAGAAAACATTGTGGGAAAAGGAGAAAATGCTGGTTACCAGCATTTTCTCCTTTTCCCACGTTTTCAAAAGGCTTCTTTCACAGGGTCGTTAAAAGTCGGGATTGTGTGGTAAAGGGTTAAGGCTTCTTACAGAGGGTCGTTTAGCTCCTCACCGAACAACAATATTTTAGACCGGTCCAAATTTAAAGCGCTTACGGAAAACAAAATAAATACAGCTAAAATTATGAAATTTGCCAATGAAAGTATGAAAAACTTTGTGGGAAAAAGAAAATAAAAAGCTTAAAAACCAGCATTTTCCCCTTTTCTCACAATGTTTTCAAAGCCCTAATTCCCAAGGGTGGTTAAAACACAGGATTATTTAGTAAAGTGTTAAATCTTTACCAAACAACAAAAATTTAGAACATCCCAAATTCAAAGCATTAACAGACAACAAAATAAATGTGGCTCAAAAATTGAAATTTGTTTTAGGAAGGATAGAAACATTATGGGAAAAGGAGAAAATGCGGGTTACCAGCATTTTTCTTTTTTCCACAATGTTTTCAAAAGCCTTCCTCCTCAGGGTAGGTAACTCGGGATTGTGTGGTTAAGGGTTAAACTCTACATTGTTTGAGGGTTGATTGGACTAAGGAAGAATAGTTTTAAAATCATCGTGGGACAAGGAGAAATAAAATGTTACCAATCGGTCTTATCTCCCTTTGCACATTGTTTTGTATCCTTACAAAGACAAAATCCAATCATCTGGGTCATTTTTCATTAAAATTGTGTCATCTTCAAAAAGTCTGCAACATGGTTGATGGAGATCATAACAGAAATCGATGTAACATAGCTCTACAAAATTTGGTCGGTCGGGTAGCTCAGTGGTTAGCATATCTGACTCGTGACTTGATGGTTGTGGGTTCGATACCTGAGGCAAGCTTCGTGACAATTTTTTACCTCTCCCCTCTTGCACGTGAGATAAGTAGTCAGTCCCTTGGAAAGGGAGCTGTGTCGGCTCTGGTTTGAGAAGGCTAGAAACATATGAATAGGTAGGTGCACTGGCTGCCATGATATGACCTAAGCTGTTAAAATGCCTAGAATCCCATACAAACACAATGATTTCGAAGTGAACGAAGGGAGCTAACTCTACTGATTCTAATATATGAAGAAGGGGGATAATTTCATTGACTAGTGATTGATTTTAACGCTGCTTTCAACATTATTTCAGTCATATTATGATGACCGCTTGCTTATTCATATATATCCTGTGTTTCACCAGTATTAAGCAAGGGTTCTGAAGTGTCTTGCCTAAGGACACTCCCATGGAAAACCCAGTGATTGCTTTGAGTTTCGAACCCAGGGTCTCGAGGTTGATAGTCCTACATTGAGGCATGCAGGACCCCTAGGGGATAATTGGAGCTGTTTAATCCTTTACCAAACAATCCCAACTTGAACAATCCTGAGAAAATACTATTTTAAGTTAGTCAGGTAATACATTCCACACTCTTCATGAAAAAATCACAGTTGAGCCACATTTGCATTGTTGTCTCCGAGAACTTAGCAATTAAGACAAGTCTAAAATTTTGGCTTCAAGTAAAGACTGATACATGTACATGTGAGAAGAGTAGTCAGTGATTTGGAAAGAAAGTTGTATAAGTAATTGTGTGAGAAAGCAAGGAAACAGATGCACAGGTGCACTGACTGCCGTGATATGACATATGCTGTTTAAGTGATGTTAAACTCCAATTCAAAATGTCAGGTCAAGTTAAATTGGTTTAACCTTTTACCACACAATCCCAACTTTTATAGTCCCTGGGGAAAAAAGCTTATGAAAACATTGTAGTAAAAAGAGAAAATGCTGGTAACCAGCATTCACTGCTTTTACCACAATGTTTTCTATCCTTCAGAAAACTTAAGCTCATTTTTACCAATTTCAAATTGACCATTTACTGCACAATCCAACCTTTCACAGACCTTGAGGAAGAAGCCTTTTGAAAACATTGTGAGAAAAGGACAAAAATGCTGGTAAACTGTATTTTCCCCATCATGCTTTCCATCCTATATGAGACCAATTCCGTTATTTCAGCCACCTTTGATTTGTCGTCTGCGAAAGCTTTCAATTTGATACATGCATTAATGAAACAAATATATTTGAGCCATGCTCTGTGAAAAGGAGGCTTAATGCATCTGCGAAAAGTATCGACCAAGGTCAGCCTGCGCATTCCGCGCAGGCTGACCTGGGCCGAAACTTTTCGCTATTGGTCAATTTTCTGCATGTCTAAGGACCAGTCTACCTCATGATTAAGTCAATTGTTAAAAAAAGTGGCTACAATGAGTCCATAATTATGTGATTGGTATCGTGGAGCACCGAGATGCATTAATCCCCCTTTTTCCAGAGCATGGCTCATTTGTTTTCATGCAAGGGATGCAATTTGCCCATTTTCTGTAGAAATATGCATGTTTGATTGTTGATACCTGCAAGAGATGGGGGTATAACGGCATTAATCAAAATCTTTCGGATTTATTTGTTTAATTTTTGTAATTTACATCTGTATAATCTTAATTGAAGTCTAATTTTCACCATGATACAGTCATTGGTATTGCCAAACTGTTTATAATATGTTGTCTTTAACAATCATTTTATTTCGATCTTTAAGCAATTTTGCCTTTTCCCCCAGTAATGTTTAACATAATCCAAGACTTAAAACAAACCTGACATTAATTTGCATAAAAATAGTTTGATAAAATGCAATGTCAAAGTCACCATGCCACACTGTTACACTGTGGAATTCTCCATATTAAGTTCGTCTTTTATGTTATTATATCAACATCAATTTATTTAACCCTTTACCGCACAAATCCCGATTTTTACCAACCCTGAAAAGGAAGCCTTTTGAAGACAATGCATTGTGGGCAAAGGAGAAAATGCTGGTTAACTCCCGAACCGTTACGTATGATATCGATTATCTTCATCGATTTGTTGATATGCGAGACTGCTGATTAGGCATGTGTGTGAAAGTTGGCTATGTTTGGGAAGATTTGGGAATTTAGTGCGCCCCCCCCCCCCCCCCCCATGGGCAGCACGAAATACCCAAATCTTCCAAAATCTTTTTGGGGCAGATTTGGGTAGATTTGGGGGAGATTTAGGTACATTTGGGAGAGATTTGGGTATATTTGGGAAGATATGGGTATTTCGTGCCACCCGAAACAGGTAAGCCAAGAAACAAGTCTACACATGTAATCTCCGCGAATATAGACTTAAGATTCCATCACATCTAAATGTACATCATAGGCTACCCCGCAGATTATCGGAATTTCTTACTAGATCTATAACTTTAGGGCTAGCCTGCGCTCCAGTCCGATCATTTTTTCTTTTATATGCGGACGTTACTTTGTACAAAATGACGTCATTTTTGACAAAGTAACGTCTGACTATATAAACGGAAAAATGATCGGACAGGAACCTAGGTTACCTAAGGGCTTACTCATACATTCATGAAAGAATACATGGAATATTTACAGTTTCACATCTTGTGAAATTACGTGACAAATTTGCCGCTCATACGTTAACCCTTTACCACATAATGTCAACTTTTAACGACCCTAAGGAAGAAGGCTTTTGAAACCCTTGTGGGAGAAGGTGAAAATGCTGGTAACCTGCATTTTCTCCTTTTCCCCCAGTATTTTCTACCCTATGAAAGAATCAAAGGACTGAAAGTCCTGGAAAGCGGATTTGTGGAGTGGCATAGAGCTGTTTATGTTGCAATAAAAAAAATAATAACATCAGATGCAATACATGTGCAATCATTTAACCCTTTACCACACAATCCCGACTTTTAACGACCTGCAAAAGAAGCCTTCTGAAAAGTTTGTGGGAAAAGGAGAAAATGCTGATTTCTTCCCCTCCCAAAACAAATTTCAATTTTTTAGTCACATTTATTTTGTCGTCTGCAAATGCTTTCAATTTGGACTAGTCTTTAGTTTTGTCGTTTGGTAACGAGTTAAAATGGAGTAGGCAAGGGCAGGGTAAGTCAAAATTGTCCTGCTGGGCGGGCCGCGCAGAAACCTCCTTTCTTTGATGCCATTCACCGGTATTTAGAGGAGGTACAGGTTCAAACACCGAGTAAATCGTAACCAGAGCTACATGTGGGTATTTTTTTTTTTTCTGCTTCGTACAGATCTGAGCCATGCGCTGGCAAAAGGAGGCTTAATGCATCTCCAAGACGCATTATACCAATCGAGCCAACACATAATTATGGATCCATAATAGCCACCATTTTTTTAACTACCGACAGAATCGTGAGGTAGAATGGTCATGGGACATACAGAATATTGACTAATAGCGAAAAGTTTCGGCCCAGATCAGCCTGCGCGGACGGCGCAGTTGACCTGGGCCGTTACTTTTCGCAAATACATTAAGCCCCTTTTTTACAGAGCATAATTTATCTTATTTTCCCCAATTTTAACGTTTTGGGTTCAATTGCTATCATGAAGGTTGAATGAACTTTGTGTGTTACCCTTCACCAAACAATCACGTATTTTAACGAAACACAGGAATTTCGTGATAACAAGCATTTTTTCCCCTTTTCCCACAAGGTTTCCTAATCTGTGAAAGACCAATCTCATTATTTCAGCAGCATATGGTGTCGCACCACTGCAAGACTGCTTCCGGGTCGTAGTATCAGATTTGCTTCAAATTTAAGTTCAGGGGGACCATTTAGATGTGATTTTATCATATATTGATTGGACCATTTTATGTCAGTGGAGGAACAAAAAATTGGGGTCATGGCGGTGAACAGGCGTCTTTGAGAGGAGAATTTTTAGGGTGCCTGTATTGATTGGGATTTAGCGAAAAACGCAATCGGTTGACATATTGTTTTTTATGCATTTTTTTGAAGGACTATGACTGTACTTTTGAGAGCGAGAGATGGTAAAGCCAAAGTTTTGCCATTAAGCGATTTGTGAAGCTTCAAAGATGGTCAATTTCACTCTATTTTCAATATGGCAAAAACCAGTGGTTTGACACCATATACAGTGTACCTCTTTGTCCACAAATCCTATCGATATGGACAAGTCGATCGTTTTTGTCGATCGTCTTATGAGTAAAGGATTAACCCTTTACCAAACAATCCCAACTTTTAACGACCCTGAAAGAAAAGGCTTTTGAAAACATTGTGGGCGGTGGGGGGGAGGAGAAAATGCTGGTAACCAGCATTTTCTCCTTTTCCCACAATGTTTTACACCCTATCAACAAGAAAAATCACCGTTTTAGTCACACTTAATTTGTCGTCTGCAAATGCATCCAATTTGTTCAATTCAAAATGTTGTCGTTTGGTAAAAGAGTTAAACTTGTAAAAAACAGCAAGTGACTCATTACGTTGCATTTGTGTTGCGTTTCGATGTTTTAACTCTAAAGTTGCTAAACTGGGGCTATGGCGCTTATATGGACAATGCAGATCAAGATTAGACTGCACAGAACATGCAGTCTGATATTGATCTACACTGTCCGATATGGTTAGATTTTCCCCGACCAAAAGAACTTCCTAATCGCAATGCATGTTAAGGTTTTTGACTGTTACTCGATCTAACATACATCATGAAATATTCATTTTATGTAGAGATATCAGGGGACAGTTTCCTTTAACTCTCTTCCAAACAACAAAATTTTAGACTGGTCCAAATTGAAAGCATTTGTATACGACAAATTAAAGGTGGCTCCAGTGATGAAATTTGTCATTGACAGGTTAGAAAACATTGTGGGAAAAGGAGAAAATGCTGGTTACCAGCATTTTCTCCTTTTCCCACAATGTTTTCAAAAGGCCTCTTTCTCAGGGTCGTTAAAAGTCGACTGTGCGGTAAAGGGTTAAATTAAAGAGTAATTTCAACTTAATAACGCCTGATATAAGTTGTCTGATCTGAATCGACGATTCTTTCACAGGGAATAGAGACAAGTTTATGCATATTTGCTTGAAACTTTGGCATGATTGTATGGTTGATTGATTGTATGGTGTTTAAAGCCGTTTTCAACATTATTTCAGTTATATCGCGGCGGCCAGTGCACCTATCCAAGCTTTCCTGGAGTTTCTTTTGAGTACTCGGCACAATATTCTTTCCAAGCCACTGGCTGCTTTCCCACGTAACCATCGTCGAAACAATGGTCAGCGGTGAGAGAGGAATGAATCCTGTCGCAATGACTATCATCAATCTTCGGAAAGAAATTGGCCAAGCCGGGGATCGATCCAGCGACCTCCTGTTCTCAAGTCTTGTACGCTACCGACTGAGCTACGGGGACCTTGGCATGAACTTGATGCACTGATAGTGTCCCATGTTGGCGTATAGGCGTAAAGCTATAACACAAATAGAATGTGCTTTTTTTTCCCCAAATTTCCTGGCTGTAATAATCACCCGAATATTACGATTTTTAAAGATCTTTTCTCTGGAAAAGAATCTCACTATCGGACAGTACAGATCCAATATCAGACTGCACGTTCTGTGCAGTCTGATCTTGATCTACTTTGTTTGAAAAGGCGCATGTAGTAGCGCTAGGCAGCGTAAGTGTTAACCGGATCTCTTATTTAATGCGCAATATTGATTCAGTTAGCAGACGAAAATATTACCCCCGTCGTCTGCTGCCTTGATAGCGCGCAAAATATCAGTAAATAACCCATACCTTGTTGCGTCTAAAAAATGGGACGAAATAAGTTTGGAATAAACCACCATACATCGTTTATACCGATAGATTTGTACGGATTATTTGATGGTGGATCTAGCTCCGTATTTGTTGATTCAAAATGCATGTAGTCTAACCCTTTTACTCTGTACCAGACAACAAAATTTTGGAGTGGACCAGTTTGAAAGCATGTGTGCACATGAAATTAAATGTAGCCCAAAAGAAGATTTCTGTCGTTGATAGGGAAGAAAACACATTGTGGAAAATGGAGAAAATGCTGGTTACCAGCATTTTCATCTTTTCCCACGATGTTTTCAAAAACTTTGTCTTTCAGGATCGTTAAAACTAGGGATTGTGTGGTAAAGGTTTAACCCTTTCCCAAACGATGAATTTTAGACTGGTCCAAATTGAAAGAGTTTGCAGACGACAATTTTAAATTTGATGAAAATGACAGAAAGTTCTCCAAAAGGGTAGAAAACGCTGTGGGAAAAGGAGAAATTGCTCGTTATGAGCAATTTCTCCTTTTCCCACAGTGTTTTCAAAAGACTTGTACTGCAGACACGTGAAAACCAGGGCTTGTTTGGGAAAGGGTTAAGTCTTTACCAGATAACAGAAGTTCCGTTTTTTCCGAATTGAAGTAATTGCAGACGACTCCTTAAATGCAGTTCACATCAAGTGATTTGTCTGTTACTATTAAAATGTTATGGGGAACGGAGAAAACATTGGTTAACTGCATTTCTGCTTTCTCCAAAATGTTTCCTGGAGCTCTTTTTCTTCAGGATTGTTAACTCTTATCCTGCTAAATAAGTTAACCCTTTATAGCACAAGACACCTTTTGACGCCTCTGGGAAAGAAGCCTATTGAAAACATAGTGGGAAAAGGAGAAAATGCTGGTAACCAGCATTTTCTCCTTTTCCCACAATGTTTTCTACCCGATCAAAGAAAAATTGCGCCATTTGAGCCACAATGAAATTGTTGTCTGCAAATGCTTTCAATTTGGACAAGGGTGAAATTTTGTCGTCTGGTAAAGGGTTAAATGGACTCTTCAACCTGAGAGTAAAAACCCAAATGTCGCTATTTCAACGTAATTTTGGGGGAAAATATTCCCTTATCGGACAGTGTAGATCAAAGATCAGACTGCACGTTCTGTGCAGTCTGATCTTGATCTACAATGTCCGAAAACGTCAGTGAGTCAGGCTTAACAGCCTAAGGGTTAAAGCAAGGGATTGTTCTGTACAAGGTTAAACCCTATCCTGCCCAATTTCCATTGTTTAACCCTTTCCCAAACAAGCCCTTGTTTTCACGTGTCTGCAGTACAAGTCTTTTGAAAACACTGTGGGAAAAGGAGAAATTGCTCGTAACGAGCAATTTCTCCTTTTCCCACAGTGTTTTCTACCCTTTTTGAGACCTTTCTGCCATTTTCATCAAATTTAAAATTGTCGTCTGCAGACTCTTTCAATTTGGACCAGTCCAAAATTTGTCGTTTGGGAAAGGGTTAATCCTTAGCTGGGCCTTTTATTACTTTGGTTTCTTTCGCGCTATAAGACGTTCAGTCTGATCTTTGATCGACACAGTCTAAGATGCAGAGGAATTCTAGACAGACACAGCCTTTACATATGAGCCATGCTCTGGCAGAGGGGGGCTTAATGCATCTCCGTGATACATGATACCAAGCAAGTCATCACATGATCATAGATCCATAAAGCCCATTTTGTCTAACAACCCACTGAATCATGAGGTACACTGATCCTTTGACATCCAGAAAATTGGCCAATAGCAAAAAGTTTCGGCCAAGGTCAGCCTGCGCGGACTGCGCAGGCTGACTTGGGTCGATCGGGTTTTTTTTTTTTTTTTTTTTTTTTTTTTACGTGCATTAAGCCCCCTTTTCACAGAGCATGGCTCATTTCTATAATTTGGGTGTAATTTCTGGACCGAAAATGTTGGCTGGGTTAATTAAGTGCTTTGAACCCTTTACCAAAGAATCCGGTGATCCGGCAAATATCGGCTTTTTAAAACATTCTTGCAAAAAGAGAAAATGCTGGTAACAAGCATTTTTTTCCTCTTCCCATAATGTTTTCTTCCCTTTTAGGTACTTTCAATATGAATGCGTCTAAACTCTTGTAGTCTGAAAAAGGATGGGGGGGGGGGGGGAAGGAAGGAGAGAGGTTATATCACAATAGAGTTTAGAATGTTGCACGCAATGAATGGGTTCCATTTGATAAAGGGAAACCGCAGATTACAAAAATCGCCTGTCACTTGCACCCGTTGCAGCTGCTCTGTGTTGAGTAACATATGAGCCGTCCTCTATGAAAAGGGGGCTTAATGCATCTCCGTGATGCATTATACTAATCAAGCCATCACTTACTTATGGATCCATGATAGCCACTTTTTTTAACAACCGACTTAATCATGAGGTAGACTGGTCCTTGGACATACAGAAAATTGACCAATAGCGAAAAGTTTCTGCCCAGGTCAGCCTGCGCGGGCGGCGCAGGCTGACCTGGTCGATACTTTTTGCAGATGCATTAAGCCTCCATTTCACAGAGCATGGCCCATATACATCGACCGCCGGGTATGTACTTAACTCTAAGGCTGCTAAGCGCGACTCAATGACCTTTTGCGGACAGTGTAGATCAAGATCAGACTGCACAGAACGTGCAGTCTGATCTTGGTCTACACTGTCCGTTCAGGATATATTTTCTCCAAAAAATGACTTTGAAAGAGCAACATTCGGAATTTTTACGATCGGAATGAAAGTTTCATTTCAGTTATTTAGCAGGTTAACGGTTAAAGCAAAAACAGACCCAAGTAGAAAACATCGCGCCAAAGACAGAAATCGATCGTTACATAAACCGCCTTTCATCTGCAACCTCTGCAGCTGCCTTCTGTTTAAATGCTTGTACATCGACTGCAGGTATGCATTTGACACAAACACGGGGACCACTTTTGGAAACATTGTGGCACAGGGAGAGATTACTCGTAACACAAATCCCCTGTCACTTAACCCTTTACCAGATGACAAATTTTGGACTGGTCCAAATTGAAAGAGTTTGCAGACGACAGTTTTAAATTTGATGAAAATGGCAGAAAGGTCTCAGAAAAGGTAGAAAACACTGTGGGAAAAGGAGAAATTGCTCGTTACGAGCAATTTCTCCTTTTCCCACAGTGTTTTCAAAAGACTTGTAATGCAGACACGTGAAAACCAGGGCTTGTTTGGGAAAGGGTTTAAAACCCACTGAGGGAGCCCTTTAATGAATAACACGCACATTGACTATGCAGAGTGTACAATGGCAGAAACAGGTCCTTTTTGGAAACATTGTAGCAAAAGGGGAAATTGCTGGTAACACAAATCGCCTGTCGCTTACATCCGTTGAAGCTGTCGCGCCTTTGTTGAATTACAGAGAGTGCAGGGTGTGAATCACTAGTTCCTACAGATGATTTTCTTAGTCTTAACACTGCTCGGCACGACTCACTGACCTTCTGCGGACAGTGTAGATCAAAATCAGACTGCACAGAACGTGCAATCTGATCTTTGATCCACTCTGTCTGTTGAGGAGGCATTTTCTCCAAGGATAGGCTTGAAATAGCATTATCCGGGTTTTTAGTATCGGATTGAAAATTTTACGTAACTTACGTGTATTTAGCAGTTCAAGGGTTAACTCTTTACCACACGACGAAAATGTAGACTTGTCCAAACTGAAAGCATTTGCAGACGACAAGTTAAATGTTACTTAAATAATGGAGTTGTCTTTGATAGGATAGAAAACATTGTGGGAAAAGGAGAAAATGCTGGTTACCAGCATTTTCTCATTTTCCCACAATGTTTTCAAAAGGCTTCTTTCTCAGGGTCGTTAAAAGGCGGCATTGTGTAGTAAAGGGTTAAAGCAGGTCCGTTCTGATAACACAATGACAAAAGAACACTTTCATCTGCTGTAGCTACTCGTTGATGAAAAACATGTACATCCTCTACAGGGTATGCAATCGGCACAAAAAGACCACTTTTGGAAACGTTGAGGCAATAGAAGAAATTGCCTGTAACACAAATCGCATGTTGTTTGCCTCCGTTACAGCTACCTTTGTTGACTGCCATGTACATTAACCCATAGGCTGCTTGGCGAGACTCAAGGACATTTTGCAGACAGTGTAGACTTGATCAGATTGTACAGAATGTGCTATCTGATCTTTAATCTACGCCTTCCGATAAGGAGACATGTTTCCCTCATAATTACCTTAGAAATGGGGTTTTACTATCGGTTTTACCTTTTGCGGACGGTGTAAATCAAGATCAGACTGCAAAGAACGTGCAGTCTGATCTTGGATCCACACTGCCCAATAAGGAGACATGTTTCCATCACAAGTACCTTTGAAATGGGGTTTTACTATCGGTTTTACCTTTTGCGGACTGTGTAGATCAAGATCAGACTGCACAGAACGTGCAGTCTGATCTTGGATCTACACCGGACGATAAAGAGATATGTTTCCCTCACAAGTACCTTTGAAACGGGGTTTTACTATCGGGTTGAAACTTCCATTTCACTTATTTAGCTGGATAAGGGTTAACTCTTATCCTGCCTTATAACTTAAAAGAAACTTTCAAGTCGATGGTGAAAACCAAAATGTTGGTATTTCAAAGTTATCTGGGTTGGGGAAATATCTCCTTATCGGACAGTGTAGATCCAAGATCAGACTGCACGTTCTGTGCAGTCTGATCTTGATCTACACTGTCCGCAAAAGGTCAGTGGGTTGCGCTTAGCAGCCTAAGGTTTAAGTGCAGGATATGCAGTGAGCACAAGCAGAACCCTTTAGAATTAACTTAACCTTTTACCAATCACGTGTTGCAATAACCTTGACGCGAGGAGGCTTTTGAAAACATTGTGGGCAATGGAGAAAATGCTGGTAACCAGATTTTTTCCCATTTCTCGCAATGCTTTCTACATTTTCAAAGATGAATTGCGTCACTCGAGCCACATTTAATTCGTCGTCTACGGATACTTTCAATAAGAATGATTCTATAATTTTGCTGTATGGTAGAGTGAAGGCGTAGACAAACTGAATAACGTCCCCTGATTTACATGTACACTCTCCCATGGTTATGAAGACTAACTTTCAAACGTTTATATTAGCGTTATTCCATCAAATATGCAATAAGTAAATATAGAATGTGTTAACCGTAAGCCTTTTGCCAAGAATACATCAATAGTTTTGACATAAAGGCGAAAGATGACTTAGAATACGAACGAAACCGATGCCTATGTTAATTACGTCTTGCAAAAAACGGAGTCTATTTTTATACCATAGGCATTTATATAGAGACCTAAAATCTGCATTTCTTTTATAAATTCCATAAAGAAAGCTTTTATTGCGGATACTTTTTAATCCTGTCCTATATCTTGAGTTTATATGTGTAAACTTTTTTCAAAATATAACTTTAGTTCCATAGAAATATGGATTTTTGATATACACTGTAAGTCTATGGGAAAAAGTTTGTGCTTTGGGTGCCTAGAATTAACTTTAATTTCTATGTCAATTTGTGAGTCTTGAGCTTCGATACATTGCATGCATGCCTCAAAGGGATGTTTCTTTGTAACTTTAGGTGGAATCATTATATAGATGTAGAAGTCCTGCAAAATCTTTGATTCTTTGTGAATTTGAGACCAAGATTTGGCCGACCGTTCACTACTTAAAAGCTTAATTTTACAGTAATTTTGTTCCTCTCGTCCTTATTTTTTCTTTAAATACAAAGATAAATGAATGAATAATATTTCTGTGCATTGGATGAAATATGATAACCTGTACAATAGGATTTATTTAGATTTTTTCATAAAATCAGAAACACAGTAATTAGTATACCGAACAGATTTTACTGAGCCAGACTGAGTTTTTCCGTGGTGCTTTCGATCAGGTCCGCGCTCCAGATATAAATAGAACTCTCGACAACTGTTGATAATTCTGACAATCGGACAGAGATTCTGTTCACAAATTGCTACAAAGAAAGAATTTTTAACCCAACACTTGAAAATGTCTGATGTACAGGCAGGGGAGACCATGGCTGTAGAGCCAGCAGTGGAAGAGAAGAAGACAAAAGCGGCGAAAGGTGGGAAAGCGGCGCCTAAGAAGAAAGCACAGGCGAAATCTGGCCAGTCAGCCAGCCATCCGAAATACAGCAAAATGATAGCAGAAGCTATTACATCACTGAAGGAGCGCAATGGATCTTCTAGACAAGCCATTTTGAAGTATATCATCAACAAATACGATATGGGAAAAGACGAGAAGACAGTTAATAGCCACATTAAAATGTCACTTCGTGCCAGTATTAAGAATGGAACTCTGAAACGGTCGAAGGGCGTCGGAGCGTCAGGTTAGTCTCTTCTATTAACTTAAAATGTAGATCTAGTTGTTAGTATTATTATTTATTATTATTGCTGTTGGTATATATAGGAGAGTGAAGTTATTTCAAGAGGAAAACTAGCGAACTGATCGGGACTCGAAGCCGGGACCCCAGGCTGACAGCGATTGCTTTACCACTGGACCACCACGCTACCGATTATCACTAGACCTGCAGGGATTTTTTAAAGGGTTTACTGGGGTGTCAATCTGTATTGTCATGTTTTCTAAAACTTGCGTTGTTGGCACTCATATGAATTGTATTTCAGGAGAATTAAAAAATGAGTTGCCGCAGCACAAGTTTTAAATAGTCAAGTTTTTCATTAGAACACCTCAAACAATAGATGGTAGTCAAGCAGAAGATCTAATTGTAGTTTTTAAGTCTTCAAACCCCCGAACCTACGTTGTAGAGGGGAGTATACTGGTTTCACCATGTCTGTCCGTCTGTCTTGTTTTCGTTTTCATGCTCTAACTCGAAAGCCGTTTGACCTAGGACCCTTAAACTTTATATAAGTGTTCCTCATGACCCAAGGTGCCCTAATGTTTTTGGGTCACAAAGGTCAAGGTCACAGGTGAGCTTTGTTTTCTCTGAGTGTGCTGCTTCAGTGAAAAGATGGCGGTGAGGGGGTATTTTTTCCACTTTGCGACAGTTCTAGATTTACTTCTTTTTCTTAAAGCGAAACTCTGTACCAAACGATACATTTTTTTTTTTTCTAAATTTTGAAAGCATTTTCTGATCGCAAAGTCAATGTGGCTCAAAAGAATAAGGGTTATCCCTGAAAGGAGAAATTCAAACTTTGAAAAGGGAAGAAATGTTGGCTTAGAACATTTTATCCCTTCATACAATGTTTTCATACACCTCGGCTTTTTCCTCGGGGTCCTTATTCCCTAAGCTGCTAAGCGCGATTCAACGGACCTTTTGCGGACAGTGTAGATCAAGATCAGACTGCACAGAACGTGCAGTCTGATCTTGGATCTACACTGTCCGATAACGAGGTATTGCTCTCCAAGAAATAAGTTTGAAATAATTCGTTTTTTAAATATCGGCTTGACAGTTTTATTAACTTATGTAGCGAGATAAGGGTTAAGACATGGGATTGTTTTATACAGAGTTAAAAACTTGTCACAAAAGAACTTAAGTATTGCATTCTAGTGTTTGACGGTTTTTAAAGAAGTGCTTCCCTTCCTTTATCTATTAACCTATTTTACGCTGTGAAAGTGAAATAGACATGCGCAGAAAATCAGTTTCGAAGAAATCTTCAACAGGGCTCTTATTCACCAGCTGTTCTAAACTGCAGTCAAATTCTCAACAATTTTCTGAATTTTGAAGTTAGGAAGTTTCTGATTGCTATCTGGTCTAGACAATGAGAAATTGCGTTACTTTCAAAATTTCGGAAGAGGCTAAGAATGCACCGTAGAAATTCATGATGAAAGTAAGACACTAATTTTTACTTTTGACAGACAATCCCCCTTTATAAATTAATGGTGTAGATTCAGATCGGCCTGCTATTGTATCTTTAAGAAAACGCACACAAACATATATAAAAATCAATAACATCTTGTTTATTTTTCTTTTTTTATTTAAGGCTCGTTTAAAATTGGAGATAAAGTGAAGACTGAAAAGAAACCAGCTAAAAAGGCAACTCCAAGCAAAGAGGCTAAACCCAAAACACTGAGTAAAGTGAAGAAACCGAAAGCAGCTAAAGCCAAGAAACCCGCAAAAACACAAAAAGCTACGCCCAAAAAGTCGACCAAAAAGGCAAAGTCTCCAAAGAAGGCTGCAGGGAAAGTAACAAAAACCAAAAAAGCGAAAGCAACAAAGAAGACAAAATCACCCAAAGTAAGTAAAGGAAAAAAACCTGTGAAAAACTCAAAATCGGAACAGAAAGCTGAAGCGTCTGATTCAGGGGCGACAAGCGAAACTCCAGCTGCGGAATCAAGTTAAACCAGTGATGAAGGAAAGTGCATTGACGCTGACATAAACATACAGTTCATTAATCATCAGTTATGTACATGATTTCTTCATATTCTACAAGTATTTGAACCCTCCAGGAAATTCCTTGGTAGAACAAGCTTCGCTTGGCTCGCAGAAAGAACTAGTGTCATCGAGTCGATGACGCCATGTTTGTTTGCGAGCTGAGTGACTGAATATATGCCGCTGTTTTAAATATCCAACTACGTGCAGAGCTCCAGATAAGAGAAGTGATGGTAATCTAAATCCATTATTTCTCTTCCAAACCCTATGTTGTGGGTACTCAGTAGAATCGTCTCGTTGAGACGATTCTAATGAGTACCCATAACATAGGATTTAGTGGAGAATAATTGATATTTTTGAAATTAAAATCACTCCCTTTATCTGGAACTCTGTACGCGTATATATTTGCAGGGCAAAAACGCCATCTCTGTAGAGCATCGACACGCTCTCTCATATTTTTAGGGAAAAGTAAACAGGGTTTATCCAATCCCGTCTTCATGCGACATCATTGTAAAATATTCATTTTTATGTTTTTTTTTTATTGTTGTTTTATAGTTAGAATATGTGTGTATATTTCTGCTAAAAGTAGATCTTTTGTTTGAGTTACATGTTTATATCTTTGGTATGTCCTTAGTTTATTGAAAATCAAAAGTAATAAAATTACTGAACCAATCATGTGATAATTACTTTCATTCACCTACTGTCTGCATAATCCCACAGGATCGTCAGGACGGCGGTCTTCTCTCGCCATATATCGTGCACGATCTTCAGCCTGGACGATCAAACACGTAGTATGCCAAGAGAAGAGAATGCTACTTTTTAAACAAGTTGTATAGCATAGTTATCCATGAAAAAGACATTGCTCTTACATTCGAAAGCCCTCCCTTCAATAAACTTTTCCCTAGGCTGCTTTACGGAAAGAGTACATGTATTTTTAGACATCAAATATCGATCAAATAACTCGACTGTACAAAAACATACAGTGACATTCACACAATAAATAGCCGAATTCGACTAGTCAACTTTCTTGCAGCATGAACATTAGTATTAAGCTCCGTCTAGCTGCAAGATGCCCGTTTCGTGCTGCACAAAAGTAACGACGATTTGAAAGCTTAGCGTAAGGTTGGTACTTCATGAAACTTTACGAAACGGTAAAATTTACCAGTCGAATACAAAAAGTGCAACACGAAAAAGCGTAATCACCAGTCGAATACATGGATCCTTGGAAATCGATATGAGACCAATCAGGTCATCACATTTATTTGGCCCGATATGCAGCCTTGTCTGGTATTTCGGCTCCCAAAGAAGCGAACTAATGTTGGAGAAGTGCGATATAATGTTCGTTTACTACGCTTGGATTTGAGAAAAAGTTTAAAAGATGTGCTTTGTGAACGTGTACGGCTTAAGTGAGATATACGCAGAGGCTACAAGTTTGCATTATGGTTATGACTGACAGTGCGTCAATCAATGATATTAACAAGGTTGTTAATTGACAGCAGACTTAACGTATTTAAAATCGTCAGGCAACCGTTTTCCCTTGACTTGAAATTGAAACTTTTCTTAGACTTACACCTCTCTGTTGAATCAATCTATAAATATCTCAAAATGCTTGTAATTTAGTGTAATTTATTATCGAATATGATGTTAAGACAACTTAACAAGCCTTACGAAAATATTAAGCACCTTCACTTCTATTATTCTTAGACAAACTGAGGTTTGTAAGTTGTCATTCTTTCTCATTGAAGTTAGAAACTTGGCTGACACAGGTATTACATTGTCCGTAGCCCCTGCAATTCACCCATTTTGTACATATCCTTGTGTAAATTAGTTCAAGTATCCATCAATTTCTTACCGAGAATTCATCACTGGCAGAAACATATGAAGAGAAATATTTTGCCGGAATTTTATCGAGAGAAACAGTCATGACAGCACGATTTAAGTAGCCTTACAGCTATACTGTATATGTATTTACTGCAACGGTAACCAAGGAAGTTGGTTGGTCTTATAGCTACGGATCCATGTATACATACGGCTGATTTCCTCGCCCGTAAAAGACCGCTTTATCCCAGCACTATTAAAATCATAGACGCCACAAGAAAAAACACGAATCACAGTTTCCAGTTCAAATCTTTTTAAATACATTTGAGGCGTGCTCTGTGAAAAGGGGGCTTAATGTATCTGCGAATAGTTTCGGCGCAGGTCAGCCTGCGCAATCCGCGCAGGCTGACCTGGGTAGAAACTTTTGGCTATTGGTCAGTTTCCTGTATGTCCAATGACTAGTCTACCTCATGATTAAGTCGGTTGTTAAAAATAAAAAAGTGGCTGTTATGGATCCATAATTATGCGATGGTAATGCAGCACCGAGAATGCATTAAGCCCCCTTTTGCCAGAGCACGGCTCATTTCCTCTGGCACTTAATTTGTTCATCTATTTTGGTAATTTACCCATACCAGTGGATCTTTACGCTGACGAATCGATAAAATGTGATTTTTTTTTACCTTTTGTTGACAGTTGAGAGACACGGGCGCCGACATAATTATTTGACATAAGTATATCCTTTCAAAACTTCCTTGATTCAGACAGGTTAAGATGTAGTTACGCCATCAGTCAACTCTTCCCACCCAACACACACACACCACCAAAATCAGGCTGCTCACTTTCTGCAGAAAAATTTTTAATTTATTCCGTCATTACATTCTACAAAAATTGTTCTTTGGTCTCTAACCCTTTACCAAACAACCGTGTTTTAACGACTTGGAGGAGAGAAGCTTTTGAAAACATGGGGAAAAGAAGAAAATGCTGGTAACCAGTATTTTCTCCTTTTTCCCACGATGTTATATACTCTTTCAGAGACAAAATCCATCGTTTTATCCGCAATAATTTTGCCGTCTGCGATTTAACCCTTTACCGCACAATGCTGCCTTTTGACGCCCCTGAGAAAGAAGCCTTTTGAAAACATTGTGGGAAAAGGAGAAAATGCTGGAAACCAGCATTTTCTCCATTTCCCACAATGTTTTCTACCCTATTAAAGAAAAGTTGCACCATTTGAGCCACATTGAAATTGTTGCCTGCAAATGCTTTTAATTTGGAAAAGACTAAAATTTTGTCGTCTGGTAAAGAGTTAAGGATTGAAACTAAAACAATTAACGATTTTGTACAGGGTCTTTTTGAATAAGCTTAGTAAGGCTATCAATTTAGTTGTGTTTCTATGAGTGTAGAGCGAGATCAGACTGCACAGACGTGCAGGATAATCCTTGTTTATACACTTCTAGCAAAGGCCATCAAATGACTTTCATAGACGCTTGAGCCATACGCTAAATATGACTGAAAACCAACAGCTGGTTGCGTATGTAATCTGTTAATGAAGAGGCAATTCTTAGACCTTCCAAAACATATTACAAATTGCACTTTGGTTGGCTGTTTGATTGTTCATTGATTGATTGATTGTATGGTGTCAAATGCCGTTTTCAATATTTTTTCAGATACGTCGAGGAGGCTAATACACCAATCCACACTTTCCTGGAGTGTCTGTTACCAGTAATTCGTACAATATTCTTTCAGAGCCACTGATTTTTCTGTAATCAGTACTTCGCACAACATTTTTCCCAAGCCACTGGCTGCTTTCCCACATAACCATCGTCGAAATTATGATCCTTGCTGAGAGAGGAATGAATCGTGTCACAATGACTATCATAAATATTATATCCTCGGGAAAAAAATGGCCGAGCTTTGGGATTCGAACCAGCGAACCGATACCGATTTACACTGTAAGCCTCAAACGACTGAGGCCCAATTAAAACTTAACTCTTTACCAAACGACAAAATTTTTGACTGGCCCAAATTGAAAGGATTTGCAGACGACAAATTAAATGTAGCTCAAATGATGATTACTATTTTAGTTAGGGTAGAAAACGTTGTAGGAAAAGGAGAAAATGCTGGTTACCAGCATTTTCTCCTTTTCCCACAATGTTTTCAAAAGCTTTCTTTCTCAGGGTCGTTAAAACTCGGGATTATGTGGTAATGGGTTAAGCTGCTGAATAAATGTAACGCAAATTTCTACTCAATACTAAAAGCCCAAACACTGCGGTTTCATCGGAAAGAAAAATACCGCATCGGATAGTGTAGATACAAAGATCAGATTGCACGTTCTGTGCAGTCTGATCTTGATCTACACTATCCGCAAAAGGTCAGTGGGTCGCGATTAGCAGCTTAAGGGTTAAACCCTACCGTCTGCGTAGACAGGGCTTCAATTCCACTGTGGAGCATTCTCAAAGGGAAATAACTCCCTTTTTCCAAAACAAAGGTTAGAACGATTTCTTTCCCCTCTTTTAAAAACTCATTAACTTCGTGCTTGATTGATTGATTGATTGTATGGTGTTTAACGCCGTTTTCAACATTATTTCAGTTATATCACGGCGGCCAGTGCAGCTATCCATGCTTTCCTGGAGTTTCTGTTACCAGTACTCCGCACAATATTCTTTCCAAGCCAGTGGCTGCTTTCCCACTTAACTTCGTGCTAAATAACCTAGATGAACCTTTCAAGCCAACTGTAAAAACCATAATGTTGCAATTTCAAAGTTATTTTTTCGGAAAAATATCTCCTTATCGGACAGTGTAGATCAAAGATCAGACTGCACGTTCTGTGCAGTCTGATCTTGTCTACACTGTCCACAAAAGGCCCGTGAATTGAGCTTAGCAGCCTAGAGATTAACCTGTCGTAATCTTGAAGCTTATGAGTCTCTCAGCTACTCTCCGATCGCCATTACCAAGTAACTTTTTCGCTATCACCTAGATTTTTTTGTTTGTGTCTGGAAAAGAGAGCAGAATTTGACTGCGATGGGAGATGATTTTGTTCATAGATTCAGATGAGGTAGCGGACAGTGTAGATCTAAGATCAGATTGCACATACGGTGCAGTCTGATCTTAATCTACATCGTCCGCTAAAGCTATTTAGGCCGAAACTGGGAGTGAAAAAGCTGAATAAAAATGTATCATGCCTATTTCGTCATAATCACAGAAGTTCACTTTCTCATGTCCTTTCTTAGTACTAAACTGGGGCTCTGAGGTGCTTTATCAAAGCAAGGGGCTCTGTGGTACTTTATCCCATGTAAACGGTCACAGTTTACAGTTTTGGTGCATGATAGCAAAACCAATGCCTAAATTACTAAGCCAATGAGACCTAGTTTACGAAACGACAAAATTTTAGACTAGTCCAAATTGAAACCATTTGCAAACAAAAAAAATAAATGACTCTAAAACTGAAATTTGCTTTGGGAAGGGAAGAAAGCATTGTGTCGTTAAAACTCGGAATCGAATGGTAATGGGTTAAGGTGATTGACAAATCGTAAGCGATTTCTGTGAAAAGACCAGGTTTCACCAAGAGTGTGTGATCTTTGGTTTAGTTTGCCAGTGCCTGAATCAGGCCAGGCTCCCCTTATTAGAAAGGCGAAATATTAACCCATTTACCACACAATCTCGAGTTTAAACGACCCCATAGATTAAAACTTTTGAAAACGTTGTGGGAAAAGGAGAAAGTGCTGGTAACCAGCATTTTCTACTTTTCCCACTATGTTTTCTATCCTTCTCAAAGCAAATTTCAGTTTTTCAGTCATGTTTATTTTGTCGTCTGCAAATGTTTTCAATTTGGACAGGTCTAAAATTTTGTCGTTTGGTAAAGAGTTCACTCCCTTTTCACGGGGCATGGCTCAAAGAGGTTGGTCTCTTTCCTACAGATGTGAAGTTTCAAAGGACAGTTCAAAGGTGAATGAAGATCGGCCTTTGTCATAGTTTAGCCTCATGTAGCGGACAGTGTAGATTCATGATCAGACTGCACGTTCTATGCAGACTGATCTGAATCTACGCCGTCCGCAAAAGCCACTTTAGTCTAAATGTACAGTAAAAGGGTTAAACTATATCATTAGACGAAGGACGGTAAACGTCAAAATCTATGACGTCATTTAATCCTACTTTATGTCGTAATTGAAACCTAATTTTCAGTTAGAAAAACTCATAAAAGAAAAATATCAAATATAAAAGAAAAAAATACTGATGTTCTGGAATGAAATCAGAGGAAAAGATGCTGTTTCTTTCTCTATTTAATTAATGCATTGCCTATCTGCTCGCGCCTTTAGCGTTTATAACTGACATTTTTTTGTGAATATAGTAACAAAGGGAGATGTTGGTCATTATAGGCCATTACATTTTTCCATTAGTATTATCTGTCAATATTTTTAAGGTGGTTGTCAAAGTCATGGCCTGAGAATATGTTTCAGGATGTACTTTAGTTTACCTGGCAGAAGTGAAGTTTACATGGCCTAACTCAGTATAATAACATGGTATGATTGGGCTATGCTCTTTGAAAAGGGAGTTTAATGTATTTGCAGAAAGTATCGACTCGGGTCACCCGACGGAGTCCGTAACTGTTTTGCTTTTGTTAACCCTTAAGCTGCTAATCGCGACTCACTGACCTTTTGCAGACAGCGTAGATCAAGATCAGACTGCACAGAACGTGCAGTCTGATCTTTGATCTACCCTGTCCGAAACGGAATTTTCTTTCCGGTGAAATCAAGTTTGAAACCACAATGTTTGGGCTTTTAGTATTGAGTAGAAATTTGCCTTTCATTTATTCAGCAGCTTAAGTGTTAAATTATCCGCATGTCCAAGAACCATTCCAAAGTTGGTTGCAACACAAAATGGATTTTATGGATCCCTAAGTTTTATGAGATGATTTGCAAGGTATAGGCCTTTCCGAAAAATGTTGTTATCTCCCTTGGAACGATTAGCTCCCCTGATAAGAACTGCTTCCGGTGAGCTAATTTCGAAGATGGCGAACAAAGAAAGCAAAGAAAATGAAATCAGTCAACCGTTTCACGCGCAAAATTCGACAACAAAACAGCTGAAAGAATTTTTAAAAGAAAGAGGAGTTCAAGTTTCGGGAACGCGATCTTGTCTTGTAAAAAGGGTCGAAGGATTAATAGCGTCTGAAACCCGAAATCCGCGGACAGACGAAAGAAGTTTTGACACTGAAAGGAAGACTACGAGATTTTTAACGCCACTAGGGGAAAATCTACCTCAACCTGAATTACTTTCTGATTGGGATAAGGATTTAAATAAAATACCAATGTTTACGGATAAAGAACTATACAATTACTTAGTGCTTAACAAAGATAGAACTTGTGATGGGGCGTCGAATAACGCTAGCAGACAACTGAAAGCCAAAGTTTTCTACGAAGACAATCACGTCCACAGCATTTCGTACCATGGAATCAATGAATCGATGAGTCACTGCTATGTGTCATGCAAAGTCATCCCATCTTGCCCGACAGGAAAGAAAGAAGACTACAGAGTTTGGGTGTGCATGTCCAAAGTCACGGGTCACGTTCATTCTGCTTGCTGCACATGTACTGCAGGGTAAGAAAAATATTTACTCTTGTCCAAGATGTAATTGATGAATGGAGGGCCAAACACCTCACTTCCAAACCGGCTCAGTTCTGAATAGACCACATTTTTGTGACAGTTTCAAATTCATTTATATTCTTTACCATCATTATGATAACAAAATAGTTATTTACCATTAATATGAATTTTGATCATGGTAAAGTGTCCTGTTTTGACCCACTCATGCAACTGATTCTATACAGGTCTTCAAATTAACTCTTGATAGCAATTTTTTTTTGTATGTGAAATTATTAATGAATATTTAGAAAGCTATAGCACCCACAATCTGTGTAACTTTATCGGTACAAAATTTATAGACCTGTATGTCAAAAAAAAGAAAGTGAAAGAATATTAGCAGATTTTCAATTGTAGTTTATTTCACAAAACATCAGTGGTTTAAAAAAGTACATGCATATATAACCTTGAGTTCTTCCTCAGAAATTACTTTTCACAAGGCAGCAAAACAAAAAATCATGTGTGGTTCAAATGATGGGTTCAGCTGGTGTTATATGGGTAGAAAACATGATGGCAATGAGAGAAAAGGCTGGCTACTAAAATTCTTCTCCATTTACCACTATGCTTTCTGAAACCCTCTTTCTCGGTGCCATAAAAGCAATTGTTTGCTAGTTCTTAGTTCTGTAAACAATTTTTTTTGGCTTTCAGCAGGCATTTTGAGACATTGTAGTAGATGGAAAAATTTAAAGGAATGTCACTCTTGCCACATTGTTTTTACATTTACATTTATCAAACTTAATTTATGATTCAAGTTCTCATGGATATATGGTTGAAACCACCTACTACACTCCGTAGATCTAATTAAACTTAGCACAATGTGAAATAAACTCGGAAATTCAAGGTAAGAAGAGATTAGAAAACAAATAACACACATACATCTATGAGCCATGCTTGAGAAAGCAGGGCTTAATGCATCTGCAAAAAGTATCGACTCAGGTCAGTCTGCACAGTCTGCGCAGGCTGACCTGAATCAAAACCTTTTGCTATTGGTCAATTTTCCGCATGTCCCACTACCAGTTTGCCGCATGATTCATTTGGGCATCAGTCAAAATCGTCTTTATTGATCCATAATCATATAATTACTTGCTTGCTATTATGCCTTGTAAGAGATGCATTAAGCCCCCTTTTGCCAGAGAATTGCTGATATACAAGTTTCCTAGATAAACCATTACATTATATTTTTTTAATCTTATTTTCAGGGAAGGAGAGTCATGTAACCATATTGCCGGACTGCTTTATGCTCTTGTAGATGTAAATCAGAAAAAAGACACAGGCCTCAATTCAGTTACATCTGAAAAGTGTAAGTGGAATCAGCCAAGAAAAAGAAAACTGACACCTAAAAAGTCTCAAGAACTAAAATTCAAAAAACTTAAGTTTGAGAATGTAAATACAACTAGAAGAAGAAGACTTGTCTTGGATGAAAGAAAGAACATAAGACCAGTAGATGTGGAGTGTTTTGCTGAGAAGTTAAGGAAAGTGAACAGCAATGCATGTTGGTTATATACAGTCAGGGCAAAAACAAATGATTATGAATTTGAAGATAGATTGTTCAATGTACCTTTTATGTACAGAGACTCGGTTTGTTTGAGAAACATTGAAATACAAAAAACAATGCATCAAGAGTTCACTAATTTGTGTGAATCAATGACCAAAGACAAAATTAAAAAGATAGAGACAGACACCAAAGGTCAAGTTTTGAACGGGAAATGGAGAAAAGCTAGGAGAGGCATTCTTTCATCATCAAACTTTGGACTTGTTTGTAAAAGACGGGAATCAACTGAAGATTCTATCATCAGAAGTGTTTTACACTATAGAGACTTTAACTCAAGGAGCACTGACTGGGGAATAAAACATGAGACAGCTGCAAAAAGAATTTACATCAGAAAGGCTAGAGAACTGTATGATAAGGTGGTATTGCAAGATTGTGGTCTTGTGTTAGATGAGGACAATCCATTCTTAGGCAGCAGTCCTGATGGATTGATAGAGTGTGATGGATTATCAGGGGTTTTAGAAGTTAAATGTCCTTTCAAATACAGATTCTTGGATCCTTTTGAGGCATCGACAAAGTCTGACTTCTTTTGTAGTCTTAAAAATGGACAAGTAATGCTTAAAAGAAACAGTAACTACTACTTTCAGATCCAAGGACAAATGGCAATTACAAAACGGACATTTTGTGACTTTTTTGTTTGGACATTAACAGGGTCAACAATAGAAAGGATATCTTTTGATCCAAAATTTTGGGACAGTGCTTTGAAAACATTAACATCTTTTTATCTGAAATACATTGTTCCAGAATTGTTTTCTGAAAGAGTGAAGAGGGGAAAAACATTATTTCTGAAGCAAATGTAATACAAACTTTCATTTTCAAAATTTTAGACTACTTTACTTTCAAAGCATTTGGGGACAAAAAATTGAGTGCAACTCAAAAATTGAAATTTCTCTAACAGTGTAAAAAACACTGTGGGAAAAGGAGAAAATGCTGCTTACCAGCATTTTCTATTTTTCACACCATGTTTTCAAAAACCTTTCCTCCTTGGGGGTGTTAAAACTTGGGATTGTGTGGTAAAGGATTGACTCTTTACCAAAAGCCTTGGCAGACTACACATTAAAAGTGGCTCAAATATTAAAATTTTGAATTAACTTTCAGTATGGAGTAAAAACATTACGGAAACCGGAAAAAATGCTGGTTTACAGGATTTTCATCTTTTTCCATAATGTTTTCAAAATGCATCTCAGTCAATGTTCTTAAAATTGCCATTGTTTGGTATAGGGTTAAAGAAAGGAAGATAATTTCTTGTTTGTTAATCATTTATGGCATTAACTATACATAGCTCTTATACTCTCAATGTCCTAAAAACTTTCCATAATTATGTTCTACAAACTCTTACATTTGTAATGATGACTTGGCTCTTTACCACTTAGCCCTTTACTAAACGACAGAATTTTGGACTGAACCAAATTGAAAGCATTTGCAGACGACAAACTAAAATGGTGATTTCTGTCTTGGATTGGGCAGAAAACATTGTGGGAAAAGGAGAAAATGCTGGTTAAGGGATAAGTCTTGTTACCAGTATTTTATCCCTTTTCCACAATGTTTTAAAAAACTTTCATAGTCAGGGTTGTCTAACCCTTTACCACATAATCACAAGATTTAACAACCCTGTAAAGGAAGGCTTTTGAAAATGTTCTGGGAAAAGGAGCAAATGATAGTAATCAGCATTTTCTCCATTTCCCACATTGTTTTCTACCACTCCCAAGACAGATTTCAGTTTTTGAGTCATATTTGAATTCTTGTCTACAAATTCTTTTGATTTGGACAAGTCTAACATTTTTGTTGTCTGGTAAAGGGTTAACTCTTCACAAGACAACAAATGTTAGACTGGTTACCAGCATTTTCTCCCTTTTCCACAATGTTTTCAAAAGTCCTTTTCCATAGGGGTCGTTAAAAGTCGGGATTGTGTGGTAAAGGGTTTGTATAGTTTTCAGAACTTAGAAGCGAATCAATATAGGATATACATGTACAGATCCAATAGCACATAACATGTTTTTCCTATATATGGATGAAAGATAAGAAAAATTAAAATAAACAATGGAATTCTAGTCTCTCATTTCCTTAAATTTTTGAGATACAAATGATATGTTCTTTGAGAGGGCAGATGGGAGAATAGTGCGCAGAAAGAGCCTTATTGCTTTTTATATGCAGTATAGCTTGCATTTTCAATGTTTTCAAATGTGTACAGACATGATTTTCTCTCAAAGTACTGAACCTATGACCTGAAATCACTCCAAACCTTTCCATGAATTTGTGACAGTGTCAAAACAGGAAAGGAAATTTCACTACCTAAAAGTGTAGGTTTAACTACCTGCCAGAAAACAGAAATTGTAGACTTGTCCAAAATGAAAGCATTTCCAGAGGACAAATTCTGTGTGAATTAAATGATACAGAAACAGAGGAAATGCTGGTTAGCTTCTTTTCTCACAGTGTTTTCAAAAGCCTTTCTCAGAGACATTAAAACATTTTTGCATAGCTACTAGGGCTACTACATAACACAGGTATAAAATTGGCACAACTTCTTTAATTTCAAACAGTATGGAGAAAGTAGCAATAAGTCTTGCTCATTACAAGCAAATTATCCTTTTACCATAATGTTTTCTAGGGCTATTGAATGCAGGGGAGTGTGAAATCAAATTTGCACAGAAACAGGTTTTCTACTCTTTCTTTACTAAAGGTGGCTGAAGATTTGTTAAAGCAGCACATATTTTCCAAATCTGACTGACTTGCTGAGACAGGGTTATTGGCATAATTCCTTGCATGATCCGAAAGTTTTTGATACGCTCAATAGCCATTTCTACATATATCCTCAGGTTTGCAATTCTCCTGGTTTGTTCAATATCCTGTCTCATGAATTTCTTGTTTTTCAAAGGAGGTATGATTAACTGTATGCCACGTTCAGATAAGAGGTCAGATATAAGGAACCCTTTGTCTGCCATAACTTGGTCTCCTGGCTCAAGCAAATCTAGTAAACCACATGATTTTGTTAGCTGTTTATCACTGATACTGCCTCCCCATAAGTCAGACACAAAAGTAATAACTCCGTTTGGACTTATGCCAATTAAAGATTTGTATGTCATATGCGATTTGTAGTTTGAATACATCAGAGATCTATTTTTTAATGACTGAGGAGTTTCGGTGTAGATCTCTGTACAGTCAATTATTACCCTACAGTTAGCATATTTCCTGAACCTACTAGGAAGCATGTTTTTAATCATTTGCTTTGGTGGCCACGCAGTAAGAAAACTAAGTTTTACAGAAAGGTAGTCTATCCATCTGTTTATGGTGTCTCCACATGTTGATTTAGAAATATGAAATCTCTGTGCGAGGTCACGTATCAGAAGCCCGAGACGGAGCCTCATTAAAGTCATAAAAAATTCATCGATAAGTCTTAATGATCTTGGGCGTCCATTGTTGTTGTCATTTGAATGAATGTCATTCATCTCTTCAAAAAGAGCAACAAATGTTTCAGCATCTGGTATCCCAGTATAAAACATAACATCTTGTCTATCGTGTTTTGTGTCCTCAAACACCAATTCTGGCTTTTCTATTTGTACACTTTTTGATTCAAATGTGATTGTGTCTGTCTGTGTCGAAATCTCACTTGTTTCTGTCGTTGTTTGTGTAGAAACATTGTGAAAGGTTTTCACTGGCACTGTGTTTTCAGTTTGTGTTTCTTTATTTAAAAAGTTTGCTGGCTCAGTGTCATGACAATGCACATAGTCATGTAATAGACACGAGATATGTTCATTTACACATGCTTTGGTCATACGAAGTGGATTGTTTTCATACTTTTCTGTGTCATCTTTGGCTGCCATTGCAACATTCTCTGAATTAATAACCACATTAGTGTTCAAAGGTTCATAGAATTCCATCTGAAAATACAAAGGATAAAATAAATTTGTGAAGGATATGACATACTTTAAAATCACAATTTGAATACACATTACATACACTGAAATTAAGCAACTATAACTTGCAATTTCAACCTTTACATAACAATCATCTGTTGTGATGACCATGTGGTGCCTGATAAGCAAATCAGAACTGGTAACCAGTAGTTTCTCCTTTATCCACAATGCTCTCTTCCTTTTCATATATAAACCTGATCATTTCAAATACCTTTATTACTGTCTTCAAATAATTCCAAATGGACACAACTTTTTGTCTGGTAGAGAATTAGACTCTGAACACTGTGAGGGGAAAACAGGTGCTAGTAAATGGACAAATTCTGATTTTCACAAACAATATTACTATGAAAGACATAAGTGAATAACTGATGATGGTGAAAGTCCAAAGCCAATTTCCTTCAATTTCTAGGTTTGCACAGCGTATCTAAATAACTCTGCTGACATGTAGTTATATTTTTGAAAGCTGTAAGTTAACCACCGACAACAAATTATCATACACAGAGATACACACAGAGAAAAACGATGTGTCAGAACGAAAAAAAGAAATTACCTTCGAAGTTTTAAAAATTTTGCGAGCTCCGTTCACAACAAATATGTTTGGCACTGGGTTCGTTTTGTCATAGGAACCGTTGACGAAATGTTCTGAACATAATCTGTCGTTTGTCTTCAGGATGAAATTGGTACTAACAGTTTTCAATCGTCTTATCCATGCCTTCCGTAATTTTTCCTCGATAGGAAATCGATGTAAGGTGGTTTTCCTTCCATTCACGATTTTTCCACGATAGTTGCTACAAATGCAGCAATAGTGCCGCTTTTTCTCTGTTGATTTTGGTGTTCGGTAATCCATTTTATCGTTTATCTAGACTGACGCTATCGCAATTTGCTCACCACCGGAAGTCTGCGTGCTTACTCTACGCTAAAGAGTTCGGAAGGGCGATAACAATTCAAGGGAGATAACAATACTTTTCGGAAAGGCCTATAGTATATCACGGAGATGCAATGAGCCCCTGCTTGCCAGTGCATGTCTCAATCGTTTATGATATTCATAACGTGACGTAATCAATGTTTTGACACACTGTCTGACAGATTACGTTTGACAAACGGTACGCGATTTTATAAATCTACCATTTTTTACGGTACGCGATTTTATAAATCTACCATTTTTTTTTACTGTTAAACAAGGTTTTGTATCACCCCTGATTTTTATAGTCAGTATTTTTAGGAATTCAAAAGTAAAAGGTATCAAATCATAACGTCAAAAAATTGACGTGAAAACAAGTAATTTGACGTCATGAATAAGTCTTGAATTAGTCCAAAGATTATATACCATCTTGTTATCCTGTCAAATTTTACAACATAAAGAGTTTAGACCGCTATTCTTTTCGAACGTAAGCAGCAACATGTTGTTTATTAATGTTGGCATTTTGTTAGAATGATTCACAAGCGTATGAGCCATGCTCTGTGAAAAGGGGATCTAATGCATCTGCGACAAGTATCGACCCAGATCAGCCTGCGCAGTCCGCGCAGACTGACCTGGGCCGAAACTTTTTGCTATTGGTCAATTTTCTGTATGTCCAAGGACCATTCTGCCTCAAGATTAAGTCGGTTGTTGAAAAAAAAAAGAGCTATATGAATCCATAATTATGTGATGGGTTCATGGGTATCATACATCACGGAGATGCAGTAAGTCCCCTTTTCACAGAGGATGACTTATATCATTTATTATAGTATCAACGTATTCAACACCTGTTTTTGAGGATAGACACTATCAGTGACCAGTACCATTCTGTGCATTCCTAGAAAGATCTATATTGATGAAATACACAACATTATTCCCAAGCACTCAAACGGATTTGAGTCAAAGAGAAACTGTTACCAAGTTGCAAAGTTGTTTATCAGTCAAAGTTGAGAATTCATCTCGAGCTAGGATTCGAGCCCGCGAAACAATGTGTGTTATCAGTGGGTACCTGGGCCAATAGTAGAATATCAGATTTAGAAATTAACCCAGGTTCTGATTGGCTAAACCATTGGCATCAGGAAGTGAGATCGTTTCAATAAATTTAGAAAAAAAAAAACTCAGAGAAATTAAATTAGAATCCGATTTAGAATGGTTGATGAATACTGTCACGTGACCTGACCGGGTGTAATCAAAAGGAGCGGTTGGTCCCTTTGAAATAGTGAATTAACTGATAACAAGAAAAAAATATTGAAACATCCTAAGATATGAGAAAACATTGCCGAAGTATAATATTACATCCCAGTTGATTTATCTGAGATACAAAGAGCCTCTCGCGAGCCTCGGCGTCTAGATTTTTTCCAGCCTGGGAGAAAAAGAAACGCTGTAACTGATATTGAAACTTGTCTATCCTTAGTCAAATAAATAAATGAAATGGCCCATTTACTGCAATAAAACAATCCTATTAATCGCAATTTAAGACTGTTTCGGGGCAATGCTTGTCACGTCATAGCGGACAGTGTAGTTTCAATATCTGAAGTATGATCTTTATCTACACTGTCCGAAAAATGTTTTGGAATTCTCTTAGCTTTGTAGGATGGGGTTGTTTCTTTTTTAAGAATTTGATAGTCCAACCCGACACCATCTTATCTCATTCCAAATGAAACGCACGTCGTAAATCAAAAACCAAGACGGCTGTACTTTTCCAAGATTTTTTAATTGAATTATTCGCGCCCACGCGTGGGTCGATTGAAATCGGTACTCAGCCACTTTCCAATGAGCCAGTGGGGTGGATCCTGCGAGACTAAATGTTTGAGGTGAAGAATTCATCATAGGAAGGCCACAGGTTTGATCCTCTCACGAGGCACTTGGTTTTTCGCGGGAGTGTCCTTGGTTCAGACACTTGAGAGCCTCGGCTTAGTTTTAGTGAAACCAAAGACATACATGAGTAAATGGGCCGTCATCGTAAAATGACTGAAATGATGTTCAGGACGGCGTTAAATAAATAAATAAATAAAATAAATAAATAAATCGATTGGTCGGTCGTTCGGTCGGTCGGTCGGTCGGTCGATCAATCAATCAATCAATCAATCAATCCAAGGAGCCAGCCTAGAGTCGATGCAGTACGGTAGGATATCCCCCGTACCAGCCCCCATATTAGAGCATTTTTACATTATTTTTGTTTGGTGTGAGTTCTCTTTTGTAAGTAGTGTTACAAATAATTACACTTCTGAAAACGAGGAATTTTTCTATTTTGACATTGTTGTTCTTGCTTATCTCTAAACACAAAATTATTTTGTACAGAAATGTTAGAATTAGTTTTTCAAGAAGTTCCTGGATTGTAACGGACTAAACATTGTATAAGGGGTAAAGGGTGAAGCCTGAGTTATGGTATTTCATAAACTGTACTCACTGGGCAGTCTTATCTTTTGACTACACAATCTGATATTCTCAAGCGCATTCTTAATGTCCCGACAAGAACATAAAATAGGTTTTAAATTAGCCCTTTACCTGCTAAATAAGTTAAATAAAACTTTCAAGCCAATAATGAAAACCTAAATGTTCCTACTTCAAAGTCATTTTTGGAGGAAAAAATATCTCCTTATCGGACAGTGTAGATTCAAGATCAGATGGCACGTTTTGTGCCGTCTGATCTTGGATCTACACTGTCCGCAAAAGGTCCTTGAGTCGTGCCTTAGCAGCCTAAGGGCTAAAGTCCGTCTCAAAAGGGACTGACCTGGGCCCGTAGTCACCGACCATTCTACACTGAATTCTCAGTCTTATTCTAGAGTTAGAAAGTAACACTTTTTTTGATTTGCTAGACCATCTGGTTTAGCCAATCAGAAGTCTAGTTGTTGTAGAATTTAGAAAATCCTTGAGATTTGGAATAAAAATTATATTAAAAGTGGTTGGTGAATATGGCACAACAGGATGTGTGGTTGGTAACTTGAATCGGTGGAAAATAAATCCGTCTTAATCTGAAAATTGTTTGTGAGCTAAAGTGGTCATTAGGTAGCCTGGATTCCAGTCCGATCATTTTTCCCTCGTATATTTGGACTTTACTTTGTCAAAAATGACGTCATTTTGACAAAGTAAAGTCCGAATATAAAAAAATGAAAAAAAAAATGATCGGACTGGAGACTTTACTTTGTCAAAAATGACGTCATTTTTGACAAAGTAAAGTCCGAATACAAAAAAGGAAAAAATGATCGGACTGGAACCCAGGCTAGTTATTAGGTAGTGTTTCACGGCGATGCTAGTCTTCTGTATCTCAGACGCTCAGGAATCAAAGGTATTGGCAATTGTATTAAGGCAGGATTTAAATACAGCAAGGATGGTTTCAAACAAGCTTTCGTAACGTGAACTCATATATTGTACGACAGATGTATGCATGTTGCTGAAAGACAATCTAACGATAATACGCAGGTTTTATTTTACCTTTCGATAAATATCCTTCCATTATTGATGAGTAAAAATCATTTACAGTTTATTTCTCAACGTGAAACAGATAGATTTACAGAGTAAAAGAGACCTGCACATTCCGATTTCGAGGTCTTTTTTGTTTTTCTAAGACTGTTTGAAAGATATGGGAAAATACTTATCCAAGACCAGATAGCATGCTCTGTGCAGTCTGATTTTTTATCGACAATGTCTGCAAAGCACTCAAAATTGCTCTTGAATCGGTTATTGTTAACCTTTCGACTGCAAAGCGCGACCTAAGGACCTGTCGTGGACAGTGTAGATAAAGATCAGCATGCACAGAACGTACAGTCTGATCTTGAATCTACACTGTCTGATAAGGAGATAAACCCCCCCCCCCCCTTTTTACACAGCCCCCCCCCCCCCCTCCCCCAAAAGAAAAGTACCTATGAAATAGCGATGCTTTGGGTTTATCGGCTTGAAGGTTTCATTTAACTTATTTAGCAGGTAGAAGGGTAAAATTCATAAGCATCATTGTCGATCGCGTGAGTTCTTGGGTGACACCACCGCTGAATTTTCTGAATAATTGGTTTTCCAAGCATCCCCTGTTTCTGTCAAGTGCAGCTACTCGTGAAAAATAATATCAAGAAAAATCTTAAAAAAAAAAACAAAAGAAAAAAGAAGGATAGACTGCACAAGAGGTAGTGAACTGTGAATATTGCAACGCTTTGTGGTTCAATATGAAGAGAAGTAAGAAAAAGTAACTACCCCAGCAATTACTCCTTTTTACCCATCGTTTGGACTTTTATTTGAAAATGAAAATTTCAAAGAGATTTGGCTTTTTTAAGACTATAATCTTAATCTAACTCAACGTTGGAAAAGGAGCAACTGCTGCTAAAAATGGTGTGTCTGAAAAAACATGTAGACTGTACAATAATGGGTTATAGGATAACGCATCAGAAAATGAACCCTTATCCTGCTAAGTAAGTTAGATAAAACTTTCGAGCTGACAGTAAAATCCGAATAATGTTATTTAAAACTTATTATTATTATTTAGAAAAATATCTCCTTATCGGACAGTGAAGATCCACGATCATACTGCACGTTCTGTGCAGCCTGATCTTAATCTTCACTGTCCACAAAAGGTCAGTGAGTCGTACTTAGCAGCTTAAGGGTTACATTTCCTATCAGTAGAATGAAAGGCTTATTTCATTTCATCTCCATTTGCAGAGGTGTGAATAAGCGCTATGGGGTATTGATTGACGGCAGCAACTCATGTTTATTAGAGTCATAGCATAACCCTAAAGATATACCCATAGAGGTCCGCAGAATAAACACGTCCGGATTTTTCAACCAATTGCAAATAACTATTGATTCATTCGAGACTACGGTAATACCAAGAAGTAGGTCAAAAGTCAGCTGATACTGCTAAGCCGAAAAATACTCAACCCTTGCAATAGTCAATTGGCTCATTACTTACATGAAACAAATCTGCAAGAAGCGACTTTGGACGTCCTGGTAAAATATAAAAAAATTATTTAACTTTTTCAGTGCCAAATATATAAGGCCTGCTCTGTAAAATAAGGGGGTTTAATGCATTTGCAAAAATGATCTACCCATGTCAGCGCAGTCCGTTTTCTGCAAGTCAAAAAACCTGTCTAGCCCATGATTCAGTCGGTTGCCAGACAAAACGGCTTTAATGTATCCATAATTTCATGATGACTTGCTTGGTACGGTGCACTGCTGAGATGCATTAAACCCCCTTTTGCCAAAGCATGGCTCATATAAACTCGTGCTCTTCGGATGAATAGAAATGCAATCCACTGAAACTGAGAAAAATTCTTATAACAGAATTACAAACTGCGAGAAAAATTCACAAAAGAACTCTTTAAATGCCAAAAATATGAGTAATGCTCTGAAAAGTGGGTTTCATGCATTTGCAAAAAGTATCGACTCATGTCAGCCTGCGCAATCTGCGCAGGCTGACATGAGTCGATACTTTTTGCTGTTGATCAATTTTCTGCATGTGACCAGTCTACTTTTCACTAAAAGCAAACTTTCCTAGAATCGCTTGGTTAAACATGAAAAGACCAATGGAATCCCGGTTTTCCTGGAAAACCTGTGAACTGTAGCCGATATCGGGGGATTTAAGAGGCTGTATCGGTGAAACACGTCCATCTTATCAGCGTATCTGTTGTTGTGCGTCGTGTTTGGCATAGCTCGTAATACATGGAAGCAAATTGAGTTGTATTGTTTTAGTCTGTTAGTGATCACAGGAGTATCTATGGTGAGGGAAAAAATACTCAAAATTCTTTTTTCTTTTCATTTTCATTTGTAATCCTGCTGGTCTTTTTAAATTCATCTCAGCGGTTAAAAGAAATTTCCATTGTAAGCAATAATTATTGCTCTATCTTCTTTCCGTGCTTCTGTTGTACTTTTCTTTTGTTGACTGATATGTACATGTATTTCAATGTCAAGTGTGATCTTTGTCCTTTTTTTAAATTTCATTTTTGACATGATTTCCAGCCACATGTTGTAGTAGTCATTACAAGCTTCAACTAGAAAATCGAAATTGATTTTCATCATTTTAGCCATTTAACTATAAACCAAACAATCCCGGGTTTCACCAGACCCTGAATACGAAGCCTTTTGAAAAAATTGTGGGAAAAGGAGAAAATGCTGGTAACCAGCATTTTCTCCTTTTTTCCTACAAAGTTTTTTTTTTTCTATCATTTTAGAGATAGTCTCATTATTTGTGTCATATGTGATTTGCCGTCTACATTAGTACAAATAACTGTCCCCGAAGGCGATGTTGGTTTTTTACTGGTCGCCTCCGGTGACACGGTACGGTGCACAATGAATGTCCAAATAAGAAAAGAAGCACTGTACACGTCTCATTATTGAGACTACCGTCAACAGTAGCTTAGGATTTTGACGAGTCCTAAATTTTGTCGATTAGTAAAGAGTTAAAGCAATTACTTTGTAAGACCAAAAACTGCTCCATCTTGGGCTTCCTTTCATGTTTCGGTAGTATTCTTTCACTTTTACTGATTGCTTGACGTGGTTTACAAGTCATTGCTTACAAAATCGTTGTCGATTGCTATATAATTTGCATGTATTGGTGGGCCAAAGACATAGCGCTCACGAACAAAATTCAGTCTCTGCCTTGTACATTCTTATCATATTCAGGGTTAAATATATACTTTTTCTTTCAGTTCTTGCCATGATTTCATGCACAGTGTTGTATGAATCTTTGGTAGATATGGCCGTTAAGAAAATGGAAAAAAAGTAGTGTATTTCTATTGTGGTGGCCAGTTCCCTGTACATACGATCCTAGAATTTCTTTTAAAACTACAACCAATCACACTATTTCTACCGGCTGATTACCAAGTAAACTGAAATCGAAATGATTTATAGCCGTGAGAGAGGTATAAATACTGCCACAATGACTTTGAGATATTGGCCGAGCAGGGATTCAGCAAAAAGCATTTCAATGGATTGCTAGCCTTTAGTGATACCACTAAGTTAAGGAGGCTGCACATATTTCGCTATTTGTGTTCGATGCGAATTGCTACCGTAAAATATGTTTCTCAGATTACTGTTCCTTGGAGTGATAGAAAACATTGATGGGGGAAAAAAAGAAAAACTGGTTATTAGCTTTGCATTTTCTACTTTTCGCATGACGTTTCCAAGAACTTTCTTCTTCTGGATCGTTTTAACCCTTACGCTGCTAGGTGCGACTCACTGACCTTTTGAGGACAAAACGTGCAGACTGATCTTGGCTCTACACTGTCCGATACGATATTTTTTCCAGGCGAAATCAACTTTGAAATCGCAATATTTGGATTTTTTCATTTTTCACTATGCAGTGGAAATGTTCATTTCATTTATTTAGCAGCTTAAGGGTTAATACGGAATTATTTTGTAGAAGATTCAGGCTGTTGGAACAGATGCCAGCAACAAGTACCTAAAAGGTTACCCTCTTGCGGACATCTCTTTTAGTCATGCAGCCGACCACTTTTGTCTTAAAAAAAATAGAGTAAAGAAAACGGAAAATTAAAAAGAAGAAAAAAGAAAAGAAATGTAACACGGAAAAAGAACTGTGAGTATGTGTGAAGAAAGAAAAAAAAAAGAAGGAATTGACTAGAAAGATCGCTTAAATCGCTCGTAACGAGTAATATCTCTCATATTCATTTGTGGGACAGAGCATGTAAGTGCAATTGACAGTTCATTCTCTAACGTCAGTAAAACGGAAATCAATCGATGCGAAAGAATCCTTTTCGCTAATTACATCTGACAGAAATCGCTCTTCGGGGGTCATTGCAAGCTTGACCTTCGCATTTAACCAATCAGCCGTCAACTTTAGGGATTACGGAAATGGTAGATTGGGAAGTTGTTGATGGCTGCTGTCGGTTTTGCTTTAACCCTTAAGCTGCTAAGCGCAACTCGCTGACCTTTTGCTGACAGTGTAGATCAAGATCAGACTGCACAGAACGTGCAGTCTGATCTTGGATCTACACTGTTCGATAATAAGATATTTTTCCCCAAAAAACAACTTTGAAATAGCAAAAGTATGGGTTTTACTATCGGCTTGAAAATTTTATTTCAGTTATTTGGCAGTTTAAGGGTTAACTGTTTCAGCGCCAAATACCTCGACCCTTTTCCACGGCTGAACGTGTAATCCACTGTGAAACTCAGAAAGATTCTTATCTCTGGTCTGGTACCCCGCTGTACTTCAAGAGTACCTCAGGCAAAGCGCAATCATGGCGGCCCCGGTTGGTAATATGCGGAGGAGACGGGATATTATTTCACATGATCAAATCGGATCATAGGCTGAATTAAAAATAGATCGCTTGCAATAAAGTAATGGTGGTGAGTTTTTCTACATGCCGTTCTTATTTAGCGAGAAAGACTACATATCAGAAATGCTTTACAGTATCCGAAATGTCAATGGACCTACATTTATATAACGTCCGAAAACAGGGCTACTTTTAAAATGATTCATAGTCAAATTTTATATTAAAACCGTACCTCAACAGCCCGTTTTAGATTCGGTAATATATTTCTTGTACAAAATTGATCTGATTTTATTAACTGATCAAACTGGATCACATGAAATTGGGGAAAACGAGGAAGCATTTAAGGGTACGCTTGAGGACGCCTAGGAGGCCGCCATTAATGCGCTTTGCCTGACTCTATAAAATAGTGGTAGTGGCAGGCAATCCAGACTGTCTTATCCCATGAAACAGGCTTAACTCTTTACCAGAAGACAAAATTTTAGCCTTGTCCATATTGAAATCTTTTGCAGACGATAATTTCAATGTGGTTCTAATGGTGCAAATATTCTTTGATAGGGTAGAAAACATTGTGGGAAAAGCAGAAAATGCTGGTTACCAGCATATTCTCCTTTTCCCACAATGTTTTCAAAAGGTTTCTTTCCCAGGGCCTTCAAAAGACGGCATTGTACGGGAAAGGGTTAACTGAACAAGTAGGCGGTATAAATCCAAGATCAGATTGCACGTTCCGTACAGTCTTATCTTGATCTATGCCGCCAGCACAAACCCCTTTTTTCGTCCACGATGCTTAAAGGCGTTATTTGTAAGCTGATGACAGAGAGACGTAGATACTTCTAGACTAAGCGAGTGCGAGAGAAAGGGAAAGACAGAGACAGACAAGGAGAGACACAGAGACTGAGAGATAGAAAAGAGTGAAGAGGAACACTCAAGTTAAGCACGAAAATGAGGATAAATAACACGTCAATTATTGGACTGATGCCGGTTGTGGATCAATTGTATGTTCTAGAGAAAATTGCTACAAGATTTACTTAATTAAATCTTATGTGTATAGAAATTACCATGAATACTGATGACGAATCCACCAGGGAAAATCGTCCTCATTTGCAATTTGTTTATAGAATAGATCTACATCAAGGAATCTTTAAAACATTTACCAGACGACAAAATTGCAGATTTGTCGAAATTGAAAGCGGTTGCAGAGGAAGAAAAAGTTTAACTTTAGGAGAAAAGGAGAAAATGCTGGTTACCAGATTTTTCTCCTTCCCTCTTTCCCCCCACAATGTTTTCAAAGACCTCAGTTATAGTTCAAGGTGTTTAAACTCTACTTCTTTGATTAAGGGTCAAGCATCTTCTGTTTCATTCACAGTTTAGTCTTTCATTCAGAATGCCTAACGCTATCTCATGATTGGCAGAGATAAGGTGCAGTTTTCAGATTCGCTAAAGCCGAGTCCGGTATCTCAGTCGGTAACGTGCAAGATTTGAAACCCAGGGATTGCTGGTTCGATATCCCAGCTCGATCGAATTCTTTCCGATGATTGATGGCTTTTTACCTACTTTTTGTACTGATAAAAAATGAATGGAAATTTATGATTGGTAAAAACTGTAGACACGTTTATTTTCAGGGTCACTGCCTATTTGCTGGCAGATTTACACCGTCTATCTTTCTTAAAGATATTTTTGTTTAATATATTGACCCACGTATCTCTATTTGGTGGATTGTTATTTTACTGGCTGTGGGATATTTTACTACCTGTAATGCGGTTAATTTCAGACGATAAAATGTGTTTGCCAATATCACAACACGTAATACAGCCGAGGGACTTGATCTACCAGGTTTGCCACATTGTGGTTGAAAATATCAGTTGTGCACATTTCTTAATTGTTATTATTATCTATGATAATTGGTAGTGTCAAGTAAAGCGTGTTCCCTTGCGTGATACCAGAAACTTATCAGTGTACTTGCTGGTATCAAGAAAAAAACCGACAGTATTACATGTTGCAGAATGTGCTGTATTATCCTGAATCTACACCATCCGACATTTAATTTTGAGCCATGCCCAAAATGCTATGTTCATCTGCAGTAAAATTATATACATTTAGACTCCTAAATTGCATACATATATTTAGACGTCTAAATTATATATATTTAGACCCCTAAATTGTCTACATTTAGACCTATAAAGCTGATGCATTTACACCTCTAAATAGTTCATTTTAGAGCTCTAAACTGTTTATATTCAGGCATCAAAATCGTACCTCTGAATTATATATATTGGGATTTCTAAGTTTTATACGTATATTAAAGCATTTAAATAGTGTTTATTCTGATATCTAAATTTTATTGCTTTAGATCTCTAAAGTGTATATATTTAGACCTCTAAATGGTATATGTCCAGATCTCTAAATTGTGCATACATGTATTTAGACCATTAAATTGTGTATATCTAGATATATAATTTGTGTATTATTTAGATCTCTAAATTTTATATATCTAGACCTCTAAATTGTATGTGTCTAGACTTCTAAGATAGGCATTTTTTTTTTTTTATTTTGGGAGGGAAAGAGTTCGACCGTTTGCTGTCCTTTAATAGTGATTCCATATGGCGTGCAACACACGAAAAGGGGCTTTCGGATATATGCGTAAAAGTGTGTCGTCCCAGATCAGCCTGTGCAGTCTGTGACTAATCCGAGACGACATTTCCCGCTTTTGTGCAATTTTCTCTTTGACGAAAGTCTACTGTATGAAAAAATCTTATGTAGTCGTAAAGTGCTGTCTCGGATTAGCCTGCGCGGACTGCGCAGGCTAATCCGGGACAACACTTTACGCAAATGTCCAAAGGCCCCTTTTTGTGTGTTGCACGCCATATAATTATTTCATCTACTCTTTAACGATCATCAGAGAGTTTAACATGATAGACAAAATGAACACACATATATTTTTTTTTCAAACTAGATGTAAAAACTCTAACACTGAAACAGGAAACGGAAGTAAATGTTCAGAAGGGCTCTCTCTTGTTGACGGACATGGATGTCGTAAGCTTAACCCTTTACCAAACAATCCTGTATTATAACCCGATGGTGAATACTATTGAAAACATTGTGGGAAAAGGAGAAAATGCTGGAAACCAGCGTTTCCCCCCCCCCCCCCGATGTTTTCTACTTTTCACAGTTTCCAAGGCAAGTCCATTCATGTGAACTACATTGAATATGTCATCTGGCAAATGCTTCCAAAATGGACGAGTCTAAAATTTGGTCGTCCTGTAAGGGGTGAATTACTTAACTGTGTATTTAAGAGAGCAGACCGCAGATGTGCAGGTTGATCCTGGTGTTTTCTTTTCGTAAGGTACATCAGCGGTCGTGGAACATGGTTAGAATTATTTAGAAAAGCCCTCCCCGCTCTTATCACTTTTCATCTAACTCTTTACAAGACCAACATTTATTAAACCATATCAAAATTGAAGGAATTTGCAGACGACATATTGAAAATGACATCAATCAAGGTAGAAGACATCGTGGGAAAAGGAGAAAACACTGGTTACCAGTATTTTTTTCTTCCTGCACAATGTTTTCAACAGCTTCCCCCCCCCCCCCACCGTCAGGGTCGGTCTAAAATGAGATTGCCTGGTAAAGGGTTATATAAGACAAATGTTGAATTACCTTGATAAGAAACAGAAATTCTAGAACGCTGATTTATGAAAACGATTTCTTTCCAGCGTGACCCTTTCGTCGACAAGACAAAATCGTTTATATGAGCCATGCTCTGTGATAAGGGGGCTTAATGCATCTGCGAAAAGTATCTACCAAGTCAGCCTGTGCAGTCCGCTCAGGCTGACCTGGGCCGAAACTTTTCGCTGTTGGTCAATTTTCTGTGTATCAAAGCACTATTCTGCCTCAGGATTTTGTCTTACGTAAGACAAAATGGACTTTATAGATCCATGATCATGACTGTGGTGACTTGCTGGGTATCATGCATCACGGAGATGCATTAAGCCTCCTTTTGCAAGAGCATGGCTCATATACATGTGTATGTTTGTATGTGTGTTTTATACCGTTTTTAAACGTATTTCAGTCGTATAATGCTACCAAATGCACCTTTTTCTAAGTGTTCATACATGTACTTTTTCTGTACCCGTTACGGCGTACAATATTATTTTCAAGCAATTTTGGATTTAATTATTTCTATTCGTTTTACGAATCTCTGAGAAATTCCAGACGACCGTAAATTTTCTGCCGTTTGTCGTTTCCTATCACCCAGGCTGTTTCATAGATTGGTTACAGACGCCCCAATTTTCAAATCGCTATCAAAGATTTAAATAGTTACCCTGCGGGTGTCCGACACTTTTTTTTTTTGTTTTAAGATCAGAGCCCGGTATCCCGAAGAACTTATCTCTCCTATTTTGTTCAAATCCGCTAACGGACTCATTTCTCAACTTAACCACTAAGGCTGCTACGCGCGACTCACTGACCTTTTCGCGGACAGCGTAGATCAAGATCAGACTACACAGAACGTGTAGTCTGATCTTGGATCTACACTGTCCTATATGGAGATATCTTTCTCCTAAAAAATACCTTTGAAATAGCAAAATTTAAGTGTTTAGGTATACTATCGATATAAAAATTTCATTACACTTTTTTTAGCAGGATAAGGTTAAATTTTGTTCGTTACTTGAGACGCATTTCACTAACAGGTTTTAAAGTTCTCAAATCCTGAGCTGACAAAACGTTCCAACTCAGCTCAGCAAAATAATGGACATAAGCCCACAGGCGTTCGTTTTTTGACGTACTTCGCCATCTATATAATGTAATATATATGTCTTTTACATTATATAGATGGCGAAGTTCGTCACAAAACGAACGCCTGTGCATAAGTCTATTAACCAAATGGTTTAGCCAATCAGAAGTTGCATCACCCTCTAAATTTGAAATTGCACTAGGAATAATATCTAAAATGTTTTGTAAATACGTGCCCAGAATTTGACAATATAAAAGCTCGACAACAGACTATTTACGATAATGTCACGTTCTAGACATGCGGGAATGGCACTCCATTATGCTGTCATGTTTTCCAGGCAAAATGATTGAACACATTGTATAATGTAGGACATTTAACTGTGATACAACAAAACACCAGATGGCGTGGCTTCGTTTGACCTAACCCTTTCCCAAATAACACAATTCAAGGCCAGTCCAAGATGAAAGCACTTGTATACATATAAGGAATAAAATGTAGCTTAACGCTTTGGCTTCTGATCGTGACTCACTGACCTTTTGCGGCCAGTGTGGATCAAGATCAGACTGCACAGAACGTGCAGTCTGATCTTGGATCTACACTAGCCGATAAGAAGATATCTTTTATCCACAAATGTATATGAAATAAGAAAATTTGGGGTTTTACTATCGTCTTGAAAGTTTCGTTTCTTTTATTTAGCAGGATAAGGGTTAAATGGCTGAATTTTTCTTACAAATGGAAGAAAACATTGCGAGAAAAGGAGAAAATGCTGGTTACCAATATTTTCGTCTTTGGCCACTATGTATTAGAAAGCAACTCTTGTATATTGGTATCATAGAAGGGCCAGCCTATAAACTCACAGACGTCCGCAAAATATGTATGAGCCATGCTCAGTGAAAATGGGGCTTAATGATCTACAAAAAGTATCGACCATATCAGACTGCGAGGATTGCGCAGACTGACATGGGTCGAGCCCTTTCGCTTTTTATAAATTTTCTGATTGCCAAAGGACCACACTGTCTCCAGATCAAGTCGATTGTGAAACAAAATCGATTTTATATGATGACTTACCCAGCATCATTTATCACGGAGATGTATCAAGCTCCCTTTTGCCAGAGCATGGCTCATACATTATTTAACCGTTTGAGACTTGTACCAAAAAGTAGATTGTACTAATAATCCAACCTGTACAGCTACGCCGAAAAAGAAGTATGGTTTGAAGAACGAATATACTTTATACAGACAAACTATGTCTTGCCGACATAAAAACATTACGTAAACAAGTTTACATTTTCAGGGAAATTGTTTTTCTGTAAACAAATTCTATTTCACTTCAAACTGCGTGCACACATGCAAGCACAAATAGCTTTTTTTATCACTTCACTGGTCGTTTGTGTGGAGATATCGGTAAAAATCTATAGGTTGTTTGAAAGTACAGCGCCCAAACGTTTATAATAAACAGCTTCTCGTGATTTCAACCCTTTACCACACAATGTCGACTTTTGGCGACCCTGAGGAAGAATGCTTTTGAAAACATTGTGGAAAAAGGAGAAAATGCCGGTAACCAGCATTTTCTCCTTTTCCCACAAGGTTTTCTATCCTATCAAAGAAAAAAGACATCATTTGAGCCACATTGAAATTGTCGTCTGCAAATGCTTTCAATTTGGACAAGGATAAAATTTCGTCGTCTGATAAAGTGTTAAAAGAAATCGATAGAACTCAGATTTTAATTTTAACTTAATTGACATTATTTTTTAACTTCGAAATATAGCTTTTTACTTTAGTTGCAATATCCTCAAGCAGAAGTTGCTTGAAGTGTTTATCTATATAACTCAACAAAAACAGTTACGGGAATCTCAGAAAACCACGGAACAAAAGAACACCAATCCAAGCAATTATTCAACTTGTATTTCATTTTCATTAGATACATTTGAACCTCGCTTGAAAAAATTATTTCTTTAAGTTTGATAGCACTAATATCCTTGTTGTGGTACTGTGTCAAGTAACCCAGAGGTCAAAGTCATTTTTCGCAAAATAGGTGTCTACAGACTATCCCCTCTTTTTATACGAAACACATAAATAAGCAGTAACTTTTCATAACTTGAAATTCAATTCTTTTGAATGTCACTTGAAATTTACGTAACTCTCTTCTCATAATAGCCTCAAATGTCACGTACGGAAGATGAGAATTTCCCTTCAGTAACGAGTGTGTCGATCGTAGAACAACATTTTTCTTGTGTTTAGTATACCGGTATAATATAAAGAACTTGAAGCACTGTTTTTTTCTTTCAGTAATCAATAAATGCCACAAGAGCATTTATTTCGTTAACTTTTAAATACTTCGTCAAGATACTAAGTAGTAATTAGGATTAACGTATGTTTCAGGTTTGTCCATCATCCGTGTAAAGTCCCGTATATACATCATGTGATCTGAATATATTTCGGTATATTCAATAACGAAAATTATATACAGAATACATGTACACCAACAGAGGTGGTTACAAAACGAATATACTTGAGGCAAGCTCTGTGAAAAGGGGATTTAATGCATCTGCATCTGCAAAAAGTATCGACCAAGGTCAGCCTCCGCAGTCCGGGTAGGCTCACCTGGATCGACACCTTTTGCTATTGGTCAATTTTCTGCTTGTCATAGAACCAGTCAACCTCATGAGTCATTCGGTTGACAGACAAAAAGGATTATTATGGGACAATAACTACGAGGGCTATTTGATACGTTGTGAGCCTTACGTTGAAGAAGTTAATCAGGGACGTGCGTTTTTCACCCCTAATGTTCCCTGACTATTTAAGACTGTGCCCGAAGACTGATGACATTTGGTCAGTTTATGTCAAAGAGGTAGCACAGTAAAGTGAACAAGGCAAGTGACTTCTGTAAAATGGACAAAGGTGCCGAAAGAGCCGTGATTCATTATTTGTGTAAGATAGATACAGCACCTAGGGATATCTACACTGATATTGTAGCAACACTAGGTAATGATGCCCCTTCATATGCTACAATAAAAAGGTGGGTGACGGAATTTAAGCGTGGCAGGCAGAGCCTTGAGGATAACGCCTGTCCTGGAAGGCCTGTCACTGTTGCACCCCCAGAAATGGTCGATACAGTCCCTGATATGTCTTATGTCTGACTGGCCAGTTACAGTGAGGTAGATACCCAGTACAATTCGGATTCCACAGAAAAGGGTACATTCCATTCTTTCGGATAATTTTGAAATGAGAAAGCTTTCAGCTCATTGGGTACCACGACTTCTGACTGTTAATCAGGAGCACACCAGGGGGACTTTGTTACATGTTAATCTGAATCTTGTAGATGCAGATACTTAAACTTTCTACCAAGATTTGTGATTAAGAATGAACCGTGGGTCCATCGTTTCATCCCAGAGGCCAAACAACTCTCTAAACAATGGAAGCACCTTGGGTTACCTGCGCCAAGGAAGGCAAGGGCTGTTCCATCAGCTAGAAAGCTTATCCGTGGTCTCGGTTTTCTGGGATGCTGATGGTATTCTGATTAGGCAGATTATCTGCAAAAGGGACAAACCATCAATGGCACATATTATGCATCACTTCTTAGGCAGTAAAGAGTTAATATAAAACTCAGGCGCCTGGAAAAACGAATAAAATGTGTGTTGTTCCACAAGAACGATGCCCCTCTTCACAGGTCTGTCATTGCCATGGCTGCCATCGACAATTGTGGCTTTGAACTGATTGAACATCTGCCTTATTCGCCTGATTTAGCTCCATCAGACTTTAGTCTCTTTCGAAAATAAGACAATGCAGTTTCCGGTTCCCACTTTGGGTCGGATGATGACGTCATACATGCAGCGGAGGATTTTCTGAGCGAACAAGAAAAGGACTTCTATAAAGGTGACGTTAAGGCCCTTAAATATAGCTGGCAAAAGGTATAGACACTAAAAGGAAAACAATTATGAAATATTTCTGCAAAAAGTCAAACCCCTCACATAAGAGGCTCACAACTTATCAATCAACCCTGTATGTCATGGCTTGCTCGGTATCATGCATCATGGTCATGCCAGAGAAAAACTCAATCGAGTAAATCTTAGTTATACATCTGACTACAAAAGTTTAGACTTGTTCATAATAAAAGCATTATTGAACAACATTTTTTAATGTCGCTCATATAATGTGATTGGTCTGTGAAATGGTACATAACATTGTGCAGTCTGATCTTGATCTACACTGTCCGCAAAATGTGAGTAATTCGCACTTGGCAGCCTAAGGGTTAGTGAATGACTAAATGGGAGAGGATGAATCGTGCCGCAATTACTATCATCAGTCCTCGGAAAGAGATTAGCTGAGCAGGTCATTCGAACCAGCGACACACTGTTCTCAAGTCCTGTTCGCTATCGACTACGTAATTGGGGCTTGTCAGTTTATTTCAATAATCGTGGCTTTTTCAATTAAATTCTATCGAGGCTTTCGTGGCTTCTTTTATTGGCAATGGCTCTTGATAAATTGCTCCACATTTTCTAAAAAATCTGTTCCGTTATTACAGACATTTATCACGTGTGTTTTCCAGGAAATGAATGGCTGATTGTTTGCGTAACGACACACAATTATTGTATTACTGAGGTCGGCACTCCATTACGATTACATAAAATGTTTCTGACCATAAATCTTGTAGGTCCTTATATAAATAAAGCTTGCCGTCGTGCATGATTGATTAATAAGAGTGCTTCTTTGCCTGATGAGTACATGCTTCAGTGGCCCCAGCTGATAAAGGTTCTTCTTGGCTTCGGCCTTATGGTGCCTAATCCAATCCCGACCGGGCTTATTGACAATTTTCCGAAGAGAGAGGGAGACAAAGCCAAAAATGAGAGCTAGAGATCTAGAGAGAGAGAGAGATTCATTATATTGTATGAGAACTGAGAACTTTATCACTTATTTGCTTTGGACGCATACTGAGGATTTCTCGATTTTTATTAAATACTGATAATTAGAATTACATGATGCAATAGACTTAATTTCTTGGATCTACTTGCACTCGACTTATCCAGAGATTTTACTGCATGATGTGAGTAGTAAAGGAGGGTAGACCTCGGACAAGCCCGTTTTTGTCCGAGGTCTACCCTCCCAGAGTGCCATTTTGTCCGAGGTCTACCCTCCCTGAGTGCCATTTTGTCCGAGGTCTACCCTCCCGAACCTAGGCCTGGAGCCGCACCGGAAGTAGATGTTCACTTTTTCTGCCCCCCCCCACGTCACACCACTGCAAAAATGTAAAAAACAAAAAGAGGAAACCGGAAGTGGAATTCCTACCAAAAGTATGGTGTGCCACCATGTTTTGTCCGGTTGATTCTGCATTTTGATTGGTCGAGACGTTTTTCCCACCAGAAATTGAAATGAAAACGTGTGACACCACAAAAGTTGGTTCGAAAAAGAAGGTGTGCCACCATCTTCACTCTGTTTGATCTTTCTCTATCACCGTGTTGGACTTAGTCTTTTTTCCACGATATGGGTTATATTCCCTTCTCATGTTGGTTCAGTCAGAGAGTACCGTCGGACTTAGTCTTTTTTTCTCCGTCTTCGCTCGCCTCAGACTTTCTCTATCACCGTTGAACTTAGTCTTTTTTCCACGATATGGGCTATATCCCCTACTTACGCTGGGTCAGGGCAAAGAGTATCGTTGGGCTTAGTCTTTTTTCCGACTTTGTTCGCCTCCATTTTCTCTATTATCGTTGGACTTAGTCTTTTTCCACGATATGGATTATTTCTCCCTCCTCACGATGGTTCAGGCAGAGATCATCGTTGAACTTAGTCTTTTTTCCGTCTTTATGTATCCTCCCAGAGTGCCATTTTGTCCGAGGTCTACCCTCCCGAACCTAGGCCTGGAGCCGCACCGGAAGTAGATGTCCTCTTTATTCGTTTCCATCTTTCTCTAGCACCGTTGGACTTAGTCTTTTTTTCCACGATATGGGTTATTTTCCCTCCTCATGCTGGTTCAGGCAGAGATCATCGTTGGACTTAGTCTTTTTTCCGTCTTTGTTCGTCTCAGGCTTTCTCTATCACCGTTAAACTTAGTCTTTTCTTTGACTCCTACCAGTATGATCTTTAGACATTGCCTGACTATATGATCTGAGTGTGTTTTTTCCGACATTTCCCGGAAATCAGTTCGTCTAGACTTACCCGATCTTAGATTTATTCGTCCCTAGTTTTATTCGTCCCTAGTTTTTAATCTTCAAAACTTTTTTAAAAATTGTAAAAATTTTTATCCGAAATTTTTCTATGATAAAAAATTTTTAAGCATAAAGTTTTTCTATTGCTAAAATTTTCTCTGCAAGATTTTTTATTTGAAAAATTTTTTCTATCGATAAAAAAGTTTTTTCTCTCTGCAAGATTTTTTTTAATCGTAAATTTTTCTATCACTAAAAAGTTTTTCTCTCTGTAAGATTTTCTATCGTGAATAAGTTTTTCTCTCTGCAAAAAAGTACAACAACACATCTGCGAAATTGACAATTGTTAAAGATAGGTTTTTCTAAGGTTTTGGTTAGTCCTAAAAAGGACTGTTTTTGGAGATTAGACTGTCTTTTTCCTCGTCTAATGACAGCAACCAAAATTTGCATGACAGATGGGACAACTTCCAGTTCTTCTTGTAATTGTCATTGTCCCATCCTTCGTGGTGATCTTTCTTCCGAGTTCAACGTCAACTAATATGAGCTCTGGAGTTGTTGTCTGCATAAACAGCTCAAGTAATTTTTCTCCGAGCTCTCTGTATGGGTGTGTTATCTGCTCTAGGTGTCTTTGAACTGCTATAAGTTGTCTTCTTAATACCAACAGATCTTCACCAGCATTTAAATAGTTTTGGAGAGCATCAATTATTTGATGGTTTATCTGTTCCATATTTTGAACTCTTTTTTCGCTTTGGTGTACTTTATAATTTATTCGTCTTACTCGAGAGAACGAGAGTCGAATGACTATAGAAGAAGTTCGCTGATTTTATAGCTTGGTAGAGGGATTGACCTACTTTGACTTGGAATTAACGTTAACCAATCGTTAGTTTCGTTACATTTTTTGGAGCTGATACTCTTAGACATTGTAGATAGATCATATAGTACGTTATGTTCTATCTACATGCTCTCGCCCACGTTCGCGCTTTTAATTCTAACGTGAAGTAGGTCAATCCCTCTGTCAAGCTATAAAAGAGCCAGCATTTTTTATTCTTGTATTAACTCATTTCACGATGAAGTTATCGAAATTTTGCTGTGGGCTGTTTGGCAGCAAGAAGAATAAGAAAGAGATGAGAGAGAAATGGGAAAAGGAGGCCATGGAAAAGGAAGAAGACGAGGCAGAAGAAAGGAAGAGACTAAAGCATAAAGCTCTTCGCGAATTCTTTGCAAGACGAGGGTATGAGTTTTATACTCGTACCCCAATCGTCAAGATGGGTAATATTTACCCGGACTTATCAGAACTGATACCGCCAACAGAGCATCGCGGTTGGCAGAATAAATTAATGAGAATGTATCCTTCATTGAAATGGTGAAGAATACGTTCTCTTTAATTTTAAAAAACAGTCCTTTTCAGGGCTACCCAATACCAAGAAAGTTTTTACTTTCTTCAAATTGTCAAAAAACAAAAAAGTCAAGGCCTATATGTTTTTATATTTTTTATTTAAAACTTTTTTATTTTAAAACTTTTGTACAATAATCATTACAGTGAAAACGTTGAACTGGTAAAATATATACAATGAAACATTGAACTGTAGAAATAATTGAATCGTTTTTGAAACAGTTCTTTGAAACAGTTCTTTGAAACAGTTCTTTGAAAAATGTTAGCACATTTTTACAGACACGTTTTTCTTTTTTTCTTCGGAATGTCAGGCTCACATTCACTCTTGCGTTTCCTCTTATTGTTTCCATCATTGTGTTCGTCATTGTTATTTTTCAACACAATGTCTGGACAGATTTTTGCACCATGTTTTTTAGTTTTGCAGAAGAAACAGTTCTTCTTCTTCTTTTCTCTTTTCTCGTTGATTTTCTTTTCTTCAGATCCTGAAGATTTTTGAGACCTCTGCTCGTTGTTTTGCTCCTCTCCAGACAGTGAAGAGGGTTCGTTGTTTTGATCGAGTATAAGAGTATCCTCTGAAGAAAGTTTATTTTTTTGCGAACATTGTTGCAAACTTTGTTGCGGCTTATCATGTATTTCTACTTGAATTCTACAGATTTCTGTGTCGTTGATTTCTGTGTTATCATGCTCCATATTTTCAATCTCCTGTTCGATTTGATTTCCTGTCAATGAAGTTGAAGTCTGTGACGATCTTGTCTTCCATTTATTCTCGTCTACTTTATAGGATAATAGAGCCCCAACCTATTTCATATGTTGGAATTCTCTCCCGGTTTCCATTGTTGGTGAAATTTTAACATCGTGACTGTAGGGGTCCACGAAGACAGAGACGAATCTCCACATCAGTTTTTCTTTTTCTGGACATTGTCTAGCCCAATGTCCTGATCTGTTGCATGTAAAGCAGATATTCGTTGTCATATCACTCACTCCATGGCGCTTGTCGAATGTTGCTTGATCCAGGACTCTGGTGATACGATAGACATCTTTTTCTGCAAAATGTTGGTGGGATAGAAATGATCCCACGTAGTTCCCAGTATGGTAGACTTGATATCTTGACGGTATATTGGTGATCTCATAATCGTGAGTGTATGGGTTAACATACAGGTACATTCTCTTTGGTGTTGTACTTTGTAGCTTGAACCCACTCATTTCTCTACCAGTTGTCCTGTTTGAAATCTTTCCGAAGAATGATGAAGATTTCAGTCGTAACGCCTCTTTTTATACACGTTTGGTCTGAAAAAAAGATATAAAAAAGCTAGGATTTTTTGAGTTCTGGGACATTACTTGACTCGCAATCAGTCATAAAACCATGTCTAAAAGGTTAGTACCGTATTCAGACAGTACAAGTGACGATGAGGCAATTCAGCCCATGTCGAAGAAGAGAAAAAAATTACTACCGGCAAAAAAAAGAAAAAGAATCCTAGTCTATCCAGACAGTAGCAGCAATGATGAAAGCGATGATGAGAAATTTTCACCGTCAACCAAAAAGAGAAAAAGTTTACCATTGAAAGAAGAAAGCGACGGTGAAGTCAAAAAATCTTTGAAAGAAGAAAGCAATGAGAAATTTTCACCGTCAACCAAAGAGAGAAAAAATTTGAAAGAAGATAAAAAATCTTTGAAAGAAGAAAGTCATGCTGGACCATTTTTGTCCAAGGAAGAAAAAAGTAAAGACAAAAAATCTTTGAAAGAAGAAGACAAAAAATCTTTGAAAGAAGAAGACAGAAAATCTTTGAAAGAAGAAAGTCATACTGGGCTATTTTCACCCAAGAAAGAAGAAAGTGGAGACAAAAAATCTTTGGATATGAAAAGTCTATACGCCTTAAAAGAAGTGGGAAAAAAGAAGTCAAGAAAATTCAATACAGATTCCCGTGTGCTGGAGGCGTCTTTTAAGAAATTCGATGAGTTACAACCACAGCAACTGACTGCCTTATTTGACGATGTTATCCAACAAATCGTTCAAAAGTTAAAGGCTGAATCGAGGGATATGATCAGAATTACCATCAATCACCGTTCATTGGATATGGGGATTCATATTCCCTTTCTATATGTGGAGGAGTTGGAGAGTCATACTATATTGGACGAGATTGAAAAAGTTCTACAGTCAAATGAGGAATTCGTCTTGAACGATGGTCGCATGACATTCGATATCACACATACGGTACCCCCAAGTGGAAGTGGTAAAAGAGTTAGGGGTACAGAAATATTGGATTCAAAAGTTTTCGCAAAGAAGAAACAATCGATTATTGAAATTAATAATGAAGATCTTCTATGTTTTGCAAGAGCTGTTGTTGTGGGACTTTATCACCATGAACGTGAAAACACCCAAGAATGGAATCGAAGATGGGATATCATCAAAAGATCTAACAGATCACTTCAAAAGACTGAAGCCGAGAAATTGATGAATGAAGCTGGAGTTTCGTCGACGCAGCCTGTAGGACCTGAAGAATACAAACGAATTCAAGATTTCTTGTATGAAAAAGACTATGTTATTAAAGTCCATCAACAGCAATCAAGATTGGAGAAAGTGTTTGAACATCCAGAAGTGAAAGACAATAGTAAAATCATACATTTGTACTTTCATCAAAAACACTATGACTACATTAAATCCATTACATCATTTTTTGATTGTGGTTATTATTGTGAGTTCTGTGATATGCGTTACAGGAATCGGGAAGACCATACTTGCTCAAAGATCTGTAAAGGTTGCTTTCGTGTTGGAAAATGTCCATCGGAATCAAAAGAGTATGTCTGTTCCAAGTGTCATAGATGTTTTTTCAGTGCAGAATGCTTGGAAAAACACAAAACACTTCAAGGTAAAGAGAAGAAAACCATTTGTGAATTAGTGAAACTCTGTTCGAAATGTGAAGGCCAGTTCTTTGTCAGAAAGAAAAATCATGTCTGTAAGGGAAAGAAAAAGTGTCATCTCTGCAAGAAAATAGTTGACTTCTCTCATCGCTGTTTTATTCAGCCTTACCAGAGTAAGATGAAGCATGACAGTGACGATGAGACGAGTTCTTCTGTAGTCAAAAAACCTTTGTTCATTTTCTTTGATTTTGAATGTCAGCAAGATACAGGGATACATATTCCGAATTACTGTATTGCACACCGAGCCTGTGCTGAATGTATCGATAAACCACTTGATTTTCATTGTTCCACATGTAGTAAATTCGAAGAAGGAAGAGAAGTTATTTTTCAAGGAAAAGAAACTTTGAGTCAATTCTGTAGCTGGCTCTTTACAAAACATCATAAGGGAATCATAGCTATTGCCCATAATCTCAAAGGTTATGATGGTCAATTTATTCTCAATCATATTATCAACGTTGGAATGAAAGAACCAGAACTGACCATGAATGGGAATAATATTTTGAAGTTAGAATTGAATGGTGTGTGTTTGATTGACTCCTTCAGTTTCATGAACTTTGGGTTGGCAAAATTTCCGACTACATTTGGTCTTCAAGAAATGAAAAAAGGTTACTTTCCTCACTGGGCAAATACAGACGAATTCTGGGATTACGTTGGACCATACTTGGATATGTCTTATTACAAACCCGATTCAATGTCTGAAGAGGCTCGATCGAAATTCATAGTCTGGTATAATGACAAAGTTCAAAATGGTGAGGAATTCAATTTTCAAAAAGAGATGGAGATGTACTGTCGATCGGATGTTGATATCCTAAGACGAGGATGTGGTGAATTCAGAAAGTTGTTCATCGAACAAAGTGGTATTTGTCCATTCACAGAGTCGTTTACCATAGCTGGAGCCTGTAACAAGATTTGGAGAAAAGATTATTTACCAAAAAATCAGATAGCCATCATTTCAAGCAAAGATCCAGTCAGACGCCGGTTTTCTATGAAAGCAATACGGTGGATTCAAAGCATTGCTAGGGAAAAAGGGATTCATATTCAACATGCCAAAAATGGTGGTGAATTTCGAATAGGGAGATACACTGTAGACGGATTTCACCGCCAATCAAAGACTGTCTATGAATTCCTCGGGGATTTATTTCATGGTTGCCAGACATGTTTCAAGGATCGGAAATATATCAATCCCATCAATGGAAAAACAATGGATGAATTGTACAACAGTACCATTGAACGATTAGAAACCGTCAAAAGAATGGGATATAACATCGTAACCATATGGGAGCATGAATTCGATACCAAGATGAAGAAGGACAAAGAATACAAAAAAACCATTGAAAGTCTATACCCGAACTGCGACCCCATCGAACCAAGAGAGGGCCTGGCTGGAGGTAGATGCAATGCAATAAAAATTGCCTATGATGTTGAGAAAAGTAGTGAGAAGGAAATCAAGTATATCGACATTTGCTCTCTATATCCTTACGTCTGCAAACATAAATTCTATCCTGTAGGCCATCCAACAATCTTGACTGCTGAGAGTATTGATATGAAGAATATTCGTCAGTATGAAGGACTCATTAAATGTAAAGTTCTACCCCCAATTGATTTGTTTCATCCTGTTCTTCCAGTTCACTGTAACAACAAGATGATGTTTCCACTCTGTATGAAATGTGCACAAGAAAGCTCAAACGTTTGTAACCACGAAAAAGCAGAGAGATCCTTGGTTGGAACTTGGGTTACATTTGAACTGTTCAAAGCTCTCGACTGTGGTTATCAGCTAATGCAAGTGTATGAAATCTGGCATTTCCACTCTGTTTCGGATCAATTCTTTAAAGGCTATGTGGATAATTTCTTGAAGATTAAGCAAGAAGCCAGTGGATATCCCAGTTGGTGTCAGACAGACTCGGAAAAGAATCAATTCATTTGCGAGTATGAGGAAGCTGAAGGGATTCGTCTCGATCCCAAATGTATTAAAAAAAATCCTGGTAAAAGATCGTTTGCTAAGATTATGCTGAACTGCCTTTGGGGGAAATTAGCACAGCGTGAAAACATGAGCAAGACGAAATACATCAGAGAACCATCTAAATATTTTGACTTGATTACCGACCCGAAATATACGGTAAAACATGTGGAAATTTTTGACAACGAGTGTCCATTCATTTTGGTCAACTATGAAGAAAAGATGGACTTTGTCGAAACGCATGCAACAGCCAATGTTATTGTAGCATCCTACGTAACAGCTTATGCAAGATTGGAACTGTACAGTGTTCTTGAAAGATTGGGGGATAGAGTTCTGTATTTCGATACAGATAGTTGTATGTACATTCATGATCCTGAATTGTGGAACCCTCCCATCATTAACAGTAGGCTAGGAAAATGGACCGATGAAGAACCTGATTGTAGAATAACTCATTTCAGAGGATTAGGCCCCAAGAATTACGCTTACAAAATGAGAACAAAAGATGGAAAAGAAAAAAGCAAATGTAAAGTCAAGGGAATTACTTTGGATTACAATACAAATCAGATGGTAAATTTCGACACCTATTCAAAATGTGCTTTGGATCGTACAATAGAAATCAAAGTTCAGTATGACTGTAGAATCAAAAGGCATAAAGACAGAACAGTGACCAGTGAACCACAGACAAAAACCTTTCGCTCTGTATACACCAAAAGAGTGATTGTAAACGATACTGATACTGTTCCCTATGGTCATAAAAGTTTAAGGGTATAAATATCTGTAAGAAACAATATCGTGTTACACTGTTTTGAAGTGAGCGATCAAAGTAAGACGTTGTTTAAAAAGAGTGAAAACTATCAAAAAGTGAGAAATCATGTCAAGCGAAATGCTACCTTTACCGATAGAACTACGTGAAAAAGTTTATAGAGATTTCATCCATCAGCACACGCTCGATAAACAAGTACAGTTGGATATTAAATTCGGCTGTGTGAAACTTTGGATAAACAAATTGCACAAGGGAGTTGCAAAAGGAGAAAGATCGTGCAAGTTGTATGGTATACACAGCTTTATTGTAATGATAGGGGATGATACAGATTTCGATTTTCCTCTCAAAGCTTATTTAGCATTTTGTTTGTTGAAAGACAACTATATTGCTAAGCAGATGGATTCCACAAGTCGATGGCAATTCATCATCGTAGGAAGAACAGAAGAAAGTTTTCTGAACGTCCTGAAAATGAAATCGGTTCTGTTTAACTTTTACTTACGCTACAAAAAAGGATCCATTCAAGACGGTGAGGAAATAGTGGATACCATGGAAGGGTATATTCTTTTTGATAGAGATGTCACAGAAGAAATCGTATATTCAACTCTTTCGACAAAAGATATTTCAAAACATGTTTTTCCATTTAGTGGAGTACGTGAATATAGTGAAATGGATAGCAAATTTCCATTGTTTTTGGGTAATGATCAGTTGCACAAAGTTATTGTGGAACATGAAGACAAGTGGAAAAATCGAGGTATCTGTGAATTTACATTGTAACGATACTGCACTCTATGACCTATAAGATTTGAGGGTATAAATAACTGTAAGGGACAACACCATGTTACACTGGCTTGAAGTGAACAATCAAAGTAAGACGGTTCTATCGAAAAGTGAAAATCATGTCAAGTGAAATGCTGCCTTTACCAATAGAACTACGTGAAAAAGTTTATAGAGATTTCATCCATCTGCACACACTCGATGAACGAACACAATTCAACCTTAAATTCAGCTGTGTGAAATTTTGGATAGATAAATTGCACAAGGGAGTTGCAAAAGGAGAGACATCCTGCAAAATGTATAGCATGCACGACTTTATTGCAATGTTGGTGACTGAGTCAGACTTCGATACCACCATCAAAGGCTATTTGACAGCTTGTTTGTGGAAAAGTGACTATTTCGCTAAGAAGTTGCAAGCCACAAGTCGGTGGCGATTCATTATCATAGGAAGACCAGAAGAAAGTTATTTGAATCTAATGAAAACGAAATCAGACCTGTTTAACTTTTACTTACGGTATACAAAATCAAGAGATAATGCAGAAGGAGTGGATATCATGGAAGGGTATCTCCTATTTGATAGAGATGTCACAGAAAAAATCGTACTTTCAACTCTTTCGGCAAAAGCAGTATTCAAAAACGTCTTTGAAATTAGAGGAACGTGCGAATATAGTGGATTGGACAGTGTATATAGTTTGTTTTTGGGCAATGAACAATTGCACAAAACTGTTGTGGAACATGAAGACAAGTGGAAAAATCGAGGTATCTGTGAATTCGCGTTGTAAAAATGTTCTGTCATTGTTGTAAATAAGAACTGTATTGTCAGTGCTTTGTATATAAAATGTACCTTCATTGTTTTTTGTATATAAAATGTCTTTGTATATATAAAATATAGTGTTAGAACGTTTGCTTTGTTTTAAACGTTACTGTTTTTAATGATATTGTTAAGAACTTTGAATGAATAAAGAAAATGATTTTAAAAAAAAGTCGTCTGTTTTTGATTTCTTCCCCAAAACTTTAATAAAGAAAAGTTCAGAGATGGGAAAATGTAGATAGAAAATAACATTCTATGTGAGATCATATAGTACGTTATGTTCTATCTACATGCTCTCGCCCCCGTTCGTGCTCTTAATTCTGTATCAAAGTAGGTCAATCCCCTACCAAGCTATAAAATGTTGACAGAAATTTTCCTATCTTTTATTCTTTCTCTATCTTTTTATCCTAGCGATATGTCCGTGAGACAAGGTTTTGGTACTCCGCCTCAATCTTATTATAGCGGGCAATATTTACGCTATAAGAAGTACTTCAATCATGAGCATTTCATTAGAAAACATTATTTTGATGCAGAACGATACTTGGATGAATCTCAGCCTAGTTTGTTCTCTAGAAGATTTTCCGTTTCAGAAATTTATGAAATGGTAAAATCTACTATAGAACATAGCGATAGTATTAAATTGCAAGGTTTCAACAAGATAATTTTTGAAATGAAATTTCCTGTTGAAATCGGAAAAAATGCAGACGGTAAAGAGGCGTATGTTTGTAAAGTCGTCGCCTGCTATGATGGATTTGAGTTGCCGGATGTAGTCAAGTATAAAGATCTTTCTGTCATCACGGCATATCCTGTATAATGGATAAAAACAATGGTTCTTTTTAAGAACCACTCTCTCCTTCTTTTAGGATTGAGGGCTCTTTTCAGAGCCAACCAATACCCAGGAAGTCTGCTTCTTCGAATTGTCAAAACAAAACGTATTTCTCAGATCGAAAGATTGGTTGCATCAGACTCAAAAAAAAGACTAAGTCCTATCCGAAGAATCATCGTTTTCCCCACACCCGCCAAGATCAACCGTTTTTCCCACTCCCGCCATTCCTTTTCTACAAAAGAATATAACGAGTCTGACGATTGGTCTACATTAATTCTGAGTCAGAAAAAAGTAGGTCAATCCCTCCACTAAGTTATAAAAATTCAGTGAACTTTTCCTATAACCATTCGACTCTCGTTTCTCTCGAGTAGCACGAATAAGAAATCGTAAAAGTATACCAAGACGAAAAAAATGCTTATATTTTTTCCTTATTGTCCACAGTGTGATAGACCATGTGCAATAGAGTGTGGAAAATGCTTTCATATCCTACACCATCTTGGAGAAAAGCACAATTGTCCAGAACCAGATGAGGGATTCTATGACTATGATGAAGACTATGGTGTAGTGATTTGGTGTCATCATTGCTGTCAAGCTTTCATTGTGGTACAGTTTGAAGAAGAAGAAGAACAACTCGATCGCAACCAGTGAAGGATGAATCTTCATCAAAAAAACAGCCCTTTTCAGGGCTAACATGCAACAAGAAAGTTTTTCTACTTTTCTTCAAATTGTCAGTTCAACTCAATTCTGAATTAAGAAATATAACGAAACTAACGATTGGATAACATTAATTCCGAGTCAAAGTAGGTCAATTCCTCTACCACCCTATAAAAGACGGGGGTATTTTTCTTTTTTAATCAGTTTTCCCCTCTCAGAGCTCAAAAATGAAGACCCTCGACAAACGGTTCAAATTGCTTGAAGCAGAGCGACGATTTAGAAAGGGATGCAAACAGATCGAATTGCTTAAAATTCGTCTGAGTGGGATAGAAAAACGATATGATAAGTGTAAAAGCAGAGCCGTGCAGTATAATCTGAAAATTCAACTTTGTTCAATCAAAGGAGTACTCATTATGTATAATGAGTATGTCCAAGCCAAAGTTGAAGAAATCAATGAACTTCGGCGTGAGCTATTCCCCGAAGATTCAGATGAGGAGGTTTAGAGTCCTCGATCTTTTCTCTAGTTTTGAAATTAAGTTAACCGATAGTTAAATTAATTTCATTACAGAGAATAGTGAAAAAACAGCCCTTTTCAGGGCTAACATACACCAAGAAAGTTTTATCTTTCTCTTCAAATTGTCAGACCAAGTCAATTCTGATTTTAAGAAAAAGGTAATTTCTACTTCAACTTATCAAAAAAGACTAAGTTCATCAGAAAGCCTTGAACCCTACCGCAACGTATAGACTTGTTTTCATCTATCTTTTACTTATTCAAAAGAGAATATAACAAAACTAACGATTGGTTAACGTTAATTTCGAGTCAAAGTAGGTCATTCCATCTGTAAAAACGTATAAAGAAAGCCGGTCAAGTTCTCATTTAACCATTTTTACCTCTCAATACTCGAGAATAAAAATGTTTTGTATGTTCATATTTGGATCAGTGGCATATTACTCAATACTGAACTGGCTAGAAGATTGTTTTCGTCGACGACAGATACGTCATGAGATAGCACTACTTATCATGCTAATTAATGAGTTCGAGACTGCGAGAGATAGACGAAGAGGTTGAAAAATACAGATCTTCGAAAAACAGTCCTTTTCAGGACTACCAAACGTTAAGAAAGTTCTATCTTTTCAAATTTTGTCAAACAAAATTTCATCCCAAATAATATTTCCTAATATAGTGTAGTTCATCCTTTTGCAAGTAAGCAATATAACTATGTAAAAATCGAAAGATTATCATTTCTACTTGACTAGAATCCAGTTGTTTTCGTTCAATCATAGGATATGTTACATTCGCAATAGAGCTCAGATCAATCGGTTAGCTAGTACCCCAGATTTCTATCATTTTCTCTCTCTAAGTGTTATAATCATTCGTGGGTGCTTCCGACCGGGTCCGCGCTCTTAATTCTGTATCAAAGTAGGTCAATCCTCTACCAATCTATAAAACGTTGACGATATTTCTCTACAATCATTCGGCTCTCGATCTTCGAGTAGTACGAGTAAAAAACATACTGTTAACGGGAAAGATGAATCTCAGCTTAGCCAATTACAACTTAGCCGACTACATCTTAGACAACTCCTTGCCACAGAGTGGAAACAGTGGAGATATTCTAGCGTCAGCCATGAATTCGACTTTCATTGAGCCAATGGCAGCGTCAGTTAACAAATTCGAGGAAGAGATGAGACAGATGATATCAAAACAAGATGCTACAATAACTCAGATTTTAGAGGAGTTGAAAACATTGAACAGAAACATCGAGACAATATGTCAGCAAAGACAGTCAACTACGCCTGTTATTGTGAAGATTCCGGTGGAGTTCGACTTTGATAAAACCAGCCTTCGAAGACTAACAGATTCCCTCGTATCGGTTGTAAAAAAGAAAGATCAGAAGTCAAAGGAAAATCATTCAAAGGAAAATCAGTCGAAGGAAAAGCAACACTCAAAGGAATCACAGCTAGAGAAAGATCGTCAACCAAAGGAAGAGAAGATAAAAAATAAAAAACGAGAAATAGAGAAAGACGATGATGAGCAACTTCACAAAAAACAACGATACGATCCCACCTATGTATCACCGATAAAAATAGGGCTGGGAAAACATGGAAAAAACATCGACAACTTCAAAGACTTCAAGATCCCAAAGGTTCCAAAACTCAAACTCAAAAAGACACCCAAAGAAACAAAGAAAAGTTCTCAATAGAGGAAAAAACACAACAAAAAAGACAGTTCAATCTCCAAAAAACAGTCCTTTTCAGGACTAACCAAAACCCTAGAAAAATCTATCTTCAACAATTGTCAATAAGTAAGTCAAGCCGCCTCCAAGCGTATAAAAGACGATGATATTTCCAGTACATTAATCATTCGGTTCCCGAATAGATGACAGCTAAAGAAATGGTGACGGACTATAGTATACAATTTCTACTTCTCTCGATGACAAAATGGTATCTGACAACCTTTCTACTGGCCATGATGCATGACTCCACTTTGCCTATGCATAAAATAAACAAAATAAGAAGGTTAATAGCAGATCGAAAAAGAGTCGTGGAGTGCCCTATCTGTCAGACAAATTTTGGATACTGTCATTAGAGGAGGAGGAGGAAGAAAAAACAAACTCCAAAACAGCCCTTTTCAGGGCTAACCATTTCCCAAGAAAAGTCTATCTTTCTCAAATTGTCAATATCGCTAAGATCAATAGAAGACGGTTTTGTCTTGGGAACCATATCGTGAAAAAAGACTAAGTCCAACGAGGGTCTTTGCCTGAACCAACCTGTTTGTTTACATTAGCCGGAACTACTTTTTAAGTCAATTGTGAAAAAAGACTAAGTCCAACGAGGGGTTTTGGTTTGATCCAATCTAAGAAGGGGAAATAATCCATTGAATTTTGGCGGGAAAACGTCTCGACCAATCAAAACACTTATTTACGTTTGTTTACACCAGTCGGAACTATTTCTTAAACCAATCAAAACGGTTGTTTACGTTTGTTTACATCAGCCGGAACTATTTCTTAAACCAATTGTGGAAAAAAGACTAAGTCCGATGGTAATAGAGACAAAGAACAACTCTCCAAAAAAAGACTAAGTCCAACGAGGGTCTCTGCCTGAACTGCCTGCCGGAACTACTTTTTTGTCCGAGGTCTACCCTCCCGAACCTAGTGATGCACTATTTTTTATTGTATTTCTACGCGCGGAAGCCGAATTACCGCCAAATTCTTCGGTGATGCGGCTTTTTTTCCTCCCGGGAGGGTAGACCTCGGACAAAATGGCACTCTGGGAGGGTAGACCTCGGACAAAAAGGGGCGTGTCCGGGACTCTGGAGGGTAGACCTCGGACGCTGTCCGAGGTCTACCCTCCTTTACTACTGATGTGTTTTTTTTTTGTAGAATTTGTCCATATTCATGGCCTTCATGGCCTGATAGAGAAGCATTCTTCATTTCTCTAGACGCTAATAAATAATCGCAGAATTTCGGTCCACAACAGCGAGATGTCTTGGATTCGGGTTTCATAAACAATATATTCGTGGTCGTAGTCTCTAAATATTCTAAATATTTGTCTAATTCTAAATTCCAAAACAAGCTATTTGATTGGCTGAGACATTCTGTCTCAGCAAGTCAGATGGCTTGGATTGGCATAAAGAAAAAAAAGAGCAATATTTAGAATAACTGTTGGTAAACTTACAGCCTCTGACCAACTTGACATGTTATATCGGATCGAAGTGTTAGTCTGTTTCGATCCTATCAACCGGTCTTGATAAATAGGCTGTTTCTGTCTAGCAAATCTATTAATCTGAGTGATTAATGATCTTTGTTCCGAAGAAATGAAGGAATTATCTAAAATTAAGGAAAGAAGCAAACAGGAGAAAAAATATCAGTGTCGCTGTAGCTCTTCGACGGGCAAATAATTACGTGACCGGTCGGCTGGTCGGTTGATCGGTCGGTCGGTTTCTCGGTCGGTTTCTTCTTCGCTTGCTCGAGCGACCTTGTGACCAGCTGGCTGGCGGACGGACGGAAGGACGGACGGACGAGCAGGCAAGCGGGCGGTCTGGTTGGTGGGGTGGAGGGGTGGATGGATTCATGGATTCATGGACTGATTAATTCAAATATACCATAATAGGCTTATGAACGATTCAGGATGTAATAGTTTGAGTCTAACTTGCAGCAGACGACTTTCGAAACTTCTTTGTTATACACGAATAACCAGCATGAACTGTGATTTGGTGCATGAGAACCTACAAACGCGTGGAAATGTTTTGTAAAGAGCCATCCGAACTTTTGCTAAAATCTTTTCAAACGTGGTTAGCTGAGAGGTTATTTGTCGACTCTTTACCAGATGACAAAATTTTAGACTTGTCCTAATTGAAAGCATTTGCAGACCACAAATTAAATGTTGCTCAAGTAGATGGATTTGCCTGTCAAGGGGTACAAAACATTGTGGACGAAGGAGAAAATGCTTGTTCCCAGCATTTTCTCACAATGTTTTCAAAGTCTTCTCCGCCAGGGTCATTAGAATTCGGGATTGTGTGGTGAAGGATTTAACTCTTTCACTACTAACTCCAGAAATTACATGTTTTTTCCGAGCTCTAAAAATAGATTTCCACTGCCATTTAAAACGACATTCATCATAGTTTAAAAATAGAGTAGCGGACAGCATAGATCAAGATTAGACTGCACGTTCTGTGCAGTCTGATCTTGATCTACGCTGTCCGCCAAAGGTAGTCAAGTCGTCATTAGTAGTGAAAGAGATAAGGGGCGGACGCTCTTTCCGTTAAGTAAAATCTTTGAACACTGATGAATACCACTAAATCTGATCTTTGCCAGCGTAAAGAAACTGAATGTAACATTCAGCAAGAAGCTGCAATTTAGATACCCGAATGGTGGTGTTGCAATCGGGAATTACGTCTATTTGAGCCATAATCTGTGAAAAGGAGACTTAATGCATCTGCGAAAAGTTTCGACACAGGTCAGCCTGCGCAGTCCGCGCAGGCTGAACTGGATCGAAATTTTTCGCTATTTGTCAATTTTCTGTATGCCCAAGGTCCAGTCTACCTCATCATTAAGTTGGGTGTTTAAAAATGGCTATTATGGATCCATAATTATGCAATAAATTGCTTGGTATCATGGATCACGGACATGCATTAAGACCCTTTTTGCCGGGACGTGGCTCTATTTTATGTGAGCGGATGTGTGTACCAATTTGAATACGATCCAACATATTCGACACGTGTAACTGATTCTGTGACATTCCATCACGCCTTGCAGAACTCTTGCTCGAAACGAAAAAATACCTGAAGAAAGATAGTCTCAAATTAACTCTTTACCAAACGACAAACTTTTAGACTGGTGCAAAGTGAAAGCATTTGCAGACGACATTTTAAATTTAGCTGAAATGATATATAATTGTCTGTGAAAGTGTAGAAAACCTTGTGGGAAAAGGAGAAAATGTTGGTTACCAGCATTTTCTCCTTTTCCTACAAGGTTTTCAAAAGGCTGTTTCCTCAGGTTCGTTAAAAGTCAGGAGTGTGCTAAGGAGTTAAGGAAATAGCAACAAAAATCTTTCAGAACAACTCTTTTTCCTAGAGGATTTGTAAAGAAGATCTAGTATCTTACCACATTCAGTAATATTAATTTTTTACTTATGGCATGTGTATAAAATTTGAACATGCCCCTTTAAAACAGGTAATCATTTACCTCAGGTATGAACCATTTCATCGTGTGCTTATCGCAATAAAGCTTTCATTGAAAATGGAATTCTAGATTTCATTTATCTCTTCCGATAAAGACCACGCGTATATTTTCCTCTTTAAATTTGACGTAGTGTTTCAAATCTTAACAGATTTTGATATGTGCTGCTTCTGTTTATTTTCAGATTCGTTTGTAGCGACTCTTAACTTTGAATGCTGAATACATGAAAAGCCTCGGTAGTTTTTGAGTCGCCTGGTTGCGTAGCAACCAGGCTCTCATTGTTATCATCCTGATCTATGGGGTGACGTAGGCATACCTCCGGCCTTGTACTGCTTCCTGGCCGAGTTCCGGTTTACGAGATAAAACATAGTTTTCTAATTATTCGGTAAACAACCCAGTTTCTGTCGTACATAAATTACAATTGTGCCTTTGTGATAATGAATATGTCTACAAAGACTTAGCTTTTTAGCGGTTTAAACCTTTGAAACAATCTTTTCGTCCACATGGGTACACGATATCCTATCGCTTACACAGACGTCATCTTTAAATATAGCGCATTATGTATATATCTAAAAATAGCCGTCGTGACCTAAACAAGTTTGCGGACACGCTGAAAAATACTCTCCGACGACAAGCGTCTTTCTTACGACACGCTTTTATTTGTGGACAGTTCTCAGTGAAAATGGTTCGATAATTACCCATTAGAAGTACATTCTAAATATCACAATCTGTCCTTAATTGTTAAACGTCTCATTACAATTCAACACTCAACTTATAGTCGGAAAGAGAAAGGCGATACCGAGTTGACATCGAAGATTTCAATGGAGATTTTTCCCAACAGTTAGCTATTTTTTTTAAAACAAATTTATAACGACTTGGAATGGTTGCATTGCCTTCTTAAACATTCTTACACGTTGCTTCTTCAGAGCTTTTTATTCTAGACTTTAAATACTTTGCACACCAATATTCTAGGTGCACAGAGATCGTACATAGCGTATGTAATGCACACGGTTCTAGGCTGTACCAAGTCATCGCTTAGCAGGTGCTTTCTGGAATGTAACTGTGCGACAAATATAGATCTTATAATCACGTGACGTGTAACGTCATTTGCACCACGGAATTCTTTATAAATTTACATATTTATGAATCAGTCGCTGTTCAAAGCGGCCCTTATTTTCAGCGTACACCGACCTAACGCTTTACCGATCCATGCAGAGAGAGTGTTTAAAGTATACTTTTTTTGATTAATTGTTTTTCGTTTTTAAAGAGGTGAATTTGTAAAAGTCTGCTGTTTTTTCTTTTCTTTTTTTTTTTTAATGTGCGATTAACCTAGATCTAGTATTTATGAAACAACAATTTAATAGTGCGGGTGTCAGAATGCAAGGTGCTTTCGTAACTGCTAAAATCTGAATTCACACGGGAATTCGACTTGAAACTAAGCAGTTCTAACAACCAGCAATCTGAGAACTTGACTTTTTACTCCACTATATTTCAAATATAATAGAACATATTAACGTTAACCCACTCGAACAAGTTCTTTATTGGCGTGTTTGTAATCTTGTAAAGGGTTGTTGTAAAGGGTAATTTAGAGCGAACCGCAAACATTTAGTTTAAGCCAAAGCAGTATACATGTAGATCTCTAAAATTTTCAATTGGTGTGGAAGCAGTACTAATTCCTGGGACGTCATAAAACAGACAAAGTTAAAAGGCTGACGATCATATCATTGGGTTATATTGTTTTTCTTGAGCTGTAGCAGCCACATTCTTAGAGTCCAATGTGGACAAAAATTGAACCCAGATAGCAACAAATACAAATTATTTCCAAAGGACAAGTAGATTACTGAGTCAAATATTTGTGTGTGCTCCAGAGACATTTCAGTCCAATGATCACGAAATTGCCAGGCTGTTTGTCTTAATAATAATTTTTGACAAAACTGAAAGTAGGTCACCAGGGGTTAAAAGAAAAAGGTTGTCACTGGGTCAAATCAGACAGAACCGTAATAGATCTAGTTCTGTAGAATCCATTTATTTTAAGTCCAGTACTCACGGAACTTGTCAGGCTTAGATTAGATATGGGTGAGTTGCAAAAGAGTATTTTTGGTCTAAAAGTTTGTCACTAGATCCAATACCAGATGACAAAGTTCAATTGAGTTCCATACTAATGTTGCCTAAATGGTCCTCTTGTAGAATTGTTCAAGTGGTTCAGCTCTGTTTCTATAAACTTCACAGAAGCTTCAGAACTAGTAACATTTCAAAATAACAGCCTCTGAAACTGTATAAGCAATTATACCCAAATTTCATATCTAGCATCCTGTATTTGGAAAGTACAATTATTGAAATTAAACGATATATGTATAACCATGTTGTCCAATTTTAGAAAATTTGTGTCATATAAAAACAACTTGCTCTAAATCTGGGGAGTAAATGTATTCCCTAGTCTCCTGAAATTATTTAGAATGCTTGTTTTAACAAAATGTGTAAGAATGAAGATATACATGTAAGTTAAGTCACCCAGATTCTGCGCTAGAAAAACATTTTTATCAAACTAGAACCATAAATTCTTGTCCACATTCTTCACAGGCATTATCAAGCTAGGGAGGAACTGTAAATATTGATTTAACTTAGACAGTTATTATGCCCCGTTGAATTTCGGGGTGGGGGGGAATATAGTTTTCATGTTGTCTGTCCGTTCGTCCATCCGATCTTCCGTCCATTCAGACAGATATGTTCTAAAATCATTGACGAAAGTTAATGAAACTTCATACATGTGGTCCTCATGATAGTCCGCCGATACACTTTTTTTTTTTAAATGTAATGCCTTGTCATGGAAAAAGGGCACTTGATGTCTTTCGGTTGTATTTTGTTTTTGTTTTTAAAGCGGTGTCATAGCAAAAGGGGTTTGATGTATATTTCCATTCTGGACCAATCTCTTTAACTACTGGACAAAATTTTATAAAAATTCATATTTATATTGTTTATCATAAGCCACAGACAATCAGTATTTGTTTTTATTTAATGAAATTCCCTATCATGGAAAAAGGGGGCTTAATGTATATTTTCACCAATAACAAAAAAAGGTCATTTACATGCAAAACAAAATACCTCTTATAATTATGTTTCTATAAAAAAAAAAAAAAAAAAAATTTCGGAGGTGGATATCATTTCAACGAAATGACTTGTTTTGTATTGATTGTACCTTTTGAAAACCATTTTTTAAATGAAGTCGCCTGGGGTAAGAGACTTTGAACTTTTTAAACCTGTTCCTTGTGCCTAAATTTTAATTCTCACCACATATATTTGTTTTAATGTAAATTTTAATATGTTTGTAATTTTAGGATGACAACTTAGAAATATGCTTGCATATAATACTGTCTTATAGTTTAGTTATTTTGTATCTCGAATGCGTTTAATAGATTTGAACAAAAAAGGGTGAAAACTTCTAACCCATTACCATCCAGGCGACTCTCAGGACTATCAGTCCTTTGATTACCCTTTGCTAAACATCCCGTGTTTTTATGACCCTAGCAAAGAAGGCTTTTGAAAACATTGTGTGAAAAGGAGAAAATGCTGGAAACCAGCATTTTCTCCTTTTCCCACAATGTTTTCTGATCTTTTAACTCTTTACCAAACGACAAAATTTTCGGCAGGTCCAAATTAAAAGCATTTGCAGACTACAAATTGGATTCGACTCAAAATTTGAAATTTGTTTTGGGAGGGGTTGAAAACATTGTGGGAAAAGGAGAAAATGCTGATTACCAGCATTTTCTCCTTTTCCCACAATGTTTTCAAAAGCCTTCTTCTTCAGGGTCGTTAAAACTCGAGATTGTGTGGTAAAGGGTTAAAGACAAATCTTCACATTGGAACATTTAATTTGTCGTCTGCTAATAATTTTAATGTGGAACGGTCTAATTGTTTTCGTCTGGTAAAGAGGGAATAAGTTAGTTATAATAATTTTCGTTGCTTTCAACTAATTTCATTCGTATACAGGGTGACAGCTTACCTAGTCGTATATTTTTTGGGGTTTCTTCAGTACATTTCTTAGGTTCTGTAGTACCTTGCCGAAAGGCACTCCAACGTGATGACCAGCCCCGTCACAGGGAATTTAACCCTTTTCCTGCTGAATAAGTGAAATGAAACTTATAAACAGATAGTAAAAACCAGAGTTTTACTATTTCAAAGATATTTGGGGGGAAAAATCTCCTTATCGGACAGTGTAGATCAAAGATCAGACTGCACTGTGCAGTCTGATCTTGATCTACACTGTCCGCAAAAGGTCAGTGAGTCGCGCCTAGCAGCCTAAGGGTTAATCAGATTTTCCTGATTGCAATTCAAACACCATAACCCATCACTAACAATCCAGTGTTTTAACAGCCCTGAGGTAGAAGCTTTTTAGAAATTGTTTTGTGAAAAAGAGAACATGTCAAAGAGCATTTTCTCATTTTCCCACAATGTTTTCTCACCTTCAAGTAAGATCTTATCATTTAGGTCGCATTCATTTTGCCGTCTGTAATTGGTTTCAATTTGGAATAGTCTACCCTTTTGTCGTCTGCTAGAAATTTAACCACAGAGCTACGGAAAGCATCTTCAAAGCCCACTTTTTTGTAATTAAATTTACCCGTTTTGGCCAGATAATCTTCATGGATACCAACCATGGTCGTGTTCAGTATTTTAGGAAAAGGATAAAATCACATAAATGCTTATTTTATAATCTTATTTACGTGTTTTTGATATTCTCCTAGAAAATATTTAACGATTTGAAGGAACTACTTTTTTTTGGGGGGTGCAGGTCTTGTTTATTACTCCGAAGATCTGTTTACATTTCATCCGTCGCTCTTGACATCGTTGCAATAAATCATATCATATTCAAACAGTAATAAATCATATTGATAGACTCGTTTAACCCTTTACAACACAATTCCGACTTTTAACGACCTTGAGGATGACGACTTATTAAAACATCGTGGGAAAAGGAGAAAATGCTGGTAACCAGCATTTTCTCCTTTTCCTACAATGTTTTCTGTTCTTTCAACAACAAATTTCAACTTTTGAGTCACATTTATTATGTTGTCTGCAAATGCTTTCAACTTGGACAAGTCTACAAATTTGTTCTTTGATAAAGGGTTACGTTGTGTAATTCTGAGGCTGGAAATCAACAAACTGAAGTAAAACGATACTTCGGGACTAACAACAATAATGAATGAGCCGGTCTCTTGCAAAAGAGAGTTGAATGCATCTCGGTGAAGTAAGTCGTCACATGATAACGGATAAAACAAGAAATCTTGTTTGTCTAACAATCGACTGAATCATGTGGTTGCAAATACCTGAAACCCTCCTTTTACAAAACATGTTTGTTTTAAAACCGCTGCTAATGTTTGTTGTCAACAAAGTTGAAATAAAATATAAAAGAAGAAAAGAAGAAAAGACACAGAAAACATGGATACTTTCTGCCTCAGTCGTTTTAACTGGTGTTTAACACAGTTTGCATTATAATTTCAGTTATATCGCGACGGCAAGTGCACCTATCCATGTATCCCGGGTATTTTTCTCACCAATACTTCGCATAACATTCTTTCGAAACTATTGACTTTTTACCAACACGAACTAAGTCTAAAGAATGTTTTATGTTCTGAGAGGAATGAATCCTGAATGATAATCATCACTCCTCGGAAAGAATAAGCCGATCTGGGAATCGAACCAAAGACCCTTTGATTTCCAGCCCGGTACCATACAGACTTAGCTATAAGGCTCTCACAATGTTGAAATGTAGTATGTTTAATCTGATAACTTGATATCAAAGACGGCGGATCAAAATCAAACTGGGCAGACGTGCAGACTTATCTTCGTCTGTCCTGATCACTAAGAAAATTTGGGGATAAAGGGAGTTCTAGAATGTAAATAAGCGGACAAATTTCCATCAATACATTTGGCTGTATATGATTGAGCACTACTAAAAACTGCAAGAACGCAATTTATGGTAAAACTGTGCCGTTGCATGACAAGAAGAAATTTTGTTACTTTTCTGATGCTCTCGAACAGCTTTACGGTTTGTGCGGGAAATGTCCTCATTGCATGTTTCAAGACAACCATATTGTTTCTGTGATTTTCAACGATAATTGCATGTCAAGAATGCAACATCATGAATCTTTGACTTCGTACTGCGTTTGCAGATCACAAATGCTTGCAATTTTAACCCTTAAGCTGCTAAGCGCGACTCGCTGACCTTTTGCGGACAGTGTAGATCAAGATCAGACTGCACAGAACGTGCAGTCTGATCTTGAACCTACACTGTCCGATAAAGAGATATTTTTTCTCAAAAAAAAAAAAAAAAAATACATAAGTTTGAAGTAGTACCATTCAGGCTTTTACTAAGGGCTTGAAAGTTTCATTTAACTTATTTAGTAGGATAAGGTTTGACCGTCATGGTTTCCGCGATTTATCTTTTTCGCCAGTGAAAATAATTTTACTGATTTTCTAACCATGCCCTTCACTTCAAAACAGCAGAAAGGTACCCCATTATAATGCTGACACATGATCTGCATTTGGCCCGTAACATGCGAAATGAGACCTTCGGATATTTGCGTAAAGTGTCGTCCCGGACTAGCCTGCGTAGTCCGCGCAGGCTAATCCGAGACGACACTTTACGATTACATAAGAGTTTTCCATACAGTAGACTTTCGTGAAACAGAAAATCGTACAAAAACGGGAAGTATCATCTCGGATTAGTCACAGACTGCACAGGCTAATCTGGAACGACAAACTTTTACGCACATGCCCGAAGGCCCATTTTCATGTATTACACGCTATTTGCTGAAATGCTGCTGCAGTTTTCTTGCTTCAGCATATCGTCATAGATATGATGCACTGTCGAATCAGGATGTAATTTTCACCCTTACCATGCCATGAAGTACCAGAGATGTACTTTGTGAAAAGCATAGGCTAAGATCTGACTGCACACAGTATCCCCTGCTGTGAACATCATCATATACACCACGACATAACAAAAAACGTAAAGAACTTATGTAACTGCTTAACTTGGAAAGATCGGTTGTAACTCCTTTTCTAACGAGTAAATTAATTAAACTTTTTCAACGGCGACAGGGTCATTTCCGCTGCAAGGTGACGGTCGGTCACAATCTGGTATAAAGTAGTGGACAGTGTAGATTCACGTTCTGATTTTTATTTAGACTGTCTATAATAGCTTCATGTGTCGCCTATATTAAGAAAAAGAGTAGATGATGAAATATAGATAATGAAATGTATACCTATTTCCTTAATTTCATTCCAGGCGAATTCATCCGTTCTTGACGTCATTCGGGGCATGCGCAATGATACCGAAGAGACTCCTGCCACTGTTAATCCAGATATTTTGAAAGTCACAATAATGTTCGACAAAATTATATCACCGATATTGTACGTCTTCGGTTTCCCTGGAAACATAATGGCGTGCATCATTTGGCTTCAACCACGCATGCGCCATTCTTCCGGAATATACTTGGGTGCTCTTGGCTTTGCTGACCTACTGTTTCTGTTTATCCACGTGCTTCTTGAGCTTTACAAACTCTGGGGAGTCCACATGTTTGATGCACCGTTTGTTTGCGAAGGACTACCAATTGTTTACATGGCAACGCAATATCTGTCGCCACTGCTTGTGCTTGCATTTACCGTCGAGCGATTCATCGGTGTCTGTATTCCATCGAAAAGACAACGGTACTGTACGCCGTACCGCGCCAGAATCGTCAGTTTCTGTCTCGCAGGCCTTGCTCTTGCCTTGAGTGCCATACAAGGCTACTTCTACACTTTTAACAGTAAACTCGACTTTTGTAGTATCCGACCAGACGCCGTCAAAGGCGGCCCATATTCGCTGTGGTCAATATGGACATGGATCACAGAAATGCTGATATTCTTGCTTGTTCCAGTGCTGATTCTAGTCTTCAATCTGCTGATTATCAAAGAAGTTAATCGTATTGCGGAGTTTGAGACAAGCTGTAAGTCCAGGCCTCATACCACGACGTTTTCTCTGTTATTGGTTTCTTTCTATTTCATCATTACGACATTTCCGGTGTCAATTGTGTACGCCATTAGATACTATTACATACCATCTGAAGACACAATGTCAAAAGACGTTAACGTGCAAGCGAAATACATGCTTGCAAAGACAATAATAGAAGAAATAGGTATCACACATTTTGCCTGTAAGTTTTATATCTTCATAATCGCTGAGAAACTGTTTAGAGAGGAAGCAATGACTGTGCTGAGAAAAGTTTTGACTCTATATCGCCGTAAACAGATGGGGTATGTTGTTCAAACCGAAACTACCATGCATACAGAATGGCAGGAAACGGAAACACTTGCTGGTAAACCAGAAGAAACTAACATGTGATCAAACAATTTACATAACAAGGTTGAGTGTCACAAGACAAACAAGTAAAGAGATTTTTATATCATTCAACGCGAGATATTCACTTGAAATTCATCATTTTTTTTCAAAGTACAGAATAGGACGGACCCTCGTGGAACAGAATGAGCGTAAAATTGTACAGGACTCCTTAGTCGCGCAGATGGCTAAATTTGTAGTTTAGAAGCAGGGCAATAATTACACTTAAGCTGCTGAATAAATGAAGCGCAAATTTCTACTCATTAATACAAGCCCGAACATTGCGGTTTCAAAGTTGATTTCACTGGAAAGTAAATACCGTATCGGACAGTGTAGATCAAAGATCAGACCGCACGTTTTGTGCAGTCTGATCTTGATCTACACTGTCCGCAAAAGGTCAGTGGGTCGCGATTAGCAGCTTAAGGGTTAACCCTTAGCCTGCTGAATAAGTAAAATGAAACTTTCTATCCGATAGTAATAAACCAAATGTTGCTATTCCAAAGTTATTTGTTGGGGAAAATATCACCTTATCGGACAGTGTAGATCCAAGATCAGAATGCACGTTCTGTGCTGTCTGATCTTACCTTCACTGTCAGCAAAAGATCCTTGAGTTGTGATTAACAGCCTACGGGTTAACTCCTTACCAAAGACTTGTTCAAATTGTAAGCACTAGCAGACGACAACATAAATTGGACTCAACAATTGAAGCTTGTTTATGGATGGGCAGAAAATATTGCGGGAAAAGGAGAATGTTGTGGTTACCAGCATTTTCTCCTTTTCCCGCAATGTTTTCAAAACCTTTCTTCCTTAACCCTTTCCCAAACAAGCCCTGGTTTTCACGTGTCTGCAGTACAAGTCTTTTGAAAACACTGTGGGGAAAGGAGAAATTGCTCGTAACGAGCAATTTCTCCTTTTCCCACAGTGTTTTCTACCCTCTTTGAGACCTTTCTGCCATTTTCATCAAATTTAAAATTGTCGTCTGCAAACTCTTTCAATTTGGACTAGTCCAAAATTTGTGGTTTGGGAAAGGGTTAAGGTCGTTAAAACTCGTGACTGCGTGATAAAGGGTTAAGGAAAGGTTCTCATTTATAGATACAGGATAGCAAGAAATGCAAACAATTTCTAGGAAACTGGGAGAAAGCAATAATGATCTAATCAACTAAACATTGTTACGTGCATATGTTGGGTAAGAGAAGATAAAGATACACAAACATGCACCGTTAAAATTGGTTATTTGAATGAGCGAGAAACTGATCGTATGATTCGGAAAACACGAAGAAGCGAATTGTATCGTATCAAAATTTCCAAATGAAAAATATCAGTCATGTCTTCATGTATGACAGCAAACGTCGAATTAAATACTTGCATTTATCATTCCGTTATACGCCATGAAATTTAGTTTTGTATTGTTGTGTGTGCACTGAATTATTGCTCTCCGAATAGCAATTGCGTTACTTTACTACTGTTTTGTAAGCTATATCCGAGAGGACGAAGAAGAAGGAGGGGTAGGAAGAAGAAAAAGAAGAAGACGGAAGAAGAAGAAAATTGGCTTCTCTTGCTGCAGCTGCTATTATAGCTGCTACTGCCGCTATTGATGATCATCATCATTACCATCATCATGTCAGATTAAGAAGATTGGTTGGTTGTATTGGGGTTTAACGCCACTTTAACAGCTAAGGTCATATCATGGCGGTCGGTGACGCACTTGTGTTTCCTGGCTTTCTCACACCAGTACTAACACAACTTTCTTTCCAAAGCCACCGACTACTTTTCTCACATGCTTCAGCAGAGGTGAGAGGCGAAAATACGCCGGAAAGAAAGATTAAGAAGAAGCACGACAACAAACCAAGAACAACATCTACGACTGCAGCAACAAGAAAAAAAAAACAACAAAATACATCGATAAAAGGATGGATAATACACAAATAAATAGGTGAACTTTTAAACTTTAAACTTGCATACTTTGTACCCTATCTCATTACATCAGCTCCCGTCTACATGAGTATGTACATCATTACGAAATCGTACCATTCATTTACCCTTTGGCTGCCAGACGCGACTTGCGGATCTTTTGCGGACAGTGTAGATCAAGATCAGACTGCACAGAACGTGCAGTCTGATCTTTGATCTACAGTGTCCGATGAGGAGATATTTCCCCAATATCCATAACTTTGAAATACCAACATTTTGTTTTTTAGCGTTGGCTTGAAAGTTTCATATAAGCAGGATAAGGGTTAATTTTTATCCTTAGAGCACCTTTCAGGATCATATTTGCCTTTGCAGCCACTGTAGATCAAGATCAGACGTGCAGCCTGATCTCTGATTTACACTGTCCGCTCTGCTGAAGTACATAGACAAAAGGAACCTAAGATTGGTTTTAGTTTGGTCTTAATTTTAGACTGAAAACGTCTGTTAGGCTTATTGTGTGCTTTAACCCTTTACCGCACAATGCCACCTTTAACGACCCGTTTGAAAACATTGTGGGAAAAGGAGAAAATGCTGCTGGTAACCAGCATTTTCTCCTTTTCCCCAATGTTTTCCACCCTGTCGAAGAAAAATTGCACCATTTGAGCCACAGTGAAATTATCGTCTGCATAATCATGCTTTCAATTTGGACAAGGCTAAAATTTTGTCGTCTGGTAAAGAGTTAAGGGTAAATAATAAACACAAGACCAAAATGCAATCTGCTGAGGTTCAACAAACAACGTATGCATGAGAAATTGGCAGACGTAGCTCTCTCGTTATAACGTTGACCTTCTGTCCCAAACAACTTTGAAACTTGACCCGATCTGGCTCCTTCCGATTCTCTCAAGGCAATCATCTGTTTATTTGCTTTGGCTTTATTGCGTTACTTCAGCATTTGGTTGCTTTTAGTCTCCCACAAATATTTATTTCCCCCCTCCCCCCATGTGTCCGTAAAAAAAAAACATGAGCGACCTCTGCCAAGTTGAGTAGAAATACCCGACCCTCAAGAACCTGAAATGAAATGGTACAAAGTACTCAATGTGCGGTCTGGTCTTGAGTCTACACTGTCTGATACTGTGGGACAATATTCTGAAAAAAGGCAGCATTTGTCATATCTAACCTTTATCCTGCTTAAAAAGTGAAATAAAACGTTCAAGCCGATACTAAAACCCCAAATTTTGCTATTTCAGAGGTATTTTGGGGGAAAAGATATCTCCATATCGGACAGTGTGGATCCAAGATCAGACTGCACGTTCTGTGCAGTCTGATCTTGATCTACACTGTCGGCAAAAGGTCCTTGGGTAGCGCATAGCAGCCCCAGGGTTAAAGGTTTTTCTTTAGGGGGGGGGGGCGAAATTAAGGTGCCAGGAAGGCTGTTCATTTCCGGTTTCTCTCAGTTTGCACCGTATGGATTTAAAAAGACACCATACACTTACATAAGTATGTGTACCGTAAATCTTATACATGGAAACTTCAAAACCTCTATAAATCGAATACTATTAGTGCGTGGTGGACTTAAAAATAAGTTCGAATAGTCGTTTACATTATATTCGGCAATTCGAAAAGAAACTCGAAACCTGTGAAGGACTCTGGTGGAATAGTTCAATGTACGCGGTTATACCAGTGATGTCATGTTTTAGTATTCTAAAGTTTACATTCTTTTCTCACGAAGAAGGTCAAATGAAGGATAAAAAACAACATTCACTAGCAACCGGTTTAACTTACAAAGTGATAAAACAGGACTCCCAGTTCATGTTTGTTTTCAAAAGTAAATTGGACTTCATTTTGTTCCCAGGGTAGATTGCTTATTTCTCTCCCCCAAAAATGCAAACACAAACAAAACCTCTCGTTGAACTTTTGGTTGGACCGAAGTCAATGTTATATAAAAAGCACAGGCTAATATGAGTTGAAACTGTTTGCTTTTTGAAAATTCTATGAATGTCAAAGGACCATTCGACCTTCAGATTCAATCAATTGTCAGATTTAGTGGATTTTATGGATCCCTAATTATTGTGCGAATTTCTTTGTATAATGCACTATAGAGATGCATTAAACTCCCTTTTTCAGTGTATCTATACAATTATTATAGTTTATTTGAAGATTTTGCAAGAACGAACCTTTTTTTTTTTTATAAAGGACTGTGTAGCGGCAGTTCTGATTGCTAATACAAACTATCAAAACTGTTGTTGTTTACTGAGATAAAAAGGCTTGCAACTCAGATTAAATGACCTCCCTGTGTGTTTTTGTGGACACAGCAGATAAAGGTCATCCCGCATGATAGATCAATGTTGTTTGATATTTTGTAAGAATATATATGAGAGAGCCATGCTCTGGCAAAAGGGGCTTAATGCACCTCCGTGTGGCATTGTACCAAGCAAGTCATCGCAAGTCATGATCATGGATCCATAAAGTCCATTTTGTCTACTAAACCACTGAATCATGAAGTAAATTGGTCATTGGATATACAGAAAATTGACCGATAACGAAAAGTTTCGGCCCAGGTCAGCCTGCGCAGGCTGACCTGGTTCGATACTTTTCGCAGATGCATTAATCCCTCTTTTCACAGAGTATGGCTCATATATATATAAGTCTAGGGGACTTTGAAAGAGCAATGATGCGCGGATGAAGTGCGCTGTGGGGCCTTAAAATTCGAATATCCGTGGGCCATTCTTACTGTTTAGAAATGCCGATTTTATTCATTTTGAAGTCAAAGGCTTCCAACTTGATGAAAATGGTAACATCATTGTAATCCGATACTTCGATAGTTTATACTTCGGTTTAATTCGAGTTCCTGAGTGGTTTTCTGGTGATGGTGTAGGATTCGCACTCCGGAGGTCTTGGGTTGGATCCTAGCCCAAGGCTATAGGTTTTTTCGGGTGATTAAGCTTTGACATAACATTTCGGAGCCTCAGGAGTACAGGTGCAACCCAAGATATAGCCTGGCATTCAGGCCCTGCATTTGTGTCATTCCAATAAACAGGGTACACAACCATATTAAAATCTACGTAAAATCTACATTGTTACTTGCTCCTTCCCTAAAATACAGGATAAATCAGATCATGAGAACATTATATGAGTGTACATGTATTTGTTTTGCAGTTTTATTTCATGTTTTTTTTTTTTTTTGTTTTTTTTTTTTAATGAAAATGCTATATTTACAGGACTGATACCATCTACCCAGGATAGAACTTTTATTTTTTTCAGTGACTTTTTCGCCTTGATATAATTGAAATAACATTTAAAGGGGAAGTAAACCACCACACACTAGCTGCAAATGCACAATTTAAATTCATCTATAATCCATATGTTTTACAACAACAGCGATATACATAGACATGTAAGCGGCATTCTTGGCCAAGGGCGTTTAGTGCATTTCTGTAATTTGTTAATGTGATTATATAATTTAATTATGTAATGCATCTCTGCATTATACCAAGTAAGTCATCACGTAATTATGTTTCCATAAAACCCATTTTGTTTAAAAACCGACTAAAGCAGGAGATAGAATATGTTTTTGGCATGCAGTAAATTTACAGACAGCAAAAAGTATCGACCCATGTCAGCCTGCGCGAACTGCGCAGGCTGACATGGGTCCATACTTTTTGCAGATGCGTTAAACCCACTTCTCAAAAAACGCGGATCATGTATTTTCTACAACTTGCATCAATCGCTCTCGATGGCTGCCCCCTCGATACGCATCATAATGTTCAGAAGGATGGCCCTACTCTACAAATCTTATGCTATAAATTCATATTATGAAGGAATCCAAGCTTAGCTCAAAGAAAATCGGGCACTGGCATAGAAATCTAAGACAATATATCGATTTGATAAAAGAAAAAAAAAAAAGAGGACAATCGTGGGGCCTCATAAAACATTGAGAATAAAATCGCCATTTAACCCTTTACCATACAAGCCCGAGTTTTAACGACACTGGGGAAAATTCCTTATGAAAACATTGTGGCAAAAGGAGAAAATGCTGGTAACCAGCATTTACTCCTTTTCCTACAATGATTTCTATACTTCCAAGGGAGAATTTCCTTTTTAAATCGCAATTATTTTGTCGACTGCAAAAGCTTTCAATTTCGAGAAGTCAAGAGTTTGGTCGTTGGGTAAAAGCTTAAACTCTTTCGCTACCAAATGAATGAATTCGGTTTTATTCGGGATCAGTTTAGGTCTTTACAACATAATCCCGACTTTGAACGACCCTGTGAAAGAAACCTTTTGAAAACATTGTGGGAAAAGGAGAAAATGCTGGTAACCAGCATTTTCTCCTTTTCCCACAATGTTTTCTACCCTTCCCAAAACAAATTTTAATATTTCAATCACATTTATTTTGTCGTCTGCAAATGCTTTCAGTTTGGACCAGTCTAAAATTTTGTCCTTCGGTAAAAAGTTAAACGTGGGCTGAAATTAAGCTGCAAGTGAAAGTACTTTATTGTCATAGACGAAACTGGTAATAGAAGATCGGGCTATTAGTAATTGTTCTCTCAGATCGTGATCTACACCAGCCACAAATGCTTGTCATGTCGTCCAAGGGACAGCATTCACCAACCATTCGTAAGAATATTCTTGATCTTATTCTCCAAAATTTTTTCCATTTGAAAGTAATACAACTCCTGATTGGCTAAACCAAATGGTTTAGCCAATCAGGAGTTGGGTTACTTTCAGATGTAGAAAATCCTGGAGAACAAGACAAACAACACTCTTAAGAATGGTTGGTGAATACAGACCTGGGGTAATGAGGTGTTCAATGCGCGGGTAATTATTCTACACAGGAGGCACAAGACGCATCCTGCAATTAAATCATGTGTCGGAAATTAACATTTTTTAGTTTTGTTTGATCCTCGTCTTGTAAAAAACGTATGATTTCAACTCTTTCAGTGCCAAACAGGTAAACGTGGTCTTTCGATGCCTGACAACACAAACACGCTGCAGGTTTTTTTTTTTTTTAATCTAATAAGCTTGAATAAAAAAACGGATGGTACGTATATAAGATCAGTCTGCAAGATCTGTGTAGTCTAATATCGATCTATGCCGTCCGCAAAAGCCTGTTTTCCCTTGTGGTGCTCAAAGGATCAACCCTTTACCTTAACTGCTAAATGAACCAAGTGAAAATTTCCAGCTAATAGTAACAACCAGAATGTTGCGATTTCAAACTTCCTTTCAATCCGAAAGAAAATCTCATCGTTTCGGACAGTGTAGATTCAAGACCAAATTGAGTGTTCTGTACAGTCTTGTCTTGATCTACTCTACCTGCAAATGCACACTGAACAACTAAATGGTTAAAACGAAGATTTTATGTACATCTGAAGGCTGTCACATTATTGACATGTTGCATCATACCTCAAAACTGTCATTACAAAATGAAAGATTCGTGTAGTATGAAGCATCTTTTCGGCGTTGTATTATTGAATATCGTCAAATTTTCAAGCTAGAAAATTACTAGTGCATCTTTGAATGCTTACAGTTGGTTTCAGAAGTATTTCATTCATTCTCCCATGGTCACAGCTCAATTCATTATGACTATCTTCCCTTGGTTTCAGAAGTACTAGAATTTGGACTTACGCCAAATGTGCCGTCAACGTCACTACCACAGCAGCCAGTTGATGGGAAAAGAATGAGTCAAACAAGGGTCCATATTCACCTACCAGATTCCAGCTCAGGCTGTACGTTGTGTGAAATCGGACCTTGACATTCATCGTCAAAAAAGCGCGCCAGTGGCGATTAAAGAAGTCTGAGCCACAGAGGACAATGCAGAACTCTTCACCAAACGTCAAAATTGAAAGCATTTGCAGACGACAAAATACGAGGAGCTATCCAATAGTTCATGGACAAACGTACAGAAATTACTACTTGTAAATGTTTGGATTCGTCTAAAAATTTATGAGTATATATTTTGATATAACTGTGAACAGTATTCACCATTTCATTCAAGAATATAAACTAATAAATAACTTACATTGAGTTGATGCCATGTAGGTATGTACAATGATGCGTCGCACTTCAAAATATCAAATGACATCGCGACGTTAGTTTTTCTCAAAGTTCGCACCTTGTGACTCGTAGCTCAATCTCATAGTCCATCAGTAACCGCGGAATCCAACGGGCACTAACTCGTGAGCGGTTCATCTTTCAGTATCTGGTGTACCGTCCCGTAAAACATTTCTAACCCACTGCAAATTTTATGCATAATTACGTGCCCGTCCACTTCCAGACGATCATTAACCAACTTAACGTCATTTGTTTTGGGTTTTGACACCACATCTGTTTTCATCCATTATCGTTCCCGACCTTCACTGTACCGCCGTGGCCATTCGTAAACTAAAGACAGCGCAACGGATTGCTTCTTGGTTGATCTATTTAACATTTGTATGGTTTCAACCGACGTATATCCAAGAACTACGCCAAATTGTTTAACCCTTTCCCAAACGACAAACTTTCGACTCTTCGAAACTGAGAGAGTTTGCAGACGACAATTTTAAATTTGATAATAGTGGAAAGGAGTTCTCAAATAGGGTAGAAAACATTGTAGGAAAAGGAGAAATTGCTCGTTACGAGCAATTTCTCCTTTTTCTTCAATGTTTTCAAAAGACCTGTGCTGCAGACACGTAAAAACCAGGGCTTGTTTGGGAAAGGGTTAAACTTTTCTTCAGACATTTTACTTAAAATCGTGTTTACCGCTCGATTTCAATCTCAAAACTCTCCGATATTGGAATGGGTGTACGTAATATAAACACCTAAAATGACTTATGCAACCGTAAGTGACGATACGTCATCATCAAATATTTTCCTGCTTATGTAAAGAAAATTGTTGAAATTTATCAAGATGAAAACAGATGACATTCTGTGGTGCAGCACCGCCCCTATATGGACGTTGCTATAGTGACCATAACCTCTGTCTGACCGTTCTAAATCGTTTGATTTAATGAATGTTGATGTACAATATATACTTGTTTAGAATTTATTTATGATGTGATGTTTTCGTCAATATGCGTTAACAGATAAAAAAAAAAAACTTTCAATTTGTCCACGAACTTCTGGATAGCCCCTCGTAAATATCGCTCTAGTGATGATTTCTGTCTTTGATAGGATAGAAAACATTCCGGGACAAAAACGAAAATGATGGTGACTAGCATTTCTCCTTTTCCTACGATATTTTCAAAGGCCCTCTTCTTCAGGGTCGTTAAAAATTGCGTAGTAAAGGGATACAGATTGTAACAGGACAGTAAAATTTTAGGAATGTCTCGATTAATATTTGCTACGGGCTTTTTCTTGTGTGTGTCATTTGTACGCCGAGTCCAACAGCAATTTGCTTATGATACGACGGCTTGCGCATTTCTCCAAAGACACGCAAACAGCATGAATTGGTGAAACATTTTTCCTCCTAATATTACTGACAAAGGAGACTCGAAAACTCTTAGTCAAGTAAATCATTTGCAAACAAATTCTCGTTTTCTGTTATTCTCTGAAAAGCATTTTCTAAATATCTTTCGTTTTTGTTTGACATGTTGAAATCTCTAGATACTTGTATCTTTTGATCTTTGCCAACAACATGTCCAAGCTGTATCGATTGGTTAATGCATTGGCGGCAATAAAAATGAGCCATGCTCTAAGAAACGGGGGCTTAATGCATCTGCAAAAAAAGATTTCGATCCAGGCCAGCCTGCGCAATCCGCGCAGGCTGATCTGAATCGAAACCTTTTTGCTATACGTCAAATTTCTGCATGTCAAAGAACCATTCCACCTCTTGATTTAGTCGGTTGTTAGATAAAATAGATCTTAAGGATCCATAATTATATGATGACTTCCTTGGTATCATGCATCACGGAGATACATTAAACCCCCTTTTGCCAGAGCGTGGTTCACATGAAACGGACATTTTCATTTAGTGTAAAGCACTTACGAGTGCTGCAATTTCAAGGCATTTTTTTTTTTGCAAAAGTTCCATGTCAAAAGAATATCGATTAGGATCGCACTAAGATCAGACTGAACAATCTGTGCATTAATCTGACCTCGCGCCATACTGTCCGTAAGAGTATCTTAGCCCTCTCCCTGCCAACGAGCTTGTGTTTTTACTACCCTAAGTAAGGTTTCTGCTGAAAACAGTGCAGGAGAAGAAGAAAGTTTATGCTTGTAACCATTATTCTCCTTCTCCTACAATGTTTTCCACCCTTTCAATGTATAAATCTGTTCTATTGAGCTACACTTAAATGTGTCGTATAAAGCCTCTTACTCTCAGTCTTGTTAACCCTTAGGCTGCTAAGCGCGACTCACGGGACTTTTGCGGACAGTGTAGATCAAAATCAGACTGCACAGAACGTGCAGTCTGATGTTTGATCTACACTATCCGATAAGACATATTTATACCCCTCCCCCGTAACTTTGAAATACATGTAGCAAAATTTAACCCTTAGGCAACTAAGTGCATTTCACTGACCTTTTGCGGACAATGTGACGTTTGGTAAAGAGTTCAGTTATTTACCAGATATAAGGGTTAAAAGTAAAGTTACAGTTTGCTTAGCGCTTAACTCCTTCTCTACCAACTACGGAAAGTCCACTTTTTTTCTGAGTTCTAAAAATAGATTTCAACTGCTATTGAAAACGACTGTCGTCATAGTTTAAAAACGGGGTAGCGGGCGGTGTAGATCCAAGATCAGACTGCACGTTCTATGCAGTCTGATCTTGATCTACACCGTCCGCAAAAAGCTACTCAAGTACTACTAAGTAGTGAAAGAGTTACAGGGTAAAATAGACTGATTTGCCAACAGAAATGAAGGATGAATTTATATTCACAATGTTTAATGTTTCGTGGAATTTTTGGCTTTCAGTCGTTAGACGTGACTGTGTAGTACATACTTGCCCATAAAAGACAATACTAATTTCCCGAGGGACATATTTGGCAGGCCATATATAACCTTCGGCCTACACAAAATTGCCACGTTCAACTGAATTTTTCATATACTCATGTCATATACTTTTTGCTAAGATTCTGGGCAAACGAAACGATTTCTATAGATAGCGTAATCTCGTTTCCCAAGAATCAAATGACTTAAAATTCTACATAGGCTCATAAGTAGCAGACGAAAGATATGAGCCATGTGAATAGGGGGCTTAGTGCATTTGCAGACAGTATCGAACCATGCCAGCCTGGCAGTCCGCGCAGGCTGACATGGGTGGAAATTTTTGCCATTGGTCAATTTTCTGCATGTCAAAGGACCATTCTACCTAAAGATCCAGGCGATTGTTAGCAGTAACGGATTTTATGGATGCAAAATTATAATGACTTGCTTGATATAATGCACCACGGAGGTGCATTAAAACCCTTTACCGCACAATTCCGCCTTTTGACTCCCCTGAGAAAGAAGCCTTTTGAAAACATTGTAGGAAAAGGAGAAAATGCTGGTAACCAGCATTTTCTTCTTTTCCCACATTCTACCCTATCAAAGGCAGAAATCATCATTTTGGTAACATTTATTTTGTCGTCTGCAAATGCTTTCAAATTTTATCAGTCTAGAATTTTGTCGTATGGTAAAGGGTAAAACCCCCTTTTCACAGAGCATGGCTTCCCCTCTTTTTTTTGTCTGGGCGAAGACAATGCCACTATGAGTTCAATACGGCCTTTTGAAAATCATGTAGTTTGTGCAAAACCGAAGGAAGTAAACCCAATTAAAACAAGTAAGTCTTTCGGTTGCACTCAGATATGAAATTGAAAATGGCGTATTACAATAAATTGGATTAGACCGTCGATCGTGGAAATACTTCCTTTTTATCGAAAATAGCTTGATCCGCTATGACCTTCTATAGTGGCGTAATGATACACACATACCGCGCTTGTTCGTCCCAAAACCAGTTCGTACCTCGGCTTATCCGTCCAAGGATTGTTCTCCCGGACTTGTTCGTCCCACAAGATTGCACACTTCTCTGTCGGATTTTGCATGACCATATAGTAGGTTGACTTTCAAGCGAATATTTTGAAACTATTTCTGTTGTTTATTTTTTCAAATTATTTATTCCACACAATGGCTCCCTTGACAAATGCCACACTAGTATTTTCAACGCTTTGATTATTTTCTAACACTGAAATATAGATGCATATTTATTAATCAGTCGAAAGTAAGTCTTTAAAAAAGAATGCTCACAAGTATTCAAGATTAGGCCTTCGCCGACGCTCTACAGAAAATTTTCGTCGCTGCAATCCGAAGTTTTCGATGTACACATAATATTTAAACCTGAAGTTTATCTTCTGTTTTCAATATTTCATCCAAGGATTAGGGTTGCTATAAAATGATGCCCTTGACATACGTAATAAAGTCTTACTATGAGACATCATGGCGGAATTTCGAAAAGCAGGGAGGTAAACATCTGAGCCACAAGAACACCTTTTGCTTCAGAGGCAATAAAGTAAGGTTTGATAGTTAACCCCTGCTAAATGAGTGAAATGCAACTTTCAAGCCGATAGTAAAAACCAAAAATGTGCTTTTTTAAAGTTACAAGGGTACAATGTAGATCTGTTCTTTTTTTTGGGGGGGGGGGATATCTCCTCATCGGACAGTGTAGATCCAAGATCAGACTGCAAATTCTGTGCAGTCTGATCTTGATCTACCCTTTCCGCAAAAGGTCCTTGAAGCGAGCTAAGCATACTAAGGCTTAAAGGGTATATAAAAACAATAGATAAATGAAATAAAAAAATGAGATGTAAATGATTAGTGATATAGAAAAATTTACGGGTGAACTTAAAGTCTCTTTAGACGAAATTGCAATAGACTAACTTCAAATCTTCCCACTTTACAATAATGTAGACTCACCAAAATTGAAAGTGTTTGCTGATCACAAATAAAATGCTGTTCAAATAATCAAATAACAGAGTGTGTTCTTAGTTTTAACATATTTCTTTCATAATAATGTTACTGGGAATAAAACTTTACGCTTATAAGTTTTCCTCTCCTACATAGCGTATGTCCTTGGAATGACAGCAGACATTCTAAGGAAAAGAAGAAAATGGTGCCTACAAGCATTTTTCTCGTTTCTTACAATGTTTCAAAAGCTTTATTCTGCAGGGTCTCTTTAAACTACTGGATCGTTTGTTAACTAATTAGATGGACGAATTCGTTGTTAGACGAAAACTATTCCCTACTTCATAACGACAACAACAACCAATCCAATAACAACACTCGTCACAACTCGGCCGATTCCGTACCTACATCACCGGATCACCCGAGATATGCCGAATGCAATAACAACTGTCAGAATGGCGGCTGCAACAGGCGACTTGCTACCGGACGTTTTTCAACTTCAAGAAAGGCTTAGAGAAGATCTGAGAGCTGTCTTAAACAGGGTAAAGAATAGCTAAATAAATCCAACTTGGAAATTTAAGTAATCATTTACTGGATAAGGGTGCTAGAAAAAAAGGGGGTGGGGTGGGTACCGTTTGACATAATGACAGTCATTTCGACACCTAGTCCAAATATTGAGACGTATACATGCTTATTTACCTTTCAACATTTATCATCGGACATTTCACATTTGAATTTTCTTATTTGCATGTAACGTCTAAACGGGTCCCATTCAGTTTTATGTAGCAAATCTGATCTCTCTAAAACCAGTATTATAACGAAAGAGAACTTCATTTACCTGTAGGTGTAGTCCTATTTATAAGCCCCTACGTACGTTATTTTTCATTCTGACATTCATCGTGTATGCAGGGTCTTATCGGCTCCTTCGTGGTTTCCTTTAGCAAACTCCGACGTCAAATTTTGTCGCTGTTTGAACAGCAAATTTGGATACTTTCAAGTGAACTTGTTCAATAAAATTTACATCAGAAGTAAGATAAATGAATAATTTCTCGATTGAAAAAGGATATTTGTCCAAAACTTGCCTATTTATGAGCTAAATCCATTCCGATTCAACACCACTCTTTTTTGTTATGAATTGCCGAAGAGATATGATTGTTCCGAATGAACCGTGATACATGTGCGGGTCAATGCAACTTACAGAATGGTATTATGTCTTTTTTTTAAAACAAAATTTTGTTCGCTTTGGTCTTGTTTGATTATTGTAACAGATTTCGTTCATAAACTTAATGTCATTTCTTATTTGTTATGCAACCGTCTGCATAACTGAAAAACATGGCGGTGATTCTGTCGGCAATCCCACTTGCGAGTGATTTTATTGAATTCTGAATGAATCTGCCCATTATTTATCAAGACAGCAGCTGAATATTTTCAAAAAAAGTTCTTCCTACAGGTAAATGAAGTTCTCTTTCGTTATAATACTGGTTTTAGAGAGATCGGATTTGCTACATAGAACTGAACGGGACCCGTTTAGACGTTACATGCAATAAGAAAAATCAAATGTGAAATGTCCGATGATAAATGTTGAAAGGTAAATAAGCATGTATACGTCTAAATATTTGGACTACTGTAGGTGGAACTTTTTTTGAAAATATTCAGCTGCTGTCTAGATAAATAATGGGCAGATTCATTCAGAATTCAATAAAATCACTTGTAAGTTGGATTGCCGACAGAGTCGCCGCCATGTTTTTCAGTCATGCAGACGGTTGCATAACAAATAAGAACTGACTTTAAGTTTATGAACGAAATCTGTTACAATAATCAAACAAGACCGAAGCGAACAAAATTTCGTTTTAAAAAAAGACATAATACCATTCTGTAAGTTGCACTGACCCACACATGACGGTTCATTCGGAACAATCATATCTCTTCCATGGCAATTCATAACAAAACAGAGTGGTGTTGAATCGGAATGGATTTAGCTCATAAATAGGCAAGTTTTGGACAAACATCCTTTTTCAATGGAGAAATTATTCATTTGTCTTACTTCTGATGTATATTTTATTGAACATGTTCACTTGAAAGTATCCAAATTTGCTGTTCAAACAGCAACAAAATCCGATGTCGGAGTTTGCTAAAGGAAACTATGAAGGAGCCGATAAGACCTTATGTACACGATGAATGTCAGAATGAAAAATAACGTACATAGGGGCTTATAAATAGGACTATTCGACACCCAGTCATTTTGACACCGGGTCATTTGGACACTTTTTGGTCGTAAAGGGTTAAGGGGCATATGCTAAAAAGAAGAGTAGTTAGCTGGCAAAACAAATCTTAATTATTCACATGATCATTGAACATTTACTAGAACTATCAATTAATCCTTCACCGCACGATCCTGAATTTTAACAACCCTTAGAAAGAAGCCTTTTGAAAACATGGTAACCAGCATTTCTCACCATGTTTTCTACCCTTCCCAAAACCCATTTCAAATTTTCAGTCACATTTTTATTTTGTCATCTGCATATGCTTTCAGTTTGGACCAGCCTACAATTTTGTTGTTTGGTAAAGAGTTAACACTTCAATATGGGCTATTTAGGATCGATCTGACATGCGTTGACATATGAGCAAACATGTCTAGAAATTATGTTATGAAGTAGGCCTCCAGGTAGTTCAGTAGTATACCATTCATTTTTTTTTGTTGACAAGTTTAATAAAATTTTTTCACAAATCTAATGAATGTCAGATTTTTGTTATCATATTTTGAAATCTCATGAATTATAGGTCAGAATTTTCAAAACTATAGATGCACATATATTTATTTCAGTGAATAAAACTTGATTCACCTCTGCGAAAGAAGTATAAAATGACTTCACACAATGTCTGTTGTACATGTGGAGTTCGTTTTGGTATATTGCACTGAAAACAAGGCAGATTATCTGACAAAAAAAGATTAAGACATATATTGACTTTGGAAATAAAATTTTGCCAAATGGTAGATTTTTATCTTAGCCCTTTACAAACAACAAAATTTTTAGACTGGTTCAAATTAAAAGCATTTGCAGACGGCAAAAAAAATGTTACCGAAAAATTGAAGTTTGTTTTGGGAAGGGTAGAAAACATTGTGGGAAAAGGAGAAAGTGCTTGTTACCAGAATTTTCTCCTTTTCCCACAATGTTTTCAAAAGGCTTCTTTCTCATGGTCAATTAAAGTAGGAATTGTGTGGTAAAGAGTTAAGTCATTTAATGGTCAACTTAGTTCAGGTCCTATGTGTCTTTTAAAGTATGTTACTGAATAACTCTCAGATTTATTGTAAACAATTTAATCTGCCCATTTGTTCATATATTCATGTTGTCTTTCTTTTTTTGTAGTTTAGTGGAAAAAAGGACCTTGTGCTAGATCCAGATTTAATGAAGCCCCTGGATAGAGTTGCTGGACCTGCATTTTTGAAGGTAAAATTTTAAATTATTGATCTTTTAGAAAATGATGGAACACAGCTATTTCACTCTTTGGCTGCCAATACAGAAATGTTTACCACAATTTTTAGCTCAGCTGCTTTCCAAGAAAACGCGAAGGTGTCACAATGATTTTTTTTATCAACAGGCCCATCTTGTATGCTTGAATTTCCCATAGGACCCAAGATTTTTATTTCAGTTAACGATAGTACCAGAAATCACTAAGCTCTTTACCTAATGACAAAATTTTAGACTTGTCCAAATTGAAAGCATTTGCATACAACAAATAAAAGGTGGCTCAAATGTTCTTTACCTCAGTCGTTAAGATTTATGATTGTTTAGTAAAAGGTTAAATAAATTGTGGAATTGCAGCTACATGTATAAAAAAAAAAAAAAAAAATGGGGGTGCTTTCAGGGGAATTGTCACAATCTTTTTGTCAATGTCCTTTTTTGAAAAGATTGTTGAAAGTATATATGTAGAAATTATTTCATAAATGGCTGAAAAGAATCACTGATTTGTCTTTGAGTAGAGTCATGGAAAAAAGGGGCTTTATATGATAAATATTACTTTGCAATCAATTCTGACAAAATACATGTAACTCTGAAATAAGAGAATCAGAGTCACTTGTACAAAGGAAGAGTGTCTTTTGTATTTATTTAGTTCTCTAAGAGTAAAACTTTATGTTCAATTAACAGGAAAATGGTGTTGACAGAATATTTAAGCTTGACAGATTTGATAAGAATACTGCCTTTGGAGATAGTCAGCAGTGAGTATTGATCATGATGACTTGTTTTTCTTGAATTACAAACTTTTACCAGTCTGTATTACTTGTTTATATAAAAGATCCAAAAAATAATTCAAAACATCAGCATACTTTTAACCCTTTTAATCCATTACCGAACAATCTGAATTTTAACGACCCCAAGAAAAAGGCCTATTGAAAACATTGTTGGAAAAGGAGAAACTGCTGGAAACCAGCATTTTCTCCTTTTCCCACAATGTTTTCTGGTCTTTCATACACATATATAGCCATATTTCAATAGTCATCTGCAAATGCTTTCAATTTAGACAAGTCTAAAATTATATCCTTTGGTAAAGAGTTAAAGCATGCTAATACGAAAGATTTTTGTTTCCAAGAAACCTATTCAGCTACAGTTTTGATTGCTGTCAGAAACAACTGGAATTACATTTGTATTTCCCACAGGAATGTTTCGGTTAGTCTGGATTACCTGCCCCTACCACTATGTTAATGGGTCAGGCAAAGCGGAGTAATGGCAGCCTCCACAGCAGTCTCAAGCTTACCTCTACATGTTTTCCTGTTTTTCCCTGTTTCATGTGATCCAGTTTGATCAGTGAATAAAATGTAATTCATTTTGTACAAAATATACATTACCAAATCTAAAATGTGCTGTTTGGTATGTATGAATGTGACTGAATCATTTTAAAAGTAGCCCTATTTTCGGACATTTATATCAGTCCATTGACATTTCGGCTATGCAGTTTTTCTTGCTAAATAAGAACGACCATTTAAAAAATCTCACTGACATTACTTTATTGCAACTGATCTGTTTTGAATTCAGCCTATGATCCGATTTGATCAAGGGAAATAACAAAATCCCGTTACCTCTGCGTATTAAAAACGGGGGCCGCCATTATTGCACTTTGCCAGAGTTACTCTTTAAGTATGGCAGGGTTCCAGACTATGTTTCAGTAAGATCTCTTTTTTTGAACATTAAATTTTTTATCTATCACATGACAAAATTGTAGACTTGTTTACATTGGAAGCACTAATTTTGTGGCTGAAATGATGGGTTTGTCTTTGAAAGGGAGGAAAATATTGCAAAAAGAAAAAAAGGATAAAATGCTGGTAAACAGCATTTTCTCCTCTCTTCCCCCCCTCTTCCACCCCAGTTTTTCTTCCACCCCAGTTTTTCTAAAAAAATCTTCTGACTTAACCCTTTACCAGACAACAAAATTTTAGCCTTGTCCAAATTGAAAGCATTTGCAGAAGACAATTTCAGTGTGGCTCAAATGGTGCAATTTTTTTTTTACAGGGTAGAAAACATTGTGGGAAAAGGCTTCTTTCCCAGGGTTGTTAAAAGGCAGTATTGTGTGGCAAAGGGTTAAAGTTGTAGAACCAAGTGCTCACCAGCTAAAGTGATGAATCATCAGGAGTTTGCTATGCTGTTGTTTCATGGGACATTACTTATATTTCAGACGTATGTATATTGTTAAACCAAAGATCAACTTGATGAAGATCCTAGCTGATCAGATTTCAAATGAGAATGCAAAAGGTCACAACAGAAAATACAGAATTGTTATGGTCCCAAGAAAGGTATGTAAGAGAGTTGGCTGTCTGAAAGGAAAAGAGGCACTTTATCGCCATTAACCCCTTACCATACAATCCAGAGTTTTGACAACCCTGAAAGGAAAGGCTTTTAAAATCATTGAGGGAAAAGGAGAAAATGATAGTAATCAGCATTTTCTCCTTTTTCCACAATGCTTTCTACCCCATCAAAGACAGAAATCTTCAAATTTAGCAACTCTGAATTTGTGGTGTGCAAAATGCTTCTAGTTTGGGCCAGCCCAAAATTTTGTAATATGGTAAAGCATTAACCTTTTCTGACATTTCGAAACCTGACAGATCAGATTTAAAATGAGAGGGCAAAAGGTCACAACAGAAAATACAAAATCATACAGGCCCATAGAAGCGTAACTGTGTAAATGACCTATGTATCGGCTGCCTGAAAGGAAAAGGGGCTAATATTCAAATTAATTAATCTCTCTCAATTAAATCTTTACTGACATTCCAGAACCTTTTACAGGTCATTCAAGAGACAACCATTAGATGGAAAAAGAGACTGTTTTAATCAGTATGGAAAATGCTGCAAATAGAGTGATTGCTTGTTTTTTTTTTCACAATACATGTATATTGCAAAGCTGTCACAGGTAGGAGCATTCTTTTAAATGACCAGTCATTTGGCGATGAATAAAAAGTAAAGTAGTGCAGAAGAATGCTGTCATGGACTGCTGCAAATCTTTTTATCGGCAATTTTTTGATCATCTAAATTTTTTGCTTTTCTCCTCATTTGATCTTTATTTTGCATGTTTTGCCATAGATAAAGCATACGTTATTATAAAATATGCAATGAAATATATTTTAGTGCCTTAATCATAAAAAATTGGTCGGATAGGTTTTCAACAAAATCCCATGTTTAGACGACCCTGAAAAACAGCCTTTTGAAAACATTGTAGGAAAAGGAGAAAATGCTGGTAACCAGCATTTTCTCCTTTTCCAGCAATGTTTTTCTGACGATCCAAAGACAAATCTCATCATTTCATTAATGTTGGATTTTTAGTTTGCAAATGCTTTCAATATGGACAAGTCTAAAATTTTGACATTTGTGTAAGGGTTAAAAGAATATTGTGTATTTTTACCTGATGTACAGCTCTATCTGTGTGAGATGATCCTGGAGCAGGAAGGTGTGTACGGACTGTGTGAACTGGACGAGTTTAACCTGGACCTGATACCTCTGGATACAGATATCCTGTCCATGGAAATGCCAGAATTCTTCAAAATGTTATATCTGGTAAGAATTTAGAATTTCATGTTTCATGTAGGATTATACATTCCCTTTTTTTTTTCAAATTTGTTTAATGATTTTTCTTGTGTAAGTCTCAACCAAACTTTAGACTGGATCGATTTGTAGAAGACATATTAAATATCAAGGTTCAAATGCTAAGACTTGTCAATGAAAGGAAAAACTTTTGTGGTAAAAGGAGAAAATGATGGTACCAGCATATTCTCCCTTTCCCACAATATTTTCAAAAGCTTTCTTTTTCAGGGTGGTTAAAACATAAGATTCTGTATTAAAAGGTTAATTAATTACTGAGAAAAACAGCTTTTCTTTTCCCTTTAGTTGACAAACGTAGGAAACATCTTGAGAAAGGAGTAATTGCTTTTAACAAGCAGTTGTTTCTTTTCCTGCAATATTTTCAAGACTGTCGGGAAAAAGATATTTCTTCCTTCAAATATTTGTCTTTAAGGTAATATGTAAGTTTGTGAAATTGCTAACTTTGTCATACTTTTATGGGAAGCTTTTTCTGCTCTAAAAAAGATTAGTATAGAACTTGTAGTAAGAACTTGTTTCTCAATCAGTGTAAAATAGATAATTATGTTTAAACTAAAGTCTTTTTCTGCCTGTGTTTCAAACCCTTCTGTCAAGTTTCAAGTTTATTTGTTCAAATCATACATACATGATACACGAACAAAGAGTACAACTTACATACATATAAAATTATAGAAAGTGACGGGGAAAAATAGGTTAGAAAAGTTAGGGGGGCCATAACCTTGGTCAGAATAAGAAATAGACTATAGGACATAATGTAAAAGGGCCTTTTTTATTTGATTGGTCAATTCGTTTTACACACAGTGACGTGGTTTCATTGATTAGGTTAGGTAAATAAACAAATGTGCACGTGATAAACAGTTTTTCTATGGAGTGATACTACAATTTTGTAGACTGTAAAGTCCTTATAAATAGAGAGTTGTCGGATGTTTCAATGAAAATTTAATGGATTTTATGCTTATCAGTGTAAGTACATGTTTGTCGATTAATTTCTATGTTTTTTTAAACTTCGTGTCCACTGAACATCCATTCGGTAGATAAGAAGTTCATTTAGCATTTTAAGAGTCATTCAAAACACTAGATCTAAATGGGTCTGTTTACACTACATGTATTTGTTTACTCTCTCTCTCTCTCTCTCCTCCTCCTCACTCGCACCCCACACACATACACAACTCAACACTACACATACATAACATAAATCACATGCAATTAACTGGACTGTGAAAATGTAGGTCATGATCAATCAGCACAAATGTGTAGACCGATCATTAACCACATCATCCACAGAATTTTGATATGATGTTAGCTGGCGCGGTCAATAGTTCATGACTGTAGAATAAGAATTTAAAGAGCACTAATGAATACAAAGAATATGAACCAAGAAGGTTGAATGTAGGAAGAATAAAACACTAACCTACAGATGAACAGGAAATGACAATGTTGGAGGCTTTATATAGCTCAAGAGCATAACAAATCATGTAGAGTGTGGGTAAGATCAGCGCATACTTAGGTACTGACTGATCCCAGTTCACACTCCACAATGGCTTAAGGTCTCCTTCTGCATCAGCAGCCTCATAGGTTGAAAATAGCAAATAATTTATGATCTAAAGATAAAGAGGACATCGCAAAGCTAAAGACAATGTTTTCAAAAGGTATAAAAAAAAAAACAACGACAACACAAATCCTGTGGTCAAGAGTGTGGGTTAAGATCAGTGTGCACTTAAGTACTGACTGATCACAGTCCACACTCTACAATGCTTAAAGGTCTCATTCTGCATCAGCAGCCTCGTAGGTTGGAAATAGCAAGATAATTCATGATCTAAAGATAAACAAGACATTGAAACGTTTAAGACTATGTGCTCAAAAACATAGCAAGTGTAGTAGAGTGTGGGTTAAGATCAGTGTGCACTTAAGTACTGACTGATCCTAGTCCACACTCTACCACACTTAAAGGTCTCATTCTGCATCAGCATCCTCGTAGGTTGGAAATAGCAAGATAATTCATGATCTAAAGATATACAAGACATTGAAATGTCATATGTCAAATTTTAACATTAATTGTTTGTGTGATGCACTTTATTTGTACAGGATAATGACCTGACCTACTTACATACAGTATGTAGGTCAATCATGACCATACAAAGCTTGATGAAAGAAATACCAAATGTGTATTGTTTTGGAAGGGCAGGTAAGGTAAGTGTGGTTATACATTGTAATAATTCATACTCTGAATAATTCATGTTCTGAATCTCGTTGTTGGTCAAAATAAGCCATGTTCTTATACCGACTTTGAATGAGCCTTGTTCAGTTGTGTATAGTTGCTTTTCTATATTAACCTAAGATTTTAGCAGATATTAGTCATATTATGACAACCTGATAATTCCGGGGGGAGGGGGGGAAATCCACTCTTAAAAGCCACAGCATGCTATTTGATCAAAAGGGTAGCATTCATATGGCCAAAAACTTTTATTTATCTTTTACCAGATGAGAAAATTTTAGATTCATCCAAATTGTAAAGCATTTGCAGAGAACAAATGACATGTGGTTTAGATGACCAAGTTTGTCTCTAAAAGTGCAGAAAACATTGTGAGAAAAGGAGAAAATGCCGGTTACCAACATTTTACCTTTTTACCAGAAAGACCTTTTTATCAGAATTGTAAAATATCAAGATTGGTTAGTAAATCAGGATTGATTGGTAAGCAAGATTTCAAGCTGATGATTACCAGTAATTGGCTCAATGATTTTATTCAGCTTGGCACATCTGCAGGCTTTTGGGGCTATACATTTCCTTTTTGCTTGTTATATTAGATTTAAATAGTTTTAATTGTCACAAAGAAATAAATTATATTAATTATCTTTTATCAGAAATCCTTCTATTGCTCTGTGGAATACAGCTGTCTTTAGAAAAAGTTTAGAATAATTTTACAATTTTATAGATGTGCCATGAACTGTTGAAACAACTCAGTGGAGGGGATAAGTTGATAGAACCAGATTATCCAAGATCAGAGATAGGCCATCTAGTACTGTTTGATAGAGGTAAGTCAGCACTTGCCTTGCGTTGTTCATAAATGAGCCATGCTTTGTGAAAAGGGGACTTAATGCATCTGCAAACGGTATCAACCCAGGTCAGCCTGTGCAGTCTGCGCAGGCTGACCTGGGCTGAAACTTTTTGCTATTGGTCAATTTTCTGCAAGTCCAAGGAAGTTTACCTCATGATTCAGTTGGTTGTTAAACAAAATGGATTTTATGGATCCATGGTCATGTAATGACTTGCTTGGAATCATGCATCGCATAGATGTGTTAATGCCCCTTTTGCCAGAGCATGGCTCAAATATTTGGGCCACACTTTGGGAAAAAGGCTTTACTGCATCATCATAATGCATTATAGGAAGCAAGTCTTCACATAATTATGGATCCATAAAATCCATTCTTTTCAGCAATCGAATAAATCTTGAGGTAAAATGGCTCTTTGACATGCAGAAAATTTAACAAGGGAAAAACAAATTCAACCCATGTCATCCTGTGTAGTCAGCGCAAGCTAGCATTGGTCAGTACTTTATGCAGATGCATAAAACCCCCATTTCACAGAGCATGGTTTGTATGTATAACCTGTGATAAAGAAATACTTGAGATTTCAAAGCTGTAACTCATGGCTGGTGTCAGTATTTATCTCCCAGTTTTGGTTGATAAAATCTGAAACAGACCAAAATCAAGAACTTTGAAAGCTCATGGCATCAGCAAGAGCATGATACACTAGGTGATCAGCTATTGTTAACTCTTTTGTCATGAAATCCTGTGTTTTAACAACCCTGAAGAAAAAGGACTTTGAAAACATTGTGGGAAAAAGAGAAAAGGCTGGAAATCAGATGCTTTCAATTTGGGCAAGTCTAAAATTTTGTCACTTGGGAAAGAATTAAATATGTAACCTGCTTATACTTCTGACTCCAAATTTGCTATTGATAACTGGGTTTTTTTTTTTTTTTTTTGTTTTTTTTTAAAAGTTTTAATCTATTTACTAGATTAAATATCATTGGTGACTTTGAAGGGTACAAGCATTGCTTAGTGGTGAAGATGTAGGCTACATAAGAGTTCGAAGCCCTGGGTTTGATCTATATCTGTGTTTCTGGTTTTTGTTGTAGTGTCCTTTGGTAAGATACTTCTGAGCCCCAGCCTAGTACTGGTTAAAGCCAGAACACACATGAATAAGTGAACTGTTGCTGTGGTATGACTAAAATGTTGAAAATGGTATAAAGCACAATGTAATCACTCAGTGTGATTTTGAACCAATTTGCTCATCATTACTGCATCACGAGCTTTGACGCCCCGTGCCAAATTCTAAAGTTTTTGCATGTGTTTTATGTTTTTCCTCTATATCAAAATGAAAAAATATATATGAGTAACACTCTGGGAAAAAGGGGTTTAATAAATCTTTGGAATGCATCAAGCAAGTTGTCACATACTGTTGATCCATTTTGTCTTAAAACCAACTAAATCATTAGATAAAATTGTTGTTTTCCTTTGACATGCAGAAAATTTTACAACAGCAAAAAGTATCAACTCAGATCAGCCTGCACGGACTGAAGGTGATACTTTTTGCGGATGCATTAAACCACCTATTCACAGAGCATAGTACATACATTGTTCATGTCAGCGAAAATTTTTAAATCAATTTTAGAGGTAGACTTTGTGACGCCATTGTGTTCCCAGGTGACCTATCACGGACTGTTAGATGATATATTTGGGATAAACTGTGGGTTTGTGGAATTTGGACCAGAGATTACCCAGAAATCTGATGGAGTGAAATTGATCTTATCCAGTAAAGATGAGGTAGGCGGGCGCTTGACTTTTATTAGCATAGAACCTTCATGCATGGTTCTTGAAATACAAATGAAAAATGTATATCAGTTTTAACCCTTTACCAAACAATCCCGGGTTTTCGCAACTCTGAGAAAGAAGCCTTTTGAAAACATTGTGGGAAAAGGAGAAAATGCTGGTAACCAGCATTTTCTCCTTTTCCCACAATGTTTTCTACCCTTTCAAAGAGACATTGCCCCATTTGAGCCACATTGAAATTGTCGTCTGCAAATGCTTTCTATTTGGACAATGCTAAAATTTTGTCGTCTGGTAAAGGGTTAATTTCCAGGGTATGTTCACTAAAATTTGTCACCAAATATCAGAAAATGTACTTCAGTTTTGATCAGTAATGTCAGCAAATGCACCTGAACCCTTTACCAAACAATCCCGGGTTTTCATGACCCTTGGGAACAGGTCCTTTGAAAACATTGTAGGAAAAGGAGAAAATTCTGGTAACAAGCATTTTCTCATTTTCCCACAATGTATTCTACCCTTCCAAAAATTAATTTCAATTTTTCTGTCACATTCATTTTGACATCTGCACCTGCTTTCAATTTCGACTAGTCTAAATGTTGTTGTTTGCTAAGGGTTAAATCTTTACCAGACCAGATTATGCACTTGTCTAAACTGGAAGCAGTTGCAAATGACTAATTGAAAATTGCTCTATCAATGGAATTTGATCTTTAAGGTCAGAAAAAATAGTGGGCAAAGGAGAAAATTCTGGTCACCAGCATTTTGACCTATTGCCACAATGTTTTCAAAAGCCTTCTTCCTCAGGATTATTTTCCCCCACTGAAGGCGGAGGGATATAGTCTTGAGTGTTCTGTCTGTCCATTTGTCCGTCCATCTGGACAGATATCTTCTAATATTCCTGGATGAAAATTGATGAAACTTCATACCTGTGTTCCATATGATAGTCCCTACAAAAAATTTTTTATTTAATGCCGTGTCATGGAAAAAGGGGGCTTTTTTGGGCAGGGGATATCATTTCAACAAAATAGCTTGTTAAACTTGGCATTGTTTGATAAATGGTTAAGAGGCATCTGATTATTGATGTTCAAAATAGACTGTCTGTTTTCCTTTTTAAGTACGATTTAAGGAGTTTTATTGATACATGTATATGGTTACTAGTATTTTCTGACTTGTCATTAATCCTCTTCATCAGAGTCTTTAAATTTGGGAATTGCATGGTAGAGACAAGCTTTTGGATGCGTTTTGCAAGGAAAGACATAGTATATACTGATTTTTTTTCTCTTTTGCAGATGTTCTATGAAATCCGAGATAGACATTTCAGTAATGTTTTTGATTTCTTAAAAAGCCAAGCCCAGCATTTACAGTCAGTGTCAGATGTGAGTAGTTATTAGTTTTTAATTAATGCTTATTACAATTTACTTAGTATAGTCATTGCCTCTATTGTGTTCTAACAACAAAAAGTCACAAAAATGCACAGCCAAGGCCAGGTACAAATTCATCCTTTACCTAAAGTATGGAATACACATGGTAACCTCAGACATCCTACACTTTTAAAGAAATGTGTTAATGTCAGCTTATGTCTGCCAAGCAAGGTAGCACAGTCGGTAGCATACAGGACTTGAGACCAGGGGGATGGCTGGTTTGAATCCCCAGCTCGGCCATTTTCTTTCTGAGGATTGATGATAGTCATTGCAACAAGATTTATTCCTCTCTCACCATTGATCATTGTTTCAACAATGGTTATTTGGGAAAGCAATCAGTGGCTCGGCAAGAATTTTGTGCAAAGCACTGGTAAAAGAACCCTGGGAAAGCATGGATAGCTGCACTGGCAGCTGTGATTTAACTGAAATAATGTTGAAGGACTGCATTAAACACCAAACAAACAAACAATCAGCTTATGTCATGTTAAAGGCAATTTTACTTTGTATGCCTCAATTTTGATCCTAGTTACAAGTAAAAATAAATGGATGTTCTTAGTCACAAAAAGGGACGAAATGATATTGAATTTAAGGATTTTTTGCTAGGAAATTTCACAAAATAGTAGACAGTTTAGATAAAAGATCAGACTGCACATTATTTCCAGTCCGATGTTGATCTAAATTGTCCTTAAGAACAACTTGATTTGGAAAAAATCTTGTATTGTGTTATTTTTCTGGTGAAATTTTCCATGGTTGATACAAATGGTTAACTCAGTAACATTCTTGAGACCTGTTGGATTTCAGTTTTTGATGTTTCATTTTCACCCTTAAGGTGCTAAGTACATCTTTTTGCGTTTTTGCAGACAGCTAAGATCAAGACCAGACTGCATAGAAAGGGAGTTTGATCTCGATCTACACTGTCAGCAACCTTGTAACAAATTCAGACCAAAACCACCATCAAACTACCATGTTTTGGCTTGGTTTTTTTTTTCTCTCCTCATATAAGCCTATTTCTTTGATTCAGCACTCTAAGGATTAATCAATCCTGTGTACAATATTTCAGAAAAGAAAAACTTTCTCATCAGTCAGTGACATGAAGGACTTTGTTGCGAAAGATCTGCGTGTACTCAATCAGTCAAAGGCCACTTTGTCGTACCGTAAGTCAGGATTTTTTTATATAGTTTACATTCTCATGTATGTCTTTTTTATGGTTTTTAGCCATATCAGGCAATTACTCCATCGTACACTTTATACTATGAAGATAATGAATTAGAATGCAAATGGTTAGTACTTGCTAAAATATTATATGTTATGAATCTCGCTCAAGTTAATTTATAAATCTGTTTCCTCAAGACAGTTCTATCAAATACACTGAAAATATTAACAATGTAATCATTTAACCCTTTACCAAACAACAGAAGTTTAGACTAGTCCAAATTCAAAGCATTTGCAGACGATAAAATACACATGACTCAAAAATTAAAATGGCTTTTGGAAGGGTAGAAAACACTGTGGGAAAAGGAGAAAATGCTGGTTACCAGCATTTTCTCCTTTTCCCACAATGTTTTCAAAAAGCTTCCCTCCCAGAGTCATTAAAACCCCGGATTGTTTGGTAAAGGGTTTGAAAATCATTTTTGAAATCCAAAATTTCAGTTTTAATAATGATATTGCTCTTTTTTTTTTTTCTTGTTTCAGATATTGGTGCATGTGAGCAAATTATAAACAAGAAAAATAAAGGTGATTTCCAGGAATATGCACAAACTGAACATAGTAAGCTGTTCCATTGTCTTACCTTTTTCTAAACAATCCCATGTTTTAACCCTTCACCACACGACAAAATTTTACACTTGTCCAAATTGAAAGTATTTGCCGACAACAAATTAGATATGGCTCATATGGTGAGATTTGTTGGTAGAAGGACAGAAAACATTGTGAGAAAAGGATGATTACCAACATTTTCTCCTTCTCCTATAATCTTTTCAAAAGGCCACCTTCTCAGGGTTGTTAAAACTCTGGATTTTGTTGTAAAGGGTCAATCACTCTCGGGATAGACGCTTTTGAAAATATTGGGGGAAAAAAGGAGAAAATGCTGATAACCAGTTTTTTCTGCTTTTCCCAGGGTGTTTTTTACCCTTTAAGAGACAAGTTCCATGGCATGAGCCACATTTGTCTGCAAATGCTTTCAGTTTGGTAAAGTCTAAAATTTTGTTTGCTGGTAAGGAGTTTAAGTAATCTTATTAGCATGGAACAGTGCAGTTTGGGTTGCTTTTTGACATGGTTTATCCATATTAACTTCTTTTTTGATGCGGACATATAACAATGACCACAGATGCCTTCAGAAACACAGTGGCCAGTAAAACAATTGCTTGTAATGAAAAATTTGTCCATTTCTTGCAGTAGATTTAAATTTTCGAACTTGTTTCATCATTGACTGATGCAATGATAGATCAGGTAGATAAGGGGTAAAATTGGGGTTTGTATGACTTATTACTACATGTATACAAGTATTTCTTTTTCTTTTGAAAGAAATGTTGTGAAAAAAGGAGCAACAGTTTTTAGCTTGGCTGTTTTTGAAGAAAACGACAAGTTACTGTCATAGCCTTGGAATCTTCGTAGGCATCTGCATCTTGCAAAAACTTCAACATTTCGTAGTATCTCTGTCAGTACTTGAAGACTGTATGTCAAACTTGGACAATTTATTAACTATCAAAAGGGGTACTTATACCATAGCGGCAGGTAACAATCAAAATACTTTGACAGGGTTATACCCCTTTTTCAACTTAGAATTTTCCCTAAAATCAAGCTTTTGCAGCCAAGCGTTAGCACCCGCATGCTATGCTTTTGTTTACTGTTTGCTACAAGCAATTTTTTGCCTTTGCCATGTACTGTTATCCCTTTCGAAAACCATCCCCTGTTTTATCAACCTGAGTAAGACAGCTTTTGAAAACATTGTAGGAAGAAAAGAATTGCAGCTAACCAACATTTTCTTTTTTTCCCCACAATGCACAATGTTCTCTGCCATTTCTAGAAAAAAATCTGTTAATTTTTAGCCCAATATGACATGTAGTCTGCAAATGCTTTGAATTTGGACAAGTCTGAAATTTTTTTGTCTTGCAAAGAATTAATTCTTCACCAAATTACAAAATTTTGACATTGAAAGCATTTGCAGACAACAAAATAAATGTGACTCGCAAAGTAGAATTTTGTTTCTGGAAGGATAGAAAACATTTGGGAATAGGAAAAAATGCTGGTTACCAGCATTTACTCCTTTTCCCTCAATGTTTTCAAAAGCCATCTTTCTCAAGGTTGTTAAAACTCGGGATTGTGCGATAAAGGGTTAAATGATGAAGTTTGCACTAGATAACCCCTTTGACAAACAGTATAGTTACAATGTACTCCCATATTGCAGGTCTTCTTGAAGGATCGGGCTTTAAAGAAAACCTGAACTATATAGAGGACAGTATAAATAGACAAGTAAGTGAACTATCTTTATATGCAAATCACATGAATGGATGATTTAATGTAATATTATGGTATTTATCAATTTTTTCCTGAGGTATTCAGGTATTGTGCATACAAACATGTAGCATATGTATCCATGATTCTGAGACTACAGAATCATTAACCTTTCCTAGGGCTGTCGAAAATGCCTTGCCAAAGGACACTTGCTTTATGATTGGTGGTAGGAATTTTAAAACTATAGAAATTGGTTTTTAAAAACCCCGTGCCTTAACCCTTTACCACACAGTCCCAACTTTTAATGACTGTGAGGAAGAAAGCTTTTGAAAACAAGGAGGAATAAGGAGAAAATGCTGGCAATTATTGTACCTTCTCCAAATAAGTTAAGGAATGAGGATGTTGGTCCCATGATGTCTGTTCATTGGTTTGAAAAAATACAAAATTTGGAGTGTCTTTGGGCATAGCACCTCAGATACCCAGCTCTGTACCCCTGGGTAAAATCCAGGTAACACAACTTTTAGTTACATAAAATATATTTATTCATTTTGGAAAAAGAAAAGGCACAAACTATTATGTGTGTCAGGACCAATTTTCCCTTCCTATCATCTTGTATGCTTGAATTTTTCCACATTGTTTGTACTTATTGTGACTTAGATCATTACTTATGGATACAAACAGGTGAAAGATGACGTTTAAAACATCCTTGTGAAATATGGATAACCAGCATGATAAAGATTTGAAAAAGTAACCTTTTTATTTTCAGGATAGTGTTGCTTCCAATTTCAAGTTATTATGTCTGACTTCCTTAACAAATGATGGAATTCCTTCTAGAGACTATAAATCTTTGAAAACTCAGCTTGTGCAGGTAATAAAGATACTCTTAACATTTAGTTTATTTGAATTTTGAAAGATTGAAGCGTAAGTAAAGTAATTTCAATTGCTAGTTTGGAAAAAGGAGCCATTTGAAAATGTGAATTTTCTGTCTCATCTCTGAAGGTCCATATGCCTGCAGAGCATATCAGGCTCTGTCTGAGTCTTCTGTAATCACAAAATTATTGTCAACATTGACCTTTGCTAGATTTTCTTTAAAAGATTTTAAACTTGTAACTTGAAAATTTTCAGATTCTTTTTTGGTATTGCAGAGTCATGGTTTTGAACACATGGTCTCATTTCACAGTCTGAGCAAAGCTGGTTTATTGCGGGAACAAGACACCAGGCAACAGTCAAAAGTGGCAGCTGGAATGGCGGCATTGACCAAGAGTAGCTCATTTAAAAACCTCAGAAAGAGGCTTAATCTTGTAGGTTGACTTGTTATAGATTTATAAACAAAACTTGTGTGACAGATGAAACTTAAAATCACACTGGCTATCAATGTCTTACAAGGATATTTTCAAACTCTCACCGACATCTTTTTTAGCTTGGCTGTTTTTCAACAAAACCCAAGGTATTTCATAGGCCCATTGTCTTCTGCCATAAGTTGGAGTCATCATTGTGCAACAAATTTTTACATTTCTCATATATCTGTTATTTGCTGAAGATATTTACCTCAAACTTTGGACTAGTTGTAAGCTATCTGTCAAAATGGGAACCTATACAAGATAGCTCTGAAGTACTTTTAAATCTTTACAAAACCACAAATTTTTGGACTGGGCCAACTTCAAAGCATTTGCAGACAACAAATTAAATGTTAATAAAATGCAATTTAAGTATTTATTTATTTATTTATTTATTTTTTTTTTTGTCAATGATGTTTTGGCAAAGAAGACAGTGTGGATCAAAGATCAGATCACACATTTAACAGTTGGTAACCAACATGTTGTCCATTTTCCACTATGTTTCTGCTGTGTCAACAGCAAATCCTACTCTTTTAGCCACAGTTAATTTTTCATGGTAAATACTTTTAGTTAGGTGAAGTCTTAATTTATTGTGGGTGAAATGTTTACTTTCTTGTTTTTTTTTTTTTTTTTTTTTTTCAGTTTCAAATTTGGATATGAGCAGGAGAAGCTTCTATTAAGTGGGGCTTGTTTGCCTCAGTTGTGTAACTGATTGAAATTAGTGTTGTACTCGCTTGTTTGCTAATAAATGCTTTTGTTTTTTTTTTTATTTTTTCAGATACCAAATGGAGAGGTAGATTTAAGAAGCCCATGTGATATGTCCTATGTGTTCAGTGGAGCCTATGCCCCTTTGTCTTGTAAACTTATAGAAATGGTATTTTGATTTTTTTTGATAATTTTTGACTCTTCCAGTTTGACAATACTCATTTTCCATATACCGCAAAGAAATTTCTCGCAATCTGTTTGGATGATATGCTCCAAACATACATTGAAGTACGCCGGCAAAATCCATGGAAAAGTAGTTTTCCTCTCTGGAGTCCTGTGTACTTCACTACACTTTGAATGCAAAATCCAAGATGGCGGTGTGAATTGATACGAGTTGGCCGAGAGACATGAATACATCATGTTAAATTTTACTAGTTTCCCTTGATGGTTGTCATCTTAGGGGGAAGAATGGATTGTTTCTGGATATAAATGAATAAAGTAATATTGTCATTTTTTGTCATTCTAGAGCAGATACATGGGTTAAAGCGAGCAATCACTTTGTCACGTAAACAGATCGTGAAGTGTCAAAGGTCATACATTGTATCGTTGAAAAGAATAAAATAATAGTTGTTTGAAGCAAATAATTGTTATTTATTTGTAAGAATGAATCATAAAATGATTAGTTACTTACCTTGAAGTTGTTCAAATCCATGTTTAAGTAAAAATACATCAAACATCTGTAGTAGTGACTTTATGCACAAAACTGCATGTTTTACACAGATTAATGACGTCAGTTTTCAGTGATGTCAGTTTTAAGTGTGTTGGGGCACTCAGAAGGGAAATTGGAGCATACTCAATTGATTAGACTCTATAACTGGGAAATTTCACTGAATACACATCGAAATGGTAAAACTTTGCAGTATGATAAATTCATTGTACTGTCAAGTGGCAGGGCACTTGAAAACTTGTTCACGGCTGTGGCAAATTATGTTGCCCCAAGCCAAAGGCGAGGTGGCGATATGATTCACCACAGCCTTGAACAAGTTTCCATGTGTCTTGCCACCAGATGGTTCAGCTAATAATGTACATGCATTTACAGAATACAATGTAATCAAAAAAGGTGAACACATGAAATTCTAGGTTTAGCAAGAAATAAGATAGATCTAGTAAGTTTTAAAGTATGTCCTCTATTGTCACATATCATTGTGATTAATTAGCAAACTTTAGTGCAAAAATTATGAAGAAATTTGTTGGACAGCAGTATGTCATAATTGTGTAATGTCATAATTTCATGTATGTGTTTTGCTGTGTAAATCTTAACCCTTTACCACACAATCCCGACTTTTAACGACTCCGAGAAGTAAGCTTTTTGAAAACATTGTGGGAAGAGAAGAAAATACTGGTAACCAGCATTTGCTTCTTTTTCCACAATGTTTTCTACCCTTTAAGAGTCAAATGTTATGTTTTGAGCTACATTTAAAATGTCATCAGCAAATGCTTTCAATTTAGACTAGTTGACATTTTTGTTGTGTGGTGAAGAGGTAAGAGGCTAAGAATCATACAGTAGCAACTGTAAGACTTACTTGAAAGTTGTAAATGAAATATCGGTAATCAATTTGACATAATATTCTAATTTCAAAATATTTTTTCAGGTTTTGCAAAGAGAAAGTTTTACAGGTATGGAAGAAATAATCAAACACTTGCCAGGGGGTGTACATGCGGAAGTTAAACTGAAAACTCCAGGGAAAGGTTTGTTCTTTTATTGAGAATTCCTATCTTTCTTACTTATAATCAAAATCTATTAGAGCAGAAAAAACGTCATATGGGTCAATTTGAAATTAGCACATTTGAACAATTTCTCCTTTAAATCTATTAGTTTGTTTGATAATCTTGACTTATTTATAACTGCTTAAAACTATGAAAAGAGTGCAGTTCTCAGGTTCTATTAGCTAATCCTGGCCTGATCCACACCTTATGTTCTAGTAATTATTTGAGTGTTCTTGAGTGAGGCACTGCAGGGTTCAAGTCTAGTACTAGAGAAATATAGATCGGACATGATCATGTGAACAGTTGAGCTGATTTGACTGAAAAATCACTCCAAGAGGTGTAAAACCCCCATTCATTCAAATGTTATCTTCTTTCAAGTAACTCATCTTTGCCAATCAATGAAATTCTCAACACGTTCAAATAAAAAGTGTTTGCATATGGCAAATGTGCCAAAAGTGGTGGGAACTTCCTTTAAAATGGTGGAAAAAATTGTAAGAAAAAGAAGAAATTGTTCATTAACAGCATTTTTTCCTTTTCCCACAATTTTTTTTTTTTCAAAAATGCATTTGCCCCAGAGTCACAAAAACTGAAATGAAAATCTGGTAAAGAGTTAATAGGTAGAAAAAAAGAAGGATAGATAAAAGAATCATGTTCATGCTCTGTTTAAAGGAGGTTTAGTGCATCTGCAAAAAAATGTTGACACAGATCAGCCAGCACAGGCTGACCTGGGTCTAAACTTTGCAATCGATCAATTTTCTGCATGACAAAGGACCAGTCTACCTCGTGATTCAGTTGGTTGTTCGACAAAATTGATTTTATGGATCCATAATTATGTGATGACTTGCTTGGTACAATGCATCACAAAGATAGCTAAACCCTGTTATGCAAGATCATAGCTCAGATATATTAGATGCAATTAGTTTGGAATTGATATGGTCATTTGAATGTATGAACAAAATTTATATGTAGAAAGTTATTTAACTCTTATGTCCTTAAGGTTCAAAGAGCATAAATCAGCCAGGTCGAGCTAAAAAAGTGGTGTTGGCCTATTTTATTGGAGGTTGCACATATTCAGAGATAGCAGCTCTAAGATTTCTGGGTAAGCAAGCAGGTAAGTTTTGCTGTGAAGATTTCTATATCTTTTTATTCCAGTTATTTGTTCTGAAGAATGGAAGACTGAAAATAATTTTTGTTTATCTTTTCTGTCTAGGGAGTAGCTAGCTCATAAAATATAATTGATTGATTTTCTATATTTGTATGAGATTTTGAGGCCTTTGCAGTTTTGTCCACCACATATACTGTACTAAGTGAAATGTCAGTAGTTTCAATACAAATTAGCCATGATCTGGGCTTTAATGCATCTTGCAAAAAGTATTGGCACCTGTCAGTCAGCACAGGCTAACATGGGTCTATACTTTTCGGAATTTGATAATTTTCTGCATGGCAAAGGACCATTCTACCGCCAGATCCAGTCAATTGTTAGACAAAATGGACTTTATGGATCCTTATCTATTTGATGACTTGCTTGTTATAATATGTCACGGAGATGCATTAAACCCCCTTTTGCCAGAGTGCAGCTTATACATTAAAGAAAGATAGCTAAATCTTTACAATAAAAGCTTAGACTTTTCGAAATTGGAAGCGTTTGCAGACTATAGATGATATGAGGCTAAAAATGATAAGATTTGTATATGATAAGGTGAAAACATTGAAAGAAAAGGAGAAAGTGCTGGTAACCAGAATTTCCTCCGTTGCCCTTAATGTTTTCAAAAGCCTTCCTCTTCAGGATCATTAAATTACGGGATAGCTTTGTAACAGGCCTAATTGTTTGTGTGGTGTTTAACCCTTCGACACAGAATAACAAGTTTTAATGACCCTAGGGAAGAAGCCTTTAGAAAACATTGTGAGAAAAGGAGAAATTGCTGGTAACCAGCAATTCCTCCTTTTCCCACAATGTTTTTTTTTCTCTTTTTAAAGACAAATTGCATCATATGCACCAAATTTCATGTCTTCTACAAACGCTTTCAAATTTGACTAATCTAAAATTTATCGTTTGGTAGAGTTAACACAGTTTTCAACATTATTGTAGCAGTATAATGGCTGCTAATGGACCAATCACGCTCTCCTGGAGTTTCTTTCACCAGTACTATGCACAAAATCATTTCAAAGCCACTGGCTCTTTCCCAGCATAGACATCATTGAAACAATACTCAGCAGGATGAGAGAATTTAACCATTGCGCAGTGTCATCTGATCTGCAGAAAGAATTTGGCTGAGCTTGGTATCAAGCCAAGGACCCTTTGGATTGAACCTCTGTTAATTACCAACTAAGCTACCAGGCCTGGCCAAGGGTTACCTTTTACCAAATTACAAAATTTTGGACTAGTCCAAATAGAAAGCATTTGGGGACAACAACATAAATGTAACTTAAGAATTGAAATTTGTTTGTTGAAGGCTGGAAAACATTGTTGAAAAAGGAGAAAATGCTGGTTACCAGCATTTTCTCCTTTTCCCGCCATGTTTTTAAAAGGCTTCTTTCTCGGGGTTGTTAAATCTCAGGATTATGTGGTAAAGGGTTTCACTGAGGAAACTTTAGACTCATCCTAATTCAAAGTATTTGCAGACCATAAGTTAAATCTCAAATGGTACAATAAATGAATTTTGTCTTAGAAATGGAACAAAACATTGTGCAAAAAGGAGAAAATGCTGGTTACAAGCATTTTCTTCCTTTTCCACAGTGTTTTGAAAAGGCCATTTCTTCAGGGTCCTGGTAGCTCATTTGGTAGTGTACAAGACTTGAGAACAGGGGGTCACTGGCTCGATCCTCGGCGCAGTCAGTTTCTTTCTGAGGATTGATGATAGTCATTGCAACAGGATTCATTTCTCTCTCACTGCTGGCCATTGTTTTGATGATGTTTATGTGGTAAAGCAGCCAGTGGCTTGGAAAGAATATTGTGCGTAGTGCTGGTATAGGAAATTCCAGGAAAGCATGGATAGGTGCACTGGCCACTGCAATATAACTGAAATAATGTTGAAAACTCCATTAAACACCATATAACCAACCATCCTTTCCAGAACATTACTCAAGTCATACATTACATTTCCAAATAACCAATACTTTACTGTGTTACTTTTTCCTCTTTTATTAACAGGATTCAGGTTTATTGTAGCCACCACTGCCATCTACAATGGAAATAGTCTTTTAGAAAACCTCATAGAGAAACCACAGACCTGATTGTACTTGCCACTTGTTTTTCCCACCATCTGTGATACTGGATCTATTGCATTCCACAATTTTTACATCATTTTTGATTTATCAGTTTTTTTTGTCTCTATGAAGTTTCTATGAAATTATTTGACTTCAACCATTACTGTTGTTCCACAATATTTTTAGCTCAGCTGTTTTCAAAGAAAATGTCAAGGTATTGATGTAGCCCTGGCATTGTCTTCTCTGTTGTTGTGGGAAAACTTTGACATTTTATATCTCTGCTATTACTGAAGATATTTGCTTCAAGCTTGGACAAGTTGTTAATTATCAAAAGGGAACCAATACAACAAGGGCAGGTAATCATCAAAGTATTTTTGATAGTTGTGCCCAGTTTTCGACTTGGAATTTTCGCTGAAAATCAAGCAACTGCAGCCAAGCGTTGGTACCAGCAGGAGGTGCTCTTGCTTTCATGTATTCTTGTATTTACCCTTTACCAAACAACTCCATTTTAGACACGACTAAATAGAAGCGTTTGCTGACATGTTAAATGTGGCTCAAATAATGATATTTCTCCCTGACAGGGTTGAAAACTGCTGGTGCTGGTTTTTAAAAGTCTCTTTGCTCAGGTTGTTTAAAGTCAGGATTGTTTTGGAAAGTGTTAAGCTTCAAATGATATCTACATAAATATTTTTAACCTTTCCAACACTGTTCCTAGCTTGGCTGTTTCCTAGGAAAACATCAAGGTATTCTCATATCCCTGCCATCATCTGCGTCTTCATTGTCATCTGCATTATCATGCCAAAACTCTTGACATTTTATAACATCTCGTCATTACTAGATATTTACTTCAGTTTCTGACTAGTTGCGAAGTATCATAAGGGGAACCCATACCAGTATAGCAAATAACCCTCGAAATAATTTTGACACAATTACGCCCCTTTTGTGCAAATCATTTTCACCATCTCTTAACCCTTTACCACACAAGCCCAACTTTTAAAGACCCTGCAGAAGAAGCCTTTTGAAAACATTGTGGGAAAAGGAGAAAATGCTGGTAACCAGCATTTTCTCCTTTTCCTGCAATGTTTTCTACCCTTCCCAAAACAAATTTTACCTTTGGAGTCGCATTTATTTTGTCGGCAAATGCTTTCAATTTGGAATAGTCTAAAATTTTGTCGTTTGGTAAAGAGTTAAAGCGACTGCAGCTGAACATTGGCACCCACATGCGGTGCTCTTGTTTAAAACAAGCAACACCTTGGACAAAAACAGGGGCTTGTGTGGATTACATATATGAAGATCATACTGCACAGAGCATGCAGTTGGATTTAGAATTTACACCCTCAGCTTGTTTAGTAGGCTCATAAGATGAACATTTCTCTGAGTTTCCTAGTACTGTAGTTTCAGCTGCCAAAAGAAGTGGAGTTTAAATGTGTAGTGCTGAAGACTTACTGTGAAGGCATTTACAAGGGACATATTGAACATGGTTAAAATGATGAGATGTAGCTTTGAAAGCATAGAATACATTGTGGGAAAAGGCTGTTTATCAGGGTAATTTTTTAAACATAAGATTGTTTGCCTCGGAGTTAAAAATGATTCCTCCCTTTCCTTCAATTCTTTGACCAAATGATTGAATGGTGTCTAAAGCCACTTTCAACACAATAAATAACAGCAACAGTTCACTTGTGTATGTCCCGGGTTTCACCAGTACAGTGCTTGGATTCTGAAGTGTTTTGCAGAAGGACACTCAACACACTCAACATGCCCTGTATCATAAGGGGTCAAATCCCATTATCCTATATATTTGTGCCATATGAAATCATTCATGTTGTAATGGTAGCGTGCTTTGAATGTTGCTTCAGATATACATCTATGAAATTTGTTTCTATTAATTGTTGTAATAAAATACATGTAATGTACACTGATATGTATGCATTATGAATTTTTTTCTATTTAATATTGTATTAAAATAAATTGTTCCATTTTAATTTCAAAGTTTTTTTTATTGGATGATTTAATGCCAGACTTAAATCCCATACCACTCAATCCAGAGCTTAAACAACCCTTATCGATTGTATGGTGTTTAACGCCGTTTTCAACATTATTTCAGTTATATCGCCGCGGCCAGTGGACCTATCCATGCTTTCCTGGTGTTTCTGTTACCAGTTTCCGCACAATATTCTTTTCAAGCCACTGGCTGCTTTCCCACATAACCATTGTCGAAACAGTGGTCAGCGGTGAGAGAGGAATGAATCCCGTCGCAATGACCATCATCAATCCTTGGAAAAAAATTGGCCGTGCCAGGGATCAAACCAGCAACCTCCTGTTCTCAAGTCCGGTATGTTACCAACTGAGCTATGGGGCTTGGCAAACAACCCTTAGGAAAGAGCCTTTAGAAAACATTGTTGGAAACAGAGAAAATGATGGTGAATCTGTTGTCTGCAACTGCTTTCAATTTCACGGTGAAGGACCAGAAGTATGCATTGTTTGTGACTTGGGTTCTGTACAGTGACAGTCATGATTGTATGATAATGGATTATACAGAGAATGATAATTTTTTGACTAGTAAAAATTGAAGGCATTCAAGCCATGCTCTGGTACAAAGGGACTTAATGCATCTTAGTGATGTATCATACCAAGCATGATATCACATAATTAGGGTTCCATAAATCCATTCTAACAGTCTAACAACCGACTGTAGCATAAGGTAGATTGGTCCTTTGAAAAACAGAAAATTGACCAATAGCTAAAAGTTTCGCCACTGGGTCAACGCTTTTCGCAGATGCATTAAGCCCCCTTTTCAAAGAGCATGGCTCATTCATAGATGACAAATGTTGCTCCAACTAAGGGATTCATCTTTGAAAGAATGGAAAACATTACGGGAAATGTATTTTCTCCTTTTCTCACAATGATTTTAAGAGCTTTCTCCATCTTCATCCTACAAACATGGGACTGTTTTGAAAAGGGTTCAGGGTTGATGTAATCATTTTCATAACTAGCACTGAAAGTAAAACCAACATCCTTTAGTTTTAGAGATTTTTATTTTAGAGTGATTGCAAGTAAACTTTAACCATCACATAACAAGAGGGCCTTGATGGGCCCTGTATCGCTCCTCTTCCTTACAAATGTGTAATTGACACTGACAGACATTTAAGTTTCAGAAAAGATGTTTGAAAAAGTTAACACCATGCACTAACACACACACATGGACAGACATACAATGGACAGAAGGCCAAGACAAGCTCAGCAAGTTGAGCTAAAAACAAAGATAGGAGAACGATAAAGTACAAAACATGCTAAGAATCAAATTTGTTGAAGACAGTGTCTGTTCCACATTAAAAAGCCATCTTCCTTAAGGTTGTTAAAATGCAGGAATGTGTGGTAATGGGTTAACCCTTTACCACACAATCCCTACTTTTAATGAACCTGAGAAAGAAGCCTTTTGAAAACATTGTGGGAAAAGACGAAAATGCTGGTAAACAGCATTTTCTTCCTTTTCCCACAATGTTTTCTACCCTTCCCAAAACTATTTTCAATTTCTGAGCCATATTTATTTTGTTGTCTGTAAATGCTTTCAATTTGGACTAGTGTAAAATTTTGTTATTTGGTAAAGTGTTAAAGACCGTGTCATACTTCACACCAAACTGAATCTTCGTCATCAAATGGAGCGTATAGGTAGCATTTTACTTCCCTTTGACAAATGTAACAAGCAGTTGGTATCTTGGTAAATGTATCAGCTGATACTGTAGCTTTTCCGTTGGATCTGTCTGTTGTCTCAGTCTTATTCTGCATAAAGTGCCCCAGTAAAGCACTATTGACCATTTGTGCTTTGCCCTATCTGCACTTTGTAACAACTTTCTAGTCAAGAGAGAGGAAATAGAAGCAACTGCTTGTTGATCAGCAATTGCTCCCTTTCCTTACCGGGTTTTCATAAAGAAATTGCATTTGTCAAGTAGTTGAATATTTGAACAGTATAGTAAATAAATACTGCAGTTGGAAAAGTTGACTAGATACTGACGATACAAAAAGAATCGTAATGCAAAATAATTTGGACAAGTTTTATGTTTTGTCATCTCGTAAAGAGTTCAAAACTTAACCCTTTACCACACAATCTGAAGTTTTAACAACCCCTAGGAAGAAGCCTTTTGTAAACATTGTGGGAAAAGGAGAAAATGCTGGTAACCAGCATTTCCCCTTTTGCCCACAAAGTTTTCTAACCTCTCAAAGACAATTTCCATCATTTGAGTTACATTTACATAAAATTACTGTCTGCAACAGCTTTCAATCTGGACAAGTCTATACCTGTCATAAGGTGAAGAGTTAACATGGCATCAATCTCTCTGTGTACTGTGTTGGCACAGAATATCAGAGGTTATGATAAACCAAGAAACAGGCTAACAGTATATTTATGACAAAGGACACATGTCTGATTACATCTATCCAAGCAGGCAGATCTCAGTCTACTCTTCCAGCACGGTACATTAGAGGAGAAGCCACATTCTCATATATGATACACTAGAGTCCGTATTCAGCAACCATTCTCAAAAACGTTCTCAGTCTTATTCTCACAAATTTTCTAAATTTGAAAGTAACCCAATTTCTGATTGGCTAAACCATTTGGTTGGTTAATACTGGCCCAGGAAAAGGGTTCAGTATGTTATGTATACATTAAACTTGTCTGATGACATCAATCTATGCTGGCTGATCTCTGTCTACTCTTTCAGCAAGGTGCATCAGAGGTTGTCATAGTAAACCAGTACATGCTACATTCTTGCAACAGGAAACTTTTGTCTAGAATTAATATCCGTCTGTTCCATTGTGGAGAAGGAAATTCTGTATCTGAAAACGACCAAGTCGGATATTACTAAAAATAATCACAACTCTTAACCCTTTACCGCACAATCCTGGCTTTTAACGACCCTGAGAGCAAAGCCTTTTGAAAACATTGTGGGAAAAGGAGAAAATGCTGGTAACCAGCATTTTCTCCTTTTCCCACAGTGTTTTCTACCCTATCAAAGACAACTTTCACAATTTGAGCAACATTTAAATTGCTGTCTGCAAGTGCTTTCAATTTGGACAAGTCTACATTGTTGTTGTGTGGTAAAGTGTTAACAACACCAAGAAATTTGCAGTTGCATATGACAGCAAATGTGGCATAAATAATGAGATTTATCTGCGAAAGGTTACAAAACAATGTGGGAGAAAATGCTGTTTATCTGCATTTTGGTCATTAAAACTATGGTTTCTGTGGTAAAGGGTTAACTCTACCTGCAGACAAAATGTTAAGACTTTTCTTTTTTGAAGCATTTTCAATTAGAAAGTACCTATAATCACAGAATTTGACTATGAGGGGGTGAAAAATATCAAATAAGTTTTATAAGTGTTTTCTCCTCCTCTCAGAAAGTCTAAAAAACCTTCATGGTCGTCATAAAGATTGACCTTTTACCACACATTCTGAGTTTTGATGACACTGCTGAAGAAGGCTTTTCAATTCATCGTGCGAAAAGGAGAAAATGCTGTATGCCAGCATTTTCTCCTTTTTCCATGATTTTTTTTCAGTTCATTTGTATCACTTATGAATTCGTAGTCTTCAGAAGCTTTCAATTTGGACAAGTCTAAAATTTTGTTGTTTGATAAAGAGTTAACTATTTACCAAACAACAAAATTTTGGACTTGCCAAATCTAAAGAGTTTACAGGCAACAAATCAAATGGGACTCAAATAGTGGAAATTGTCTGTAAAAGGGTAGAAAACATTGTTGTTAAACTCGGGATTGTGTGGTAAGGTATTAATGTATACAGCTTCCCTGATTTCGATATTTTTGGAAAACATGGTGTGAAAATCACTCACAAGTGTTCTATTTTCCCACCATGTTTTCACTACTGTTAACAAGAGAGCCCAGATGGCCCTGGATTTGACCCTTAAATCCACTTTAGAGGCCACTTTGTAAGTCCAATGTTGATGAAAACTGATCAGAGTATTTGTCATAATAGAGTGCACACAAATCTGTGGTTAATAAACTTACTGTTTATCTTCAATGGTTATCAAAGTTGTGCCACTAGGATTTCTTCTGTAATTTGCTTCAATTGATTTGTCTAAATCTTTAGGATAGGCTTTCCATGAACCATCGGCATCTTGCCATTTCCATTGTTTGTTTATGATAGCACCTATTATCCCCAGAAAAGAAGAAACAAAAAGAGATGAGATGTAATCAAAGTCAATTGTAAATAAAGACTTCCAGAGCCTGTATTTACCAACTATTTGTTAATAGCATTCCTCAAATAGTCAAATTTTCAATAATTTTCTGATTTCAATGTAAAGCAATTTCTGATTGGCTAAACTATTTCTTTTCACTGATCGGCTAAAGTATTAGCAAATCAAAACTTGCTTTAATATCTATATTGCCAAAACATGTAATACACCAATTTTTCTCTTACTTCAACAACAAGAGGGCCATTGGCCCTAAAGTGTTCACCTGAGTAAAGTCATCTACAGTTGATAAAGCTGAAGAGATCTTGGTTTTAATGATGTAAAACACATGAGTGTAAGTGACCTACTTTTTGAACCAAAGTGACTAAATTCCAAACTTGTCCAAGATATCATTAAAACAAACATTTTGACCAAGTTTCATGAGTATCAGACTGAAAATGTGGCCTCTACAATGACAAGGTTTTTCTAAGATTTGGTCCAGTGACCTACTTTTTTACCAGATGTGACCCACTTTGAAACTTATCCAAGATATAAATTCCAAACTTGTCCAAGATATCATTAAAACAAACATTCTGACCAAGTTTCATGAGAATCAGGCTGAAAATGTGGCCTCTTGAGTGCACACAAGGTTTATCCAAGATTTACCATGTGACCTACTTTTTGCCCAGACATGACCAACTTTCAAACTTGTCTAAGATATCAACAAGATAAATATTCTGCCCAATTTTTATCAGAATAAGGCTGAAAATGTGGCCTCTAAGGAGCACACAAGGTTTTCCTTAGATGTGGCCCAGTGACCTGCTTTTTCAGCCGACATGACCCAATTTCAAGCTTGTCTGAGATATCATCAAGACAGACAATCTGACTTAGTTTCATGAGTATCCGACTACAAATGTGGCCTCTAGAGTGCACTCAAGGTTTTCCTAAGATTTAGCTCAGTGACCTACTTTTTGACCTGACATGACCCTATTTCGAACTTGTCTCATATATTATCAAGACAAACATTATATCCAACTTCCATGAGTTTCAGGCTGAAAAAGTGGCCTCTAGAGTGCACACAAGGTTTTTCTAAGACTTAGCCTAATGACCTACTTTTTTGACCCAACATGACCCAACTTTGAAATTGCCTTAGATATCATCTGAAGACGAACATTCTGACCAACTTTCACGTGTTTCAGGCTGAAAATGTGGCCTCTAGAGTGCACAGAAGGTTTTTCTAACATTTGGCCCTGTGACCTACTTTTTGACCCAACATGACCCAATTTTGAATTTGTCCAAGATATTATCAAGACAAACATTCTGACCAAGTTTCATAAGTTTCAGGCTGAAAATGTGGCCTCTAGAGTGTACACAAGGTTTTTCTGAGATTTGGCCCAGTGACCTACTTTTTGACTCGACATGACCTAATTTCAAACTTGTACAAGATATTATCAAGAAACACATTCTGACCAAGATTCAAGAGTATCAGGCTAAAAATGTGGCCTCTAGAGTGCACACAAGGTTTTTCATACATTTATCCCATTGACCTACTTTTTGACCCAACATGTCCCAATTTCAAACTTGTCCAGATATTATCAAGAAAAACCAAGTCAAGTACCAAAGAACAAAATTTGGACTAGACCAAACTGAAAGCATTTGAGGACAACAAATCAAATGTTGCTCAAATGATGATTTCTGTATTTGATAGGGTAGAAAACACTGTGGGAAAAGGAGAAAATGCTGATTACCAGCATTTTCTCCCTTTCCCACTATGTTTTAAAAAAACCTTCTTTTTCAGGGTTGTTAAAACACAGGATCATGTGGTTAAGAGTGATACCATCAAAGTGATTAAAGTATTTGCTTGTTAACTGGCAATTTCTCCATCATCCACAAAGATCCAGAGCTTATCAATGCCTCTCAAACAAGAGTAACTTTAAATACCTAAATTAAATCATTACCAAACAGTCCTAAGTTTTAATGCTGGTTTGCTAGTAACCACCATTTTTTCCTTTTTCGAAAATGTTCTTAGCCTTCCAACGTAATATTTCAGTTTCTGAGACACATTTACCTTGTTGATTCCAAATGCCTTTAACTCTTTACCACACAATCCTGAGTTTTCACGACCCTGAGGGAGAAGCCTTTGACAACATTGTGGGAAAAGGAGAAAATGCTGGTAACCAGCATTTTCTCCTTTTCCCACGATGTTTTCAACCCTTCTCAAAAGGAATTTCAATTTTTCAATCACATTTATTTTGTGGTCTGCAAATGCTTTCAATTTGGACCAGTCTAAAATTTTGTCGTTTGGTAAAGAGTTAATTTGGATAAGACAACATTTTTGTTTTTGATTAGTTAACCCTTAGGCTGCTAAGCGTGAATCAAGGACCTTTTGCAGACAATGTAGATCAAGATCACACTGCACAGAGTGTGCAGTCTGATCTTAGATCTACATTGTTTGAAAAGGAAATATTCCTCCCCCCCCCCCCCCACCCCCCAAAAAAATATACTCTTGAAATAGCAAAATTTGGGCTTTTGATAACAGCTTGAAAACTTAGTTTTACTTCGGTATTTACCAGGATAACAGTTAACAGGTTTCAGTATCTTGGCCAACTTGAAACCACCTTTATGTGGCTTCAACACATGCACATAACACTGACTTTCACCAGGTCCTTACCTGAAATGTTTTTGTTCCCTCTATTCATCACCTTTATCTCTTTTTTATAGGCAGAATGTGTTATCTTCACTGGTTTCATGACAGCATTTATCGGCGGCTGGCTGTAAACAAAAAGTTTAACTGATACAGTAGAAAATATAATGCTGGTTACCAGTATTGTCTCCTTTTCCCAATGTGTTTTCAAAAGCATTCTTGGTCAGGGTTTCTAACATAGGAGTGTTTGGTATAAAGGCCACAGGTGAAACATCACATACCTTTTGTTAAATCTACATTTGTACCATCCCGACCACATTACGAAACATAACAACTGATACTTCATATTCAAGCATGCCATCTTGAACAAATTCACGACATAAAACACAAAAATTGATACAACTTACGTGACTTGATCCGCTACCAAATGACCCAGTGTTAACTCTTTACCAGACGACAAAATTTTAGACTTGCCCAAATTCGAAGCATCTGCAGACGACAGATGTTGCTCAAATGAAAGGATTTGTTTCTGAAAGGTTAGAAAACATTGTGGGAAAAGGAGAATATGCTTGTTACCAGCATTTTTTCCTTTTCCCACAATATTTTCAAAAGTCTACTTTCCCAGAGGCATTAAAACTTATTACTGTGTGGTAAAGAGTTAAATAACCCTGAGGAAGAAAGCTTTAGAAAACATTGTAGGGAAGTAATTCTCCTTTTCCCATCATGTTTTCCATTTTGTACAAGACAAATTCCATTATCTGAGCTATCTCTAACTTGCTGTCAACTAATCCTTTCAACATGGACAAGTCTTAACCTTTTGTTGTCAGGTAAAGAGTTCAAGGTCAAATCTGCTGCCTTGACCGAACTTCATATTACATTACAGATGACAAAACTGAAATGCCTTCATGGTCATGTCTGGCATCCTGAATTAAAGTAACGCAATTTGCTATATTTTTATAGCAAACCATTGCAACGAATATTATATGTGCTACATAACACAGCATCACAGTTAGTATTTGAATGGTACAAAAACATAAGATGTTACAAATTAAATGCTTTCGAGATTAAATAATTTAAATTTATCAACATTTATATCACAAAACATCCCACTTAACCCTTAGGCTGCTAAATGCAACTCAATAACCTGTTGCAGACAGTGGAGATTAAGATACGACTGCACAGAATGTGCAGTCTGATCTTGGATCTCCAATGTCCAATTAGGAGATATTTTTCACCAAAAATAACTTTGAAATGCCAGTACATGTATTTAGGTTTTTACTATCAACTTGAAAGTTTTATTTAATTTATTTAGTAGGATAAGGGTTAATACAACTTACACGACTTCAAGATCAACTCTGCCATCTTGACCAAACCTGTAGGTGTGAAGGCTACCATCATGATCCCATCGTACCTAAACAAAAGCAAGAAAACCTTCTTATTAACTCTTTACCAAACCACAACATTTTGGACACAACCAAATTGAAAACATTTGCAGACGAGAGATTGAATGTAGCTGAAATGATCTTTGCTATCTTTGATAATAAAGAAAACATTTTGGAAACAGGAGAAAATGCTGGTTACCAGCATTTTCTGCTTTAACCAAAATGTTTTCAAAAGTCTTCTTCTTCATGGTCATTAAAACTATGGATTGTGCCGTAAAAGGTTAATCAACCTTCTCTTGAAACACGACCTAACATAAAATGTGTGAACAAACAATGACAAATGCTCTGTAACCTAGGTGTGAAAACTTTGTACATGTATCATCACTGGGACTGTTGACTTGAGAATCCTTATTACAGGTACATGCATGCCTGGTTAACCCTTTACCAGACGACAAAATTTTAGCCTTGTCCAAACTGAAAGCATTTGCAGACGACAATTTCATTGTGGCTCAAATGGTGCTGTTTTTCTTTGATAGGGTAGAAAACATTGTGGGAAAAGGAGAAAATGCTGGTTACCAGCATTTTCTCCTTTTCCCACAATGTTTTCAAAAGGCTTCTTTCCCAAAGGCGTTAAAAGGCGGCATTGTACAGGAAGGGTTAAACCTCAACAGCCAATTAATGTCAAAACACTGAGGTACTCTTTTCTGTAATAAAGGTCAAATTGTCTTCTTTTATTACATAAAGTACTTCAGGCATTGAGATTAGTTCTGAACAGACTATTTAACTAGAAACCGAGAAAAATAATGCTTTTTTCAGTCCAACCCTTAACAAAGCAATCCCTGAGGAAGGAGTCTTTTGAAAACATTGTGTGAGAGGAGAAAAAAATGCTGGTAACAAGCATTTTCTCCTTTTCCCACAATGCTATCTACCCTTTCAAAGACAAATATCATTACTTGAGCTAATATTTAATTTGTTGTCTGCAAAGGCTTTCAATTTTGACAAGCTGAAAATTTTGTCATTTGGTAATGAATTAAATGTAATGGAAGTGGGCTAGAATTCAATTGCTCATGTAAATATCAATCAGATAACCAACAATTAAGTAAGCCAGACCCCCTTATCAGCAATGAATGTAGTTAAATCTTTACCACACAATGACAAGTTTTAACACCTCAGTGAAAACAGTGATTTTTGAAGACATCATGGGAAAAGTAGAAAATACTGGTAACCAGCATTTTCCCCTTTTCCCATAATGTTGTCTAACCTTTCAGAAACAAATCCAATCATTTGAGCCACATATAATTTGTCGTCTGCAAATGCTTTGAATTTGGGCCAATTTAAAATTTTGTCATCTGGTAAAGGGTTAACAAAATGTACTACACTTAGGTTACCATGGATGATGCAAGCATGAAGAAAAGTATAAGCTGAAATCATGAGTAATTTCAAATACACAGTTGGTACAAGTCATGCACTGCCCATGGTCCCATTAATGTCTTCTCTATTGTATTCAATTGATTGATTGATTGTATGGTGTTTACCATTGTTTTCAAAATTATTTCAGTTATATTATGGCAGCCACTGAACCTATCCATGCTTTCCAGGAGTTTCTTTTACCATTACTACACACAATATTCTTCCAAAGTCACTGCCTGCTTTCCAACATAATCATCATCGAAACAGTGATCACTGGAGAGAGAGGAATGAATCCTGTCACAATGACTATCATCATTCCTTAGAAAGGGATTGGTCCAGCTGAGCATTCAAACCAGTGACCCCTGTACTCAAGTCCTGTCTGCTACTGACTGCCCTACCATGGCTCAGCTTTCTCTATTGTAAGAGAAAAACCTATTTTCCTTTACTTCAAACAGATGATTTCCTTTGCGTCACTTTTACTAGTCTATCCAGAAATATCCTGCAGACCATATGACACCTACTAGCCTGGATTCCAGTCTGTTCATTTTTTCCTATTCTATCATTATGATGTTACTTTGTCAAAAATGACAGCCTAGGGACATTTGAAATCCCATCACAATGACATCTAGCTTACTCAATCTCACAGTGGGGTAAACTAGATGTTGCTGCAATCGGTTTTCGAATGCAAATGACTAAAAATGGGTACCAAAATTCCAATAGCCTTGGTTTGATCACTTCCTGTTTGTGAGTCATTTTTGAAAATATTGATAACAACATTTCAAACAGGTTATTCACAATGACTTTGGAGGATAAAAGTAGCTTCTAATCATTTCGGCTGTTTGACGGAAAGCTTTTCAAAAGGATGGTGTAAAAAGTGTTATTGAAGGTCACAATAAATCCATTATTAATGTCGTGACATCATGCTAAAAACAAGTCTATAGTTAGATGATCGGCACAACTAATAATCATGGGGAAAACCTGGAATATTGAAGACAATAAATAGAGAGCTGTCAAAGATCAATAGCAGACCACAATTCTAGGGAGAGCAAGATACAGAGTAATTATAATTATTACCGCTTCAGCCCAGGCTAGATACCTACACGCACTGTCCCATTTTCCTGAACCTCAAATACAGCCCCTTCATTACCAGACTGGCCATCCTGGTTGCCATAATTCCAGTCTGCCCCTGTGAAAATGGCAAATCATTCTATGTCTGTCTCATCTCTCTAGCTTAACCCTTTACCAAATATTTCTACCTTTTCCGACATTACTGCAAGATGCCCCCTTTAAACAACCCCAGGAAAGAAGCCTTTTGAAAACAATGTGGGAAAAGAAGAAAATGCCGGTAATTCAGCATTTTGTCATTTTCCTGCAATGTTTTCTACCCTATCAAGGCAAAATTGCACCATTTGAACCACAATGAAATTGTTGTCTGCAAATATTTTCAATTTGGACAAGGCTAAAATTTTGTCGTCTGGAAAAGGGTTAACTCATTACCTAACAACAGACTTGTCCATTTTGAAAGCCTTTGCAAACAATAAATGAAATTCAGCTTAATGAAATTTGTTCTTAAATGGAAAGAAAATATTATGGAAAAAGGAGAAAATGCTGGTTACCAGCATTTTCTCCTTTTTCCATCATGTTTCCAAAGGACTTCTTCCTCAGGGTCATTAAAATATGGAATTGTGTGGAAAAGTGTTAAAGGAGATTCATTTTTCAACATTGTCATTCAAACATGGCATTTTTGTTTTTTCCTTCAACCTTACCAAACAACAAAATTTTACATGTACGTAAACTGAAAGCGACTGCAGATAACAAATTAACTGTGACCACACTGACATTGCATATCTTTGAAAGGGAAGAAAATATTTGGAGAAAAGGAGAGAATGATAATTACCAGCATTTCCTCCTATTCCCACAATGTTTTCAGAAGCTTTCTATCTCGGGGTTGCTTAAATTCAGGATTGTGTGGTAAATAGGTAAAAGTTTTCAATCTTGTCACAGACAAGTCTGTTTACCCATACTTAACTCTATACCACACCATCCCGAGTTTTAACAACCCTGAAGAAGGCTTTTGAAAACATTGTGGGAAAAGAAGAAAATGCTGGTAACCAGCATTTTCTTCTGTTTCATCAATGTTTTCAACGATCTCAAACACAGATACTGTTGCTTGTACCCCATTTTATTTATTGTCTGCAAACGCTTTTAATTTGGACTGGTCTAAAATTTCTACTTTCATATGGACTGGTCTTACCTTTTGCCTGGTAAAGACAAATCATATTGTCAGCAATGTTTTTTTTGCAGAATCCATAGATTCTTATATCGTCTTTTCCACCGTGTTGTCAATTAACTATTTGCAAATATTTCAATAACTTTTGCTACTATTCTTATAATAATTACAACTGTTATTTGGTTTGCCAGACTAAGCAAAGAATTGTTTGATATACAAAGCCTAATCTTTCACATAAAATCTGGGCCCGTATTCACCAACCATTCTTAAGAATGTTCTTGGTCTAAATCTCCAAGATTTTCTAAATTCGAGAGTAACATAACTTCTGATTCGCTAAACCAAATGGTTTAGCCAATCAGATTTGGTTTAGCCAATCAGAAGTTGTTTTACTTTCAAATTTAGAAAATTCTGGAGAATAAGGCCAAGAACATTCTTAAGAATGGTTGGTGAATACAGGCCCTGGTGTCTTAATAGACTTACTAAAGGACCATTAAATGATACCAGGTTTGTTTGCTTGGTTGGCGTTCAACACCATTTTCAACATCTCAATTAAATTGAGGCAGCCTGTGCTCTTATCCATGCTTTCCCTCTAGATTGTTTTACTAGTACTTTGCACAATATTCTTTCCAGGCCACAGGCTTTTTTCACACATAGTCAATGATAAGCAGTGAAAGAGAAATGAATCCTGTCACAATGACTATCATTAACCTTCTGCGGACAGTTTAGATCAAGATCAGACTGCAGAATGTGCATTCTGATCTTTGATCTTTACTTTCTGATAAGGAGATATTTTTCTCCAAAGAAAAAAGTGGCAATATCCCCATGTTTACTATCAGCTTCAAAGTTTCATTTAACTAACTCAGCAGGATAAGTGTTAAACCTCCCAAAGAAATTGGCAGACTTGGGAATTTGAACCAATGAGCTATGAAAGACCACAGTACCAGACAATTTAGTTTTGGGTTAATAGTTTCCAAATTTTATAACTTGATACAAAATATCTTGTAACTGTACATATTCCTATTATCAAGGTTTTCTTGTGCATGTACTCTATTTATCTCCAGCTCTATGTAAGTATGTTGTTCTCAGATGAGTAACAATTTTTACCTCTTTTGACCCTGCAGCCAACTGCAATCAACTCATCCTTTAACACTCTTGGTTCATCCACTTGCTCTACATAGTCCATATCCTCTACTTTGACCCGGAGAACATTGTTTTCATCTGGATGATCCCATGTAACCCCAAACCCTTAAAAAAATAAGAAACAATAAAAACTCCCCTCCGCGTCTCAGCACCTGACCCTATACCCAAGTTTTAGAGTGGAAGAAAGCTTTTGAAAACATTGTGGAAAAAGGATAAAATGCCTTTTTTCCTTTCTACACAAGGTCCTCCACTCCTTGGGAGACATATCCTAGCATTTCAAACATATTTATCATCTGCAAGTGCTTTCAAATTGAACAAGCCTTAAAGTTTGTCACCAGGTAGAGAGTTGACCCTTTACCAAACAATCCTGACTTTGAAAAAGAAGACTATTGAAAACATTGTGGGAAAAGGAGAAAATGCTGGTTACCAGCATTTTCTCCTTTCCCACAAAGTTTGTCATTAGGTAAAGAGTTAACCCTTTACCAAACAATCCTGACTTTGAAAAAGAAGACTATTGAAAACATTGTGGGAAAAGGAGAAAATGCTGGTAACCACAATTAGAGCCACATTTAATGTGTCATCTGCAAATGCTTTGGGTTTGGACAAGTCTAAAATTTTGTCATGTGGTAAAGAGTCAAACAAAAAATCTTCTGCAAATATGGTTGTCCTTTTTGTTACTCCAGTCTGTTGAGAAAGTAAGCTACATAAAAAGCTGAAATATTACAACTGCAAGACTAATTGAACAATAATGTTGCATAAACTTCATTCATCCTACTGTTTTGATACTACTGGGCCTGTATTCACAAGAGCTTTCTTTACAGCATTCTATGTTTCTTCAGAAAGAAATTTCTAAATCTGAAAGTAATGCAAGTCTGACTGGCTTAACCAAAATGATCTAATTAACCCTTTCCCAAACGATGAATTTTAGACTGGTCCAAATTGAAAGAGTTTGCAGACGACAATTTTAAATTTGATGAAAATGACAGAAAGTTCTCCAAAAGGGTAGAAAACACTGTGGGAAAAGGAGAAATTGCTCGTTACAAGCAATTTTTCCTTTTCCCAGTGTTTTCAAAAGACTTGTACTGCAGACACATGAAAACCAGGGCTTGTTTGGGAGAGGGTTAAGAATATGACTAACAATTTAATTGTGAAATGGTTAGTGATTACAGGCTCTGATCTACTTGCACCTTATTGTCCTAGACATCTAAAACAGTAAAAAATTTTGATTATCATTTAACCCTTTCCCAAACGATAAATTTTAGACTGGTCCAAATTGAAAGAGTTTGCAGACGACAATTTTAAATTTGATGAAAATGACAGAAAGTTCTCCAGAAGGGTAGAAAACAGTGTGGGAAAAGGAGAAATTGCTCGTTACAAGCAATTTCTCCTTTTCCCACAGTGTTTTCAAAAGACTTGTACTGCAGACACGTGAAAACCAGGGCTTGTTTGGGAAAGGGTTAAACAGTAAGGCAGAAGGCGTCTGCAAGCACATACCATCCTTAAAGTGTTTTGTCACTGTACCAAATAAGGGTGATGAAGGACCACTTTTTTTCCTAACTCTGCTGCCCAGGGAAAAGAAACCATTAATCTGTTGGCCAAACATGACATCATTCTCATTGCTTGTAATTAAGCTGTTGGAATGCTCGTGAGTTCTAAGAAACTCGTCCATTTGTTCCTGTCAGAACGAATATTATTTCTGTACACGTTATTTACATATTCCTAAAGGACAATTATCTAGACTTTTCCAAATTCAAAGCATTTGCAGATATATCAAATGTGGCTTAAAGCAAGTTTTTGTCTCTGACAAGGAAGAAAACATTGCGGAAAAAGGGAACAAGAGGGCCATAATTGCCTTGTATTGCTCCACTGCCTTTTAAACAAACGTATCATGCACTTAACTGGCATTGACAAAGACATAAATCATACAAAGTCTGTATGGCGATAAACTTTCACATAAATAATAGCCCAGTCCTTTCCCCGACAAAAAAGTCATATCTTTTTCAAATACAAAGAAGAAGTCAGTGACTATAAACAGGTCTTATCAAGTATCATCCCTGCAAAATATTGATGAACTCTTAACAAAGAATGCTTTAACAACATATTTGAAAATGTAATGTATATTACAAAACCCTGTATTTTCATTCAAGGGAATAGTCCCTTTATTCACAAAAACTGTAAAAATAATAACTTTTTGATCACCCCTGATGAAATAATCCTGTGTTATAATGATCATGTGGAATACTGCTTCTGAAACCAGTGTGAGAAAAGAGTAAAATACTACAAAAAGAGCATTTTCTCTTTTTCTCATAACACTTTCCACCCTTGTAAAGAAAAATGCCATCGAATTGAGTCACAATGACTCTGTCGTCTGCAAAAAATGGTTTTATTCTGTACCAGTCCAAAATTTTGTCATTTGGTAAAGAGTTAGTAACTGTTGTGCGGATATAGTTACCTGGTCTACAGGATCGAGATCCAAGACATCAAGTATCAATTTGTGGAGTTCTGGAGACTGACCTGTTCTACTTGCTCTCATCTGAAATAAAGCCAATACTTTTTTTGCATAGGCATACATGTATCTATTTTATATAAAACTGTAAAATTAACTGACAATTTATCTTTTACAGAACATCACAAACAAGAGGGCCATCATGGCCCTGTATCACTACATGGCTTTTAACCCTTTATCACATAATCCTGAATCATAATGACTCTTACAAAGAAAGCTTTTGTAAACATCATGTCAAAAGGAGAAAATGCTGGTAACAAGCATTTTCCAAGTTTTCCACAATGTTTTCTACCTTTCCCAAAACATTTTTCAATTTTCCAATCACATTTATTTTTTTTCCCTATGCTTTCCAAATTTGACAAGTCTCAAATTTTGTCGTGAGGTAAAGGGCTAAAACATGCACTGAAGAAAATAGTCTAACCCCCCCCCACACACACACACCAAAGCAAAGAAAAAGTCATATTTTTTTTCAAAAGCAAAAAGGATGTCAATGAATACAAGCAGGTTTAATCAAGTCCCATTCATACCAAATATTAGTGTTCTCTACCAACAAGAAGATTTCCAGATCTCTTAGAAGCAGAAAACAATTTTTCAATGGCATGAATGGTAAAGTTCTGGAAGAAAAAACTGAATGATTAATACCTCAGAACCTTACTTTAAACTAAATATTTGACTCATCTGAGCATAAATATAAATATCAAAATAAAACACTCACTGAAAACTAAACATTTCTTTTTCTTTTTGCGAAAAACTTGAATATCCATCACCAATCATGTATTAGTGCTGCATGGAGGTAAATGGTAACAAACTTTATATGTTATAACAGGAGTTATTTTCTTTGTTCAGTACACAAAAGTTTAAACAGTGATTTCATAATGCTAAAAGAAAATTTTCAAAGTTTTTACTATTTAAGCCTTTGTTTTATCCCCTGGGCTATAGTTTTAACAGTCTTGCTTCAGGTCCATTAGATGAAGCTACATGCAAAATTTTTATAAGCCATGACTTTGCACTTAGGAAACAGACAATTCTTCCAGTTTTCAGTTTGTAAGCCTATATAAAACTTGTGACTACGAGGATGAGGCTGGTTTTGACCTCAGAGCAATAAATGGGACAATCATGGTAGGGGTCTACTATATGAAGCTACATGCCAAATTTGGTAGTCATAGGCCTTACAATTAGGATCAAAAGATCTTTTAAATTTTCACTATATAAGCCCATGTAAACTTATGATTCTTGGGGTGGGGCCAATTTTGGCCCCTGGGCTACAATTTGAATAACCTTAGTAGGAGTCCACTAGGTGACGCTACATGCAAAATTTAGCAGCCCTATGCTTTACGGTATAGGAAAAAAAAAAGATTTTTAAATTTTTACTACATAAGCCCATATAAAACTTGACCCCCCCCCCACCTTAGGCAGTGCCAATTTTGACCCCAAGGCTATAATTTCAAGGAATTTGGTAGAGGTCTATTAGATAAAGCTGCATGACAAATTTGGTAGCCCTAGGCCATATGGTTTCTGACAAGAAGATCTTTAAAGACTTTCAATATTTTTCAGTTTTGTTGCTATGGCAACCAGAGTTTTCATTGGAATCAAATTCTTTCAAAAAATTTTGAAGACGGCCATGGCAGGATTATTTCTGTGAAGTTTCATCAAATTTGAATGGGTACTTGCAGAGAAGATGTTTGAAAAAAAAGTTAACGCATGCACCAACGGACTGACACATGACAGACACCAGGCCATGAAATAAGCCTGCTGAAAGTATTGCAGACGAAAAAATGAATGTGACTTAAAAATTGAAATACGAGTTGGGAAGGGTAGAAAACATTGTGGAAAAAGCAGAAAATGCTGGTTACCAGCATTTTCTCCTTTTCCCACAATGTTTTCAAAAACTGTCTTTCACAGAGTTGTATAAAGTCGGGATTGTTAACTCTTGACCACACATTCAACGACCCTAAGAAATAAGGCTTTCGAAAACATTGTGGGAAAAGAAGAAAATGCTGGTTACCAGTATTTTCTCCTTTTCCCACAATATTTTTGTTTACCCTTCTAGAAGAAAATTTAAATATTTGAGTCACACTTATTTTGCCATCTACATATGCTTTCAATTTGGACAAGTCTAAAATTTAGTCATTTGGTAAAGAGGTAAGTGACAGGAATTATGACTATCAGGAGCACAACCATATTTCAAAGACATATATTGTGAGATGTTTCTAGAAAAAAAAAAAGTCTGTGAGGGAAAAGCTATACAAATGAGTCATACTCTGTAAAAAGAGGGCTTAATGCATCTGGGAAAAGTATCGACTCAGGTCAGCCTGCGCAGTCTGCGCAGGCTGACCTGGGCCGAAACTTTTTGCTAATTTTCTGTATGTCCATGGACCAATCAACCTCATGCTTAAGTGTACTGTTAAAAAAAAGTGGCTATTATAGATCCATAATTATGTGATGGCTTGCTTGGTATTATGCATCACGGAGATGCATTATGCCCCTTTTGCCAGAGCATGGCTCATATATATTGATCTACTACATTGGGGACCTGTAAACAACCATGTATTTTTCTGCCATTCCTTTGAAAACTTTCGACTACAAAGAGATCAAGCATCTGGGCAAGGTTATCTTTCGAGCACAAAATAAAACAGACATGTTCAGTCTCTGAAAATGACCATTGTGTTATGATTTCAAGGTCACATGACTGTACAAAAAAGGCAGCATGAAGATACATGCCATGGATGCCGCAAGGTTACAGCAGTTTCACAAAAGTTAAAAGATCATCTGTCAATAACAAAAATATCTGGAGGTTATCATTCTGAACTTACATAGTTTTTAAAACTTCTTGATTCTTCTTTCCAATTTTCTGGTTTAATTTGTTTTCCCCCATTTCTGCTGCGAATTGACTTTAGCAAATCCTGTCATGTACATAAAAACAACATTATCATTAATTCTGATATGGCTGGTTTTCTGCATTTTGAAAAAAAAAAAAAAAAAAAAAATGAATAATGAAGAAAATAAGATTTATTTGCTAGTTCAAAATTCTATCCCAAAGCCAATACGCTGAATGCCTGTATTAGTGTAATGTAAATTTTGACTCCCTTTTCCATCTTGTCAGTACTTCATTGTAAGTTTACACAAATAACTCTTTACCAGACGACAAAATTTTAGGCTTGTCCAAATTGAAAGCATTTGCAAATGATAATTTCAGTGTGGCTCAAATGGTGCAGTTTTCTATGATAAGGTAGAAAACATTGTTGGAAAAGGAGAAAATACTGGTGACCAGCATTTTCTCCTTTTTCCACAATGTTTTCAAAAGGCTTCTTTCCAAGGGTCATTAAAAGGCAACATTGTGCAGTAAAGAGTTAATACAACCAAATCCAAGCAACCACATGCAGGTTCAATTGCTAGTATGTTGATGCTTTTTTAATGGAAATTCAAAGTAAAAAAGGAGCAGAACTATGTCAAACATATTTTGGGGGTTACCCACTTTTATAGTATGGATTCCCTCATTCTTTGTTGACAATAAGCCTAAGTTTGGAGTAGGTGTCTTTGGTAATGACGGAGACATGAGAATGGCATCTACTTACCATGCTACCAAACAAGACAAGTTTAGACCTGACCTAATTGAGCAAATTTGCAGTCCATAAATAAATTGGAAAATTTAATAAGGTAAGCTAAAAGTAATTAAAATGTCTCATCTCACCATGTTAAATGCACCAACAGGCACTGTATGTATAATAAGGTGATACTTTTTCTGTAAATCTTCAGAGTAGCTGATTACACTTCCATGCTCCTGGAGGTAGAAAAACACTACAAAAGCTAACTCTCTATAATTACTTTCTCCTTCTTTTACAATGTTTTTCAGCCCTTCAAATACAAGTTCTATCATTTGAGCCACATTTAATTTGTCGACTCCAAATGCTTTCAATTTGAGAAGCCAAAAATTTTGATGACTGGTGAAGGATTAACCCTTTACCACACATTCGACCCTGAAGAAGATGCCTTTTGAAAACACTGTGGGAAAAGGAGAAAATGCTGGTTACCAGCATTTTCTCCTTTTCCCAAAATGTTTTCTGTCCTTCGAACAACAAATTTCAATTTTTGAGTCATATTTATATTGTCATCTGCAAATGCTTTCAGTTTGGATCAGTCTAAAATTTTGTCATCTGGTAAAGAGTTAAACAAGTCTGTCCTGTACTTGATGATCATTTTTCTGTAAATATAATGCAAGTATGAATTATATTGCAGAGGTGCCTTGTTTCAGTCAGTGGCTATCCTCTACTAAAAATTTGGTCGTTTGTTTGTATTGGGGTTTAACGCCATTTTAACGGCCTAGGTCATATCATGGCGGTCAGTGCACCCATGCATGTGTTTCCTGCCTTTCTCATACTGGTACTGACACAACTTTCTTTCCAAGTCATTTGCTACTTTTCTAATATGCATCAGAGGTTAGACGCAAAAATTCACTGTAAAGAAAGTTTGCCTCCACCAGATATCGAACTCGCAACCACCATGTCATGAGTCAGATATGCTAACCACTGAGCTACCCAGGCTTGCCCTCTACTACAGAAGTCATATACATTCAAATCAGGAGCCATATTCATCAACCATTCTAAACTGTGTTCTAGATGTAGTGTTAGAAAGTAACATAATTTCTGATTGGCTAAACCATTTGGAATGGTTTAGCCAATCAGAAATAATGTACATTCAAATTTAGGAAACTCTCGAGAATGAGACAAAGAATGTCCTTAAGAATGCTTGGTGAATACATTTTCCCACTTAAAAAATGTTTCTTACGTCTTCAGGAATGAAAGGGGAAGATGTTTGAAGCAAAATCTTTCATTGCAAATCAGCAAAAATATGTACAACATATACCAGTTGAGTTGGATCACATATATAAAATTTTATAGGCTATCCGTATCAAAAAGTCATGTAAAAAAAATCATGTTTTATTCAGGAATGGGAACCCAGGCGCACTTTATTAACAGTTGATTAATAATGAAAGTCTTGCTGTAAAATCTATGGACAACAAAGATTATGCCAGTCTTACTAAATATGTCCTGAAAGTTATACAGCAGTCTTTTTAAGCATGTGACTCATGACCGTGCTCCCTTGACGATTGTACTACACAATGTATGACTGTCCATAAAACGCATGCAGGGTCATTAGTCTACACACAAATATGAATATTTTCTCCTTGGAAAATGGCACAAATGATGTTAAAATTTCTCACATAATCTAAAAGTTTTGCGGCAGCACAATTTTCAAAGAGGAGTAAAAACTTACGTCTTTGGTTTCCTCAGGAGTGCAGGAGTCAGGTCCAGCTATTATAGATGACGGAGTAATCTTTCCATCACTCAAAATGTAAATTCTTGGGTATATTTTGTAGCCATTGTTTATAAAAATGGTGCCTGTCAAGACAAAACATTATTATCCCTTGCCTAGGAAACATTTCACACTTGTCAAACTTGGAAAACATATGAAGCCACTCTGAACCACTAGACTGCTAAGCGTGACTCACTGACCTTTTGCAGACAGTGTAGATCAAGATCAGACTGCACACAATGTGCAGTCTGATCTTGGATCTACACTGTCCGATAAGGAGATATTTCTCATCCAAACAGATCTTTGGAATGGGAAAATTTGTGTTTTTACTATCGGCTTGAAAGTTTCATTTCATTTATTTAGCAGGATAAGGGTTAATGTTGCTCAAGTGATGGAATGCATCTTTGTAAGAGCTGAAAACAATTGTTGGAAAAGCAGGAAAAGCTGGTAACCAGCCTTTTCTCTTTTCCCCACAATTTTTTCAAACTCTTTTGTAGGGTTGTTGAAATGCCTGACTGTAGGGTAAATAATAAGCTCTTTTGATTGATAAACTGGTACTTTATTCTACTTTTAGTATTTCAGTCAGGCTGCAGCTTGTTTTTCCTTTTTCCCCTAGGTTTCATCAGTGCTGACCTTTTTCCTTAAGTGACTTGTCCAGGGACACTACTAGCAATCAACATGACATTGCACAGATGCAAACAGGCTAAGATTATCTGATAACAATTAAGTTACTGGCACTTTGCTGACTGACCTCTGGAAAACATGCACCCTATACCCAACAATTCAATGACCCTGAGGATGAAGCCTTTTGATGTTTTCTACCCTTTCTAAGAGAGTTCTCAATGATCGAGTTACATTCAACTATTCAAAACTTTCAACATTAAATCAGCTTTCATGCTAAAATACATACATGTATGTTATGCTCAACCTGATTTGGATAATTTTGCTATATGAGCCATGCTCCACGATACATGATACTAAGCATGTTATTACATACTCATAGATCCATAAAATCCATTTTGTGTAACAACCGACTAATTTATGAGGTACGCTGATCCTTGGAGATACAGAATATTGACGACTAGTGAAAAGTTTCAGCCCAGGTCAGCCTGCACGGACTGCAGAGGCTGACTTGGGTCGATACTTTTCACAGATGCATTAAGCCCCCTTTTTCACAGAGCATGGCTCAGTTATGTATTGGATAAATTTTTTTGTTTTCTTTTGGACAAAATGGATACATATTGTGCAACAGCTTGCTTGGTATAGTCCATTACTATGATGCATTAAACCCCCTTTTCTCAGACTGACCCCAGGGCACCAGTGGTATGAAATTCTAGCAGCAATATAAAAATTGCTTGTTTTGAGATTCTCCAAAAGAGTTAAGTCATGTTGAATATTACTATTTAACTGAAATATTTTCAAAGTCATTAAATTCTCTTGATCAAATGGGATATATCAGTATTAACTTGAACAGAAAAACAGAACTGGCCATTGATTATTTGTGCTTTTTGTCGCTCTGTCTATAGTATAAATTATGTATAGGAAAATTAAGATGTAAATAAAAAAAAGCTTCATACCTCCCCCTACTATTGCAGCCCAGCTCAATATCAATCCTGCAAACAATGGCGATGGTCCACCTGCTTCCACTTGATCTGAACAATAATCAAAATTGAGTTATGCTCTGCAATGTGGTTTGAATAAATCTGCAAAAAAGTATCAACCCATGTCAGCCTACACAGTACACACAGGCTGACATGGGTCGAAACATTTTTTCCACATCAAAGGACCAGTCTACCTCATGATTCAGTTGGTTATTAGACAAACGGATCTGGATTTTAACGGCCAAGAAAAAGAATTCTGAAAACATCGTAAAAAAGGAGAAAACACAGGTAACCATATTTTCTTCTTTTCCTACAAACATATTTCTACTCTTTAAAAAAACAAATTTTAATTTTTTGGTCCCACAGATTCTGTTGTCTGCTTTGGCTTTCACTTTCAACAAGTCTAAAATTTTGTTGTATGGTAAAGAGTTAGACCCCTGTTTACCACAACAAAATCTCAACTGTTTTCTGATAACTCTTTACCAAATGTCAAAATTTTTTATTAAAAGCATTAACTCTTTACCAAACGACAAAATTTTAAATTGGTCCAAATTGAAAGCATTTGCAGACGACAAAATAAACATGACAGAAAAAAATGAAACTCGTTTTGGGAAGGGTAGAAAACATTGTGGGAAAAGGAGAAAATGCTGGTAACCAGCATTTTCTCCTTTTCCCACAATGTTTTCAAAAGGCTTCTTTCACAGGGTCATTAAAAGTCGGGATTGTGTGGTAAAGGGTTAACAGACACCAAATAAAGTGTGGTAAGACGACTTATCTTAGATTTAAAAAAAGTTTGCAAAAACGAGAAAATACTGGTGAACAGCCTTTTCCCTTTACTGAACAATATTTTCAAATGCCTTTTTCAATGGGGTCTCATAAAACTGGTAGCATTGTAAATTGCATGCAGGTGCCAACGCTTGGCTACAAGTGCTCGATTTTCACAGAAAATTTTAAGTTGATCAAGGAATACAACTTTTCAAAAATATATGTGCCATGCTCTGGCAAAAGGGGGCTTAATGCATCTCCTTGTGCATGATACCTATCAAGCCATCACCAGATCATGAATCCATAATAGCCACTTTTTTTACCAACCGACTTAATCATGGGGTAGAATGGTCCTTGGACATACAGAAAATTTACCAATAGCGAAAAGTTTCAGCCCAGGTCAGCCTGCAACTGACCTGGGTTGATACTTTTTGAAGATGCATTGAGTCCCCTTTTCACAGAACATGGTTCATACTGATGGTTACCTACTCCAGTTATACAGGCTCCTTTTTTAATGGTGAACAACTAGTCCAAGTTTGAAGTAAACATCTTCAGTAATAACAGAGATATTATAAAATGTCAAAGTTCTTGAAAATTCAAAATAGAAAAAGGGGCATAACTTTGTCAAAAATATTTTGGTGGTTACCTGCCCCTCTTGTACAGGTTCCCTTTTTGCCAGTTAATAGCAAGTCCAAGTTTGAAGTAAATACCTTCAGTAATTACAGAGATATTACAAAATGTGAAAGTTTTTGCACAAAGACAATGACACAGATGACAACAGGGCTATGACAATACCTCAATGTAAGTGATGCATGCCAGAACTAAGAATGATCCTCTAAATACATGTCTATTACAGTCAAGCTATTGAATTACCTGAAACATTTACATTAAGTTACTCATATGGCTTAATGGTCATGATTTTGGGAAAACCACCTTCGTAATTGCAGAAAAGGAAAAGCTTTACAGAATGATAGGAATACAGGTCAATTAAGCTTAACCCTTTACCGAAAGATTCCCCTGTAAACACTGAGTAAAGAGGCTCTTGAGAACATCGTTGGAAAAGGAAAAGTGCTGGTGACCACCATTTTCTCCTTTTTGACAATGTTTTCCTCTTCATGAACAAACCTGTCATTTGAGCCACATTTAACTTCTGCCTGCAAATGCTTTCAAAATGGTCAAGAATATAATTTTGTCACCTGGTGAAAAAAGGGGTGGGGGGGGGGCTGTTACATAAAGTCAATTTCACTCACCCAGTTTTCTTAGAACTTCATAATAGTCACATGTCAGGTGTACTTGAACTTTTGTCTCGCTTCCAAATGTTACCAAGGATACATGTTCAAATATGTCATCACCATGTTTTGTGTTCTGAATTCCTAAATTTGAGAAAAAGAAAAGTCTGTCATTTACCTTTCAAATGAAAGCAACATCATCCGTTTCCCACAACATCCAAAGCTTTAATAACCCTGAAGAAGGATGCACTGTTGGAAATGGGTAAAGTGCTGGTGGCCAGCATTTTCTCTATTTCACACATTGTTTTTTAACTCTTCAAAGGCAAATCCCACCATTTCAGGCACAATATATCTGCAGGGTGCAAATACTTTCACTTTGGATACAGCTAAGATGTCTGGTAATAGTTAACCCTTTTCCAGACAACAAAATTTTAGCCTTGTCCAAACTGAAAGCATTTGCAGACGACAATTTCAATGTGGCTAAAATGGTGCAATTTTTCTTTGATAGTGTAGAAAATATTGTGGGAAAAGGAGAAAATGCTGGTTACCAATGTTTTCAAAAGCCTTCTTTTCAAGGGTCATTAAAAGGCGGCATTGTGCAGTAAAGGGTTAAAGATCAAGATGAGACTGCACAGGACATACAGTCTGATCTTTTATCCACATGTTAAGTCAAGCTTAAAAGTTTGAAATCTTTCTGCGTGCAACTGGCCAATAGGGTTGAGATTAAAGATTTGGTGCTAAAATTACATAAGATACTAGTTCTGTACCTTCTACGAAACCCCTGATGAATGTCTTGGCCTGTCTCAGTGGCTCCCCCTTCATTGATGAGGATACATCTAGACAAAATATTGTGTCCATTCCTTTTTCCCTGTTTTGTTTTGCTGTTCTTCCATTCTTGGCCTCGTTGGCTGCACAAACACTCCAATAATCCTCCTTCACTGTGACACGCTCTTCTGACAATACAGTTTGTACAAAACATTTTACCAAACCGTGAACTGCAAAACGACAAAATTTTAGACTTGTCCATTTGACCCTTTACCAACTAATCCCGGCTTTGAATGTCCCCTAGGAAGCAGTCTTTTGAAAACATTGTGGAAAAAGGAGAAAATGCTGGTAGACAGCATTTTCTCCTTTTCCCACAATGTTTTCAACTTTTTCAAAGAAAAATTCTATCATTTGAGCCCCCTTTTATTTGTCATCTGCAACTCCTTTTGAATATGGGCTTGTCTAAAATTATGTCACTTGGTAAAGAAATAAAAGCATTTGCAAACCACAAATTTATTGTCAAGCAAAAAGATGTTATCTGTCTTCAAAACATTCATGTTAAAGATGTTTTCTGCCTTTGAAATGTTATAAAATATTGTTGGAAAAGGAGAGAATACTGGTTACCAGAATTTTCTCTTTTTCCTACAATGTTTTCAAATGTCTTTTGCCTCACTGTTGTTTCAACTCTGGATTGTTTGGTAAATGGATGACATATTAACTCTTTACCAAATGACACAATTTTGGACTGCACCAAATTGAAAGCAATAGCAGACGACAAATTAAGTGTTGCTAAATTGATGATTTCTCTTTTTGATGGGGTAGAAAACATCGTGGGAAAAGGAGAAAATGCTGGTTACCAGCATTTTCTCCTTTTCCCACATTGTTTTCAAAAGCCTTTTCTTCTAGGGTCGTTAAAAGTCAGGTTTGTGTGGCAAAGAGTTGAGAGCTTGAGTTTTGTACCTCAAATAAAATATCCATTTCTATTCAGTGCTTGGTTCTTTCTCTTTTCTTTCTTTGGTTACAGTGACTTTGAACTCACCTTAGTCGCACAAGAGTACATCATGCCAGTGCCAGTGCTTGGCTGCAGTTGCTTGATTTTCAGTGAAAATTCTACGTCAAAAAAGGGGCATAACTGTGTCAAAAGTTTTTTGATTGGTACCTGCCCCTCTTGTATCAATTCTCCTTTTGACAGTTAACAACAACTAGTCCAAGTTTTAAGTAATTATCATCAACAATGATAGAAATATTATACAGTGTCAAAGTTTTTGAAAATGTCAGTCTTTGCATGACAATGACGCAGACAATGACATAGATGATGACACAATGACATCAAAACACGAAAACAGCCAAGCTTCAAATGATGATAGGTGTGGGTATACTAGGTACATCATGACCTACCATTATGTGAAGTTTCATCTATCTAGCTCATGAAACAAGTTATTGACTCCATACTAAACAAGAAATTTTGGCAACTGGGCATCCTAGAATAGACACTGATGAAGTCTGGCTCAAATGATACAAGTTTTTTGAAAGGATAAAAAAAAAATGTTCTGTAAAAAGGAAAAAAGTGCTGGTTACTGACTTTAGAAGACTTCTTCTTCAGGGTACCGGTAGTTAAAAGACATGATTGTTTGGAACAGGTTTACGTTAAGTTGTTATACCTCTTTTGATTTCTGATCTTTCCTCCCTCTGACTTGTTTCTGAACACCGATCATCAGCTCTACTAGTATATGTAATTTCTAACTGTTCTTTCCTGTAAAAGAAAACACAATCATGAGATGAATACTTGTGCAGACAGTAACATGTTTGAAGGTGTTAACTCTCTACCACACAATCCCGTGTTTTAACGACCCTAAAAGAGAAGGCTTTTGAAAACATTGTGAGAAAAGGAGAAAATGCTGGGAACCAGCATTTTCTCCTTTTCCCACAATGTTTTCTACTCAATCATAGACAGAAACCAACATTTGAACTATGTTTAATTTGTCGTCTGCCAATGTTTTCAATTTGGTCAAGTCCAGAATTTTGTCATGTGGTTAAACATTGTAGAAGTCAGTTCTTTCATTGATAATTGTACAGCATTTACACTGCTTTGGGTATTAACAATCCATTAACAACCCTAAGTAAGAAGCCTTCAGAAAAACATTGGCGAAAAGAAGAAAATGCTGGTAACCAGCCTTTTCTCTTTTTCTCACCATATTTTCTAAAATTTCAAATACAGAAATCATCTTCTGAGCTACTTTTAATAGTAATCTACAAATGCTTTTAATGTGGTGGAATGTAAACTTATTTTGTTGTATGGTAGAGTTAACATTATTTAAGTCATATCAGCAAGCCAAGAGTGACCTATTCATGCATATCATTGGTCTTAACAAAGCTAGACTTGGGATCTGACGTGTCTTGCCCTAGGATACTTACATGAAAACCACAGCATCTAGAGTGTGGATCTAACCCTTGCACCTCAGATGAATTTTCAAGTCCTGTTTGAGGCACAGTGGATACAAAGTGTCTAATGTGGGTTTGTCACTTTGTGAAAGGTTTTAGAGCAGTTTTAAGTCCTGCTAAACCCTTTACAATGAAATCCCGACCCTGAGATGATGCCTTTTAAAATATTGTGGGAAAAGGAGAAAATGCTGGTAATTTTCCACATTGTTGTCTACCCTTTAAAAAACAAATTTCCATTTTTGAGTCAAATTCAATTTGTCTTCTGCAAATACTTTCAATTTTGACAAGTCTAAAAGTTTGTCATTTGGTAAAGAATTCACCCTTCACCAAACAATCCCAGGTTTTAATGACCCTGAGGTTGAAAGCTTTTGAAAACATGGTGGGATAAGAAGAAAATGTTGGTAAACAGCATTTTCTCCATTTACCACCAATGTTTGGTAAAGGGTAAAAAGAAGTTTTCCCCAGAGCCAAAGCGACATCACAAACTCTTTGTTCATGATACTGGTACCTCATATACAACTTGATTAATCTACCATAAAAACTTTTCTTCCAGGACAAAATAAATATCACATACTTTCTATTCAGAGTACCACAGACAGGACTTGGTATAATTATCATAAAACTTTTTCTCTCTTACAAAAGCAATGTCAGATAGTATTACTTTCTATCCACTGTGCCTTAACTCTTTACCAAACGACAAAATTTTAGACCCGTCCATACTGAAAGCTTTTGCAGACAACAAAATAAATGTGACTAAAAAATTGAAATTCGTTTTGGGAAGAGTAGAAAACATTGTGGGAAAAGGAGAAAATACTGGTTACCAGCATTTTCTCCTTTTTCCACAATGATTTCAAAAGGTTTTTTTCCTCAGGGTCGTTAAAAGTCAGGATTGTTTGGTAAAGGGTTAACTCTTTACCAAAAGACAAGAATTAGAATTGGTCAAAATTGAAAGCATATGCAGATGACAAATTAGACTTGGCTCAAATGATAGGATCATCTTTTCACACAGTAAAACATTGTGGGAAAGAAGAAAATGCAACTGGTTCAGCCAATCAGAAATTCTGTTACTCTCTATATCAAGAAAAAGACCAAGAATGCAATTTTGAATGGTTGGCCAATACTGGTCAAGGTACTTTCTATCCATGGAATCTAAATGAATAATTTTTACGTGTCCACAATGATGGGTTTTATCTCGATGTTTTTCCTGTCTTCCTCTATCTGTACCCATAGTCTCATGATGGAAAATGGGGCAGTTCCAGGGTCAGAAAACTGCTCAGGGTTTTGTTTAATATACTGGTCCATCACCTTAAATGAAATAGTTTATTAGATTAGTATACCTATTACCCCTTAGAGCCCTGAATAAACCTATTAGACATTTTCATCCTAGAAATATGACTGAAATAATAGCAATTTCATGGTTTCTTCTGTCTACAGTGCTTTAGCAAAGCGGACACATTTTGTGCTGCCTGATCTTGATCTACACTGTCTGCAAAGACAAACTATAGTCATGCAAGGCACTTTAACCCTTTACCACACAATCCCGAGTTTTAACGACCCCAAGTAAGAGGCCTTTTGAAAAATCGTGGGAAAAGGAGAAAATGCTGGTAACCAGCATTTTCTCCTTTTCCCACTATGTTTTCTACCCTATCAAACACAAAATCCATCTTTTGAACTATATTTAAATTGTCATCTGCAAATGCTTTCATTTTGGACCGGCCTTAATTCTTGTCGTGTGGTAAAGAGTTAAGGGTTAATAATTACTAGTAATACTGGACTAGCTGTTTTGGTGGAGTTGCCAGCGCTAACACAGGCAACTGTACCAAAAGAACTAGTCTGGCATAATATATTGGCATATGAATCCAATAACCTTTTTACTGTGTACCTTGATATTGCTCATATCTACACATTATTTTTCCAAGCAATAAGAGTACTTTCTTTTTATTATCTCATTATTGTATATTCCTTTAGGTTTCAAAAGCAATAAGAAATCTGTTCCAAGGATCTACCATTCGCTCACAGAATTTTGATATTGGAAAATGATGCTAAAGGTAAATTATATATATAGCAGAGCTCCAGATTAAAGGGAGCAATCGTATTCTAAATCCATTATTTCTCTTCAAAACTGTATGTTGTGGGTACTCATCAGAATCGTCTCGATGAGAAGATTCTAATGAGTACCCACAACACAGGGTTTAGTCAAGGATAATTAATATTTTCAATTTTGAAATCAAATCACTCCCCCTGTCTGGAGCTCTGAGTAATACTGCTCATTGACCTCTAGCAATTTTGTTTAACCCTTTCCCAAACGACAAATTTTGGACTGGTCCAAATTCAAGGAGTTTACAGACGTCAATTTTAAATTTGATGAAAATGGCAGAAAGTTATCAAAAAGGGTAGAAAACACTGTGGGAAAAGAAGAAATTGCTCGTTAAGAGCAATTTCTCCTTTTCCCACAGTGTTTTCAAAAGACTTGTACTGCAGACACGTGAAAACCAGGGCTTGTTTGGGAAAGGGTTAAACCATTAGAAAGACAAATACATGTGATAAATGTAAATGAAATGACTTTATCAGTCCATATAATAGAAAAAGATGGCTAGGCATCGTCATAATGCTTCAAAAACAGAGTTAATTTATCTTTGGACAAATAACAATTGACCTCTACTGACTAAATTTGTGTCACACTCTGTGAAAAGAGGGTTTAATGTATATTCAAAATGTATAAACCAATGTCAGCCTGCTCAACCTGGGTCAAAACATTTTGCTGTTGTTAAATTTCCTGCATATCAACAGACAAGCCTTGTGGTGATCATGATTCAGTCAGTTGTTGGGGAAAAAAAAGGATTTTATGGATCCATAATTATGTGATGACTTGCTTGGTATAATGCATCAAAGACTGCCAGAGCAATGCTCATAATTATGTAGATACATTACACTTATGCTCTGTGAAAAGGGGGCTTAATGCATCTGCGAAAAGTATCGACCCAGGTCAGCCTTCGGAGTCCGCACAGGCTGCCCTGTGCCAAAACTTTTTGCTATAGGTCAATTTTCTGTATGTCCAAGGACCATTCTACCTCATGACTAAGTCGGTTGTTTAAAAAAAAAAATAAAGTTACTTTTATGGATCCACAATTATGCAATGACTTGATAGGTATGACACATCAAGGAGATGCTTTAAGCCCCTTTTTGCCAGAGCATGGCTCATTAACATTTTACACTGGTGAAAAATAAATTCAAAATTTTTTGTATATAAGTTGTAATTCTAAGAAAGTTTTTACAAAGCTCAACAGATTGGGAAAGGTCTGACACCAGCCATCAAAGAGCCATAATTTGCATTCAAAAACCCCGAATTAACCCTTTGCCAGTTGATCCTGTGTTTCAACAAACCTTAGTACAAAAGCATTTTGGAATCAGCATTTTCTCCCTTCCCTCAATGTTTTCTTCCCTTTCAAAGACAATTCTCATCACCTGAGCCACATTTTTCATCTGCAGATGAACAAGTCTAAAATCTTGTTGCAAGGTAAAGGGCTAAAAACAAAAGTCACTTACAGTGAAACCTTCAAAAAATCTTCCCTCAAGAACTGCCTTCACAAATGACAATGAGCCAAGACAAAGTATTCTCCAGCTTTCATCTACATTGATACCATTCATGAAGAAAGCTTCCATTTCCTGAAGAAATCTAAGCTTGGCTTCTCTCTTCTCTTCTTCCCCCTGTAACAAAAGAAAGAATTTACCGTATCTCTCAATACAAAGACAATGACATGCAGAATACTCTAATCCTTTACCATTTCAACGACCCCAAAGAAGCGGCAATTTCTCCACTTCTCACAATGATTTTGGCCCCGTCAGAGCACTGCAATAGTTATTATTGCCAGTCCATCCTTTTGAGTGCTCCACTAGTACAGGAGACTGTTGAAATTGTACTTTATATATGAGCCATGCTCTGTGAAAAGGGGGCTTAATGCATTTGCAAAAAGTATCAACACAGGTCAGCCTGTGCAGTCCGTGCAGGCTGACCTGGACCGAAACTTTTCGCTATTGCTCAATTTTCTGTATATCCAAGGACCAGTCTTCCACATGATAAAGTCGGTTGTTAAAGGAAGTGGCTATTATGGATCCATAATTATGTGATGGCCTGATTGGTTTAATGCATCACGGAGATGCATTAAGCCCCCTTTTGCCAGAACATGGCTCATATGATACCATTGGTATTTGTTTATGTCTCGTCCTGGTAGTATGTCTAAACACACCTTTAACTTGAAGAGTTCCACTAATAGAAATAAGAAGTATTCATTAAAATCCATTTTGAATTTGTCATCTTCAGATGCTTTTATCTTTGAAGAGCCTAAAGATTTTTGTTTAGAAAGGGTCAAGGTTCAAAGAGAAGTATTCCTAAAATAATTCCCAGCTAACACCCATGCTGTGGATACTTCTAAGAATTGTCTTTTTCTTACTTTTATATTTCTTCCTTAATGATGGTTTAATTGTGATTGCATATTAACTCTTTACCACACAATCCCGACTTTTAACGACCCTGAGAAAGAAGGCTTTTGAAAACATTGTGGGAAAAGGAGAAAATGTTGGTTACCAGCATTTTCTCCTTTTCCCACGATGTTTTCTACCCTTCCCAAAACAATTTTCAATTTTTCAGCCATATTTATTTTGTTGTCTGCAAAAGCTTTCACTTTGGACCAGTCTAAAATTTTGTCGTCTGGTAAAGAGTTATCGTATTTTGCTTAAATTTTGGGACAAAATTGGGACACCATCAAAAACCATGAAAATAATTATTTTTCATAACCCAAAGATTTGGGCCATACTAAAAATTGCAAAATAAGACAGTATTTTTTTGTTCCAAAGAAATGGGACAGTGAATTTCTACTCCGGGAAAAAATCTTTTAATCCCCTTGGTACCCTTTTTTTTACAAGCATCTGCTTCGTGTAGTTTCATTTCTGTACGTAAGCATTGCTTCCAAACCATCTCGATATCATCGGGAATCTCCCGTTTCAAGACAAATAAATCGACAGACAATTAAAGAATCCGATTGTATAAAAAGAACCGAAATAAGGGTAAAAAGGGTGTCATAGGGTAAATTGATCTTGAGTCGGACACGATCTAGAGTCGGACGATTTTGTAATCTGTTTTCACCACTTTTTCATATCTTCTTGACGGATAACTGTGTATCATCTGTCACATTCAAGTGTCTTCTACACAAAATTATCGTTCTTTCATGTATGACGCAATTCTGGTCTTTGAGTTATCTCCTTGAAAGAACAACCCAAACGAGAGTAAAACGACCTCACTCCTCGTTGAAAAAGTCACGCTCCTTCTTCTGTCTATGTAATTTCTGCGTTGCTTGTAACAGATTTTACTACCAATTTTTCTTTAGTTGATAAAATGAGCATAAAGGAATATAAACGTCCTTTAAATTTCAAAGGTAAACATATAAGAATTCATAAATTTGTTCTCTCCCCTCACCCACTGATTTGATATAGAGTCGGACGCGAAAAATCACCAATTTGATGTTAAGTCGGACAACCTTGGAAGTCATGATCAGTCCTCTTAAATTGATCTTTAAATAGAACCTAGTAGAAATACATGTAGTATTAGACCTTGATTGCTCAACGGTTTCCATAATACACCATTTGGAGATTTCCCAAATTGAGGAAAGTAGCAGACGACTACTCTAAATATTGGTTTAAAAGGCAATTCAATATACTGATACTGACAATATGGACATTCTCATAGAAACCAACAGCCAGGCGTCTATATAGTCAGTATGAGGAAACCGATCTGAGCTCCAGCGAACGAAATGTCCGTTGTCACCCACAGAAAAGTTGTGGAGGTGACAGAAACGGCACCTAATTTAATAAAAGTACTGAAAGTACTGACGGACTAGCGAAATTGATTGATTGATTATTGTATGGTGTTTAACCCTGTTTTCAACATTATTTCAGTTATGCAGCAGTGGACAGTGCACATATCCATGCTTTCCTAGAGTTTCTTTTACCAGTACTCTGCACAATATTCTTTCCAAGCCACTGGCTGCTTTCCCACATTTATATTATAACCATCGTTAAAACGTGAGAGAGAAATGAATCCTGTCACAATGACTATCATCAATCCTCAGAAAGAAATTTGCCGAGTCGGGGATCGAATAATCCAGTTTAACCCTTAACCTGCTAAAAATGTTAAACGAAACTTTCAAGCCGATGAATATTGCTATTTTAAAGTTACATTTTGGAGAAAATAATATATTCTCTTATTGGACAGCGTAGATCAAAGACTAGACTTCATGTCCTGCACGGTCTGATCTTAATCCACGCTCCCCAAAACGTAATTGAGTCGCGGTAGTACTGGTAAAAGAAACTTCAGGAAAGCATGGATAGGTGCTTTGGCCGCCGCAGTATCGCTGAAATAATGTTGAAAATGACATTAAACACCATGCAATCAATTAGTCAATATCCAATAATGCACGGTATTTAACTCTATTTACAAAACAAAAACAAACAAAAAAAAAATACGCCAGTCCAAATTTAAAGCTGTTGCAGACCATAAATTAAAAGTGGCTGAACTGATGAAACCCGATTCCAGAAGGACAGAAAACAATGTGGGAAAAGGAGAAAATGATGTTTACCAGCATTTTCTCCTTTTCCTGCAATGTTTTCAAAGGGATGTTTCCCCATTATTGTTAAAGCTTGGGATTGTTTGGTAAAGGGTTAATATTCAAGACTAGAATAACAGTTTGACATGACAGTTTAACTGTACACAATGATCTAAATAATGAATGACTGAAGGAATGACAAGGGTTCCCTGTCCAGTGAGGGTTAATGTAACTGGGATTTGCTACAAGTTACCTAGGTGTATCTATTAATAGATTCATTCATTATGTTACAGTCGTGTAGGAAAAAGTGATTCTCTGCTTTGCATAGATCACTTAATTTACATATAAATAAGCAAAGATCTTGAACCTTATAAATTACATGTTGGTCAGTTTATTACTTTGTAAGATGACATGTTCAAATTGGAGTGGCAGAGATTTAGTGGTTTTAGACAAAATTGTCATATATAACAGAATTAAGATTTGTAACAGAAAGAAGTATTTTTCTGTGAGGCAGTATTTGGCAACTGTGGGGTTTTTTGTTTACTTTGACTCTAGGTCAATCATGATGCCTATAGACTAGCTACGCTAGTCTAAAAACTCGTATTAGGTACATTGCTGCTTATCTCAGGAGAACGGATAAAGGACAGCAAATTGTTTCAAACGTGGAAAATGTATACAAAGAAAAAAAAATCTAACAACACTGTTTTGCCAGAATCTGTAAAAAATCAATGTTTTCCTCTTCTAAAGAAAGATCTATTAAAAAAAAAAAAGATAAGCAAAAATTCCATCAAAACTACTAAAGATAGCTTCTTTCTCAAAGATCACAGCTGATGCTGTATTTAACAAAAACGAAGCAGCAGCAGGCATGTAGAAAAAACAGGAAAAACAACAGGAAGAACAAAAAGAGAGAAAGAAAACAGAAAAAAAAAATGCAAAAATCAAATACATGCACTCTAAAATTCACGATGTCAATATTCTGTAGTATGTCTTCATCATACTGTAAAACCTCCACTTTGCGACCACACATAGAAACTATTTTATTCCCTAGGGGCAAAGATCTGAATGCAGAACAAACAAATATGTTTACAAAGACTTTTCAGCATTTATTGTGTTATGCATTCGTTGTGTCTTCTGAACAGGTGATATTCGAAAATATGAAAGCAAAATGGGGTATTACTCATACCGAGGTATATCTCCTCGGGAAACTATGTTTTATAGTTGATGATCAACATTTATAGAGTTCTCACATTTGCAAATTCATCTCTAGACAAAGTTGTATATGCAGCCAGTATTTCATTTAAAGTATACCACAAATATAGCTCTACTCAGTGCGAACAGTTAAATCACCATCATGTATCCTAAATAAGTGGTTACATAGGGAATATTTACTATAAAATGTCCATCGTCTGTCCACCAGTTACATTTCCAATCTGTCTTTCCGAATACTTTTCTTTGAGTCTGCCTGTGCACTCACATGTTTGCCTTCCAGTCTGCAATTGTTTTTTGTCCATTTTCAATCATTTTTCAGTTTCTCTCCTCACTTTTGCGCAGCCCCAGTAGTTCTTTATATTATATAGCTAGTCGGAAGCGACGTGGGAATATAAACCATGGGACTCCCGTGTTCAAATTATATCACGGCCAATATTCTGTCCAGCATTTACCCCAAAAAGCATTTGCTGCTGATTAGCTGGTGGTGAAGAAATACCCGTTCCCAAACTACATATCTAGCGCTCGTCCATATTGTCCATATTGAAAAAGTCAGTAGACAAATAACAATCCGGTAGTAACAATTGCAGTTCCCTAAGCTAATTGATTACAAACATAGTGGGAAAGGGAGTAATTTCTCGTTAAGAGCAATTTCTCTTTTCCCACAGTGTTTCCTAAAGTCTTCTGTTGCACACCCGTAAAATCAAGGGTTTGATTGAGACCAAAACAGTTCCCCGACAAGACAGTTCTCCAACACAAGGTTTCGAGATAGTTGCCGGACGCTTTTGAAGATAGTTCCCCAACACTTTTGTTCAATATCAAATGGCAATTACCTTGGTTAAAAATGGTTGATCAAGGATTTTATGGATAAATGGTGTTTTGGGATTGTGATTGACGAGTACATTTGGTCACCATGAGATTGTAGTTTTCTGTGATTGCCATGTGAAATAATTTTCTATATTGTCTATAATTTTCTGTAAGTCATCTTTGTTTGACGAGACAGTTTGATGATTGCAAAATACGAAGCAATATCGAAATATTCTCCAATGATAAACACAAAATATGTAAACAAGAGGACCATGATGGTCCTATATCACTCACCTGAGTACTAAGTAGTACAGGTTAACAATGAAGATAAATACCAAATACTGAAGTTCAAGGCCAAATGATTATGAAAGAGAGACAACTCACAACTTTAACAGAGGTCTAGGCCTTTGGTTACCCAGAAAATTTTCTTATAATTGCACGAAAGATACCTAAGTACAAACGTCTAAGCCCCGCGGCTGGACCTGTAATGATCCCAGGGGCATCTTATGTGCAAAATTTATTGAGGTCCACAAGGTGATGCTTCATGCAAAGTATCATAGCTCTAGGCATTTTGGGTTTAAACATAAAGATTTTTCAGTTTGCATTATATATACATGTAGATGCTACAGAGTAAACCAAGTCAAATACAGCAACTCTAATTGAAGGGCAAATAACTCATGTTGTTTGGGTCTAATAAGACCCATAATCAAAACCCATCTAAGATCTTATGGTCATATAAATTTTTACCAAGTTTGGTACTGATTGGTATATATTTGTAGATGCTAGAGTGTAAAACAAAGTCAAACATGGAAATTTTGTCCAATTCAAGGGCAAATAACTCTGGATGTTCTGGTTCAATTTGACCCATAACTGAACTTTTCCGAGACCTTATGGGAATATATATTTTGACCAAGTTTGGTACTGATTGGTCAATATTTGCAGATGCTAAGAGTGTAAACAAAGTCAAATATGGCAAATTTTCTAATTCAAGGGCAGACAACTCAGACAGTTCTGGTCCAATTAGATCCATAATTGAACTAATCTGAGATCTTATGATCACACACACACTTTGACAATGTTTGGTGCTGATTGAGTAATATTTGTAGATGCTAGAGTGTAAACAAAGTCAGATTCAGTAATTTTTGCAAATTCAAGGGCAAATAACTCCTGATGTTCTGATTGGATTTGATCCAAAATCGAACTCATCCGAGACCTTATGGGCATATACATTGTGGCCAAGTTTGGTACTGATTGGTCAATATTTGTAGATGCTAGAGTGTAAACAAGAAGATTTTTAAAGATTTCCCTCTTTATCTCTATGTGAAATCCGAGAACCGACAACATAGGGCCAATTTCAACAACAGCGCCATAATTTGAAGGATTATGGTAGAGGGCTATTAGATGATGCTACATGCCAAATATGAAAGCTCTAGCCCTTACGGTTTGGGACAAGAAGATTTTTAAAGTTTTTTCTCTGGGTTGCCATGGCAATCAGAGTTCTTCATGGAATTAAAATCTTTGAAGTATTCTGAAAGTGCATCACCTAAGGATCATTTCTGTGAAGTTTCATTGAAATTTGTTGGGCGGTTTCAGAGGAGAAGATTTTTTAAGTAATTGTTCACAGACTGACGGACGGACAGACGGATGGACGGACGGACGGACGCCGGACAACGATCGATCACAATAGCTCACCCTGAGCACTATGTGCTCAGGTGAGCTAAAAAGGGAGGATTATGGACAGATCGTACAAGGTAAAAGTAAAAAAACATTTCACTTAGTTAACCCGTCCCCTTTCTCTCTTGCTCGCTCTAATGTAATTCTAAAAACAAGAGGGCCATGATGGCCCTGTATCGCTCCACTGGCTTATAAATATAAACCATAAATAATAAACATTTCAATGCTGAGCAAAATGGTTTCAAAATGAAGACTTACAAAGTTTTCTCTGTTAAAGCCCATATGAAAGTTGAGACCCGCAGGGCAAAGCCATTTTTGATCCCAGAGCTATTTAATTACTTGAACCCTGGTAGAGGTCCACAAGATAAAGCCATAAAAATAATGTGATTTTCAAGTTTTGTCTATATGAAGCCTCTGTAAAACATAAGACCCCTGATGCAAGGCTAATTTTAAAAAAAAAATCAAAACAGGAAGATTTCTTAAGTTGTCACTATGTAAGCCCATGTAAAACTTGTGACCCCTGCGGTGGGGCCAATTTTGACCCCAGGGCTAAAATTTTGGCCCACTTGGTAGAGGCCCACTAGATATAGCTACATGCAAAATTTGGTAGCTCTAGGCCTTATGGCTAGGTACAGGAAGATTTTTAAAGTTTTCTCAATATAAGCCTATGTAAAACTTGACCCCTGGGGCAGAGCCAATTTTGACCCCAGGGCTAAAATTTTGGCCCACTTGGTAGAGGCCCACTAGATATAGCTACATGCAAAATTTGGTAGCTCTAGGCCTTATGGCTAGGTACAGGAAGATTTTTAAAGTTTTCTCTATATAAGCCTATGTAAAACTTGTGACCCCTGGGGCAGAGCCAATTTTGACCCCAGGGCTATAATTTGAAGAAACTTGATAGAGGTCTACTACATAAAGCTACATGCCAAATTTGGTAGCCCTATGCCTTATGGTTTCCGACAAGAAGATTTTTAAAGATTTCCAATATTTTTCAGTTTTGTTGCCATGGCAACCAGAGTTTTTGAAGGAATCAAATTCTTTCAAGAAATTCTGAAGAGGACCATGGCAGGATCATTTCTGTGAAGTTTCGTGAAAATTGGATGGGTAGTTTCAGAGAAGAAGATGTTTGAAATAAAAGTTAACGCACGGACGGACGGACGCACGACGGACACCGGGCCATGACATTAGCCCGCTGGCCTTCGGCCAGTGGAGCTAACAAAGAAATACACTTAAAACAAAATTATCCAAATAATTTAAAGGAATAACTCCCAAATACTCCCAAAACATAACTGTTTTATTAACTTTCATGCAGGCAAACCAAATTTTTTATAGTCTCTTATTTTCATGACAATCGTGAATCATTGTGAATTCACCCGTCAGAGAATAAGTACCCATCAGTGTATACAGATTTCTTCATCGCAAGGTACAAATAATCCAAACACAATACATTAATTATCCACAAATATTTCCAATTTCACATGATTACCAATCATAATTATCAACAACAGGTTATATCACATGGAACAAATCTTTCCGGGAAGTGTCTCGAAAACAGGTGTCGGGGAACTGCCTTGCTTCCTAGATCTGTCACACATTCCTAGAACCTTCCTTGATAATTTAATATCGCCATTTATAATGCATTATTCAGTAAATTTCAATTTTTGTGACGGCTTAAGTGCCAATTTAAAAGATTCTGTGATTAATACAGTGATGGTTTAGATAAGTAAAGAACCGTCCGACTCAATATCAGTGCGTCGGACTCACGGTCGAATGTGTCCGACTCACGGTCAAAATTGAGTTGTGTGTTTTCAAGCCTTTGGTTTCCCACATATTGACAGTTATCGTAATAATTTTAGTTTAAATTGATAGGAAAATGGTACCAGCAGGTACCCGTGTAGTCTGGAAGCTGAAAACTAAAAAATGTGAGGTAGGCGTAAGCTCACGTTAAAAGGGTGTCCGACTCATGATCAGTTTACCCTAAACTTGTACCAAAGGGCAAAGGTACATGTCACTTATACACGTACATCCGAAGTCGACAAGTAGTTGACACGTGTGTGTGTTTCACGGTCAATCGGGTTCGTTGTTTAAAAATAGAAATCAAGATATCCTATATTCTAACTGGGGTTTATCGATCGAAGATTGTGAACCAATCAAATTTTAGAATGGGCTGAGCAGGTACTTTTCAGAGCGGAAATCAATTTGTCGCTCACCTCACGTTTAAACTGGCAGCCTGTTATCGATCTTCGTATCAACAACAGGTAACACACAATGCTTACAAGTCGAGTTTCTGCCTGGTTCGAGATTTCATGAGATAACACGAGACTTGAAAATTCAAATTGTGATTTTATTTTCGCACATAGATGGACCTTATTGATAGAGATTAAATTCTTCAAGGAGTTAAATAAATTGATCGCTGTCAGAAAAATCTTTGTTTGCCATGAAAATCTTGACCAAAAGATATAATTATTGCTAGATTTTTTAAAAACAAGTAAAGGCGTTCTGTTACGGCCGGTCTGATTGGTGCATTCTGTACATGAAAAAACCAATAGCTGCCCTCGATAAATCGGGTGTTGCCTGTTGTCTATCGGACGGTTACGGGAGATACAATGGGTACCAGTTTACCTCACGTTAACAGGTCATTCGGCATACCTCGGGTGATCCGGTGATCAAATCCCTCGGTTGTATCACGTAGCTTGATATGCACCTACACGGTACATTTCGCACATCTCCGGAAGCACGCCACTTTACCGTTATTGAATGTAAGGCTCCTCTTAAAAAAGAAGACATTAGTAAATTTTCTATCGTTATCTTTCTAAGACTATTTCAGTCGACAAACAGTCTGTATATTCAATTTTTAGCGTAGTTTATCAATTCCATTGGGAGCTTTCATTGACAGATCGATAGAAGTGAATAACTTCACCGTGGTTGTTCATGTCATTGCTAAGTGATCTACAAGGGCGCCGCCATGTTAAGATCATGTGATTGGTAGTTCAAAATGGAAGCCTCCTTTATACGCATGAGGTTAGATGTAGCTACGGAATCGGCTGAGTTGTGACGAGTGGTTAACAGGTAAAATATGTTGTAAAAGTATTTATATAAGCACAAAATACCAATGCTGATTGCTTTCCTGGGATGCATGAAAAATGACTGAAGACATTTAGTTTATCAGTAACGAAAACATTGAAAAAATATGAAGTTTTAAATTCCTACTGCACAAATTGACTACAGGAATTCCATTTTGTCTAAAAATAGACAGACCAGCATGTGATTGTAGTTTTATTGAAATCGCAGCGCAAATATTTGACTGGTAAGTGGTCAGTGACAAACAGTTTGATAGCTTGTCTTGTTTGACCCAGGGATTGTATAATACGTGTAATATACGATCCCTGTTTGACCATAAGTTTTGGGACACCTAGGAAAATAATTATTTTTCGTCGACCTAAATATTGGGACATCTAAAAAATTAATTATTTTTTACTGTCCCAAAATTTAAGCAAAATACTGTAATGTTAATTTAGTAAATAATCATGAAATTTGGTAAGATCATACAAACCTGACTAGCAACAACTCCCCCCCCCCCCACGCCCCTCGCCCTTGATGTGAATTTTTAAAACAATACAGTTGTTGAAAATAATAAAAAATGAGTGCAAAACAGGTTGATGCTTTATACTAAGCAAGTCATCACATTATTCTGGATCCATAAAATTCATTTTTGTTAAACAACTAATTGAATTATGAGGTAGACTGTCATTTGAGATGCAGAATGACCAATAGCAAAAAGAAACAAAGACATTTGGGGAAGAAAAACAAACTCCTTTGTCTGAATATATGGCTGACATTACCTCTCTCCACAGACTGGACAAGAATTTGTGATCCTCCAATTTACCACTGGCCATACTCATTTGTTCCATCAGATCAGCATAGGCATCAAACTTTTCTTTATTCCCAGGCAAGATGTGGCTCATTTTTGTTCTCATGAACTGGGCTTGCATCATAAGTAAGCCTTTACCTAGGTCTGCTTGCATCATCTGACTTATGTTGTGTTGAACGTCTACAAAAAATAATGCCTCTATCATTTCTGTTAATCGTTCATTGCCGAGCCTCAGTGGTGAAAAAATAGCATACAGCACTTGAGAAAGGGTGTTGCTGGTTCCCATCCCAAGCTCAGCCTATTTCTCTCTGAGGATGGATGATAATAGATGTTGTGACAGGATTCAATCCCCTCTCACTGCTTATCTTTGTTTCAACAATGGTTATGTGGAAAACCAGCCAGTGGCTTGGGAAGAACAATGTGCAAAGCACTGGTGAAGGAAACTCCAGAAAAGCATGGATAGGTCCATCTGGCCGCAATATAATGAAATATTGCTGAACACTGCATTAAGCACCATACAATCAATTAACTGTTTACCACACGACAAACTTTTACCCTTGTCCAAATAGAAAGCTTTTGCAGACGACACAATAAATGTTACTCAAAATCTGACATTTAAATTTGAAAGGTAAGAAAACATTGTGGGAAAAGGAGAAAATGCTGGTTACCAGCATTTTCTCCTTTTCCCACAATGTTTTCAAAAGGCTTCTTCCTCAGGGTCATTAAAAGTTGGGACTGTGTGGTAAAGGGTTAATCATCAATCAACCTCAGAGGCCCTTGTACTGATGAAATCCTGGAAACACAATTTGTAATTACAAAAATTGTTTATTTTCTAAATTGATTTAACCCTTTATTGAATAGTCCCATGTTTTATCCATTCACTGCAAATGCTTTCAATTTGAACAAGTCGTGTGGTCAAGAGTAACTCTTTACAAAACAGCAAAATTTTAGACTGGTCCAAATTGAAAGCATTTGCAGACGACAAATTAAGAGTAGCTTAAATGGTGATTTATGTATTAGAAAGGGTAGAAAACATTGTTGGAAAAGGAGAAAATGCTGGTTACCAGCATTTTCTCCTTTTCCCACAATGTTTTCAAAAGGGTTCTTCCTCAGGGTCGTTAAAAGTCGGGATAGTGTTGTAAAGGGTTAAAGTTTGCTTGAAGCCATGAAAATGCTCCTTCGCTGAAATGCTTTCAAAACCTGTCAAAAGTGAATTAATAATAACTAGTATTTGCAGAAGTTTAAAGATGATGAATAGCCAGTGTTCTGCTCATGATTGCTCATCATAAATTTGCAGAAATAGGGGACTTGTTCGAAATAAGAGAGCACAAATATACTCAAGACAAATTATTATCCCTTTACAACACAATCCCAACTTATAATGACCTTGAGAAAGAAGCCTTTTAAAAACATTTTGGGAAAAGAAGACAATGCTGGTAACCAGCGTTTTCTCCTTTTTCCACAATGTTTTCCATCCCATCAAGGACAATTTCGTCATTTGGGTCACCCTTAATTTGTCATCTGCAAATGCTTCCAATTCAGACAAATTTACATTTTTGTCATTTGATAAGGAGTTCAGTAATTTTAAAAGGGACCATGTCCCATCTGAGTGCACTGTGTTGGGATATTTTTCTTATTCCTTTGGGAACTGTTCCAGAATCTCTCCCTTGGCAGAACATTAACAACCAATGACTTACTTGTGTCTTTGTCCACTCCACTCTTGTCTCCACTGAGTATTGATACAGATGTTATGGTCTGTTGTGTTTGTATCATGCTATCTGACTCTCGCCTTTTCTCTTTTCTCGTCTTTGAGCTTGGAGTTCTTTTTTCGCTAGATTTCTTTAAAGTAGGCTTTACAGAACTTTTATCAGTAGGATTACCTGAAGTTCTTTCAACAAGTTGCATTTCTTTTCTATCTTCTGAATTTTTCTTTCTTTGTGATTCCTTTCTACCACATTTATCCTTAGTTTCAGCTTTTATCTCTGTCTTTTTAACCATAGATTCCTCTTTCTGTGTTTTCTTTCCTTTGTTGGATTCAAGATCTACTTGCCTTGTATGAGAATCAGGTAACTTATGTGTAAGATCCCTATTAACTAAAGGTAAACCAAATTCTTCTACAATTCTGTTATCGTGGGCTATATCAGTCTTTTTTGCTTTTAAAAACTGCGCAAACATATGTTGTTTTTCTGACAGACCCAACATTTCAGTTAATCTTCTCTCTTTTTCAGTCCATGAAAACCTCTTCTGAATCGATTTTAAATTTCCAAGGCTTTGATTAACATGTCCTAAATTTATTACTTTGGTGATTTTGTCTTTGTGCTGCTTCTTTTCCTCCTCTGTTGTTGCAATCTTTGGATAGGAACATTTGTCAGGATCATGTACACATTCATCCTCCTGTATGATCAACTGTTTCCCATCTTCTTTAACTATTTCATCGTGAAGATGTCCCCTGGGCTTTGTTTTCCTTTCTCCTATATTTGTAGAGTCTTTAGGCTTCATGGCATGCACATCAGCTGGAAAGATACAAATGAACAGTGATAGTTTTCTCATCTCTTTACAGGAATATTTCAGTCACCTATATGAGCCATGCTCTGTGAAAAGGGGGCTTAACTCTTTACCAAACAACAAAATCTTGGACTCGACCAAACTGAAAACAAAGATGACAATTTAAATGTGGCCAAAATGACAAAATATATCCATGATAGGTTAGAAAACATTGTGGGAAAAGGAGAAAATGCTGGTTACCAGCATTTTCTCCTTTTCCAACAATGTTTTCAAAAGCCTTCTCTTTCAGGATAGTTAAAAGTGGGGATTCTGAGGTAAAGGGTTAATGTATCTGCAAAAAGTGTCGATTCATGTCAGCCTGTGCAGTCCGCGCAGGCTGACATGAATCAAAACTTTTTGCTATGGGTCAATTTCTTGTAATGTATGTCAAAAGACAAGTTTACCTAATGATTCAGTCAGGCCTTAGACAAAATGGATTTTATGGATCCATAATTATGTAAATACTCGCTTGGTATAGTATATCACAGGTGCATTAATCCCCATTTTTCCAGACAATATGCTCATATAATTATAATTATCACTTTTTACTCACCCATTTTGACCCTAGAAATGGATTACAGTTTGAAAGGAAAACATATTGGAAACAAGAGGGCCATGATGGCCCTGTATCGCTCCACTGGCTTATAAACATAAACCATATAGAGAAGTCTTCACTATATAAGCCCTTATAAAACTTTGACCCCAGGGCTACAGTCGGACTAAATGGGGAATATGTGTATTAGAAGAATAACATGCCAAATTTGGGAGTTCTTGGCCTTATGGCTAGTAACAAGACGGTTTCTGAAGTTTTCACTCCATAAACCCATGTAAAACTTGTGACCCCTGGTGCAGGGCCAAACTTGATCCTAGGCCTGTAACTTGGGCCCTCTTTGTAGTTGTCCACTAGATAATGCTATAATTATGCAAAATTTGGTAGCCCTAAGCCTTATGGCTATGTACACCAAGATTTAAAGGTTTTCCCTATATAAGCCCATGTAAATCTTGTGAACCTCCCCCCCCCCCCACCAAGCATGAGGCCAAATTGACCCCAGGACTGTAATTTGGGCACTTTTGGTAGACCCCCACTAGATCAAGCTAAATCCAAAATTTGGTAGCTCTAGGCCTTATGGCTAGGTACAGGAAGATTTTTAAAGTTTTCTCTATATAAGCCTATGTAAAACTTGTGACCCCTGGGGCAGAACCAATTTTGACCCCAGGGCTATAATTTCAAGAAACATGATAGAGGTCTACTACATAAAGCTACATGCCAAATTTGGTAGCCCTAGGCCTTATGGTTTCAGACAAGAAGATTTTTAAAGATTTCCAATATTTTTCAGTTTTGTTGCCATGGCAACCAGAGTTTTTGAAGGAATCAAATTCTTTCACGAAATTCTGAAGAGGACCATGGCAGGATCATTTCTGTGAAGTTTCGTGAAAATTGGATGGGTAGTTTCAGAGAAGAAGATGTTTGAAATAAAAGTTAACGCACGCACGCACGCACGCACGCATGCACGGACGGACGGACGTACGACGGACACCGGGCCATGACATAAGCCCGCTGGCCTTCGGCCAGTGGAGCTAAAAAGAGAACGACACTGGTAACCAGCGTTTTCTCATTTTCTTACAATGTTTTCAAAAGACTTCCTCTTCAAGGTCATTAGAACAGATAGTTGTTTGGTAGAGAGCTGAAACATTTTCAATTGCTTCTCAACATTTCAGAGTCACATCACTTTTACCACTAAGTGGAAGGTTTAACCCTTTCCCAAACAACAAATTTTGGACTGGTCCAAATTGAAAGAGTTTGCAGAAGACAATTTTAAATTTGATGAAAATGGCATAAAGGTCTCAAAAAGGGTAGAAAACACTGTGGAAAAAGGAGAAATTGCTCATTACGAGCAATTTCTCCTTTTCCCACAGTGCTTTCAAAAGACTTGTACTGCAGACATGTGAAAACCAGGGCTTGTTTGGGAAAGGGTTAAAAATAGGCCGTATACTATTAAAGGGGGCTATTCACATTTTTATAGGCACATCAAACTTCAAAACAATTTCATCACTAATTTAGTAAGGTTGCAGACGGCAAACCATCCATAAATAAGATAGTCTAAAAAAACTGAAGGGCAATAAAACCAGAGCACCATCATGGCCCTGTATCACTCCACTGCCTTTTAAACATATAGAATCAATAGATTTTTTGAAGTTTCCACTATTTGAGCCCATGTAAAACTTGTGACCCCCAAATTTGGTAGGCCTAGACCTTACAGTTAGGATCAAAAGATTTTTTGAAGTTGTCACTATTTGAGCCCATGTAAAACTTGTGACACCCCCCCCCCCCCGACAGGACCAATTTTGATCCCAGGACTATAATTCCAAGGAATTTGGTAGAGGTCTATTAGATGAAACTACATGCCAAATTTCGTAGCCCTTGGTCTTATGGTTTCGGACAAGAAGATTTTTAAAGATTTTCAATATTTTTCAGTTTTGTAGCCATGGCAACCACAGTTTTCATTGAAATCAAATTCTTTGAAAGAATTCTGAAGAGGGCCATGGTAGGATCATTTCTGTGAAGTTTCATCAATATTGGATGGGTAGTTTCAGAGAAGAAGATGATAAAAATAAAAGTTAACACACCCAAGGATGCACAACAGACACCAGGCCATGACATAAGCCCGCTTGCCTTCAGCCAGTGGAGCTAAAAATTAAATTGTAATTCCTTAGAGAGATACATAGCCTCTTAATCCTTCACCTAACAATCCTGTTTTCACTACCTGGGGAAAAGGCCTTTTGAAAACATTGCTGGTTACCAGTATTTTCTCCCTTTCCAACGTTTCCTACCCTGTCAAAGAACTTCAGTTCACTTATATCCCTTTCAGATTTGTTGCAAGCAGATGTTCACAATTTGGAAGAGTCTAAAAATTTGTTGTTTGAGAAAGGGTTAAGCAAAACAACCAGTATATATTTAGAGGTCTGAATGACACCTTTTCACTGAATGTAACTGAGCAGTTTCTTTACCCTTGCAAAGCAAACTAGAGCTATCACTAAAAGTGATCATACCCCCCCACCAGCTCCTTGTCACAAAACAGCTCTTTGTCACAGAATGCAGAATGGTTTCGTAAAAAAATAAGAGTTGAAAAAAACAGTGGGAAAAGAGTTATGGTACTTGTAAACTGCGCTTCTCATTAATGTAGTCTATCTGTATATGAAGTTTGATGTCACTAGCTTAAATGATTCAGAAGTTATGCCCCGGACAAATATCCAAAGTTAAAACTTACAAAGGGCAATAACTCAAAAAACAAGAGGGCCATGATGGCCCTGTATCGCTCCACTGGCTTATAAATATAAACCATGAAGAGAAGTCTTCACTATATAAGCCCTTATAAAACTTTGACCCCAGGGCTACAGTCGAACTAAATGGGGAATATGTGCATTAGAAGAATAACATGCCAAATTTGGGAGTTCTTGGCCTTATGGCTAGTAACAAGACGGTTTCTGAAGTTTTCACTCCATAAACCCATGCAAAACTTGTGACCTCTGGTGCAGGGCCAAAATTGATCCTAGGGCTGTAACTTGGGCCCTCTTTGTAGTTGTCCACTAGATAATGCTATAATTATGCAAAATTTGGTAGCCTAAGCCTTATGGCTATGTACACCAAGATTTAAAAGTTTTCCCTACGTAAGCCTATGTAAATCTTGTTAACCCCCCCCCCCCCCCCAAGCATGAGGCCAAATTGACCCCAGGACTATAATTTGGGCACTTTTGGTAGACCCCAACTAAATCAAGTTAAATGCAAAATTTGGTAGCTCTAGGCCTTATGGCTAGGTACAGGAAGATTTTTAAAGTTTTCTCTATATAAGCCTATGTAAAACTTGTGACCCCTGGGGCAGAGCCAATTTTGACCCCAGGGCTATAATTTCAAGAAACATGATAGAGGTCTACTACATAAAGCTACATGCCAAATTTGGTAGCCCTATGCCTTATGGTTTCAGACAAGAAGATTTTTAAAGTTTTCTCTATATAAGCCTATGTAAAACTTGTGACCCCTGGGGCAGAGCCAATTTTGACCCCAGGGCTATAATTTCAAGAAACATGATAGAGGTCTACTACATAAAGCTACATGCCAAATTTGGTAGCCCTATGCCTTATGGTTTCAGACAAGAAGATTTTTAAAGATTTCCAATATTTTTCAGTTTTGTTGCCATGGCAACCAGAGTTTTTGAAGGAATCAAATTCTTTCAAGAAATCTGAAGAGGACCATGGCAGGATCATTTCTGTGAAGTTTCGTGAAAATTGGATGGGTAGTTTCAGAGAAGAAGATGTTTGAAATAAAAGTTAACGCACGGACGGACGGACGGACGGACGGACGCACGACGGACACCGAGCCATGACATAAGCCCGCTGGCCTTTGGCCAGTGGAGCTAATAAATCGAATAGAGTTATGGTTCTTGTACACTGCACTTCGCCTTATAGTGATCTATCTGTGTGTGAAGTTTGAAGTCATATGCTTCTATACTTTGGAAGTTATGCCCTGGACAAAAATCCAAAGTTAAAATTTACAAAGGGCAATAACTTGAAAAATAAATAAAATAGAGTTACTGTTCTTGTACACTGCACTTCTCCTTAATGTGATCTAACTTTGTGTGAAGTTTGAAGTTCCTAGCTTCTATACTTTGGAAGTTATGCCCTGGACAAAAATCCATAGTTAAAATTCACAAAGAGCAACAAGCTTAAGGGGAGATAATTCAGCAACCAATGGCAGCAAGGTCATGAAAATTGCACATGCACAATTTCATATGTACCCAAACATTATGTGTAAATTTCAGTGTAGTACTTGAAAAACTGTAGGAAAAAAATCTCCAGACAAAACTGTGTCTACAGACAGATGGATGCACGGACAGACGGACAGACAGCCATAGCGATTCCAGTATATCCCCCTCCACTTCGTTGTGGGGGGTATAAATATAATTAGTAAAAAACAATCTAAATATGTCCCTTTAACTCTTTGACTGCTAAGTGCGACTTACTGACCTTTAGCGGACACTGTAGATCAAGATCAGACTGCAAAGAATGTGCCGTCTTGCGGACACTGTAGATCAAGATCAGACTGCAAAGAATGTGCCGTCTGATCTTGAATCTTCACTGTCTGGTAAGGAGATTTTTTCTCTGAAGAATAAGTTCAAAACATCATTACTTGGGTTTTTACTATCAGCTTTAAAATTTCATTCACCTTACTCAGCAGGATAAAGGTTAATTCTTCCCCAAATGACAAAATTGTGAACTTGTCCAAATGCAAAGCATTTGAAGACAAGGAATTCAATATTGCTCAAATAACTGGATTTGTCTGTGCAAGGGTAGCAAACATGATGAGAAAGGGAGATAATGCCGATTACCAGCATTTTCTCCTTTTCCCTAAATATTTTGAAAAGTGTTCATCTTAGGGTTATTAACCCATTCCCAAACGACAAATTTTGAGACTGGTCCAAATTGAAAGAGTTTGCAAACGACAATTTTAAATTTGATGAAAATGGCAGAAGGTTATCAAAAAGGGTAGAAAACACTGTGGGAAAAGGAGAAATTGCTCATTTCTCCTTTTCCCACAGTGTTTTCCAAAGACATGTACTGCAGACACGTGAAAACCAGGGCTTGTTTGGGAAAGGGTTAAGGTACTTGGGATTATTTGGTAAAGCTAAAACTATTTATACAATAAAAGAACTAAACTTTTTTTTACCTTTTGCCTTGCACTGACTCCCTCCCTGCTGAGTTCTTTTTTCTTCTATCTGATCGAACAGCTCTAGAATCTCCTTATTGGACTCTGCTATATCTGTAAGGCACTTCTGCTGTTCAGGGGTCTACAGGAATTGGTAAATCATAATATCTCACAACTCTTTAGATCTACAAGACTATACAAAATCTAGACTTGTCCAAATTGACAGCATTTGCAGATGAGAAATTCAAACTACAGAGTGACTCCAATGATTGGATTTCTCTCTGAAAGGTTACAAAATATTGTGGAAAAAAGAGGAAAATACTGGTAAGATCTACAGGCATTTTCTCCTTTTTTAACAAAGTTTTCAAAGGTTATCTTCTTCAGATTGTGTGGTGAGGGTTATTTACCATTGTTCATCTGTTTGGTTTTTATTAATATTGAAGTTTAGTATCATTTTAACAGCTGAGGTCATATCACAGCGGTCAGTGCACCTATGCATGTGTTTCCTGGCTTTCTCACACCAGTACAGACACAACTTTCTTTCCAAGTCACTGACTACTTTTCTCATGTGCATCAGAGATGAGAGGTGAAAAATCACAGGAAAGCAAGTTTTGCCTCACCCCGGTATCTAAGTCTCAACCACCAGGTCAAGAGTCAGATATGCTTACCACTGAGCTAGTTCTTTACCACAAAACCCCATGTTATAACAACCCTGTACTAAAAGGCTTTTGAGAACTATGCTTTCTACCCTTTCAAAGACAGTTCTATATCATTTGAGCCATATTACATTTGTCATCTGCAAATGCTTGAATCACAGGGTAGTCTAAAACTTTGTTGTATGGTAAAAAGTTAACCTTTTACTACACACTCCCAAGTTTTAAAGACCCTGAGGAAGTAGACTTTGGAAACCAGCATTTTTTCCTTTTCCCATAATGTTTTCTACCCATCCAAAGACAAATTTTAATTCTTTAGTCACATTTATTTTGTAGTCTACAGTTGCTTTCAATTTGGATATGTCTAAAATTTGTTTGTTTGGTAGAGTTAGCCCTTAATGCCCCTTTCACAACCACTGGTGCTTTTATGGCAAGTGTAGATCAAGATCACAAAAACATGCAGTCTGATCTTTAGTCTACAATGTCCACTATGCTGAAACACCATAGACTTTACCCATCATTGTTATTGTGATTATCTTGGTCTTATTTCTATACTTAAAATGTCTGTTGGGTTTATTCGGTGCTCCAAGGGTTAAAATGAAAAACACTGCAAGAAAAATTAACATCAAATACAGAAATTCATCATATGAAGTAAAATCAAATGCAACCACCTACACTAAAGGAGGCATACGGCACATTTCATTTTCATGCCGTGTATCATAAGTATATTCAATTTAGCTTTCATTTCTCATTTGTTATTCTTGTTACAGGTTAGATAACTCCTTACCAAATGATAAAATTTTAGACCAATCCAAATTGAAAGCTTTAGCAGACGACAAAATAAATGTGTCTCAAATATTGAAATTTGTTATGGGAAGAGTAGAAACATTCTGGGAAAAGGAGAAAAGGCTGGTTACCAGCATTTTCTCTTTTTCCCACAATGTCTTCAAACGCCTCTTTCCTCTGGGTCGTTAAAACTCAGGATTGTGTGGTAAAGGGTTAACATTTTGTCTATGTTACAAGCACCATGTAATATATCCTGAAGATATTGCACTGTCTCGCAAGACTAGTTCACTTCTTGCCAAGTTATGCACAAAAATGGTCAAAGAGAGATAACTCTATCTGAGTGGCAATAATGAGTATTGGGATTTGCAGAACCATGTCAATCCTGTGATGGACCTGAACCTTATCAATAAGATTAAATATAAGACTGGTAATATTGGAATGAACTTGAAGTGTACTGAAGACATTCTGAACTGGGGTATGGAAAAACCTGAACATACCAATCCTAATAAGCAGGACCATGGAAAATTCAGAAGAGGATCTAAAGCTTATCAAAAGAATTAAATATCGTATACTAGAAACATTTGAATAAACATCTATCATCTTGAAAATACATGTGAGTCATGCTCTGTGAAAAGGGGGCTTAATGCATCTGCAAAAAGAAGTATCAACCCAGGTCAGCCTGCGCAGTCCAGTGGACTGCGCCAGAACTTTTCGCTATTGGTCGATTTTCTGTATGTCCATGGACCAGTCTACCTCATGATTCAGTTGGTTGTTCAACAAGATGGATTTTACACATCCATAATCATGTGATGTTTTGCTTGGTATAATAAATCATAGAGATACATCAAGCCCGCTTTTGCCAGGGTGTGACTCATATACTGGAAAATCAAATACAATGTAACTGGTACGAGCCCTAATGAGCAAATACAGGGCCTTGCAGGACTACAGTATAATAGTAAAAATCAACCCTTACAAAAAAAGATTAACTCTTTACCACACAATCCTGAGTTTTACCGACCCTAATAAAGAAAGCTTTTGAAAACATTGTGGGAAACGGAGAAAATGCTGGTAACCAGCATTTTCTCCTTTTCCCACAATGTTTTCTATCCTTTCACATGTAAATCTGACCATCCAATCAATATCAAATTTGTCGTCTGCCAATGCTTTCAATTTGGACCAATCTAAAATGTTGTCGTTTGGTATAGAGTTAAATATCAGACTTTGGAAACATCAGATTGTACACAAACAGTATAGAAAAGATCTAATATTTGAGTATGGAAAAACCAGAGAGAGTCATTCAACTAGAAAGTACTATTATGCAATTTAAAAACTATAGGAAAATATAGAATAGACCTAAACTTTATCAAAACAAGAGGGCCATCTAAAGCGCTCATCTGACTAAAGTCTTCTGGGATTGATAAGGCTAAAGTGATCCTGGTTGCAGTGATGTAAAACACGTATTAAGTCTTATCGACCTACTTTTTTACCAAATTGACCGACTATTTTTCAACTTCAGTGTCAGAGATGTCATCAAGATGACTATTCTAACAATGTTTCATGAGTAACTATCAGATAGAAAGTGTAGCCTGTAGAATGCAAACAAGAATTTTCTTGATTTGTCCAGAGACCTACTTTTTGACCCAACATGACCTAAATTTGGACTTGTATTATCACTAAGACAAAATGTTCTGACTAACCTTCATAAGTATGGGTCGGAAAATAAGGTTTTTCTAAGATTTGTCCCAATGACCTACTTTTTTACCTGACATGACCCAATTTTGAACTTGTGCTAGATGTCATTCTGACCAAGTTTCATGAGTATTGGGCTAAAAATGTGGCCTCTAAAGTGCACACAATGCTTTTCTAAGATATGGCCCAGTGACCTACTTTTTGACTCTATATGACCCAATTTCTAACTTGTCCAAGATATTATTATGTACTATTTTTATATACTATTTTTCATGAGTATCCGGCTGAAAATGTGGCCCCAACAGTGCACACAAAATTTTTCCAAGATTTGGGCCTGTGACTAACTTTTTGACTCTGTGACCCAGTTTCCAACTTGTCCAAGATATTACCAAGACAAACATTCTGACCAACTTTCATTAAGTACATGTATATATGTAAATTTCAATATTTTATTAAGACATACATAATGTGGCCTTTAAAGCCCACAGGATTTTCCTATGATTTGGCCCAGTGAACTACTTTTTCACCTGAAATGACCCAATTTCGAGATTTTATCAAGACATACATTCTGATCAAGTTTCATGAGTATCTGAAAGAAAATGTGGCCTCTAGCGTGCAAGGTAATTTTTGACAATGGACAATGCATTTAGTAGAATTAGATCTTTTCAAGATGATATATTATGTTCATAGCAATGTTTCCAAGGTCTAATGTTGGATCTTTCTATTGATCAATAAAGGTTTAGTTCCATTTCCCAGCTTGTCCACCCACCTTCAAGTCCAAACATTTTCAAGTAAATTTTTTTTTTCTTATTTCCTGGTGATTGACAAAACTTTTGCAGTTGGCTCCTAAGCATTCCGATATTTCAAAAGTCTGATACTTGATCTTTTGATAGTCTAGGCCCATTTCTCAATTAGACAGTGTGTAGAGGATCTGCTCTGGATTTTTCATATTTAAATATTGGATCTTTTTCCAGTATTTCCATTTGCATTTAACCCTTAGGCTGCTAAGCATGACTCACAGAGCTTTTGCAGACAGTGTAGATCACGATCAGACTGCAAAGAACATGCAGTCTGATCTTGGATCTACACTGTCTGATAAGGAGATATTTCTTTCTCCAACCCTAATAACTTTGAAATACGAATATTTTTGTTTTACAATTGGCTTGAAATTTTCATTTAAGTTATTTAGCAGGATGAGGGTTAAGTCCATTCCGGTCAGTTCCGGTATGTTTTGGTCGATTCCGGTATTTCCACAGCACCAACATGCAGGATCTTAGAAATATCTTACTAGCGTTTTACCGGTGGAGTCCATTTTCTGTAATGATAGGTTATCTGTCACGTGTATCCTAGTAATTCTTCTTAATTCCTTCTATACAAAAGAACGGGGGGGGGGGGGGGGGGAGAGAAAAAAAAGTTTGTATTTGTTGCAACAACTTTTAATGAAGCCAAACCAGCCAAAGAACCTTTGCTTCAAAATCTGATAAACGAGTCATCTTCTCGCAAAGAAAAGTGGCCTAAAAACACAACAACATTTCGCCATTAATGTCCGAATGTTAAACTAAAATCACAATAAGAATAATTATTAGATCCAGCACCAAGTTCTTCGCGATATATAAGAGATAGCCTCTAAAAGTAAACCGAAAGTTGGATCAGTTCGATACAGTAGGGTTTTCCGCCGGCTGGTTTCCTATATAAGACTTCTAGAATACTGCAGTACTCTTTCTTATGGTCAAACAAGCCGGAAAGCACGGAAATATACTTCTATTGTTTTTCCGATATATCGATACATTTTCGAAGTGTGCAAAACATAAAGTCAATATCAACGTAAAATAATGGTCAGCCTAGCACTTAAATGCATTTACAAACGTGGAAAAAAATTAATCTTAGCTATAAATCCATGCAAATAACTGGTAATCAGATGCCTCGGTAGCGCAGTAGGTAGCGCGTCAGTCTCATAATCACATGAAATCAGAGCAATCTGAAGGTCGTGAGTTCGATCCTCACCCGGGGCAAGTATTTTTTCTTCTTTCACATTTTAATTTTTCGGTTTCCAGCAAAAACCTTTTTAAATGTGATTTCGTCGCAACACTAAACAACAAAACACTCAAAATACGCCCTAACAACATTCCTTCATATTCTTACAATACTTTCCACTCAAAAAAAAAGTCTTCAGGACTGCAAAAAAAAAAAAAAACAGTTGATTAGGTGATTGCTTTGAAGATCTTTGTCTAAAATAATTACCTGTATTAGCAGAGCTTGTTTAATATTTCAATTAAATTCAGTATATAATGTGAAGTATCAAACAAGAAAAAATAAATATTTATTGATAATTTACAAGGAAAAAAAAAAAAAAAAAATGGTCACAATGGAAAAGTAAATGGAACTTTTAATAGACAAATTCGAAACAGATTTAAGTATGAATCTAAGACTCACAGTGAGAAAGAATAGTCACAATATCACGTGCATCTCATCTGTAATGTAGTTAAGACTCTATTTTAGTACAACTTTGGTAAACCATACATGGAAAATTTTCATTAAAAGGTAACTTCTGATTGTCTTGAAAATTCATGGTCTCGCTTTTGCAAACTTCCCAGCTCAGGATCGTCCCCTGCTTTGCGAAGAGAAATAAACAGTTCATTGTAACCGGGAGTTATCTCCCTTGAATGAGAAAACTGCTTACAATAACCTAGGACATGAAGTGTAGTATAACAAGTTGTGGATCAGAAACCAGACTATACAGAGCATGTTCTGTGCAGTATAATCTTGATCTACGCTGATCTCAAAGAGTAACAAAATAATAAAAAAAGAACTCAGATAATGTAAGTTCATCATAATTTAACCCTTTACCACACAATCCCGACTTTTAACGACCGTGACAACGAACCTTTTGAAAACATTGTAGGAAAAGGAGACAATGCTGGTAACCAGCATTTTCTCCTTTTCCCACTATGTTTTCTATCCCTCCCAAAAATTTTCAGTCACATTTATTTTGTCATCTGCAAATGCTTTCAATTTGGATGAGACTAAAATTTTGTCGTTTGGTAAAAAGTTAACCTGTAGATTGGTACAAGTCCGTCCGATCTGAGCAGTGCACTCAAAACTATATGTACTACTTTCGCAAAAAAAAAATCAAGTCCGATTGAGGAAAGCAGACTACTCAATAAGAAAATATCACAGCAATAAGACTAGCCTGGGTTCCAGTCCGATCATTACTACGCCCCCCTCCCCCTTTCAATACATTCGGACGTTACTTTGTCAAAAATGACGCCTCATTGTTGACAAAGTAACGTCCAATATAAAAAAGGGGAGAAATGATCGGACTGGAACCCAGGCCACGATAAGACATGTACAAAGGTCGTAACAACATAGGCATTTTTTTTTTATTTTTTTCTCCTTCATCCAAATTGTATATTTCATTTAGAATATTCATGTAAATGAGTTTATCAGGTATTTATGAACTAATCTCGATCTCACGCTGATATAGTTACTTTTTCACAAGAATTAGTCCTTCAGCGCCACATAGGTAAATTCGGCCTCTTTCAACGGCTGCAATATAAAAATCCACTGAATTTCAGTTTTCTATTTTTTGAGCAAGAATACACAAGCAGGCAGTATAGGTCCAAGATTAGGCTGCGCGTTTTGTGCTATCTGATCTTGGTTTTTGCCTTATACAAACACCTTTGTTTTAGCCTTTGGCAACTTGAAAGGGTTATTTTCGTCCCGCATTCTCTCATTTTCCCACCATCCTTTCCACCTTTTCATGGACAGAGTTCGTAATACTCTGTCGTCTGCTATTACTTTGTCAATTGCAAATACTTTTAATTTGGATAGATCTAAAATTCTGCTGTTTGCTGGTAAAGATTTAACTCAGTGAATACACGTAATTAAGAAATACGAACCTTCATCTCTAGACAATGTGGCATTGCTTTTTGTGCACGTATCAACAACTGCGTCAAGAGTACGTCTTGTAGATGTGTTAGGCCCATTATTTATTGTCCCCGCTGTTTTGCACGATCCGTCGTACTTATCCGCAGGAGCTGATTGCGATATATAGGTCAACACAACTCTCTGACCAGTCCCACCGAGACCTGTGTCTGAAGCACTCGTCATAACTCGGCCGATTCGGTACCTACACCTAACTGGATCACGCGAGATATGCCGAATATATCTGAAGGTCAAAGCCATATTGGGTGCTAGTACCTAGAAATGATGTCTAACACTATTCATGGCTCGCTCAGTAAATCGCTTTTGTTCAGTTTCCAAGCTTAAAAGAATTTGGCTGTCACACGCAACTGGACGATGTAGATCAAGATCAGACTGCCAAATGGCATGCCGGGTCAGTAGAAATCAAGATCAGACTTCACAGAAGGTGCAGTCTGGTTGTGGACTCACACTTTCCTTTAGTGGGTGTACACTGTCCCTTTTATGTGAAATTTCAAATTCTGAAATTAGCTCTTTCCTAGGCGGAAACATTTTTTTAGCGAACGTCATAAATCGAAATGAGACAGCACCAGTTTGTTCTAAACTGTCCGATTCAAGCTTATTTATCCCTTTACCACACAATCCCGAGTTTTAACGACCCTGAGAAAGAGGCATTTTCAAATTTGAAAACATTGTGGGAAAAGGAGAAAATGCTGATAACCAGCATTTTCTCCTTTTCCCACAATGTTTTCTGTCCTTTTACAGACGAATTTCATTATATGATCCGTATCTAATTTGTCGTCTGCAAATGCTTTCAATTTGGACAAGTGTAAAATTTTTTCAAGTGGTAAAGGGTTAAAACAGAATCTGTCCTAGCCTCGGGTCGAGTGTACATACTTAACCCTTAACTCTTTACCAAACGACATAATTTTAGACTTGTCCAAATTGAAAGTATTTGCAGACGACAAAATAAATGTGACTCAAAAAGTGAAATTTGTTTTGGGAAGGTTAGAAAACATTGTGGGAAAAGGAGAAAATGCTGGTTACCAGCATTTTCTTCTTTTCCCACAATATTTTCAAACTCCTTCTTCTTTAGGGTTGTTAAAACCCGTGATTGTGTGGTAAAGAGTTAAAGCGCCGAATAAACCCAAAGGACACTTTTATTCTAGAATAAATCCAGGGTAATAACAATTTAGTGGGTGCTTTCTGTCTGTAGTGTTTTAGCAAAGTTGACAGTGTAGATCAAAGATTAGACTGCACATTTTGTGCATTCTGATCTTGATCTACACTGGCCGCAAAGGCAACTATAGTTGTGAAAGGCGCTCAAAGGGATAACACTGCAAGAGTTATCTGAAGAGACGAAGTTCTGGCATTCTTTTAACCCTTGTGCCGCGAAGCGCGACTCATTGGCCTTTTGCAGACAATGTAGACCAAGATCAGACTGAACAGAACGTGCAGTCTGATCTTGGATCTTGGTTCTTGGATCTACACTTTCCTCCAAAAAATAATTAGCTTTGAAATAATCAAATTCAGTTATTATCGACTTGATTTTTTTTTCAGGATATTTAGCTGGATAAGGATTAGAAGTTACATTCGATATATAAATCTATTTACTGCGCAGAGAAACCTGTATGAATCTGTTCAAATTTTTACCACACGGTCCCGGGTGTTAACGACCCTAAGGACGAAGTCATCTGAAAACACTGTAGAAGAAGGAGAAAATTCTGGTTACAACATTTTGTACTAGTAGTGAAGGGCCACAGTCCTGTTTCGATCTCTCGCTGTAATTCACTTCTATTGATATTTAATACCTAGTGGACTTTTGTGGGATTAACTTGCGCAGGTTTGGATCGATTACAAGTAGGATAAATGAGTGGATATGAAATTTCTGCAAATGAAAGGCGTCAAAGGGACATATCAAGCGAAGAAATTGCCGCTTGACCATTGTTTCGTCATCGTTATGTGGGAGAGCAGCGAGTGGCTTGGAAAGAATATTGTGCGGAGTATTGGTTAAAGAAACTCCAGGAAAGCATGGGTAGGTGCACTGGATGCCGCAATATAACTGAAATAATGTTGAAAACTGCGTTACACACCATACATTTAAGCAATCAATCGATGGAGTTAAGCATCGCACACTAAGGTTAGTTCTTGGATTGGTGACCAAATCGTGATGCGACACTGAAGTGTGCTCTTAGGTCCCCCCCCCCTCCCCCCCCCACTATTTTTTTTTCCCTTTTTCAACGATGTTTTGGTAGAACATGTAATCTTGAAAAATATATATAGTTTAAAATTCCTCTTTTCAAAATAAATAAATAATAAATAAATTAAAAAAAAAAAAAAAAAAAAAAAAAAAAAAATGAGGCAATTGCAGTCGAAGTTAATTTTTAACTACTTTTACCATTTTTCTTGATTTCAAGCCACAATACAGTTTAAATATTAATATTCCATTTCCTCTTATGCCGTTTATCCTTTTAAAGATATTTCTTGTTTAAATTGTAACTTTCATTCCTGGCCAATCTGTTTGTTGTAAAATTAGAACCTAATATTTTTTATCTTAATTCATTTGGCCTTAACCCTTTCCCAAACGACAAATTTTGGACGGGTCCAAATTGAAAGAGTTTGCAGACGACAATTTTGAATTTGATGAAAATGGCAGAAAGTTCTCAAATAGGGTAGAAAACACTGTGGGAAAAGGAGAAATTGCTCGTTGCGAGCAATTTCTCCTTTTCCCGAAGTGTTTTCAAAAGACTTGGATTGTAGACACGTGAAAACCAGGGCTTGTTTGGGAAAGGGTTAACTCTTAACCAAACGAAAAATTTTGGAGGAGCCCAAATTCAAAGCATTTACCGACGACATGAATGTGACCCCATAGTTGAAATTTGTTTGTTGATTTTAATGATTTCTTTGCGTTATTCATCGAAAAAGAAACCATTGTTTTCTTCTATGTATTAAGCAAGGAAAGGTATTTGACAGCATTTAATATTTGACCGTAACGGTGAACATGTGTGCCCATTTTGAGACAACCTCTAAAAGTCCGATTCCCAACTCGGACAGAATTCACAGTGAAGGACCGGAAGTGTACAGTGTTTGGGATTGTATATATGTGACTTTAGATTCTGTACACTGACGGACTGTCACCTGGATGTCAAAAAATGTTCTCACAGAGTCAGTCGTGGCTTTTGACCACAAAAAATACCAGCATTATCGCACATGAGAGTGTTCTTTCCCGATAAAAGCTCTGTCCGTTTACACGCTTTCTCTTTTTAGACTAGCGAAGCTAGTCCATAGGCATCATGACTGACCCAGAGTCAAAGTAAACAAAAAACCCCACAGTTGCCAAATACTGCCTCACAGTAAAATATTTCTCTTTGTTAGAAATCCTAATTCTGTTATATATGACAATTTTGACAAAAAATAGTAAATCTCTACCACTCCAATTTGAACATGTATTCTTACAAAGTAACAGACTGAACGAGATGTCATTTATAAGGTACAAGATCTTTGCTTATATGTAAATTAAGTAACCTATGCAAAGCAGGCTATTATCACTTATTCCTACACCACTGTAACATTATGAATGAATCTTAAAATAGATACACCTAGGTACCTTGTAGCAAATCCCAGCTGCATTAACTCTCTCTGGACAGGGAACCCTTATCATTCCTTTAGTCATTCATTATTTAGATCATTGTGTACAGTTAAATTGTTAGGTTAAACTGTTATTTTACGTCTTGAATATTAACTCTTTACCACACAATCCGGAGTTTTAGTGACACTGGGGAAGAATCCCTTGTAACCAGCATTTTCTCCTGTTCCCACATTGTTTTCTGCTCTTTTGGAATCAGGTTTCATCAGTTCAACCACATTTAATTTGTGGTCTGTAACAGCTTTGAATTTCGTTTCTTAGAGTTAAATAGTTCACTACATCTTGCTCTATTGGATATTGACTTATTGATTGTATGGTGTTTAACGCCGTTTTCAACATTATTTCGGTGATATCATGAAGGCCAGTGCACCTATCCATGCTTTTCTGGAGTTTCTTTTACCAGCACTTCCGTGACTCAGTGACCTTTTGTGGACAGTGTGGATTAAGATCAGACTGCACAGAACGTGCAGTCTTTTCTTGGATCTACACTGTCCAATAAGAGGATATATTTTTCTCCAAAATGTAACTTCGAAATAGCAATATTCAGGTGTTTACCATTGGCTTGAAAGTTTCATTTAATTTTTCTAGCAGAATAAGGGTTAAACTTAAACTGAATTGTAGTCAACCAGTAGCATGCATAGCCTCGGTAGCTCAGTCGGTAGCATACACGACATGAGAACAGGAGGTCGCTGGTTCGATATCCGGCTCAGCCAATTTCTTTCCGAGGATTGATGATAGTCATTGCATCATGATTCATTCCTCTCTCAAGTTTCGACGGTGGTTATGTGGGAAAGCAGTCAGTGGCTTGGAAGAATGTTGTGTGGAGTACTGGTGAAAGATACTCCAGGAAAGCATGGATATGTGCACTGGCCGCCGCTATATACCTAAAATAATGTTGAAAATAGGGTTAAACACCATACAATCAGTCAATCAATCAAATTCGATAGTCTGTCAGTACTTTCAATACTTTGATTATTGAAGATTTCCACAAAAAGCGATTAAAATATCGAAATTCTTCTATGCTTACAGTAACTAAATTTTGTACTGTGATTTGGAGAAGCAATGTTTCAGATTTGTACATTCACCTGAGACGACTTTGTACTTTTACTTGAGTTGGTTTTAAAACCTATCTCGTTTTTACAAGAGGAATTTTGTCGCTGTACCACAAAATCTTGTTTACACTGACCCAGTGTGTTGACCAACATGATGGACAAAGAGACATGAAATCGATAATCGATGATTATTTTCTCTGGTACGATGTATGTGTAAGCTTTCTAAAGCTTTATGTACCACACCTGTAAGCCCCACGGTGTTTGCAGGGATATACCTCATTCATATTTTTCTTCTCTCTCTCTCTCTTTTCTCCGGCATTAGATTGTAGGGGTGCGTGATCGAACCCTCAGCAAGTGACTGTACAAATGAGTTTTCTTGATGTGCCATTTTAAACAAAGGTAAAGATTGTAGTCGACTTTGTTATCAAACCTTGACATGTTTTCACAAAAATATGAATAAAGAAGCTGTTCATACACTTTTCGTTCAAAAACAGGTTTTAATACTGAGTAATTGAATAAAAAACGGCATTGTTTTGGGACAAACTCGTCTGTATTTTAGCATGGTCAAATAATCATGGCATCCCCATTGCTCTAAGGAAGATTCACAGCGCATATACATGTTCATGATATAACAAACAAATAACTGGATATGAAGATTTTAAAGAACAGGGGAACATGATTCAGAACTTCGTCTTAATCCAAACGATATCTTAAACAGCTCGCAATATTGTCAGAATATACTCTACTAACCTTATAATGTCACATTTGTAACGTCAGGTATTAATCTTTCTCGACCTCACAGTTTTTTTTTGTGTGTGTGTGTGATGCTCTTTGCAAATGACTTATAATCTAAAATATCAATTTAGACCGTCAAGGTATGTAAAATTACGCAAGACGCAATATTACCGTAGACATTTCTTAAGGCTCTCGTCGCGCTTGTTTTTTTTCTATTGTCAACCATTTTTACGGATGTTTTGACGTTGCTCTATCAAAGTCTGAGGTGTCCTTAAGGCCCCGACATATATTTAGTGCAATACAGCGAGGTTTGGAATTCGAACCACTATTTCTCTTTCGGATCTTATTTCCGAACGTTAATATTCTTTGCAGTGGTTTGGTACAATTTGATCTTATTACAGTAAACCCACAGATCAGCAAATTTGATTTAAAAGCGTGGTTTCAATCTACATTAATATTCATGCTTGTTTTTGCTAGTAAATGCAGGCATAAGCAGGTATGCTTATCACCGAACACCTAAGCCGCATTTTGACTGTTTGCTAATACAACCTCTGAAAATGCTGAACTCACGTAAGCTTCTTTTGGAAAGTACATTGGAGAATTTGATCAAAACGAAGTTTTACAACTTGATTTAAATCCATGACTATCACCGAGTGGTTGTTATTTCTGACCGTAAGCGTTGTTCTTTCAAAACAAACAAACAAACAAAAAAAAAACAACAACAAAAAAAAAAAAAAAAAAAAAAAAAACAAGTACTTTTCGGAATTTGAACCACCCATGTTCGGATTTAAAAACATCGTTCGGAATTACAACCATTTACACTGGGCTTTCCGAATCGCATATCTATTGTTAGCTTTTATGTAATGGCATCAGTATATGATAAAAAAAAAAAAAGTCGTATGCATTGACATTATCATAAGCGACAAGCAGTTCAGTGTAGATGGTTGTCTTAACGAACAGTCAAAAATGCGGCTTGGGTGTTTGGTAATAGGTACACCCGTTCTAATAACTACCAAAATAAATGAAAAATTGCAAGCTTGACTTACCGTGTAAACACAACACTTCACATCCAAGTGACAGACCACTGTACAGAATCCCAAGTTACTTACAATCCCAAACAATGTACACTTCCGGTCCCACACTGTGGAACTGCAACTGAAGTTACACGTCTAGGTGAACAAAATACGAGGGGTGTTCAAAAGATACGTGAATTAGGAAAAGTCTCGTAGTTTTTTTTTTATAACACAAATTTTTCTAAAGAAATCAGACGCTAGTGTTAAGCGGAAGAAACATTCTCATAAAGGACTACGGTTGTTTAGAAAAATCTTCTAGTACTTAAAGGCCAAATAGCCCATTTAAAAGTTCGGAAGATATTGTGTTATTGTGTAGTCAGTCCAAAGTGCAAGTCGCTGGAAAAAAAAAAAGAATTTTAAAATCAAGCAAAAAGTAGATCTAAACGAATCAAAGTACTGAAAGTACTGACAGACTAGCGAATTTGATTGATTGATTGTTTGTATGGTGTTTAACTCTATTTTCAACATTATTTCACTTATGTAGCAGTGGACAGTACACATATCCATGCTTTCCTGGAGTTTCTGTTACCAGTACTCCGCACAATATTCTTTACAAGCCACTGACTGCTTTCCCACATTTATATTATAACCATTGTCGAAACCTGAGAGAGAAATGAATCCTGTCACAATGACTATCACCAGTCCTCGGAAAGAAATTTGCTGATTCGGAGATCGAACCAGTGACCTCCTGTTCCCAATTCCTGTACACTACCGACTGAGCTGCTGGGGCTATGCATGCTGTTGGTTAACTGTAATCCAGTTTAAGTTTAACCCTTAACCTGCTAAAAATGTTAAACGAAACTTTAAAGCCGATGGTAAACATCTGAATATTGCTATTTCAAAGTTACATATTGGAGAAAATAAGAGCAGATCCAAGATAAGACTGCATGTTTTGTGCAGTCTGATCTTAACCCACACTCTCCACAAAACGACATTGAGTCGCGGTAGTGCTGGTAAAAGAAACTCCAGGAAAACATGGATAGGTGTTCTGGCCGTCGCAATATCACTGAAATAATCTTGAAAACGGCGTTAAACACCATGCAATCAATTAGTCAATATCCAATAGCACAAGATGTAGTTAACTATTTAACTCTCTTTACAAAACGAAAAATTTTACGCCAGTCCAAATTCAAAGCTGTTGCATACCATAAATCAGAAGTGGCTGAACTGATGAAACCTGATTCTAAAATGGTAGAAAAAAAATGTGGGAAAAGGAGAAAATGGTGGTTACCAGCATTTTCTCCTTTTCCCACTATGTTTTCAAAGGGATTTTTCCGCAGTATCGTTGAATAACTTTTATACCCAGATTTGTGTGTTTAAACACGTTTTTGGCCTGGGCTTGGCTTGCCAAGCCCAAGGCCATAGGAATCGTATACCAAAATTTCAACCCCATCCAAGCATTTACGGAAAAACCCGAGTAAAAGTGAAAAGTACCGCCTGCAATCCATCTCACTACACTGAAAGTAACTATCCCCTAAAATAATAAAAAAAATATTTCGATTTGAACATCAAAGTAAGGTTTTAATTTCACAACAGACCTATGACATATGTGAGATTTTAATCGTACAAAAGTGTTTACTGAGAATTTTGGGCCCCGCTGAGCTTATTCATAACTGCAAATTAGTGCGCTATAACAGTGAAAGAAGCAATTGACAAACCTCTGGTGATCGTTGATCAAATGTTTAGATGTGGGTACGCAATCGACCGAGTTTTGACGAGTGCTGTTGCCGAGCACTAATCGGGATCGTTCGTTTGTCCTTTTTCTAGGCACCATGTGAATGACAAATAATGATAGCGTATTTTACGCAGACGGTGTGCTCTTTCTCTGAAAAAGGTGTCTCAAAACCTCGGAAAGATTTTAAGTTTCGTAAAATTACTGTGCACCTCGTGTCTGAAGTTACAACTATATATTTTATTAGCATATATGCCTTATGTCTTCCTGTCAGAGTTGTCCAGATGTGACATCTCGGCCCATAACCATTTCGACCCATAGCAAATTCGGCGCATACAATATGTATTAAAGTTTGTAACATGAGCCATTGAAAACCACTTAATCTTTATAAAGCGATGAAATTTTAGACTTGTCTAAATTGAAAACGTTTGCAGACGGCAAGTTAGATTTAGCCGAAATGTTGGTTATTGGCTGTGAAAGTGCAGAAAACCTTGTAGGAAAAAAAGAGAGCATTTTCTTCTTTTTCCAAAAGGTTTTCATGAGGCTGTATCTTTAGAGTCCTTAAAACTCGGGATTGTGTAGTAAAGAGTTAAGTAACTGGTGGGCGTTTTATATCGAAGATCAGATTTGACATTCAGTGCAATCTGATCTTGATTTCCATAGGTATTTAGGCTGATCTGGGTCGAAACTTTTTGCTTTTGGCAATTTTCTGCATGTCAAAGGACCAGTGTACCTCATGATTCAGTCCGTTGTTTAACAAAATGGATTTTATGGATCCATAAATATATGACGGCTCGTTTGGAATTATGAATCACGGACATGCATCAAACCCCCTTTTGCCAGAGTATGGCTCATTTGTGTTGTCCATAGTGACAACCGGGAGCTCTTCAAAATTATCAGTTCTAGATGACTTAACTCAGATGAGGGCTTTAGGTCCAACAGCCCTCTTGTTTATGAAAATCGGCTCTCCAACTTGGTTGATCATGGCAATTTAGAGATTCTATAGACTTTAGGGGAAAATTGAAAGTGGCATTTACAGTGGATACTTTGACAAAACTTTCATAGAAATGTACCTTGAGCAGTCTTGTATCATCCATGTGATTTTATTCAACTTAAAGTCTTTAGCTCATCTGTTTACGAAGAAAAGTCCAGCTATTGTCAAAGCCTATGCGTCATTACCGTCGTGCAAAAACTTTGACATCTGATAATATCACATAATATCTCTTGTATTTCTGAAGATATTTACTTCAAACTTGGACAAATTATTTACTGTCAAAAGGGGCACTAATATAACAGGGCAGGTAACCATCAAAATATTTTGACAAGTTACGCCTTTTTTTTTTATTATTTTGAATTTTCAGAACTTTTGATATTTTATCATATCTGTCATTAATGAAGGTACTTAGTTCAAACTTGGACTAATTGTTAACTATCAAAAGGGGAATTTATATCAGTACAACAGAGACAGGTAACCATCAAAATGTTATGGCAAAGTAATTAGTCATGCCCCTTTTCCGGCTAAGAACTTTTAGCTCAGCTGTTTTTAGAGGCATGGCACTTTTGATCACAGCACTAGTGTCATCATCTTCGTCGTTTGTGTCGTCGTCATGCAAAATCTTTGACATTTTACAATATCTTTCTTAATACTGAAGATGCTTACTTCAAATTTGAACAAGTTGTTAACTATCAAAAGGGAAACATAAACAATCAGGGTAAATATCAATCAAGTTGTGCCCCTTTTCAACTTTGTGTTTTTACTGAAAATCAAGCAACTGCAGCCGAGCATTGGCACCTGCATATGGTGTTTTTGTTACCAAAGACAACTATCGCCGAGCATTGGCGCCCGAATGCAGACATCTATTTATTTGTTGCCGTAGAAACCAAAGCGCAAAAATAAAAAGAAATACCTAGAAAGTGTCTTCTCAGACACCAAATCATGCTCTGTGATATTAGCCTTTAAATATTTTTTGTTTTTCCTAGTCATTGCTCAAAAGATATGGTTACTATTTCAACTTATAGACTGAGTAAGGTAAAATGAAAAAAAAAAAATAATAAATAAATAAATTAAAAAAATAAATAAATAAATAAATAAATAAAAAGATTCATTGCTTGGCCATTGTGGATTTTTTGCACTTTTCCAGAAATGTTCCCTGGACTTGTCCTCTATCAGCAATTTCTTGCACGCTGCTCATTTTGGTTTGTTATCATATTTATTTGTTGCCAAAGCAACGTAAAGGAAGAAAATAGGAAACAAAAAAATCGTTTGAAAATTATCTCCTTTCAATCCATAAAGACCATGAAGCGAGGCTATACGAAAATACTCATTATAATGGCCTTTGCAAATTTATGCTTTTCCATTCTGTTGTCAACTCCACAGACTGTCAGTGTGAGACATGTAGATATTTTTTATCACTCTGTACAAATGTGATAGCAGTTTTTAAGCGTGCACAAATGTGATAGCAACTTTGAGCTTCTGGGCCTAATCTTCCTACCTCGTCACCCGTTCTGATGTCCAGGCCTTCAGCGCCTTCAGCACTTTGATTTTATAATGTTTGGAACATTAATTTGAGAAGGCGCGATGGTCGACAAAGAATCTCATTAATGGTTTTGGAAGTCATGATTTCTGCATGAAATCACCAAAAATGGTATTCATGAGTCTATCAGTGTTCACTGAAACCAACAAAATCACGTCCAATCGTTATTCCTTGACTCATTGTGTAGATTTTAGAACATGGCGAAGAACATGATCGTATGAACAGGGGCCTTTTTAATGTAAGACAAAGTAGATCTATTGATTTTTACGATGCTTTAAAGAAAAATGCAGATAGGTACGAACAGGGTGCTTGTTCAACAAGTACTGACTGATTTTAATTGTTAGACATGTACATGCAAGATTTTGACACACAGAAGGTGTCAATTTCACTTTTGACAATTATTGGGGGAGGGAGGGGACTGAGCCCCGCCAGTCCCCCTGTTCCGACGGGCCTGCATACTAATTTGATCAAAGATCAACTGCAGTTCGTTAATCCCTTAAATCTTTCGTTGATCAGTTTGCATTTCGCTAGATTGGTATCTTTCCGCTACTTAAATAGTCAGCAGCAACCGCACTCGTCACAACTCGGCCGATTCGGTACCTACATCTAACCTCGTCTGTATAAAGGAGACTTCCATTTCGAACTACCAATCACATGATCTTAAACATGGCGGCGCCCCTGTAGATCGCTTAGCAACGACATGAACAACCACTGTGAAGTTATTCACTTCTATCGATCTGTTGATGAAAGCTCCTAACGGAATTGATAAACCACGCTAAAAATTGAATGTACAAACTGTTTGCCGACTGAAATACTCTTAGAAAGATAACAATAGAAAATTTACTCATGTGTTCTTTCTAAAGAGGAGCCTTACAATTTCAATAACGGTAAAGCGGTGTGCTTCCGGAGATGTGCGAAATGTACCGTGTAGGTGCATATCAAGCTACGTGATACAGCCGAGGGATTTGATCACCGGATCACCCGAGGTATGCCGAATGCAGCAATCGATGAATTTAAAATGTCTGACCCATCAAAGCGAAAACAGCACGGTCTTGTAGGCCCTATGCTTCATCAAGTCGGAATGATTTAAGACGTTTTCTTCTGTGATTTGCCTATGCTGTTTCACCATCGATTTGATGATTTTTTAATGACTTAATCAATAGATAGGGTTTAACCTTTTTGGCACGAAAAACAGTTTTATCAAACTGATTACCTGCGTCTAGCTACCTGATGATGACGTCAAAGGAACGACATTAAAATATTTTTCGTCGGCTGAGTTGTCGAGGATAGGGTGTTTACCTTTTAGTAACAAGCATTTCGTCCAAGGTTTTTGTGCTTTGTCGGTTTTTAGGTATTTTGGGAAGAAAATGATTCATAATACCACCAAAATCCATACTGTTGCATTAGGCTTTATTGCAGTAAATGACTAGTGATTGAGGGAAAACGCACATTCAGACTACCAGTACTTAAACTTTGATCCCATTTACGCCCCCAAACCGAAAATCCTGGATCCGCACCTGACATGGGTGAAGAACTTGCCTTTAATGGCTCGATTTCGCCTCGTCAAGCTTGCACAGCAAAAAAACTTCGCCTTAAAATTTCCTTATAGAACATATTATTGACTCATTACTTCTTATTTTATTTACAAGTCAATGCCAAGAGAACCCTGAAAATTAGAAAGACAATAGTGGTTTTAAAGCCTCTATTTATTTCTTCCTTGAGCGAAGAATATTGGTCAATTGTAAAAGAAGAGCGTATTTATTTATGGTTAAGTCTGTCAATCCATAAAAGCTGAGTTCTCCCTGGATTAGTAAACTTCTCCCTGTTTCTCTTACAGGGAGAAGTCACTTTAATTCTAGTTTTACGGTAAGTTTCTCTACCACTGGAGCTTTGACAGATTACATTGTAAAACTTTGTCAGACCCTAATAATCCCCTATTTTTAAAGGGTTTAGGTAAATTTGTCTGCATTTTGACTCCTGAGTTGCTTCATTTGGCAGCTGGTGGGCTCTTATGTCTGAGGGCAAAAAACGCCTATTCTCATATGCTTCAAGATCTTTATTTATTCTTGCGCATGTGTCCGTGTGCTTATATAAGTGTGATGTTACATGTGAATATGGTATAAGTTTACAATATATACCACAAAGTCAATATGGTGTAATCTTCATTTGTGACATCAATCACATATCAATTAGCGATACTATTACTATTTAAGAACATTTACTGTTAGGTTACACATTCTTTTCAGAAAAAAAAAAAAAAAAAAAAGTGGAAAAGCAGTTTATCTTGACAACACAAATTTCATTTGAATGAAATTTGGAACTAGGGGTCGCCAGTTCATATTGCCAGCCTCTCCAATTTGTCTGTGGATTGATGATTCTGATTGTGACAGGATTCATTTCTCTTTTACCACTGAGTATTTTTTTCGAAGATGATTACTCCGTCCCAAAAGCAGCCAGTGGCATGTGAAGAATGTTTGTAGCCAACTCTCACAGCCTTGTAAAAATTGATATCTGCCAAATTTTCATGTATTTTTTATGCCCCCGAAATTGTTTTTTTCAGAGGCATATAGTTTTTGTTTAGTCTGTCCATCTGTCCACTTTCGTGTCTGGGCCATTGCTTTTTTCCCTGTTGTTCAATTTCAGTATATAACTTGGCACAAATGTTAACCACATTAAGCAAATGTGCCATGCACATATGCATATGTCCATAGGTTAAAGGTCATTTGAAGTCACAGCATGGTCAATTTGTTTTGAGGGGTAGTATTCATGTCTGGCCTGTAACTTTTTTAATTATGAATGACTTTCAGTATTTCTTTGCAGAATTGTTAACCACATAAAGACAATGTGTCATGCGCAACAGTGATGTCCATGGATTAAATGTCAAGGTCACAGCAAGGTCAAATATGTATTGAGAGGATGTATCATGCGCAAGAGATATGTTCATAGGGTGAAGGTCAAGGTCACAACAAGGTTAAATGTGTTGGGGGGTAGTATTCATGTCCAGCCTGTAACTGTTTAGTTATGAAAGAATTTCAGATTTACTTTGTAGAATTGATGACCACATAAAGACAATGTGTCATGTGCAAGAGTCATGTCTGTTGATTAAAGGTCAGTGTCCTAGCAAGGTCAACTGTGTTTGGAGCGGGGGGGTGGGAGTTTTCATTTCAGGATCATAACTTTTTTCTCTTTAATCTAATTTCAGAATAACTTTGCACAAATGTTAACCACATCGTGATCATGTGTAATGCGCAAAGGATATGTCCATACTTTAAAGATCAAGGTCACAGCAAGGTCATATGTGTGGGGGATATATTATTTGTGTCCGGCCTGTACCTTTTTTAATTATGAATGAATTTCAGTATAACTTTGCAGAATTGTTAACTACATAAAGACAGTGTGTCATGTGTAAGAGTCATGTCCTCGGGTCAAAGGTCAAGGTCACAGCAAAGTCAACTGTGTTGGGGGGGGGAGTAGAAGTTTTTGTGTGAGAGCCATAACTTTTTGCCCTCAAACTTAATTTCAAAATAACTTTGCACAAATGCTAACGACATTGAGATGATGTGTCATGCACAAGAGTCATGTCCTTAGGGTCAAGGTCACAGCAAGGTCATATATGTTTTCAGGGGCATCAACAAATTAACATAATTTATGTTGTGCACAAACTTCTTTTCTTCCCTCCCCCCTTTCGCTAATGTTAGGACATTTTTAAAGTCATTCGGACAAATCAAATTGATAAGCCCCTCTCACAAAAACGCTTATACAATTTTGAAATTTTGACTAAATTATTCCATCTAGAACTAATCCTTTTCTCTATACCAGAGGACAAAGTCTAAAATCTTTTAAAATAAAAGCATTTGCAGAAGCCATATTAAATGTGGCCTATAATATTTATACCCCCACAAACTTTGTTGAGGGGGGGCTATAGGAGTCACTGTGTCCGTTGGTCAGTCTGTAGCTTTTCTGTCCGAGCTATTTCTCAATAACTACTGGACAGATTTCAATTAAACTTCATAGGAATTTTTAGTACGAAGCAAGGATATGCTTATTTTAATTTGGTTATTGTTGAATGATTTTCCAATTAGTCATGGCCTTTGATGATTTTTTTTTTTTTTTTTTTTTTTGGTGTGTGTGTGTGTGTGTGTGTGTGTGAGCCATTTCTCTGTAACTATTAAATGGATTTCTCTATGACTATCGAATGGAATAAAACATTGTGCTTTAGTTACCCTGAAAAGAATTGTTTACAACCCTTTGACCTGTTTACTGTGCTCGTTTATAATGTTATATGAATTCGCAATCACTGTAGAGTGACTAGCGGTCATGCACTGAAAACAAACAAGTGTTTGTAGTTAAAATCCATACGAAAACTCGTATGAAAAGTACAGACACTTGTTTTTTTTTTCTACATAAATTTGCTATTAGAATATTTTTTATTTTTATCTTTTGTTTTCGTATGGCTGTTTCAATTCTCCCACTTTTAAAATTTTGTGTTTGAGAAAAGGGAAGTGGGGGTCATGATCTCGCACATGTCACACAATTAAACAAACTCCTTTGTAGGTTGTCGTCAATTACAAATGAAAGCACTCTTTGTATGGTCTTTCATAATCATTGAAATCTTACAGAGATGTTATTTGAAATGAGCAGTATCCATTAAATTTTTTATGACGTCAAAACTTGCCCATCTTTCCATACATATTCAGATTGCCCCTACAGTTATTTACTATTTGACAAAGTAACTCATTTGTGTAATGCTCAGTTTGCATGAATTCGAAATCAATAGAAACTCTTTGTATCAGAATTCTGAATCGGTCTAACAGATGAGAATTGGTATTTAAGTTGTAAGCTCAAAAACCTTGTATTTTAAAAGTGAAATACCAGGGAAACTTGGAGATCTGAGTTCAAGTCTCAGTAGGGGTCTGAGCTATATTTACAGCCAGAGTATCAATTTTCTGATGCATGTTGATTCAGATAACAAAGTAAAAAGAAGAATAAAATCAGCTACCTGTTAATTGAAATTAATAGGCAATTGTGCTGACCTAGCAAATGCAACTTTTTTGCAGGATTTTCAACATTTATGGATAAGAGAACTGGTGTAACTTACTGTAAGCCTACAATACTTGCACATGATATCTTATATTATTCATTTTGACTATTCATGTAATTTTCTGAGGGATTTTTTTTAGGTGTAACATTTGAAAAACCCACCTCTGGTTATAGTTCACCCCCCACCTACAAAGTAGAGAGGCGTATATGGGTTTCATCATGTCAGTCTGTCCGCCCACCCCTGAATATTTGTACAAGTGTTACTCATGACCTAAGAAGGTGCCCTTTTGTTTTTGGGTCACATGGGTCAAAGGTGAAGGTCACAGGTGAACCTTGTTTGAGAATCATTTCCGTGCTCTACCTCAATAGCTGTTTGACCTAGGACCCTGAAACTGTATACAAGTGTCGTTCATGACCCAAGAAGATGCCCTTTGGGTTTTTCTTTTTTTTTTGGGGGGGTCACATGGGTCAAAGGTCAAGGTCACTGGTTATCTTTGGTTTGAAAATCATTTCTGTAAGAAATTAATGGATACTTGAACTAATTTACACAAGGATATGTAAAAAAAATGTGAATTTCAAGGGCTACGGACAATGTAATACCTGTGTCGGAAAAGTTTTGAACTTCATTGAGAAAGAATGAAACACCTCCCAAACCTGTTTTGCCTAAGAATAATAGAATTAAAAGTACTTAATATTTTCGTAAGGTTTGCTAGGTTGTCTCAACATCATATTCGATAATAAATTACACTAGATTAAACGCATTTTGAAATAATTATAAATTGTCTGATTCAACAGAGAGATGTAAGTCTAAGAAAAGTTTCAATTTCAAGTGAAGGAAAAGTGGTTGCCTGATGATTTTGAAATAGGTAAAGTGTGCTGTCAATTAACAAACTTGTTAATATCATTGACGGTAGTTTATTTTATCCTACGATATACTGAAGACAACGGGTGGTCGAGTGGATTACAGTGGCAATCAAACACACATCCTATCAGTTAACAGTTTACCGACATACCCTTTGAAATGGCAGATGTGCTAATCCAAGTTGCCTCTTGAGCTGAACTTCCAAAACAGTACAGAAAAGAACCTACTCTGTTTCATAATTCAAATCTACATTGTATTTTCAGTAAGGAATACATTTAATTGTGCTTAATTTAAGTAGCACATGGTTTGAATCCTAGAATAAACTGCATGTTTTTGCAATCTGATCTGTATCTACACATTCAGCATTCTTCACGCACCAAAGTTTGATTTTAACGTCAAACTGAACCATTGATGACAAGTGCCGGACGTGAAGAGGTTATTAGCTCACCTGAGCACAAAGTGCTCATGGTGAGCTATTGTGATCGTGCTGTGTCCGGCGTCCGTCGTCAACTTTTTACCTTGTGTACGCTCTAGAGGCCACATTTTCAGTCCGATCCTCATGAAACTTGGTCAGAATGTTCGTCTTGATAAAATCTCGGACGAGTTCGAAACTGGGTCATGTGGGGTCAAAAACTAGGTCACTAGGTCAAATCTTAGAAAAACCTTGTGTACGCTCTAGAGGCTACATTTTAAGTCTGGCCCTCATGAAACTTGGTCAGAATGTTTGTCTTAATAAAATCTCGGACGAGTTCGAAAGTGGGTCATGTGGGATCAAAAACTAGGTAACTAGGTCAAATCTTAGAAAAACCTTGTGTGCGCTCTATAGGCCATTTTCAGTACCATACTAATGAAACTAAGTCAGAATCTTTGTCTTGGTGATATCTTGGAAGAGTTTGAAAGTGGGTCACCACAGCTCAAAAACAAGGTCACTGCGTCAAATCTTAGAAAAACGTTGTGTGCGCTCTATAGGCCACATTTTCAGTACCATACTAATGAAACTAAGCCAGAATCTTTGTCTTGATGATATCTTGGAAGAGTTTGAAACTGGGTCACCTCAGTTCAAAAACTAGGTCACCAGATCAAATCTTAGGAAAACCTTGTGTGCGCTCTAGAGAATACATTTTCAGTCCGATACTCATGAAACTTGGTCAGAATGTTTGTCTTGATAAAACCTCAAATGAGTTCGAAATTGGGTCATGTGGGGTCAAAAACTAGGTCACTAGGTAAATTAAAGAAATACCTTGTAGGCACTCTAGAAGCCACATTTTTCGCTCAATTGACTTGAAAATTGGTCAGAATGTTTGTCTTAATTAAATCTCAGATGACTTTGAAATTGGGTCATCTGGGGTCATAAAGTAGGTCACTAGGTCAAATTAAAGAAATACCTTGTGGGCATTCTAGAGGCCACATTTTTTGCTCAATTGACTTGAAAATTAGACTTGAAAATTAGTCAGAATGTTTGTCTTAATTAAATCTCAGATGAGTTTGAAATTGGGTCACTTGGGGTCATAAACTAGGTCACTAGTGATCACAGTTCACTTGAAACCATATTTACCACTAACGCCTTATGAAGGCTCAGAAATGTTTTGCTGTGTCCACATACAATCTATTTTTAGAAACAAGAACAATGAAACACTGGGCAAGCTCGAAAAATGTTACATTAAATAGTGGTGCTTTAATTAACCCATTTATGTTTACTTAACATTACTGACATATTTTATATAACATGATTGTCTTGCTGGAAACTAGATTGATTGAAAGTATGGTGTTTAACACCGTTTTCAACATTATTTCAGTTATACCACGGCTGCCAGTGCACGTATCCATGCTTTCTTGGAGTTTCTGTTTACCAGTACTCTGCACAATATTCTTTCCAAGTCACTGGCTGCTTTCCCACATAACCAACGTCGAAACAATGGTCAGTAGTGAGAGCTGGAAACTAGAATCCAAAACATTATCGCAGAAATTTACAATTGACTTTGAAACCACCCTTATTTTGAAAACAACCTTGTACCCTACAGTATTGAAAATTTACCCTTTACCAAGCAATTCAAGGTTTAAAATGACAACCCTTTCAAAAGGAATAAAGAAAACAATGTGGAAGAGGGAGAAGATGCTGGCTACTAGCATTTTCTAATTTTCCCACAATTTTTTTCTACTCTTTGAGAGGCAAATTTCAACTGTTGTGAAACATTCAATTCGTCATGTGCTTTCAGTTTGGACACGGCCAAAATTTGTCATCTAGTGAAGAGTTAACCCTTTCCAAACAATCCCATGTTTTAACGAACCTAAGAAAGAAGCCTTTTGAAAAACATCGTGAACAAGGAAAAAATGCTGTAAACCATCCTTTTCTCCTTTAGGTTAAACTTATTTATCCTACATCTATTAAGAAAGAAGTGCTTGCAACTTATACTAATCTCTCTCGATTTTACTTTCTGGAAACTACACCCGTGCTCGCGCCGAATATGAGGGCCAATGAACGGTCCTAAAGTTGACATCCCCTCCCGGGTATCGAACTTGGGACCTTAAGGTCCTTGCCTCTCAATGTTTCCAAATTTCAGGCCCTTTCCGTTTTTTTTTTTTTTTTTTTTGTTCCGGTAGTGGGATCCTTTTAGATCAGTTCATGTTCATTCTGACGATTCCTGCGTCTACGATCTGATGTTTCCGATTAAGTTTAGGTCCGATCCCGGTACATGTATTCTCTTTGTTTTGAAAATCCGCAGGTTCACTTAACATGGTCCCGGTTTGGCGTCTTGTCTGGTTTCCAAAGTTGGATATTATTAAAGTGGACCTCCAGCCCAGATTTTGTTATTTTTTCTTTTCATTTTCTGATAACTGATAAATGATGATATTTTGTTAACACTTTCCGGTTATAATCAAAAAAATGAAATTTGTAAGCACACGTGTGTAACTCGAAAATCCTATAAGTGAGATTAGGATTAACACTTTACCACACAATCCCGAATTTTAACGTTCCTGGGGAATAAGGCTTTTGAAAACATTGTGGGAAAAGGAAAAAAATGCTGGTAACCAGCATTTTATCCTTTACCAACTATGTTTTCTACCCTACCAAACACAAAAATCATCATTTGAACTACAGTTAAAGTGTTGTCTGCAAAATTCTTTCAATTTGGTCGAGTCCAAAATTTTGTCGTTTGGTAAAGAGTTTAAACGAAAACAAATCTAGGCGATGTGGTAGCACTGTGTGTGACGAGAGTAATTCATAGAAATCTGAACAGAATCGAAAAGTAACTTTTAATTAACATCACAGCTTGAACACATATAATGTTCATCGTCGAAGACATTGGTTATTATAAGTATATTTAACTAATCTTTAGCTCAAATCATGTATCCAAAACCTGTTCTTGGAAATTTCTGTGAATACCTACATGTGCCTATCTGATTATTTTACACACTTTGAATCACGAGAGTAAAAATACTTCAAGAATTTTACATTTTATTTTAATGATTTTGTCCATTATACTCAATGTTAATTTTGATCTTTGAAGAAGTTTAACCCTTAGGTGCTAAGCGCGACTCACTGACATTTTGCGGACAGCGTAGGTCAACATCAGACAGCACTGACCACTGAACAAGCAGTCTGATCTTGGATCTACACTATCCGCTATGGAGATATATTAGTATGTTCTTAAAAAAAAAATAAATAAAAAAGCAAGCAAGGTTCACACTGTCGGTTTGAAAGTTTCATTGCTTTTATTTAGTAGGTTAAGAGTAAATAGATCTGGTAAAAGGTACGAGATTGAAAAGGAAAAGTTATCGAAAATTCGAATTATGCATGGTTTCAGGGTCCTTGGTGTTTTTTTTTTTGTAAATAATTAGCCCAACATTTTAACATGGAAGTTGTCCATTTTAAATCCATACATGTACAATACAATACATTTTTTTTTAAATCTAACGTCAGTTTCAACAACAATAAAAACAAACAAACATCTGATCAAATCGTTAGTTTTTATAGAAACTAAAAGGTCAAATGGGTATGAACAGGGATTAGACAGTTCGTCCCTTTTTTTTCTCGCAGCCATCTTAGATCGAAATATAGAGGGTACGAAACATACCACTGCAAACTTATGATCAAATTTGACAAATATGCAAATATTTGTAGCTTGTTCTTCAGATTATTCAATAATTGTGCCAAAAAAATAAATGTTGACTAATGGCCTTCTCGTTTACAGGAGTGCTTCGCAGTGATTGCCTAATCCACAATTGTTACGAAATATTTCGGACAGCTATATAAGACGCCATTTTGTGCGCAAATATTTCCAGTTTCGAAACCGAGATATCTGCATAAATTGCAAATTCTATAACGTGTTGCGTTATTCAACAAGATCAGGTACGTAGTTTTTACTGTGTCACACTTCTCATTTACGTAGAAAAGGTATCGGTATCGAAAATTAAATTTTGCAAAGGAGATGCAGAAGAGTCGCCAAGTGACAATTTCGCGTTAAATACAATTCGCCATCGACAGGCTTCGTGCTTTCCAAAAATTTTCATGTATGTAATTCTAATACTTTCAGGTTTGGATAATTTTTTTACGCCTTTTCAGAATGACAAATTTTGCAGGTAAAAAAATGAATATGGCTAAATTAATGGGATCTGAATTCAAAGGACAGAGAACATTGTGGAAATTGGTGACAACTGCCAGATGAACTGGATCCTTTACCCTGCATTTCCTTCTTTTCTCACAATGATTTTCCAAAGCTCTCTTCCTTGGGATTGTTAAACCATGATTGTGAAGGACGAAAGGGTTAATTCTTTACCATAGAACCGCATGTTTAAACCACCCTAAGGAAAAGGACTTTTAAAAACATAGTGGGAAAAGGAGAAAATGCTGGCAACCACCAATTTGCCCTTTTTCCCCCAGGGCTTTCTACCCTATTTAAGACAGATTGCTTGATTTGAGTCACAAATATCATGTTATATGCATACACTGTCAAGTTTGGATGAGTCTTAAACAGTGCTATGTGGTAAAGTCTTAACCCTTCACCACACAATCATGAATATATAATAAATCGACACTGATTGAAGGCTTTTGAAAACATTGTTGGAGGTGGAGAAAATGCTGGAACCCTGCAATTTCTCCTTTTGCCACATTGTTTTCTACTCTTCCATAGACAATTTTCACCATTTGAACCAACTTTAGTTTGTTCTCTGCAAATGCTTTCAATTTGGACAAGTCATTTAAGGTATTGCTGTGTGGTAAAGAGTTAAGGAAACCCTTTTCCCATTCAGTGGTTGCTACTTACAGAAAATGACAGTCAACTCTGGTGCTACGGCAGTGTTTGTTTCAATTGCTGCAGTACTGGCTGTCCTTCAGGGACTTGGGACCTTTGGACCTAGCTGGATTGATGGCCTTAAGTGTGATAAACTGGACAACAAGCCGGAATGTTGCAAGTCTTCCCCAAGACAGTGTGGAGACACTTTTTCTCTAGCAGGTAACATTTTTAGCTCAATTGTTTTCAAAGAAAACATAAGTTAGTGTCATTGCCTTGACGCTGTGTTGTTGGCTTAAAGCAAATACTTTGACAAAGTTTTATGTGTCTGTCGTCATTAACCAACCTATTGTTGATTAACCCACCTATTGTTAATTAACCCTTAAACCACCTTTCGCAACTGTAGTTGCCTCTGGGGGCAATGTAGATCAAGATCAGACTGCACAAAACGTGCAGTCTGATCTTTGATCTACACTATCCAGTTTGCTGAGACATACTGGACAATAGCAACCTTGACTTTGCCCTTATTAACCTCTTTTTCCTGAAATGGAAATGTAAGTTGGGTTTATTTGGCTTTCTAAGGGTTAATCCATAGTATGCCTAATAAACCCAACATTTTCAGCCCATAAACAAAACCCAAATAACTGCAATTTCATGGTTGCTTTTGTGCACAGTGATTCAGCAAAGTTGACAGTGTAGACCAAAGATCAGACTGCATATTTCATTGTAGTGAAAGGTGCTATAAGGGTTAAGAATCTAAAAGGGGAACCCATACCAGGGCATATAACTCAGTCTCTTAAATTATTTTTGATACAGTGATCCCGCTGTTTCTAAGCGGGATTTTCACTGAAAAAATAGCTGTAGCCTAGTGTTTGTACCCACACATAGTGCTCTTGTTGCATATGCAACTCTAAATACCAAACTAGATCTACAGTGTATATAATGTCTATTGTTAGGCTTGTCTAAACTGACAGTATTTGCAGTTAACCCTTTACCGCACAATGCCGCCTTTTGATGCCCCTGGGAAAGAAACTTTTTGAAAACATTGTGGGAAAAGGAGAAAATGCTGGTAACCAGCATTTTCTCCTTTTCCCACAATATTTTCTACCCTATCAAAGAAAAATTAAACCATTTGAGCCACACAGAAATTGTCATCTGCAAATGCTTTCAATTTGGACAAGGCCAAAATTTTGTCGTCTGGTAAAAGGTTAACAGTGTTGTTGTGCCTCAAGTGGTTGAATGTATGTTTGAAAGGGTAGAAAACATTGTTAGAAAAGAAGAATTTTTTTTTTCAGCATTTTTTCCTTTTCCGACACTGTTTTTACAAGCATTGCCCCTCAGCCTCAAGAATCATCAACTCTTTACCTAATGACAAAATATTAGACCCAACCATATTGAAAGCATTTGCAGACAACTAAAAGTGGCTCAGATCGTGAGATTTACGTGTGAAACTGTAGAAAACGTTGGATAAGGAAAAATGCTGGTTGCCAGCATTTTCTTCGTTTCCCACAATGTTTTTGGAAGCTTTATTCTTCAGGGTCAAACTTGGGATCATGTGGTAAACGATTAAAACATGAGATAGTATGGTAAAGGATTCAATCAATAATCTCATAAATCTACAGCAGAAGACTGAAAATTTTCTACATTGGTTAACTCTTTACTACACGAAAAAATTTTACTCTCGTCAATGTTGAAAGCATTTGCAGACGAAAAATTATATATGACTCATATGGTGAGATTTGTCTGTAAAAGGACAGAAAACATTGTTAGAAAAGGAGAAAATGCTGGTTACCAGCATTTTCTCTTTTTCCCACAATGTTTTCAAAAGGCCTGTCTCTCAGGGTTGTCAAAACTCGGGATTGTGTGGTAAAAAGTAAAAAAAACTTACAAATAATTTTATAATTTTCTTTTGCACCTGTTATCAACTGCTTTTAAAAACATTGTTGAAAAAGGAGTAACAACTGTCTGATACTTACCAAGTTTGGTCCGTTGAACTATATGCCAAACAGTCCCATGTTTTACAACCCAGGTGAAGAATGCCTTTGAACACATGGTTGGAAAAGAAGAAAATGCTTGTCTCCAGCATTTTCTCATTATCCCACAATGTTTTTGAAACTTTATTCAAAAGCCTTGTTCCTCAGGGTTGTCAAACATTTTCTTGTAAAAGGACTACCAAGAATAGATAAGATTTGGTTAACCCTATACCACACAATCCAGACCTAGAGAAAGAAGCCTTTAGAAAACATAGTGGGAACCAGCATTTTCTCTTTTACCACAATGTTTTTTACCCTTCACAATACAAATTTCAAATTTTCATTCATATTTATTTTGTGGTCTGCAAAGGTTCTCAATTTGGAGTAGTCTAAATTTGGCAGTAGGTAAGGAGTTAAATTATCTCCCACTTATTGACAAAGATGATATTATAATGCAATGAAAAGCCAGTATAATTCTAACCCGATAAACCTTTCATTAACAGTTTATGTACATATTATTGTTTGCTTTTGGGAATACATTTTTAAAACCACAAACATGACGAAATAATATAAATGTTATAAAGTTGGGGTTATAAGTTACCTCGTCAGAGTACGTGATTTCACACCTATTATCCCAAACATAAACAGTAATATACCGGTACACTAGTAATGAAAGGTTTATCGAGTGAGAGCTATACACTTCACATGCCAAAGTAAACAAATGGATTACCAGGTCTAGTTCAGATAGCACATGCATTTAGTGTAAACAGTCTCGAGATAAACTTGAAATTTCAGTCATTCCCGGAAGTTTTCACTATCAAATCCAGTGTTCGAGGGGCTGCATAACTCTTTAACACACAATCCCAAGTTTTAACGACCCTGAAAGAGATGGCTTTTGAAACATAGTGGGAAAAGGAGAAAATGCTGGTAACCAGCATTTTCTCCTTTTCCAACAATGTTTTCTACCCTTTCATAGACAGAAATCAACATTTGAGCTACATTTAATTTTTTGTCTGCCAGTGCTTTCAATTTGGTCCAGTCCAGAATTTTGTCATTTGATAAAGAGATGATTCACCAAAGCTGAACTGCTGGTAAAGATAAGACAAGTGCAGTAAAACCTGTATCAGTCCTTTACTAGACAATAAAATTTTAGACATGCCCAAATTGAAAGTATTTGCAGACAACCAATTTAATGGTGCAAAAATGGTGGGGTATGTATCAGAATGGGGTGAAAACAATGTGAGTAAAGGAGAAAAATGTTGGTTACCAACATTGTCTCCTTCAACGTTTTCTCCTTTTCCCACATTGGCTTCAAGAGCCTTCTTCTTTGGGATTGTTAAAACAGGATTGTGTGGTAAAGGGTTAAACAAGCAGTAAAGAGGAATTAAATGTGCACTACTTTTTACCAGATGACAAAATTTTAGTAAACGAGAAACGAAATGTTGCTCTTAGCCTATAAAGGATGAGATGTGTCTCTGAATGGGCACAAAACATGGGGGAAATGATGAAATTGCTTGTTACAAAGATAGTTTCTTTTTTTTCTCAATTTTTTTTTTCATCATTTTTTTCCCTTGGGTTGTTAAAACACATATAAAGACAGGTTGAGACAGGTGCTTACTTTATACAGTTACATTTCAACATATTTGCCATCATTTACCAATGTTTGTTAGGACAGGTTAATTGCTGAATAGAGGCAGCCACTAGGACAGGTTTCACAGAGTAGAATGTGTTTTACTTATGTCACAGCCAAAACGTGTGTTGTTTGTATTGCTACTCATCAAAGGTATCTAGTTGAGACAAATTTAACGAGTATGCATTACATTGGTTTTAGTAAAGAAACTAATTTTTTTTATTCAAATACCCTCGTTTGGATCTCTGTGAACATGCATATTATGTGCCTTTGCAATCAGTTATTTTACCTCATTAACTCTTTACAAACGACAGAATTTAAGACTGGGCCAAATTGAAAGTATTTGCAGATGACACCTTCTCGGTCGCTTAGGCAACAGAATTTGATTCTGAATGAGTAGAAAACATTAAGGGAAAACTGAGAAAATATTGGTTACCAGCATTTTCTCCTTTTCTGTCAATATTTTCAGAAGATGACCTCCTAAGGGTTGTTAAAACTTGAGATTGTGTGGTAAAAGATAGTTTCTTTAGAAACTTCAGGACAATTAATCCCTTACCAAGCAATCCATGAGCAGAAACTAAAAAGACTCAAAAATTGATATTTAATTTGGGAAGGGTAGAAAACATTGTGGGAGAAGGAGAATATGGTGGTAACTAGCATTTTCTCTTTTTCCTAGCGTGTTTTTAAAAGCTTCTTTTTCAGGGTTGTTAAAAGTCGGGATTGTGTGGTAAAGGGTTTACTCTTTACCCAACAACAAAATTTTAGACTTGTCAAAATTTAAAGTATTTGCAGACAACAAAATAAATGTAACCCAAAAATTGAAATTGTGTTTGGAGGGGTATAAACATTGTTGGAAGAGGAGAATGTGGTGGTAACCAACATTTTCTTCTTTTCCCAGAGTGTTTATAAAAGCTTTCCCAGGGTCATTAAAAGTCAGGATTTTGCGGTAAAGGGTTAATACAAGGTGAGCATACACATGAAAAACTGTTTGAGGAGTTATTAATACTGTTAACTCTTTACCAAACAAAAAATTTTAGACCAGTCCAAATTGAAGGCATTTACAGACAGAAAATTAAATGTGACTTAAAAATTGAAATTTGTTATGTGATGGGTAGAAAACATTGTGGGAAAAGGAGAAAATTCTGGTAACCAGCATTTTCTCCTTTTCCCACAATGTTTTCAAAAGGCTTCCTATTTAGGGTCATTAAAAGTTGGGATTGTGTGGTAAAGAGTTAGAAATTGAAATTTGTTACGGGACAGGTAGAAAACATTGTAGGAAAAGGAGAAAATGCTGGTAACCAGCATTTTCTCCTTTTCCCACAATGTTTTTTAAAGGGTTCCTTTTTAGGGTCATTAAAAGTTGGGATTGTGTGGTTAAGAGTTAAGTAAACAAAACAAAAACAGTTTGACTTGTCTTTACTTTCAGCTGTTGATCCAGGAATCTTCAACATTGAAATAGCGGCATTTGCGCTGTCAGCTGCTGTTTTTGGTCTGTTCTTCATGGCAGGATGGTGTTGGTGCTCTAACTTTCGGTTTTCAGATTTTGCCTGGTGTAAACCCTTACGATGCCATAATTTTTATGCCGTTATCGGTGGCTTCATTATCTGGTTATACCCAATAGCAGGTAAGACTTTCTTAACCCTTTACCACATAATCTCTAGTTTATCATCCCTGAGGAAGAAGCCTATTGAAAACATTGTGGGAAAAGTAGAAAATGCTGGTTACCAGCATTTTCTCCTTTTCTCACGATGTTTTCTAGTCATATTTAAATTGATGTCTGCAAATGCTTTCAGTTTGGACAAGTCCACGCTTTTCTCTTTTTCCCTTGTGGTATAGAGTTAAGACTTTTTGAATTAGCACAAGTGACTTATAAGACATAACTATAGGCTTAAGTAAAGATTCTTATGCGGCCAGACTTTTTTGCGCACTTTTATCTGATTGCTCCAATGAACTAAGGCCACATTTAATGATTGAACAAAGCAGCAAAGTCAGTAACACATAGTGCTAGAAAAACCAGGGGTTTAACCCGTTACCACACGACAAAAATTTATACCTGTCCAAATTGAAAGCATTTGCAGACGTCAATTTTAATGGGGCATTTTCTCCTTTCCTAACAATGTTTTCCAAAGGCTTCTTCCTCATGGTCGTTAAAAGTCGGGATTGTGGGGTAAAGGGTTAAATCTTTACCACACAATAAAATTTTAGACTTGTTCAAATAAGAAGCATTTTGCAAATGACAAGATTGATGTGGCTAAAATTATTAAATTTGTCTTTAAAAGGGTAGCAAAAATTTTAGGGAAAGGAGAGAATAATGGTTAAAACATAGGATTGTGTGGAAAAGTTTGAACCCCAGCTTGATTAGGCACTCTTAAGGGGTTGATTATAGTCCCTTACCATGGAATTATTCAATGGAGGAAAGCAGTCAGTGGCTTGGACAGATTAATGTGCATACCACTGGTGAAAGGGATGCATGTATATTTAAAATTTTGGTACTGTTGCAAAGCAGCTATTGGCTCAGAAAGAGTGATCCTTTGCAGGTAGCCATCATTTCCTCTGCTTCCAACAATAGTTTCTACCTCTTTAAAGACAAATTATCACATCTATTGAGTTGCCTTTAATCTCTAGTCAATAATCACATGTACATGTATTTTTAAACCTTTACTAGACATAAAAAATTTAGCCAAGTCCAAAGTGAAAGCATTTGCAGATGACTATTTCAGTGTGGTTCAAATGGTGCAATATTCTCTTGATAGGGTAGAAAACATTGTGGGAAAAGGAGAAAATGCTGGTTACCAGCATTTTCTCCTTTTCCCACAATGTTTTCAAAAGGCTTCTTTCCCAGGGTCATTAAAAGGAGGCATTGTGTGGTAAAGGGTTAATATGGATGAGACTAAGATTTTTTTGTCCATAAAATATTCAATTCTACCTTTATTTGTTCTTTCTGCAGGAGCTCTGAGCTTTGCCGGTAGTATGATGGTTTTAACAGAGTACGAAGATGGTCCGTATGGGTATTCATTCTATGTGTGTATGGCTGCAGGCTGCCTCATGATTGCCACATCCATAGCATTGTTCATATTTGTATGTTGTAAACGAGGTCAATACATCAGCGAGGTGCGATCAAAGAGATATGGCGGTGCAGGGAAACAAACTGGTGGTGCAACAGAATGTGCAATGTGTGTACAGAGTCTAAACCCAGTCTTACTTGTGAGTGAAGTGAGTGACTTTGAAGATGATGAGGAAGGCAGTTACTAGTCGAGTGTACGTTTCAACATTATAAGGGCAACCAAAGTGCTTATGTGGACTTTGTAGATCAAGATAAGCAATTTAATCACTGATCCACACAGTTTGATATTTGTAGTAATATTCTGATCAAAACAGCTTTGAAAAATGGCTAGATCTACCAACACTAACTCTTGGCAGCAAGTCGTAGTGCAGACATTGTAGATCAAGATTATACTGCACAGAACATGCAGTCTAATCCTTGATCTACAATGAGAGATATTTTGAGAGATGTTTTCGTCAAAACAGCTTTGAAACTTGCTACTCTACAATGGGGTCACCTGATTGAAACACATAAAGGCTAAGGTAATAAATTGGACATTCTCAGTCTGTACTAAAGGTGCAGACAATGCTCATTCAAAGCTGTTTTTGTTAGAATATCTGACCGAGAAGCAGAGAGTGTATATTCAAGATCAGACTGCACATTCTGTGCAGTCTGATCTTGATATACACTGTGTGCATAAGCAACTAAATCTGGGTTCAGGGCTACAGAGATTAATATTAGCTAATAAAGTCACAAAGAAATCAAAGTCTAACCCTTTACCAAATGAAAAAAATTAGACTGGTCCATACAGAAAGCATTTACAGGTGACAAATGTTGCTAAAATAAGTGGGGTTTTCTTTCGAAAGCTAGAGGACATTGTGAGAAATGCTGGTTAGCCACTTCTCCTTTTCACACAGTGTTTTCGGAACCTTTCTTTCATAGGTTTGGGTCGTCCAAACTCAGGGATGTTTCGTAAGGGTTAAATCTTTTCTGGAGGACAAAGTCGTAAACTTCTCAGAATCAAAAGCATTGAAAGACGACAAAAGTAAATGTGATTTAAAAACAAAAAATGTGTCTTTGGAAAGTTAAAAAGCATTATTGGAAACAGAGAAAATGCTGGTTACCAGTATTATTTCCTGAAGTCTTCTTCCCCACGGTCGTTAACAGTTAGGAATTTGTGTTAATCCTTTACCACACAATCCCAAGTTTTAACGACCCTGAGAAAGGCGGCTTTTGAAAACCAGCATTGGTAACCAGCATTTTCTCCTTTTCCCACAATGTTTTCTACCCCATCAAAGACAAGAATCAGCATTTTAACAACATTTCATTTGTAGTCTGCAAATGCTTTCAATTTGGTAGAGTCCAAAATTATGTCGTTTGGTAAAGAGAGTTAATGAGTTAAAACCAGTCCACGTTTGGATCATTTCACTGTTACAGTGATTTATTTTATAGATAGTATATTTTAGCTAGATAAGATTGATTGTACTTTATGTTATAGGAGCCGATACTTGTAGAATTTTTGTAGAATCTCTTAACCCTTTACCAGACAACAAAATTTTAGTCTTGTCCAAATGGAAAGCATTTGCAGATGACAATTTCAGTGTTGCTCAAATGGTGCAATTTTTCTTTGATAGGATAGAAAACATTGTGCAAAAAGGAGAAAATGCTGTGTACCAGCATTTTCTCCTTTTCTCACAATGTTTTCAGAATGCTTCTTTACCAAGGTTCTTATAAGGTGGCATTGTGCAGTATAGGGTTAACTCTCCCTTTACAACATGTAAACGGTCAATATACCATTTTCTGTAAGTCCGCCATACATTTTTTTTTAACCATTATCGTGCTATATAACTTAAATGAAACGTTCAAGCAGAGAGTAAAAACCTGAATAATGGTGTTAAAAACTTATTTTTTGGAGAAAAATATCTCCTTATCGGCCAGTGTAGATCCAAGATCAGACTGCACATTCTGTGTAGTCTAATCTTGATCTACCCTGTCCGCAAAAGGTCAGTGGATCACACTTAGCAGCCTAAAAGATTAATTCATTATCTAGTTCAGATTTTTATAGGGAGGTAATGAACCAATAACTAGTATGGGGGTAAACAATAGGTGTGTATTTGTCCTCATCAAACAGGGATTAACTCTTTACTGTCTGCCAAATTTTTAAGGCAGTCCGAAAACAAAATTAAATGTTTTACACAAAATGAAATCTGTGTTTGAAAGAATAAAACACTATGGGAAAAGGAGAACCTGTTTACCAGCTTTTTCTCCTTTTCCCCATTTCCTTAAGTTTTTGCCTTGGGTTTATTACAACTAAAGATTGTGTGATAAACAGGTAAACCTTTAGCTGAACGTTTTTCAAAGAAAACATTGAAGTATTGTCAAAGAATTTCAACGCATTTTATTTTGTGATCTGCAAATGCCCTGAATTAAGAAAAGTCTAATAAGTCTAATTTTTTTTATCATTTTTTGTCTGGTTTAGAGTTAAATATTAATGTACATATTTACCAATGTATTTCAATTTGATTATGAAGTTATCTTTTTTATGTTTTTATGTTTTATACAATCCTCATTCATGATGACATTTCCAGTGACATTTCCAGGAAAAGGACATGTTTTACCTTTTTAGGAAGAACATCATGTCCAGAACATGACAGCTGAAATCTAAATTTAGAGCAGAACATAAATGCCAAGTCTTTGCAAATCAGTAACAGGGAAAAACTTCATAAATGATGAGACCTTTTCTTATTTCATCACTTTAACCTTTTAGCAAACGACAAAATTCTAGACTGGTTCAAACTGAAAGCATTTGCAGACAACAAAAGAAATGTGACTCAAAAATTGAAACTTGTCTTGGGAAGGGTAGAAAACTTCTTTTCCCACAATGTTTTCTATCCTTCCTTAAACAAATTTCAATTTTTGATTGACATTTATTTTGTCATCAGCAAATGCTCTCAATTTGGACTAGTCTAAAGTTTTGTTGTTTGGTAAAGACTTAAGGTAGCAGGTTATTTAATACAGTGTGATCTGTAAGTCAGTTTGACTGCACCTGGGGTTCTGCATGGGTCAGTGGTAAAGTGTAGGACTTGTGACCTGGAGACTCTAGGTTCCAGCCTAACTGGATCCATTTGGTCTTTGTGGGAGTGCCTTTGGGCAAGCCACTTCAGATCCCTAGCCTTATACTAGTTGAACCCAGGAAATACATCAGTATATGAGCTGTTGTGGTGATATGACCAAAATAATGTTGAAAGCGGCGTAAAACATGATTCAATCAATCATGAACAGCATCTAATGAATCAGGCAGTGTAAAGCCAAGTAAGACCACACATTTGTGCAATCTGGTAGTTGTGTACACTCCTTGCAAAAAAGCCACATTTTGGGCATTTAGCAATTCAAGGGCTTATAATAAAGGTTGAATTTCAATTAGATTGATTTGGAGAAATTTCTGTTCCTCTGCAAGAATCACTTCAATAAAGTTGATAATACCTTTCTCTAGTCAAAAGATTAAAATATTTGAGCCAAGCTCTGACAAAATGGGGTTTAATGTATCTCTGTGATTCATGATACCAGTCAAGTCATCACATGATTATGGATCTGTAATCCATGATTTTTAACAACCGACTTAATCATGAGGTAGCCTGGTCCTTGGAAATACAGAAAATTTAACAATAGCAAAAACTATTGGCCCAGATCAGCGTGTGCGGACTGCGCAGGCTGACCTGGGTCAATAACTTTCTTAGATGTATTAAGCCCCATTTTGACAGAGGACAGCTCATTTATGGAGGTCTGTGTGCCAACATGATGACATTTAAAGTGCCAAATAAATGAATACCTATTTTCAGACTGTGAACACATGTATGATAAAAACTGAATTACTGCAATATCAAGTTTTTTTTTTTTTTTTTTTTTCTTTTTAATATTGTTGGTCAGTGTAGATTGAAGATCAGACTGTAAATTCTGTACAGTTTGATCTTCAATTACACTATCCACAAAATAAATTATTAATGCAACTTTAAGTATGGTTGGCATTCTAAAGGTTTATTATGAAAAACCCGGTGATTTTCAAATTCAACTTGTATGTAGTAATATACAGAATGGTCTGATAACTGAATATAATTTCTCTTGCTTTTTAGCTCCACTGGCCGAAGGCCAGCGGGCTTATGTCATGGCCTGGTGTCCGTCATGCGTGCGTGCGTCCGTCCGTCCGTCCGGTCGTCCGTCCGTCCGTCCGTGCGTTAACTTTTATTTCAAACATCTTCTTCTCTGAAACTACCCATCCAATTTTCATGAAACTTCACAGAAATGATCCTGCCATGGTCCTCTTCAGAATTTCTTGAAAGAATTTGATTCCTTCAAAAACTCTGGTTGCCATGGCAACAAAACTGAAAAATATTGGAAATCTTTAAAAATCTTCTTGTCTGAAACCATAAGGCATAGGGCTACCAAATTTGGCATGTAGCTTTATGTAGTAGACCTCTATCAAGTTTCTTCAAATTATAGCCCTGGGGTCAAAATTGGCTCTACCCCAGGGGTCACAAGTTTTACATAGGCTTATATAGAGAAAACTTCAAAAATCTTCTTGTCTGAAACCATAAGGCATAGGGCTACCAAATTTGGCATGTAGCTTTATGTAGTAAACCTCTATCATGTTTCTTGAAATTATAGCCCTGGGGTCAAAATTGGCTCTGCCCCAGGGGTCACAAGTTTTACATAGGCTTATATAGAGAAAACTTTAAAAATCTTCCTGTACCTGTGCCATAAGGCCTAGAGCTACCAAATTTTGCATTTAACTTGATCTAGTTGGGGTCTACCAAAAGTGCCCAAATTATAGTCCTGGGGTCAATTTGGCCTCATGCTGGGGGGGGGGGGGGGGGTTCACAAGATTTACATAGGCTTACATAGGGAAAACTTTTAAATCTTGGTGTACATAGCCATAAGGCTTAGGCTACCAAATTTCGCATAATTATAGCATTATCTAGTGGACAACTACAAAGAGGGCCCAAGTTACAGCCCTAGGATCAAGTTTGGCCCTGCACCAGGGTTCACAAGTTTTACATGGGTTTATTGAGTGAAAAGTTCAGAAACCGTCTTGTTACTAGCCATAAGGCCAAGAACTCCCAAATTTGGCATGTTATTCTTCTAATACACATATTCCCCATTTAGTCCGACTGTAGCCCTGGGGTCAAAGTTTTATGAGGGCTTATATAGTAAAGACTTCTCTTCATGGTTTATATTTATAAGCCAGTGGAGCGATACAGGGCCATCATGGCCCTCTTGTTTTCATTGAAAGCCTGGACAGAAAATATCATTTTTCATTTAATTAGCACCCTCCACCTTACTGTTTATCATTGTGACTCATAATTATGTGTAGACAGACCTATATCTACCTCTGTCGGTCATTATAGTGCTGCTCTCATAAATGAAATTTTGTCTGATGCAGTCTTAAGATGTATACTGCTAAATGAATGGACAGTTTCGCAGGGTGAGATCAGGATTCCATTAGATATATTAAATTTCTGTCCTTCTTTTTTGACTTGAATATTTCACTCTTTGCCACACAATCCTAATATTAACAACCCTGGTGGAAAGCATTTTTTAAAACATTGTGGGAAAAGGAGAAAATGGTAATTAACATTTTTTTTCCTTTTTCTGCAATGTTTTCTACCCTTTCACAAACAAAAAGTTCCATTTTTTAACATTTAATTTGTTGTCTGCATATGGTTTCAGTTTGGACCAGTCTAAAAATTTTTTGTGTTATAAAGAATTGAATATTATGGTCAGTGTAGGTCAAGCATTGGAATCAGACTACTACATGATCTGAGCCATCTCATCTTCCCTGCACTGTCTGCATAAACCACCAAAAGTTACTCTCAGCATTTAAACAGTAGGTCTTTACATCCTTAACCCTGTACCACACAATCTCGACTTTTACTGACCTTCTGAAAGAAGACTTTGGAAATCATGGTGGGAAAAGGAAATAATACTGGTAACCAACATTTTCTCCTTTTCCCACAATGTTTTCCACTCTATCAAGGACAACTCCCACAATTTGAGCCACATTTAATTTGTCACATGCTAATGCTTTGGGATTGGACAGGTCTTAAATTTTGTCATATGGTAAAGATTCAACTAGCTTGCAGTTGACATTTCTTTAAACATGCTATTAAAAAATACGAAATTTACCATAACATGATTAGGGTTCGATTCATGACAAGTTCGTCTGAAAATATCGAAGTAAAACTATAAATTTCTTTATATAATCAATTCCTCCTTTGCCTCTCTTTTTGCAAAAAAGTGTTTTGTTGCAGTAAGAAAAGTTGTCAGCAATTGGCAATAGCTTTATGCTTTGAAGGAATGGAAATGTATAATTACCTGTATAAAATGTGTCTTTGTAGTTTTTCATTTGTTAAAAAAATTATGTATTAGCATGTGTTATGCAATTCTAGAATTATATTCCTTGCAATAGATTTATTTTGCTTTTATCGTATTATACATGTACATTTATGTTATATGCTTAACTGTATACCTCATGTATGTTACTGTAAAAAACATTTTACAATTTTGTGCCTATTTTGCTTGTTTTTATTAAAAGAAAATGTGATCACTTGAACAAACAAAATAGAAAGAACTGGGGAAGATTCAAGTACTATATTAGAAATTCTGCCCAATCTAACCTTCTTGTTCAGTGTCTGCAAAAGCAACACAGAGTTTATCAAGGCATATGAAGGGTTCGTAAGTGAGCGTCAAAACAAAGTATTAAAATCATGATTAGCTTTGTTTCCTTTCAATTAGACATATGTTAAATGTTATTATTTATATATTGGGTCAAAATATAGACATTATCTCTGAAAAGGATGGAAGCATTGTGGGAAAAGGAGAAAATGCTGCTTATTTTTAAAGCTTTCCCTCTTAGAGTCGTTAAAATAGAGGACTTTTTGGTAAAGGCTTAACTCTTAGAGTGGTAAGCACATTTGATTTTTGGCATAGTCGAGATGAAGGTCAGACTGCAAAGTCAGAAGGTTTAATCTTAGACCTACACTGTCAATAGTTTTGAAAGATTTTCTGAACAAAACAGCCTAAATGCTGTGTTGTTTTGGACATACTGACTCAAAATGTCTTTGTAATTATGCCCCCCTTCGAAGAAGTGGGGGTATATTGCTTTGCACTTGTCGGTCGGTCCGTCGGTCGGTCCGTCGGTCGGTCCGTCCGTAGACCACATATTTGTCTGGAGCATAACTCAAAAAGTATTTCAGGTATCATCTTGAAACTACATAGGTGGATAGATCTCATTAAGGAGAAGTGCAGTGCACAAGAATCATAACTCTGCCCATCATATTTATGGAGTTATTGCACTTTGTTGATTTTCATACTTAATTTTTGTCCGGAGCATAACTCTAAAAGTATTTCAGGTATCATCTTGAAACCTCATAGGTGGATAGATCTCATTAAGGAGAAGTGCAGTGCACAAGTACCATAACTCTGCCCATCATATTTTTGGAGTTATTGCCCTTTGTTGATTTTCATACTTAATTTTTGTCCGGAGCATAACTCAAAAAGTATTTCATATATCACCTTGAAACCTCATAGGTGGATTAATCTTATTAAGGAGAAGTGCAGTGCACAAGAACCATTACGCTGCCCATCATATTTTTGGAGTTATTGCCCTTTGTTGATTTTCATACTTAATTTTTGTCCGGAGCATAACTCAAAAGGTTTTTCAGATATCATCTTGAAACTTTACATGTCGATAGATCTTATTCAGGAGAAGTGCACTGCACAAGAACCATAACTCTGCCCATTATATTTTTGCAGTTATTGCCCTTTGTTGATTTTCGTACTTAATTTTTTTCCGGAGCATAACTCAAAAAGTATGTGAGGTAAAATCATGAAACCTTATAAGTTGATAGTTCACATAAATGGGAAGTGCAGTGCCCAAGAATTGTTAATTTATCATTAATAATTTTTGAGTAATTACCCTTTGTTCGTTTTTACACTTTGAACTTAACAGTTTATAATCACATGTTATATTTAGAATTGGATGCCATTAGGGGGGCATACATGTTTTACAAACATCTCTTGTTTATTGTTTTGTGCTGAAGGGGCTAAGTGGTGTTTTGCAACTTCATTTTTTTTTTTTTTTATTTCAAAAGTTGATATGTTTTAGAAGGACAAGGAGTCAAGAAAACATTGTGGCTAAAAAGAAATTTCTCATTCTTAGCAGTTTTACATTTTGCCACAATGTTTTCAAAGCCATCTTAGGTTCTTAGGTTCATCTGAGGAAAATTTGTAAAGGACATAAACAAGGCATGAATCCTTTCTATATAAAGCTTGTGTATCTGTATTGCCTGCCCCCTCTCTCTCTCTCTCTCTCTCTGTGTGCTAAAGGTAAAATGAGCTCAGTAGTTAGAGGTATCAGATGAAAAAAGTGCTTAACTGTTGACTTTGTTTTGAATTTTGCATTTATAGTATGACAATTTGTGCATGGCTTTTTGGTGCTTTTTTATTTTTTATTTTTTTTTATCAGCACATTTTGTGCGAGTATTGCAATTCCATCGTGTCACAACCTTTCACAACACAATAACTTGTATTGACTTGTTCAAATAAAAAGCATTTGTACACAAATTGAGTGTGGCTCAAATGATTGGATTTGTCTTTTAAAGTATAGAAAACATTGTGGGATAAGACCAAAATGTTGGCTATCAGCATTTTCTCCTTTTCTCAAAATGTTTTCAAAAGCCTTTTTCCTTTGGGTCATTAAAACTAATGATTGTTTATAGAGAGATAACAAGTTTTTGCCTGCTAGACATATTCACCAACCATTTTTAATTTCATTCTAAGTCTAATTCTAGATGTAGAAAGTAAGACAACTTCTGATTGACTGCACCCTCAAAATTAGAAAATCTTGGGAATAAAACTAAAGAGGGTTTCAAGAATGGTCAGTGAATACGGACCCTAGATATTCATATGAAAGATTGTTACAACTTGAATATCTCTGAAGCTATCATAGACAATGTGGATGATGATCAGAAATTGCAGATTGTGTGCAGTCTGGTTTTGGGTCTACATTCTGTGCATTAAAGCTTACTGTATGCAAAGATTTCATTATTTTATCTCTTTACCAAACAACAAAACTTTGGACTCGACTAAATTGAAAGCATTTGCAGACGACAAAATGAATGTAACTCAAGTGATCGTTTCTGTCTTTGATAGGGAAGAAAACATTGTTGGAAAAGGAGAAAATGCTGGTTACCAGCATTTTCTCCTTTTCCCACAATGTTTTCAAAAGCCTTCTTCTTCAGGGTAGTTAAAACTCGGGATTGTGTAGTAAAGGATTAATCATTGCTTTGCATGTACCTACAGATGCCCATTATATGTAGGTTTATACAAATCTACATAACTTAGCATACCTAGAATGCATTTGCTGGAGGTGTAGATCTAGATCATGCTGCATTGGATGTTTTTGTTGAAGATTTTGACTGTAACAACCTTGAATTTGCTATATTAAAATTCATGTTTTAATTTCTATTCGTTACTTTTTGTTCAGATTTTGAAAACTTGTCCAGATTTCTAAGTTTGAATAAGTAGAAAGTTTTAAAAATTCTATTGTAACAAAGAATAGGGCATCTTGAAGTAGCATCAATTCTACAAATCATTTTGATTTACATCCTGTTCGAATGTTCTGTCTCACAAAGGGAATTAAGTTTTTAGCTCCACTGGCCGAAGGCCAGCGGGCTTATGTCATGGCCCGGTGTCCGTCGTGCGTGCGTGCGTGCGTGCGTGCGTCCGTCCGTCCGTGCATTAACTTTTATTTCAAACATCTTCTTCTCTGAAACTACCCATCCAATTTTCATGAAACTTCACAGAAATGATCCTGCCATGGTCCTCTTCAGAATTTCTTGAAAGAATTTGATTCCTTCAAAAACTCTGGTTGCCATGGCAACAAAACTGAAAAATATTGGAAATCTTTAAAAATCTTCTTGTCTGAAACCATAAGGCATAGGGCTACCGAATTTGGCATGTAGATTTATGTAGTAGACCTCTATCATGTTTCTTGAAATTATAGCCCTGGGGTCAAAATTGGCTGTGCCCCAGGGGTCACAAGTTTTACATAGGCTTATATAGAGAAAACTTTAAAAATCTTTTTGTCTGAAACCATAAGGCATAGGGCTACCAAATTTGGCATGTAGCTTTATGTAGTAAACCTCTATCATGTTTCTTGAAATTATAGCCCTGGGGTCAAAATTGGCTCTGCCCCAGGGGTCACAAGTTTTACATAGGCTTATATAGAGAAAACTTTAAAAATCTTTCTGTACCTAGCCATAAGGCCTAGAGCTACCAAATTTTGCATTTAGCTTGATCTAGTTGGGGTCTACCAAAAGTGCCCAAATTATAGTCCTGGGGTCAATTTGGCCTCATGCTTTGGGGGGGGGGGGTCCACAAGATTTACATAGGCTTACATAGGGAAAACTTTTAAATCTTGGTGTACATAGCCATAAGGCTTAGGCTACCAAATTTTGCATAATTATAGCATTATCTAGTGGACAACTACAAAGAGGGCCCAAGTTACAGCCCTAGGATCAAGTTTGGCCCTGCACCAGGGGTCACAAGTTTTGCATGGGTTTATGGAGTGAAAAGTTCAGAAACCGTCTTGTTACTAGCCATAAGGCCAAGAACTCCCAAATTTGGCATGTTATTCTTCTAATACACATATTCCCCATTTAGTTCGACTGTAGCCCTGGGGTCACAGTTTTATAAGGGCTTATATAGTGAAGACTTCTCTTCATGGTTTATATTTATAAGCCAGTGGAGCGATACAGGGCCATCATGGCCCTCTTGTTTATTTGAAATCATATGGACTGTTTTTATAACTATACCACTATATTATGTCCAAATATAATTAAGCAGAAGGTGATTTTTTAAACTGTTTTTTCCTTCTTACCTAATATGATAGCCTGACAACATGTTTCACATTTATAAAGATCATTGCAGTGAAAAATCTTTGTATGATATGCCATTGAATTTAAAACATTCCAATATTAAAATCTTTATATATACATATTAACTTGTAATGAGTTAAATAGATAGAAGAATTTGACTGATCTATTTTTAGCTCACCTGAGCACAAAGTGCTCATGATGAGTTGTTGTGATCGTGCTGTGTCCGTCGTGCATCATCAGTCGTCAACTTTTTACCTTGTGTATGCTCTAGAGGCCACATTTTCAGTCCGATCCTCATGAAACTTGGTCAGAATGTTTGTCTTGATAAAATCTCGGACGAGTTCGAAATTGGGTCATGTGGGGTCAAAAACTAGGTCACTAGGTCAAATCTTTGAAAAACCTTGTGTACGCTCTAGAGGCCCCATTTTCAGTCAGATACTTGTGAAATTTGGTCAGAATGTTTGTCTTGATAAAATCTCGGACGAGTTCGAAATTAGGTCATATGGGGTCAAAAACTAGGTCACCAGGTCAGATCTTTGACAAACCTTGTGTACGCTCTAGAGGCCACATTTTCAGTCAGATACTTGTGAAATTTGGTCAGAATGTTTGGTTTGATAAAATCTCACATGAGTTTGAAATTGGGTCATGAGGGGTCAAAAACTAGGTCACTATTTCAAATCTTCGAAAAACCTTGTGTATGCTGTAGAGGCCACATTTTCCATCAGATACTTGTGAAATTTGGTCAGAATGTTTGGCCTATTGACTCACGTGAGCGATCCAGGGTCATCATGGCCCTCTTGTTTTGTTAATAAGCTTTTGTCTGATCCAACTTCTGTTTTGGTTTTGTGGCCAGTAAGAATATTTAATGATTGACTGTATGGTGCTTAGCGCCGTTTTCAACATTATTTCAGTTATATCGCGGCAGCCAGTGCACCTATCCATGCTTTCCTGGAGTTTCTTTTACCAGTACTCTGCACAATTTTCTTTCCAAGCCACTGGCTGCTTTCCCACATAACCATCGTCGAAACACTGGTCAGCAGTGAGAGAGGAATGAATCCTGTCCTCAGAAAGAAATTGGCCAAGCCATGGATTGAACCAGCGACCTCCTGTTCTCAAGTCCTGTATGCTACCGACTGAGCTACGGGGCTTGGCGTGAGAATATTCAAACATCAGGGTTTCTTTTGTGTTTATCATATCAGCAATATTCATTTTCTGTCTGGTAGAAACTCCACGATGGCATTGTCAAACTGGTTTTGCTAAATACCCCCTTTGAGGGTCAGCATATTAGCTGAAAAAGATGCGTTTTATTCATAAATATAGAATTCTGTTTATTTGTTTGCATTGGAGTTTAATGCCTCTTTAACAGCTTGGGTCCTATCAGGGTGGTCAGTGCACCTACACATGTGCTTCCTGGCTTTCTCACACCAGTAGTAACAGAATTTTCTTCCCAAGCCGCCTACTACTTTTCTTGCATGCAGGAAGTGAGAGGCAAAAAATCACATGAAAGAAAGTTTGTCTTAACTGGGTATGGAATCTCCAACCACCTGGTCACGAGTTGGATATGTTAACCAATGAGCTACCCAGCCGGGCCTAGAATTCTGTAAAGTATGTTTAGATAACAAAACTTGTGACCCATCCAAATTAGGAGCATTTGCAGACAAAAAAAAAATGGTCCAAATGAAAGGTTTGAAAACATTTTAACTCCTTTACTATACAATCCCAAGTTTTAAAGACCCTGAAGAAGACAGCCTTTTGAAAACATTGTTGGAAAAGGAGAAAATGCTGGTAACCAGCATTTCCTCCTTTTCCGACGATGTTTTATACCCTTTCAGAGACAATTTTTTCCATTTAAGCCACATTAAAATTGTCATCTGCAAAAGCTTTCAGTTTGGACCAGTCTAGTATTTTGTCCTTTGGTAAAGGGTTAAAAAATGTGGGGAAAATTGTATTACTTTTAGAAAATGATGTTGGAAAGAGAAAAAAAGCGTTTAAACAACATAAAAATTTAATTATTATCCATTTCCCACAGTGGTTGTTCAAAAACATCTTTCCTTCAGGTCATTAAAATTGCTGGATCATTAGATGAAGGTGCAAACACTATCGCAAGCCAGACTTTTAACCCTTTACCACACTATCCCGAGTTTCAAAGACGCTAAGGAAAAGGGGTTTTGAAAATATTTTGGAAAAAGCTTTTCTCCTTTTCCCACAATGTTTTCTACTCTATCAAAGATAAATTCTATCTTTTGAACTACATTTATATTATCATCTGTGAATGCTTTAAATTTGGACCAGTCTTAATTTTTGTCATGTGGTAAAGACTTGACTCTTTACAAGCAACAAAATTTTAGACTGGCCTAAATTCAAAGTGTTTGCAGACAACAGATACATAGCATGATACTCAAATACTGGGATTTGCATCATAAACGGTAGAAAACAGTATGGGAAACGAGGAAAATGTTGATTACAAGCATTTTCTCCTTTTTCCCACAATACATTGTATTTTCAAATGCCCTTTACCTCATGGTCTTTAAAACTTGAAATTGTGTTGTAAAGGTTCAACCCTTATTACTCAAACACACTACAAATACAAATACAACCAGGAAGCTGTTTTAAACCTGGACAACAAAATCCAAGGTTTTAGTCAGCTGGTGGAAGAAGGCTTGATGACCATACTATATCCTTGTTCCACAATGTTTTCCATATTCCCAGAGCCGAATATCATTACATTAGATGTACCGGTGTTTTAAATGTAGTTGTTACTGCAAGTCAAAATGTTCTGTTCTGGTAAACGGTTAACTCTTTACCAAATGAAAAAAAAAACTTTGACTTTGTCCAAATTCAGAGCAATTGCAGACGACAAGATATGTGTGACTCAAAATTAGAAATTTGATTTGGGAAGGGTAGAAAAACTTCGTTGGCAAAGGAGAAAATGCCAGTATTTACTAAAGCGCAGTCAACAAAACTGATTCAACCATTTAGGACACAACAAAATACTACACTTGTCCATACCGAAAGCATCTGAAGACAACAAATGTGATATGGCAGCTATGGTGATATTTATCTGTGAAAGACGGAAAACATTGTGGAAAACGAAGACAATGCTAGTTGCGCAGTCAACAAAACTGATGCAGTCCTTTTCAACACGACAAAAGTTTACACCAGTCTAAATGGAAAGCATTTGCAGACGACAAATTAGATATGGCTGATATGGGGAGATTTGTCTGTAAAACAGAATACATTGTGACAAAGTTGAGGAAATGCCGGTTGCTTAGTTAACAAAAACTGATTCAACCGTTTACGGTACAACATAATTCTACACTTGATATTTTAAAAGTATTCACTGCAGGGATCATAGAAAAAAACTTATTTGTATAGCGAAGAGTTCAATATTTTCTTCAGTTATCTCTCATCTATCCGCTAGATGTCACATTTCTCAGCGAATCCGGGTCGATGGTACCTTGCTTATACCCAAGATACAAGCGTTCTGTAAAACAATAACAAGCATTTGTAGAAACTGAATAGTGAAAAATTCTAGGGGTAGGGCTCACCAAATGTTTCCAAAAGACAAAAAAAATGTAGACTGGTTCAATTTGATAGCATTTTCAGAGGACAAATTAAATGCGTCTGTTAAGGTTAGGTTTGTCGTTCAAGGACCTTTTTTCTTCAGGGTCCTTAAAATACAGGATTGTTTGGTAAAGCGTTAAAACCAATATTCTTTACTCCACTATTTTTCATCTGATTTGCCAAGACAAAATGCCTTAGCCATCCAATAATTCAGAGTTGAAACAGTTATTGGAATGGTATGTGAGTACGAGCAAGTATTTAGAAAAGTAAGCATTCACTACTGGTTTGTGATTGTCTAGCTTGGTGCCTGGTTCCAGGTGAGCTTTTGTGATGTTAACACTCAAGCATACAGTCCCGAGTTTTAGCAACCCTAAAAGAAAAAAAAAAAAAAAAAAAAAAACCTTTGAAAACATTGTGGGAAAAGGAATTGAATGAATGTTGTTATTCAAAATATTTGAGGGAAAAAGTGACAGTAAAAAGTGTTTAAATACAGAAAGATTATGTGTAATCTTAATGTGCTTAAAAGATATTATTGAGTGGCTGGGCAATCCCTGCCCGTGGGAAAAGGAGAAAATGCTGGTAACCAGCATTTTCTCGCATTCCCACAATGGTTTATACACTTCCAAATTCAAATTCAACAAATTAAACCACATTTTATTTGTCATTCATAAATTATTAGGATTTGGACAAGTCTAGAATTCTGTGATTTGGTAAAGAGTTAACATGTGCATTGTATTATCTATGGCGACAGTCTTTAAATCTGGTTAGAGGATTAGAGATGATGGTCTTGGCTCAAGATCCTATAGCAAGATTATTATCGAATCTAGAAAGCAACTTTCAACCAGTCTTACTTCAAACGTCACTGCAACTGAAATTACTACCTCGCCAATATGCTCTTCGGGATTTGGTTCAACTCATTACCAGATGACAGAATTTTTCAATTTGTCACTACCAAAAGCTGTTGCAGACCAGAAATTAATGTGGCTGAAACAATCAACGAAACCTTCAACCTCGAAATATTTAAATTCAGAATTTTCGGTAAAGGGTTGAGACATTTATAAACACGAAATGTCTTTAAAAATGATTGACGCCGTAAGAGATATTGGTATATGAATCGAGACTATTTTGTAGTACAATTTGAAGTAAGATAATGAAAAGTAACATCACGAGCAAAGGCCTCTTTTTCCTCACTGTTTTTCAATTTTGTTGAAAAATACTACATGAATTTGGTTATTGGGTAACGCTTATGTAAATTTAAATTTCCAAATAGCAATAGAAGGAAATCATTCTCTACCACATTATTTTGCTATGGTATGAATCAAGGCCCGGGGTATCGGTTGAGAGCAGCAACGTTTGTTTGCCGAATAAACATATGCACATTTTTGACCAATCGCAAATTACCATCTATTCATTATTTATCAGTACCAAAAAGTCGGTAAAAAGCCAGCGCTTTCAACTACACTGAAAAACAAAATTTATTACCGTCTAAGCATCTTATTGACGATCAGCATTTTGAGGACATGAAAAAGTTAATGCAACATTAAACAAACTTAATCTCTTTCATTTGACAAAAGCTGAATAGCAAAACAAACCTCGAATTTCCGTGCATGTTCCATAGTTACAGATGTTATCATTACAACAGGTGTCACACAACCCGCTGGCTTGGCGTTTGCCAACAACTGTACCACATTGCGCTGTTAGTGATGGCAGGTTTTTCGGATTACTCGGATCGTATCCGTAACACATTTCGTAGTCAGCAAACACTCTTTTCATCAAGAATTTACAGAGCTAAGGAAAAGATAATCCTTTTAAACAGTCCTGTACTTATACGACCCATTTGTAAGTTTTTTTCTTAGAAATATTATGTGAAAAGCAAAAAATGTTGGCGACCACAATTTCTCCTTTTCTGGCAATTGTCGTCGAAAGTATCTTTAGAAAGATGTGGAAAAGCAGTTTTGATTGTTCACATAATAACTATTTTCTTTCAAGAGAAAGAAAAAAAAAAAAAAAAAAGAAAAACTTTCTAAATGAGCCATGTTCTGTGAAAAGGGGGCTTAATGAATCTGCGAAAAGTCTCTACCCAGGTCAGCTGCGCAATCCGCGCAGGTTGACCTGGGTCGAAACTTCGCTATTGGCCAATTTTCTGTATATCCAAGGACCAGCCTACCTTATGATTAAGTCGGTTGTTTAAAAAATGGCTATTATGAACCCATAATTATGTGATGGCTTCTTAAGTATTATAAATCACGGAGGTGCATTAAGCCCCTTTTGCCACAGTATGGCTCAAATACTATGAACATGTTGACACATTTATTCTTATCGAAGCTTCAAGTGACATTCGTGTAACAAAGGAGGGATATCTGATAGAAAGTGGAGGAAGAAAAAGAGGGTAGGGAGGTAGAGAGGGGAGGAAAAGTGGGATGAGAAGGGAAGTAGAAAGAGATGGCAGAGTGAGAGGGGTTAGAGAGAGGTGGAGGAATATCGGAGAGAGAAGAGGAAGGGAGAAAGAGGGGACAAGGAGACGGAAAGGTGGGGGTATCGGACAAAAAGAGAAGGGGAAGAGAGAAAAGGAGCAAAGGGAGAGAGAGGGGGATATTGTCAGAGAGGGGATACTGGGGATAAAAAGAGGGATACGAATGAGAGCATAGGGAGGAGAAAGAGAGGGCAGGTTGAGAAAGAAAGTGTGAGAAAGGGGAATGAGTATCGGAGAAGGGATGGCAGCTGAGAGTGAGAGAGAGAGAGAGAGAGACAGACAGACAGACAGGCAACAGGCAGACAGATCGGTATCGGAAGATGATGGGAGAAGAGAGGGCAGGGAGATAGAGAGGGAGTGGAGGGGAGAAAGAGAAAGCAGGGAGAGAGGAGATAGAGTCAGGGAAAGAAGGAAAGAGAGAGAGACAGAGGGAGTTTTTGTCAACCAACTGTAACCCACAGCTGCATTCAAACATCCGAATGTGTGAAGAGTTGTTCCGCCTTCCTGTTTTGTTGAAGTGTGACACATCTTTAAAGAACATAAACATGCATTCAGTGAACCTAAATTATATTGACTAACATTTTACATTCTTCCTTCACTTGATTCTTTGCCTGAATTCTAAGACGATTTTTCGGCCGAGCTGAATGCGCTGGCTTTTGACCTACTTCTTGCTACTGATCAAGAATGCATAGATGGTAATTTGCGACTGGTCAAAAATGAACATGCTTATTCGGCAGGCCGCTGCCTGCACATTTGCTCGCACACTTATGAAACCACTATTAACAAGCGTTGCTACCGGTAATGGATAACCCGGGGCCTTGATTCATACCATAGCAGATTCATGTATAACAGAATAATTATTGTCTTGTGCTATTTGGAAATTTAATATTTTTACAAGCGTTCCCCAGTAACCAAATACTACCTTTTCAACATAATGAAAAATAGCGAGGAAAAAGAGGCAATTACTTGTGAGGTTTCTTTCCATTATTTCACTTCATCTTCAATCACCAAAGAGTTTCAACATTCATATTCAAGTATCTCTTACCCCGTCTACCTTTTTTCGGTGTACTTGAATCTGCTGGCTTTTGACCTACTTTTTGGTACCGATAAAAAATGAATGAATAGAAATTTGTGATTTCAGACTTGAAAGTGTAAGCAGATGACAAAATACATGTAGCCTAAAGTTGAATTTTGTTTTTGTAAGGATAGAAAATGCTGGCTACTGGCATTTTCTCCTTTCTCCATCATGTTTTCAAAAGCCTTTTTCTATTGGGCGGTTTAAAGTAGGGACTGTTTAATAAAAGTTTTATCAGAAAATATGATCAAATTTCATACAGAAATCTTCGTATATAACTCTTTACTAAACAATTCAGTGTTTTAACAAACCTTATGAAAAAAGAACTTTCTCACAATGTGTGTGTGTTTTTTTTTTTTTTTTTTATTTTAGAGACAACGTCCAGCATTTGAACAACTTGATAAGTCGTATACAAATACGTTCAACTTTCGCAATCTAAAATTTTGCCGTCGGGTAAAGAGTTATGCTATGTTTTCTATCCATCCCAAGACAAATCTCAAAATTTTAAGAACCATTGAAGTTTTTGTCTACAAATGCTTTCAAGTCATAAAAGTGAAAAATAGAATTGTGCCACTTTTGTACAGAGCAAAACACCTAGAATTGCCTTTTACTAACTTAGACTCAACCAGAAGTACACAGTTTTGCTTCCCTATGAAATGTTCATTAGTACTTGCAGAAAACTTGATTTCGGCTCACAGGTAACCGTTGAAAAAAATTTGACTGAAGGGGAAATTGTCTGTATCAAGCAGTCCCTCCTTTTGCCATAATGTTTTCACTTGTATTTGAGTACTATATCTTTAATTCATTTCGCTCCATTTTACAAGGGTATTTTCTGCTCCAAATTTGTTGTAGGGGGCATTGGAAGGTAACTTTTTTAACAGAATATACAAAATTTTACAACTGTTCAAATTGAAAGCATTTGCACATGGAAGAATAAATTTTGCTCAAAATATAACTTTTGTGTTTCAAAGAATAGAAAACATTGTGGGGAAGGAGAAAATGCTGGTTTCCATTATTCTCTCTTTTTCCCACAATGTTTTCAAAAAGCTTCTTCCCCAGGATCGTTAAACGCAGAATTGTTTGATATAGAGTTAAGAGCGTACTCGGGTCAATCCAAAGCTATTGGAAACAATATGGTGTAGACTAAAACGGAGAATGATCCAACCTCATCGCTCTGACAGGTAGTAATCTGAACACAAGCATCCGGGTCTGTTACTCTACGACAATTATAGCAGTTGGTGTAACCTATAATTTATTAAACATATTTATGAACCAAGCTCTGTTAACAAGTAGATTAATAAATGCATCCGAAAAAAATGTATCAACCCGGGTCAGCGTGTGCAGGCTGATCAGGATTAATTAATTTAAACACAATTTATTTGCATATTCTTATGAAATGTACAGTACATAATAATTTACAAATAATTCAACATTTTTTCTGCAAAATAGATCAGAACGAAAGCAGAGCTTATAGTGTTCTTCTCCAAATTGGTGGCTTGAACGAGTACAAGTCATTTGAGCTAATACTAAACATTGACAGAAAAATTAATGATTGATTAGGTATAAAGGAGAGATATGTTTTAACGGGAAAACGTGAAGAGTTAGATTGAGAAGTACAGAAGGAGAAGGGGAAGAGATGAGGTAATGCAAGAAACAAAGTAAAGGAGTGCTCTTAAAAGACTCTTATACAGTACTAATATAGTAATGTTCCATTTTATAATAAGCTTCATTATTCTTGCTAAGACTGTATAGAAATAGAAACAAAATTGTCATTCTAGAAATCGGTTGCTATCCCTAATAAAGTTTTGGACCTCAAGAAGAATTGTCTCATTGTCACGATATACTTACTTTTCCCAAAAAGTAACATCTCAAGATCAATATTACCGAATGTAGGTATTGCATTGAATAGTCTAGTCCTAATAGCATCATAATTATTGCATACGAAAAAGAAATGTTTGCTGGTCTCAACCCCACCACAAATACAGAGAGGGGGATCAACAATATTTTTCATAAATAAATGGTGATTGAGAGTACTACATTTATTTCTGATTCGTGTATGTATGACCTGTAGCTTCCTTTCTCCAACAAAGCACAACTTGTTGGGACTTGGTTTGTTCCGATTCAGATAGTTTTTAAAACACGATAATGAGTCTTCATTCCGTATTTCAATTGGTAATTCATTCCAGTCCCCAATGACTGCGGGAAGGAAAGACTTTTTGTAAAGTTCAGTTCTACATTGTGGAATTCGGTGATTTTGAAAACCACAGAGGCTGTATGAGGATATGCTACCGACACTTTGAGGTACTAACGAGCTCAAACTATTAGGACTTAGTCCTTTCACCATTTTGAAATATATTATCAGTTTATGTTTGCGTCTTCTGTCATGCATGGATTCCCATCCTGCCTCCTTTGTTAAATCATCGAGGGATACTAATTTTGTACAGCCAGTCACTATCCTAGCAGATTCTGTCTGAGTTTTATCAAGTTGTTCTGTCAAATATTGCGGACAGTTATCCCATACTACATCTGCACATTCAATTAAGGGGCGAATAAGGGAAAAATAGATAGTTTGAAGCTATTTTCTATCTAAACGACGTTTAAGAGTACGCATGATATTTATTCTACTCCAAGCCTTATCCACTAAATTTTTGATTTGGAAATCCCATGTGCCGTCGTCAGATATGAATATAACTAAATGCTTATGACTTTGGACGTTTGGTATTTTGTATTTAACATAAATAAGTCAGGGTGTATAGGCTTGTTATTTTTACGTGTAATAACTAACGATTCAGATTTTAGAAGGTTGAACTTGACAATCCATTTTTGCGCCCAGTCATTAATCTTATTTATATCAGATTGCAGTTTAGTCCCACAAGAATCAGGGTTATCAGTTTCTAGTGATAAGCTAGGGTCATCTGCAAAGACGTTTATATTAGTCTCCAGGTTAGCAACTATGTCGTTAATATAAACTAGAAATAATAATGGACCTAATATAGACCCCTGAGGGACATCCGCTTTTAAAATACATAAATCAGAGTAGCTTCCATTATAAACAACCCTTTGATATCTATTTGAAAGATAATTAGTAAACCATTGTAAAAGTTAGAATTGAACTTGAAACATTTTGCTATTGGTAAATATTCTGCATGCCCAAGGACAAATCTACCTAGGGGTTCAGTCGGTTTTAAGACAAAATGAATGCATATTGTGCGCTGACTCGGTTTGTAGAATGTATTGCAAAGATGCATCTTTAATACCCTTTTTCCACAGCGCCGCTGTCTTGGCTCACGTCAGCCTACGCGGACTGCGCAGGCTGACCTGTGTCGATACTTTTTGCAGATGCATTAAGCCCCCTACTCACAGAGCATGGCTCATATATATATGATTAGTTATTGTTTTACCACCATCTCCTCAACATGCACACAGCAAGTTAATGATGTAACCTGTATATGAAAACATTTACGAGACTACAAAATAATAGAATCTATCATATACATGTATTCAAAGAATTTTTTCCCCGTTTTCAGACTACAAAATAAACGTGGCTGAAGTAACGAAAAAAAAAAAAAAAAATGGGAAGTGGAGAAAACGCTAGTAATCTGCATTTTCTTCTTCCCCTCAATATTTTCAACTCGTTAAAAATATTACACCGTTTGGGTCATATCTATTTTGTCGTGTGCCATGGCTTTGAATTTGAATGAGTCTAAAGCTTTGTCGTTTGGTAGGGAGTTAAACTGTACAATTACACAATTACGTGTACATATAAAAACCCCTTTGCGTCTTCTTATGTATAAAGCAATTTTGAACCACCCTCCTGTGTCAGGACAGTGGTTATTATGGAAACTTTAATCATCACCAACATTTGGGCAAGATGACGAGTGATGTCATGTCTGATGAACAAGCTTAAACATGCAATATGCGAATTTCTTAAATATGTAATAATGTACCATGTGAAATGTTTAATCCCCCGCTGCAAAGCGGAAGGGGAATTATAGGAATGGCCTAGGTCTCCTGAGACCTTTCAAAGATTTTTATTGGTTTAATGTTCACTCCTGTAAAAACATTAAAAAATGGGGGTTATTTCTGACTTCCATCTTTTCTTCTTGTGGTGCTCCACGGACGCGTCACATGCGTCAGTTTTATATAATATTATCAAGTCTTTAAATTCAACGTACCGTTGGCATACATAAAGGCTGAGCAAATCAACAGTAGACGTGCAGGCAAACCTGCAAAGAAATCAAATTTAACACAACGTTCGCATTGTATTTGTGACCTGGTCTGTGAAAAGGGGCTGAATGCATCTGCAAAAAAGTATTTACCAAGGTCAGCCTGTACGCGAAGGCTGACCTGGGCCAAAACGTTCTGTTATTGGTCAATTTTCTGCATATCCAAGGAACAGTTTACCTCATGATTCATCATGATTCAGTCGGTTGTTAGCCAAAATAAATTTTATGGATCCATGACCATGTGATGACTTGCTTGGTATCAAACATCACGGAGATGCATTAGGCCCCCTTTTGCTAGAGCATGGCTCATTCTATAATTGAATGATTGTGCGATAAAAATACAGACAATAGGTTACAAAAAAATACATTAAAACTGACTCTTCCGTTAGGAACCCGAACTCGAAATCTTATATTTGAGCCATGCTCTGGCAAAAGGTGGCTTAATGCATCTCCGTAATACATTGTACCAATCAAGCCATCACATTATTATGGATCCATAATAGCGACTTTTTTTAACAACCGACTTAATCATGAGGTAGAATCGTGTTTTGACATACAGAAAATTGACCAATAGCGAAAAGTGTCGGCCCATGTCAGCCTGCGTGGACTGCGCAGGCTGACCTGAATCGATACGTTTAGCAGATGCATTAAGCCCCCTTTTCTCAGAGCATGACTCATTTGTTAGATAAGGCTCATATTTTGCAATCTTGAGAACCCGAATCAGTGTCAGCACTCAGAGTACCTTTTGCTAACTGCCTCTATGTTTATTTGAGAATAACACAGAAACTTTCTTCATGAGTGTTAGATATATGTCTGCTGATGAACTTCTACACAGTTTCTTCTTGATCTACACTATTTCGAAAGCAAACAAAACAAGAATCGAAGTCAACATTCTAGGGGACTCTTTCGACGTCCAATAAATAAACTCTACCTCTTTCAACGGCTGCAAGTACAAGCCACTTGGAAACTCAAACAGATTTTCAGCTTATAGGCTAGACTTAACAGGTGGACGGTATAGATTCAAGATATGTGCTATCTGATCTCGATCTGTGCCGTCCGCAAAAGCCCCTGTTCTCGCCTATGGCGCTGAAAAGTTTAATATTATAAAATATCTTACCCATCTTAATCTCTTACAAAGCAGTCTATGATAAATACAGATTGTGTCGCTGCGAGTGAGCCAAGGGCGTTTCAGGACTTTTCTTTTATCTGTTCACCTATTTATCAAACGACAAGGTTTTAAACTTGTCCAAAGTGAACGCGTTTGCAGACGACAAAATAAACGTAAAAAAAAAATAGATATTTTTTGTGGAAAGAAAGAAATCATTGTGGCAAAAGGAGAACATGCTGGTTTCCAGCATTTTCTCCTTTTCCCACAATGTTTTTAAAAGCGGTTTTTGTCAGGGTCGTTTAAACTCGTGATAGTGTGGTAAAGGGTTAAGCACTGCTAAACGAACAATTGCAATATATTTCTCGCTTCACAAAGTCTCAGATATTTGTATCTCCAAATCAAGGGGCGGTCTTTGCCAGTGCATCTCAATGTATCGAACTGAACGTCCTGGCATATCTTTTTTCGGTCTGCATTTTCTGCAAGAACGCCCGAAATTTCTCATTGTAAACCAAGGGTTGGTGTGACTTTGCAGAAGTAGGTCCAAGTAGCCTTATCTAAACATGTCAATGCGAAAAGAGCTATACAAGTATAATCTAGTCTACTTCAGCCTATTATTATAAGAATCTGATTCATAATCCACACTTTTTTTCTTAGATTTTATTTCTCAAGGTAAAAAAAAAATGTACAAGAAGGAAATTTTCGCATTTACTGTTTGTTTTAAATTCAGTTTTTTTCCTAATTCCAAGATAAACTACCTAGTTGGCTGGAAAAAAAAAAAAATAAGGCATTATACGGAAATAGTGAACAAGTCTAGAACCCGGAATAATACCCAAGCGTTCTGTGCAGTCTGATCTGGATCTATTCCACAAAAGCTCTTGTTTTTGCCTATAGCGCTGAATTAGTAATGAAAATGGCCATATCATACAACAGCAAGTTCACATGCTGTATCCACAATTTGAGCACTCAAAACCTGTAAAATTACAAGGAAAACTAATAATTGAGAGCAGATGTAGTATGTCGGGCGATTTTGTAAATCGAAGCTAAATATATATATGAGCCATGCTCTGTGAAAAGGGGGGAGTAATGCATCAGCGAAAGGTATCGACCCAGGTCAGCCTGCGCAGTCTGCTATAGGTCAATTTCCTGTATGTCAAAGGTCCATTCTACCTTATGAAAAAGTCGGTTGTTAGACATAATGAATTTTATGGATCCCAAGTTATGTGATGTCTTGCTTGGTATCATGCATCACGGAGATGTATTAAGCCCCCTTTTTGCCAGAGCATGGCTCATACATAGATCTTCCGCAGTTTGAAAAGAAAATACGCGGGAAGGTAAGAGATAGCAACTAACCGTTAGTTTGGAAAGTTCTACTCTAAAAGTAAAATACATACATGTAAACATAGGCAAACTTTATTTGACGTAAGCATGTAGGCCTAGAACTTCTCGTCATGCTATGGAAGCCTTGGAGGGCAACTTTGACCTTTGACCTCAGACTTATAACTTATGACTTGTGACTTATGAGTAACGATTGGCGTGCATTTCAAGAACTTGCGCAAAAATGGTTGCAAAATGAACATCAAAGGACTGATAGTTCTGAGAGTCGCCCGGAGGGTAATGGGTTAGAAGTTTTAACCCTTTTTGTTCAAATCTATTAAAAGCATTCAAGATAAAAAATAACTTAACCATAAGACAGTATTATATGCAAGCATATTTTTAAGTTGTCATCATAAAGTTACAAACATTAATATTAAAATTTACATGAAAATAAAAATATCTATATTAAAAAAAAAAAAAAAAAAAAAAAAAAAAACATGGTAAGAATTAAAACAGGCACCAGGAACAGGTTTAAAAAGTTCAAAGTCTCTTACCCCGGATGACTTCATTTAAAAAATGGTTTTCAAAAGGTGCAATTAATACAAAACAAGTCATTTCATTGAAATGATATCCACCGACGAAAAAAAACTTTTTTTGATAGAAACATAAGAGGTATTGTGTTTTGTATGTTAATTGCCTTTTTTGTTATTGGTGAAAATATACATCAAGCCCCTTTTTTCCATGACAAAATAAATAAAAACAAATACTGATTGTCTGTGGCTTATGATAAACAATATAAATACGAAGTTTCATAAAATTTTGTCCAGTAGTTAAAGAGATATTGGTCCATAATGGAAATATACATCAAGCCCCCTTTTTCCATGACACCACATTAAAAACAAAACCAAAATAAAACACAACAAGCAGACCGGAGGACATCAAGCCTCCTTTTTCCATGATAAGGCATTACATTAAAAAAAAGTATATCGGCGGACTATCATGAGGAACACATGTATGAAGTTTAATTAACTTTCGTCAACGATTTCAGAAAATATCTGTCTGGATGGACGGAAGATCGGACGGACGAACGGACAGACAACATGAAAACTATATCCCCCACCCCGAAATTCGGCGGGGCATAATAACTGTCAAAGTTCCATCAATATTTACAGTTCCTGTATGCCTGTAAAGAATGTGCACAAAAATCAAGCTTCTAGGTTGATAAAATTGTTTTTCTAGCGCAGAAACTGGGTGACTTAACTTACATATATATCTTAAATCTTACACATAATGCTAAAACAAACATTCTAAATAATTTCAGTAGAATAGGGCATACTTTTTCTCTCCAGATTTAGAACAAGTTGTTTTTGTATGACACAAATTTTCTAAAATTGGACCATGTGGGTTATACATATATCATATAGCCAACTTTCGCGGACATGTAAAAATCGATATCTGCCCATTTTACCTGTAATTTTTTTTATATAGAATTATGAAGGGCCCTGGTAGACAAACGTTTATAACTTCATCAATTTTCAGAATTGAAACTTTTCTCAAGTGAGGTAAGAAAATTCAATTTATCCTCTTTCAAATGAACTAAGTTTTATAAATATCATAAAAGAAGCTTTTGGTCCTTTTTTTAACTTTAAAATTGCAGGTATGGTTTATATAGAATATAGAGGGAAATTGCATTTTCCGAAGTTAAAAAATGAAATATTTGTTGAATTTTCTTTTCTTGTGTTGAAATGCCAAAATTTTCCCAAGTGAGGTCAGATAGCTCATTTATTTCCCTTTAAGTTGGTATATATTTTAGTCATTTAAAAAAATAAACTTTTGGTCCTTTTTACAGTTTTTTAATGTCCCTATCCTATTTTTTACCTTTTTCGTGATTGTTCGGATTGTGCCGGAGATTCCCGATGATAGCCGAGTCTCGCTGTTCGATAAGACGCCTTTCGGGTATCTTTACTGTGTTACGTAATGTTATCGTCAGACGGACCCCCTGCTATCTTTAGGTTATACATGTATCCACATAATTTGTGGACCAAAAATATACACCCGGGTTGTTTGATCATGACAGTATCCCTAAGACATCATGTATTTTACAGATCTAACATAAGACCAGACTTTTGATATTTATGAGAATGTTTAGATTCGATTTAAAACTATCAAGATTCAAAGTTAGAAAAAGTTCAGTTGCTACCCTTTTCCACTCTTCAGCTTTTAGATTCAAATGTGTGGTGATTAGTGCCATGTCAAAAGTATTTTATGGCGACAGTTCACAGATTCTTGTTTCCTGGCTACTTTAAACCCGTTTCCTGACCTGTCACATCATATTGAAGCTTGCAGGCTAGCTGGTATGCTTTCATCGCGACTGAAATTTGCGATAAAGTACATAGCCAACTTTCGCGAACCTGCCTTATCAGCAGTCTCGCATACCAATAAATCGATGAAGATAATCGATATCATACGTAAAGATTCGGGAGTTTCCGGAGTTTGGCGAACTTAAACCGTGTATCGATAGCCCGGAGCCATCAAAGATAAGAGACACGTAACATTACGTAACAGTAGCCATGCTTCAAATTTACAATCCTTGCCTGGACTGTATATCTGAAGTTTTTTGGTTTTCGGATTTCAACCTGAACCCTTTGTCTGTTGAAGGATAGTGTAGATTAATATCAGAATGCACAGAATGTGTAGTCTTATAAGACCGCACAAAAACTTGGTTTTACACTGTCGGATACGGCAAGATTTTTCTTGCGTAAGAGCATTAAATTTGCAATAACTGAGCTTTATTTGTCGGTTTCTAATTAATTCATTTTTCAGTTTAAGGGTTAAGTTTTTATTCTCTGAAACAAAAACTGATCCCAGATGTTCGGCCGTTAACCCTTTACCAAACAATCACAAATTTAAACGAACCTAAGAAAGACAGCTTTTGTAAACGTTGTGGAAAAAGGAGAAATTATTTGTTACAAGTTATTTCTCCTTTTCCCATAATGTTTTCTAACCTGTCAGAGAATTTAGCTCAACTTTAAATTTGAAAGTGCTAAAGGATATTGTAGATTAATACCAGAATGCACAGAAGTGTACCCCCCCTTTTTTTTTTTGTTTGAGAAATGGGCAACCCTTTTACAAGTCGACGAAACTTTGGACTCGACCAGATTGAAATCAGTTGAAGAGAACAGATTCCATGATTGCCAGCATTTTCTCCTTTCCCCTCAATTTTCAAAAACTTTCTACCTCGGATTCGTTAAAACTCGATATTGTGTGATAAAGGGTGAAACTGCTCAGAGCGACTAAATGCACATATTGCCGAAAATGCAGATCAGTAATAAACTGCGCAAAAGAAGCAGCCTTATCTTGAAACCTAATCCGTCCGTACACACTTTTGTGGACAATGTAGACCAATGACAGGCTACACAAAACAAGCAGTCTGACCTTGAACCTAACTGATCCTATGCGTCAAAATCCTCTTAGTTAAAAAATTCTTTATATTACAACTTTATCAGGTTGCTGAATTCAGCAGAAAATTCGGCGTTGTAGGAAGTACCGGTTTAAACTTTTCGCAAGAAAAAAATAATTTACGTAGAAATATTAAAACATGGTTTTACAACACTGGGAGGAAGGCTTTTTGAAAATATGCGAAAAGGGGAAAACGCTTGTAATCGACAATGTCTCATTTTCTCACAATGTTTTCTAGCTTTTCAAAAATAAGTTGCATTTTGACTCACATTTGTCGTCTTTAATGCTTTTAATTAAAAAAACAAATGAAATTTTGTCGTGTGATATGGAGATGCGATAATTTAGTTACTTTTTCAAAATTTTACTTTGTGTGTGTGTGTAGTTTTTAACTTTTTGATTTATACAGTTTACACTTTCTATGATTAGGATAAAGATGGGGAAGGAGGTGAAAAGAAAATCATAGATGGCACATACTGGTATATTAATTTTGAATACTGCTTAGAACCGTGAGAACTGCATTTCTTGTCAACACTACACCCCTTTAGGAATAAGGTAAACCTGTCAAAATTAAACACTCTGTACTCTCTCTCTCCCACCAGAATGCCCTGCCAGTCCAGTTAGTCGGTGACGTACATGGCTTTAAACTAAGGTGGGCGCAGGTTCGATCCAGCAGCTGTGCCAATCTCTCTCCGAGGTTTCACGATAGTCATTGCAAAAGGATTCATTCTACACTCAAGAATGCTAATTATTTCGACGATACTTTTGTTGAAAAGCAGCCAAAACCTTGGGAAGACTGAACATTTAGCGTAGCAGTGGTAAAATAAACTCCAAGACAGCTCAGATAGTTGCACTGGCCCCGCTATGTACCTGATCTTTAGTAAAAACGACATTAAAACACCACACTAACAAAGAAATCTTTCTCCACTAAAACTTTTTATCATCATCATCATCATCATCTCAGCAATGATTAAGTACCGTCAAACCTTTTTTTTTTTTTTTTTATTTGAAGCTTTTTAATACTGTTTCTGAATTTTTTATCATGATAATGAGATTTGAGTCTTTTCCAAAATCATAGAACGCTCTCTCTCTCTCTCTCTCTCTCTCCTTTTCTCTACAAGGCCAGTTTCTTACTTGGTTCTTAGTTTACACCAGTGAGGTCGCATGTTCGATTCCCCAGCTGTTCCAATTTCTGTTTGATATTTAATGAGAGTTATTGCGAAAAGGTTCGTTTCATTCTCTTACCGTTGATGATTGTTTTCGATGAGAGTGATGTGGAATAGCAGCCATTGGCTTGGAATAATGTGAAAAATACTGGTAAAAGAAAAAAGAAAACAAGAAACCATGGATATCTGCTATGGCCACCGAAGATATAACTGAAATAAGGTTGACGACAGGATTAAAACACACACAGAAAAAAGAAATAAATTTCTCCACCACCAAATTCACAATCAGCATCATCATCATTATCACCACCACAACAAAGACATCATCGTCATTATCAATATCATCATCACCAGCAACATATGATCATCATTTTTTTAAAATTCCAAAATTTGCATCTTAATTGGAAGTTAAACTAATTCCTGAGATCATTGAACTAAAATCCAAAATACACTTTCATATCCTCATTTATAAACTGAAACTCACTCGTCCATCGTCAATACGTTGGGACTAGATAAGAAATGTTTCAATTCTCCGTAATAAATTCCATTAAGGACGATAAATTAACCAGCAATTTTTCCCATTTTAACAATGTTTTCAAAAGTCTTCTTCTCTAAGGTCCAGCAAACATGAATCGTGAACATAACTTTCAGTTGAAAACGTTAACACTTGAAAATCTATTTGTAAACAAATTCATCCTCTTTAAGCTGCTATCTTTACCCTATTGACGTTTACTGTGTTAAACGATTAAACCATCACTTAATAATACAACGCCGAGGTTGGCAGCTCAGTTGGAAACCTACGGAACTTGAGACCTAGGGATGCAGGTTCCAATCCCCTATTGTTTCGACGATCTTAAAGTGAGAAAACCGACAGTGGCTAGAATATTGTGCGAAGCACTGGTTGAAGAACCTCCAGGAAAACATGGATAGATGCATTGGCCTCCGTGATATAACTGTAATAATATTGCAAACGGCGTAAAACACAACACACACACAATTTCACAATGGGGCCATAGCTCTGAATCGCTCACTTGACCCATTAAAAGTTTTAAAGAATAATACAAAGTGTAGTTACTGTATAATTATGGTACGGGAAATCTTACATGAGTGTTTATGAGTTATCACTCGTATTAAACAAGATGATTTTAATCATGTTATGCGAACCTTAATTTGCCATACTATAGGTTAATAGTCGAGGTTGCTACAGCATAGGTGGTGATAGTGTAATATGAATGCACAGGCGATTTCGTAATTTGTATGATCAGAACAGTATGTTTCATTTGTGCCAGTTATACCTGCAATATTTGATAGTACAAAATGAGATGCAGAATTGTAACAAGTTCTGATATACATGTATTTTGAAGCATTTAATATTCAAAGTGACGGCCTAATGGTACAACATAATTATACAACTAGAATCGATGAATCATAAAAGCTGAGGGGAAAAAGCACGAAAGGAAGCTTAATTGATAGAAGGGAGTACATTTCTGGAGGAAACGGGTAAACCTCATGGACTGGGAGTACAGGCTTATGAATTGATGAAAGCAACATTACCACCATAGCTGAATATCTGATGAAGCAGGTGAGAGGGATAAAGGCAAGAGGAAGAGAGAAAGACAGACGCTCAAACGAGGGATAAAGGCAAGAGGAAGAGAGAAAGACAGAGAGACAGAGAGAAAGTCACGAAGGGAGACAGAGAGAAAGACGGAAAGACACAGAGACATGACAGAAAAGAAGATGAAGGCAGAAAGAGAGGAAGGGGAGAGAAAGAGAAATAAAAGAGAGAGTATAAGAGAAAAGATAGCAGAGAGAGAGAGAGAGAGAGAGACGCAGGGAGAGACGGAAGTAGTAAGAAAGACAGAGAAAGATAGCGACAAGGAAGGAAGAGAATGCAGAGAGAGACAGACAGAGCCAAAGCAAAGGGGACAGAGATAAGGAGAGAAGCACAGAGATAGAGGGAGTGAGAGAAAGATAAAGAGACAGACAGAGAGAGAAATAGGCAGAGAAAGAGAGACAGTCAGAGAGACAGAGACGAGGAAGGACAAGAGTGCAGATAGAAACAAATAGAGACACAGCAAGGGAGATAGGAAAAGAAGGAAAGAGAAAGAGACAGAGGAACAAAGATAGAGAAAGAGAGAGAGAGAGAGAGAAGGAGAAAGAGAGAAGCCGAATCAAAGGCCAACGGTACTGGCTAACAGTCATGAGTTTAAAAAGAGAAATTACAAAGTTCACGGCCTAAAGTTTAAATGCACTGAGGGTACGATCTCAAACTGACTGAGAGTCCAAGCTAATGAAGTAGTGGTCAAAGAACAGAGAAGGCACAACTTAGGGCAGCGGTATAATTTTCATATAATCAATGGGCGGTACATGTCACGCATAGAGGGTACATCACAGAGACTTTGCGTGCAGTTGGACAGATTGAATTAATCAGAGTAAGAAAATAGCAGAAGAGCCAGAGTATGTCGGTAAATGACATGGACTGATCGTTTAATTGCATAACTTAGTTTAAGAGCTCTCAGAATGAGGGAATGCTTCACGAAGTGGAGAGAAATTCCACATACCGAGTGTACAAGGTAATCCACTGTAAAAGAAATAAGATTAAGTGCACAAATGTAAATACTGAGGGTACATCTGTCCAACTGTGAGTAAAAATCACATTCTGTGGATACAGGCACACATCATGGGACTGAAACATTTTCAGGGGTTGCTGGTACATCAAAATAAGGCTGCATTCTTACTGTCTGAGAGTACGTAGAAGGGACTGGAAGAACTTTTCACCGACTGTCATGCAGGCTGGTTAGCTGGGAGAAAAACCTTTAAAATGACGCAGGTTTATGGCTTGAGGATACATCTCACTGACTACGGGTACGATCTCATTTCCTAGGAGTGCATGAAAAAGACTGAAAGTTAAAATAAATTTGAGGGGCTCAGGGAATATCCGACTGACTGAGGTGCATCTAATTGGCCAAGGTTTTATATAGCTAACATAGGGTACACTGCTCCGACTGCTGGTATAATAAACAGACCGAAGAAAAAGTAATAGTTAGGGAACAGTCACTCGCTGAGGGTACATTGCACAGGTTTAGGATACATTTCAGGAAGTGAGAGTATAGACAAACAGTGCAAAAGATAGCATTTTAGTAAGGGCAGTGATTCAGGGACTGGGAATACACTCAGTTGACTACAGGTACCACTTTTAAGTCTAAGAGGGCGAAGAAAAGACTGAGGGAACATTCCAAGAACTGAAGATACAATCTCAAGGACTTAGTGTGGATACAACGGCTTAAGAGTTATTTTTAGTGGCTGTGGGGATAGAATGTTGGTGCAGGCTGAGGGACTCTTGTGGTCACAGGAAGGTAGAAGTACAGTTTCACGACACAACAACAATTTCCAGTGATAAAGAATTTGCTTTAAAGCCTTAAGAGTATGTAAATAAGAAAAAGCAGAAACATTCCTCAAACTGGAGCCGTATCTCCTGGACTAAAGGTTTATCGAACAGACTGAGCGATCAATCTCACGGCATATACTAGGAAAGTAAATCAAAGGAAATACTAGTTTCTGGTCCGGCAATTACTTTGACAGACGAGGGTACATCTTACAGACAGACTGATGCATAGGGCCAACCAACACTAAATCATATCGAGTAGTTTTCCTGGGGTAGGGTTAATCTTAAGGACTGAGGGTACAGCCAAATCAATTAAAGAAATGAGAACCTGAATAAATCTAAAGCGTCTGTTGACTCATCTCACGGGCTAAGGGTATATCTCACGGACTGACGGTACATACTGTCGGAGAGCTGGTTAACTGACAGTATTGGTATTGATATGGAGTAATGGGTCAGTGTCACAGACTGAAAATATTTCTCAAGAAGTGAGAGTAGATACTGCAGACTGAGAACTTAATCACATAGAGTGAGAGTACATTCCATGGAATTGATGAAAGTCAATGCAACAAGATTCATCCTTATCTCAGCATTGATAACTTTTTCTATGAAGTTTTGTGAAACAAGCAGCCAGTGACATGGGAACAATATTGTGTGAAGTACTGGTAAAAAAAAATCTTCTTCAACATACTTTATTACTTTACCTAATTTTCAGTTAATCCGTAGCAGAAAATATCAAGCATCTAAAAATTAAATTCTGCACCCTTCTTAAAATATGCACATAAAAATCTACCTAGGAATATACATTTTGCTTTTCCATCATCATACCTTACAACAATTGCAGCTTTTGATCCTTCACTACATCCCTTCGAGAATGACGCAAACATGTAAAATTCAAATACCCTTTCTTTCTTTCTTTATTTATTTATTTCCAACAGAATAATTTGTCCGTCCGCTCAGTGGGTAAAGTTCAGGGCTTGAAAGCAAGGCGGTTGCATGGTCGATCCACAAATTGTGCCAAAATCTGTCCGAGGTGTAACGATTATCATTTCGACATGTGCGAAGTACTGGTAAAAGAAACTAGTTTTCTCAATTCACTTTTTTATATTTCTATTGACCGAATCCATAACTTTGCAGAAAATATCAAGGCCCAAATAATAAGGTTCTGACCACTTCTTAACATATGCACATCAAAGTCTACCCTGGAATATACATTTCGCTTTTCCATCATTATTCTTTACAAAAAAGTACATTTTTGTCCCACACTACAACCCTTCGGGAATAAAGGAAACATGTCAAAATAAAATACTCTCTCTCTATGTCTCTGTCTCTCATCCTTTCTCTCTCTCTACCTATCTATCTATCTGCACTGAAATGCCTTGCCCGTCTGTTCAATCGGTTACATACATGGCTTGAAACCCAGGCAGACCTAGGTTCGACACAATAGTTGTGACAATTTCTCTCCAAGGTTTGATAATAGTCATTGCAACAGATTTTGTTCTACCCTCAAGAATGGGGATTGTTTTGACGATTTTTTTTTTAATTGAAAAGCAGACAAAGGCTTGCGAAACTGTTGTGCGTAGCACTGGTAAAAGGAAACTCCAACAAACCTCAAATAGGTATACTGACCGACCGATATATTTGATATAAAGTTAAAACGGAAACAACATACTACCGGTATATTCCATGGAATTAATCATAGGCATTGCGACAGGGTTCATCATTTCCAAGCGCTGATATTTTTTTCAACGATGGTATGTGGAAAAGCAGCCAATGGCATGGAAAAATATTGTACAAAGTACTGGTAAAAGGGTAAAATAAACTACTCATCTCCTTCCACATACTTTATTAAATGTGTCACTGAATCCATATTTTTGCAGAAAATGTCAAGCTCCTAAAAATTAACTTTTGAACACTTCAGTCTCTCCCAGCGTCTCTCTCTCTCTCTCGCACGCTCTCTCTCTCTCCGTCCTCCAGAATGCCTTGTCTGTCTGCTCAGTATGTAAATTATATGGTTTGAAACCAAGATTCGACGCCATTGCTATGCCAATTTCTTTCCGAGGTTCGATGAAGTCTTTGCGACATGTGCAAAGTACTGGTAAAAGAAACTAGTTATCTCCTTCCACACACTTTATAAAATTTATCACCGAATCCACAACTTTGCAGAAAATATCGAGCCCCTTAAAAACACGTCTGCACACTTCTTATCATATGAACATTAAAATCTTCATTGGAATATATATATCGCTTTTAAATCATCATGTTTCTAAAACTGCATTTTTTGTACAACACTATAACCCTTCGGGAATAAAGTAAACATGTCAAGATCAAATGGTCTCTCTCTCTCTCTCTCTCTGTATCTCTCTCTCTCGGTTTCTCTGTATCTCTCTTTCCCCTCTTCTCCCTCTGTGTCTCTCTCCACTGAAATGCCTGTTCAGTCGATTACATACTGGCTCGAAATCAAGGCGGGCGCAGGTTCGACCCAACACCTGTGTCAATTTCTGTCCGAGGTTTAATAATAGTCATTGCAACAGGATTCATTCTACACTCAAGAATACGGATTGTTTCGACGATGGCTTTTAACGCAAAGCAGACAAAGGCTTGGGAAACTGTTGTGAGTAGCACTGGTAAAAGGAACCTCCTAGAAACCGCAAATAGGTATACTGACCGACCGATATACTTGATATATAGTTAAAAAGGAAAAACATACTACCGGTATGTTCCATGGAATTAATCATAGGCATTGCGACAGGGTTCATCATTTCCCAGCGCTGATCATTTTTTCAACGAAGGTAAGTGGAAAAAGCAGCCAGTGGCATGGAAGTGCGAAGTACTGGTAAAAGAAACTACTGATCGCCATCCACATACTTTATTACTTTATTAAATATGTCACTGAATCCATATTTTTGCAGAAAATGTCAAGCTCCTAAAAGTTAATGCTTGAACACTTCTTAATGTATGCACATAGCAGTCTAACTTGGAATATACATTTCACTTTTCTGTCACTATTTTAAGGAAGATTCCAGTTTTTGTTTCTTCACTACAGCATTTAGGAATCAAATAAACATATCAAAGTGAAACTCGCTCTCACTCACTCCGTTCAGCAGAATGCCTTGCCTATCAGCTCAGTATGCAAATTATAGGGCTTGAAACCAAGATTCGACCCAATAGCTATGCCAATATCTTTCCGAGGTTTGATGAAGTCTTTGCGACATGTGCAAAGTACTGGTTAAAAAAAAACTAGTTATCTCTTTCCACATACTTTATAAAATTTATCACTAAATCCACAACTTTGCAGAAAATATCGAGCCCCTTGAAATTAAAGTCTGTACACTTCTGAACATAATCATAAATAGTAAAATCTTCACTGGAATTTATATTTCGTTTTTTAATTATCATTCTTTTTTACAAAACTGCATTTCTTGTCAACACTACACCCCTTTAGTAATAAGGTAAACCTGTCAAAATTGAACACTTTGTACTCTCTCTCCCACCAGAATGCCCTGCCAGGCTAGTTAGTCGGTTACGTACATGGCTTTAAACTAAGGTGGGCGCAGGTTCGATCCAGCAGTTGTGCCAATCTCTCTCCGAGGTTTCACGATAGTCATTGCGAAAGGATTCATTCTACACTCAAGAATGCTTATTGTTTTGACGATACTTTTGTTTACAAGCAGCCAAAACGTTGGGAAGACTGAAAATTTAGCGTAGTAGTGGTAAAAGAAACTCCAAGAGAGCTCAGATAGTTGCACTGGCCCCGCTATGTACCTCATCTTTAGTAAAAACGACATTAAAATACCACACTAACAAAGAAATCTTTCTCCACTAAAACTTTTCATCATCATCATCATTATCATCATCTCAGCAATGATTAAGTAGCGTAGTGATAATGAGATTTGAGTCTTTTCCAAAATCATAGAACGCTCTCTCTCTCTGTGCTTTTCTCTACAAGCCCAGTTTCTTAGTTGGTAACGTATGCACCTTTACACCAGGGAGGTTGCATGTTCGATTCCCCAGCTGTTCCAATTTCTGTTCGATATTTAATGAGAGTTATTGCGAAAAGGTTCGTTTCATTCTCTTACCGCTGATGATTGTTTTCGATGAGAGTGATGTGGAATAGCAGCCATTGGCTTGGAATAATGTGAAAAATACTGGTAAAAGAAAAAAGAAAACAAGAAACCATGGATATCTGCTATGGCCACCGAAGATATAACTGAAATAAGGTTGACGACCAGGTTAAAACACACACAGAAAAAAGAAATAAATTTCCCCACCATCAAATTCACAATCAGCATCATCATCATTATCACCACCACAACAAAGACATCATTTTCATTATCAATATCATCATCACCAGCAACATATGATCATCATTTTTTAAAATTCCAAAATTTGCATCTTAATTTGAGGTTAAACTAATTCCTGAGATCATTGAACTAAAATCCAAAATACACTTTCATATCCTCATTTATAAACTGAAACTCACTCGTCCATCGTCAATACGTTGGGACTAGATAAGAAATGTTTCAATTCTCCGTAATAAATTCCATTAAGGACGATAAATTAACCAGCAATTTTTCCCATTTTAACAATGTTTTCAAAAGTCTTCTTCTCTAAGAAGTTACTGTATAATTATGGTACGGGAAATCTTACATGAGTGTTTATGTGTTATCACTCGTATTAAACAAGATTATTTTAATCATGTTATGCGAACCTATCTTAATTTGCCATACTATAGGTTAATAGTCGAGGTTGCTACAGCATAGGTGGTGATAGTGTAGTATGAATGCACAGGCGATTTCGTAATTTGTATGATCAGACCAGTATGTTTCATTTGTGCCAGTTATACCTGCAATATTTGATAGTACAAAATGAGATGCAGAATTGTAACAAGTTCTGATATATATGTATTTTGAAGCATTTAATATTCAAAGTGACGGCCTAATGGTACAACATAATTATACAACTAGAATCGATAAATCATACAAGCTGAGGTGAAAAAGCACGAAAGGAAGCTTAATTGATAGAAGGGAGTACATTTCTGGAGAAAACGGGTAAACCTCATGGACTGAGAGTACAGGCTTATGAATTGATGAAAGCAACATTACCACCATGGCTGAATATCTGATGAAGCAGGTGAGAGGGATAAAGGCAAGAGGAAGAGAGACAGACAGACGCTCAAGAGAGGGATAAAGGCAAGAGGAAGAGAGAAAGACAGAGAGACAGAGAGAAAGTCACGAAGGGAGACAGAGAGAAAGACGGAAAGACACAGGGACATGACAGAAAAGAAGATGAAGGCAGAAAGAGAGGAAGGGGAGAGAAAGAGAAATAAAGGAGTGAGTATAAGAGAAAAGATAGCACAGAGAGAGAGAGACGCAGGGAGAGACGGAAGTAGTAAGAAAGACAGAGAAAGATAGCGACAAGGAAGAGAATGCAGAGAGAGACAGACAGAGCCAAAGCAAAGGAGAAAGAGATAAGGAGAGAAGCACAGAGATAGAGGGAGTGAGAGAAAGATAAATAGACAGACAGAGAGAGAAATAGGCAGAGAAAGAGAGACAGTCAGAGAGACAGAGACGAGGAAGGACAAGAGTGCAGATAGAAACAAATAGAGACACAGCAAGGGAGATAGGGGAAGAAGGAAAGAGAAAGAGACAGAGGGACAAAGACAGAGAAAGAGAGAGAGAGACAGAGAGGGAGAAAGATAGAAACCGAATCAAAGGCCAACGGTACCGGCTAACAGTCATGGGTTTAAAAAGAGAAATTACAAAGTTCACGGCCTAAAGTTTAAATGCACTGAGGGTACGATCTCAAACTGACTGAGAGTCCAAGGTAATGAAGTAGTGGTTAAAGAACAGAGAGGGCACAACTTGCAGCGGTAGAAATTTCATATAATCAATGGGCGGTACATGTCACGCATAGAGGGTACATCACAGAGACTTTGCGTGCAGGTGGACAGATTGGATTTATAAGAGTAAGGAAATAGCAGAAGAGCCAGTGCATGTTGGTAAATGACATGGACTGATCGTTTAATTGCATAACATAGTTTAAGAGCTGTCAGAATGAGGGAATGCTTCATGAAGTGGAGAGAAATTCCACATACCGAGTGTACAAGGTAATCCACTGTAAAAGAAATAAGATTAAGTGCACAAATGTAAATACTGAGGGTACATCTGTCCAACTGTGAGTAAAAATCACATTCTGCGGATACAGGCACACATCATGGGACTGAAACATTTTCAGGGGTTGCTGGTACATCAAAATAAGGCTGCATTCTTACTGTCTGAGAGTACGTAGAAGGGACTGGAAGAACTTTTCACCGACTGTCGTGCAGGCTGATTAGCTGGGAGAAAAACCTTTAAAATGACACAGGTTTATGGCTTGAGGATACATCTTACTGACTACGGGTACGATCTCATTTCCTAGGAGTGCATGAAAAAGACTGAAAGTTAAAATAAATTTCAGGGGTTCAGGGAATATCCGACTGACTGAGGTGCATCTAATTGGCCAAGGTTTTATATAGCTAACATAGGGTACACTGCTCCGACTGCTGGTATAATAAACAGACCGAAGAAAAAGTAATAGTATGGGAACAGTCACTCGCTGAGGGTACATTGCACAGGTTTAGGATACATTTCAGGAAGTGAGAGTATAGACAAACAGTGCAAAAGATAGCATTTTAGTAAGGGCAGTGATTCAGGGACTGCGAATACACTCAGTTGACTACAGGTACCACTTTTAAGTCTAAGAGGGCGAAGAAAAGACTGAGGAAACATTCCAAGAACTGAAGATACAATCTCAAGGACTTAGTGTGGATACAACGGCTTAAGAGTTATTTTTAGTGGCTGTGGGGATAGAATGTTGGTGCAGACTGAGGAACTCTTGTGGTCACAGGAAGGTAGAAGTACAGTTTCACGACACAACAACAATTTCCAGTGATAAAGAATTTGCTTTAAAGCCTTAAGAGTATGTAAATAAGAAAAAGCAGAAACATTCCTCAAACTGGAGCCGTATCTCCTGGACTAAAGGTTTATCGAACAGACTGAGCGATCAATCTCACGGCATATACTAGGAAAGTAAATCAAAGGAAATACTAGTTTCTGGTCCGGCAATTACTTTGACAGACGAGGGTACATCTTACAGACAGACTGATGCATAGGGCCAACCAACACTAAATCATATCGAGTAGTTTTCCTGGGGTAGGGTTAATCTTAAGGACTGAGGGTACAGCCAAATCAATTAAAGAAATGAGAACCTGAATAAATCTAAAGCGTCTGTTGACTCATCTCACGGGCTAAGGGTATATCTCACGGACTGACGGTACATACTGTCGGAGAGCTGGTTAACTGACAGTATTGGTATTGATATGGAGTAATGGGTCAGTGTCACAGACTGAAAATATTTCTCAAGAAGTGAGAGTAGATACTGCGTACTGAGAACTTAATCACATAGAGTGAGAGTACATTCCATGGAATTGATGAAAGTCAATGCAACAAGATTCATCCTTATCTCAGCATTGATAACTTTTTCTTTGAAGTTTCGTGAAACAAGCAGCCAGTGACATGGGAACAATATTGTGTGAAGTACTGGTAAAAAAAAATCTTCTTCAACATACTTTATTACTTTACCTAATTTTCAATTAATCCATATTTTTGCAGAAAATATCAAGCATCTAAAAATTAAATTCTGCACCCTTCTTAAAATATGCACATAAAAATCTACCTAGGAATATACATTTTGCTTTTCCATCATCATACCTTACAACAATTGCAGCTTTTGATCCTTCACTACATCCCTTCGAGAATGACGCAAACATGTAAAATTCAAATACCCTTTCTTTCTTTCTTTCTTTATTTATTTATTTCCAACAGAATAATTTGTCCGTCCGCTCAGTGGGTAAAGTTCAGGGCTTGAAAGCAAGGCGATTGCATGGTCGATCCACAAATTGTGCCAAAATCTGTCCGAGGTGTAACGATTATCATTTCGACATGTGCGAAGTACTGGTAAAAGAAACTAGTTTTCTCAATTCACTTTTTTATATTTCTATTGACCGAATCCATAACTTTGCAGAAAATATCAAGGCCCAAATAAGAAGGTTCTGCACACTTCTTAACATATGCACATCAAAGTCTACCCTGGAATATACATTTCGCTTTTCCATCATTATTCTTTACAAAAAAGTACATTTTTGTCCCACACTACAACCCTTCGGGAATAAAGGAAACATGTCAAAATAAAATACGCTCTCTCTATGTCTCTCATCCTCTCTCTCTCTCTCTACCTATCTATCTATCTATCTATCTATCTATCTATCTATCTGCACTGAAATGCCTTGCCCGTCTGTTCAATCGGTTACATACATGGCTTGAAACCCAGGCAGGCCTAGGTTCGACACAATACTTGTGATAATTTCTCTCCAAGGTTTGATAATAGTCATTGCAACAGATTTTGTTCTACCCTCAAGAATGGGGATTGTTTTGACGATTTTTTTTTTTTTTTTTTTTTTAATTGAAAAGCAGACAAAGGCTTGCGAAACTGTTGTGCGTAGCACTGGTAAAAGGAAGCTCCAACAAACCTCAAATAGGTATACTGACCGACCGATATACTTGATATAAAGTTAAAACGGAAACAACATACTACCGGTATATTCCATGGAATTAATCATAGGCATTGCGACAGGGTTCATCATTTCCAAGCGCTGATATTTTTTTCAACGATGGTATGTGGAAAAGCAGCCAATGGCATGGAAAAATATTGTACAAAGTACTGGTAAAAGGGTAAAATACACTACTCATCTCCTTCCACATACTTTATTAAATGTGTCACTGAATCCATATTTTTGCAGAAAATGTCAAGCTCCTAAAAGGTAACTTTTGAACACTTCAGTCTCTCCCAGCGTCTCTCTCTCTCTCTCTCTCTCGCACGCTCTCTCTCTCTCCGTCCTCCAGAATGCCTTGTTTGTCTGCTCAGTATGTAAATTATATGGTTTGAAACCAAGATTCGACGCCATTGCTATGCCAATTTCTTTCCGAGGTTCGATGAAATCTTTGCGACATGTGCAAAGTACTGGTAAAAGAAACTAGTTATCTCCTTCCACACACTTTATAAAATTTATCACCGAATCCACAACTTTGCAGAAAATATCGAGCCCCTTAAAAACACGTCTGCACACTTCTTATCATATGAACATTAAAATCTTCATTGGAATATATATATCGCTTTTAAATCATCATGTTTCTAAAACTGCATTTTTTGTACAACACTATAACCCTTCGGGAATAAAGTAAACATGTCAAGATCAAATGGTCTCTCTCTCTCTCTGTATCTCTCTCTCTCGGTTTCTCTGTATCTCTCTTTCCCCTCTTCTCCCTCTGTGTCTCTCTCCACTGAAATGCCTGTTCAGTCGATTACATACTGGCTCGAAATCAAGGCGGGCGCAGGTTCGACCCAACACCTGTGTCAATTTCTGTCCGAGGTTTAATAATAGTCATTGCAACAGGATTCATTCTACACTCAAGAATACGGATTGTTTCGACGATGGCTTTTAACGCAAAGCAGACAAAGGCTTGGGAAACTTGTGCGTAGCACTGGTAAAAGGAACCTCCTAGAAACCGCAAATAGGTATACTGACCGACCGATATACTTGATATATAGTTAAAAAGGAAAAACATACTACCGGTATATTCCATGGAATTAATCATAGGCATTGCGACAGGGTTCATCATTTCCCAGCGCTGATCATTTTTTCAACGAAGGTAAGTGGAAAAAGCAGCCAGTGGCATGGAAGTGCGAAGTACTGGTAAAAGAAACTACTGATCGCCATCCACGTACTTTATTACTTTATTAAATATGTCACTGAATCCATATTTTTGCAGAAAATGTCAAGCTCCTAAAAGTTAATGTTTGAACACTTCTTAATGTATCCACATAGCAGTCTAACTTGGAATATACATTTCACTTTTCTGTCACTATTTTAAGGAAGATTCCAGTTTTTGTTTCTTCACTACAGCATTTAGGAATCAAATAAACATATCAAAGTGAAACTCGCTCTCACTCACTCCGTTCAGCAGAATGCCTTGCCTATCAGCTCAGTATGTAAATTGTATAGCTTGAAACCAAGATTCGACCCAATAGCTATGCCAATATCTTTCCGAGGTTTGATGAAGTCTTTGCGGCATGTGCAAAGTACTGGTAAAAGAAACTAGTTATCTCTTTCCACATACTTTATAAAATTTATCACTAAATCCACAACTTTGCAGAAAATATCGAGCCCCTTGAAATTAAAGTCTGTACACTTCTGAACATAATCATAAATAGTAAAATCTTCACCGGAATAAATATTTCGTTTTTTAATTATCATTCTTTTTTACAAAACTGCATTTCTTGTCAACACTACACCCCTTTAGTAATAAGGTAAACCTGTCAAAATTAAACACTTTGTACTCTCTCTCCCACCAGAATGCCCCACCAGGCTAGTTAGTCGGTTACGTACATGGCTTTAAACTAAGGTGGGCGCAGGTTCGATCCAGCAGCTGTGCCAATCTCTCTCCGAGATTTGACGATAGTCATTGCAAAAGGATTCATTCTACACTCAAGAACGCTTATTGTTTCGACGATACTTTTGTTTACAAGCAGCCAAAACGTTGGGAAGACTGAAAATTTAGCGTAGTAGTGGTAAAAGAAACTCCAAGAGAGCTCAGATAGTTGCACTGGCCCCGCTATGTACCTCATCTTTAGTAAAAACGACATAAAAATACCACACTAACAAAGAAATCTTTCTCCACTAAAACTTTTCATCATCATCATCATCATCATCTCAGCAATGATTAAGTAGCGTAGTGATAATGAGATTTGAGTCTTTTCCAAAATCATAGAACGCTCTCTCTCTCTCTGTGCTTTTCTCTACAAGCCCATTTTCTTAGTTGGTAACGTATGCATCTTTACACCAGGGAGGTCGCATGTTCGATTCCCAGGCTGTTCCAATTTCTGTTCGATATTTAATGAGAGTTATTGCGAAAAGGTTCGTTTCATTCTCTTACCGCTGATGATTGTTTTCGATGAGAGTGATGTGGAATAGCAGCCAATGGCTTGGAATAATGTGAAAAATACTGGTAAAAGAAAAAAGAAAACAAAAAACCATGGATATCTGCTATGGCCACCGAAGATATAACTGAAATAAGGTTGACGACCAGGTTAAAACACACACACACAAAAAAGAAATAAATTTCTCCACCACCAAATTCACAATCAGCATCATCATCATTATCACCACCACAACAAAGACATCATCGTCATTATCAATATCATCATCACCAGCAACATATGATCATCATTTTTTAAAATTCCAAAATTTGCATCTTAATTTGAGGTTAAACTAATTCATGAAATCATTGAACTAAAATCCAAAATACACTTTCATATCCTCATTTATAAACTGAAACTCACTCGTCCATCGTCAATACGTTGGGACTAGATAAGAAATGTTTCAATTCTCCGTAATAAATTCCATTGAGGACGATAAATTAACCAGCAATTTTTCCCATTTTAACAATGTTTTCAAAAGTCTTCTTCTCTAAGGTCCAGCAAACATGAATCGTGAACATAACTTTCATTTGTAAACGTTAACACTTGAAAATCTATCTGTAAACAAATTCATCCTCTTTAAGCTGCTATCTTTACCCTATTGACGTTTACTGTGTTAAACGATTAAACCATCACTTAATAATACAACGCCGAGGTTGGCAGCTCAGTCGGAAACCTACAGAACTTGAGACCTAGGGATGCAGGTTCCAATCCCCTATTGTTTCGACGATCTTAACGTGAGAAAACCGACAGTGGCTGGAATACTGGTTGAAGAACCTCCAGGAAAACATGGATAGATGCATTGGCCTCGGTGATATGACTGTAATAATATTGCAAACAGCGTAAAACACAACACACACATAATTTGACAATAGGGCCATAGCACTGAATCGCTCACTTGACCCAGTAAAAGTTTTAAAGAATAATAAAAAAGTTACTGTATAATTATGGTACGGGAAATCTTACATGAGTGTTTATGTGTTATCACTCGTATTAAACAAGATGATTTTAATCATGTTATGCGAACCTATCTTAATTTGCCATACTATAGGTTAATAGTCGAGGTTGCTACAGCATAGGTGGTGATAGTGTAATATGAATGCACAGGCGATTTCGTAATTTGTATGATCAGAACAGTATGTTTCATTTGTGCCAGTTATACCTGCAATATTTGATAGTACAAAATGAGATGCAGAATTGTAACAAGTTCTGATATACATGTATTTTGAAGCATTTAATATTCAAAGTGACGGCCTAATGGTACAAGATCATTATACAACTAGAATCGATAAATCATACAAGCTGAGGGGAAAAAGCACGACAGGAAGCTTAATTGATAGAAGGGAGTACATTTCTGGAGAAAACGGGTAAACCTCATGGACTCAGAGTACAGGCTTATGAATTGATGAAAGCAACATTACCACCATAGCTGAATATCTGATGAAGCAGGTGAGAAGGATAAAGCCAAGAGGAAGAGAGAAAGACAGACGCTCAAGAGAGGGATAAAGGCAAGAGGAAGAGAGAGAGACAGAGAGAAAGTCACGAAGGGAGACAGAGAGAAAGACGGAAAGAAACAGGGACATGACAGAAAAGAAGTTGAAGGCAGCAAGAGAGGAAGGGGAGATAAAGAGAAAGAAAGGAGAAAGCATAAGAGAAAAGAAACCAGAGAGAGAAAGACGCAGGGACAGACGGAAGTAGTAAGAAAGACAGAGAAAGATAGCGACAAGGAATAAAGAGAATGCAGAGAGAGACAGACAGAGCGAAAGCAAAGGGGACATAGATAAGGAGAGAAGCACCGAGATAGAGGGAGTGAGAGAAAGATGAGACAGACAGAGAGAGAAATAGGCAGAGAAAGAGACACAGATAGAGAGACAGAGACGAGGAAGGACAAGAGTGCAGATAGAAACAAATAGAGACACAGCAAGGGAGATAGGGGAAGAAGGAAAGAGAAAGAGACAGAGGGACAAAGACAAAGAGAGAGAGAGAGAGGGAGAAAGAGAGAAACCGAATCAAAGGCCAACGGTACCGGCTAACAGTCATGGGTTTAAAAGGAGAAATTACAAAGTTCACGGCACTGAGGGTACGATCTCAAACTGACTGAGAGTCCAAGCTAATGAAGTAGTGGTCAAAGAACAGAGATGGCACAAGTTGCAACGGTAGAAATTTCATATAATCAATGGGCGGTACATGTCACGCATAGAGGGTACATCACAGAGACTTTGCGTGCAGGTGGACAGATTAGATTAATAACAGTAAGGAAATAGCAGAAGAGCCAGAGCATGTTGGTAAATGACATGGACTGATCGTTTAATTGCATAACTTAGTTTAAGAGCTCTCAGAATGAGGGAATACTTCACGAAGTGGAGAGAAATTGCACAGACCGAGTGTACAAGGTAATCCACTGTAAAAGAAATAAGATTAAGTGCACAAATGTAAATACTGAGGGTACATCTGTCCAACTGTGAGTAAAAATCACATTCTGTGGATAGAGGCACACATCATGGGACTGAAACATTTTCAGGGGTTGCTGGTACATCAAAATAAGGCTGCATTCTTACTGTCTGAGAGTACGTAGAAGGGACTGGAAGAACTTTTCACCGACTGTCGTGCAGGCTGGTTAGCTGGGAGAAAAACCTTTAAAATGACACAGGTTTATGGCTTGAGGATACATCTCACTGACTACGGGTACGATCTCATTTCCTAGGAGTGCATGAAAAAGACTGAAAGTTAAAATAAATTTCAGGGGCTCAGGGAATGTCCGACTGACTGAGGTGCATCTAATTGGCCAAGGTTTTATATAGCTAACATAGGGCACACTGCTCCGACTGCTGGTATAATAAACAGGAAGAAAAAGTAATAGTAAGGGAAGAGTCACTCGCTGAGGGTACATTGCACAGGTTTAGGATACATTTCAGGAATTGAGAGTATAGACAAACAGTGCAAAAGATAGCATTTTAGTAAGGGCAGTGATTCAGGGACTGGGAATACACTCAGTTGACTACAGGTACCACTTTTAAGTCTAAGAGGGCGAAGAAAAGACTGAGGGAACATTCCAAGAACTGAAGATACAATCTCAAGGACTTAGTGTGGATACAACGGCTTAAGAGTTATTTTTAGTGGCTGTGGGGATAGAATGTTGGTGCAGGCTGAGGAACTCTTGTGTTCACAGGAATGTAGAAATACAGTTTCGCGACACAACAACAATTTCCAGTGATAAAGAATTTGCTTTAAAGCCTTACGAGTATGTAAACTGGAGCCGTATCTCGTGGACTAAAGGTTTATCGAACAGACTGAGCGATCAATCTCACGGCATATACTAGGAAAGTAAATCAAAGGAAATACTAGTTTCTGGTCCGGCAATTACTTTGACAGACGAGGGTACATCTTACAGACAGACTGATGCATAGGGTCAATCAACAATAAATTATATCGAGTAGTTTTCCTGGGGTAGGGTTAATCTTAAGGACTGAGGGTACAGCCAAATCAATTAAGGAAATGAGAAACTGACCAAATCTAAAGCGTCTGTTGACTCATCTCACGGGCTAAGGGTATATCTCACGGACTGACGGTACATACTGTCGGAGAGCTGGTTAACTGACAGCATTGGTATTGATATGGAGTAATGGGTCAGTGTCACAGAGGTGAGAGTAGATACTGCGGACTGAGAACTTAATCACATAGAGTGAGAGTACATTCCATGGAATTGATGAAAGTCAATGCAACAAGATCCATCCTTATCTCAGCATTGATAACTTTTTCTATGAAGTTTTGTGAAACAAGCAGCCAGTGACATGGGAACAATATTGTGTGAAGTACTGGTAAAAAAAATCTTCTTCCACATACTTTATTACTTTACCTAATTTTCAGTTAATCCATATTATTGCAGAAAATATCAAGCATCTAAAAATCACATTCTGCACACTTCTTAAAATATGCACATAAAAATCTACCTAGGAATATACATTTTGCTTTTCCATCATCATACCTTACAACAATTGCAGTTTTTGATCCTTCACTACATCCCTTCGAGAATGACGCAAACATGTAAAATTGAAATACTCTTTCTTTCTTTCTTTATTTCCAACAGAATAATTTGCCCGTCCGCTCAGTGGGTAAAGTTCAGGGCTTAAAAGCAAGGCGGCTGCATGGTCGATCCACAAATTGTGCCAAAATCTGTCCGAAGTGTAACGATTGTCATTTCGACATGTGCGAAGTACTGGTAAAAAAAACTAGTTTTCTCAATTCACTGATTTATATTTCTATTAACCGAATCCATAACTTTGCAGAAAATATCAAGGCCCAGATAATAAGTTTCTGCACACTTCTTAACATATGTACATCAAAGTCTACCCTGGAATATACATTTCGCTTTTCCATCATTATTCTTTACCAGAAAGTACATTTTTGTCCCACACTACAACCCTTCGGGAATAAAGGAAACATCTCGAAATAAAATACTCTCTCTCTCTATGTCTCTGTCTCTCATCCCCTCTCCCCCTCTCTCTCTCTGTTTCTATCTATCTATCTCTCTATCTGCACTGAAATGCCTTGCCTGTCTGTTCAATCGGTTACATACATGGCTTGAAACCCAGGCAGGCCCAGGTTCGACACAATAGTTGTGACAATTTCTCTCCAAGGTTTGATAACAGTCATTGCAACAGATTTTGTTCTACCCTCAAGAATGGGGATTGTTTTGACGATTTTTTTTTTTTTTTTTTTTTTTTTTTTTTGAAAAGCAGACAAAGGCTTGCGAAACTGTTGTGCGTAGCACTGGTAAAAAGAAGCTCCAACAAACCTCAAATAGGTATACTGACCGACCGATATACTTGATATAAAGTTAAAACGGAAACAACATACTACCGGTATATTCCATGGAATTAATCATAGGCATTGCGACAGGGTTCATCATTTCCAAGCGCTGATAGTTTTTTCAACGACGTTAGGTGGAAAAGCAGCCAATGGCATGGAAAAATATTGTACGAAGTACCGGTAAAAGGGTAAAAGAAACTACTCATCTCCTTCCACATACTTTATTAAATGTGTCACTGAATCCATATTTTTGCAGAAAATGTCAAGCTCCTGAAAATTAACTTTTGAACACTTCAGTCTCTCCCAGCGTCTCTCTCTCTCTCGCACGCTCTCTCTCTATCCGTCCTCCAGAATGCCTTGTCTGTCTGCTCAGTATGTAAATTATATGGTTTGAAACTAAGATTCGACGCCATTGCTATGCCAATTTCTTTCCGAGGTTCGATGAAGTCTTTGCGACATGTGCAAAGTACTGGTAAAAGAAACTAGTTATCTCCTTCCACACACTTTATAAAATTTATCACCGAATCCACAACTTTGCAGAAAATATCGAGCCCCTTAAAAACACGTCTGCACACTTCTTATATGAACATTAAAATCTTCATTGGAATATATATATTGCTTTTAAATCATCATTTTTCTAAAACTGCATTTTTTTGTACAACACTATAACCCTTCGGGAATAAAGTAAACATATCAAGATCAAATTCTCTCTCTCTCTCTCTCTCTCTCTCTCTCTCTCTCTCTGTATCTCTCGGTTTCTCTGTATCTCTTTTTCCCCTCTTCTCCCTCTGTGTCTCTCTCCACTGAAATGCCTGTTCAGTCGATTACATATTGGCTCGAAATCAAAGCGCTCGCAGGTTCGACCCAACACCTGTGTCAATTTCTGTCCGAGGTTTAATAATAGTCATTGCTACAGGATTCATTCTACACTCAAGAATAGGGATTGTTTCGACGATGGCTTTTACCTAAAAGCAGACAAAGGCTTAGGAAACTGTTGTGCGTAGCACTGGTAAAAGGAACCTCCTAGAAACCGCAAATAGGTATACTGACCGACCGATATACTTGATATATTGTTAAAAAGGAAAAACATACTACCGGTATATTCCATGGAATTAATCATAGGCATTGCGACAGGGTTCATCATTTCCCAGCGCTGATCATTTTTTCAACGAAGGTAAGTGGAAAAAGCAGCCAGTGGCATGGAATTGCGAAGTACTGGTAAAATAAACTACTGATCGCCTTCCACATACTTTATTAAATATGTCACTGAATCCATATTTTTGCAGAAAATGTCAAGCTCCTAAAAGTTAATGTTTGAACACTTCTTAATGTATCCACATAGCAGTCTAACTTGGAATATACATTTCACTTTTCTGTCACTATTTTAAGGAAGATTCCAGTTTTTGTTTCTTCACTACAGCATTTAGGAATCAAATAAACATATCAAAGTGAAACTCGCTCTCACTCACTCCGTTCAGCAGAATGCCTTGCCTATCAGCTCAGTATGTAAATTGTATGGCTTGAAACCAAGATTCGACCCAATAGCTATGCCAATATCTTTCCGAGCTTTGATGAAGTCTTTGCGACATGTGCAAAGTACTGGTAAAAGAAACTAGTTATCTCTTTCCACATACTTTATAAAATTTATCACTAAATCCACAACTTTGCAGAAAATATCGAGCCCCTTGAAATTAAAGTCTGTACACTTCTGAACATAATCATAAATAGTAAAATCTTCACTGGAATATATATTTCGTTTTTTAATTATCATTCTTTTTTACAAAACTGCATTTCTTGTCAACACTACACCCCTTTAGTAATAAGGTAAACCTGTCAAAATTAAACACTCTGTACTCTCTCTCCCACCAGAATGCCCTGCCAGTCTAGTTAGTCCGTTACGTACATGGCTTTAAACTAAGGTGTGCGCAGGTTCGATCCAGCAGCTGTGCCAGTCTCTCTCCGGGGTTTGACGATAGTCATTGCAAAAGGATTCATTCTACACTCAAGAATGCTAATTGGTTCGACGATACTTTTGTTTACAAGCAGCCAAAGCCTTGGGAAGACTGAACATTTAGCGTAACAGTGGTAAAAGAAACTCCAAGACAGCTCAGATAGTTGCACTGGCCCCGCTATGTACCTGATCTTTAGTAAAACCGACATTAGAACACCACACTAACAAAGAAATCTTTCTCCACTAAAACTTTTCATCATCATCATCATCATCTCAGCAATGATTAAGTAGCGTAGTGATAATGAGATTTGAGTCTTTTCCAAAATCATAGAAAGCTCTCTCTCTCTGTGCTTTTCTCTACAAGCCCAGTTTCTTAGTTGGTAACGTATGCACCTTTACACCAGGGAGGTCGCATGTTCGATTCCCCAGCTGTTCCAATTTCTGTTCGATATTTAATGAGAGTTATTGCGAAAAGGTTAGTTTCATTCATTTACCGCTGATGATTGTTTTCGATGAGAGTGATGTGGAATAGCAGCCATTGGCTTGGAATAATGTGAAAAATACTGGTAAAAGAAAAAAGTAAACCATGGATATCTGCTATGGCCACCGAAGATATAACTGAAATAGGGTTGACGACCAGGTTAAAACACACACAAAAATAGAAATAAATTTCTCCACCACCAAATTCACAATCAGCATCATCATCATTATCACCACCACAACAAAGACATCATCGTCATTATCAATATCATCATCACCAGCAACATATGATCATCATTTTTTAAAATTCCAAAATTCGCATCTTAATTTGAGGTTAAACTAATTCCTGAGATCATTGAACTAAAATCCAAAATACACTTTCGTATCCTCATTTATAAACTGAAACTCACTCGTCCATCGTCAATACGTTGGGACTAGATAAGAAATGTTTCAATTCTCCGTAATAAATTCTATTGAGGACGATAAATTAACCAGCAATTTTTCCCATTTTAACAATGTTTTCAAAAGTCTTCTTCTCTAAGGTCCAGCAAACATGAATCGTGAACATAACTTTCATTTGTAAAAGTTAACACTTGAAAATCTATCTGTAAACAAATTCATCCTCTTTAAGCTGCTATCTTTACCCTATTGACGTTTACTGTGTTAAACGATTAAACCATCACTTAATAATACAACGCCGAGGTTGGCAGCTCAGTCGGAAACCTACAGAACTTGAGACCTATGGATGCAGGTTCCAATCCCCTATTGTTTCGACGATCTTAACGTGAGAAAACCGACAGTGGCTGGAATATTGTGCGAAGCACTGTTTGAAGAACCTCCAGGAAAACATGGATAGATGCATTGGCCTCCGTGATATAACTGTAATAATATTGCAAACAGCGTAAAACACAACACACATACAATTTCACAATAGGGCCATAGCTCTGAATCGCTCACTTGACCCAGTAAAAGTTTTAAAGAATAATACAGTAGTTACTGTACAATTATGGAACGGGAAATCTTACATGAGTGTTTATGTGTTATCACTTGTATTAAACAAGATGATTTTAATCATGTTATGCGAACCTATCTTAATTTGCCATACTATAGGTTAATAGTCGAGGTTGCTGTATAATTATGGAACGGGAAATCTTACATGATTGTTTATGTGTTATCACTTGTATTAAACAAGATGATTTTAATCATGTTATGCGAACCTATCTTAATTTGCCACACTATAGGTTAATAGTCGAGGTTGCTACAGCATAGGTGGTGATAGTGTAGTATGAATGCACAGGCGATTTCGTAATTTGTATGATCAGACCAGTATGTTTCATTTGTGCCAGTTATACCTGCAATATTTGATAGTACAAAATGAGATGCAGAATTGTAACAAGTTCTGATATACATGTATTTTAAAGCATTTAATATTCAAAGTGACGGCGTAATGGTATAACATAATTATACAACTAGAATCGATAAATCATACAAGCTGAGGGAAAAAGCACGAAAGGAAGCTTAATTCATTGAAGGGAGTACATTTCTGGAGGAAACGGGTAAACCTCATGGACTGAGAGTACAGGCTTATGAATTGATGAAAGCAACATTACCACCATAGCTGAATATCTGATGAAGCAGGTGAGAGGGATAAAGGCAAGAGGAAGAGAGAAATACAGACGCTCAAGAGAGGGATAAAGGCAAGAGGAAGAGAGAAAGACAGACGCTCAAGAGAGGGATAAAGGCAAGAGGAAGAGAGAAAGACAGAGAGACAGAGAGAAAGTCACGAAGGGAGACAGAGAGAAAGACGGAAAGAAACAGGGACATGACAGAAAAGAAGATGAAGGCAGAAAGAGAGGAAGGGGAGAGAAAGAAAAATAAAGGAGAGAGTATAAGACAAAAGATAGCAGAGAGAGAGAGAGAAACGCAGGGACAGACGGAAGTAGTAAGAAAGAAAGAGAAAGATAGCGACAAGGAAGGAAGAGAATGCAAAGAGAGACAGACAGAGCCAAAGCAAAGGGGACAGAGATAAGGAGAGAAGCACAGAGATAGAGGGAATAAGAGAAAGATACAGAGACAGACAGAGAGAGAAATAGGCAGAGAAAGAGAGACAGACAGAGAGACAGAGACGAGGAAGGACAAGAGTGCAGATATAAACAGAGACACAGCAAGGGAGATAGGGGAAGAAAGAAAGAGACAGAGGGACAAAGACAGAGAAAGAGAGAGAGAGAGCGAGAAAGAGAAAAACCGAATCAAAGGCCAACGGTACCGGCTAACAGTCATGGGTTTAAAAGGAGAAATTACAAAGTTCACGGCACTGAGGGTACGATCTCAAACTGACTGAGAGTCCAAGCTAATGAAGTAGTGGTCAAAGAACAGAGATGGCACAAGTTGCAACGGTAGAAATTTCATATAATCAATGGGCGGTACATGTCACGCATAGAGGGTACATCACAGAGACTTTGCGTGCAGGTGGACAGATTAGATTAATAACAGTAAGGAAATAGCAGAAGAGCCAGAGCATGTTGGTAAATGACATGGACTGATCGTTTAATTGCATAACTTAGTTTAAGAGCTCTCAGAATGAGGGAATACTTCACGAAGTGGAGAGAAATTGCACAGACCGAGTGTACAAGGTAATCCACTGTAAAAGAAATAAGATTAAGTGCACAAATGTAAATACTGAGGGTACATCTGTCCAACTGTGAGTAAAAATCACATTCTGTGGATAGAGGCACACATCATGGGACTGAAACATTTTCAGGGGTTGCTGGTACATCAAAATAAGGCTGCATTCTTACTGTCTGAGAGTACGTAGAAGGGACTGGAAGAACTTTTCACCGACTGTCGTGCAGGCTGGTTAGCTGGGAGAAAAACCTGACACAGGTTTATGGCTTGTGGATACATCTCACTGACTACGGGTACGATCTCATTTCCTAGGTGTGCATGAAAAAGACTGAAAGTTAAAATAAATTTTAGGGGCTCAGGGAATATCCGACTGACTGAGGTGCATCTAATTGGCCAAGGTTTTATATAGCTAACACAGGGTACACTGCTTCGACTACTCGTATAATAAACAGACCGAAGAAAAAGTAATAGTAAGGGAACAGTCACTCGCTGAGGGTACATTGCACAGGTTTAGGATACATTTCAGGAATTGAGAGTATAGACAAACAGTGCAAAAGATAGCATTTTAGTAAGGGCAGTGATTCAGGGACTGGGAATACACTCAGTTGACTACAGGTACCACTTTTAAGTCTAAGAGGGCGAAGAAAAGACTGAGGGAACATTCCAAGAACTGAAGATACAATCTCAAGGACTTAGTGTGGATACAACGGCTTAAGAGTTATTTTTAGTGGCTGTGGGGATAGAATGTTGGTGCAGGCTGAGGAACTCTTGTGGTCACAGGAAGGTAGAAGTACAGTTTCACGACACAACAACAATTTCCAGTGATAAAGAATTTGCTTTAAAGCCTTGAGAGTATGTAAATAAGAAAAAGCAGAAACATTCCTCAAACTGGAGCCGTATCTCCTGGACTAAAGGTTTATCGAACAGACTGAGCGATCAATCTCACGGCATATACTAGGAAAGTAAATCAAAGGAAATACTAGTTTCTGGTCCGGCAATTGCTTTGACAGACGAGGGTACATCTTACAGACAGACTGATGCATAGGGCCAACCAACACTAAATCATATCGAGTAGTTTTCGAGGGGTAGGGTTAATCTTAAGGACTGAGGGTACAGCCAAATCAATTAAAGAAATGAGAACCTGACCAAATCTAAAGCGTCTGTTGACTCATCTCACGGGCTAAGGGTATATCTCACGGACTGACGGTACATACTGTAGGAGAGCTGGTTAACTGACAGCATGGGTATTGATATGGAGTAATGGGTCAGTGTCACAGACTGAAAATATTTCTCAAGAAGTGAGAGTAGATACTGCGGACTGAGAACTTAATCACATAGAGCGAGAGTACATTCCATGGAACTGATGATAGTCAATGCAACAAGATCCATCCTTATTTCAGCATTGATAACTTTTTCTATGAAGTTTTGTGAAACAAGCAGCCAGTGACATGGGAACAATATTGTGTGAAGTACTGGTAAAAAAAATCTTCTTCCATATACTTTATTACTTTACCTAATTTTCAGTTAATCCATATTTTTGCAGAAAATATCAAGCATCTAAAAATTAAATTCTGCACCCTTCTTAAAATATGCATATAAAAATCTACCTAGGAATATACATTTTTCTTTTCCATCATCATATCTTACAACAATTGCAGCTTTTGATCCTTCACTACATCCCTTCGAGAATGACGCAAACATGTAAAATTCAAATACTCTTTCTTTCTTTCTTTCTTTCTTTCAAACAGAATAATTTGCCCGTCCGCTCAGTGGGTAAAGTTCAGGGCTTGAAAGCAAGGCGGTTGCATGGTCGATCCACAAATTGTGCCAAAATCTGTCCGAGGTGTAACGATTGTCATTTCGACATGTGCGAAGTACTGGTAAAAGAAACTAGTTTTCTCAATTCACTTATTTACATTTCTATTAACCGAATCCATAACTTTGCAGAAAATATCAAGGCCCAAATAATAAGGTTCTGCACACTTCTTAACGTATGCACATCAAGTCTACCCTGGAATATACATTTCGCTTTTCCATCATTATTCTTTACAAAAAAGTACATTTTTGTCCCACACTACAACCCTTCGGGAATAAAGGAAACATGTCGAAATAAAATACTCTCTCTCTATGTCTCTGTCTCTCATCCCCCCTCTCTCTCTCTATCTATCTATCTCTCTATCTGCACTGAAATGCCTTGCCCGTCTGTTCAATCGGTTACATACATGGCTTGAAACCCAGGCAGGCCCAGGTTCGACACAATAGTTGTGACAATTTCTCTCCAAGGTTTGATAATAGTCATTGCAACAGATTTTGTTCTACGCTCAAGAATGGGGATTGTTTTGACGAAGTTTTTTTTTGTTTTTTTTTTTTTTTTTTGTTTTGTTTTTTGTTTTTGTTTTTGTTTTTGTTTTTTTTTTTGAAAAACAGACAAAGGCTTGCGAAACTTTTGTGCGTAGCACTGGTAAAAAGAAGCTCCAACGAACCTCAAATAGGTATACTGACCGACCAATATACTTGATATAAAGTTAAAACGGAAACAACATACTACCTGTATATTCCATAGAATTAATCATAGGCATTGCGACAGGGTTCATCATTTCCAAGCGCTGATAGTTTTTTCAACGAAGTTATGTGGAAAAGCAGCCAATGGCATGGAAAAATATTGTACGAAGTACTGGTAAAAGGGTAAAAGAAACTACTCATCTCCTTCCACATACTTTATTAAATGTGTCGCTGAATCCATATTTTTGCAGAAAATATCAAGCTCCTAAAAATTAACTTTTGAACACTTCAGTAAATGTGAAGGAGGAAAATACAGAAATTCAAAAGCTTTTAGAGATGCAAATGGAGTTGCAAAAAGAGTTCCTAAAGCAGAGCAGTGAAAAATCAAATCAAACTGTTTCTTTCAGATTACCAAACTTATAAATTAGAAGTTTTAATGGTAATAGAGTGCAGTGGTTAGAATTTTGGCAGTCGTTTGAAAAAACCATACATAACAGTAAAGATCTTATTAATATTGACAAGTTCAATTATCTGTGGAGCAAATTGACAGGAGAAGCAAAAGGAGCAATAACTGGGATAGCCTTGACCTATGAAAATTACCATGTTGCAGTCGAGATTTTGAACAACCGGTTTGGAGATCCTCAGGAGATAATAGATATCCATTATAATAGAATTGTGAATATGAAAGCCGTGAACGATTCAGTTTAGAATTTAAGGTACTTTCTGGACACCGTAGATAAACATCTTCGGAGTTTGGAAGTTTTAGGACAAAATGTGAATCAAGCAGTGTTTGTGTCCCTAATAAAATCTAAACTGCCGAGCAATGTAATACGGCAACTTGAACTCCAAAAGAAAACAGCATCTAAATGGACCGTGCAGAATCTTCGTGAGTTGTTGAGTGAATATGTGATCGCGTGTGAAAGGGCAAGCAAAGTAAAAGGAGAAAGCTTTAAGAATAATAGAAGTGGTCAAAGTTTTGCAAAGACAAAAGAATGTGACAAAATAAAGGGACAATCAGAAACATTAACAGCTAACGCTGAAGGAGTTTCAAAACAAAATAAGGAGTAGCAATGTAGATATTGATCAGAAAAACATTGGAGCGACGAGTGTCCAAAATACAAAACTATAAACGAAAGAAAATCGTGTTTGAAGGGTTGTTGTTACCAGTGTTTAAAGTCAGGTCATTCTGCAAGAGATTGTAAAAGTAAACGAATATGTGTCTATTGTAAAGAAATGAATGTTCATCATAGGAGTCTATGTCCTCAAAGATTTAAATTAAAAGATATGAAAGAGAGTATTCAGATTGCTGAAGAAAGTGTTGAACGAAGTTGTAGTTCTTTAAATGAAAACGACACAGCGCTTTTGTCGTCTGGTGAAATAGTTCAAATGCAGACAGCAAAAACAAAGGTAAAGAATTTAGATTGTTCTAAGGAGCAAGAGGTGCGAATACTCCTTGACTCTGGTTCTCAAAGGACTTACATAAAGGAAAGTTTAGCTAAAAGGCTGAATTTGAAAAGAGAAAATGAACAAGAAATTCAACTGGTTACCTTTGGAAATACAAGGTGTCAGTCGATCAAAACAAGACCAACAAAAATTGGTTTGCAGCTGAAAAGTGGAAAAACGATGACCATCTCGGCAAACATAGTGCCACATATCACAGGAGAAATTCATAGGAAAAAATTGAATATTCAAGACAAAGCTCATTTTCAAAGTCTGACCAGAAATCTAATACTAGCTGATTCGTTTCCTATGAAAAATGACACCAGCACTATTGATATATTGATAGGAAATGACTATTACTTGGATATTGTAAGTGGTCACAAATTTGAAGTACAATCAGGGCTTTATCTGCTATCATCTGAACTTGGTTGGATTCTCACAGGAAGAACTAGTGAACATGATGAAAGTAGTTGTGAAATGAATATGTTAATACTTTCATACGGGAAGAATCTTTCCAAAACAGAAGTGTTTTCAAGTATTGATGATTGTATTCCTGTGAAACCAGATCTTGAAGACTTCTGGAAACTTGAAACAATTGGAATAATGGAAGACAAAGGTAGTACTGACCATGCGATTGTTCTAGAGAATTTCAAGCGGACATTAACATTCGAAGAAAACAGGTACCATGTAGCATGGCCCTGGAAAGAACAGGTCGAGATTCCAGATAATAAGGCACTTGCAATGGGTAGGTTGAAATCACTATTAATAAGACTGAAAGCAAAGCCGAGCATTTTACGAAAGTATAATGATATCATACAGGACCAGTATGAGAAGAAAATCATCGAAAAAGTCGATAGAACTACTAACGATGGACCTCGTCATTATATTCCTCATCATGCTGTGGTTAGACCTGATAAGGCGACAACTAAAGTGAGGATAGTTTATGATGCATCAGCAAAGACAAAACCAGAAAACCTGAGTTTGAACGAGAGTTTATATCGAGGTCCAGTTCTGTTACACGACTTGTGTGGGATACTGATACGTTTTAGATTGCACCCCATTGGAATTGTTGCTGATATAGAAAAGGCATTTTTACAAATTGGACTTCACCCAAGTGAAAGAGATGTTACTCGATTTTTATGGTTAAAGGACCCTTCTGTGCCATCGATAGATAAGAACATACAGGAGTATCGTTTTTGTAGGGTTCCGTTTGGAGTCGTTTCAAGTCCATTTTTGCTTGGAGCTACAATCAATTACCATCTTGAAACATATTCGTCAGATATTGCCAAACAAATAAAGTACAATATATACATGGACAATGTTATTACTGGAACTACTACTATTGATGAGGCCGTATCTTTTTATGATAATTCAAAGAAGATCTTTTCTGAAGCCAATATGAATTTGCGTGAATGGGTGTCAAATAGTTAAACTTTGTTCAGTTATATTCCAGACTCAGACAGGGCTGAAGATGAGTGTGTCAAAGTGTTAGGTCTCGAATGGAATAGAAAGGATGACGTTCTTAACATAAAGCAAATCAAGGCTTTGGCAGGAAGTGAAACAACAAAACGTTTGGTTTTGAAACAGATAGCTATGGTTTTTATGGTTTTTGATCCTCTTGGTTTATTTTCACCAGTTACTCTAAAAGGTAAGTTATTGCTTCAGATTTTACGGTGTAAACATTTAGATTGGGATGACAGCCTTGGCAAAGAGAATCTGACAATGTGGAAAAAAATCAGAGATGACATTTTAGGTATCTCCCGAATCCAGTTACCTAGGTGTGTGGTCCTAAAAGACAGAGAAGTAGACAATCGTCTCATATGTTTTTGTGATGCTTCTGGTAAAGCTTATGCAGCGGTGGTATATCTAGTTCAAAGGAGCAAAGATAAAGCTAGATCGGAGCTGATCTTTAGCAAAACAAGACTTGCTCCCACTTCAGCTATCAGCATTCCCAGGTTAGAGTTATTGGCTGTTCTTATAGGAGTTCGGTGTGTGTCATTCGTGAAATCATAAATAAACTGTCCAATCACAAAAAGTGTCATTTTTTCTGACTCTCAATGTGCATTAAAGTGGATACAATCTGACAAGAAACTACAAGTTTTCATACAAAATCGGGTTAATGAAATCAAAAGTCACAAAGACATTGCATTCCTTTACGTTAAGACAAGGGAAAACCCGGCTGACAAAGCAAGTCGAGGTTCCGATTTGAGTGACTTATCCAGTGATTGCGTGTGGTGGCACGGACCTGAGTGGTTAACTGAATAGGAGGAAGATTGGCCTATTGAGTATAACACTGATAAGTCTGATGAAAACAGAGATATGCCTACAGAATGTGAAAATGAAAAGAATTCTGCAAGTGAGAATTGTTTTCTATCCAATGGCAATAAGGTTCCAATTAGTATAACATCTAAATCATCGATGGATATTAAAATCGAACGCTTTTCTTCATGCGGAAAACTTTTTAGAGTTACCGCTATGGCACTACGTTTCGTAAAAAAACTGAAGCGTATATCGATGCCAAAGTGGGTCACACGTGATGAATTAGAGAAAGTTGAAAAAATGTGGATAAGAAGTGTCCAAAGAATTTTTTTTGCTGAAGTTTTTCAAGCTTTGTTGGACAAGAAAAGGAATACCCTGCAATCTCAGTTAGGGCTATATATGGACGAATCCGGACTCCTGCGCTGTATGGGTAGATTAGAAAATTCAGCTTTGACCGAAGGAGCAAAGAATCCGATTTTGTTACCGAGAAGTGGGAGATTTTCTGAATTGATGATCAATAAAATTCAGAAGAAAATACAACACAGTGGAGTTTTACAAATATTAAGTGTTCTACGACAACGCTTTTGGATACCTCGAGGTAGAGCAACAGTAAGGAAAGTGACTGGAAAGTGTCAGGTGTGTAGGCGAATCGAAGGAGGCCCTTATAATATGCCATTTATGGCTCCTTTACCGAGTAAAAGAGTGTCAGAATCATCTCCTTTTTCATGTACCGGACTAGATTATATGGGACCTATTTACATGAAAGAAGAAAATGAACACAAAAAAGTTTGTGTTTGCCTCTTTACCTGTATGGTTACATGAGCAATACACTTAGAGATGGTATCAGACATGTCAACAGAAACATTTCTAAATTGTTTTAGAAGGTTTATTGCTTGTCGTGGAAAACCAAGTGAAATTGTGTGTGACAATGCAATGCAGTTCAAGTTAGCTCGAGAAATAACTGAGCTTGTGTGGAGTGATATCATTACTTGTGATGACGTGCAAAATTATTGCTCCAATGAACGTATCAATTGGAATTTTATCATAGAGCTTGCTCCTTGGATGGGAGGGTTCTACGAAAGAATGGTTTGTTTGATTAAAAGATCCCTACGCAAGGCAATAGGTCGTAACCTCTTGGATCGAGACAAGCTTCAAACTGTATTAAAAGAAGCAGAAGCAGTGGTGAATTCAAGGCCTCTAGTGTACGTAGGTGATAATATAAATTCGAATCTCGCAATTACGCCAGGACATTTTATCTGCTTGAACCCAGGTATTGGTTTACCGGAATGTGAGAAAAGTGATAGGGACCCTGATTTCAAAATAAAAGAGAGTTCGGCAGAACGATTACTGAAAATATGGAAAAAAGGACAAAATCTTCTCGATAAATTCTGGTCAATATGGCGGGAGGAGTATCTGACAAGCTTACGAGACAGGATGCAAACACAGTTAAAATGTGGTAAACATACATATGCTGAAAATGCAAAGGAGGGAGATATTGTGCTTATTAAGGATAACGTCCCAAGAGGAAGTTGGAGATATGGACAGATAGTTGAACTCGTAAAAAGCAAAGATGGTCTTGTAAGGTCCGCTAAGGTTCGAACCCAATCAGGAAATGTGTTAGGAAGACCACTATGCTTATTATACCCGATTGAAACATCGGGGTGCGTTTCACAAAAAAGTGATGACAAAAGTTCACAGATAGTGAATACCATGCGGTGTAGGCTTAAACGGAAAGCAGCGGAAAAAGCAGAACAAGCTATCCAAAAGCAAATATAACCGTGTTGAAGGTCAATTCATATAAAGGAGCAAAGTGGAGCATAAGGAGCAAACGTAAAGTACGGATTTCACGAAAAGCATGATGCACGTAGAACATGAAGAACAGCATTATCCTAGGAAAAACATGGTAGCTTGGAAGGTTAAAATAGAATCTGCGTCTCAAAATTAGTCTGTTCAGTTTGAAAGTTTGTTTGATTAACAAAAATGCCGTACACTTGTGATACCTGTGGAAATATGTACACTAAAAGACGAAATTTAAAGAGACATATATCTGAAAAACACGTATTGGACACTAAATGGAAGTGTACAGTAGATGGATGTGAAAAGACTTTTTCACGTAGATCTAATATGACAGTTCACTTAGAAAAATGTCACCAGTTATCAAAAGAAGACGCTAGAAAACAGGCTATTAAAGCATCTACAGTAACTTCCAAGCCTAACACTTATCGTCATGATTACAGTGATATAAGTGACGACGATAGTGTTCTGGACTTAGTGGCAGACTTAGATCAGCTGGATGAAACACACTTAGGGGACTCAAACTTTGCAGATAAGTTCATTGACTCGCTCGATGGAGACGAAAATAACAATAATTGGTTGGATTACGAAGACGATGTCCAAATCATTAGCCCAGATAGTCATCAAACTGTGGTAATTCGGAGGACGATCTTCTTCCTGTTCCTTCAGAACTGACAGTAAATTATGAAGTCCATGAATTCCGTTTTATCCAAAAGAGGAGCTACCTGAGTGGTGAAATTGTGGGACAAAGCATGTCTATGGAAAGAGACTATTTTCAATTTATGAAGTGATTTAAGTGATTTTTTTTTTTTTTTTTTTTTTTTTCTGAATTAGATTTATTTTCTTCTTATTTTGTTTTCCCATGGGAGTGTCGTGAAGATCACGATTGATGACAGACTTTCAAGTTGCTCCTCCATGCTCCTGCCTGGCATTCACATGATTTCTTGTTGCATCATGTGATTGCTCGACAAGAGCATGGAAAAAAAAAAGGTTTTACTGGGGCATTACTTTTGTGCTCCTGTTTGCTCCTGTCAAGGTCATCTCTGGAATATGTAACATATACAGGTGACCTTGACATAAGCAAAGATATAAAAAAGCTGAAATTTAAACTGGAAAAGGGTAGAGAAGGATATCGTGGGATGTAAGATCAGCAATTACCTATAATGTAAAAAGTGTAAATAAAAGATCGGATGTATAAAGTGGTTTTTTTGAGATTAGTTTTCTTCATTGCTTCTATTTTAAATCTTTTTTCTTCATGTAGTAAAAATTCACTACATCTCCCAGCGTCCGCCTCTCTCTCTCTCTCTCTCTCTCGCACGCTCTCTCTCTCTTTCTCTCTTCGTCCTCCAGAATGCCTTGTCTGTCAGCTCAGTATGTAAATTATATGGTTTGAAACCAAGATTCGACGCCATTGCTATGCCCATTTCTTTCCAAGGTTCGATGAAGTCTTTGCGACATGTGCAAAGTACTGGTAAAAGAAACTAGTTATCTCCTTCCACACACTTTATAAAATTTATCACCGAATCCACAACTTTGCAGAAAATATCGAGCCCCTAAAAAACACGTCTGCACACTTCTTATCATATGAACATTAAAATCGTCATTGGAATATATATATCGCTTTTAAATCATCATTTTTCTAAAACTGCATTTTTTTGTACAACACTATAACCCTTCGGGAATAAAGTAAACATGTCAAGATCAAATGGTCTCTCTCTCTCTTTCTCTCTGTATCTGTCTCTTTCGGTTTCTCTGTATCTCTCTTTCCCCTCTTCTCCCTCTGTGTCTCTCTCCACTGAAATGCCTGTTCAGTCGATTGCATATTGGCTCGAAATCAAGGCGGGCGCAGGTTCGACCCAACACCTGTGTCAATTTCTGTCCGAGGTTTAATAATAGTCATTGGAACAGGATTCATTCTACACTCAAGAATAGGGATTGTTTCGACGATGGCTTTTAACGAAAAGCAGACAAAGGCTTGGGAAACTGTTGTGAGTAGCACTGGTAAAAGGAACCTCCGAGAAACCGCAAATAGGTATACTGACCGACCGATATACTTGATATATAGTTAAAAAGGAAAAACGTACTATCGGTATATTCCATGGAATTAATCATAGGCATTGCGACAGGGTTCATCATTTCCCAGCGCTGATCATTTTTTTCAACGAAGGTAAGTGGAAAAAGCAGCCAAAGGAAGTGCAAAGTACTGGTAAAAGAAACTACTGATCGCCTTCCACATACTTTATTACTATTAAATATGTCACTGAATCCATATTTTTGCAGAAAATGTCAAGCTCCTAAAAGTTAATGTTTGAACACTTCTTAATGTATCCACATAGCAGTCTAACTTGGAATATACATTTCACTTTTCTGTCACTATTTTAAGGAAGATTCCAGTTTTTGTTTCTTCACTACAACATTTAGGAATCAAATAAACATATCAAAGTGAAACTCTCTCTCACTCACTCCGTTCAGCAGAATGCCTTGCCTATCAGCTCAGTATGTAAATTGTATGGATTGAAACCAAGATTCGACCCAATAGCTATGCCAATATCTTTCCGAGGTTTGATGAAGTCTTACCGACATGTGCAAAGCACTGGTAAAAGAAACTAGTTATCTCTTTCCACATACTTTATAAAATTTATCACTAAATCCACAACTTTGCAGAAAATATCGAGCCCCTTGAAATTAACGTCTGTACACTTCTGAACATAATCATAAATAGTAAAATCTTCACTGGAATATATATTTCGTTTTTTAATCATCGTTCTTTTTTACAAAACTGCAATTCTTGTCAACACTACACCCCTTTAGGAATAAGGTAAACCTGTCAAAATTAAACACTCTGTACTCTCTCTCCCACCAGAATGCGCTACCAGTTTAGTTAGTCGGTTACGTACATGGCTTTAAACTAAGGTGGACGCAGGTTCGATCCAGCGGCTGTGCCAATCTCTCTCCGAGGTTTGACGATAGTCGTTGCAAAAGGATTAATTCTACACTCAAGAATGCTAATTGTTTCGACGATACTTTTGTTTAAAAGAAGCCAAAACCTTGGGAAGACTGAACATTTAGCGTAGTAGTGGTAAAAGAAGCTCCAAGACAGCTCAGATAGTTGCACTGGCCCCGCTATGTACCTGATCTTTAGTAAAAACGACATTAAAACACCACACTAACAAAGAAATCTTTCTCCACTAAAACTTTTCATCATAATCATCATCATCATCATCATCTCAGCAATGATTAAGTAGCGTAGTGATAATGAGATTTGAGTCTTTTCCAAAATCATAGAACGCTCTCTCTCTCTCTCTCTCTCTCTCTGTGCTTTTCTCTACAAGCCCAGTTTCTTAGTTGGTAACGTATGCACCTTTACACCAGGGAGGTCGCATGTTCGATTCCCAAGCTGTTCCAATTCTGTTCGATATTTAATGAGAGTTATTGCGAAAAGGTTCGTTTCATTCTCTTACCGCTGATGGTTGTTTTCGATGAGAGTGATGTGGAATAGCAACCATTGGCTTGGAATAATGTGAAAAATACTGGTAAAAGAAAAAAGAAAACAAGAAACCATGGATATCTGCTATGGCCACCGAAGATATAACCGAAATAAGGTTGACGACCACGTTAAAACACACACACACACAAAAAAAAAAAAAAAAAAGAAAAAAAAAAAAAAAATCTCTATCACCAAATTCAAAATCAGCATTGTCATCATTATCACCACCACAACAAAGACATTATCGTCATTATCAATATCATCATCACCAGCAACATATGATCATCATTTTTTAAAATTCCAAAATTTGCAACTTAATTTGAGGTTAAACTAATTCCTGAGATCATTGAACTAAAATCCAAAATACACTTTCATATCCTCATTTATAAACTGAAACTCACTCGTCCATCGTCAATACGTTGGGACTAGATAAGAAATGTTTCAATTCTCCGTAATAAATTCCATTGAGGACGATAAATTAACCAGCAATTTTTCCCATTTTAACAATGTTTTCAAAAGTCTTCTTCTCTAAGGTCCAGCAAACATGAATCGTGAACATAACTTTCATTTGTAAACGTTAACACTTGAAAATCTATCTGTAAACAAATTCATCCTCTTTAAGCTGCTATCTTTACCCTATTGACGTTTCCTGTGTTAAACGATTAAACCATCACTGAATAATACAACGCCGAGGTTGGCAGCTCAGTCGGAAACCTACAGAACTTGAGACCTATGGATGTAGGTTCCAATCCCCTATTGTTTCGACGATCTTAAAGTGAGAAAACCGACAGTGGCTGGAATATTGTGCGAAGCACTGGTTGAAGAACCTCCAGGAAAACATGGATAGATGCATTGGCCTCCGTGATATATCTGTAATAATATTGCAAACAGCGTAAAACACAACACACACACAATGTCACAATAGGGCCATAGCTCTGAATCGCTCACTTGACCCAGTAAACGTTTTAAAGAATAATACAAAGTGTAGTTACTGTATAATTATGGTACGGGAAATCTTACATGAGTGTTTATGTGTCATCACTCGTATTAAACAAGATGATTTTAATCATGTTATGCGAACCTATCTTAATTTGCCACACTATAGGTTAATAGTCGAGGTTGCTACAGCATAGGTGGTGATAGTGTAGTATGAATGCACAGGCGATTTCGTAATTTGCATGATCAGACCAATATGTTTCATTTGTGCCAGTTATACCTGCAATATTTGATAGTACAAAATGAGATGCAGAATTGTAACAAGTTCTGATATACATGTATTTTGAAGCATTTAATATTCAAATTGACGGCCTAATGGTACAACATAATTATACAACTAGAATCGATAAATTATATAAGCTGAGGGAAAAAAGCACGAAAGGAAGCTTAATTGATAGAAGGGAGTACATTTCTGGAGGAAACGGGTAAACCTCATGGACTGAGAGTACAGGCTTATGAACTGATGAAAGCAACATTACCACCATAGCTGAATATCTGATGAAGCAGGTGAGAGGGATAAAGGCAAGAGGAAGAGAGAAAGACAGACGCTCAAGAGAGGGATAAAGACAAGAAGAAGAGAGAAAGACAGAGAGACAGAGAGAAAGTCACGAAGGGAGACAGAGAGAAAGATGGAAAGAAACAGGGACATGACAGAAAAGAAGATGAAGGCAGAAAGAGAGGAAGGGGAGAGAAAGAGAAATAAAGGAGAGAGCATAAGAGAAAAGATAGCAGAGAGAGAGACGCAGGGAGAGACGGAAGTAGTAAGAAAGACAGAGAAAGATAGCGACGAGAAAGGAAGAGAATGCAGAGAGAGACAGACAGATCCAAAGCAAAGGGGACAGAGATAAGGAAAGAAGCACAGAGATAGAGGGAGTGAGAGAAATATACAGAGACAGACAGAGAGAGAAATAGGCAGAGAAAGAGACACAGACAGAGAGACAGAGACGAGGAAGGACAAGAGTGCAGATAGAAACAAATAGAGACACAGCAAGGGAGATAGGGGAAGAAGGAAAGAGAAAGAGACAGAGGGACAAAGACAGGGAAAGAGAGAGAGAGGGAGAAAGAGATAAAACCGAATCAATGGCTAACGGTACCGGCTAACAGTCATGGGTTTAAAAAGAGAAATTACAAAGTTCACGGCCTAAAGTTTAAATGCACTGAGGGTACGATCTCAAACTGACTGAGAGTCCAAGGTAATGAAGTAGTGGTCAAAGAACAGAGAGGGCACAAGTTCCAGCGGTAGAAATTTCATATAATCAATGGGCGGTACATGTCACGCATAGAGGGTACATCACAGAGACTTTGCGTGCAGTTGGACAGATTGAATTAATCAGAGTAAGAAAATAGCAGAAGAGCCAGAGTATGTCGGTAAATGACATGGACTGATCGTTTAATTGCATAACTTAGTTTAAGAGCTCTCAGAATGAGGGAATACTTCACGAAGTGGAGAGAAATTGCACAGACCGAGTGCACAAGGTAATCCACTGTAAAAGAAATAAGATTAAGTGCACAAATGTAAATACTGAGGGTACATCTGTCCAACTGTGAGTAAAAATCACATTCTGTGGATACAAGCACACATCATGGGACTGAAACATTTTCAGGGGTTGCTGGTACATCAAAATAAGGCTGCATTCTTACTGTCTGAGAGTACGTAGAAGGGACTGGAAGAACTTTTCACCGACTGTCGTGCAGGATGGTTAGCTGGGAGGAAAGCCTTTAAAATGACACAGGTTTATGGCTTGAAGATACATCTCACTGACTACGGGTACGATCTCATTTCCTAGCAGTGCATGAAAAAGACTGAAAGTTAACATAAATTTTAGGGGCTCAGGGAATATCCGACTGACTGAGGTGCATCTAACTGGCCAAGGTTTTATATAGCTAACATAGGGTACGCTGCTCCGACTGCTGGTATAATAAACAGACTGAAGAAAAAGTAATAGTAAGGGAACAGTCACTCGCTGAGGGTACATTGCACAGGTTTAGGATACATTTCAGGAATTGAGAGTATAGACAAACAGTGCAGAAGATAGCATTTTAGTAAGGGCAGTGGTTCAAGGACTGGGGATACACTCAGTTGACTACAGGTACCACTTTAAGGTCTAAGAAGGCGAAGAATAGACTGAGGGAACATTCCAAGAACTGAAGGTACAATCTCAAGGATTTAGTGTGGATACAACGGCTTGAGAGTTAATTTCAGTGCCTGCAGGGATAGAATGCTGGCGCAGGCTGAGGAACTCGTGTGGTCACAGGAAGGTAGAAGTACAGTTTCACGACACAACAACAATTTCCAGTGATAAGGAATTTGCTTTGTAGGCATAAGAATACGTAAATAAGAACAAGCAGAAACATTCCTCAAAGTGGTGCCATATCTCGTGGACTAAAGGTTTATCGAACAGACTGAGCGAAAGATCTGACGGCATATACTAGGAAAGTAAATCAAAGGAAATACTAGTTTCTGGTCCTGCATTTAATTTGACAGACGAGGGTACATCTTACTGACAGACGGATGCATAGGGCCAACCAACACTTAATCATATCGAGCAGTTTTCGAGGGGTAGGGTTAATATCATGGACTGAGAGTACAGCCTAATCAATTAAAGTAATAAGAACCCGACCAAATCTCAGGCGTCTGTTGACTCATCTCACGGGCTAAGGGTATATATCACGGACTGACGGTACATACTATCGGAGAGTTGTTTTACTTACAGGAAGGATATTGATGTGGAGTAATGGCTCAGAGTCATAGACTGAAAATATTTCTCAAGAAGTGAGAGTACATACTGCGAACTGAGAATTTAATTGCATAGAGCGAGAGTACATTCCATGGAATTAATGATAGTCATTGCAACAAGATTCATCCTTATCTCAGCACTGATAACTTTTTTCTATGAAGTTATATGAAACAAGCAGCCAGTGACATCGGAACAATTTCGTGTGAAGTACTGTTAAAAAAATCTTCTTCCACATACTTTATTACTTTATCTAATTTTTCAGTTAATCCATATTTTTGCAGAAAATATGCACATAAAAATCTACCTAGGAATATACATCATCATACCTTACAACAATTGTAGCTTTTGATCCTTCACTACAACCCTTCGAGAATGAAGCAAACATGTCAAATTCAAATACTCTTTCATTCTTTCTTTCTTTCTTTCCAACAGAATAACTTGCCTGTCTGCTCAGTCGGTAAAGTTCATGACTTGAAAGCAAGGCGGTTGCATGGTCGATCCACGAATTGTGCCAAAATCTGTCCGAGGTGTAACAATTGTCATTTCCACGTGTGGGAAGTACTGGTAAAAGAAATTATTTTTCTCATTCCACTTATTTATATTTCTATTGACCGAATCCATAACTTTGCAGAAAATATCAAGGCCCATATAGTAAGGTTCTGCACACATCTGAACATATGCACATTACAGTCTACCCTGGAATATACATTTCGCTTTTCCATCATTATTCTTTACAAAAAAGTACATTTTTGTCCCAAACTACAACACTTTAGTAATAAATTGAAAATGTCAAAATCAAATACTCTCTCTCTCTCTCCACTGGACTGCCTTGCCCATCTCTTCAGTCGGTTACATACATGGCTTGAAACCATGGCTTGTCGCACACTACAATCCTTCGGGAATAAAGAAAACATGTCAAGATGAAATACACTCTCTCTATGTCTTTCTCTCGCTGTATCTCTCTCTCTCTTTTTCTTTCTCTCTCTCTCTCTCTCTCTCCCATTCCCCCCCTCTCTCTCTGTCCCTCTCTCCATCTGTTCAGTCGGCTACATACATGGCTTGAAACCATGGCTTGTCCCACACTACAATCCTTCGGGAATAAAGTAAACATGTCAAGATCAATTACACTCTCTCTATGTCTCTGTCTCTCTCGCTCTCTCTCTCTCTCTGTCTGTCTGTCTCTCTCTTTCTCTCTCTCTCTGTCTCTCTCCCTCTCTTTCTCTCTCTTTTTCTCTCTCTCTGTCCCTCTCTCCACTGGAATGCCTTGCCCGTCTGTTAAGTCGGTTACATACATGGATTGAAATAAAGGAGGTCGCAGGTTCGACCCAATAGCTGTGTCAATTTCTGTCCAAGATTTGATAATAGTCATTGCAACAGGATTCATTCTACATTCAAGAATGGGGATTGTTTCGACGATTTTTTTTTATTGAAAAGAAGACAAAGGCTTTGGAAACTGTTGTGCGTAGCACTGACAAAAGGAAGCTCAAAGAAACCTCAAATAAATATACTGACCGACCGATATACCTGATATATAGTTAAAACGGAAAAAACATACTACCGGTATACTCCATGGAATTAATCATAGACATGCAACAGGGTTCATCATTTCCCAGCGCTGATCATTTTTTCAACGAAGTTATGTGGAAAATGCAGCCAATGGCATGGAAAAACACTGTGCGAAGTACTGGTACAAGAAACAACTTATCACCTTCCACATACTTTATTACTTTATTAAATGTGTCACTGAATCCATATTTTTGCAGAAAATATCAAGCTCCTAAAAATTAACTTTTGAACGCTTCTCAATAAATGCACATAACAGTCTACCTTGGAATATACATTTCACTTTTCTGTCACGACTTTGAAGAAAAATTCCAGTCTTTGCTTCTTCACTACACCATTTAGAAATCAAGTAAACATATCAATATCAAATACACACACACACACACATTCTCTCTCTCTCTCTCTCTCTCCACTAGAATGCCTTGCCCGTCTGTTCAGTCGGTTACATACATGGCTTGAAACTAAGGCGGGAGCAGGAAGCTCCAAGAAACCTCAAATAAGTATACTGACCGACCGATGTACTATATATATAGTTAAAACGGAAACAATATACTACCGGTACATTCCATGGAATTTCTGTCCGAGGTTTGATAATAGTCATTGCAACAGGATTCATTCTACACTCAAGAATGGGAATTTTTTCGACGATGGCTTTTTTTTTTTTTTTTTTTTTGAGAAGCAGACAAAGGCTTGGGAACCTGTTGTGCGTAGCACTGCTAAAAGGAAGCTCAAAGAAACCTCAAATAGGTATACTGACCGACCGATATACTTGATATAAAGTTAAAACGGAAAAACATACTACTGGTATATTCCATGGAATAAATCATAGGCACGGTCCATCATTTCCCAGCGCTGATCATTTTTTCAACGAAGTTATGTGGAAAAAGCAGCCAATGGCATAGAAAAATATTGTACGAAGTACTGGTAAAAGAAACTACTTATCTCCTTCCACATACTTTATTAAATGTGTCACTGAATCCATATTTTTGTAAAAAATATCAAGCTCCTAAAAGTTAACTTTTGAACACTTCTTAAACCCTTATAACAGTCTACATTGGAATATACATTTCACTTTTCCGTCACCATTTTTAAGGAAATTTTTTTTTTTTTTTTTTTTTTTTTTTTAACTACATCATTTAGGAATCAAGTAAAAATGTCAATATCAAATACTCTCTCTCTCGCTCTCTCTCCGTCCTTCAGAATGCCTTACCTGTCGACTCAGTATGGTTATATGGTCTGAAACCAAGATTCGACGCCATTGCTATGCAAATTTCTTTCCGAGTTTTGATGAAGCCTTTGCGACATGTGCAAAGTACTGGTAAAAGAAACTAGTTATCTCCTTCCACACACTTTATAAAATTTATCACCGAATCCACAACTTTGCAGAAAATATCGCGTACCTTAAAATAAACGTCTGCACACTTCTTAACATATGAACATTAAAATCTTTATTAGAATATATATTTCGCTTTTAAATCATCATTTTCTGCAAAACTGCATTTTTTGTACCACACTATGACCCTTCGGGAATAAAGTAAACATGTCAAGATCAAATTGTCTCTCTCTCTATGTCTCGTCTCTCTCGGTGTCTCTGTATCTCTCTGTCCATTCTCTCTCTTTGTCTCTCTCTCCACTGAAATGCCTGTTCAGTCGATTACATACATAGCTCAAAATCAAGGCGGGCGCAGGTTCGATCCAATAGCGGTGTCAATTTTTGTCCGAGGTTTGATAATAGTCATTGGAACAGGATTCATTCTACACTCAAGAATGGGGACTGTTTCGACGATGGCTTTTTTCGAAAAGCAGACAAAGGCTTGGGAAACTGTTGTGCGTAGCACTGGTAAAAGAAAGCTCCAACAAACCTCAAATAAGTATACTGACCAACCGATGTACTTGATATATAGTTAAAAAGGAAACAACATTCTACCGGTACATTCCATGGAATTAATCATATGCTTTGCGATAAATTTTTCAACGCAGGTATGTGGAAAATGCAGCCAATGGCATGTAAAAACATTGTACGAAGTACTGGTACAAGAAACTACTTATCTCCTTCCACATACTTTATTAAATGTGTCACTGAATCCGTATTTTTGTAGAAAATGTCAAGCTCCTTAAAATCAACTTTTGAACACTTCTTAATGTATGCACATAGCAGTCTACCCTGGAATATACATTTCATTTTTCTGCCACTATTTTAAGGAAAATTCCAGTTTTTGTTTCTTCACTACAAACTTCAGGAATCAAATAAACATACCAAAGTAAAACTCTCTCTCTCTCTCTCACTCCGTTCCCCAGAATGTCTTGCCCGTCAGCTCAGTATGTAAATTATATGGTTTGAAACCAAGATTCGACCCAATAGCTATGCCAATTTCTTTCCGAGGTTTGATGAAGTCTTTGCGACATGTGCAAAGTACTGGTAAAAGAAACTAGTTATCTCCTTCCACATACGTCTGCACACTTCTGAACATAAATTATAAACATTAAAATATTCACTGGATTATATATTTCGCTTTTAAGTTATCATTTTTTTTTTACAGAACTGCATTTCTTGTTAACACTACACCCCTTGAGATAAACCTGTCAAAATTAAACACACAATCTCTCTCCGAGGTTTGACGATAGTCACTGCAAAAGGATTCATTCTACACTCAAAAATTCTAATTGTTTCGACGATATTTTTGTCTAAAAGCAGCCAAAACCTTGGGAAGACTGAACATTTTGCGTAGCAGTGGTAAAAGAAACTCCAAGAAAGCTCAGATAGTTGCACTGGCCCCGCTATGTACCTGATATTTAGTAAAAACGGCATTAAACCACCAGACTAACGAAGAAATCTTTCTCCACTAACACTTTTCATTATCATCATCATCGTCATCATCATTATCTCAGCAATGGTTAAATGGCGTCAATTTCTGTTCGATATTTGATGATAGTTATTGCAACAAGGTTCATTTAATTCTCCTACCGCTGATGATTTTTTCGACGAGAGTTATGTGGAATAGCAGCCATTAGCTTGGAATAATGTGAAAAATACTGGTAAAAGAAAAAAAAACAACAAGAAACCACGGGTATCTGCTCTGGCCACCGAAGATATAACTGAAATAAGGTTGAAGACCACGTTAAAACACACACACACACACACACACACACACACAAATAAATCTCTCCACCACCAAATTCACAATCAGCATCATCATCATTATCACCACCACAACAAAGATATCATTATCATTATCATCATCACCAGCAACATATCATCATCATCATCACCATCACCATCATTTTTAAAATGCCACAATTTGCATCTTAATTTGAGGTTAAACTATTTCCTAAAATCATTAAACTAAAATCCAAGATACATATTCACATCCTCATTTATAAACTGAAACTCACTCGTCCATCGTCAATACTTTGGAACTAGATAAGAAATGTTTCAATTCTCCCAAATAAATTACATTGAGGACGATAAATTAACCAGCATTTTCTCCCATTTTAACAATGTTTTCAAAAGTCTTCTTCTCTAAGGTCCAGCACACATGAATCGTAAATATAACTTTCATTTGTAAATGTTAACACTTGAAAATCTATCTTTAAACAAATTGATCCTCTTTAAGCTGCTATCTTTACCTTTTTGAAGTTTACTGTGTTAAACGATTTAACCATCACTTAATAATACAACGCCGGGGTTGGCAGCTCAGTCGGAAACCTACAGAACTTGAGACATAGGGATGCAGGTTCCAATCCCCTGTTGTTTCGACGATCTTAAAGTGAGAAAACCGACAGTGGCTGGAATATTATGCGAGTATTGTGAAGAAACTCAAGGAAAGCATGAATAGATGCACTGGCCTCCGTGATATAACTGTAATAATATTGCAAACAGCGTAAAACACAACACACACAATTTCCCAATAAGGCCCTAGATCCGACTCGCTCGCTTGAGGCAGTAAAGGTTTTGAAGAATAATACAAAGTGTAGTTTCTGAATAATTATGGTACGGGAAATCTTACATGAGTGTTTATGTGTTATCACTCGTATTAAACAAGATAATTTTAATTGTGTTATGCGAACCTATCTTTATTTGCTATACTAAAGGTTAATAGTCGAGGCTGCTACAGCATTGGTGGTGATATGTATGAATGCACAGGCGATTTCATAATTTGTATGATCGGACCAGTATGTTTCATTTGTGCCAGTTACACCTGTAATATTTGATAGTACAAAATGAGATGCAGAATTGTAATAAGTTCTGATATACATGTATTTTGAAGTATTTAATATTCAAAGTGAGGGTCTAAAGGTACATCATATACACCTACAATCGATAAATTACACAAGCTGGGGAAAAAAGGCATGAAAGGAAGCTTAATTTATATAAGGGAGTACATTTTCGGAAGAAACGGGTAAACCTCATGGACTGAGAGTACAGGCTTATGAATTGGTGAAAGCAACATTAACACCATATCTGAATATCTGATGATATAGGTGATAGGGATAAAGGCTAAAAGAAAAGGAAGAGAGAACGACAGAGAGACAGAGAGAAAGTCACGAAGGGAGACAAAGACGGAAAGAAACAGGGACATGACAGAAAGGAAGATGAAGGCAGAAAGATAGGAAGGGGAGAGAAAAAGAGATAAAGGAGAAAGCATAAGAGGAAAGATAGCAGAGAGAGAGAGAGAGGCAGGGAGAGATTGAGATAGTAAGAAAGACAGAGAAAGATAGCTACAAGGAAGGAAGAGAGTGCAGAGAGAGACAGGGATAAGGAGAGAAGCACAGAGATAACGGGAGAGAGAGACATAAATAGACAGACAGAGAAATAGGCAGAGAAAGAGAGACAGACAGAGAGACAGAGACGAGGAAAGACAAGAGTGCCGATAGAGAAAAATAGTCAGAGACAGAACAAGGGAGATAGGGGAAGAAGGAAAGAGAGAATGACAGAGACAGACAGTGACAGAGGGAGAGAGAGAGAGATAGAGGGAGTGGGAGAGGGAGACAGAGAGAGAGACAGAGAGAGAAAGAGAGAGAGAGAGCGAGCGGGAGCAACCGACTCAAAGACCAACGGTACCGGCTAACAGTCTTGGGTTTAAAAAGAGAAATTACAAAGTTCACGGCCTGAAGTTTAAATGCACGGAGGGTACGATCGCAAACCGACTGAGAGTCCAAGCAAATGAAATATTGGTCAAAGAACTGAGACGGCACAAGTTGCAACGGTAGAAAATTCATATAATCGATGGGCGGTACATGTCACGCATAGAGGGTACATCACAGCGACTTTGCGTGCAGATGAACAGACTGGAATAATATGAGTAAGGAAATAGCAGAAGAGCCCGAGCCTGTTGGTACGACATGGACTGATCGTTTAATTGCAGAGACTTAGTTTAAGAGCTCTCAGAATGAGGGAATACTTCACGAAGTGGAGAGAAATTGCACAGACTGAGTGCACAAGGTAATCCACCGGAAAAGAAATAAGAGTAAGGGCACAAATGTAAATACTGAGGGTACATCTGTCGAACTGTGAGTAAAAAAATCACATTCTGTGGATACAGGTACACATCATGGGGCTGAAACAAAAGAGGTACACATTTTCAGGGGTTGCGGGTACATCAAAATAAGGCTGCATTCTTACTGTCTGAGAGTACGTAGAAGGGACTGACGGAACGTTTCACCGACTGTTGTGCAGGCTGATTAGCTGGGAGTAAACCCTTTAAAAAGACACAGGTTTATGGCTTGAGGATACATCCCACTGACTACGGGTACGATCTCATTTCCTAGGAGTGCATGAAAAAGACTGAAAGTTAGAATAAGTTTTAGGTGCTCAGGGAATATCCGACGGACTGAGGTGGATCTAACTGGCCAAGGTTTTATATAGCTAACGTAGGGTACACTGTTCCGACTGCTGGTATAATAAACAAACTGAAAAAAAAGTAATAGTAAGGTAACAGTCACTCCCTGAGGGTACATTGCACAGGTTTAGGATACATTTCAGGAATTGAGAGTATAGACAAACAGTGCAAAGGATAGCATTTTAGTAAGGGCAGTGGTTCAAGGACTGGGGATACACTCATTTGACTACAGGTACCACTTTAAAGTCTTAGAAGGCGAAGAATAGACTGAGGGAACATTCCAAGAACTGAAGATACAATCTCAAGGACTTAGTGTGATACCACGGCTTGAGAGTTAGTTTTAGTGGATGTGGGGATAGAATGTTGGTGCAGATTGAGGAACTCTTGTGGTCACAGAAAGGTAGAAGTACAGTTTCGAGTATTAATATGGAGTAATGGGTCAGTGTCACAGACTGAAAATATTTCTCAAGAAGTGAGAGCACATACTGTGGACTAAGAATTTAATCACAAAGACTGAGAGTACATTCCATGGAATTAATGACAGTCATTGCAACAAGGTTCAACCTTATCTCAGCGCTGATAACTTTTGCTATAAAGTTATGTGAAACAAGCAGCCAGCGGCATGGGAACAATATTGTGTGAAGTACTGGTAAAAAAAAAAAACTTCTTCCACATACTTTATTACTTTATCTATTTTTTTCAGTTGATCTATATTTTTGCAGAAAATATCAAGCATCTAAAAATTAAATTCTGCACACTTCTTAAAACATGCACATAAAAATCTACCTATAGGAATATACATTTTGCTTTTCCATCATCATTCCTTACAACAATTGCAGCTTTTGATCCTTCAATACAACCCTTCGAAAATGAAGCAAACATGTCAAATTCAAATACTCTTTCTTTCATTCTTTCTTTCTTTCCAACAGAATAACTTGCCCGTTCGCTCAGTCGGTAAAGTTCATGACTTGAAAGCAAGGCGGTTTCTTGGTTGATCCACGAATTGTGCCAAAATCTGTCCGGGGTGTAACAATTGTCATTTCGACATGTGCGAAATACTGGTAAATGAAAGTAGTTTTCTTACTTCACTTATTTATATTTCTATTGACCGAATCCATAACTTTGCAGAAAAAAACAAGGCCCATATAATAAGGTTCTGCACACTTCTTAACATATGCACATTACAGTCTACCCTGGAATATACATTTCGCTTTTCCATCATTATTCTTTACAAAAAAGTACATTTTTGTCCCACACTACAACCCTTCGGGAATAAAGTAAACATGTCAAGATCAAATACTCTCTCTTTATGTCTGTCTCTCTCGCTGTCTCTGTCTCTATGTCTCCCTCTCTCCACTGCAATGCCTTGCCTCTCCGTTCAGTCGGTTACAAACATGGCTTGAAACCAAGGCTGGCGCAGGTTCGACCCAATAGCTGTGTCAAATTCTGCCCGAGGTTTCATTATAGTCATTGCAACAGGATTCATTCTACACACAAGAATGGGGATTGTTTCGACGATGTTTTTTTTTTTTTTTTTTTTTTCTTTGAAAAGCAGACAAAGGCTTGGGAAACTGTTGTGCATAGCACTGGTAAAAGGAAGCTCCAAGAAACCTTAAATAGGTACACTGACCGACCGATATACTCTTGATATATAGTTAAAACGGAAACAACAAACTACCGGTATATTCCATGGAATTAATCATAGGCATGCATTTTTCCCACACTACAACCCTTCGGGAATAAAGTAAACACGTCATGATCAAATACTCTCTCTCTATGTCTCTGTCTCTCTCACTGTCTCTGTATCTCTATCTCTCTCTCTCTCGGTCTCACTCTCTCCAGTGGAATGCCTTGCCTGTCTGTTCAGTCGGTTACATACATGGTTTGAAACCAAGACGGGCGCAGGTTCGACCTAATAGCTGTGTCAATTTCTGTCAGTAGTCATTGCAACAGGATTCATTCTACACTCAAGAAAGGGGATTGTTTCGACGATAACGTTTTTTTTTTTTTTTTTTCCGGGGGGCGGGGAGTAGACAAAGGCTTGGGAAACTGTTGTGCGTAGAACTGGTAAAAGGAAGCTCAAACAAACCTTAAATAGGTATACTGACCGACCGATATACCCGATATCAAGTTAAAACGGAAAAACATACTACCGCTATATTCCATGGAATTAATCATAAACATTGCTACAGTGTTCATCATTTCCAGCGCTGATAATTTTTTCAACGAAGTGATGTGGAAAAAGCAGCCAATGGCATAGAAAAATATTGTGCGAAGTACTGGTAAAATAAACTACTTATCTCCTTCCACATACTTTATTAGATGTGCCACTGAATCCATATTTTTGTAGAAAATATCAAGCTCCTAAAAATTAACTTTTGAACACTTCTTCATAAACGCACATAACAGTCTACCTTGGAATATAAATTTCACTTTTCTGTCACTATCTTTAAGGAAAATTCCAGTTTTTGTTTCTTCACTACAACATTTAGGAATCAAGTAAGCATGTTAATATCAAATACTCTCTCTCTGTCCTCCAGAATTCCTTGCCTGTCAGTTCAATATGTAAATTACATGGCTTGAAACCAGGATTCGATGCAACATCCAGCCAATATCTGTCCGAGGTTCGATGAAGTCTTTGCGACATGTGCAAAGTACTGGTAAAAGAAACTAGGTATCTCCTTCCACATACTTTGTAAAATTTATCGCCGAATCCATAACTTTGCAGAAAAATCGAGCCCGCTGACATTAATGTCTGCACACTTTTTAACAGATGAACATTAAAATCTTCAATGGAATATATATTTCGCTTTTAAATCATCATCTTTTTGCAAAACTGCATTTTTTTGTCCCACACTATAACTCTTTGGGAATAAAGTAAACATGTCAAGATCAAATGGTCTCTCTCTCTCTATGTCTCTATTTCTCTCGGGGTCTCTGTATCTCTTTGTCCCCTTCTCTCTCCCTGTCACTCTCTCCACTGAAATGCGTGTTTAGTCGATTACATACATGGCTCGAAATCAAGGCGGGCGCAGGTTCGATCCAATAGCGGTGTCAATTTCTGTCCGAGGTTTGATAATATTCATTGCCACAGGGTTCTATCTACACTCAAGAATGGGGATTGTTTCGACGATGGCTTTTTCGAAAAGCAGACAAAGGCTTGGGAAACTGTTGTGCGTAGCACTGGTAAAAGGAATCTCCAAGAAACCTCAAATAAGTATACTGACCGACCATGTACTTGATATATAGTTAAAACGGAAACAACATACTACCGGTACATTCCATGGAATTAATCATAGGCATTGCGACAGAGTTCATCATGTCCAATCGCTGATAATTTTTTCCACGAAGTGATGTGGAAAAAGCAACCAATGGCATGGAAAAATATTGTGCGAAGTACTGGTAAAAGAAACTACTTATCTCCTTCTACACACTTTATTACTTTATTAAATGTGTCACTGAATCCATATTTTTTGCAGAAAATATCAAGCTCCTAAAAATTAACTCTTGAACACTTCTCAACAAACGCACATAACAGTCAACCTCGGAATATACATTTCACTGTTCCACCACTATTTTAAAGGAAAATTCCTGTTTTGTTTCTTCAATAAAACATTAAGTAATGAAGTAAACATGTCCTCCAGAATGCCTTGTCTGTCAGCTCAGCATGTAAATTATAGGGCTTGAAACCAAGATTCGACACCATTGCTACGCCAATATCTGTCCGAGGTTCGATGAAGTCTTTGCGACATGTGCAAAGTACTGGTAAAAGAAACTAGTTATCTCTTTCCACATACTTTATAAAATTTATCACCGAATCCACAACTTTACAGAAAATATCGAGCCCTTTGAAATTAACGTCTGCACACTTCTGAACAAAATTATAAACATTAAAATCTTCACTGAAATATATATTTCGCTTTTAAATCATCAGAAGACTGAACATTTTGCGTAGCAGTGGTAAGAGAAACTCCACGAAAATTCAGATAGTTGCATAGATTGGTTACCTTCCCTGATACAGCAAGTGTATAGGCATCGGTACAGGCTACAAAAAACGGGCAGAATTCAGCCCGTCTATTTTTAGAACAGCCAAACTCTAGACTAATAGAGATTCAAGGGAGGTCACTCTCACCTCCAGAGCAGAAGATTTTCCGATATTTTTGACCTATCAAATAAGTGAATTGTATTTTTGGTATCACCATTTATGTTTATGTCTGCTAATATTCTTTTTAGTTTCGATTACCAATTTCAAATTGTACAAATCGTTACCTCTACAGCCAAACTGCAAATGTGTATGCTGCTCTGTGATATTCTGTGATATACATGCAGCCCAATGAAAAGCAACGACACAAAAGCAACGACACAATAGCCTGTGCCAGTTTTAGTATGTATATCTACAACGGGGACCAGTTCAATAGTTGCAATGGTCCCGCTATGTACCTGATATTTAGTAAAAACGGCATTAAAAAACCACACTAACGAAGAAATCTTTCTCCACTAACACTTTTCATAATCATCAACATCATCATCATCATCATCATCTCAGTAATGATTAAATAGCGTCACAACGAACTCAAACAGTTTTGTTCATAGCTTTTTGTTCACTTCTCAATTTCTTTAAAGTAATCAGAAATAAAAGCCTCGTTCCACATTCAAAATAATTTTTTTTTTTTTTTTTTTTTTCTATTTGAAGCTTTTGAAGAGTGTTTCTGAAATTTCTATCTTGATATGAGATTTGAGTCTTTTTCAAAATCATAGAACGCTCTCTCTGACTCTCCCCCTCTCTCCTTTTCTCTACAAGCCCGGTTGCTTAGTTGGTAAGGTATGCAACTTGAAACTAGGGAGGTCGCAAGTTCGATTCCCTAGCTGTATCAATTTCTCTTCGATATTTGATGACAGTTATAGCGACAAGGTTCATTTAATTCTCTTATCGTTGATGATTTCTTCGACGAGAGTTATGTGGAATAGCAGCCATTGGCTTATAATAATGTGAAAAATACTGGTAAAAGAAACAAACAAGAAATCATGAATATCTGCTATGGCAACCGAAGATATAATTGAAATAAGGTTGAAGACCACGTTAAAACACAAAAAAGAAATCTCTCCACCACCAAATTGACAATCACGATCATCATCATTATCACCACCACAACAAACAAATAATCATCATTATCATTATCATCATCAACAGCAACATATCGTCATCATCATTTTTTCAAAATTCAAAATTTGCATCTTAATTTGAGGTTAAACTAATTCCTGAAATCATTCAGCTAAAACCCAAAATACACATTCATATCCTCATTTATAAACTGAAACTCACTCGTCCATCGGCAATACGTTAGAACTAGATTAGAAATGCTTCAATTCTTCCTAAAAAAATCACACTGAGGACGTTAAATTAACCAGCATTTTCTCCCTTTTTAACAATGTTTTCAAAAGTCTTCTTTTCTTAGGTCCAGCAAACATGAATCGTAAACATAACTTTCATTTGTAAACGTTAACACTTGAAAATCTATCTTTAAACAAATTCATCCTCTTTAAGCTGCTATCTTTACCTTTTTAATGTTTACTGTATTAAACGATTAAACCATCACTTAATAATACAACGCCGAGGTTGGCAGCTCAGTCGGAAATTTACAGAACTTGAGACATAGGGATGCAGGTTCCAATCTCCTGTTGTTTCGACGATCTTAAAGTGAGAAAAACCGACAGTGGCTGGAATATTGTGCGAAGCACTGGTTTAAGAAACTCCAGGAAAGCATGGATAGATGCACTGGCCTCCGTGTCATAACTGTAATAATATTGCAAACAGCGTAAAACACAACACACACACAATTTCACAATAGGGCTATAGCTCTGAATCGCTCACTTGAGCCAGTAAAAATTTTAAAGAATGATAGAAAGTGTACTGTACAATTCTAGTACGGGAAATCTTACATGAGTGTTTATGTGTTATCACTCTTATTAAACAAGATTATTTTAATCATGTTATGCAAACCTACCTTTATTTGCCATACTATAGGTTAATAGTCGAGGTAGCTACAGCACTGGTGTGATTGTGTGTATGAATGCACAGACGATTTCGTAATTTCTATGATCGGACCAGTATGTTTCATCTGTGGCAGTTACACCTGTAATATTTGATAGTACAAAATGAGATGCAGAATTGTATTAAGTTCTGATATACATGTATTTTGAAGCATTTAATATTCAAAGTTACGGCCTAATGGTGCATCATATACACCTAGTATCGATAAATTATACAAGCTGAGGGAAAAAAGCACGAAAGGAAGCTTAATTTATAGAAGGGAGTACGCTTTTGGAGGAAACGGGTAAACCTCATGGGCTGAGAGTACAGGCTTATGAATTGGTGAAAGCAACATTACCACCATAACTGAATATCTGATGAAGCAGGTGAGAGGGATAAAGGCAAGAGGAAGAGAGAAAGACAGACACTCAAGAGAGGGATAAAGGCAAGAGGAAGACAGAAAGACAGAGAGAGAGAGATAAAAGTCACGAAAGGAGACAGAGAGAAAGACGGAAAGAAACAGGGACCTGAAGAGAGGAAGGGAGAGAAAGAGAAATAAAGGAGAGAGCATAAGAGAAAAGATAGCGGAGAGAGAGACAAAGAGAGAGAGAGACGCAGGGAGAGACTGAGATAGTAAGAAAGACAGAGAAAGATAAAGAGATAAAGAGAAAGACAAGGGAAGAGAAAAAGAGAGAGAAAGAGAGAGACAGAGAGAGAGAGAGACGCAGGAGATACTGAGGTAGTTAGAAAGAGAGAGAAAGATAGCGACAAGGAAGGAAGAGAATGCAGAGAGAGAGAGAGAGACAGAGCCAAAGCAAGGGAGGCAGAGATAAGGAGAGAAGTACAGAGATAGAGACAGAGAGACAGATAAAAAGACAAAGAGAGAAATAGGCAGAGAAAGAGAGACAGACAGAGAGTAAGAGACGAGGAAGGATAAGAGTGCAGATAGAGATAAATAGTCCGAGACACAACAAGGGAGATAGGGGAAGAAAGAAAGAGAAAGACAGAGACAGAGAGACAGAGACAGAGAGAGAGAGAGAGAGAGAGAGAGAGAAAGACAGAAACCGACTCAAAGACCAACAGTGCCGGCTAACAGTCTTGTGTTTAAAAAGAGAAATTACAAGTTCACGGCATGAAGTTTAAATGCACTGAGGGTACGATCTCAAACCGACTGAGAGTCCAAGCTAATGAAGTAGTGGTCAAAGAACAGAGAGGGCACAACTTAGGGCAGCGGTAGAAATTTCATATAATCAATGGGCGGTACATGTCACGCATAGAGGGTACATCACAGAGACAACGGTACCTGCTAACAGTCATGGGTTTAAAAAGAGAAATTACAAAGTTCACGGCCTAAAGTTTAAATGCACTGAGGATACGATCTCAAACCGACTGAGAGTCCAAGCTAATGAAGTAGTGGTCAAAGAACAGAGAGGGCACAAGTTGCAATGGTGGAAAATTCATATAATCAATCGGCAGTACACGTCAGGCATAGGAGGTACATCACAAAGACGAACAGACCGGATTAATAAGAGTAAGGAAATAGCAGAAGAGCCCGAGCCTGTTGTTAAATAACATGGACTGATCGTTTAATTGCATAGACTTAGTTTAAGCACTCTCAGAATGAGGGAATACTTCACGAAGTGGAGAGAAATTGCACAGACCGAGTGCACAAGGTAATCCACTGGAAAAGACATAAGAGTAACGGCACAAATATAAATACTGAGGGTACATCTGCCGAACTGTGAGTAAAAATCACACTCTGTAAATACAGGCACACATCATGGGACTAAAACAAAAATAGGTACACATTTTCAGGGGTTGCTGGTACATCAAAATAAGGCTGCATTCTTACTGTCTGAGAGTACGTAGAAGGGATTGGGAGAACATTTCACCGACTGTCGTGCAGGCTGATTAGCTGGGAGAAAAACCTTTAAAAAGACACAGGTTTATGGCTTAAGGATACCTCTCACTGACTACGGGTGCGATCTCATTTCCTAGGAGTGCATGAAAAAGACTGAAACTTAAAGTAAGTTTTAGGGGATCAGGGAATATCCGACTGACTGAGGTGCATCTAATTGGCCAAGGTTTTACGTAGCTACTATAGGGTACACTGCTCCGACTGCTGGTATAATAAAGAGACTGAAGAAAAAGTAATAGTAAGAGAACAGTCACTCGCTGAGGGTACATTGCACAGGTTTAGGATACATTTCAGGAATTGAGAGTATAGACAAACAGTGCAAAGGATAGCATTTTAGTAAGGGCAGTGATTCAGGGACTGGGAATACACTCAGTTGACTACAGGTACCACTTTTAAGTCTAAGAGGGCGAAGAAAAGACTGAGAGAACATTCCAAGAACTGAAGATACAATCTCAAGGACTTAGTGTGGATACAACGGCTTGAGAGTTATTTTCAGTGGCTGTGGGGATAGAATGTTGGTGCAGGCTGAGGAACTCTGGTGGTAACAGGAAGGTAGAAGTACAGTTTCACGACACAACAACAATTTCCAGTGATAAAGAATTTGCTTTAAAGCCTTAAGAGTATGTAAATAAGAAAAAGCAGAAACATTCCTCAAACTGGAGCCGTATCTCCTGGACTAAAGGTTTATCGAACAGACTGAGCGATCAATCTCACGTTATATACTAGGAAAGTAAATCAAAGGAATCAATCAATACTAGTTTCTGGTCCGGCAATTAATTTGACAGACGAGGGTACATCTTACAGACAGACTGATGCATGAGGCCAACCAACACTAAATCATATCGAGTACTTTTCGAGGGGTAGGGTTAATCTTACGGACTGAGGGTACAGCCAAATCAATTAAAGAAATAAGAACCTGACCAAATCTCAAGCGTCTGTTGACTCATCTCACGGGCTAAGGGTACATCTCACGGACTGACGGTACATACTGTCGGAGAGCTGGTTAACTGACAGCATGGGTATTGATATGAAGTAATGGGTCAGTGTCACAGACTGAAAATATTTCTCAAGAAGTGAGAGTAGATACTGAGGACTGAGAACTTAATCACATAGAGTGAGAGTACATTCCATGGAATTGATGATAGTCAATGCAACAAGATTGATCCTTATCTCCGCATTGATAACTTTTTCTATGAAGTTTTGTGAAACAAGCAGCCAGTGACATGGGAACAATATTGTGTGAAGCACTAGTAAAAAAAAAAAAATCTTCTTCCACATACATTATTATTTTACTTAATTTTCAGTTAATCCATATTTTTGTAGAAAATATCAAGCATCTAAAAATTAAATTCTGCACACTTCTTAAAATATGCACATAAAAATCTATCTAGGAATATACATTTTGCTTTTCCATCATCATACCTTACAACAATTGCAGCTTTTGATCCTTCACTACATCCCTTCGAGAATGACGCAAACATGTAAAATTCAAATACTCTTTCTTTCTTTCCTTCCAACAGAATAATTTGCCCGTCGCTCAGTGGGTAGAGTTCAGGGCTTGAAAGCAAGGCGGTTGCATGGTCGATCCACAAATTGTGCCAAAATCTGTCCGAGGTGTAACGATTGTCATTTCGACATGTGCGAAGTACTGGTAAAAGAAACTAGTTTTCTCAATTCACTTTTTCATATTTCTATTGACCGAATCCATAACTTTGCAGAAAATATCAAGGCCCAAATAATAAGATTCTGCACACTTCTTAACATATGCACATCAAAGTCTACCCTGGAATATACATTTCGCTTTTCCATCATTATTCTTTACAAAAAAGAACATTTTTGTCTCACACTACAACCCTTCGGGAATAAAGTAAGCATATCAAAATCAAATTCTCTCTCTCTATGTCTCTGTCTCTCATCCCCCCCCCCTCTCTCTCTGTATCTATCTATCTATCTGCACTGAAATGCCTTGCCCGTCTGTTCAATGGGTTACATACATGGCTTGAAACCCAGGCAGGCACAGGTTCGACACAATAGTTGTGACAATTTCTCTCCAAGGTTTGATAATAGTCATTGCAACAGATTTTGTTCTACCCTCAAGAATGGGGATTGTTTTGACATTTTTTCTTTTAAAGCAGACAAAGGCTTGCGAAACTGTTCTGCGTAGCACTAGTAAAAGGAAGCTCCAACAAATCTCAAATAGGTATACTGACCGACCGATATACTTGATATAAAGTTAGAACAGAAACAACATACTACCGGTATATTCCATGGAATTAATCATAGGCACTGCGGCAGGGTTCATCATTTCCCAGCGCTGATATTTTTTTCGACGAAGTTATGTGGAAAAGCAGCCAATGGCATGGAAAAATATTGTACGAAGTACTTGTAAAAGGGTTAAAGAAACTACTCATCTCCTTTCACATACTTTATTAAATGTGTCACTGAATCCATATTAACTTTTGAACACTTCAGTCTCTCCCAGCCTCTCTCTGTCTCTCTGTCTCTCTCTCTCTCCGTCCTCCAGAATGCCTTGTCTGTCTGCTCAGTATGTAAATTATATGGTTTGAAACCAAGATTCGACGCCATTGCTATGCCAATTTCTTTCCGAGGTTTGATGAAGTCTTTGCGACATGTGCAAAGTACTGGTAAAAGAAACTAGTTATCTCCTTCCACACACTTTATAAAATTTATCACCGAATCCACAACTTTGCAGAAAATATCGAGCCCCTTAAAAACACGTCTGCACACTTCTTATCATATGAACATTAAAATCTTCACTGGAATATATATATATCTTTTAAATCATCATTTTTCTAAAACTGCATTTTTTGTACAACACTATAACCCTTCGGAAATAAAGTAAACATGTCAAGATCAAATGGTCTCTCTCTCTCTCTCTCTCTCTCTCTCTCTCTATGTCTCTGTCTGTCTCGGTTTCTCTGTATCTCTCTTTCCCCTCTTCTCCCTCTGTGTCTCTCTCCACTGAAATGCCTGTTCAGTCGATTACATATTGGGTCGAAATCAAGGCGGGCGCAGGTTCGACCCAATAGCTGTGTCAATTTCTGTCCGAGGTTTAATAATAGTCATTGGAACAGGATTCATTCTACACTCAAGAATAGGGACTGTTTCGACGATGGCTATTTACGAAAAGCAGACAAAGGTTTGGGAAACTGTTCTGCGAAGCACTGGTAAAAGGAACCTCCGAGAAACCGCAAATAGGTACACTGACCGACCGATATACTTGATATATAGTTAAAAAGGAAAAACATACTACCGGTATATTCGATGGAATTAATCATAGGCATTGCGACAGGGTTCCTCATTTCCCAGCACTGATCATTTTTTCAACGAAGGTATGTGGAAAAAGCAGCCAGTTTCATGGAAGTGCGAAGTACTGGTAAAAGAAACTACTCATCGACTTCCACATACTTTATTACTTTATTAAATATGTCACTGAATCCATATTTTTGCAGAAAATGTCAAGCTCCTAAAAGTTAATGTTTGAACACTTCTTAATGTATCCACATAGCAGTCTAACTTGGAATATACATTTCACTTTTCTGTCACTATTTTAAGGAAGATTCCAGTTTTTGTTTCTTCACTACAGCATTTAGGAATCAAATAAACATATCAAAGTAAAACTCGCTCTCACTCACTCCGTTCAGCAGAATGCCTTGCCTATCAGCTCAGTATGTAAATTGTATGGCTTGAAACCAAGATTCGACACCATTGATATGCCAATATCTTTCCGAGGTTTGATGAAGTCTTTGCGGCATGTGTAAAGTACTGGTAAAAGAAACTAGTTATCTCTTTCCACATACTTTATAAAATTTATCACTAAATCAACAACTTTGTATCATCATTATCATCTCAGCAATGATTAAGTAGCGTCAAACCTTTTTTTTTTTATTTCAAGCTTTTGAATATTGTTTCTGAATTTTTTATCATGATAATGAGATTTGAGTCTTTTCCAAAACCATAGAACGCTCTCTCTCTCTCTTTCTCTCTCTCTCTCTCTCTCCTTTTCTCTACAAGCCCAGTTTCTTAGTTGGTAACGTATGCACCTTTACACCAGGGAGGTCGCATGTTCGATTCCCCAGCTGTTCCATATTTAATGAGAGTTATTGCGAAAAGGTACGTTTCATTCTCTTACTGCTGATGATTGTTTTCGATGAGAGTGGTGTGAAATAGCAGCCATTGGCTTGGAATAATGCGTAAAATACCGGTAAAAGAAAAAAGAAATCAAGAAACCATGGATATCTGCTCTGGCCACCGAAGATATGACTGCAATAAGATTGACGACCAGGTTAAAACACACACACACACAAAATAAATTTCTCCAACACCAACTTCACAATCAGCATCATCATCATTATCACCACCACAACAAAGACATCATCGTCATTATCAATATCATCATCACCAGCAAAATATGATCATCATTTTTTAAAATTCCACAATTTGCATCTTGATTTGAGGTTAAACTCATTCCTGAGATCATTGAACTAAAATCCAAAATACACTTTCATATCCTCATTTATAAACTGAAACTCACTCGTCCATCGTCAATACGTTGGGACTAGATAAGAAATGTTTCAATTCTCCGTAATAAATTCCATTGATGACGATAAATTAACCAGCAATTTTTCCCATTTTAACAATGTTTTCAAAAGTCTTCTTCTCTAAGGTCCAGCAAACATGAATTGTGAACGTAACTTTCATTTGAAAACGTTAACACTTGAAAATCTGGAAACAAATTCATTCTGTTTAAGCTGCTATCTTTACCCTATTGACGTTTACTGTGTTAAACGATTAAACCATCACTTAATAATACAACGCCGAGGTTGGCAGCTCAGTCGGAAACCTACGGAACTTGAGACCCAGGGATGCAGGTTCCAATCCCCTATTGTTTCGACGATCTTAAAGTGAGAAAACCGACAGTAGCTGGAATATTGTGCGAAGCACTGGTTGAAGAACCTCCAGGAAAACATGGATAGATGTACTGGCCTCCGTGTCGTAACTGTAATAATATTGCAAACAGCGTAAAACACAACACACACACAATTTCACAATAGGGCTATAGCTCTGAATCGCTCTCTTGAGCCAGTTAAAGTTTTAAAGAATAATCCAAAGTGTAGTTACTGTATAATTATGGTACGGGAATCTTACATGAGTGTTTATGTGTTATCACTCGTATTAGACAAGATGATTTTAATCATGTTATGCGAACCTATCTTTATTTGCCATACTAAAGGTTAATAGTCGAGGCTGCTACAGCATAGGTGGCGATAGTGTAGTATGAATGCACAGGCGATTTCGTAATTTATATGATCAGACCAGTATGTTTCCTTTGTGCCAGTTACACCTGTAATATTTGATAGTACAAAATGTGATGCAGAATCGTTATAAGTTCTGATATACATGTATTTTGAAGCATTTGATATTTGAAGTGACGGCCATATACACCTAGAATCGATAAATTATATAAGCAGAGGGAAAAAAAGCACGAAAGAATGCTTAATTTATAGAAGGGACTACATCTTTGGGGGAAACGGGTAAACCTCATGGACTGAGAGAACAGGCTTATGAATTGATGAAAGCAACATTAAAACCATAGCTAAATGTCTGACGAAGCAGGTGAAAGGGATAAAGGCAAGAGGAAGAGAAAAAGACAGACACTCAATACAGGGATAAAGGCAAGAGGAATAGAAAAAGACAGAAGAGACAAAAAGTCACGAAGGGAGACAGAGAGAAGGACGGAAAGAAACAGGGACATGACAGAAAAGAAAATGAAGGCAGAAAGAGAGGAAGGGGGGAAAAAGAGATATAAAGGAGAGAGCATAAGAGGAAAGATAGCAGAGAGAGAGAGACAGGGAGAGACTGAGATAGTAAAAAAGAAAGAGAAAGAGACAGACACAGACAGAGAGAGAGACAGAGAGAGACACACACACGGAGAGACTGAGGTAGTTAGAAAGACAGAGAAAGATAGCGACAAGAAAGGAAGAGAGTGCAGAGACAGAAAGACAGAGCAACAGCAAGGGAGACAGAGATGAGGAGAGAAGCACAGAGATAGGGGGAGATAGAGACAGATAAAGAGACAGACAGAGAGAGAAATAGGCAGACAAAGACAGACAGAGAGACAGAGACGAGGAAGGACAAGAGTGCAGATAGAGAGAAATAGGTAGAAACACAGCAGGAGAGATAGGGGAAGAAGGAAAGAGAAAGAACGAGACAGAGAGACAGAGACAGAGACACAGAGAGAGGGAGAGAGAAAGAGAGAAACCGACTCAAAGACCATCCGTACCGGCTAAAAGTCTTGGGTTTAAAAAGAGAAATTACAAAGTTCACGGCCTAAAGTTTAAATGCACTGAGGGTACGATCTCAAACCGACTGAGAGTCCAAGCTAATGAAGTAGTGGTCAAAGAACAGAGAGGGCACAACTTGCAACGGTAGAAAATTCGTGTAATGAATGGGCGGTACTTGTCAGGCATAGGAGGTACATCACAAAGACTTTGCGTATAGACGAACATACTGGATTAATAAGAGTAAGGAAATAGCAGAAGAGCCAGATCCTGTTGGTAAATGACATGGATTGATCGTTTAATTGCATAGACTTAGTTTAAGAGCTTTCAGAATGAGGGAATACTTCACGAAGTGGAGAGAAATTGCACAGACCGAGTGCACAAGGTAATCCACTGGAAAAGCAATAAGAGTAAGGTCACAAAATGTAAATACTGAGGGTACATCTGTCGAACTGTGAGTAAAAATCACTTTCTGTGGATACAGGCACACATTATGGGACTGAAACAAAAATAGGTACACATTTTCAAGGTTTGCTGGTACATCTGAGAGTACGTAGAAGGGACTGGGGGAACATTTCACCGACTGTCGTGCGGGCTTATTTACTAGGAGTAAAACCTTTAAAAAAAAACAGGTTTATGGCTTGAGGTACATCTCACTGACTACGGGTACGATCTCATTTCCTAGAAGTGCATGAAAAAGACTGAAAGTTAAAATAGTTTCAGGGGCTCAGGGAATATCCGACTGACTGAGGTGCATCTAATTGGCCAACCCTTTATATAGCTAGTGTAGGGCACACTACTCCGACTGCTGGTATAATAAACAGACTGAAGAAAAAGTAATAGTAAGGGAACAGTCACTCGCTGAGGGTACATTGCACAGGATTAGGATACATTTCAGGAATTGAGAGTATAAACAAACAGTGCAAAGGATAGCATTTTAGTTAGGGCAGTGATTCAGGGACTGGGGATACACTCATTTGACTACAGGTACCACTTTAAAGTCTAAGAGGGCAAAGAATAGACTGAGGGAACATTCCAAGAACTGAAGATACAATCTCAAGGACTTAGTGTGGATACGACGGCTTCAGAGATAATTTTAGTGGCTGTGGGGATAGAATGTTGGTGCAAGCTGAGGAACTCTTGTGGTCACAGCAAGGTAGAAGTAGTTTCACGACGCAACAACAATTTCCAGTGATAAAGAATTTGCTTTAAAGCCTTATGAGTACATGAATAAAAAAAAGCAGAAACATTCCTCAAACTGGAGCCATATCTCGTAGACTAAAGGTTTATCGAACAGACTGAGCCAACGATCTAACGGCACATACTAGGAAAGTAAAACAACGGAAATACCAGTTTCTGGTCCTGCATTTAATGTGACATACGAGGGTACATCTTGCAGAAAGACGGATGCATACGGCCAACAAACACTAAATCATATCCAGTAGTTTTCGAGGGGTAGGGTTAATCTTATGGACTGAGAGTACAGCCTAATCAATTAAAGAAATAAGAACTTGAACAAATCTCAAGCGTCTGTTGACTCACCTCATGGGCTAAGGGTATATCTCACGGACTGACGGAGAGTTGATTAACTGACAGCAAGGATATTGATATGGAGTAATGGGTCAGTGTCACAGATTGAAAATATTTCTCAAGAAGTGAGAGTACATACTGCGGACTGAGAACTTAATCACATTGAGTGAGAGTACATTCAATGGCAACAAGATTCATCCTTATCTCAGCACTGGTAACTTTTTTCTATGAAGTTATGTGAAATAAGCAGCCAGTGACATAGGAACAATATTGTGTGAAGTACCGGTAAAAAAATCTTTTTCCACGTACTTTCTTAATTTACCTAATTTTTCAGTTAATCCATTTTTTTTTTTTTTTTGCAGAAAATATCAAGCGTCTAAAAATTAAATTCTGCACACTTCTTAAAATATGCATATACCCTTTCTTTCCAACAGAATAACTTTCCCGTCCGCTCAGTAGGTAAAGTTCATGACTTGAAAGCAAGGCGGTTGCATGGTCGATCCACGAATTGTGCCAAAATCTGTCCGAGGTGTAACGATTGTCATTTCGACATGTGCGAAGTACTGGTAAAAGAAACTAGTTTTCTCATTCCACTTACTTATATTACTATTGACCGAATCCATAACTTTGCAGAAAATATCAAGGCCCATTTAATAAGGTTCTGCACACTTCTTAACATGTGCACATTAAAGTCTACCCTGGAATATAAATTTCGCTTTTCCATCATTCTTTACAAAAAAGTACATTTTTGTCCCAAAATACAACCCTTCGGGAATAAAGGAAACATGTCATAATCAAATAATCTCTGTCTGTGTCTCTGTCTCTCTTCCTGTCTCTGTATCTCTCTCTCTCTCTCTCTCCGTCTCTCTCACTCCACTTGAATGCCTTGCCCGTCTGTTCAGTCGGTTACATACATGGCTTGAAACCAAGGCGGGTGCCGGTAGCCCCAAGAAACCTCAAATAAGTATACTGACCGACTGATGTACTTTATAAATAATTCAAACAGAAACAACATACTACCGGTACATTATTTGGAATTAATCATAGGCACTGCGACAGGGTTCATCATTTTCCAGCACTGATAAAATTTTCAACGCAGGTATGTGGAAAAAGCAGCCAATGGCATAGAAAAACATTGTACGAAGTACTGGTACAAGAAACTACTTATCGCCTTCCACATACTTTATTACTTTATTAAATGTGTCACTGAATCCATATTTTTGTAGAAAATATCAAGCTCCTAAAAATTAACTTTTGAACACATCTTTATATATGCACATAGCAGTCTACCTTGGAATATACATTTCACTTTTCTGTCACTATTTTAAGGAAGATTCCAGTTTTTGTTTCTTCACTACAACATTTAGGAATCAAATAAACATATCGCAGTGAAATTCTCTCTCTCTCTCTCTCACTCCGTTCCCCAGAATGCCTTGCCCGTCAGCTCAGTCTTTGTGACATGTGTAAAGTACTGGTGAAAGAAACTACTTATCTTCATCCACATACGTCTGCACACTTCTGAACATAATTATAAACATTACAATCTTCACTGGATTATATATTTCGTTTTTAAATTATCATTTTTTTTTTTTAACAAAACTGCATTTCTTGTTAACACTACACCCCTTTAGGAATGAGATAAACCTGTCAAAATCACACACACACACACACACACACACACACACACACTCTCTCTCTCTCTCTCTCTCTTACTCTCTACTAGAATGCTTTGCCAGTCTAGTTACTCGGTTACGTACATGGCTTTAAACTAAGGTGGGCGAAGGTTCGATCCAGCAGCTGTGCCAATCTCTGTCCGAGGTTTGACGATAGTCATTGCAAAAGGATTCATTCTACACTCAAGAATGCTAATTGTTTCGACGATACTTTTGTTTAAAAGCAGCCAAAACCTTGGGAAGACTGAACATTTTGCGTAGCAGTGGTAAAAGAAACTCCAAGAAAGCTCAGATAGTTGCACTGGCCCCGCTATGTACCTGATAGTTAGTAAAAACGACATTAAAACACCAGACTAAGGAAGAAATCTTTCTCCACTAACACTTTTCATCATCATCATCATCATCTCAGCAATGGTTAAATAGCGTCAAAACGAACTCAAACAGTTTTGTTCGTACCTTTTAGTTCACTTATCAAATTCTTTAAAGTAATCAGAAATAAAAGCTTTGTTCCGCATTCAAATCAAATCTTTTTTTTTTTTTTCCTCTTTTTTAATTTTGAATAGTGTTTCAGAAATAGTTATCTTGATACCGACATTTGAGTCTTTTCCAAAATTATAGAACGCTCTCTCTCTCTCTCTCTCTCTCTTTTTCTCTACAAGCCCAGTTGCTTAGTTGGTAACGTATGCACCTTTAAAATAAGGAGGTCGCAGGTTCGATTCCCCAGCTGTTCCAGTTTCTGTTCGATATTTGATGATAGTTATTGCGACAAGGTTCATTTAATTCTCTTACCGCTGATGATTTTTTCGACGAGAGTTATGTGGAATAGCAGCCATTAGCTTGGAATAATGTGAAAAATACTGGTACAAGAAAAAAAAAAAGAAAAACAAAAACAAAAAAACAAAAAACAAAAAAAAAAAAAAAAAACCAAGAAACCATGGATATCTGCTCTGGCCACCGAAGATATAACTGAAATATGGTTGAAGACCACGTCAAAACACACATACAAAAAAAAAAAGAAATAGATCTCTTCATCACCAAATTCACAATCAGCATCATCATCATCACCACCACAACAAACACATCAACATCATTATTATCATCACCAGCAACATATCATCGTCATCATCATTTTTTAAAATGCCAAAATTTCCATCTTAATTTGAGGTTAAACTAATTCCTAAGATCATTAAACTAAATCCAAAAGACGCATTCATATCCTCATTTATAAACTGAAACTCACTCGTCCATCATCAATACGTTTGAACTAGATAAGAAATGTTACAATTCTCACTTATAAATTACATTGAGGACGATAAATTAACCAGCATTTTCTCCCATTTTAACAATGTTTTCAAACGTCTTCTTCTCTAAGGTCCAGCAAACATGAATCGTGAATATAACTTTCATTTGTAAATGTTAACACTTGAAAATCTATCTTTAAACAAATTCATCCTCTTTCAGCTGCTATGTTTACCTTTTTGAAGTTTACTGTGTTAAACGATTTAACCATCACTTAATAATACGACGCCGAGGTTGGCAGCTCAGTCGGAAACCTACAGAACTTGAGACATAGGGATGCAGGTTCCAATCCCCTGTTGTTTCGACGATCTTAAAGTGAGAAAACCGACAGTAGCTGGAATATTATGCGAATATTGTGAAGAAACTCAAGGAAAGCATGAATAGATGCACTGGCCTCCGTGATATAACTGTAATAATATTGCAAACAGTGTAAAACACAACACACACACAATTCCACAATAGGGCCATAGCTCTCAATCGCTCACTTGAGGCAGTAAAAGTTTTAAAGAATAATACAAAGTGTAGTTTCTGTATAATTATGGTACGGGAAATCTTACATGAGTGTTTATGTATTATCACTCGTATTAAACGAGATGATTTTAATCATGTTATGCGAACCTATCTTTATTTGCCATACTAAAGGTTAATAGTCGAGGTTGCTACAGCATAGCTGGTGATAGTGTGAATGAATTCACAGGCGATTTCGTAATTTGTATGATCAGACCAGTATGTTTCATTTGTTACAGTAACACTTGTAATATTTGATAGTATAAAGTGAGATGCAGAATTGTAGTAAGTTCTGATATACATGTATTTTGAAGTATTTAATATTCAAAGTGACGGCATAAAGGTACATCATATACACCTACAATCGATAAATTATACAAGCTGAGGGAAAAAAGCACGAAAGGAAGCTTTATTTATAGAAGGGAGTTCACTTTTGGAGGAAAGGGGTAAACCCCGTGGACTGAGAGTACAAGCTTATGAATTGATGAAACCAACATTAACACCATAGCTGAATATCTGATGAAGCGGGTAAGAGGGATAAAGGCAAGATGAAGAAAGAAAGACAGAGAGAAAGTCACGAAGGAAGACAGAGAGAAAGACGGAAAGAAACAGGGATATGACGGAAATGAAGATGAAGGCAGAAAGAGAGGAAGGGGAGAGAAAGAGAGATGGGAGCACGAGAAATAAGATAGCAGAATGAGAGAGAGACAGAAACAGAGAGACAGAGTGAGACGCAGGAAGAGAGATGCAGGGAGAGACTGAGATAGTAAGAAAGACAGAGAAAGATAGCGACATAGAAGGACGAGAGAGCAGAGAGAGACAGACAGAGACACAGCAAGGGAGATAGAGATAAAGAGAGAAGCACAGAGAAAGAGGGAGAGAGAGACAGATAAAGGGAGAGAAGGAGAGAGACAGATAAAGGGTGAGAAGGAGAGAGAGAGAAAGAGAGAGAGAGAAAAAAAATAGGCAGAGAAAGAGAGACAGACAGAGAGACAGAGACGAGGAAGGACAAAGTGCAGATAGAGACAAATAGTCAGAGCAATAGCAAGGGAGATAGGGAAGAACGAAAGCGAGAGAGAGAGACAGAGAGACAGACAGAGCGGAGAAGTCGACTTTAAGACCAACAGTACCGGCTTACAGTCTTGGGTTTAAAAAGAAGTTCACGGCCTAAAGTTTGAATGCACTGAGGGGACGATCTGAAACCGATCGAGAGTCCAAGCTAATGAATTAGTGTTCAAAGAACAGAGAGGGCACAAGTTGCAGCGGTAGACAATTCATATAATCAGACTGGATTAATAAGAGTTAGGAAATAGCAGAAGAGCCCGAGCCTGTTGGTACATGACATGGACTGATCGTTTAATTGCATAGACTTAGTTTAAGAGCTCTCAGAATGAGGGAATACTTCTCGAAGTGGAGAGAAATTGCACAGACCGAGTGCACAAGGTAATCCACTGGAAAAGAAATAAGAGTAACGGCACAAATGTACATCTGTCGCACTGTGAGTAAAAAAAATCACATTCTGTGGATACAGACATTCATCATGGGGCCGAAACAAAAATAGGTACACATTTTCAAGGTTTGCGAGTAGATCAAAATAAGGCTGCATTCGTACTGTCTGAGAGAACGTAGAAGGGACTGAGGGAACATTTCACTGACTGTCGTGCAGGCTTATTAGCTGGGAGTAAAACCTTTAAAAAGACACAGGTTTATGGCTTGAGGATACATCTCACTGACTACGGGTACGATCTCATTTCCTAGGAGTGCATGAAAAAGACTGAAAGTTAAAGTAAGTTTTAGGGGCTCAGGGAATATCCGACTGACTGGGGTGCATCTAATTGGCCAACGTTTTATATAGCTAACGTAGGGTACACTGCTCCGACTGCTGGTAAAAAAAAAAGACTGTCGAAAAAGTAATAGTAAGGGAACAGTCACTCGCTGAGGGTACATTGCACAGGTTTAGGATACATTTCAGGAATTGGGAGTATAGACAAACAGTGCAAAAGATAGCATTTTAGTAAGGGCAGTGCTTCAGGGACTGGGGAAACACTCATTTGACTACAGGTACCACTTTAAAGTCTAAGAGGGCGAAGAATAGACTGAGAGAACATTCCAAGAACTGAAGATACAATCTCAAGAACTTAGTGTGGTTACAACATCTTGAGAGTTAATTTTAGTGGCTGTGGGGATAGAATGTTGGTGCAGGCAGAGGAACTCTTGCGGTCACAGGAAGGTAGAAGTACAGTTTCACGACACAACAACAAATTCCAGTGATAAAGAATATGCTTTAAAGGCTAAGAGTACGTAAATAAGAAAAAGTAGAAACATTCCTCAAACTGGAGCCATATCTCGTGGACTAAAGGTTTATCGAATAGACGGGGCGAACGATTTAATGGCATATACTAGGAAAGTAAATCAAAGGAAATACTAGTTTCTGGTCCTGCACTTAATTTGACAGACAAGGGTACATCTTACAGACAGACGGATGCGTAGGACCAACCAACAGTAAACCATATCGAGTAGTTTTCGAGGGGTAGGGTTAATCTTACGGACTGAGAGTACAGCCTAATCAATTAAAGAAATAAGAATTTGACCAAATCTCAAGCGTCTGTTGACTCATCTTACGGGCTAAGGGTATCTCACGGACTGACGTTCCATACTGTCAGAGAGTTGCTTAACTGACAGCAAGGATATTGATATGGTGTAATGGGTCAATGTCACAGACTGAAAATATTTCTCGAGAAGTGGGAGTACATACTGCGGACTGAGAATTTAATCACATAGAGTGAGACTACGTTTCATGGAATTAATGATAGTCATTACAACAAGATTCATCCTTATCTCAGTGCTGATAACTTTTTCTATGAAGTTATGTGAAACAAACAGCCAGTGGCATGGGAACAATACTGTGTGAAGTACTGGTAAAATAATCTTCTTCCCCATACTTTATCACTTTATCTAATTTTTCAGTTGATCTATATTTTTGCAGAAAATATCAAGTATCTAAAATTTAATTCTGCACATTCTTAAAATATGCACATAAAAATCTACCTAGGAATATACATTTTGCTTTTCCATCATCATACCTTACAACAATTGCAGCTTTTGATCCTTCATTACATCCCTTTGAGAATGACGCAAACATGTCAAATTCAAATATTCTTTCTTTCTTTCTTACAGAATAACTTGCCCGTCCGCTCAGTAGGTAAAGTTCATGATTTGAAAGCAAGGCGGTTGCCTGGTCGATCCACGAATTGTGCCAAAATCTGTCCGAGGTGTAGCGATTGTCATTTCGACATTTGCGAAGTACTGGTAAAAGAAATTAGTTTTCTCATTCCACTTATTTATATTTCTATTGACCGAATCCATAACTTTGCAGAAAATATCGAGGCCCATATTATAAGGTTCTGCACACTTCTTATCATATGCACATTAAAGTCTACCCTGGAATATACATTTCGCTTTTCCATCATTATTCTTTAGAAATAAAGTACATTTTTGTGCAATACTACAACCCTTCGGGAATAAAGTAAACATAAAAATGGCAAGATCAAACCCTGTCTCTCTATTTCTCTGTCTCTCTCTCTTTGTCTCTCTCGCTGTCCCTGGAGCTCTCTCTCTCCACTGGAATGCCTTGCCCGTCTGTTCAGTCGGTTATGTGAAACCAAGGCGGGCGCAGTTTCGACCCAATAGCTGTATCAATTTCTGTCCGAAGTTTGACAATAGTCAATGCAACAGGATTCATTCTACACTCAAGAATGTGGATCGTTTCGACGATGGCTTTTTTTTTTTTTTTTTTTAATTCAAAAACAGACAAAGGCTTGGGAAACTGTATGTGCATAGCACTGGTAAAAGGAAGCTCGAAGAAACCTAAAATAGGTATACTGACCGACCGATATACTTGATATATAGTTAAAACGGAAACAACATACTACCGATATATTCCATGGAATTAATCATAGGCATTGCTACAGGGTTCATCATTTCCCAGCGCTGATCATTTTTTCAACGAAGTTATGTGGAAAAAGCAACCAATGGCATGGAAAAATACTGTGCGAAGTACTGGTAAAAGAAACTACTTATCTCCTTCTACACACTTTATTACTTCATTAAATCAATGTTTTTGCAGAAAATATCAAGCTCCTAAAAATTAACTATTGAACACTTCTTAACAAAAGCACATAACAGTCAACCTCGGAATATACAATTCACTCTCCCGTCACTATTTTTAAGGAAAATTCCAGTTTTGTTTCTTCAATAAAACATTAAGTAATCAAGTAAACATGTCAATATCAAACACACACACACACACACACACTCTCTCTCTCTCTCTCTCTCTCTCTCTCCGTCCTCCAGAATGCCTTGCCTGTCAGATCAGTATGTAAATTAAAGGGCTTGAAACCAAGATTCGACCCAATAGCTATGCCAATATCTTTCCGAGGTTCGATGAAGTCTTTGCGACATGTGCAAAGTACTGGTAAAAGAAACTAGTTATGTCCTTCCACATACTTTATAAAATTTATCACCGAATCCACAACTTTGCAGAAAATATCGAGACCCTTGAAATTAACGTCTGCATATTTCTGAACATAATTATAAATATTTAAATCTTCACTGAAATGTATATTTCGCTTTTAAATCATCAGAAGACTGAACATTTTGCGTAGCAGTGGTAGGAGAAACTCCACGAATGCTTAGATAGTTGCATAGATCGGTAACCTCTCCTAATACAGCAAGTGTATAGGGATCGGTATAGGCTACAAAAAACGGGCGGAATTCTGCCCGTCTATTTTTAGAACAGCTAGACTCTAGACTAATAGAGATTCAAGGGAGGTCACTCTCACTTCCAGAGTAGAAGATTTTCCGATATTTTTGACCTATCAAATAAGTGAATTGTATTTTTGGTATCACCTTTTATATTTATGTCTGCTAACATTCTTTTTAGTTTCGATTACCAATTTCAAATTGCACAAATTGTTACCTCTACAGCCAAACTGCAAATGTGTATGCTGCTCTGATTGGCTATTCTGTGATATACATGCAGCCCCATTGAAAAGCGACGACAAAAAAGCAACGACACAATGGCCTGTGCCAGTTTTAGTATGTATATCTACAACGGAGACCAGTTCAATAGTTGCAATGGTCCCGCTATGTACCTGATATTTAGTAAAAACGGCATTAAAACACCACACTAACCAAGAAATCTTTCTCCACTAACCTTTTTCATCATCATCATCATCATCATCATCTCAGCAATGATTAAATAGCGTCACAACGAACTCAAACAGCTTTGTTCATAGCTTTTTGTTCACTTCTCAATTTCTTTAAAGTAATTAGAAATAAAAGCTTGTTCCACATTCAAAATAAATTCTGTTTTTTTCTATTTGAAGATTTTGAATAGTGTTTCTGAAATTTCCATCTTGATATAAGATTTGAGTCTTTTCAAAATCATAGAACGCTCTCTCTGAGTCTCCCTCTTTCTCTCTCTCTCCTTTTCTCTACAAGCCCGGTTGCTTAGTGGTAAGATATGCAACTTGAAACTAGGGAGGTCGCAGGTTCGATTCCCTAGCTGTATCAATTGCTCTTCGATATTTGATGACAGTTATAGCGACAAGGTTCATTTAATTCTCTTATCGTTGATGATTTCTTCGACGAGAGTTATGTGGAATAGCAGCCATTGGCTTGGAATAATGTGAAAAATACTGGTAAAAGAAACAAACAAGAAATCATGGATATCTGCTATGGCAACCGAAGATATAATTGAAATAAGGTTGAAGACCACGTTAAAACACACACACATACAAAAAGAAATCTCTCCACCACCAAATTGACAATCAGGATCATCATCATTATCACCACCACAACAAAGACATCATTATCATTATCATCATCACCAGCAACATATCGTCATCATTTTTTAAAATTCCAAAATTTGCATCTTAATTTGACGTTAAACTAATTCCTGAAATCATTCAACTAAAATCCAAAATACACATTCATATCCTCATTTATAAACTGAAACTCACTTGTAAATCTTCAGTATGTTAGAACTAGATTAGAAATGCTTCAATTCTTCCGAAAAAATCACACTGAGGGCGATAAATTAACCAGCATTTTCTCCCTTTTTAACAATGTTTTCAAAAGTCTTCTTCTCTAAGGTCCAGCAAACATGAATCGTGAACATAACTTTCATTTGTAAACGTTAACACTTAAAAATCTATCTTTAAACAAATTCATCTTCTTTAAGTTGCTGTCTTTACCTTTTATAATTTTACTGTGTTAAACGAGTAAACCATCACTTAATAATACAACGCCGAGGTTGGCAGCTTAGTCGGAAATTTCCAGAACTTGCGACATAGAGATGCAAGTTTCAATCTCCTGTTGTTTCGACGATCTTAAAGTGAGAAAAACCGACAGTGGCTGGAATATTGTGGGAAGCACTGGTTTAAGAAACTCAAGGAGAGCATGGATAGATGCACTGGCCTCCGTGACATAACTGTAATAATATTGCAAACAGCGTAAGACACAACACACACACAATTTCACAATAGGACTATAGCTCTAAATCGCTCACTTGAGCCAGTAAAAGTTTTAAAGAATGATACGGTGTACTGTATAATTATAGTACGGGAACTCGTGCATAAGTGTTTATGGGTATTAAACAAGATGATTTTAATCATGTTATGCAAACCTATCTTTATTTGCCATACTATAGGTTAATAGTCGAGGTTGCTACAGCATTGGTGGTGATAGTGTGTATGAATGCACAGGCGATTTCGTAATTGTATGATCGGACCAGTATGTTTCATTTGTGCCAGTCTCACCTGTAATATTTGATAGTACAAAATGAGATGCAGAATTGTAATAAGTTCTATTATACATGTATTTTGAAGCATTTAATATTCAAAGTGACGACCTAAAGGTACATCATATACACCTAGAATCGATATATTAAAGAAGCTGAAGGAAAAAAGCACGAAAGAAAGCTTAATTTATAGAAGGAAGTACACTTTTGGAGAAAAAGGGTAAACCTCATAGACTGAGAGTACAGGCTTATGAATTGATGAAAGCAACATTAACACCATAGCTGAATATCTGATGAAGCAGGTGAGAGGGATAAAGGCAAGAGGAAGAGAGAAAGACAAACACTCAAGAGAGGGATAAAGGCAAGAGGAAGACAGAGAGACAGAAAGTCTCGGAGGGAGACAGAGACAAAGACGGAAAGAAACATGGACATGATAGAAAAAAAAGATGAAGGCAGAAAGAGAGGAAGGGGAGAGAAAGAGAAATAAAGGAGAGAGCAAAAGAGAAAAGATAGCAGAGAGAGAGAAAGAGGGAGAGAGAGAGAAAGACAGAGAGAGAGAGACGCAGGGAGAGACTGAGATAGTAAGAAAGACAGAGAAAGAGAAAGACAAAGAAAGAGAAAAAGAGAGAGAGAAAGAAAGAGAGAGAGAGACGCATGGAGAGATTGAAGTAGTAAGAAAGACAGAGAAAGATAGCGACAATGAAGGAAGAGAGTGCAGAGACAGACAGACAGAGCCAAAGCAAAAGAGACAGAGATAAGGAGAGAAGCACAGAGATAGAGGGAGAGGGAGACAGATAAAAAGACAGGCAAAGAGAGAAATAGGCAGAGAAAGAGAGACAGACAGAGGGTAAGAGACGAGGAAGGATAAGAGTGCAGAGAGACAAATAGTCAGAGACACAGCAAGGAGGATAGGGGAAGAAGGAAAGAGAAAGACAGAGACAGAGAAAGAGAGAAACCGACTCAAAGACCAACGGTACCGGCTAACAGACTTGGGTTTAAAAAGAGAAATTACAAAGTTCACGGCATAAAGTTTAAATGCACTGAGGGTACGATCTCAAACCGACTGAGAGTCCACGCTAATGAAGTAGTGGTCAAAGAACAGAGAGGGCACAAGTTGCAATGGTGGAAAATTCATATAATCAATCGGCAGTACACGTCAGGCATAGAGGGTACATCACAGAGACGAACAGACTGGATTAATAAGAGTAAGGAAATAGCAGAAGAGCCAGAGCCTGTAGTTAAATAACATGGACTGATCGTTTAATTGCATAGACTTAGTTTAAGCACTCTCAGAATGAGGGAATACTTCACGAAGTGGAGAGAAATTGCACAGACCGAGTGCACAAGGTAATCCACTGGAAAAGAAATAAGAGTAAGGGCACAAATGTAAATACTGAGGGTACATGTGCCGAACTGTGAGTAAAAATCACGCTCTGTGGATACAGGCACACATCATGGGACTGAAACAAAAAACGGTACAGATTTTCAAGGTTTGCTGGTACATCAAAATAAGGCTACATTCTTACTGTCGGAGAGTATGTAGAAGGGATTGGGGAACATTTCACCGACTGTCGTGCAGGCTTATTAGCTGGGAGTAAAACCTTTAAAAAGACACAGGTTTATGGCTTGAGGATATATCTCACTGACTACGGGTCCAATCTCATTTCCTAGGAGTGCATGAAAAAGACTGAAAGTTAAAATAAGTTAAACTAAGTTTTAGTGGCTCAGGGAATATCCGACTGACTGAGGTGCATCTAATTGGCCAGGGTTTTATATAGCTAACGTAGGATACACTGCTCCAACTGCTGGTATGATAAACAGACTGAAGAAAAAGTAATAGTAAGGGAGCAGTCACTCGCTGAGGATACATTGCACGAGTTTAGGATACGTTTCAGGAATTAAGAGTATAGACAAACAGTGCAAAAGATAGCATTTTAGTAAGGGCAGTGCTTCAGGGACTGGGGATACACTCAGTTGACTACAGGTACCACTTTTAGAGGGAGAAGAATAGACTGAGGGAACATTCCAAGAACTGAAGATACAATCTCAAGGACTTGGTGTGGATACAACGGCTTGAGAGTTAATTTTAGAGGCTGCGGGGATAGAATGTCGGTGCAGGCTGAGGAACTCTTGTGGTCACAGGAAGGTGACGACACAACAACAATTTCCAGTGATAAAAAATATGCTTTAAAGCCTTAAGAGTACGTAAATAAGAAAAAGCAGAAACATTCCTCAAACTGGAACCATATCTCGTGGACTAAAGGTTTATTGAACAGACTGAGCGAACGATCTAATAGCATATACTAAGAAAGTAAATCAAAGGAAATATTAGTTTCTGGTCCTGCATTTAATTTTACAGACGAGGGTACATCTTACAGACAAACGGATGCATAGGGCCAACAAACACTAAATCATATCGAGTAGTTTTTGAGGGGTAGGGTTAATATTATGGACTGAAAGTACAGCCTAATCAATTAAAGAAATAAGAACCTGACCAAATCTCAAGCGTCTGTTAACTCATCTCACGGGCTAAGGGTAAATCTCACGGACTGACGGTACATACTGTCGGAGAGTTGGTTAACTGACAGCATACTGCGGACTGAGAATTTAATCATATAGAGTGAGAGTACATTCCATGGAATTAATGATAGTCAAGTAGATTCATTGTCTCAGCACTGATAACTTTTTCTATGAAGTTTTGTGAAACAAGCAGCCAGTGATATAGGAACAATATTGTGTGAAGCACTGGTAAAAAAATCTTCTTCCACATACTTTATTACTTTACCTAATTTTTCAGTTAATCTATATTTTTGCAGAAAATTTCAAGCATCTAAAAATTAAATTCTGCACACTTCTTAAAATATGCACATAAAAATCTACCAAGGAATATACATAATCATACCATACAACAATTGCAGATAACTTGCCCGCCTTCCCAGTCGGTAAAGTTCATGACTTGAAAGCAAGGCGGTTGCATGGTCAATCCACGAATTGTGCCAAAATCTGTCCGAGGTGTAACGATTGTCATTTAGACATGTGCGAAGTACTGGTAAAAGAAACTAGTTTTCTCATTCTACTTATTTATATTTCTATTGACCGAATCCATAACTTTCCAGAAAATATCAAGGCCCATATAATAAGGTTTTGCACACTTCTTGACATATGCACATTAAAGTCTACCCTGGAATAAACATTTCGCTTTTCCATCATAATTCTTTACTAAAAAGTACATTTTTGTCCCACACTACAACCCTTCGGGAATAGAGTGAAAATGTCAAGATCCAGTACTCTCTCTCTATGTCTCTGTATCTATCTCTCTCTCTCTCTCTCTTTCTCCACTGGAATGCCTTGCCTATCTCTTCAGTCGGTTACATACATGGCTTGAAACCATGGCCTCTCGCACACTATAATCTTTCGGGAATAAAGTAAACATGTGAAGATCAAATACACTCTCTATGTCTCTGTCTCTCTCTCTGTATCACTCTCTTTCTCTCTCTGTCTCTCTCGCTGTATCTGTCTCTCCCTCTTTGTCTCTCTCTCATTCTCTCTTTCTCTCTCTCTCTCCCTCTCTCTCTTTCTCTGTCCCTCTCTCCACTGGAATGCCTTTCTCTTTACTCGGTTACATACATGGCTTGAAACCATGGCTTGTCCCACACTACAACCCTTCGGAATAAAGTAAACATGTCAACACCAAATACACTCTCTCTATGTCTCTATCTCTTTCGCTGTCTCTGTATCTCTCTCTCTCCACTGGAATGCCTTGCCCGTCTGTTTAGTCGGTTACATACATGGCTTAAAACAAAGGCGGGCGAAGGTTCGACCCAATAGCTGTGTCAATTTCTGTCCAAGATTTGATAATAGTCATTGCAACAGGATTCATTCTACACTCAAGAATGGGGATTGTTTCGACGATGTTTTATTATTATTATTATTATTATTATTGAAAAGCCGACAAAGGCTTTGGAAACTGTTGTACGTAGCACTGGTAAAAAGAAACTCCAAGAAACCTCAAATAAATATACTGACCGACCGATATACTTGACATGTAGTTAAAACGGAAAACAACATACTACCGGTATATTCCATGGAATTAATCATAGGCATGCAACACGGTTCATCATTTCCCAGCGCTGATCATATTTTTTTAACGAAGTTATCTGGAAAAAGCAGCCAATGGCATGGAAAAATATTGTGCGAAGTACTGGTAAAAGAAACTACTTATTTCCATCCACATACTTTATCACTTTACTAAATGTGTCACTGAATCCATATTTTTGCAGAAAATATCAAGCTCTTAATAAACGCACATAACAGTCTACCTTGGAATAAAAATTTCACTTTTCTGTCACGATTTTTAAGGAAAATTCCAGTTTCTGTTTCTTCGCTACACCATTTAGAAATCAAGTAAACATATCAATATCAAATACTCTCTCTCTCTCTCCTTCCGTCCTCCAGAATGCTTTGTCTGTCAGCTCAGTATGTAAATTATATGCCTTGAAACCAAGATTCAACGCAATTTCTAAGCCAATATCTGTCCGAGGTTTGATGAAGTCTTTGCGACATGTGCAAAGTACTGGTAAAAGAAACTAGTTATCTCCTTCCACATATTTTATAAAATCTATCACCGAATCCACAACTTTGCAGAAAATATCGAGCCCCTTAAAATTAACGTCTACACACTTCTGAACATAATTATAAACATTAAAATCTTCACTGGAATATATATTTCGCTTTTAAATAATCATTTTTTGTTTTTACGAAACTGCATTTCTTGCCAACACTACACCCCTTTAGAAATAAGGAAAACCTGTAAAAATTAAACAATCTGTACTCTACCCCCTCCCTCTCTCTCTCTCTCTCCCACCAGAATGCCCTGCCAGTCTAGTTAGTCGGTTACGTACATGGCTTTAAACTAAGGTGGGCGCAGGTTCGATCAAGCAGCTGTGCCAATCTTTGTCCGAGGTTTGACTATAGTCATTGCAAAAGGATTCATTCTACACTCAAGAATGCTAATTGTTTCGACGATACTTTTGTTGAAAAGCAGCCAAAACCTTGGGAAGACTGAACATTTAGCGTAGCAATGGTAAAATAAACTCCAAGACAGCTCAGATAGTTGCATTGGCCCCGCTATGTACCTGATCTTTAGTAAAAACGACATTAAAACACCACACTAACAAAGAAATCTTTCTCCACTAAAACTTTTTATCATCATCATCATCATCATCATCTCAGCAATGATTAAGTAGCGTCAAACCTTTTTTTTTTTTTTTTTTATTTGAAGCTTTTGAATATTGTTTCTGATTTTTTTTATCATGATAATGAGATTTGAGTCTTTTCCAAAATCATAGAACGCTCTCTCTCTCTCTCTCTCCTTTTCTCTACAAGCCCAGTTTCTTAGTTGGTAACGTATGCACCTTTACACCAGGGAAGTCGCAAGTTCGATTCACCTACTGTTCCAATTTCTGTTCGATATGTAATGAGAGTTATTGCGAAAAGGTTCATTTCATTCTCTTACCGCTGATGATTGTTTTCAATGGGAATGATGTGGAATAGCAGCCATTGGCTTGGAATAATGTGAAAACTACTGGTAAAAGAAAAAAGGGAAACAAGAAACCATGGATATCTGCTCTGGCCACCGAAGATATAATTGAAATAAGGTTGACGACCAGGTTAAAACACACACAAAAAAAGGAATAAATTTCTCCACAATCAGCATCATCAAGAATCGTGAATGTAACTTTCATTTGTAAATGTTAACACTTGAAAATCTATCTGTAAACGAATTCATCTTCTTTAAGCTGCTATCTTTACCCTATTGAGGTTTACTGTGTTAAACGATTAAACCATCACTTACTAACACAACGCCGTGGTTGGCAGCTCAGTCGGAAACCTACAGAACTTGAGACCTAGGGATGCAGGTTCCAATCCCCTATTGTTTCGACGATCTTAAAGAGAGAAAACCGACAGTGGCTAGAATATTGTGCGAAGCACTGGTTGAGGAACCTGCAGGAAAACATGGATAGATGCATTGGCCTCCGTGATATAACTGTAATAATATTACAAACAGCGTAAAACACAACACACACACAATTTCACAATAGGGCCATAGCTCTGAATCGCTCACTTGAGCCAGTAAAAGTTTTAAAGAATAAGACAAAGTGTAGTTACTATATAATTATGGTATGGGAAATCTTACATGAGCATTTATGTGTTATCACTCGCATTAAACAAGATGATTTTAATCATGTTATGCGAACCTATCTTTATTTGCCACACTAAAGGTTAATAGTCGAGGCTGCTACAGCATTGGTGGTGATAGTGTAGTATTAATGCACACGCGATTTCATGATTTAGATGATCAGACCAGTATGTTTCATTTGTGCCAGTTACACCTGTAATATTTGATAGTACAAAATGAGATGCAGAATTGTAATAAGTTCTGATATACATGTATTTTGAAGCATTTAATATACAAAGTGACGGCCTAAAGGTACATCGTGTACTCCTAGAATCAATAAATTATACAAGCAGAGGGAAAAAAGCACGAAAGGAAGCTTAATTTATAGAAGAGAGTACACTTTTGGAGGAAACGGGTAAACCTCATCGACTGAGAGTACAGGCTTATGAATTGATGAAAGCAACATTAACACCATAACTGAATGTCTGATGAAGCTGGTGAAAGGGATAAAGGCAAGAGGAAGAGAGAAAGACAGAGGACAGAGAGAAAGTCAAGAAGGGAGACAGAGAGAAAGACGGAAAGAAACAGGAACATGACAGAAAAGAAAATGAAGGCAGAAGAGAGGATGGGAAGAGAAAGAGATATAAAGGAGAGAGCATAAGAGGAAAGATAGCAGAGAGAGAGATGCAGGGAGAGACTGAGATAGTAAGAAAGAAAGAGAAAGAGACACAGAGAGAGAGAGAGAGAGTGAGACAGAGAGAGAGAGAGACGCAAGGGGAGACTGAGGTAGTTAGAAAGACAGAGAAAGATAGCGACAAGGAAGGAAGAGAGTGCAGAGAGAGACAGACAGAGCAACAGCAAGGGAGAAAGAGATAAGGAGAGAAGCACAGAGATAGAGGGAGAGAAAGACAGATAAAGAGACAGAGAGAAATAGGCAGAGAAAGAGAGACAGAAACGAGGAAGGATAAGAGTGCAGATGGAGACAAATAATAAGAGACACACCAAGACAGATAGGGGAAGAAGGAAAGAGAAAGACCGAGACAGAGAGACAGAGAGAGAGGGAGAGAGAAAGAGAGAAACCGACTCAAAGACCATCCGTACCGGCTAACAGTCGGTTTAAAAATAGAAATTACCAAGTTCACGGCCTAAAGTTTAAATGCACTGAGGGTACGATCTCAAACCGACTGAGAGTCCAAACTAATGAAGTAGTTGTCAAAGAACAGAGATGGCACAAGTTGCAACGGTAGAAAATTCATATAATCAATGGGCGGTACTTGTCACGCATAGGAGCTACATCACAGAGACTTTGCGTGCAGACGAATAGACTGGGTTAATAAGAGTAAGGAAATAGCAGAAGAGCCAGAGCCTGTTGGTAACTAACATGGACTGGTCGTTTAATTGCATAGACTTAGTTTAAGAGCTTTCAGAATGAGGGAATACTTCACGAAGTGGAGAGAAATTGCACAGACCGAGTGCACAAGGTAATCCACTGGAAAAGCAATACGAGTAAGGGCACAAAATGTAAATACTGAGGGTACATCTGTCGAACTGTGAGTAAAAATCACTTTCTGTGGATACAGGCACACATCATGGACACAAAAATAGGTACACATTTTCAGGGTTTGCTGGTACAACTGAGAGTACGTAGAAGGGACTGGGGGAACATTTCACCGACTGTCGTGCAGGCTTATTAGCTGGGAGTAAAACCTTTAAAAAGACACAGGTTTATGGCTTCAGGATACATCTCACTGACTACGGGTACGATCTCATTTCCTAGGAGTGCATGAAAGAGACTGAAAGTTAAAATAAGTTTCAGGGGCTCAGGGAATATCCGACTGACTGAGGTGTATCTAATTGGCCAACGTTTTATATAGCTAATGTAGGGTACACTGCTCCGACTGCTGGTATAATAAACAGACTGAAGAAAAAGTAATAGTAAGGGAACAGTCACTCGCTGAGCGTACATTGCACAGGTTTAGGATACATCTCAGGAATTAAGAGTATAGACAAACAGTGCAAAGGATAGCATTTTAGTAAGGGCAGTGGTTCGGGGACTGTGAATACACTCAGTTGACTACAGGTAGCACTTCGAAGTCTAAGAGGGCGAAGAATAGACTGAGGGAACATTCCAAGAACTGAAGATACAATCTCAAGGACTTAGTGTGGATACAACGGCTTGAGAGATAATTTTAGTGGCTGTGGGGATAGAATGTTGGTGCAAGCTGAGGAACTCGTCTGGTCACAGGAAGGTAGAAGTACACTTTCACGACACAACAACAATTTCCTGTGATAAATAATTTGCTTTAAAGCCTTAAGAATACGTAAATAAGAAAAAGCAGAAACATTCCTCAAACTGGAGACATATCTCGTAGACTAAATGTTTTTCGAACAGACTGAGCGAACGATCTAACGGCATATACTAGGAAAGTAAAACAAAGGAAATACTAGTTTCTGGTCCTGCATTTAATTTGACATACGAGGGTACATCTTACAGACAGACAGATGCATAGGGACAACAAACACTAAATCACATCGAGTAGTTTTCGAGGGGTAGGGTTAATCTTATGGACTGAGAGTACAGCCTAATCAATTAAAGAAATAAGAACATGACCAAATCTCAAGCGTCTGTTGACTCATCTCACGGGCTAAAGGTATATCACGCGGACTGACGGTACATACTGTCGGAGAGTTGATTAACTGACAGCAAGGATATTGATATGGAGTAATGGGTCAGTGTCACAGACTGAAAATATTTCTCAAGAAGTGAGAGTACATACTGCGGACTGAGAACTTAATCACATACAGTGAGAGTACATTCCATGGAATTAATGACAGTCATTGCTACAAGATTCATCCTTATCTCAGCACTGATAACTTTTTTTCTATGAAGTTATGTGAAATGAGGAGCCAGTGACATGGGAACAATATTGTGTGAAGTACTGGTAAAAAAAATATTCTTCCACGTACTTTCTTAATTCACCTAATTTTTCAGTTAATCCATATTTTTGCAGAAAATATCAAGCATCTACAAATTAAATTTTGCACACTTCTTAAAGTATGCACATACCCTTTCTTTCTTTCATTCTTTCCAACAGAATAACTTGCCCGTCCGGTCAGTCGGTAAAGTTCATGACTTGAAAGCAAGGCGGTTGCATGGTCGATCCACGAATTGTGCCAAAATCTGTCCGAGGTGTAACGATTTTCATTTCGACATGTGCGAAATACTGGTAAAAGAAACTAGTTTTCTCATTCCACTTATTTATATTTCTACTGACCGAATCCATAACTTTCCAGAAAATATCAAGGCCCATATAATAAGGTTTTGCACACTTCTTAACATATGCACATTAAAGTCTACCCTGGAATATACATTTCGCATTTCCATCATTATTCTTTACAAAAAGTAGGTCCCACACTTCAACCCTTCGGGAATAAAGGAAACATGTCAAAATCAAATAATCTCTCTCTATGTCTCTGTCTCTCTTCCTCTCTCTCTCCACTAGAATGCCTTGCCCGTCTGTTTAGTCGGTTACATACATGGCTTGAAACCAAGGCGGGCGCAGGAAGCTCCAAAAAAACCTCAAATAAGTATACTGACCGACCGATGTACTTTATATATAGTTCAAACAGAAACAACATACTACCGGTACATTCCATGGAATTTCTGTCAGAGGTTTGATAATAGTCATTGCAACAGGATTCATTCTACACTCAAGAATGGGGATTGTTTCGACGATGGCCTTTTTTTTTTTTTTTTTTTGCGAAGCAGACAAATGCTTGAGAAATTGTGCGTAGCACTGGTAAAAGGAAGCTCCAAGAAACCTCAAATAGTTATACTGACCGACGGATATACTTGATAGAAAGTTAAAACGAAAAAACATACTACCGGTATATTCCATGGAATTAATCATTTCCCAGCGCTGATCATTTTTTCAACGAAGTTATGTGGAAAAAGCAGCCAATGGCATAGAAAAACACTGTGCGAAGTATTGGTAAAAGAAACTACTTATCTCCTTCCACATACTTTATCACTTTATTAAATGTGTCACTGAATCCATATTTTTGTAGAAAATATCAAGCTCCTAAAAATTAACTTTTGAACACTTCTTAAAACCTTATAACAGTCTGCATTGGAATATACATTTTACTTTTCCGTCACCATTTTTTAGGAAAATTCCAGTTTTTGTTTCTTAACTACATCATTTAGGAATCAAGTAAAAATGTCAATATCAAATACTCTCTCTCTCTCTCTCTCTCTCTCTCTCTCCGTCCTCCAGAATGCCTCGTCTGTCAGCTCAGTATGTAAATTATATGGTTTCAAACCAAGATTCGACGCCATTGCTATGCCAATTTCTTTCCGAGGTTTGATGAAGTCTTTGCGACATGTGCAAAGTACTGGTAAAAGAAACTAGTTATCTCCTTCCACATACTTTATAAAATTTATCACCGAATCCACAACTTTGCAGAAAATATCGAGCCCCTTAAAATAAACGTCTGCACACTAAGTCTTCTTAACATATGAACATTAAAATCCCCATTGGAATATATATTTCACTTTTAAATCACCACCTTTTGCAAAACTGCATTTTTTGTACCACACTATAACCCTTCGGGAATAAAGTAAACATGTCAAGATCAAATGCTCTCTCTCTCTCTCTCGGTGTCTCTATCTCTCTGTCCCCTTCTCTCTCTCTGTCTCTCTCTCCACTGAAATGCTTGTTCAGTCGATGATATACATGGCTCGAAATCAAGTCGGGTGCAGGTTCGATCCAATAGCTGTGGCAATTTTTGTCGGAGGTTTGATAATAGTCATTGCAACAGGATTCCTTCTACACTCAAGAATGGGGACTGTTTCGACGATGGCTTTTTCGAAAAGCAGTCAAAGGCTTGTGAAACTGTAGTGCGTAGCACTGGTAAAAGGAAGCTCCAACAAACCTCAAATAAGTATACTGACCAACCGATGTACTTGATATATAGTTAAAACGGAAACAACATACTACCGGTACATTAGATGGAATTAATCATAGGCATTGCGACAGGGTTCATCATTTTCCAGCACTGATAAAATTTTCAACGAAGTTATGTGGAAAATGCAGCCAATGGCATGGAAAAACATTGTGCGAAGTACTGGTACAAGAAACTACTTAACGACTTCCACATACTTTATTACTTTATTAAATATGTCACTGAATCCATATTTTTGCAGAAAATGTCAAGCTCCTAAAAGTTAATGTTTGAACACTTCTTAATGTATCCACATAGCAGTCTAACTTGGAATATACATTTCACTTTTCTGTCACTATTTTATGGAAGATTCCAGTTTTTGTTTCTTCACTACAACATTTAGGAATCAAATAAACATATCAAAGTCAAACTCTCTCTCCGTTCCCCAGAATGCCTTGCCCGTCAGCTCAGTATGTAAATTATATGGTTTGAAGCCAAGATTCGATCCAATAGCTATGCCAATATTTGTCCGAGGTTTGATGAAGTCTTTGCAACATGTGCAAAGTACTGGTAAAAGAAACTACTTATCTCCTTTCACATACGTCTACACACTTCTGAACATAATTATAAACATTAATATCTTCACTTGAGTATATATTTCGTTTTTAAATTATCATTTTTTTTAACAAAACTGCATTTCTTGTTAACACTAGACCCCTTTAGGAGTGAGATAAACCTGTCAAAATTAAACACTCACACACACACACACTCACTCTCACTCTCTCTCTCTCTCTTCCACCAGAATGCCTTGCCAGTCTAGTTCGCCGGTTACGTACCTGGCTTTAAACTAAGGTGGGCGCAAGTTCGATCCAGCAGCTGTGCCAATCTCTGTCCGAGGTTTGACGATAGTCATTGCAAAAGGATTCATTCTACACTCAAGAATGCTAATTGTTACGACGATACTTTTGTTTAACCCTTTACCACACAATGCCGAGTTTTAACGACCCTGAGAAAGAAACCTTTTTCTCCTTTTCCCACAATGTTTTCTACCCTTCCCAAAACAAACTTCAATATTTTGGTAACATTTATTTTGTCGTCTGCAAATGCTTTCAATATGGACCAGTGTAAAATTTTGTCGTTTGGTAAAGGGTTAAAAGCAGCCAAAACCTTGGGAAGACTGAACATTTTGCGTAGCAGTGGTAAAAGAAACTCAGAGAAAGCTCAGATAGTTGCACTGGCTCCGCTATGTACCTGTTATTTAGTAAAAACGGCATTAAAACACCAGACTTATGAAAAAATCTTTCTCCACTGACACTTTTCATTATCATCATCATCATCATCATCTCAGCAATGGTTGAATAGCGTCAAAACGAACTCAACAGTTTTGTTCATACTTTTTAGTTCACTTCTCAAATTCTTTAAAGTAATCAGTAATAAAAGCTTTGTTCCGCATTCAAATCAATTCTTTTTTTTTTTTAATTTGAAGCTTTTGAATAGTGTTTCAGAAATATTTATCTTGGTAATGACATTTGTGTATTTTCCAAAATTATAGAACGCTCTCTCTCTCTCTCTCTCTCTCTCTCTCTCCTTTTCTCTACAAGCCCAGTTATTTAGTTGGTAACGTATGCACCTTTAAACTAGGGAGGTCGCAGGTTCGATTCCCCAGTTGTTCCAATTTCTGTTCAATATTTGATGATAGTTATTGCGACAAGGTTCATTTATTCCTCTTACCGCTGATGAATATTTCGACGAGAGTTATGTGGAATAGCAACCATTAGCTTGGAATAATGTGAAAAATACTGGTTAAAAAAAAAAAAAAAAAACATGGATACCTTCTCTGGCCACCGAAGATATAACTGAAATAAGGTTGAAGACCAGGTTAAAAACACACACACACACACACACACGCAAAAGGAATAAATCTCTCCACCACCAAATTCACAATCATCATTATCATCATTATCACCACCACAACAAAGACATCATCATCATTATCATTATCATCATCGCCAGCAACATATCATCATCATAATCATTTTTAAAATGCCAAAATTTGCATGTTAATTTGAGGTTAAACTAATTCCTAAGATCATTAAACTAAAATCCAAAATACACATTCATATCCTCATTATTAATCTGAAACTCACTTGTCCATCGTCAATACGTTGGAACTACATAAGAAATGTTTCAATTCGCCCTAATAAATTTCATTGAGGACGATAAATTAACCAGCATTTTCTCCCATTTTAACAATGTTTTCAAACGTCTTCATCTCTAAGGTCCACCAAACATGAATCGTGAACATAACTTTCATTTCTAAATGTTAACACTTGAAAATCTATCTTTAAACAAATTCATCCTCTTTAAGCTGCTATCTTTACCTTTTTGACGTTTACTGTGTTAAACGAGTAAACCATCACTTAATAATACAACGCCGTGGTTGGCAGCTAAGTCGGAAACCTACAGAACTTGAGACCTAGGGATGCAGGTTCCAATCCACTGTTGTTTCGACGATATTAAAGTGAGAAAACCGACAGTGGCTGGAATATTGTGCGAAGCACTGGTTTAAGAAACTCCAGGAAAGCATGAATAGATGCACTTGCCTCCGTGATATAACTGTAATAATATTGCAAACAGCGTAAAACACAATACGCACACAATTTCACAATAGGGCCAAAGCTCTGAATCGCTCACTTGAGCCAGTAAAAGTTTTAAAGAATAATACAAAGTGTAGTTACTGTATAACTATGTTACGGGAAATCTTACATGAGTGTTTATGTGTTATCACACATATTAAACAAGATGATTTTAATCATGTTATGCGAACATTTCTTTATTTGCCATACTAAAGGTTGATGGTGATGGTTGATGGTCGAGGTCGCTACAGCATTGGCGGTGATAGTGTAGTATGAATGGACAGGCGATTTCGTAATTTGTATGATCAGACCAGTATGTTTCACTTGCGCGAGTTACACCATAATATTTATTAGTACAAAATGAAAAGCTGTTTGTAATAAGTTCTGATTTACATGTATTTTGAAGCATTTAATATTCAAAGTGACATCCTAAAGGTACATCATATACACCTAGAATCGATGAATTATACAAGCTAAGGGAAACAAGCACGAAAGGAAGCTTAATTTATAGAAGGGAGTTCATTTCGGGGGGAAACGGGTAAACCTCATGGACTGAGAGTACAGGCTTATGAATTGATGAAAGCAACATTAACACCATAGCTGAATGTCCGATGAAGCAGGTAAGAAGGATAAAGGCAAGAGGAAGAGAGAAAGACAGAAAGTCACGAAGGGAGACAGAGAGAAAGACGGAAAGAAACAGAGACATGACAGAAAAGAAGAAGGCAGAAAGAGAGGAAGGGGAGAGAGATATAAAGGAGAGAACATAAAAGAAAAGATAGCAGAGACAGAGAGAGAAAGACAGAGACAGAGAGACAGACAGAGAGACAGACAGACAGAGACACGGCAAGGGAGACAGAAATAAGGGAAGAAGCACAAGATAGAGAGAGACAGACAGATAAAGAGACAGACAGACAGAGAAATAGGCAGAGAAAGAGCGACAGCAGAGACAGAGACGAGGAAGAACAAGAGTGCAGCTAGAGACAGATAGTCAGAGACACAGCAAGGAAGATAGGGGAGGAAGGAAAGAAAGAAAGACAGAGACAGACAGTGAGAGAGATAGAGAGAGATAGAGAGAGAGAGAACGAGAGAAATCGACTCAAAGACTAACGGTACCATCTTGCGTTTAAAAAGAGAAATTACCAAGTTCACGGCCTAAAGTTTAAATGCAATGAGGATGCGATCTAAGACCGACTGAGAGTCCAAGCTAATGAAGTAGTGGTCAAAGAACAGAGAGGGCACAAGTTGCAACGGTAGAAAATTCATATACTCAATGGGTGGTACATATCACGCTTAGAGGGTACATCACAGAGACTTTGCGTGCAGTCGAACAGACTGGGTTGATAAGAGTAAGGAAATAGCAGAAGAGTAAGAGGATGTTGGTAAATGACACGGACTGATCCTTTAATTGCATAGACTTAGTTTAAGAGCTCTCAGAATGAGGGAATAGTTCACGAAGTGGAGATAAATTGCACTGACCGAGTGCACAAGGTAATCCACTGGAAAAAAAAAAGAGTAAGGGCACAACTGTAAATACTGAGGGTACATCTGTCAAACTGTGAATGAAAATCACCTACTGTGGATACAGGCAAACATCATGGGGCTGAAACAAAAGTAGGCACACATTTTCAGAGTTTGCGAGTACATCAATATAAGGTTGCATTCTTATCCGTCTGAGAGTACGTAGAAGGGGCTGGGGGAACATTTCTCCGACTGTCGTGCAGGCTGATAAGTTGAGAGTAAAACCTTTAAAAAGACACAGGTTTATGGCTTGAGGATACATCTCACTGACTACAGGTACAATCTCATTTCCAGTCACTCGCTAAGCGTACATTGCACAGGTTTTGGGTACATTTCAGGAATTGAGAGTATAGACAAACAGTGCAAAGGATAGCATTTTAGTAAGGGCAGTGGTTCAGAGACTGGGGATACACTCAGTTGACTACAGGTACAACTTTAAAGTCTAAGAGGAAGAAGAATAGAATGCGGGAACATACCAAGAATTGAAGATACAATCTCAAGGACTTAGTGTGGATACAACGGCTTGAGAGTTATTTTTAGTGGCTGTGGGGATAGAATGTTTGTGCAGGCTGAGGAACTCGTGTGGTCACAGGAAGGTAGAAGTACAGTATCACGGCACAACAACAATTTCCACCGATAAAGATTTTGTTTTAAAAGCTTAAGAGTGAAAAAAAAGTAGAAACATTCCTCAAACTGGAGCCATATCTCGTGGACTAAAGGGTCACCGAACAGACTGAGCGAAGGATCTAACGGCATATACTAGGAAAGTAAATCAAAGAAAATACTAGTTTCTGGTCCTGCATTTAATTTGACAGACCGAGGGTACATCTTACAGACAGACAGATGCATAGGGCCAACCAACACTAAATCATACCGTGTAGTTTTCGAGGGGTAGGGTTAATCTTATGGACTGAGAGTACAGCCTAATCAATTAAAGAAATAAGAACTTGACTAAATCTCAAGCGTCTGTTGCTTCATTTCACGGGCTAAAGGTATATCTCACGGACTGACGGCACATACTGTTGGAGATCTGGCTAACTGACAGCAAGGATATTGATATGGAGTAATGGGTCAGTGTCACAGACTGAAAATATTTCTCAAGAAGTGAGAGTAATACTGTGGACTGATCACATAGAGTGAGAGTACATTCCATGGAATTAATGATAGTCATTGCAACAAGATTCATCCTTATCTCAGCGCTGGTAACTCTTTTACGAAGTCATGTGAAACAAGCAGCCAGTGGCATGGGAACAATAATGTGTGAAGTACTGGTAAAAAAAATCTTCTTCCACATACTTCTTTACTTTACCTAATTTTTCAGTTAATCCATATTTTTGCAGAAAATATCAAGCATCTAAATATTAAATTCTGCACACTTCTTAAAATATACACATAAAAATGAACCTAGGGATATAGGCCTACATCTGTTTTTTCCAACATCATCCCTTACAACAATTGCAGTTTTTGGTCCCTCACTTCAACGCTTCAAAAATAGAGCAAACATGTCGAAAACCAAATACTCTCTTTCTTTCTTTCTTTCTTGTTTTCTTTCCTTCCTCCCACCAGAATAACTTGCCCGTCTGCTCTGACAGTAGAGTTTATGGCTTGATACCAAAGCGGTTGTATGGTCGATCCCCCAATTGTGCCAAAATCTGTCCGAGGTTTAATGATTCATTCGAACATATGTCAGCCGGTAACCTACATGGCTTGAAACGAAGGTGGCCGTGAATTCGATCCAATAGCTGTGCTAATTTCTCTCCGCGGTTTTACTATAGTCATTGCAACAAGATTCATTCTTCACACAAGAATGAACATTGATTCAGCAAGACTTTTGTCGGAAACCAGCCAAGGCTTAGGGAGACTGTTATGCATGGCACTGGTAAAAGAAACTCAAAGAAAGGTGAGATAGGTGCACTGGCCGATATACCTTATACATAGTTAAAATAGCATTAAAACACTACACTGACAAAAAATCTTTCTTAACTACCACTTTTTCATCATCATCATCATCATCATCATCCAAGCAATGATTAAATAGCTTCACAACTCATCTTAACTCTAACAGTTATGCTTCATGGCTTTTTGTTCACTACTCTAAAATCCTCAATAGAAATCAAAGAGAAAAAGTTTTGTTCCACATCCAAATAAATTCTACTTTTCAATTTGAAACTCTTCCACAGTGTTTTTATCTTATTACAAACTTTGATCCTTTTTCGAAATCATAGAAGAACAACAATCCAGTATACATTTTCCACGTCCTGTGTCTTCGTTATAAGTGGAGGGAACGAGGGACATGGTACCACTATCTTCTCCTATTACGACAATATCTTCCTCTCCAAGATCGTGCAATAATGATTCACGAACACGTCTTTCATTTACCTAAACAGGGCTTCCTTTAAGAGACCGATCAATTTTAAAAGTAAACCTCATTAACATAATTCATTGCTTTTTTACTATTTCTTTAGAAACTAACACTGTGTTAAGGATTCCTATTCATGGGATGCACCTCTCTCTCTCTCTGTCTCCTAGCACTGTGTTAAGGATTCCTAAACATGGGATGCACCTCTCTCTCTCTCTCTCTCTGAACACGATGGCGCTGTCAGCAGCGTTTTGCACTTGCAACCCAGGGGTCGATGGTTCGATTTCCCCAACTGTTTCAATTTCTTTTTAGGATGGTTTAGGTTTATTGCGACAGGATTCAACTTTTGGACCAATGGTTCGACTGTTTTTTTTGGAAACCAGCCAGTAGGTTCGCAAAGACAATGTGCAAAGTACCGGTAAAACAATTCCAACAATGCATAGGTTAGCGTAACAGAACTCAAATTTTGTTTAAGTCGGCGTTAAATACTGGTAAATCAAACTTCAATAAAGCACGAATAAATGAGATATGACTCAAATGATGTCGGAGTCGGCATTAAAGCAATTCGAACAAGAAAAAAAAATATCTCCATCAACAAATCGACAATCAGCATCATCATCAACAACGGCTCAACCACTACAACGACTATCAACACCAACAGAGTCATCATCATTATCATCCAATCAATAATCAAATAGCTTTACAACGCATTAGCTTTGAGCATGATTCATGAACATGTCTTCCGTTTACTTAACTCTTTACCAACCGACAAATTTTTAGATTAGTCCAAATTGAAAGCATTTGCAGACGACAAAATAAATGTAACTAAATAATTGAAATTTGTTTTGGGAAGGCTAGAAAACATTGTGGCAAAAGGAGAAAATGCTGGTTACCAGCATTTTCTCCTTTTCCCACAATGTTTTCAAAAGGCTTCTCTCTCTGGGTCGTTAAAAGGCGGGATTGTGTGGTAACGGGTTAAATCTGGCTCCCTTTAAGATCCGATCTATTTCAAAAGTAAACTTAACACAATTCACTGCATTTTATATTTCTTTAAAGACTTACAACGTGTTAATGATACCTTAACATCGGATGCCTCTCTCTCTCTCTCTCTCCGCCAGCATCGCTGACCCGATGACGCAGTCAGTAATATTCTGCGCTTTCAACTCAGCGGTGGATGATTCGATTCCCCACCTGTTCCAATTTCTTTTCAGGATTGTTCATGTTCATAGTGATAGTGTTCATCCTTCTTTTATGCTTGAACAATGTTTAGACTTATTTATGTGGGAAACCAGTCAGTGGATTTGGAAAGATAATTTGCAAAGTATTAGGAAAAAAACTCCAATAAAGCTTTGGCCAGTACGATAAAACACAAACAATGTTGAACTCTGCGTGAAAACACCAGTCAAACAAGTCCATCTGCATCAAAAAATCCACAATCAGCACGACCATCATCGTTACCAATAACTGCACCGCAACAACCACCAACAACACAAACACCTCCAAAATCATCATCATTATCATCATCATCCAAGCGATAATTAAATAACTTCACATCTCCGTAGCTTTATCTTAAGTTCTTTGAAAACTTTAAAAGAACTCAGAAAAAATGTTATTTCTAGATACAGACCAGTTCCGTTTCTTTGATTGATATGAAGCTCTTTTACAATATTTCCAAAATCAGTGAACACCTATAAAAAGTACACTTTTCACCTCTCATATCTTCTTTATAAACTTGAATGCCTTCGTCCATGTAACTCATTTTGACCTTTGAAAACAAATGTTTAGATTCTTCCGTAATAAAACAATTTGGACATGATTAAATGCATGTGGCTCATATGATATGATTTGTCTTTCTATACCCATACAAGGTCGTGCAAACACGGATCGTGATTTATCTTTCATTTTCGTTAACATGGCTCCCTTTAAGATCTGACCAATTACAAAAGAACACTTCATCAGCATAATTCTTTAAATTTGACTAATGTTTTTTTTTAAAAAGAAACTTACAACGCGTCAAGAATTCCAAAACATTGAACATGCCCCTCTCTCTCTCTCACAAGACATTGAAAAGCCCAGTTGCTCAGTTGGTGACGTACATGCCTTGAAACTGAGGGCGTCGCAGGTTCGATTCCCCAACTGTTCCAATTTCTGTCAGGTAATTGATAACAGTCATTGCGACAGGATTCGTTCCGGTTACTTATACCTGATGATTGTTTCCACGAAAATTATGTAGGACAGTAGCCACTGGCTTCGAATAATGTGCAAAATACTGGTAAAAGAAACACCAAAAAAGCATGGTTAGGGGCACTTGCCGCCGCAATATAACTGCAGTAAGGTTGAAGCCTGCGTTAAAATACCAAATAAAGACACAAATCTCTCTCCACTACCAAATTCACAATCAACATAATCATGACTGTCACCACAACCACAACCACATCATCATCATTATCATCATCATTATCGTCAGTCATGATTAAATGGCTCCACTAATCCTCGAAATTTAATTAATTTTGCTCCGTAGATTTTTGTTCTCTTCTCTAAAGGGAATTAAAAGAATTCCTTTAAAACAAATGCATTCAAATTAGTTCCATTTCTTTCATTGATCTGAGAGTCTTCCACAACATTTCCGAAATTGTTATCTTATTTTAAGGTTTGACTCTTTCCTGAAATCATTGAACAGTAGTCAAATGTTGCAGAGTCGTTTCCTTCCCTTTATAGTTAATATGGGTGGGTTCTTAATTTTTTTGGGAACTCCAGGAAAGTGACAACTACATTTAAAGTTTCTTTCTATCCTTTAATCTCCTTACTTCAGAGTTTGAACATCTCTACCCTGAAAAGGTATGTAAAAAACGATACTAAATAAAACAATGCAGCAAAAGTAAAATATCACAAAAAGAATAATAAATGAATAATTTCAGTCACTTTTATGCAGTGTAGTTTAAGGCTGTAAAGGATTATTATGTCAGTTGCTGACATACAAATCCTTTACCCTTAGCTAAACAAACAAGCAAACAAATCAAGCAATACAAAACATGGTTTTGAACATAAACTATACAAATAGTGAACAAAGCTCTTATGCTAACTAATCTTATCACAAGGTAAGTTTAATCTAAGGAAAAATGACAAATGTTAAATGTAATGAACTTCTCATTACAAAATAACAACGAGAACATGTTCTTACCAATTTGAGGAACTGGGTGAGTTCGCACTCCGCACTGTTTCAAGTAAGTCTAATCTCTGTCTCTCTATCTCTGTAAATGTGACTGCAAGTGCTGAAAGTATTAATAAAAGATGTGCAAGCTAGGGAAAGGTAAGAAGCTAGTTACAAAGAGAAGTGCCATACTGTTCAAAATACAAAATGGAAATACTCTGGGAAAGAAGGATGAGAACAACTGTTAAGGGTAAATTGGTCAAACAATTAAAAGACTTCCAAAACCTTCAGCAAAAAGGTAAGACTTGAGAACTACGAGAAAATCATCCCAAAATGGCAACTTACATCAAATCTTTTCCTTTTTTCCACAATAATTTGTAATCAAGTGATCAAACAATGGTTTCCCAAGTAAACAACTGACAGACTGAAGCGGGAATGAAAAATTCAAAAGGTCATGTGATTGATTGGAGGGAAATGGTCGATCAAGTGGGACACAGGTAAATGCAGACTGACCAAATAGGTATGTCATATTAAAAATGACCCTACTACATGCTTCCCAGGCCTGTAAAATGACGTCCCGTCATTGTCCTGTCAAAAATAGTCATAATGTTAATATGTTACTATGTTAGTACAAACTGCAAAAAATCGACATTCTAGACAAAAAATGGCATCAGCAACTCCAGAAGCTGCAAAATGATAAACTATATACATTAGTCATGTGAAAAATTACTTCACAAACTGTCCCTCCTCCACTCTGGTAAATATGCGTCCCCGCTTATGTCATATTTACAGCAGTCAGTACATCTATCTGTATGTTCCAAATGACTCCCTCTCTAATCTCTGCTTCTCATTAAAAATAATGCATTAAAGAATAACAAATCCTGTAAATAAAAAGTTATTTGATTATTGTGTCTAATAAACTGTATGCTACACTTCTATCCATTTTTTCTAAAACACCTGAAGACATAAGAATATTCAAAGCTTCCAGTTTTGAGTCATGGGGTCTCAATACCACTTGGTTCATATGGTATGAATCAAACCATGCAGGCTGTTTTCTTTCCCTTGTCGATCTTCGGGGCTTTGGAACTGGAGCCAATCTTTCTCTTTCCAGTACCCGTTGTTCACTTTCTGGTGTTTCTCTATTTTCTTCATTTCTAGACTCAGATCCGTGTACTTCATTATGACATTCCTCTATTTGATCCTGTATTTGGTCTTGGCCTCTTTCTGGTACTACTGAATCCTCTTCTGATCTAGTTCTTGTGACAGCAGCTTGGTTTTCTTCTAATCTCTCTTCTTCTTTATCCTGTTGTTGCATTTTCTGATTTCTGTCTGAGCTATCAGAACTTTGCTCATTGCTAGTGCCATTTTCCCTCATCTCTTCATCTCTTCTTTCTTCATCTTTTTCTTTCTCCTCTGGAGCATGGGCGTCCCCATGTAAGTTTGTGTTCTTCACAAATCTTAATCCAGTTCCTCTTCTACTTTCATCAGAATCTGATCCTTCACTGGAATCTGTCTGATCTCTGGTTACGTAACCTTTATTCTTATCTTCTTCTTCACTCTTTACTCTCCTTTTTTCGATGGCCATCGTTTTGTTCTTCTTTTCAAGAGATAACCTTCTTTTTGGAAGTGGTTCTCTTTGTCCTATAGGGAAAAGGTGATTTCTGTGTAAAGTCTTTGTCAATGGTGATGTTTCAGACCTAACCTTGTACACAGGAATCTGATCATTCGGCTGATCTGTCACAACATAGACATCGTCTTCAAACCTGTCCTGGATTTTGTGCTTTCCCTCAAAAGCAAGAATTTTTACTAGGACTCTGTCTCCATTTTCTAACTTTGCAGCTTTGGCCTTTAGGTCGTAATAGTTCTTTTGTCTTGTCTTCGACGTTTCTAGATGTTTTCGAACTATTTTCCTAGTTGTTTCCATTCTTTGCTTCAAGTCATCGATGTATTGTTTTGTTGTTCTGGTCTTATTTTCTGTGACTTGTTCAAATAGGGAGTCTATTGGTAATTTTGGCTTTCTCCCAAACATAATTTCAAATGGAGAATGTTTTGTCGAGCTCTGCGGCGTACAATTATAGGCATAGACCAGAGAGTTAATGTATCTTTTCCAATCACCTTTCTGCTCATTTTCCAAAGTGCCTAACATTCCTAACAATGTTCTGTTGAATCTTTCTGGCCCTGAGTTCCCTTGTGGATGATAGATGGATGTTCTTGTTTTTTCCATGTTGGTCAATTGACAAAGTTCTTTTATAATATACGATTCAAAATTTGGTCCTTGGTCCGAATGTATTCTGTTTGGAATTCCGTAATGAAGAATGAAATTATTGTAGAAGGTTTCTGCTGTTGTCTTTGCTGTCTGGTTCTTTGTTGGAATAGCCATGGCAAATTTTGTAAAGTGGTCTGTTATAACTAGAATGTTTGAAAATCCTCCTTTAGATGTTTCTAAGGTCAGGAAATCCATACAGACTAACTCTAAGGGGTAGTTGGTATCTACATTGACCAAAGGAGCTCTGATATCTGAACCACTCTTTCTACGGATGCATCTTTCACAATTTTCAACCCAATTTTCAGCATCCTTAGTCATTCCAGGCCAGAAAAATCTTTCGCGCAAGAGTCCAATTGTTCGATCACGACCAGGATGTCCAACTTCATTATGGAGGCCTTTCAGGACTTCTTTTCTATAACACGGAGGTAAAACTAATTGTTCAATTGTCTCTCCTTCTACTCTTATGTTTCTATAAAGGATACCTCGTTTCATGATGAAATTCTTAAAATGTCTCTTAATGATGAGATCTTCCTTTGTCATGATTCGGGAAGGCATTTTCTTATCAATAACAGCAATCCTCCATCTTTCTATGACTGTGTCAAGTCGTTGCTGTTTTCTAATCTCCCTTGACTCTATCTGTGCCATTGGGAGTCCTTGGTCTTCTGTAGCTTCAAGAATATTGATATTAGAACAGATGGTCTCAATTAAAGGGTCTACATCTGTACAGCTACATATAGCCTTCACCACATCGTCCTTTACTTTTACTCTCTCCTCCTCAATCCCTTGTAATTTCTCATGTGGGTATCTGGACATTGCATCAGCATCTGTGTTGTTAAGCCCAGACCTGTAATATATATCGAAGTTGAATTCTCCTAATGCAGAGGCCCATCTCTGTCCTGTTGCATCCAGTTTTGCGCTGGTTAGTACATATGTCAATGGATTGTTGTCTGTCAGGACAGTGAAGTGATGTAAAGCCAAATAATCTGCAAACTTCTCTGTTACAGCCCATTTCAATGCCAAAAACTCTAACTTGTGGGCGCTGTAATTCTTTTCCAACTTCGATAAAGCTCTACTGGCATATGCTATTACTTTCTTTAGTTTTCCCTCTGATTGGTAAAGAACAGCTCCAAGTCCTTGCTTTGATGCATCAGTGTGCAGTTCAAAGGGTTTTGAAAAATCAGGGTAAGCCAAAATTGGTGGTTTTGTCAAAACTTCCTTCAGACTTTCAAAGATATGTTGTTCATTTTCTGTCCAAGACCAGGGTTTCTTGATGGGTTTCTTTTTTGACGCTGTTGATGATAAAAGGCCTGCGAGTGGTCTCGTAATTTTTGAAAAATCTTTGATGAACCTTCGATAGTATCCACAAAATGCCAAAAATGATCGCAGCTCATCCTGGTTTGATGGTGTAGGCCAGTTCCTAATTTTGTCTATCTTGGCTGGATCTGTTTCAATTCCTTTTTCGCTCACAATATGTCCTAAAAATTGGACTTGGTCTTGAATGAAGTAACACTTCTCAGGCGATAACTTCAGGTTACATTCTTTCAGTCTTGTGAAAACAAGATCTAACCTTCTTAGGTGCTCTTCAAAGGTGTCAGAGAAGATAATAAGGTCATCTAGGTAGATAACACAAATGGACATATTGTAGTCTCCTAGACATTCCTCCATTAATCTTTGGTATGTGGCTGGCGAATTGGAAAGACCAAACGGCATCTTGACATATTCATAGAATCCTAAATTAGAAATGCTGAATGCTGTTCTCTCCTTATGAATCTCTTCCACCTCTACCTGGTGATAACCACTTTTCATATCTATGGTAGAGAAATACTTGCTTCCCTGTAGTACGTCGAAGATCTCTTCTATTTTTGGTAAGGCATATGCATCCTTCACACTTTTGTTATTGAGCATTCTGTAGTCCACACACATTCTAAGTTTTCCATTTCTCTTTCTAACTAGGACTACATTGGACGACCAGGGAGACTTCGATTTTCTTATTATACCGGTGGAGAGTAATTGTTCTATATGTTGTCTGACTTCATTAATCATTGCTGGAGGTATTCTTCTAGTTTTCTGCTTGAAGGGTGTCTCATCAATTAGGTCAATCCGATGTTTGATTTTGTCACAAAAGCCGATATCTGATTCTCCGGTGGAAAAGATGTCTATATGTTTCTCCAATAGTTGGTTTATGTCACTAAGCTGATCTTTACTCAACTTGCTGTTTGTATCTATGTGAACTTGATTCAAGATGTCACATTTTTCCTTGTCTGCCATATGTTCTCCTACATCTTCGATTTCAACTGGTTGAAGCTCACATAAGATAGCCCTTGGAGATATGACAATACTGTTTGTTGTGATGTTGGAGACAGTCACATTCACTCCTTTTGTCTTTCCATATTCATAGTTGATGACCTCGGGAGTTACATCAACAAAATCCGGCAAAGAGGATGCTTTCGATTCATGGATAAGTCCTGTAGTTTTTGGATAGTTTATCTCCTTGTCTGTTACTCCTTTTATTGTTCTTGTCTCATTTGGTCCCAAGATTATTTTTTTTGAGTTCTGCAGATCTTATTATGGCTATCTGATTGCCATTTTTCTTAAGTTCTCTATCTCTGAGAACCAAACATCTAAATGCCAGGTACCAAGGCGTTTGTAGAGCAGCACACTGCAAAAATTGTTTTCCAAAGTTTTCTTCGCATTCCTGTATAAGGGTATCTAGGATGTTTGTTCCAAGTATTACAGGAGTATCTCTAGAATACTTTGTGTCAGGAGTCACCAGAAATAAACATCGAGTTGTTGTAGACCTGGGGATGCCATCTAGTACTGAAAGGTTCGCCTCAATAAATCCAGAGTATGGCAGTTCTTGGCCATCAGCACATTCAACTTTCATAATGTTATCAAATGGTTGAAGCTTGATATCTAAAAGGTTCTCTTTGTAAAATGCTTCTGAAACTGTGCTAATGCAGCTGCCAGTGTCTACTAAAGCCTTTGTCATGGAGTTTTCTATTTTAATTTCCACTTCATTTGTTGTTCCAACTAATTTTGGGTCTTTTGTTCGTGTGCCTAAGATCGACCCTCTAACTGAGGCACATACTAGTTTGGGCAATCCTTTGCAATATGGCCAAACTGCTGACAATTGTAGCATTGCCTTCTTAATGCACTTGGGCAGTCTTTAATCAGGTGACCTTTTCCATTGCATCCAAAACATGTACGTGTAAAGGTAGTGGAACCTAATGGCCTGTACTGTTTCTCTTGATTTTGGTTTGTCTGGTTTCTGTTTCCTTTTGAAAACCGTTGTTTTTGTTTCCCTCGAAAATTTCTGTGATGAAAATTTCCTTGGTTTTGTTTCATATCTTCTTGTTGCTTTTCTATTTTGTCTATCCTGTCATTCAGCTTCTGTAATAGTTCTTTCACCTCTCCTAGTTCAGAAGATTTCTTTTCTGTATTTACTTGGGCATGGCATTGTTGATGACTTGTGTTGGTTGAGTCAGCTTCTATTTTCCGCAACTCAATTTTGAACTTGTCATAATCGTGAATTATATCATTTTTGTATGATGCCATATGTTTGATGTCAGAAGTCAATCCATGATAGAGTACCCTCTGTAAAATGGTTTCATCTTGGGGCAAAGCACCAAGTATAACTGCCTGACAGTAAATTTCTTCAAGTCTTGTAGAGTAAGTGGTGACAGTTTCCTTTGGCAACTGTTGGCAAGAGTAAAATTTTCTCAATATACTCTCCTTTGTCTCTATTGTTCCATAGATGCTCTCAAATTTGTGAAGAACAGATTCCAGTTTGATCCCAGGTCCTAATCTTCTCAGAATATCAGCTGCATTGCCTTTCACTGATCTCCTGATTCCTAGAAGAATCTGATCTTTACTGTAGGTCTTGTCAGCCAACAGAGCATCTATCTCATATCTGAAAGTTTTCCAGGTTATTTCACCTTTATTATCTTCCCCATAGAATAAAGATAATTTGGGGTAATTATGAGAAGTGGTTGGTCTTGCAGAGTCACTATCCGAGACATTCTTTCCAAATCTTGTTAAAAATTCAAGTAAATCTGCAGATGTTTCTATATGAGGAGACAAATGTAGTTCGTGAAATGCTTTAATCAGCTTTTCATCCTCTTCTGTTAATCCTCCAGCAGCAATGTCAAGTTTACTCTCCTCTGTACCCTCTATATGTTTGTCGGCCATATTTGTGCTGTACCAAATGGGTTAATTACACTGTCACTAATATAACAATGTTAATTGCTTGTGTCACAATGTTATATTGCCAGATAGTCTATCACACAAATTAATGATCCTGGCACGGAAGTGTGTAAAACACTAAAATGTTCACTTTTCACAATATTCTATTGTCACACTGTTTCACTCTATATATTTGTCACACAGAATGTTAACGTTTTTGTTCTTTAGTCTATCACCGTGGTGTTCAATAGGTACAAATCCTTCAAAGTAGGAACATTCACTAAATAAATGAAGGTTATCTCCCTTTTTGTGGTTGTTCTCCACAATGTTTCTTGGAAGTTTACACACTCCAAAATATTCACAAGTAATAAGCACTATATGTGTATATTGTTACAAATAACACATTATTTCCACAACTCAACTCAGTATACCATGGATTTACAACTTTATGAACATTAGTTCTACATCACACTGATTTTATTATTTTAGAAGTGGGGGATGTAAGTAAGTGAATGAAGTAGCGCTACGAAATTATCAGATCTGTTTTCTTTTCGGTGATATGCAATTAGATTTCTAATTCCATAGCACAATTTTTTTTTTTTTAAAGTATTGTAGAATGTATTATGCAGAAGAGAACTTCTACGGCATAATAAAGGAAAAAATACCTGGAAAGCAAATATTCAACTCAAGACAAAAATCAAGTTTGTGTATGCTTAAATGCACCTGTAAAATGGCAGTAAATCAGAAAATAAACAACAATACATGATAAATCAAATTCTGTAAACCTGTAGAAAATACAAGCAGTTTTAAATTCTTATTAGTAACCAATGTTAATAGGTTAATTCAGTCAAGTCCAGTATTTTTATTTGTCCCTCCGTCAGGTCCAATCAAAATCTAAGATGCAAAGAGCAATAATCAATCAAAATACAGCTTGCAAATCAAACAGCCAATGAAAATACAATATGCAAATTAAGTGAAGCCGGGAACCAGCGGAAAAAAATTGAAATGGGATCTAATACAATAAACCTTATAATAGGGTACCAGCAAAAATGAATGATGGGAAGATCAGGTGATTAAGGGGTGTTGTAAACATGTAGGTTCAACCAACCAATCAAAGTAAAGGTCAAAGGTCAAAAGAACACTGTAGCGTATGGGATTTAGCACTGGCCAAGTAATGAGCAATGACAGTCTTTTAACCCTTCTAAATAAGAAATTAAAGCAGATGGGAGGAAAAAAAGAAAAATGAAAGGAAAACAGGCAACCTGAGAGAGTCAGAAAGAAAGATTTGTAACCAAGAAATAGTGCTCATAAGCGTGAATCTTTCTCTCAAAAAATCTGTCACTCAAAAAATGTCTTTCTCTCACAAAAAGATAATGAACAGACTAAGATCAGTTGTTTTTTTTTTTTTTCAGTAATTACTAAGAGATAACAAAGTCTTCAAACTACTAAGGATGTGACTGGAACTACTTTGTATGGGTGCTCTGGGTCACTAAGACTCAGTGCATTCACAAAGAGGTAAATATGCAAATAAAAACTATATTTCTAGTAACTGATCAGACTGAGTAAAGAATGAAAAAAAATTCTGAAAAATTTTTTTAACTTTGTTATCTTTACAGAAAATACATGTACTTACTGTGACATCCTAATTCCTATAATCTCACTATTTTAACACTTATCACTAAGACTAATTTAAACTAAGACAAAACTAAGCACAATTCCTAAAGTTAATAATCCATGGCCATGTAAATGTTCCAAACAAAATACTTTAAAGCCTCTCTCTCCCTCCTGGTGAAGAAAACCGTCTGTCCTCAGAAATAAGTGGTAAATTAAAGGTTCTTCAGCTTTTTAAGTAACTGTGTTCAATCAAGCGTACACAATACTGAGTAGCACCTCAGTTTAAAGGGATAAAAGGGTTATTCCACACTTCGCCACTATAAACAAATACACTTCTGGGTTAGTCCAAAAATCACGTTGGGCGCCATATGTTGCAGAGTCGTTTCCTTCCCTTTATAGTTAATATGGGTGGGTTCTTAATTTTTTTGGGAACTCCAGGAAAGTGACAACTACATTTAAAGTTTCTTTCTATCCTTTAATCTCCTTACTTCAGAGTTTGAACATCTCTACCCTGAAACGGTATGTAAAAAACGATACTAAATAAAACAATGCAGCAAAAGTAAAATATCACAAAAAGAATAATAAATGAATAATTTCAGTCACTTTTATGCAGTGTAGTTTAAGGCTGTAAAGGATTATTATGTCAGTTGCTGACATACAAATCCTTTACCCTTAGCTAAACAAACAAGCAAACAAATCAAGCAATACAAAACATGGTTTTGAACATAAACTATACAAATAGTGAACAAAGCTCTTATGCTAACTAATCTTATCACAAGGTAAGTTTAATCTAAGGAAAAATGACAAATGTTAAATGTAATGAACTTCTCATTACAAAATAACAACGAGAACATGTTCTTACCAATTTGAGGAACTGGGTGAGTTCGCACTCCGCACTGTTTCAAGTAAGTCTAATCTCTGTCTCTCTATCTCTGTAAATGTGACTGCAAGTGCTGAAAGTATTAATAAAAGATGTGCAAGCTAGGGAAAGGTAAGAAGCTAGTTACAAAGAGAAGTGCCATACTGTTCAAAATACAAAATGGAAATACTCTGGGAAAGAAGGATGAGAACAACTGTTAAGGGTAAATTGGTCAAACAATTAAAAGACTTCCAAAACCTTCAGCAAAAAGGTAAGACTTGAGAACTACGAGAAAATCATCCCAAAATGGCAACTTACATCAAATCTTTTCCTTTTTTCCACAATAATTTGTAATCAAGTGATCAAACAATGGTTTCCCAAGTAAACAACTGACAGACTGAAGCGGGAATGAAAAATTCAAAAGGTCATGTGATTGATTGGAGGGAAATGGTCGATCAAGTGGGACACAGGTAAATGCAGACTGACCAAATAGGTATGTCATATTAAAAATGACCCTACTACATGCTTCCCAGGCCTGTAAAATGACGTCCCGTCATTGTCCTGTCAAAAATAGTCATAATGTTAATATGTTACTATGTTAGTACAAACTGCAAAAAATCGACATTCTAGACAAAAAATGGCATCAGCAACTCCAGAAGCTGCAAAATGATAAACTATATACATTAGTCATGTGAAAAATTACTTCACAAACTGTCCCTCCTCCACTCTGGTAAATATGCGTCCCCGCTTATGTCATATTTACAGCAGTCAGTACATCTATCTGTATGTTCCAAATGACTCCCTCTCTAATCTCTGCTTCTCATTAAAAATAATGCATTAAAGAATAACAAATCCTGTAAATAAAAAGTTATTTGATTATTGTGTCTAATAAACTGTATGCTACACTTCTATCCATTTTTTCTAAAACACCTGAAGACATAAGAATATTCAAAGCTTCCAGTTTTGAGTCATGGGGTCTCAATACCACTTGGTTCATATGGTATGAATCAAACCATGCAGGCTGTTTTCTTTCCCTTGTCGATCTTCGGGGCTTTGGAACTGGAGCCAATCTTTCTCTTTCCAGTACCCGTTGTTCACTTTCTGGTGTTTCTCTATTTTCTTCATTTCTAGACTCAGATCCGTGTACTTCATTATGACATTCCTCTATTTGATCCTGTATTTGGTCTTGGCCTCTTTCTGGTACTACTGAATCCTCTTCTGATCTAGTTCTTGTGACAGCAGCTTGGTTTTCTTCTAATCTCTCTTCTTCTTTATCCTGTTGTTGCATTTTCTGATTTCTGTCTGAGCTATCAGAACTTTGCTCATTGCTAGTGCCATTTTCCCTCATCTCTTCATCTCTTCTTTCTTCATCTTTTTCTTTCTCCTCTGGAGCATGGGCGTCCCCATGTAAGTTTGTGTTCTTCACAAATCTTAATCCAGTTCCTCTTCTACTTTCATCAGAATCTGATCCTTCACTGGAATCTGTCTGATCTCTGGTTACGTAACCTTTATTCTTATCTTCTTCTTCACTCTTTACTCTCCTTTTTTCGATGGCCATCGTTTTGTTCTTCTTTTCAAGAGATAACCTTCTTTTTGGAAGTGGTTCTCTTTGTCCTATAGGGAAAAGGTGATTTCTGTGTAAAGTCTTTGTCAATGGTGATGTTTCAGACCTAACCTTGTACACAGGAATCTGATCATTCGGCTGATCTGTCACAACATAGACATCGTCTTCAAACCTGTCCTGGATTTTGTGCTTTCCCTCAAAAGCAAGAATTTTTACTAGGACTCTGTCTCCATTTTCTAACTTTGCAGCTTTGGCCTTTAGGTCGTAATAGTTCTTTTGTCTTGTCTTCGACGTTTCTAGATGTTTTCGAACTATTTTCCTAGTTGTTTCCATTCTTTGCTTCAAGTCATCGATGTATTGTTTTGTTGTTCTGGTCTTATTTTCTGTGACTTGTTCAAATAGGGAGTCTATTGGTAATTTTGGCTTTCTCCCAAACATAATTTCAAATGGAGAATGTTTTGTCGAGCTCTGCGGCGTACAATTATAGGCATAGACCAGAGAGTTAATGTATCTTTTCCAATCACCTTTCTGCTCATTTTCCAAAGTGCCTAACATTCCTAACAATGTTCTGTTGAATCTTTCTGGCCCTGAGTTCCCTTGTGGATGATAGATGGATGTTCTTGTTTTTTCCATGTTGGTCAATTGACAAAGTTCTTTTATAATATACGATTCAAAATTTGGTCCTTGGTCCGAATGTATTCTGTTTGGAATTCCGTAATGAAGAATGAAATTATTGTAGAAGGTTTCTGCTGTTGTCTTTGCTGTCTGGTTCTTTGTTGGAATAGCCATGGCAAATTTTGTAAAGTGGTCTGTTATAACTAGAATGTTTGAAAATCCTCCTTTAGATGTTTCTAAGGTCAGGAAATCCATACAGACTAACTCTAAGGGGTAGTTGGTATCTACATTGACCAAAGGAGCTCTGATATCTGAACCACTCTTTCTACGGATGCATCTTTCACAATTTTCAACCCAATTTTCAGCATCCTTAGTCATTCCAGGCCAGAAAAATCTTTCGCGCAAGAGTCCAATTGTTCGATCACGACCAGGATGTCCAACTTCATTATGGAGGCCTTTCAGGACTTCTTTTCTATAACACGGAGGTAAAACTAATTGTTCAATTGTCTCTCCTTCTACTCTTATGTTTCTATAAAGGATACCTCGTTTCATGATGAAATTCTTAAAATGTCTCTTAATGATGAGATCTTCCTTTGTCATGATTCGGGAAGGCATTTTCTTATCAATAACAGCAATCCTCCATCTTTCTATGACTGTGTCAAGTCGTTGCTGTTTTCTAATCTCCCTTGACTCTATCTGTGCCATTGGGAGTCCTTGGTCTTCTGTAGCTTCAAGAATATTGATATTAGAACAGATGGTCTCAATTAAAGGGTCTACATCTGTACAGCTACATATAGCCTTCACCACATCGTCCTTTACTTTTACTCTCTCCTCCTCAATCCCTTGTAATTTCTCATGTGGGTATCTGGACATTGCATCAGCATCTGTGTTGTTAAGCCCAGACCTGTAATATATATCGAAGTTGAATTCTCCTAATGCAGAGGCCCATCTCTGTCCTGTTGCATCCAGTTTTGCGCTGGTTAGTACATATGTCAATGGATTGTTGTCTGTCAGGACAGTGAAGTGATGTAAAGCCAAATAATCTGCAAACTTCTCTGTTACAGCCCATTTCAATGCCAAAAACTCTAACTTGTGGGCGCTGTAATTCTTTTCCAACTTCGATAAAGCTCTACTGGCATATGCTATTACTTTCTTTAGTTTTCCCTCTGATTGGTAAAGAACAGCTCCAAGTCCTTGCTTTGATGCATCAGTGTGCAGTTCAAAGGGTTTTGAAAAATCAGGGTAAGCCAAAATTGGTGGTTTTGTCAAAACTTCCTTCAGACTTTCAAAGATATGTTGTTCATTTTCTGTCCAAGACCAGGGTTTCTTGATGGGTTTCTTTTTTGACGCTGTTGATGATAAAAGGCCTGCGAGTGGTCTCGTAATTTTTGAAAAATCTTTGATGAACCTTCGATAGTATCCACAAAATGCCAAAAATGATCGCAGCTCATCCTGGTTTGATGGTGTAGGCCAGTTCCTAATTTTGTCTATCTTGGCTGGATCTGTTTCAATTCCTTTTTCGCTCACAATATGTCCTAAAAATTGGACTTGGTCTTGAATGAAGTAACACTTCTCAGGCGATAACTTCAGGTTACATTCTTTCAGTCTTGTGAAAACAAGATCTAACCTTCTTAGGTGCTCTTCAAAGGTGTCAGAGAAGATAATAAGGTCATCTAGGTAGATAACACAAATGGACATATTGTAGTCTCCTAGACATTCCTCCATTAATCTTTGGTATGTGGCTGGCGAATTGGAAAGACCAAACGGCATCTTGACATATTCATAGAATCCTAAATTAGAAATGCTGAATGCTGTTCTCTCCTTATGAATCTCTTCCACCTCTACCTGGTGATAACCACTTTTCATATCTATGGTAGAGAAATACTTGCTTCCCTGTAGTACGTCGAAGATCTCTTCTATTTTTGGTAAGGCATATGCATCCTTCACACTTTTGTTATTGAGCATTCTGTAGTCCACACACATTCTAAGTTTTCCATTTCTCTTTCTAACTAGGACTACATTGGACGACCAGGGAGACTTCGATTTTCTTATTATACCGGTGGAGAGTAATTGTTCTATATGTTGTCTGACTTCATTAATCATTGCTGGAGGTATTCTTCTAGTTTTCTGCTTGAAGGGTGTCTCATCAATTAGGTCAATCCGATGTTTGATTTTGTCACAAAAGCCGATATCTGATTCTCCGGTGGAAAAGATGTCTATATGTTTCTCCAATAGTTGGTTTATGTCACTAAGCTGATCTTTACTCAACTTGCTGTTTGTATCTATGTGAACTTGATTCAAGATGTCACATTTTTCCTTGTCTGCCATATGTTCTCCTACATCTTCGATTTCAACTGGTTGAAGCTCACATAAGATAGCCCTTGGAGATATGACAATACTGTTTGTTGTGATGTTGGAGACAGTCACATTCACTCCTTTTGTCTTTCCATATTCATAGTTGATGACCTCGGGAGTTACATCAACAAAATCCGGCAAAGAGGATGCTTTCGATTCATGGATAAGTCCTGTAGTTTTTGGATAGTTTATCTCCTTGTCTGTTACTCCTTTTATTGTTCTTGTCTCATTTGGTCCCAAGATTATTTTTTTTGAGTTCTGCAGATCTTATTATGGCTATCTGATTGCCATTTTTCTTAAGTTCTCTATCTCTGAGAACCAAACATCTAAATGCCAGGTACCAAGGCGTTTGTAGAGCAGCACACTGCAAAAATTGTTTTCCAAAGTTTTCTTCGCATTCCTGTATAAGGGTATCTAGGATGTTTGTTCCAAGTATTACAGGAGTATCTCTAGAATACTTTGTGTCAGGAGTCACCAGAAATAAACATCGAGTTGTTGTAGACCTGGGGATGCCATCTAGTACTGAAAGGTTCGCCTCAATAAATCCAGAGTATGGCAGTTCTTGGCCATCAGCACATTCAACTTTCATAATGTTATCAAATGGTTGAAGCTTGATATCTAAAAGGTTCTCTTTGTAAAATGCTTCTGAAACTGTGCTAATGCAGCTGCCAGTGTCTACTAAAGCCTTTGTCATGGAGTTTTCTATTTTAATTTCCACTTCATTTGTTGTTCCAACTAATTTTGGGTCTTTTGTTCGTGTGCCTAAGATCGACCCTCTAACTGAGGCACATACTAGTTTGGGCAATCCTTTGCAATATGGCCAAACTGCTGACAATTGTAGCATTGCCTTCTTAATGCACTTGGGCAGTCTTTAATCAGGTGACCTTTTCCATTGCATCCAAAACATGTACGTGTAAAGGTAGTGGAACCTAATGGCCTGTACTGTTTCTCTTGATTTTGGTTTGTCTGGTTTCTGTTTCCTTTTGAAAACCGTTGTTTTTGTTTCCCTCGAAAATTTCTGTGATGAAAATTTCCTTGGTTTTGTTTCATATCTTCTTGTTGCTTTTCTATTTTGTCTATCCTGTCATTCAGCTTCTGTAATAGTTCTTTCACCTCTCCTAGTTCAGAAGATTTCTTTTCTGTATTTACTTGGGCATGGCATTGTTGATGACTTGTGTTGGTTGAGTCAGCTTCTATTTTCCGCAACTCAATTTTGAACTTGTCATAATCGTGAATTATATCATTTTTGTATGATGCCATATGTTTGATGTCAGAAGTCAATCCATGATAGAGTACCCTCTGTAAAATGGTTTCATCTTGGGGCAAAGCACCAAGTATAACTGCCTGACAGTAAATTTCTTCAAGTCTTGTAGAGTAAGTGGTGACAGTTTCCTTTGGCAACTGTTGGCAAGAGTAAAATTTTCTCAATATACTCTCCTTTGTCTCTATTGTTCCATAGATGCTCTCAAATTTGTGAAGAACAGATTCCAGTTTGATCCCAGGTCCTAATCTTCTCAGAATATCAGCTGCATTGCCTTTCACTGATCTCCTGATTCCTAGAAGAATCTGATCTTTACTGTAGGTCTTGTCAGCCAACAGAGCATCTATCTCATATCTGAAAGTTTTCCAGGTTATTTCACCTTTATTATCTTCCCCATAGAATAAAGATAATTTGGGGTAATTATGAGAAGTGGTTGGTCTTGCAGAGTCACTATCCGAGACATTCTTTCCAAATCTTGTTAAAAATTCAAGTAAATCTGCAGATGTTTCTATATGAGGAGACAAATGTAGTTCGTGAAATGCTTTAATCAGCTTTTCATCCTCTTCTGTTAATCCTCCAGCAGCAATGTCAAGTTTACTCTCCTCTGTACCCTCTATATGTTTGTCGGCCATATTTGTGCTGTACCAAATGGGTTAATTACACTGTCACTAATATAACAATGTTAATTGCTTGTGTCACAATGTTATATTGCCAGATAGTCTATCACACAAATTAATGATCCTGGCACGGAAGTGTGTAAAACACTAAAATGTTCACTTTTCACAATATTCTATTGTCACACTGTTTCACTCTATATATTTGTCACACAGAATGTTAACGTTTTTGTTCTTTAGTCTATCACCGTGGTGTTCAATAGGTACAAATCCTTCAAAGTAGGAACATTCACTAAATAAATGAAGGTTATCTCCCTTTTTGTGGTTGTTCTCCACAATGTTTCTTGGAAGTTTACACACTCCAAAATATTCACAAGTAATAAGCACTATATGTGTATATTGTTACAAATAACACATTATTTCCACAACTCAACTCAGTATACCATGGATTTACAACTTTATGAACATTAGTTCTACATCACACTGATTTTATTATTTTAGAAGTGGGGGATGTAAGTAAGTGAATGAAGTAGCGCTACGAAATTATCAGATCTGTTTTCTTTTCGGTGATATGCAATTAGATTTCTAATTCCATAGCACAATTTTTTTTTTTTTAAAGTATTGTAGAATGTATTATGCAGAAGAGAACTTCTACGGCATAATAAAGGAAAAAATACCTGGAAAGCAAATATTCAACTCAAGACAAAAATCAAGTTTGTGTATGCTTAAATGCACCTGTAAAATGGCAGTAAATCAGAAAATAAACAACAATACATGATAAATCAAATTCTGTAAACCTGTAGAAAATACAAGCAGTTTTAAATTCTTATTAGTAACCAATGTTAATAGGTTAATTCAGTCAAGTCCAGTATTTTTATTTGTCCCTCCGTCAGGTCCAATCAAAATCTAAGATGCAAAGAGCAATAATCAATCAAAATACAGCTTGCAAATCAAACAGCCAATGAAAATACAATATGCAAATTAAGTGAAGCCGGGAACCAGCGGAAAAAAATTGAAATGGGATCTAATACAATAAACCTTATAATAGGGTACCAGCAAAAATGAATGATGGGAAGATCAGGTGATTAAGGGGTGTTGTAAACATGTAGGTTCAACCAACCAATCAAAGTAAAGGTCAAAGGTCAAAAGAACACTGTAGCGTATGGGATTTAGCACTGGCCAAGTAATGAGCAATGACAGTCTTTTAACCCTTCTAAATAAGAAATTAAAGCAGATGGGAGGAAAAAAAGAAAAATGAAAGGAAAACAGGCAACCTGAGAGAGTCAGAAAGAAAGATTTGTAACCAAGAAATAGTGCTCATAAGCGTGAATCTTTCTCTCAAAAAATCTGTCACTCAAAAAATGTCTTTCTCTCACAAAAAGATAATGAACAGACTAAGATCAGTTGTTTTTTTTTTTTTTCAGTAATTACTAAGAGATAACAAAGTCTTCAAACTACTAAGGATGTGACTGGAACTACTTTGTATGGGTGCTCTGGGTCACTAAGACTCAGTGCATTCACAAAGAGGTAAATATGCAAATAAAAACTATATTTCTAGTAACTGATCAGACTGAGTAAAGAATGAAAAAAAATTCTGAAAAATTTTTTTAACTTTGTTATCTTTACAGAAAATACATGTACTTACTGTGACATCCTAATTCCTATAATCTCACTATTTTAACACTTATCACTAAGACTAATTTAAACTAAGACAAAACTAAGCACAATTCCTAAAGTTAATAATCCATGGCCATGTAAATGTTCCAAACAAAATACTTTAAAGCCTCTCTCTCCCTCCTGGTGAAGAAAACCGTCTGTCCTCAGAAATAAGTGGTAAATTAAAGGTTCTTCAGCTTTTTAAGTAACTGTGTTCAATCAAGCGTACACAATACTGAGTAGCACCTCAGTTTAAAGGGATAAAAGGGTTATTCCACACTTCGCCACTATAAACAAATACACTTCTGGGTTAGTCCAAAAATCACGTTGGGCGCCATATGTTGCAGAGTCGTTTCCTTCCCTTTATAGTTAATATGGGTGGGTTCTTAATTTTTTTGGGAACTCCAGGAAAGTGACAACTACATTTAAAGTTTCTTTCTATCCTTTAATCTCCTTACTTCAGAGTTTGAACATCTCTACCCTGAAACGGTATGTAAAAAACGATACTAAATAAAACAATGCAGCAAAAGTAAAATATCACAAAAAGAATAATAAATGAATAATTTCAGTCACTTTTATGCAGTGTAGTTTAAGGCTGTAAAGGATTATTATGTCAGTTGCTGACATACAAATCCTTTACCCTTAGCTAAACAAACAAGCAAACAAATCAAGCAATACAAAACATGGTTTTGAACATAAACTATACAAATAGTGAACAAAGCTCTTATGCTAACTAATCTTATCACAAGGTAAGTTTAATCTAAGGAAAAATGACAAATGTTAAATGTAATGAACTTCTCATTACAAAATAACAACGAGAACATGTTCTTACCAATTTGAGGAACTGGGTGAGTTCGCACTCCGCACTGTTTCAAGTAAGTCTAATCTCTGTCTCTCTATCTCTGTAAATGTGACTGCAAGTGCTGAAAGTATTAATAAAAGATGTGCAAGCTAGGGAAAGGTAAGAAGCTAGTTACAAAGAGAAGTGCCATACTGTTCAAAATACAAAATGGAAATACTCTGGGAAAGAAGGATGAGAACAACTGTTAAGGGTAAATTGGTCAAACAATTAAAAGACTTCCAAAACCTTCAGCAAAAAGGTAAGACTTGAGAACTACGAGAAAATCATCCCAAAATGGCAACTTACATCAAATCTTTTCCTTTTTTCCACAATAATTTGTAATCAAGTGATCAAACAATGGTTTCCCAAGTAAACAACTGACAGACTGAAGCGGGAATGAAAAATTCAAAAGGTCATGTGATTGATTGGAGGGAAATGGTCGATCAAGTGGAACACAGGTAAATGCAGACTGACCAAATAGGTATGTCATATTAAAAATGACCCTACTACACAAAAGATACGCTTTCAACTTCCTGTGTCTCCGTTATAAACTGGAACACCTTCAATACGTTTGAGCTAGGTAAGAAATTTTCAGATTCTCTTTAATGTATTACATTGAGGACGATAAATTAACCAGCATTTTCTCCCTTTTAATCAATGTGTGAAGATGTCTTCCTCTCTAAGGTCGTGCAAACATAGGCCGCGAACATAACTTTCATTTGTAAACGTTAACACTTGAAAATCTGTCTTAAATTCATTCTCTTTCAGCTGCTATCGTAACCCTTTTGGCGTTTACTATAATAAACAATTAAACCTTTGTTCAATAATACAATGCCGAGTTTCGTACCTCAGTCGGGAACTAGCAGAACTTGAGACAAGGGCGTTGCTGGTTCCAATCCCCAGCTCGATAAATATCTTTCCGATGATTGATGATAATTATTGCGACAGGATTCCTTTCTATCTCTCACTTCTCTTTGTAGTTTCGACGATGGTTTTGTAAGAAAGCAGCCAGTGGATGGAATATTGAGAATTGATTTAAGAAACTCCGGGAAGGCGTTAATAAATTCACTGGTCTCCCTTATAACTGAAATAAAGTTGAAAACGGCGAGAAATAACATACAAACAATATCACAATAAGGCCATGGCCCTGATCACTGACTTGAGCCTGCGAATCTTTGAAAGAATTAAACCAACTGTAGTTACCGTACAATCATGATACGGAGAATCTTATATGAGCGTTCCTGTATTATCGTTATTATTAAGTTGATTACGTATGATATTATGTGAACCTTGGTTAATCCTCATACTTAATCTCCATCGAACAGACTGTGAATAACGGCATTTCATTGAAATCAAAGTAAAGACCAGATTCTAGGCTTCCGTTTATATTTGACGGACGGAGGGTACATGGACATCTTACGGAAAGACATATACATAGGGCCGAATTATGATCATTCATATTGCGGTTATTAAAAAGAAAATAGAGGTAAATTCGTATAAATAATACTTTTTAGGGGAATGGTACATCTCATGGACTCAGAGTACAGCCTAATGAATTAAAGAAATAAAGAAAAATAAACAAATAAGGACTTGGCTAAATCTCAAGCGTTTGTTGACACACCTCACGGACTGAAAGTATTTCTCACAATGTGAGAGTACACAGGAATGAGGATACAATCTCACAGAATGAGAGTACTCTCCATGGAATTAATGATATTCATTGCGACGGGTTTCATTTTTATATCAGTGCTGATAATTGTTTTGACGAAGTTACTGTACGTGAGAAAAGCAGCCAATGGCACGGGAACAATATTGTGCGAAGTACTGGTAAAAGAAACTTGTGTTCTCATTCCACATACTTTATAAGTTTAAATTTTCAATCAATCCACAAACTTTACAGAAAACACCAATCCCCTAAGATTAAAGTCTGCACACTCCTTAACATGTGCCCATTAACCTCTATCATGGAATATACATTTAGCTTTTCCATAATTATTTTCCACGAAAATTACAATTTCTTGTCCCACACTACAACTCTTCAGCAATGAAGTAAACATGTCAAAATTAAATACTCTCTCTTCACCAGATCGCCTAGCCCGGTTGCTCAGTCAGTAACAAACATGGCTTAAAACCAAGGCAGTTGCTGGTTCGGTTCCCCAGTTGTGCGAATTTCTGTCTGAGGTTACGAGAGAGTTCATTCTTCACTAAACAATGTTCATTGTTTCAACGACAGTTATGTTGAAAAGCAGCCAATGGCTTGGGAAGACTGTTGTGGGCAACACTGCTAAAAGACACTCCAAGAAAGCATAGATTTGTGCACTGGCCGGGCGATATACCTGATATATAGTTAAAACGGTGTTAAAACACTATTCTGAGAAAAATCGGTTTCCACGAGCACCACCACAATCATCATCATCATTATAAAAGCGATGATTATATAGCTTCACACCTTCTCTATACTCGAACACTTTTGCTCCATAACTTTTTGTTTACTACTCTAAAACTCTTATAAGGGAAAGAGGGAAAAAAAGCAACTTTGTTCCACATTGTGTGGTGTCCGTGGTCGTGAGGTAGAGCATCGGCCTCGTAACCAAAAGGTCTTGAGTTCGATTCCCGGGATCGGCTGTCAACTTTAGGACCACTCGTTGGCCCAGACGTTCGGTGCAAGTAATGGTGCAGTTCCCAGGAAGCAGAGTCGAGAGAGGTTAGTATTAGTTGCAAGAACTTGTTTCTCAATCGATGTAAAATAAATATGTTTAAATCAGGTCCATTTCTTTAAATGATCGGAAGCTCTCTCTCTCTCTCTGCTAATATCGCTGAACCCGATGACACAGACAGAAACGTTCCGCGCTTGCAAACCAAAGGTCGATGGTTCGATGGTTCGATTCCCCATCTATTTAAATATCTTTGTCAGGACTGTTTATGTTCTTTTCGACAGGATTCATTCTTCTCTCATCTCTCATCGTTGATCAATGTTCGACATTTTTATGTTTGAAAGCAGCCAGTGGATTGGGAAAGAGAAATTGCAAAGTACTAGTAAAAGAAACTCCAATAAAGCAGGGGTAGATGTGATATAACTGGAATAATGTTGATGTCGGTGTTTTAACACCAAGCAAAAAAAAAAAAACAAATATATCTCCATCTACAAATTTACCGTCAGCACTATCATCATAATCACCACCAATACCACAATTATCTTCATCATCAACATTATCATCATCATCGTCATCATCATACAAACAGTGATTGGATAGCTTAACAACTCCATAGCTTTGTGATAAGAAAACTTTAATTATTCGGGAAAAACGTGACTCCCTTTAAGATCGCATTAAAAAAAACCCTTCTTCAGTATAATTTTTTAAGTTTCACTATTTCTTAAAGAAGTTACAACGCGTCAAAAATTCTAACTCATTTAATTTGCCTCCCCCTCCCCTCTCTCTCTCTCTCTCTCTCTCAATCTATCTCTACCTCTCTCTTTTTTACTCTCTCTCTCCAAGACACTGCCAAGCCAAGTTGTTGAGTTGATAACGTACTTGGCCGGAAAATAGGAGTGGCCGGTTTGATTCCCTAATTGTTCCAATTTCTGTCCGAGGTTCAGTGACAGCAAAAGCGACAGAATTCATTCTATTCTCATCAATGATTGTTGCGACGAAAATTATGTCGCAAAGCAGCCATTGGATGGAAAAATGTGCAAAGCACTGGTAAATGTAACACTAAGAAAGCATGATAGAAGCACTAGTCTCTGCGATATAACTGAAATAAGGGTGTAGACTGTGTTAAAACATCAAAACAAAAAAGAAATCTCCACCCAAAATTCACCAACACCATTATCATCATCATTATCATCATATCATCATTATCCAACCCAAGATTAAATAGCTTCACTTCTCCTCTAAATTCAATCAGTTTAGCTCCATAGATTTTTGTTCTCTTCTCCAAAACTAATTTAAAAAAATCTAAAAGAAAAAAATGCTACATTCCAATAAGTTGCATTTCTTTCATCGATCTGAAACTCTTCCATAACACTTCCGAAATTGGCATCTTACTTCAAAATTTGAATCTTTTCTGAAATCATTGAGCAGCAATGCAAAACATACTTTCAACTTCCTGTGTCCCCTTTAAAAAACTTGAACTTCTTCGTCCGTTGTCAATACCAGGTAAGAAATGCTTAGATTGTCCCTAATAAACTATCTTGAGGACGATCAATTAAATGTGGCTCATATGATGGGATTTGTCTTTGGAAGGATATCATAAAGAGGAGGAAAGGCGATATGAAACCAGCATTTCAACAATGTTTTCAGAAGTCTTCCTCTCTAAGGTCGTGCGAACATAGATCGTGAACATAACTTTCATTTATGTTAGCACTTGCAAATCTATCTTTAAAAAAAATATATCGTCTTTCAGCTGATTCCTTTACCCTTTTGTCGTTTATTGTATTAAATGACTATACCTTCAATCAATAAAACAATACCTAGTTCGGTAGCTCAGTCGGTAACATACGGGGCTTGAAACCAGGGTTCTCTGGTTCGATTCACTAGCTCGACAAACTTCTTTTAGAGGATTTACGATAGTCATTGCGGCAAGATTCCTTTCTCATTCACTGCTGGATATTGTTTCGACGATGGTTATGTGGGGAAAACAGCCAGTGACTAGAATATCGTGCGGAGTAGGCCTACTGGTCTAATTAAGTACTTCTAAAAAGCACGGATAGATGCACTGTCTGCCGCTATATAACTGAAATAATGTTGAAGACGGCGTGAAACACCATACGAATAAACCATATAACAATAGGGTCATAGGGTCATGGCCCTGAATCGCTCATCCGAGCCTGTGTAGTTACTGTAAAACCTGCGTACGGACAACCCTAATTGAGTGTTTATTTATTATCATTTTTATAAAACAAGTTGCTTTTCATCATTAATTATTATGTGAACGTTAGTTTAGTCGGCATTCTAAAGGTTATTGATTCAGGTTTATACAGCATTGAAAGTGATCGTGTATATTAACCCTTAGGCTGCTAAGCACGTCTCAAGGACCTATTGGGGACAGTGTAGATCAAGATCAGACTGCACAGAACGTGCTGTCTGATCTTCGATCTAAACTGTTGTATAAGGAGATATCTTTCCCCCAAAAAATACCTTTAAGATACTCGTAGTAAAATTTGGGTTTATACTATCATCATGAAAGTTTCAGTCCACTTATTTAGCAGGATAAGGGTTAATGCAAAGGGCGATTTGGCAATTTTGTATGAAGAGACACAAGTTTATAATCTGACAAGTCTGCCTTAATTTTTCCAGCTACATGAGTAGCATCTGATTGCACAAGATACACAAGATACAAGAAAATATTGATGCTGAACATCAATGGCGCCGCAAACTAGTTGTTTCTGTAACAGGGCACAATGCATTGGGTTATTTCCTAATACGCATCTCTTGCACAATCTTCGTAGAGGTCCAAGTGGTGATACTGTATTTAAACTCTGGGCCATCTGGTTTTTGACAAGATTTTTAAATTTCATATCATTGAAGGCTATTTGCAAACTTCTTATCCATGGACTGGGCCATTTCTTTATCCACAGGACATCATTTGGACACAATTGGTAGATAGAAATGTTAGAGCTGTTGCCTTTCTGATATTTGATAGAAGATTTTGAAAAGTGTGCAACAAATATGGCTATGCGCAAATTTGTGACATCTGGGTGGAGGGGAGCATATGGCAACTTTTGACCCGAAGGCCACCATTTGAACATACTAGTACTTGGTAGAGGTCATTGTAGCGATACTACACATGAAATATCAAAACTCTCGACCGTCTGATTTTGAACAGGAAGATTTTACATTAACAAAAGAAAAGTCTGTTATCGGATTGTGCTAAATCTGACACTCCAACACATATGTCTGGTATCATACAACCCCTCTTTATTATAGATATAATAAAGACTTGAATGAAGTCCTTATATCTATATAGACTAGAGGGGTTGTATGATACCAGTCATATTAGGCGCTCCAACATTGATTTACGGATGTTTCGGTAACAGACGAGTTCGGTAAATTGGACTTATAGAGTAAATTGATTGGATGTTTCGGTAACAAGGCAGTACTACAGTGCCGTGACGTTTTTCACACCCATGGCTTCTGTTTGTGCAAACGTTTTTTCTTTTAATTTGCAATTCTCACTCGTTTTCTGACGTAAATATATTTGTTGTTCTTTCCATGCTGTATAAATAAATACCTGAAATTAGTAAATTTTGATCACCATATCTTATTTTCGTTTTTCACCCATAGCTGATTCATGTAATGAATAATATACGATCCCTGATAAAACCCAGCCCTAAGCTTGTACCTGTATTACTTAATCGTCCTACAGATAACAGACTCCAACTTTAAGCCAATCCTCAAGTTTTTTAAAAATGTTTTATTAAAAATGACGCTATTCTTGTCAACGTTTTCTGTGTGAAAAATAATTTCTTCCGGAAACAAATTGGTCAACTTCCAAACCAGCCATTTACCCTCAGAACACCTTTCACTCTTGTTGCCCTTGCGACCGATTCAGACAAAGATCAAACTGCAAAGCAAAAAAAAAAGAAAAACAGAGTCTGTTCGTTGGTTTACGCTGCCAGCTTTTCTAAGACATTATGAGGAAGGCCAACTTTGCTTTGAAATAGCTAATATTAGACCAGGGATCGTATATTGTAATATATATATTGTTCTGTTTCTAAAATGAAAATAGCCTTTACTTTTTTCGATGCTCTAAGGGTTAAAATTATGGATAATTAACGTGAATTCAGAAATAAAGATAATACATTTGAAACATTGTGGCAAATGAAGAGAGGGAAAGAGAGATAGAGAGAGGGGCCTTGACAATAATGCTTTCGTGCATACTTCTTTTGATTTTGACCATGAACATTTGTGCCCATCTAAAAGATATCTGTTCTGTATTGTTCCTCTCCATTTTCCACACAGTTTTCAAATCTGGTCTGGTGCACAAAAATCGGCGTCTGCTGGTTTTAAAGTGCGTTCATCAATACAACACTGCATAAAAAAATCATATGCGTACTATTTGAGAGCGAAGGGAGTACTGTATATTGTATATAGACGCGTTTACAGCCTGTTTTCACACGTCCCATTGCCAACAAGATAAAGAAGTTTCCCGTAGATCTTAAAGATTAACCCCGGTTTATGAAAACCTGAAACACCAATGGACAAGAAGAAACTCGCAGATCAGACTACATGTAAAAGTTATGGGGATTGGGCATGTTTAGATCACACACTGCTCGTGCAGTTTGAAAAAAGTATTTGTCAAAAAAAGTATTTGCTACTATCTATCTCTCGCGCTCACTCTCTTCTTTTGCCACAATATTTTTACCTGTTTTACCTGTGTTTCTGAACTAAATTTAACTATCCATAATTTTAAATCTAAGAGCGTCCAATAAACCCAGCGGTCATTTTCATTCTAGATATAAAACCTATTTTTAGCAGTGTCAAGGTTTTCTTGTTCAGAATGTCTTGCAAAATTGACAAATGAAGATCAAAGATCAAACTCCGTGTTTGGTGTACTCTGATCTCGATCTGCACCGGCCGCAATGGCAACAGCAGTAATGACAGACGCTCTAAGGGTTAATGGCTGGTTTGGAAGTCTTTCAGTAAGAAAATATTTTCACATTGAAACGATCATAAAGCATTGATTTAAAAAGAGATACGTGTTTCAGGTTTAGGATTGGGTGTTGTTATTCGTTACCTCAACTTTAATTCGGGTATCATTTTACGTACAGCATGACAGTAGAAACATAACAAAAATATTATGTCTTAAAGTGTGTGGAAGAAAAAAGAGAAACATTGAACGAATCAGAACCAAGACTTTATTTGGTGTGAAAAACGTCACGGTGCATTACCACTATATAATTACCTTGTTACCGAAACATCCAATCGATTTACTCTATAAGTCCAATTTACCGAACTCGTCTGTTACCGAAACATCTGTCACCCTCCCCCCCCCCCCCAACATTGACCTAGTTACAGTTAGCTGGTCTTAAAAACACGATCGCGAAAGGAAAACAATATTTCTACAATCCATACAATACTAGAACAAAAATATAAGTGGGGTCACAAGTACCACATAGGGTGCTCTAGGGTCAAAGAGCTTGAAAATGCCTCTTAACCTTTTCCAGCGTAAGATATTTAAAATGGTGGCTTCAAAAATTTGTGACAGATAATTTTTGATCACGTGAGTTATTATTCGAAATGCATTTTTTATTTTTCGAAAGGAAAATGTTGATATGTCTACGATCCGTGTTTTTATCCATCTAACAATGAAAGTGCAATATATAAAAAAAAAAAAAAAATCCCCACAAATAAATAAAAAAGTTATTATGGACCCCGATCTGGTAATCAAAGTACAGTAGATATAGGTGGATGTTAAAACAAAGCATGGAACCAGTTCAATATGGCTGCCTCCATAGGCACTTTACAAAACCGAATAAAAATATAGTGCCGCCGCTCATGCGGCGCCACAATAATGTAAAGTTATACTGCGGACTGAGGATGCAATCTCTTAGGCTGAGGGTGCGTTTCATTTAAAGGCCCAATAGCGACCAAAAGTAAACGATGGGGTGGGAAATGCATTCAATTTTAAATCATACCGTTTAAAAGTATGGAAATTATTGTCAAGTAGACAATCTGTTATTTTACAGTCGGTCCAAGTATTGATCAATGGCAGGAAAATGACTTTTAAAATTAAGTCAAAAGTTGCCAGGTTGCTCTACCTTTTGTTTACTTTTTATCTGATTTGAGAAATCATTTTGTTTACTTTCGGCAGCTAGTGTGACTTTAATTTGGCGAAAAGATTCATTTCTCTCTCACCGATGATCATTGTTTTAACAAAGTGTAGGTGGGAAAGCAGCAAGTGGCTTAGGTGGAAGTCGTGGTAAAAGAAATTCTTAGAAATCATGAATAGGTGCATTGGATGCTGCAACAAAACTGAAATAATACTTAAATAATCTTGAAAGCGTCGTTAGACACCATTCAAACAAATAAGCACCTTGGGGACTGAGGGTTTCACAGACTAGGAAAACGGTCTCACAGACTACGAAAACGGTCTCACAGACTATGGGAACAAGCTTACGAATAATGGGTAATCCTTGTATTGGTACAGTTTGTAAAGGAAAGGGTGATTCCCTGTTATTATGGCTACATTCCATGTGGATCCGCGACATTTTGTCGAAAACCAGGTCCTACCCCTAGCCCTTACCCTAACCCAGACGAATTGTGGCTCTAATCTTCCTCCGAGACAGAGCTTTGCATGAATTAAATCTAGAAATTTATCAATCGGTATTTTAAACCATACTTGGAATTCGAGAAAACACCCTTTCGACGAAATGTCGTGCACCGATTCTATGTACAAGCTAACAAACAGCCGACAAGGGTTGATTTTTTCCAAAACGGGGCACAGGGCTATGGTATATCTTGCGCATCTTACTACATCTTAAAGACTGGGATACAATTTCGCGGAATGGTGTTCACCCTACGTAATCAAGGTATGTGTAACGAACGGACGGACCAAAGGTGCAAGCTAACGTACTTGGGATAAATGAGCGCAAGGATACTGTCTCAGACGCTAAGTGCAGACTCTACGGGCTTAGGATAGGACCTGAAGGACTGCGGGTTCGATCTCTAGCGCTGAGGGTAAATAACACTGGTGAAAGACTAAGGTACTTAATTTCTTAATACTAGTTATCTCCCTCAACATACTTTTTAAGATTCTTTACTCAGTCCACAACTTAACAGAAAATGTCAAGGCCATTAAGGTTAACTTCTGCAAACTTTTTAAAAATCTACCATGGTACATACATTTTGCTTTTCCATCATTATTAAGAAAAAACATTTTTGTCCGAAACTACAACCTATCAAGTCAGATAAACTCTCTCTCTCTCTCTCAGCCTCCCTGTCTCACAACTTCAGTTTGCCCAGTCGGTAACGAACATGGCATGAGACCAGTGGGCTGATGGTTCGATTCCTCAGCTAGGCCAATTTCTTTCCAAGGATAGATGATAGTCATTCCGACAGTTCATTCTTTCGAGAGCGGCCAGTGGTTTGGGAAGAATAATGTGCAGTGCTGGTCAAAGACCTTCAAGAAAGCAGTGATAGGTGAATTGACCAAAACGATACAAGTGAAATAATATTGAAGACGTCTTTAATGCACCAAACAAATCAAATCCTTCTCCAGCAATAAATTTACCACCACCATCAGCGACATATCACCACACAATCATCATCATCATCATCCAAGCAATAATTAAATTGCATCACAATTCATTTAAACTCAGCCAGTTGGGCTCCACAACTTTTTTTCCTGTTCTCTGTAACATTTGAAGAATACGTTCTATATTCAGATCAGCTCCATTTCTTTAATTCATCTGAAACTCTTTATCAACTTTGCCAAATTTGCACCTAATTTTGAGGTTTGACTCCCGAAATCATTCAACAGCATTCAAATCCACTTTGCACCGAGATTGCTTCAAATATAGTCAATCTATTTGACCCCTAACAACAAATGTTTCGATTCTCCCGTAATAACACATTTTGAGGACAGTAAATTCAATTTTAGTGGAAGGGTATCAAAAATTGTTGGAAAGGAGGAATGAAACCAACACTGTTTTTTTTTTCCAACAATGTCGTGCAAAACTGGGTCGTAAAACTGTTTTATTTCCATGAACATGGTCCCCTTTCGTATGTGATCAATTACAAAAGAAAGCTTCATCAACATGATTCTTTCCTAACAGTGCGTCAAGGATTCCTTCACATAGGATGTGCCACTCTCTCTCTCCCTCTCTTTCTCTCTCTCTCTCACCCCCCCCCACACACACACACAATATGAAAATCTGCATCAAAACATATTCAACCTCTTCCAGCGGCTAACTTTACCCTTTTGACGTTTACTGTATTAAACGAATTAATGTTCACACAACAAAAGTGGCCCTGAATCGCTCACCTGAGCCTGTGTATCGTTGAGAGAATTTTATGAAGTGTAGCTACCGTTTAATAATGATATAGCGAATCTTACATGAGTGTTTATGTATTATCGTTTTTATCAAACGAGTTTATTAACATCATGAGAACCTTGGTATATTCGGCAATCTAAGGATTAATGGCTTAATTTGATACGACGTTGAAATTGACCGTGCGTATTAATGCTCAGCGCAATTTGCTAAGTTTGTATGAAAAGATAAAATTTCAAATGTGGTTCAATAAGGCCCGCAAGGTTTTGACCTCGTGACCTCCCTTTTGACCAGTTTAAAACCTGTCTAAAATATCATCGTGACAAAGATTCTGGCCAACTTTCATAACCACTGGATTGAAAATGGGGCCTCTAGAGTGCACACGCGGTTTTAAGCTTTGTCCCAGTGATCTACTTATTCACCTAACGTGACCTATTTTCAAACTGGCACTTGTAAGTTATCATCTAGACAAACATCTTAAATGAGTTTCATATGAAGAGGACTGAGAATATGGCCTGTAGCGTGCACACAAAGTTTCTCCAAGATTAGCCCCTCTGACCTACCTTATGCTTTGAGGTGATCCATTTTTGCCCTCATCCGTGATATCATCACGGCAAACACTATGACTAAGTTTCATTAGCATTGCACTTATCTTGCCTCTAGAATTTACACAAGGTTTTTCTAGGATTTGTCCATTTGAACTTTTCACCCAAAGTGACCTATTTCCATGATCCCCCGAAAAACCATCAAGACAACATTCCTGCTAAATTACATGAGTAATGGACTGAAAATGTGGCCTCTAAAGTGTACACAAGGTTTATCTAAAGTTTGTCCAAAAGACATTTTGACCCGACGGTATAATTATCAGGACAAACATTCTTATCAACTTTCATGAGCACTGGACTGAACATGCGCTGTCTAGACTGAACACAATGTTTTTCTACGATATGTCCCAGTGATTTACTTTTCGACCTCGTGTGACCTGCTTTCATAGTCCTTTAAAATATCATCAAGCAGAACATTCTGACCAACTTTCCAGGAGTACTGGATTACAAATGTCGCCTCTGGCGCAGTACACACGAGGTTTTTCTAAGATTTGTCCCACGGCACCGACCTACTTCATTAAATTTTCTGCATGTCAAAGGACCATTACACTTCAAGGTTCAGTCGGTTGTTAAACAAAGTCAAAACAAAATCCAGAATTATGTGACGACTTGCTTAGTGTAATGCATCACAGAGATTTAAACACCTTTTTTCACAGAGCATGGCTCAAAAGTATTAGACAGGATATGTAGTCCTAGAATACAGACCAGGTTAATGTTGACGTTCGAACGATGGACTTAATCAGTTGGGCTCCATAGCTTTTTTTCTGTTCTCTTGAACATTTAAAGAATTAAAGGGGGGGAGAACTTATTTCTATACATTTAGATCAGTTCCATTTTTTCTGTCAATTGATCTGAAGCTCTTATACGGCGCACACAGTACAATCACAAAAGCTCACATTCAGCACTTTTCTGCACAAGTGAACAAGAAATTCATATTCTGAACTCTTTAACTCTTCACCAAACGACAACAAACTTTCCCAGCATGTTCTCCTTTTCCTACAATGTTTTCGAAAGCTTTCTTCCTTAGGGTCGTTGAAACTCCGGATTGTGTGGTAACGTGTTAACTCTGTGTAAGAGTAGTTAAAACTCGCTAATGCCTGGCAAAGGGTTAACAAACAATCCCCAGTTTAAAATTCCCTAAAGAAGGCTTTTGAAAGCATTGTCTCCTTTTCTCAAAAGGTTTTCTACCGTTCAAAAGACAAATTTCTATCTTTGACTCGTATTAACGTTTTCGTCGGTGAATGCTTTGAATTTTTGTTGTTTGGGAAAGGGTTAACAAAGTTTCGGTTGGAAGTAATTTCCCCCCCCCCCCTTTATCGCGAAACCCTTTTAAATATATCTTACACCCTCCGACCAAACCCACATACAACTCTTTTCGTTATTTAGGACCATTATGATTAAATTCTTAGCCAGGCCACAAAATTTCAGACGTCTCCATATCAAAAGGATTTGCAGACGATAATTTTAATGAGCCATGCTCTGGCAAAAGTGGGCTTAATGCATCTCGGTGCTCCATGATACCAAGCAAGTCATCACATAATTATGGATCCATAACAGCCACTTTTTTTTAACAACTGACATAATCATGAGGTAGACTGGTCCTTGGACATACAGAAAATTGACCAATAGCGAAAAGTTTCGGCTCAGGTCAGCCTGCGCGGACTGCGCAGGCTGACCTGGGTCGATAGTTTTCGCAGATGAGTTCAGCCCCTTTTTTCACAGCGCATGACTCATTTGATACTCATATGATAGGAATTGTCTTTGAAATGGAAGACACGCTGAGAAGAAATGGAGGAAATCCGGCTAGGAGTATTTTCTCCTTTTCCCACAATGTATTCAAAAGACATCTTCCTCAGGATTGTTGAAACACTAATTAGTAAATGGGTAAAAAAATTGATCTTTTCCACTTACCTTTCGTTACAGAGTCCCCGCTTCAACCAGAATTTCTTGCTGAAAATCTAACTCATGCAAACAATGAAAGCTAACAGAAAAAATGTGACGAAACGTGAAACAAGCATGCACATAATTAATTGCGCCAGAAATCAAGTGGTTGAAATTTAAGCTTACTTCTTCTATTAGACAATAAACGTCACGTGTGTATAAAGAATTATAGCCATGATAAACTTATGATATAAAATTTTGATATTATAAATGAGCCATACTCTTGGAAAAGGAGGCTTAATGCACCTCCGAGATGTACATATATTATACCAAGCAAGTTATCACATAATTATGGATCCATGAAATCCACTTTGTCTAACAAGTAGTAAAATTTTGGGGTAAACTCGTCCTTTGATATGCAAAAAATAAAAAAAGAATAGCAAAAATGTTTCGACCCATGTCAGCAACCCAGTCCGCGCTGGCTGACATGGATCGATACGTCTTGCTGATGCATTAAGCCCCTTTTTACAGAGCATGGCTCAAATTATCAATGTATCATTTTTCCCTCCAGATTTACGTGATAGATTTTCAAATTGTCGTAAACTGACGTTGCGAAATTCAAACACTCGATTTTTGTCGACAAACTTCGAGTTTGGGGAGAGAGAATGGACAGAATAGGGTTACATACTAAATTTAACCGTATTATACAATTGATACATGTAGCCTACACGTGTCTTCCAACAATCTTAATATGTTTTAGCTATTTAATCTTTTTCTCCGTTATTTATCTGTAGCATTGTACCATTCATTGCAAACCAGTAGACTGCTTATTACACGAAAACTATTTTTCAGAAATTTATAGTAAGTACCGGAAACTGCGTATATTTACGCAAAATACTTGGGAATGTATAGACACACATACAATCCTTGCTTTACCCAAAACTATGAGCTGGCGTAAAGTTATGCAAATATTTACGCAAATCGTTAAGTTATGCAGTTTAGTTAAACTTGTTTTCAGACCTGATGCGTGCTTACCTAAACTACGTACGCAAGTTTCGTGTGTACGCAGTTACGTGAAAGGCAGCCCTGGTATATTACACAGCAAACAGTTTTAATCCTTACCCTGCTAAGTAAGTTAAATAACACCTTCAACTAGATGGTAAAAAAAAACCGAATAATGTTATTTCAAATTTGTCTCTATCAGTCAGTGTAGATTCAAGATCAGACTGCATGTTCTGTGTGTCAGCAAAAGGTCAGTGCGTTAGCAGCTTACGGGCTAATAGGGGCAGGATATTTCATCCGGTCACGCGCTGCTACTTTATGGATGAATATAATCCAGTATATGGGTGAAGTCTAATCTTATTCTACACGTTACTCCACTCGATTAAGCTTTTTTCTCACATGTGTTAATGTACTTCTTGTACTTAAGTGAATAACCTTCAGAAGATTCTGAAGATAAATAACTTTCTGTAGAAGTTCATAACTAACTAAGCGCGACTCACTGACCTTTTGAGGACATTGTAGATCAAGATCAGACTGCACAGAACGTGCAGTCTGATCTTAGATCTACACTGTCCGATAAGGAGATATTTTTCTCCATCAGATAAGCTTAAAATAACATTATTCGAGTTTTTACTATCGGTTACTATCGGCTTGACAGTTTTATTTAACTTACTTGGCAGGATAAGGGTTAGTAACGCTTCCATTTTAAACGAGTTTGTACACGTACTAGATAACCTATTTGGGGCAGAAAATTCAAGGTCATTTTGATCAGTGTACGGTGAATCAAACATCAGACTGCACTTTATGTTCAGGCTGATCTTGATCACTTGACACTGTCAGCACTTAGTTACAATCTAATCTTGATCTGCACTGTCCTGAGAATTACCTAAGGCTATTATTCTGCACCCTAAATGGTCAATGCAATGTTGAAACTAGAGGCCCCTCAGGACATGAATCGCTCTAATGGTAGTGTTTTTTTTTTCTAGCATACATTATGAATTCCCGATGCAAAAAGGAAATAGACAAACAGATTAAAAAAAAAATGGGGGACAAGCACGCATGGTGAACTGAACAAAATTTATAGTGAAAAAAATAAAGTACAATTTCTAAAAATCAGTTGTTTGGAATCCAGCCAAGCTTGATGGGGTTTCAGTACTTATTGTATTAAACAATGCCTGCAATTTTCAAAGAAATGTGACTAATGATGTTGACTGTGTTGAGTAAACAGTACTAAGTCATCAAAAAGCTGCTTTTCCTAAACTTATTGCTAGATTTTCTCCATTTTTAATAGCGTTCAATCCTTTGATGATACAAATAATCTTTGCAAGTTTCAAAAGAATTGGATAAAAAATGTGGACTTAATTGCGTACACAAGAAATTTTCAACTTTAAATGGCTTCTTTTCCCATACAGATTGTCGAATGTTTTTCAAAATCAATAGGCTTGAAGCTAGTGATAATATAAAGCAATTATGCAAGTTTCATTAGAACTCGACCACAAATGCCGACGTTATCACGTAAACAAGAAATGCAAATTTTCAATTTTAAATGGCTTCTTTTCCCATGCTGATTGTCGAATGTTTTTCAAAATCAATAGGCTTGAAGCTAGTGATAAGATAAAGCAATTGTGCTAGTTTCATTAGAGCTCGACCACAAATGCCGACGTTATCACGTAAACAAGAAATGTAAATTTTGAACTTTAAATGGCTTCTTTTCCCATACTGATTGATGAATTTCTTTTAAAATGGAAAAAGGTTTAAGCTGTTGATAATACAATGCAACTGTGCAAGTTTTATGAAAATCCGATAACAAATGCCGTCTTTATCGCGTAAACAAGAAATGTTTACTTTTGAAATTTAGTTGGCTACTTTTCCCACACTGATTGTCAGATTTTTTTTTCAAAATCAGTAGAGTTCATGCTACTGATGAGATAAACAAATTGTGCAAGTTTCACGAAAATCCGACTACAAATTCAGACTTTATCGCGTAAACAAGAAATTGAAATTTTGAACTTTAATTGGCTACTTTTCCCACACTGATTGTCATTTTTTTTTTTTTTTTTTTTCAAAATCAATAGAGTTCAAGCTTTTGATGAGAAACTTTGCAAGTTTCACGAAAACCGACCACAAATGCAGACTGTGTCGCGTAAGCAAGACATGGAAATATGGCTACTGATCGTCAGATTTTTTTTTGTCAAAACCAATAGGATTCATGCTATTGATGAGATAAACGAAAATCCGACCACAAATTCAGACCTTATCGCGTAAACAAGAAAAAGACTTACGAACGGACGGACGGACAGACAGACAGACGGACGGACAGACGGTCGGACAGACGGACGGACGACGGAAACCGCGCCATAACATAAGCTCTGCTGGCTTACAGCTGGTAAAAATACAAACTAGGTCTCGTTTCATTCTACCCTTACTCTTTTAACCCTAAGAAAGCCAATCACAATTTATGTTGCTTTTGCGGACAGTATCAGACTGTACAGAACGCGTAGGCTGATCATGCACACTACGTTAAAGAATGCTCTGACCAAAACAACGTTGGAATAGCAATCATATCGGCTGTTTTCCTGAATTGAAAATGTTTATTTCTTTGTCAGCGCTAAAAGGGTTGAAACATAAGTTTGATACACGTGCAGTTGCAATTTTGCAATTTTTGTAAAACACCGTGATAAATGAAACTTGTCTATCTTGCGAGAACGTCGACATTTTGATTTTGGGAACTCAATTTTGGCCACTTAGTGTATTAACTATTCAATAAATGAGATGAAAACTTTTAGCCGATATTTAAAAGGAAAAAAAAAAAACATCGCTACTTCAAAGTTTCTTTCGCGGAAATTATCTCGTCGTATCGGACAGAGTAGATCCAAGATCAGGCTGCAAGTTCTATACTGTCCGCAAAAGCGCATCAGGTCGCGCTAAGCAGCATGGTTGAATTTCATCCAGAATTTTCTCCTTTTTCCACGGTGTCTTCTACCTATTCAAGGACAAATACTATCTTTTTGAAGAAAAAAAAAACCTTTGAAGTGTCGTCTGTAAATTCCTTAAATATGGAAGAACCTATTTTTTTCCATGTAGTTAAGGGTTAACGTCATCAGCCGCAAACTTGTTTCGACAGTTAGTGAGTTATCTCTTTACCGAACGGCTACATTTTGGATTCGTCCGAAATGAAAGAATTTGCAGACGACCAATTATATTTGTCTCAAATGATGACACAGTTCTTAGAAACAGTAGAAATGTTGTGGGAAAAGGAGAAAATGCTGTCTACAATCATTTTCTCCTTTACACACAATGTTTACAAAAAGCCTTGGTTGTTAAAATATGTGATTGCTTGGTAAAGGTTAAAAAGCATTTACAGATGTCAAAATGAATGTGACGAACTAATTTGTCTTTGGAAGCAGCACTGTCTCCTTTTCCCTCCATGCTTTCAAAACGCCTTTCATCAAGGTCGTTAAAGCAAGGGCTCGTTCGGTAGAGGGCTAACACTGTACCAAATGGCAAAATTTTAGACCTGTCCAATTTGAAAGAATTTGCAAGCAACGAATCAAATATAGTTGAGCCAAGTTCTGGCAAAAGGGGGCTTAATGCATCTCTGTGATGCATTATACCAATCATTATGGATCTGTAAGAGCCACTTTTCATAATAATCGACTTAATCACGAGGTAGGGTCCTTGGACGTACAGAAAATTGACCAACAGCGAAAAGTTTCGGCCAAGGTCAGCCTGCGCAGGCTGACTTGAGTCGATAAGTTTCGCAGATGCATTAAGCCCCCTTTTCACAAAGCATGGCTCAGTTCGAATGTTAGGATTTGTCCGTAAAAGGCCGAGGCTGCAAACCGAAGGAGAAAATCCTGGTTATGCGCGTTTTCTCCTTTTCCCAAAATGTTTTTAAAAGCCTTCCTCTTCCAGGACTTAAAAACAAGAGATAGTTGGTAAAGGGTTAAAAGGAAAAAATTCTGGTTATGCGCGTTTTCTCCTTTTCCCACAATGTTTTTTTAAGCTGTCTTGTTCGAGGTCGTTAAAACACGATATTGTTTAGTAGAGAGTAAGAAAGAGATAATTTTGGATATCCGCATTTTCTCTTTTTCCCACAGTGTGTTTAAAAGCCATTTTCTTCAAGGTTGTTAAAATACGAGACTGTCTGGTGGGGGGTTAACCCTTACTCTGGGAAATAAGATAATTGAAGCTTTCAAGTCTATAGTAAAAATCCAAATATTGCTATTTCAAAGGTATCTGTGGGGGTAAGATATCTCCTTATTGGACCATTCAGATTCAAGATCAGACTGCACGTTTAGTGCAGTCTGATCTTTATCTGTATACGCTGTCCGCAAAAAGGTCTTTGGGTCGCGATTTGCGGTGTAAGGGTTAATAATCGCCGGGTAGATATGGGAGTCAAAACAACAGGTGCATGCAGGTGCATGGGATTGGCTCAACAAAATATGCCGTCGAAAGTGTCACCAAACGGAAATCAACCTCTTAGTTACCCTCTTTGAAATTGACGTATTTTTTTGTGTGTGTGTGTGTGTGTAGAAAAATCTTTAAAAAGAACACTGAGGCAACTCTTCTAACTGTTCAATATGAGCGTTTTATTTTTAACATAAAGTTTTCCCTGTCTGTACAAGTGCATTTGACCTTTGAGATCTGAACTCTGACGTGTTTCAAATGTTAATCATGGGAAACTAGACCATTGAAGGTCGAATAAATGCAATTGACTTATATTATCAGCGGGGAGGGGGGGGACCATACTCTGGAAAAAGGGGGCTTAATACATCAATCCATCAAATAATTATGGATTCATAATAGGTCCTTGGACATAGAGAAAATTAACCAGTAGCGAAAAGTTTCGGTTCAGATCAGCCTGCTCGGAGTGCGCAGGCTGACCTGAGTGGTTACTTTTCGCAGTTGTATTAAGACCTCTTTTGCCAGAGCATGGCTCAAATGTAATTTCAAGGCTGATTTTACCAGAGTAGCTAACGGTATTGGACAGTGCAGATCCAAGATCAGACTGCTCGTTCGGTTTAGACTGATCTTGATCTACTCGGTCAGGAAAAACCTGCTGTTGTCCTTGGCATTGTAAGATTTCGGGCAGTGCAGACCAAGATCAGACTGCACAGAAGGTGCAGTCTGATCTTTAATATGCAGTGACCAATTACCTGAGATTTTCTGGCGAAAGAGAACTTTGGTATCACGATAATTGCAGTTTTACCACTGGCTATAAATTTTCATTTAACTCCTCACCAAACGATTCAGTTTTGACGAACTTGGGACATTTGAAAGCATTGTTGGAAAAGCTGAAAATGCTGGTAACCAGCATTTTCAACTTTTATTTTCCCACAATGTTTCCCCCTTTCAAAAAGAATTACAAAAACATTTCTTTCCTTTCAATGTATGCCGGTGAATGATTTAATGAAAGGCAGCAAATGATTTAATGATTCAATGATTTAATCAAAGGCAGCAAAAAAAAAAAAACGCTTTTAACAGACTCGAACTGAGTTTGATTTCAGAAGCCGAGAATCAAGTTTGATTACACTTTCTTCGGCAAGAAAACGGTAAAGTAACGACACTTTAAATATACATGTACCAAAAAAACTGAGCAAACAGGTCCAAGTAAAAGAGAGAATAGGTATTAGTTAACCCTTAGCCTGCTAAATGAGTTAATGAAACTTTCAAGCCGTAACAGTAAAAGCCCAAATGTTGCAATTTCACAGTTCTTTTTTTAGGTGAAAAGTATCTCCTTATCGGATAGTGTAGATCCAAGATTATACTACATGTTCTGTGCAGTCTGATCTTATCTCCACTTTCTGCAAAAGGTCCTTGAGTCAAACATAGCAGCATAAGGGTTAAAGTACCCATGTTTAAATAAAACTAAATTCTATCATTTTAAATGTTACAGTAAGTCACACTGGTTAAATTAGTGTGTAAGACTACACAGTACCCTTCTGCTTTCGATTAAAAATCTCAAATTTTGTGACCGATCATAATTATGCTTTACACCCCTTTACTGTGGACGAGTCAATTATTTAAGGTACAATTGTGCTTCAGTGTTTATACGCAGAATTCATTCGTCGTCAAATGGAGTTATGATCAAACCCTATTTGTTTAAACCTTTACAAAATTTTAGACCCAGCCAAATTGAAATCATTTGCGATGCGTTTTTTCTTTGATGGGGTTGAAAACAATGTGGAAAAGGGAGAAAATGCTGGTTACCACCATTTTCTCCTTTTCCCACCATGTTTTCAAAGGGCTTCTTCCTCAGGGTCATTAAAAGTTGCAGTAAAGGGTTAAATACCTCAAACCGTCTGACTGAGCAATATATAATTATGTACATCTTTTGTTGATGGACTCATTACTTAGGAAAAATTGGGGGTGGGTGGTGCATTTAATAACTAAAAGACAATGTAACAAAGTAGCAGAAAGTGTAGATTAAGATCAGACTCCATGTTCTGTGCAGTCTGATCTTAATCTACACTGCCTGCAAAAGCAACAGGTTCCAGCACTTTAACCCAAACAATCCCAAATTTAACGACCCAGAGCAAGGATTCTTTTCAAAAGATTGTGGGAAAAGGAGAAAATGCTAGTAACCAGCATTTTTTCCTTTACCCACAATCGTTTCTGACCTTTCCCAAACAAATCCCATGGCTTGAATTGTACTTAATTGCCAGTCCAAGACTTTGTCATTTGGTAAAACGTTCACACTTTGAGCGCCAGGTGAACCCATTTTAACACTCTCAGCCAGGGAATATGGCCCAAATAATTGCAAACAAGGTTGCTACTGTCTGGACTGTCTCAGCAAAGCAGACAGTGTAGATCAAAGATTAGACTGCATGTTTTATGCAGTCTGATCTTGATCTACACTAGCTGCAATGGCAACTATAGTTGTAAAGGCATTTTAAGGGTTAACTTTTTACCCACGTTCCCAAATTTCAACCTATCCAGAGGAAGATGGCTTTTGAAAACATTCTAGGTAAAGGAGAAAATATGGGTGACAGACAAACCCCAGAATTTGAACCAAGTTTGGTTTTTCATCTGCAAATGCTTTTAAGTTGGCTCAGTCTTAAATTTTGTTGTGTGGTAAAGGGTTAAATGTGCTTAACCTTTGACACTTAACCCTTAAAGCACCTTTCACTAATATAGTTGCCTTTGCGGCCAGTGTAGATCAAGATCAGGCTGCACAAAACGTGCAGCCTGATCTTTGATCTACACTGTCCGCTATGTTAAAACAATATAGGCAAAAGGTAGCCATGAATTTGCAATTATATTGGTTTTATTCTAGAATGAAAATGACCACTGGGTTTATTCGGCGCTTTAAGGGTTAAAACAATGGAAACATTCTATGAGCTTGTATTTATTAATCCCTATCTATGACAAAATTTTATACTCCTTTAGTTTAATTCATTGGCGGACAAACAGTTAACCCATAGGTTGCTAAGCACGACTCGCTGACCTTTTGCAGACAGTGTAGATTAAGATCAGACTGCATAGAACATGCAGTCTGATCTTTGATCTACACCATCCAATTAGGAAATATCTTTTTGCTAAAAATAAGTTCAAGATAACATTATACAGGTTTTTACTATCCATTTTAAAAATTCATTTCACTTATTAAGCAGGACAAGGGTTAAATATGGTTCAAATGGTGGTATTTGTCTTTGAAACAGTGGCAATATTGTATGGTTACCAGCATTTTCTCTTTTTTCCAAAAATGTTTTCCAAAACTTTTTTTTTCCCCCACAGGATCATATAACTCTCAACAAAACAACAAAATTTAGGACTTGTCTAAAATTGACAGCAATTGCCAATGTCATATTAAATATGGCTCAATTTGAAGACATTTGCTCAAGAAATGGTAGAGCTCATTGTGGCAAAAGGGGAAAATGCTGGTTACCAGCATTTTCTCATTTTCCAGTATTGTTTTGAGCAGTTTTAATATAAAGAACCTGAGGAAGACGCCTTTTGAAACATTTTGGTACAAGGAGGAAATGCTGATAATCTACAATTTTCTCCTCTTCACACAATATTTTCTACCCTGTCAGAGGCAAATTCCTTCTTTTGAGCCACATTTAAATTGTCATCGTTAAATTCTTTTCATTTGGACAGGTCCAAAATTTTGTCCTGTGGTGAAAAGTTGAGCCTTAAGCTGCTAATAGTGACCCCAGTAACCTTTTGCGGACAGTGCAGATCAAGATCAGACTGCACAGAATGTGCAGTCTGATCTTTGATCTACACTGTCTGATACAGGATTTTCTTTCTGGTGAAATCAACTTTGAATCAAACCGCAATCTTTGGGCTTTTAGTATTGAGTAGAAATTTGCGTTTCATTTGTTCAGCAGCTTAAGTGTTAAACATATGATGAAATCTGTACCTTCAGGGAGGTGAAAGACCTACGTATTGATGCTTTCCATGAATCTTTTTTACCAGAATAACTAATGTGATGGGGGAGAGTGTAGATCCAAGATCAGACTTACATTCTAGGCAGTGTGATCTGCACCTATACTGTTCGTTAAATTCATTAAGTTGTGTTTACTGCAAAAGGGTTTATCAATAAAACAAATAACAGCAGCCAGGTCATTGAGGAATGAATTCTGCATTTTAACCATTGTTTTTAACATACAGTTTCTGCTTCAGGACTAAGTGGTACTTCCTGCTCGTGCATTTGCCATTCTTCAGAGTTCATGCCATTTCTGTCTCAGCTGAATTCTTTCAGACTTTGTCACTCGCAGATTCCGTCAAAGTTCTGTTTCTGTGTTAACCATCGGCCTGTAACTTATTGTTTTGAAATACAATTATTTTAACCCTTTACCAAATGACAAAATTTCAGACTTGTCCAAATTCAAAGCTTTTGGAGACAACAAAATAATTGTTACTCAAAAATAAAATTCACCTTTGGAAGGAAGAAAATACTTTGGGAAAAGGAGAAAATGCTGGTTACCAGCATTTTCTCCTCTTTTCACAATGTTTTCAAAAGGCTTCTTCCTTAAGGTGTTAAAACTTGGGATTGTTCGGTAAAGGGTAAATATTATGCTTTTACAAGAGTATCCACTTCTTTCAATGCCAGTATAATACATGTACATGTATAGGTCATGCTCCAGGCAAATGCACCATGCTCTGCTAAAAGGGGGTTTAATTCATTTCCTTGATGCTTGATTGATTGTATGGTGTATAATGTTGTGTTCAACATTTTTTCAGATATATCACAGTGGCCAGTCCATCTATCCATACTATCCTGAAGTTTATTTTACCAGTACTATACAAAATATTCTTTCAAAGCCACTGGCTGATTTCCCACATAACCATCATCAAAACATTGGTCAGCAGCGAGAGACATTTCCTTGATGCATTTTACCAAGCAAGTCATCACAATAATTATGGATCTATGAAACCCATTTCGTCTAACAACCAACTGAATAATGAGGTAGGACATGCAGAAAATTTACCAATAGATATTCACAGAGCATGGCCAAAATATTTGTTTTCAGAACGAAAATGATACTAACATAGATCTGATGCCGCCTTTTGGTGCATCTGATCTGTGTCCATACTGTCTAATTTCACAGAAAAGAGGTACAATGGGGACTAGCCCTCTCAGTGCAATAGGCAAAAGGCACAGATCAAGATCAAACAACACAGGAATAGCAGCCTGATCTTGGATCAAGGCCATCCATTTTCTTTAGCCCTTTATCAAACAGTTACAAGTTTTAACCTCCATGAGAATGAAGACTTTTGAAAGTATTGTCGGAAAAGGAGAAAATGATGGTAACTTGCAATTTTCTTCTTTTCACACAGTGCTTTCTGCCCTTCTAAAAAAAATCATATTATTTTAGCCACAATTTAGCTATCATCAGCAACATCTTTAATAAAGTAAAATGTTGTCATTTGGTAAACAGTTAATTAAAGATTAAAGAAAATTAAAATAAAGTAGATCAACTATGGATTGTATTTCCAGCTGTCAAAATTGAGAGAAAAAGAAAGAAAGAGAGAGAAGAAAGAAGGGCTATTTAAAAAAAAAAAATGAAGTCAAAGTATGACATACAGGTGAAAAATTAGATGACATTTAACCCTTTCCCAAACAAGCCCTGGTTTTCACGTGTCTGCAGTACAAGTCTTTTGAAAACACTGTGGGAAAAGGAGAAATTGCTCGTAACGAGCAATTTCTCCTTTTCCCACAGTGTTTTCTACCCTTTTTGAGACCTTTCTGCCATTTTCATCAAATTTAAAATTGTCGTCTGCAAACTCTTTCAATTTGGACCAGTCCAAAATTTGTCGTTTGGGAAAGGGTTAAACTGAATGAGTTCTATGTCAATGTCTTTCTAATACATCAAAGTGTGGGGACTTAATATTACCTGCTCTAGAAAACCACTCATTTTTTTGTAACCACCATGTTTCTGGAAATATTTGGGTTTTTATTCCTGAACATGGAGTAGACCGTAAAACTAGAGCTACACTTGTTTCAGATATTTTTTAACCCTTGGGCTGCTAAGTGTGACTCTTAGTGCATTTGCAGACAGTCTAGAGCAAGATCAACGGCACAAATTGTGCCATCTGATCTTTGATCTAAACTGTCTGATACAGTATTTTACTTTTCAGTGAAATCAACTTTGAAACCGCAATATTTGGGTTTTTACTGCTGATTGGAAATTTTTGTTTCATTTATTTAGCAGCTTAACCCTTTACCACACCGCAATATTTTAAACATTTCCAAATTGAAAGTGGTTACAGACAATTAAATAAACATAACTCAAAAATTAAAAATTGTTTTTTTGAAAAGGATAGAAAACATTGTGGGAAAAGGTTACCAGCATTTTCTCCTTTTCCCACAATATTTTCAAAAGCTGTCATTATCAGGCTCATTAAAAGGCAGCATTGTGTTGTAAAGGGTTAGGGATTAAGTCAAAATTTTGGTACTGTCTTACTAGACCAAGATATGACTCTATGCAATTAATCTGAATACTTTCTGCATAATTCTTTTTTTACCTTTTTGTTTTTGATAAATTCAGTACTGAAATTGCTTTCTTTACCTACAGAAATTTTCTTTTTCACTTGACTTTTTCAAATATTTATGCAAAAAGTATCTCTCATTAAATTCAAGGCATTCTTGATACACTCAATGAATTCCTTTCAAACAAAACATTATTTCCAACTGAGAAGTGGGCTTTTTAAAAGTAGTCTATTTTATAGAAATTTTATTGCACTTGGGACAAACACAGTCCCTTGGAGTCTCTGCTGATTTGCCAAGATGTCAAACCAAGAAAAGAGAAGACATCTGGTACGTGGTAAGCAAATTAGGATTAGACCTGACTTATGGCGGGAGGAGGGGGATGATCTGGTTTGAAGCATTTAACACCTACCACACAAAAAAAAAAATGTAGACTTGTCCAGATTGAAAGCATTTGCAGACAAATATTTCGATGTGGCTCAAATGATGCAATTTTTCTTAGATTGGGTAGGGAAGAAAACATTGTGAGAAAGAGAGGAAGTGCTGGTTACCAGCATTTTCTCTTTTTCCCACAATGTTTTCAAAAGGCTTCTTCCTCAGGGTCGTTGAAAGTCGGCATTGTGTGGTAAAGGGTTAACTTTTTACCACACAATTCCAAGTTTTAACGACACTGAGGAAGACATTGTGGGAAAAGGAGAAAATGCTGGTAACCATCACAAAGTTTTCTTCCCTTCCAAAAACAAATTTCAGCTTTTGAGTCACATTTATTTTGTCATCAGTAAATGCTGCAAGTCGGACAAGTCTTAAATTTTAGTCATTTGTTAAAGTCTTGAACTTCCCCAAAACAAGTTGTAGCAACTTTTTACCAAACAATCCTGAATTTCAATGACCTTGAAAGAGATAGCTTTTGAAAACACTGTGGGAAAAGGATAAAATGCTGGTAACCAGCATTTTATCCTTTTCCCACAATGTTTTCGAACCTATCAAAGACAGAAATCATCATTTGAGCTATATTTATTTTGTTGTCTGCACATGCTTTCAATTTGGTTGAGTTTAAACAACAAAATTAGAAAAGAGTTTAATAGTTTTGCCCTGACTTGGTGATTCTAGAAATGAAACAAAATAATCAAGTATACTGGATATGGTTATATGGTGGAACAAAAACTACAGAACTTGCACTTGCGACCAGTCTGGGTAACAGATTATGGCACCTATTTTCTGATGTTATATCTAGAGTTCCAAACATATGATGACAGGTAATTAACCACAAGATATTATGTTTTGACATTTACAACATGTTATACATCTCCTGCATATAGGTTGGGAAATATTACTGCTGCAAGTTGAACAAGGCTATTTTCCATTGTTTGCACAAAATAGTTTTCTTTCAACAGGTAAACAAGACAAAATGCATATAAATTACATCGTAAACTGTGACTGACTTAATGATGCTTGACACCCAAGGGTTGCCTTTGGGATATAATGGAACATGTGCTTTGTGGAAAGTATTTGAAACTGATGATTCATTAAAAATGTCACACTAAAACCATTGTACTTGGGAAAAATTTGGGTACATTTAGCAGCATAACTTCAGACTGAATCAATCAATTGTGGCAAAACTTTTCATCAACTTTTACATCAATGTGATTTTGGCACAAACTTAATGTAGAAAGACCAAAACTTTTCAGCTGAGTTTGTATTTAAAAAAAGGGGTCTTTTTTTTTTTGGAAAATCACCCAGAAATGGGATGGTAACAAATTGCATGAATAGTGTTTCAGTAATATCATGATGGCCTGTGCACTTTCCATTCATTCCTGGAGCTTTGTTTACCAGTGCTACCCACAACACTCTTTTGAGCCACTGGCTGCTCTCCCACCTAAACATCGTCGAAATATCATCCAGAGTACAGAGAGAGTAATTTATCCTATTGCAATGACTATCATCAGTCTTAGAAATGAGTATGAGCCAGGATTCTATCTCACGACCTCTGCCAAACTGAGCTTGTGGGATACTAAATGAGATGGGTGGGGGGAGCGACTGGTTAAAAATACTGGTATTCAATCTCACGACCCCTGCAGTACCAGGCCTGTAGGTTACTGACTGACCTACAGGGCTTGGTGACATTACTAGGCCTGAGGGTTACTGACTGAGCTAACTGCTCCGCTGGTAAGATACACCTTGCTCAAAACAGTGTAACAAGGTGCAGCCTGCAGGGAGTAGCTTCTGATTTATTGTAGGCAAAGCACCAAAAAAACTGCTGATAAATACCAAACAAAATAGTGTTCAGAAATCTTACCTTTGTCTTTGCAGTGGTTGTCTACTAGAACCTGTCTTGAAGTGAAACTGTATCCCCCCCCCCAGCAACTTGACTAGAGAGCCTGGAGTCCCGCTTAGCTGCCGAAGGGTTATAAACATCATAAGCGGAACGTATTGACAAAAGAAAAATCCAAAACTGTTCAAGACAGGGCTCCGTCTGTTGTTCTGACGGCGTAAAGCTGCCTTAGCCTAACCCATATTCTCCTCGTCACAAGCTAAAATTGTCTTTTGTCTTTGCAATAAGGGTAAACCAAGATCAGCCTGAACGTCCGTGAAGTCCGATCTTAGATAGGAGCAGACAGGCACTTTTAGCGGACCAACATCCGGCTGAATATCCGTGAAGTTTGATCTTCGATAGGGGCAGACAAGCGCTTTGCAGTCTGATCTTTGATCTATATCTACTGCTTGTACAGCGAAAGAAGACAGAATTATCAATTTGGTGCCGAAAGAATTAATTATCTTCCGGTCGTATCACCTTCCCTTGCTCAGGAAATGATAAAACTGAATGTCGAGCAATTTCCTTCTTTCTTGCCATGTAAATGATTTAAAAAATGTATCTGGAGAAGATGGCAATTACTTTTCAGTAACAGGGGATGTCTATCATATTTATTTTTGGAGGAAAAGATAATAGGAGTATGTGGAAAAACACGGGAAACGGACAGAGACTTTCAAATGAAAACAGGACTGCTTCAACTCCAAGAAAGACGTTGAGCCAATGCCTTTGGGTTCTTTTAAGCACAGAATTTACGTCAAAAAATAAAAAATAAACCTTGTAAATTGTGTATAATTCCAATAATTTAAACAATCCATACCTGGAATAGCCGTATTCAATTCCTATTACATAAAAATTCACTTTTAAACACAGAAAAACAGGAGTGCCTATTCCATTTTCAAATGCTGCAGCCGAAAAGAATGAGCATGTGCGTTGATTGGGTATCTGGATCATGTGACTATAAAGCTGTGCGCTGATTGGCTATCTAGACCAGATGATCTGTAGACTATGCGCTGATTAGATACCTGGACCATGTGACCAGTATTATTATGATTAGCCTGGAAGAATAGATTACGTCTGCGCATGTGCAACCTTGAACTAGGCGACAACAGCCTATCAGTTTATAATATAGCCGCGTCATGCTTCTTACTTTTTCTTGTAAACATTCCATATGTGAATTTTAGGCTGGGGAATCGCTTTAACACAATAATTCCTCAACAAAATGAAAAATTAACTTTGTAAATCATGTATAATTCCGATAACATATGGTACCCATAACGAGAAGTCGTTTGTTAATACAAAATAAAGTAAATCCAACTCACAAGCGGAGCAAATTAGCGCTATTTCCATTATGAATTTCCGCGGCTGAAAAAGTATGATTGAATCACGTGATCAGTTAGTATATTTAGATACGCCATGTTTTTGTTGATTAATTTTTGACAGGACTCTGGAGCACACCGTTTATTGCATCAAGCTAATCAATTAAGATATCACAAAAGTGCTGTTAGGGCATTTTCCCACTTATTTATTCCATATGAATATTCCAGCGTGACCGTTCCTTTTTTTTAGTCATGTAATCTATCGAGAAAGTTTGAGAGGGAAAAGATCAAGTAATGTCCCCCAAAATTTCCAATCAAGTAATTGTTTAAAGTATTATTTTTCTCATATATGAGCCATGCTCTGGCAAAAGGGGCTTAATGCATCTCCGTGATGCATGATACCAAGCAAGTCATCACATTATACATCCCTAAAAATCGTTTTTTGTATGACAACCTACTGAATCATGGGGTACGCCGGTCCTTTGACATCCAAAAAAATGACCAAAAGCGAAAAGTTTCGGTCCAGGTCAGTCTGCGCGGACTGCGCAGGCTGACCTGAATCGATAGTTTTTTTTTTTTTTTTTTTAAAGTAAATACACCAAGCACCCTTTCACAGAGCATGGCTCTATATATACTAATACACCGTTTTGATCCTATAGAGAGGAGCATGGAGGACGAAATGAATATCTTCCTAATGGCTTCTCTTCATGATGGGCTACCGGTTACTTTTAGAATAATTTCTTATATGTTACAATAGTTCCCCAACAAAGTGAAAAATAAACAGTAAATCATGAATAATTCCGATACAAGGTATTCACGACTTTCACGTAGAGAAAAACACTAGTTCTGGTATTGTTTAACGCTGTTTGCAACATTATTTCAGTTATATCGCAGCAGCCAGTGTACTTATTCATGCCTGTCTGCTGTTTCTTTTACCAGTACTGCAGTCACTTGCTGCTTTCCCACAAAACCATCATCGAAACAATGATTAGCGGTTAGAGAGAATCCTCGGAAAGAAACTGGCCGAGCCGGGATCGTACCAGCAACCCCCTGTTCTCAAGTTCTGTACACTACCGAGTGAGCTACCGGGGATTGGCCACCAGTTCCAGTAGATAGATTAATGTTTCGAACTTCCGCGGCCGAAAAGAATGACCGAGCCACATGGTCAGCAATGCTACATCTAGACATGCCATTTTTCTTTCAATGGTTGGGAGGACTCAGGTGTATTGTCTTTATTGCATAGTTAGTACATTAGAATATCACTCAGTTCTCTTTGGGAAAAATCAAATGCCTTCTCAGTCCTTTAGCATTTTACCATACGACCCGAAATTTAACGACACTTAGAAAATCAGCCATGCTCTTGCAAAAGTGAGCTTAATGCATCTCAGTGATACATCATACCAAGCAAGATGATCATGCATCAATAAAGTTCATTTTGTCTAAAAAGCAACTTAATCATGATTAGACTGGTCCTTTTAGAGAAAATTGACCATTAGCGAAAAGTTTCGGCCCAGGTCAATCTGCGCTGACTGCGCAGGCTGACCGGCCGGGTAGATATTTTTCGCAGATGCATTAAATCCCCTTTTCACAGAGCATGGCTCAAATATTTTGGTTAGTGGCACTTTCTCCATTTCCTATGATATTTTCCACATTTTCTAAGGTAAAAGCCTACCACTTAAGTCACATTTTTCCTACGCTTTAACCCCTTACCACACATTCGCGTGTTTTAATGACCCAGAGGAAGAAGGTTTATGAAAACAATGTGGGAAAAGGAGTAAATACATGTAACGAGCACCTTTGGAGCCACTTTCAACTTCCAAATTTGAGCCGGTTTTGATTTGCTGTCTGCAAACGCTTTAAATTTGGATAAGGTCAAAATTCTGTCGTTTGGTAAAGAGTAGAATTCGGGCACTTCTTTAAGTCTTTCGTTTGGTAAAGAGTTAGAAAAAAAATGGGGGAATGGAAGAGTATTAAAATAACTGACCCTTTGTTTTGGTGTCATATATGGAAATTGATTGATTGATTGATTGATCGGTAGGTCGGTCAGTTGATTGTGTTTTACGCCGCTTTCAACATTTTTCCAGTCATATCACAGCAACAGCTCTAATATTCATCAATGTTCAGAGTTTCACAAGAACCCAGCGCTTCAAGTAAGGCTAGAACCCGGAGTTGAAATTTTGTAAATTGCATTTGTCATTTGAAGGAGGAAGGTTGTGTTAAAATGCCGTACATTCAGTACTTGTAAAGAGATCTGTTTATTCGATGGTATGCTGATGTCAAAGACCGTATTCAAGAGGCATTCTAGATTTGAATCTTAATCTTATTCCACCGTTAGAAAGTAACGCAATTTCTGATAGATATTTTGGTATAGCCTAGCGAAAATTAAAATACTTCCAAATTCAGAAAAATCTTGATAATTAGAGAACGCTCTTAACCATTAATCTGCTTTAGCGCGACTCAAAGACCTTTTGAGGACAGTGTAGATTAAGATCAGAGTGCAAAGAACTTGTAGTCTGATCTGGGATCTACACTGTCCGATAAGGAGACATTTCTACCCCCAAAATAATTTTGAAATAGCTACCTTTGGATTTTCACTATCGACTGGAATTATCATTTAAATTATTCAACGGGATAAGGGTTAAAGAATGATTGGTGAATACAGTAGAATACGGGCCAGAACACAAGTCAGCGAGTTCCTCATCATGCACAACATGAAAGATAAGCAGTGGGTGTCCGTGGTCGTGAGGTAGTGCGTCAGCCTCGCAACCATTAGGTCCCAAGTTCGATTCGCGGGCGCGGGTGTCAACTTTGGGACCGTTAACCCTTAGGCTGCTAAGCGCGACTCACAATAAGTTTACTTTTCATTTAAATTGAGCATGTTTTCATTTGAACAGTAGCATCAGATAGCGAACGGTCTAGATCCAAGACCAGACTGCATGTTTTTTGTGGTCTGATCTTAATCTACACCGTCCGCGGATGATACGAAGATCGATAACAGACTGCCAGTTTAATCATGTCAATGCGGTGTCAGATTAACTCTACCAAACAAGAAAAATGCAGAGTTGTCAAAATTGAAAGCATTTGCAGACGACAAAATGAATGTTGCTCAAATAATGATTTTTTCTTTTCCCTCAATGTGCTGAATACCTTTCTTCATCAGGTTTGTAATTTTGTGGTAAAGGGTTAATTCAATGCGGAGTCATATTAATTTACGATACGTTTTATGTACGAAACAACCGGAAGTTGTGACTTGTTTAGTACGAATATAACTGATTACGAAAAAGGGTAATGTCGAACGACTGTGAGCCACGAGTCGCTGATATGATTAATGCTGCAATCATGCAAGTGGAACTGTCCTCATCTTGATGAATATGGCAGAAAAATGCATCGATCTAAAATCCGATCTTGATAAAGCGAAGAAAGTTTACAGGTAAAGCAGGAAAACGACAATATTGTGTTACAGATATCCGGATATTCCATAAGTCCGGACTTTCGTAGTTTCGATTTCATAAAGCGCCATAACCCTGTCTTTGACAGTGGAAATCAATGCCATTTGGATGAGATGCAAAGCCCTTTACCATACAGTTTCTTAGAATTAACAGAATCCTCCCAAAGGACTAATTCTTTTGTCCGTTCTAATGGACAATCTTAACTTTGAAAGGTTACAAGCACTGCAGGAAAAGCAAAAATGCGGGTAATCTTACTAGCAAATGTTCATTTTCCAGCGATCGCCAATATTTTTCAAGGCCTTCTCCCGAATATGAGTAAAAACTTGATTATTTGGTAAAGTTTTTAGGCTGCACAATAGTACTAGTCTACAAAAATATGGGCTTGTCGAAATTTAAAGCATTTTTAGACAACGACTTTAATTTGGCTCATTACACACAAGCTCAAATGATTGGATTGGCATTTTGAAGGTTAAGAAACATTGTTGTAAAAGGAGAATATGCCTGTTACCAGAGTGAATTTTCTCTTTCTTCCACAATGTTTTCAAAAAGTTTATTTCCCAATCTTGTGGAAACTGGGGACTGAATAATGAAGAGTTAAACAAATTTTTATTTTAGCTGTGTATTGGAGCTGTTACTTTTATGCTGACTTAACCCTTTACTACACAATCCCAACTTTTAACGACCCTGAGAAAGAAGCCTTTTGAAAACATGGGATCCAGCATTTTCTCCTTTTCCCACAATGTTTTCTACCCTTTTGAAGTCAGGTTTCATCATTTTAGCCAAAGTTTATTTGTCGTCTACAACAGTTTTGAATTTAGACAAGTGTAAAACTTTGTCATTTGGTAAAGAGTTAATTTTTATTACAGAGCAGCTGTTGATGCTGTCCGCAAACTTGATGAAGGGTTGAAGAAGAAAAAAGCTTACAGAGAAGTATTTCACCAGGATGCTGTTGGTCTACGATATAAGTAAATTAGTTTTTGATATTGCTATCGACATTTCTCAAGAAATTGAAAGTATAGTTCATGATTTTGACAGAAACATCTCAAGTCAATCAATTGTGTTAAATGATGATTTTCAGAATCTTTTTATATCTTTCAGTTCTCATTTAATTTTTAGCTCCACTGGCCGAAGGCCAGCGAGCTATTGTCATGGCGTTGTGTCCGTCGTGCGTCCGTCCGTCCGTCCGTTCGTCCGTGCGTGCGTCCGTAAACTTTTTCTTTAAAAAACTTCTCCTCAGAAACTATTGACTGGATTTTTACCAAATTTCACAGGAATGTTCCTTTGGTGGTCCTCTTTCAAATTCCTTCAAATAATTGTGTTCCATGAAGAATTCTGGTTGCCATGGCAACCAAAGTAAAAAACCTTTAAAAATCTTCTCCTCCCAAACCGCTATTTGGATAGCATTATTATTTTGCAGGAATGTTCCTTAGATACAGGTTTACAGAATTCCTTTAAAAAAAAATGATCTGTCAAAAAACATGGCTTTTATGGGAGACTCATTTTCCTTTTATGGTATAAAGTAAAATCTTTGAAAAATTTCTTCTCTAAAACTATTCATTGGATTTCATTGTTGTTTTGCAGGTAAGTTCCTATGGTGGTTGTCTGCCAAATTGTTTCTATGGTGGTTGTATACCAAATTCCTTTTAAAAAAATGATACACCTAAAACCACATTTTTTTATAGACAAGGCTTATATTTCAAAAAAATGTTCTTCTCCAAAACTATTTATTGTGTTAGTTTTATCGACTAACAAAGAAAAAGGAAGAAAATTGGATTGACTTGACCTAGTCAGGGCTGTCCTATTTAAGCCCACACATTTTCCTTGGTATTAAGATCACAATTTACTCCAATGATATGCTATTAGTTAGTACTAGTAATGAAATATCACTGGCCATAAATAAGATAAAAGCTTGAGCACCTTTCACAACTTGAGCTTTTCAATTTTGCCTTATTACTAAGCCTGAGTAACCATGCCAAGATAAAAAAGAAAAAGTATTTTAATAACAAAACCCCCATGTTGTAGCTACTTTATAGTCCTTTTGATATAGAACAAGAGAACCTCTGCACTTTTATTAGTTCTGGTAAAGGTTTGTTGACCTACTAATGAGTAAATGCAGAGTGGACAGAGAAGGGGTGTAAATCCTGGTGACCTGGTACACAGTGGGACAGGGCTTTACATTTGTGATAAGGCATTAATGTTACCCAGTCAAACTGATCCCACAACTTCAGTACACCAGAATTAATCTGTGCCCTGGAGCAGGATATTTGATTTATGTAAATGCATTTGTAGACCATTTTGTGTTGTTTGCCACAGAAGACATTCTAACTGTGAAAAGTTGATTATTAGGGATTAGGTGTTCATTGTATGCCAGCATATTTCATTCTATCTGGTGTATTGATGTAAGTTGATCTATATTGCTATAACATTCATTCATTTGCCCTCCTAGCTGTTCTTTTAGATTACCCCTTTACCACACAATCACAACTTTTAACGACCCTGAGAAAGACATATTTTCTATATTTTGATGTTTCCCCACCCAAAATGGTTTGTGAAAGGACCTGTTGCAGACAACATATCTTCAAATTAGTAAGACATATATAAAAAAGGATAGAAATTATTGTGGGAAACTAAGAAAATGCTGGTTACCATTTTTTTCTTCTTTTCTCACAAGTTTTTTCCATACCTTTTTTCTTTAGTGAGCTAAAATGCAGGATTGAATGGTAATTGTTAAAAACTTCTTTTCGCCATTATAAAAAATATATCAGGCCTGTGGAGCGATACAGGCGCTCAAGCGCCTCTAGTTATGTTAATGATGATGTTACTTACACATCAATATCCTTATTTATGCAAAAACTCAGCAGAGTGAATCACACTGAACATTTTTATTCACACAAAGAATGTTGTTACTTGTGGGGTATATAATTATGCAGACATACCTCTCTTTGCTTTCAAAAGGGTAAAAGCAGTTATTGCATCATCATTGGTTTCTAAATCTATCTTTTGAAGGCAAGAAAAAGTCTGGTTGATATGTTACAGGATAACCCTGTTATTAAGATGTGGAATAAACTTATCAGTGTTTTTATGAAATACATGTACTTAAAAAAAGAATCACCATTTTGAATGAGACTGTGGTTAACATCTTACTAGGCTTAGAATATGACACTCATTGACAGTTATAATTCAGCCAATAAGATTATGAATAATAACCAAATCACTTTAAAAATAACAATGACAAACTTACACATCAAATTAGTTGGATTGTATCAGCCAAACGCCTTCAATTATGATCGCTTCACTTTTAAAGTGTGGCCCAACTTGTGCATTTCCATGGGCCAGAGACCTAGATCATGCAATGTCTGATCTGGGTTTAGTTTCCTTTAGTGTGTGTCTTCGTCATTCAAAGAAATAATGAACATAAGTGATTATTTCATACTGATAATTCTTTAACCTAGATTGGTGTAATCAAGATCAGGTATTTTGGTGTGTATATATCAGACATAGAGTGTTAAATTGATTGTTCTCCACATCAATCCATGATCATTGTATGAGTATATTAACAACATTGTTCTTCTCAATCATGGTTAATACTATTAAAATCAAGTTTTCTGTAAAAATAAAATCCTGCATACTTATATCATTTATCGGAACTCAATGATAATAATAGAAAATATATATGGACCTAGCTCTGTGAAAAGGGGGCTTAATGCATCTGCAAAAAAGTATCAACCCATGTCAGTGTGTGCAGTCCGCGCAGGCTGACCTGGGCCAAAATTTTTGGCTATTGGTCAATTTTGTGTATATCAAGGGACCAATCTGCCTCATGACACAGTTGGTTTATGGATCCATTATTATGAGATATCCTGCTTGCTATAATGCATTACGGAGATGTATTAAGCCCCCTTTTGCCAGAGCATGGCTCATATTTTGGTATTTCGACATTTTGATAGTATTTCTGTGATTCGTCGGACGGCTTATAAAATATCTTTTTTAACTTCAATTTGAACCTAAAGGATAGTTAAATGTTACTTTTTCATTGGTGTTAGTAGTGATACTTTTTTAAACAAATGTTATGAAAACTGTGCAATAGCATTTCTAATTGCTTTCATGGGCAATTAGAACTGCTGTAACATAGTTTTCTCCAGACATATCCATTCCTGGAAATACTGGGGCTTGAACTCAGGGGGTTGAAGGTTGAACCCCCAGCTGTGCAGATTTCTTACTGAGTACTGATGGTAATCATTGTGACAGAGTTCATTCCTGTCCTTAGTTACTGCTGATCATTGTTTCAACGATGGTTAAGTGGGAGAGCTCCCAGAAGCTTTGGAAGAATATTGTGTAAAGTATTGGTAAAAGAAACTCCAGAAAAGCATGGATAGGTGCACTGGCAGCCATTATTTGACTGAAAAAATGTTGAAAATGATGTTAAACTCTTAGTCTCTATACAAAGAAACCAAGCAATATAGGTTCTTTGAATTATCCACTGAATTTGAATTTTTGCATGTTTGAATAATTAAGTTACTCAGATTACTCTATATCTATTTATCACAGACTGAAAGAGTATTGTGAAAGGTTACTATTCTACAACCCTCTGTACTATGGAAGGAAAGCAGAGGAAGTGTTATGGAGAAAAGTGTTTTATGATATCATCCAGCTGATCAAGAAAAATAGAAGGGTATGTATGGAACAGTTCTGAGACATAACCTCGCAAGGCAGGGATTGAACCAAGGACCGCAAAGTCCCAAGATGAATGCTCTACCAAGTGGCTACAAAAGCTAGCTCTATCACAAGGCAGTATAAATTTCCCCTTATACAAACACAGGCTATATATTTATCTATCTTGTTCGTACATCTTATGTGATAAATAGAATCTTACATTCGTGTTATGTATTATCATTTTTATCAAACTCGCTGACTAAAAACTCATAGACTAAAATGTATTTGATGCTCTCCAAGGCTCGCGTCACACATTTTTAGTCCACTCGTTTGATAAAAATGATAATACATAAACGCTCATGTAAGATCCTCTATGTATATAAATGTCATTATGGTGGCAAAGCATAATTATTGTCACAATGTTTTAAGAAGCAGCCTGCGGTAGGAGAGAAGAGCTTTTTGCATCTATATGTGTTGACTTCTTGTCTAACAATCACATGTTTAAACAACCCTGATGCAAAAAGCTTAAAACATAGTAGAAAAAGAAGAGAATGCTTGTAATCAGCTTTTTCTCCTTCTCCCACTCAGTGTTTTCTACCCTTTCAGAGACAAATATCATTACTTGAGCCCTATAACTTGATGTGTGTAAATGCTTTCGATTTTGACAAGTATAAAATTATGTTGTTTTGTAAAGACCTAAAGGGTTATACCTATCATACAAGTTATATTAACCCTTTACTACATGACAAAATTTTAGACCCGTTCAAATCGATTTTTCTCTAAAAGGGTAGAAAACATTGTAGGAAAAGGAGAAAATGTTGGTTACCAGCATTTCATCTTTTTCCCCACAATGTTTAGAAAGGCTTCTTCCTCAGGGTTGTTGAAAGTAGGCATTGTGAGGTAAAGGGTTAATGGATTCTTTTTCCAGCATGTCCGACCTGGTAGCTCCCTTGAAACAGCCTACAGAACACATTTATCATCAGCATCTGGCTACTACTACCATCTCTTGTTTAGACTACAGAAAGACTTTAATTTAAAATTGGAGAATAAGATTGACTTCCATTTGTTACCTGATAACAATCCAGGTTTGTTTTTGTCATACATTTAGTTTTTTTTTTTATCTTAAGATTAGATTTAGAAAAGTATTAAATGGATAAAAGGCTCCTGAGCTAGGACCATAACTGTTCAGTATTTAACCTACATAGGGCTCCTGGTTGGTAAGATTTTGTATAGCTCAACTGACCACAAAATGCTCAAGGTGAGCTTTTGTGATCCTTTTGTCTGTCATGCATTGTCCAGGAATCAAAAATTATATTTCTAGAGACTACATTTTCTATCCAATACTCTTGAAACCTGGTCACAATAGTTTTCTTGATATTATCTTTGTCAAGTTCGAATTCAGGTCACATTGAGTCAAGAGTAGGTCACTAGAACAAATCTTAAAAACTTTTTTGCACTCTAGAGGCCAATTTTTTGTTTGATACTCATGAAACTTGGTCAGAATATTTGTCTGGATAGCTGCTTAATCAAATTCAAAATTGGGTCAAAAAGTAGGGATTGGGGCAAATCTTAGAAAGACCTTTTTTTGCACTCTAGAGGCTGCATTTTCAGTCAAATACTCTTGAAAATTTGTCAGAATATTTATTTTGATGACATCTTAGGCAAGTTTGCATTTAGGTCACTACAAGTAAAAAAGTAGGTCACTGAAGCAAATCTTAGAAAAACCTTGTGTGCACTATAGAGGCCACATTTCAGTCCAGTACTCCTGAAATTTAGTCAGAATGTTTAATTTGATAACATCTCAGACACGTTAAAAATTAGGTCATGTTTTGTCAAAAAGAGGTCACAAACACTTGTATGTTTTACATCATCACAACCAGGATCTCCTCAGCTTTATCAATTCTAGATGACTTTACTCAGGTGAGCACTTAGGACCAATAACCCTCATGTATTCATTCTAATAGGGGCTCCCCTATCCGTAAAATAGGTTGGAAGATATGTATACATATGCACTGTTTTTATAAACAACAGATTTTATACTTTGTCCTTATTACAAGCACTTGCAGGAGGCAATGCAAATGTTACTAAAATGAATAAATTTGCCTTCAAACTGTAGAAAACTCTCTTGGAAAAGGAGAAAGTGCACTTTCTCCTTTTCAATAATTTTTTCAAAAGCCTTATTCCTCAAGGAGATTAAAACTCAAGATTGTTGGGTAAAGAACTAATTGACAAGAGAAACAGTCATTGATTTTGATGAACAAAAAATATGTTATATCATTTGGAAGGAAAAACATTTGAGGAACATCAACTCTTTACCACATGACAAAAGTATAGAGATATCCAAATTCAAAGCATTTGCAGACAACAATACAAATGTAGCTCAAATGATCAAACTTGTCTTCAATATGGTAGAAAACATTGTGGGAAAAGGAGAAAATGCTAGTTACCAGCATTTTCTCCTTTTCCAACCATGTTTTCTTAGGTTTGATAAAGCTGGGAATTGTGTGGTAAAGGGTGAAGGATGTAATTATGCTTTTTGCTTGTGCAGTCCAATGTCATGCTTTATTATTGCTCTATTTATTATAGGTCGCCATGGCAAGAGTGGTAAAAAGAAGGATGTGACTCATGGTGTACAGGAATGGGCCATCAAAGCTGTACATAGATGTCTCTTATACCTGGGTGATATTGGTATGCTTCAATGTTTTTGTTTTTCTCTAGACAATACAGGCAGGTTTTTATTGGTTGATTATTATTTCTACTGGCTGAAGGCCAGTAGAGAAACAAAGAAGGAAACATTGTGGAAAACTGGAAAAATCACTCACTGAGAATTTCTCATTTTGTGTTGATGTTTTCAGAAGCTGCAAAGGTTTCAAAAGGAGCTTGCATGGGGAAATGACATACTTTAAAAAAAGTGCTACAAGGAATAGTTGAATATCCTAAATCACTAGTATGTATATCTCAAAATTTTACAAAAGTTTGTTTCTACATTACCAGCTCGCTACCAGCAAGATTTTGATAATGGACTAAGTGCTGCCACAGCAGAAAGATTTTACCAACAAGCTTTAATACTGTCTCCTGAAATAGGTATGTATTGCATCACAGATAATTAAAAATACTGAATTATTTTCTTTTGTTTTTTTAACATACTGTATTGTTATTGTTTCTTTTTTAACACGCCTGGGAGCAGTACATTTTCTGAAAGTGGGGGCAATAAATAGAGGTAAAACGACATGGAATATTCAGAGGACCAACATAACATTACTGTTCAGGTTTTAGGCAATGCCAACTGTGAAGGGATCGCTATTCCAGAAACCCACTGTATTTAATGCAGAATATTGATTTTACCGCTTATCATGATTCATAGGGAATTTAAATTGTATTCACGATTAATATGTGACACTGGTCTTCTATATTTTTACTTTCTTAAAGTTTTTCCAAGTTAATTGACAAACTGCGTGTTAGCGGAAGTTTAATATGCTGTCAGAAGTGTATGTATATTTGGATAGTCAGGTATTAGTGACATCAATTTGTCAAGTAATTAGGATTATGTTGGTGCCTTAAGTGTATTCCAGCTGATTTATTTCAACCATCCATGGATTTGCCCATCTGATAAGCCCATTTTCAGTTAGAAAAATGTCAGGGGAACATTAATTAGAAGGGGGGGTTTCTATAAGGGACATTACCATAAGCTATTTTGAGTGCATCCCTTTTTATAAAAATTATAGCAGCATATCTGATTGCTCGTGCTGCACTTTTGCTGGAGAAAAGCTTACTTCACATCTATATGTAGACTAAGTTGGAAGCATGTAGAATTTTCAACATGATCTGTAAATACTGGTAATTTTTAAAAACATCTTGTTCCAATTCTTACTCAAACTACTGAGTTGATAATGGTTATAGTAAAATAGTAAGATATCTTTACAAAAGTCCAGTTTGTACACAACCATAGAGAACTGCTTTACTGTGGGAATGTGGCAGAATGATACAAGTATAAGCCAGCCAGGTTTTGCCATTGTAGATATGATGAGTGAATAAATCAAAAAACTATGAAATACATGTATGATTGAAGGCTTAAAACTATGAAATTAAATGATGGATATTTGGAATGATGAAAATTTAAAGTGAATACAAGAAATAAGGAAGATTGGTAAGGAAATGATTTAAGCTTGGAAGATTGCTACTCCATTTTAGAAGTTTTGTATGTTGAAATGTGTGGTCTTCCTTAATAGATGAGCCATGCTTTGTGAAAATGGGGCTTAATGCATCTGCGAAAAGTATTAACCCAGGTCAGCCCGCGCAGGCTGACCTGAGGCAAAACTTTCTGCTATTGGTCGATTTTCTGTATGTCCAAGGATCAGTCTACCTCATGATTAAGTCATTTGTTAAAGAAACTGGTTTTTATGGATCCATAATTATGTAATGGCTTGATTGGTATAATGCATCAGGGAGATGCATTAAACCCCCTTTGTCAGAGCATGTCTCTGATGTATTTTAATCTTTACCACACAATCCTAAGTTCTAACGACCCATAAGAAGACGGCTCTTTGAAAAAATAGTTGGAAAAGGAGAAAATGCTGGTAACCAGCATCTTCTCCATTTCCCACCATATTTTCTACCCTATCAAAGAGAAATTTCATCGTTTAACACATCAATATTGTCGTCTGCAATTGCTTTCATTTTGGACAAGTCTACATTTTTGTTGTGTGGTAAAGAGTTAAGTCTAAATCTTTTATAGGTATGCCTCATAACCAGCTGGGAACTCTTGCCTCATCAAGATATTTCTATTGTGAAGCGGCCTATCATTACATTAGATGGTATGTGTTATTCATGGCTACATTTCAAATCTAAATTATTTGCGACTGTAGATAACTTTTTCATTTGTTAGCTCACCTGAGCACGAAGTGCTCGAGGTGAGCTATTGTGATCGGTCAGTGTCCTTCGTCCGTCTGTCCGTCCATCCGTTCACAATTACAAAAAAAAATCTTCTCCTCCTAAACTAATCCTTAGGTCATGCTCTTTCAAAACACTTCAAAGAATTGAAATCAGTGGAGAACTCTGGTTGCCATGGCAACCGAATGAAAAAACTTAAAAAATCTTCTTCTCCAAAACCGTAAGGCCTAGAGCCTTCATATTTGGTATGTAGTATTGTCTAATGGCCCTCTACCAAAATACTTCAGATTATGGCCCTAGTATGGAAATTGGCCCTATGTTGTGGGGGTTCTCGGATTTCACAGATTTTAGAGATAAAGAAGGAAATCTTTAAAAATCTTCTTGTCCCAAACTGTAAGGGCTAGAGCTTTCATATATGGCATGTAGCATCATCTAGTGACCCTCTACCAAAATACTTCAAATTATGGCCCTGGTGTTAAAAATTGGCCCCATGTTGTGGGGTCTCAGATTTCACATAGAGATAAAGAAGGAAATCTTTAAAAATCTTCTTGTCCCAAACCATAAGGGCTAGAGCTTTCATATTTGGCATGTAACATCATCTAGTGGCCCTCTATGAAAATACTTCAAATTATGGCCCTAGTGTGGAAAATGGCCCTATGTTGTGGGTTCTTGGATTTCACATAGAGATAAAGAAGGAAATCTATAAAAATCTTCTTGTCTCAAACCGTAAGGGCTAGAGCTTTCATATATGGCATGTAGTATCATCTAGTGGCCCTCTACAAAAATACTTCAAATAATGGCCGTAGTGTGGAAATTGGCCCTATGTTGTGGGGTCTCCGATTTCACATAGAGATAAAGAAGGAAATCTTTAAAAATCTTCTTGTCCCAAACCTTAAGGGCTAGAGCTTTCATATTTGGCATGTAGCATCATCTAGTGGCCCTCTACTAAAACACTTAAAATTATGGCCCTGGTGTGAAAATTAGCCATATTTTGTTGGTCTCGGATTTGACATAGAGAGAAAGAGGGAAATCTTTAAAAATCTTCTTGTCCCAAACCGTAAGGGCTAGAGCTTTCATATTTGGCATGTAGCATTATGGTGTTGAGTCTTCTTGCAAGTGGTTGTGGGAAAGAAGTTGATCACCATTATATCTTGAAAAGAGTCAACTCAGTACTGATCTGCTAAAATATTAATTAATTTCTTGAGCATCTCTGCAACAATTACAGTAAACTTTGCTTATTACTGCTATTGCTTAATACGATATATTGCTTATAATGACATTTATCCCTTGGTCCCAACAGGGTCTCTTTTTATAAGAATATACATCAGTTAAAACAATATTCTGATAAAACGATATGATTTCTTCGGTCCCCAGAGTATCATATGGATGAATCATTTTCAAAACTAAAACATTCCAGCAAAAAACAAGATGCAAGTGGCCATAACAATGACAGCTGAGTTGCATTTCAGGTGAGCGATTTAGGACCATCATGGTCCTCTTGTTTTTATCTATTAAACTTAACTTAACCTTTATCAAACATTTCTATGTTTCAATGATCCTGGGAGGAGGGGGGAGGACTTTGGAAAAGATCTTGGGAAAAGAAGAAAATGCTGGTAATCAGTATTTTTTTTTCTTTTACCACAATGTTTTGTGTCTTATCAAAAACAAATCTGTTTATTTAAGAGACATTTTACTCATCATTTGCACATATTTTCAAAATGGATTAGGCTAAAATTTTGTTGTTTGGTAAAGAGTTGATCTTGATTGCCCCATTTTCACATTGATAAAATTGAAATGGTCGGCTGCAAAATTTATCTACAATAATGCAGGAACTCTCAATTTTAGATTGACATAGTGTCCGGCTTGGCCTAGCAGTAAACTGTAGGACTCATGGCCTGGAGGCCCCAGGTTTAAGTCTCTCTGAATCCACTGGTTTTTTTGTAGGAGTGTCCTTCAGAGCCCTAGCCTAGTTCTGGTGGAATCCATGAATCGCATGAATATGTGAGCTGTCACCGTGATATGACTGAAATATTGTTGAAAGTGACATAAAAAGCCATTCAATCAATCAGTCAATCAATAAGTTGACATAATAAGGTTTTAATTCTAAGTTCTTCGGTGTCAGACATGAGGGAGTGAATATATATATATAGCTAATATAAAGCTAAAAGCTAATACTGACATCAGTCAAGAATAGCTATGGCTAATTTTTAGCTCCACTGGCCGAAGGCCAGCGGGCTTATGTCATGGCCCGGTGTCCGTCGTGCGTCCGTCCGTCCGTGTGTGCGTGCGTGCGTCCGTGCGTTAACTTTTATTTCAAACATCTTCTTCTCTGAAACTACCCATCCAATTTTCATGAAACTTAACAGAAATGATCCTGCCATGGTCCTCTTCAGACTTTCTTGAAAGAATTTGATTCCTTCAAAAACTCTGGTTGCCATGGCAACAAAACTGAAAAATATTGGAAATCTTTAAAAATCTTCTTGTCTGAAACCATAAGGCATAGGTCTACCAAATTTGGCATGTAGCTTTATGTAGTAGACCTGTATCATGTTTCTTGAAATTATAGCCCTGGGGTCAAAATTGGCTCTGCCCCAGGGGTCACAAGTTTTACATAGGCTTATATAGAGAAAACTTTAAAAATCTTCTTGTCTGAAACCATAAGGCATAGGGCTACCAAATTTGGCATGTAGCTTTATGTAGTAGACCTTTATCATGTTTCTTGAAATTATAGCCCTGGGGTCAAAATTGGTTCTGCCCCAGGGGTCACAAGTTTTACAAAGGCTTATATAGAGAAAACTTTAAAAATCTTCTTGTCTGAAACCATAAGGCATAGGGCTACCAGATTTGGCATGTAGCTTTATGTAGTAGACCTCTATCATGTTTCTTGAAATTATAGCTCTGGGGTCAAAATTGGTTCTGCCCCAGGGGTCACAAGTTTTACATAGGCTTATATAGAGAAAACTTTAAAAATCTTCCCGTACCTAGCCATAAGGCCTAGAGCTACCAAATTTTGCATTTAGCTTGATCTAGTTGGGGTCTACCAAAAGTGCCCAAAGTATAGTCCTGGGGTCAATTTTGCCTCATGCTTGGGGGGGGGGGGGGGGGGGGGGTTCATAAGATTTACATGGGCTTACATAGGGAAAACTTTTAAATCTTGGTGTACATAGCCATAAGGCTTAAGCTACCAAATTTTGCATAATTATAGCATTATCTAGTGGACAATTACAAAGAGGGCCCAAGTTACAACCCTAGGATCAAGTTTGGCCCTGCACCAGGGGTCACAAGTTTTACATGGGTTTATGGAGTGAAAAGTTCAGAAACCATCTTGTTACTAGCCATAAGGCCAAAAACTCCCAAATTTGGCATGTTATTCATCTAGTACACATATTCCCCATTTAGTCCGACTGTAGCCCTGGGGTCAAAGTTTTATAAGGGCTTATATAGTGAAGACTTTTCTTCATGGTTTATATTTATAAGCCAGTGGAGCGATACAGGGCCATCATGGCCCTCTTGTGACAGATGTCGAGAGATTTTTTCCTTTTGCTAGGTGTTGTATAATTCATATGTTGTTTAACAGGTGTACTCAAAATATTGCAAAATGCAATTTCGTTGGACTTCAAGCAGGCAGAAGATCCATGATTTATGGAAACTATTCTTTTCTCAAGAACAGTTCAGGGGGCAAATTTAGTAAAGTAAACTTAAGGAGAACGGAGAAACATGACTTCTATGTTTGATCATTCAACAGGTTTTAGAAAGCATTTACTCTGAATATTTTCTCTACCTATAGTATTTACCTATAACTTTTCACCTTATTTCAGTATAGCATGTGAAACACCTTTTGACGGGGCAGATGGAAACCTCGTTCGGCTGTTTGAGAAGAACCAGAAACGTTTCCATGATCTAAAACAGGAGTCAGGAAAGCAAGCAATCAACCCAGAAGAGCAGTGGTAGGACTGCTTCGATCATTAAGTGTTTCTGTGCAAACTATATGAGCATCATCTGGAATAAGGGGGCATAATGTATCTCCATGATGCATTATACCAAGCAAGTCATCACAGTATTTTAGATCCATAAAATCTGTTTTGCATAACAACCTACCGAATCATGAAGTACACTAGTCCTTCGACATGCAGAAAATTGACCAAAAACAAAAGTATCAACCCAGGTCAGCCTGCGCAGACTATGCAGGCTGAACTGAGTGGGTACTTTTTGCAAATGCATTAAGCTCCCATTTCACAGAGCATGGCTCATGTAAATTTGACCTCTTTCAGTAGCTAAAAATACAATTCACTGGAACTCAGAAAGTTTTTTTTTTGTCTTACAGACTTTAATAAAGAAGCAGATACGGTGGATCTTTGCAGTCTGATCTTGATCTATGCTATCTGCAAAGCACCAGTTTTTCACCTGAAAGGGTTAATTATTTGCATGCATAGAGCAAGGTACGGTGCGTTTTTTTTTTGTTTTTTTTGGCAGTGTAGGTCAAAATCATTACCCGAAAATATGCAGGTTCACATGTTATATGACCTTGAGAAATAAGTTAAGCTTGACTGAGCCAACGTTTACCATATTCTGAAGTACAGTTTTGACTCTACAGTTGAAAAATGCCCTGCCACAGGTATAGTGGGAATTCATGCTTTCATACAGACCTGTACATTGAGATATTAAGTCTGAAGGTGGAAGAACAATACTATTTTGCTTATTCCTAGAACTACTATATTAGATGAGAGTCAAACAAGATACACTTAATCCTTTATCAAAACAATCCAAAATTTAATGCTCCTGAAAAAAGGCTTTAGTAAATGATGCTGGAAATGGAGAAAATTTCGGTAAACAGCCTTTTGTACTATTCCCAAAATGTTTTGTACCCTTTCAAACACTACTTTCATCATTTGAGCCACATTTAAAATGTCATCTGCCATTGCTTCAAGTTGGGACAAGTCTAGAATTTTGTTGTCTGATAAAGAGTTAATATGTTTTAAACTTTGTTTCTTGTAAAGTACGGGACATTCTTGGAATGAAAAAGTAAATATGTTCTGGTGTCGATACATGTTTTTGAACAATGTATTTGGATTTTGTCTATAGATATACCACTGTCTTGTAAAAAATCATGACACAAATTTTATTGATTTGAAAAAATATTATGGGAAATGAAACAATTGCCTGTAGCAACAAATTATCCATTTTCCTGTGTTTTCAAAAGCTGACCCCTGCAGGGATGGTAACCTGTGCTTAACCCCTTCCCACACAATCGCGAGTTTTAACAACCCTGACAGAAAAGATTTTTAAAAACATTGTGGGAAAAAGAGACAATGCTGGTAACCAGCATTTTCTCCGTTTCCCGCAATGTTTCCTTACCTTCAAGATACAAATTCCATTATTTGGGCCACATTTAATTTGTCATCTGCAAATGCTTCCAATTTGGACTAGTCAAAAATTTTGTCTTTTGGTAAAGGGTTAATGACAGTAATGGACATTCTGGGTCAGTACAAAAGATGCAGATACTGCAAATTCAATTTTTTTTTTTTATTTATTTTTTTTTTTTTTTTATTATTATCTGGCAAAGCAGCAGACAGTCCATTTCCAAGATCAGTCTGCATATTCTGTATAGTCTGATCTTGATCTACACTGTCTGCAAAAACAACCAAATCCAGGTTTGGCACTTAAAGAGTTAAAAAGGATATCTGCACTGTTATTGGGTTATTGAAATATATAAAGTGTGGTAGATCTACAGAATTTTACCACACAATCTAGAGTTTTAATGACTCTGCAAGAGAAGTCTTTCGATAACACTGTGGGAAAAGGAGAAAATGCATTCAGTTTGGACATGGAAATTTAAATGTAGTTTAGTAAAAGTGAATATGTTTGTTTAAATATAGTTTAGTAAAAAGTTAACCCTTATCCTGATAAAATAGTGAAATAAGAATTTCCAAACAGATTGTAAAAACGGAATAATGCTAATTCAGACTTATTTTTAGCCAATTAGGAAATAAAAAATCTCCTTATTGGACGGTGTAGATCCAAGATCAGACTGCATGTTCTGTGCAGTCTGATCTTGGATCTACACTGTCCACAAAAGGTCAGTGAGTCGCGCTTAGCACTGTAAGGGTTAATATGTTTTATTACTTATTTTTCCAGTTACCAAGATTTGAAGGGCTTCTTCGTGAAATTTCTAAATCTCCTCAGAATTTTCTATGATACATCTAACCAGTAAGTTTTCTTGTAGTGGCTCTCTCATTTTTGCAATAATTTGTTAACAACCATCATAGATGAAGTGGTAAATGCACAGTTTAATCCCTGCAAGCCATATAATTGAGCCATGCTCTGGCAAAAGGGGGCTTAATGCTTCTCTGTGATCCATGATACCAAGCAGCTGATCACATAATTATTGATCTATAAAACCATTTTGTCTAACAACCGACTCTCAAGGTAGACTGATCCTTTGACATATAGAAAATTGACAAATGGCAGAAAGTTTTGGCCCAGGTTTGGGTCGATATTTCTTGCAGATCCATTAAGCCCCCTTTTCACAGAGCATGACTCAATTATATTTGTGCCTTTTACCATCTGTTTGCATTCTTTTACTTTTTACTATGTTTTGAAAGGAGAACATAGATTTTTATGATAATTATGGCCATTATGAATATACTATGTGTACTTTGTGAATGGCATATAATTATGAGGTAAACCTAAACATGCTCAAGATGTTTGACCTATGAAGGTCTGAAACAAACTGTCCTGCAGAAGACTGAAAACAGTGTTTTAAAGTGTAGATAATCAACAGGAATGAAGGTAAAATACGTTAAGATGTATAGAAACAGTGTGGCAATTTGAGAAATTGCTTATTCTCATGTTTACTACATACTACTTTTTGTCACAGCCCTTAACCTCAAAATTTTGTATGATACATTAGGCAACAGGTTCTCTCAAGCATAAACCAAAATTTCATTCCGGTTTTACAAAATTGAAAATAATTTTAAATTTGTTCATATGTACTCAGGCAAACTGGTACAGACAAATTATGGTTCTCTGTGTTTACTTAGTGTTTTATATCTGGTCTGGAATCTAGAACCTTATAGCAAAAAGCTTTGAAGGTTTCTCTCCTTACAACACTTCAACCCTTAGAGTACAGAATAAATCCATTAGAGAGTTCAGAATGTAACCCAACTAATTCCACTTTCAAGGTTGCTCTTGTCCATGTCTCAGCAATGTGCACTGTGTAGATCTAAGACCAGTCTGTCTCTTTATTCAGTCTGATCTTGTTCTGCAAAACCAAAAGCAACTGGAGTAAATGTGTTGAAAGTGATATGACCCTTTACCAAACAATGAAATTTTAGACTGATCCAGATTGAAAGCATTTGCAGATGACATAATCTTGTGGACAAGGAAGAAATGGTGGCTACCAGCATTTTCTCCTTTTCTTAGAAGGTTTTTAAAGGCTTTTCCTCAGGGTCATTGAAACTTGGGATTGTGTGGTTGAGGGTTAAAGCATTTAGATTTCGCTCCTGATTTCCAAAAGTAGCAGAGATTTAAATTTGTATAACATACGTAAATGAGCAATGTCGTGAAGCTTCTTTTATGTTTTATTTTCCATAGAATTGATAGTCAAGAAATCCAGGAATGTTGCCAGTCAACACTACAAAGCTTTAACCAGTGCATGTTTTATGAGCCAGTAGCCTATTGTGATGATACATCAGAGGACAACTTGCAATTCATGGAGGATGATGTTGTGTTCAAAATTGTTGTCATATGTATGGCTACCATCTATATTCTTCAAAAGAAAGGTTAAATTTTTCTGTTTTCCATGAATTGATCAAATGTCTAATTTTGAACTATTCAGGATATTCCTTGCCACAAATAAATTCCTTCACGTCGCAAATTTTTGCCATTTTGTGTTTTGGAAATTTGCCAAGGCCAGGTCTACAAGGTTTAACTCTTTACCAGATGACAAAATTTTAGCCTGACCCAAATTGAAAGCATTTGCAGACGACATGAAATGTCAGTCAAAACATAAAGTATGTCTTTCATAAGGTAGAAAACATTGTGGGAAAAGGAGAAAATGCTGGTTACCAGCATCTTCTTCTTGTACCACAATGTTTTCAAAAGCCGCCTGTCTCAGGGGCGTTAAAAGTTGGCCTTGTGCAGTAAAGGGTTAAGTAGACCTTTACCAAACGATCATAACCACAGGGAAGAACCCTTTTGACATCACATCATTGCAAAGGAGAAAATGCTGCTAATGTTTATACTTTACACACATCTTTGCTACCCTGTCAGAGATATATCCCATTGTTGACGTTATATGCTTGCCATATGGGCAAGTCTAAAAACTTGTCATCTTTTTAAGACTTAGATAAAGCTGATTTTCTGATACATGCACCTGTTATGCACGCTTATGTCAAAAGCATGTCAAAGACATTTGAGGCATGTTCTGTGAAAAAAATATTTAATGTATCTCCGTGATGCAAGATTCCGTGGAAGTATTCACAGTATTATGGATCCATAAAATCCAGTTTGCCTAACAATCAAATGAATCTTGAGGTAAACTAGTCCTTTGTTATACATAAAATTGACCAATAGCAAAAGGTTTCAGCACAGGTCAGACTGCGCAGGCTAACCTGGGTCGATACTTTTTTTGCAGATGCATTAAGCTCCCTTTTCCTAGAGCATGACTCATTTGTTTGTGTACTTTAGGTTCTAAAAAGGTAACAGCAGTGACAGCCTTCCTTCTAGCTTTATTTTCTCACATTTTGAATCATGTTGTCATCAGACTTCAGGCAGCTTTATATGAAAAAGAAAATCCAAACAAGATCTTGCAGTCAAAGAATCACATGTTTGGTAAGAGTTATGTGACATTTATCATTTTATGTAATTTAATTTTAATTGACCATGCTTTTTTAAGCCTTGTCCTGCTAAATAAGTTAAATAAAACTTTCAAACCGTTAGTAAAAAAAAAAAAAAAAAAATAATGATATTTCAAACTTACTTTTGGGAGATATCTCCTTATCGGACAGCGTTGGTCCAAGAGCAGACTGCATGTTTTGTGCAGTTTGATCTTGATCTACACGAATGGTCAATGAGTTGCACCTAGCAGCTTAACAATCAGTCCTAACTTTTCATGACTTTGATGAAGAAGGCTTTTGATTGCACTGTGGGGAAAGGAAAAAATTCTGTGCAGTCCGATCTTAATCTACACTTTCTGCAAAAGGGCACTGAGTCACGCTAAGCAGCCTAAGGGTTCATATTTCACAAATATGGATCCAGGATCAGACTGCAGATTCTGTTTATTTTGAGCTTGATCGATGTTTGTGAAAACAACTTAAATTCTGGTTGCAATGATATAGAAATAAAGTTGTTTTTTAATGTAATGTGATTTCTTTTGAGACAGCAAGCCAATAATGTGATTTTATCATGGTAATGAGCAGGTAGACATGTATTAAAGATACATCCTTACAGCCAGAGAGAAAAAAACACTGTTAAAATTTGATAGGTTGTAGAATTGTTCAGAATTAGTCAACTGTGTAAACATAGAAAAATTACCAATATATTTAGTTTAAGTGATGAATACATATATTGGAAATCTTTGATTTAAAACCTCCAGAAAATGAAGTCTGTCATAATCTATGCAACCTTGCAACCGTCACAGTCAACATTTGGCATGAAGATACAAGAATGATTATAGTTCGATAAAATAAAGATGAAATAGGTTAAAAACTGGCTGAAAACAATTATAGTTGTATTTTTAACCAGTATACAACTGAGTGGCAGCTTATCAGTTGACCATGTCAAAACAATTCCTCTGCCACAAGGATTTGAAATACCTCTGACCTCCCACACCGTTGGCAGACACCTTAATAGCTAGGCCATGGAGACTGTATGATTTAAATGGAATGAGATTTTGTTATCGTTTGTTTTCAGAGACATGTAACGGGGAGGATTCAGAAAGTGACAGAAGCTCAACAACTACAGAGGCCTCTATGAAGAATGGACACATTGGTGAATTAGATATTAACACTGGTGATGGACACTCTACAGTGACTGCCAAAGATAGAAACTCAGAAAAACCAAAGGTGAGCAGAGTTTGTTTCAGAATTTTGGCTCCACATGGCTGCCCTCTCTGGTGAGACTTAGGACTCTTATCAAAGTTTTGTGGTCTTTTGAAATAATGAAGATAGGCATGAATTCAATTTGTTTAGTAATTTAACCCTTGTACTGCTAAATAAGTTACATAAATTTTTCAAGCCGATAGTAAAAACCTGAATAATGCTATTTCAAACCTATTTTTGGAGAAAAATATCTCCTTATCGGACAGTGCAGATTAGTTCTGTGCCGTCTGATCTAGATCTAAACTGTCCGCAAAAGGTCAGTGAGTCATGCTTATCAGCCTAAGGGTTAATTATGCAGATGTTGTGGTGTATGCTGTTTTATAGTAATAAAATTGAATTTAGGAATTGAAGATTCTCTCAAGAAAAATAGCATAGACATATTATTGTTTTACTTTAATGGTCTTTCAGAAAAGGAGATCACGCAAACGTATAAGACGAAGACCCAGAAATTTAAGCGATGACTCTGACTTGTCTGAGCTGTCAGATTTAAGTGAAGGTAGGATAATGTTTCTGAATATGTCAGAGAAAGGTGATCGTAATGTGTAAAGCAGAAACCACAATGTTGACATGTATTAAGAAAGGCACTGCAGACACAGCACCCCTTTCATAAGTGTGTTGTGTCACTCACTGCTAACTGACATTATTACCAAGATACCAAGACATTTGAGCCATGCTTTGGCAAAAGGGGGCCTAATGTATCTCCGTGATGCATGATATCAAGCAAGTCATCACATGATCATGGATCCACAAAATCCATTTTGTCTGACAAGTGACTCGATCATGGGATAAACTGGTCCTTTAGAAAATCAACCACTAGCAAAATGTTTTGGCCCAGGTCAGCCAGCATGGACTGCACAGTCTGACCTTGGTCGATACCTATTGCAGATGTATTAAGCCCCCTTTGCACAGAGCGTGGCCGACTTGTATTGATGTATCTATTCCAAGTTTTTCTATTGTATTATATAAAACGCATCCATGAAGTGTCATAGTGTCTATTCTAGAAACTGAAAATGAGCATGAATCCAGCAGTCATGCATCCTAGAATAGACACTGGTGGCTTTGGTTGAAAAGTCTTAAAACTTTCTTGCTATTAAGTCTTTATCACATGACAAAATGTAGACTAGTCCAGATTGAAAGCATTCGCAGATGACATTTTGAATGTAGCTCAAAACATAACATTTGTCTCTTAAAGGGTAGAAAAAATTGTGGGAAAAGAAGAAAATGCTAGTTACCAGCATTTTCTTCTTTTCCCACAATGTTTTCAAAAGGCTTCTTTCTCGGGGTCATTAATAGTCGGGATTGTGTGGTAATGGGTTAAACTAGTAAAAGCACTTTATGTATACTTTGCAAAATCCCCACATAAGAACTTGTATGCAAAACTTATTTATGTTATGTTAATACCTAACCCTTAACTTAAACAGTCCTAACTTTTAAAGACCCTGAGGAGGAAAAGTTCCAAAAAACATCGTGAAAAAAGAAGAAAATTATGGTAACCAGCATTTTTTTCCTCTTCCCACAATGTTTTCTACCTTTCCAAAAACAAATCAAAATTTTGAAGTCACATTTGTCTTGTCATCTGCAAATGTTGTAAATTTGAACAAGTCTAAAATTTTGTTGTTTGGTAAAGAGCTAACAATTGCTAGAAAAGAATTTAAGTAATTTTATAGGCTTGTGTAAAGACTGAAGTATAAAAATCAAAATGAATGATATAGTAGGAGAAATCTGAAAGTAAAGTGTAAAATGCATTCATAATTTATTTTCTACATAGGTGAAAATGAAATAAATGATCAGTTTATGTCGGATGAGTCTGAAGATGAACCACTGGGGTTTTATGATGATTCTGATTCGGACATGTCAGATTCCCTTATGAAAAGTCAAGAAATGGAGCCGGGTTTTGCAGCCAATCCTGATGCAGACACGGCTGAATCCAACATTGATAGCTCAAATTTCCTTCCACAAAAGTCCGATTTTGTTTCACCGCTTTTTCCTAACTCTGACCCTAGTAAAATATGGTCAGACTCTACCAGATATGACAGCCTGGCAAGTTTTTCATCGGAGTTGTTTTCAAGTTCAGTGCCATTTTTGGGAGGGAATTTTAAACTATCGCAGCAGAATGAAGGATTTGACAATGATGTGATCCAAGGTACCAAACAAGTTTCAGTGCCTCCGGGGTTTGCACAGTCGTCAGAGGCAAGGCATGTGGAGGAAATATCGCAGAAACTTGCTAACTTTGTGATTGAGACAGACACAGAGGCATCTGTCACTGCTACTGAAGTAGGTAGGTTAAAAATACATTATTTGTGTAGTTTTACAGACACAATCTTAGTAACCATTTACCAAAGATTCCTATGTTTTGAAAAATTGTGGGAAAATGAGAAAATGCAGGTCACCAGCATTCCCTCTTCCCCAACTGTTTTTTTTTTACCTTTTCGAAAACAAATTCCATAATTTGAGCTACACTTATATTGTTGTCTGCAAATGCTTTTAATGCCTTCCAGTTCAGCAAGTCTGAATTAATGTCACATAGAAAATAGTTTTGGAGGTAATTTGACATAGTTTTCTGCATAACTTTTAGTGAAGAACTTAACCCTTTCCCAAACAAGCCCTGGTTTTCATGTGTCTGCAGTACAAGTCTTTTGAAAACACTGTGGGAAAAGGAGAAATTGCTCGTAACAAGCAATTTCTCCTTTTCCCACAGTGTTTTCTACCCTTTTTGAGACCTTTCTGCCATTTTCATCAAATTTAAAATTGTCGTCTGCAAACTCTTTCAATTTGGACCAGTCCAAAATTTGTCGTTTGGGAAAGGGTTAAGTGTTGTTTGCCTTTTTATACCTCCATGATGCTTCTTCTCTAGCTACAGCTATCATAGAAATATTGTAATAGCCTTGTCATTCGTTGAGTCTGTGTCTGAGTCATTATCATGTAAAAACTTTCCTCATATCACTGTGAAACTTTCCTCATATCACTGTGAAACTTTCCTCATATCACTGTGAAATCTGATGATTTTCACTTCAAACTCAGGCTTGTTGTTAATTACCCTGAACTATTTTTAGCACAGTTATGCCTATTTTTTGACAGAATTTTCTTTGAAAAATACCTGTAGCCAAATGTTGGCACCTGCATTTTAGTGCTCTTGTTCGTATTTGACAGTATGTGAGTTGATTATCAGCTACTTACAAACTTTAAATTGAGGTTTGACTTTGTGTCTGTTTTTAATTGAGAGACACCTTGTAAGTCTTACTTGTACACATAAGTGTTGATTTGTTATGGATTAAACCTTTACCTCACAATCCCAAGGTTTAATGGCTCTTAGCAAAAGACCTTTTGAAAACATTGTGGGAAAAGGAGAAAATGCAGGTAACCAGCATTTTCTCCTCCCCCCTCTAATGTTTTCCACCCTCCTGAAAGTGAATTATTCTTTTTCAGTTGACACTTTGTTGTTGTCTGCAAAAGCTTTCAGTTTAGACTAGTCATTTGGTAAAGAGCTAATACAGTTATATCTTTTACAGAAATCACTACAGAAGCAGATGATAACAGCAGTGATGAGAATGACAAAATCGGGTAATACTGTCTTAGTTAGTCATTGTTTACTTGAAATTCTTGTATCACCCACTGCTTACAGAGAGAGAGTTCATACTGGGTTAACCCTTGACGACACAATCCTGACTTTTAACGGCCCTGAAGAAGGAAGCGTTTGAAAACATTGTGGGACAAGGAGAAAATGCTGGTAACCAGCATTTTCTCCTTGTCCCATAATAATTTCTACCCAGTCAGAAACACAAGTCATCTTTTTAGCTTCGTCTAATTTGTCTTCTGCAAATGCTTTACCTTGGAGTAAAAAAGTTTGGCGTTTGGTTAAAAGATCAAGTACATACCAGCTTCACACCATCCATCTGTCAATCCAACCAAGTATGATTTTCATTAATTAACCCTTAGGCTGCTTAGCTTGACTCTGATCTTTTGCGGACAGTGTAGATTAAGATCAGAATGTGGAGTCTGATCTTCAATCTTTACTGTCTGATAGGAGATATCTATCCCCACAAAATACTTTTGAAATAGCAAAATTTGGGTTTTAACTATCAGCTTGAAAGTTTCATTTCACTTATCAACCCTTTCCCAAACAACAAATTTTGGACTGGTCCAAAATGAAAGAGTTTGCAGACGACAATTTTAAATTTGATGAAAATGGCAGAAAGTTATCAAACAGGGTAGAAAACACTGTGGGAAAAGGAGAAATTGCTTGTTACGAGCAATTTCTCCTTTTCCCACAGTGTTTTCAAAAGACTTGTACTGCAGACACGTGAAAACCAGGGCTTGTTTGGGAAAGGGTTAAGCAGGATAAGGGTCAAGTTAAATATTAGAGGCCTTATGCATAGGATTGTTGAACTTCATTTATGCACTGAACATGAAACTAAGGAAGTTGAGTTGCCTTTAAAGGTGAAGTATCCTTAAAACATTTTACAAGGTCACAGGCTTTTTCCACTTCATCTTATTTCCTCCTGAAATAATTTTGAAGACTTTTTCTGGAGGGGTGTTAAAACTTTTGGTATGGAAAATCAACACAATATAATAAATGAATACATTTAGAAATGTTGTCGGAAAGGAACATTGGCCCCTTTTCCTACAATGTGCTTCCATATTTGAGCTGTGCTTTGTGAAAAGGGGCTTTAATGCATCTGCAAGTAGTATGGACACAGGAGCAGTCCATGCAAGCTGATCTGAGTTGAAGCCCATTGCTTCTGGCAAATTTTTTGTATGCCTTTTCTACCTCAGGATTCAGCTGGTTCACATCTCATAACTCTCCCCCAACTATTGCTCCTCTGTATCAGTTGTTCTAATTTGTCTGGAAATAGCATGCATGTTAACCCTTTCCCAAACAAGCCCTGGTTTTCACGTGTCTGCAGTACAAGTCTTTTGAAAACACTGTGGGAAAAGGAGAAATTGCTCGTAACGAGCAATTTCTCCTTTTCCCACAGTGTTTTCTACCCTTTTTGAGACCTTTCTGCCATTTTCATCAAATTTAAAATTGTCGTCTGCAAACTCTTTCAATTTGGACCAGTCCAAAATTTGTCGTTTGGGAAAGGGTTAATGCTTTACCAGAATAATATTGAAAGCATTTGCAGACAAAGACTTGAAGTATCTCACATTATTGAATCTTTGATAGGGTACAAAACACTGTTGGAAAAGGGGAAATTACTGGTTGTCAGTATTTTTTCCTTTTCCAACAATGTTTGGGAAAGCTTTCTTCCATAGGGTCTTGCAAACATGGGATTGTTTGGTTAAGGGTTAACCATTTACCACACAAGCCCGAGTTTTAACAATCCTAAGAAAGAAGTCTTTTGAAAATGTTGTGGGAAAAGGAGAAAATGGTGGTAATCATAGGATAGTTTGGTAAAGGTCTACTTAACCCTTTACCGCACAATGCCGCCTTTTAACGATCCTGAGAAAGAAGGCTTTTGAAAAGATTGTGGGAAAAGGAGAAAATGCTGGTAACCAGCATTTTCTCCATTTCCCACAATGTTTTCTACTCTTTCCAACACAAGTTTTAGTTTTCTAGTCACATTTATTTTGTCTTCTGCAAATTCTTTCAATTTGGACTTAAAGTGCCAAATAAATCCAATGGGCATTTTAAGTCTAGAATAAGATGAAGATAATCGTAATTTTGTGGTTGCATTTTGTCTGTACTCTTTTGCAAAGCGGACAGTGTAGATCAGTGTAGTAGTGAAAGGCGTTTTATGGGTTAATTGTCTCCTAATTTAGGTCATCCTTAGAGGAGAAAGAAGCATTTCATCAACAAAACGTGATAGATGTGATTCAGGGAGAAGGTCTGATGCCTGTGATTAAAGTTATGAGTGACTGGATGAAATCTCACTCAAATGTCATCATGACATGTGCACAGGTAGATTGTTTGAATACCTCTCGACAGTAAAGAGCCATTGTAACTCTTGTGCTACCCACTTAAATACTTTTAACTTAGGAGATTCTGATCTTACTGAAGATAGTTTTGGTCATTGTGAAAAGCAGATGTTGTAGATCCAAGATCAAATTGCATCTTCTGTACTGTCTTATCTTGATATACACCATCCATGAAAGCTTTTGGAAGTCGCTACTCTTTAGTGAAGGAGCTAAGCCTTAGACTCCCAAAAGGTAGATTGGTTTTATCTCTGTATTTAGCAACATCTGGTGGCCCATTCAGGAAGATATTAGAATTTTGTACCTGGTATGAATGAATCAACCGTGTCATCAAATTTTGTTTTATATACTCAGGCTGGTGACATAGCACCATCATGGTTCTCATATAACAACATGTATATTCAAGCATAGCTTTGATTGGTCAGTTAGAATGTCATTTTCAGTTGATGTTTAAGCTGAATTGTGATGAATTTTGATAAGCAGGGCATTACAAATGGCTCTTGATCTTTTTATGGTGTAACTCATCAATACAACACTTCATATTCCTTTGGTTCCCAGCTTTGGAAAACATTGTGAAAAAGAGTAATTGCTATTAACATGTAGTTGCTTTTTTTCTCACCGTGCTTTTGTGAAAAATAGATTTTTCTTCTTTCCTTCAAATGATTGCCTTTTAACCCTGAACCACACAATTGCAACTCTTAAGGACCCTAAAGAAGGAAACTTTTGAAAACATTGTGGTAACCAGCATTTTCTCCATTTCCCACAGTGTTTTCTATCCTTCCCAACACAAATTTCAGTTTTTGAGTCACATTTATTTAGTCACCTTCAAATGCTTTGTTATTTGGACGGGTATAAGATTTTGTCGTTTGGTAAAGAGTTAAGAACATGCAGTTTGTAGCAAGTTGTGGAAAGTCTAAAAAAATAACTTGACCAGTAATAAGTTTAGCATATTCAGAATACTTCCATGAAATACTTACTTTAATTTCAGAGTTCCCAATCAGTTTGGTGCAGGTTATCTATACTTTTGAATTTTCTACCTCATGAATCAGTCTATTTACAGCATGGTAAGTGCTTGGCACAGTATTTTTATACTAACTACAACTACACAATGATAGTTGGGTATGCTGGTATCAGGTTGTCTGTCCATCTGACCTTTGTCAATTTGTTCATAGATATGAATTTCTATATTATTTTCTTTCTACAGGGTTCAATGATTTTGGCTGAAATTACCTTTCTACCAATTGGCACTTGTGAACCTGCAATTTTCATTATGATTGGTCAGCTATTTCAGTTTTTTTTTTTTTTCTGATCCACTGAAAATTTTCCTGATCCAGTAACCATTTTTCTGATCCAGTAACCATTTTACTGATCCAGTGACAAGGCAACTGGTCGAGGGGTATTTCTTGGTCTGTGTTAGTTCTTTAACTCTTTACCACACGAGCAAAGTATAGACTTGTCCAAACTGAAAGCATTTTCTGACGATAAGTTACATGTACATGTAGCTCAAATGATGGAATTGGTCTTTGATATGATACAAAACGTGGGAAAAGGAGAAAATGCTGGTTTCTAGCATTTTCTTCTTTCCCCACAATGTTTTCAAAAGGCCTCTTCACTAGGGTTGTTGAAACTCGATATTGTGTGGTAAAGGCTTAGTGTAGGTTTGTTAAAAACTTTCAAAAATGACACAAAAGGACATACATTGCAAAGAGAGAAAATTACTGTATTTCAACAGTGTGGAAAAGATCTTAGAAAAATGAGCTATTCCTTGTAACAAACTGTTATTTCTGCTTTTCCTTCAATTTTTTTTCCAAGCTATTGACAGCTGGAGAATAAATAAAGAAAAAGTCAAAATCTTTAAGGAGAAGGCTTAACTGATAACATTAACTGTCTTTCAATGAGACATGTATATTGTTCCTCTCTGTCAGATGTAAACAAGTTAGTTATGTTACGAATGTACAGGATGAGAAGCCAGTTTGTTCGTAACTAAATAACATAAGCTTTTAACTTTCAACTAACCGAATATCCATGCAGTAAAACCTATGCAGTATTTATTTTTGATATAAGACGGATATTTATAGTATAAGAATGAATTGTCCGCGGGTAAATATCATGTTTTATGACCTAGTCAACATCATTGATGACATCATTTATTACAGCTAATCCATATCCCACCAAATGGATCTATTTCACTTGAAATAACGTACATATGTTTTACGTCTTTTTCACGATGAGTGAAAATAGGATGTTAAAAGATAAATGGAATACATACTTAATGTTGTTGTATATAAAGAATATCTAACTCTGTTGTGAGAATTGATAACTGTCTCACCAAAGCTCGACAATTATCAAATCTCCCAACCTCTTTAGATATTTTGATATTCGACAACACTGTGTGCATATTCCAAATATCCAAAATAAGGTGCCCAAAATGATATTTTGAGTTTATAAAGGTCAAGTTTGCATGTAAATTTTAGAGCAACTAAGTGAAATGGCTTGTTTGCTAAAATCTTACAACTGTTGTTACTGCTGTAAAAAAAATAGGTATACTGACTCTGAACTTAATGTAGGCCTGTTACAAAATGATGGCTTCTGAAGTGAATGAGTGGTAAAATAGATAGAAGGTTTACTTTCTGTGTTTGTCTATGTTTTACCAGACAACAAAATTTTAGACTTCTTGTATTTCAAAGCATTTACAGAGGACAAATTATGTGTAGATCAAATGAAGGGTTTCATCTTTGAAAGAGCAGAAAAAATTGTGGATAAAGGAGAAAATGATGGTTACCAGCATTTTCTCTTTTCCCCACAATGTTTTCAAAAGCACTTATTCTCGGTATCAGTAAATTCAAGGTTGTCTAGTATAGGGTGAACTCTTAATAGATCAGTAGTTGAGAGTAATGAAATGGATAAATCATTTTAAAATATCATGTAGATCAGTGCTGGTTACCAGAGCTCAAGCAAATAATTGAAGACATGAACAGCGCAAAATGGAGCCAGAAAATTTACCTAAGAGAAGACATGCATCTGATGAAGTTTCCACCGCTTAAAGAAGTCCATGAGTCCTTGAATGTGAAAATGTGTGTGAGACTGACTGAGCTACAAGAGGTTTGTACGTCTATATCATTACTGCAACATTAAAGATGTTTCAAACAGAAAATTTATGAAATACTATAAAGTTCATCAAATGATGCTGTTAATGGTTTTAAGCAAAACATCAAGTGATTGCTGATGGTTTTAACTCTTCACCACACAATCCCGACTTTTGACAACCCTGTGAAAGAAGCCGTTTGAAAACATTGTGAGAAAAGGAGAAAATGCTGGTAAACAGCATTTTCTCCTTTTCCCACAATGTTTTCTACCCTTCCCAAAACAAATTTCAATTTTTCAATCATATTTATTTTGTTGTCTGCAGATGCTTTCAATTTGGACCAGTCTAAAATTTTGTCGTTTGGTAAAGAGTTAAACAAAACAAAATAAAAAAGAACTTGCTGGAAGTTTTTTTTTTTTTTTTTTTTTTTTATGATGTCCTGTTTGATTACTTTTCAGAGCTGAATTAAATTGTAAGTTTTTTTGGGGGCTTGGTTATATAAAAGAGGTAGTTGTTTCAAATTCATCACATGTTTGGCCAGAATGTCTGACAAATATAAAACAGTATGGATTGCACATTCTTTGCAGTCTGATATATGGATCTGCTCTGTCCACAAAAGTGCCTTTAATTAGCTCCTTATGGCATAAAGGGATTTAATCATTAACCCTTTATCCTGTCACCTCCTATAAATTCCGTCGTATAACAGAGGGTCATATAAACTAGGTGATATACGGTCACTTGACCACTTGACTAGGTTTATTATGTCAGTTGGTCACGGGATCAAGGTTTATTAGGCTAGTTGGTCATGTGACCAGCCGGAACTCATTTTTAGGTACCGCGATACGAAATCAATATTTTAAAGTAAAATTATCGGTTAAAATTCAATGCACATATTGATTTTTCTTATTATTTAAAGTAAAACAGAATTCTTCGCCACAACATTCTTCCGAGGTTTTACGTCACGTTTATGACGTAGTCAATATAATTTATGACATCATTATTGCAGCTGCATACCCAAAGCGCTTTACACAGTTCGCCATTTGTGTGTTTATTTCATAGTGAGAAAGATGTCAATACGTGCCTTAATTTCGAGCAAAATATTCTATTTAGTCGGATTTAGGATTGTTTACAGATTAGAAACAGGATAAACGGAATAGTGTCATGGATTGGGGAATTAGACAGTAACATAGTGCCTTTGATTCCAGGAAAGTTTGTCAGGCTCGGCTTCGGAATTTTATGGTATCAGTACCATAAGATATTGAATAAGAGGTACTGTCTTTATATCAATGTTTGTTTTTTGTTTTGTTTTGTTCTTTCAGAGTGCGTGACAGGATAAATAGAATAGATGGTTGGTGTCTTGGATGGTTTTAGTTTATTGGGCTCGGCTCCGGAATTTATCCGGTTCGCCTTCGGCTCACCAGATAAATTCCTCCGCCTTGCCCAATAAACTTAACCCATCCAAGACACCAACCATCTATTCTCTATTTACCAGACAAAAAAATTTTAGTCTTGTCCAAATTGAAAGCATTTGCAGACGACAATTTCAATCAGGCTCAAATGGTACAAATTTTTTTTTGATGGGTAGAAAACATTGTGGGGAAAGGAGAGAATGCTGGTTATCAGCATTTTCTCCTTTTCCCACAGTGTTTTCTAAAGGCTTCTTTTCCAGGGTCATTAAAAGGCAGTATTGTGCAGTAAAGGCTTAGCCAATCATAGTACCTATGATAGCTTAATTTTTTTATTTACAGAGTTTTCTACGGACATGTTGTTTACGCAAGTTTGGTTATTTCCTGTCAAACTTGGAAGGTCTCCAGTTTTGTTTTAATGAAGAGAAAGGTTTGTTTATTGGTCCTACCCAGCCCACAACTGAGGATGATAACGAGGAGATTGCTATGGAGAAAATGGCAAGTCCTTATCACATTGTCTACTTTTATTAACTGAGTATTATATTTGCAGCTTTACTTGCTTTTGTGAACAGTGTAGCCTCAAGATCACACCACACAGAATGTGCAGTCTAATTTTTTATTTATACTGTTTAATATTTTACTATAAACTTTTACAGAAATACTATTAAAATTGCAAGAATTGAATATTTTCTACTGATAGTGTTCAAATTTAGGTAGATAAGAATACCTTGAGAAAAATTATAGAACTTCATTATGGACTGCTCTCAGAATGAAAGACATAGAAAAATATATTTAGGCCATGCTGTATGAAAAAGGGGGCTTAATGTATCTACAAAAAGTATTGACTCGGGTCAGCCTATGCAGTCAGTGCAAGCTGATCTTGGTCAAAACATTTTGCTCTTTGCAAATTCTCTATATGTCCAAGTACAATTTTATGTCCTGATCCAGGTGGTTGTTTGACAAAAGAATTTTATGGATCCATAATTATGTGATGTCTTGCTTTGGTAAATGAATCATGGAGATGCATGAAACCCCTTTTACCAGAGCATGGCTCATTTCTTGGAATATAAGATTAAGACACCTTTCATTTTTGAAAACCAAAATTTGATTTTGTTATTTGTAGAGATGTCAATTTTGAAATTCACTTGGTTTTACATCTAACATCTGAATAGTTAATGCTTGTGTCTATTTTAAGGTGGATGCAGAAAGTCGAAGGAATCAGCTGATGAGAGATATGGCTCAGCTGAGATTGCAGGTATGTTTTGAGACTCAACCTCCATTAAAAAACTTGATTTAGAACTCATTAGGCATTTTTACTTGCATAAGTATGTTCCATTACATCAGTAACATTTATTGAAGTATCCTGATCTTGATATGTTTTGATAATGAAGAATTTTACTGTATGTATGATTAGTTTGAAACCTTTGGTTCACTATTTGGTCTGTAGCACAAGAATTCGCTCTACTGAGGTTACATTGTTTAGGTACTTGCCTTCCATCACACACACAGCATTATCATTGTATCCTTAAACCCACTGTACTTTACAAGTTCAGTCTTTTAACCCTTTACCACACAATCCTGACTTTTAACGACCCTGAGAAAGAGGCCTTTTGAAAACATTCTGGAAAAAGGAGAAAATGCTGGTAACCAGCATTTTCTCCTTTTCCCACCATGTTTTCTACCCTTCCCAAAACAAATTTCATTTTTTGAGTCAGATTTCATTTTTTTCATCTGGAATTGCTTTCAATTTGAACTGGCCTAAAATTTTGTTGTTTGGTAAAGAGTTAAGACATACCTCTGGCAAACTGTCTTGCAGCAGAACATACATGAGAAAGTTGCAGCAGAAGTAGAATTTGCTTGTTAGCGGCAAGTTAGCATATCCTTGTTTATTAACTCTTAACCACTTAGTCCCGAGTTTTAAAGACTCAGAAGAAGAGAACATAGCTCCGCCTTTTCTCCTTTTCCCACAATGTTTTCCACTCTTTCACGGCCAAATCTCATAATTCCAGCCACACTTAAATTGTCATCTGCAAATGCCATCATTTTGGATGACTCCAAATTTTTGTTGTTTTGTAAGTAGTTAAACCACAATTTTTGTTGATTTTCTATATTTTACAATGATGATTTTATTGTTTAGCCATACTCTGTGAAAAGGAGGCTTAATGCATTTGCGAAAAATATCAACCCATGTCAGCCTGCGCCATCTGTGCAGGCTGACATGGGCCAAAACTTTTCGCTATATCTAAATTTTATGCATGTTGGGGGATAATTCTACCTCATGATTCAGTCGGTTATTTGACCAAATGGGTTTTATGGATCCATAAATAGGTGATGTCTTGCCTGGTATAATTCATTACAGAGATGCATTAAGCCCCCTTTTGGCAGAGCATGGCTCGATCCTATCTGAAATTTGTTTCAGGAATTAATGAATTAACCCTCTACCAGACAATCACATGTTCATGTTTGGGAAAAAAGATAAAATGCCAGCATTTTCTCCATTTCACAAAATATTTTCTATCCTTCCAAGGACCAATCTCATTATCCTAGGCACATTTTATTCATCGTTTGCAAATGCTTTCAATTTAGACATATCATAAACTTATTTGTTTTGTTCAGCGTTGAAATGTTTTTGACATTTTATTTGATAGGCTGAGGTGAGCCAGCTAGAGGGAAGTCTTTCTACCACAGAACCTGTGCCTTTTCCGCCTTATTTGATACCAGATGCTTCCAGTCTGTGTTCCATGTTACCATTGTTACGCAAGCTCAGTCAGACAAATAGGAGCATGATTGTGATACCTCTTGCTGGCAAGTTTTGTATATTGTGTATTTAGCCTCACTGTAAGTGATAGTGATATAGATATTTTTATGCCGGAAGAGCCCGACCACTGCACTATATTGTTTTGCTACAATATGAAAAAAAAAAAGGTTATATTCAAGATTAGACTACCCAAGATCAGACTTAGTTGTTCAATTTGATCTTGGCCTACACAGTTTGCAAAAGTTTATCTTGTTTGCCATAAGCATACTCAGATTAATGTGATATGTAAAGTTTTTTTGTTCATTATTCATACCATTTTATTATACTTTTAGTGTTTCTAGGGACAGATACAATTACAATTCTCTGATCACAGTAAGAAGGAATTATGTTGGTAAAACTTTTGCTATCCATAGACTGCTGTAATTTATTTACCCATACAATGGAAACACTTAGATGAAATGATGGTGTTTGTTAGACAGTAGGAATTCTATGCACATACAAAACCAAGTAGCTTCATGGTAGTACAGTAGTCGTCAGTGCTAGTTGTTCAGTGTTTAGATCAATAGCTTACAGAAGATTCTATCCAAGGATTGATGATTGCCATTGTGACAAGATTAACCCTTTCCCAAACAAGCCCTGGTTTTCACGTGTCTGCAGTATAAGTCTTTTGAAAACACTGTGGGAAAAGGAGAAATTGCTCGTAACAAGCAATTTCTCCTTTTCCCACAGTGTTTTCTACCCTTTTTGAGAACTTTCTGACATTTTCATCAAATTTAAAATTGTCATCTGCAAACTCTTTCAATTTGGACTAGTCCAAAATTTGTCGTTTGGGAAAGGGTTAAACTAGTCTCTCTTTGCTGAAATATGCTGTGACTTGGTCTCTCAGGAAAGCAGCCCTTGGCTTCACAAGAATGTTGTGTGTAGCTCTGGTAAAAAAATACAAAATACAGGGGCAGGTGGATAGCCTTGAAATACTGTTGAAAATGGCACCCAAAACAAACAAACTGAGATGAAAATGAAATCAAGAGTGTTACTTTCCATTCATTGTCTGAAGTTAAATGCTGTCCCTTGTCAAGATATGTTGATTTTAAATGCAGCTGCTGCATGCATAATATTTGGTAAAATAGGAAAATAGTATGATTTTGTAATTTGAGTCACACTTTATCTATGCATCAACAGTGACAGATATTAAAGATGCAGATACAGTATTTACCCTTTACCAGTCACATGTTTTTTACAATCCTGGAAGGGACAGCTTTTGAAAACAACATGGGAAAAGGAGAAAATGCTTGTTACCATAATTTTGTCCCTTTCCCATGATGCTTTCTGTACTTTAAGAATCAAATCTCATGAAACATGTTTTCTTTGTTGTCTACAAATGCTTTCAAAATGGACAAGTCTAAAATTTTGTTGTGTGTGAAAGAATTAATGAAATATTCTGTTTCGTTTTGAACAGTGATAGATACGTTGGACTTTCAAAAGAAAGAAAGTTTAGGAGCTCGTGAAGCAATTCGTTGGTTAGAGGCAGAATTTAGAAAAGGAAATAGGTGAGAAGTTGTCCCCATTCTGCTGTATGTTTAACCCTTTACCACACAACACCCCCTTTTACCAACCCTGGGAAAGAAGCCTTCTGAAAACATTGTGGGAAAATGAGAAAATGTTGGTAACCAACATTTTCTCCTTTTTCCACAATGCCTTCTACCCTATCAAAGAAAAATTGCACCATTTGAGCCACACTGAAATTGTCGTCTTTGAATACTTCCAATTTGGAAAAGGCTAAAATTTTGTCGTCTGGTAAAGGGTTAAAGTGTGGGGAAGGGCAGGGGAGGGGGAGTTTTATATCAAAATCAGGGTGTCCATTGTGCAGACACAAGTTTATGTGCTGTTCTCTTCCAACAGTTTTCCAACAATAAGAAGTTTGATCAAAATAGGCGATTTGGAGCTTGGATTCTTTTATTCATTCATTTAGAACAATTTGGCAGAAATTTTAACGGAAACCTCCTGCAAAGGGCACAAGTGTACCTGGGATTTTCATTATGGTGGCATGACCATTAATTCTTTAATGAGAGTTCTCTAGTTTCAACAACCTGAAAGAAAAAGGCCTTGAAAATATTGTGGGAAAAGGAGAAAATGCTGGTAACCAGCATTTTCATCTTTTCTCACAATGGTTTCTTTCCTTCAAAAGACAAAATTCAATTTTTGCATCAATTTTATCATTTCATCTGGGAATGCTTCCAATTTTGACAAATTCAAAATTTTGCCATTTGGTAATGAGGAGTATTTTTCCTGATATTGTAAGAAGGCAACAGTGTATTTGTCAGCCTGCAACAGTTCTAGTATCATAACCCTTTTCTAAACAATCCCACAAATGACCGTGAGGAAAAGGTCTTTGAAAACATTGTGGGAAAAGGAGAAAATACTGGTAACCAGTATTTTCTCCCTTTTCCACAATGTTTTCTGCTCTTCCAAAGACAAATTTCATCATCCAAGCCATGTAGCCATGTTTAGTTTATCGTCTGCCAAAGCCTTTTAAGTTTGGACCAATCTGAAATTTTGCCTTTTTGAAAAGAGTTCAGGTTTAAAACTTTTAAGCAAACTGATTGCTGTATACTGATCATATCCTCTGCTTTCAGATACATCAGAGCACAGAAGAACAGTGAAAAATTACAAGTAGTTGTGCCCAGACAGCTTAAAAAGAAAAACAGGGAAACATGGTATCCTTTTTTTTTCCTTTATGCTTTTCAGTGGTTTATTGAAATCTTACAGTGAACTATATCCTCATAATTCACCGGTGAATGTTATAATTTTTATATTTTTGACATGCCAAAGGATATTTATCGAACATAAATTAATTCTTAGCAGGTTTTATAACGTGGTCAGCATCACTCTTGAGATCACTATTACAGCTAGCCCATATCCGACTAGATTGAATAGGCTATTTCGCTTATATCTTTCATGATGAGAAAAAAATTAGACGTGAAAAGAAAGTTCAAAGTGAAGAGCATAAAAGAAATAGGATAATTGTTTGTTTTAGTGTATGATTGAAATTTCTTTCATCTTGTGAAAAGCAAAGGCCATATTTTCACACGTGGCTTTGCTACTCATGAAAATATAGCTTTTGCTCTTCACTCAATGAAAGAAATTTCGATCATACTTTGAAACAGGCAATTTTCCAGTATGTTTTTTGTTGTAAGCATTTGAACAATAAATCTAAGAAAGATAGTTTCAACAAAATTGTTGCTTCATAATTACGTTAACCTTTCGGTAACAATATTCAAGGACAAATATCAGAATATTATCATATCAAAAGATTTTTTAGTATGTGAAATATATAGAGTGCATCAAAACCATGTTTTCACTTGGCATTGTGTATTGTTTTGTTGTTAAACTTACATGTTTACCAGTGATTGAATTCATAGATTTTTTTTTCCCCAGAATCCACATGTCTTTTCTCTGCTAGATGACAAAGTTGTAGACTTATCCTAGTTGAAAGCATTTGCAGATGACAAATCAAAAGTTGCTCAAATGCTGGAATTTGTCTTTAAAAGGATCTTCAAACAACAGTGTTGGAAAAGGAGAAAATACTGGTTTACAGCATTTTCCTATTTTCACAGTATGTTTGCAAAAGGCACATTCCTCAGGGCCATAAAAGCAAGGAATTGTTTAGCAAAGGCTTAGCTACTACATCCACATCTTCCTTGTCTAAGAGATTCTTTCGCAACTTTGTGTATTACTATTTTTGTTATTATAGGTGTACACTAGAGATCCTCAATTGTGCTCTCTACCTTTCTCGACAAGGAGGTGATTTTGGTACAGATACTGTCATTACCATTCTGACCAATAGCAAGTTTGATTCCGTCAGCCATCCTCTTGTTAAACAGGCTTTGTCTGCAAGTCAACAGGAAGGTAAGATTTGGAGAGTACTTTAAGGCTTGAATCTAAAAGAAGAAAACAATTTAAGAAATGTACTTTAACATGATATAGAAATGGCAGGTAAACACTTCTGATACTTTTCGACATAAATATAGTTAAAGGTAATTAGATATCATTTAAGGTAAGTTTCTGTAGATGCCCTTATTTTTCATCATTTTTTCTTACAAGTTACAGGGTGAAAGCAAGAGAGAAATCTTTTAAAAAAAACATGTAAGAGTGAGAGAGAGAGAGAGAGAGTGAGAGAGAGAGAGAGAGAGAGTAACATACTATAAGACTAGCACTAAAGAATTAATCTGCAAAAATGATGTGCTGATGATTCAAATTTATAGGGTGCTTTTTTACAAAATAAGAGCAAAAAAACGTAGTATGACAAAAAATACAGCTAAAATTACCTTGTTAAACATACACAGTTATAGTGGGCTGTTTTTAAAGGAAATTTTGAGGTATTGTCATATCCCTGATGTCTGCATCGTCATAGTGCAAACAAACTTTAATTTTCTCACATCTTTGTTATTGCTGAAGATATTTACTTCAAACTTGGGCTAATGGTTAACTATTAACTCTTTCCTTATTGTGGATGACATAAGGTATTGTGGAGAGTGTAGATCAAGTTCAGTCTGCACAGAATGTGCAGTCTGATCATCTGATCAACACTGTCTACTCTTTTATACTAGATTATAACAGAACTATCTCTTCATCTTGCAGGGGAACTGTGTTTGTATTCATTAACTCTTTCGCAACTGATGATGACTGAAGTAGCTTTTGTGGTTGTTTTAGATCAAGATCAGACTGCGCAGAAATGCTGCAGTCTGATCATTGATTTGCACCATCCTTTACGTGATGCTAGACTATGATGGAATTCATCTTCAGTAGCAGAAGAAATCTTCTGTTAGACCTCGGCAAAGAGTGGAATTTCTTGAGATAGTAGCGAAAGGGTCAAAAAAGTAAAGGTTATTTATTTAGTAGTCAAAGAGTCAATACTAGAAGTGCAGGTAACCTTCAGAATATTTTATTTCAATCATACACCAAAACAGACTATTATCCTTTATATCTACATTTTGGCTGGTAGTTTTTTTATGCATGTTTCAAAAAATTGTCATATAGAACAAGGATCTCTCTTATCTATACAGGGGTGGCTGTAGAAAATATCACAGAATTTGTGGGCAAGTGGTCTGATATCCTCAACAAGGGTTGAAAAAGAGTTAAAGAGAAAGAATGGATACCCAAAGATCACAACCGACACATCTCCTGGTACAATACAAGATACAATATTATAGGGAGCAGGTCAAAAGAATTATAACTAGAGTACAAATTCCATGAAATCAAATCACTGATAAATGGATAATATCAGCTGAATTTCGGTTCTATCTTGGAGCATTCTCAGGAAGCTTAATTAGACCCTAAAAATGCCTATCATAACCATTGGTGCTTTTGCAAACCTCGTAGATCGAGATCAGACTGCAAGTTCAGTGCAATTTGGTCATCCATCTACACTATTCAGTATTTTGTCAGCTACAGTATGTTAACCCTTGGAGCGCCAAATGAAACAAACAGGCATTTTCAGTCCAGAAATATGCCGTAATCAAGAGCAATTCAGTGGTTGCTTTTGTCTGTAGCGTTTCAGTAAAGCCAGCAGTGTGGATCAAAGAATCAGATTGCATGTTTTGTGCAGTCTGATCTTGATCTACACTAACATCAAATGCAGTTATTGTTGTGAAAGGACCTTTAAGGGTTAACAAAAAAGTTCTTGAAATCCCAATAATTGGATCAGATTGGTTCACTGAAAAGTTTGTTAATTTGCATTTCTTAGGTGTAGTTACCAGTCTCTGTTTACGTTGATATACGTTAAGTTGTTTATATGTTAGCCATGCCCTGGTCAAAGGGGGCTTAATGCATCTGTATAATGCATTATAAAAAGCAAGTCATCACATAATTATGGACCCATAAAAGCCACTTTTTAGCTCACTTGAGCACAAAGTGCTCACGGTGAGCTATTGTGATCGTGCTGTGTCCGTCATCCGTCGTCCATTGTCAACTTTTTACCTTGTGTACGCTCTAGAGGCCACATTTTCAGCCCAATCCTCATGAAACTTAGTCAGAATGTTTGTCTTGATAAAATCTCGGACAAGTTCGAAATTGGGTCATGTGGGGTCAAAAACTAGGTCACTAGGTCAAATCTTAGAAAAACCTTGTGTACGCTCTAGAGGCCACATTTTCAGTCCGATCCTCATGAAATTTGGTCAGAATGTTTGTCTTGATAAAATCTCGACGAGTTCGAAATTGGGTCATGTGGGGTCAAAAACTAGCTCACTAGGTCAAATCTTAGAAAAACCTTGTGTACGCTCTAGAGGCCACATTTTCAGTCCGATCCTCATGAAATTTGGTCAGAATGTTTGTCTTGATAGAATCTAGACGAGTTCGAAATTGGGTCATGTGGGGTCAAAAACTAGGTCACTATGTCAAATCTTAGAAAAACCTTGTGTACGCTCTAGAGGCCACATTTTCAGTCTGATCCTCTTGAAATTTGGTCAGAATGTTTGTCTTGATAAAATCTCGGACAAGTTCGAAATTGGGTAATAGGGGGTCAAAAACTAGGTCACTAGGTCAAATCTTAGATAAAACCTTGTGTACACTCTAGAGGCCACATTTTCAGTCTGATCCTCATGAAATTTCTTCAGAATGTTTGTCTCGATTAAATCTCGGACGAGTTCAAAATTGGGTCATGTGGGGTCAAAAACTAGGTCAAATCTTAGAAAAACCTTGTGTACGTTCTAGAGGCCACATTTTCGGTCAGATACTTGTGAAATTTGGTCAAAATGTTTGTCTTGATAAAATCTCGGACGAGTTCGAAATTGGGTCATGTGGGGTCAAAAACGAGGTCACTAGGTCAAATCTTAGAAAAACCTTGTGTACGCTCTAGAGGCCACATTTTCAGTCCGATCCTCATGAAACTTGGTCAGAATGTTTGTCTTGATAAAATCTGGGATGAGTTTGAAATTGGGTCATGTGGGGTCAAAAACTAGCTGACTAGGTCAAATCTTAGTAAAACCTTGTGTACGCTCTAAAGGCCACATTTTCAGTCAGATACTTGTGAAACTTGGTCAGAATGTTTGTCTTGATAAAATCTCGCACAAGTTTGAAATTGGGTCATGTGGGGTCAAAACCTAGGTCACTAGGTCAAATCTTAGAAAAACCTTGTGTACACTATAGAGGCCACATTTTCAGTCCAATACTCATGAAAAATGGTCAGAATGTTTGTCTTGATTATATCTTGAAATAGTACGAAAATGTGCCATGTTGGGTCAAAAACTAGGTCACCAGGTCAAATCTAAGAAAAACGTTGTGTATGCTATAGAGGCCATATTTTCTGTCCAGTACTCTTGAAGGTTGGTCAGAATGTTTGCCTTGATAATATCTCTGACTAGTTTGAAAATGGGTCATGTCGGGTGAAAAACTAGGTCACCAGGTCAAATCTTAGAAAAACCTTGTGTAAGCTCCAGAAGCCACATTTTCTGTCTGATACTCTTGAAAGTTGGTCAGAATGTTTGTCTCGATGATATCTCAGTCGAATTTGAAAATGGGTCATGTCGGGTCAAAAACTAGGTCACCTGGTCAAATCTTAGAAAAACCATGTGTACACTGTTGTGGCCACATTTTTTGTTCAATACTCTTTTAAAGTTGCTCAGAATGTTTGCCTTGGTAATATCTTGGATGAGTTTAAAAATGGGTCATGTTGGGTCAAAATCTAGGTCACTAGATCAGATCTTAGAAAAACCTTGTGTATGCTGTAGAGGCCACATTTTCAGTCCAATGCTCTTGAAATTTGGTAAGAATGTTTGTCCTGATGATATCTTGGACCAGTTTGAAAACGTGTCATGTTGGCTGAAAAACTAGGTCACTAGGTCAAATCTTAGAAAAACCTAGTGTACGAAAACACTGTTTGAAAATGAGAAAATGCTGGTATCCAGCATTTTTTCCCTTTTAAACAATGTTTTCTACCCCTTTGAGAGACCAATCCCACAGCTTGATCCTCATATTATTTGTTTTATGCAGAAGGTTCAGACTGATGAGTTCAAAATTTTATTGTTTGGTAATACATATATCTCACAAGATGTTGGAAATTGGTTGTGCTTGGTCAAAAGGCTCAGGTGAGCGACTCCAGGGCCATCATGGCCCTCTTGTTTTGATAATCGACTTAATCAAGAGGTAAACTGGTCCTTAGACATACAGACAGAAAATTGATCAATAGCAAAAAATTTCCGCTCAGGTCAGCCTGCGTGGATTACGCAGGCTGACCTGGACCGATACCTTTCGCAGATGCATTATGCCCCCTTTTCACAGAGCATGGCTCATGTTTACATTTGCTTTGGTACTGCTAGAATGAACCTTTTACCAAACTATTCTGTCTTTTCATGAGCCTGAGGAACAGGCCTTTTGATAATATTGTGGGACAAGGAGAAAATGTTAGTAAACAGCATTTTCTCTTTTCCCAACATAGTTTTCTGCCCTTGCAAAGAATCGTAGTTCATTTGTACTACTTTGGCCTGGAATGCTCTCAGTTTGGAAGAATCTGGAATTTGTCATATGGAAAAAAGTTAAACCATTATCGAATTATATTGAGTTTTAATGGCTCTGAGAGAGGCTGTTGAAAACATTGTTCAAAAGAGAAAATTCTGTTAAGAAGCATTTCCTCCTTTTCTTACAGTTTATTTTACTTTTTCAAAGGCAAATGCCATCATTTTAGCCAATTTTTTTATTTCTTGTCTGCAGATGCTTACAATATGGACAAGTCTAAAGTTTTTCACCAGATAAAGGCATGATCAAAACTCTATGCAAAGTATAAGGACAACATCATATGCTTTTGAAGACAGTGCAGATACAGTATACTCTGTCAGATTTTTTCTTTTTGTAAATATATGAGCTATGCTATGTAAAAAAGGGGGCTTGATGCATGTGCAAAAGTATTGACTCATGTCAGCCTATGCAGTCTGTGCAGGCTGACATGGATCACTTCTTTTTGCTATTTGTAAAATTTTTGCACTGGCAAGGATCAAAGACTACCTCATGATCCATTTGGTTGTTAGGCAAAAAGGTTTTTATGGATCCATAATTATATGATGACATCCTTAGTATGATGCATCAGAGAGATGCATTAAACCCCCTTTTGCCAGAGCATGGCTCATTTATTTTAGTCACGACTAATTTTGAATATTTAGGTCTCTTTCTGCTGGGTAACTCAGTGGTTAATGTATCTGATTTTTTTACCCGATTGTTGAGGTTTGATACCTGGTTGAGGCAAACTTTCTTTCTGACAATTTTTCACCTCTGAACTCTGATGCATGTGAGAAAAGCAGTCAGTGGTTTGGAAAGAAAGATGTGTCAGTACTGGTGTGTGAAAGCCAGGAAACGCTTTGTAGGTGTGCTGACTGCTGTGATGTGACCTAAACTGTAAAAACAGTGTTTAAGTCCAATACAAACAGGACAGATTGGCTCTTTCTGAAGGATTAAAATACATTCATACCTCGAGTTAACCCTTTACAAGACAATGCCACCTTTTAACGACCCTGGGAAAGAAGCCTTTTGAAAACATTGTGGAAAAAGGGGAAAATGCTGCTAACCAGCATTTTCTCCTTTCCCCACAACGTTTTCTACCCTATCAAAGAAAAATTGCATCATCGGAGCCACATTGAAATTGTCGCCTGCAAATGCTTTCAATTTGGACAAGGCTAAAATTTTGTCACCTAGTAAAGGGTTAAGGAGATATACTGCAACCAGCTCGTCTGCCTGTCTGTCTGTCTGTCTGTAAGCAAACTTTTGTGTCCTTTTCTCCTCTTACAGTTTTCAACCAATTTGGCTGAGTTTTCATTATGATTTGTTGACTGTTACTGTGCTGGCCCACTGAATTGTTTGATCCATGGATAGGGCAACCAGTGGGAAATATTCATTAATGTGCAAAAGTCAGTCTAGTTTTGAACTAAATGTTCATGCTAAAATAGGTTCAATTACCATGGCCATCCTGATCTGCAAGTGTTAATGTAATTGACTATTTATGAATTAAATATGCTTATTTCCTAGCATGAAATGCAATCCATTTTTTTTTTTTCTTTCACCCATATTGTTTAACCCTTTACCACATGACAAAATTTTAGACTTGTCCAAATTGAAAGCATTTGCACGCGGTAAATTGAAAGTGGCCAAAATGACGCAATTTATTCTTGATAGGGTAGAAAACATTGTGGGAAAAGGAGAAAATGCTAGTTTCCAGCACTTTTCCTTTTCACACAATATGTTTGAAATTTATTCTTGATATGGTAGAAAACAGTGGGAAAAGGAAAAAATGCAGGTTACCAGCATTTTTTCCTTTTCCCATTATGTTTTCAAAAACGTTTCTCTTCAAGGTTGTCAAAAATTGTGATTGTGTGGTATAAGGTTAAGATACCCCAGACAGGTTTGCTCACTTTTACCATCATCTCATGGATAGTTATGTAAATAGAGGATATTTGGTTTTTTTTTCGGTGAAAGATCAAAATTTATCTCATTGATTGAACATCATTGGTAATCTTTTCACGAGTGGTGCAGCCAAAAGTGATAATATTATCAATAATGTTCACAAGATGAAATAAATTTGGATCTTTCACTGAAAAAAAAAAAAAACCAACAACAAATATTCTGTTTATTTCATGCGTCTAACTGCTTTTTTGTAAGGACTTTTATCAAAATCCAGTACAGCTGTTTTAGGAAATTCCCCATGGTGTATCCCCCCCACATAACAACACATTACCATGTTACGTAAAGCGCAAGAAATGTAGGGTAAAGGTGCGTAAATTATGTCATATTTCCATCTGGTTGAATGGTATGCACTGGAGGCCTCCAGATAGTAAAAGTTGAGGTTATATTGACAAAAATAGCAGTTAAAAATCTAAAAGGTACAGTTGTCTCAAATGACTGAAAAAATCAGTGCAGAACCTTGATAATCAACATGATATCATTGTGGCATAAGGTGAAATGGCTAATGGGCAGTTTTACCGTTAACCATATTTCTAAAAATAACCTGCAACAGGGGGTAACGAGAAAGATGTACATGTATGAGAAGTATGGATTTCTTTATTAACCCTTTACAACACAGTGCCGAACTTTAATGACCTTGAGGAAGAAGTCTTTTGAAAACATTGTGGGGAAAGGAGAAAATGCTGGTAACCAGCATTTTCTCCTTTTCCCACAATGTTTTCTAACCTAACAAAGACAGATTGAAGCATGTTAGCCACATTTAAATTGTCGCCTGAAAATGCTAGCAATTTTGACAAGTCCACTGTTTTTTTTGTCATCTGGTAAAGAGTTAACCCTCGCAGTGCCTTTCACTAAGATAGTTACCTTTGCAGGCAGTGTAGATCAAGATTAGCCTGCACAAAACATGCAGTCTGATCTTTTATCTACACTGTCTGCTTTGCTGAACAGTAAAGACTAAAAGACAGCCACAAAATTACAATTATCTGCATCTTATTCTAGAATGAAAATGCCCAGAGGGTTTATTCAGCGCTTTAAGGGTTGAACAGTGAAAAGTATTTGATGGCATAATATCGCTTCACCGCTAAATAAGTGAAAAATCGTCTTTTAGATCTAGAAATTTGTGGTCATAGAGTATTATCAATTTGGAGCTTTGCAGATCGAAGATCGGACTGAACTTTCCATGTAGTCTGATCTTGATCTTTGTTGTCTCCAAAAAAAACTTTACATGTCGTCTGCGGTAGAGAAAGTTTTAAGAATTGTCAACATTTATAAACTGTTTTTATTGTGGAACGAAGTATTATGCAATTAAAGGGGTAAAACCGGATTTATGAATTTGTTCTTTTGACTAGCGCCATGTTCGCGTCTCATAAAATGGGGCCATCCCTGTTAGTCAAATTATCTCCCTTGCTAGATAAAGACTAAAGGTAACAAAATAACTAGCCAGGGTTCCAGTCCGGTCATTTTTTCCTCTTTTTATATTCGGACTTTACTTTGTCAAAAAAATGACGCATCAATTTTGACAAAGTAAAGTCCGAATATAACTCGTCTTTTTTTGACAATTTATTGTCTGAATATAAAACAGGAAAAATGGAATAAAATGATCTTACTGGAAGCCAGGCTACCAAATAACAGATTGGATCTTTGACCAGTGTTCCTTTGTTTTTATCCTCAAATCCCTTGGGGATGTTGCGATAAGTATACTTTGATTTATGATTGGGTATAAGGTCCCCATGCGATTTTGAAGCAGATTCTGCTTTTAATCATCAGAGAAATGCGTACTTCTTGATTTGTAAAACAATCTAACGAGATTTAGTTGAGATATAATCTCAAGATCATATCAATGTAGTGCAAGAAAATCAAGGACGAAAACCAAGTAATTCCCTTATCAAGGCCAATGAAGTACTGGAGAGGAATCAAGGGAAATAACTGAAGAATGCCCCCCGCATTAGTTAAGTTTATAGTTGAAATCTTCCCGTCCCCCTCATCGATTTTATCGAGCTGCGTCAGCACTGTTGTATTTTTAACCAAGGGCAGTGAGTTTGCATTCCAGCTATCATGGGATCAATATTTTTTTGCACTTTTAGGATATTCAAAACATTTGCAGACAAAACATTTGATATGACTCAAATTATTGAATTTGGCTTTCAGTGGTTGGGAAACTTTGTGAGAAAAGGAAAAATGCTGGCTACCTGCATTTTCGTCTTTTCCCACAATTTTTTCATCAGAACATGCAGTCAAATCTCGAATCTTATTTTTACTGGACAAATAAGCTTTGACGACACTAAACGTTATCAGTCGCCTCATTTATTTGGCATTTTTGTGGGTTAGAATATGATTCTTTTGTCAAACTACACTTAAAACAACTATACTTTGTCATCTGCCAGCCAAAGTTTAACCCTTAAGCTGCTGAGCGCGACTCAAGGATCATTTGCGGAGAGTGGAAATCAAGATCAGACTACACAGAATGTGCAGTCTGATCTTGAATCTACACTGTCCGATATGGAGATATTTTCCCCAAAATATAACATTGAATTAGCAAAATTTGGGTTTTTACTTTCGACTTGAAAGTTCTATTTAACTTATTTAGCAGGTTTAGGGTTGATAGATACATCAAACACTGTCTCAGTTTTGAATATGACAAAATATTTGAGCCATGCTCTGTGAAAAGGGGGCTTAATGCATCTGCAAAAAGAATCGACCTAGGTCAGCCTGCGCCATGAGTCCGCGCAGACTGACCTGGGCCGAAGCTTACTGCTACTGGTCAATTTTCTGCCAGTCAAAGGACAGTCTACCTCAGGATTCAGTCAGTTGTTCTATGAAATGGACTTTATGTGTCTATGATCATGTGATGACTTGCTTGGTATCGTGCAGATGCATTAATCCCCCTTTTTGCCAGAGCATGGCTCATTTCCAGTTTTCTAGCGATAGAAAAAAAAAAAAAAACCCTTAGTCACACTCTTCCTGTTTTAATGAAATTCTTCATTGGCTGGCTTCGGTCGCCAACAGCGTGAAAGCATCAAACATTGCGGTTTTCTTTAATTGGAATTATGTAAGTCTGTGGAAGAAGGTATGGTTAATCACGTTACAATCTTCATTTATTTACATTTGATGATCGTGTAACAGGTAAGCCCATCCCGACTTCACATTGTATTGATCCCTCGGATTCTAAGCCCTACTCAAGCCGCTCTTGCAAAGAGTGTAGGTTAAGATCAGAGTGCATCTATATGAGTCATGCTCTGTGAAAAGGGCGCTTAATGCATCTGCGGAAAGTTTCGACCAGGGTCAGCCTGCGCAGTCCGCGCAGGCTGACCTGGATAGAAACTTTTTGCTATCGGTCAATTTTTTGTATGGCTAAGGACCAGTCTACCTCATGAATTTAAGTCGGTTGCAAAAAAAGCTGGATATTATAGATCCATAAGCACGTAATGGCTTTCTTGGTGCCATGGATCACGGAGATGCACTGAGCCCCCTTTTGCCAGAACATGTCTCATATAGATCGTGTTGCCTGATCTTAATCTTAGTGTGCGATACTATCAGAACTAGGCTGCTAACCGCGACTCACTGGCCTTTTGCGGACAGTGTAGAACAAAATCAGACTGCACAGAACGTGCAGTCTGATCTTGGATATACATTGTCGGATAAGGAGAAATTTCTTTCCCCAAAATAACTCTAAAATAGCAAACTTTGGGTTCTTGCTCTCGACAAGAATGTATCATTTAACTTATTCAACAGGAAACGGGTGAAGGGTTACATTGCACGATAAGCGATATAACTTTACAATATGATGCTGGAAGGACATTCGTTGCCATTTCGAAATAGCCATCTTTAACATTTTATATGCTTGTTATATAAAAGAAAGAAAATGCTCGACTCATTACGGTCTGTTGGTGAATAACAAGTCTTATGACAGTCTCATATTTCAGATGTCAAATTGAGAGTAGATTGCAAGTGAATTCACATGGCTTCAAGCACTGCAGATATTTCGAAATACGTCTGGAATCAGTGACTAGCGAAAATCTGCCAATCTACAATTAACGCTGATCCATGCTCTGTGAAAAGGGGGCTTAATGCATCTGCGAAAAGCATCGACCCAGGTCAGCCTGCGCGGACTGGGCCGAAACTTTTCGCTATTGACCAATTTTCTGTATGTCCATGGGCTAGTCTACTTCATGATTTGAAAAGTCGATTGTTAAGAAAAAAGTGGCTTTTATTGATCCATAATTTTGAGATGTCTTGATTGGCACCATGGATCACGGAGATGCATTAAGCCCCCTTTTTGCGAGAGCCTAGCTCAAATAATCGACATTTTAACAATAAGTACAATGAATCTTACCCCGTGAGGGTATTTCGGTTTATGGTCTCATAAGGTTAATGAGTCCATTCCATAAAAGATACAAAGAACCTAGTTTTGTAATTAGAAGTATTCAATAATGACTGCGTGTAAGCCTGCCAAAATGGGACGAAGAATGACATTAACTCTTTACCAAACGACAAAATTTTAGACCGGTCCAAATTGAACGCAGTTGCAGACGACAAAATAAATGTGACTGAAAAATTGAATTTGTTTGGGGAAGGGTAGAAAACATTGTGGGAAAAGGAGAAAATGCTGGTTACCAGCATTTTCTCCTTTTCCCACAATGTTTTCAAAAGGCTTCTTTCTCAGGGTCGTTAAAAGTCGGGATTGTGTGGTAAAGGGTTAACCTTTCGAATGCCCATTGAGATGGGTTTATTACATAATTACCCATGTTTTCGGCCTAATACAACTATTACGAAATTTCTTATCTCGCACATGTAAATTTGAGACATGCAAACAGTGCCGTATTTGGTTAACACGCTGTAATCATGCGTCTTATTTCTAACACATTGCTGACCAGATTTCTTTGCGAAATTTACCGTCAAAATTGGTGATTGTGACAAGGCTGAAAATTTTACCATCTTCATAGTTAAAATAAAATCATCATATGCTAGTCCGTTTGGAACTTTTTTTTCGTCTGTAATGTACGTATGCCAAAGAAGTATAAATTTCAATTCATTTAGCCTGTCTTAACCCTTGGACTGCTAAGCGCGACTTAATGACCTTTGGCGGACAGTGTAGATCAAGATCTTCACTGTCCGATGAGGAGACTTTTTTTCTTCCAAAAACAACCTTGAAATAGCCGCATTTATTTATTTATTTATTTTTTTATTATCGGCTTGAAAGTTTCATTTCATTTAGAGACTAAGGGTTAATAAATCATTAACAGTTACTATAAATCTTTATATACTGTTACGTTATAAAAAGAATCTGACATTCAGGAGCAAAGCCCCAAGGCTCGTCTTCGTGAATATAATTGAGCCATGCTCTGTGAAAAGTGGGTACAATGCATCTGCGAAAAGTATCGACCCAGGTCAGCCTGCGCAGTCCGCGCAGGCTGACCTGGGCCGAAACTTTTCGCTATTTGTCAATTTTCTGTATGTCAAAGGAACAGTCTACCTCATGATTAAGTCGGTTGTTTTAAAAAAAAAAAAAGTGAATATCATAGATCCATAAGTAGGTGATGGCTTTCCTGGTGCCATGGATCACGGAGATACATTAAGCTCCCTTTTGCCAGAGCATGGCTCATATCTCAATGAATATCGGGGTCGTTGTAAATTCAAGATCAGACTGACTGCACATTATGTGTTCTATGATTTGATCCAGTGTCTTCGCAAAAGACATCGGAGGCCACTGTGTTTAATATTCGGGTTGGTCCCGCCATTGAGGCGACAGCTATCAATCTTTGTTTAATTACAGAAAACCACACAATACAGTCGATAAAACCAATTGACCTCATTTTTTCACGATTTTTACTGTGACTAGGTTTTTCTTTCGCACACCTTGCACGTTGAATGATTTAAAGATTCCCTCTTGTCTTTGTTTGCCACCTGATACTTTATTCGGAAGCATTTCTTTTTTTTTTTTTTTTTTTCAGTCCGTCTGTCTGTCTGTCCGTGCATCTGTCCGTTTTCCTTTCCGGACAATAACTTTTTTCCCTGTATTTCAATTATGATATAGCTCTGCGCAAATGTTAACAACATCGAGAAGATGTGTCATGCGCAAGAGTCATGTCCGTAGGTTAAAGTCAAGATCACAGCAAGGTAAAATGTGTTTGGAATGAGGGGTAGTATTCGTGTCCGACCTGTAACTATGAATGAATTTCAGTATAACTTTGCGGAGTTGTTACTCACATATAGAAGATATGTCATGAGCAAGAGTAACGTCCATGGGATGAAGGTCGAGGTCACAGCGAGGTCAAATGTGTTTGGGAGGGATAATCTTTTTCATGTCCGAGCCAAAACTCAGTCTTGCTTACTCAACACAGTCCACATTATTGGTCACATTTCTTCGAAACTTGCACGGTTTCTTAAATACAATGAGTACTGAAAACTTATCAAATTTAGCTAGTTCCAAATTTGAGAGATTGTCCTTTAATTATTTTACTGTTTGTTCAGTTGACCATGCCTATATATAATGATATATGGTGTTTTTTGTGTGTGTTCCTTTTCCCTTTTGCATCGCGAATTAAATGATGTATGCTAGAAAATAAGCAAAACCACTGACAGTAGAGCGATTCAGGCCCTCAAGGCCTTTTAGATTTTTTTGTGGGAAATGGGGGGGGGGGGGGGGGAAATGTAGGGAATATTCATGTCCGTCCTGTAACTTTTTTAATTATCAATAAATTCTGATACAGCTGTGTCGAATTGTCAAATAGATAATGTCGGTGTTTTGCGTTCAAAAATCATGCCCAAAGATCTTCACGAATTTCAATATAGCTATGCAGAATGGTCAACAACATAAAGACGATGTTTTGCAAAGCTCAAAAGAAAAGGTTACTATTTCCGGGGGCATCAGCCACCTCTCAGTGACATGTCTTGTTCTGGTGGTATTTCCAGTCGTGGAAGTTAGATTAAATAGAAAATTATGTACATGTTTCTAGTGCATTGCAGCAATGCTCATATGGAGAGGAGTGGTTGATACCAACGAGGGGTTGGACGCCTTGAAATATGAGTCCCTCCGACATGTTCTCTGGCAAAGTCCAAACAATCTTTACCCCCAATCCTGTTATATGACTGAAATAAAATTGTCAAAATGGTAGTGAAAACCAAAATAATGATGCTATTTCAAACTTATAATTAGGAAAAGAATATCTCCTTATCGGACAGTGTAGATCCAAGATCAGACTGCACGTTCTGTGCAGTCTGATCTTGATCTACACTGTCCGCAAAAGGTCAGTGAGTCGCGCTTAGAAGCCAGTGAGTTAACATATCGTTACTGTAGACGGAACAGCATGGTTTGGTTCAGGGTATGCATACAAGAATTAACCCTTGTCTTGCTAAATGAGTGAAATGAAATTTTCAAGCCGATAGTTAAGACCCGAATAATGCTATTTCAAAGTCATCTTTTGGAGAAAAATATTTCCATATCGAACAGTTTAGATCCAAGATCAGACTGCATGTTCTAGTTTAGTTTAAACATATTTTATTCAGTATAATATTTACATACATGGTAATATTCTGAAAATTAAAGTTGCGTGAAAAGGATTGGAACGAAAGCTGCTAGTTTACAAAGTTCCTCTCCTGTGAGTCACGTCAATGTCAGACGTTTAACGATATAAAAAATTGCAACAAAATATGGTCAACTGTGTGTGTGTGTGTGTGTGTGTGTGTGTGTATGTGAGAGAGAGAGAGAGAGACGTGGAGTGCCACCAACATACTAATGTTCAGGTAAAACAGGATTTTAAACAGAAAACAGGAATAGAGAATCAAAAGGTGATTCAACTTCTAAAACGGTTAATGTCAACAATGTATGAGCGAACCGCTGAAAATATTTTTTCGTTATCGGCAAGACTGAGAGTCTCGTCTCCAAAAAGAAGTGTGTGCAGGCTTACAGTGGAAATTTCTGACACGCTTTGAAATAAGCTGTTTCTAAATCCACGATAGTATCTGCAATCAAAGAAATAATGCTGATTTGATTCAATTTCGCCACAAGTACAAAGAGGAGAATCGCTTATGTTTCTGAAATAAAGGTGTTGATGAAGTGAACTACATTTGGTTCGCAGCCTAGCGTGAATAACTTGAATCCTCCTCTCTCCAAAGAAATATAGCTTATTTGGAATTATTTTATCTCTGTTGATGTAACGTTTAAATGCTGAAAGGGAGTCCAGATTTCTAATATCAAGGGGTAGAGCATTCCAATCAGTAATAACCGGGGGTAGAAAGGAACTAAAGAATTTAAATAAGAAGGGGCTAGTCCTTTTACCATTTTAAAAAAACAATATAAGTTTGTGCTTATATTTTCTTTCACTAAGTGTTTCCCACCCTGACTCCTTGTTAAGATCCGCTAAAGACACAAGTTTACTGCATCCAGTTACAATTCGTGCATGAATTGGATGAATCTATCGCAATACCAGAAAGATCAAATTGAAAAGTACAAAATGAGGCTGCACGTTCTGTGCAGTCTGATCTTGATCTGCACTGTCCGCAAAAGGTCCTTAACTCCTTACCAGACGGCGTTTATCTGAATCTTGATCTACAACGTCCGCAAAAGCAACTTACCTCGACTTGGAAAAGGAAAAGTTGAAGCCTTGCCACACAACAAAATTGTAGACTTGGTCCAAATAGAAAGCATTAGCAGACCACAACTTAAATACGGCTAAACTGATGGAATTCTTATGATAAAACGGTAGAAAACACTGTGAAAAAAGGAGAAAGTGCTCTTTACGAGTATCTTCTCCTTTTTGCACAATGTTTTCCAAACTTTCTCGTTAAATCTTGGAATTGTGTAGTAAAAGGTTAACCCGTAGAAACAGGACATTTTACGGTCCTATCGTGACAGCTTTTATGTTTATCGATGAAAAAAACGCAGTAAGACCTGTTACAATCAATTACTCCTCTTTTTTTAGCTCGTCGTCGTCTGCGTCCTGCAAAAACTTCGACATTTTATGATATCTCTGTTATTACTGAAGATATTTACTTCAGACAGGTTGTTAATTACCAAAAGGGAACTCATACAACAGGGGCAAATAACTATCAAAGTATTTACGACACAGTTATGCCACTTAATCGACTTAGAATTTTCACTGAAAATCAAGCAACTGCAGCCGAGCGTTGGCACCCACATGCGGTGCTCTTCTTTTATCAATGTTTTCTATTTCATTTTTAAATTTTGTCAATGTTATCCGTTGATTTTTTTTTTGTACTTTTTATTTCCGTATGTATCCAGGTATAGCCTGTTTTTATTGGTTCAGTTGTCTAATCTGCGCTGGTGTGATGTGCAGTGCAACATAATTAGTGCTTTTCGTTTTTAATTCCTTTGTAATAACATATGATTGATAAAGTGTGACCAACTTTTGTCACTTTTCACTAATTAAATCCCAGTTCTTTATAAGGGCAAGGGAACTTTCCAGTAGCAAAATTACCTGGGAAGCTAAAGAATTTTAAAGAACTCTCTAGTTTCTTTTAAACCTTATCCTGCTAAATATCTTAACCCTTTACCAAACGACAAAATTTTAGACTGGACCAAATTCAAAGCATTTGCAGACGACAAATTAAGCAAAGCTTAAATGGTGATTTATCTATTGGATAGGGTAGAAAACATTGTGGGAAAAGGAGAAAATGCTGGTTACCAGCATTTTTTCCTTTTCCCACAATGTTTTCAAAAGGCCTTTTCTTCAGGGTCGTTAAAACTCGGGATTGTGTGGTAAAGAGTTAAATGAAATTTTCAAATCGATAGTAAAAACCCAAATAATGCTATCTCAAACTTATTCTCTTTTCTCCTTATCGGACAGTGTAGATTCAAGATCAGACTGCACGTACTGTGCAGTCGGATCTTGATCGATACGTCTGTAAAAAAGGTCATTGAGTCGTGCATAGCTGCCTAAGAGTTAACTTTTTTTAGCGCAGTATTCATCGGGTAGTCCTTTACGTACATATGTGAGCCATGCTCTGTGAAAAGGGGGCTTAATGCATCTGCGAAAAGTATCGATTCAGGTCAGCCTGCGCATTTCGCGCAGGCTGACCTGGGCCAAAACTTTTCGCTATTGATCAATTTTCTGTATGTCCAAGGACCATTCTACCTCATGATGAAGTCTGTTGTTAAAAAGAGTGGCTGCTACGGATCCCTAAGTTACATTCGGCATACTTCGGGTGATCCGGTGATCAAATCCCTCGGCTGTATCACGTAGCTTGATATGCACCTACACGGTACATTTCGCACATCTCCGGAAGGACACCGCTTTACCGTTATTGAAATTGTAAGGCTCCTCTTTAGAAAGAACGCTTGTGTAAATTTTCTATCGTTATGTTTCTAAGAGTATTTTAGTCGGCAAACAGTTTGTACATTCAATTTTTAGCGTGGTTTATCGATTCCGTTAGGAGCTTTCATCGACAGATCGATAGAAGTGAATAACTTCACAGTGGTTGTTCATGTCGTTGCCAAGCGATCTACAGGGGCGCCGCCATGTTTAAGATCATGTGATTGGTAGTTCAAAATGGAAGCCTCCCTTATACAGACGAGGTAAGATGTAGGTACGGAATCGGCCGAGTTGTGACGAGTGCCCCTAAGTTACTGATGTGTTGCTTGGTATTATGCATCACGGGGTTGTGGGCGGGGGGGGCATTGAGCCTCCTTTTTGCCAGAGCACGGTTCATATATAAAAACACTGTCGGTTGTTGAAAAAAAAAAAAAAAAAAAAAAATCAGGTACGAATATCGTACACTGTATGGTAAAGAGTAGATTGTAAACTATGTGCAGTTTGATCTTAGAACATGCCGTGGGCAAAGGCTATTTTGTTGCCTCATACAATGAGAGGATTCTCTATTCCTGGATCGCGAAAAAGACCAAACGACAAGCCAGCATATCCATACTTAAGCCTTTCAGCGTCATAGGCGAAAAAACGGTCTTTTTGCGGACGGCATAGATCTAGATCAGACTGCACAGAACGTGCAGTCTGATCTTTGATCTATACCGTCGGCTTGTTTTGTCAAGTCTATGAGGTAATAATCTTTCTCAGTTTCAATGGATGGTATTTTAAGCCGTTGGAGGTGGTCAAGGCCGTACGTTTGACCCTGAAAGAGTTAATCCTTCTAGCACCAAATATATGAGCCATGCTCTAGCAAAAGGGGGCTTACTGCATCTCCGTGATGCATTGTACCATGCATGTAGTCACTAAATTATGTACCCATAAAAGCCACTTTTTTTTTAAATAACCAACTGAATCATGAAGTGGACTGATTCTTGGACATACAGAAAATTGACCAATAGCGAAAAGTTTCGGCCCAGGTCAGCCTGCGAAGACTGCGCAGGCTGACCTGGGTCGATACTTTTCGCAGATGCATTAAGCCCCTTTTCACATGAGCATGGCTCATATAAACTCAACCCTCTTTGGGCGACTAAAAATACAACTCACTGAAAAAAACAAGATTTTTGTCCAATTGACTTGACTAAACAAGCGGAAGTTATAGATCCATGATCAGACTGCACGGTTTCTGCACAGTTTCTGCAGCCTGATTTTGATCTATGCCGTCAGCAAAAGTCTATGTTTTCGCTTATGTCAAGGGTAATATAAACGTAAACGAAAAGCTGTGTCTGACATTATGTCATAATTGTCATTTTTAAAGAAGCAAGGGCAATCAGTCGTGCAGCAGTTTGTCGGTGCAGAAATACCATTGGGTATTCTGTCATGAATCCTGCTCGGACGTGATTTATTGAGTCTATATATCATTAGCAAGATCAGTTTTTTTCTTCGGCCAGGATGGAGCGGTGGTGCTGTGGTAAAACGCTGGACTATCAATCCTGAGTTACGAGGTTCGATACCCGGCCTGGCCAGGACTTTTCTGAGACACTTCGTGTTTTCCAGCCAACTAGAGGTGAACTGGTTTGAAACCCAGAGGTAGCTTCGAGTGTATCGGTGCTTTACATCGAGCACGTTAAAGAACCAACGAAGAAGAGCTAGGGGCTTGTACCCGGATCTCCTTGTATCCGATTCTTTCTCTCGAATGGTCCATACCATATATGCCTACAGCACGGAGGGACCTTAATCCTACAAAGTCAACATCATCATCATTTTTTCTTCGGCCTAACAGTTGGGCACCCGTCTGGATTCTGAAGTCCTATCCAGTAAACCGTTCTATATCCAGCTTTCATTTCAAATTCCAAGACTGGCCATTACTAGAGCGTCTGTTTTCTTTTTTCCGTTTGCGGAAGTCCATTTAATCATTTAGCTATTAGTGTTTAATTATAGGTCTCGATTCGGATTGCGTAATGATTGCAAAACCCTGTAGAAGGCTTGCCTCTGGTTAGCTGGGTTCTGGTATGGAGATTTCGCAATGCATTACGGGAAAAATACTCAATGCATGACGGGACGGTTGCACAATGCATGATGGGAAGGCTACACGATGCATGATGGGAACTTAGAGTTCTCTTAGGATTTAAAAACAATATTCAACATGGTTTGTAAAAACGGCTCATATTCAGATCGCTATGAAGCAGGGAGATTTTTTTTTTTTAATTTGATTTTTCATGTAGTTAAATGATTAAAATAGGGACAAAGATAATGTACCTGAAATTTAGTCACAGAAAAGCATTTCTTTTTAATATGTACCTTTACACTGCTAAATTTACATTTACCTAGGCGGCTCCTTGAAATGGGGACATTGCGCATCTTCGTAACGCTTTATACCAAGCAAGACGTCAGTTAAAATGCATCAATCTTTGTCTAAAACTGCCCGAATCATGAGGCAGATTTGTCCTTTCACATGGATAAAATTTACTGATAGGAAAATGTTTCGAACCAGGTCTACCTGCGAAGACGGTGCAGGTTTACATGGGTCGATACTATTTTTGCAATTGTATTTAACCCCCTTTTCTCAGAGCAAGACTCACATGTATTGAACTTTTTTGCTATTTCAGTCTTTTTTCGGCAGCGGGAAAAAAGAGTTTCTAAGACTGCAAAAATGTTGTTTGTTTAAAAATGGAGGTATGACGTGTTCGAAAGCAGGAGCAGTTATGATCCTATCATGCGATTAACCTTTAAGCTATTAAGCGCGACTCGCTGACCTTTTGCGGATAGTGTAGATCAAGATAAGATTGCACAAAACGTGCAGTCTGATCTTTGATCTAAATTGTCCGATACTGTGTTTTCTTTCCGGTGGTATCAAATATGGAACGCAATATTCGGTGTTTCTGAGGTGGGGTGCGAAGCATCCCAACCCAGGTTTATCATGTGGGAATCTTGACCCCCGAAAAATTGATTCTGGGGTACCTAACATCGCAAAATCAATACCTGACAAAATACTACTACAGAGAAAACTGTCCTCTTTTTCAGTCTAGCATTAATGCAAGACTTAAATTACGTTAACGAAAGGCATATTTACACGACTACCTGACGACAAAATTTCACAAGAGTCAAAATTGGAAGCGCTTGCAGACGAGAATTAAAAGTGGCTTAAATGATTGATTTTGCCTGTGAATGGGTAGAAAACCTTGTAGGAAAAAGAGAAAATGATGGTTACCAGCATTTTCTCGATTTCCCACAATGTTTTCAAAGCCGTCTCCAAGATCGTCAAACCACGGGGATTGTTTGGTAAAAGGTTAGACCTAATACAATGACGTTGGAAACTGACAACTGTTTTGCTGAATGTTGCTTTTTTGCCGAATGTAACCCAAACTTTCTTTCGCTGGTAAAGAACCACGTTTTTTCCTTTCTCCATAATATTTTCTACCCTTTCAAGGACAAATCTAATCATTTGTCGTTTGCAAACTGTCTCAATTTCGACAGGTCTAAAATTTTGTGATCTGGTAAGGAACTTATCGTAGGAGAGCAGTTATGTCGGTTTTACAGATAATTTAGATCAAGAGGAGATTGTAAAAATTGTGAAAAGTGATCTTTGCTCTACACTGTCCTCTAGTTTGTAATATATTGTGGCAAAATAAGATATATAATGTATTGCGATATATAGGATGTTTCAACAACTAATAACGTCCATTTCATTGATTTAGCGCTCGACGGGTTAACTCTTAATATGCCAAATCATTAAAATTAACATAGGAAAAAGCACGTAAATAATTGTTGTTCAAATGTTGCTCTTGGTCAGCATGTCTATGGAATGCGCCATCGTAGAGCCAAAATAAGACTGTGCGTTCTCTACAGTCTGATCTCGATTTATACTGTTCGCAAAACCTTCAGTAATTCAGAAAGGCATTTTAACCCTTAACCTGCTGAATAAGTTAAATGAAACTTTCCAGCTAATGGTAAAAAACCCAAAAGGTTTCAATTTCAAAGTTATTTTAGGGGAAAAATACCTCCATATCCGACAGTGTGGATCCAAGATCAGAATGCACGTTCTGAGTAGTCTTATTTTGATTTACACTGGTCGCAAAAGCGCCTTGAGTCGCGCTTAGCAGCCTAAGGGTTAAATAACGGTTAAGATTTTCTCAGGTATTAAGCTGACCTGACCCATGAGTTGTTTTTTCACGGTTTGTGGACAATACCCTATTGTTACTCAAGTGTGCGTTTTGAAATAGTCAATTCGTGTTGTAAGCTGAGAGGATTTTGGTAAACTTTTCTGGATTTTTTAGAGGTCGGTCAGTTTTAGTTAAATTCTACCGGATACAGAGTCTTCTTACGGCATTATGGAGTCTTCTAACATCGTCTCTGTGTGGATGTGATGTAATACAAAGTCAAAGGTAATACATCTGTTGCATGTTTTTGTTCTTAGTAATATAAGACTCGACAGGAAACGAAAATGAACGTCAGTTGCATTTGCAGGAGATGTAGATCTAGGTCAGACAGGACCTGAAGTTTTAATTTTGGACCTAGAGTACCAATTAATTTTTCAGATACATGTACTTTGACCAAGACAGAAAATAAATAATTGAGCCACGCTAAGGCAAAAGGGGGCTTAATGCATCTCCGTAATCCATGATACCCATCAATCCATCACATAATTATAGATCCATTTTGGCCACTTTTTTAGCAACCGACTTATTCATGAGGTAGAATGGTCCTTCGACATACAGAAAATTCAGCATTAACGAAACGTTTCAGTTCAGGTCAGCCTGCGCTTTTCGCAGATGCAATAAGCCCCTTTTTACAGAGCATGGCTTATCATGCTTATTTTACTGATGGCCATGTCTAATATTCTGTCAAATACCTTGAACTTTATGTCAGTTCTCAATATTATTTTCCTCCGTCATTGATTGCTGTTGTTTCCATAGCGATATCTGCAAAGTATATAACTTTATACATGTAAACATTGTGAGAATTCATTATCAAAATTTCTGAAAGAATGTGCTTGTTACAAATGTTGATTACATGAAAGAATGTGCTTGTTACAAATGTTGAATACATATAAACCTGAATAAAAGAAAAGGCATGCGGCTTAAAGGGAAACTGTTCCTCGTAAGCAATTTTGCTATTTGCTGCAGTGTTTTTAGGCTACGTGTATCTGCGTGACGAAAGCAGGTGTCAATGTAGTTATGTCTAATAATTCCCTTTTGCAACAATTTCAGTGCATTATCTCTTCACCACACAAGCAAAATATAGACTTTTTCCAATCTGAAAGTCATATGCAGACAATTTAAATGTTGCTCAAATAATGGAATTTGTCTTTGATGGGTTAGGAAACACTGGGGAAAAAGGAGAAAATGCTGGTTACCAACATTTTCTCATTCTCCCACAATGTTTTCAAAAGGCCTCTTCCTCGGGGTCATTAAAAGTTGTGTTTGTTTGGTAAAGGGTTATGCCGACTCCCTTGTTATGGATCTGCTGGATCAGAGACCAGGGATTGTAAATTACATGTTATACACGGTCCCTGATCAGACAATGTTTTCCCACATTTAGTTTTACCCAATGCTCATAATAAACTTGAGCATTTAACTCGTTACCAAACAACAAAATTTTGGACTCAACTACATGACTGTATATTGAAAGCATGTGTAGATGACAAAATAAATGCCGCTCAAAACACGATTTCTGTCTTTGATATAGTAGAAAACATTGTGGAAAAAAGGAAAAAAATGTTGGTTACCTGCAAAAATAGTTTCAAAAGCCTTCTTTCTTCAGGGTCGTAAAAACGTTGTATTGGTTGGTAAAGGGTTGACTTATTCTGTAAAAGCTTGAGCTATACCCAATACCTTTGATATTATGGCAAGCAGTCTACAAACAGCTTTACTCAAACTCTCTCATGATTTCAAACTTGAGAAAGAACTGTTTTTGGAAAACATTAAGGATAAAGTAGAAAAAGCTTTTAACCTAAAATTTCGCCTAATCCCACATTGTTTTCTAGCCTTTCATGGATAACCCCATCATTGAGCCACGTTTAATTCAATGTCTGACAATGCTCTTAATATGAACAGGTCTGAACCCTTTACCATACAATTACAAGTTTCAGCAACTCTGAGGAAGAAGCTTTTTGAAAACAATGGAGGAAAAGGAGAAAATGCTGGAAAACAGCATTTTCTCCTTTTCCCACAATGTTTCTATCCTTTTAGAGACAAATCCAGTCATTTCATCCACATGTAATTTGTCTTTTGGAAATGATTTTGATTTGGGAAAGTTTAAAATTTTGCCTTGGGAAAAATGGTGAAACCGTAATGTTTGGTGAAAAGTTAACAAAACTTTGTAGCATTTCTCTTTTTTTCCATTCTTTCCAAAATTGTGTTTCTTATAAAAACAAAGAAAATTCTTTAAAAAAGACAGACGGCATAAATTTGCCAGTTAGTAGGCAGGGGCTCTTAGAATAATTATCTCTACATATTTGACCAATCACAACTTTCTGTTTACTCAATTTTTTTTTTTTTTACAAAAGTAGGTCAAAAGCCAGCACATTCAGCTAGGCCGAAAAACATCTTTGAACGCTTGAAACTAAATGATGATGCTGATAAGTAAGGAGATGAGCTTGAATCCTAGCTCTGCAATAAACCTTTTTTTAACCTTTATCTCTTTACCACACAACATCTTAGATTTACCTACAAAAATTGTATTTAGCTTTGGAAAGTAAACACTGTGGGAAAAGGAAAAAATGCTGGTTACTAGCAATTTCTCCTTCTCCCACAATGTTTTCAAAGGCCTGCCTTCTCATGGTCATTAAAACAAGGCTATGTATGACAAAGGGTTTAAGCCCCTTTTACAACTATAGTTGCTTTTGAGGCCAGTGTAGACTTTGATATTTCATTTATTTGGGTCTTATTTCCAGATTCAAAATGTATGTTGAGTTCATTTGATACCTTAAAGGTTAAGGGATGATGAAAGTCCTGGTGACAGAATTTTTTATTCCTCTCCTCTCCTGCCACTGAACATCCAACTAGCTTTGACTTTGTATATTTTGGCAATAAGCTAGTGTCTTTTAACCCTTCACCACACAACCATGACTGTTAACAATCCTGAAGAAAAACTCTTCGGAAAATATTGTGGTAAAAGGAGAAAATGCTGTTTAAAAACATTGTGGGAAAAGGAGAAAATGCTAGTAACCAGCTGACAGCATTTTCTCCTTTTCTCACGTGTTTTCTACCCTTTCAAAATCAATTCAAATTTTGAGTCACATTTAGTTTCTTCTGCAAATGTTTTCAATTTGGACATGTCTAAAATTTTGTCGTTTGGTAAAGATTTAAAGAGTATATAACATGTGTAGTGCTCATAAAGAAACTCTTGAATCAGAATTGCTCTGGAATATGCCATTTCACCGCTATGTTTTCTAGAGTGGTCAGCTGCAAGATGAATAAATTTGTTTGTAGCAGGAGAGCAATTTATATTTCAGCTCTCAGCCAAACTTATGTTGTTGTGAAGATCTAGATCAAGATCACACTGCACAGAAAATCCAATCAGATTTTGGGCCTACACAGCCAAATACCTTGTAACATATTCTAATCTTGAAATTGCAATATTTGTCCCTGTCCTATTTAACTCTTTACAAAATGGTCAAATTCAAGATTATCAAACTTGACAGCATTTGCAGACGACAATATCAATATGACTCAAAACTGAAATTTGTTTCTGGAAGGGTGGAAAACATTGTGTAAAAAGGACAAAATGTGGGTTACCAGTATTTTTCTCCTATTTGCACATTGTTTTCAAGAGCCTTTTTCCTCAGGGTCGTTCAAACGTGTGATTGTTTGGTAAAGGGTTAAAAGGCCCATTTCATTAAGTCAGCTCTCTAGAGATTGAATTTGTAAGAAAGGTGTTTTATGTTGTTTTCCAGCATTTTTTCAGTTTTATCTCGACGGCTAGTGCACCTATTCATGCTTTCCTAAGTTTCTTTTGCCAGTTCCTTACACAACATTCCCGTCAAACTACTGGCTGCTTTCTTATATCAAAATAATGTTCAGTGGTTGGAATAGAAATGAATAAATCTTAAAGCAATGGCATATCATCAACTCTTCGGATAGGGTTTGACCTAGCTGGGAATAAAGTTTAGACCCCTTGGATTCAAGCCGTGTACACTTGACCAACCTGCCCACTTGGTTTGGTCCCAAAGAGGTAACCTTTTGCCAAACAATCCTGAGTTCTAATGGTCCTGAAGAAAAAGAGAAAATGCTGGTAACCAGCATTTTCTCCTTTTCCCACAATGTTTTCTAACCGTTTAAAGACTAACCATATCATTTAAGTCATGCTGAATCTGTCATCTGTAAAAGCTTTCATTGTAGACAGGTCAAAAATTATATTATGTGGTAAAAAGTTTATAAAGATCATATTCTAACATCTGGAGAAACAAGTTATTGGATATGACTTTATCAATCAGAATGATGGACAAAGATATTACACGTTCAAAACTGTTTTTGATGATCTATCCACAAAATGTCAGACATTTGTTGAACACATGGTATTTATTGCCATTTTCCATATTATTGCAGCTATATCGCTGTGGCAAGTGCACCTAATAATATGATTACATGGAGTTTCTTTTACCAGTTCCATGCTACTGGCTGCTTTCCCACAGAAGAAAAAATGCCTGTGCAATGTTCAGCAGGAAATAATTATATTAGAAATACCAGACATACCAGAGATAAAGCTAGAAGATCAAACTACACATTTTGTGGTCTAATTTCAATAAAACAAAATAGTGTGCCTAGCCTTTTAAATTGAAGATTCCATATTTACTCAGTGGTTACCTCTTTACAACACATTAAAATTTGAGACAGGTCTGTACATGCAGATAATCAGGTTTTTCTCCTTCACCCACAATCTTTTGGAAAGCATTTTCTCATAGGGCCGTCTAAACACGGGTTTGTCTGGTAATGTTGATTTATAGATAATTGCAAAAGCCTGAGGTTGATCCTTGTTTGAAGCATGGTTCACCAGGGAGAAGCCTTGTGCAAGGCACTACAAAAGTCCAGCCTTCTACTGGTAAACCTAAGAAAGCAACAAGTGAGCTATTGCAGTTAAATGACTGAAGTATCATTACGTGCAATGAAAAACATCATTCAAGCAAAAATGTTGATTTTTTTTTTTTTTTTTCCAGATTTCAACATGGAGGATGCCATGTATCAACACCTTGAGGAAATAGGTGGGTTGAATTTATCATTTTGTTTTTCTTTGGTGGGATGAGACCATTCTTATTACAACTCCTTAGACCAGGAAGGAATTCTGACAAGAATGGTTTCAAGTTTTCACATTTTTTTACATGCTTTAAATTTGCTTTACTTTTTACATGTATTTATCATCAAACTTGCAATTAGTTTTTGTTTTACTTTCTAACCATGCTTTAAAATTGCTTTATCTAGAGTATGTATGTCTCACAAAAAATTGACTGAGTTGTAGTCTGTATTTGTCTTGCCATGCTAGGATTTGTGTGTGTGTGTGTGTGTGTGTGTGTGTCATGAATTTATTTCTCACAAAAATTCTAGTAAGTTTCATCTGTATTTCCCTTACCATGCTTTGAGGTTGCTTTATGTTATGTGTGTATTTATCATAAAAATTGCAGTAAGCTTGTTTGATATATTTCTCTATCCATGCTTTGCCTTTGCTTTGTCTTAATTTTGTTTATAGTACTCTAACAAAGCTATAAATTGGTTTTGTCTCCTGCGTGTTTTCCATCAGAAAGTTCTTGTTCATATTTGTCTAACCATAGTTCGAATTTAATCTTTTGCAGTTATTTTTTAACAAACTACAATTAGTTTACGTTTATGTTTATAACTCACTAACAATGCTTTGAATTTGCTTTATCCTACATATTTCTTATGAAAAATTAGTGTGCTTTTGTTTATATTTGTCAATCATGGTTTGTATCTTGTGTATGCATTTCTCATGAAAATTGCAATGTTTTGTCTATAGATATATCTAATTTTGAATTACCTTTATCTTTGGTATGCATTTCTAATCCAAATTAAAGCAAAGTTTTGTTCTTACAGGTATTTTCTTTAGCCTGTTTCGAGTTTGCTCTGTGTGTGTGTGTGTGTGTGTTTTTTTTTTTTTTTTTTTCATTCAAATGATCGTTCATTTTTGTTTATGTTCATCTAACCATCCTGTGAATTTTTTTTTATCTAAAGTGTATTTTCTCATCAAAGTTTCAGTATGTATTTTGTTTTTATGTCTCTCTAGCCATATTTTGAATCTGCTTTAATATGAGTATGTATTTCTCATAAATATATTGTAGTACATGTTGTAGTAAGGTTCTGTTTATTAGTCACAAAACCATGATTTGAATTCGCTTTATCTCGTGAATGTATTTCTAATGAAAACTGTAGTACGCCTTTCTATACATTTCTCTAACTGAATTTGATTTGTCCCAGGTAAATATTTCTGATGAAAATTACACCAATTTTTTTTTAAATCTATTTGTTTAACCATCCTTTGGCTTTGCTTTGTCTCATGTATATATTTCACATGAAAAATTCAGAGTTTGTTTATACTCTAACCATGCTTTGAACTTGCTTTATCTCATGCGTGTGTTTCCCATCCAAAGTATAATTAGATTTTGCTTTCATTTGTCTGACCATGCATTTTATTAGCTTTAGCTCATATTTCTTAGCGAAATTTAGTAGATTTTTGTTCAGATCTCTTCAATCATGCATTGAAATTGCTATGTCTTGTGTATGTATTTCTCTTGGAAATTTCAGTACCGGTAAGTTTTCGTTTATATTTGTCTAAACCTGGTTTGAATTTGATTTTATCTTTCGTAGGTGTTTCTCGTGAAAAGTTCAGTTAGTTTTTCTGTTCATATTTCTCCTATGCGTTGCATTTGCTGTATGTCAATTATGTATTTGTTCTGAAATTTCAGTAAGTTTTTGTATATACTTGTCTAACCGTGCTTTGTTTGCATTAACTATTTTCTTGATTGTATTTGCCTTTGTTTATCCAACCATGTTAGGTTTCTTTGATTTTCTTTTTTTTTTTTTTATGTTTTTCTGCAGACATTTTATGTGCAGTACTGTCAGCACACATGTAACCTAGTTATAGGTCAGCAATAATATTCCCGATATGTTCAGGTGTACAGAGAAAGATATTGGGCCTTATGCTTGTTCTGTTGTAATAACATGTATTTTAGGTTTGTTTGCATTGGTGTCACACGCCGTTCAAACTGCTAACGTCATATAAGAGTACTAGAGTTTTTACCGCTTTTATCCATTGGTTTTAACATTCACCATGTAGGTCCCTTGAGAAAGTATTATTTAAGATTGCTGAATAAGAAAAGGATGAAAATATTTTATGATAACAAAAGAGTACTCGGAGTTTTTACCACCTTTATCTTTCGGTTTTGACATTCACCAGGGAGGTCCCTCAAGAAATTATTTTTCTTTAAAAGCTGTACAAACCAGGATATAATTTTTTTTAAGCTGAACAAAACAAGGATGGAAACATTTCATGATAATAAAATAGCATTCCGAGTTTTTACTACTTTTATCAATTCGTTTTAACACTGAAGAGAGAGGTCCGTCGAAATAGTTTTTGAAGCAGTTGTGCAAAACAATGATCAAAACATTTTATTCTAATAAAACAGTACTTGGAATTTTTACGGCTTTTATCCATTGCTTTTAACACTCACCAGGGAGGTCACTTGTAAAAGTTTTTTTTTTTAAATAGCTGAACGAAACAAGGATAAAAACATTTTATCCTAACAGAAGAGCACTCGGAGTTTTAACGCTTTTATCAATTGGTTTTAACAGTCCCCAGGGACCTAGCTTACCAGGTACCTTGAGAAAAGTTTTCAAAATAACTAAAAAAAAAAAAAAAAAACACGATAGAAGTATTTTACCTATATAAAAGAGCACTCGGAGTTTTTACCATTTTTTTCCATTGGTTTTAACAGTCAACAGGGAAGTCCCTTGAGAAGGGTTTTTAAAATTGCTGATAAAAGAGCACCGGAGTTTTTTGCCACTTTTATCCATTGCTTTTCAAAATAGCTACACAAAATAAGGATGAAATTATTTCATGATATAAAAGGGTACTCGGAGTTTTTACCACTTGTATCCATTGGTTTTATCACATACCAGGAAGGTCACTTGAGAAAGTTTTTTCTTTTCTTTTTAAATAGCTGTACAAAACAGGGATAAATCTATTTAACCTAATAAAAGCGTACTCGGAAATTTTACCGCTTCTATCCATTGGTTTTACCACTCACCTTGGAGGTCACTTGAAAAAGGTTTTTTAAAATAGCTGAACAAAACCAGGATAAAAACCATTTTACCCGAATAGAGGAGCACCACGAGTTTTTACTGCTTTTATCCATTGATTTTAACAGTCACCAGGGACCTTGCTTACCAGGAAGGTCCCTTGAGAAAGGTTTTAAAATTAAAAAAAAAAAAAAAAACGATAGAAATATTTTACCCTTATAAAAGAACACTTAAAGTTTTTACCATTTTTTTTCCATTGATTTTATCAGTCAACAGGGAAATCCCTTGAGATAGGTTTTAAAATAGTTGAACATAAGAATGATATAAATATTTTACCCTGATAAAAGAGTACCGGAATTTTTTACCACTTTTATCCATTGGTTGTAACACTCACCAGGGAGGTCCCTTGAGAGATTTTTTTTTTAAATACTGCAGAAAACAAGGATGAAAATATTTTATGATAGTAAAAGAGTATTCCGAGTTTTTACCACTTTTATCCATTGGCTTTAAAACTAAACTGGGAGGTCACTGGAGAAAAGTTTTCCTTTCTCTTTTAAATAGCTGTACAAAACAGAGATAAAACTATTTTAACCATATAAAAGAGTACTCGGAATGTTTACCGCTTCTATCCATTGGTTTTAACACTTACCAGAGAGGCCTTTTCAGAAAGATGTTTTTAAATAGCTGAACAAAACAAAGATAAAATCATTTTACCCTACTAGAAGAGCATTCAGAGTTTTTTCCGCTCTATCCATTGGTTTTAACAGTCACCAGGGACCACGCTTACCAGTGAGGTACCTTGAGAAAGGTTCTTAAAATAACTGAAAAAAGCCAATATAGAAATATTTTACCCTTATAACAGAGCACTGGAAGTTTTTATCATTTTTTCCATTGGTTTTAGCAGTCAACAGGGAAGTCCGTTGTAAAAGGTTTTAAAATAGCTAAATATAACATTGATAAATATTTTACCCTGATAAAAGAGTATCGGAGTTTTTTAACCTCTTTTATCCATTGATTTTTAACACTCACCAGGAAGGTCCCTTGAAAAAAAGTTTTTTAGAAATTGCAGAAAACAAGGATGAAAACATTTTATGACAATAAAGGATAGTCGGAGTTTTTACCACTTTTATCCATTGGTCTTATCACACACCAGGGAGGTCACTTGAGAATTTTTTTTTTTTTTTCTTAATAGCTGAACAAAACAGGAACAAAAACATTTTACTCTCATAAAAGAGTACTCGGAGTTTTTACCGCTTTTATCCATTGGTTTTAACAGTCACTGGGGACTTTACTTACCATGGAGGTCCCTTGAGAATGGTTTTTAAAATAACTGAAAAAAAAAAAAAAAAAACGATAGAAATATTTTACCCTTAAAAAGTGCACTAGGAGTTTTTACCATTTTTCCATTGATTTTAACAGTCAACAGGGAAGTCCATTGAGATTTTTTTTTTGAAATCGCTAAATATCACAATGATATAAATATTTTACCCTGATTAAAAAGCACCGGAGTTTTTTACCGCTTTTATGCATTGGTTTAAACACTCACCAGGGAGGTCCCTTGAGAACATTTTTTTTAGGAATAGTTATATTCCTAAAAAAAAACAAGAATGAAAATGTAGTTTTTACCATTTTTCCCCATTGGTTTTAATAGTCAACAGCAAAGTCCCTTGAGACAGGTTTTAAAATAGCTAAATATAACTATGCAGTAAATGTTTACCCTGATAATAGAGCACCGGAGTTTTTTACCTCTTTTTTCTATTGGTTTCAACTCTCACTTGGGAAGTCCCTTGAAAAAATGTTTTATTAAAGAAATAGCTGCACAAAACAAGGATGAAAATATAATAAAGGGTACTCGGAGTTTTTACCACTGGTATCCATTGGTTTTATCATACACCAGGGCGATCACTTGAGAAAGTTTTTTTTTTTCTTTTTTAAAGCTGTAAAAACGGGATAAAACTATTTTAACATTTATAAAAGAGTACTCGAAGTTTTTACAGCTTCTATCCATTGTTTATAACGCTCACCAGGGAGGTTACTTGAGAAAGTTTTTCTTTTTTTAATAGCTGAACAAAACAAGGATAAAAACATTTTATCCTGATAGAAGAGCAATCGGATTTTTTAGCGCTTTTATCCATTGGTTTAACAGTCACCCGGGACATTGCTTATCAGGGAGGTCCTTGGGAAAGGTTTTTAAAATAACTTTAAAAAAAAGCCACGAAAGAAATATTTTACCCTTATAACAGAGCACTCGAAGTTTTTACCATTTGTCCATTAGTTGTAACAGTCAACAGGGAAGTCCCTTGAGAAAGGTTTTAAAATAGCTGAATATAACAATGATACGAATATTTTACCCTGATAAAAGATCACCCAAGTTTTTATCGCTTTTATCCATTGGTATTAACACTCACCAGGAGTGATAGCTGCAGATAGAAATAGCTGCAGAAAACAGGGATGAAATATTGTATGATAATAAAGGGTACTCGAAGTTTTTATCACTTGTATCCATTGTTTTTATCACACACAAGAGTAGTCATTTGAGAAAAGTTCTTTTTTTTTCTTTTTCTTTTTTTAAATAGCTGTACAAAACAGGGATAAAACTATATATTAAACTTATAAAAGGGTACCCGGAGTTTTTACCGCTTCTATCCATTGCTTTTTAACACTCACCAGGGAGGCCATTTGAGAAAGGATTTTTAAAATAGCTGAACAAAATAAGGACAAAATCGTTTTACCCTAATAGAAGAACTCTCGGAGTTTTTACGGCTTTGAAGCCTCTTGAGAAAGGTTTTTAAAATAAGTGAAAAAAAAAAAAAAAAAAAAAGCCACGATAGAAATATTTTACCCTTATAAAAGAGCACTCTTTTTATTAAATAGGGGAACAAAACAAGGATAAAAACATTTTACCCATCTTAATAAAAGAGCACTAGGAGTTTTTTACCGCTTTTATCCATTGGTTTTAACAGTCACCAAGGACTTCACTCACCAAGGAGGTCCCTTGAGAAAGGTTTTTAAAATAGCTGAACAAGTGAGATCCCCCGATGAAAGTTTTAAAATTGCCAAACTTGGTTAACATCAAAATTATTTTACCGTAAAATAAGAGTATCGACGTTTTTACCGCTTTTATCCATTGGTTTTTAAAAGTCATTCAATTGAGTGGGCACACGATCCTTAGTAAACACTCTTTTCTGGCCTACAGTATGAACATTGCATAATAATTATGTGGAAATGGTATTTGAAACTAATGTTTCGTTGATTAAGTATATGTAAGCAGCTGCCGATAAATTTGACCCACATGAAGATTTATTTAGCTCTTTACCCTATTTTTATTTTTACTTTTAGAGTAAAAGGAGGATGAAATGGAAAGAAGACAGATATACAACGGACGGTATTTTGGAATAGACTAGCTTAGTACATATCAATAACAAGGACCAAAGGTTAAAGTCTAAAGACTGAATTGCGAAAAGGTATCAGACCATTTGTTATGAAACTTTTGTCAAGCCAAGCCAAGAATCTGCAATGCGCCAACCTTCTTTAACTTTTTACAAAAACGTTTTTTCATTGACAAAAAAAAAAAAAAAAAAAGAGACATAAATCTTTCCTGTGCGATTGTTAAAACTAGGCCAAGACTGGACTGTACAGAATATCCAGCTTGATCTTTGATCTTCATCGTCTGCTTGATTAGTCAAGCTAACAAGAGAAAATGTTTCTATTTATCATTGAATTGTATTTTTGACGATTGAAAAAGGGCAATTTTACCCTCTTTGAATGGGTATCTAATCAAATTGACCTAGTTAATTTACATGATGTCCATGAACATGAACAATGGTTTCAACAATTTACCAAACACTTTACCCAACAATCTCGACTTTAAACCACCCTGAGGAAGAAGGCTTTTGAAAAACACTGCGCAAAAAGGAGAAAATGCTGGTTACTATATCAAGAACAAATTTGGTCATTTTGGTGACCTTTAGTTTGTCTTCTACAAATGCTTTCAATTTGGACCAGTCTAAAATCTTGTCATTTGGTAAAGAGTTAGTACGAACAGGTCATCAAATGTGATGGCTGGTAAAGACGTGAAAGCATGTTAAGATAACAAAATTAATTGCTAGAATTGTTCTTGAAAAGGTGCCAGTTACTAAATATCGTGGAAAAAGGAGGCAATGGCGCTATCAGCATTTTTGTCCATTCCCCATATTGTTTTCAAAAGCATTGTTAAAATACAGTCGTGACTGTTAAAGTGTTTACCTTTTACCGCTCAATCCTAGTTTTAGTGACCCTGAGAAAAAGACATTTTGTAAATATTATGAGAAAGGAGGAAAATGGTAATACAATCATTTTCCTCTTTTCCCAGAATGTTTCTTACCCTTTGAATGACAAAGTTTATATTTTGAGTGACATTTAATATGTCGTCCTGCAAATGCTTTCAATATGGACCAGTCTAAACTTTTATCATTTGGTAAAGAGTTCAGACAATGAGTTTACCTATAATGAAAAAATCTGGCAATTCACCTCTCCCCTCCCCTCCCCATGTTTCGTTGCATGAGTATTAATAGAGTATCTTTGTGCATTGCACGGCAAAGCCCCAGCCTAATGCTGATGAAAGCTAGGATTAAAAAACGAGTAAATGAGCCATTAAGGAGAAGAGACATAAATACTTTGGCATACATTGAAACAGAAGTACTGATCTGATGTTTTATCATTTTTCAGATTTCAACATGGAGGATGCTATATCACGACAGCTAGAGGAATGAGCAAAGAGGTGGGTTGAATTTATTAAATTTTCAGGGGTAAATCATTGCTTTGTTTTTGCTTTTATTTTAGATGTGTGTCTGTCATCAAAGTTACGGTTAGTTTTTGTTAATGTTTCTGATTTCTCTAACAATGCTTTAGAATTGCCTATATAGTGTATGTATTTGTCATTAAAATTGAAGTTAATTTGGAATGTTTTGAACTTGCTTAATCATGGTTATGTATGTATGTATGTATGTATGTATCATGAACATTCTTTTGCTTGTTTTTGTCTAAGGATGCTTTGAATTTTGAGATTTCTCGTGTATCTATATATATTCAAATATTGAAGTTAACTTTGTTTGTTAAACCGTGCTTGAATTTACTTTGTCTAGTTTTTGTTAATATTTCTCTCACCATGCTTTAATTTTGCTTTATCTTGTGTATGTATTTGACACTATAATTGGAGTTACCAGTAGGTTTTGTTTGTATTTGTCTAGCCATGTTTTGAATTCGTTTTCTTGCGTTTATGCATTTCTTAATGAAATTTCAGTAAGATTGTGTGCTATTTTACCGACCATGCTCCGAACCAGATATGTCTGGTGTATGTCTTTTTTATGAAAATTTCAGTATGATGGGTGATTATATTTTGCCAACTCCATTTTGAATTTATTTTGTCTCCTGTATGTAGTTCTCACGTAAGCTTTATTTAATTTGTGTTTATATTTTACTAACCATACTTCGGATTTCTCGTATCTCATGTATGTACTTCTCATCCAAAATATGGTAAGTTTTTAGTTATAGTTGTCTAGCCGTGCTTCTAATTAGCTTATCTCCTGTATGTATTTCTCATGAAAACTTCAGTAAGTTTGTGGTTATATGTATATATTTCACTTACCATGCTTAAAATTTTCTGTATCTCATATATGTGCTTCTCATCTCAATTATGTTAAGTTTTTAGTTAATGTAGTCTTATTACTACTTTAGTTGAGAAAGGCTCTAAATAGCTGAATATAACCAGGATAGAAATGTTTTAGCCTAATGAAAGAGCACCCGGAGTTTTTATCGCTTTTATCCATTGGTTTTATAAGTCAACAAGGAGGTTCCTTGAGAAAGGTTTTAAAATGGCTGAATAAAATGATGATATAGATATTTTACCCTTATAAAAGAGCCTCGGAGTTTTTTACCGCTTTTATCCATTGGTTTTAACCCTCACCAGGGAGGTGCTTTGAAAAAAAGCTTTTCTTAGAAATAGCTGTACAAAACAAGGATGAAAATATTTTATGATAATAAAGGGTACTCGGAGTTATTACCACTTGTATCCATTGTTTTTATCAGACACCAGGGAAGTCACTTGAGAAAGGTTTTTCTTTTTCCTTTCAAATAGCTGAATAAAACAAGGATAAAAGTTTTTTAACTTTATAAAAGAGTATCCGGAGTTTTTACTGCTTCTATCCATTGGTTTTACCAATCACCAGGGAGGTCACTTGAGAAAGTTTTTTTTTTCTTTTTAAATAGCTGAACGTAACAAGAATAAAACACTTTACCCTAATAGAAGAGCACTCGGGAGTTTTTACCGCTTTTATCTATTGGTTTTAACAGTCACCAGTGACCCTGCTTACGAGTGAGGTCCCTTGAGAAAGGTTTTTAAAATAACTAAAAAAAAAAATACACACACACGATATGAAAATATTTTACCCATATGAAAGAGAGCACTCGGAGTTTTAACCATTCTTTCTGTTGGTTTTAACAGTTAACAGGGAAGTCCCTTTAGAAACCTTTTTTTTTTAATATCTGAAAGGGAGATTACTTGAGAAAGTTTTTTTTAAATAGCTGAAAAAAACAAGGATAAAAGCATTTTAGCCTAATAGAAGAGTACTCGGAGTTTTTACCGCTTTATCCATTGGTTTTAACAGTCACCAGGGACTTCGCTTACCAGGGAGGTCCCTTGAGAAAGTTAAAAAAAAAAGAAGGAAACTCGATAGAAATATTTTACTCTTATAAAAAAGCACTCGAAGATTTTACCATTTTTTCATTGGTTTTCACAGTCAACAGGGAAGTCCCTTGAGAAAGGTTCTAAAATAGATGAATATAACAATGATATGAATATTTTACCCTGATAAAACTGCACCGGAGTTTTTTTACCGCTTTTATCCACTGGTTTTAACTCTCACCAGGAGGTCCCTTGAAAAAAGATTTTTTAAAGTAATAGCTGCGCAAAACAAGGATGAAAATATTTTATGATGATAAAGGGTACTCGGAGTTTTTACCACTTGTATCCATTCGTTTTTATCACACATCAGGGCGGTCACTTAAGAAAGGTTTTGCTTTTTTTAAAAAGCTGTGCAAAACTGGGATCAATCTTGGTAACCTTTTAAAAGAGTACTCGGAGTTTTTACCGCTTCTGTCCATTGGTTTTAACACTCACCAGGGAGGTCACTTGAGAAAGGTTTTTTAGAATAACTAAACAAAACAAGGATAAAAAACATTTTACCTTAAAAGAAGAGCACTCGTAGTTTTTACAGCTTTTATCTATTGGTTTTATCAGTCACCAGTGACCTTGCTTGCCAGGCAGGTCCATTGAGAAAGGTTTTTAAAATAACTGAAAAAAAAAAAAAAAAAAAAAAATAGAAATATTTTACCATTATAAAAGAGCACGCGTAGTTTTCACTATTTTCTTTCCATTGATTTTAACAGAGAAATACCTTGTGAAAGGTTTTAAAATAGCTGAATACAACAGTGATATAAATATTTTATCCTTATAAAAGAGCACCGGAGCTTTTTACCGCTTTTATCCATTGGTTTTAACACTTTTCACGGAGGTCCATGAGAAAGTTTTTTTTGAAATAGCTGACAAAACAAGGATGAAAATATTTCATGATAATAAAAGAGGATTCGGAGTTTTTACCACTTTTATCCATTGGTTTTAACATAAACCTGTAAGGGCACTTCAGAAAGATTTTTCTTTTTTTTAAATAGCTATACAAAACAAAGATTTTTAAATAGCTGTAAAAAACAGGGATGAAACCATTTTAACCTTATAAATGAGTACTCGGAATTTTTACCACTTCTATCCATTGGTTTTAACACTCACCAGAGACACCAGAGAAAGGTTTTTTTAAATAGCTGTACAAAACAAGTATAAAATCATTTTACCTTAATAGAAGAGCACTCGGGAGTTTTTACCGCTTTTATCGATTGGTTTTAACAGTCACAAGGTACCTTGCCTACCAGGGAGGTCCCTTCGGAAAGGTTTTTAAAATAACAAAAAGAAAATACCGAGAGAAATATTTTACCCTTATAAAAGAACACTCGAAGTTTTTTACCATTTTTCCATTGGTTTAAACAGCCAACAGGGAAGTCCCTTGAGGAAGGTTTTAAAGTAGCTGAATATAACAATGATATAAATATTTTTCCCTGATAAAAGTGCTCAGGAGATTTTTATCGCTTTTATCCGTTGGTTTTAACACACACCAGGAGGTCCTTTGAAAAAATGTTTTATTAATGAAATAGCTGCAGAAAACAAGGATGAAAATATTTCATAATAATAAAGGTTACTCGGAGCTTTTACCACTAGTATCCATTGGTTTTATCACACACCAGGGCGGTCACTTAATTTTTTTTTTAAAGAGCTGTAAAAAACAGGGATCAAACTATTTTAACCTTATAAAAGAGTACCCGAAGATTTTACCGCTTCTATCCATTGGTTTTTAACACTCACCAGGGAGGTCACTTGAGAAAGGTTTTTAAAAATAGCTGAACGAAACAAGGATAAAATCATTTTACCCTAATAGAAGAGCTCTCGGAGTTTTTACTGCTTTTATCCATTGCTTGTAAAAATCACAAGGGGACCTTGCTGCCAGGGTGGTCCATTGAGAAAGGTTTTAAAAAAAAACTGAAAAGAAGCCACGATAGAAATATTTAACGTTCTAAAGGAGCACTCGTAGTTTTTACCATTTTTTTTTTGTTTGATTTTAACAGTCAACAGGAAAGTCCCTTGAGATAGGTTTTAAAGTAGCTGAATAAAACGATGATATAAATATTTTACCCTGATAAAAGAGCTCCGGAGCTTTTTACCGCTTTTATCCGTTGGTTTTAACACTCACCAGGAGGTCCCTTGAAAAAAGATTTTTAAAGAAATAGCTGCACTAAACAAGGATGAAAATATTTTATGATAATAAAGGGTACTCGGAGTTTTTACCACTTGTATCCATTGTTTTTAACACACACCAGGGCAGTTACTTAGAAAAGGTTTTTACTTTTTTTTCATAGAGCTGTACAAAACAGAGATCAATCTTTTTAACCTTTTAAAAAAGTACTCGGAGTTTTTACCGATTCTGTTCATTGGTTTTAACTCTCACCAGGGAGGTCACGTGAGAAAGGTTTTCTTTTTTTTAAATAACTGAACAAAACAACGATAAAAAACATTTTACCTTAAAAGAAGAGCACTTGTAGCTTTTACCGTTTTTATCTTTTGGTTTATACAGTCACCAGTGACCATGCTTGCTAGGCAGGTCCATTGAGAAAGGTTTTTAAAATAACTGAAAAAAAAAAAAAAAAAACGCCACGATAGAAATATTTTACCCTTATAAAAGAGCACTCGTAGTTTTTACCATTTTTTCCATTGATTTTAACAGGGAAACCTTGAGAAAGGTTTTAAAATAGCTGAATATAACAATGATATAAATATTTTATCCTGATAAAAGAGCACAGGAGTTTTTTTACCCCTTTTATCCACTGGTTTTAACACTCACCGGGGAGGTCCCTTCAAAGGTTTTAAGAAAACCTAAAAAAAAAGCCATGATAGAAATGTTTTACCCTTATAAAGGAGCACTTGAATTTTAAATGTTTTACCCTTATAAAAGAGCACTTGAATTTTTTACTGTTTTTTTTTTTTTTTTTTCATTGGTTTTTACAGTCAACAAGGAAATCCCTTGAGAAAGATTTTAAAATAGCTGAATATAACTATGATATAAATATTTTACCCTGATAAATAGCACCGGACTTTTTTACCGCTTTTATTCATTGGTTTTAACACTCACCGGGGAGGTCCCTTGAGAAAGATTTCTGTTTTTTAAGAAATAGCTGCGTAAAACATGCATGAAAATATTTTATGATAATAAATGAGTATTCGGAGTTTTTACGACTTTTATCCATTGTTTTTAACACTAACCTGGGAGGTCTTTAGAGAAAGTTTTTTTTAATAGCTGATCAAAACAAGGATAAAACGATTTTACCCATAATAATAAAAGAGCTCTAGGAGTTTTTACTACTTTTATCCATTGGTTTTAACAGTCACCAAGGACTTCACTCACCAGTGAGATCCCTTGTGATGGGTTTTTAAAATAGCTGGACAAGTGAGATCCCCCGATGACAGTCTTAACATTGCCAAACTTGGTTAACATCAAAATTATTTTACCGTAGAATAAGAGTATCGACGTTTTTACCGCTTTTATCCATTGGTTTTTTAAAAGTCATTCCATTGAGTGGCCACACTGTGCTTAGTAAATTCTCTTGTCTGGCTTACAGCTCGGAGTGTATATAAAACATTGCATAATGTCAGCATGTGGAAATGGTATTTGCAACTAATGTTTCATTGATTAAGTATATGTAAGCAGCTGCCGATAAATTTGACCCACATGGGAGATTTAGTTTGCTCCTTACCCTATTTTTTATTTATTTTTTTTTACTTTTAGCGTAAACAGGAGGATGAAATGGAAAGAAGACAGATATACAACAGACGGTATTTTGCGATAGACTAGCCTAGTAAATATCAATAACAACGACCAGGGGTTAAGGACTAAAGACTGAATTGCGAAAAGGTATCAGACCATTTGTTATAGTAATGAAACATTTGTTCAGACATGCCAAGAATCTGCAATGCGCCAACCTTCCCTAACTTTTTCCAAAAACTTTTTTCATTGACAAAACAAAAAGGGACATAAATCCTTCCTATGCGATTGGCGAAATTAGGCCAAGACTGGACTGTACAGAATATCCAGCTTGATCTTTGATCTTCATCGTCTGCTTGATTAGTCAAGCTAACAAGAGAAAATGTTTCTATTTATCATTGAATTGTATTTTTGACGGTTGAAAAAGGGCAATTTTACCCACTTTGAATGAGTAACAAATCCAATTGCCCTGGTTAACTTACATGATGTTCATGAACATGAACAATGCTCTCAACAATTTACCAAACACTTTACCCAACATCTCCACTTTAAACCACCCTGAGGAAGAAGGCTTTTGAAAAACATTGTGCAAAAAGGAGAAAATGCTGGTTACTATATCAAGAACAAATTTGGTCATTTTGGTGACCTTTAGTTTGTCTTCTACAAATGCTTTCAATTTGGACCAGCCTAAAATCTTGTCATTCGGTAAAGAGTTACTACGAAGTGGTCATTACATGTGATAGCTGGTAAAGACGTGAAAGCATGTTTAGATAACAAAATTAATTGCTAGAATTGTTCTGGAAAAAGGTGCCAGTTACTAAAGATCGTGGGAGAGGAGAAAATGGCGCTATCAGCATTTTTGTCTTTTCCCCATATTGCTTTCAAAACCATCGTTCAACGGACTGTTAAAATACAGGACTGATTGTTAAAGTGTTAACCTTTTACCACTTAATCCTAGTTTTAGTGACCTGAGAAAAAGACCTTTTGTAAATATTATGAGAAAAGAGGAAAATGGTAGTACAATCATTTTCCTCTTTTCCGAGAATATTTCTTACCCTTTGAAAGACAAAGTTTATGTTTTGAGTGACATTTAATATGTCGTCCTGCAAATGCTTTCAATATGGACCAGTCTAAACTTTTATCATTTGGTAAAGAGTTCAGACGATGAGTTTACCTATGATTAAAAAAAACCTGCAATTGACCTCTTCCCCTACATTCCCCATGTTTCGTTGCATGAGTATTAATAGAGTATCTTTGTGCATTGCACGGCAAAGCCCCAGCCTAATGCTGATGAAGCTAGGATTAAAAAACGAGTAAATGAGCCATTATGGAGAAGAGACAGAAATACTTTGGCATACATTGAAACAGAAGTACTGATCTGATGTTTTATCATTTTTCAGATTTCAACATGGAGGATGCTATATAACGACAGCTAGAGGAATGAGGAAAGAGGTGGGTTGAATTTACCAGATTTTTAGGGGTAAATCATTGATTTTATTGCTTTTATTTTAGATGTGTGTCTGTCATGAAAATTACGGTTAGTTTTTGTTAATGTTTCTGATTTCTCTAACAACTCTATAGAATTGCTTATATATTGTAAGTATTTCTCATTAAAATTGCAGTTAGTTTCGAATGTTTTGAACTTGATCATGCGTATGTATGTATGTATGTCTTATGAAAATGCTTTTGCTTGTTTTTGTCTAAGGATGCTTTTAATTTTGAGATTTCTCGTGTATCTATATATATTCAAATATTGCAGTTAATTTTGTTTATCTTAAACTGTGCTTGAATTTACTTTGTCTAGTTTTTTGTTAATATATCTCTCACCATGCTTTAATTTTGCTTTATCTTGTGTATGTATTTAACATTAGAATTGGAGTTACCAGTAGGTTTTGTTTGTATTTGTCTAGCCATGTTTTGAATTCGTTTTTTTGCGTTCATGCATTTCTTAATAAAATTTCAGTAAGATTGTGTGTTATTTTACCGACCCTGCTCCGAACCAGATATGTCTAGTGTATGCCTTTTTTATGAAAATTTCAGTAAGATGGGTGATTATATTTTGCCAACCCCATTTTGAATTTTGTCTCCTGTATGTAGTTCTCATGTAAGCTTTATTTAATTTATGTTTATATTTCACTAACCATACTTCGGATTTCTCGTATTTCATGTATGTACTTCTCATCCAAAACATGGTAAGTTTTTAGTTATAGTTGTCTAGCCGTGCTTCTAATTAGCTTATCTCCTGTATGTATTTCTCATGAAAACTTCAGTAAGTTTGTGGTTATGTGTACATATTTCAATTACCATGCTTAAAATTTTCTGTATCTCATATATGTGCTTCTCATCTCAATTATAATTGTTAAGTTTTTAGTAAATGTAGTCTTATTACTACATTAGTTGAGAAAGGCTTTAAATAGCTGAATATAACCAGAATAGAAATGTTTTAGCCTAATAAGCACTTGGAGTTTTTATCGCTTTTATCCATTGGTTTTATAAGTCAACAGGGAGGTTCCTTGAGAAAGGTTTTAAAATTGCTGAATATAATAATGATATAGATATTTTACCCTGATAAAAGAGCATCGGAGTTTTTTACCGCTTTTATCCATTGGTTTTAACCCTCACCAGGGAGGTGCTTTGAAAAAAAGTTTTTCTTAGAAATAGCTGTACAAAACAAGGATGAAAATATTTTATGATAATAAAGGGTACTCGGAGTTATTACCACTTGTATCCATTGTTTCTATCACACACCAGGGAAGTCACTTGAGAAAGGTTTTTCTTTTTTCTTCCAAATAGATGAATAAAACAGGGATAAAAGTATTTTAACTTTATAAAAGAGTCTCCGGAGTTTTTACTGCTTCTATCCATTGGTTTTACCAATCACCAGGGAGGTCACTTGAGAAAGTTTTTTTTTTCTTTTTAAATAGCTGAACGTAACAAGAATAAAACACTTTACCCTAATAGAAGAGCACTCGGGAGTTTTTACCGCTTTTATCTATTGGTTTTAACAGTCACCAGTGACCCTGCTTACGAGGGAGTCCCTTGAGAAAGGTTTTTAAAATAACTGAAAAAAATAAAAAAAAACACACACACTTACACACACGATATGAAAATATTTTACCCTTATGAAAGAGCACTCGGAGTTTTAACCATATTTTCCATTGGTTTTTACAGTCAACATGGAAGTCCCTTTAGAAACCTCTTTTTTTTAAATATCTGAAAGGAAGGTTACTTGAGAAAGGTTTTTAAAATAGCTGAACAAAACAAGGATAAAAACATTTTACCCTAATAGAAGACCCCTCGGAGTTTTTACCGTTTTTATTCATTGGTTTTAACAGTCACCAGAGACCTCGCTTACCAGGGAAGTCCCTTGAGAAAGTTTTTTTTTCTTTTTTTTTTTTTTTTTTTTTTTTAAAAGGAAACTCGATAGAAATATTTTACCCCTATAAAAGAACACTCGAAGATTTAACCATTTGTTCATTGGTTTTAACAGTCAACAGGGATTTCCTTTAAGAAAGGTTTTAAAATCGGTGAATATAACAATGATATGAATATTTTACCCTGATAAAAGAGCACCGGAGTTTTTTTTTACCGCTTTTAACCATTGGTTTTAACACTCACCAGGAGGTCCCTTGAAGAAAAAGATTTTTTAAAGTAATAGCTGCACAAAACAAGGATGAAAATATTCTATGATAAAGGGTACTCGGAGATTTTACCACTTGTATCCATTGGTTTTATCACACAAGAGGGCGGTCACTTAAGAAAGGTTTTTCTTTTTTTAAGGACCTGTAGAAAACTGGGATAAATCTTTTTAACTTTTTAAAAGAGTACTCGGAGTTTTTACCACTTCTATCCATTGGTTTTAACACTCACCAGGGAGGTCACATGAAAATTCTTTTTAAATAGCTTAACAAAACAAGAATTAAAACATTTTACCCTAATAGAAGAGCACACGTAGTCTTTACCGCTTTTATCCATTGGTTTTAACAGTCACATGGGACCTCGCTTCCCAGGAACAAATCCAGGATGAAAAACATTTTACCTTAAAAGAGGAGCACTCGTAGTTTTTACAGCTTTTATCTATTGGTTTTAACAGTCACCAGTGACTTTACTTGCCAGGCAGGTCCACAGAGAAAGGTTTTTAAAATAACTGAAAAAAAAAGAGATAGAAATATTTTATCCTTATAAAAGAGCACTCGTAGTTTTTACCATTTTTTTTCCATTGATTTTTACAGATATTACCTTGTGAAAGGTTTTAAAATAGCTGAATATAACAATGATATAAACATTTTATCCTGATAAAAGAGCACCGGAGTTTTTTACCGCTCCATCCATTGGTTTTAACACTCACCACGGAGGTCCCCTGAATAAGTTTTTTTTTAGAAATAGCTGACAAAACAAGGACGAAAATATTTTATGATAATAAAAGTGGATTTGGAGTTTTCACCATTTTTATCTATTGGTTTTAATACTAACCTGTAAGGGCACTTGAGAAAGATTTTTCTTTTTTTAAATAGATATACAAAACAAGGATTTTTAAATAGCTGAACAAAACAGTGATGAAACTATTTTAACCTTATAAATGAGTACTCTTCTATCCATTCGTTTTAACACTCACCAGAGACACCAGAGATAGTTTCTTTTAAATAGCTGAACAAAACAAGGATAAAATCATTTTACCTTAATAGAAGAGCACTCGGACTTTTCACCGCTTTTATCCATTGGTTTTAATAGTCACCAGGTACCTTGCTTACCAGGGAGATCCCTTGGGAAAGGTTTTTAAAATAAAAAAAAAAAAAAAAATCAATAGAAATATTTTACCCTTATAAAAGAGCACTCGAAGTTTTTACCATTTTTCCATTGGTTTTATCAGTCAACAGGGAAGTCCCTTGAGAAAGGTTTTAAAGTAGCTGAATATAACAATGATATAAATATTTCACCCTGATAAAAGAGCTCTGGAGTTTTTTACCGCTTTTATCCGTTGGTTTTAACACTCACCAGGAGGTCCCTTGAAAAGTGTTTTATTAAAGAAATAGCTGAAGAAAACAGAGATGAAAATATTTTATGATAATAAAGGATACTCGGAGTTTTTACCACTAGTATCCATTGGTTTTATCACAAATCAGGGCGTTCACATAAAAAATGTATTTTTTTTTTTAATAAAGAGCTGTACAAAACAGGGATCAAGTTATTTTAACCTTATAAAAGAGTACTCGGAGTTTTTACCGCCTCTATCCAATGGTTTTTAACACTCAACAGGGAAATCATTTGAGAAAGTTTTTTTTAAAATAGCTGAACGATACAGGGATAAAGTCATTTCACCCTAATAGAAGAGCTCTCGGAGTTTTTACCGCTTTTATCGATTGCTTTTAAAAGTCAACAGGGACCTTGTTTACCAGGGTGGTCCCTTGAGAAAAGTTAAAAAAAAAAAACGTAAAAAAGCTACGATAAAAATATTTTATCTTTATAAATGAGCAGTCGAAGTTTTTACCATGTTTTCCATTGACTTTAACAGTCAACAGGGAAGTCCCTTGAGATAGATTTTAAAGTAGCTGAATATAATAATGATATAAATATTTTACCCTAATAAAAGAGCTCCGGAGTTTTTTACCGCTTTTATCCGTTGGTTTTAACATTCACCAGGAGGTCCCTTGAAAAGTGTTTTATTAAAGAAATAGCTGAAGAAAACAAAGATGAAAATAGTTTATGATAATAAAGGATACTCGGAGTTTTTACCATTAGTATCCTTTAGTTTTATCACAAATCAGGGCGGTCACATAAAAATGTGTTTACCAGGGTGGTCCCTTGAGAAAGGCTTTGAAAAGAAAACTGAAAAAAGCCACGATAGAAATATTTTGCCTTTATAAATGAGCACTCGAAGATTTTACCATTTTTTCCATTGATTTTAACGGTCAACAGGGAAGTCCCTTGAGATAGGTTTTAATGATATAAATATTTTACCTTGATAAAAGAGCTCCGGAGTTTTTTACCGCTTTTATCCGTTGGTTTTAACACTCACCAGGAGGTCCCTTGAAAAAAGATTTTTTTAAAGAAATAGCTGCACAAAACAAGGACGAAAATTTTTTATGATTATAAAGGGTACTCGGAGTTTTTACCACTTGTATCCATTGTTTTTAATACACACCAGGGCGGTTACTTAAGAAAGGTTTTTCTTTTTTTCAAAAGCTGCACAAAACAGGGATCAATCTTTTTAACCTTTTAAACGAGTATTCGGAGTTTTTACCGCTTGTATCCATTGGTTTTAACACTCACCAGGGAGATCACTTCAGAAAGGTTTTTTAAAATAACTGAACAAAACAAGGATAAAAAACAATTTACCTTAAAAAAAGTTTTTACCGCTTTTATCTTTTGGTTTATACAGTTACCGGTGACCATGCTTGCCAGGCAGGTACACTGAGAAAGGTTTTTAAAATAACTGAAAATAAAAAACCGCCACGATAGAAATATTTTACCTTTATAAATGAGCACGCGTAGTTTTTACCACTTTTTCTATTGATTTTAACAGGGAAATACCTTGAGAAAGGTTTTAAAATAGCTGAATATAACAATGATATAAATATTTTACCCTGATAAAAGAGCACCGGATTTTTTTACCGCTTTTATTCATTGGTTTTAACACTCACCGGGGAGGTCCCTTGAGAAAGATTTCTGCATTTTTAGAAATAGCTGCGCAAAACAAGCATGACAATATTTTATGAGATTAAATGAATATTCGGACTTTCACCCATTGGTTTTAACACTAACCTGGAAGGTCTCTTTAGAAAGTTTTTCTTTGTAAAATAGCTGAACAAAATAAGGATAAAAACATTTTACCCATGATAATAAAAGAGTACTCGGAGTTATTTACTGCTTTTATCCATTGGTTTTAACAGTCACCAAGGACCTCACTCACCAGGGAGGTCCTTTGAGAAAGGTTTTTAAAATAGCTGGACAAGTGAGATCCCCCGATGAAAGTTTTAAAATTGCCAAACTGGGTTAACATCAAAATTATTTTACCGTAAAATAAGAGTATCGACGTTTTTACCGCTTTTATCCATTGGTTTTTAAAAGTCATTCCATTGAATGGCCACACTATGCTTAGTAAACTCTCTTGTCTGGCTTAGAGTGTGGAGTGTATATAAAACAGTGCATAATGATTATGTCAGCATCTGGAAATGGTATTTGTAACTATTGTTTCGTTGATTAAGTATATGTAAGCAGCTGCCGATAAATTTGACCCACATGAAGATTTAATTAGCTCCTTACCCTCTTTTTATTTTTACTTCTAGAGTAAACAGAAGGATGAAATGGAAAGAAGACAGATATACAACGGACGGTATTTTGGGATAGACTACCTTAGTAAATATCAATAACAAGGACCAAGGGTTAAGGACTAAAGACTGAATTGCGAAAAGGTATCGGACCATTTGTTATAATTATGAAACATTTGTCAAGACAAGCCAAGAATCTGCAATGCACCAACCTTCTCTAACTTTTTAGAAAAACCTTTTTTTCATTGACAAAAAAAAGATATAAATCTTTCCTGTACGATTGGCGGAACTAGGCCAAGACCGGACTGTACAGAATATCCAGCCTGATCTTTGATTTTCATCGTCTGCTTGATTCGTCAAGCTAACAAGAGGAAATGTTTCTATATATCACTAAATTGCATTTTTGGCGGTTGAAAAAGGACAAATTTACCTACTTTGAATGGGTAACTAAACAAATTGCCCTAGTTAATTTACATTATATCCATGAACATGAACAATGTTTTGAACACTTTATCAAAAACTTTACCCAACCGTCTCGACTTTAAACCACCCTGAGGAAGAAGGCTTTTGAAAAACATTGTGTAAAAAGGAGATAATGCTGGTTGCTATGTCAAGGACACATTTGGTCATTTTGGTGACCTTTAATTTTATCTTCTGAAAAAGCTTTCAATTTGGACCAGTCTAAAATCTTGCCATTTGGTAAAGAGTTACTACGGACAGGTCAATAAACGTCATGGCTGGTAAAGATGTGAAAGCATATTCAGATAACAAAATTAATTGATAGAATTGTTCTTGAAAAGGTGGCAGTTACTTAATATCGTGGAAAAAGGAGAAAATGGCGCTATCAGCATTTTGTCCTTTCCCCACATTTTTTTCAAAAGCATCTTTCCTCGGGCTGTTAAAAAAAGCACTGAGTGTTGAAGTGTTAAGCTTTTACCACACAATCTTAGTTTTAGTGACCCTGAGAAAAAAACCTGTAGTAAATATTATGAGAAAAGAGGAAAATGGTAGTACAATCATTTTCCTCTTTTCCCAGAATGTTTCTTACCCTTTGAATGACAAATTTTATGTTTTGAGTGACATTTAATATGTCGTCTTGCAAATGCTTTCAATTTGGACTAGTCTAAACTTTCGACATTGAGGCGATGAGTTTACCTATAATGAAAAAATCCTGCAATTGACGTCTCCCCTCCCCTCCCCATGTTTCGTTGCATGAGTATTATTAGAGTTTGTGCAGTGACGGCAAAGCCCCAGCCTGATGCTGATGAAAGCTAGGATTAAAAATGAGTAAATGAGCCATTATGGAGAAGAGACAGAAATACTTTGGCATACCTTGAAACAGAAGTACTGATCTGATATTTTATCATTTTTCAGATTTTAACATGGAGGATGCTATACAACGACAGCTTGAGGAATGAGGAAAAGGGTGGGTTGAATTTATCAGATTTTTAGGGGTAAATCATTACTTTGTTTTTGCTTTTATTTTAGGTATGTGTCTGTCATCAAAATTACAGTTAGCTTTTGTTAATGGTTTTGATTACTCTAACCATGCTTTAGATTTGCTTATATATTGTATGTATTTGTCATTAAAACTGCAGTTAGTTTCGAATGTTTTGAAGTTGCTTAATCACGCGTATGTATGTATGTCCCATGAAAATGCTTTTGCTTGTTTTTGTCTTAGGATGCTTAGAATTTTGAGATTTCTCGTGTATTTCTATGTATGCAAATATTGCAGTTAATTTTGCTTTTACTCTATATCTTAAACCGTGCTTGAATTTACATTGTCTAGTTTTGTTTATATTTCTCTCACCATGCTTTAATTTTGCTTTATCTTGTGTATGTATTTGACATTAGATTTGTAGTTACCAGTAGGTTTTGTTTGTTTGTATTTGTCTAGCCATGTTTTGAATTCGTTTTCTTGCGTTTATGCATTTCTTAATAAAATTTCAGTAAGATTGTGTGTTATTTTACCGACCATGCTCTGAACCAGATATGTCTAGTGTATGTCTTTTTTATAAAAATTTCAGTAAGATGGGTGTTTATATTTTGCCAACCCCATTTTGATTTTATTTTGTCTCCTGTATGTAGTTCTCATGTAAGCTTTATTCAGTTTGTGTTTATATTTCACTAACCATACTTCGGATTTCTCGTATTTCATGTATGTACTTCTCATCCAAAATATGGTAAGTTTTTAGTTATAGTTGTCTAGCCGTGCTTCTAATTAACTTATCTTCTGTATGTATTTCTCATGAAAACTTCAGTAAGTTTGTGGTTTTATGTATATATTTCACTAACAATCCTTTAGATTTGCTGTATCTTATACATGTGCTTCTCATCCCAGTGATGATTAGTTTTTAGTTAATTTAGTCTTATTACCTACATCAGTTAAGAAAGACTTTTAATAGCTGAATATAACCAGGATAAAATGTTTTAGCCTAATAAAAGAGCACTCGGGAGTTTTTATCGCATTTATCCATTGGTTTTAACCGTCAACATGGAGGTTCCTTGAGAAAGGTTTTAAAATAGCTGAATATAATAACGATATAAATATTTTACCCTGATAAAAGAGCATCAGTGTTTTTTACCACTTTTATCCATTGGTTTTAACCCTCACCAGGGAGGTGCTTTGAAAAAAAAGTTTTTCTTAGAAATAGCTGTACAAAACAAGGATGAAAATATTGTATGATAATAAAGGGTTTTCGGAGATCCTACCACTTGTATCCATTGGTTTTAACACTCACCAGGAAGGTCCCCTGAGAAAGGTTTTACTTTGTTTTAAATAGCTGTACAAAACGGGGATAAAACTATTTTAACCTTACAAAAGAGTACTCGGAGTTTTAACCGCTTCTATCCATTGGTTCTACCGCTCACCAGGGAGGTAACTTTAGAAAGTTTTTTTTTTTAAATAGCTGAATTAGACAACGATAAACATTTTATCCCAATAGAAGAGCGCTCGGAGTTTTTTTTTTTTTTTTTTTCCACTTTTATCCATTGGTTTTAACCGTCACCAGGGACTTCGCCTACCAGGATGGTCCATTGGGAAAGGTTTTTAAAATAACAAAAAAGAAATCGATAGAAATATTTTACCCTTATAAAATAGCACTCGAAGTTTTTACCATTTTTCCATTGGTTTTAACAGTCAACAAGGAAGTTCCTTGAGAAAGGTTTTAAACTAGCTGAATATAACAGTGCTATGAATATTTTACCCTGATAAAAGAGCACCGGAGTCTTTTTTACCGTTTTTATCCATTGGTTTTAACACTCACCAGGAGGTCCCTTAAAAGAAGATTTTTTAAAGTAATACCTGCGCAAAACAAGGATGAAAATATTTTATGATGATAAAGATTACTCGGAGTTTTTACCACTTGTAACCATTGGTTTTATCACACACCAGGGTGGTCACATAAAAAAATGTGGTTTTTTTTTTGTTAAAAGAGCTGTACAAAACAGGGATTAAAATATTTTAACCTTATAAAAGAGTACGCGGAGCTTTTACCGCTTCTATCCATTGGTTTTTGACACTCAGGGAGGTCACTTGAGAAAGATGTTTTTAAAATAGCTGAACAAAAGAAGGATAAAATCATTTTACCTTAAAAGAAGAGCTCTCGGAGTTTTTATCGTTTTTATCCATTGGTTTTAAAAGTCATCAGGGACCTTGTTTTCCAGGGTGGTCCCTTGAGAAAGGTTTTTAAGAAAACTGAAAAAAAAAAAAATAAATAAATAAAATAAGAAAAAAAAAATAAAATAAAAATAAAAATAAAAATAAATAAATAAATAAATAAAAAAAAAAAAAAAAAAAAAAAAAGAAAAAGAAAACGATAGAAATATTTTACCCTTATAAAAGAGCACTCGTAGTTTTTACCATTTTTTCCATTGATTTTAACAGTCAACAGGAAAGTCCCTTGAGTACGTTTTTAAAGTAGCTGAATGTAATAATGATATAAATATTTTACCCTGATAAAAAGAGCTCCGGAGTTTTTTACCGCTTTTATCCGTTGGTTTTAACACTCATCAGGAGGTCCCTTGAAAAAAAAAAAAAAAAAGAAAAAATGAAAGAAGTAGCTGAAGAAAACAAGGATGAAAATATTTTATGATAATAAAGGGTACTCAGAGTTTTAACTGAAAAATGCCACTGTAGAACTATTTTACCCTTATAAAGGAGCACTCGAAGTTTTTTACCATTTTTTCCACTGGTTTTTACAGGCACGTCAAACGATACCAGTTTTTAAAAAGTCAGAACCTAGCTAGGATGAAAATATTTTACATTTAAAGAAAGAGTACTTGGAGTTTTTACCGTTTTTTATCCATTTTTTAACACCAAAAGTGAGGTCCTTCGATGAAGGTTTTAAAATGGCAAAACGTAGCTTGCATCAAAATGTTTTACACTAAAATATAAAGTTCCAAAGTTTTAGCCGCTTTTATCCTTTGCTTTTAACACCCACCAGGGAGGTCTCTTGAAAAGTTTTAGAAAAGCTGACATAACAAGGATGAAATAATTGTAGTCTGAGTTTAACAGGTTTTATCCATTGGTTTTAATACTCACCAGGAGATCCCTCGATGGAGGTTTTAAATGGGCAAACTAATCTGGAATCAAAACACTTTATACTGAAATAAGAGTTTTTTAAAGTTTTTACCAATTTTATCCATTGGTTATAACACTGATCTGGGAGGTCCTATGTCAGGGGTTTTAAATAGCAGAACATAAATAGGATCAAAAATATTAGACTCAAAGAGTACTCGGGCTTTTTACCGCTTTTATCCATTATTTTTTTGCATTCACAAGGGACGTCCCTCCATAGTTTTAAAACGGCTAAACCTAGCCAGGATAAAAATATTTTACACATAAACAGAAAAGAAAGTACTAGGATTTTTATCGCTATTATCCATTGCTTTTAATACTCACCAGGGAGGTCCCTCTAAAAAAGATTTTAAAATGTAGGAACCTAGCCAGAAAAAATATTCAACTTAAAAAAGAGTGCTCAAAGTTTTTACCGCTTTTATCCTTTGGTGTGACTGCTAACCTTGAAGGTACCTTGTTAAATCTTTCAATATGGTCCAACCTTGTCAGAATCAAAATATTTTACCCTTAAAAAAGTACTCGGACTCGGGAGTTTTTCCCTGCTCTTATTCATTGGTTTTTTTATACTCAAAATGGAGATTCCTCGATAAAAAGTTTTAAAATGGCCAAACTTGGCTAGCACTGAAATATTTTTCTAGAGTTCTCAGAGTTTTTAACAGGTTGTATCCGTTGGTTTTAAATTTCATCAAGCAGATCCCACCCGAAAATAGAACGGATTAAAATTATTTTTTTCGAAAAGAATATTTGGAGTATGATCTCTTTTATTCATTTATTCTAATTTTAACTTATCAAGTTTTGTTCTTCATTGTCTAGCCTTGGCTTGAATTTATGTATGTATTTCTCTTGAAAATTTCCGTACGTTTTGGTTTATATATCTCTAGCTTTATGCTTCCAATTTGCTTTATCTCATGTATGAAATAGTTTTAAAAATATGAGTAAGTTTTTGTAAATACCTGTCTAATCATCCTCAGAATTTGCGTTACCCTGTGTATGTAATTCTTATATAAATTGTAGTGAGGTTTTGTTCATGTTTGTCTTACCATGTTTTATATGCTATATGTTGTGTATGTAGATCTATTTCTCTTGAAAATTTCAGTAAGGGTTTCGTGGTTTGAATTTGCTTCACCTCGTGTATCTATTTCTCGTGAAATATTCAGTAAGTTTTGGTTCATATTTCTGTAACCGTGCCTTGAATTTACTTTGTCATGTATTATTTGTCTTGAAAATTTGAGTAAGTTTATATATATATATCTATCTAAACATGCTTTGTTTGTGTTAACCTTTTCCGTGATTGTATTTGTTTTTCTAACCATGTTTAGCTTCTTTTCCATTCATTTCATTGTATTTAATGTTAACACGTGAAAAACATGTAAGCAACTAGTGATAAATTTGACCCACATGGAGATGTGGTTTGCTCCTTACCCTAAATCTTTTCTATTTTCAGAGCAGACAGACTGATGAAACATCATGGAAGCCAGCCAAATGTGCGATGGTTGACATAAGACTAGTTATGAAAATATCAAGGATCTGGTAATACATCAATTTCCCTCAGCCGTCTACAAAAGCTGTATTCTCATTAAAAAAAAGGGGGGGGTTGATACTGTAAAAAATGAATCATGGATGAATACATGAAGAGGGAATGACTTTTGTGACTAGCTTATGAAAGGATCAAGGATCTGGTAGTACATCAATCTCCCTCAGCTTTCTACAAAAGCTGTATTTTCATTTAAAAAGGGGGAGGTGGTCCTTTTAAAAAAAATCATTGATGAGTATGAAGAGAATGTCTTCTGTGATTTGGTTTATTGTCTTATGTATCAGACTTTATAATCTTTTGGAGGTCCTGCGTGGCTCATTGGTAAAGAGTAAGTGTAGGACTCGTGACCTAGAGGCTCCAGGTTCAAGCCTCACTTGATCCACTGGGCCTTTCGTGTGAGTGTCCTAGGGCAAGACGCTTCAGAGCTGTAGCCTATTACTGGTGAAACCCTGGAAACATGTAAATATATGAGAGATGTCATTGTGACTGAAATAATGCTGAAAGTGGCATAAAAATACCATTCAATCAATCCTTTATTATCTTGTTTGTCACCCTTTATCTATTTTTGCACATCTTCTTGCGCTTGGAATACAGCAGAAAATGGAAATATTTGATAAAACAAACTTGTTTCTACTCTTTACCAAATAACAAGTTAGAAGCATTTGCAGACAACAAATTAAATACCAACATTTTCTCCTTTTCCAACTATGTTTACAAAGGTCTTCTTTCAAAGGATAAACAATTTGGTTTTGCTTTTGTAAAGGGCTACGTGAATAAATATAATAAAGCCAGGGCAGTTTTTTATTAGATGTCATTGGAAATTATAGTACTTTACCACACAGACCCGAGTTTTTAACAACCCTGAGAAAGAAGCCTTTTGAAAACATTATGTGAAAAGTAGAAAAAGCTGGTAAGCAAGATTTCCTTCTTTTCCTAAAATGTTTTCTATCCTATGGAAGAGAAATCCATCAGTTGAGCCACATTCAAATTGTCGTCCACAAATACTTTCAATTTGGATAAGTCTACATTATTGTCCATGTGGTAAAGAGATTGACACTGTGTATAAATCAATCTTTATCTACAGCGTCTTAAACCATAGTAGTGATGGGCACATTATGGGTTGAGATAGTACTGTATTGCTGAAAAAAAATGGCCATTGCGAGCTTACGTTGCAGTTGGATACATGAGAAATCTTAATGGCTGAAATTCATTTCATTGCTTCGCACTGTTGGATGATTTATTCAGCATATGATGGTTTGACAATAAATAGTAGCTGATGTTAAATTTATCTTGTGTAGGTATGAAAAAGATCCACCCTTTACTACAACAAAATCATAGACACCATGTACCACCCACAGAAACCATTGACATATGTACCACCCACCTCTACAATAGAAACCATGGACACAGTTTACTACCTACCACTACAACAGAAACCATGGACACAGTGTCCCACCCACCACTACAACAGGAACCATGGACACAGTGTCCCACCCACCACTACAACAAAAATCATAGACACTATGTACCACCCACAGAAGCCATTGACATATGTACGACCTATAATAGCAGTCATGGACACAGTTTACTACTTACCACTACAACAGAATTCATGGCACCTTCATTAATGTGCTATTCTTTAGCCTATTGTTATTTCACGGGAATTTATATTACAGAGAACAGTACTAGGGAAGAGAAAAGTGCAGTCCAAACCACATATGTACAATCTCCGTTTAATATACTTTATATGAGTGCATGGTGTTGGTTTGCATTCATAGAGACTCACAACTGGATTGTTTTTCGGCCAGATATTTGTTGTTGTATAGTGTAAGGAAAAAGAAGACTGATCTTGATGTTCACGTTCAGCAAACAGGTTAAGTTGTGTTTGGCGCACTATGCATGAACGGCATTTTTCACTTTTTTTTTACATTTTTTTTTCTACTCCTTCAAGGACAAATTCCATCATTTGGACATGTTCAAATTGGTCATCTGTAAATGCTCTATATTTGGGCACATCTAGAATTTTGTCCGCTTGTAAAGAAATATGTTAAAATGCTCACATTATCTAACTAAGTGGCCAATGTAGCAAAGTCAAAAATATTTAAAACAATTTGCTAGCATTTTTTTCCCAACACTTCGTCTTGTCGCAAGTAAATATTTGAAATATGATTTAGAAATGTTAATCTGATACTTAGTAATTCATTTCACAAAAAGTTGCAAGATCAGACAGTCCGAAATGTTGGAAATGTTAGAAACTCAGTATCAGTAAAACTCTTCAAGAAAATAAGTGAGCTACTCTTTAGAATTATTTGAGAACCACAAATGATTATTTAATACTTTTCCAAAGGATACTGCTTTTAAAAGACCTTGAAGCAAAAGCCCTTTGCCAAATAATCCTGCTGTATTAACGATGCTGCTGTAAAAACCTTCAGAAAACAGTGTGGGTGAAAGAGAAAATGCTGCTAACCAGTGTTATGTACTTTTTCCTTAATGTTTAAACCCTTTGAAAGATAGAAATCATCATTTAGACTATCTTCGGTTGGTCATTTGTAGATGCTTTCAGTCTGGACAAGTCTAACTAACCAGCATTTTCTCCTTTTCACACGATGTTTTACACTCTTTTGATCCTCTACCAAACGACCAAATTTTTGACGACCCTGAAGAAAAAGGCTTTTGAAATTATTCTAGGGAAAGTAGAAAATACCGATATCAAGCAGTTTCTCCTTTTCTACAATGCTTTCTACCCTTTCAGAGACCAGTCTCATCATTATTGCCGCATTAAATTTGTCGTCTGCCACTGCTTTGAAATTGAAGGAGTCTAAAATTTTGTTGGTTAAGAGATAAAGATAGATATTATCATTTGGACTATGTTTTGTTTGTTTGTAAATGCTTTCAATTTGGAAAAGTGTAGAGTTTTGTCGTTTGGTGAAAAGTCAAAGAATTGTGGGGAAAGGTAAATATGTTGGTAAATAGCCTTTTCCTCTTTTTCCACAATATTCCATACCCTTTCAAAAACATTTCATGATCTAAGCAACATATATTTTTTCATCTGCGAATGTTTTCAGTATAGGCATACGTAAATGTTGTAGTCTGATAAGAATTAAAGGGATTACATATATCTAGCTGTGCAAAATTGACTTGAAGAAATACTGGTATTGTAAATTACGATTTTAGTATAAGTGTTAAAAACTTTGAAAAAATAAAAAAAGTAAAGTCTTGATTTTGTCCATCAATTATTTCACGTTGTATAACTTTAGTACTGAGCTTGTCATTGAAAAGCGATTAAAAACTCGGAAAAGCCTTGTTTCTTATCGTTTTTAGAATGACTAGTTAGATAAAAGATTATCATTCATATTATGCCTCTTTACCGAACGCCAAAATTTTGGACTGAACCATATTGAAAGCATGTACAGACGACAAAATAAATGTAGCTCAAATGATGACTTCCGTCTTCGATAGGGTAGAGGGCATTGTTGGAAATAGAGGAAATGCTGTTTTCCAAAAGCTGCTTCTTCAGGGTGGTTAAAACTGAGGATCGTACGGAATCCTGTTTCCGCCATCCACTTTTCGACCTACGAGGAACTCGAAATGTAGAAATTAGATACACTAACTTCCACTTTTCTAGCAAAAAAGTTACCTCGAAAAGTCGAAAAGTTGAAGTTTTTGACCTGACAATTGTCAAAAAACTTTGGACTTTTCGACCTCACGTTTGTCTAGAAAAGTAGAAATTAGGAAGTACAAACTTCAACTTTTCGCGTTAAACTACTAGGTCGAAAAGTAGAACAGTGGAAGTTTTTCACATGACAATTATTATTATTCTAAATGTACACCGGACAAAGAAAGATGGCGGGAGCGAATTCGCAAGATAATAGTAAGGAAAAAAAAGGTTATCTACCGGTGACACAGGAATTTTTACCCCTACACCGGCTCCAACATTATTCGGTGCTGATAAACAAACATCCCGTGATAATCACTTTCGTAAACTTTTCGACTTTTCTAGGTCGAAAAGTGGAAGTTTTATTGACAATCGTCATGTGAAAAACTTCCACTTTTCTACTTTTCGACCTAGCAGTTTAACGCGAAAAGTTGAAGTTAGTACTTCCTAATTTCTACTTTTCTAGACAAACGTGAGGTCGAAAAGTCGAAAGTTTTTTGACAGTTGTCAGGTCAAAAACTTCAACTTTTCGACTTTTCGAGGTAACTTTTTTGCTAGAAAAGTGGAAGTTAGTGTGCCTAATTTCTACTTTTCGAGTTCCTCGTAGGTCGAAAAGTGGATGGCGGAAACAGGATTCCGTAGGATTGTGTGGTAGTGATTGATTGATTGTACGCTGTTTAAGGCAGTTTTCAACTTTTAGTTGTATCGTGGCAGTCAGCTCGCCTATACATGCTTTTATGAAGTTTCTTGTGCCAGTACTTCACATAATATTCTTCCCAAGCCACTGGTTGCTTTCCCACGTAAACATCGTGGAAACAATGATCAGCATTGAAAGAGGATTGAATCCTCTTGCAATGACTATCACTTAGAAAGAAATCGACCAAGCTGGGGATTCGAACCAGAAACCCCTGTTCCCAAGTGCTATATTCTACCGACCGCGCTACCGGAGTCCGCCAGATTGTGGGGTAAAGGGATATCCTAATGTAAATGACAGAAATATCAAAGACACCTTCGACTATTCTTCGGGATCAAGAGAGCCAATAGGATACGGGTTCAAAACAAACAAAGTTCAAAATAAATGACAATAACAGTTAACCTTTTGCCAGACGACAAAATGTCAGACTTGTCCAAATTGGAAGCATTTGCAGACGATTTATTAAATGTGGGTCAAATGTTGGGATTGGTTTTGAAATGGTAGAAAACATTGTGGTTAAATGAGAAAATGCTGGTTACCAGCATTTTCTCCTTTTCCCACTTTGTTTTCAGAAGCTTTTCTTCTCGGGAATGTTAAAACTCTTGATTGTTTGATAAAGGTTTAAATAAAAAAGGTACCTTAGATATCCACACTGAAATACTTGAAAACATACACAGTAAGGAAATTTGGTAATTTGGTAGACGATGGTTCCAACAAAAAAGTAAAAGAAAATTAAATAGTGGCATGCAAAAGTTGAAAACTTGAAACTGTTGCTCTTGCATCTTACTTTGGCAATTCAAGTATTGTACGTGTAGAGCTCCAGTTAAATGCAACCATTTCGTCTTTTCTAAACACTACAGTTGTTTCTTTAAACATTTTTTTTTTTTTTCGATTTTTAAATCCATTTCAGGCTTCCCTATACCATGTTAAAATTCAAAGACATATCTAGTCTGCTTGGCGATTAATCCTTTACCAGACGACACAATTTTGGAACCTCCAAAATTACGAAAACTTGCACACGACTATTTTTGCTCAAATGGTGTGAATTGTGCTTGAGAACGCAGAAAACATTGTGGCAAAAGAAGAAAATGCTGGTAACTAGCACTTTCTCCTTTTTCCCCACAATGTTTTCAAAGATCGTCTTCTGTAGGGTCGTTAAATGTCAGGATTGTTTGGTAAAGGGTTAACATCATTTCAACATTATTTCAGTTACATTAGCAGGGCCGTAACCAGGGGTTTAGGATCATTGTGTAGTCTAAATTGTGCATTATGGACACTACGTCATTGTTTGGAAGAGGCGTAATCGTTCTACCATGTGATCCTACAGTCATCTTCCTAAGAATTAATTTAAAGAGTCTGACTCCATTCCGAAGCTTAAGCTTATAGTAATTACACGGAAATAACCCCTCAATACACTCGTCAAATTATAGAACTCTGAAACCATTTGCTGGGATTGATATCAATGTAATATTTTGATCTGAACAGCCTGACTACCTTCTAAAAACAAAAAGAGCAGCTGCATTTCCTTTTACTTTGAGTCAATCAGTGGTTTCTTATTGGCTTGCTGAAGCTCAAACTGCTTTCTACATATACACGCACTTTTTTTTAGGGTACCTGCTTCTATATACTTTGTATAAAAAGCTTCTGGATGGAGTCAATTTTTTAATCGGTTCTTAGGAAGACCACCGTAGGATCATATCTGTCAAGTTGTCAAATTTCAGTAGTCTCACAGAAGGAAATGGTTTAGAATAAAAGTTTAAGGACGCTCGTTAACGCATATGACGGACAAGGGATAAGCTCACTGGCCTTTGGAAGAGGTGCTAAACTAAACTTACAGCGACGGCTGTCTTTTCGATTTATGGTAACTACTCGATAAGGGCACCGCCTGTTTAGACTCATCAAGTCGAATTAGGTTTTTTGCTGCAAAAAATGTAATTAACCCCATATAGAACAAAATGATTATTAAGAAAGACCAGGGACGTCTGTCACTTTTTGCAGGGCATTTTGCTAATCGCCTGTTTTTGAAATATCCTGACTCTATGGGACATAATTGAAAAAAAAAGCAGACGTGCCGTGATAAATCCCAGGTTTTCCATGTAAATTTCACCGGTCTATGTTTTGGTTTTGGCTAAAAGCAAATACACGTAGTTTGAAAATAGCACATGTGTTCTGATATTTATTTGAGAAATACTCATTTACTCGGAAAAACGGTATAGTAATCAATCAGGTGTGTATGAAAATATCAGAAGTGACATGAAAATATCATGTTGTGAACTGACATTAAGCTGAATCAGTTGTTTTATGGATTTAATTAAATACACAGGCAAGCAAACGATCGTGTAAGTAAAAGTTTAAAATGCAATGGAAATCCTTTCCATTACTTATATAAAGCTAACGTTCTTCAAATGTTGATTTTTCTGTACAACTCTTTCCGACATATACTACAGCTCTACATGCATATTTGGTCTAACACATGGATTTCAACTTGAGTTGGATTGAACGCATATCACCTCGGCAGTGCTTTCAGTGCTTTGATTACTATTACGTAGGAAATTTCGTTTCATATATTTAGCAGTTTAAGGATTAATGTTAGAAACAGAGATAGGCACTTTTAGTCAGACAGAGGTATTTACACATGGGAGACACGTTGGTTAGGATTACCTTGTTTTTGTCTTTAATTGACTCTAACCGAGATGCACTTTACAAACCTCTTCACTTTGCTTGTTTGGTATTTTCGCCATTTTCAACAATATTTCATTTATCTCGGCTGCCAGTGCACCAATGAATGTTTTCCCGCAGGTTCTTTACCAGCACTTCGTACATTGTTTTCCCGAGGCCTCTGGCTGATTTCCTAACTCGACACTGTTTACATTATTTTAGTTATCACGACGGAGAATGCATCTATGCATGCTTTCCTGGATTTTTTTTACCAGTGCTTAGTACAATACTTTTTCGTTGCCACTGGCTGCTTTCCCAGATAAGCTAACTCGACGCTGTCTTAAACAACAAAGGGCTATCAGTTACATTACGGAGGAGAGTGTACCCACGAGATTGTTAACTGTAAACAGTTAATCACAGGGTAGCAGCATACACACATTTGGGCAATTTGGTCAATATCCAAAGGCCAAATTTCCTTTCGAAAGACGATCGAGACTACATGTATATACTGGCTCGTTTTATCTCGTAAAAGTTTATTACTTTACTCTTTCATTGCTGAAGTAACTTTAACCGTGCAGATTGCGGACTGCGTAGATCAACATCGGACTATACACAGAACGTGCAGTCTGATCTTAGATCTACACCGTCAGCTACTTTATATCAACTTACTGGAAATATCATCATCAGTTACTATGCAAATTTACTTTTAGACCTCGGGAAAAGTAGACTTTATTTATTTTTCAGCGAAAGGATCAAAGTATCTATGAAAATGAGTATTGAACGTGACACTTACGTTCACTTACAATTACATTATTAGTGTTACCAAACCGTAGCCCTGGAGGGCCTGCAGCAACAGGAAAGCGAGAAGTAATTGCATTCACATCGAGCGGACTTTAGTGGGCATTCGTCCTCCATTACTGATAGCCCTCAACCCTTTACCGCGCAATGCCGACTTTTAAAGACCCTGGGAAAGAAGCCTTTTGGAAACATTGTGGGAAAAGAAGAAAATCCTTATAACCAGCATTTTCTCATTTTCCCACGATGTTTTCTACCATATTAAAGAAAAATTGCATCATTTGAGCTACATTGAAATTGTCGTCTGCAAAATGCTTTCAATTTGGACGAGGCTAAAATTTTGTCGTCTGGTAAAGGGTTAAGAAATTCAAGAAAAATAAGTAAAGCAACTTTACAATCATTCACTGTAACACGTCCTATTGCCACAAATTTTTCTTGACATAGGTAATAGGAGATGGAACAGCAGGATGGGCCCCACAAAAATTGGTGGTGGTGGTGATGTGTGTATGGGCGTGCGTGGTGGTTGTAATTACGGTGTGAGAGGGGGTGGGTGGGTGGATGTGGGTGTGTGTGGGTGGTGGTAGTGGTACTATAGCTTATCCCACTTCCGATATTAGGCAATATTTTTTCTTCTTCTACGAACAAACTCCATACCTTTGAAATCAATACCTTGTTTTATTGTTTAAATGGTGTTTTACGTCGCATCCAAAGATATTTCTATCATATCACTGGATCACCACAGTTGTACCAGGAATTCAAGGGTTTAATCATCTACCACGCAGTTCCTAGGCTTTTTAGCGACCTTGAGAAAGAAGGCTTTTGAAAACATTCGGCGAAAAAGAGAAAATGATGGTCACCAGCATTTTCTCCTTTTATCAGAATGATTTTTACCCTTTCAAAGACATATTTCAGTATTTAAGTCACATCTAATTGTTGTCTGCAAATCCTGTCAAATCTGACAAGTCTAAAATTTTGTAGTCTGGTAAACAGCTGAAAAACGTTTGCAGTTTCTAAGTATTCTATGTCCATATATGGACCTGTAAGCGATGCGTTTTTGTTGGTTTTTTTTTTCGTAATTCCCTTTACACTTTGTATTTTTAGGTTTTATTTTCAATACGTACTTTCTTTGTCACGATGCGTTCAAATGGAGATAACTCATTGCATGCTGAGAGCAAAACTGTTTAATTGTTTACACTGTATGGAAAGACCAGACTGTACACAACGCGTAGTGTCATCGTAGATGTAAAATGTCAAATCTAAATCGTTTGAATTTGGCAGGCGCACTGTGGGTTAACTAGATATTTAGTGTTTTTCCTTAGAGGCATTATTTGTCATTAGTATTACAGTAGAAAACACAGAAACACCTGCTGTTCACACCACATGGTCTGTGTCATCCGTTAGAACTTGTTATATAGAGACAGCCTGATAGACTGCCATGGTCGTTTTACCAGTAGTTACTGTTCTTCTTCTCATTCTCCTTCCTTGTGTCTACTACTACTGCTGCTTCTAGTTCTACAGTTCTATAACAATTACTACTAATACCATATCTTCTTCTCCTCCTTCTTCATCTTCTTCTTTTTCTTCTTCTTCTCCTTATGCAAACAGAGAAATGTATTCTTGTGATACCATGAGCGAGAAGGCTTTTTGAAAACAGAGTGGAATACAGAGAAAATGCTTTTATACGACAAATTTCAGTTTTTGAGTAAAATTCACTATGTCGTCAGCAAATAAATTCAATTTGGACCTTTCTAAAATTTTGTCGTTTGGTATAGAGTTAAAAAGCAAATTATAGCCTACCGAGTGCTTTAACCCTTTACCAGACGACAATATTTTAGACTGGTCCAAGCTCAAAGCATTTGCAGACGACACATTAAAAGTGGCTTAAATGATTCGATTTGTTTCTGAAAGGTTAGAAAACATTGTGGGAAAGGAAGAAAATACTGGTAACCAGCATTTTCTCCTTTTCCCACAATTTTTTCCTTTTCCCAACGTTTTCAAATGTCTAATTTCTCAAGGGCGTTAAAACTCGAGATGGTGTGGTAATGGGTTAACCCTTTCTCTTTTAGCAAACGACAAAAGTTAGATTGGCCCTGTTTGAAAGTATTTGACTACAAAATCAATGTGGTTCACATGGCTGAATTTTTGTTTTGAAGGGGTATAAAATATTATTGGAAAATGAGAAAATCCTGATAACCAGCATTTTCTCCTTTTCCTATGATGTTTTCAATTAGCGTCTACCTCAAGGTCGTTAAACATCGGGATTGAGAGATAAAGGAGTAAACCGCCACATGAACTAAACACACTTTCAGCAAACCGCGAGTAAAACTCCATGTCTCACGATCGCAAACCTCTTTTTATACGAAACAAGAAATATCTTAAAGAAGACAGACAGCGTAAATTTGCCCCCAGATAGGCAGGGGCCCTGAAAATAAACATGTCTAGATTTTTTTAACAATCACAAATTTCTATTGATTAATTTTTATCAGTACCAAAAAGTAGGTTAAAAGCAAGCACATTCATCTACGCCGAAAAAAAAACCCAGAATCGGATACTGCAGATTCAGGAACAGACAGCATGTTATATGTAGCCTTGGTTCTCGAATATGCTGTCCACAAAAGCACACTGACTCATAATCAGCAGACCTAGTGCTATTTTTTTTTAAGATATTCACAGGCGAGTATGAATACGAATAAACGTTAAGTCTATGACCGCCGGGACTTTATCTGAATAAGTGTTAACAAATTGGCAACTAATTGGCCTAAACAATGGGTAAAATTACATGTCACTTGATTCCGAGAGCCTGTTTGCAACTGTATAATGATTATTTTTGTTATAACTGTCTAATTTGTACAAATACTATTTGGGATAATTGGCTGTTAATCCTGTACGTGCCAGACGGAAAGTAAAATAGACAATATCCATGCTCTGGGAAAAGGGGGGCTTAATGCATCTGCAAAAAGTATCGACCAGGTCAGCCTGACCTCCAGATTCAGTCAGTTGTTTGGAAGAATGGATTTTATAGATCCATACCTGTATGTTGACTTGCTTGGTATGATGCATCACAGAGATGAGAGCATGACTCACAATTATGTTAATGTAAAAAGACACGACATGTTCCTCTGTCCAAGCTTTTCCATTTTGGCCAAAGTATTCCGCACAAACTATCAAAACTTGCAAATCCAAGTTTTTCTAAAGCCTTGCCTTGACTACAGTCAACGAAACAAGTACGTATGAGCCATGCTCTGTGAAAAGGGGGCTTTGTGCATCTCCGTGATACATTATACCAATCAAGCCATCACATAATTATGGATCCATAATAGCCACTTTTTTTTTGACAATCGACTTAATCATGAGGTAGTCTGGTCCCTGGACATACAGAAAATTTAGCAGTAGCGAAAAGTTTCGTTCCAGGTCAGCTTGCGCGGACTGCGCAGGCTAAGCTGGGTCGATACTTTTTGCAGATGTAATGAGCCCCTTTTTCACAGAGCGTAGCTCATATTATTATCACTGCCTTTAGAACTAACTCATTAGTTCCTGATGTAAATTTGCAGCAGACGGCTTTGAGAAAAAAATCATTGTAAAAAGTTCTGGTCATCTACGTGCATTATAACTTTTACATAATAATAATAATCGATGGGTGAGTGCAACACTATCCTAAGTGCCTATACATAGGCACTTAGGATAGTGTTGCACTCACCCATCTATATATGTGAAAAGCATCGCGTAATGAAAAAGCTTTCTTTTCGTCACCTTGTTTTCAAAAAGTCAAATTTTCTCTGATGCAAGAATTACTGCCGTCTGATGTGGTTGTATCGTTATTCTTTAATTAATCAATTCTGGGCCGAAACTTTATTTTCTAAGGTTTGAATGGTTTCAGTTTAAAGACAGCCACAATGCAGCTAAATAACAAAGCTAGTTTAGTTGGATTCTTAAATAATAATAGAATATTGTATACTAAATAAAAGACACACAGTTTCGACTGATAATTATTTACTTAATCAACAAACGGTACGACTTTTCTCTGAGAGTAATAACTTCGTTTCGTTTGCTTTAATAAGAACGGGTGTTACGTATTGATAAGGTTGTGTCAGGTTTTAACAATTACAGTCAAGAAATACGATCTTATTCACAGAATGCGCTAAAACACGGAAAAGCTCTCGCAGCTGGGATGGGTGTCAGTGACACGGAATTCACTAATCAGTCTAAATCAGACATACTATCAATTCAATGAAAGCTGAATATTTTCTATTGAAAATCAGCACTGAGTTTGACAGTTTGTTCGAAAGTCATGAGGCGTATGTTTTTTTACAAATCCCCAATCCTCGATACTGGGCCCGTTTTGTTTAATACACAGGTTCTTTTAGTTTGAATAACCAATACGTGATAGGAAAAGCATTAAAAGCAATGAACGTTTTAATTAAGAATATCCAGCAATATGACGTCACACCTTCAATTGCACTTCAATTATTTGACTCATTTGTCTCATCGTCTCTTAATTATTCTAGCCCTGTGTGGGGTTTTTCGAAGTGCAAAGATATAGAAAGAGTCCATTTGAAATTTTGTAAAAGTATTCTTGGAGTTAAGCAAACTACGTGTACGACAACTATTTATTGCGAATTAGGCCGTTATCCTCTTTATGTTCAAAGATATGTTCAAATAATCAAATATTGGTTGAAAATAATTAGATCTAGTAACATTGTATTGTCCTCTGTCTATGATTCATCAGTAGAGCTGCATAATAACAATAAAAACTCTTGGGCAGGAAGAGTCCATAAATTACTAGATGAATACGGGTTTTCTGATGTGTGGGCGAATCCATTTAGTTATACTGACAAATATTTTGTTCAAATCTTTAGACAGAGAGTAATTGATTGTTTTCTTCAAAAGCTACGATCAGATCTTGAAAATAGTACTTTGTTATGTCATCTGTATTTACATTTAGTAAGTTCCTTCGAAATGGCCCCTTATCTTGATTTACTATATAATAGAACATTTAGAACTTGTCTATCAAAAATCAGATTATCTTCACATAAACTTCGAATAGAATCCGGCAGATATGGACCAAATAGATCACCCCGAAACGAACGACTGTGTCAGTTATGTAATGAAGCAGAAATAGAGGACGAATTCCATTTTATTCTCGTTTGTAAAGTATTTCAGGATTTAAGAGTAAAGTTTATTAATAAATTTTATCGCATAAGGCCCAGTATGTTAAAGTTCGTCAATCTTTTAAATGCAAGGAATAAATCAGTTTTGATTAATTTAGGCAAATTTATTTTCCATGCAACGGAACAAAGAAATAACATTCTGAATTCTTTAACTTAATGGAATCTTCTATATTAATAGATACAACTATTTTTGATTTTCTATATGTAACCTGAGTGAGCCCATTCTCCATATATCTTCTTATCTATTGTTATATGTACTGTATATCTATTGAGATATCACGTGATATATATTTTTTTTCACTTCATGTTAAAAATGACTATGTACGATTAGTATTCGTCATTAAAATTTGTGTTCTGTTCTGTTCTGTTTGTTTAATACTGGCGCAAATACAAGCCGGGAAACATTTATTACTCTTGACAAAGGAGAAGGTAGTAAAATTGCAGATTAGAATTCTACTCGAGTTTTGCCTTAGATCGCGAATGATTTCTCGTTTTGTTGTTAATCATTCTACACAAAAACATTTCATTCGCCCTGTATTAAAAACAAACAAGTGGTAACCATGGAACACTCTGAAAATCAGCTCAAGCTCGAAACAGTAAAAGAGAAACAACTGAGCAAAATTTGGGTGAAACCATTGTCTGCGCACGACATATTCTTTGACGATTGACCTGTTTGCTATGATGCATAACTATCCTGTTAAGGATAAATATTAATGCGCTGTGCGTAAAATCAAACTCTGCCGCTAAAAAAAGGTGGCTAGCAGAAAATGGTTATAAATGATAAGTCTGTGGAGAAATCAAGCCTGTTTTTCGCTTGAAAATTGTTCAAAATATAATAATAGTAAACGGGAAAATAATGTGAGAAAAGTACCATTGTTTAATAAAAATCTTTGTATACAGTTTCTAACTATAGACATGGGGAAAAACCAGGATTTGTGCAGGGCTTTTCACAAACTTTTACAAAAAAAGTCCCCACCATACTGGGCTTATACTGGGGCTATTTCTCAGGCCTATAGGAGCTGTGTTTATAAATGACCGGTGCACAGGTAATATGCTTGCTAACCATGGCTGGATGAATCGTACCAATCAGCGCTGTTATGGTGAAACGTATATTTTATTTTGAAATTCCAGGCATCTTGGAAAGTAGCCCGGTTCTGTACCCAGAATGTCATAATCAGATAAGTATTTACGTTTTTGAAAATGCCACCTAGCGGAAGATAATGGGGCGAAACGGCAAAATTCTTAAAATACAATAACGGACAAAATACAAAGCATTGTTGCGGCGACCGCGGCCCCTGTCGCCCCTATCCCAACACCCATGATGAATACCTTGAATCCGCAACTATCGTTCGTATGAACTGGCTTTCTCGATACCTTAAATCTCAGCAAACACGTTTACAATACGTGTAGAATGGGTAATCGCAAAATCTTGGTTTGTATCTAGTAAATTACATACATGCGCCATTGGCACTTTTGTCTCAGATTGGTTTCCCGAAATAATATAGATGTAGATCATTCTACATTGCGTCAAAGCAATTCCAGGCTATCACGTTCTGTCTGCAGACAATATGACTACAGAGCTATGTAAGCTATATATTGTACGGTCCAGACAGATTACCCCAAATGTTATTATTTGTATCATAAACGATGTTCATTCTTAGATAGGATGTTTACCTTTCAATGTTTTAAAAATTGATATGAGTCATGCTCCATGAAAAGGGAGCTTAATGCATCTGCGAAAAGTGTCGACCCAGGTCAGCCTGCGCAGTTCGCGTAGGAGGGCCTGGGCCGAAACTTTTCGCTATCGGTCAATTTTCTGTAGGTCCAAGGACCAGTCTACCTCATGACTAAGAAAGAGATAATTATGGATCAATAATTATGTGATGGCTTAATTGGTATAATACATCACGGAGATGCATTAAACCCTATTTTGCCAGAACTCGGCTCGCATATTTTGATATGGGTCGGTTCATGCAAAATTTCATTGATACTTAACCCTTCACGAAGCTATCCTGAGTTTAATGCCCTTGAGGGAGAAGGCTTTTGAAAACATTGGAAAATGAGAAAATGCTGGTTAGCCATGCTCCGTGAAACTTTCTAGCCGACAGTAAATACCGAAATTTTGCTATTTCAAGTGTATTTTTTTGGGGGAAATATCTTTTTATCGGACAGTGAAGATATAAGATCAGACTACATGTTCTGTGCAGTCTGATCTTGATCTACACTGTACGCAAGAGGTCCGTTAGTCGCGTTTAGCAGCCGAAGGGTTAACAAAGTATGCACAATCACCAGTAAAACCTAGGAAAGAAATGAAGTACCACTCACTGAAAGCTGCGTCAAACGCCATTCAAACATACACAAAAAATGTCCGTACTTTTAGTACTTTGATAAAATAGATTATTGTAACATGCTGCGGATTAATCAACAAGCAAACGACAAAACTCTTGGGATGTTCTCTGACAGCCTGTTAACAGCTCTCGGACCAATTAGTAAGAGTACAGACTTTCTCTGCTGACATTGGTTAAGTCTTAAATTGTTTTACAAAAGAAACGAAAATTTTCAGCCAGTAATAAATCTGTATCCATAGATTGGGCCTATTGCGATTTCAAAGGTTTTTTTTTTTGTAAAAAAAATTGTATCCGTATCGAAATATGTAAATCAAAGATCAGACTGAACGTTTTTTGCCGTCAGATCTTAATATTCACTGTTTACAAAAGCCACTAGAGTCGAGCTTAGCAACCTAAGGATTAACAATCTAAGAAAAACGTTTAGGTCGAACGTTTAAACATCATGCAAATTCGAACGCAAATGTCAGAAACATCATGCAAAGCTCGAACCTGATCCTCAGAAACATCATGTTAAAGTAGGGGTGTGGTTGCAAAAGCATCATGTAAAAAATCGAAAGTGGTTGTCAGGAACATTATGTAAAAGTCGAGCGTGTTTGTCAAAAACAATGTGTAAAAGTCGGACGTGATTGTCAAAAACATCATGGAAAGGTCGAACGTGGTTGAGACAACGATTATGTTGTCAGAAACATCATGTAAAAGTCGAAGATGGTTGTCAGAAACATTACATGTGTGTAAATGTCGAATGTGGTTGTCAGAAACATCACGTAAAGGTCCAACGTGGTTGTCAGAAACGTTATGTAAAAATCGAATGCAGTTGACAGAAACATCATTTAAAAGTCGATCGTGGTTGTCAGAATTATCGTGTAAAAGTGAACGTGGTTGTCAGAAATATCGTGTAAAATTCGATCGTGGTTGTCAGAAACGTCATGTAAAAGTCGATCGTGGTTGTGTATGTGTGTGTGTGTGTGTGTGTGTGTGTGAGAGAGAGAGAGTGGCCAGCGGTTCAACTCACGACAAAATATTAGACTCACCGAAATGGAAGCATTTAGATCTACAAACTACAAATTAGATGTGGTTCGAAAGATTAATTCTGTTTTTGAAAACAATATAAAACGAAAAGTGTAGATCGAAGATCAGACAGCACGTTCTGTGCAGTCTGATCTTGACCTACACTGTCTGCAAAAGGTCTTTGAGTCGCGCTTAGCAGCCTAAGGGTTTAGCATCATAATCAATGTCATATTTGCTAAGTTTTAGCATGGAAAGGAGTTGGTAGATCAATCCATGTCTCAGCGACTCATACCACTTTAGTAAAGCGAAAGGGACTGACAGCACACAAACAGATTGGAACAGTCGAAATAGATAGCTAAAAGAGAACAAGAAAAGACAATGGAAATGAACAGAACGAGAGACAAACACAACCACAGAGACAAAGGCAGAGAGAGAAAAGGGTTGTGGATAGAGATAAAAATTAAATTCGAAAGACAACCCATATTTTCATTCTTGATTGAAACGCATGTTGTAGGAGTTCCGTTAATTGTCTGAACGAGACAGTTTCGTTGAATACTCTCGGGATGGGGTTTGATGAACAAGTGATGCTTCTAAAATAAAAATATTCCTACTAATCTTAACATCAGCTTTGTTGTAGTTATACCATGACTTGGCTGCATGTTTCAAATCTCCTCGAGTACATTCTTAACTGCATTCTTGGTCTAGGTCTTAATTTAGGCAACCAGAAACTGCTTTGCTTTGGAATTTAGAAAATTCAAGAATCCAATTTAGAATTTCTTGTGAATACGAGCCCTGGGTCTGTATTAACCAATCATTCTTAAGAACGTTCTTAGTCGTATTCTCTAGAATTTTCTCTATTTGAAAGTAACACAACTTCTGATTGGCTGAACCATTCGGTTAGCCAATCAGAAGTTGTGTTACTTTCAAATTTAGAAAATCTTGAAGAATAAGACTGAGAATGGACTTAACGATGGTCGGTGAATACGAGCCCAGGACGTTAGCGACTATGACTTCTGCGGTAGAAATCCATTTAGCATTATTCAAAAAAATCATACAGCAGGGTCCGTATTCACCAACCATTCTTAAGAACATTCTCATTTTATTCTCCAAGATTGTCTAAATTTTGAAAGTAACACAACTACTGATTGGCTAAACCAAACGGTTTAGCCAATCAGAAGTTGTGTTACTTTTAAATGCAGAAAATTTTGTAGAATAAGACTAAGAATTTTCTTAACCCTTAAGCTGCTAATCGCGACTCACTTACCTTTTGCGGACAGTGTAGATCAAGGTCAGACTGCACAGAACGTGCAGTCTGATCTTTAATCTACACTGTCCGATACGGTATTTTCTTTCCGGTGAAATCAACTTTGAAACCGCAATGTTTGGGCTTTTAGTACTGAGTAGAAATTTGCGTTTCATTTATTCAGCAGCTTAAGTGTTAAGAATGGTTGGTGAATACGGACCCAGGAGTTTGCCTGTCTGTTTTATGACAACCAGACAACATACAAGACCATGCCAGATCTGGCGCCATCGGGAACGAGTATCAATTATTAATTGTATCTTCGGTCCAGGGATACTGCAGTCCTAAAAAAAGATCAATTGTTACATAGTGAAAATGCTCGCTTGATTGGGGTTTGACAGCAATTAAACTGTTAGATTGTTTAGTAAACAAATAGAAAAGTTTGTTTGCTGGTATTGTGTTCTATACCCTTTTCAAAATTATTTCGCAGTGGTTAGTGCACCTATCCATTATTTTCTTTGAAGTTTTCTGAATATTATCTCAATGAGAACGAGAATCTCTTTATCCATTGTTTTAATGACCCTATGGAGAAAGGTTTTTGTAAACAGTATGGGAAAAGGAGAAAATGCTGGTAACCATAATGTTTTCTACCCCTTTCAATGACAAATTCCATCATTTGAGCTACATTTAGTTTGTCGTCTGCAAATGCTGTCAATTTGGACAAATCTAAAATGCTTGTCGTCTGGTAAAGAGTTGAAGAAAGTGTTTTGGTCCTATCGAAGGCTCTAAATTTCAAATATAAGTCATGATATTGGAAAAGCGCGTTTAATGCATCTGCAAAAAAAACATCATGCTTTCCGGTAGGATAGCGAGAAATAGCGGTGAAAAAAATTTTCGATATTACACGGGTACGACCAGTGAGAATACCGATTTCATTTTTTTTTTATGGAAGTCTCGACAAAAAAAGGCGTTAGAAGCATGAAATAAATAGAATATTTGTGTTTTTCTCGTGAACATCATCGGTAATATTTTCACTCGTGGCTGCGCCACTCGTGAAAATATTACCGATGATGTTCACTCGATGAAATAAATTTCGATCTTTCACCGAAAAAAAAACAAATATCCTCTATGTATTTTTTTCTGACAACAGACTGAATCAAGAGGTAGACTGGTCCTTCGACATGCAGAAAATTACCCAAAAGCAAAAAAGTTTCGGCCCAAGTCAGCCTGCGCGGACCATGCTGAGGAGGCTGACCTTGGTCGATACTCTTTGCAGATGCATTTTGCCATCTTTTCACAGAACGTGACTCGTATATTTTTCCCTCTCTTTTCAATGCTTTTTTTTTTTAATTTTGTCTCATTTTGGTATTTCCTTTACACATCCTAGGAGCTAGGAGACTTTTGCTTCAGATGATTGTGTTTCTGTTAAAATTATTATTTTCATGCGCGCTTATTGGACCTAAAGTTGTCGATGCGCTATAGCCGTTCATTCATTTAACCCTTTAGCTGCTAAGCGCAATTAACTGACCTTTTGCGGACAGTGTAGATTAAGATCAGACTGCACAGAGAGTGCAGTCTGATCTTGGATCTACCCTGTCCGAGAAGGAGATATTTTTCTCCAAAAAATAAGTTTGAAATAACATTATTCGGGTTTTTACTATCGGAATGAAAATTTTGTTTAACTTATTTAGCAGGATTAGGATTATTGCTTTGAGACCTTTTCATCCTCGACAGAAAAAGGTGAACTATCGCGGAGTGTTCTGTCGTTTTTTTTTTTGCAGCTAGTAAAAAGGCCATGAACTGACAGTGTAAGAAAAACCTATATTGGAAATTTGGTTAGCTAATATACAGTGTTCAAATTTCTTTTGTCAATAGAAAGAGGGATAAAACGGAAAAAAAAAAAACTTTTGCAAAGTGTTTTCACCTTATTAAAGTGGAAATCAATTTTTGTTTTCTAAATCAAATCGCGTGTTCTTGAAAAGACAAGATTCCGGGTTTATTTACATTTTTACAGTGGAGGTAATAGCTTCATTTTATCTATTGGATTGTGTTTCCGTTCGTGTTTTATTTAATGCTTTATCAGACGACGAACTTTTAACCGTTAACCCTTTCCCGAACGACAAATTTTGGACTAGTACAGATTGAAAGAGTTTGCAGATGACAATTTTAAATTTGATGAAAATGGCAGAAAGTTCTCAAAAAGGGTAGAAAACACTGTGGAAAAAGGAGAAATTGCTCGTTACGTACTGCAGACACGTGGAAACCAGGGCTTGTTTGAGAAAGGGTTAAACTACTAAATAAATGAAACGAAAATTTTCACGCAATAATAAAAAAAAACCCCAAATATTATGATTCTAAAGTTGATTTCACCGAAAAGAAAACATCGCATCGGACAGTGTAGATCAAAGATCAGACTGCATGTTCTGTGCAGTCTGATCTTGCTCTACACTGTCCGCAGAAGGTCAATAAATTGCCCTTAGCAACTTAAGGGTTAATCTTTCCCATTTTGAAAGTATTTGTAGAGGACAAATTAAACGTGGCACTCAAACCATCGATTTGCATGGGGAAGGGTAGAAAGCATTAGGAGAAAAGGAGAAAATGCTGGTTACCAACACTTTCTTATTTTTTTTTTTCAGTGCCTTATTTATCGTATAGACACAATTTCCTTTGATGAAAGGGTGAATCCTTCACTACACGGGCATATTTTAGGTCTACCCAGAATATTATAAATTTTATAAAAGGGTAGGAAAAAAGAGGTGTTTTCATAACATGGAAAATAGTTCCATTAATGGTGACAAACAATGACAAAGGAGATATATTTGGGAGAGGGGCAATGGCTGATAACAAACCGTTGCTTCTTTCCCAAAAATGTTTTCAAGTTATACAGATTTTTTATGTTGACACGTCGATCTATTAACGCTCGTCTCTTGTAATTCCTTAGCTCTTTACCAAAGGACAAAGTTTTAGACCTGTCCAAATTGAAAGCTTTAGCAGACGACAAAATAAATGTTACTCAAAAATTGAAATTTGGTTAGGAACGAGTAGAAAACATTGAGAGAAAAGGAGAAAATGCTTGTTACCAACATTTTCTCCCTCTCCCACAATGTTTTGAGCAGGCTTTTTCCTCAGGGTTGTTAAAAGTCGGGTTTGTGTGGAAAGTAACTATAATTTTGACTGAAACAGTTTCCTGTATATACCAGTCAGTAAAATATGGTTAACATTTCGCTGTTCTCTTAGGTCTGAAAGTGTAGTCAGTATACAGAGGAAAGCAAAACATTTCTCTTAAATCGAGACATGATATTTTTTCCTTTAAATTACTCCGTGTAAAGCCGTTTAATCATTTTCTTCTGAGTAAAAATAATTGTGAAAAGGGTGACAGTTAATTATTGAACTTTCACTGGAGATTTAAAGTATTTAACCCTTTCCGTGCCACGGGGAAAATCCGGGGCTTTTGTGGACGGCATAGATCAAGATCAGACTGCACCTAACGTGCAGTCTGATCTTCAATCAATGCCGTCCACTTGTTTGGTGAAGCCTGTAAGACAAATATCCTTCTGAGCTTCGGTAGATTGTATTTCCCGCAGTCGAAAGAATGTCGAATTTATGGTTGAGCCCTGCTCTGAGAAAAGGGGGCTTAATGCATCTCCGGAAAGGATCGATCTAGGACAGCCTGCACAGTCCACGGAAGCTGACCGAGGCCAAAATTTTTGGCAATTGGTCAATTTTCTGTATTATGTCCAAGGACCTGTCAATCTCATGATTAGGCCGGTTCTTGAAAAAAAGTGGCTATCATTGATCTATGATTATGCTATGACTTGCTTGTTAACCCTTTCCCAAACGACAAATTTTGGACTAGTCCAAATCGAAAGAGTTTGCAGACGACAATTTTAAATTTGATGAAAATGGCAGAAAGGTCCCAAAGAGGGTAGAAAACACTGTGGGAAAAGGAGAAATTGCTCGTTACGAGCAATTTCTCCTTTCCCCACAGTGTTTTCAAAAACTTGTACTGCAGACACGTGAAAACCAGGGCTTATTTGGGAAAGGGTTAAAATGCATAACGGGGGCGCATTAAACCCCCTTTTTCCAGAGCTTGGCTCATTTATATAGCGCTGAAAGATGTAAACGCATCAAAGGTGTCTATCGTGCAGCATGTTGTCGCTCGAGAAGTGAGACATTTCGTGAATATGTGTATGTGAAACCTTGCAGAATTCTTATTTCTTCGGAAATTGCCATAATTGAGAGAGAATTGAGAGAGAATAGTATCGTACTGAGTAGTGTTTGTTTTCTTTTACAACCAGGAGCTCGCAGATTAAAACAGAAGCCAAACATGTTAACAGAATTGAAATTCGGTTTACGAAAAAAAGAAGTTTGAAAGGTGTTGATGTGTGTTAATTTTTCATTTTCTTGGTCTTTGAAGAGATATGAAAAAATAAGGATATGAACGCAAATAAAAGATTGAATAAGGACGAACGAACTGAACAAGGTATATATGTACAAGATTGACATATTGAAGTTTAGAAAAGAACTGGCGTGATTTCAGCAATAAATTTTGGCTGACAAGGAATTACTGATGTTCGAAGGAGACACGTTGTTGGATTTGTTAAAAGTTTAACTCTTACACAGTCTTTAACGTCGTATATAACTTTTGCATACAGCATTGAATAAGATCAGACTGTATATTATTAAATTTAACCCTTTACCAAACGACAAAATCCTTGATTTGTCCAAATTTGAAAGCATTCGCAGACGGCAATTTAAATGTAACTCAAATGGTGGGTTTTGCTTGTATGAGGGCAGAAAATATTGTGGGAAAAGGGGAAAATGCTGCTCAGCAGCCTTTTTGACTTTTCCCACAATGGTTCTTTCCTCAGGGTCGTTCATATTAAAACTGGGATTGTGTGGTAAAGGGTTAATCTTGGATCTTCATGGACCTGTTCTTGATTCATGTGTATGGTCTAAGACCAAAACACTCAGACCTGTATTTGCAGTAGAAAGGCATTGTAGGTTACTTTAAACCCATAGACTGATAAGCGCGACTCACTAACCTCTTGCGGACAGCGTATATCAAGATCATACTGCACAAAACGTGCAGTCTGATGTTGGATCCACACTGTCCGATAAGAAGATATCTTTCCTCCAAAACTACTTTTGACATAGGAAAATAGTGGTTTTTACTATTGGCTTGAAAGTTTCATTCCTTTCATTTAGCAGGACAAGAGTTAAATACGGCGTAGATCAAGATCAGTCCAATCCTATAACTTATTCCATACGCTTCCTGTCTCTCAATTACAGCGGCATCACAATTATGTTAGACCTGGGTCCGTATTCACCAATCATTCTTAAGAATATTCTTAGTCTTATTCTCCAAGATTTTCTACATCTGAAAGTAACACAACTCCTGATTGACTAAACAGAATGGTTTAGCCAATCAGGAGTTGTGTTACTTTCAAATGTAGAAAATTCTGAAGAACAAGACAAAGAACATTCTTAAGAATGATTGGTGAATACGGACCCTGGAAAACAGTTGAATGCATTGATTTGATAGCGAATTTCTTCTGTCCTATACAAAGATCTTTCAAAAAGGGATTATGTGTTTTGCATCTTCGTGCTGTTTCGAATGAAAAATCATCTGTGTCACAGTGTTGTGCTATTTCGAATGATCCACATATTTACGAGGGGAATGTGCTGACAAATATTCGACCATGAAGATTTTTCTAAAAATGGATTTAGGAACAGATATGTGTAGGAATACATTCTGGATTATTTTAGCTTTTATACACTCGGTCACTGTATCTTCGATATCAGGTATGTCTTTGTTTTTATTTGTCTACTCATTTTCTTCTGCTGTTTTCATATGTTTTCATCACTCGTACGCTTCTTTCTTTCCCCTTTCTATTTCTTCATCCTTTCAAAACAATGTGGTTCAAGGAGTAAATATTTATTACAAGCTATCATTCGTTTTACCACAATATGTTCCACGTCAAATGAAAAAAAAATCCCGTTTCCATATAATTCTTTTTTTTTTTTTAAATTTTATTTGTTTTTGTTTGTTTGTTTTTCAGTTTGTTGGGAAGGCTAAAGGAAGGCTTAAACTATATGTAGCCTATAAGCCTTTTTTTTTTTTTTTTTTCTTTTGAAAGCATGCTCAGTTGAATAGCTAGTTATTCGAGAGTGGAAAAAATGATAGAAGGGTTTAGGCTATATCTAAATTGCGATAGAATGACAATTACATGGCGCGATTTTTCCCTTCAAGTCTCCGAATGCCATGGTTTAGCCTCGGTTCCAGTCCTATTTAACTTTATTTATGTTCGGACGTTACTTTATCAAGAATGACAATTTTTGACAAAGTAATATCCGAAATAGAAAAAGGAAAAAAATGATCAGACTGGAACCAAGAGCAGCCATTGTTGTATATAGTGTAGTATACGGCTAAATATATTGTACAAAAATCTTAACTCTAATTCCTGCCATTCGCAGCTATAAATGTATTTTTGCGGAAAGTGTAAAACAAGATCAGCCTACACGTACGTGTAATCTGATCGTGCTCTACATTCTCGGATACGTAAATCCTTTTCAATGTCAAATAATGCGGCATAATTTTTTATTTATCGTCAACAATTTAGATATGGGGTTAACCCTTTACCAGACGACAAAATTTTAGCCTTGTCCAAATTGAAAGCATTTGCAGACAACAATTTTAATGTGGCTCAAATGGTGCAATTTTTCTTCGATAGGGCAGAAAACATTGTGGGAAAAGGAGAAAATGCTGGTTACCAGCATTTTCTCCTTTTCCCACAATGTTTTCAAAAGGCTTCTTTCACAGGGGCGTCAAAAGGCGGCATTGTGTGGTAAAGGGTTAAGCTATTCTAAAATGCATACATTAAAAAATAATTGATATTTGGTAGAACAGATTAGAGTACAGAAAAGCCATTGGAAGCTCATGAAACCAATAGGAAGTGCTGATACAATGGCTTTTTGACCCCTAACCTGCTAAATAAGTGAAATGAAACTTTCAAGTCGATAGAAAAAAACAAAATTTTGCTGTTTCAAAGGCATCTTTTAACTCTTTCCCACACAACAAATCTTGGACTCTCCCACATTCAAACAATCAGCAGACGACAAATTCAAAATTAATACAAAAGTGCTTAAGCTCTCTGATAGGATAGAAAACATTTTGGGACATGGAGAAAATGCGGGTTACCAGCATTTTCTCCTTTTCCCAAAATGTTTTCAAAAGGCCTCTTTCTCAGGGTCGTTAAAAGTCGGGATTGTGTGGTAAAGAGTTAAAGGAAAAATATCCTCAAGTCGCGCTAAGCAGCCTAAAGGGTTAATATGATAAAGATATGAATGAAAAGTTACGATCTGGTTTTTATGAATGAATGAATGAATGAATGATTTTAGTGACTTATACATCCTGTACATAGTCGGTTACAATCAAAATAATTTTCAAAATGTCCCACGTGATACAACTCTCTCTCTCGCTCTCTCACTCTCACATTTTCTATCACCGCTCTTTCGCTCTCAAAATTACATCATGATTGTATATTTGATCAATTTATGAATATAAAATATTCAAAGTACTCTGTCTCTCGGACAAATATATTTATATTTAACTCTTTGCCAAGGGACATAATTTTAGACCGCTCCAAATTGAACGTTTTTATGTTCACCTACCCTTCTAACACTTTTTGATACTTAGAGCTATTTTGGGGTAACCCAAATCTAGAAGTAATTAGAACTATTTTTGTTGTTTTGTTGTTGTTGTTGTTGTTTTTATCCTACTCGTGCTTGAAGTCTCTTTCTTTATCCTCAAATTTTAAATGGACGCTTTTGTGAAGCTAAGTCAGAGTTTTCCCAGGACTCCTTCATTCGGGAGTTATTTGATACTCCTCCCGAGTCTGGATTACCTGCCCCTAACACTGCGTTATCGGGTCACGCAAAGCGTAATAATGGCGGCCTCCGTGGTGGCCTCCAGCGTCGTCCTACAAGCTTTCCTGTGTTCCCTAACTTCAAGTGATGCAGTTTAATTAGTAAATAAAATAAGATCAATTTTTCACAAAATATACATTACCGGATCTAAAACGTGCTGTTGGGGTATGGTTTAAATGTAAATTTGACTATGAATAATTTTTAACAGTACCCCTATTTTCGGACGTTATATAGGTCCATTGACATTTCGAATACTTAAAGTATTTCTGATATGTAGTTTTTCTCGCTAATTAAGAACGACAATTTAAAAAAAAAATCACTGCCATGACTTTATTGCAACCGATTTGTTTTGAATGCAACCTACAGTCCGATTTGATCAAGTGAAATAACAAGATCCCGTTACCTCTGCATATCACCAACGGGGATCACCATTATGCGCTTTGCCTGACGTACTCTTGACGTAGAGCGGGATACCAGACTAACCCTTACCTCTCCCCGAAATGATTAAAAGAGGGCAAATATTTGAATTCTTAGGCAACATTTAGATAACTTGGGGATCCCAATTCAAAGAGACATGGGGTCAAGGAAAACCCTGTCTGTATTAACGCATAGTGCTACATATTCAGGTCAATCCTCCCTTTTGATAAAATGTTTAAATCCGGTCTGCTACAAAATGTCGGCAGAAGGTTAACTGTATTTACCATGATATTTGAAACATTTCTTATTGTTTCTGTAAATCTGTCTTTGAAACTTTATTGTCTTTGAGTGTGAGTAGTTAGATATATACCGGTTTGGGATAAAAAGTAGATTTGGGATAAAAAGTAAATTTGTGCCCGAGAGAGGGTTTTTGTTCTCTAACTGTTTAACAAGCGTAACAAACTAATCACCCCACCCTTCACTCAATCCTTCACTCAATCCTTCACTCAGCTCTTCACTCAATCCTTCACTCAGCTCTTCACTTTGACAAATCAATGAATCAATGCCTTAAGTTTTTAATGAAAAAAAAAAAAAAAATTTTTGATTAAGAAAAACCAACGCATGACGCATCAGCCAACCAGATACTTAACTAACCAACTAACCCTTACATCAAACAATCGCTTAACCTTTTTTCCACCCCCATCAACCAACGCATGACGCATCATGCAGTGGCTAACCGGCTTATGAGTTAGTGGGTGGCTTAAGTTATTGGTAAAAAAAAAAATTAAAAAAAAATTTTGTTATGAAAAAAAAAAAAAAAAAAAAAAAAAAAAAATCAATGAATCAATGCCTTAAGTTTTTAATGAAAAAAAAAAAAAAAAAAAATGATTTAAGTAAAAAATTTATGAAGATAAAAAAACAATGAAAGAAGAAAAAATTAAAAGGTTTTTACCACCATTAAAATATCAAATTACATTTTACCCACGAAAATATATTCCAGTTAAATTAAGAGAGGAGGAATTTGTATGTTTTGATTGGCAATTAGAAGAAGTTACCAATCTTAAAGAAAAATATGAAAAATTAAAAAGAGGAATAAACTATAATACAGGGAAAAAAATAGAATATGGAAAAGAAACCTATATTAAAATTTTACAAGAATTAAAAAATTATGTTCTTTTACTTACCACAAAAGAAAAATATAGAAATACTTTAACAAACGAAGATTTAGAGACAATAGAAAAAATAAATGAAGAAGTAAATACCATTAACAACTTAATATTAGATGATAATGAAAGAAGGATGGAGCTATGTAAAAAAATGGGAGAATTAACAAATTGGAGAGACTATACAATGTTTGAAAATAAAAAATATGGACTTTTTAAAGAAAGATATGACGGCCTTCATCATGAAAATGACTGTCTAGGTCGATTTAAAACAAAACAAATATAAGAAAGTATATACTATAAAATAAGAAATTATCTCACAGGTTCAAACTATATAATCTTTATTTATGAATGTGTAACATGTGGTAAAATTAAAAAAAAAAAAAATAGCAGTAAATAAAAATTTTTAATTTTTATTTGTTCTTAACACAAATAAAAATTTAATCTTTGTATTCCTTAATCCTATAATGCCCCCAAGCAAGTGTATGAATTCTATCTGGTAAAATAAACCTTTTATCATCATTATCACTTAATGCTATTTTATTAATTTCTTCTGTATAGAGCTGATGTTTATAGCTTCTTATATTTGTCATGGTCCTATTTTGTTTTTTACCTGTTTCTAAACACTCTCTATAATCTTCTATAGTGATCCCCTTATTAATTACATTTTTCTTAATCCCCTTACATTTTTTACCAATATATTTTTCAGTTTTACCACAAGTTTTTACCTTACATGTTCCATCATCATTTGTTTCTGTAATTTGTCCACAGCTTGCACAACAGTTTTTATCATCCATTTGATAACTATACATTTTTGGTTTTAAACCTATACATTCTAATATTTCATTTCCATTTGTTTCATCCTTAAACTTACCAATAACCTTTTTATTTACACCGACTGGAATACCTGAAGGATGACCATCTTTAGGATAGCCACTTGTATCAAACCATTCATCTACATCACCAGAAATATCTTTATAAAAATCATCTGTCTCAATTTCATACAATAAACTATCTGTATCAGTAAGTCCTAAGGCAGCCCTATCTCCATACTTTGGTTTAATATAGTTATAGTGAAAATCATACATCATAGTTTTACTTAATTCAAGAATAGAAAACCCTAAATAAATAGGCTTGTTAAATGTTACCTTTGTTTTTCCCATATGAATGCTCACCAAATTTTCATTAAATATTTCTAAATGTTTAAAGTTTGGTTTGTTAACGAATTTTCTAGCATTCTTCCTACTTCTAACAAGTCTAACATTTACCCTCTTTCTTAAGTTTTCCATAGTTTTACCAAATACTGAATTATTCATTAACTTATAAAAAAATTTTTCATGTTCATTTTCTGCTTTTGCTCTTAGCTGCGTGTTTAAATCTATGTATGGTTTTAACCAATCACTTTCTTTAAACTTAATACCTTTATGTATCTTTTTCAATTTTAAACCAAGACTTAAATATTGTTTTAAATTTTGATGATGTATAATATAGTTCTTTTTATTCTCTAAATTTGCTATTAGTTTTTCAACACCTTTAACTTTTGTTTTTTCCACAGCAGGAGGAAGATCATTTAAATAATCATGTTGCTCTTCAGGAACATCTAAATCAACCTCTAAAAAACAGGGGTGTTTTTTCCAGTTATTTAATTCTTCTTCAGTCATCCATTTAAATCCGCCAATTGGAAGCAGTTGACTCATTGCCCAACCATATAAATTATTACAATCTAAATATTTACAAAATACTGAACGTTTCTTTGGATTATACTTTTTACGTAAATATTTATTATTAGCTTTTATTTGTCTTTTAACAATCATTGAAAGCCCTCCCCTGATACCCCTTTCAATAAATAGGAATTTATTTTTATCTCTAATTAGTTTTAACTTAACACCAGTTAACTTTAATGCTGCATCCCAAGCTAAACCAGGAGCAGTAAAATACCAAGCAGGATCTAATTTATAAACCTTAAAACAGACTTTTCTAAAGTTTTCAAACACGTCAGCTAAAAGAAGAACATCCGTTTTTAAATATAAATCATGGTATTCACCAAGAATTTTAATTTTAAATGTTTTCCATACCTTTTTAGCATGTTCATAATCTTCATCTGAAATTCCTTCTCCAGTAAGTTTTGAATAAAATGCTTCTTTAGGCGGTAATTGTGTTTCATTTAATCTTTCTAAAGAATCAATATATTCATATGGATAAACTCCCTTTCTTCGGAGAAGGTCAAATTCTTCTTTTCTTTTGAAATACTTTCCTAGGTTTTCAAATTGATTAATATCTAAATTGTCTACTAGTTTTGCTAAACTACTATCCATAAATTTAAAACTATCTAAAAACCTAGCATCTTTAAAAACATCTTCAAATTTCTTTTTTTTTTTTATTAAAATATTTTTTTACCTTTACCTTTTTTGTAAAACTTATATATTTTTCTTCATTGTTTGGAATCACATCAATTTCTCCCTCACTAACACCAAGATTTTTAACAAACAAATGAGAATCATACCCACTCAAATTATGAAAGAAAATAGGGATAAAATTAGGTTTACGAAATTTAAGATTACATTTGCTATGTGCGGCCCCCCGATACACACCAGTAAAGTGACAATGATCACGCACTTTTGTCCAGCAATCTTTATTATCTTTTTTCTTTTCCTTTTCTTCCTCTTCTTCCTCTTCTTCCACTCCATCTTCTTTATCGCTTTCCTCTTCTTCATCACCTTTTTCTTCCTCTCCAAATTTTATATTACAAAGATAGCAGGTATCTGCTTTATTAAAATCTTTTTCATCCTTTTCGGTAAGTATCATTTCTTTTTTTGGTAATTTAAAAATCTCTCTGGTTATGTTTTCTATTTCTTTCACAAACTTTTCCTCTGCTTTTTCTCCATGATAGTGAAGGAATTTTGACTCAAAAACATTTTCATCAAAGCTTTTTAAAAAGGAAGCATAACCTGTTGGGACATGCATATGAATTTTTGTTGTTGAGCTTTTATTTGTTTCTGGCTTTGCATGTTGTACTGGCACAAGCATCGTTTCAAAATCGCCATAAACAACAAAAGGATGCCATTGTGTTTTAACCCAGTTTTTAAACATTACTATACTATTTTTTTTGGGAGGCATTTTAATTTTTACAGCTTCTTCTTCATAGCAAGACTCTCGATGATTTTTTAAAACTTCTTCACTTGTAAAATGACCTAAACAATTCCAACAAAAAAACATTTTATGATGATATTTTGATATTTTTAATCCTAATAGTGCACTTGGATCTTTTACCCAAACATAATGACTATTTCCTTTTTCATTTTTTATTAACAAAAGAACCACTAAATATTTCCTATCAAAAGTTTCTTTTCTTTGTCTTCTAAGAGGATATATACCATCTTTCTCATCATAACCTAAAACAACAACTGAAAAATCAGGATTTTGATTTTCAAATTTATTAATATCACACAATTTAACAGGACATTCTATTCCTTTCATATTTAATTCTTTAATTTGCTCTTTTAATTTTTTATCAACAATACACACATTATTCTTCTTTGGATATTCCACCCTCATACAATAATATTGAAAACAGTTTTGATCATCTTTGTTTTGAATATTAACAAGCCCATTTCTGTTATTTGCTCTTTTTAATCCTACTGGTAAAGGTATCCATGAGCCAGCAGAACCACCAAGTGGATTAAATTCTACAGCTAGCAAAATTAATTTTATAACCCTATGAAATTCCCATCCACTTCCACTACGTACAAAGTTTGCAAATCTTTCCATTATTATTTCACACATATTATCATATTCTTCATCAACATCAGTATCTCTAAAAATCATTTTTAGATTTCCACGATCGGAGGAATGAAATTCTTTAAACCTATATTCATACTCATCATCATCTGAATTTACATTATGTCTTCTTTTTTTAAATTCACATATAAAAACAAGCTTAACCTTTATATTTCTATGTGTTCTTAAATAGTGTGTAATAGGATTTCTACATTCATTTAAAAAATCATCAGGACCGATCCCTTCAAATCCATATATTGCTCGTTGTGTAGCAAAACTAAGAAATGCACTAGCTTCTTCTACTAATTCAAAGCTAGCTTGTTGAGGGTGACGTGTAGCTACTTCAACATTACTAATAACTTCATTTAAAACTTGTGGAATTTACTGTGGTGAAACATTTCCAGTTAACCAATCTGTAAAACCAGTTATTCTTCTTCTAACACTTTGTGGAATCACCGCAGTGAAAAGTTCTGATGCACCTGAAGCAAGTCTCTGACTAAAGTCAGTTAATCTATTGATAAATCTTCTTGAAAAAGAATTCATCTCCATAATTTTTAAAATAAATAAAATTTCCTTAAGTCAAATTTTATTATTTTTTAAAGGAAATTTTATTTATTTTAAAAATTATGGAGATGAATTCTTTTTCAAGAAGATTTATCAATAGATTAACTGACTTTAGTCAGAGACTTGCTTCAGGTGCATCAGAACTTTTCACTGCGGTGATTCCACAAAGTGTTAGAAGAAGAATAACTGGTTTTACAGATTGGTTAACTGGAAATGTTTCACCACAGTAAATTCCACAAGTTTTAAATGAAGTTATTAGTAATGTTGAAGTAGCTACACGTCACCCTCAACAAGCTAGCTTTGAATTAGTAGAAGAAGCTAGTACATTTCTTAGTTTTGCTACACAACGAGCAATATATGGATTTGAAGGGATCGGTCCTGATGATTTTTTAAATGAATGTAGAAATCCTATTACACACTATTTAAGAACACATAGAAATATAAAGGTTAAGCTTGTTTTTATATGTGAATTTAAAAAAAGAAGACATAATGTAAATTCAGATGATGATGAGTATGAATATAGGTTTAAAGAATTTCATTCCTCCGATCGTGGAAATCTAAAAATGATTTTTAGAGATACTGATGTTGATGAAGAATATGATAATATGTGTGAAATAATAATGGAAAGATTTGCAAACTTTGTACGTAGTGGAAGTGGATGGGAATTTCATAGGGTTATAAAATTAATTTTGCTAGCTGTAGAATTTAATCCACTTAGTGGTTCTGCTGGCTCATGGATACCTTTACCAGTAGGATTAAAAAGAGCAAATAACAGAAATGGGCTTGTTAATATTCAAAACAAAGATGATCAAAACTGTTTTCAATATTATTGTATGAGGGTGGAATATCCAAAGAAGAATAATGTGTGTATTGTTGATAAAAAATTAAAAGAGCAAATTAAAGAATTAAATATGAAAGGAATAGAATGTCCTGTTAAATTGTGTGATATTAATAAATTTGAAAATCAAAATCCTGATTTTTCAGTTGTTGTTTTAGGTTATGATGAGAAAGATGGTATATATCCTCTTAGAAGACAAAGAAAAGAAACTTTTGATAGGAAATATTTAGTGGTTCTTTTGTTAATAAAAAATGAAAAAGGAAATAGTCATTATGTTTGGGTAAAAGATCCAAGTGCACTATTAGGATTAAAAATATCAAAATATCATCATAAAATGTTTTTTTGTTGGAATTGTTTAGGTCATTTTACAAGTGAAGAAGTTTTAAAAAATCATCGAGAGTCTTGCTATGAAGAAGAAGCTGTAAAAATTAAAATGCCTCCCAAAAAAAAATAGTATAGTAATGTTTAAAAACTGGGTTAAAACACAATGGCATCCTTTTGTTGTTTATGGCGATTTTGAAACGATGCTTGTGCCAGTACAACATGCAAAGCCAGAAACAAATAAAAGCTCAACAACAAAAATTCATATGCATGTCCCAACAGGTTATGCTTCCTTTTTAAAAAGCTTTGATGAAAATGTTTTTGAGTCAAAATTCCTTCACTATCATGGAGAAAAAGCAGAGGAAAAGTTTGTGAAAGAAATAGAAAACATAACCAGAGAGATTTTTAAATTACCAAAAAAAGAAATGATACTTACCGAAAAGGATGAAAAAGATTTTAATAAAGCAGATACCTGCTATCTTTGTAATATAAAATTTGGAGAGGAAGAAAAAGGTGATGAAGAAGAGGAAAGCGATAAAGAAGATGGAGTGGAAGAAGAGGAAGAAGAGGAAGAAAAGGAAAAGAAAAAAGATAATAAAGATTGCTGGACAAAAGTGCGTGATCATTGTCACTTTACTGGTGTGTATCGGGGGGCCGCACATAGCAAATGTAATCTTAAATTTCGTAAACCTAATTTTATCCCTATTTTCTTTCATAATTTGAGTGGGTATGATTCTCATTTGTTTGTTAAAAATCTTGGTGTTAGTGAGGGAGAAATTGATGTGATTCCAAACAATGAAGAAAAATATATAAGTTTTACAAAAAAGGTAAAGGTAAAAAAATATTTTAATAAAAAAAAAAAAAAGAAATTTGAAGATGTTTTTAAAGATGCTAGGTTTTTAGATAGTTTTAAATTTATGGATAGTAGTTTAGCAAAACTAGTAGACAATTTAGATATTAATCAATTTGAAAACCTAGGAAAGTATTTCAAAAGAAAAGAAGAATTTGACCTTCTCCGAAGAAAGGGAGTTTATCCATATGAATATATTGATTCTTTAGAAAGATTAAATGAAACACAATTACCGCCTAAAGAAGCATTTTATTCAAAACTTACTGGAGAAGGAATTTCAGATGAAGATTATGAACATGCTAAAAAGGTATGGAAAACATTTAAAATTAAAATTCTTGGTGAATACCATGATTTATATTTAAAAACGGATGTTCTTCTTTTAGCTGACGTGTTTGAAAACTTTAGAAAAGTCTGTTTTAAGGTTTATAAATTAGATCCTGCTTGGTATTTTACTGCTCCTGGTTTAGCTTGGGATGCAGCATTAAAGTTAACTGGTGTTAAGTTAAAACTAATTAGAGATAAAAATAAATTCCTATTTATTGAAAGGGGTATCAGGGGAGGGCTTTCAATGATTGTTAAAAGACAAATAAAAGCTAATAATAAATATTTACGTAAAAAGTATAATCCAAAGAAACGTTCAGTATTTTGTAAATATTTAGATTGTAATAATTTATATGGTTGGGCAATGAGTCAACTGCTTCCAATTGGCGGATTTAAATGGATGACTGAAGAAGAATTAAATAACTGGAAAAAACACCCCTGTTTTTTACAGGTTGATTTAGATGTTCCTGAAGAGCAACATGATTATTTAAATGATCTTCCTCCTGCTGTGGAAAAAACAAAAGTTAAAGGTGTTGAAAAACTAATAGCAAATTTAGAGAATAAAAAGAACTATATTATACATCATCAAAATTTAAAACAATATTTAAGTCTTGGTTTAAAATTGAAAAAGATACATAAAGGTATTAAGTTTAAAGAAAGTGATTGGTTAAAACCATACATAGATTTAAACACGCAGCTAAGAGCAAAAGCAGAAAATGAACATGAAAAATTTTTTTATAAGTTAATGAATAATTCAGTATTTGGTAAAACTATGGAAAACTTAAGAAAGAGGGTAAATGTTAGACTTGTTAGAAGTAGGAAGAATGCTAGAAAATTCGTTAACAAACCAAACTTTAAACATTTAGAAATATTTAATGAAAATTTGGTGAGCATTCATATGGGAAAAACAAAGGTAACATTTAACAAGCCTATTTATTTAGGGTTTTCTATTCTTGAATTAAGTAAAACTATGATGTATGATTTTCACTATAACTATATTAAACCAAAGTATGGAGATAGGGCTGCCTTAGGACTTACTGATACAGATAGTTTATTGTATGAAATTGAGACAGATGATTTTTATAAAGATATTTCTGGTGATGTAGATGAATGGTTTGATACAAGTGGCTATCCTAAAGATGGTCATCCTTCAGGTATTCCAGTCGGTGTAAATAAAAAGGTTATTGGTAAGTTTAAGGATGAAACAAATGGAAATGAAATATTAGAATGTATAGGTTTAAAACCAAAAATGTATAGTTATCAAATGGATGATAAAAACTGTTGTGCAAGCTGTGGACAAATTACAGAAACAAATGATGATGGAACATGTAAGGTAAAAACTTGTGGTAAAACTGAAAAATATATTGGTAAAAAATGTAAGGGGATTAAGAAAAATGTAATTAATAAGGGGATCACTATAGAAGATTATAGAGAGTGTTTAGAAACAGGTAAAAAACAAAATAGGACCATGACAAATATAAGAAGCTATAAACATCAGCTCTATACAGAAGAAATTAATAAAATAGCATTAAGTGATAATGATGATAAAAGGTTTATTTTACCAGATAGAATTCATACACTTGCTTGGGGGCATTATAGGATTAAGGAATACAAAGATTAAAATTTTATTTGTGTTAAGAACAAATAAAAATTAAAAATTTTTATTTACTGCTATTTTTTTTTTAATTTTACCACATGTTACACATTCATAAATAAAGATTATATAGTTTGAACCTGTGAGATAATTTCTTATTTTATAGTATATACTTTCTTATATTTGTTTTGTTTTAAATCGACCTAGACAGTCATTTTCATGATGAAGGCCGTCATATCTTTCTTTAAAAAGTCCATATTTTTTATTTTCAAACATTGTATAGTCTCTCCAATTTGTTAATTCTCCCATTTTTTTACATAGCTCCACCCTTCTTTCATTATCATCTAATATTAAGTTGTTAATGGTATTTACTTCTTCATTTATTTTTTCTATTGTCTCTAAATCTTCGTTTGTTAAAGTATTTCTATATTTTTCTTTTGTGGTAAGTAAAAGAACATAATTTTTTAATTCTTGTAAAATTTTAATATAGGTTTCTTTTCCATATTCTATTTTTTTCCCTGTATTATAGTTTATTCCTCTTTTTAATTTTTCATATTTTTCTTTAAGATTGGTAACTTCTTCTAATTGCCAATCAAAACATACCAATTCCTCCTCTCTTAATTTAAATGGAATATATTTTCGTGGGTAAAATGTAATTTGATATTTTAATGGTGGTAAAAACCTTTTAATTTTTTCTTCTTTCATTGTTTTTTTATCTTCATAAATTTTTTACTTAAATCATTTTTTTTTTTTTTTTCCATTAAAAACTTAAGGCATTGATTCATTGATTTTTTTTTTTCATAACAAAATTTTTTTAAAATTTTTTTTTTACCAATAACTTAAGCCACCCACTAACTCATAAGCCGGTTAGCCACTGCATGATGCGTCATGCGTTGGTTGATGGGGGTGGAAAAAAGGTTAAGCGATTGTTTGATGTAAGGGTTAGTTGGTTAGTTAAGTATCTGGTTGGCTGATGCGTCATGCGTTGGTTTTTCTTAATCAAAAATATTTTTTTTTTTTTTTTCATTAAAAACTTAAGGCATTGATTCGTTGATTTGTCAAAGTGAAGAGCTGAGTGAAGGATTGAGTGAAGAGCTGAGTGAAGGATTGAGTGAAGGGTGGGGTGATTAGTTTGTTACGCTTGTTAAACAGTTAGAGAACAAAAACCCTCTCTCGGGCACAAATTTACTTTTTATCCCAAATCTACTTTTTATCCCAAACCGGTATATATCTAACTACTAGTGTGTGAAACTGCCAGATTTACGAGATCTTGGCTCTACATTGAATGATCGAAACGCTGAGACCAATATGCATGATTATACCTTACCTCCCGCAGCCGGCTTCTCTCGTCTTGCAGTCGGCTACTTTTAACCCTTTGGCTGCTGAGCGCGACTCCGAGCGCTTTTGCGGACAGTGTAGATCATGATCAGACTGCACAAAACGTGCAGTCTGATCTTTGATCTACACTGTCCGATACGGTATTTTCTTTCCGCTGAAATCAACTTTGAAACCGCAATAATTGGGTGTTCACTACTGTGGAAATTTTCGTTTCATTTATTTAGGTTAAAGACGTTGCGAGAATAGAAACAATCTATAACGAACAATTTTCTCCGTTTGACACCACTGTTTTTACACGCGTTGTAGTCTTAATTATTCCTGTTTGTATTTCAGGGACACATAAGTTAATTCTTTACCAAACGACAGTATTTCACACTTGTCCAATTCGAAAGCATTTGCAGATGACAAATTCACAGGGCAGAAAATATCGTGGGAAAAGGAGAAAATACTGTTTACTAGCATTTTCTCCTTTTTCCACAATATTTTCAAAAGCTCTCTTCCACAGGGTCGTTGAAATTTGGGACTGTGGTAAAGGGTTAATTCTTTACCAGAAACAATATCATAGACTTGTCTAAGATGAAGGTACTTCCAGACGATAAATTAAATGTAACTCAAATTATCGTATTTTTCTTTGAATGGTAGAAAGCATTGTGGGTAAAGGAGAAAATGCTGGCTACCAGCAATGTTTTCAAAAGGCCTTCTTTCAGGGTCGTTAAAACTCGGGAATATTTAGTAAAGGATTGAAAATTGCTCAAGGGATTAGCTATATACGGTTTTGTAAATTGGAGTGCACTAATGTAGTTTTGCAGTAATTCGTCTGCCACTTACGGTCTCGTAACATCCCGTCTGGACAACAATTATCTAATTATGATGGATCTCAAAATCCTTAAGCAAATAAAAACAAATGATCTTAGCTTCCTACCATTGCGGAATTATATTACTGTTCTCTACCATCGCTGCTGTAAATACGTCCTGTGATAGGTCCGACCAGAAGCATATACTCTCATACGACCTCTAAGCATTCTACTTTCATTTTTAGCTGGTGCATCCCAAGTTCGCTTTTGTCACTACCGGATATCCCATCTACACATGTATACAGCTCTAAATCTAATACCACCAGATAGCCGAGGCAGATTGGTGGATCACATTACTACTGCTTAATAAGCAATAAATTGGTTATTGTGTAGCGCTTGGTAGACTTTCCTAGCCATTGCTAACTCCTTTAATTAATTACACATGGGCCTCACTCTTGCAAAAGGGAGCTTAATGCATCTCCGTGATGCATTATACTAAACAAGTCATCTCTTAATTATGGTTCCATAAGATCCATTTAGTCTATCAAACGACTGGATCTGAAAGTAGAATGGTCCTTTGCCATGTAGAAAATTGACCAATGGTAAAAAGTTTCGACCCATGTCGGCCTGCGATACTTTTTGCAAATGCATTAAGCCCCCGCCCCCTTTTATCACAGAGCATGGCTCATATATATATTATTACATGCGATTGAAATTTAATTTTTCATTACACAATATTATAGCTTAATACCGTTCCACAAATTCGCTTTTCAGGACTTTGAGTCCTTTGATTTTGTTATTGACCGTTTTGACGGCAATGGAGACACAATCAGGGACAAAAGTAGAGTTTGGGAAAGACTTAGATTTTGCGATCAGACAGCACGTAGTCTGCATTCTGATCTTCGATCCATACTACTGGTTAATTAATTTTGAAATAACAGCAAAATTTTCTTTATTTGTTCGAAGTTTAATGAGCGGACGTTCGAATTATGGAGGCTATGTAAAGTAAATCCTGATTTAAGTCATTACCACACGAGAAAAATTTAGACTAGTCCAAATTGATAGCATTTGCAGACGCCAATTTAAACATAACTCAAATAATGGAATTTGTCTTAGATTGAGTAGAAAACATTGTGGGAAAAGAGAAAATGCTGGTTATCAGCATTTTCTCCTTTTCCCACAATTTTTTCAAAAGGCTTCTCCGTAAGGGTTGTAAAAAATTCGGGATCGTGTGGCAAAGAGTTGAATGATATTTCATTCATGCATTATCACATGCCGACCACTTCTTTGTTTCGTCTTTAAGCACAAACGGCTTTTGAAAATACACGCATTGTGTAGAAAGGGTTGCTCTTAATAACAGATAAAAATTATATTAACAGCGCTCTGGGAAAACGGACTTAAATGAATCCCCATGAGGCAGAGTCAAGTTCTGTGAAAAGGGAGCTTAATGCATTTTCGAAAAGTATCGACCCAGGCCAGCCTGCGCAGTCCGCGCAGGCTGACCTGGGCCGAAACTTTTCGCTATTGGTCAAATTTCTGCATGCGCAAGGACCAGTCTACTTCATGATTAATCCGTTGTTTAAAAAAAAGTGGCTATTATGGATCCATAAGTATGTGATGGCTTCCTTGGTACCATGGATAACGGAGATGCATTAAGCCCCCTTTTGCCGGAGCATGGCTAAAAAAATAAATCATCTTACAATTACGGATCCAAGAAGTCGAATAACCGACTGAATCAGAAGGTGGACTGGGACTATGGTATGCAGGAAGTTTCGACCTAGGCTGAAACAGGCACATACATTGAACCCTTTTTTCACAGAGCATGACTTACATGCTCTGTACCGATGGGGACACAAAACAGACATATATTTAACTCTTTACCAAGCGACAAAACTTTAGACTAGTCCAAATTGAGAGCGTTTGCAAAGGACAAATTAAATGTGACTCAAGAACTGAAATTTGCTTTTTGAACGGGTAGAAAACAAAGTGGGAAAAGGAGAAAATACTGGTTACCAGCATTTTCTCCTTTTCCCGCTTTGTTTTCAAAGGTCCTCTTTGTTAGGGTCGTTAAAACTCGGGATTTTGTGGTAAAGGGTTAAGGTAGATCGATCAAAACAGGAGACCTTTGTGACAATGGTAAATAACATTTAAGGTATCGCAAGAAAACTAGCGTTTAGTTGGAATTTCAACTCCGCTCTGGCCACTATATCAAAGAATATAGAAAATTATAGACGTAAGATTAAACTGCATTTTCCGCACAGTCTGGTCTTGTTCTACACTGTTCGCAAAAAAAGTGCAAACGGTCTTATTCAGTATATCTAATGGCCATGCTCTGTACATTCTGTGCAGTCTGCTCTTGATCTATGGCGTCTGCAAAAGCCTCTGTTTTCGCCTATGGCGCTGAAAGGGTTAAAGGAAAAATGCAACAGTTACTAGAAAACGGCCCTTAAGCTGCTAAGCGTGACCCACTGGCCTTTTGCGGACAATGTAGATCAAGATCAGACTGCACAGAACGTGCAGTCTGATCTTTGATCTACACTGTCCGATATGGAGCTATTTTTCCCAGAAAATTAACTTTCAAACAGTATTATTTGGATTTTTACTGTGGACTGGAAAGGTTCCTTTTAGTTATTTAGCAATTTAAAGGTTAAAAGATCTTTGTCAAACACTTGTCTTCCAAGAAAAAAGAAATTTTCCATTGCAGTGGGGCGATTAAAATGCGGATTCAAAGAGAATTCCTCTGAGGAAAGCATTTTCTTGGCAGTCGTGTATTGTGGTCTAGCCAGTCAGACGAACGAGTTCGTTTAATTAGATTTCGTGTGTGAATTGTTTGATAATATGTAATATCTCTAAAGACTTTTTTCAACAGGAATAGCAGTAATGGTTTTACATACTTTATAAAACATCTGTAAATTGTTGATAACACGATTTGAGGTACACTGTATGCTATATGAAAAACACGTGAAAGCGCTATGGCATTAAGCCTACAGCTGCTAGGCGAGACGCACTGACCTTGTGTGGAAAGTGGAGATCAAGATCAGACTGCACAGTACATGCAGTCTGATCTTGGAACTACATCGTCTGATAAGGAGGTATTTTATTTTTTTCCAAGAAATAGGTTTGAAAAAACATTATCCGATTTTTTACCATCGGCTTGAAAGTTTCGTTTCACTTATTTAGCGGGATAAGTGTTAACCCTTAAGCTGCTAATCGATACCCACTGACCTTTTGCGGACTGTGTAGATCAAGATCAGACTGCACAGAACGTGCAGTCTGATCTTTGATCTACACTGTCCGATAAGGAGATATATTTTCTCCAAGTAATATCTTTGAAATAGGACAAAATTGGGTTTATACTATTGGTTTGGAAGTTTCATTTCTTTTATTTAGCAGGATATGGAATAAGGGCATTTTTCCCCACTGTTTTTAAAAGTCACAGCGGTATACTGCAAGATATAAGTAGTGTTATGCATCAGGGAATGTGTTCAAGAGTTTAAAGATCTACAAGTATACATTTAGAAAAAAAAAATATGGTCTATTTTACATGTTGAAGAATATATTGTGTGTGGTCTATGTACAGTTTCGATTGCAATACAAATGAGCCATGATCGGTGAAAAGGGGCTTAATGCATCCGCAAGAAAATCGACCCAGTCAGCCTGAGCGGAAGTTTTTGTTATTTGGTCAATTTCCTATAAAAGACCAGTCTAGCTCATGATTAAGTCGGTTGTTCGACAAAATAGATTTCATGGATCCATAATTATACGATGACTTGCTTGAAATAATGCATCACCCAGATACATTAAACTACCTTTTGCCAGAGTGCGGCTTAAACAAACTGTACGAAACTCATTGGCCCTAAAACATTTGCAACAGTCAAATTTTAAACCGTCGGTTTGCCATAGGATCGATGGCATGGTTTTCTTTTTTTTTTCTGCTCAAATGAACCGTATGAAACTCATTGGCCCTAAATCATTTGCAACAGTCGAATTTTAAAGCGTCGGTTTACCATAGGATTGATAGCATAGTTTTCCGCTTAGTTTTTTTTTTGCTCAAGTAAACTTTACGAAAGTCATTGGCCCTCAAACATTTGCAACAGCAGAATTTTAAAGCGTCGGTTTGCCATAGGATCGATAGCATAGTTTTCCGTTTAGTTTTTTTTTTTTTGCTCAAATAAACTGTACGAAACTCACTGGCCCTCAAACATTTGCAACAACCGAATTTTAAACCGTTGGTTTGCCATAGGATCGATGGCATGGTTTTCGGTTTAGTTTTTTTGTTTCTTTTGCTCAAATAAACTGTATGAAACTCATTGGCCCTCAAACATTTGCAACAGCAGGATTTTAAAGCGTCGGTTTGCCATAGGATAGATAGCATAGTTTTCCGTTTAGTTTTTTTTTTTGCTCAAATAAACTGTACGAAACTCATTGGCCCTCAAACATTTGCAACAGTCGAATTTTAAAGCGTCGGTTTGCCATAGGATCGATAGCATAATTTTCGGTTTAGTTTTTTTGTTTCTTTTGCTCAATAAACTGTATGAAACTCATTGGCCCTCAAACATTTGCAACAGCCGAATTTAAAGCGTCGGTTTGCCATAGGATCGATGGCATGGTTTTCGGTTTAGTTTAATTTTATTTTTGTTTCTTTTGCTCAAATAAACTGTATGAAACTCACTGGCCCTCAAACATTTGCAACAGCCGAATTTTAAACAGTCGGTTTGCCATAGGATCGATGGCATGGTTTTCGGTTTTTTTTTTTTTTGCTCAAATGAACTGTATGAAACTCATTGGCCCTCAAACATTTGCAACAGTCGAATTTTAAAGCGTCGGTTTGCCGTAGGATCGATGGCATGGTTTTCGGTTTAGTTTTTTGTTTCTTTTGCTCAAATATAAACTGTATGAAACTCATTGGCCCTCAAACAATTGCAACAGCCGAATTTTAAAGCGTCTGTTTGCCATAGGATCGACGGCCTAGTTTCCATTTTTTTTTTCCCTTTTTTGAAAAAGTATTTTGATATGAAAAAAAAAAAAGTTTTTTTCTTGGTCTGTTTGAATACCACTTTACGTCACTGTCAACTGTATTTAGTCATTATGCTACTATACGTTCAGTAGTGTTTTTCCCCGACTTAACCCTTTACCATACGACAAAATTTTAGCCTTGTCCAAATTGAAAGCATATGCAGACGACAATTTCAATGTGGCTCAAATGGTGCAATTTTTCTTTGATAGGGTAGAAAACATTGTGGGAAAAGGAGAAAATGCTGCTTACCAGCATTTTCTCCTTTTCCCACACTGTTTTCAAAAGGCTTCTTTCTCAGGGTCGTTAAAAGACGGCATTGTGCGGTAAAGGGTCAACCGTGAAACGTTGGGAAATTCATGATATGTTGCTTTAACTTCTAAGGACGCGCTAGCCCATATTTTCAAAGGACATTAAAGTTACCGGTATGCAGATTGTCGGTTTACCCTACAAACAGGTAGATTCTAGGCTAATGAAAATCAGAACAAAAAAAAAGTGAGCGAAAGAAAATACTAATTTTTCTGGAGTTTTATAACTGACCACTGCAGCTCGTAAGATGTTTACGTAAAGGAATTGGTTACAGGTCCAAATTTGGCATCACATCAGGGAACGTTTAGAAAATGATTTAAGCACGCATAGAATCATCAAACATAGACAATGCAATTGACGAGCCTCTTTCCATTTTTTTGTTTTATCTTTTTACGGAAAAAATAATCGATCATTAGCATCATAAATATAGATCATTCTCTCGTAATGTCCCCTTGCGGAAGAATTATGGCGAAGGAAAATACACTATGGGCGTAAATTATGGGCTGCATGTACCATCTATTATGGTTCTGTCCTTTGATAGGGCTGTAATTTTAGACAGGATATAACCTATCCTAGTGTCTGTGTTAAAAGGGTCAGTGGTTTGGGAGAGTTATGAGAAATAGTCAGCTGGGCTGCATTCTCTTTTGTCCATCCTTTTGTCCATCCTTTTTTCATCCTATACTTCCTTGTCTGCCCCCCCCCCTCTCTCTCTCTCTCTCTCTTAGACGAGAGGACAGGTGGATGGACGGAAGGACAGACAGACAGATTTTAACAAAAAGCGTTTCTGTAAACAGCGCAAATCCTATGTCAGACAGCACAGACGGTGCAATCTACTATTTGATATGCATTGTCCATTACTATCATCGTGATTAGGCAAGCATGCGCATTAACCATAAGGCTTCTATTTAAACTCGACTCAATGCACTTTTGCGGACAGTAAAGATCAAGATCAGACTGCACATCCTTATCTCTGATCTACACTGTCCGAGACGTTGAGATTTTTCTTTTAAAATCGCGATTCTCTGGTTTTTCTTTTCATGGCTAAAAAATGTCCAGTAAAGTTTACCATAGCAGTTTAACGGTATAAGTTGATTGATTGACTGATTGATTGATTGATTGTATGGTGTTTAACGCCGTTTTCAACATAATTTCAGTTATATCGCGGCGGCCAGTGCACCTCTCCATGCTTTCCTGGAGTTTCTTTTTACCAGTACTCCGCACAATATTCTTTCCAAGCCACTGGCTGCTTTCCCACATAACCATCGTCGAAACAATGGTCAGCGGTGAGAGAGGAATGAATCCTGTCGCAATGATTACCATCAATCCTCGGAAAGAAATTGGCCAAGCCGGTGATCGAACCAGCGACCTCCTGTTCTCAAGTCCTGTACGCTACAAGGGTATAAGTTACTATGCTTATGTCAGTCCCGACCCCGAAATTTTCAAGCCCATAGTAAACGCCCGATTATTGCTATTTCAAATTTAGTTTTGGGAAAAAATATCTTCTTATCGGACAGTGTAGATCCAAGATCAGACTGCACAGAACATCTAAACTGTCCACAAAAGGTCAGTGAGTCGCGCTTAGCAGCCTAAGGCTTGGTACTTGTAGATTATGAGGGCATTTCAGTAACCAGAGAAAAAAAAAACTTGGCTTTAAGCTGATTTGTCAAGATATCGCACAAGTAATTGGGTAGTAATTGGCTAGCATTGATTCAAATTCATGTTACACTCTATCTTGATCTTGGAGGCTGGTAAAAGCTTCTTGCGTCACTATTATAGGTAAAATGCTTTAGGACTATAAATGTTACGATGGTATCAAACAAAGCTATGCGTCTTTGCATAACTTTATCTATATTCCAGGATTGTCTCAATTTATCTCAATGGGGGATAAACTGAGTTAACGCAATAATTGGGAAACCTTGTTTCAGAGATCAAGCTTTCCTCCGACATCTCTCCTGACATTTCGAAGACTCATAATTCTTTTACATTCGTGCCAGAGAGGATAGCTTGCGGTCTGCTAGAATAAAAAATATGAGGACATGTCTTCATACATTCCCCTCTTTTTTCTTGAACTGGGGCGGAGATATTTGCTGATATGGATCTACATCTTTTTCCAATATTACCATACTGAAACACCTCAATGCGTATAAAGTACTTTTTGCTAGAAAGCAGATTGTACCATCACAATGTTTGCCATTCTTCAGTGACGACCCCCGATTCCTCTCTAGTACTACATTGGCCCTGATTAAGGGATTACTTGGGTTTTTTTCCTTCACTTTCTTGTACTACACAAATATGATTTCGAGATAATATCTGAATTAAATCTGGTCGGATTCTTTTATGAATCAATTATATGCTTTTCTCTGATGATTGGAAATAAAATTTGCTTTAAAATTACATGGTGTTCTTAAATATATACCATAAATCAAATTATGTATATCGCAACATCCCCAAGGGAATCAAGGATAAAAACAAAGGAATAGAGGTAAAAGGACTATTCTGTTATTTGGTCTTTGTCTGGCAAGGGAGGTAATTTGACTTAAAGGAATGGCGCCCCTATTAGATGGTACTTATAGTACCGACTCCTTTACTTGGCACTAGGGATTCAGGGGACAGCATTTTTACTGGTACTCCAACTTCAATATAATGAGGCAGGTACAGTGCTGATTGAAGAAAAGTTCGGGAGAAAATAATTAGTGGCCACCTCTTCTGATCAAGCAGCTTGTATTGCACAAGGGTATACTCATAGACGGAAAATATGTTGAAATACATGTATACCTACACGAAGCAATCACCTGTTTTAGCCCTTAAGCTACCGAGCGTGACTGGATAACCTTTTGCGGATTGTGTAGATCAAGATCAGACTGCACAGAATGTGCAGTCTGATCTTGGATCCAAACTGTCCGATGAGATTTTTTTTTCCAAAATATGAGTTTGAAATAACATCAGTCGGGTTTTCACTATCAGCTTGAAAGTTTTAGTTAACTTATTTAGCAAGATAAGGGTTAACCCTTTACCACACAACCTCGACTTTTAACGACCCTGAGGAAATAGCCTTTTGAAAACATTGTGGTAAACAGCATTTTCTCCTTTTCCCGAAATGTTTTCTAAAGTTCAAAAATCCAGTCTTTTGAGCCATATTTAAGTTACTTTTTGCAAATTTGGATAAATCTAAAATTTTGCCATTTGGTAAAGGGTTTTAAGCAATTACATTTTGAGTGTTCCTTTTTGGCGCTTGCCCAACTCTTTACCAGAGTACAATGTTTTCGGCTTGTCCAAATTGAAATGGTTTGTAGTCGAATACTTAACTATAGCTCAAATGATGGAATTTGTCTTTGAAATGATAGAAAATATTACAGGAAAATGAGAAAATGCTGGTTACTAGCATTTCCCCCCTTTTCTTAACATTTTTTTCCGTCCAAAAGTCATCTTTCTTAGGGTCATTAAAACAAGGAATCGTTTGGTATGGGGTTAATATATTTTGAACTGCTATTCGGGGGAAAAGTAAATAAAATGATATGGCCTATACACTGAGACGTTCGTCTTACTTTTCTAACGACCTTAAACGCTGTGAAGCAAAGTTTAAGAATACGAAGCCTATCCGGAATGCCGAAGAAAGTCTACAAACTGGCGCAATCATTTCTTTAACTCTTTCGGCGCCAAATAAACAAACTCGGCTTCTTTTGATGGCTGTAAATAGAATCCACTGAGTCTCCGGAAGATTTTTATCATACAGGCTTGACCAAACAAGCGGAAGGTATAGATCAAAGATCAGACTGCACGTTCTGTGCAGTCTGATCTTGATCTATGCCGTTCGCAAAAGTCCCTGTTTTCGCCTATGGCGCTGAAAGGGTTAAAATATGACTAAAACTGAATGCTCAGACACTTTGAACCTCCAGTTAGTAGATAGAAGCATGGACCCTAGTAGTGGCCGCACTGATATCATGTTGAAAACAATGTTGAGCACCAAACAAACAGTATTTAAGTATAGGATGAAGAAAGGATGGAGAGTAGAGAATGCAGTCCAGTATTGTAGTGACAGATCAATTTTAATCAAGTGAATCTCTTCGGCTCAGGAAAATAAACTGAAACTTTTTTTTTTGGAAGATAAATTTATCGAAATTTTCACACACGAAGAAAATAAAACAGAACCCCAGCATGTATATTGTAAGAAACTTGATTCATGGTGAGTATGCTTTTTTCCAAAGGAAAAAAAACAACAACTTTATTAAGACTCAAGAGGAAATGATAACGGAGAATTATTTACTGTCTTTGGATCAATAGAATGTTTCTTTTGTTTATCCCAATAGCCCAAGACATTGCGATGTTTGCCAATAGTTCTGATATAAACCAGATACAATGTACCATGTTACTTGATGTGACTTGACCGAGTATCAATTGAATTCTTTCGCTGTTAAAAAGAGAAACTTGTCTTTATTCCAGGGCTAGAAGTACAATTACACGGCAGATAGATTACATTTTAGTCACAGTTAATAATCGAGTTGCGGACTGTGTAAATCCAAGAACAGGTTACATGTTCTTTGTGGTCTGATCTTGATCTGTGTCGTCTGCAAAAATTTATTTAAGTCGTCAATGGCCGTAAAAAGGGTGAACTCTTTCCGGATACAAAGGAAATTACCAATTAGTTCAAGGAAAGAGTGGCCTATATATTGAAATAGACGGGCTACATAGCAAACGGTCAATAGCAATTGCCTTTACTCTGTCTCATGATGAATTAAAATATTCAGCGCTGAACCACACGGCAAATTTAACCCTTATCCTTCTAAATTAACGAAAAAAAACTTTCTAGCCGATAATCAAAACCCAAATTTTGTTATTTCAAAGGTACATTTTTGGTGGAAATATCTCCATATCGGACAGTGCAGATCCAAGATCAGACTGCACGTTCTGTGCAGTCTGATCTTGATCTACACTGTCTACAACTGTCCTTGGGGTCCTTTAGAAGCCTAAGGGTTAAGACTCGTTCATATTAAAAACATTTGCAGACAACAAATTATTTGTTGTTCAAATCATGGAATTTGTACACAAATTGGGGAAAAAAAACCTTGTGGAATAAGACTAACCAGCATTTCTTGTTCTTTTTCAACAATGTTTTGTAAAAGTATTCTCCTTCAGGGTCCTGAGAAATAAAGGACCGCTTGTAAAAGAGTTCTCCGATACAGTCATCTTGGAATGATTTACTAATTTCATTTCAGACCAAACATGACAAAAAAAGTTAAACTTGAACAATTATTTCAGTGTGTAAAAGAAAGATAATGCCTAAATGCCTATTTCATCTTCCGAGTAAATGCCTTTTTGAGACTTTACGTTACCATCAAGTTCCAACACCTGCCATGCATTATTAAAAGAACAGAGCAATTCAATGTCTAATTGGTCCGTCTCCTGTAGAGTGAACATGCAGTCGGAATGCAATATTGCGAAGTTTTCTTTTCCTTGCACCTCGGAATCTGGGAGATTCTGAACTTAAGAATCGTTCTCCAAGTGACGTTTCAGCGAACTGCCAAGGTTGTGTCGAACTCGTTGTTGTATAGACCTACTCAGATTAAATGAAACTGGATATTCAAAGTGGGAAAAGGAGATATAATAAGAAAAATAAGTACAAACAAATCAAAGAAAGCCAAAATCGAATCTTTTTTACCTAAGGGACCTAAATAAGTGAAAATCAGTTTTCTTCTTTTAGAGGCAGGTCCTATAGTTTCTTGACAAAAATATCCTGGTAAATAACGGACGGAACAAAACCCTTCATAAGACTGCATATTTCATTCAGTCTGATTTAACCTTAAGGCTGCTAAGCGCGACTCAAGAACCATTTGCGGACAGTGTAGATCAAGATCAGACTGCACAGAGCGTGCATCTACACTGTCCGATAAGGAGATATTTTCTCCTAAAAATAAGTTTGAAATAACATTATTATTGTTTTTGATGTGATTATATTTTCGAAAGGGAGAAAATGATGTTTACCAGCAAATAACTGTAAATAACGGGCGGAACAAAACCCTTGATAAAACTGCATGTTCTGTTCAGTCTTATTTAAATCTACACTATCAGTAAAAGCTACTTATGGTGTTGTCTGATCTTGGATCTTCACTGTCCGATATGGTAATTTTCTTTTCGATGAAATCAACTTTAAAATCGCAATATTTGGGTCTTTACTACTGAGTGGAAACTTTCCTCTCAATTATTTAGCACTTTAAAGGTTAATCATGTGTCCCCCAAGCATCATATAATTCGACGGCAGTAGTAGAAATGCAGTCAGTCAATCAACACTCATCAAGTCTAAAGCCGTAGGCCATTGACTATTTACAAGTTTCCTCAAACCAAACGTTGTGGCAGACGAGCTTAGCGTCAACTATTGATAGTGCATCTTTTTATTACTATGAACCAGAGGAACTCCGTTATTGTCTTTTTCTCATTATTTATAGTGGTACACAATGGAGCTGTGAAATAACCTGCAGTTTGAAGCTCGCATTTCTAATGCCAAATACTATACAAGTTAATATTGCAGAAATAGATTAAGATCGGACTTTACAGAAGCTACAGTCTAATCTAAGCCCTACACTGCACGCCACTTGTTTCTCAACAATGACCAAAACGACTCATCAGTAAAACAGATGTTGTATATTAAGCCTTTCTAAAAGCCGACTGAATTAATTCGTTTGAAAAGAGCTTAAGTTGCATTTTCAGCCTTGGTAAAAGCAAACTTAGGCTGTTTGTTTTGAAAAGAGCTTAGTTGCATTTTCAGCCTTGCTAAAGGAACACTTTTAAAAGTTCTTTCTTTGGGAAAGAGAATTTTCTGCCTTGCTATAAGAAAACTTATTTTCTTTGGAGATAGTTGGAGCTGCATTTTCTGCCTTGCAAAAAACAACTTCAGCTATTTCTTTGGGAAAGAGACGAAGTTGCATTTTAAGCCATGCTAAAACGTAAATTAAGTCATTTATTTGAGAAAGAGCATAAGTTTGATTTCAAGCCGTGCTAAAAGCTAACTTATTTTCTTTGGAGAGAGTTGAAGCTGCATTTTCGGCCATGCAAAGAAACAAATTTCAGCTATTTCTTCAGGAATTTCAGCTTTGCTATAAGCGAATTTAAGTTATTTCTTTGGAAAGGGCCCGATTTGCATTTTCAGCCTTAATAAAAACAAACTTGACATTTGTTTTGAAATGAATCGAAGTTTCGTCTTAGCCTTGCTAAAATCTAATCTCACTTATGTGTTTAGATAAAGCTGAGGTTGAATTTCTAGAGTTGGTAAAGGCAAACTATAATTGTTTTTGAAAGGGCTGAAGTTGCAGTTTCAGCCTTGGTAAAAGCGTAAATTATTCGTTTTGGTGCTTTTTCAGCCTTGGTAAAGGCTAACTTCAGTTATGTTTGGAAAGAGCTGAAGATCTATTTTAGCCTTGTTAAAAGCTAACTTATGTTATTTGGAAAGAGCGGCAGTTGCATTTTCAAAGGCCTTAATAAAAGTTAACGTAAGGTAAGTTATTTGTTTAGGAAGAGCTGAAGATGCCTTTTTAGCCTTACAAAAAGCAAGTTTAGTTATCTGTTTGGAAAGAGCTGAATTTGCGTATGGCAGCCTTGCTAAAAGCTAGCTCAAAATATTTGTCTAGGAAAGAGCTGAAGTTGCATTTTAGCATCGGTAAAAGCTAACTTTAGATATTTGCTTGGGAAAGATCTGTCAGCCTTGCTAAAACCTTACTTAAATTATTTGTTTGGGTAAGACCTTAGGTTGCGTGAAGCCTTGGTAGAACTAACCTTAGTTATTTGTGTGGAAAGAGCATAAGTTGCATTTTCAGCCTTGTTAAAACTTAACCTCATAGTCATTTGTTTGGGAAAGATCTGAATTTGTGTTTTAAGCCTTGTAAAGTAAAGTTATTAATTTGCAAAGAGCTGTGGTTTTATTTTCAGCCTCGGTAAAAGCTAGCTTAAGTTATTTGTTCTGAAAGAGTCGAAATTGCATTTTTAGCCGAGCTTAAAGCTAACTTTAGCTTTGGTAAAAGAAAGCTTCAGTTATTTGTTCAGAAAGAGCCGATATTGTATTTTCAGCCTTGTCAAAGCTGACGTTAACTATTCGTTTATAAAGAACAGATGTTACATTTCTAGCCTAGCTCACAGCGAGCTTTAGTTATTTGTTTGCAAAGAGCTGAAGTTGTATTTTTGCCTTGCTCGATAAAGTCCATTTTCTCTAACATCCGACTGAATGAAGAGGTAGACAGGTCCTTGTGCATGCAGAAAATTGACCGATAGCAAAAGGTTTCGGCCCAGGTCAGCCTGCGCGGACTGCGAAGCTGACACGAGTCGATGTCTTTTTTTTTTTTTTTTTTTTGGCAGATGCATTAAGCCCCATTTTTAGAGAGCATGGCTCATTTGTTTTGGACTAAGCTTATGTTGCATTTATAGTCTTGATGAAAATCTGAATTTATTTATTTGTTCGGGAAAGAACTTGTGTTGCATTTTCAGCCTTGGTAAAATCATACGTAAGTTACTTGTTTAGTAGGAAAAAGCTGATGATGCAGTTTAAGCTTTGGTAAAAGCTGACATAATTCAGTTTTTTTGGGGGAAAGTGCTGATACATTGCTTTTTTTACGTAATTTATATAGAAGAAAATTATGGTGTTAGTTGTTTGGCAACAAAGTTGAAGTAGACCAGACGTATCATACGGTTCTTTGACGTGACATGAACGGATATCGATTCTAACTATGTATTGTTGTAAGAAAATGGCAGATAACTTTTCGATTTTACGTTACAGTTTTAACCCTTCTTTAACCCCTTCCCAAACAAGCCCTGGTTTTCACGTGTCTGCAGTACAAGTCTTTTGAAAACACTGTGGGAAAAGGAGAAATTGCTCGTAACGAGCAATTTCTCCTTTTTCCACAGTGTTTTCTACCCTTTTTGAGACCTTTCTGCCATTTTCATCAAATTTAAAATTGTCGTCTGAAAACTTTCAATTTGGACCAGTCCAAACTTTGTCGTTTGGGAAGGGTTAAGATATACAATATAGTATGTATATTACGATGATGTTTCTTGAAGATTAAGTCTAAGAACGTTCTTAAGAATGGTTGGTGAATACAGACCCTGGTTTTCACGTGTCTGCAGTACAAGTCTTTTGAAAACACTGTGGGAAAAGGAGAAATTGCTCGTAACGAGCAATTTCTCCTTTTCCCACAGTGTTTTCTACCCTTTTTGAGACCTTTCTGCCATTTTCATCAAATTTAAAATTGTCGTCTGAAAACTCTTTCAATTTGGACCAGTTCCAAAATTTGTCGTTTGGGAAAGGGTTAAAAATCCATGCGATTTTACCCTGAAGTAAACGGTTTTGAAAGCAGCATGGGGAAAGGTGAAAATGCTGGTAACCAGCATTTTCCCTTTGTCTTACAAGGGTTTTTACCCTTCATAGGAAAAATTCAATCATAAGGGCCCCATTAACCCTTATCCTGCTGAATAAAAGAAATGAAACTTTATAGTAGATAGTAGAAGCCCAAAACTTCCTTGTTTCAAAGGTATTGTTGGAGGAAAGATATCTCCTTATCGGACAGGGTAGATCAAAGATCAGACTGCACGTTCTGTGCAGTCTGATCTTGATCTACGCTGTCCGCAAAAGGTCGGTGCAGCCTAAGGGTTAACTTTGTCGTCTGAATATGTTCTAAATAAGGCAGAGTTTAGAATCTTGTAATACGGTAAAGTGTTAACCATTTCAAAGCCATTAGTGACATTAATAGCACTTGTAGATGAAACGGATACAGATCATTTTGTAAAGATCACGCATTCTGATCTTGATTCTTCACCTGTCTATTTCTTTCTCTAGACTATAATCGACTTTTAAGAACACGCGATCCGGTATATCTTTAGTATCGTTTTAGATTACGGGGAATATCTGAAATGTTTTTTGTGGACTGGAAAGATTCAGATCAGAACAAACCATGGAGAAAAACTCCTCGGCCAAAACCTTAAGTTTCATGCTTATCGAATGTCAGCGTTATCACTCCGAAAAATCTGACCTCTGGTCAAAACAGTAAACATTTTGTGTGTGTGTGTGTGTGTGTGTGTGTGTGTGTGTGTTACACTGTGTTTTTGAAACCAGTGCAAAGCAACAAGAATGACAGACTTTTTCGTTTAACCTACATTATACCAATCGTTCAATATGTTACAAAATGTCTATTGTAACATAGTATAACATTAAAGCAAACTTTATTTGGCATATAACTTGAAAAATTACAGCAAATACTGTTTGCATAAACAAGTTTTATGAAAACATTAAAAAATAACAATTTAAAGCAAATCAGTGCTTTTTACATGAGCATAACATAAGTTTTATCAAGCATTAAGCTAATGATAATTTGTAGCAAATACTGTTTACATAGGCATAATATGACATAAGTTTTATTAAGCATGAAACTGGTGACAATTTACAGCAAATGCTGTTTATATAAACTTTTATTTAGCATAAAACTGGTGACAATTTATAGCAAAATACTCTTTATAATGAGACAAGGTTGGACGTGCCCTCAGTGTATAGTCGGGTGTCTCCGTACGCTATTATTATTATAGCCGATATAGCTCTCACTCGATAAAACTTTCATTATCAGTTTATATTATTGTCTATGTTTGGGATAACAGGATTACAAATAAATTATAGACCCAATAACAGATAATTTATAAATCCAACCCGATAACGTTTATGTCATCTCGGCACGGTTCATGGGCTTAAAGTAAATATGTATTCCCAATAACGAACAATAATATAAAGTTTTAATGAAAGGTTTATCGAGTTAGAGCTATAACCGTTACGAAATTAAATGAAGGGCAAGTTGAATTTTGTTTAGAAATAAATAAGCATAACATAAGTTTTATTTAGCATTAAACTGGTGACAATATATGGTCAATACATTAACAATAACTTATGTTATGCCTTGTTTACATAAACAACTGTTTTGTAATTTTTTCATGAAGAACATGTATACATGTATAATTATAATTGCATGAAGCTTATCGACTTTTCGTTTAAGTAAAACCAAACCAACCAATCTACATGTATATAAAAAGTGAAGGAAAGAATTTTCCAAGCTCTAATTATAGTTCTGGAACGACACCGTTTGACCTTGGATTATTTAAAGACTCATTGTTAAAGCCAAGTTCTGTAATTAGCTTCGTGCAGAAGTCGCCCCAAGTAGTGATTATGAAGTCCTTAACCCTTTAAGCATCCAAGGTGAAAACAAAATCTTTGCAGGCAGAATAGATCAAGATCAGACTACACTTTCTGTGCAGTCTGATCTTGGATCTATACCATCCGCTTGTTTAAACATTCGTCAAGCCTATTTGAAGATAAGACTCTTTCTAAGTTTCGGTTGGATAAACTTGTTATTGAAAGAGGTCGGTTTTATATATTTGTCACCGAAAGACTAAATACCCGCCCATACTGTTTACAGCCCCTATCTAATGACACCAGCGCAAAATATGCTGAGAATTCCAAAACACCTTAAAAAATAATCGCATTGTCAACATTTTTTTATCATACTTCTGCAATAATGTTTAACCTCCTAGTTGGCCATGAAACCAGGACCTGTATTCACCAACCATTCTTAAGAACGTACATGTACGTAGTCTTCCTCTCCAGAATTTTCTAAATTTGTAAGTAACGCAACTTCTGATTGGCTAAACCATTTGGTTCTGCAAATTAAAAGTTATATTACTTTCAAATTTAGAACATTTTGGACAATAAGACTAGAAAAGTACTTAAGAATGGTTGGTGAATACAGACCCAGAACTCTTGTACATTGGCAAAACACCAAAAAAGCATCAAATTTTACCAGACGATAAGAACAGTAAACTGTCCCAACCTGAAGGCATTTGCAGACTACAAATTAAACGTACATATACTAAGATGTGCCTATGAACGGGTAGAAAGCGTTGTGTGAAAGGGGAAAATGCTGATTACAAAAAAAAAAAAAAAAAAACGAAAGCTATTTCGTTGAAACTATATCCCAGGTTAAAAAAGCCCACTTTTCCTGAGACACGGCATTGAATAATACTGATAAAAGCAAATCGGCGGACTATTATACGGAACACATGTATGAAGTTTCATCGAATTTTGTCAAGGATTTTAGAAGATATTTGTCCGGAAAGAGGAATGGACGAACGGACAAACAAAAGGACGGATGGACGGACAACGCAAAAAATATATCGCCTCACCTTCGGCGTGGCATGAAAATATTCCAAAGGGTCGTTAAAAACAAGGGATTGTGTGATAAAGGACAAGTGCACTTTTGTATAGGTTATTTTACACCAAATCAAGCATAAAAGTCAATTTTCTGTTTCCATTCCTTGCTGACTCCGAAAAACAAAATAGCTACCCTGAGGGAAGACAAATTGTTAAAACTAGACGAAAAACAATCACACTCCAATATAGAAAACGAATTTGTCAAATCTTAGGTTGATATTGAGAAAAACGGAGCGTCGCTTTACAAATACGATCATACTGTTATAAGACTGTGAAAATTAGAAGAGTCTATAGAGGCCCATAAATCAGTACGTTGATTGATAGTTTGTAGGGAAACTCGAAACATAATACAACAATGAGAAAATGTATTGTATTTCTTGGAAATGGTACAAGCAAATAACATCGAAATAAACAATAAATCCTGACAATTTCGTAACTGTAAAATTACATCTATTGTGAGGATATGTTGAATCAGGGTCCGTATTCACCAACCATTCTTAAGAATATTTATAGTTTTATGCTGAAGAACTTTCTCCATTTGAAAGTAACACAACGTCTGATTGGCTAAACCATTTTGTGTAGCCAATCAGAAGTTGCGTTACTTTCCATTTTCTATAAATTCTTGAGAATTAGACAAAGAATATTCTTAAGAATGGTTATTGAATACGGACCCAGATCTGACTGACCTTAAATCTAAATTCAAAAGGTAACACAATTTCTGATTGGTTAAATCATTCGCTTTAGCCAATCAGAAGTTCCGTTACTTTGAAATGTAGGAAATTCTGTAGAATCAGAATTGCAGTTCAGCGAGTATTTAGCATGCACCAAGGGACAATCAAAAAGTGGGTCCTTAGGACAAGCACTTGCTTTTACAGGTACGTTTTAACTATGCCATTGCAGACAACAGAAGATTGTAAAATTTATATGTTAGAGTAAGTTAAAAACCAGCCCCGGCTTTAACTATGTATATTTTAAAATTAAAAAAAAAAGACGTACGTTCCAAACCCAGACAAAATAGAACGTGGAGGGGGACAAAGATGCCGTTAAAAGTTATCATATTGAAGATATTGATCTTTCTCGGTGCACTGAATTTAAGAAAAAGCCTTTTCGCGAAAATCCTCTCGAAAAGAAATTTATGTAAGACATATATCTTTCTCTTTGCTGATCCCCATTCAGCTCAAGGTAATATTTACGGCCTCTGTTTACAAGATAGAGTCAGGTCATTGACGTTCCTTCTACGAATTGTAAGAGAAGAATGCCCTTTCTCTACGATGCACTTTTTCAATTTCACACAATTTTAATAAAACACACTAAATGAGCCATGCTCTGTGAAATGAGGCCTTAATGCATCTGCAAAAAGTATCGATTCAGGTCAGCCTGCCCAGTCCGCGCAGGCTGACCTGGGCCGAAATGTTTTACTATCAGTCAATTTTCTACATGTCAAAAGGACCAGTCAACCTCATGAGTTAGGCGGTTGATAGACTAAGTGGATTTTCTGATCCATAATAACGCGATGTCTTGCTTGGTAGAATGCATGTCGGATATACATTAAGCCCCCTTTTGCTAGATCGTGGCTCACATGTATAACCTCTCTTTCGACGGCTGAAAATACAATTCACTGAAATACAATGCACCGAAATCAGAGGTATTTTTACCCTAGAGCCTCGAGCATACAAACGGACGATACATATACAACAGCAGACTGTTCTGTGTAGTCTGATCTTGTTCTCTATTGTCCACAAACGCCACTGTTTTGTCATATAGTGCTGAAAGGGTTAAGAACAACGTAAGCCTATTATTCATCAAAAAGTCTTTGGTATGAGAGTGAACTCTTAATCCATCTGGAACAGAAGGTGATTTTAACCGCTTTTCTGGTTGGAAAAACAAAACATGCAAACTGGTCCTAAATTTTCTGTCAGATAACGGAGCAGATACTCTAAACTAAATACTGGCACTTTGGAATACATAGGTCTTTGTCCACCGACTGACATAGAAGTTTCACTTATTCGGTCAAGGTCATGAGTTGCTTTCATAGACGTACGTGTACATTTAGTTCCCAAGATCCAGATCTCCTGCCAAAGGTTTGACCGGCAGTCTTTTGCTTTACTGTTAACACTTATCCAGCTGAATAAGTTAAATAAAACTTTCAATGCGATCGCAAAAAGCGGAACAATATCATTTCAAACTTATATTTTTTGAGCACAAGATCTCCTTTTCGGATAGCGTAGATCCAAGATCAGACTGCAGGTTCTGTGCAGTCTGATCTTGATCTACACTGTCCGCAAAAGGTCAATAAGTCGCGCTTAGCAGCCTAAGGGTTAATTCTGAATGATTTTTATACAATAAAAGAAATCATGAGAGCTGTCATCGCTGTTAAGTAACATTGTTTATACGGTGTAAAACATTAAATAATTATCTAAGTGAAACAAGATATGACTCCACTATTCCCCCCTTTCAGCACTATAGTCGAAAACAGGGGCTTTTGTGGACGGCATAGATCAAGGTCAAACTGCACAGAATGTGCAGTCTGATATTAGATCTATACAGTCAGCTTGTTTACTCAAGCCTATAAGGTAAAAACCTATCTTATTTTCAGTGCATTGTTTCCTCCGCTGTCGGAAGAAGTAGAGTTTAGATATTCGGCGCCGAGGGAGTTAGGATCATGCAGTATTCCAATATTCAAATAAGCCATGTTCTGTAAAAAGGGGTCTTAATGCATTTACAAAAAGTATATACCCAGGTCAGCCTGCGCGCACTCGGTGCCATGTGACATGGATCGAAACTTTTTGCTATAGGTCGATTTTCTGTATGTCCAATGATCAGTCTAACTCCAGATCGATTCGATTGTTGGACTATATGGATTTAACCCTTTCCCAAACGATGAATTTTAGACCGGTCCAAATTGAAAGAGTTTGCAGAAGGCAATTTCAAATTTGATGAAAATGACGGAAAGTTCTCCAAAAGGGTAGAAAACACTGTGGGAAAAGGAGAAATTGCTCGTTACGAGCAATTTCTCCTTTTCCCACAGTGTTTTCAAAAGACTTGTACTGAAGACACGTGAAAACCAGGGCTTGTTTGGGAAAGGGTTAATAGATCCCATATTGTGTGAAAACTTGCTTGGTATAATGCATCACAGAGATGCATATAGCCCCCTTTTGCCAGAGCATGGCTCAAATGCAAACAACCCTGTGTGCTTTCAGCTCTTCATATTATTCTTTTCGATCGTTATTGCGTCTGCTGTTTCCTCAATTATTGTTTTCCATGTGAATGGTATTCTTTGTATAATTTCCTTCCACGCAGCAATAAATTGATACAAATAATCATGACGCTGCGGTCACCACAGACATAATTCTGTTGGCTTTTCTAACTAGGTAAGATATGAACAAGAAATATCCTTAAAAAGATAAAAGGCGTAAATTTGCCAGAAAATTGACAGCTGCCCTTAAAATAGACGTGTATACTTTTTTTACCTATCACAAATTTCTATTTATTCATTTGTTATCAGTACCAAAAAGTAGGTCTAAAGCCAGCACATTCAGCCACGCCAAAAAAGATTGTGTAGCTATATTCTCAGAGAACTTCACTTAAACATTAGGATGCATTTCTTAATCTGTACCATTGATTGACAGTTGAATGATCGACCCGTTTAGTGCCATTAGCGAAAACATGGGCTTCTGCGGGGTTTAAGTCTTGTGGTAAGACATGTACATGCTAAGTTTAACCGGCCGACCTGTCCTTCGGGCTTTTTCAGCATGCTCCAGGCAAAGCTCATTCCATGAACATGGTGCCCGCTTGATCCGTGCAAAAAGGGGTTTCATGCACCTTCGTGTAACATTATACCGTGCAAGTCATAACGTAATTATAGTACATAAAATCCATTGAAAATGAGGTAAAGTGGTCTTTCACATAGAGAAAATTGATCAAGAGCACAAAGTTTCGATCCAGGTCACCCTGCGCGCACTGCGCAGGCTGACCTGGTCGATACTTTTTGCAGATGCATTTAACCCCCTCTTCACAGAGCATGGCTCAATATTATGGTGTCTTGTATAACAGAATTTTGTCTGTTGACAATATAACAATAAATCCGGAGATATTATAACCATCCCGCGAGACGACGTGGATGAGATATAAAATGACTTGTTATCAAATTCTAAAGGGAAAACATGAAGAAGTAAAGACAGACTAATACCGTAACTTTATTAATTTAGGGGAATAAAGAACAATTGTTATATTGGCTATCATTACTATTTATTCGGTCATTTTCTCTGTATCCCAATGTAAATGTCATTTTTTATTTCGTAGCTGACTTCTCTGGCTTTTGACCTACTTCTTTGTATTGATACATCCGAATGAATAAATACTAATTTGCGATTGGTGAAAAATGTTGACATGTTTATTCGGCGGACCCTTGCTTGCCTGTTTGCGGGTACAATTATGACACCACACAATTTTTTGTAGCAACTGCTACATTTTTTCACCGATGATTTGGATTTTCGTCCTAACTTGAAAAATATCATTGAGCCATTTTCTGATAAAAGGGGACTTGATGCATCTCCGTGATGCATGATACCAGTCAAGCCATCACATTTTTATAGATCCATAATAGCCATTCTTTTAACAAGCGACTCACTCATGAAGCAGACTGGTCCTTTGATATACAGAAAATTGACCAGTAGCGAAAAGTTTTGGCCTAGGTCAACCTGCGCGGACTGTGCAGGCTGACCTGGGTCAAGACTTTTTGCAGATGCATTAAGCCCCCTTTTCACAGATCATGGCTCAATTTATGATACTGTAACTGATTAAATGATTCACTTTTCAACTTTTTTCCAAACAAATTGCAGACCACGTTACCTTTCGTTATTTCTATTCAAATTAATGATTGATTGATTGTATAGTTTTTAACGCCGTTTCAACATTATTTCAGTTATATCGCGGCGGCCAGTGCACCTATCTATGCTTTCCTGGAGTTTCTTTTACCAGTGATACGCACAATATTCTTTCCCAGCCACTGGCTGCTTTCCCACATCTATTCAAATTAAACAACAAAAGGGTTTCAATATTTATATTCCAGTGCGTATATCTTTTTTAAAGATATTTCTTGTACCCGCTCTGAAAAATAAAGGGCAGCAGCAGTTCTGGGCCTATATTCACAAACCAGGCTAAATTGTAGACTGAGGCATATTCTGAATTTAGAAAGTAGAACTAACACAATTTCTGATTGGCTAAACTAAATTGTTAACTCTTTACCAGACGACAAAACTTCGGGTGTGTCCAATTTGGAAGCAATTGCAGACCACAAATATCAATGTTGTTAAAGTGATGCCAGTTGTCTGTGAAAAGGATGAAAGCATTGCAGGAAAAGGAGAAAATAATGGTTCCCAGCATGGCCTCCTTTTCCTTCAATGTTTTCTAAAGCCTTCTTCCTTGCGGTCGTTAAAACTCGAGATTGTGTGGTAAATGGTTAAGCAAATCACACTTTGCGTTACTTTAAAATTCAGAAAATTCAGCATTTTCTCCTTTTTTCTCTATGTATTCAAAAATCTTCATCTTAAGGGTTGTTAAAACTCGGGATTGTGTGGTAAACGGTTAAGGGTTAAGACTTTATAGTTGGTCTTCACATTTTATCTATTTCGTCTCGTTGGATATGAGACTTCAGGATATATTGTTATTTTGTCGACAGACACCATTCCTATATCCAATATACTATATTTAAATGGTAAACCCCTTTGGAGTATACTTGGCTAGGACAGGGGACAAACAAAATATTGCACATTATCAACTTAAATCAAACCTGCCGCTCAACAATTTCTTCACAAGTGCCTATACCTGCAGATGGGTCAAATCAATTTTTATATCCAAATAATCACATCCTCGTATTTTCGAGATTTTTACCGTTTATTGGCAACAGCCGCATAAAACTAATATCATATACTATCGTATAGTTGACTTATATTGCAATGCTAACATGTATTTATCATTCTTGGGATCCATGAAGTGAAATAAAATGCATAAATTGCATGTAAGATAAGAATAAAACGTATGGAATGCTTACAATTATTCATCATTCCTAGCAATCATGAAATGAGATAAAAATGCCTGAATAGCGTGTTAGATAGGTATCAAATGTTGTAGGACAGCGTAACAATTGTTCCTTATTCCCAAAACGTATAAATTCAATGTGTATAACCCTGTCTCTATGTCTTCATCATGTTTCCCTTTAGATTTGATAACTCATCATTTATTATCTTATCTACCTCTTCTTGAAGGGCCTTTGGTCTCCGGATTTAGTTATATATGTTCTATCGTCCTTTGTACATTAACTCTTTTACCAAACGACAAAATTTCAGACTGGTCCAAGTAGAAAGCATTTGCAGACGACAGATTGAAAGTAGCTAAAATAATGGTGGTTTCCAGCATTTTCTCCTTTTACCACAGTGTTTTCAAAAGCTTTTTCTTCAGGTTCGTTAAAACTTGTGATTGTGTGATAAATAACCAGACATTCCTTCCACGAAAAGACTAAGAGCATGGACATCGAAATAGGGGCGGCAGGGTCGATGGCCGATTATAACAGATACTGAAACGATTAGAATGGTTTATTTTCTGTTGTACAACGGTAAAATAATTAAATAAGTTTAGTTTTAGCCTTAAAAGCCCCTCACAAATATCGGACAATATAAATCACGATCTGAATGCACATTGCAATCTGATCTTAATCTTAACAATTCGAAGACATCTGAAACTCGACTTTACAACATTCTCCTTTGAAGAGAGTATTCATTGGTATCCGGATTGTATTTACGCCAAAATGAAAACGGGCCCAGTATTAGGAACAGCTTATTTTGTGGGTTCTTTAGAAAAGATTCTGTTTATAATTATGCTGCAGAACTGGAAGGCCATATGCGATAATGGAACTTCTTTTTACTGTACCTTTCCTATTTAAAAAAAAAAGTAAGCCTGTGAAATGTGCTATTCAGATTACTGAAAGAAGAAATGATGATCGATAATCCCAGAACGCTTGAACAGAAAGTAGGATTATTTTAATCAAACAACAACAGAATTAAATGTTATTAAAAGAATTAAATGTTCCCTTGATGTTTCGCTTAACCATTTACTACACAAATCCGAGTTCAAATGACTCTGAAAGAGAATACCTTTTAGGGGAAAGGAAAAAATGCTGGCTAACACGAAAAGATGTTCGTATAAGCTTTGTCATTACATACTCGTCAATCAAGTTTTCGAAATGTTAGATATCGGTTCAGTTCATCACAGAAAAGGGCCTTAGAAATAAATTAGAGTCCATTTAAACAGATAATTTTGACGTCTTATGCATCAGACATATTTTGAAAACAATATAAGAAAAGTGCTCCTTTTCCAATGATGTTTTGATATAATTCAAGCAAGTCATGTTTCCCTAGAATTTCCCTCCATTTGCATCACCTGTACTAATTAGTACCACATTTGAAAGCAGCCTTACGAATAGCGCTACAGTAATGAATTAATTAAATAAGATTTTAAACAAAATGACCCCCAATAACTTATATGGATTCGATAGCTAATAACAGAACATCAAGTACAGGACTGTGTCCTGTTTATGGCTTCAATAAACATTGTTCTTAATATTAATGTTCTTTTTGACCAGAGTATCTCACAGACGTCAAAAAAGTGCCATGCTCTGGCAAAAAGGGATTTAATGCAGCTCCGTCATCACATAACTAGAGATCCATATAATCCATTTTGTTTAACCCTTAAGCCGCTTATCGTGACTCACTGACCCTTTGCGGACAGTGTAGATCAAGATCAGACTGCACAGAACGTGCAGTCTGATCTTTGATCTACACTGTCCGTTACGTTATTTTGTTTCCGGTGAAATCAACTTGGAAAACGCAATGTTTGGGCTTCTACTATTAAGTGGAGATTTTCTTTTCATTTATTCAGCAGCTTAAGTGTTAACAACCGAATCAGGAGGCAGAATGGCCCTTTAACGTGCAGAAAATTGACCAATGGCAAAAGGTTTCGGCCTGGGTCAGCGTGCAAAGTCCGCACAGGCTGACCTCGGTCGATACTTTTTGCAGAGCATTAAGCCTCCTTTTCAAAGAGCAAAGTTCAAATCTATAGACCAATGTAGGATCAAAAGGCATGTTTCCTGCAGTCAGATCTTGATCTAATGCAAGTTGTCCGCGAAATCACCGTGAGACATGCTCCGTCGTTTTAATGTTTTAGCATTACTGCTAAAAATACTAAGATGTAAGATGAAATCACAAATTTCGCCTATCTTATTTATAACATCTTGGTATTTTGGTTCTTGGGCATGCAGTGTAATAGTCAAATCTGAGAAATGAAATCTAGAAAAAAGCTGTAGGTGGTCTCTGATTCAAAATTGAATTGAATTGAGAGACAGACAGACAGACAGACAGAGAGGGGAAAAAACTAAACAACATAATTGGCGATCGAGAAATCGTTGTATTGTCTAGTTGCAGCCATGGATGAACATTTCTCCCATTCAATCGTGTGTGCCTGTCAGATAGCAGTTAATATACGATACATACATTGTATATCGTATAGCAATAGACTCAACCCTCAACTTGCTAAATAAGTGAAATGAAACTTTCAAGCCAATATTACTATTATCATATTAGGTATTTTGGGGAGGATAGATTTATCTTTATCGGACAATGTAGGTCCAAGATCAGACTGCACGTACTCTGCAGCCTGATCTTGATCTACATTGTCCACAAAAGGTCCTTAGCAGCCGCAGGGTTAATCTCAATACCTTTAACAGACAATATTCTACGTCTTGCAGCAGCCATGGCTAAAATGAGGCAATTTCCTCTTTTGTTTAAGTATTTCCACCTTTAAAAATGTATTCAAAAATGCTGATTATCTACTTTTTACAAGGAATATTTTTTTCAAAATCGTCTGCTGGAAGCTTTGTTTCATGACGTGACGAGTTAAACAAAAGCGTTTCTGCAACCTTTCCCGGTTTTCTGTGAGGACTATTGACTTTAGGTCAGGACCAAATACACAGTAATAAGAATTAATCACTCACTGTCTCTTGATCGTCTTACCAATTCTTTCTCGTTCATTGTCCAGGTCATTGGGATGTTAACCCATTACCACACGGCGATGTTTTAGATATTTCCAAATTAAAAGCATTTGCAGGCGACAAAATAAATGTGACTCAAAAAATGAAAATTGTTTTTTGGAAGGACAGAAAACATTATGGGAAAACAGTATATTCTCCTTTTGTCACAACGTTTTCAAAGGGCTTCTTCATTAGGGTCGTTAAAAACCGCACTGTGTGGTAAAAAGTCCAGCGCTTCAACTATCTTGAGAAAGGCTTTTGAAAATATGGTGTTAAAAGGAGAAAATGATGGTTACCATCATTTTCTCCTTTTCCCACAATGTCTTTATTTTACCCTATCAAAGACAGAAATCATTTGAGCTACATTAAATCTGTCATCTGCAAATGCTTCAATTTGGTCGTGTCGAAAGATTTAAGGGTTAACCCTTTACCACACAATCCCGACTTTTAACGACCCTGAGGAAGAAGCTTTTTGAAAACATTGTGGGAAAAGGAGAAAATGTTGGTAACCAGCGTTTTCTCCTTTTCCCACAATGTTTTCTACTCTTCCCATAACAAATTTCAAATTTTGAGTCACATTTATTTTGTCGTCTGCAAATGCTTTCAATTTGGAGTGGTCTAAAATTTTGTCGTTTGGTAAAGAGTTAACTCATTTTCTGCCAATGAAACAAATCCACTCTGTCAAAGTAAGAATGTACATGTGTACGCCAAATCAAGATACGCTGCCTTCATTATTAAAAGCCAAGTAGCGTGTGTTGTACCCAAGAACAAACTGCACGCTTCGTGCAATCTGATCTTAGTCTACACCGTTCGCAAAGGCTAATGTAAGAGACAGAGTTAATATCGTTATCAACTGATTTGAAATATCCCAGAAATGTTTGACCCGTACTTCATTTATTTGTGGAGCCAACCGGAAACTGGCAAAACATTCGTCTTACCTAAAATTATGTTTTTGGTTTATTTTGAGCATTGAAGTCTTATTTGTAACAACCTGTCATATATAATATACAGATATTTTCCTTTTTTTCCCCAGTTGTATAACAATGTATGATCAGACTAAACTATCTAGTAATGCCGCAAAAGTGCCCAATAAGTGCTCGTAAAAGTGTCCGGGTACTTATATAAGTATATCAGCCCAGGCTAAAGTTTCTGAGCCATGCTCTGTAAAATAGTGAATAGAGCTGGGAGTAGCATTGCATCTGGAAAAAAAAAGTATGTTCCAGGTCAGCCTGTGCCGTTCGCACAGGATGACATTGATCAAGACATTGTGCTATTTATCAATTTTCTGCATGACCCAAGGGCCATTCTACCTCATGATTTGGCTGGTTTTTAGACAAAGTAGATTTTATGGATCCATAATTATACTTGCTTGGTATAATGCGTCACTGAGATGCATTAAACCCCTTTTGCCACAGCGCTGTTCATTTCAATTGAAATGTGGGATGTCTGAGTCATTTAAGTGCCCAATCTAGGTGCCTTTGCGCGTTTTTCTACATTAAATGCCAAACATAGGTGCCTTGGCCGCGTTTGTCTGCATTAGGTGCCCCAGCTAGGTACCTTAGTCATGTTTGTCTACACCCAGCTTGGTGCGTTTGCGTGTTTTTCTACGTTAAGTGCCCAGCTAGGTGCCTTAGCCGTGTTTGTCTGCATTAAGTGCTCCAGCTAGGTACCTTAGCCGTGTTTGTCTACATTTAGTACCCCAGCTAGGTACTTTAGCCATGTATGTCGGCATTCAGTGCCGAGGTAGGTGTCTTAGCCGTTTTTTTCTACATAACAGTTACCCAGCTGGGTGCCTTAGCCGTGTTTGTTTGCTTTACGGTTCCCCAGGAAGGTACATTTGCAGTGTTTGTCCAAAATACGTGCCCCAGCTAGGTGCCTTAGCCATGTTTGTCTGCATTAAGTGCCCCAGATAGGTACCTTAGCCGTGTTTGTCTGCATTAAGTGCCGAGATAGGTGCTTTAACCGTGTTCGTCTACATTAGGCGCCCAAGCTAGGTACCTTACCCGTGTTTCTCTATATTAAGTGCCCAAGCTAGGTACCTTTGCCGTGTTTGTCTACATTTAGTACTTTAGCCATGTTTGTCTACATCAGTGCCGAGATAGGTATCTTAGCCGTTTTTTTCTACATAACAGTTACCCAGCTGGGTGTCTTAGCCGTGTTTATTTGCTTTACGGTTCCCCAGGAAAGTACCTTTGCAGTGTTTGTCCAAAATACGTGCCCCAGCTAGGTGCCTTAGCCGTGTTTGTCTGCATTAAGTGCCCCAGATAGGTACCCTAGCCATGGTTTTTTTTAAGTTTTATTTGCCACGTCAACTGGTATGATGGGAGTCGTGGCCATCTCCCACCATACCTTACAATTCAATGTTAGTAGAAAGCTTTGGTTAATAATTCATATTGCTTATAATGGTATAGAAAATAGTCACTTAAAGAAGAATGTTTTAAATACTAATAAACAAAAAGATTTATCTCTTAATACTAACCAAGATTGTATTATTACGTAATTATTCTATCCCTTAAATGTGGCTTTATTGAGAGAGAGAGAGGGAGAGAGAAAAAACCAAAAACAAACAAACATACAAAAACAAAAAGGAAACTATTATGTAAGTGTGTGTATCGGTGTGTAGATACTGAGTAAGGAAAAAGAAACTTGGTTAGGAAAATAATATATTTGGAAAGATTTATACGCTGTAGCATATCGTTTGTTTGATTTTCTTGTAATATATCTATATTCTATATTGGCTCATGGGAGATTTTGGAAAACATGTTCTACAATTGTCATATTATATTTCATGCGTTTTCGTGCAGTTGTGAATATTTAAAGTAAGGTTTAAAGCATTTTTTTAAGCATCCTTGTAGGTAACTTTTCTTTATTCCTACAGTGGTAAATATATTTTTTGAACTCTAAGAACACACTGTTCAATTGAAGATTTTGTTTATACGTGCCCAAAAGCAAAGTCCGACTATCAATATGTAAACTATGGTCGAAAATACTTGTTATTGTTGCAACAGTATTAATCAAAAACTTGGTGGGTTCACAGTCATGGAATAAATGTAGGATGGTTAATTCATGTCTTTCACAGAATGTACATATATTAGTATCTATCAATTTCATCTTAAAGAGCAGAGAATTTGTTCGGATGATTCTGTGTATTATTCTTGTATGAAACCATTGTGTGTAAGTGTCTTTTGTGCATCTAAAAACGTTTCCATGAACTTGTTTCCAATCGATATTTACATTATCTTATAACGAGTCCCAATTAACTCTGCTTGAAAGTATTTCATCGTTGTGTATCAAGGTATTGTAAGCATATTTATTTATGTCAGTTCTAGTAAGTGTATGAAAGAAATAGCAGCTAATGAAAGGATTTTGATATTTTTTAAAAGAGTCTTTTTTAATCGAAATTTGATGTTTTAAAAGGAAAGTTTTCACTGAAGATATTATACTATAGAAGTTTAGAAAGTTCACCTTTTTCTTAGTCAGTTTTTTAATATCTCTCCAACTTTTAAAGCTTCCATCTGCGTTTAACACGTCTTTTATATATCTTATACGACAGTCATATAGTACTTTGTTTTATATATGTTTAGAGTCTACCATAATATTCTTATTAAAAAACAGAGGCATGTTGACTATATCCGACAACTGCGTAAAATTAGATTTCGAGATAAATAAGGTAAAAAAATTTTAAAACATCAATCCAAAAATCATTTTTAATACTTCTAATGATTTTTTCGCAGTACACCATTCCAAAATTAAATAGCTTGTGTGTGTCAATTATATTATTTATGAACTTATAGCAATCACTTTTACCACAAGCAACTAGTTTTTTTGTCCATTTTATTTTCATACTTCTATTATAACTATTTATATTTATCATTTTTAGACCTCCTTCTATGTAATTCTTTGTGAATACAGTTTGTTCAATTTTAGCAGTACCGTCCCATACGAATTTATAAAGTGTGTCGTTTAATCGTTTCATAAATTCATTCGTTGGTGACGGTAAACTGATAAATAGGTGTGTAAGTATAGGTAATAAAAGGTTTTTGACTACACTTATTTTTCCAATAGGTGTTAATTTTCTCTTTTCCAATAAGCAATACTGTTATTAATGTTTTTGAATTTATGTTCAAAATTAAGTCTTATCATTTTGTCTAGATCAACATGGAACTCGATTCCCAGAAGGTTAAACTGTGTTTCTCCCCATGATAATTTCCATTTTGTCTTGATAATCTTGTACTATATTTTATACTGCCAATCCATATTAGTTTTGTGTTGTCGAAATTAACTTTCAAGCCAGAAATTTGTGAAAATTTCTCAAGTAATTCTAGAGTACTTTTGATTGTTTTTTTCTGAATCGTCTAAGAAAAGTGTTGTGTCATCAGCAAATTGTGATATGATGTATTCTTCTTTTTCTATTTTTATTCCTGTTATATTTTTATCGTATTTTAATTTAATATTCAGAATTTCAGTACACAGGATGAAAATATAAGCTGATATTGGATCGCCTTGTCGACACCCCCTTCTTACTTTGAAGTAATCTGATAGGAAACCATTTATTTGTACGCATACTTCAGTATTATGCAGAAATAATTTAATCCATTCTCTGAACATCGCACCGAAATTAAAATATTCTAGCCCCTTCTCAAAAAAATTGAATGAAAGGGAATCAAAAGCTTTTTCAATGTCTATTAACATTAAAAGTCCAGGTACTCGATGTTCTTCACAATGTTGCATGATATCATAGACTAGTCTTGTGTTTTCCCCAATAAAACTGTCCCCTAAAAACCCAGTTTGGTCTCCTGATATGATATGACCCAAGACATACTTAATTCTGTTGGCAATACTACCTGAAGCAAGCTTATATAAAACATTTAAAAGTGTGATCGGTCTCCAGTTTTCTAGAAATCTTTTAGGTTTATTATCTTTTGGTATGAAAGTTATAGTACCCAATTTAACATTCTGTGAAAAGGATTTAGAAATGCTAGTGAAACCATCTCCTCCTGGGCTTTTATCGTTTTTTATTTTTTTAAGCGTATCCGTTACTTCATTCTATTGTAATAATCCTTCAACTTCCTCCTATTGTTTTTCATCTTACTTATATGTAGTACAATTTTTTAAGTCTTCCTCTAAATTGATGTCAATAATATTGTTTGGTTCAGTATATAAAGTTTCATAATAATGTTTTACTTCTTTAAGGATTTCATTTTGGTCAAATATATGACTGCCATCTTCTTTTTCTATAAAAGGAATAGTTTTTGATGCAATATGCTGTTTTTCCAAATTACAGAAATATTTTGTCACTTTTTCTCCATTATCAATCCAGTTTGCTCTAGACCTAATAAAGAAACTTTTCTTTTCGCAGCTTTTCTAATTCTGCTTGTAATGAACATAACCTATCTTTATTCATTTTGTTTAAGTTTGTCTCTAAAATGGAAATTTCATTTTCAATATGTTTTTCTCTCAAACATTTTGCTTTCTATTTATAACTTGCAAATGAAATAGTTTCTCCGCGTATTTCCATTAACAATGTTTCCAAAGAAAGTTGATCGTCTATTATAGATTGTAACTTCGACCGATCTATATTGATGATATTTTCTCTATTACAGACTTGTAAACAATATTGCAATATCACGCTGTTTATTTTTTCATTAATACAATTTACATATTCTAAATCATTTAATAGTGAATTATTGAATTTCCAGTATCCTTTTTTCCGTGTTCTTGATTAGAAAACTTGAGCTCAAGTACAACGATAGAGTGATCTGATTTATAGCTTATATCTATATCACAATTTCTGAGGAAAGGAATTAAGTCATTTGTCATTAAAAAGAAGTCTAATCTAGCTCTTTGTAAAGATGAGAAACGTTTCCATGTGTACTTCCTTGTCTCCCCATATAGATGTCTGAATGGGTCCACAAGTCCTCTATCATTCATTATCTTTACTAAAACTTTTCTCGAATTATTGTTATGATTAGAATCTTTGTAGTTTTCATAGTCACCCCCACTATCAAGAACAAGAAGTCACCACATACAATGATATTATCTGACTTTTCAAATGAATCAATTTGACTAAAAGCATTTTTGAAAAATTCCGGATTATCAGTATTTGGTGCATATATATTTGCGAGGATTATTTGTGTGTCGCTGTATGATATATTAAGAGCAATAAATTGTCCATTAGTATCTTTTTTGCATGCCAAAACTTTAGTATCTAAACCTTTTTTAAGAACAATAGCTACTCCTTTTGAATTTGAACTACCATGACTAAAGAAACAATTTCCTTCCCATTGTTGGTAAATTTTATTTTATTTTGCCCTAGCCATATATGACTGCATTACAGTTGTCCAGCTTGGTGCCTTAGCCATGTTTGTCTACATTAAATGCGCAAGCATGATACCTTAGCCGCGTTTGTCAGCTTAGGTGCCAAGCTAGGTAGCTTAGCCGCCAAGCTAGGTAGCTTAGCCATGTTTGTCTGCATTGTTAAATGCCCCGACCATGTACTTTTGCCATGTTTTTTTGCATTAGGTGTCCAATCTAGGTTTGTCTGCATTACGGTTTCCCGCCTAAGTACTGTAACCGTTTTTGTCTACAGTTAAGTGACCCAGCTAAATATCTTTGCCGTGTTTTTTCTGCATTAAGTGCCCATGCTAGGTACCTAAGCCATTTTTGTCTGCATTACAGTTTCCCAGCTAGGTGCCTTATCCATTTTTGTCAACATTAGGTACGCACCTAGGTGTCTTAGCCGTGTTTGTCTATATTAGGTGCCCTAACTAGGTGCCTTAGCCGTGTTTGTCTGCATTAGGTGCCCCACCTCGGTGCCTTAGCCGTGTTTGTCTACATCAGGTGCCCCAGCCAGGTACCTTAGCCGTTTTGTCTGGATTAAGTGCCCAGTCTAGGTACCTTTGCCATGTTTGTCTGCATTACTGTTCCCCAGCTAGGTACCTTAGCCATGTTTGTCTGCATTACGGTTATCCACCTAGGTACCTTAGCCGTGTTGGTCTACATCAGGTGCCCCAGCTAGGTACTTTAGCCGTGTTGGTCTACATCAGGTGCCCCAGCTAGGTACCTTAGCCGTGTTGGTCTACATCAGGTGCCCCAGCTAGGTACCTTAGCCGTGTTTGTCTACATTAAGTGCCCCAACTACGGTGTTTACCTTTACCGTGTATGTCTACATTAAGTGCCCAAGATAGGTGCCTTAGTCTTGTTTGTCTGCATTAGGTGCGCAAATGAGTGCCAAAGCCATGTTTGCCTGTATTAGGTTCCCCAGCTAGGAGCCTTGTCGTTTTTTGTCTACATTAAGCGCCCCAGCGAGTTGCATTAGGCATGTCTCATTTGCGCATTTTTGTGACTTTGTTGGTCGAAAAAATCCTTTTCACCACTTTCAGGGTTTAGAAAACCAATGTTTCAGGGACACTGGAAATGGAGAAATAAAAGCATCCTTCTTGAGTTTGTTTTGTGATAAATTTTGACTAAACAGATTTCATTGACAAAGGTCAAACACGATGTGTTCTTAATATGCTTTGATTTATATCGGGAAATATCACATTGGCGCCAAAATCCCACCTTTGGGATACAGATTTACATAATTAGTAAAACATTTCTTTTGTATTATTGACTTATATATTCAGGTAAAAGGTCTGTTGACAGATATCCATTCATAATAGTAACTTGAGGTCTCTTTAGAAATCCTTATGGTTCTGTTGTGGTATCAATTTCTTTAAGGAACAGCAGTCAGCAAAACTTGGGCAATGGTGCTTTTACGGGAAACAGAGAAGTCAGTTCACAGAGTGCAGTCTAGTCTTAAATGTACACTGTCCGCTACTACTTCGTTCTTAACTATGGCTTAATCGTTTTACCAACTTGAAGGTCTTTTAATAATTATTAGCATAACAAAGGAGAATCGTGTATTTTGCGACAAAAGTGAGTTACGTCTCTAAACCCTTAAGCTGCTAGCTAAATTCAATGAAAGTTTGGAGCCGCAGGAGTTTGGCAAAATACTAAACTCATCCAAAGATAAAAGCTCTTGAATATCCCTTCCCCCTCTGCAAAACGTCCTCATAAATCAAGGTAGAATACTTCGTAGAACAAATCAGAAATCCCAGAGTGCACCAAGCTGTAGCGCCTTCTCCAATTCTTACCGGAGTGGAACGCGTACCTCCAAAACCCCTCTAGCGAAAGTATAAATGTGCATGAAGCGTTAGCTACGCCTTTTTTTGTATGTTATTTAAGCCCACACCGTCTGGGATATTCTCAGAACAGATGTCTAAGACAGCTAAGTGACTTTACATCAATCTCTGCCGTAATCATGCACGTCGGCCGCTATCAGTTTGTAGTAGGTAATTGATTCCAAAAGAAATTCGACGACCCTATAAAATTAACCTGCCATAACCAAAGGCACTCGTTTTTTTGACAAGCTTCATCCTCAATAACCTTATAAATAAGACTTCTTATAAGGTTATAGAAGGCGAACTTAGTCAAAATTCAAGTGTCTTTGGTATTAACAGGCGCACGCAAACTCCTTATATTGTACACATTATGGCTGAATAACACATACATTTTTTGCGTCTATATTTAGACGTCACGTTCACGTGACTATATATATGTATACCAATTACGTTCTGAATCAATTTTCTTGTTATGTTCTTGTTATTTCATCGGTCTTTTTGTTTATAAACAACAGCAAATTTTTCGTGAATATTCAAGTCTGAAATTTTATGGGCCATGCTCTGTGAAAAGAGGGTTTAATGCACCAGCAGAACGTATGGACCTAGGTCAGCATGCGCAGTCCCCACAGGCTGACCTGGGTCGATACTTTTTGCTATCGGTCAATCTACCTCATGATTCAGTCGGCTGTTAGACATAATGGACTTTGTGGATCCATAGTTACATGATGACTTGCTCGGTATAATGAATCACGAAGATGCACGGAAACCCCCTTTTCTTAGAGCCCCGTTTTTTTTTTTTTTTTTATGAAAAACTCGGTACAACCATATGTCAAAGTAGCGCATTAACATAAAGAAGAAGACAGTTTCAGACAGGAAAACATTGAACGGTCTACGTCAGATGTCACCAGAATCATTTTGTACTTCATTACTCATTTAATTTACTTTTCGAACTAAATATAGACAGCTGTTTTCATTACCTAAAACCTAAAGCAAATGAGACTCAGTAAGTGGGCGAGAGAAAACCAGTCAAATAAGTGTGTATGGAATTTTGAAAGCCCCTAAGTGGATTTAAATTGTACAATACCAAAGAAACGAAATCAGATTGTGTTGCATAAAAACTTTATTTTAACCGTTTGGAATTTAGAATGAATCTGTATCCAGGCTTTTTCATGAAGATTCGCGTTGATCCAATATCAAACTTGGCGGTCTGTGCAACCTGATCGAAGACTACCGACCCACGAGAGACTGTGTTTCAAATAAAGATCACGGTGTGGTGTTACAGGCAGTCAAGTTCAGACAGTACAAAGTGTGTACTCTGGTTTTAGATCTGCACAGCTGTGATTGTCTGCAATAGGAAACAATCTCTGCATATAAGGTTTTCACACGGACGAAATACGTTAATTTCAGTAAATAACAAGTATGGACTAGAACCAACGATCTTCCACCCCGGGGGCGAGCACAGTAATCTCGCTGCCCCTGAGGTGATATTTAGACTACATATCTAAATACATAAAATGTCTTGACGAATTGAACGATTGCTAATTTTTCACAGCTTCTCGATCTTTAAATAATCATTTTTAAATTACCATGTACTGCAGATGATCTACGAGTACCCATATTAAGGGTAAATATAAAAGGTCGGTTGGTGAACTGAAGTTTAATCTAACTCTGTCATTTAACTCTTTACCTGACAACATAAGTAAGACTGTATAATTTGAAGATAACTAATTAAATAGCTCTCAAACTATGGAATTTGTCTGTGAAAGGGTCGAGAAGACTGTGGGACAAGGAGAAAATGCCGGTAACCAAAATTTAGTAACGATGTTTTGAAAAGCCGTTTTTCTCGAGGTCGTTAAAATTCGAAATTGTGTGGTAAAGGATTAAAAATCTATCGAGCTGCCATTTGTTTCTAGTAAACAGACTAATTAAAGTTTAACTTCCTTAAATATCGGAGCTATTTTTGAAGACACTCGCACCCTTTCATTTCCATGGATGACTTACGTATAAATTAACCCTTAAGCTAGTCAGTGCGACTCACTGACCTTTTGCGGACAGTGTAGAGATCAAGATTAGACTGCACAGAACGTGCAATCTGATCTTGGACCTACACTGTCCGATAAAGAGATATTTTCTAATAAATAAATGAATAAATAAAAAAATAAATAAATTTGAAATAACATTATACGGGTTTATAATATCAGCTTGAAAGTTTTATTTAACTTATTTAACAGGATAAGGGTTAAACAGAGAGCGAAGATCTAGATCGAGATGTACGAAACGTTGCTCTTTTCTACTTGAATCTAATTCAGGGTAAATACGTCTATACATCTTTTGTATTTTGGATCCATGGAGACAAATAATTCATCCTTTCAGGGATAACTTAAAGGCACGATTGACTGTTGTCATGGAAGAACTTTCCTGTTTTAAGATTATTAGCTTTTAAAGCATTTTAACTTTTAGCAGAGAGAAATATTGGTCGCTGTTATCGGCTGTGTAAATCAAAAACAGACTACATGAAACTTGCTGTCTGATCTTTGCTTTACGATGTCTAGTTTTTGTTTTCAAAGTCTTACGATATTCTTTCCCTAAAAAACATTTGAGCCACGCTCTTGGCTTCCCCGTGATTTATTATACCAAGCAAGACATCATATAATTATGGATCCATAAAATCCATTTTGTCCAACAGACAACTGAATCATGGGGCAAACTGGTCCTTTGATATACAGAAAATTGACCAATAGCGTAAATTTCGGCCAAAGGCAGCCTGCGCGGACTGCGCAGGCTGGCCTTAGTCGATACTTTTCGCAGATGCATTAAGCTTCCTTTTCACAGAGCACAGCTCACTTATTCATTACACGCTAGCCTGTTTTACAGTCTGTAACGAAACTCATTTTTCTAATTCTATAGTTTAAAGAAGAAAAAAAAAAAAAAAAAACAGGAGAGAGAGAAAAAAAAAAAACACCTAAGAGCGAAAGATTCATCAGCTAAACAAAATAGTTTTTACTAAGTCGCATACAGAGAATTTTTCAACATTATTATTATTTACTCTTGTCCCACAGATTCCACAATGTTTATAAGGGAAAGCAGCCAGTCACACGGAAAGTTTGTTTGTTTGGTGTTTAACTCCATTTCAACATTTCTCCATTTATTTAATTATATCGCAGCGCTCGACGCACAAATCCATGGTTTCTTTGAGTTTCTTTTACCAGAATTTCGCACAATATTCTTCAAAAGCCACTGGTTGCTTTTCCTGATACTTTTCATCGAAACAATGATCATTGTTGAGAGAGGAATGAATCTTGTGATGACCGTCATAAACCCTCGGAAAGAAATTGGCCGAGCTGGTGGATTCGAACCAGCGTCACCAGGTCTCAAGTCCTGTTCACTAGCGATGAGGTAGATTAAACAAGCGGATGGTACAGGTCTAAGGTCGGATTGCACGTTCTGAGCAGTTTGCTCTGATATATACCAACTTTAAGCTTCTATTTTTGCCAAGGAAGCTGAAAGGGCTAAACACTACACACGCATGCACGCAAAAGATAACAGAAATATAAATAGAATGAAGTCGTAAAGTACACCAAGTTATTTTCTATTAAATTTAAAAACTTGTGCCATAAACCTTTCGACCTATGAATATTTAATATCACAATTTCGGATACCCTTAGGACTTGTACACCAGAACCTTATATCTCTCAGGACGATTGTATTCCTACTCACTATTGCAATTAAATGCACATTAAAATAGTTCCAGTAAAGGAAAAATCGGTCCTTTCAACAAACGATGCTTCTTAAAATATTCCCTCCTACATGCAACTTTAATTTTGTTCAGTAACAGCCATCAAATTTGAAAGCTGACATAGTTCACGAAAAAGAAAGAAAGATATCTGACATAAGATGACATTTAAGATGAAATTGTGTTAATTGAGACTGAAAATAATTATGTTACTGAGCGAGCGATGACCTTAATAACATTTTTCTCGATAAGTTTGGTATAATTTTTACCTCAAAAGCCAACAAATTTTACCTAATTGTCTCTCAAGATTTCTATGCGCTTCTATATGAAAACATATGTGTGTGCACGTCCAGTATGAAAAATAGTTCCACGACGGATAAATCTAAGTCAGCGATGTTTTGGAAAGGATGCGTTTGAGTACAGGGCCTTTGCTGATGACGTAACACTATGTCTTTTTGATGAGTGCCTACATAAACTCGTATTACACAGAAGATAGTGGAGGTATGTGATAATAAGAAAGTTTTTTACGGGAAAAATAACATTTTGTCTCAGCAGTAAACAATTTTTTTGAGAAGAAATACAGTAAGATTGTTATATGCACTGTGGCATTTGAGGAAACTATAAAGTTTTTTTTTTTGTTGTTGTTTTCTTTTTCGTTTCGATCAGTTTTTTATTTTTAGCAGTGAGTAAGGGTTAAATACACTAGGGTACGTATTCACCAACCATTCTCAAGAACGCTCCTAGTCTTCTCCAAGATATTATATTTTGAAAGTAACACACCTTCTGATTGGCTGAACCAAAATGATTCAGCCAATCAGAAGTTGTGTTACTGTCAAATTTAGAAAATCTTGAAGGGTAAGATCTAGAGTATTCGTAAGAATGGCCGCTGAACACGGACCCAGGGTTACAGTGTTGCACTACATTCTCATCAAGCAACATACGTTTCTCAAACATAGTGTGGTGGGCGACATTGTTCCTTTTGCAGAAGTGAATTATATGACCTTCCAAAATTAACCCTTATCCTGCTAAATAAGTTGAATAAAACTTTCAAATTGATAGTAAAATCCCGAATAAAGTTATTTCAAACTTATTTATTTATTTATTTATTTATTTTGAGAAAAAATATCTCCTTATCGGACAGTGTAGATCCAAGATCAGACTGCACGTCCTGTGCAGTCTGATATTGATCTACACAGTCTGCAAAAGGTCAGTAAGTCGCGCTTAGCAGCTTAAGGGTTAATTTTGTCCTAGCCCTAGTAATGGAAGAGTTAAGAATTCCGATTTTGGCTCGGACAAAATTAATTTTGAAGTCCCTAGCTACCATCTGGCGACAGTGACCTAGCTTCTTTTCCCGTTATTGAGACAATATATATTGCGTTAACGATAAAGACTATCATTCAATCTCCTTCTCTGTTCCGATGACCTGGAAATGAAATATCCTGAAGATAATCAACCGACACGATAAACTGGCTGACCAAGAAGTTTTGAAAAGGCTTAAAATACGTTTTATTGCTCGTTCAGATATATCTTCTTTAGGGTTATCTGGCATCTCCACTTTTATCGTCCCTCCGATCTTTTGTATCTTGCAGACGCTCTCTTTGATCATGTGTGTGTGATGTCTAGCCACGTAAACCCACATAAAACTGTGAAGAAATATCTTTCAATCGGTGTCTGTAACAGAGTAATCCTTATGAAACCGACCAGAATTAATCAATTCAGCATCTATAAATGTCAAACGCCGAGCCCCGGTAGCTCAGTCGGTAGCGTGCAGGACTTTGGAAGATTAGGTCGCTGGTTCAATCGCCTGCTCGGTCAATTTCTTTCCGATGATTGATGATAGTCATTGCAACAGGAGCCATTCCTCTCTTACTGCTGACTATTGTTTCGACGATGGTTAAGTGGGAAAGCAGCCAGTGGCTTGGGAAGAATATTGTGCAGAGTTCTGGTAAAGAAACTCCAGGAAAGCATGGATAGGTGCGCTGGTCGCCGCGATGTAACTAAAATAATATTGAAAACGGCGTTAAACACCAATCAATCAATCGATCAATCAATCAATCAACAAACGTCAAATGAGAAAATCCAGCCAATAATAAAAGCCCGAAAATTGCTTTATAAGGTATACCTTTCTTTCGCTGGCGAAAATGGAGACTTTCGCAGATGGCATACTTCAAGATCAGACTGCACATAATGTGCAGTCTGATCTCGGCTGTATACCGTCCGCTATGTTTAGTCAAGCCTATACGATAACAATTTTTTTGAGTTTCAGTAGATTGTATTTTCAGCTGTCGAAAGAGGTTGCGTTTGTATGAGCCATGCTCTGTGAAAAGGGAGCTTAATGCATCTGCGGAACGTATCGACCAAGTCAGCCTGCGCAGTCCGTGCAGGCTGACCTGGGCCGAAATTTTCGCTTTTGGTAATTTTCCGTATGTCAAAGGACCAGCCTACCTTATGATACAGTCGGTTATTAGACATATTGGATTTTATGGATCCTTAATTAGGCGATAACTCATTTAGTATCATGCATTGCGGAGATGCATTAAGACCCCTTTTGCCAGAGCATGGCTCATATATTTGGCGCTGAAAGAGCCTTAGGATATTGAGTACTTCATGATATATGTGCATGTACAACTGTACTTATTATACCGCAAAGAAATTTCTCGCGATCTGATTGGATAATATGCTCGGAATATATATTGCTGTACACTGGCAGCTTCCAGGGCACAGTTTCCCTGTCTGGAGCCCCGTAGATACTTATACACTTCCGCACAAAATCCAAGATGCCGGGCGGAATCGTAAAAAAAAAAACTTGAAGTGTTAAAGGTCATGCATTGTTACGTTGAAAAAGTAATGATAAACTACAAATTTGGTCGTTTACTTTTGCCAATAAATCATCAAATGATAGTTACATACCTTAGAGTTGTTTAAATCCATGTTTAGATAAAAATACGTCGAATATCTATCGCAGTAACTTCATGCGCCAAACTGCATGTTCTACCTAGGTTTCAGTGACGTCAGTTTCTAGTGATGTCATTTTTCACTGTGTTTTGGCACTCAGACGGGAAATTCAATTTCATAAGCGTACTCGATTTGTTAGACAATAAAACAGGGGAATTCACTTGAATACACGTTGGAACGGTAAAACATTGCAGTATAATAAATTCGTTTTCCGGTTAGGTGGCAGGTGGTCTTCGGCTCGGGACGATATGATTCGCCACAGCTGTGAACAAATCGTCAAGTGCCCTGCCACCGGACCGGACAACTAATAAAGTAGTACCTCATTAATACTTTGTGTTTTGCCAGCAAATTCGCGCCTGAGCTCGATAGCTCAATCAATAAAGAATTGGGCTTGAAGCCAGGGGAGCGCGGGTTCAATTACCTAGCTCGACCAATTTCTTTCCGAGGATTAATGAAAGTCAGCGCAAAGGGATTCATTTCTCGCCCACTGCGGAACATTGTTTCAATGGTGTTTATGTGGGAAATAAGTCAGCGGCCTGGGAAGAAAATAGTGTAAAGTACTGGAAAAAGAAACTCCAGAAAAGCATGGACCGGTGCTCTGACCTTTGCAATACAAATGGGATAATGTTGAAATGGGGGTTAAACACCATATAACTTTTCTTTTTTTTTTTTCCAAAAAAAGAAAATATCCTTATTTGGTACACGAACTTTTTGAAAAGTTGAAATTGAGTTATTTAAACTTATTTAAAAGAGAACTTTTCCCCGAAATTCACCACAGAAATAGAATGAAAGACCTTAATTGATACTGAAATGCAGATATTAAACAAGTAGCAATGATGGGAATTGAAAAGCTATTTTCGTTTAATCTAATACCTTACTTTTAACCGCAGGACAATATTTTAGACGTGTCCTTATTTTCCTCATGGTCCTTGTTTTCAAACGACACTGTCTTCTTGGCCTAAAAAACCGGATTAATTGTAAAGGATTGTAAAGTTCTCACATCATCAAAGAGGTAACAAAAATGTACATGATTATTTTCTTGTACATGTATATTTACATCGAGTACCACAAGGTCAGAAGATTAATTGTTAAAAATTGCAGCGCAACATTGTAAAAGAAATACAGCTGAATTTACCAAGTCTACATTGGCTTTTCACGAAGATAGAGTAAAGTTTATTTACACATTGTGCCAAATGAATTTAGAGTTAGATATTATGACGGAGTCCTATACACAAGCTTATATTCTTTATAAAAACAAAAATAAAACAGTGATGCTATCCAGTTTAAATGTAATTGGTACAAAGGAAAGGTTAGGTCCGGTGACGGACAAGTAAGAATTACAAAGTGCCTTTCTTTTTTGCCCCGACGATTACAAAGCTACTAACATCACTATATGTGTATTTTCTAACGAAAGAAGTAATTTCGTTTGCATAATTTACATGGTACACTGATTTACAAGAAACTTCTTTCCGGATATTTGACCCAGTTTCCATAACAATTTAGGTTAGGAGAACACTCGGGAAAACTTCTAACCAGCCAGTTTTGTTTCTCCTGTAAATTTGACCACGTGATAGACAGGTAAATGAAAAAAAAAATTAACATGTTTCTGGAGGTTAGTTATTTAAATGAAAAGATTCTCGATTTTGCCAAGAGAAGACATGTCTTTTTAAAAAGAGAGAAAACACATCGGTTGTGCAGGCTTGCTGTCCATCATATTTAAAAGAGAAACACAAATTATTGAAATTTCATAAGCATTTAAGAAAAAACATGAAAATGTTTTCTACACAAAAAGAAAAAAATAATCCTAGAGAATGAGCATGAAGTTTTTAAACATTTTATTTCTTCAATATTCAGTGTTGAGTAAATGAACGTTAAATAAGCTCTTTTCACAGGGACAAGTCAATAAATTCTTTGCAGACTTAGGTTAAGGTATATCTTTACACTGGTCAATTATTTTGCAAAAAAAAAAATGAACCGTCTCTTTCCTGGACAGCGGATGCAAAAAAAGTCTACGGGGAATTACAGCTTAAAAGTTGCCGTTTAGAAGTCGAGTGTATATATGTAGTAGATTGACAAAAAATAATCTCCTGTAGACAACCTTTGCGTCTCAAAGTAGACCACATTTTAAAACACTCGCAAAGAAGATCTCGTAACACGTATTCTTCAATTATTAAAGATAACAGTCAACATTGGCGGAAAAAAAATCAAATCGTTAATTATTTCAGGAGGTAATGGGTCAAAGTAATGAGTTAAAGGACACGTATTCTTAATCTTGACCTTTGATGACCATTGAGAAGAGTGCAGGTTGGTTCGGTCCTGGGCCGTATTCAACAACCATTTTAAATCAAATTATAATTTCTATCCTAAAAAACGTCTTAATTCTAAAGGAATGTAATTTCTAATTGGCTAAAACCAAATGGTTTAACCCTTTCCCAAACAAGCCCTGGTTTTCACGTGTCTGCAGTTTAAGTCTTTTCAAAACACTGTGGGAAAAGGAGAAATTGCTCGTAACGAGCAATTTCTCCTTTTCCCACAGTGCTTTCTCCCCTTTTTGATAACTTTCTGGCATTTACATCAAATTTAAAATTGTCGTCTGCAAACTCTTTCAATTTGGACCAGTCCAAAAAATGTTGTTTGGGAAAGGGTTAACTGGTCAAACCGAAAGTAATATAAGTTACGATGATATGTTGAAGGAAAAGCGGATAATTTCTTTTCAATCTAAAATTGTAATACATTTAGCTTTATTTTTCAGTTTATATGTACTTTCTTCTATATTGGATTTCTCTTTGTGTTGAACGCCTTTAATCTTCGTTGTTACTATCTACACCTAGATCAACGAGTTCATGTAACGAGTTCAATGTTCAAACATTAAATCACTTCTGCTCAAATGAACAAAGTTTTTTCTGATATTTGCATATCCTTATCAAACATCAACATTTGATTGGATTAGATTTGCTGTCCAAGCCAATCAGATCCTTACCACAGAAAATTAGGCCTGAATACGTGACATGACACAGTCAATTTAATCTCCTACCACTTTGTTTTCTCCCTCTTATCAGACAGCTTTTCAAAATTTTGTGAGCAGTTTTGCTTTTTCCTTCATTCTTTTTTAAAAGTTTCTGATAAATGAAAACCTCGAAAACTCATTCATCTTTTCGCTCATTGTTTTGGGCAATAAATCTTAGTACAAAATTCCTAAACATGCCAAATGTATTCAAGAGGCTAGTTTGGAATTTACAAAAAATAAAGGAACCATGCTCTGGCAAAAGAAGGTTTAATGCATCTCCGAGATGGATTATACCAAGCAAGTTATTACATAATCATGAATTCATAAAATCTATTTTGGCTAGTAGCCGACTACACCATGCAGTAGAATGGTCCTTGAAAAAGCGGAAAATTACAAAACAGCAAAAAGTTTCGATTCATGTCAGCCTGCGCGCACTGCGCAGGCTGACATGGTCGATACTTTTTGCAAATGCATTAAACCCGCTTTTCACAGTGCATGACTCAAATTAATTTCGGCCTGCAGTTCGGTACGGTCGTGTATGCAAAGATATAGAGGATCTTACATGAGTGTTTTATCAAACTCGTTGACTAAATATGTATTTGACGCTCGCCATGGCTCGCGTCAAATACATTTTAGCCAACGAGTTTGATAAAAATGATAATACACAAACACGAATGTGAGATACTATTTATCACATAAAATAAATGACGGTCAAAATATCCTGCATCATCATCTTTAGCCTATAAACCTTTCACGGGTCCATGTTTACAGTTGTAGTTCGGTTTCAAATGTCTACCAACACAAGTAGATAGATCTTTGACATTTACTCCGAAAGTAGAATGAAACAGTTTCTAGAGGGGGTAAGTCCATCTATTTCCGCAATTTTGTTGATTTAAAAGGCTTTTTATTAAACATGAAATTCAAAAACTTTCAACGCGTATACGTCTTAGCAACAATGACCTCATTTTTCCGCGCAACGGCGTAGTCGTACAAATTCCGGCATGTGCTGTGGTTCGTTTCTCTGGCTTCACGCGCTCATAACTAAAAACAGATCAGAACCGGGATCCAAAACGATAATATATACTCGTGTATTATCAAAAATAAGTCATGGGTTTAATACACTGTCGGAGGAGGTTTTATGTGATTAATCTTACTATTTTATTGCAACCATTATCAACTCAATAGTTTGAATTAGAAATGTAACAGAATATTTATACAAAATATAAGTATTTTCTGATCACCCTGAAACTTCAGTATGCTTCAGAATGAGAAATGCAAGAATTTTTGGTCATCTTGAGTCTATTAATGATACTCATTTGCATCTCTGGCTCAACATATTAACAATGGCATTTCTGGATTTATCCAGGCTTGCATTCAGCAGTTTAGCCTACGTGATAAAGGCAGGTGTCGTCAGTGAATCTGTTTTATGGCAACGGCACATTTTCTATTCATAAATCTGACATGACATGTGAATTCGGCTCTATAAACACAATGCAACGGAAGCGTGGTAAAATCGACGTCATTATATATTCTAAGTAAAGTAAGAATTAATCCGCATCCACTTTTGTATACTAAGTATGAACTTGTTTTCCTTTTATCGAGAGATGGTCATGTTAGAATCAAAAAAATATTCTTTCTATCGTAGTTTATCGTTCAGTAAACCACGGTAGTAAGTTATAGGGCACAAAGAAGAAACCACTCTGGCTAATCCTCGTGGATTATTTATTGTGCCTCATAGCTTACAACCGTGGTTTATTGAACGATAAACCACCGTAGAAAAAAGATTATTTATTAAACAAACTCTTTGATTTTTTTTTGATGTCGGTACATGTCGTATGTCTGCTTATTATGAGATTGAAGCAGGAAGTGCGGGTTAACATTTGGTATGGTAGAACTATTTTTTTTTTTTTTTTTTTTCATATTTGGCACTTATGTGATAACCATTATGGATTTAGTCTTGACATCCCGGACCCCTGGTAAATGTTTGTGAGCTTATTTTTTGTTTAACGTAGTTTTTCAACATTGTTTCCGTTTTATGGAGGCGACTGGCGTATCTTTCCATGCTCTTCTGTAGTTCCTGATGTCATCTCTTTTTCCTTTCCAAGTCACTGGATGTGTTCCCGCATAAACATCGCCGAAACAATGTTCAGCGGTGATCTTTGTTATGGCAAAGGTACTGATACATTGAAATAAGGTCCGGCAGGTCAGCGTCATACTTGACAAAGGTAGGGATAGCTGGACTCGTTCTAGATTGCTTGTGCTTTGTTTAACGTCTTTATCCCTTGACCACAAAATCCCGAGTTTTAACGACCCTGAGGAAGAAGGCTTTTGAAAATATTGTGGGAAAAGGAGAAAATGTTGGTAACCAGCATTTTCTCCTATTCCCACAATTTTTTTTTTTTACCCTTCTCAATACAGATTCAAATTTCGGAGTTACGTTTAATTTTTCGTCTGCAAATGCTTTGAATTTGGACTAGTCTAAAATTATGTCCTTCGGTAAAGAGTTAACCCTTCGTAACTACAGTCACACTCTTAAATCGATCAGAAACTGTGGGTCAGCGTCTTACGTGATAAAAGCAGAAATTAATGTTCCCTCCGCGTCTCTAACACATTAATGACCTCTGTAATTTCATCAAAAATTCATGTGCAACACGCTCAACAAGTGTATGTAGGTAACAGAACTAGGTAACATCAGAGAACTCTAGAAATAACTATCGTTCATATTACATGTACTACAACTTTTTTGCACTAATTACTATAGACCTTTCATCTCATTACCAAACAATCGCCTGTTTTAACGACCCCTGGGAAGAGGCTTTTAAAACGTTTTGAGAAAAGGAGAAAATGATGCTAATCACCATTTTCTCATTTTTCACATTGTTTCTACCACTTCAAAAGCAAATACCTTCCTTTAAGCAAAACTTTATTTGTTGATTACAAATGCTTCCATCTTAGTCAAACCTAAAAACGTGCCGTCTGGTGGAAGAGTTCATAAATAACCCAAACACGCCAAGATCTCGACAGTAAGAAATACGACACAAGCAAAGCTTTTTCTTTTTCAAATTTCTTGTTTAAATTGATGATTTCGAAAAGGTAAAAAGCTGTTTATGTATGAAAATTGGACAGAACAGACAAATATAGTCAGACCTCATGTTTTGCAAGCTTTCAAGGGCCTGTTTTGACCAACCAGTCTAGAAAGCCTTTCAAGACTTATTGTAAATTTACAAAGTAACATAATTTCTGATTGGCTAAACAATTTGATTAGGCCAATCTGAAAATTGTTTTACTTTGAAAATTAGAAAATAAGTGAGAACCACAATGCTATCTGGTAGAATGGATCAATGCAGTGTCTGCTATAGACGAAGATAATCCAAATAACAAACATCCTTAGTTGTTTACGTAGTCAATGGGTTAAATTCCGAATTTGTATCGCCATTTCCACATTCTTTTTGCTCGGAAATGCTTTACTTTACGCTTTTCTGCAAAGTTCGATAGATTAAGTCTATACTGCATCGACACAAGTAATTTTCTGCGACCCTGACCGAAACAAGTGCATGTCGTTGTGGTTCGACCATCCACGTGACCAATGACGTGTTAGTGACATTCGTAGACGAAACGCTACTCAGAACTGGCCCATCTACTGATCGAAATATTGTTATTTCAAGCCTGTTTTGGTAAGAAAACCCCAACATATCGTTTAATTAGAACATCACACAAAGTTAATGTGACTTATAATATCTATGATAGTATGCCCCCTCTTAGATTGATTTATTCAGTTTTAAACAGATTTTGGAGCCCTTCCAATATGTGCTTTTTTCTACCTTATAACGTAAGGTAATCGGAATCGAATTTCTAAGTTATGAACATATCGACAGGCGTTTGCATGGATCACAATATCTTCAAAATACCGCATGAGTGTAGATCCAAGATCCTTTGATCAGACTTCATATCCTGCACAGTTTGGCCTCAATGTACATAGTCCACAAAAGTACGTAATGTCGTTCGCGACATTGCGAAGGTTAATAGTGTTGTCTGATCGAACGTACTGCTTCGGATCCTAATAATTATCTCTCCCTGCACAATGCTTTGCAAGCACTAATTACATTCACAAAGATGACATGGTAACTGTAATCACAGCGTTCTGTACCCAGAACGCTGACATTACAGGGATATTAAGAAAGATAATTCGCCCTTTTAACCCTTAAGCTGCTAAGCGCGACTCACTGGCCTTTTGCGGACAGTGTAGATCAGGATCAGATTGCACAGAACATGCAGTCTGATCTTGGATCTACACTGTCCGACAAAAAGATGTTTTTCTCCAAAAAACAATACTGAAATAACATTAATCGGGTTTCTACTATCAACTTGAAAGTTCTAATTAACTTATTTAGCAGGATAAGGGTTAAACTGCCATCGTTTGGTTTTCTTAGGAATATGGACTCTGCTTTTGGTCTGTTTTGTCAAAACAACAGTAATTACCGACTGAAATGAGATTTCATGCGCATTATCACATACAGAGCATAATTCTTTGTCTAGTGATGAACCTAGAATCGAGAACCCAACATGAAAATAAGACCTTGAGCTTGACTGGCCACAACAGCCCCCAGTATTGCCATTGGCAGCACACTATATCCAAACACACCAATGGCACCCGTACACAAAAATGGTATCTTTATACGCCGATGATATCCTTACACAAACCTATATGTCCGCTCCTCCATCGTACCTGTGTACACCGGTGATATCCGTACACACAATAACATCCACGTTACCAATGGAGGCCATTCTTCACTTATTTCCGTTGATTCTTCTCCAGTATTAAAAATCTCTTTATACACTAATGGTATCTGTAAACACAAACGATGTCATATACACTGATGATATCGAACAACACAATGGTACCCGTAAATGCCGCACATGATATCTGTACATTCAATGATATCGTACAAATGATATTTGTTCACGCTGACTTTAACCCTTAGGCTGCTAAGCGCGACTCACTGACCTTTTGCGGACTATATAGATCAGGATCAGATTGGTCAGACTGCACAGAAAGTGCAGTCTGATATGGGCATACACTGTCGGATAGTGAGATATTTTTCTCCAAAAAATAAGTTTGAAATAACATTATTCGGATTTTTGCTATTGGCTTGAAAGTTGTATGTAACTTATGTAGCAGGTTAAGCATTAATTCATACATAAAGACGATGTCCATTCAGACAATGATATACATATGCACAATTATATACGTGTACGCCAATGATACGAAATAACGTTTTGACCTTCGTAGTTTTCGAACTTAGAGAATCTGCTGCGTTTTTTTTTTTTTTTTTTAATTATCATTTAAAGTAACAATAGCTGCCAAAAGTAAACAAAGCGGATTTTAAAATGCATTTAAATTTGATTGATACCATTTAGAGGTATGGGAACTGTACGGTCGGTCCAAGTGTTAGTCGCTTGCAGAGAAATTAATTTCAATACTAGCTTAAAAGTTGTCAGGTCACCTTTTGCCTGATTTTGAAATTCATTGTTTTCCCATGGACAGCGACTAATACTTTGACCGACCACACAATAACAGATCGTCATCTTCACAATAATTTTCATACTTTAAAATTGTTTGATTTAAATTTCAATGCATTTTTGAACATATATTGTGTTTTTGGGCCGCTATTGGGCCTTTAAGTAATTATTTTACCAAATTTTGATTCACAGTTTTATTTTTTCTGCTTATGTTCTATAATTCACCATCGGTACCATTGTGATTCTTAGAAAAGCTATTTCATGGAAAGGGGAACCTTCCATCTAGTAAAAAGTTACAGAGAAATTGCCAAATTCGAAACCTAATAAATCATTTAACACTTTACGAAATTTTCTAAATTCTTTTCTACAAGTTATAACTGATAAATTTTCTATTCTCTTTACTTTTGTCGGCGAAAAAAATAATTATTTTGTCTTCTCGTCAATCATTTATTCGTTTTTCTGAGCCTCTCGTTCTCTTAAATCTTTACCTAATGACAAAATTTTGGTCTTGTTTAACTCTTTACCAAACAACAAAAGTTTAGACAAGTCCAAAACGAAAGCATTTATAGACGAAAAAAAGGAATGTAACTCAAAAACTGAAATGTGCCTAAGAAAGGTTAGAAAACATTGTCTGAAAAGGAGAAAATGCTGGTTACCAGCATTTTCTCCTTTTTCGACAACGTTTTCAAAAGGCCTCTTTCTCAGGGTCGTTAAACCCGTGGTTGTGTAGTTAAGGGATGAATTGAAAAACAGTAGCACATAAAAATTTGAATTTTGATAAAATTATGGCTTTTATTTATGAAAAACCAGAAACAATTAGGGAAATGGAGAAAATGCTGAATACCATATTTTTTTTTTCTCTTTCCATGCTGGTTTTAAAGGCTTATTCCCTTGGCATTATTGGGTCGTAAAAAGAGGGATGGACTGGTAAAAAGTTAAGCCGAATATGTTCACCTTTTCACTGATACGGGCATTATGAGCATTTTTTTATCTGAACTGAACTGAACGGAACTGACATTTATTTTTTGACGTGTACAAGTTATACATTGTCACAGCACATTTACATACAATGAATTTAGTCACGTGTATAATGCATTAATCTGAAAAATACACAAATAGTAAAAAAAAAAATTGAAAACATAAAGAACGAAACATAAAACAAAACAAAAAAAACACCGAGTGGCAATGATAGATGTACATCTTGGTAAAGTTTCAGATCTGCTTCGAAATTGGATCGTTTGACAGAAAAATAGACAGCACAGAACGTGTTATCTGATCTAGGATCTACACTGTCCGATGCAGTAAATTTTTTCACCTTTCACAGATATGTACAACTAGATATGCTTTTGAGGACGGTGAAGATCAAGATCAGGCTGCATGGGAACTAAATCGTGTACTGCTTGATTTTAACTCACAGAGCGCTAAATCAATAAATGAATTTTTCGCAGTCAAAGAAAGTCCAAAACACTATAAGCTCAGGTTAGTTTGTCAGATTACACGTAAACAAAATTTAGCTCCAAGATTAGACCCCTCCTTCCATGATGTCTAATCTTGGATCTACAATACCCACAAAAGGCAGTTTGATCTTGAATTCTGCGGTTTGCAAAACGCTCAAACGGTAAACTATGACCTACGTTTCTTTTTTCTACAGTAATTTTTTTATATATAGCTGTGTGGGATTCATTTCATGTACTTAGCAGCAGAAGGGGTAATAAAAAAGTCAATTTTAAACAATACATAATTTGTTTTTACAGGAAATTTTGGCCCGATTTCATGAAAAAAAAAAAAACCTTAAGTCTCTTATTTTGCTTCAAACAGTTGCTGATTTTAGCTAGGTTCGTTATTTGAGATGCATTTCACATATACAAGTACAATGTATTAAAAGACTTTAGTAACGTTCTCAAATCCTGAGCTGACACAATGTTTCAGACCTAACCGAGGAAAATAAACGGACTTAACTTATTTAACAGACTTTAGACCATTATTTTGCTAAGTTGAGTCTGAAACATTGTGTCAACTCAGGATTTGAGAACGGTTACTAAAGTCTGTTAATGTTGGAGAAATGCGTCACAAATAGCCAACCCGACTTTATTTGGAAATGAGGCCGTTAGCGGATTTGAACGGAATAAGAGATTTAAGTTCTTTCGAGAGACCGGGTCCGCTGGACTTTCATCTTTTTTTTTTTAAGTAGTTAAGTAGTTATCTGCCCATGTTTCTGCTAGTAAACAATATCATGGGTGTCAAACACAGATCTTAATTCAGGAGAATCTTGTTTGCTATAACGTTTTTTTTTTATCAATCCCTGCATGTTCAACAAAGCACAGCGCAGCTCGACCTTCTCCTCTAGACACTGCTAATGTTCTTTACACTAACTACTTCCAATATCGAACCAAGGTTTATTTCCATTGTGTACTTGTGACAATAACAATACAATACCAATAATGATAATAAAAGGAAAAACTTCGTGAAGATAGCACCTTAATTGAAACATAACTGTATGATCATAGCTTGTACATGAATTGGGTCTTCCTTACATTAAAGCCCTTATTCCACTGCTAACCTCGTTACCAAACGACAAACTTCTTGACTTGAACAAATACAACGCACTTTGCAGACAGAAAATTGAAGGTGCCTAAACTGGTGGAATTGTCTTGAACAAGGTAAAAAAAACATTGTGGGAAAAGGAGAAAATGCTGGTAACCAGCATTTTCTCCTTTTCTCACAATGTTTTCAATTGTTTTCTTTCTCTATTGCGTCCAAAACAGGCTTCTTTGACAAAGGATTAAGTGATTGCCTCCTGAAACGACTTTGAAGCAAGCAACCTGAAAAAAGAACACCCTCATAAATATGGATAATCAATATGAATTAAAATTTAATACGTGAATAATTGTGTTTGAAAACAATGTGGTCAAAGGTGATACTGGCCAATTCCATAAAAATTTCCTTCTGCCGAGTCATTTTTTTTAAAAATGGTCTGTTGCAGGAGAAGGAAACGGCGTCCAAATGTAGATAATTACGTGTCAAAAAAGCGACCTTCCATCCTTTACTGAGTTTGATGTCGTTCATAGAAGATGCGTTAGTTTAGATAAATGAAATATAGGCGTATATAGATAATCAAGCACAATTGCAGAGAAGGAGAAACGATGAATGCACATTGAGAGCAAATGATCTGTTTAGCACAATGGTGCTAAAAGTCGCTGGTTTCAAGTATTCGATACCATATAGATACATTATGTAAGTTCGACTGTTTAACTTTGATCAATGAGTATGATTCCACTGCAAATGAACTCTTGTGCTGCACTTAGGTAGCGAAAGTTATAGACCCATAATCAGAATGGTCGTGTTTGAATAGCCTAATTTTGATCGACGACGTACGCAGCTATGCCGTCCATTGAAAGGAATCTGCCAACAAAAAGAAACTGGGTAATATTGCTGAAATACTTGTGGACATAACAGTACGTGGACATTACCGATAAACATTACATGTATTTTATTGAAAGGCATTATATTGATGAACCTGGGCCTTGTTGTTTGGTGTTTAACGCCACTTTCAAGAGTTTTTCATCTTTAGCCCATCTGTTCGTTTTCTTGTGTTTGACCAGACTCTTCAGATCCAAAATCTGACAGAGTAGAATGCAATATTTTAGTGATGTTTATAGAAATTATATGGCAATACCGTTTCATCGCACTTGCATTAAGGGGGCTTAATGCAAGTCATCACATTGCGGTACAATGTATCAGCAATGATTTAATTGTGAAGTTTTGTATCTAAATACAGGAAATACCTCCTTTGGTTTCTGGAAAAAATATGAACTATGATCGGTTAACGTATCGAAGTCTTAGTTATTCCACTATATTGATAATTTGGCGCCATCTCTTTGTTTCTCTCGAATCCCACCTTCTAAGATTTTGTTGTGTATTAGGTAACTCTAAGCATTCCTGGGACAACATATAATGTTTTAGCGGACAAGATCAGAATTGAGCAGTCTGATAATTCATCCACATCGAATGATATATAATATATTCTTGACACGGCAAAACAGTCACGATATTGCTCAAGGTTTATCTTTTTTTAGTTTAAACATATTTAATTTACATCGATTGAGAAACAAGCTCTCGCAACTTATACTCTCGATTCTGCTTCCCAGATACCACACCAGTACTCGCACCAAATATGTTGGCCAATGAACAGTCCCAAAGTTGACACTCGCTGCCGGAAATCGAACCCGGGACCTTAAGGTTGCGAGTCCGACGTTTTGCCTCACGACGACGATCACCAACTCAACTGACTGAAAATATTGAGCCATGCTCTGTGAAAAGGAGTTTAACCCTTTCCCAAACAAGCCCTGGTTTTCACGTGTCTGCAGTACAAGTCTTTTGAAAACACTGTGGGGAAAAGGAGAAATTGCTCGTAACGAGCAATTTTTCCTTTTCGCACAGTGTTTTCTACCCATTTTGAGACCTTTCTGCCATTTTCATCAAATTTAAAATTGTCGTCTGCGAACTCTTTCAATTCGGACCTGTCCAAAATTTGTCGTTTGGGAAAGGGTTAATGCGTCTGCAAAAAGTATAAACGCCTGTCAGTCTGCGCAGTCTGCGTGGGTTGTCATGGGTCAAAGGTTTTTGCTAATTGTCAATGTTCTGCATACCCAAGGACAATTCTACACTGGCGTAGATCATGTGAACCCAGCTGTTCTTGTAGAATAGTCGAGTATAACAAGGTTACATTGCTTCCTCAACTCTAAATTCATAACCTTGTTTTAGACTAGAAGCTACTGAACCTTTCACAGATAAAAGATAAAGCCATATAAAGATAAATGCTTATCTAATTAGTTACAGTATGGAACACTCTCCTTCCTTCCTAGACCTCTCTCTTCTGCACTTTGGTCAAAGCGTCAGGACACATTGCTTGAAAACGGCGGTAACAGATATTGTTCTAGGGATTCAGGTTTTCAGTAATGGGCCTGTTCCATATGGCCATTTTACGACCCTAATTTGAGCCGCGTTCTGGTAAAAGGGGGGCTAAATGCATCTCCGTGGTGCATGGTACCGAGCGAGTCATCACAGTAATTGTGGATCCATAATATCCAGTTTTTCTAACAACGAATGAACCACGAAATACACTAGTCCTTTGACATGCAGAAAATCATCAATAGAAAAAAGTTTCGCGGACTTTTTGCAGATACATTAAGCGCCCTTTTCACTGAGCATGGCTCTTTATTTTTTTTTTTTATTTTTTTTTTGGCAGACGGAGTCATACTGTATTTCTTCTGGCTATTGGCGGTACCAAGAACAACACGTGTATAAAAAGGCCTAAAAGCGTAAGCATGAGGTGCGTCACTATTCAACCCAGCTTAGATAACATCGAAGGCTTTAGCACCGTCTCCCTAAGTTTGATCAATAGATGAAATGCCTGAAAACATTGTGAATTACGTCTATCGAACTCTAGTATGGGTCCTATAAAAGACCAAATTATGCCCGCCGCCTCATCATAACCTTCGCTGTTCCTTAACCGTCGACATTGCTTGAATTAAAATTGAGCCATACTCTGGCAAAAGGAGGATTGATGCATCTCCGTAATACATTGTACCAAGCAAGACATCACGTAATTAGGGATCCACAAAATCCACTTTGTCTAATAGCCGACGGAATCATGAGGTACACTGGGCCTTGGACATGTAGAACATTGACCAATAGCAAAAATGTTTCGATTTAGGTCAGCTTGCGCGGACTGTGCATGCTGACATAGGTCAATACTTTTAAGATACATTAAGCCCACTTTTCACAGAGCAAGGCTCGGTTATATTGCGATTGCGGTCATTATCATCTTGGAGAACTGTGAACAGTACTAGAAGCGGTCACATTTCGTTTTATGCCAGCTAAGAGATGATGGGCTGCTACTGGCAAGGGCAAGGGAAGTGCAGCAGAAGCCAGGGCCGATCGAGCACAGAAGTATCCAACTCTGTCTCCGAGAGAAAAGTTTTCAGATTCAGATGTTCCAGAAGAGGCACACCATTCTAAGCTCATATTGATTTACATGGCCGTTGACGCCCGATGTCGATTTGATAGCCTGACTAATTTCGTTTTCGATAGGTGGGTGCCATGCTCTATATACTCTACTGAATAATTCTTGGACCAACTCTGAGAAGGATATCATCAAATGCATCCGTATGAAGTTGCACAACAGAAGAAACGGTGATGTTCAGCTGGTCGTAAAAACAAAAGTGGCCCATTCTCATGGGTCCAAGTCATGGCCGAGATAAAACCATAAACCTATGATGTGGCTGCATTCAACACATTGTCTAGTGGGCCTATATATTGCTATGCCTCATTTTTTTAAGGGAGTCTTAATGAATGTCACCATGGCCCGTATTCATCAACCACTCTTAGTCTAGTTCTCAAAAACAACACCTGAATTTCAAAGGATCGTAATTGCTGATCGACTAAAACAAATGGTTAAGCCAATCAGAAACTGCATTACTGTATTTAGGATTAGTCTAATAACGCTTTCTGGAACGGTTGGTGAGTATGGGCCATGGATTGCCATGTTTTGTGGTATCAGAAACATTATCAGGAATGTCATCACACTAGGATGCAGGGGAAGCAGAATACGATCTAAGACTAGATTCACATCATCTGCAGTCTGATACTGTTCTACACTCTCCTTCGTTTAGCATGTCGTTTAGCATGTCCTGATGGAAGTAACAGAGAGGTATTCGCTATATAACGTGTCGAACAAAGAGCTGGAAAATGTGCCAAAGCTAATTATTTCGTTGTTGTTTAAATGAGCCAGGAGTGTGAAATGTTTGCCTCATATTTCAGAAACAGCTGTCTTAATCAATTTTTGCATTATTCTAATTCATCATGCTGTATTTCAAATATGCAAAGTAATGATATTGGATTGGGGGGGGGGTCCCACCTGCAGATGACTTGTTTTAGGTCCACTTTTTACATAATTGTGGAAGTAGGAAAGAAATACTCGTATGTCACAGACATTGTGCTGGAAGTAGACTAGGATCAGTCTGCACTTCGGTAAAGTCTAATCTCCGTAATACGAAATTTCAAAATCTGTTAATAGATTCTATGAAAGTGCTTGCTCTATCACATTAGTCCAAGGTAAAAGTTATGACCTCACGGTCGTGTCACGTGATACGCTCATTTCTATGACGAAGTCGGTTATCAGACAAAAATCTTTGTCTACTATAAATCAACCCTTTTAATACCAAAACACTACGATCGTTACGATTGCGAACAATGTAGATCAAAATCAGGCTGCAAAGGACATGATTTCTGTTCTTTAATAAAATTGTACATTTTCCGTTATTTTGTAGCATATTTCAGCAAATTATTGCAATTTCTGATGGTTTTTGCTTCAGTACAATAAAAAAAAAAAAAGCGTATTTCATTAATCTGGCACTCAAAGCGTAAACATTCTTTCAAGTGAGCCATGCACTTTCAAAATAGGGATCAATGCATCTGCGAAAGGTATCGACCAGGTCAGCTTGCGCAGGGTGACCTGGGCCGAAAATTTTCGCTATTGGTAAATTTTCTGTACGTTCAAGGACCAATCTACCGCATTATTCAGTTGGTTGTTAAAAAAAGTGGCTATTATGGATCCAAAGTATGTGAAAGCTTGATTGGTATCATGCATCACGGAGATACATTAAGTCCCCTTTAGCCCGAGCACGACTCAAGTATTTTATTGGCTTATTTGTGATAGTCAAAGCTGGTGCCAGACAAAGAAGCCTACAAAGCTGTACTAAGTTTATTTTTTACGTGTTCTTGTTGGATTTGTGTCAAAGTGTATCAACTGCCGGTGTCTGTAATGGAGGAATATATAAATTTATGAACGAAGCATAGGATATTCACCGATTTCTCAGAATTTTACTGAACTGATGAACTGAGATAATTGATGCAACAAATCATGTTTCTAGAATTCACTTATTAATTTTCACTTTTCCCATAACGGCTTGATTATAGATTTGTTCAAATTAAAAGCATTTAGTTACCAGCATTTTGTTTCCCCACAAAGTTTTCAAAAGCCTTCTTCCTCAGGGTCATAAATATACGGGATTGTTTGGTAACGGGATTTGGGGGAACCCCTTACCAGACGACAAAGTGATAGACTTATCCAAATTGCAAGCATTTGCAGACGACAATTTAAATGCTGTTCAAATTACGGAATTAAGCTTTAAGATATGGTAGAAATCATTGTGGGAAAAGGAGAAAATACTGGTTTCTACTATTTTCTCCTTTTCCCACAATGTTTTCCTCAGGGTCGTTAACCCCTAGGCTGCTAAGAGCGACTCAAGGACCTTTTGTGGACAGTGTAGATCAAGATCAGACTGCACAGAACGTGCAGTCTGATCTTGGATCTAAACTGTCCGATAAGGATTTATCTTTCCCCCAAACAATACCTTTAAAACAGCATTTTTTTTTTTATTATTATTATTATCCGCTTGAAAGTTTCATTTCATTAATTTAGCAGGATAAGGGCTACAACTCGGGACTGTGTGGTAAACGGTTAAGATTACAGATATAAACTGCTTCTTCAAAGAAAAGCAAGTGGCATATATAAAAAAAGGCTTGTGAACATCAATACCAGTTTGATTATGAAAAACTGTCTGCAAACGAAGTTTATTGCATTTGCATATTTTTCTCAATCAGAGATATAACATTTTCTCATTTGTCATCCTGATCTGTGGAACAGTTTCATCCAAGATTTATGAAAGAAATGCGATAGCTTCAGTGAAAAATGTCTGTCCGATAAAATAATGTTTTGTCTGTTAAAAAAATGAGGCAGACTATATTAAAAGTTATGAATGATCAGAAACAATCAAGATTCAATGCACGAATACAAAAAAAAAAACATCGTGTCGAAAGAAAAGATTGTAAAAAAAAGGAGAAATTAAATTTAATATATATTACGTGGGTATGAATAAAGTCATCTAAATAAATTTGAGCCGTGCTCTCAAAAAAGGGGGGTTAATGCATCTCCGTGCATTATACCATACAAGTCATTACAAAGTATGGATCAACAAATGGAATTTGTCTTACAGTGGATTGATTCATGAGGTAGACTGGTCCTTGGACGTGCGGTAAATTTACCAAAAGTATTAAGTTGGCAGGCCCACCCTGGGCGATACTTTTGCAGATATATTAAATCCCCTTTTCACAGAGCACGGTATTTGAAAAGTGGAAAAAGGCACTCGAGAAGAAACTAGTGTAGACCTTGTGAGTAGAAAACTGTCGCGGTAAAGAACTCTGCAAAACTCAGGGTGTTAACCCCAAACTGTTTAATAACTTTGAAGAAACTTTCAAGCCGATAGTAAATACCTGAAGTTGGCTCTTTCAAAGTTATTTTTTGGGGGAAAAAATATCTCCTTATTGGACAGTGTATATCCCAGATCAGACTTCCTATTCCTGATCTTTATCTACATTATCCGCAAAAGGCCATTGAGTCGCACTTAGCAGCCTAAGAAATCGTAAAAATTACTATTTATCGACAGAAAGGGATCACATAATTATGGATCCATAATATCCACTTTGTTTAACAACCGACGGAATCATGAGGTAGACTGGTCCTTTGCCATGCAGAAACTGGCCAATAGCGACATGTTTCGGCCCAGGTCAGCCTGTTCAGACTGACCAGGGTCAATAATTTTCATAGATGCATCAAGTCCCATTTTCACAGAGCATGTTTCAAATATAATGTATATCTGTATAATGGCAGGTGACATTTTTGTAGAAATCTCTTTGTCACTAAATGTGTTTTAACCCTCTACCACACAATCCTGAGTATTTTTACGACCTTTAATAATGAGGCTTTTGAAAACATTGTGCGATCAGGAGAAAATGCTTGTAACAAACTATACTTGGGTTTTTACTTTCGGCTTAAAAAGTTTATTTAGCAGCTAAAGTGTTAAGATGTCCACCTCTCTCGTCTTGCGCTAAAACAGTCTTTAAATCTGGTAATATAAACCGGGAAAAGAAACAGTCTGAAAATATTATATGAGCAAAGCTCTGTAATGAAGGGGCTTAAAGCATCTGCGAAAAAGTATCTCCCCATTTCAGCATTGTTATTGGTCAATTTTCTGCATCTCCAAGTGCCAGTCAACCTCATGATTCAGTCGATTGTTAAACAAAATGGACTTTAAGGGAGGGGGGGTCTGTAATTATGTGATGTCTTGCTTGGTATATTGCACCAAAAGAGATGCATTAAGCCCCACCCCCTTTTTTCCAGAGCACGGCTCATGCATAAAACCTGGTGACAGATTATTTCTGAAAACACAGAGGTTTCCTGATTGTAGGAAACAAATTGGATTAACTCCGTCGATTTATGAGTAACTCACTAAATTTAGTCTATGCGGACGTCAACTTCAATGATAATATTGTCACAGTGTGGGAAAGTTGTATGACATGGCTTGTCACATCAGTATCGTATCATGTAATTCAGCACCAGTTTCCTGATACATGAAATGCGAAAGAAAAATGTCAGCGGAAACACTGGATGACGTCTTCTACAAAAACCTTCAACATTGATCTGTTTGTAAGATGCTTCAGCCAATCAGATCGCCAGTTTTAACGCTTAGGCTGCTAAGCGCGACGCAAGGACCTTTTGCTGACAATGGAGATCAAGATAAGACTGCACAGAACGTGCAGTCTGACCTTTGATCTGCACTGTCCGGTAAGGAGATGTCTTTTCAAAAAAATACCTTTGAAATAGCAAAATTTTTTTGTTATCGGCTTGAAAGTTTCATTTCAATTATTTAGCAGGGCAAAGATTAAAATTAACCCCTAATCTTCTCGATAAATAAAATGAAAATTTCCGAGCAACACAAAAAACTCTAACGTTTTCGCCTGAAAATCTCACTGAAGCGCACAGTATAGATCAAAGACCAGACTGCACTGTCTGTGCATAGAACTTAATTACTTATCAGCCTTGAAGAGATAATCAGCTCTTTCCTGTTCGCCTCCTCTCAACAACAGAGAAATCGGAAATGATTGATTGTAAGTAGTATAGGAGGGTAGACCTCGGACAGTGTCCGAAGTCTACCCTCCCTGAGTGCCATTTTGTCCGAGGTCTACCCTCCCTGAGTGCCATTTTGTCCGAGGTCTACCCTCCCTGGGAGGCAAAAGACCGGTCAAAATGTCAAACCGGAAGTAGATGTCCGCCATCTTTGACGCGGCTGGGGGTCCTTTTTAACCATGGTCTGTGAAAAGGGGTCTTAATGCATCTGCGTGCACGCGCGCACGGATCGTAATGATATGGTTCGGCAGAGACTATCGTTGGACTTAGTCTTTTTTCTTCATCGGAGATAGATGTTCACCATCTTTGACGCGGCAGGGATCCTTTTTTTTTAACCATGGTCTGTGAAAAGGGGACTTAATGCATCTGTGCGCACGGGTCGTAATGATATGGTTCAGCAGAGACTATCGTTGGACTTACTCTCAAAAGACCGGTCAAATTGTCAAAATGGCTGTAGATGTTCACCATTTTTTGACGCGGCAGGGATCCCTTTTTTTTTAACCATGGTCTGTGAAAAGGGGACTTAATGCATCTACACGCACGTGCGCACGGGTCGTAATGACATGGTTCAGGCAGACACTATCGTTTGACTTAGGCTTTTCTCTGTCATCGTTGGACTTAGTCTTTTTTCCCGTCTTCGTTCGCCTCAATCTTTCTCTATCACCGTTGGACTTAGGCTTTTTTCTCTGTCATCGTTGGACTTAGTCTTTTTTCTCCGTCTTCGTTCGCCTCAGGCTTTCTCTAGCACCGTTGAACTTAGTCTTTTTTCCACGATATGGACTATATTCCCTACTTACGCTGGGTCAGGCAGAGAGTATCGTTGGACTTAGTCTTTTTTTCGTCTTTATTCGCCTCAATCTTTCTCTATCACCGTGTTGGACTTAGGCTTTTTCTCTGTCATCGTTGGACTTAGTCTTTTTTTGGAGGGTTGTTCTTTCTCTCTATTACCGTCGGACTTAGTCTTTTTTCCACGATATGGGTTATTTTCCCTCCTCATGCTGGTTCAGGCAGAGATCATTGTTGGACTTAGTCTTTTTTCCCATCTTTTGTTCGTCTATCTTTCTCTACCACCGTTGGACTTAGTCTTTTTTCCCATCTTTTGTTCGTCTATCTTTCTCTACTACCGTTGGACTTAGTCTTTTTTCTCCGTCTTTGTTCGTCTTAACCTTTCTCTATCACCGTTGGACTTAGTCTTTTTGTTCACCATTTTTTGACGCGGCAGGGATCCTTTTTTTCAACAATGATCTGTGAAAAGGGGACTTAATGCATCTACACGCAAGTGTGCACGGGTCGTAATGACATGGTTCAGGCAGACACTATCGTTTGACTTAGGCTTTTTCTCTGTCATTGTTGGACTTAGTCTTTTTTCCGTCTTCGTTCACCTCAGGCTTTCTCTATCACCGTCGGACTTAGTCTTTTTTCCACGGTATGGATTATATCCCCTTCTCATACTGGTTCAGGTAGAGAGCATCGTTGAACTTAGTCTTTTTTTCTCCGTCTTTATTCGTCTCAATCTTTCTCTATCACCGTTGGACTTAGTCTTTTCTTTGGCTCATAGCAATATGATCTTTAGACATTACCTAACTATATGATCTGAGTGTGGGTTTTTTCTGACATTTCCCGGAAATCAGTTCGTCTAGACTTACCCGATCTTAGATTTATTCGTCCCTAGTTTTATTCGTCCCTATTTTTTAATCTGCAAAAAACTTTTTTAAATTGTAAAAATTTTTTATCCGAAATTTTTTCTATGATAAAAAATTTTTAAGCGTAAAAGTTTTTTCTATTGCTAAAATTTTCTCTGTAAGATTTTTTGAAAAAATTTTTCTCTGCAAGATTTTTTTATTTGAAAAATTTTTTTTCTGTCGATAAAAAAAGTTTTTTCTATTGCTAAAAAAGTTTTTCTCTCTGCAAGATTTTTTTAAAATTGAAAAATTAGCTGTTCCATATTTGATTTTTCTCGTCTTGGTATACTTTATAATTTATTTGCACTACTCGAGAAACGAGAGATGAATGATTATAGGAAAAGTTCACTGGATTTTTATAGCTTAGTGGAGGGATTGACCTGCTTTTGTCTTTGAATTAAGAGTACGAACGGTAGGTGAGCATGTAGATAGAATATAACGTACTGTAAAAATTCATTCACATAGAATGTTATGATCTATCTACAATTTCCAAGACTGATCTTTTTTGAAGAAATGATTGAATAAAAATGCTTTCATCGTTATTTGTCATTTTATTATTAATCCTTAAAGAGAAAAGTAAAGAAATCATGGAGGTGGATGTACAAGCTATTTTATTTCAACATCCTTGTAATATTTTCATCACAGGTCCGAGTAGTTGTGGAAAGACAGTCTTTGTTCATAAATTAATTGACTATCGCGAAAATTTGTTCAATATCGTTCCTGAAAGAGTTGTCTGGTGTTATAAAGAATGGCAGTATGCTTACAATCTTATGCAGGAGAAATTCAATTCGCAGTTTGAATTAATAAAATTCGTGGAAGGAATTCCTGACGATGAAAACGAGCTTGTCAGCGATGTATCTATTCCGCATTTAATCGTCTTTGATGATATGTTGGGTGAAAAAGATGAGGAAAAAATTAAACTTTGGTTTACAAGAAAAGGACATCACCGTAATGCAAGCGTGATTTACATCACACAAAATATGTTTCAGCAATCAAAATCGAGTCGAACCATCAGTCTTAATTCCAGATATATGATTTTATTTCGAAATGAACGAGATAAGAATCAGATTAAAACACTAGCTCACCAAATGCAAGCCCCACATTTGTTACCTGCTTATGAAGATGCTACATCGGTGGATCATGGATATCTTGTCATCGATTTCCATTCACGAACAAATAAAGAATTAAGACTGCGAACAGATATATTTCATCGTTATGAAGAAGACGAAAGAGGTCCAACCGTTTATACCCCTACTTAATCGTTATAATGTTTTTTAAAAATAAAAATGACTTCATTTTAATTTATATTGTCATTCTATCAATAGACGACAGTGAGTAAACATGGCTTTACCAGCCACGTCAACTTCAATTTTAGCTGCTTTGCGAAATTTAAGTCAACAAACCAATAGATATGAAAGAGAAACTGTGTTAAAAGCAGGATTAAAAGAAATTTTAAAATGGTTTACGCTGGCAGCACAAAACATCATTGAAGATAAAATCAAATTACCAAAACAAACCACCACATATATGACAAAACATAGAGCAGATATCGAGCAGTTAGCAGATCCGAATATTGATGAGGAAATTAAACGTAGAATTATTTTAAAACCTGGAGGTGGTGGATTTCTAGGTGGTGTTATTATCAGAAGTTTACTGAGATGGGATGGAACAAAAACCGTTAGGAAATTTGGGGATGAAAGGCAACCTCGACAACGTGCTCCGCGAAAGAGGAAATCTCCAAAGAAGAAAAAATCTCCAAGGAAGAAAAAATCTCCAAAGAAGAAAAAATCTCCAAAGAAGAGAAATCTCCCGAAAACACATGCAAGAACTATCACCTCACCACCTATAATTGATGCAAGAACTACTACCTCATCACCTATAATTGATGAAAGAGCTATCACCCCACCTCCCATGATTGATGCAAGAACTCCCACCCCACCACCTATGATTGATGAAAGATTTGTTACTATGCGAAGGCCTGTAGGAAGTAGCATTTCAGAACATCAACGCTATCCAAAATCTAGAGAGGAAATACTTGGTAAAAGAATGCGGAATTACCAAAGAAAGTATTCAAGATTTATATTACCAGGCAAAAAAATAGCGTTTCAAAGAATTCCATCCGTCGCTTGGTCTCCAAATACATTGGCTAAACATAAAAAAGGATTAAGAAAATATAGACGGATGATAGAAGATATGCTGCGATATAACCTCGGCACAGGAAGATATAAACTTGACGAAAAAAATCAGATGCTTGACCTTGGGAAAGGAAGATCCATTCCCGTGGATTCGTCCATGGCTACCGCTGATACATTGGTTGATGCTCTCTATTCACAGTTTTCTTAAAAAGTAATTCTGACTGTAAAAGACAGTATGTTAAAAAGTTTTCTTTTGTAAAAAAAGACAGTATGATAAAAACATCAGGTATAAATGATAGTGGCATAGAACTTTTATTTTCATTTGATGTGAAATAGTGATGAAGTCAACATGAAGAAAACACCTCTGATAAAAAAACACGGCTCGATGGTTATGGCCATGATACAGGCTACACCAAAAATACGTAAAAAGCTTGTCAAAGATTCACCCTCAGAAGCGATAAGGTGTATATCGGAATGCTGTCATAATGTTTTAAAAGGCAATGTACATTTATCACCAGATCAGAAGAAGAAGTTGTATTCAAGCCGACAACATCTCAGACGTTTAGCTTCAAAATCGGTCTCTGTAAAAGATAAAAAACAAATTTTAAATCAAAAAGGTGGATTTCTTTCATTGCTTGCACCTGCATTATTACCTTTGTTAGGAAAAGCCGTTATCGGAGGAATAGGAGGAGCTCTAAAAGCCTTGTAGATAAAAAATTTTCAATGAAAAAAATCTTATAGATAAAAATCTTGTAGATAAAAAACCTTATAAATAAAAAATCATGTCTGTTAGAAAAATGGTAATCGTACCTTACCAGGTCTTAGAAAATATGAAACGATGGAAAGCCGAACAAGCTCAAAAACCTCGTTTACCACCTAATCCACAAGTTGCAGATGCATCACATCTTCGGCAAGATATGAGTCAAATTTTACAAAGTACCGATCTGTCAGAAACAGAAAAGGCTCAAAGATATGGTGAAACCTTGATTAAGTTACAAAATTCGCTCCAGAAAACAAAACCAACTTCGATTAATTTTCTTCCAAAAACTGATGATGGTGTGCAGGAATCAGTATCTGTTGGACTGCAATCTGTTGTCTTGTATGATCGAATTTTGCAAAGTGTGCGAAAAACCATGAAAAGAAAAGCTGAGTTACTTTTGAGTATGATAAAAGACAACGATAATTTAACTTGGGACGAACAAGGGGTGGTGTCATATAAAGGTACACGCATTCATGGTTCCAATATCACTGATCTTGTCAATGATGCGATACGTCAAAGAAAAGGCATCGAGCCCAGAGGATGGAAAACATTTTCAAAGGCATTACATGAAAGTAATATACTTCAAGAAGTTATTGGTAATTTGAACAGATGGAAATGGATACAAAAAGTCCATGATAAATCACCGAGTAAATCACTGAGCGAAGATGAAGATTCCCATGCAGAATCCTATGGAGATTCCGATTACTTATTTCACACACCAAAAAGCGTACAAAAAAGTACTAAGTTAACTCCTTTAAAAAGAAGTATGAAAAGAATAAAAGAAAAATCTCCATACATGAAACCTGAAGAAAGAGAACGATTGAAGCAATTCTATGTTAAAGAACTGCTAACTCCTCCAAAGTCTATAAAAAAGACTCCAAGCCGTAAAACACTTCAGTCATGGGAGGCATGGTAAAGTCAAAACTTGATTACGTGTTAAGAAAGTTGTTTTATGATCCTAAAAGTACTGTTGCATTTAGTGGAGTAAAGCAATTGTATCACGCTGCGAAATCTGTTTTGAAAGGAATAAGATACAAAGATGTTCAAGAATGGTTACAGGGTGAATCCACCTACACCTTACACAAACCGATTCGTCGTCGTTTCAAAAGACGAAAAACTATTGTAGGTGATATAGATTATCAATGGCAGGCTGATTTGGCTAACATGCAACATTTAGCAAAACAAAATGATAACAAGAAATATTTACTTTGTGTGATTGATGTGTTTTCGAGATTTTCATGGGTTATCCCTATTCCAGACAAAACGGGTAAAACTTTGATCAAAGCATTTCAATCTATCGTTCAGAAATCAAAACGTAAACCTTTGGCGCTTCAAACAGACAAAGGTTCGGAATTTAAAAACAAATCGTTTCAAGACTACTTGAAAAAGAATCAGATTCATTTTTTCACCACTGAAAACCCAGAGACAAAAGCAAGTATTGTTGAAAGATTTCAACGAACTTTGAAAACGAGAATGTGGAAATACTTTACGTACAAGAAAACAAGACGATACATTGGCGTGTTGAATTCTTTAGTTAAGAATTACAATCATACTTTTCACAGAAGTATAAAAACATCTCCTGTAATGGTAACAAAATCCAATGAGGCAGAGATTTCAAGAAATCTGTATCCTCAATTATCGACAAATGTAATGACAAAAAAGCCGAAATTCAAAATTGGAGATCATGTTCGAATCAATAAAACAAAACGTACATTTGATAAGGGCTATTTACCGAATTGGACGCAAGAAATATTTGAAATCAGTCATGTCAACAAAACATTTTCGCCTATTACCTATAAAGTAAAAGATCTACTGGGAGAACAGATTTTAGGAACTTATTATGAATATGAACTTCAATTAATAAAAGATGATGATATTTATGAGATTGACTCAGTTCTTGATAGACGCACAAGACGTAAGGGTAAAAAATTAATCAAAGAAATAAAAGTCAATTGGAAAGGCTATCCAAAAAAATTTCAAAGTTGGATACCAGAATCCTATTTGGTGTAATCCTATTTTAGTGTTTTGAAAACATCTTTTCTTATAAAAGAAATCATATAACTTAAGAAAAAGTTATAAAAAGTCAGTACATTCATAATGAATCCACAGTCAAACATTGAGTGTGGAACAGAAAAGTCTGGAATAGAAGAAAAGTTCGGAATAGAAAACTTCGATAGCAGTAGTAGTAGTAGTATCAGTAAGAACTACAATTGCTGTGGAAATCGTGTCCCAAAGAATCAGTTTACCTATATTTCACAGATTTTAGTCATTTATGCAATTATTGCAACCTCAATAGTACATTTAAGTATTCAAAGTCAAGATCGTGAATTGTGGCTGATCCTGTTAAGCAGCTCAGTTGGATATATTCTTCCATCACCAGGGTTAAAATTCAGCAGATCAGAACAAAAGCAGTCAGGGTGGCTTGATAGTAAAAAATGAATTCGTTTTATCTCACTCTACCCAGCGATAGTTCCATGGACCTTTATCCGAACAACACCCAATGTTGTTTTAAGGTTCATTTACCAAAGACAGTTCATATTGACAAGGAAACTTGGGAAGTCGCACTAGTTCAACTTATTACTCCCTCTCAGTTCTTAAACATAAGTGCAGAAGAAGCAGAGTTCGATCTTACAACAACGGATAACGAATTAGTCAAATTAATATCACAGATAGACAAAAGAGGAGATAATATACAAATAATTCCATTAAGACGAAATAGTGGAAATGATATAATAAAATGGGCAATTCGATTTTCCTTTCCAGCCGGGAGTTACGCTTCACCTGAACATCTTATAGAGACGATCAATGATGTGATTCAATCCACTACAGGTCCTGCTCTTCGTAAGAATTCGTCGGGTGTGTTCATTACTTATTCATCTTCAACCAAACGTCCGAAAATTATATTTAATAATATTATAAAAACAGGGGTCAAATTACATCCATCCCTGTTTTTAAAACTGGGTGGATCACCAGAATTCAAACATGATACATTTTTTCAGGGTAAAAATATTTTCAATTACTTTAAATATAATCCAAACATTGATGCTGGCTACAATCATCTGTATATTTATTCAGATATTGCTGAACACACTATAGTGGATGATACACTTGCTCCAATACTTCGTGTTCTGCCTTTCAAAACATCCGATTTGATTGAAAATGGTTATGGTTCTCAACATACCAATCATGAAATTACAATACCGCATTATATTCCCGTTTCGAAATCCGATTTCGATCATATTCACATTCAAATAACAGGGGATTTAGGTATACCGGTTCATTTCATTACTGGTAAGACAATAGTGAAGTTACATTTCAGACAACGTTCAACTGACAATCATTGAAAATCATTTAAAAAATGCTACCAGTTTATCGTGGTGTAAAACATCAGTATGGCTATGAGTTAGGTTCGCTATTTAAATCGGCAATTAAAGTAGTGACTCCATTGCTTAAACCGTTGATTAAATCTGGTTTTAATGCCGTGAAAAAAGAAGGAATCAAACAAGGAATAGGTGTAGTAGAAGATATCCTGTTACGTGGCGAAAACCCCAAAAAAGTTGTAATTTCAAGGGGAAAACAAGCCATTCATGATCTAGCAGAAAAGCATGATCTACCAGGGATAAATAAAAGAAAATCACGAAAACCACGTCATTCCCCCTACCGCCTTCATAGTGGTAAGATCATAAGACAAAGAGACAAACGACTCTTGATATATTTGATTAATATAATTGATTCATATATTGAATTCATCTACTTGAATTATATACAAAATGATGCAAAGTGGGTCCTGTGAATGCAGTAAGTCAGAACTCGATGTTCTTTCTGTACCACCTACAATGACAACGATGCAAGAAAGTCAATGGATTGAACATTTTCCAATATCGTCTTTGGCAAACAATGCACCGATAGAATTCATCATACCACCTCAAACTGAACATTGGACAGATTTGTCACAATCGTATTTGTATGTCAGATACAAAGTCGTTCAAGCTGGCGGTGCTAATTTAGATGTCAATGCAAATGTGGCCCCTGTAAACAACTTCCTACACAGTTTGTTTAGCAGTGTCGATTTGTATCTAAATAATAAACTAATCACCAGCAATTCAGACACCTATCCATACAGAGCATATATCGAAAATCTTATGTCATATAATTCTGACAGCAAGACTACGCATTTGAAAGCTGGTGATCTTTGGATTGAAGACACCTCTGGTCATTTCAATTCACTCAACCATGATGGAGCTAATGAGGGTTTAAAAGATAGAATGAATGAAATTGAACGAAGTAGAACCGCCGAACTTTTTGGACGCTTGCATCTTGATCTGTTTCAACAAGAAAAATATTTACCTAATGGTATTGAAATCAGACTTAGATTAAACAGGTCTTCGCTAAACTTTTGTCTCACAGGAGGTGGTGGTGCACCAGATCCAAAAATTGTACTGGAAACAGTCAGTCTTCATGTGCGAAATGTCGAATTGTTGCCTGTTGTTGCAAATGATCTAAATCATGTTATTGCTCAGCAAAACATGAAAATTCCTATTCGCAGGGTTGAAGTAAAAACTTTTACCATTTCTACAGGCCTTCAGTCTAAAGTTGAAGATCATCTGTTTCAAGGACAACTTCCAAAACGCATTTTCATTGCAATGGTAGCAAATACTGATTATAATGGGGCTTATGACAGAAATCCATTTTTCTTTCAACATTTTAATCTGTCAAAAATTGATGTATCATGTAATGGTCACAGTATTCATAACAGACCCTTTGAACCTAACTTTGAAGCAGGATTGTATTTGAAATCTTTTCTATCATTGTATCAGGCTAACTCATCTTTAGCACTTAATAAATCATTTAATATTGGTAAAGAAGCCTATGTTGGTGGATACTGTTTGTGGGGATACGATTTGACAGCGGATCAAGGCAGTGAAGAAGGACAACTTCATCCTATAAAAACTGGAAATCTTCGAATTGAACTTCAGTTTGCTCAAGCTCTGGCAGCAGCTATCAATGTTATTGTCTTTGCTGAATTTGACAATCAGATTGAAATCAACAGTTTGAGAGAAGTTATCACAGATTATTAATCCTGGAAAAAATCAACAGAAACTCTCTGATCAAAAGATAGCTTTCACAAAAAACAGTCCTTTTCAGGACTAAGGTATATAATATCGAAAACGACAGTTCTTTTCAGAACTATTGAAAAAACAGTCCTTTTCAGGACTATCTACAGGACTAAAGAACTGAAAAAAACAATGTTGGGACTCAGATTTGCTATAACACTTAGAGAAGAAGCAGAAAAAGTGAAATATTCCGTGTCGAAGTGTATCTCTACTCGGAAAAATGACATTCACAACAGCTTCGAAAAACATATGACTGAAAAATTAAAAAATCTTATTGTCAGTGAAGTTACCAACCAGTGTTACGGATGTCAAGTGGATCATCCCAGTCAAACACAGCATGAACTGTGTTTATTCAAGGATAGACAAGAACATACAGATATGTTCATAGAAAAAGCCACGATGGAATTAAATCCATACGAAATCATGGAAAAATGGTATCCTGAACTCATAGAAATGAAACTCAATGGAAGTGACTATGTGGAAGCCTACAGATTATGGCGAAATATAAAACAAAACATTTTATCTGAATTCACGGAGTCGTGGTTAAAATACTGGTGTGACAAAGTAAAACAATCCTGGGAAGAAAGTGATTAGAAAAAAATGTATACTTCTGAAATTCAATACATATTAGATCACGGAACATGGATAAAAAATCTACAGGCAAAAGTCTGTGCTAAAGACCAGCTACCTCGACAAAAACCCAATCATGTGAAAGCCTACATTGTGAACACAGAGAAATCAACCGGTCCAGGAGAACATTGGGTAGCCGTGATATTCAACAATAATGGTGATGTACTATACTTTGATCCCTACGGACTACCACCACTTGAGCCAGAAATCATTAACTTTTTAGACAATCATTCTTATTCGTGGAGATACAATCGACAAACTCTTCAGAGTCCACAGGGAAAAGTTTGCGGATTTTACTGTATCTTCGTATTGGATGCTGCTGCCAGAGGATACAACATACAGAAATATCTTCAACAGAAATTCCTCTCAACGGAACATCGACGAAACGATCGAGATGTAGTGTTATGGTTCAATCAGCAGTATGGAATTCTATTCGATAAAGCTCAGAGACTTTTTCCCCACAAATAGTATATAAATGTATAATAGTTCTTTTTATCTATGTGTTTGTTGTAAATATGTTCATTGCTCAGTTCATTGTTCAGTTCTGTTCAAATAAAAGTTATACTGTTTAAATGGTGTTTTTCATTCTTTTTTCCACAAAGATAATTTCTCCACAAAATATCAGTCTTGGAAAAAAATGTAGATAGATCATAACATTCTATGTGAATGAATTTTTACAGTGGGTTATGTTCTATCTACATGGTCTCGCCCACGTTCGTACTCTTAATTCCAAGACAAAAGTAGGTCAATCCCTCCACCAAGCTATAAAACCAGCAAATTTCTCTATATACCATTTCATTTCCACGATGGGTTTGTTCAGATTCTGCTGTGGACTATTTGGTAAAAGCCGAAGGAACGAGGAGAAGAGAAAACGTCAAAAGACAAAGACGTCGGCCGAGTTCTCTGCAAGACAAGGGCATAACCCCTATACCCAGAACCCAACAGCTAATTTCTACCCCGATCTTTGGGTTATGCCAACTGATGATCCAATCTTTGGGGAGTCTGTGATATTAACCAACCAATGAGGTGATGATGAGGAGGTTTAGAACCCTCTATCTTTCTCTGATTTTGGAATTAACTTGCTCGGATGATTAATTTAATTCCAATTCAGAGAATGGTAAAAAACAGCTCTTTTCAGAGCTAACATTCATCCCAGAAAGTCCTATCTTCGAGACTTGTCAATTTTACGACCGAGTACCATCCCAAGAGTTACATTCCAAGAGTTACATTCCAAACGATATACTCCAATTCGAATTAACTCAAAAAAAAGGTTAAGCCCAACACGATGGTTGTATGGTAAGGATTTATGCTATAAACCATCTCTGACCAACTCAGAAGATAGCGTATAGCATAAAGGTGTCAAATCTTGTCTGACTAATTCAATCAAATCGACAAATAGTGCTATACATCACCTCAGCTCTCAGATCTTATAGACAAGTTACAAAACAATACGATCTTTATCCCCTAAAGCTAGTTTTTTTAAAAAAAAGACTGAGTTCGTCAGACAAATATCTAAAGATCATACTGCTAGGAGCCAAAGAAAAGACTAAGTCCAACGGTGGTAGAGAAAGATAGACGAACAAAAGACGGGAAAAAAGACTAAGTCCAACAATGATCTCTGCCTGAACCAGCATGAGGAGGGGAAAATAACCCATATCGTGGAAAAAAAAAGACTAAGTCCAACGGTGATAGAGAAAGGTTAAGACGAACAAAGTCGGAAAAAAGACTAAGTTCAACGATGCTCTCTGCCTGAACCAGCGTGAGGAGGGAATATAGCCCATACCGTGGAAAAAAAAAAGACTAAGTCCAACGGTGATAGAGAAAGGTTAAGACGAACAAAGACGGAGAAAAAAGACTAAGTCCAATGATGATCTCTGTCTGAATCAGCATGAGGAGGGGAAAATAACCCATATCGTGGAAAAAAGACTAAGTCCGACGGTAATAGAGAGAAAGAACAACCCTCCAAAAAAAGACTAAGTCCAACGATGACAGAGAAAAAGCCTAAGTCCAACACGGTGATAGAGAAAGATTGAGGCGAATAAAGACGGAAAAAAGACTAAGTCCAACGATACTCTCTACCTGACCCAGCGTAAGTAGAGAATATAGTCCATATCGTGGAAAAAAGACTAAGTTCAACGGTGCTAGAGAAAGCCTGAGGCGAACGAAGACGGAGAAAAAAGACTAAGTCCAACGATGACAGAGAAAAAAGCCTAAGTCCAACGGTGATAGAGAAAGATTGAGGCGAACGAAGACGGGAAAAAAGACTAAGTCCAACGATGACAGAGAAAAGCCTAAGTCAAACGATAGTGTCTGCCTGAACCATGTCATTACGACCCGTGCGCACGTGCGTGTAGATGCATTAAGTCCCCTTTTCACAGACCATGGTTAAAAAAAAGGATTCCTGCCGCGTCAAAAAATGGTGAACATCTACAGCCATTTTGACAATTTGACCGGTCTTTTGAGAGTAAGTCCAACGATAGTCTCTGCTGAACCATATCATTACGACCCGTGCGCACAGATGCATTAAGTCCCCTTTTCACAGACCATGGTTAAAAAAAAGGATCCCTGCCGCGTCAAAGATGGTGAACATCTATCTCCGATGAAGAAAAAAGACTAAGTCCAACGATAGTCTCTGCCGAACCATATCATTACGATCCGTGCGCGCGTGCGCGCAGATGCATTAAGACCCCTTTTCACAGACCATGGTTAAAAAGGACCCCCAGCCGCGTCAAAGATGGCGGACATCTACTTCCGGTTTGACATTTTGACCGGTCTTTTGCCTCCCAGGGAGGGTAGACCTCGGACAAAATGGCACTCAGGGAGGGTAGACCTCGGACAAAATGGCACTCAGGGAGGGTAGACCTCGGACACTTTAGGGACGAATAAATCTAAGATCGGGTAAGTCTAGACGAACTGATTTCCGGGAAATGTCGGAAAAAAACACACTCAGATCATATAGTCAGGCAATGTCTAAAGATCATACTGCTAGGAGCCAAAGAAAAGGCTAAGTCCAACGGTTGTAGAGAAAGATTGACCCGAACAAAGTAGGAAAAAAGACTAAGTCCAACGATACTCTCTGCCTGAACCAGCATGAGGAGGGGTAAAATAACCCATATCGTGGAAAAAAAGACTAAGTTCAACGGTGATAGAGAAAGGCTGAGGCGAACAAAAGACGGAAAAAAAGACTAAGTCCAACGATACTCTCTGTCTGACCCAGTGTAAGTAGGTGAAATAACCCATATCGTGGTGAAAAAAAGACTAAGTCCAACGGTGATAGAGAAAGGTTAAGACGAACAAAGACGGAGAAAAAAGACTAAATCCGACGGGTAATAGAGAGAAAGAACAACCCTCCAAAAAAGACTAAGTCCAACGATAGGTTCTGCCTGAACCAACCTGTTTTGTTTACATTAGCCGGAACTACTTTTTAAAGTCAATTGTGAAAAAAGACGAAGTCCAACGAGGGTCTTTGGTTTGATCCAAGCTAAGAAGGGGAAATAACCCAGCGAATTTTGGCGGGAAAACGTCTCGACCAATCAAAACGCTTGTTTACATCAGTCGGAACTACTTTTAATCCAATTGTGGAAAAAAGACTAAGTCCGACGGGCAATAGAGACAAAGAACAACTCTCCAAAAAAGACTAAGTCCAACGAGGGTCTCTACCTGAACCGCCTGCCGGAACTACTTTTGTCCGAGGTCTACCCTCCCTGAGTGGGTAGTGGACTATTTATAATTGTATTCCTGCGTCGCGGAAACCGAATCACACCCAAATCTGCAGTGATGCGGCTTTTTTCCTCCTCGGGAGGGTAGACCTCGGACAAAATGGCACTCAGGGAGGGTAGACCTCGGACAAAAAGGGGCGTGTCCGGACTCTGGGAGGGTAGACCTCGGACGCTGTCCGAGGTCTACCCTCCTATACTACTATTGTAAGGTATTTAACTCCGTTTCCAAAATTATTTCAGTTATATCGTGGCAGCCAGTGCTCCTATCCATGCTTTCCTGGAGTTTCTTTGATCAGTAAACCGCACAATATTCTTATCAAGCAACTAGATGCTTTCCCACATAACCATCGGAGATACAATGATCAGCGATGAGAGAGGAATGAATCATGTAAGAAACTGAGTAAGAAATTGGCCAAGCCGGGGATCGAACCAGCGACCTTCTCTTCTCAAGTGCTGTACGCTACTGACTGCACTACTGCGGCTCGGCGAGAGAAATCGTAAAACAAACTGTATGAATAACATGACAATTGACAAAAGTTCCTAGAAATTTGACCAGTTTTGTACCATCTATTCATCTAGTATGTGAAACCCATGGTGATGTTAAAGACGGCAAAGATCAAGATCAGACTGATATTGATTCTATTCTGTCCGCTTTTGAAGTCAAGCCTAAATGAAAAAAATCTGCTGGTTTTCAGTGGATTGTGTTCTCAGCCGTCGAAAAAAGTCGAGTTTATATATTTGACGCCGAATTAACCCTTTACCAAATAATTCCGACTTTTAACGACACTGGGAAAAAAGCCTTTTGAAAACATTTGTGGGAAAAGGAGAAAATGTCGTTTACCAGCATTTTCTCCTTTTCCCACAATGTTTTCTATCCTATTATAGGCTAAATCTCACCATTTGAGCTGTAGTTATATTGTGGCCTATAAATGCTTTCAGTTTGGACCAGTCTAAAATTTTGTCGTTCGGTAAAGGGTAACAGGAAGACACAGCCATATTTTGTGCCATTCTATGGATTTCCTGATCTGTGTGTCACGTTGATTGGTTCAGTCAGTCCTAGTTGACTTATTGATCACGTGACAAGTTGATCGTGTCTTGTCTGAAATGTTTCTTTAATGGGAAGAGAAAACGTGCAAGAATTTTTTGTCATTGCGACTGAAATCTTTGTCCTCATTTTCTTGTCGGCAAAACAGACTCTAAACCAGATTTCGAAATGATCTCAAAAAAGGACAAACGTATATTTGTTTATATTGGAGTCTAACGCCGTTTAAACAGCTGAAGTCATATCACGGCGGTCAGTGTATCTACGCATGTGTTTCCTGGCTTTCTCACAACAGTATTGACACAACTTTTTTTCCAAGCCCATGACTGCTTTTCTCACATGCATCACAGGTGAGAGGCGAAACAAGAAATATCGACGGCGTAGATATGCCAGACGGTATAGATGGCGTTATATGCCAGCAAACAGGCAGGGGCTCTTAGTATAGACATGTCTACATTTTTTACTACAGGGGCCCATAGAATAAACATGTCTACATATTTAACCCATCACAAATTTCTATTTATTCAATTTTTATCAGTATCAAAATGTAGGTCAAAAGCCAACGCATTCTGCTACCCGGAAAAATCGCCGGAAAGAAAGTTTGGCTCAACCGGGTATCGAACTCGCAACCACCAGGTCACGGGTCGGATACGCTCACCACTGAGCTACTCCGGCCGAGTACGACAAAGGTATAGGTCACAATTGGAAATTGGAGAAAAAATACTACGAGTGGAGAGCTTTTCACACAATTGAAATTGGGGGGGGGGGGGGGGGGGGGGGGGCAGGATTTAATCGTAATGAAGTAGTAGATCTTTAGCCTAGAAGCAAATCTCTGCCAAATGACACTGAAATCATCCTTGTAGTGCAGGAAAAATTGACTCTGTGTAAGATTAGATAGATAAATATATGACAATGCCTTGTTTGCAAAGGGAGAAATCACTCTTTCCGAGTATTTTTTACTTTTGCCACAATATTCTTAAAATTGTTTAAAGGTAAGACGAAAGCGATCGTCTGCCAGGTTCATGTTTATGTTGATAAATAACCGAGTTCGCAGACAGAAAAGATTTGGATTGTATGGTGTTTAACGCCGTTTTCAACATTATTTCAGTTATATCGCGGCGGCCAGTGCACCTATCCATGCTTTCCTGGAGTTTCTTTTACCAGTACTACGCACAATATTCTTCCCAAGCCAGAAAAGATTTGGAATTTTGACGGTCTAAATGGCCCCAAAACAAGTGTGATGGTACAAAGTTTGATTACTGGTGGACGAAAACATCTGCTCTGCAGATGGTGTACAAGACGCAACCGGAACCTTGATTTACAAGATTAATTTTAACCCTTATCCTGCTGAATAAGTGAAATAAAACTTTCAAGCTGATAGTAAACAACCCGAATAATGTTATTTCAAACTCAGTTTTTTTGAGAAAAAATGTTTTCTCATCTGAGAGTGTAGATCAAGACCAGACTGCACGTTCTGTGCGGTCTGATCTTGATCTAAAACTGTCTGCAAAAGGTCAGTGAGTGGCGCTTAAATTGTAAAATACCAGCTGAAACAACTCTGAAAACATAATGGAAGGGTTTCTGTCTTGAAAACTGCCATTTCATATCCTCGAAAAGGGCAGAAGCAGACAAAGTAACCTTTGCGTAGTGCAGCTCTCTTCCGACGATAATAATGATCTGAAAATATTTTTCACATTTGCAACACTTTGCTGTTAACGTCGGCAAGTGTCGGACTGCACATCAATACAGCCTGATCTTTGGTCTATACTGTCATCTACTTGTGTCTGAATTTAGAGCGGAGTCTAGCCCCCACCCTCCCCATTTTCAGTTTAATTCCATATTTAGAACTTGGAATAAGGAAGAATTCGTCCATTTATTGGTTAAAGAGTAAAGGTGGAATAGGGTTGCCAATATCGTTTGACATTTCTCTGTGAGTCTTCTTGTTAAACATATTACTTAGACTTCACTTTAACCCTTCAAGCGTTTAACTAAGCTTTGGTTGCATTTGCGAACGGTGTAGATGAAGATCGGACTTCACAGAACTTCAGCGTGCAGTCTGATCTTGGATCTACACTGACCCCTTCTTTGTTTTGTATTCAGACAACCTTGAAATAGCAGTATTGCTTTTCAGACAGTGTAGATCAAAGTCAGACTCGGATTTTCAATATCGTTTGACATTCTCCGTGAGTCTTCTTGTTTATCATATTAGTTAGATCTCACTTTTTCCTGTAAAGCACTTAATCCATTTGGATTGCTTTTACGTACAATGTAGATCAAGATCAGTTTGCATATAATGTTCAGTTTGATCTTTGATGTACACTGTTCGCTAGTTTGCTTCATACTCAGACCAAACAAAGATGACAGTTTAAAGTCGAAACTTGTAAAAATGAATATGACACACATTTTTATTGGTCGATTAAGTCATGTGCTTAAAATCATGATACATGTTAGTCTGCTACCCTGCCGTACTACAAGAATACGTCAGGCAAAGCGCAATAATGGCGGCCCCCGTTAGAAATATGGAGAGGAGACGGGATTTTGTTATTTCACATGATCAAATCGGATCATAGGCTGATTTCAGGCTGATTTCAAAACGGATCGTTTGCAAAAAAGTCATGGAAGTGAGTTTTTCTGCATGTCGTTCTTATTTAGCTAGAAAAACTACATATCAGAAATGCTTTAAGTATCCGAAATATCAATTGACCTATATAATGTCCGAAAACAGGGCTAATTTTAAAATGATTCATAGTCGAATTTATATTTTAACCATACCCCAACAGCACGTTTCACATTCGGTAATGTATTTTTTGTACAAAATTGATCTCATTTTTTTAACTGATCAAACCGGATCACATGAAATTGGGGCAAACGGGGAAGCATGTAGGGGTAAGCTTGAGGACACCTAGGAGGCCGCCATTATTGTGCTTTGCCTGACCCGATAACGTAGTGGTAGGGGCAGGTAATCCAGACTAGGTACATGTATGTTGATCCGTATATTCTAATTTCTTAAATGCTATTCTATATTATTGAATTAAAGATAAAAAATCATTGGTTTTAACCTGATATTTCAAAGCTATAACATTACCGCTTGTGCAGTGTTGTATCCCTGTACAGCTAATTGGACGGTTGGTTAAAAAATGACGTCACACAAATGTCGTCATGAGCGTTGCGTATCCAAACATTCAAATCAGTGCCAGGCGGCAGTAAGTTTGATGGTGTTGATGACCTGCCCAGGGAAACCATCCGTAAAATTCCATAGGAACATTTCAGGTCATGCTTTGACAAGAGGACACGTAGGTGGGAGACTTACGAGAGTTGTCCCAAAATTCCGTGACAATTTCATTTACAAAAGAACATGAACCGCTACAAATGTAGTTTTCAGATATGTTTTTAATTCATATAATCCAAACATACAAATGAAAAAATCATACAAAAATCTTTACAAATAAGAAAGTTGTAGCATAAATACCATAACAACCATGCACACTGCGGCGCACGTCAAGCGTCAATAACGACGTCAATGTTAAGTTTACGTGCCTTTTTCAAAGTGTTCTCCATGAAATTAAATCCAGATAGTAGACACTGAACCCATCTTGTGCAGAGACGTGGCATGTTCAGTTTGCCCTTAAGTGTTCTGTGGGTACAAGACCTTGAAATGGCCGTTGATGATGAAATCTCTCTTGCCTGTTAGTCTCCTATCTGCGAAAATGCATCTCTTTACCAAATCACACGATTCTTCATTTATAGAACTCGGCTTACACTTCGTGCTTTCTCCTTTTCCTAACGTTTTTCTCGCCATGCCATTTTAGACCAGTGCCCGAGAATCTTTTTCAGTACGACACATTTTTTTTTATAGTCTGGAAGGGTGTCATTCCGAGATCGGCACAAAATTTATACCTGTCTGCTGCGCCGCGCGATCTTCCAACGTCGTCATTTTAAGTTTCCTATTTTTTCTTTTTTTTTTACCGATCGTGTTCATTTGTCTGCAAACTGCCCGTTGTTCAAAGTATCAGGAAAGTACGTCCATGTGATATTTAGCAGAAAAAGTATCAAGTATTAAAAATATCTGTGCATGACTTGAGTTCATACTGAAATGTATACGGATAAATTGACGTGCGCCGGTAAATGACACTCTTTACCAATTATGTAGATTTGAAGTAAAAATAAAGGTAATATGTTATCAAAGATTTCGTACAAAGTAAAATAACATCTTCATATATGATATATGATAACAGGAATGTCCTGACGCTAGAAATGGCCCGTTTATAAAATTTGTCACGGAGTTTTGGGACAACCCTCGTATGTATCATGTACAGGAGAAAATTTCGAAACGATGCCATATTTCACTGTTTCAGGCAGATTTTGCAGATGGCATATTTCCTTCACGAGTAAGTTGTCCTGATCAACGTGACATGATGTTGCCCCGCTCAACGTTACACGACGTTGCCATAGTGATTGTAAATACTGCATCAGAGCACTCTGCATTCTTTTTTTTAATTTGGTTTATATGCATAGTACATCAAAGTATTAGTTGCAAAAGATTTACCATAATATTCGCATTAATTAACCCCTATCCTGCCAAATAAGTTAAATTAAACTTTTAATGCGATAGTAAAAACCCAAATAATTCTACTTCAAACTTTTTTTTTTCTTTTTTTTTTTGAAGAAAATATCTCCTTAGTGTGGGTCCATGATCAGACTGCACGTTCTGATCTACACTGTCTGCAAAAGGTCAGTAAGTCGCGCTCAGCAGCCTAAGGGTTAACAAATAAGTTATGAACCTTTTCTGGATACTTTGCGAACATTCCTTCCTATTTTAAGTATATATAATAAATCCTTTTTTTTTTGCAATTTTTAAGAAAAAGAAAATTTTCTTTACAGTAAGATCAGGATATGTGGAGCTTAATGAATCTCCAAAAATTATCGACCAGGTTAGCATGCGGAGTCCGCGCAGGCTGACTTGGGTCGAAACTTTTTGCTATTGGTATTGGTAAATATCTGTATGTCAGATGACCAGTATATCTCATCATTCAGCCGGTTGTTAGACAAAGTGGATTTTATGTATCCCTAGTTACGTGATGACTAGCTTGGAATAATACACCACGGATATGCATTAAGCCCCCTTTTCACAAGATCTTTATCTGTAAACAATGAAATTTAGTATTTTCACTCTTATCTCCACTGGTGAAAATATCAATTCAGATCTTCACTCAGTGAAAAGATATATATTAATCTTACACAGAAACAAAACAATTATTCTCAATATCTTGGAATTTCTAACATTAACCATCAACTTAAAATGTTAAGAAAACCGACAGATGTGATATATATCTTGTCAGGTTTTGGTACATAAATTTCAAGTTCAACTAGATTATTTCGAACTAACAGACATAAACTTTTCTTGACATCCCGGTAAAAAAATGTGTCACATTTATCGGAACCAGAGGAGATTATGCAAGACGAATTATTATGCCAAGTGCTCCGATGAGAATTTTAAATACTCTACTTGCATGTTACTATGACATTCCTACTCAATGTAGACTATTCCTTTAACCTTTAGGCTGCTAAGCGTGACTCACTGACCTTTTGCACAGAACGTGCAGTCTGATCTTGGATCTACATTGTCCGATGAGGAGAGATCTTTCCTCCAAAAATACATTTGAAATTTGAAAATTTGGGTTTTTACTATCGGCTTGAAAGTTTTATTTCTTTTATGTAGCAGGATAAGGGTTCACTTTTACAAGACGACAAAAATTTCTAGTTTGTTTGTGTGTTTGTTTGTATTGGAGTTTAACGCCGTTTTAACAGCTCAGGTCATATCACGGTGGTCACTTACGACATCTTTTTCCTGGCTTTCCCTCGCCAGTATTTACACAACTTTCTTTCCAAGTCACTGACTACTTTTCCCACATGAATCAGAGGTGAAGCGTAAAAAATCGCCTGGTATCGAACTCGCAACAAACAGGTCACGAGTCAGATACGCTAACAGCTGAGCTACACCGGTAGGTCGACAAAATTTTAGACTAGTTCCAATTGAAAGCAGTTGCAGATGACAAATGAAACATAGTTTTTCTTGGAGAATTTCTTATCGAAAGGCAAGAAAACATTGTGGAAAAAAAGAGAAAATGCTGGTTACCCCTTTTCTACGATGTTTTCGAGAGTATTCTTTCTCTGAACACGGGATTGTTCGTCGAAACTGGACTTTTCAAAATATTTTGGTTTTCTGGTTTTTTTACTTTAATTCACTTAGGTCCCGGCGACCGGCGCACATATCCATAACTTTTAAAAAGGTTTATCTTCGAAAATATATGCAATACCTTGTTCATTACTAATTTCACTTATTTGGCATTCTATTGATTTGGGTATCTTTTTGTTCTTTATGCACTGACACTTACTTCATCCACTTCACAATAAATTGTTCTCTGCGAACCAGACATAGAGTTTGTGAAGGTGATAACCATTTTATTCTCTGGACAGTATCATGTGCCGACATTACAGACCGAGATGTGACTTCAAGATCTGCTCTAGTCTGGTGCCCCGCCGTACTTCAAGAGTACGTAAGGCAAAGGGTAGCATGGGTTCCAGTCCGATCTTTTTTTTTTTCCTCTGTTATATTCGGACTTAACTTTGTCAAAAATGATGTCGTCATCCGAATATATAAAAGGAAAATATGATCGGACTGGAACCTAGGCTAGGCAAAAGGCAATACTGGCGGCCCCGTCGGTAATATGCTGAAGTAGCGGGATAATGTTATTTCACTTGATCAAATCGGACTGTAGGCTGAATTCAAAACAGATCGGTCGCTATAAAGTAATGGCAGTGAGTTTTTTTTTTTTAGTTGTCGTTCTTATTAAACGAGAAGAATTACATATCAGAAATATTCTACGTATCCGAAATGTCCATGGACCTATATTATAACGTCCGAAAAAAAGGGCTACTTTTTAAAATGATTCATAGCCAAATTTATATTTAAACCATACCCCAACAGCACGATTTAGATTTGGTAATGTATACGGTGTATAAAATTGATCTCATTTTATTCGCTGATCAAATTGGATCACATGAAATTGAGAAAAACAGGAAACCATGTAGGGCTATGCTTGAGGCCGCCCTGGAGGCCGCCATTCATTGCGCTTTGCCTGACCTGATAACCTAGTGTTAGAGGCAGGTAATCCAGACTAGATCTGCTCAGTCTCATTCTTTTATCTAGCTGTCCATGATTTGCAGGCTTCTTCCAATAAAAAAGGATATAAGTTCCAGGTTCGTAGCCAGGAATGTAGTAAAGATGAAGCTCAATTCATTCTTTCCTTTTCGTCGTATTTCCTCCAGCAAAATAGATGTAAGCACCTTAAAGAGTCAAGCACAACTTTTCAAGTTTTCACAAGATGTAGATCTAAATCAAGATCAGAATGGATTTTTCGGACAATGTAGATTAAGGTCAGACTGCAAAAAACGTGCAGTCTGATCTTAGATCTGCATTGTCTGCTATTTAGTTTTTATTTTCCGGCGAAAGTAATTTCGAAATTGAGAGTACGGGCTTCCCAGCTTCCCCATGGCTACGCGCCTGAGTTGTAACCTTTTATCTGTTCTCCAAACTAGAAAAGTATATTTCATTTCACTACTAGTATAAAGATTACGAGTTCTGTGACTGGTATCTCACTCGTGTAACGATAAACTTCGCGTGACAGTTTCAATTTACCGAGACACGGTCCCAGGTGGCCCATAACTCGACCGGAAATTACCTCATAAAGTAACCCCGAAATTTCCAACTCGGGATTGAGAAATAGAAAATAACACCGTATATTGTTACAGATATATATAAAATATTATGTCTGTCTGTGAACGTGTAGGTAGAGAAGCTAACAGAATTCTTTTGGCTAGTCTTTCCATTTTCAGTATTCGACGTACTATTTCTAATTATTGAATTGGGCTTTCATAAATATTCCATGCTATTTTCATCCCCTTACTAATAAAAGTGAACCGTGATCTGTGAAAAGGAGGCTTAATGCATCTCCGTGGTGCATGATACCAAGCTAGTCATCACAGTATTACACATCTCTTAAATCCATTTTGTCTAACAACTGACTAAATCATGAGGTAAACTGGTCCTTTGGTATGTAGAAAATTAACCAATAGCAAGACGTTTCGGCCCAAGTCTGTCTGCGCGGACTGCCCAGGCTGACCTTGGTCGATACTTTTTGCAAATGCATTAAGCCCCTTTTTCACAGAGCATGGCTCATGTATAGATCTCCGATTCTTGAATATTGCAAACTTACAATCATTGAGTGCCAGAATTTATTGATAATCGTGCTACGCAATTCTTGGTCCATAATTCTCCAACCACTTTAACTACAGAACGTGCAGTCTGATCTTGAATCTACACTGTCCGATAAGAAGATATTTTTCTCCAAATAAATAAGTTTGAAATAGCACTATTCGGCTGTTTACTATCGTCTTGGAAGTTTCATTTAATTTATTTACCAGGATAGGGGTTAAAATGCATTTTTACGAGTACTCTTGTTCTGATTTTAGGAAATAACATGACGTCTGATTGGCACAACCATTTGGTTTATCCAACCAGAAATTGTGTACTTTGAAATTCAGAAAATTCTTGTAAATTAGACGAATAATGTTATTAAGAATGGTTGGTGAATGCGGGCGGTCTGCAGAACTAGTATTTGATATTTATATAATACAATATTGTTCCTTTTCTATCTTCAGGCTTCCACAGACGAGGTTATCCCCCACGCTTTCGTTCCACAGAAACAAATGTTACTTTTGTGAAAGGCTCACTGGCTATTTTAAAGTGTAGTGTAGAAAATCTAGGAACTAAAACGGTAAGTTTTTTTTACACCGGTTATCTTAACCCTTAGGCTGCTTAGCACGACCCACTGACCTTTTTCGGACAGTGTAGATCAAAATCAGACTGGACAAAACGTGCATTCTGATCTTGGATCTATATTGTCCTATAATGAGATACTTCTACTGCACAAAATAACTTCGAAATAGCCAAATTCAGTGCTTTATTATTGGCTTGAATGTTTTTATAAGTTATTCAGAAGGATAAGGTTTAAAATAAGTGTAGAAAATCTATGAACTAAAACGGTAAGTTCACCGGTTATCTTTAATTGTAGTGTAGAACATTTAGGAACTAAAACGGTGAGTTCTTTACACAGGACATCTTTAATTGTAGTGTAGAAAATGTAGGAATTGAAACGGTAAGTTCTTTACACTTGTAACTTTTAATTGTAATGTAGAAACATTAGGAACTGAAACGGTAAGTTCTTTACACCGGTTATCTTTAATTGTAGTGTAGAAAATCTAGGAACTAAAAGGGTAAGTTCTTTACACCGGTTACCTTTAATTGTAGCGTAGAAAATTTATGAACAAAAATGATAAGTTCTTTACACCGGTTACTTTTAATTGTAGTGTAGAAAATCTAGGAACTAGAACGGTAAGTCCTTTATACCGGTTATTTTTAATTGTAGGGTAGAAAATTTAGAAACTAAAACGGTAAGTTCTTTACACGGGTTATCTTTAATTGTAGTGTAGAAAATCTAAGCAAAAAAAGGGTTAGTTCTTCACATCCATTATCTTGAAGTGTAATGTAGAAAATTTAGGAAATAAAACGGCAAGTTTATTACTCTGGCTATCTTAAAGTGTAGCATGGACAATCTTGGAAGAAAAACAATAAATTTCTTGCACTCCCTAGAAAATGATATAGAAGAGAGATGCACTTCGTAGATGTATTGATTCTGAGTAGTCCTTTACCAAACGATGAAATTTTGGGCTAGTCCAAATTCAAAGCATATGCAGACGACAAAACGAATGTGACTCAAAACTTGCAATTTTTTGGGGAACGGGTAGAAAACATTATGAGAAAAGGAGAAAATGCTGGTTAGCAGCATTTTCTCCTTTTCGCACAATGTTTTCTAAAGGCTTTTTCCTCAGGGTCGTTAAAAGTCGGGATTGTGTGGTAAAGGGTGTAACTCTATACAGAACATATCATCATGAAACATGCACTAAAAGTAATGGCTTACAGCCTCCCATCGCTTCATTAAAATGGTTATATACGTTATTCACAAACCATGTTTCTCTCTCAAAATCTTCCTTCATTGATTTCTGTAGCACCCTTGACTGTTCTACAACAAGAACTTAACCATTTCACTGAATTTTGGCTGAAAACAAATTCCTGCTCATCGGCCGAGAGGAGTTTTTCTGGTGATGTGAAAAAAAAAAAAAAAAAGACTTTGCCCTTATAAATCAATTCTTCGTTTGTCAAAATTGATTTGAGACCGTTACTATAGTGATCCGATCTGTCCTTGTATATATGAGCCATGAGCCATATGATGCAGGGAGTTTCCTGCATCTGCAAAAAGTATCGACCTAGGTCAGCCTGTGCAGACCGCGCAGGCTGACCTGTGTGGAAACTTTTTGCCTGTGGTAAAATTTGCTGAATATCCAAGGACTAGTCTACAGCATGATTTAGCCGGCTGTTACACAAAATGGATTTCAGGGTTCGATATGATGACTTGCTGGGTATAGTGTATCATGAAGATGCATTGACCCTTTCCCAAACGACAATTTTTAGCCCCTTCCAAATTGAAAGCATCTGCAGATGACAAATTTGAAAGTGGTACAATTGAACTTAAGGTTTTTTGACAGGGTAGAAAACTTTGTGGGAAAAGGAGAAAATGCTGGTTACCAGCATTTTCTCCTTTTCCCACAATGTTTTCAAAAGGCCTCTTCCTTAGGAACGTGAAAACACGGGATTGTTTGGTAAAGGTTTAAAACCCCCTTTTCGTCAGGCTCGTATCTTTGTGTGTGTGTGTGTGTGTGTGTGTGTGTGTTTTCTTAACCCTTAGAGCGCTGAATTTATGAAATAAACCTTTTCAGAGAAGAAAAACATCCGAAATATTGTCATTTCAAGGTTGTTTTAGCCAGAAGGTGTATTGAAGTAGCTGACAGTGTAGATCAACGATCAGACTGCACGTTCTGTGAAGTCTGATCTTAATCTACACTGTCAGCAAAAACAAGTTAAGTTGGTTCCAGCGCTTTAAGGGTTAAAAAGTTTATAGTACCTATGCGTTCCTGCGAAAAGGTTTCTATGAAATAGACTTTACGTTGCTTTGCTCTTTGAACTTCCTATTTTTAATAGATGTTTGATATCTGAGATGGCTTTCTCTTCAAGTCATGTTTAACTCTTTACCATATCTCATTAGAATACGAAAATTCTTGGTAAATGGTGAACATAGATAGATAGATAGACAGATAGATAGATAGATTTTATGATCTTCTTATTTCCTCATGAATTTACATTTAAATTGGTCGCGCGTGTTTTCTAATTTTCCCTATATAAAGATTGTCCTGCAGAATACAGTCTAATATTTATCCATTTTACCCTTACAGATTGATCGTATACTAAGACAAAATCGTTCATTAAAAGCCCAGTAGCCATTAAAACTAAACAATGCGGGTGTTAAAATCCATTTGAATTCAAGCTATACCATTTAAAAGTATAGAAATAATTGCGAAGTTCACAATCAGATTCCGTTATTATACGGTCGGTTCAAGTGTAAGTAGCTGACAGAAAAATGCATTTTAAAACAAAGAAAAAGTAAACAGAAGATAGAGCTACTTTGCAACTTTCTACCTAGTTTATAAATTCATTTTCCTGCGAACAACTAAAACTTGGACTTACCGTTCAACAAAAGATTGTCACCTTCACGATGATTTCTATAGTTTGAAATGGTATGATTCAAATCTTAATGCATTTTAACACCCGAATAGTTTACATTTGGCCGCTACTGGGCCTTTAAAGCTCAAAAGCTTTCTTAACGAGCGAAGGGGCCAAATCATGGCAAATGCTAGTAACCAGCATTTTCTCCTTGTCCAACAATGTTTTCTATCCTTTCCGCAACTAATTTAAATTTTTGAATTACATGCATTTTTTCTGTAGACACTTTGAATTTGGACTGAATTTTGTCGTTTTGTAAAGAGCTGATCCTTAGGCTGCTAAGCGCGACTCAAGACCCTTTTGCAGACAGTGTAGACCAAGATCAGACTGCACAGTCCGTGCAGTCTGATCTGTGGTCTACACTGTCCGATAATGAGATATCTGTTACCCAAAATACCTTTGAAATAGCAAAATTTGAGGTTTAATGTCGACTTGAAAGTTTCATTTCAGTTATTTAGCCTGATAAGGGTTAATACATCTGGATGGTATATGTTTTTACAAAGATGTTTTCAAGGTCCTGTACTGCATTCAAAGTTTGTTGTTTTTTTTTTATTCAAGACGTAAAGAGTTAAACTCAATATGGTTATAATTATCTACCATAATAAACGGTTTAGTCAGCCCCCACTTTGTTATTATTAATGGAAGGAAAGTGTTTTCATCGTGTTTTTCGATGAAAAAGAGAAATTTCTCACTCAGTAATAACCATATAATTGAACGGCAAAAGTTATAATCACAGCTAAATTATTACGTAATAAATTTACCACTCGTGCTTGTTTCGCATCCGTTTTCAAGTAACACGGTCTAGTTTTGTATTTCTAAATCCTTCAGTGTTAACCCTTTCCCAAACAAGCCCTGATTTTCACGTGTCTGCAGTACAAGTCTTTTGAAAACACTGTGGGAAAAGGAGAAATTGCTCGTAACGAGCAATTTCTCCTTTTCCCACAGTGTTTTCTACCCTTTTTGAGGCCTTTCTGCCATTTTCATCAAATTTAAAATTGTCGTCTGCAAACTCTTTCAATTTGGACCAGTCCAAAATTTGTCGTTTGGGAAAGGGTTAAGCATAATTGTCGACCTCTTTCGACAGCTGAAAATCAGTAAGACCTTTGGTTTTTCGGCGTAGCTGAATGCGATGGCTTTTGACCTACTTCTTGGTACTGATAAAGAATGAATAGATGGTAATTTGCGATTGGTCAAAAAATATGCACATGTTTATTCGGCGGGCCGCTGCTGGCATATTTGCTAACACATTTTTGAAACCACTATTAACAAGCGTTGCTACTGCTTATCGATACCCCGGGGCCTTGACTCATACCATAGCAAAATAATGTAGTCGAGAATGATTCTATTATGTTATTTGGAAAATTGATATTTTCATAAGCGTTACCCAGTAACCCAATTCCAACAAAATGAAAAAAAAAAAATGGGGAAAAAGAGGCATTTGTTCGTGAGATTACTCTTCATTATTTCACTTGTTTGGTTTTTTTTTTTGAGCCACGAAAAGAGACAAAATATTCATATCTAAGTATCTCTTACTCCGTCTATCTTTTTAGAAAACATTTCTTGTTGATCTTACAAGCTTGACTAAATAAGTAGACGGTATATAGATCTAAGATCAGACTGCATACTCTGTGCTGTCAGATCTTGTCTATCACTTCTACAAACCACCCTGTTTTCGCCTATTGGTTTTCAGTATTAATGTCAGATAAGGCAATATTTTCAACGTAATGACCGTGATGGATTGTGTTGTTTCTGTCATTCATCAAAGTGTCGTAATTCTGCGACAAATACGTTAAATCTAACGATTCTTAGAACCTCCAATTTTGACTACCTTTTACATGAAAGAAATAAAACAACTGTTTAACCGTAAACAGCATAAGTTACAAGCCACGGTCTGGCAAAAGGGGGTTTAATACATCTCCTTGATGGATTATACCAAGCAAGTCATCACATAATTATGGATCCATAAAATGTAATTTGTCTTACAACCGATTGAATTATGAAGTATACTTGTTTTCTGACATGCGGCTAATTTACTAAACTAAGTTCAGGCTGCGCGGACTGCGCGGGCTGATATAGGTCGCTACTTTTTGCAGATGCTTTTTACCCTTTTTTCTTAGAACATGGCGCAAGCATTTCTACATGTGGCTTTGCAAAACGATCATTTTCTTTTTGCAATCTCTCGCTTAATTCTTTACCAACCGACATCAGTAATTTGCTACTCTGACGTATAAGTCTTTTGAAAACATGGTCTGAAAGGGAAAAACCTCTAGTAACCAGCATTCTTTTCCTTTTACATCAAAGTTATTTTACTCTATTAGAGACATTTTCTATAATTTAATCTTCATTTGATTTGCCATTCACAAATCTTTCCCACATAAATGAATCTGTATCTTGTAGTCTGATAAGGATTTGAAAGAATTATTACGACCACACACAAAACAAACCTTTTAATCTTCTTCACGTTGGCTTGCACATAAGGCTGCCACCAGAGATCTCTAATACAGCCGTTCTTTTGCCCAAGGTCTGCACTTTGCCCAACTTCCAACCTTCATCCTTTATCTCTTTGTCAAGCGATCTTTTCCATGTTTCTTGTGGTCTACCCCACTTCCTTCTCTTCCTTATCCTGTCTGGTGTCCACCTAATGGCCACTCTGAAGATGGCTGCGTCCTCAATGTGGAGTACGTGACAAATCCAACGCCATCTTCTACGTTTCATCTCTTCTGAGAGACGTCTTGTGCCGGTAATGAAACAGAGGTTCGCATTGGTGATGATGATCGGTCAGGAGGTCAGGAGAAGTCGGCGAATGCATCTTTTATGGACGATATCGAACTTGTTGCTGATGGACTGTGCGAGCCATACAGCGGAACAGCTAGTGTTTCAGTCTTGAAGATCCTCAACTTTGTTGATGTTTTCAGTTTGGGGGGGACTTTAAGATATTATTTAAACCTTTGCCATACAATCCTGAGTTTTAATGACCTTGAAGGAGAAAGCTTTTGAAAACATTGCTGGAAATGAAAAAGAAAAAAAAAAAGCTGGTAACCAGCAATGTTTTCTATACTTTCAGGGGTACATCCTACCGTTTTAACCACTATTAATTTGTCGTCTGCAAATGCTTTCAATCTGGGCTACTCTAACATTTGGTTGCATGGTAAAAGAATAATGCTAAAAAGGCTCCAGTTGGTTTTGATAATCTACTGTTGACATCGTTTTGGAGTTACCATTATTGGTGATTTTGCTGCTAAGGTATACAAACTCACTCACGTCTTCAGTGGCACTGTTGTTGGCAGTAATTGGTTGATCTATCCTAGCATTAATTCTTATCCAGCTAAATAAGTGAAATGAAAATTTCAAGTCTATAGTAAAAACCCAAATTTTGCTATTTCAAATACATTTTCAGAAAAAAAATCTTCTCATCGGATAGTGTACATCCAGGATCAGACTGCCCATTCTGTGCAGTCTGATCTTGATCTACACTATTCGCAAAACGTCATTAAGTCGTGCTTAGCAGCCAAAGTGTTTACGTACATGGTCTTGGTCTTTGTAGCATTGATGTTGAGATTAATCTGTCCACCAAGAGAAGCACAGCTGTGTGTTCTGGCTTGATTGTCTTGGTAGCACCGTGCTAGGAGAGCGACGTCGTCAGCAAGGTCAAGGTCTTTCAAAGATGCTGCAGGGGTCTATTTTGCCTCCTGGGTGTTCCTATGAGTGCACAAGACGTGCAGTCTGATCTTTGATCTATACCTTACGCTTATTTAGTAAAGCCTGCTGATTTTAAGACCAAAAAAAAAAAAAATCTTCTTGAGTTTTGAGGAATTGTAATTACAGCTATCGATAGGTCGAGTCCACATATTTAGCGCTGAAAGAATTAACTTAGAAAAGGTACAAAAAGAAATAAATACGGAATATTATGTTTTAGTAACTTTCTTGGTTCTTGTATTTGATTCGAGCAGCGTGAGAAAATTTGATATCACACGAGACCGAGAGTTGCACGAGATGTCAAATTTTCATACGCAGTGAGAAGTAAATACAAGCTCAAGGAAAGTTACTACAACATAAAATTCCTTTTTTTACATACCTACAAATTTCAACGACAAAATTTTGCATTTAGTGACATTTTTATTCGAAAATGGTTCACAAAATAAAACAAATAATGGTGAAGTGGCTGGTAACTTCGTTTATATGAATGGCGGACTTATATCATAGGGTAAAACTTTGACCAATCAAATCGCAAATTAAAACATACCGGTGCGTATTCCGCGCGTGAGATACGTCATCATTCCATATTTGGCACCGTATTTGACACTAGGCAGATACGGGTTTTTTTTCTGTCGTGTGCGATATTTTATCCGCGTGCGACGCATGTATTTGAACCAATCTATATATATAATGATCAGGTATATAATATCAAAATTTATATCACAGATGTATTTAGCCAGTAAAAAAATGCTTTGAACAAGGAATCTCAGTACCAGTTAAAATAGTTGGAAGCGATGATTAAACTATGTTGTGGTGGGAGAAAAAATAAACATTATCGAAGGTTTATATAACGGAAAACGGTAAAGATCTTATGTACTTCATTTTCCATATAAATATATCACTATCAAAAAAATGTCTGAGAAAAAAAACTCACAGGGAAACTGTTCTAATTAAGATTTATGAGATATGTCAGTTAAACGTGAAGTTTTCGGATATAAAACATCGACATATCTGGTGCAATATTTTTGGCTGTATTAGCCAAATATGAAGTTTACTAACGACTGGAACAACGAAGACATACAGTACTCGAAGTTTGATAAGCACCAAGTATTTGCCACAACATTGTAGCGTTTGCGTAAAATTTATATATGTGATTTTTCTATTTGATGCGGTAAACTAGTGAAATGAATGAATGAATGAATGTTATTGTACGATCAGTCAACGTGTCAGTCGCTGGTAGAAAAAAAAAAAAGAAATCTTAAACTAGGTTAAAAATTCCAGTTCACCATATCTTTTGTTTTCTTTTTACCCCACTTGAAAATTCATTTTTTTTTGCCAGCGACTAACACTTAAAGCGACTATACAATAACAGATTGTCATCTTCACAATATTTCCATACTTTTATATAGTATGATATAAATCTAAATGCAATTACCCCACCCCCCACCCCGCATTGTTTACTTTTGGCAGTGATAGGGCCTTTGACTCTCTCAGCGCCATAGGCGAAAGCAGAGGCTTTTGCAGACGGTATAGATCAAGGTCAGGCTACACAGAAGGTGCAGTCTGATCTTGGATCTATACCGTCCGCTTGTTCAGTCAAGCCTAGACGATAGAAATCTTTCTGAGATTCAGTGGACTGTCTTTTGTGCTGTCGAAAGAGGTCGAGTCGATACACTATGCACTAAAAGAATAAATGGGCCATGCTCTGTGAAAAGGGGGCCTAATGAATCTGCCGAAAGTATCGACCCACGTCAGCCTGCGCTATCCGCGCAGGCTGACCTGGACCGAAACTTTTCGCTATTGGTGAATTTTCTACATGTAAAAGGACCAGTCTACCTCATGATTCTGCCACTTGTTAGACAAAATGGACAAAATGGATCCTTGATTATGTGATTACTTGCTGGGTATCATCCATCACGGAGATGCATTAAGCCCCCTTTTGCCAGAGCATGGCTCAAATTCATATTTTTCTTCACAGGTGATATGGCGAAAACAGCCCTATAATGTACCTATAACAGTGGGAACAGAACAATTCATAGAACTAAATAGGTTTTATTTAAATCACATCCCCCATAGTGATCAATGGAACTTGCTCATCAAAAACGTCCAGATACACGATTCTGGGACGTATGAATGTCAGATCAGCTCAAAAACCAAAGTGCTAAGACGGAATATAACTCTCAATGTCATATGTAAGTAGTTTTCAGTCTTTTCGGCGAAGCTGAATGCGCTGGCTTTTTTTGGTACTGATAAAAAATGAATGAATAGAAATTTGTGATTGGTAAAAATGTAGACATGTTTATTCTAAGGGCCCCTGTGATAAAAATGTAGATATGTTTATTCTAAGGGCCCCTACCTGTTTGCTGGCAAATTTACGCCATCTTTTTTAAAGATAATTCTTGTCTTTCCATAATTCTATTTCCGACTTTTGTCCCTTAAACATAGGTACTTTTATTTATCGCACCATTTCATCTTTCTTACTTTCCCTTTTCATGAAAACAGTGAATTACAATGCGTTAGCAGTTCCTTTTGCCCCTTTGAACAATCACGACTGCTACTAGATATACACCTTTATTTTTTAAAGACATATTGGTTCTAGAAGTATGCCTTATTTTTACCGATATGGTCGAATTTAGGTATGTTGGTAGAATCTAGTGCATGTATCTACTGCATTATGTTTTACATTCTATGATGTATTGGTGTCTGCCATCTGATATAACTGTTTTGTATATTTCAGATCGAGGTACTGATCGAAGAGGCGGAGGTAAATTATTTTCGATGCACTAAATAGCATTACTATGGTGGCATGTTATTGCCATGAGATACGAGATAACTATTGCGATAATTTAAGAAAACTATCGTGATAAATCAAACTTTCCTTGAAATATTATCTCGATAATAAAAAGTTTCAAAATAAAAAATAAAGCGATAGTTCTCACTTTTATCACGATTTTTTTTTTTTTTTTTTTTTCGTTTGTGCCCACAACGGACATTCACTGTATCTTTCAATAGATACGGTTTCGGAACATCTTTGCCATCTTGTACTGTCAAAAGCTACCCAGGTCATCGAAATGGTTAATTTTCTATTTATCGATATCGAGAAACGAGTAAAAGTATCCCGATGATTTAATCTCGAATGTCAGCGTTAAAATATTTACTGATCAATGTAGAATTTTCTAGATAACAACATTTATCGTGGTTTTTTTTTTTTTCTTTTGTTCCAGAAAACTTTTCACTGTCTAAATAAATTTCTAGGGAACTTGACTTATCGTGACAGTTTTCAAAAATTATCCCGATAATTATCTCGTATCTCGTGGCAGAAATATGCCACCATACATTACTTTGGCATTTGAAGGTTTGCAATATAGGAGAGCTTTGTTCTAGTACTTATTTTCACGCGCTTAAACCCTTTTTCTGTGTGAAGGAAAATAGAAAATAGTTCAAGTATTGGGGAAATTGCTTTCCCCATCCTCATGCTTTAAAATCAAAATTCTTTTGAAAGTGGGGTTAAACACGCTAAAAAGACAGTCAAAAAGTCACGTAAACGTTAAGGACTTACATAATTACACATAATTATCAGTATCCTGGCCCATTCATCACCAATTAAAACTCTTCTCTTCGTCATGGTCACTAAATGGTTGAACTGCTCATTGTCGAACGCCATACTGAATTTTCAGCTGTCTGAATTTCGCTGTTTAACCAGTTAACAAATACGAGTTTTTGCGAAATAGACAGAAAATATAGGTATTTTAGGAAAAAGACGAACTGCATTGCACAGGCAGGAGCTCCTTTTTTCAAATTTTGTCATTCGAAAAGACAGTCTCCTTTCTTTCCAATGTGTAAATTTTCGTTGTCCCACTTTCAGTAGTTTGTTGCGTACGAGCTCGCACCTGAAATAAGCCTGTATGGTAATTAGTTTAAGAAACCTAGAGAGCTTTTGAAGATGGCGTAGAAAACATCAGATTTCACAGAACGTATAATCCGGCCTCTTCTTCATTCTTTAGTCTCTATGTTGCAGTGAACACCTAGAACTTCTATTTCTCAGACATTTTTGTCTTAGGCGAGACTGTCTGACACAAATCCTATTTTTTCTTGATGGTTCAATGGCCTATTTGGCATTTTGAATTCCGAACATGTTACTTCTGACGCCCTGAAATAGACAGCTTCGCAAGATAACGGGTTAATGGACCACATACGGTAAAAACCTAGTGTTCTGTTAATCCTTAAGCTGCTAAGCGCGACTCACTGACCTTTTGCGGACAGTGTAGATCAAGATCAGACTGCACAGAACGTGCAGTCTGATCTTGGATCTACACTGTCCGATAAGGAGATTTTTTTTCTCCAAAAATAGGTTTTAAATAGAATTATTCGGATTTTTACTGTCGGCATAAAGATTTTATTTAACTTATTTAGCAGTATAAGGGTTAAACGGTAATGTTTTAGTAAATTGACGGCGTGTGTGGGTGTTATTGGTTACCAACGCCTGTTAAACAGACTATTACAACGTTGTACATAAAAGTGTCAAAAGTAATTTGTCATTCATGAAACATTCGATGGCTTTGGTATAATTTGCATTAATATTTGGAATATCTTGTACTTGGACACGTGTACTTTAAGTCTTTACCACACAATGACGAGTTTTAAAGCCTCCTGGAAATTCGACTTTTGAAAACATTGAGGGAAAAGGAGAAAATGCTGGTAACCAGCATTTCCTCCTTTTCCCACGATGTTTTCTAACCTTTCAGAAACAAATCCAATCATGTGAGTCACATTTAATTTGTGGTCTGCAAATGCTTTGAATTTGGGCCAGTCTAAAATTTTGTCGTCTGGTAAAGAGTTAAGCAGTTCTGGTTGTCTGAAAGAGGGAGGGAGGAAGGGAGAAGGTGGAAGCACGTTGCTTTTTACAGTACCTTTCAGGGCGACGGCTCACATATTTATGTCTTTGACATTGAAATTTTCATGTCACTTTGGGACGAGCAAAATGATTGATGCTTAACAGCCAGGAATATAGCCTATTTCGAGATAGCACTCATGGTTATTGTATATGAACCAGGCTCTCGCAAAAGGGAGCTTAACTCTTTACCACACCACAAAGTTTTAGACCCATCCGAATTGAAAGCATTTGTAGACGACAATTTCAATGTGACTCAAATGATGCGATTTGTCTTTGTTAGGGTATAAAACATTGTGGAAAAAGGAGAAAATGCTGGTTACCAGCATTTTCTCCTTTTCCCACAATGTTTTCAAAAGGCTTCAACATCAGGGTCGTTAAAAGTCGGGATTGTGTGGTAAAGGCTTAATGCATCTCCGTGATGCATGATACCAAGCGAGTCATTACATAATCCTGGATCCATAAAGTACATTTTGTCTAACAACCGATTGAATCATGAGGTAGACTGGGCCTTTGACATACAGAAAATTGGCCAATAGCGAAAGGTAACGGCCCAGGTCAGCCTGCACAAGCTGACCTAGGTCGATACTTTTTGAAGATGCATTAAGCCCCCATTTCAAAGAGTGTGGCCCATATATGAAGTTCGAAAAGTGCTTTGATTTAATCTAGATGTTTGATTGTGTACCAAATATTTCATCTACGCCTAGACCAATAACTGCATCACACATGTGCAATGTCATGTGACTTCCGTATGTCCCAAAATCGGTCCAAAATGCCGAAAGGTCAGCAACTCCGAGACCTTCTAGGCTTCCTAGACAATACATTATTTAGCTATTTCCTTTGTGATTTCTTGTCGCCTTGCCGTTCGCAAAATTATGACAGAAATTATCACCCGAAGGAATGAAACTGCAGAAAAGCATTCGGATGTGGACCCCTCCCAGACACAACATGCAGCAAAATTGACATCGTAATCTTTGAGATGCCGTGACAGGTTCAGCTAGTTTGCAGACGGTGTTAATTAGGTTTTGGGTTCTAGTTTCAGACATTTCTTAACTTAGGTGTGCGGACATCGAAAGTGCACCAGCAGGTGCTCTAAGCGATATAAGAGGCCTATTACACATTCACCCCACCCCACTTGGCACGGTTTTTGAGACGCTGGATGTGAAACGCTCCCGTGTTTTAACGACCCTTAGAAAAGTAGCTTTTGAAAACCTTGTAGGAAAAGGAGAAAATGCTGGTTACCAGCATTTTCTCCTTTTCCAACAACGTTTTCTACCCTTCCAAAGACAAACTCCAGCATCTGAACCACGGTTGTTCTATTGAAATGTTTTCAATATGAACAAATGCGCATTGTTGTCTGGGACATAGATGGTAAAGTAATTCTGCTTGGATTCCCACGGCGGCGCTGGATGCGAGAATGCTCATAGGCAAGACACTGTCATGCACCAGTCTGTTGAAATTCAGAAAAAAAAAACACACACATGAATAAGTAAACTGCCGCCGTGATAACTGAAAGACTGTTGAAAGGGGCATGAAACATAAATCCCACATATAATTATAAATACTTCAGGAATAGTAATGAACGGAACGAGATTTGTGGAGAAGGGAGGAGAGCTGTACCTTACATGCAATGCCTCTGGGACTGAAAACCCGCCAGACGGTATAGACTGGTTTAAAAACGGTACATAATTTCTATAACTTTTCAATACTTTTGAAGAGGAACAAGTCCACAAATACAGACTTTATAGGTTCAAATTACAGCTATGAGATTTTTTCTTCCTTTAGACTGTGATGCAAATGCGTGCAATAATTTTAGTTTTATTATTTCGTCTGGATCATGATCTTGTTTTAAAGCAGGAAATTTATTTATTTTAACTCGATTACAATACTTTTGTCTATCCATCATTTTCCTAATATGTAATTTTCGACCTCTTCACGCGTGAAATTCTAAATGAGGCGATATTTGGTTAAGTTTACATGGTACTGAACATTACCGACCATCTGATGAGACTATGCCGGACTTATAAACAGCCGTCGCAGACCAAAGGCTTAAGGATACAGCCTCAGGTACCATAAAACACTATATTTAACATTAAGATTATCTTGTCATTCGAAAATAGTATTCATTCATATCTACTTGCATTGAGATGTCCAAATTTTTTGTCGCAGCTTCAAAGAGCCCACCCAGACCTTGTACAAATACAGTAAAATGGAAATTATATCATTGAAAGCTTCAAAGTTTCGACCAGATTTTCGCTATTAATGTGTTCATTTTGTTTGTATTATAAAATTTAATTTAAAGTCGGCATATTTCATCGTTTGTAGCAAAATGTATTTTATAATTTCAGGAAATATGTTAACTACGAAGAAGCGAAGTGATATCCACATACAAAAACAAATTTCAATATCAACACGGACTATTTTTAGCACTTTAAGAATAGCCAACGCTCTCATGACTGATTCGGGTACCTACGTGTGTCGAACTTCAGACCTTTCTATAACAAGGTTTAAAGTTGACGTATTAAATGGTAAGTTTCAAAAGTTTCAAATTATTTTTAACACGACCAATCCGTTGCCACACAATAGGCTGATAAGCCTTAAGTGTCAAGCTGTTCAGATGTTTTCTTGCATAATATTCAGCTTTAGATCATGTGTTACGAGTTGAAGGTACACGAGTCTCCCTGCAATGGTAAATGGTTTTGACAACTGTACTCAGCAGCCATGTCTTGGGCATCTTGTCAAAGCTATTCAAATCTGACTATATGCAAACAGTATTATCACTTCATTATCCAGCTTGTTGTAATCTGTATACATGTAGAAACCTGAAGCTGACAATTTGAAGGATTTCATTTACAAATTAAATAAACAGTAAAAGACCGCGGACGGAACCTTGAGGAACTCCACTTGTTTTATTCACTAGACTAGTTGATTGCCTCTGACTGATACATTTTGTACACTGGTAGAAAGGAAAAGTTTTACTCGTGATTTGTAGAGAATATGTTTAATGGCAACATCCGTAGAGTATTAAGTCTAGGATGCGTATGTTAAATGCCCACTAGCGGCCGAAAATCAAAGCAGGTGTTAAAATGTATTTAAATTTTAATAGTTCCATTTAAAAGAATGAAAAAAATTGTGAAGATGATGATCTGTTATTGTGTGGTCGGTCCAAGTGGTAGTCGCTGGTAGAAAAAATGAATAGTTTTGAAACTAATTTCTCTGCTAGCGACTAACACTTGGATCGACCGTATAATTACAGAACAGAACAAAACAAATATTTTATTACAGATTGTCATCTTCACACTAATGTTCAAACTTTTAAGTTGTATGTTTTGAATTTAAAAGCATGTTAACACCTTCTTTGTGTACTTTTAGCTATTGCTACTTTCAGGGAGAAAGTAAATAGCATTGGAAAATGCTATGAAATGTGAATAAATGCATAATAAGTTCCTGTCAAAAGTACAAGTCCAAACATTCTTTTCAGACTTAGGCTGAGTGATGCTTTTGCACTGGTCAACTATTCTCCAAAAACCAAATGAACTATCTCTGTTCTGGATATCGGATGCCAAAAAATGTCTACAGAGATTTTCAGCTTAAAAGTGACTGTGTAGAAGTTTTGTCTTAAGTCAGAAGAATGTGTAACTGTGAAAACATTGTGGCAAAAGAAGACATTGACTGTTTCGATTTTTATTTATTTATTAATGTTTTTTTTTTTTTTTTTTCAAAATTTTATATTTGTATGTAATTTGAAATACGTTATTCAAAATTAACAGGTTTTATCTATTCTTTTTAGCTGAAACCTACAACGTAAAGAGAGGTAAGTTTCAAAGCAAGAAATCGTTCCTAGACAGCTCGGGGACGATTTCTCTGGAGAAATTGTCCCTAAATTAAATTTTGGACAAATCGTCCCCATATTCAAAATTAATCGATTTTGTTTTACAAGATGTCTTAGAAAACTATTTTTAAACTTTTCCTACCCTGTTACTTAGGTTTTCTTAAGTCATAGGTGTATTTGATAACACTGTCATTGTTTATACAGCAAATTCAACACTAACAGGTTGATGTTCTCACCTGTATCAGGTAGCTTACAAGTTTTTTTTTTTTTTTTTAATTTCTCAGTTTGTTAGAATTTGATTATAAACCAGTTATGAAACAAAAATGTTCATAAAATATGTCAGTAGTCTTTTATAAGACATCTTTATGAATTTTGAATATGCGGACGATTTCTCCAAAATTTAATTTGGGGACGATTTCTCTAGTATAATCCATGGTGACTAAACCTGTATCTTGATTCTTGCACATATTGCCTAAACAAACATTCTGAATAATTTCAGTTGAATGGGGAAAACAATTTTACACCTGTTACCACACCAATAAAACTGCAATTAAAAAAAAAACTGTTATTTGAGTGGGTGGTGAGGTAAAGAGTCAAACCCTCAAATTGCTGGTTAACTAACTGCGCAGTTTCTACTAAAATTCCCGGTTGAATTCAGACCATTTCGACCATTCATTCAGTAACTGATCCAAAATAACTTCAATATCTTTAAATGGTATGATTTAAATTTAAATACATCTGCATTGCATTGTTTAGTTTTGGCCGCAGTTGGGACTTTAAGTCGTGTTACCCTAACTCAGGGACAACGCAAACAGCGACTTATTCATAAATATGTAAAATTATGGAGAATCCCTGGTACAAATGACGTCATATCACGTGATCACAATTTCAGTATTTTGTCTCACAGCTATACTTAAACGTCGATTTTATGCCACGTTGCATACCCTCAAAAAATCCAAACCAACAATACAAAACAGTTAGGCCTATTATAAATTTAGGAATTATTGTATGTTTATTCCGGAATGTAGCTTGTTTTCAAGACCCGTATTTAACAAGTGACACAGTATCTCCGTTCAACTATATATTCCATCTTCAGAGAGCACCTGCTGAACGGTGACTTTGTGCAGTCAAAGTCGTGCACATTGTACGGCATTAGGATCTCCGGTGCAGCTAAAATATGATAGTGCCAGGAAACATTTAAAGTATAGAATAAAAACGTTTGTAGAAGCAATGTGTAAGATTGAGTAAGAAGTCAACGCAAACACTCCAAGTCGTTGTATATACGAGGGCTGTTCAAAAATACGCGGAAAAGTACTGTCATTGTCTCATATTTTTGTTTGAATACAGCGAAACGTATACATATTGTAGACAAACTAATTCTGTATTGACAGTTTAAATTTCATGCCAATATCTCAACAGCTCTTTAATGTATGGTAGTTATGGCAACGCCATCGCTCAAACACGGGCCCAACGTTATCCAGCATCAATTTTACGTCGTGTTATTTGCATTGGTTTTTTTTCACATGCCTTATGTGTTTACAACTGTCTAAAGAATTTCATCTTTCCACATGATAGATTGATCGTATAGGCTTATCCATGTTTCATCGACGGTAACGATACAATTAAGGAAGTTCTCCCCTGCTCGTTCAAATCTCAGAACAAAGCGCTGACACAATTCCACCCTCTTCTCTTTTTGAATGTCAGACGAAATTTTCGGTATCCACCTAGCGCACAGTCTCCGCAAATTTAAATTGTAATGAATGTGATCTACAGTCCCAACACTACAGTCTACTCGCTCACTTATTTCTCTTACAGTAATGCGTCTATCCTCGTCCAGAGGTTTCTTGATTTCCCGTTCTTTACGTTGTGTTATCGGCGTCGGCCGTCCGCTTCTCAGGTCATCTATTGTACTTTATTACATTTTGTGCCGGGTTTTGGAACATGACGTCCCCATATCTACCATATCTGTATAAGGTGTTGAAATAGTAACTTGAAATTAATTCTTCCAATATATTACTAATTTGTCTATGATATGTATCAGTTTTACTGTGTTCAAGCAATATTTGAGAGAATTACAGTACTTTTCTGCGTATTTTTGAACACCCCTCGTATGTTCAAAAAAATAACTGTTAGACAGAAAAACCCTTTTTTTTTTGTAAAAGCCTCCATGTAATTCGATGCAGTTATCGCCTTTCTTGTCCGAACATAGATCGAATGCAGATGTGATATAAGACTAACACAGAATAAGTGTATATCTAATTGGCAAATTATTTAACAACTTTCACTTAGAATTCTTCCACAGATGTAAGAGTGTCGTACAAAAGACGCCTGAAGTCGTAGAGTATTTCTTTTTAGGTACACATGTATCCGCGAACTGGTTCACGGCCGCCATAATGTAGGTATATGCAAATTATACTTGGTGCTCGTGTAAATAACTGGTTATCGTGTATCCAGGTGGTCAAAATGAATGTTTCAAAGATTCGAACCGTTGAATAGTTCAGTCTCTATAGACATTCATGATCACAAAATGCACCATTTGCAAGTTATTCATGTGTACAACTTGCGTGTTCACCGAATAATTACACAACTACGTTACGTCTCACAAACCGGAACTTGGCACAGGAAGCAGTACAAGGCCGTAGGTATACTTACGTCACCCCATGTATCAGTATGATAACAATGAGAGCAGCCCCATGTATTAGTATGATAACAATGAGAGCCTGGTTGCTACGCAACCAGGCGCCTCAAAAACCGATCATTCTATGAGTAGCCCTTTATATAGCAAAAATAATCTCGCTTGCTTAGCTCTATACCCAACAGTCCCGACTCTTAACCACAGTGTAGGACCGGAAGTATGCATTGTATGTGACTTGGGATTCTGTACAGTGACGATCTGTCACTTGGTGTTAAAAATTGTGTTCACACGGTGAGTCAAGATGGTGATTTCTCATTTATTTTGATAGTTATTGTAAACTATTCATATCTATTTATTTGCTTGTTTTGTGTAGATCATATCAGAAACGCGAATGTGTATTGTAAACTTTCCGTATAGCAAAAGCGATGCCGTAATCAGTTGACCGTTCTAAAAATACAGATGATTTTGTCCCAAAAAGACACCGTTTTCATTCGATTACTCAACGTTAAAACCCCGTGTCTCAACGGAAAATGTATAAACAGTCTTTTTATTCATATCTTTGAGAAGATATGTCAAGGTTTGGTAACAAAGTCGACTACAATTTTCATTATCCTCTGTTTAAAATGGCACGTTGAGAAATTTTCGGCTGTACAGTCACCTGAGATCTATTAACAGCTTGCAAGTGACTGTACAAATTTCTTTTCTCAACATGTCGTTTTAAAAGATGGATAAGGAATATTGCAATCGACTTTGTGACCAAACTTTGACATGTTTTAACAAAAATATAAACAAAGAAACTCTTTATACGTTTTTCGTTGAGAAAACGGGTTTTTAACGCTGAGTAATCGAGAAAAAACGGCGATGTTTTGGGATAAAATCATCTGTATTTCTAGCATGGTCAATGATCAAGGCATACCCATTGCTCGAAGGAAGGTTCTCAGCGCACTTACGTGTTCCTGACATGGTCTATACATAACAGACTTATAACTGGATATGAATATTTTATAATAACTATCAAAATAAATGAAAAATCACCAACTTTACTCACCTTGTGAACACAATTTTTACTACCAAGTGACTAATCGTCACTGTACAGAATCCCAAGTCACATACAATGCATACTTCCGGTCCTACACTGTGTTAACGATCCTGACGAAGAAAGCTGGTGATCTGGTGATCAGCAGCCTGATATAGGTCAACCACGTAACTACTCGTACACAGAATGCAATGTACACGAAAATTGTTTGATTAATGGTTATTTTTTAAATAGTTTAGGATTATTTGAATGAATTTTGAAAGATTTTTCAACTCTTCTGGAGATTTAGAGTTCATTAGTTGTTGAAACTTGAGAATGTTGGATCTCCTATAGAAGTTTTTTTTTTTTTTTTGTGAAGAAGACCTTTAATTTAAGAAATATGTACATTTTAAGAGATAATGTATTTCATCGCCTGTATCATTTTGTGTGCATAATTGATATTTTCTATCACTTAAATCGATATTATTCCATCTTCCTTTCTTAACAGGCAAAAAATGGTCAGTAGGTCTGAACTAAATTCTGAGATTTTGATAGTCTTTCATTTTTAGTAATATGAGCTACTTTTCTTCACTGATAGATTCTTTAAATAAACTAAAGTTTTTGCCTTTATTGGAGTTTTGTAGCTGACTGTATCAATCCTGCTGGTAATGATCTTTTAGAATTGAACCTATCCAGAATTGTGTCGTTTGGTATAGAGATAAGTTATAGACAATATTAAGTATATGATAGAGCCTTACACAGAAACAGTACATTATATAAATAATCTACTAAACTATGTTCAAAGTGTTAAAGCAGTGACCGACTATTCACTTACCATCGACTATTTTAGCGCCAAACATACATAACTCGACTTCTTCCGACAGCTGAAAATACAATCCACTGAAAGGCAGGAAGATTTTTTTTATCTTACTCGACTCGACTTAACAAGCGGATCGTACAGATGAAGATGAGACTAAACGTTTAGTGCTGTCTGATCTCGACCGCTGCCGTCCGCAAATGCCCTTACTTTCGCCTTTGGCGCTCAGAAGAGTTGAAAAGGTCAGGAACAACCTTACTCTGCTTTTGCAGACAGCATTCAGAATCAGTTTTCACTAAACTTTCAAAGCCGACTAATTCTGATTGCATTTGCAACAACACTCATCGTCAGATTGCAAAAAAAAAACAGTGAAACACCTGATATATTGTGAGATATTCTGGCAAAAGCTGATAGTCTTGAGTAGTCATCCGCAAAAAGTAATCTCTTAACGATAAAGCCAAACCGTTGCCAGAATTATCTGATGAATTTAAACGAACTACAATGAAATTATGTTATTCATTAATTCATAGAGCACTTAATAGAAACGAAATGGAAAAAAAATAAGTAATGCTAAGTGAAAAGGGGGGCTTAATGCATCTGCAAAAAGTATCGACCCAGGTCAGCCTGCGCAGTCCGCCCAGGCTGACCTTGGCCGAAACCTTTTTGCTTTTGCTAAATTTTGTGAATGTCAAACAACCAGTGTATTTCATGATTCATTATGAATGCATAATTATGAAATGACTTGCTTGGTATCATAGATCACGGAGATGCATTAAGCTCCCTTTTGCCCATGCATAGCTCAATTTCTATAGTAAATAGAACCCTGATACTGCAGTTTCAATGTCATGAGAGACAGTGGTGTTGGGGTAGAGAATCGGCTTATCAAATCAAAGGTTCCGGGTTTGAATTACGTGATGAAAAAACAAGGTCAATATTGTGTACTACCCTCATCACGGCGCGGTTACGTAAGCACTGGATAAGGAAACCAGAAGATGGCGGTGTGATTGGAAGCAATAACGAGAGTGATTAATATAATGTGTTAAAAAATACAATAATTGTAAAATAAACACGTTTAAAACCCTTTTCCAAGCGACAAAATTTTAGACCCGTCCAAATTGAAAGCATTTGCAGATGACAATTCTGATGTGGCTCAAATGATGTGGTTTTTCTTTGATAGGGTAGGAAACATTGTTGGAAAAGGAGAAAATGCTGCTTACCAGCATTGTTTCCCACAATGTTTTCAAAAGCCTTCTTCCTCAGGGTCGTTAAAAGTCGTCATTGTGTGTGTGGTGGGGGTTTAAGGCCCAATAGCGGCCAAAACAACAATGCAGGTGTTAAAATGCATTTAAATTTAAATCATACAATTCCAAAGTATAGAAAATAATGTGAAGATGACAATCTGTTATTGTACTGTCGGTCCAAGCGTTAGTCGTGGGAAGAAAAATCAGGCAAAAGGAAAACAAAAGATTGTGTGATCCGGCAACTTTTTACCTCCTTTTGAAATTAATTTCTCTGCCAGCGACTAACACTTAGAGCGGCCGTACAATAACAGATTTTCATCTTAAAGATAATTTCCATAGTTTGAAATAGTTTGCTTTAAATTTAAATGCACTTTAACTCCTGTTTTGTTTACTTTTAGCAGCTATTGTTGCTTTAAAATTATTTCAATGCTGTATCAATCAGGAATATTGAACAGTGAATATCTGTTCTATGCACTTGTTCTACGATGTCTACAAAAGCGCCAGACATGGTTCTTGGCGCTTAACTCTTTACCAAACGACAAAATTTTAAAATAGTCACAATTCAAAGCATTTGCAGACGACACCATGAATGTGGCTCAAATGATATGATTTGTCTTCGAAAAGGTAGAAGACAAAGTGGGAAAATGAGAATTTTCTCCTTTTCCCACAATGCTTACAAAAGGATTTTCCTTCGAGGTCGTCAAAAAACGGGCTTGTCTGTGGTTGTGAGGTAGAAAGTCTGCCTCGTAACCATAAGCTCTCGAGTTCGATACTCTTGAGCGGGTGTCAACTTTGAGATTGTTATTTGGCCCACACATTCGGCTCGAGTACTGGTGCAGTTCCCAGGAAGCAGAATCGATAGGGATTGGTATTAGTTGCAAGAACTTGTTTCTCAATCGATGTAAAATGGATATGTTTAAACTTAATTAAAATGGGATTGTTTGGTAAAGGGTTAATTATTCCGATTTACAGTAGACCAATAAATCGCAAAGCATTTAACCGCAGGTTTGGTATACAGAATGTCGCTCGCGTGCTTTTATATCGTTATATAAACGTTTCGTGTGTATTTGTTTTACAAGTTCTTTCAATAGTTCTTAATAGTTCTAACAGATTAAGTACACAAGCACGCATTCATATTAGACTGCATGTAGTTTCTTGTACAGCGCCGAGCGACGCTTCCTCACCGCCCCATGAAACAAAGTTGAACCAGAAGCTTTTGAAAATACCCTTGTAAAATACGACAACATGAAGAGGTTTAATACATGTTAATGTATAAAAAAAAATATCTTGGTAAAAGAGAACTCTCTCTCTCTCTCTCTCTCTTGTACATGTTGATCAAGTATTATATAATCTCGGTTTTAAAGGAACGAAAAGAGAGATCTCTAACGAAATTTGAAGTTAACATGCCTTACTATCACTATACCCATCCCCTGTAGCGCCAAATAAATACAATCCAAAATATTTTAATCACGTGCTGTGGAAAGAGGGTGTGGTGTAATGCATCTGCAAAAAGTATCGACCCATGTCAACCTGTGCGGAGTGCATAGGCTGAATTGGGTCGATACATTTTAGGATTTGTAAAGTTTCTGGATGTCCAAGGACCATTCTACCTCATGACTCAATTTGTCATTAGAGAAAATGGAATTTAAGGATTCAAACTTATGTGATGCCTTGCTTGGTGTAATGCTTCACGGAGATGCATTTAGCCATTTTTTTTTCCAGAGTATGACTCATTTAAAAATCAAATCTGCTTTCGTTAACATATTTGGACGTTCTGTTCAGTCTAACCTTGTATCACCTGACAAATGATTAACGCTTTACGACACACAATCCTGAGTTGTAAAGACCCTGACTAAGAAGGCTTTTTAAAACATTGTACGAAAAGGAGAAAATGTCAATAACTACTATTCTCTCCTTTGTCCTACATGTTTTCTATCCTTTCAAAGATAAATGCACTTATATAATCAATATGAAATCTTGACACATCGTTATCAGATGCATTCAACATTTCACCACGAAGCAGTTTTAAATTTTAGTGTGTGGTAAAGTGTGAAAAAAAAACGATTTTTCACTGTCATTTTCTTTTTTCAGATTTCGAGCAATTATCAGGAATAGTAACAAAGATGGAAGACAATAGCAAATCTGCCGCTGGTTCTTGCAGGACATTTTCTTTGTTTTTACCCATAATTAGCTGTCTAATGATAGTCTCTCAGTTTCCAGTCACTAGGCGGTGACATCTTGACGGATAATTGATGAGAAAACCAGAAAATTTATTTCCAGTTTGTATAAAAACAGTAGACTTATTAATAATAAGTTAAATAACCCAGTGTCGGATAGCAATGGCAGTTCACTTACGTCAAGCAATGTTGGCTCTGACAATCGAATAAATCTTTCTGTAAATCAGACGATTTCACATGCGACTCATCAATGGTGAAAGCATTTGCAAATGTAAAATTTATTAAAGCTCGTATGATGGGATTTGTCCTTGACAAAGTATAAAAATATTGTGGTGGGAAAGGAGAAAAATTTTCCCCTTTTACCCCTGCAATGCTTTCAAAAGCCTTCTTCAGGGTCACAAATCACGGGATTGTTTAGTACAGGGTTAACTAATAGAAAAAGAATGACAACAGCTCATTGGCGACATTTGTGGTGGACCTTTGGCTCGTGTGTCAATTCTAAGAAACAAATTGATTTACACACTTCAGACGTAGTGACCCCCTCGTCATGGTCACGTGGTACAAAATGTACTCTTGGAAGGCAATACAACGATACTCAGACAACAAGGTCTTTGTTTATCTTTGTTTAAGTTGTGCTTTACGTGTTGAAAGACGAACATGGCCGTCTACTATATTTGTTACAAAGACCAAAGGAATGAACACTTTAGACACCTTTATGGTGATTTTTTGTCTCTATGTCAATATATCTTGTCTAATTAGTCAACAGAAATCCCTCAATCAACCTATCTTTCAGTTAGAGAAAGTGATTGACAAATCAGTTTTGTAATGTGAACGACCACCATTTTCTTCCAAATCCTCTATCATCTGACACTTGGAGAGTTAAAAAAAACAAGGAAACCAAGCATCGTTAAGGATCATGTTTTTATTATACAGGCAAATGGTACGGTAAACCTTTCAATATTTGTTTACGTGAGAGAGCAGACCAGCAGCTTGGCTGCATTAGAGGGTGATCTTGGTCCAATCACCTTAGAGGTAAGGAATTGAGGCCGTGAGGGATTGTCGTTCGCAGAATATTTCTTAAAAGAAGTTATTACAAACATTGATGACATATAATGATCTGAGCGGACGATTGCAAAGCTGACCAGAAATCATGTTTTTGGATACGGGTAAATATATCCAATGAGGCCATCTGAATGTAGCTGTGGAACCAAGCAAACTGATATAAAATTGTGAAGAACATTGTGTTTTATAAAATTTGAACTTGTGGACAATAGTGGTGCATAATTAAAGTCAATGCGGTAATCCCTATGTCGTACAAAAAGAAACCAGAAGATGGCGGTGTGATTGTCCTTGGATTTCAAAAGTTCTGACGTCACTGATAAGGCTAAAAAAAGTAGTGCAGGTAACTTCAACCAGCACGTTTATCTTGTAGAGCTGTTTATAGCTGACGTGACAGACATTGTTTCCTTTTTCAGATAAGAAATATGGCAATTTAAGGTCAGTGTGTGACAAAATTTGATACAATAAGGTGACTTAAGCGGACAACATGACATGATAAAATATCATTCCGCTAGTTACTATGCTCCAGAAAGGAAACACCAAACGCCTACAGACTAAGCAATAGGCTCCATTAATTGGGATATTTACAGTATAGCAGTGGTTTATTTGACCTATCTATTTAGTTGATTTCTAGCAAAATGAAATTCCATCAAGAACAACTAGTTACTCATACCAAGTCTTTTACAAGACGGGAAAATTTTAGACTCATCAGGGCCACATTGAAGGCATTTGCAGACGACTAATTCAATCTGGCTAGAATGATGCGGTTTCCCTTGAAAGGGAAGAAAATATTTAAGGAAAAGGAGAAAATTCTGTGTACCAGCATTTTCTTCTTTTCCCATAATGTATTAAGAACCATTTTTCCTGTGGGTAGTTCAACTCTGGGATTGTTTTGTCACTGTTACAAAGTATCGACTGAAATGGACATGATGCACTGTGCATAACAAGAGTGTTAGTGGCACTGATTGCGCATGCATGCTATCAGAACTATTATTACACTTTTTTGTATACAAAATATGGACCGTTCTTTGGCAAAAAGGGGCTTAATTCATCTCCGTGATGCATTATACCAACCAAGTCATCACATAATTATGAATCCATTATGTCTGTTTCCTTTCACAAATGACCAAATGACTGAATCCCGATTTAGAATGGTCCTTGGACATGCAGAAAAGTAACCAATAGCAAAAGGTTTCGGCCCAGGTCAGCTTGCGTAGACTGCGCAGGCTGGCCTGTGTCGATACTTTTTGTAGATGCATTAAGCACCCTTTTCACAGAGCAAGGCTCATATTGATGCACAAATGTATAAAGATTTATGGCCTTATAAGTATTTTATTGAAGTTTTTATGGCCCAAATAACCAACATTTTTTCATCAATTCCAGTTTCAAATACCAAGAAAAGCCAGCTGATTGGCTGTATCCAGCCAATTAGGTGGCTGGTATTGAAATCGGGAACCTAAGCAAATGAAGTTTGCTTAACCTTTAAACTGCTAAATAAATGAAACAAAAATTTCCATTTAATAGTAAAAACCCAAATATTGCGATTTCAAAGTTGATTTCACCGGGACGAAAATACCGCATCGGACAGTGTAGATCAAAGATCAGACTGCACGTTTTGTGCAGTCTGATCTTGATCTACACTGTCCGCAAAAGGTCTAAGAGTCGCGCTTAGCAGCCTAGGGGTTAACATGCTTAAGTTTAGCTCTCATTAATTTGGACGAGGATATTATTTGCATCATGATTATGTGTATAGCTCTCACTCGATAAACCTTTCATTATCAGTTTATATTTTTGTTTGTGTTTGGGATAACAGGTTTAAAATCAGGTACCGTGACGAGATAGTTTATAGACCCAACTGGATAATGTTTATATTATCTCGTCCTAGAGCGTGGTTTCAAACTTGTATCCACTAAAACAAACAATAACATAACCTGTTAATGAAAGAGTTATCACGTTAGAGTTATAGATAGTGTTTTGTTAACGTTATAATTATGATTCTCTATGTTTGCTGTCATCCTTTTCTATTGTGATACGACTGAACAATACTTGTGAGTTATGCTTTGACAAAAAGGGGGCTTCGTGCATCTCCGTGATGCATTTTACCAAACAAGTCATCACATAATTATGGATCCATAAAATCCATTTTGTCTAACGACTGACTGGGTCTGGAGGTTGAATGTTCCTTTGACGCAAAGAAAATTTACGAATAGCACAAAGTATCGACCCATGTCAGCCTGCGCGGACTTCACAGGCTGACGTGAGTCGATACTTTTTGCAGATGTATTAAAGTCCCTTTTGACAGAGCACGTCTCATGTATTTCACTCGGTATTATTTCAGTCCATGTTTATACATGCTATTGATGAAACTTTCAAACCGATAGTGAATTTGCTATTTTAAAGGTATTTTGGATGAAAAATATCTTTTTATTGGACAGTGAAGATGCAAGATCAGACTGCACGTTCTGTGCAGTCTGGTCTTGGCATCTACACTTTCCGCAAAAGGTCAGTGAGTCGCACTTAGCAGCTTGAGGGTTAAATATGCTGTCTTTGCCTTTTGAGGCGAAATATTTACGATATCTAGCGGACTTAGATAAAATCATACACATAAGTATACCATAATAGATTGTCATCTTCACAATATCTTTCATATTTCTAAATGGTATGATTTAAATTTAAATGCATTTTAACACCTAAACTGTGCTTTTTCCGATATTGGGCATGTAAGTACAATGTATGAAAAGGAGAATATGCTGTATATAGCAGAATCTTTGATTTTCACTGTAAGGTTATGGTAATACCATAGCCATGTCGTCTTCTTCATTGTTGTTGTCGTGCAAAACCTTTGACATTTTTGATACCGCTGGCTGCAACAGATATTAGGTAGTTATTTATTATCAAAAGGGAAGCTCACACCAGAAGAGCAGGGGTATTTTTCACTAAACTGCGTAGCTTTACGCAGGTTTTTGGGAGATTGATTATACACGCATGCATACGATCCCTGCGTTACCCAAATGTATGACCTGGCGAAAGTTATGAAAATATTTACTCAAATCTTAAAGTTATGTATTTCAGTAAATCTTGTTTTCAGACTTGATGCTTGCTTACCTAAACTGTGTACGCAAATTTCGTGCTAAAAAACAGTTTAGAGAAAGTTACCGCTGTTCGTATTCGCCAAGCATTCTACATCCCATTTCATGATTTCCTGGAGTTTCTTGTACCAGTTCTTTGCACATCTTCCCAACTCTTCCCACAAAGCTATCATCAAAATAATGATCAGTGGTAAAAGAGGAATGAATCCTGTCGCAGTGACCATCACCGATCTTCGGAAAGATGCTGGCCGAGCTTGGAATTCGAACCAGCGATCCCTTGGTCTCAAGTCCTGTATGCTTTGGACTGGGCTACCAGGCTCAGCTTTTTCGAATTAGAGCTTTCACTGAAAAAGGTAACTGTGTCTGAGTTTTGCCAGCCATATGCGATACTCTTGTTATAATGTGATACCTTTTCCGTTATCTGAAACTGTTTAAATGTCAATTCGATTGAAATAAATGAGTCGTGCTCCGTGAAAAGGGGGTTTAATGCATTTGTAAAAAGTATCGCCCCAGGTCAGCCTGCGCAGTCCGCGCAGGCTGACCTGGGGCGAAACATTTTACTATTGGTAAATCTCCTGCATGCCAACAGACCATTCTACCTCCAGGTTCAGTCGGTTGTTAGACAAAATAGATTTTTAGGATCCATAATTATGTGATGACTTGATTGGCATAATGTATCACGGAGATGCATTAGACCCCTCTTTGCCAGAGCGTGGATCAAATGTTTAAGCAAATAAAAGTACAAAAATGTTTCATCTTATGATTTTCCTTCCAATGATACCAAATTTTGTCGATATTTGTTGTGGTAAAATACACTTATATTTTTATTCCGTATCAAGCATATGGTGCTAATGCTGCTGAAAACCTAGAACACTCACGCCACAATCTTTACAAGACGAAATCAAAGTACTGAAAGTACCGACAGATTAGCGAATGTAGTTTTCGTAGTTTTTTACTTGTCACAATAGGAAATGCTATGAACAAATCTGTTTGTTGATCTTTAATTGAATAAAGCAGATGACGATCATATCAGTTTGATGATTTGGCATTTGAACACTTTCTAGAGTTCACTTCCATGCTTTTTCACTTTTATGTCGGTTGGACGAACTGGTAGCTAGAAGAGAACACAAGGATGAAAATCATTGCATGGCGATTAGTAAAGATGAAGCTGATTTGCATAGGTCACTGACTGAAGTTAACATATAGTAAAACACCCTTTAACTTATCGATAACACTTGTTCAGTCTATGACTTTGTAAGTACACATCATTCAAATTGGAGTGGTAGAGATTTTGAACTGAATGACGAAACCGTCATATTTAACAGAATTACAATTTCTAGCCGAAAGAATTATTTCCTGTGAGGCAGTATTTGGCGACTGTGGGTTTTCTTTTTGTTTTTGTTTTCGTTTAAATTGAATCTGGGTCGCTAAAACGTTAGACTTGTCCGTTTCGAAAACATTTGCAGACCACAAAGTGAACGTAGCTCTAAAGATGACATTTGTCTATGAAAGGACAGAAAATATTAAAGGAAAACAATAGAATGCTAGTTAGCAATGTTTTCTCCTTTTCCAAGAATGTTTTCAAAGTTCTTTTGTTTTGGGGTCGTTAAAACTAGGGACTGTTTGGTAAAAATTTTAGAACTACTGTATCTATTAAATATTGATAGTAGATCTTAACTGATCTCCTTTTCCGTTTTTTATCTTCATGAAGCAGGGTGAATAAAAACAAATAATTGTCAAATCATCGAGTTTGTTTGAACGTTGTACTACTCCGCATGATATTATTTCAAACATATCAAAGCGACAGCTCTCTCACTTTTATTTTTTTGCGAGTTACCCCAGCACAAGACTGGGGTCTATAATGCCTTTCCAAAGGATACAACTACGTAACCAGTGCAGCACACTGGAAATAAACCCAGATCTCTACTTTCCATTCCAACATCTTTATCTAGTCAACTACAGTGACACCCAAGCATTGTAATTAAAGAGAAGATTTACAGGGTTGTTCATGGAAATGGCAGCTAAGATATCGTGTAATTAATCATACAAATTAGGGACATCATTAGGATAAATCTCTCAAGTCCTGTATGATTGCATGATGGCAACCATCGAATTAAAATATCAATTTTCCGCAAAAGACAAAGTGCTAATAGATTTACGATGAACTGAAATTTGCGAGCATGTATCCGCGAAGACGACGTTGTACAGTCATAAATAATTTATCATGATTAAGGCGAAACGATACAAAACAACACGCAAGAAAAAACTGTGAGATAATTTGTTTCCTTATAAGTCAGCGATTAATGTACCACATGCTGTTTTATGTCGAACATTCTCTGTGTATATACATATATGGATTTCTTTCTGGCAGGGGAAACCAACTAAGTTGTTCTCGAATCTGTAGTTTTCGAAAATTAAGAATGTATAACACTTTCGAAGACTATGCAAAACGATTCTGGTTGCAAAAGACATTTAATTTGTATTCCTACATAGGTTTCTTCTACTTCTTTTCGTAAAGTTTTGCAAATGTCTTGAGCTCTGACTGTTCCAACATTGTCTATTCCTCAGTTGAAATCAGATCATGTACTAGTGTGACAGTGCGCCTATATTGTAAAACCTAACACCCTTTGAATCTATAGAACGGGCACAGAAAATTGCGTTGGTAGCGCAACCCCATAGATAGGAAAAAAGTAGTATCAAACATGATACCATGTTGCTGTTTCCTTCGTTAAAACTTTAAACATTCGGAAAAAACCCTGTCATAATATTACATATTTCGAGATAAAATCTGAAATATATAGGCTATGCTCTGGCAAAAGGTTTCATGCATCTCTGTGATGCATTATGCCTGGAAATTCATTACAAAATTATGGATCCATGAAATCTATTTTGTCTAAAAAGCCACTGAATCATAATGTAGTATCGTCCTCGGACATACAGAAATTTTACCAAAAGGAAAAGGTTTTCGACGCTGCACAGGCTAACTTGGGTCGACACTTTTTGCGGATGCATTAAATTCCCTTTTCACAGAGCATGGCTCTATTATTGTGATGAGAAATGAGGCATACTAGCATGCTTGCAGACACATTCGGTCGAACTTGTGCAGGTAGATGCGGTCTCTCTGATGAGAGATATCCGTTACCTTTTTCAAAACAATTCAGATTCTCTTCACAATGAAGCTTGATCGATGGCCAGTAACAAATATCGCAAAACTTATGGCTTATCATTTACTAGAGTTATGTCCATACTAAAGGTATGAATAGATTTTGTAACATGACACAATCTATCAATAGTTAATTGCAAAATAGACCTTTAGGTTGCGAGAAACATCGTCACCGAGTCCCCGCTTTTTGGCTTATCTTCGGACAATCAGACTTAAGCTATTGTTACGACACTGTCTATTCAAAGAAAACCGTGGTTTATCAGTTATCTCGCTTCTATGTTTTCGATTTATTTCACAAATCTCAACAACAGTTCGCCGTCTTAAAGCATGAGGCTCTAGGCTTATTGATGCCCCTTTAATAATAAGGGATAGTTAGCGTCCTTATACACTCGGACCGGCAAAGCAGGCATAAATATTGACGGTTTACAAGGCTCGTGCATCAGCATACATTGAACCTTCAGAAGGGAAAAAAACTAAATTGGCTCACGCAACTACAAGCGAGCCAAAAAAAAAAATTCCAACTTTCAAAATTCAAGCAGCTTATTGATAACAATTGGTTTATCGGTGTAATGCTATCTGACGAAAACGATCATTGAAATATAGAAAATTTACGTGACAAAATTGATGAAGACCAGAAGCTTCCAGTGACACGTGCTTTCCCGTATAATTCTGTTACGGACATCTTACAGAAAACCTTGTGATCAACATGCAATAATCATCTCTGTGAAATTTGTTCAGATCGGGAAAAAACTAGATCTGAATGAAATAGGTCAAATCACCAAAACAGCAAATATAGAACACACATAGCAGTACCATTTTGCGTACCGTCTTGACAAATATGGAAGAAAAAACAAGTATAAAAGACAAGAAAAGACGCGTGATACTCAATTTTTGTCGACTTCGCATACCTTCATGACAATAACGGCAGAAAAGCCCCAAGTAAAAACGTCGTAAAAAAAGAATAATTATATTTTATGATATTGTATGAAATAGTGTTTTTTTTTTTAACCTTCATCCCGTTTTTGTCACTGCTTTTTACATAATGACAGTCAAAACATGGCTTTTGACACTTCATTTTTCTGTTCTCCTTAATACTCTTTGAAGACGAAGTAGATCAAGCTAACTTCCACACAGAAAGTGCATTTTGATCTTTGATCTACACCGATGGTTGCTGAGCTCTTTGGCCGAGAAGACATTGATAATTATAGATACTACAGATCTACTCTTTCTATTTATTGACTGAAATACCTGACATTTCCATCGCTTTGTGGGTACGTGGGTTTTCATGGGTCTGTGATAACGTCCTGCTGTTACAGTCTGATGGACTTTTTTTTACAGTAGCTAAAGGCATTTCTAAATTAATTTCATAAATAGATAGCAAGTCTACCGTCTACAAATAAAGCAACCAAACAACTTATCATGATTTTGGCGACTAATTTTAGCCTGGGGAGATAGACGGAAAAGTAATAAAAGGTTTCAGACTTATCATGGGTTTCTGGCGATAAGTCATTTAAAGCACACTTCTCAGATAGGGGTCCCCCGTTGCCCAGTCGTTTGGCGTTGGATTTGTAAAAAATAATGCTTATAGCACTCGTCCCGTTGGAGTGTACTTTACCAAGGCAATGCAAAGCCCACTCCTGGAATAGTATCTGTGGAACCCTGGACAAACACGACTATCTGAGCTGTCGCCATGATATCACTGAAATAATGTTGAAAGCGCCGTAAAACAACATTCAATCAATCAATTTCTCCTAGAAAGGTGAATTTCAGGACATGAACAGGTGAGTTGTAGCCGTGATATGACTATACTACAGTCGAATCGGCGCTTGACTTTTTGTTGGAGATAATAAAACTGTCGCGGGCTTATCCTAGGCTTCTCGTGACACTTCATAAAAGTAAACTTCTCTGTTAAAATCATCGAGAGTGATTAATATAGATCTATACTGCAGAATTTTTGTTTCACAATGTATGAAAAATAAATGTGTTCAACGTAGTTCTGCATTCACGTGTATCAACAGATGTTTTCGATACTTTCCGCGTGCTCTCCGAAAGATTTCTCGAACATTCGTAAGGACCAGTTGGGTGTCCTGGCAAAGGTGGCATATTTCTGCCACGAGATACGAGAATACTATTGCAATAATTTGAGAAAACTATTGCGATAGAACAAACTTTCCTGCAAATATTATCTCGATAATAAAAAGTTTTACGATAAAAATATCGCGATAATTCTCACTTTTATCTCGATTTTTTTGGGGGGTTCGTGCCCACAACTGACATTTAAGGATCTTGGATCTACACTGTCCGATAAGGAGATATCTTTCCGAAAAAGTATACCTTAAAAATTGCAAAATTTGGGCTTTTACAGTCGGCTTGAGAATTACATTTCACTTATTTAGCAGGATAAGGGTTAATTGCACGGTAAGTGAATACGACCCAACCTTGCAATTTCATAACGTCGTTCCTTCATCTGTCGTCTGTTCTCTGAGCGCAAAAGCATGTCCTGTGGATCCAGACGAATTATTTGTTCTATTCTACATAGATATACTATACTAATATGTCAATAAAAGTATAAATCTCCGGGACAAGAGACACATTGTCTGTAGATTAGCCTTCCAAACGAATCTATCTTGACTTCCTCCTGACCTTTATCTCACTGCCTCTTACAGTAGACTTTTTGTCTCTTGTAGCAGATCACGTTTTGAAAAGAAAAAAAAAATGGATAACATGCAATTTCTTCCATGGCGAACTTTTTCCCGCCTTTCTAGGACAATTTTTATATGTCGTTGTATTTGTATAACCCTTTACCAGACGACAAAACTTTAGCCTTGTCCAAATTGAAAGCATTTGCAGACGACAATTTCAAGGTGGCTCAAATGGTGCAACTTTTCTTTGATTGGGCAGAAAACATTGTGGGAAAAGGGGAAAATGCTGGTTACCAGCATTTTCTCCTTTTCCCACAATGTTTTCAAAAGTTTTCTTTCCCAGGGGCGTCAAAAGGCGGCATTGTGCGGTAAAGGGACAATTGAGCCAAGCAAAAGGGGGTTAATGCATCTCCGTGGTGTATGAGACCAAGCAAGTCATTACATGTATGATCTTGAATCCAGAAAATCCGTTTTGTCTAACAACCGACTGAATTCTGTTGGACACTGGTCCTTTGACTTACAGAAAATCGACCGATAGCAAAAGGTTTCGACCCAGGTCAGCCTGCGCGGACTGTACAGGCTGACCTGGGTCGATACTCTTTGCAGACGCATTAAAACCCCTTTTCATAGAGCATGGCTCATATGTAGCAATTAGATAAACGTGTATTGACAGTATTTTACAGGGATGCTTTCTAAATCATCTGCTGAAACGGAGGCCATGAATTGAGGAAATAAAAGTTAAGTTATGAAATAAAAGCAATGGGCCCATTATAAGCCAAGACATGTTAGTAAGAAACATGAACAAAACACGAGTCTAGGTATGAAAAATAAATGCTGTCGAATAGATAAAAGCTGGATAATGAATAGAAGTATGTAAAAAGGCAAAACATGAAAAAAAAACATTGAAGGAAATTAGGTCATAGTATCACGATAGAATGAACACTAGCAAAAGTATAAAATGCGCATGATCTATTAGAAGGGGGCTTAATGCATCTGCAAAAAAGTATCGACCACGTCAGCCTGCGCAGTCCGTGCAGGCTGACATGGGGCAATTCTTTTGCTATTTGTTAATTTTCTGCCTGCCCAAGGAGCATTGAATTCTACCTGTAGATTCACTGGGTTGTTAGACAAAACGAATTTTATGGATCTATAATTACGTAATGACTTGCTCGGTATAGTGCATCACATTTTCCAAGTTTGAAAGTAACACAACTTCTGATTGGCTAAACCAAATGGTTTAGCCAATCAGAAGGTGTGTTACCTTCAAATTTGGAAAATTTTGGAGAACAAGACCAAGAATATTCTTAAGAATGGTTGGTGAATACGGACCCAGGTCAGAATATGAGAATGAGTACCATGGACCCAGTACAAGTCAAATTAGGAAAGTAAAAGGCCTGTAAAATAACTAAAAGTCAAAATGTGGAAAGCGAAAGCCATATATTAAATGGAAAGGAAAGAGTGAAAAAAGAAAGTCGTTGAAAGAATAAAAGTCAGAAAATGAATATGAGAGCTAATAACTGATTAGAATTCAAAATATCAATATGAAATCTATGGGGTAGCTATGACCAAAATAGGAAAAAGCTTTGCAGTACATTAAAAAACAAAGGCCAAAATAGCGGCAAAAAATGCAGGTGTTAAAATGCATTTAAATTTGAATCATACCATTTAAAATAATGGAAAATATTGTGAAGACGACAATTTCTTATTGTGTGGTCGGTTCAGTTATTAGTCGCTGGCAGAAACTGAATTTTAAAACCAGGCATTTGATGTAAACAAAGGATGGCAAATTTTAACCTAGTTGTGATAGGGGCCCGCAAGCGCCTAGCCCTTAGTAATACGCGCTTTTCAGAATTTTGCACAAAAGCCGCAACCACTTTTAACATCATGTATGAATATATGCAATTACGGTTTCTGATTGGCTTAAAATGCAACCATCGATTTGATTTTAAAAGTAGCTTCTCTGCCAGCGACTAACTCTTGAACCGACGGTTTAGTTGGAAGCGAAAATTTAACTCTCCTTTTTACAGAGCATGACTCATATAAACATAAGGTTTGATAGCAACCTTCAAGTGGTTGTTCATATGCAGTATCCTACTGACAAATGTATTAGTCTTTTCATACACGGATGTTCACCTCTATAGCGCGCTAGGGCAATGCAAACTGATACAGCTAAATCTGAAAGGCCCAATAGCGGCAAAATGCATTTAGATTTGAATCATGCTGTTCAAAAGTATGGGAAATATTTTGATGATGACAATCTGTTATGGTGTGGTCGGTCCAAGTGTTAGTTGCTCGCAGAAAATGATTTTTAGAATTAGGCAAAAGGATAAGGGTTAATCTGCGAGGTATTTAAATTAGTATCCACACAATTTGTTTTACTGAAAAACTTATGAAATATCGATATTATTAGTTAGATGCATACAGCATTTTCCTTTACTGAACTCTGCAAATGTTGAAATTTGTTGTTTGATGATATTTCTCTGTCACTGTCATCGAATAATTTTATTTTATCAAGGGAATTCTGGAAAGGCCGGGATAATTTAATGCACGCAATTCTCTAACAGATGTAACCCTTTCTGTTTGTGTTTGCTGAAAGGAAAAGTATGCCCTTCAATATGCAAAGATAGTCGTCGTACTTTCGATCAGCTGTGCTGTGGTGTGATGCGAGCTGTCGTAGAAAGATTAAAAATCATTGTGGCAAAAGGGGAATATGCTGGTTACAAGGATTCAGTTTCTCCTTTCCAATAATGCTGTCAGAGGGCCTCTTGCTAAGGTGATTTACCCTTACGCTCCTAGGCATGACTCATTGACTTTTTCCGGACAGTATAGATCAAGATCAGACTGCATTGAGCGTGCAGTCTGATCTTGGATCCTCAGTGTCTGATAAGGAGATATTTTTCTTCAAAAAATAAGTTTGAAGTAGCATTATTCGGGTTTTCAATGTCGGCTTCAAAGTTTAACTTATTTCGCAGGATAAGGGTTAAACCTTGGACTGCTTAGCGCGACTCACTGACCGTTCGCAGACAGTGTAGATCAAGATCATTGCACAGAAAGTGCAGTCTGATCTTGGATCCACACTGTCTCATAACGAAATATTTTTCTTCAAAAAATAAGTTTGAAGTAGCATTATTTGGGTTTTTAATGTCGGCTCGAAAGTTTGATTTAACTTATTTAGCAGGATAAGGGTTAAACCTTGGGCTGCTAAGCGCGACTCACTGACCTTTTACAGACAGTGTAGATCAGGATTGTGCAGTCTGATCTTTGATCTACTCTGTCCGATAAGGACATATTTTCAAAAAAAAAAAAAAAAAATCAGCAAAAGCAAAATCAGCAATAGCAAAATTTGGGTCTTTACAATCGGCATAACAGTTTCATTTCAGTTATTAAGCAGGATAAGGGCTGTGTTATGTAAAACACGGAGTCGCTTAACACTCTACCAGACATATAAATTTTAGACTTCTTCAAATTGAAAGCAACTGTATAGGCCCTACCACAATTTTACAGGCATAATAATGGCCATAAACACAACGCAGGTGTTAAAATGCATTTAAATTTAAATCATACCATTTAAAAGTATGGAAAATATTGCGAAGATGACAATCTGTTATAGTGTAGTCAGTCCAAGTGTAAGTCGCTGGCAGAAAAATTGATTTTAAAATCAGGCAAAAGGTAAACAAAGGATACAGTGACCAGGCAACATTTAACCCAGTTTTGAAATTAATTTCTCTCCTAGCGACTTACATTTGGACCGACCGTACAATAGCAGATTGTCATCTTCACAATAATTTCCATACTTTTAACTCTTTACCACACAATCCCGACTTTTAACGACCCTGTGAAAGAAGCCTTTTGAAAACATTGTGGGAAAAGGAGAAAATGCTGGTAGCCAGCATTTTCTCCTTTTCCCACAATGTTTTCTACCCTTCCCAAAACAAATTCCAATTTTTCAATCACACTTATATTGTCGTCTGCAAATGCTTTCGATTTGGACCAGTCTAAGATTTTGTCGTTTGGTAATGGGTTGAATAGTATGATTTAAATCTAAATGCATTTTAACACCCGTTTTGTTTACTTTTGGCAGCTGTTGTTATTTTGATGTGACTCAAAAGATGAGAATTTGGCTATAAAAGATAGGAAAACATTGTGGGGGAAAAGGAGAAAATGCTGGTTACCAGCATTTTCTCCTTTACCCACAATGTTTCTCCTTCAGGGTCGTTGAAACTCAGGATAGTATGGGAAAAGGTTACGGATCAACCTACATTGGGAAACAATCCTATACACGTGTTATTATTACATAAGATGTTGAACTTTGGTAGGCTTGTCATCCCATCCCTTATTTTGCGTGTCATTGCCGATCAAATTGTCTTGTTATTTCGTTGGAAAGAAAAATCGGGTGATAATAGCGTTACCGTAGCAAGGAAATCGTGATCCCGACATACAGGTACATACACGAAATCATAATTTATGGGACATGAACTGTCTATCTGTGAATAAAAAAAAAAAGTCCATGATAACAGTAAATTCTTCCCTGGAGGGCCAAGGTCAGTTTAACACAAGAGCCTCAGCCTACCACCGGTGAAACCCAGGACATACATACATGTAGATATGTGAGCTGTCGCCGTGCTATGACTAAAATAATGTTGAAAGCGGGGTTAACACCTTACAATCAAGCAGAATTTCAGCTATTTTCTGATAGTAAGAATTCATAAAAATCAGACTGCACAGAACAAGCAGTCTCATTTTAGATCAAGACTGTCCGATCGTTTAGTGTGATAAGCTATTCCGACCAAAAAGCGTCAAAACTGAAATATCTTCTACCAACCAAAGACACTAGACCTAGTATCGACTTCACGACTGTTACGTTTTTCCGCCAATAAATCTTCGTTTTGCTGAATATTTCGAACTCGCCGATAATCGAATTTATACATTTCACAGAAAATATCAATCAACCAAGTAACATCTGGACCCAAGCATTCCTCATGGACATCCCTGAAGGACATAATAAAGATTTGTACAACAGCATTTAACCTTTACCATACAATCTCGAGTATAAATGACCCCTAAGGAAGGGAGCTTCTGAAAACATTGTGGGAAAATGAGAAATGCTGGTAACCAGCATTTTCTCCTGTTCCCACAGTGTTTTCTGACCCACCAGAGCACTACATCTCGTTTGTACCAATTTCAGAGTTTTTGTCTGGAGCTTCTTTCGATTTGGAAGAGTCAACAATTTGTTGTTAAGAAAAAGGTTTAACTCTTTACCACACAATCACGGGTTTTAACGACCTTGAAGAAGATGTCTTTTGAAAACATTGTGAGAAAAGGAGAAAATGTTGGTAACCAGCATTTTCTCCTTTTCCCACAATGTTTTCTAACCTTCCCAAACCAAATTTCAATTTTTGAGTCACATCTATTTTGTCGTCTGCAAATGCTTTCAATCTGGGCAGGTCTAAATTTCGTCGTTTGGTAAAGAGTTAACGCCTTAATGACCTTACAGGTCACAGAGATCTCGTCATAAGCAATTATAGACTTCACACAATTGAAACAGACAATACATCCCTTTGGTATCGACTGTCATTTGTGATTTTTCTATAAAATCTCTGAGGAATATATATACATGATATCTACAGCTCTACTTTTTCCGGATAAGTATCATAAGAATGTCTTTACACTGTGTAAATTATATAGTGCCTTCAACGAACCGTAAATCGAGTTATATTTCTTACCGCAAAATACACTGACATTTAATTATCAGGGTTGTAGGTGTGTATGTAACTTCTTTCTGCCAAGCTCAACAGAGCCTTGACCAGCCCGCATAGCTCAGGTGGTAGAGCGTAGGACTTGTAAACATTAAGTCTTGCGTCACTCGAGGGTGTGGTTTCGAACCCCACGGCTTGCCATTTAAAATTACTAATAGGCTCTCGGATGAGATGTTAAACCGAGGTCTTGTGTGACGGTGCTATACACCGAGCGCATTAAAGAACCAGGTGTAACTTAAGATGGGTTTCTTCCTGTACCTTGCACTATCCCCTGTAACAAAACTAATTAAACTTCAAGGAGCGTTGCACATATGGGCAACAGGTGGCGGCAAGAAATAAATGCAAATTCAATCAATCAATCAACTGAGCATCAAATTTCAAAATCATGCAGAATTGATTTGATACACCTCGCGGAGCAACCTTTTAACTCTTCCAACTTCTCTTACCTTTTTCTAATTAGATGAAATTCTTTATTTCTCATTGTTATAATTGCAGAAGCACTAATGAAACTGAAAATTTGACCACAAACATGCACGCAAGGTTTATAAGCACGAGAACAATTTCGAAATGAGAGAAAGAAACTAGACAAAGACGTGCGTTTTCAAAGTTTCCCTATTCTATTTAACTTTTTACCACACGATGAAATTTTAGACTTGTCCAAATTGAAAGCATTTGCAGACGACATGATAGGTTAGAAAACATTGCGGGGAAAGGAGAAAATGCTGGTTACCAGCATTTTCTCCTTTTCCCACAATATTTTCAAATGCCTTCTTTCTCAGGGTCATTAAAAGTCGACATTTTGTGGTAAAGGGTTAACTGTTTACTGGGCGACAAAACTTGAAACTTGTCCAAATTGAAAACATTCTCGAAGGACAAATATAACAGTAGTTTGTAGCATGTGTGTTCTATAGGATAGAAGACATTGCGTGGAAAAGTAGAAAATGCTGGTAACCAGCACTTTTTCCTTTAACCACAATGTACAATTGAGTGCTAGCGAGTTATAGAATAAAATAACTCTAAAAAATGGTATGGAGAAAAGCAACTTGGCTAATTTTATTGTCAGTTCCACGTATTTTGCCAAATGGGGTAAATATACGAGTGCAGGTTTCATTTCTTTATAAGTATACTTTAATCTGCGTTCACATGCTAATCGATTCAGCATAAGTATTAATATATGTTACATGTGCCAGTTTCTCTTTTTTGTACGAGTATTATCTTGGAATGAAAATAAATATTTTACATCTTTGTCTGTTCACGATAAGAGCTATTTTGCAGGCTTCTTTCTCTCATACTTCCACTGTTTTTACTCTCGTTGCTTTCATCTATTTCAAAATCGATAAAGTTTTGCAGAGTCTGGATGTACCTGTTTTGTCTGAATAATGGAATCGAATAAATTGGTATTTGGGTAGATTTCTACAGAACCCAAGAAGTAAACATCAATTGGCTGATACTGGTATAGGCAAGCTATGGTCACGTGACATTCTATGGGGTAAAATTACATATAAGTAAAGATACTTTTACATGACCTCCAGGAGCGGTGCAAATACTAGTATACATGAGTCACGCGCTGGGAAAAGGGGGTTTAATGCATCCCCGTGATATGTTTTAGTAAACAATTAACATAATTATGGATCCATAAAATCCATTTTGTTTAACCCTTTCCTAAACAAGGCCTGGTTTTCACGTGTCTGCAGTACAAGTCTTTTGAAAACACTGTGGGAAAAGGAGAAATTGCTCGTAACGAGCAATTTCTTCTTTTCCCACCGTGTTTTCTACCCGTTTTGAGACTTTTCTGCCATTTTCATCAAATTTAAAATTGTCGTCTGCAAACTCTTTCAATTTGGACTAGTCCAAAATTTGTCGTTTGGGAAAGAGTCACAACAGACTAAATCATGAGGTAGAATGATCCTTCGACAGTCGGAAAATTTACAAATAACGAAAGGTTTCGACTCGTTACAGCCTGCGTGGACTGCCCAGACTGACATGGGTCGATCCTTTTTGCAAATGGATAAAATCCCCTTTTTATAGAGCACGGCCCGTTTTTACTTATCCCAGATCAATCCAAGTGCACATGTGATTTTCTTGCACAAGTAAACCCATTCACGTAACACCATAAGTAAACTCACTAATCTAATGTACATACTGAAATAAGTAATATACGCATTTGAAGCAAGGTCAGCCTGCGCGCGCTGACCTGCGTCGATACTTTTTGCAGATGCATTAAACCCCCTTTTCACAAAGCATGACTCAAATGCGTTCCAACTTCAAGGTCGCAATGGCCAGATTGTCTCGTAAAATAATGCGAAATGTAGATCCGAGATCGGACAGTTATACTATGCAGCCTGATCTTAATCTACCCTTTCTGCAATATCCCCTTGGTCATATTCAGCGTCGCATCCACAATACCCTTTTCTCTCGGGAACAAAATCGTTTGGGGACTTTCCATTATACATAAATTCAGTGGTTAAAAAAATAATAGCATGCTTTCAACCAGGAATCAAGCACTGTAATTTTGTGTGCATTGCTACCAAATTTCATTATTTACTTTTAAATGTCACTATATTGCCAACATGGATGTAAATGGTCCATCAAATGGTCTGGAATTTAGTTGAAGCCAACAATTAGATGTCTAGGATCTTGATGTAATAAAATGAAAAAGATTTCCATTGCGCCATTACAGGGGCACAGTACATTTTGGTAAAATGAAATGATCCATGCTCTGTGAAAAGGGGGCTTAATGCTTCTGCGAACAGTATCGATCCGCATGTCAGCCTGCGCAGACGGCGCAGGCTGACCTGGACCGAAACCTTTCGCTATTGGTCAATTTTCTGTATATCAAAGGACCAGTCTACCTTTTGATACAGTCGGTTGTCATAATGGATTTTATGGGTCCTTAAAGTTCTATGTGATGATTTGCATGGTATCATGCATCACGGAGATGCATTAAGCCCCCGTTTTCCAGAGCATGGCTCAAATATTCTCCGTAACGAAAAATGTCTGCCTTTGTCGCAACGTTTCCTCGTACATGCACGTAATAAACCTCAAAACATTTTGATAATGCATATTTTAGCTCCGATACTGCTGCATTATATTACGTGAATGGAAATTTCGCGTCGTTAGTAAAAATCTATATAGATCAATATCGTCGAGCCATCTCACCGTATAGGACAGCGTAAGATCAGCCTGCACGCTCTGCAGGAGTGTTGGTAATTTTTTGACTTCCAACATACTTGTTGTGTAAATTGTTTCTTGTGGAGGAGAAATACAGTTAAGAGGATTACCATTATAATCGCACACCTGGCCTTTTAGGTCGTTGAATAAACGTTTGTCGAATATTTTTTCTCACGAACCCGCAGGATAGCCTTTCCTAAGTGTACTGGGATCCGGGGTTTACTCTCGCGCAAATACAAGCCGGAAAAAAATTTTCTACTCTCTACAAAGGAGAGCATCAATAAAATACGAAGAGAATTTCATTCGAACTGTTCGCATGATTTCCCGTAATTTTGTCAATACTTCGGTATGAATGATCCAGAACTGCAAAAACATTTTGTTCGCCCTACTTATAAATGAAATACAAATAAGAGGTAAACAAGATAGACTGTTTAATTTACACCAAGTTCGAAACAGTCTCTTGTTAAAAACAACGGTGCGAAAACCGGATGAAAACGACAACATTCTTAAAATAGTAACAATAGCGTGCGCAAAATAATCAAAGTACTGTAGGTGCTCTGGTATTTAGTAAGACGTGAGAGAAGTCCTGCAGCAACCCATTGGATACGGTACAAAAGGCAGGTTTTTATATAAATGACACGGTTGGTTAAACCAGGGGTCGTGAGTTCGGGTACCACCTTGGTTAAACTCTGTTCAAGGGTTTTCGATGTATTCATGCGACGGGACCCCTTTCTCTCTGACCCTTGAACAGCGGTTTAATTATGTTTCTGTGAAAAAACAGCCAGTGACTTGGACAGAGTGTTGTGTGTATAGGCCGATTAGAAATTAACTCAGAAAAGCGTAGATAGGCACACTGGCCGCCATACTATGATAGAAATAGTACTGAAAATTGCTTTAAATCAACACCAAACAAACAAATGACGCATAATATCCTCCGATGCCCAGTCAATAGAATAAAGCAAAGCCGTTGTAAGAGAAAATAAACTCTTTTTTTTTTCCCCTGCTTTCTTTGTTAAAGTAAGACAAAATATTGAAACGGCGAGTCGCCCGTATCCTGACAGCCATGTCATCCGCAGTCTAATCTATATCTACACTGGCCGCGAATAAGATCTTATAATTATATTCATTCTCCGCTACATGTCGCCATACCTCGACAAAGACGACAGTATTTTATCTTGAAAAACCCTGTGATTTCTTAAAATTGCTACGGAAGACATCGAAAACCATCTGCTAGAATATAGATAACCATTGCACGAGGTAATATGAATTAGACTGGTATCTGTCCGTTAAATAGAGCATTTTCATTTTAAAAAAATCATAAAATAAAACAGTGGAACAAATACACTCATATAATGTTCTCAAGGTCTGATTTTTCTGTATTTTAGATAAAGAGCAAGTAACAACATATATTCTTGAGGGTTTACAATAGTTGTGTACCATGTTTATTAGAATGACCCAAATGCAGGGCCTGAATGCCAGGCTATAATATGAATTTATGTGAGAACATTGAGGCAAAAGGAGAAATCGCTCGTTGGGAGTAATTCCGTCTTTCATCACAACGTTTTTAAGAAGTGGTATGCTATTATGCAAAAAAAGCACCTTATCTTCCGTTGGGAAAGTAATGAACAACTTAAATCTCACGAATGAAATATGGTATTATGTAGATTTGGGTAGCTATGATAGCTTGCTCAGCAATATTAAATTTATCATTGAACATTATTTTTTATGTAGACCGTTCTGAGATTCAAGGATATAAACACATATAAACTTCCACTTAACCATTTACAGAACAATCACATACGATAAGGATCCCTCGAGCGTGTTTTTCGGAAATACTCTGGGAAAGGAGAAAATGACGGTAACCTTTTCAAACGACGTTTTCTTCCTTTTCAAAGAAAAATCTTATCACTTAGGATACACCTAATATTTCAAATACTTTCAGTATGAAGATTTTGCCATCTGGTAAAGAGTTAGAACACTTTGGGCGATATTAGGTCTCAACCCATAGGCTGGTAAGAGCGACTCAAGGACTTTTTGCGAACAGTGTAGATCAAGATCAGACTGTACAGAACGTGCAGTCTGATCTTGGATCTACACTGTCCGATAAGGAGAGATCTGTTTCCCAGAAATACCTTTGGTTTGATAGTTTCATTTTACTTATCTAGTAGGATAAGGGTTAAAGAACATATCCAAAATCAAGCTGCACGAAACGTTAGCACCGATCTAAAGTATCTTGGATCTACATCGTCTGGATCTACATTTTAAACTATGAAAAAGAGTCTCTTTATCTGCAAAGGAATGATAATAGTATTGCAAGCCGTCGAAGTCGAATAGATTCTTTACCAAGCATCTCTGTATTTTCATAAGCCTGACGGAGAATGCTTTTAAAAACATTGTAGGGAAAAGCCAAGGTGTTGGTCACCAGATGCTTTGAAACAGCCCCCTACCTTTTTTTTTTGGGGGGGGGGGGGGGGGGGAGCGGGGGTTCGTTCAGTAAAGGGTTAGTCTATTTTCAGGAAGTATTGGCCCCCAGATATTCTCAATTTGAAACAGTCTTTTTTTTTGGGGGGGGGGGGGGGGGGGGGGCGTCGTTCAGTAAAGGGTTAGTCTATTTTCAAGAAGTATTGGCCACCAGATGTTCTCAATTTGAAACAGTCTTTTTTTTTTTTGGGGGGGGGGTCGTTCAAAAAAGAGTTAGTCTATTTTAGGTGAACTGCTGACTAATGGTTACAGGCTTTACTTAAAAAAAAGAAAATATAACTACATATAACAAGCTATGACAGAGAGTATATGTAACACGAATTACTGTCAAAAATTAGTGGCATTCGTAGCAGATAATACTAGTTGACATTTGCCAACTTCTTCCAAAATTTGTCTGGTCCAGTCCCCTTAATGCTTTGCTAAACGCTGGTTACCAGCGTTTTCCTCTTTTCCCACCGTGTTTTCTACCCACTGGAAGACATTTGATTGCTATTTAATTTGTTGTCTGCAATATTGCTTTCAATATGAACAAGTAAAAATTTTGTCGTTTTGGAAAGAGTTAATAATAAACAGGATTGCAGACTTATTAACCGTTAGGCTGCTGAGCCCGACTCACTGACCTTTGGCGGACGGCGTAGATCAAGATCAGACTACACAGAACGTGCAGTCTGATCTTGGATCTACACTGTTCGATGAGGAGATATCTTTCATCCAAAAATACTTTTGAAACAGGAAAATTTGGATCGTACTATCAGCTTAAAAGTTTCATTCTTTTATTTAGCAGGATGAGGGTTAAGAATGCTTTACATTTCTAACATAATGTAGGCTACTTGTAACGGCAATAAATGGTGAAAAGCATCAGCATTTATTGCAGAAATTGCCAGCTGACATAAGCCAAAAGTTTTCAGGATTTGTCTAGTCCCCGTCCTCACAACAGTAATATGCTCTTTCAATCTATTGATATGCCTGCCAAAATTGATAATAAAGTTATTAGATGATTTCTTACAAAAGACATTTTTCGTCTTCAACCCTCTACAACTGGACCAATGTTGGGAATACTGTTGTAAAAGTAGGCATTCTTTGTTTCAAGCAATTTCTTCTTTTGCTACAATGTTTCCACATGACATTTTACGTCTTCCACCAGACCAAGTTCAGGAAACTGTTGTGAAAGTAGACATCAATCGTTTCAAGCGATTTCTTCTTTGCCGCAGTGTTTTCACATGTGTTCATGTATAAAGTTTATTGCAAGTTCATAATTCCTGTTTTGTAAGTCGATTATCAAAGATACACCCTTACAGCCAGAGAGAGAGAAAAAAAAAAAAACGCTGTTAAAACTTGAACTTGTGTAGAATGGCTAAGAATTCGGTCAGCTTTGTGAACAAAGATAACTTACAAATATATATGGTGTGTGAGAGAGAGAGAGAAAAAATCAAAGGATTTGTCCTCATTTAAAACCGGAAACAACAGTGGTTTCTTTGAAGGCTGCAAAAAAGCGAAACGCATTTTCTATCTGTCGTAATCCGTGTTTGTCCTCATTTAAAACCGGAAATGCCTACGGTGATCTTTGAAGACTGCCAAAAAACGAAATGCATTTTCTATCCGTCGTAATCTGTACAACCTTGCAGCCGTCAGGGGCAATATTTGGCATGAAGATACAAGACTGATTATAGTTTCATAAAATAAAGATGAAATGGCATAAAAGCTGGCTGAAAGCGAGTATACAGATGTTTCTTTAAAGTCTTCTGCTGCGAGTTAGCGCTAACTCGTGACAATACGTTAACATTTTGAGCTTTGTTCGTGTTGACAGCATTTGCAGATGACAAACTAAAAGCGGTTTGGGTGTTGGCAAATGCCTTGAGATAGAAGAAAACAACGTTGGAAAAGAATAAGAGAAAATGCCAGTGGCTAGTAATTTCTCATATTCCCATAATGCTTTTTAAACGCTTTCTTCATCGGGGTCGTTAATTAACCTTTAACGACCGCGAGGAAAAGGACTTTCGAAAACATTGCGGAAAAAGAAGAAAATGCTAGTAACCAGCATTTTCTCCTTTTTTACAATATTTTCAAATATTTCACTGACAAATCTCATAATTTGTGCAACAATTATTTGTCGTCTTCAAAAATGCCTTCAATTTAAACAAGTCTAATATTTTTTCATCTAGTAAAAAAATAAAACGTACACGAGCCATGGTCTGTAAAAAGGTGGCTTAATGCATCTGCAAAACGTATCGATCCATGTCAGCCTGCGCAATCCGCATTTTGCTATTTGTCAATTTTCTGCAAGTCCAAGGACGAGTTTACCTCATGATTAGGTCGGTTGTTGGATCAATGATCATGTAATGACTTGTTGGTATCATGCATCACGGATAATATGCATTAAGCCCCCTTTTGCCAGAGCATGGCTCATGTGATTGTTTATGTAAAAGGTTTTAGTGTGATATGTCCGCAAGGAAAAACACGTTGAGAAGCTCCTACAAACATAAAATTTAGTAGATTCTGTGTCTGTTTACGAATTACCCTAAACTGCAGACGGAAAATTCACGATAAAAGGAACAAGAATTATAGGCGGAGATCTCTTATATCAGAAATTAAAACAGGATCGGTTTGAAGACATAAATGAGAGCTCGCATTAACTTTTCATGGTTCCCATTGATTTACGATGTCAATAGACAGATGGTTCAGATAATTTGCCCTTGATATTCTAGACGGAGCAACGTCTTCAAACAGCACGTAACATGGATTCATAAAAGTTTCATTCATTATCCATCTTAAGGACATTTCGTCTCCTCTTTCCTGGTATACTAAATGAGGAACAGCAGAACATCTTTACATAGAATAAAGTTTAACGGTAAAAACAAAGTAATACCAGATTTAGGCTCTCTATACTATGAAGTATTATCTTTTGCTATCTAGAGCGTCTTTGGAAATCTTCTCACTCTATACTTACAAAATAACTCGATGTTTTAACGACCCAAAGGGAGAAGGCTTTTGAAAACATTGCGGGAAAAGGAGAAAACCAGCATTTTCTCCTTTTACGATAATGCTTTCTACCCTTTCAAAGACGAATTTCAACATATGAGACACATTTGTCGTCTATAAATGCTTTGGGTTTGGACTATTCTGAAATTTTCTCGGTTAGTTTAGTGTTAATCGAAAAAAGAAATCCTATTTGGGAGATCTCTCCGTGTAGAGACTCGCTATACCGCCGATGGCTAAATATTAAACTTTTCCCGAACAATGGACGTAGGCTGCTGTTCCTGATACACGTAAATGATGTACTTTTAGAAAAGAAATACGACACCCGATCAAATTGACCGTTCGTATGGTGTTTAACGACGTTTTCAGCATTATTTCAGTCACATCGCAGGGATTAGCGACCTATCCATGCTTTCCTGGAGTTTCTTTCACCAGTACCTAGCACAATAGTCTTGCCAAGCTACTGGCTGCTTTCCCACCTAACCATCTCTTCTCAGTACACTCTTATTTTATTTCTCATATTTCGACTTTAACTCTTTACCAAACGACAAAATTTTAGACTAGTCCAAATTGAAAGCATTTGCAGACGACAAAATAAATGTGACTGAAAATTAGCAATTTGTTTTTGGAAAGGAAGAAAGCATTGTGGGAAAAGGAGAAAATGCTGGTTACCAGCATTTTCTCCTTTTCCCACAATGTTTTCAAAAGGCTTCTTTCTCAGGGTCGTTAACAGTCGGGATTGTGTGGTAAAGGGTTAAGGTGATGTGACTGGGTTAGCAAATCAAATTTTGTACCAGATTTGTACCTCGTGATGGCAATGGTGTCCTCTCATTGGTCAGCTTGTCAGTCATGTTACCAATCCAAGCTCTTGCTCGAATACAATGTAGTTGATCAGCATCAAAGTGGTACATTGGGACTCGTCGAATCTATCTTTATATACAGATGAATAGTCTCCGTGACAAATGGGAAAAATTCAGCCACTGCTCCGGTTGTTGGATAAAGTTGCAGATACAGCAGCTTCGGCTGTTGTTGTTGTTGCTCAAATAAATTGTCCGTTCAATGAACACTCGTATAGTTCAATTTTATGGGTTGGCGCAGATAACAATTTGAGTGGCATTTGTGGTCCAATCATTATTCCGCTCTTTCCTATATTTTGCGATAATTACTAGGCAAAAAAAGGCCTTAAACTTGCAATATTCAAGTCTTGTTACCTATTTTATTTAACTGGTGCACTAATGACTAATTCCTTACCAAACCATGCCTTGTTTGTACGACCTTGCAGAGAATGGCCTTTGAAAACACTGAGGGGAAAAGTGAAAATGCTAGTAACCGGCATATTCTCATTTTCCCACAATGTTCTCTATCCTTTTAAGGGCAAATCCCGTTAATTAAGTCAATTTAATTGTTGTATGTAAATGCTTTCAAACGTGCGAGTATTTTGTTGTCTAGTAGAGAGTTAAGCAAATTATCGTCTGGGAAAAAATGATATCTTACTGAAAATGCATATACCACCAATTTTACTTGGCGTACATACCAAAATATTTGTATTCTCTGTGCATAACAACAGCTTTAAACGTTTACCACACAATCCCGAGTTTTAACGACGCAATAAAAAGGGACTTTTAAAAACATTGTGGTAAAAGGAAAATGCCCTTAATTTCCTCATTTTCTAATAATATTTCCTATCCTTTCAAAGACAAACAATTAATTTGTGTAACATTTACTTTGTCGTCTGCAAATGCCTTCAATTTGGACCAGTCTAACGTTTTGTCGTCAGGCGAAGAGTTAAGGCCAAATAACCGTTTGGGTGCCCTCTGTTTCCATCAATAGTAACTTCATTTTGCCATGACCACAAATATGAAATAGGAGAGAGCAAGTTGCCAAAATGTAGACAGTGCTTTTTTACTTCTGACATAATGCCTTATGGATTATTAATAGACTTTCACTCCCTCATGTTGCACCTAGATATACGTGCCAAGTACACATAAATCCGACATAATGCTTGCATATGCATTTCTGGCCATGAATGCATTTCAACCTACGACCATAAATTTACATTAGAGCCGTGCTCTGGCAAAAGGGGGCTCAATGCATCTTCGTGATGCATGATACCAAGTAAGTCATCACATGATCATGGATCCATAATGTCCATGTTGTCTTACAACTGACTGAATCATGAGTTAGACTGGTCCTTTGTCAAGCAGAAAATTGACCAATAGCGAAAAGTTTCGGCCCAGGTTAGCCTGCGCGGACTGCGCAGGCTGACCTGGGTCGAAACATTTCGCAGATGCATGAAACCCCCTTTTCACAGCAAAGCTTATTTTTTTAAAAGTCTGTCAATCACTAGACTTCGAAAACTATTCTGGGATAAAAACAAAAAGCAGTTGCTCCTGCTTTTCTACAATGTTTTCTTCGCCATCTAATGGCCTTCCTTTCGTTCATCTGTCAATTTTCATCTATTTCTATCTCTTGGTTTATCTTTAAGTTCCGTTTTATGTCTTATTGGCCTTTATGGTTTTCGTTAAATAATCTTTATGAACATAAAACAAATATGCCCATTACCTCCTGGAACAAATTTGAAGTAGACGACTTTTTCAAAGCATTCTTGGAGGATAAAGATGATAGTTAACCGAAGTCAAAACCATTTAAGCCATGCTCTATGAAAAGGGGGCTTATTGCATCTGCGAAAAGTATCGACCCAGGCCAGCCTGCGCAGTCCGCGCAGGCTGACCTGGTCCGAAACTTTTCGCTATTGGTCCATTTTCTGTATGTTGAAGGACCAGTCTACCTTATGGTACTGTTGATTGTTAGTCATAATGGATTTTATGGGTCCCTAATCATGCGATGTCTTGCTTGGTATGCTGCATCACGGAGGTGCATTAAGCTCCCTTTTGCCAGGGCATGGCTCATGTATACAATGTAAAAATAATATTTGAGAGGCGCACTCGCTAAATGGGGGGGGGGGGGGGGGGGCGGGGGTTTAATGCAGGCTCCTTAATGCATTATACCAAGCAAGCCATCACTTAAGTATGGATCCATTAACCCTTTACCAGACGACAAAATTTTAGCTTTGTCAAAACTGAAAGCATTTGCAGACGACAATTCCATTGTGGCTCAAATGATGCAATTTTTCTTTGATAGAGTAGAAAACATTGTGGGAAAAGGAGAAAATGCTGGTTACCAGCATTTTCTCCTTTTCCCACAATGTTTTCAAAAGGCTTCTTTCCCAGGGGCGTTAAAAGGCGGCATTGTGAGGTAAAGGGTTAAAACCACTTTGTCTAACAATCGACTGAATCATGAGGTCGACCGGTCCTTTGGCATGCAGAAAATTGCCCAAGAGCAGAAAGTTTCCATCCAGGTCAGCCTGCGCGGACTGCACAGGCTGACATGGGTCGATACTTTCTCCCAAATGCTTTTAACCCCTTTTCACAGAGCGTGGCTTTTTTTTTTTTTTTTTTTTTTGGTTTTTTTTGGGGGTTTTTTTTTTGTTTTGTTTTGTTTTGTTTTTTTTTTTTGTTTTCAAAGGTGATTGGCTCCAAATAACAGATTTTTAAGTGAAAAAGAAGATTTATGAGAATCTTTCGCGTAAAACAAAGTGTGAAGAAGATACCCAAAGCATACAGACATTAATTGTGTGGCAAAAAAGGGCATTAATGGCCCTTGGAACTGCTGCTACATTGTAACTGGGATACAGTTCAAGCCACTACACTGCATTTCGATTTATCCTAGACTAAACTGGCTTCATGAAACATTCCCTGAATCCTTTCAGTCTGTACAAGGCTGAAATGTTGTCTGTTTTAAACTATTATGCGCCTTTCACAACTATAGTTGCCTTTGCAGCCAGTGTAGATCAAGATCAGGCTGCACAAAACGTGCAGCCTGATCTTTAATCTACACTGTCCGCTTTGCTGGAACACTGTAGACAAAAGCAACCATGAAATTGCAGTTATTTGGGTCATATGTCTAAGATGAAAATGTCTAATAGGTTTATTCGGTGCTCTAAGGGTTAATTAAAATACTCGATTGACTGCACTTTTATATGTTCGATATTTCAGTGTTCTATTTTGCTAATGTATTAAATAATTACTGATATTATATGCCGAAGACAAAGCAGACGAGAAGACGTTTAAGGCGGCAAAATGCTTTTTCAGGACTGTGTACTGCACCCTTGGGGGTTTAAGAGCTTATTGATTCGATTCTAAACGTTACTTTGTCTTCAGCGCGTTACGTCATGAGAGGGTTTTTATCATCGTTATAATTACTTTCCTTTCTTTAAACCGTTTTAGTAAGACGGATGCTATAAAATAAGTGTGTTAGCATTTATTGAACTTTTTCATGGGACAGGAGAAAATTGTCGAAGAAAAAGAAAATGTATTGGTTGGTGGTAAGGTTCTGGTTGGGAATAACAAAAAAAAAAAAACCGCGAAGTGGTTCCTATTAGATTTGCAGCTCTCGAACTTCATTCAGTAAGTTACATCACGTGACGAAATGTTATGAGGTCAAGGTCATGCTTTGTCTTCGAAATTGGCCTGTCGCTCGGTGCCATTACGTAAATGATAACTCTACTTCATAAGCTTCCGAACTGCTCTCCCGTGCATCATAATACATTCCGTGTTCTTTCGTTTTCTTTTTCCGTATATTATCCATAATTTAATCTGAGAAATAATCGCTTCTGCAGAAAATAATCAGGGCTATATCGCTTTACTTTGTGTCATTTTGAATAATAACGTACATTGCATACTTCGAATTACTTCATTAGTTTACACAAATTACCATGTGAATGGTATAGTTTTCTGACCGCAAAATGCTAATGATACGAAAAAAAAACTGGATCTAATGGTTACAGAACATAGCTTACATAAAACCTTCCAAAACAAAATTGCTGCGGATGACTTTGAAAGAATCATAGTAATCCTGTGTTTACCGACCCTGGTGAAAAAACTCTTTTGAAAACATTCTGGAAAAAGGAGAAAATGATGGTTACCGGCATTTTCTCCTTTCCCCAGAATATTTTCTTCCCTTCCAGAGATAAATTCCATCATCTGAGTCACATTACATTTGTCGTCTGCAAATGTTTTCAATATGGACAATTTTAAAACTGCATCAACTGTACAATTTAAAACTTTTGGCAAAGGCAGAAAACGCTCTCTAGGAGCAATATCCCAATAGCTACTACAATGGTGATTAACTTTGACCACGAGACTCCTTACTGGCGGCAAAACTGTATTTCAACCCTTGAAAATGTAGGAGTTTGTTCATTGGTCACGCAAGTTTTAATATGAAAACTTCTTGGATCGGGCGACAATCGTGAGAAATACAAGCTAGACCAAGTAACAAAGAAAGGTATGAGATTAATCGAAAGTTTCATGTCATGTATCACTGAAAAGGGTTCGATCGGTACTTCAAACGATCTGTGTATACCAAGATTAGGGTTCAGAGACCAATTGCAAGGCTCATTAAAGGCTCAGCAGCGGCTAAAAGTAAACAAAGCCGGTGTCAAAGTCTATTTAGATCTAAATTATATAATTTACGAGTATGGACAATTTTACAGTGTACAGTCGGTCCAAGTGTTAGTCGCTGCCAGAAAAAACTTAATTTTAACACCAGGTGGAAGGTTTACACGATAGCGATTTTGTAACTTTTTACCTACAAAATCGTTTTTTTCTGCCAACTTTAAAATTCATTTTTCTGCCAGCGACTAACACTTGAACCGACCGTACAATAACAGATTGTCATCTTCACAATAATTTCCATACTTTTAAATGGTAGGATTTAGAATTTAAAGGCATTTTAACACCCCCTCTTTTTTTTTTTACTTTTGGCCGCTATAGGGCCTTAACTCTTTACCAAACGACAAAATTTTAGACTGGTGCAAATTAAAAGCATTTGCAGACGACAAATTAACGGTGGCTCAAATGAAAAAATTAGTTCTTGATAGGGAAGAAAACATTGTGGGAAAAGAAGAAAATGCTGGTTACCAGCATTTTCTCCTTTTCCCACAATGTTTTCAAAGGCCTTTTTTTTTGCAAGATCGTTAAAAGTCGGGATTGTGTGGTAAAGGGTTAAATAAAAAATGAAAGACTACATAGAAATATTTAAAATTGCACTCTGCAAAAGGAGGTTTCAGCGTTTTCTATCCGTGACCAAAACAATAAGGTCGAGTCACACAATCAGACAAAAGTTTTTGCCGCAACTCTTAATCCTTCAGCTAGTAAGTGCCACTCACTGACCTTTGTCGGACAGTGTGGATCAAGATCAGACTGCACAAAAACGTGCAGTCTGATCTTGGATCTACACTGTCCGATAAGGAGATATTTTTCTCCAAAAAATAAGTTTGAGATAGCATTATTCAGGTTTTTACTTTCGGCTTAAAAGTTTCATTTAAGTTATTTAGCAGGATAAGGGTTAATATTTGCATAATTATTCTCTTAGGAGTATTAAACTTATTGTAATAGTTTTTGTTTTGTTCACTTTCTTTTCTAGCTCTGTAACACGCCATCTCAATCAATTTGCTATGTAGATAAAATGGTTCCCGCGTGAGTTCGGCTTTCCATCAAAATGGCAGACAGTGACCCCTTTGTGACCTTTAACCTGTGCTCTAAAACGTCAATGTCTGGACTTAGTTAAGCTCATTCTAATTGGCTGGGAAGACAATCTCTTTTCATTTGTATGAATTAAAAATCGTTTTTCAGCATGACAACACAACTTTACTCTTCACCAAATAATCCCAATTCTGAGGAAGAGACTTTTTGAAAACATTGTGAGAAAAGGAGAAAATGTTGATAACCAGCATTTCCTCCTTTTATCCACATTGTTTCCCACTCTACTAAAGACGTATCCCATCATTTGAGCCGCATTTGATTTGTTGTCTGCAAATGCTTTCAAATTGTCATGATGGTCCAGTATCACTCAAAAGCCTGATGAATTACACACATAAACGTAATCAGCATCGACAGTCAGTAAAGTGTAAGATATCTGTATTGCAGTTCAGTTTCACAGAGAACTAAGCTTAGCTCAAAAAAGTTCTTTTTTTACAAGCTAAGATAATGTTAATGATTACAAGCATGTCTAATTGAGTATCATTGATACCAAATATCTATGAACTCCGACAAAGAGCATTTGACAAGAAGATTTCCAACAAAAAGGCCAGAATGGTCCTTAATTGCTCACTAGAGAACAATTTGTGACACACACCCCTCCCCTGGTGGGGACAAATTTTTCACCCCAGGGCAATAGTTTGAACAATATTTATACACCTCCCCTATATCATGATAAATACCAAACACGACAATTCTCGGCCAAATGGCTGGAACAAGAAGATTTTCAGCATGTTTTCCCTCTTTTCCTACATATATAGCTTTTCACAGAAAAATCATATCATGTGTGCCACATTCAATTTGTCATCTATAAATGCTGTCGATTCAGGCATGTCTAAAACTTCATCATCTAGTAGGGAGTTAATCCAACACATTGAACAAAACAAAGAATCCTATCTGAAATTTGCTTTTATTCATATTAAGTGCTACAAACATTTCAGAGTCCATTCCAGTACAGTCAAACTTCATTCATTTTTTCTTGTACAACAGTACCGTCTACACTGACGGGTCAGATTTTCACATCAGGGTTTGACAATGCCTCCAATACAAAAAACCTGAAAAAGACAAAGTTCCTGATTAAAGTACTTTTTATCTATCACTTCTTGACTACACCTATGTTGTGGGTTCTACGTAGAGGATTTCCACAACATTGACTTCATAACGCAATAAACTAAAGTAAAATTACTCCTTGAATCCCTTAAAATCCCTTATCTCACAAAAAAAAATTAACTATTACCAGATGACAAAATTTCAGACTTGACCAAATTTGAGGCGTTGGAGATGACAAATCAAATGAGAACTAAATGATGAGGTTTGTCTAACACTTGACCTTTTGATAAAATTTTAGCTTGAACAAAACTGAAAGCATCTGCAGATAACTACTATAAGTGTGGCCTAAATAATGGGATTTGTCTTTGAAAAGTTTGAAAAACATGGTGGAAAAAGGAGAAATGCTGCTGAGCAGCATTTTTCTCCTTTTCTCAGAACGTTTGCAAAAGCCCTCTTCCTGAGGGTATTTTAAACAATGGTTTGTTTGTTAAAGGATAAGCCATTTTACTCAAAGAGAGCCATGTGATATTTCTATTGACCAATTACAGTCTTTGCAGAAAACTTGGAGCATATTGTTTCTGTAAAGATAACAACAAGAACTCATCCATAAGAAGTAAATCATTTTCTTGCAACTACGGTTTCACATATTTTCATGTATATACTCTTAATGAATGTTGATATCCTTCTTTTTACAAAAATGTTTCCAAAGTTGTCCTCCGCAAATCCTTAATAAATGGGATCATTATGAAAAATGAAAAATTTAATCATAACCAAAATGTTTTCACTTAATATTTGTTGTTCTTAGCATCAGAGGCATTATTACTGCAGTACTCTGAAATGAGCTTGAGATTAAATTTATACTAATATAGCAAGGGACATAACTGTTACTCCTCATTCCTGAATAATTTATTTGAATTCTTTCACTTTTTAATTAAAGAAGACTCTCTAATCAGCTCCTGTTGGGCTATTAAGATTGTTGTTGATTCGTGACATTTAATATTATCTTTATCTAAAGATTAATCTTAAAACTCTTTTCCAGAATGAAATTGAATTTTTGACAAGGCAAATGTGAAAGCATTTGCAGATGACAAATTAAATGTGGTTCATATCATGGGTTTTTTCTTTGATAGGGCAGAAAACGTTGTGGGAAAAGGAGAAAATGCTGACCACCAGCATTTTCTCCTTTCCTCTCAATGTTTTCGAAAGCTTTATTCTTTAAGGCTGTTAAAACATGGAATTGTTTGGATACGGGTTAGGAAGAGGGCCTACATTAAACTTTATTATTAACTTCCATCTCAAATATGACCATCAAAAAAATGTATTGTAAATGAACACTTGACATATGGTCAGCTTGGTACGGAGTCTATTAATAAACTCGAAATTGCTCAAAAAAATCTCTACAAAAAATGGAAAAAATTTAATAACTCTTTCATGCAGCTATACAAAGTAGTACCACATATAGCAGCTGTACCAGCAAGCATATCAGATTAAGCCTTTACCACACAATCCCAAGTTTAAACAACCTTGAGAAAAAAAGCTTTTGAAAACATTGTGGAAAAAGGAGAAAATGCTGGTGACCAGCATTTTCTCCTTTTCCCCCAATGTTTTCTACCTTTATAAAGATACTTTTCACCAATTCAGCAACATTTGATTTGTCGTCTGCAAATGCTTGAAATTCGAAACACTCCTATATTTTGGTAAAGAGTTAATCCTTTACCACACAATCAAGAGTTTGAACGAGCCCAAGGAAAAGGACTTTTGAAAACATTGTGGGAGAGGGAGAAAATGCTGGTAACCAGTATTTTCTCCCTCTCCCACAATATTTTCTACCCTTTCAAAATTTCCTAATTTGTGCAACATTTATTTTATCCACTGCAAATGCTTTCAATTTGTAACAGTCCTCTACTGTATTGTTTTGAAAAGTGTTAATTGGGTATTATGTCATACTCATGACCTATTTACTCTTACTGCCCAACAGCGATTTTTGTCATCTTGCAGCCAATCACTCTGGAACACACTGTTGATAGAGGAGGACTTTATATGGAGCAATTTCGCCTGTTGTCACGATGCTTACAAGGCCATCTGCTGAAAAAAAAAATGTTACTTTGAGGTAATGAGCTAAATAGTGAGCAATGCCATAATTCTTCATCAACTCACATAATGCCACCACAGGCCTTTGAAGCTATCATGAAACACCGGCATTTTTATAGCTTGGTCATCAGACACCATTATTGAAGAAAGCACATTTGCACGTTGCCTCTACATCATGAATAATATTATCATATATGATAAAGCAGCGATGTGCTTGTGTGCTATTTTTTATTCTAACAAGCCACTTGAATTTGGTTCTATAAAAACTGTGCAGTGGAAGCATGGTAACATCAACATCATTCTATATAAAGTGATGTCACTCTACGGTAAAGTAAGTCGCCAGTGGCTGTTCCATGTCTCCACCCTCAGATACATTTTTAATAAAAGTCATATGACAAAAAAATTGTCATTTTCTGCTACTCAACAAAGGAGTAAGGAAACACTCAAGGACTTACTGATATTTACTGTTTTTGATAAAAATTGACGATGATAGAAATAGTTGAAATGGTACCATTAAAAGTATGTAAATCATGTGTCTTTTTATGTTGAAAATTAACATCAAAATCGGCCTGTGTTGTAATAAAAATAGGACTGAGAGTGGGTGGGGTAATATTCAGAGCATTTGATGAGACTGCGACTTTAATGCTTGACGATACACTCTTTCTTCTTTGTCCTCTGAAAGGGAGAAAATAAAATAGTAAAGACGATGTGGAGTTTTTTTTTTTTGTTGTTATTGCTATTGTTGTGTTTCACGGCTATTGCCTATGGTTTTATTGAATTTTTTTTTTTTTATTTACCATCTGTGCAGTTTTGCTTTAGTGAGTAAATGGAACAGCCGTGCAACTGGTTTATTCAAGGGAATTACTCTGCATCCACTTTTGTATATTAAATATGAACTTGTTTTCCTTTGTCCAAGAGTTGGTCATGTTAGAATCGAAATAGTCTTCCTTCTATCATAGTTTATCATCAAATAAACCATGGTTGTGAGTTATGAGGTGCAATGAATAAACTACTTGGACTATTGCCCATATGATTTATTTATTGTGTCTCATAACTCAAAACTGTGGTTTGTTGAACAAGAAACCCCGATAGAATGAAGACTTTTTCTTAAGTAACGGTGTTTGATGATCATTGTATGATGTTTAATGCTGTTTTCAACATTATTTCAGTTATATTGTGACAGCAAGTGGACCTGTCCATGCTTTCCTAGAGTTTCTTATACCAGTACTACATACAATACTCTTTCCAAACCACTGGCTACTTTTCCTCAGTACCATCATTGAAACAATGGTCAGCGCTGAGCGAGGAATGAACCCTGTCGCAAGGACTATCATCAATCTTCAGAAAGAAATTGGCCAAGCTGGGGATCAAACCAGCAACCTCCTGTTCTCAAGTACTGTCCTAAACTGAGCTACTGGGGCTCGTTATCTGATGATCAAGCAAAGCGAAAATTTTGGTGTCCTGTGAAAGACTTAGGGAACTTCAAAGGCCTATGCTACTAAGCAGCAAGGATACTATAAATAGAGGCTGAACAGTTCTACCAAGGACCTTTGAAACTGTAATATATTTACTAAAAGTAACTTTTTGAAGGTTTACCAACAGAAATAACAGTAATAAAATGACCAAAATTACTAAAAAAAGAGGAAAACCAATCCATTCAGTTTTTTATCGGACCATTATCGAAAAAAAAAACATGAAAGCTGATAAGCAATTGATTCTTTTCCTTCCATGTTTCCAAATGCTGTGATATACTGTGATTGAAAACTCTTAACACTTTACCAAACAATCACGAGTTTTAACAATCCTGACAAAGACAGCTTTTGAAAAAATTGTGAGAAAAGGAGAAAATCCTGGTTTCCAGCATTTTCTAACTTTCAAGACCAATTTTTTCCTTTTTGGGACACATTTCTTTTCTAGCTTGCAAATGCTTTCAATTTGGACGAGTCTAAACTTTTGTTATTTGGTTAATGGTTAAAATAAGAGGAAGCAAATGTTCTTTAGAATTCTTACTTGAAGTCCTCATTTGCACCACTTGGAAGTACATGTATCATCACATCTTTTCACCTGATGATGAACAAAGGCAAAAGCATGTCCCATTTTCTTTTTCCTTCCCCCAATGTTACCTTCAATCTTTTCTCATTTCCTGAAAATACAGATTCCACTAATCTTTTCCACTGTTTTTCTTTCCAAATGCACATCCATCTCTTCTTGTCTTTTGAACTAATAGCAATATATCACAAATGGAAGTATCTTGTCGCAATGACTTTCATTAATCCAGTACCACATAATACAGACTTTGAATGACCTACAGAAAGAAGCCCTTTGAAAACATGTGTGCAAAGAAGAAGATGCCAGCATTTTCTCCTTTTCCCACAATGCTTTTTACTTCAAAAAACAAAACTTCAATTTTTTTATTTTGTAGTCTACAAATGCTTTCAATTTGGACTACTCTAAAATTTTGTCATATGGTAAAGAGTTAACCCTTGCAAAGAGCCAATCCAAGGACCTGAGCTCACACCACCTGATAACTAGTGCTGTAGCTTGTCTCTGGCCTATAAAGGCTTTTGGTGATCATAAGTAACCAAAATGAAATTTCCAGATACAACTAGTAAAAATGTCTGTCTAGTGTAGGGGTCCTTATCTCTGCTTTATACAACACAAGTTTTTCAATTCATTTGATTAGTGTTTTATCAACTCCTTACCAACGGTGTTGACTGATGATTAGCAATTTTCCCTCATTGTATTTTCAAAGTATGTACCTTTAACCTTTTACTAAACAATCCTGTGTTTTCACAACCAGTAGGAAGAAGGCTTTGAAAAACATTGTGGGGAAAAAAAGAGGAAATGCTGGTAACCAGCATTATATCTTTTTCCTGCAAGGTTTTCTACTCTTCCCAAAACAAAATTCAGTTTTTGAGTCTCATTAATTTTGTTTATGGAAATGCTTTCAATTTCAACGAGTCTAAAATTTTGTTGTTTGGTACAGAGTAAAGATAGAAGGTCTTAAGTCTTTACCAAACAACAGAATTTTAGACTTGTCCAAATTCAAAACATTTGCAGATGACAATTTGAATGTAATTCAAATGATGGAACTTGATCCTTGATAGGGTAGAAAACATTGTGGGAAAAGGAGAAAATGCTTTTTCCCGCAATATTTTCAAAAGGCTTCTTTCTTAGGGTCATTAAAAGTCAGGATTGTGTAGTAAAGAGTTAAATGGCAATCTGGAAGGTCAAGCAATAGTCAAATCCCTTCTTCTGCCTAACACTACTTTCGGACATAATTATGAGCCATGCTCTGGCAAAAGAGAGCTTAGTGCATCTCCACAGTGCATGATACCTATGAAGCCATCCATTAATTATGGATCCATAACAGCCACTTTTTTTTGACAACTGACTTTATCATGTGGCAGAATGGTCCTTGCAGAAAACTGACCAAGAGGGAAACGTAAAGGGCCAGGCCAGCCTGCATGGACTGCGAAGGCTGACCTGGGTCAATTCTTTTTGCAGATGCATTGAGCTCCCTTTTCACAGAGTATGGCTCATATCCATGTAGTACATGTAAATACCAATTTATCTTAATTTCAAAAGCAAAAAAAAAAGTTTTAAAATGCATTTAATTTTAATAGGGATCTCTTCACTTGAATTAAAAATTATTATTTCTCTACACCACTTCTAGCACACATCACTCCTGTCTTCTGTACTTGGGGAGTAACTTTGGCATTCCAGCGCTGTACCTTTTTTCAAAAGTAGACAAGGCATTCTAACGGGTGAAAGTGATTTTTTTCAAATATCCTGAAATCCTACAAATTAAGTAATTTTAATATAGAAAATGAAGAAAAAAATGCCTTTTGATGGCCTAAAAATCCTGAAATATGGAATAGATCTAAAAACTTTTACCCATGCATATTAGCCCATGTATCACTAAAAGTTATTACCATAACAGTAAGTCTTAAGATCAAAGGATAACTCAGAGAGAAGATTACTGTCATGAATCATATCTTGGTCAGATCCTTGAAGCGACTGAGTGTAACACAGACACAACAAAAGGAAATACCAAGTCACTGGTATACTGTCATCACTGCTATCCTTTTTTTACTCTTTACCAAACGACAAAATTTTGGCTTCCCCCAAATTGAGAACATTTGCAGACGCAGTGCTTGAAAATTAACATATTTTGCAGGTAGCAAATAATGTGTAATTGAACCACAGCTTAACACAATTTTTTTTCAGACTCATCCAAATTATATGTACCAAATTTGAGGATATTTTTCTTGGAAGGTCAGTATCACTTTCGGAAGCGTAAAGTTTATGAAATGAACAATAAGCAAAATAATATCATACTAGTGGGTTCCTGTCAATGTAGTTTTGCTTTACTTTTCCTGCCTAAATTTCACAAAACTGAGCTTAAGGTTTTTCAAGTATCCATGTCTTTGAAGACGTGCTGTTTTTCCGTATGCCAAGCAATTCATTGGCAAAGGCAGTAATTCAAGCATGATTTTATTGGTGGGAGAGAGGGTCGTTATTTGTCTGCCCCTATTTGCTACTAGGAACGTTCCTTTTGCTACCTTATTTTAAGCCAGGTAGCAAGATACTGACCTTCCAAGAAAAATATCCTCAAATTTGGTACATATAATTTGGACGAGTCTGAAAAAAAATTGTGTTAAGCTGTGGTTCAATTACACACACACAATTTATGTTAACCCTTTCGCAAGTGACAAATGTTAGACTCTTCCAATTTCAATGCAAAACTTTGTAAGCCTAGACAACCAGACAATTCTTTCAGGTTTCATTTTGTAAGCCTATATTGGATTGCGAAGCTTCATCAAAATTGGATAGGTAGTTTCAGAGAAGATGTTTTCGGACGCATGCACAATGGACACCAGTCCATGACATAATTAGCCTGCTGGCTTTCAGCTAAAAATTGTGGCATTTTGTGAAAATTAGTTACCCGGTATATTCAAATAGTGAAGATAACCCTTATTAGGCCTTGAATTAGGCCTTGAATTAAGTATCAGGCAAATATAAAATGAACTTCTTTTGTAAATTATCTCTTTAATGTAACTCTTTAGCACATGACAAAATTTTACAAATGTCCCAATTGAAAGCAGTTGCAGGAATCAAAAAAACTGTGGCTCAAATGATGCAATATCATTCAAAAGGGTAGAAAACATTGTGGAGAAAAGGGGAAAATGCTGACTAAACACATTTTCTCCTCTTCCCATAAGGTTTTCAAATGACTTCTCTCTCAAGGTCATTAATACTCTGGATTGTGTGGTAAAGAGTTTCAGGGTATTGACATTTTATGCTTTTACATCAGGCCCGTTGGCCAAGCAAATAAGTGATAGTGCCATAGTAGTAAATACTACTCCCAGTGTCTGGGCTATTTTTTCTTCCAAATGTATTCATGTGATAATCAATAATTCATGGAGATCATCCACATTTCACATGTTTTTCTCAAAGTTTTATGATGCAATTTTCTAAAATTCACTTCATACCCAGTCTTAAGACAAATCAACCTGTATGCGAAAACCCATGAAAATTACAATTATATGCCAAAAATAATGTAATTCTTTACGGGTTCATGCTAGACACGTCAAATACAACGTTTGTCAACGAAATGAAGCTAAAAATTTCATTTATTTCTTCTTTTTACCCCCCCAAAAAACCATAGAGTTCGCCTCATCGCTTGTTTGTCCAAACCAAAAGTACGGTCCGGTGCACTGAAATATCGGAATGAACCGCAATGGACCGGACTGCAATGGACTTCGGAATACGATGTAAACTGTTGTAGCGATACTTTATTTATTTGACATTGAAATAGAGAACAGCTTGAACGTACTCGTATAAGCAAAAAGAGAGACTTGCCCGGGCTGAAAGGGATATAAAGGATTTGGTCTAACAAATCGTGACCTGGATTTATACCAGTAAGACCTTTACCAAAAAATCCTGAGTTTTTAACAGCTACGAGGAAAAAGGCTTTTAAAAACATTGTGGGTAGGGGAGGAAAAGCATTTTCTCCTTAGCCCGGAATGTCACCTACCCATTCTATTGCAACCTCTATCATGTGAGCAACAATGATTTGTTATATAGGCAAATGTTTTCAATAAGGAAAGCTTCCTATCAGAACAAGTCTGCAATTTTGTTGTCTTGTACGGGATTACATTAATGTTTACAACACAATCTTGAGTTTTAATGACCTGAAGGAAAGGGCTCTTGAAACATTGGGTCGTTATGTTGTCGATTGTGTAATAAAGGGTTAAACCCTGTAGTTCACAATCCCTAGTCTAAAAGACCCTAGCAAAGAAAGCTTTAGAAAACCTTGTGGAAAAGGAGAAAATGCTGGTAACCAGTATTTTATCCTCTTCCCACAATGTTTTTTTTTTTTACTTTTTAAGAGGCAAATCTCATTATTTGATCCACTTTTGATTTGTTGTCTGCAAAATGCTTTCAGTTTGGACCAGACTACAATTTTCTCATTTGGTAAAGCATTCAACTAAGTTCAGCCAGTTTTTCAAGTTGGGACATAGCTAATTTGGCTACTTTAATCTGGTTTGGGTTCAAACAAAAAATCTGGATAGCGCACACTACCGAACATGTTACAGAAAGGTGACTAAAAATCAAGGAAATAACTAGTTTCAAATATTGTTATGATAAATTTGAGTTACTTCCCTTTGACCACAAAAACTTAATAATAGTTATCCAACGTCAGACTGCTAGGCATGACTCCAGGCAGTTTTTGTGAACAATGTAGATCAAGATCAATCTGTTCAGAACATGCAGTCTGATCATGGATCTACACTGACCAATAAATTATTTTTGTATGTGTGTGTGTAAGAATTCAGAACTCGCAACACTTTAGTCTGTTCTACTGGCTGCAAATTACTATTTTATCTATAAACCCTGTACCACATAATCCTGAGTTTTAACGACTTTAACAGAGAACAATTTGGAAATTATTCTGGTAAAAGGAGGAAATGCTGGTAACCAGCATTATCTCCATTTACCACAATGTTTTCTGTCATTTCACTCACAACTCAAATCATGAGCCACACTTGTCATCTGCAGATGCTTTAAAATTAGACCTGTCTAAAATTTTGTCCTTTTGTAAAGGGTTGACTCTTTACCAAATCATGAAATGACACGTCTTAACTGAGAACATATGGCGACAAATAAAATGTCACTTAAGAGTGAAATTTGTCTTTGTATGGCAAGATAACATGGTGGGAAAAAGAGAAAAATGCTGGTTACCAGCATTTTCTCCTTTTCCCACATTTTCAAAAGGCCTTGCCTTAGAGTCTTTAAAACTTGGGATTGTGTGGTATGGGGTTAAACTCTTTACCAAACTACAAAATTTTAGACTCTTCCAAACTGAAGCACTGCGCCCCAGTAGTTCAGTTGGTAGCGTACAGGACTTGAGAACAGAGTCACTGGTTCGATCCCTGGCTCGGCCAATTTCTTTGCAAGGATTGATAATAGTCATAGTGACAGGATTCATTCCTCTCTCACCGCTGACCATTGTTTTGATGATGGTTGTATGAGAAGGCAGCCAGTGGCTTGGAAAGAATTTTGTGCAGAGTACTGGTAAAAGAAACTACAGGAAAGCATGAATAGGTGTACTGGCCGCCGCGATATAACTGAAATAATGTTGAAAATGGCATTAAACACCATACTATCAATCAATCCAACCTGAAGCATTCTCAAGCAACAAATAAATGGTGGCTCAAATGATGGGAGATGTCCTTGAAAGGGTTGAAAAAAAAATTTGGGAAAAGCAGGAAATTCTGTTTGCAAACATTTTCTCCTTGTCAAACAATGTTTTCAAAGGGTATATTCAATGGGATCATTCAAACATGGGGTTGTTCGGTAAAGGGTAAGAGAAAATAAGCCTTACTGCACCAGCTATGTTTCTAAATGGATCAGAAATTATATGAAACAAGGGCACTGCATTCTGGTGCCAATACTTGGCTGCTGTTGCTTGATTTTCTCTTGAAAATTTGAAGTCAAAAAAGGGGCATAACTGTGTCAAAGTACTTTGATGGTTATCTGCCCTTGTTGTATAGGTTACCCTTCTGATATTTAACAACTTAGCTGGCTTTGAAGTATATATCTTCAGTAATAAAAGAGATAATATAAAATGTAAAAGTTTTTGAAATATCCAAGTTTAAAAAGGGGCATGACTGTTCCAAATGTATTTTGATGGTTGCCTGCCCTGTTGTATGGTTTCCTCATATGATTATTAACAACTTGTCCAAGTTTGAAATAAATAATCTTCAGTAATGACAAGGATATTATAAAAAGTTATTTTTTCTGCCATACAACACAGACAATGGTCGACAACAACACCAGGGCTTCTACAATATCTTGATGTTTTCTTCGAAAACAGCCGAGCTAAAAATCTGAAAAGGAGGTCCAACCAAAGATATTTATGCAACATTTCAGAGAATTCCAACACATGGTTTTGGGGGAAAAAAAATAAATACTAAAGCAACTAGTGTTTCAATGAAATTAACTCTTTACCAAATGACAAAATTTTAGACTAGTCCAAATTCAAAGCATTTGCAGACAACAAAATAAGCCAGATGCAAAAATTATTTTTTTGTTTTGGGAAGGGTTGAAAACATTGTGGAAAAAGGAGAAAATGCTGGTTACCAGCATTTTCTCCTTTTCCCACAATGTTTTTAAAAGGCTTTTTCCTTAGGGTCATTAAAAGTCAGGATTGTGTGGCAAAGGGTTAAACTCTTGGAAGGAATTATCAAAAGTACTATGGTAGGATGATTTCTGTAGATTTAGTTTGAGTTGGTTTGGCAGTTTCAAGGTTTCTTTTAAATAAATGTAAACTGACACACCAACACACTACAGACACAGAGCCACAACATAATGGTATGCTTTATGCTTGAATTATGCTTTGATCAAATGGATTTCACACCACTTTCAGCAGAACTTTCATTCAAATCATTTCCACAGCTTACTTTTTCTGCCCATTCCTGGGTTTACCACCTCTGCCAAAGGTTCCAATTTTCTTAATACATGGCCTACAGCTCATTTAAACACGAGAACTCCATGCAAGTGCCAAAGCTCTGCTGTGAATGCCTGATTTTGAGTGAAAATTCCATGTTGAAAAAAGGGCATCACTATATCAAAAATACTTTGATGGTTACCTGCCCTTATTGTATAGGTTGCCCTTTTGATAATTAACAACTAATTCAAGTTTGAGGCAAATATCTTCCGTAATAACAGAGGTATTATAAATTGTCAAAGTTTTTACACAACAACGATGCAGACACCGACAACGACGCCAGGGCTATGACAATATTAACTTAACATTTTCTTCAAGAATAGCCAGCTAGCAAGTTAGCAACACCTCTGTGTTAACCCTTAAACGACAAATTAAATAGTCTTCATATGGTGAGATAAGTCTGTAAAAGGAAACATTGTGGGAAAAGGATAAAATGCTAGTTAGCAGCATTTTCTTCTCTTCCCACAATTAATGTTTTCAAAAGCCCTCTTTCTCAGGGTCATTAAAAGTTGGGATGGTGTGGTAAAGGGTAAAAGCTCCTTTTGCAACTTAAGTTGCCTTTGCGGCCAACGTAGATCAACATCAGACTGCACATAACATGCAGTCTTTGGCCAGTGTCGTCCAAGATCAGACCGCACATGACATGCTAATTCAGGACTTGGTTGCTTGTTAGACAAAATGGATTTTATGGATCAAATAGTATAATTGTGATGACTTATTTGGTATAATGCATCAGGCAGATGCATTTAATCCCTTTTTGTAGGAGCATAGCTCATTTATAAATAAAAACAATTTGGAGTGCAACTGCTTAACCCTTTACCACACAATCCCGAGTTTCAACGACCCTGAACAAGAAGCCTTTTGAAAACATTGTGGGAAAAGGAGAAAATGCAGGTAACCAGCATTTTCTCCTTTACCCACAATGTTTTCTACCCATCCCAAAACAAATTTCAATTTTTTAATCACATTTGTTTTGTCGTCTGCAATGCTTTCAATTTGGACCAGTCCAAATTTTTTTCATTTGGGAAAGGGTTAACTAACACTTTACTAGAGGGAAAAAATAAATCAATTGAGAAAAAAACATGTAACACAAAATGTCATCAATTTCTGGCATAATTCAACCCCTGCCAAACAATTCCATGCTTTAACAACCCATCAGCTCTTTTGTAGTAAATTTTAATTTGTTGCCTACTGATGTTTTAAATTTGGGAGAGTCTAAAATTAGTCATGCTGGAAAGTTTTAACTTGCTTTTTCTGATGGTTGTCAGGAATGGCCCCACTGCTCCATGACAAGTGGGCCAAATTGAAAAAAGGAAGGTTTTATCTTTGAAATAAATAGTACATTTTAGAAAAATTAAAACAATACAAAGATTGCTACATGTATAATACCAGTATTCAGCACATCTAGCCGTAACCTAACACATCAAAATATATCACTATGGTTGAAAACTGGACACAATCTCATCAGAAATCTAAGGGCACCACATGCAGGTGCAAACGCTCGGCTGCATGTGCTTGATTTTAAGTGAAATTCCTATGTGGAAAAAGGGGCATAACTGTGTCAAAAATACTTTGATAGTTACCTGCCCTGTTGTATTGGTTCCGCTTTTGATAGTCAAAACTTGTCCAAGTTTGAATTAAATATCTTCAGTAATAAAAGAGATTGTCTAAAAAGTCAAAGTTTTTGCACATAGGCAGCGTAATGGCAGACGACGACAGGGCTATGACAATAACTCAACATTTTCTTTGAAAACAGCCAAGCTTAAACATCTAAGTGTACAATACCAACAATGTTTCAATAAACAAGGTGGAATCCTAATTTAAGTTGCGTTCACTGTCTGCAAGGTGAACATTTGTTCCAAGTTAAGGCAAATCTTTTCTTGGGTTTAGGAGAAATGAACTCAGGTTAGCATTCAAAATTATTTCAAGAGCTGACTGAGGTAGTGTCAAGGTGATATCAGATACAAGCAATGCACATAGACCAAGCCAATGAATCTTTTAGGGGCACCATGTCCTAAACATCCCATCTGTTTGATAATGAATCAAGTGTATACACCAGAGAACATACTGCCATAGGAAACATCTTTGAGAAGTTTGTAAAGCAAAGGGATTATTTACATTTCAAATGTTTGGGGCAAAAAACAAAAAGAAAGTCTTTCATGTCAAAAACTAAACAAAACACTCCGTCTCGTCAAAGTTTAGAGCAAAGTGGTCTGTCTGGTCAAAAACTGTGAACAAATCAGTCTGTCTTAGTCAAAAACTGTGAACAAAGCAGTCTGTCTGATCAAAAACTGTGAACAAAGCAGTCCGTCTCCTCAAAAACTGTAAACAAAGCAGTCTGTCTAGTCAAAAACTGTGAACAAAGCAGTCCGTGTCGTCAAAGACTGTGAACAAAGCAGTCCATCTTGTCAAAAACTGTGAAGTCAAAAACTGTGCAATGCTCCTGGTCTAGCTGCAGACAGATTCCATCCATGCCTGTCCCTTACCCTTTACGCCTTACAGAACTACACTTATACCTAACACTACACAGGCATTTCAAAAACCTGCATGCAGGTTCTGGTCGGTCTGCTGTCAGTGTCCATCCCTACTTTTCCCTAGCACCCATTTGTTTCCTAGTAAAACCAGTACTTCAAAAGGATAGCAGAGTTATATGAGACAAAGATGCTTACTTATTGGGGATAAGCAACAGTAAACCCTTTACCACACAATGTTGAGTTTTAAAGACCCCGAGGAAGAAGCCTTTTAAAAAACATAGTGGAAAAAAGAGAAAATGCTGGTAACCATCATTTCCTCCTTTTCCATAATGTTTTCTACCCCATCAAAAACAATTCTATCATTTTAGCCACTGTCATCTCCACATGCTTTCAATTTGGACATGTCTGCATTTTGTAGTATGGTAAAGAGTTAATGGACTGATTTGAGAACAAAAATGGGATCAAAGACAAGCCTTTAGAAGTCTCTCGTGTGATCTGATTATTATGAATCCCTTGGATTTACAAGTCCTCAAACATGTAAAGGCACATGAGTGTGTATAAAACACACATGTTTAGATACATCAATAAGGATCATACCTATCAATTTTGTAGATATGGTGCCTTTCTTAAAGATTCAACTGACTAGTATTGGTATTTTTTACCATTGTATTCCTCTCAGCTAATGAAGTATCTAGAACACTTACACATGTCACACATCTCAAACTTTAGAAAACATTTACCTTTATGATTTGAAACTATACTTGATTTTCATTTATCATGTACTGTAGTGTATAGGTCAAACAATTAGTCATGCTGGAAAGTTTTAACTTGCTTTTTCTGACGGTCGTCAGGAATGGACCCACTTGCTTCATGACAAGTGGGCCAAGTTGAAAAAAGAAAGGTTTTATCTTTGAAATAAATAGTACATTTTAGAAAAATTAGAACAATACAAAGATTGCTACATGTATAATACTAGTATTCAGCACATCTAGCCGTAACCTAACACATCAAAATATATCACTATGGTTGAAAACTGGACACAATCTCATCAGAAATCTAAGGGCACCACATGCAGGTGCAAACGCTCGGCTGCATGTGCTTGATTTTAAGTGAAATTCCTATGTGGAAAAAGGGGCATAACTGTCTCAAAAGTACTTTGATAGTTACCTGCCCTGTTGTATTGGTTCCGCTTTTGATAGTCAAAACTTGTCCAAGTTTGAATTAAATATCTTCAGTAATAAAAGAGATTGTCTAAAAAGTCAAAGTTTTTGCACATAGGCAGTGTAATGGCAGACGACGACAGGGCTATGACAATAACTCAACATTTTCTTTGAAAACAGCCAAGCTTAAACATCTAAGTGTACAATACCAACAATGTTTCAATAAACAAGGTGGAATCCTAATTTAAGTTCCGTTCACTGTCTGCAAGGTGAACATTTGTTCCAAGTTTAAGGCAAATCTTTTCTTGGGTTTTGGAGAAATGGACTCAGGTTAGCATTCAAAATTATTTCAAGAGCTGACTGAGGTAGTGTCAAGGTGATATCAGATACAAGCAATGCAAATAGACCAAGCCAATGAATCTTTTAGGGGCACCATGTCCTAAATATCCCATCTGTTTGATACTGAATCAAGTGTATACACCAGAGAACATACTGCCATAGGAAACATCTTTGAGAAGTTTGTAAAGCTAAGGGATTATTTACATTTCAAATGTTTGGGGCAAAAAACAAAAAGAAAGTCTTTCATGTCAAAAACTAAACAAAACAGTCTGTCTCGTCAAAGTTTAGAGCAAAGCGGTCTGTCTGGTCAAAAACTGTGAACAAATCAGTCTGTCTTAGTCAAAAACTGTGAACAACGCAGTCTGTCTGATCAAAAACTGTGAACAAAGCAGTCCGTCTCCTCAAAAACTGTAAACAAAGCAGTCTGTCCAGTCAGAAACTGTGAACAAAGCAGTCCGTGTCGTCAAAAACTGTGAACAAAGCATGCAGTCTGTCTTGTCAAAAACTGTGCAATGCTCCTGGTCTAGCTGCAGACAGATTCCATCCATGCCTGTCCCTTACCCTTTACGCCTTACAGAACTACACTTATACCTAACACTACACAGGCATTTCAAAAACCTGCATGCAGCTTCTGGTCGGTCTGCTGTCAGTGTCCATCCCTACTTTTCCCTAGCACCCATTTGTTTCCTAGTAAAACCAGTACTTCAAAAGGATGCCAGAGTTATATGAGACAAAGATGCTTACTTATTGGGGATAAGCAACAGTAAACCCTTTACCACACAATGTTGAGTTTTAAAGACCCTGAGGAAGAAGCCTTTTAAAAAACATAGTGGAAAAAAGAGAAAATGCTGGTAACCATCATTTTCTCCTTTTCCATAATGTTTTCTACCCCATCAAAAACAATTCTATCATTTTAGCCACTGTCATCTCCACATGCTTTCAATTTGGACATGTCTGCATTTTGTAGTATGGTAAAAGAGTTAATGGACTGATTTGAGAACAAAAATGGGATCAAAGACAAGCCTTTAGAACTCTCTCATGTGATCTGATTATTATGAATCCCTTGGATTTACAAGTCCTCAAACATGTAAAGGCACATGAGTGTGTATAAAACACACATGTTTAGATACATCAATAAGGATCATACCTATCAATTTTGTAGATACGGTGCCTTTCTTAAAGATTCAACTGACTAGTATTGGTATTTTTTACCATTGTATTCCTCTCAGCTAATGAAGTATCTAGAACACTTACACATGTCACACATCTCAAACTTTAGAAAACATTTACCTTTATGATTTGAAACTATACTTGATTTTCATTCATCATGTACTGTAGTGTATAGGTCAAACAATTAGTCATGCTGGAAAGTTTTAACTTGCTTTTTCTGACGGTCGTCAGGAATGGACCCACTTGCTTCATGACAAGTGGGCCAAGTTGAAAAAAGAAAGGTTTTATCTTTGAAATAAATAGTACATTTTAGAAAAATTAGAACAATACAAAGATTGCTACATGTATAATACTAGTATTCAGCACATCTAGCCGTAACCTAACACATCAAAATATATCACTATGGTTGAAAACTGGACACAATCTCATCAGAAATCTAAGGGCACCACATGCAGGTGCAAACGCTCGGCTGCATGTGCTTGATTTTAAGTGAAATTCCTATGTGGAAAAAGGGGCATAACTGTGTCACACATACTTTGATAGTTACCTGCCCTGTTGTATTGGTTCCGCTTTTGATAGTCAAAACTTGTCCAAGTTTGAATTAAATATCTTCAGTAATAAAAGAGATTGTCTAAAAAGTCAAAGTTTTTGCACATAGGCAGTGTAATGGCAGACGACGACAGGGCTATGACAATAACTCAACATTTTCTTTGAAAACAGCCAAGCTTAAACATCTAAGTGTACAATACCAACAATGTTTCAATAAACAAGGTGGAATCCTAATTTAAGTTCCGTTCACTGTCTGCAAGGTGAACATTTGTTCCAAGTTTAAGGCAAATCTTTTCTTGGGTTTTGGAGAAATGGACTCAGGTTAGCATTCAAAATTATTTCAAGAGCTGACTGAGGTAGTGTCAAGGTGATATCAGATACAAGCAATGCACATAGACCAAGCCAATGAATCTTTTAGGGGCACCATGTCCTAAATATCCCATCTGTTTGATACTGAATCAAGTGTATACACCAGAGAACATACTGCCATAGGAAACATCTTTGAGAAGTTTGTAAAGCTAAGGGATTATTTACATTTCAAATGTTTGGGGCAAAAAACAAAAAGAAAGTCTTTCATGTCAAAAACTAAACAAAACAGTCTGTCTCATCAAAGTTTAGAGCAAAGCGGTCTGTCTGGTCAAAAACTGTGAACAAATCAGTCTGTCTTAGTCAAAAACTGTGAACAACGCAGTCTGTCTGATCAAAAACTGTGAACAAAGCAGTCCGTCTCCTCAAAAACTGTAAACAAAGCAGTCTGTCTAGTCAAAAACTGTGAACAAAGCAGTCCGTGTCGTCAAAGACTGTGAACAAAGCAGTCCGTGTCGTCAAAAACTGTGAACAAATCATGCAGTCTGTCTTGTCAAAAACTGTGCAATGCTCCTGGTCTAGCTGCAGACAGATTCCATCCATGCCTGTCCCTTACCCTTTACGCCTTACAGAACTACACTTATACCTAACACTACACAGGCATTTCAAAAACCTGCATGCAGCTTCTGGTCGGTCTGCTGTCAGTGTCCATCCCTACTTTTCCCTAGCACCCATTTGTTTCCTAGTAAAACCAGTACTTCAAAAGGATGCCAGAGTTATATGAGACAAAGATGCTTACTTATTGGGGATAAGCAACAGTAAACCCTTTACCACACAATGTTGAGTTTTAAAGACCCTGAGGAAGAAGCCTTTTAAAAGACATAGTGGAAAAAAGAGAAAATGCTGGTAACCATCATTTTCTCCTTTTCCATAATGTTTTCTACCCCATCAAAAACAATTCTATCATTTTAGCCACTGTCATCTCCACATGCTTTCAATTTGGACATGTCTGCATTTTGTAGTATGGTAAAGAGTTAATGGACTGATTTGAGAACAAAAATGGGATCAAAGACAAGCCTTTAGAAGTCTCTCATGTGATCTGATTATTATGAATCCCTTGGATTTACAAGTCCTCAAACATGTAAAGGCACATGAGTGTGTATAAAACACACATGTTTAGATACATCAATAAGGATCATACCTATCAATTTTGTAGATACGGTGCCTTTCTTAAAGATTCAACTGACTAGTATTGGTATTTTTTACCATTCTATTCCTCTCAGCTAATGAAGTATCTAGAACACTTACACATGTCACACATCTCAAACTTTAGAAAACATTTACCTTTATGATTTGAAACTATACTTGATTTTCATTTATCATGTACTGTAGTGTATAGGTCAAACAATTAGTCATGCTGGAAAGTTTTAACTTGCTTTTTCTGACGGTCGTCAGGAATGGACCCACTTGCTTCATGACAAGTGGGCCAAGTTGAAAAAAGAAAGGTTTTATCTTTGAAATAAATAGTACATTTTAGAAAAATTAGAACAATACAAAGATTGCTACATGTATAATACTAGTATTCAGCACATCTAGCCGTAACCTAACACATCAAAATATATCACTATGGTTGAAAACTGGACACAATCTCATCAGAAATCTAAGGGCACCACATGCAGGTGCAAACGCTCGGCTGCATGTGCTTGATTTTAAGTGAAATTCCTATGTGGAAAAAGGGGCATAACTGTCTCAAAAGTACTTTGATAGTTACCTGCCCTGTTGTATTGGTTCCGCTTTTGATAGTCAAAACTTGTCCAAGTTTGAATTAAATATCTTCAGTAATAAAAGAGATTGTCTAAAAAGTCAAAGTTTTTGCACATAGGCAGTGTAATGGCAGACGACGACAGGGCTATGACAATAACTCAACATTTTCTTTGAAAACAGCCAAGCTTAAACATCTAAGTGTACAATACCAACAATGTTTCAATAAACAAGGTGGAATCCTAATTTAAGTTCCGTTCACTGTCTGCAAGGTGAACATTTGTTCCAAGTTTAAGGCAAATCTTTTCTTGGGTTTTGGAGAAATGGACTCAGGTTAGCATTCAAAATTATTTCAAGAGCTGACTGAGGTAGTGTCAAGGTGATATCAGATACAAGCAATGCAAATAGACCAAGCCAATGAATCTTTTAGGGGCACCATGTCCTAAATATCCCATCTGTTTGATACTGAATCAAGTGTATACACCAGAGAACATACTGCCATAGGAAACATCTTTGAGAAGTTTGTAAAGCTAAGGGATTATTTACATTTCAAATGTTTGGGGCAAAAAACAAAAAGAAAGTCTTTCATGTCAAAAACTAAACAAAACAGTCTGTCTCGTCAAAGTTTAGAGCAAAGCGGTCTGTCTGGTCAAAAACTGTGAACAAATCAGTCTGTCTTAGTCAAAAACTGTGAACAACGCAGTCTGTCTGATCAAAAACTGTGAACAAAGCAGTCCGTCTCCTCAAAAACTGTAAACAAAGCAGTCTGTCTAGTCAAAAACTGTGAACAAAGCAGTCCGTGTCGTCAAAAACTGTGAACAAAGCATGCAGTCTGTCTTGTCAAAAACTGTGCAATGCTCCTGGTCTAGCTGCAGACAGATTCCATCCATGCCTGTCCCTTACCCTTTACGCCTTACAGAACTACACTTATACCTAACACTACACAGGCATTTCAAAAACCTGCATGCAGCTTCTGGTCGGTCTGCTGTCAGTGTCCATCCCTACTTTTCCCTAGCACCCATTTGTTTCCTAGTAAAACCAGTACTTCAAAAGGATGCCAGAGTTATATGAGACAAAGATGCTTACTTATTGGGGATAAGCAACAGTAAACCCTTTACCACACAATGTTGAGTTTTAAAGACCCTGAGGAAGAAGCCTTTTAAAAAACATAGTGGAAAAAAGAGAAAATGCTGGTAACCATCATTTTCTCCTTTTCCATAATGTTTTCTACCCCATCAAAAACAATTCTATCATTTTAGCCACTGTCATCTCCACATGCTTTCAATTTGGACATGTCTGCATTTTGTAGTATGGTAAAAGAGTTAATGGACTGATTTGAGAACAAAAATGGGATCAAAGACAAGCCTTTAGAACTCTCTCATGTGATCTGATTATTATGAATCCCTTGGATTTACAAGTCCTCAAACATGTAAAGGCACATGAGTGTGTATAAAACACAAATGTTTAGATACATCAATAAGGATCATACCTATCAATTTTGTAGATACGGTGCCTTTCTTAAAGATTCAACTGACTAGTATTGGTATTTTTTACCATTCTATTCCTCTCAGCTAATGAAGTATCTAGAACACTTACACATGTCACACATCTCAAACTTTAGAAAACATTTACCTTTATGATTTGAAACTATACTTGATTTTCATTCATCATGTACTGTAGTGTATAGGTCAAACAATTAGTCATGCTGGAAAGTTTTAACTTGCTTTTTCTGACCGTCGTCAGGAATGGACCCACTTGCTTCATGACAAGTGGGCCAAGTTGAAAAAAGAAAGGTTTTATCTTTGAAATAAATAGTACATTTTAGAAAAATTAGAACAATACAAAGATTGCTACATGTATAATACTAGTATTCAGCACATCTAGCCGTAACCTAACACATCAAAATATATCACTATGGTTGAAAACTGGACACAATCTCATCAGAAATCTAAGGGCACCACATGCAGGTGCAAACGCTCGGCTGCATGTGCTTGATTTTAAGTGAAATTCCTATGTGGAAAAAGGGGCATAACTGTCTCAAAAGTACTTTGATAGTTACCTGCCCTGTTGTATTGGTTTCGCTTTTGATAGTCAAAACTTGTCCAAGTTTGAATTAAATATCTTCAGTAATAAAAGAGATTGTCTAAAAAGTCAAAGTTTTTGCACATAGGCAGTGTAATGGCAGACGACGACAGGGCTATGACAATAACTCAACATTTTCTTTGAAAACAGCCAAGCTTAAACATCTAAGTGTACAATACCAACAATGTTTCAATAAACAAGGTGGAATCCTAATTTAAGTTCCGTTCACTGTCTGCAAGGTGAACATTTGTTCCAAGTTTAAGGCAAATCTTTTCTTGGGTTTTGGAGAAATGGACTCAGGTTAGCATTCAAAATTATTTCAAGAGCTGACTGAGGTAGTGTCAAGGTGATATCAGATACAAGCAATGCACATAGACCAAGCCAATGAATCTTTTAGGGGCACCATGTCCTAAATATCCCATCTGTTTGATACTGAATCAAGTGTATACACCAGAGAACATACTGCCATAGGAAACATCTTTGAGAAGTTTGTAAAGCAAAGGGATTATTTACATTTCAAATGTTTGGGGCAAAAAACAAAAAGAAAGTCTTTCATGTCAAAAACTAAACAAAACAGTCCGTCTCGTCAAAGTTTAGAGCAAAGCGGTCTGTCTGGTCAAAAACTGTGAACAAATCAGTCTGTCTTAGTCAAAAACTGTGAACAACGCAGTCTGTCTGATCAAAAACTGTGAACAAAGCAGTCCGTCTCCTCAAAAACTGTAAACAAAGCAGTCTGTCTAGTCAAAAACTGTGAACAAAGCAGTCCGTGTCGTCAAAGACTGTGAACAAAGCAGTCCGTGTCGTCAAAAACTGTGAACAAATCATGCAGTCTGTCTTGTCAAAAACTGCAATGCTCCTGGTCTAGCTGCAGACAGATTCCATCCATGCCTGTCCCTTACCCTTTACGCCTTACAGAACTACACTTATACCTAACACTACACAGGCATTTCAAAAACCTGCATGCAGCTTCTGGTCGGTCTGCTGTCAGTGTCCATCCCTACTTTTCCCTAGCACCCATTTGTTTCCTAGTAAAACCAGTACTTCAAAAGGATGCCAGAGTTATATGAGACAAAGATGCTTACTTATTGGGGATAAGCAACAGTAAACCCTTTACCACACAATGTTGAGTTTTAAAGACCCTGAGGAAGAAGCCTTTTAAAAAACATAGTGGAAAAAAGAGAAAATGCTGGTAACCATCATTTTCTCCTTTTCCATAATGTTTTCTACCCCATCAAAAACAATTCTATCATTTTAGCCACTGTCATCTCCACATGCTTTCAATTTGGACATGTCTGCATTTTGTAGTATGGTAAAGAGTTAATGGACTGATTTGAGAACAAAAATGGGATCAAAGACAAGCCTTTAGAAGTCTCTCATGTGATCTGATTATTATGAATCCCTTGGATTTACAAGTCCTCAAACATGTAAAGGCACATGAGTGTGTATAAAACACACATGTTTAGATACATCAATAAGGATCATACCTATCAATTTTGTAGATACGGTGCCTTTCTTAAAGATTCAACTGACTAGTATTGGTATTTTTTACCATTCTATTCCTCTCAGCTAATGAAGTATCTAGAACACTTACACATGTCACACATCTCAAACTTTAGAAAACATTTACCTTTATGATTTGAAACTATACTTGATTTTCATTTATCATGTACTGTAGTGTATAGGTCAAACAATTAGTCATGCTGGAAAGTTTTAACTTGCTTTTTCTGACGGTCGTCAGGAATGGACCCACTTGCTTCATGACAAGTGGGCCAAGTTGAAAAAAGAAAGGTTTTATCTTTGAAATAAATAGTACGTTTTAGAAAAATTAGAACAATACAAAGATTGCTACATGTATAATACTAGTATTCAGCACATCTAGCCATAACCTAACACATCAAAATATATCACCATGGTTGAAAACTGGACACAATCTCATCAGAAATCTAAGGGCACCACATGCAGGTGCAAACGCTCGGCTGCATGTGCTTGATTTTAAGTGAAATTCCTATGTGGAAAAAGGGGCATAACTGTCTCAAAAGTACTTTGATAGTTACCTGCCCTGTTGTATTGGTTTCGCTTTTGATAGTCAAAACTTGTCCAAGTTTGAATTAAATATCTTCAGTAATAAAAGAGATTGTCTAAAAAGTCAAAGTTTTTGCACATAGGCAGTGTAATGGCAGACGACGACAGGGCTATGACAATAACTCAACATTTTCTTTGAAAACAGCCAAGCTTAAACATCTAAGTGTACAATACCAACAATGTTTCAATAAACAAGGTGGAATCCTAATTTAAGTTCCGTTCACTGTCTGCAAGGTGAACATTTGTTCCAAGTTTAAGGCAAATCTTTTCTTGGGTTTTGGAGAAATGGACTCAGGTTAGCATTCAAAATTATTTCAAGAGCTGACTGAGGTAGTGTCAAGGTGATATCAGATACAAGCAATGCAAATAGACCAAGCCAATGAATCTTTTAGGGGCACCATGTCCTAAATATCCCATCTGTTTGATATTGAATCAAGTGTATACACCAGAGAACATACTGCCATAGGAAACATCTTTGAGAAGTTTGTAAAGCTAAGGGATTATTTACATTTCAAATGTTTGGGGCAAAAAACAAAAAGAAAGTCTTTCATGTCAAAAACTAAACAAAACAGTCTGTCTCGTCAAAGTTTAGAGCAAAGCGGTCTGTCTGGTCAAAAACTGTGAACAAATCAGTCTGTCTTAGTCAAAAACTGTGAACAACGCAGTCTGTCTGATCAAAAACTGTGAACAAAGCAGTCCGTCTCCTCAAAAACTGTAAACAAAGCAGTCTGTCTAGTCAAAAACTGTGAACAAAGCAGTCCGTGTCGTCAAAAACTGTGAACAAAGCAGTCCGTGTCGTCAAAAACTGTGAACAAATCATGCAGTCTGTCTTGTCAAAAACTGTGCAATGCTCCTGGTCTAGCTGCAGACAGATTCCATCCATGCCTGTCCCTTACCCTTTACGCCTTACAGAACTACACTTATACCTAACACTACACAGGCATTTCAAAAACCTGCATGCAGCTTCTGGTCGGTCTGCTGTCAGTGTCCATCCCTACTTTTCCCTAGCACCCATTTGTTTCCTAGTAAAACCAGTACTTCAAAAGGATGCCAGAGTTATATGAGACAAAGATGCTTACTTATTGGGGATAAGCAACAGTAAACCCTTTACCACACAATGTTGAGTTTTAAAGACCCTGAGGAAGAAGCCTTTTAAAAAACATAGTGGAAAAAAGAGAAAATGCTGGTAACCATCATTTTCTCCTTTTCCATAATGTTTTCTACCCCATCAAAAACAATTCTATCATTTTAGCCACTGTCATCTCCACATGCTTTCAATTTGGACATGTCTGCATTTTGTAGTATGGTAAAGAGTTAATGGACTGATTTGAGAACAAAAATGGGATCAAAGACAAGCCTTTAGAAGTCTCTCATGTGATCTGATTATTATGAATCCCTTGGATTTACAAGTCCTCAAACATGTAAAGGCACATGAGTGTGTATAAAACACACATGTTTAGATACATCAATAAGGATCATACCTATCAATTTTGTAGATACGGTGCCTTTCTTAAAGATTCAACTGACTAGTATTGGTATTTTTTACCATTCTATTCCTCTCAGCTAATGAAGTATCTAGAACACTTACACATGTCACACATCTCAAACTTTAGAAAACATTTACCTTTATGATTTGAAACTATACTTGATTTTCATTTATCATGTACTGTAGTGTATAGGTCAAACAATTAGTCATGCTGGAAAGTTTTAACTTGCTTTTTCTGACGGTCGTCAGGAATGGACCCACTTGCTTCATGACAAGTGGGCCAAGTTGAAAAAAGAAAGGTTTTATCTTTGAAATAAATAGTACATTTTAGAAAAATTAGAACAATACAAAGATTGCTACATGTATAATACTAGTATTCAGCACATCTAGCCGTAACCTAACACATCAAAATATATCACTATGGTTGAAAACTGGACACAATCTCATCAGAAATCTAAGGGCACCACATGCAGGTGCAAACGCTCGGCTGCATGTGCTTGATTTTAAGTGAAATTCCTATGTGGAAAAAGGGGCATAACTGTCTCAAAAGTACTTTGATAGTTACCTGCCCTGTTGTATTGGTTTCGCTTTTGATAGTCAAAACTTGTCCAAGTTTGAATTAAATATCTTCAGTAATAAAAGAGATTGTCTAAAAAGTCAAAGTTTTTGCACATAGGCAGTGTAATGGCAGACGACGACAGGGCTATGACAATAACTCAACATTTTCTTTGAAAACAGCCAAGCTTAAACATCTAAGTGTACAATACCAACAATGTTTCAATAAACAAGGTGGAATCCTAATTTAAGTTCCGTTCACTGTCTGCAAGGTGAACATTTGTTCCAAGTTTAAGGCAAATCTTTTCTTGGGTTTTGGAGAAATGGACTCAGGTTAGCATTCAAAATTATTTCAAGAGCTGACTGAGGTAGTGTCAAGGTGATATCAGATACAAGCAATGCAAATAGACCAAGCCAATGAATCTTTTAGGGGCACCATGTCCTAAATATCCCATCTGTTTGATACTGAATCAAGTGTATACACCAGAGAACATACTGCCATAGGAAACATCTTTGAGAAGTTTGTAAAGCAAAGGGATTATTTACATTTCAAATGTTTGGGGCAAAAAACAAAAAGAAAGTCTTTCATGTCAAAAACTAAACAAAACAGTCTGTCTCGTCAAAGTTTAGAGCAAAGCGGTCTGTCTGGTCAAAAACTGTGAACAAATCAGTCTGTCTTAGTCAAAAACTGTGAACAACGCAGTCTGTCTGATCAAAAACTGTGAACAAAGCAGTCCGTCTCCTCAAAAACTGTAAACAAAGCAGTCTGTCTAGTCAAAAACTGTGAACAAAGCAGTCCGTGTCGTCAAAAACTGTGAACAAAGCAGTCCGTGTCGTCAAAAACTGTGAACAAATCATGCAGTCTGTCTTGTCAAAAACTGTGCAATGCTCCTGGTCTAGCTGCAGACAGATTCCATCCATGCCTGTCCCTTACCCTTTACGCCTTACAGAACTACACTTATACCTAACACTACACAGGCATTTCAAAAACCTGCATGCAGCTTCTGGTCGGTCTGCTGTCAGTGTCCATCCCTACTTTTCCCTAGCACCCATTTGTTTCCTAGTAAAACCAGTACTTCAAAAGGATGCCAGAGTTATATGAGACAAAGATGCTTACTTATTGGGGATAAGCAACAGTAAACCCTTTACCACACAATGTTGAGTTTTAAAGACCCTGAGGAAGAAGCCTTTTAAAAAACATAGTGGAAAAAAGAGAAAATGCTGGTAACCATCATTTTCTCCTTTTCCATAATGTTTTCTACCCCATCAAAAACAATTCTATCATTTTAGCCACTGTCATCTCCACATGCTTTCAATTTGGACATGTCTGCATTTTGTAGTATGGTAAAGAGTTAATGGACTGATTGGAGAACAAAAATGGGATCAAAGACAAGCCTTTAGAACTCTCTCATGTGATCTGATTATTATGAATCCCTTGGATTTACAAGTCCTCAAACATGTAAAGGCACATGAGTGTGTATAAAACACACATGTTTAGATACATCAATAAAGATCATACCTATCAATTTTGTAGATACGGTGCCTTTCTTAAAGATTCAACTGACTAGTATTGGTATTTTTTACCATTCTATTCCTCTCAGCTAATGAAGTATCTAGAACACTTACACATGTCACACATCTCAAACTTTAGAAAACATTTACCTTTATGATTTGAAACTATACTTGATTTTCATTTATCATGTACTGTAGTGTATAGGTCAAACAATTAGTCATGCTGGAAAGTTTTAATTTGCTTTTTCTGACGGTCGTCAGGAATGGACCCACTTGCTTCATGACAAGTGGGCCAAGTTAGAAAAAGAAAGGTTTTATCTTTGAAATAAATAGTACATTTTAGAAAAATTAGAACAATACAAAGATTGCTACATGTATAATACTAGTATTCAGCACATCTAGCCGTAACCTAACACATCAAAATATATCACTATGGTTGAAAACTGGACACAATCTCATCAGAAATCTAAGGGCACCACATGCAGGTGCAAACGCTCGGCTGCATGTGCTTGATTTTAAGTGAAATTCCTATGTGGAAAAAGGGGCATAACTGTCTCAAAAGTACTTTGATAGTTACCTGCCCTGTTGTATTGGTTTCGCTTTTGATAGTCAAAACTTGTCCAAGTTTGAATTAAATATCTTCAGTAATAAAAGAGATTGTCTAAAAAGTCAAAGTTTTTGCACATAGGCAGTGTAATGGCAGACGACGACAGGGCTATGACAATAACTCAACATTTTCTTTGAAAACAGCCAAGCTTAAACATCTAAGTGAATACCAACAATGTTTCAATAAACAAGGTGGAATCCTAATTTAAGTTCCGTTCACTGTCTGCAAGGTGAACATTTGTTCCAAGTTTAAGGCAAATCTTTTCTTGGGTTTTGGAGAAATGGACTCAGGTTAGCATTCAAAATTATTTCAAGAGCTGACTGAGGTAGTGTCAAGGTGATATCAGATACAAGCAATGCAAATAGACCAAGCCAATGAATCTTTTAGGGGCACCATGTCCTAAATATCCCATCTGTTTGATACTGAATCAAGTGTATACACCAGAGAACATACTGCCATAGGAAACATCTTTGAGAAGTTTGTAAAGCTAAGGGATTATTTACATTTCAAATGTTTGGGGCAAAAAACAAAAAGAAAGTCTTTCATGTCAAAAACTAAACAAAACAGTCTGTCTCGTCAAAGTTTAGAGCAAAGCGGTCTGTCTGGTCAAAAACTGTGAACAAATCAGTCTGTCTTAGTCAAAAACTGTGAACAACGCAGTCTGTCTGATCAAAAACTGTGAACAAAGCAGTCCGTCTCCTCAAAAACTGTAAACAAAGCAGTCTGTCTAGTCAAAAACTGTGAACAAAGCAGTCCGTGTCGTCAAAAACTGTGAACAAAGCATGCAGTCTGTCTTGTCAAAAACTGTGCAATGCTCCTGGTCTAGCTGCAGACAGATTCCATCCATGCCTGTCCCTTACCCTTTACGCCTTACAGAACTACTTATACCTAACACTACACAGGCATTTCAAAAACCTGCATGCAGCTTCTGGTCGGTCTGCTGTCAGTGTCCATCCCTACTTTTCCCTAGCACCCATTTGTTTCCTAGTAAAACCAGTACTTCAAAAGGATGCCAGAGTTATATGAGACAAAGATGCTTACTTATTGGGGATAAGCAACAGTAAACCCTTTACCACACAATGTTGAGTTTTAAAGACCCTGAGGAAGAAGCCTTTTAAAAAACATAGTGGAAAAAAGAGAAAATGCTGGTAACCATCATTTTCTCCTTTTCCATAATGTTTTCTACCCCATCAAAAACAATTCTATCATTTTAGCCACTGTCATCTCCACATGCTTTCAATTTGGACATGTCTGCATTTTGTAGTATGGTAAAGAGTTAATGGACTGATTGGAGAACAAAAATGGGATCAAAGACAAGCCTTTAGAAGTCTCTCATGTGATCTGATTATTATGAATCCCTTGGATTTACAAGTCCTCAAACATGTAAAGGCACATGAGTGTGTATAAAACACACATGTTTAGATACATCAATAAGGATCATACCTATCAATTTTGTAGATACGGTGCCTTTCTTAAAGATTCAACTGACTAGTATTGGTATTTTTTACCATTCTATTCCTCTCAGCTAATGAAGTATCTAGAACACTTACACATGTCACACATCTCAAACTTTAGAAAACATTTACCTTTATGATTTGAAACTATACTTGATTTTCATTTATCATGTACTGTAGTGTATAGGTCAAACAATTAGTCATGCTGGAAAGTTTTAACTTGCTTTTTCTGACGGTCGTCAGGAATGGACCCACTTGCTTCATGACAAGTGGGCCAAGTTGAAAAAAGAAAGGTTTTATCTTTGAAATAAATAGTACATTTTAGAAAAATTAGAACAATACAAAGATTGCTACATGTATAATACTAGTATTCAGCACATCTAGCCGTAACCTAACACATCAAAATATATCACTATGGTTGAAAACTGGACACAATCTCATCAGAAATCTAAGGGCACCACATGCAGGTGCAAACGCTCGGCTGCATGTGCTTGATTTTAAGTGAAATTCCTATGTGGAAAAAGGGGCATAACTGTCTCAAAAGTACTTTGATAGTTACCTGCCCTGTTGTATTGGTTTCGCTTTTGATAGTCAAAACTTGTCCAAGTTTGAATTAAATATCTTCAGTAATAAAAGAGATTGTCTAAAAAGTCAAAGTTTTTGCACATAGGCAGTGTAATGGCAGACGACGACAGGGCTATGACAATAACTCAACATTTTCTTTGAAAACAGCCAAGCTTAAACATCTAAGTGTACAATACCAACAATGTTTCAATAAACAAGGTGGAATCCTAATTTAAGTTCCGTTCACTGTCTGCAAGGTGAACATTTGTTCCAAGTTTAAGGCAAATCTTTTCTTGGGTTTTGGAGAAATGGACTCAGGTTAGCATTCAAAATTATTTCAAGAGCTGACTGAGGTAGTGTCAAGGTGATATCAGATACAAGCAATGCAAATAGACCAAGCCAATGAATCTTTTAGGGGCACCATGTCCTAAATATCCCATCTGTTTGATACTGAATCAAGTGTATACACCAGAGAACATACTGCCATAGGAAACATCTTTGAGAAGTTTGTAAAGCTAAGGGATTATTTACATTTCAAATGTTTGGGGCAAAAAACAAAAAGAAAGTCTTTCATGTCAAAAACTAAACAAAACAGTCTGTCTCGTCAAAGTTTAGAGCAAAGCGGTCTGTCTGGTCAAAAACTGTGAACAAATCAGTCTGTCTTAGTCAAAAACTGTGAACAACGCAGTCTGTCTGATCAAAAACTGTGAACAAAGCAGTCCGTCTCCTCAAAAACTGTAAACAAAGCAGTCTGTCTAGTCAAAGACTGTGAACAAAGCAGTCCGTGTCGTGAAAAACTGTGAACAAAGCATGCAGTCTGTCTTGTCAAAAACTGTGCAATGCTCCTGGTCTAGCTGCAGACAGATTCCATCCATGCCTGTCCCTTACCCTTTACGCCTTACAGAACTACACTTATACCTAACACTACACAGGCATTTCAAAAACCTGCATGCAGCTTCTGGTCGGTCTGCTGTCAGTGTCCATCCCTACTTTTCCCTAGCACCCATTTGTTTCCTAGTAAAACCAGTACTTCAAAAGGATGCCAGAGTTATATGAGACAAAGATGCTTACTTATTGGGGATAAGCAACAGTAAACCCTTTACCACACAATGTTGAGTTTTAAAGACCCTGAGGAAGAAGCCTTTTAAAAAACATAGTGGAAAAAAGAGAAAATGCTGGTAACCATCATTTTCTCCTTTTCCATAATGTTTTCTACCCCATCAAAAACAATTCTATCATTTTAGCCACTGTCATCTCCACATGCTTTCAATTTGGACATGTCTGCATTTTGTAGTATGGTAAAGAGTTAATGGACTGATTTGAGAACAAAAATGGGATCAAAGACAAGCCTTTAGAAGTCTCTCATGTGATCTGATTATTATGAATCCCTTGGATTTACAAGTCCTCAAACATGTAAAGGCACATGAGTGTGTATAAAACACACATGTTTAGATACATCAATAAGGATCATACCTATCAATTTTGTAGATACGGTGCCTTTCTTAAAGATTCAACTGACTAGTATTGGTATTTTTTACCATTCTATTCCTCTCAGCTAATGAAGTATCTAGAACACTTACACATGTCACACATCTCAAACTTTAGAAAACATTTACCTTTATGATTTGAAACTATACTTGATTTTCATTTATCATGTACTGTAGTGTATAGGTCAAACAATTAGTCATGCTGGAAAGTTTTAACTTGCTTTTTCTGACGGTCGTCAGGAATGGACCCACTTGCTTCATGACAAGTGGGCCAAGTTGAAAAAAGAAAGGTTTTATCTTTGAAATAAATAGTACATTTTAGAAAAATTAGAACAATACAAAGATTGCTACATGTATAATACTAGTGTTCAGCACATCTAGCCGTAACCTAACACATCAAAATATATCACTATGGTTGAAAACTGGACACAATCTCATCAGAAATCTAAGGGCACCACATGCAGGTGCAAACGCTCGGCTGCATGTGCTTGATTTTAAGTGAAATTCCTATGTGGAAAAAGGGGCATAACTGTCTCAAAAGTACTTTGATAGTTACCTGCCCTGTTGTATTGGTTTCGCTTTTGATAGTCAAAACTTGTCCAAGTTTGAATTAAATATCTTCAGTAATAAAAGAGATTGTCTAAAAAGTCAAAGTTTTTGCACATAGGCAGTGTAATGGCAGACGACGACAGGGCTATGACAATAACTCAACATTTTCTTTGAAAACAGCCAAGCTTAAACATCTAAGTGTACAATACCAACAATGTTTCAATAAACAAGGTGGAATCCTAATTTAAGTTCCGTTCACTGTCTGCAAGGTGAACATTTGTTCCAAGTTTAAGGCAAATCTTTTCTTGGGTTTTGGAGAAATGGACTCAGGTTAGCATTCAAAATTATTTCAAGAGCTGACTGAGGTAGTGTCAAGGTGATATCAGATACAAGCAATGCAAATAGACCAAGCCAATGAATCTTTTAGGGGCACCATGTCCTAAATATCCCATCTGTTTGATACTGAATCAAGTGTATATACCAGAGAACATACTGCCATAGGAAACATCTTTGAGAAGTTTGTGAAGCAAAGGGATTATTTACATTTCAAATGTTTGGGGCAAAAAACAAAAAGAAAGTCTTTCATGTCAAAAACTAAACAAAACAGTCTGTCTCGCCAAAGTTTAGAGCAAAGCGGTCTGTCTGGTCAAAAACTGTGAACAAATCAGTCTGTCTTAGTCAAAAACTGTGAACAACGCAGTCTGTCTGATCAAAAACTGTGAACAAAGCAGTCCGTCTCCTCAAAAACTGTAAACAAAGCAGTCTGTCTAGTCAAAAACTGTGAACAAAGCAGTCCGTGTCGTCAAAAACTGTGAACAAAGCAGTCCGTGTCGTCAAAAACTGTGAACAAATCATGCAGTCTGTCTTGTCAAAAACTGTGCAATGCTCCTGGTCTAGCTGCAGACAGATTCCATCCATGCCTGTCCCTTACCCTTTACGCCTTACAGAACTACACTTATACCTAACACTACACAGGCATTTCAAAAACCTGCATGCAGCTTCTGGTCGGTCTGCTGTCAGTGTCCATCCCTACTTTTCCCTAGCACCCATTTGTTTCCTAGTAAAACCAGTACTTCAAAAGGATGCCAGAGTTATATGAGACAAAGATGCTTACTTATTGGGGATAAGCAACAGTAAACCCTTTACCACACAATGTTGAGTTTTAAAGACCCTGAGGAAGAAGCCTTTTAAAAAACATAGTGGAAAAAAGAGAAAATGCTGGTAACCATCATTTTCTCCTTTTCCATAATGTTTTCTACCCCATCAAAAACAATTCTATCATTTTAGCCACTGTCATCTCCACATGCTTTCAATTTGGACATGTCTGCATTTTGTAGTATGGTAAAGAGTTAATGGACTGATTTGAGAACAAAAATGGGATCAAAGACAAGCCTTTAGAAGTCTCTCATGTGATCTGATTATTATGAATCCCTTGGATTTACAAGTCCTCAAACATGTAAAGGCACATGAGTGTGTATAAAACACACATGTTTAGATACATCAATAAGGATCATACCTATCAATTTTGTAGATACGGTGCCTTTCTTAAAGATTCAACTGACTAGTATTGGTATTTTTTACCATTCTATTCCTCTCAGCTAATGAAGTATCTAGAACACTTACACATGTCACACATCTCAAACTTTAGAAAACATTTACCTTTATGATTTGAAACTATACTTGATTTTCATTTATCATGTACTGTAGTGTATAGGTCAAACAATTAGTCATGCTGGAAAGTTTTAATTTGCTTTTTCTGACGGTCGTCAGGAATGGACCCACTTGCTTCATGACAAGTGGGCCAAGTTAGAAAAAGAAAGGTTTTATCTTTGAAATAAATAGTACATTTTAGAAAAATTAGAACAATACAAAGATTGCTACATGTATAATACTAGTATTCAGCACATCTAGCCGTAACCTAACACATCAAAATATATCACTATGGTTGAAAACTGGACACAATCTCATCAGAAATCTAAGGGCACCACATGCAGGTGCAAACGCTCGGCTGCATGTGCTTGATTTTAAGTGAAATTCCTATGTGGAAAAAGGGGCATAACTGTGTCACACATACTTTGATAGTTACCTGCCCTGTTGTATTGGTTCCGCTTTTGATAGTCAAAACTTGTCCAAGTTTGAATTAAATATCTTCAGTAATAAAAGAGATTGTCTAAAAAGTCAAAGTTTTTGCACATAGGCAGTGTAATGGCAGACGACGACAGGGCTATGACAATAACTCAACATTTTCTTTGAAAACAGCCAAGCTTAAACATCTAAGTGAATACCAACAATGTTTCAATAAACAAGGTGGAATCCTAATTTAAGTTGCGTTCACTGTCTGCAAGGTGAACATTTGTTCCAAGTTTAAGGCAAATCTTTTCTTGGGTTTTGGAGAAATGGACTCAGGTTAGCATTCAAAATTAATTCAAGAGCTGACTGAGGTAGTGTCAAGGTGATATCAGATACAAGCAATGCAAATAGACCAAGCCAATGAATCTTTTAGGGGCACCATGTCCTAAATATCCCATCTGTTTGATACTGAATCAAGTGTATACACCAGAGAACATACTGCCATAGGAAACATCTTTGAGAAGTTTGTAAAGCTAAGGGATTATTTACATTTCAAATGTTTGGGGCAAAAAACAAAAAGAAAGTCTTTCATGTCAAAAACTAAACAAAACAGTCTGTCTCGTCAAAGTTTAGAGCAAAGCGGTCTGTCTGGTCAAAAACTGTGAACAAATCAGTCTGTCTTAGTCAAAAACTGTGAACAACGCAGTCTGTCTGATCAAAAACTGTGAACAAAGCAGTCCGTCTCCTCAAAAACTGTAAACAAAGCAGTCTGTCTAGTCAAAAACTGTGAACAAAGCAGTCCGTGTCGTCAAAAACTGTGAACAAAGCATGCAGTCTGTCTTGTCAAAAACTGTGCAATGCTCCTGGTCTAGCTGCAGACAGATTCCATCCATGCCTGTCCCTTACCCTTTACGCCTTACAGAACTACACTTATACCTAACACTACACAGGCATTTCAAAAACCTGCATGCAGCTTCTGGTCGGTCTGCTGTCAGTGTCCATCCCTACTTTTCCCTAGCACCCATTTGTTTCCTAGTAAAACCAGTACTTCAAAAGGATGCCAGAGTTATATGAGACAAAGATGCTTACTTATTGGGGATAAGCAACAGTAAACCCTTTACCACACAATGTTGAGTTTTAAAGACCCTGAGGAAGAAGCCTTTTAAAAAACATAGTGGAAAAAAGAGAAAATGCTGGTAACCATCATTTTCTCCTTTTCCATAATGTTTTCTACCCCATCAAAAACAATTCTATCATTTTAGCCACTGTCATCTCCACATGCTTTCAATTTGGACATGTCTGCATTTTGTAGTATGGTAAAGAGTTAATGGACTGATTTGAGAACAAAAATGGGATCAAAGACAAGCCTTTAGAAGTCTCTCATGTGATCTGATTATTATGAATCCCTTGGATTTACAAGTCCTCAAACATGTAAAGGCACATGAGTGTGTATAAAACACACATGTTTAGATACATCAATAAGGATCATACCTATCAATTTTGTAGATACGGTGCCTTTCTTAAAGATTCAACTGACTAGTATTGGTATTTTTTACCATTGTATTCCTCTCAGCTAATGAAGTATCTAGAACACTTACACATGTCACACATCTCAAACTTTAGAAAACATTTACCTTTATGATTTGAAACTATACTTGATTTTCATTTATCATGTACTGTAGTGTATAGGTCAAACAATTAGTCATGCTGGAAAGTTTTAACTTGCTTTTTCTGACGGTCGTCAGGAATGGACCCACTTGCTTCATGACAAGTGGGCCAAGTTAGAAAAAGAAAGGTTTTATCTTTGAAATAAATAGTACATTTTAGAAAAATTAGAACAATACAAAAATTGCTACATGTATAATACTAGTATTCAGCACATCTAGCCGTAACCTAACACATCAAAATATATCACTATGGTTGAAAACTGGACACAATCTCATCAGAAATCTAAGGGCACCACATGCAGGTGCAAACGCTCGGCTGCATGTGCTTGATTTTAAGTGAAATTCCTATGTGGAAAAAGGGGCATAACTGTCTCAAAAGTACTTTGATAGTTACCTGCCCTGTTGTATTGGTTTCGCTTTTGATAGTCAAAACTTGTCCAAGTTTGAATTAAATATCTTCAGTAATAAAAGAGATTGTCTAAAAAGTCAAAGTTTTTGCACATAGGCAGTGTAATGGCAGACGACGACAGGGCTATGACAATAACTCAACATTTTCTTTGAAAACAGCCAAGCTTAAACATGTAAGTGTACAATACCAACAATGTTTCAATAAACAAGGTGGAATCCTAATTTAAGTTGCGTTCACTGTCTGCAAGGTGAACATTTGTTCCAAGTTTAAGGCAAATCTTTTCTTGGGTTTTGGAGAAATGGACTCAGGTTAGTATTCAAAATTATTTCAAGAGCTGACTGAGGTAGTGTCAAGGTGATATCAGATACAAGCAATGCACATAGACCAAGCCAATGAATCTTTTAGGGGCACCATGTCCTAAATATCCCATCTGTTTGATACTGAATCAAGTGTAAACACCAGAGAACATACTGCTATAGGAAACATCTTTGAGAAGTTTGTAAAGCAAAGGGATTATTTACATTTCAAATGTTTGGGGCAAAAAACAAAAAGAAAGTCTTTCATGTCAAAAACTAAACAAAACAGTCTGTCTCGTCAAAGTTTAGAGCAAAGCGGTCTGTCTGGTCAAAAACTGTGAACAAATCAGTCTGTCTTAGTCAAAAACTGTGAACAACGCAGTCTGTCTGATCAAAAACTGTGAACAAAGCAGTCCGTCTCCTCAAAAACTGTAAACAAAGCAGTCTGTCTAGTCAAAAACTGTGAACAAAGCAGTCCGTGTCGTCAAAGACTGGGAACAAAGCAGTCCGTGTCGTGAAAAACTGTGAACAAAGCATGCAGTCTGTCTTGTCAAAAACTGTGCAATGCTCCTGGTCTAGCTGCAGACAGATTCCATCCATGCCTGTCCCTTACCCTTTACGCCTTACAGAACTACACTTATACCTAACACTACACAGGCATTTCAAAAACCTGCATGCAGCTTCTGGTCGGTCTGCTGTCAGTGTCCATCCCTACTTTTCCCTAGCACCCATTTGTTTCCTAGTAAAACCAGTACTTCAAAAGGATGCCAGAGTTATATGAGACAAAGATGCTTACTTATTGGGGATAAGCAACAGTAAACCCTTTACCACACAATGTTGAGTTTTAAAGACCCTGAGGAAGAAGCCTTTTAAAAAACATAGTGGAAAAAAGAGAAAATGCTGGTAACCATCATTTTCTCCTTTTCCATAATGTTTTCTACCCCATCAAAAACAATTCTATCATTTTAGCCACTGTCATCTCCACATGCTTTCAATTTGGACATGTCTGCATTTTGTAGTATGGTAAAGAGTTAATGGACTGATTTGAGAACAAAAATGGGATCAAAGACAAGCCTTTAGAAGTCTCTCATGTGATCTGATTATTATGAATCCCTTGGATTTACAAGTCCTCAAACATGTAAAGGCACATGAGTGTGTATAAAACACACATGTTTAGATACATCAATAAGGATCATACCTATCAATTTTGTAGATACGGTGCCTTTCTTAAAGATTCAACTGACTAGTATTGGTATTTTTTACCATTCTATTCCTCTCAGCTAATGAAGTATCTAGAACACTTACACATGTCACACATCTCAAACTTTAGAAAACATTTACCTTTATGATTTGAAACTATACTTGATTTTCATTTATCATGTACTGTAGTGTATAGGTCAAACAATTAATTGGTTTTTTAACCATTATCTGTTTTTGACTGCATTTTATATCCCTTTCATATCCAAACAGTTATCTGGCCATTGGCATAACAGAGAAAAAAAAAAATTATGACCAAGATCAATAATTTGATACTTTCTCTACCATATTTTATAGAAACATTGAAACAACCATGATGAAGACAGAGTGATTCACTGATGTTCTAAGGCCCGCTTACAACTAGGGTAATAATTGGAGTTAAACAAATTAAGGCCCAACTATGTGGGCACCATGCTTATAAAATGTTATCTGGAGGGGCTTAATTATGTGGACACAATGCTCACAAAATGCCATGTGAAAGGGCCTCACCATGTGGACACAATACTTAGAAATGTTAATAGGAAGGGCTGAATTATTTGGACACAATGCTTACAAAATGTTATCTGGAAGGGCCTAACTTTGTGGACACAATTCTTACATTATGTTTTCAGGAGGGGCCTATGTGTAAACAATACTTACAAAATGTTATCAGAAAAGGCCTAACTATGTAGACACAATGCTTACAAAATGTCATCTGGAAGGGCCTAACTATGTGGAAACAATGCTTATGAAATGTTATCTGGAAGGGCCTAACGATGTGGAAACAATGCTAACGAAATGTTATCTGGAGGGGCCTAACTAAATGGACACCTAACTATGTGGAAATAATGCTTTCGAAATGTTATCTGGAAGGGCCTAACTATGTGGACACAATGCTTACAAAATTGTTATATGGAAGGATCTAACTATGTGGACACAATGCTTACAAAATGTTATCTATAAGGGCTTATAAATACAATCATTCTTACATCATTCAACTCTTTACCACTCTACGAAATTGTAGACTTGTCCAAATTGGATGCATTTGCAGACAACAATGTGGCTTAAATGACAGAATTTTTTCCTACCCTTCCCAAAACAAATTCCAATTTTTGAACCACATTATGCAGGTTGTCTGGAAATGCTGGCTATCAATTTGGACCAGTCTAAAATTTTGTTGTTTGGTAAACAGTTAAAGAATGACTTTTCTTCCTGTATGTCGTCTAAAATAACAACAACTTCTGTTGTATAAACAGAGATGCTAGTATTGTGAAACCGCTTTAACTTGTCACCACCTTGTTGCCATGACCGTTTTCAACTTTTTCTGATATTTGCCTTGTTCTAAACAGAGTTCAAATGTTTAATATGTTTGTACTTAAACTGATCTTGTTGCTGTCCATAATGTAATGGTAAAATAAATGGACTCATTGATCTAAAGTAAAAGTCCTATAAAATCATAAATTTATCAGAGATCTATAAATAGTTCATGTAAAAAGACCGAATATTTAAGTGACTAGTTAAAGTGGGTTTACTACATTCTCAGCGAAAAAGGCTACATATGAATAAATACAATAAATGACTCTGTTCAGGGATCCTATATTACAATGTAATATAGGATCCCTGCTCTGTTCAACATACAGCTCAGTTCAGTATGAATCATACATGACCGTATGTAATACCATATATATCAAAGGGTAAGTTTCAATTTCTGTACCTTTCTACTGTATTTTTGACTGCATAATTATTACCATGTTTATTAATTATTACATGGCCGACTCGCCCAGGAAAAATCAGAGATAAAAACTACAAGTAGAAAAAACTCTGGAAACCTGTGCCCATTTGTCAATGTCTAGTGCCATGGAATGTTCGGCCTCATTCAATAAAATGGATTTGAAGCTACCAAAATGAACTTCAAGGAATTGTATATGACAGTAAAAATGTCCTTAGAAATCGGGGGATAACATTTGGAAATGATCTTGCTGTTTCAATAGGCATTCTTGCTAGGAATTAGCAACAGTGATAAAGAGCTGCAACATTATACCATGTACTGACAGGTACCTTCACTAAACTCTTTACCACACAATCCCAAGTTTTAAAGACCCTGAAAGAGAAGGCTCTGGAAAACATTGTTGGAAAAGCAGCAAATGCTGAAAACCAGCATTTTCTCCTTTTTCTAGCATTTCTACCCTTTTAAAGACAGAAGTCGTCATCTGAGCAGCATTTGTCTTCTGCAATTGGTTTTAATTTTTTAAGTTCAAAATTTTTCTGCCCTATCAAAGACAGAAATCATCATTTGAGCAACATTTAATTTGTCTTCTGCAAATGGTTTTAACTCTTTTCAAGTTCAAAATTTTGTTGTGTGGTAAAGAGTTAATTTAATACTCTTTATTAGGGATGGGACCAAATAGTTGAATATTTGAATATACTATGAACAGCTGAATGTTCGAACATGAATTTCAAATTCAAATATTCTTTTTGTTCTACTTTTACAATGCTTAATAAATTGTCAGTCAAAGAAAAATAAAATGGTTTCATACAATGATATGATCCCGCACTGTCACTAACTGTGTATCTATTGATCTGTTGTTTTCGAATACTAAAACCAGAATATTTGAACACTAGTATATGTATTTGTTCCCATCCCTACACTTTATCAAGTCAATTACTAGAAATATACAATAATAACAAACAGCCAGAATTCTTCATCTTGGATACATGTAGCTCAATAAACAAGGGGAAAAAAAGCAGAAAAAAAAAAAAACTGTAATGAGACTTCTTATAGAAGAAATCTGACAACAAAACAGAAAAGAAACTCTAGCAACCTGCACCTATCTACCAACATGATGATATATAGGCCTCCTTCTTTGTCCACGTCCTTTTTGATGCTGGAGAAAAAAAAGGGAAAAAATCATGAAAATATGTATGGACCATACAAAAATAAACGTATTTTTCAGAAACTAGTTTTCATCCTACATCATAATTCATCCATTTCAAACTATCCTTCGCAATGCTTGTTCACATAAAGTTGCATGCACCCTGAAGGCTAACATTACACAAAGGGGTATTGTGCCACTCAAAACATGCTAAAACAACACAATGACCTTAATCCAAGCCAAGAACTTGACAACACCAAGCATACATGTTGGACAAATCTGGTTTTATAGCCAGTTTGATTACCTTTTCTCAATCCTTTTTGACTGTACCAAATGACAAAAATCTTAAGACTTGTCCTAAATGATTGTTTGATTAAATGGTGTTTTATGCTGTTTTTAACATTATTTCAGTCATATCATAGCAACAGCTAACATATTCATGTATTTCCTGGATTTAACCAGTACCAGGCTTGGGCTCTAAAGTGTCTTGCCCAAGGACTCTCCAATGAAAATCCAGTGGATCAAGCAAGGTTCAAACCCTGGGCCTCCAGGTCACGAGTCCTACAATTTACCAAAGGGCCATGCAGGAACCCGGTCACAAATGAAAGCATCTGTTGATGTTACATCAAATGTTGAAATGGGGTGAACCCTTTACCAAACAACAAAATTTTATACTAGTCGAAATTGAAAGCATTGGCAGACAACAAAATAAATGTTACTCAAAAAGTGAAATTTGTTTTAGGAAGGGTAGAATACATTGTGAGAAAAGGAGAAAATGCTGCTTACCAGCATTTTCTCCTTTTCCACAATGTTTTCAAAAGCTTTCTCCTCCAGGGTTGTTAAAAGTTGAGATTGTGTGGTAAAGATTAAATGATAGGATTCATTTTTTGAACAGTGCACCACATTTCATTAAAATTCCTAGATTTATTGCAGTGCATGACATTTCATCAAAAAGGTGTTTCGTCGAAATCCATATAGTGTTTTAAAATACTGATCGCTAAATTCCCAAATTTATTTCATGAAAAGCTCTGTCTGGGAGGAGGATTTGAGAAACAATTTGTCTGGGTTAGCATAAGGGTCAGGGCTATGGATTGTTTTCGTCGAACATGGTTTTCGACGAAATGTCACAAATCTGATTTATTGCATGAAAAGCTGTGTCTGGGAGGAAGATTCGAGCCACAACTTGTCTGGGTTAGGGTAAGGGTCAGGGCTGGTGATCATTTTCAATGAACATGGTTTTCGATGAAATGTCCCAGTTCCATTTTTGAACGGGCAGAAAACATGGTGGAGAAAAGGAAGAAATGCTGGTTATCTGCATTTTTCTCCTTCTCCAACAATGTTTTCAGAATCTCCCATTTCTGGGTTGTGAAAACATATTTATATCTAGTCAAAGGTTAAGCAGTTACACCAATACAAGTAAAAACCTCTTTGGCAAAAGTGCAAATTGCTTCTAAAGAAAAATTTCTCCTTCTGCTTCAATGTTTTAAAACTGGCTAGTTGCAAAAGAAAAACAATTATCTGCAACATGTTAAGGATAAATTACGAATTCTCCACAAACTTTTCAAAAAATGTTATAAATAATCAAGACTGAAAGCACACATAAAACTGATGTAAATTGTTCTTTTTCAGTTATATATCATTATTTCTTGAATAAAACCCATGTTGTTGGTACTTGTTAGAATTGTCTCCATTTAGACAGCTCTAATGAGTATCCACAACATAGGTTTCAACAAAGAAATAATGTTTTAGGATCCAAAATCCCTTTTTATAGCAATTAGGCAATAGAACTTTGACTAATTAACCCTTTAGCAAACGACAAAATTTTGGATTTGTCCAAAGTCAAAGGGTTGCGGACAACAAATGCTGCTCAAAAAGTGATAATTCTCATTGAAAGGGTAGACAACATTTTGGGAAAAGGAGAATATGCTGCCCTGCTGGGGTCAACTTTGGAAAACATTGTGGAGAAAGTAGCTATGCCTATCATCTGCAAAATCTATGGCTTCTTTCACGTAATCATTTCCATACTTTTGATAAGCAATAATTTCTTTTCTTTTTATTCTTTACCAAACCATAAAAATTTTAACTTGTCCAAATTGAAAGCCTTTGTACAACAAAATTGGCTCAAACAATGGGTGTTGAAACACTCTGTTGAAAACCGTGAAAAAGGGAGAAAAAGCTGATTACCAGCATTTTCTCCATTTTGTTCAATGTTTACAAAAATATTCATCCCTAGAGTCATTAAAATTTGGGATTGTGTGGCAAAGGGTTACATGCCTGTAATCATTTAATGATTTCTTACAATTTTAATAAGTTCTCTGCTGGTTTCACAATAGCCAGTCGACTTACAAGTAAACACAGTATTTAATGCCACTGAATAAATGAACAGCTTCAGTCCAGACAAAATAAAACACAGTATTCCATTTTCAAGTTTGTTTTAGCTAGAATATTTCACAAAGCAGCAGGCAGTGGTAGATCTAAGATCAGACTGCATGATTCTATTGACAATCCAACTCTATATATTAACTACATCTCTTTAACTTTTTACAAGATAACAAAATTTTAGACTACTCAATATTGAAAACATTTGCAGACTACTAACCAATTTATGCTCAAAAGACTGGTTGACTTTAAAAGAACAGAAAACATTATGGGAAAGATGTGAGACTGCTGGTTACCAGCATTTTATCCTTTTCCCACAGTGTTTTCAAAAGCTTTCTACCTTGTGCTCATTCAAGAACACAATTCTTTGGTAAAATGTCAACTCTCTGCACAGTTTGGTTTAAGATCAGACTAAAGAATATGCAATCTGATCATTGATTTACACTGTCTCCTCCAGGGCTGTTTTTAACCAATCTTCTTTTTTGTCATAATTCTTAATTCTAAGACAAGCAATATCTGTTTGGCTGAGACAAAATGCCTTGACCAATAACATGGCTGTTCTTGGAATTTAAAGTCAGTGCTGAATTTTTGAATGGATAGTCAATATTGCACTAGATTTGTTCATTTAACTCTTTACCAATTGACAAAATTTTGGACTCAACCAAACTGAAAACATCTGCAGACAACAAATTAAATGCCGCTCAAATGATGATTTGTGTCTTTGATTGGGTAGAAAACATTGTGGGAAATGGAAAAAATGCTGGTTACCAGTACTTTCTGTTTTTCCCACAATGTTTTAAAACCTTTCTTTCTCAGGGTCATTAAAAGTTGGGATTGTGTGGTAAAGGGTTAAACCCAATATTTTCCAGGCTATGTCTTGCCTTACCAAACAATATTACAAAGTACATAAAAGGCAAACACTTTCAAGAAAGAAGAACAGTTAATTGTTTTAACATTATAAAAACATTGTGATAAAGAAAGCAACTGCTTGTTGCAAGAAATTGCTTCCTTACACACAACATTTCCTTGTTCTTTTACAAACAATATTTTCCAGTGCTGATCCCCCGTGTTTTTTTTTTTTCCCCACTTTTTATCATGGTAGTGCAGATCAAGATCAGAATGCACTGTCCAGTTGTTTGAACTCTCACACATTGAACAGATATGCAGCTGCACAGTCAATTAGGTTCAATGATCAGATATGTGTTTGAATGGGTAAAGGGTATTGCAGGAAAAAATGCTGATCTCCTGAACATTTTTCCTAGTTCCACAATGTTTTAAAAGAGGCTATTTTCTCTGGATCATAAAAGCACGTGAAAGTTTAATAGAGGGTTACTTGGGTCTTAATACTGTCTTGAAACTGGCAGGCTGCTGTCCAGAGTGACAAGAGAACGGCGGCGGTCTTCAAATGTTCTTTTAACAGTTCTTTTTATCCAAAGGACAATTTGCTTTCTGACGTACAGTTGTATTGCAATTTCTTTCAACCACACGTAACAAGAAATATGCAAGGGGATGTAGATTTTAAAATTTGTTAAAATGGCATAGGCCAAAATGGCGGGCATCTGCCTTCTGAAAACGACTCAACAGGACATCTTCAAACATTCACGTTTACATCACAGTTTACCACCACGGCCAGCAATACGATAAATACCATAATTAATGATGATAAAAGTACTTACAGAAGGAACAAAACAAAAATACAGTTAAACACAAAATATGGCTCTCTCAAATCTAATTACGTCTTAACACTACAGTGGTTTAAGAAACACTGGGCAGAGCAATGGTACTTTTTCGGTGAAGTCACGTGCCTGAGGTACCTCTCGGGAAATTAAATGAGGAATGCTTTGTGAAAAGGGGTTTAATGCATCTGCAGAAAGTATCGACTCATGTCTGCCTGGACAATCCACGCAGGCTGACCCTAGTCGAAACTTTTTGCTATAATTGGTAATTTTCTGTATGTCACGGAAATATTCTACCCCGCGATTCAGCCGGTTGTTGGACAGCATAGACCCCTTTGATGTAGAGAGTGTAGAGTATTCATGATTGCTTTCTATATAGGAGAGAAGTATACATAATTATATTTAATATGTACACGCAAAATAATGACAGAACAAGAGGGCCATGATGGCCCTGGATCGCTCACCTGAGTCAATAGGCGAAATTTCACTCCAGGGTCATAATTGAAAGTACTACATGCCAAATAAATATGATGTTAGGCCCAATTTCAAACTCATCCAATATTTTATCAAGACAAACATTCTGACCAATTTTCAAGTCATTTGAGCAACCCATGTGGCCTCAAGAGTATTTCTTTAATTTGACCTAGTGACCTCGATTATGACCCAGGTGACCCAATTTTAAACTCATCCTAGATTTTTTCAAGAGATTTTATGAAGACAAGCATTCTGAACAATTTTCAAGTCAATTGAGCAAAAAATATGGCCTCTAGAGTGCCCACAAGGTATTTCTTTAATTTGACCTAGTGACCTAGTTTATGATCCCAGTTGACCCAAATTCGAACTCATCTGAGATGTTATCAAGACAAACATTCTGACCAATTTTCAAGTCAATTAAGCAAGAAATGTAGCCTCTAGAGTGCCCTCAAAGTATTTCTTTAATATGACCTAGTGACCTAGATTATGACCCCAGATGACACAATTTTAAATTCATCCTAGATTTCATCAAGACAAACATTTTAACCATTTTTCAAATCAATTAAGCAATAAATGTGGCCTCTAGAGTGCACACAAGGTATTTCTTTAATTTGACCTAGTGACCTAATTTAAGAACCCAAATGACCCAAATTCAAACTCATGTGAGATTTTATCAAGACAAACATTCTGAATAAATTTCAGGTCATTTGAGCAATAAATGTGGCCTCTAGAGTGCCCACAATGTATTACTTTGAATTGACCTAGTGACCTAGTTTATGACCCCAGGTGACCCAATTTCGAACTGACTGAACACGTTGTGCTCAGGTGGGCTAACAAACTTAGAACAGGTTCACTACATACCAAATAACAAAGCACTATGCCTTCTAGGTTTAGAAAAGTAGTTTTAAAATTGTCCTTCTTTGTTCCTTTGTTCGAACCTGTGACCCCCGGGGCAGGGCCAGTTTTGACCCCAGGGCATCATATGAACAATTTGGTAGAGGTCTACTAGGAGATGCTACATACCAAATATCAAAGCTCTACACCTTCCAGTTTTAGAGAAGAAGAATTTTAAAGTTGTCCTTCTTTGTTCCTATGTTAGAACTTGTGACCCCCGGAGCATGGCCAGTTTTGACCTCAGGGGCATCGTATGATCAAACTTGGTAGAGGTCTGCTAGGAGATGCTACATACCAAATATCAAAGCTCTACGCCGTCCAGTTTCAGAGAAGAAGAATTTTAAAGTTTTCCTTCTTTGTTCCTATGTTCGAACTTGCGACTCCCCCCCCCCCCCCCGGCAGGGCCAGTTTTGACCCCAGAGGGATCATATGAACAAATTTGGTAGAGGTCCGCTAGGAGGTGCTAGATGCCAAATATCAAAGCTCTACGCCTCCCAGTTTCAGAGAAGAAGAATTTTAAAGTTTTCCGTCTTTGTTCCTATGTTCGAACTTGTGACACCCGGTGCGGGGCCAGTTTTGACACCAGGGGCATCATATGAACAAACTTGGTAGAGGTCCACTAGGAGATGCTAGATGCCAAATATCAAAGCTCCATGCCTTCCAGTTTCAGAGAAGAAGAATATTAAAGTTTTCCTTCTTTGTTCCTATGTTCGAACTTGTTACCCCCAGGGCGGGGCCAGTTTTGACCCCAGGGGCATCATATGAACAAACTTGGTAGAGGTTTACTAGGAGATGCTAGATGACAAATATCAAAGCTCCACCCCTTCCAGTTTCAGAGAAGAAGAATTTTAAAGTTTTCCGTCTTTGTTCCTATGTTCGAACTTTTGATCCCCGGGGCGGGGCCAGTTTTGATCCCAGGGGCATCATATGAACAAACTTGGTAGAGGTCCACTAGGAGATGCTACATACCAAATATCAGAGCTCTACGCCTTCTAGAATCAGAGAAGAAGATTTTCAAAGATTCTGCTATTTTTTTCCTTTCTGTTGCCATGGCAACCAGAGTTATGGGTGAAATTGAATCTCTTGAACAATTTTGGTAGAGCTTCACCCAAGGAACATCCCTGCCAAGTTTCATCACGATTGGCCCAGCGGTTTAGGAGGAGAAGATGTTTAAAGGAATTGTGGACAGACGGACAGACGGACGGACAGACGGACGCCTGACAACGACCGATCACAATACCTCACCTAAGCACTTCGTTCTCAGGTGAGCTAAAAAGTAAACAAACAGACAAACAAACAAACATCAAACAAACATACTAAAGCCTCTCTTACATCCCGTCGTGCGTGGTACTACGAGTGGTTTGCGTGCCAAAAATGGGCCAAGTAGTGAGATGCACGCAAGTGGAAAGTACTTTTTTTGATGGTCGCAAACACGACGCATAGCACGCAGCCTGAAAACTGGCCGGCCAGTTTTTCGCTGCGACCTGGCAGCGACAATTAGCACGCCTGGAGCACGTTCGGAGTACGCAAGACAAAAGTACTGAGTAAGTTCGATAGGCGTGCGTGTAACGCAGGCAAATCATGCAGCAATTCCGGGGTATTCTCCCACGAAGGCGTACTTACCACGCAAGATGCTCCTACTTTCCACTTGCTTTCAATGTACGTGTTAACAAAAGGGGGGTAAGCGCACTTCCTCCGTGCGTATTACCTACTTCTAAAGTGCGTGGTGAGTACTACTACCGTACGTGTACAGTACGTCACACTCAGACGACGCACGTGACCATCACGATAAAAGTGCGTCAGAAGTACGTGTTGAGACATGCTCAGGTGCATCGTGCGCCTATATAAAAGCTGATACGGACAGCGTGCTTTCAGTTCCGCGTCGACATTTTCTGCAGTGAGTCAGGCATTATTTTAACTTCCACATTTTGTGCACAATGCCTCCCAAGGGAAAAGCAGGTAGCAGGAAGGGGAAGAAGAGCAGGGAAGAGGAATCAGAAGAAAGGAGGAGAAGGAAAGAGATGGAAAGACAAGTAGCTGGAGAGGAGAGAGAAGGGGAAAGGCCTGAAGGAGAAGAAGAAGGCTCAGGTGTGGAGTCCGATGCAGAGAGCACCACAAGTGCCACAGGCAAGCAGAACTTGTCTCGCTATGACTTCAACAGCGAGGAGGAGGCCAGACTGGTGGAGTTTTTTGAGCAGCATGACGAGTTCTACAACAAGGGCAACTCCAAGTACAGCAACACCCAGTGCAAGAGGAAGGTTCTGGACCAAATGGCTGCCCAACTGAACTGTCATGGTGAGTAACATTTTGGCTGTAGAAGACGATGGCGCATCCTTCTTGGTAGTACCATATTGGATGCTGAACCAGTGAATGATGAATAGACTCAGTGCACCCTTGTATATTATTGTGATTATCGGTGCGTTCTTCCAATTTGACGCACGATTGTCATGCTTAACACTTCCGTGCTCCTTACGTTTCTCTTACTTCGTAAGTACGATTTCTTAAAACGTACGCTTCACTTGCAATTCACGTACGATTATCCCACTCATTGTGTGCGACAGAAGTACAGATCTTACGTGCTCCTTACTTCTTCCTACTTCCACAAAGGCGTACAGACCACTTGCGGGCCTCACGTTTCGAGCAAGACACACCCACTCATTAAGTACTTACTACGTACTTCCCCTCCGATTTAATTTTCATCCTGCGACAACGCCACGCCTGACAGAAACTCCGAGTCCGCACGATCTCTAACCACGCACGACGGGATGTAAGAGAGCCTAAACCAAGTACGTATGTAGAAGCTAAGTTATGTATGCAGCCCCCATAAACAATCACTCCATAGAACTGTGCCACACTCTATAAAATTGAACAGAGACGAGGCCTGCAGCCAATCCGTGCAAATGCTTTAACCATTACGCTGCTAAGCGCGACTCAACGATCTTTTGCTGACAGTGTTGACCAAGATCAGACTGCACAGATACGATCCCTGAACTTATTTAGCAGTATTCGGTTTAATGCTCTGGGAAAGCTAGCGAAAGACTGGACAGAATAGTCGTTCACTTCCGAGGACGTCATTATTCGGCAAACTTTGCATGATCCTTTTTAGAATCGACCTAGATGTTGGCTAGTGCGTGGTGCTTTCATAATTATGCTGATGGAATTTCGGGAGAAATATAACCCTTTGCCAAACAATCCCGCTTATAGACCCTGAACGAGAAGACTTGTGAAAACACTGTGAGTGTAAAAAATGCCAGTTACCAGCATTTTTTCCTGTTTCCACGATGATTTCTACCTTATTTAGCACGAATAGATATATCTCATTTCAGCTAGATATACACCATATACAAGTATTTTGTTTTTGTCCGCAAAAATGATTTTAATTTGGACGTATTTATAATCCGATCATCTGGTTGTTTGAAAGGTTTCATTCTTTGAGCTTAACAAAAGCAGGTCCGGTTACAAGTAACGTAGTGCAGAGCTTTAAAGAGAAGAAATTACTATTATCTTTTTAGGACAACTTGTAGAATAGGCTTGTAAGTTTCTCATGTTATAGGCCTTCTGGAACAAATCGACATGAAAATGACCTCAATGCAAAGCATAAATTATCACAGAATTTCTACATTTTCGTGAGAATTCGGGTATTTACACGTCCTTGTTCATATTCGGAGAAAAAATGGCTACTGCAACGTCTGACGAGGAATGTTCAAATATGATGCATCTAAGCACCTAAAATTTGATTTTCATAGTCTTTTTTAGGTATGTTATGAGGACATCGGAATTTATTTTCTGTCAACTCTATTCCATCACTTCCCATCATTGTCTTTTGTAGGAGGTGCAAGACTTTCTAAAGTAGGAAAAAGTCGTTGTGCTCCCCCACCCTCCGTATTGACTATTCACCTGACCTTGCCACTTAAGACTTCTTTTCGTTTCCAAAGGTAAAAAAAATTCCTTTCAGGTCGATTATTTGTTCAGCGCAAACACCTCGGTTCTGCAAAATTCCAGTGTCTTCATAGTATAGCTAAAAAGTCTATGAAAATGCCTCGAAAGATTGGATCTGGAGACTGAAACTTTGTGCATCTTTTGGAGGTGAATACTTTGAGGTAACAAAATAAAAAATTCAGTGACACCTATGAAGAACCAAATTTTAGGTGCTGGATGCATTCATATTCATATTATAACACTCCTCGTAGATGTCAGCAAATTAACTTATAGAGCCAAGTAAGTAGCTCGGACTCCATACTGCGAACATTGTAGATCAAGATCAGACTGCATAGAACATGGAGTCTGATCTTTGATCTACATTGTCCGCTATTTAGATTTTATTTTCTGGCATAAGCAATTGAGATGATTTGCTCCCTTTCCTGATTGGGAAGGCATATTTCGCTTATTAGATGCTTTGATGGTTTATTGGCTGCCTTTTACTAAACTGCGTACGCACGAAATTTGCTTACGCAGTTTAGGTAAACATGCATCAAGTCTGAAAATAAGCTTCGCTAAAGTGTATAACTTTGCGATTGGAATAAATATCTGCATTATGTCAGCTCATACCTTTGGGTAAAGCAGTGATCATATGTGTGTATATACAGTTTCAAATAATTTACGCAAATCTACGCAGTTTCTTAAAGTGAAGCCCTGTGTCCTATAGATGATGTCTATTCATTTTGCACTCAACGGGAAAATAACTGTCTGATTGTTCGCAAAGGCTGAGTGATTAATAACTTGAACTTGCCTCTTTATTCTTTTTGTTAACAATTTCAATTGACATCGAAATGTAATATTGACTTTTTTCCGAAAAAGTTAACAAAATAGAAATAATTTATGTCTAGAAGTTGTGATGACAATCTGTATTACAAGAATTAAATTGAGTATCCAATCCAAAATACCGAAAAAGATACCCATAGCAAAAAAGGAATAGAGATAGATAGAGAGATTTCATAGCAATATGACAGATACTTTCTTCGCGTCCAAAGGATAAAATAGAGTAAAGCAATGTATAGATAGGATAGGATCCATTTATTCACATGGCAGCAAGATGTGTGTCTGTGTGTGTGAGAGCGAGATGCAGAGATGCACTGTGCGTGTGTGTGCGTGATTCAAGTACGATTGAAAATACTGTGACGAAAAAGGAGAAAATACCCTTTTCCAAAGTGACATATTTCTATACATTCGCTGCTCTTGTAGATATGCATGTGTCTTGCAGAAAAAAAGCACACACACATATATATACTTAATTACACTATTTAGTTACTGGACATTGCAGCAGTATTTTACCAACATCAAAGGAATACTGAATTAAGTCTTGCTCCTCTTCACAGTGTAGGACCGGAAGTATGCATTGTATGTGACTTGGGATTCTGTACAGTGACGATCTGTCACTTGTGTGCTAAAAACTATGTTCCCACGGTGAGCTGGTAATTACTCATTTATTTTGATAGTTATTATAAAATATTCATATCGAGTTATTTGTTTGTTTTGTATAGTGCGCTGTGAATCTTTCGTGTAGCAATAGCGTTGCCTTGATCGGTTGACCATGCTAAAAATACATATGATGTTTGTGCCAAAACGTTGCCGATTTATTCGATTGCTCAACGTTAAAAATATGTTTTCTCAACGGAAAATGTACATGTTTATTCATATGTTTTGGTAACAAAGTCGACTACAATGTTCATTATTCTCCGTTTAAAATGGCACGTAAAGAAATTTTCGGTTGTACAGTCACCTGAGATCTTTCAACTGCTTACAAGTGACAGTACAGATTTCTTTTTTCATCATGCCGTTTTGAACGAAGGATAAGGAATATTGCAGTCGACTTTGTTACCAAACTTTGACATGTTTTTATAGAGCTATAAATAAAGAAACTGTTCATACATTTTGCGTTGAGAAAACGGGGTTTTAACGTTAAGTAAGGGACAAAATCATCTGTATTTTTAGCATGGAGAAGTAATCAAAGCATCCCTATTGCTCTAAGGAAGGTTCACAGCGCACATACTTGTTCTTAATATGGTCTATACATAACAAACAAGAAATTGGATATGAATATTTTTTGCTTAAAATGGGGAAGAACCAATTTATGTTGAAGAATATGATACGAATATTCAGTTTAGATTTTGGACTTTTTTTACGATCTGACGGTTATTTTGAAAAGGTTAGAATTATAAAACAGTTCCATTCATTAATTTAGCCTGTGTGTGATTTCCTTTATAAATCTTACTTGAAGAGACACTGAAAAACTGGGCTCAAACAGTTCGGTAAAAAACAAGGTGGCATATTTTCTTTCATTGTCTATCAGTTTGTACAAATATTAATACAATGAATAACTAAAGAGACTAATTAGTACATACTTTGTTTATTCTCATGAAGGATTAGAAAGTATGTGATATAAGTGTATGTCAAGTTTATGTCTACACAGCTATTTCTTAAAGTTTGGGAAACGCTTTACGGTTGGCTGTTCAGGACTTAAATGGGGTGATTTAGTTTTTTAGGCCGTGTGTCAAAATTTCTTGTAGAATTCCTATAGATGTAACAAGATGTATTTTGCTTTGCAACCATGTAAACTGTGGCATTAAATTTAGTATAAAGATTATCTTTTGGGCGTTTAAATAACGGGATGGCCGTCAAGCAATCCGTTAACTCAGTCTATTTTCAATAGATCACCTGAACACAAAGTACTCAATGTGAGCTTTGGTGGTCCTGCTGTGTCCGTCGTGCTTTATCTGTGGTGCGTCGTCTGTTGTCCAAGAGTCAACAGTTATACTGTGAGCCCTCTAGAGGCCACATTTCAGTCCAATACTCATAAGTCTTAGAATGTCTGTCCTGGTAATATCTCGGACAAGTATGAAATTGAGTCGTGTCAGGTCAAAGGTAGATCACCATGACACAACTTAGAAAAAAAAAACACTTTTGTGCACTGTAGAAGCCACATTTTCAGTCCAATACTCATTAAATTTTGTCAGAATATTTGACTTGGTAATATCTCAAACAAGTTTCAAATTGGGTCACATCAGGTCAAAAAATTGGTCACTGGGACAAATCTTAGGAAACGTTTTGTGCACCCTCGAGGCCACATTTTCAGTCCAATAGAATATAACTTTGTCGGAATATTTGTCTTGCTAATATCTCGGACTTGTCGGAAATTGAGTAATGTCACGCACGTAAAAAAAAAAAAGGTCGTAAACAAATCTTAGAAAGACTTAGTTTGCACTCTAGACGACATATTTTCTGTTTGATACTAACGATTTTTTTTTTATCAGAATGTTTGTCTTGATAATAGGTTGGAAAAAGTTTAAAAATGTGACGCGTGAGGTCAAAAAGTAGGTCACTGGGACAAATCTTAGAAAATCTTGAGGGCACTCTAGGGGCCACATTTTCCGATACCAATGAATGTTGGTCAGAACACTTGTCTTGATAATAACTCAGATAATTTTGAATTAGGTCATGTCGGATCAAAAAGAAGACCACTGGGACAAACTTAGAAAAGCGTCTTGTGTGCATTCTAGAGGCCATCTTTTAGTTTGATACTAATGAAACTTTGTCAGAATGTTTTGAAAATATCTCGGATAAACTCTGAAATTGGTTCGCGCCAGGTAAAAAAATGAGGTCTTGAGACAAGTTCTACAAAACCCTTGTGTGCATTCTAGAGGTAACATTTTCACGTCTTATACTCATGAAACCTTTTTTAGAATGTTTGTCTTGATGATTTCTTTCCGGCGACATTTTGCCTCTCATTACTGACGCATGTGAGTGTCACAGGATGAGTTAAATGTAATGTGTCGTCATGTCGTTGTGTTTGTATTTGTCATATATCACATTAATGTCATTTTTGTTTCATCCCATTTCGCTTTCCAGGGCCTCATTCCAGCACTATGTAAATAAGGGCCTCATTTTTTTTTTTTTTTTTCATGCACGAGTTCCCCGTGCCTGTTTTGTAGACGTTCCCGCTCTGCTGACGTACTACCGCGCAGTCGTTATTGAACCTTTGGTTCGTCAGGTTGTTAAACTCCTGCGCTTGAAATACAATATTAGAATAGTTTGCTAAATGAAACGGGTCGTCTGCATTTCAGCCCTGAACGAGAACCCAGAGCAATATTGACTCGTAACATTGGTGGCCAGTGCAACGTTCTCGGGCCGGTGAGAGACTTGGCGGCAGTTGGCCAATTACCAAAGACGGACATCCCTCCCACTGGTGGTGACCTTTCTCAACCTTACTATCGCCAACACTCGGGACTCTACGGGGAAAAGTGACTCCACTTCGTGTGCTAGAATCTCACGACAACATTTCTTGTTATTGTTATTCAAGTCTGCCCTTGAACTGTATTTGGTATTTGGGCATTTCCTGTCACTTTAAACTAAAAAGAAAGTGAACTATTCTGTGACTTCAACTCTTTGTTTACGCTAGACTAAACATGCGTGTTTGTGCACACAGACTGAGATAACTTACAGAACCCGTTAGCCTCTGATTAGTTACTGTGTACACTCGGCAAAGAAAAATGTCCCGTGATGTTCGTGGTCATATTCAGTTATAGTCGTCTGCTAGGTATTGACAGAATTCATTAGAAGCTACATTTATGAAAAAAAAAAGTGTTTGAATCTGTCAAATGTAGTACTTGAGGTGAGTTTTATTGAAACAATGTGACAAAAGCAATGCTCATGTTCGTGCTCGAGCTTCATTTGTATTGGATTTGAGACATTGATTTACAGTAACTTACTGACACAACTATATTAATACTTGTGTTTGTGGTTTAGATTTCTCTTCTGAATTCGATTTGATTTATATTTGAAATCATTGTGGAAAAAGAAGCCTTCTGCAAACTTTTTTTTTTTTTTTTTCTTTTTTTTCTCGTTTTTTTCTTTCTGATAGATGTACGTGTTTGTGAATAGTTTTTTTCTGTTTTAGACAAATGTGTAGTTTTTTTCTCCAACTGTAATTCAAATGATGCTTTGAAGAACACTAATTTTTGCATCGGGTAATGTTTGCCTGTACTTGAACTGAAACATTGTAGCAAAAAGGGACCTGTTTGCGCATCATTGTTTTTGGATTATTTTACTGCAGCACTTTGTGTTAAAATGGTCTGCTTACGTTGATGCACTATCAATACAGGATTAATTTGAAGCATTTTGATTTTGTATAGGAAATTTTGTTCTTTTCTTGCTCTCTTTTCTTACATTTCATTCTTTTTTGCAGATCATTTGTACTTCATTCCATGTTGTTGATGGATCTACCTTACATTACTGACTGAGCACTGACCTCATTGATCATCTTGGCACTGTCTAGTTTGCACAAACCTGTTGGTGAGCAAACACTTTCTCTTACTTAACCCTTCACACTTGTCGTATTTTCTGGCGTTGCTAATATGTGTTCGTGTCTTGTGATTTGATGCGATTGTACTCTATGCCGATTTGTATCCTAGGACTCGATATAGAAACTTATAGTCATTGTCTCACTTTCCTGGATAAAAGAAGTTTACACGACGCTTTCAGTTCCGGTTGAGACTCGACGGTAAGACAGCGTGATACATGCATTTGTTGTAAAAGTGAGTGATATTACAAGAATGAAATTCTTTTGATATTTTAGAATTCCCTATATTTGAGCAGTCCGTAATTGAAGTACTTTTGACAACTGAAAGTTGATGTCGGCACTGGTGTTGTTGTTGTTGTGTTTGTCACAATTCCATTCCATTTACACCATTACCTTAGCTGACAGCTATACCTCTTCCAGTATTTATTGCATGCGCTTGTTGAGAATGGCTGAGAAGGACATATCCCATATTTCAGAAGAGAATGAACTAGAATATTGCCTCAGACAGGTAATCCAGTCAGGGTACACTATTGAATATACCCCTAGATCGTTAAGACAAGAGTTAAAACATGACCATGTTCAGTTTGGCACTCCAACACCTGTACGTTCAGCCTTGCGTGATTCTTCGCCCCCTCCTACTCTAACGCCTGAAGGTCAGCTTGGTGACATGGCTGCGAAAAGAGGGGATACGCGGACGACCCGCTTAGATTTGGCTGCAGGAAATAGGACTACAGATCAGTCTGCTGTAGACACACGTCCTCGGGACCAGACCGATGTAGACGCCCATCCACCCCTTCCCCCACTTAATTATGTTCCAAGTCAGCAATTCTTTGACCATCCCTACCGTCGATCTTCAGCATCTGGCCATAATTACCCTTTACACTCTCCTGACCAGTCCCCTATTTTAGATCAGCCGCCTTACACAACACGACAGTCTCACCCGCCTAGTCCTTATCAACAAACCCCTGCTTACGCTTTTCCCTTTGGAACCCAAAGGATTCCAAGGATTTCACAATTTTCAGGCGAGCAGAGGAAAGACGACGTTGATTTCGAAGTATGGAACTACGAGATAAACTGTTTACTGAGATCTGGGTTGTATTCAGAGTTTGTTTTACTTGAGTCAATAAGATCAAGTCTGCGTGGAAAGGCTCGTTCAGTTCTTTTGTTTCTTGGAGAAAAGGCTACGGTGAGTTCTATAATGAGTGAAATGCAGGCTATCTATGGTAATGCTGCCAGCTCTGAGAAATTAAAGGAGCAATTTTATTCTGCATCGCAGAATGATGCGGAATCTATTGTTGACTACAGTTTGAGACTTGAGCGCCTGCTTAGCTCTCAAATTAATATTTCTCAAGAAGAGAAAAACGAGATGCTTTGCAACAAACTTTGGTCTGGGCTCTGCAACAAGGATTTAAAAAATGCAACTCGGTACAAGTTTGAAGGCACTAAGGAATATTCATCCTTACGCAGAGAGCTAAGATAAGTGGAGCTGGAGATGGGTAGTACTAAATCAAAGAAGCAGATGTCTGTTTCTGTAGAAAACGACTCACTTAAGGGTACTGGTTCGCTACCAGTGGCGGCCAAGTACCAGTGGCGGCCATTCTTATGATATCGCGTTTGTGCGTTCATTTGCATATCAAAGCTCTCGATCATGTTGAAAAAGAAGAAATTATGTTTCAGATACCAAATAAAAATCGGAACTTGATGCAATGTAAGTAAAAATATAAACAAGTATCCCTGTTAACCCCCTAAGTGTCAAAAATTCACTTCCGGGGGACTGACCTTCATCATTTCTCCAACCGATTTAAGTCTGAAATAACCCAAAAGAACAATGTTTCTATATCAAAAATGTCAAATACACGATGATTTCTCACTTACTACATCAAATAGTCCATTTCTTTATTTGCTTAAGCAGTAATTCCCAGATATTCACGAGAGACACAAATCACGTTTGACTTGCAGAAGGCACGCGTTAAATGACGTCATGCAGAGGCATAGCTATCCAGGGCATCCAGTTCAGTCAGTCACTATACTCTTTTTCATAAACCACATTATTGCTTTTCAGGTTCCCCTTCGACGGTTGGACAAAAATGCTATAAACGGGTACAATACTACAGTATCATAATTATAAGTTTGATTTGTTCTTATTTCATATTTTAATGTATCAATAAAAAATCCATTTAAGTAAATCCATGATATAAATTGTATTCCTGTAGGACTGGAGAAAAAAAGGTATAAATTCAAGTTTTTCGATTTTTCAACAGACGTCTGCCATATTCCTATTCAACGGAATTACTTAAAATGGCTATATCTGGCGGATAACTGTCCGACAGGCAACAAAAAAATACTCTATTTCAAGGAAAATTGTCAACAATCATGGGGGTGGTATTTATGAAACACAATCTTGACCCTGCATGTCAGGGAGGGCGGTTATAAATGAAACATCGCCCAGGATACTGAAGAAGTTGCAAATTGCAGTAGTCAGGTAGATCTATCTAGAATACATGACTAGACAAGGTTTTTGAAGGAGCAATAAATAGTAGGTATCAAGGCAAAAAAGCAGTAAGTTTGTTTATAATGTGATGTTGGCGATCAAACAAATGGTTTAGATCTTTCTTTGGAAGATACTGACAGATCAAGATCAAGAGTGGTAAACAATGAACAATGACTTTGATCTTCTTGAGGAGACACTAAATTGAGTTGTACACACAACTACAGAATTGAAATTTTTAGACAGCTAAGTTCATCTTAAATCAATCGATGTATCTTACTCTGTACTAGATCTACAATAAATTTTTAGCCTTGTCCATATTAAAAGCATGTGCAGATGACATTACGATGTGGTTCCAATAAAAGAAGCCTTTAAAGTGAAGAAGACATTGTAAGAAAACATGAAAATGCTGGTAGCATACATTTTCTTCCATCCAATTATGTTTCTAAAATCCTTCTTTTTTTCAACTTTTCACATTTTTCAAAATTAATGAGCTGAACTTGCAAAAATAGTTGAACTAATAAAACTTGTTTTCTTATAAAGCAAAATTCAGCTTTATTTAAGCTGAAGTTTTCATTGTTGGCTGCAAGGCTGGGTTTTATCCATGAGAATGCCATCAGCAGCAAAGCCAAGTTTCCTGCAGTTTGAAGCCACACAGTGGACCATCTGTGTTCTATTGCTGTCAGCAAAGGTGTACATCTGTATAAACAATCAGTCCCTGAAGTCTGAGACTGTAACTTTTTTTCAACATTTTCAGTGGAAAAAGTGTGAGCTTCAACACCAAAAGTGCTAAAACCTCTATGAATCTGATTATCATGATGATAATAGATTTATTTTCCAAAACTTTATTTCAAGTATCACAAACATATTACCAAATAATTACAGAGAGTTTTGAACATATTGACTTTTGCTTCCAATGGTGATTGTATGAAGCAAAGTTTTATAAATATATGTGTATTAAGGACAAAGACTGTCATCTAGGGTTCTTTATGAAGTGTGAAATCCTCCAAGTCAACTCAGATGCCATTGACATAACACATGTAACTCCATCTTGGTTGATATAGAGACAGATCTGGGGAAGAGAGGGCACCAACTGCAGAGGAAATATTAAGGCATATGTACCCGAAGCGAATAAAGGATCAATTTGCTTAGCATGTTGCTCTTTATTTAGCCAATCCTCTTGTCAATCCCTCCAGAATTAACTTGAGGAATTGATTCCAGAATTCTTGTCACATGTATTTCCACCAGCTCCAGCCAAATCTAAAATTACCAGATAAGATTTTCTGTTACAGTTTTTTAAAGCTCTTTTTATACAAATTTGTACTACTATTATCTAAATATGAAATATTAAACAGGTATTATGCAATATTCATAGATGTGTCTTGAAAGTGTCAAAATATCTATTTCAATTTGAATTACCAAATCATAAAAAATTATACTGGAAAAAAAAAAAAAAAAATTTACATACATATATACACATACATGCCAAATTAACGTCATATCTATTTGGGATTTCTGAATTATTTGTAGGCAACGGTGATAACATACTTAAGAGTTCACAAGAGGCTGGAAGAAAAGTGAAATGCAGAACATTAAAGAAAATGCAGATAGAAAGTAGAATAGCAGGAAGGAAAAAGAAGAAGCAATATGTGTGTAACTTCTGGATGCACTAACAAACTTAAAAAGGCTTATAAATCAAAAACAGAAAATCATCATTTTTATTCTGTTTAACATGAAAGCATGATATGTGTTTAAGTGTTTGTTTCCAGGCAGTGAACTACATGTACTTGCCTTGAGTAAGAACAGACGTAGTTTCCCAAAGAGTGTGTAGGTTTATCCATGTTATGGATAATAATAGTTATTTTGTGTGTAGGAATTGTTGTCAGCGAAACAGTTTTACTGTAAAGAAATACATATATTTCACAATAAAGATCTTTATGAAATGTGACAATTCATCATTTTGCATCGTCTAATTTTCCTGTATGTGCACATCATCAACATTTTAATATGTGGTGCCATTAGCTAACGGAAGTCGCCTGACATCATTCTTCTTATAAAGGCATTTGTGATTGTGTAATACTCAAATTTGCGATTGTGGAATTACAAAATATAATTTTAATCTCTTCAATGACTCAGTTTCAACATTATCATTTTGTAATTGTATGTTTATGAAATGATATTGGCATTTTTGGTATCCTTATTGAAATAATGGGCAGTATTTTACCATCGTAACTAAGTACAACAACAAATGAAATGCTGTTTAAAAAACAGAGCTTATACTCACCTGAGTTCTGTTTTTCCCTCCGCATTTCCCCACTTTTCCGATAGAATACCATTAAATGTTGATTAACTGACATAACTACCCTGCCCCCTGTGCAACCTCAGCTGCCACAGTCCATATCTATTTTTGGCTCGCGCATGCGTGTTTGAATTGTGAAAGTAGAAAATGTACACAGTAACTGTTGTAGGTTGTTCCTCATTAACTCTTTGTAGGGGTCATATAAAACATTAGACTCGCTAGAATATTGCAGAATTTCAAGAAAAATGGTTTTTCATTCGATATCTTCTGGCAATAGTAATATTACGGTAATTCTGTGTACAAAATTCGGTTGGCCGCCACTGGTACTCTTCGTGACGTGAGTCCGTCTGTTGACCGACGGGTTATTCATATCGTGCCGAGTTTCATTTACAGTTTATTTCAGATTTCCACTCGTGACTCTTACAGTATTGAACCCTAGTTTGCCCACGTAAAGTATGAGCTGTGAACTTGAAGAACATTACCTTACAGATTAGAAAAGGTTTTAAAAAATGGCCGCCACTGGTCGTGAACCAGTAAGGTTGATAAACTAGTTGAACTTGTCACATCATTAACTAGTAGAATTTCCTCCCTGGAAAAGAACGTGGAAGCCTTGAAAAATTCTAGGTCTAAGTGGAAAGGTTCTAAGGACAAATCAAACGCATCAGGTTCTACAGGGTTGTAGTGTGAGAAATAGACCAGACGTACTACGCGTTGTAGGTTCGTATCCTTTCTTTTTATTGTTTTTTCTTAACTGACAGAAGTGACGTCACATTTAACTACCATTTGGCGCGGAACGCGCTAATTGGCGTTACGTTAATTAATGTATCGTGAATTCCCGATATACTCCGGCCCTCGAAAATAGTATAAATGTAATAATTAACAAAGTTATAATTTGAATTAAAAAACGTCACTGATTAAGAAAGAATTCTGTGCATGAAATTGCCAATCTAGTAATGAAAAATTATTTAAGTGTACAGGTATTTGCTTACTTATATGATAGTGTCATTTTAGCGACACATATTTAAAGTTTATATTTCTCCTTTAATTCACAAATGGATATTGGCTAATCTTGATCTATCACAGTCTACAAATTTCTCATATAAACCAATAGCACAGTCCATATTTATGAAATAACTTCTAGGGGGTATAGTTTCGTAACGGGATGAAGTGTCACACAGTTACCAGTTTTTATTTTTGCGGCGCGCACAAGACCATCACGTCCTTTCACGACTTCCTCGATCACGGCAAGTTTCCAACGACATCTCGGCTTGTCTGCGTGGATCTGCACTACATCTCCGATGTTAATGGTTTGGTCGTTTCTTCCGGTAGTACGATGAAACTTTCTTAGGGCGGTTAAGTATTCGTGACGCCATCTGGACTGAAAACGTTCAATTAGCTGAGTTTGTGTTTTCGCCCTCTTAGTCACGTAGTTTAAGTCACTCTTCGGGGTCGTGGATCGGTTAATTACGTCAGCTGGATCGTCTGGGTATGGAAGCTCTGTAACCCTCCTACCATATAAGAGATGTGCTGGTGTAAGAGGTTCAGGCTCTGAACAGTCAGACTCGGTGTACGTTAATGGTCGGTCATTGAGGACTGCTTCTATCTCTGTGATTATAGTATGAAGAGAATCAAAGGTCACATAGGCTCGACCAAGGATCTTTTTCAGGGCAGTTTTCGTCAGACCAATCAAACGTTCCCACCAACCACCGTACCAAGGGGCTCTACTTGGGATAAATTGCCACTCTGTCCCTTTATCTCGAAGGTTTTCTTTGAGTGTCGGCGATTCGAAAATACGTTTGATGTGATTAGCTGCAGCAAGGTAGGTTGAAGCATTGTCAGAGATCATGATCTTCGGTACCGATCTGCGGCTACAGAATCGTCTGAAAGCTTGCATGAATGTTTCTTCGGTTAAATCAGAAACGAGCTCTAGATGAACTGCACGGGTTGAGGCGCATGTGAACAGGCAAATGTAAGCTTTGGATTCGTTACCCGACTTCTCTTTTACGTATAAAGCCCCACTGAAGTCAACTCCAGTGACTTTAAATGGTGTAGGATCTTCAATTCTGTTTTTCGGTAGCGGAGGCGGATCCGGACTGCAGAACGCTTTTCCCGAAACTTTACGGCAGGTAACACATTTTCGAAGAATGGTTTTCACGCACTGACGTATTGAAGTGATCCAGTACTTCTGTCGAAGAAATGTTATCGTTGTGCTGGCTCCCGCATGAAGTACCCTCTCGTGGGCGTCTTGTACGACTAAGCGTGTAAAATAGTGATTAGGCGGAAGTAAATACGGAAATTTTGTCATTTCGGACAATGGAGCATTATGAATTCTCCCACCACATCGCAAAAGATTTGAATCATCTATGAAAAGTCTAAGCTGTTTCACTAAGGGTTTACGTCTAGATTTCGACTGTATATTCTCGATTTCATCTCGGTATGATATTTCTTGTACGTTCCTCATTAAACGCTGCTCTGCAATATTAATCTCATTTAAGGTTAACGGACCAGTACGTCTGGATTCTGAGGTTCTGTGACAGTTGAAAATGAATCTTAAAACATAAGCTGTGACCCTGAAAAGTTTTCGTAATTTACTGTATCGGGTAAAGTCGATCACTGTGTGTGGTGTATATGTAGGCTCATTCGGTTGGCTATCTGCTTCTGGTTCGTTCTCGTCAACAGTAGCTAATACAGTCATGTCAGAATAGCTCATATTCCAAGTCGGCCAGTTTGAACAATCATGGAGCCAAGAAGGTCCATGTAACCATAGATCGTTGTTTGTGAAGTGCTCAGCTGAGATACCACGGGTAAGCAAATCGGCTGGATTATCTTTTGTTGGACAATATCGCCATTTACGATTCTTGGTAAGTTCTTGTATTTCTCGTACTCGATTTTCAACAAACCGTTTTCTTGTTTTTGGTGTGCTGATCCAATGTAAAGCTATCTGGCTATCAGACCACATGTAAATCGTGTTGATCTGTAGGGGTTCTTCTAAGTGTCTTGCTAATCTTGATCCAATGACTGCGGCCGTAAGTTCAAGTCTTGGCACTGTCAATGGTTTCATGGGTGCTACTCTGGTCTTCGCCATGACGAATTCTGATCGGTTATCTTTACATATGTAAGCTACTGCTCCGTACGACTGTACACTTGCGTCAACGAATATATGAAGACATTTCACGTCTTCTCTCTGTAGGGTCTCGCTTTTCTGGGAAATTTTATCATCGCCATTTGTGATATTGGTTGTGGATACTGGATATTTGTTTAGTCTGAATCTCACGAGTATGCTAGTTAGATCATTCAGCTCTGGGGGTGTTGTCTGAAGACAATCGTTTAGGCTAGGATGGCCTGCTGATTTCCGACAACTACAGTCGAATACTATTCGGATCGGTGTGGTTGTCGAATCTTTCTTGACAGCGTGGTGCGGTATGTAGTGAATGCGACTGGTCGTCCGTTCGTCAGGGGAGATAACTCTTCGATGAAACCCCTTTTTTCTTGTTCTTTGATTATCTCGCCATACCTTTGGAGAAGCGTTGGTTCTTTTGTTAGTTTACGAATTGTGCTTTGAGTCCTTTTTAATGCGACATCGAACTTTGTCGGAAGTGGTGAATGATCCTGTTTCCATGGTAATTTTGCAACGTAGCGACCGTTAGTGAATGATATGCATTTCTGCTGGTATTCTTCTAAAACTTCCTGTCTGTTACTGTCTTTTTCAGCCGATATTCCCAGTGATTCTAGCTTCCAAAAACGTTCTAACTGATCAGTCTCCGGCGGTCTGGTAATGACGTTCATCATGTAGTAATCCCTTTTATTCGATGTAACCGGAAGTGGGCCAGGAAGTAAGTAGCCTATTTTAGATCTGATGGCAGTAGGTCCATTTCCACGAACAGTTTTGTTCTGAACTATTTTCCAGTAGTGGTCTGCACCGATGAGTCGAGATATTTCGAACTGTTCATCGTCTGTCACAGGATGTGCGAGTTTCAGGCTCCTTAAGTATGGCAGTGAAGTAACGGATCGTTGTATGTTTCGGATAGGTACTGCTATTGTTGGCACAATCATGACATTTAAGGAAATCTTTTCACCATTGTCTGTAATCAGGCTGACGGTAGCTGTGTCTAGATGCTGAATTTTCTTGTTTGTATCTCCGAATGATGCTACTTGAATAATGTCGGAACCAGTAGGTTGTAGACCTAGTTTCTGAGCGAATGACTGAGTGATGAATGAACTTTGTGCACCAAGATCAAACAGAATATTACCGTCCAAAGTAGTGTCATTATAACACACTGGTGCAACTGCCGTTTGCAACAAAACGTTGGGTTTCTTCTGTGATGAGTGAAATATACCGGTATCAGGCAGTGTGTCCACATATCTGATTTCACTATCTGTTGTTTTTGAACTTTTGTGACTAGTATGTGTATTACTGTTACATATACTGGTATGATGTTTCCTGTTGCATTTTAAGCATCGCTTACTGGAGGAACATTTTGACACTTGATGTTTACCGAGGCAGTTAAAACACAGGCGTTTCTTTTTCACAAGTTCAGTGCGTTCTTCGGTGGTTTTTAACTTTGTACAGTTCACAGGTTTGTGTGGCTCACCGCAATAAACACATAACTTGATGTCCGTTTGGCTACTGTAACGCGGTTTGTGTTGCGCATGTGTGTGAGATTTTTCTTTAGTTTCGGCCAGAAATGATGCGGTTATCCCATGGAAAGTTTCGGTTGGTTGACTAGCCTCTAATATTGTAATTTCCTTGCGTATTGCCGATCGTAGGTCCCCTAACAACCAATTGTCACTCCCATTCTCACGTGCTAGATTTCGGCGGATCTCTTGTGGGAGTTTGTTTAGAATAATTGGCACCAGCAGTTTACCGTAAGAATCTTGAAATTCTCCTAATGACTCTAACCCACGAATGTATGTCTCAAGCCTATCGTAGTAGTTTCTAAGACTCGGTAATGTGTTGTTTGGAGCTGGAATCTGCAGAAAAGCTTGCATGTAGGCGTTCGTGATTTTATGAATTTGACCGAATCTCTCTCGTAAAAGTTCAATTGCTCTACCGTAATTTACGTTGGTTAATGCAAATCCCTCTATAGTTGATGCGGCGGCGCCTTCTAATTGTGATTTAAGGTAGTTGAACTTTTGAACATCAGTTAAATTCATATTCAGATGTATAGAAGATTCAAAAGAATCCCAGAATGTCTGCCATTGTAGGATGTCACCATTAAACGACGGAAGTGTCAGCTTAGGTAAGCGGTGAAACTGTGTGGAATGAGAAGAAATACTCACAGTGGGGATGAGATCATCTCTTGGGGGTGGAATAAATTCCGAGGCTGTAGGATTTAGTCTGCGTGTCTCGGTGTAAGTTTGTCTCTTCGGCTCCGTACACTTTGAACTTCGATACTCCTTTAACTTGCCCAATTTAATCTCGATGTCTAAAACGTGTTGTTCCGCTTCCACCATCTCTTCGTCCAGCTCTGCGACATCTATCTGCTCTAGAATCTTCTCGTTTAACGATTTGACGGACTCGAACTTAGAAGTTATTCCCGAAAGAATAATGTCAAACTCGCAAAACGTCTCATGCTGCTTGGTAATCTCAATTTTCAGCAACTGTTGGTCGATAACTTTTCTGTGTGCGTTACGCATAGATAGTAGTCTGTCAATCTTCATCTTTGTTTGGTCACGGCACCAAAAAATGTAGTGTGAGAAATAGACCAGACGTACTACGCGTTGTAGGTTCGTATCCTTTCTTTTTATTGTTTTTCTTAACTGACAGAAGTGACGTCACATTTAACTACCATTTGGCGCGGAACGCGCTAATTGGCGTTACGTTAATTAATGTATCGTGAATTCCCGATAAGGGTCGTCTGCTCCCCAGAAGTCTGTGCAGCCAAACAAGCCACTTCCTACTGCCCAATCACCATCTTCAACCCCTTTAAACTCCTAGGCTCCTCCAGTTTAGAGTCGGATGGAGGTCAGCCGAAAGGAAACGACCCTTGTTCAATCAATCTTATTGGTTGTTCAAATGAAACTTTTGTTAGCATCAATGGGAATAAGGTGAATGCGTTAATTGATTCTGGTTCCATGGTAACCACTTTGTCGGAATCATTTTTCACAAAGCTAAGTCCAACTCCAGAACTTTGCAGTTTGACTGATTTCAGTGTAAAAGGTGCTAATGATGCTTCTATTCCGTATTGTGGCTATGCCGTTCTTTCACTTTCTGTCCCAAACTTTTCATCAGAGACTGTGTCCGTTCCAGTTTTGATTGTGAAGCGTACAGATTATTCAGCTTCGGTTCCTCTCATTATTGGTACAAACGTCATTTCATACTTTAAGCAAAATGGTGGCTGGGAAGTCCCGCAGGTTTCTCCCTGGTATCAAGCATTTTCCTCCCTAATAGACAATCAACCTTTTCCAGTTAAGTTGCATGGCAAGAGACCCCTCAAATTGAAACCTTCGGAAAGCCGAACCATCTCTGGGTTTGTTAGAATAACTGGGGATATTACAGATGGCGTTGTTGAGGACAGCGGTAGGTCGTTCATTACCTGCCCCCGTCTTGTATCAGTAGACGCACGAAAGTCTTTTTGAAGGATACCTGTTCGGGTTTGCAATCTGTCAGTATCACCGCTTACAATAAGTCCTCGTACGGTCATAGGCAATTTACACCAAGTGAATGTTATCAGAGGCGTTGATTCCTTTGAAGAGACGAGTGTAGATTCAGGTTGCAACTCTGAAAAGAGTTTAGAAGATTTAGGTATTTCTGTTCCCCATGATTCAGATATCCTAGCGGATAGACGTACAGAGGCAGTTGATCTCTTAGACAGATGGAAAGGAATTTTTTCATTAGGTTTCACAGACTTGGGCTGTACTTCGCTAGTTGAACATAAGATCAAACTTACCGATCCTAATCCTTTCAAGGATCCTTACAGACGCATTCCTCCGGGGATGTTCGAAGAAGTTCGTGAGCATATTAAAGATATGCTTGCAGCAGGTGTAATACGGGAATCAAAGAGCCCATTTTCCAGTAATGTCGTTCTGGTCAGAAAAAAGGACAATTCTTTACGTTTTTGTATAGACTATAGAAAATTGAATAGTCGTACTATTCCAGACGCATACTCGTTACCAAGAATTGACGAAACCATTAATTTTTTATCTGGCTCTCGTATCTTTTCTAAATTAGACCTTCGTTCAGGTTATTGGCAAGTGAGCATGAAGGAAGAGGATAAACCTAAGACTGCTTTCTCTGTTGGCCCTCTAGGTTTTTATGAATGTAACCGAATGGCTTTTGGGCTCACTAATGCCCCGGCAACCTTCCAAAGAGTAATGGAACGTTGCATGGGCGAATTGCATCTTCGAGACTGCTTAATCTACCTGGACGACATCATTATCTTTTCCAAAGACCTTGATGAGCATTTCCGGAGACTTGAAGCCGTTTTTAAACGCCTGAAGGAAGCTGGATTGAAATTAAAGGGTTCCAAGTGTGAATTCTTTCTTCCTCGAGTCAAATACCTCGGTCATGTAGTTAGTGGTCAGGGAGTAGAAACTGATCCAGAGAAGGTTTCTGCCTTGAAAGAGATTTCTGTCCCGAAATCTTTGAAAGAGCTTCGTAGCTTCCTTGGCTTTGTTGGGTATTACAGGCGTTTTGTGCCAAGGTTTGCAAATATTGCAAAACCGTTGAATGATCTGCTTATTGGTCATTCCACAGGCAAAAAGGTATCGAAGAAAAGTGCTAGTCCATGGATATGGGGTCCAGAGCAACAAAATGCTTTTGATACCCTCATTGAAAAGTTGACCTCACCCCCTGTTCTCGCTTTTGCAGATTTCAGGAAGCCCTTCATATTGAATGTTGATGCCAGTTCCACTGGTCTCGGAGCGGTGCTATATCAAGAGCAGGATGACGGCCAAGAGAGAGTCATCGCTTATGCCAGTCGTGGTCTTCGTTCCAGTGAACACAATTATCCCGCCCATAAACTAGAATTCCTAGCTGTGAAGTGGGCTGTAGTAGACAAATTCAGTGATTACCTTTATGGCAACTCTTTCATTGTTCGCACTGATAATAACCCACTCACCTATGTTCTTTCATCAGCAAAGCTTGATGCTGCATCTCATCGTTGGCTTGCTGCCCTTTCAACTTTCAATTTTGGTCTTAAGTATCGTTCAGGTAAGACCAATATTGATGCCGATTTCCTGTCAAGGAATCCGCCTGAGGAGCGTGTTGTGTTTAATGATTGTGATCAGGCTCTTTTTCACTCTGTCCTTTCTTCTCCGGAAGAAACACTAGCTTTTGAATGTGTCTCCTTGTCTCAATTTGCTATTCCCCAGGAATCGTCCCCATTTTCAGACGTTAACTGAAAGGTTGAGCAGCGTAAAGACAGTACTATTTCCAGAGTTACTGAGCTTGTTACAAGAGGTCATAAGCCCACTAAGAGGCTTATCTGCCTAGAGAGAGAGGAAGTTAGAAAATATCTTCGGGAGTGGCAAAATCTTTACCTTGAAGGTGATATACTGTACAGAAAAGGGAAGGTCGGTGGCTGTACGGTTGATCAATTAGCTTTGCCAGAGTCCTTCTTTGGTCTTGTTTTAGCAGGTCTTCATGATAGCGTTGGACACCAGGGTATTGAGAGAACTTTGTCCCTGGTAAAGAGTCGTTTCTTTTGGCCTGACATAGATTTAACTGTTCAGGCCTATGTCAGGAAATGTCCCCGTTGCATTAGACGAAAGACTCCGTCGTCTGTGAGTGCCGGTTTAGTCCCTATCCATTCGACCTACCCCCTAGAGTTGGTGTGTATTGATTTTTTGAGTTTGGAAATGTCGAAAGGTGGTTATGAGAATATATTGGTTATAACCGACCATTATACTCATTTTGCCCAAGCCTTTGCTACCAGAAACCAGACTGCTAGGACCACGGCTAAGGTTCTTTTTGATAATTTTATCTGTCACTATGGTTTTCCCAGTCGTCTTCACAGCGACCAGGGTCGCAACTTTGAAAACTCTGTGATCCAGGAGCTATGTAAGCTTGGCGGAATTTCAAAGAGTAGAACAACCCTGTATCATCCTCAGGGAAATGGAATGGCTGAGCGTTTTAATTCTACTCTATTAAATATGCTCGGAACGCTCGAGGACAAGTCGAAAGAAAACTGGAAAGCCTTTATCCCTGCCATGGTTTATGCATATAACTCAACCAAGCATGAAACCACTGGTCTTACGCCTCATTTTTTGATGTTCGGGAGGCATCCTCGGCTAGCCCTGGATTTATTTCTTGGTCTCGACCCGGAGGGGTTCAATGGCACAAAAACGGAATACGCCCGTGACCTAAGGTCCAGGCTGAACTTTGCTTATAAGGTCGCAAGTCGGGAGGCCAGAAAACAAGCCAAACGCCACAAAAAGCGTTATGATCTCCGGGTGAGACCTTCAAAATTTGAACCTGGTGACCGTGTTTTGGTGCGAAACGTTGGTCTAAAAGGTAAATGTAAATTGGCTGACCGGTGGAGTCAGGAAATCTATACAGTGGTAGCGCAGCCAAATCCGGAAATTCCTGTGTTTGAGGTTAAACCGGAAGCCACAAATGCACCCTTAAAATTCTTGCACCGGAACCTTCTTTTACCTTTAATGGGTCTTCCCGTGGAAGAACCCAATCCACCAGGTGATCAGTCCAATTCTCAGCAAGATTCGTTACCTGTGTCGGATAAGTATGTTATCCCAGCAAGAAGAAAAGGTTCGAATTTAAGACCAGAGGCCCCATCTTTTGTCCCAAGGCGCACCACTCGGCCTTCTAAACCGCCTACTTGGATGGATGACCGTTGGAAACTTCTGTGATTCACATGTTTAAGGCCATTGCAATACTTTCTTTGTTGTAGCTTACTTTTGCACTGAAGGTTCGGTGTTTCTTTGACTGCCGTACTTTTCTACGCTTTGTGGTGGGTACATTTATTTTTTGGGCCTTTTCTGTCATTTTGAACGTTCACGGCATTTAAGGCAAGGGTTCCTGAAAGAAAACATAACCATTTTCTGGAACATATTAAATTCACAATTTTAAGGTTAGATCAGTTAACGCTAACTGCCTGATTGACTTAGTCTTTTAACTAAGCACTGTTTCTTAAATTCAACCAAGTTCTAAGGATACCAGTAAATTGTTTATCCATTGTTCCTTCATGTAGAACGAGAGGCGTTGGTCGTAATTGGCGTTAGCCTAAGGCTCCCAATTCCATGTATACTCACTAGCCTCGTAAGAGACTTGAAATGTCGGGACGCCATTTTCCCGAGAGGGGAAGCATGTCACAGGATGAGTTAAATGTAATGTGTCGTCATGTCGTTGTGTTTGTATTTGTCATATATCACATTAATGTCATTTTTGTTTCATCCCATTTCGCTTTCCAGGGCCTCATTCCAGCACTATGTAAATAAGGGCCTCATTTTTTTTTTTCATGCACGAGTTCCCCGTGCCTGTTTTGTAGACGTTCCCGCTCTGCTGACGTACTACCGCGCAGTCGTTATTGAACCTTTGGTTCGTCAGGTTGTTAAACTCCTGCGCTTGAAATACAACATTAGAATAGTTTGCTAAATGAGCCGGGTCGTCTGCATTTCAGCCCTGAGCGAGAACCCAGAGCAATATTGACTCGTAACATGAGAAAAGTAGTAAGTGGCTTGGAAAGAAAGTTACGTCCGGACTGGTGTGAGAAAGCCAGGAAACATATGCGTAGGTGCACTGACCGCCGCGGCGCGACCTAAGCTGTTCCAACGTCATTAAACTCCAATAAAAACAAACTGTTTTGATTATAACTACTAAAAGTTTGAAATTTGGTTACTTAGGGGTCAACAAATACGTCAGAGATAAATCTTACAAAAATTGTATCCAAGTTAGAGGCAACATTTTCAGTCTAGTAATTACGAAAGTGTTTATCCTAAGGATATCTAGTACAAGTTGAAAATTAGGTCACTTCAAGTCAAAAATTAGGCAAGAGGAAACATTTCAGTTCGATGCTCATGAAAATTAGAATATTTGTCTTGACGATATCTCGGACAAGTTAGAAATTGAGTTACATTGGGTTAAAAAGGTCACAGGGACAAATGAAAAAAAAAAAAAAGAAAACATTGTATGCACTCTATAGACCACATTTTGAGTCTGAGACTTATGAAATTTGATCGGAATTTTTTTCTTGATAATATCTTTAAAAAGGTTGAAACTGGGTTACAGTAGATTTAACAGCAGGGCACTAACACTCATGTTTTACATCATCACAATCAGAATCTTTTGGACTTTATCAATCCTAGATGTCGTTTCTCAGGTGAGCGCATTAGGGCCAATAGCCCTCTGGATACATCAGATGTAACGTAATCATACTGATTTGAATACAAATCTTAATCACTGACGCGACACTCCCGTAGCTCTTTGAGAAACTCTGGAACGAAATCTAAATATACCAGAAGAGGCTACGAAGCCCATTTAGGAAACATTTTTTTCCTTGCTTTCCTTTTTTTTTACTAATGATCTGCCAGCTATCGCCTTACTTAATTTAGTGATACAGCATTTGCTTAGCTCACCTGAGCATGGAGTGTTCAAAGGGAGCTTTTGTGATGGTAGTGTGTCCGTCCTACATCGTCCTTTGATCGTCGTCCAGCCAGTTACTTTTTAGATGCCACATTTCAGTCTGATACTCATGAAACTTGATCAGAATGTTTGCCTTAAGAATATCTCGATCTACTCTGAAATTGGGTCACGTTGCATCAAACAGTGGGTCACTGGGACAAATCTTAAAGAAACACCCTTTGCACTCTAGAGGCCACATTTTCAGTCCAATATTCACGTGTCAGAATATTTGTCTTGAAACTGCTTTAGACAACTTTGAAATTGTGTCATGTCGGGTCAAAATGTAGATCATTGGCACAAATCTTAGAAAAAGCTTGTGCCCACAAGCTACATTTTCGGTCCACTACTCATGAAACTTGGTCAGAATGTTTGTCTTGTTGATATCACGTCGGATCAAAAATAGATCGCTGGTACAGATCTTAGAAAAACATTGTGTGCACTGTAGAGGCTCTGATATTCATGAAACTTGGTCAGAGAGAATTTCTCGGACAATTTTGAAATTTGGCCTCGTCAAGTCAAAATGTAAATCACTGAGACAATTCTTTGAAAAACCTTGTGTACACTCTAGATACCATATCTTCCGCCAAATATTCATGAAACTTAGTCAGAATGTTTGCCTTGATGACATTTTTAACAAGTTCGAAAAACGGGGCACATCGGGTCAAAAAGTAGGTCACTGGTTTAAATCTTAGAAAAACTTGCTTGCATTCTAGGGGCCATATTTTCAGTCTGATTCTTTTGAAACTTGGACAGAATCTGTGTCTCGATGATATCTCGGACAAATTTCAAATCTTGTTACGTCGGGTCAAAAAGTTAACAAATCTTTAAAAAATTCTAGTGTTAACTCTAGGGGCCGCAAATTCAGTGTGATGTAATGAAAGTTGGTCAGAATACTTGTCTTGATGATATCTAGTACGGGTTCAAAATCGGACGACGTCGAGTCAAAGAGTTTGCTACCGGGACAAATCTTAGAAATAAAGCTTGTGAGCGCTCTAGACGCCATATTTTTAGGATGATATTCATGAAACTTGGTCAGAGTGTTCGCTCGATGACATTTTGACAAGCCTGAAATTGGGTTACGTTGGTTCTAAAGTAGGCCACTGGGACAAGTCCTAGGAAAAACCTTGTGCGCACTCTAGAGGCCACATTTTCAATCAGATACTCATCAAAATTAATCAGAATGGTTATCTTAATGGGACAAATTTAAAAATTGCTCATATCGGGTTTTAATGTAGGTATAGGTAGCTGGGAGTAGTCTGAAAAAAAACTTTGTTTGCATCCTAGAGGACATATTTGTCTGAGAATCATGAAACTTAGTCAGAATGTTCGCTCGATGACATTTTGACAAGCTTGAAATTGGGTTACGTTGGGTCAAAAGTTGGTCACTGGGACAAATCCTAGGAAAAACCTTGTGCCCACTCTAGAGGCCACATTTTCAATCGGATACTCATCAAAATTAATCAGAATGGGACAAGTTTAAAAACTGCTCATTTCGGGTTTAAATGTAAGTATAGGTAGCTGGGAGTAATCTGAAAAAACAAACAAACAAACAAACCCTTTGTTTGCATCCTAGAGGACATATTTGTCTGAGAATCATGAAACTTGGTCAGAATGTTTTTCTTGAAAATACTTTTGAACTGGGCCAAGCTGAACTGAACAGTAGGTCACTAGCACTCATGTGTTTTACATCGTCACGACCAGGATGTATTGTTCTCTATCGATCCTAGAAGTTTGGTGATATTATGAAAATCTCAATAGCCCCCTTGAATAATAACAGTTTATGGTACACGTATTTTTCCATAAGGCACCTGAAGATCACGCACGTAATATGGATTTTTTTTTTTTATAATGCTACATTATACATTTTTGACTTCGACTTCTTTGAAAGGCACTTCACCTTCTTTGAAAGGCACTTCACAAGTTCTATAGTTATAGCACATCTTTGACTTCAACTTAACCCCTTTGAAGCGCACTTCACAGCTATACTTGTCCTTGCGAACTATGTAGATCAAGATCAGACTGCACAACATGTGCAACCTGATCTTTGGTTTAAACTGTACGCTCTTCTGAGACATTGTGGACGAAAGCAATCTTGAAATTCAGAAAATGCATGCACTGGGGTTCTATTTTTTAAGACTGAAAATGTCTGGCTTATTTCGCGCTCTATGTCAACGTACTAATTCTGATCCTACTTGGTCTGTCTCCACCTCTCATCTTCACGCTGATTAGTCACAAACTACATACACGTATTTAAACAAAAATAACAGTTTCAACTTTCCAATTTTAGAAATACATATTACTAATGCAGGAAGTAGCAGATCTTTGTTTTTGTTTCTTGGAATAAAAGATGAAATTGCTCTTTGAATCGGAAATTCGATGGTACTGCCTTGACATTTCATGTCGTTTAAACTTGAATAGGCAATGGAACTTTGACATTCGATTTGTAGCTGAAATCACTCATGTATTATGTTCAGCAATGTAATTCCTATAAGTATAGCCTAAAATCAATATCTGTATGTAGGAAAATGTAGCGCATATAAGCCAGTGATAACTTGTTGGTTCCCGATATTTCTGCAAAACTGTGTGAAGAAAACAAAACTTGTTAAATACTTTAAACCGTCACAATTCCCTCGCGATCTCTCGCAATTCGCTGCGATCCAATGTCTCCTGCTGTAAAGCTTCCAAATTTTTATCATCCGGCAGCGACAAACCCTTGTGAATTGCGGATTTCAACCTTTGCAGTGAAATTCAACAGAGAGATTTGTCCACCACATCTCGCAGACTATTAAAAAATCGCGAGAACTGTACTGTATAAATGCATGAATGTATGGTTTATTATTTTAGCCATTTGATCATACTGTCAGTTCTGTGGAACACTGGCAGTGCTCTTGCAACCGCCACCATAAAACCAAAGTAAGCTGCACAACATTTTCAGCACTTCCAGGTCTACGAGTTACACCTTTGTTTATATGAAAGCCTAAAATATGACATGAGGTTTGGCTGTGTTAACTCTAACAGAAGACATTTTTAACTCATGGCTTAGAGCCGAAGGTCAAAAACAACATTCATAGTTGATTAGCTCTATTGGCAAAACGCCAGAAGAGCCACGTCATGACGTGGTTTCCTATGCCCGTCTGTCCGTTAGTCCTTTTCTTGTTTACGCGATTAAGCTTGCATTTAAGGCAAGAGGCCATATTTTTATCCAGCACTCGTGAAACTTGTTCAAAATGTTTGTCTTGATGACATGTAAGAAGAGTTTGAAAATGGCTTATGTGAGGCCAAAAATAGGTCACCAGGTCAAATCTTTGAAATATCTTGTGTACAATTTAGAGGCCACATTGTAGGTCAAAAAGGCATGAAAGTTGATCAGGATATCTGTCTTGATGATATCTTAAACTTGTTGCAAAATGGGTCATGTTGGGCCAAAAAGTAAGTCACCGGGTCAAATCCCTGAATAGCCATGTGTATCCATCCCCTTCTCTCAGATATACGTGGAAATATGCTTATTTACGAGGAAATTACGGTTCCACGTAATACAGAGTATTGGCATATCATTTTCAATTGTACACGTACAAGTTTGGAAAACAAAAGAAAATGAGAATTGGAAAAAGTACATGTAAAGTCTATGGATATCCGCGGAAAAGAGAATATGGATTTTCACGTAAAACGGTAATGTATATGGAAATCCGTGTATTTCTACGTAGTAAAGAGTATTGGCACCTCATTGTCCATTTTACGCGTAATATGAAAAATAGATTCTCATTTCACAATGTACATGGAAATCCATGGGTTTCTACGTAAAACAGAGCAATATGGAAAATAAATTTCATTTTACACACTACATGGAAACCCATGGGCTTCCACGTAAAACAGCGTTAATATGCAAAAGAGATGTTCATTTCACAATCTACATGGAAATCCATGGGTTTCCACGTAAAACAGAGTATTACGAGCGTAACATAGAAATTGGGATTTGCATGTACATGGCAGATCCATGGCGAAAATAGGTGCGAATGCTTGGCTGCAGTTGCTCAGTGAAAAGAAAATCAAAAACGGGGTATAACTGCGTAAAATACCTGGAAGTTACATGTCCTTGTTGTATAGGTTCCCATTTTGCATGGTTAACAATTTGGCCAATTTTGAGTAAATATCTTCAGTAATAAAAGAGATATTATAAAATGTCAAAAGTTTTGTAAGACGCAACGGCTATGATAATACCTCTATATTTTTTTCCGAAAACTGCAAATGCTTTCAATTTGAACAGGTTTCATTTTTTTTTTTTTTTTTTTTTTTTTCATCTGGTAATGCAAAAGATATGATAAAAAGTAAACAAAAGATAGAGTAACAAGACAACTTTGAACCTAGTTTTTCATCTGGTAATGTAAAAGATATGGTAAAAAGTAAACAAAAGATAGAGATAGAGTGACCTGACAACTTTGAACCTAGTTTTTCATTTTTCTGCCAGCGACTACTACGTGGACCGACTGTACAATAACAGATTGTCATCTCCATAATAGTTTCCATATTTTTTAATGTTGTGATTTAACGACACTTTAAAAGCGGAATTGTTTACATTTTACCAGTCCTTGGCTTTTACTGGGGCTAGAGTAGTGTATCTATGTCCCTGAAACGGTAGACAACTTTATGTGAAAAGGAACACATGCTGGATACCAATATTTCTCAATTTTCCACAATGTATGCCACCCAAGTTGGTTGCTAGCCAGCTGGAAAACAAAAACATTTGTTCTTAGAACTTACTTTTTAACGAGCGAAAACCCTTTTTTGCGTCATACTTCTAACATTACAGAAATGAGGGTGATTACATGGTTTAATTTTGAATTGAAAAGCAATTGGCTAACTCCCCAACCCCTTTCAAAAAAGTGGACAAATTTGAAATTCGAATGAATGAACGAGTGAAGTTTTAAGGCCCGTCAACATCAAAGGTCATATTGGGCGCACTAACAACTAATGAAATACGTTTAATTGATAATACTATAAAGTTACAAAAAGGTTAAAATCTCAGCTGTGTAAACACTAAAAAAAAACAAACGACGTCAGTGATATATAGTCTAAAATTTCAGATGGTCAATAGAACCTGAAATTATATCTTTTTATAGAGATTTACCTCTTTCAACAACTCAAAAATAGATTCGCACTTTACAGAATCAAATAAATTGCTCAAACTGTCAGCATGGAAAAAACCTGTCTCTTATAGGTGCAAGGTCTATGCAATCTATAAGTATATTTTTGATGGTTAGAGACGTATTGCAGGGAATACACTGTGGTGCCTCTTCTCCTTTGAGGAGGTACGAGTGCGTCATGTATGTATGACCAATGCGAAGACGGGCCAAAATAATTTCTTCGCGGCGATATGTTCGCAACCCCGGAAGCCACTCGCCAAGAGTTGGCTTCACTATAAATAATTTGTTACTGTGATTAACCGGGTCATTCCAGGATTGCTGCCATACATTTTGAATGAAATCATTTATTAATGGCTTAAAATCATTAAAAGGAACTTTAAAAGGTAAAACATCCAGTGACAATGCCTCCTGGGCAGCTTCATCTGCCTCTTCATCGCCACTGATACCAATGTGACTAGGGAGCCAACAAAAACAATATCAGCTCTCGCACAAATTCCAGACAACTTTTCTAGGAGACTCGCAATTGTTGGATAGTCAGTTTTCTCACCCTCAAGTGCTTGCATGGCAGGTAACGAATCTGTAATGATAATATAGTGCCAGTAAGCGTCTTGTTGAATATGGTTGAGGGCAAGGTCGATCGCCATTAGCTCCGCAGTAAAAAAATAGAAGAATTATTAGGAAGCTGAAATTGGTATAATTCGCCATCAAGCACGGCAGCCGCAACAACTTTGCTTTGTTTCCATCTTTAGAACCATCGGTATATATCTCTTCGTAAAGGCAATATTGTTCTTTTATTTCAAGGAATTTGTTTTTAAAAATCATGGGATCTGTTGTAGCTTTCTTGTCTGAAGCAAGATTATATATGCATACATAGTAAAAAAAAGTGTTGCACCCCCTTCTTTATAAAGTTTGGTATGTTAGCTAAAGTCATATTTGCCCATAAATTGTTCAACATATTTATTCTGTGCTGTTTTAGTGTAAATTTCAACATGTTTTCGTATGGTTAATGCTGTGTAAACCGCCGCAACCAGCACGAGAAATTCAAAACCCACGAAGTTCGCAAAAAGCAACTTTCTCTTGAGGTGAATCATGTCTCTGTAAAACTTGAGTTGGGCTTGTATCACATTTGATAAAGAATGCCTGGAGCCAGGATACCAGAAGAAGTGAAGTGGCAGATTGTTGGGCTTCACAGGGCAGGTCTTTCCTTCAAGGAGATTGGCAGGATAACTGGGCGCCATTACAGCACAATTAGCCGCCTAGTAAACAAATTTACACAGACTGGTCACGTCAAGAACCGTACACCTTCAGGACGAGCACGTAAAACATCCCAGAGGCAGGATAGAGCGCTGTTGAGACTAGTCCGGCGACAACCGTTTGCTTCAAGCACAACTTTGAAACGCCAATGGCTTCCAGGTCTACGTATTAGTCATCAGACAGTTCGAAACCGACTCAAGTCAGCTGGGTTGAGGTCGAGGAGGGTCATAAAGCGACCCAGACTGACAGATAACCACAGACGTGTACGTATAGCCTGGTGTAGACCGAGACAGGGGTGGAACTTAAGGTCTTGGAGAAGAGTTCACTGGTCTGATGAAAGCAGGTTTCTGTTGAATGTAGTGGATGGCAGAGTCAGAGTTTGGAGACACCCTGGTACTGCGTATGCACCCAGAAACATTATGCCGACGGTACCGTTCGGGGGTGGATCGATTATGGTATGGGGATGCTTCTCCTTTGACTGTAAGTTGAATCTAGTGACCTTACGGGGCAATTTAACAGGCCAACGCTACATCCGGGAAGTGCTTCAGCCACTTGTTGTGCCTCATTTTGAAAACCATACACTTGCTAGTAGACCGATATTCATGGATGACGATGCTAGACCTCATCGTTCTCGAGCTGTGGCCCAGGTAATCCAGGACAACGCCATTACCCACCTCCCATGGCCAGCAATGAGCCCAGATCTGAATCCGCTAGAACACATATGGGACATTTTAGGACGTCTGATACAACGCAGAGACCCTCCGCCACAAAACTTGCGGGAATTGGAAGCCGCGATACACGAGGAGTGGCAGCAGCTACCGGTGGAGAAGTATCAGCGTCTGGTGAGGGGTATGAGACGAAGACTGCAGGCTGTCATTCAAGCCATGGGAGGAAGTACCTGATATTGAGTGATTCACTGTGTCCATACTCTAGAGGTTACTTTCAAACTGATGCAAGTTCTTTTTCGACATTAAACACAATGTTTGACACAAAGATAAACCATCTCCATTTTCCTTGAAATCGAAGCTGAAAAAATCAATTCACCGCAACATCAAGGAATACGTTATTGCACCTCATTACATCGGTAACATACTGATGTATAAACGAGTGCATCAGCTTGGTTCCAATTCATACCCTATTTCATATCATTTACGTAAGAAAATCAAACTAGGTAAAATAAACAAGGGGTGCAACACATATTTTTTTTACTGTGTATATATAGGTTGGACTATTAGAAGTCCATAAAGGAACTTCAGAAATTTTATGTTGCGCTACATCCTCAAGATCGCAATCAAGACAACTCATATCCCCTTCACAGCACAAACTGAAAGGAGGTATAACTTTTTCTCTATTTAAAAACTTGTCCTTGTAGAGCGGTTCAGATACTGCTTTATGCGTGGGGTTGTCGGGATTTGATTTTAACTTCAAGTAATATAGCAAGGAAAATTTCTTCCTGCGTAAATTTAAAGATGGTTCATTAGCATCTGCATACAAACTATTGAAAGATGTTCTATAGGTGCCAAGTGCTAAGCGTAAACCTTGGTTATGGATAGAATCCAATTTACGAAGGTACGATTGTCGCGCTGAGCCACATACAATGCAGCCGTAGTCTAACTTTGAACGGACAAGTGTTCTATAAAGTTTAAAAAGGACTTTTGTGTCGGCTCCCCAGTCCATTCTGGAGACAACACGTAAAAGATTGAGAACTTTTTGGCATTTGTTGCTAAGGTAAGTGATGTGAGGAATAAACGACAGGTTAGAGTAAAATGAAAGACCTAAGAATTTGAATTCATGGACGACTTCAAATTGTACTCCATCTAGTGAAAGTTCTGGATTCAAGTGAAACTGTCTTGATTGGCAGAAATGCATGCATTTGGTCTTAGTTTTAGAAAATCTAAAACCATTTTCCTCTAACCATTTGGCTAAGTTATTCAAAGCTTGTTGTAACTGCCGTTCAATAGTATGCATGTGCTTTGACCTGTAGCAAATACGGAAGTCGTCAACATACAAAAAGTATTCCACGCCAGGACAAACACACTTAACAATATTCTTTATTTCGACACTGAAAAGTGTAACGGAAAGGATGCTTCCCTGGGAAACCTCCATTTTTTCTTCATGGGGGTTGGAAAAAGTATTTCCTACCCGGACCCTAAACTGACGTTCATTCAGAAATGCTGAAATGAAATAAGCAAGGCGACCTCTAATACCGAAATCATGGAGGTCGTTTATGATTCTATAATGGGAGCTGAAATTCGAAGTGGGCCATTTCAAACAAAATTCTTTTAACACATAAAGAGCAACGAAAAGCACTCGTGTTGTGAATACCAACTGGATTTGCAACGGTATGGATTTTAATAGGTATAATTAACATATAGATAACCCTTGTCCATACAAAAATTGATCAAGATTTAAATAAGCAGACACCCATCTACTCTCATCTGGAATGTTGGTGACAAGGTATGCCCGCCCGGGTAGCTCAGTGGTTAGCGTATCTGACTCGTGACCAGGTAGCTGCGAGTTCGATACCCGGTTGAGGCAATTTTTCGTCTCACACCTCTGGTTCAAGTGAAAAAGTAGTCAGTGGCTTTAGAAAGAAAGTTGTGTCTGTACTGGCGTGAGAGAGCCAGGAAACACATGGGTGCGTCACTGACCGCCATGATATGACCTGAGCTGTTAGAATGGCGTTTAACTCCAATACGGTTTAACAACATTGATAAATGCCTCATAAATTTCTGATACTTTCTTTAATTACACTTGTTTTTGTACTCTCAGGCTGCAATACAAGACCGCCACATCCCTTTTAATGTTAGTTGTCAGATAATGTTCATTTAATAAAAATCATTGAAGTCTTTTTCTCAACGTGATTGCAATATTTTAGATCCTGTTGTATATACAATTTAGTCAAAATGTATGTAAATCTGCTGTTCAAAATCATTATAGAGAATGTAGAGAATGAAAAGGCAGTTTGAAGAGTCTATCAGGAGAAGGTGTCAAATTGACAGTTTTGTCATGGGATTTTTTTTTGTGTGTGTTTTACATCGATCTATTTTCCTTTATTTGAAAAAAAAAAAAATAATAATAATAATAATAATAATAATTTGATATACATTCTGAAAAACAGTTTAAGAGTCTGCTAAATGAAGACGCTAAGAACTTCACAACAGGATTCTTATCGGAATCATCAAAAATAGGCAATCTGACTTGACCTGTATTTTTTTGCTAGTGTAAGTAGATCTAGGTCTAACCAAATGACTTTCCTATAATCAGGATACACTACAAAGATAATCCCTAAATTGGTATTTATTTTATAGATGTATTTCAATCCATTTTATGACATACCTACATAATTTAGTTACTCCTCATGAGCTTTTTGACAATCACTAGATCTAGCTTCCCTTCTTGTGTACACACAAAAAAACATGTCTTTTTTATGACGTCATTTCATTACGTGTGACATTTGACAAATGACCTCTAGACAGTTTAAAAATAGCTGAAATTAGTAACCTTTCATAACTGATTTTATTGTGGACATGTGTAGTTGCAAAATGATTCTATTAACATTACAATATTAACCACATGAAGTTTGGCTTTGAGCCACAAATTAAAAGTATGTGCGAGATGTGGCCCACACATTTTTTTCATTTGCACCAACTGCTTTTTAGGAGTGTAATTTTACTAATCCCATGCCTGCCCTAGATTCAACACTGTGATTATCCTTTAATACTTTCATTTATCACTTTTACTAATGTCACTCTTTTTTTTAACACACGGCTTTATTAGGTGGCTCAGCGCCTGATTTATTAGCTCTGGGCGGGCAAACTCCCACTTCTCTTTTATTATCTCTGAAATGCAAAATATACCTTTATTACAAAGACTCCTTTAGATGTTAGTATTGCTTAGCCTGGTAGTTAGATCTATGACATATAGGGCTTGAAACCAAGAAATTGCCGGTGCGATGCCCCAGATTTTCCAAATTCTTTCCAAGGACTGATGATCTAATCATAGTAGCAGGATTCATTCCTTTCTTACTGCTTAAGATAGTGGTTGAGCAGTAAGTGCCTTGAAAAGAATATTGTGCCAAGCACTGGTACAAGAAACTCCAGACAAGCATAGATACAGCTGGCTGGTGGTATATAAAGGAGATAATTTTGAAAATGAAAATACCAAATAAATAAGGATGTTATTTCTTTTTCCAGCGGTTTTGTATTAAATCTTGCATTTGCAGTTATTTTAATTACTGGTGAAGGTAGATAAACTTTGCAACTGCTATGTGCACATATATAAGTTTATTGGTAATCAGTATGGTACAAGTTAGATGGTAATGATACTTTCAACATTTTAAAATTATACCACAATAATTCATGCCGCCTGTTCAACAACAAGGCATTTTCGTTTAAATGCACCCTCTAGCAGGCAGGCAAAACTCTTCTAAAAACAAACACCTTTTGGCTCGTCCCTGCCAAAAATTCAGTTCACTTGCATACATGGTATCTCAGCCCTTAAAGAAAAAAAAATGTCCTCATCAATAGTCACTTCAAGTTACTTTAAAATGTAGGCCATAAATAGGCCTATTAAAATAATTACCGATCTATCATACCAAATCGAATAAACGGAAAACATACGGTATATGACATGGAGCTTTTCCTGATTTTGCCATCCAGGACGTGATGGGCCTCGTATATCGCCCCCTCTATGACCTTGAGGGATCGTCCCTAAATTTCTGCAGGAGAATATAGCAGCCTGGAAAGGCTTACTCCTTGTGATATATCTTTTTGGCGAAGCTGATCCTGTATTTAGAAAAAAGTATATCATAAAGCAAAACATAAGACAGAATAGCAGGAAGCACAAAACAACTTTGTACCTGTGAATGTCCTGTACCTCTTCAACACTTGTAAGACAAGGTGGCCTTATCCCCATCCTACTGTCCCCGTCCTATAAGAGATTTGCTAAATTAATCCGTTGACAGTGACGAAGACAACATTGAGAATAATTGAGTGTCTGTCTCAAAACAATTGATAAATAAGTGTTAGGCCATGCGTTTTATTATATTCGGCAAACAACTCATTCACTCTCTTCAGAACTTGAACTTACACCTAACAGCCGCATTAATTTAGGTCATTTTTTTTTAAATAAATGGAATTATTATTCCTGATTTTCCCTAATTATCTCGGCCAAAGAACGTTCCATTTGCCTTCTGACAGCTGCAGCACGAGCAGCCTGTCCTACATCTGTCGATGAAAACATCTGTGTAGCCATGTTATCTCTGTTGACAGCATGTCGAGGATTACCAGGTCTTCGATCAGGTCTAGGATAAGTTGGCCCTGAATAATCTGGCCCTGGATGAACAGCGGCAGGATCATAAGATGTATTATTTGATTCAATCGGCTGCTACTCATCGCCCGAAATATAAGGAATGACTGGTTGAATTCTCCTCTCAAGAATTTATCATGAAAACTCCTATAAAAGCGTGCTTAAATTCACCAAACAGTGGTTGCTATGGACACCATTCAATTTTCATAACTATAAAATATCTATTCACTTACCCGATAATTAAAGAGAAAATAAGTTCTTTTACGTGTACAAGAGTTTTCATGTGATTTGATTAGGAAAGAAACTCTTGAGAAGAGAATTCCGCAAATTTATCAGTCAGCCCTCGTATATAAGCTTACAAAGACTGTAATGTATGTAATTTAACGTTTGCAAAACATGCAGAATATGAAGCAGCACTAGCATTAACATGAATTGAAGTAAACAGTTTTAAAGCTTAAAAATGGAGTTCCAACAAGGTAATCATTAGTGTCAAAATTATATGATTAGATTAACTTAAAGATCTGACTAGAATAGTTATATTGTCAGTGGCCTGATTCATTAGAACACCGAGTTTACAATACATTCGGATTCGGAGTTTTTTGGCTGAAACTGTTTTAAAGAATATATTTTCTTGCTTCTGTGGTCAATATATTCAAATTAGCCTTTACTTCATCCAGGATTCTCAGAGCAGCTTGTCGGGCAGCTTCGGTATGCCCTAAGAATTAATGATATTTCTTATTTGCTTATCTTTACAGACTTTCGACGTCTCTGAAGCAGGGTTTCTGAAAATTAAATCATCCGTTTGCCAAACGATCCGAGTTTTATCGACCCTAAGAAAGAATACTTGCGGAAAAAGAACAAAATGCTGGTCACCAGGATACTCTCCGTTTCCAATAAAGTTTTGTACCTTTTTTCTGCGACAAATGATATCGTTTAGCTATATTTATCTAGTCGTGTTTAAATGCTTGCACTCTGGGCAAGTTATTAATTTTGTCGTCTGCTAAAGAGTGAAATTCATATACATGTACATAACACGCACACTACATGTATATTGAGGTTAAACGAAAAAAGGGTCATAGCATCTTTTTACGTTTAAGCAAGCTGACGGCACTTTCAGCACAAAGTACTCTCAGAAATCAAAGCAACGCTACGAAATATACATGAAAAATGAACGGGAAAAAAAAAACAACAACCCCCGACCAGAAAATTCTTTCCAGTGGCCTTAATGAACTGATAAATGCGGCAAATTGTAAGAGTAATTTTTTTTTTTTTTTTTTTTTTCTTAATTAATTGGAGATAAAAAAAATAACAGAATTAGAATACCTGCCTTGTCTTGCAACCTCCACTGCTGTAGGTACAGTACAAAGATTTCTAAACGCTTGTATAAAACCTTTGCCGCGAAACGTAAGTGAAAGAACAACTTATACATTACGCAATATTCACCAAATCGACTTAATCGCTTGTCAAACAGAATTATTTGCCAGATTATTCATCCCATCTGCAGTTTCTCTTTGGAACGAACTTCCGGAGGAAGTGAAATCTTCACAGTCTCATGATTTAAATCATACATCCTCCGAAGATTAGAAGTACCAGTAGTCCCAAAGTATTTCTACGTTGGCCAACGTAAGTTATCCGTAATTCATATAAGAATTCGTAACAAATGCAGTGATTTGAAGTATGACCTCTTCTTCAATTATATTTGCTCGGATTGCGCTTGTAGTTGTGGATACGCCATTGAAGACGCTGAACATTACTTCTTCCAGTGCATCCAGTACACAACCCCGAGAAGACAACTTTTTCATGAATTTAGACGTTTCCATCCTCTATATGAAAATTTATTACTTTTTAGATCCGAAAGTCTCAGATTAGAAGATAATTCCACAATTTTTCGTTAAGGACAGGCCAGCTTGTTTAGTTGTGATAACAGTGATGGCGCGCGTCCTTAACACTTGATTAATACTGTTTTATGTCTAAGTGTAGATCTTTGAAGAATCATTTACAGGTAACGATGCTTCTTCGGCCTTCCTATCATTTTATGAGAACACAAATGTTATGTATATAAAAAGAAACCGATCGTTTTTAGACACGATGATGAATGGTTGATTATCTGCAGTTGCTAGGCAGCTCCATGGTTCTCAGTTTTTTTCAGACACCTTACATTCAATCAGGTAGAATTGAGAACATACATTTTGCAAATTTATCTATAGAAATTTCAAACCCTGTCAATTAATGGTCGGCTACCAAGCATATATCAATTCTCTGCCAGTCGGTGCCGTCGATACAAGGTCTCGCGGAAACAATGGAGGCTGCACTAATAATTCTAAGGAGGCTTCACTCCACTAATCAATTTATCACTCTGGGGGCAACAAACAGCGAAAATCGCGGGACTCTTTCGCAGTGTGCGGTACATAGGGCACACAGGCACGACTTTTTTGTACCCAAACATTAATTTTCGCGGGATTAATCCAATCTCACATCATAGAAGTAACTCTGTGTTGTGAGTTGGTGGAATGTGGTATAGGATAGATTTTTCCTCAGATTGTACATCAATATTTACTAGACGTATTGTAGAATCGGCCTTAAAGTTTAATCCTGTAGCAAGATTGACACTGGCTTGCAGTTTTGTCTCTTAGTTTAGACATATTTATTAAACATAAATTGTGCAACAAGATCCTACGACTAATATCCAATTTCAACAACTGCTTCCTGAAAATCTTGACAGGCACTGACTCTGTGATGCAGGTCGCTCAAAAGGTCAAACACACCTCCCCCTTACCAGGTTTTGAACCCTGATTTTTTTATGAGAGAGACCAAACGCTCCAGCCCTGCATCTTTGTCTCCAACTTCCAGAGTTTTGTCATATTCATCACACAGAACTCGCGGAAATTCCCACTTGTTCTAACAAACATCCATTAAACTAGTGAAAAAACAGTTCCAGTGTCTCTAAACTTACAGACATTCCTTCCCTAGAAATTCAGTTTGAAATTTCCTCTGAACAAGAGTCGATAACATTGATTTGGGAAATTCTACAACTTATTTCGAAGAAAAAATGAAGAAAAATACAATATCCAATACCATTGTCAGGCTTTCAAGTGCCCTTCTGCAAAAAAGTAGAGAAAAAGCAGGGATAAACTTTTTGAAAAAGTAGTGATTTTAGGGAAGAAAAAGTAGGGATAGTAGGACATATATACAGGGAACTTACCAAATCTTTCATTAATGATAATGAAGATTTTACTATCTAGTTACATATTTGACTACTTTATGTAAATGTATTTGCCCTTTATACATCCAGCAACATATGTGTTCAGATAGAATTCATGGTACAGCAACAACAGTAACCTTACATAGACAGTGAGGCTTAACAAGGGTTAGTTCCATTTCACCATGAAATGCACCTGAACCCCAATGTGCCTTTAGTACAGACATTCTGAAATAGAACGACAGACTAGACTAAGAAACACTTTTCCATGGGTGAAAGTTAAAAAAACAAGAGGGCCATGATGGCCCTGTATCGCTCCACTGGCTTATAAATATAAACCATGAAGAGAAGTCTTCACTATATAAGCCCTTATAAAACTTTGACCCCAGGGCTACAGTCGGACTAAATGGGGAATATGTGTATTAGAAGAATAACATGCCAAATTTGGGAGTTCTTGGCCTTATGGCTAGTAACAAGACGGTTTCTGAACTTTTCACTCCATAAACCCATGTAAAACTTGTGACCCCTGGTGCAGGGCCAAACTTGATCCTAGGGCTGTAACTTGGGCCCTCTTTGTAGTTGTCCACTAGATAATGCTATAATTATGCAAAATTTGGTAGCCTAAGCCTTATGGCTATGTACACCAAGATTTAAAAGTTTTCCATATGTAAGCCTATGTAAATCTTGTGGAACCCCCCCTCCCCAGCATGAGGCCAAATTGACCCCAGGACTATAATTTGGGCACTTTTGGTAGAACCCAACTGGGGCAGAGCCAATTTTGACCCCAGGGCTATAATTTCAAGAAACATGATAGAGGTTTACTACATAAAGCTACATGCCAAATTTGGTAGCCCTATGCCTTATGGTTTCAGACAAGAAGATTGTTAAAGTTTTCTCTATATAAGCCTATGTAAAAATTGTGACCCCTGGGGCAGAGCCAATTTTGACCCCAGGGCTATAATTTCAAGAAACATGATAGGGGTCTACTACATAAAGCTACATGCCAAATTTGGTAGCCCTATGCCTTATGGTTTCAGACAAGAAGATTTTTAAAGATTTCCAATATTTTTCAGTTTTGTTGCCATGGCAACCAGAGTTTTTGAAGGAATCAAATTCTTTCAAGAAATTCTGAAGAGGACCATGGCAGGATCATTTCTGTGAAGTTTCATGAAAATTGGATGGGTAGTTTCAGAGAAGAAGATGTTTGAAATAAAAGTTAACGCACGGACGGACGGACAGACGCACGCACGCACGACGGACACCGGGCCATGACATAAGCCTGCTGGCCTTCGGCCAGTGGAGCTAATCATGTTGTTTCTCAGTTTAGTGTTTAGTAATTTTGACAGAATGGAAAATAATTTAAAGATGTTAATACTTAAAAAGACTTTTTTTCTACAAGCCCTAAGTAAAATTTTTGATTGTACAGATACTTTAACTCTTTACCACACAATTGCAAGTTTTACCAACCCTGAGAAAGAAAGCATTTGAAAACAGTATGGTAAAAGGAGAAAATGATGGTAATTAATTTTGAGTCACATTTATGTTGTTGTGCAGTAAAGAGTTGAAAGGTTATAATATTTTAATAGTTTAAATCCAAAAGTAGTGAGAAATAAGTCATTTATTACAATTTCTCATTCTCCACAATATGTCTTCATGCTTTACCACACAATCCCGACTTTTAACAACCCTAAAAAGGAAGCCTTTTGAAAACATTGTGGGAAAAGGAGAAAATGCTGGTAACCAGCATTTTCTCCTTTTCCCACATTGTTTTTACGTGTCCCATGACAAATTTCCATTTTTCAGTCACATTTAATTTGTTGTCTGCAAATGCTTTCAGTTTGGACTAATCTAAACTTTTGTTGTTTGGTAAAGAGTTAAAGTTATCTAACCGTACAAAAATATGGCCATTAAAAAATGTGTCTTTACAAAAGTGCAAAGTTCTCAATTTAATACACAACTTCCCATTTAGCATACCATTAATAATACTCAAAGTGATGCAAGCTGATTTCAAACGTACTGCTTAATAGTACAAAGCAATGCTTTTGAAGGAAATTTTCTTGAATGACGTTGATCTGCACTTTGTGAAGAGAAGCAATCGATTAAAATGTGCAATTGCTCCTTTTCAAACAAAGTTTTAAAAAACTGTAAACTGCAGGGAAATGAAAAGATGTATGCATATAAATGGTGATGAGCTAAACAGAAAACATGTTAACTTTAAGATGCTACATAGTTTCAGACAAAACATGCCTTCATCAAACCCTAGAGAGAAAATGGGTGACGTCGGTGAAATGGGGCCATTTGCTTCAACTGTTAAAAAAGAATGAAATGTGTAGATGACAACATATTGAGTTTATGAAGAAATAAAAAATATGAAAAAATAAACAAAACGAAGCCATTTTTCACCTTTTACAATGCAATCCAGCGTTTTAACAATCCTAAGGAAGAATGGTTTTGAAAACATTGTGGAAAAACAAGGAAATACTGACAACCAGCATTTTCTCATTTTCCTACATTGTTCTCTTCCCTTTTTCAAGACAAATCCAAACATTCATTAGCCAGATTTAAGTTGTTGTTTTCAAATGCATTCAGTATGAAGGAGACTAAATTTTGTTGTCAATTAATAAGTGAAATAAATCAATTGGAAGCTACCTTTTAATTAAACTTTGTCACAAAGCAACTGTACAATTCTGTCACGAGAAACTTCACCAAATCAACAGAAGAGCCCCTGAAGTCAATGCAATCTAACAATAAGATCAACATGTTTCTGTCAGCACTTTTCGGCATGCTACTGTGGTATAACCAAATTCATCACGTTTATGACACCACCATCCAAGCATATTTTTGACGGCACTTTCTGACATTATTTTGACAGCATTTTCTTACATGATTTAACCCTAACCCTAGCACTGTCTGACATGTTTTTACAGCAATTCCTAAAATGTACTTGACAGCACTTTTTGACTTGCTTCTGACAAAGTTTCCTGACATATATCTGACAGTGAATTGTGACATGATTTTGACAGCACTTTCAGACATACTTTTGACAGCTTTTTCTGACATGATGTGGACAGCACTTTTCTGATGTTTTTGATACCACTTTCTGACATAATTTGGACAGCAATTTCTGAAATATTTCTGACAAAATTCTATAACAAGTATTTGACAACACTAAATTGCTTATGACAGCATTTCCTTGACATGTCTAACAGAAAATTCCTTAAAATTGATTTGGCAAACTCTTTTCAGACAGGTTTCTGATAGCATGTTCCTGACAGGTTTCAGCAAAAGAGTATATGACTTCATATTTTATGCTTCAATCCAATAGCTCAGTTTGTATTTTAAAGCATATGGTTTGTAAAACAGAGACAATGAGTTCAAAATATGGCATCAGCCTAAAAATATTTCTCATGAAAGCCTTTGTCATAAGAACCATTCTTCTCCAGTCACTGAACACTGCTATCTTTTTATTGAACACTGTTCTGATTTCGATTATCAGAAAAGGTTCAGAATGGTTTAGTCAGATTTCCAAACAGCATTGGCAAAGGAACATCATAAAGGTATATGCAAAGCTCAAGATGACAGCTAAAATACAGCATGAAAAGGCATTAACAATATCTAATCAAAAATACAAAGCTCAAATCTCCTTGTCACTTCCTTTGTAAACCATAAACACATGAAGTTTATTCCAAAGGGGCTATATAGACAATATCTGCATGCAGAGAGAGAAGCAAATAATCCTTTTTGTTTACAGAAACTAAACAATAATGCTGTTATTTAATGTCTTTTAACCTTTCTACAATAAATCAGCCATACTTGGTCATACCCGTATTAATACCTGCTTTTTTCTGACAAATTTGTTCTCCCAGAAAGAGCAGAGCACCAATTTCCGGGAAGATCTTACCTTCAGAACTTTCGTTCCATGTGACTCAATGAATATAAGACTTCTACTTAAGCTACATAGGCATATTGATCTTAGAACTCCATAGAAATATCATAGATTAATCTATCAAGTAATCATTCATCTGAAATCATTTCTCCATTTATCAGAGATAAATTTAGCCACTTGGGACTGACCTGTTTTTCCAACTGTAGTAGAGGGCTTTCTTCGGTCGAATTTCTCAAAAACTGTTGTTTACTTTATCTAGAGATAATTTCTTTAAACTCTTTCTCTATAAAATTTACTGTAAGTGCATGGAAGTTACCTAAATACCTAATAAATCTACACCAATGTCTGTAGAAAATGAAAAACAAAATCCTTCATTTTGCAAAAACTGAAAGTAATGAAAATCATGGCAACACTTGACCAGTCTCTTGATACTAGGAGAATGGCAACATTTCACTGAACATCATATTCTTATTCTGTAACATTCACAAACCGTGATTTACAAATTTTGTAAGATTCACAGTACACAATATTCACAGTATGTAACATTAAAAATTTATAATGTACACACATAGAAACATTAAAAGTTCATGACGAACATAGTCTTTGACATTACCTTCATGAAACTGATATATAAACCTTGTAACATTCACAGTGATGAGGACAAAAACATTACAAATTGTGTAAGATTTGCAACACACAGCAGACATACCATTCAACATTCACAATACACAAAATACAAACTTTGGTATCACAATACATGAAGGATCTTTATAACTTTCACAATACACGAAGTAGAAACTTTGTAGCATTCATAGAACATGACCTACAAACTTTGTAACATTCACAGTACATAATGTATTAACCTTGTAACATTCACAAATATTTATGTACGATTCAGTGAAATTCACAGAGCATATGTTCATACTAACCATAAGTTGATACATACCACCAATTTACATGTATGTGGTTGGAGAATAAAACTTCTCTGTTTATCTTTATTTTTTTATTTCAATTGTGATCAATGGGGAAAGTTTTCTAAGAAATCATGGCAGTCAACCTACCAAAGCATAGGTTTCTACTTCATTTCTTTAGTAGACATTCTAAATTCTCAAAATTCTGAAATATCTTTGTATTTCAACCAGACAAGATTCCAGAAATGACCTTCCTTGGTCAAGATAGATTTGACAAACCAGGAAACACTAATTTACCACTATCTGTAACATACCCTGGGTCAAGTTGGAATTTTTTGTGGAATGTGTTAACAAAGCCAAGACAGCACAATTCTTGGACAAGAAAAAAAATCAGTGTGAAATTGGATCTACACTGTCTATCTGAAAGTTGATACTCTTCAATAAACCTTTCATAATATTAGTATATTTAGATGTTTTCGAAATTGGTACAGCCTTTTCATTAATTTAGCAGTCTTAGAATGTTAAGTGAACACTGTATGCTTTTGAGACAGTGTATATCAAGATCTGAATGCAGAGAAAGCGATCTCTTGTTGTGGACCCACTCTATCATTGAGATATTCTTATCAATGCAGACTTTGGACTACATTATTATAGTTTTTACAGACAAAAAAAAACTTGTTCCATTGTTTTGGTCTGTGAAAAAAAGCAAAGCTTTTTTAAAATCACCCCTCTCCCAAAAATAAGCATCTATAAATATCCCTTAATTATGGTAATATCTGGAACATCCTGACACAGCTTGTTTGCAGATTATCAGATTATCTCTGGGAGTATTTTAGCTTTCTACTAGCAAATTGAATCTATTAAACCTATTACTGTCTGTGCTATTCTTTGATATACCACTAAGAGCTGTAAGACATTAAGGGACAAAAATTTGAAGCAAAGGAAAAAATTCCTTTAGTCTTGCAGTAGCACACGTGATTTTAGTTGCCTTTACTGACAGATCAGATTCAAAGAGACTGCACAGATCAAACAAAAATACACCTGCTCCTATTGACACATTTGCAGATGACAAATATGCCTAGAGTGTAGTGTTGGGATTTGTCCTTGAATAATAGGAAAGCTTGGTGGGGAAAAGGAGACAATGCTGGTTACCAGCATTTTCTCCTTTTCTCCACAAGGTTTTCGAAAGTCTTCTGTCTCTAAGCCACCAAAAGGTAGGATTGTTCAGTAAAGAGTTTAAGAACTGATGAGCCTTAGGATGAAAGCTTTCCGTTAATTGTCTGACATTTATCTTAGCACCTATTGTTTATCTTATAGGATTTCCACAGGTGAGAGTATTTATATTTTTTGTGCACTGTTTAATGAAAACAAATCTGCTCTGTTTTATCATCCAGCCACCTTTTGCTAGAGTCCATTGAAGAATCTCTGCCATTAAGTATAAATTATGTAACACTTTACCTCCAGGAAGTGGGAAATATTCAGTCAACAAAATTTAAGAACACTGTGAAAAAGGCATTTTTTTTTGTTAGGTCTCGATATTCTGATATTTTTCTCTCCAATGAAAAAAAACACTATTTTTGAGTTTAATTAAATCTATGACTAAAAACACTGGACTCTTTAGGTCTTTGAAATTGACAGATTTGCACTTCTGCTGCTTTTCTGCAAAAGCAACTAGATTGTTAAAAACTTTACCAAACAATCCCCAGTTTTAACGACCCTAAGGAAAAACACTTGAAAACTTTGTGGGAATGGGGAAAAATGCTGGTGACCAGCATTTTCTTCTTTTCCCACAATGTTTTCTACCCTTTCAAAGACATGCCCATCATTTCAGCCAGATGTTATTTGTCATCTGCAAATGCTTTGATTGTTGACCAGTCTTAACTCTTTCCCAAACAAGCCCTGGTTTTCACGTGTCTGCAGTACCAGTCTTTTGAAAACACTGTGGGAAAAGGAGAAATTGCTCGTAATGAGCAATTTCTCCTTTTCCCACAGTGTTTTCTACCCTTTTTGATAACTTTCTGCCATTTTCATCAAATTTGAAATTGTCGTCTGCAAACTCTTTCAATTTGGACCAGTCCAAAATTTGTCGTTTGGGAAAGGGTTAAGACTTCATTGTCTGATAAAGAGTTAGAAAATTAATTACTGACCATGATGTGAAAACAAATCCACCATTTAAGAACAGAATTAGTAAGAACCAGAAACTTGTCTGTTACCAAACTACTACCAGATACCCTTTCAACCAACTGTTAACATTGACCCTCCATCACACAATCCCAAGTAGTAACAACACTGAAGAAAAAGCTCTTAAAAACATTGTGGGAAAAGGAGAAAATGCTGGTAACCAGCATTTTCTCCTTTTCCCACTATGTTTTCTAACCTTCCAAAAGAGAAAACTTAATTTTTTAGTCACATTCATTTTGCCATCTGAAATGCTTTCAATTTGTATGGGCCTAAAACTGTGTTGTTTTGTACAGTCAAACTATCTAAAACCTAGACTTTCAAATATTTTTCATACCTAGTATAAAAGCTAAAACAATAACAACAAAACAGCAATGTCATTTCCTTACAACCCTTATATGATGTAACAAATTTAATGCTCAACCATCTGTTTTTGTGAGATTTCTCTGGCAAACTGAATTAAACGCATGTAGGGGAAAACAAGCTAGGAATAAAACTGTTAAGTTGCATTCACAGAAAGAGAGAGTATGTGGGATTTATAACTTCTCCACATGTGATACTGTTTTCAAAATAACTTTAGACCAATTTACCTGGTAAATTGAAACTTAGTGATGAAGCAATCGAAAAACCTGTTGGTATTTTTTTTCTTACTTTTTTTAAACTCTTTACCAAACAATACCGAGTTTTAAAGACCCTGATAAAGCAAGTTTTTGAAAACATTATGCAAAAAGGAACACTTTTCCCCCAAAGTTTTCTACTCCTTAAGACACATATCCCACCATTTGAGCCACACTGAATCTTTTGTTTGCTGATGCTTTCAATTTGAACAAGTCTCAAATTTTGTCATCTGGTAAAGAATTAAACAAAGGGTCAAAAAACTGGACACAGTAGAAGCATGAGCAATTTCTTTTTTTATCACAATGTTCTACAAAAAGGTCTGCTGTAGACAAAAAAGTTGTCTGAATGAGGTGATGGTATAATTCCTTTTTCTAGACTTTAACCAGCTTACCATACAATGTATCTTGTTTTAACTCTTTACCAAACAACAAAATTTTAGACTGGTCCAAACTGAAAGCATTTGCAGACGACAAAATAAATGTTACCAAAAAATGGAAGTTTGTTTTGGGAAGGGCAGAAAACATTGTGGGAAAAGGAGAAAATGCTGGTTACCAGCATTTTCTCCTTTTCCCACAGTGTTTTCAAAAGGCTTCTTTCTCAGGGTCGTTAAAAGTCGGGATTGTGTGGTAAAGGGTTAACACAGATAAGAAGGTTTTTAAAACATTGTGAGAAAAGGAGATAATGCTGGTAACCAGCATTTTCTCCTCTTCTCACAATGTTTTCTACCCTATCAAGGGCAGATCCCATCACTTCAGCCACATTTAAAATTTCCATTTGCAAATGCTTTCAATTGGGATAGGTCTAAAATTTTGTTGCCAGGTATCAAATTCAATGACCATGAAGAGAATGTCAAACAAAGAAATGGCAAATGAAAAGTTTGGGACAAAGAGGAAAAATTTCATAACAAGGAAAACAAATACATCAAAAAGAAAACAGCAAGACAGAAGGAAAGAACAAGAGGGCCATGATGGCCCTGTATTGCTCCACTGGCTTATAAATATAAACCATAAATACTAAACATTTCAATTCTGAGCCAAATGGTTTTAAAATGAAGATTTACAAAGTTTTCTCTGTAAAAGCCCATGTGAAAGTTGAGACCCGCAGGGCAAAGCCGTTTTTGATCCCAGAGCTATAATTACTTGAACCCTGGTAGAGGTCCACAAGATAAAGTCACATGCCAAAATAATACAAGTCTATGCTGTATGATTATAAATAAGGTGATTTTCAAGTTTCGTCCATATGAAGCCTCTGTAAAACATAAGATCTCTGATGCAAGGCTAATTTCAAAAAAAAAATCAAAAGTGATCCAGATTTGGTAGCCCTTGGGTTTGCGGTTAGGAGCAAAAAGATTTTTGAATTTTCAGGCTATAAGCACATGTTATGACCCATGAGACAGGACTAATTTTGACATAACTTGAATAACTTTGGAAGAGGTTATTTAGATTACACTCATACAATATTACAGCTGTAACTCAAGGTAAGGAACAAGAAGACCTTTTAAGTTCTTACTATATAAGCCTATGTAAAGCTTGTGACTTATTGGGTGAAGCAGTTTCAGAGACGATGAGCTTGATGGCCTTAGGCCTGTGGAGCTAAAAAGCAGTATCTTTTTCATGAGCTACAATGACGTTAGTAAATACAAGCTTTTGGAAAAGATTTTTAAAGCTTTTTCAATAGTTTTCAGTTTTGTAGCCATAGCAACCATAGCTTTTAACAGAACTTAATTCTTTGAAGACATTCTGAAGAACATCATGGCAAGATGATATCTGTAAAGTTTGGTCAAAATTGGAAGAGTGGTTTCAATGAAAAAGATGGAACAATCTTGGTAGAAGTCTACAATATGAATCGGCATGCCAAATTTTTATAGCCCTAGGCCTTACAGTAAGGATAAAAAAAGATACCTTAAGTTTTCACTATGTAAGCCTATCTAAAATTTGTGAACCCCTGGAGTGGGACCAATTTTGATCCCAAGGCTCAAAACATGCCAAATTTGTTAGTCTTATGCTTTATGGTTAGAAACAAGAATATTGTCGAGAAGCCTTCACTATATAAGCCCTTATAAAACTTTGACCCCAGATTTACAGTCAGACTAAATGGGGAATATGTGTATTAGAAAAACAACATGCCAAATTTGGGAGTTCTTGACCTTATGGCTAGTAACAAGATAGTTTCAGAAGTTTTCACTCCATAAACCCATGTAAAACTTGTGACCCCTGGTGCAGGGCCAAACTTGATCCTAGGGCTGTAACTTGGGCCCTCTTTGTAGATGTCCACTAGATAATGCTATAATTATGCAAAATTTGGTAGCCCAAAGCCTTATGGCTATGTACACCAAGATTTAAAAGTTTTCCCTATATAAGCCCATGTAAATCTTGTAAACCTCCTCTCCCCCCCCCCCACCATGAGGCCAAATTGACCCCAGGAATGTAATTTGGTTTGGTAGACCCCCACGAGATCAAGCTAAATGCAAATTTGGTAGCTCTAGACCCTACAGCTAGGTACAGGAAGATTTCTTAAGTTGTCACTATGTATGCCCATGTAAAACTTGTGACCCCTGTGGCGGGGCCAATTTTGACCCCAGGGCTAAAATTCTGGCCCGCTTGGTAGAGGTCCACTAGATATAGCTACATGCAAAATTTGGTAGCTCTAGGCCTTATGGCTAGGTACAGGAAGATTTTTAAAGTTTTCTCTATATAAGCCTATGTAAAACTTGTGACCCCTGGAGCAGAGCCAATTTTGACCCCAGGGCTAAAATTTTGGCCTGCTTGGTAGAGGCCCACAAGATATAGCTACATGCAAAATTTGGTAGCTCTAGGCCTTATGGCTTGGTACAGGAAGATTTTTAAAGTTTTCTCTATATAGGCCTATGTAAAAATTGTGACCCCTGGGGCAGGGCCAATTTTGACCCCAGGGCTATAATTTGAAGAAACATGATAGAAGTCTACTACATAAAGCTACATGCAAAATTTGGTAGCTCTATGCCTTATGGTTTCAGACAAGAAGATTTTTAAAGATTTCCAATATTTTTCAGTTTAGTTGCCATGGCAACCAGAGTTTTTGAAGGAATCAAATTCTTTCAAGAAATTCTGAAGAGGACCATGGCAGGATCATTTCTGTGAAGTTTCATGAAAATTGGATGGGTAGTTTCAGAGAAGAAGATGTTTGAAATAAAAGTTAACGCACGGACGGACGGACGGACGGACGCACGGACGGACGGACGGACGCACGGACGGACGGACGGACGCACGACGGACACCGGGCCATGACATAAGCCCGCTGGCCTTTGGCCAGTGGAGCTAAAAATGAAAATACTGAACTCTTTGCTGGGATTCAAGGGGCCGCTTGGACCCTGGGTGGGTCCAGAGCAGCGCCTGTGCTAGGGGTTCAGGGGGTCAGTGGCCCCCAGAAGCTCCAGAAACATTTTTTTCTTATTCATATTAAACCCTTTTCCTTACCCCCTCATTTCAGAAAGGCTTCATGTATTTTCCCTCTCAATTTTTATTTTTAAGTTAACGTTCAACTTAAGTTTTTGTAATTAAACTAGTGCCATACCTAGGCAGGTTAACAGAGGAATTGATACTTTCAAGGACATGGTTCTTTTAATAATCAACCCTTTGAACTTAATCACATTCATTTATACATAAAAATATTCTGCATGTAGGCATGCAGACCTAAAGGCTTTCTTTCCATTTGATCTGTAGTTGATCGTTTTCATGCGAACTTCAAAAATGCAACTCCAGTTATATGAGCCATTATTAACCAGATGCATATCCTTCGCCCCCTAAATGTCTTACATTTAGCCATTCCCACCCCAATTTATTTTGCATGTCCTGTTCAATTTCTTTTGAATAAAAACCGAGAGGTTTTAACAGTGACAATCTTCATTTTAACTCGAAAGCCATGTTATGATGCTGGACGAAATTTCTCCGTTCAATAATAATCTTTTGGTTAACCGATATGTTTTGGTCCAATCATAAGATGTTTTTCAAGTAGGTAGCATGAATAAACTGGTCCCCGTTGTAGATACTGCAACTGGTACAGGCTATTGTGGTGTTAGTTTTCATTGGGTTACGTGAATATCACTGGATAGCCAATCGTAGCATATTACACATTTCGAGTTTGGCAGTATATCTAATATAGCTGATTTTTTTGCACCAGTTGAAATTAGTTATCGAAACTAAATGAACTTTAGCAAAAAAAAATAATATTAAAAGGTGATGCCATGTATATAATTCGCTCAATTCAACAGTTAAAAATTCGAAATATCTAATGTACAGGAAGCGTGAGTGGTCTCCCCTGAGTCTCTCTGGTCTCGCGATATCGCTGTTCTAAAAATAGACGGCCAGAATATAAACTGGTACCCGTTGTATCTCCCGTAGCCGTCCAATAGACTGATACGATGATCGATAACAGGCTGCCAGTTTAGCCAGAATACTGCCCGTTTTCGTAGCCTGTACCGATCCCTATACATTTGCTGTATCAGGGGAGGTAACCAATCTATAGCATGAAATGTTCCTATAAATGTTCCAAGTATACTCTGCCATTAAATTCATCTGATTCCGAAACGAAATCTCTATTCCCAGATGTTGGACAAGAGCCATAAATGACCAGGAATAGCCTCGATGGAAATGCAGATAGGGAATAAAATTTATTGATACAACACGTGGAGATCAGTTGACTTGCAGCATGCCGTAGATCTACGAGATTTATTTTTTTGATAATTTGGAAAAATGACCAAGTTGGACCCTGAAAATACAGAATTCCATCATAATACCAAAACTTTCAACCATGGCTTTCGCATTTTTTACCCTTTTAATAAATATTTTCCACTTTCCTATAAAAAGTAGGGATAGTTGGGCATTTTCAGACACACGTAGGAAAAAGTAGGGGACAGGAAAAAAGTAGGGAAAAGTAGGGCCCGCGTGAAAGCCTGCATTGTGTATCCGGCAATGATGCTGTCTTATTCAAAACAGCTCTATTTTCCGCGAGGCAACAGTGAATTCTCTGTTTTAGGGACTTTTTTACTATTTATTTTTTATGCAGGACTGTCAGGCTTTGGGTCGAAATTTATGAGGGATCTGGAAAAAAAAAAAAGAAAAACATGGGTAATCCCGCATCCAGTAGACACTGATCACCAAGCCTTACAATAAAATTTTACATGTTTATGTTACTTGTTTGTTTGTTTGTTTGTTTGTTTTTTTCAGAAATGTAACTGAGGAAATTTGTAAATCTCAAAAAAGAGCTCAAATGTGACCTTAACCCTTTTATACCTCAGAAGCCTAAGTCTTAACGACCCGTAGGAATCAGGATTTTGAAAAAAAATTAGGAAAAGCAGAAACTGCTGGAAACCAGCATTTCCTCCTTATGCCACAATATTTTCTGCCATTTCAAAGACAAAGTTCTTGCTATATTCACATGCATATTCTTGCCAGTTTTCTACCTGTAGCCACCAGGGCCCCGTTTTACTAACGTAGTTACGAACATTTTTTTTTTTTTTTTTTCAAAAGTTTTTGCGTAACTCTAAAGAAAATGCGTAAGTGCGTTTTACTGAAAAAGTTCGTAACTGATTCGGGCGTAAGTTTTTACGTAACTCTTGCGTAAGTATGGCCGACATCAGAAGAGTAAGGGCTGAAAGACTATTTCGAGAACAGACAAACTTGTTGGACGAACTAAGTGACAAATAGGTTAAGGAGGAATATCGACCGGCGAAAGACAGAATCCGATGGCTGAATGACATCATCCGGGAAGACATTCAACCCTAGACAAAGAGAAGCCATGCCATAGACTCTATGACAAAGGTGAGGATAAAACTGTACGAAGGTCTCGCTATTAATGTGACGTTTGTGATTCTTATTTTCATATTTGGACGTTTCTTTTCTAGTCCCTTTCGCTGATTAGCTTTACTGTAAATACTGGTCATTTTGTGTCAATTTTGGGAAACGTAAACATGTCGATTAGAAACTGAACTCTTTTTTCCCTTATGTTTTGCGTTTGAATTAAAAAGAAATGTATTTGAAACGAAAAATTATTGAATACGCAATCAACAGGTATGTTCAATTGTTGGTTTTGTCGTTCATCTGTGAAAATATGAGAGTTTAGACGTGTGTACAAAATCTGTGCGGAAATTTTCTCCTAATCTCTTGGCTATCATCTCTTGAGACTAGTGCTATTCCAAATATTTAGACTTATACATGCTTATTTACCCTTCATCATTTATCTATTGGACATTTCACATTACTCCTCTTTTGCATTTGACCACCACCTACCTAAGTACACGATGAATTTCAAAATGAAAACGTATACTCAACTCTCAAGTAGGCCTAGTTACGTCAGGATAAAAAGCCTTTAGACCTAGACTTCCGGGATGCAGCCCGTCAAAAACCAATGAATGAATGAATGAATGAATGGAGTTTTATGGCCCGTCGACAGCTGAGGTTATATTGGGTGCATATATAAAGGCAAGAAGCGATACTGTGAAGTACTGAGTCAGAAATGTATAAAACTAAATGGATAAATAGTAAAAGGTACGAATAAGTGAGGTTTAACGGATAAAAAGATAACAGAAAGGCCAAGAAAGCCCTTAAAACGAGACAAGGTAGATAAAACACTAAATTTTTCTGAAAAATGTTTGCCTCTTTGAGGTATTAAAATAATGATTCAGTCTTCACAGTATCAAATAGTTTAGTTTAGTTTAAACATATTTTATTTCATAAGTTGAAATGGGGTTGGGCCACAAGTTCTCACAACTTAGAATTGGCCCTTCCCCTACAGCACAAATTATAAAGTTCTAACAACGGTATGTACAAATACAACAACAATGAAATATGAAAAAGAAAAGAAACGCAGTAAGAGAGAGCTAAAAGTTGAAATAGAAAGATTACAAAGAATAACAAAAAAGAAACAAAAAGAAAAGTTCAAAACAGGAAAAAGAAAAAAGAAAAAAAGATTGTGTTCTCTGTGATTGCCTAAAACTTTATAAAGTTGTCATTAACAGTTACAAAAATAGACCGAAAATTACGAAAAACGTTTAGATTCTTTAATGTACAACTGAACTTCTTCAAATAATAAACAATTTTGGTCGTGACTTAGGTCAGCACTGCCGAAAAGAAGTTTTATAGTATTTAGAGATGAAATAATCTTGTTGCTTGGAAAAGTGAGATTCTTATGTCTGTAAAGAGAGAGCACTTGAAAAAATAGTGTTCAGCATTTTCAATGCCATTACCACAGTCACATGTGGGATCTGGTTTTAAGTGATTCTGAAAAAGGTCCCCGTTTAAATTACTACAATTGTTCCTTAATCGAGCATGAATTACTGATATATATCTATTACCAATACAGTAGAGACTTAAAACGCTCGCGGGCCCGGTATGTGTTCTTAATTTTGATTTAAAAGAATGGCATGTTGTACTACATCGTATTTCTTGTTCGAGATTATTCCATAGAGAAATTGAGGATGGGATACATGACTTTTGTAACAAACTTATTCTGGTGCGAACGTTTTCATAATTTTGGCTGTCTCTCAATTGGTATTGAGATATATTTCCAACTAATGGAGGAATTAATTCTTCTATGTAATGAGGAACAATATTGTTTGACACTTTATACATAAAACAGAGCTTAGAATTTTTCCTTCTAGATGATAAGGTTTCCCATCCACATTCTTTGTAAAGATTTTCAAGAGTTACTGATCTTGTGAGGCCTGTTACAATACGTGCAGCTTCATTTTGTAATTTTTCAATTGAATCCGAACATGAAATGGAGCAACCGTCCCATACAATAGATGAATATTCGAGAATAGGTCTTACATATGATAGATAAATTTGAATTAATGCTGCGCGATTAAGAATAAACTGAAGTCTCCGCATAATTTGAATTATTTTGGATGCAGCCTCCAAATTATTATTAATGTGATCGTTCCATTGGCCTGAACTACTAAAAGTTAAACCCAGATGTTTATGTTGATCTACAATTTTAATTTTAGTATTATAAAAAAAAAAGAGCTGGTTTGCCGTGGTCTTTTTTCGTTGAAAATATAACAGCTTCAGTTTTGTCTGGATTGAAATCAACTAACCATTGTTTTGCCCATTTTGAAACGTTTCTTAGGTCATAGTTAATTATACCCTCTATATCACGTTCCGAAGAAGCGGAATAATATAAAGAGCTGTCATCGGCGTACAATCTTGTAAGACTCGAAAGAGATTCAGCAATATCGTTAACATAGATTAGGAACAAAAGAGGCCCTAGCACAGAGCCCTGTGGTACCCCTGCTCTTAGGGGTAGGAGAGTAGATTCTGTGGCTTGGATTACTACTTTCTGCTTTCTATTCTTGAGATAACTAGTCAGCCATGTAAGAAGACTATCACTAATGCCATGTTCTTTAAGTTTAAACAAAAGACCTTTGTGCCACACTCTGATAAATGCTTTTGAAATATCACAGAATACAATACAAGAAAGTTGGCCATGATCAATAGCTTGGCATATATGGTGATATATGTCTATTAACTGGTAAGTGGTAGAATGTTTTGGTAAAAAACCAGATTGGTATTTATATATGAGGTCGTTAGACATAAGGAAATTATACATATGTTTAAAGATAATTCGTTCAAGAAGTTTTCCACAACAACTTAATAACGAGACAGGTCTGTAGTTAGAAGGTAAGGACTTGTCTCCTTTTTTTATAAATAGGTGTAACAATTGCCTTTTTCCAAGATTCAGGGAAAACCCCTTCTGACAATGATCGATTGAATATGATGTACAATGGGTTACAGATCGTGTTGATGCATCCTTTGAGCATTCTATGACTTATATTGTCTGGACCGCTGGCCTTGTTGATATTGATAGAATGAATGGTATCCTTAATTTCCGAAGTTGTAACTTCGTTAATTACCAGTTTATTTAGAGTTTTGAATTGACAGTTAGGTAATATGCTGTTTTTGTCATCAACCGTTGAAATGGATGCAAAATAGTTGTTTAAGCAATTTGCTTTTTCTTGGGAGGATGTGAACCAAATTTCATCTCCATTAGGTTGAATTTCACTCAAAGGTGGAAAGCATGATTTGGAATTTTGTTTTTTTAGAAAGTGCCTAATAATTTTCCAAAAACTTTTTTTTATCGTTACTTTGTAGTTCTGTCAATGTTGTTTCCAAATTTCTGAAAAATATTTCTTTCGCATGTTTTTTCATATTATTAACAGTATTACGTAAATTCTTATATTTTTGCCAATCGGTCGATTTGCATGAGTATTTGGCAATGTTTTTCATTCTATCTCTTTTTCGCGATAACCTTCTTATTGCACTATCGTACCAGGGTTGGTCGTCGGGACGAATACACACTGTTTTCCACGGAATACATTGCTTAGCAAGCTCAGTAAAGATTTTGGTAAATACGTCACATGATTCATCAACAGAACCATTGTGCAAAATATTCCAATTAAAGTTTAATATTTTGTGATTAAGCAGTTCATAGTTAGCTTTACTGTATAACCAAATATTTCTTTTGTAACACGGTTGGATCTGATATGTAAAGGGTATAGACACATAGGTAGCAGAGTGATCACTGACCTCAGGGGGCACTACGATAGTACCACTGTCTGAATATGCCATGTCATTAGAAATTAAAATAGGATCAAGAAGAGCATTTTGACGTGTTGGTGTCTTAATTATATTAATCATAGAGTTCAGTATCAGTATATCCTTTAAATTATGAAAATTGTCATTTAATAAGTCCTCGTTCAAGTCGCCTAATATAATTACATTTTTTGAAATGTTAAAAGCCGCCTCGATGTTCAAATGAAGGTTTGTAAAAAAGTCGTCATCTGCAGTTTTAGGGCTATAGAAAGTTCCAATCAAAATAATTTCGGAGTTGAGAGAAATTTTTACCCATATCGATTCATTGCAATATCCTTCAAGATCAGTAACTCTGGAATGTATAAGGTCTTTGTTTAAATATACAAGAATCCCACCGCCGTGATTTGTTCTATCTTTTCTGTAAGGTATGTCAAATGAGTCAGATAAACACAGAAAGTCGTCTGTAATTATATCATTCAGATGGGTTTCTGTAAAACATAGTATGTTAAAAATCTAGAAAATTATCTCTTATAAAGCTTAACTTGTTTCTTATACTTCTTATGTTACAATTTAACAATGATAGTAAAAACTTTTTTTTCAGATGTAACAGGCCCTGGGTTGAGTTCAACGTCCCCAGCTTGAAGAATGATTAGCCAAATAAAAATACAATATATTGAAAAAATGTTGTATGTCATGAGACATTTTGCTGTGGATAAGATCAGATTCACGCCCTTAACCAATTTTATGAAAATATATGATAGTAAGGTGTACAGATTCAGTCGTATATGCTGCTTAAGTACTTTGTAAAGGACATATAATTTGCCATGAAACAGACCAATGGATGCTCTCCATGCATTCAGATCATTACCCATCAGGAAGCAAAATAATCCGTCTGCGCAGAACATCCATCAGGCCTGAGTCATAACAAGCATAATTCACAGAGGCACCATCAGAGACAAAAAGATGTAAAAGACATGAGAAACAAATAACATATATACAATGATAACATATTCTGTGCACAAACATGCGATTTAAGGAAGGAAAAAGAGATATCTGAGATGGGTTATTTCGTACATTTTGGTTTAAGTATTTAAAGGAGTTAACAAATAGTTCTCATACAATAGTAAACAGAATGGTCAGTGTTGGAATATATGGTACCCATTATAACTCTCTATCGAAACGAAACATAGAGCTGTTATTAGGGTAGATGGACTTATCTCTATATCAAATTTGGTTTGGACGATAATGACAATATTTGATTTTAAAGGGTCTACAATTGTCGTTTAGAAATGGGTTAAAGATTATGTTTCGTTTTAAGTTTCATATGCCATTAAAGTATACATCTTGACAATAACAACAACAACAACAAGCAATACAATAAAAAGGAAAAAACGTAATTAAATCAACAAATTTTGTCTTTAACACGTTAGAAAACTTTGGGGGTAAAGGAGAAAATGCAGGTAACCAGGATTTTCTCCCTTTCCCACATTGTTTACAAAGGTACCTTCTTCATATTTGTTAAGATAAAATAATGGACAGTGTAGATCACAGATCAGACTGCACAGAAGGTAATGAAACAATGGATAGTGTAGATCAGAGATCAAACTGCACAAAAAATAATGAAATAATAGATCAGACTGCACAAACGATAATGAAATAATGGACATTGTTGATCGCAGATCAGACTGCACAGACAATAATGAAACAATAGACAGTGAAGATCAAAGGTCAGACTGCACAAAAGATAATAAAATAATGCACAGTGTGAATAAAAAAACAGGCTGTACAGTAGATAATGAAATAATGCACAGTGCAGATCACATATCAAACTGCACAGAAAATAATGAAATAATGGACAGTGTAGATGAAAGATCAGACTGCACAGACAATAATGAAATAATAGACAATTTAGGTCAAAAAGCAGTAGATAATGAAGTAATGCACCGTGTAGATCAAAGATCAGACTGCACAGAAGTTAATGAAATAATGCACAGTGTAGATCAAAAAGCAGGCTGTACAGTAGATAATGAAATAATGCATAGTGTAGATCAAAGATCAGACTGCACAAACAGTAATGAAATAATGGAAAGTGTAGATCAAAGATCAGACTACACAGATAATAAAATAATGAATATTGTAGATCAAAGATCAGACTGCACAGACAATAATGAAACAATGGACAGTGTAGATCAAAGATCAGACTGCACAAAAGACAATGAAATAATGCACATCGTGGATCAAAAAGCAGGCTGTACAGTAGATAATGAAACAATGGACAGTGTAGATCACAGATCAGACTGCACAATCGATAATAAGATAATGCACAGTGTAGATCAAAAAACAGGCTGTACAGTAGATAATGAAATAATGCACATTGTAGATCAAAGATCAGACTACACCTACACAGACGATAATGAAATAATGGACAGTGTAGATCAAAAAGCAGGCTGTACAGTAGATAACGAAACAATGGACAGTGAAGATCACAGATAAGACTGCACAGAAGATAATAAAATAATGCACAGTGTAGATCACAGATCAGACTGCACAGAATATAATGAAAAAAAGCACAGTGTAATCAAAGACCAGACTGCACAAAAAATAATGAAATAATGCACAGTGTAGATTAAAGATTAGACGATAAAGAAATAATGGACAGTGTAGATCAAAAAGCAGGCTGTAAAGTAGATAATGGAATAATACACAGTGTAGATCAAAGATCAGACTGCACAATCGATGATAAAATAATGCACAGTGTAGATCAAAGATCAGACTGCACAGACAATAATGAAATAATGGACAGTGTAGATCGAAGATCAGACTCCAAAAAAGATAATAAAATAATGCACAGTGTAGATCAAACATCAAACTGCACAATCGATAATAAGACAATGCACAGTGTAGATAAAAAAGCAGGCTATATAGTAGATAATGAAATAATGCACAGTGAAGATCAAAGATCAGACTGCACAATCGATAATAAGATAATGCACAGTGTAGATCAAAAAGCAGGCTGTACAGTAGATAATGAAATAATACACAGTGTAGATCAAAGATCGAACTGCACAGAAGATAATGAATAATGAACAGTGTAGATCAAAAAGCAGGCTGTACAGTAGATAATGAAATAATGCACAGTGAAGATCAAAGATCGGACTGGACAGAAGATAATTAAATAATGCACAGTGTAGATCACAGATCAGTACACAGTCGATAATAAAATAATGCACAATGTAATTCAAAGATTAGACTGCACAGACAATAATGAAATAATGCACAGTGTAGATCAAAGATTAGGCTGCACAGACAATAATGAAATAATGGGCAGTATAGATCAAAAGCAGGCTGTATAGTAGATAATGAAATAATACACAGGGTAGATCAAAGATCACACTGCACAAACGATAATGAAATAATGCACAGTGTAAATCACAGATCAGACTACACAATCGATAATAAATTAATGCACAATGTAATCAAAGATCAGACTGCACAGACAATAATGAAATAATGCACAGTGTAGATCAAAGATTAGACTGCACAGACAATAATGAAATAATGGGCAGTATAGATCAAAAAGCAGGCTGTATAGTAGATAATGAAATAATGCACAGGGTAGATCAAAGATCAGACTGCACAAACGATAATGAAATAATGCACAGTATAGATCAAAGATCAGACTGCACAAAAGATAAAGAAATAATGGACAATACAGATCAATGATCTGACTGCACATAAGACAATGAAAGAATGAACAATGCGGATCAAAGATCAGACTGCACTTTCTGTTCAGTCTGATCTCCGTCCGCACCGTCCACATAACAACTTAAGTCAATTTAACGCCCATTGGATAAAATCCGATCATCACAAAGACTGATAGAGTATTAATTAATTTAGACTCTAATTAAGTTTTGTGCACAAAAATTCGACACTCTGTGGTCAGTTTACGACTGTTTTATCTGTAGACGGTGTTCCACGTCTTCTGATTGATTTAACCTGATCGGCCTACTCTCCTCTGATTTTTTAACAAAGATTCTGCCGTTGGAGGTCCAGAAGCTGTGCAACAAGTTTGCCTTTTTCAATGGCTGGAGTTTTTTAATGATCGCATAATTTGACCGAGTAAGATCTTCGCTGACGAATACAGGAGTATTTCGCAGGTTTGCTTTTGCAGAAAATACTCTGTGTTTGATGTGGTAGCTTGCAAATTTCACAATAATTTGGGGAGACATATTGTTTCTTACTTGACCAATAGGATGGCATCGATCGATGTCTGTCTCGGACAACAAAGGGCCGTTTGGTAGCATTCGATCACTGATGAAAGCAGTGACTTTCTTTGTTAGTTCGTTCTCCGGAAGCTTTGGATCTAATCCCATGCTTGAAAAACGCAAAGAGTTTCGTCGGCCATATTGTTCTAGATCATTTACTGATGTTTTAACTTTGTTTAGTTCAACTGATAAATTTTCACATTTCTGCTCCAATTCGACGATCAATTTTGTTTTCTCATCGAGTTTGTCTGCCTGTTCCTTTATTATCTTATTTTGTTGTTCAGAAACTTTGATCTGTTAGTCAATAGTTTTTTCAGCTGAACATTACTGGAAACAATATCGTTAAGTACACTCAAGCGAAGCATTTCAATTGCCGAGTCAACAGCCTTCTCGATTGCGGTTTGAATAGTGGGAGCTATCATTGTCTGCAATAATGGTGCGATGGAATTAGCAAAGTCGGGGTCCTTGACAGCCGCCAAAAATGATTCAGAGGAAAGCTGGTTTTTCTTGGAGGGCATGGATTTCCGGGCAGGGTTTGTTTTTTTGGCAGCTGATTTAAACAGGGGAGATGCTTTGCGTTTACCAATTTTCCGTTTACTCTGGCTGGCAGCGAAGGGAGTAGACGCAGAAGGCAAGCTGGTGTCGAGGGAATGGAAGGACCCTTCATTGTCTATATTGAAAGGCTCTGTGCTGGTGTCCTCTGTTATATTGGAAGCCATTATCAAACGACAAGAGATCAACTCACCATACACAACTGATCCCAACTGATTCAAACTGATTCAAACAGTACACCAAGACTCATGCTGTCTTCTTTGTAGTATTTCTCGCATATTTGCGCTAAGTCAACGCACTCGATTAATATATGCTTGATGGTGAGAGAAGCAGAGCACGGGATGCATTGCGGCGCCTCCTCTCCTTTTAGGAGATAGGAGTGTGTAAGATGGGTATGACGGATACGCAGACGGGCCAAAACAATTTCTTCGCGGCGACAAGTCCTTGAGTCTGGCAGCCATTCTCCAAGAGTTGGCTTAATACAGAATAGTTTATTCTGGTGATTTAGCGGGTCGTTCCACGAAGTATCCCATACAGATTGAATGAAAGTATTAATTGAAGGTTTAAAATCAGTAAAAAGAACTTAAAAAGGTAAAATATCAAGTGTCATTGCCTCCTTGGCAGCTCTATCTGCATCTTCATTACCACTGATACCAGTGTGGTTGGGGAGCCAACAGAAAACGTCAGTAGTTCCGCAGATGTCAGATAGTTTATCTAAAAAATTAAAAATAACTGCGTTATCAGTCTTCTCATACTTAAGGGCTTGCATGGCAGAGAGTGAATCGGTAAAAACGATATAACGCCAGTAACCGTCTTTCTTCATATCATCAAGAGCAAGGTCTATAGCTTTTAGCTCTGCAGAAAAAAATGAAGACTTATCTGGTAGACGAAACTGATAAAGTTCGCCGTCCGGCACAGCAGCCGCAGCAACCCTGTCACCTTCTTTCGAACCATCTGTATAAATGTGCTCATAACTGTAATACTGTCTTTTTATTTCTAGATATACGATTTTAAATATAGTAGGATTCGTTGTTGCCATTTTGTATGATGCTAGATCATAGACAAATGTCGGACTGTTGGAAGTCCATAAAGGTACATCTGTAATCTTCTGCTCCGCTATGTCATCAAGGTCGAAGTCAAGACTTTGGATATCAGCTTCACACCGGAGACTGAAAGGAGGTATGACATTTTCTTTCTTTAAAAATTCGTCTTTATACAGAGGTTCAAATACAATTTTATGAGTAGGATTTTCAGGGTTTGACTTCACGTTTATATAGTACTGCATGGAGACTATTTATTGGAGAAGTCTTAAATGCGCCTAGTACAAGACGCAAGCCTTGATTATGAATAGTATCGTTTGCGCAAGTATGACTGACGTGCCGACTCGTACACAAGGGACCTATAAAGTCGCATTAAAACTTTTTTATCTGCTCCCCAGTCCATACTGGAAACTACACGTAAAAGATTGAGAGCTTTCTGACATTTATTGCTCAAGTAGTTGATATGAGGAATGAGCGGCAATTTAGAATCAAATAAAAGGCCTAGAAATTTGAACCCTTGGACGACTTCTATACGAACACCATCTAATGCAAGGTGTGGGTCAAGATGAAATTTTCTTGAATTACAAAAATGAATACATTTAGTTTTTGTTTTGGAAAACTTGAAACCATTTTCTTCAGACCATTTGCTTAAATTGTTCAAGACCTGTTAGACCCTATTCTCAACAGTATGCATGTGTTTTGACCTGTAGTAAATGCAGAAGTCGTCGACATAAAGAAAACATTCCACACCAGGACATACAGATTTGATAATATTGTTAATCTTTACACTAAAAAGTGTAACTGAAAGAATACATCCATGGGGAACGCCCATCTCTTGTTCATGGGGTTTAGAAAACGTATTACCGACCCTTGACTGCCGCTCATTTAAAAAAGCTGAGATGAAATAAGCAAGGCGACCTCGAATACCGAAATCATAGAGGTCATTCATAATTCTATACTTCCATGTTGTATCATTGGCACTTTCAAGATAAAAAAATAAAGAGACATTGCTTTCTTATGAAACCTTCACGTATGAATGTCTCAAAACGAACTAAATGATCATGAGTACCTCTTTGTTTACGAAATCCGCTCTGAGCGGTTGCTATTAATTTGTTTTTCTCTAAAGACCGAACAAGACAGTCATTGACGAACACCATCTAATGCAAGGTGTGGGTCAAGATGAAATTTTCTTGAATTACAAAAATGAATACATTTAGTTTTTGTTTTGGAAAACTTGAAACCATTTTCTTCAGACCATTTGCTTAAATTGTTCAAGACCTGTTAGACCCTATTCTCAACAGTATGCATGTGTTTTGACCTGTAGTAAATGCAGAAGTCGTCGACATAAAGAAAACATTCCACACCAGGACATACAGATTTGATAATATTGTTAATCTTTACACTAAAAAGTGTAACTGAAAGAATACATCCCTGGGGAACGCCTATCTCTTGTTCATGGGGGGTCAGAAAACGTATTACCGACCCTTGACTGCCGCTCATTTAAAAAAGCTGAGATGAAATAAGCAAGGCGACCTCGAATACCGAAATCATAGAGGTCATTCATAATTCTATACTTCCATGTTGTATCATAGGCACTTTCAAGATAAAAAAATAGAGACATTTCTTTCTTATGAAACCTTCACGTATGAATGTCTCAAAAAGAACTAAATGATCATGAGTACCTCTTTGTTTACGAAATCCGCTCTGAGCGGTTGCTATTAATTTGTTTTTCTCTAAAAACCAAACAAGACAGTCATTGACCATTCTTTACATGGTTTTAAAAATGCAACTTGTTAAGGCTATAGGGCGATAGTTTGAAGGATTAGAAGAACCTTTTCCCGGTTTGGGTATTGGTACTAGTATGGCCTCCTTCCATGAATCAGGAAGAATACCTGTCTGCCAAACCTGATTTAATATACTGAGTAAACAGTCTAGGGAACGATATGGCATACGCTTTAAAAACTGATAGTGAATGTCGTCGCATCCAACAGCAGTGTCGTGGCATTTCTTTAACCCTTCTTTCAGTTCTTTGAAAGAGAAGTCCTTATTGTATGGCTCCGCATTATTCGATTTGAAATTTAGCTTAGTTTTTTTCTTTTATGTTTTGAAATTTTCGGAACTTCGCCGTATAATTCGAAGAAGAGGATTTCGCTGCAAAAGTTTCTGCTATGGCATGGCAATATCCGTTTTGGAAGTGACGACACCGTCATCAGTATTTAAGTGACCAATATTTTGATGTGAATTTTTTCCTTTAATTTTACGAACCATACCCCAAGTCTTTTTGACAGACGATCTAGAGTTCAATCTAGATACGTAATGTCTCCAAAAAGTGCGTTAACTTTCTTTGATTGTCCGTCGTGCACGTGCAATTTTAAATTTTGTAAGATTCTACTGAGTCGGTCTCAGATTGAAATTTCTGAGAACACGCTTACGCTTTGCTATAGCTTTCTTGCAGTCATCATTAAACCTCCAGCGTTCTGGCAGTTGCAGTATGGAACGTCCCATCTCCGATGCTTGAATCGGGAAATGATCGCTTCCGTGAAGGTCGTTATCAACCTTCCATTTGAAGTCAGAAGCTATTTCAGGACGGCATTTAGTCAATTCTAGAGATGAATATGAAGCAGTTGCAGGATGTAGGTACGTGTGAGTTCTATCATTCAAGAGCCAGAGATCATGTTTGGAAATAAAATCTTCCACTTGTCGACCTTTAACATTTGTGTATCTGCAACTCCATAAGGTACTATGGGCATTAAAATCGCCCATTAAAATAAAAGGTTTAGGAAGCTGATCAGTAAGATCATCGAGTTTAGAGTAATCAATGGGTATACTTGGAGGTAAGTTAATAGAGCATACTGTTATCGTTTTGTTTAAAGAAATGCTAACAGCTGTTGCTTGCGAAGAAGTATTAAGATTAATACAGCGGTGAGGAACAGAATCATTCACCACCAATGCTACTCCTCCTCGAGCTCTATCACCTTTATTAAAATTTGACAGGTAAATAGAGTGATGTTTCAGAGATACTTTGCTATTATCTGTAAAAAAGGTTTCCTGTAAACATAGTGCCACTGGTTTATATTTATCAGTTAATATCGATAAATCTTCAGTATTTGCTGAAAAACCACGACAATTCCATTGCAAAATCTTGTTGGTCAAACTTAAGGATAAAATGAGTAAGACAACATTTAATAAAGGAAGTATAAAATGATTCATGTTTTAAGTGCTAATCTGGTGTTTTTACCTTGCTTTGCATTTGCAACTTCATCATCTGCTTCCATGTCTTCATCAAGACGCTGGAAGCGGTTAATTTTTTTAATTTCATAATCCGATCCTTTTGGGGTCCGGTCTGATTGATTTTTCTTTAGCGATTTGTTACGTTTAGATGCAGAACTTGGTGTTTTATTTACTTTGGTTTTAGTCGTTTTTTCTGCAGTAATCGCCGCAGGTTCTGGTTTCTTTTGGATTGTTGTTTGGACACCGACATCAACAGTTTGTGTAATAGCATCTTTTACCTGTTTAGATGTACTCATGTTAGATTTTGTAACAGCGGAATACGAGTTTGTAAGAACTTGACGACTGTTTACAATTTTCCTTGCTTCTGGAAAGAAGAGACTCTCTTTGTAGTTGATAGTGACTATTTCTTTCTCTCGCTTCCAGACAGGGCATGCTCGTGGCGTAGCACTGTACTCTCTGTCACAGTTCACACATCTAACTTTCTCTTTGCAAATGCTAGAGTCATGCGTGTTTGCTAATTCTCCGCAGTGTTAACACAAAGAATCTGACGTCGATTTCTTGCACTTTTGTTCGTGGTGGCCATTACTTTAAACATGTGCAACACTAGAGAGGGTAAGGGATATAACATTCAACCTTCAAATAACCAACTTTTAGGGTTTGGGGCAGAATGGCGGTGTTGAAAGTGAGCACAATTGTATTTGTTTCCCTCTGTACACCATCTCTGTACACTGTAATTCTTCTAGCACCTGTTACATTTTGGTTTGCGAGCTCATCAACGATATCGGTTTCTGAAACGCCAGCAAGGTCCAGACAACGAATAATTCCTCGAGATGTGTTCAAAGTGTTATGAGGTCAGCATTTGCCGGAATCTGAAAGAAGCGGGTAATCTTCAAGAGGTTTTCTGCATGTCTTGGTTTTTCAACTTCTACCAACAGGGCTCCAGAAATTAACTTTTTTACTGATTTTGGCGAGCCAGCTATCGAAACTAGCACTTTTTCGTCACAAAAGGAGAAAGTTTACTTAAAGGCTGATCAGGAACAGTTGATTCAATCTGTAAGAAGCGAGGAAAATTCGATGTCAAATGAGGGGTTTCCGAGTCTGCATCTAATTGGTCACGTGTTCTTTTTTTTTTTTTTTTTTTTTGTTTGTTTGGGGATCCGTATTGAAGTTAATAACTTTCATCATCCATGGCCCCACCCACCGCGGAGTCCAACGAGGGGATATAGCTAATGGAGCGGGTATCCAGCTCCCCATACCAGGGTTGCATAGCTGGTATACTCAGATGCCATGAATAAGTCGGAGCGACAAAGAAAAGAACATGGGTAGTCCCCCAGAACAGGAATTTGCCATGGCAGTCAAAGCTTCAACGAAAAATCCATACCACCTAATTAGCCAATAAACCTATATAAGACCGGGACTTAAAAGTAAATACCAACTAAAGTATAAGGTAAAAAATTGGAACCTTTCAAGCAAACGTTAAATAGAGGTTTGACATACATGTTGGATTATTCCCTCCAGAATAAAGCCTACATGAATTAAATAAATAGTAAAGGAAAAAAGATCAAATATTCCAAGGTTGCTTCAAAATCACAAATTTGGGTTTCAAGATGTATCGAGAGACGTATGTAGGAAGGAGGCATCTGCACACTGGATACAAATGTCCCCCCCCCCCCACAACTCCCCCCCCCCCAACACAAAACAATTATACATAAAATAAGCCCAATCCTAAAACGACCAGCCGATTGCGCTAGACCGGTTCCATCTGGATTCTCGTTTACACAGAAGCCGAGGCCAAAGCAGTGTGTTGGAGACCTGGAGATCCCTGGGCTCCCCTCAACTACCAGGACCCTCTTTTCCTTCTTACGAGTCTCCACCCACGGCAAACAGGCGGGTCCATTTGTTGGGGTCTTACCACTACTGCAGGACGGCAGCTGGACAATTTCTATCCCCCCGCCCAGCTGGGGGCACCGTCAAAAACCAAAATCGCATCCAATGACAATATTCTGTATTAGTATTAGAACTACATTACCATCTATTTTATCTGCTGTTGTACATGTAATAAACTTCTAAAACTCCAACGGGAAAAAAGCACTCATGAGTCCGTCACAAGTCACTCTGGATCCACATTTAGAGTGCCTGGAACTTCATGGAAGGCAATATGAATAGTGAAAAAATATATTAGGTTCTTGACCTTGTGCTTGTTGCCGATCATTAAAGGGTAATTCCTGTGGGGTTCTAACATAGGTCGAGGCTTTCTACTATTGTTTCTGTATATGCAAGGACTAATGTACCTCTTGATTCTGTTGGTTGTCAGACAAAATGGATTCTAAGTATCCATAATTTTGTGAGGACTTGCTTGGTATAATGCACCACAGAGTTGCATTAAACCCCTTCTTGCCAAAGCATGACTCATCTGGGTATGATAAGACTAATACAATGGTGTAATGGTGTAATGAAAATGACATATTTGTAGTTGTTCAACATTTGTACTAAAGGTTATTTAAAGTTTTATGTAGTGTTGCCCCAATAACTGTTCACCCATATTGTAAACGCATGTTTTAAATTTGAAGTACCAGAATAGTTTGAGCAGACCGGCCATCATCAGACAAAATGTAAAGGGTGATTTTGATCTGTGCTGGAACTAAACATTGCCTTTTGTAAATGACAATTTTATTACTTTGACCATCGTGTTACTTTACATTTTGTGCAGCAGTCACCAGTATTTCAGTAATATGACAGAGAAGCCACACATATCTCTGTGTTTCAAGTATTTCACTGGAGCTAGATAGAGCCCTACATTGCCTTGCGGTTGGACACTCCCATTTTACCAGTAACGGTAATGGGGATCAAACCGAATCACTTGAAATTTTACAATAGTCAACTGACATAATAAACCCTGAATCACTTATACATATATGTTGCACAACGCGCACAATCTGTTCAAATACGGAGAGCAGACCATCATAGGCGAGTGTGAAAAATGTGGGACAAATTCAGATACTGAAGAGGGCTTCGTTTACGGAATTATTTGTTAGCACGTATTGCTAATAGAACTAGATTTACTGAAAAAATATTTTTTTTTAATTTTCACTGAAAAATACCTGGCAGTAATTTATATTCATTGTACAAATAACTTTTCCCGAAATGCGATTTTAGCTTTTGACGGGTGGTATCTAGGTACAGACAGATCGCCAAAAACATGGGCGAAATGTCCGTATGTGCGGAGGCTTTTACAACCCTAGTATTAGGGTTGCGACAATACTAGAATTTGAACATACCTGTTGCCTGTGTATTCAATCGTCCAAATACGAATATTTTCAATTTAAAAGCTAAACTAATAAAGGGAAAAAAGCGTAATTCATCTACTGGAAATGTTTACGTTTCCCAAAATTGACACACAAAACGGCCGCTATTCAGCTAAACAACCAAAGGAACCAAAAAGGCATCCAAAAATGAAAAAAGATGCATCGAAAAGTGACTCAATACACTTACTTTGATACAGTCTGTATTGGGGTTTAACGCCGTTTTAACCGCTTAGGTCATACCACGGTGACCAGTGCACCTACGCATGTGTTTCCTAGCTTACTCAAACTAGTACTGACACAACTCTCTTTCCAAGCCACTGACTGCTTTTCCCACATGGGTGAGAGGTGATAAATTCGCCAGAGTTTGCAGCAACCACCAGGTCACAAGTCAGATACCCTCGCCATTGAGCTACCTAGCCAGGATTTTTGATACAGACCCAAGAACTCGCGCCAGTATCATGAAAAATTTGTTTTTCCAGGATATTTTCAAGATATTTATTCCTGTAATTACAACATGGCATATTTGGTAAAGAGTTAAAGTTGAGAATGCTGTTGAGCAACCGTCATTTCTGTAGTTCGTATGGGAATTTGAAAATTCACGTTCTGTTTTATCCGACATTTTAATACTCGACCAAATGACTAAATTTTTAAATTTGCCCAAATTACCGGTAAATGTTTTTGTAGACCTCGATAAACATGCATATTTCTGTAAAACCCAGAAATAAAAAGGTTGTAGTAGGTGTAATATAAAATGAGGTCATTCTTTTTCTAGTGTTTATCGTGAGCAATACAATTTAGTTTACAAACTACTATTGATATCGGTAAAATGAAATTGATCGCTTGACCAAACATCCTGATTTTTAACAACTCTGAGAAAAAAGACCTCTGAAAACATTGTGGGGAATTCCTCCTTTTCCCCAAAAGTTTTCTAATCTTCCAAAAACAAATTTCAATTTTCAGTCACATCGTTTTGATCATCTGCAAAATGCTGTAAATTTAGAAAAGTCTTTAATTCTGTTGGTTGGTACGGAATTAAATTGAGATTCATTCTAAGACATCTGATCATGATGGCTTGCTAGTTTTGCAACATTAAGTAAATGTGGCCTTGTTGTAATAACTTGGTCTAAATCTTTTTGGGGGTAAACTGAGCAATAGTGAAGGAATTTTACTAACTTGATTATCATGGTTATGTTAACCATGATAATCAAGTTAGTAAAATTCTAACATACTTCAAAACCAATTGCTCAAAAAGGACAATGTCCTTCAGCACATCTTCCAACACCTATACCATATTTTCAGATACATGTATGTTCCATTGGAATATCTGTACCTAAATTTGGTTTGAGATAGAATGTAAATGTTCCTTCTGAATGTAGTATATTTGCCACAGTGGTCATCTGGTATCACTGCCGAATAGAAGGTTGATAATGCTAAGCGCTATACTCGCTGAAGGCCAGAGTAGTTTCTCATGTCGTGGTTTCCATCGTTCGTTTGTTAGTCTTTTTTCTTGTCTATGCAAACAATGTAGCAGCCTGGATTTTTTTTCAAACATGGAACTTCCATTTTTTGTCTGACGTGTTCCTATCGCTATGTATTATCTGTTTAGTATGGTTGGATATCAAGTTAAGCAGTCCAGTGTATGTAGAAGGAGAGTTAAGTTTCCAATAAATAATAAGAGGTACCCTCATTGAGTGCTCTATAAAGATTCATGTACAAATTGCTATCTATGATCTATTTATAATGGTTTAATATGAAAAAGTTAATGAATGAGCTGTTTTTTTTTTTTTTTTTTCAAACAAAACTTCTACATATACTTAAGTCATATTGACATCATATGCTGCCATATAAAACTTGTGACCCTTAGGGCAGGGCCGGTTTTGACCCCAGTGCTATAATTGGGACATCATTGGTAGGGTTCTATTTGAGGAAGCTGCATGAAAAATTTGGTAGCCCTAGGTCTTACCGTTAGGAACGAGACGGTTTTTGAAATTTCCAATATATGCCTATGTAAAAACTTATGACCCCTGGAGTGGGGCAAATTTTGACACCAGGGCTATAATTTGAATTTTGTTAGTACTGGTCCACAAGATGGGGCTACTTGCAAAATTTTGTTGCTTTTTGCTCTATGATTAGGAACTAGAAGATTTTATAACTTTTCATTATATAAGCCCATGTACAAATTTGTGACCCCCCTCCCGGCCGAGGCTAATTTTGACCCCAGGGCTATAATTTAAAAAAAGAAAGTGGAAGAGGTCTATTAGATGAAGTTACACACCAAATGTGGTGGCCCTAGGCCCTATGATTTGGACAAAAAGGTTTTCAAAGTTTTGTTGCTATGGTAACCAGAGTTTTTATAGGTATCAAATTATTTCAAGAAATTCTGAAGAGGACCATGACAGGATCATTTCTGTGATATTTTGTCAAAATTGGATGGGTAGTTTCTGAAAAAAAGATGTTTGAAATAGAAGTTAAAGCACACACGCAGGGACGGATACACACACGCACGACACAAAGAGACACGGGGCCATGACATAAGCTCGTTTACCTTTCGCCAGTGGACCTAATCACTCTACTGGTTAATGAGTTACGGGCTGCACAAGATTTTACTACGAGGGGAGATCACTGAACATAGATGGAGTAAGCCAGATTTACAGTTCTTAAATGCACCTTCCCTTCTCAATGTATCCCTACTCATTATAACCATAATATCTTAATTGAAAGAGTAGTTTTGACCTTGAGAAAATATAACAAATTTGGAACCCCTAGGTCTAATGGTTTCGGGCAAAAATATTTTTCAGTTTTGTTGCCATAGCGACCAGAGTTTTTATTGGAATCAAATTCTTTCTAGAAATTCTGAAGAGGACGATGGTAGGATCATTTCTGTGTAGTTTCGTCAAAATTGGATTGGTAGTTTCAGAGAAAAAGATATTTAAAAGTTACTGCACACACGGACATACCTGTAAGGCCATGACATAAGCTCGCTTGCCTTCGGCCAGTGAAGCGTGCGGGTGCCAAAACCTGACTGCAGGTACTTGAAAGGGGCATAACTGCTGTAAATACTTTGATGGTTACCTGCCCTTGTTGTAAATGTCCCCCGTTTGATAGTTAACAAATTGTCCAAGTTTGAAGCAAATGTCTTCAGTAATAAGAGACATATTACAATAATAAGCGACATACTACAAAATGTCAAAGTTCTCTCACATAACGACGCAGACAACGCTAGGGCTTCGAAAACAGCCGAGCCAAAAATGGGAGGGGTGCAACTAGACTTGAACCCATTAAGACAGCATAATAAGCTGGCATGATGAATCGAAAAAAAAAAAAAAAAAACAGTGAAGTAATTAAATTACAATTTCTCAAAACCATTTGTTTGAAATCCAGCCAAAATTGATAGGATTTTAGTTAACATTGTATTAAACACTCCCTGCAAGTTTCAAAGAAATGGGACCAATCATTTGGACTTTGTTGGCTAAACAAGGCTAAGTCTAGCCTGAGTTCCAGTCCGTCATTTTTCCTTTTCTGTCATTATGATGTTGCTTTGTCAAAAATGATGGTAATAATAACGAAAACGATAAACAGAAAGCTGTCAAAGATCGATAGCAGACCACGACTCTAAGGAGAGCATGATACGGAGTTATTAAAATTATTACCGCCTGAAATCAGGCTAGGCCAAGTCATCAAATGACTGCTTTTCCTAAATTGATCAACAAATTTTCTTCAATTTCAATAGGGTTCAATCCCTTGATAATAAAATAAATCTGTGCTAGTTTCAAAAGAAGTGGATCAAAAATGCGGACTTAATCATATATACAAGAAATGGCAACTTTTCCTTTACTTATGGTGGGATTTTTTTCAAAATCAGCAGGATTCAAGCCATTGATGATATGGAGAAACTATGCAAGTTTCGTTAATACGCCACCATAAAAGCAAACTTTAACTGGTAAACAAGAAAAAGACTAACAAATGGATGGAAAAACAGAAGCAAGGACAGGCTTTAGAAAGATGGACTGATAACACGCCATGACATAAGTTCTGCTGGCCTTTTAATGTTAACATGTTAATCCTTGAATCTCAACCATCCATGTTACTATACTTGCATCTTTAAAATATACCCTCATGTGACAGACTTTGGGCGTATTCCATTCACCTGTTCTGGCACGATGTGCGGTGTTCCGGAACACTTTTCTGGAACGGGCGAAAGGAATATTTCAGCACAAGTACACTGTTCTGGAATGATGTTCCAAACAACTAAAAAGCTAGAATGCCCTGCTTTCTTGAAATCAAAGCGCCGAAGGCGCTGAAGGCCAGGGCATCAGAACGGGTTAAGAGGTAGGAAAATGAGGCCCAGAAGCTCAAAGTTGCCATCACATTTGTACAGGCTTAAAAACTGCTATCACATTTGTACATACAAATAAAAAAATATCTACATATCTCACACTGACAGTCTGTGGAGTTGACAACAGAATGGAAAAACATAAATTTGTAAAGGCCTATATAATGAGTATTTTTGTATAGCCTTGGTCTCATGGTCTTTATGGATTGAAAAGAGATAATTTTCAAAGGATTCTCTGCTTCCTATTTTCTTCCTTTACGTTGCTTTGGCAACAAATCATGGTAACAAACCAAAATTAGCAGCGTGCAACAGCACGGAATATTTCTGGAAAGTGCAAAAATCCACAATGGCCAAGCAATGAATCATATTTATCTTTCATTTTACCACACTCAGTCTATAGGTTGAAATAGTAACCATTTCCTTTGAGCAATGTCTATGGAAAACACAAAGTCTTTAAAGGCTAATATCATACAGCACGATTTGGTGTCTGAGAAGACAATCTTTTATGTATTTCCTTTTATTTTTAAGTTTTGGTTTCTATGGCAACAAATAAAAAGACGCCCACATTCGGGCGCCAATGCTCGGTTGATTTTCAGTGAAAACACAAGTTGAAAAAGGGACATAACTTGACAGTTATTTACTCTTATTGTTTATGTTTCCCTTTTGATAGTTAACAACTTGTCCAAGGTTTAAGTAACATTTTCATCAATAACAAAGATATTGTAAAATGTCAAATATTTTGCATGACGACGACACAAACGACGAAGATGATGACACACAAGGGCTATGAAAATACCATGTCTCTAAAAACAGCTGAGCTAAAAGCTCTCAGTCGAAAAAGGGACATAACTAATTACTTTGCCAAAAATATTTTGGTGGTTACCTACCTCTGTTGTACTGATATAAATTCCCCTTTTAATAGTTAATGAAAAGTTCGTTTGAAGTAAATATCTTCATTATTGACAGATATGATAAAATGTCAAAGTTTCTGAAAATTTAAAGCAATAAAAAAAAGGGGGCGTTACTGTGTCAAAAATATTTTGATGATTACCTGCTCTGTTATATGGGTACCCCTTTTGACAGTAAATAACTTGTACAAATTTGAAGTAAATATCTTCAGGAATTAACAGAGATATTAAAAAATGTCGAAGTTTTTGCATGACGACAATGACGCATTGGCTTTGACAATAGCATGGCGCTTTCTTCGTAAACAAATGAGCTCAAGACTACCAGTTGAATAAAATCATATGGATGATACAAGACTGCTCAAGGTACATTTCTATAAAAATTTTGTCAAAATATCTGCTGTAAATGCCACTTTTCAACTTTCGCATTGAAAGTCTATGGAATCTCTAAGTTACCATGATCAACCAAGTTGGAAAGCCGAGCCCCATCATATATTAATGAATCTATAAAATCCATTTTGTGGAGCAACTGACTGAATCATGAGGTACACTGGTCATTCGACATGCAGAAAATTTGCCAAAAGCAAAAAGCTTCGACCCAAGTCGGTCTAAATACCTATTGATATCAAGATCAGATTGCACTGAATGTCGAGTCTGATCTTCGATATAAAACGCCCACCAGTTACTTAACTCTTGACCACACATTCTCGAGTTTTAAGGACTCCAAAGTTATAGCCTGATGAAAACCTTATGGAAAAAAAAAAAGAAAATCCTCTCTTTTTTCCTACAAGGTTTTCTGCACTTTCACAGCCAATAACCAACATTTAAGCTAAATCTAACTTGCCGTTCGCAAATACCAGCCGATATAGCTCAGTAGGTAGAGCGTAGGACTTGTGAACACAATGTCCTACAGATTGTGGGTTCGTATCCCCGGCTGGCCAACTAAAAAATTACTAATAGTCTTTCGGATGAGACATTAAACCGAGGTCCCGTGTGACGGTGCTATACGCCGAGCACGTTAAAGAACCAGGCGAAGCTCTCAGTAGTTTCGACCTGTATCCTTGCACTATCCCCCGTAACAACTAACCGTCTTCTGGGGGCGTCGCTCAGATGGGAAACCGGTAGCGACGATAAATAAACGGAAATAACCAACCAACCGTTCGCAAATGTTTTCAATTTAGACAAGTCTAAAATTTCATCCTTTTTTAAAAGACTAACTGGTTTTCAATGGCTCATGTTACAAACTTTAATACATATTTGGTATTGTATGCTCCGAGTTTGCTATGGGTCGAAATGGTTATCAGCCGAGATGTCATATCTGGACAATTCTGACCGGAAGAAATAAGGCATATATACCAAACAAATACATACTTATAAATTCATACACGATGTGCACAGTAATTTTACGAAAATGAAAATCTTGCCGAGGTTTTGAGACACCTTTTTCAGAGAAAGGGCACATCGTCTGCGTAAAATATGCTATCATTAGTTGTCATTCACATGGTGTGTAGGAAGAGGATAAACGAACGATCCGGATTAGTGCTCGGCAACAGCACTCGTCACAACTCGGTCGATTGCGTACCTACATCAAAACATTTTATCAACGATCACCCGAGGTTTGCCAATTGTTTCTTGCACTGTTAAGCGCACGAATTTGCAGTTATGAATAACCTCATGAGGGCCCAAAATTCTCAGTCAGCACTTTCGTACGATTAAAATCGCACATCTATCAAAGTTTGTTGTGAAAGTAGACCTTACTGTGATGTTCAACTCGAAATATTTTATTATTTAAAGGGGTCGTTTCCTTCAGCGTAGTGAGATGGATTGCAGGCGCTACTTTTCACTTTTACTCGGGTTTTTCCGTAAATGCTTGACTCGGATTTTTCCGTAATTGCTTGGATGGGGTTGAAATTTTGGTATACGATTCCTATGGCCTTGGGCTTGGCAAGCCAAGCCCAGGCCAAAAACGAATGCTAATCAGATTTCCTGACTATAAGGTAAATGATTTTTTTTCAGATAGGATAGTTTGACATTAGGATTACATGTGCTAACAGCCACCTGAGTTACACATTCATGAGGCACCTAGTAAATCATTTGTTTTTACCTTACCTTAGTACAGAATACTCATGGTGAGATGTTTTGTTGACCCATATTTGTGTGTCATCAACAATTTCTTTAAAGATATTCTCCTGCTTCACCACAAAGCCTTTGGAAAGCAATGTTCAACAGGAATTTTGATTAGGTCCAAGGATTTGTTTGCCCTTAAAAAATTGGACAGCAGATAGAAGTCTAGTAGCCAGGGAAAAAGAAAGGGAGAGTTAAGTAAATATTTCAAAATCTTCCTGCCCAAATCCCAAAGCTGTAGGGCAACTAATGTTTTCCCTGTAGCTTCATGTAATGAACCTCTATCAAGTATTTTCAGATGATGTCCATGGAATCAGAAGTGGCCCTGTCCTGGTGATATGATCCCATATAGTGAAAATCTTTTTGCTCCTAACCAAAAGTGTTTCGAGCCGTAATAGTAAGTAAAAGTTGTGACCTCCAGGGTGGCGGCCAATATGGGAACGGGGGTATCATTTGAACAAACTTAGAAGAGGTCCACTAGATGATGCTCCATACCAAATATTACAGCTAAAAGCCTTGAGTTTGCAACACAAATATTTTGAAAGTTTTAAGATTACAAGCCAATATTTAACTAGTGACCTCTAGTGCAGGGTCAATTCTGACGCAACAAGCTTGGAAGAGGCTCACCATATTATGCCAAATGACGATGTAAAAGAGTAAAACTGTCCTCCATGTATAATTTTGCGCTTTGCCTTATTAATAAGTTATTTACAGCTTACAGTCATCAAGAAAAGCTTCAAATGAAAAGAAGACTTAAAGAAGAGCTCAAAGAGACAGATGGACAGGAATATCGTATCCTTGTGAAATTTTGCTTTGAACATGCTGATCATGCCGTTGGTTAGGTAATTTAAAATAAAAGTATTTCATACAGATGTGTGTGCAGTCTGAGGCAGAGTAATGTATAAGTTTTTATGTACTATTTAATTCTCTTCACTGATATCTTAATAGATAAAGCTGCTGTGGTCTGTCTGTCCATCTGTCTGAAACACATTTATGCCCACACAATAATTCCTGACCCCCTTGCTTGATTTTTAAAATAATTCTTACATGTGTGCTCATTGATGAGACAATATGCAATGCAGAGGTTTCAGAAGCCAGGCCCCAAAGTCAAGGTCTTATCAGGATTCAAAGGTCAGATGCTCATAAATCTTGTCTACACCACATGTCTTGAACCCCTGGCCTGATTTAAAAACAAGAGGGCCATGATGGCCCTGGGTCGCTCACCTTAGTAGAGTGCCTTAAAGGTTTTTCTTTAATTTGACCACGTGACCTAGTTTTTGACCACAGGTGACCCAATTTCAAACTCATATTTCATGAAGACAAACATTCTGACCAATTTTCAAGTCAATTGAGCAAAAATGTGGCCTCGAGTGCCCTACAGATATTTCTTTAATTTGACCTAGTGACCTAGATTATGACCCAGGTGACCCAAATTTGAACTGGTCTTTTACTATATCAAAAGAAACATTTTAAGCAATTTTCAAATCAAATGAATAATAAATGTGGCCTCTACAGTGCCCACTAGCTATTTCTTTAATTTGACCAAGTGACCTGGGCCAGTTTTGACCCAAGCAGCATCCTTGGAACAAACTTGGTAGAAGTCCACTAGGAGATGCTACATACCAAATATCAAAGCTCTATGCCTTCCCATTTAAGAGAAAAAAAATTGAAGTTTTCCTTCTTTGTTCCTATGTTTGAACTTGTGACCCCCGGGTCAGGGCCAATTTTGACCCCAAGGGTATCATATGAACAAACTTAGTAGAGGTCTACTAGGCGATGCTACATACCAAATATCAAAGCTCTACGCCTTCCAGTTTCAGAGAAGATGATTTTTAAAGTTTTCCTTCTCTTTTCCTATGTTCGAACTTGTGACCCCCGGGACAGGGCCAACTTTTGCCCCAAGGGCATCATATGCACAGACTTGGTAGAGATCCACTAGAAGATGCTACATACCAAATATCAAAGCTCCATGCCTTCCTGTTTCAGAGAAGAAGATTTTTAAAGTTTTCCTTCTTTGTTCCTATGTTGGAAATTGTGACCCCCGGGGCGGGCCAGTTTTGACCCCAGCGGCATCATATGAACAAACTTGGTAGAGGTCCACTAGGCGATGCTACATACCAAATATCAAAGCTCTACGCCTTCCAGTTTCAGAGAAGATGATTTTTAAAGTTTTACCTCTTTGTTCCTATGTTCGAACTTGTGACCCCTGGGGCAGGGCCAGTTTTGACCCCAGGGGCATCATATGAACAAACTTGGTAGAGGTCCACTAGGAGATAACTCATGCCAAATATCAAAGCTCTATGCCTTCCAGTTTTAGAGAAGAAGATTTTTTAAGTTTTCCTTCTTTGTTCCTATTTTGGAAATTGTGACCCCCGGGGCGGGACCAGTTTTGACCCCAGGGGCATCATATGCACGAACTTGGTAGAGGTCCACTAGGAGATGCTACATACCTAATATCAAAGCTCTACGCCTTCAAGTTTCAGAGAAGATTTTTAAAGTTTTCCTTCTTTGTTACTATGCTCAAACTTGTGACCCCCGGGGCGGGGCCAGTTTTGACCCCAGGGGCATCATATGAACAAACTTGGTAGAGGTCCACTAGGCAATGCTACATACCAAATATCAAAGCTCTACGCCTTCCAGTTTCAGAGAAGATGATTTTTAAAGTTTCCCTTCTTTGTTCCTATGTTCGAACTTGTGACCCCTGGGGCAGGGCCAGTTTTGACCCCAAGGGCATCATATGAACAAACTTGGTAGAGGTCCACTAGGAGATGCTCCATGCCAAATATCAAAGCTCTATGCCTTCTACTTTTAGAGAAGAAGACTTTTAAAGTTTTCCTTCTTTGTTCCTATGTTGGAAATTGTGACCCCCCGGGGCGGGGCCAGTTTTGACCCCAGGGGCATCATATGAACAAACTTGGTAGAGGTCCACTAGGAGATGCTACATGCCAAATATCAAAGCTCTACGCCTTCAAGTTTTAGAGAAGAAGATTTTTAAAGTTTTCCTTCTTTGTGACTATGCTCAAACTTGTGACCCCCGGGGCGGGGCCAGTTTTGACCCCAGGGGCATCAAATGAACAAAATTGGTAGAGGTCTACTAGGAGATGCTACATACCAAATATCAAAGCTCTGCGCCTTCTAGTTTCAGAGAAGAAGATTTCCAAAGATTTTGCTTTTTTTTCCTTTTTGTTGCCATGGCAATCAGAGTAGTGAGTGGAATTCAATTCTTTGAACAATTTTGGTATAGCTTCACCCAAGGAACATCCCTGCCAAGTTTCATCAAGATTGGCCCAGTGTTTTAGGAGAAGAAGATGTTTAAAGAAATTGTTGACGGACGACGGACGACAGACGACGGACGACGGACATAGGGCGATCACAATAGCTCACCTTTAGCACGTTGTGCTAAGGTGAGCTAAAAATAGTTCATTCTTTTTCTGTCAACTCTATTTCAACGAGTGTAAATCATCGGTTTCACTCATTGCCTATTATACGAGGTGCAAGGTGCAAGACTTTTTTAAAGCATGAAAAAGTCATTGTGCTCCAACACCCTCGGTTTTCATCTGACCTTGCCCCTCGTTTCTAGAGCTAAATAAATACCTTTTAGGTTGAAAGTTTGTTCAGCGCAAACACCTCAGGTCTGCACTATTCCTGTGTCTTCATAGTATACCTAAAAAGACTATGAAAATGCCTTCAGAGATTGGATCCGGAGACTGAAACATTTTTTATATATGTTTGAGGTGAATACTTTGAGAGAACAAAATAAAAATTTCTGTGGAGAATCAGATTTTAGGTGCTCAAATGCATTCATATTTGAACACTCCTCGTACTGACACAACTTTATTTCCAAGTCATTGATTACTTTTCCCACACGTATAAGCGGTGAGAGACGAAAAATCGCCGGAAAGAAAGTTTGCCTCAATAGGGCATCACACTCACAACTACCAGGTCACAAGTCAGATACGCTAACCACTGAGCTACTAGGGCGACCAATTTTGGATTGTATTTACATTCAGTTCAAGGGCATAATTATTTAAACTCATTGCATAAAGCAGATTTTGGTCAACTTGTAGATAAAAGAGTTAAGGCTAAAATACTAAAAGACTTCAGAAAGGACCCCAAACCTTCTTCCAATTCAAGCAGAAGGTTCAACCCATCTCTTTCTGACATCCAGGGGCATATTGCGGCAGCGCTGAAGTCTAAAAAGTATGAACATTTATTTATAACATTTGCCAAATTAGAAAAAGATCAAAGAAAGAACATCTTCATCATATCCCAAAATTTTCCAGACAGTAATGAACTCTCTTTTTATTAGATTGAAATTTGACATGTATAAGCAATGAAGTAAAAGGAGGGGCATAACTGTTTCAAAAATTTGATGGTTACCTGCTCCTATTGTATGGGTTCCCCTTTCGATAGTCAGCAACTAGTTCATACCTTCAGTTATAACAGAAATAAAGTGTCAAAATTTTTACAGCACAAAGACACAGATGATAAATATGGTGCCAGGGCCTTGACAATAACTAGACATTATCTTTGAAAGCAACTGAGCTAAAAACTGTCTAAACAATATCTGACCTTTTAATGCTAGCATACTAGCCTGTTTTCCATTTTTGTATACATTGAAGGCTTTCAAGGGATTGGTTAAAACAGGACTTTTACTTCTTAGTAAGGCATTCATATTTTGCTAATCCTCTATGATTGACTGCCAAATGGGGTGAAATACATGTACAGTACAACTACAGTGCCTAGAAGTTTGGAAAGTTTTGATAGTACAAAAAGCTTGAACAAAGACCGGTAACGGTAGATTCTGTATACGTGAAATTTTGCATAAATCATATATTTCTCATTGATGGCATAGTCTTTATATCATTCATATTATCTGGCTTGAGTCTGGAAATACTTGTTCAATATGTATTTTTTTTTTAAATTTGGCTCAAACTGTAGTCCTGTCAAACAAGTTTTTACATACTTTATGAAATATGAAAAGTCAAATCAAGCATGCAGTGAGTTGTCAAATTTCACATGTATAGTGGTTCACATGTATAGTGGTATTACCAAACAGGTGTTCTTCAAGCATTGTCCCTGTCAAATGTGCACTATTGAATCTGCATAGATAATAATTATACAGGTTCAGCGATGACGATTTGAAAAATCTGCAGACCCTGGTCAATACATGGAGAGAGCAATCACCAAATGACAACTGTTTACTGAGAAGTACATGGTAAGGCATGTTTCGGTTGTAAAGTTGGTAATGATGCGTGTCTACTGGTGTAAAGATTGTAGAAAGCATAGGTGGTTGTGTTGGCCGTTATCATAAAAGTGAAATACAGTAAAACCTCACCATTAAGAACGTTGTGGTTCTTTTACCACTTGGTATTAATAACGACTTCATGTGGTGTGAAGTAATGGTCGCCAGTCAGGTGTCATTTTAGACGGTCTCCTTTAATTGGTTGTAAATTTGCTGGTAGTTTGGAAAAGCAGGTGCCTGTTTTTACTGGAGGCAAATCAAAACATGGATCCATGGAAAGCGATATTTGACCAATCAGGTAATCGCTTTTATTTGGCCCGATGTGCAGCCTTGCTGTCTGCTATTTCGGCTCACAAACAAGCGACTGTTAATGTTGGAGAAGTGCGATATTATTTGTGTTTACAACGCTTGAATTTTATAAAAAATCTTAAAAGATGTGGTTTGCGATGGTGTACGGACTACGCGAGATATACGAAGAGATTACAAGTTTGCATTATGATTATGACTGACAATGGGACATGAGTAAAGAGTTTCGATCAACGCCATATTACGCAATGGATTAATTAATGTTAGTTTTTTTCCCTCTGAAGCTCTCTGAAAACAAGAGGGCCATGATGGCCCTGTATCGCTCCACTGGTTTATAAATATAAACCATAAAAACTAAACATTTCAATTCTGAGCCAAATGGTTTCAAAATGAAGACTTACAAAGTTTTCTCTGTAAAAGCCCATGTGAAAGTTGAGACCCGCAAGGCAAAGCCATTTTTGATCCCAAAGCTATAATTACTTGAACCCTGGTAGAGGTCCACAAGATAAAGCCACATGCCAAAATAATACAAGTCTATGCTGTATGGTTATAAATAAGGTGATTTTCAAGTTTTGTCCATATGAAGCCTCTGTAAAACTTAAGACCCCTGATGCAAGGCTAATTTAAAAAAAAAAAAATCAACACTGGAAGATTTCTTAAGTTGTCACTATGTAAGCCCATGTAAAACTTGTGACCCCTGCAGCGGGCCTGATTTTGACCCCAGGGCTAAAATTTTGGCCTGCTTGGTAGAGGCCCACTAGATATAGCAACATGCGATATTTGGTAGCTCTAGGCCTTATGGCTAGGTACAGGAAGATTTTTAAAGTTTTCTCTACATGAGCCTATGTAAAACTTGTGACTCCTGGGGCAGAGCCAATTTTGACCCCAGGGCTATAATTTGAAGAAACTTGGTAGAGGTCTACTACATAAAGCTACATGCCAAATTTGGTAGCCCTATGCCATACGGTTTCAGACAAGAAGATTTTTAAATATTTCCAATATTTTTCAGTTTTGTTGCCATGGCAACCAGAGTTTTTGAAGGAATCAAATTCTTTCAAGAAATTCTCATGGCAGGATCATTTCTGTGAAGTTTCATGAAAATTGGATGGGTAGTTTCAGAGAAGAAGATGTTTGAAATAAAAGTTAACGCACGGACGGACGCACGGACGCACGACGGGCACAGGGCCATGACATAAGCCCGCTGGCCTTCGACCAGTGGAGCTAAAAACATAAATTGTTTTACAGTGGAAAACATAGGTAAAATATATGAAATACTAATAAAGAGGAAGTACGTTCACTGAAATAGCTAACCTTGTTTAATAACTCTGCACATCCCAAAAGGGGCACGTGTCATCAATGTTGCCATGTGACGTTAACATTAACCCTTGGTGGCTGAAGAATGCTGAATGTGTAGATACAGATCAGAGTGAAAAAAAAGGCAGTTTATTCTTGGATTCAAACCAACTGCTACTTAAATTGAGTACATTTACGTGCATTCTTTACTGAAGGTACATGTAGATTTCAATTATGAAACAGACTAAGTTCTGTTTTGTACAGTTTTGGAATTTATTTATTTATTTATTTATTTATTTATTTTTTACAATATTACCATTTATTCTCCCAGTGATGTTATATCAAACATGGGGCTATTATGACATTAATCAATTTTAACAGTTTAGTAAAACATGCCAATGATTATCACATAAACAGAAAAAAGATAACGGTTAATCTCTGAGAAGCGGAGAGAGGGAAATTTCAAGAAAGGAAGAAAAAGAAAGGAACATAACTTAGGAAATAAAGGGATGACTGTTCAACAGTTCCTAAGAAAAGACTAAATGTAGAATCAGCTTTTGACTTCACCATATTTAGGTGGATTAGCACATCTGCCATTTCAAAGTGTATGTCGGTAAACTGTTAACTAATAGGATGTGTGTTTGATTGCCGCTATAATCCACTCGACCACCTGTTGTCTTCAGTATATCACAAGATTAAACAAACTACCGCCAATGATATTAACAAGTTTGTTAACTAACAGCACACTTTACACATTTTAAAATCACCAGGGAACCACTTTCCCTTAACTTGAAATTTAAACATTTCTTAGACTTCCACCTCTCTGTTGAATGAGACAAACTATAAATATTTCAAAATGCTTGTAATTTAGTGTAACTTATCGAATACGATGTCGAGACAACCTAACAAGCCTTACAAAAATATTAATATATCTTTAATTCTGTTATTTTTAAAGCAAAACTGAGGTTTATGAGGTGTTTCATTCTTTCTCGTAGAAGTTCAAAACTTTGATGGCACGGGTATAACATTGTCCGTAGCCCCTGAGATTCACACTTTTTGTACAAATCCTTGTGTACACAAGTTCAAGCATATATTTCTTACCGAGAATCCATCATAGGCAGAAACATATGAAAAGGAATATTTTTCCGGAATTTAATCGATAGAAACATTCATGACAGCACGATTTAAGTAGGCTTTCTGCTACACTTTACATGTATATGTATTTACTGCGGTTGTTTGTGAGCCCTTCGCGACGGAAACCAAGGAAGTCGGTTTATCTCATCGCCGCGGACCCATGTATTGAAATAAAGAACACAAAGTTTGGTTCTGGAAAAAAAATGATCATAATAGCGATGTGCCTGAATTACCAAGAGGTCATTAGGTGATATTTTACTGTACTTTCGGAAACGGTGTATCAGTGCATTAGCCCTGAAATTTGTCTATAAGTAAATGTCGGGTTAAAGACATATGTACATGTAGCAGTAATGAGGAGATGAATTTCTCTTGATTTATATTGATTCTGAGAGGAGACACTTTGTAAGAAAAAAGTTCAGCAGCAATGATTGATTTCAGTAGGTGTAAGAATGAGGGGTAAGGTGAGAATATGACAGATATACTGTGAACTGATGAAAGAAAAGAAAACTTGTGCATTTAGATTAAGTAACATAAAGTATATTAAAAGATTAAAATAGTTTGATTATGATGTTTTATGAAAAGTTCATTTGTACACACATGTGTAAGAGGGGTATGAAAATACAAATTTTGCATGTAGCTCCATCAAGTGGACCTCTACCAAGATTGACCCAACAATAGCCCTTGGGTCAAAATTTACCCTGCCCCGGGGTCAGAAAATATTACAATGGCCTGTAAAGTAAAAACAAAGATAATCCCCTGGGGCCTGTTCCATGAAAAAAACTTAAGTCTCGTATTTTACTCAAGTAATGGTCCCAGGTTTTGACTTACATTGAGTTCGTTATTTGAGACGCATTTAAGTTACATTGTCAGACTGTAGTAACATTCTCAAATCCTGAGTTGACACTACTTTTCAGACTCATATGAGCAAAATACATGGCCTTAAGTCAATTATCAGGATTGCCCTGCACTTGGGGGTCACAAGGTTTGCACATGCTTTTATAGTGAAAGCCCAAAAGAACCTTTTTGTTCCTAACCAAAAGCTGCCAAATTTTGCAGGCAGCTTCTTTTAGGGGATTACTACTAAGTTTATTCAAAGGGCTTTACATTATGGAAAATTAAGTATTTTCTATTTTATAACCATTTAGCTTAAACCTGTTCTATTTGGTATGTAATTTTATGTAGTAGACCCTACTAGGAGGTCAAAATTTGCTCTACCCCAATGGTTATATAGCTTTATTTGCTTTTATAGAGAAAGCTTAGAATTTGTAACAGTTCATTCACATTTGGTATGGAGTATGAAAAGACCTGCTTAGAGATGGCCACTAAGACAGGTTTAACCGCTTATATTCTTGTTTGGTGAGCATTGAACATGAGAAAGTTAAGAGAATTTTTGACTGCCAACTGTTATAAAGTTTGAATATTTCAGCTCAACAAGGGGTGAGGATCAGCAATTGTTTATATTTGTACATCAAACGAAGTTTCAAAGGAGAATGTTACAGAAGTATGGCAAAGAAATAGTGCTGATGGACTCAACGTATAATACATCAAAGTATAGTTTACCCTCGTTCTTCTGGGCTGTCTTGTCCAATTGTGGATACTTTGTTGTTGCCACATTTATTGTAAAGGCCCACTAATTCATAAATGTACCAACTGGGGGTCAAATTGCACAAAAATTTAATTCATACCATTTAAATATACGGACATTATTATGAATATGATAATATATTACAGTGCAAGTTCCAGTTGCTGGCTGACAAATGTACTGTAAAACTAGAACAAAAGATGTCAACTTTTGTGGGACTTGTGATAAGACTATCTCAGTTTTGGTTTTCTCGAGCAGTTTCTGGTCATATTATCAGTATAGCTGACATGAGTGTTCAGGTCATATCAAATTTATAAACTTGTTCTATAATACAAGCTAAACACTTGACAAGCCTCATTTTTATTTTTATCTTGTTTGAAATAAGCAGTTTAATAAAATCTATACAACATAAACATTTTTTAAGATCCAATATTTCTGTATTGGTTGAACATTAATGAAACTACCCAATTCCTTTTTACTTTATAGATGGGAAAAGCAATTGAAAGAGCAACATCTATTGTTTCTGGACGGTCTTGGTATGTATCCATAAGTATCACATTATCATAGAATCTAATTTGAACCTGTTTCTTTCGGAAGGGGCTGTGGGGGGGGGGGGCGCCTACAAATGTTTTCATAAAATGGAAATGCTAAATTGTTTCTTATCTTTCTAAGGTTTGTGACATGATATGCATCGTGTAGTAGTGGGATGATTTTTCTGTTAAACATCAAGACCATTTCCTTGTAATGTTTTATGTAAAAACCGCGCACGTGTGTGGGTGTCGGGGTTATTACAAACCCATGATCAGAGTATAACCAGAAGGTACTAGGCTTAGTTAGTAAGTTCAATACTGTTGAGCACATTATCACTACCTGAGTGACAAAATGGATAAATCGAGATTCCTGCAACTTTTTGACACATTTTCCTTTATCATTTATCTGAGAACCTAAACTATTACCGTATTGGCTAATTTTATACCAGTAACATGTAAAAGTATTTACAAATCTCTTAGCGAGATAGAAACATTTTGTAGATTAAACAATTTGAATTTTTATTTATACAAAACAGAGCAATTTTATCTATTGCCACAATGTTTTCCAGAATGGTAAACTGGGATGGGGATGTGTAAACAATTGCATTTATGTGCAAGTATTAAACCTTTGACCTCTAAAGTGACAATTACAGTTTCAGTCAGGAATAAGGATTTAATATCAAAGCTGAAAGTCCGTTTCTGGCAAGAATATCTCACAAAATACCAGAGCCTGTATGAAGATCCAAGATAGAAACTGTATGATATAATTATCACCTTTGTTGACATTTATTGAGGATCCTTTTTGTGTGAAAACTTTCCTGCCAACAAAGTCTATTCTCAGTTTCACCTTCTTACATAGAAACCTAAAACATGGTAGATGAAATAATTTTTGCAATGACTTAAAGATGAAAGAAATACAAAAAGAGGGGAGAAAGATATTACAAAAGAAAAGCAATTATCGTTTTTCTGTTTCAAATCAGGTAAAGATTTATACTTTCTCCCAAGCACTTCTACTTTGCGGGGTGACTAAAACTCAATATAATTTTGAAATTGTGCAATAAAGTCAATTCTAGAATTGTGCAAATTTCTGTTCTGGGAAGACCACACACACCACCACTATTCCACACACACATATATATTTAAAATTCACACACAGAGAAAAAGAGAGACAGAGACACGCATATATGAAAAATTGGATTTTTCTCACCTTTACAAGAACAAGTTTAACATAGTTGTATTTGCTGGAATAATCATCTTCTTACCATAGTTACATTTTTTCAATACTTTAAGTCACAATATTATAGAAGCACGTATCTGGAAAAAAATTGTTTCATTTTAATGTATATAATGCCTGGGAACTTACAAGTTTCTTGATCAATTCTGTAATCTCTGATATAAATGAATGATAAACCAGTTTTTTTTTTTTTTTTTTTTTTTTTTTTTTTTCCTATTACAACATTGCAGTAGAAAAGAGTAGGTAAGGAAACATAATTGCTTTCGAGAGGGACGACGGGCCACCAGTCGCGGCAATGGCTACTCTGTATTCAGTTTTAGGGTAACATTTTATTTTAATCTGATTAAATTCACCTTCACAGTATGTCACTCCGTTAACATGGATCTAATAACATTAAAGGACACCTTCACTGACATTGCATTTTCCAATTCAGTCAGTTTATAGATGTCAAATCAACAATCGAAAAATCGCACATGGAGAACATGCTCCTTCAATGGCCTCTTAACCATTGTTTGTATCTACATGTCCTTTACAGCTGATTAATAAGAGAAAAAAATTATATTTAAGAAGAACTGTTTGTAATGACACCCACACAGTGTATCAGTATAGTAAATGTCACATTAAAGGTTTTGGCATTCCTGATTCAGAACAGTACATCACTTTCGTGATTCTGTGAGTAGTAATTCGATAGGTAAAATAAATGATGTTAAGAGCATCGAAGTTTAAACTCAATGTCAGACACAACTACAGTGGTTCATGGATGTGATTTCCGTCAGATTGCATTTAATTTCTGGGATCGGCCTAACTATCTATATTTTCTTGTGCCCTTCACAAATTTTTTAGCTGGGCCTTTTTCAAAGAAAACTTCGATATATTGTTGAAGCCTTGGCTTGATCTGCGTTGTTGTCATGCAAAAACTTTTACATTTATGATATCTCTGTTTTTACTGAAGACATTTACTTCATACCCAGGCAAGCTGTTAACTATCAAAAGGGGAACTTATACAACAGGGGCGGCAAACCATCAAAGTATTCATGACACAGTTATGCCCCTTTTTGACTTAGAATTTTCTAAAAAAAACAGTGACATTTTATAATATTTCTGTTATTACTGAAGATATCCACTTCAAACCTGAACAAGTCAACTATCAAAAGGGGAACTTATAAAACAAGGGCAGTTAACCATCGGAGTATTTTGACAGTTCTGCCCCCTTTTCAACTTAGAGTTTTACTGAAAAGTAAGCAACTGCAGCCTAACGCTGACACCCACATACAGTTCTCTTTTCTTCTATCTTTTCAAAATCATGATCTTATAATCTACAGAATATATCTCATCTTGTTGAAAACTTACAATTACAGGCAGTGGACTGTGTCAGGTTCTACCCCCAAAAAACTTTCATACACACTTAGCAAAGGTATGCACATTATACATTTTTAGCTGTTTTTGTTTGCCGTTTTCAAAATTTCAGTTATATGGCAGCACTAAGTACACATATCCATTATTTCCCAAAGTTTGTCTTACCAGTATTTCGCACACTATTCTTTCCAAGCCACTCTCTGCTTTGCAACATAACCGATGTTGGAATAATGATCGGCTTTCATAAAGGACAGAATCCTACTAAAGAATGAAATTCTGAAGTAATTGCCTATTGTCAATATTCTGATTTTTATGCCCCTACCATGAAATTGGCAGGTGGGGCATATAGTGAAACCCTCTGGTAATAAAAGCCTTGTATAGGCCCTAACTCTTTAACCAGTGGAGTCATTTTAATGGTAAGAACATGAAATAAGGGTGTCACGATATACGAGGAGAACTCGGAATTGGGTGTTGGAGTTATCTTGCTCATTTATAATTTGGATCTCTATTAACAGCAATGCATGCAGGAGTCTGTATTCTTCCGATGATTTTCTGATTCTTTGCTGAAAATTACTTCTAGAAAACACGCTAAATTGAGTTTTTCATACCTATGCTTCGAGAGTTATTATCTTTGCAGACAACTGCTCTTATTATATCCCTGCAATAAAATGGTACATGGGCAGATAGTGTTATCCCCGTCTCTGTGTGTGTGCATTATTGGATTTAAAAAAAAAAAAAAAAAATGGCACAACTGATTGCCACGAACAGACATGTTGCAGGCAAAATAGTGTTGCCAGCTCAAAGATCGAGGTCACAATGCTTGGTGAAACTTTTTGCATACACAGTGTATAAAATGGTTTTTGTCAATATGTGTGGCTATAGGTCCTTATTTCAGTTTGGAATTACACCGTGGTTGTGACCTTTGTCATGTGGTGGGAGCATCCATGTAAGCCACACATTTCTGGTTCAGTTTTTCGATTATTTTCTGTATAAAGCTGGACTTTGGATAATATGAATATTTAGACAGACAATGACTGAAAATAAGTAGTGGGAGGACTGAAAATAAGAATGGGAGGACAATCATTTGATTACATGGACATAATCTATTTTTAATGTCATTACCATATTACAGGAACTATACACTATAGGAACTATACACAGATTGTAAATAGAATATATGACAGTCTAACAAATGTCATTACATTTCATTATCAGATGATACTTTAGCCATGCAGATGGCTTGCAGGTATTGAAACCACAAGATTTCTATGCTTGAAAATATGGTATTCATATGTATTGGATTTTGTAACATGTGGCATATAACTTTGAGAGGACCCCAAAATCGTACTCTGTTAGAAAGATGCACAAGATATCAATTAAGCGTTTTGTCCTGCTCATTCAAGCATATTTGTGCTTTTCGTTTCAAATATAGGGGAGCATATACATGGGATTAAAGTTTGAAGGGGTTTTTTGATAAGAAATTGGCGAGTCTATTTCAGAAAGACAAGTACTGTATTAAGAGTTTTTTCTATGGTTAGTTTGAGATGTTACAGACACGCTTCTTTCAAAGAGCACTTTAACAATATATACACTGAGTGAAAGATTTTACATCATTCCTTTTGATTGTCTACTCATAGAAATTAAGTATTTCGTTAGGCAACCATTCTATATTTGGAAAACTCAAGCTGTAACACATTACATCAGTAATCAAATAAATCGAATGAAATTATGAATTGAGTGAAATAATTTACAGGAATTGTTTCTTTCTTGGTTTAGTGTTAGAATTTAAGCATTATGTTATGTGTACATTGCATAATGAGACATTGCAAACTATTTCATATTGCACCGGTAGATACTGTACAGTTGAATGTTCTATCTAAAAAAATTTATCTTCTGTCATTTTTAAATGTATACTGGCTAAAAAAACTGAAGAGCTTATGTAATTGTTTATGTCTTTCTGTCTGTAAGCCTTTTTATACGCTCTGAATTCTGCATTTGTGGTCCAACTGTCTTGAAAACTGCAGGGATTGCTTATCACAATAAGTATAAGGCCTTTTCAAAGTTACCATATTTCAAAAATTCGACAATATATAAGCCAGCAACCATTAGTAGAGCAATTCAGATCTGAAAGAGCCTCTTGTTTTTATTTCTTACTGTCATCGATTCAATATGCCATTGACCTATTAACTCATCATTGTCTTGGTGCTTTTTTCTCTACCAAACGACACAATTACTGCACTTGTCCAAATTAAAAGCAGACACACAAGTTGAATATGGCTCGATTGATAGGAATTGGTGTTAAAGGGCAGAAAACATTGTTGAAAATAATAAATTACCGGTTACCAGTATTTCTCTTTCTTCCCAACTCTTTTAAAAAGCTTTGTTTCTTAAGGCTGGTAAAACTCATAAATGTTTGATGAAGGGCTAATTTAGGTGTAGTAAATACTGTTACGACTAAAACATAATTTTCAAAGTCGATATATGCTGTAGAGCAATTGCACAACTTTAACTCTTTATCATACAACAAATTTTTAGATGCTTCTATTTAAAGCAGTTGCAGTCAAAAAATAAAATAGGACTACACCAATGGGATTTGTCTTTAATAAGGTAGAAAACATTGTGGGAAAAGAAGATAAGAATGGTTGACAGCATTTTCTTCTTTCCAACTGAAATTTCAATAACTTCTTCAGAATCTCAAAGACAAGGATAAAAGGTTAAATTTAAGCGAAAATTTAGCAGGTTGTTAAACTCAATCTTTTAAGAAAATCTAATTATAATCTCCTCAAATAGCTTAACCCTTTACCACGCCATCCCCAGTTTTTGCAAAACTGATAAAAGCTTTTGAAAAATGCTGGTAATTAGCATGTGTTTCCTTTTTACCACAAAGTTTTCTACCCTTCAAAAGACAAGCTTCAATTCTTGAGACACATTCAATTTGTTGTCTGAAAATGCTTTAGATTTGGACATGTCTAAAATATAGTTGTTTGGTAAAGAGGATAGCTTGTAAATAATTTCAGAAAGGAAATGAACAGCAAATAGAAATTTCTTCCAATGTATTAGTATTGATACTCACATCCTAAATTTAGTAAAAGTAAACTATATTAGAGTGATTCTTTTTTCTTTTAATATTATGGCAATATTGGCACAGCTGTGATAATAACATAAATAAAAACTACATTGAAAATTAGCTTCTTTTTCCAGTCTTACAGAGAGATATGTAGAGGAGGTTTTGTTAAAAGAGGGAATGGTGGCAATCTTGGAAGGAGTCACTGGCCAGAACCATTCCATTTGTGATAAGGAAATGAGTGGAGTCTTACAGAAATCTGGCAATCAAGCACTTTGGGATGGAATCAGACTGAGGAATATTTTCCATGTCTATGAATTATTTGACATTTTACACTTAATATGACCATTTTCAAGTGCAAGATAGTATTTGTATAGGTCATAATTTTAGGCTATAGACAAACACTGACTGCTTTATTCAATGTCAGTTAAAGTTGCATCTTCATTTAAGTTGCATGAAACGCAAAGCCTGAGCTTTGTTAATTAATGTTAGTTAAAGTTGCATTTTCATTTATGTTGCATGAAACGCAAAGCCTGAGCATATATTTAGGCTAAAATAACCTTGTTTTTCTTTGTGGAGAGAGGCCTATTCATTTTATGTCTTTTCTTCACTATATGGGAAAAGCGGAAGTCCTAAAGATTCATCAACATATAGGTTGGTAATAAAGTTCATTGGCATTCCTTGGATATTTTCATTACGCAAAGCATCGGACTCTGCTGTCTGCCAGTTGCTGTTGCAGTAAGGCGTCGGTTGCGGAGATGTTGCATGATGATGTGCCGATCGTCGGCAGCAGTCGTCACACGTGGCCGACCACTCCGAGGACGGTCGCGAACGTTTCCTGTAGCCCGGAATCGTCTCCGTAAACGCTCTATCGCCTTACGAGTACAATCAAACAGCCGGGATACTGCAGTTACTGACGTACCTGCATTCTGGTTTCGTTGATCATTATTTAATCTTGGCGGTTTTTTTTTTTTTTTTTTCGACTTGCTTTTGCGTGATTTTATTCAATTGTGACTTATTACCGGTCAGTCGGTGCGGTCAGATTCTTCCACCGGATATCGACCCGTGCCGCACGAGGCGCACGTGCAAATTCACTAAATCGAGTCTATCGCCGAACAGCATGGTTTACTACTGACCAAACTTTGGTCAACAGGTGCTCCAACGATTACCTGTACATTGCTTATAATTTATATTTGTGATAAAACAATATTAAATGAAATATTAAGGTTTAAAAAGTGGGTACTTTCTTATTTGGCTGAGTATAGAAAAAAAAAAAAAATACTACTATGGTACTTCAACTATTCTTTTCATCTTCCCCCCCCCCCTTTCCCTTTTTTTTTTCACGACATTGTATCTTCATAAGTTAAACAGTAAAAGTGGGAGCTTATTCGATTAAAACTTTTTACCATATGGCCAAATTAGGAGTCGTCCAAATCCAAAGAATGTGAGGCCGACAGATTAAATATGGGTGAAATGGAGGAGATTGGCTTTGAAAAAGTAGAAAGTAATGTGTGAAAATATGAAAACGCTAGTTACAAACATTTCCTTTTTTCCAATATTTTTTAACGCCTTCTTTCTCAGGTTCGTAAACACTCGGGATTGTTCACTGTGGGGTTTATAAGCTTCTCAACTAAACTTACAACACCATATGCATATGACAATTTCCACCGTTTCGCCCACATTCTTTGGGTATTGACGAGTCCTAATTTGGCCATTTAGAAAATTCAGATCTCAAATAAAAAATCGAACCTTCTTTGTTGCGACTTTAGCGATGTTCATATAGACGAATAACTGTGATAGAGTCTAGATCGTGAACATAAGAAAAGTAGCTTGAGCTGAAATTTTAAACCTTCCATTCCAAGATATTTATATTCCATCTAGATATAAAAGAAACGTGTCATATTATTTTTCATGAAAAATAGATGAAGGGTTAACTCGGTGCTCCTTTGATCTCGGTATCGCACAGCCGAGTGGCAGGCCTTAGAGCTGTAATGTGGTTGATTGATTCATACAATTTAACGCACACTTGTCACTTTAAACTGTTACTTCTTAGCAGTTCTTGATCTTAATCCACTCTTATATTGATTATTTGTGGATAGGATTTGGAATTATACATAGGTCACAGAGGTATGTTCGTTCTTTTTTTCCGTACTAAATTCAATGTAGATCTAGATCTATTCGATTATGATCCCCTATAGAGATTCTCGAAAATGCCCGGATGTCAGACGTTGCCCATATAATAATTTCTCTGGTTTTGGCGGCGATATGAATCTGAAGTAGTTGAGTGAAATATCAATGAAATCTTCGATTATTCCGAGGGTTGACACTTAAGAGTTATTCATTCACATCTATCAAATCCAATTACACCGCGCTTGAACTACGTCTGGAAGACGGCCATGATAATCGTACATCATGTTCAAATACAATTTTGACGCGCAAATAACAATTTGCTGTCGAATGCAGCTTCTTTTTTTACAGTATCAAATAGCCCATTACGGGTAGCGTCCACCGAGTTGGGCGTTGCTATGGCATTACTAAGCGGAAATATAATCCGTGGTATTCCGAATTCGCCGGATATGACGTAGGGCAAGAATCACGAATGCTTGGTGAAAATGTAAATGGAAGACTACGGTAGGTAATCAGGGAAACTCCAAAAAGAGTCAATGGAATTTTGTTCCCTTACCATATGCGCGGATCAGCCATTTTTCTTAGGGGTGGTCCTACCTAACCCCTATTATGAAAACATACCTATTTAACCATGAATTTGTCGATCCCTGGTAAGTCAGAGAGTAACGCATTGGCTGGTAATGCTTAGGTCGAGAGTTCGATTCCTGGCCCATCTAACATCCTCTTCCACATTTGACAAAAAATAAAATTATTATGTTTTCATGAAGTTTGTGGCGAAATACTGGCTTGGTTTTTCCACAGACGTATTGCTTATTGCCATTTTCCGCTTGCTATTTCTAGCGGCAATTTATGTAACCTGCATTAATATTTATCTTGTACAGGATAGTGATGGGTCATAGCAGACAGGTCTATCTTCGAAGAATATTACCTGCGCAGACAACGATAATACCAGTAGTTCGTCTGTGTTCGTAAAATTAATTTCTTTTTCTTAAAGTAAAGAATTCCTAAACAGTTTTAGAAATTTCCAGGGGGATCCAGATGCCCGGACTCCTGCTCTGAATCCGCCCTGAGCTGTTGTGCAGAAAAAAGAAATATCTAGAATTCATAAAATTCGAATTCTCTGTCATAGGAGATACCGATTCATGTTTTCATGCGGGTAGGACGATTAAGTGAATTCACTAGAATCACCATATTAATTAGTGAACTCACCATTTCGTTGATATTTAACAAATTAAATTACACTAAATATATTAAATCCGACTTTAAAGTCTTAGTTTTTAAAGGTTTAGAACAATTTTAAGCAGAAAGAGACCGAAAATTCAATCGAATCGTAAGTTTTTTACTGAAAGTTGAAATCACTTGTAACCTCAGACAACAAAGTCACCTAACAGAATGGTGAAATCACCACTTAATTGAGCTCAGATCAGCGTTTTTTTTTTTTTTTTTTTTGTTCGAAAACAATCATGTAGGGGTCAAGTGATTTACTTTTGTATGAAATTTAAGAGTTAAAATCCAGAAATTATCTCGGTTTCGTGCATATTTGTTATCATAGTGCGTCAACTCAAAATTTTGAAAAATATATAGAAATATAGGACATTTCAGAGCAAAAATATAGGACAAACCTAGGACATTACAAATGGCCTCCACCATCCCCAAAGCCATCGCCTTACCACCTTTCTATTGTTAATTGTCAATATAACTATTGTATTTAAACATACAATAAATATGCATGTAGTTACGTAGCAACAAAACAGAACAAAATGATCATGATTTGACAATGCGAAGTTTAAATATGGCTTCAACAGCTCTCTATCAGAAATGCCTGTGGCAGATAATTATCGGCATTAACTCAAACTACATGTACATGTAACATTGAATAGTAAAACATTCCTTTCTCTCATGAAAATATGGAAAATATCAGCTGGACTTTGATCATAACTTATGGCTACTAGATTTCTGTGGTCTTTTTGGTGATTTGTCAGTAAGTTTTCTGTAATGTAGTGCACATTTTGAAATAGACTGTAGCCTGAGTTACAGCTATTGATAAGGACTATGTATACATCCATCTTAATACCTGGACAGTTCCTGATTCCTCAGTCTGTATATTGGAAAGCTGATAGTACACTTCGTTGATTAAACTTGTTAGATTAGAACTGCACATTTGTGTTATACTTTGATCACCATACTCACTTGAGTTATCCATCAACAACAAAACGTTACATGGTGTCAGAATTTTAACTTTGGACTATATATCACAGAATTATTCTTAAAAAATGCAAAATGGAAACTAGCTGGAATTAAACCTCCTGAAATGGATTGGAACCACTCAAATCTGCCCGAGGCATGGGAAAAATTTCAGAGACATGTAAACCTGATCTTTAGTGGACCATTTAAGGAGAAATCAGCTGAGGAGAAAATATCCTATCTGTTGTTGTGGATTAGTGATAGAGGACGAGATGTTCATGCAACATGGACATTAACAAACGACGAGAAAAAAGACCTTGAGTTGCATTTCACCAAATTCAAGGACCACGTTCAACCGACATTAAATCCGATATTTGCTCGGTATAAGTTTAATAATGAAGTTCAGGGAACAGACTCAATTGACACTTTTGTTACTCGTCTGAGATTACTGGCCAGAGACTGTGCATTTTCAGACACAGAATGTGACAATCTGATACGTGACAGAATCGTTCTTGGGACTAACTCTGCCAATGTTCGTGAAAAATTAATCAATGTTGGTAAGGATCTCACTCTCACAGAAGGCGGTACAAACTGCACAGGCGTACGAGTACTCACAGGAGCAGCTGCGATCCATGGGGAAATCCGTTGACTACTGCCGACCGAAGGGGCCACAACACGATGTGAACAAGGGACGACGGTCGAAAAACATTCCAAAGAGACAGTCGAAAAGAAGTGTTCAAATTGAGCAAAAATACACAAAACTGGACAGTGCCCTGCAAAAGGCAAAAAATGTTACCATTGTGACAAAATGAATCACTTTTCTAGTTGTTGTAGGTCTAGATTGGACAATAGAAAAGACAAAAGTTAACTGTGTTGAGGATTTTGATCTTGACCATGAATTTCAGGCTTGCAGCATCGACAGGGTAAGCACTTTTTCTCCAGATCGTGCCCTTGTCCCACTATACTTAGGCCACGCAAACGTTACAATTAGATTTAAGATTGATACAGGTAGTTCAGCAAATATCATTCCGCTACGGGATTTTCGATCTCTTGGAATAAAGGACACGCTCTAATCTCCGACTGCCAAACTTACGTCGTATACAGCTATTAAGATTCCTGTGAAAGGTCAAATAAACCTACAAGGGCAAATCAATGACTACATTATTTCAAGTTGTTGACACAGTAGCAAGTCCACTACTTAGTCTTGAAACCTCAGTTAAGCTTGGACTTATACAGCTTAATTACGCAATAGATAATTGCTATGACAAACAGACTGTTATGCAACAATACAGTAATCTGTTTGATGGTACTGGTGTTCTCCCAGGAACAACAAAGTTACATTTGAAGCCGGGTGCTATTCCTGTTGTGAATCCACCTCGACGCGTGCCTGAAGCACTAAAGGGTAGGTTAAAAGAAGAGCTTCAACGCATGCAAGATTGTGACATTATTACAAAGGTAGATGAACCGACAGATTGGGTAAATTCATTGGTTCTTGTAGAAAAGCCCAAGACCAGACAGCTAAGGGTCTGTCTTGACCCGAAATTTTTTAATCAAAGCATTCGTAGACCGCATTACCCAATGCCAACCCTTGACGAAATCACCTCTCATTTAGCAGGTGCAAAGTGTTTTAGCATGTTGGATATAACACATGCATATTGGAGTGTCAGGCTTGATGAGGAGTCCTCATACCTGAGTACATTCAGTACACCGTTTGGTAGATACCGCTATAAACGTCTACCATATGGGATATCTTCTAGCCAAGATATCTTTCAAGAGAAGGTAAATGAGGATTTTGAAGGTTTGGTAGGATTTTCAGTGATTGTTGATGACATATTGATATTTGGAAAAACGCGACAGGAACATGACGAACGACTGCACAAAGTTTTAGAACGTGCACGTGAAAAGGGTGTCCGTTTCAATCCAAATAAATGCACAATAGGTGTAAAGAAAGTACCATTTTTCGGTCATTTAATCACAGATGAAGGATTGAAAGCAGATCCTAGTAAGGTTAAAGCAGTTATCGACCCTGACATACCGGACAGCCGCTCCAAACTTTAAAATTTCCTAGGGATGGTCAATTACATGAGTAAATTTGTGCCAAATATCTCTGAAGTAACTGCACCCCTCAGGAACCTCTTAAAAAAGGAAAATGAGTTCATTTGGGACGATCCGCAAACAAAGGCTTTTGAAAAGGTCAAGCCTTTGATAACAAGCACGCCTAATGAAACCTTGACGTTAGAATGTGATGCATCTAAAAACGGTCTAGGTGTCTGTCTATTCCAAAAAGAACGTCCCACTGCTTATGCCTCGAAAAGTTTGACAAACGCAGAAATTAATTATGCCGTAATTGAGAAAGAATGTATTGCCTTATTATTTCATGCAAACGTTTTCACCAATACACAAATGGCAACAAGGTAAAGGTCCGGACAGACCATAAACCTCTTGAGGCGATTATGAAAAAACCCTTATCAGCAGCCCCTCTTAGATTGCAAAGAATACTTTTGCAATTACAAATCTATGACCTGGACGTGACATTTGTCAGTGGTAAAGATGTTCCAATCAGTGATTGTTTATCAAGACAAGCATTAAACAACACTTTCCCAGAATTAACCCAAGGATTAGACTTGCACGTCCACACTGTATTACAAACACTGTGTGTTACTGACAGACGTATAGAAAAGATTAGACAGGCCATAAAAACTGATAAGCAAATGCAGGTATTGACCCAAGTAATTACTGAAGGATGGCCTGATAAACGAAGTCAGTGCAACAAGACTGTACTAGAGTACTGGAACCACAGAGATGAGTTATCCGTAGAAGCTGACCTAATTTTCAGAGGTCACAAATTGGTAATACCTCAATCCCAGACAGCAGTACACATTGGCCACACGGGTGTTAAGAAAACCCTTTCCCGAGCAAGGGAATCCCCTTTCTGGCCCGGCGTGACAAAAGAAATTACAGATTTTGTTCTACAATGCGACATTTGTCAAAAATATAGAAATCCAAATCAAAAGGAACCCTTAGTTCCACATGATATGCCTGACAGACCATATCAAAAAGTAGGAGCTGACATTTTTACATTCGACGGTACGGATTATTTAGTCATTGTAGACTATTACAGCAGATTTTTTTGAAATTGATTTATTACCGGACATGAAAAGCTCTACTGTTATTAGAAAAATGAAAGTGCATTTTTTCTAGAAATGGAATTCCCGAAGTTTACATTAGCGATAATGGGCCACAGTTTTCATCTGAGAGTTTTTCAGACTTTGCCCTTGAGTGGGGATTCGAACATAAAACTTCAAGTCCATTACATCCCATGTCAAATGGACTTGCAAAAAAGACTACAGACAGCAAAGCGACTCTTACAGAAAGCAAGAGACAGTAAGAATGATCCTTATATTTCACAGTTGGAATACAGAAATACACCACTTGAATGTGGATACAGTCCTGCGCAATTGCTTATGAGCAGACAAACAAAGTCAATATTACCAATAGGTAAGGACCGACTTAAACCTACAACTGTAAACCAGGTTATGTGAAACAAAATGTCAATCGATCAAAATTTAAACAGAAACATTACTTTCACAAATCAGCAAAAACATTACCTTTACTGAAACTGAATTACTCTGTTAGGATTCAAATGGGTAAAATTTGGAAACCAGCAAAGGTGGTAAAGGTCCACAATGATAGATCGTTCTCAGTACAAACGGAAGATGGAGCATTTTATAGACATAATAGGAGATTGCTCAATAAGACCATGGAAAATCTCCCACAGATACAAAGATTTGCCCCAGATGTTATTCCATTCCACAGAAACACTGGGTCAAGTGGAAATCAAAAGGTTCCCATGCAGTTAGCTAATCAATTAGACAATCCACCTATATCTATCACAAATTCTTTTGACCCAATTAATGAAACTGGCAAAAACACTCCCACTTACCGTACACGATCTGGTAGATTAGTGCAAGCCAATAAGAAATATGATAGTAGTGAATGGGTTAAATAAATAGGATTACCATTTACGAGAGTAGCATTACTTATGATGTTTGTACATACCTACTTAGTTGCATAAATATGTTCTTGACATGATTGTAAATAGATATATCTTGTATGCTTATAGATTTATTGATAAGAAAATCTTCTCAGGGATGAAGCTGAAAATAACCCTTTATGGTGCATGTATTCCCTTACCATGAGAAATTCTCTGAAGTATTACAACTTGCTTTTTTTGAAAACAGGGAGATGTAATGTAGTGCACATTTTGAAACAGACTGTAGCCTGAGTTACAGCTATTGATAAGGACTATATATACATCCATCTTAAGACCTGGACAGTTCCTGATTCCTCAGTCTGTATATTGGAAAGCTGATAGTACACTTCGTTGATTAAACTTGTTAGATTAGAACTGCACATTTGTATTATACTTTGATCACCATACTCACTTGAGTTATCCATCAACAACAAAACATTACATTTTCCAGACTGTTTTCTCCAATGGTCATTTCATCATCTGATAGCTGATTTGACTGGGAGACATCCACATGTATCAGTTCAACACCAAGTCTTTCCTTTAACACACCCTTCTTCAAGAACCTCAAACATTCTCACAATACTACACATCTCATCATACAGTTGATGAATTTGAGGTTCCTTACACTGAAATGATGTCTGGAAGTCTTCAAAGATCCTGACAGATCAATTCAGGACATGAAGCTGAACCAAAATAGCTTGTCTATCTGCACCAAGGGTGCAATGTAGCCTCTGTTGTTTCAAGATATTGCTTTACTTACAATATTGGTAATATTCCTTGTCATTATTCAATGCATGGTGTAGTATTCATGAACTTCAACACAACTCTTATTTTGCATCTTCCAAAAGTCGGTTTCTACAATTTTACTGTAATTATCATTTTCTTTTTCATGATCTAATGAATATATAGTACGTTTTATCACTATATAAGTCACCTAGTCCAATAAAGGACAATAAAGGACAGCCACGAGAATATAGGACAAATGTAGGATAAAGGACAAAAGTTGACGCCCTGATTATCAGCGAATTCACCGCCATCGAGGCTTAAATTTGATGAAATGATTCGACGAAATCGACCCATAATTCAGTAAAATCACCTTTTTATTTACAAAAAAACAATTCTATATTAAATTATATCATATAAAATTGTGATGCAAAGGTCTACTTTCTTTTATGATTAGAAAACAAAAGGTATAGGAAAATTGGCCGGTTTATGGCGTTTTGATTCGGTGAAATTACCCTCACAAGAAATTACAGGAATCACCCACGGACAAGTGAAATAAGTGAAATCACCAATTGGTTGATGAATTTCAAGTACCTTGATTCGATTTTGTGATATGTTTAATAAGTATTGTAAACTTATTAATAGGTTTTAACCAAAAAAAAAAAAAAAAAAAACGAAAATTTAATCGAATAAAATTTTTATACTTGAATTTGTAATCACCAATCGCCTCAATAAAACAAAACAAAATCATCCAGTAGAAAGGTGAAATCACCTTTTGATTGAAAATTAAGTTCTTTACTTATGACAGTAAAATGAATGTAGGGGTCAAGTGGTTTACTTTCACAATGAATTACAAGAAAAATCAAGGAATCACCTGCGTTTCGTGGGTATTTCTTACCAGTGAAATCACCCGTCACCAAGGCTCAAATTGAACGAAATCAGCCCATAAATCAGTGAAATTACCTTTCAATTTCCGAAAAATAAGTTCCATATTCAAAACCAGATCAAATTATAATGTAATCTACCAACTACTTTGTTATTTACAAGTTATTATTCGTAAACAAAGTCTAGGAAAATTGTCCGGTGTATGACTTTTTGATTCGAAGAAATCACCAGCTCCAAAAATTAAAGGAATCACCCACAGATAATTTGTGAAATCACCAATCGGATGATGTTTAAACAATTTGAAGCACATCGATTATGATTGTCATGTTTGAATTTATAAGTTTTAGAATGTTTGAATTTATAAGTTTTAGAATAACTATTAACATAAAAAGACCGAAAGTTCATTTGAATCGTAACTTTTTACAGAAAAAATGAAATCGTCCGTGACCAAAATATTCGAAATCACCCTTTGTCAGTTCAAATCATCCATTATTAGTGAAATCACCATTGCATTAATCTTAAAGATTTTTAATAGAATATAAATTTAGGGTAAAGTTGTTTACTTCAGTATTAAATATAAGAACTACAATCAAGGAAATTATTTTCGTTTCGTGTGTATTTGTTATTCATCAGTGAAATAACCCGTCAGAGGTGAACTCACCCATTATAGTGACTCAAAATAGAACGTAATCATCGCAAAAATCAGAGAAATAATTTTAATATAGAAAAGTTTATATTCAATGCATCAAAATATCATGTCCATCGCGGTCTAGTAACTAGGTTATTAATTATTTAAAAGTATCGAAGAAATGTACCGGTCCGTCGACATTTTGCATAAAGTAGTCACCGTCAGGAGAAATTGACGGAGTAACTCCGCAAATAGGTGAAATCACCATGTTATTGGGCTAAAATAAATTTGAAGTGTTAACTTGTGATTGAACACATAGGCAGGCGATCTAGTTGTTACCGTACGAATTTAAAAATCGCAATGGTTAAAAATCCATTTTTCAATCTCAATTCTTTAATTAAACAAGCCATTGAAAAGGTAATTATTCTTACATCATTTATTTTAAGACCTCATTTATTGTCTTTTCACGAAGTTACTCGGTAGTGAGATGGGCAGCAATTATCCTAATTTACTTCTCAAAATAATTCACTCATCATTAAGCAATCTGCAACTTGATATGTTACAACCGAACAAGCTCTATATGTGGTTATATATGCACTCTGCCTATATATTTAGTTGATGGCTTTCTACCCCCTTGTTGTAAAAATGTCTTTCTCGAAAGCAATGTATGGCGATAGCTACGTGACAAGACTACAACACTTATGCAACGATGATCTACGTGTACCTGGGTAGATTTTCTCGTATGAAAAAGGTGGTTTACAAGCGGACTTATGAAAAAGGACGGCCTAAGTGTTGACACTGATGTAGAAGTGATATATAGGCCAGCCTATTACAGCTACAACCTGACGTTGCCTTTTTGAATATATGTGGCGAAGACATCACAACGCAGACAACGCCTAACGAAATTTTCGAGCGCGTAGGCCATACACGAACTGCTGCTGCTATTTGTAGCCGAAATAATGACAAGGGGAAATTTTTCTTAAAGTCCTGATCCAAACCTCGATAAGGCGGCGTTTGATCGTAGGCGTCACAAAGACAATTTCATTCGTTTTCCAGACAAACGATACCCAGCCGATTATTTGCCTGATTTGGTACATCCTTTGCCTCATTCTCAAACGTCCCAAAATACTGGCCTTTCTGAATATATCTGGCGACGACATCACAACGCAGACAACGCCTAAAGAAATTTTCGAGCGCATAGGCCATACACGAACTGCTGGTGCTATTTGTAGCCGAAAAAATGACAAGGGGAAACTTTTCTGAAAGTCCTGAACCAAACCTCGCTAAGGCGGCGTTTGATCGTAAGCGTCACAAAGACAATTTCATTCGTTTCCCAGATATACGATACCCAACCGATTATTTGCCTGATTCAGTATATCCTTTTCCTCGTCCTCAAACGGCCCAAAATACTGGCATGAAAAAGTATAAGCGTCGCATACGACAAATTCTGTGCAGTTTGAGATTGATTAATTGAATGAATGGTGTTTTACGCCGCTTTCAACATTATTTCGATCATATCACGGCGACAGCTCAAATATTCATGTATTTCCATGGGCTTCACCAGTACTAGGCTAGGGCTCTGAAGTGTCTAGCCCAAGGACACTCCCACGAAAAACCCCGCGGATCAGGTGGGGCTAAAAAATTCTCTAACACAGAAATTTGTTTTGGATGAAAAATATGTAAAAAAGGAGAAAAGACTGATTTCCAGCATTTTCTCCCGTTCCCACAATGTCTTCAAGAGATTTCTTTCACAAAGTCGTTTCAACTCATGATTTTCTGGTAAATGGTTAATGGCGGACTTATTTACACACATTCCGAAATATATATGGGGCAACCTTAGAACACTTTCCATAATTTGATCTCTTTCTATACTTAGAACATGAGTAAAGGTGCATAGGTAATCGTCGGGTGTAGATCTTACGTAGATATGTGGCCTATGTCACCTACATTACATTGATGTGGATACTGTATAACCATAAATAGCATACAAATGAATGATGTGGTTCGAATATAAAAATTTCTTCTATACATTAAAATGTCATTTCACACAGTAATGCAGGAAGATTATACCGTCAGATTTGATGATAAAGGAAAGACTAAACACTTTGATAATGTTCCTTTTATTCCATAAAAAAAATCGTTTTGCATACGGTATATGAAAGAAATCGAATATGGGTAAAATTCCTCTCTCTCTCGTATATATAATTGCATATTTTGTAGTCAATCATTTAATAAATGTAAACCTTTTCTAAAATAAAATTGAACAAAATGTAAATTAAAAAAATATATAGGGGCAAAATAGATATATTAAAAATACAAATTGACGTTCACCTGTACAAAGGCATGTATGACATATACAGAAAAAAAAGAAAAAGCTATGTAAAATTTAGAGTTAGCAGTAAGAAGCAGAATCAACAGAGTTATGAAATATTGAAGTACTGACGTGTTTAAAGCCTGTAAAGGTGGTTTCACAAGCTTGAGACTAAGATTGATTGCGTTAACGCTGCTTTTTAACATAACAATAACGCCGCTTTTTAATATTACAATATCATCATATACACCTAGCAACATAAAAAGAAACCCTTGAATAAGAAATACATATGAAATATATGTTGTATGGACTATGTGCGTAGGAACATTTTGAAACCCAATGTGATCTCTCTCTATATTAGGCCTGTGTCTAGTGTAGATTCACGATCAGACAACACATAACACGCAGTCCGATTGTGCATTTTGCAACATCCATCTTTTACTGTTTATCCACTTATGTTCATCCCGATAAGTAGCAAACAAAAAAAAATTTTTTTTTTTTCACAAAATACACAAAATACACAATTGTGGAAAAAAATCTAAGTACCATCCATACAGGTTTTCTCTCGGTCCTTTTTTGTTTTCGCTGTCCGAGTTTCTGTCCTTTTGTCCGCGGCGCAACTACGTCTGACTGTCCGTTTGTCAACTGTACTAGCTTAAAATCCTTAACCTCATAGCTCCTGAACCGTCGGTGCAGTCTATATCGTTCATCGGTCGTCTTGTTAGCCTAAACTTGTTTGCTGACAGCAAACTGTTTGTGAGTCTCTGCTAGGCTTAACTGACCAGTGCCTATTAATGCTCTCCTTAAATCTTTAAACTTGGCATCAACTAATTGTGTTACGCAGTCAAGAAACTCAAGAAGTTTCTTGAATTTCCAGTCTGTCGCTTGCTTTAAGGCATGGTTCAGCGATTCACAATTGTTATTCGTCCAAAGATTTCCGAGGACTCTTGCAACGTCGGAGTCTTTTCCTTTATCATTGACCAATGCCTTAACTCTTTTTTGGAAGTAATTCAAAAATCCTTTGGAGATATAATGGCTAAATGTTTCTGCTTCCTTGCACTTTTCTTCGAAACAGATACTATCATCAGCATGCATTAGGGCGTCTTCTGCAAAATTTTTGTCAAGTATTGTTTTCTTGTCGTTTTTGTCTACAGCGTTGTCCACAAGTTTTTGATTGACAGTATGTCTTCAATGTCTAGTACAGAATGTGATGTGAATCTTGAAAAACAGTCTTTACAGCGTTTACTAATCGTTGCCAGTCCCTATTACTAGCTAAAAAGTGTCTAGGCCTACGTTATGTTTCAGGTTTAAGAAAAAGTGAGCGTATGCGTCCAAGTCAGAATTGTCATGGATGAAAACTGGACCGATAAAAAGCAGATTGTCTGCTGTCGATGTCCTGGTTACGGAAAGTTGTTCGTAACATGTTACCGTTACGTGCATGTCACATAAGTTAAAAGTCTTGTCAACTCCTAAAACTGTCTTTCTGCTACAACATACCAGTTTCAGGTCGTGCATTTGGTCGTCATTGTAAAGGATAATGCATGGAGCTTTTCCATTTTGTCTTATCACGAACCTAATGAATGGGTCGTTCACCGAAACCCTATTTTCACTTTCAACGATATGGTCGGCTAATTTCCGTCTGTTGCCTGTCAATCCTGTCTGTAGCCGTTTGCTCATGTCCAGTCGTCTTTTCATGTCTTTAACCTGCTTCAGATCCGTTGGTCCAGTCAGTTCGTCATATTTATGCGTCAGTTTGTCATAGACTTGTTTGGGGTCATTCGATTCAAGCATTTTGACGATTTCTGTCATGACGTCTTCAGGCTCCGTACGTATTCTGTCTTGTATTTTGAATTCCCGTGTAGCCTCGCCCCAGGATATTTCGCGCTGTATTCAATCAAGGCAACATTTGCATTTGCGCCAGAACCCAACCATGAAATGAGTCTCAGATATGAATCATGTTTCTTTGACTTTGAGTAATATCCTATGCATTTCAATGACTTCACTTTACTGTGGCTGGGGTTTCAGAGGCATATATGCATGAAGGACTTCTTTGATTTGCGTTTGAAGCAATACCTCGCGTCCCTCCGTTTTACGATTCCTTTTAGTCCCTCACTTGGCAAAATCAAAAATTGAAAAATAGGACAACCCTTACTACCCCCATACCGCACAGTCATCCGAAAATTTACATCTACCTCCTTCTGTTCTTCGGCACAAATTCTGTTCATTTCTTACAAGGGTGTAAACATTTTCTTTAAAGCCAGTTGGGATTTTTTCCAAGCATACTTCACTTTTTTGTAGCTGACGAAATAATGAGTTAATTTCTAAGAAAGACACATTCAATCGTCCCGAAACCATATCCATAATATTGTCTGTCTCTACGGATTCAACGATACCAGTATCAAATATTTCAGAAGCAATTGCACATTGTGACGATTGCCATTGCTTGTCTGATCAGTATTAGCTTGAACAGCTCCTAGAAATTGTAAGAATCTTTACACTGACTACAGTCAAGGATTTTTGATTTCTCAAGTGAATCTTTCAATTGGAATATCACTAGAAATATTGATATCGGACTGTGAAGGCCAATCTAACTCGTCAATCGGATCCGAATTTGAAGGAGAGCTGACTTTCAACATTGTGTTAGCACATTCTTCTGATTGTTTGATCTTCAAACAATTAACGGAACTGGTCTGAATTATCAAGATCAATAACAAACTCAATCAGCTCAGAGCGGTTAATTAGTGGCACGTAATGATTGGATTCGAAATCGCTTGCCGATTTTGGTAAATACATTTGCATCCACATAAAAGAGTTCCAACTGGAATGTCAACTAGGTTGACTTTTCTACCCACAATTTTTCTAATCAATGGCTCTGAGAGGAATTCCATTGAGATTTGGGGCGGATAATATGACTGCATTGGTCTTCCAACACTCGATGACGATCCCATTTGAATAGCTTCTTTAACTAACCTATTAAAGTCACTGACAAACACCCTTGTGTCTTGTATAAAATCATGAAAATTACAGACAGTTTAAAATTGTTCTGTGACTTCCATGCAAATGGCAAACATAAATCAGCTGATGGTGACATCTCTGCACTATCAGCGGAAAACTCAAATACAATGACGTAATTTTGTAACGCTGTATTTTTTGTAATGATTTTAAGGCATAAGAAAATCTCTAAATTAAATCAGATGATAAATAGATGTGTGTTTTTAGAATAATACTGAAAACTGGGGGTTTTTTTTGTAAATGGACAAAGCGGTTCATTGACCAGTGTGAAATTATTTTAAAAGTGCGTAAATTGTTCCATGCATGTTATGTTGACAGTTCGCTACGAGCCATATGAGCATCAAATCTCCGCAAATATGGAAGTAAATAATACACTCATGTACACCATGTATACGATGTGAATTTCCTAGATCTAACTCACACTCTATTTCTCATTGTTGCATAAAGGGCTGTTTACACGCGTTAAGTGTTAAACTAAATGCTGCTTCTAATTTCAGTGTCATATGCCATATCTAGTCGGGATCGTATGTAACAGCGACAACATTAAATACAATTCCCGTCCCAGAGTTGCCCATTCGGACAAATCCGATAACTTAATCTTCGCTGAAATTTCGGGGGGGGGGGGGGGGGCGGCGGCGGTTCCGGACCCCAGCCCGTCCCTCTGGATCCGCACGAGCACCACATCCAGGAACTCTTGAGCTAGCATTCTCGACAGAAAAACAGTAAACAAAGGTATGTCTTGAAGATTATATCAATATTTATTTCTTTATTTGCGATCTATGGAAAAATCCGGTAATGCTATCATGTGTAGATATGATTTAACTTTATTCCCCGTTAGGTAGGGTCTGAATTTAATTTTGCCACAACTTTAACGTAAGGAACTGAAAATCCACCTATTTCTGTCAACACAGAGATCTGGGGCCACGACTTTCTCATTTTCCATCAAATCTGTAGCCTTCATGCACCATCCCTGATAAAATCAAGCATGAAAAAAGATTAATAAGCAAAAAATTTCCACTACAGAAATCCTTCCGAGGAGAAGTAATGAAAAGTAAAATCGCCAGAAATTGCCTCTGTTTCCTGCTTTGTATATCATTTAAAAGGGAAAATTTGAATTAGATCTACATATCTATAAATATTTTTAAAATTAGATATTAATCAAATACATCATTGGAAAAGGAGAGGTTGCCGCTAAAAATGGTGTGTCTGAAAATACAGTCATTTCCTGTTGACATGTAAGGTAACAAAGTACACATGGTGCTGGAAGGACAGTGTTCTCTCCGCAGAGAGGCTCTTTTTGTCAGCGGTCCATGGAAGCTCCAGAAACATTGTTTTTATCCACTTTAAAACCTTTTTCCCCGACATCCTAATTAAAAAAAAAAGGCTTCAAGTTTTTTTCAATGTCAATTTTACTTTCAATTAAAATAAAACTTACGTTTTTTTGTCGATAAACTAGCGCCATACCAAGGCTACCGCCATACCAAGCGAAGATGGCGCTAGCCAACAGGAATTGATACTTTCAAGCATATGGTTCTTTCCATAATTACCCTTTAAACCTACACACATTTATTTACATAATATGCAGTTACAAGCACATGCATTATGGTGTGCGTATTATCATGGTATTTTCACTCCTTGCTGACGTAGGCCGGTACCTGCATTATATGACGTGCACATTATTTTTGGAGTTTTCTGCTCCTACAACAGATACAAGGGGCCTGCATTGTATGGTATGCACAGATTTTGGTGTCTCCTGCCCCTTTGTGGATAAGTGGAAAAGGGTAGGACTCGCGACTTTGAGTCCCGAGAGTCGAGCCTTACTGGAAGCATTGGATTTTTGTGCGAGTGTCCCTGGGCAAGACATGTCAAAGCCCCAGCCTAGCAGTAGTGAAACCAAGGTCATATATGAATATGTGAGGTGTCGCTGTGATATGACTGAAATAATGTTGAAAGCGGCGTAAAAATAAATCAATCCCAACTACTTTTACAAGGGACCTGCATTGTATGGGTGTACAGTATTTAGAACTTTCTCTGTCCCAACTGTTCTTCAAAGATCCTTGCATTCTATGTTGTGCCCAGTTTTTCGGAATTTTCGGTACCTACTACAGAAACAACGGAACTTCATTATATGGTGTGCACAGAGTTTTTTGTCGTGTTCTTTCCTTCCTGCATTTACAAGAGACCTGCAGTGTATGGTGTGCACAATATATAGAACATTGTCCCTACTGCAGATACAAGGAGCCTCAATTAGATGGTGTGCATATAATTTAGGGCTTTTTAGTGCAGTTACAATGGAACTGCATTCTGTGGTATGCACATTCTTTTGGGTGTTTCCTCTCCATAACCTAGACATGCATTCTATGGAGTGCACATCTTTGGGGCCTTTCTGCCTTTACTGTAGTAGCCTAGACCTACATTCAATGTTGTGCACTTTATTTAAGATGTTTCCGACCCTACTGAAGTAGCTTAGACCTGCATCCTATGTTGTTCACATTATTTCGGATGCTTTGTGCCTTTACCGCGGTAACCTAGACCTGCATTCTATGGTATGCACATTGTTTTGGATGTTTTATTTCCCTTTTTCTGTAGCCTAGACTTGCATTTCATGGTGTGCACAGTATATCTCTTTTTTGTCTGTTTTCTGGTGTGACTGTAGTAACCTAGATCTGCATAATATGGTGCGCACATGAGGCCTATTTCGGGTTGTTTTCCGTCCCTACTGCCGCGTAACGCGGGAACTGCATTCTATGGTGTGCACACAGAATAGAAGGTTGCACAGGGGCAACATATGTCGAGCCCGCTATGTGTAAGTAAAGAACCTCATAAGCTGCACATGGAAATAAGAGGGTCGTTGGCCCTAAAGCGCTCAATTGAGAAGGGTCATCTACGATTGATAAGGCTGAAAAGATTCTGGTCGTGATGACGTAAAATGAATGTAAGTGATCTATTTTTTGACCGATTTGACCTATTTCTGAATTTTTAATCTGGCTCAGTCAAAATGTGGGATCTGCAGTGCACACAAGGTTTTTTCCAAGATTTAGCCAGGTGACCTACCTTTTAAATCGATGAGACCCAATTTTAATCTTGTCTGACATTTTATCAAGACAAACGTTCTGACCAAGTTTCCTGAGTATCAGGCTTAAAATGTGGCCTCTAGAAGGCACATATTGTTATTCTAAGATATGGCCTAGCGACCTATTTTTTTTTACCCGACGTGACCCAATTTCGAACTTGTCCGAGATTTAATCCGGACAATCATTCTGACCATATTTCATGAGTATCAAGCTGAAAATATGGCCTCTTAGAGTGCACACAGGGTTTTTCTAAGACTTGGTCCAGTGGCCTACTTTTTGACGCGACGTGACCTAATTTTAATCTTGTCCGTGGTTTTATCCAGACAAAATTCTAAGTTTCATGAGTATCAGGCTGAAAATGTAGCCTCTAAATTGTACACAAGGTTTTTCTAAGATTTTGCCATTTGACCTACTTTTGGACCCCACGTGACCCAATTTCAAACTTAGATGGATTTTCAGTGTTTTCTAAACAAATGACTCATAACAACAAAAATCAAATGAGGCCCCTTCAACCCTTAACCACACAACAAAAGCGTAGACATCCAAATTTGAAATCTTTTGCAGGCGAAAAATCATGTGTTGCTCAAATGATGGGATTGCTGTCTAGAAAGGTACAAAACATTGTGGGAAAATGAGACAAGAGGGTCATTGGCCCGAAAGGGCTCACCTAAGTAAGGTCATCTAGGACTGATAAAGCTTAAAATATCCTGGTCAAGATGATGCAATACACATGATTGTAATTCACCTACTTTTTGACCGACTTGAACTTTTTTTTAATTTTGAATTTAGTTGAAAATGTGGCCTCTACAGTGCACTCAGGTTTTTCCCAAGATTTGGCCCAGTGACCTACCTTTGACCCGACATGACTCAATATTAATCTTGTCCAAAATATCATCAACAGAAACATTCTGACCAAGTTTAATGAGTATCAGACTGAAAATGTGGCCTTTAAACTGCACATAAGGTTTGCCTAAGATGTGGCCAGTGACCTACTTTTTAACCTGATATGACAAATTTTTTAAGTTGTCTGAGATATCATCAAGACAAATATCTGCACCATGTTTCATGACTATCAGGCTAAAAATGTGGCATCTATAGTGCACACAAAGATTTGGCCCAGTATCCTACTTTTTGACCTGACATGACCCAATTTCCAACTTTTCAAAATAATTATCTGGACAAACATTCTAATCAAGTTTCATGAGTGTCAGGCTGAAAATTTAGCCTCTAGAGTGCACACAAGGTTTTTTCTACGATCTGGCCCAGTGGCCTACTTTTTGACCCAATGTTACCCAATTTCAAGCTTGTCTGAGATTTTTTCCAGACATACATTTTAAGTTTCATGAGTATCAGGCTGAAAATGTGGCCTCTAAAGTGCAAACAAGATTAGGCCTCGTGACCAATTTTTTGACCTGATGTGACCCAATTCCAAACTTGTCCAAACTTTTATAGAGAGAAACATTCTGATCAAGTCTGATGAGAATCTGGATGAAAATGTGTCCTTTAGAGTGCACACAAGGTTTTATATAAATTTGGCCCTGTAACCTTCTTTTTGACTCGATTTGACCCAACTTCAGACTTGTCCAAGATGTCATCAAGACAAACATTCTGACAGAGTTTCATGAGGATTAGGCTGAAAATGTTGCCTAAAGGTGCACACAAGGTTTTTCTAAGATTTGGCCTAGTGACCTACTTTTTTGACCTAATGTGACCCAATTTCAAACTTGTCCAACATTTTATCAAGACAAACAATCTGACAGAGTTTCATGAGGATCTGGCTGAAAATATGGCCTCTAGAGTGCACACAAGGAAAATGTTGATGACCCCAGACAGGCAATGCCAGATGCCAGACACAGCAAAATCACAAAAGTTCACCTTGAGCACTTTCCAAGTGAGCTGAAAATCCTAGCATATCTGTCAGGGTCATTAAAACTCGGGATTCTGTTGTACCGAATACCTAAATTGTTAAATACACAACTTGTGCAATCAGTATCTCCTCCTCTTTGTCAGTTCTATCGAGTAATTACTACATTACATTTCATGTAGATGTGTTACATATAATAAGAGTTTCTTTTTCTGTTACTCTTGTGTATCATAGTGCCCCATTCAAAATACAGCACTTATCTGCTCTCCTGGGCTACCTTTCTGTATGATTTGAGTAAACATTTGCACAACTTTACGCCAGCTTATACCTTTGGGTACAGCAAAGATCGTATGTGTGTATATACAATCAAAAGAAATTGTGTAAATCTAGTAAATCTATGCAGTTTACTGAAATGCAGCCCTTACATTTGAGTCCTATGAATGACTTTAGGATCATAATCACACGCTATTGCATGAGACTTGGTTAAAAGACTTGCTTCTTTACAAAACAACAGAAATTTTAGGCTTGTCCAAATCCATAGCATTATTTTTGCAGATGGCAATTTAAGTGTTGCTCAAATAGAGAATTTGTAATTGAAAGTGTAGAAATACTGTGGGAACAATTCAAACTAAAGATAGTGCAGTAAAGGGTTACCTGTTCATCTCAAAATCCCAAGACCCAATGGATAACGCTTGTGAAAACAGTGTGATAAAAGGAGAAAATGCCGGCATTACCAGAAATATCTCAATTTCTCACAAAGTTTTTCAGAATCCTTCATCTACAGGGTTGTTACAAAATGTGATTGTTTGGTAAAGGATTAAGCTTTACATGGCAATACCCTGTTTACATCTTCCCAGAGGCATAATACTTTTTTGGAACTTTCTATAAAAGTAACATATGGCTGCAAACTATTTTCTTTAGATTACTTTATTTTAACTTTTTTTTTTTTTTTTTTTGATTTTCTTTTTTATAATCTTCTTTTTGTTCCTTTCGTTCTTTTTTCATTTTACTTATTTTCTAACTTCCACCCCGCCCCAACACACACTTTTTTGCTATTATTTATTTCATTTTTCTTCTCAGTTTTAGTTTCAATAATCTTTTTTATTTTTTTCAACTTATTCTTTTATGGTGTCTATTCTAGGATGTGTGACTGTGGAATTCATGCTATGCATAACAGTCCCACGTAAAAAGTAAACAATGAAAAGTCTAAAACAAAGAATTTACCCTTGGCTCACCAAAAATACCAATGTTTCAAATAAAACAGCATTGTTGGTGATGCTGTTTGCAACATATTCTATCCATTAAAGTAGCCTCCCTTAACAGAAAGTGAGTCAAAACCACTTCAAAGATGGCTGCCTTAACATACTCTCAGACTACTGTTATTGCAATTAATTTTATCAGAATTAATTTTAAAACTACATGTATCTTACACTCTTATTTTTGAAAAATGATTTTAACTTCTAGTCAAGCAAGAACATTTCAGAAATTGTGTTATAACAAGTAAACAGGTCAGTAAGTCTACTCTATAGTCTTCAACAGGAATAAATGTCTGTTAAATATGAGCTGTTTTTTCCTACCTGTTCAAAATTTGTTGCCTAATTTTTACCCCCCCCCCTCTAATTTTTAGATGGAGGAGGAAAATCCCCTCATTATCAGTTTCTAGAATGGACACTGCATCTACCATTTCTTTTTGTATCTTTCTTTACTTTCTTTACAAAAAATTTATTGCAAATGAATAAATGATTGAATGAATGCCATTGTATCATACACTGACAGACAAATTTAAAGATGGTAACATGGAATTGCTAAGTTTAAGAGGATTTGAAAAATTGATAAATTGATAGTAAAAGGTCTTTAGATGAGTAAGATAATGTGTAATCTAGATAAGCGTCGAAGGCTTTGTCGAGTTGCTATAATTACAAAAAAATAATTTTCTTGATAAGCATAATGATCTTAAAATTAGGCTCATAATTATGTAAACCATGTTGGACTTATGTTGCCAACCTGTACATACAACAAGAGGGCCATTGGCCCTAAATAGGATACATTTTAGAAAATTTCAGAGTAAAGTCATCTATGGTTGATAAAACTGAAGAGATCCTGGTTTTATTGGTGTAAATCAAATGAGTGTAAGTGACCAAGTTTTTGACCCGATATGACCCAATTTCGAAATTGGACAAGCTATCATCAAGACATATAGTCTGACCAAGTTTCATAAGTATCAGGCTGAAAAAGTGGCCTCTACAGTGGTGCACACAAGGTTTTTTTTTAAAGAATTAGCACTGTGACCTACTTTTTGACCCAATGTGACCCAATTTTCAACTTTTCCAAAATATCATCAAGACAAACATCCTGACCAAGTTTCATGAATATCAAGCTGAAAATGTACCCTCTAAACTGCACACAAGGTTTTTCAAAAGATTTGTCCCAGTGAACTACATTTTGACCCAACATGACCCAATTTCAAACTAATTCCAAGATATCATTGAGACAAACATTCTGACCAGGTTTCATGAGTATCAGGCTGAAAATGTAGCCTCCATAGAGCATATAAGGTTTTTCTAAGATTTTGGCCCAGTGACACACTTTTTGACCTGACATGACCCATTTCAAATTGTACAAGATGTCATCAAGACAAACATTCTGACAAAGTTTCATAAGTATCTGGATGAAAATGTGGCATCTAGAGGACAAAAAAGGCTTTTCTAAGATTTGGCCTACTTTTTGACCTGACATGACCCAATTTCAAACTTGTCCAGGACATAATCAAGACAAACATTCTGACCAAGTTTTGTGAGTATCGGGTTCAAAATGTGATCCCTACAGTGCACTCATGGTTTTTCTAAGATTTGGCCCAGTGACCTGCTTTTTGACTCTACATAACCAAAATATAAACTTATCCAAGATATATCAAGACAAACATTCTAATCAAGTTTCATGAGTATCAGGCTGAAAATGTAGCCTCTAGAGTGCACACAAGGCTTTTCTAAGATCTGGCCCAGTGGCCTACTTCTTGATCCAACATGACCCAATTCAAAATTGTCCAAGATTTTATCAAGACAAACATCCTGACCAATTTTCATGAGGATCTCACTGAAAATGTGGCCTCTAGAATGCACACAAGGTAAATGTTGACGACCACATGACAGATGACCGCACGATTACAATAGCTTGCCTTGAATTTGTTGTACCCATAATTCTCTCTATTTGACCGAGTGTAAAATTTTGTTGTTTGATAAAAAGTTAACACACATTACTACTTGTTACTGACAGTAATCATGAAGCAGACCAACTTCCTCAGGGGGAGGAATTGCTCATAATGGAACAATGCCCTCTTTTGCCACGTTTTTTTAAAACCTTAACCCTTTACTGCACAATGCCGCCTTTTAACACCCCTGGGAAAGAAGCCTTTTGAAAAAATTGTAGAAAAAGAAAATGCTGGTAACCAGCATTTTCTCCTTGTCCCACAATGTTTTCTACCCTATCAAAGAAAAATTGCAACATTTGAGCCACATTGAAATTGTCGTCTGCAAATGCTTTCACTTTGGACAAGGCTAAAATTTTGTTGTCTGGTAAAGGGTTAAACCTGTATTCAATGAACCCTGTACCACACAATTCTGAGTTCCAGCAACTGCAAGAAAAAGGACTTTTGGAAATATTGTGGGAAAAGGAGATATTTCTTGTCTGAAAATGCTTTCAATTTGGACCAGTCTAAAATTGTCTTCTGGTAAAGAATTAACCCCATACAACACAATCTCAAGGTTTAATGACCCAGAGGAAATGTTTTATGAAACTATTGTGGGAAAAGAAAATAAATGCTGCTAAGCAGTATTTTCCCGTTTTCCCACAATCAGGGTTTTCCTTGAAACAAGATAATGTGTCTGAGAATCTCAGAAACTTACTCAGATCTACAAAAAAATACATGCGCATCCATCTGTACTTGCAAAATTGTGTTAGAATGAAAACAACCAAAAATCATTATTTTTATAATTATGTACTTCAGTGATTTTGATTCAGATTTTTTACAGACTTTCTTTTACTTTTGCATGGTTTCCATAATCTTTTTATACAACAGAGATAAAATCAATATTGTTTTGTGAATGGCAACCTCTGTAATTATATATCATCACTGTTCCCTTTTGTAAGCTAAAAAGCTATAACAATAACTAACCAGACCAAGCAATTCAAAACAGGCTGATTACAGATTTTTCTCTGCATCCATTTGCAAGCTATGTACCAAGTGGGAATCCAGTATTTGCTGTTGTTTATAAGTGGTCGATTTTTAATGCCGCATGCTGTACCGAGTCGGTGAAAAAGCCATTCTACATGTGCATTATCATTCATTATGGAAAAATAATTTGACAAATCAATAGCTTTTAATTAATACTTCCATTCAATTCCTATTGAAGTGGCAGTTTTTGTTATTCAAAGAAACACAGAACATTTTCATACATCACTTAAATAGTGGACTGGTGATTTTTGGGTTGGACCCTCAAGTAACTGAGGTGAGAGTCCACAGGACTTCCAGACCTCAAAGCTTTGTTTGTTTTTATTGGAGTTTAATGACATTTTAACAATTCAGGTTTGTATCATGGTGGTTAGTGACACACCCATGTGTTTTCTGGCTTTCTCACGTCAGAGAACAACTTTCTTTCCAAAGTTCCTGACTTCTTTTCTTACATGCATGAGGTAAGAGGTGAAAAATCGCCGAAAAGAAAGTTTGCCTCAACCTGGAATCAAAACTTGCGACCACCAGGCCACGAGTCAGATACACCAACCACTGGGCTACCCAGGTGGGCAGACCTCAAAGCAGAGGGAAGACTCTGCTAAATGTTTTATATCCTTTCAAAAAAAAAAATCCATAATTTAAGCCGCACTCAGTGTGTCGTTTACAAATGTTTTCAATATGGGCGACCCAAAAATGTTGTATGGTAACTCTTTACCAGACAGTCCCAAGTTTAAATGATCCTGAAGAATAAAAACTTTTGAAAACATTGTAGGAAAAGGAGAAAATACTGGTAACCAGCATTTTCTCCTTTTCCTACAATATTTTCTACACAAAGACAGAAATCGTCACTTGAGCTACATTAAATATAAAGTATGCAGGTACTTGGGTAGAGACCAAAATTTTGCCGTCTGGTAGAGTTAAACGCTTGAAAGCAGGTTTGAGGATGTACAAATGATATGGATCTCTAACCATAGCAAAGTGGACTAATAACCCCCACCAGCACCTTGTCACTGACACTGCACAATCAGAAAACAAATAATTTTCAAAACAATTTATCTGTAACCTTAACCTTTGACTTAAAAACAAGAGGGCACCTCCTTGGGTCATGAGTAATACTTGTATAAAGTTTCAGGGTCCTAGATCAACCTGCTTTTGAGTTAAAGCATGGAAACAAAAACCTGGATGGATCTATGGACGGACAGACAGATGGATGAAAAGACAGACACAGTAAAACCAGTATACCCCCCCTCAATGTCGTAGGTGGAGGTTATAGAAATGAAAAAAAAAAAGAAACTTATCATCATGATCATGTATTTGATTATTCTAAAGGTACGTCCTACCAGCCAGAGAGAAACATGCTGTTAAAATTTTATAAACTGTTGGATGGGTCAAAATTTAGTCAGCTGTGTAAACATAAATTTCCAATATATAATGGTGTGAGGGATAATTACTTATATCAGAAATCTTTGTTTAAAACTGAAAACATCACTACAGTGGTTCCTTTGATGGCCTCAAGAAAATGAAATGTATTTTCTATTGGTCGTAATCTTATGCATCCTTGCAATCAGGGACAATATTTGGTTTGAAGATACAAGAATGATTATAGTTTGATAAGATAAAGATTAATTAGGTTTATAACTGGCTGAAAACAAGTGTAGATGTATCTCTACAGGCATCTAAAACAGGCAGGTGAAAGGAAAAGATACAGCTAGCTAACTTGATATTACTGCTTATGATGGTGCCCTTAACACTTAACACTTAAACTGCTGAATAAATGAAACGCAAATTTCTATTCAATGGTAAAAGCCCAAATATTGCGATTTCAAAGTTGATTTTACCAGAAAGAAAATACTGTATCGAACAGTGTAGATCAAAGATCAGACTGCACTTTCTGTTCAGTCTGATCTTTGACCTTTACTGTCCGCAAAAGGTCAGCGAGTCACAATTAGCAGCATAAGGGTTGATTTGATCGAGGAGACTATGAATAAGGGTGCACATCACTATGACGCAAGTTTTTGCTGGTATCAGTTGTAGTATATTTGGTAATAACTATGCAGAGGTTGCGGTTTATCAATAAACACTGAAAACAGAATACTCAGAGCGCATGCACATACATGACAGTATTTGCTTCTGGCGAGATCAATCACAGTAAGTGGACTAATCCACTAAAATGTAGGCAAAGGATCAGATGACTTACATTTGACTTCAGCGACCTTGTTCCATGACAAGCAGAAGGATCAAGCTCAAACATCCTTGTACAATCACTGCCAGCAGTCCACACCGATTCTTGCCATTGACTTTTTAATGGAAGCTATTCAGATATTTATTTGCCGTTATCTGTGCATGACAATATTCTTCGAAGATTTGATCTGACTACGATACTTCACCATCTTGTATAGGGTAAATTAATACCCCAAATAGCAAGTGGAAATTGGCTATAAATAATATGTCTGTGGAAAAATCAAGTCAATTTTTTCGCTACAAATTTCTTGAAAATATAATGATTTCAAACAGGGAAAATAATTTTACAAAATTCCATTTTCAATGCAAATCTCTGAAGACAGTCCCTAAATATAGACATGGAGAAAACCAGGATTTGTGCAACAGACTGACAAGAAATATAATGTTCACACCTTGCTGGGTTTATCCCCAAGCTTATAGGGGAGAGCTATGTTTTAAATGGCTTGTGCATAGCTTATATGCTTGCTAACCATGGCTGGATGAATAGTAAAAGGCAGGTTTTAGTGAGTAAAGGTATATTTTATTTTGAAATTCGCTGCCTTGATTGCCGCCTTCAACAGTAGTCCAGTTCTGTACCCAGAATGCCAGTATCAGATAGGTTATGTATTTGAAAAATGCCACCTAGCAGATAATGTTTCATATGCTCACCAACCTTAAATCTAAGCACTGAATATACTAGTCTGGGTTCCAGCTCAATCAGTTTTTCCTTTCATATATTCAGGCATTACTATGTCAAAAATGAGTACCTGAGGACAATGGAAAACCAACAGCAGTGACATCTAGTTTACCCCTTCTCACCGTGGGGTAAACTAGATGTCACTGCAAATGGTTTTCAAATGCGAATGACTAAAAATCACCTTCATCGTCATTAAAATTGTAATCTTTATAGGATGTTAATAATCCATTTATTTTCCTCAAATAAATTTTCTTCAACTACACTTTTTTTATTCTAAACTGAATGATACAAGAATCAAATTACCTTGACACAGAAAATCCCCCTGTCCTAGTTATTTGGAATGCATCACACATGTTCATGTCTTTCTAAGAATGAAGACTCGGGGCCAGTGTTTGTGTAGGCCTACTTCTATTAAGTTTTAGTACATGAAACACTGTTGTCAAACAAAGGAATATTGGTTATCTCAATTAACTCTTTACCAAACAACAAAATTTGGGACTTGAAAGCATTTACAGACGACAAATGCTGCTTAAATGGAGATTTCTGTTTTTGATAGGGTAGATAACATTGAGGGAAAAGGAGAAAATGCTGGTTACCAGCATTTTCTCCTTTTCCCACAATGTTTTCAAAAGGCTTCCTTCTCAGGGTCATTAAAACTCGGGATTGCCTGGTAAAGGGTGAAGAGGCAGTTAAGCGATCATAACTCTTTCTTGGTCACTTACTTAATTCACATATAAGCAATTGTCTTGTATCTTATCAGTGTCGTCTCATTCAGTCTATGATTTTGTAAGAGACATTGTTCGTATTGGAGTGCTGGACATTTTGTAGCTGATGTCAACATTGTCATATTTAACAAAATTTTTAACAGAAACAATTTTTTCATGCGGGGCAGTATATAGCAAATGTTGGGATTTTTGCATACATCTGAATCTGGATCACTCTCAATGGCAATACACTGGCATTCCCTCGTCCAACAAGAGCACTGCATGCAGGTGCCAATGCTCAGCTGCAATTGCTTAATTTTCAGAGAAAATTCGAAGTTGCACACTGTGCATAACTGTGTCAAAAATACTTGAATGGTTATCTGCCTCTGTTGTATGCGTTTCCCTTATGACAGGTATTTGCAAGGTAGAAGTATATACATTGAATCAAAACAGAGATATTATACATGTCAAAGTTTTTGCACACTGACGCAGACACAGACAGACGACAGCACGACTATGACAATCAATCAACTTCTTCCTTGAAACAGCCATACCAAAAATTATTCATCACTGAATTAAGTAAAACTTAAGCTATAAAGTCATCAGTAAAGGTAAAACACAAAAGTAAGAAAAACATACTTTTCAATGTTTTAACAATCTTGAGCTTAGTTTTAACGATCCTGAGAGAGACAACTTTTGAAAACATTGTGGGAAAACAAGAAAATACTGGTAACCAGCATTTTCTCCTCTTCTGACAATGTTTTCTTCACTTTCACGGACAAATTTCGAAATTTGAGCCAAAATTTTTTTGTCATCTTTAAATGCTTTCAGTCTGGACTGGTCTGAAATTTTGTCATTTGGTAAGGAGTTAAAAGGGTTGCCGACATTGTAGGGAAAGGAAAACATGTGGGTTACCAGCATTTTCTCCTTTTCCCAGAAAGTTTTCATATTCCCCCCCCCTTTTTTTTATTGGGGTTGTTAGGATGCGGCGTTGTTTGGTAGCAAGTTCATTATTATTAGCGCTAATTTGACCCTAGACAGTGTGGTCTATGACTTTTGACTTAAGTGACATATCACTCCGATCAGTCTGCTTAACTGCATTGTCTGATCTTGCTTTATTGTGCACTCTATTGTGGTTTCTAAAGTAGCTTTATTTCTTCAGGTAACCTTTTAAACTCTAGTAGAGTTTTGCAACATACACCAGTACCGGCTGCGGACTACAGACTATTGACTTTCAGTAGGGGTTTTCTCAAAACATCCGTACATGAGTCGATTGTGAAAATAGATTAAAGGTTCACATTCGCTATCAGTATATTAAAGATAATAGCAAAAAAATCACTAGTGACTTACACAAGTATCTGTGCACGGCATTCCTGGGTATTATTTAGTAATTTAAGCCGATTTCCTTCCTTCGACGCACCAAACCGGCACATATATTCACAGTACGGCTTAGTAAGTGTCTAGGGTGTCTCCAAACATCACTTACAGCCCTATAAGATTTAAGTCTGGCTATGCTGTGCTCAACAGAAACTCTACAGCAAGTTAGGTATGAATTGAACTTGTGGTATTTCCGAAGTCTCGGTCCTTCCATTCTTCCAAGTTGAACACTTTTATATGCTGTTAGAAGGGGAAATCTATTTGCATAAATTCTATCTGCAAGTAAATGGCAATTTTCTGGAAAGGGAAGCTGTGGATTAGGCCCAATTCTGGTCATAAGATTAAATTGTTGAGCATCATTTATATGTCCTAAAAAACCACTTTCAACATGAACAATCGTTCCACGGTTATCAATAATTATTTGTGTATGTATCACATGACAATGCCGATGTCCAGAAAAATACTGCTCTTGTGGTTCATTTTGGGGTCTATTGATTCTATGAGATGTACCGTCTACAGCTCCGACTGCAGAAGGAATCTTCTCCCAGATACCTCGCATAGCGGACCACTCTTGCTCGGATGGCCATCTTATATAAGAACTTATTTTACTTTCAAAACATGTAAACATTGTCCGTATTTCAACTTTTATACTCGACACGCACACATCAAAAATAGCAGACAACATGTGATATCGTGGATAGCTGCGCAACCATATCAAAAACAGGAGAACTCTGTTTCTTACAGAAAGCTTGTGTCTGTTACAATGTTTAACATGAAGAATATTAACTAGGTTTATAAACGTTTCTGGGGTCTCGCCGGTAATATTATAAAAGTGCAATCGGTTCGTAGCAAACAATCTAAAAACATCTCTGCCTTCATATAAATTAATATCCGCAGAAAAAAGTCGAGCTACAGTCCTTAACTCATGCGCCGTTGTAATAGGTGGTCGTAGTACTATCATGAGAACTCTGATTACCAATTGCATAAATTCGTCTGCATCAGGTGGCGGTTGGCATAATTTTGGCAGCATAGACATAACGATTCTTCTTTGAAAACGGCCCATTCCCTACGGGTATAAAAATGTGAATTATAGATTTGCCAGATAAACCTTTATCTCATATGAATGCCTTTAGAAATCATCAAGATGTTCTTAAAAGCATTGTGGATAAAGAAAACGTTGCTCAGAATGAGCAATTTCTCCTTTTCCACATTCTGATCGTTTCTTCCTTTTTCAATCAAGTTTTCTGCTCTATCAGAAAATACACCCACGTTTGTCCTTACTGTCATTTATTTTTTATTGGAAAAGTCGGAAATGGATTATCAAGCAGAGGACTGTTACTTAAAGTAAACAGTTCCTTTAATAATGCGTCAGCAACTTGTGCGTTTTACCTTTGATAGCACGGATTTTCTAACCCAAACAAGGAACAACTAAACAAAGGATATGGCAACCGGTAAGACAATTCTTTTTTTAAAATTGATCATTTAAACAAATATTTTTCACTTAAATGGCTTTCAGGAAGTGCATTTTGTTCTTCTTTCTAAGCTACAAAAAGAGAGTAAGTTTCAAACTCGCATGCATGTTGAAAGTATGAAGACATACACACGCTACTTATTTTTCCTCATGCTCTTTTAAATCACTAAGCATTTATGATTGTACACGTATTTTCAACCGAAGTACATGTATCTTGAAATCACGAACCAATCAAAGCGTCCCATTCCTTTCGAATGAATTTCTTTTTACGACAAACGTATTTGAAATGAATGCACTTTACTGGACAAGACTAAATGGTATCGTGTTTTAAACCGTTTTAATTTACCAAACAATGTTGCCTTGTAACGTACCCCACACATATTTCCTATGAGAATATTGCTTCTAGCAAAAGGTGAGGTTGCTCGAAGCAGTCTCGCAAACTATGATTTTTTTGTCGTCTGTAGATGACTTTAATTTTTAATTTTTTTTTAGCTCACCTGAGCACAACGTGCTCAAGGGGAGCTTTTAGGGTCACTGGGTGTCCGTCGTCCGTCGTGCGTCGTCCGTCGTCCGTCCTGCGTCGTCCGTCGTCAACAATTCTTTAAACATCAACTCCTCCTAAACCACTGGGCCAATTTGGACCAAACTTGGCTGGAATGTTCCTTGGGAGGTCCTCTTTAAAAACTGTTCACAGAATTTGATTCCGTCAAAAACTCTGGTTGCCATGGCAACGAAATGGAATTTTCTAGGAAATTCTTTGAAAATCTTCTCCTCTGAAACCGATGGTCAGATTTTAAAATAATTTCACAGAGATGTTCCTTGGGTGACCCTTTTCAAAAAGTGTTCGTGAAATTTTGATACGTCAAGAAACATGGCTCTGGTGAATGGGGGCTTCTTGCACTATACAGAAATAAAGGAATTCTTAAAAATTCTTCTTCTCTGAAACGGCTGGTCAGATTTTGGAATAATTTCACAGAGATGTTCCTTGGATGACCCTTATCAAAATATGTTCGCGAAATTTTGATCCGTCAAGAATCATGGCTCTGGTGAATGGGGGCTACTTGCACTATACAGAAATTCTTAAAAATTCTTCTCTGAAATGGTTGTTTAGATTGTGAAAAAATTGGCTATGGTCCTCTCAAAAATTCAGGTGAGCGAACCAGGGCCATCTTGGCCCTCTTGTTTTGTAAATCAGTAAAGCACGACAGCGGAACCATGCTTTTAAAAAATGTTTAAAAAGGCATGTAGCATGTTTCCTTGTATAATTAGCTTATTTACTTTTTTCTTCTCGAAACAGAAATTACCCTTCCTAGAAGAAAAAAGAGAGTTTTGATGGAGAAAGAAGAGACTTTACTCCTCCTTAGGGCTTATCAGTCTCACCCTTCAAGATGGGCTGACGTGCTAGATGAGGTGAAAGAAAACCATCACCGTCTTCCTAACGAAACACAGGAATTGTACCGAACTTCTACTGAAAAGCAACTTAGGGATCGGCTGTCTACTAAGTTTGGGAAACTGATGTCCACAGACATTGACACTATTAAAGATGGTGATATAAGGTAAAATGTATTTAATTTTCCAAATTGAAAATATCTTCTTTTTTTTTAGTTGAAAATCTTTCATGCATCTGGATTTTTTTATGTAAACCATGTTATTTAAAAGCTATGTCACACAAGTAACGTAGAGACGAGCAGACAAATTGACAGACACATGGACGGGCAGACAGACAGACAGACAGACAGACTGGAATGCAATAAATTAAAATCTGTAAGTGAAAACTTGCATACTTCAGCGCTGTGTTGTCATGCTTTTTACCCACAAGAATTTTACGACAATGATTAATTGTTTTATTTTACAGAACGGAGGTTCAAAGAATAAAAGATGCGGAGAGGAGACATATACTTCAATCTAGCAATGAAAAATCACAACAGCAACAAGATGGAAACAGAAGAGATGAGATAGCGGACACATTTACAGATGAGAATGATCCAGTCCCTGCTAATCTGCAACCTGACCCAGAGGGTAACCTGACCACTCCACACCGCATGAAAGCAGGTGAAGGCGAAATGCAGATGGCAGGTAAACTTACAACAATCGAAATACAGTGTTTACTTGAGCATAACTACTTGTACTTTTAAGCAAAAGGTCGGAAAATCACGGAAAGTTCACTTGTTCCTCAGGTGTTCTCAAACGCCTTCAACGTAAGTGGCGAAGAAGAGGGGATTATTCAGTAACGCATGTGGTCAAAATGCACATTACTTTCAGTTTAAAAAATTTCAAAAGTATTGAGGTATTGAACATTTAATCCTTCTCCCTCTGTATTAACATTGTTGGCGTTAACCTGCTGCTCATCATATTTGTCACATGAATTGGTTATAACCAGGGTCCTGCGTGGCTCAATGGTCAAGTGAGACTCATGACCCGGAGGCCCCGGGTTTGAGCCACACACGGTCCTCAGGGTTTCTCGTGGGAGTGACCTTGGGCAATACACTTCAAAGCCCTAGCCTAGTACTGGTGAAACGCAGGGAATACATGAATATGTGAGTTGTGGCCGTGATATGACTGAAATAATGTTCAAAGCGGCGTAAAACAGTTTTCAATGAAACAATCATTGGTTATAGCCGAAACAAGATATGCATCTGTGGTTATACCCCTGGTTCAGGACAGGTCTGAATTGATCTTTTTGTGAAACTTCGAATCCGCAGCTCGGCCTATTTCTTTCCGAGGATTGATGAGAGTCACTGCAACAGATTTCATTCTTCTCTCACCACTGATCATTGTCAACAGAAATTCGCACTTGCACAGTTGCACCTGCTGCTGCAATATAACTAAAATAATGTTGAAAACGGCGTTACAATACAGTCAGTCGATCAACTTTGTGTTATAGGCTTAACTCTTTACCAAACAGAATTTCAGGCTGGTCCAAATTGAAAGCATTTGCAGAAAACAAAATGCGACTCAAAAATAAAAATTTGTTGTAGGAAGGGTGGAAAACATTGTGGAAAAAGGAGAAAATGCTGGTTACCAGTATTTCTCCTTTTCCCACAATGTTTTCAAAAGGCTTCTTTCTCAGAGTCGTGAAATCCCGGGATTATTTGGTAAAGATTTTAATTACTTTTCTAGCATTTCACCTTTGACATAAGAAAGAATAATAATAATGAAATTACAATCGTGAAAAAATGCGTATATTTCACAGATATTCCAATGCCGTCGGGATCCTCAACCAACACTAGTAATCCACGGACACGTGCAAAAAAGAGGCCACTGTCAGACATCATCAGGCAAAGTCACCTGGCCTATCAGAAGTTTCTGACAAAGAAGGTGCCAAAACTGTTACGGGAGCTGGGAGTTAGCAGTTCAGAGGAAGACGACTAACCTGATCTGTCATTAAAATGTTTGTCTTTGAAGGATTAAAAATAATACGATAATTAATGTATTGTTTTGTATTTCACCATGCTTCAGAAGTCGCCCTTGACAAGTTCATAATCGTCATTGAGGGTATTTGTGTATAATTCATTAGCTAGTTATTTTCTCCTTTTTGAAATAGTATTGGTAATGAATGTGAACGTATTTTTTTTTTCATGCACACAATCGTCCCACAAATAGTTTGAGAAAACCCCTCAATAAAGTCTGTAGTCTGTAGTCGGCGGCCGGTACTGGTGTCTGTTGCAAAACTCTAGTACGACTATGTTTGCATTGCTGTTGTTTTATTTTTGGGTTCATTTGTTTTCTTAACTCTTTGCCAGACGTTCCGTGATTTTGACAGCCGTACGGAGAGAGCTTTTGGGACATTGAGGGAGAGGGAGAGAATGCTGGTAACTAGCATTTTCTCCTTTTCCCACGTTTTCTACTCTCAGGATTAGAGACAACCATTTAAGCAACACTGAATTTGACGCCTACAAATTTCTATGAATTTGTGAAAACTTTTCGAGTGGTTAAGAGTTAAAAGTATGGATGTCATACAGCTTGAAGTTCCATTCAACATGATGGATATAACAGGCATTTTAATATTAAGCTTTAAAATTGCATTTTTCCTGTAATTTTGCATTTTCTTGGATCCTGTTTGTGTTAAATATACTTAAACTGTTGATACATTATTTTTTCGCCAAGTCATTGCCATTTTTTGGGCGTTGTAGCCATCAACCTCATGTGATGTTGATGTCATCAACCCCTTAATAATAAACAATATGTCCCTTGATTTTGTTTGAAATAACCAAAACTAGTCAGGATTAAAATATTTTTTCCAAAATGATACTTGGAGTTTGATTGCTTTTTTTCCATATATATTTGTCAATGGTATTTCCTTAACTCTTTACCAAACAAAAAACTAGATCAAATTCAATGCTTTTGTAGACAACATATTAAATGCAGCTCAAATGATGATTACTGTCTTTGATAGGGTAGGAAACATTGTGGAAAAAGGATAAAATGCTGTTATCAGCATTTTCCCCTTTTCCATAATGTTTCCATAAGCCTTCTCTTTCAGGGTTGTAAAAACTCGAGTTGGGTGGTAGAGAGTTAATAAGCTATGTAGCCTCTTGAAGTATTTCTAGATTTCACATCAGAGTTTTACATGCACTTATTGGGATGGCATCAAAAACACAATTACAAGGACACTTATTCATAACAGTATGATGATGTCATATCTGATATAAAAATAGACAGATTTACCAACTGTAAAATGATCAACCCATTATTTAAATGTCCAACATTGCACCCTTTTTTTTAATATAACCACACAGTTTATGTGACTGTAAAGAAAGAAATATTTTGTTTAAACCTATTACATATATTGTGAAACAAGTTCTTACAACACATATATTAATCACTGGTGGTTCCAAAGGTTGACCCGGATCATCATGGGATTCGAACCCAGAGCTCTGGCGTGAAAGGCTAATAGTCTACCTCTATACCACTGTCTCCTAGTTAGTTGTATTCATCAGCGTATTTCAAGAAATTTAGATGTACTGCATGAAAACTAGATAGCCCACCTAAAACACATAAGAGTTTGTATGAACTGTATTATTGAACTTTAACCCTTAGGCTGCTAAGCGTGACTCGCTGACTTTTTGCAGACAGTGTTTATCAAGCTCATACTGCAAAAAACCTGCAGTCTGATCACAGATCTGCAATGTCCTACAAGAAGATTTTTTTTCTCCAAGAATTAAGTTTGAATTAGCATTATTCTGGTTTTTATGATCGGCTTGAAAGTTTGTAGGCCTATAGGTAACAAGGACCAGAATGGTCTGCTGAAGCTGTATGCTAGTGTATGATCCCATTTTCAAAGTGGGTAAAGAGTATTGTAGTTCATGATAATACTTTCCTCGAAAGTTGTGACCCGAAAAACAATGTCTCAGAACTCATAAACCATTGGGCAATGGTCAGAAAACTTCTGCAATTTCAGCACAGAGGCAGTGTTTGGTCCAGGGACTTGAAAAAAGAGGGGAACTTGCCCACATGCATTTAAAAAATATGGGGCCCATGAGGTCAGATCATGTATTTAAATACTGCATCAAAATTTTTAAATTATTTGGTCATTCTTTCTGGCATGCAAAAGTTCAATGGCCAGTCTTGAAGGCACGATTGCTGGAATGTGTGTTGCTTGCTGTTGTCAGGAGTGCCTTGTCTGTCTCAATAGGATCAATAATGATCGTGGCATTTTCAGCTTCCTCATCAGCTTTCTAGGACGAGGATACAGTAGACAAAATAAAATAGACACTTACTTTGCGTTTTTCGTTTCTGGATTGCGGAACGGTACAGTTTCAGGATTCAGAAATTTATCTTAGAAGACGGAAATGTTATTGCCATATTGTTACTATGTGCAACAGAAAAAGCCCTCTATTTTATGGACCCAACATTCGAAAATTTGTCAAACTTCAAATGGCTTTAAAAAAAAAGCTCACAACAAATAATTATTAACATAATTTTACCCAAATTATCCTTTTCTAGTCGACAAATATCTTCAAAAGATTCTCAGTGTGACATTCATATTTTCATTTCAATTGTTTTGAGGTATCTAACATTTGGAGAATACATTTTAAATGTGTCAATCAAAACTACAATGGTTCTGAAATTGACAATGAAGCAGGGAACCAGCCAATTCTGATAGACTGATATTCTTCTGGCATGAAAACCAGTTGACTTTCCTAATGTCAAAAGCAAATTATAGTATTTCTAACCTGTGCTTACCTATCATAGGCAAGTAATTCAATTCAATGATGGAGAGAAATGTAATCAAAGTACTGTGATTTTTATGCAAGAGGCCTTATCCCACATGGTATCAGAAAATGTGGGGGATTATTTACAAAACACTGGATTCCTGCAATCCCACAGCCTAGAAACACAGCAGAGGACAAAATCAGGATCTCTATGCAAACTCTTGTACACCATAGTAACTGTTGACCAGTCATTCAGCTTTTACGTCTACTACAGATACTAGTGTTGCTGTGATCAGTGTTTTCTGTTTGCCTAAGATTTCATTGACTAAATGGGGCTCAGTGTCACTGAAAAAGTTGAGTCCCATTGAGTTCCATTCAAGTCCCGATTTTGTATGCATAAATCATCAGCTAACTCTTTACCAAACAACAAAATTTTAGACCTGTTGATGTTCAAGGCTAATGTCCCGGTAGCTCAGCCAGTGCCATACAGGACTTGAGAACAGGGGGTCACTGGTTCCACCCCCTACTGGGCCAATTTCTTTCCAAGGATTGATGATAGTCATTGCAACAAGATTCATCCCTCTCTCATCACTGACCATTTTTCAATGGTGGTTATGTGGGAAAGGAGCCAGTGGCTTGGAAAGAGTACTGTACATAGTACTGGTTAAAGAATCTCCAGCAAAGCATGAACAGTTGCAGTGGCCGCACGATATAAATGAAGTAATGAAAACCCCGTTAAACACCATACAATCAATTAATTACGGCTATGGGAGACAACAAATAAGGCTCCATTGATGAAATTCGTCCCTAAAAGAGCAGAAAACATTGTGGGAAAAGGAGAAGAAGCTGGTTACCAGCATTTTCTCCTTTTCCCATGTTTTCAAAAGGTTTCTTCCGCAGGGTCATTAAAACTCGGGATTGCATGGTAAAGCATTAACCCTTTACCACACAATCCTGAGTTCTGAATGACCCCAAGGAAAAGAAATTCTGAAAACATTGTAGAAAAACATTGTACGAAAAGGAGAAAATGTTGGTAACCAGCAATTACTGTTTTTCTTACAATGTTTTGTGTAATATTTGATTTGTCGTCTGCAGATGCTTTCAATTTGGAGCAGACTAGTTTTGTCATCTGGTAAAGAGTTCAATAAAGAACAGAGTTACATATCTCAAAACTGTGTGAAAAAAAAAAGACAGGGGAAAAAATACTTTTCACCAAAAATATCTGTAAGCCATCTTCAGTTACGCTAAGCAACAGTTGGTTCCTATGATCCATTTGCTCAGAATAAATTGAGGTTACTTATCGAATGACAAAATCTTGGACTCAACCAAATAAAGAGCAGTTGCAGCCTACAAATTAAATGTAACTCAAATAATGATGTGTGTTTGGTATGTTAGAAAACATTGTGGGAAAAGGAGAAAATGCTAGTTACCAGCATTTTCTCCTTTTTCTACAATATTTTCAAAACGCTTCTTTCACAGGGACATTAGAAGATTGTGTGGTATAGAGTTAAATAGAACTATATTCTGTATAATCTCGGTTACATCACAATAGACATGCAGGTCAAAATGTTTGTTGACAATTCATACTTCCAATGGTGTATTTGTGCATCAATAAAAATTTTGTATTTTTCATCTTTTTTTGTGTTGATATTATTACATCACCTTAATGTTTTGGCTCATTTTTTTCTGCATCCCTGGGATGTAATGAGCTTTGACAATTTGCATCCAACCAGATTTTCACGCATACTGTATTTCACCAAGTTAACATTCCCCTCCCTATAGTACCACGCCAACTATATTACTTGCTCCAGAGGCCTCCGGACAAGCCCCAACCTCACTCAACCTTACCTGAAAATCAAGAGCTGGAGTGACTGACTTATATAAGCAAGCTAACTTCACTGCAACTTTTCAAACGCAGACTGACGAAAATTATTCATGACCGATATTCCATAAATAAACTTACTATTACTGCATCAACATGATCCTAAGTACTTCACAAATCGATGTCATTAAAACCAGACTATCCAAATATACATACATTTCCGATAACATTATAAACACCAGTTAGGCAAGATAAATTTTGTCAACTAACTTGGAAAAACTTCAAGGTGAAGTATCGAAGACCAAATGTCCAGGTGGGCAAATGTCTGGCTGGGCAATTGTCCATACCCCATTAAAGACAAGTGTCCCATATTAATCATGAATACTGTCTTATGTCCAAATGAATCATGACCAGCAGAAAAACCAATATTCTGAAATAACACAGCGGGTTTTTAAAATGGCAATTGCTTCGCAGTCGGCAATGACTAAAACCCCGGATTCAAAGTACAGTACTTACTCTACTATATGATGGCATTTAAATTTCAGGAAATAAGCTATGAAATAATTGTGGTGTTTTGCATGGCACCCCCGTGCATTAATTAGATTAAGTGCAGTAGATACAACCTAAAACAAAACCCTGCCAAGACTGAGCTTTTGAAACCACACTGAAGACTCTCCTTGTCTGACCAAGTTAAGAAAATAAAGAAATGTTGGGCTGTCACAGATAGGTAACAAAAATTGAACTATTGAATTGTTCACAAAAACAGGAAATCGGAAATCTAAGGTACTGCCAGACTAGTGGTAGCGTAGCTAACAGTACTATTTCCTGTCATGTGAAAAGCGACAAAGATAATGTATGGTAAGATGTTGAAACAGTTCACATGAAATGTAATAAAATTGAAACCTGCCATAGTAACAGGAAATCTCTTGCACTGCCAGACTAGTGGCAGCGTAGCTGACAGTGCTATTTCCTGAAATGTGACAAGTCAAATAGATGGTGGATAATGAAAGACCAAACAATTCAAAGGACAGCATTGTGTTGAAGCCTTTACTTAGAAATGGAAGAAGCAGCAAAGAGAATCAAATGCCTTGCGGATACCTTTTCAAAATGGGAAGAAATGGTCAGATTTTTAGAAGTTTGGACAGACATTAAAAAGCAGATCCGAGCAGAGTTATCTTGATTACTTGACAAATGAACTTTAAATAAAAACATTGCTAAGGACATGCCTTTCAAACTAAAACTTGATTTAGCTTTGTTGATCGTTGGTTTGCGATAGTTATGGACCAATTATGAAAAATGCCTAAATTTTAACAGAGCATAGAATCTATTACAATATCATATTTTAATTTCAAATTTTCATTAGCGTCAAAGAAAATATCATTCAATTTCATCCAAACACTTGAAAGAAAACCGAGTTTGAGTTACATCAATATCCCACAGCCATTTTAAAATTGAATCATGATTTCACTGGCATTCGTCAAACATCATTGCGACATGATACAGTTGGCACCAATTTGTAGTCACGATTTGAATATATTGCCACATAGTCAACAACATCATGTCTATTTTAACTAGTAAAACTGCGAGTAATAAAGGATTTTAGAGGTTGGGATAAATGGTGTTTAGCAAGTAGGTGCCAATTACATCATTTTGACTTAGAGAATCAATTTCAACCAAACATTTAAAAGAAAACTACCTTGAGCTACATCACTGTTCAACAGCCATTTTAAAATTGAATTGTGTGACGTTGCTGGCATTCATCAAACATCATTGTGACATGATATAGTTGGGGCCAGTTTGTAGTCACATGATTTGAAAATATTGCCACAGATGATCTAACAGCGTCATCATGTAATAAAGGATTTTTGAGGGTGGGGTAAATGGTTTTAAGCATGTAGATACCCATTACATTGACCTGCAGAATATTCTTATCCATTCAAAACTTGTACTTTGAAAATAAAAGTTGACTTTGGAGGGGCAACATCTGAGTCAAGGTATTCACACTGAAAATAGAGGCCAGACAGGCAGCTAGAGGGTGCTGATGTTTGTTATGACTTATTGAAAAATACTGGTCTTACTTCCCAAGAATATTGAGGACTTGATGGTGCCAAGGTGTGAAAATTGTCAAAAAAGATGATACTTGGCTACCAATTAAGTAGGGATTATCACACTAGTAGCCAAAGAAATAAATGACAACGACTTGTCAAATCGGACAGTTGATTTATTGTAAACAAACTCGGTGATTGGATAAAAGCTGTGAACCGGGTATGATGCAATGTTAGGAATGTGGTAATACACATGCTAATTATGTATCTATCAGTTTTTCCTTTAGACATCAGGCGCGTTGTCAATATTTAAGAGCTGACTGTTTTTTATTTCAGGCAACTTCAATTTCACTTTTCTCTGCCAATCTGTAAAGTTTTTTGAAATCAGGCAACTTTTTCACCCAAGTGGCCCTGACTCAGCTGAGGCCTGCTGTATATTTATTTACCAAATATGTGTTATTTATCCATTTTCATATTTGTTACTAAATACCCAAGTTATTTGACAGAAACAAGAAATTTATAATTTGTCCAAGTCCTGCAACTCTGGTTAATGTCAACAGATATAATCATTGTTCAATTTGTATGGTACCTTATTATAACTAAAATGAATACATCCTTCGTTTTTTTTTCTTCTCAGGAAAAAAATCTTCAACCTTCCATTTCACCATTGCACTGGACCTCGTTTCCTTAAATTACTTACCACATTCCAAATTTTTAAACTTGTCGAAAATTAAAGCTGTATGAAATTAAAGCAATAGCAGGCAACAAATCAAATCGGGCTAAAATGATGATTTCTGTCTTTGTAGTAATTGATTTGAACATTGTGTGAAAAGATAATGCACTGGTAAACCAGCATTTATTCCTTTTCTCACTTTGTTTTTAAAAGGTATCTTCCCTAGGATTGTTAAAACTAGGTACTGTTCAGTAAAAGATTAAATACATGTAGTACATGTAATGAGTAGGTTGTAAAGCTTTTGAGAATTCTGCGGGATAGAATACCAACAATCTAACAATTACACCATTAAAATTTATTCTTTGGTCTGAAATGTATATATTAATCATACCAATGCTATTATGTACATTGATTTTTATTCTAAACAAATTAGTCTATGAACAACATTTTATTGAAAAAGAGATGCATTCCCACTCCCACCCCCCCCCCCTTGAGAAATTACCTGAAACAAACCTTCTTGTTTCCAAGGCCTTTATTTGTTAGGCACCAAGTTATGCAGTCAATTAACAGATGGACCAAAACAATGTGCAGCACAATCATTGATCTCAAGAGTATAAAAAGACTAGTATTATCATTATCTCATGATTAAATTCAGCTGGAATGTCTCAACATATTGGACAGTGTAGATTCAAGATCAGAGTGCATGCTTTGTCTGATCTTGATCTACACTGGCCTAAATAATCATCAACTATGGTAGAAGTAAAGATCTCTTTCACTCCACATGTATATATACCAGAGCTCTTTCAGTCTTTGCCTGTCCAGGGTCCAAAGTGATAATTGTATCCGATCTCTGATCTTGACCCATGCTATCGGTAAAACTTCATTACCTTGCCTTGCCTTGCCAGAGAAAAGGTAAAATAAATCTATTGAGGCAGCTTTTCAAAATGGCATTTCTACAATGTGCTGTACTTGTAATAATAATTTGTTTTTCAGTTACTTGACTTTTGACCAAAAATCTCAGATGTTAAAGGTTGACTCTGCAAATGAAACACAGCTGTCCCTGAATAGACCAACAAGCTAGAGCTCACTTCGGTCCGTCATTGGTGACTGGATAAGCTCCCTATCTGCATATGAGTGTGCATTTATACTTAATCTACCATTAGTTCAGAAACAGTTTGTCAAAAATATGTAAGACTATAATTGCTCCAATAACCTAACACACTCAATTCTAGAGGATGTTAAGTTAATTTTTTGAGTCGTGTTTCACAAAAATTCATGTTGTTTTCAGTCAGAAGCTATGCTCGCTAATGTAACTGCTGTAGACTTAAATATTGCACACTTTCTTAGAATGTGCATATAACTGGATGCAGACTTAACCCTTTCCCAAACAAGCCCTGGTTTTCACGTGTCTGCAGTACAAGTCTTTTGAAAACACTGTGGGAAAAGGAGAAATTGCTCGTAACGAGCAATTTCTCCTTTTCCCACAGTGTTTTCTCCCCATTTTGATAACTTTCTGCCATTTTCATCAAATTTAAAATTGTCGTCTGCAAACTCTTTCAATTTGGACCAGTCCAAAATTTGTTGTCTGGGAAAGGGTTAAAAAGCCTTTATGTGATAGGGAGCTACAGTGTTTCGAAACTGGGAGGAAATTTATTTTCTACAATTATCTGCCCCTGAATAGATCAACAACCTTTCTGGATTGCCTTAATCCGTCATTGGTGACAGTTTATCCCAAATTTTGAGTCTGTTCATAATTAGAACATCCAATATTTTGGTCAAAAGACGTCCATTTTTCCAGGAACCCACCCAATAATCCACTTTGATGGTGGAAAAGGTTAATCCAGTTTTACTTCACCTAGGTTTTTGCCAAAGAATAGTTATTATGTCACTTTACTCAAGCCATTTTAAGAATTTCCATCAACAGATTTAACTTACTATTCAGACTCTATCTGACTTGAGTGATTTTCTGCAAATAATGACAACTATGTAAAATTGTTTTACTTTACATTGCTATCCAAGTTGCCAAATTTTTCACTGATCTATACACATTTGGATTTAAGAACTTTACCATTCAACACAGCATGAAATATTGATTATTTTTATCCCCCTGAGATCATAGATTACCCTTAAAGCGCCTTTCACGACTATGTTTGCCTTTGTGGCCAGTGTAGATCAAGATCAGACTGCACAAAACCTGCAGTCCAATCTTTGATCTACACTGTCTGCTTTGCTGAAACACTGCAGACAAAAGGCAACTTCGAAATTGCAATTATCTGGGTGTTATTCTTGACTGAAAATGTCCATTGGGCTTATTCGGTGCTTTAAGGGTTAAGGGCATATTGTTTTTATACCATCTATTTGTCTTTGGGTTCATTTGTTAGTCTTTTTGTCTATGTAACTTGGTTTCCATTAGCTTACCCGAATGTTTGTTTGATGTTATCAAAATGGAAAAGAGATCCTTATATCAATGAGATGGCCGCTTGGTTTGATTACAATCAAAATCCATTGCTGTTCTGGAGAGTTAGGATGCTTTGATATTTTCAACATTAGAAACCTTGCTTCCATCAAACAGCTTTGATATTTATTAGTAAATTTACACAGTTTCCTTATGGTTTTATATCATTATGGTTCCTGAGGATTTCAATTTACTTTGCTTCTATCAAACAGCTTCGATATTTATTAGTAAATTTACACAGTTTCGTTACTGTTTTATATCATTAGGGTTCCTGAGGATTTTAATTAAACTTTGCTTCCATCAAACAACTTCAATATTTATCAGTAAATTTACGCAGTTTCGTTACAGTTTTATTAAATACCATTACGGTTCCCCAGGATTTCGATAGAAGTGAAAATCGGATGACTGAAATTTAATAATTTCATTAGTAAATTTACGCAGTTTCGTTAGTTTTATAAAATACCATTTTGGTTCCTGAGGATTTCGAAAGTATCGGGAAAGAAGGGTATGGTATCAATTTGTAAACAACCACTAATAACAATTTGCTTATTTGTCTGAATAGGCAAGAATTTTACCTGATGACAACAAATAAAGGTGGCCAATACATGTACATAATACCAGACATGTTAAAAATCTTTTTAACAAACAGCAAATTTTGCACTATTCCCAAACAGAAAGAGCATGTAGAAGACAATTAAAACTTTGATAATTACATGTAATGTGGAAGATGGTGCTTTGATGTGATGGAAACCATTGTGACAAAAGGAGAAACTGCAGTGACTAGCAGCTTCTCATCTTCACAAAATATTTTGAAAAGTTGTCTGCTGCAGACATGTAAAATATAAAGTATGTTTGTCTGAACATTAAAAATTTAAGAAAATAGATAATTGAGCCATGTTCTGTGAAAAAGGTGCTTAATGCATCTGCAGAAAGGTATCGACCCGTGTCAGCCTGCCCAATCTGCCCAAGCCCAAAGGATCACAGACTCTTTTGAAGTGTGCGTTACGTAGGGCACAGAGGCACGACTTTTTTGTTATCAGAAGTTAATTTTTTATGGGATTCTCGCAATCCCGCATCCTAGAAGCACCTCTCTGTGTTATTTCAACTCATTGTACAAAAAAAATCAAATCTACTGCATTATAAATCCATAGAATTTTTGTATAAAAATGAAAAAAGAAATGCGAGTCTAAACACTTTTGAAAATTAAAACTTGAAAACATACTGATTGGCTATCTTCATATCCATTTGTGGGTTACGAGTTCTCTGGAGAACTTGTATTCTCAAGATTAGGGTACAAGTTCTCCAGGGTACGAGCTCTCCTGATACCATGTCAAGTCACCTGATCTTTTCCCGCGGTGTACTTTCTCTTTTTTAATGAAATTCTTTTTCCTTTACTTAAGTTTATTTGTTTAATGAAAAATTACAATTACTGGAGACGTCCGGTAGCGTTTAATAAGTAAATGTTTATCTTATTTTGAAATTCGATGCATAGACTGCAGTCTTAAAAAGTAGCCTGGTTCTGTACCCAGAATGCCCAAATCAGATTGGTCTGTATTTCATCAATATCACCTAGCAGAAGATAATATTTTTGAAATACCTGGGAAATCACATGACACAATTTGGAATGACTTCAGGACAGTTATATAGGTCAAAATTAGTTTCTTTTGAATACCTGGATGAAATAAAATGATAAATACTTCAAGAGTAACTTAAAGGTTATTCCTTAAAGGTTATTCCTTGGAGCATGGAATAAAACCAAGAGACAGTTTCAGTTCAGAAATAAAACCTTAACTCTTTACCAAACAACAAAATGTTAGACTGGTCCAAATTGAAAGCATCTGCAGACAAAAAATGAGCATGACTCCAAAATTGCCATTTCTTCTTTTGTACAGTAGAAAACATTGTGAGAAAGAGAGAGAATGCTGGTGACCAAGATTTTCTCCTGTCTCACCATGTGTTCAAAAGCTTTTTTTTTTTTTTGAGGTCACTAAAACTCGGGATTGTGTGGTACAGGGTTAAGGAAGTGTGATTTTGAGCTTTTCTTGGCCTTGAATATATCAGCAAAGCAGACAGTGTAGATCAAGTTCAGAATGCTGCTTTCCTGCTGTCTTTCCTGCTGTCTGATCTCAATCTACACTACCACAGAAGCAAATATAGTCATGATAGGTGCTTTAAGGATTAAGGTATAAAATAGGTTTTATTGCTAATATTTTGTTTATACTTTGTTGTTGTTCCAGACTGGACAATAACTATTGCAAAACGTTGCATATGCGTGGAAACACACTTGGACACAAAATATTAAAGCCCATCACGCCTCTGGAATGCAGACAAAATTGAGTCAATATTCACTAGATATATCAATTACAAACACTAAAATATTCAGACCTTTTATTGAACAATTCGATCATCAGAGTTCCAAAATGTTGAGAATAAGAAAGTGGCCTGTTTGTGTGCAAGGATATAACTGAGGTGAAGCAATTGTACCAGTAATTCTATTTAAATCAATTTGGTCGCAATATTCAAGTGGTTATGCTTTAGAAAAGTATAGTCATTCTCAATACACCGGTTGCTAGAACCAACTACTGCCTAGCATTACTAACACTGAAGCTAAAGATAGCTTCCCTGGCAAAAAAAGTATTCACAGTCATTCCAGGACCAATGGTTGAAAGCAATGGGCAATGTCAGACCCTGCACATCAAATACGATATACAAAAGTTCCCTTAGAGCTAAATCATAGGTCAGGGCTATGCAAAATGTTGATCTTTAACCCGTTAGCAAATGACAAAATTTAAGGCTGGTCCGAACTGAAAGCATTTACAAGTAACATTTTAAACATGGCTCAAACATATGAAAATTGCCTTTTAAGGTGTAGAAAGCATTTGGGAAAAGCAGACAAAGATAGTTACCAGCATTTTCTCCTTTTCCCACTGTGTTTTCCAAAGCCTTTTTCACCGAGGCCGTTAAAAACTCGGGGGCTTTGTGATGAAGGTTTAAGACTGTAATCCTTTGAATGATACAAATAATGCCAAAAAAAAAGGAATATCTTGTTAGGGGTAGAATTTCTTTCCACAAGGTTATGAGATATTAACTGATGATTTATGCAGACAAAAATTAGAGTCTGTAGAAACTCAATGGGACTCAACTTATTCAGTGATGCTGAGTATCATGGCCTCAAAATAATCTTGGGCAAATGGAAGCACCAATATCAATTATCTAAAGGTGGAAATTGGAAGCTTTTTAACCAGCGCCCTTTGTAGACAAATTTTCAATCTGGAGAGAGCAGGTTTATTGGATCTTCATGGTGCATTAACCTTTTACCAAACAACAAAATTTTGAACTTGTCCAAACTGTATGCATTTGCAGATGACAAATTAAACTATACTCAGATTGATGGCATTAATGAGTAAAGAGTAGAAAAGAGTAGAAAACACTGTTAGGAAAGGAGAAAATGCTGGAAACCAGCATTTTCTCCTTTTCCAACATTGTTTTTGAATTCATTCTTTCTTTCTAGGGGTCGAAAAACATGGGAATGTTTGTAAAGGGTAATTACATAATTATGGAACAATTAACAAGAGGGCCATGATGGCCCTGTATCGCTCCACTGGCTTATAAATATAAACCATAAATACTAAGCATTTCAATTCTGAGCCAAATGGTTTCAAAATGAAGACTTACAAAGTTTTCTCTGTAAAAGCCCATGTGAAAGTTGAGACCTGCAAGGCAAAGCCATTTTTGATCCCAGAGCTATAATTACTTGAACCCTGGTAGAGGTCCACAAGATATAGCCACATGCCAAAATAATACAAGTCTATGCTGTATGGTTATAAATAAGGTGATTTTCAATTTTTGTCCATATGAAGCCTCTGTAAAACATAAGACCCCTGATGCAAGGCTAATTTCAAAAAAAAAAAAATCAAAACAGGAAGATTTCTTAAGTTGTCACTATGTAAGCCCATGCAAAACTTGTGACCCCTGCGGCGGGGCCAATTTTGACCCCAGGGCTAAAATTCTGGCCGGCTTGGTAGAGGCCCACTAGATATAGCTACATGCAAAATTTAGTAGCTCTAGGCCTTATAGCTAGGTACAGGAAGATTTTTAAAGTTTACTCTATATAAGCCTATGTAAAACTTGTGACCCCTGGCGCAGAGCCAATTTTGACCCCAGGGCTATAATTTGAAGAAACTTGATAGAGGTCTACTACATAAAGCTACATGCCAAATTTGGTAGCCCTATGCCTTATGGTTTCAGACAAGAAGATTTTTAAAGATTTCCAATATTTTTCAGTTTTGTTGCCATGGCAACCAGAGTTTTTGAAGGAATCAAATTCTTTCAAGAAATTCTGAAGAGGACCATGGCAGGATCATTTCTGTGAAGTTTCGTGAAAATCGGATGGGTAGTTTCAGAGAAGAAGATGTTTGAAATAAAAGTTAACGCACGGACGGACGCACGCACGCACGCACGGACTGACGGACGGACGCACGACGGACACCGGGCCATGACATAAGCCCGCTGGCCTTTGGCCAGTGGAGCTAAAAATCACATCATAGATTACCCATGGTACTTTGATTATGTTACTCTCCATCATTGAATTGAACAACTAGCCTATGACATGTAAACACTTGTTAGAAACACTATCATTGCGTTTGACATTTGAAAAGTTGGATAATTTTCATTGTGGAAGAATATCGATCTATCAGAATCGACCCGTCCCTGCTTCACAATCAATTTGATAACCAGCACAGTAAAAAGCAACATGTATAAAATGCAGTCTCCAAATTTAAAATACCTCAAAACAATCACAATCGAAAAACATGAATGTCACATCAAGAAACATTTTAAGATATTTTTTGACTTGAAAAATACAATTTATGCACAATCATATTTTTTTTCAGCTTTTTTTCAAAGCCATTTGACATGTGATGGACTTTCTAATGTCGTATCAAAAGCTGTTAACTCTTTACCAAAAGAAAAAATTTTGGTCACATCCAAATCGAAATCATTAATTTTGCAGACGAGAAATCAAATATGGCTTAAATGGTGAAATTTGTCTCTGAAAGGGTAGAAAACATTGTGGGAAAAGAAAAAAATGCTGTTTACCAGCATTTTCTTCTTTTTCCACAATGTTTTCAAATGGTTTCTTCCCCAGGGTCGTTAAAATTCAGGATTGTGAGGTAAAAGGTTAATAAATGCACCTTTTCCTGTTGCCCATAGTAACATTATGACAGTAACATTTCCATTGTCTGTAATATGAATTTCTAAACTCTTAAATCAGATTGTTCTTCTGTCCAGAAATGTCTAAATGTAAAATAAGCAGCTATTTCACTTTGTCTACTGCATCCTCATCCCAGAAAGCTGATGAGGAAGCAATAGATGGCCCCAACAATATTGATCCTATTGAGACAGATGAGGGGCCCTTTTCAAACCCTTAGCAATACACATTCCAGCAATTATGGCTTAACTCTTCACCACACAATCCCAACTTAACGACCCTGAGAAAGAAGCCTTTTGAAAACATAGTGGAAAAAGGAGAAAATGCTGGTAACCAGCATTTTCTCCTTTTCCCACAATGTTTTCTGCCCTTCCCAAAACAAACTTCCATTTTTCGTTAACATTTATTCTGTCATCTGCAAATAACCTGTCTAATTTTTTGTCATTTGGGAAATGGCTTAAAGACTGGTCATGATTACAAATTTTTAAGAGTAATGTTGTAACTGTTAAGCCATTTTTTTCTGTGCTTGTTTCTGAACGTTTGAAAAACAAAAAGAAAGACTAAATGATCTGACAAATTTGATGTCCTAGTTATTATACATTGCCTAATGGGCCTCCATATTAATATTTTACTCTTACATTTGCTATCTTTTTTAGGGATGGTTTCCCAGCTGTGGCTTAACTTATTCAGTGATTTTTTTTGTCTTTTTTTTTTTTAAGTTTGCTGAGACAAATAAAAATCTGAAAAGTATCCTTTAACCCTTTACCAACTGACAAAATCTTTGCCTTGTCCAAATTGAAAGCACTTTGCAGATGAAAAATCAAATGTTACTCAAAACCTAAAGTGACTTTCAAAGAGTAGAAACATTGTGGGAAAGGAGAAAATGATTGTAACCATTTTCACCTCCAGTATTTCCTCCTGTTCCCAGGATGCTTTCACAAGTCTTACTCCTCAGGATCGTCAAAACTTTGGATCGTGTGAAAGAGTGTAAAATTCAGCCTAAGAGTATCACTAATGTCCACTTACATACTTTTTTACATTTAACTTTTGTATATTTAAATCCTAAACACTTAGACTACTAAGTTAAACTCCATCTGCTTTTGCATACAAACTTGGTAAGATCAGACAGGACATCCCAGAGTTCTCACTAGGTCCTGAATCCCAAGAGTCATCAACTCTTGGGTCCAAACTTTCAAGAGTCAAAATGGTATTTCCAAGGGTCAAAGAGAAATGTCCAAGTGTCGGAATTACTAGGTTATTGTGGAGAAATATGGGTGAAATAAACACTATTTTTTATTGGAGTTGTTCTTAACATGTATTTATAGACAGAAACTAAACAAGAAAATACCTCATTTTATGAACAGACATGTTGGAATGAAGTAAATAGATGAATTTCAACTTGCAGCCCAAGCATGCAATTCACCATTATGAATAAATGGACACAAACAATCTTTCACCAATTTACCAAACAACATAATTTTAGACTCGTTCATATTTAGAGCATTTGCAGATGACAATTCAAATGTGGCTCGAATGACTGGATTTGTCTTCCGTAGCATGGAACATTGTGGGAAAGGGAGAAAATATAGGTCACATCCATTAAAGTTTTTTTTTTTTAAATTTCTAGTCTATTTCTTAAGATAAATGTCCAATACCTTCTTTGACACTTGTTCCAGTGTTAACACTGTAAGACAAGACGGCCTAACGTCCACTATTCCCCCCTCCATCTAATTTGTAGGTTGTTTCAAAAAAACAACCATTATTTTTTTTCCTCAATACAAAACAGAGATTTTAGCTTTTAATTATTGTTTTATACAGAGAATTTAAGTAGGTTCACAGTTTGAATTCATTATTAAAGATGAAAAGAAAAGTTGAAGTGCCTCTGACCGGACGATGTCAAACTGACAGTTGTTGTGTCATGGGTTTTCGCGTATTTTCCAGAGACCTAATTTTCATGTCAATAAATGTCATTGGAGATATAGTGCTGCATATTTTGTCATAAATTTGCCAATTAGGGTCGCAGGTTACTTTAAAACCTGTCATTTTACACTAGATAAGCGGATTAACACCTTTACGATGTAATGACTAACCAGCTTGATTAGGTGCGATAAACAGGGCTGCGTGTGTCCTTCACAATTGATACCGATAATGTTTATGAAAGCCCATATTTCTGCCGGATGCCCGCCAGCTACTTTATGTGAAGCTTTGGCTGACGCTTAGGCAGATATTTTTGAGCGTCAAAAACGGGTCATTTCAAAATTCCATGTGTCAAAATCCTGAAATGAGAACCCTGAATCCGCTTTGCTGGAACACTATAGACAAAAGCAACTTGCATTCTTTTGCATTTAACTTACACATTTAACTCTTAAGACTTTACCAGACGACAAAATTTTAGCCTTGTCCAAATTGAAAGCATTTGCAGACCACAATTTCAATGTGGCTCAAATGGTGCAATTTTCTTTTGATAGGTTAGAAAATATTGTGGGAAAAGGAGAAAATGCTGGTTACCAGCATTTTTCCTTTTCCCACAATGTTTTCAAAAGGCCTCTTTCCATGGGGCATTAAAAGGCGGCATTGTGCGGTAAAGGGTTAACCAAACAACAAAATTTTGGACTGCTCCTGATTAGAAGCATTTTCAGATATTTTAAATTTGACTCAAATGATAGAATTTGAATTTCTTTTTGATAGTGTAGAAAACATCATACAAAAAGGAGAAAATGCTGGTTACCAGCATTTTTCTCCTGTTCCCACTAAGATTTCATATGCACTCTTTGTTATTAAATCTATTATTCTGCTTTTGTACACAAAGAAGGTCTAGAGACTGAATGTTTTGGATCTACACTGACATGTTGAAATTTTTCTGGCTTAACCCTTTCCCAAACAAGCCCTGGTTTTCACGTGTCTGCAGTACAAGTCTTTTGAAAACACTGTGGGAAAAGGAGAAATTGCTCGTAATGCTCGTAATGAGCAATTTCTCCTTTTCCCACAGTGTTTTCTACCCTTTTTGAGACCTTTCTGCCATTTTCATCAAATTCAAAATTGTCGTCTGCAAACTCTTTCAATTTGGACCAGTCCAAATTTTGTCGTTTGGGAAAGGGTTAAATCACACTGAATCTGATATCTTCATCCTTTACCAAGAAAATTAATCATGAACTTTTTCTCTAGCATAGCCCTGGAAGATGATGGTCAAATAAATGGTATGCTGAACTGAGTGCAAGCCCCTCTCATTTTTATGTATCATCACAAAACAGAATGCATACCATGACATTTTCATACAAGTTGTTGTATATGGACCTTCTAGGCTGGTTTCTGAGGATTTAAGCGATGAACAAAGTATAGAACACATGCAGAAATACAGTGCCATCATACTGAAGCCTTGTTAACCCTTTCCCAAACGACAAATTTTAGCCCCTCCCAAATTGAAAGCATCTGCAGACGACAAATTTGAAAGTGGTACAAATGAACTTAAGGTTTTTTGACAGGGTAGAAAACACTGTGAGAAAAGGAGAAAATGCTGGTTACCAGCATTTTCTCCTTTTCCCACAATGTTTTCAAAAGGCCTCTTCCTCAGAGCGTGAAAACACAGGATTGTTTGGAGAAGGGTTAATCATCAAAACAAAATACTGGAATGCAGTGCACTTGATTTAGCAAAACTGCATTTTTGTCTAGATTCAATACAGGTCCTTTTAAAGGTGCCTATTCTTTTGCTGAGAATTAAACTTTTTTCTTAAACACTAATAAATACTACAAGATATATATATATACAGTAAAATCTCGATAGTTCGTAGCGCAAGGGACCGGAGTATTTTATTCGAACCAAGTGTAGTACAAACCATAAAGTATGACCATGTTCGGATATTTTCGGTGCCATATATTTACTGAAATAGACAATCAGATTTACGCAGTATGTCTTTCAGTACCCTGAACTATTACAGATTATACATGTATATCTCTTGTTCCTTCACCTTGTAGGTTTGATCCGATCTTATTTTTGTGATTGTTTTTCCGCTCACCTATCAAAGACACATTTAAAAAAAAAAACATCGGAGCAAGCTTCCGAATTGGGGGTAATCTCACGTGTCCATCGGAAACAAGAAAGTTTTACTTTTCTTTATTTTTCATCCATCTATAAATACATGTTCATCATAATAAACATATGAAACAAATTTATCCACTGTTTTTGCGTTTGTTGAATTCCATCAGAGTGACTTCCCCTTCTAGAGATCGAATCACTCAGAGGACTTCGGACCGGGTCACAAGTAGAAACACTGGAAAACACCAAGTGGTGTTTTCCGAAATATTTAGGTGGTTTAGACAAGTAAAAGGTAACATCCTGCCCCATAACCCTATTGACCGGATAACCTTAACAACAAAACACCTCCACCTATATGATTTGCTTTTTTTGGGGCTACGTGATGATTTTCAGTGATAAAAATGGAATAGGATGAGGAAATATCAATGGTATTTTTCTGCGAGTATAAGTTGATAATTTCTTTCTCCAATACCCCTATTTAACATAAAAGCCTACACTTTTGACCCCCTCCACCGTTCGATATGTATTTTGCTATATTTGGGTTTTTTCCGACGTTTTTCGGTGTTTTCCTGCGTTTTCCAGTCATAAAATTTTTCCCAGTCTTTCTAGCAACCACTTCAGACCATTATACATTTAATGTTTTAAGGAGTTTCGGAATTATTGTCATTTTAACTGACTAATTGATGTGACAAACAAATAATGCCTTTAATTACATTTGCTTGCTGTTAACAAAATTAATGAATGATACCACTCGACATCGTTAATCAAGAGGTGTGAAAATCAAGGTTGGATACGGGTATTCACACCTTCTCAAGTCTGCAAGCGAATTAATTATATACCAATTAAAGGTAGGAGTTTGTGTTCAAAAACTACTTTTGGGGCATGAAATACATTACGAACAACGGACCACCGATGTTCGAAGTGTCTGGAGGAATTAAACGATGATAAAGAAGGATAAATTTCGGGACCGGTGATAACATACAAACTAACACATAGCTTTGAATAAGCGACATGCGAACTAAGCAAGTTCTACTGTATATACATACAAAGGTAAAGAAACTTGAGATTGAATTCAGTAAAAAGATGCAATTTTGACATTCAAATAACAGGTTGGCTGCTTGGCAATCTTCCAACTTTATGATCCCACATAATCCACACGTTATAAATCAGGTAACACTGCAAAAACCATCTGCAAAATTCTGGCATGAAATCTAGAAATAGTTTAAAAGGCTACATAGCCCATTATGGACATACCTCTTTTTTTTTCCATACATTTATCTTTCTTTACTGATACTTTCCAAGCTGTTGCGTTTTCTGAATCGGCAATGAATCATTTTTTGAGTTCAATGTGATTATAAAGATCTGAATAGTCTCCTTTAACTTCTTCCGAGACTTCAAATGTAAAAAATGTGTATACATACCTCTGATGTTTGATCCATGTTTACTGATGATACTCTTAGATATAAGCCATGATACCAAGCAAGACATCACACAATTATGGATCCATAAAATCCATTTTGTATAACAACTGACAGATTCATGTGGTACACTGGCCATTAGCAAAAAGTTTCGACCCAAGTCAGTCTGCGTGGCCTGCACAGGCTGACCTGGGTCAATACTTTTCGCAGATGCATTAAGCCCCCTTTTCACAGAGCACAGCTCATATAGAGGAATATATACAAACAGGTTTGACAATAATACATTCCCTCAATATCTTTATCAAGGGACAAATGTCTAGACTACTTTCAAAGCATGTGCAGATTACAAAATATGATGAGGCGTAGATGGAGGAATTTTGAAAGAGTAGAAAACATAGTGGGAAAAAGGAGAAAATACTGGTTATCAGCATTTCTTCCTTTTCCTACAGTGTTTTCCAAAGCGTTCTACCTAAGGATTGTTAAAACTTGGGATTTTTGTGGCATAGGGTTTAAAACTTAATAATACAAGGCAACTCATGTGCAAAAACAAGGCATGAAATGAAAACACACACAAGCCTGTGCTTGTTTGTCAAGACTACGAAACTGGCAGAAATGTTGGGGTGATAACATTGTTCACATAAAAGGTAATGCAAATGGAACCTGTCACAATAACAGAAAATCTATTGTAGTGCCAGACTAGTGGTAGCGTAGCTGACAGTACTATTTCCTGTCATGTGACAAGCTACAAAGGTGGCAGATAATGAGAGGCCAAACAAATTGAGGACAGCCTTGTCTTGAACCATTTTACTCAGAACAAAAGTACCAACACACCTTTTCAAAATTCTGCTTCTGTACTTCTGTGATCAAACAGGTTACCTGGAAGTTTATGAATATGAAATCTGTAACAGTAACAGGATATCTCTTGTACTGCCAGACTAGTGGTAGCGTAGCTGACAGTACTATTTCCTGTCATGTGACAAGCTACAAAGATCACAGATAATGAAAGACCAAATAATTCAAAGGCAGTGTTGCCGTGAACCATTTCACTCAGAACAGAAGAAGGACCAACACAGCTTTTCAAAATTCAATTTTCATTGATAATACTGGAATGTTATTTACTTTCTTTATATTTCTGTGATAAAACTGTTCACCTGGATGGTGATGAAAATGAAAATTTTAACAGTAACTGGAATTCTCTTGTACTGCCAGACTAGTGGTAGCATAGCTGACAGCACTATTTCCTGTCAGGTGACAAGTTACAAAGATGGCAAATGATGAAAGGCCAAACAATTCAAGGGCTTGTGTTGCCTTGAAGCCTTTTACTAAGAACAAAAGAAGGACCACATCTGCTTTTCAAAATTCTTTTAACGTTGATTATCCTAGAATGTCATTACCCTCTCAGTATTTCAGTTATGTGTAAAATGTGTTTTTCTCAACAAAATGACCTTTAACTCTATACAACACAATCCAGAGTTTCAACCACTTTGAGGAAGAAAGCATTAAAAAAATTTGTAGGAAAAGGAGAAAATGCTGCCGACCTGCATTTTCTCCTTCTCCAACTATGTTTTCCACCATTTCAACATAAAAGACCATCATTTGAGCAAAAGTGGTAAGTAATCTGCAAATGCTTTCAATTTGGACACACCTTGTTAGCCTACAATTTTTTGCATAGTTTGCAAATTATGACGCACATATCCAAGTTTTCTTTAAGCAGAAGCCCTTCAGTTGGAATCCAAAAAATTTCCAGACTTATGATCTAGACTTCACGGGAAATGAGAAAATTTCACTCAAATTATCAGGTTACCGTATACAGGGTTCATTCTGGAAATCAAATCTATGGGGCTGACTGGCTCCCTCATCAGAAAAAATAGGGGCCATCTGAGAATTTTATGGGGACAGTGGCAAACTACCTTAACCATTCATCCTTGCAATCAAAGTAAATTTTTGTTCCATTAGTACCCTAATGACCCTTTCACTCTTAATACCTCATGCATGCAACATGCGAGGAATTGTGTAGGCTTCAGTCAGCCTATATCTGTCTACTGTGCTTAGAGCACAAAACACTGTTTGTGTTTAGTTAGACTTAGAGCCATTTGATGACAACAACAAAATCATCTCTGTAGTTTATTTGTTGAATTACAAATTTCTTCCTGTCATAGATTTTGCACCCAGCAACATCAAATTTAACACGTATTGAGAAAACGTGGTTGTCAGTGTTACCTTGACATTATTTCTTTGGTTATATTGGGCCCAACATGTTAAAAATATCGGCTGAGACGTCTGTTGTAGGAGGCAACACAGTGTTTTATCAGGTTTTCAAGTATGCCATTTTCGACTGGATGATATAGGTAACACACCCACAGAATTAACCAATAAAAATTCTTGTAAAAATTCACCAGTCATATGTTAGATGCACTTGATTCTTCAATAGTGTGAATTGGAGAGCAAATTCTCATAATCAATTTTACACCTTACGAAAAACGTGCGCACGTTTGGCCCTGAGGTAAGATTTCTGATGCACCAAAGATGAAAAATATGTGTCTAGAATGAACCTTGGCATATGTTGTCAGGTGAGACTAACATCCCTTGTTTTAAACCCCCACCCCTCGCCTGATAAAAACATAGAATTAACACAACTGTCATCGATAGTTGCCAACCTCAAGCAGTCAGCAAAGACTCACTGATCATAATTGATTATTGTTACATCACTAACAATTGGTATAAATGATGTGCAACACCTGCTCATTCCTTTTGCCAAATGAACACAAAGACCAGTCTGGAATCAGAAACTTATGAAAATTAAAGAAAATAAATTATTATTTTGCACAGGATAATGTCCATTAATTGCAACCATTAATTCTTCCCTCAGAAGTCAGTGTGTCAAAGTGTTTGATATATATGAATAAATTTCCTTGGACTGACTAAACTGTTGTTTGTTATCTATATCTCACTTTCTTAAAATCATTTATATTGCGTTCATGTCTGTATCATTTACACAGGTAATTGGAATGCAAACATCTTTTTTTTTCTTTTAGATATGTAACTCCAATATGGCATAAATGGTGAAAAATGCTTTAAATTTTACCTGTCTGGAACCACATGGCCAAAAATCTATCAAAATTTCCTTAGTCTCTAATTAAGGCCCTGGACAACCCCACTGATCCCTTCATTCCAGTCTTCCTCCCTCCCTATCCTTTTCATCATTTCTACTTTTTAACTTAGTCCTCAAATCCCCATCCTCTCCCTCCCACCCACTACCCCCCTCCCCCCCACCTCTCCCACCCCCACTGCCTTCCTTCCTCCTCTCCTTCCTCCACTTCTCCTACACTCCCCTCCCTCCCTTCCCCCTACCCTCCCCACTTACTCTTAATTACCTAACTACTCTAACCTCTCTCTCTCTATCTTTTTCTCTCTCTCCTATTCTCCTCCGCTTCCTTCCACTGCTCTCTCCCCTTCCTTCCTTCCTCTTCTCTTCATCCCCATCCTTCCTTCCCACCCTACTTAACTCCTCTTGCCCTTTATGTTCCTTCCTCCTCTCTTTCATCCTCTTTTCACCACCTTCCTCTCCCTTCTTCTTTCCCTCCTTCCTTTCTTTCTTCTCAACTACACCTTCTCTCCTAACTTATTATACTTTACCTAACTATTGTACTCAATCTTACTTACCATTTTATACTACACTACCTTCCCTATTGATAAAACATACCTACCTATCTATTCTATTTACCAACTTCCTAACATCTTCCAACCTACCTACTCTTGCTATTAAACTCTAGAAACTTGCCTACCAACATACCTACTCTAACAACCTTCCTTGCTTCTCAACCCTCCTATCTACCTTGGTAACTACCTACCTACCTACCGACTCTTCCTATCAAGACTACCAACATACATACATCTTATCTACTCTTCTTAATCTTCACTCTACCAACCGAAACCACTCTACCTTCCTACAATACCTCCATACCTACTCTACTGAGATACCTTCTCTTCTAAGCTATCTACTCTACCAGTCTACTGTACTTAACCTACCTAACCTACCTACTTAAGTCTTTACCAAATGACAAAATTTTAGCCTTGTCCAAATTGAAAGGATTTAGGATTTGCAGATGAAACATTAAATGTAACTAAAAATATGAACTTTGACATTCATAGAGTAGAAAACCTTGTTGGAAATGGAGAAGATGCTGTTTACAAGCATTTTCTCCTTTTCCCACAATGTTTTCAACAACCCTCCATAAGGTCGTATGAATTTGGGATTGTGCAGTAAAGTGTTAACTACTTTATCTTCTCACTTAGCCTAATACTTGCTCTACTAGACCTACCTACTCAACTCTACCTACTTTACCTACCTATCTACCAATTCTACTGTACTCTACTATACAAACCAACTCTACTAAAACTACCTTACCTACGTAACTACTCTAACTACCTACTCCCCCTCCCAACCCAAAACCCGAACCCCCACCACCCCTCCAAATACCCACCTAGCCCACCCAACCCAAACAAAACACACTCATAACCAACCCGTTTTTGCCCCCCCCCCAAAAAAAAAAATACATCCTCCCATTCCAAAACCAATACACCTTCAGCCAACCCACTACGCTAAAAATGCACCCACCCTAAGAATATTCTCCCTCTCAATTCACTATGTAGAACAATGTGATAATAAAATTACATTAAGAAGTAAGAAAATATGAGGGGTCTAGTAAAATGGCATGTGGTTCCAGTATTCTAAGATTCAAAAGAAAAAAACTTGGGCTCACAAATCATGCTTAGGGTTCCACAACTGCGAATATGCTGTCTTTGCTGTCAACAATTTCTTAATAAGAATAGAGAAAAAAACACCGATTTCATGTAAAACACAACATGCAAAAGCTTTGGAAGGTCCATAATATAATTTATTCAAAATTTGGTACACCTAGACTTTCCTCTCCACATAAAATAAGATGTGCAAAAAAGCTTAGAAAGGTCCACAAATGATAATTTGTTCCAAATTCGGTAGACCATAGCTTACCTCTTTACCACATGATAAAACCTTCTAAAATTGAAATCACTTTTCGACAACATATCAAATTTAGCTGAAATGAGATTTCTCTTTGAAATGGTGGAAGATTATTTTTAAAAGCCTCCTTCCCAACAACTGTTAATGCAGGAATACTGTTTTTTCAAATCTGAATGGTTCTAGAAGATTTTAAAATACCTCAAGAGTCATAATTTTAACAATGTTGGAGCAGGGTCATTTATCAACGAACAGCTGTAATTTGAACAATCCTTAAGACGTTCACAAAATCATACTACAAACCAAACATTACAAGTTCTAAGCCTATTGGTCTCCAAAAAGAAGCCTTCAAAGTCTTCAATGTATAAGCCCATGAAAAACTTATGAGCAAGGTCAATTTTGACCAGCAGCTTTTTATGATTCTTTTTTACTTTGTTTCACTTGCTATAGTTATTCACTGGCTACACTCAAACATGCCAGATTCATTTGTAATTGATTCAAACACTTTCTGTTCTGAAGTTTAGCTCTTGTTGACAATAACACTTGCAAACTCAGGAATTGCTTTCCATCATTTGAAACACAAATCCTACTATTTGAACCTTATTTGATATATGGTCTTCAAATTCTCCTTAGTCTTAATTTTTGTTGCAAGACAATAAAAAAACATCAATGGGTATTTTCAGTAGTATTTTCATTTATTTACTTTTGAATTTAATATCTTCAACACTCTATATTATTTCTTCATTTTTTGATTCTGAAAAATAGAGCTCCAACATAAACCATTATTTTAGACATGGATATGAAAACTGAAATATCCTTCTTCAGCAATGTGTCTAGGTCTCTCATTCAATTTGTTACTCATATTTATTGGAATTAAGGTCCTGGATATCTGACTTTGCAAAAGCTGGTGGGGGGGGGGTCCCACTTTTTTTGTCCCAGATCTTAAAGACATTTGCTGGAGATTTGAAAGAAAAAGACTCAAATTTCTCACACTATGGGAGAGCACAATCTTTTGGTACAAATATAATTTATGACATTTTGTAATCACCGAATACACATATTTTTAAATATGTTCACTTTTTGGGGACGGGGTTTCATTTGGTTTTCCTTTTTTTTTTTTTTTTTGTCAATGTTTTCTTTTCCCTTTTTTCAATTAGTTTTATGCAAATAATTTTCATTCATATATCAGTTCTTAAATGCATTATTTAAACTTTTTTTTTTTTTTTTTTTTTCCTTTTTTAAATTTTTCATAAAAAATATCAATCTTTATTTCTTTTTTAATCCTTATCATCATATGTTTCCTTTTTTTTTTTTTTTTTTATTACTTTTTTTCTCTTTTTTCAAATAATTTCTACAGAACATTTCAACTTCCTTTCCTTTTTTTTTGCCATTTTTACGGTCATTTTATATTGTTTTTCAAATCATAATATTCTTGATAGTAAGTACATTTTTACAAGGACATTTTTTAAATCACCTGCTGTCACTTGCTTACAGAAAGTAATGAGCATTAAACTTTTTTTAAAATTTTTTTTATAAAAAATATCAATTTTTTTTTCTTTTATTTTATATCTTTTTTTTATTTTTTTATCCTATTTAATAAAATGTTTCATTTTTTTCCTTATTTTATTCATCTTTCTATTTTTTATTTCATTTTTTTTTTTCTTACTTTATTACTTTTTTTTTTCTCTTTTTTAAATAATTTCTATAAAACATTTCAACTTCCTTTCCCTTTATTTTTTGCCATTTTTATGGTCATTTTATATCATTTTTCTTATCATAATATTCTTGATAGTATGTACATTTTTACAAGGACATTTTTTAAATCACCTGCTGTCACTTGCTTACAGAAAGTAATGAGCATTATTTAAACTTTTTTTTTTTATTTTTTAAATTTTTTTATAAAAATGTCAATTTTTATTTCTTTATTTTATTTATTTATTTATTTATTTTTATTTTTTATTTTTATATCCTATTTAATAAAATATTTCAATTTTTTTTCTTATTTTTTTAATCTAGTTTTATTTCATTTTTTTCCCCTTACTTTATCACTTTTTTTTCTCTTTTTTAAATAATTTCTATAAAATAGTTCAATTTCCTTTCCTTTTTTTGCCATTTTTATGGTCATTTTATATTGTTTTTCTAATCTCTTGATAGTATGTACATTTTTACAAGGACATTTTTTAAATCACCTGCTGTCACTTGCTTACAGAAACTAATGAGCATTGAACTTTTTTTTTTTAATTTTTTTATAAAAAATATCAATTTTTATTTCTTTATTTTATATTTTTTTGTTTTTTTATCCTATTTAATAAAATATTTCATTTTTTTTTCTTTATTTTATTCATCTTTCTATTTTTTATTTCATTTTTTTTTTCTTACTTTATTACTTTTTATTTTTCTCTTTTTTAAATAATTTCTATAAAACATTTCAACTTCCTTTCCCTTTATTTTTTGCCATTTTTATAGTCATTTTATATCATTTTTCTAATCATAATATTCTTGATAGTATGTACATTTTTACAAGGACATTTTTTAAATCACCTGCTGTCACTTACTTACAGAAAGTAATGAGCAATATCAATTTTTATTTCTTTATTTTATTTATTTATTTATTTATTTTTTATTTTTATATCCTATTTAATAAAATATTTCAATTTTTTTCTTATTTTATTCATCTATTTTTATTTCATTTTTTTTCCCTTACTTTATTACTTTTTTTCACTTTTTTAAATAATTTCTATAAAATAGTTCAATTTCCTTTCCTTTTTTTGCCATTTTTATGGTCATTTTATATTGTTTTTCTAATCATAATATTCTTAATAGTATGTACATTTTTACAAGGACATTTTTTTAAATCACCTGCTGTCACTTGCTTACAGAAAGTAATGAGCATTAAACTTTTTTTTATTTTTTTATAAAAAATATCAATTTTTATTATTTACTTCATTTTTTTTTTTTTTTTTTCCTTTCTTTTTCCTTTTTTATCCTATTTAATAAAATATTTCATTTTTTTTTTTCTTATTTTATTCATCCTTCTATTTTTTTATTTCATTTTTTTCCATTACTTTATTACTTTTTTTTCCTCTTTTTTAAATAATTTCTATAAAACATTTCAACTTCCTTTCCCTTTTTTTTTTTTTTTGCCATTTTTATGGTCATTTTATATTGTTTTCCTAATCATAATATTCTTGATAGTATGTACATTTTTACAAGGACATTTTTTAAATCACCTGCTGTCACTTGCTTACAGAAAGTAATGAGCATTATTTGAACTTTTTTATTTTTATTTCTATTTATTTATTTATTTATTTATTTTTTTATAAAAAATACCAATTTTTATTTCTTTATTTTATTTCATTTTATTTATTTTTTTTTTTTTTTAAATCCTATTTCACAAAATATTTCAATTTTTTTCTTATTTTATTCATCTTTTTTTTTTTTCCTTACTTTATTTTTTTTCTCTTTTTTAAATAATTTCTATAAAATAGTTCAATTTCTTTTCCTCTTTTTGCCATTTTTAGGGTCATTTTATTTTGTTTTTCTAATCATAATAATCTTTATAGTATGTACATTTTTACAAGGACATTTTTTAAATCACCTGCTGTCACTTGCTTAGAGAAAGTAATGAGCATTATTTAAACTTCTTTTTTTTAATTTTGAATTTTTTTTTTTTATGAAAAATATCATTTTTTTTTTGTTTTGTTTGCTTTTTTTGTGTGTGTTTTTTTGTTTTGTTTTTTATTTTGTTTTTCTAATCATAATATTCTTGATAGTATGTACATTTTTACAAGGACATTTTTTAAATCACCTGCTGTCACGAGCTCACAGAAAGTAATGAGCTGATAATTTGCATTATGTATTTTGGTCGTAAGTCATCGTACTACTGTAATGTCTCTTATTATTGCTCCCCCTGTAATTAACACTCCCCTCTAATTAACGCTCCTCCAGCTTTTTCTCTGACAAAAAAGGGCTTTCCTGATGCCTATTCCATCCCTAAAGTTGAAATAAATCATCTTGAATAAACTTATGGCAAAGGCATGATCCTAATCACTTCACAAATCAATTTCATTAATCCAAATACAGGTACACTTCTGATTATGCTGTAAACTTTCAGTTACACAAAATTTGCCATTTAACTTGGAAAAACTTTAAGAAATTGAAAGTACCAATTAATGTCTCACATTAATCATGAATGGTATGTAATGTCCAAATTAGCCATGATCAGCGGTAAAATCTGTATTCTGTATTAATACAGTGGATTTCTAAGATGGCGATCACTTGGCAGTCAGTAATGACTCGTTGTCCTTGGTAAAGTCTATGTCATTTTAACTGTTAATCGCCCCACTGCCTGTTCATGTTAAAAAGAGACAATATGGTAGTTATTTACTTTGAAAACAGTGCAGCAACAGTTCTGATAACTTGTACAACTTATTGATAAAAAATGTGTCCCTACCAAAAATGTAAATAATGTCCTTTGTAAAAACAAGAGCTCTGCATGCGCTGCTAGCGCGCAGCTATGTAAGCTTGATTTATTGTGGGTAGTCTAAGTAAAATGAGCACACCATGCATATGCCAGTGCTCAACTGCTGATGCTTGATTTTAGTGAAAATTCTAAGCCAACACAGAGGCATAACTCTGTCAAAAATACTTTGATGGTTACCTGCGCTTGTACAGATTCCTCTTTCAATACTTAACAACTTGTCCAAGTTTGAAGCAAATATCTTCAGTAATAACAGAGATATCATGAAATGTAAAAAATTCATGAAAATTCTTGTAAAAAAAATTCATGAAAATTCTAAGTTGAAAAAGGGACATAACTCTGTTAAAAATAATTTGATGGTTACCTTCCCTTATTGTATAGATTCTCCTTTTGATTATTAACAACTTGTTTAAGTTTGAAGCAAATAATAATGGAGATGTAATAAAATGTCAAAGTTTCAGCACAATGATGACGCAGTCGATGACCAAGCCAAGGTATGACAATACCTCAACATTTTCTTCGAAAACGGTAGAGCCAAAAAGGCATTACTGGGTTGTTGTATGGGTTCCCCTTTTGAGAGTTAACAGTTTGTACAAGTTTGATGTAAATATCTTGAGTGACGACAGATATTGTAAAATGTCAAGTTCTTGCACGACAACGATGCAGATGAAAACTGGGCTACAGCAATAACTCAATGTTTTCTTCACAAACAACCAGGCTAATAACAACACCCATTCTCAGGCAGTATAATGTTGTTTCTTTAAGTAAACGTTAGACATAAATTCTCTTACAACATTAGGGCAGAGGATTAGATGACCTCAACTTTAATTTCACCATTAAAATTCAATGAGAAAATCATCAACAAGCAATCAACAAAATATATAGCCTCTGGAGTGCACATAAGGTGTTTGTATCATTTGACTAGGGCACATACTTTTTCAATTGGAGGTGAACAGATTTCCAAATCATTTTTGGATATTTTAAGACAACTTTTCTGGCTACATTTCATTAGCATCGGATTGAAAATGTTGGTTGCAGAAGGCACACAAGGTTTTCTATTTGACCTTTTCAGCCAGAATGACTCATTTTAGAAAATATTCTGTCAAATATTCTGACCACTTTGCATAAATGTTGGACCATAGTATAGCTTCTCGAGAGTTCCCATGTGGTTTTTAAAGATTTCAGATTGTGACATACTTCATGAGCCCTTGTAACCAAATTTCAAACTACCCAAAGAACTTATCGAGACAAAGTTTCTGACCAAATTTCATGAGCAATGGATTAGTAATGTGGCCTCTTAGGGGCCCAAGCTTCTAAGATTTGACAATTTGATCCTCTGTTAACTCGAGCTGACCCATTTTCAAAGTTCTCCGAGATATTTTCAATACAAATATTCTAAGTTTCTAGAGAAATGGACTGGAAATACTGCCACTAGAGTGCACCTACTGTTTTTTAACTGAATGCAACACATCAATGAACATACCCTAGATTATATCTAAAAACACGAACTGATCAAGTTTCATTAGCACTGAACTTTAAACTCTGGCTTCTTCTTTGACCCTTAAACTATTTGACGTGCAACACAGGAAAAGGGGCCTTCAGACATTTGCATAAAATGTTGTCCCATATTAGCCTGCGCAGCCCGCGCAGACTAATCCGAGACAGCACTTTACGACTACGTAAGATTTTTTCATACAGAAGAATTTCGTGAAACAGAAAATCACACAAAAATGGGAAGTGTCTCGGGTTAGTCACAGACTGCACAGGCTGATCTGTAGTGGTGTACCGATAATCGGCAAGTATCGATTAGCAGCGTGTTGGAAGCTCCCAATGTCGATTATCGATTGAACTTTGTCATAATCGATGATCGGCAGAAAGTCTGCACCGTCGGTCGGGTACCCAATTTTATATACCGGTGTCTGTTACAGCGTTTTTTTTTTTCCTTCTATGAAAGGGTCCGTAAAACGGACCAGTTCCCTATGCCAAAAAATGACCTTTTTTCCCAAAATCCAGTTTAAGAAATTCCCAAAACGAAAGACCCCAAGTCGTCGGCTATTTTTTGGATTTCCCATAGCTATATATATATTCCAATTATCAGCGATGTCATTGGTCAAAAAAAGGTGAATTTCCCAAACACATGCACTTCCTTTTTTTTTTTAGATCAACTGGTCCCGGAGTGTGCTCGCTATTATTAATATAAGCCGGGGTCCAGTGTATTTAGTTCGGAGAACTCGGTAGTGAACGCGCTTCGTTTCTGTGGCGCCAAAAACTTGCGATTTTTCCCGCTCGGTCTGACATGTGATTTCGCGGAGAGACGAGAACGGTAAATTAACGTGAAAATGAGCCACAACAGCAAATATTACCGAAAAAAGTTAAAACCAACGGGGTGTAAAAGGTTAACAGACTTTATCTGTAAGAGGTCAAGTCATAATTCTAGCCAAGATGAGGTTGACGAGCCTGAGGAAAGCGCTCGTCTGCAATCGTAGATCGAGATCAAAACACTTCAAATACAAGATGTAACCAAGTTACCCGTTCACAGCAGACTCGAGTTTTGAGGGTGAGCAAGCTATGTCTGCCATTCAGTGTGAATCTACCTGCCACCCTGATCCGACTGTCAGTAATGAAACTCAGTTTGCCTCTAAAATAGACCATCTACCAGAACCCAGTCCCTCTACCATATTCCCTCTTACTAAAAAACAAATGACACTTGACTCTAAATTGGTAACATGAGAAGCAGGGACATTGCCCTTTGAAAAGACCAATTTATTTACAGTACATGTATTTCATGTCATACTGAACAATAAAAGTAAAACGTCGTGGTAGTATTTTTGAGTTTCAGTTTTAGTTTCAATGACTTAAGAGGGAAAATAACCTATTTGAGGGTCTAGTGCAAAACTATTGTAAGTGCATATATTTATATAGGCACTTACAATAGTTTTGTGCTAACCCCTTGTATTATGGTAGTAAATGATATGCTAGGATTGTGTCTAAAATCACCAAGAAAATAATTCCCAATTTTATAGAAAACGACGCATTTTTCCCAATTTGCCTGGTTTCCGACCTGTTCTCAAAACTATGAGAAAAAACGCTGTGTTAACTGGGTTTTATCATTCCCACGATAACAACAACTCCCTCGATAACAACAACAATCAGCCGAAATACTTCTGTGTTACAAAGCCAAATAGCACAAAGCAGAGGTGTTTAAAAACCAAAAGGTGTATAGAAAGCAGGTGCAAAGGTAAAACTACAAAAAGTCTATCTGCAACACAAACAACAGCATAATACATAAATGATACAAGGGTTTACAATGAAACATGCAAATTTATGAGGAACCGATTATAATCGGAAGAATCGCATCGGTAGCAGCAACCGATTCCAACCGATGATCGATTATGATTTCAAACCGATGTCCCATCACTACTGATCTGGGACGACACACTTTTAAGCATATGTCCTAAGGCACCTTTTCATGTGTTGCATGCCATATTTCATGAGAACAGTACTGTAACTGTCAGGTGTGACTAAGTTTCTTGTGCACTGAACTGACATTGTGGCATCCAGAATGTGCAATGTTTTCTAACTTTTCAAAAGTAAGTTTCATCAAAAGCATTGGATTGAAAATCTTGGTTGCAGAGGGCACACAAGGTTTTCTATCCGACCATTTTAGCCAGAATGACCTATTTTAGAAAATTATTTGAAAAATATTCAAACCACATTGCATAAATGTTGGACCTTAATATAACCTCTCAACAGAGTTCACATGTGGTTTTTAAAGATTTCAAATTGGGGCCTACTTTATGACCCCTGGTAACAGAATTTCAAACTACTCGGAGACAAAATTTCTGACCAAATTTCATGAGCAATGGACTATAAATGTGACCTCTTGGGTGCACAAGCTTATAAAATTTTGCCAATTTGATCCTCTGTTAATCTGAGTTGCCCACATTCGCAATTTTCAATACAAATATTCTAAGTTTCTAGAGAACTAGACTGAAAATACTGCCTCTAGAGTGCACCCACTCTTTTTCTATATAGTTTATCATCAAAAGTGCATCACTTAGTTAAAGTTAAACCATTAGAACTTAAGGTAGCGCAGGTATAAACCACACTTCAATAGTTATTACTTACACTAATGTATGAAGGAGTTAATGGATGAATTATGATGCAGTTGGTTAACCTATTCTGTAGCTTTGATATTGTATAAGAGACAAGACATTTTTTTTTAATCAATCTCCTCTGGAACCACATTGCCAAAAATCTATCTAAATTTCTTTCTAATTTCAGCCCTAAAAGAATTCTGTTGATCCATTCCTTCCAGTCTTCCTCCCTCCCTTTTCCCTCTAGCATTTCCTACTTTTAAATTTTGTCCTCACCTCCATCTCCCACCCCCTTTCCCCCCGTTCCCTTCCCTCCCCCCCACCTCACCCTCCCCCCTGCCTTCCTTCCTCCTCTCCTTCCTCCACTTCTCCTGAACTACCCTCCCTCCCTTCCACCTACCCTCCCCACTTACTCTTAATTACCTAACTACTCTAACCTCACTCCTCTCTCTCACATCACCTTTCTCCCCTCTCTCTCACCCATTCATTCCATCCCCCATCTTCCTTCCTTCCTTCCTCTTATCTCTTCTCCCACCCTTCATTCCTTCTCTCACATCCTTTTCATCTGCTCTTGACCCCTCCTGTCCTTCTTCCTCCTTCCTCTCCTCACCACCTTTCCCACCCTACTTCCTTCCCAATGCCACCTTCTCGCCTTTCTTACTTTACCTAACATCTGTACCTACTCTTACTTATTTTTTTTTACTACACTACCTATCTACCCACAAAACCTATCTACCTATTTTATTTACCAAATTATTAACATCTTCCAGACTAACTACTCTACCTACCTATTTAAGTCTACAAACCCACCTTACTTCTCAACTTACCTTCCTACCTAGTTAAATACCTACCCATCTACCTTATCTACATACCTAGTGACTATTTATCAAACAAACTACCAGCATGCTCTAAATACTACTTACTTTATTGATCGTCACTCTAATCTACCAATCTAATCCACTCTACCTTCCTACTATATCTCCATACCTACTCTACTGAGCTACCTACTCTTCTGAGCTATCTACTTTACAAACATACTGCCTGCCTACCAACTCTATCTTCTACTGACCTATGTACCACCCTACTCTTCCCTATTACTTACCTCTAATTACCTTACCACTATCTCTACCCAACTAACCTATTATTTATTCTCAACCTTCTTTACCTACCATATCTTACCTATCTTATCTTCTTAACTACTCTACCTTTTTACTTAGCCTACCTACTTACTCGATTGACCTACCGGTACCTACTCTACTCAACTCTAACTACCCTACCTACCTACCTAACTATATACCAGTTCTACTCTACTAATCTACTCTACGTAAAGTAAACTACCTTACCTACCTCACTACTCTAACTACCTACTCCCAGTCCCAAACCACCCTTCCCTACCCAACCCCCCACCACCCTCCAAAAACCCACCTAGCCCCCCCTCCCACGAACAAAACAAACTTAAAATCAACCCACTTCCCCCAATCCAAATTACGCCCCCATTCCAAAATGAATACACTTGTAACCAACCCACCTACCCGAAGAATGCTCTCCCTCCAAATTCCCCAGGTAGAACAGTGTGATAGCAATAAAATTACATTAAAATTTTGAAAAATGGAGAAGTCTAGTAAAATGACATGTAGTTCCAGTATTCTTAGATTCAAAAGTAGTGCTCATTAATTATCTCTAGGGTTCTACAACTGTGAAACAATTGTCTGCTATAAACAAGTACTAAATTCAGAATACAGAGAGACACAGGCTTACTTCACGTAAAACACAATAGAATTTCATTAGTTTGCATATCGCCAGTTTGCAGCTATGTGTCCTGAAATTTATCTTTTATTATGACTGTTATTTTCTTTGGATACTTTGCACGCTGGTGGTTTGTGGTTCGTAGTATAGTTTATGCCCCAGAACATTTTTTCAAACACAAATCCCTAACTTTTGTTGGTAGATGAATTAATCCACTAGCAAACTAACGAAGGTGTAAAAACTTGTGACCAACCTTGATTTTCACACCTGTTGATTGATGATATCAATTGATACCAATCATGGTTGAATTCCAATGTAATTCAAAGCATCGTTTGGTTTGTAACTTCAATTAATCGATCAAAGTGACAATTAACAATTCTGAAATCCCTAAACATTGATGAGAGATAATCAAATGACAACAATCTAAAGCACTCTGAATTCTTTGAAGTCACTACGATGGAACTGAACAAACGCTACCTTCCCGATTTAAATTCCCTGTCTAACATTAAAATTTTAATCAAGAAAAATTCCCATCATGTGACATAGTCAGTGTAGATGCCAGAAAGTCATGTGACCATACTGGAACAATGTAACAAGATTCTGATCTATTATTAGATTGGAGAATATTGTGACCTATGTCATTTGATCACTTATGACTGAACAATTTTTCCAGAACAAACGCTGGTACAGAATGATACCACATACCAAATATTATAAGTTCTGTGCCTTACAGTCTCCAACAAGAAGACTTCGTAAGTCTTACTATATTAGCCCATGAAAAGTGTATGACCCATCGAGAGGGTCCAATTCTGATCAAGAGCTTTTTGTGATTCTTGTCTACAATGTTTCACTTGCTTCAAGTATTCATTGGCTGTACTGACACATGCAAGATTGGGGGTTTTTTTATCTATTTGATTCAATTTTTTCTATTCTGATTGATTGTATGGTGTTTTAACGCCGTTTTCAACATTATTTCAGTTATATCCCGGCAGCCAGTGCACCTATCCATGCTTTCCTGAAGTATCTTTTACCTCTACTCAACACAATATTCTTTCCATGCCACTGGCTCTTTTCCTACATAACAATCGTCAAAACAAGGTCAGCAGAGAGAGAGGAATGAATCCTGTTGCAATGACTACCATCAATCTAAAGTAATGAACTGGGATAATATGCATTATCTAAAGCATTATTTAATCTTTTTTTTTTTTTCCTTTTTTCCACCCTTTTTCATAAAATATATCAATTTTTATTTTCTTTTTTTTGTTCATTTTTTCTAAAAATAAAAACAATGTCATCATATGTTGTCCTTTTCAATAATTTTTTTTTTTTTCTTTTTTTCTCATTTCACTTTTTTTTAAATTAAATAATATGAATTATGTACTGCATATCTTTTTTTTTTTTTTTTTCATTATTTTTTCCCATTTTCATAAAATATATCAATTTTTATTTTCTTTTTTGTTCGTTTTTTCTAAAAATAAAAACAATGTCATCATGTTTTCCTTTTGATTAAATATTTTTTTTCTTTTTTTCTCATTTCACCTTTTTTTCAATTAATTAATATGAATTATGTACTGCATATCTTTTTTTTTTTTTTTTTTTTCTTTTTTCTTTTTTTTCTTTTTTTTCCCATTTTCATGAAATATATCAATTTTTATTTTCTTTTTTGTCCGTTTTTTCTAAAAATAAAAACAATGTCATCATAAGTTTTCCTTTTGATTAAATATTTTTTTTCTTTTTTTCTCATTTCACTTTTTTTTAATTAAATAATATGAATTATGTACTGCATATCTTTTTTTTTTTTCTTTTTTTTTCTTTTTTCATTTTTTCTCCTGTTTTCATAAAATATATCAATTTTTAATTTATTTATTTATTTATTTATTCATTTTTTTTTTTTTTTTTTTTTGTTGTTGTTGTTCATTTTTTCAAATAAAAACAATGTCATCATAAGTTTTCCTTTTGAATAAAATATTACATTTTTTTTTTTTTTTTTTTTTTTTCTTATTTCACTTTTTTTTTTTTAATTTTCTAAATAATATAAAAAATGTGCTGCATATCTTCTTTTTTTTTTTTTATTTAATTTAAAATAGAAACAGTGTCATCATAAGTTTTCTTTTTAAATAAAATATTACTTTTTTTTCTCGTTTTATAGATATTTTGCTATTTTTTAATTAAATCACATGCATTGTGTAATGCATTATTAAGTCTTTTTTCCCCTCACTATTAATTTTTTTTTTTTTTTTTTTTTTTTTTTTTTGTATCATCATAACTTTTCCTTTTGAATAAAGTGTTTTCCTATTTTTTTTTTTTTGCCTCATTTTACTTTATCAATATTTATCCCAATTTTTGTTTTTTAATAAAAAAATTCAATTTCAATTCCCTTTTTCCCCCATTATAAAAGTCTTTATAGTATTCTCCATAGTATGTACATTTTTACACGGACATTTTCTAAATAATCTACTGCCTCTTACATACAGAAAGTAATGAAATGGGAAAATGTGCATTGTGTATTTTGGTCTATTTATATACCTGGGAAATAGAGTGTCAACAGTTCTGAATGCTTTTATAAGTCATTGATAAAAATTTGCACCTTACCAAAACTGTTGATAAAACTCATGTCTTTTGTTAAAATAATGACACCCATCATCAAGCAATATAATGTCATTTTCTTGAGTAAACTGTAGTGTTTCTTAAAACATTAGGGCAAAAGATCAGATAAACTGAACTTCAATTTCACTAATGAAATTCACTTAGAAAATCATCAACAAGTAATCAGCACCAAGCCACTGGAGTGCACATATGGTCTTTGTATTATTTGACCTAGTCACAAAATTTTCAATTAGGTGTTCACAATTCCAACTCATTTTGGATATTATTACAGCTTTTCTGGCCCAATTTTATCAGCACTGGATTGAAAATGTGGGTTGCAGAGTGGACAAAAGGTTTTTCTATTTAACCCTTTTTAGCCAGGTGACCCATTTTAAAAATATTGTCAAACTAAATATTCTGACAATATTGCTTAATTGTTGGGCCTTAATGTTGCCCCTGGATTGAAGATTTCAAAATTTTTATAACCCCTGGAGACCAAATTTCAAATACTCCGAGAACATATCAATACAAACTTTCTGACTAAAATTCACTAACAATGGACTATAAATATGGCCTTTTGGATGCACAAGCTCCTAAGATTTGACAATTTGATCCTCTGTTAACCCGAGTTGACCTATTTTTGAAATTGTATGAGATACTGTCAATTCAATTCAAAGATTCGAAGTTTCTAGAGAACTGAACAGGAAATACTGCCTCTAGAGAGCACACTGTTTTTCTAGCATATGCCTTAGTAACTTTCCATTTTACTGAAGTCAACATATCAATTAACATAACCTAGATTATATCAAAAACATACTGATCAAATTACATGAACACAAAACTTAAAAGGTGGCTTCTTCCTTCACCTTGAAACTATATTTCATTAGAACTGAACTGTAATTGTTGGTTGTGACCTAGACTTTTTAACACTGAACTGACAGTGTAGCACCCAGAATACCATGTTAAGGGCAGGTTTTATCATACGAGCCACCTTTCACTTTTTGTCTGCAACAACTGCACATTTTGGACAAGTCCAAAATTTTGTAATCTAGTAATGAATGCAACAAACTTTCTTGTACGAAGAAATGTAATTTGACCCATTTTGGCATGCTTTCCTCCAATTCAGTCCAATAGAATATGAAAAATGATGGACAGTTTCTAAATAAGTAACAACTTATTTATTTATACTTTTTCGAACATTTAGTATTGAAAAAAAATTATATCTCTATTCCTTTCTTTGTATTGTGTTTAACACCACCTTCAACATTATTGAAGTCATATTGTGGCAGTCAGTGCCCCTATCCATGCTATCCTGGGGTTCCTTTTACCAGTACTTTGTACAATATACTTCCCAATCTTATGACAACTTTCCCACATAACTATCCACAAAGCAAAATCTGGGGTGATAGAACTAAGGATTCAAACCAGTGACCCTCTGGTATCAAGTTCTCAACCGTTCTTCCCCGGCTCTGCTTGAAAACTTCTATACCAAAGAACAAAATATATGGGACTGGATGTGCATCAATAAAGTTGAAGATGATACTGCATTCTGCATTATATAGACCTAGACTTAGAGGTATTTTGAAGAATCTGTTTAAATACTGGCTGAAATGAATATTGAAAACTAGTGGGTAGAGCCATATTGGACCCAATGGCAACAAAAACACAATTGTAGTAGATGTAGCCAGTATTCTTTTTACCTCTTTAGGTCTGCGATTGAAAACAAATTATCGAAGGTTTCATTACAGAGTTACCCTAATTGTGTGACCCTGAGGTGTTTCAACTGGACCAAAGGACTATAATTTGGTCTATCTTGAACCCAACAACAAAACTGGAATCAGAAATTTAGCCAAATTCATTTTTAAATTTATGAAAATTAAAGGCAATAAATAACTAGTATGTCCACTATATAAGCATAAATTATGGCAAATAATTCTTCCCTCACTGGTCAGTGTGTCATACCATATATCTATACATCTATTTGATTGGCATGTCTTTTTCAGTTATCTCCTTCTTAATTTCTTAAAACCATTTAGATTGCTTTCATATCTGTATAAATTACACATAAAAACAAAATTCATTTTTTCTTTGGTATATGTAGCTTTGATATTGTATATGAGCTGAAACATATTTGAATAAATCTTGTTTGGAACCACACTGCCAAAAACCTATCAAAATTTCATTTTCTATAATTTCAGCCCTAAAAGAATTCCATTGATCCCTTCCTTCCAGTCTTTCTCCCTCTCTATTCCCTCCTTCATTCCTATTTTTAAACTTTGGTCCCCCCTCCCCCCCACCTCACCCTCCCCCTCCCCCCCACCTCACCCTCCCCACCTCACCCTCCCCCTCCCCCCCACCTCACCCTCCCCCCTGCCTTCCTTCCTCCTCTCCTTCCTCCACTTCTCCTAAACTACCCTCCCTCCCTCCCTTCCCCCACCCTTCCCCCACCCTCCCCACTTAATTACCTAACTACTCTAACCTCACTCTTCTCTCACTCCCCCTTCCTTCCTCCTCTTCTCTCTCCCATTCTTTCCTGCCTCTTCTTTCTCCCCCTTCCTTCCACTTACTATTAACTACATTACTACCAAATCTCACTCCTCTCTCTTACTCCCCTTTTCTCCCTTCTCTTCTCTCTCCCATTCTTTCCCTCTTCTTCTTTCTACCCCTTCCTTCCACTTCTCTTCCTTCCTTCCTTCCTCTTATCTCTACTTCTACTCTTCCTTCCTTTTCTGCCACCCTTTTCATCTGCTTTTGTCCCCTCCTGTCCTTCCTCCTCCTTCCTCTCCTTCTCAACACCTTCCCTTCCCTACTTCCTTCTAAACTCCACCTTCTCAACTTTCTTACTTTACTTAACCAAACAGCTGTACCCAATTTTACTTTTTTATAATACACTTCTTACCTACCCACAAAACCTACCTACCTACCTACCTATTCTTTCTGCCAAATTATTAACATCTTCCAACCTAACTACTCTACCTACCTATTTAACTCTACCAACCTACCTACTCAACCAACCCATCTAACTTTTCAACGTACCTTCCTACATTGTTAAATACCTATCCACCTACCTTATCTACCAACCTATTGACTCTATCAAACACACTACCAGCATATATATACTCTATATACTACCTACTCTGCTTAATCTTTACTCTATTTACCAATCCAATCCACTCTACCTTCCTACAATATCTCCATACGCACTCTACTGAGCTACCTTCTATCCTGAGCTATCTACTTTACAAACATACTGACTGCCTACTTACTCAACTCTATCTTCTACTGATCTAGGTACCTACCTCCCTTCTCTTCCAACTTATCCGTCTTGAAATACCTTACCACTTTCTCTACCGAACTAACTTATTTTCTATGCTCAATCTTCTTTACCTACCAAACCTTTCCTATTTTATCTATATACTTACCTACTCTACTTAACCTACATTACTTATCTACTTTACTCTACCTTCTGTCTTAGCCTAGCTACTTACTCTACTTACCTACCTACTCTACTCAACTCTATCTACCTCACCTACCTACCTATATACCAATTCTACTCTACTAATCTACTCTACTTAAACTACCTTACCTGCTTAAATACTCTACATACTCCCACTCCCAACCCAAAACCCACCCTTCCCTACCCCTCCCCCACCACCCCTCCAAAACCCACCTAGCCCACCCACCCTGGACAAAGCAAACTCATAACCAACCCATTCCCCCGCACCAAAATATATCCTCCCATTCCAAAAACCAATACACTTTAAAGTAACCCACCTACCCTAAAAATACTCTTCCTCTGACTTCCCTATGTAAAACAATGTGATAATGAAATTAGATTAAAAACAAAAGATGGTCTAGTAAAATGGCATGTGGTTCCAGTATTCTTAGATTCAAAGAAGGCTAGGATTCATGAATTATGACTACAGTTCTACAACTGCGAAACATTGTCTGCTATAAGTAAGTAATAAATTTAAACTACAGAAAGGCAAAGACTGACTTCACGCAAAATACATGTAAAAAGAAAAAGCTTTTGATTTTGAAGGTCCCCAAAACACTTTATTCCAACTTTGATACACCTTCGCTTACCTCTACACATAAAATAAAGACATGCAAGAAAGTTCAGAAAGGGCCACAAAATGATAATTGATTCCAAAATTTGGTAGCCCACAGTTTGCTTCTTTACCACATCATAAAACTTTAGTGCCTTATCAGAAATTGTTTTTTGGCATTTCAAACACAAATCCTAATATTTAAAACAAATGTGTTTATCTCTCTTCAAATTCTTCTTAGTCTAAATTCTTGTCACCAAACAAATAAAAAATAATCAGCAGGAATTTTTCAGTAATATTTTTAATTAGTAACTGATAGTATATAATATCCTCAACACCCAACATTGCATGAGACATTAAATTAATATTTTTTTTTTTTTTGATTCCGCATTGTTTAATTGTATTGGACTCCATGCCATTTTAACAGCTGTGGCCATATCAAGCTGGCCAGTGCACCTACACATGGCTCTCTCACACCAGTACTGATACAACTTTCTTTCCAAGTCACTGACTACTTTTTCATATGCATCAAAACTGAGAAGCAGAAATTTGCAGGAAAGAAAGTATCAAACCCACAATCACCAGGTTACGAGTCAGGTACCCAGCCTTTTAATCTCAAATATAGATCTCTAACATAAATTGCTGTGTTAGACATGGATACTGAAAACTGAAATCACCAGCTTTAACAATCTGTCAAAGTCTCTTATTGATTGTTTGACTTGTATATTTTCAGAATTAAGATCCTGAACATCCTGACTTTGCATGACAGGATGAAACATTATATTTTCTTTTTTCTTCCTTGTTGGGCTTAGATCTTAAAGACATACTTGAGACTTGAAAGTAAAGGACTGACATTTCCCACACTATGGAAGAGCATAATATTTTGGAAAAAAACATTTGATTTTTAATATTCTCCAGACACCAAACACACACACACACTTTTTAAAAAAGCACATTTAGGCCTCTTTTCATTCTAAACCCTAATCAGTTTTTTCATTTGCACATATTTCTCATTCATATCATTTTTTAAAAATGAGCTGGCCAGAGCTGGGATAATATGCATTATGTATTAGATTATTTAATCTTTCTTTTTTCTTTTTTTTTTAAATACAATGTCATCGCAAGTTTTTCTTTTGAATAAAATATTACATTTTTTCCTTTTAATTATTATTATTACTATTTCTTTTTCTGTTATCTACATCTCGATTTCTAAAAACCATTTAGGTTGCTTTCACAGCTGTATCAATTACACATGTAAGTTGAATGCAAACATTTTTTCTTTTGTATATGTAGTTGTGATACTGTATAAGAGGGGAAACATATTTTGAATTAACCATTTACCAAACAACAATATTTTAGACTGGACCAAATTGAAAGCATTTGCAGATGCCAAATTAAGTGTAGCTTAAATGGTGATATATGTATCGGATAGGGTAGAAAACATTGAGGGAAAAGGAGAAAATGCTGGTTACCAGCATTTTCTTCTTTTCCCACAATGTTTTAAAAAGGCTTCTTTCTCAGGGTCGTTAAAAGTCGGGATTTTGTGGTAAAGGTTTAATCTCATCTGGAACCACATTGCCAAAAATCTATCTAAATTTCTTTCTCTCTAATTTCAGCCCTAAAAGAATTCCATTGATCCCTTCCTTCCAGTCTTCCTCCATCACTATTCCCTCCATCATTTCTACTTCTAAACTTTGTCCCCACCTCCACCTCCCCCCCCCCTTCCCTTCCCTCCCCTCCCCCCACCTCACCCTCCCCCCTCCTTCCTTCCTCCTCTCCTTCCTCCACTTCTCCTAAATGACCTCCCTCCCTCCCTTCCCCCTACCCTCCCCACTTACTCTTAATTACCTAACTACTGACCTCATTCCTCTCTCTCTCTCTCTCTGCCCTTTCCTCCGTTCTCTTCTCTCTCCCATTCTTTCTCCCCTCTTCTTCTCCCCTTCCTTCCACTTCTCTCTCCCCTTTCTTCCTTCCTCTTACCTCTCTCCCATTCTTTCCTTCCCTTTCTCCCATCCTTTCCATCTGCTCTTGCCCCCTCCTATCCTTCCTCCTCCTTCCTCTCTTTCATGCCACCTTCCCCTCCCTACTTCCTTCCAAACTCCACTTTCTCGCCTTTCTTACTTTACTTAACCAAATATATGTACCCAATTTTTCTTACTTTTTTTTTTACCACACTACCCCTATCCACCCACAAAACCTACCTATCTATTCTATTTACCAAATTATTAACATCTTTCAACCTAATTGCTCTGCCTACCTATTTAACTCTACCAAGCTACCTACTCCATCAACCTACCTAACTTTTCAACTTCCCATCCTAACTTGTTACATACCTACCCATCTACCTCATCTACATACCTATTGACTATATTTATCAAACACACTATCAACATACATACTCTACATACTACCTACTCTACTTAATCTTCAATCTAATCTACCAATTTAATCCACTCTACCTTCCTACTATATCTCCATACATACTCCACTGAGCAACCTACTCTTCTGAGCTATCTACTTTACAAACATACTGACTGACTGCCTTCTTACTCAACGCTATCTTCTACTGACCCATGTATCTACCTCCCTTCTCTTCCCACCTATCTACTTCTAAATACCTTACCAGTTTCTCTATTCAACTAACTTAACTATTATTTATTCTCAACCTTATTTACCTACCTTATCTTATCTATCTTATCTACCTAATTAACCTACTCAATTCACTATCCTACTTACCTAGTCTACTCTACCTACCTTACTTATCTACTATACTCTTTTTTCTCTCCTTGCCTACCTACTAACTCTATAGACCTACCTACTCTATTCAAGTCTACCTACCTTACCTACCTACCTATACATGTATTCTACTCTACTTAAACTACTTTACCTACTTAACTACTCTAACTACCTACTCCCACTCCCAAACAAAAACCCATCCATCCCTACCCAACCCCCCCACCAACCCTCAAATAACCCACCTAGCCCACCCACCCCAAACAAAGCAAACTCATAACCAACAAATTTGCACCCCCTCCAAAATATATCCTTCCATTAAAAAACCAATACACTTTTAACCAACCCATCTACCCTAAAAATGCTCTCCCTCCAAATTGTAGTACAATGTGATAACAATCTAATTACATTTAAAAAATGGCCTAGTACAATGGCATGTGGTTCCATTATTCTTAGATTCAAAAGAGAAGGTTATGACTCATACATTATGACTACAGTCCTACAACTGTGAAACAATGTGTACTTTAAACAAGAACTAACAAGCAAATATCGCTCATCATGAATCATTTCTCCTGTTGCCACATCTTCATATATATATTTATACTGAACCTAGATAATGTCTGTGGCAGTTTTGCTTCAGTAGTGAATGAGTCAATGCTTTTCCAAACATTCCTGTGTTTAAACATCCTTGAGGTAAAAGTCCTTCAAAAACATTGTGGAAATGACGGAAATGCAGGCAACCAGCCTTTTCTCCTTTTCCCACAATGTTTTCTTCCCTTTCAAAAAGAGAGTCTATTACTTGAGCCATATTTGACTTTTCCTCTGCAAATACTAAACAATTTGGGCAAGTTCAAAATTTTGTCATCTCATAAAACAGTTAACAAATTTAATTTTCTTGCACCAAGAAGCTCAATTTGGCTCATTCAGGCATGTGTTTCTCCAATTCAGTCCACTAGTATAGAAATAGCAGTAATTTTGTCTCTAAGTTTTGTCATTAAGTAATTTCATCTATTTTCACATGATTTTTTATATTGTTGTTGTATTTGTTTTTCTCAACAAACATCTTACTTTCCTCTACTTAATTGTCTATCTCATTGCAACTTCAGTTTTTGAACTGTTCAATATTGATTAAAATTTCTAAGCAACAGAACAAAATATGGATGAAACAGTGGATGTACATTCATCATAGAAATAGGAGAAATTACCCCATAATTATGAAGAATTTATGCATCTGTCATTATATTTATAAAAACTGTCTACTGCATATGCCAAAAAGTTTGTTTGTGACACAGGAGGTTTAAAAAAAACACTAGAGGTACACAAAAGGTTAGTTACACAATAAACTGTAGGTGCAATGCATAAATAAAAACATTGTGAACAACTTTAAAAACAATGCAAAATTCAGGCTTGTTTCATGTTATTTCTTTGCTGCAATCAAATACAGTCAAACAACAATAACCCAGCACTTTACCTGCATAGCAGCTGCAGGCAACAGATCTGGTTATATAAATGGAACTTCTCTTTAAAAAGAGTAGAAAACATTGTTAGAAAAAAAGTTTCTCCTTTCCCTACAATGTTTACTACTATTTTAATGACAATTGATCTCAAAAACCATCTTGATTGGGGTCAAAAGAACATGGAACAGGGATAGAAAACATTGTGGGAAAAGGACAAAATGCTGGTTACCAGCATTTTCCACACAAGTTTGAAATTTGTACAAAATTAATGAACTTAATCAATTGATTAAGATCTCTGATAGGGTAGAAAACACACTGGGAAAAGGTGATAAAGCTGGTTACCAGGATTTTCTAATTTTCCCACAAAGTTTTCAAGAGCTATCTCCCTTAGGGTTGTTTAACCTTTCACCAAGTTATCATAATTATTAACAACCAAAAAGAAGCAGACTTAAGAGAACATTGTGAGAAAAGGAGAATTGCAAGTAACCAGCATTTTCTCCTTTTCCAACAATGTTTTCTACCCTCCCAAAAACATATTTCTATTTCTCAGTCACTTTTATTTTGTTGTCTGCAAATGCTTTCAATTTGGACAAGTCTACAATTTTGTCATAAGGGAAAGAGTAGAACCGCTAACTGTTTAGTAAAGTGTTAACGATAAAGTTGTCAGTGTCCAATATCTCAAAAAGAGCCTGTAAAGTTACTTGTTTCTAGCGTTGTCACATTCCTCTGGGTGCAAAGCAAGGCATTTCTGGGTATAGTGGTATCATGAGGACCTAAGAGCTGCCTGCGTCATTACTGCTGATCAAACATTTCATGTGATATCCTGCCAAACCTTGATCAGGCCTAAGAAAAAAAATAGCTGTGTTAACTCTTTACCAAACGACAAAATTTTACACTTGTCCAAATTGAAAGCATTTGCAGAAGACAAAATAAATGTGACTCAAAAATTGAAATCTGTTTTGGGAAGGTTAGAAAACATTGTGGGAAAAGGAGAAAATGCTGGTTACTAGCATTTTCTCCTTTTCCCACAATGTTTTCAAAAGGCTTCTTCTTCAGGGTCGTTAAAAGTTGTGATTGTGTGGTAAAGAGTTTTTGTTTCACTCCGAGATTCTGTAGGTAAGATATGTAGGGTTTTTTTTTTTTAAACTTTAATATGGTGACAAATCTCATGGTGTGTATTTAGCGGCAACCAATATTCCGATTTGATAAGAAAAGAAGACCTAACCCTTTACCAGACGACAAAGTTTTAGACCTGTCCAAATTGAAAGCAGTTGCAGACGACAATTTCAATGTGGCTAAAATGGTGCAATTTTTCTTTGATAGGGTAAAAAATATTGTGGGAAAAGGAGAAAATGCTGGTTACCATCATTTTCTTCTTTTCCCACCATGTTTTCAAAGGCTCTTTTCCCAGGGGGCGTTAAAAGGCGGCATTGTGCGGTAAAGGGTTAACTCTTTACCAAACGACAATATTTTGGACTGGTCCATATTGAAAGTATTTGCAGATGACAAATTAAATGTGGCTAAAATGACTGCATTTATCTCTGAAAGGTTAGAAAATTCTGTGGGAAAAGGAGAAAATGCTGATTACTAGCATTTTCTCCTTTTCCCACAATGTTTTCAAAAGGCTTCTTTCTCAGGGTCGTTAAAAGTCGGGACTGTATGGTAAAGGGTCAAGAAAATGTAGACAGCCTAATATACTCAGATTCGTCCCAATTTAGACATCATGCACATCGATCAGTAACAGATATAAATTTCTGCTAGTTTAGCAGTTCTCTGTGAAATTTTGCCTAATTTTAAGGGGTGAAATTTTGCCTAATTTTAAGGGGTTAAAGTGCATGTTATAGATATTACTGTGACCTTTAATGACCATGGATATGTGTTCTGCACATTTTCTTTTACTGCAGTCAATAGGTTATGAATCATGTTTACTTCTTTCATCCTCAATGTGATCTATATGTATCTATAGTATGAAGTCGACAGCTTTTGAAAGTTATGCTCCAGACAAAAAACCGAATATGTAAAACAATGAAGGGCACTAACTCCAAAATAAAGATTTATGGATATTGTGCACTGCACTTATCCTAAATGTTATCTATCTGCATATAAAGTTTGAAGTTGCTAATTTTCATACTTTGGAAGTAATGCTCCAGACAAAAATCAACTTTACAAAATAACAAATGGCCATTACTCCAAAAATATTGACCACAGAGTTATGGATTGTGTGCACTGCATTTGTCCTCAATGTGATATATCTGCATATGAAGTTTTAAGTCGATAGCTTTTATACTTTGGAAGTTATGCTTTGGACAAAAAATTAATATGTAAATTAAAGGAGGACATAACTTCAAAAATAATGACCATAGAGTTGTGGATTTTATGCACTGCACCCTGCTTTGTGTGATTTATCTGCATAATGTAGTTTTAAGTTCATAGCTTTTATACTTTGGAAGTTATGATCTGGACAAAAATCCAAAGTGAAAAATAATTAAGGGCAATAACTCTAATAATTATGAAGACAGAGTTATAGATACTGTGCACTACATTTGTCCTCAATATGATTGATCTGCAAATAAAGTTTGAAATTGACAGCTTTCATTCTTTGGAAGTAATGCTCCGGATAAAAATGCAACTTGTACAATCACAAAGGGCAATAACTCAAAAAATACTGACCAAAGAGTTATGGATCTTGTGCACTGCACTTGTCCTCAATGTGATTTATCTGCATGTGAAAGTTGAAGTTGATACTGATACTTTGGAAGTTATGCTGCGGAAAAAAATGCAGTTCGTAAAATGACAAAGGGCAATAACTCAAAAAATAATGAAGACAGAGTTATTGATCTTGTGCACTACACACCTACACACCACCTCACCGAGATGAACATTTGACCAAAGTTTAATGAAAATCTCTCAAATGGTTCAGGAGATATGGGGCGGACAAAAAAGTGTTACCGACTGACTGACAGACAGACGAATGAAAGCCACTCCTATAACCTCACATCCCCCCCCCCTTGCGACAGGGGATTAATAAGCTTTAATCATATAACCAGTTTCTGCTCCATGAAATTTGTACCCAGTTACATACCAGTCAGCACAAAATGATCACACAATAAGCCAATACTGTGCCTGCTTTACACTAGCGGATAGTGCCCTTTTGCATTTACTTATGATTGTTTCTAGAACACCTGGGCAGTCTTGTAATGTGTTTTGTGTAGTCAGCAGAAAAATGAGTTTGGCTATTAAAAAAAAAAATTCAGTGAAAAGGATTGCATAATAATAAATGCGTTAATTTTAAATTATAAATGGATTACTTATAAATAAAGAAAAGAAAGAAAAAGGTTCAGTATTAACTCTTAAAATGATCTTCTGTGTATATAGAGGGACAACACAGTTACGGTTTAAACCATTTCCCTCACAGTCACAGGCATGACTTTTCATGCTTCTGCAGTTGACTTTTGAAAATGTTATGATTATGGAAGTTTCATGAAAATTCAAGCACTAACACTGATGCTATCGTGTAAACAAGAAATGTACATTTTCAAATTTAAATGGCTACTTTTCCCATACTCATTGTCAAATTATTCTCCAACTCAATAGGGTTCAAGCAAATGATGAGATAAACAAATTGTGCAAGTTTCACAAAAATTTGACCACAAATGCAGGCTAAATCACATAAACAAGAAAAAAAAATTGAACTTTAAATGGCTACTTTTTCCATACTGATTTTCAGGTTTTTCATGGCATTTGTCAAAGACAATGCCACTATGAGTTCAATACACTATCTTAAAAATCATGTATTGTAGTTTGTGCAAAACCGAAGGAAGTAAACCCAATTAAACTCAATTTTTTCTAAGGCAAGTAAGTGTTTCCATAGCATTCAGGTATATAATTCACATTGGCGTATTGAAATAAACTGGATTAGGCCACCAATAATGGGAATACTTCTTTTTTTATTGAAAATATCTATAACCAATACGGCCTTCTATTGGCACGATGATACACACAACCTTTGTCTCCTGACCCGTGTTCATCCCAAAACCAGTTCATCTCTGGGCTAGTTTGTCCCTTGGCTTGTTCGTCTGGTCTTGTTTGTCCCACATTATTGTTTGTTTGTTTTTCTAACTATTAATTCCTCACAATGCTCCCTTGACAAATGTCACACCAGTGCTTTCAACATTTTGATTTCAGAATCAATAGGGTTAAAGTTATTGATAGATAAACAAGCTGTGCAAGTTTTGCGAAAATCTGACTACAAATGCAGACATAATCACATAAACAATGAAAGGAAATTTTGAACCTTAAATGTGGCTACTTTTCCCATACTAATGGTCATATTTTTTTCAAAATCAATAGGCTTCAAGCTATTGACGAGAGAAAGAAACTGTGCAAGTTTCACAAAAATCCGACCACAAATGCAGACTTTATCACATATACAAGAAATTGAAATTTTGAACATTAATTGGCTACTTTTCCCACACTGATTGTCTGTTGTTCTTTTTTAAATTAACAGACTTCAATCTATTGATCAGCTAAAGAAACTATGCAAGTTTCATGAAAGTTAGATCACAGGTGCAGACTTTACAGCGTAAACAAAAAAACAAGTAACGGACAGAGAGATTGACAGATGACAGAAACCATGCCACAAGCTCTGCTGGCTTTCTGCCAGTAAAGGTAAAAAATTATTTTTGAAAATAATTTAATGTGCCTGAACATTTAGGGTGTCTGAATACGTTGGCGAATTACAGTAATCCTTATTACTTCAACTAGAGGCCCTTGAGCAAATAAACTAAGCATGTTCATGCTTCCCAACTTTTTCGAACACCAAAGGGGGTTTTTGAGAGTTTCAAAGGGGGAGATACGGAGTTTCAAGGGGGAGACTTTTTGCGGAGTACCGGAATGTCTGTCTAAAGATCATTTTTAAACCATTCAAGGCCAAATATCTTTATAATTGAACAAAAGTCAGGTTTATGATTTATTTCTTTTTTATTCTTTATTAAATATTATTGTTTATCAAATGTATGTGAATATTTGAAGCAAAAACAAAATCAATCATTACAGTCATAAATATATAGAAAGCAGTGACTGGGGTAAAGAAGCACTGTAATGTTTATTATCACATGCTACTTTGCCCATTGTGTTTTTACTGTTTTGTAAGTACAGTAAAACCTCTCCTCACGACCACCCCGGTAATACAAGCAACCCGCTATTACGAACGATTTTAGTCAGAACGGAATTGTTCCTTCTTCATAATCAATGACCACGACCCCAGAAATACGGGCACCCCGCTAATCCGAAATTACGACCACCATTTTCAGTACCAATGAGTAATTACCAATAGATTTTAACCCCGTGAAACGACCACTAATTTTCACATTTTTTTTACGACCAGCTAATTTTCACGCGTCCATAATTGCGAACTGGAGGCCGTGCTTCATGTACAAACATTCTTGGGTCCGATGGAGTAGACAATCAATTAGCGATCTTTTGTTTATATCTGTTGACTACAGTAACACAATCGTGTTAAGTGATCAAGGTGTTACCTTACATAATCAAATGACCAATGAATTAGTGATGATTAATTCGGCTTTTATTCTGTAATCAGGCATTTATCACACATTGCTGACACGGGTGAAAAACATGTTGACATCCGGGTAATTACGATTTGTTTTGTACATCTAGCTTTTGTAATTTGAGACGCTTGGGTTAATATCTAGCGATCGGGATGGGATAATTATTTGGTTTTTGTTCCACATTAAAGCCATACTTATATCGTAGAGAATATGCAATTTTTGAACTGGTGAACACTTCAACTTTGCGATCAACAATTAGTAGGACTGTTCGAACATTCAACTCAAATCAAACTGGGAAAAAAAAAAAAAAAACGTCAGGCTCTTCAATAACATTCGAAATTCTTTGTTTAAAAATGAAAATGAGCGCGTGGAGTAGGAGTTCTTGAAACTACACAAGATAAAAAAAAAAGCAGATTAAAACAGGGAATATGACAAGTTCTATCAGTAACATTTAATTATGTATTCTTTAAGTTCAGATACTTGATTAATGTACATATCTTGCTGTAAGAGTTTAAATAGGCAATTATGAATGGGCATTCACTGCCATGTGAATTTATTCATAAAAATTCAAGCACATATTAACTTTACAACAAACATGAAAACTTTCTTGTTGTCATTTAAATGTGTGGGCATAGGCTTCCCCGACTAAAATATGTATACATTACTTGGAACATAATTTAAATCCACATAAGTCTACACATAGTCTGGGTTTGATTCAAAATCTAGGTAGGTGAAACCCGGAAATCAGACCACCCTGCTAATAAGACCAATTTTCAAAAGTACCGTGGGTGGTCTTAATAGAGGGGTTTTACTGTATATCATAAAATTTTGACTTATTTTTTAAAGATACTCTGCCATTCTGTATTGTATCCATAATATTTCAGATTTCAATATAGACTCTAGAGTACCACATTTTATGCTGACATTATTCATTCTCTTTGGTACACAATAATCGCAAACAGGTGTATCCAAAAAACACCTTATAATCCGGCTTGAATTGCTCGTAACTATCTAAAGGACAGGCTGTCATACTGTTTGAGAAAAAAAAAGGTTGAGTCCCATTGAGTATCTCTTGAACATCATTTTTGTCTGCATAAATATCTCAAAAGCATGAAGAATATTAAAGAAAATAAACAAGAGGGCCATTGCCCCTAAAGCACTCAACTGAGTAAGGTCATCTAGGATTGATAAGGCTGAAATGATCCTGGTCGTGACAATGTAAAACGCATGAGTGTATGTGATCTACTTTTTGACTACTTTAGCCTACTTTTGAATTTCTAATCTGGCTCAAAATGTGGCCTCTAGAGTCACACAAGGCTTTTCTAAGATTTGGCCCTGTGACCAACTTTTTAACCTGACGTGACTTGATAGCATTCTTTTCCGAGTTTCATCCAGACAACCATTCTGACCAAGTTTCATGACTATCAGGCTGAAAATGTAGCCTTAAGAGCACACACAAGGTTTTTCTATGATTTGGCCAAGTGACCTACTTTTTGACCCGACATGACCCAATTTCGAACTTGCCTGAGATTTTATCAAGACAAACATTCTAACCAAGTTTTATGAGTATCAAGTTGAAAATGTAGCCTCTAAATTATTCTATGATTTTTGCCCAGTAACCTACTTCTTGACTCGACATAACCAAATTTTCTATGTGTCCAAGATTTTATCAAATCAAACATTCTAACCAAGTTTCATGCGTACCAGGCTGAAAATGTGGCCTCTAGAGTATACACAAGATTTTTCTGAGATTTGGCCCAGTGACCTATCATTTGACCTGATGTCACCCAATTTAAATCTGTCCGAGATTTCATACACACAATAATTTTGACCAAGTTTCATGAGTATCAGGCTGGAAATGTGGCCTCTAAAAGTGCACACAAACTTTTTCTAAGATTTGGCCCCGTGACCTACTTTTTGACCCGACATGACCAAATTTCAAACTTATCCAAGATTTTATCCAGACAAACATTCTGACCAAGTGTCATGCACATCAGGCTGAAAATGTAGTCTCTAGAGTGCACACAAGCTTTTTTCCTAAGATTTGGCCCCTTGACCTACTTTTTGACCCAACATGACCCAGTACCAAATTTGTCCAAGATTTTATCCAGACAAACGTTCTGACAAGTTTAATGCGTATCAGGCTGAAAATGTTGCCTCTAGAGTGCACATAAGATTTTTCTAAGATTTGGTCCCTTTTTCACCCCAAGTGACCCAATTTAGAACTTGTCCGAGATTTTATCCAGACAAACATTCTGACCAAGTTTCATGAGTATCGGGCTGAAAATGTAGCCTCTAGTGTGCACACAAGGTTTTTCTAAGATATGCCCTTTGACCTACTTTTTTACCTCATGTGACCCAATTTCAACCTTGTCCAAGATTTTATCTCGACAAACATTCTGACTACATTTCATGAGGATCTGGCCAAAAATGTGGCCTCTATCGAGTGTACACAAGGTAAATGTTGACGACCCCACTACGGACGATGCACGACAGACGGTGCACGACGGACATAGCATGATCACAAAAGCTCACCTTGAGCACTTTGTGCTCAGGTGAGCTAAAAAAAAAATTGCAAAAAGTTGGGAAGCATTCATGTTACATGAAAATCCAACCATAAATGCAGACTGTTGCATAAACAAGAAGAAAGAAATTTTGAACTTTAAATGGCTACTTTTCCCACACTGATAGTCAGATTTTTTCCTAACTCAATAGGGTTCAAGCTATTGATGAGATAAACAAACTGTGCAAGTTTCACAAAATCGCACTTCAAACGCAGAGTTTATTGCGTAAACAAGAAAAGGAAATTTTGAACTTTGAGTGGCTAATTTTCCCGCACCAATTGTTAGATTTTTTTCAAAATCGATAGGATTCAAGCTATTGATAAGATAAACAAACTGTGGAAGTTTCAAGAAAATCAAACCAAAAAATGCAGACTTTATTGCATAAACAAGAAAAAGACCAACAGACAGACGGGCGGACGACAGAAACCACACCATGACATCAGCTCTGCTGGCTTACAGCCAGTACAGCTAAAATCAATGTCATTGACACCTGACTAGATCTATCTGAATAAACATACACTTCCGGTAACATTGTAACCTTCAGGCTACACAAAATTTGTCAAGAAACTTACATGTAAAAAAGCTTTGAGAAAGTACAAGAATCGAAGACCAGTGTCCAATTTATTCCAATAATAACAAGTCAACATCTGGGTGGTGACCAAAACAATAAAACTGACCCTAATGGCTAACAGGTTTAGTAAGCATGACCTTGAGTGACAGTGTTTGTCAGTTGCTCCAATTATTGATGTTCACACGTAGCCCATGGTGCATACTGAAGCATCAAATGGATTATTTGCATAACCATAGGTAAATGGATCATGAAATATGCTTTGATACATGAAATTTTTATCTATTTTTTTTTTTTCAATCCAATATTTTTGGGAAAACTTTTTTTCGCCCCCCAAGTTTATAAAAGGCGAAAGGTTAGAAAATATTGAGGGAAAAGGAGATAATAATGGTTACCAGCATTTTCTCCTTTTACCAAAATGTTTTCAAAAGCCTTCTTTGTCAAGGGTGTTGAACCTGGTAACTGTGTAGTATGGGGGGAATCTGTAGCCCTGTCTTTCAACACCTCATGAAACATTAGTCTTCGTAAGTATAGTAAAGAATCTTACATAAAACTGTATGAACTTCTTTGTGTTCATGTTAATCAACAATTGTCATCATTTTGAGGCAAGTATGGCATTGTCTTCAACAGCTACATCCACCTGTAAATGAATGAATATGAATGAATACAGTCGTGAAAATCTGAGAAAACAAAATTTCTATTATGTGCTGGAGCACACTAGGTTATACTCCCAATGATTTTCTAGATTTATCTTACAGCACAAAAAACATGACATTGGAGTGTTCTTTGGCAAGATACTTTAGAGCCCCAGCCAAGTACTGTCGTGAAAGTCATGAAATAAGGACCCCCCCCCCCCCCCTCCCCCCCCCCCCAAAAAAATGCAACACTAAGGTTGTCTTTGTTGAAAACGAACAGTGTAGATTTGGATCAAAGATCAGACCAATCATTCTGCCTAGTGTGATCTTGATCCTCACAGGCCGCCAAATCAACTAGTTTTGAATGGTGCTTGAAGGGTTTTATGTTTCTCTGCTTTTTGATATTGTGCAAGTAGTCTCCTTTTTTCATAACGTTTTCAAAAGGCACCTGCAGAAGCATGAAATTATTCCCTATAAACAATATTAACCCTTTAACACACAATCCCGACTTTTGACGACCCTGAAAAAGAAACCTTTTGAAAACATTGTGGGAAAAGGAGAAAATGCTGGTAACCAGCATTTTCTCCTTTTCCCGCAATGTTTTCTACCCTATCCAAGATGGAAATCACCATTTTAGTTACATATAATTTGTCGTCTTGGTTCAGTCCAAAATTTTGTCGTTTGGTAAAGGGTTAAAAAATTCATAAATACTAAACTTCATTGTTTCTTTCCTTTATTTATTGCTAATCCATTTATATGTAAGACTAGATCTTATGCATTAATTATCGTATACATTCCCTTTTATTTCAGCGGCAAAGAATCTTTTCTACAGAAAAAAAACTGGCAGACTTTTTTTTCTGCTGACTACACAATTTATACATGTGACATGACTGCCCAGGTGTATTGAAACAAACATTACTAGTCGCAAAAAAGGCACTATCATCAAGTATAAAGTGGTCATTTTATGTTGATTGGGAGTCAGCCTGTAACCAGGGAGATCTATGTAGCACAGTGTGTACAGAAACAGGTGCATTACAACCCTCTTGCTCTGGGTGAATTGCACATTACGTCACACCCCTGATCCAAATTTTACTGCAAACATTTATGCATCTGCGACAGGTGTGAAATCTTGTTGAGAGATGGCTTAATTCACTCTGCTAATGGCAAGATGGCAGAGTTCAAAATGTTGGCACAATAAAAATTATACATTAAGCCCCCTTTTTCCATAACACTAATTAAATAAAAATAAATGATCCTCTGTGGCTTATGACAAACAATACAGATATTCTGAAATATCTGTAATACACATTTAAAGCCCTTAAAATTCGGTAAAATTTCAGACAGAACTGCTAAACTAGCAGAAGTTTACATCTGTTATTGATCAATGTGCACAATGTTTAAATCGGGACGAATCGGAACATATTTGATTGTCTAGGCTTTAATAAGCCTTCTTTTCTTATCTAATTGGAATAGCGGTCGTTGCTAAATACACACCATGGGATTTGTCACCATATTACGCAGAATTAAGGCGTAGCTTTAGAAATTATGGGTGGCAAATAAATCTCACATGATTCCCGATTGGTTAGCAGTAGATATTGTGTGAAAATTCTGTGTGCACACCATGGATACAAATGGGGCGTGGCAAAATTTACCTTTAATTGATTAGCATAATATGGTGTATGCCATGTATAGTGCGTAACTAGACAAAACGCAAGAACAGCCGAGGGAAATCCCAACCGGTTCAGTGGTTTTCTAAACTTACTGAAGAACAGGCATGACCTAATTTTCAGTAAATTGATTGAATAACTGCATTTCAAATTAGGTTATGCATTTAAGAAGACAATGACGCCAATAATTAGGTTGATTTTGCATTCAAATGGTAAGTTATTTGATCAGAAAATGTGACGGTGTAGATAATCTATTTGTACTAGGTAGCAGTAAACAGGAACACCGTCTGTTTGTTTAGACAGGTTGTCATTAGAAAATGTATTCCTCTCATTGCATGATGATAATGAACGGGCAGTTTAATAAAAAGCTAAAAATCGGACATGGTAACATGTGTTTTACGTAATCAAGTAGATATACAATTAATTACACAACTTTCAATTAAATATTAGACAAATGTTTCACATAAAGGCTGGGCAAATGAAAAATCCTGCGTGGAAAGTAACTTTCTATACCTACTCGCCTGCAGGGCAAGTAGATAAAAAGAATAATTTTAGCAGCATTTTCTCCTTTTCCTACAATATTTTTTAAAGTCTTCTTTCCCAGGGGTGTTTAAAGGCACCATTGTGCGGTAAAGGGTTAACAAAACAGATATTTAACTGCAAATACCATAAATCATCATTCCGTATTTGCTTGGTTTATAGATATTCTATTTATTTCACAAGAGGTGAAAGATCATCGAAATCTGGATGATTTATCTGGAAAAAATGAAAATAATCTATTCTGGAATATACTAACTGGGTACGAGTTCTCTGGAGAACTTGTACCTGGGGTCCGAGTTCTCGTGAGAACTTGTACTCTTCAGATCGGGGTATCAGTTCTTAAGGGCACAAATTCCCAAGGGTACGAGTTCTATGGCAATCACATGATGAAACCAGTATATCCCCCTCTTCTTCGTGGGTGGGGGGAGAGGGTTATGAAAGTCTAAAACAGATCTACCCCACTTTAAAATGTCCAATATTTCAGAAGTTTGATACACCATCAGTCGTATACCAAACCACTATAATTGTACAATACACCGCTAGGGACGATAAGTCCCGGACAAGCTGGGGGACGAAAAACGTTGCCATCAACACCAATCAATGTCATTTTTCACGATGTTTTCAAATTTATGTTGCTTTCGCTTTCAATTTAATCCAAGGAAAATACTTCCATAACAACAATAAAATTCAAAAGATGTATATCTAGATCTATTCGAGCAACTCCTTCAGAAGAAAATCAGAGGACTGAGGAGATGTAGGATACATGATGGCGAGACGGAAAATTCTACGAAGACAGCAAAATGACTACCGGTAGATCTACCCCAGAATTGGTTTGCCGTTCCAACGTGGGCCCCTAACGTTGCTATGATCAATCAGAAAATGCAGTCTTAAATAATTACATAGAATTCAGAGACTTACTTAAATATTTTTCCCCCGAATCAACATTGCTTCCCTTTCCTTCCCGCCCGCCATAATGTTGTAGACTGTTTGATTGGTTAAAGAATGTACCACGTGGAGGTATTGAAATTATCAGGAACGCGCTCATTTGTACCTGTGCTTGTTCGCCCTGGCTAGAATTCGTCCGGACTTGTTCGTCCGGGTTTTGTCGTCCAACCTGTACTGAACGTAGTTATCTAAAGATATATCAAGGTTCCCTGGAATCAGTACCGTCAATCTTCATAAATATTTACCCAAATCAAAACAGTTCACATTGATTTCACAGACCTGTGTTCGTATAAATATACGATTTCTTGTAGTTCATTGTCAGTGTCTTTGTACCTGCCAATCCAAGATGTTAATTGTGGACATATATTGTCTCTCACCGATTTTCACATGTGCGAAGGTGTTGACGGCAGATAATCTTCCAAACTGTGTAATCGACTCGAGTATGTAGTTATGAAAACATTTAGTCTACATTCTTACTTGGTAAGTCAGTTTTAATTTTAACAGGCATTCTGATAGTATTGCATAGCAATACCCAATCCCCTACCGGCCGTATGTATCGCTGGCATGTCAGTGAAATTTTTTAAGTCCAAGGCCCGTAAATGCGTCAAAAAGCAGTGGACCGGGACGAAACTCGAACTTGATGTGTAAGTCATGGTGGTTGATGTACACACCAAAAATCCGCTCTATATGTAGCAGCGTTTAGAAAACAAAGTGCGGAAAAATGTTTTATCAGTGAAATTTTGTAAGTCCAAGGCCGGTAAATGCGTGAAAAAGCAGTGGAGCGGGACGAAACTCGAACTTGATCTGTAAGTCATGGTGGTTGACTCTCAAAGCAAAAGTCAGGTGAATATTTACCAGCATTTAGAAAAAAAAAGTCAGGAAAACTGATTTATCAGTGAAATTTTGTAAGTCCAAGGCCGGTAAATGCGTGAAAAAGTAGTGGAGCGGGACGAAACTCGAACTTGATCTGTAAGTCATGGTGGTTGACTCTCAAAGCAAAAGTCAGGTGAATATTTACCAGCATTTAGAAAAAAAAAGTCAGGAAAACTGATTTATCAGTGAAATTTTGTAAGCCCAAGGCCCGTAAATCCGTGAAAAACCAGTGGACCGGAACGAAAGTCGAACTTGATCTGTAAGTCATGGTGGTTGAGTTACACGGCAAATCTGAGATCAATACCTACCAGCGTTTAGGAAAAAAGTCCGGAAAACTGATTTATCAGTGAAATTTTGTAACTCCAAGGCCAGTAAATCCGTGAAAAACGAGTGGACCGGAACGAAACTCGAACTTGATCTGTAAGTGATGGTGGGTGACTTACACACCAGAACTCAGCTCAGTATGTACCAGCGTTTAGAAAAAAAAGTCCGGAAAACTGAATTGCCGGACTGATAGACAGACGGACGGACGGAGTGCAAACCTAAAGTCCCGCCTTCGGCTTCGCCGTTAGGGGACTAATTAGAAATGCTATCATCCCCAAAATACAAAGAACTATAGTGATAAGATAAACTGCTGTTTGAGCTGGATTTTGGTGGTCAAAGATTTTTTTTTTCAATGGGTTCTAACCGTTGCAAGAGTCTTCGAGATATTTTCATGTTGAGGGGACATCCGGTTTAACTTACGGGACTATAAATCGGGCGATACGAGGGTGTTACGGTTGAAGCCGGATTTTTTTCTGTTCCAGGGTCAAATAAAAAAAAAAAAATCGGAGAATGTCACGCAATCCTTTATTCATTTCCCTACACATATGACGCTCATTCAAAGCCAGGTTACGAATGATACAAGAGAAATCCATTTTTCCCGGGGCAAAGGTGATCGGAAATAGCGTCTTTTTGATGGTAGGCGAACAAGCTAGATTCACGTTTTCGAAGTCGCAGAGCGTAAATGGTTCAATCCACCAGCGCATATTTAACTCATTACCAAACATAAAAAAATTAAACTTGTCCACATCGAAAGCATTTACAAATGACAAATTAAATGTGACTGAAAAATTGGACTTTATTTTGGGAAGGATAGAAAACACTGTGGGAAAAGGAGAAAATGCTGGTTACCGTTAAAAGACGGGATTGTGTGGTAAAGGGTTAAAGGTCTATTAGTTAATTGTAATTTACGGCCAAAACCATATTCCATTACTGTCCTTCTTCCAAGAAAATGTGATTGAGGGGATCTGTGATGATTAAAGGGATAGGCTGCGATTTAGGGGACGAAGTAGTACAGTACCAGTAATCGAGACACTGTCGTTCACGATCTAATCTTGTTCATGGACGTCCTCATTTAGGTACATACTGTATATTTGGGCAGCTCAAATGGCAAGATGGTTGGATAATTAACATCTAATGTGGCTTTAGGAATGCAGTACGGACTACACTAATACAGCACATGGATACTGTCGCCCTATTGTTTTTCAAATATGTGGGGCCGGTTGCATAACAAATGTTTATACAAAACTGAAACAGTCCCAAACTTAGGTCCGGGTAGACCAGGATTTTAAGCCAGTTTGCATAAAACTAGTTTGTCTCGAATCTACCTTGCCCCAGTCTCCTCAGACTGGGGTAGCTATTCCCGTGGTAGGAGCAAAAACTATGGGTAGATTTTGTTAAGCACACCGAAGAACATGTCTAGGCGACAACACACTACAAAGTACAAGGATATTCTCGCACTATTTTTGTAACCCGACCTACGTAGTAGAGGGGGTATACTGGTTTCACCATGTCTGTCTGTCCGTCCGTTCGTCAATCCGTCCATGTTTTCGTTTCCGTGCTCTAACCCAAAAGCCGTTTGACCTAGGACCCTGAAACTTCATACCAGTGTTTCGTATTGTTTTTGGGTTATACTGGTCAAAGGTCAAGGTCACAGGTGAACTTTGTTTTCTCTGATTGTGCTACATGTACTTCAGTAACAAGGTGCTGGTGGGGGTATATGTCCGCTTTGCGACAGTTCTAGTTATTTTTCACTAAGACATTAAAATTATCATTTCTGAATCGGAGAATACAGAAATGCGAAAAAGTTTTACCTAGATCAGACAACACAGATATACTGATCAGATCCTTAGTACAATGTCCGTCTAAGTACACTCCATGGTATGACAAAACACAGTTGTAGACTTCTAAATGGAACATGGATTTTATACTCTTTACCGGACAATAAAATTTGGATCTCTTCCAAAATGAAAATATTTTCAGACGTCAAAATAACTGTGGCTAAAATGATGGATTTCGCTCGAAGAGTTGAAAACATTGTTGGAGAACATGCTGGGTACGAGCATTTTTCCTTTTTCCACAATGTTTTCAAAATTATTCCTCTCCAGAGCCATCGAAACCAGGACTTGTCTTGTAAAGCGTTAAAGAAGTGTGCCTATCCAAAATAATCAACCACCAAAGCCTGTCATGACGTTGCAATACATCGGTTGAATTTCAGTGAGGCCTAGACTAAGATCAGATTGCATAGTAGTTGCAATTGTATACTGATCTTGCACTAAATTTTCCTGATTTTAATGGAAGAAAGAAATTACATAAAAGCTTTTAATCTGCATTAGAAATATATTTCTAAACGTTTGATTTATAAACTCCTACCCTGTCGAAAAAAAAGGAAAAGTATAGTTAAATTCTTTTACCCGGACAATATCATTTTCTCCCGAATTTATCTAAAAGGCGGAAAGGCCGGACTGAGTTGTATAGGGTGATGGTTGTCTATGTACTGTTCACGCGAAAGGAACAATGAAGGTTAACCCTTTCCCAAACAAGCCCTGGTTTTCACGTGTCTGCAGTAAAAGTCTTTTGAAAACACTGTGGGAAAAGGAGAAATTGCTCGTAACGAGCAATTTCTCCTTTTTCCACAGTGTTTTCTACCCTTTTTGATAACTTTCTGTCATTTTCATCAAATTTAAAATTGTCGTCTGCAAACTCTTTCAATTTAGACCAGTCCAAAATTTGTCGTATGGGAAAAGGTTAACAATGCTTAAATTTTGATAACGAGTACATGGTCATTGTTCATCTCTTTTACCAAATCTACGACAGGGATGATGGTGAAGATGGCGTCTTCTTTGGATGTAGAACAATTTAGTCAGATAAATATGATTGAGCACTAGTTACCCTGAACACATTAAACTGAGATATCCATTCAGATTAAAAAAATAAAAAGAAAGAAAAAATATCAAATTAGATGTTATCTATCCAACCATCGTGCCTTTAAGCTGCCCAAATATATGTACCTTAATGAGGACATGAACAAGATCAGCCTCGTAAACGACAGTGTCTTGATTACTGGTACTGTATTAGTTCGTCCCCTAAATCGCAGCCTACCCATTTAATCATCACAGATCCCCTCGCACTTTTCATGAAAAACAGTACTGACGGAATAGAGTTTTGGTCGTAAATTACAATAAACTAACAGACCTTTTAACATATGCTGATGGATGGAACCATTTGCACATGGCGACTTCAAAAACATGAATCCAACTTGTTTGCATGCCATCAAAACAACATACCGGTACTTTAGATCACCCTTGCGCCGTTAAAAATGGACTTCTGCTGCACCATTCGTGAACTGGCTTTCAATGGGCGTTATATTTATAGGAAAATGAATAAAAGGGTTGCATGACATTCTCTGCTCTTTATATTTGACCCTGGAACGGAAATCCCGTTTCAACCGTAACGCTCAGTCTCGTATCGCCCGATTCATAGTACCTTGAAGTTCAACCGGATGTCCCTTCAACATATTCCCATTCACAACATATTGTTGTGATTTAGGAGATAAGCTGTCTTGAGGTAGGTTTTAGTGAGTAAACGCGTATTTTACTTTGAAATTCGTTGCATTGCCGTCTTGTAAAGTAGTCCGATTCTGTACCCATAATGCCCATATCAGATAAGTTTGTATTTGAAAAATGCCGTCTTTCGGAAGATAATGCCTTTATAGTTATAATTATATGCCTTATTAGTACTCCAAATTTGATTTAAAAATGCTGGTCACCAGCATTTTCTTCTTTTCCCACTGTGAATGTTTTCAAAAGCCCCCTTCATGGCCGTTTAAATTTAGGAGGGATTGCGTGGCAAAGAGTTCATACAATGAATACTGAAACCCTATCAAATTTGGCTGTATTCCAAAAAATCGGTTTCAAGAAATACATCATTTTTTTTTTACCATTTAAGCAATTCACCATGCCTTCTTATGCTGCCTTAGTGGCTTCAAGCCCGGTTGTACAACCACATTTTTGTGGTGTGTTTGTCTGTTTCCCTTTTGCATCATGAATTCATAAGTTATGTTAGGCGAAAAAATCACTGCCATTAGAGCGATTCAGGCCCTCAAGGGCCTTTAGTTTTTTTGTTTTTTTTTTATTTTTTTTTATGAGATTCGTGTCTTAGGCATATCCGATCTTTCCATAGTCTAACATTAAACAGCTCTACCTCAAGATAAAGGCCCATTCTCTGGGGCCTAAGGTTGGGCAATTCCCTCTTTTCGCATATATACGAATACGTTCAGGTTTCTCTCTATTCCAATATCAAATAAAAAATGTCGCTACAAGATTTTACATCGTGTTCTCAAGTCCATTCCGGTCCGTTCCGGCCCATTCCGGTATTTCCATTCACCGCACCCTACCCCACCCACTCTGTTATTGATGAGCGTTTATGCTACTGTGTTTCTTTCTAAGTTAATATTCGAATTGAAACTGAACTAGACCCTTCAGATATTTTTTTTAACCTTTAGCATAAAAAACGGGCTATCTGTGCAATTATTTCTAAGGTAGTTTTTTGTTTTTTTCGCCGCTGGCGTTGACGCAAAGGCTCTGTGTTCATGGTTTATGGCCGCCGCCATTTTCTTAAAGTGGAATGCTGGGAAAAATATAGGGTAATATATTGAATACGTTATCTAAATCCTCTTCAGAAAGTCATCAAGACGACAAAAAGTAGCATATCTGCGTTGGAATGGCTTTTGTATGTTACTACTACACATTATAAATGTATGCTTGTAATGTTCCAAGTTTTGCTTCTCAGAATGTGTAAAAACCATGAATAGGTCTATCCATTCATCCCGCCCATGCTTCAGGTAGGCTACATGTCCTACTAACTACATCATTGCAACTGATGTCCATGAGCCGAAGGTACCAATTAGTCAAATAAAAAAATAAGGTTATAGATCTAGATATATCACAGGTACCTGTAATAAACATATAATTCTTTTTTTGTTGTTAGTTCATTTGTATCCATACATACTTGTACAAGATTCCACTTGCTTGACAGTGATGACAGCTAGGCAAACCCTGTAAAATAGTAAGTATGTTGAAGGAGCTTTCTGGTTTACAAACACGGAAATATCTTTTCTTGAGGGATTTAGGACACTTTATCATTAAAATATTTGTTTGAAGCACTTTCAAGTGGTATTTTATCCTAATATTCCATATTCTCAGGTAAATTCCTCCAATATGTGGAGCGTGCACTCTCATTTCCTAGTTTAAATGGCTAAATGTAATAACATGATTAGAGGAGTTTACACGAAATACGCACACAAGCAATCACCAGAATTCAGCCAAGAAATATTACTAAAACATAGGTGAGATTACCCGCAGACTGCAGCCGAAGAATCAAAATAATCGTAACACAGCCATAGAAATGCTTGAGCACTAAATGAATACATGGAACACTTCCACAGAAATATCTGAACACACACAAGCTTGTAGATAGTGCAGGTCTATGTGTAACCAGCCTTTTCTTTCTTTCTCATAATTTTTCCAGCTTTCGAAGACAAATGTCAGTATTAGAAGTTACCCTAATTTGTGGTCTGCACACGCTTTGAGTTTCAACAGGACTAAAATTTTGTTGTAGTGAAGAATCAAAAATGCAAACAATGTATAAAAAATTTGTTAGCCTTTGCATTCTTTCAGTCTAAACTTTCTCTTCATTCTTCGTTCTATATATAAATGGTTAATGATTTTTTGCTTTTGGCTTTTTCTTGACCAATTTATACAATTTACACAGACAATGATTTTTCCTTTTTCTTCCATTCATTAAGACAAAAGTTGAAATATTACATGCTGCAGTGGCATATTTTTATTGCAGCAATTTACTTTTGGAAGACAAAAGTCAAAGTGAGAAATTGTTTGTATAGAGTAGGTCTCTTTCTGTCACAGTGTTTTCACATGTAGACTATTAGCATATTTATGATTATTCATTTTGGCTTGCCATTTTTTACAAGGATTTATTAACTATGTTGTTGGAATTGTCTCACAGCACTTACGTAGGGGCACTGCTCTAGTATTCATTTACTGATCTGTAAAAATTTAAGTTAACTCCAAACAACAAAATTTTAGACTGGTCCAAATTGAAAGCATTTGCAGACAACAAATATGTACGTATTAAGTTTAGGTAAAATGATGGTAATTGTCTATGAAGGAATAGAAAATCCTGTTCGAAAAGGAGAAAATGTCGGTGACCAGCATTTTTGCCTTTTTCGACAAAGATTTTAATAGGCTATTTCCTCAGGGTTATTGTACCGGTAACTTAGGATTGTGTGGTAAAGAGTTAAAACTGACTTTAACTGCCAGGATGTTTCCCAAAGTTGTCCTCTGCAGTGAATTAATGAAAGAATACCTTTCTTATCTTGGCTAGTCCATTATAAAGTTATTTATGAGTCTTGTATGGAATTAAGATTTCATTTCTTTCACAATGAAAGAAAAGGGTAATGGTTCATTCGTAGGTAACCATGGGTGAAACGAAGATTCAAAATGAAAAACATACCAGTCACACAGGGAGGGGTGGAGCTGGGGAAATGATCCAATATATACTGGTATATCATAAAAAAAAAGGTTGTTCTGCAAAACCCATTGCAAACTATCCTGAGTTTTAACTACTGATATTCGGAGAAAGACAGGTTTTGAAACCATTGTGGGAAAAGGAGAAAATGCAAGTGTAACCAGCATTTTTAGCTTTTTCCATGATGTTTTCTTTGTTATTAAAGAAAAATTCTATCATTTTAGCCTCCTTTGATTTTTTTTTGTCAGCAAATGGTTTCAAATATTCAATCAGTCTGAAATTGTGGTGATTTTTGTAAAGAGTTAATTCAGGATGTGAATTGTCATGACCATTGACCTGTGTGAGTGTGTTGCAACTCTCCATTTTAAGTTACATTTGTCTTTTTTCTATTCTAATTTTGTTTTGGTTAATCTGATAAACTAAATGTAGGCTGACCTTTACACATGGACATGTTTTTTTTTTTCTTTGTCTATATCTTTCAGTATTTTGGTGTTAAGGAATTAGTTTAGGATGATCTCAATCATTCAGCTTTTGATCAGTTTATGTAAACATGAATACTTCAACCATTTTTTCAAAGACACATAGAAAATTAAGTTGACTTCTGTAGTTTAGTGGCATACTGAGAGATATTTGATGCAGAAAGTAATTGAACTTTCCTCTACATACTCTAGAAAGTAGGGTTATTATATGTATCTAAGGGAGGTAACTGTCACTTGCCTTACTATGTTGTGTTTACACATCACATGTTTATATGCTGAAGTTTTCTGCACAGTGCTCTATACAAGTTTATGGTTTGAAAACCACAATGATAATTGTGTATAGGTTGGTATATGGTATTCATTTCATTTGTTTTTCTAGTATTTAATTTTATGACAAATATGAATGTAAAATCTGCACTGGTATTTTTAACTGATTTTATGAATAAAATTTGATTCATGTATTATATAGTGAGATGCTTTTTTGTATAGAACTGGCTTCCATTCATTTCTCTTTTTTACTTTATTGCCTATGTTTGCTGAATTATTTGTAATGTTAATTTCTTCAGTTGGGTACTTACAGCTGTAGAACTTATCATGTCTTTTACATTTATTGTATTGAAAAAGATATCCATTGCTGCTTACATGCTAACCCTTTACCAGAAATCCTGTGTTTAAACAACCCTCACGGAGAAGGCTTTTCAAAACGCAGTGTTTTCTACCCTTTCAGAAACAATTTCCAACATTTTTTGGCCACATTTATTGTGTCGTCTGCAATTGCGTTGAATTTAGAAAAGTCCAAATTATTGTTGTCTGGTAAAAGGTTAATTCTATTCAGGTGCACACAGCTTTTTGCCTCCTACAGCAGACCACTTCTGTAACCATTATGCGTTTCTGTGTGAAATATGTTGTGATGGACAATTACCAGTTCTGCCACAATGATTTGACCATTAAAAGTACATGTTCTACATGTACATGTTCTAATAACACAAATTAACATTTGACACATGTATACCCATGTCTGTTGAAGAAAACATGCACATGGAAAATATGTAGTTTTGTTGCCTATGTTCATAATGAGCAATTGTTTCTATTGCCACAATGTTTGTCTGTGTGGTTTGCTGGAAGACTAAAGAAGTCGTCAGCAGATAAACATTAACCTTTTGCCAAACAATCCAGTGTTTTTATGTCCCTGACAAAAAACACTGTTGTTTTTCCCTCTATGATGTCTACTCTATCAAAAAGAGATCCTGTCATTGACACCAGATTTAATTTGTCATCCAGAATTCTGTCATCTGGTAAACATGTTACATAGGTTCATTCTGTATGTCAAGTCGATCTATATCAAACTCATCACAATATTCTTCATTCATCATCATTTGAACAGGTGAATGGATTGGCTGGCTTTCATTGCGTAGCCCCTTACCACACAATGCCAAGTTTTAACGACGCTGAAGAGCAGGCTTTTGAAAACAATGTGGGGAAATGAGTAAATGTTGGAAGCAGCATTTTCTTCCTTTCCCACTGTGTTTTCTACCACAATTTCTCCTGTTCCGACAATGTTTTCTACCCAATCATTTGAGAAATCATCATTTGAGCTACATTCATTTTGTAGTCTGCAAATGTTTCAATTTGTGTCCAAAATTTTGTCGTTTGGTAAGGAATTATAACCCACTGTCAAACAATCCTACCACTATGTCTTTATTATCCAGAGGAACATGGCTTTTGAAGATATTGTTGGAAAAGAAAAAAATGCTGGTAATCATCATTTGAAATTAAGCCAAATCTAGTTTTGTTCTCTGCATAACTGCCCTTTACCACACAAACCTAAGTTGAGGAAGAAGGCTTTTGAAAATATTCTGGGAATAGGACAAAATGCAGCCAGGTAACCAGAATTTTCTCCTTTCCCCACAATGCAGTCTACCCATCCTAAGGGTAATTTTAGTTTTTTTGGTACCTTTAATTTGTTGTCTGCAAATGCTTTCAATTTGGACCGGTCTAAAATTTTATCATTTGGTATAGTGTAAATGCCTTCAATACGGATGCATTAAAATTATGTCATCCAGTGAACAGGTAGCAAACATACTTCATTTGAGCAGACTATTTCTAAAAACATGTTTACAACAGGGAAGATTACTTACCACATGAGAAATTGCTTATGGCAAGCAATTTTTCTTTTTGCCAAAGAGTTTTCACTTGTTTTCCTGTATTTTACCATGAATCATTTTGATTATAAAGTGTTTAACCCTTTACCACACAATCCTGAGTTTTAAGGGACTTGTTGGAAAATGAGAAAATGCTGTAAACCAGCATTTTCTCCCTTTCCCACAATGTTTCCTGTGCTTTCATAGATGACCCTATCATTTGGACCACATTGAGGTTGTTGTCTACAAATGCTTTCAATTAGGACATGTCATAAATTTTGTTGTTTGGTGAAGAGTTAACTTGTCCAGATTGAAATGAAAGTATTGGCAGCCAACATGATATCATTAAATTTTGACAGTGAAAGTCAAAAAGTAGGAAATTTTATGAGAAAAGGAGAAAATAATATTTTCTCTTTTTCCTGTGATGTTTTCAAAAGTCTTCCACTTCTCATTTGTCTATTATGCCTTTCAAAACTTGAGCTGCCTTTGTAGCCAGTGTAGATTGTACAGTCTGATCTTTGTGCTAGACTGTCAGCATTGCTTACCCTTTACCACACAATTCTTAGTTTTACGACCCTGAAGGAGAAGCCTTTTGAAAACATTGCGGAAAACGAGAAAATGCTGGTATCCAGCATTTTGTCTTTTGCCCACAATGTTTTCAACCTTTCTAAGGGCAGAAATCGTCATTTGAACTACACTTAATTTGCTGTCTGCAAATGCTTTCACTTTGGTTTAATAAAACATTTTATAGTGTGGTAAAGTGTTAAGTCTTTCCCGCATGACAAAATTTTAGAGGGATCCAAATTAAAGGAACTGCAGACAACACAACAATTTAACTGAAACGATGATTATTGTGTGTGAAACTGTAGTAAACCTTGTGGGAAAAGGAGAAAATGCTGGTTACTATCATTTTCTCCTTTCTCCATCAGGTTTTCAAGGCTCTTTCCTCAGGGACGTTAAAACTTGAGATTGTGTGATAAATGGTTAAACATCCTGTTCAAAAGCGGTGTTGAAAATGAAATTTTTTAGGTCTTACTTCTAGAATGAAAATGTCCGTTTGGTTTAACCCATTACCACACAATCTGGACTTTTAACAATTCTGAGGGAGAAGCCTTTTAAAAACATTGCAGGAAAAGAAGAAAATGCTGGTAAGCAGCACTTTCTTCTTTTCCCACAATGTTTTCTACCCATTGAATGGCATATTTCTTGTTTTCAGTAACATTTAGTTTTACTTCTGCAAATGCTTTCAATTTGGACAAGCCTGATTTTTGTCGTTTGGTTAACCCTTTACTGCACAATGCCGACTTTTGACTTGGAAAGAAGCCTTGTCAAAACATTGAAGGAAAAGGAGAAAATGCTGGTAACCAGCATTTTCTCCTTTTCCCACAACGTTTTCTACCCTATCAAAGAAAATTTGCACCATTTGAGCCACATTGAAATTGTCGTCTGCAAATGCTTTCAATTTGGACAAGGCTAAAATTTTGTCCTCCGGTAAAGGGTTAAGGGTTAAGGGTTATTTGGCACTCAAAGGCACTTATAGAGCTCAGTACAAGATAAGCTAGCCAAATCTGTTCTGTCTAATCCTGATCTACCTTGTCTCAAGAGGTGTCTTAACCTTTTACCAAATGACAAAATTTTAGACCAGTCCAAAGTGAAAGCATTTGCAGATGATAAAACAAATGTGATTGAAAAATTGAAATTTATTTTGAGAAGTGTAGAAAATATTGTGGGAAAAAGAGGAAATGCTGGTTACCACCACTTTCTCCTTTTCCCACAATGTTTTCAAAAGGCTTTTCATTCAGGGTTGTTAAAACCTGTGATTGTGTAGTAAAGGGTTAATTTGCCATGAACCATTGCTCATTTTGAGTGAACTCTTTACCAGGGCAAAATTTTAGACTAGTCCACATCCACTGCATTTGCAGACAAAAAATTACCTGTGGCACAATTAATGGAAATCTTTTAAAGGGTATAAAACATTGTGGGAAAAGGAGAAAATGCCGGTTACCACTATTTTTGCCTTTTCCCCCACGATGTTCCAAAATGCTTTCTTTCTCAGGACCACTAAAACTTGCCATTTTGTGGTAAACAGTTGACTTTTTTTCTTTTCCAGAATTTTGATGAAATGCTACCATATGTACAAAGCTGACTGACTACATATTACAAAAAGATGGATGAACTATCTGAAGATTTGAACAGCAGGTGAAAGTTTTGGCCGTTTAACCCTGAACCAAACAATCATGTACATGAAACCTTTCAAAAACATTGTGGGGAGAAGATGGATTGCTTGTAAAAAATACATTTCTCATTTTCCACAGTGTTTTCTGCCTTTTTCTACCTCAGCTTTTCAGCATATTTGTACCAGTTTGAAACTAATCATCTTTTAACCCTTTTCCGCACAATGCCGCCTTTTAACGACCCAGGGAAAGAAACCTTTTGGAAACATTGTGGGAAAAGGAGAAAATGCTGGTAACCAGCATTTTCTCCTTTTCCCACAATGTTTTCTACCCTATCCAGAGAAAAATTGTACCATTTTGGCCACATTGAAATTGTCGTCTGCAAATGCTTTCAATTTGGACAAGGGTAAAATTTTGTCATCTGGTAAAGGATCAAAATGATATGCTATTTGGAATTGGGATTACTCTTCAACCCTTTACCAGACGTATCATTTGTAGTACAGTTTAACCCTTTACCATGCAATCCCAACTTTTAACGACCTTGAGGAAGAAGCCTTTTGAAAACATGGGAAAAGGAGAAAATGCTGGTAACAAGCATTTTCTCCTTTTCCCACAATGTTTTCTCTTGCCAAGGACAAATTTTGTTTTTTGGGCCACCCTCAATATGTTGTCTGCAAATGCTTTCGAGTTTGACCAGGCTAAAATTTTGAAATTCGGTAAAGATTTACTGGTAACTATTGTTCATCTTAGCCCATACCAAACAATTAAGCCTGCCCCGATAGCTCAGTGGGTAGCATATCTGACTCATGACGTGGTGGTTGCGAGTTTGATACACGGTTGAGGCAAACTTTCTGTCGAGCGATTTTTCGCCTGTCACCTCGGATGTATGTGAGAAAAGTAGCCAGTGACTTGGAAAGAAAGTTGTGTCAGTACTTGTGTAGGGAAACCAGGAAACACAATTGCAGGTGCACTGATGGCCCTTGTATAACCTAAGCTGCTAAAATTGCATTAAACTCCAATACAATCATTCAATCAATCAACCAAACAATGAAGTGTTTCAAGAATCCAGATGGAAGAAAGAACCCTGGAACATTGTGGAACAAGGAAAAAATGCTGGTTATGAGCATTTTCTTCTATTTTTTTTTTTCAGGATAACCCAAGATGATGTATACTTTAGTAATCTCATTGATCAGACTGAGGTGGGAATCAAAGAAAAGCTATCTGCACTGATGGACCCTGAACAATCCACAGACCCTAGACAGTCTTATGTGCATGATGGACATGACAAGGTGCCAAGTCTTGGAAGATTAGAGAACAAGCCAGTTTCTTTTGAAGCTGGAAATGGAAACCATGGGAGAGATTCTACTGGAAAAGAAACACTAAAGGTAATTTAACTACCGTAAAACCTCTCCCCATGACCACCCTGGTAATACAAGCAATCTCCTATTACAGATGATTTCTAGTGATCGACATTGGATAATTATTTTATTCTTGTTACACATTAAAGCCATACATGCAACTTTCAATGAATATTTGCTTGTTGTCATTTTCATGTGTGGGCATAGGCTTCCCCGGCTAAAATACATGTACATTAATTTGCACATACTTTAAATCTACATAAGTCTACACAGACTATGGGTTTGATTTCAGATTCTAGGTGGGTGAAACCCTGAAATCAGACCACCCCACCAATAAGACCAATTTTCAAAAGTACCAAGAACAGTCTTAACCCTTTCCCACACAATCCCAACTTCTAACAACCCTTAGAAAGGAGTCTTTTGAAAACATTGTGGGAAAAGGAGAGGATGCTGGTAACCAGCATTTTCTCCTTTTCCCACAATGTTTTCCACCCATCCCAAAACAAATTTCAATTTTAAAGTCACATTTATTTTGTCCTCTGCAGATGCTTTCAATTTCAACAAGTCAAAAATTTTATCATTTGGTAAAGAGTTAATTGAGGGGTTTTACTGTACTTAAATAGTGATAAACTATCTTTGAACTTCTTGTACTTTGTAGCACATGTGTAGGTTTAATTCAGTGGGTATCAGTGGAACTTTTACACAGTAAGATTGTAGAAAGTCAAAAGATCACACAGATTTTTGGTGAAAATCTACGAAAGATATTAACCCTTTCAGGGCCTTAGGCAAAAAACAGGGCCTTTTGCATATATTATAGATCAAGATCACACTGCACATTGCGTACTGTCTGATTTTTCGCTCTACTGGCTGTAAGCCAGCAGAGCTTATGTCATGGTGTGGTTTCCGTTGGCCGTCTGTCTGTCCATTCGTGCATTTGTCCGTCTGTCATCTGTCTGTCCTTCTGTTAGTCTTTTTCTTGTTTATGTGATAAAGTCTGCATTTGTAGTTGGATTTTCATGAAACTTGCACAGTTTGTTTATCTCAACAATAGCTTGAACCCTATTGATTTTGAAAAAAAATCTGACAATCAGTAATGGAAAAGTAGCCATTTAAAGTTGAAAATTTCCATTTCTTGTTTATACAATAAAGTCTGCATTTGTGGTTGAATTTTCTAGAAACTTGCACAGTTTGTTTATCTTATCAATAGCCTGAACCCTATCGATTGTCAGTATGGAAAAAGTAGCAATTTAAATTTGAAAACTTCCATTATTACAAGATAAAGTCTGCATTTGTTATCAGATTTTCATGAAACTTGCACAGTTGCTTTGTATGATCAACAGTTTGAATTCTATTGATTTAAAAAAAAAAAAAAAAAACTGACAGTATGGGAAAAGTAGCCATTTAAATTCGAAAATTTACATTTCTTGTTTACGCGATTAAGTCGGCATGGTGTCGAATTTTCATGAAACTTGCACAGTTGCTATATATCATCAATAGCTTGGAGCATATTAATTTTGGAAAGAAATCGCCAATCAGTAAGGGAAAAGTATCCTTTTAGAATGTACATTTCTTGTTTAGGCAATTAAGTCTGCAGTTTTTATCCAATTATTTTGAAACTCAAACTGAAACTTATTTGCATCATCAAGTGATTGAATCCTTTTAATGATGAAGAAAATCTAGCCACCAGTTTAGGAAAAGTTGCTATTCGATGCCTTAGTATTGTTTACTCAACACAGTCCACATTGTAAGTCACATTTTTTGAAACTTGCAGGGATTGTTTAATCCCAATAAAGGTGGGTTAAATGTATTACTGAAAGGGGTTTAAGATGCCATTTAAATTTGAAGCAAGATGAGACTGCATGTTTGGTGCTGATTGATCTTGATCTGCATTATCGCCAAAGGTAACTATTTGTGGAAGGTGCTTTAGGGGTAAAGATGAGAGTGGACTTCAGCCAGTCACTTCCAAAGCCTGTAGACATATTGTTTTTGTTAGAGATGTCATTCCTTCCATTCATCTGACAGACAATTTTGTGTCAGCAATGGTTTTGTCTATTTCTGACAGAATACTTAAAGAGTAGATTACACAGAACATTAAATCTGTTTTTTTAATGTACTGAATCAAAGTTTTGTGAGATCTTTAAGTCCAAAGCATCTTTAAAGTTGCAGTACAAGATTGGATGATTTCTTCTCAATGAAAATGTCAGTTTCATTCATTGCAGGGTTGAACAAAATCCCAGGTAATTAGAGCTAACCAGCTAAACTTGACTAAAGTACTGCTTTTAAAGGGGAAAGGGGCTGGAAAGAAATAAAAAGCCATAGAACATGTAATATCTGCACTGTTAGAAATACTCTTAATGTTAAAAATACACAGTAACTTGCTTTTATTTTTCCCATATGTTTCAGGCAAATCAAACCCCCAGCGTTCATGATAGTGAAAAATCACCTCCAAATGAAGGTATAGAGATTATCTATGAACGTTCAAATACCAGGAAATTGAATGAGATGCATACAGAAGACATTGACAAAGAGAAAGGTACAATAAATGATAAACTTGACTCAGCAGTGAATTCATCGTATTGCAAGAAAGATATTGAAATGATTCAAAAACATGCACAGAATGAGTTTCACACTGATACCATTATTGACTTGAACAGTATGTCCAAGGAGAGAAAAGATCATAATGACGTGATTGAAGACAATTTTTCCTCATATAAGCAGGCATGGCAGACAGAACAGGAAGCTGACAATAACCGAGGAAACTATGAATTGCAACATGATTTGTCACACAACAAACTCGAAATAACACAAATAAATCATAAACAAGGGGCATCTAAGTCCAGTGAGACTCTGTCTATGAATGTTGAACTTGAGAATGGATCAGTTCATAAAAAAGTGAGTGAAGTTCAAGATAATCCGGAACAGAGTAAAGAGGCATCTTCTGTGGAAGTCATACAAAAAGACTGCATGACCACAGATTCAGAAATGGCAGCTTGTAAATCTAAAAACAATGCAGATCATTGTGATACCATGAAGGCAAGCTTGCCCAAAGATAACGTAGTGCAGCAAACTGTTATTGAAGACCAGATGTCTGATGAACAAAATGAATCTCTATCAGATATAATCAGAGAAAATACTGATTCATTGTCCAGTATAAGTATTGTGTCTGTGGAGGGAGCATATAACAAACATGATGAAGTAGACATTGCCTTAGCAGATGAAAATGAAGAATGTAATTCAACTCAGATAATGGATAATCAGAGTGAACCGATTCCAATACCTGTTGTTAGTGAACAGATTTTAAGTTTTAATACCAGTAACAATATGTCTGTAAGTGAGACTAAAGAAAAAGACACACAGCTCGAGAGCGTTTCAAACTTAAAAGAGAACCAAACAAATAGACAAGATTTTACTGATGACACTGGATCATTGTTAATTGTGGATGTAAGGTCATTATCACAACCACAAATTGTTGAGAAAGACAATAAAAACAGCAAACAAGCAGCGGAACAGGAGAAAGTCGTTGACATAAACCCAAAAGTAAGTGGGACTGCTGTGACAAAATCCTACAGTACAAGTAAATCCATTGACGCTTTAGAAGTATTGTGCTCCTCTGTTCCTGTGGTACTGCCAAAGCAGCACACAAATATAACTGTTAGTACAACATCCATAAACACAAGTTTTTCTATTGTAATCCCTGGGACCAGTTTGTCAGCTTTAAGCCAGATTTCAGATACAAGAAATCCGGGGTTACCTGTCATATCTCATGTCTTTTCAATCAAGGAAGAACCAGAGATGGAGTTCTCGAATGGAAATTCTGAAGGTAAAGAGTTACCCGACCAGAATGCTGTGTCTGGTTCAAGAAGGAAAAGGAAGCAGCCTGTCACTTCACCTGTAGTTTATAAGAAGGCAATGATAAATAATGAAATTATACAAATACGAGTCCCAGTCACCCCTAAGACAACACAGATTTCAACAGAAAAGTCACCAAATCGCAATCTCAGGCCAATTCTTGCGAAACCAGTAACTTCTGAAAGTCCTGAAGTTGTACAAGTTATCAGGACTACTGGAAATACAAACTGTTCCAAAGTCACGCCAAAAGTATTGACAATTGCTCAAACTCGAACGCAGAGTTCAGTTACAGCTTCTTCCTACACCACTAATCAAATTGCAGGAAGTACCTCAGCACTTGCGAAAAAATCTCTGCCTAAAAGTAAAAGCAGTGAATTGGTCAATTCCACTTCAAGATATCCAGTTCAGAGTGATTTGCCCAATGTCAACATGGAACCAGTAAACATAAAAAATGTTGGTGTTGCGAAAATAACGGAACTCATTGCTCGTAAAAACCCAATACCCACATATAAACCTCCTGTCATACCAGGAAATTTAAAAACTTTTATCACATCTAGACCTTACATTCCATGTTACGAGTGTGGTGATAGCTTCCTCTTTAACAAAAGCTTACACAACCATCTTTCAAGACGTAGTATGAATATTAGTTTCAAATGCGAAGTGTGCAAGACTACCCTCAAATTTACAAACAAATGTCAGATGCTTAGTCATTTAAGAACTCATTTGAACATAAATAATTCACAGGCAGTACCCATTCATATAAAGTCAGACTCCATCGAAGTATCAACGCAGTATGATGAACTTTCCAGAACCAAGGAATTCAAGTTTTTTGATGATGTTCCTGAAAGTATTAAGGATGAAGATAACAAACAAGAGCAATTGATCGGTAGTTGTCACTTTTGTTCTTATCAGTACAAATCCCTGTCCGATAAACAGAACCATTACAAAGTTGAGTCAACTAAAACCAATGTATTCTGTGACGAATGTCCAATATACATGCCCAATGTTTGTAGTATGAAAGCTCACAAGATGATACATGCAATTGATCTGACCGAAGGTGCTCCCGAATTCCTAGTGTGTCCAGAATGTGGAGAGGTATTTTCGTTTAAATATTTGGATGATTTCTTGAAACACTTAAAAATACAGTGTTTCCATCTTTCGCGGTTTGGTTGTTTTATTTGCCAAAAGTGCAAATATGTCAGTAGTTGTCTTTCAACAATGAAAAACCATCTCCTTTCGAATATGGATACTTACTATAAATGTGAAAGTTGCCCAATGGCACTTCGATCATTAAAGAATTTTTATTCCCATTACCTTAACCAACATGGCCCTCTGGAGACAACAACGAGCCCCAAAGCCAAAATTATATACAGGTGCCATTATTGTGACACTCTCATTGATGACCGAGTGTTCCTGGAAACTCACCTAAAGAATCATGTTAATGAAATGAAAGCCTTGGCTGGCCACATGTTCAACTGCTTACAGTGTGGTCAGATATTCTCCCAGATGAAAGACTTGAAAGCACATTATAACCAGAAACACAAAATGCTTGTCAAAAGGTTAACCTTTTGTACATTCTGTTCAAAAGACCTCGGTAATATGAATGCATATGTTAAACACATGTTGGTGAATCATACGTCAAATCCGTCTAAAGTGAAAGTGAAATTTTGTAATATTTGCGGACTGGTATGTGTTGGCCAGAAAATGCTTCTTACACATCCATGCTTAATGAATATCAAGGTGTACGGTGACCCAGAAGCCATGAAGGAAGTGAAAGGAAAAGAATCCTCTAAGAGATCTGGTACAACTGAACTTGCCAAAGAGACAGAGGAACGACCAATTTTTCCAAAAAAATCTTCGGGAATCAAAGCCGCTACCTCTGAATCAACGTCACCACCACACTCCAGTCTGGCGCTCCCCGCGGATGTCAGTCCAACTTGTAAGGCTTGTGGTGCAGATTTCCACGATAAGATCCATAGAATTCATCATTTGAAGAAACATCGAAAAGAAAATATTTTCATTTGTATATCATGTGACAAGGATACTTTTAAAACCTATCATCAGTTAAGGAGCCATGAAATTTCCTGCGTATATGTGAAAAATGAAAATACCATTGAAACAAAAGATACACCTCAGACAGCCAGAAAGAATAGGTCGCCCACAAATATCAAAATAACAAGAAAGGAAAAAGATTATACTGTCACAAAGATCAAAATAACAAGAAAGGAAAACGATTATACTGTCAGACTGATTCCAGAACCTGAGGCAAATGGTACAGCATTACCAGCTTCACTTGAACAAAAGAAATGTCACAAATGTGACGCTGTTTTTAGCCGTGAAAAAAAACGTCAGGAACACATAAAGTTAGAGCATGGTCTCCATCCTTGCCATTTATGTGGACTGATGCACGAATCCCAATTTTCTTTGAAAAAACACTTAATTCTGAGTCATGAAGGAAAGAAACCCAGGTACTATTGCTTCATTTGCAAGGGCAGAAAGATTGAAAGATACTTCTTAGAAAAGATGAAACTGGAGAAACATTTAAGACAGAAACATAGGCTAAAGAATTGGGACGATTCCAAAATAGTTCCTGAATTACCGGGTCTTGAAGGGAAAGGTATTAGCCCAGAGCCAGAGAAACGCAAGCTTGAAACGGAAAACACAGTGGTCGATACAGATGATAAGCTGGCAAAGAAACCGAAAACAGAGGACGAGAACGTGCAGAAATGTTCAAAATGCCTGTTCACCACGAGACTTCGGGAAGATTTCTTAAAGCATATTCTTGAACATAAAACCTCGTCAACAGTCCAATGCCTTGAATGTGGTTTGTGTTTTGCTGTGTTGCCTTCACTGAGAAAGCATTTGTTCATGGTTCATAAAGTAAGAAATTTCGAAGAATACTGTGCGAAGAACGATATAAAAGAGCCAGCAACAACAGAATTTGAAGCGTTTGCAGAAATCGGGCGAGATACTAATGAATCAAATATAGATTCTGATGATGAAGAGATTTCTGCGGGTAATCCTCTAGAATGTCAAGTGTGTTACAAAGAGTTTGAAAATGAGGCCGCATTAAAAGGTCACATGAGAGTTCACGGCATGGCTCTTATTAAACGATTGCGAAGGAAAAGTCATACGCCAAACGGTAGAAGTGGTGTAACCAAAGGTACAACACAGTCTGCCAGTACTTCCAATGAAAATACTGCAATTAGTCAAAGAGACTTGGAAACGACGAATGAAACTTTAGAATCACCGGAAAATCCTCCGACCACCACAAATGTTGACAGTCCAAACGGAGAATAGAAAACAGTGTTTTTCTTGTTGTTTCATGGCACGTTAACCCTTATCCCGCTAAATTAAAGTAACTTTCAAGCCAATGGTGAAAATCCAAATAATATTATTTCAAACTTATTTTTTGAGAAAAATATCTCCTTATCGGACAGTGTAGATCCAAGATCAGACGGCACGTTCCCTGCAGTCTGATTTTGATCTATACTGTCCGCAAAAGGTCTTTGAGTCGCGCTTAGCAGCCTAAGGGTTAATCAGTCAGATTCTTCAAAGCTTAGTGGTTTGCGACGTTCTGATACAACAATCATGAGTGGCCTTTGGGTCGGATGATCAGATTTTTATAGCGATAAATTTTGTACATTTTGCGTTTTCCATTAACCATTTTCATTAATCGTTTTCGTTTTTTTGTTTGTGTAAATTTTAATGTTTGGGATTAGCACTCTACTGGTATCGAGTTACAGGTTTTCCGAAACAACAAAGGAAAGATGTTGCCTGTCGTTATTGTGTTATGCTAGAGACCTGAAATATAAAAAAATTATTGTGCCAATAGCTTTGCCCATTATTGGGATAATTTGCTCAAAAAGTTGTTCACCCATGTACAGTCAAAGCAAACCTATTTCATGATTTAGTATCAAATATATTGTTACCCATTCCCCTTCATTTAATCCTGCACCACATAGTAAAATTTTAGATTTGTCCAAATTGAAAGCATTTTAAGACAACAAATTACATGCAGCTCAAAATATGGCTTGTCTTTGATGTGGTGACCAGCATTTTCTCCTTTTCTCAATGTTTTCAAAAGCATTCTCCTTCAGGGTCTTTAAAACTCGGAGTTGTGTGGTAAAGGGTTAATCCTTCAACACACAGTCACGAGTTTTAACTCGTTACCGAACTGCAAAATTCTAGATTAGCACTAATTGAAAGTAATTTCAAACGACAAAATAAATGTGACTGAAAAGTTGAAATGTTTTGTGAAGGAAAGAAAACAAAAAAAAAATGTTGGGAAAGGAGAAACTGATAGTTACCCACATGTTCTCCATTTCCCACAACGATTCCAAAAGGCTTCTTTCTCAGAGTCGTGAAAAGTCGGGATTGTCTGGTAAATGTTTAACGACCTGGAGAAAGAAAGCTTTCGAAAACATTGAGGTAAGAGGAGAAAATGCTGGGAACCAGCATTTTCTTCTTTTCTTACAATTTTTTCAACTTTTCACATGTCGTCTGCAACTGATTTCAATTTGGACTAGTCTAAAATTTTGTCGTCTGGTAAAGAGTATATGTTACCTGCTAAAACAAATTTGCAGTTGACAGCTTTGGACATAATGCTGTATGCACAATCAACGTTACTTGGTCATGAACTAATTACTATTTTTATGAGTCGCATTTTCTTTTTTTTTTGGGGGGGGTTCTGATAAAGGTATTGAAGAATTCTCTTTTTTCCCTCATTTGGAGATATTTTGACTTTTATGGACAAAATAGCGGAACCCTTAACGACACAATCCCGACTTTAACGACCCTGTGGATGGAGACTTTCGAAAACATGGTCAAGAAAATGCTGATGACCAATGTTTTCTCCTTTTCTCACAATGCTTTCTGTCCTTCCAACAACTGATTTCAATTTTTTTAATGGCATTTATTTTGCGATCTACAAATGCTTTTAATTCGGACAAATCTGAAAATTTGTCTTTTGGCAAAAGGTTAAAAAAGCACAAATATGCCAGTCACCGAAGGGACGTCAATCCTTGTGTCAGCTTGCTAGAGTTTGACACTTTCTTCTCCAGTACCGCGCGTGTAACACAATGATCTTGATCTACATTGTCCACAAAAAGTGCATTCGGTTTTGGCAGTGCATTAGATCTTATCCTTTAGGCGCTAAGCACAGATCTGTTTCTCTTCAAGAGGGTGTAGGTCAAGATCAAGCTGCATGTACATTGCAGTCTGATATTGATGTACACGTGCCGCTATCAAAGCATCTGTAGTTTTCGTGGTAATAAATTTGTCTGTCTGTGTTTCGATTTTTTGTGTACAACCATTTTCTAGCAATTGTCCGACATTTTTGTTGCATTATTATGCAATATTCGTTTTTTAGCTCCACTGGCCGAAGGCCAGCGGGCTAATGTCATGGCACGGTGTCCGTCGTGCGTCCGTCCGTCCGTGCGTTAACTTTTATTTCAAACATCTTCTTCTCTGAAACTACCCATCCAATTTTCATGAAACTTCACAGAAATGATCCTGCCATGGTCCTCTTCAGAATTTCTTGAAAGAATTTGATTCCTTCAAAAACTCTGGTTGCCATGGCAACAAAACTGAAAAATATTGGAAATCTTTAAAAATCTTCTTGTCAGAAACCATAAGGCATAGGGCTACCAAATTTGGCATGTAGCTTTATGTAGTAGACCTCTATCAAGTTTCTTCAAATTATAGCCCTGGGGTCAAAATTGGCTCTGCCCCAGGGGTCACAAGTTTTACATAGGCTTATATAGAGAAAACTTTAAAAATCTTCCTGTACCTAGCCATAAGGCCTAGAGCTACTAAATTTTGCATGTAGCTATATCTAGTGGGCCTCTACCAAGTGGGCCAAAATTTTAGCCCTGGGGTCAAAATTGGCTCTGCCCCAGGGGTCACAAGTTTTACATAGGCTTATATAGAGAAAACTTTAAAAATCTTCCTGTACCTAGCCATAAGGCCTAGAGCTACCAAATTTTGCATGTAGCTATATCTAGTGGGCCTCTATCAAGTGGGCCAAAATTTTAGCCATGGGGTCAAAATTGGCCCTGCTGCAGGGGTCACAAGTTTTACATGGGCTTACATAGTGACAACTTAAGAAATCTTCCTGTTTTGATTTTTTTTTTTTTTTTTTTAATTAGCCTTGCATCAGGGGTCTTATGTTTTACAGAGGCTTCATATGGACAAAACTTGAAAATCACCTTATTTTTATGGCTTTATCTTGTGGACCTCTACCAGGGTTCAAGTAATTATAGCTCTGGGATCAAAAATGGCTTTGCCCTGCGGGTCTCAACTTTCATATGGGCTTTTACAGAGAAAACTTTGTAAGTCATTTTGAAACCATTTGGCTCAGCATTGAAATGTTTATTATTTATGGTTTATATTTATAAGCCAGTGGAGCGATACAGGGCCATCATGGCCCTCTTGTTTTCCTATGATGTAATATTTCAAAGTTTCTTCTATATGAAATTAAAGTCGATGCAGATTCAGTCGTCCGTTATTTGTTTGGCATACTGTTTAGATTCAATGGACTGCATTTGGTGGCGCTATGGAAAGTCCAAATCAAGATCAGACTGCACCGAATACGCAATCTGATCAATGTCAGTTCTACATCACTTCTACAGGATATCAATGCTATCCAACCTAACTAACTGACGCATATTTTAAAACAAACTTACAGCAGGCGACTTTGAAAACATACTTGTAAACATGAATTAACTTAACCCTTAAAGTGCCTTTCACTACTATAGTTGCCTTTGCGGACAGTGTAGATCAAGATCAGGCTGCACAAAACGTACAGCCTGATCTTTAATCTACACTGTCCGCTTTTCTGAGACACTAGACATGAAAAGTGACCACAAATTGCAATTATATTGGTTTTATTCTGGAATGAAAATGTCCATTGGGTTTATTCTGCGCTTTAAACCTTTACCACACAATGACCCCATTTAACGACACTGGGAATGAAGCCTTTTGAAAACATTGTGGGAAAAGGAGAAAATGCTGGTAACCAGCATTTTCTCCTTTTCCCACAATGTTTTCTACCCTATCAAAGAAAAATTGCACCATTTCAGCCACATTGAAATTGTTGTCAGCAAATGCTTTCAATTTGGACCAGGCTAAAATTTTGTTGTGTCTGTAACCCCTTACAGTTTATTGTCGATGGCCACTCGTCACAACTCGGCCGATTCCGTACCTACATCTAACCTCGTCTGTATAACGGAGGCTATCATTTTGAACTACCAATCACATGATCTTGAACATGGCGGCGCCCCTGTAGATCGCTTAGCAACGACATGAACAACCACTGTGAAGTTACTCACTTCTATCGATCTGTCGATGAAAGCTCCCAACGGAATTGATAAACCACGCTAAGAATTGAATGTACAAACTGTTTGCCGACTGAAATATTCTTAGAAAGATAACGACAGAAAATTTACTCATGTTTTCATTTTTAAGAGGAGCCTTACAATTTCAATAACGGTAAAGGAGAGTGCTTCCGGAGATGTGTGAAATGTACCGTGTAGGTGCATATCAAGCTGCGTGATGCAGCCGAGGGATTTGATCACCAGATCACCCGCGGTATGCCGAATGTGTCGATGGCGTGTCACCTGGTTAAAGTTAAACCAGTAGAACTTTAGGTAAAACGGGTACAAAGCACGCTTCGATCATGAGTAATTTATCTCTGTACGATGACGCAGTTGGTTAGCCCTTTACCACACAGTCCCGAGTCTTAACGACCTTGAAGAAGAGTGCAGTTGAAAACATTGTGGAAAAGGAGAAAATGCTGATAACCTGCATTTTTTCTTTTTCCCACAATGTTTTCTATCCTTTCTCAGACGAATTTTGTCATTTGAGACAAACTTGATTTATCGTCTTCAAATGCTTTCAGTTTGGATCAGTCTTAAAATGTGTTGTGAAAGAGTAAAGCGGTTACCTGCGTTACCCATTCTGTGTTGTTTTTTTTTTTCGACATCTGTTTGTATACAAGTGACACTGGGCCGCCGTTTAAGTATACCGTGCAATCCCTAGTGTTGACGACCCCGATAAAGAAGACTTGAAAACATTGTTGGAAAAGGAGAAACTGCTGGTTTTCTATCCCTTCAAAGGCAAGTTTCATCATTCGAGGCATTTTTAATTTGTCGTCTGCAAATGCTTTCAGATTGGATATGACTAAAATTTTGTCGTGTGGTAAAGACTGTATACTCTTCAAAACACGACAAAATTTTATACATGTTCAAGTCGAAAGCATTACGGACTGAGGGATAGGCCAGTATACTATAGAACCACACACTGAATGTGGCCGAAATCAAGACATTTGTCTCTAAAGGGTATAGACGTTTTCGGAAAAGGAGAAAATGCTGTTTAGATAAACAAGTTCCGCAACTCGGTTATTCTAACACAGAAAGAAAAGGGGGTCACCATCGCCCTGTATTGCTTCAATGCTCGGTGGAGCTATACACAACCATCATGGACAGTGGCGTTAGCCCTTATCCTGCTAAATTAAAAAAAAAAAAGAAAATGATAGTCAAAGCCGATAGTCAAAACCGAAATTTTCCTATTTCAAATGTATTTTTGGTGGAGAGATATCTTCTTGTCGGACAGTGTAGATCCAAGATCAGACTGCACGTTCTGTGCAGTCTGATCTTCATCTACACTGTCCGCAAAAGGTCCTTGGGTCGTGCTTAGCAGCCTAAGGGTTGATCCTTAAACTCTTTCAGCATATAAACTAGACCTTTTCTAGGACTGGAAAATACAATCCACTTAAACTCTGAAACATTTTTAACCTATAGGATTGATTAAACAAGCGGTCGGAATAGTTTCAAGATCAGAATGTACGTTCTGTGCAGTCTGATCCTGATCTATGCCGTCCGCAAAAAAAAAAAAAACCCTCATTTCGTCTTTTGCGCCGAGGGGGTTAAGAAAGCCTTAAAGTTATTCAGAGAAAACAAGCCATTATATGGATCCATTATAAATTATTTATAATATAATGACTTGCTTGGTATGCTGCATCACGGACATGCATACAACCCCCTTTGCCAGAGCATCGCTATGTTATTTTTGCAACTTTGTACTTTCATCTGTTACAAATTGCAGACAAAGAAATAGAGGACATAGGTCGGCGCACGTTAAAAGGAAACATGTCTTCTGCTAGGCGGCATTTTTCAAATAAAATAACCTATCTGATATGGGCATTCTGGGTACAGAACCGGACTATTTTTCAAGGCGGCAATCAATGCAATGCATTTCAAAATAAAATATACCTTTACTCACTAAAACCTACCTTGTACGATTCATCCAGCCATGGTTAGCTAGCATGTAACCTATGCACCAGCCATTTACGAACATAGCCCATATAATTTTGGGAAAAAGCTAGGGTATAAACCCAGCAAAGTGGGGACATTATTTTTGTTGTCAAACTGTTGAACAAATCTGGGTTTTCTTCATGTCTATATTTAGAAAATGTCTACAGAGGTTTGCCATAAACAATTGGTATTAAAGAAAAATATTTTCCCCGTGTGAAATTATTTTGTTTGTTGCACTTTTTAAGCGGCAGCTTACACACCGCGTATTAATATTTATCCTTTACAAGATAGTGATGCCTCATAGCAGACAGGTAAAAATCTCATTATCTCCCGCTAGATGGCAATACACATCTACCTAATTTGGGCATCCTGGGTACAGAAGCGGAGTAATTTTTCAAAACAACAACCGTGACTTTGAATTTCAAATGAAATAAACGTTTACTCAATAAAACGCAACATGGTGCCATTCATTCAGCTATGATCGGCTAGCATGTAAACTATGCACCGACCATTTATTAAAACAGCCCTTACATGCTTTGGTAATAGGTTAATAGCTTCAATATAAGCCCTACTTTTCCCAGGTATACGGGAGATGGGTGATGCGTCATAGCAGACAGGTCGAATCTTCGAAGAATATGACATGCGCAGACAACGGTAAAAATCTTCGAAGAATATTGACATGCACAGACAAAGTAAAATGAAAGGGTTTGTTTCACGTTTGCCGGGTTTGGTGTGACGTGTATGAGGTTTTGCGTCGCTTTTTCAGGTTTTGTGTCACGTGTATCAAGTTTTGTGTGACTAGCACTAGGTTATGTGTCGTGCACATGGATTTTTAGCGTTTTTTATGTTTTACATGTATATATAATACAAGGGATGCAACTGACATTATCGGCAAAGTCTACTTGTCATCACAAAAACACAAGTTACTTCGTCAATATTACAGATAATCACATAAGGTCTACTTTATCTAGCTCATTACACATTTTTCTAGAGAAAAATAACGTGGTTTCATGACTAAACGTTCAATGATTTGTGCTACAGAAGCCGGTTTCTCGACAAATAGGTCGAAATTTTTTGGTCCGACACGGGTTCGTTCAGTGCGCTTGTCAGAGTAAATCTACTATTCTGTACAAGATCATGGCCGAAATACTTATCGGTTTGACAAAACAAGTAAATATCTTTAACCAACCTTCGTTGTTTAATAATAACACGAAGAATTACAGCTCCAAATCGTCCGATATTTGATCGATTCACTCAAATTTCAAGGAAGCAGCCATAATTGTTGTCACGTGATCAAAATGTATCGGAGGCATTTCATTGGTCGGAACCGAAATCCGACCAATGAAATGCCTCGATACATTTTGATCACGTGACAACAATTATGGCTGCTTCTTTGAAATTTGAGTGAATCGATCAAACATCGGACGATTTGGAGCTGTATTCTTCGTGTTATTATTAAACAACGAAGGTTGGTTAACGATATTTACTTGTTTTATCAAACCGATAAGTATTTTGGCCGTGATCTTGTACAGAATAGTAACATTTACTCTGACAAGCGCACTGAACGAACCCGTGTCGGACCAAAAAATTTCGACCTATTTGTCGAGAAACCGGCTTCTGTAGCACAAATCATTGAACGTTTAGTCATGAAACCACGTTATTTTTCGCTAGAAAAATGTGTAATGAGCTAGATAAAGTAGACCTTATGTGATTATCTGTAAAATTGACGAAGTAACTTGTGTTTTTGTGATGACAAGTAGACTTTGCCGATAATGTCAGTTGCATCCCTTGTATTATATATACATGTAAAACATAAAAAAAAAACGCTAAAAATCCCTGTGGTGTCGTGTACCGGTTTTTTTTTTTTTAAACTGGGTTTTCTATCACCTGTGTGAGTCTTTTTGTCACGCGTATCAGGTTTTGTGTGACGGGTACTTGGTTCCGTGTCGTGTGCCAGGTATTTTTGGTCACGTATAGATCTACTAGGTTTTAATTTTGTCTGACGTATACTTGATTTGGGATTTGGTGCAAGGTTTTGTGCGGCGTGTACCAAGTTTTGTTTTGTGAACCAGGTTTCGTGTAACGTGTACCAGGTTTTTGTGTCATGAGCACTAGATTTTATGTAACGTGTGCTTTGTGTGACATGGACTAGGTCTTGTTTGACGTGAGTTAGTTTTTGTGTTAAGTGCACTATGTTTTATTTTATGTGCACTAGGTTTTGTGTGACGTGCTTTAGGTTTTGAGTGACGTGTACTAGGTTCGGGTGACGTGCATTAAGTTTTGTGTGGCATGTACATGTGGAATATTACAACAGTCTGCATTTCTGCGTGGTCGGATCATGTCTCATTGCGTGTGTAAAGAGATGCGTATCGGATGAGACCGAAGGTCGAATCCAATGCGCATGTCTTTACACACGCAATGAGACATGATCCAACCACGCAGAAATGCAGACTGTTGTAATATTGCTTTTATCATATAACTCACCACTATAACTATAATAAAGAAACATCACAAAATCAATAACAATAACCAAAGAAATCTGAGAACTACATTTTATTGAAGATATATATACAATATTTATGAATGGCGGATGAATAAACATTGGTAACGGTAAGTCTGCATAGAAAGGACGCATTTAAAAATGGCGGTTGCCGTTCGACCCACTACAAGAAAATAAACAACAACAATGGCCTGAAAACTATTTCTTAAACAATGAAGAGGTACACAGTGGCTGTTATTCACTGTCATTGTCAGGAACAGTACATTTATTTCTGTTTAAATGCAGGATTCGAGTCAATTTTGTGATTATTAATCGCGATGCTGAAATCACGGGTGTACTGTACAGTAGCATTTGGAAATACCCTTTCGAAATAACACATGTTTATGTAATAGGCATTGATCAATATCGGACAAAATCAAGGTCTGAAGAAAAAAATGATTTCTGAAAAAAAAGGTAGACGACAAACAACATTCGAAATATCTATAAATACACTGATAAATGGGGTTTTCGTGCTGTGTCATGCTAGCCGTAAAGGCTGAAAGTCCCAAACGTCACTACAAAGAAGTAGTCCGTGTACACGATTATACTGTACACACGGTACTAGGCTGATACGGAAAAAATTTCCGTCGAGTTGTATTGTGATGTTAGATAACGCTCGTATTTTACTCGGATCATTTATAGGTATATAATGAAAGGGTTTATGTCGTTTACTAAGTTAGGTGATGAGTAAAATAGGTTTTGTGTGACGTTTTCTTGGTTTTATTTTAGTTTTGCAGAATCCTGTGTGACGTGTACTAGTATAGGTGACGTGTATTTTAATGAGATCAGGTTATCTGTTCCGTGCGCTAGTAATTGTGACAGGTAAATTAATACCAAGTTCTGTGTAGTGTGCTAGATTTTATGTAACCTGTACTTGGTTTTGTGTGACGTATACTAGGTTTCGTGTCACGTAAATTCACGTGTCACGTGTATTTGATCTTTTTAGATCTATTTAGTTCTGTGTCACGATTACTGTTTTGACTACCGATATTCCTCAAATCCCAGTTTCAGAAAACAACGCCATTCAAAATAATTGCCTCATATTCCGAGCCATTGGCAATACTATATCTACATAAGTAATCAATGAGTTTGAATAGATGTGAAAAGTAAAAATCATTTACTGTTTATTGGCAATTATATAGTTACAAAAGTATATTCATGAGTCATGCTAAGTGAAAATGGGGCTTAATGCATCTGCATCTGAGAAAAGCATCGACTCAGGTCAGCCTGCGCAGTCCGCGCAGGCTGACCTGGGTCGACACTTTTCGCTCTTACTCAATTTTCTGTATGTCAAAGAACCAGTCTACCTCAAGACTCAGTCGCTTGTTAGACAAAATGGACTTTATGGATCCATGACCATGTGATGACTTGCTTTGTACAGTGCATTACGGAGATGAACTAAGTCCCCTTTTTCCCAAAGCATAGCTCAATATGCCTATTATGACAGTGTGAACTTCTACATACAGTAATATTATACATTTTTCTCCCGAGTTTCTCTGCTTCTCAGTCGTTAGCTCTTTACAAGACGGAAAAATTTTAGACATGTCAAAATCGAAAGCAGTCGCAGACGACAAATCAAATGTGGCTCATTTGTCTTTGAAAGGGTAGAAAAAGTTGGAGAAATGGAGAAAATGCTGGTAACCAGCATTTTCTCTTTTTTCCACAATGTTTTCAAAATTCCCGTAGTTCTAGAATGTAAACCTTCGACATCCCAAGCACACGGTCGTATTCACTTATAGCTATAGTGTTACCGTATACGCTCACTGACTTTGGACTAATTATGTACGAATTTGGTATCACATTTAAGTACAGCACATCTCCGCATCTGTCTAACACCATCACTCGTTTCTCTCTCTTGATGCTGACGTAGATCTTATTTCTATGGCAACAAACCGATGTTACTCCATTTCTGATTGGTTTACTCCAGTTCTCGAATAGTTCTGTTTTCCTAATAGACATTTTGAAGCATTGATAGCTAGCGATTGCGTCAGTATAACCTATGATGAATTCGTCTTGGCTGAAAGCGTCCATACACGTCATACCAATCAGGAGATTTGCAGGATATGATGTTTTCTTTGATTCATAAACTGGCGTTTGATAAGGTGTTTTGCGATCACGCGGTCCCCTCGTTACGGCATCGACGAATTCCGTTTGACGACCGCGACCATCTTTTCCAGAGTACGCTACGCAGAAATTCTCGTGTTTCAGAATACCGAGAAAACAAATATTGTTGTAGGCAGGGAGACGGTAGTGATACACGCGCTGCAGTTCTATGGTACTGATTCTGAACAGGATTTTGAGCTGCCATTTTGTACTTAAAACCACAATATTCGGTGTATTAGTCTGAATTATTGCCACATTTCTAGTTCCTCGTATTTTACTCATTTTACCTGCCCCATCAAGCCTCAGATTACTACTAACGTAATTCGATTCACGTTGAATTTTAATCACGTGATTATCTCCACTGATGATGACGTACTCGTCGAAAAGTTTTACGTCGACACACTTTCGGAATTCGTAGATTTTCTTTTCGCGAGGGGGTTCATATTTACTTCCTTGCAAAAAATACACTTCTTCGGCTCTGAGTGACTCTTCTTGGTCCAGAAAATTCATGTACGACGTAACAACCAATCCGTCATGCGCCGTTCTTGCCATTGATATCACATCTGTAAGATACTTTCCCTTACTTGGAAGGTGAATGAATTCTTCAAGATAACCGTCCGTCATCGTGTGTCCAACAAATCCTATGAAGTAGGGCGTAGGCTACTAAATTAATTAAAAAGCTATAACATCATTCACATCAATATTCCTGAAATATTTTCTATAGCGGCTACATTTCATTTATTGGCCAAATTGCCGATAGAATGAATGTTCCCGGCTTGTAATAATCCAATGGAATGAACTTCATTTTCACAGTTTAACGACCTGGTTTTATGAACTGATATTTTTGTCTATGGGTCTTAACTGAATAAACTTAGCATAATCCCCAGTTATTGTAACAATCTTTACCATGACCCTTCACCGTAAGACATGCACAAGATAACATTGCCTGAACCAATGAAATATGTAAAACTGTAATATTGTTTTGGTACTGGTGTAACACTGTACCGCAGTCTACTTTCCTCTGGAATATCTTTTTCATCATTTATATGAGAGCAGAAAATTTGTGGTTTTAATTTGCGAAAATTATCCATACAATATGAAAGGAGTAATCGTTCAAATTTTCAGGTGGCTATACCATCAAAACGAAATGCGTGATCATCTTAGTAGTTTAGAGCTTGAATAGAATGTCATTTGATACAAGAGTTTTAGCTCCTTACTTTCTGACATTCTAGCTCCCAAATTCTAATTACGGAAAGCAAATATCGAATAGAGGTAAATCCTGTTTTATTGAAGTTTACCTGAATTAAATAGACTGATATAAACCTGGTAAGGAGAGGTGCGATATATTTAATAGCCATGAATAGGTCCGCTTTGTTTCGTAATGAACCAGTGCCAAATTTACATTGACTGGCGCGACATGACAAAACGCAGACTTCACCAACAAAAAAATCTGGTTCGCACATCAGTGATCAACTTAGGTATTTAATAGACGTTTAACATAGAAACTGGTATCCGAGGGAAACGAATCGGCTGTGATTTTTGAAAAGCGTGCGAGCAATGCTGTCTGAAAAAGAGGCTTAATACATCTGCAAAAAGTATCGACCCAGGTCAGCCTGCCATAATATTGCAGAATGACAAAATTTTAGACTTGTGTAAGTAGAAAGTATTTGCAGATAACAACGTGAGTATGGTTGCAATGATGACATTTGTCTCTAAATGGGTAGAAAACATTGTGAGAGAAGGAGAAAATGCTGGTTACCAGCATTTTCTCCTTTTCCCACAATGTTTTCTAAAGCCTTCCTTCTCAAGGCTGTTGAATCTTTGGGTTGTGTTGTAAAGGATTAAACCAGTTCACTGGCCACAGGGCTTATTTGGTATGATACAGAGGACAGACAGAAAAGCAATGATTTTCATGAACTATTTCAGTTACCAATATATAAACTCCACCTTTTTCGACTACCGAAAATATAATCCGCTGAAACTCAGATTTTTTCGTCCATCAGGCTTGACTAGACAATCAGACTGTATAGATCAAAGATCAGATAGTAGATTCTGTGCAGTTTGATCTTGATCTATGCCGTCCGCGAAAGCCATGCTTTCGCCTATGGTGCTGAAAGGGTAATAAGTGCCTTGGTTCTGTGTCAACAGCTCTATCTAATAAATTCCATGTAGTTTCCTTTTGACCCTTCAGAAAACAATCTCGAGTTTTAACGACTCGTGTTAAAACGAGCTTTTGAAAGCATTGTAAACAACATTTTCTCCTTTTACCTTAATGTATTCTACCCTTTCAAAGGCAAATTACAGCATTTTAGCAATACATCTAATCTGTCGTTCGAAATTGCGTTAACTTTGGACGAATATAAAATTTTGTCGTCCGGGAAAGCGTTAAACACATTAACGCCTGCAGACGACTGATTTATTAACCCTTAAAGTGCTGAATAAATGAAACGAAATTTTCTACTCAATAGTAAAAACCCAAAAATTGTTGTTTCAAAGTTGATTTCACGGGAAAGACAGTGTAGATCAAAGATCAGAATGCACGTTCCGTGCAGTCTGATCTTGATCTACACTGTCCGCAAAAGGTCAGAGAGTCGCGCTTAGCAGCCTTAGGGTTAATAAAAACAATGTGGGAGTGTTTTTCATCCACTCAAAGATAAACCCCAGCATTTCAGCAACTTTTAACCCTTATAGCGCCAAATAAACCTATTGCACATTTTCATCCCAGAAATACAACTCAAATAGTCGCAGGTTCATGGTTGCTTTTGTCTACAGTGTTTCAGCAAAGCGGACAGTGAGGATCAAAGATAAGGCTGCACGTTTTGTACAGCCTGATCTTGATCTACACTGGCCGCTAAGGCAACTACAAGTGTGAAAGGCACTTTAAGGATTAATTTGTTGTCTGAAAATGCTTTCAATTTGGACAGGCCTAAATCCGTGTCGTTTCGTACAGTTAAAGTCTGCTTCATTTTTTGTTGTCCCCGGGAGGTAATACGCGATTTCTTTACAGTAACATGATAGCATCGATACATTCTCTATTGCCAGACTTTTCTTCAATATTTGAGCCATGCTCTGGCAAAAGGGGGCTTAATGCATCTCCGTGATCCATTATACCACGCAATTTATCACATAACTATGGATCCATGAGATCCATTTGGTCTAACGATTGAGTGAATTTGGAGGACGAGTGGTCCTTGGACATGAAGAAAAGTGACCACTAGCAAAAGGTTTCAACGCATGTCAGCCTGTGTGTACTGCGTAGATTGACATGGGTCGATACTTTTTGCAGATGCATTAAGCTCCCTTTTCACATGCCATTAGTTTGTATGGTGTCTGTCTCAGACTTCAACATTATTTCAGTTATCACGGCGACCATGGCACCTATCCATGCTTTCCTGTATTTCAATATTCTTCCAAACCCACTGGCTGCTTTCCCACATAACTATTGTTGACATAATGATTAGCAGTGAGAGAGGAATGAATTGTGTCGCAGTGACTATCATCAGTCCTCGAAAAGGAACTGACCAAGGTGGGGATTCAAACTGGAGGCCTGATTTCAAGCCCTGTAAATAATCGACCCAGGTACCAGAGCTCAGCCTTGCGTGAATTACATGTAGTTGTTTCATGGTTAATTAAGTAGCAGGTAATGCGCAAATTGTGGCAAAAAAACCTCACACATCTGAGATTACTAGGGTGAACACTCAAGAAAGCATAGTTGCAAAAAGAGAAACAGTATGTTACAAGCTTTTTTAAAATTTCTTTTGCTTGAAAAATGGTTTGCATGACTTAAAACACATACTCCTGGACTACTGGTAGTAAGTTAATCAACATCAATCCTCGGAAAGATTGGCCCAGCCCGAGATTCAAACCAGTGACCCCCTGTTCTCAAGTCTTGTATGCTACTGACTGAGCTACCTGGACTCGGCCGGTCATGTGTTGGACAGACAGACAACCATATTCCAGTACAGCGCTCCCACTTGGGGGTGGGGGATTGTTTAACAGCAACAAAACAAAAACGAAAACTATATGCAGATTTCTCTCATTTTATGTAACAAATTTGTCTCAATTTTTTACATAACATTCATAATAACAATCAATATTTGTTTTCTTCAAATGAGGACAAATTTACACTTTAGTTTAAAAAGGTAACATAACAGATTGATAACTTGAATCAACATATACTCGTAAGTATTTAATATCACTGGACTGAAAACAATTTCCCCCTGGGTAACCCAGGTATAAAGCATTACCGTGTCTCTTTACCAGACCATGCTGCTGTCGACTTTTCCAAATTGAAAGTGTTTACAGAAAACAAATTTGGCTCAGATAAGGTCATTTTGTCTTTAATGGGGGAAAAAACGACATGGGAAATGTAAAAAAAAAAAAGTTTACCAAAAATTTCTTCATTTCCCATGAGGTTTTCCAAAGCCTTTTTCTTTAGGGTTGTAAAAGCATGGGCTCATTTCGTCGAGGGCTAAACAGGTGTTTAATGTAGCTCACTAACATGAAGTGTACCTAGGTAACCCAGGATGAATAATTTATGGAACAATGTCAACCATTACTATACTGGCTGTTTTAATCCTTTACCACACGATCCTGACTTTTAATGAACCTGACAGAGAAACCTTTTGAAAAAAATGTGTGAAAAGGAGACAATGCTGGTAACCAGCAATTTCTCCTTTTCCCAAAATATTTTCTACCCTATCAAAGACAAATTTCATCATTAATTTTGAGTTGTATTTGAATTGTCTGTTCAGTTTGGCTAGGTCTACATTTTTCTCATGTGGTAAAGGATTAGTAATATATGTTGTAAGGGAGAACTATTTGAAGGAACTGACTTAATGAAAATGCCTTTTTAAAAACCATGTAAAAATGAACAATTGTTTATAACATGAAATTGCTCATTTTCCTGCTGAGTAGAGGCAAGAGAGTACAACAGTCTTGAGTTATAATGAGTTAACATCATGAATGTACTGATTCTATCTCATAACAGCATTTTTTTTTTTCCTTTTTCTTTTTAACCATTACACTGCAAACTGCAACTCAGGGACCTTTCCCAGACAGAGCAGATCAAAATCACGACTGCACAAAGCACATGGTCTGATCTTTGATCTATACTGTCCAATACAGTATTTTCTTTCTCCAAAAATCAACTTTGAAATTGCAATATTTGGGTTTTTACTATTCAGTTGAAATTTTCGTTTCATTTATTTAGCAGTTTAAGGGTTACATACTGTGGTCACCTGAAAAATGAATATAAAATACTTTGCCTGATGAAATAATTGTACCAAGAGAAATGTAAAACACAGTGACAGTTGCTAGACATTACCACTGCAAAACCATTCCTGCACTGGGCATTATGGTTTCCAGCCATCTTATGCAGGTAAGATCGAAAAGATTCACAGATCCGTTTCACATCATGCAATCAACTCTTTCAAAAGTGAACCCAAAATACCCCCGATTGCCTCCTGCACCTTTGCAGAATGATTTAATGATGTGAACACAAGGTATCAACATGTAAAATGTACACATTGTTCATGAGCTATGAATACAAGTTTTGAAGTTACACATACCATAAACAGTTTTTTGATAATTTAGAAATCTACTTAGACATTTCCTCCATTACTTCCAGATTAATGTAAATCTACCAAGCCCCTGATAGATCTAGGACAATTTAATCAAAGTAATGTCACCACAATATGACTTTAATACTGTTGTAAAAAGTAAAACTTCACCATCATAGAATATACCATATTTCAATATTTTTGTAGAGTCTAATTTGTATAAACCACAGGAAAAATAGTCTAGCAGTATATGAAGTCAGTTTAAAGTTACACAATTTATTTTTTTCACCTTTTTGGAAGAGTTCTGCCTCAGAGTTGTAAAAACACAGGATCATTGAAAACACTGTGTCAAAAGGAAAAAAATGTTTGTGACCTAGTGTCTCCTTTGGTCACTGTTTGTCACCATGTATTTAGTTTTTCCCTTAACCACACACATGTTTCAGACCCTGAAGAAAGAAGGCTTTTGAAAAGATAGAAGGAAAAGGAGAAAATGCTGATTTCCAACATTTTCTCCTTTTCCCACAATCTTTTCCACCCTTTCAGACACAAATTCTATCATTTCAACCTCATTTAGTTTGATGTCTGAAAATGCTTTCAATACGGATACCGTAAATCTAAAACTGCCATCTATTAGTTATTTAACCCTTTCCCAAACGACAAATTTTGGACAGGTCCAAATTGAAAGAGTTTGCAGCCGACAATTTTAAATTTGATGAAAATGGCAGAATGTTCTCAAAAAGGGTAGAAAACACTGTGGAAAAAGAAGAAATTGCTCGTTACGAGCAATTTCTCCTTTTCCCACAGTGTTTTCAAAAGACTTGTACTGCAGACACGTGAAAACCAGGGCTTGTTTGGGAAAGGGTTAATTCTGACTATCTGTACTTTACACTGGATGTTTTCAAGCAAATCCTAAGCAAACATGTTTTAGGAGGCATTGAGATAAGGCACTATAAAACAATTCATAAATAGCACTATACACAAAGAAAACAGCAACAGCAAACAAGTTCTGAAAGTATTTAGCCTTGTATCAAAGACTTTGTTTAGCACATCAAGTTTGGACTCTATTATGCATGAACCTAGCTTCTGCAGGATAGGGGTTCAATTCCCTATTGGCCAGCCTCATGATTTAGCCCTTCAACCCTTTACCACACAGTAAAATTTTAGACTTGTCCAAATTGAAAGCATTTGCAGACAACAAAATAAATGTGACTCAAAAATTGAACTTTGTTTTGGGAAAGGTAAAAAACATTGTGGGAAAAGGATTGATTGATTTTATGCCATTTTCAACATTATTTCAGTCATATCATGGCAACAGCTCACATATTCATGAATTTCTTGGGTTTTGCCAGTACTAGGCTAGGGTTCTGAAGTGTCTTGCCCAAGGACATTCCCATGAAAAAACCAGCTAATCAGGTGGTGGGAAAAGGAGAAAATGCTGGTTACCAGCATTTCCTCATTTTCCCAACAATGTTTTCAGAAGGCCTTTTCTTCCAGGTCGCTAAAAGTTGGGATTGTGTGGTGAAGGGCTTACAAACAATCTTATCTTCTAATGGCACTGGGAAAAAAGCTTTTGAAAATATTGTGGGACAATGAGAAAATGCTGATCATCAGCAGTTTCTTCCTGTTCAACAATTATTTTCTAAAGGTCATAAAAAAAAAAAAAACAGGATTGTCTGTGAAAGGGTTAAACCTTTACAAGACAAAATTTTAGATAGGGCAAACTCAAAGTGTTTTGCAGACAAAAAATTTTGCAGACAACAAAATTAAATGTTGCTGGTAATCAGTATTTTCTCCCTGTCCAACAATTACTTTTAAGAGCCTTCTGTAAAGTTTTACAAACACAAACATGGGATTGTCTTGTCTGGTGGAAAGATAGGTGTTTATTAAGGGGGAGAAGGGCAAAAGATGAGATGTAGTTTTTCCCCTCAACTTACAACAAACAACGCTGAACACAAACAAGAAAAAACATCCACTAAAAGCAGCAAGCAGTGTAAGGAAAAAAAAACACCCTTAGTTCTCCTAAAAGGATACACTGCAAGTTACAGTATTCTTATTTATACACTGTTCTTGTTTCATTTTATCCTAGAATCCTAGAATTTCTCAAGAGCATGTGGGAATATCATAGAATCAATATCACAAAATTGATTATGCATTGCAGTTGGCTATAGAGGTGAAAGTATCATACAGCCTAAAAAAAATTGAAAGAATCTCCCCATGCACATTGATGAGACTGTTCACTACACACACTGAAAGGTCTAATTCTTTCTTGACATTTTATTTGCCTTTGTACAACAATACTACTTCTAAAGACTAGAAAAAGTAATTAACTTTTATAACACGGGCTTCTTTAACCCTTTAACAGATGACAAAATTTAAGACTTGTCCTGCTAAATAAGTGAAATGAAAGTTTCAAGCTGATAGTAAAAAACCTAAATTTTGTTATTTCAAAGGTATTTTTTGGGAAAGATATCTTCTTATCAGACAGCGTAGATCAAAGATCAGACTGCACATTGTGTGCAGTCTGATCTTGATCTATACTGTCAGCTGCCTCCTTTTAGTGGATCATAAAAATACTGGTTTTGTCTCGTAAAGGGTTTAGGGTGCTCAAGCTATGAATGTCCCAATTATTTAACCCTTTACCACACAATCCCGAGTTTTAGCGACCTTAACTCTTTACCAAACGACAAACTTCTAGATTGGTCCAATTTGAAAACATGCAGATGACAAATTTATTGTTGCTAACAGGATAATTTTTGTCTTTGTTTGGGTAGAAAACATTGTGGGAAAAGGGGAAAATGCTGGTTCCCGCAATGTTTTCAAAAGGCCTCTTTCTCAAGGCCGTTAAAAGTTGGGATTGTGTGGTAAAGGGTTAAGGAAGAAGGCTCTTGACATCATAGTGGGAAAAGGAGAAACTGCTGGTGACTAGCATTTTTCTCCTTCCCCCACAATGTTTTCCACCCTTCCAAAAGTAAATTTTAGTTTTTGAGTCACTTTTGATTTGTCATCTGCAAATGCGCTCATTTTGGACCAGTTATGAAATTTGTCATTTCATAAAGAGTTAATCTGGGTCCGTATTCACCAACCATTCTTAAGAACATTCTTGGTCTCATTCTTCAAAATTTTCCAACTTTGAAAGTAACACACCTTCTGATTGGCTAAACCATATGGTTTAGCCAATCAGAAGTTGTGTTACTTTCAAAGTTGGAAAAATCTAGAGGAATAAGTCTAAGAACGTTCTTAAGAATGGTTGGTGAATACGGACCCAGGGTCTACCTTTGGACCATTTATGAAATTTGTCATTTCATAAAGAGTTAATCGGGGTGTTTTCAAGAGCAGATTGCAGATGAGAACTTGATTTACATTGTCTTCTATCCTCTAAATATTGCTCATAATGTGGACATTTAGTTAATGTGTTGAACAGTGAATCTAAGCCAAGAAAGTGCTAAAAAATTTGCTATGTTAAAAATAAAATCCATTCCGAGTTATACTAAACCATTATTTCATCCTCCGAGTCCGATTCACTTTCAAAGGTAGTAATATTGGTGCTATCGTAGGATGAAACTCTTTCTTTATATTGAGAATGCTGCTGGGCTAATGTTAGATGGTGCGGTGGGGATAAACATTTTGGAGGACTACCTTTGTTTGGTACAGTATCGTCACCCTGAGGTGTATCATCAGCTTCTTTTAAAGTGTATTCAGGTCTCTGTGTGCCACCAAGATGTCTGACATGTGGTTTCGATACATGATCAACTAATGGTGATCTTGATATTTTTGTTCGTAGCTTTGGAGATAATTCTGCTTGGAAAATTTTTGATCTGTGTTTCTCAGCTAAGTCTTGCGGCCCCGTCGAAACATATGGCAATGATAAAGGTTTTGTCAGTTTATGAGCCATGGGATGAAATTCTTTTGTTTGATGATCAGTTTTTCGATGAAAAATATTCCCTATAGTGTTCGATTGCAGGGCACTGTTGTCAAGACTTCTCCTCTGCACCATTTTTGATTCTTCAAGATGAAGAGTCTGACTTCGAGGGTCAAAGTCCAAATGTGACTGTTCATTCACTGCCCTACTATAAATAATGCTGGACTTGTCACTATACGCAGATCTGTCTTCTGCTATATTTGTAATATCACACGATCTATCACTGACGTTTGATTGGCACAGAATGTCACTGTCATTGCTATGCTGTCGTAAATATGTGGGTGGGCGTCTCTTGGGAAGACGTGCTCGCTGTTTTGTAAGATGATTGAGGTTGTAACTGTTGCTTTCTAAAAGTAGAAAACAAAACACAATATATTAACCTTTAAACTGTACATCCTTTTTTTATGACCTCTGCAAAAGGTCTTACAAACATAACTAATATTTTGAATACAAGGAAAGCATGGATTTCAACAGAATGGAAAACTTGTATAAAACAGAGTAAATGCCTATTGCTCCTTCTATCACAGTTTTTCAAAGCTGGGGACTTTAAGGGTTTAAAGTTTTATTTGACTAAAAATGAGAAAAGGCTTTATCCAACAATTCAGTGTTTTAATGACCCTCAGGTAGAAGGATTCTGAAAAAAAAAAAAAAAAAAAATCATAGTAACCAGGATTTTCTCCTTTTCCCACAATGTTTTCAATCCTTTCTTGGAAAAAAATCCATCATTTCAGCCTCTAACTCTTTCCCCATATGCCTTGTCCTAATTCAGAGCAGTTGCATATGACAAATTTAAAGCAGCAAAGATAATGAGATATGTCTATTACAGGATAGAAAAACATTGTGGGAAAAGGAGAAAATGCTGGATAACCTCCTTCGCCCACAATACTTTCAAAAGCCTTCTTCCTCCAGGTTGTCAAATCTTGGGATTGTGGTAAAGGATTAATATATTATCTGCAAATATTTTCCATATGATCAAGCCTAAAACTTTGCAATAGGGCAGAAAGTTCACCTTGACCCTTCACCACACAATCCCGACTTTTAATGACCCTGAGGAAGAAGGCTTTTGAAAACATTGTGGGAAAAGGAGAAAATGCTGGTAACTAGCATTTTCTCCTTTTCTCTCTTTTTTTTTTTTTCAAAATCTTTAATTCTCTTGGTCATTATAGGATTGTTTCACCTAGGAAATCTCACAAAAAAATAAGACAGTGTATATTGTAGATCCTTATGGTAAAGGGGACTGCACATCCTGAGTCAGTACTACAGATGCAATTATTGCAATTTCAAGGATTTTTATATTTATCAGAATATCAGGCAAAGAGGCTGACAGCATTGATCTTAGCTGTCCACATAAGCATTTTATCATTACCACACAATCCCGAGTTTTAACAACTATGAAAATGAAGGATTTTGAAAAAATTGTGGAAAAAAGGAGAAAATACTGGTAGCCAGCATTTTCTGGTTTTCCCACAATTTCTACCTATTCAAGGATAAATACTATGATTTGAAAAAACCTTTTGACTTGTCTTCTGTGTATTCTTTCAATATGGACGAGTCTAAAATCTTGCTGCGTGATATAGAGTTAACTCTTTACCAAACCACATAATTTCAGACTGGTCTAAATTGAAAGCATTTGCAGACCACATAATAAATGTTAACGAAAAATTGAAGCTTGTTTTTGGGAGGGCTGAAAACATTGTGGGGAAAAGGAGAAAATTTTCTCCTTTTCCCACAATGTTTTCAAAAGGCTTCTTCTCAGGGTCGTTAGAAGTCGGGATTGTGTGGTAAAGGGTTAAACCAGGGATTCAGGACAAACAAGAATATCTAATAAAGCAGGGGTATCAACAGAAATCTATATAAAGAAATAGGTTCTTTGCACTGAAATGATTACATGCAGGATGGAAGTCTTAATTGCAATATCTCAAATTAACTCTTTACCAGACGATAAAATTTTAGCCTTGTCCAAAGTAAAAGTATTTGCAGAGGACAATTTCAATGTGGCTCAAATGGTGGAATTTTTCTTTCATACGGTAGAAAACATTGCCGGAAAAGGAGAAAATGCTCGTCACCAGCATTTTCTTCTTTTCCCACAATGTTTTCAAAAGGCCTCTTTCTTCATTGCAAACAGATTTTCTCAGAAAATTTAAGACTAGTCCAAGTTGAATGCACTTGCAAACAACAAATCAAATCTTGCTCAAATGACAAGATTTGTTCTGAAAGAGTAGAAATCATTGTGGCAGAAGCTGAAAATATTGGTGACCCCAATGTTTGCAAATGAAATGTTCATGTGGAAAGCCTTTGCAGGCAACAAACAATATGTTGCTCAAGTGATGGAACTTGTCTTTGGAACTGAAAAAAAAAAACATTGACGAAATGCATTGGAGAAAATGCTTTTCTCTTCTCTCATCAATGTTCACAAAAGCCTTTTGTCTTGGGTGATTGTATGGTTATGGATTAGATAATAAGCCCCTTTACAACTGTGCAAATCTAGATGAACATAATATAAGCGTAAAATGCATGCAACAAGTTGCTGAAAAAAATTGTCTGAAAATTATTAAAGCAACTAAACTAAGGCAATTTGATAATACAAGATTAATTCAATGATTCCTGAGAGCAAAACATCTACACAGTAATAATGCATCTAATACTAAATATGTACTAATACACACGTATCATTAAGCTAGAAGCATTAAAAAGCTTGACTAATTATAACAAGACATAAATTTAAACAGACTATTTGGAGTTCATCAGTTACAAGATTAGCTGATGTTGATCATTAATTGTAAAGTTGAAATTCCTTGAGAAATTTCTATTTTCTGCTTCAAGCTATGTAAGACAACATTTTCTTAGTGTCTCCTATTAATTTGCCGAAATGCATGATTATTTCTTGAATATAAAAATACAGTCATATTTACCAAATATACGGTGCCATGTTGAAAAGACTAGATGATTATAAATAATATTGCAACAAATCTATAGCATTATCATACTTGTGCAGGCTTACCAGTCTACCATGATCCAAGTTCCTTTCTGATCACTTTGAAACAAACAGTATACCATATTCAGTTGAATCAGTAAATCTACCATATTCATCAGTTCAGTCAGTAAATTTACCATATTCATCAGTTTAATCCATTAATCTACCCTATTCATCAGTTTAATCAGTAAATCTACCTTACCATCAGTTCAATCAGTAAATCTCCCTTATTATCAGTTCAATCAGTAAATCTGCATTATTATCAGTACAAATCCGTAAATCTACCATATGATTCATTCATTAATTAAATCTACAATATTCATCAATTCAATCATTAAATTTGTTAACAGAAATAATCTGGTATTTTATGTTTTGTTAGGTTATAGGTATGGTATGAATTAATTATGTTTCCTATCATGTATCAAAGGTCACTTTCACCAAACTAGCCCGATACAGTTTGATTTTGTTAAGAATAAATACAGAAGGGATGGATTTATCCAATATACAGGATATAACATTAGTTATGGCCCCAAATATACGCTCAGGAAAACTACCCACAGGAAACATTTTCAGCCCTCAGAGTGCCAAATACATGGGGAAAAAAAAAAACATCTGTTATCACAAAGATCTAAATAGTGAAAATTCTTAAAGTTTTTAAGGTATTTTAGAACAACTAAAAGCTTTATGTTGTGTATGTATTTACTCTTGTATTGGTGCTCAATAAATATTTAACATTACATAAGTTACCACAGAACAATGACTGAATCTGATGCATGTACATTTTACCAACCTTTTAAAAACCAAGCCTACATGTACATTTAACAATTCAAAATTTTAACAACCATGAAAGAGAAGGCTGGTAACCAGCATTTTCTCCTTTTCCCAAAATATTCTCTACCCTGTCAAAGACTGAAACCATCATTGGTCTAGATTTAATTTGTTGTCTGCAAATGTTTTCCCTTTGATCCAGTCCAAAATTTTGACATTTAATATACAGTTAAATGACCCAGGAAAAAAGGGCTTTAAATACAGAACTGTGAGAAAAGGACAAACAGGCTGGTAACTAACTTTTTCTCTTTCATTCCACACAGTGTTTACTATCCTATCAAAGAAAAGCCTTTTGATTTCAGCCACATTTAATGTCTTCTAAAAATGCTTTGGTTTTGGACAAGTGTAAAATCCTATCAAAGAAAAGCCTTTTGATTTCAGCCACATTTAATGTCTTCTAAAAATGCTTTGGTTTTGGACAAGTGTAAAATTTTTTTGTCTGGTAAAGAGTTAACTCTTAGATAAACTAAGATGAACAACATGAGTCTTGCTCTGTGAAAAAGGAGCTTATTGCATCTGCTAAAGGTACTGATTCATGTCAACCTTCTCAGTCAGTGCATGCTGACATAGATTACTTCTTTCTATTTGTAAAGTTCATGCATGTTTAAGGACCATTCCACTTCCAGATTCCCTCACTTTTAACCCTTTCCCAAACAAGCCCTGGTTTTCATGTGTCTGCAGTACAAGTCTTTTGAAAACACTGTGGGAAAAGGAGAAATTGCTCGTAACGAGCAATTTCTCCTTTTCCCACAGTGTTTTCTACCCTTTTTGATAACTTTCTGCCATTTTCATCAAATTTTAAAATTGTCGTCTGCAAACTCTTTTAATTTGGACCAGTCCAAAATTTGTTGTTTGGGAAAGGCTAAGACAAAATAGACTTTACCGATCCCTAATTTTTGTGATGGCTTACTTAGTATAATCACAGAGATACATCAAATCCCCTACTCACAGAGCATGGCTCATATGTTTTAAGTCAGTTGACTTAACCCTTTACGAAATGACAAAATTTTAGCCTTGTCCAAACTGAAAGCATTTGCAGACGACAAAATAAATTTGAGTGAAAATTTGAAATTTGTTACAGGAAAGATAGAAAACATTGTGGGAAAAGGAGAAAATGCTGGTTACCAGCATTTTCTCCTTTTCCAGCAATGTTTTCAAAAGGCTTCTTTCTCAGGGTCGTTAAAAGTCGGGATTGTGTGGTAAAGGGTTAAACCACTTGAGGCTATTTCAAGACTCTTTTTTTTTTTAACTAACACAAAATAAATCTCAAAAGATCAGTGATAAAACTGCACCTTCTGTGAAGTATGATCTGGATCCACGATGCGAGCAAAACCACCTTATGTTGTAATTAGCATTTAATCCAATGACAAGAGCATGGCATGGGGTTGCCAACGCTTGGCTGCAAAAGCTTGATAGCTTGATTTTCAGTTAAAATTCTAAGTCAAAAAAGGGGCATAACTGTGTCAAAAATATTTTGATGGTTACCTGTCCCTGTTGCATAGGTTCCCATTTGGATAGTTAACAACTAGTCCATGTTTGAAGTAAATATCTTCCATAATTACAGAGATATTATAATAGAGTGTCATTTTTTTTTTAAAATTCCAAGTCAAAAATATTTTGATGTTTACCTGTCCCTGTTGTTTGGGTTCCACATTTTATACTTTACAGGTTGTCCAAGTTTGAAGTAAAGATCTCTAATAATAATTAAGATAAAATAATATGTCACAGTTTTAGCACAACAACACACACAATGACGAAGACACAGACGACAACAGGGCTATGACAACACCTCGATGTTTTCTTTGAATATAGCCTACCTAAGAATTAAAACATTTTACTGATATCAACTTTGCATGTAAACCTGAACTGAAATCTCTGTATCATACAAAAACATTTAAATCTATGTAAGTACATGTAACTGTTATACAAGAGTATACATTGATTTTACATGTATTCATGTGCCTTGCTAAGGAACTGCTAGTGTCACTAGATATCTCTGTAATTCAAGACCTTTATGAACATCATGTCAAGTGGTGATTTGTGGAGATCATACAAGTTGCCAAGCAGAGCTGTCCAAGGCTAACACATATTCCCCACTATATGCCTTGTCAAAGGATAAGGTTTGGTAAAGGGTTAAAAAGGTGTGTCCCCTAGAGTTGTAACATCTTTTCTATCAATCTGACCCAGTGACCTTAATTCTGAGCCTAAATAATCAAATTTGCAACTTACTAAAAATAGTCAATGACATGCAACATGACAAACTCTATGAATAGATGGAAACTGTGGCCTCTATAGTCAAAACAAGGTTTGACCTACTGACCCATTTTATGGAACCAACATGGCCAACACTAAAACTACAGTACATCTATATGTCTGGGAGACAAGGATCCTGACAAAGTTTCATTTTGGGTCAATATAGATGTGACGAAAATTGTAACTTCTAGAGATTTAACAAGGCTAGAATTGCAACGTATGACAGACCATGCCTTTATGCTTAGGTCAGCTGAAAAAGAACAGAGAGGAGATATATTACAGAAACAAAATACATTTAAAGCTTTATTGAATGATATAAAAAGATTAATGCAATAGAAAAAATTGATTTATTTTCTATTATTATGAAAGATTGTTAAACACAGGGGTGTAGGGTCATGTTTGTACAGTAATGGGTTGAAATGACTCAATGTTACAATTACTCCTAGATATATTTGGCACAAAGCTGCATATTGCACCTAAACCCAAAATAAGCTTTAAAGCTAAACAATAATGCTTCTCACCAATGATAGAACAGTAATCATTCCTCAACACAGGAGTCCTAAATAGATAAAAACCTTCCCAGTCAGTAAACAATACTAAGACATCTGATCTGAAAAGTTAACTCTTTCCCACACAACAAAACTTAATGCTGGTCCAAATTCCAAAGATTTGCAGATGTCATAATTATATGCTACTGAAAATAATGGATTTGTAAGGAGAAAATGCTGGTTAGCAGCAGTTTCTCCTTTCAACAAAATGTTTTCAAATGTTTTTCTTGTAAAGGTCATTAACCTTCATCACATAATTATGGATCCATAAAATCTGTTTTGTCTGACAATTGACTGAATCACAAGGTAGAATGGTCCTGGTCCTTTGACATGCAGAAAATTTACAAATAGCAGAAAGTTTTGATCCAAGTCAGCCTGGTTCATATGAATTTGCAGTGAGGCTGGCAGAAGTTTTCAATCACTTCACAGCAAATGGAACAATATGAAAATGATGTCCCTGTATTGCTCCTATGGCCATAAGGAAAATTCACCAATGTCCGTCTTACAAATTGAGAAATTAAAACTGAATTGAAAGGGGAAGAAAAGATCCTTCATGACAAATATTGATTCTGAAAAAAAAAATTGAATCCTTGAATACATTGTGGAAAAAGGAAAACACTAGAGATTAGAGTACTCTGCTGAACTTTCATTGTCTTCACCTGTTGGACTCATCCAAATTGAAAGCAGATGTAAATTTAAATGTGGCCAAAATGATGTAATACGTTTTTGATATGGTAGAAAACATTGTGGAAAGGAGAAAATACTGGTTACCAATATTTTCTCCTCTTCCAACAATATTTCAAAAGCCTTCCTTGTAAGGGATGTTAAAATTCTGGATTGTGAGGTGGTATAAAGTTAAGCATTTTCTTTAACAAAGCTTTTTTCTGCTGCATTAAAGAAAGATATCACGATTTTTGATAAGTCTTTGAATTCCAATATTTTGGTTTGTTTGTAGTCATTTTCATGTAACAAGTCAACATGAAAAAAAATATAGTAACTGTAGTTTACAGCAACCTGAAACTGACTGAAAAAATTAGAAAAACAGGAAATTGGTATTTTGACAAAAAAACTTGATTAACTTGATTGATCTCACATCAAGATATCTACCTTATAAAATTAACTAACAGAAAGTTTCTTTTTAATTTTTTTTTCAAATCCAGATACCAATAATAACCTTGTTAACCCTGTGCCACACAATCCAAAGTTTGGATGACCTCAGACAAGCAATAGACTCGAAAACATTGTAGAGAAAGGAGAAAATGCTGGTTACCAGCATTTCTCCTTTTCCAACTACGATTTCTAGCTTTTCATAGACAAATTCCGTCATCTGAGCCAAACTGAGTTTGTCTTCTGCAAAAGCTTTCAATTTGGACAAGTACAGAATTTTGGTAAATAGTCAAAGACAAGACTGCATGGATGAATTTGGTCCCTCTACTTACAAACAGCATCAGCAAATCCAACATGCAAGAATGTAAATGAACTTGGTTCTGACAGCTGTCAGCTGAACATTAGACAAGGTCCATGGTTTATTGCTCCTTAAGGAGGTATATTAGAAAGAAATATATTTGGCATTAAAAATAATACACAGAAAGAAACAAACTAGATGATTATCTAGATTCTAAGGCACATTTTAAAGGCACATGCATACACAGGAAACCTAAAACATACTTCAAATATTCTGATGAAGGAAAAAAATATGACAGACATAACGCTTTGTCTAACTATAATTCGAACATGTTTAAAGGGGGCTTACCAGATTTTTTTTTCATTTCACCAAATTTTAAAAACGATTCATCACTAAATTAAGTAAGGGAATATCTGGAAATCATGCATAAAGAAGAAATACAACTGTACAAAAACATCTTTTGTTTAAAAAATGTATTTCCTTTATGGCTATGTGACCTATAATGGTTTGTAGGGATGCCATGTGATCATTATCACATCAATTGTGTGGGATCATATTCAATGACAATGCCATATTTGATCTAATAACAAGAGCATAGTGTGTGTGTGCCAATGCTCCGCTGCGGATGCTTGATTTTCAGTGAAAATTCCAAGTCAAAAAAGGGGCATAACTGTCAAAAATACTTTGATGGTTACCTGCCCTTGTTGTATAGGTTCCCTTTTGATAATAAACAACATGTCAAAGTTTAAAGCAAATGTCTTCTGTAATAACAGAGATATTATGAAATTTCAAAGATTTCGGATCATGGCGATGACGCCAGGGCTATGACAATACCTCCATGTTTCATGTTTTCTTTGAAAACAGCTGAGTTAAAAATAGAGTTGCTGACTGTAGAGTAACCAACCTGCTATTTGAAATCACAATCTTAAATTTTAACCTTAAACTCCACAATCTTATGGCATCTGTCCTTTGTCTTTATGTTGAGAAAATTATATTTTTTAGGTTTTTTTTTTTCAATGTTAAACATGAATTTTGCAGCAAAAATATCTGAAAAAAGCCCCTTTTAATATGTCAAAGGTATTTTTTTTTTACAATTAAACTAAACCTTTTTCTTGCCATAAGAGCCTTTCAAATGTAATTTTTCATTTAGTACCTTTTACTCATCATGGTACTTTCAAATATTTCATCCTACAAGGTATGTGAGGGGTACCAAACAAACTGTCATTTTATAATCTTGTACAGGAAACCAACCAAACTTCAAAAAGGAGGTAAAAAAGATAACTGTAAGAATGAGTTCGTCAAATTTACTGTGACAGTGACAATTTTGGTCCATTATTTTGCTTCACGTTGTCTTACTGATGTCTGATTTTTCCTTCTCAAATGAAAAGAACATGGATACTGGATAGCAAAACATACAAAGAAGCACACAAATCTAACTGTCCTTACCACACTCAGTATCTATGAGGTCCTAGAATAGGTGTAAGGAATAGAAAACATGAAGTATGGGTGATTGAATTTGCTTTTGCAGATTTCTTCAAAAGCAAGGTGTCAGTCTGACAGGAAATTTAGTTCAGTGACATGGTGAATGGAATTACAAAGCTAGCATGGTAAATTTGATCAGATCATCACCTAATACAAAATAATAGACTTGTCTAAAATAAAAGCAAAGGCAGACTACAAATTAGACATGACACAAATGATGGGATATGTCCTACAAAAGGATGAAAACATTGTTGGGCGAACATAAAATGCTGTTCACTAACATTTTTCTCTTTTTTCTAACAACGTCTTCAAAAGCCTACTTCCTCATGCTTCTTAACCCTTTACCACACAATCCCAACTTTTAACAACCCTGAGAAAGAAGCATTTTCTCCTTTTCCCACAATGTTTTCTACCCTTTCCAAAACAAATTTCAATTTTTTAGTCACATTTATTTTGTCGTCTGCAAATGCTTTCAATTTGGACCTGTCTGAAATTTTGCCGTTTGGTAAAGAGTTAAAACAGAGTTTGTTGGTGAAGCGTTAATAAAAACTACTATCAAAGCTATTTTTATTAGCTTCCAAAAGTTATTACAAATTAAACAGCGGGTAAATATCTTAAGGCAAGGAAAATATCACATTTCAACAGTGTGAAGAACATTGGTTGGGTAGGGAGACTTGCTACATAAAGTGACTCCCTTTCCAATAATTTTTACTCAATGAAGATATTTTAAAGGTCACCTGTAATACTATGTTGGGGTCTATGACAGTGCCAAAATGCAATTGACCAAACGACAAGCGATAGAATGCTCCTCTTACTAATGTCACCTGGTTCGCAAATAAAACATCTGAACACAATAGATGCTATACCAGAAGACTTTTAACAATGAAATACTTATTCTAGATAAAACAATAGGTGGAACAAATTGAGAAAAAGGCAGTTACATCTTTTGGATTCAGGTTTTCAAAGTTACAGAGAGGACAATTGAAACAAGGGCTGGTTAATTTCAAAGTCAGTTGAAAAATGCCAGTTTACACCTCTTACAGTTGATAATGTAATACACTTAACTCATACCTGTACTCCCAATAAATGTCTTAACTCTTTACCAAATGACAAAACCTGTCCATATTGAAAGCATTTGCAGACGACAAAATAAATGTGACTGAAAAATTGAAATTTGTTTTGAAAGGGTAGAAAATATTGCGGGAAAAGGAGAAAATGCTGGTTACCAGCATTTTCTCCTTTTCCCACCATGTTTTCATAAGGCTTCTTTCACAGGGACATTCAAGGTCGGGATTGTGTGGTCAAGAGTTAAAATCATTGGTCAGCTTTCACAATTTATATTTTACCAGGACAAAAATAAGCTCTTTTTCAATGTTCAAACTACACATACAGAGATTTTTTCATTATTTAGTCACTGATTCATGCTTCAGTAATTTCAACAGATTCACAGGACTTAGAATTACAAATGAAATACATGCTTGTAGCAGGATAAAATGATTACCAGATGTTTGAATTGACATTAGATGATACAAAAACATAATTATAACAAACTGCCAAATTGAATTTTTCCAGTACAGATATATTTCTAAACATTTGCTGCTACTGCTAATCTGCAAGAGGAATAAAAAAAGAAGTTAACTTGACTACCCACTGAACATGTATAGGCGAGACGGTTTCCACTCTGAATCGAAAAAATGCAGATAGCTGATTGGTTTATTTATATTTTTGATTGACAGTCATCGTTTGGTCAATTGGCACACACTACAGAATAGTTTAAACAAAACACACACGTATCAAAACTACCAACACAAAACAATGGACGAACAGACACTACAACACCACACAAAGTCAACAAATATGTCATGGTCACACTAAATATAAAATGTCATCCGAATACTACAAACAGCATCTTAACATTTCCTAGCATGATAAGGGTGAAATAGATGCGGACATAATGCACAGTCTGATCTTAAATCTGAATCCTTCTAGAAAAAAAGTGAAACATACTAGCTTTAACCTTTTACTTGATTTCCAATTACCCTGCTGAAGAAAGCTTTTGAAAACATTTTAGGAAAAAGAGAAAATGCTAGTAACCATTTCAAAGACAGATACCATGCAAATGCATTCAATTTGGACCACTCTTTGCACAACTTTAGTGATCTAGTATAGGATTAACAATTTTAATTTTTGCAAGTACTATTCTTTGAAACAACATTTATGTTTGTTTTCTACATTAACCAGTACTTGCGCCATGATAGGGGTAGTTTCAAAGGCTGACCCCTTTGCAACTTGTTTTAACTCTTTACCACACAACAATAATTTAGACTTGTCCAAATTAAAAGCATTTGCAGATGACAACTTAAATGTGACTCAGATTATTGGATTTGCTTTTTGAATGGTAACAAAACATTGTGGGAAAATGAGAAAATGCTGGTTACCAGCATTTTCTCCTTTTCCCACAATGTTTTCAAGTCCAATTTTCCAGAGTCTTTAAAACTCGGGATTGCGTAGTAAAGGTTAAGGAGGTTCAGAGTTTTACTCAATTTTACTATTTCAACAAATTGTTCTTAGAATACTAATGCTGATGAAAGGAGCACTACATCTATGTCAATAATGATTATCATAGTAAAAGAGTATCACAAAAATATGATGATAAATAGAGAAGTTATTTGTTATTGGCTTCTCTACTGGCAACAAATTTATCAAAAACCATCTGAGGTAGAAGGGAATCAATGTCTTGATGAAATTAAAATCAGCAATAATGTTTAGCATAATTATATGAGATAGGGTATTTTAATAAATATGATGCCAGGGTTATGGTTCTTGTATGTTCAATTATGAATCAAGCAATAATTTAATTTTTGGCCTCAAAATATTTGTTAATAAATAACTTATATTTGTACTCTTTACATATATGATATCAATAATCATTGCAATGGATATAACTGTAATGAGATTCATAGCTTAAGAGATTCACATGCTTTGTCTGGTCAAGGGCAAAGTAAGTCTTTCCTAATTACACTTAATACTTTTTATGGACAAAACTACTGTGATAAATTATTTCAAAATTGTTTCAACGAAACCTATTTAACGTTTCTCTGTGTAGGTATTAGTAGATAGCACTGTTACTTGAAGCTACAAATTTCCTTTGTCAGAGTGCTTTCAAAAATAACCCTGTATCAATGCATGGAAATATGTATTGCAGCTGGCACGGATCAGGATCTACTACAGCTAAAATACCAATGAAATAGCACCCCGCAGAACTTTGGTTGTAAATCAAGAAATGACTTTACATAAAATGTTGTTTGAACTTGGATCTACACAGAATGTTTAAGAGATACTCTCACCAAAACAGCCATCTGAATCATTCTACTGACAGAAATTTGTCCATTGGTACCAAAAGCATCCTACTGGGAAAAAAATGTAATTAAAACTCTTCACTACCAACTCAAGAAAATTTGACATTTTGCAAGGTCAAAAAGCACATTCCCACTGCTATTGAAGATGAACTGGGTCATAGTCTAGCATCAGGTAGTGGATGGTGTAGATCCAAGATCAGAGTGCACATTTTGTGCACTCTGATCTTGATCTACAACATCAACAAAACCTATTTAACCCTTTACCACACAATGCTGACTTTTAACGACCTTAGGAATGAAGCATTTGAAAACATTGTGGGAAAAGGAGAAAATGCTAAAATTTTGTCATCTGGTACAGGGTTAAGTTGTCATTGGTAGTAAAAGAGTTAAAGACCAATTTGCCAGTGACAAAGACTCTTTATCTCACAAGATATTCAGCAACACTTATAACATCACAAACCTGGTAGATCAAATGTAGGAGGCATCTCTTCATCAGCAGTATCGTAAGTTGATTCAATATCATCAGCAGATAACATTTCATCATCCGAGCTATGGCGGTATTCTAGGGTGGGTAAAGTCTGTGTCAAATCATCCCTGTAGGGAAAAAAAAAAAAAAAAAATGGGTTAGTCATACTCTGTGAAAAGGGGATTTACTGCATCTGCAAAAAGTATCAATCCAGCTCAGCCTGTGCAAGATGGGTCAAACCTTTTTGGTATTGGTCAGTTTTCTTTGTGTCAAAGGACCAGTTTACCTCATGATTCAGTCTGTTTTTAGACAAAATGGATTTTAGGAATCTGTAATTATGTGATGGCTTGTTTGCTAAAATGTATCACAGAGATGCATTAAACCCCCTTTTGCCAGAGTGCATTTCATTTAATAAGGTACATAATTACCATAGCTTATGTTTACATACAAATTTTGTACTCCTCATGCCCCTTTATCACACAATCCTGACCTTTAAGGACCCTGAAAGAGAGAGCCTTTGAAAAAATTGTGGGAAAAGGAGAAAATGCTGGTTACCAGCATTTCCTCCTTTTCCCACAGTAAGTTCCACCCTATCAAAGACAGAAATCATCATTTGAGCTATGTTTTTTTTGTTGTCTGCAAATGCTTCCAATTTGGACTTGTCTAGAATTATGTAATTTGGTAAAGAGATACTTGATGACACCCAGGAGAAAAGGCATCAAAGGAAAAACAGATCTGGGTGTGAGACAATCACTGGTCATAGCATTCCAACACTGGCTTACTAATCACAATCCTGAACACTAAGAAAGGAAGCAGCTGTTATTAATGCTGACTGATGGCTTTTCAACTCATGATACCATGCTCTCATGACAAGCTCTCTTGAATCAGCAAAAATTTATGGTGACAGAAGCACATGGTAGACTTACTTTTCTTTCCGTAGAGACTTTAGATGTGAATTTATAACACGCTCCTGCTCTTCCAAATTTTCCTGATCCTCAGATAATGATGGAGGTGCTTCTGTTCTTCGTATTGATTTTGGCTGTATGAGAAAAAAAAGTATACGACTAATTTTGTTGCTTTGGAAAGGGTTAGAAAATAATATACAGTTTGACTCAAAGGTCAGACAGCACATTCTGAGTGGTCTAATTATGATCTACATTGTTGAAGACATCCTTACAGCCAGAGAAAAAAAAACACCGTTAAATCTCTAATGTGTGAAGAACGGCTCAAAGTATGGTCAGTTGAGTAAACATCGATAAATTACCAATATATATGGTATAAGGGATAGAGAAACTCAAGAGACCTCATTTAACCCTTTACCAGATGACAAAATTTTAGCCTTGTCCAAATTGAAAGCATTTGCAGATGACAATTTCAATGTGGCTCCAACGGTGCAATTTTTCTTTGATAGGCTAGAAAACATTGTGGGAAAAGGAGAAAATGCTGGTTACCAGCATTTTCTCCTTTTCCCATAATGTTTTCAAAAGGCTTCTTTCCCAGGGGCGTCAAAAGGCGGCATTGTGCGGTAAAGGGTTAAAACTGGAAATGACAACATTGATTTCTTTGAAGCCTCTAGAAAATGAAATACATGTTCTGTCATAATCTGTGCAACCTTGCAGCTGTCAGGGGCAACATTGGGTATGAAGATACAAGAATGATTAAAGTTTCATAAAATAAAGATGAAACGGGTTGAAAACTGGCTGAAAACCAATATGGATGTATCTTTGAAAACAGCCAAGCTAAAAATCATAATTGGAGCAGCTACTGGATGAAACATCTATCCATACAGGTGTATGTACCATAGTGGGTACACTTTTTACCAGAGGAAACAATTTTTGATTAGTCAAAATTGAAAGCATTTGCAGACGAAAATTTAAATGCGGTATGATGAATTTTTTCTTTGTTTTAAAAGCCTTATTTCAAAGGGTCTGTAAAACTTGAGATTGATTGGTAAATGATTAAATTACCAGTGAGAAACCAAGATCCAAACAAGAGCGGCATATTGTCGCAAGATACGCCCGTCTTACCCCAAGTTGTAAAGTTGGGGCATAATAATGATAAAGGGGAGGTATAGAAAAATAGTAGTGCAGAATATTTTTTTTACTGTTGATTGAAGATAATGGCGGTGTATTTGTGTTGACGGAACTCTTGTTTATACACTTTATGTTGATATCCATAGATACGATAGTGTTGAATTTAAGCCTGAAAAATGACTAAGGACAATAAGAAAAAGTTAAGGAAGCAATAGTTATGTTTCTAATAATCTGAGATGTATGCATCACTGAAATTTCATATACATAGGTAGTGTAGTAAGAGAGATATGCTGCTCACAAAATTTAAGTATGAAAAAGAAGAAAGGGCAATTACTCATAAGGAAGGAAGATTTATTCTTTGTGTACACTGCACCCCATATGATTACAACAAACACAACTGTCAAATTTAAAGTTAATAGGTTTTAAGATGTGTAAGTTATGCTACCTGGATGCCTGTACGCCATGGCTGATCCCATAATACATCCTGTCTTGAAAGGGTGCATAAAAAATAAGCAATTTATATTTCATGTGCACTGCACTACCCCTTGATGAGATGTATCCAGCCCTAAAATTTCATAACCCGAGGTAGTATAGTTTGAGAGATATGCATCATACAAAATTCAAGTTCGAAAAAAAACAAGAAAGGGCAATAACTGAAAAATTAAGCAAGCAAGAGTTGAAATTTATATGCACAGCACTTCCCGTTGATGGAATATATCCACGCATGAAATTTCATATCCTTAGCTAGTATAGTTCTGAAGATATGCACTGGACAAAATTAAAGTTTCAAAATAAAGAAAGAGCAATAAGTCAAAAATTAAGCAAGAGTTATGGTTCATGTGCACTGCACTCCCAGTTGATGAGATCTATCTACGCATGAAATTTCATAGCCATAGGTAGTATAGTTTTGGAGATATGCTCGAGACAAAATTCAAGTATGAAAATAAGTCAAAAATTAAGGAAGGAAGAGTTATGATTCCTGTGCACTGCACTCCCCCTTAATGAGATGTATGCAGGCATGAAATTTCATAACCCTAGGTAGTATAGTATTGGAGATATTCACCGGACAAAATTCAAGTATGAAAAACAAGAAAGGGCAATAACTGAAAAATTGAGGAAGCAAGAGTTATGATTCCTGTGCACTGCACTCCCCCTTAATGAGATGTATGCAGACATGAAATTTCATAACCGTAGGTAGTATAGTATTGGAGATATTCACCGGACAAAATTCAAGTATGAAAAACAAGAAAGGGCAATAACTCAAAAATTAAGGAAGCAAGAGTTATGATTCCTGTGCACTGCACTCCCCCTTGATGAGATCTATCCATGCATGGAATTTCACAACCGTAGGTAGTATAGTTTTGGAGATATGCTCCGGACAAAATTCAAGTATGAAAAACAACAAAGGGCAGTAAGTCAAAAATTAAGGAAGCAAGAGTTATGATTCCTGTGCACTGCACTCCCCCTTGATGAGATCTATCCACTCATGAAATTTCATAACCCTAGGTAGTATAGTATTGGAGATATTCACCGGACAAAATTCAAGTATGAAAAACAAGAAAGGGCAATAACTCAAAAATTAAGGAAGCAAGAGTTATGATTCCTGTGCACTGCACTCCCCCTTGATGAGATCTATCCACTCATGAAATTTCATAACCGTAGGTAGTATAGTTTTGGAGATATTCACCGGACAAAATTCAAGTATGAAAAACAAGAAAGGGCAATAACTCAAAAATTAAGGAAGCAAGAGTTATGATTCCTGTGCACTGCACTCCCCCTTGATGAGATCTATCCAGTCATGAAATTTCATAACCCTAGGTAGTATAGTATTGGAGATATTCACCGGACAAAATTCAAGTATGAAAAACAAGAAAGGGCAATAACTCAAAAATTAAGGAAGCAAGAGTTATGATTTCTGTGCACTGCACTCCCCCTTGATGAGATCTATCCATGCATGAAATTTCATAACCGTAGGTAGTATAGTTTTGGAGATATTCACCGGACAAAATTCAAGTATGAAAAACAAGAAAGGGCAATAACTCAAAAATTAAGGAAGCAAGAGTTATGATTCCTGTGCACTGCACTCCCCCTTGATGAGATCTATCCAGTCATGAAATTTCATAACCCTAGGTAGTATAGTATTGGAGATATTCACCGGACAAAATTCAAGTATGAAAAACAAGAAAGGGCAATAACTCAAAAATTAAGGAAGCAAGAGTTATCATTCCTGTGCACTGCACTCCCCCTTGATGAGATCTATCCACTCATGAAATTTCATAACCGTAGGTAGTATAGTTTTGGAGATATGCTCCGGACAAAGAACTGGACGCCGCCCGCCCGCCCGCCCGCCACGTGTGATCCCATAATACGTCCCGTCTTCGACGGGCGTATAAAAAGAAAAGGCCACAGTCCTGAAGGATACAAACAAAGAAACAATTGATTGATTGATTGTATGGTGTTTAACGCCGTTTTCAACATTATTTCAGTTATATCATGGCGGCCAGTGCACCTATCCATGCTTTCCTGGAGTTTCTGTTACCAGTACTCCGCACAATATTCTTTCCAAGCCATTGGCTGCTTTCCCGCATAACCATCATCGAAACAATGGTCAGCCGTGAGAGAGGAATGAATCCTGTCGTGATGACTATCATCAATCCTCGGAAAGAAATTGGCCAAGCCGGGGATCGAACCTGCGACCTCCTGTTCTCAAGTCCTGTATGCTACCGACTGAGCTACGGGGGCTTGGCAAACAAGGAAACAAAGGAAAACAAGTATCAACATAGGGGTATGGTTCACTTACAGATTTTGTATTTCTCATGCTGTTCCTGACCACAGTCAAGCGTTCATTGGCTGTATTTTCTGCTGATTCGAGAGTTTTAATATCCTGCATTGTGGTCTGGAACTTTCTCAACTGCTCGTCAAGGATCTTCTCAATCACTCTATAAAAGTACATGAAAGAACTCTTTACAAAATGATAAAATTTGACTTGTCCAAACTGAGAGCAATTGCAGACGGTAAATTAAATGTTACATGAAGCATTTAAAGAGTAGAAAACATTGTTGCAAAAGGAGAAATGGTTACCAGTATTTTGTCCTTTTCCAACAATGTATCCAAAAGCCTTCTCCCTCAGGACTGTTAAAGGTCAGGATTGTGTGGTAAAGGGTTAATAACATACTGAGGAAAGGTTTGATGAGAAACCAATTCAGAACAAACAGCTGACATACACGTTGGAAAACTTTGTTGATAGCTCTGTACTCAACAACAAAATCTTTGGCTTGAAAGTGTTTGCATGTGACAAATTCAATGTGGCTCAATATTTTAGACTTGTCTAAACTGAAAGCATTTGCAGCTGACAAAATTAAAGGTGGCTCCGATAGCAGAATTTTGTACTTGATAGAGTAGAAAACATTGTGGGAAAAGGAGAAAATGCTGTTTACCAGGATTTTCCCCACAATGTTTTCAAAAGGCTTCTTTCCCTGTGGAAGAAGGCTTTTTAAAACATCACTCAACAATGAAAAAGAATTTTCCTCTTTTCCCAAAATGTTTTCTCCTTTCAAAGACAAATCCATCTTTTTAAGCCATATTTAATTTGTTGTCTGCATAAGCTTTCAATTTGGACAAATCTTAAAATGTCATCTGGTAAAGAGATATATACTGTTTTTTAAGACTGGTTTAGCCTCATATCTCGTAGATATCCCGCAGTGAAACACCCAAGATCCGACTTATTCTACTTGTAACAAGTAAAGTTCTTTTTTCAAACAGTTTGCTCCATACAAGGAGATATCTTGTCTTTCATTTATTTTTTTTCTGCAAACTTTTTTTTTTTGTCTTAATCCTTAGGCTGCCTATTGTGACTGTTTGCTTTTAAAGACCATGTAGCTAAAGATCAGACTGCACAGAACATGCAGTCTTATGTTAGATCTACAATGTTCATTATGGCGACTTAAGATCAATGACATTGAAACAGTTGAGATTTTACAAGCGGTTTAAAATTTAAATTGATTAATTTAGCAGTTTACCTCTTTGGCAAACAACATAATTTTGCACATGTCCAAATCAAATCATTTGAAAATTACGAAAATTGTGAAGACAGTCTAATAAAGGGTAGAAAACATTGTTGGAGAAGGAGAAAATGCTGGTTACTTACATAGTTTGCCGTTCGACTTGCACCAACATATCTTGTGCCTGAACATTTTTATTGGTTCTCAGAAGACATGGAGCAAAAATGATAGCCAGTCCATTAACAGACATTTTGTTACTTCTCTCATGGTTTGCTACCCTGGAAAAAGATAAGAAAGATTTAGACAAGTGTGGTAAGAAATGAAACAAAAATGTGGTATCTACAAACCTGTACATATAATCTCAAAATTCCAAAAGTAAGGAAAATAACAAAAGAAGTAATTACCTAATATGCAAGGACCTTAACACTTTACCACACAATCTCGAAGTCTAACAAACTTGAGAAAGATTGCTTTTGAAAAAATTTTGGGAAAAGAAGAAATGCTGGTAACAAGCATTTTCTCTTTTTTGCTGTTTTCTACCCTTCCAAAAACAAATTTTAATATTTTAGTCACATTTATTTTGCCCTTTGTGAATGCATTCAATTTGAATGGGTCAAAAATTGTCATTTAAGTTCACAAATAAATTTTGAAACATAACAGCTAAAGTCATATTAGCTCAGCCTAGTCCATATCATGGGCTTCATCTTTGCTACATTCCTGGCTATTAAAATCAACTACTATACATGTAGTACAAAATAACAAATACATTCTTTCAACCTGCTGTAGAAAAGAAAGCAATTATTTTCATTTACCTCTTAACTCTTTACCAAAAGACAAAATTTTAGCCTTGTCCAAATTGAAAGCATTTGCAGACGACAATTTCAATGTGGCTCAAAAGGTGCAATTTTCTTTTGATAGGATAGAAAACCCTGTGGGAAAAGGAGAAAATTCTGGTTACCAGCACTTTCTCCTTTTCCCATAGTTTTCAAAAGGCCTCTTTCCCAGAGGCGTTAAAAGGCGGCATTGTGCGGTAAAAGGTTAACCAAAAGTCAAAATTTTGGACTAGATCAAATTGAAGGCCTTTGCATTTGCAGATGACAAATTAAGTATGGCTAAAATGATGATTTCTGTCTTCAATAGGATAGAAAACACTATGGGAAAAGGAGAAAATGCTGGCTATGAGCATTTGTTCTGTTTCCAACATTAATTTTAGAAACCTATTTCAGGGTAGTTGACTCGGGATAAAGAGTTAACTCTTACTCAGACGACAAAAGTGTAGACTTCCTCAAACTGAAAGCCTTTGCAGACCACAATTTCAGTGTCACTGAAATGATGAAACTTATATTTGGAAGGCTAGAAAAAAATGTGGGAGGAGAAAATGCTGGTTACCAGCATTTTCTCCTTTTCCCAAATTTTTTTTCCAAAGCTTTCTTACTCAAGGTTGTTAACCCTTTATCAAACAATCCCAGGTTTTCATGACCCTGGGAAAGAAGGCTTTTGAAAACTTTGTGGGAAAGGAGAAAATGCCGGTAACCAGCATTTTCTCCTTTTCCCACAATGTTTTCTGCTTTATCAGAGAGCTTAAATTCATTTGTACCAAAGATGAATTTGTTGTCTGCAAATGCTTTGAAATTGGTCTAGTCTGGAATTTTGTCATGTGTTAAAGGGTTAAAACAGGGGATTGTGTAGTATAGCATTAAAGTTCCTTGTGCCCTGAATATCTCAATAATGATCCTACATTCAACTACACCTTCTGTGTAGTCTGATCTTTATATGCACTGTCTGCAAACAAAATCAAAATTGCCTGTGTCATCACCAGGTAATGAATATAAGCTGGTAAAAGAAAAAGAGAGAGTGCATTCCTTACCTAGCTAAATGGAAGACAAGTCTTTCAAAGACATCATGATTCACCCTAGGTAATCTTTCAACAAGGGCATATAAAACTTGTATGGCTTCTTTTTCTACTTGGATTTCTGCAATACCAAAAACAATTATAATGAAGTCTTTTTCACTTGTTTGTTTGTTTGTAAAGTTTAAATGTCAATATCAACATTACATGTATTTCAACTATATCACGGCTGCCAGCCTACCAATCCATGCTTTCCTTCATTTTTTTTACTGGTACATGTTTTTTTGCACAATATTCTTCTCAAGCCACTGGCTGCCTTCCATGTATATCCACTGTCAAAAGCAGTAAGAGAGAAATGAACCCTGTTGCAATGACCATCATCATTTCTCAGAAAGAAATCGGCCATGCTGGGATTTTGAACCAGCACCCCCCTGGTTTCCAGCCCTGTATGTAAACAACTCAGCTACTGTCTATTTACCAAACACAAAATGTTACTCTTCCACACAGAAAGGATTTGCATTTTGAACAAATTAAATGTATCCCAAGTAATGAGATTGTCTCTGAAATAGTAGAAAACAGTGGAAAAATGAGAAAATGCTGGTTATCAATATTTTCTGCTTTTGCCAATTGTTTTCAGAACGCTTCCACCTCGAGGTCCTTAACCCTTTACCACACAATCTTTAGTTTTAATGACAGTGATGGAGATAGCGTTTGAAAACATTTGTGGTAACCAGCATTTCCTCCTTTTCCCACAATGTTTCTGCCTTTTCGATAAGTCATGGATATGACTAGTGAGATCAACCGTAAATATTCCTGTAACTCTTCAATTAAGGCAGAAACAGTAGTTCCAGTACTTTAATTTCCCAAGTAAACATTGTGTGCCATTCAACCAGATGGAAATATGACGTAATTTACTTCATAAGGTTCCTCAAAAGGCACATCACAGGGAATTACCGAAAAAAACAACTGAACGGGATTTTCATGAAAGTCCCTACACAAAAGCGGTTAAAGCATGAAATAAATAGAATATTTCTTTTTTATTCTGTGAAAGATCAAAATTTATTTCATCTCATGAACATAATCGATAATATTTTCATGACTGGCACAGCCACAAGAGAAAATATTACTGATGATGTTCATGAGATGAAATATATTTCAAGATAATCATGTCCAAAGGGCTGAGACATTCTGTTGCATTCATCTTATGTCATCTTATGACAACTTTGTTTTCAAACATTTCTATGGTGCATTATGTGTACTATTCATTTACGAGGGACACTTTTTAAGTTCGTAGAGTAAGCCTATAACTTTTTAACGCGATTATGAAGTTGCACAATTTTTTACACAGAGCTTGCGTTATCATTCCTCTCTCGAATGGTGTTACGGTATGCGATCTACCCATTTCCGGAATGCCGCCCGGTAGTCCTCTTTAGGTATATGTTGCAGACACTGGTAGACCGCACTGCCTATACCACAACGGGATTCAAAACGGTGCCCTGCCAGCATTTCCTTTAGTCTTGGGAACAACCAAAAGTCACAGGGGGACAGGTCAGGGCTGTATGGGGGATGATCTAAGACATCGAGCCCAGATTCTTTCTGATATTCCTGTACCGTAGCGGATTTATGGGCTGGTGCGTTATCATGGAGTAATTTGATGCTGCAGACACCGGTGCGCGGTCTGCGTTTCTGATAGAAATTAACAAGTTGAGTAAGAACACTTTCTCTGTAAAACTTTCCAGTGACAGAACTACCTTTCGGGACTGGAATGTGAAGGACTGGACCTTTCGAATCAAAGAATATCGCATAAAACATGCAATTTGATGTTTTGCAACGGCCCGCAATGACAGGTCTGTCGCCCTCAGATGAAACCCAAACCTTATTTTTAGCCTTAGAATCGGGTTGAAAATGATAGATCCAGGTTTCATCACCTGTAACTATCTTTTCCAAACGACGTGGGTCACATTTATCATATTTTCTATAACTTGCGATGCAAGTCTAACCCGACTTTGTTTCTGCTTGTCAGTGAGCAAATGGGGCACCCAACGCGCACAGATCTTACGTAGCCCAAGTCGTTCACGTAAGATCTTCAAAACACTTGACGAATGAATGCCACTTAATTCTTCTATCTCTTGCACGGTGTAACGTGCGTCTTCCTCAATTAACGTTTTCACAGTAGCAACGTTCTTTTCCGTCAAAACAGAAACCGGCCTACCCACCCGAGGGTCATTTTCAATTGACTCCCGACCATCATTAAAACGACGTACCCACTTGCAAACTGTAGCATATTTTAAAGCACCATTCCCATAAACTTTTTGCAAATCAGCATGAATTTCTGTTGGCGGAAACCCGAGCTGTGCTCGAATCTTACAATATGCCCTCTGTTCACAGATTTTTACATCCATATTGAACGCTATATTTTACTATAGTGTATAAAACCACGTGTTGAAAATACCCAGCGCAGCGCGCACGTGGACCTCGTACACCGCATACCGTGGCACCGTTCGAGAGAGGAATGATTACGCAAGTTCTGTGTAAAAAATCGTGCAATTTCATAATTGCGTTAAAAAGTTATAGGCTTACTCTACGAACTTAAAAAGTGTCCCTCGTATAAAAAAATGCATGCAATTATCCTACATACCTGATGCTTGAACAAACTCATCATAGAGTTCAAAGGTCAACAAAGGCTCCGGAAGTTCGCGGAAGAATGACTTGAGTGTACTAGTTATAACATGGATTGTAAATTCTTCTATGTTTACATCTGCAAAAAACAAAACCATCAATTAACTCTTTACCACACAGCAGAATTTTAGACTTAGATCAAATGATTTTATTTCTCTCCAAAAAATTAGAAAACATTGTGGCTAAAGGAGAAAATGCTAGTTACTATCATTTTCTCCTTTTCCAACAATGTTTTAAAAAGGCTTCTTTGTCAGGGTCATTACAACTCCGGATTGTGTGGTAATTGGTTAAGAATGCTTATAACATGGGTTTCATTTATCCCATATTGGTTCTATGTTGTCTAGGAAGTGAGTAAAAACAAGGTATATATCTAAGAAAAAGCTACAAATGGCATTTAATGGAAAGGTGTATCTTAACCTTGTATCACAACAAAATTTTAAATATGTTTACATTGAAAGAGTCTGCAGATGACAAATTAAATGTGGCTTAACTCTTTACCACACAACAAAATTTTAGACCAGTCCAAATTGAAAACATTTGCAGACGATAAATAAAATAGGACACAATATCTGTCTTTGAGATCTTGAAAACATTGGGGGAAAAGAAGAAAATGCTGGTTACCAGCATTTTCTTCTTTTGCCACAATGTTTTCAAAAGCCTTCTTCTTCCGGGTCGTTAAAACTTGGGACTGTGTGGTAAAGATTTAAATGACGGGATATGTCTTTGAACTGGCAGAAAACATTGTGGGAATAGGAGAACATGCCAGCTCCCAGCACTGTCTCCTTATCCCACAATGTGTTCCAAAGCTTTATCCCTACAGGCTGCAAACACATCTGGTTGTTTGGTACAAAGTTAACCCTTTCCCAAACAAGCCCTGGTTTTCACAAGTTTTCTGCAGTACAAGTCTTTTGAAAACACTGTGGGAAAAGGAGAAATTGCTCATAACGAGCAATTTCTCCTTTTCCCACAGTGTTTTCTACCCTTTTTGAGAACTTTCTGCCATTTTCATCAAATTTAAAATTGTTGTCTGCAAACTCTTTCAATTTGGACCAGTCCAAAATTTGTCATTTGGGAAAGGGTTAATTTAAATCTATGAAATATAACTTATTCTTTTATACAGACCTATAGTGCCATTATCCAGGGCCATTTTGAGCATTTTCATTTTTGGGGCGGAGCCAGATTTCCTGTAAATACCCTCTGTAAACAGTCCATGGTTTTCCACAAGCATAATGAGATTTTCTAAAAACACTGGAATTTTTTCACCTTCTTCTACTAGACTAGGTAATGGAACCCCAAATACTTTAGTACCAGCTATCCTCTGAAGAAAGAGAGAGAAAAAGATTAAAATAATCATATTTCTTGCATAAGCTCCAATATTTGACTAACTTTTGAATGAAGCTTTTGTTTACATTAACAGTTAAAATAATTTTTTAACCCTTTACCACACAATCCCGACTTTTCACGACATTGAGAAACAAGACCTTGGAAAATATTGTGGGAAAAAGAGAAAATGCTGGTAACCAGTATTTTCTCCTTTTCCCACAATGTTTTCTTTCCTTTCCAAATGAGATTTCAATTTTTGAGTCACATTTATTTTATCATCTGCCAATGCTTTCAATTTGGACCAATGTAAAATTTTGTCGTCTGGCAAAGAGTTAACTGATTTTCAAGATATGACAAAATTTACTAACATCTGAGTTCTTTTTAGTTTTTCCCAACCTAGATTCTGATCTTGGCTTTAGACTGCAATTTTTAATTGAATACAGCACTTTCATACACAAGAACCCTGCATTATTTCTTGACAGTCTTAACCCCTCCCCAAACAATCCCCACTTTCAACAAAACCAAGGAAAGAGACTTTTGATAGCCTTTGTAAATCAAATTTCATCATTCGATCTATATTTAAGTTATTGTCTGCAAATGCTTTCAATTTGGACAAGTGTAGAATTTTTTCATCTAGTAAAAGTGTAAACTGATAGAGCTACATAATTTTTTTTTATGTGACATTTTTCCCCATACATTTTATATGACTCCTAGCATATTTTGCTTTTATCCTTTTATATTCTTAAAAAGTAGCACTGCTTACAGTTTTCCCGTTTAACCCTTTACCACACAATCCCAAGTTTTAACAGCCCTAAAAAAGGGACTTTTGAAAACAATGTGGGAAAAGACAGAAAATGCTGGTAACCACCATTTTCTCCTTTTCCCTTAATGTTTTCTACTGCTTCAAAAACAGATTTTATCATTTGTGCAGCATTTGATTTGTTGTCTGCAAATGCTTTCAATTTGGACCAGGCTAAAATTTTCTCTTGTGGTAAAGGGTTAATGAGGAGGGCCTTGATAGACTTGGAATGCTCAGCAGAGCCTTTGAAGTTCTAAGGAAATAATAACAATAACATTCTGACTGATTTTCAGAAGCCTAGGACTGATTTGTGGTGTCTAGAGTGCAAAAGCGGCTTTTCTAAGACTTTTTCTAAGAACCTCTTATTGACTACAGGTCACTGAATTTTAGAACTACAAAAACTAACATTAAAAAAATTGCACCAAGCTCCATGCAAACATGGCTGAAAATTTAACCCTTAACCCTTTCCCACACAAAACTTACTTTTAAAGACCCTGAGGAAAAATACTTTCGAAAACATTGTGGGAAAAGAAGAAATTGCTGGTAACCAGCATTTTCTCCTTTTCCTACAATATCATCTACCCTTCCAAAAACTAATTTCAATTTTTGAATAACATTTATTTTGTCATCTGCAAATGCATTCAATTTGGATATGTCTAAAATTTTGTTGTTTGGTAAAGAGTTAAAGTGCTCACGAGGTAAAATATAATGCTGGACACCTAATACAGCATGAATTAAAAAGCTCACCTTGAGCAAAGGTAAGATAAAAATTCTAATTTAAGGCTATTTATTTTTTTTTTCCACAGTATTATAAACACATTGTAAAATGCAATATTTAAGATCAGACATGTTTTGTGTGGTTTTATCTTGATCTAAACTACCCAAAAACTTAACTAAGTTTTCACTACAAGACAATGTAGAAACCTACACTAAACCCTTCAAGTCAACCCAACAAGAAACACACTGTTACAGTAGTGACTAATCTCTGAAATAAATTTGTAGCAGACAACATTGAAAAATGTACAATTTGGATACATTTATCAGTCTGATTAAGGAAAAAAGAGGTAAATAGAATATTCCTTTTGTAAACACATCCAAAGAAAAGAAATGTTTAACTTTTTACCAAACAACAGCATTTTAGACTTGTCCAAATTTAAAATAATTAGCAGATGACAATTTTAGGATGATTTCTGTCTTTGAAAGGGTAGAAAACATCGTGGAATAAGAAGAAAGTGTTGGTTACCAGCATCTTCTCCTGTTCCCACAATGGTTTCAACAGGTTTCTTTCTCAGGGTCGTTAAAACAAAGGATTGTTTGGTTTAGAGTTCACATTATTTATTTATTTTTTTTTTTTAAACCCTTCATCAAACAATGCTGAGTTTTAATGCCTCTGAGGAATAAACCTGTCTAAGACATTGTGATGGAAGGAGAAGATGCTGGTAACCAGCATTTTCCCCATTTCTTACAATGTTTTCTACCATTCCAAAGACAACTTCATTTATTTTAGCCACAACTGTCATCTACACATGCTTTCAAAAGGGACAAGTCAATAAAGAGTTAACCCTTTACCACACGATCCCGACTTTTAACAACATCCCCAGTTTTAACAACACTGCGAATGAGGTTTTTTGACAATATTATGGGAAAAGGAGCCAGCACTTTCTCCTTTTACCACAATGTTTTCTCCCTGTTCAAGGACAAATATCATTTGAAAAAACTTTTGAATTGCTGTTTGTAATTCCTTCAGTATGGAGTCTAACATCTTGTCATGTGGTAAAGAGTTAACAGACCAGTTTCATCACCAGACTTCTCCCAATGATAATATCTGTAACAATTGTAGATTGTGTATCGAAAACATTGCAATAAAATGAAACATGACTCTAAGTTTTCTCCATTTGTCACACAGTTTTCACAAGTCATCTTATAGATGCATCTGTTTATATATGGCAATTGGTTTCACACAAAAATTGCTGCAAAAAGCTAAAAAAACAACTGAGAAAGAAGAAAAAGCTATTAAAGTAAACAAAAATATGAAATACTACAGAAAAAAATATCATTTAACACTTTACCACAAAATCCTGAGTTTTGACAACCCTGAATAAGAAGGCCTTTGAAAACATTAGGAGAAAAGGAGAAGATGCTGGTTACCAGCATTTTCTTCTTTCCCCACAATGTTTTCAATGATCTCAAAGAAAGATACTATCATTTGTGCCCCATTTTATTTGGCTGCAAACGCTTTGAATTTGGACTGGTCTAAAACTTTGTTGTGTAGTGAAAAGTTAACTCTTTACCAAAAGACAAAATATTACACTTATCCAAATTGAAAGCATTTGCAAACAATATTAAATGGGGTTGTAATTAGGGATTTTCATCGAAAGGTTAGAAAACATTGTATGACGATGAGAAATTGCAGGTTACAAGCATTTTATCTTTTTCTCAAAATGATACCAAAATTTTTCATTCTCAGGGTCATCAAAACACAGCACATTTGGTAAAGGGCTAAGCCTTTGCATGCTGTTTATTACTTATGGCAAAACAGAAAACCATCAAGACTACAAAGGACATGCAGCCCTAATCTTGTGCAATACTTTGTGAAAAAGTCTACCCAAAACAACTTCAAAATTGCAACATGTAGTTTTCTTCCAAGTCTTCACCTTTTACTAACTGACAAGATTTTAGACTGGACCAAACTGAAAGCATTTGCACAAAACAAATTACCGTACAATAAGTGAAGTTAAAATGGTGATTTATGTATTAGATAGGGTAGAAAATATTGTGGGAAAAGGACAAAATGCTCGTTACCAGCATTTTCTCCTTTTCCCACAATTTTTTCAAAGGCTTATTTCTCAGGTCATTAAAAGTCGGGATTGTGTGGTAATGGGTTGAAATATCCATTTCATATATTTACATCGGTAAGAGATGTAATTCTTCACCAAATTATCCTGTATTATAACAAATCTGGGGTACAAAGCTTTAAAATGAGAAATAGCAGAAAATGCTAGCAACCAGCATTCTCTCCGTTTCCATTAGTGTTTCTGCCCACTGAGCTCAAATCGTTTCTGCCACATTGCATTATTTTGTTGTCTGCAAATGCTTTTAAAACAGACAGGTCTAGATAATTGCAATTTTTTTAAGCTGTTAGGCCAGAATATCTCACAAAGAATTACAGCCTGCATATTCTGTGCAGTCTGATTTATGTTCAAGTTGCCAAGGTTTTGAAATAAAACACACAAATAACATTCTGATATATCATCTTTGATATGCAAGTCTATCACTTCACATCTATCTAACAAAACAACAAACATTGAAAGTCAAAACTGTATTTCTTTAATTCATTTTTTCACTAAGCCTGATATGGTAAAGTAAACTATTATCTGAAATCAATGGAACAATGCAGTAATTAGTTAATCCACTATTTACCAAACAATCATGAGTTTTGACAAACCTGAAGAAGTCTTTAGAAAATAATGTAGGAAAAGGAGAAAAGCTGGTGACCAGCATTTTCTCTCTTTTCCACAATGTTTTCTACCTTATCAATGACAGAAATCATAATTTTAAGTAGATATATTTTGTCGTCTGCAAATGCTTTCCATTTCGTCTAGTTCAGAATTTGTTCAATTGGTGAGCATTTCTCTACCACATGACAAAAAATGCTGATTCATCCAAATTGAAAGCATTTGCAGAAGACAATTTATATGTGACTCAAATGATGAAATTTTGTCTTTGATAGGGTAACAAACATTGTAGGAAAAGGAGAAAATGCTGGTTACCAGCATTTGCTCCTTTTCAAAAAATGTTTGCTAAGCCATTTTCCTCTAAGCCGTCATAACAAAGGATTATTTGGTTGAAAGTCAACTCTTTAAGAAACAACAAAATTTTAGTCTTATCCAAATTAAAAGCATTTACAGAAGACAATTGAAAAGTGACACAAATGAAGGAGTTTATCTTTGAAAGGGTAGAAAACAGAAAATGCTGGATACCTGCATTTGTACTTTTCACTATAATGTTTTCAATAGTCTTCTTTTTCAGAATCATTAAAACTCGGCATGGTGTGGTAAAGGCTTAATCATAGCATAGATCATTTACACTTTTCAAAAGTCAAAACAAAGGGTAACCGTAAATTTCATAGATGGAATCAACTGTTAAAGTACCAGTATTTTAAAGTATGTTTTGACCTTCAAAAAACTTAGACACAACCTGTGTGATCAGGTTAAACTGGTATATTACATCATTCACAGATCGTCCAATAGGAATGCCATTTGGCAAAGAGGGTGCAGACAATGTTTTAAGCTGAAAACAAAAGAAGACACCTACAGTATATCTACTGCATAAATGAGCAAGACCCTATGGATGGAGAAAACCTGTCTTCCATGTTCAGAAGTGTAAATACTATCATTTGCTGAGAGTTGAGAATTGTCATTCTCTTCTTTAATTTTTTTTTTTTCCAGTTCTATGTGTTTTAGCATTTTCTGTCACATAGCTGGCTATAAATAAATGAAACAGGTACCATTCAACTTTATGGCTATTTTGGCAAGAATGTCAAAAAAATTTGGACAATGTAGAACCAAGATTAGACAGCACAAAAAGAATAATCTTAATTTGCACTGTTTTTTCCTGAAATCAGATTCATGCAACAATGAATTATTAAAATATGTATTTTTATTTGATATCCTTGTATCAAAAACATACTTGATACGAATAAAAATTTCTTTTAATCCTTCCAGCCCCATAGGTGAAAGCAGTTTTTTTACAGAAGGAATACATTGAGATCAGTCAGCACAGAATGTCCAGTCTGATCTTGGTCTTTACTGTCCACTAATCAGATAAAAATCTCTCTGGATTTCTGTGGATTGTATTTTCAGCTGTCAAAAGAAGTCAAGTTTAGATCTATATACTTGTCAACGGAAGAGTTAACCTCTATATGCACTTACATCAGTTAGTAAACATTAAAAAGGCATAATTATCACTACCTTTACCTTTTACCACAAATTGAGACAGACTGTTTGAAAACATTGTGGGAAAAGGAGAAAATGCTGGTAACTAGCATTTTCTCCTTTTCATACAATGTTTTCTATCCTCTGAATGACAAATTTCATCTTTCAAGTCACTTTAATTTGTCTGCAAGTGCTTTCAATTTGGAAAAGGCTAAAATTTTATCGTATGGAAAAGAGGAAACAAATTTTTGCAGCAGACAACTTTAAAACCATCTTACTGAAAAATGGATAGGGAACTTAATAAAGGGTTGGATAAATGAATACACATGAAAACATTGTGGCAATAGTAATAATTGCTCCCTTAAATTTCTCTCTTTGCCAAAACGTTTGAAAGTCAGTCTGCAGCAAATTGAGAAAAATTCATTAACAGGCGGTTATATGGTATAAGACAATAGATAAGTGGGATGTTAGTATAGAATTAATCCCTTTACCAGTCAATCTTCAGTTTTATCACCCCTGAAGAAAATACCTTTTAAAACAATGGCACTATGAAAAACAACTCTCTATAACAATAATAATATGAAAAACAACACTATCATTTGATATTTTGCCTTTTTCAAAGGTTTGAAAGAGTTTCAAACACTTGAAAAAGGCAATAGCCAAAATATCCAGCGATAGAGTGTTGTTTTTCATAGTACCTTTAAAAACACTGCTGAAAATAATGGGAAAATGCTGGCATGCAGCATTTTTCATTTTCCAGAAATGTTTTCTATCCTTTCAAGGCCAAACTCTATCATTTCAGTCATAATCATTTTGTCAACAGCATGCTTTCAGTGTGGACCAGTCTGAAGTTTTGTTGTTTAGTAAAGAGTTATGTTCAACTAATTAATCACTCAAACAGACTTTTTTAGTCCACAATGCTAAACTCTGATGCTGATTTTATCCAAAAAAATCTCACAGATATACAATGTAGGTCCAAGTTCAGATTGCAAGTTGTATAAAATATGATCTTGATCTATATTTTTTGTAAAGGCACCCAAGGTTGTTATCTGTATGGTCAGGATTTAGGCTTGTCAGGTATTGCACAGATAAACACAGGGCTAACTCTTTACCAAACAACCCTACGTTTTAACAACCCTGACAAAGCAAACTGTTGAAAACATTGCGGGAGAAGGAGACAATGCATTTTCTCCTTTTCCCATAATGTTTTCTACCAAGGACAAATTTCAGTTTTTGAATCACAACTGTTTTCGTCTGCAAAGGCCTTCAATCAAAGTCAAAAAAATTTGTTGTTTAGTAAAGAGTTTACATTGATACATTACCTTCTGAAACAAATTTTCAGCAGACACAAGTTGAAAGGGTGAATATATTGTGGCAACAGTGACACTGCTCATTACAAACAATTTCTGCTACTGTCAGTATGGTTTGAAAAGTTTCGGCTGTAACATGAAAAAAGTATTTCGAAGGTGAAAAAAATGTAATAATACTTACTGGACCACTGGCATCTTGAGCACCCTTGCACACAGTTAATGACTTGTATATACACTTTTTATGACAAGTGTATTTACACACTGAAACAAAAGATTACAAATTAAATGAGGCATGCTCTGGGAAATAGGGTTTAACTCATTACCACACAATCCCGACTGTTAACGACCCTGTGAAAGAAGAGTTTTGAAAACCTTGTGGGAAAAGGAGAAAATGCTGGTAACCAGCATTTTCTCCTTTTCCCACAATGTTTTCTACCCTTCCCAAAACAAATTTCAATTTTTCAATCACATTTATTCTGTCGTCTGCAAATGCTTTCAATTTGGACCAGTCTAAAATTTTGTCGTTTGGTAAAGAGTTAATGCATGTCCCTAATGTATTATACCAAGCAACTCATCACATAATTATGGATTTATCGTGTCCATTTTGTGTAACGACTGACTGAATAACGAGGTAAAATGATCTTTGGACATGCAGAAAATTTATAAAACAAAACTTTTTGATCCATGTCAAACTGCCAGGCTGCACAGCCTGACATGGATCAATACTTTTAGCAGATGCATTAAACCCCCTTTTCATAGATCATAGCTCTTTCTTCTTTCTTTGTTCAAGAAATTTTAAAAAAATATCTAGTTTTCTAAAATACTTATTGCACAAAGAAATACACATGTATGAAGATCCCCAGATGAATAAACTCTTAAAGTTTGTTTTATGCCTTATAACCAAGTATGTCATGGATTTTACCGGTACTAAGATAGGGCTCTAAATTGTCTTGCCCAAGAATACTCCATGAAAAACCCAGTAGTTCTGAATGGGTGAAAAGCCGTGGCCTCCAGGCTACAAGTAATAAACTTTACCACAAAGCCACAACGGACCCTTGGACATTGTAGAAAAAATATTGTGAGCAAAGAAAATTCAAAATTGGTGCAAATGAGATTAGAAAACATTGTGGGAACCAGCATTTTCTACTTGTCCCACAATGTTTCCAAAAGCCTTCTTCCTGAAGGTCAATAAAATACAGAATCATTAAATTTTGGTAAATAGTCCATCCTCTTTCACACCTTTACCCCTTACAACACAATCCAGAGTTCTCATGGAAGAAAGCTTTCAAAAACATTGCAGGAAAAGGAGAAAATGCTGGTAATCAGCATTTTCTCCTATTTTCCACAATGTTTTCTATGCTTGAAAGACCAATTTCATGTTTTGAGTAACATTACTTTATTGTCTGCAAATATTTTTTATTTGGACAAAGCAAAAATGTTGTAGTCTGGTACAGAGTTAAACACCCTTACCTTGGCATACATGACCTTTCTCCATGATCCAGATAATATTTGAACAAAATTCACAGAATGTTGGAATTCCAAATTGCACTTGATTAAACTTATGGCCTTTATAGTCCTGCAACGAAATATAAGTTAACCCTTTACCACACAATTACGAGTTATAAAGACAGAGGAAGAAGCCTTTTGAAAACATTGTGGGGGGGAAAAAGAGAAAATACTCGTAACCAGCATTTTCTGCTTATCCCACAATGTGTTTCTACCCTTTCAAAGACAACGCTCATCATTTGAGCCACATTTGTTGTCTGCAAATGCTTTCAATCTGGACTTGTCTGAAATTTTGTTCTGTGGTGAAGAGTTAAGTAAATACTGAAGAAAACAAATTTTGCAGCTGAAAACTTTGAAAGTATCCTTGTAAAATATGGATGATCAACATACATCAGAGTTTATACATGAGTGCTTTTGAAAATATTCTGACATGAGATAAATTGTCCATAACTACTAATTTCTCCTTTTAGCAATTTCTATACCACATTTTTATGGTTAGTGTTCCACTCACTTTTAGTGTAATCACTCACTTTGAGTAAATTCTTCATTTTTTCCAAACCACTACCTCTCACTCATTGACAGAACTGACACAAAATTTAGCAGAAAGACAGATGAATCATGTTACAATTAATCATCAATGCTTTGAAAGAAGTTGGCTGAGCCAGGATTCAAACACCCATTAACAAGCATTTTCTCCATTTCCCACAAGGTTTTCTACATGATCAGAGACAGATGCAACTATCAGAGCCTGGTTTAATTTGTCATCTGCAAATTCTTTCAGTTTGGACAAGTATAAAGTCTTGCTGTCTGGAAAAGGGAAAACACTACTACCTTGTCTTAGCAGAGGAATGATGAAGACTTTCATTTTTGAGAAAACACATCTAAATGGCCATAATAAAATACAGATTCGAAATCTTCAGACCAAAAAAATAAAGACTTACAATTGTATCCTTTTTCACTTTCTCCCGCTTTGGTCGAATTTTCTTCTTGTATTTATTGTCTTTCCTTTTAGTATTAAGACTATTTCTAAATTCATCTAAGAAACCCCGGAATGCATTTATACACATAGTCACTGGAAAATCTGAGTCCAAATTCTCAGAACGACACGTCATTTCCATAATTCCTTGAAACTGGGCAAATAGATCACGATATTTTATATTGCACTTTTCAGTCTGTTTCTGTAAAGAGACAAAATAGAATCTGAGTCACACTGTTACCATAGTACATTGTTTTGTAGTCTGTCTATAGTCTTGCAGTAAAAAAAACTGTTACAAATGTTTCAGCAGACAGAGAAATTGCTTCATTAGTCACATTATTCTCACATTTACTAACCCTTTCCCAACAAGCTCTGGTTTTCACGTGTCTGCAGTACAAGTCTTTTGAAAACACTGTGGGAAAAGGAGAAATTGCTCGTAACGAGCAATTTCTCCTTTTCCCACAGTGGTTTCCACCCTTTTTGAGAACTTTCTGCCATTTTCGTCAAATCTAAAATTGTTGTCTGCAAACTCTTTCAATTTGGATCAGTCCAAAATTTGTCTTTTGGGAAAGGGTTAAATCTTTACCAAATGAAAAAATTGTGGACTCCACAAAATTGAAAGCATTTGAAGAAGCCAAATCAAATGTCGTTCATATAATGAGTTCTGTCTTAGATTGGGTAGAAACATTAAGGGAAAAGGAGAAAATGCTGGAAACTAGCATTTTCTCCTGTTCGAACCATGTCTTCAAAACCCTTCTCTGTCCAGGTAATCACAACTCAGGACTGTGTGGTAAAGAGTTAAACTTTATTTTATTGACCATCCTTTCTATAAAACAAAGCACCGGCTGCTTTCCCACACAAAGAGCAACTAGGTATCAGTGATAGAGCAATGGGTCAAGTTATGAATTATGACTTTCATCAATTATCAGATGTTTTGGCCAGGCCAATTTATCTGTGTGATACGGGACAAACCTTTAGAGTCCTATTCAATGGTTGTTTTGGTCAGGAAAAGTAACAAAGAAGTGGACAGTGTAGATCCAAGATCAGACTACACAATTTATGCAGTCTAACCTTGGTCTACACTGTCTGCAAAAGTAACTAAAAGTGGGGCTAGCCCTTTAAGCCTTCACCAAATAATCCAAAGCTTTAACAACCCTGAAGAATGCATTGGAAAGCATTGTAAGAAAACAAGAAAATGCTGCTAGCCAGTGCTTTCTCCTTTTCCAGTGACATTTTCTACCCTTTCTGTTACATAATTAACCCTTTACCACACAATCTCGGGCTTTAATGACCCTGAAGAAAGACTTTTAAAAAAAAAAAACCTTTGTGGGAAAAGGAGAAAATGCTGGTAACCAGCATTTTCTCTCTCATCCACAATTTTTTCTACCTTTTCAAAGTAAAATAGCATAATTCCAGCTATATTGAATTTGTCGTCTGCAAATGTTTTCAATTTGGACGACCCTAAACTATCTTTGTTAAGTAAAATGTTGATGATTTCAAACACATTTATTGTCTGCAATTGTTTCAATTTTGGCTAGTCTAAAAGTTTGTCATTTGGTAAAGGATAAAGGGTTGAAGAGAAGTTTAGAAGACACAAACCTGCATGACAATGGACAATGTTGTCTTCAACTCTGTGTGGAATGATTTCAAACATTTCTTGAACACTGTGTCAAACTGCGTCTCCTTAGCTTTCTCTCCTTTCTCCCTTGTAAAACTTAATATCTATTTTGGAAAATAAATATAACAACTGTGATAAATGGATAGAAATTTGAGTCTAATGAATGAGTAAGTGATCATAGACAAAGATTTGTGATTTACAGGTTATTATTCATCTTTTTAGAATGGTCAAAATTCTTTCTTAGAAAATAGATTGAGCCAGTGCCAGATGATAAAACTGTAAACTTGTCCATATTCAAAGCATTGGGAGTTGTCAAATTAACACTTTACCACACAAGCCCGAATCTTAACGATCCTGAGGAAGTAGCCTTCAGAAAACATTGTGGGAAAAGGAGAAAATGCTGGTAACCAGCATTTCCTCCTTTTCCCAAAATGTTTTCTACTCTTTCTAAAACAAATTTCAATTCTTCACTGACATTTATGTCATCTGCAAAAGCTTTCCATAAGGACTAGTCTAAAATTTTGTTGTTTGGTAGAATTTAAATTGGTTTATTTGAATCGTTTCTTTTATAGGGCTAACATCAATTTTCTTGTCTGTTTCTATTAGAGGTTAACACTGTTTTAACAGCTTACGTCATAACATGGCTGTCAGTGCACCTAGGCATGTGTTTCTTAGCTTTCTCACACCAGTACTGACACAATTTTCTTACCAAACCACTGGCTACTTTTTCTACATGCATCAGAGGTGAGAGGAAAGAAAGTTTGCCTCAACAAGGCATCAAAACCGTACCCACCAGGTCACATGTCAGATACGCTGAGCTACCCTGCTAGGCATTAACCTCAAGAGAAAGGTAAAATACTGATTTCCTCCTCTACCCCTGAATGCTTTTGAGAGCCCTTTCTCCTTTGGATCATTAAATCTTGGTAATGCATAATTTACCCTTTCACCATCATGTAGATTTACTCTTTACCACACAATGACCCTGAGGAAGAAGCCTTTAAAAAGACATTGTGGGAAAAGGAGAAAATGCTGGTAACCAGCATTTTCTCCTTTTCCCAAAATGTTTTCTACCCAGTTACAGACCAGGTCCATCATTTGAGCACATTTAAATTGCCGTCTGCTGATGTTTTCAATTTTGACTAATCTAAAATTTTGTCATTTAGTAAAGAGTTAATTCAAAGTCTTGTAACAGCTGAAATTAAAGTCTAATGAATGCTTCCCAACTCTCCTGATTTCATCGGGAGTCTCCCGATTCAAGACAAATTACCTGATCACCCTGACAGACAATTAAAAACCCCGGCTGGAAAAAATCCGACATAAGGGTAAAACGGGTGATAAATTTGTACCCAAGGTATATGTATACAAGGATCATAATTATATACACATTATCCGAAGTTTACAAGCAGTTGACACATGTGTATATTTCATGGTCAATCAGGTTCGTTGTCTATAAATAGGAATCAAGATACTGAAATTTGAGAATGGACCAAGGTACTTTTCACAGCTGAAATTAAACGTAGTTCACCTGACGTTAACAGGTAAATTACGTTGTAAGAGTCTAGATCTATAAACACAAAACACCATTTCTCATTGCTTCCCTGGGACGCAGACAAAAATGAGTGAAAACATTAAGTTAGTTGGTAACAAAAACAATGAAAAAACATGAAGTTTTAACCTCTTACTGCAGAAATTGAGCACTGGAATTCCAATTTATCTAAAAAAAGATCAACCGGCATGTAATCGTAATTTTATTTAAAACAATGACGTTAGCAATATTCGACTGGTTGCCAGCGATACAGCAATATAGTAATCCTCAGGGCACTGATTGGAGGAACCAACTGTTGCCCAGCGTTATAAACTGGCAGCCTGTTATCGATCTTCGTATCAATCGGACAGCTGCGGGAGATACAATGGGTACCAGTTTACTCAGTGTTTCCAATGCTAACGTGTGTTTCCAGAATTTTTTCGTGTGAAGACTGCCCCCAGATTTTTTTTTTTTTTTTTCGAAAAGAGCATTTTATTTTTTATATTTTCTTTTATTTCCTTCATGCTTTTGAGATATTTTACTGATGATTTATGCAGACAAAAATGATACTCAAAGGGAACTCAATGGAACTCAACTTTTTTTTCATATAGTATGACAGTTTGTCCTTTCGACAGTTACCAGGAATTCGAGGAGGATTGTAAGATCTTTATTCGATACACCTGTCTGCGATTATTGAGTATTAAACAGAATGACTAATGTTAGGATAAATTGTAGTACTCTGTAGTCTACATTTAAAGCTAACACATTGTGGGTACAATATAAAATGGCAGAATATCCTTAAAAAACTAAGTCAAAATTATATGATATACTTACAAATCAGTAAAAACACAATGGAAAAAGTAGCATTTGATATTAAACATTGCAATGCTTCTTTACCATAGTCACTGCTTTCTATATCTTCATGATTGTAATGACCGATTTTGTTTTTGCTCTAAATATCACATACATTTGATAAACAATCATATTTAATAAAGAATAAAAAAGAAATAAATCGTAAACCAGACTGCTGTTCAATTATAAAAATATTTGGCCTAGATTGGTTTAATAATGATCTTTAGAGAGACCTTCCGGTACAATGAAAAAAGTCTCCCCCTTAAAACCCCAAATCTCCCCCTTTGAAACTCTCAAAACCCCCTTTAGTGTTCGAAAAAGTTGGGAAGCATGCTAATGAAACTCTTTATCTTGTCTGCTTGACTCGACAAATAGCTGGTATAGATCAAAGATCAGACTGTATGGTTTGCACAGCCTCATCTTGATCTATGCTATCTGTAAAAGCCCCTGTTTTTGCCTATAACACTGAAAGGATTGAAAGAGCCTGCACTACCCACCTTTAGGTTAATAAATTCATCCAATAATTGTAACTCATAAATTTCAGAAATAATCCAATCATCTGGATACTGCCATTGGGACGTCTTTGAAACACTCCAGCCTTTTTGTTGGTCAACTGGACGATTGTCTTTAATCTCCTTGTTTTGTCTCAAGGTTCTACGCTGCTTTTTGATTGGCTTCTTGTCTTCTTGCTGGTCGTTGTCAGAAAACAGCGAGGAAGTTTCCTCTTTCTGAGGTGACTTTGGGGATGTGGGCAATACTCCTGGTGGAAAGACCTGTACCCCACCTGTAAAAAGTGTGAAGTTAATAATCATTCTCTTGAAGTTAATAATTATTCTCTTACAAAGTAAATAACTTCTAACATAAACACTGAATCCAAGGAGTATCCTCACCACCCTAGATTAAATTCTAACTGTGAATTCAGAGGCCAGGTGTTTAATTGGCTGAGACATTTTGAAGTTAGGTCATAAGAAGCATTTTCTTGAAATCCTTTTTCCTGTTACATGTTTCAATCAATTGAAATGCTGGCTTTTTTTTTCCTTATGTTTAACCTTAACTGTTACCAAACAATCCTGAGTTTTAACAACCCTGTTGGAGATGGATTTTGAAAAGATTGTGGGCAAAGGAGAAAGTGCTGAATAACCACGTTTTCTTTTTTTATCACAATGCTTTCTATCCAATCAGAGAACATAGATATTATGCTTATCTGTGCCAATTTTTACTTTGTCATCTACAAAATGTTTTGAATTTGGAAGAGTCTGAAGTCTGTCATGTGGTAAAGGGTTGAAGCCTTTTTAATAAAGAAAAACAGACAAAATATCTCAAGGTCATTTTGGCCAGCAATTGGAAAAAAAGGAGCGGACAGTACAGTGCCAATGTCAGACTGCATGTTTTGTACAGTCTAATCTTGATCTGAACTGTCCACATAAGCAAATTCAGCTGCTCCCAGCACTTTAGGGTCTACCTTTTGATGGTTTTTACAGCATCAGAGGTACAAGTATGGCTCGATGAATGTCATAATTTTTAAAATCGAAATCTGGAGTGCTGCTGGAGGATCACCTAAGTCCAGACTTCATTGCTTTGCTGGTGGCCTGAGTCATGTTATAGGAGAGTGAAAGCTATACTCAATAGCTGCCTCAGAACTATTCTAAAAGGTCTGAATGGGTTTTTGAAACCTGAAACCTTCCCCTCACAGCGCATAAATACATACAGGTTAACCCTTTATCGACCTCACGAAATAGGACTTTTGAAAACATTGTTGAAAGGGCCCCAATGGACAGATACACTGGCAACTGTGGCATAACAGAAGTACTGTTTGAGTAAAGCACCAAATGTACACATAACAAGAAAACAAGTACAACAAACCTGCATGCTTTCTGCCACCAGAAGAACTTTCTTCTTCATTATCACTGTCATCAGCATAGGAATTTTTCTTTTTGTTGGTGCCTGTAAAGCAATAAAATTAACAGTCATTACCAAAACTTGTAAAAAAAATTAATTCATCAAGAAGTCTTCCTTATTTGACCAGAAGAAGTTGAGCGGCCACTAATATATCACCAAAATATTGTTGAAAAAGTATTCAATTCTTTACCAACCACAAAATTGTAGATTTGTCCAAACTAAAAGCATCTCCAGATGACAAATTCAATGTGGCTCAAATGATTGATGTTAACCTTGCCAAAAAAACATTGTTGGAAAAGAAGAAAATACTGATCTCCAGCATTCTCTCCTTTTCCTACAGTGTTTTCAAGATCCTTCGAATTTATGACCATTAAAATTTGGCAAAAGGCTTAAAAAAAAATCAACCTGACAATGAGCATTTTCTTGCAACTGCAAAAATTATTCATAAATTTACAAAACCCACAAACATTTATCCCTTTACCAAACAACAAAATTCAAAGCATTTGCAGACAACAAAATAAATGTAAGTCAAAAATTGAAATTTGTTTGGGAAAAGGTAGAAAACATTGTGGGAAAAGGAGAAAATACTGGTAACCAGCAATTTCTCCTTTTCCCACTATGTTTTCAGAAGGCTTTTTCTTCAGGATTTTAAGAAGTTGTGATTGAGAGGTAAAGCATGTTTGAAGTTTCATTAACCTCTTTGAAAGAATTTGTCTGTGAGAAAATGCAAACCATTCTGTGTAGAGACAGACAGGTTGTCAGATTGATTAACCCTTTACCACACAACAAAAATGTACACTTGTCTAAATTCAAAGCATTTGTAGACAACAATTTAAATGTTACTCAAATCATGTTTGTCTTTGACTGGGTAGAAAATATTGTGGGAAAAGGAGAAAATGCTGGTTACCAGCATTTTCTCCTTTTCCTACAATGTTTTCAAAAGCCTTTTCTTTCAGGGTTGTTAAAAGTCCGGATTGTGTGGTAAATGGTTAACAGTCACAGTTAAACCAATCATTGCAAAGCTCTGGTTGCTTAAGGGATATTAGGCATGACTAGTGATCCACGTATTGAAGTTCCAATCCAGGCGCAACCAAAATTATTTCCCAGGATTTCTCACAACTGAACACTGTTTGGGCAAAAGGGAAGAAAGCAGCCAGTTGCTTCAAAAGGGTCTTGAGTGTATTACTGGTTTAACAAACATCAGGGATTTATTGAAGGTACACTAGCTGATAAAAAATGAAACTGAAATGGGCATAAAACACCAAACAAAAAAAACGACCTAAACTTCTGTTTAGGTGATGGTGTATTCAATATTAAATCAAGATAAGCCATAACAATGAAGACTTGATGAAACTAAATGATTTTTCTCATGCAAATTCAATCAAACTTCTAGCAAACAGAAGCAGAATGAAATCAGACCGATGTAGAGATCATTCAAAAGCTTGACCCGTTTGTAGAATCAAAACAAGAAACCTCTGACCTGTTTAGACAAGACATTTCAGTCCCAAAATTATGTCTTATCAACCTTCCGATTTATACCTCAATCTACAATGTCATGGCCAATAGTATCACATACTCCCATTGCAACCCTCACTCCTGCATCTGACAATTTTTATTTTATGTCTGAGTCAATGTATAGGTCACCATCTCAAATTTCAATCTAGATCACCAACTCAAATTTCAATGAATCACCAATTTACATCTCGGTCACTAACAAAATTAGGCCCCATTGGTTCACCAGATTGTATCTCTGCAACCAAATTACATCTCAGTCAATCACATAATTATGACTTAATTGGTCATCAAACTTTGATAAAGTCAACCATTAAGAGAGTCTGCTGTAAGATGAATATAATGGGAATGTTTGTCTTCATGCAGAGCTACAAGAAATATTGTTTAAGTACACTTTATAATCTGCAGACTGATACTCTGAAGTTTTTTTTTACCTGGATAGTGTTGATCTGACTAAATTCTGAGCCCTTAGAGAGCTGTAGAAATGCAACAGATGTTTTTTTTCAGTCAGCAAAATGAGCAAAATATGCTGAATTTCTAGGCTGTTTTGGCATGAATATTGTGAGGAAATAACACAGTGCAGATCAAAGATAACTGAGAATTCATGTTCTGTACCCTGTATAGTGTCCACAAAAGGAACCAAGTTGTGTTGGTAAATCTTTACCACATAATCCCAAATTCAACCACGCTAAGGAAGACTCCTATGAAAACATTGTGGGAGCAGAATAAAATGCATGTAACCATCATTTTCTCCTTTTCCTACAGTGTTTTCTAAAGCTAGGCTGTTCTATTTACAAAACATCTTACACTTTTTGGTTCATTGTGAATATGTCAAGTAAAAGGAAACACCTGTTAAACAGAATGACAGCAAATTTAACCCTTTACCACATGACAAAATTTTAGACTAAACCAATTTCAAAGCATTTTGCAGATGACATAATTATTCACCTTTGGTAAAGATGAGCTTTAGCTCTCTGATTGAAAAGAAAACATTGTGGGAAAAGGAGAAAATACTGGTTACCGGCAATTTCTCCTTTTCCCACAATGTTTTCAAAAGCCTTCTTTCCCAGGGTCATAAAAAAACCAGGGACTGTTTGGTAAAGGGTTAAGAGACTGGGGGAGTAATGTAATGTAAAAAGGGGTATTAGGAACTGTTATGCCAATGGAGAAAGATCTCAGGTCTCAGACAATCATGAAGTATCAATCAAACATCTTGGAAACAAGTTAAATACGACCCCTTTCCTCCTTAAGCAAGACTATCACATTATCAGCACTTGTATTTCCCAGCAGAAATTGTCAGTTCAGAAATACGGCCCAAAAATTGCCGTTTCAATTGCTAAGAATGTCTAAGCAAAGCAGATAGAATAGATCAAAGATTATACTGCATGTTCTGGTTTAATCATTTGGGTCTTTTCTCAAACAATGTCTGTTTGGCTTATTCGGCACCTTAACTCTTTACCAAATGACAAAATTTTAGGCTAGTCCAAATTGAAAGCATTTGCAGACGACAGATTAAGTGCGACTTAAAAATTGAAATTTGTTATGGGATGGGTAGAAAACATTGTGGGAAAAGGAGAAAATGCTGGTTACCAGCATTTTCTCCTTTTCCCACAATGTTTTCAATAGGCTTCCTTTTTAGGGTCGTTAAAAGTAGGGATCGTGTGGTAAAGAGTTAAGGGGTAACAATTTTTTGTGAAAATGTTGCAAAAATTTCTTTTAACCCTTATCCTGTTTAAAAAAACCCTTTCAAGCTGATAATAAAAACATGAATATGTTATTTCAACCTTACTTTTTGGAGACAAACATCTCCTTACTGGACAGTGTAGATCCAAGATCAGACTGCACTTTCTGTGCAGTCTGATCTTGATCTACACTGCCTGCAAAAGGTCAGTGAGTTGCGCTTAGCAGCTTAACTAATGATTATTTAAGACATCACCGTACAAACACCATTCTCCTTTAATTATACAGTTTAGAGCTAAGACATGGGTAAAAGAATTTTGAAAAATCCTAAATTCTTACAATAGGGAAAATGAAGAAAAAAAAATTTTTTTTTTTCAGTTGGTCAAAAAATTCTAAATTCAGGGATACACCTGAAACTTTTACCTATGCCAAGCTTCTGAAGAAAAAACAAATTTTTGTGACAAGCAAAACATCCTTTTTCCATGGTGTCTTCATTACTATTTCAGACAACTTCCTCTTTTCCAAAATAGATTCATTAATTTTTTGTCATTTGTGCAGTCAACCCTTTAGCAGACAATCCCATGCTTTAACACTTTACCGCACAATGCCGCCTTTTAACGCCCCAGGGAAAGAAGCCTTTTGAAAACATTGTAGGAAAAGGAGAAAATGCTGGTAACCAGCATTTTCTCCTTTTCCTACAATGTTTTCTATCCTATCAAAGAAAAATTGCAACACTTGAGTCACACTGAAATTGTCGTCTGCAAATGCTTTCAAATTAGACAAAGCTAAAATTTTGTTGTCTGGTAAAGGGTTAACGCTTTACCAAACAACAAAGTCTCACACTTGTCCAAATTGAAAGCATCTGCAGACGACAAAATAAATGTGACTCAAAACTGAAATTTGTTTCAGGAAGGGTAGAACACATCGTGAGAAAAGGAGAAAATGATGGTTAACAGCATTTTCTCCTTTTCCCACAATGTTTTCAAAAGGCTTCTTTCTCCGGCTCGTTGAAACTCGGGATTGTGTGGTAAAGAGTTAACATGGCACTCTTGAAAATTTTGTGGAAAGAGGGAAAACATACCCATAAGCAGCATTTTCTCCTGCTCCCATAATGTTTTCTGCTCTTTCAAAGCCAAATCCTATCATCTGAGCCACATTAAATGTGTCGTTTGCAGATGCTTTCAATTTGGTCAAGTCCAAAAATTTATTGTCTGGTAGCACATACAAAGAGTTATATGACCTAATTTCAGATAGCCTATATGATAGTTGGATTAACCGTTAGCCACAACACAAAAAATTTTACACTTGTCCAAATTTAGAAGCAACTGCAGATGACAAATTAAATACGGCTCATAAGATGAGGTTTGTCTGTAAAGGACAGAGAATGTGGGAAAAAGAGAAAATGCTGGTTACCAGCATTTTCTCTTTTTCCAACAATGTTTTCAAAAGGCCTCTTTCTTAGGGTTGTTAAAACACTGGATTGTGTGGTTAAGGGTTGAAATTCAAACTTAAGGAGGAAATGGGGTCTCCAAGGCTGAGAGAAACAGTTCATAACAAGAAACAAGAAAGCTTTCAAGTGAACAAAAGTGTCAAGTCTGGATTCAAACATGTGACTATGACAAGAGAAGACTAAGAACAGTTTCATTAACTGCAATCAAGGCCATTCACGACTCACTCTTCATGTCGCGCAATAACTTTATAGAGGACTTTGTCCGTCGCAGAAGACTTGAAGTTGATAAGGAAAGTTTCCGACGGAGAGTATAACTTTCAAAGGCTGCCGGGAAACTTTTTGTCTCTCTTAGTGATTCTTGAGCTGAATGAGAATTATCTGACTTTTACCAGATATCAAAATTTTAACCCTTTCCCAAACAAGCCCTGGTTTTCCAGTGTCTGCAGTACAAGTCTTTTGAAAACAGTGGGAAAAGGAGAAATTGCTCGTAACGAGCAATTTCTCCTTTTCCCACATTGTTTTCTACCCTTTTTGATAACTTTCTGCCATTTTCATCAAATTCAAAATTGTCATCTGCAAACTCTTCCAATTTGGACTAGTCCAAAATTTGTCGTTTGGGAAAGGGTTAATGCTTTCCCACACGATCTAAACTTTTATCGACCCTGAGGAAGAAAGCTTTTGAAAACCTTGTAGGAAAAGAAGAAAATGCTGCTAACCAGCATTATCTATGTTTTCCACAATGTTTTCTGCCCTAGCATGACAAATTTCATCACTTAGGCCATGTTTAATTAATAACGCTTTCAATTTGGACCAATCTAAAATTTTGTCGTTTGGTAAAGAGTTAAACTTGTTAATTTTTAACATATTTGCAGACGCAACCAGATGTGACTGAACTCTTTACCAAATGGCAAAATTTTAGATGCAACCACATTGAAAACATGCTTTGACAATAAATTCAAAGTAGCTTGAAAGATAATTTCTGTCTTTGATAGGGTAGAAAACATTGTGGGAAAAGGAGAAAATGCTGGTTATCAGTATTTTCTCCTTTTCCGATGTATGTTTTTTAAATTCCTTTCCCATCTGGGTCGTAAAAATTGGGATTGTGTGGTTAAGGGTTTGCAGCGTAAAAACATTGAGAAACAGGTCTGGAATATTCAACTTCAACATGAGATAGAAAACATCAACAACAGTAATGCCATTTTTTTGATGGAAGCCCTCTTACAAAACCCTCCATTTCTTTGTTCAACCTGATGAGGCTGTGCTGAAAACTTTATAATATCTTGCATCGAAGTCTCTAAAAGTTAGAGAGATCTTTCCTCTTTTTCTATGTTCCCTCCCCCAAATCTTTCTACTGGTCCTGTAAAACAGCTTTGAAAGCATTGCAAGGAAATGAGGTCTTCTCTCCTAACTCTTTCCAAAACAATAAAATCTTAACTTTGTCCAAATTGATTGTATTTGCAGAAGACAATGTAAGTGTGACTAAAAAATTAAAAATTGTCTTTCAAAGGGTAGAAAACATTGTGGGAAAAGGAGAAAATGATGGTAACCACTAACCAGCATCTTCTCCTTTTCCGACAATGTTTTCAAGTCTCCTTCTTTAGGGTCGTTAAAACACAGAACTGTGTGGTAATGGGTTTATACATTATGAGTCATACTCTATGAACAGGTGCTTAACCTCTTACCACTTAATCCAGAGTTTTAATGGCCCTGAGAAAGAAGCCTTTCGAAAACATTTTGGGAGAAGAAAATGCTGCTAACCAGCATTTTCTCATTTAACCACAGTGTTTCTAGGACAGAAGTCATCCTTTGAACTACATTTGATTTGTCGTCTGCAAATGCATTCAGTTTGGTCAAGTCTAAGATTTTGTCATTTGGTAAAGAATTAAATCTATCTGCAAAAAGTATCAACCCATGTCAGCTTGTGCAGTCCGTGCTTTTTGCCATTGGTATCACTTTTCTACTTGTCTAAGGACTCTTTTACCCCATGATTCAGTCAGTATTTAGACCAAGATGCACTGCATCCCTTTTTCCAAGAGTGACCCTCACATACTTTCCAAATTTCTTTCCTTCAACAGTTTCTCTCTTGTGTCACATACAAATGAGACCTGCTCTGGTAAAAGTGGGCTTGACTCTTTACCAAACGTCAAAATTGTAGAGTTTTCAAAATTGAAAGCATTTGCAGACGACAAAATAAATATGATTCAAAAATTGAAATTTGTGTTGGGTTGGGTAGAAAACATTGTGGGAAAAGGAGAAAATGCTGGTTACCAGCATTTTCTCCTTTTCCCACAATATTTTCAAAAGCCTTTCTATCAGGGTCGTTAAAACTCAGGATTGTTTGGTAAAGGGTTAACTCTTTACCAAACCACAAAATTTTCGGCTGGTCCAACTTGAAGGCATTTGCAGATGACAAATTAGATGTGACTCAAAATTTGACGTTTGTTTTAGGAAGGGTAGAAAACATTGTGGGAAAAGGAGAAAATGCTGGTCACCAGCATTTTCTCCTTTTCCCACAATGTTTTCGAAAGGCCTCTTCCTCAGGGTCGTTGAAAGTCGAGATTGCGTGGTAAAGGGTTAATGCACCCCCGTAATGCATGATACCAAGCAAGTTGTCAGATCATCATGAATTCATAACAAGTCGTCAAATCATCATGAATTCATTATGTCCATTTTACCTAACTACCAACTGAATGATGAGGTAGAATGGTTCTTTGACAAGCAGAAAACTGACCAAAAGTAAAAAGTTTGCGCCCACGTCAACCTGCGCATCTTGCTCAGGCTGACGTGGGCTCAAACTTTGTTTGGTTTTTTTTTTTGTTTTGTTTTGTTTTTTGTTTTTTTGCTGATGCATTAAGCCCCTTTTTCACAGAGCATAGCTCAAATGTTTTTGGTTTACTTAGCAGCAAGAATCCTTAATGAATGCTCATTTTTTTTTTTTTACAGTGTATCAAAATGAAAGACTTCAAATATTCCAATTCAGACATTCTAAATTTATATGCAAAGTTTCTGAGCTCAACTCCCTGAGCCAGTATGGATAAAAGATTTACTACCATTACTTTTAACTCTTTACCAAACGACAAAATTTTAGACTAGTCCAAACTGAAGGCATTTGCAGACGACAAAATAGGTGTGACTTAGAAATTGAAAAATTTTTTGGGACGGGTAGAAAACATTGTGGGAAAAGGAGAAAATACTGGTTACCAGCATTTTCTCCTTTTCCCACAATGTTTTTAAAAGGCTTTCTCTTTGGGGTAAGTGAAAGTCTGGATTGTGTGGTAAAGGGTTAAAAAAAAAAAAAAAAAAAAAGACTAACCAACTAATTTCTTAAAGGCATTTTTCAGAGGACTTTTATGGAGGTCATCTACAGAAGCAATTGGAAGACTGTCTGGTTGGCGAGGTTTTCTCAAAACATCTTCAATATGTTTGACCCTCTCCGGTGACAGCTGAGATGGTTTATCAGTGGTAGGTGATTCCTGTAATAAACAAACACATGTCTGCATTACTGAAACTTTATTTTTTGGTGTGCAGGATTCACACCTACCCAAAATTATTAAAATTATACAAAGAAGGAACATATCAAGAAAAGGAAAATACTGTTTTTCATAAATACAGAAAACATAGCAGGAAAAGGACACATGCTTGTTACAAGCCACTGCTCCTTTTCCAACAATGTTTAATAAAGTTGTGGCATAAAAAGGAGAGTAAACTTTGCATTTCAATGCATTTGTCACTCAGGGAACACCAGAGGCATTGCATGGCTGTACCACTTTTCAAAAGTTGGCGGGAGCCCCATCACTGAAACAGTGGTGAATAGAGCAAAATGTAATTCAGATGTTTCTTTAGAAGTACATGGCTACTTGACTGCTTCACAAGATGTTAAGTTGAAACAGCTCTGAAAGCATCCTGTGCAGATGTATATCATCAAACATTGTACAAAGGTATGGTTGAGCCAAGATTCAAACTCAAAATTCCATGATTATAAGCCCTGCATATTAATGACTGAGCATGGAGGCAATATTTAACTCTTTACCAAACGACAAAATTTTAGACTGGTCCAAATTGAAAGCATTTGCAGACGACAAATTAAATGTGGCTCAAATTATGGAATTTGTGTCCGAAAGAGTAGAAAACATTGTGGGAAAACTAGAAAATGCTGGTTACCAGCATTTTCTCCTTTTCCCACAATGTTTTCAAAAGCCTTCTTTCTACAGGGTCATTAAAAGTCAGGATTGTGTGGTTGAGGGTTAAGCAAAAAAAAAAAAAAAAAGAAAAATTATGCAATAGGGTGCATCATACTAAAAGTGGTTATGTTGACAGTTTAAACCTTGGCTTTCTCATCCACCCTGTCTTGAAATTAAAACAACTAGCAAGAAAATAAGCTTTTCTACAGACAGACAATATCAATTTCCATTCATTCAGCTGTGTCATGATAAAAGATGAACATTAGGAACACATGCTTCAAACACTGTGCATCAAAAACAGGACAGGTATAGAAGAAAGGGATCTTACATTCACTCTATAATAACACGTGAGTCATGCTCTGACAAAAGGGGGTTTAATGGACCTCCGTAATACATTGCGGTAAGCATGTCATAACATAACTATGGATCCACTGAACCACTTTTGTCTAACAACTGACTGAATCCTCATGTAGAATGGTCCTTTGACAATCAGAAAATTTACAAATACAGTAGCAGTGAGTTTTGACCCATGTCAGCCTGCGCGGACTGTGGGTCAATACTTTTTGCAGATGTATTAACCCCTTACCACACAATCCCGAGTTTTAATGACCCTGAAAAAGAGGCCTTTTAAAAACATTGCTGGAAAAGAAGAAAATGCTGGTAACCAGCATTTTCTCCTTTTCCCACAATGTTTTCTATCCTATCATAGACAAATCTCCTGATTCAAAACACATTTAATATGTAGTCTGTAAATACTTTCAATTTGGTCAAGTCTATAATTTTGTTGTTTGGTAAAGAGTTAAGCCCCCTTTTGACTGAGCATAGCTTGTATACTTTTGCACATGAAAATGAATACACCTGATGGTTAGGACAACACACAATATTTACAAAAACTAGCAAAAACATTACAGAGCTATTGCCCTCCAAACGAGACAAACTTTTCTTCAAAAAAGTATGTTTATGCATGAATTTATCTCTGTATCTTATGAAAGGTAATTGTGATGTAAAGAAAAAGTACCTTCGGTTTTTTTTATTTTTCATACAAAAAGGCTCAAGATTTAAAAACCTCTACCACACAATCATGGGTTTTAACAACCCTAAAGAAGAAGCCTTTTGAAAACATTGTGGGAAAAGGAGAAAATGTTGGTAACCAGCATTTTCTCCTTTTCCCACAATGTTTTCTAACCTTCCCAAAACAAACTTCGATTTTTGAGTCACATTTATTTTGTCATCTGCAAATGCTTTCAATTTGGACTGGTAAAAAATTTTGTCGTTTGGTAAAGAGTTAAACTTAGGTCTGAGTTGAACTTAGGTCTGAGTTCCTTAGAATAACTAATGCTGGTTGTAATCAAAGTAAAGTCATCAAAGTATAGCAAATGAAAACAACTGATTATAAGTGCTGAATAAAGCTTTGAAGACAACATAGATCAAGATTAGACTAAACACAACAAGCAGTCTGATCTGAGGTCTTCACTGTCAGCTAATTTACCGGATACCGGTATTTTAATAAAAACAGCCTTGAATTTGCACTATGTGCATACTTTGCACTAACTTAAAATCTCCATTTTATTTCAATTAGCACTGTTGACACTTCTCTTTAACACTTTACAAAACTACAAAAATCATTTGCAGATGACTATTTAAATGTGGCTGGAATAAGGATTTTTCGCTGTAAAAGTTGAAAACATTGTGGGAAAATGTTTTCAAAAGCTTTCTTTCTTAGGGTTGTTAAAACTTGGGATTGTGTGGTAAAGAATTAATCTCTTGTATCAAACAAACACAGGTAAAAAAAAAAAAGGCAACTAAAAAAAGGTCCAAATTTGCAGCAACAAAGAAGGGTTTAACCCTTAAAGACTCTTTTACAACTATAGTTGCTTTTGCAGCCTGTGTACATCAAGATCAGACCACACAAAATTTGCAGCCTGATCTTAGATCTACACTATCCACTTTGTAAAGGCATTCTACCCTGATATTACATTTATCAGGGTCTTCTTTCTAAATTTACAATGTCTGTTCAGTTTATTTGGGGCTCTAAGGGTTGATATGAATCCTAAACTAGTTACTGGCCTCAGTCCATGCCTTGTGGACTAGTTGTCTTGTCTTTGACTGTTAAAAAGTTAACCGAAACTTAAATTGCTTTTTTGGACACTGTAGATTGTAGACTATGACCAGACATCACATATTATCCAAGTCTGATCTTGGATCTACAGTGACAAAGATTTTGTGACATAATTTGACCAAAATAGCATTAAAATTGTTGCAATCCTAGATACTTTTCACTACTGAAAATGGCATTTTCTTTTCACTTATTTTTCTTTTATCCCGATTTTTAGTGACACTGAAGAAGAATGTTTTCAAAAAACACTATGAGAAAAGGAGAAATGCTGGTAACCAATGTTTATAACCTTTAAAAGACAAATCTCAACATTTGAGCCATATCCGATTTGTCATCTGCAATTACTTTCATAATGGAGCTGTTTTGTTGTGTGGCAAGGAGTAAAAAGATGAATATGTGTGCAAATATTTCCGCAAATTGAGAAAAATTGAGCCTATTCTACTGCTAAGCAATTTTCACCGAGCATAAGGATTGACAAGTAGGAATATCTTGTTTTGACAAAAAAACTGAATACCTCCTGTTATTAAGTTGACAAATTGTTTTAGAGGTACCACAACAATTGGTCCTCTAATGGATAAGTTTAGTGACATTTTGAGGTTAGGCGACAAAATTCAAGTAAATCAGACACTCTGAATTGGATATTCCGGTCAATAACTCTTGGCACTTTCCATAAAAAATTACCAGCTTATCCAATTTTCTTGAAATGTTTTTTGTAAATAATCTGCTGTAACATGCAAAACGTTGTCTGCAGACGGTATTTAACAAGTTGATTGACATTCTAAGGGTTAATCCTTCCCAAAACAATCCATGTTTTTGACAAACAAAAGAAAACGGCTTTTCAAAACTTTGTGAGAAAAAGACTGAATGCTGGTTGAATTTCTCTTTTTCAAACAATTTTTGTTTCCCTTTCAGACAAATACCATCTGATATTTTATTCTCTTGCCTTCAAATGCTATATAAATGGACAAGTCTAAAGTTTTGTTGTCTGGTAAGAGTTTCAAAAAAAATTTGTGACAGAAAAGAAAACACAAAATACACAATAGAGACATGTGATGGAAGACAAAGATAACACAAGGTATGAGGCTAACAATGTTTCCTACAGGGAGGATAAGTGCCCTAGAAATTCATAACCATAAGGGTAGCCCATTACCACCCACGCTTTTGTCCATGGACTTGAAAGCTTTCACAATCAATGTGAGAATAGGGGAAATTACTTGTAATAACCCTTTCCCAAACAAGCCCTGGTTTTCACGTGTCTGCAGTACAAGTCTTTTGAAAACACTGTGGGAAAAGGAGAAACTGCTCGTAACGAGCAATTTCTCCTTTTCCCACAGTGTTTTCTACCCTTTTTGAGAACTTTCTGCCATTTTCATCAAATTTAAGATTGTCGTCTGCAAACTCTTTCAATTTGGACCAGTCTAAAATTTATCATTTGGCAAAGGGATAAATAACTACCCCTTTTTTCCCATTTTAAGGTTTTCTATACAGCTATAGAAGGTTTTTTTTTCTTTCCTCCAAATGCTTTTCCTCTGTATCACATGTGATAAGTAATGGGTATTTGTATGATAAGCCTGTGTGATAATGGGTTGAAGTAGAGCTGGAGGGTGTTAGGTCACTCAACGTCTCTGTTTACTTACAGCATATAATCTACCATCCACCTATAGAGGAATATAATGTTGAATCAAATCTTTCTTCAAAATATAGTAACAGAAAAGTCATACAAACTTTACAGGAAACGAAGACAAGGGGCTCACTATGACAAACTAAATATTCCTAAATATTTGACTTTTGTTCTTAAATGGCTATCTTGTCTTTGAAAATCATCAGTATTGCGTGTGTGTTTTTTTTCCCAATAGTTTCTTTTTATGTAAATAGCAAGCCTGTCATTGAAAAACCTAATATTGTAAATTTTGTGGAGAATGACGAGGAAGACAATGTCATGTACTATAAGAAAACTTATCTCCTTTAGGCAATTCTTTATGGCCCTGAGAAAGGCTATTAAAACTGTCCAAACAGAAAAGAAGAAACTGCTAGTAACCACCATTTCCTCTAGGTAAGCAGTATTTTTTCTTAGTAACCAACATTTATTTCAACATTAAATACTTTCTACATCCCTATCACTTGAGCCACATTCTTTAAAAGAATTAATTGACTGAAACTATAGTTCTACTGGAAATGAAAGAGAATTCCCGATCATCATTGACAAGTAGCTGGTGGCAGAATCTGGTGTAAATGCAAGATTAACCCGTTACCATACAATCCCAAATTTTATCGATCCTGATAAAGGAGGCTTTTGAAAAAATTGTGGGAAAGTGAGAAAATGCTCGCAAGCAGCAATTTCTCTTTTAGCCAAAATATTTTCTACCCTTTCAAAGACATCTTCTATTTCTTTGTCACATTTGTCTTCTGCTTGTACTATGAATTTAAACGAGTCCAAAATTCTGTTGTCTAGTATAGAGATAGCAGGTATCATTCAGTCTGATACTAATCAACACCATTATACAAAAGCTATCTTGTTGCCCATGGCAATGAGAGGGTGGTGTAACATTACTACATCTGAAAAAACCAAATAACTTTCAAAAGAAAACTAAATAAAGCAAAACATTATTCTGTGACAATAGCAAAATGACTACAGATTCAAATTATATATGATTATAAATGCAAGCATGCACAATATAGCATGAAATTACTTAATGTGAAACCATCTAAACTTTAAATTCAAAATGTAACTGCAAAAAAGAAGTCATTAGTTAGTAACTAGCACACTACAGTCATATAATTCATTATACTAATATATGCATGCAAAGCTTGGGGGAACAGGTCAAACTGACACACAAAAATAAAAGCAAACAAAAGGCCCACAAATTTACTACTGTTTTCTCTTCAACTGGGCTTGCATAATTCATAAAAGTCTCTACCTGACACAGAGGATACAAAGAGAAAGATATATTGGTGTTTTTAACTCTTTATCAATCAACTAAATTAACTGATTGTTAATTAATTAATTAACTGGACCAAATTGAAAGCAGTGGTATCAATGAGGTATTTACGTGTGAATGACATATTTCAACATGCGGCAGGCTGCATTTGATACAATTTTATCAAGAGACCAAATGGCTTGCAATGAGAGATTTCTCTTTATGTCAAAATTCTTGGACATGCTTTGAAGTACAAGACATACATATTGATAATCCTTATCCCTTTACCACACAATCCCGACTTTTAACAACCCTGAGCAAAAAGCGTTTGGAAAACATTGTGGGAAAAGGAGGAAATGCTGGTAACCAGCATTTTCTCCTTTTCCCACAATGTTTTCTACCCTATCAAAGACAAATTTCATCATTTGAGCCACATTCAATTTTTCGTCTGCAAATGCTTTCAATTTGGACAAGTCTAAAATTTTGTCGTTTGGTAAAAGGTTATTTTATATGGAATAATTTGTTGCCTGCTACACTTTGTTTCTGGAGATGATGAGCTTGTGTTGTTTTTAACCCTTTACCACATGACAAAATTTCATCCTGGTGCAATTTGAGAGCATTTGCAGACAACACTTTCAATGTGGCTCAAATGGTGCAATATTTCTTTGATAGGGCAGAAAACATTGTGGGAAAAGGAGAAAATGCTGGTTACCAGCATTTTCTCCTTTTCCCACAATGTTTTCAAAAGGTTTCTTTCCCAAGGTTGTTAAAAGTGGCATGGTGGGTACCAAATTAATATGCCATAAAACAGCCAGACAACTATTCTTTCAGAACTGCATTTTCACAGGTGAAAACAAAGTAAGATTTTCAAACCAGCTTAATTCCTCTTTTATTGCCAAAAAACTATTTCTGAATAAATACTTTTAATAAAAAAACAATGGGCTTGCAAGTTTTAATGATTTTCAACCTATTTCCCCTTCCAGATACACACCACTACAAAATAGCCCCCATTTCCTATATCTTGAAGCGTTGGAGGGAAAGTCTTGTCTCTAAAAATGTCTTGGGACTCTTTTTGTCGAAGTTTTCACTACCCTTTACCAAATGACAAAATTTGAGACCTGTCCAAATTGAAAGCATTTGTAGACAGCAATTTGAATGTGATTCAAACAATGCATTTTTTTTTTTTTAAATAGGGTAGAAGACATTGTGGGAATAGGTGACAATGCTGGTTATCAGCATTTCTCCTTTTCCCACAATGTTTTCAAAAGGCTTCTTCCTATGGGTTGTTTAAAGTCGGCATTGTGTGGTAAAGGGTTAACCATACCAAAAAGATTGCTTCTCATTTAAGAACTCATTTATTAAGAACGCATATGCACTATCACATATCCTTTTTTGAAGTGTTTCGAATCTTGACACAGAGGATACAAAGAGAAAGATACATTGGTGTTTCTAACTCTTTATCAATCAACTAAATTAACTGATTATTAATTAGTTAATTAACTGGACCAAATTGAAAGCATTTGAAGATTGAAAAATTCAGTATAGCTCAAAGGATGATTTTTGTCCTTGAAAGTGAAGAAAATATTGTGGGAAAACGAGAAAATGCTGGTTACCAGCATTTTCTCATTTTCCCAAAATGTTTTCAAAATTAATGCCTTCTTCTTTAGAGTCGTTAAAACATGGGATGTTTGACAAAAGGTTACTCTACATGGTAGTGTTATGTAGCCCAGTTGAGGGGAATACTGAAAATGTTAGGGGAACACACCAGGTCTGAGAAAGATTCCTGTTTTGCCAAGGGTGCCGGTGACTCTTTGGGCGGCCTTTTTCTGTGACCTCCTCTTGGGATAAATATGGTGTTTTGGGGAGCCCTGCCATCAACTACCTGTTAATATTTTGTATATCTGTATTATACAAAACATAATATATGGCTCACTTTATTTCACATATTCAAGTTTCAAAGGCAAATCTTCAACTATTACTGAGATATATCACACACTGCTGACACATGGATATCAGTTGCTACGCTTCTCAAGTTAAGCCTGGGTTATTATTCTCATACTATTCAAATTACTGTTTCAAAAAATCCCAAATTCCAAGACAATACATCTGTCTGGCTAAGACGCTCTCCCTCAGCAAATCAAATGGCTTTTCTTGGTATCTAGAATAAGATTAAAATTTCCAACAGCGGATGATTTTAGCAGCTAGGAGCTGAAGGACATTTACTACAATTGTTAAGACTATGGACCTTCAGGACTTAGCCCTTAGCTACATACTAGTGTAGAGCCATGCCATTCTTAGCATCTGTATTAATAAGAAAAATCACTGTCTCTGACTGCTTGGGATTTTTCTGTATATCACCACAATGACTACAGAGTATGATGTGCTACCATTTCTACAATGCTTTTTCTGTGTGTTGGCTATAAGCAAAGGTCTATAACAATTGGAATTGTACCCATTTCTTAAGGCTACTATTTTTTGGACTTGTCTTGCTTCTGACCACCAGAGCTTGTTGTGGCGTCAAGAATGTCTTAAATAGCCTGGATGCTACTTGGTTAAAAATGCCTTCATTTCCAGCAATGTTTTCCAGAATTATCAAAATGATTTTTGAAGCAAAATGTGCACTTTTATGAAGCTACATAAATAATTTTGGTATTTTGTAAACCCAGATAGTGCACTTTTTAAGACGTTTCTAGGCTAGAATACTTCACTATACATCAGGCAGGGAGGGCTTAGATCAGAATTTTGTGTTCTGTCCAGTTCTATCTTGATCTGAACTGTCTAAAAGCACCTAGAGAAGTGGCTAATAGATTGATTTCTGACTGCAAAGAAAATTTACACTGTAGGATGATTGGCAACCTAAGGTTTCAGAAGGAATATTTTGGTACATATAATGCAAAGACTACTTGCAGACAACTTTTCAACATTGCAGTCTCAGAAAGCTTGCAACGAGCAAATTCTGCTTGCACATTTTTTTTTAATGCATACACATATTATACATTTCTTCATGTTGAGGGAGTCAACCAGCTTGTAAAAAATAAATGAAAAGTTTCTGAGGAGAGGTGAAGAAATGGTTAGATTTTTTGTGTAAAGAAACAAATAATAGTGGGGGAATATAGTACAAGCATTCAAGGTACATGCCAGAATTGAACAAAAAATGTATTAACCCTGAGAGTACCTTCCAAAACTTTAGTTAACTTTAAGGACTGCATAATTCTAAGGTCAGACTGCACATTCTGTGCAGTCTGATCTTTAATCTTTATAAAAATTCTGGACAAAAGTTGCCTTGAAATTGCAAGTACTTGGGTCTTATTTCTAGACTGAAAATGTCTAGTTTATTCAGTGCTCTCAGGGTTAAGAAGTAAATTCACTTAGTATACAAATATCTCAAAAGATCGGAGAGCCATTCTTGTTAAATATGGCTCACCCAAATCTGATATCATACACCATGGCTTATATGTTGCAAGTGATTCTGTACAGTAAACTTTGAACTTGGAGGGAGGCCCAAAGAAAAAGGGGGTGGGGAGTTTATCAGACTCTGATTACACTAGTTCTTCGTAAAGCTGGTACCAAAAAAGCGTATGATCCTGCAAGTCTGAGGCAAAGAGCTTTTGAACACAATGTTGGAAAGGAAGTAAATGCTGGTGATCAGCAATTTCTCCTATCCCAACAATGTTTTCTACTCTTCAAAGACAAGTCCAATTGCTTGAGTCACTTTAGTCATCAACATATTTCTTTTAAGTCTAAACTTAAAATGTCTGTAAAAACAGTAAACCTATGTCATGGGTAATCTACAATACACAATTCCAATAAACATCCACAACTCTGGTTTTCATAAAAAATATAGAGTGTATCTCTGTGAAATACTCTTTTTGTTTGTATTTCTGCCTAGGAACAAAATCCCCGAGGTTGCTTCGCTGCTTTTACAGACAGCATAGCTTGCTGCAGAACATATAAAGAAATCATTGTAGAAAATGCTTAAACCACTTGTGATGGGCAAATTCTTCTTCTACTACAATGTTTTCACATGCTTTAGTCTACTATACTACAGTTATGTTCCATAATTTACAAGGTTAGTTCCAAAGTCATCCGCAGCACTATTTGTTCTGGCAGATAATAAGAAAATGAATGCTCTTGGTAGGTTGAAACATACTGTTACAGAATTAGTTAACTCTTTACCAGATGACAAAACTTTCACCCTTTATCACACAGTCCCCAGTTTTAATGACCCTGTAGAAGCAAGCTTTTGAAAGCATTGTGGAAAAAGGAGAAAATGCTGGTAAACAGCATTTTTTCCATTTCCCACAGTGTTTTCTACCCTTCCAAAAACAAATTTCGATTGTTGAGCCATATTTATTTTGTTGTCTGCAAATGCTTCCAAATTGGACAAGTCTAAATTTTTTTTGTTGGGTAAAGGATTAAATTCATCCACTTTGAAAACATTTGCAGACAAATTTAACATAGCTCAAATACTTAGATTGTCTTTAATAAGGTAAAACATAATGCTGGAACAGCAAAAAATGCTGGTTACCAGCATTTCCTCCTTTTCCACAAGATGTTTCCAGAAGTCCTCTTACTCAGGGTCATTAACCCTTTCCAAAACAACACAATTTGGACTGGTCCAAATTGAAAGAGTTTGCAGATGACAATTTTAAATTTGATGAAAACGGCAGAAAGTTATCAAAAAGTGCAGAAAACACTCGTTACGAGCAATTTCTCCTTTTCCCCACAGTGTTTTCAAAAGACTTGTACTGCAGACATGTGAAAACCAGGGCTTGTTTGGGAAAGGGTTAAAACATCTGTTGTCTGGTTTGGGTTAACTCTTTACCACACAACAAAATTTTAGATTTGTCAAAATTCAAAACAGTTGCAGACCAAACATAAAAGGTGGCTCAAATAATGGAGCTTACCTTTGATTGATTAGAAAACATTGTGGGAAAGGGAGAAAATGCTGGTAATCAGCACTCTCCTTCTATCACAATGTTTTTAAAGATGTTTCTTTCTGAGGGTCGTTAAAACTCTGGATTGTGTTGTAAAAGGTTCAATGAATTAATTTCAAAGGCCATCTGAGATTGAACAAGTAATAGCCTGCCTCCCCTAGCATCAACAAGTTATCCACCATCTTGATTAGTGAGGATGCATTCCTGCATAAGAGCATTGTTAACAAGTACTACTTACGTCATCTCCTTGACGGCCCTCTGGAGACTGAAATACTTTGGTTAAATTCTGTACTCTGTAATCAAAATAATGATTTGAATTAGGAATAAAATCATGCTGCTTGTCAATTCTTTGCTTTTACCCTTTAACACACAATCCTGATTTTTAACGACCTTATGGAAGAACCCTCTTGAAAACATTGTGGGAAAAGGAGAAACTGCTGGTAACCAGCAGTTTTCCTTTTCCCACAATGTTTTTTAGCCTATCATTGTGGGAAAAGGAGAAACTGCTGGTAACCAGCAGTTTTCCTTTTCCCACAATGTTTTTTAGCCTATCAAGGACAAGTTCTGCAATTTGAATTACATTTAAATTGTAGTCTGCAAATGCTTTGACTTTGGACAAGTCTAAAATTTTGCTATTTGGTAAAGAGTCAAGTAAGTAAGCCATTCTTGATTTGCCCTAGGTAAGTAAGCCATTCTTAATCTCTTCTCAGTATCAAGCATTTAAAAACATTGTGATAACTGCAGAAATAAGTCAAAAACAAAAGCAGTTTTCTCCATTTGTAAAACTGTTTGCCTTGATAAATATTTTGTTTTCTCCGTTTTCCTATGTGTTCTACATACACTCAGTTTTCAGACAAAATGAATCCATATTATATGACAACCTGCTTGGTATAATACATGACAAAGATGCATCAAACACCCTTTTTCAAGAGTACCACTCATGTAGATGTATTTATGTATCAAAATTTAATTTATATTAATTTATGCACTTTTTCAACAATGTTTTTCCAAGCTATCTGCTGCAAAGTGTACAAGGAGGAAAGGAAATATGGGAAGCATGGTTTATAAACAAGAACATGAGGTGCCAATGATTGACTGCAGTGGCTTTTTTATTGAAAAAATTATTTTTCTAAAAAAACTTTAAGAAAAAAAAAAAAGGCCATATCTTTGTACGAAGAAGAAAACAAGTGCACTGCATGTGGGTATCAACGCCTGGCTGCAGGTGCTTGAGTTTAACCCTTTACCACACGATCCCGACTTTTAACGACCCTGAGGAAGAAGCCTTTTGAAAACATTGTTGGAAAAGGAGAAAATGCTGGTAACCAGCATTTTCTCCTTTTCCCACAATGTTTTCTACCCTACCAAAGACAACTTTCATCATTTGAGCCACATTTAAATTGTCATCTGCAAATGCTTTGAATTTGGACAAGTCTACATTTTTGTCGTTTGGTAAAGAGGTAAGTGAAATTTCTAAAATACTTTGATGGTAACCAGCCCTTGTTGTATGGGTTCCCCTTTTGATAGTTGACAACTTATCAAAGTTTGAAGTAAATATCTTCAGTAATAACAGAGAAATTGTAAAATGTCAAAGTTTTTACACATCAACAATGCAGATGACCACAGGGCTACGGTGATAACTTGATGTTTTCTTTAACTCTTTACCACACGACAAAATTTAAGACTCGTCCAGATTGAAAGCTATTGCAGACAACAAAATAAATGTTCCTCAAAGTCTGGAACTGAAATTTGAAAGGTTAGAAAACATTGTGGGAAATGGAGAAAGTGCTGGTTACCAGCATTTTCTCCTTTTCCCACAATGTTTTCAAAAGGCTTCTTCCTCAGGGTCGTTAAAAGTCGGGATTGTGTGGTAAAGGGTTAAAAACAGCAGAGCCAAAAATATTGGTTGGTAGAATGTTCTCCTTTTTCCAAGAATTGCTAATTAGCAGAGAATTTTCTCCTTTACAATGATGTTTCCTAACAACTTCTTCCTATAGGTCATACAAGCATTGGGAATATATGGTACGGGCTAAAATTCTGAGGATAAAAATCGTAATACCTTGAGGACTGTTTAGCTTGTGACAGGAACTCGTCTTTCTGTACTGGTAATCCATCTATGACAATATCTGGACCGACTGAGGTGGGTGTAGGAGGGGGAGAGCTGACAGAATCACCATGACTTTTTGCCTCAGACAGCGTGTCTGATTCTGAATCACCTAAGATGCCACTACTCCTGGAAATATATATGAGCTTATATTTTTTCATACTTAACCCTTTCCCAGACGACAAATTTTGGACTGGTCCAACTTGGAAGAGTTCGCAGACGACAATTTTAGATTTGATGAAAATGGCAGAAAGGTCTCAAAAAGGGTAGAAAACACTGTTCGAAAAGGAGAAATTGCTCGTTATGAGCAATTTCTCCTTTTCCCACAGTGTTTTCAAAAGACTTGTACTGCATACACGTGAAAACCAGGGCTTGTTTGGGAAAGGGTTAATCCTTTACCAAACAATCCCATGTTTTAACTACCCTGAAGAAGAAAACCTTTTCAAAATATTGTGGGAAAAGGAGAAAATGCTGGTAACCAGCATTTTCTCCTTTTCCCACAATGTTTTCTACCCTATCACAAATTCCATCATTTGACCTAAATTTAAGATTTCGTCTGCAAATACTTTCAATTTGAACAAGTCTATATATTTGTTGTGTGGTAAAGAGTAAACCTGTACATTGCTATGTCACTGAAACTGACATTCTTTCTCCAATAACTCTTTTCCATCTATCCTGATTTTTTCAAACAATGAGATAGAACGCTTTTGAAAAAATTGTGGGAAAAGGGGAAAATGATGATACCCAGCATTTTCTCTCTCTTCCATAATATTTTCTGTCCTAAGACAAATCCCATCATTTAAGCCACATTATATTTGTCACCTACAAAATGCTTTCAATATGAACAGGTATAAAATTTTTGTCTGCTGGTAAGAAGTTAAACTCGAAATACAATAAATAAAATTCTGATAGCTAGTGAGTTCAACGACTATACCTTTGATGGTCATAGGTTAAAACCTTAGTCATAGCAAATATTTTTTGTTGTATTTTGTGGGTTTATTTTCCCACAAGACTAAAATGTCACATGTTGAAAATTTTTCATGAATAAATGAAAAACTGTTTCGGTCAAGTCTACTTTTCTACTAAAAGATGTGTAAAAACAAATGAGCCATGTTCTGTAAAAAGGGGGCTTAATGCATCTGCAAAAAGTATCAATCCATCTAAGCCTGCGCAGTCCACGTACGCTGACACGAGTCCATATTTTTTGCTTTTGGTCAATTTTCTCCATGTCCAAGGATCTCTCTTCCTCCAAATTTAGTTAACGTGTCTGCAGTACAAGTCTTTTGAAAACACTGTGGGAAAAGGAGAAATTGCTCGTAACGAGCAATTTCTCCTTTTCCCACAGTGTTTTCAACCCTTTCTGAGACCTTTCTGCCATTCACATCAAATTTAAAATTGTCGTCTGCAAACTCTTTCAATTTGGACCAGTCCAAAATTTGTCGTTTGGGAAAGGGTTAATCATTAGACTAAATAGATTTTATGGGTCAGTAGTTATATCATAACTTGCTTGGTATAATGCATGATGGAGATGCATTGAATCCCCTTTTTCCTGAGCATAGCTCAAATGAATCAGCTTCATTCAAGTATGTATTCAAAGTGTACTACACACTCTTCAGAATCCCGTCTAAAGTATCGTATATCGAGTTCATCTGCACTTGTATCTTTGATGAGAACACCTTCGTCACTCGCTGACGAGTGCATGTCATCTGACTGCCTTAGAGCATCCTGTTCCAACAAACGCTTGACATGAGCCTCATCACGGAGTTTGCGGTACCTGAAAAATCAATAAAGCAAAAGCATTAAAAAGAAAATGTGGCAAGAGGAGCAATCCCTCTTTCCAAAAATGTTTTCAAAACAAATACTGTATGCTGCAAGAAGATACAACAAGAGTTGGTACCAATGCTTGGATGCAGCCCCATTTTTGGTAAAAATACTGTGTTGTTAAAAAAAAAAGCAGCAAAACAATCTCAAAAATGCACTGAGAGCTACCTGCTTCTCCGATATGGGTTCCCTTTTTTTTGAGTATTTGTTTGTATTGGAGTTTAGTTTTATTCCGTTTTAACAGCTTAGGTCATATAACAGCGGTCAGTGTACCTACTCATGTGTTTCCTGGCTTTCTAACACAAGTACCGACACAACTTTTTCCAAGCCACTGACGACTTTTTTCACACCCATTAGAGGTGAGAGGCAAAAAAAGGCTGGAAAGAAAGTTTGCCTCTACCGGGTACTGAGAAAATTTCAAAGTTTTCCCAACAAAATACCTCAATATTTCCTACAAAAATAGCCAATCTAACAATCTGAAAGGGGTTAACTCTTTACAAAACGACAAAATTTTAGACTTGTCCAAATTGAAAGCATTTGCAGATGATAAATGTGACTCAAAAAGTGAAATTTGTTTTGGGAAGGTTAGAAAACATTGTGGGAAAAGGAGAAAATGCTTTTTCTTCAGGGTCGTTCAAACCTGTGATTGTGTGGTAAAGGGTTAAAAAGATAAGCACACTCAACCACAAATTATGTCTCATTTTTTTTTTTCAAAATAAAAAAACAACTAACTATACTTATGATTTTAACCCTTAGAGCTCTGAATAAACCCAACACACATTTTCAATTTAGAACTTAGACCCAATGGTGGCTTTTGTGTATAGAGTTTCATCAAAACGGACAGTGTAGATCAAATATCAGACTGCATGTTTTGCGCGGTCTGATCTTGATCTACAGTTGCAACAAAGGCAACTATAGCTGTGAAAGGCACTTGAACCCTTAACCACACAATCCCGACTTTTAACAACCATGAGGAAGAAACCTTTTAAAAACATTGTGGGAAAAGGAGAAAATGCTGGTAACCAGCATTTTTTCCTCTTCCCACAATGTTTTCTACTCAACCAAAAAGAAATTGCATTTTTTTAGTAAAATTTATTTTTGTCATCTGCTAATGCTTTCCACTTGGACCAGTCTAAAATTTTGTCGTTTGGTAAAGAGTTAAGGGTTTACTGATGATTTTACACAACATTCGTGATATTGATTGTGGTCCTGTCTAAAAAGACCTACTTTGCTGCATTTATTCATTGTGTAAAAAAGACCCAAATGTGAAAAGTACAAAGCCCTTTTGGCCTGAAGATTCAACAAATTGTGTAAGTGTTGATCAGTTTACACAAATCTTAATTCCAAGAATACCTGCCAGAATATCATGGTGGATTAAGACCTGACTGTAGAGATCTCGATCTACACTGAAAAAGCAGCTTTTGTTCCCTTACATGCTATGTCAAGTTTGACCATTACCTTACATGCTATTTTCAAACATTAGAGCACCAAATACAATCAATGGATACACAATCATAGTCTAGAGATGAGACTAAAATAATTGCAATTTAAAGGCTGCTTTTGTCCAGGGTGTCTAAACAAAGTGGACTGTGTAGGAAGAAGATTAGACTGCACATTTTGTGCAATCCAATCTTCTACCTAGCCTGACCGCAAAGGCAACCATAAGTGTGAAAGGCACTCAGAGGGTTTAGACATTATCAGTAACTAGTGACACTAAGAAGAAAATACTACAAGATAAGGAAGAAATAATTTGTGAGTGATACTGAAAATATTTAGGCAGAAAAAAAAGCCATTAGTAGTTACAGCCAACTGCGCGGTTTTTATCCTCAGTGTTTTTCACTCTTTCAGCAGAACATATATAAAGTGTTGACTACATAAAATACAATCCGCTAGAACTGAGAGGTTTTCCTCTTATAGGCTTGACTAAACAGGGAGGTATAGGTCCAAGATCAGACTGCATGTTTTATGCAGTCTGATCATGAGCTATGCAACTGGCAAAAGCCCTGTTTTAGCTTATAGGGCTGAAAGCGGCAACTGCTAAAAAGACCAAGATTTTTAACTTGTATGACACAAATTGAGTACAGCAAAAAGAAAAAAAAAAGTTTTCCATGTTTAAATAATTACGTTTGCCTCCTTTTTGCATGAATCCCGTTAGTTACAGTACAACGCTAAAGACCTATCTAAATCGAATACAAAATATGTTGATACAATCCCAAAAACCAGGGTTTTACAAGTATGTGCCTAAACATAACATATATTTACTAATAAACACATGTATTTCTACCTAACAACAGTATCACTTTCACACTATAACTAGAACTACATTAAATTGACTTAATTAACTCTTTACCTCACAACAAAAATGTAGACTTGTCCAAATTGAAAGCATTTGCAGACGACAATTTCAATGTGGTAAAAATGATGGAATTTGACTATGATCTGGAAGAAAACATTGTGGGAAAAGGAGAAAATAATGGATACCAGCATTTTCTCCTTTTCCCACAATGTTTTCAAAAGGCTTTTTCCTCAGGGTCGTTAAAAGTCGGGATTGTATGGTAAAGGGTTAAAGCTTTGACAGACAGATACTCAAACGAAACTTTTAAACCTTTACCACACAATCCCAACTTTTAACCGCCCGCAATTTTTTCTTCTCTTTCCAAAATATTATTAATTTTTCAGTTGCATTCATTTTGTCGTCTGCAAATGCTTTCAATGTGGTGTAATCTAAAATTTTGTCATTTGGTAAAGAGTTAAAGATGGCAGTTCCAATTTAATGATCGACAGTAACAGCCTCAAAGGTAGCCCATGTAATGCTACCCTTTCTTGCTCTAATTTTCATGAAATCTGAATGAAATTGAAAAGAAACTGTTGACAGAGTCTGTTCCAGAGGCTTTATAATACTGAACTGTTTACCACACAATTCCGACTTTTGACGACTCTGAGAAAGAAGCCTTTTGAAAACATTGTGGGAAAAGGAGAAAATGCTGGTAATCAGCATTTTCTCCTTTTCCCACAATGTTTTCTTCCCTTCTCAAAACAAATTTCAATTTTTCAGTCACATTTATTTTGTCATCTGCAACTGCTTTCAATTTTGACTTGTTCAAAATTTTGTCGTTTGGTAAAGAGTCAAATCCTCAGCTGACTAGATTCCACTTAAGACACAACCTAAAATTTCTCACTGCATGCCTGACACAACCTAAAATTTATCACTGCATGGCTGTTGACTATTATTACTTATTACTTGACTGACTTCGATTAATATCAGGAGGAAAGTATGACATAAGTGTGATCGACATGATGTGTGGTAGACACCAGTTAATGCCCCAAAAAAAGTCCACCTTTGAGGGCAGATAACTTTACGAAATCTTCAAGGGCAGATAACTATTATTCTTCACAAAAAAAGTCTCTAAGTCACGTCTTACACAACAACCATTCTGTAGATTTACTTCACAAAAAATTAAGGAAATCTGTGAAAAGATGTTTTTCGACCATGTTTGGTGTACTTAAAATTTTACATGCAGACAGATGACCAACCACAAGACCAATGGATCATTTCAATTGGCTATTCCAGTTTTCTACAAACTCATTTTGCAGAGGTATTAACCCTTTACCACACAACCCTGACTTTTCACGACCCTGAGAGAAAATGCCTTCTGAAAACATGGTGGAGAAAGGAGAAAATGCTGGTAACCAGCATTTTCTCCTTTTCCCACAATGTTTTCTACCCTTCCCAAATCAAATTTAAATTTTTTAGCCAAATTTGATTTGTCATCTGCAGATGTTTCCAATTTAGATCAGTAAAATTTTGTCATTTAGTAAAGAGTTACCAATTTACAAAACAATAAAATACTGGACTTGTCTAAATTGAAAGCATATGCAGAGCACACTTTAAATGTGACACACATATGCTGGAAATTGTCTTAGATATGGTTGAAAACATTGTGGGATAAAGAGAAAATGGTGGCAACCAGCATTTTCTCCTTTTTCTACTATGTTTTCAGATGGCATTTCTTAAGGATCGTGAAAAGTCAGGATTGTGTGGTAAAGGGTTAATACCTCTGCAGAATGAGTTTGTAGAAAACTGGAATAGCCAATTAATGTTTTCCAAAGGCTTCTTCCTCAGGGCTGTTAATACATGGGTTTATTTGGTAAAAGGTTGATACAATTTTTCTCAAATTTTCACAATCAAAACACAAACAAACAGTACCAAGATAACAAGGTATGACTCTTTCCTAACATACTGCAGGAGAAAATGTGTCTAGATTTAAATGTTAAAGAATGGAATCTTGCAAAATCATACATTTCTACCCATACAATCATAACCAAGATCTTTTTCAAATACAGTTAGAAAACTATAGACATGACAGACAGAGAAATTGCTTAAAACATCCTCAGAAATTCAGAATAGACAATTTCTTTTTTTATATCCCTGTGAGCTAAAACATCATCTGTCAAAGTTCTGCCATTTTGTATAGATAGTCTCAACAGTTAAATGGCCATAAAACTGCGATCAAGGTGATTAACCCTTTACCAATGGACAAAATTTTAGACTTGTCCAAATTGAGAGCAGTTGCCGAAGACAAATAATTCATGACTCAGCCAACAAGATTTGTCTTTGAAAGGATAGAAAACATCTTGGGAAAAGGAAAAATGCTGGTGACCAGCATTTTCTCCTTTTCCCTCCATGTTTTTAACAGCCTTTTTCCTCAAAGCCATTATACTTTGGATTATTTGATAAATGGTTAATTAGTGACTTGTTACAAGCCCACATCAGCTGTTATCTAACTCTCAGGAGAGCCAATCACAACTTAATTTGAACAAAAGTTACAGTTCTTTCAAAAACAGAGTTAGAAAACATCAGACTTCCCCAAAACATACACTCCGATCTTGGATCTAAACTTAGCAAAAATTTAACCCTTAAAGCGCTTTTCACTACAATAATTGCCTTTGCAGTAAGTGTATATCAAGATCACACAGCACAAAACTTGCAGTCTGATCTTTGAAGATCAGACTGCTCAAAACCTGAAGTCTGACCTTTGACCTACACTGTCTGCTTTCCTGAAACACTGCAGAAAAAAGCAACCACAAAATTGCAATTATCTTGACCTTATTCGAAACTGAAAATGTCAAAAAATTGGGTTTGTTCAGCACTTTAAGGGTTAATAAGATATTTTTACCTACTTAACCTTCAAATTGTGACATTTATTTTCACTAATGACTGAATGTCCAGTTAATTCACTTGACATTCCAAGGGTTTATCCTGAATCCTTTATCAAATAATCCTATGTTTTAACTACTCCTAGGAAAAGACTTCAGAAAAAATTGTGGAAAAGGCTAAGAGGGAAAAATGATGGTATCAAGCATATTCCCCATTTCCAACTACGTTTTCTTCTCTTTCTGTGACGAATCCCTTGACTTTAATAAACTTAACCCTTTACCACACAGTACCGACTTTTAATGACCCTGAGAAAGAAGCCTTTTGAAAATATTGTGGGAAAAGGAGAAAATGCTGGTAACCAGCATTTTCTCCTTTTCCCACAATGATTTCTACCATTCCCAAAACAAATTTTCCATTTTTCAGTCACATTTATTTTGTCGTCTGCAACTGCTTTTAATTTGAACTAATCTAAAATTTTGTCGTTTGGTAAAGAGTTAAGCTGCACATGCTTTCAGTTTGGACAAGTTGTTGTCTGGTTAGAGTTTGAACCTTTTCGCTGAGCCCCGGTAGCTCAGTCAGTAGCATGCAGGACTTGAGAACAGTAGGTCGCTGGTTCAATCCCCTGCTCGGCCAACTTCTTTCCGAGGATTGATGATAGTCATTGCGACAGGATTCATTCCTCTCTCAACGCTGACCATTGTTTCGAAACTGGTTATGTGGAAAAGCAGCCAATGGCTTAGAAGGAATATTGTGCGTAGTACTGGTAATAAAAACTCCAAGAAAGCATGGATAGGTGCACTAGCCACCACGATATAACTGAAATAATGTTGAAAACAGTGTTTAACTCCAATCAATCAATCAATAGAACCTTTTCAAAGCTGTAAAGGAATATTTTGGATTTCTTTCAAAAGTTTGTCCTTTTTGCAGTTTTTTAAAAGCGAAAAAAAAAAGAGTACTGAGTTTATCATGTTTACTTCATAATATGGGAGACTGTGAATATTTCATACATAAGTTGGCTGATCAGAATGATGATTAAGCTAGTGTATAAAAACATACCGTCTTCTAGCTACAGGTCTTTGTGATAAGGAAGCAAAAATAGAAAGGACAGCATCAGTTATCTACTTATAACCTGTTTACTCTTTACAACAGCATAAATTCTAGACTTGTCCATATTCAAGGCATTTGCAGACAACTACTGAAATGTGACTAACTGATGAGATATAAATATTATTCAACTCTATACTAAACAACAAAATTTTAGACTTGTCCAATTTGAACACATTTGCAGACGACAAAATAAATGCGAGTCAAAAATTAAAATTTGTTTTTGGAAGGGTAGAAAACATTGTGGGAAAATGAGAAAATGCTGGTTACCAGCATTTTCTCCTTTTCTCACAATGTTTTTAAAACGGTTCTCTTTTAGGATCGTTAAAAACTTGGGATTGTGTGGTAAAGGGTTCAATGAGAAGAAAGTATATTTGGAAAAGAGAAGAATGCGGGTTACCATCATTTTCTCCTTTTCCTGTCACAATGTTTTTCATAAGCAATACTCAGTAAAAGTTCTTAACACAGAATTGCTTTGTAAAGGATAAATATACAAATAAATTTTTGTATACCCCTGTAGCACAAAATCCAACACATTATGGGAAAAGGAGGACATAAATACTAAGTGCAATTGCTCCTTTTCCCCAGTATATTTTTCAAAGCTGTCAATAGCAGGAGCCTTAACCCATTACCACACAATCCCGACTTTTAATGACCCTGACAAAGAAGCCTATTGAAAACATTATGGGAAAAGGAGAAAATGCTGGTAACCAGCATTTTCTCCTTTTCCCACAATGTTTTCTACTCTATCAAGGACAAATTTCGTCAAATTTCTGAGCCACCTTTAATTTTTTGTGTGCAAATGCTTTCAATTTGGACCAGTCTAAAATTTTGTTGTTTGGTAAAGAGTTAATAATCATATTTGTATAATGACTCGTTAAACATTTAAATAATTAAAAAACACCTTAGCTAAAACAGATTCATAAATTTGTCCCACAATGTTTTCTGTATCATTTTTCAGTAAAATATTTCTTCCACAAATTTTTACCACTACATACAGTAGACAGCCTTTGAAGCCGTTCTGGGAAAGGGAGCAACTGTGTATGAGTCATGCTCAGTGAAAAGGGGGCTAAAGGTATCTGCAGAAAGTATTGACCCATATCAGGCTATGCAGTCTGTGCAGGCTGGCTTGGGTCTAAGCTTTTTGCTGTAGGTGGATTTTCCACATGTCAAAGGACAGGTGTACCTCATGATTCAGTCTGTTGTTACACAAAATGGATTTAATAATGTAATGACTTACTTGGTATTATGCATAATTGAGATACATTAAACCCCCTTTTACCAGAACATGGCCCATATAAACGTACAAACAATAATTTCCATAGTAATCAAAACAGTCACGTTCCTTTCCTTCAAATGATTTATTTTTGTATCACACATACTAGGTAGTGTAATTTTTAAAAAATATCCTGAACCGTTACGGGTCTTCTGATACTGAGCTTTTCATACAACAAATATTTTGGAATTTTGCGAAATGAATATATGTGAAAATGGAGGGGGAAAATACGAGACACAATGGAAACAAAAATAACATAAATTGAGATAGCTTTGCCATCCACTGATGTCACTTAGAAGAAACAAAAAGATCCTTAAATTAAGCTTGAATTTGAAATGCGGACAATTTTATTTGTTATGAAATTAAATGTCTATAATTTTTCTCAGAACTGGGTTTCAATATTTTTATTGCACACCAACTCTGAAAACTAAAATGTAACAGAAAGACAAATCAGTAAATTGATTTTGTTTTTCAGTCAGAATATCTTTGTAGTTCTCCACCAAAAACCCTATGCTGTGGGTACCTGTAAGAATTTTCCCTAAACATTTTGTTGCTTGACACATTTCATAACTTACAGTCCTGAAAATATTCCATATTGGGGCAATGTACTGTAACCTACCTCTTTCTGGTAAGGTGACCTTTGAAATGGGCCTGTATACGAATGGCACTATTTCTGACTAGAGTATACTTCGCCCTGACTCGAGATCCTCGATAACATCTCTGTATTAAAAACACTGCTTCACGCATGTGATGTAACTTGCGCTGAGCAAGGAAAACTCGTATATGTCTCTGAAAGAAATGAAAGCCAAAAAATCCATGATTAATCTTTTTGGATAAAAAGGTAATTTCTTCCCAATGGTCTCATAGATGCCTTAACCCTTTACCACATGACAAAATTTTAGACTAGAGCAATTTCACAGCATACGTGGACGACATTCAACTTTGGTACAGATGAGCTTATGCTCTCTGACACAGCAGAACACATTGTGGGAAAAGGAGAAAATGCTGGTTACCAACATTTTCTCTTTTTCCCACAATGTTTTCAAAAGGCTTTTTCCCAGGCTCGTGAAAACGTGAGGTTGTTTGGTAAAGGGTGAACTCTTTACCAAACAACAAAATCCTACACTGGTCCAAACTGAAAATCAGCTGACGAGGACTTCAATATTGATGAGATCTGTCATCCAAAGGGTAATAAACATTGTAGGAAAAGGTGTAAATTCTGGTATCCAGCATTTTTTCCTTTTCCCACGATGTTTTTATAAGCTTTCTTAAAACATGGGATTGTTTGGTAAAGGGTTAACTTACTGATAAACTTGTTTCAACAATGAACACTTTTGCCACCTCTGCCAATGATTTCTCTTACATGCAAATATTTTTTGTCCATACTCTTACCTACCTTTAAAAGCGTTAAAGAAGAAAATCCGTAGATTCATTGCAAAAGTAATGAGATATACTATAATTAAATGGCAAAATAGTTCGTTGTTTATCTCTACACAAGACGACAAAAACAGAGACTTATCCAAATTGAAAGAATTTGCAGATGAATTAAATGTGTATCAAATAATGGTTTTTGTCTATGATAGGGTAGAAACATGGTGGGAAAAGGAGAACATCCTAGTGATCAGCATCTTCACCTTTACACATCATGTGTTCAAAAGCCTTTTTCCATAGCGTCATTAAAGCTTGGATTGTGTAGTAGAGGGTTAATGCCGTTTTCAACTGTATCAATCTTTCATTTCTTTGCAGCAAACATACCCTTTTTTTTAAACTAATGTATACATAGCACTTTATGCCATTACTACTTTCTGTTCAGTAATGAGAGAGGAATTATTCCAGTCAAGATCTTTTCCAAAAGACAAAATTTTCCAAATTCAAAGTATTTGCAGACGACAATTAAATATTGGTCAAATGGCATGATTTATCTATGATAGGATAGAAAACATAGTGGGAAAAGAAGAAAACGCTGGTTGCCAGCATTTTCTCTTTCTCCCACAATGTTTTCGAAAGCCTTTTTTCCAATGGTCATTAAAAGTCGAGAGTGTTTGGTAAAGGGTTAAATCTGCAACAAAACTTTGGCCAATCCTGGACTGAACCTCACAACTGTTTGATTCCAAGCACCTCTGTGCCTTACTAACTGAACTCTTAACCCTTTACCAAACAATCCCGTGCTTAACAACCCTAAGGAAGAAGCCTTTTGAAAACATTGTGGGAAAAGGAGAAAATGCTGGTAACCAGCATTTTCATCCTTTTCCACAATTTTTCTACCTTCCCAAAACAATTTTCAATTTAAAAGTCACATTTATTTAGTCACCTGCAAATGCTTTAATTTCAACCAGTCTAAAATTTTGTTGTTTGGTAAAGGGTTAAACCTGCTACAAAACTTTGGCCAATCCTGAACCTCACTACCATTTGATTCCAAGCACCTCTGTGCCTTACTATTTGGGCTCTTAACTTATTTACGAAAAAACAAAAATTTAGACTGGTCCAGATTGAGAGTATTTGCAGAAAACAATCTAAATATAGTTGAAATAATGGAATTTGTCTTTGATAGGATACAAAACATTGTGGGAAGAGGAGAAAATGCTGGTTACCAGCATTTTCTCCTCTTCCCACAATGTTTTCAAAATGCTTCTTCCTCAGGGATTTAAATTTGGCTTTATAAGGTAAAGGGTTAAGGCTTTTCAATCTTACCTGCAACACTATTGCGTTTTCTCTTAGCAATATATAATTTTTCCTCTCAACTTTGGTTTTCACCCATCTCTGTATACAGATAACCCGGGCCATGATGGCACGATGGAGACATTCATCTAAGTACAATTTTTCTCCTTCTCTTAAAAATACCTGAAAGTACACAAGGAAGGTCTTGGGTACCTTGAAAATTGACTTTGTTTTAACTCTTTACCACACAATTTAGAGTTTTGACGACCCTTAGAAAGAAGCCCTTTGAAAACTTTCTGGGAACAGGAAAAAATGCTGGTAACTAGCATTTTCTCCTTTCCTAAAATGTTTTCTACACTTTCAAAGAGAAATTTCAGTTTTGGAGTTACATTTAATTTGTCGTCTGCAAATGCTTTCAATTTGGACCAGCACAAAATCTTATCGTTTGGTAAAGTGTTAATAGTAATTTGTGCAACTTCAAAAAATGTTTTAGTCAAATCAAATTTGAAAGATAACCTGTTAACCCTAAAAGCGTTTTTCTCGAATATAGTTGCCTTTGCAGCCAGTGTAGATCAAGATCAGACTTCACAAAATGTGCAGTCAGATCTTGCACTGTCTGCTTAGCTGAAACATTTAAGAAAAAAAGCAACCATGAAACTGTACTTATCTGGGTCTTACTGTAGACTGAAAAGAATGTCCACTGCGCTTTAACCCTTGACCACACAATGCCGAGTTTTAAAGACCCTAAATAGGGAGACTTTGGAAAACATTGTAGGAAAAAGAGAAAATGCTGGTAACCAGCATTTTCTCCTTTTCCCACAATGTTTTCTACACCATCAAAGACAGATACCATCAAGCTATAAATAATTTGTCGTCTGCAAATGCTTTCAATCTGATCGAATCCAAATTTTTTTTCGTATGGTAAAGAGTTAAGGGTTAATACATTTCTGGATTTTGTTAGCTCTAGTCAGGGGCTCTGCAATGTCTTACTCATGTAATAAAACCACCGAATGGGATTGAACCAAGGTTTCCCTATCACAGGAATAAATCAGTACTTCACTTTCACTAAAACACCTTCTTTAACACTGACGTCTTGGAGGAAGAAGGCTTTTGAAAACATTGTAGTAAAAGGAGAAAATGCTGGGAAAATGCTGTTTGGTAAAGGGTTCAGATAAAGAGTTCCCTACATTCTAATAGTTCCTCAGGTTATGCAGAAATGATGTTGAAGAAAATTATCTCTACTTAACCAGTAAGATAAAAGAATATATAAAACTTATGGTATGACTATTTGCAAAGCAACATTGGTTACAAATATAGACGATTAACATGTTTTTGTAGAAGTCAAAGAGGATGAATAAGGAAAACTTGCTCTATTATAATGATGTGCTTTTGCTTTATTATCTGTCTGTTCAAGCCTAGGAACTTCATATAAAATGTCATATGACAATAACATAATAAAAGTCTCATTTATATTTTTCATTGATTCTATCAGTACAGTGTCAGGGTTTTGTTCTGTCTCACCAAAGTACACACTATGTGACCAGCCCCACCAGCCAGGATCAGACCAGGACCAGTCACAGCACACCCCTCAGAAAACCAGAATCATCTTTTTTTTATAATTTTTCAGGATTACGTTTTTAAAAAAGCTTATACCCTTTACCAAACAATCCAGAGTTTTAATGACCCTAAAGTAGAACACTTTTGAAAACATTTTGGAAAAGCAGAAAAATGTTGATAACCAGCATTTTCTCCTTGTAACACTAGGTTTTCTCTTCTCTTCCAGAAACAAATTTCAGTTTTTGTGTCACATTCATTTAGTGGTCTGCAACTGATTTCAATTTGGACAAGGCTGAAATTTTGTTATTTGTTAAAGGATTCAACTAAAATACTCGTAAACCTTCAAAGCTTGTTCTTACCTTAGTTTTACCAATCTGGTAGTTGTCTGTGTTCATATTTTTGAATTCTAGGAATGATTTTACATCACCTTTATCACTCTGCAAGCCTTTGGGAAGTAGAATTTTGTACAGCTGTGTAAACTCCTACAACAGAAATTGATCACAAAATAGGTTGATATGCTGTGTCTCAGCCAATCAGATAGCTGTTCTTCAGAATTTAGAATCAGAACAATTTTTAGGATAGCTGGTAACAGCAGAACCAAACAGATTTCACATATCTGTAATCTGAGTGAAATCCTTCATAAAAACTTCATTAGAATCCACATATCTCCACTTCTTACAGTATTGACAGTATGCCTATTAAATCCTGACTTGCTGTTGAAATTTTCAATATTCCTGTAGTACATAGGGTTCTGGGGAAAAAGCAGAGGATGATCCAAGACATATCATCCTTAAATTTCTTTTTCTCTGTGTCATTCAAGTATGTCAATAGTAGTAATTGCGGAAATGTGTTTACTGTATACCTCCTACATCAAATTTGCAGGTGACTTCGATAAAAATTTCTTCTTTTGCCACAGTATTATAACTTCCAGTCCCCTACAAGACAAAAAAAGTTGACTACAAGTGGTAATGTGATAATTACAATGGAGTCTATTTCATAGGCTCTATGTACAAACCTCAAATGTAAGCCTGTAGTTGTATCCTGACTGCCTTATCCTTACAGTGGCTAACATTCCCGTATAACGGAGTTGGCGCAATACAAGCAGTTCGTTAAACGTACACGCTAGTTTCTCTGCATTGGACTTGATACATCGAATGAAGAAAGGGTTGGCCTGGTTTAGAGTAGACATCAGTCTGGACAATGACCACTGAAATGGACAATGAATAACTGAAATACATCAGAGATTTGGTAAATTTTCCTCTAATCAAACCCTGGAATACTATGAGCAGCATTCTAATAAGTACCGTAGAGTAGCTGCAAAGGATTCGCTCCAAACTTCCCAAAATCCCAGTTGAGGAATTTGGAGCAATGATATCACAAACATAGCCAACAGCAAAATATGTTCTATGGCAAGGAATACAACAGAGTAATGACTTTTGTTCTGGAGGCATTTTGGTGTTACAATCGTTCATCTTTACAAAGATTTTTGTAACTCTAAAAGGAAATAACAGTGGCTCTCTACTTTTTATTCATCAGTGAGAGATTTGATATACCCTTTATCAAGAGCTCCCCAGTTTTAACAACTGTGAGTTAAGGAAATGTCTGAAAACATTGCGGGAAAATGCTGATGACCAGCATTTCCTCCATATCAGTCTTTTCTTTCCTTTCGATGACAAATCATATCATTTGAGCCACATTTTCTTTTGTTGTCTGTAAGTGCTTTAAATATGGACTAGTCTAAAATTATAATGTCTGGTAAAGAGTAAATGAATATCCGCTCTTTATTCATGTCACTCATGCTTTTTACCTAAAGCATAACTAACTTCTATTAATAAATGCAAATGAGATAGGCTAGGAAGTGTTGGAGTGCTTGTGTAGGCATTCAGGGTATGAGCCATACTCTGAAAAGGGGGCTTCACCCTTTCCCAAACAAGCCCTGGTTTTCACGTGTCTGCAGTACAAGTCTTTTGAAAACACTGTGGGAAAAGGAGAAATTGCTCGTAACGAGCAATTTCTCCTTTTCCCACTGTGTTTTCTACCCTATTGGAGAACTTTCGGTCATTTTCATCAAATCTTAAAATTGTTGTCTGCAAACTCTTTCAATTTGGACCAGTCTAAAATTCATTGTTTGGGAAAGGGTTAATGCATCAGCAGAAAGTATCGATCCAGGTCAGTCTGAACAGTCAGAGCAAGCTGACCTGAACCTAAACCTTTTGCTATTGGTCAAATTTCCGCATGTTCAAGGACTAGTCAATTTCATAATTAAGTAGACTGTAAAAAAAAAAAACCTAAGCTAGAGGTGTTTGCCACACTTATCAGGTAATTTTCATTTGTTCTTTGTTATAACTTGATAGTCATAACAAGCGAGACATGAGCCAAGATCTATGAAATGGGGGTTTCACCCATCTGCAAAAGGTATCAACCCAGGTCAGCCTGCACAGCCCATCCAGGCCGACCTGGGTCAAAACTCTGCTTTTGGTATACTTTCTGCATGTACAAGGGCCATTACACCTCAGGATTCAGTCCGTTGTTAGACAAAATGGATTTTAAGGATCCATTATCATATGATGACTTGCTTGGTATTATGCATCACAGATATGTATTAAACTCCATTTTGCAAGAGCATGACTCATATACAGTAAAACTCTGATATAGCGAATTTCACGGGACCGTCAGATTTAATTCGCTATAAGCATAATTCGCTTTATTGATAGTACAAACTTCGTTATATTTCGGGACTCAAAGGTGGACACATGTACATGCAGTCTAACATTCATTTACCAGAAAAATGTTTTTCTAACATACTACGACAGATATGTGTTATATTTATGGTATCCAATGACATTTATGACAGGTAGGAAAAAATAGTAGCCGATTTCGTATTTATTTAATCGAGAGAGCGATGTTAATCATTCAAAACACATTTTATACCGGTAGGAATTGAAAGCATTTGCAGACGACAATTTTCTACTTGTGGCAAATTATACCTTACCACGATAATTATCGATCGATAACGCAGTCAGTTTATGTTTTGTAGATCAACGCCTCTAGGGTTAATTGGGCAAGCGGGAAGGTGTGAATAACTGACTTGATAATTAAAGACTCTTAGATGCGACTTCAGTGTAACCAAGGTATTTTCAGTTGAAATGGATATCTGCAGACCTGATTTTTGATTCGCAATATGCGAAAATTCGTTATATCCAAATTCGTTTTAACGATTAATTCTTACAAAGGCGAAAGAAGGTTTTTGCCGGGGAATTGATTTCGATTCGTACTAAGCGAAAATTCACATTATCAGAGTTCGTTATAATTAAGTTTTACTGTAGAGGTGAGAAAGGATCTGACATAAGCAACTGATTAAGTTTGTACCTGGAATTGAGCACTAACACTGGGTGTTTTCATCAGTTTGGTGTTGACTTTCCCCCCGCTGTACATAGTTCGACTAGCTATAGCCTTCAGGGTTTTAATGTCTGAAAACATCTGCAATACAAAAACAGTAGATTAATCCATGAAGTCCAAAATGTTTTAAAAGGGAATAAGAAATCTCTAATACTTCAAAGGCTACACTTTAGAAAATAATGTCCAATCAATAATGAATAAAAATTGTGAACATTGAAAATCTTACCGTCTGTGGTCTTGACCTTGGCTTGAAAGACTTGTTTTTCCTGCAAAATTAATAAAAAAAAAGTTATGAAACTTTACACAAGAAATATTCTAATATACAGAGAACAAAATTTGACAAAATAGTGATAGCACAATATCAAAGAAGGTTACAGGAAAGGCTAAGACAGAAACAGTAAAGGCACACTACCTCTGAAACAGAAGATGATAACATTGTTGTAAAATGGTCATTATACTGAAGAGAAGAAAATGCCAAGCCTAAACTTAGTTTGCAATGGTTATATTTAACACTCAATCAAAGATGTACTACAAAGTAATTTAAACTAAAAATGAAGCTGTTAGGAAGTTGTAGATAGAGACTCCATCCTAAATGATTTTTTTTTTTTTCATTTCTTAAATGCTCAATGAACAAAAAGGCATTTATAAAATCACTTTAACCCTTTCCCAAACAAGCCCTAGTTTTCACATGTCTGCATTACAAGTCTTTAGAAAACACTGCGGGAAAAGGAGAAATTGCTCGTAACGAGCAATTTCTCCTTTTCCCACAGTGTTTTCTACCCATTTAGAGACCTTTTTGCCATTTTCATCAAATTTAAAATTGTCGTCTGCAAACTCTTTCAATTTGGACTAGTCCAAAATTTGTCGTTTGGGAAAGGGTTAAATTCCAGCCATAACAACATTTATTTCTCACATATCAGTTTGTGTTATACCATTAATTTTGTTCAATCTGTGTCTGTAAATGGGCTATACCCTGGCAAAAGGGGTTTCATCATGCATAATGCCACGCAAGTCACCACGTAATTATGTATCCATTAAATCCATTTTGTTTAACTCTTTACCACACAACAATATTTTAGACTGCTCCAAATTGAAAACATTTGCAGACAACAAAAATGAATGTGACTCAAAAGGAATGGACTTGTTCTGAAAGGTAAGAAAACATTGTGGGAAAAGGGGAAAATGCTGGTTACCAGCATTTTCTCCTTTTCCCACAATATTTTCAAAAGTCTAATTTCTCAGGGTTGTTAAAAGTTGGGATTGCGTGGTAAAGAGTTAAAAACCAACTGAATCATGAGGTGGCCTGATCATTTGACATGCAGAAAATTGACCCATTGCAAAAGTTTTGGCCAGGTCAACCTAAATGGACTGCATAGACTGACCTGGGTAGAGATACTCTTTGCAGCTACATTAAACCCCCTTTCAGAGCATGGCTCAAGTTTATGCATCAAATAATACCTGAATGCATCTAAATCTTTTATAAACAGAACACAGATTCTAGAAAACATATATCATTCAAATGTTCAAACTGATACACAAGTAAACAGTGTTTGAATTTCTAGGACTACACTCTAGAAAACAGCATTCCCTGTTTCTTTTTTTGAAATAGTCTCTTTATTAACAATATGTTCCGCAGGACATCAGAAATGCAATTACAATGTGTAATTAGGCCATCCTCAGTGAAAGACTAAATACATCTGCAAATAGTATCAATTCAGGTCAGCCTGCACAGTCCATGCAGGCTGACCTAGGTCGAAACTTTTTGTTACTGGTCAATTTTCTGTACATCAAAGGACCAGTGTGACCATGATTCAGCCAGTTATAACACAAAATGGTTTTTATAGATAATTAATTATGTGATGACAAGCTTTTGCCAGAGCATGGGTGGAAAAAAAATTACAGTTTAACCCTTTACCTGATGACAAAATTTAAGACTTGTCCAAACTTACAGCATTTGCAGATGACAAACAGAATGTTGCTCAGATGGTGTGATCTGTTTTTGAAGTGGTAAAAAACATTGTGGGAAAACAAGAAAATGCTTGCTAACAGCATTTTCTCCCTTTTCCACAATGTTTTCAAAAGCCTTCTTCTGCAGGATCACTTGGTAAAAGATTAAAAGTATAAGCATTCAGACAAAATAAGCTAACCCTATGGGTGCCAGACACCTCAGACAGTGTAGGTCAAGGGATATGATTGCATGTAACATGCAGTTATCTTGGATCTACACTGTCTAACATTTGAAAGATATTCTGAACAACAGCCTTATGGCAATAACAGATTACTTTTTCCTTAATCCTTTACCACACAATCCTGATTTTTACTGACTCAGAGAAAGCAGCCTTTTGAAAGCATTGCGGGAAAAGGAGAAAATGCTGGTAACCACATTTTCTCCTTTTCCTACTATGTTTTCTATACTTTGCAAAACAAATTTCAATTTTTCAGTCACATTTATTTTGTTGTCTGCACATGCCTTGAATTTGGACTAGTCTAAAAAATTTTCGTTTGGTAAAGAGGTAATACTAACAGAGAATGTTCATCTTGTAAAGATGAACTCGTCACTGTAAGCCTGAAATTCAGTCATACATTTACAGTCATATCTCTTCATGTCTAGTATAATAATTATATTTGAAAGCATGCAGCTTTTGTGATAGTTTATCCATGCTAGGTGCGCAAATAAAAATAACCGAAGAACAAAATAAAGAAGAGAAAACATACAACAATACAAGTGTGGCTTTCCTCATCAGGTCAGCCTCATCTTCAGATAGATAGGGATCTACTGCGGGGCTCATAATGTGATCAGAGTGCCTGGGACTGTGACCCGAATGTCGGGGGCTGTGTGCAGGGCTGCGGACAAAAACATCGTCACCATCCATGTTACCAGAATCTGTTGGTGCATGCTTAGAGTAGCGAAATACATGCAAAGGGGATTTAGGGGAGCGGTTGTCATGGTGATCAGTTTGGGGAGGTCTGCAGGAGCAAAGAATGAGGAATGTTGTAAAATATGTAGATAAACAAACACACACACATAGTCATCCACTACCTAATTAAACCCATTACCCAATACAGAGGCTCAAGATCACCCTAAATCAGGAACATTAATCCATAGCCTACTAGCCAAAACTTTAGTAGATTAAGTAATTGGTGTTTAACCCTTTTCTTAACAACCCCAAAAACAAGCCCCCCCCCCCTCCCCATGAATGCCATCATTTGAGCCACATTTAAACAGTTGTCTGCAAATGCTTTTGATTTGGACCAATTTAATATTATTTGGCTTGGTAAAGATTTAATACAGTATTTCAGTCATATTATGGCAACAGAACACTTGTCCATGTACTCACTAGAGTTCAGACTTGAGCTTAGAAATGTCTTGTTCACTCCCATAAAAAAACCCAGTGACGTAAGTGAGGATAAAACACTATACTTGACTGGAAAGACTGTTGATTGTATACCTTCACCACTGAGCCCTGCAGGAACTCACAGCTTCATTGAATGGTGTGGATCAATATCACACCATCTACCTAGAAATAATATCTCATACCTACACTTCAAGATTCAAATTTTTTGCCACAGTACCTCACCACAATAGCATACAGTGAAAATCTGAGCGATCTGATCTTGATCTGTGCTTTTGAACACATTATCTCAAGTTAAGCTTAGCCCTCAGAGTGTAATGATGTGACCGTACATGGGTAGAAACCTTCTGTATGGGGTAAAGGGTTTAGAATTGTGCAGAAGAAAACTTATAATACATTAACTTAACCCTTTACAAGACAATCCCAAGATCTAATGACCGTAGGATGAAGGCATTTGAAAACAATGTTGGAAAAGTAGAAATTGCAGGTAACCAACAATATTTTCCATCCTTTCAAAGAAAAATTTCGCAACAGTTCATTTGCAGTCTGCTTTCAGTTTGGTAAAGTCTAAATTTTTCTTTTCTCATCTAGTAGAGGGTTATATGTGTACAAAAACTAAATATACAACATTCAGAACTTCAGAAAGACACTGTCTTGCATGCTTTTACTAGCATGCTTCTTTAACCTCTTTTTTTTTTTGCGGTACAGTAGAGACATCAATATACATGCATTTGGCATTTCTAAAACCACTTGGCTGGCAAATTCAACAGTTTATCTATATGTATCATCACTCAATTTCTATTTGCTTCAACACAATTACCACTCAGAGTGTATATCACTCATATTGAAAACAACAAAATCACACACCCTAGTTCTTAGGCTAAGGTATCCCATTCTCAATCAAAAGCAATTTTACGGCTTCTCTGACACCTATAGTATTCATGCATTTCTGGAATTTCTTTACCAGTGTACACCTCAAAAATACACTTTCCAAGTCACTGTCCACTTTCTCATGTAACAAAACAAGACAATTTTCAATGTGACAGAGAAATGAGCATCACATTATGAAGAATGAAATACATCTAAAAGAAAATCACTGACAAAGAAACCATTGATTGAGGGCAATGCAACACTTTTTACATCAGACTTGGTCTTGAATGTAATTATAACGTGCTAGAAAGAAATCAACTCTACACAGAATAGGACACCATGGAAAAACATCTAATATGGCTCTTTTTGCACCATGGTCTTGCTCTGTTTACCAGATATCATAAGGTAACTCTATCCATTTACTTAAGAGAGTATTACAGTCCTACATAAATTGGAGGGGGAAAAATGACAAAAACTACCAAAGTCCTTGCAGAATTTTGTGACATTCAGACAACAACTAACAAAAGTGCTGTCAAAATTGTGTAAAGATATCTCAATCAGTTTGAACTTTGTGTGCAGCTGTAAAACTTGCTACTGGGTTGTAAACTTGGTTAATCCTTACAACACAACCCTGAGTTTTAATGACCCTGAAGAAGAAGGCTTTTGGTAACCAGAATTTTCTTCTTTTCCCACAATGTTTTCAATGATCTCTAAGACAGATATCGTTGTTTGTGTCCCCATTTTATTTGTCATCTGCAAACGCTTTTAATTGGGATTGGTCTAAAATTTTATTGTGATAAACCTTTGGACTCTACCAAATTGAAAGCATCTGCAGAGGACAAATCAAATGTAATTCAGTGGGTGATTTCTGTTTTTAATATTGTAGAAAACATCGTCGGAAAGGGAGAAAATACTGGTTACCAGCATTTTTTCCTGTCCCCACAATGTTTACAAAAGGCCTTTTCCTTAGAGTATAAAACTTGGGATTGTGTGGTAAAGGGTTGACCCTCTCAATGCCAAAAGAACACCTTTCCACCTCTTTTGGTCTTGGGGAAGACAACTTTTGAAAACACTGCAGAAATAGGAGAAATCACTTGTAACGTAATGAGCTTGCGACAATATGATACTACTGCAAAAGTAGAGACTGTTTTGGCATAGTGTCAAGTAGCAGAGAGTGTGAATTCATTAAAGATCAGACTGCATGATCTATGCATCTGATTTTGATTAACACTGCCTGCAATATATGTTTATTCTGCCCATGGCAATGAAAGGGTTACAGCAAAAATAACAACAGAAAAAACAACCACACTTTCAGGCAAGCAGGTTGAAGTTAGTCAAAAACTCTCTGGTGTTGTCAATTGCAGTTTAGTTAGGTTGTGTTTTGATACGTTCATAACTTGCTGTTCCAGCCAATAGAAATAGTCTCAAACCTATTTTCAACTGGCTTTTCTATAACAAGAAAAAAAATCACCTTATTTTTTTTTTTAAACCCTACCAAGACCACAGTATTTTCTTCATTTCCCCACAATGTTTTCTTTCTTTTCAAAGACATATAGCATCAACTGAGGCACATTTAATGTATCATCTGCAAATGCTTTCAAATTTGAGGCCTTATATTTTGTCAACTGTTTAATTTGTTACCACACAATTCCAACCTTTAACGACCCTGACGAAGAATGCTTTTTAAAACATTGTGGGAAATGGAGAAAACGCTGGTTACCAGCATTTTCTCCTTTTCCCACAATGTTTTCTACCCTACTAAGTACAAATACATGTACAGTCATTTTGGTCACCTTTAATTTATCGTCTGCAAATGCTTTCAATTTCGACCAGTCTGAAATTGTGTTTTTTCGTAAAGAGTTAAAACTTATACCAGTTTATTGCATGATTGATCTCAGAGCAGGTAATAACATGTAGGAGCTTTTCCCTCATATTTTTTTTAACAAATCTACACCAGAAAATTTGTAAAAATATATATCAAAATTCAAACTTCACAATCCTCAATGCTTGCTGTCACTTACTGAATTTTCTTGAGCAGCTTGATTGTTTGTGCACAAGTGTAGAAACTTAAATGAAATAAGGTTTTGGCATGACAGAACTCTTTTAGAACCTAAGTCTTATTTGCATATTTTTTTTAATCCTTATACAGCTCAAAAAATGAGATAAAAATTTCCACTCAAGAGGTAAAAAAAAAAACAAGTATTGCAGGTTCCAAGTTGATTGCATTGGAAAGAAAATACTGTGTTGGACAGTGTGGATCAAAGATCGGACTGCACATTCTGTGCAGTCTGATCTTGATCTACACTTTCCACAAAAGGTCAGTGAGTTGCGCCTAGCAGCCTTATCCTTGAAGGAAGCCAGAACAAAATTCTTTAGTATCAAGATACACCATCTCATGTCAAAACAGTTTCTCTGCAGTTTCTTGCACTACCAACTCAAGAAATTTTAATTTTTTCTGTGTTTTAAAACTAGATTTCACTGCTTTTAGACATGACTTTTGTCATAGATAAGTACCACATGTCAGATGGTGTAGATCCAAGATCAGACTGTACATTCTGTATAATCTGATTTTGATCTATGCTGTCCGCAAAAGCTACTTAACCCTTTAAACACAATGCCAAGTTTTAACCTTGAATAAAAAGCTTTTGAAAATATTGTGGGAAAAGGAGAAAATGCTGATAACCAGCATTTTTTTCCTTTTCCCACAATGTTTTCTACTTAATTGAAGGCAAGTTTCATCGTTTGAGACACTCTTGATTTGTCTGTTGTCTGCATATACTTTGAATTTGTGCAAGTTTAAAATTATGCCTTGTGGTAAAGAATTAAGTTTTCATTGGAAATGAATGAGTTACTGAAAAAAATCTAAACAAATCAGATACATGTACTCCTATCGTGTAAACAATCCCTTTTGAAGTATGCAGAGTTCAGACCTTTCAAAATATCAAAAGGAAAAGAGCTGAAAACTTGTATGCCGTAAATACTGCCATTATGATTTATGCCAAATGAAAATACAGCTCATTATAAGATTTTTTCAAGTTTTTGAAATTAGTCTGTTTCATGTTCCTCAACATATTAGGCAAAAAATTTCATCACTTTTTATGAATCTCATCTTAACTCTTATCATGTGGCTTTTCTTACTTTTTGGGTATAGAAAGGGAAAATCTTGCAGGATATATTGCCATTGCAACTACTCCTTTTCTCTTAATGTTTTCCATAATACTATAATGATATTTTCCTCTTCTTCAATGTTTGTCCCTGCATAATCATTTGGAAAGACCATTTCAATTTGAATTGAATTTAGGTTTGATGTGTGAATACAGCTTTTGGATAACTGAAGTCTTAATAGCCTGTAAAATGATATAACTTAACAGGAGCAATATCCACAATTCGTGGCAATTCTTGCAATCTTATAACAAACAACAAACAAATAATCCGACATAAATCTCTTAATTTTCTTTTGAAATAAATGGCAAGTTTTAATTACCTTAAAAAATTGGTTGTCCCCAATTCCGGAATAATATCCTGGGACTGCTTGCGTCTGTGAACCAGAGCTTGGCTTGGACCTAAAACATGTGAAAAAGGGATGTTAACTCTTTACCATATGACAAAATTTTTTACTCATCCTAATTGAACACATTTGCATTACCGCAATGTTGCTCTAATGACCAAATTATGCTTTAACCCTTTACCACACGACAAAATTTCAGCCTTGTCCAATTTAAAAGCATTTGCAGACGACAAAATAAATCTTACTCAAAAATTGAAATTTGTTTTAAGAAGGGTAGAAAACCTTGTGGGAAAAGGAGAAAATGCTGGTTACCAGAAAATTTCAGCCTTGTCCAATTTAAAAGCATTTGCAGACGACAAAATAAATCTTACTCAAAAATTGAAATTTGTTTTAAGAAGGGTAGAAAACATTGTGGGAAAAGGAGAAAATGCTGGTTACCAGCATTTTCTCCTTTTCCCACAATGTTTTCAAAAGCTTTCTTTTTCAGGGTCGTTAAAAGTCGGGATTGTGTGGTAAAGGTTTAAAAGGGTGAAAAACATGATGGGAAAAGGAGAAAATGCTCCTGACCAGAATTTTTTTGCCAGCATTTTCTCTTCTCACATTGCTCAAAGAGGCCTTTTTCCTTAGGAACTTTAAAACACAGGTTTGTTTGGTCGTATATTAATCCACTACTACTACAATGTTTTTAACCAGATAAATCATGTACCAACAACACTTGATATAAGTGGAACAGCCAACAGTTATACAAGCCAATATTCCATCCCCACATTTGATGACTGGTCCATTTGGAAATTTTTGACTCTCCTACCAGAAAATTTGGAGTTTTATTGACCCCTAGGGTGGAAGGCTTTTGAAAACATTGTTGGAAAAGGAGAAAATGCTAACAACCAGCATTTCTCTTTTTCTAACAATCTTTTCTACCCAGTCCTTCATCTCATTGGTACCAATTTTGAATTAGTCATCTACAAATGTTTTGATATTGAAAGAGTCTAATGTTTGTCTTTTGGGAAAGAGTTAGATCAACTGCATGGTAACAGACAGTGGTCATGGTGGGAACCCCTACACTGCGATGATCAATGTTTTGAAATAATTCCCAAATATTAACATAAAACACTACAGGATGATTGATAGCATACTGAGACTGATAAATAAATTTCTGTAACAAGCAATTATTGCTTTTCCAAAAATGTTTTTAAAAGATCAAATGTATGAATCTTTGCAAAAACTAAAAACATTACACACTGTATGGTAGTTGGTTCTATGTCGAAGAGAATACAAGACTTACCTCCCCTTTCTCTGTATGTCTTTCCCGCTTTGATGAAAGCAAACACACTCTTGAAGAGAGTTTTCAAGATGGTCCATCTCAGCACAGCAACAGGGTCTACCCCTGTAATGAATACATAACCCATGATGACAGGGTATGGAAGCTTTTACCTTAACCCTTTATCAGACAATCCTATACAGTACTTTTTCGATTTGAAAGTATCTGCAAACAACAAATTAAAGTTGCTCTAATGGTATGATATATCTTTAGGATTGAAAATATTGTGGGAAAAAGAGAAAGAAAGGGTTACCAGCAATTTCTCCTTTTCCCACAATGTTTCTTAAAGCCATCCCCATCCGAGTCTTTGAGGCTCTGCATTGTTTGGTAAAGGGTTAAATTGTTAGCAAAATTCAACAGGTCTAACATTTAACACAGCTTCTGTATTTTAATGGTACTATTTAATTCTTTACCACACAATCCCGAGTTTTAACGACCCTGGGAATGAAGCCTTTTGAAAACTTTGTGGGAAAAGGAGAACATGCTGGTAACCAGCATGTTCTTCTTTTCCCACAATGTTTTCTACCCTATCAAATGCAGAAATCATCAATTGAGCAACATTTAATTTGTTGTCTGCAAATGCCTTCAATTTGGAAAACTCTACATTTTTGTCGTGTGGTAAAGAGTTAAAGCAATCCCTATCAGTATTATAGTAATGCAAAGACGGTTTGCTTATCCATGCTTCCTGTGTCCTCAACTACTTCCAGAACCCTTTACAAAACATGCCTACGCTCAAACAACCTTTGCCAAACAGGCTTGCGAAAACACTTTGGAAAAACAAAAAAAAAAATATGAGTAGTGGACATTATCTCCTCTTTCATAAAATGAGTTTAACTCTTTACCACACAATCCCGACTTTTAGTGACCCTGAGAAAGAAGAGTTTTGAAAACATTGTGGGAAAAGGAGAAAATGCAGGTAACCAGCATTTTCTCCTTTTCCTACAACGTTTTCTACCCGTCCCAAAACAAATTTTGATTTTTCAGTCACGTTTATTTTGTCGTCTGCAATTGCTTTCAATTTGGACCAGTCTAAAATCATGTCGTGTGGTAAAGAGTTAAAAGATCAGTCTAATAATTTGAGCCATACTGTGTCCTCTGCAAATGCTTTTTATATGAAAAAGTCTAGAGTTTTGTCATCCAGTAAAGATAACAATGGAAAATGCTTTGCCAATGGAACTCCTCCAGCCTGAGTTTGCTTCAACAGCAAAATAGCTTCTTCATCGGAGATCCACTGTGATCACATGGTCAAAGCGTTGGTTTATGACTCAGAACATCTGTAATACGACATCCTTTCCGAAAAACACAGTTTCCTTGTCCAGCATTACTAGGACCAAGAAAGCAAACATCAGCCAGTATCAAAATCTAAACACAACATTAACAATTTTACTGATAAAAAGCAGTAATATAAATGAAATTAACTGCATTTGCCAATGAATACATGATTGAGATTTGCCTATAATAATGAATATTATGTCAATGCTTGTCTAAAAATCTGTATTTCATTATTCTAACCTGCCAGTACTAAGTTTTCAATGGTCCTGCATTCTAATGGATTAATCAACTGATCACATCTTTTTTTGTAAGAGCAGAGGCCCTTTACCCAAAACCTATCCTAGAGGCAATTAACTCTTTACTACACAACAAAATTTTAGACCAGTCTAAAATGAAAGCCTTTGCTGACAACAAATAAAATTGGGCACAAATGTCAGTACATGTATCTGTCTTTGAGATTGCTGAAAAGATTGTGGGAAAAGAAGAAAATACTATTTACTAGCATTTTCTTCTTTTCCCACGTTTTCAAAAGCCTTCTTCTTCAGGGTCGTTTAAACTCCGGATTATGTGGTAAAGAGTTAACATACAACACCTCACTAGCACTAGCTCAACAGATAAACTTACAGATACAATTTTCTTAGTTCTATACCAAACAACAAAATTATAGACTCGTCCAAACTGTAAGCATATGCAGTCTACAAATTAAAATTGTCTGAAATGCTGGAGTTTGTACTTGAAAGGTAGAAAACATTATGGGAAAAGAAAATTTTCCTTTTCAGGGTCATAAAAAACACAGAATTGTTTGGTAAAGAAATAAGCTCTAGCAGTAGAAAACTTTTAAAATATTGCGGAAAAAGAAGCAATGGCTTGTTATAGGCAAACATTTCTAGATCATTCAAAACAGTAATGTTATTCGCTTTGAATATCTTCTCTTTAGTTTTGCTTATGTTTCCAAGTGGTTTGTCCTAATTTTGCCTATTTAGTAATGGTGTAAGGTAACCAGCTTGCTTTGCATATTGCAGTTATAATGCTGTACATAAATTACGTATAAAGATTACAAATGCAATAATGTTAAAAGGTTAATTCCTACCAGTTATCATATTTTTTACAAAGCCCAAAAAGCATATCCTCAATCAAGGCAAATTTCTTAATCCTTTTGGTATTTAAATTCAGTGCTTTAACATACAATGTATTTCCTTCCCTCACACAAGTTATTATGAAGAAGGAAGACAGAAAACAAGAAAGTGTGCTCAAATGTACATGTATGTAGCTAAGAATAAAGATCGTTCAGTAACATGAAGTAACCTCATAGGTAGCAGCAAGATCTCTTCTTTTCTGACTGCTGCTGGGGCTGCCACTTTCCCCATGTCGATCTCACATTTTTTGTCAGTTTATCAGATACATGTATTCTCTATCCATCTTTCACTTGGCTCTCAGATAAAACACATAAAAGTGTGAAAGACCAAACTTCAAAACACCTCACTCAAAACAATGATCCAACTAGTTCAAAAGTGAAAAGCTTTCAAGTAAAATCAAACTTTTTGATTGCTGAAAAAACAGTTCTAGTATTTTTAAAATTAGCTATGTATCACAGCATATTGATTCATTAGTTTCCTGCATGTGACCGTCTTTTAAACCTAAATTTGTCCTTGCTTTGGTTTGTATTGGAGTTTAACACCATTTTAAGAGCTCAGGTCATATCATGGCGGTCAGTGACGCACCTGTGTCTTTCCTGGCTTTCTCACACTAGTACTGACACAACTTTCTTTCCACGGCCACTGACTATTTTTCTCACATGCATCAGAGGTGAGAGGCGAAAATTGCCGGAAAGAAAGTTTGCCACAACAGGGTATCGAACTTGCAACCCCCAGGTCAGGAGTCAGATACGCTAACCACTGAGCTACCCAGGCGGGCTAAATTTGTACTACAGTAGCATGGACAAAAGACTGGTGACAGAGCAAATAGTGTTTGTGCATTAAAGGTTTTTTGTTTTTCTCATTATCATGAAATTTTCTGCAGTATTGTAAAATATACTACTCTTACAATCTAGCAATGAGAAGTACGAAAGAGAGACTTACATGAAAGAGAATAAAAACTGTGATAAATAAAACTCCAAAGAAGTGCAGAGAGTTTAGTAACTTTTGTCTATTTGAAGATAACAATAAGAGCAAAACAAAGCTGCGACTTGAAGAGCCAAAAGGAGATGACAAAAGATTGAAGATGAAAGAGAAGCCATAGTTAAACTACCCTTGTGGTTTCTTGCTCAAGAACCACCTATAGACAGAATCTGATGCACACTGTGTTTAAATGCTAACTGCAATACTGTATATGTTTAGCAAAGCCTTAAAGTCCATTCAGAAATGCTTGAATATCATGCTGGAGAATGAGAAAACAACTAATTAACCCTACCTTTTTTTTAACCCTCTACCAAACAATCAAGAGTTTTAATTCCCCTCAGGAAAATGGCTTTTGAAAAAATTGTGTTAAAAGGGGAAAATGTTGGTAACCAGCATTTTTTCCTGTTCCCACTATTTTCTGCCTTTCAACTCTTTACCAAATGACAAAATTTTAGAATTGTCCAAATTCAAAGCTTTTGCAGATGACATAATAAACATGACTGAAAAATTGAAATTTCTTTGGGGAAAGGTAGAAAACATTGTGGGAAAAGGAGAAAATGCTGGTTACCAGCATTTTCTCCTTTTCCCACAATGTTTTCAAAAGGCTTCTTTCTTTAGGGTCGTTAAAAGTTGGGATTGTGTGGTAAAGGGTTAAAAGACAAATATCATTTTTCCTCTGACAACGTTTTCAATCTGGTTCAACTCTTTACCACACAATCCCGACCTTTACTGACCCTGTGAAAGAAACCCCTTTGAAAACCTTGTTGGAAAAGGAGAAAATGCTGGTAACCAGCATTTTCTTCTTTTCCCACAATGTTTTCTACCCTTCCCAAAACAAATTTCAAGTTTTCAATCACTTTTAATTTGTTGTCTGCAAATGCTTTCGAGTAAGGCCAGTCTAAAATTTTGTTGTTTGGTAAAGAGTTAAGTTACGTTTTTCTTCCATAAATCATCATCAATTCTGAATGGACAATGATTGATTAATACTTCATAATATTTACCTAAAAATACTTGATACAACGCTGAAAAAATTAATTGTATCACATCAAAAACTAGACCATTTTTCCCTTGATTCTTTCTAAAGAAAGCCACTCACTAGTTCCATTAGGCAATGGATAGCAAAGTCAATTTCAAACAAAATGGAACCATGGCATAATGAAATACAAAGATAAACAAGCATTCTGTTAGTATTGCATAGCAATACACAGTCCCCTACCGGCCGTATGTATCGCTGGCATGTCAGTGAAATTTTTTAAGTCCAAGGCCCGTAAATGCGTCAAAAAGCAGTGGAGTGGGACGAAACTCGAACTTGATGTGTAAGTCATGGTGGTTGATGTACACACCAAAAATCAGCTCTATATGTAGCAGCGTTTAGAAAAAAAGTTCGGAAAAATGTTTTATCAGTGAAATTTTGTAAGTCCAAGGCCCGTAAATGCATGAAAAAGCAGTGGAGCAGGACGAAACTCGAACTTAATCTGTAAGTCATGGTGGTTGACTTACACAGCAAAAGTCAGGTGAATATATACCAGCATTTAGAAAAAAAAGTCCGGAAAACTGATTTATCAGTGAAATTTTGTAAGTCCAAGGCCTGTAAATCCGTGAAAAACCAGTGGACTGGAACGAAAGTCGAACTTGATCTGTAAGTCATGGTGGTTGAGTTACACAGCAAATCTTAGATCAATACCTACCAGCGTTTAGGAAAAAAGTCCGGAAAACTGATTTATCAGTGAAATTTTTTAAGTCCAAGGCCCGTCAATCCGTGAAAAACCAGTGGACCGGAACGAAAGTCGAACTTGATCTGTAAGTGATGGTGGGTGACTGACACACCAAAACTCAGGTCAATATGTACCAGCGTTTAGAAAAAAAGTCCGGAAAACTGAATTGCCGGACTGACGGACAGATGGACAGACGGACAAAGTGCAAACCTAAAGTCCCCTTCAGCTTCGCCGGTAGGGTTAATAATACACCCTTTTCCAGGAGCATTGCTCAAATACATTTTTTGTTTATCTCTGCAAGTGATAGCTTTGGAAATTATTGGGGATCACAACGCAGTAGCTTCTTGCAACCAATTTCTCCATTTACCAAAAGAATGTCTTTATGATTAGAAAATGATGTTTTTCTTTCCCTCTCATATTTCTCCTTCATGTCACTTGCGTCAGCTTTATGTTGGTCTAAAACTCTATGTATGGTATGGGATAAAGAACACAAGGGGAAAAACAACCAAATGAAAGGGGGAAAATTTTTTTTTCTTTACCCTTTATCACACAATCTGAAGTTTTAACGACCATGGAGAAGAAGGCATTTTGAAAACATTGTAGAAAAAAGAGAAAATGCTGGTAACCAGCATTTTCTCCTTTTTTGACAATGTTTTTTCTACCCTTTCAAAGACAAATTCCATTATTTGAGCCACAATTATATTGTCGTTTGCAAATGCTTTCAATTTGGTCAAGTCTATACTATACTTTTCCTGTGTGGTAAAGAGTTAAGAAACACGAAATACATCATGAAAAAAAAAGCAATTTCATGCTATAAAGAATTTTACACTCATCTAGATCAAAAGAAAATGTAGAAGAAGACCTTAGTGTAGTTTAACTGATGAGATATCTCAGAAAGGGGGAAAAAAAACCTTGTGGGTAAAGCAGAAAATGTTGGTTACCAGCATTTTCTTTCCTGCAATGTTTTCGAAAGCCTCTTTTTTCCAAGTCAAAAAAAAACATGGGGCTGATTGGTAAAGGATCAAGAGCTCACATACCCATTAATTCTCTGACAAATGACAAACTGCTGCTCTTCAAATTACCCACAATATCTGTCCGAATCTGATCACCATTCTTCTCCCTGAAGTCCTGCAAAAGGCAAAAGATACATTTCTTTTAAAAGATAATAGCATGGACATGCATCTTGCCTCTCTAGAGGTATCACTTAATTCCTGAAAATATCTCATATATCACTTTTAGTTATAGAAAAATTCACCCAGGTTCCACATACATTGCTGGAAGTACCACACAAATCCCTGGAAGTAACACATACATTTCAAGGTATCAATACTAGAGGTGTCCACATTCCTGAGGACACCAGTATTCTAGAGGCACACCCGAGATTCAATATATATTAATCCTTTTACCAGAAGACTAAATTTTAGACTGGTTCAAAATTAAAGCATTTGCAGATGACACATTAAATGTGGCTCAAATTATGGAATTTGCCTGCAAACGGGTGCAAAACATTGTGGAAAAGGGAGAAAATGCTGGTTACCAGCATTTTCTACTTTTTCCACAATGGTTTCAAAAGCCTTTCCCATCAGGGTGACTAAAACTAGTGCCAATTTTTCCCTAATATGTTTGAAACAGCTACTTCTATGGTTAGTATCCAACCCTGAATCCTGCCATGCACATTTGCAGATGCGTCACATTCATTTCTTACTCTCTAGCTGTAATTCCAAACTGAATCTACATCAGTTATCATTAGAAACTCCCCTAATGCATTCAGCATACAAAATTTCCATAACACATGGGTACCAGTTTTGCAAACATTTTGGCAAAGGGAGAAACTGCTCTCAAAAAAAAATAAAAATACAAAGCTGTCAAAGTAAGTAAAATGTAATTCTTTGTACAGTACAAGTTGGGTTTGCAACAAACTACAACAAAACATATATGTGAGGTCTAACCAGTAAAACAATGCCTCACCTCTGTCTGGTATTTCACTTTTCCAGCATAATGTACAACTGTAAATGCCATTTCTTTCTTTTGAGGTGCCTCATAATAAATATTGCCTTTGTTGTTCTGATGAAACTTGTTCAGGAGGGTCTCATTTGACGCTGCAGGAAAACTGGTGAATAGCAAAACATTAAGTTTAAATTCCCTAGTCATGCAAAACAAATGCAAGTATCAGATGCAATGTAAATATACCATACATATTTAAGTAAATAGGCAGGAGTCAAACTTATCTCTATGACATTGAGTGTTTCAGTCAGTCTTTATAACCAGAATGGCATTAATGCTGTTTGTAGAGTTCATATATTTGAAAGTATGACAAACAGTGCATACAAAGATATAAAGAGCACTTTCAACAGTCTCAGCTACAGATAACAGGTGTGCTAAGAGATCTGAAAAGCTGTATTTGATTGTAAGAAATTTTATACGGCAATATTATGGTGGCCAGTGTATCTACCCATTCTTGGCGATTCTAGGTAGTTCCTCTTATCAGTGCGATACACAACACTCTTTTAAAGCCACTAATTGCCTTCCCACAAATTTGTGTTTAAAATTCATGTCCAGTGGTACGAGAGGAATGACTCAATCTTCAAAACCTCAAAATCTCAAAAATAGTATGGCCTAGCTGGGATTCAAACTCATAAAACCCCGATGAACTTGCCTTAACTCTTTAACTAATGACAAAATTTTGGACTCAAGCAGATTGAAAGCATTTTCAGATGACAAATGCAGCTCAAATGACGATTTCTGTCTTTGATAGCATGGTATGGAAAAGGAAATTACCAGCATTTTCTCCTTTGCCCACAATGTTTTCATAAGCTTTCTTTCTCTGGAGCATTAAAAGTTGGAATTGTGTGGTAAAGGGATGGTGTTACTCACTAACCTGCTAGGCTCAGTTAAACTCTCTACCAAACAACAACATTGTAGACTTGTCCAAATTGAAAGCATTTGAAGACAACAAATTAAATGTGACTGAGTAGGGGTAGAAAACATTGTTGGAAAAGGAGAAAATGCTGGTTACCAGCATTTTTTCCTTTTTCCAAAGACATTTTCAAAAGGCCCTTGCCTTAGGGACATTAAAAACTTGTGATTGTGAGTTAAAATGTAGAAATTTGTATTCTCATCAAAACCATAATAATGGAATCATCATGACAAGTCCTAACAACTAACAATGGTTTTGTGAAAAGGTCAATGATCTTAGACTGAGAATACAAAGGATGATGTGGATCTCTGAGAGCTGTTATTTACCTGCACTCTTCATCAAGGAGACAAAATAATCCATGAGGTCTTCTAGAGAACAGTTCTAAACAGCCTGTATTATCAATAAACTCAATGTTCTTCCACTGTATACCTTCTTTCTTGTACTCTTCCTAGATGCAGAAAATGGGAAGGCAATCATCAAAACAAGTTTTTAACTCTTTACCAAATGACGAAAATGTAGACTTTCCGAAATGAAAGCATTTGCAGACAATAAATTAAATGTAGCTTAAATGGTGATTTCTGTATTTGATAGGATAGAAAACATTGTGGAAAAAGGAGAAAATGCTGGTTACCAGTATTTTCTCCTTTTCCTACAACATTTTCTAAAGCCTTCTCTTTCAGGGTCGTTAAAACTTGTGATTGTGTGGGAAAGTGTCAAATAACTTTACCCCTTTAGAGTGCCAATCACAACTTCAGCTGCATTGTGGGCCCGTGGTTAAAGATAAGACATCACCAAACAAGGAATCTGATCTTTTATCTACACTACATAAACATGTTGAACCCTTTACCACGCAATCCCAAATTTTAACAACCCTGAGGAAAAAGGCTTTTGAAAACATTGTGGGAAAAGGAGAAAATGCTGGTAACCAGCATTTTTCTCCTTTTCCAACAATGTTTTCTACTCTTCCTGAAACAAGTTTCAATCTTTTCTGTTGTCTGCAAATGCTTTCAATTTGGACAAGTCTAAAATTTTGTTGTTTGGTAAAGAATAAATATATTCTAGCCGATATAGCCCTGAGACTGCAAAATCTAGATCTGGAAATATCCATTCCATTCATTTGGTGAACTTTGGATTGTCAAAGTCAAGATCACCTCTAACTCAGCACATAAATCATAGGTTCACATTTCTCTAAAAAAAAAAACAATTGATGTCAGCTGTTCCAACAAGAAAACTGAAAATATGTTGACATAATCTTACAAGGTAGTATATAACAATAATACCTGCTCAAACTTGAAAATATGCTGATTGAAGTAGTACTGTAAATGCTCATTTGCATAGTTGATGCAGAACTGTTCAAAACTGTTCTTGCTGAAGTCTTCAAACCCAAAAATGTCCAGTACACCTATTGAATTGCCCTGGAAATAGAATATAGCTTGTTTATTTCATCTATAAGTTATATAAACATAATGACATGATGATAAGATTAACAAAACGTGGAATACATGCATATATACATGTACATAATTCTGGAATTCACTCAACTCTTTACCACATGACAAAAATGTAGACTAGTCCAAATTGAAAGCATTTGCAAATGACATTTCAAATGTAGCTCAAAAAATAAAATTTGTCCCTTAAAGGGTAGCAAACAGTGTGGGAAAAGAAGAAAATGCTGGAGACCAGCATTTTCTTCTTTTCCCACAATGTTTTCAAGAGGCTTCTTTCTTGGTGTTGTTAAAATGGAACAAAATTTTATTTCGGTACATAGGTTAAGTTTACATACCAGTTTGATATGAAAGGAGCAACAAATCACAAATATACAAACTTTAAAATTTATTCTAATATTCTTTTGCGCATGTACTTACATCTCATTATCCCAGTAAATTTTGTATTTTTTGGACCATTTCAGTCTTTCTCACCACTTTATTATAGACATTCATTAAAATATTCTTCAAAAACAATGTGAAACAATGAGACTGAGGATTTCATATTCAAAGCTGCATACAATAGGTATTTCTGCAAAGTATTTTAGAATTCTGATTGTTTGCCAAGTTTTATTGTGATAAAAAAAATTTTGGACAAGTCTAAATTTTTGTTGTCTAGTAAAGGGTTAAAGTGATACAGACAGGAATGTTTTGTATGAAATAAAATTGCCAATTTTGAATCAATTGAAAAATATTTCATGACAAACAGCAGGTGCTTGTAACTCGCAATTACTCCTTTACCTCAAGTATTGTCAAAAGTTGTTTACTGCTGGAACATACAAACTTTAGTCTATACACATACATGCATATGGTAATGGCATAGAACATCAAGTAATTAGATTTCTTTTTTGATTTGGGATTTTGGATGGTTTTCTAACTATAGGTTAGTGCTTTTGTAGAAATTGTAGATCAAGATCACACTGCAAAGAAAAAGCAGTCTAATCTTGCATTACTATTCTGACATTCTGGTAAAAGGAGCCTTGAATATGTGACTTTAAACCATCTAGACTTGCTGTGGTATCTGTTCTCTCTGTTTAAGATTAATCCTTAACTGTAAACACTATTTTCAGATTTAACAAAATAAAGTTGACAATCAACTCACTCAAGAGAAAGGGAAATAATGATTATTGTTTATTACAATGTATTAAAAACTTTATGGGAAAAGGAGAATTTGCTTGTTACAAACAATGTTCCTTCTCCTATTTTTTTTTTTTTTTTTTTGAAAGCAGTAATCTAGAGGAGTATGAAAAGTTGAATTTTGAAAGAAATGACTTATATCAGAATGAGATTTAAGACATTTTGTTGTTCCATTTTCATTTTCATAGAGTCAGTAAAGTTAGTAGTATAGGGGGTCAAAGGGATAAACTCACACTAATACAGATCAACATGGCATGCAAGGATCAAACTATAAAGAGCTTGTCAAATCACAATCACATCTGCACCAATAGCTATTTCATTCAAATATAGGTACCAGTAGAACACAATTTCTCTAATTCCTTTGCACATGTATCCACAATTTCGAAGAAAAAACTTTTTAACAAAGGGGAAGAGATAGAGGAGAGAAGCCAACAGTGTTTCATTCAAGGCTTTCAACTAAAGGGAATACTATGTAATATTATCAGGAAACAGAGGGAAACCACACACAGAAAAACAAAGAAACTGAAAACCATCACAGAGCATTTGAATGCCAAAGCAAGTTAAATTGCTTTTGCAGAGAGTGAATATCAAGATCACACTGCCAACTAGAGCATTGCATGCCAGTGCCACCACTTGGTAGCAGATACTTTCTCCACACAAATTCTAAAAAAAAAATCTGAAGGTAACCTGCTTTTCCAGTATGGGTTTCCCTTCTGACAGTGAACTCTTTAGCACATGATAACAATGTAGACTGGTCCAAACTGACAGCATTTGCAGACAGTAAATGTGATATTTGTCTCTGAAAGAGCAGAAAACATTGTAGAAAAAGGAGGAAATGCTGGTTACCGGCATTTTCTCTTTTTCCCACAATGTTTTGAAAAGATTTCTTCTTTAGGGCCGTTAAAACTTGAGATTGTGTGGTAAACTAGCCAAAGTTTGAAATAAACGTCTTTAGTAATAACAGAGATATCAGAAAATGTTGAAGTTTTAGCACCACAAAGACAGTGCAGACCATGAGAGCTTTGACATTGACTAGACACTTAAAAAGAAAAATGCTGAGCAAAACATGTGTCTTCTGATCTTGGATCTATATCATCTGGTATTTCGAGAAGCTATCTGGCAAACATTGCAACAAAAGGCCCTTTTTTTTGTGGGGGGGGGGGGGGGGGGGCTGAAAGTGCTCAACCTGGCTTCAGTTGCAGTCAGTGTAGATCACGAATGAACAACACAGATGGTACAGTCTGATTTTGGATCCACACTGTTTGCTACTTTGTTATATATTTTGGCCAAAACAACCCTAAAACAGGAATACTTGGGTTTTTTTTTTTCTATTTATAGAGGTCCATTTCATTAACCCTTCACCACACATTCCAGACTTTTAACAACCCTGAGAAAGATGCCTTTTGAAAACATTGTGGGAAAAGGAGAAAATGCTGGTAACCAGCATTTTCTCCTTTTTCCACAATGTTTTCTAGCCTCCCCAAAACAAATTTCAGTTTTTAAGACACATTTATTTTGTCGTCTGCAAATGCTTTCAATTTGGACTAGTCTAAAAATTTGTTGTTTGGTAAAGAGGTAATCCAGCATTTTGCCAGGTAAAAACAGCAACACTACAACTATTTTGGGGCACTCAAAGCATTAATAAACAATCTCAGTAGTTGGTATCTTTGAACCCTTTACCAAATAACAAAGTTATGAACTTCTCCAAATCCAAAGCATTTGCAGACAACAAATCAAATATGTCTCAAGTTCTGTGGCATATCTTTGAAAGTGACATAACTTTGCTGACTGCTACTATTTTCTCCTTTCTCCACCATGTTTTTAAAAGCTTGTTTTCTCAAGGTCATTAAAACTTGGGATCATGTGGTAAAGGGTTTATAAAACTTATCTTAACCCTTACACTGCCAAATAAATCAATCAGACATTTTCAGTCAAAAAATAAGACCCAAAACGATTGCATTTCCAACATTGTTTTTGTCAATGGTGTATCAGAAAAGCAAACAGTGTACATCATAGGTCACAATGGATCTTTTGTGCAGGCTGATCTTGGTCTACAGTGACTATAAAGGCAATTATAGATGTGAAATGTACTTAACCCTTTACCACACAATCCTGACTTATAATGACCCCAAGAAAGAAGCCTTTTGAAAACATTGTGGGAAAAGGAGAAAAATGCTGGTAACCAGCATTTTCCCCTTTTCCCACAATGCTTTCTAAAAGTATTTTTCAGTCTTTAAGTCACATTTATGTTGTCGTCTGCAAATGCTTTCAATTTGGACTAGTCTAAAATTTTGCTGTTTGGTATAGAGTTAAAGGGTTGCAGCAGACTGCTTTTGTTTGTTTGAATTCGAGTTTAACCCTTTAGCACACAATCCCGAGTTTTAACAACCCTTAGAAAGAGGCCTTTTGAAAACATTGTAGGCAAAGGAGAAAATGCTGGTAAGCAGCATTTTCTCCTTTCCCCACAATGTTTTCTACCCTTCCAAAAGTATATTTCAGTTTTTCAGTCACATCTATTTTGTCGTCTGCAAATGCTTTTAATTTGGACTAGTCTAAAATTTTGTCGTTTGATAAAGAGTTAAAGCAGTTTTTATAGCTTAGGTCCTATCATAGTAGCTAGAGCACCTATGACTGGGTAAGCTGGCTTTCTCACACCAGCCACTAACTGCTTTTCTCACAGGCATCATAGGTGAAAGATGAAAAATTGCCATAAAGAAAGTTTGCTGCAACCAGGTATCAAACTAACAACCACCGGGTCATGAGTCAGATATGCTAACCATTGAGCTACCCAGCCTGGTGGCAGAGAGCTATGAAAACATCCTTGTATGATATGGATAATTAATTCATAAATAAAAGAGAAACACTGCGGCAAAAGGGAAATTGTTATAAGCAATTTTTTCTTTGGTCACAACGTTTTAAAAAGTAGTCTGCACAGCAAAAAAAGGTCATCTAATACAAGAGGTGACAGAATGGGTTATGACAGATACAAACAAGACAAGACACAGAAAGGCACAAGGATCACCAAAGCTATCCCTTTACCATACCACAAATTTTATACTGATCCAAATTGAAAGCATTTGAAGAAAAAATTAAATGTTGCACAAATTAGGAAAAGTTTTCCTTGAAAGAGTAGAAAACATTGTGAGAAAAGGAGAAAATGCTGGTCATCAGCATTTTCTCCTTTTCCCACAGTGTTTTCAGAAATCCTTTTCCATAGGCTTGTATAAAACTCAGGGTTGTGTGGTAAAGGGGTATGGGAAAAAACTACAAGCAAAGTTTGCCAAATACCGTATGTCTAACATAAAGTGATTGGTCAATCACTCCATTCATCTCATCATCCTATCAATGAAAGAAATTGCAATTCAAACCTCTAGATTTGTTCACTTATGTCCATCATCAACAATTCCTCTTTATAACATTCATTGATGACATTCAATTACTGATTTGTATTTTCTGGATATATTCATACTTGTAATTGGGATGGCTTTGTGACAAAGTCCAACTGTCGCAAAGCGGACAAGTAACCCCCCCCCCCCCAGCACCTTGTCACTGAAACAGCACAATCAGAGCACAGAAACAATTTTCAAAGTACATCTGTGACCTTGAACTTTGACCCATGTGATCCCAAAACAGGCACCTCCTTGGGTCATGAGCAACACTTGTATAAAGTTTCAGGGTCCCAGGTCAAATGGATTTTGGGTTAAAGCATGGAAATGACAACGTGGACAGATTGACAGATGGACAGACAGACATGATGAAACCAGTATACCCCCCTCTACTTTGTAGGTGGGGGTATAATGGAGGAACTTCAATATTTTTATATTTACTGAAATTCAGATTTTTATGTTATAGGTTTGACTAAATAGGAGACTGTATAGATCAAAGATCAGACTGTACATTATGTGCAGTCTGATCTTGATCTATGCTGTCCACAAGAGTTCCTTAGAGAAGACAAAATATATCTTCCAATTGCCTGATTGACCGAATGTTGTTTTAACCCTTTCCCAAACGACAAAATCTGGACTGGTCCAAACTGAAAGAGTTTGCAGACGACAATTTCAAATTTGATGAAAATGGCAGAAAGTTCTCAAAAAGGGTAGAAAACACTGTGGGAAAAGGAGAAATTGCTCGTTACGAGCAATTTCTCCTTTTCCCACAGTGTTTTCAAAAGACTTGTACTGCAGACACATGAAAACCAGGGCTTGTTTGGGAAAGGGTTAACTGCGGTCAAAAACATCTCTGTCAAATCAAAGCAACAGCTTACTTATTCACCAGTGACCTGGTTTCCATCAGAGCTTAACTCTTTACCAAACGGCAAAATTTTGGACTGAACAAAATTCAAAGCGTTTGCAGACAACAAATTCAATGTTGCTAAGATGGTTACCAGCATTTTCTCCTTTTCCCACAATGTTTTCAAAAGGCTTCTTCCTTAGGGTCCTTAAAAGTCAGGATTGTGTGGTAAAGAGTTAAAGCATGTACAATGCAATTCTCACGTGACACAAAATTTAGATACATTCGATTTTTGTATTGGAATTTAACACTGTTTTAACAGCATTAATCATATCATGGTGGCCAGTGCACCTACCCATGTGTTTCCTGGCTTCCTCCCACCAGTAATGACACAAGGTACATAGGTACAATACAGAATATGTAGCATTTGCTCATAATTAACACAAAACTCATTTTACATTGGTTGCAAAACAATTGACTTACTCCAATAGGTTCAATACTTCCTTATGCAGGAATTGCTTGAGGATTTAAAAAAAAATCAGAATGCTTCCATAGAGAGTAAAAAAAAATGAAAATAAACAAATTGAAGTAAAAGAGGAAATTGTTATTCAAGATATATTTCTTGTTTCTGTATTCTTAACCCTTTACCACACAATCCAAAGTTTTAACAACCCCGAGGAAGAAAGCTCTTCAAAACATTGTGGAAAAAGGAGAAATTCTTCTTTTCTCACAATGTTTTTTACCCTTTCCTAAACAAACTTCAGTTTGTTTAGTCATATTTAATTGTCATCTGCAAATGTTTTCAGTTTGGACAAGTCTAAGCCCTAAGCTGCTGAGTGTGATTCACTGACCTTTTGTGGACAGTACAGATCAAGATCAGACTGCAAAGAATGTGCTATCTGATCTTAGATGTACACTGTCTGATAAGGAGATATTTTTCTCCAAAAACTAAGTTTGAAATAACACTATTGGGATTTTAATCTCAGCTTTCAAGTTTTATTGAATGTATTTAGCAGAATGAGGGTTACATTTTGTTGTTGGTAAAGAGTTAACCCTTACCACACAATCCTGACTTCTACCCATCCCAAGGAAGAAGGCTTTTGAAAACATTGTGGAAAAAGGAGAAAATGCTGGTAACCAGCATTTTCTCCTTTTCTCACAATGTTTTCTACCCTTTCAAAGACAATTATCATTCAATAACTCAAATTTTATTTGTTATCTGCTGTTGCTTTCAAGTTGGAGTGGAGTAAGATTTGTTGTTGGGTAAAGGGTTGCATGCAGTAAGCTGCAGATATACATTGTATCAAAAGCTATTTCCATATAAATATAGATGTAGCAGCCTGGCAGAGCAAGCCAAAGCAACAATCAAGTGTACATGATTCTAGCACAATATAAAATGCTCTTTTTCCAGGATCACAAGGCCATACTAATCTATTCTTTAAGTTGCAAAAACTTTAATTCTAATCTTACAATTTATTACAACTTTGACATAGAATACTGTGAGACATTTTCACTCATAATAATATCCCATACTTTTAACTCTTTACCAAACAACAAAATTTCAGACTAGTCCAAATTAAAAGCATTTGCAGACGACAATTACAGTGTGTCGTAAATGATGCGATTTTTCTTTGATAGGGGAGAAAACATTGTGGGAAAAGGAGAAAATGCTGGTTACCAGCATTTTCTCCGTTTCCCACAATGTTTTCAAAAGGCTTTTTTCTCAGGGTCGTTAAAAGTCGGGATTGTGTGGTAAAGGGTTAAATGGTATGAATCAAATTTGCCTCCAGGTTGATTGCCAAGACATTTACTTTTGGCTGCTGGTGGGCCTTTAAATTACACCACCAAAACTAAAGATTCCTGATTGGTATAACTTCTCAACTAAAGATGGACATTAACCCTTTTAAATACTAAGCAATCCTGTGCTTTAACAACCCTGAGGAAGAAGCCTTTGGAAAACCTAGAGGGAAAAGGAGAAAATGCTGGTAACCAGCATTTTTGCAATTTCCCACAATGTTTTCTACCCTGTCAAAGAACTTAAGACAAGCCTATTGATTGGATGAGATATTCCTTGGCTAAAAAATTCATAACAAGTAACTGCATTGGTTGAGATAATGAGCCAATCAGGAGGCAGGCCTTTAAATTGCAGAACCAGCACTAATATTGTATCTCCTGATAACCATCTGCTGATAACCATGATGTTCTCTTTTCTACACCATGTTTTGAACTCTTTGGAAAAACTCCCATTAATTAGGCCACATTTAACCCTCTACCACACAATCCCGACTTTCAATGACCCTGCAGAAAATGCCTTTTGAAAACATTGTAGGAAAAGGAGAAAATACATTTTCTCCTTTTCCCACAATGTTTTCTACCCTTCCTAAATCAAATTTCAATTTTTGAGCCACATTTGATTTGTTGTCTGCATATGCTTTCAATTTAGATCAGTCTAAAATTTCGTCGTTTGGTAAAGAGTTAATATGTTGTTGGCAAATGTTTTCAGTATGGACAAGTGTAAAATTTTGTAATTTGGTAAGGAGTTTCAGGCTGTGTATCCGTCTAAGGTTCTAAATACATATAATTCAAAGGAAAGAAACAAATAATCATGAAAGAACAAAAGTATCTAAATAACACCAGTTGTACCTGATGTTCACTGTTGTGCCTCTTGGCTAACAAGGCTTGGTTCACCTTCAACACTATCCAATCAAACAAGGCTCCATATAGACATTTAGCCATGGCATCTCTAGTGGCAACAGCCTGTAACGAAAAATCAAATCTCAGTTTACTACAGAGGAAAACAGATATTTTTCCACAAAGAAATCTTTTATGGAACAATGAAATAGAGAGTATCTAAATATAATGTCAGGCCATTTTCATCCTGAATGATTGAATTTTCCTCAAAATCTGATGGGTCTTAATAATTATAATGGATCACACAAGTCATTCAAGTTTGCTTTTTCTAACCCCTAAAATGTGCAGAGGTCAGCTCCACTTTCTTTAGCAGATAGTATAGATCAAGGTGAATGATACATAAATCTGATATAGAAACTACTTTGTTCTGTGATATGCTATATTAACCAAAACAATCTCTGAGCAATTTCTCCATTTGTTCTCCATTTGTAGCAATGTTATCAAAATCCTTTTAATTCAAAAGCTTCAACAAGTATTTGCACAGAAGAAAAGGCTGACCTTTCATTTGATTCCAGTAATACTTGTGAAAACTTCTTTGACTTTGCTTAAAAAAAGCTACAATCAGAACTACTCGGTAATATCACAAAAATATTAAGCAATAACTATACATGCTATTTTCAAAAGTACCAAAAATGCATTGAAATTAAACAAAAGGAGACAAGTATTTGAAGAAAATGAAAACATGTGTTTTCAAAAGTATAGAAATCACACTGGAAAAAGAACTGAGTGTTACCATACAAGCACATGCTTTCTTTTCAACAATGTTTTTAAAAGCTTTCTTCTGATTCAAATATTACTCCTCACTATTTCTCAGTATAAAAACAATAAAATGTTTAACCCTTTACCACACAGTCCCGAGTTTTAACGACCTTAACGAAGAAGCCTTTTGAAAACACTGTGGGAAAAGGAGAAAATGCTGGTAACCAACATTTTCTCCTTTCCCACAATGTTTTCTACCCTATCAAACAAAAATCACGTCATTTGAGCCGCACTGAAATTGTCGTCTGCAAATGGACAGATATAAATTTTTGTCATGTTGTAACAAGTTAACTCTGTACCACACAATCCCGACTTTTAACAACCCTGAGAAAGAAGCCTTTTGAAAACATCAAGGGAAAAGGAGAAAATGCTGGTAACCAGCATTTTCTCCTTTTCCCACAATGTTTTCTACCTTTCCCAAAACAAACTTCAATTTTTGGATCACGTTTAATTCATCGTCTGCAAATGCTTTCAATTTGGACCAGTCTAAAATTTTGTTGTTCCATAAAGATTTAAAGGACACAAACATCTTCCATCCTATGGGTCATGACAACAGTCTCATCCCCTGCTGTGGCTTTTTTCTGGGTCAGGGCCTCCATTAGGGTCTTCTCATGGACCTTCAACACCTGAGATATCACAGCTATTGTGTCGGGGTTCAGTATGGTGACTGATTCATCGTGATGCTGGTCTCCTTTCTAAAAGTGAATAAAAATCTTTTTAACCCTTTCCCAAACAAGCCTTGGTTTTCACGTGTCTGCAGTACAAGTCTTTTGAAAACACTGTGGGAAAAGGAGAAACTGCTCGCAACGAGCAATTTCTCCTTTTCCCACGGTATTTTCTACCCTTTTAGAGACCTTTCTGCCATTTTCATCGAATATAAAATTGTTGTCTGCAAACTCTTTCAATTTGGACCAGTCCAAAATTTGTCGTTTGGGAAAGGGTTAAAAAAGAGACTGCAGGCTGGTGCCAAATCTCAGCTGCAGATGCTTGATTTTCAGTGGAAATTTCCTTTCATGTCACAACCTTTTGGTTATATCTATATATCAAAGTGTAATTCGTGTTGACTATCCTTATTCTATGACCCTTTACCATACAATCCCATATTTTAAAACAGAAGCCTTGTAAAAACATTGTGGGAAAAAGGAGAAAATGCTGGTAACCAGCATTTTCTCCTTTTCCCACAAAGTTTTCAAAAACAGATCCCATTATTTAAGTCACAATGAATTTGTCGTCTGCAAATGCTTTCAATTCTCGTTTGGTAAAGAGATAAGGACGTTTTCAATTCGTCTGCAGCAGGTTTGTTTCAAGAACTAATGAGGTAAAGGACAATCCTTTTTTACCTTCTTTGCCAAAAGTCCTGTTGTTTGTACTCATATGTTTTTATTTCAATGAGACAATGTGAATCCAAGTCCAAACTACATGTTCTGTACCAACTGGCCACTGATGCTGATTAATCCTTTACCACACAATCCTGAGTTTTAACGTCCCCCCCTCCCAAAAAAAAAGACGTTTGAAAACATTGTCAGAAAATGAGAAAATGCTGGTAACCAGCATTTTCTCCTTTTCCCACAATGTTTTCTATCCTTTCAAAGAAAAATTTCCTACTTTGTGTAACATTTATTTTGTCTCCTACAAATGTGTGCAATTTGGACAAGTCTAAAATTTTGTTGTTTGATATAGAGATAAGGACATACAACATTTTCAAAGTCGTCTGCAGCAGGTATGTTTCAAGAGCTAATGAGCTATAGAAGGACGTTTGTTTACCTTCTTTGCCAAAAGTCATGTTATGTTCCAACTGATGTTGATCTAACTTTCAGTGACAGCGTGCCATTCTAAGAATTAACCCTTTACCAAATAATCCCATGTTTTAATGAACTTACGGCAGAAGGCCATGAACACATTGTTGGAAAAGAAGAAAATGCTGATAACCAGCATTTTCTACTTTTCCCACACTGATTTCAAAAACTTTCGCAGACAAATCATTTCAGCCAAATTTAATTTGTCATCTGCAAACACTTTCAATTTTACAAGTTTAAACTTCTGTTGTATAGTGAAGAGCGAAAAATTTGAGCTGTTGGGATTGGAGTGAAAAAAGGTGTACATTCTCAATTTGAAATTTTGGGATTGGATTAACTCTTTACCAAGTGACAAAATGTTGGACTCAACCAAATTAAAAGCATTTGCAGACGACATATCAATTGTGACTCAATTTGGGATTTATGTCTTTGATAAGATAGAAAACATTGTGGGAAAAGGAGCAAATGCTGGTCACTAGCATTTGCTCCTTTTCCCACAATGTTTTCAAAAGCCTTTTCTTTCGGGGCTGTTAAAACTCAGGATTGTGTGCTAAAGAGTTAAACTGCTATGTCTGCATCTATAGCACAATCAGAATTATTCTCAGACTTGTACACTGCCGACTAGATAACTCATGGTGTTACAGTAGTGAAACAAAATACAGCTGTGGCCAGTTACGATTCAATTTCAAAGAGACACAAACAGCTGGGTTACATTTTGAGGTTACAACTTGACAAATTGTTGAAAATATTAATGCTTTACCACCGATCCCAACTTTCAATAACCCTGAGCAGACGCTTTTTGAAAACATTGTAGGAAAAGGAGAAAATGCTGGTAACCAGCATTTTCTCCTTTTCCCACAATGTTTTCTACCCTTCCAAAAGCAAATTTCAATTTTTCAGTCACATTTATTTTGTTGTCTGCAAATGATATCAATTTGGACTAGTGTAAAAGTTTGGCCTTTGGTCAAGAGTTTAACATCACTTACCTTTTTGAACTTCACATTTCCAAGATGTAATACAGCCGATAAAACACCAAATATCCTGGAAAGAAAAGGCATGTTATGATCATTCAGTTTCTGACACGTTACAAAAATTTAGATTTAGACTAATAAAAAATTCATTCTATGCAAACTTGTACCCCTTAGGAGCTTTAAAACTTTATACCTTTTCAAAACTGAATATGGGAAGATTAAGAAAAGAGAACACTGTATAATCAACTTTACACAGTATTTGCAGAAGGCAATGGGCTTATATCAAAGCAGTTATAAACTTTTCAAATTCTTGATTCTAAATCATTGTTATTAGCATGTTCTCCTTTTCCTAAAATGTTTAAAAAAGCTGTCTTCCAAAGGGTAGTTACAACATGGAATTGTTTGGCAAAGAGTAAAGTGGCACCAAAGTCCTGTAGTTCACCTCAATGAGTGAAATTATAAAAAGGACAAAAAGAAGAGCTCTGCTAAGTGGGACAACATATTCCTGAAGGAAACTGTCAAAAGCATGTGACCTGACACTGTTATAACCTTGATGTCTGGTGTCTGAAACCTCTGCTCTGCAAGTCATCTCACGAAGGTTCACAACGTGTGAAATATTTTCAAAATCAGACAAGACTTTCAAGAGATACAGTGACTGTGAAATTGCTAACATAAATGCACATTATCTGGGCAAAACATGATCTATGTTCCTTCAGGCAAATAAAAATTCTGACAAAGCAAACCTTTTCTGTGTGACTTGTGAGAACCCAACCATCTCCATTGACTGTTTGAGACGAGAAAATTCATTGGCTTCATCAACCTCCTCCAAACCAATACAGCCACTCTGTAATATAGCATACAGATGCATTATTTTATTGCATAAATGGCTGAAATCTTCTCAAGACAAAGTATTTTAGACACTTTTTCAAAAAAGTCTCACTGCCTAAAACATGCAAAACAAACAGCCAATAACAGCCTGTTGCTTTAAGGTAGCAAGATCTTGTTTATGAGGCTGTGACAGCTTTTTCCACACAATCCCGAGTTTTAATGACCCTGAGGAAGAAGTCTTATGAAAAAACTGAAGTAAAAGGAGAAAATGCTGATAACCAGGATTTTCCCCTTTTCCCATAACATTTTTTTTGTCCTGTCAAAGACATCTTATCATTTCAGCTACACTTCAATGAGCCATGCTCTGTGGCAAAGGGGCATTTGCAAAAAGCATTGAACAAAGTCAGCCTGCCCATTCCGTGCAGGCTGACCTGGGCCGAAACTTTTCCCTACTGGTCAATTTTCTGTATGTGCAAGGATCAATGTACATCATGATTGAGTTGGATGTTAAAAAAAGTGACTATTATGGATCCATATGTATGTGAACATGATGGCTTTCTTGGTACCATGGATAGATCACAGAGAAGCATTAAGTTACCTTTTGCCAGAGCACGGCTCAAACTGTTGTCTACAAATGCTTTGAACTTGAACAATTCTATGGATTTGTTGTGTTGGAAAGAGTTTACAACAACCAGATATGAAACAACAACTATCTCATTTACAGGTATGACCTTTCATAACACGGTAACAGCATCTCAGTAGATAGCAACAGTTTGTAACTTCATGCTTGTGTCACAACTTGTGATATCCTCTTTATTAAGCTTTACCACACAGTCCCAAGTTTCAACGACCCTGAGGAAGATGCCTTTTAAAAACATGGTGGGAGAAGGAGAAAATGCAGGTAACCAGTTTTCAAAGAGCTTCTTCTCTATGGTCGCTAAAAGACAGGATTGTTTAACACTTTCCCAAACAAGCCCTGGTTTTCATATGTCTGCAGTACAAGTCTTTTGAAAACACTGTGGGAAAAGGAGAAATTGCTCGTAACGAGCAATTTCTCCTTTTCCCACAGTGTTTTCTATCCTTTTTGATAACTTTCTGCCATTTTCATCAAATTTAGAATTGTCGTCTGCAAACTCTTTCAATTTGGACCAGTCCAAAATTTGTCGTTTGGGAAAGGGTTAATAAAGGGTTAAAGAGGGAGGCTGTTCATACCTATATGGCACACAGTGGCAGAGCTCTAGGAGTCTAGTCATACCCTAGTAGCATGCAGAGACAATCCCTTTAACTCTTTGCAAAACAACAAAATTTTAGACTCTTCCAAATTGAAAGATTTGCAGACGACAAAATAAATGTGACTGAAAAATAGAAATTTGTTTTGGGATGGCTAGAAAACATTCTGGGAAAAGGAAAAAAATGCTGAATACCAGCACTCTCTCCTTTTCCTGCAATGTTTTCAAAAGGCTTCTTTCTCAGGGTCGTTAAAAGGCAGCATTGTGCGATAAAGGAGTACCTCTTTACCAAAAAACAGAATTTTAGACTTGTCCCAAGTGAAAAGATTTGCAGACAACAAGTTAAATGTACTGCAAAACATGAAATTTGTCATTCACAGAGAAGAAAACATTGTAGGAAAGGAAGAAAATGCTGATTACCATGATTTTCTCGTTTTCCTACAAAGTTTTTAGAAGCTTTTTTTCTCAGGGTTGTACTGTACAGGGTTAAACAATAGGGGTCTGTTAACGCCTGTTTCTAATGCTGTGACAGCCCCTTTCAGAATTAGGAAGTCTGTTAAAAGCCACACAAGACAACCTGTTTAACTCTTTACCAAATGACAAAATTTTGGACACATCCGAAATAAAAGCATTTACTGACGACAAATTAAATGTGGCTCAAATGATGAATTGTCTCTGAAAGGATAGAAAACATTGTGGGAAAAGAAGAAAATGTTGGTTACCAGCTTTTTCTCATTTTCCCACAATGTTTTCAAAAGGCTTATTCCTCAGGGTCGTTAATACTTATGATTGTGTGGTAAAGAGTTACTCAGCCATGAGGCATAGACAGCATGATCATGTATCAGCAAAAATATGTTTATAATGTAGAAACTTCCTGTTCATGTGGTAGCAGACGCAGCAAAGTCAGACTGTACAGAATCTGCAGTCTGATCTTGGATCTAAAGTGTCAGGTATTTGTCAAGATACTCTGGAAAAGAATGGCCTATGTTACAAGAATTGTGACTTTTGTCACAGCATATGGGTTAAAAACTTTACCTGGTTAAGATAAACATAGTCCTCAGGTTTTCCCAAGTGTAGTTTTTCTCTTTCCAAGTCATCTGCCCCAGCCAATAGGTAATAGAACACATGGTAATTTCTGAAAAGATATTTTTTCATTCTTTAACCAATAACGCGAGTAACACTTTACCACACAATCTCGAGTATTAGTGACCCTGGAAAAGAAGCCCTTTGAAAACATAGTGGGAAAAGGAGAAAATGCTAGTAACCAACACTTTCTCCTTTTCCCACTATGTTTTCTACCCTTTAAGAGTCAGGTTTCATCAACTGGGCCACATTTAATTTGCTGTCTCCAACAGCTTTGAATTTAGACAAGTGCTAAATTTTGTTGTTTGGTAAAGGGTTAATACAATAATATGAATTACAGTAAACATTTAGTGGCAAAAGGAGAAAATACTTGTTACTAGCAATATAGCTTTTTTATAGAATATTTTCAACCAAGCTCTGCTGCAAGCTGTCTGTTGGATGCAGGCAATAAATTAAAAGGTAACAGTATATAGATGCTGCACCAAAATTTATAATTCTCTCAAATGGTTATCCATTTGATTTTACAATAGGCAAAAATACTAAAAGAAAATCAAATACGGAAAAGTTTTTCTTTTTTTTGCTAAATGTATCTGGTATGCATGATTGTTGAGGTGTATGGAGAGAGAGCAATTACCAGGTACTTGTAGCAAAAATAAATCTTACTTTCCCCAAAGTCTGTGAAAACCTGCCCTCAGCTGGGGCATAAAAAGCATTACCTATATGTTATGTTTTGAAAGCATTACTGTATAAATATCTATTTTATACACCTGGTTACCCACATTTTCTTCTTTTCACACAATGATTCCAAACTCCATTTTCCTAAGGATCATTAAAACATGGGATTTGGAAAGGTCAAGACAAACACAGTCATCTGCATTTTTTGTTTGTATAGCATTTGAAGCTAATTTCAACTTTATTTCAGTTATATTGGGACAGCCAGAGTACCTATTCAAGCTGTCATTGTTTCTTTTTCCAGTACTTTGCATAATATTGTTTCCAAGCTTCTGGCTGCTTTTCAACATAACCATTGACAAATTCATGATCAGCTAGTCATCTGGAGGAGGTAATGAGTCATTAACTCTCTACCAAACAGTAGAATTTTAGACTTGTCCAAACTGAAAGCAAGAGCTGATGACAAAATATATAAATTCAAAAATTAAAATTTGTTTTGGGAAGGGTAGAAAACATTGTGGGAAAAGGAAAAAATACTGGTTACCAGCATTTTCTCTGTTTCCCACATTGTTTTCGAAAGTTTTTCTTTTTTCCTGAAGGTCCTTAAAAGTCAGGATTGTGTTGTAAAGAATTAATAAGGAGAGAGGAAAGAGATGACCACAAATGCCCAATTTCAAAATTAGGTTAACCACAGGAAGAATTAGTAATTCTTGATACTGACTTTGTATGTTCATGTAAATTGAAACAAGAGGGCCATGATGGCCCTGTATCTCTCCACTGGCTTATAAATATAAACCATAAATACTAAACATTTCAATTCTGAGCCAAATGGTTTCAAAATGAAGACTTACAAAGTTTTCTCTGTAAAAGCCCATGTGAAAGTTGAGACCCGCAAGGCAAAGCCATTTTTGATCCCAGAGCTATAATTACTTGAACCCTGGTAGAGGTCCACAAGATAAAGCCACATGCCAAAATAATACAAGTCTATGCTGTATGGTTATAAATAAGGTGATTTTCAAGTTTTGTCCATATGAAGCCTCTGTAAAACATAAGACCCCTGATGCAAGGCTAATTTCAAAAAAAAAAAAAGTCACTATGTAAGCCCATGTAAAACTTGTGACTCCTGCGGCGGGGCCAATTTTGACCCCAGGGCTAAAATTTTGGACCGCTTGGTAGAGGCCCACTAGATATAACAACTTGCAAAATTTGGTAGCTCTAGGCCTAATGGCTAGGTACAGGAAGATTTTTAAAGTTTTCTCTATATAAGCCTATGTAAAACTTGAGACCCCTGGGGCAGAGCCAATTTTGACCCCACGGCTATAATTTGAAGAAACTTGATAGAGGTCTACTATATAAAGCTACATGCCAAATTTGGTAGCCCTATGCCTTATGGTTTCAGACAAGAAGATTTTTAAAGATTTCCAATATTTTTCAGTTTTGTTGCCATGGCAACCAGAGTTTTTGAAGGAATCAAATTCTTTCAAGAAATTCTGAAGAGGACCATGGCAGGATCATTTCTGTGAAGTTTCGTGAAAATCGGATGGGTAGTTTCAGAGAAGAAGATGTTTGAAATAAAAGTTAACACACGGACGCACGGACGCACGCACAGACTGACGGACGGACGGACGCACGACGGACACCGGGCCATGACATAATCCCGCTGGCCTTCGGCCAGTGGAGCTAAAAAACCACATTGCTGACTGTTCAAAGGAACCTTATCAAGGAACTATCCCTTGCAATACTTCAAAACTATTTACAATACAATCCCCTGTTTTTAATGTAACAATAGCTGCCAAAGGTAAGCAAAGCGGGTATTAAAATGCATTTAAATTCAAATCATACCATTTATAATGAGGATGACAATCTGCTATTGTACAGCTGGTCCAACTGTTGGTTGCTGGCAGAGATATTAATTTCAAAACTAGGTTAAAAGTTGCCAAGTCATCTTTTTTTTTTTGTTTTCTTTTTGCCTGATTTCAAAATCAATGTTCCTACCAGAGACTAACAGACCCACCACACAATAACAGATTGTCACTTTCACAATATTTTCACTACTTTTAAAACTTATGATCTAAACTTAAATGCATCTGAACACCAGCATTACTTTTTTGGCCACTACTGGACCTTTAATACTCGAGCACAGAACAGATTTGTTTCAAATTAATGGGGCAAGTAAACATCTCATGTACAGAGTACATGTATACCATTTTATTCTGAAGCAATGGCTTCTTCAAGGTACACATGGCATGTTAACCCTTTACCAAACGACAAAATTTTAGACATGTCCAAATTGAAAGCATTTGTAGACGACAACATAAATGCGACTCAAAAATTGAAATTTGTTTTGGAAAGGTTGGAAAATATTGTGGGAAAAGCAGAAAATGCTGGTTTCCAGCATTTTCTCCTTTTCCCACGTTTTCCAAAGGCTTTTTCTTCAGGGTTGTTAAAACCCGTGATTGTGTGGTAAAGAGTTAAAACACAGCATGCAAGGTGCTCTCCTGCAGACATCTAAAAAGGTTTTTTAACCATTTACCACACAATCCAAACTTTTAAGTCTTTACCACACAACAAAATTTTAGACTAGTCCAATTTCAAAGTATTTGCAGATGCCAAATTCAATTTTGAAACAAATGGGCTTAAGCTCTCTGATTGAGCAGAAAACATTGTTGGAAAAGGAGAAAATGCTGGTTACCAGCATTTTCTCCTTTTCCCACAATGTTTTCAAAAGCCTTCTTTCCTAGGGTCGTTTAAACCCAGGAATGTTTGGTAAAGGGTTAATTAAAGACCCTAAAAGAAAAGACTTTTGAAAATATCGTGGTAAACGGAGAAAATGCTGGTACCTAGCATTTTCTCCATTTCCCACTATGTTTTCCAACCCATCAAAAAACAATTTTCATCATTTGAGCCAAATTTGAATTGTCGTCTCCAAATGCTTTGAATTTGGACTCTTCTGAAATTTTGTTGTTTGGTAAAGAGTTAATTTTTTTACCACATGACAAAATTTTAAACTTAACCATACTAAAAGCATGTTGCAGACCACAAAAATTTAATTAAATGTGACTCAGAGGATGGGCTTTATCTTTAAAAGCAACAGAAAACATCATAGGAAAAGGAGAAAATGCTGGTACCCATCATTTTCTCCTTTCCGCAAGACCTTTTCACAAGCTTTCTACCATGAGTCATAAGAACACAAGCCTGTAAAGTTCAGGGTTTAACCCTTTCCCAAACGACAAATTTTGGACTGGTCCAAATTGAAAGAGTTTGCAGACGACAATTTTAAATTTGATGGAAATGGCAGAAAGGTCTCAAAAAGGGTAGAAAACACTGTGGGAAAAGGAGAAATTGCTTGTTACGAGCAATTTCTCCTTTTCCCACAGTGTTTTCAAAAGACTTGTATTGCAGACACATGAAAACCAGGGCTTGTTTGGGAAAGGCTTAAGAAGGGATTTGATTATGGGCAGGACAAAAAATGTAGATTAGATACATACCTTTCATTTTTGGCCTGTGAGACAATTCTGGATTTTTCCAAAAGATACTTTTCCACAATAGCCCTGTAACATAATAAAGATGAGTAGCACTCTGACAAAAGGGGGTTTAATGCATCTTCATGATGCATGATACCTAGCAAATCATCACATAATTAGGGATCCATAAAATATTTTTTGTGTAATAGCCAACAAAATCATGAGATAGACTGGCCCTTTGAAATGCAGAAAATTGACCAGTTTTCACCATGACAAAGGACCATTCTACCTCATGGTTTAGTCGTCTGTGAGAAAAAATGGATTTCATTGATCCATAATTATGTGATAAATTGCTTCGTATAATGCATCGCAGAGATGCACGAAACCTCCTTTTGTCAGAGGGGTCAATCATTATGTTTTCTGTTGCAAAGACTATCAATAATTGTCAAAGAGTTTTGACAAACCTGAATTCAAACTTGCAACCCTGTAACTATTACCCATATGCTATCCTGACTAAGGTTAAGTCTTTACCAAACAACAAAATTTTAGACTGGTCCAAATTGAAAGCATTTGCAGACGACAAAATAAATGCAAATGAAAAAGTAAAACTTGTTTTGGGAAGGGTAGAAAACATTGTGGGAAAAGGAGAAAATGCTGGTTACCAGCATTTTCTCCTTTTTCCACAATGTTTTCAAAAGGCTTCTTTCTCAGGGTCTTTAAAACTCAGGATTGTGTGGTAAAGAGTTAAATATTGCTTGGCAGTATAAAAGGGAAAATTATATTTGCATCCTCTTAACCCTTTCCCAAACAAGCCCTGGTTTTCACATGTCTGCAGTACAAGTCTTTTGAAAACACCGTGGGAAAAGGAGAAATTGCTCGTAACGAGCAATTTCTCCTTTTCCCACAGTGTTTTCTACCCTTTTTGAGACCTTTCTGCCATTTTCATCAAATTTAAAATTGTTGTCTGCAAACTCTTTCAATTTGGACCAGTGCAAAATTTGTTGTTTGGGAAAGGGTTAAACTACTTCATACGGAAAAAAAATTGCATCAGGAAAACCTACAAATATCAAATGAACTCTTATTAAAAAGAAATGTACAAATTATTAAATTATTATGAGCTATAACCTGTGACCTTGGATGCACAAAGCCATAATAATAACACAAGTGCACTGATGCTGAAGACTACATGTTCAGTCCAACCCTATTAGGCAAGCATATAAGGTACGCTAAAAACGTGCTTGCTTCAAAAAGACGGTTGCTTCGTACATCATTTCAACGTACCTAACTTTTCCTTCTCTCTGAACTCCACAAAATTCCTGCTTGCTTAATACAAGTCGCCACTACGACACATTTTACTGTATTTCTACAAAGCAATAAATCACAAGTATTCAATGAGATAAGCCTTACTTACCCATGTACCATGCCATTTTCTTTATAGTTGACTTGTATAAATTTACCAAATCTACTGGAATTATTGTTATGGACAGTCTTTGCATTTCCAAATGCCTACAAGTAGAAAAGAAGATAGTACACATCAGAAATGTCCTGTTTCTAACAATGACAGGAACAGTAGCACTTAATGTGAAATGCAGACAATCTAGATCAAGATCAGGCTTCAACTACAAAGGTTGCAGGCCAACAATGCAAGCCAACAAATACACCAATAGGTTGCCTTGTCCCTGGATCAGGAAAAACACTAAAACTCCTGTAATGGTTAACCAATCATATACATCAATGGATATTGCAGAAGTTCCCATGGTATGATGGCATCCATATGTAATTACAATTTTAGCCAAATTAGCTAAAACTACAGAAGGAAAAGAGGACAAAACATTTCTCTGCAAATGGACAGAAAGACAGATGAACAACCTGAAAGAATATTTCCCCCTCCCCACCACCCCCGCAACTTGTCAGGGAGCAAAGGGGGGGGGGGGAATTATGAAAGTTTTCTGCATTTGGTAATGCCCACTTTTATTAAAGCTTACACCCTGCAATAGATTTTCATTTTCTTAAAATATCAGGTATTAAAAGATCAATAACTATTTACAAGCAAATGCTCTCTTTCCCTTGAAGTTTTCTAGAGCTCTCCATCACAGACATAAAAAGTATTTGTGCCTTATTGGTTGTATGAATACTTGCTTTTCAGTATTCTCTCATCATGTTCTATTAGCAGTGTAAGATTTTTCAAGATATTATCTGTGTGGGTGATGGGCTGCAAGGTGGATCTTCTCTTCTGCAAGTCAGATTGTTTACACTTTTAACCCATATCGTGCTAAACAAGTTAAACGAATCTTTTAAGCCGATGGTAAAAACCAGAATAATGCTATTTCAAACTCATCTTTTGGAGAGAAATATATCTCCTTATCGGACCATGTAGATCCAAGATCAGACTACACGTTCTGTGCAGTTTGATCTTGATCTACACTGTCTGCAAAAGGTCAGCGAGTCGGGCTTAGCAGCCTAAGGATTAAAGTTTTTTACCAAGCAGATAAAAAATGCTTGTCTAAACTTCTCATCATGTCAATATGCTTGAGTTCTCCATGATTCTCTTTGCTTCATTTCTGCATTAACCCTTTACCACACAATCCCTAGTTTTAATCAAAGCGCTGACGCACTGAAGGCAGCGGGTTTGTGCCAGCTACAGATCTTATTACTTTCTTTGCACAGGTTTCCTTTATACTTGACTTGAAGTAAAAAGGTGCCTTAATCGATCTGCAAACAGTATAGACTTAGGTCAGCCTGTGCAGGCAGTCAGTCTGTGCAGTCTTCACAGGCTGACCTGGGCTGAAACTTTTCGCCATTGGTCCATTTTCTGTACATCGAAGGGTCGGTCTATGGATCAATAATTATTTATGTCTTGCTTGGTATAATCCATCACGAGGATGCAAGAAGCCCCCTTTTGCCAAAGCACAGCTCATTTGTTTGTGGCTAAAATAAAGATAAAATCTAGTACATGAGCACAGGCAGAAAACAAGACTTGAATAAATGATATTAATCCTTTCCAAAACAATCCCAAGTTTTTATGACCCTGTGGAAGAGGCCTTTAAAGATATTTGTGGAAATGGAGAAAGTGCTTCTAACCAATGTTTTCTATTATATCAATCCGTAACATTTATGAAATTCTTGAAAGGTATCTTAAAGTACTGAAAACCAGTCTTAGTATAATTTTGAGGTTTTACACCTCAAAATCCTTGTAGGCCAAATAATGTGCTTTATAAAAGTTTTGCCGATCCCTTTTAAGGAGTTTGTAGCTCAAAGACTTGAAGTTGGTACCGCTGGTTTAAATTTCCAGCATGGTCTTCTTTCTGATCCACTTATCATTTATGCCATGTTGTTATTCAGTGCATGACCTTAAGGAAATAGTCAAGAAACGCATGCATAGGTACACTGGCAGCTGTTATGACCCAAGCTGTTTAAATTTCATTAACTGCTAATAAATTATACTGAAAGAAGCCATTTGCAGACAAAAATTGAAACATGGCTCAAAAACAGTGTACATCTTTGATAGGGTAGAAAACATTGTTGGAAAAGGAGAAAATGCTGCTTACCAGCATTTTCTCCCATTCCTACAATGTTTGTAAAAAGTTATGTTCTAAGGGTCGTTAAAACTTGAGATTGTGTTGTACAAGTAAATGCATAATATAATTTGCAGTTATAACTACTTTTAACTCTTTACCACTCAATGCCGACTTCTAACAACCTTGAGAAAAAAGCCTTGTGAAAACAGTCTGGGAAAGGAGAAAATGCTGGGAACCAGCATTTTCTCTATTATCCACAATGTTTTCTATCCTATAAAATAAAACTTGTACCATTTGAGCCACAATGAAATTGTCATCTGCAAATGCTTTCAGTTTGAACACAGCTGAAATTTTGCCGTCTGCCAAAGGCTTAATGGGTGACTTTTCGTGTAACATCGCCTGTCATAGCCGAATCCATATGACTTTGGCGATAAAAGGCGATGTTACACGAATCCCATTATGATGCCCTATGCTCAAAATTCATCATGCAAACAAACACCGACAAGAAAAAGTCGATGCAAAGAATCAAAGTCGCCGCAAATTTTTTTATTTAATGCTTCAAGAAAGCCAGGGCAAATAAGTTAATGTCAGTTTTCATCAGCAGATTTTTTAACACATTATGAAATTGATGTGACTGTGAATCTATATCAAAGGTTGTCTTCTGTTACAGTATCTAATACCCTCGCATAGCGCTCTCTGAACTCTTTTCCAAACGAAAAATATCAGACTCTTCCAAATTCAAAGAGTTGACAGACGACAATTTAAAAAGCTGCAAAAATGGTAGAAAATTCGCTAGTAGTGGGGGGAAAAGTATTTGTTAAAGGAGAAATTGCTTATAACGAGTAATTTCTCCTTATCCAACATGTTTTTCCAAAAGAATTTGACAGCGCACGTGATAACCCGCGTTTGTTTGGGAAAGTGTTGAAAACAGGGCCAAGTTACTAAAATGTTGCTGTCCTAGGATAGTATGATTCAAGAGAACGTAAGTTTGCAAGGCATGCTTTCAATTTAAACAAGTCTAAAACTATACTGTTTGGTGAACGCTGTTAATAAAGAATATTGGTTTTGCATTGCGATTTATGAACAACACAGCGAAAAACTGGTCTCTCTCCAGATTTTTTCCAACAAAGTACATTGTAAATTTATCTAGAACTTGGTGAGAAATAAACAAAAGGGTTCTAAACAATCTTTGTTTTAAAAACTAAACTTAGAAAGAAGTAACCAATAATGGTTAGATACAATCATAACCATCATACTCGTTCTTCGGCGGAATTTAACACAATTTCAGCAATGTACAATTTTAGCGGTGGTCATTCAACAAAAAACACAAATAGTAGGAAAAACTAGGTACTAAATAATCAAAATGATAATTAAACCTGTGTACGAAATGACGAAAGTGGATACGAAATGACCAACTGGATACGAAATGACCAAAATAGAAAGTATAGGTAGGTACGAAATGACCAAAATCGTATCTACGAAATGACCTAGGTACGAAATTAACTAGGTACGAAATGACTGGAAACCTGTACAGCCTTGACCAATGGAAACAAGGCATTTATTTGGATGAGTCCATTTCTCGCGAATAGCGAAAATAAAAGTAATACTTGGGCGGATTTTTTGATGTTGTAAGTATTAACAGAGCAAAAATAGTATCGTATTGTATATACTTCGTAGTTTAAGAATGAATTAAAAAGCCAGTTTAAGGCGAAGTAGAAAGTTTCCTTGTTAACCTTAACACCCCTATAAAAAAGAAATTCCCATTGTCCATTTCCTAACTCGAAAAACTATTAAAAATATAGTCGCGCGCTTCTGCGCGGCGACTAATAAAAACTTTTGCTCTGAAAATATTTTCTTTTGCACTTTTTTGGTCTATGTAGATACCGACGCCCTCTTTCCGTTTCTATTCTACAGTAACATTACAGATGAACTCGTAAGGTGTAAGGCAGTTTTGAAAGGGTGTCGTCTGCGCGAGTAGCGCATATTTATACATGATCGTTTGTGTATTCATGGAGGAACTATTTAGTCAAGTGTAGGAATCAAGTTTTGTTTACCTCGCGTATCCAGGAAAAAGCTGCCGGATGCAAGAATTCTCGACCTAGATAAATATCGTAAGCGTTGAAAATCAGTAACTCATACCTGGGGACTATGACAGCGGGTTTCACCCGCTGCCAAAAACTCTGAGTACAAATGTTTCTGAGAACATTGTGGGAAAAACAGAACATGCTGGGAATCAGAATTTTCTTCTTTTCACACAATGGGTTTTTTTTTCTCTTTCAAAGAGTAGAGTTAAATGACCCCAAAGAAGAAGCCATTTGAAAACAGAAGATGATGCTAGTGACAAGACATAGAATGTTCTCCTTTCCCCATGATGTTTTCTACCCTTTCAAATACAATTCCCATCATTTGAGACACATCTAACTTATTGTCTTTGTTTGTATCAGAGATTAATGTGGTTGTATCGTGATGGTCAGTGCACCTACACTGGCTGAGTCAGATAAGCTTACCACTGAGCTCATGAGTGGGCCAATTTGTTGTCTACAAATGCTTTAACCCTTTCCCAAACATGCCCTGGTTTTCATGTGTCTGCAGTACAAGTCTTTTGAAAACACTGTGAGAAAAGGAGAAATTGCTCGTAACGAGCAATTTCTCCTTTTCCCACAGTGTTTTCTACCCTTTTTGATAACTTTCTGCCATTTTCATCAAATTTAAAATTGTCGTCTGCAAACTCTTTGAACTTGGACCAGTCCAAAATTTGTCGTTTGGGAAAGGGTTAACTCTTTACCACACAATCCCGACTTTTAACAACCTGGAGAAAAAAGCCTTTGGAAAACATTGTGGGAAAAGGAGAAAATGCTAGGTAACCAGCATTTCCTCCTTTTCCCATAATGTTTTCTAGCCTTCTGAAAACAAATTTCAATTTTTGAGTTACGTTTATCTTGTTGTCTGCAAATGCTTTCAATTTCAACTAGTCTAAAATTTTGTCGTTTGGTATAGAGTTAATGTCTCCATAGCCAGCCAGAGTTATACATTATTTTCACTCATTACCACCTGCAGAAAACTCTTTTTGTCCTCTAAAACATGGATGCAAGTGGAGAAACTGCTAGAAAAAGTAACCCTTTACCACACAATCCTGGTTTTTATGACCCTGAGGAAGAAGACTTTGAAAACATTATTGGAAAACTAGTAACCAGCATTTTCTCATTTTCTGGCTGGTGTTAATTTAACAACCCTGAGGAAAAAGGCTTCTGAAAATATTCTGGGAAAAGAGAAAAATGGTGATCACATCATAGCAACAGGTGAGGATTTACTAGGACAACTAACATAGATACAATCAGTGTAGAACTTGTACCAATGTAAGCAATCTATTCAAATAAACAAAACCAAACTTATTCTTTTGACAATTATGGAGATGTAAACATGACATGTGGTTACTGGGATCATTATAAATAGCTAACCCTTTACCACACAATCCTGAGTTTAAACAACACAGAGAAAGAGGCCTTTTGAAAACATTGTGGGGGAAAAGGAGAAAATGCTGGTAATCAGCATTTTCTCCTTTTCCCATAATGTTTTCTGTCCTTTACAGACAAAATTGCACTATATGAGCCATATCTAATTTGTCGCCTACAAATGCTTTCCATTTGGACAACTCGAAAATTTTGTCATGTGGTAAAGGGCTAACATTATTAATCGATCTGTATGGTTGTTCATTCGACTGTCTAAAGGTAAGATCAATTACAAAATATTGGTAGATTTCATATTAATTAAGTCATCAGTTTTCATTTCATTGCTTTGTCAAGCAAATTTTCCCCTGTTATTTCTTTACAACAAAGCTGTCGTGGTCCTGTGTGGCTCAGTTGTAAACTGTAGGACTTGTGACCTGGCAGACCCTGGTTCGAGCCTCACTAGATCCACTGGGTTTTTCATGGGAGTGTCCTTGGGCTAGACACTTCAGAGTCCTAGCCTAGTACAGGTGAAACCCAGGAAATACATGAATGTGTGAGCTGTCGCTGTGACATGACTTAAATTAAGTTGAAAGTGGCTTAAAACACCATTCAATCAACACCAGTGTTGTCAAAACTGTCTGTGTATTGACCAGAGCCCTCGGGTAGCTCAATAAAGACATTGTAGTTTGAGTAATGAGTTTGAGTTTTTTGGCTCACCAAACTTTCTTTTTGAAGTCTGATAAAAGAAAATGCGAAAGGATTCATTCCTAAGTCCTCACCATTTCTTCCTGGTTTATGTGGGAATGCAACCAGCAAAGAGCTACCCACAGCACTGGTACAAATACTCAAGGAAAGCATAGGCAGATACACTGGCAGCTCTTATATAATTAAACAATTGTTATCAAAGAACTGAAAGTACTGACAGACTGGCAATAAATGGTCTTATTAGAGATAAAACTTGGTTGGTCCATACAAGATTGAAGAAAAATGGTCCAAACCAGTTATTTAGTCTATTCCTGCTCAGTGACCTACTTTTTAACCCAACATGAACCAATTTCAATAATGCCCAAGATATCATCAAGACATACATCCAAATTTCATAAGTAACCCCAAGAGGGCACACAAGGTTTTTCTAAGATTTAGCCCAGTCACCTACTTATTGAACCGTCATGACCCAATTTCAAACTTGACTGAGATATCATCAAGATAAATGATCTGACCTACTTTCATGGGTATCAGGCTAAATATGTGGCCTCTAGAGTGCACACAAGGTTTTTCAAAGATTTGGCCCAGTGACCTACTTTTTGACCCAACATGACCCAATTTCAAACTTGTCAAAGATATTATCAAGACAAACAATCTGACCAAGTTTCAATAGTATCAGGCTGAAAATGTGACCTCTATGGTGTACATACGCTTTTTTTCTAAGATTTGGCCCTGTGACCTACTTTTTGACCTGATTTAATCCAATTTCAAAGCTGTCCAAAATATCATCAAGATAAACATTCTGAACAAGTTTTATGAGTACCAGGCTGAAATTGTGGCATCTAGAGTATACACAGGGTTTTTCTAAGATTTAGTCCAGTGACATACTTTTTAACCAAACATGACCTAATTTCAAACTTGTCCAAGATTTTATCAAGACAAACATTCTGTCCAAGTTTCATGACTATCTGACTGAAAATGTGGCCTCTAGAGTGCACACAGGGTAAATGTTGATGACCTGGACAATGCACAACTGACGACAGACACAGCATGATCACAAAAGGTCGATCACTTCGTGCTCAGGTGAGCTAAAAAAAAATGTGTGTGGAAATTTTTCAGGCATAATAAAAAACTTTTCTGGTAATAAAAAATGAATAATTTCATGGCTTGAGTATCATGGCATAATGAATATATATATGTCAACTGAAGTAATTAGCCCTCTCACCATCATTTTATGGCTGTATACTTTGCTTTTACAGACAAAAAAAGTTTTTTCGGTTCTTTTTCAATTTTGTCCATTCTGTGCTTTATAGCTGCAAACTTAACCAAACTAACCCTTATAATTTCACAACTCTGAGGAGATAGAATGCCCTTTACAGCTTTCTTTACAGCATTTTCCTTTTCTCACAGTATTTCCTACTACCCATTCAAAGACAATAGACCCCCTGCCTCCACTGATCTACCTACATCTTATATGTCAGCTGTAAAATGCTTTTGACCCTTAGAGCCCAAAATAAACCAACAGACAATTTTTTTCAGTCTAGAAATAAGACCCAGTTAAGTGCGATTCCAAGATTGCTTTCATCTATAAGGTCTCAGCAAAGCAGACAGTGTAGATCAAAGATCAGACTGCATATTTTCTGCAGTCTGATCTTGATCTACACTGACCGCAATGGCAACTATAGCTGTGAAAGGCGCTAAGGGTTAATATTGAAAAGTCATAATTTTGTCATGGGGTAGAGGGTTAACCCGTTTTCAAGACTTTCAACAACCCTGACAAAGAAAGCCTTTGAAAACATTGTAGAAAAGTGAGGAAATGCTGATAGCCACCATTTCTCTTTCTTCCACAATGTTTTCTACCCTGTCACGGAAATTTTCTGTCATGAGGTTGTGGGTTAACCCTAAAAGTGCCTAATAAACCAAATGGACATTTTCAGTCAAGAACAACAGCCAGATAATTGCAACTTTTTGTTTGCCTTTTGTTTTCAATGTTTCAGCAAAGCAGACAGTGCACATCAAAAGATCCAACTGCCCATTTTGTGCAGTCTGATCTTGATCTACACAGCCCACAAAGGCACCTATAATAGTGAAAAGCACTTTAACCCTTAGGCTGCTAAGTGTCACAGACTCACTGATCTTTTGCAGACAGTGTAGATCAAGATCAGACTGCACAAGAATGTGCAGCCAGATCTTGGATCAAGACTTTCCTTTTAGAAGATTTTTTTCTCTCCAAAAGTTAAGTTTGAAATAGCATTATTCTTGATTTACTGTCAGTTTGAAAGTTTCATTTAACTTATTCAGCTGGATAAGGGTTAACCCTTTATTCCACAATGCCGCCTTTTAACGACCCTGGGAAAGAAACCTGTTCAAAACAATGTGGGAAAAGGAGAAAATGCTGGTAACCAGCATTTTCTCCTTTTCCCAAAATGTTTTCCACCTTATCAAAGAAAAATTGCACCATTCAAGTCACTGAAATTGTCGTCTGCAAATGCTTTCAATTTGGACAAGGCTAAAATTATGTCGTCTGGTAAAGGGTTAACTCTTTACTACATGACAAAATTTTAGACTTGTCCAAATTGAAAGCATTTGAAGACAACAATCCAAGTGTGGTTCAAATGCAGCCAAGCCAAAAATGATTAACTCTTCACCAAATGACAAAATTTTAGACTAGACCAAATTGAAAGCATTTACAGACGACATGATAAATGCGATTGAAAAATTGAAATTTGTTATGGGAAGGGTAGAAAACATTGTTGGAAAAGGAGAAAATGCTGGTTACCAGCATTTTCTCCTTTTCCGACAATGTTTTCAAAAGGCTTCTTTCTCAGGGTCGTCAACAGTCGGGATTGTGTGGTAAAGGGTTAAGAGATAAAGATTCACAATCTGGAGCCACTCAACAATTTTGTTAATTAACTTTCTGAACAAATACTAGACCTAGCTTTCACCAGTATCATGTCTAACCCACATACCATATTTACTATCTGTACCCTTAACACAATAATCAACAAGTTTAAACAAGTTTAATCCTTGAAGCACCTTTCACAGATATAGTTGCCTTTGAGGCCAATGCAGATCAAGATCGGACTGCACAAAATGTGCAGTCTGGTCTGATCTGCACTGTCCATTTTGCTGAAACATTATAGACAAAAGGAACCTTAAAATTGTCATTATTTAGGTTTTGTTTATAGACTGGAAACATCTGTTACAAATAAGATGTTACACAATTAATGAACGCTGTCTTTGAAAGGGTAGAAAACATTGTTGGAAAAGGAGAAATGCTGGTCACAGGTATTTATCCTTTTTTTCAGAATGTTTTGTAAAAGTCTTTTTCTTTGTGTAGTAAGATTTAAGGGTTTATAACTTTAACCTTTTGCCAGACAATCACAGGTATCTATGATCTTGTGGAAGAAGGCTTTAAATGTTTTGAGAAAATAAAGGAAATTTTTGGTACCATTTCCCACATTGTTTTCTCTCCTTCAAGACAAATTCAAACAATTGAGTCATATTCAATTTGTCCTCTGCAACTGCTTTCAGCTATGGGGAAATGTAACATTTTGTCATCTGGTATAGAGTTAAATGATTTACAAGACAATAAAGACCAAGATGGACTGCACAGAGTATGCCATCTGATCCTTGATCTACACCATCTGTTTCTTTGATTCCAAAATAAAGAGGCCCCTTTTTGCAGAGGAATTTTACTTAAAGCTTTGAAAGCAGACAAACTCACTTGGTTGCCAAACAATGTAAAATTCAACAGTATCTTTAAAGTTCTGTCGTTTTTTTTTTTCTACAAATAAAAATGGAAAATATGTCATGAAAAATATACAGCCAGTACTGGCTGATGCAAATGGCTTCTTTTCCTCTGAAAACCCTTACAATTATAACTGGTTTATCAATACTGGCCAAAAAGTTCAGATTTATGGGACAAAAAGGGACATACATGTATATCCTTGTATTGTATCCTAAACACTTACATAGGATCTAAACATGGCTAATCTTCTTAACTCTTCACCACATAATCCAGATTTTTACCGACCCTGAGGAAGGAAGCTTTTGAAAACAATGTGTGAAAAGGAGAAAATGCTGATAACCAACGTTTTCTCCTTTTCCACTATGTTTCTACCAGTTCAAAGACAATTCCAACTATTTAAGTCATATTTAATTTGTCACATACAAATGCTATGGATTTGAACAAGTCTAAAATTTTGTCCTTTCCCACAGAGTAAACCCTTCCAGTGCAATTTATAGGCCGTAAAATATAACAAGAAATTACAATTTCACGACTCAGATGAGGCCATGATATCTCTCAATATCATGCCAAGTTTGTGGTGATCAAAGATCAGACTGCATATTCTGTGCTTTCTAATCCTGATGCAAACTTTTCACAAAAACAAGAGTAAATGTACGTAGTTGTGATAGCCTCCCACTGGTTAACCCATAACTATGTCCTGGACTTAAAAAATCACCGTGACATCTTGACAAATTGCTTAAACTATCTACAGGTATTTAATGCTGCTTTCTTATATATAACTGTAAGCAAAAATAATTATTTCTGAGAACATTCTCAGTACAGGCACTTTTTTCTTTGACCTGAATATCTTTGAAAGTTCGCTTCAACATAAAATAAGTCGTCTGCCAATGAAAAAGTGTCAACCCTGTATAATTCATAATTCAGAGCATATGCAGATGACAAATTATCTGTGGCTCAAATACCGTAATTTGTCTTTGAAAGAAAAGAAAACATTATGGGAAAAGAAGAAAATGCTGGTGTCCAGCATTTTCTCCTTTTCCCACAATGATTTCGAAAGCCTTATTCCTCAGGGTTGTAATAACATGAGATTGTTTTGTATAGGGTTAATCTTTATGGTAAATATTGGTTTGATATAGTCAACCCTGTCCTAAATTTGTAATATTTTGAGTTTGCAATCAGTTTATACTTTATCATGAATAATCTGTCATTGGAAAGACTGGTAGTTACAACCATTGAAGTCTTTACCAAACAACAAATTTTAGACTAGTCCAAGTTGACAGCATTTGCAGACGACAAAATAAATAATACTAAAATAATGATTTTTGTCTTTGATAGAGTGGAAAACATTGTGGGAAAAGGAGAAAATGTTGGTTACCAGCATGTTCTCCTTTTCCCACAATGTTTTCAAAGGCTTTTCCTCAGGGTCGATAAAAGTTGGGACTGTGTGGTAAAGGGTTAAGAGAAACATTTTCATGGAAATCGTGTGTAGTCAAAGCTCAAGGACTGACCTAAAAGGCAGCCTCAGGAAAGTCCTAAAAGACAGCCTCAGGGAAATTCCTAAAAGGCAGTCTCGGGGAAAGTCCTAAAAGGCAGCCTCAGGGCAAGACAAGGAAGACCTTGTTAACAATCCCCTCTCCTTCACTACACGGGCTGAGCCTATGTAGTGCCTTGCCCAAGGACTCTCTGATAGAGATCAAACAAGGATTTCCTGACTTCAAATCTAACATCTTCACAACTGAGCCATGGAGTACCTGGGACAAAAATGAGTGAAACAAACCTGCAAAGGATAAAGGGGGTGGGGTATGGTTGCTAAATCAGACTTAACTCTTTACCAAACGACAAAATTCTAGACCAGTCCAAATTGAAAGCTTTTGCAGACGACAAAATAAGTGTAAATCAAAAATTGAAATTTAGTTTTGGAAAACTGAAAAACATTGGGGAAAAGGAGAAAATGCTGGTTACCAGCATTTTCTCCTTTTCCCACAATGTTTTCAAGAGGCTTCTTCTTCAGGGTCATTAAAACTCCTGATTGTGTGGTAAAGGGTTAAGAAATCGGGGACAGTTTAAAGTCAATGGTTGAGTTGGGGAAGGCTATTTCATGAAAACAGCATGAAACAAGAACACCACATGCGGGTGCCATGCTTGGCTGCAGTTTCTTATATAAATACATAGAAAAATTCTGCGTTGAAAAAGGGGACATAATTGTATCAAAAATATTTTGGTGCCTACCTGCCCTTGTTGCATGGGTTCCCCTTCGAAAGTTAACAACTGGACACAGTTTAAAGTGAATACCTTCATTAATAACAGAGACATTATAAGATGTCAAAGTATTTGCGTGACAATGCAGAAGACAATGCTGATGACAACATGGTTGTGACATTAACTCGATGTTTTCTTCGAAAAAAGCTGAGCTAAAAATGCACTCAATGACAATATATAAACTTTTAAATATTCTACAATGTATCTGTCATCATTTTCTCTTGGCTGCCCATCTACAGTTTACTTAGTAATTAATCCTTGTTGGCCAATATGGTTGATCGATTGATTGTATAGTGTTTAACACTGTTTTCAAAATTATTTCAGTTATATCACAGGGGCTAGTGCACCTATCTATGCTTTCCTGGAGTTTCTGTTTCTGGTACTTTTCAAAATGTTCTTCCCAAGCCACTGGCTGCTTTTCCACATAATCATCAATGAAACAATTATCAGTGGTGAGAGAATCCTGTCAAAATGACTATCATCAATCCTCCAAAAGAAATTGTCTCTGTTAGGGACTTTCCCAAATTTCAAACAGAAAGGTAAACCCTTTACCACACAATCTTTTATTTAATAAGCCTGAAGGAGAAGCCTATTGAAAAAATTGTGGCAAAAAGGAGAAAATGCTGGTAATAAGCATTTTCTCCTTTTCCCACAATTTTTTTTACCCTTTAACCCTTTACCGCACAATGCTGCCCTTTGACGCCCCTGAGAAAAAAGCCTTTTTTAAAACATTGTGGGAAAAGGAGAAAATGCTGGAAACCAGCATTTTCTCCTTTTCCCACAATGTTTTCTACCCTATCTAAGAAAAGTTGCACCATTTGAGCCACAATGAAATTGTAGTCTGCAAATGCTTTCAATTTGGACAAGGCTAGAATTTTGTCGTCTGGTAAAGGGTTAAGACACAAATTTCATCAAATAAGCCTGATTTAATTTTGTCTTCTGCAACAGCTTTGAATTGGGAGGAGTCTAAAAATTCTGTTCTTTGGTAAAGAGTTAACCCTTTACCAGACGACAAAAATTTAGACTCGTCGAAATTGAAAGCATTTGCAGATGACAAAATAAATGTTACTTAAAACACGCAATTTGCCACACAAAGCATAGAAAACATTGTGGGAAAAGGATAAAATGCTGTTTACTAGCATTGTCTCCTTTTCCAACAATGTTTTCAAAAGCCTTCTTCCTCGGGATTGTTAAAATTTCAGATTGTATGGTAAAGAGTTAAACCATCGTAACAAAAGCTCATTTGAGACCAACTAAATATAAGGAAATTATTTCACTGGACAGACACTAAAAACTTTGTGGGAAAGGACAGTACTGAGTAACAGCAGTTTTTTCAGTCATGTTTTAAAAACCCGTAAAAATGCTGGGTCCTTTATAAGAGACATAATTCTGGTAACATGTGACAAACTCTACATGCTTCAAAATTTGAAGGCTTCTGCAGATAACAAATGAACCAGAGTTCCTTGACAGAGTAGAACACTTTGTGGGAAAAAGGAGAAAATGCTTGTAACCAACATTTTCTCCTTTTTCCACAATGTTGTCAAATGCCTTCTTCTTCAGGGTCCTCAAAAACCTGTATTGTGTGGTAAAGGGTCAAACCTTTATCACACAATCCAACTTTTAACGACCCTAAAGAAAAAGCCTTTTGAAAAAATTGTGGGAAAAGGAGAAAATGCTGGTAACCAGCAATATCTCCTTTTCCCACAATTTGTTCCGTCCTTCCCAAGCCAAATTTCCACTTTTGAATTGCATTTATTTTGTTGTCTGCAACTGCTTTCAATTTGGACTCGTCTAAAATTTTGCGGTATGGTAAAGAGTTACTTGTGAAAATGGATTGACTCTTTCACAAACACAAATTTTAGACTATTTGAAATGGAAAAGATATGTGTAGACAACAAAACTGACTGTAGTACAAACGAAGTGAAGTTTTTTGACTGGGTCAAAAACATTGTGGAGAAAAGGCATAGGTAACTAGCATTTTCTCCTTCATCAACATTTTCAAAAGGCTCTTTTCACAGTCTTTAAAATATGCGACAGTTTGGTAAGGGATTACGGCTGTAGATAATCTGATCCTAGAATTCCCCATATAATCCAAAACTATAGATAGTATCTTTCATTCTTTAACTTCCTTTTTCATTCAGGTTCATCTTTGCACCAAAACTTAACACTTATCTATTTACAAAGCATTTGCAGAAAACAAAATTAAATGTGGCTCATGTGACAGAATTTGTCTTTTCAATGGTAGAAAACATTGTGGAAAAAAGAAAGAGAAAAATGCTGGTAACCACTGTTTTGTCCTATTCCCACAATGTTTTCAAAAGAATTTTTTTAAGGTTGTAAAAACTCGGGTTTGTGAAAGGGAAAACAAATTAAAACATGCAGACAACAGACTTAATCTTTGACCAGACTTTCTTAAAAAACTGTCACAAAAGATCAAACAATATCTGCTTTTACAACAATGTTTTCATATCTTTTTTTTTTTAAATAGTGTACATGATAACAATCTAAAGCCTCTTCAACCTCAAAGTACCACAGTGATACCTGTACATTATTTCCCCATTGGTCAACAGATGTAAGGAATTCCAGCTGACAACAACTGTTTCCATGTTATTTGTCCTGGCTGACAGTTACAATAAAAATATCTTCTTGGTAAGTCTACAGAACAAGAATTGCCTGCTTATAATCTTGGTCTGATAGACCAAAGCCAGAGCTTCAGACAGAGCGAGCGATTTTGATTTCAAAATTGAAAATATTAAACACTCTCCACTAAACCCTATTTTATGGGTACTCATTTGAATCGTCTCATTGAGACGATTCTAACGAGTACCCACAACATTGGGTTTGTAAGAGAAATGATGGATATAGATTACTATCAATCCCTCTTATCTTAAGGTCTGAATGCTATCTTAATCTCTTTACTAGACAAAAAACTTTAGACTTTTAGAAGCAATTACTTAATCAATCTAATTTGCTGAATAAACCCAATGCAAATTTTCTGTCTTGAGTAAAACTCAAACACATAGTTCTAATAGGAAATTGTCTTTTGAAAACCTTGGAGATAAAGAAAAATGCTGGTAACCAGCATTTTCTGCTTTCCAAAGGCGATTGTCTATTTCAGAGTCAAAACTCCTTCATCAATACCAAAAGCTTTCTATATGGACAAATCTTAAGTTTTGTCATCTGTTAAAGCGTTAATAAGTGCAATATCAATGTAGCTCAGTGTTCTGCCGAGGCCACGTATTTGCGATTTTCTCGCGAACAAATCCAAAATGTCGCAGAAAAAAAAGGTAAAAGGCGATTCCTTCGCATATCAAAAATTACGGAATCAGCCGCGTAACTACTACAATTTAGTGTTGTTCATGGGCGCCGAAGGTGCGTATATGCAAAATGCAAAATGCAATTTGATTGGATGCAGACAGAAAACATCAACGAAGTATTGATCGTGTACTTTACCGTCATGACGAAGTATCTTCTGCAATCTCATTCAGAAAATGGTTTCGTTGCGAGGGCGAAATAGCCAGGTATTATCCTAAACTTCTCTGGTCAGTCAAAGCATATATCAACAATCAGTGCTCAAAGTCTGATAATGTTCTGATTCCCAGTGCCCCTCCCACTTAACCAACATTGTTGTAAGATAAATCTAGTAAAAATTACCTGTACGACAGTTCTAAGTATATGATCACGACTGCAACTTTAGTTTATTTGTTGTAAAATGTGTTTAAAAAATCAAACCCAAAAAGTACGCATTTACTGAAGAAAAAAAGTAACTTCAGAACTACTACTCTTATGTACGATGTGCAGAGAATGTCTATCATAGATCAGCCGCCATGGCCGAGTCTTTTCAGGGGGATTTTAAGGAAAGTATCGGTGAGAAATAATCAGCCGTGTTAGTTGCATTTAAATCCACATTTTGGCTAGTGAAAGAGATCACGGCAATTAACAAGTATGGGTAATGGGGAACTAATTTCAATTCTTATTTTTAAACCATTTTAATGCATACTAAATTTTGTCCCCAAATTTTTAAAAATGTCTCAAACTTTTCTCGATGAGTGAGACATTTGTCTCCACTTCTTAAAATCCTTGGCAGAACACTGCAGCTCGATCAGTGCATGATCTTACAACTGACTTCGTTCTTTATTTTTAGACTATAGTTTGCTAATACCATAAATAACAGTTGAAAAATGCATTTCTTGTTTTAACTCAAACATTCTCTCCTGTGGCAAGAGGTTGGGTGAAATAAAGTCCTGACGTATTTGTTATGGAGACCTTTTCGTAATAACTAGTTCACAATCAATCTCAAGTGGGGTTAGCCCATTACTTAGTCTCTATGAGCTATTTCTGTACCTACCAAAACAATTAAGAATTACATAACTGACAAATACATGAATGTGCAGTCCGACCTCCATGTTGTCTAATGTTTAGTAAGATGAGCTTGTCAATGATTAGCTTTGGATTTACTGTACTTGGGTCTTTTCTCCTGTCTTTCACTTCATTTTACTTGTTCAACAGTCAAAGGTTAATCTTCAATCTACCTCAATGTAGGCTTTGTTTTCTCATTTCATCAATATTGTATAACCCTTTACCAAATGATCTCAAGATTTAACAACCCTGCTGGAGATGGCTTTTCATAATGCTGTGGGAAATAGAGAAAATGTTTGTAACCAGCATTTTTCAACAATGCTTCCTCCTCTTCAAAAGCCAAATCTTATCATCTGAGACACATTTAACCCTTAAGCTGCTAATCGCCACTTACTGACCTTTGACCCTTTACCAGACGACAAAATTTTAGCCTTATCCAAATTGAAAGCATTTGCAGACGACAATTTCAATGTGGCTCAAATGATGCAACTTTTCTTTGATAGGGTAGAAAACATTGTGGGAAAAGGAGAAAATGCTGGTTACCAGCATTTTCTCCTTTTCCCACAATGTTTTCAAAACACTTCTCTCCCAGGGGCGTCAAAAGGCGGCACTGTGTGGTAAAGGGTTAAGCATTGAGTAGAAATTTGGGTTTCATTTATTCAGCAGCGTAAGTGTTAATATGTTGTCTGTAATGCTGTCAGTTTGGACCAGCCTAAAATTTTGTCATTTGGTCAAGAGAGTTTATCACTTTACTTCATGTAAGGAGCTTTCAGCCATCAACAGGGCTTTAAAAAGAATGCAAGAAACTGAGAAATTGATCAAAACATACCATTTCTCCATCTGTCATGCTATGCTTTTTGACTGCCTCTCAATCCAAGGCTTATTTTTAATGGCTTACTCATGTTTTCTCTCTGATGCAATTGTAAGTAAGACATCTCCAAAAGCTGTATATACAGTATAATGGGTTTGACGGAAATAGCAATTATATATTCACTCATAGTATCCCTTATGCCGCTGAAAAATTTTATCCCTCAGCTTAACCCTCAACCACACAATGACGAGTTTTAACAACCCTGAGGAAAAGGGCATTTTGAAAACATAGTGGTATAAGGAGAAAATACCGGTAACCAGCATTTTCTCCTTTTCCCACAATGTTTTCTACCTTTCCAAAGATGAATTTCTATTTTTGAGTCACAGTTATTTTGTCGTCTGCAAAAGCTTTCAATTTGGGAAAGTCTAAAATTTTGTTGTCTGGTGAAGGAAAAGCAGATACCACAACATTCAGTTTTTAAAACAAATTCAGAGGAGAATACTGCTCATTTTGAGTATTTACTTCATTTGTTGCAATGTTTTCTTTCAAGTTTTTTTTATCCATGTCTTCTCAGGAAGCCTTAAAATAACAGTATCATATAAAATGGGCAAAAAATTTGTCTTGAAGGAACAAAAATACTGTATTGTCTCTTTTTAACATCTCAGGTGTGTTACATTTTCTGAAAGGAAACAACATCGAATTTTTCAAGGACGCAGATTAACATTACTGTTTAGGTTTTAGTCAGTGCTGACTGTGAAGCGATCTCCATTTGAGAAATCCACTGTATTTAATGCAGAATCTCAATTTTACCGCTGGTCATGATTCATTTGAAATTTGAATTGCACTCACGATTCATTTGAGAAAATGATCTTCGATACTTTTTTCTTAAAGTTTTTCTAGCTTAGTTAACACTTTGTGTTACCAGAAGTTTAAAATGTTATCAGATTCGGATAGTCAGGTGTTACTGACATCAATCTGTGAAGTAATTAAGAATATGTCAATGCCTTAAGTGTATTCCAGCTGATTCTTTTCAAATTTATCGATGGATTGGCTGCCGGGTAAGCTTAGTTTTAGTAAAACTGGGGGAGTGTTAATTAGAGGGGGAGCAATAATAAGAGACAATACAGGAATATTGATAACTAAACAAAAAACCAATCCAACAATTACCTCAAGTACAGGTCCTGCTCCAAGAATGGTTTGCTCAACACCACTTCCATGCAATCCTTTATGACTTAATGCTGTTAGGTGATGTAGTAACAAGTTTGTACTCTCAGTTTTTCCACTACCAGATTCCCCTGAAATCACTATACACTGGTTTTTCTTACTTCTCAACATTGTATGAAAAGCAGCATCAGCAATTGCAAATATATGTGGGGGAAGATCCCCAAGTCTCTTGTTCTGGTACATTTTAACATACTTAGGATTGTAAATTGGGAAGAACTTAAAAGGGTTCACTGCTATTAATATAGATCCAACATATGTGTATATATTTGAATTCACAAACCGCAATTTGATATTTTCTAGCAATGTTCTCTCATTCAAATCTGGAAGATTACACAAGTCTGAATATTCTTTATTTGCCGGCTGTTTGAGGAATGCTGTCAAGAAATTATCGACTGGATTTGGATCGGAATATTCCATCCACGATGATGTTCGCTGAGAATTTTCAAAGTTTGTTGTCCTAATGTAGAATCTATAGCCTGTATGTAAACCATGATCCATGTCTGCATTCACCACCTTTGGCCACAATAGCTGAACCCGAACAGGATTTTCTGATTTGTCCAACCTTCTTTCCTTACAAAGTTTCCCTTCTGAGCTAAATACTTCCGCCAATTCATAATTTTGGGGATCAGAAAGTCTCAACTTTCCTACAGCAAGTCTAACAACATCATCTGCGGTTGTTACTTTTTCTGCCTCTACAGAAACAAACTCATGCTCCTGACTCAAGGGTCCTGTGTATATTCGCACCATGTATGTCTCCATGCTCATCCGTCGGACAATGGAAACACTTCCAGTGTTCCTTGGAGGATACAGCAATGGACTGTGAGCCATCTGGTTCTGAGAAATACTGTTTACTTACAGGTAATTTATATGTAAAACCAGTCTATATTTGATAGACTGTCTCTGGGTGAACTTTCCCATCAGTATGTTTCCTTTCTTTCTGTCTGGGAATCTTCATCTCTGCAGAGAACACATCTGCTTACTTTTTCTCCATTTTCGAAATAATTCTGTTTTCCTTGTGGTTTCACATCTCTTCTTTTCAGTTTTTTCAGTAAATAGTCTGAAACATAAAAAGAGTCTTAGAATCAGGACATAATGTATAAACAATTTCTTCCATGCCTGAGGATCAACGCTTGCTGATCAAGTGGAATTCCCCTCCCCCTTTCCTCATTTCCAATACTAATTTCAAATGCATTCATTTACCACACAACAAAATTTTACATTTTGAAAGCATTGAAAGCATTTGCAGATGACAAATTTGATATGGCTTATATGGTGAGATTTGTCTGTAAAATGACAGAAAACAATGTGGGAAAAGGAGAAAATGCTAGTTACCAACATTTTCTGCTTTTCCACAAAGCTTTCAAAAGGCCTCTTTCTCAGGGTCATTAAAACTTTAGACTGTGTGGTAAGAGTTAAGTCATCCATTATCTTGTGCCAACCTGTGACAGCAAAATTTAGGAAAGCTTTTTGCTCTCCCCAAACAATGGCTACAATGGGCATAAAATAGGTGAAAAAAGCAATGTCATAGCTTTTCAAAGATGAAGGATTTCATCCCCAACACAATACTATTTCAGACAAACTATCACAAGTTCAAGGAACACAAGCCTTAACTCTTTACCAAATAACAAAATTTTAGACCAGTCCAAATTGAAAGCATTTGCAGACAAAATAAATGTGACTCAAAAACTGAAATTTGTGTTGGGAAGGGTAGAAATCTGGTTACCAGCATTTTCTCCTTTTCCCACAATGTTTTCATAAGGGTTCTTCCTCGGGGTTGTTAAAACTCGGGATTGTGTGGTAAAGGGTTAACCCCTTTATCACACAATGCAGACTTGTAACAACTAAAGGACTGATTGATTGATTGTACGGTGTTTAACACCATTTTCAACATTATTTTAGTTATTTCACACTGGCCAGTGCAACTATCCATGCTTTCCTGCAGTTTCTTTTACCAGTAGTCCGCACAATATTCTTTCCAAATCACTGGCTGCTTTCCTTCATAACCATCGTTGAAACAATGGTCAGCGACAACTAAAGGAAGAAGCCTTTTGAAAAAATTGTGGGAAAAGGAGAAAATGCTGGTAACCAGCATTTTCTCCTTTTCCCACAATGTTTTCTGCCCTATCAAAGACAAATTTCCTCATTTGAGTCACATTTAAATTGTTGTCTACAAATGCTTTTAATTTGGACAAGGCTATATTCTTCTTGCGTGGTAAAGAGTTATAGGCATTTGATTGGAATTTGACATACATTTGACATTTATTTAAATAGAAAATAGTGAGTGGGAAAAAAAGATTGCTTGATGCAGTACTTGCCTCTTTTCTAGCAATGTTTTCGAAGTCAGTTTTCTGAAGGGGTTTAACTCTTTACCACACGGGGAAATTTTGGACTTCTCCAAAATGAAGTCCTCTACAGAGGACAACTTCAGTATGGCTAAAATAATGGGAGTGAATCTTTACAACGTAGAAAACATTGTAGTAAAAGCAGAAAATGCTGCTTACCAGCACTTTTTCCTTTTCCCACAATGAATTCAAATGCCTTTATCTTCAATGTTGTGAACACTTGTAATGAGGTAAATTGTTAAAAGGTTGTCATGGAATGATAATGGATTAAATATGCTGGTAAACAAAATGTTTCTGAAATAACAAGACTTTCTGCTTCACAAATTGAGTTTTTTATACTGCCAATGTAGTGTTTAACCCTTTACCACACAATGTGACTTCTAACGACCTTGATAATGAAGACTTTTGAAAACATTGTGGGGAAAAGGAGAATATGCTGGTAACTAGCAATTCCCCCTTTTTACCAAAGTGATTTCTACCCTATCAAAGACCACTTCCACAATTTTAGCCAAATTTAATTTGCTTCAGGTTTGGACAGGTTGAAAATCTTGTCATGTGGTATAGGATTAACTCTTTACTAATCAATCCCATGTTTTGAGAACTATGAGAAAGACAGCTCTTGAACCATTGTAACAAGCATACGATCTCCTTTTCCCACATTCTTCTCTACCCTTTCAAAGTAATAAAAAATCTAGTGTTTGAGTCATATTTAATTTTTCATCTGAAATTACTTTCATGACAGACAAAACTTTTGTCATCTAGTAAAGACCTGTTAGCCCTTTACAACACAATCCCGACTTTAAACAACTCTGTGAAAGAAGCCTTTTGAAAACATTGTGGGAATAGGAGAAAATGCTGGTAGCCAGCATTTTCTCCTTTAGCCACAATGTTTTCAACCCTTACAAGGACAAATTTCGTAGTTTGTGCATCATTAAATTTGCCGTCTACAAATGCTTTCAATTTGGACCAGTCTAAAATTTTGTCCTTTGGTACAGAGTTAACACTCAACCCCATTGGCCAAGTTTTTACCACCCCTGAGGAAGACTGCTTTTTAAAACATTGTAGGAAAGGAGAATATGCTGGTAACAAGCACTTTCTGTCTTTCCCACAATGTTTTCTACCTTATTAACCCTTTACCGTACAATGCCACCTTTTGACGCCCCTGGGAAAGAAGCCTTTTGAAAACATTGTGGGAAAAGAAGAAAATGCTGGTAACCAGCATTTTCTCCTTTTCCCACAATGTTTTCTACCCTAAGAAAAGTTGCACCATTTGAGCCACATCGAAATTGTCGTCTGCAAATGCTTTCAATTTGGACAAGGCTAAAATTTTGTTGTCTGGTAAAGGGTTAAAGGGTGAGCTCCATCACTTGTTCCACTTTTGATTTGCTGTCTGCAATGCCTTCAGTATGGACCAATCAACAATTCTGCCATTTGGTAAAGAATTAACCTATGGGTCACCCAGAAAGAACTTACCAGTGGATAATTTTGATAGATAATTTAATGCATCCTAGTAAATACAATGCAGTACACAAACATTAACACGAGCTGAGGTTTAACTCTTTACCAGAGGCCAAAATTTTAGGGCTGACCAAACTGAAAGCATGTGCCGACGACAAATTAAATGTTGTTAAAATAAGGATTTCTCTCTTTGATAAGGTAGAAAACATTGTGGGAAAAGGAGAAAATGCTGGTTATCAGCATTTTCTCCTTTTCCCACATTGTTTTCAAAAGCCTTCTTTTGTAGGGGCGTAACATAGTCAGGATTCTGTGGTAAAGAGTTAATTCATGAATTCATACATGTGAAAACATTGTGGCAAGAAGAGCAATTGCTCATACAGATCTTGAACCTTCAAACCCTTTGATTATTTATCTTGCAACTGAGACTATTGTGGGGACAAGAAACAATTCTAATGAGTACCCATAAGATAGCTTTATGTGAATGATATAACAATGATTCTTGGAAGAAGATTAATCTTTACCAAACGACAAAATTTAGACAAGTCCAAATTGAAAGCATCTGCAGACTACAAAATAAATCTGACTGAAAAACTGAAATTTGTTTTGGAAAGAGTAGAAAACATGGTGGGAAAAGGAGAAAATGCTGGTAAGCAGCATTTTCTCCTTTTCCCACAATATTTTCAAAAGGCTTCTTTCTAAAAGTTGTTAAGAGTCGGGATTGTGTGGTAAAGGGTTTATCTTCCCTATCTGAATACATGTCTGTCTCTAACCTTTTCCCAATCCCTCATACATCCTTCTAGATGTTGACTGCAGTCTGATTTTTATTCCACACCGTCCGGTTACAAAAAATTGAGTTTTGTAGCTTTGCAATCTAAAAATTTATTTTGCAAAACAATTCTGTATTTTTACCGTCCTAAGGAGGGCTTTTGAAACTATTGTGGGACAATGAGATATGTAACCCAGTATTTCTCCTTTTCTCACAATGTTTTCTCCCTTTTTGCAGACAAATCCCTTCATTTAAACCGCTTTTAATATATTGTCTACAACTACCTTTACTATGGAACAGTTTAAAATTCTGCCGACTGGTATAGAGTAAACCAATGTAGTGCTTAATAAATGAGCCATGCTCCATGAAAAGGGAGCTTAATGCACCTGTGAAAAGTATTGACCCAGGTCGACACAAATGTTTTGCTGATGCAGTCTGCGCTGTAGGCTGACCTGGGCCGAAACTTTTCACTATTTGTCTGCATGTCCAAGGACCATTCTACCTCATGATTCAGTCGGTTGTTATACAAAATGGACTTTACAGATCCATGAGATGACTTGCTTTGCATCATGCATCACTGAGATGCCTTGAGCCTCCTATTGCCAGAGAATGGCTCAAATGAAAGGAACCTCAGTGATAGTACGGTAAGTTCAAAACATGCAGACTTTACAATTTCAAGACTATCTTTGACACATTGCCTGGCAAGAATAGTGGATAGTGTAGGTCCATTCACATTTTGGGCAGTCTGATCTTGATCTTCACGGTCCACATTAGAGACTAAATCTTGTTTAAGTGCTTTAACCCTTTACAACACAATCACGAGTTTTGAGGACCCTAAAAAAGGAGGCTTTTGAAAACATGGGAAAAGAAGAAAACAGATAGTATGCAGCATTTTCTACTTTTCGCACAATGTTTTCCACTTTTTTATAGACAAATTTGGCCATCTCATGCTCTTTTTATTGACATCTGCATTTGTTTTCAATTTCATTGAATCTAAAATTTTGTTGTTTGGTAAAGAGTTAACCCTATATCACACAACCCTGAGTTTTAACGAACCTAAGGGAAAGACCTTTTGCTGGTAACCAGCATTTTCTCCTTTTCCCACCATGTTCTCTACCCTTTCAATGGTTAACCTCTATATCTGAGTCACATTTATTTTGTCATCTGCAAGAGCTTTCAATTTGGGCAAGTGTAAAATTTTGTCATTTGCTAAAGAGTTAAAGCATTACAGATAGCATCCAACAGCTCCTGCCAATCACTTTGTTATCATCTTGTGAGAGCTTTCAGGTGTATAAAATGTTTATTATCTATTTTTTCTGTATGTAGGTAATTCATACACTGTTAACCCTTTATAAAACAATTCTATGTTAAAGCCACCATGAAGAATCTTTTGAAAACATTTTGGGAAAAGGAGAAAATGCTGGTAGCCAGCATTTTCTCCTTTTCCCACAAAATTTTCCACCATTTGACAGACAAATCCTGTCACTGGAATGATATCTATTTTGATGTCTGCAGGTACTTTGAGTTTGGTCGAGTCCAAATTTTGTCATCAAGTAATAGGCTTAACGTTCAGTACTCAGTTGCTTTTGTAAACATTGTAGATCAAGATCAGATGTGCAGACACATCTTGGATCTACATGGTGCAATACTCTGGAACATATTCTGGCCAATGCTTGCTTGCAACAGAGTCATTTAAAAACCTTAAAATGTCAGGGAATCAAAAAAAAAATTCATTTCTAAACCCATTTTCACAAATTACCATGTTGCTTTGACTGTTTTCTGTGAAATATTCCAAAATTTACTTTCTGGCGATTTTTCGCCTCTCACCTCTGATGCATGTGAGAAAAGTAGTCTGTGACTTGGAAAGAAATTTGTGTTGGTACTGGTGTGAGAAAGCCAGGAAACAGCGTAGGTGCAATGACCGTCGTGATATGACCTAAGCTGTTAAAACGCCATTAAACTCCCAGTTCAATCAATTAATCAATGTTAAACATTCACGCACATCCTGTGTTATTATATACGATACAGATGCCGTATGTGCCAGTATGCTATTTTTAACCCATGGGCTGCTAAGCGTGATTCACTGACCTTTTCCAGACAGCATAGATCAAGATCAGACTGCACAGAACCTACAGTCTGATCTTTGATCTACACTGTCCGATAAGGAGGTATCTTTCTTCAATAAAGACCTTTAACACTTAAGCTGCTGAATATATGAAGCACAAATTTCCACTCAATACTAAACGCCCAAACATTGCGGTGTCAAAGTTGATTACACCGTAAAGAAAATACCGTATCGGGCAGTGTAGATCAAAGATCAGACTGCAAGTTCTGTGCAGTCTGATCTTGATCTACATTGTCTGCAGAAGGTCAGTGGGTCGCGATTAGCAGCTTAAGGGTTAATATAGGAAACTTTAGGTTCATTCTATTGGTTTGAAATTTTAATTTCTTTTATTAGGGTTAATAACTGTCTGATGATCAAGCAATAGCACTTTTGGTACTCTGTGATAGTCTGATGTAACTTCAGTGGCCTGTGCTAACCCTTTACCCTTAACCCAAGTGAAAACGACCCTGAGAAGGAGCAGCTTTTTGAAACAAGAGGGCCATGATGGCCCTGTATCGCTACACTGGCTTATAAATATAAACCACGAAGAAAAGTCTTCACTATATAAGCCCTTATAAAACTTTGACCTCATGGCTACAGTCTGACTAAATGGGGAATATTGTATTAGAAGAATAACATGCCAAATGTGGGAGTTCTTGGCCTTATGGCTGGTAACAAGATGGTTTCTGAACTTTTCACTCCATAAACCCATGTAAAACTTGTGATCCCTGGTGCAGGGCCAAACTTGATCCTAGAGCTGTAACTTGGGCCCTCTTTGTAACTGTCCACTAAATAATGCTATAATTATATGCAAAATTTGGTAGCCTAAGCCTTATGGCTATGTACACCAAGATTTAAAAGTTTTCCCTATGTAAGCCTATGTAAATCTTGTGAACCCCCCCCCTCCAAGTATGAGGCCAAACTGACCCCAGGACTATACTTTGGACACTTTTGGTAGACTCCAACTAGATCAAGCTAAATGCCAAATTTGGTAGCTCTAGGCCTTATGGTTTCAGACAAGAAGATATTTAAAGTTTTCTCTATATAAGCCTATGTATAAAACTTGTGACCCCTGGGGAAGAGCCAATTTTGACCCCAGGGCTATAATTTCAAGAAACATGATAGAGGTCTACTAAATAAAGCTACATGCCAAATTTGGTAGCCCTATGCCTTATGGTTTCAGACAAGAAGATTTTTAAAGTTTTCTCTATATAAGCCTATGTAAAACTTGTGACCCCTGGGGAAGAGCCAATTTTGACCCCAGGGCTATAATTTCAAGAAACATGATAGAGGTCTACTACATAAAGCTACATGCCAAATTTGGTACCCCTATGCCTTATGGTTTCAGACAAGAAGATTTTTAAAGTTTTCTCTATATAAGCCTATGTAAAACTTGTGACCCCTGGGGCAGAGCCAGTTTTGACCCCAGGGCTATAATTTGAAGAAACTTGATAGAGGTCTACTACATAAAGCTACATGCCAAATTTGGTAGCCCTATGCCTTATGGTTTCAGACAAGATTTTTAAAGATTTCCAATATTTTTCAGTTTTGTTGCCATGGCAACCAGAGTTTTTGAAGGAATCAAATTCTTTCAAGAAATTCTGAAGAGGACCATGTCAGGATCATTTCTGTGAAGTTTCGTGAAAATCGGATGGGTAGTTTCAGAGAAGAAGATGTTTGAAATAAAAGTTAACGCACGGACGGACGGACGACCGGACGGACGGACGCACGACGGACACCGGGCCATGACATAAGCCTGCTGGCCTTCGGCCAGTGGAGCTAATAAACCATAAATACTAAACATTTCAATTCTGAGCCAAATGGTTTCAAAATGAAGACTAACAAAGTTTTCTCTGTAAAAGCCCATGTGAAAGTTGAGACCCGCAGGGCAAAGCCATTTTTGATCCCAGAGCTATAATTACTTGAACCCTGGTAGAGGTCCACAAGATAAAGCCATAAAAATAAGGTGATTTTCAAGTTTTGTCCATATGAAGCCTCTGTAAAACATAAGACCCCTGATGCAAGGCTAATTTTAAAAGAAAAATCAAAAGAGGAAGATTTCTTAAGTTGTCACTATGTAAGCCCATGTAAAACTTGTGACCCTTGCGGCGGGGCCAATTTTGACCCCAGGGCTAAAATTTTGGCCCACTTGGTAGAGGCCCACTAGATATAGCGACATGCAAAATTTGGTAGCTCTAGGCCTTATGGCTAGGTACAGGAAGATTTTTAAAGTTTTCTCTATATAAGCCTATGTAAAACTTGTGACCCCTGGGGCAGAGCCAATTTTGACCCCAGGGCTATAATTTGAAGAAACTTGATAGAGGTCTACTACATAAAGCTACATGCCAAATTTGGTAGCCCTATGCCTTATGGTTTCAGACAAGATTTTTAAAGATTTCCAATATTTTTCAGTTTTGTTGCCATGGCAACCAGAGTTTTTGAAGGAATCAAATTCTTTCAAGAAATTCTGAAGAGGACCATGTCAGGATCATTTCTGTGAAGTTTCGTGAAAATCGGATGGGTAGTTTCAGAGAAGAAGATGTTTGAAATAAAAGTTAACGCACGGACGGACGGACGACCGGACGGACGGACGCACGACGGACACCGGGCCATGACATAAGCCCGCTGGCCTTCGGCCAGTGGAGCTAATAAACCATAAATACTAAACATTTCAATTCTGAGCCAAATGGTTTCAAAATGAAGACTAACAAAGTTTTCTCTGTAAAAGCCCATGTGAAAGTTGAGACCCGCAGGGCAAAGCCATTTTTGATCCCAGAGCTATAATTACTTGAACCCTGGTAGAGGTCCACAAGATAAAGCCATAAAAATAAGGTGATTTTCAAGTTTTGTCCATATGAAGCCTCTGTAAAACATAAGACCCCTGATGCAAGGCTAATTTTAAAAGAAAAATCAAAAGAGGAAGATTTCTTAAGTTGTCACTATGTAAGCCCATGTAAAACTTGTGACCCTTGCGGCGGGGCCAATTTTGACCCCAGGGCTAAAATTTTGGCCCACTTGGTAGAGGCCCACTAGATATAGCGACATGCAAAATTTGGTAGCTCTAGGCCTTATGGCTAGGTACAGGAAGATTTTTAAAGTTTTCTCTATATAAGCCTATGTAAAACTTGTGACCCCTGGGGCAGAGCCAATTTTGACCCCAGGGCTATAATTTGAAGAAACTTGATAGAGGTCTACTACATAAAGCTACATGCCAAATTTGGTAGCCCTATGCCTTATGGTTTCCAACAAGAAGATTTTTAAAGATTTCCAATATTTTTCAGTTTTGTTGCCATGGCAACCAGAGTTTTTGAAGGAATCAAATTCTTTCAAGAAATTCTGAAGAGGACCATGGCAGGATCATTTCTGTGAAGTTTCATGAAAATTGGATGGGTAGTTTCAGAGAAGAAGATGTTTGAAATAAAAGTTAACGCACGGGCGGACGCACGCACGCACGGACGGACTGACGGACGCACGACGGACACCGGGCCATGACATAAGCCCGCTGACCTTCGGCCAGTGGAGCTAAAAATTATGGGAAAAGATGAAAATGCTGATAACCAGCAATTTCTCCTTTTCCCACAATGTTTTCTACCCTATCAAAGATAGAAATCATCATTTCAGCTACATTCATTTTATTGTCTGCAGTTGCTTTGAATTTGGACCAGTCTAAAATTGTCATTTGGTAATGGGTTATAGACTAAATACTCCCCCACTTTCTTGTTATCATTCATGTATATTTTTGATACAGCCTCCGTGCATTAATTTCAGATAATGCAGTCTGATATTGGATCAACACTCTCTGATATTTTGAGAAATAACAAAAGCCTTCGTATAACATTTAGGGTTTTTGGTCTGCCAGAAAATGAGGCATGCTCTGGCAAAAGGGGGCTTAATGCATCTCCACGCTGCATGCTACCAACCAAGTCATCACATGATCATGGATCCAGTAAGTCCATTTTGTCTGACATTACCAAGTGAATTGTGAGGTAAACTGATCCTTGATCTTGCAAGCTGACCCAGGCCGATACCTTTAGGAGATGCATTAAGCCCCCTTTTCACAGAGCACAGCTCAAATGTTCTGTTTCTCCAAGGCACTTGATGGGTTAATCTGTGTCATACTCCATACCTAACTTGAAATGAACAATTTATCAAACTAAAATATGTGTATAAGCTAAAGGTCACCTTGTCTCCCATAAAACAACTTGTTACCCATTCACTCTACCAAACCACAAAATTTAGAAAAGTCTGAGCATTTTCAGAGAAAGATTTAACCCTTTCACAACAAACCCCAAAAAAATTAGACTTGACCAAATTGAGAGCAGCTGCATATAAATCAGAATTTAAGTAGGCCAAATACTAGGACAATTTCTGTCCTTAAAACAAGTAGAAAACAGTTTGCGAAAATGAGAAAATAATGGTTATCAGCATTTTCTCCTTTGTTTGGTACAAAGATAGATTTGTTTGATTGTACTTTTTTGTGTTTAACTCAGTTTTCAACATTATTTCAGATATATAGTGGCGACCTGAGTGCACCTATATCCATGCTTTCCAGAAGTTTCTTCTACCAGTACTTGGCATAATATTCTGCCCAAGCCACTGGCCGCTTTCCCAGTCAGCCATCATCAAAAACAACGATCAGCAAAGAGAGAGGAATGAATCCTGTCGCAATGACTATCATCAATACTCAGAAAGAAATTTGCCGAGCTGGGGATTCAAAAAAGAGGTCCCTTAGTTTGGTAAAAGGTTAGATGCAACTCAAATGATGGGATTTGTTTCTGAACGTTCCAAATATTCTGGGAAAAGGAGAAAATGCTGGTTTTCTACAACATTCTTAAAACCCTTTTTCCCAGCAGTTATTGTGGCGGGGCAGGGGAAAATGAGTGTGAAATAATGCCAGACATCAGTAAACATCAAGAAACTCTGTAGAAAAAAAAAGAAATTGCTTGGACTGAGCACTTTCTCTATCCTCATTGGTGTTTTCAACAGTAATCTATTGATTCGTAAAATATCCCACAATGAAGTCATAAGGTTTAACCTAGGCTAATGTGCATTATGATAAAGCTGTTGTGCGTGTCAAAGTGGTTTTTAAAGGGAGATACAAAGACATATCATCTGGTTTAGAAAAATATGATCTTGTTTACTGTAACTTTCATCTTGATTTTAAAGGGTCAGTAAACCAAATTTTTGCCTACAATTCTTGTGATAGAAGGGAGTTGATATTTTGTAAGGAAAAACAAAAGGATGCGACTGTTTACCCCTAGTTAGGGAAAAACAAACAAGAGGGCCAATGGCATTGAAGTGCTCTCCCGAGTAAGGCCTAAAGGCGTCTAGGACTGATAAAGTAGAAGAGATCCTGTCTGTATAAGTCTTTACCAAACAAAAGTATTTCCAACTGGTCCAAATTGAAGGCATTTGCAGACGACAAAGGTGGCTAAAATAATTGCATTTGTTTCTGAAAGGTTAGAAAACATCGTGGGAAAAGGAGAAAATGCTGATTATCAGAATTTTCTCCTTTTCCCACAATGTTTTCAAAAGGCTTCTTTTTCAGGGTCGTTAAAAGTCGGGATTTTGTGGTAAAGTATTAATTGTGGTGATGTAAAAAAATATAAAATATAAACAGTGTGCATGATTGGAATTAAGTTTTTTCTCGATTTAAATTTGGTGCATATCACATTAAGAAACATCAATGCAGCTCCAACTTTCATGAGAACTTGGCTGAAAATGTGGCCTCTAGAGTGCACAAAATGTTTTTCTTTGATACTTCCCAGTGACCTACTTTTCTACCCAATGTAAACCATTTTAAAACTTGTACGGGATGCATAGTATCATTACGACAAACATTCTGACCAATTTTCATGAGTATAATAAATAGACTGAAAATATGGTCTAAAGAGTGCACACAAAGATTTTCTTAGATTTGACCCAGTGACCTACTTTTGACTGGAAGTGATCAAATTTTTTGAGTTGTCCGTGATGTTATCAAGACAAACATTCTGACTAATTTTCATGAGTATCAGACTGAAAACATGTTCTCTAGAGGTTTTTTCTAAGATTTGTCCCAGTGACCTACATTTTGACCTGATGAGACCCAATTTTTAAGTTGTCTGAGATCATTACCACCAAGACAAACATTCTGACGTTTCATAGGTATCAGACTGAAAATGAGGTCTCCAGGGTGCACACAAGGTTTTTAAGATTTGTCCCTGTGACTTACTTTGTGACCCGACTTTGTTGTAGTACGAAATATTATTAAGACAAACATTCTGACCAATTTTCACGAGTATCTGACTAAAAATGTAGACTTGAGAGTGCACATGGTAATTCTTGACACCCTCACAACAAGGTCCGTATTCACCAACCATTCTTAAGAACGTTCTTTGTCTTGTTCTCCAGAATTTTCAACATTTGAAAAAAACACAACTCCTGATTGGCTAAACCAAATGGTTTAGCCAATCAGGAGTTGTGTTACTTTCAAATGTAGAAAATCTTGTAGAATAAGACTAAGAATATTCTCAAGAATGGTTGGTGAATACGGACCCAGATGATTGACTATCCATGACTGAAACAGCACAACCACAAAAGCTCACCTTAAGCACTTTGTGCACAGGTGAGCTGAAAAAAGTCTCTAATTCTTAGTGCTTTCACAACCACAAAAGCTCTCCAATACTTTGTGCTCAGGCAGTGTTCTGCCATCGATTTTATAAAGGTGAGACAAATGTCTCAATCACCCTAAAAAGTTGGAGACATTTCTGGAAACATGGGACAAATATACAAATTATCATGTATGGCATGAAATTAAATAATAACAAGAGGGCCATGATGGCCCTGTATCGCTCCACTGGCTTATAAATATAAACCATAAATAATAAACATTTCAATGCTGAGCCAAATGGTTTCAAAATGAAGACTTACAAAGTTTTCTCTGTAAAAGCCCATATGAAAGTTGAGACCCGCAGGGCAAAGCCATTTTTGATCCCAGAGCTATTTAATTACTTGAACCCTGGTAGAGGTCCACAAGATAAAGCCATAAAAATAAGGTGATTTTCAAGTTTTGTCCATATGAAGCCTCTGTAAAACATAAGACCCCTGATACAAGGCTAATTTAAAAAAAAAATCAAAACAGGAAGATTTCTTAAGTTGTCACTATGTAAGCCCATGTAAAACTTGTGACCCCTGCGGTGGGGCCAATTTTGACCCCAGGGCTAAAATTTTGGCCCACTTGGTAGAGGCCCACTAGATATAGCTACATGCAAAATTTGGTAGCTCTAGGCCTTATGGCTAGGTACAGGAAGATTTTTAAAGTTTTCTCTATATAAGCCTATGTAAAACTTGTGACCCCTGGGGCAGAGCCAATTTTGACCCCAGGGCTATAATTTGAAGAAACTTGATAGAGGTCTACTACATAAAGCTACATGCCAAATTTGGTAGCCCTATGCCTTATGGTTTCCGACAAGAAGATTTTTCAAGATTTCTCTATATAAGCCTATGTAAAACTTGTGACCCCTGGGGCAGAGCCAATTTTGACCCCAGGGCTATAATTTGAAGAAACTTGATAGAGGTCTACTACATAAAGCTACATGCCAAATTTGGTAGCCCTATGCCTTATGGTTTCCGACAAGAAGATTTTTCAAGATTTCCAATATTTTTCAGTTTTGTTGCCATGGCAACCAGAGTTTTTGAAGGAATCAAATTCTTTCAAGAAATTCTGAAGAGGTCCATGGCAGGATCATTTCTGTGAAGTTTCATGAAAATTGGATGGGTAGTTTCAGAGAAGAAGATGTTTGAAATAAAAGTTAACGCACGGACGGACGAACGGATGGACTGACGGACGGACGCACGACGGACACCGGGCCATGACATTAGCCCGCTGGCCTTCGGCCAGTGGAGCTAAAAATGAATTACCTTACATTTCAGCTTGTTTCTTTTATTGTTGACTATATATAACTATTATTTCAAGGCTAGATGTCTTTTTGGACTAACTGTTTTTAGAAAATTAACTTGAAAAACTCAGGAACACAGTTTTACAAAGTGACAAACAATGCAGTCAGTGCTTGCATACAGTATGTACAGTTCAGGTTTGGATAATAAAACTAATTTGTCAAGAATAACTTACTGACTTGCAGCCTCTCCAGTGTTCCAGGGCTTTTGTAAAATCAAAATCTTTAACATCTCAAAAGCAGTTTTGTCCGAGGTATAGTCAACACATTTGGAAGTTTTCAGACTGCCTACATTTGGACAGTTTAACTGAGACAGCAAATCGAGCAGCATGTCATATTCGTTAAGGGCTATATTCTCTTTTACGATCCAAAATGTAGACTTGAGAGCCACTATCACGGCCAGTTCTTTCTCGCTCAAAACTTTCCCGACTGACTTTTTGAAATCAACACGTAGGGATTCGGCCATGAGGGCTGCCTTTCGATCAGAACTTTCGACGTGTCTGTGTAGAGTAGTAGTTTAAATTTTGTGTTCTGTTCAGTAAATGAGTTATTCTTACAGTGTTTTTTACATAACTTGCAAGGCATAAATTTTTCTTCCTGGCCATATTCCAGCCACAAAAAATCGAAAAGCCATTTACCCTAAAATTGTCGTAATTGTACTTTTTTCTGTGTTTCGGTGTCTGTAGACGTAAATGGGACGGGATTTGGATCTGGGGTTGAACTGTCATTTGTCACTTGCTGATCACGTGACTTGTAAAAAAGAAATTTAAGATTGTACTTGGCTTTTTCGACGGTGGCTCAGCCATTTTTGCATGAAGCAGATGCAAAAGTAAACAAAAGAATGACTTGTTCTTTCTATGACGATTGATTGGCAAGTTTTCTCGCACCTGATTGTGCCAACATCCAATCAGATTTACCTTTTTGTTACGGTATCGTGAAATTTACTCTTTCATCCCCCAACACTGCTCAGGTGTGCTAAAAATGTAACTCCTGGTGCCTTATACATGTTTTTCTACCAAGTCAATGTTTTAATTTTCAGGTCACTTTTGCATACAAATGGAAATATTGGTCTTTGTTAAGATTTACTAAAAATTTACCAAGCAAAATGTAGTGTAAAGAAAAATTCCCTCCAATGTTTATAAACAATGAACTTAATACTACATCTACATCAGGTAGTAGAATCTACACACAATGATATGTATCAAAAGGGAAGTTTCAGGATTTCAAGCATGAAGTCAAACACAATAAAATTAGGTATAATTTACTTGATTGTACACTTTATTCAATCTGACATGATCAGTTTGCACAGTAATGCAAACCATATAAGCCTTGCTTTGTAAAAGCAGGGTTTTCATTTTGAAATGAAGCAACCGATTGATTGACAAAAACAACAGGCCTAGGATCAAGGGGGCCGCCCAGGCTTTGGCGTCCATGATTACCAAATGGAGATCGGAGAAATGTATCGTCGCCTACGATTGGATAATTGGATGCAAGTATCCAATGAATGACCGCGTAACATTCATAAACCAATTGTTTCTGGTTTCGCGGTAAAATTGAACCGGTGTTGCAGTACAGTTACCAACGTGTGAAATATTTTCTATATAAACAACGCGATCGATTTTCAAAGATCCAGCAAAAACAACCAATTAAAGGCCAATTTCAACCCATGTTTTTGATCGGCAATCGGCTTTAAATGAAAACCCTGAAAAGGGGGCTTAATGCAAACAGTATCGACCCAGGCTGACCTCAGCCAAAACTTTTTGCTAATGGTCAATTTTCTGTGTTTCAAAGGACCAGTCTACCTTATTAATCAGTCGGTTGTCAGACAAAATGGACTTTATGGATCCATGATCATGTGATGACTTGCTTGGTACCATGCATCACAGACATGCATTAAGCCCCCTTTTGCCACTGCATGACTCATATATATTGAAACAATATAACTCTTCACCAATAATTCGGTATTTCAACAACTTCGAGGAAGACCATTTTCGAAAATATTAATGGAAAAGGAGAAAATGCTGGTTACCTGTGAATTTTCTTCATTTCTCCTAATCCTTTTGACTCTTTCAGAAAGTAAACTCAATGATTTAACCCTTTACCACACAATCCCGACTTTTAATGACTCTGAGGAAAAAAGCCTTTTGAAAACATTGTGGTAAAGGGAGAAAATGCTGGTAACTAGCATTTTCTCCTTTCCCCACAATGTTTTCTACTCTTCCCAAAACAAATTTCAATTTTTGAGTAACATTTATTCTGTCGTCTGCAAATGCTTTGAATTTGGACTGGTTTAAAATTCTGTCGTCTGGTAAAGAGTTAAGCTACAATTATTAGTCCTCTGCAAATGCTTTCAACATGGACCAGACTAAAATGTTGTTGTCTGGTTAAGGGTTAGAAGATGCAAGCTTAACCTCTTGACCAGAGCAAAAAATATAGACTGGTCCATATTGAAAATATCTTCAGAATACATAATACATGTAAATGTTGCTAAACCTTATAAGAAGTTTGTATTTGAGAGGGAAGAAAAATGCTGCTCAACATCAGTTTACTCCAATTTTTTCAAAGTTTTCTTTCCCCTGAGGGTTGGAAAAAACATGGTGGAATTATTGTTTTTCTCCAAAATAAGACAATTTTAGACAAGTCCAAATCAAAAGTACATGTCTTTGCAAACAACATATCAAATTTGCATAAACTGTGGGATTTTGCAATGAAAAGATGGAATGCATTGTAAGAGCAGGAGAAAATGCTGATTACCAAAATTTTCTCCATTCCTCACAATGTTTTCTAAGGCCCTTTTCCTCAAAGCTGCTAAAACTCAGGATTGTTTGGTAAATGGTTAAAGTAATTGAACAAGTAAATCCCCATGTGACCTACACCTCCTGCAAGGGTCCAACCAGGTTTTCTGATAACTTAGACACCTGTGCCACAGACAACGCCTATCCTCAAACAACTTGATTCAAACTCACAACCCTTGAAAATCTGCCCTGAGTTTCCCCGAGTTAACAGGGTTGGTATTCACCATCCCATTTTTAAGTCTTCTTCTCCAGTATTTTCTAAACTTCAAAGTAACACAACTTCTGATTGGCTTAACCCTTTCCCAAACAAGCCCTAGTTTTCACGTGTCTGCAGTACAAATCTTTTGAAAACACTGTGGGAAAAGGAGAAATTGCTCATAACGAGCAATTTCTCCTTTTCTCACAATGTTTTCTACCCTTTTTGAGACCTTTCTGCCATTTTCATCAAATTTAAAATTGTCGTCTGCAAACTCTTTCAATTTGGACCAGTCCAAAATTTGCCGTTTGGGAAAGGGTTAACTCTTTCCCAAACAAGCCCTGGTTTTCGCGTGTCTGCAGTACAAGTCTTTTGAAAACACTGTGGGAAAAGGAGAAACTGCTTGTAACGAGCAATTTCTCCTTTTCCCACAGTGTTTTCTACCCTTTTTGAGACCTTTCTGCCATTTTCATCAGATTTAAAATTGTCGTCTGCAAACTCTTTTAATTTGGACCAGTCCAAAATTTGTCGTTAGGGAAAGGGTTAACTTGTTTAATCAGAAGTTGTGTTACTTTCAAATTTAGAAAATCATTGAGAATAAGACCATGAACCTTCTTAGAAACAGTTGGTGAATACGGACCTGGGATTCAGCACAAATCTGATGAATGTCTTTCTCAAAACAACATCATGAAATTAATTACGTTTTTAAGACCCAGAAGAACACGGACTTCGAAAGTTTCCTGGGAATAAAGTGCTGGTAACCAGCATTTTATCCTTTTTTCAACAATTTTTTCCATGCAGACAAATCCAGACATTTGAGCCACATTTTATTTGTCACATGCAAAAATTTATTTTTTTTTATAAGTTTAGTATTTTGTCCTGTGGTAAAGAGAACAGAGCTGTTGCATTACCAGAGTACACTGGTTTTGAAAAGGGTCTTACAACTGGTTTTTAAATAGAAAATTTATTGATTACAACAGAACATTCTATTCTCAGACCAAGGTATGAAAATTAACAATAAAATCTAATCAAATACAAATTGTTTCTAAACATACTGTAATTAATTTTTCCAAACAGTGTTTCCTTTCTATTCTCTGGATTACAATTTACGTAACATTATGAATGTCGGTTTGTGGGCAATTCCAACTTATTTATTATAAATAACTTCTGGGATCTTCAAAACTAAAACAGTGTGGCACCTAGTGTGCAGGATCACAGAATTCCTGTTATACAATTGTGGCAAAAGGAGGGATTACTTGTAAAAATCACATTCATGATTGTGCTATAACACTTTACCAAATAACAAAATTTTAGACTGGTCCAAACTCAAAGCATATACAGACGACAAATTAATTGGGGCTCAAAAATCGAAATTTGATTTAGAAAACATTGTGGAAAAAGGAGAAAATGCTGGTTACCAGCATTTTCTCCTTTTTCCACAATGTTTTTTACAGGTATTTTCTTCAGGGTCGATAAAAGTTGGGATTATGTGGTAAAGGGTTAACTCACAAACTACTGCACTTTTCTATAGCTCTGTGGAGTGAGAATAGAGACCTGATTTGAGCTGGGGAATTGGGAATCATGTGGGCTTCAAATGAAACAAAAATAAATTAGAAGACTTGACTTAGAGTCCTTTGAAAATTCCGAACATTTTTCTCTTGATAGTCAGGAAGACAATTATGGAATACACTTGAACTTCAAAGGCAGGGTGAAAACCCATGACTATGCTAACCCTGATTGTAATTGAAGAGGTAAACAGCAAATAATCCTTTGCTGCAAGCACAATATTTCTACTTAGGATCTGAGATTCTGGGTCACCAATAAATTCTGAATAATGTTCCAATTCCAAATCCTTACTCTAGCTTTCTGATTGGTTGAGACATTTTGTTTACTTTAATTTGAACTTATCTATTCTACATTGCTTGTGAAACAAGTTCTTACAACATATATTAATCACTGTCAATGAACTTGCTTCCTGGAAATCTTAACCAGTGCCTGTGCCATGATGTAGGTAGTTCCAAAGGTTTGCGCCACTCATCATGAGATTCGAGCCCAAAACCTTTGGTGTGAGAGGCCAATGCTCTACTACACTTCTGTCCCCCATGAAGCATGTCATCATGTGGGCAACTTATGGCTAGTCTTGGGAGAGACATTCCGGTCAATACAGCTTGTGAAATACCAGCATATACATCCTTTTTACTGGCTGTAATGTCCATTCCTTCTCAAGAAAGGTAGTAACATGCTGTACTTCTGAACAGAAATCTGAAGAGCTGTACTTCCTTTAGACTGTTAACATCATATCACACTTGTCACTAATATGACTCTTTTAACACAAAACAATCACCAATTTTAATGACCCTGAGAAAGGAGAAATTTTTAAGTATTATTACAAAAGGAGAAACTGTTAGTCCCAAGTTGCTGATGGCCATTTAGATTACAGACTACACTAACATCAGAAATAACTGCATTTTCTCCTTTTCATTCTTCAAAGGATAAATCCCATTATTTTATTCATGTATCATTAAATTGTTGTTTGCATTATGATTCTAACTCTTTCCCACATTACCAAATTCTGGACTCAACCAAATTGAAAGCATGTGCAGATGGCAAAATAAGCATAGCTCAATTGAAATTTCTTTCTTTGGTACGGAAGAAAACATAATGGGAAAAGGAGATAATGCTGGATACCAGCATTTTTTCCTTTTTTTCACAATGTTTTCAAAAGCCTTCTTTCTTCAGGGTTGTTAAACCTTGGGAGTGTGTTAATATTTAAGGGTCAATATGTGCAAGTCTAACATTTTGCCTTATGGAAGATTTCACCCTTAGAGTGCTGACTTCATGAAATGGACATGTGCAAATGGGAAAGACATCAGAAATATTACAGTTGCAATTTTGGAGCTATTTGTTCTTTTGCCAGAATGTTTTCAAGTGTGGTTTGCTACAATACAAGAAAAGGATGTAGTCCATGGTCTGTATTTACTGTATTCTTAACTTCATTCTATGTCTAATAATTATCTATTATTGTGGCATTTGTCGAAGATAATGCCACTATGAGTTCAATACAGCATTTTGAAAATCATGTATCATAGTTAAAGTGGGCAAAACCGAAGGAAGTAAACCCAATTAAAATCAATTTTTCTGAGATAAGCAAGTGTGAAGATTGCACTCAGATATAAAATTGAAAATGGCGTATTAAAATACATTGGATTAGGCGAACGATTGTGGAAGTACTTCCTTTTTATCGAAAATAGCTTGATCCGCTATGGTCTTCTATGGTGGTGTTATGAGACACATATACTAGTGCTTGTTCGTCCCAAAACCAGTTTGTTCGTGGGCTTATTTGTTCCAGGCTCGTTCGCCCCGACTTGTTCGTCCCACAAGATTGCACCATTCCCTATTGGATTTTGCATGACTTTATATTAGATTGACTTTTAAGCGAATATTTTGAAACTATTTCTGTTGTTTATTTTCCAAATTATTCCACACAATGGCTCCCTTGACAAATGCCACACCAGTGTTTTCAAAGCTCTGATTCTAGGTTTAGAATGTAACACAATTTCTGACTGGCTCAATCATTATGAATACACTTGATCAGAATCAGAAGTTGTGTTACTTTCAAATCTAGACAATTCTTGAGAAAAAGACTAACATGTTCTAAATAATGGTTGGTTTATACAGACCCAGAAGTGGTTATCTTGAATTACAAAATATTATATTCTCCCCTGTACATAGAATATTTACAAGGCTGTCAGGAAATGGCATTGGAAAATTCTCAAATTTCTCTCATTACTTTTGAGATTTCATTGAAAATGTTCTTTAGATATATCAATAAAATATACTTAATTATGCTGAATAAGTCATCTTGATGTTCTAAAATGGGGTATGCTTAAAATAGCCTTTTGTATCTGTTGTTCGTGTAATGATTTGAATAACTAGTCAACAATTAGACATTTTAGAAACATTTAAACTCTTTGCATGCCTAATGGTTACCAGCATTTTCTCCTTTTTCCACAATATTTTCTACCCTTTCAAAAACAGAATTCATAATTTTAGTCACATTTGTCTTCTGCAAATGCTTTCAATGCGGACAAGTCTAAAATAGTGTTAACTGTTGGAGACAGTGAGGAACAAAATCAGACTACAGAGAAAGTGCATTCTGATCTTGGGTCTACATCTCCTAATATGTATGTTGACATTCTAGTTTTGGATCTTCGCTGTCCAATAAGGAGATTTTTTTTTCCAAAAATTAAGAGCAGCTTTGAAATTGCCGGTATTTGGGTTTTATTTCTGGAGTTTATCCTTAAAGTGTCAAATTTTCTTTCTAGGGCAAGACCGAAATAATTGTAAATTCCTGGCTTCTTTATGTCTGTAGTGTTTTAGCAAAGCGGACAGTGTAGATCAAAGATCAGACTGCATGTTTTATGCAGTCTGATCTTGATATACACTGGTTGCGAAGGCAAATATATTAGCGAAAAGCGCTTTAAGAGTTAAACTATGTGTTGGGGTTATTCAGCACTCTTGGGGCCAATGTATGAATATATGCATGAAAAAATTGTGGCAAAAGGAGGTATTGTTCTGCGCAAACAGTTTCTTGATTTGCCAAAATGTTTTCTATAGTAGTTTGTGGAAAGACAACATTTTCTAAAGGCAGTATGGGTAAAACTAAAGGGATGTGGTTCTTGTCTTACAGTACTGATGTAGAACTGTTTTGCAGACCGAACTATCTACATTAATCAACAGCTCTTGCTGATAAGCCATTTATCATGCCTATTGATGAAACAATGAATACACAGTAATTCATCATGCATATTTGTAAGATACCCATCTATTTGCGATCTTGTCAGCGTGCATTTGTGTATGGAGACCTACTAACAAAGTGAGTTTCATGAACAGTTTATCAGTATGCTGCAATGAATACTCTGCCATCTGGCGAGAAAATGACCAATCTATATCAAAATATCATGTCTTTGAGTTTGATGATCCTGAGGAAGAAGGCCTCAGAAGAAGTCTAGGAAAATGAGAACATTCTGGTACCTGGTATTTTCTCCTTTACCCACAAAGTTTTCTATCCTCTCAGAGGCAAACTTCATCCATTTAGCCACATTTCATTTGTTGCCTGTAAATTGTTCAATTTGGAAGTCTAAAATATTGTCATCTATTTAACTCTATACCACAAAATCATGAGTTTTAATCACACTGAAGAAAGAAGGCATTTGAAAACATTGTGGGAGGAGGAGACAATGCTGGTACCCAGCATTTTCTCCTTTTCCCATAATGTTTTCTACTTTGTCAAAGACACTATTCATCATCTAAGTTACACCTATTTTGTCCAGTGCACATGCATTTAATTTGGTCTAGTCTGTTGTGTGGTAAACTGTTGACACAGCCATGTTAATGTGTAAATATTTCACAAGATTTTAAAAGTATTTTTGCTTCAAATTTATTTAAATCTCTAATTATCAAAATACAAAATGTTAGACTTGTCCAGATTGAAAACATTTGCAGATGACAAAAGAACTGTGACTCAAAAATTGAAATTTGTTTATAGAAGGGTAGAAAACATTGTGGGAAAGGGAGAAAATGCTGGTTATGAGCATTAATTTCTCCTTTTCCCACATTTTTTTTTTTTATGAGCCTTTCTCTTCAGTCTTTAAAACTCAGGATTGTTTGATAAAGTTAACTAGCTAACCACTTATAATGCTTCCATAAAATTTATTATCTTTTCTTCAAAAGCACTCCTGACATCCTACTTGGCACAGCTATGAAGCTGTAGAACTTACAGTCAAGCAGTCCCTAGTTCGAACCTTGCTTGAGGTGTTGGGTTTTTCAACTGAGGGTCTTTGGACAAAAAATATGTCAGAGCAATTGCCTAGTGAAGGTGAAAGCCAGGCAACAAAATGTAGATGAGAGCGGTCACTGTGATTTTCAACAGATCCAATGCTGAAAGGGATGTTAAACACCATTCAGTTGTGACCAAAAACAAATCTTATAGAAGAGACAGGAATAAAAACTTTACGTAGGAATCGGTAGATAAACCCATCTAATGAACAATATTGTCACATGTCCTCATGTTTTAACCCTTTACCATACGAAGCCGACTTTTAATGACCCTAACAAAGACAGCTTATGAAAACATTGTTTTCTACCCTATCAAGGACAAATTTTGTCAATTTGACCACCTTCAATTTGTCATCTGCAAATGCTTTCAAATTTGGACCAGCCTGAAATTTTGTTGTTGAGTAAAGAGTTACCTCTATACCAAAGCATAAAAATTCAACACTAGTCCAAGTGAAAGCATTTGTAGATGGCAAAGAGATGTGACTCAAATAATGGGGTTTATCTGTGAAAGGGAAGAAAACATTCTGGGAAAAGAATAAAATGCTGGTTACCAGCCTTTTTCCTCTGTGTCATTAAAACATGGGATTCCATGATAAGGGTTAACTATCCCTAGTTTACTAGAATGTTTTCAAAGTCTTTAGCTGTAAATTTATTGCAAGAGGTAATGTCTCAGTTCTGGCTTACCCATGAGCCCTTGTTGCCTACAGTAAGAGTAACACAAGAAACTTGAAAAAAATGTTATATAGCATCATGTTCAGTTCATTAACCCATTACTACACAATCCCAACTTTCAACGACCCTGAGAAAGAAGCCTTTTGAAAACATTGTGGGAAAAGGAGAAACTGCTGGTAACCAGCATTTTCTCCTTTTCCCACAATGTTTTCTACCTTTCTAGGGGGTACTGAGTAATTTTGGGCTGTTTCAGTTTTATTAATGAATTTTAACACCCTAGCTCCTTTACCACAATGACTGGGATCTTAATTAAATTTGTAAATGTGCATTTGATGATTATATGGATGCATCATATGTCTCCTGGGCATGCACATACTTAGATATAATCGCAACAGCGGTCAGGGTTTAAAAGCCGAACACAGCCATGAGTTTTGATAATCGAATGCCTTTAGGGAAGATTTTTCACCTTTATTCCTTTCTCAAAGTTGCGAAGTATATTTGAACTGCTTTAAAAAGGAAGTGTAAACAGATTGATGCTCGCTGTCCAAGATGATATTCGTAGATCTTGCTATTTTAAAATCACCGAGGAGCAGGCTGATTGGCTCATTGTAAGCTCAAACTCTGTCAAATAAAGGCCATGCCATGTTAGGGCAAAATAAAAGAAAATGTGTAACGGTAGAATCACTTGTACCTTTCTCAGATCTTCACGATGTAAAATATTTTAACGGCTTTTGTTGTGATGATATTTTTTCTGCAGTAGATGCCATACATATGAAAATTACATGTTTAATTTGCAGCTCAATTTTTCAGCTTTCATGTGTCAAAAAAAAAAAATGTGTTTTTAACATTAACTGCACATCATAATATTATTAAATAATTTCAAATTCTCGTTGAAAATTAATTACCAGATTTCCTGTACATGTGGTCGATTTTGACACCTTAAAAAAATCGTAGTGAAAATTATTTAGACAGACGAGGGAGCCGCAAAATGTATATAGTGAAAATATTTGGTAACCCGCTCTATGTTGAGGACAAAGCATGGTACCCACTTACGAGGAAAACTCCTTTCGTTTTGTTTGTTTGGCATGCAGTACAAAATGGTATCTAATTTGTAGGTGCAGTGTACGTAATTACTTTCCTTTTCGTACGCGCATACTTTTGACAGTGCGTGCATGCACAAAAAATTTGTACATGCGTAGAATTTATACATGAATTACATACTGTAGTACGTGATTAGGCACCCTGGGACTAGTCTAAATTTTGTCATTTGGTAAAGTGTTGACTATCTCTAGTTTACTGGAATGTTTCCCAAGTCTTTTGCTGTAAATTTATCCCAGGAGGTAATGTCTCAGTTCTGGCTTACCCATGAAACCGTGTTGCCCAAAGTAAGAGTAACAGAAGAAACTAGAAAAAAAATCAAAGTACTGATAGTACTGAAGGCCAGGAAATCTGGTGATCTGTAATCTCTAAAGAATGAAGGATAAGAACTCACACGAGTTTTCTAATTATCACTACTATACAGACAGTCAGACTAATTCAATTATGCCAAAAGAATTCATTGGTAAAGGGGTACTGTCACGCATAATATGGAATGATACAATAATCAACAGGAAAAATTAAATTAATGCAAAAAAAAAAGCAGTGCTCAGAAGCCAGATTCTATAATTAAACAGAAGCAAAGTAGTGGACACCAACGCTCGGCTATAGGGTGCATGATAATGGCTTTAAAAATTTCTAAGTCAAAAAGGGGCTTAAATCAAGCAAATTCATTTTTGAGTTATTTTGCCTTACTGGTTAAGGTTTATCTTTATGATAATGCACATATAGTCCAAGTTTCAAATAAATACCGTCAATGATAAGAAAGATAAGACACAACTTAAAATTGGACACAATGCAAATGCCAACGCTTAGTATCGCGAACGCAGGGCAGGGTGATGCCAATACATCGCTGTTTTGTTCTCAAACAGTCAATCTAAATCTATTCTTGTGACTATATCATACAAAGACGCGTCCACTAACCCTTCTCGTCCCATTAGAGAGAGAGAGAGAGAGAGAGATTCCAACAACGGCTTCTGGTGCTTAAAATGAATTTGCACATTCAGGATGTATTTCAAAATAAATATTCTTAAACCTTCATTTCTCATTTTCAAACAATGTTTCGGAAACTACCAGTTATGTGAATGAAACTTCTAGGTATATAAATGTGATGAATAACTGATAAATTAAAGCCTAATTTTTTAAACACACCTTTTATTTTTAAATTATTTTGTTTGAAAGTTAAAAAATGTCCAAGGATCGCACAACACTTTCCTGATTTGTAATCAATCAACAGTCGTCACAAAAAAAAAAAAAGAATATAAGCAGATAACATGGTTGATTATCTGAAAATGTAGATAGAACAAAAAATTCTTATTTTTCCATAATGTTTGCTTATTCTTCTGACAAAAAGAGGGATGTTTTAAATCGATTCACACAGAAAAAAGAGAGTATAATTTCTTTTAATTTCTGCATATTTCTTAATTCTATCGATTTTTTCTTTCCTAAACATATAGAGAAAATCAAGTTCAGTTCTAAATGATTAAAAGAAACTGATAATAAATGCAGTTAATACACCAATAATCTCATTCAACTATCGACATTTCCATGGAAAATCGTGTATCTCAATTTTTCGCCAGGCAGTCAAAGGAGAAGCGGCGCACGGTTCCCTTTGATCTTTATTTGAAACGCGGACAGTAACTAGCAAGTGACAGTGGAAACTAAATATAGAAAACTGGTTCTCGGGTTTTTCCCTCACGCTAGCACACTAGAAAGTGATATCAGGGGCAGTAATCATGTCTGTAATACGAGAGGATTTCAGTATCCAATCACAGTGATGGAAAAGTTATTGACCATCTGTTGTGTATTCAACAGAAACACGACCCTTAAAACACACACTCGTTAATTATTAAAGGGCTGTAATACCCTTGCAATTCCATAGCACTATGTAGATGTCGGAAAGCTTTGAGGAAAGGGAAAACATTCACGCCATGTGATAAGCAATCTCTGTTCATAGGAAACTAGTTGTTTTGGCAGACTCAGCAATATAGAGTGGACACACCGTACAACATTTTGTCTGAAAGTAGTCCGGAAAAGTCAGCTTACGATCACTATAGGCAAGGGAATCCCATGAGAGGGATTCCCTGGCCTAAAAATGTTAATAGAGCATCATCTTCAGTTCATTAAGGAAACAAATAAAGGTAGACATAGGAGGCAGATATCCCATTTTTGCATTGCACCCTTCTGTTGTTCTCCATAGAGTTTTAACCCTTAGTGCGCCTCATAAACCTATCAGACATTTTGATCCTAGAAATATACTCAAATAACTGCAGTTTCATGATTGCTTTCGTCTACAGTGTTTCAGCTAAGTGGCCAGTGTAGATCAAAGATTAGACTGCACATTTTGTGCAGCCTGATCTTGATCTACACTGACTGCAAAGGCAACTATAGTATAGTCGTGAAAGGGGCTTTAAGGGTTAAGTTTAGAAATTAGACTCAAATAAGAGCAATTTCAAAGCTGCATTTGTCCAAAATATATTAGCAAAGAAGACAGTATCAATCAAAGGTCAGACTGCATTTTTTGTGCAGTCTGATTCAAATCTACACTTGCAACAAAGGCTACTGATGTTGTGAAAGGCACTTGAAGGGTTAGATAGGGAGATAAAAACTGATAACTGATGCACAAAGATGACCTGTCCTGATAGAGCCCACTCCATCCTCACATCTACACTGTTACATGGCCCTCTGATCAAATCAGTCATTGTAAATAAATGTAACCAGAATGAAAACCCCAGAGCAACAAATACTGGTAAACTCAACAGATATTTCAAATCAAGAAATAAGATACATAGAGGATCGTACATGAGTGTTTACATATTATCATTTTTATCAAACGAGTTGACTAAAATTATATGACGCAAGCCTTGGCGAGCATCATATACATTTTAGTCAACAAGTACTAAATACATAAACACAAAGGTGAGATTCTATTTATCACATAAAACAAATAACAGACAAATAAGTATCCTGCATCATCCCCCAAGCCTATATATCGTTCATGGGCCATGTTTACAGATGTAGTTTTGTTTGACATGTGTGCATACACAAGAACATATGTCTGTAACATTTACATCGAAAGTAGAATAAAACGGCTTATAAGAGTTAAGTAAAATATTTTTACAATTTTGTTTACTTTGAATAACTTATGCTGCATTTCACATTGTTATCAAATATAAATACCGTGACATTTTCAGCACGTATATGTCTAAGCAACAACGACGTCATTTTCCCGTGAAATGGCTAAGTGGCACAAATTTAAGGACGTGCTGTGGTTGGTTTCGCCAGCCTCACGCGCTCATGACTAAAAAAAATATTAATATATTAAAAACGATAATACATTAGTGAATTATTGAAAATAAGTCATGGGTTTCATACACTGCCAAAGTAGGTTTTATGTGATAAAAATAATTAAAACATTACTTTTGGCCATAAAGTCTCATCAAAGCAAGATTAAAGATCAGACTGTATGTTTTGTGCAGTCTGTGCCCCTATTTGCCAATCATAATCCTAACCCTTAGTAGGGGTGCGCGATATTATCGGTATACCGGTATATCGCGGTACAATTTGAAAATGATACAAATATCGGTACGGCTTGCCCGTATCGGTTTACTCGGGAACTTTCATGGGTTTCCGTAACCCGTTGAAACTATATTTTGGCCGCTGATGCCTTGCTAATTTCGATTTATAAAACTCGATTTTCTTAATTTCAGTAAATAAAACACAAAATCCGTAATCCAAATTCATAATTTAACAGTAAAGAGTCAGCCTTTGACACACAAAGTAAGTAATTTACTGACCGCTCCCAGAATTCCTGTGATCGCTATAGTAACGGAGTAACTATATTCAACATGGCGGCTTCCGATGATTTCACAGTAATTGACAATGTGAAGGAAAAAAACACCCGTATGGAAACATTTTGGCCCGATCCTCGGCCCGATTCAGAGGATCGGGAAAATTGAAGAAAATGTTGCTGGCTGTAAGATCTGCCGCTCGATTGTCAAATGTAGCGGAGGGACCACGAATCTCACAACTCACTTGCGACGACATCATCCGAACAAACTAGTACTGTACGAAAGTAGATCTACTCCTAAATGCAACCCCCCTAGTGCACAAAAGATCAGCTCCCCTCTGACTTCCTGTATAAGACAACCGACCACTCAACACATATTCTCCAGAAATACCAAAATTCGTCTGAAAAGGCCAAGCGAATTACTTCAAAAATTGCCAGATTTATAATTAAAGATATGAGGCCATACAGTATGGTAGAATCCACAGAATTCAGAGAAATACCAGCAGAGTGTGAGCCACGCTACCAAGTACCATCCCGAAAAACATTTTCAGAGGTTGTTATTCCAAAAATGTATGCTGAGGTCTATCAAGAGCTCAAAGCAAGCCTGAAAAATGCTGAAATGGTAAGATAACTTTTTTTCTCCAAACTGAGCACCCAATGCCAGAGATGTTGCTTGCAGTGTGGAGAAAAAACGTGTAGCTCACACTCTGCCAGCATTTCTCTGAATTCTGTGGATTCTACCTAGGGGTGCGCGGTAATAAGTTTTTCATTAGAGAACACTTGGGACTAGTAAAACACATAAAGTCAAAAATATCACGATACGTATCGCGATACGCTTATAAAATATCGTGATATATTGCGATACGATTCTTTTGGCGATACCCATCCCTAACCCTTAGAGCAGCAAATAAACCCTGAATAAACTAAATCTATAAATAAGACCAAAACAATATGGCTCCTTTTTCCTGCAGTGTTTTAGGAATGCAGAAAGATCAATCTGCATGTTTTGTGCAGTCTGATCTTGATCTACATTGGCTGAAAAGGCAAATTTTGTTGTGAAAGGCACTTTCAGGATTAATAGCATTCTTAGTCTAATTTTGACGAATTCTCTTTATTTCAAAGTAACACAATTCCTGATTGGCTAAAACAAATGGTTTATCCAATCAGATTCAGTTTAGCCAATAAAACACTGTCACTTTCTAATCTGGAATAGAACTTGGAATGCAAGTTAGAACAGTAACTGTTCTTACTTAGATCGAGATCAGGACCAGTATTCACCAACTGTTGGTGAATACTGGTCCCGATCTCGATCTACACTGGCACAAAAGTGACACTGAATTCCTGACAGGTGCTTAAAGGTTTAACCCTTTACTGTACAATGCCGCCTTTTAACGACCCTGGGAAAGATGCCCAATTTGAAGACGTGGGAAAAGGATAAAATGCTGGAAACCAGCAATTTCTCCTTTTCCCACAATGTTTTCTACCCTATCAAAGAAAAATTGCACTATTTGAGCCACACCGATATTGCTGTCAGCAAATGCTTTCAATTTGGACAAGGCGAAAATTTTGTTGTCTGGTAAAAGGTTAACTCTTGGCATGCTAGATAGCTAGTGCTGGATATGTTTGTGTACAGCATAGATCTAGATAATATTGCTCAAACTTTCTGCATGTTAACTCTTTACCACACGACAACAATTTTAGACCAGTCCAAATTGAAAGCATTTGCAGACCACTAAATAAAAGTGACTCAGAATTAAAATTTGCTTGGGGATGAGTAGAAAACATTGTGGGAAAAGGAGAAAATGCTGGTTACCAGCATTTTCTCCTTTTCCCACAATGTTTTTAAAAGGCTTCTTCTTCAGGGTCCTTAAAAGTCGGGATTATGTAGTAAAGGGTTAAAGGACTATTCTACCACACAGTTAAGCTGGTTGTTAGGTAAAACAGACCTATCTTGTTACAAAGATGCACCAAACCCCCTTTTTACAGAGCATGACCCATATACATGAGCCATGCTCTGAAAAGGTGGGCTTAATACATCTGCAAACAGTATCAACCCAGGTCAGCCTGCACACTCCTGACCTGGGCAGAAACTTTTTGCTATTCGTTAATTTTCTGCATGTCCAAGGACCAGTCTACCTCATGATTCAGTCAGTATGTCCAAAAAGTGGCTATCATGGATCCATAATGTGTGATGGCTTGATGGTACAATGCATCACGGAGATGCATTAAGCCCCCTTTTGCCAGAGTGTGGCATATGTGTGTGTGTGTGTGTGTTTGTGTGTGGACAAATTGCAGTGCTGTATACTTGAAAACCAAACTGAAACCTCAAACAATAAAAATACCGTCCATTTCATTACCTCATTTTTAAATCAAGACACTTTTATGTCCGCACCTCCTCCCGAGTTTCATAAAGAAGTATCTTACAAAAGAAGCAAAGCTCAACATAGCAATATTGGCTTTTTAACACTTTACCAGACGACAAAAATTTAGACTTGTCCAAACTGAAAGCATTTGCAGACGACAATTTCAATGTGGCTCAAATGGTGCAATTTTTCTTTGATATGGAAGAAAACATTGTGGGAAAAGGAGAAAATGCTGGTTACCAGCATTTTCTCCTTTTCCTACAATGTTTTCAAAAGGCTTCTTTCCCAGGGGCGTTAAAAGGTGGCAATGTGCGGTAAAGAGTTAATCCTTTGAACTTAAACAAGTTTGAAATATCTCAAGATAAATCGACTTTCTTTACCCAACAATCTCAAGCTTTAACGACCATGAGGAAGAAGATCTTTGAAGAAAGTTGTGGGAAAAGCATTTTCTGCATTTCCTGCAATGTTTTTCAACATTCCACAGGCAAATCCAATCATTAGGGACACCTTCTATTTGTCAGCTGCCAGATTGCTTTCATTTGGATAAGTCTGAAATTTTGTCTTTTGGTAAAGGATTCATCCAAGGAGCACTAAGAATAACTAATGTACCCTTCAGCAGTTTAGATCAAGATCAGACAATACAGAAGGTAACATAAAATCTTGCATCTATGTAAGACCAAATCGGTCTTAAAGTTTCAGTATCAACTTGATCCCCCCTTTGCCTTGAAAACGTTCATTCATTTTACACTCAAAATGTTAACGCTTGTCCTGCTAAATAAGTTAAATGAAACTTTAAAGCCGATGGTAAAAACCAAGATTTTGCTCTTTCAGAGGTGGTTTTTGAGCAAAAATATTTCCGTATCAGACAGTGTAGATCCAAGATCAGACTGCACGTTCTGTGCAGTCTGATCTTGATCTACATTGTCTGCAAAAGGTCAGTGAATCACGCTTAGCAGCTTAAGGGTTAAGTCTTAAACCCCTTGCCATACAATCCCGAGTTTTAAAGACCTTGTGGAAGAAGCTTTGAAAACATTGTGGGAAAAGGAGAAAATGCCAGTCAGCAGCATTTTCTCCTTTTCCCACAATGTTTTTCTTCTCTGCCCAAAACAAAATTTTAAACAAAAGTCCAAAATTCTACCATTTGGTAACTCAGTCATAAGTTTGTCCATCTAGAAACCAGTTGCAGATGACAAATGGGGCTCGAACGATGGCAATTTGTTTTGGAAAGGTGTAAAATATGGTTAGGAAACAAAAAATGCTAGTAACTTGCATTTTCACCATTTCCTCCTATGGTTTCAGAAACCAACTTCCTTAAGACTATAGAAATACAGAATTGCCTGGTAAAGGGTTAACTCTGTACCAAATGACAAAATTCTAGCTGAAGAGCATTAGCAGAAGATAAAACAAATTTGACTAAAAAATTGGTATTACTTTTTGGCTAGGTAGAAAACACTGTGGGAATAGGAGAAAATGCTGATTACCAGCATTTTCTCCTTTTTCCACAGTGTTTTCAGAAGGCTTCTTACTCAGGGTCATTAAAAGTTGGGATTGTGTGGTAAAGGTTTAAGCCTCTTAGCATTATTTTAGCCTAGCAGTTCATACTGCCTGTGTGTGTGTTTTTTTTCAACCCTTTCCAAACAATCTAATGTTTCAACTCATAAAGTGCTGGAACCGACGCAAGTTGTTTTTGCGGACAGTGTAGATCAAGATCAGACTGCACAGAACATGCAGTCTGACCTTGGATCTACACTGTCCGCTACTTTGTCACTTATTCTGGCCAAAACAACCTTGAAATGACAATAAGTTCGAATGTTTTTCCTGTTTAAAAACGTCCGTTTCATTAATTCAGCGCTCTAAGGGTTAATGACCCTGAAGAAGAATGCTTTTGAAAACATTGTAAGCAAGCAGAAAATCCTGAAAGCCAGCATGTTCTTCTTTTCCTAAACTTTCTTCCCCTTCTATGACGGTACGTACTTTATCATTTGAGAACATTTGCCTTCTGAAAATGCTCTGAATTTGGACCAGTATTAAAATTTTGTTTTTTGTTAAGAGCTAATCCTTTTTTAAAACTTTTCAAATCATTTCAGACAGCAGATACTAACCAAAACAGCTTTACACTGGAAAATGCTCATTTATATTTAAAGATGTAAACATCCTAATATTAAATTGAAAAAATTATTTTCTACCAGTACATAATTTTTGGAAGAATTTTACTGGTCTTTATCTGAAAAAGAAACTGCATTTCAGCACACAATTCCGTGTTTTAACAACCCTTGGGAAGAAAGCTTTTGAAAAAGACCTTGAGGAAAAATGCTAAAATGCTGAAAACTTACAGAGACAAATCTCATTTGTTTTTTGACTGCAAATGCTTTCAATCTGGCGAAGTCTAAAATTTTGTAGTATGGTAAAGAGATAACTCTCTACCACACAAGACAGTTCCGGACTGGTCCAAATTGATAGAAAACATTGTGGTTACCAGCATTTTCTCCTTTTCCTACCATGTTTCAAAAGGCTTCTTTCCCAGGGTCGTTAAAAGGTGGCATTGTGCGGTAAAGGAATAAGCATTGTGTCAAAGCCAATATTGATTTTCTTCTTTCCAGATAGACATGTGATAAAAAATATGGTGAGTGCCATATGTTCTTTAGCATCAACATGTTCTGACACATTACTTCATGTGACAGCTACCTATACGATCATGACAAATTCATTTTTGCCTCGCTCAAATTGTTGAATTTCATAATCACCTTATTATTTGTTCTCAGTCAGACCATGTTTTGTATTTTTGTAATTTTGAAGATTACTAGACAAAAATGCAGAACTTGGGAATTTGACATTTTAAGTTCCAGAAAAAGCCATCTGATATAATTGTTAAAAGAAAAAAAAAAGACACTTCTTATTACAAGCAATCATTGCTTCATTTTTTGATAGTGCTGAAAAAATGACTTATTTATAAGGGTGTAGGATTCCCAATTTTTGAGACCCCAGGTTAAATCGGATCCTCATGTACAGCATTTTCAAAGGAATGTTCTTGTCAGAACCCTGGCTAGTATTAGAGAAATCCAGAACATGTGTACCAAAATACATATAATCTGTTGCCATGATATGATTAACATGCTGAAATCTGCTTACAACAATATTCAATCAATCAATACTTTTCACATTGTGTTCAGACACTCCTACTTGTAGAAGCTAAAAGGTCCAATAGCAGCCAAAAGTAAACAATGTGAGTGTTAACCCTTGTTTAACGACCCTGAGGAAGAAACCATTTGAAAACATTGTGGGAAAAGAAGAAAATGCTGATCACCAGCATTCTCTCCTTTTCCCACAATGTTTTCTTCTCTTCCAAAAAGAAATTTCAATTTTTGATTCACATTTGTCATCTGCAAAAGCTTTCAGCTTGGACTGGTCTAAAATTTTGTAGCTTGGTAAAGAGTTAAAATGCATCTGAGACTATATTTCAATAATACCATTTCAAAATATGGAAGTTATTGTGAACATGACAATCTATTATTGTACAGTCAGTCCAAGCGTTGGTCGCTGGCAGAAAAATGAATTTTAGAACTAGGTAAATAGTTGCCAGATTACACTATTTTTTTGTATACTTTTACTAAAATATGAAATTCTATTTTGTAAAAGAAAATCTCGGCTAAAAAAGAGAACTAATACATTTTGAACAACTGAACTGGTGTTTTTTCACTTCAATGAAAAAAACTATTTTTCACTATCATCTTTTTCAACAGAGTTTTTTTCCTGCAATTTTCAGTTACGAAAATAGCCTGTGCAAATCCCCACTGTAGGAAGAAATTCCAAGGCTTGCTGCTAATTTTAAGAATCCAAGAAATCATTCGCTCCTCATCAAAACTCACTGTAGGTTCTCCAATGAACAGCTATAAATGTAATAATCCCCGCTGCTAACACCCCTTATCTATGAAAAGTGCGACGAAGTCGCTGCCTAATCATATTGATGCTTTGTCAAGCTCAGTGTCCAAAAAGAGACACCAACATTGGACTACAGCTGCAGGTCATTTCTCAGCTAGTTACATGTCAGTTACTGAAATCTCTGATCGTTTAGTTTTCTGATATAGTTGAACACATATATAATGAAAAGATGAGAATGAATTCTAACTTCTAACAAAACTGCTATTTTAAATTTTTAAAATCAAGAACTTTTGCAAAACAAAAAAAAAATTGTCTGCAGCATTATTTGGCAACAATTGCGATTAGCAACTCACACCCTAGTAGATAATATGAGTCATGCTCTGACAAAAGGAAGCTTTGTGCATCTCTGTGATGCTTCGTACCAAGCAAGACATCACACAGTCATAAATCCATAAAATCCATTTTGTCTCTCAACTGACTGAATCCATCGGTAGAATGGTCCTTTGACATGCAGAAAATTAACCCTTTACCACGCAGCAATATTTTAGACATTTCCAAATTGAAAGCATTTGCAGACAAAAAAACAAGTATGACTTAAAACTGGTTCTTTTGGCAGGACAGAAAACATTTTGGGAAAAGGAGAAAATGCTGGTTACAAACATTTTCTCCTTTTCTCACAATGTTTTCATAAGCCTTCTTCTTCAGGGTCGTTAAAAGTCAGGAATGAGTGGTAAAGGGTTAAACAATAGCAAAAAGTTTTGACCCAGGTCAGCCTGCACGGATTGCGCAGGCTGAACTGGGTTGATACTTTTCGCAGATGCATTAAGCCCTCTTTTCACAGAGTATGGCTCATATTATATTGTATAAACTTCCCTACTTGTTAATCATGGCCAATGTATGTTTTCTTGCATAAAAACAGTATTCAAACAATTGCACATGCACTTCAGCCACTTCAACCTTCTTTTCAATATTTTGTCTCAAAATCATTTGATAAATTTACCCTTTACCAGATGACAAAATTTTAGCCTTGTCCAAATTTGAAGCATTTAAAAATGACAATTTTAATGTGGCTCAAATAGTACAATTCTTCTTTGATATGGTAGAAAACGTTGTGGAAAAAGGAGGAAGTGCTGGTTACCAGCATTTTCTCCTTTTTCCACAATGTTTTCAAAAGACCCTTTCTTTGTGATCGTTAAAACACGGGATTGTGTGGTAAAGGGTTAAGAAAATAAAGAACCAAAAGACAAAAACAAGTTAATGGCAAACACACCCAAGACAGAGGAATGGTGTCAGCAGTCTGACTCTTCTAAAACCGTCATAAAGGATTCTTTTATTTGATTGGAGGCAGTTTTTAACGCTCCCAAAAGACATTTTTCTTTTATATAACCGTTTACAACACAATCCCGAGTTTTAACGACCCTAAGAATGAAGGCTTTTGAAAACATTGTGGGAAAAGGAGAAAATGCTCGTAACCAGCATTTTCACCTTTTCTAACAATGTTTTTTTCCCTTCCCAAAACAAATTTCTATTTTTGAGTCACATTTATTTTGTCGTCTGCAAATGCTTTCAATTTGGACAAGTGTAAGATTTTTTCGTTTGGTAAAGAGTTATTTCATAATATAAATCTCTACATTTATATAGATTTATGTATTTGATATTTACATCTAAAATGTGCTGAGTCAATTTATTAAATAACTGAAGATCAGACTTAGAAAACTGATGATGCTGTGTCACTCATGTTAGGCACCATCACACTATCTAATTTTCAACATTGGAACAAGATATTTGAGCCGGAATTATCCTTCTAAAAAATTTTATGGAAAAAAATTGCTGTCTCTCTGAGCCATAGCATATAGACCCTTTTAGTCTCTGACTACTTCCCTATAACGAGACCGGAAATGTGCACATGTAGACTCGTGTAGGGCAAAAAGACAAAATAAAACAGTGGCAGATTTATGAAAGTGTATACAAAAATCGTCAAATTATGAGCGATTATATGAAAAACTTGCTCCCAGAGGCAAAGAAATGAAAATCAGACTAACTTATTTGCTAAAGGTTCAGTAATGTGGAAGGAAACGATCCGTATATTAGTGACAATATAAGACAAAAACGTAAAAAAAAAAATGTGTCGCTGTTGTGGGTTGACGTTATCATCAAAGGAAACGTTAACCGACCTGGGCAGTAACAGACAAACCCCATGAAGCATGGGCTTGTACACTGCGGGAATGGGAAAATGCATGTTACCAGCATTTTTACCTTTTGCCATAGTGTTTCCACAAGCCCATTGATGTTGGGTCGTTAATTAATTAAGACGAGGGTGAGATAGGTAAAGGGTTTATAAAGGGTAGCCATCTGATATATCACATATTTGTCAGTTTAATCGACAATACAGTGGATATTTTAGTTTAACTTCAATGGCGGAGAATGTCGGTTGAGATCGGCATAACATGCTGTTACCTCTAACAGTTTAGAGAGTGTATTGTGAGCAATTTCATCATTAAACAAATTTTAGTGCAGATTTATTTGAAAACATATGAATGAATAAATGAATGAATGAGCGTGCAAGCGAGTGGATGGACGGATGGATGAACTAACACACAAATGAAGAATGAACAAACAACTGTATAATACCTTGTTGTCGTGTGTGGCTGCTCTTTCCCATAATTGCTTTCCACCAGGGATTGTATATAACATGTAATTTAAAAACATTCCTTTTCCGAAAACAGTGTTGGAAAAGGTTGAAATAATGTTTACCAGCATATTCTCCTTTTCTCACAATATTTGAAAAGCTTTCTTTTCTCTAGCTCGTTAAGACTTGTGATTGTTGGGTAAAGAGTTAAATGGAAATTGTAACAGTAATTAGTTGAGCACATTGTATACGGGAAGGCATTTTAGCGTGTCATATACATGATAATGTAGGGAAACAATATGGGCCTTAGCCACCGTTACGTGACGGTGATCTAGAATTTACTTTGCGAAAAGCATAATGAGAGATCGGTTTGCACATGGGGGTAGCGTGGTCTTGAAATACACTGTTACAAATCCCAATTATGGTTTAAGTAATAGTAATTAAGATTTATGACATATACATAACGCGAGTTCCTCTTGTGCTGGTCAAAAAATATAAGTATTGCAGGATATGGGTCAAAAATCAATAACATTAAAAGGCAATGGTCAATAAAATACAAAACATTAACAGTGAAAAATCTCTTTAAACAAGAGGGCCAAAATGGCCCTGAAGCGCTCACCTGAATAAGTTTTACTTTTTCCTTCTGATCACCAGAGCCATGTTTCTTGACGGATCAAAATATCACGAACAATTTTTGAAAAGGGTCAACCAAAGAACATCCCTGTGAAATTATTTCAAAATCTGACCAGCGGTTTCATAGAAGAAGAATTTTTAAGCATTTCTTCATTTCTGTATAGTGCAAGTAGCCCCCATTCACCAGAGCCATGTTTCTTGACGGATCAAAATTTCGCGAACAATTTTTGAAAAGGGTCACCCAAGGAACATCTCTGTGAAATTATTCTAAAATCTGGCCAGCGGTTTCAGAAAAGAAGAATTTTTAAGAATTTCTTCATTTCTGTATAGTGCAAGAAGCCCCCATTCACCAGAGCCATGTTTCTTGACGGATCAAAATTTCGCGAACAATTTTTGAAAAGGGTCACCCAAGGAACATCTCTGTGAAATTATTTTAAAATCTGGCCAGCGGTTTCAGAGAAGAAGAATTTTTAAGAATTTCTTCATTTCTGTATAGTGCAAGAAGCCCCCATTCACCAGAGCCATGTTTCTTGACGGATCAAAATTTCGCGAACAATTTTTGAAAAGGGTCACCCAAGGAACATCTCTGTGAAATTATTTCAAAATCTGGCCAGCGGTTTCAGAGAAGAAGATTTTTAAAGAATTTCCTAAAAAATTCCATTTTGTTGCCATGGCAACCAGAGTTTTTGACGGAATCAAATTCTGCGAACAATTTTTAAAGAGGACCTCCCAAGGAACATTCCAGCCAAGTTTGGTCCAAATTGGCCCAGCGGTTTAGGAGGAGTTGATGTTTAAAGAATTGTTGACGACGCACGACGGACGACGGACACTGGGTGACCCTAAAAGCTCCCCTTGAGCACGTTGTGCTCAGGTGAGCTAAAAACATAGGAGATCAAACAAATAATTTGAACAAAACATATGGGGACATTTTAAGGGGACGTTTTAACCAACTCAGAATGGTCATTTTAACCAAAAGGACGTTGTGACTCTAGGACGTTTAAGCCAGATACTAATATACTAACCTATTTGTACATCCCGGTGCACAGTATGATAACGGCATCCTGTAACACAATTAATCTTCACAGATTTTATCAATAAAATCTTTCGACAAGTCCCAAACATTGCATGTGAAAATAGCTTTCAACAGTGGCGATAGTTAACTTTTTGCCCTACAAACAGTGCGCATGCGCGAAGAGTGGAATTCTTGGATCGTAATTCCTTGGCAACGAACGGCGTTGTAAAAGGGTCTACAGCTAGCATCTGCAAGCTGGCAAAGATGAAAAGCCAAGGGGAAATGAGTGAATGCAGTAAATCATAGTAACTAAAATTCGGTACGATTTTTTCACAAAGAAGATCATTTAATTTCATAATTTGGTGACATTTACCTTTCTTTCTTTGCATGGATAGCCTATGCTGTGATTTTTAATTTCAAGAAACGTGAACAGTAACCGGATGGAAATATACTGGACACTCAAGTATTTTCAATATTTGCTAGGCTATCAAAAGCATGGGATGAACTAAAGACATGAGAATATAGGATATTGAGGTCAGAGAAACAGAAAATACAATTAGATCTCTATAAATGACTGTCTTCCGCAGATTCCCCTTCCATGTTGCTATACTCTGCTACTGAAAAGGAATTATCTTTCTAAAATACACATGATGATAAGTGTTCATGAACAAATTAAAAACATGCAAGGTAAAATATGTGTTTGCCTATCCATCTACAAATCCGTTTACTTCCTAGGAATCCTTCATTTCAAACCTTTGCCCCCCAAAGTACTAAATCCCTGTACTCACCTTTAGATCTTAACAGGCACTATTCCCGGTATAAAATGAAAAGTCCATTCACAGTACGTATAGTATTATCTCGGTATTTGATTGACAATCCGTACAATGCAAGAATAAATAATGTTTAGTGCTGTGAACAAGGAAATGACTTTTTCCTTACATATTACTCATTCACAGTCCTGCAGTAAATGACATACTCAAATTTCAATAGTCTAAAAAAAAAAATTTTGTATTAGAAAAATAAAAGCATAGTACAATAACGGATATAATTAATTACCTTATCTTGAAGAAAATGTAAAAGGTTATACTGCTTTTTGTCGATTATGAGAAAATGCACAATTTTTGCTATGCAGGGTAGACTACAGCAAATTTGAAATCAAACCGCTGTAGGTACTTAGGATTGACGCGCTAGAAATTTTTGAAAAGTTGTGGAGCTTTAATATGACCTGAAACAGCTAAATTTTCAGCCAGACAGTGTGCGATTGGACACCTTAAATTAGGATGGGAAGCATTGGACACCTTACATTAGGATGGGAAGCAAAGTCACATAAGGTAAGAATGAGAAAAGTTAAGTCTGATATCAAGAAGTTGGAGTGGTCTGGTATAACAGTGGAGTTGTAATCATTTATGGATGCCTAGCCACTCAGATAACACTGGGAATGAGCTAGCCGATCTACTGGCAAAGGAGGCAGAATAAAAAGCAACAGACAAGGAAAACCTCCCACAGGTACCGTCATTTGAAGATGTGAAGGCAGCAGCAAGAGATTCTGGAAATATCAAATGGAAGGATACATGGGAAATCTCCGAGAAGGCCAGGCATCTATTCAATTTTAGGCCAGAAGTGGACCATGAAATTGAGTATGAATCTGAATCACCAGCTGGTGAAAGCGAGGTCTCCCAACTCAAAACAGGTTATGTAGGGTTGAATGAGTATGAATTCACACAAATTAAAGATAGTAGACAGTGATTAGTGTGAGTGTGGAGAAATCGGGTCTATCACACACTATCTCTTAGAATACACTTTGTACGAGACTGAGAGAGATTAACTAAGAAGATCCTTACATGAAATGTGTGGTATAGCTCATTTGAATTTGCCATCATTCTTAGATTCCAAAAGCAATGAAGAATTTAAGGGCAAAAGAGTTTGATCCTGTCAGCACTTGAGACATTTGTGACAGAAACAAAATGTTTTGTCACACTATTACTGGACTATTTTAATACATCTATAACAAATATTAAGAGATATATACAATTGTAGTGATAATGTGATTAAGAAGATACCTCAGTAGTTTTTTTTTTTTTTTTTTTTTTTCTGAGGGGGGAGGGGGGCGTGACTCATGTGTATACAGGAAATGCCATTTGGGGGAAAAAAAGGATATTGTTCATTACCTAATTATATCTTTTTTTTTTTTTTTTTTATTTAAAAAAAATGACTATGATTGCACAATTTTGACACTTTCACTTTTTTATTAACCAGTATCTACATGCAATTTTGCTGAAGATATCTGTACCCCTTTTATTCCCATGAAATTACAACTTAACATTTTAATTTTTCTACTTTGCTGAAATTGAGTGACCTCCAGGTTGGCTAAGATTATTAAGACAGTTAATAATGTCCTTTTAGGATCTATAAAGTGTACCTTTAATTATTTGTCTTTTTTCATCACTATTTTAGGCGTAGCAGAATGTGCAGGCTTTCGACCTACATTTTGGTTCTGATAACAAATGAATAAACAGAAATTTGTGATTGGTAAAAAAAAAATGTTGACATGTTTATTTTAAGGGCCCCTGCCTATTTGCGGGCAAATTTACGCTGTCTATCTTTTTTCGGCGTTGCTGAATGTGCTGGCTTTTGACCTACTGTTTGGTACCGATAAAAAAATAAATAAATTGAAATTTGTGATTGGAAAAAAATGTAAACATGTTTATTTTAAAGGCGCTGCATACTTGCTGACAAATCAACGCAATATATCCTTTGTAAAGATATTGCTTGTTAAAGATATTTTTTGTCTTTGTTGAACCAAAGTTTTGGGAAATTTGTCAAAAAATTGTTGTAGTCTCTTGCTTTCATTTTAAGAACCATCAAGCGCGGAGCCAGCGGAGCGGCTGAAGTCAAATTTGATACATTATTGATTGTCTCAACGCCAACAGGCAGTTATACTCGATTAAGTTATTTATCGTTCTCTTGAAGTAGGTGCCTTTAGAGTTATTTTGCATTTATTGAATATACACAACAATGTGAGCAAGTTATAAATGTGAAAATTGGTGTAACTTTATTAGTTTTCGTGGTTTCGTACCATAACCATTTCGTACCATATTTTTACAGTGTCGTGCTATACTTTATACTGTTTCCACAGCTTCTGACAGAGGGTGTGATTTGATTTCAAAATTGAAAATATTGTAAATATTAATAATTCTCTACTAAACCATATGTTGTGGGCTCTCATCATGTCTCGTCGAAATGATCAGTGTTCCCACTCATATCTTTTCTTGGAGTACATGCACTCCCTGGAGGACGAGTTTGAGAGTGCAAGAGAAATTCTATGAGTTCACGTAATAATGACAGTTTCAGAGCTTCTATGGAGGAAAGTAAGGGTCTGTTGCATTAAAAATTTCTTTTGATGAGTCTCACTCAGCATTCATCTGTTCTTGAAAACAATATGGGTAATTTAACCCTTTCCCAGACAACAAATTTTAGACTCTCCCAAATTCAAAACAGCTGCAGACAACAAATTCAAAATTAATTAAATTGAGCTCAAGTTCTGTGATAGGACAGAAAAATTGTAGGAAAAGGAGAAAGTGCTGGTTACCAGCATTTTCTCCTTTTCCCACAATGTTTTCAAAAGGCTTCATCCTCAGGGTCACTAAAAGTCAAGATTGTGTGGTAAAGAGTTAAAAAAGAAGTTGCTTGCAATGTTTCCATACTTGCTGGGCAAGGCTTAAAGAGACAACTTACAACCTGATGGCCAGTAGAATTTTCCATTTAACTTTCAATATCACACACTAGTTAACTTTCACTTACTGTTTTATAGAGAGATTTATGTAAATTCACTGTTTAAAGTTGTGAATATAGCTAAATAGTTTGAAATGCCTATGATCAGAGGTGGGTAGATCACATTACGGTTGACATGCTGGACTACTAGTCAGTAAGGACCAGTCTACCTGTTGATACAGTCTGTTAGACATACTGGATTTTCTGGATCCCATATCATGTGATGGCTCATTTGGTAGCATGCATTAACCCCTTCCCAAACAAGCCCTGGTTTTCACGTGTCTGCAGCACAAATCTTTTGAAAACACTGTGGGAAAAGGAGAAATTGCTCGTAACGAGCAGTTTCTCCTTTTCCCACAGTGTTTTCTACCCTTACTGAGGACTTTCTACCATTTTCATCAAATTTAATATTGTTGTCTGCAAACTCTTTCAATTTGGACCAGTCCAAATTTTGTCACTTGGGAAAGGGTTAAGGAGATGCATCAAGGCTCCTTTTGCCAGAGCATGGCTCATTCATTGACACTGTTTTTGATAGGCATGGCTACAGAGGGTGACTATGTACCTAGCGTGAGCCCTGCTAACATGGGTGATAAAGATGTACCAAGAGGAACTCCAGAATTGATGAATATCAGCCCAGCTTCAGACAATTCAATACAACAAGTTTCAGGGAACTCAACTCTTGATTTGCTAAGACAACAGGAATGGTTACTTGCCCAGAAACAGCAACTGGAAACTCATTTACTTGCTTACAGACAAGGTTCAGTTGTACAAATATTAAATCTTGATTAAACATTCCTGTGATTTTATGGCCGTGAAGAAAGCCTTTGAAAACATAGTGGAAAAAAGGAGAAAATGCTGGTAACATTTTTTACAATGTTTTTACCCTGTCAAAGACAAAGACAAATTCAATCATTTGATGCTCTTTTAATTTATCATCTGTAAAGCAGTTTAGAAAAGTCTAAGATTTTGTTGTCTGCTTAAAACTTTCACATGTTTTTATTGTTCGATGGTATATGCATGATTTTACTTTCATATGTTTACAAAGACAAGGAATAATAGCAAAAGGATCTGGCCATATGCTTTTCTCTGTTGAGCTACGGATTTTTTTTTTTTTTTTTTTTTTTTTTTTTTTTCCAAAACTGCTACATATAAATTCTAAAAAGGATATTTTAAGATAACCTGTAAATAGTGTTTTTTGAAGTCTGATGGCTTGCGACATACTCAACTTCATCATGTTTTCACATGTGCATGTATTTATGTATTAACCCTTTACCAAATGACAAAATTTTAGACTGGACCAAATTGAAAGCATTTGCTGACGACAAATTAAGTGTAGCTTTGATAGTGATTTATGTATTGGGTAGGGTTGAAAACATTGTGGGAATAGGAGAAAATGCTAGTTACCAGCATTTTCTCCTTTTCCCACAATGTTTTCAAAAGATATTTTCTCAGGGTCATTAAAAGTCTGGATTGTGTGGTAATGGGTTAAGTCCCATTTATCTTGTTTATATTTTTCATGGATGATTTTGTTGGCTTTTTGTAGCTAATTTGTAATGGGGAACAAACAAGTTAAGTGATAATAGCATGGATTTCTTTAACTTTTGACCAGACTACAAAATTCTGGATGTATGTCCAACTGGAAAGCATTTGTAGACAGCAAATTTAATGTGGTTCAGATGATGGGATTTGTCGGAAAGGGTAAAGAAGATTGTTTTAAAAATCCCTCTTCTTTCAGGGTCATTGAAACAGGAGACTATGTGGTAAAGGGTTAATTTTTATCATCCAATTAAGAAAGCTCTCCTGTTTGCTCGTCCAGACATAAATTGAAATGTGTAGTATAAAAGATAGAAAAGAAAATGCAATGTAACTTGAAACTATTTATAGGGTATAGTTATATATGAGCCACACTCTGGCAAAAGGGGGCATAATGCATCTCCGTGATGGATGATTCAAGGTAAGTGGTCATGTTACCATGGATCCATAAAAGCCATTTTATCGAATAACTGTCTAAATCATGAGGTAGACTGGTCCTTTGACAGACAGAGAGTTGACATAGAGTGAAAAGTTTCGACCCAGGTCAGCCTGCGCAGACTCTGCAGGCTGACCTGGGTTGATACTTTTCGCAGATGTATTAAGCCCCCTTTTGATAGAGCACACACATAAATGGGGCTAAATGCTTCTGCAAAAAGTTATCGACCCATGTCTGCTTTCAAAGTCCGTGAAGGCAGACACAGGTTGAAACTTTTTGATTTTGATAACTTTTCTGCATGTCAAAGGACCAGTCTAGCTCATGATTCAGTCGGTTGTTTGAAAAAGTATGCTTTGTGGATCCAAAATTATGGGATGACTGACTTGGTATCATGCATCATGATTAAGCCCCCTTTTCACAGAGAATGTCTCAACTTTTCTTTTTTTACTCTTCATTTTTGTGCTCTAGGGGACATATCTCCTTTGTTTTGTTTTTCAAATAAGTGAAAGTTCACCATGATATTCATTTCAGATAAGAATGAAGATGTTGATAATATGTCAGTGGAAGAATTGAAGATCCTGTAAGTATTAGTATTGAAACTTACAGTGCTTTTGTGGACAGTGTAGATCAAGGTCAGACTATACAGAACATGCAGTCTGATTTTAGATTTAGACTGTTTGCTATTGTGTGAGATATTCTTGGCAAACCAATCTTGAAAAGTAAATTTCTAAGTCCTTTGAGGTCTATCTGGGTAGCTCAGTGGTTAGTGTATCTGACTCATGACTGGTGGTTGGGAGTTCAATACCTGGTAGAGAAAGTAGTCAGTGACATGGAAAAAAGTTGTGTCAGTACTGGTGTGAGAAAGCCGGGAAACACGTGCGTAGGTGCACTGGCCATTGTGATATGACCTTAGCTGTTAAAATGTTGTTAAACCCCAATACAACTGATCAAAGTCCTTTGAGAAAGGCTGCAAGTCTTCTAAAGGGGCTGCCTAAGTAGATTAAAATTAGGACTCGTATGTAAATCTGTATAGATGAATCTTTTGGATATGATCTGATGGAAGTTAGTGTTTGAGCTAAAATTGTAATAAGCAAGGCTTGAAAAATAATACAGAGCTTAATAAAACTGTTTTCCTCACTAGTTCAAGGAAATTTCATTTTGAATTAGATGAACTGATTAGATCAATATGAGAAACCTACATTTATATGAGCCATGCTCTGTGAAAAGGGGACTTAATGCATCTGCGAAAAGTATCGACCCAGGTCAGCCTGTGAAGTCCACGCAGGCTGATCTGGGCTGAAACTTTTTGCTATTGGTCAATTTTCTGTATGTCCAAGAACCCATCTGCCTCACAATTATATCGGTTTTTAGACGAAATGGACTTTATGTATCAATGATCATGTGATGACTTGCTTGGTGTCATGCATCACAAAGATGCAATAAGCCCACTTTTGCCAGAGCATGGCTTATATGTATGAATTAATGCTTCTTCTCACTGCTTTGAAAGAAGTGTACATTTGGGACAAAGAACCTGACATGTAACATACTTGAATTTACATCTGTGAGTATGATAAACCTTAACTTTTCAACAATCAGTAGTTTTGATTGCTGAATTGACTGAAAAATTTGTGTCTGACATGGTTTGGAAATAGTTGGCATGAATGCAATGCCTAACTCTTTACCACACAACAATATTTTAAACTTGTCCTAATTCAAAACATTTGCAGATGACATGTTCAGTTTAGCGAAAAAAATGATTTCGAAATAGTAGAAAATATTGTGGGAAAAGGAGAAAATGCTGCTTACCAGCATTTTCTCCTTTTCCCACAATGTTTTCAAAAGCTTACTTCCTCAAGGTTGTTAAAACTCGGAATTGTGTGGTAAAGGGTTAAACAAATGTCTCCTTCATTATGATCCTGTGACATCATGAAGTTTCATCCCGATTGTGTGTAGAGTAGAGAACATTTGTAATGGCTATAGATCTAAAGACTATGTGATTAAAAAGTGTGAGTCACATCCGTTGATTTTATATTTACAGGGATGAAAAATTGAGTGCTGAACTACTTGAGAAAACTTGCCTGAAAGATTCAAGAGAGCTCATATTAAGAGGGTAAATCTTTGTAAAAGAGTGAAACTAATTTTTAGGTTTTCCAACTTTTATCATGGTTGTGAAGAAATAGTTGTTAGTCTCCTGTATGTGATTGCCATGCTGTTTCTAATGGATGTAACCTTTACAATGTTTTAACTCTTTACCAAACGACAATATTCCAGACTTGTTCCAATTGGAAGCATTTGCAGACAACAAAGTCAGTGTAGCACAAAAGATGATTGCTGTCCTTGACATGGTAGGAAAAGAAGAAAATGGTGGTTACCAGCATTTTCTTGTTTTCCTAGAATGTTGTCAAAAGCTTCCTTTTACAGTGTCGTTAGAACTCGGGACTGTGTGGTAAAGGTAAGAAAGGGTGTGTTATTGAAGTACTATAGTATTAGAGAAAATATGCATTATGTTAGTCTGTTATTATTGACTATAGCTTGTTACTGTAACATTACAATAACCATTGACTTTCTTTAATCCTTTACCACACAGTCCCGAGTTTTAACGACCCTAACAGAGAAGACTTTTGAAAACATTGTGGGAAAAGAAGAAAATGCTTGTATCCAGCATTTTCACCTTTTCCCACAATGTTTTCTTTCCTATCAAAGACAGAAATCATCATTTGAGTCACATTCACTTTATCGTCTTTAAATGCTTTCAATATGGACTGGTCTAAAATTTTGTTGTGTGGTAAAGGATTAATTTATCAAAATTACTGATATTCTGAGACAATGCTAGTATTAACCCTTTACCAAAAAATCCCGAGTTTACTCTGATGCTGATAACCAGCATTTTCTCCTTTTCCCACAATGTTTTCTACTCTATCAGAGAAAAATTGTACCATTTGAGTCACATTAGAATTGTCGTCTCCAGCTGCTTTCAATTTGGACAAGTCTAAGGTTTTGTTGTTTGGTAAAGGGTTAAGTATGGAAATTATTTATTTTTCAGAGAACGTTTGAAACAGCTGACTCTCTCAGTTTTATTTTCTGGAAGTGGAGACCAGGAAGGAAATTATGAAAGAAAAGGGTAAACTTTTTTTCCACGTTTTGATTACTTTTATTTGATGTCATACAGATTTTTTTTTTGACAGGTTATTTGATCCTGTATTGCTTGTGTTGGTAAAGTTTTGGAGCAATGGCAGACTGTCCAGCATTCAATATTTTTAAGGTTCCCCCAGTTTTTTTTGTAGAACCTTCAAGTATTTCAGCTACAAAAATAATTCATGGAATTTGCTTCCCATTTCTGTACCAATACAACCTTTTTGGCATCAAATGTTGACAGCTTTGATAAAACATTGTGGGAAAAGGAACAATTGCTTTTTTTTCCCCAGAATTACAAAGAACACTATTTCCTTTCAATCAAATGTTAATCCGTTGCCATACAATCCCGAGTTTTAACGGCCCTGAAATAAAAAGCTTTTAAATACATTGTGGGAAAAGGAGAAAATGCCTTTAACCAACATTTTCTCCTTTTCCTGCAATGTTTTCTACTCATTTGAATGCAAATTTCATCAGTTGAGCCATATTGAAACTGTTGTCTGCCAATGCTTTCAATCTGGACAAGTCTTTATTTTTCATGTGGTAAAGGGTTAACCATCTGTACTATTTGCGACAGCTTTTGGAAGATCTGAACTGGCTGCTACAGTACTTGATGAAGAGAGTTTTTGGATGTTCACCTGGTTCAGTTGTAAGCACTTTTGGCTGGTGTTACTGTCACCCAGCTGATGACCAAAGTGCTTTAGTCCTTATATGTTGCAGCAGAAACAAAGTAACTCTCAGCTTAACAGTTTCATTACAGTTCTAGTTCAGGACTATGGAAAAATGTTACTTTTATTGTTTAAAAAAATGAGATGAATTTTCGAATTTAGGATACAGCACACTAAGTTTATGGGTGGCAAAATTTGATTTTTAGTTGTGTTAAATTGAAAACCTAATTATCTACTTGACAGTAAAGTGATTAACACTTTATCCTGAGTTACCACTAGGAAAGAAGACTTAGGAAAACATTTTGGCAAAAGAAGAAAATACTGGTAACGTGCATTTTCTCCTTCACCCTCAACTAATCTTTTCAGCCAAATAAGTTTTTCTGCGCACACTTTAGAAATGGATAAGTCTATCATCTTGTCTCCTTGTAAAGGGTAAAGGAGCAGAATTTCTTTAACTCTTTATCACACAATTCTGACTTTTAACAACCCTGAGGCAGAAGGCTTTTGAAAATATAGCCTGAGGAAAGGACAAAATGCTGATATCCAGCATTTTCTCCCTTTCCCGCAGTGTATTCTGCCCCATCAAGAACAAATTTTGTCATTAGGGCCACTTTTTTTTGTCATTTGCAAATGCTTTCAATTTTGAACCAGTCTGAACTTTTGTCATCTGGTAAAGTGTGAAAATTCCCTTGCCCATACTTGGTATGGAGCATTACATATAGCACTGACAGTTGATTTTGCCTCTCCAGTAAGTTATAACTGGATCATATTAACTCTTTACCTTACGACAAAATTTTAGACATGTCCAAATTGAAAGCATTTGCTGACAACAAAATGCCTGTGACTCAAAAATCAAAATGTTTTTCTTGAAGGGTAGAAAACATTGTGGGAAAAGGAGAAAATGCTGGTTACCAGCATTTTCTCCTTTTTCTCAAAATGTTTTCAAAAGTCCTATTACCAGGGTTGTTAGAACACAGGATTGTTTGGTAAAAGGTTCAAAGTGTTCAATAGTTTTCTTAATTTCAATTATAGGGAGCTTGAAGCCCTTGTAGAAGAATTTACAGAATTATCCAATGCAGTGGCCGAAGGATACAAGGTATTAAATATCTGTTATCTACCCTCTGTTACTGGTTTTATTACTAATTTTTGGAAAGTGACATTAACAAACTGACAGTAAGGTTTTATATAAGCCTATTATGAAAAGTATTTGCAGATGATAAATTAATTGCGACTCAAATATAATTGCGACTCATATAATCTTTTTTTTAAGGGTACAAGACGTGTTTGTCAGCATTATCTATTTTCCTTGCTCTATGTTTCAAAAGCATTTTTAGGATTGTAAAAAGCATGTGATTGTTTAGTAAGGGTTATTGGAGAAAATTTGAGAGAAAGTAAAATGCCTGTTTTAAACGATTTGTAAGACACTGTAGGAAAAGGAGTAGTTGCTTGTTACAAGCAGTTGCTTCTTTTTCTGTATCGTTTTCAAAACCTGTCTACTGCAGAGTTGTGAAAAATATGTAGTGTATGCTTTTGAACATATTTTTTCTTGAGTGTGTGAGGACTTTCGAGAAATGTCAGAATAAAGTACTCTATTATCAAGTTTATTATGGTGCAGATGGTATTTATCTGTTTTCAGACTTCTTTTCTACATGTTAACCCTTATGCTGCTAAGCACGACTCACTGACCTTTTGCAGACAGTGTAGTTTAAGATCAGACTGCACAGAATGTGCAATCTGATCTTTGATCTACACTGTCTGATACGGAGATATCTTTCCTCCAGAAATACCTTTGATGTAGGAAAATTTGGGTTTATACTATTGGTTTGAAAGTTTATTTCTTTTATTCAGCAGGATAAGGGTTAAAAACTAGCGCAAGGAGTACATAAAACGAACAGGGAGTCTCTGCTTTTGCAACAACAATTTCAAAAGTATTCTGCTAAAAGAAAAACAGAAAAAAAATGCAGTACAAAGTGAGTTAATTTATGTAATCATGTTTTTAGGAAAACAGTGAAATGAGAGATGAACTGGAAATTCTTAGAAAGCAAAATTTTGGTAAGTTTGAAGAGTTTGCTTGTGTGGTTTTCATTTTGTTGTTTTTCTTGTTGTATATTGTTTTACATCTAGAGAAAAATGTGAAAATTTTTTAATCAAGAAATAAAACTTGTACAATATTTCCTTCTTAGTCATTTTGTCCCAAGGTCCCCCTCTCTACCAAAATGACATAATTTCAGACATGACCCAATTGAAAGCACTTGCAGATGAGAAAATAAACGTGGCTTTTATGATAGATTTTGTTGTTAGCTCATTACCAAACAACAAAATTTTAGACTTGTGGAAACTGAAGGCTTTTGCAGACAACAAATTATTTGTGGCTCAAATTGTAGAATTTGTTTCTGAAAGGGTAGAAAACATTGTGAGAATAGGAGAAAACGGTGGTTACTAGCATTTTCTCCTTTTCCCACAATGTTTTCAAAAGGCTTCTTCCTCAGGTTTGTTAAAACTTTGGAATGTGTGGTAAAGGGTTAATAAGATAGAAAATATTGTGGGAAAGGGGAAAAAATGCTTCTAACGAGCATTTTCCCCTATTAGGTCAATGTTTCAATAAACCCTTTTTACTCCAGGGTTGTTAAAATACAGACTTGTTTGGTAAAGGATTAATGCTTAATTAACTGAGTTTTTTTTTTTTTTCTGATTATTTAAACCCACTTATGTCTGTATTACTGGTATTTACAGTTAACCTCTACCTCTTTGCCAAGTGACAAAATTTTGGACATGATAAATCCAATGTGGCCTAAGGAGATCATTGTCTATGAAGTGGAAGAAAATATTGTGGGAAAAAAAAAGGAAAAAAATGCAGGTTACCAGTGTTTTCTCCTTTTCCCACAATAATTTCAAAAGGTTTCTTCTTTAGAGGCATTAAAAAACAGGATTGCTTAGTAATGGAGTACACATGGCTCTCTTTCCAGAATTACTGAAGAAAAGTAGACAGATCTATGGAGAGATAGAGGAAAAGAAAAAGGAGAAAGAAGAAGAGTTGAGAGCTTTGACTACAGATGAAAAAGGAAACAGGTGTTGAAGCCTTAATTTAAAAAAATCTCATGTATCTTGTATTGAGTTTACAAACAAAATTGTCTGATTACTGTACAAATACGACTGTTTAGGAACCAGCAGTTTAGTTTGAAATGCATGCACAAAGTGGGCAACCCTTTATCACACAATCCCGAGTTTTAACGACCCTGGCGAAAAAGACTTTTGAAAACACAATGTTTCATACTCTTCCTAAGGCAACTTTCAGTTTTTCAGTCATGTTTGTCATCTACAAGTGCTTTCAATTTGGACCAGTCTAAACTTATGTCGTATGATGAAGAGTTAATATATTCCACTTTTCCAAGCTGTTAATTCTTTCAGAACCAAATATAGTAGGCGTGCTCTGTGAAAACAGGGCTTGATGTATCTGTGAAAAGTATCGATCCAGGTCAGCCTGTGCAGGCTGACCTGGGCCGAAACTTTTCGATATTGGTCAAGTTTCTGCATGTCAAAGGACCAGTCTACCTCATGATTCAGTTGGTTGTTGGACAAAATGGATTTTATGGATCCATAATTATATAAAGTCTTGCTTGTTATAATAAATCACGGAGATGTGTTAAGCCCCCTTTTGCCAAAGCATGGCTAATATGAACTTGACCTCTTTTGGAAAGAACAGTCCATTGAAACTCAGAATTTTGTTATTCAGGCTTGACTATACAAGCTGAAGGTATAGATCTAAGATCAGACTGCACATTCTGTGCTGTCTTATCTTAGATCTAGGCTAACCACAAAAGCCTGTGTCACTGAAAGTGTGAATTTAGCTGTATGTCCATGTGTGAAATCCAGACCTATATCATGACTGAAACTTTGTCATGTTTCTGGATCATCCTACCATACCAGAATATAACCATTTAACTGGTTTTTAGGGTTAACCCTTTACCACACAGTCCCGAGTTTAAACAACCCTGACAATGAAACCTTTTGAAAACCTTGCAGGAAAAGGAGAAAATGCTGGTAACCAGCATTTTCTCCTTTTCCCACAATGTTTTCTACCATCCCATTGACAAATTTTAATTTTTAGGTCACATTTATGTTGTTGTCTGCAAATGCTTTTGAGTTAGATATGTCCAGAATTTTTTCTTCGTTTGGTCAAGAGTTAAAACGGTAAACTGGACCATCAATGTCTACCATACCCGAGCCCGGCCGGATAGCTGAGTGATTAGCGTATCTGACCTGGTGGTTGAAAGTTTGACAAACCGTTGTGGCCAACTCTCTTTCCAGTGATTTTTCGCCTCTTATCCGCGATGCATGGGAGAAAAGTAGTTAGTGACTTGGACAGAAAGTTGTGTTAGTAGGATTAAACAGTTGTGTTTTTAGGATTAAACAGTAAACTGAAACGGCTAAAGCTACATAGTAATCAACAAAAAGTCCTTTCTTTTCCATTTTCAGCATACATGAAAAGCTACAATCCAAGTTACGCACAAACACTTACCTTAGACATATACTGCAAGCCTTAATTCTTGGAAGTGGAATCAACTGGGCAGAAGATGAGAAGCTTCAAAAGTTATTACTGAAAGCTGGGCGCAGTGTGCAAATGTAATTGTGTGTTTGTTGATGTCAGTCTTAATTCATGTTAACATTGTATATATGTCTTTGTATATATTAACCCTTAACCCTGTACCACACAATCCTGAGTTTTAACGACCCTGAGGAAGAGGCCTTTTGAAAACAAGGTGGGAAAAGGAGAAAATGTATTTTCTCCTTTTCCCACAATGTTTTCTACCCAATCAAAAACAGAAATCATCATTTTATTCCATATTTGTCGTCTGCAAATGCTCTGAATTTGGTCCAGTCCAAAATTTTGTCGTTTGGTCAAGAGTTAATGTGCCTTTCACGGGTATTGCTGCCTTTATGGCTGGTGTAGATCAGTACCAAACTGAACAAAATGTGCAGTCTGATCTTATATCTACACTAACTGCTTTGCTGATACACTATAATCCAAAGCAATTTTAAAATTGCAATTACATGTATTTGGGTCTTTCTTCTTGACTAAAATTGTCTGTTTATTTGGTGCTTAAAAACCCTTTACCACACGATCCTGAGTTTTAACAACCCTGAAGAAGGTAGCCTTTTGAAAACATGGTGGGAAAAAGAATGCTCGTTACCAGTATTTTCTCTTTGTTCCACCATGTTTTCTGCTCTATCAAGGCGTAAACCATTATTTGAGCTACATTTCTTTGGTCGTCTGCAAATGCTTTCATATTTAGTGGAGTCCTAAATTCAGTTAACTCTGTACTTCACAGGCTATTGTAAAACCTACAAAAAAAGTTCATGTTACACAAAGGACAGTCATTTGAAGGAAACTCTTGTTTGAATTATATGGGAAACATTGTGGGAAAAGATGCAATTGCTTATTTTTTAAGCAACTGCTTTTTTTTTTCCCACAATGTTTTCTATTAGCAGTCTTTGAAAGGAGTATTTTGTCCTAGGTTAATAAAAGCATTAGCTCTTTACCAAAGGACAAAATTTTAGACTGGTCCAAATTTAAAGCATTTGCAGATGACAAAATAAGTATGACAGAAAAATTGAAATTTGATTTCGTAAGAGTAGAAAACATTGTGGGAAAAGGAGAAAATGCTGATTACCAGCATTTTCTCCTTTTCCCACTATGTTTTCAAAAGCCTTCCTCCTCAGGGTCGTTAAAAGTCGGGATTGTGTGGTAAAGAGTTAAACAAACTGATTTATATTAACTTTTTCAGTACCAAATATATGGATTGGACTTCTTTTGGCAGCTGACAATACAATCCACTGACACTCAGAAAGAGTCTTGTCTTACAGGCTTGACAAAGCAAGCAGAAGGTACGGATCAAGATCAGTAAGCACATAATATGCAGTCTGATCTTGATCTAGGCCACCAGCAAAAGCCACTGTTTTCTCAAATAGGGCTTTAACCCTTTACCAAATAATCCCGGGTTTTAACAACCAAAGGAAAAAGCCTTTTAAAAACATTTTGGGAAAAGGAGAAAATGCTGGTTACCAGCGTTTTCTCCATTTCGGAATTTCCCACAATGTTTTCTACCCTATCAAAGGCAAAATCCATCATTTAAACCACATTTAAATTGTCATCTGCAAATGCTTTCAATTTGGACAAGTCTACATTTTTGTCGTTTGGTAAAGATTTAAGGGTTAAACATGGATTCAAAAGCTAAATAACACATCACCACCTGCAGATGACACCTTTTTTTGTATCCTGCACAGTGCCATTGAAATTATGTTGCAAAAGGAGAAATTGCTCATAGTGTGCATCACATTTATTCTTATATGAACCCTTTATCACACAATCCAGGGTTTTAAGTCTTTGCCAAATAACAAAATTTTGGACTTAACCAAATTGAAAGCATTTGCAGACAACAAATTACATGTGGTGCAAATGATGATTTTAGTCTTTGACAGTGTAGAAATCATTGAGGGAAAAGGAGAAAATGCTGGTTACCAGCATTTTCTCCTTTTCCCACAATGTTTTCCGAAGCCTTCTTTCTCATGGTCGTTAAGTCGGCATTGTGTGGTAAAGGGTTAAGCCTGAATTTATAATTCATGCAGGTTATGCTTCCCGGTACAACACATGAATGGTTTCAAAGCCCACTGCTGCAAATTAGTTTCCAGTCATCAAAATAGACAAATATTCGGTAACTAAACTGGGGAAAGAAAAACTTGTATGAAATTTTATTGTAAATACATGTATTTCACAAATATGCAATTTATGTATGTATATGTTCAAACTCAGGATTGTGTGGTAAAGGGTTAAAATGGGTGCACTCATAGTACAGTGCACATCTTAAAAAAGGTACATGTATGTATATACTTGTATACACATTTTTCTTTTTCATTTGTGCTTGATGATTGCAGTAATTGATAATAATAAATATCGAAATCTGTGCTGATGTTTGTTATCTCTTTGAGCATAAAGATTTTTTCCAAGGGACTTTTTTAAGATTAATGATAAACATTAATCCATATTAAGTATGTTATTTACAAGGATATTACAAGGACAAAGCCCACAGCTATGACATAGTTTCAGAAAGCAACAAATTTAGAAAGATTCCATTTTTACTACAGTTGGATCTCGGGTGACTAGCCAAAGCTTGAACCTATGACCTCTCTGTCTCAACCTGGGTGCTCTTTTTTTTATCCCGAACCTACGAGGTAGAGGGGGGTATACTGGTTTCACCATGTCTGTCTGTATGTCCATCCATCAACCTGTCCATCTTTTCATTTCTGTGCTCGAACTCAAAAGCCGTTTGACCTAGGACCCTGAAACTTTGTACAAGTGTTGCTCATGATCCAAGGAGGTGCCATATTGTTTTGGGGTCACATGGGTCAATGGTCAAGGTCACAGGTGAACTTTGAAAATCGTTTCTGTGCTTTAACTCAAAAGCCAGTTGACCTAGGAACCTGAAACTTTATACAAGTGTTGCTTATGACCCAAGGAGGTGCCCTATTGTTTTTGGGTTGCATGAATCAAAGGTCACAGGTGATCTTTGAAAATAGTTTCTGTTCTGTGATTGTGCTGATTCAGTGACAAGGTGCTGGTGTGTGTGTGTGTGTGGGGGGGGGGGGGGGGGGGGTGCGACAGTTCAGCTGCTTTCAAGGCATACACAGGACTAGACTCTTAAGAAAGAAATTTAAGGCTTAAAATTAGGTATTTAATTATAATTTCAAACACACATTTCTATATATTACTCCTCTAAAATATCTGATAACTATACAAAAACAACTCTTTTTAACTCTTGACCAAACAACAAAATTATGTAGTTGACCAAATTGGAAGCATTTGCTGACAACAAGTCAATTGTGAATCAAAAATTGAAACCTGTCCTCAGCAGGGTAGAAATATTGTGGGAAATAGAGAAAATGCTGGTCACCAGCATTTTCTCCAGTTTCCACAATGTCTTCAAAAGCCTTGTCCCTCGGGGATGGTAAAACTCAATATTATTTTGTAATGGGATAAATCGTAATTATAAAAAAATCTATATATGCTTTATCTTTACATGTTAGAATGTACATAAACTAGATCTGCATAGTAAAATCACAACTCGCATCTAATGCTGATTAACCCGTTACCATACGACAAAATTTTAGCCATGTCAAAATTGAAAGCATGTACAGACGACAATTTCAATATGGCTAAAATGGTGCAATTTTTTCTTTGATAGGGCAGAAAACATTGTGGGAGAAGGAGAAAATGCTGGTTAGCAGCATTTTCTCCTTTTCCCATGATGTTTTCAAAAGGCTTCCTTCCCAGGGTCGTTAAAAGGTAGCATTGTGCGGTAAAGGGTTAAACCATTCCCATCAAAATGCCTAAATCAATTCACATGTGAATACATGATATCTTCTGTAAGGCTTTGAAACCTCTAAACTTAATTCAGACGTAAGTACATGTATTCATTTAGCAATCCTTAATCAAATATTTTGTGTATTTTGACCCCAAGGAAGAGCCTTTAGAAAACTTTGTGGGAAAAGGAGAAAATGCTGGTAATCATCATTTTCGGCTTTTCTTGCCATATTCTCTACCCTGTCATCTGCAAATAATTTCAATATGGACAAGTAATGGACAAGTTAATGCTTCCTTTTTAAAAAAAAAAATACATGTAATACTAGTATATTGAACCTTTAGCAGGGAGAAACTGAAATTTTTCCTGCATTTTACTCTGAAGATTAAGATCAAACTGCAGTGTGATCTTATATCTGTCTGGAGTGCCTATTACAAGTTCAATGTGTAACCTAATGATATTATGGACCATAAAGGACCTTCACAACACTTTTGATCGAACATCTTTACTTAATTCTCTACTATGTACATTATAATATGTGTAAAAAATACATGTATATAAAAATATTTAGTATGTCTATCCCCAACAAAATTTTAGACTTGTCCAAATTCATTTAGTTTCAAACAAGTTTAATTTTGCTAAAATGATAAGATTTGTCTCTGAAAGGATAGTAAACATTGTGGGAAAAGCGAGATATTGTTGGTTACCAGCATTTCCCTGTTTTCTCACAATAATTTCAAAGGTCTTCTAACTCCATTTCATTAAAATACGGGATTGTCTGATAACGGGTACAAGGCACAATAAAACAGTCTGTCAGCTTATCCATACTACATGTATATGGTAAACTAGTAAAAAGAAAATACATACCATAACTTACAACATTATCAGCAGTAGGCCAGATACCTGTCTTGCATAAGGCCACTTTTGAAAACATTGTAGCAGAATTAAATTGCTTGTAACAAGCAATTCCTCCTTTTGGTACAATTATTTGAAACATATTCATGCATTAACCCTTTACCACACAATCCTGAGTTTTAATGACCCTGTAGAAGAAGGATTTTGAAGACACTGTGGGAAAAGGAGAAAATGCTGGTATCCACCATTTTCTCTTTTTCTCACAATATTTTTTATCTATTCAAGACGAACTCCATCATTTGTGCCACCTTAAATTTGTGGTCTGCAAATGCTGTGAATAAGGACATGTCTAAAATTTTACCGTTTTGTAAAGAATTAAACCTTAATGCATACTGATTTTCCCCGATTCATAAATATGTACTAGAAGCTGTCTGCTATAAAATTGTTTCTAGAATGAACCATGAGAAGAACACTGGTTTCACTGACGTGAAATTGAAATATGAAAAACATGCCTTTTGTGGGCCTGCTGTATTTTCTCTGAACATGTTTTTGTATACAAGACTTCTTATGAATTGACGTTCTCCATGCTAAAAACCCGTAAAATGAAATGAGCCATGCTCTGGCAAAAGGGGGCTTAATACATGATACCAAGTAGGTCATCACAGTATTATACATCCCTAAAATCTTTCTTGTATCATTCACAACCTACTGAATCATGAGGTGCAGTGGTCCTTTGACATGCAGAAAATTGAACAAAAGCAGAAAGTTTAGGCCCAGGTCAACCTACGCAGGCTGACCTGGGTCAGTACTTTCTGCAAATGCATTAAGCCCCTTTCCACAGAGCATGGCTCAAATACTTGGATGTTTTATGACTGATGTCATCCATAAAAATTATTTTAATAGCAGTCTGAGACTATGATGTTGACACTTTCGCTGCATATATAGACAGAATGATTTACAAAAGTCTATTTCCCTGAGAGAAATTCTCTCATGTACTTATTGGTAGGTTCTGGGGACTTTGATTGAACAAAATGGTTTGAGTCTTTGATAACCTTCACTGTAAGGTCTGACACATATTCCCTTGCAAGCTCAGCCAACTCTGTATTCAAGGCCATATCCGGCTCTCCCCAGATTATCAAAGTGGGTACATCACTTTTTTTCGAGCTATTGGCTGGTGGTTTACTTGGACGTCTAAATGCTGCTCTGTAGTAGTTAAGTGGGCACTGAACAGCACCTGAAGAGGAGGAGAAAAATTAATTCTTTACTATATGACAACATTTTAGACTGTCCAAATTCAAAGTATTTGCAGACGACAAATCAAATGTGGCTAAAACATTTGAATTTGTCATTGAAAGGGAAGAAAACATTTTGGGAAAAAGAGAAAATGCTGGTTATCAGCATTTTCTCCTTTTCCCACAATGTTTTCAAAAGCCTTCTGTCCTTGGGTTGTTAAAACTTGACAATGTGTGGTAAAGGGTTAAACTAAGAGCCGTTTCCTCCACAAAAGTTGCATGGTAATGCAGGGGTGCAGAAAGTCATACCTGTATATGCATTCACAGGTCAATGAGTTACCCCTTTACCGCACAATGCTGCCTTTTAACGCACCTGGGAAAGAAGCCTTTTGAAAACATCGTGGGAAAAGGAAAAAATGCTGGTAACCAGCAATTTCTCCTTTTCCCACAATGTTTTCTACCCTATCAAAGAAAAATTGCACCATTTGAGCAACAATGAAATTGCCATCTGCAAATGCTATCAATTTAGACAGGCTAAAATTTTGTTTTCTGGTAATGGATTAAGAGAGAAAACATGTTTGCTGGAAGCATCACTGGGTAAAATATATTAAGAAAATATATTAAGATCAGACCATTGAATATTTAATCTGATCTTGGATTTCACTCTTATATTAGGATTTCTCCTTGTTCCCACAATGTTTTCTACCTTTATCAAAGACAGAAATCACAATTTGAAATACTTTCAATTTATCGTCGGAAAATGCTTTCAGTTTGGTTGAGTTCAACATTTTATCATTAAGTAAGGAGTCAATTCACAATTACCCTTTAACTCTTTACCAGATGATATGAATTTACACTCATCCATATTCAAAGCATTTGCAGACAACACTTAAGTGTGACTCAAATAAAGGAATTTGACTGAACAAGTAGAAGACACTTAGAAAAGGAGAAAGTGCTGATAACCACCATTTTCTCTGTTTCCCAAAATTTTTTCAAAAGCCTTCTTTTTTCAGGTCATCAAAACTTGGGACTGTGTGGTAAAGATTAATTTAACACCAAATAAATAAACACAACATAGTTCATTGGCTGAAAATACAATTCACTGAAACTCAGACTTTCATCTTATAAGCTTGACTAAAAGAGCAGACAGTCTAGATCCAAGACCAGATTGCACATTCTGTGAAGGCTTTTGAAAATATTGTGGGAAAAGGAAAAAAATAACAGTAGCTCACATTTTCTCCTTTTCTTACATAGCATACTCATTTGGAAGAGAAGTCCCATCCTTTGAGTCACATATAACTGAGCTATGCTCTGTGAAATGGGAGCTTAATGCATCTGCAAGAAAGTATTGACCCAGATCAGCCTGGGCCAAAACCTTTTGCTATTGGACTGTTTTCTACACCTCATGATTCAGACAGTTATTAGACACAATGGATTTTATCTGATGACTTGCTTGGTACAAAAGATTACGGAGATGCCTTAACTCTTTCCCGTACAATGCCACCTTTTAACGCCCTAGGAAAGAAGCTTTTTGAGAACATTGTGGGAAAAGGAGAAAATGCTGGTAACCAACATTTTCTCCTTTTCCCATAATGTTTTCTACCCTATCAAAGAAAAATAGCACTGTTTCAGCCACACTGAAATTGTCGTCTGCAAATGCTTTCAATTTGGACCAGGCTAAAATTTTGTCGTCTTGTAAAGGATCAACTCCCCTTTTGCCCAAGCATGGCTCAATTTGTTGTTTGCAAATTCTTTGAAAAAGGACAAGTTTAAAATTTCGTCATCTGGAAAAGAGTTAACTCTATAACACATCACAACTTTTCAGACTTGTCCATATTTGAGGTATTTGGTAGATGGTAATGGAGGTTGTATTGATGGGATTTGTTGTCTTTGATAGGGTAGAAAAAATATTGTATGAAAGGACTGAATGCTAGTTACCAACATTTTTTCCTTTTCCTACAATGCTTTCAACAGCCTTTTCCATCAGGATAGTAAAGATGTGGTTTTTGTAAGGAATAGATGGGAAAGAAGCAAGTGATTTAGAAAATGTAGTGTGCTGCATTTGACAGGTGCTCTTGGTAGTACAACACCAGCTAAAATACTGTTATATAATTGGAATACAAAAACATTATGGTGAACAATTGGCATTAGAAACAAACAAATAAATCTCACCTTTAGAAGAAAATGCATATTTATATGCTTCTAGATCCTCCGCTGTAGAGTTGTCATCAATCATTTTTATCATCTTTTCCAACGGTTCAAAGTCAAATGCTGACAATGATAACTCAGGGATCAAAGGCACTTGAAAAAACATCATATACCTGAAATATTACATATGATTTATTAAACTTCTCAACCAAACAATACTTTGTTTCTTTGACCCTAAGTAAGAAGGCTCTTGAAAACATCATGAGAAAAGGAGAAAATGCTGGTAACCAGCACTTTCTCCTTACCCATGATGTTTGCTACCCTTTCCTGACCTTATTCTCCAATTTGTGATGCAATTTAGAACAGTTTGTCCCATTCAGCTGATCTTTTTTACAGCATGTCACCATCATTTCATGTGAAAGACAATTGTGTAGAGGTAAGGGGCAAGCTCTCACTTCAAAGATCCCAGGTACAAATCTCGTGATGTGCACCCTCAACTTCACCCAGATCATGACTTGAAAACTGGTAAGGGTTTTGAGGAAGCAATCATTGAGAGTGAACAATGTAGGTGGTAAGAACTTGTTTCACAGTTCATGTAAAATAAAAAGGTTTCATCCTTTACCAAACAACCACATGTTTTAATAGTCCTGAGGAATAAGGCTTTTGAAAACAAATTGGAAAAAAGAGAAAATGCCGGTAACCTGCAATGTTTTCAAAGCTTTCTGCCACAGGGTTGTTATGTGCTAAAAGGTTAACAATTTTTTGTATGAGAAAAGAAGAATCTACCCACCATGACTTTTTAAACTGTGACCTATTGGTCCTTAGGTATTTCTGAAATGTTGCTGGATGAGGGGCATTCATCACAATCAGCTTGTCTACCATTTCTGGGTAGGTAATGGTAAAGTTCCATACAACCGCACCACCCCAATCATGTCCAACCAATACACAACTCTCATAATCTGCAATGAATGAATGCATCTATCAATCAACCAATATATGAACAAATGAACCAATGAATTAACTCTATTGGTGTCTTGATAGTTCTTTACAAGACTACAAAATTTAATACTTACTATGAGCATTTTGCAGGTGACAAATTACATGTGGCTTCAATGATGTGATTTGTCTTTGAAGGCATAGAAAACATAGTGGAATAAGGGGAAGATGCTGCAACCAGCTTTTTTTCCCCTTTTCCCATGATGTTTTCAAAGGCCATCTACCTTCAGCTTGTTAAAACATGGGATTGTTTGATATCTATAGGGTCATGTGAAATCTTCATTGCACAGTCTGGACTAATCTGAATTTCTGAATCAGATATCCTGAATTGTTGTGCTGTAATTTAAACTTAAAGTGAGAGGAAAGAAGTTCCTCAGACACAAAACACATATAGAATAAAGACAAAAAAGGGTTTTGATTTCTGTTTGGTATTTAATGTTATTTTCAACAGCATTTACATCATACGCACCAATTCACATAACTATCATCATTTACTGATTAATAAACAATAACAATGCATTGAACTGATATCCTCCGCCAAAGGAAAGGATATTTTTCTACAGGAAAAGAAATGGAAGAATGAAAAATACACACTGACAGACACACAAAATGCAAAAAAAATGTCTCCCCACTTATTGGAAGGGGTAAAAACTTTAAAACTTTTCTATACAAGACACCACTTTTGAACACACTATGGTACAAGGAGAAAAGATGCTCATGACGAGCATTTTATTTTTTGCCATTTTTTTCCCAAATTCAACATGCATGAAACATTAATCCATATTTAACAAGGATGTTTTTGAAGTCACCCACTTCATATTTGTTTTCAAGAGGTAACAAGTTACAATGAGTCTAAAGCTATCTTTTAAAAGCAAAGCAAAAGTTCAAAATGGTTAAAAAAGAAATACCTAATGCCTTGATAAGCTGTTGCAAGTCTGCAGCTAATTTGTGTATGTAGTAGTTTTCAACACCAGAAGGCTTATCAGAGTCTGCATATCCTCTCATATCAACAGCCACAACCCTGGAAAATACACACCAAACAAAGCTGTCATTATGAAATACATCTACAGAATGCTCTTTACCACACAATCCCGAGTTTCAATGACCCTGAAGAAGAAGGCTTTTGAAAGCATTGGGGGAAAACAAGAAAATGCTGGTAACCAGCATTTTCTTCTTGGCCCACAATATTTTCAACTATCCTAATGACAGATACTGTCGTTTGTGCCCCATTTTATTTGTCGTGTGCAAATGCTTTCAATTTGGACTGGTCTAAAATTTTGCTGTGTGGTAAAGAGTTAACCTTTAGAATGCTGTATTACTTCAACAACTACTATTGAAAACATGACGACAAAAGGAGAAACTGCCCATTATGAGCCTGTACTAATTCCATAGTAATTCCCACAACGTTTTCTACCCTGTCAGTGCCAAATCCCACCCTTTGAACCCCCCATTAATTTTCCTCTGCAATTGCTGTCAAAGTCGACCTATTAAAAGTTTGTCATCTGGTAAAGAGTTAAGGGAGTACAAGGCCACTAAACTTAAACTATATTGGCCTTTCATGACTATATACTTTCTTCTGACGACAGCTGATCTTTGATTTACACTGTCCACTTTGCTGAAACCCTCTGGATAAAGGTATCCTTTACAATCCTGTTTACCTTTTACAAAACAATCCCAAGTTTTAATGACCCAGGTAAATAAAGCTATTGAAAACATTTTTGGAAAAGGAGAAATTGCCCGAAACCAACAATTTCTCTTTGTTCCAACAATGTTTTCTACACTAATCAAAGACAAGTTCCATCAGTTGTGTCACTTTCAATTGACAGGCCTAAGTTTATGTTGTCAGGTAAAAAGGTTAATCATGCCTTATTTGTAGACTGTTTGTAAAGTGTTTAACACTGTTGTAAACATCATTTCATTTGCGTCGCAGCAGACAATGCAGCTACTGATGCTTTCCTGGACTTTCTTTTTCAGTGCTTCTCACAATGTTCTCTCCAAGCCACTGGCTGCTTTCCCATTTCACCATCGTCAAAACAATGATAAGCAGTGAGAGGGGGATGAATCCTTTCACAAAGTGTCTCATGAATATTCGGAAAGAAATTCCCCAAGCTCAGGATTCAAACCAGTAACCTTCTTGTCTCAAGTCTTGTACACTATGGACTGTGCTATCCAGCTTAACTTTCTCTAGACTGAAAATCGAGGGGTTAATGTGAGACTATTCCATCTGCATTTTGGAAAATATTACAGGAGAGGGGGAAAAAAACTGAATTCCGTGAAAAGCCTTGTTAGATTGTCTTGTTTAATTATGTTGTGCTGAATTCATGCTCTCAGCTCAACACAACATATCTAAACAAGATGATCTAACTATTCTTTTTCACAGAAATGAGAAGCGTGTTTCCCTCTCCTGTAAAATTTTTCGAAGTGCAGATGGAATAGTTTCGTATTCACCCCTCGAAATGTACATTGGGTTTAATGGCACTCTAAGGCTTTACATTAACCTACTTTGATAACCATTTGCTTGTACTGTATTTTGACATTAGTTTATTTATCAGTTTGATATACTTTCTATTTGCACAGTCATACACCAAATCTCTGATAAAGCTCAAAAAGTTTTACAGGTACAGATTTCTTATATAGTTGTTCTGAACTCTTTAACTCTTTACCAAACAAGCCCTGGTTTTCACATGTCTGCAGTACAAGTCTTTTAAAAACACTGTGGGAAAAGGAGAAATTGCTCGTAACGAGCAATTTCTCCTTTTCCCACAATGTTTTCTACCCATTCAGAGACCTTTCTGCCATTTTCATCAAATATAAAATTGTTGTCTGCAAACTCATTCAATTTGGACTAGTCCAGAATTTGTTGTTTGAGAAAGGGTTAACTCTTTAACAAATGACAATATTTTAGGCTTGTCCAAATTAAAAGCATTTACAGATGACAAAATAAACGTGGCTCAAAGATTGAAGTTTGTTTCGGAAAGGCTAGAAAACATTGTGGGAAAGGGAGAAAATGCTGGTCACCAGCATTTTCTCCTTTTCCCACAATGTTCTCAAGATGCTTTTCCTTCAGGGTTGTTAAAACTTGTGGTTGTGTGGTAAAAGGTTAAAAGATTACAAAATTTGAGACTTGGCCAAATTGGAGGCATTTGGAGATGACAAATTAAATGTGAACCAAATGTAGAAATTTGTTTTGGAAAGAGTAGAGAAAAACTGGGAAAAGAAGAATTTGTTAGTTACCAGAACTTTTAACTGGGGATCATGTGGAAAAAGGGTTACCAAGATAAATTTTAAAAAAATACAGATTTATGTTTTTCATTAGATTTTCCTCCTTAATAACTTATAAATCTAATGACTTCATTAAAGATAAAAAATTTCTGCAAACATTCAAATTTAGAAATATTGATATGATGAACAGCAATTTCCCCTTAATACACACTTTAGCCCCTTGTAAAACAGTCCAATCTTATTCCAACCCTGTGGACTACAGGTTTTGAAAGCATTGTCGAAAAAGGAGATGCTGGTTTTGAGCATTTTCTCCTTTTCCTACATGGTTTGTTGACCTTTTCAAATACAAACTCATCTTTATGAGTGTAACTTGTGCTCTGCAAATGCTTTCAGTATGGACAAAGCTAACATGTGTCATTGGTAATAAGTTCAGTGAATATATGTGGAATATTACGTTGTAGTAACTTTCCTGGTGCTTGTATTTAATTCAAGCAGAGTGAGAAAATTTGATCTCGTGCGAGACCGAAGGTCGAGTGAGATGTCAACATTTTTTTACACAGTGAGAGGTAAATACAAGCATCGGGAAAGTTACTAGAATATAATATTCTTTTCATTATATACCTACACCTTTCAATGACAATATTTTGCAGTTCTTGACATTTTATGTGTAAATTGGTGAACAAACTAAAACAAACAATGGTGTACTGGCAAGTAATCTCATTTTTATGAGTGGCGGATAAATATCATAGCGTAAATTTCGACCAATAAAATTGCAAACCAATACATATGTTTTCCATGTCCGAGTTATGTCATCAATACCATATTTGGAACAGTATTTCAGTGTGTAGATACAGATTTTTTCCTGTCATGTCTTATTTTATCCGTGTGTGATGCAGGTATTTGAGCTGGATAAATTTCAGGTATATGATGAAAATTCATTTTATCTGCAACACTATGACATTTTATCCCATAATAAAATTTTTGACTTGTCCAGATGACAAGCATGTGCAGGTGACAATTTTAGATGGCTGGCCGTGGGGTTTGAACCGACACCCTCAAGTGACCAAAGACTTACAAGTCCTACGCTCTCCAACCTGGGGTTTGTGGGCTGGTCATTAATTTCTGAATGAGAGGTAGATTTCATTTGAGCTGTGCCCTGTGAAAAGGGGGCTTAATGCATCTGCAAAAAGTATTGACCCAGGTCAGCCTGCGCAGAAATTTGGTTTAGAGCAGTCTTTGAGAGCATAAAAACATGGTAAATAGCATCATAAACAATTACAAAAAAAAAACTTGCTGGTTAATTATTTATGAGATGACAAAAATTTGATTTTGTCCATTTTGTGAGAAGTTCTACAAAACAGCCTTGACACCACAATATTTGTAACTTTAATTTCTGAATTAAATTTGTGTTTATTTATTGCAGATGACAAATAATTGGCTCAACTGAGAATTAATCCTTAAAAGAATAAAAAGATTGTGGAAAAAGGAGGAAAACAGAGAAAATGCAAGTAGCCACCTTGTTCCCACAATGTTTTCAAAAGACCTCTTTCTCAGGATGGTAAATACAAAGAATTTGAGTAATCTAATGGTTCAGAAATAATACAAAAAAACTAATTATGTATAATTGAATGCACATCTTTTCTGAGCCAATTGAAATATTCAGGGTTTTTCAAGCACACTGACGCACAATGGGTAAAGGTTTGGATATTAAGATCGATAAAGGGATGAATATTAAGCATATAAATTCAAACTGCTGTAGGTGATTTCAGGTTTATGAATTCATATGTTTGATAATGTCTCACCTAATCTGGTCAATTTAGATAAAATTCTCTGTACTAAAGATCAACCCTCTTCTTTTAACTTTTTACCAAACGACAAAATGTTACACTTGTCCAAATTGAAAGCATTTGCAGACGACAAAATAAAAGTGACTCAAAAATGGAAGTTTGTTTTGGGAAGGATAGAAAATATTGTGGGAAAACAAGAAAATGCTGGTTATCAGCATTTTCTCCTTTTCCCGCGTTGTTTTCAAAAGCCCTTTCTATGAGGGTCATTAAAACTCGGGATTGTGTGGTAGCGAGTTAATCGAGGAATCACACTGAAGTTTTGCTGTACAGATAAATGAAACCTGCATAAAACAGTCCTATTTCTTAGCAACCCTCGGGGAAGAAGGACCAGGAAAACATTTAGATATATATGAAAAAAAAAAATGGATACCAGCATTTTCTCCTTCCTGCTCAATGTTTTCTAGCCTTTCAGTAATTCATCCCACCATTTGCGCCACATCTGATTTGTTGTCTGCAAATCCTTGTGATGGGGATGAGTTCATATTTTTTCATCTACCAACTCTCTTTCACGCAACAAAAGTTTTAGAGGAAAAAAGCCATTTGAAAACATAGTGAGAATAGGAGAAAATGCTGGTAACCAGCATTTTCTCCTTTTCCCACTATGTTTTCTTCCCTTTCCAAGACAAATACCATTATTTGAGGCACATTTGATATATTGTCTGCAAATGCTTTGAGTTTGGAAAAGTCGAAAAATTTTGTTGTTTGGTAAAGGGTTAAACATGAAAATGACTGCCCAAAAAGTTTGACTCAATAACAAGTATTACTTTCAACAGTTACTTACCTGTAGTCCTTTTTAAACTCTTTGATCTGATATTTCCAGCAATACCAGAATTCAGGAAACCCATGTACCAACAACATAAGTGGTTTTCCCTCATCTCCAGATATAACATAATGAAGCCTTACTTCCTGTAACGAGAGAAATCAGAAATAAGGAAAATACTCCTAAAATTATACTACATTCTACAAAATGACGGTTAACCCTTTCCCAAACGATGAATTTCAGACTGGTCTAAACTGAAAGAGTTTGCAGACGACAATTTTAATTTTGATGAAAATGACTGAAAGTTCTCCAAAAGGGTAGAAAACACTGTGGGAAAAGGAGAAATTGCTCGTTACGAGCAATTTCTCCTTTTCCCACAGTGTTTCTGAAAGACTTACTGCAGACACATGAAAACCAGGGCTTGTTTGGGAAAGGGTTAACCCTTGATGCATAGAATAAACCTAGCAGACATTTTCACATTTTGTCTGATCTTATCTATATTAGCCACAAAAGCAACTACATGTATATTTATAATTGAGATAGTGCTGTAAAGGTTAACGTCTTGTGACAAGGTAAAAGGAATTATTTAAGAATTTACTTAACCCTTTACCGCACAATGACGCCTTTTGACGCCCCCGGAAAAGAAGCCTCTTGAAAACAATGTGGGAAAAGGAGAAAATGCTGGTAACGAGCATTTTCTCCTTTTCCCACAATGTTTTCTACCCTATCAAAGAAAAATTGCACCATTTTAGCCAAAATGAAATTGCAAATGCTTTCAAGTTGGAGAAGGCTAAAATTTTGTCATCTGGTAAAGGGTTAATTGATTTCCTAGGCTACAGAAATTCAGAGTTGTCCAAATTGGAAATATTTGCAGATAACACATGAACTGCATGTGGCTCAGATGATTGGAATCATCTTTGCAATCATAGAAAACATGATTAGAAAAGGAGAAATTACTGGTAATTAGCATTTTCTCCATTTCCGTAGATGTTTTCTATCCTTTCAAAGACAAAATTTCACCAGTCCTTAAGCCACATAAAATTTATCAACTGCATAATTTAAGACTTTCGATTTGGTCTAGGGTCTAGCAGAGCTCCAGATAGAGGGAGTGATTTTTGATTTCAAAATTAAAAAATATAAATAACTCTCTACTAAACCCTACGTTATGGGTACTCATTAGAATTGTCTCATTTAGACTATTCTAATGAGTACCCACAACATAGGGTTTGGAAGAGAAATAATGGATTTAGAATGCCATCACTCCCTCTTATCTGGAGCTCTGGTCTAGTCTAAAAAAATGTTGTGTGCATGAGGTACAGTGAAACCTGTCACAACAACCACACAAGAAAACACAAATCATTGGCCTCTGTGAAACAGATGCATATTTTTGGTGGCTGTTAAACAAATGCATATTTTTGTTCAAAACTGGATCTTCGAATATAAAGTGGCGAATACAAACCGAGGCTTCTTTAAAAAAAAAAAAGTGGAAAAATTGAGTTTAATTGGGTTTACTTCCTTCGGTTTTGCACAAACTACGATACACGATTTTCAAAATACCATATTAAATGCATGGTGGCATTGTCTTCGACAAATGCCACAAAAAGTGGTAACAAACACAAAGTTTGTATTGTAAATCCAAAGCTGCTTTGGCCTGAGTATTATTTTGAGACATTACTGTTTTCAGGCAAAACAGTCTTAAAACAACAATTTCTGGATCTTTGGTTCAAACTGAAACTATCATTTAAACCTTTACCACACAGTTCTGACTTCTAACAACCCCAAGGTAAGAAGCCTTTTGAAAACGTTGTGGGAAAAGGAGAAAATACTGGTAACCAGCATTTTCTCCTTTTCCCACAATGTTTTCTTCCCTTTCAAAGACAAATTCCATCATTTGAATCACATTTAAATTGTCATCTGCAAAATGCTTTGAATTTGGACAAGTCTAAATTTTTCTCATAATTATGGTAAAGAGTTAACACTTCATCAAGCTATCTTATGCCATAACAAAGGAAGAGGGCTTGGAAAACATTGATAACTTGCATTTTTCCTTTTTCCTTCAGTGTCTTTTACCCCTTCAAAGTCCAACTCTATTTTGTGAATGATTTTGATATGGACAAATCTACCATCTTGTCATCAGGGCCTGTCTTCACAAACCATTCACCAGAACATTCTCAGTCTTATTCTCCAGACTTTTCTGAATTAAAAAGTAACACAACTTCTAACTGGCTACACCATTTGGTTTAGCCAATCAGAAGTTCCGTTACACTCATATTAGAAAATCTTGAAGAATAAGACTAGGAATGTTCTTAAGAATGGTTGGTGAATATGGGCCCAGGTATTACAGTTAATTGGCACTCTAAGGGTAAACCACCACAGGTAACCAGCCTTATCAGTGACATGATCAGAGCTCAAGCTGTATAGGGCTGATAAGTTAACCCTATTCTGCCAATTCAGTTATATTTTTCCATAAAAAAAATATTTTATAGAGTTCTTTGGCTTTAAACAGAAATTGAATGACCCAAATAATTAATCTTTTACCATACAATCTGAAGTTTTAATGGCCCCGAGACAGAAGGCTCTTGGAAACATTGTAGAAAAAGGAGAAAATACTGGTAACAAGCTTTTTCTCCTTTTCCAAAACTATTTTTTTTTACCTTTCCATAAAACAGATTCCATCACTTGAGTCATGTTTTATGAGTTGTCTGGCAAGTTTTCAATATTTTAGGATGCATAGAACATTGTGAAAAAAAGGAGAAAAATGCTAATATCTATTCTGGTGAATTTATTTTTGAATCACACTGAGTCTTCCATGAATTTGGGCATGAATAGCTTCATATTAAAAATAAGGAAAACAAAAACAAAATTTTACTTGTTCTGCAGGGTTTTTTTTGTAACTAATTCATGAAAGTACTCATTTATGTCTTTATGAACATGATCACAAAAGATTAAACTTTCTCTATCTAGGGTAGATCTGCTGATGTGACAAAATATGTTAAATATCTTATTCATATGATTTTGTTTGTACTTCTTTAAATAAATATTTACAAGACAAACAGAGAGATGAAATGGCATTATAAAGTACACTGTAACGATTACCACCAATACTTTCTTCTAAAATTTGCTATGCAACTTTTTTTCATATTGAAAATTACTGAGAGAATCATTGCAAACGAATGCATTGCTAGAAATGAAGAGGTTGTACACAAGACGAGGACCCCTAGGATCTTCAGTCGCTAACCTGAGATCATTACTTCACTACAAAAAAATTTGATGTTTGCGTTTGAGAAAGAGTCAGACTGTGCTTTGAATATGAATATAATCCACTATAAACATCTAAATTGAACCTGTAGCCTAGTTGTTGACCCCAAGTGACTCATTTTCAAACTTGTAAGCCGTCTGACCATTCTTTAACCAGATTTATTTGGGAAAAAAATTGTATCCACCATAGTGATCACAAAGTTTCCCTGGAATTTTACCCTGTGACCTAGCTTTTGACTCAACAGTATCAATATTCAGTTTTGTCCAAAATATCATCAAGACATTAACATTTTACCAAACAACAAAATCTTAGACTTGTCCAAATTCAAAGCATTTGCAGATAACAATTTTAAATGTAATTCAAATAATTGAACTTGTCCTTGATAGTGTTGAAAACATTGTGGGAAAAGGAGAAAATGTGGGTTACCAGCATTTTCTCCTTTTCCCACCATGTTTTCAAAAGGCTTCTTCCATGGCATCATTAAAACTCAGGATTGTGTGGCAAAGGGCTAACAGTATAACAATTCACATTAACCCTTTACTAGACAACAAAAATTTAGACTTGTCCAAATTTAACTCTGTACCACACAATCCCAACTTTTAAGGACCCTGTGAAAGACGTCCTTTGAAAACCTTGTGGGAAAAGGAGAAAATGCTGGTAGCCAGCAATTTTTCCTTTTCCCACAATGTTTTCTACCCTATCCAAAACAGAAATCATTATTTTAGCAATATTTGTCATCTGCAAATGCTTTCAATTTGGTGGAGTCTAAAATTTTGTCGTTTACGAGTACCCGGTACAAATAGTTGTAGACTACAAATAAAATATGCCTCAAATGACTGTGAGGTTTGTATTCGATAGGGAAAAAACATTGTGGGAAAAGGAAAAAATGCTGGTTACTACATTTCCTCCTTTTCTCAAAATGTTTTCAAAACTCAGGATTGTGCCATAAAGGGCTAAAATTGTGGGACAAATATAAACTAATGCACCAGGTGATGTATTACAAGGTCTGGTTTTGATTTCATCACGTGACCTCACTTATCTGGCTCAGATCCCGAGTGCCCCCACCCACCCAATATTTGAATTATCTACCGACTTTTCAGAACAAATTTTCAGATATATGACACTGACATTCGGGTAAAATTCAGCTTTCCGAATGAAAACAAGTTCGATTTTTCCATAATTAAACCTGTACTAGAGAACTTGGTTTTTTTTTACCCCCAGTGACTATATTAACCCCAATCTAAAACCTTATACAGTTAAAGATAAATCTATACTTGTTTTCAGCCAATGTTTAACCCATTTTAATCTTTACCTTATCAAACTATAATCATTCTTTTATCTTTATGCCAACGGTTGCAAGGTTGCATAGATTACGATTGATAGGAAATGCATTTCATTTTCTTGGGGCCATCAAAGAAATCACTGTTGTGACGTTTCCGGCTTTAAATTGAAAATTTCCAATATATGTATTTATCCCTTACACAATGTATATTAGTAATTTATCTATGTTTACACAGCTGACTAAATTTTGAACCATTCTACAGTCTATCAAATTTTTACAGGGTTTTTTTTTTTGCTGTAAGGATGTATCTTTAAACATTCTAACCAAGTTTCTGAAAGATTAGGACAAAAACTTGGGATCTAAAGTGATTAACATGTTTTTTTAACAATTTGACCCAGTGACCCAGCTTTTGACATAAAAGTATTTTGGTTGCTGCACTCACTGAGCAAGTATGTGGAAATAAGGTACCAGTAGATCAAAATCAAGGTTAGTCTGGTACTCCACCACACTTCAAAAGTACAATAACGTAGTGCTAGGGGCAGGTAATCCAGACTAAATCACGGTGATCTAAAACTGCTTCAGAGCTGCATAACACTTAAATACTTTGTTAACAACTGTTTACATTTCAAATGATAAGGCCATCTGGCTTGTCTCTTCACTGCCATGTTTACTTGGTTCATTGTCAATCTCTTGAAACACCAAAGCCTTCTTTGCATTGGGAAAGTCTTTTAATCAGACTGTATTTTTGGAATCTGAATCTGTAATGCTTAACTCTTTCACTTCTTATGACGACTTGATTACCTTTTGCGGACAGCGTAGATCAAGATCAGACTGCACAGAACGTGCAGTCTGATCTTAATCTACACTGTCCGCTACTCTGTTTTTAAACTATGACGAAAGTCGTTTTCAATATGAGTGGAAATCTATTTCCGGAGTTAGTAATGAAAGAGTTAAAACTTATATAAACAGACAAAATTTTAGACTTGTCCATTTTTTTATTATTAGCAGCCAACAAAGTATTTAACTCTTTCCTAAACAACAAAATTTTAGACCTGTCCAATTTGAAAGCATTTGCAAACGACAATTTCAGTGTGACTCAAATGATAAGATTTTTCTCTGATTGGGTAGAAAACATTGTGGGAAAAGGAGAAAATGCTGGTTACCAGCATTTTCTCCTTTTCCCACAATGTTTTCAGAAGGCTTCTTTTACAGGGTCGTTAAAAGTCAGGATTGTGTGATAAAGGGTTAACCCTCCACCACACAAACCAGAGTTTTAACAATATTGAGCAAGATAGCCTTTGAAAACATTGTGGGACAAGGAGAAATGCTGATAACCAGCATTTTCTCCCATTCTCAAAATGTTTTCTACTCTTTCTCATTATAGTCCAGGCCATCTTCTTTAAATTTGTCGTCTGCAAATGCTTTCAGTTTGGACATGTCTAAAATTTTGACATTTGGTAAAATGGTTATGGGGCTCAGATGTGATTTTTGTTGGAAAGCATTGAAAACAATTTGTGCAAAGGAGAAAATGCTGCTTACCAGTCACCAGTCAATAAAATACAGGACCTGAAGTCCAGAGGTCCCTGATTCGATTCCTGGCTCTGCTAAATCCTTTCCGAGAAGTGATACAAGTCATTTCAACAGAATTCATTCCTCTCTCACCAATGAATAATTTCAAAGATGTTTGTGTAGGAAAACAGTCATTGGCCTTCAAAGCATGTTTTGCTCTAGCAAATGGGGGTTTAATGAATGCACATTATACCCAGCTAGAAATCAAATTATTATGGATCCATAAAATCCATTTTGTACAACAACCAACTGAATCATGAGGCACACTGGTCCTTTGACATACAAAAAATTGACCAAACACAAAAAGTTTCAACTCAGGCCTCGCAGGCTTACCTGGGTTGATACCTTTAGCAAATGCATTAACCCTTTCCCAAACAACAAATTTTGGACTGGTCCAAATTGAAAGAGTTTGCAGACGACAATTTTAAATTTGATGAAAATGGCAGAAAGTTATCAAAAAGGGTAGAAAACACTGTGGGAAAAGGAGAAATTGCTTGTTACGAGCAATTTCTCCTTTTCCCAAAGTGTTTTCAAAAGGCTTGTACTGTAGACACATGAAAACCAGGGCTTGTTTGGGAAAGGGTTAAGCCCCCTTTCACAGAGCATGGCTCAAATGAAAAAGAGTTGACCACTCCCACACAGGCTTACTGTAGACCTACTAAATTCTAAAATACAAAATGTCAAAGTAAAAGTATCAAAATGGAGGAAAATCCTTTTCCGGAGCTCCAGATAAGAGGGAGTGATGGTATTCTAAATCAATTACTTCTCTTCCAAAACCTATGTTATGGGTACTCAATAGAATCGTCTCGATGAGACGATGCCAATGATTACCCATAACATAGGGTTAAGTGGAGAATAATAAGTATCTTCATTTTCGAAATCAAAATCACTCCCTCTCACAGTCTGGAGCTCTGCTTTTCTATCATTGATGAAAAAAACATTGCGTTCCAAAAGTATTTAATTGCATAGACCGTTAAATATAGTTTTATGTGACTTTCAATAGTATTTCAGTCATCTCACACCACAGCTATTTAACCCTTTACCATACAATCCCGACTTTTACTGACCCTGAGAAAGAAGCCTTGTGAAAACATTGTGGGAAAAGAAGAAATGCTGGTAACCTGCATTTTTTCCTTTTCCCATAATGTTTTATATCCTTTCTGAAACAAATGTCAATTTCTAAGTAACATTTATTTTGTCATCTGCATATGCTTTCAATTTCAACCAGTCTAAAATTTTGTCATTTGGTAAAGAGTTAACCCTTTAGCAAACAACAAAAAGCTAGACTTGTCCAAATTGAAAGCATATGCAGACAACAATATAAATGTGACTAAAAAATTAAAATTTGTACTCAGAAGTTTAGACAATTCTTTAGAAGCCTTTTCCCTAAGGGTCATTAAAAGCTGCAACAGGGTTAATCAACTCTTTACCAAACAACAAAATTTTAGAATGGTCCATATTGGAAGCATTTGCAGACAATGAAAGAAAAGTAATTCAAAAGTTGAAATTTGTTTTGGGAAGGGTAGAAAATATTGTGGGAAAAGGAGAAAATGCTAGTTACCAGCATTTTCTCCTTTTCCCATAAGGTTTTCAAAAGGTTTCTTCTCAGGGTCGTTAAAAGTTGTGATTGTGTGGTAAAGGGTTAATTAATGGCTCTCCTAAGTTTCAAAAGTGCATTGACGTGTAAAAAGTCCAAACAGCATGGAAATGGGTAAGCTCTTTACCAGCTTACAACATTCTGGATTCATCCAAAGACAAGTCTTTGAAAACAACACTTAAAATATGGCTTCAGTGATGGGTACTGAAAGGGTAAGAAATATTGAGGGAAAAGAAGAAAATGCTAGTTTACAGCATTTTCTTCTTTCCCCACAATGTTTTCAAAAGCTTTCTTTCTCAAGGTCATTATAAAAAAGGATGGCATGGTAATTTGTCATGGTCATCCATCAGTTTTTGTAATCATTTGTCTGAACCCCTGAAGTGTAAAACACTCTTGACTTGCCACAAACAATTATTCATTAATCCTTTTTTTATCGAAGATACACCTATGGTCTGTTTTCAGGGAAAAAAATGCTAAAAACTGAGAAACCTATTGCTGGCCACATTTTTTTTTCCTTAGCTGTACCTCCATTCTTTAACTCTTTACCAAACAACAAAATTTTAGACTTGTCCAAAGTGAAAGCATTTGCAGACGACAAAAGAAATGTGAATGAAAAATTAAAATTTGATATTGAAAGGGTAGAAAACATTGTGGGAAAAGGAGAAAATGCTGGTTACCAGCACTTTCTCCTTTTCCCATAATGTTTTCAAAAGGCTTCTTTCTCAGGGTTGTTAAAAGTCGGGATTGTGTGGTAAAGGGTTAAAGCACCCTTTAAAGATTCATATTTAGAATGTTTGCAGTGATATAAAACTTCTTGTAAAAGAACTAACTTTGCTAACTTATAATCTTCTTTAACTCAGTATAGAATTACTGTATAATGCAGGTTTTTCTTTTCAATGTTTGGAAGGATGATGAAAACAGAGATAAAACAATCTTTAATATACTTTTCCCAAATTTTTTTGATGTGTTTAGCCATCCATGGTCTTAACTAATAGCAATACATGTGAACAACTTTCAAAATTTTTTCCTTAGCTTACTTTAAGCCCTAATAGCAGCCAGAAGTAAACAATGCAGGTGTTACAATGCACTTAAATTTAAATCATACCATTTTAAAAAATGGATATTATTGTGAAGATGACAATCTGTTACTGTACTGTCCAAGTGTAAGTCGCTGGCAGAAAAATAAATTTGAAGAGAAGGTCTTAAGTAGCAATGTGGCTCTATTCTTATGAACATGAAAGTTCGTAACAAAGGCATAGCTCAAATACAGACAGCCCCGGCTGGGATTTGAACCTGTGTGGCAAAGTTCCTTGTTTATCGAGGTTTAAAAGACTAATACACTAACCACTGAGCTAAAGAGAATTCTCCCTAACGCAGTTGTCAGGTATTGATTTTATACGGGCAGAAGCTAGGCTGTAAGGAAGGAGTGATCTCCCGTAACACACACCCCTCTTACAGAAGTCATTATTTTGATGACGGAAAGCCTTATCAGGCAGTAAGTTTATTATTTAGACAACAGATGGCTCAGTGACCAATAACAAGCAGTTTTATATACAACAAATGGCTCAATGGCCAATCCCGGATGAGTCCCCATCTTACGAACATGAAAGTTCGCAACAAATGCATAGCTCAGATACAAACCGCCCCAGCTGGGACTCGAACCTGTGTGGCAAAGTTCTTCATTTATTGAGGTTTAAAAGACCAATACACTAACCACTGAGCTAAAGAGAATTCTCCCTAACATAGGTAGTGATTTTATACAGGAATAAGCTAGGCTGTAAGGAAGGAGTGATCTCTGTAACACTATCTTTTCTTTACTTTTTACCTTGTTTTAGAATTCATTTTTCTGCCAGTGACTAACATTTATATTTTGTGCATTATTTTGAACAGTGTATTGTTTTAAATTGCTGAGACATAATGGACAAGAGCAATCTTGTCATGGCAATTACTTGGGCCTTACATCTCGGCTAAAAATGTCTAATGGGTTTATTTGGAAGATTTAACCCTTTACCTCATGGCAAAATGTTATACTAATCCAAATTGAAAGCATTTGCAGATGACAAAATAAATGTGACTGAAAATTTGAAATTCGTTTTGGGAAAGGTAGAAAACATTGTGGGAAAAGGAGAAAATGCTGGTTACTGGTTACCAGCATTTTCTCCTTTTCCCACAATGTTTTCAAAAGGCTTCTTTCTCAGGGTCTTTAAAAGTCGGGATTGTGTGGTAAAGAGTTAACCAAGACTTGTCACTGCATCTAGTACTTACATCTGTTTTAAAGAAGCAGTCAAAAATAAACAATGCTGGTGGATTTAAATTTAAGCAATACCATGTAAAAGTATCGAAATTATTGTAAAGATGGTAACCTGTGATTGTATGGTTGGTGCAAGTGTTAGTTGCTGGAAGAGAAATGAAAGTTAAAACCTGGTTAAAGTAAACAAAAGATAGACTGACTTGGCAACTTTTACAAAACAACAAAATGTCATCTTCAAAATAACTTCCATACTTTTAAACGATATCATTTGACGTTAAATGCATTTTAACACCAGCATTGCTTACTTTTTGCGGCTACTGGGCCGTAAAATTCTATGTTTTTCTTTATCCCTTTACCACATAATACCAACTTTTAACGACCTTGAGGAAGAAGCCTGTTTAAAACATTGTTGGAAAAGAAGAAAACACTGGTAACCAGCACTTTCTCCTTTTCCCACAATGTGTCCTACACTATCAAAAAAGGATATTCCCACTTGAGTCACATTTTAATTTTCATCTGCAAATTTGAACAAGTCAACATTTTTCTCATTTGGTGAGGAGTTTTTTTTTTTTGTCAAACAAACTACATGGTTACTTGCTTTAAATTCTGAACTTGTCTGACCTGTACATAATAATATTCTCTTGAAGGCAACACAAAAGACTTGCTGTGTTGGCATGTTGTGGGAAGTGCAATTATTTTCTACTTAAAATGGTAAGGTAGGAGCTAATCCTATTTTAACCATCAGGATGCTTCCTTAACCCTTTACCAAACAACAAAAATGCAGACTTGTCCAAATTGAACAAATTTGCAGACGACAGTTCAGATTTAGATAAAATGATAGAATTGTCCTAAATATGGTAGGAAACATTGTGGGAAAAGGAGAAAATGCTGGTTAACAGCATTTCCTCCTTTTCCCACAATATTTTCAAATGCCTTTTTTTCAAAGATCGTTAAATCTCGTGAAACTGTGGTGAATGTTTAACTCTTTACCAAACAACAAAATTGCAGACTGATCCTATTTCAAAACATTTGCAGACCACCAATGAAATGTAATTCAAAAACTGAAATTTCTCTGGAAAGAGTAGAAAACTTTGTGGCGAAAGGAGAAAATGCTGGATATCAGCCTGGAATTATGTGGTAAAGGGTTAAAAATAGACATTTCCGGAGGTGAAAAACACATTTCACTCTGGCAAACTCAGTGCAGTTTTTTGTAACAATATTTATAGAACTGGGTGAATTCAACTTCAGACTACACAATACCTGGTAATTAATCTTGTTTTAATGACTTTGCAGAAGAAATCTTTTGAAAACACTTTGGGAAAAGAAGAAAATGCTGGTGCCCAACATTTTCTCCTTTTCTCACAATGTTTTCTAACTAATCAGAGAACTTAAGCTTGTTTGCACTAATTCCAGACTTGTTGCCTGCAGATGTTTTGAATTTGAAAGTCTTTAATTGGTCATTTTGGAGTTATTCTGCAACATCCAGCAAAGCACCTAAAACACACATTTTGACTCTCAGACCACTCAGTACACTAGAACTGTCACACAGGTCAACAAATAGCACAACTAGGTGCCTTGTCAATGTATCAGGAAAAGGATTTCAAAGGGCCATAACTCCTGTAATAGTTGACCGATTATAATGAAAATTGCCCGTGCAAAAATCCCCATTATGGGTACGTACGATTTCAGCAAAATTGGTTGAAAACACTTGGAGTAGAAGATGATACAAGTTGTGTCTATGGATACATTAGCAGACTGACAGACACATGAAATTGAGAGACAACTTGATTCTAGTTGTTGTAGGGGTGTAACACAAAAAAAAAAAACCAGTACTTAAGTCTTTACCACACGACAAAATTTAAGACCCATCCAAATTGAAAGCATTTGCAAGCGACAATTTCAATGTGGTTCACATAACACGGTTTTTCTTTGATAGGGTAGAAAACATTGTGGGAAAAGGAGAAAATGCTGGTTACTAGCATTTTCTCCTTTTCCCACAATGTTTTCAAAAGGCTTCTTCCTCAGGGTTGTTAAAAGTCTGCATTGTGTGGTAAAGGGTTAAACAAATTTTAAAGGTAATTGTAGAACATGCAGTCTCAAGGCTGTTGTGTGCAAATAGAAGATTCTTCTTGATCTTCACTGTCTACTTAATGCACCTACAGGTAAGAGATAGGTTACCCATTTTTGTATAGTCATATTATTTCACTCTTTACCAGATGACAAAATTTTGGAAACACCCATTTTAACCCTTTACCACATAATCCCGACTTTTGAGCAAGAAGCCTTTTGAAAACATTGTAGGAAAATGAGAAAATGCTTGTAACCAGCATTTTCTCCTTTTCCCACAATGTTTTCTACCTTTCCCAAAACAAATTTCAATTTTTGAGTCAAATTTATTTTGTCGTCTGCAAATGCTTTGACTTTGGACTAGTCTAAAATTGTAAAGACTTAAGAGAATTTGCGGTCAACAAATTATATGTTGTTCAATTGATGTGATTTACCTTTGACACTGTGGAAAATGGAGAAAATACTAATAACAAGCATTTCTCCTTTTCTCACATTTTCTAAAGCCCTCTTTCTTATTGTTGTGAAAACTCAGGTTTTTTTACTTGAGTTGATTGTATGATGTTTAACGCTGTTGTCAACATTATTTCAGTTATATTGCGGCGGCCAGTGTACCTATCCATGCTTTCCTGGAGCTTCTTTTACCAGTACTCCGCACAATATTCTTTCCAAGCCACTGGCTGCTTTTCCACAAAACCATCATCGAAACAATGGTCAGTGGTGAGAGAGGAATGAATCCTGTCGCGATGAATATCATCAATCCTTTGAAAGAAATTGGCCAAGCTGGGGATCGAACCAGCGACCTCCTGTTCTCAAGTCCTGTACGCTACCGACTGAGCTACTGGGGCTTGGCTTGTTTACTTAAGACATGCAGAAAACAATGGTGCAATGGCAAAACAGTAAAATAAATATCCGTTTTTAATAAATATGGAAAACATTGTTGCAAAAGGAGCAAATTAGTTGGGACAAGTACATGTGATTGGGCCTTCTCCACTGTTTTCAAAAAGTAGTCTGGGGGCTTAAAGCAGTATCTGTACAGTTTAAAGATTTGACATACAAGTGAAGCGAAGGATTTCAAGACAGAACTAACATAAATTTGAAAATTTGACAAAAAGTGAAGAAGAGGATCTTGACAACAAAGTGACAAAGTGTCGTGTTACACCTATCTCATGATTAATTTCAAGCAAGCTTCATCAAAAAACAAACATGGGCACGCTGGTACACAACTGGACACTGTCATAGTGACTGCTCTAGGAGTTCTGGCTTTAAATCAATCTTACATTAACCCTTTACCACACAATGCCGCTTTTTGACGACCCAGGATAAGATGCCTTTTGAATACATTGTGGGAAAAGGAGAAAATGCTGGTAACCAGCATTTTCTCCTTTTCCAACAATGTTTTCTACCCTACTGAAGACAGAAATAATCATTTAAGTTACATTTAATCTGTTGTCTGCAAATGCTTTCAATTTGGTCTGGTCCAAAATTTTGTTGTATGGTAAAGGGTTAAAATAAAGATACCTGCCTATAGTAAACAAAGTGGGTGTTCAAAATTTAATGCAATTAGATTTAAATCGTACAATTTAAAAGTATGAAAATTATTGTGAAGATGACAATCTGTTCTTATGCTGTCAGCCAAGGTGTTAGTCACTGGCAGAAAAATTAATTTTAAAACAAGGTTAAAACTTGCCAGTTTACTCTATCTCTTGTTTACTTTTTGCATTGTCTTTTTAGCCAGTATCTTGGACCTTTAATTGTAATTAAATACTTGTTTAGTTCAGTTTTGGCACCTATTGGTACTTTAAAAATTCAGTATGTATATTGTATGTGACAATATTGTAGGAAAAGGACCAACTGCTCAGAAACAAATTCATGCTCCTGAGACCACTTTCAATACCACTGTGACAACAGAAAAAAAGATGAGCATTTTTTTTTAATTTACCGCTATGTTTTTCACTTGTACTAAATCTTCACATTAATTGTCCATATCTTATAAAGATTTGAGCCATGCTCTGCAAAAAGGGGGCTCAATACATCTGCAAATAATATCGACCCAGGTCAGCCTAACCACAGGATAACTTGCTGGGTATGATGCATTGCAGAGATGCATTAAGCCCCTTTTGCCAGAGCATGGCTCATTTGTTAGTTTCTTATTTCAGTTTTTCTGGATGTAAGTATTAGAATATGGCTCAGTGTTGAAGGATTGCTATTCTAGCAGTCCTCCAAGCTAGATCCTTGTCTTTGGCCCTGACGTTTGACCAGTGTATAGTGTTTAACTCTTTACCACACAACAAAATTGCAGATGACAATTTCAATGTAGCTCAAATGGTGAAATTTTTCTTTGATTTGATAGGAAACATTGTGGCAAAAGGAGAAAATGCTGTTTACCAGCATTTTCTCCTTTTCCCACAATGTTTTCAAAAGGTCTCTTTCTCAGTGTCATTAAAACTCGGGAATGTGTGGTAAAATGGTTAAAACCAGAGCACTGCATGCGGATGCCAATGCTCAGCTGCAGTAGTTTGGTTTCCAGTGAAAATCCAAAGTTGAAAAAGGGGCATAACTGTGTTAAATATACTATGATGATTACCTGCCCTTGTTGTATGCATTCCCCTTTTTGATAGTGAATAACTTGTCTAAATATGAAGAAAACATTTTCTGTAATGACAGAGATATTAACCCTTGTCATGCTAAATAAAATCCAATTATTCCCAACCGCTTTAAAATCAAAGCACTGAAAGTACTGAGGTGTTTGTTGTTGCTCTATGTTTCTTTATACAGACAATTCTATGGAAAATTCTAATTTGAAAATGACAAACAGGTAGTGTAGACTAAGATCAGACTGCACCTATGTGCAGGCTGATCTTTGTCTATGCTGTCTGCCAAAGCAAGAATATTCCGGGATCAGCATGACAAGGGTTAAAGAATGCAAAAGTCTTTGAAAATGTCAATGTTTTTGCAAAGCGACGCAGATGGCACAGACCATGAAGCCAGGGCTATGCCAATACCTCACTGTTTTCTTGGAAAACAGCCAAGCTATAAACCGCTTTCGAAATTACTTAAGTAGTGTTATGGTCTCAGATCAGATATTAATCAGTTTCCTGGATTTAACCTGCATGTGGCAGAGTTTCTGCAGTGCTTTGCCCAAGGGACCCCCCCCCCCCAAAAAAAAAAAAACCAAGAGGGCCATGATGGCCCTGTATCGCTCCACTGGCTTATAAATATAAACCATAAATATTAAACATTTCAATTCTGAGCCAAATGGTTTCAAAATGAAGACTTGAAAGTTTTCTCTGTAAAAGCCCATGTGAAAGTTGAGACCCGCAGGGCAAAGCCATTTTTGATCCCAGAGCTATAATTACTTGAACCCTGGTACAGGTCCACAAGATAAAGCCACATGCCAAAATAATACAAGTCTATGCTGTATGGTTATAAATAAGGTGATTTTCAAGTTTTGTCCCTATGAAGCCTCTATAAAACATAAGACCCCTGATGCACGGCTAATTTCAAAAAAAATAATCAAAACAGGAAGATTTCTTAAGTTGTCACTATGTAAGCCTATGTAAAACTTGTGACCCCTGCGGCGGGGCCAATTTTGACCCCAGGGCTAAAATTTTGGCCTGCTTGGTAGAGGCCCACTACATATAGCTACATGCAAAATTTGGTAGCTCTAGGCCTCATGGCTAGGTACAGGAAGATTTTTAAAGTTTTCTCTATATAAGCCTATGTAAAACTTGTGACCCTGGGGCAGAGCCAATTTTGACCCCAGGGCTATAATTTGAAGAAACTTGATAGAGGTCTACTACATAAAGCTACATGCCAAATTTGGTAGCCCTCTGCCTTATGGTTTCAGACAACAAGATTTTTAAAGATTTCCAATATTTTTCAGTTTTGTTGCCATGGCAACCAGAGTTTTTGAAGGAATCAAATTCTTTCAAGAAATTCTGAAGAGGACCATGGCAGGTTCATTTCTGTGAAGTTTCATGAAAATTGGATGGGTAGTTTCAGAGAAGAAGATGTTTGAAATAAAAGTTAACGCACGGACGGACGGACGCACGGACGGACGCACGACGGACACCGGGCCATGACATTAGCCCGCTGGCCTTCAGCCAGTGGAGCTAAAAACAGAGACATGGGCGTGTGTTAAATCTAGGACCTCTAGATTCTGGTCACAAAAATAACTGGTTTTGGGAGAATTTTCAAATACATGTATTGCAGAACGCTGAAGATGACAAGGAGAAAGGTTGTGAAATTATTTTAGAAATATATAAACAAGACTGTAGATTACATAAATTATTAACCCTTGGACAACTTAGCACAACTTTGCTCATAAACCATGAATTAACCCTTTACTACTCAATCCCCAGTTTTAACAACCCTGGAGGAAAGGGCTTATGAAAACACTGCAGGCAAAAGAGAAAATGCTGGTAACCAGCATTTTCTCCTATTTCCACGATGTTTTCTTCCACATGAAACAAACCCCATTATTTATTTTATCTGCATTTTTTTTTTTTCTTTGATTTGGGAAGCTGAAAGTTTTATTGTCTGGTAAAGGGTTTAATTAAGTAAAAACAATCATTATCTCTTTACCAAACAACAAAATTTTAGACTTGTCCAAATTGAAAGCATTTGCAGACGACAAATTAAAAATCACAAAAATGATGATTTCAATCCATAAAAGGGTAGAAAACATTGTGAGAAAAGGAGAAAATGCTGGTTACCAGCATTTTCTTCTTTTCCCACAATGTTTTCAAAAGGCTTTTACCTCAGGGTTGTTAAAACTCGGGATTGTGTGGTACAGGGTTAAGTTGTAGTTTGAATAAGTAGACAATCGCACTTGTAGCAAGTAACAAAAAATACAGATCGAAGATCAGACAGCACATTCTGAGCAGTCTCATCATTTATTTACACTGTTCACTAAGGCTCCTTAGGATAACCATAGAGTTTTTAGAGTATGAATAATTTTTCTTTCGCCATCATACCAAACAATCCCGAGTTTTAAAACCAGTATTTTCTCCTTTTCCCACAATGTTTTCTACCCTTCCAAGGGCAACTTCCGCCATATGAGCGCCACCTAATTTGTCCTCTGCAAATGGTTTAAGTTTGGACCAGTCTACAATTTTGTGGTATGGTAAAGTGTTGAGTAGACAATATCGATCAAGTTCTATAAACAAAGAATCTGCAGTCTGATCCTACATCTACAATTCTGTTTGGTAAATATGATCAAAACCATTACCTTGAAATATCTAGGTTCTTTTAATTGAATAACGACATGCAATGTGCATTTTATTTATTTTGCACTCTTAGGGTGAAACATTCAGTTAAGCTATTAAAATTATGTGATGATATCTCTTATGTAAATTTAAAGTTAATTAAAAAATATGGCAGATCTGAAAATCTGATAATCTGCAATTTTATGTATGTATTGAAATAGATTTGTTGATGACACAAATTGAAGTAAAGCACCTGACTTCCTTCATTAGCAGTATTTCTTTGTTTCCACTGAAAAAATGTCTAGCCAGCCCAGGTAGCTCAGTAGTTAGCATAATTATCTGACTTGTGACTGGTGGTTGCAAGTTCGATAGCTGGTTGAAGCAATCTTTCTTTCCGGTGATTTTTTGCATCTCACCTCTGATGCACGCAAGAACAGTCAGTTGCTTTTGACAGAGAGTCATATCAGTACTGGTGTGAGAAAGCCCAGTACTGGTGTGAGAAAGCCAGCAAACACATGGGTGCCATCACTGACTGCTATGATATGACCTGAGCTGTTAAAATGGCATTAACTCTTTACCACACAATCCCAACTCCTGACGCCCCTGAGAAAGAAGCCTTTTGAAAACATTGTGGGAAAAGGAGAAAATGCTTTCCACAATGTTTTCTACACTTCCTAAAACTAATTTCAGTTTTTGAGCCACATTTATTTTGTTGTCTGCAAATGGTTTCAATTTGGACAGGTCTAAAATTTTGTTGTGTGGTAAAGGGTTAAAATCCAATACAAACCAAACTGAAAAAATTTCTGGCAAAAGGAGGTTCAATGCAGCTTCACGATGCACTATACCAAGCAAGCTGCCACATAATCATGGATCCACAGCAGCCATTTTGTCTAACAACCAACTGAATTATGAGGTAGAGTGGTCCTTTGACATGCAGGAAATTGATGAAACACAAAATATTTTGACTCAGGCACAGGCTGACCTGGCTCCATACTTTTAATAAATGCATTAAACTCCCTTTTCAAAGAGCATGACTTAATTATAAGAGAAAAATGGATCAGCTTTTACATGCTATTATCATTTTTGTTAATGCTAATACCAAAAGACAAAATTTTGGACTCTACCAAATTGAAAGCATTTGCAGACGACAAAATAAATGTAGTTCAAATGATGATTTCTGTCTTTGATAGAATAGAAAACATTGTGGGAAAAGGAGAAAATGCTGGTTAACCAGCATTTTCTCCTTTTCCCACAATGTTTTCAAAAGCCCTCTTTTTTAGGGTTGTTAAAACTCGGGATTGTGTGATAAAGGGTTAAACGATTAACTTTTAATTGTGTGTCCTATTTCAAAACAGGTCATGCCTAGTAAAAGATAAGTCGACTTGCAAAAGATATTTCATAATAACCATGTGCTATCAAATTTTGATGCATGTAAAATATGCTAAAATTTCACAAAACATTTTCTTTTACGATATATAAATTTATAAAGTATTAATAAATTGTATAAGTCAAGCTCTTTGAGAAGCTAGTTCAATGCATTTGCAAAATGTATCGACTCATGTTAGCCTGCCGGACTGTGCAGGCTGACATGGCTGGAAACCTTTTGCTGTGAGTAACTTTTCTGAATGTCAGAGAACTATTTCAGACAATTTGGATCTATACTGTGTGACAGATATTAATGAGAAATACAAAAAATAGGGCCATTGGCTGTTAAGTGCTCACCTGAGTAAAGTCATCTAAGATTGATAAAGTTGAAGAGATCCTGGTCATGATGATGTAAAACATGATATGACCCAATTTTAAACTTGTCCTCGATATTATAAAGACAAACATTCTGGCCAGGTTTCAGAGTATCAGACTGAAAATGTGGCTTCTAGAGTGCACACAAGGTTTTTCTAAGATTTGTCCAGTGACATGCTTTTTCTCTATGACATGACCCAATTTCAAACATGTCTGAGATATTATCAAGACAAATATTATGACCAAGTTTCATGAACACTGGAATGAAATTTTGTGGCTTTTAACTAGCACAGAAGTTAACTGTTGACACTTGGATGACGAAGAATGCACAACACACGATCAACAACGCACAATACAAAAGCTCTCCTTGAGCACTTTGTGAGCTAACAAAAAAGAAATTGCTAACTACCATGCACAGGCCACTTTTCAAAGGCCATGAAATATAATGTACCTGTACAAGGGCTGTTCAAATATGAATGCATCTAAGCACCTAAAATTTGATTCTTCATAGGTTTAACTGAAATTTTTATTTTGTTCCCTCAAAGTATTCACCTCCAACAGATATACAAAGTTTCAATCTCCGGATCCAGTCTTTTTTGGGTATACTTAATAATGAAGACACTGGAATATTACAGAACCAAGGTGTTTGCACCAAGCAAATTTTCGACCTGAAAGGTATCCATATTTTTTTTAGCTTTGGAAACAAAAAAGGAGTCACAAGGGGCAAGGTCAGGTGAATATGGAGGGTGGGGGGCACAATAACTTTTTCCTGCTTCAGAAAGTCTTGCACCTTGTACAAAAGACAATGACGGAAACTGATGGTTTACACACTTGAAACAGAGATGACAGAAAATGAATTCCAGTGTATGCCGTATCACTAATCCAACACTTTTGGATCACTCTTAAAGAGATAAATGGTCGAATAATAGTACTGTAAATTCCATTAAACTGTAATATAACTGAAAAACTTGAAAGCTGTATTAAACCTAATTCATTATACATGTATGTCTAAAAATACCCAGAATGGCAATGGGGTAATGCTGCCTGGAGAGACAGGGTCATTGACCTTTTCAACCATTATTCTTATTTCTGTGTTTCGTACCTTAAGGATCATGTTACCTATTTACAAAGCAACCTACTGATGACTTTATAACTGCCCAGTTTGAAATAAGACCACTTTTGTCAATGACAAACATTGTGAACTATTCAAAAAGGTTTGAACCATTACCAAGGTTTTTTGTAAATCATTACACTCTGAAACAATTACCAGCTAATAACTTTTCAAACATCCTTTTAATCCTTTCCCAAACAAGCCCTGGTTTTCACATGTCTGCAGTACAAGTCTTTTGAAAACATCGTGGGAAAAGGAGAAATTGCTCGTAATGAGCAATTTCTCCTTTTCCCACAATGTTTTCTACCCTTTTTGATACCTTTCTGCCATTTTCATCAAATTTAGAATTGTTATCTGCAAACTCTTTCAGTTTGGACCAGTCCAAAATTTGTCGTTTGGGAAAGGGTTAACCAATGACTTGTCCAACTTGAAAGCACAAATGCCTCTGAAAAAATTTAATTTGCTTTTGAAAATAGAGAAAACATTGTTGGAAAAGGACAAAATGATGGTTACCAGCACTTTCTCCTTTACCCACAATGTTTCTTAAGGCATCTTTTTCAGGGTTGTTAAAATTCAGGACTGTGCAGTGAAGTTTTAAAATCAGGCATGATGGTGTTCACACTAGGTAAAATTTTAGACCCTCTTTTTAGGGTTTTACCTGACGCCTTTTTCTTTCATATTGGGCCTTCGAATTTTCTAAATGTCAATATTTAAAGTTTTGCCTTATTTTATCTAGTTGAAGGGGGTCAAATGACCATTGCATGGGAAAAGTCAAGGAAAACCTTTCCTCTTTCATAGTGATAGTATTTACATAGGACAGATCAAATAAAGCTCAAGTTAAACAGATCTTTGACACTTCTTCCAAAGCTAGAAAACCATCTTCATCCAAAACGATCCCTAGCCCTGACCCAGACAAATTGTGGCTAAAATCTTCCTCCCAGCCAGAGCTTTTAACTATTTACCACAAAAATGTAGACCAGTCCAAATTGAAAGCATTTGCAGATGACATATTAAATGTAGCTCAAAACATAACATTTGTCTCTTACACTACAGGGTAGAAAACATTGTGGGAAAAGAAGAAAATGCTGGTCACCAGCATTTTCTTCTATTCCCACAATGTTTTCAAAAAGCTTCTTTCTTGGAGTCGTTAAAAGTCGGGATTGTGTGGTAAAAGGTAAACACTTTACCACATTTGCAGACGACATATGAAATATTATTCAAAATATCAGTTTGTATGTCAAAGGATAGAAAACTTTATGGGAAAAGAAGAAAATACTGGTTTTCTTCTTTTCCCGCAATGTTTTCAAAAGGCCCCCTGTTCAGGGTCGTTAAAACTCGGGATAGTGTGGTAAAGAGTTAATGACATAAATCTAGGAATTTAGCAACTGGTATTTTAGAACATACATGGATTTCCACACCCTCGTTAACCAAGGTGTGAAGTATTACTATTCATGACCCCCGGGACATTCAATTGCAAAACCGTTGTTTCTATGAATATTCATAAGATTGCGAATTACACCCAATAGCCAGTTGAATTTGTTGATAACATAACGATACTCTCTTGTAGTGGAGAATAATCAAATTTCTTCAGTTAATATCAATAAACCGGGTAAAACCCACATCATTATCAACGAATATGGCAGCCGCCTGTGGGCCTTCCTTCTATGGCATTTGCCCTACAACAATCCAGGGCAGACATTATAAATCCTTGTATATAATGGCAAATATTCAGAAATACAGCGTGTTGCTGCAGTCCTTAGGGGTATGTAGCAGGGGTGACGTCATCCTCGCTGACCCAATTCCGATGTACTCCATAAACTACATTCATCTATTTGATAGGCTGTAGACGAGGTAAAAATAGAAATGATGGCATGTGGTTGATAAAAATAGATTAAATTTTCTCACTGAAAAACTGAGATTACCAATCAAAATGCCTCATGAATAATTCATGAGAATGAGAAAACATACGCGAGATAACCCAGGGGTGATGGATGTATTTTATGAAATACATCAGAACTCGGTTAACGAGGATTGGATTTCCACAGAAGACCCTTTCGATGAAATGTCATGCATCAAAATTAAATAATTTTTATTTCAACCTTTACCACACAATCCTGAGATCTAAAGACACTGTAGAGGAGGACTTTTGAAAAGATTGTGGGAAGTGAAGAAAATACCAGTAACCAGCATTCTCTCCTTCTCCCTCAATGTTTTCTACCCTGTCTAGGACAAATACCATTATTTGAGTAACTTTGAGTCTGTCATCTGTAAAGGCCTGCAATTTGAACCAGCCTAATATTTTGTCATTTGATAAAGACTTAACCCTTTACTGCCACTTTTAAGAACCCTGGGAAAGAAACCTTTTGAAAACAATGTAGGAAAAGGACAAAATGCTGTTAACCAAATTAAAAGCATTTGCAGACGACAAAATACATGCAACTCAAAAATTGAAATTTGTTTTGGGAAGGTTAGAAGACATTGTGGGAAAAGGACAAAATGCTGATTACCAGCATTTTCTCCTTTGCCCACGATTTTTTCAAAAGGCTTTTTCTTCACGATCTTTAAAACCCGTGATTGTGTGGTAAAGAGTTAAATTGGAGTTTATGAACAAGTGGCTGAACAAACACACACCACATTATTAACCCTTTCCCAAACGACAAATTTTGGACTAAACTGAAAGAGTTTGCAGACGACAATTTTAAATTTGATGAAAATGGCAGAAAGGTCTCAAAACGGGTAGAAAACACTGTACTGCAGACACGTGAAAACCAGGGCTTGTTTGGGAAAGGGTTAAAGACACAAACATTGCAAGTTGGCCAAAACCTTATGACTGAAGATGTTCATCACATATTAATTCCAATCACCCAGCTTTTTAATGACCTTGATAAAGAAGGCTTTTGAATATATCTTTGGAAAAGGAGAAACCTGTCAGTAACCAGCATTTCTCTTTTTCCCGCAATATTTCTACCCTTTCAATGAAACATTCTTTGACTGGAGCCACATTGCACTTCTCATCTGCGAAAGTTTTCAATATGAACAAGTCAGAAATAATGTCAGTTTGGAAGGATTGCACTCTTCACCAGACAGAAAAAAATTGTCCAAATTGATAGCATTTGCAGATGACAATTGAAAATTGACTCAAGTGATTGAATTTGTCTGTGAATGAGCAGAAAACATGGGGGGAAAAGAAGAAAATGCGGGTTAACAGCATTTTCTTCTTCTCCTTCTATGTTTTCAGAAGGCTACTTCCTTAGGGTCGTTAAAACTCGGAATTATGTGGTAATGGGTTGACCCTTAGGCTGCTAAACACGACTCACTGACCTTTTGCAGACAGTGCAGATCAAGATCAGACAAAATGTGCAGTCTGATCTTTGATCTACACTTTCCTCTACGGTATTTTCTTTCAGGTGAAATCAACTTTGAAAACGCAATGTTTGGGCTTTCACTACTGAGTAAAAAATTTTGTTTCATTTATTCAGCAGCTTAACCCCTTACCGCACAATGATGCCTTAATGACCCTGAGAAAGAAGCCTTTAGAAACATTGTGGGAAAAGGAGAAAATGCTCGTAACCAGTGTTTTCTCCTTTTCCCACAATGTTTTCTGCCCTATCAAAGAAAAAAATACACCATTTCAGCCACAATGAAATTGTCCTCTGCATATTCGTTCACTTTGGGCGGGACTAAAATTTTGTCATGACTGTGGTTAACAGTTAAGGGATAATGTAACGTGACCGATCTTGCCATGTATTATCAGTAAACTCTGGCCCTCCAACTGATAACATTTTCCAATTTGTAGCACAACATTTTTGAAAACATAGTGGCAAAAGGTGATTGTACTTCTTACAAAATAATTTCTAATTTTATACAATTGTTTTCACTTGTTTTCACATGGTAAACCTGTATTCATACTCACTATCCCAAATTTAAACAAGTTCTTGTTAGGAGTATTTTCTTCTTTTGCTACAGTGTTTTCACATGCTTTCTTATATTGAACTTCAAGTCTCGACCAAACAGTCATGAGTTTTAAAGCCCTACTAGACAACTTTAACCGTGCACGACATTTCATCAAAAGGGTGTTTCGTCTAAATCCATGTACAGTATGTTTTAAAATACAGATTGCTAAATTCCTTGGTTTATTTCATGAAAAGCTCTGTCTAGGATGAAGATTTGAGCCAGATTTCGTCTGGGCTAGGGTAAGGGTCAGGGCTAGGGATCATAAAATTTTTCCAATGTCACAGGTCCGACTTTAAGCAATGTATTACCCCATTTCCCCCATCCTATGAACCTGTTATGTATGACCTTGACTTTGGGGGCTGGTAATGCCCCTGAGAAAGAAGAGTCTTGGCAGACTTTTGAAGATGTTTTGGAAAAAGGATACAGGGAGAATTTTCTCCTTTTCCGACATGTAAGCCATGATCTGTGAAAATTGGGCTGACCTGGACCAAAACTTTTTGCTATCGGTCAAGTTTGTGTACATCCAAGCCTTCAAGAACCGGTCTACATACTTATGATACAGTCAGTGATTAAACAAAATGGTTTTTATTAATCCAAAATTATATGATGACTTACTTTGTATCATGCATCATGGAGATGCATTAAGCCCCCTTTTGTCAGAGCATGGCTCATATGTTTGTTTTCCATGAAAAACCGGGGTAAAGGCTGTTTCCCCACCTCCTAAGAACCTGCTATGACCTTGACTTTGGAGACTGGCAATGCCCCTGAGAAAGATGTCTCTTAGCAGACTTTTGAAGATGTTGTGGAAAAAGCATACAGGGAGCATTTTCTCCTTTTCCTCAATTTTTTCTACAATTTCCAAGACAAATGTTTTCTAATAAAACTTTTGATGCTGTGAAATATGTCTATTAGTGTTGTAGCAAACAACAGTGGCTTGCAGATGTTAATGTCATTGTGATGTGAGAATAAAAGCCTATAACATAAAAGTAAAATACAGGTGGAAATGTCATAAAACATTAAAGGAAACCACAGGGGATTCTCTCACCTTTAGTTTAAACCATAACCGCACAAATACTAGGCACTTCACATCCAAACTGCGGAACAAGCTTGTGGAAAAAGAAGCAATTGCCTATAATATTTGCTACTTGTCCAATATGGTTTTTATTTGTATCACTGAGAAAAGATACTTTGTTTTCCTCCAAATACATGCATTTCTCCTTTAGTAGGTTACCTCTTTTCCAAATGACAAACTTTTGGACTGATCCAAATTCAGAGCATTTGCAGATGACAAATTATATGTTGCTAAATTGCTGATTTCTGTCTTTGATAGAGCAGAAAACACTATGGGAAAAGGAGAAAACTCTAGTTACAAGCATTTTCTCTTTTTTTTTTTGTTTTCTAAGGTGTTCTTTCTCAGAGTTGTTAAAAGTTGGGATTGTGTAAAAAAGGGTTAAGGAAACAGCCTGCATCATAATGGCTTAATGGTATTCACCGAAAATTCATCACTCTCTTTTATACAGACTTTTTCCTAATTTCATAAGAATCAAAGGATAAGAATTTACTAGTCTCTAGTCTTCATCTTTGAATTATCAATTTTTGTTTTGTTCTTCAGTCTATTCATATTTTAAAGGAGCCACGTGTGCAGATTTTCATCATTCCATTAAACTTTAAAAATAAAAATAGTCCATACTTGATAGTAAACTTTTTATACCACAGACAGATCAGTGCAAAATGTTTTGTAATAAATATTTACATCCTTAACAGAATGATTTGGTGTCCATTTAAAAAAAAAAACATTTCTCCATTTTTGGGCTAACCGAGCCATGGTAGCTCAGTCGGTAGCATACAGAACTTGAGAACAGGGGGCCCCAGTTCGATCCTCGGCTCAGCCAATTTCTTTCCAGTTAATTAAAACTCAGAACTGTGTGGTAATGGGTCATTGAAACTTGAGTCCCGGTAGCTCAGTGGGTAGCATACGTGTACAGGACTTGATAATAGCATTCTCTCCTTTTACCACAATGTTTTCGAAAGCTCTCTTCTTCAGGGTTGCAGAAACTCGGGATTGTGTGGTAACAGGTTGATGTCTAATTCACCCTAGTCACCAAAAACAGCATCAGATAATTCAGATAAGATATTCAAAAGACATTCAATGACCCTGAGCAAGACGGCTTTTGAAAACATTGTTGGAAAAGGAGAAAATGCTTGTTACCAGCATTCTCTCCTTTTCAAAAGACACATTCAATCATTCAAGCAACATTTATTTTGTAAGCTGCATTTGCTTTCAGTTTGGATGAGTCTGAAATTTTTCATCTAGTAAAGACCAAACCATGAAGAAGGCTCTTGCCCTGTTAACCCTTTACCAGACGACAAAATTTTAGTCTTGTCCAAATTGACAATTTCAGTGTGGCTTAAATGGTGCAATTTTCTCTTGATAGGGTAGAAAACATTGTGGGAAAAGGAGAAAATGCTGGTTACCAGCATTTTCTCCTTTTCCCACAATGTTTTCAAAAGGCATCTTTTCCAGGGGCGTTAAAAGGCAGCATTGTGCGGTAAAGAGTTCAAAGGTATGCAAAGTTTGAGTCACTTTTACCAAACAGTTCTGACGCATAGAATTTTATATTACTTTTTGACAAAATTAACTTTGAAATAGCAATATTCAGGCTTCTATACTATCAGCTTGAAAGTGTCATTTATTTTACAGCAGATTAAAGGTTAAGTATTGATTGATTGATTGTAATGGTGTTTAACGCCGTTTTCAACATTATTTCAGTTATATCGCGGCGGCCAGTGCACCTATCCATGCCTTCCTGGAATTTCTTTTACCAGTACTCCGCACAATATTCTTTCCAAGCCACTAGCTGCTTTCCCACATAGCCATTGTCGAATCAATGGTCAGCGGTGGGAGAGGAATGAATCCTGTCGCAATGACTATCATCAATCCTCGGAAAGAAATTGGCCGAGCCGGGGATCGAACCAGTGACCTCCTGTTCTCAAGTCCTGTACGCTACCGACTGAGCTACGGGGCTCGGCTAAAGGTTAAGTAAACAGGACCCAGATATAAAAGCACTTTCAGTCTTTCCTGGTTACATAATTATGCAGTATTCAGCCAAGGTGAAGGTAGGCACTCGGAATCAGATAAAAATGTCTAATCATTAATGCATACAGCTGAATATTTGTCCCTTTCAAATTTATTTGAAAACTAGTATTGTGTGCATTTGTCCTTCTCATTTGAAAGTTCCCTATTTCTATATCATTTATAGGCCAAATGCTACTCTTTGAATAATCTTAGGCAGTACATTGTGTATTTACGTCTTTGTGCATAAAACGCAACCATGAAATTTACATTGCAAACAGTAATAAAAGTGGCAGGAGGATTTCTATTTACTACAAATGGGTGATGAACAATCTTTGCTCATATCGCCATTATGTATCCATTTTTAACCCTTAGAGCGCCAAATAAACCTGCCAGACATTTTCATCCTAGAAATATGACCCAAAAAACTGCAATTTCATGGTTGTTTTTGTCTACAGTGATTCAGCGAAGCAGACAGTGTAGATCAAAGATCAGGCTGCATGTTTTGTGTAGCCTGATTTTGATCTACACTGGCTGCAAATGCAACTCTTGTCATGAAAGGCGCTTAAAGGGTTAACAGCTCTCAACTGTAAGGAAAACAAATATGATACTTTGTGGTTTTTTTTGACTTATCCATAGTGAAAGATTTGCAGATGATGGGAAATGGACCTCAAATGATCAGGTCTGTCTTGTAAGAGGTTACAGAGATAAATATTGTGTGACATGGAAAAAAATGTTGGTTACCAGCAATTTCTCCTTTTCAGAAAAGTTTACAAAAGCCTTCTGCCTTACAGGGTTATTAATTCATGAGACAGTTTAGTACAGATTACCTGTTGAGTAAAGATGAGGAAAAGAAAAGCTCTCGATGGGAATGAAAAACTTTGGCGGTATAAGAGCATTTAATGCTCATTACAAAAAATAGGCTACTTTTGCCACAATATTCTTGAAGGCTGTCCTCTGCAGGAACATACAATGTAAGATTTTATCTTCCAAAATCTGACGGTGGAACTGACAAAACCCTGTTGGAATTGTGAGTGCTTGTAATATGAAAAAAAAAAGAAATTTGACTAAGCCTACCTCCTGCTAATAAAATCTTGTAGTAATTGACAACATAAAAATATGTTCAAACAAACACAATGTTCTAATTAATACTAACTATTGCAATTCTTTAACCCTTCAACTCTTTACCACACAATCCTGACTTTTAACGGCCCTGCCAGAAAAGGCTTTCGAAACCATTGTGGGAAACAGAGAACATGCTGGTAACCAGCATTTTCTCCTTTTCCCACAATGTTTTCTACCTAATCAAAAAGAGAAGTCATCAGTTTAGCAACACTTAATTTGTTGTCTGCAAATGCTTTCGATTTGGTCATGTCCAAACTTTTGATGTTTGGTAAAGAGTTAACACACAATTCTGCCTTAACAACTCTGGGAAATTAGCCTTTTGAGAACATTGTGGGAAAAGGAGAAAATGCTGGTAACCAGCATTTTCTTCTTTTCCCACAATGTTTTCTACCCTATCAAACAAAAATTGCACCATTTGAGCCATACTGAAATTGTTGTCTGCAAATGCTTTCAATTTGGACAAGGCTAAAATTTTGACATCTGGTAAACGATTAAATGATGGGGCACATACATTTCCTATTTTACATGTAGACCACTTTTTTAACCCTTAGAGCTTCAAATAAACCCAACAGACTGAGACATTGTCATGTTCAGATTGTCTCTGCATAGCAGCCAGTGTAGATCAGAGATCACACTGTATGTTTTGTGCAGTCTGATCTTGATATACTTTGGCAGCCATGGCATCTATACTTGTGAAACAGACTTAAGAGGTAACCCTTATCCTGCTAAATAAAAGAAATAAAATTTTCAAGCCAACACTAAAAACCAAAATTTTCCTATTTCAAAGATATTGCTGGAGGAAAGATATCTCCTTATCAGACAGTGTAGATCAATGATTAGACTTCAAATTCTATGCAGTCTGATCTTGATCTATGTTGTCCGCAAAAGGTCAGTGAGTTGCCCTTAGCAGTCTGAGGAATAACTTTGCTTGATGACAAAGATTCAAACTTTTCCATATCAAAGCAAATTGCAGACAACAAATAAAATGTAACTCAAAGGATAGCCAGGATTTGAAAACATTTTGGTAAAAGGAAATAATGCAGGTTTCTAGCATTTTCTCCTTTTTTCCATAATTCTTCCTCATGGTCCCAAAAATTGGGGATTGTTTGGTAAAGGGTTAAAAGACTTATGTCTTTCCATGAGAAATATAAAAATCAATCATAAAAATAAAACAGGGCGACAGCTTTACAATGCCTGTTTTTTATTCTCATGCTCTCAAACTTTCATTTAACCCTTTGCCAAACAAGCCCTGGTTTTCACGTGTCTGCAGTACAAGTCTTTTGAAAACACTGTGGGAAAAGGAGAAATTGCTCGTAACGAGCAATTTCTCCTTTTCCCACAGTGTTTTCTACCCTTTTTGATAACTTTCTGCCATTTTCATCAAATTTAAAATTGTCGTCTGCAAACTCTTTCAATTTGGACCGGTCCAAAATTTGTCGTTTGGGAAAGGGTTAACTCTTTACCAAATGACAAAATTTTAGACTTGTCAAAACTGAAATCATTTGCAGACGACAAACTCAGTATGACTAAAAAATTGAAATGTGCTTTTAGCGGGGAAGAAAACATTGTGGGACAAGGAGAACATGCTGGTTACAGCATTTTTTTTCTTTTCCCACAGTGTTTTCAAAAGGCCCTCTTCCTTAGGGTCGTTAAAACTCGGGATTGTATGGTGAAGAGTTAACCCTTTACCATGTGATGAAATTAAAGGCTTCTCTAAAAGCCTTTACAATTGACCAAGTAATTCTGGCTAAAATGATGATTTTTGTCTTTATGAGCATAGCAACATTTCCTTTTCCAAGAAAATTTTCAAAAGCTTTCTCTCCGAGGGTTGTTGAAACATAGGCTTGTGTGGTAGAGCATTCAATCCGCATACTTACAGAGTAGGTCAGATGGAATAGAACTTGTGTTTAAGTAGATCTACACTTTCCAATATCATACATATAAGGATATTAATGTGGCCAAAAAAGCTCGGAACTTGAAATGTTTGCATCCCTGCTGTGGATGCAATATTCATAAAATTTATTCAGGGGTTAGGGGTTAGCCCTTATAGTGCTAAGCGCAAGCATGGTTGCTTCTACAAGCAGTGCAGATCAAGATCAGACTGCACAGAACATGAAGTCTGATCTGAGATCTACTCTGCCTAATTTCATGTCAGATATTAATGTGGACTAAAAAGAAGCTCTGAACTTGATATTTTGCGTATCTCTGCCGATTGCATTTTATTCAGCAGTATAAGGATTAATCCTTAGAGACATAAGCAAAACCAGTGTTGCTTTAACCCTTTACCACATAGTCCCAAATTTTAACGACCCTGAAAAAGAAGACTTTTGAAAACATTGTGGGAAAAGGAGAAAATGCTGGTAACCAGCATTTTCTCCTTTTCCCACAATGTTTTCTACCCTATCAAAGACAGAAATCATCATTTAAGATACATTTGTCATCTGCAAATGCTTTCAATTTGTTTTAGTCCAAAATTTTGTTGTTTGGGAAAGGGTTAATTTCTGGATATAGATTAAGATCAGATTGCAAAGAATGTGCAGTTTGATGATAGTTTGATCTTAGATCTACACTCTTCACAATCATAACAATGTGGACAAAAAAATAAAATATATTTTTTCTTGCTGTTTTTCCTTATTAACTTGTAATTGTAAACTTGTCAAAAGAAGAAGTATTTGCAAATGACAATTTAGATGTGACTCAAGTGATGGAACTTGTCTTTCATAGGGTAGAAAATATTGTGGGAAAAGGAGACACAAGGCTTCTTCCTTAGGATCTTTAAAAGTCGGGATTGTGTGGTAAAGGATTTGTTCAATAAATTCAGCTCGCCGAGGGTTCGATTCAAAATTTTCTTGTCATTGCATAGATAAGCACATATTGTACACTATTAGATACCAAGCACCAATAAATTGAAACACTGTCAAATTATGGTAATATTTTGTATTTTACTTTGATGACAAAATCTCCAGTTTCATTACTACCATTTACACCTTTAACTCTGTACCAAATAACAAAATTTTAGACTCATCCAAATTGAAAGCATTTGCCGAAGACATATCAAATAAGGCTCACATAAAGAGATTCATCTTTGATATAATAAAAAAAAACATTGAGGGAAAAGGAGAAAATGCTGGTTACTAGCATTTTCTTCTTTTCCTACAATGTTATCAAAAACCTTCTTCATAAGTGCTGTTAAAACTTGGGATTGTTTGGTAGAGGGTTAAATTACTCTGCTCAGTAACATGGTATGTTGAAATACTGGGGCTGAAAGTTCAAGCCCATGGCTGGACAGTGCTTTGTGCTTATTTCAGTAACAAAGTGATTATAGAAATCATTCCTCTCTCATCACTGTCAAAGGTTTGCTTACACATGACAACAGCCTATGGCTTGGAATTTTTACCACTGTTTGGGATAGGCTATGAAATGCTAGGAATTCATTTTAGGTGGATTAACTGGCAAGGATGGAAAGACATTTTTTGAATATTGTTACCAAGTGTATTTACTCTTTACCAAACAACAAAATTTAGACTTCTACAATTGAGAGCATTTGCGGACAACAGACTAAATGTTACCCAAAATATTTCAAAGGACAGAAGACATTATGGGAAAAGGAGAAAATGCTGGTAATCAGCATTTTCTCCTTTCCCATGTTTTCAAAAGTTTTCTTCATCAGGGACTTTAAAATTCTGGATTATGTGGCAATCCTGTTGCCATGAAAATATATGAGCCATGCTTTGGCAAAAGAGGGTTTAATGCATCTCCATGATGTATTTAAATACCAAGCAAATCAACAGATGGTTATAGATCCATAAAATTCATTTTGTCTAATAACCACTGGGTCTTGAGGTAGTATGGTCCTTGGACAATCATAAAATTCACAAATACCAAAAAGTTTGACCCAAGTCAGCCTGCGCATGGATTGATACTTTTTTGCAGATGCATTAAGCCCTCTTTTCACAGAGCATGGCTCATATATGAATTTCAAGCACCAACAGCAAACAGCTTTTGAAATCATTTTAGGAAAAGGAGTGACTCCCTTTTACGATAGTATGGTCCAATCAAAAACTAAAATTGTCTTTTGGGACAGATAATGTACTAGGTCCTTCTGATACCTAATTAACCTGCTACCCAAAAATGCTGTGTTTTTACATCCAACAGGATGAAAAATTTTGAATACAATGTGATAAAGAAAATGTTGGAAGTCAGCATCTTCCCCTTTTTCCACACACACTTAAAAAAAAAATTATCTGAGACACTCTCTATTTATCTTCTGTACATGTTTTCTAAATTGACATGTACAAAAAATTGTTGTCAGGTAAAGACTTTAAAAAAATGTCTTGATTTCTAGCCCAGTAAATCAGTTTTCATCAACAATTTAAACTATGTCAGCAAACAGTTTCTGAACATATGCCCAACCTACTTTGTTCAGTTCTTTACCAATAGCCTTGTTATACAAATGGTTGAAGTGTCCTTTGGCAAGGCACTTCTGAGCCCCAGCTTGTTACTGGTGAAATCATCAAACACATGAATAAATGAGCTGTTGCCATGACATGACTAATGAAATGTTACAAGGGGCACAAAACATCATATAATCAAATGTTACTTATGACTTTTTCTATTTTTGGGGGGAAGTTGCTGTTTTACCTTCTCATGCTTTTTACAGGTGGATTCATTACCCTGACTTCTCATCTACCTTTTTTACATCAGTTAATCTATGTACCATACTCTGTCATTCACTTACTTGACACCTTATCACCCTACTATGTCACTTTAAATAAGAAAACTTAAAATCTAACATTACTCACCTCTAAATGCATATATTTATGCTGTCCTAAGCTGGGATCATTCAGGCAAGCTGGCATCACATCTCTTTTAGTATAAAATGTTGATTTGATAAATCTTATTGGAGACTTTATGAGTTTATAAAGAAGTCCCATTGAAATCAAAAATGCAAATCCTAAGCCAAGAATACGGGAAATACCCGTTTGAATGTAAAACCACAAGTCTCCCATCATAGCACACACCTGAGTGCAGACGCCAAAATGAATCCTCAGGTACTTTGACTGATTTGTCGGGTTCTCGAATACTTTTCAAAAAGCGTCCGCGTAACGTATATTCCTTGATAACCAGTCGGAGGGTTTTCGATCGCTTCAAATATGGCGTCTAGTAACAACTTCGATAATTGTTATGCAGCTTTAATTGGTCTCGCTGAAAATTTCCGCACGGCATCGCCTCCAAACATACGACTATGTATTCATTGTCTGCAGTCAGTATTCGCACTAAGCCCTCCGCCAAAGATCGAGGCAAGGACACATCTGCAGCTCGGCAATATTCTATTGACGCACACAAAAAACACCGACTTGGCAAAGGATCACTTAGAAAAAGCAGTAAGGTTTATCTTAAACTGTTTTGAAACTGCTGAAATGGTTTTAGGAGTGTAAATTGGCTATATAAGTCTAAAACGTTTATACGGAAAGTCCTATGCATGAGTAGCTTTTCACGATCAAGCGTAACGGCTAAACTTCCTGACTTGAACTTTCTTATGCAGGGCATGAATTCATATCTGCTTTATTGAAAGTTCATATGTTGGAATACATTTGAATTATGAAAGCAAAGTAGACAATGAGATTTTTGTAGTGATTTTATGGCAAACAATGGAGTTGAAATGATACTAATCGCAAAATGCAAATCTATGAAAATAACTGGTCACAGAGAACTGGGGGTGGGGGATTGTCCTGCCATATAGTCTATATTCTTGTATATATAATGTTACAGACTAGTACCCAACTGATGCCACATATTTCTGCAGTGCTTATGTTTTGAGAATGGAAAACCTTAACTCTGATAACATAATTTTCAAGAAATCTTTTCAGAAAATCTATATTAAAAAAATCCTGCATTTTAAAGACTCTGAAGCAGAGGGCTTTTTGTAAGTACCCTTTTTTGCAGCAATTTCGAAAAAGTAGAAAATGCTATAACCAGCATTTTTTCCATTTCTCATGATGTTTTCATACCTTATCAAAGACAAATTCTTACATTTGAGTCATATTTGTTATTCACATGTGCTATCTAAATGGATAGGTATAACTTATAACCTGCATGTAGTAATATCACGGTACGAAGGCCATTTTTAACGTTCGTAGAATATGTGTGTAACTCCTTAATGCAAATTCAAAATTACACAATTGGTTACACAGCGCTGGTGATTGGTATCGAGGTAAATGATACATATGGTCCTCATTCATAATGTGCTGAGATTTTACTACATTTCACACCATTATATGACCTGAGCTGTTAAAATGGTGTTAAACTCCAATACAAACAAACCGTAAGGGAGGTCAACCTCATTCTGTTGTGATGGACAAAAATGTTGAGATCATGAAATCATTAATTGACGAAGATGCAGGATATACAGTGCAAGAGATAGCTGATTATATATAACAGGCATTTATTGATAAAGTATATTTAAGGTATTATGCAAACACTTTGGGCTTTGGAACGTCTGTGAGTGCTAGTGCCCTCATTTGCTTACTGAAAAGCAGAAGCAAACGAGGGTTAGGCTAATATCTCAGGTGATTGAAAAGTATGATATATGTGATCCACATCATTTGGAAGAAATAGTTACAGGTGATAAAACCTGGATAAACCATTTTGAACCTGAATCTAAGCCTAAAAGTAAGGTTTGGATTACTTATGATGGTGACGGACCTATTACTGCTCACTGAAATAAGACCTCAAATTGCATGTTAATACTCAGTTTTCTTTGATTCAAGAGGCCCTGTTTTTCAAATACAAGTTCTCAAAGGTACATGTAGTACTGTTACCGGGAAATTTTATAGAGAAAGTGTTGTTCCACAGTACAAGAGTTCTTTAAAGAATCTGGACTTCATGTTTTGTAAAATCCTCCATACGGCCCTGACCTGTCACCCTGTGACTCTTTCGTTGTTCCTACAGCTATAGGAAATGCTAGCAGGATGCCAGTGGTGGTATTGGAAGAGTGGTTTTTCCAGTGTCTTCAACATATACCTAAAGAAGAGTATTGCATGACATTCTGAAAGTGGGTAGATGGGGCATACTTTAAAGGGCATAACTAAACAAAATTTTAATATCGCAAGTTGAAAAATAAAAAATGGTCCTGGTAACATTGGTATATTTGTATTAATTATGCTGAAAACCATAAACAGAAGTGTGTACCTGTGATAAAGTCAGATGCATACAGGGTTTTCATTTAAAGCCGATTGCCGATCAAAAACATCGGTTGAAATCGGCCTTTAATCGGTTGTTTTTGCCAGATCTTTGAAAAATCGATCGCGTTGTTTATATTGAAAATATTTCACACGTTGGTAACTGTACTGCGACACCAGTTCAATTTTACCGCGAAACCAGAAACAATTGGTTTATGAATGTTACGCGGTCATTCATTGGATACTTGCATCCAATTATCCAATCATAGGCGACGATACGTTTCTCCGATCTCCATTTGGTAATCATGGACGCCAAAGCCTAGGCGGCCCCCTTGACCCTCGGCCTGTTGTTTTTGTCAGTCAGTCGGTTGCTTCATTTCAAAATGAAAACCCTGTACATATTTCTACCAGTGACCCAGATATGTCAAACAAAAAATGAGATAGGCAATAGCTGGTTTAAAATTATTTATAGACAACATTCAGAATGCTGTGAAATGAGAGGCTTGAGTATATCAGCCAGATTCTGTGAAAAGGGGGCTTAATGCATAGGCAAAAAGTATCGACCCCTGTCGGCCTGCGTAGTCCACGCAGGCTGACATGGGTCAAAACTTTTTGCTATTTGTAAATTTTCTGCATATCAAAGGACTACTCTTTCTCCAGGGTAAGTCAGTCATTAGACTAATTGTATTTTTGGATCCATAATTATGTGATGACTTGCTTTTGCATCAGAGATGCATTACACCTCCTTTTGCCAGAGCATGGTTCATATAAGCCATGCTCTGTGAAAAGGGGCCTTAATGCATCTTCGAAAGGCATCGACCCAGGTCAGCCTGCACAGGCTGACCTGAACCGAAACTTTTCCCTTTCTGTCAATTTTCTGTATGTCAAAGGACTAGTCAATCTCATGATTTAGACAGTTGTTCGACAAAATGGATTTTATGGATCCATAATAACATGATGACCTACTTGGTACCATCCATCACAGAGAAGCATTAAGCCCCCCTTTTGCCAGAGCATGGCTCGTATGATATATTTGACCAACTGCACCATGGCTAATCATCATCTTTAATATCTCTTTTTCAGTGGACAGTGTCATCAAATGTATCCTTTCAAAAATTGCCTCAAGTGGAAGTTCTTCATAATCACTTGGGGCTTGCATAGGAATGGATGTACTCGCATAAGTCAGTAATAGGAAAAACATTCCGATAATTTGTAGCACATACTTAGGGAGGTAATCATTGTGATTATACATGTACGTCTTGCAGCCTCAGGAGTGACCAGTGTCAAAATCTGTCTTCATCGTGCTTCTCACTTACCATAACTCAATATCAAAATTTGATAAAAAGGTTATGGTAAAAGTTCCGCACAATCACATGGGGCTTGTATGAGAAAGTATGTACTCATATGCCAGTAATTGGAAAAAAAAAAATTGTAGCACATACTTAAAGGGAGGTAATCATTATGACGATATGTCTTGCATCCTTACAAGTGACCAAAGGTAGAATCACCTTGCATGATCTTAAGTTCTTTATCTCTGACCATAACCCATTTTATGTCTTTACCACACAACAACCTTTTAGACCTGTCCAAATTGAAAGCATTTGCAAACAACAATTTCATTGTGACTCAAATGATGCAATTTGTCTTTGATAGGGTAAAAAACAGTGTGGGGAAAAGGAGAAAATGCTGGTTACCAGCATTTTCTCCTTTTCTCACTATGTTTTCAAAAGGCTTCTTTCACAGGGTCGTTAAAAGTCGGGATTGTGTGGCAAGGGGTTAAAGTCAGGCAAAAAAATTGTTTACAACATGTTGGTTTTTTTTTTTGAGACGCCTGGTTCCATTTTAAGGGTCCTTCGACATCACTATGCACAAGCATATTAACCCTTTACCAAACAATCTGGGGTTTTCTTGACCCTTTGAAAGAAGGATTTTGAAAACATTTTGGGAAAAGGAGAAAATGCAGGTAACCAGCATTTTCTCCTTTCTCCACAATGTTTTCTACCCTTAGTATCAAAGACAGAAATCATTGTGCTATATCTAATTTGTCATCTGCAAATGCTTTCAGTTTGTTGGAGTCCAATTTTTTTTGTTTCATATAGAGTTAACTTTGTACCAAACAACAAAATGTTAGATTCTTCCATGTACTGCAAGCATTTGCTGAGCATGCATAGACTTTTGCTCAAATGATAAAGGATTGGTTAACTCTTTACCACACAATCACAGATTTTAACGACCCAGAAGAAAAAGCCTTTTGAAAACATTGTGGGAAAAGGAGAAAATGCTGGTAACCAGCATTTTCTCCTTTTCCCACAATGTTTTCTGACCTTCCCAAAACAAATTTCAATTTCTGAGTCTCAGTTATTTTGTTATCTGCAAATAAATTCTGTTGCAATGACTTATCATATTAAATCCTCGGAAAGAAATTTGCTGAGCCAGGGATAGAACTGGCGAGCTCTTGTTCTCAACAACTGAGCTACTGGGGCTCGGCTATATATTTGCAGAGTCAATCTGTTTAGCCCTTTACCACACAATCCCGACTTATAGCGACCCCGAGAAAGAAGCCTTTTCAAATAACATTGTGAGAAAAGGAGAAAATGTTGGTAACCAGCATTTTCTCCTTTTCCCACAATGTTTTCTATCCTTCCCAAAACAAATTTTAGTTTTTCAGTCACATTTATTTTGTCATCTGCAAATGCTTTCAGTTGGAACAGAAAGAAATTTTGTTGTTTGGTAAAGAGTTAAATGGTTTATGTATCTTTAGGATAGAAAGACTCTAAAACAAAGGAAGGAAAAAATCCTTAACCAATTTAAGTTATCAAACATGGATGATGTCAAGTTTGAAGCTGCAAGTACTTTGGCTAGTATGTATGAAAAACAGGTGAGTCATTTATACCTAGTTTAAAAAAATAAAATCTCTACAAGGGATGAAATTTTAATCTGTTACTAAACAATCCTGACTTTGAACTACCCTTTTAACGAAAAAGAAAAATGGGCTTCTGAAAACATTAAGAAGACAATGGTAACCAGCATTTTCTCCTTTTTCCACAATGTTTTCTATCCTATCATAGAAAAATCTTGCCATTTGAGCAATGTTTAATTTATCATCAGCAAATGCTTTGAATTTGGACCAGTCCAATATTATGATGCTTGGTAAAGAGTTAAGACTTATTCCATGGAGAAAGTGGTTGCAGTTGAAGTATTCAGATAGCTCAAATATTTGGATTTGTCTGTTCTTTTGAAAGGGTAGTCCTGTATGGTTCACTGGTTACAGTGTCAGATAAGTAATCCAAACGTCCTGGAATTGATCTTCACCAAAGGCATTGGACATCCCTGTGAGTATCCATCACTGTGGCATTTCAAAGCCCCAGCCAAGTAATGGAGAAACACATGAATAGGTGAGCTGTTTGTTGGATACAACTGGAATGGAGAAGGACGGGATAACTTGTAGAAACAGGAAAAATGTTGGTAGTCAGCATTTTCACCTCTGTCGGGATTGTGTGGTAAAGGGTTAACTTGTGTGCAGCAGTTGCACATAACCTGTTTCAGAAGACTTTTGTCTTTGCAGCAGACTACTATTAAAAACTTTGTGATTAAGGAGAACTGTACTTTTTATAACTTTTCCATTTGCCATTTGTATTCATCAATGCACGCATTTCATCTTGTTTCTCATTTATTATTCATATTTTACAAATTTTGCCATAAATTTGTTTTGGGGAGGCGTGAATTTGTTTGGGGAAGTGTAAAGGAGAAAAGTTTAAAGAATAATTATGTTTTATTACAGACATTTTTAAAAAACTTTTGATTAAACAGTTATTGAAGAAATACTGTATTGCTTTATTGTGGCTCTCTTATTATTACAGACAAATTGGGAAATGGCAAAGAGTTTACTGAGAAAAGGTATTGAAGTATCCCAACAGTCTCCTTTCTGGCACTGCAGACTTCTGTTTCAGCTTGCGGTAAATAGCCTTCTTTTTCTTTACAAACAGCATTTCAAAGAAATGCTGAACTCTTTACCAACGGCAAAATTTTAGACTTGTCCAAATTAAAAGCATTTGCAGGCAACAAATGAAATGTGGCTCAAGTTGTGGTATTTGTCTTTAAAAGGGTAGAAATCAGTGTGTAAAAAGGAGTAAATGCTGGCTACCAATATTTTCTCTTTTTCTCACTACGTTTTCAAAAGCTTTCTTACAGGATTGTTTGACTATTAATTAATGGACATTTTTTAATGAGTAGAAAAGTTGCAATTATAGCAAATTAACCCATTGTTGTGCTTTTTGTACCTCTGTGAGAATAAGAAAAAAACAATAGTGACATGTTGGCATAAAATGATGGGGATAGAACAATGATATCCACTCAAAATGATCACGTCTCATACTTTTTCAGCAAATTCATGCCACAGAGAGAGACTTTGTGTCAGCTTGCACTTTACTGGGAGCTGGTGCAGACTATTCAGCTGCAGCCAAGTCTGAGTACACCCAGCTTTTGTTTCTGCTGAGTAAAGGAATGGTAAGTTCTATGGATTACTATAATCATACGACCCCAACATTCATATGGGGGGGACACTGAAATTTGGTTGTTTGTCTCACAGTAAATATAATTTTTGTCCTCTTCTACCCCTAAACTTTCTAAAAAAAAAAATTGCTAAAATGTTAATGGCAGTCTTACCACCATGGGAACTTGTGTACCTGCAGTTTTCATAATGATTGTTGACGGTTACACATGGCAGGAATGAATATGTTGGTTTATGACTTTATGGGTATACACTCTTATGTTACAAGTGACTGTGAAATCAGTGGGAACAGAACCCAAATTTCTTGATTTCGTATCCAGCACCCTTCACCACAGAGCCACATAGAACTCAATATACAAATGCAATGACACTGATATAAATGAATTGCTGTTAAAAACCGTGGCATTAAGGACCAAAAATCAGAAAAATTGTGTGTAATTCTTTACTAGACAGCCCTTTGGGTTTTTTTTACAAGCCTGAATAAAAGGCTTTTGAAAACATGGACTGGTAACCAGCATGATTTCCTTCGACAGTATGTTCTAGGCTTTGATAGACAGCATCCATCTTTAACCCACATTTAACTCCACTAAATGACAAAATTTTAGATTGGTCCAAATGAAGCCATTTGCAGATGATAAAACAAAGGCGACTTAAAACTTGGAATTTTTTTTGTTTTTGTTTTGGGAAGGGTAGAAAACATTGTGGGAAAAAGAGAAAATGCTGGTTTCTCACAATGTTTTCAAAAACTTCCTTTCTTAGGGTCATTAAAAGTTGTGATAGTATGGTAATGGCTTAATTTGTGTTCTGTAAATGCCTTTCACATGGGTAAGCCTCAAGTTTTGTTAATAATTATTTGATATGTCTTCATGTATCTCTATTAAGATAATATACCATTCATGTAGAGTTTTTAATTGTAAATATGAGTGACAAGTTTTGTATGTAATTGTTTACAGTTGCTCCTGATAAACAAGCAAGCAGTGCAAGTAAATGAGACCTTGTCCAAGGCTGGTTCCCTAATTGAACAATGGACTGGTCCAACTGTACAGAAGGAATCTTTGAAAGTGTTTTTCCTGGTGTTACAAGTGTGCCATTATCTCACGGCAGGACAGGTAACTTTTTTATGTCTTTTGTATGTGTACATGTTCATATCTTAACCCTTATCCTGCCAAACATGACTACAGATATGTTTTTTTTTTTTTTTTGGAACATTTGCTCCAAGATTTGCAAGCAGATACATGCACTCTGATCTTGATCTACACATCAGATACTCTGTTTTTGGTTTAAGTCATAAAATTCCTTTTTGTTGAAAAGTAACTCATCAGTATCTACCTTGTGACAGTCAACCAAATCTGTTCAGCATGCTGTGGATCAATGTTTTTGTACTCATCAAATGAAAAGGAATAAATTCCCCAAAGGGAAAGAAAAATAGAATAATCCAGTCCCTCGATAGCTTTTTACCCATTTCTGAAATTTAAAGATATTAGAATAAAATGAGATAAGGCCATTGTTGTGTGGCAAAGGTCTTAACAGGTCTGAACTTGAATTTTTGATGCTTTAACCCTTTACCAATAATCCAGTCTCTGAATGACCCTTTGGAAGGAAGATTTTTAAAACATTGCGGGAAATGGAAGAAACGTAGGTGACCGGCATTTTGTCCTTTTTTAACAATGTTTTTTACCCTTTTGAAAAGCTAACCCGATCGTTTGAGACACATTTGCTTTGAATTTTAAGTCTAGAATTTCATTATCAGGTAAAAAGTTTTAACACTTTACCACACAATCCAGAGTTTTAACGACCCTGAAGAATTAAACTTTCAAAAACTTAGTGGGAAAAGGAGAAAATGCTGGTAACCACCATTTTCTCCTTTTCCCTTTCCCACTATGTTTTCTACTCTTTCAGACACAAATCCCATCATTTGAGCCAAATTCAAGCTGTTGTCTGCAAATGCTTTAAATTTGGACTACTCTAAATTTTTGTCATTTGGTAAAGATTTAAGACATAAGTGTTTTTTCTTAAGAAGGGAAAGATGAAACATGCAAGAGAAAAATGGAACATGCCACACACACAAAAATGTTGTTATTTTTTCTATTGTAATACCTTGTCTTACACATTTGAGCCAGACTCCAGGAAAAGGGGGCTTAATGCATCTCTGTGATACATTACACCAAGCAAATCATCACATAATGATTGATCCATAAAGTCCATTTTGTCTAACAATCAACTGAATCATGAGGTAAAGTGGTCCATGGACATGCAGAAAATTGACCAATGGCAAAAAGTGTAGGCCCAGGTCCGCCTGCACAGTCTGCTGCCATGCTCTGGCAAAAGTGGGTTTAATGCATCTGTCTGATGCATTATACTAAGATAGCGGTCACATATTTATGGATCCATAAAAGCCATTTTGTCTAAGAACTGACTAGATCATGAGGTATGACAGTCTTTTGACATGCAGAAAATTTTACAATAACAAAAAGTATCAACCCAGATCAGCATGCACAAACTGTACTTTTTGCAGATGCATTAAGTCCCATTTTCACAGATCATGGCCGATTTATTTTTTACTAAATTACTTTTGCAGGTCAAAAGTGTGAAGCCGCCATTAAAGCAGCTACAGCAAAGTATTCAGACCATCACACAAATACACACAGATGAAGGTAAAGATCTAGTCTAAGAAAGCACACTTACAACTTAACAGAGCTACAGATGGAGGAAGTGATTTTGATTTCAAAATTGAAAATACCAATTACTCAACACTAAACCTTATGTTATGGCTACCCATAAGAATCGTCTTGTCAAGACGATTCTAATGAGTACCCACAGCATGGGGTTTGGAAGAGAAATAATGGATTTAGAATATTATCACTCCTTCTTTCCTGGAGGTCTGTGAACTAGTTATTCATTGCTCACATTAGCAGTTTTCCTTGTTTATGAAGGATCTAAAAATTCATGGAGTACTTTTAATGCCTCTACATACTTGGATATTTTTTTGAAAGAAATGTTTGTTCTGGGGCAATTTGTTCCTTTACTTAAAATGTTTCTAAGAAAGTTGTATCATTTCTCTCCCTTGGCTAAAGATAGTTTTAGCTATGTTGGAAAGCAGGTAGGAAAGCAGGTAGGAGTTAGGAAAGAATGCATGGTACTGGTAAAGAATTTCATGAATGGTTGCATTAATACATTTACTCTTTACCTAACAACAAAAATTTGACTTTTCCAAATTGAAAGCCCTTCACATATGAAGTAGTTCAAATGATAGGATTCTTCTGAAGGGTTGAAAACATTGGAAGCTAGTTACCATTATTTCCCACATTGTTTTCAAAAACTTTTCTTCAAGGTCGCTAAAACAGGAGATTGTGTGGTTAAGTGTTAACTCTTTACCACACAATCCTGAGTTTTAATGACCTTAAGGAAAGAACCTTTTGAAAACTTTGTGGGAAAAGGAGAAAATGCTGGTAACCAGCATTTTCTCCTTTTTCCACAAGGTTTTCTACACTTGGATAGACAACTACGTCCATTTCAGCTAAATATAATTTGTTGTCTGCAAAAGCTTTCAGTTTGAACCAGTCTAAAATTTTGCTGTTTGGTAAAGAGTTAAAGCCCCAAATATGGGTTGATTTACTTACAGATCCTGTGGGTACGAATCAAATTGACATGTTTCAGTGGTTACCAAAAGAGCATATGTGTGTGTTAGTCTATTTGGTAAGTTCATTAATTTTCATTTTTTTGCTGTTTACAGACACCACTCCTGTATTTTTTTAACTTGATTTGTATATATTTGTATTAGGATGCAATGCTAATCACTGTTTTATTGATAACATGGATTGGTAATTTTCAACCATTTTCATATTGACCTTTTTCATGCTTAGCCTGATGAATGCACAGTTAAACTTATGTTTGCAATGATTTGTGTTGAGTTCCCAAATCATAAACTATTTAGGATGTAAAGCTGTCTGTGTTAAACAACCATTTGTGTTGAGAAAGGTTAGTTTTGTTTGTGTCCTCAGCTAATGTCATAAAACAGGTTTGTTATTGAAGTTTTACATTTAGTATAGCTAAAAAATATGATGGCAGCTGATATAATATTATTAAAATCTCATTTACTCTTTACCAAACAAAAAGATTTTAGGCTAGTCCAAATTGAAAGCATTTGTGGATGACAAAATACTTGTTTCTCAGAAATAGAACTTTGTTTTGGGAAGGGTACTGGGCAGAAAACAATGTGGGTTACCAGCATTCTCTCCTTTTCCCACAATTTTTTCAAAAGCTTTCCTTCTCAGGGTCATTAGAAGTCAGATTTGTGTGGTAAAGGGTTAAATATAAATAGTGGATATGGATACGGCCTCTCAAGAAATTTCTTATACAACTTTTAACTCACTATTGTAAAGATATGGCTTTTTATGCCTTTTAAGTTGTAAGCTTTGGAAAGCATTTTAGGAAATGGGGCAGCTGCTTGTTATAGGCAATTATTCCTTGTTGCAAATGTTTTCCAGACTGTTTAGAGATAGTATTGTCCTTTTCTTAAAGTATTTGTCCCATGTGTAACTTGTAATAGTACGCTTGACAGCTCTTTAAATAACATGTACAGTAATAGCTTATGAAAATTTATTTGTATTTATACAGGTGACGGTGATGCATTCAATGCAGGCAGGGTTTATGGATAAGGCACAAAAATACACAGACAAGGCCCTCATGCAGATTGAAAAACTGAAAAGTGAGAATTGAATTTCAATAGGAAAGATTTATCCATTGCTCTTTCTTTGACACAGAACATATTCGCTGAATACCTTTTGTACTGTCTTTTGTACTGCTCATATTCAAATAACCATTCTGCATAGAACATTTTGTGAATATGCAATTTGGAAAATGTCAGGCCTCTTCTCTCAACGGACACAATGTGATATGTTTCTGAGAGGTTTTATATTTCTATACATTATGTTTCTATACAGTTACTTTTAACTACTCAGTGTGGAATATCTAATTATTAGCCACAAAATGAGTGCTTTTCTTTGCTATTCTTGTGTTAAGATATTTTGTTTTAAATGGCTCACTTTGAATTTCAGATTGGCCCTCTTTTTTCAAAAGGGTTGGGGAGTTAGCCTAGTGTTTTTCAATTCTAGATTCATCTCTGTAGGATATTTAATGAAAAAAAAAGCAAATATTGCAATTTGTTTATATTTAACAGTGCTAGATGCACATCCTCTGCTATCCTCCTTCCAGCTCATGCTGTTAGAACACATTGTTATGTGTCGCCTGATAATGGGAAATAAAACAACAGCAATTCAAGAGGTAAGTGTTTTTTCCATGTAATAGCTCAGTATTGAGGTCAAGAAAATATTCCTTTAGAAATGTCTAATAGTAATACTTTTTGAACAGAAACATCCTACCCTTGAATGTACTTTGAAGTCTGAATCATTACTTTGAAACAAGTCGCTTACCATATATTAGTTTAACCCTTTAACAGACAACAAAATTTTAGCCTTGTCCAAATTGAGAGCATTTGCAGACGACAGTTTCATTGTGGCTGTAATGGTGCAGTTTTCCATTGATGGGGTAGAAAACATTGTGGGAAAAGGAGAAAATGCCAGTTACCAGCATTTTCTCCTTTTCCCATAATGTTTTCAAAAGGCTTCTTTCCAAGGGTCATTAAAAGGCGGCATTGTGCGGTAAAGGGTTAAGAGGGCTGTAAACAATGGTTTGACTATTAGACCATTTTTCTTTTCTTTTTTTCCATTTCAACTTGATGTCTATATTTGATGGAATGTTGATAAAAGTTCTGATATTAGCACATAGAGTGCTGTTAAAGCAAAGCTCTCGTTTTTTTATGCACAATATAGGTCAAGATTGCACTACTCTATGAGGACATTGCAAATCGAGATTAGACTTCCAGAACATACTGTTTCATCTTAGATTTACAGCATTTGCTATTTTGTGAATTTTCTGGTAAAAGCACCCTTTGAAAAAGGCTTGGCATTACTATGTTTTGGTCTGTTTGCCTTAGTGAGAAATGTCTGTTTCATTTATTAATTAAGCATTTATTACATGTATCAAGTGTTTGTAGCAGCTTTTTTCCACAAACAGATATAAATAGATCAGAAGAACAATTTAGAATCATGTAGGTGTACCTGTGAGTTATTTATACATTGCAGATATTTCAGGCATGCCATGTTTGTCAGTCCCAACCTAGACTTTTTACGACCCATGGATCGCAGATACATACTTTGTTGGTGTGTAAACTTTTTAATTGTTGTGTTTTCAATGAGATGTATACAGCTATGTAATACCTGAAGCTATTTTTATCTCAATACATATGTATTCTCTTGTCTAACGTGGTATCTTAGTTCTGCAAAAGAGTTACTAGCTGCTTCTCTGTGTTTGATGACAGAAATAAAAAATTAAAAAGGAAATATATTTCCATGTGGTTCTTTAATGCTTTAAGCAAAAACCCTGCTTTTGTGGAAGAAGATTGTCTGTAAATGCTTGCAGTTTTTAACAGTCTGAAATTTTGTCAATCTCACATTGTAATGAGACAAAGTGGGCGGGGTTGGGGGGTTTATTCCAGCTGCTCAAGAAGACAGTCTAGACTGTACTTACACAGAAAAAAATAACAAATCACAACATACTAAATAGCTGATTGGTGTGCCAAATTGTAAATGCAAACGGCTAGAACAAATTAAAGATAAATACTCTTGACTTACTAAAATTACTTTCTTGTTAAACTTTTAGATAACGAATGATTCAAAACATATATAAAGGATGTCTATTTCAGGGTTTGTATGCCATGTCAATGAATTGTATGGAAGCAGCTGAAGCACAGTTCACTCAAGCAATTCAGGTAAAGAATGTTTTAGACATTTGAAATTTATGCTGTAAAGCATCTTTTTAAACCATTATCTTACAACTTTTTCATGCCTCCAATGTTGATAACCCTGCAATACATCTTGGGAAAAGAAACAGTTGCCTGTAAAAAGTGATTACCCTTTTCCAGTGATGTTTTCTATGCTGTTAAACAGCAATACAAATTTCTGGATTCCCTCCATGTGTTCTTCAAATGATAAGTGTTTGTTGGCCTAAAAAAGATTAACAGTAACCCTTCACCAATATTCAAAGACAACAATCTTCAAAGGCTTCTGTTTTGAAAGCATTTGCAGATGACAAATTATGAGAGGTTCAAAATGATCAAATTTGTCTTTAAATGGGTAGGAAATATTGTGAGAAAAGGAGAAAATGCAGTTTACCAGCATTTTCTCCTTTTCCCACAATGTTTTGAAAACCTTCCTCAGGGTGATTAAAACTCATGATTGTGTAGTTAAGGGTTAAAGACTTAATGCTTAGAAAGCCAAAAGCACCTGTTGGTGCAGATAATGGAGATGACTCAAAAGGATTATGTTTTGTCTTGCATTTACAATTTTCCATTGAAGATATGCTTGGCAAAGGCAGCCTAAAAATGGTGATACATGTACTTGGATTTATTTTCCAGGAATTGAATAAATCATGTCATATTCATTTTTTATTGGTAAAGCAATCTTATAGGTTGATGATGTAGAAGCCAATTATCCCCCAATTTCTGTGATTGATATTGAATGTTTTATTCCTTATTTCAAGAAAGAGTATACTTTTCAATGTATTGGCTGGACTGGCATATGAAAGCAGATAGTGGTTTTGAAACTTTTAGTGTGTATGTGTGTTTATGTAGGAAAGTATCCTGTGACTCTGTGAAAGAGTCTTTTGCAACATACATAAAAGCCTTTCAGCTAGATTTTGCACCCTCTGAACAAAAGACCTGTAAAAAGATGCTAAAAGCCCAGAATCACTTTGTATGATGATTTTGTGAACAGTTGGATGTCATTTTCAATCAGAAATCAAAGTTTCATTCTTACCAGTAAATCTTGTAATCTTAAGGGAAAGGTTTTAAATTTGGACATCTTTGATCAGGGAAATTGGTCATCCTTTTACCAAACAATCCCATGTTTATAAGATTGTTAGGAAGAAGACCTTCGGAAAAAAAAAAAAAAATCTTGGAAAAAGAGAAAAAGCTAGCTACCAGCATTTTCTCCTTTTCCCCCCAAGGTTTTCTAGCCTTTTCAAAGACAAATCTCATCATTTGAGCCACAAATGATTTCATTGTCTGCAAATTACTAGTCTAAAATTTGTCATCTGGTGCAGAAATTTAAACTTTTATCATACAAATTAGATTTTTAAAGCTTTTACTATTCTTATTGTATCTTAAATATATTCAAAATGTTATTTTTCCTTATCTACAGTTGGCAGATAATACTGAGCTCTCCCTGTTCATCAAACTGAACCTTGCCATGGTTTATTCTCGTATGAGTAGACATCAAGATTTACTTGGGTTGTTAGAACAGATTGAGCCTGAGAACCTTAACTCCAGGTACAAAGTTATTTTTTATGTGTGATGGAGAAACATTGTATTATTAACCCCTAGGCTGCTACGTGAGACCCACCGACCTTTTACGGACAGTGTAGATCATTATTAGACTGCACAGAACATGCAGTCTGATCTTTGATCAACACTGTCCGATAAGAAGATATTTTTCACAACCCCCTTCGAAACTTTGAAATACCAACATTATGGTTTTTACCATCGGCTTGAAAGTTTCATCTAAGTTACTTAGCAGGATAAGGGTTAACTGTTTACCAACTGAAAAACTTGCCATAGATGACTTTTAAAGGACTCTAACAAGATTGGAATAATTAACATTTGTTCAGGTTTGATAGATCAGATACATGTGAAAACGTGGCACACAGATAAACTGTTATTGCCCCTGACACTGTATGTGGTGCAGTACTTTGACTGGTTAATCAGAAGATTTAAGACCTGAATAGACTATTTCTGGATTTTGTGCCAGAGCAGCTGAACATTCTGTAGCATATCATACATAGATTTTCAAGACATGACTTTAAAGGGGTCTATGCAGATTTTTAAAGTCTCACCAAACTTCAGAAATGATTTAACACTGAGTAAAGTGAGGTGATTGCTGGCAAACCATCTGCAGATAGGTGAAAAAAGATGAAGAAAAAAAGAAAATATTTCAGTGGTACATATATTTTGTTTAAGGGCCACCTAGCCGCATATGGTATTTAAAGATTTCGTGCCAGAATTTTGCAAAGCTTTATAGGAATGTCATAAATAATATTATGATCAAGAACATCCATCAAGCATGTTAATCATATTCAAATGAGTTCAATGATGCCATATTTTACCGCATGTAAATAGATGGAGGTGAAGGTTGGAAAGTGACCAACCTGTTATTTAAATGCAAACTATGCACCTCTTTACTGCATGTAGCCATCCATTTTCTTTAGATATGCAGGAAAAAGTAAATTTGTAGTTTTCATCAGTGTCTAACAAAAAAAAAAAAAATTAATTGAGACCAAGAAAATCTAAAAGGGCCCCTCCAAAGGAAGATGTTGAAACTTAATCCTTAATTGTTCTCTTAGTCTATACCTCTGTTATCCTATGGCTTTGTTAAAACTTGACTAGTTTGAAAATAAGATGAGATCATTTATTTTTCAGCTCTCACAGTTTGAAGGCATCAGCTTATTATGTTCAAGGTCTACAAGCTTTTTTCCAGGCACAGTATAATGATGCAAAGTGAGCATATTTCATAATGATCTATGTGAATTAATACCAAACAATCATGTGCTTTAACAACGGGATCCTGCTCAAAGAAGCCTTAGAAAACTTGAAAAAGAAAAAAACGGGAACCAGCATTTTTTTCTAATCCCAGAATGCTTTCTTCTTTGTAGAAGGCAAATCCTATTACACAAGTCATTTTTGATCTGTTGTCTGCAAATGCTTTCAGTTTGGGCAAGTCTGACATTTACAGCATGGTAAATAGTTGCCATTAGAACAGTTTTGTACGAAATAATTAATGATTTTAGATAGAACAGGTTGTTACCTATATTTTTCTGTAATTCATGCATGCAGAGCCCAAACAGTTCACACATTTTCCTCATCTTGGCATGTTTTCATGTTTTATACTTGCATCTCAGAGATTTTCAAAAGGATGTGTTTGTTAGAAACTTACAATATCGAAAAATTGGACTTCATTATGAATGCAATTCCATTCAGTTACAATATTTAGACAGCAATTCATCATCAACTTGGCTGAAGTTAGAACTGAAGCAAACTTTTGAAGGTTTTCTTGACAAATGTAGAAAATAGCTGTTTTCATTATACCACAGCAGGTACCTGTTATATATTAACCTGTAGGCTGCTAAACATGACTCAGTGACCTATTTCAGACAGTGTAGATCAAGATCAGACTACACAGAACATGCAGTCTGATCTTGGATCTACACTGTCTGATGAGGAGATATTTTTCTCCCCAACTTTGAAATAGCAAAACTTGGGTTTTTACTATCGGCTTGAAAGTTTTATTTCACTTATTTGGTTTAAGGTTAAAAAATAAAGTTTATTTAAAGTTCTTGTAAACTTTTAAATTTTTTTGTAACCTTTAATTATCACTGTTTTTCCTCTCCATTGTAGGAGATACTTACGGGAAACCCTGAAAATGGCAAATGCTGAAGACCTGAATCGCTTAACATCTTGTTCATTGGTACTCCTTGGACATATATTTTTATCTTTAGGAAATAGCAGGGTAAGCACAGACACTCAAAGCTGAATTTTAAGTTGTTATTGTGTACCTCTTCATGAAGTCTTGTTTGAGTTTCTTTTATGCAGTGTATTATAGTATGATCTGGCTATATTCAAGTCACTGATGGAAAAATGAATTGTAAAACTAGAATTAAAGTTGCTAAGTTTTGTTCTAGTTTTGAGATTAATTTTTCTGCCGGCAATATTTGCATTCTGGCACCATATTCAACACCCATTCTTAGTTCAATCCCTAACCCTTTATCAGACATTCCCAGGCTTTAACGACCTAGAAGAAAAAGCCTTTTGAAAACATTGTGGGTAAAGGAGAAACCAATATTTTTTTCCTTTTCCCACAATGTTTTCTTACCTTTCTCAGACGAACTGCATTATTTTTTCCACATTTATTATGTCCTTTGCAAATGTTTTTGGTTTGGACCAGTCTAACATGTATTCATGTGGTAAAGAAATTCCATCTGATCGGCTGACTGTAACACATAGCTGTGTTTGATTTTAGCAAATATATTTTCGCATGTAATCAATTTTTTTTTTCTTTTCAGGAATCTCTAAATATGGTAACACCAGCCATGCAATTAGCAGGCAAAATACCAGATGTGCATGTTCAGTTATGGGCATCATCACTTCTTAAAGGTCAGTACAGTTTTATATGTTGTGAATGTTTGTTTGTTTACATTAGAGGAATGGGGCGGTTGAAATACATCAGTGTGGATTTTTCTAAAAATGGGTAAATACCAGCCATATGATATTGCTTTGCCTTCTAGACCTAAACTGATCCTACTGCCAAACCTGAAAGGGATGGCAAACTATGGAGAAGCATCTAGACAAATGAAGAAATTCTTTGTTTTGGGTAAATGTGTATTTTTTTTCAGTGAATTATAAGGAAGCACTTGCATGAGGGCAAGGGCTTAACCACACAATCCAACTTTTAATCACCCTTAGAAAGAAAGGTTGAAAACATGGAAAGAAAAAGCAGAAAATGCTGGTCCTTTTGTCACCATTTTTTTCTACGCTATCAGAGACAAAACCCATTATTTAAAGCAGATTAGATTTTTATCTCATTAAAAATATTTGCAGAAGCTGAGCGTGAAAAGATCGGTGAAAAAATTGGTGATATTCAACATGAAACAAGGTTTATTATTTCATCCTTTTTGGCAGTTTATCGAGAAATAATGGTGGATTATGGTTTGATATTTAATGGTTACGACCAGCGAAAATACAGATTTCATAGTTTCTACCTCTTCAATTGAAGGCAGAAACAGTAGTTCCCACCCAATAGTTACATAGGTAAACAGCACCTGGGAGGGAAATATGACGTAATTTTACTCTGTATTTCTCGCCCTGTACGTAATATTGTAATGTGTTGCTGTGTGAGGGGGGTTTGCTACAGGGAGTTACCAAAAACAACTGTACAGGATTTTGATGAAAGTACCAGCAAAAAAAGGATCAGAAGCATGAAATAAATAGAAAATATGATGTTTTTCGGTGAAAGATCGAAATTTATTTCATCTCATGAACATCATCGATAATATTTTCACGTGTGGCTTCACCACTCATGAAAATATTACTGATCATGTTCACTCGATGAAATAAATTTGGATCTTTCGAAAAAAAAAAACAAATATCCGCTATGTATGTAGGGCACGTGATAACAAAGTGCTTGCCATTAGGTTTTCAAAGCTGTTGCTGCAACTCGCAAAAAATGGCCCAAAGGTGGGAATACGCTAAAAACTGATATATTAGCCCTGTAGATCTATGTTGGCAGCCTCTCAGGTCTTTCATCTACATTTTCTGAGATGTTTTTGCACATATGGTATGATAACATTTTATCTTTACCAGATCTGTACAGACTGCTAGGAGATAGGGCAAATGAGGAAGAAGGCAGAGAGTTGCACACCAGCTTCTCACAGTCCTTGTTAAAGGACCATTTCCAGTCTTCACAACTGTCAGAGCATGGACTTATACAGGTGTGAATAATAGAGATATAAATAAATCTAAATTGTCTAAACCTTTATCACACAATCCTGTGTCTGAAACCTTTTAACATACAATCCCAAGCTTTAACAACCCTGACAGAGAAGGCTTTTGAAAACCTTGAAGGAAAAGGAGAAAATGCTGGTAACCAGCATTTTCTCCTTTTCCATCAATATTTTCTACCCTATCAAAGAAAAATTCTATTATTTGAGCCACATTTAAATTGCTGTTTGCATTTGCTTTCAATTAAGACAAGTCTGCATTTTTGCCGTGTGATAAAGAACAACAACTCTGGGAAAGAAGGCTTTCTAAAACATTTTTGGGAAAAAAAAAATGCCAGTAAACATTTCCCTTAAAAAAAAAAAAAATTCCCATCAGGACAGCCACGCTTAATCCTAGAGCTGCTGAGTGCAACACTAGGACCTTTCGCGGATGGTGTAGATCAAGATCAGAATGTGCAGTCTGATCTTAGATTTACACTGTCTAATAGGGAGATATTTTCCAAAAAAAATACATTTAAAAAAGCAAAATTTGAGTTTTTACTATTGGCTTGAAATTTTCATTTTACTTATTTAGCAGGATAAAGGTTAACTTGTGGTATGCAAATGCTTTCAATGTGGATTATATTGATTTCTAGTAAGGAGTCTAACAGTGCCATTTGAAGTTTTCTCATGCTATGCCAGTTCGGTTTCTATGACTGCATTATTTGCAAGGTTCAATAAAATGAACATTTTAGTTGGCTGTTTTCAAGGTGGTGTTGTAGCCCTGACATCGTTGTTGTGTGAAAACTGACATTTTATAATATCTCAGTTATATGCTTCAAACTTAGACAAGTTGTTACTTATCTAAAGGGGAACAAACTTATACAACAAGGGCAGGTAACCATCAAAATATTTTTGACACAGTTATGCCCCTTTGTAGAATTTTAGAATTTTCACTGAAAATCAAGCAACCCCAGTCCAGTGTTGGCACCTGCATGCGGTGCTCTTGTTTTTCACTTGAAATAGACAAACTTATTGAGATAAAATTCTAAAGACAGTGAAAGATGCACTTTACCATGTATTAGCATTTGAAGCATTACCTCTGACCAATATGACTTTTCATCTTGCAGCAGACAATTTTGAGCCATTTTGGCAGAGGGAGAAAGTACTTGTAAAAAATATTTCAGGCTTTTTTCCAACAATGTTTTCTCTTGCATTTATGTATCAAACCTCTGTTCGTGGTCAGTTGATTGTCTGTACTTTATAGGAATGCTTGCAAAGTTGTCCACTCCAAAGTTGTTTCAGGTTAAAGAGCAGAGGATTAAATGCCTTGTCTTGTAACTTTTATATCATTATATTTTTGTGACTTTAACTGTTAAACTGCTCAGTGTGACTCACTGACCTTTTGCGGACCGTGCAGATCGAGATCAGACTGCACAGAACGTGCAGTCTGATATTGGATCTACACTGTCTGACTTAGTGTCTGATAAGTAGATATTTTTCTCCAAAAAATAAGTTTAAAATAACATTATTCCAGTATTTCCTATTGGCTTGAACTCATTTAGCAGGATAAGAGTTAAATACTTTCTGTACTGTATATTTTTCTCAAAAAATGCGGATTATCTCTTTCATTTCAGTGGACAGAGGGACCTTGTCCATTTCACTTGAACACAGCAGGAGCGTCAGACCTTTATGGTGGGATAAAGTCATTTGGAAGTCAAGAGTGATTCATTCAAGATTCAACTTTAACCCTTTACCACATGAACCTGATAAAGAAAGCCTTAAAAATCATCGAGGGATGATGTTTTCTACTCTTTCAAGGAAAGTTTCATCATTATAGCCACATTTAATTTGTCGTCTGCAATTTTTTTCAGTTTGGGCTCGTCTAAAAGTTAATGCTTTGCTTAAGCAGAAACAGAATATAAGCTAGTGTTATGAAGAGTTAAGATCAGCATGCACAGAAGGTGTGCTTGATCATAGATCTACTCTGACATCTTTTCTGTTAAATAACTCTGACCCAAGTTGTCTTAACTCTTTCCCAGACAGCAGAATTTCTGATTTCTTGAAATTGAAAGAATCCAATGCAGGGCAAATGACAAAATTTGTCTTAGAATGGTGTAAGAAAACAGTGAAGGGAAAAGGAAAAAAATTCTGGTGTCCAGCATTTGCTCTTTTCCCCTCGGTGTTTTCAGAATGGTCTTTCCTCAGGGTTGTTAAAACTCAGGATTGTATGGTAAAGGGTTAAGACTCTAAGTCATTCTGATTTTCATCTGGTCTTTTCACATATTTGGCTCTCAAGGAGTTAACCCTTTATAATATAATCTGAGGTTTTAATGACCTGGAGGAAGGTAATCAGTATTTCCTTTTTCTGCTATGTTTTCTACTCTTCCATAAAAAAAAATCAGTTTTAAGTCGCATTTACTCTATTGTATTCAAATAATGCTCTCAATTTGGACAACTCTGAAGTTGTGTTGTCTAGTGAAGAGTTAGCTCAGTACCAAACGCCTAAATTTTAGGCTGGTCCAAATCCAATGCAGTTGCAGACGACAAAATAAATGCGAGTCAGAAATTGAATTTTGTCTTGGGAAGGGAAGAAAACATTGTTGAAAAAGGAGAAAATGCTGGTTACCAGCATTTTCTCCTTTTCCAACAGTGTTTTCAAAAGGCTTCTTTCTCTGAGTGATTAAAAGTAGGGATCGTGTGGTAAAGGGTTAAATGAGCATGGTGTTTATTAAGGAAGTAGGAGAATGTGCAATATTATCACTCATGTTTGGGTTTACATCAAGAGTAGTACTCTGGCTCTCTGATTGGCTGTGTAGATTAGTTCAGCCAATAGTATTAGAAAGTTAGCTTTGAAATTCAGGTTTAGAATGTTGCTGCAGATAAATGAGAGAGTCAGTCCTGTGTCACATGGAAAAATTTTGTTTTAGATACTTTTTTTTGTCATTTGCTAAATTATGTGTTTTTATTTAACTCTTTACCACACAATCCCGACTTTAACAACCCTAAGGAAGAAGCCGTTGGAAAAAATCTTGGGAAAAGGAGAAAATGCTGGTAACCAGCATTTTCTCGTTTCCCTGAAATGTTTTCTACCCTTTCTGATACAAAAAATAACATTTCTGTCACATTTCATTTGTTGTCTGCAAAAGCTTTCAATTTGGACCAGACCTCTTGGTAAAGAGTTAAAAAACATCCAGTTGCAAAAAGTTTATGACCATGTAAATAATCATGACCATGAAAGAAATTGTTTGTCACTAGCAAAAATCTGTGTTAATTCTTTACCACACAATTCTGATTTTTAACGACCCTGAGGAAGAAGCCCTCTGAAAACACTGTAGGAAAAGAAAAAAATGCTGGTAACAAGCATTTTCTCCTTTTCCACAATGTTTTCTACCCTTCCCGAAATAAATTTCAACTTTTCAGTCATTTAGTTTGTTGTCTGCAAATGCTTTCAATCTGGACGAGTCTTAATATTTGTTGTTTGGTCAAGAGTTAAACATAAACAGTTAATACAAATTCAGGTTTAATACATGGAAATGTATAGAAACACGGTTTTGCTGGTTGCATGTAATTTTTCCTGGTGCTAGAATGTTTTCAAAAGTAATCTGCTGCTAGACGAAACAAGTTGTCTGTTTGAGATAATGTGGTAATAAAAGTTTAACCAATTACCGTAAACCAGGAAATAATTTTGCGCTACTTTAAGTTAGCCGAGTACGCAGATGATTTGACTTTGTGAACTTTAATTGTCGCAAAATTGGGTGTTGCTATGAAATCGTGAACATTTCTAGCTTGAGTATGAAAAAAATTAACATTTATAGAATTCTCATACACTTTACTAACCTTTAAAACAACAGGACAGAAACAAACAAACAGCAATAGAACTTGTTATCAGCGTATATATACAGAGATGTGTTTGATTTTTTACCATTTTTACCACGTAGAGAAAGTCAAGTTTGATTTGTACAACAGTTTAGTTTACTTTTTAAATACCTGAATAGATCCAACCACTTTTTATTAGATCTTTATGAGATTGAATTTTGTTAAATACATTAATAATATACAAGAACAAATTTCTGAGGCATACAACTGGGGATTATCGGTAAATTAATTGAACACCCGTTTACCTATTTTGTTGCCAGAGGCCTATACTAGAAGACGTTTTAACATATTCACGGAAGCTATTTAATATTCACAAGTTTCACAACCCTCTGTGAATCGCAAATGATTATCTTCGCAAAAATATCCACAGACAGAAAAACATGAATGATTATCTTCGCAAAAATGTCCGCCAACGGAAAAACGCAAAGTATTCTTGCCATGAACATTTCTCGGTTTACAGTACCCTGTATGGAATTTTGGACAGTCCCAATTTTAAAGGCTTATGGAGAAATACCCAACATGTTCTATGGAAATAAGTCCTGGATATGAAGAAAGATACTTGTAACTGTGACAATGGAAAAATGAATCGTTTTATTTTGGGCATTTTCTGTTTAATGTCATAATGATAGCCACATTGATGTTTTCAACAGAATCATGAACTTTACTCGATGTTTCTTATTGCAAGACATTTATGAAATCAGCGTAGATCTTGTTCTTTCATTTTTGGCTCTACTTGTTAAAGACCAGAAGAGCCTGTAACTTGACTTTCAGAGGACTTCCTATAAGAATTACTTTTTATGAGCGAGGTCTTACTGGTAGATTCCTTAAAAGTTTAGAGTGAAAAAATATTTATCAAAAATAACTTTTTGATGAAATAATTACATGAATTTAATAATTTCAGTATTTCAGACGTCTCCTGATTGGACAGTGTAGATCCAAGATCAGCACTCTGGTGTGGATCTACTATGTTACAAAAGGTCCATGAGTCATGCTTAGCAACTTAAGGGTTAAAAACATCATGGGAAAAGGAGAAAATGCTGGTAACCAGCAGTTTCACCTTTTCCCTTAATGTTTTCAGAACGTCAAAAAACAAATTTACCGTAGATTTGGAGTTGCATTTATTCAGTCATCTGCAAATGTTTTCAATTTGGTCAAGTCTCAGATTTTGTTATCTGGTAATGGGTTGAAGTGTAAAATATTCATCTTTTTTGTATGTTGTATTATCTTTTTTTTTTTGATACATGGTGAATAAAATTTTTGAAAAAAAATCATTTTCCATAGACTTGTTTATCATTTATAGGCCCTATGGTACATAAGTTCTTGCACTATAATTACATGTACAATCAGGACACTTCTTCAGAAGACTTTTGTCTGTCTTGAAATAGTCTGCTTTTAAAAACACTGTGGCAAAAGGAGAATTTGCTCTTAACATGCAGTTTTTAGCTCCACTAGCTGTAAGCAAGCAGAGTTTATGTCATGGCGCAATTTCCATCATCTGTCTGTCCGTCTGTTAGTCTTTTCTTTTTTATGCAATAAAGTCTTCATTTGTGGTTGGATTTTTGTGAAACTTCCACAGTTTGTTTATCTTATCAGTAGCTTGAACCTTACTGATTTTGAAAAAAATCTGACAATCAGTGTGGGAAAAGTAGCCATTTAAATGTTCAAATTTCAATTTCTTGTTTATGCAATAAAGTCTTCATTTGTGGTTGGATTTTCATGAAACTTGCACAGTTGCTTCATGTTATCAAAGCTTAAAGTTTAAAATTTCAATTTCTTGTTCACGCAATAAAGTTTGCATTTGTAATCGGATTTTCATGAAACTTGCACAGTTGCTTTGTATCATAACAGCTTTAACACTATTGATTTTGAGAAAAAATCAATCAGTGTGGAAAAAGTAGCCAATTAAATTTTAAAATTTAAAATTCTTGTTTACGTGATAACATCGGCATTTGTGGTTGAATTTTCATGAAACTTGAACAGTTGCTTTATATTGGGGAAAAAAATTTACAATCAATATGTGAAAAGGAGCCATTTAAAGTTGAAAATTTTCATTCTTGTTTACGCAATTAAGTGGCATTTTTTATTAAATTCTTTTGAAACTTGCAAAGATTACATGTATAATCAAGGGATTGAATTCTATTAAGAATGAAGAAAATCTAACAGTCAATTTAGGAAAAGCAGCCATTTGATGACTTAGTATTGTTTACTCAACACAGTCCACATTATTAGTCACATTTCTTTGAAACTTGCAGGGATTGTTTAAAACAGTGAATACTGAAGTTCTATCAAATCTGGCTGGATTCCAAACAATTGGTTTTGAGCAATTGTACTTCAGTTTTTCTTTGCTATTTGTTCAATTCACCATGCCTACTTGTACTGTCTTAGTGGGTTCAAGCCCAGTTGCAACAACTCCTCCCCCCATTTTTTTGTGTTTGCTTTTTGACTAGCGAAGCTAGTCTATAGGCATCAAGATTGACCTAGATTCAAAGCCCCACAGTTGCCAAATACTGCCACACAGAAAATACTTCTTTCTGTTAGAAATCTTAATTCTGTTATACATGACAATTTAGACATAAACCACCAAATCTCTACCTCTCCGATTTGAACATGTTGTCTTACAAAGTAATAAACTGAACAATATGTCATTTATAAGGTACAAGATCTTTGCTTATATGTAAATTGAGTGACCTATGCAAAGCAGAGAATCACTTATTCCTACACAACTGTAACATTATGAATGAATCTATTAATAGATACACCTAGGTTAACTTGTAGCAAATCCCAGCTATATCAACCTCCACTGGACAGGGAACCCTTGTCATTCATTCAGTCATTCATTATTTAGATCATTGTGCACAGCTGAACTATTATGTTAAACTATTATTCTATTAACCTTTTACCAAACAATCCCAAGTTTTAACGATACTGGGGAAGGGTCCCTTTGTAAACATTGTGGGAAAAGGAGAAAATGCTGGTAACCATCATTTTTTCCTTTTCCCACATTGTTTTCTGCCTTTCTGGAATCATGTTTCATCAGTTCAGCCACATTTAATTCATGGTCTGCAACAGCTTTGAACTTGGACGGATGTAAAATTTTTCGTTTTGTAAGGAGAGTTAAATAGTTAACTACATCTTATGCTATTAGATATTGATTGCATGGTGTTTAACGCCGTTTTCAACATTATTTCAGTGATATTGCGGCGGCCAAAACACCTGTCCATGCTTTCCTCGAGTTTCTTTTACCAGCACTACCGCGACTCAATCACCTTTTGCAGACAGTGTGTGCAGTCTGATCTTGAATCTACATTGTCCGATAAGAGAATATATTTTCTCCAAAGTGTATCTGTGAAATAGCAGTAGCAATATTCAGGTGTTTACCATCAGCTTGAAAGTTTCATTTAACATTTTTTAGCAGGTTAAGGGTTAAACTCAAACTGGATTATAGTCAACCAATAGCACACATAGCCTCGGCAGTTCAGTCGGTAGCATACAGTACTTGAGGACAGGAGGTCGCTGGTTTGATCCTCCACAAATTTCTTTCCAAGGATTGATGATAGTCAATGCGACAGGATTCATTTCTCGCTCACGTTTCGACGATGGTTATGTGGGAAAGGAGCCAGTGGCTTGGAATGAATATTGTGCGGGGTACTGGTAAAAGAAACTCCAGGAAAGCATGGATATGTGCACTGGCCCCCGCTACATAACTGAAATAATGTTGAAAACAGGGTTAATAAACACCATACAATCAATCAATCAATCAACCAAATTTGCTAGTCTGTCAGTACTTTCAGTACTTTGATTTTTCCTATTTTTGCATCATGATTTCATGACACATGCTAGAAAAAAAAGCAAAATGATGCCAGTTGAGCGATTCAGGTCCTCAAGGGCCTGTAGTTTCCTTTGGCCCGAATGTTTTCAATAGTACAGTATTTTTGTGTAAAAACCTTTATTTCGATTTTCAGTGTTTTGCAAAGTTGTTTTTGAAGCTGCCTGAAAGATAGCAATTAAATGTGGAGTGTCTCATTTCTATCTGAAAAAAAAAAGGAGTCCTGTGTGGCTCGGTGGTTAAGTGTAGATCTCAGGACCTGGAGGCACAGGGTTCGAGCCTCACTGGATCCATTGGGTTTTCATGGGTGTGTCCTTGGGCAAGACACTTTAGAGCCTTGGCCTAGTACTGATGAAACCCAGGAAATACGTGTACATGAATATGTGAGCTGTCACAGTGATATGACTGACATAATATTGAAAGCAGCATAAAACACCATTCAATCAATGAATCTGTAAAAAGTATACAAAAAATGTGTTAATTTTTTACCAAAGACAAAATTTTGGAACAGACCAAACTGAAAGCATCTGCAGAAGACAAATTTATTTTATAGCGCAAATAATGATTTCTGTCTTTGATAGGGCAGGAAACATTGTGGAAAAAAGGAGAAAATACTGGTCACAAGCCTTAACGCATCTCCGTGATGTATGATACCAAACGACAAAATTTTACACATGTCCAAATTGAAAGCATTTGCAGATGACAAATGTTGCTAAAATGGTGATTTCTGCCTTATTTAGGGTAGAAAACATTGTGGGAAAAGGAGAAAATGCTGGTTACCAGCATTTTCTCCTTTTCCCACAAAGTTTTCGAAAGGCTTCTTTCTAAGGGTCGTTAAAAGTCGGGTTTGTGTGGTAAAGGGTTAATTGTTAATAGCCACTTTTATTTAACAAGCAACTGAATAATGAAGTAGAATGGTCCTTCAGCACATAGAAAATTGACCAACAGCGAAAAGTTTAGGCCCAGGTCTGCCGGCGCGGACTGTGCAGGCTGACCTGGGTTGATCATTTTCGCAGATATATTGTTAAGGTCCCGTTGGTACGAAAGACAGACTAGTGTAGACCTATATCGGAGTTTGGTAGAGTGGGGGGTGATCCCTATCTGTCTTTCGGTAAGCCCCACGCAAGGTGGATAGAATTTGAAAACAACGCTTGGAAAAACACAGACAGCTTTTATTACATGAGTTGATAATTCACGAATTAGGTGAAATTAATATAACACCATTTAACATTGCAGATAGGCTGATCTAAAGCGTTCAGCGTCACAAGATGAGCTCCGTGCATTCTACTATGTAAAATTTCCCTCCTATCTGAAACGGTCAATTTACACATGGCGTATGCGTATTTCTATAGAGTCAAAGCAGAACGAAAAAACTCGTCAGAAAAGATAAAAGCTGTATCAAAAGGAAATTATTCAGTCCGGCTTCCATAAAAAAAAAACCCTACGGCTTGAGACTTCTCTCTATTTTCCAAAGTGCGACACAATTTAAAAGGATCTAAAATACTTTCTTACAATGTTTTGACAAACGAATAGCCATGACTTCTCTTTTCAGTTCTCAGAAATCGAATTTTTGACTACCAAAAACGCGCTGCTTATATAGCGACCCTGACCAAAAACTGGTAGAAACACGGTACATACCCCATTTTCTGGTAGCGACTACCGACGCTTGGTAGCCTGGCCACTACCCAAAACTGGTAGCTACCGACATGACTCTGGTCGAAATACCCGAAACTTGGTAGAAAGACCATCGGACCAAAATGCAAGATGGCGACGCTAAAAAACAGCAAGATAGGCTTGCCTTCCTCAAGTTTAAGTTAAATTACAAGTTAAACCAGACGAGCACACACACCTAACTGGAATTAAACTGATGCGATGGGTTTAAATCACAATCTGGAACGGTGACTCGGCATACACTCAAGCGTATCGGTCCCATAATGCAATTTAAACATGGCCGATCTGGTGTAACGTTTACAGTGAACAAACTTTTAAACTGCAACATCACTGGAATTACGTGCGCCTATTAGGCTAATAAGGAGCTAACTTGTGACAAAATAGACATCCTTAAACAAAATAGTGATTCGTAAAGGATTAAGGATAATAACAAGTGATTTTTGCGGAGACATGAGGCCGAGAAATAAGATTCAACAACTGACCCAAAAATAACTCATGCAGGCTATGCGGACACGGATAAGGACATGAAATGGCCTTTCACCGTTTGTTCTATATGCAGGCCGACTGGCTTTTCAATAATGTCTGTCTGCATATGCTATGAGTGGTGATTTGCCTCATGCATTCGCGAGAACAAACTCTTACAGGAAAAGACTGAAAGTATGTCACTATTTTAACGGTCCGACGAATCACCGAAATACCGAAATGCCACCGAAACACCAAAATACCCCTATTTTTTTTTCAAAATTAAGTTCAGATAACTGATATTAGTTTGCAGTATTTTTCTTTCATTCTTTTTTCTTTAACTGAAAATGCAGTCAATGAAAGTATCAATCATTAATGAGAAGAATGATGTTGTTAATATATTCATCATTAATTTACGTGGAGAACAATCACCGAAACACTCGCGTGTCTGGCCTGTTACACACCGAAATACCCGATCTTGATTACGCCAATGTAGACCCGAAGATTTATCAGTATCATATGATCACTTGAATTTATTATTTCTTTGAACGATAAACACACATACAAAATCATTTGCGGACGAAGCAGACCCAAATCAGAATGTAGGTCTCTGATCCATCGAAACGCACAAATAGCTCGGTTCTGTTCTGTTCTGTTAAAGTGATGCAATCGTAATTGAAGGCGTTCGGCTGATATGATCAAACTTATTTTGTGTAAGTTTGTCATTGTGATTTTTAAAATGGCATGGTTATTATTAATAATCTTATCGGTGGAATTATAATTGTCTTATCAATTTAAGCCTGGTAACGTGTTAACCACAGATTTAAAATGGCGGCCGGTTTTCCGATTTGGTGATTTTTAATTTCATCTATATCCAACATAAAAGTGAAAACTATTTTTGCCAGCTTAGTTATGGATAAAAATCAGACAAACCAACCTTGTGCACAAGCACAGCTGCTGTAGTTAGATTGCGGATGTAGAAACCCTGAATCGACAAATTTTACTACGCCGGGCGGGTATTTCGGTGAACATTTACAGTACCGGTGGGATATTCCGGTGCACATTCTTCACGTCGGGCTTCAATGGCATGTTGTTATTTTGTCATTAGGTTTTAAACTAACACTCCTTCATCAGTATGATTACAATTTGTGTCAAACACCACAACTTCAATTGTTTGAAATTAAAAAAAAGGGGGGGTATTTCGGTGTTTCGGTGGCATTTCGGTATTTCGGTGATTCGTCGGACCCCTATTTTAACACTTTAAACTATCTTGCTAGTTGTCAAGCATCAAAGTTTTGCGAATACCAAAGATCCAGATCAGACTGCACATTATGTGCAGGCTGATCAGCATCCATCCTTTCCGCCTTCAATTTTACTGCACAAATAGTACACTATCGACTAGTGGAAGTAGACAATAAAAATGCTCTATCTACATCTGTATTTCCTACCAACAAGATAGGGCTAAACTTAAAAATTAACTTAAAATGCCTTACTGCAGCAGTTCTACTTATTTACGCTAGATGTCAGTTCATAGTCCAGAGCCGGGGCGTTATGTGCAATATCAAGCCTCCTTTTCACATAGTATGGCTCATTTTGTTGTGTGTGGTAAAGGGTCAAAGCTTAAATCATACTGATTACCCATATCTATCAATAATGTTTTAACCCTTTACCACACAGTCCCCAGTCTTAACATTATTTCATTTCGTCTCACACACCCACTATGGGAGAAAAGATTTGGCAACACAGTTGGCCAAGGAGGTTTATGTTTGTCTCGGGCAATTCATCTTAACACAAACAACATGTGGGCAAGTTTTGTTTAGCTTGACGTGATGTTTTGCCTTGAAGAAACGCCAAAAGTAACAGGCAAATGATTTCATTTCAATACTTTTAATTCTGTTAAATAACCATGAACAATGTTCTATGAGAAGCATTTATTCCTTCCTAACAATCAAACTCCCTACCCCGAAAGGAAAATTTGTGGGACGATGCCTGCGTCTGAATGCCAGTAACAGGGACGTCGAGATATACGACGTCTGCCATCACTGCTATCCAAATGGAAATGAGACTCATCGGAAAAAAGAATATCTGTCCAGTTGTGTCTCCTAAATCGATAATGCAACACACTAAACGAGCTGCACGGTGGTTCTGACATAACACAGGACGTATAGCACGGCATCTCGAGCTGTTCTTTGCTCTTAGCGTCGATTTTATAACAGTTTGTCCACTGATTGGCCGTAGACAAGAAAAGCTGTGGACAGTGAAAACAGCAGTCTGAAAGCTGTTGCTGTAGTGCTGCGGGCAAGTATGAATGTCTTGACGTCCTGACGTCACATGGGGTCGTCCTGACCGCGAGTAGTCTGAAACACCTCATATGTGTCAGTGCACCTATGCATGTGTTTCCTGGCTTTCTCACACCATTACTGACGCAACTTTCTTTCCAAATCACCAACTACTTTTCTCACATGCATCAGTCTTACTTGAAACCAAAATTTTAGACTTGTCTTCATTTCTAAGTTTTTGTAGACAACAACACAAATGTGGCTCAACTGGGATTTTTTCATGGAGAGGTTGGAGAGTATTACTTATTTTTAAAAGCATATTTTCTCAGGATTGGTAAAGTTGGGATTGTTTGGTAAAGGATTGAAAAGCTCAAATTATCCCCTAGGGGTCCTGCATGGCCCAGGGTAGGACTTGCAACCTTGAGGCCCCGGGTTCGAGACTTACTGGATTCACTGGGTTTTCAATGGGAGTGTCCTTACGCAAGACACGTCAGAGCCCTAGCTTAGTATTGGTGAAACCTTGGATATACATGTATATGAATAAGCAAGCTGTCATCATGATACAACTGAAATAATGTTGAAAGCAGCTTTAAATGCAATCAAATTATCTCCCTTTTTCATATAGTAGAATCAGTAGAGTTAGCTCCCTTCATTCACTTCAAAATCATTTTGCTTGTATAGGAGTCTAGGCATTTTAACAGCTTAGGTCATATCATGGTAGTCAGTGCACCTATTCATATGTTTCTGGCCTTCTCACACCAGTGCTGACACAAATTCCTTTCCAAGGCACTGACTACTTTTCTCACATGCAAGAGGGGAGAGGTAAAAATATGGCCAGAAAAGTTTGCCTCAGCCAGGTATCAAACCCACAACCATCAAGTCACGAGTCAGATATGCTAACCACTAAGCTACCCAGCCGAGCAAATTATTTTTTAGAGCTATGATGTTACATTGAGTTCTGTTATGATGTCCATCAAACATCTTGCAGACTTTTCAACTTTGGTCTTTGTACGGATGAAAAATGATGTGCAAAGGGAGATAATGCTGATTGGTAGCATTTTATTTCTCCTTAAACCACAGTGTTTTCAAAACTGTTCTTCCTTAGTCCAATCAACCCTTTAACAATGTGGGGTTTAATTCTTTACGAAATAACCATGTTTTAACCACCCTTGCGAATTAGGCCTTTGAAAACATTGTGGGAAAAGGCTGGTTTTTAAGCTTTTTATTTTCTTTTCCCCACAATGTTTTTCCATACTTTCCTTGGCAAATTCCATAATTTTAGCTGTATTTTTCCACAAGTGCTTTCAATTTGAACCAGTCTAAAATTTGTTTTTTTGGTGAGGAGCTAAACGACCCTCTGTAAGAAGCCTTTAGAAAACATCATGGAAATAGGAGAAAAAGCTTATAGCCAGCATTTTGTCTTTTCCCCCAATGTTTCTGGTCTTATCAGAGAACTTAAATTTGTTATCTGCAGATATTTTGATTTGAGAGGGTATTAAATTTTTTGTGTGGGAAAGGGATAAAAGTTTTGTGTGTGTCTGTGGAAATGACTTCCTTCTTTAAAGGACAAAATTTTTGGTTTCTTTTCCCTCCATGTTTTCAAAACTTCTTTTCTCTGGGTCGTTCAAACAAGGTTTTTTGTGTCCTTTAAGCATTCCAAACAATCCAGATTTTCAAGGACCCAAATAGAGAAGCCTTATGAAAACATTGTGGGAAAAGGAAAAATGCTGGTAACCAGCATTTACTCTTTTGCCAACTATGTTTTCTGTGATAATAAACACTAAGTCCGAATTGAAAGCATTTGGAAACAACAAATATGGCTCATGGTAAATAAAGAAATGCTGGTTGTGGAGAAATACATTTGGAGGCATTTTGTCTAGTCTGCCTTATTAGTATCAGGTAAGTTGAAGAATCAAAGTCTAAATTGAAACACTGTTTATTCATATTATTGAAAATACAATAACAAGAGGTTGTTCGCCATCATTACCTGCAAAAGAGATAATTAATGCCCAGCCCTTGCCACGAGGAGGCCACCTCTGTAAGGGCCAAATTTTGGGTTATCAAATGTCCATTACAAATTGTCATAAAACCCATTTTTTTTTACTTTAAACATTCCATACCAAATAAACGATCAGATACCTGATACTTATTGCAACACCAGCAACAACATATAAACAAACCTAGCTGATATGTTTACAATTAGTTTTTGGTACCAATGATCTTGTGATGGTAAAAAAAAAGACACGAAAATAAGTAAACAAAAGCAATAACAGTCATCTAAATCAGTAACAAAATAAAACAGATTTAGTTTACTGCTAAAAGTGACAGAGTGGGTAGAATTCCCATCCATGACCACAATGCAATTCTCACCAAAACACTTTTGTAGAAACACTAATTTCTACAAAGATGTACATTAAATGTATTTAGAAAAATTGGCCTCCTTCCTCCCCTTCAGCCAACCATCACCACCTTCAAATCTGAGCTCCTGATTTTAGTTACACTAAGACTATCCTGCAAACAGACGTATAATCAGTATAATATATTCATGTTTCTAAATATATTGTAATACATGTACAGAAATTATCTGGTAGTTAAACATCTAGTGAATACTGATAATCACTTATAGCTATGACAAATTACAACTTGTAGATAATCACGAAAGGGACAGTACTGTTCATAACTAACCAAAAAAAAAAAAAAAAAACTGAAAAGTGCATGTAATATACAATCTTTATAAACTCAGTTGTAAATGATTTTCAACAAAACAGTAAAGAGTATATTAAAAAACAAAAACAAAACTGTTTTATTAATAAACACCTTACTTGAGTGAGTTAGGTAAGGTAAACCTTCCATAATTTAAAAAAAAAATTGTATTTTTATCTGACTGTATTTGTACCAATGATCTTGTGATGAAAAAAAAAAAAGATACCTAATTTCATAAAAATTCTATGTAAACATCGTATCCATATCAACAAAAACAAAAAAAAAAAAAACCGTATTTTAATAATAACAATCACTTACAAAAAGTATGGGTACCCATAACTGAAGTAATAGATATCAAAACATAAATCCCTTTGATAAATGTAGGGAAAGTAAACAAGATAGCATTCCATCACCTTATCAACAAGTAAAACAAACATCTTAACGTCTTATAACAACAATAAAAATATTGCTATATCTAGGTGCCTAGAATAAAGACATTTAAAGTTAAAAAAAAAATTCAAATATCAAAACATATCTATAACTATCCTGTAAGTACATGGACTTAATTGCTTACAAAGCAAAGCAGAAATAGGGGCATATTGAATATAGGAAAAAAACTTAACCAATCCTATCTTATAAGCACTTCAATGGTACCAATGATCTTGTGATGGTAAAAAAAAAGGACACATAATGTCATAAAAATAAGTAAACAAAAGCAATAACAGCCATCTAAATCAGTAACAACATACAACAGATTTAGTTTACTGCTAAAAGATACAGAGTGGGTAGAATTCCCATCCCTGACCACAACACAATTCTCACCAAAACACTTTTGTAGACTTCCTAACTTTTACAAACATGTACATTAAATGTATTTAGAAAAATTGGCCTCCTTCCTCCCATTCAGCCAACCATCACCACCTTCAAATCTGAGCTCCTGATTTTAGTGTACACTAAGACCATCCTGCAAACGGACATATAATCAGTATATACATGCTTCTAAATAATTTGTAATGGAACACATGTACAGAAATTATGTGGTACTTAAACATCTAGAGAATACCGGTAATCACTTATAGCTATGACAAATAACAGGTAATCACTTATAGCTATGACAAATAACATCTTGTAGATAATCACTACAGGAACAGAACTGTCCATAACTAACCAAAAAACGACAACAACAACTGAAAAGTGCATGTAATATACAATCTTTACAAACTCAGTTGTAAATGAATTTTAACAGTACAGTTGAGAGTACATTAAAAAACAAACAAAACTGTTTTATTAATAAACACCTTACTTAAGTGAGTTAAGTAAGGTAAACCTTCCAAGTTAAAAAAGAAAATGTATTTTATTTATAACAATATTGGTACCAATGATCTTGTGATGAAAAAAAAAATATATACCTAGTGTCATCAAAATTCTATGAAAACATCATATCTATATTTAAAACAAAAAAACATATTTTAATAATAACAATCAGTTACAAAAAGTATGAGTACCCATAACTTAGGTAATAGATATCAAAACATAAATCCTTCTGATCAACAAGTAAACTTATCAACAAGTAAAACAAACATCTTAAAACAACAACAAAAATATAGCTATACCTAGGCGCCTAGAATAAAGACATTTAAAGTAAAAAAAAATTGAAATATCAAAACATATCTATAACTATCCTATAAGTACATGTACTTAACTGCTTACAAAGCAAAGCAAAAATAGGGGTATATTGAACACATGAAAAAAAAACTTGCTCAATCCTATCTTATAAACACTTCAATAAATCAGTGCAATACTGTTCTAAGTGCCTGTACATTGTATAGGCACTTAGAATAGTATTGCACAAAATCATCCTTCTAGATGGCTTGTAATCCAGCTGGATACCTCACACACTGCCTGTAGTCCTGATTTGCAGCATCTGAAAGGAAAATAAAGTCTTGTTTAAGCAAAATTTCTCCCTTCCCCATGATGTTTCCGAGTCTTCTCTAGATTCATAAAAAAAACTTGACCATTTGGTATTAAAACTGTGATAGATTTCTACACATGTATTTTGAAAGGATTTTTCCAAGTTTATGTGTATATATGATCCCTGATCTGCTGCAAATTTGGAAAATGTTTCCAGAGGTAATAGTTTACTCTTTATCAAACGACGATTTTACAGCTGTGCAGATTGAAAGCACTGGCAGGTGAAATGTAACTCAAAATCTGTATTTTCCGTTTTGAGGTATAGAAAACATTGTGGGAAAAGTAGAAAATACTAGTTACCACCATTTTCACCTTTTGCCACAATGTTTTCAAAAGCCTACTTCCTTAGGGTCGTTAAAACTCTAAATTGTGTGGGAAAGGATTAACCCCTATATCAAATGATACCATGTTTTTTAACAACCTTGAGGAAGAAAGCTTTTGGAAACATTGCTTTTAAAAGGGGAAAATGCTAGTAACCAGCATCTTCTCCTTTTGCCTCATTTTTTTCCACCCATTTAATAACAAAACCCATTATTTGTGCCATTTTTGTCATCTGCAAAAGCTTCAATTTTGACATGTCTAAAATGTTGTCTGGTAAAGTGTTACTAGTACTTACCCTCTTGGCTGTTGGATATTGCAGTTATCTGGTCATCTAGAGACGGTTGGGCATCGTCTCCTTATATGGAACAAGTTCCGTCTTCTTCTGGATGTCGTCTCTCGGAATCATCTATCTTCATATCATCTGCTGAAAATAGAATAAAAAAAAAAAGATAAACTTGCTGAACTCTTTACCACACAATCCCGACTTTACTGCACAATACCGACGCTGAGGGAGGAGTCTTTTGAAAAAATTGTAGGAAAAGGAGAAAATGCCCGGTAACCAGCATTTTCTCCTTTTTTCCCCACAATATTTTCTACTTTTGAAAGATGCATTTCATGTTTTAAGTAAAAGTGGGAAAAGGGGAAAATGCTAGTAACCAGCATCTTCTCCTTTTGCCTCATTGTTTTCTACCCATTTAATAACAAAACCCATTATCTGTGCCATTTTTGTCATCTGCAAAAGCTTCAATTTGGACATGTCTAAAATATTGTCTGGTAAAGTGTTACTAGTACTTACCCCCTTGGCTGTTGGATGTTGCAGTTATCTGGTCATCTAGAGACGGTTGGGCATCGTCTCTTAACAGGGAACAAGTTCCGTCTTCTTCTGGATGTCGTCTCTCGGAATCATCTATCTCCATATGATCTGCTGAAAATAGAATAAACAAGAGGGCCATGATGGCCCTGGATCGCTCACCTGAGTCAATAGGCGAAATTTCAGTTTCAGAGAAGAACTTTTAAGGATTTCTTCATGGCCGTAAAGTACAAGTAGCCCCCATTCACCAGAGCCATGTTTCTTGACGGATCATAATTTCGCAAACAATTTTTGAAAAGGGTCACCCAAGGAACATCTCTGTGAAATTATTTCAAAATCTGACCAGCCGTTTTAGAGAAGAAGAATTTTTAAGAATTTCTTCATTTCAGTATATTATAGTGCAAGAAGCCCCCAGTCACTAGAGCCATGTTTTTCAACAAATCAAAATTTCGCGAACACTTTCTGAAAAGGGTCACCCAAGGAACATTCCTGTGAAATTATTTCAAAATCTGACCAGCGGTTCCAGAGAAGATTTTTTAAGAATTTCTTCATGGCCGTATAGTGCAAGTAGCCCCATTCTCCAGAGCCATGTTTTTCGACAAATCAAAATTTCGCGAACAATTTTTGAAAAGGGTCACCCAAGGAACATTCCTGTGAAATTATTTCAAAATCTGACCAGCGGTTCCAAAGAAGAAGAATTCTTAAGAATTTCTTCATGGCCGTAAAGTACAAGTAGCCCCCATTCACCAGAGCCATGTTTCTTGACGGATCAAAATTTCGCGAACAAGTTTTGAAAAGGATCACCAAAGGAACATCTCTGTGAAATTATTTCAAAATCTGACCTGCCGTTTCTGAGAAGAAGAATTTTTAAGAATTTCTTCATTTCCGTATATTCTATGTGCAAGTAGCCCCCATTCACCAGAGCCATGTTTCTTGACGGATCAAAATTTTGCGAACACTTTTTGTAAAGGGTCACCCAAGGAACATCTCTGTGAAATTATTTTAAAATTTGACCAGCCGTTTCAGATAAGAAGAATTTTTAATTTCTTCATATCCATATAGTGCAAGTAGCCCCTATTCACCAGAGCCATGTTTTTCGACAGATCAAAATTTCGCGAACAGTTTTTGAAAAGGGTCACCCAAGGAACATTCCTGTGATATTATTTCAAAATCTGACCAGCGATTTCAGAGGAGAAGATTTTTAAAGAATTTCTTAGAAAATTCCATTTCGTTGCCATGGCAACCAGAGTTTTTGATGGAATCAAATTTTGTGGACAGTTTTTAAAGAGGACCTCCCAAGGAACATTCCTGCTAAGTTTGGTCCAAATTGGCCCAGTGGTTTAGGAGGAGATGATGTTTAAAGAATTGTTGACGACGCACGATGAATGACGCAGGACGCGCGACGCACGACGGACGACGGACACCGGGTGATCCTAAAAGCTCCCCTTGAGCACGTTGTGCTCAGGTAAGCTAAAAAAAAGATAAACTTGCTGAACTCTTTACCACACAATCCCGACTTTATTGCACAATACCGAGCTGAGGGAGGAGTCTTTTGAAAAAATTGTAGGAAAAGGAGAAAATGCTGGTAACCAGCATTTTCTCCTTTTTTTCCCCACAATATTTTCTACTTTTGAAAGATGCATTTCATGTTTTAAGTAACATTCAATATGTTGTCTACCAATGGTATGAATTTGGTCGAGTCCAAAATTTTGTCATTTGGTAAAGAGTTAACTCTATATCATATGACAATTTTTCGACTCTTCTAAACTAAAATTATTTGCAGGCGACAAGTTAACCTTTAAAGCATCTTTCAATACTATAGCTGCCTTTGTGACCAGTGTAGATCAAGCTCAGACTGCATAAAACATGCATTTTGATCTTTGACCTACACTGTCCACTTTGCTGATTCAGTGCAGACAAAAGGCAGCCACAAAAATGCAATTATCTTGGTCGTATTGTAGGATGAAAGGGTCCAATGGGTTTATTCGACACTAGAACGGTTAAAACTTGAATGTCGAGATTTGTAGAGGAAGGGATAGAAAACATCGTGAGAAAAGGAGAAAGTACTGGTTACCTGCATATTCTCCTTGTACCACAATGTTCTCAAAAGCCATCATCCTCAAGTTTGTTGAAACATAGGATTGTGTGGTAAAGGGTGAAATGGGTGTTTTAGTAGCTTGAGTAGTTAATGCTTTCCAAAACGGCAAATATTAGGACCCTCTAAAGCATTTGCCGACAACAATTTTTAAAAATTGATACAAATGAGAAGTTTTCTGATACGGTAGAAGACATTGTGCAAGGTGGAGAAAATGCTGGTAACCAGCATTTTCTCCTTTTTGCACAATGTTTTCTACCCTTTCCAAGACAAATTTGTAATTTGAGCCATTTTTGATTTGTCATCTACTAATTAATGCTTTCATTTGATCATGTCCAAAGTTTTGTCGCTTGGTAAAGAGTTAGTGGTGGGATTTGTCTTTGCAGGGATAGAACACATTGCAGGAAAAGGGAAAAAATGCTGTTTACCACAAATAAAGGTTTGTTTATTAAAGAGATACTCATAAAAAAGTTACTTATCTTTCCATTGGGATATTCTACTACACATCAGGCATCACCATAGGTTCTCCATCCGTCTGTTAGTGGCTGCACTTCTTCTTGAACATCATCTAGGCTCTATACATCAACCTGGGTCTTCCATGCGTCTGTAAGAGGGTGCTCTTCTTGCTTCTTCCTGCACATCTTCTGGACTCTGTTCTTCAATGTCGGTCTTCCATCCGTCTGTTGGGGTCTGCTCTTCTTGCTTCTTCCTGCACATCTTCTGGGCTCTGTTCTTCAGTGTCGGTCTTCCATCCATCTGTTAGGGGCTGCTCTTCTCAGTTCCCCATGGAATTCTGTGTGGCTCAGTGGTGAAAGTGCAGGGTATATACTCCAGAGGTCCGGATTCGATCTTCAATCAAAACTCTTGGGTATTTGTGGAGTGTCCTCGGGCAAGACTCTTCAGAGTCCTAGTACTGGTGAAACCCAGGACACACATGAATAAGTGAGGTTTTACTATTATATGACTTGAAATAATGATAAACGACACATAAACTATACAAAGAAGCTAGCTTCTTCCTGAGTGTGATGTAATATAACTGAACATAAATCCACATCACAGTCATCCATGTGCTGCAATGACTTTGCAACTGTACGTAAACAGCACTGTTTCAGGACGACTCAAAGATGGGATTCATGATATAACTGAACATAAAACTTGGTTCAATCCAAGCCCTGGTCATACTGATGTACGTACCTGCCATTGTGTGGGATTCATGATATGACTGAACATAAAAACTTGGTTCAATCCAAGCCCTGATCGTACTGATGTACCTGCCACTGTATGGGATTCATGATATAACTGAACCTAAAAGATGGGATTCATGATATACCTGAACATAAAACTTAGCACAATCCATGCAATGGTCAAACTGTTGCAACTGCCACTGTATGGAATTCATGATATAACTGAATATAAAACTTGGTTCAACCCGTGCCATGGTCGTACTGATGTACCTGCCACTGTGTAAATAGGATTGTTGGATAAAGGGTTAAAGACACATAATATAACTGAATATGTAACTTGTTTCAATAGAGGCTGAGGCAATGCCGATGTAAAAGGTAATACTTGGTTCAATCCATGCCACAGTCATACTTAGGTGAAAATACTATATAAACTTGGTTCAATCCATCCTGTGGGCACATGCTATAACTGAACACACTGCTTGGTTCAATCCATGCTGTGGTTTTCAAGGTGATTTTACTGTAATAACCAGGTGGGGATATCCATCCGATATTTATGCATGTACATAGCAAGATGTCTCCAAAATCTGAAGTAGACAGTCATCAGCAGTAGTAATGGGATGACGATCAGGAAAGATTGATTATTATTACTAATAAGTGATAAAGATCTAAAGCATACGGTATGGAACAGGTGTGGTGGTTCACCTTTTCCCTACACCATGCATGTTTCGACCACCAGACTCTGCAAGAACAAAGAAAACTTAGGAAGTAACATAGTTATGGTCAAATTTTAAAGACATTCATAAAATAAGCATTGGCAGACCATAACTTTGCTCAAACATTGTCAGGAAAGGAGCAGGTGACCATTATTTTCTCCTTTCTCTGTGATGTTCTTCAGGGTTACAAACACACAGAAATTTTTGGTGAACGGTTCTCTGAATACATAACTTGGTTCAATACATGCAACAGCTGTGTTCTGATCATAACAAAGCTACAGATCTCCAAATTATACAAGCTTACTTCATACATGAAACAGTAAGCATGGGGAACGAAACATAAATCAATCATCAAAATAGACTGAAGCCCCTACAGTGATAGGGGCAAGTGTCAAAGAAAGGATCAATCTAAAGCAATGACCAACCTAAACTCATTTGAATGAATCTTGCTGCAGTGACCATATCATCAATACTCTCCAAGAAACCATCGTATAACAGAAAAGTTCTGAAATTCCTCTCATTTTGGCTCACCTGAGCATGAAGCGCTCAAGGTGAGCTTTGGTGATTGTGCTGTGTCTGTTGTGTGTCATCCTTTGTCAACTTTTACCTTGTGTACACTCTAGAGGCCACATTTTAATTCCAATACTCTTAACACTTGGTCAGAACGTTTGTCTTGCTTATCTTAGACCAGTATGAAAATGGGTGATGTTGGGTCAAAAAAAGGGTCACTAGGACCTGGAACAAATATTAGAAAAAACCTCTGTATGCAATAGAAGCCATATTTTCAGTCAAATACTCTTGAAAGTTGGTCAGGGTGTTTGGATCTGATCATAACAAACCAACACGTCTCAAAATTATGCCAGTTGGCTTCATAAATGAAACAGTAAGCATGGGGAATGAAACATCTGTCGTCAAAATAAATTGAAACCCCTCTAGGCTGACACTCTGCAGCAACTATTGGATTGTCATTCCTTGACCAACACATTTAGTAAATTTTGGTAATCTACGTTCGTGGCTGTGCAATGGAAAGGAAACTTCAAAGACCTGTCACTAAGTCCCTGGTCTTATTAGTGACAGATCCCATCCATAACCTTCCTGTCGCCACTTTACCCTCAAGAACCACTAAAACAGAGGGTAACAACCCTATAGAGACAGGGGTGAATGTCACAGAAAAGATCAAGCTATAGCCATGACCGACATATGCCTAATGCACTACACATATAGACATGTACTATCTTCTCTCCTCCACCATCCATTACTTTAAATGATACCTAACCTCACCTTTGCATTCCTACACATTTATGCACAAAGTGCTCAAGGTCAGCTTTTGTGCAGCCTATCGTTCCTCTCAAACTTTTACCTTGTGAATGCTCTAGAGTCAGTCCAATACTCTTGATAATTGGTCAGAATGTTTGTCTTGATGTAACTGATATCTCAGACAGGTTTGGTAATTGGTGATGTCAAATCAAAAATTTGGTCATCAGGTCAAATCTTTGAAAAACCTTGTGTATGCTCTAGAAGACATATTTTGAGTTCAATACACATGAAAGTTGGTCAGAATGTTTGTCGTGATAATATCTCAGATACATAAAAAACCAGATGATGTCTGGTCAAAAACTATGTTACTGGGTCAAATCATTGAAAAACCTTGTGAACACTTAGAAGTCACATTCTTGGTCCAGTCCACATGAAAGTTTGTCAGAATGTTTGTCTTAACATATCTGATATCTCGAGTTTAAAATGGGTGACATTGGGTCAAGAAGCAGATTACTGGGTCAAATCTTAGAAAAACCTTGTGTACAGTCTAGAGGCCATATTTCCAGTCCAATTAATACTCATGAAACTTGGTCAGAATGTTTTTCTTGATATCTCGAATAAATATGAAAATGGGTGACATCTGGTCAAAATGTAGGTCACTGGGTCAAATCTTAGAAAAAGTCTGTGTACACTCTAGAGGCCACATTCAGTTGTCTTTGTTTCTGCTAACGACAGAACACTAGCACATGATTTATATTCAAGTTAACCAGACACTGACACCTTCAATAGCAGATAAGAAACTGAAGCTGTCCATAACTGAAGAAGCTTGGAAAGCATAACGTTTGCAAAACACTCTAATAGTACACCCAGTCACCGTACCTATCAGGCCGACGGCTACGGCGCCCACTGCGTGTGACTACCACTGTCTCAGACACAATAGAAGGTAGACAGACCTCGAGCTCACCTCCCTGACCAATGGAGAGAGAGTCCAAGCTTAGCTCAGCCTCTTCTCCATCAGCCACCCCAACACAACCCTCAGTCTGCAGGACCGGCATATCCAGTGTCAAAGTCAAAGAGGACAAAGATGAACAACTTAGCTCCAGAGAACTAATTTCTATCTCAACGTCTTCCTCAATCTCTGCATCACCATCACGAAGAATCTCCTCCTCCACATCATCCAACACCTCAGCATCAGCACCATGCAACATGGATAATGTAGAGCTGAAGGAAGAGACCATAACGTTCTCTTCCTCCATCTCTACATCCTGCACAACGGACCAAAAGGAGACAGAACCAAAATCTACAGACCTCAGCTCTTCCTCCCACTCCTCGTTGACAAAAGCAACCCTGTAAAACTCTTCGTTAATGCCACTCCACATCTCAGGTGATATGGATAAGGGACTGAGAGCCATACAGCTCTCATCCACCATCTCCACACCCTGCTCTGTAGGGAAAAGGGAGGAACAGCTTAATTCCAAAGAGCTAACCTCTTCCCCCAACTCCTCTACAGTATCCATCTCATCCCAGGTCAAAGAGTCTACAGAGGTACCCTCATCAGACACAGCATCCACTGAGGTGCCTTCATCCGCATCAAAGGAGAACTCGAGATAGTCTCCGTCATGCTCAAAGAAGACATTTGGGGAGGCTGTATCAGCCTCCACCAAAGTCTTCTTTGCCCATGACAGGAGGTCAGACGCATAACCAAGGGCAGAAAAAACCAAAGCCATTTTTTCACTTATCGTAGAGTTGAATTCTTCTGTATCTGGAAAGAGAAAAAAAGAAAAGAAAAAAATCAGGACTTGCATTAACCCTTTCCCGAACAATCCTGTGTTTTAACGACCTAAAGATTTTGAAAAAAATGCGGGAAAAGGGGAAAATTCTGGTAACAAGCATTTTCACCTTTTCCCACAATGTTTTTACCCTTTTATACACAAATTCCATCATTTGATTCACATCTACTTTGTTGTCTGCAAATGCTTTGAATTTGGACAAGACTAAAATTTTGTCTTCTGGTAAAGAGTTAACCCTCTTAGGGCTGAACCTATATTTACTTGCTTATGCTTAGAGTATAAAGATCAGACTAGACAAAATATGCAGTCTGATCTTGAATCTACACTGTTTGGTTTTTTTAATATAGATGTTCCAACAAAAAAAGCTTTGAAATAGCAACATATGCATCTAGAGTACTGACAGACTTTTCATTACATCCGAAATTCAACTGCACATTTTGAGCAGTCTGATCTTGATATTCCCCATCAAAAAAAGGCAACTTAAGCTGTCAAAGACACTTAATCCAATGATAATATGCGGTCTTATTTTTTGTCTTCATTTGTTTGTGTTTTACACTGTACAAACATTATTTCCATCATTGGGCCAATTCCTTAACACAGGCTGCTAAGCGCAACTATGTGGGCTTTTATGAAGAGTTAATATCCAAGATCAGACTGCACAGAGGTTTCACTTTGATCTTGGATCTACACTGTCCAATATGGTGTGATTTTTCCTACAAGCAAAATTTTTAAACCATAATCTATAGGTTTTCAATGTTGGCTGCAAATTTTAAGTTTAATTTACGTGTATTTAGCAGTTTATCTAAAGTCTTAAAAAAAAGACTGTTCATTTATTATTATAATATGTTGGCCCTAAACCTCAGTTTTGATCACCAACAAAGGGTAAATATATTAACAGTCACATCTTTATTATTCTTCCTTTCAAACAATCAATCAATCCCCCCCTTCAATTATTTTGTAAAATCTGGTTTCATGTCCCTTTAACCCTTCATCAGATGATCCCATGCTTTAATGACCTAAAAGCAGATGCTGTTTAAAAATATTGTTTGAAAAGTATAAAATGCTGGTAACCACATGATGTTTTCTACCCCATCAAAGTCAGAGCTACATTCAATGTCATTTGCAAATAGTTTCAGTTTGGTAGAGCCTGAAATTTTGTCATCTGGTAAAGAGTTAATGTTTGTTGGCTTTACATAGCTCTCTTGGTGTCAGTAAGGACAAGCCTAAAGTTATATTGTCCAAGTATAAAAAAAGAAGCAGTCCTATTTGGGAAACAAATACCAAATCAGAGCAACCTGGTCCCATGTGAGCATACAAGACTAAGTCATCATGTGGCTGCTTTTCCTAAACAGATACTTGGATTTTCTTTATTTTCTATATGGTTCATGTTGATAATACAAACAATCTGCAAGTTACGCTAGAGGCCCTTGAGGGCTTGAATCGCTCCACTGGCATGATTGTGCTGTTGTTTATAGCATACGCTATGAATCCATGTTGCAGAAAGGAAAAAAAAGCAAACACACAAAAAAATGGGGGTAAGGGTTGTTATAACTGGGCTTGAACCCACTAAGATAGCACAAGTAGGCATGGTGAATTGAACAAAATAGTGAAAAAAAAAAACCTGAAGTACAATTTCTCAAAACCAATTGTTTGGAATCCAGCCAAATTTGATACGGTTTCAGTACTCACTGTTTTAAACAATCCCTGCAAGTTTCAAAGAAATGTGACCAATAATGTGGACTGTGTTGAGTAGACAGAACTAAGTCACTGAATGGCTGCTTTTCCTAAACTGATTGCTAGATTTTCTTCATTATTTATAGAGTTCAATCACTTGATGGTACAAATAATCTTTGCAAGTTTCAAAAGATTGAATCAAAAATGTGACTTAATTGCGTAAACAAGAAATGTAAATTTTCAACTTTAAATGGCTTCTTTTCCCAAACCAATTTTCAAATGTTTTGTTTTTCTTTTTAAATCCAACGGGTTCAAGCTATTGATAATATAAAGCAACTATGCAAGTTTCATGAAAATTCAACCACAAATGCCGACATTATCGCATAAATTAGAATTGTAAATTTTCAAATTTAAATGGCTACTTTTCCCATACTAACTCTTGATTTTTTTTTCAAAATCAATAGGGTTCAAGCGGTTGATGATATAAAGCAACTATGCAAGTTTCATGAATATCCGACCACAAATATATACTTTATTGCATAAATAAGAAAAAGGAAATTTTGATCTTTAAATAGCTACTTTTCCCATACTGATTGTCAGATTTTTTTTCAAAATCAATAGAGTTCAAGCTATCAATGAGATAAACAAACTGTGTGAGCTTCATAAAAATCAGACCACAAATGCAGACTTCATCGCGTAAACAAGAAATTGAATTTTGAATTTTAAATGGCTACTTTTCCCTCACTGATTTTCAGATTTTTTTTTCAAAATCAATAGAGTTCAAGCTATTGATGAGATAAACAAACTGTGCAAGTTTCATGAAAATCCGACCACTAATGCAGACTTAATTGCGTAAACAAGAAATTGAAAATTTGAACTTTAAATGGCTACTTTTCCCACGCTGATTGTCAGATTTTTTTCAAAATCAATAGGCTTAAAGCTATTGATGAGATAAACAAACTGTGCAAGTTTCACGTAAATCTGACAACAAATGCAGACTTTATCGCGTAAACAAGAAACTGAAATTTTGAACTTTAAATGACTACTTTTCCCACACTGATTGTCAGATTTTTTTTTTCAAAATCAATAGGATTCAAGCTATTGATGAGATAAACAAACTGTGCAAGTTCCATGAAAATCCGACCAGACTTGATTCGCATAAACAAGAAAAACAGATGGACGGACAGACGGATGGACGACAGTCACCACGCCATGACATAAGCTCTGCTGGCTTACAGCCAGTAGAGCTAAAAAGACTGCATGATCGTATGGTGTTTAACCCTGTTTTCGACATTATTTCAGTTACATCGCAGTGGCCTGTACACCTTTCCATGCTTTCCTTACATTATTCTTTCCAAGCCACATGCTGCTTTCCCACATAACAATTGTCGAAACAATGATCTGAAGTGAGAGAGAAATTAATCCTGCCACAATGACTTTCATCAATTCTTGGATAGAAATTGGCAGAGCCTCCTATTCTCAAGTCCTGTACGCTACCGACTGAGCTACTGCTGCTCGGCAAGTTTCAAAGAATTAGATAAAAAATGCAAATTTTATCATGCAAACAAGAAATGTAAATTTTCAACTTAAAGAATTACTACTCTCTTATTACCATATTAAGTGTTTTTTCTGCGGGTATTTAATTTCTGCTATGTCTACAAGCAACTCAAGGCCGCAGAAATGAATTGTCCAGATTATAATGTCCAAGTTTTTCTTTGGACAATACAGCATCAAAAACAAGGACGTCTAGTTATAGAGTTATGTATAAAGAACACTAGTGTAGTCAATCCCGCTATATTCTGTATTGGAGTTCTACCTCATCTTAACAGCTCAGGTCATATCATGGCGGTCAGTGACCCACCCACGTATTTTCTGGATTTCTCACACCAGTGCTGACACAACTTTCTTTCAAAAACTACTGACTACTTTTCTCACAAGCATCAGACGTAAGAGGCGAAAAATCGCCGGAAAGAAAGTTTGCCTCGACCGGGTATCAAACTCGCAACCATCAGGTCACGAGTCAGATCTGCTAACCACTGAGCTACCCGGGCAGGCCTAATCCCTCTATAAAACAGTGTTATTCATTAAATTACATAGATCTTCAGAAAATGTTGATCAATACAGTTATGACTTCTTATTACTGATAAATGTCAGATTAAATCTTTTAATTACAATTTAACCCTTTAGCACACGATGCCGCCTTTTAACGACCCTGGGAATCCCAAGAAGCCTTTTGAAAACATTGTGGGAAAAGGAGAAAATGCTAGTAACCAGCATTTTCTGCCCCATTAAGGAAAAATGGCACCATTTGAGCCACATTGAAATTGTCATCTGCAAATGCTTTCAGTTTGGACAAGGCTAAAATTCTGTCGTCTGATAAAAGGTTAATATCTAATAAGTGGAAACTGATAAAATTTGTATTTATTCATGTATAGATTACAGACTATTTCAAAAGCATCCAACTAATTCCCTTAAATATTCTTTTACGAAACAAACATAGCCGTTTACTAACATAAAATGTATTTTAAAACTATCGATCTTAAATAGAGTTGTATTTTAAGACCAGGTGGGGCTATCCATCCGATATTTATGCATGTACATGGCAAGATGTCTCCAAAATCTGAAGTAGACAGTCATCAGCAGTAGTAATGGGATGACGATCAGGAAAGATTGATTAACTATTGTTTAATCATTGCTGATGCCAATCTTCGATTACAAATACCAAAAATTGATCATCAGCGTAAACCTAAATAACACCAAACTTAACCAAGAGAAGCCAAACTCATCCAAGGGAAGCAACTCTAACAACCAGATAACATGAAAATGGCTACTGACGCAGTCAAACAGCTCAAAAATAATTCCCATATAGGTGCAAAAACAAAATCTGAAGGGAGGAAGTATTTTGGCTTTCTTAATTTAAAACAAGAATATGTAGGAAGACATACTGAAATATGAGTAAGAATAAAGTCACTGCAATCAAACATTTTCAAAAAGCAGATTTAATGACAGTGTATGACAATTGTTTTAATTTTTCATTTTCAACAAACCCCGTTTGAAAATGTTGAGGAAAATAGAAGAAACTACTCGTTAGGCACATTTTCTCCTTTTCCAAGAAAGTTTTATACCTAATTTGTCCAAGTTAAACCCATAACCAATTCATATCTGTTATATGTTTTAGAAAAAATGAAGATTTTTCCCAAAGATGACATACAAGGGTTCCCTTATGTTTGATTCTACGTATAGTTCAATGTGGTCTCAAGGTCTATAAATATGGACTATTATGTTGCACTAAATTTCTTGGCGCTTGTTTTGGCTTTGAGCTACATGGGAAAATTTGATATCACACACACACGAAAGTCCAGTGAAGCTTCAAAATTTTCTTACACAGAACACCAAATACCAGCACCAGGTCAGTTACTACAACATAATATTCCTTTTATTGCCTAGATCCATCTACAAATTTCAAAAACAAAGGATTGCAATTAATGGCAGTTCTGTCCTAAAACCATTAAAATGTTAAAAAAAGAAAAACAAATGTACAAATACTGATTCAGTAGGTAACAACTTCATTTTTGACTAAATGGTGGATAGATGTCATTGTGCAACATTTTAACCGATCAAATCAAAACCGATCTCAACTTATACAACACGCGGATTACATCATCATACCATGTTGGAGCTCTCCAAAAGTGGTGAGTTTAAAAGGCAGACTGCCTCATAAATCGCTGTCTAAATCCAGTCTTTTCGCGAAATTGTTCTGAAACACAGTCTGTTTCGTCATGGTTGTATAAATAAACCGAAATAAAAAAAAACTGAAGTAGGTACGGTGGCAATGAGGTGACATATGCATTTTTTTTTTGTATTTATCTCGTTCCCACGAGATAATAATTTGTTTTCTCGAATTTTTTTTTTTTTTTTTTTTTTTTTTTTTTTTTTTTTTTATAAAAAATTATGCAAAAAAACAAAATTCGTTTTTCTCGATTTTTTCTCTAATAAAAATTATGCAAAAAACAAAATTCGTTTTCCCGAGTTTTTTTTTTTTTTTTTTTTTTATATAAACAATTTTGCAAAAAAAAAAAAAACAAAATTCGTTTTCTTGAGGTTTTAGATATATATATATAAAATTATGCAAAAACAAAAATCGTTTTCTCGAATTCTGAAACAATCGTAGATGCAAACTACCATTTTGAATGAAACTGAAGAACATGGACTCCGTATAAAAATAGGAATTAGTAGGAGGAATCTGATTGGATGATTATGTCGTGAGCACGACTTATTATCTCATGCAAATGACATAATGGATGTCTTGGATTGGCTGATTATCTCGTTCGAACAAGATAGTATTTCGTTTTTTGCATAATTTTCTATATGAAAATAAATCGAGAAAATGAAATTTGGTTTTTTTTTTTGCAAAATTGTTTATTTAAAAAAAAAAAAAAAAAAAAAAACTCGAGAAAACGAATTTTGATTTTTGCATAATTTTTTTATTAGGAAAAAAAAAAAAAAAAAAAATGAATTTTGTTTTTTGCATAATTTTTTATACAAAAAAAAAAAAAAAACTCGAGAAAACATATTATTATCTCGTGGGAACGAGATAAATACAAAAAAATGCACATGTCACCTCAGTGCCACCGTTAAGTAGGAAATCCATAGACGTGGTTTGTTCTTGTATGACGGATTCAAAATATAAAAAAGAGAAAAAGTTATACTGATTTGATCGCGAATTACCTCTTCAATTGTAAATTTTCATTACAGAAATAAATCTAAGCAAAAAGAAAGGGAAAGAAAAAAGACAAAGAACACCGCGGGAAAAGATCTCGCGACATGAAAACGCGGAAAGAATGTCATGTGACTGTCATGTAATGCATTAGAGGTTTCTGCGCAGCGATAACTATTTAATGCCTTACTTGTTTGTTTGCATTTACCCAAATAGACTATATTGAAATTAAAAGACAATAAACTATCTGAACATTGATGCTGACCTCTCCAGGCTTTTTTTTAAAAAGAAGCCAGCTTGTTTGAGACTGTATTTGCATCTTGTTGATATGTTTTATTTATTTATTTTTTTTGGAGGGGGGGGGGGTCTGATTTTATGCAAGAATAAGAAGGCCCTAAGAAACGAGAAAATATATCACTTACCACCATTTAATCAGATAGTAGATCGAAATTTATTTTCTTTAGCCAATTTTGTAATGGTATTGGTAACATTACAGGAGATTTGGGGAAGGTTTGGGTAGATTTGGGAATTTCGCGCAGCCCCCGTCGGCAGCACGAAATACCCGTATCTTTGGGGAAGACCTGGGTAGCTATGGGTAGATTTTGGGGAGATTTGGGAGAGATTTAGGCATTTTCTCCTTTTCCCACAATAGTTTCTACCCTATCAAGAGAAATTCCACCGGTTAAGCCACATTTAAATTGTGGTCTGCAAATGCTTTGAATATGGCCAAGTCTACTTTTTTGTCGTTTGGTAAGGAGTTAACGTGTTTGATTTATATCACCGTCACATAGGACCTAGGATTGACATTTCATTCGAAAGACTTTTTGTAAGTTTAGGTGGCTAGCCGTGGGGATCAAACCCACACCTTCAGGTGGCCCGAGATGTAACGTTCACAGGTCTCATGTTCTACCTCCTGAGCTATTGCGGTTGGCCTTTATCTTTCAGGAAGCTGCTACATCGACTTTAGACTTTGTATACTTGTATCTATGCCAAGGAATTTCTATTGCATAAAACATAAAACACACATAAAAGTGATCCTCGGCAAATATTTCAAGTGAAAATTTGCGCTGGTATTTATAAAAAGGTTATAGATCCACCTCTTTTTCACATACTTCTGGAACACCCCTTGTATGCTTGCAGCCGTAGCTTGCCAGGTCAAAATGACCAAAAAAGAAGAGAGAATCGGCACAAATGTTTCCGTTATGTCTCGTCGAGCTTACATTGTTATCTCAAGCAAAAATATGAGCCATGCTCTGTGAAAAGGGGGATTAATGCATCTACGAAAAGTATCGTCCCAGGTCAGTCCGCGAAGGCTGACCTGGGCCGAAACCTTTCGCTATTGGTCGATTTTCTGTATGTTAAAAAGACATACTACCTCATGATTGAGTCGTTTGTTAGATAAAATGTGGATCCATGGTCACGTGATGACTTGCTTGGTATCATGCATCACGAAAATGCATTAAGCCCACTTTTGTCACAGCAAGGCTCATATATTTTGTATTTAGTTAACTGGCATATTAATGGCGGGAATGTAGATCAAGATCAGGCCGCAGGTATCTATGTGTGCGCTGACCTTAATTATATCCTGTCCTCTATATATGTATGAGGATAGGCGGTAACAAACAGCGTTTCTAATACACCCTTTTACAGCCAAGTTAATGGTAATTGCAAATATTGTCAGATATGTATGTATGGTGTGTAACGCCGTTTTCAACATTGTTTCAGTTATATCGCGGCGGCCAGTGCACCAATCCATGCTTTTCTGGAGTTTCTTGTACCAGTACCATGCACAATATCCTTTCCAAGCCACTGACTGCTTTCCCACATAACCATCGTCGAAACAATGGTCAGCGGTGAGAGAGGAATGAATCCTGTCTCAATGACTATCACCAATCCTCGGAAAGAAATTGGCCGAGCCGGGGATCGAACCAGCAACCTCCTGTTCTCCTGTATGCTAGCGACTGAACTACGGGGGCTCGGCAAATATTGTCACAAAAAAAGCTAGTTACAAGCTATATTACAAGTTCCAAGCCGTGACTAGGGATCAACCTAGTTTGTCGTCCAATCAGAGACAAGTTTTCTTTGAGATTTTCTCTCTCTAAAAACCCACGAAATTTGCGTTGGGCTCATAGGAAATTCGGTCGATGCGCATGTATTAATTGTACCAGCTTTTCCCATATTATCAAAAAGATACTGTGCTCGGGAAAATGCTTGTGACATTGTCTTATCTCGTGCATGAAACTAATCAAAGTGCTGTAAGCAATGTACGTAATCGGTCGACAGTGGTTTGCGATCAAAAGGTAGTCGTTTGAACTATGTATGGAATAAAAAAAAATCTACACCCTACAAATGAGCCACCTAGGACCCCCCCCCCCCCCCTTTTTAAATGTCTTTTACAAATTAGTAGTTTAACGGAATGGCTGAAATATATGTTCGCCAGCAGACAGCAATAGAACATAAAGATACGTGATAATTCTGATCAGTAATATCCATTATCAAGCTTCAGATGTCACTCATCATGAATAGCGGTACCTACCAACTTTTTAAAAGAGTAAAAATAAACACAAATGTTCTTTTCTGTAACTTTGGCAACTTTGGTAATTGTATTATAACGTATAAAAGTCGTATAAAATATGCCTGCATTATGACTTTAGAATTGTTTGCTCTTGGCTGCTTTTTGAGTCGCCTGGTTGCGTAGCAACCAGGCTCTCATTGTTATCATCTTGATCTATGGGGTGACGTAAGCATACCTCCGGCCTTGTACTGCTTCCTGTCCCAAGTTCCGGTTTACGAGATATAACATAGTTTTCTAATTATTCGGTAAACAACCCAATTTTTCGGTAGTAATTCACTTACAATTGTGCCTTTGTGATAATGAATGTATCTATAAAGACTGAGCTCTTTAACGGTTTAAACCTTTGAAAAATCATTTCGTCCACAAGGGTACACGATAGCCTATCTCTTACACAGACATCGTCTCTTAAAATAGCGCATTATGTATGTATCTAAAAATAGCCGTCGTGAACTGAACAAGTTTGCGAACACACTGCAAAATACTCTTCGACGACAAACGTCTTCACTACAGTACGCTTCTATTTGTGGACAGTTCTCAGTGAAAAAGGTTTGATAATTACCCATTAGAAGCACACTCTAAATCTTACAATCTGTCCGTTATAGTAAGTCTTATTTCAATCCAACATTCAACATATGATTGGAAAGAGAAAGGCTATACCGAGTTAACGTGGAAGCTTTCAATGGAGATTTTTCCCAAAAGTAGGCTAATTTTTTTTTTTTTTAACAAATATATAACGAATTGGAATAGTTGCGTTGCCTTCTTAGACATTCTTAAACGTTTCTTCTTCAGAACTTTTTATTCTAGACATCAACTACTTTGCACACCCATATTCTAGGTGCACAAGCAGAGATCGTACAATAGCGTATGTAATGCGCACGGTTCTAGACTGCACCAAGTCATCGCTTAGCAGGTGCTTTCTGGAATGTAGCTGTGCGACAAATATAGATCTTATAATCACGTGACGTAAGCGTCATTTGCACCACGGAATTCTCTATAAATTTACATATTTATGAATGAATCAGTCGCTGAAGCGGCCTTTATTTTCAGTGTACACCGACCTAGCGCCTCACCGATCCATGCAGAGAGAGTGTTTTAAAGTTTACTGTCTTCAGTTAATTGTTTTTCGTTTTTAAAGAGGTGAATCTGTCAAAGTCTGCTCTTTTTTTTTTCAATGTGCGATTAACCTAGATCTAGTATTTATGAAACAATTTATTGGTGCGGGTGGCAGAACGCAAGGTGCTTTCGTAACTGCCAAAATATGCAGTCACACGGGAATTCGACTTGAAACTACGCAGTTCTAACATCCAGCAATCTGTGAACTTGACTTTTACTTCACTATATTTCAAATATAATAGAACAGATCAATGTTAACCCGCTCGAACAACAAGGTCTTTATTGGAGTGTTTGTAATCTTGTAAAGGGTTGTTGTACAGGGTACTAGAGCTAATCGCAAACATATGTAGTTTACACCAAAGCAATACACATGTAGATCTCCACAATTTTCAATTGGTGTGGAAGCAGTAATAATTCCTGGGCCGTTATAACACGCAGACAAAGTTAAAAGGCTGATGATCATGATTTTGCGTTACATTGTTTTTCTTGAGCTGTAGCAGCCACATTCCTAGAGTCCACTGTGGATAAAACTTAAACCCGGACAACAACAAAAAGAAATTATTTCGAAAGGACAAGTAGATTACTGAGTCAAATATTTGTGTGTGCTCCAGAGGCTACATTTCAGTCCAATGATCATGGAATTGCCCGGCTGTTTGTCTCAGTAATATTTTTGACAAAACTGAATGTAGGTTACTGGGGGTTAAAGAAAAAGGTTGTCACTAGGTCAAATCGTGTAATAGATCTAGTGCTGTAGAATCCATTTATGTTCAGTCCAATACTCACGAAACTTTGTCAGACTGCTTAGATTAGATATGGGTGAGTTTCAAAAGCGCAATTTTGGTCTAAAAGTATTTCGCTAGATCCTGTACCAAAAACTTCAGTTGAGTTCCATACTAATGTTGCCTAAATGGCCCTCTTGTAAAATTGTTCAAGTGGTTCTGCTCTGTTTCTATAAACTTCACAGAAGCTTCAGAACTGAGTAGTAACATTTCAAAATCACGGCCTCTGAAACTGTATAAGCAATTATACCCAAATTTCATATCTAGCATCCTGTATTTGGAAAGGACAATTATTCAATTTAACAGATATATATATATAACCACATGGTCCAATTTTAGAAAATTTGTGTCATACAAAAACAACTTGTTCTAAATCTGGAGAGAAAATGTATGCCCTATTTTACTGAAATTATTTAGAATGTTTGTTTTAGCAATATGTGTAAGAATTAAGATATACATGTAAGTTAAGTCACCCAGTTTCTGCGCTAGAAAAACATTTTTATCAACCTAGAAGCCTGATTTACAGGCATTATTACGCTGGGAAGGAACTGTAAACATTGATGAAACTTCGACAGTTATTATGCCCCGCTGAATTTCGGGGTGGGGGATATAGTTTTCATGTTGTCTGTCCGTCTGTCCGTTCATCGGTCCGATCTTCCGTCCATCCAGACAGATATATTCTAAAATCGTTGACGAAAGTTAATGAAACTTCAAATATGTGTTCCTCATGATAGTCCGCCGATATACTTTTTTTTAATGTAATGCCTTTTCATGGAAAAAGGAGGCTTGATGTCCTCCGGTCTGCTTATTTTGTTTTATTTTGTTTTTTGTTTTTAATGCAGTGTCATGGAAAAAGGGGGCTTGATGTATATTTCCATTATGGATCAATATCTCTTTAACTACTGGACAAAATTTTATGAAACTTCATATTTTATATTGTTTATCATAAGCCACAGACAATCAGTATCTCTTTTTATTTAATGAAATACCGTGTCATGGAAAAAGGGGGCTTAATGTATATTTTCACCAATGACAAAAAGGCCATTTACATGCAAAACACGATACCTCTTATAATTATGTTTTTATCTAAAAAAAATTTTTTCGGCGGTGGATATCATTTCAACGAATGACTTGTTTTGTAATGAGTTTACCTTTTGAAAACCATTTTTTAAATGAAGAGACTTTGAACTTTTTAAACCTGTTCCTGGTGCCTAAATGTTTGCAACTTTAGGATGACAACTAAGACACATGCTTGCATATAATACTGTCTTATGGTTAAGTTATTTTGTATCTTGAATGCTTTTAATAGATTTGAACAGAAACGGGTGAAAAGTTCTAACCCATTACCCTCCAGGCGACTCTCAGGACTATCAGTCCTTTGATTTTTTTTAAAGCCATCGTATTTATCTAGACAAACTGTCCTACCTAATTTTGGGTAGGCTAAATCGTCCTGGGCCAAATCGTCCAGTCCTAAACGTCTGCTAGCAAATTTCGCCCACATTACTTTCAAAGAATGTAGATACCCATTGGCTACCTAACCCTCAACCCTTCACCAAATGATAAAATTTATACTTGTCCAAATAGAAAGCATTTGCACATGACGAATTAAATGTATTAAATGTAGACCAAATGATGACTTGAATCGTTAAAAAAAACCTAAAAATAAATTAAAAAAAAAAAAAAAAAAACATTATGGGAAAAGGAGAAAATGATGGTTACCTGCATTTTACCTTTTTCCCCACAATGTTTTCAACAACCCTCTTCCTCATGGACACTGAAAAAGGGATAGTTTGGTTAAGAGTTAAAACACTCAGTTAATCTAATGGCCTTTCACAGTCAGAAAAACAATATCCAAACAGTATAATTTCATGGTCGTTTTTTCCCCATTTCCCACATAAACAAACAATTATGATCTAAGATATGAACGTCTGTGATATTGATCTGCATTGCGTTTACAGGACAGTCTGATCTTGATCTTGTATTGTCTTCAAAAGCGACTTTACTTGTCCTTGGCCAACCCAGGTCACTGTATTTGGGTCAATCAAATAAGGAAGAGCATAACTACATTAACCCTTGTGCTCTTTATCTGAAACGAGGAAAGGAACCAATATGGAGTAGCTGATCAGACAAACATGTTGCTGAGAGTTTTAGAGCGCTAAATCAATAAAAAAGACATTTTAAGCTTGCAAAAGCAACCTAAATATTGCAGGGCCATTGCTGTCTTGACTAGAATATCTCCGAAAACTGGCATGACAGATCCAAGATCTGACAGCTTTTTCTATCCATTCTCCTTTTTTTACCATGTTTTCGAAAGACTTCTTGATTGTGTAGCAAAGGGTTAATCTTACATATCTGTTTGTTCTGCTTAGTATCCAGATTAGTCATACCTACCTGGGAATACGAGATGTGACCAATTAAAAATTTTTGTGTCTGCATTTTAGCCTCGGCGACTGGCAGTAGGCCCAATTTTGATGCATGTGCACCGTGCTGTGAGGCTTGAATTTGTTCAAAACCACCTTGCCTGGGATATGGCTCAGTGGGGGCCTGTTCTGTTTACTAATGAGAGCAGATTCCATATTTCATCAAGTGACAGCATGTGTGGAGACGCAAGGAGAGAGGTACGAGGACTGTACATTTGTTGAGCACGATAGTTTATTGGATGGGTCAGTGATGATGTAGGGAGGGAAATGTTTATGTGCTAAACAGGGGAACTTTAATGGCTATTCGTTATAGGGATGAAATATTAGACCCTATTGTAAGACCATTTGCCAGTGCTGCTGGTGACAATTTTGTTTTAGTGCATGATAATGTCCGGTCCCACACTGCTAGGGTTGACCATGGACTACCTTGACGGTGCGGGTATTGAGGTAATGGACTGGCCCTCAAGGTCTCCGGACTTGAATCCTATTGAGCATGAATGGAATTACTTGTACAGAAGGATTTCTCAACAAAATCAACGACATTTAACCCAATCATTACTTTCTGAGTGGGAAGCCTTACCCCAAGCAACAATTGCTGACTTCATCAGGAGTATGCCAAACATGCCACGAGTGTTGCAACAGAGGCTGAGGACATACACATTATTAACGTTCATTCAGCATAATTGCAACGGACTGTTATTCGATTCCATCAGTCTTTTGTTTCGACATTATGGTGTTGTGTTTGTCACTGAAAAACTGAAATACCTGATCAAATATTTTTTTCTATTGTGTAAATTTGTTATTCTAGTTCATTACTGTGTAGAAATGATTTTATCGAAAGCTGAAATGAATTTCAACTGAAAGTACAATCCTAAAGCAGCCCAACTGTCCATAAAACTAAGTGATCCCTTATTTTTTTTTTGAGCAGTGTATGATCCCTGATCTGCTGCAAATTTGTTTCTGAAGGTAATAAATTAACCCTTTACCAAATGGCAATTTTACAGCTGTCCATTTGAAAGCACTGGCAGACAACAAATTAGATGTGACTCAAAATCAGAAATTTCTCTTTGGAAGTGTAGAAAACATTGTGGGAAAAGTAGAAAATGCTGGTTGCCAGCATTTTCTCCTGTTGCCACATTATTTTCAAAAGCCTACTTCCTTAGTGTCTTTAAAAAATCTAAATTGCTTGGGAATGGTTAACCCTTTACCAACTGATCCTATGTTTTAACAACCTTGAGGAAGAAAGCTTTTGAAAACATTGTGGTAAAAAAAAAAAATGCTACTTCCCAAAATCTTCTCCTTTCCCCTCATTGTTTTCGACCCATTTAATAAAAAAAAACAAAACATTATTTGTGCCATTTTTGTCGTCTGCAAAAGCTTCAATTTGGACATTAAATGTGACTAAAACAAAAAAAATGTCCGTGGATGGGTAGAAATTTTGTTGTATAGTAGAGATTAATGTGTTAAAGGCCCTGTTATACCTTATTTTGGACAGTACTATAAAGCTACAATAGAAATAGACCTCTAGTCTCTTATACATGAACCAAAACATGCCATTGGAAACATTATGTGGATGTGAAGCCAGTGTGGATCCCATATCCTTTACTGTCTGATCTAGGGTTTATGAGGTCTGCTTCTTTAACTCTTTACCAGACAACAATATTTCAGCCGTGTCCAAATTGAAGGAATTTGCAGACGACAAATTTTGCTGTTCCTCAACACATAAAATTTGTCTTTCATAGGGTAGGAAACATTGTGAAAAAAGAAGAAAATGCTGATTACCAGCATTTTCTCTTTTTCCCATAATGTTTCTAAACGCCAACTTTTTCAGGGCAGCATCGTGCTGTAAAGGCTTAAAAACTAATTTTAGCCTGTTTTTCAAGCTGGACAAAGCTTCTTTGGCTACTTTATTCTGGTTTGGTTTCTACGCAAAGAACATGAGAGTATACAGTATTAAGCATGTTGCAGAAAAGGAATTAACACCAAGGGAGGTAACTAGTTTCAAACATGTATCATGATGAACATGACTTATTTCCCTTTAATTACAAAAATGAAAAGCCTATAAAAGTCCGTTACACACCCAAGGCTATCAGACATGACTTCGTGCGGTTTTTGTAGACAAAGTAGATTAAGCTCAGACTGTACAGATTATGCAGTCTGTCTGATCATGGGTCTACACTGTCCAATACAGTATTTTCATTGTATGGGTATGTGTAAAGAGCTTTGAAATAATACTTTGGTCTGTACTGGCTGGACATTATCATTTTATTTATAGACCCTTTACCACACAATCTGAAGCTTTAACGACCCTAATGGAGAAGACTTTTGAAAACATTGTGGAAAAAGGAGAAATATTGGTAATCAGCATTTTCTCCTCTTGACCACAATGAAACAGAAATTTGCGTTTGGGTGGCTAGAAAACATTGTGGGTAAAGGAGAAAAATGCTGGTTACCAGCATTTTTCTCCTTTACTCACAATGTTTTCAAAAGACCTTTTCCCTAGGGTCGCTTAAACTCAGATTGTGTGGTATGGGGTTAACCTCTTTACCATGAAGTATTCTCAAACCACAAGTAAAAAGTGGTTCAAATGATTGGTCATGTCTTAAAAGGGTTGAAAAAAAATGTTGGAAAAGCAGGAAATTGTTTTCAAACGTTTTCTCCTTTTCAAACAGTGTTTTCAAAGGGAGTTTCTTGGGGTCATTCAGACATGGGATTGTTTGGTAGAAAGGTTAATTGACTGATTGATTAATTAATTGATTGTATGGTGTTTAATGCTTTTTTCAACATTCCTCCAGTTACATCGTGACGGCCAGTGCAACTTTCCATGCTTTCCTGCAGTATTTAATTACAGTTCTTTGCACAACATTTTTCCCAAGCCACTGGCTGTATTCCTGTGGTAAGAGTCCAAGAGAAAACAAGCCTTACTGCACCAGCCATGTCTCTAAATGGATCAGATAGAAAAAAAATCTGGAAAACAGGTCCAACAGAGGATATTTATGCCACATTACTGAGAACTCCAACACATGGTTGTAGTGAAAAAGATATGAGTCATGCTCTGGCAAATGGGGGTTTAATTCATTTCCATAATGCTTGATAACAAGCAAACTATCACATAATGATGGATCCGTAATATCCCATTTTGACTAACAACTGACTGTAACATGAGGTACACTGGTCCTTGAGCATGCAGAAAGTTGACTGATAGTGAAAAGTTTCGGCTCTGGTCAGCCTGTGCGGACTGCACAGATTAACCTGGGCCAATACTATTCGTAGATGCATTAAGCCCCTTTTTAACTCTTTACCACGCATCAAAAAGTTGACTTGTCCAAACTGAAAGCAATTACAGGTGACAATGATGGAATTTGTCTGATAGGTTAAAAAACATTGTGGGAAAGAGAGAAAATGCTGATAACCAGCATTTTCTCCTTTTTCCTCAATGTTTTCAAAAGGCTTCTGGCTCATAATTTTTTTTACCATGGCAAGTGGCATTTTCAATGTAATTAAATTCTTGGAAGGAATTCCCAAAAGTACCACGGTAGGACCGTTTCTGTGGACTTTGGTTAAAATTAGTTCTGCAGTTTCAGATTTTTTTTTATTGAAAGTAAAGTGACGCAACATCACACAACCGACACAGAGCCATAGTTGGCTTGAGGACACGTATCAAATTATGAATCGATCAAATGCAATTTTATATGACTTTCAATAGAATATTCAGACAAATCATTTCCACACCTCTCTTTTCATCCCAGGGTTTACCATCTCTCCTTATGGACATTACTCCATGACATGCCATAGCTGCCACAGAGGATCCAATCCCAATTTTCTTATTACAACCCCTATATTAACTCTTAAGTTAACCATAGGACAAAATTTTAGAGTGGTCCAAACTGAAAGTATCTGCAGACGACAAATTAAAAGAGGTCAAAATGATGAAATTTTTTGTAGATAGGGTAGAAAACATTGTAGGAAAAGTAGAAAATGATGGTTGCCAGCATTTTCTCCTTTTTCCACAATGCTTTTGGAAAGTGTCTCTCTCAGGGTCATTAAAACTCAGGATTGTGTGGTAAAGGTTCAAAGGTCCTTTTACAACTTAAGTTGCCTTTTGTGGCCAGTGTAGATCAAGATCAGACTACATATAACATACTGTCTAACTCAGGACTCAATTGTTAGAGAAAATGGGTTTTATGGATCAATGAGAATTGCAATGACTTGCTTGTTATAATTCATCAGGTAGAGGCACTAAACCCCTTTTGCCAGAGCAAAGCTCAAATATACATGACAGTTAATTAACACTTTACCAAATGACTAAATTTTGGACATGCCCAAATCAAACGCATTTGTGGACAACAAAACAAATGTGGCTCAAATGATCAAATTTGTCTCTGAAAGGACAGAAAACATTGTAAGAAAAGAGAAAAAAAGCTGCTTACCAGCATTTCTCATTTTCTAACAATGTTTTCTATAGCTTTGTTCCACAGTGTCGTAACTCAAGATCGTATAAGTAAGGGTTTAAAGGGGCAATTGAGAGAAGTGAAAAAGAGTCATAGCATAAATAAATAGCTAACACATGACTAGTGATATGAATTTTTTTATTTCAACAGAAAAAAAAATGTTGTATATGAATGAGACTAAAACAAATAAATACAAATATCATCATAGAATTTAAAAGTAACACAAGTCATAAATATAAAATAATATAATATAATAAAAAGAACAATGTGTATGTAATGCATACAACTTGAACACTATAGAAAATGTTGTGGAAAAAGGAGAAATACGGTTAACACCTTTTTCTCCTTTTCCTACAATATATTCATTAAGTTTTCCTGTCAGGGTCATTACAACTTAGGATTGTCTGGTAAAGGGTAAATATAGACTTCATCTAGACAGGTATGTAATATGTAATATCATATTTACAGTAACAGACAAAACAATGATAATTCAGTATCTCTTTCAAATAAGAGAAAGAGGATAAATAAATCGCCTCAGAAAAAAATGTGTAACAAAAAAGTGTCATCAGTTTCTGGCAAAATTAAACTCCTACCAAACAATTCCATGTTTTAACAATGCTGAGGAAAAGCCTTTTGGAATACTGTGGGAAAAGGAGAAAATGTTGGTAATCAGCATTTTCTCCTTTTCCCACATTGTTCTCTTTTCTATCAAAAAACATCAGCTCTTTTGTAGTAATTTTAAATTTGTTGCCCACTGATGTTTGAATTTAGAAGAGTCTAAAATTAGTCATGTGGGAAAGGTTTAACTTGCTTTTCCTGATGGGCCTCAGATAAGGCCCCACTGCCTCATAGTAAGTGGGCCAAGTTGAAAAAAAAAAACAAAGGTTTTATCTTGGAAATAAATGCTACATTTTAGAAAAAATTAGAACAATACAAAGACTGCTACATGTAAAATATTCAGCACATCTAGCTATAACCTAACAGATCCATATATATCATTATGGTTGAAAACTTGATACAGTTTTGTCAGAAATACAAGAGCATCACATTCAGGTGCAAATGCTCGGCTGCAGGCGCTTGATTTTAAGTGAAATTTCTACATCAAAAAAAGGGGCATAACTGTGTCAAAAATACTTTGATAGTAACCTGCCCTTGTTGTATGGGCTCCCCTTTTGATAGTCAAAACTTATCAAGGTTTGAAGTAAATATCTTCAGTAAGTAAAAAGAGAGTCTAAAAAGTCTAAGTTTTTGCACATAAACAGTGTAATGGCAGACGACGACAAGGCTACAACAATAACTCAGCCCAGCTTAAAATCTGAGTGTACAATACCAACAATGTTGCAGTAAATAAGGTGGGGTCCTAATTTGTGTCCACTGTCTTTCAAAGGCAAATCTTTCCTTGGGTTTAGGAGAAATAGACTCAGGTTAGCATTCAAAAATATTTCAAGAGCTGACTGAGGTAATGTCAAGGTGATAGATACAAGCAATGCAAATAGACCAAGCCAATGAATCTTTTAAAGGTACCAAGTCCTAAAAACCCCATCTCTTTGATACTGAATCAAATGTATCCACCGGAGAGAATACCTTGCCATAGGAAACATATTTGAGAGTTGGTAAATCAAAGGGATTATTTACATTTAAAATGTTTGGAATTAAAAAAATAATGTCTTTTGTGTGAAAAACTGGACAAAGCAGTTTTGGAATTAAAAAAAAAAACGTCTTTCTTGTCAAAAACTGTGAATAAAGCAGTTTATCTCGTCAAAAATGTGGAGCAAAGCAGTCTGTCTTGTCATGAACTGAACAAAGCAGTCTCTCATCAAAAACTGAACAAAGCAGTAGTTAAAAACTGAACAAAGCAGTCTGTCTAGTCAAAAACTGAAAAAGACAGTCTGTCTAGTCAAAAACTGTAAACAAAGCAGTCTGTCTTGACAAAAACTGTCAACAAAGCAGTCTGTCTTGACAAAAACTGTCAACAAAGCAGTCTGTCTTGACAAAAACTGTCAACAAAGCAGTCTGTCTTGTCAAAAGCTATGTGATGCTCCTAGTCTAGCTGCAGACAGATTCCATCCATGCCTGTCCCTTACGCCTTACAGAACTTACACTTACACCTTACACTACTACATAGTTACTACAAAGGCATTTCAAAAACCTGCATGCAGCTTCTGGTTTGTCACGCTGTCAGTGTCCATCTTTCCCTAAAGCACCTTTTTGTTTCCTAGTAAACACTAGTACTTAAAAAAACAAACCTAACTCTATCATGTGACCTGTTTGCTACAAATCCCCTGGATTTACGAGTCCTCAAATATGTAAAAGCACATGAGTGTGTATAAAACACATGTCATGTTTAGATACATCAATAAGTAGACATACCTATCAATTTTGTAGATATGGTGCACTTTTAAAAGACTCAACTGACTAGTTTTGGTATTTTTTACCATTCTCTTCCTCTCAGCTAATGAAGTATCTCGAACACTTACACATGTCACACATCTTAAACTTTAGAAAATATTTACCCATATGATTTGTAACTATACTTGATTTTCAATTATCATATACTGTACTGTATAGGACAAGCAATTATTTGGGTTTTCAACCATTATCTATTTTGGACAGCTGTGCCAAGTAAACATTTTTTGATGATCACTGCATGAACAGAACTATTCCTAACTAACTGAAAAAACAACAACTGAAAACTGTATATGATATAAAAACTACACAAATTCAGTTGTAAATGAATTTCAACAGAACCTTAAAGAGTACATTAGAAAGCAAAAGCAAAACCTGTTTAAATAATGAAACCACCATTAAAAGGGGTGAACTATCCATATAAAAAAAAAAAGTACTTTATTGATAGCATTATCAGTACTAATGATCTTGTGATGAAAAAAAAGGATACTTAATGTAATAAAGGTTCTATGTAAACAAAGGCAACAACATTACATTAAAGACAACATGAACAGATTTAGTTTAATGTTGAAATTGACAGAGTGGGTACAATTCCCATCCATGACCACAATACAGTGCTCACCAAAACATTTTTGTAGAATTAAAACTTCTACAAACATGTACACAAAATGTATTTAGAAAAATTGGCCTCCTTCCTCCCCTTCAGCCAACCATCACCACCTTCAAATCTGAGTGCCTGGTTTTAGTGTACACTAAGACCATCCTGCTAACAGATGTATAATCAGTACATACATTATTTCTAGATAAATAGTAATGGAACCCATGAACAGAAATCAAACAAATACTGTGAATCTAGTGAATACCGGTAATCACTTATTGCTCTAACAAGTAAACATCTTGTAGATAATCACCACTGGGACAGAACAATTACTGTCTATAACTAGCTAAAAAACAAATGAAAACTGTTTGTAATATACAATCCTTACAAACTCTGTTGTAAATTAATTTCAAAAGTACCATAAAGAGTACATTAAAAAACTAAAAAACAAAACTATTTAATCAAAAAAAACCCAACTTATTTTGTTAATAACAATACTGGTTACAATGATCTTGTGATAAAAAAAAAAAAGAATGCCTAATGTCATAAAAATTCTGTGTTATCATCGTATGCATGTTAAAAAAAAGCATAATTTAATTATAACAATCAGCTACAAAAAGTATGGGTACCCATAACTTAAGTAATAGATATCAAAACAAATCCTTTTGATAACTGTAAGGAAAGTAAACAAGATAGCATTCCATCACCTTAACAAACATCTTAAAACAACAAAAATATTGCTATATCTAGATGCCTAGAATAAAGACATTTAAAGTTTAAACAAAAATCAAATATCAAAAAATATCCATAACTATCATATAAGTACATATACTTAATTGCTTACTAAGCAAAGCAAAAACAGGGATATACTGAAAACAAAAAAAAACTTATCCAATCCTATCTAATAAACACTTTAATAGGTCAGTGCAATACTATTCTCAGTGCATGTACATTGTATAGGCACTTAGAATAGTATTGCACAAAATCGTCCATCTAGGCGGTTTGCAATCCAGCTGAATACCCCACACACTGCCTGCCATCCTGATTTGCTGCATCTGAAAGGAAAATAACACAAAGTCAAATTTAAGCAAATTTCTCCCTTTCCCATTATGTTTCCATGTCTTCTTTTGATTCATAAAAAGACTTGACTGTTTGGTATTAAAACTGAGCTTGATTTTTTTAAATGTATTTTGAGAGGATTTTTTTCTAGTTTAGGTGTATATATCATCCCTGATCTGCTGCAAATTTGTTTCTGGAGGTAATAAGTTAACCCTTTTGCAAATGATAATTTTACACCTGTCCAAATTGAAAGCACTGGCATACGACAAATTAAATGTGATTGAAAATCTGAAATTTCTCTTAGGAAGTGTACAAAAGATTGTGGGAAAAGTAGAAAATACTGGTTGCCAGCATTTTCTCCTGTTGCCACAATGTTTTCAAAAGCCTACTTCCTTATCATCATTAAAAACTCTAAATTCTGTGGGAATGGGTTAACCCTTGACCAAATGATCCCATGTTTTAACCTTGAGAAAGAAAGCTTTTGAGAACATTGTGAGAAAAGGAGAAAATGCTAGTACCTAGAATCTTTCCCTTTTCTCTCATTGTTTTCGACCCATTTAATGACAAAACCCATTATTTGTGCCATTTTTGTCGTCTGCAAAAGCTTCAATTTGGACATGTCTAAAATGTTGTATGGTAAAGTGTTACTAGTACTTACCCTCTTGGCAGTTGGATATTGCAGTTATCTGGTATTCTAGAGTGGGTTGGGCTTCGTAGTCTGGCCATCTAGAGATGATTGGGCAACAAGTTCCATCTTTTTTTGGACATCGTCTCTTGGAATCATCCATCTTCATGTTGTCTGCTGAAAAAATAAAAATGAAGATAAAGTTTAACTCTTTACCAAACAAAAAAAATTTAGACTGGTCCAAATTGAAAAAATTTGCTGACAACAAATTAAATGTGATTGAAAAAGTGAAATTTGTTTTGGGCAAGGTAGGAAACATTTTGAGAAAAGGAAAAAATGCTGGTCACCAGCATTTTCTCCTTTCCCCACAATGTTTTCAAAAGGCTTCTTACTCAGTGTCGTTAAAAGTCAAGATTGTGTTATAAAGAGTTACTGTAACTCTACACCAAAGCACAATTTTAGACTTCCAGTTGAAAACCATTTGCAGGCAACAAACTAGCCCTTACAGCCCCTTTCTCTACTATAGTTGCTTTTCTGCTCAGTGTGGATCAAGATCAGACTTCACAAACATGCAGTCTGATCTTTGATCTACACTGTCCACTTTGCTTGCTGATTCAGCACAGACAAAAGGCAGCCAGAAAAATGTAATCATCTTGGTCTTATTGTAGAATGAAAATATCCATTTGGTTTATTTGGCACTAAAATGGTTAACTCTAAATATTTAGAGATTTGTTTAGGAAGGATAGAAAACACCATGAAAGAAAATACTGGTTACCAGCATATTCTCCTTGTACCACAAGTGTCCAATAAGTCGTTAAAAACTCTAAATTGTGTTGGAATGAGTTAACCCTTGACCAAATGATCCCATGTTTTAACCTTGAGAAAGAAAGCTTTTGAGAACATTGTGAGAAAAGGAGAAAATGCTAGTACCTAGAATCTTTTCCTTTTCTCTCATTGTTTTCGACCCATTTAATGACAAAGCCCATTATTTGTGCCATTTTTGTCGTCTGCAAAAACTTCAATTTGGACATGTCTAAAATGTTGTATGGTAAAGTGTTACTAGTACTTACCCTCTTGGCAGTTGGATATTGCAGTTATCTGGTATTCTAGAGTGGGTTGGGCATCGTAGTCTGGTCATCTAGAGATGATTGGGCAACAAGTTCCATCTTTTTTTGGACATCGTCTCTCGGAATCATCCATCTTCCAAGTCGTCTGCTGAAAAAATAAAAATGAAGATAAACTTATTTAACTCTTTACCAAACAAAAAAAAATTTAGACTGGTCCAAATTGGAAGAATTTGCAGACAACAACATAAATGTGATTGAAAAACTGAAATTTGTTTTGGGCAAGGTAGAAAACATTTTGGAAAAAGGAGAAAATTCTGGTTTCCAGCATTTTCTCCTTTCCCCACAATGTTTTCAAAAGGCTTCTTACTCAGTGTCGTTAAAAGTCAAGATTGTGTTATAAAGAGTTACTGTAACTCTACACCAAAGCACAATTTTAGACTTCCAGTTGAAAACCATTTGCAGGCAACAAACTAGCCCTTACAGCCCCTTTCTCTACTATAGTTGCTTTCTGCAATTAACTCTTTACCAAAAGACAAAATTTTAGACTGGTCCAAATTGAAAGCATTTGCAAGCGACAGAATAAATGTAATTGAAAAATTGAAAATTGTTTTGGGTAGGGTAAAAAACATTGTGGGAAAAGGAGAAAGTACTGGTTACCAGCATTTTCTCCTTTTCCCACAAGGTTTTCAAAGGACTTCTTTCGCAGGGTCGTTGAAAGTCGGGATTGTGTGGTAAAGAGTTAAAATGAAGTTTTCTGACAAGGTAGAAGACATTGTGGAAAGTGGAGAAAATGCTGGTAACCAGCATTTTCTTCTTTTTGCACAATGTTTTCTATCCTTTTGGAGACAAATTTGTAATCTGAGCCACTTTTGATTCATCATTTACTAATGCTTTTAATTTGGTCATGTCCAAAGTTTTGTCTCTTTGTAAAGAGTTGAATGATGGGATTTGTCTTTGCAAGGATAGAACACATTACAGGAAAAGGGAAAACAATGCTGTTTTACTATAAATAAAGGTTTGTTTGGTAAAGAGATACTCATAAAATAGTTACTTGTTATCTCTCCATTGGATATTCTACTACACATCAGGCATCACCACAGGTTCACCATCCATCTGTTAGTGGCTGCACTTCTTCTTCTTGAACATCATCTAGGCTCTGTACATTAACCTGGGTCTTCCATCCATCTGTTAGGGGGTGCTGTTCTTCAATGAGGGTCTTCCATCCATCTGTAGGGGGCTGCTCTTGTTACTTCTTCCCGAACTCCATCTTGGCTCTGGTCATCAACATCAGTCTTCCATCCATCTGTTAAGGGCTGCTCTTCTCAGTTCTCCATGGGGTTCTGTGCAGCTCAATGGTGAAAGTGCAGGGTATATACTCCAGAGGCCTGGGTTCGATCCTCAATCACAAAGCTGGGGTATTTGTGGTCCTTGGGCAAGACTCTTCAGAGTCCTAGTACTGGTGAAACCCAGGACATACATGAATAAGTGAGGTTTTACTGTGATATGACTTGAAATAATGATAAAAGCCACATAAATTATTGAAAGAAGCTAGCTTCTCCCTCACTGTGATGTAATATGACTGAATATAAATCCACATCACAGTCATCCATGTGTTGCAATAACTTGGCAACTGTATGTAAATAGTACTGTTTGATGAAGACTCAAAGATGGGATTCATGATATAACTGAACATAAAACTGGGTTCAATCCAAGCCCTGATTGTACTGATGTACCTGCCACTGTATGGGATTTATATTACTGAACATAAACCTTGGTCCAATCCATGCCATTGTCGTACTAATGCACCTGTCACTGTGTAAATAGCATTGTTGGATAAAGGGTTAAAGATACATGATATAACTGACTATATAACTTGTTTAAAGAGAGGCCGAGGCAATGCCGATATAAAATCTTATCATTTGGTTCAATCCATGCCACGGTCTTACTTAGAACTTGGTTCAATCCATGCTGTGGGTACATGATATAACTGAACACACTAACTGCTTGGTTCGATCCATGTCACAGTCATACTTAGGTAAAATACTAAACTTGGTTCAATCCATCCTGTGGGTACATGATATAACTGAATACACTAACTGCTTGGTTCGATCCATGTCACAGTCATACTTAAGTAAAATACTAAACTTGGTTCAATCCATGCTGTGGGTACATGATATAACTGAATACACTGCTTGGTTCGATCCATGTCATGGTCATACTTAGGTAAAATACTAAACTTGGTTCAATCCATGCTGTGGGTACATGATATAACTGAATACACTAACTGCTTGGTTCGATCCATGCCATGGTCATTCTTAGGTAAAATACTAAACTTGGTTCAATCCATGCTGCAGGTACATGATATAACTGAATACACTGCTTGGTTCGATCCATGTCACAGTCATACTTAGGTAAAATACTAAACTTGGTTCAATCCATGCTGTGGGTACATGATATAACTGAATACACTGCTTGGTTCGATCCATGCCATGGTCATACATAGTTTAGGTAAAATACTAAACTTGGTTCAATCCATGCTGTGGGCACATGATACAACTGAACACATTGCTTGCTCGATCCATGCTGTGGTTTTAAGCTGAAATTACTATAATGATTGATATTGATCTGAAACATACGGTATGGAACAGGTATGGTAGTTCACCTTTTCCTTACACCATGCATGTCTGGATCATCAGATTCTGCAAGAATAAAGAAAACTTAGAAAGTAACATAGTTATGGTCAAATTTTAAAGACATTCATAATAGAAGCATTCGCAGACCATAACTTTGCACAAACATTGACAGGAAAGGGGCAGGTGATCATTATTTTCTCCTTTCTTTAGGATGTTCTTCAGGGTTACAAACAGACAGAAATTTTTTATGAAGGGTTGGTTCAACTCATGCAATGGCCATGACCCGAGCATAAAAAATCTACAGATCTCCAAATTATGCAAGCTCAATTTCTTCAGAAATGAATCATCTGTCATCACAATAGATTGAAGCCCCTCCAGGCTGACACTCTGCAGCAACTGTTGGATGGTCATTCCTTTACCAAAACATTAACTGACCTTGTTTGTGGCTGTGCAATGGAAAGGTCACTTCAAAGACCTGTCACTAAGTCCCTGGTCTTCCTTGTGAAAGATCCCATTCATAACCTTCCTGTCGCCACTTTACGCTCAAGAACCAGTGACACTGTGGGTAACAACCTAATAGAGACAGGGGTGAGTGTCAAAGAAAGGATCAATCCAAAGTAATGACAACAATATGCCCAATATCTTGCACTGCACATATAGACATGTACTATCCTATCTTCTCCACCATCTATTAGTTTAAATGACATCTAAACTCATGAATGTTGGTCAGAATGTTTGTCTAGATGATCATTCTGACACGTTTGAAATTAGGTCATGTCAGGTTGAAGTGTTGGCTGTTTATACAAACATTGTCAGGAAAGGAGCAGGTGACCATTATTTTCTCCTCTCTCTATGATGTTCTTCAGGGTTACAAACACACAGAAATTTTTGGTGAACAGTTCTCTAACTTGATTCAATCCATGCAACAGCTGTGTTCTGATCATAACAAAGCTACAGATCTCCAAATTATACAAGCGTATTTCATAAATGAAACAGTAAGCATGTGGAACGAAACATAAATCAATCATCACAATAGACTGAAGCCCCTACACTGATAGGGGCGAGTGTCAAAGAAAGGATCAATCTAAAGCAATAAACAACCCAAATTCATTTGAATAAATCTTGCTGCAATGACCATATCATCAATACTCTGCAAGAAACCATCTTATAACAGAAAGTTCTGAAATTCCTTTAATTTTAGCTCACATGAGCACGAAGTGCTTAAGGTGAGCTTTTATGATTGTGCTGTGTCTGTTGTTTGTCATCCTTTGTCAACTTTTGTGTGTGCACTCTAGAGGCCACATTTTAAGTCCAATACAGTAACTCTTAATCACAATCACAGTAATCATGGATCCATAAAATCCATTTGTCAGAATGTTTGTCTTGCTTATCTTGGACCAGTATGAAAATGGGTGATGTTGGGTCAAAAACAAGGTCACTTGGACCTGGGACAAACATTAGAAAAAACCTCTGTATGCAATAGAGGCCATGTTTTCAGTCAAATACTCTTGAAAGTTGGTCAGAATGTTTGCATCTGATCATAACAAACCTACAGGTCTCAAAATGATGCAAGCTCACTTCATAAATGAAACGTTAAGCATGGGGAATGAAACATCCGTCATCAAAACAGATGGAAGCCCCTCCAGGCTGACACTCTGTAGGATGGTTATTCCTTGATCAACATATTCAGTAAACTTTGGTAATCTATGTTTGTGGCTGTGCAATGGAAAGCTCACTTCAAAGACCTGTCACTAAGTCCCTGGTCTTACTAGTGACAGATCCCATCCATAACCTTCCTGTCACCACTTTACGCTCAAGAACCACCAAAACAGAGGGCAACATGTAGAGACAGGGGCGAGTGTCAAAGAAAGGATCAAGCTATAGCCATGACCAACATATGCCTAATGCAGCACACATCTTCTCTCCTCCACCATCCATTACCTTAAATGATACCTAACCTCAGCTTTGCATTCCTAAACATTTATGCACAAAGTGTTAAAGGTCAGCTTTTGTGCAACCTATTGGCCCTCTCAGCTTTTGTGCAACCTATCATTCCTCTCAACTTCTACCTTGTCAATGCTCTAAAGGCCACATTTTCAGTCCAATACTCATGACAATTGGTCAGAAAGTTTGTCTTGATATATCTGATACCTCAGACGGGTTTGACAATCGGTGATGTCAGATAAAAAACTTGGTCATCAGGTCAAATCTTTGAAAAACCTTGTGTATGCTCCAGAAGCCATATTTCAAATCCAGTACACATGAAAGTTGGTCACAATGTTAGTCTTGATAAGATCTCATTTACATAAAAAACAGGTGCTATATGGTCAAAAAATAAGTTACTGGGTCAAATCATTGAAAAACCTTGCGACCACTTGGAAGCCACATTCTCAGTCAAATCCCCATGAAAGTTTGTCAAAATGTTTGTCTTAACATATCTGATATCTATAGGTGACCTTGGGTCTGGAGGCAGGTTACTGGGTCAAATCTTAGAAAAACCTTGTATACACTCTAGAGGCCATATTTTCAGTCCAATACTCATGAAACTTGGTCAAAACGTTTGTCTTGATATCTCAAATAAATTTGAAAATGGGTGACATCTGGTCAAAATGTAGGTCATTGGGTCAAATTTTAGTAAAACTCTGTGTACACTCTAGAGGCCACATTCAGTTGTCTTCATTTCTGCTTACTAGAGAACACTAGCACATGATTTATGTCCAAGTTAACCAGACACTGATACCTTCAATGGGAGATAAGCTGTTGAGGCCGTCTACAACTGAAGAAGTCGGGAAAGCATAATGTTTGCAACACACTCTAATAGTACAACCAGTCCCCCGTACCTATCAAAACACTCTAATAGTACAACCAGTCCCCATACCTATCAAAACACTCTAATAGTACAACCAGTCCCCGTACCTATCAAAACACTCTAATAGTACAACCAGTCCCCGTACCTATCAGGCCGACGGCTACGGCGCCCACTACGTGTGACAACCACTGGCTCAGACACAACAGAAGGTAGACAGACCTCAAGCTCATCTCCCTGACTAATGGAGAGAGAGTCCAAGCTTAGCTCAGCCTCTTCTCCATCAGCCACCCCAACACAACCCTCAGTCTGCAGGACCGGCATATCCAGTGTCAAAGTCAAAGAGGACAAAGAGGTACAACTTAGCTCCAGAGAACTAATTTCTACCTCAAAGTCTTCTTCAATCTCTGCATCACCATCACGAAGGATCTCCTCCTCCACATCATCCAGCACCTCAGCATCTGCACCATGCAACATGGATAATGTAGAGCTGAAGGAAGAGACCATAATGTTCTCTCCCTCCATCTCTACATTCTCCACAACGGACCAGAAGGAGACAGAACCAAAATCTACAGACCTAGGCTCTTCCTCCTTCTCGTTGACAAAAGCAACCCTGTAAAACTCTTTGTTAAAGCCATTCCACATCTCGGGTGACATGGATATGGGGCTGAGAGCCATACAGCTCTCATCCACCATCTCCACATCCTGCTCTGTAGGGAAAAGGGAGGAACAGCTTAACTCCAAAGAGCTAACCTCTTCTCCCAACTCCTCCACAGTATCCATGTCATCCCAGGACAAAGAGTCTACAGAGGTACCCTCATCACACACAGCATCCACTGAGGTACCTTCATCCGCATCAAAGGAGAACTCGAGATGGTCTCCTTCATGCTCAAAGACGACATTTGGGGCGGCTGTATCAGCCTCCACCAAAGTCTTCTTTGCCCATGACAGGAGGTCAGACGCATAACCAAGGGCAGAAAATACCAAAGCCATTTTTTCACTTATCGTCGAGTTGAATTCTTCTGTATCTGGAAAGAGAAAAAAGAAAAAAAAATCAGGATTTGCATTAACCCTTTCTCAAGCAATCCTGTGTTTTAACGACCCTAGGACTTTTGAAAACATTGTGGGAAAAGCAGAAAATGCTGGTAACCAGCATAGATCAGACTAGACAAAATATGCAGTCTGATCTTGAACCTACATTGTCTGATCTTGAACCTACATTGTTGGTTTTTTTTGCTAGATGTTCCGTCAAAAAGTGCTTTGAAATAGCGACATATGCATCTATAGTACATGTACTGACAGACTGTTCATTACATCCAAAATTCAACTGCATATTTTGAATGCTTTGATTTTAATACATGTATGTACCATCAGAAAAGGTAACTTAAGCTGTCAAAGACACTTAATTGATGATAATATGCTGGCTTATTTTTTTTCTTCATTTGTTTGTGTTTTATAATGTACAAATATTATTTCCATTATTTGGCAAATTCCTTAACACAGGCTGCTTAGCGTTACTATGTGGGCTTTTGTGAAGTGTGCATATCCAAGATCAGACTGCATAGAAGGTTCAGTTTGATCTTGGATGTACACTGTCTAATATGGTGTGAATTTTTCCTACAAGCAAAATTTTTAAACTATAATCTATACGTTTTCACTATTGGCTGGAAATCTTAAGTTTAATTTACATGTATTTAGCAGTTTACTGGTCAACAAATACAGCTATCGTATGTAAGGTTTTAGAGTAATATAATGTGGCACTTCCTTGTATATATACACATGTATTTCCACTGCCATTAAATTTGTCAATGAATGGATGTCTGTCACTAATTAGGTAATGAAATGTAGAATAAAACAAAAAGTCAACAATTCCCAAGTTTTATTTAATTTTCCTGTCAAAAATACAATGCTGTAACAAAATACCAAATATGAACAAATTCCATATTTGTGAAAGAAACGGGAAAACTTTAGCATGTTACGCATTTAAAATTTTTCCAGATGACAAAATTTTACATCCATATTACCAGTAACTCTTTATTGAACAACAAAATTTTGGGCTGGTTACCAGCATTTTCTCCTTTTCACAAAATGTTTTCAAAAGCCTTTTCTTTCAGGATCATTAAAAGTCGGGATTTTGTGGTAAAGGGTTAAAAGGTCTTGCATAAGATAAATGTAGTTCAAATGATGGTATTTGTCTTTAAAAGAACAAACTATAGTATGCTAAATTGTCTTTAAAGCCTTTAAGACTAGAAAACATTATGGAAAAAGAAGAAAATGCTGGTTTCCAACATTTTCACCTTCTACCAGACTGATTTTATCAAACTGACTACCAGCATTTTCTCCTTTTCCCATGATGTTTTTGAAAGCTTTCTTTTCTACTGCAGCATTGTTAAAACTTGGGGTTGTGTGGTAAAGGGTTTTACTCCTTAGGAAAATTCAAAGCATTTGCAGAAAACAAAATAACCCAATGCAAAAATGATTTTTGTTTAGGGAAGGGTAGAAAACATTGTGAGAAAAGGAGAAAATGCTGGTTACCAGCATTTTCTGCTTTTCCCACAATGTTTGAAAAGGTTTTTTCCTGAGGGCTGTTAAAAGTCAGGATTGTGTGGTAAAGGGTTAATACTAGATTGTTTGATGATTGGATATATATTTTAGTAGAAAGAACAAATTTTATGCCCTAACAGCAATGGCCTCCTTAAACAAACTCCACATATTGAGTATTTTAAGTTACAAGTTCAGGGATAGAAACATTGTTTTACTCTCTCGCACTAAGGGCAACTCATTTACCCAAAGTGTTTCAAATGGGGTAATACAAAAATACAAAATTTTTCCGCTTTCTTATAAGTTACTTCTTTTTTCTCAAAAATTTCATGAAGTTGCGATGAACAAGAGGCTAATATTGTTATAAAAGAGGCTTTGACTTTTTCGTTAAATATAAAATTGTCTTTCATTTGAGCAATGATTTCTGTTACTTCTTAAATATGCCACTTCTGTTTGGCAAACACTAGTACCCTTTACTTTTTACACATAATCCTGCATTTTAACCCTTTACCTCACAATGCTGAGTTTAAACAACCCTAAGAAAGCCGTCTTGTGGAAGCAATATGGGATACGGACAAAATGCTTGTAACCATCATTTTCTCATTTTCCCACAAAGTTTTCAATCCTATCAAAATTAAATTTCATCACTTGTAAATTTCATTATTTGAGCCACATTAAACTGTTTGTCTGCAAATACTCTCAAATTGGACGAGTGTACATTTTGTGTTGTCTGGTAAAGAGTTAGTCCCTTAGGTAGAATGACTTTTGAAAACATTGTGAGAAGAGAAAATTAATGCTGGTAACCAGCATTTTCTCCTTTTTTTGCCCCAACAATACTTCTTTTCCTTTCACAACTGTCACATGTGGTAAAACTCTTTTAACAACTTAACATGTTTCACAATCCTATTGAAGACTGCTTTAACTCTTAACCTAACTCTCTCAAAACTTAACGACCATAAGAATTCAGGCTTCAAACAAACCAGCATTTTCTAGTGTGACAAAAATGTTTTCGATCCTTACAGATTAAGTATCAATTTTGAGTCTCGTTTCCTTTGCCCTCTGTAAATACCTTCAATTTGGACAAGTTTAAAAATTTGTCATTAAGTAAAGAGTTAAAAATAAAATTGTGGGAAAGGTAAAAATGCATGGAGTATGCTTTTTTGTTCTCTTCCAACATTTTTCTGCTCTTTTTGTTTGTTTGTTTGTATTGAAGTTTAATGCTGTTTTAACAGCTTAGGTCCTATCAAGGCATTCAGTGCATTTATGCATGTGTTTCCTGGTTTTCTTACACCAGTACTCACATACCTTTCTTTCAAAACCACTAACTTCTTTTCTCACATGCATTAGGGATGCAAGGTGAAAACTGCCAGAATGAAAGTTTGCCTCAACTGGATGTTGAATCCACAACCAGCAGGTCATGAGTCAGATATGCTGACCACTGAGCTACCCAGCTGGGCTTTTCTACTCTTTCAGATACAAATTCAAATTGTTTAAGTTAAATGTCATTTAGTCGTTTGCGATTGCTTTTAATGTTTGAAGTCTCTTTCCCAAATATAGCTGCCTTGTCAGTCAATGTAGATCAAGATCAGACTGCACAAGATATACAGTTTGATCTTTTTTACTATCTGATTTGCTGAGACATTCTGGAAAATAAGTGCCCTTAAAACTGCACTTACTTAAAAGGATTTTATTGTATTTTACAGGGACTTTAAACCAGATTTTGTTTCACAAGACTTAAGTTTTTCCTAGTCTTAAGAAAGAATGCTAATTTTCATTTGCTTTGAAAAATGCCTTTGAATTTAAAATCCTCAAAGAACTACATGTAGATTGATTAATTGGTGCATTACGCCGCTTTCAACATTATTTCAGTCATATCATGGCCGCAGCTCACATATTCATGTAATTATGTCCTGGGTTTCAACAGTTCCAGAATGGGGCTCTGAAATGTCTTGCCCAAGAACTACACATAGAAAACAGAAGCAATTACATTTTTTTAATCTTTATTGTACAAATTCTATTCCCATAGTAACTGTATAGTCATAATTGCACAATAAAGAATAAGTACATATTTAAAATGGCAAATTATATATTGGCCCTATACCTTAGTTTTTTAGGAGTTGCAGAGCCGGTTTTGAAGGTCACAGGTTCCAGTCAAACATGGTGCAATTTTTTTTATATTTTTTATGTATTTTTCACCAACAAAGGGTAAACAATCACATCCTTATTATTCTTCCTTTCAAACAATCAGTCCCCCCTCATCAATTATTTTTCAAAATCTGGTTTAATGTCCCATTAATCCTTCATCAGATAATCCCATGTTTTAATGACCTAAAAGCAGAAGCTGTTTAAAAATATTGTTGAAAAAGGATAAAATGCTGGTAACCACATGATGTATTCTGCCCCATCAAAGACAGAGCTATGTGTACATTCAAAGTCGTTTGGTTTCAGTTTGGTAGAGCCTGGAATTTTGTCATCTGGTAAAGAGTTAACCCTTTACTGCACAATGATGCCTTTTAACAACACTGTGAAAGAAGCCTTTGAAAAAAAAATTGGGAAAAGGAGAAAATGCTGGTAACCTGCATTTTCTCTTTTTCCAACAATGTCTTCTACCCTATAAAGAAAACTTGCACCATTTAAGCCATACTGAAATTGTCGCCTGCGAATGCTTTCAATTTGGACAAGGCTAAAATGTTGTCCTCTGTGAAAGGATTTAGTTTTGTTGGCTTTACTTAACCCTCTTGGTGTCAGTAAGGACAAGCCCAAAGTCCAAGTATAAAAAATTGGGAAACAAATATCAAATCAGAGCAATCTAGTCCCATGTAAAGCAGTTGACCTAGCTTCAAATTCAGCGCAATGATTTACGATCAAAATTCATGTGTCCACACTTTTGAATGAATGAATGAATGAATGAACGAACGAATGAACGAAGCAACAAGCATTCTTTAATGGTTCATCCACAGCTTTGGTTATTTTGCAGTCTTTATTCTTAGAGCCACAAAAACCCTATGCCTCTTTCAACAATCTCACTTTAGTAACTTACATTAGTTTTCTAAGTTTCATTAGTACTGGATCCAGGCTTTGTAGTGCCTTGCCAAAGGACACTCATTAGGAGCCCAGTTCCTCTATTGATGCTCTAACACATATCTCTAGATAACGAGTTCACCAACTTTACCATTTACCAAACAATTGAAATATAAAAGAAGTTAGTGGCCTTTGAAATCACTGTTGGAAAAGCAGACATTTATTCTACCCTTTCAAAGACAAATTACATCATTTTATCTGACCCTTTACCCTTAACCCATTACCACACAATCCAGATTTTTTAATGACCTGATAGAGAACCACATTGTTTTAAACCCTTTCAAAGACAAACTGTATCACTTCAGCGACATTTTACCCTTCACCCATTACCACACAACCTGAGTTTAATAAAGCTGATAGGTTTTTTTCCCCATTATTGATTTCTATTGTCACCAACAAATCCAATAATTTGAGCCAAGCTTTAAATTTTGTCTACAAATGCTTTCATCTGAGACTGGTCTACAATTGTACGAGTTAAAGTTCCTTTCAGAAGCTGCCTTTGCAAATTTGCTGCCTTTCCAAAACATGAAATTTAAGCTTTGATCTACACTGTCTGCTTTGCTTAACCCATTCTTACACAATCCAGTGTTAACAAACCTGGCATATAGGCCTTTTGAAATAATTGTGGAAAATACAGAAAATGCTGGTAACCAGCATTTTCTACTTTTCCCACAATGTGTTCCATGCTTTCAAAGAGGTTCACTGCATTTTACCAATTTCACAATGTTGTCTGCAGAATGCTTTTCAATTTTGAAAAAGCGTAAAATTTGTCACTTTGTAAAGGATTAAACCTTACAGAAATTTAGGCAACCTTAGAATTGTAATTATTTGGATCCTATCCCCAAAGATTGATATATTGTCTGCAAATGCTTTCAATTTGAACATGACTAGCATGACTAGCATGACTAGCATTTTGTTCTCTGGTAAAGAGGTAATCACTGAGTGACACAGGACCCCTTCACTCATTACCACACAATTCTGACTTTTAACGACCCTAAAGAGGAGGCCTTTTAAAAACATTGTGAGAAAAGGAGAAAATGCTGGTAACCAGCATTTTCTCCTTTTTCCACAATGTTTTCTGTCCTTTTACAGACAAATCTCACCATATGAGCCATATCGAATTTGTTTTGCAAATGCAAATTCAATTTGCACAAGAGTAAAATTTGTCGTGTGGTAAAGGGTTAACATATTGGACATCTTGAGTCATATTTGTTGATTTTGATTTCAACATTATTTCACTTATATCACTTTTGCAAGGCACCTATCCATGCTTTCCTGGAGTTTTTTCAACTAGTACTTCTCACTATGTTTATCCCAAGCTACTGGCTGCTGTCCCAAACAGCCATTGTCGAAACAATGAACAGCAGTGAGAGATTAATGAATCCTGTCGCAATGAACATCATCTATATCCAGGAAAAAAGTGACCGGGCTGGGAATTCAATCCACAAAACCCCTCATGTCAAATCCTGTACACTACCCACTGCCCTAACTGGTTTGGCATTTCAGTCAGGAAAACAGACTCAGAAACTGCAATCTAAGATAGCAAGTCTTTTTTTCTTCAGGAAAATACGGTTAACTCTTTACCAAACAATAAAAAAAATACACTGATCCAAATTCAAAGGATTTGGGGATGACCAAGTAGATATGCTGTTTTTAAATGGGATTTGTCTTTGATTGGGAAGTAAGCATTGTGAGAAAAGGAGAAAATGCTGCTTACCATCATTGTGAGAAAAGGAGAAAATGCTGCTTACCATCATTGTGAGAAAAGGAGAAAATGCTACTTACCGTCATTTTCTCCTTCCCCAAGATTTTTCAAAACAGCCCATTTCTTCAGGATGGTTAAAACACGGGATTGTTTGGTAAAGGGTTAACTGGGTAGACAGAGTAGATCCAAGATGCTATCTGATCTTGATCTTCACTATCGACACAAGCATCCAAAGCTATTTTTGAAGCTCTGATGTACCAAGGCTTCTGTCAGTAATGTAAACTGTAAACTACTCTACTTCATTGCGTCTTGCAATAATTATTGTGTTGAACATGACCAAAACAAGCTGTTTACTTATTGTATCTAGAGGGCCTTGAGGGCCTGAATCGCTCTACTGGTAGTGATTTTGCTTATTTTCTAGCATGCATCATGACTTCATGATGCAAGTAAGAAAAGAAACAATGGCATAAGTCGGCATGGTGAATTAAACAAATAGTTAAATAATCAAAGTGCATTTTCTCAAAACAAATTATTTGGAATCCAGCAATATTTGTTAAGGTTTTAGTACTTTACTGTATTAAAACCTGCAAGTTTCAAAGAAATGGAACTAATAAATTATGGGGACTTTGTTGAGTAAAGAGAACCAAGTCATCATGTGGCTGCTTTTCCTAAACAGATTGTTGGATAGTGTTTACCCTGTTTTAAACATTATTTCAGTTACGTTGCAGTGGCCAGTGCACCTATCCATGCTTTCCTTCCAATATTCTTTCCAAGCCATATGCTGCTTTCCCACATAACCATTGTCGAAGCAATGATCGGAAGTGAGAGAGGTTATGATTATCATCAATCCTTGGAAAAAAATTGGCAGAGCAGAGCAGGGGATTGAACCAGCAACCCCTTTCTCCAGTCCTGTGCTCTACCAACTGAACTATCCCTGCTTGGCAAGATTAAAAAAACATGGATAAAAAAATGCAGATTTTATCGTGTAAACAAAAAATGTAAACTTAACTTAAAATTACTTCTTTTCCCTTACTACCATATAAGTGTTTTTTCTGCAGGTATTTAATTTCTGCTATGTCTGCAAGCAACTCAAGGCCTCAGCAATTAATCACCCAGATTATAATGTCCAAGGTTTTTTTTGGGCAATACAGCCTCAAAAACAACGACGTCTAGTTATAGGGTTATGTATAAAACACATTAAGTGCGGTCAATCCCGCTATATTTTGTAATGAAGTTTAACGCCATTTTCACAGCTGAGGTCAAGACGGTCAGCGACGCACCCATGCATTTCCTGGATTTCTCACACCAGTACTGACATAGCACAAGAAGATTGCCTCAAGTGGGCATCGAACTCGCAACCACAGGTCTTGTGTCAGATACACTGACGACTGAGCTACCTGGGCAGGCCTAATACAGGTATAAAACAGCATTATTCCTTAAATCACATTGATCTTCAGAAAATATTGATCATACAGTTTAACTTCTTAATACTGATAAATGTCAGATTACGTATTTCAATTAGAATTTAAATCTTTACTGCACAATGTCTCCTTTTAATGACCCTGGGAAAGAAGCCTTTTGAAAACATTGTGGGAAAAGGAGAAAATGCTGGTAACCAGCATTTTCTCCTTTTCCCACAATATTTTCTGCCCCATCAAAGAAAAAATTGCACCATTTGAGCCACATTGAAACTGTCGTCTGCAAATGCTCTCAATTTGGACAAGGCTAAAATTTTGTCGTCTGGTAAGGGTCAACATCTCTTGAGTGGAAACTGAGAAAATTTATGTTTATACATGTATTGATTACAAACTATTTCAAAAACATCCAAGTAATTCCCATAAATATTCTTTTACGAAACAAACATAGCTGTTTACTAACATAAAGTCTATTTTAAACTATCAATCTTCAACAGGGTTGTATTTTAAGACCAGGTGGGAATATCGATACAATATTTATACATTTACATAGCCGGGAGCCTCCAAAATCTGAAATAGTCATCAGCGGTAATTCCCATAATTCAACTGCTGCAGATACCAAAGACCAAAAAAATGCTCACACTGCCCATTGCAGATATAAGATTCTCAGAAACTGAAACACCCCTCTGCTTGGAAAAAAAACAAAATTTGGAACCCGTAGAAAAAAACGCTTATACAGATGTTTTTCAAAATCAATCGGGTTCAAGCTACTGATGAATTAAAGAAAGTGTACCAGATTCACAAAATCAGACCACAAATGCAGACTTCTTAAGTAAAAGAGAAATGTAAGTTTCCAACTTAAAATGGCTTCTTTTCCCATACTATAATTTATTTCAGAGTTTTGTTTTCAAAACCAGTAGGATTCAAGCTTATTTATTGTTGATATGAAGAAAATCTGACCGCAAATGCAGACTTTATCGTGTAAACAAGAAATATAAATTTTCAACTGTAAGCGGCTGCTTTTCCCTTCATAACGGTCAAATTTTTTTCAAAATAAATAGAGGTCAAGCAATTGAGGATATAAAGAAACTCGGGATGTTTCACAAAAATCTGACTGCAAATGCAGACTTTATCATATAAAAGAAAAAGACTGAGGAATGGAAACCACACCATGACAAAAGCTCTGTTGGCCTTTGGTCAGTTGAGCAAAAAACTAATGCTTAATTTAAATTACTCAACTTCATTGCTTTTCTAGCATTAATGATTGTGTGGAAAATGACCGAAATAAGCTGCTTACTTATTGCAAAAGCTAATTACTTGACTTCATTAGCTATCTTGCACTAAGGTTGCAGTAAAAGAGATTTACGCTTTTTGTGCTTTATGCAGTTTTTACCAATTACTCGACTTCATTGGCTTTTTTCTGCATAAATATGTTGTACATCACCCGGAAATGCTGCTTGCTTATTGCAAAAGCTAATTACTTGACTTCATTAGCTATCTTGCACTAAGGTTGCAGCAAGGTAAATAGACGTGTCATAATTTCCATGATTTTAGGACCCAGAGAAAATTTGTTGAAAAATTGTGGAAAACAGGAGAAAACGCTTGTAAGAACATTTAACTTGCTGTCTGCATATGCTCTCAATTTGGTCAAGACTAAAATTTTGCTGCTTGAAAAAGTTATATGATACAGCAGGGACAGCAGCACTTCACCCTTTACCTCACAATCCCCAGTTTTAACGACCTTGAGGAGAAAGGCATTTGAAAACATTGCGGAAAAAGGAGGAAATGCTGGTAGCCAGCATTTACCCCTATTCCCACAAAGTTTTCCACCATTCCAAAGGTTAATTTCAATTCTTGAGTCACATTGTCTTCTGTAAATGCTTCCAATTTGGAAGTCTTAAATATTGTCATTTGGTAAATGGTCCAATTTATCAAAGCCATGATGGCGAAATTTTTTCACATTCCATCATACACTGTAAATCTAAGATCAGTGGTAATCAGGGAATCCTGACATTTAACCCTTTACCACACAATCCCAACTTTTAACGACCCTGAGAAAGAAGCCTTTTGAAAACATTGTGAAAAAAGGAGAAAATGCTGGTAACCAGCATTTTCTCCTTTTCCCACAATGTTTTCTATCTTTCCAAAAACAAATTTCAAATTTTTAGTCACATTTTTTTTGTCGTCTCCAAATGCTTTCAATTTGGACCAGTCTGAAATGTTGCCGTTTGGTAAAGAGTTAATCCATTTTCAATCCTTTACCATGCAGTCCCTAATTTAAACAACCATTAACTCTCTGCCAAGTGACAAAATTTTAGACTTGTTCAAACTGAAAGCATTTGCAGACTGAAAAAATTAGAATTGATTTTGGGAAGGGTAGAAAACATTGTGGGAAAAGGAGAATATGCTGGTTACAAGCATTTTCTCCTTTGTCAGGTTGTTAGCAGTCTGAATTGCTTGGTAAAGTTTTAAAAGGTAAGCTTTTGAAAACATTCTGGGAAAAGGACAAAATGCTGGTAATAAGCACTTTCTCCTTTTCCCACCATATTTTTAATCCAAAAAACGAAAAGGGTAAATCACACCGTTTGAATAACATTAAATAACATTAAAGTTGAAAAGGTTAAAGGTTTAAAAAAAATAGGATTCTTTTGTGTGCTCCCCCCTCCCCCCAAAAAATGGGAGGTTTAAATCTTTATGGTGTGACAAAATTTTAGACTTGTACAAATTGAAAAAAATTGCAGACAACAAAATAAACGTGACTCAAAAATCAAAATTTGTTTTAGAAAAGCTATAGAACATTGTAGGAAAAGGAGACAATGCTGGTTACCAGAATTTCTTGTTTTCCCACAATGTTTTCAAACTCTCCTTTCTCAGAGTCATTAAACTCGGGATTGTGTGGCAAGGGGTTAAGCACTTTTTTGGCGAAAATATTGGAATCTTATGGAAAAATACTTCATTGAGTAACATTCATGAGACAATGCACTTACTTGTTACCTGGATAAAATCAATTAACCAAAAATTTATACAGCACCTCCACGAAGGCAAGTATCCTGCAGCATTAATCCCAGGTCATCAATATGGACACCTGAAATAGCAAATGAAAGATAAATAGTAATCAAAACTGCATTTGATTAATCCTTTACCCTTTACCAAACTGTCCAATGATGTGACAATACCCCCCTTTCAGGAGAAGGCTTTTTGGAAAAAAAAAAAAACATTTGGTTACCAGCATGTAAGAAACTACTAGTTTTTTGGTTTTCCAACAAGATTTTCTACCCTTTTAAGACTAATCCCATCATTTGAACTTAGTTCATGGCGTGGTCTGCAACTGCATGCTTTCAATTTGGGCAAGTCTTAAATTTTGTTGGTTGGTAAAGAGTTACTGTTTTACCACATGATCTCTAGTTTTAAGAACCTTGATGAAGAAGGCTTTAGAAAACATTATTTTAAAAAGGAGAAACTGCTGGTTATTAACACTTCCTTTTGGAACAATATTTTCTTCCCACTGAAAAGAGTGAAACCCATTATTTGAGCCAAGTTTACAAAAATATATGAGCCATGCTCCAGCAAAAGCGGCTTAACCCTTTACCCCAAAATCCCAATTTTTAAGTACCCTCAGGAAGATACCCTTTGAAAACGTGGGAAAAGGAGAAAATGCTGGTTACCAGCATTTTCTCCTTTTACCACAATCTTTTCTACTCTATCAAAAAAAAAAAAAAAATCATTTGAGTCACATTGAAATTGTCTGCAAATCTTTCAATTTGGATGGGCCTAAAATTCTGTCATGTAGTAAAGGGTTCATCTCCGTGATCCATTGTAACAAAGCAAGCCATCACATAATTTATGGATCCATGATAGCCACTTTTTTTCCAACATTTGACTTAATCACGAGGTAGACTGGTCCTTTGGCAAATAGCAAAAAGTTTCAGCCTAGGTCAACCTGCCCCCTTTTTGGCAAGTCAAAAATTTTGTTGCCTGGTAAGGAGTAAACCCTTTACCACACAATTCTAAGTTTTAATGTCCCTGAAAAAGAAAGGTTTTGAAGACAATTTGTACCCAGCATTTTCTGCCTTTGCCACAATGGTTTCTGACCTTTCAAAGACAAATGTTAGTTTGTTGTCTGCAATTTGCATCATTCTAAAATTTGTTTTAACCACCTTTAAGAAGATGGCTTTTGAAAACATTGTGTGAATAGGAAATAATAATCATTACAAGGATTTTATCCTTTTCCCACATTGTTTTCTTCTATCAGAAATCATTCAGCTACATTTTTTTGTCTGCAAATACTTTCTATTTAGACCATTTGGTAAACAGATAATACCATGATTATGCAAAATACCAATTTCATTTAAGTATTCCAGTGCCAAGGGGTGTCAGTAAGAGCCAGGGGTCAGAGATTTCACCCGACCATTCTGACCTAAACCCTCGACTACTTTTGCCTGAAAAAAGAATCTGCTGAGATTTTTTTTTTTAATTACTTGTTATTCCTTTTCAATCATTATTCCTTTTCAAACATTATTCCTTTTTAATTATCATTCCAAATTTTCAGTGCCTCTGGTTGAAGGCAAGGAAGAGCTCGTGCAATATCCATGCCCTCATAGTCTTAACTCTCTACCAAACAACAAGACACCATTCAAACAAAAACATTCAATTTTTTGAGGCACAATTTTAATGTTTCATCTGCAAATGCTTTCAATTTGGACCAGTCTATAATTCTGTTGCATGGTAACAATCTTGACTTCAAACGACCTTCTGAAAGAAGCCTTTTGAAAACATTTTGGAAAAAGGAGAAAATGCTGGTAAACAGCATTTTGGTCTTAGATTTTGGAATTTCCTGTTAAAGTTTTTCTGGAGCTCCCATTTTCCAGAACGATTGCCACCCCCAATGATTAACTTTTTCAGGCAAGCTCTGCTGTCTCATGACAGCTCTTGATATATCTCATGTCCACCGAAACACTTGAATCACAATTTTCACTATGCCCCGTTTGAATGTCAGTAAATGTTGATATTAAAATATCAGCAACAGACATGTGCTATTGTAACAGACATGTGCTCAGGCAAGATGGATATTTGCCAAGTTTTCAGACATTGTTTTCACCTTTTATAAAGGGCCAAATTTTGATTTTGGCCTATACCCACAGACATAACAGCACTGTCCCCAAGACTGCCACCTTGTTTTTGCACAAATCAACATGCTACTTTCACTCCCAGAATCCCAGAATTCCCTTATAATACTACAGTGACATACTTCCTTTTAAATACAGAGCACTTTTGTAATATTTGCCAGGCATTTGTAGTCTGGCACAAAATCAATACAGACTCTGGCTATGCTCTATTCTGAATGGAAAGAAAATTACACATTGCCCCTCAAGTTTTTTGTTTTTCATTTTAAGAATTTTTGAGGGAACTTGAAATTCAAGACTACACTAGTCTGCTCTCACCTTTTTTGACTTGAGGTTTGGCATATTCATCATCAAGGTGTCCACATGGATGAGCCAGAGTGTAAAGCAGCAGTTCTGCAAGGTGGGAATGCTTTAGATGACATGAAAGAGCTGAATACTTCAAATAACTGCAAATAAAAAGATCTAGAGGCAGTACATTGAAACTATGTTCTTCATGTATCAAGACCAGCAACAATGCCTTTATAATAAGAGGTAAAATGTCCAAATTTTACAAAAACATTGTGGCAAAAAGAGAACTTACTGGTGACCAGTATTTTCTCCTTGTCTCACAATGTTTTCTTCTACATCAGGGTTGTAAAATACCATATCCTTTGGTAAAAGCTTAACCCTTAGAGCGCTGAATAAGGCATTTTCATCCTAGAAATATGACACAAATAATTGCAATTTCATGGTTGTTTTTGTCTACAGTGATTGAGCAAAGCAGGCAGTGAAGATCAAAGATCAGGCTGCATGTCTTGTACAGCCTGATCTTGATCTTCTCTTGCCGCAAAAGCAACTATAGTCGTGAAAAGTGCTTTAATGGTTATTAATATTTTAACTCTGAATAGAACAAAAAGTGTGATCTTGTCTCATTCTTCACTACTCACAAAATACAAATGAAAGAGTCTGATCTAGTTATTCACTACCAACACAATAGATCTGAAATGTAGTCTGGCCTCGTTCTTCACTAACCACAAAATACAACTGTAGTGCAGTCTAATCTAGTTTTTCATGAACTAAAAGATTTCTATGACAGACAAAGATTTTTTCTGACTGCAATCAATTGATCGAACTCTCTAACAAATTTAATGTTATCATAAAGTCTGTCACTGTGCATAAATGAAATCACAATTCAAATCTCTGAGTCTCCAGTTATCTTGTGAAATCTCGAACTGGGCAGAAACCCGACTTGTAAGCACTGGGTCTTACCCGTTGTTGATAAGACGATTGATAATAGGCCGCCAGCTTATTGACTAAGAATACAATTTAGAATGGTTGGTGGATACAGTTCCCCGCATTTGATCAAATTCAAGTACTGTCCAATCTGTGTTAACCCTTTACCAAACAATCCAGAGTTGTAACAACCTTTTAAGGAAAAGCCTTTTGAAAACATTGTGAGAAAATGAGAAAATGCTAGTAACCAGCATTTTCTCCTTCTCCCGAAATGTTTCCTACCCTATCAAAAACAGGAAACTTCATTTTAGCAACATATAATGTGTTGTCTGCAAATGCTTTCAATTTGGTTCAGCCTAAAATTTTGTCTTTTGGCAAAGAGTTCAAGGCCATGAAAGATGGTCATTGAAATCATTGTTAGAAAAGAAGAAAATGCTGTTTTCTATTCTTTTAATGTCAAATCTCACCAACTGAGTCACTTTTAATTTATTGTTTGCAAAAGCTGTCAATCTAGGCGGGTCTAAATTTTCTTTGTGTGCTAAAGATTTTTCCCTTTCCCACACCATCCTGTGTTTCAAAGCCCCAGAGACTGCCTGGGTCAAGCCTTTCAAAAACATTGCCAGAAATGAGAAAATGCTGCTAATCAGCATTTTTCTCCTTTTCCCACAAAGTTTTCTATCCTGTACAATATCAATTCCATCATTTGGACCAAATCTAATCAGTCATCTGCAAATGCCTTCAATCTTGTAGCTGGTAAAGTGTTCAAAGAGTTTTAACAACCTTGGGAAAGAGGTCATTTGAAAACAGTGTGGGAACAGGAGAAAATGCAGGTAACCAGCATTTTATCATTTCCCCACAATGTTTCATTTTCTATCAACGACAGAAATATTCATTCTAGCAACATAATTATGTTGTCTACAATGCCAAATGCCTCGAGTTTGGTCCAGTCCAAAATTTTGTGGTTTGGTACAGGGTTAAGACCGACTTTTGACAACCACGAGAAAGATGACTTGAAAACATTTTGGGAAAAGGAGAAAATGCTGATAACCAGCATTTATTCCTTTTCTGACAATGTTTTCAAGGTATCAAAGACAACTTCCACAAATATGAGTCAATGATGGGACATATCTCAAGGCATGAGACGTGCCATTCGGCAAACTTCGGCTGTTACTAGATAGTTACGGAATCGGCCGAGTCGTGAGAAGTGATCGCACAATGCATTTTCACGGAACCCGAAAGACACTAACCCTCATAGCAAAACTTTCAAATAACCTCGTTCGTACTTAGGAGATTTATACGGGGGAGAAAGATTTATTGCAGCTCAAGCGATGGGAGCTATGAGAGTCGAAAACTAGCATTTTTCCTTTCCAGTGCCTTTTTCACAAGTATTTGGTTGCATTTAACGCGCGAATTACAGGACCGTTTGGTTACCAAATCATAAACAAAATGTACTCACCAAAAGGATCGCAGTCGAATTCTGTACTTCAGTGCCGTAGCAAAACAACCAAGAAGATCGCAGTCGTAGTCTGTGCTTGAGTTTCGTAAGAAAACAACCACCTCGCTCTACAACTAACAAGAGGCAAAAGCCGGCGAATAATGGCGCTCACCCGGTATTTATACAGGTATGCACTGTGACGTCACAGCTCTAACGGGACACGCATGTAGAAACCATTTGGCGAAGGGAGAAATTGCTCGTGACGAGCATTTGCTTTTGCGGAAATGTTTATATTTGTTTTCATACTGTTAAATCCTGTTACTGAACCGTTTTCAAATCTGCTTCTCAGAAACAGTAGAAATCTTGCAATTTAGATGTAGTTTGGTCACAAAACTTGGACTTGTGGAAAGTGTTGTTCTGAGATCAGACTTTCCGTGCAGCCTGACCTTGATCTACCCCGCATCAAAATGTAAGTTTAGGGCTCTAAGGTTTTAAATAAAGTTACACCCCTTAGATCTACACATTCCCGTCATTTAACAACCCTGATAAAGTAGCGGCTATTGGAAACATTGATCTAAAAAGGAGAAAATACTGGTAACCAGCACTTTTTCCTTTTGCAACAATGTTTTCCTACCTTGCAACAACAATCCATCATTTGAACCACTTTGAATTTATTGTCTGCAAACGTTTTCAACTTGGACAAGTCTAAGATTTTGTCATACAGTAAAGAGTTGAGACGTCTTGAGTATGTAATGGTTTTGCTTCTTTTACCACAATGTAAAATGTTTGCGACAATGTAGTCACCTTACTTTACCCCTGGCCCTTCTAAATAAGTGAAATGAAACTTTTAAACCGATAATGAAGACCAAAATTTTACTATTTTAAAGGTACTTTTTTGTGGGGGTGGGGGCAGGGATCTTATATACACATTGTGTAAAGAAGATCCCTGGTGGGGGGATACATCCTTATTTCTCCTTTTCTAACAATATTTTCACTTATATTTCTGCATGAACTCTTTTCAAACTACAAAATTTTAGACTTGTCCAAATAAGCATTTGCAGATGACAAATTAAATTTGGCACAAGTGATCGAACTTGAATTTAAAAGGAAAAAAACATCGTTGGAAAAGGAGAAAATGCTGGTAATCAGCATTTTCTCCTTTTCCCAGAATGTTTTCAAAACCTGTCGTCCCCAGGGTTGTTATAACTGGGTATTGCTTGGTAAAGGGTTTTTGAATTTGATAAATTGTACAAGGATTTTTTTTATAATCGTCCACTGCAAATTTCGTTAATAAGGGGGTTGATTTGTCAAATCTGAAAAAAATGGACTGATCTATAGTCTATAAATATCATCCTGTCACGTTGATATAGAAAAATTAAGACGATCGTCATCTTTTTCCATGTCCCCGCTCACCGTTGACCATTGTTTCGACGATGGTTACACGAGAAAGCAGCCAGTGGCCTGGGAAGAATATTGCCGCGAATATTGATAAGAGAAACTCCTATCTTGAGAGCATTCTTAGTCTTGTTCTCCAAGATTTTCTACATTTGAAAGTAACACAACTTCTGCTTGGTTTAGCCAGTCAGAAGTTGTGTTACTTTCAAATGTAAAAAATCCTGGTCAACAAGACTAAGAATACTCTTAAGAATGGTTGGTGAACAAGGACTCTGGAATGGTTGGTGAATATGGACCCAGGTAGGCATGGATAAGTGTAGTGGCGACTGGGACATAACTGAAACAACGTTGAAAACGACGTCAAACACCATACAAATATCTCGCTTTACAGTTTTCGCCGGAAAAATCAAGGCATTCATTTTTCCTTTTCTCTTTTTGTGTCAAAAAATTCACTTGTATTGATATAATATTGAACCTTCATTATTTTTCATTGGGCACATTTTTATCGTTAACCCGTTACATAAGTCAAATGAAACTTTCAAGCTTATAGTAAAACCCAAATGTTGTTAAGGTTATTTTGAGGGGAAATATCCCCTTATCGGACAGTGTAGATTCAAGATCAGACTGCACAGAACGTGCACTCTGATCTTGATCTACACTGTCCACAAAAGGTCCTCGAGTCGCGTCTAAAGGTTAAAAATTAGGATGGGTCAAAATACAGGGCAAGCGACGTGAGTGATGTCAATATTGTGTACATAAGAGATACATTGTTTGTTCGTGGTTTCCCAAGTTTTTTGGGGGAGTCAAGATTAAACCCTCAGGTTATGTTTGAATGTTTCGGACAGTGATCACAGTTCACTTCAAACCATGTTTACCACCAAAGCACCATGAAGGCCCAGAAATGTTTTGCTGTGTCCACATACGGTTTATTTTTAGAGCCAAGAACAATGAAACATTGGGCAAACTCGAAAAATGTTACGTAAAATATTGGTGCTTTACTAACCCATATATGTTTACTTAACATAACGGACATTTTTTATATAACGTGATTGTCTTGCTGGAAACTAGAATCCAAAACATTATCGCACAAATTTATAGCAGATGACTCTGAAATCACCCTTATTTTGAAAACAGTCTTGTACGCCACAGTATGGAAAATTTACCCTTTACCAAGAAGTTAAAGTTTTTAAATGACAACCCTTTAAAAGAAGATTAAAGAAAACAATGTGGAAGAGGGAGACAATGCTAGTAACAAGCATTTTCAAATATTCCCACAATTTTTTCTACTCTTTGAAAGGCAAATTTCAAATGATGATAAACATTCAAATTGTCGTCTGCTTTCAGTTTGGACAAGGCTAAAATAAGCCCCGTAGCTCAGTCGGTAGCGCACAGGACTTGAGAACAGGAGGTCGCTGGTTCGATCCCCGACTTGGCCAATTCCTTTCCGAGGATTGATGATAGTCATTGCGACAGGATTCATTTCTCTCTCACCGCTGACCATTGTTTCGACGATGGCTATGTGGGAAAGCAGCCAGTGGCTTGGAAAGAATATTGTGCGGAGTACTGATAAAAGAAAATCCAGGAAAGCATGGATAGGTGCACTGGCCGCCGCGATATAACTGAAATACTGTTGAAAAGGCGTGAAACACCATACAATCAATCAATCAATCAAGGCTAAAATTGGTAGTCTAATGAAAAGTTAACCCTTTACCAAACAATCTCATGTTTTAACGAACCTAGGGAGGAAGCCTTCTGAAAAAAAAACATTGTGAACAAGGGAAAAAATGCTGTAAACCAGCTTTTTCTCCTTTAGGTTAACCTTCTTTATCCTACATCTATCGAGAAACACGTTCTTGCAACTGGCTTATACTGATCTTTCTCGATTCTGCTTCCTGGAAACTACACTAGTACTCGCGCCGAATGTGTGGGCCAACGATCGGTCCCAAGTTGACATCCCCTCCCGGTTATCTTACTTGGGACCTTAAGGTCCTTTTCCCGCAATGTTTTCAAATTTCAGGTTCTTTCTGTTTTTTTTTTTTTTTTTTTCGGTTTTATTCCAGTATCGGATCTTTTCAGTCCATGTTCATTCTTATGATTCTTACGTCTGAAATCTGATGTTTCCGATAAAGTTTAGGTCCGATCCCGGTATTCTCTTTGTTTTGGAAATCCACAGGTTCACTTATCATGGTCCGGTTTGGCGTCTTGTCTGATGTTTCCAAAGTCGGATTTTAAAGTGCACCTCCAGCCCAGATTTATATATATATTTTTTTCTTTTCATTTCCTGATTGATCAGGATATTTTGTTAACACTTTCCGGTTATAATCGTTAAAATGCATCTGTAAGCACAGGTGTGCAACTCGAAAATCCAATAAGCGAGATTAAAGGCCATGTTCCCTGTAGCTAAGGTCGTAAAGGCCGATCTTTCGCTCATATACGTGAACGTTTAATCTTTTCCCTATTCCAACATCAAATAAATGAAGTATCGCTACAAGAGTTTACATTGTATATTCAAGTCCATTCCGGTCCGGTCAAGCCTACCCAGGATTTCCATGCACCTCCCTTTTCCCTATTACTCAATTTTTAGGCAATTTAATTTTTACCCTGTCACTTCCAGTATTTTTTTTCCACATCTTAAGCAAATCAAGATGATGTGTCAAGCACAAAATTCATGTTCATAGTTTGAAGGTCAAGGTCCCAGGAATGTCAAATATGTTTTCAAAGGTGTGAGGCCTGTAACTTTTTAAATAATGAATGACTTTCAGAATAACTTTGCTGAAGTGTAGAATTGTCAACCACATATAAGTGATGTTAGGGTGCAAGAACCATGTCAGTACGTAATAGGTCAAGGTCACTGCAAGATAATATGTGTCTAAAAAGAGAATTTTGGGGGCTTGTGTTTATGTTCGGGCTGTATCTTTTTAATAATTGTGAATGAATTTCAACATTACTGTGCAGAATGGTCAACCACATACAGACGTGTCGCGCGCAAGGACCGTGTCTGAAGGTCAAAGATCAAGGTCACAGTAAGGTCAAATGTCCGTTTTTGTGTCCGGGCCATAACTTTTTTCTATCACTTAAATGCTGTGTTAACCACATCAGTTATGTCCGCAGGTTGAAGGTCAAGGTTACAGCAAGGTCAGATAAGTTTTCGAAGGGGGTTAGTGTTTGTGTCAGCTCCGTGACTTTTTTAATAGGGAATGAATTTTAGTATAACTTTGCAGCATTATCAAGTACATATAAACAATATGTGGAGGTCAAAGTCACGACAATGTCAAATATGTTAAAAAAATGCAGGGCTGGTGACATTCGTGTGCGGCCTGTCACTTTTCTGGTTGTGAATGATTTTGAACATAACTGTACCATGACATGTCGTGCACAAGAGTTCTGTCCGTAGCTTAAAGGTCTAGGTCACGGCAAATTAAATATGTTTTGGAGGAGTGGTATTGTTCGTGTGAGGCCTGTATCTTATTTCATTATGAGTGCATTTCAATATACCTTTGCAGAATTGTCAACCACATATAAACAATGTATGTTGTGCAAAGCCTTGGATGAAGGACTAGAAATGATATTAGTAAAGCTTTCTACAAAGTATTACATAAAGGTCTTCAATTTTAGCTGAAAGAAGCTGGAATCGGTGGCAAACTTCTTTCATAGTTTTCAAACTACCTCTCAAATAGGTATCAGAGGGTTGTCCTACCTGGTGCTGTCTCATACTAAAGTTCTATTAAATGCTGGAGTTCCACAAGATCAAATTCTCTGACATTTTCTTTATCTAGTGTACATTAATACATGATACTGAGTCAAACATAAACCTTTTCGCAGATGACACTAGTTTATTGGAGAGGTCATCAGACCTCTCCAACAGTGGTGAGTTTAAAAGGCAGACTGCCACAGAAATCGCTGTCTAAATCCATTTGTTTTTGCGAAATTGTTCTGATACACAGTCTATTTCGTCATGGTTTTATAAAGAAACCGAAATCAAAAAACTGAAATAGGAAATAAACGTTTTTTTTTTTATGTGACGGATTTCCAAAAAGATTTATTATACTATATTGATTGTAAATGATCTCTCCAATGATTGCAATTTTTCATTAAACAAATAAATCTAAGCAAAGAGAAAAAAAAAAATCGTTAAAAAAAGAGAAAGAACACCGCGGGAAAAGATCACGTGACATGATACTGTCTGGAGAATTCGTACCCTGGAGAACTCGTACCTTAATCTCGAAAGCACGAGTTCTCTGGAGAACTCGTACCCCACAAATAGATATAAATAGGTTGATCAGTATGTTTTCAAGTTTTATTTTTCAAAACTTACTAGACTCTTGCATTTTTCTCAGTTTTATACAAAAATTCTATGGATTTATAATGATAATTATAGATTTGATGAAATAACACACAGAGTTGCTTCTATTATGCGGGATTGCGAGAATCCCACGAAAATGAACTTATGAGCGGAAAAAAAGTCGTGCCTCTTCGCACTACGTATGCACACCTCAAAAGAGTCCGTGGTCCTTTGGTTTTGGGCGGATTGCGCAGGCTGACATGGGTCGATACTTTTTTGCAGATGCATTAAGCACCCTTTTCTCAGAGCATGGCTCATTTATCTACTTTCTTTCTTTTTAACGTTTAGACAAACAACCTCTTCATTTTACATGTCTGCAGCAGACAACTTTTCAAAATATTGTGTGAAGAGGAGAAGCTGCTAGTCACTGCAATTTCTCCTTTTGTCACAATGGTTTCCATCTCATCAAAGCACCATCTTCCACATTAATTATCAAAGTTTGAATTGTCGTCTGCGTGCTTTTTCTGTTTGGGCCAGTGCAAAAATTGCTGTTTGTTAAAAGATTAAAAAATGATACATTTATTTTTAACATGTCTGGTACTAGTATTATGTATAAGCCACCTTTATTTATTGTCATCAGGTAAGATTCTTGCCTATTCAGTGGAATTAGCATATTGTATCAAATTTTAATTGAACGATTTCTCCTTTCCAAAAATATTTTGGCTTATCCTGAGCACACATTACAAACATTCATCAGAGGTTTGTTCCTTTTGAAAATGAGCAAAATTGGATCATCATCTTCAGTTTTGTGTCCTTGAATTTTGGGAAAAAAAAAAAAACATTTCTGAGCATGTTAACAGCATATGGCCTACAATTCCTAGAATATTATAAGAATGTGGAACATGTACTGTTTTGTGCCCTAACACCAGCAAAATTGAAAAAAAAAAAAAATGTTTTCTCTCATCCATTAACGTCTAACTTGTTTGTTTACATCTACCAAAATATATTGAGATCAAAAGCCAATAAACTATTTGAAAACATTGATGCCGACCTCTCCTGGCTTCTTTTTTAAAGAAGCCAACTTGTCCATGGTAATAGGTGATCCTGATACAGTCGGTACACTTTTACAAACAGACAGCAATACAGCAATAAAAGTACAGACTGGGCAAAAAAGTGGCTTGTAAAGTTTAACCCCTCAAAATCGGAATCTCTAATCATAACCCGCAAACGTAATAGACCTGTTCATCCCAAGCTTTTTATGTCTGGTGTTGAAATTCCATCAGTGCAAGTTTACAAGCATCGCGGTATTTTCATTTCTAATGATGGTTCTTAGCGTTACCGTGTAAATCAGCCTTTAAAGAAGGCATAGAAGAGAATTGGAATTATGCAAAGTCTAAATATCAGCCTAGATCGAACATCCCTTCAGACAATATATTTTTTCTTTTATCGTAAAGTTCTTGAATATTGAGATATTATTTGGACAAATCTGTTCTAATACCAGAAAGATCAAATTGCAAAAAGTACAAAATGGGGCTACAAGAATTGTAACTGGATGCAGTAAACGTGTGTCTTTAGCGGATCTTAACAGGGAGTCAGGTGGGAAACACTTAGCGAAAGGAGATATAAACACAAACTTATATTACTTTTCAAAATGGTAAAAGGTCTAGCACCTTCTTATTTAAATTCTATAGTGGCTGTTTCAGTAGGAAGTACTTCATCCTTCAACCTAAGAGGATCTCATAAACTACAACATGTAGCTTGCAGAACTAATCTGTACTTAAACTTCTTATTATCTTCTGTTGTTAATGATTGAAATGCTTTACCTATTGATTTCAGAAATCTGGACTCCATGTCAGCTTTCAAGCGGTACATGAACAGAGATAAAGCAAATCCAAATAAGCTATATTTCTTTGGAGAGAGGAGGATTCGGGTCATTCATGCCAGGCTGCGCACTAAATGTAGTTCAATCCATCAGCGTCGTTATTTTAGAAATTTAAGTGACTCTCCTCTTTGTGCTTGTGGCGAAATTGAATAAAATCAATATTACTTCTTCGATTGTAGATATTATCGTGACTTTAGAAACAGTTTGTTCCAACGCATATTAGAAATCTCCAGTGTCAGCCTGCAGACAATTCTTTTTGGTGATGAGACTCTCAGTCTTGCTGAGGCAGTTCACTCATACATTATTGAAACTAACCGTTTTAGAAGTTAATAACTTTACCAATTGATTATCTGTTCCACTTTTGTATATCCACATGCAATTTTGTTAATATCAGGTATATACGGCGACTTTCGCACTTGTCTTCCTATTTAAGTACATGTATTTTTATGGTCTGGTCAAGCTCTGTTTAAAATGGATGACATATTTTTTTCCGTTTCAAATTTTGTTTAACTAAAACGTGAATATTTTTGGTGGCATACACACACGCGGACGCTCAAAAAACAGACCCAAAATGTAAATTTTCATCAACGGAACATTAAAAAGACAAAAAAAAAATGTTCCGGAATGTAGATGCCTAATTATCGGAATGTTACAGAATGTGGAAACGACAACAACAAAAGAAAATGTCAATTTAAAAGCCTTAATACCGGAATGTGGCTAAATGAAGAATAAATGTAGGTAAAACATACACACGCGTGCACGCCAACATGCACGCACGCACGCACGCACACGAAACAGACCCGAAATGTAAATTACCATCTATGGAACATTAAATGGCAAGATTTAGAAAAAGTTGCGAAATGCAGATACCTCATACGAGGAATGTTACGGGATGTGGAGGTGGCAACAACGAAATGATAAAAAAACTTACTGAAAAAAAAAAAAAAAACAAAGTACAGGAATGTAGCTTACTGAAGGATGGATGTAAGTTATAGACACACAGACACAAACCAGTCCTGAAATTTAAATTTTGATCAAGCTGATAGGCGAAAATGTAGCTACTTATATGCAGTGACTTAACACCGGCACGTTGCAAAATGTACCTAAATTTGGATTTCGAACACAAAACTACATGTATACATCGAAATGTGGAGTTCTCAATGTCGATATTTTTAGTTTTTATGTGAAATGGGTACTTAGACGTGAAGCTTCAGCAACAAAATATAACAAAATGTACTTCAATGTAATTTCAAAAGCTTTTAAGTAACGGAATGTAACAAACAAAGAATTAATATTGATAAAACGACACAAAAATCAGACTCAAAACAGGAGTTTGGATCAATGGAACACATATATAATCAGAGTGGTTTTTCATACATTGTGACTTTCGGTATTGCTTTATGCTCATGGATCAAAATTTGCATTTCTGTACGATACTGTGCCCTTTATTTTCCACCTCACTACATTCCCGTATTGAAGGAGCTTCAATTCTTGACATTGCACATACACCTTATACACACTCGTCACAACTCGGCCGATTCCGTACCTACATCTAACCTCGTCTGTATAAGGGAGGCTTCCATTTTGAACTACCAATCACATGATCTTAAACATGACGGCGCCCCTGTAGATCGCTTAGCAACGACATGAACAACCACTGTGAAGTTATTCACTTCTATCGATCTGTCGATGAAAGTTCCTAACGGAATTGATAAACCACACTAAAAATTGAATGTACAAACTGTTTGCCGACTGAAATACTCTTAGAAAGATAATGATAGAAGATTTAGTCATGCGTTCTTTCTAAAGAGGAGCCTTACAATTTCATTAACGGTAAAGCGGTGTGCTTCCGGAGATGTGCGAAATGTACCGTGTAGGTGCATATCAAGCTACGTGATACAGCCGAGGGATTTGACCACCGGATCACCCGAGGTATGCCGAATGACCTTATACAGTTCCAGCTAATGTAGTGCATTATGGAATGCCATAGCAGAAAATATTCAAGATATAAAAACACTATCAAGATATTTAAAATATTCAATCAAGATAGTCGCACTTATACCAAAATGATATATAAATTTGATATATGACAGCAAAATTATCATATCAAAACATAAAACCACTTCAAGACAAGATAGTGTTTTTATATCTTGAATATTTTCTGCTATGGCATTCCATAGTGCATAGGTCACAAATAAAACGGGCGTTTACGTACAGTAGCCGTTTGGGAATTTTGGCAAATTTTGAAATCGAACAGACGCAGCATGACTTTCATATCTTTTACGCGCGGTGAATATGTGGATCAGAATCTCCGGACAATTATCGCAGAGACCAAGCTCTGACATTCAAGATTCAGCAGTTTAACATCCAGTGCCCCCCCCCCCCCCGCAAAAAAAAAAAAAAAAAAAAAAAAAAAAAAAAATGAAAAAATCAACCAAGAAAGACAAGTAAAAAATCAAACGGCAATGCTTTGGTACTAGTTGCGAGTTGCCAAGAAGCGCTAAGAAACGGCCAGCTTCAGACCCGGACCCAGTAGAAGTCGCCATTACCAACTCTTAGTAATGCAAGGCTCGGACCTTGCCGACCTTTCCCCGTGGCCATATTTTTCACAATGCAGATAAAATTATAAAACACTCATTGCAAGAACTTGAAATACATAGCAGTTCATCGTTACAACATGACATACATGAAATTGGAGAAATTCTGTCAAAGGTTAGATATTTGTTTTAACGTAAATTCTACAATTTTATCAAATCTAATTTGATTTGTAAACGTAGGTTAATTGGTTAATTCAAAATTAAATCAGGTTTCTTTATAACTCACCCTTCACTTATATTCATGTATGTCCGATCATTCTGTCAACTGGAAGTACATGCACACATATAAATAAAGAACTCATGAAATTACTTTGATTTGATGTGATATTTCACGAAACAAATATGCAGCGGGTGTCTTCGAAACTATCAGTATACTCATATAACAAAGTCAGCATAAATTGGTTATTGATACATGGGTAATGCATCCTGAAATTAATATGCAGCAGGCGGCTTTGAAACAGTCCATATTATAAAGTAAACCTGAATTGATGAACACCACATAAGTGATGCATTTTAAAACAAAATTGCAGCAGGCGGCTTTGAACTATCCGTATATAATACAGTCAGCGTGAATGAGACAGAAATCACAAATAGAGAAGCTGAAACAAGTCTGCAGCACACGGCCTTGAAACTATCGGTATCGCACACCTCGAGTGCCTCTTTAACCGCCACGATGGTTTTATATACCCCCTCTCACACCAATGATGTGAAAAAGCAAGCCTTAATGCGCTTGTGTTTTTAGACATTTGGGAGTATTGTGATCAACCGATAGCATTTTACCTCACACGCAAAGGCTCCCATAAAAAGGTATACTAATAACATCTATTCTTCAACTAATTACTAACAAAATTCACACAGACAAAAATATAACAAGACATAATGTTGATGACTGCAGTATTCATTGGTCATGCCAACATGAAAGCCGGGCAACGCCCGCCGGACAAAACAACTGCCGCCCGACGCCTCGATACGATAATTTATACGATTGTGTATCGGTAGTAGTCTGGTACCGTACTTCAAAAGTAGTGGTAGGGGCAGGTAATCCAGACTATATCGGGTGGTGCCTTTCCGAACGCTTCATGGGACCTGAAAGGTACCCGCGCGGTGGCCATTAGGACATGCCGATGTTTGAAAAGGAGACTCTTGTACGGCCACCATCCGATCTAAGCAAAGGTCCAGGCATCGGGCCCGGGTGGGTAGCCCAGTGGTTAGCATATCCGACTCGTGACCTAGAGGTTGCGAATTCGATACCCGGTTAAAGCAAACTTTCTTTTCCGCGATTTTTCGCCTCTCACATCTGATGCATGTGAAAAAAAGTAGTCAGTGACTTGGAAATAAAGTTGTGTCAGTACTGGTGTGAGAAAGCCAGGACGCACATGCGTAGGTGCACTACTGACCGCCGTGGTATAACCTAAGCTGTTACAACGGCGTTAAACTGCAATACAAACGAAATCCAGGCGCCGGACAGAGATCGAATGGTGCTCGGCCAACGTGCTTTAATCATTACATCATTACTCAATATGACCCTTCCCTCCGCAACACTCCCCCACCCCCAACCCCCATGTCCGACGACAAAATTTCAGCTGCCACGGATCGATTTCGGAACATTTCGTTATACGATTCTGGAGTTTAGGCTTGACATTTCAATGCAAGCTTTATGATCGATTGATTTATCGAATGATTAATTGAGATGATTGATTTTCGGGCAGCTTTCAACATCATTTAAGTCATCTGTTTTGATTGCATGTGCACGTGCGTGCGTGTGAGTGCGTGTGTGTGTTATCTACTTTCATTTAGCTACATTTCCGTACTTAGGCTTTTAAAATTACATTTTGTTACATTTTGTTTTTGCCATTTCCACATTCCGTAACATTCCGTGAATCAGGCATCCACATTCCATAGCAATTTCTAAATCTTGCTATTTAAAGTTTCATTAATGTAAATTTACATTTTGGATCTGTTTTGTGAGCGTGCGTGTGTTTGTGTGTGTGTGTGTGTTATCTTCATTTATTCTTTATTTAGCTACATTCTGGTATTTAGACTTTTGCAATTACATTTTGTAACATTCCGTCAATTAGGCATCCGTATGATTTTCTAAATCTGGCTATTTCAATGTTATATTGGTGAAAATTACTTTTGGGGTCTGTTTTCTTTGTGTGCGTGCGAGCGTGCGTGTGTGCGTGTGTGTGTGTATGTTTTGTCTACAATTATTCTTTACTTAGCTACATTCCGGTATTTAGGCTTTTAAAATTACATTTCGTAACATTCCGTTGTTGCTGCCTCTACGTTCCGCAACATTCCATGAATTAGGCATCTACATTCCGTAGCGTTTTGTAACATTTTGTTACATTCCGTGAATTAGGCATAGATCTACATTCCGTTACATTCCGGTCATTAGTATACCCACTTTTTATCTCAATTTCGAACTTGTCCAAGATATAATCAAGGCAAACATTCTGAACAATTTTCGTGAGTATTGGAATAACAATGTGGCCTCTGGAGTGCACAAAAGGTTTCTTTACTAAAATTTATCTCAATGACCTACTTTTCGACCCATATGACCCAATTTCAAATTTGTCACCCAAGACAAAGTTTTCTTTTTTATGAGTATCTGACTGGAAATATGGCCTTTTGAGTGCATAAAAGGTATCCGATAATTGTTAATGCCTAAACGACGGCAAATGTCCTTCAGTCTGCAAATGCTTTCAATATGGACGAGTAGAGAGTTTCGTCATCTGGTAAAGAGATAACCCTTGACCACAAAATCCCAGGATTTAACGACTCTGAGAAAACATGTCATCTGCAGATGTTTTGAATTTAGAAGAGTCTGAAATTTGTCATTTGAGAAGGATTAACCCTTTACTGCACAATCCCGAGTTTTAACAACCCTTGTCAAAAAAGTGCTTTTAAAAACATTGTGGGGAAAGGAGAAAATGCTGGTTACCAGCATTTTCTCCTTTTCCCACAATGTTTCCTACACTATGAAAGACAAATTTCATTTTTTGAGTAACACTTAGTATGTTGATGGCAACTGCTGTCAAATTGGACCAGTCTAAAGTTTTTATCATTGGAGAAGGGGTTAAGGGTTAAACAGCAGCAACAACAACACAATTTCATGGATTCATGGCAAGTGGTCCTTTCACACACAACAAAATTTTTACATTTTTCCAAATTGAAAGCATTTGCAAAGGACAAAATTGATATGGCTGATATGGTGAGACTTGTCAGTAAAAGGACAGAAAACAGTGTGGCAAAAGGAAAAAAATGCTGGTTACCAGCATCTTCTCATTTTTCTACAATGTTTTCAAAAGGCCTCGTTCTCAGAGTTGATAAAACCTGTGATTGTGTGATAAAGGGGTATAGCGTTATAAGTCTTTTATTTTTCATTTCAAGGACAAACACAAAAAAAAACAAAGGCAAGCTGTCTTCACTATCCACTTCTGAAGTTGAAAAGATGAAGGAGAAGACAAAAGAACAAAATAAGAACATCAGCTTTTCTTTGGACAGCTCTACAGTTCTATGGAGCTGTCATCAAGTTTGCCTTCTATAGGATGGGAGGAAGACATAAAAAAGTACCAAGAATTCATGCCTCCCAGTGTGAAGATTGGATATTTTGATGCATTAATACTTTATGCTGAGGAAGACAGAGATGCGGCTGAAAAAAATTCAGACTTCACTTGATCAATGAAATTGATATTGGTCCGTGTGATAAAGTTACAGCAATGCTGTATGACTGTCCAGATTTAACAACCTTATCGGGATCACAAATAGGTCAGTTAGCATTAGCTGTTGAGAGAAGTACGTATTTATGTACCTGTCAAAACGTTTTGTCAAGGATAAATGGATGCAGTTTTCTAGTGAATCCTGTCTGATGACGGCTATCTATGATATAGACAAACAATGGTGTGTTGTGCCTGTCTACACAGAAAAAAGAAGTAAATGCACATTCAAGATACCCATGGGTTTGAATTCTCTTAAAGGGATAAACTATTACAACAGTGATGAATTTTATAAATGTGGTGTTGCAAGGTTGATCAGTGACAAAGTACCTCTTAGAAAACATCTAAATGAGAAGCATAAAATCTTGCAAAAACAGTGGATAGAGCAATACAAAAGAGAGCAGTTACAATTACTGGAAAAACAGAAGAGGACCGAATTGATGGAGGAGGGAAAGACGGCTCAAATAGCTTGAAGGACACCCAGTTCCAAAACCCACAAGTCGCGGCTTACTTTCGGGATCTAAGTCAAAATAAAGAGGCTCTGAACAGATACACAAGAGAAGAAAGAGCATTTATACAAAAGTGTTACGAGCCTACACAACCTGCTGTTTCACAAACCTACAACCAAGGATCATGTTTACCAATCCACGAAGATCCTGAGCATCAAGCATCTCCTTCCAGACCTTCCACAATACTTCAAGGAGATAATCCAGTCCCTACAATAAATACTAGAGCTTCTACCATACATGATGATGCTAGTTTTGTCAGTTTTCCCCTGCAGAATAACAATGGTGTTGATAATGTTAAGATTCCAAAAGTCTTATATGATCAAATTTTTTCTCTAACTGATGAACGAAATAACAAGTATGTCAGACTGTACTTTGACTCACTGCAAGATAAAACAGAACAAAAGCAACCACCTTCAGACATTTCTCAGTATCAAAATATACAGTCAGAAAAACAGCTCTTACAACCTATTCAAAGCTCTGGCCATGGTATTGGAGTAGCAGGAGATACAATGTATTCTGTAGGGTAACAAGGAAATTCCCTCGGTAATGCCCAAGTACCAAGCAAATTAGGAAGTCCAGCTGTTTCACTTTGACAACCTGGACCATGTGGGAACCAGCCTGATTTAAAGGGGCTCTTACCAAGTTTGTACACCAGAACTTCGGGATTGTACAGTCAAGCTGAATATAATAGCACAGGGACAGCACCACTCTCTGCTCATCAACAGAGATTTGCGTCATAAAGTAACAGCCCTTATTCACACAGTGGTAAGTAAAGTTCCAACTGTAGAATGCTAAGCACAATTTAACCCCCAAAGGCACAATCCCAACTTTTAACAACCTAGAAGAAAAACCCTTTTGAAAACATTGTGGGAAATGGAGAAAATGCTGGTAACCAGCATTTTCTCCTTTTCCCACAATGTTTTTACCCTTCACAAAACAAATTTCAATTTTGAGCCACATTTGATTTATCATCTGTAAATGCTTTCAATTTGGACCAGTCTGAAATTTTGTCATTTGGTAAAGAGTTAAAGTGTTTACAAAATGGCAAATTTTAGACTCATCCATATCAATAGCATTTATTGACTACAAACTGGAAGTGAATCAACTGATTGTATTTCAGTTTGACAGGATAGAAAATATTATTGGAAAAGGTGAAAGGTCTCTTTACCAGAAAGGAAGAAGGCATTCAAAAACAGTGCCAGAAGAGGAAAAAATGCTGTTAAGTAGCATTTTGTCCTGTTCCTATAGTGTTTTCTACAATATCAAAGACAAATTCAATCATTGAGCTACTTTTGCTTTTGGACAAATTGAAAACTTTGTGATTGTGTTAAGAGTTTAAGTGTAATTTTTGAGCCATGGTCTGTCAAAAGGGAGTTTAATGCACCTGTAAGAAGTATTAACCCAGGTCAGCCTTCACAGGCAGTCAATTTTCTGCTTGTCAGAAGAGGAGTCTACCTCGTGATTGATTCTGTTGTTAGACAAAATTGATTTTATGGATCCATAATTATGTGATGACGATGACATGCTTGGTATACTCTATCACCGTGATGCACAAAAACTGCTTTTCCAGGAGGGTGGCTCATTTGAAAAATTCTTCACTGTAACTTATATTACAGTTTCTTTTTTTTTAACTTTGAATCAACGCATATTTCACTTGTCATTTTACCATCCTCAAAATTCAACCACCGAAATCGTGACAACTATTCATTTTGAAGAGGATGATCTTTTGCTTTAATCCTTTACCGCACAATGCCACCTTTTAATGACCCTGGGAAAGAAGCCTATTGAAAACATTGTGGGAATAGGAGAAAATGCTGGTAACCGGCATTTCCTCCTTTTCCTACAATGTTTTCTTTCTTATCAAAGAAAAATTGCACCATTTGAGCCATATTGAAATTGTCCTCTGCAAATGCTTTCAACCTGGACAAGGCTCAAATTTTGTCATCTGGTAAAGGGTTAATGTTATCTTTCACAACTTTCACCATGTTTACCCCTTCAGAGGAGCGTTGTTTGCTTACCAATGCATCAAATTCACTCTCCAGTTCAGATATGATGACGTTCTGCAAATCGTCTGCTTAATTTTTTGTACATAAATTTTTTTACACTGTAAATTCAGTCATGCGTAAAATTTGCCATTTTGAATAGAATGTTTATCAAACTTAGTTAACAAAACTGCGGTCATTGTACCTCTTATATGCAACGATGGTCTATTATGATGAAAAATTGGTGGAAAAGAAATAATTAGTTCTCACGTATGGACTACGATAAAAAAATATGCGAAAAGGACATTAGAAGCACATAGGAACAGTTTTGAAAAATTGTGTCCGTTGGCCTGGGCTGTCATCAATCTTAAGGGACAAAGTAAAAGATAAAGCAGGAATCCCACGACCCCCCCACTCATGGTGCAACACTGGGTTACCTCTGATCAAGGAGAAAGTCACCTGTTCAGATGATGGTAAAAGCTTTTTCCAGTTTTCATGCCACATAGTTTAGATTTTGTCTAATTTCCATGAAAATTGGTCAACATGTTTGAAGGGTTTGAAGATGTGTCATCTTGGATGAAAAGGTAGGTCACTTGGTTGAATCTGACTGACATCCTGTGTGCCCTCCATGGGCAATGTTTTTGTTTTTTTCAGCTGTTCATGAAACTTGGTCAGAACTTTTGACCTGTTTAACTCTTTCGCTACTAATGACGACTGAAGTAGCTTTTGTGGATGGTGTAGGTCAAGATCAGACTGCACAGAATGTGCAGTCTGATCTTTGATCTACACCATCCCCTACACAATGCTAGACTATGATGCAATTCATCCTCAGTAGCAGAGGGAACCTTCTGTTTAACCTCAGCAAAAAGTGGAATTTCTTGATTTAATAGTGAAAGGGTTAACTCTTTACCAATTAATCTTCTGTTCTAACAGCTCTGAGATAAAATGGCTTTTGAAAAAATTGTTGGAAAAGGAGAAATGTGTGTAACCAGCATTTTTTCCTTTTCCCACAATGTTTTCTAACCTTTCCAAAACAAATGGCATCATTTGAATAACACTGGCTTGTCATCTGCCAATGTTTTTTAACCCATTACCAAACAGTCCCGACTTTAAATGACCCTGAAAGAGAAGGGTTTTGAAAACATTGTGGGAAAAGGAAAAAATGCTGGTAATCAACATTTTCTCCTTTTCCAATGATGTTTTCTACCCTACCAAAGACAGAAAGAGTCATTTTAGCAACCTTTGTCGTCGGCTTATGCTTTGAATTTGGTCCAGGGTCCGTATTCACCAACCATTCGTAAGAATATTCTCTGTCTTATTCTCCAAAATTTTTTTCTGCATTTGAAAGAAACACAACTCCTGATTAGCTAAACCATCAGAAGTTGTGTTACTTTCAAATGTAGAAAATCTTGGAGAATAAGATTAAAAATATTCCTCAGAATGGTTGGTGAATACTGATCCTGGTCAAAAATTTGTTGTTTGGTAAAAGGTTGATTTAACTCTTTACCAAACGACAAAATTTTAGACTGGTCCAAATTGAAAGCACTTGCAGACGACAAAATAAATGTGACTGGAAAATTGAAATTTGTTTTGGGAAGGGTAGAAAACATTGTGGGAAATGGAGAAAATGCTGGTGACCAGCATTTTCTCCTTTTCCCACAATGTTTTCAAAAGGCTCCTTTCTCAGGGTCGTTAAAAGTCGGGATTGTGTGGTAAAGGGTTAAACAAACCCTAGAATTATGTTGCCTGGTAAAGAGCTTGCTCTCTTATACATCTGAGAACTAAAGCAATGTATACAAAGGACTAATTGCTTGTTGTGAGTAATTTCTCTTAACCTTTTACACCTCTTGTGAAAAGTTTGGACTGGATCAAATTGAAAGCATATGCAGACAACAAATTAAATGTTGCTAAAGTGACGATTTCTTTACTTGATAAGGTAGAAAACAATGTGGGAAAAGAAGAAAATGCTGGTTACTAGCATTTTCTCCTTTGCCCATAATGTTTTCAAAAGACTTTCTTCTTTAGGGTTGTTAAAACTTGGGATTGTGTTGTAAAGGGTTATGCCACAACATGTTAAAAGGTGGTCGCCTGCTAGTTATGATGAAATTACAATGTATGTGATTGTATTTCAGATGGGAACCTTCCAAACTCAGGACTCTTTCAAAGTCTAGATGATGATGGTTCAAGTTACAGGGTGAATTCAGTGACTAACGACCAGGGTTCAAACACGGCTTCATCAGTGAAGGAGAAGTCACTCCAGTCACTTGATAAAGGGAGACAAACATATGAACTCACTGAGAAGTCACATGAATTGAAAGCGAAAAGGACTCAAAAGACAAAGCGTGAAAAAAAAACTGAAGTAGTGCATTATGTAAGTAAAACATGTTGTACAGTCAAAATTGATACTCTGTATAAATGTTTTCTTTTAACTCTTTACCAAACAACAAAATTTTAGACTCGTCCAAATTGAAAGCATTTGCAGACAACAATATAAATGTGACTCAAAATTTGAAATTTGTTTTGGGAACGGTAGAAAACATTGTGGGAAAAGGAGAAAATGCTGGTTACCAGCATTTTCTCTTTTTCCCACAATGTTTTCAGAAGGCTTCTTTTTCAGGGTCATGAAAACCTGTGATTGTTTGGTAAAGAGTTAATAGAGAGTATCCATTTTGGCCAACAGCAAGCTATTTTCATCAATTAAACGGCCGATTCCTTTGGTCATTTACTTGGTACATATCTAAAACTCATTTTATCAGCAAAACAAAAAAAAAAGCCCAAGAAAAAGGAAACTTACATGCAGATATTAAGTGCTAAATGTCATCTTCTTTATGTTGTAATTATAACTCATATCACCACTGTGGATGTCCTGGAATGAGTTTGTGGGCATGCACGCTGGTTCATTTATGTTGTGAACTTCTACCCAATTTTTATTAGCTCTAATTGCCAAAGACATTGGAAAGAGGCATTGAAATAATTCCCACAATATTTTCAAAAGGCTTCTTTCCCAGGATCGTTAAAAGTTGGCATTGTATTAAAGGGTTAAAAGATTGTAGCAGCTTAAAATTATGTTGTGTTCAGAGCAACATTGCAGAAAAAGTAAAGATACATTCATAAAAGACTCAGCACCTTACCAGAATGTCTCCACAAAGTGGACAGTGTAGATTAAAGATCAGACCTCTTGAGTTGTGCAGTCTGGTCTTGAACTATGAAGGCCACAATGGCAACTATATTTGTGAAAGGAGCTTTAACCCTTTACCACATAATCCTGAGTTTTAACAACCTTGAAGAAGAAGGCTTTTGAAAACATTGTGAGTAAAGGAGAAAATGCTGGTAACCAGCATTTTCTCCTTTTCCCACATCATTTTCTCCTCGTCTAAAGATAATCTCATCATTTAAGTCACATTTGAGTAGTTGCCTATAAACACTTCCAATTTGGATAAGTATAAAATTTTGCTGTATGGTAAAGAGTTAAGGATTGACCCTTTACCTAACAACAAAATCAGCACCTTACCAGAATGTCTCCGCAAAGTGGACAGTGTAGATTAAAGATCAGACCTCTTGAGTTGTGCAGTCTGGTCTTGAACTATGAAAGCCACAATGGCAACTATATTTGTGAAAGGTGCTTTAACCCTTTACCACATAATCCTGAGTTTTAACAACCTTGAAGAAGAAGGCTTTTGAAAACATTGTGAGAAAAGGAGAAAATGCTGGTAACCAGCATTTTCTCCTTTTCCCACATTGTTTTCTCCTCGTCTAAAGATAATCTCATCATTTAAGTCACATTTGAGTAGTTGCCTATAAACACTTCCAGTTTGGATAAGTATAAAATTTTGCTGTATGGTAAAGAGTTAAGGATTGACCCTTTACCTAACAACAAAATTTTGAACCCCTCCAAATTGAAAGCATTTGTAGACGACATCGTGAAGGTGGCAAATATGACAAAATTTGACCTTAATAAGGAAGAAAACATAGTGGAAAAAGGAGAAAATGCTGGTTACCAGCATTTTATCCTTTTCCCACAGTGTTTTCAAATGCTTTCTTCCTATCTTTAAAAGTTGGGATTGCGTGATAAAGGGTAAAGATACTTGGACATTTGTGGAGGATTTAAAGTCATTACTATAAGACTTTTTAAGCCCTGCCAGTGGACTTCATGAAAAGAAAAAAATTGGGAAAAGGAGCAAGTGCTTAACTCTTTACCAAACAGCAAAATATTTGAATGGACCAAATTTAAAGCATTTGCAGACGACAAAATAAATGTTGCTAAAATGAACATTTCTGTCTGTGAAAGGGTAGAAAACATTGTGGGAAAAGGAGAAAATGCTGGTTACCAGCATTTTCTCCTTTTCCCACAATGTTTCAGAAGGCCCCCTCCCCTGGGTCATTAAAACTCATGACTGTGTGGTAAAGAGTTAAAACAAGCAGCAGCTACTTTTGACACAATGTTTATACCACTAAATTTTTTCTTTCTGTTCCATCAAATGTTTGTCCATTTTGGAACTTTTGTAGTGTAGTTGTTTAAAATCTTTGTACTGGAGTACGACAAAAAAGCTACTTCTCCTGCTATAGTTTTATTGATAAGACATGTAAATTTGTAAAAGAAAGATTTTTCTTTTGTTTTATCAGACTATAAAGGTATATAGCGCCAATGCAGTTCAAGTTGGAAAACAAAATATGGTGTCTAGTGTGGGAAATGTGGAACCAGATGGGGAAGATATGACAAAGGATGACATGGGAAATTCCAAAATTGAAACTGCAGAACAGTTGGAACCAAAGTAAATAAGAAATTAGACTTTTTATACAATAAGATATGGGACTGATTCATATTAACCCTTTACCACACAATCCCGAGTTTTAATGACCCTGAGGAAGAGGCCTTTTGAAAACCTTGTGGGAAAAGGAGAAAATGCTGGTGACCAGCATTTTCTCCTTTTCCCACAATGTTTTCAATCTATCTAAGTCAAATGCCATCTTTTGAACTAAATTTAAAATGTTGTCTGCTAATGTTTTCAATTTAAACCAGTCTTAATTTTTGTTGTGTGGTAAAGGGTTAACAGCATTAGTAGATGACAAACTAAATGTGGCTAAAATGATTATGTCTTTAACAAGCTAGGAAACATTTTTGGAAAGAGAGAAAAATGCTGCTTTTTGTTCTTTTTGTACTAGGTTACATGTATCAAAACTGTTCTTGCCCAGGGTCATCTAAATCTACACCAAAATTTTAGACTGGTCCAAATTTAAAGCATTTGCAGATGAAAAACTTGTATCAAAAACTGAAATTGCCTTTGGAAGGGTAGAAAACATTGAGGGAAAAGGTGAAAATGTTTTCTTATGCATATTACCTGAAGAATGTTAAAATATATGATTGTGTGTTAAAGAGTCAACTCTGAACTAGACAAAACAATTTTAAAATGATCCATATTGAAAGCATTTGGAGATGAAAATCTAAATGTTACTAAATTGTTGGATTTTTTTCTCTGATTGGCTAGAAAACATTTTGGGAAAAAGATAAAATGCTGGTTGCTAGCATTTCTTCTTTTCCCACAAAGTTTTCGCAAGCTGTGTTCCTCAAGGTTGTTAACTCTTTACCAAACGACAAAATTTTTGACTGGACCAAATTCAAAGCATTTGGAGATGACAGATCAAACATTACTAAATGGATGATCTCTGTTTTTGATAGGGTAGAAAACATTGTGGGAAAAGAAGAAAATGCTGGTTACCAGCATTTTCTCCTTTTCCCACAATGTTTTCAAAAGCCTTCTCTGTCAGGGTCGTTAAAAGTCGTGATATGTAGGGTAAAGGGTTAAAAGAAGGGATTTTGTGGTTAAGGGTAAGACACATGATTATTTGGTAATGGATAAAAGATTTTTCTTTGCAAGAGCTTAGATGTATCCATATTGAAGGCATATACAGACAGGAAGTTTAATGTGGCTAAAATGATTGGGTCTTTCCTTTACAAGGTATAAAAAAAATTGTTGAAAAAGGGAGAAAAGCTCATCAGATTGACAGGCTAGCTTATCAGTCCAATTAACCCTTTACCACACAATCCTGACTTTTAATGACCCTGAGAAAGAAGCCCTTTGAAAACATCGTGGGAAAAGGAGAAAATGCAGGTAACCAGCATTTTCTCCTTATCCCACAATGTTTTCTATCCTTTCCAAGACAAATTGCAATTTTTCAGTCACATTTATTTTGTCATCTGCAAATGCTTTCAATTTGGACTAGTCTAAAATTTTGTCATTTGGTAAAGAATTAATCAGTTAATTTCTCATAAAGTCACAGTTAGTCTGCTGTGATGATCGACTCTGATTTTCCTGGTTCCTGTTTTTTTCATCAAGTAATTTTGTGTTTAACATGTGATCAAAAGTGTATTATTCATTCCCCCATATTATTTAATACTGCCCTGCAAATTTATTTCCAATACTTTCAATCCTCTGATTATTCATTGGTTTCTGCTTACCCTACAGGGAACCATGTCATTCCACTCAGGTTCTGAAAAAGGATCCTAGTGATGCTGAGAATGATGAACCGGTAACCAGAGGAGAGCAGCCTTTGCCATCCACACAGGGGTCCTGTCATTTAGATGCTGCTTTGTCATCGGCTGGTTCCCAGCCCATCGTGTACTCTCACACAGAACAACCAGAACCAAAGGTTGGTAATTTGTTGGATCTTATAACCATGTCCTCTTACACACAGCAGGACACACAGTGCTCAAGTTGAGCTTGACTAGTTTTGCCCCTTTTTTGACTCATAATTTTCACTTAAAATCAAGCAACCGCAGCCGAGTGTTGGAACCCGCATGAGGTGCTCTTGTTCATTTTTGCAATGTAATTGGGTGTCCCTTTAAAGAGGCCTTGTTTTACATTTTTTCATGCAAGTTGAAATTTTTGTTTAACGCATATAAATGTTACCAAATGTACATTTCTCTGCATACTATACAGAAACCTGGACAATCACCTGCAGTAAAAAAGTGCAAGTTTGGCATTTAACTCTTTACCACGCAATCCCGAGTTTTAACGACCCTGAGGCAGAAGCCTTTTGAAAACGTTTTGGGAAAAGGAGAAAATGCTGGTAACCAGCATTTTCTCCTTTTCCAACAATGTTTTCTACCTTTGCCAAAACAAATTTCAATTATTCAGTGACATTTACTTTGTCATCTGCAAATGCCTTCAATTTGGACCAGTCTAAAATTTTGTCATTTGGTAAAGAGTTAAGTAACAGGTTGGTCCCTTTGCAATTCTAAACTCCTCTGTCAATTTTTATGAGAGCAAATATGACATCATCATGCTTATTTGATGATGATACCATGTTATTGATCATGTGACATTCCCTAAAACCTTTGCAAAATTCTGGGGTGAAATCTGAAGATACCTGTAGAAACTATGTAGCCCATTGAAAAAATACTACTGAAAAATAACTTTTCTTACATTTTCGTGTTTTTTTTTTTTTTTTTTACTCATGCATTAACAGCCATTGCTTGATGCAATTCAATAATGAATCAGTTTTGAAGGTTGGTGAGGATATAAAAGTCTGTAAAGCCTCTTGAAACTTGTCTGCTACAGGGCTCTTTCACAAGCTAGAGAAATAATATTTGTGGTTTTTTGGTAGAGACTATAAACCTTTCAGGACCCTTTCTAAAATGAAATCATCTGTGGTGACAAATGTGGCTCTTCATTTTGATTATTTCTATTTTGCAAGGACATTTTCAAAGTCACCAGTTACAAATGTATTTATGGTGGTGATGGGCTACAGAAAAAGAAGGTATGTAATCTTTTTACAAATTTCAGGTTACAAAGCAAAAGTCCATGATAGAGGCTGAGAATGTAGCAACATCAGTTGACCAGAGTGCATCCAATCAGAAGCCAGGGTCTGTATCACCAGCCAATCAACTTTGTGATGAATCTTTTGTGACCAATCAGCTTCCAGAAGGGTTGAAGAAAATATTATTAAATGAAAGTAATATCGAGGGATCTATATCAGTAGAGAAATCTAGTTTAAAGGACAAAGTGATCCTAGATGAAGTAAAAAACAAACCTTACACAGCTCAAACAAATGAAGCCCTAGAATTACACCGACAAGATTCTGGGTTGAAGTCAGATGTAAATCCAGTTGTGGCTATAATATCTACGATGCATCCCAAAATTCCAAGCGACAGTGGTGATTGCACAGAAGTAAAGGAAGTTGTGCCAAGTGAGCAGGCTGCTCTGAAAGTCGCAGTGACAAACACTGAACCCACAAATGATAGGGCAACAAATATGAACCAGGCACCAGCCCAGGCTCTTACAAAAACAGCTGTAAACACTGATACAGATCTGCACAATGCTTACAATAACAGTATGAACAATTATCCAGAGGGGAGTACCGGAAATAGAAGCTGTGAGCAGCGAGAAACGTTTTTTACCCAACGACGCACAAATGCAACTGATCTCTTCTATCCAAACCCAATTGCAAATCGAGGAAGAGTGAGTCCAATACCGTCTTGGATTGACGTCTCTTCCAGCTCAACTTTTCAAGGTAATGCTTTGAACTGTTTTGGATTCAAAAGAGTTGTCACCAATTACATGTAAATAGCCACGTTCTAATGAATTGGTGAAAACAGCTTTTGTGTATTTAACTCTTTACCAAACAACAAAATTTTGGAATGGATCAAATTGAAAGCATTTGCAGACGACAAATTTAATGTTTCTAAAATGATGATTTCTGCCTGTGATAGGTTAGAAAACATGGTGGGAAAAGGAGAAAATGCTGGTTACCAGCATTTTCTCATTTTTCCACCATGTTTTCAAATGCCTTCTATTTCAGGGTCCTTAAAAGTCTGGATTGTGTGGTAAAGGGCTAACTCTTTACCAAACGACAACATTTTGGACGTTTCTAAATTGAGAGCATTAGCAGAAGACAAAATAAATATGACTCAAAAACAGGAATTTGTTTTGGAAAAGGTAGAAAACATTGTGAGAAAAGGAGAAAATGCCGGTTACCAGCATTTTTTCCTTTTCCCACAATGTTTTCAAAACTCTTCTTCCCCAGGGTCGTTAAAAGTTGGGATTGTGTGGTAAAGAGTGAAATTGAGAATGGTTTGTGAAAACAGCTACTGGTAAAAAATTAATGGATACTAGTTTAGCGCTCGTTCACACTCTTTCCTATTCTTTTACTCTTGTATTCCTGTACAAGTATTTTGTATCCTTTTATGTAATTCAAGGATAAAAAAGTGAGCCATGCCTGATAAATCATTTTCTCCTGTGCCCTGACTGTTTTATACCCTTCAACAACAAATTTAATTTGTGATCTGCTTATCCTGTCAATATAGATCAATGTAAAAATTTTGTCATCTTGTAACAATTTCAATGCTATTTACAATTAATTTTCAGGGGGATCGTCAGAGGGTTTTGTCCCTGGTACGGGGCCTGTTTCACCACATGACATTGATAAGGACTATGTTATGTTAGATTCTGACTGCTTTGACGACAACTTTCCAAGAATTAGAGAGAGTAATACACGAAGGCCAAGGATGAGAGAACAGTCAGGCAACAAAGGATGTGTTTTATCGTGAGGATACTGTAGCAGTCTGTTGATAGATCTGTGTATTAGCTTAGCTGTTTTCAGTACAAAAAGTGAGGTATTGTCATAGCCCTGTCGGCTGCAATGTGATGAGAAAATGTCAAACATTTTCTGACATCTATGTCAGTACTAAAAATAGGGCATGTTTTTCCTCAAACTTTAGCTAGTGGTTAACCCCTTACCAAACAATCACGAGTATTGACAACCCTAAATAAGAAGACATTTGAAAAAATTGTGGGAAAAGGAGAAAATGCTGGTAACCAGCATTTTCTCCTTTTCCCACAATGTTTTCTGTTCTATCAGAGGACTTAAGCTCATTTGATTTATACTCGTATTTGTCTTCTATGACATTTTGAATTTGCGGAGAGAGTCTGAAATTTGTCTCGTGGGAAAGGGTTAATTTTCTAAAGGCGATCCCATACCAAGAGGGCAAGTAACCCTCTCAGTGTCCTTGACTTGGATAATTATGTCCATTTTTGTGGCATTTGTCGAAGACAATGCCACTATGAGTTCAATACGGCAATTTGAAAATCATGTATCGTATTTTGTGCAAAACCGAAGGAAGTAAACCCAATTAAACTCAATTTTTCTCAGACAAATAAGTGTTTTGATTGAACTCAGATATGAAAACAAAAATGGCGTATTAAAATATATTGGACTAGGCCATCAGTCATGGAAATACTTCTTTTTTTTTTGTTCGAATATAGCTGGATCCGCTATGGTCTTATGCAGGCGTAATGATACACCCATATTCTTATTCCTGAACGCCCGATTCCGTGCTTGATTGTCCCAAACCAGTTCGTTCCTGGGCTTATTCCTCCCTGGATATGTTCGCCAGGCATTGTTCGTCCCACAATATTTCACGCTACTCTATTGGATTGGTCATGACTATATAGTAGGTTGACTTTTAAGCAAATATTTTGAAACTATTTCTATAGTTTATTTTTCAAATTATTAATTCCACGCAATGGCTCCCTTGATAAATGCCACACCAGTGCTTTCAACGCTTTGATTCAAATTAGAATTTTCATTGAAAAAGGACTTGCTGTGAAGCCTTGCAACCTGCATGTGGTGTATATCTTGTGTACAGTACCTTGTGATATGTTGGTTGACTGACCAGATATAATTGAGCAGTGCAGTAGCAAAATGGGGTTTATCCCTTTACCAAAATCCTGGGTTTTAACGACCCTAAGGAAAAAGCCTTTTGAAAACACTGTAGGAAAAAGAGAAAATGCTGGTTACCAGCATTTTCTCCTTTTCCCACAGTGTTTTCTACCCTTTCAAAGACAAAACCCATCATTTGAGTCTCTTTGAATTTGTTGTCTGCAAATGCTTTCAATTTGGAAAAATCTAAAATTTGGTTGTTTGGTAAAGAGTTAATGCTTCTCTGTGATGCATTGTACAAGGCAAATTATCTCATAATTGTAGATACATAAAATCCATTTTGTATGACAATAGTCCGTATTATGAGATACAAAGGTCCTTTGACATGCAGAAAATTTACAATTAGCAAAAATATTAGACCCCGGTCAGCCTGCTTGGACTGTGCAGGCTGACCTGGGTCAATACCTTTTGCAGATGCATTAAGCCCTCTTTTCACAGAGCATTGCTCAATTGTGTTTTTCAATCATTGCCACTTTATTGAAAAAATCCAGAGTTTTAACAATGCTTTGAATGGAAAATACTCTTGAAAATATTGTTGGGAAAAATAGAAAAGGCTAGTAACCAGCATTATCTCTTTTTCCCATTAAGATCTATACCTTTTTTTTTTACCCTTTACCACTCAATACCTCCCTTTAATGACCCTGGAAAATAAGTCTTTTGAAAACATTGTAGGAAAAGGAGAAAATGCTGGTAACCAGCATTTTCTCCTTTTTCCACAATGTTTTCTACTCCATCAAAAAAAATTTGTACCATTTGAGCCACATTGAAATTGTGTTTTGCAAATGCTCTGAGTTTGGATAAGGCTAAAATTTTGTCGCCTGGTAAAGGGTTAAGACAAATTGTATCATTTGGGCCACATTTAACACATGGTCTGCAAATGGTTTTGATTTGGTGAGACTAAAGAGTTAATTCATTACCTCCAAACACACTTTTGCAGTTAAAGACTAGCAAAATAGCCTTGTAATAAAGAAACAGAAACAGTAAAATTGGTAAAAATTTTTATACATGAATACATTCTAAAAAGCATTGCCAGGGGTGGCAAAGTAAATCATCAATGTAGGCAGTATTTCCCGACATATGTACTGAAATTTTTCAAGAAAACTGCTGTCTAACTCTTTGGCACACAGCCCGACTTTTAATGACTCTGCGAAAGAAGCCTATTGAAAAACATTGTGGGAAAAGGAGAAAATGATAATAACCAGCATTTTCTACTTTTCTCTCAGTGTTTTCTCTGTTCGCAAAACCAATTTCAATTTTTAAGTAAAAATTATTTTGTTGTCTTGTCGTCAGAAATGCTTTCAATTTGGACTAGTCTAAAATTTTGTCTTTTGGTACAAAGATAATTGCCTCATGGCTTGAAGCAGAGCTCCAGATAGAGGGAGTGATTTTGATTTCAAAACTGAAAATGTTAATTATTCTCCACTAAACCCTATATTATGGGTACTCATTAGAATCGTCTCAGCGAGACGATTCTAATGAGTACCCACAACATAGGGTTTGGATTATCATGAGCTCTGTTGAATATCATGTTTTTTTTATGTATGGTTAAGTAAGCTAAAACTGAATTGGACAGCTCCTCTGATAGTCGCAAATGAAGAAATTGCTTATTTCAAGGAACTTTCTTTACCTTTTGTCAGAGTGTTTTTCGTTAAAAGGGGTCTGCTGCAAAACATTTCTGTGCAGGTGGTAATAAGTTTATCCCTGAACCACACAGTGCAGAGATGAAGAGTTTTCACCACCCTGGGGAAGAAGCCTGGGTCAGCAATGTCTTTGAAATGAGGCTTAGGATAATTAAGCTATTGCCAAATATGGCACTTTTTGTTTATCTCAAAATTTGAGACATCAATGCTTTACCACACAATCCTGACTTTAAACAGCTCTGAAGAAAAAATCTTTTGAAAACATTGTGGTAAAAGGAGAAAATGCTGGTAACCAGCATTTTCTCCTATTCCTACAATGTTTTCTACCTTTCCCATATCAACTTTTAATTTTTGAGCCACATTTGATTTGTTGTATGCAAAAACTTTCAATTAGGACCAGTCCAAAATTGTGTCGTTTGGTAAAGAGTTAATGTGTATTTATAGATAAAAACACTCATGTGCCTAAATGTGTGTAAATGTAAAGACAAAATGAGGGTAATTATGTGATAAATCCTGATGTATAGCATTGACTGTGTTTTTAGTCTAATGTCATGGACATTTGTCATTAACAGTGTGAGTGTAGGGAAAGAGGAAGCATCTTCCTCTACCAGCAGTGGTTCCCTTATTTGAATGGATGGATAGCCCTTTACCACACAATCCCAAGTTTTAATGACCCAGAGAAAGAAAGGTTTTGAAAACAAAGCGGGAAAAGGAGAAAGTGCTGGTAATCAGCATTTTCTCCTTTTTCCACAATGTTTTCTGTTGTATATTTGGCAGGTTGTATATATCAAAATAACACAAAATTTAGTATTATACAGGAATATATTCTAAAGAATTATAAACGTGTATGTACATCAACAATATAACAACAACTACGCTAAGCAATGAGAGTAAGCACATTATATATCTGCAGACGACATTACTATAGTCTTTTTCACACATTCAACATACACACGGCATCTCCCTTCTTTTAAAAAGAAAATAAAGTGTTAATTTCATTCGAAAAACCTTTCAAACAAAGTAACACCTGTGTAAAGAGTGATCTAATCAAAAGAGTCAACTTGGTAGAGCTCTGTCTCATATCAGTAGTATTCGGTTTCATGTTATGAAGAAAGAGATGTTCATTCATAAAACAATACAAAGGTATTTACATTGAAAGATAATGAAATTAGACCATTCATTTCCAGTAAAACGCTTGTTTTTCTTCACAACTCTCCCAGACCGTGTGACATAGTTACCTGGGTCATTTTTCGGGAAAATTTCAGGCTTATCAGAATGAGGTTCACTATGGGGAGTTTGGTCAAGAAGAATATTTGCGTCAAAAGGAAAAATATCTGTAGCATTCTCATTTGTTAGATTGAGATGTTTCCTATTTCTCCTAAAGGTAAAACCATCCCTCGTTTGAACAATGTGTGATCTATTGCCAAACTTTCTGATGACTCTTGCTTGTTTCCATGTTTTTCTTAACAGAATACGCACTGAGTCATTGATGTTCAAAGGTTTAAGTCCTTTGGCTGTTTTGTCATAATTAACCCTTTCCCAGACGACAAATTTTGGACTGGTCCAAATTGAAAGAGTTTGCAGACGACAATTTTAAATTTGATGAAAATGGCAGAAAGGTCTCAAAAAGGGTAGAAAACACTGTGGGAAAAGGAGAAATTGCTCGTTACGAGCAATTTCTCCTTTCCCACAGTGTTTTCAAAAGACTTGTACTGCAGACATGTGAAAACCAGGGCTTGTTTGGGAAAGGGTTAAACTGTTTTTTATTTTTTGATTTAGACATTAACCTTTGTACTTTCTGCAAGTCAACTTGTTGTGGTAAGAGTGCTTTACCTGTAACTTGAATGAATGATTTTGTTCTGCGACCTAACAGTAATTGTGCAGGAGAGTACCTACATTCCAATGGTGTGTTTCTATATTCGAGAAATGATATGTATGGACTCTGTTTTTTGGCTACGGCTTTTTTCATAAGTTTTTTAGCAATGCCTACACCTTTTTCTGCTAGACCATTACCTTTCAGGTAATTTGGTGATGAAGTGATATGTTCAAATTGCCAAGAGTCTGCAAATTGCTTGAACTCGTCACTTATGAACTGTGGACCGTTATCAGATATCAGAGTATCACATATACCATATCTAGACATATGGACTCTTAATTTCTGTATTACAGTGCTAGATTTTGTATCTGGAAGAAAATCAACCTCAAAAAATCTACTGTAATAATAAATGGTCAGCAAGTAGTTTTTTCCATTTAAGTGAAAAAGATCTACACCTAATTTTTGATACGGCCTAGTGGGAAAATCCGTTGAAATCATTGGCTCTTTTGCATTTGAATCTCTGTACGTAAGACAGGTGGGACACTTCAAAACAAAATCTGTTATCTGTTTTGTCATTCCCGGCCAAAATAAGTTATCTTATGCTCTCTCAAGTGTCTTTGTTATGCCCAAATGACCTTTATGTGGCAAAGTTACCATTTCCTGTCTCATTGGCTTGGGAATTAGAATAGTCTGACCTCGAAATATCATGTTGTCCTCGAATGACAATTTGTCCTGGTGGTTCCAGAACTCAATTATATGTTTGTGACATTCTGAACGCATGCGCGGCCAGCCTTCTAATATAGTCTTTTTCAAAATTTGCATTTGGGCATCATTTTGAGTATTGTTTCTGACTTTTTTCAAACGACTGTCAGTAACAAATAAATGTTTCCTGACTGAATGTACGTGCAGATCAAGACCTTCGATTATGTTTGGGTACGTTTCTTTTACTGATTGACGTGAAAGACAATCACTGATCGGTATTTCTTTTCCACTGACATGACGAACAGTAATTTTGTACTTTTGCAACTGCAGTAACATTCTTTGTAACCTAGGCGGAGCAGAAGCAAGCGTTTTTTTCATGATCGATGCAATTGGCTTGTGATCACAGTGACAAATGATTTCTCTGCCATATGTAAATTGATGAAAATGTTTGCAACCATAGAGGATAGCAAGTATCTCTTTCCCAATTTGTGCATACATGCATTCACTTTGCATCAAACTTTTAGATGCATATGCTATCGGTTTATCATCTTGCATAATGCAGCAACCTAAACCGGATTTTGATGTGTCAGTCTCAAGCACCAACTGTTTGTTTGGGTCGAAATATCCAAGAACTGGTGCATTTGTAATTATCTCTTTGACCTTATGAAAAGCTCTAGTTTGTGCTTCGTCCCATATGAAATCTGATTCCTTCTTTAGTAACATCCTCATTGGAGCAGTGACCTCGGCTAAATTTGGGGCGAATTTCGCAAGGTAATTAACCATGCCTAGGAAGGTCTCCAGTTTCTCACGGTTTGAGGGGATCAGAATTTGGGCTATGGCCTCCATCTTACTGGGATCTGGTTTCAGTCCTGAACTTCTTATGGTACGTCCGAAAAATGGTACTTCAGTCACGCCTACGGCGCATTTATCTGGATTAAAGTGAACGCCCTTTTCCCTTGTGCGATTCAATGCATTCCTGAGATTTTGGTCATGCTCAGATTATGTTTTACTGTATACAAGCGTATCATCGATGATAGCTTGAATGCCTGGCAAACCCTCAAATACCTCAGAGACTTTCTGCTGAAATGTGTCACCTGATGCATTGATTCCGAACGGCAATCTTAGATAGCAATATCTGCCAAAAGGCGTATTAAACGTGGTAAGCAATGACGATTGCTCATCAAGTTTAACAGACCAGTATGCATGAGTTATGTCAAGGATGCTGAAATATTTCGCTCATGATAACTGAGAAGTAATATCATCAAGTGTTGGCATTTGAAAATGAGGCCTTGCTTCATTTAGTACTTTCAGATCTGGGCAAATTCTGAGTTTGCCTGTTTTGGGTTTTTCTACAATTACAATTGAATTTACCCAATCTGTCAGTTCAGTGACTTTTCTAATTATCTTATTTTCGACCATGTGATCCAATTCCGCCTTAACTTTTGCCTTTAAAGCTTCTGGAATTCTGCATGGAGCGTTTACAGTAGGAGTGACATTATCTCTTAAATGAAGATGTGACTCTCCGGGAAGTAACCCTATGCCCTTGAATAAATCTTTATACTCCTCCATAACATACTCTTTTGTCATTGTTTGATTATCTATTGCAAAGGTGAGTTTAATCAAACCAAGATCAATTGAAGTTTGTGTGCTTATCAACGGAGGTGCGTTTGTGTGAACGATATAGAAACATGCATTAACCTTTCTACTCTGATATGAACAATGAGTTATCATGCCATGAGTCTTTAACATGTCCCCCAAATAAGCAATTAACTTGCAATCTGGCTTTTCTAATGTGCTCTTAATGCCTAAAGATTTGAACATTGCAAACGGAATAATGTTGGCACTACTACCTGTATCAACTTTAAAATTGATCATTGAGGATTTGGGACCAACTTTGTGTGTAACAAATAATGAGTCACGGCTTGGTAGATTTGCAGAAGAAGAAGAAGCGCTTACTGTGTTCACGCTGTATTCCGCATCTACGCAACCATCACTCTTACTCATATTATCATTTATATTGTTCACAAATTTCTTTGAGCGGCACATTTTCTGAAAATGATTCAGTTTCTTGCATTTTCTGCAGCGTTTACCCTTTGCAGGACAAAACGAGTCACTGTCATGGTGTGTACCACATCGGTCACATGGTTTCGACTGTAGCCCTGGTTTTGACGGTTTCTTGGATTTTGCCCCAGATCGTTTGTGTTGACCCAAAGCATCTACGTTTATCAGTAGGTTCATCGTCATAGAGCTGAGCTGCTTTTGGCAATATTCATGGTTCTGGACGATCTGAATTGCTTTATCTATAGTTAACTTATCGCCCTCATTGATCAGCTTTTCTCGTATTTTCGGATCATTGCACCCAAATACGATGCGATCACGAATCATATCATCTGTTATGTCCGTGTGTTCATTGACTCGAAAGTTACAGTCTCATGCATGTGTTCTGAGCCTAGTCACAAAAGCATCAATAGAATCGTGTCCCTGTATCTCGTTGTAAAAACGAAAACGTGCCAAAATTGGATTGAGCTTTGGCTGAACGTGGTTTTTAAAACGATCATAATATGTTTGTAACTTTTTGGCATCGGTGTCTGAGATCCCTGTCCAAGATTTATAAATCTGACGGCCTTTTTCACTGACCCATAAAAGTAAATAAGACACTTTCTCTTCCTCCTGTTTATCACTAAGCGGACCAGAAAAAATCAACTCAACATGAGCATGAAAATTTTCTCATTGTTCCGGTAAGTTTGAACAGTTCCAATTCATCACAGGATGAGGAATACCACTTAAATCCATGATTTAATGATACAAACGAGAAATATGTCCAATTGTCAAAAGACGTTTTTATTCTGACACCATGTTGTATGTTTGGCAGGTTGTATATATCGAAGTAACACAAATGTAGTATTATACAGGAATATATTCTAAAGAATTATAAACGTGTATGTACATCAACAATATAACAACAACTACGCTAAGCAATAAGAGTAAGCACATTATATATCTGCAGACGACATTACTATAGTCTGTTTCACACATTCAACATACACACGACATTTTCTACTCTTCCAAAAACAAATTTTAATTTCAAGTATCATTTATTTTGTCATCTGCGAATGCTTTCAATTCGGACAAGTCTAAAATTTTTGTCATTTGGGAAAGAGTTAATCTCTTTAGCTACCAATATCAAGGTGTGGTAGGGAGCTATCGTTAAATGTAGTTATTGATCTTAAGTTGTAAAAACTTGTATCACAATCAATGTAAAAACGCATAAGATGAACTGAATGAAGTTCAATGAACTTCAATGATTGTTTTTTTATTTTGTACATTAACCCTTTACCAAATGACAAAAATTGTAGACTGGTCCAAACTGAAAGCATTTGCAGACTACAAAATAAATGTTACCGAAAAATGGAACTTTGTTTTGGATAGAACAGAAAACATTGTGGGAAAAGGAAAAAATGCTGGTTACCAGCATTTTCTCCTTTTCCTACAATGTTTTCAAAAGGCTTCTTTCTCAGAGTAGCTAAAAGTCAGGATTATGTGGTAAAGGGTTAAATTTTTTTGTTCAATTCATAGTGCTATGTCCCATGATGTATTTGTGTTTTTAATCATTGATAAAATTCTGTTGTTATCAACCCTTTCCCAAACAAGCCCTGGTTTTCACGTGTCTGCAGTACAAGTCTTTTGAAAACACTTTGGGAAAAGGAGAAATTGCTTGTAACGAGAATTTCTCCTTTTCTCACAGTGTTTTCCACCCTTTTTGAGACTTTTCTGCCATTTTTAATCAAATTTAAAATTGTTGTCTGCAAACTCTTTCAAATTGGACCAGCCCAAAATTTGTCGTTTGGGAATGGGTTAAAGGAAAAAGCTGATTGTTCATTAGACTAATTGAGCTTGTTTGTGAAATACATATTCTTTATTTTTTGTTATATTTCTTAATGTTCACTTGGAAAATTGATTGACTCTTATTTATGAAGTTTTACATGTCTGAAAGTGCTTTATTGTAGAAATTAGATTTTAATTCTTTACCGAACGACAATAGTTTAAGCTTGTTTAAGTTGATAGATGACAATATGTCTCAAACTGGATTTTCTCAGAAAGAGTAGAAAGCATTGTCGGAAAAGGAGAAAATTCTGGTTACCAGCATTTTCTGCTTTTCCAACTATATTTTTAAAAGTCTCCATCATAAGGGTCGTTAGTACTCTGAATTATGTGGTAAAAGATTAATTTTGTCAAGGCAAATGACTGACTAACTTCCTGCCTGGTCTGAGCAGATCCAGAACGAGGGCATTTTGCCCCAAACACTTATTATGCATGTGCCTTTTGTGTGTAATGTTAGAAAAGGTAATAGCTGAAAGATGCTTTTATGTCACTTTAGCATTAACTCTACCAAACGACAAAACTTTAGACTGGTACAAATTGAAAGCATTTGCAGACGACAATATTAATGTAACTCAAATATTGAAATTTGTTTTAGGAAGGGTAGAAAATATTGTAGGAATGGCTCTTAACTCTTTACCAAACGACAAAATTTTGGACTAGAGCAAATTCAAAGCTTTTGCAGATGACAAATTAAATGTAACTTAAATGATGATTTTTAGCTCCACTGGCCGAAGGCCAGCAGGCTTATGTCATGGTCCGGTGTCTGTCATGCGTCCGTGCGTCCGTCTGTGCATCCATCTGTGCGTCTGTCCATCTGTGCGTTAATTTTTATTTCAAACATCTTCTTCTCTTAAACTACCCATCCAATTTTCATGAAACTTAACAGAAATGATCCTGCCATGGTCCTTTTCAGAATTACCAAGGTTTCTTTGCTCGTTTATTTTTTACCAGGGACGGTCGCTTATAATATCGTTTTCGGGGAGACATTTCCTCATTTTCCTTCAGTTCCGATTTGGCCAGCTCTGTGTCTTGAGCGATCGGAGTCACAAATGCTATCTTCGGTTCTCGACCTCCTTTACCGCTTTGATTGGCTTCCACGATATAGCGTCCCTCGTGATTGGGGCGAACTTTCCCTTCCACCATCTGTTGGAAATGTTTCCTCCATTTGTCTACTTCCATCTTTTTAAATGTAAAGTACACCACACGACTGAGCCTGTCAAGTCTACCGGTTCTAGTTGACTGCTTCTTATAAAGATTCTAACGCGGCTGAGATGGTTTCCTTTGTCAGTCATGTAGGCGGGATTCTCGAATAGAAAGTAGGTGCTAGATCTCTTCCCGGGGGGCTTCTGTAGCAGTCGCAGTACAGTCGTCATCATGTTTTCTGCGTAGGATTCTTCGCAAATGTCGGAACATACGAATAAAACGTATTTCATCTGGACCATTATCTCCTTGAGTCCGCATACCCAGTGTCCATCTAAAATGTAAGGATGAGGTAACTTGACAGTAAAGTCAGAAGGAACGTTATTCGGGTGTTGATCGGTGGACTGAAGACTGCTTAGAAACAGGTAATGTTCTTCCATGGCACATGGCACTACACAAAAGGCTTATCCACAGCTCGGCGTTTCTGTTCTGGAAAGACAGGTTGGCGATGGAAGTCCCGATAATAACGTATACGATGATGATTTGGCAAATGTAAACGATTTCGGGACCCTGTCACAAAAAAATTTCCACTCTTGAATGTCGCCTCCGTTCATCTTAGGTCGACAAAATGGTTGGTTTTGAAGGGTCTCTTATGAACTAAACTTGACTAAATCCATAATCGCTATCCAAGAGTCGTATTTCTTTGGTCAGTGTAACCATCGAACCAATAATTCCCTTCTAGTATTTCTCGTCCTTCTCTTTAATATTTTTTCCACGTAGTATTCTTTGTTTTCATCTGCATTTACGGATTGCAGTTCCTGTTTGTAAAAGGTGCCTTTTACCTCTTCCCTGGACCAATCTTCGATCGTATACACGGGTAATCCTTCTCTTTTAAATCGTCTCTTGACTTTAAACACCTGGCCAGTCCATTTTTGGGATTATTCTCTGTCAAACACGTTTTTAATGCGAGAAATTCGTACCACCTGCCCTATCTTGAGGGAAAACTGTTTCTTTTCTATATTTTTTCCTTTGGAACGTTTTTGTCACGGAATATACTGTTCGTATCTGCTCTCGGCTTCGTTGTCCTTATTGATTGAGACGGGTGGTCTTCCTAGGCTGGAATGTTTGGTTCGATTGTAGCTACTCACTATCTCTTGTAGCACGTCGATGTAACGCCGGGTTCTACATCCGATGAAATATCGATAAATCCTTTGCTTTAAGGTCTTGATAAGTCTTTCCGCGTAGTTGGCTTTCACTTCCGAATTTTGACTGTTAAAATGATGTATATTTCTCGTATGTTCTTGAACAGCACCATGTACCAGCAGTTAAGGGCTATGGTTCTCCCGATTTCCCTTGACCGTAAATGTTCTGGCTGATAAAAACGACACTAAGTTTCCTATGGTGACAGCCTCACGTAAATAGTAATTCGGTTGTCTTGCTGTTTAAAACTTCATGCATGAGGTCGTCCAAGACGATGAGATCGTGCTCTCCAACCGCAAATTTTTCTATTTCCGACTCTGTAGGTACTCCTGGGTGTAGGGTTAAATGCGGGACTCGTCTTTCCATGTCTTCGAATAGGTCCTGATAAATACCATAACAGTACAAGATTTTTCTGGGCAGCATACGGTACAAGTAGTTAAGCTGTTGTAGATAATTGAACGTCCATCTCGTTTTACCCGAACCCGTCGGTCCGGCGATCATGACACTGGAACAGGGCTCGAGAGGTAATGGGTTTGTCTCCTGCGGTGGCGTGTCCCTCATATATTCCCGTGGCGGGTCTGTCTGTTGCATAGATTCCTGCGGGGGCGGCGGCGGCGGCGGCAGCAGCAGCGGCGTATTCCTTTCATATATGGACGGCGGCGTCATGACATGTTGTTTATAATGCTGCGTTGGCGGCAACTGCGGTGTGTCCCGAATATACCTTTGCGGTGGTGACGACGTTTTATGTTTTTGTTGTGGTTGTGATACATTTAACTCATCTTTTTTAACTCCGTAGTGTAAATTTCTATGATGACGTAGCATGACGTCTTTCATGGAAAACGTTCGTCGACATTCTGGGCACACATCCATTCTGTTTTTTTTTATAATTTCAAAATAAAAGTGTCTGTCTCTTATCATTGTTCAAAGCTTATTTCCTCGACGATTGTTCGAATTAAGTATTGTTCTCTCAGAACAATTGCAATTAAAGAATGATAGGATTTAATCAACGTCTTTTTCCTCCATATACTAACTCTCTCCGAAGCCAAAGTTCTTAACACTGTCCAGTTCCGGGTAAATTTTGGACTGTCACGTCTCAATGGGTTAATAGTTCCGTCCACTATCCCCTTGATGACTTCACACACAGCTTCGGTTTGGGCTCCGGTCATGTTTTGCAGCAGTAACTGCCGATTTTCCGTCGCTCTCAAGGATACCATAAAATTTAAATGTCAGAACACTCTCGATCCTTCCATGGTGTAATCGATATGAGGGAATTGATTGCAAATCGATTTTTGATTGTTACAAGAAACTAATTAATCCAAGTAAAAATTCCGTAACACCCGAACTAGAAACCGTAAGGTGTCGTATCTAAGTGATCTAAGACCACCCTCTTATTATATTTGACTCTCTATTGTTTGCTTTCTTTTTTGTTAAAGAGCATGTTGTTATATTTGTCCCTGGAGATCTTGCTTGAATTGGTCACGACCATGATTTTAGAAGCCAGTTGTTCTCCTTCATCCAATTTTCTCTTTTTAAAGGTACTTGGCTTGGAGGGATCCACGTGTTCCACCATGTCTTTCATGGAGCCAAAGTTTAATCACCTGGCATTAGCGTAATTGAGGTTAAATCCCCGAATTTTACAGATCTGTTTACCTTTCATCGTGGTATAGGCGTAATTTTTTGGTCCACCGCTGACAAACTCCACAATGTGGTCTCCAGATTCTAATTCATCGGTCAGTTCGCCTGCAATATAAACAGAAAATATTTGAGGCTTTAGGAACAATCGAAATAGATAAAATCAACTATCTATGCATGTGTGCGTACATGTGTCTGCGTGCCTGCGTGTGTGTATATGTGTGTGTGTTAAATTTTAGACATTATCTTTTAAATATTAATGTACGAAAAACTTACCTAAATAATCACCCAGGGGTGTATCGTATTGTTCCTCTCTGCTGACATATATGATCGAGTCTGTGTCGTAATAGAGCACTCTCTCTCCGAGCTGATCTAGGACACCGTACAGTTTTAGCCGAGCCCAGCAGGTAGTAAATGTTGCCAGGAAGATGTTCGTCTTCATGTCCTCTGGCACAAATCCGGACTGGTGTTCGTACTCGAGGTGAAGGTGCTCCTCTTTGATGTTATGAAAGTCCTTCACCTTCTTGGTCCGATCAGTCAATGTTTTGTAAAATTTGTCGAGCTGCGAGGAATGGATGAATTCGCAGATTCCCTGGTTTAAACGCTGACCAAATTTTCCCCAGAAACTGTGAATAAAAGGAAAAAAAAATTTGGTTACACTTGTTATTTGAAATGTTACAGAGAAAAAAAAAAAGGTACAGTTATATGTATGTAGTTTAACATGTAATGAAAAGTATATTTACCTGTTAAGACAGAGCTTGGCCAGGGCACGGAGTCCGGGGTTCTTTTTTATCCTGTCTGGCTCTAACTGGATACCTTCGTTGCGGAAATAGTCAGAGACGTACTTCTCTTTGTCCGCTGCATTCTTGCACCAGTCAGGCCACCCACTTGCCTCCTGTTTGAACTTTAGGAAAGTGTTAACGTAAGGGGCGAATAATCCTCCTTCTTTGGTAGAAGTGTCGTACTGGATAGAATCGTCCCAGTCATACACTTCGTAGATTTTGAGAAGAGTGTAGCTCTTGTCCAAAGCCTTTTTGATTTCGGGAGTGCACCATGTTCCGACAAAGGCCCTGTGTTCGTTCGTGTAACGGCAACTGGTTCTACTTTCGGTGTCGGCACATGAACGACAGAATGGAAACTTCAGCTTGCCATTGAAACGGTACGGTAGCACAGGATGGTATAATCCTCTAGGGGCGAAAATCTTAACCTTGGCAATCCCGAAGTAGCTGCGGATGTCATCAAAATCCTTTGTGATGATTGTTGGATGGCCTCGTGGATACCGGCCATACTTGTTGACATAAGGGTACAAACTGAAAGAAAAGATTACATTTTTAAAAGATATCTATAGTCTAAGCGTTATATCATAATTTATTTCTCGATACGTATCAAACCAATAGTGCAAAAAAATAAGACGGAAAAAAAAAAAGTAGCGCTTTCATCCCATTGAAGAAGTAATATTTACCTCGTAAAGTCGACATATTTGATTCTTTTGTCATCCCTCGTCATGTAATGGAGCTTTGCTGCATTGGTTCTGCCCCCGAAGAAGGAGTCCCTGGCATCCAGTCAGTCCTGCATATCGAGACCGGCTACATAGTCTTTGACTGATGGATCCTGCTGTATCTTTTTCAACCACTCGTGCTCCCAGATGCAAACGTAGTTGAAACGAAGATCCTGGGTCAGCACTTTTCTCTTGATTTGGGTCAAAACATACATCTGATCCATGGTTTGACCAGTCTTTCGGTTCTTGGCGGTGCGGTCGGGGTAACACTACGGACAGCTGTGCCATAAACAACCTGTAAATACAGTCATTCGTATTTTTGGTTTATTCGCAAAAGAAAAAAAAAAAGTGGAGAAAGAAATGTCTATGAAATAACACGATTTTTTAAATTGGTACATGTATGATGTATACACTTACCATGATATTCGTACACTGTATTCCCAGCACGACCGTCCACCTTGTAGTTTGTACCAAATATGGCGTCTTCTCCCCTGTTCAAAGCGTGTTGAATGACCAGAGCATCCCCTTTCTGTCTGGCGAATTTCATTTGGTACTCCAGCCATTCAACGGAAGCCCTACTGTAGTTATCCCTCTGAGTGTAGCCGCCGCTGGACACTTTCGCTATGGGGGAAACGATGGGTTTCTTTTCCACCACTTTTGCTTCTATATTGACTTGAACCCAGAATCTCTTGTTAATTTGCTTAAACCATCCTTCTGACGTTTTCTTTGCCTTGACTGGACCATCCCTTGTGCCTTGTAGTCGGCTTCCAGGAACCTGCGCAAAGATTAAAAAGAAAAACACATTTTTTAGGTACCACATCTTTTCTTTTTTTCGGAAATACTATAGTATTTGATGTTTTAGTATTTTTTCGTAGTTGTAAAAGACACGCTAGTTACCTGGTTTTGAAGATGCCCATGCACACACTGGCGATGGTGACGTACTGGAAAGGGTCCACCTCTGTGGCATCGAGCATTAGCTGCCGGAACTGTAGACACGCACATCTCAGTATGTCGACATCAGATCGGCAGTAGTCCTCCATTTCTTTCCAGAAATTGAACACAGCATCACTTTCCGTCTTTTTTTTGTGCCACTGGAGAAACGAAGCTCTGTCGTCCGTCGACATGTAGTTTGCTCTGTACGACTTCGGTTCCGGGGAAAGGTCCTATGTAGTTTTGGTTCTCCCTGGTATTGAAAAAGTGGGGGAAGTAGCCTTTACAAAGCTCTTGCAACCCGAAAGCTTTTGGAAGTGCCGCCAACTTCATTGGTAAAAAATTCAGGGAGTCCAGGATTCTAATCTGTAGGCCTTTGCTCACCTCCATGTACATGATCTTTGACCCATTGTAGGTCACTTTGGAAGGCAGAATGCTATGGTTTAAAAGGTATTCCAGGAGAAACACGCTGTCATAGCCCTGAAATAAAGAATTATCGTCGTCATCAGTAGTCGTAGAAATAGTCGTCGTTCAAGTCATTGCCAAAGATGTAATATGTATGCTAATCTATACTACTTACAACAAAAACTCACCTTCATGTTATGAGACATCACTGTACTTCGTTTGTGCTGTTTACTGAAGAGCCATTGACCAAAATCATCCAGAGTGTCATCGCCTCTGAATACTTCTCTCATGCCACACGTTTCGGGACACGGGTCTTTGACATAATCCTTGGCCTCGTTGTCCCATGTATTGCACTCAGGGCATCGGCTCCCGCATTGTTACATACAGCTCCCTGGACAAGTTCTTCCTCCATACACCACTCACACACCGTCTGGGCCACCACGGAATGGGGGACGTGTCTGGGTTGTCCACACCACGATTTGAAACAGCGCTGACATTTGGTGCAATCGTTGCAGGGGAACTGGCAACAGTTCTTGGGCGAGTGTCCATCCATGCATTCGGCGATCGTATCTTGGGTAGCCTCAAAGTCAAAAAAGATAAACTTTGTCACCGGTTTCTTCGGCTCCTGGGGAAACAAGTAGCACCGGTAGTTACCGGTGACCCAAGACTTACAGCATTTGCACAGCCATTCTACGCATTCGTGCAACTCCACGGGTCGCTTGAAATGGTTAATCACTTTTTTGCATGTCGTGCAACGCCAGAACTCATCGCACTGTGATAAAGTGACCTCTCCTTTGTCCCCGTTTCTTCTGGTCTTCTGAGCTTTATGTCTCTCAAAACATTCTTTGGACCGGCAGACTATGTGACAGGACCGGCACAACATCATACCATTGGTTTTCAGACACTTTTGATTCTTGCAGGTTAGACAGGTACTTTTGCAGCTGTGTTCAGTGTTGTTGTTGTACTGTTTGAAACAGCGATCGTAGAAATACCTTGCCGAAAAAAAGCCTGTGATGCTGGTGATGGTGTGAAAATGACTGATGCCTTCATGGTCCACCAAGTACAAGTAAATTATCGGCCAGTCTTCGTGGTCGTTGGTAGGGACTCGAATAAATTTATTTCCCGGCGAGGCTGCAATCACGGCGATTCGAATGTGGAGGACTTCTTCAAAAGCTGGCAGGTTGTTGAGACATCCGGGTCGATTCGTTGAAACATTGACTTTTTGGCAAAGGAGAAGGCCACACTGCTTCTGTTCTTGTCTGTTTTGTTGGATAATGTTCTTGAATCCCTTGGCAGATATTTGGCGATACCGTGTGAGGATTTCTACGTTGGGCAGGGAATTGTTGGCTTGTTTTGTACGTTTCCACGCTTCATCGGAAATCACGCTATGTTTGGTCAGACCTATGCCGATTGCTCTCGCCAAACAAAGTTGGTCATTGTTGACGATCAGGACCATTGAGGACTTCCGATGAATCGAATTGTCGGGTCCTGTCAGTTCCGTAATTTGCTTCCGACCTGTTCCTTGAGGAATGTGAAGAGCTCCGACCATGACTGAAAAAAAAGTATTATTATTGTTGTTATTATTATTATTACTATTATTATTATATGTAGTTACATTTATTTGACTATGCAGATTTTTGTTAAAGAATCATTCTTTTACTATTTTCTCTCTCTCTACATAATAATCAGATGTTTTGTAATAATTTGTATTGTAGGCCGGCGGCCTGCATTATCGAATGAAGTGTATTGTATTGTAGACACGTATATTCAACTATTCGTAAGGTATATAATGAGGGTATGGAAATAGGTTATTGCTAATCTTGAAAGGAATCATCCACAGTCAAATTTTCTTCGCTCTGTAACACATTCTCGATCTTCGATAAGATCTTCTCCATATTCAGATCCCCCGCCGCCTGCAGAGGGACGACCACGGCATGATTGAGGGCATCGTGGCATAGAATGACCCGCAGTAGTTCTGGTTGACATTTTTCCTCGCTCGTGCTAAAAGGTCTTCAAAGAGACGTCGTAGTTGCTCCTGTATATCTCTCAGTTGTCTCCTCTGCCATTCCTTGTTGAAATGTACTCTGTAAGTTGATTTTGTGGCCGCTTACCTGGCGAACCGTCGAACCCCCTACAGTTCGATTCGATATGGGACCTCTTCCGCACTGCCCATCTGTTCTTGGGGAGGGTTGAGCTGGACGTCTGAAGGGTTGGATAGTTCCACGACAGGTAGTACTCCAGGTGGCCCGGGTTCGGATGAGGGTGACACGGTGTGGGATTCCCTGTGCCTCGGCAAGGCCTCGGATCCGTAGACGTGTATGCGACAGCAGGAGCAGTAAAATTTTTTACCGGTCCTGAAAATTAACAAAATAAATAAATAAATAACAAAATAAATAAATAAATAAATAAATAAGTAAAAATGAAATAAATAAATAAAAACAGCAAAATTCTTTTTTTCTAGAACTTACCTAAACTCTCCGTCATTCAGACAGGCTACGGATGCGGAGATAATGTCTTCCTGCATTATTACTTCAGCCTCGAAACCTGGAGACCATGCTTCAAAGTCATCAGAAGACTGGGCCTCCGCTGAAACAGGCGATTTTAGTAATTCGAGAAGATCATTGACCTCTTCTTCTGTCCATTCGGCAGTAGGTATTGGTGCATTGATGGTTTCGTGCACCAATAAATGATGCAAGACCTCCTTTACAAATGGATCGTCTTGTATTCCAGTGGTGCAGGCGTATTCGTAGAACTGATCAGATGTTACACCCATCTGGACAAATGTACTTACTACATTTTCAAGACTCATTCTGTAATAAGAAAAAAAAATGTAAATATGTGTTAAATGTGTCAAGCAAAATGAAAAGGAGATAAAGGGTAAATATAAACAAAAAGGAGTTATTCCGGGCTCAGAGAGAGAGACAGAGACACAGATAAGAGAGAGAGAGACAGAAAAAAACAGACAGAAAAAATCAATCAGTCAGGTAAGAAGGTCAGAGGCTGGGATAGTTGTTACCAATAATACGTTTTCAAGTGCCATGGAAAATTCTTACATCCACAGAAAGGTATAAATATCCATTTAAAAAGATTAAGTTATATTTTATCAGCTTTTTTCCCATCATTAAAGAACGATGTAAAAGTAATTAAGGTTTGTGGCAGAGTAATTAACTCGGAACTATTATCATTAATGAGACTCCAGAAAGATGAATTTCCATTTTCTTCCATACAAATTCACTGATTAGGCAATTTAACTACCAAACACACTGTGTTTTACAATATACCCTATTCCTAATAACAATCTATATGTTGAAACCAAAAGTTTATTGTTCAGTAGATTGTTTTATATTTATTTTATTTTCATACGCTTCAAAATCGGAAAGACTATGTGGAACTTTTTTTTCTATTAGTACTAAGATTCCCACGCAATTCAAGGAAAAAAGAATGTTATAAAGAAGGTTATGGAGTTTTGGTTCGTGAGAAAAATCAAGTTTCCTTTCAATTTAGGATCACGTGTTTCGTGTATATAAAACAGAGATACATTGCGTCGGTTCTTTCTTTCTCTTGCAAACGTTGTCAAAGAAAAAACCAAAAAAAAGAAACCAAAATGGCTAGCGGTGTAAGTATTTTAGCGAGTTCTGTTATTCTTCTTAAATATTGTTCATGTCCAATTTTCATCAGTTATTTTTTTTATAGTTTGAGGGTAAGCATTTATAAAATGAACATAGTGAATAAATGTAGTTTTGTCGGTTTCCTTATTTAATACTAAGATTTTTTTTTTTCTTTCTTTTCAGAACTCAGAATACTCACCCATTGTGGTAGATACCCCTGAAAAAAGGGAGTTGGGGCCAAGAAGGCTTTTTGCCGTAAGTTTTAATTTCTCTCTCTCTCTCTCTCTCTCTCTCTATATATATATATATATATATATGGGGAAAAAATAAAAGACCATGAAAGTGTAATGTTTGGATATTGTTTTTCTGACTGTAAAGGGCCATAAGATTAACTGAGTCTTGTACTCTGAACCAAACCATCCCTTTTTTAATGCCCATGAGGAAGAAAGCTGTTTAAAACATTGTGGGAAATGGAAAAAGTGCAGGTAACCATAATTTTCTCCTTTGCCCATAATTATTTTGTTACCCTTTCAAAAATCCAAATTATCATTTGGTCTACATTTTATTTGTCATGTGCAAATGCTTACGATTTGGACAAGTCTAAAATTTTAGCATTTGTTAAAAGGTTAAGGGTTAAGTAGCTATTGGGTATCTACATTCTTTGAAAGTAATGTGGGAGAAATTTGCCAGCAGATGTTTTGGACTGGACGATTTGACCCAGGATGATTTAGCCCGCCAAAAAATTAGGTAGGACAATTTGTCTAGATAAATATGATGGCTTGTTAAAAAGGGAAAAATGAAAGGCCCACATTAAGCAGCCAAAAGTAAACAATTACCAAAGTCATAATTCAGGCATATTTTATACAACTTTTATATGTTACAGTACAATTACCAAAGTTGCCAAAGTTACAGAAAAGAATATTTGAATTTTTTTTTTTACTCTTTTAAAAGGTTGGTATATGCTACTATTCATGATGAGTGATATCTAAAGCTTGGTAAAGGGTTAAACAAGTCTTGAAAAAAATGTCTTTAACCCTTTACCAAACAACCACTATTTTAGACTTCCAAATTCAAAGCATTTGCAGACAAAGAAAAAAAGTTTGACTCACAAAGTGAAATTCCTTTTCAGAAGTGCAGAAAACATTGTTGGAAAAGGAGAAAATGCTGGTTACCAGCATTTTCTCCTTTTCCAACGATGTTTTCAAAGGTCTTCTCCTGTAGGGTCGTTAAAATGTGGGATTGTGTGGTAAGGTGTTAAGTAAACCTATGCTGAGCTTATTAACATTTTATCATGACAAGTTTAATACAATCTTACAGAAGAAGCCAAAAAGTATAAGGTTCATTTTGTCACATAACTATCTCAAGAATGATATTTCTTAACCCTTTACCACACAATCCCGACTTTTAATGACCCTGAAAAAAGAAGCCTTTGAAAACTTTGTGGGAAAAGGAGAAAATGCTGGTAACCAGCATTTTCTCCTTTTCCCACAATGTTTTCTACCCAATCAAAGACAGAAATCATCATTTAAGCAACATTTGTTGTCTGCAAAATTAATGCTTTGAATTTGGTCCAGTCCAAACACTTGTTGTTTGGTTAAGAGTTAATGTGTTAAAACATAGACCTACATAGGCCTTGAGAGGAGTGCAAAAGGTTAACACATTTTCTACTTTTCCCTGAATGTTTTCAAAAGCGTCCTCTGAGTTATAAGAGTACATGGTATCTTTGTAAATTCATAAAATTGACAGTTGTATCATTTCAGGAAGAACATAAACTGTTCAACAGAAGAAAGTTTACAGAGATTCCAGACAGTCATATCTGCAGCAAAGAATGCTGAAATTCCAGCTAGAGAGTAGGTTGTAATCATTGACTCTCAAAGCAGAAAGTCCTTTACTCTTTACCAAACGGCAAAATGTTAGACAGGTCCAAATTGAAGGCATTTGCAGACGGCAAATTAAAGTCTGTTCAATGGATGACATTTGTCCTTCATAGGGTAGAAAACATGTGAAAAAGAAAAAATGCTGGTTACAAGCATTTTCTCCTATACATGGATCCGTGGAAATCGATATTTGACCAATCAGGTCGTCGCATTTTTTCTGACCGATGCTTCGCGTTACTATCCGCCATTTTGGCTCACAAACAAACGATAGTTTATGTGTGAGACATTCGGTAGTTCAGATTTATTTTGTCTATAAAAGGCTCGTAATTCAGAAAATGGTTAAAAGATGTGCATGGGAAAGCGTTAAATGCAGCATCTGGTTAGGAGCACAATAACTGTACATTGCCCTATAACAGTCATCTCGATATAATTGTGCAGAGAAAGATTATGATTAACAAATTGTATAATGTGCAGAGAGTTTTAGCAACTCTATTCAAATAACGTATATCCATGCTAGTTAAACCTAGGCATATAGATATGTTTAATACATGGGGTGGGTGGTGGAGAAAGGGTTAAAAGAAATTAATGACAGACTTATCAATTAATTAATTAATTGATTAATTAATTAACCAACATCTAAATTTAGACAAAAAGTAAATTTAAACAAACCCAAATATTAAAAGGTGTTGTTGATTTCTTTCATCTGACTCAGTTGCAGGGATCTTTTTTCTTTTTTTTTTTTTCTTGGAAGGGTAGAAAATATTGTGTAAAAAGGAGGAATGCAGGCTATCAAAGGTTTTCTTACGTTCCCACACTGGATTCGAAAATCTTTATTCTCAGGTTGCTAAAATACAGGATTTTTTGGTAATGGGTTTCAATGAAGTATATTCATATCTAATGCGGTTTAATAACCTCTGCACAAACTATTCATCATCAAATTACTAAGTTCTGGTTGGATCTTATGTCGCAGTTAGTGAAGAAACAAAATGCTGAATGTCTACATAAAGATCAAACTTCAGAGAACAAGCATTTTGACCGTGTGTCTACACTGTCTCCTACTTAAATTTCATCTTGACACAGAAAGTGTAACTGCAAAATTTATAGATCTATGTAAGTTTACTTGTTATCCTCTCTAAGTATGTTAATGTAAATTGTGAAACGGACAAAGACTAAGGGAAGATTCTGTTCAAAAGACAAATTAATTAAATCAAACTTTGATTTGGCGAGATTTAATAGGATTACCGAATCTTAATTTCAAAGGATTTGTCGGCGGTTTGCCGGCGAACTGTTATTTAGTAGGTCGCGTGTCTAACTGTAAACCGACGTGCCTGCTTATCACACCCGACCACCCCTTATCAAGATTAAACAAACAACCATCTACCGACAAATTTGTTAATTGGCAGCACATTTAAATCATAAAAGGTCGGGTTTTCCCTTAACCCGAAAACGAATCTGAACAACTGCCAAGCGACAGAATTTTGGACATCTCCAAAAGCTGTTCCAGACGGTTACCTATTATCATAAAATATGGTTTAAATATTGGGGTAACATGTCTTTTTTGATAGGCTGGAAGTTCTTCTGTGAAAAGGAGAAAATACACGTAACCAGCATTTACCCCTTTAGCCATTTTGCTTCCAAACGCACTGTTTGTCAGTGTCGTAAAAACCTAAGACTGTTTGGTTACGAGTTATGAAGACTAAAAATCCTTCCGTCTCTTTTGACTTAGACAATGCATAAAATGTATCATATTACTCATATTCCACTGAAACTATCAAATAAAATTCAAAGACAATTTACCCAGCCTTACAAGAGCAAAAAGCATCTTTGATTGCACCATTTTTAATGCCAAACTGAAGTTTATGAGGTGTTTCATTCTTTCTCATCGAATACCAGCACTTGGCAGAAACAAGTATTTCATCGTCTGTAGCTTCCGAAATTCGCACGTCATGCACATATCCTTGCGTATAATAGTTTAGTCCGCTCTCTAAATTCCTTCCCGAGACTTTAACATCGGCAGGCAAGTGTGATAAAGCAAAATTTTCCGGAATTTTGTCAAGAGAATCCGTCATGACGGCACCGCGTAACTAGTCTTTCTGTTATATACTGTATACATGTAAACTGCGAAAGCTTGGGAGCCTATAGCAACAGTAACCAATGGAGACGGTTTATCTTATCTCCACGGATCCATGTATTCCCACAATGTTTTCAAAGGCCTTTTTCCTCAGGGTTGTTTAAAGTCAGGATTGTGTGATAAAGGGTTAAACTGCCAAAAGTTCAATGTCTACCTTTGCCCAGTTCATATGCCAAGTTTGTTGGTTGCTACCCATGTGTTGAATAGGTATTTTTAGAAAGGTGTACAGCAACCTATCAAATATTTGTTGTCACAAGTACAATAGAGTTATCTCTCTTTGAGCCCTCTAATGCATATGAGCCATGCTCTGGCAAAAGGAGACTTAATGCATCTCCGTGGTGGATGATACCATGCGAGGAGTCATGTCATTATGGATCCATAAAATCCATTTTATCGAGCAACTGTCTAAATCATGTGATAGATTGGTCCTTTGACATACAGAAAGTTGACATACAGCGAAAAGTTTCGGCCCAGGTCACCCTGCACGGACCGCACAGGCTGACCTGGGTCGATACTTTTTGCTAAGCTCCCTTTTCACAAAGCACAGTTTATATATGCTATGAAGATGAGCAATTCTAGAGAGACAGTGTGATTTTATCCCATCCTAAACAGTGCTTGCAATGTAGTCAAAATCATTACCATATTTTCCTGACAACAGGCCGCAGCCTATCCATTAAAAAATGGGAAATTTTCAAGGGTGCAGCCTATAAGAAGAAGCAGCTTATACATTAATTTTATTTTTCTAAAAGGTATTTTGGTGCGGCCTGTAAAACCAAAAATAGATGAAAACCAGTTTACGATCTCCAATTTGGGTGCCACTGATACCCACCTTTAGTTGGTAAGATGAAATGATCCGCTTGCAAACAAAGATGCATTGAACCCATGTTTAACAGAGCATGACTCTGAGCCACTGTCTGTGAAAAGGGGGCTTAATTCATCTAGGGAAAAAGTATCAACCCAGATCAGCCTGCGCATTCCACGCAGGCTGATCTGGGTTGAAACTTTTCGCTATTGGGCAATTTTCTTCATGTCTAAGACCAGTCTACCTCGTGATTCAGTTGCATGTTGGACAAACTGGATTTCATGGATCCATTATTATGTGATGTCTTTCTTGGTACAATGCATCACAGATATGCATTAAATCTTCTTTTGCCAGAGCATGGCTTATATATATATCTCACTATAATATAGAGGATATTTGTTTTTTTCAGTTAAAGATCAAAATTTATTTCATCGAGTGAACATCATTGGTAACATTTTCATGAGTGGTGCAGCCACAAGTGAAAATATTACCGATGATGTTCAAGAGATGAAATAAATTTGATCTTTCACTGAAAAAAACAAATATTCTATTTATTTCATGCTTCTAACCCTGTTTTTGTTGGGACTTTCATCAAAATCCAGTACACTTGTTTTTGGTAAATCCCCTTGGCATACCCTCCTCACATAACAACGGCGTTACACATTACAATATTGAGCAAAGCACGAGAAATATAGTGTAAATTATGTCATACTTCCTTCTGTTTAAATGGCACACGCTGTTTATATAGGTAACCAGTGCACGGGAATGACTGTTTCCGTCTTCAATTGAAGAGTTAGAAAATATGAAATCAGTATTTTCACTGGTTGTAACCACTAAATATCAAACCGTAATCCACCATTATTTCTCGATAAACTTCGAAAAAAGTATGAAATAAAATTAAATATTATGCTGCTCTTTTAAATTTTGTCATTTAACTCCACCAGAAGGCAGTATTGTAGACCTATCCAAATTGAAAACTTTTGCAGACGATATATAAAATGTGCTTCAAATGAAGCAACTTGTATGTGAAAGGTTGAAATAGATTTGTCCTTTTCCAACCTTTTTTTCTAGACCCTTTTTCTTGAGGTCTTTATTTCTTTACCAGACAACAAAATTTTAGACTGAGATTGGCCCAAATTGAAAGCATTTGCGTGCAACAGATTAGATATAGCTTTATTCTTAACCACAACAAAATTTTTGATTAGTCCAAATTGAAAGTATTTGCAGATGACAAACATGGTTCAAATAGTGGAAAATGTTTTTGAAAGGATAGAAAACATTGTGGGAAAAGAGTGTTTTCTGCTATCCCCACTATCAATTTTAGCCAACTTCCTCAAGGTTGTTACAGAGTTAGCCCTTTACCACATAACAAAATTTCAAACTGGTTCAAATGGGAAGCACTTGCAGACGGCAAATTGAAGGGGGCTAAAATTATGAAATTTTTCTTTGAAAGGGTAGAAACACTGTGGGAGGAGGAGAAAATGCTGGTTACCAGCATTTTAACCTTTCTCCACAATGTTTTCAAAAGCCTGTCATCCTGCATTTGAGCCACATTCAATTTGTTGTCTGCAAATGCTTTCAATTTAGACAAACCAAAAATTTATATTGTTTTGTAAAGAGTTAAGTAGCATCATATTATCAGGTTAGTTACCCATTTTCAGATGGGAGTGAGTGTGGTGGACAGTTCTTGGTGGCTGTCCCTATGCCAAAGGAGCCAGTGGTAACAGTGTGGTGGAAAGTTGAACAGCAGGCTTGGTGGCTGTCCCTATGGCAAAGGGGCCGGTGGTAACATCTCAACAGAGGATTTGGTTTACATTTTACGTAAACTAAATATATATAAACTGTGAGTATCTGTCGTGTAGAAACCCTTACGACACAATCCTGAGTTTAAATGACCCTGAGGAAGAAGCCTATTGAAAACATGGGAAAAGGAGAAAATGCTGGTGACCAGCATTTTCTCCTTTTCCAATGTTTCCACCCTATCAAAGAGATTTCACAGTTCAGCCATAAATTCTCTTCTGCAAATGCTTTGAATTTGGACAAGTCTACATATTTGTCTTGTGATTACGAGTTAAAATACGACAGAACATTTGACTTGTCCGTATTGGAAGCATTTGCAGATGACAGATCAATGTGCTAAAATCATAAGATTTATCTCTTAAAAAGGCAAGAAATATTGAGGAAAAGGGAGACCTGCTTTGAGAGACAATGTCCATCATTTAACCCATTATGATGTAGGCCCTAGGTTTTATCAACTCTGAGAAAGAAGCCTTTTGAAAACATTGTGGGAAAGGGAGAAAATGCTGTTAACCAGCATTTTCTCCTTCAGCCGCAATGTTTTCTACCATATCACGAACAAATTCAGTCACTTGGACAACCTTTAATTTGTTGTCTGCAAATGCTTTTGTTTTGTGGTAAAGACTTCAACCACATTTAATTTGTCATCTGCAAGTTTCAACCAATCTAAAATTTTGTTGTCTGGTGAAGGTTAAATTAGAATGAGAAATTTGCTCTTTTGTGAACACGCACAAATTTAGACTAATTCATTGATTCCTCAGCTCATTTGTAAAGATTTTGGATGTGTTATCCTTGTTTGATTGCCACTGATTGTGCAGGTCATGGTATGTCCATAGGCAAGGCTCTGAAAAGATCCAGTCTATTACAGGTATGACCCAGGAAAAAAAAAACTGAGCTGTTGCTGTGATTGAAAAAACTGTTAGACATGGAATTTCACAGTATTCAGTCCTTTACCACACAATCCAGTTTTAATGGCTCTGAGAAAGAAAGCTGTTGAAAGCATTATGGAAAAAGGAGAAAATGCTGGTAAGCAGCATTTTCTTGTTTGCCAACAATGTTCTCTACTCTTTCACAGCATAATCCCAGTCTTATTCAACCCTTTACCACACAATCCTGACTTTTAATGACCCTGAGGAAAAAAACCTTTTGAAAACATTGTAGGACAAGGAGAAAATGCTGGTAACCAGCATTTTCTCCTTTTCCCACAATGATTTCTACTCTTCCCAAAACAAATTTCAATTTTTGAGTAACATTTACTTTGTCGTCTGCATATGCTTTGAATTTGGACTGGTCTAAAATTTTGTCGTTTGGTAAAGAGTTAAATTGTTGTCTGCAAATGTTATCAAGTTTGACAACTCCAATTTTTATTCATTTGATGAAGAGTTAAACAAAGAATCCTGTATCTGTTGGTGCTAGAGAGATTGCAGTCCTGATTTTAATGTATTTTTCAGGGTATCAACATACAGAAAACTGATTGAAGCTGGACAGTTTATTTCAAAAGTTTTGGGACAACCAAATCATTTGAAAGTAGCACAAGCAACAAAATCATCATTGTGATCGCACTTTGTCATTGTGGTGATATTTAGTCAGCTCTGTTCGTGCAAATAGTTTCATGCTGGATATGATAATTTGGAAGTTGACATATTTTCAGAGATTGTTCATTTTCTTTTCATTTCCTGTGAATATTTTATGAGCAGATGCAGGTATTTCGGGATGCTAAACTCTGTACCATATGACAATATTTTACGCTTGACTTTATTGAAAGCATTAGCAGACAACAAATTGAATGTGTCTTAAAAATGCAATTTGTCCATGAAAGGGTAAGAAAACATGGTGAGTAATGGAGAAAATGCTGGTAACCAGCATTTTCTCCTTTTCTTACATTGTTTTCATAAGTCCTTTTCCTGTAGGGACGTTAAAAATAGGGCTTTTGTGGTAAAGGGTTAAGCAAAAAAACGGACAGTTTGGTAATGCTTGCATAAATGTCTAAAGATGGCTCACATGTGTCAGATATCTGGAAAAAATCATAACACCGTCATCACCTTTCAGTATGCTTAGCCATCACTTCTCCAATGTTAATGTTTACCAGACAACAAAATTTTATTATAGACCAAATCAAATGCATTTGCAGATAGCAGATTTACTGTTGTTAGAATGATGATATCTGTCTTTGATAGGGTAGAAAACATTGTGGAAAAAGGTGAAAGTGCTGGGTACCAGCATTTTCTCCTTTTCCTACAATGTTTTCAAAAGTCCTTTTCCTTTGGGGACGTTAAAACTAGGGGTTGTGTGGTGAAGGGTTAAGTCAAAAAACTGACAGTTTGGTGCATGAAGTCACTGTGATAGTTATTTGACATATTTTTATTTAAACATTGATTTAAACAGTGACTATTCATTTTATGATTTGTTGGCAAAAGTAAGCAACCATTAGTTGTTTCAAACAACCATAAGTTTATCATTTTTCTTTAACATTACAATGCATGAACTTTAACTTTGTTTTAGTGTTTTATTTATAAATATAATCATGTGAAAACATGGTAGTAGCAGTAGACATTGCTTGTTATACACCCCATTTTTGACATTTGTTCTGTAAAATTTCCTGTTCAAGCAGTAACAAGATAGCTATTATTGGGTAGATATCGGTGTAAAATTTAGGGTTTTATTTATGAAAATATGTTAAAACATAGTAGTGACAGTGGAAATTACTTGTTATGAGCAAATTATACTTTTGCGTCTACCTTTTCGAAGATGTCTGTTGCAAGACGGAGAAAAACAACTGAATTAACCCTTTCCCAAACAATCCTGGGAAAAATGCCTTTTGAAAACATGGTTGGAAAAGGAGAAAATGCTGGTAACCCGCATCCCCTCCTTTTGCCACAATGTTTTCTTCTCTAACGACAAGGGTAGGTAACCATCAAAGTATTTTTGACACAGTTATATCCCTTCTTTGACTTAAAATTTTCACTAAAATCAAGCAACTGCAGCCGTGTGTTGCCACCCACATGCCATGTGTTGCTCTTGTTATTTACTTTTACTGTGTTTTGCCAATTTTAATTATGCTTGTTTATTACTTATAGTCAAATCTGCATTATTTCTTTACCATACAATTTGAAGAAAGCGTTTGAAAAAAAAGAAAATGCTTGTAACCAGTATTCCTTCCTCTTCCTACAATGTCTTCTACCATGTCAGAGATTAGCCTATTTGCACCAATTTCCAAATTTGTCCTCTGCAGAAGTTTTGAAATTTGGAGAGGCTAAAATTTATTATTTAGGAAAGATTTTACCTTTTACCATAAAATCCTGTGTTTTAACCCTTATGCTGCTAAGTGTGACTAAATGATCTTTTGTGGACCATGTAGATCAAAATCAGACTGCACAAGATGGATCTATATTGTCCAATAAGGTGAAATTTTTTTCCCAACAAATAACTATGAAATAACAATATTTGGATTATTACTCTTGGCTGGAAAGTTTCATGTATTTTTTTAGCAGGTTAACTCTTTTTATCAAACGACAAAATTTTACACTCGTCCAAACTGAAAGCTTTTGCAGACAACAAAATAAATGTGACTGAAAAGTTGAAATTTGTCTTGGGGCAGGTAGAAAACATTGTGGGAAAAGGAGAGAATGCTGTTTACCAGCATTTTCTCCTTTTTCCACAATGTTTTCAAGAGCTTCTTCCTCAGTGTCATGATTGTGTGATGACTCAGGATTATGTACTAAAGGGTTAAGGGTTAAGTCTTGCAAGTGGTACATTGTGATATTACATATCTGACAGTTCAACTGTAGCCATACTCACCAGTCATTCTTAGATTTTTTTTGCTGCTGCAAATTATAGTTTTTCCTTCAACACTGATGAATACTATGAAATCTGCATTTCTCTGCAAACATAAAGAAACTGGATAGTTACATGCAGTAAACAGGCAAAAATTTTACGTTCAAATAAAAGGTCAATAGCTGTGCAATCAGTGACTCTATTTTGATGACATCAAATATGACCTCATTGTTCTTATCTAAATACGTTCTCATTGTTCCTATCTAAATACGTTCATAGATAATCAATATATGTTATTGACCACACTCCCAGAAATTTTTGTGAAACGCTGGTATGGAATCCAAAACACCCTAATCCTTTACCACACAGTCCCAAGGTTTAAGGACCTTGAGGAAGAAGCTTTTTTAAAACATTGTGGGAAAAGGAGAAAATGCTGGTAACCAGCATTTCTCCTTTTCCCATGATATTTTCTACCCTTCCAAAGGTGTAATTCTTTTTTTGTGTCACAAGTATTTTGTTGTCTGCAGAAGCATTCAGTTTGGGTAAGTCTAAAATTTTGTTGTCTGGTACAGGCTTAAGAGGCTAAATAGCCCAATAACCCTTTACCACACAATCCCAAGTTTCAACAATCCAGAAGAAGAAGGCTTTTGAAAACGTTGTGGGAAAAGGAAATACTGCTGGTAACCAGCATTTTCTCCTTTTCCCATAACGTCTTTTTTTTCCAACCATTTTCAAAAAGCAGATTCAGTCATGCCAGTGGTACTTAACTTGTCGTCTGCAAATGCTTTCAATCTGGATCATTCTAATAATTTTATTGTTTGGTAAAAAGCTCAGGAAATATCACTGAAAAATATGTTTTTTTTCCTTACACTTCTCTTTCCTCTTGACTGATAGTTTGCCGGCTATTACCTTACTTAACTCTTTACCACACAATCCCGACTTTTAACAACCCTTAGGAAAAAGCCTTTTGAAAACATTGTTGGAAAAAGAGAAAATGCTGGTAACCAGCATTTCCTCTTTTTCCCAAAATGTTTTCTACCTTTTTCAAATCAAATTTTAATTTTTGAGCCACATGTATTTTGTTGTCTGCAAATGCTTTGAATTTGGACAAGTCTAAAATTTTGTTGTGTGGTAAAGAGTTAATGCAGCTATGAATCATTTTCAATTTGGTGAGATTGCTACAAACTGCAAAACCCCCTTTAAATCAATTATAAATCTTAATTCTAGGTCTTGCCATCTTCTTGGCTGTAGCAGAATGTCTCGGCCAATCAGATTGCTGGATTTGGAGTTTAGAAACAAAACTCTGAATGTTTTAAGAATTGTTGATGAGTATAGCCCTCAGTGTTTCCTTCCTTGATAAATTAAAAAAAAAGATTAAAGCTAACTATTATTTCTTATCTATTCATTCCCTGAGGAATTCATAGTGTCATTGTATATTTTTCTATTTGCTCTTACCACACACATTTATTATAAGCCATACTCTGGTAAAAGGGGTTTAATGCATCTCAGTGACGCATAGTACCAAGCAAGTCATCACATAATAACGGATCAATAAAATCCATTCTGTCAAACAACTGACTGAATCATGAGGAAGTCTGGTCCTTGAACATACAGAAAATTGACCAATAGCGAAAAGTATCAGCCCAGGTCTGCCGGGACTGCATAGGTTGACCTGGGTTGATACTTTTCGCACATGCATTAAGCCCCCTTTTCATAAAACATTGCTCATATGTAATCTGAAGTTTTAACAACCCTGAGGAAGAACGCTTTGGAAAACAGTTGTTGGAAAAGGAGGAAATGCAGGTTACAAGGATTTTCTCCTTTTCCCACAATTCTTTTCAATCTTTTAGAAGCAAATTATCATTTGAGCCACATTTGAGTTCTGCAAACTCTTCCTATGTGGACAAGTCTAAACTTTATAATCTAGTAAATGGTTATAATGTGAGGATTTTCAAGGCTATACGAAGGATTTTCAGAAATAATATAGGTTTTCTTAAATCTTTACTGACAAAGTCCTAGACTTGTCCAAATTGATGGCATTTGCAGACGACAAAGTAAATGCGACTCAAAAAAATGCAATTTATTTTGAGAAGGACAGAAATAATTGTGGGAAAGGGAGAAAATGCTGGTTACCACAATTTTTTCAAAAGGCTTCTTCCTCAGGGTCATTAAAACTGGGGATTGTGTTGGAAAGAGTTAATAACTTGACATTACTATAAAGTGTGATGACAAAAATTATGTCAATGTGTTTTCATATAATTTTGGCGTTTTTTCACCAAGTTTTGGTGTAGTTCTGATGACTTTGCACCAAGCTATAGGCTCTTAAAGAGAATCATTACCATGAACTTTGGGCACGTCGACTTGGTTTACCAGATTTCAACTTCTCAATATCTTGTCAGAATTTGATAACTGCACCATTTTCAGTATGGTCCTTTGCCGCCTTGACGTAATATATTGTTTGCAACATGCAAATGACATCATTTATTTGAGAAATGTTGTAATGTTGACTTTAGGCAAGATTTTTGCATAATTTCAAGCAAATTTATCGGTTAAGAACTGTTTTAGAACCTGTTAAAGTTATACAAAGAGAGCAAATAATTGTACTGTCCCAGTCCAGGTGCTCATTATCTTAGAAAAATAAATGGCCCTTGTACATATAGTATCAGTAAAATAGGTACAAAAAAATCACATTCTGTGATTACATATAAATTCCAAAACAAAATGATATGAACCATGCACTGTGAAAAGGGGGTTTCATGCATCTGCAAAAAGTATCCCCCAGGTGAGCCTGCACATTCTGTGCAGGCTGACCTGGGCTGAAACTTTCTGCCATTGGTCAATTTTCTGCATGTCCAATGACCAATTTACCTAATGATTTAGTTGGTTGATAGACAAAATGGATTTTAGTGATCCATGATTATGCGATGACTTACTTGGTATCAATGTGATGAAGGTGAGCTTTTGTGATTGTGCTATGTCCGTTGTATTTCATGCGCTGTCAGGCATGAACAATTACCTTGTGTGTACTATAGAGGCCACATTTTCAATCTCATGTCACAAGTCAGATATCCTAACCACTGAGTTACCCCAGTGGGCATATTTCATCAATCACACCCCTGTTGTCAGTTTGAGCAAGGAATAGATTTTGTCTGTATCTTTATTTGGGTTATTTTTGTTAAATATGGAGGGAAAAGGAGAATTTTTCTGAGAAATTGCTCCTTTTGCCATAATCTTTTCAAAAAAGTTCGCAACTGTTGCTACTATTTGAGTCATACTCTATGTGCTTAAGTATGAATCCAGGTTAGCCTGCATAGTCCATCTAGGCTGAACTGGGTTGAAACTTTTTGCCATTTTCTGCTTGTTTCAAACAACATTTGGCCAAAACATCCTAAATTGTACGTTCAGCTGGCCAAAATGTTCTGGCCAAAATGTCCATGGCTAAAATGTCCATACTCTGTATGTTACATGCAGTAAACTGGTGAACATTTGACATTCAAATGACCAGTTGGTTGTTTTACAATTTGTAATTCTATTTCTGTTTATGTGATCAATTATGATGTCATCATACTTATTTGCATGGGACCCCGCGTAATGGACAAAAATCTGAATTACTTTCACCACACAACAAAATTGTAGACAAAATTGAAATTTGAAAGCATTTGCGGACGACAAGGCAAATGTGGCAAAATGATGGATTTCATCATTGATAGAGTAGAAAACATTGTGGAAAAGGAGAAATTTTGGTTACCAGCATTTGTTCCTTTTTCCCACAATGTTTTTAAAGGGCTTCTTCCTCAGGTTCGTTAAAACTCGGGATTGTATGGTAAAGGGTTCAGATGTTACAAAACCCATTAAGGGGAAAACACAAAAAAATATCTTTATTACATTTATCTTCCTTCTGTACTGATGGCTGGCCAGCTATCTACTTACTTTATTCCAAGAGACGAATTATTTCTGGAGTTTGGAGAGATCATTAACATCTGCATGGCCCCCCTGAACCCTTTACCACCAACCCTGAGAAGATAGGCCTTTGTATAACATTGTGGAAAAGGAGAAAATGCTGTTAAACAGCACTTTCACCATTTCCAACAATGTTTTCTGCCTTTTCAATAACATGTTCCATTATTTGTGTCCAGTTCAATGTGCTGTCTACAAACACTTACAATTTGGACCAGTCTAAAATTTTGCCATTTGTTAAAGAGTTAACTCTTTACCAAATGACAAAATTTTGGACTTTTCCAAATTCAAGGCATTTGCAGGTGACAAAATAAACGTGACTCAAAAACTGAATATTTTTTGGCAAGGGTAGAAAACATTGTGGGAAAAGGAGAAAATACTGGTTGCCAGCATTTTCTCCTTTTCCCACAATGTTTTCAAAAGGCTTCTTCCCCAGCGTTAAAAGTTGGGATTGTGTGGTAAAGGGTTAAAGACCTCTCCTTTGTTTGCCATAGACTTTTTTATGGTCTTTGGAGACGAAGATCAGCTGGTACATTTTATGTACATGTAGTTTAATAATGGTCTTTACTGTTCATTTTTGAAACAAATACAGCCCCTGTTTGGGAAAAATGTGATCTGCAAAATCACCATCATATTGTGGTGAAACAACCCCATTTATTTATCTATTTTTAGCTCACCTGAGCACAATGTGCTCAAGGTGAGCTTTTGTGGTTGTCCGATGTCCGTCATGCGTCGTCCCTCGTGCGTCGTCGGCCGTCAACATTTACGTTGTGGACACTCTGGAGGCCACATTTCTTACTCAATTGACCTGAAAATTGGTCAGAATGTTTGTCTTGATGAAATTTCGTATGAGTTTAAATTTGGGTCACCTAGGGTCATAAACTAGGTCACTGGGTCAAATTTAATGAAATATCTTTTGGGCACTCTAGCGGCCACAATTCTTGCTCAGTTGACCTGAAAATTGGTCAGCGTGTTTGTCTTGATGATATCTCTGATGAGTTTAAAATTGGGTCACATAGGGTCATAAACAAGGTCACTGGGTCACATTGAATACAATACCTTGTGGGCACTCTAGAGGCCACAATTCTAGCTAAATTGACCTGAAAATTGGTTTACATGTTTAACTTGATGATATCTCAGATCAATATGAAATTGGGTCTCATAGGGTCATAAACTAGGTCACTAGGTCAAATTAAAGAAATGTATTGAGAGCGTTCTAGAGGCCACATTTTTGGCTCAACTGACCATGAAAAATTTTCAGCATGTGTCACTTGATGGTATCATGAATGGGTTTGAAATTGGATCACATAGGGTCATAATCTAGGTCACTAGGTCAAATTACAGAAATACCTTGTGGGCACTCTAGAGGCGGCAATTGTGCCCAGTTCACCTGAACCTTGGTTAACAAGTTTGTCTTGATATCTTGGATGAGTTTGAAATATGGTCACATAGGGTCATAAACTAGGTCAAATTAAAGAAATATATTTTGGACACTCCAGAGGCCACATTTTCAGCTCAATTGACCTGAAAATTGGTCAGAATGTTTGTCTTAATAATATCTCAGATGAGTTTTAAATTGGGTCATTATGACCCTGGGTGAAATTTCGCCTATTGACTCAGGTGAGCGATCCAGGGCCATTATGGCCCTCTTGTATCTAATAATTTGTTCATCCTTTCAAGGTGTCGTTATTCTACAAACACTTTGCTTTCCCTCTAAACTGATTCTCATTCATGAAAAGATGTCTGGAACAAATTGGAGGCGAACACCTTAATAGTCAAAGGGAAAAAACTCATACCTTACCATTTTCTTTCATCCAGAGTCACCTCCCTTATATTTATAAAATTGATCTATTGTATTCGGAATTAACGCCGTTTTAACAGCTTCGGTCATATCACAGTGATCAGTGCACCAACCCATATATGTTTCCTTGCTTTTTCACACCAGTATTACACAAATTTCTTTCCAGGTCACAGACTGCTTTTCTTACATGCAACAAAGGTGAGAGGCCAAAAATCGCCGAAAAGAAAGTTTGCCTTTATACCACGGTTAAGTTCTGGCGGTTGCCGTGTTTAAAAATATGACAAAACACAAGGGAGAAAACCGCCTCGCATTACGGTCAGTTATGTGTCTGCCGAAGCGTGTTAACACGTTAGGAAAACATGATTTAGAAATTGACGTTTTAAACATTATTTTAGTTAAATCGCGGCGGCGGGTACACCTATCCATGCTCTCCTGGAGTTTCCTTTCCGACACAACATTCTTTCCAAGCCACTTGCTACTTTCCCACATAACCATCGTCGAAACAATGGTCATCGGTTTATACATATATTTAGAAAGCGTTATGATTTTTGATCTCTTTGTTTTAGTAAGTAGAACATGGACGTGCATGTAGCGAACCATGCTCTGGCAAAAGGGGGGCTTAATGCATCTCTGTGGTGCATGATACCGGTACCAAGCAAGTCATTACATGATCATGGATCCATAAAATTCATTTTGTCTTACAACCGACGGAATCATGAGGTAAGCTGGACTTGCAGAAAATTGATCAAAAGCAAATGGTTTCTGCTCACGTTAACAAGATAAGAGTTCAAGTTAGCTGTACCTTTTTACTCTGTACCAGACGAATAATGAGCCAGGCTTTGTGAGAAGGAGCCTTAATGCATCCGTCTGTGATCCAAGATACCAAGCAAGTCATCACATTATAGTAGATCCATAAAATCCAATTTGCATAACAACCTGCTGAATCATCAGGTACACTGGTTAGTTGACACGCAGAAAATGGACCACAAGCAAAAAGTTTTGACCAGGTTAGCCTGCGCAGGCTGGCCTGAATCGATTCTTTTTGCAAATTTATGCATAAATTCCCCTTTTCACAGAGCATAACTCTAAGATATATGTATGCTTGTTATCATAAAACTTAAGCTTCGTGATCCAATCATATGTCAAACATGGGCCTGTTCAAGCTCCAAGGACAGTCCTTTGATAATCTCAATCTCACCCTTCACCTTTACACGTGCATTGTCTTCCGCTAGATTTCACGTGTGGCAAATTTCAACCAATGAAAACGGAGAAAATTAAAGCGGGAAGGCGAGCTATAGGAAATAGGGGAAGCCATGTTGACTCGGAGGGGAAACATAGGTAAGTCTCAGTATTGCTTGTAGTATTTGAATTCCTTGTGGTACTGTCATCCTGAATGATATACAGTAGCATGGTAATTGCCGATTATCGTTGTCTGATTTGCTGTCTTCCTCGTATTTCGTACTCGAAGAAACACCAGTCACCATGCTGGCCGACCCAGACAAGCCTCCTACAGCCCTCCAATTTTCCTCTGAAAGATTGCCCTAATACGCATCTTTTGTACATTAATGTTGTTGTAGACCAGTTTTCCTTGGATTATATTGAAATCAAAAGCGTCATAAATTGAAAACATTGTGAGTCGAACCACAGGTGAACGGCGAGCGACAGTGTAAATCCTGTATTACACAGTAATATACTGAAAGGTAAACAACTTGTGATGTATTTTCAATACCCCAGTCACGAATCCCATGCTGTTTACAAGTCATTTCAGTACCAATATTAACATCCATAGTACCAATGGATAGCGGAAACATTATGCTACAAGAAAATCATGTCGCAATTTGAGCCATTTCAAGTTGCTAAGAAAAATCTAGCTCGAAACTGTCAAATAACCCAACTCGGAAGAGATCTGATTGCATTGAATCACGAAAATTTTCAAGAGATAAAACCCATTTTCAACGCGAAAAATGTCCGTTCTTATGCAAGATGCATTTGAAGCCTACAAATTTAAAAGTATATCTGCAATGAAAATAGAACTTCAATATGTTTTTGTGTTGTACGAAGCTTTTTTTTATTTGAAAATGTCCAGCCGTGTAAACTGTCATCCTTTATGGCCTACTAAGCATGCTTTTGTATCGCGTTTTCTCATTGGCCGGGTCCAGACACACCTTCATCGATAACCAATGAGAAAACGTTTTGAAAAACAAACCGAGCATGCGCAGTACGTCAAAATGGTAGGCAGCTGAGCGCAGGACAGATTTACCGATGAAAATAAGGATCGTACAGCCTATTCACATCAAACAGTTTAATGTTTCAGGTTTATACGCATTATTATTGCTGGACCCGAAATGATACCTGTCAAATATTCAACGGCTTTCACGTTGAAAATGGGTTTTGTCTCTTGAAAATTTTCGCGATTCAATGCAATCAGATCTCTTCCGAGTAGGGTTGTTTGACAGTTTCGAGATAGATATTTCTTAGCAACTTGAAATGGCTCAAATTGTGACATGATTTTCTTGTAGAATAATGTTTCCGCTATCCATTGGTACTATGGATGTTAATATTGGTCGTAAAATAACTTGTAAACAGCATGAAATTCGTGACTGGGGTATTGAAAATACATTACGAGTTGTTTACCTTTCAGTATATTAGTGTGTAATATAGGATTTACATTGATCGTCGCCGTTCACCTGTGAGTCGAACTGCTAGACGTTGACGAGTACGGATCGGTATTTTTCGTTCCCGAGCTTGTTCGTCCGGGGTTGATCGTCCCAATCGTTTTTTTTTTTCCCTCATATCAATGAAATTACAGTCATTGTGCCAGCTTGAGAATTGTTCATCAGACTACAAATATATTGAACATGTTATAAGGGCTATTGAATATTTTAATTATCATATTACACAACTTCAAAAATGTTAAGCCACTAAACTAACCCTACACTGAACAGCAATTTTTTGCAGTCAACACATAGAATGTGTCTCAAATGTTTGGATTTATCATTGGAAGGGAAGAAAACATTGTAAGTGTTTGTTTCCAGCATGTCCTCCTCCTACAATATTTTTAATAGCCTTCTGCCTTAGGGTTGTTGCTAAAGGGTTAAGATAAGCAATAGTTTGCAATCCATGGACTGATTGTAGAGAGAAGTGTAAATATAACATTTTTATTTGTGTTGGATTAATCCCTCATCACACAATTCTGAGTTTAAACAAGTCTGGCAGAGAAGGCTTTTCAAAGCATTGTGGGAAAAGGAGAAAATACTCGTTACCAGCATTTTCTCCATCTCTAGCAACCACAGCTGTTTTTGTCATTGCCTTTTACATGAAATATTTTATGCTAATCAAAAAGAGCTTACAAAGACCTTTTATTTTCAAAATACCTTTTCTTTGAGCAAAGTTATGATGTTTTGAATTGTTTATATTTGTGTGATTTTTTGGAACTTTTATCCTTTTTAGCTCACCTGAGCACGAAGTGCTCGAGGTGAGCTTCTGTGATCGTGCTGTGTCCGTTGTGTGTCGTGTGCCGTCCGTCTTCCAACTTTTACCTTGTGCATGCTCTAGAGGCCACATTTTTAGTCCAATACATATGAAACATAGACAGGATGTTTGTCTTGATGCTATTCCTGATGAATTTGAAAATGGGTCATGTCAGGTCAAAAACTCGGGGTCACTAGGTCAGATCTTTGAAAAACCTTGTGTATGCTGTAGAGGCCAAATTTTCAGTTCCATACTCATGAAACTTCATCAGAATGTTTGTATTGATGATATCTCAAACAAGTTTGAAAATGGGACAAGATGGATCAAAAGCTATGTCACTAGGTCAAATCTTTGAAAAACCTTGTGTACACTCTAGAGGCCACATTTTTGGTCCGATACTCATGAAAAGTGGTCACAATATTTTTTTTGATAATATCTCAGGTTAATGTGAAAAAGGGTCATGTCAGGTCAAAAACTAGGTCACAAGCTTAAATCTGTGAAAAACCTTGTGTAAGCTCTAGAGACCACATTTTCAGCCTGATACTCATGAAACATCATCAGAATGTTTGTCTTGATAATATGTCAAAGTTCGAAAATGGATCATATCGCGTCAAAAAGTAGGTCATTAGGTCAAATCTTTCAAAAAACTTGTATACACTGTAGAGGCCACATTTTCTGTCCAATACTCTATGAAAGCTGGTCAGAATATTTATCTTAAACAGCGTTTCAGAAAGTCCGCGTTTTTGCGTTTTTGATGCCCAAATTGAAAGCCTGACACAACAAAATTAATGCATGGCGTCTTCCCTGATGTAACATAAAATCAGAATGAAAAAGGAACATAAAGTTTTCATTCATTGAATAGATCTAATCTTACAAAATCGTCAAGTAAATAACTGCAAAATCATATCGAACCCGCTTTCTAACACTGAATTATTTGTTTCCAGTTTACACTGAATTGGTCTAAAACGTGACATTATTCTGTGTGACATCGCTGTCGTCTCGTCTATATTACTGTATGGAATCTGTGCATAAACTTCCTGTCCGCGTTTTAGACCCTGCTCGGTAATGGTCATCGACTTGCTGGAGTAATCAGTATGACAGACGATAGTTTCTACGTGGTCATTATTTTTTAATTTACCTTTAATACCACACTGTTATTTAAAACTCTTAGCATTATGCCACATTTACAAACTGGCAAAGGTAAACAACACGTGAAAAAAAAAACAGGATAAAGACCATGATGCGTAAAATTTCTGAATGACCCCTGAAATTCCAAGCAGCGAGTCACAGATGACCCCCAAAATTTATGAGCTAACAGAAACACTGCTTAATGATATCTCAGATGAGTTTGAAAATGGGTTATGTCTGGTCAAAAACTAGGTCACTAGGTCAAATCTTAGAAAAACCTTGTATACATTCTAGAGGCCACTTTTTCAGTTCAGTATTCATGGAACTCTGTCAGAATGTTTGTCTTGATAATATCTTGGATGAGTTTGAAAATGGGTCATATCGGGTCAAAAAGTAGGTCACTCAGATCTTTGTAAAACCTTGTGTAGGCTCTAGAGGCCACATTTTCAGTCCAATACTCTTGAAAGTTGGTCAGAATGTTTGTTCTGATGTCTCAGATGAGTTAAAAAAATGGGTCAGGTCAAAAATTCGGTCACAAGGTCAGATCTTGGAGAAACCTTTTGTTTGCTCTAGAGGCCACATTTTCAGTCAAATACACATGAAACTTTGTCAGAATGTTTGTCTTGATAATATATCAAACGAGTCTGAAAATGGGTCACATTGGGTCAAAAACTAGGTCACATAGAGGTCACATTTCAGTCCAATACTCTTTGAAAGTTGGTCAGAATGTTTGTCTTGATGATATCTCAAGATGAGTGTTTCAGGTCTAATCTTAGAAAAACATTTGTGTACACACTAGAGGCCTCATTTTCAGTCCAATATCCATGAAAGTTGGTCAGTGTTTGATGGTATTTAGGATTAGTTTGAAAATGGTTCTTGTCAGGTCAAAAAGAAGGTCACTTAATATTTAAAAAAAAACCTTGCATATGCTCTAGAGTCCACATTTGTAGTCCAATTTTTATGACAGTAAGTCTGAATGTTTCTCTTGATGATTTCTTTGATGAGTTTGAAAGTGGCTCACATTCGGTCAAAAACTAGGTCATGGAGACAAATTTTGAAAAACCTTGTGTACCCTCTAGAGGCCACATTTTCTGTCCAGTACTCATGAAAGTTTGTTAGAATGTTTGTTATGTTATTCAGGAAAAGATTGGAAATGGGTCATGTTTGGTCGAAAAAGCTCAGGTAAGCAACTTCAGGGCCATCATGGCCCTCTTGTTTCAATTACCTGCAAATGCTTCAAATTTAGGTATAGTCTAAAATTAAGTTGTTTGGTAAGCAGTTAACTCTGTACCAAAGGCTAATATTCTTGGTCTATCCAAATTAAAAGCATTTGTGGAGCATATGTTAGAATTAGCCTAAATGATGGTTTTAATTTTCGAAAGGGTAGAAAACATTATGAAAAATAGGGACAGTTCAGGTAACCAGCATTTTCTCTTTTTCTCACAATGTTTTTTAAAGCTATCTTCTTCCGTGTGTTTGATTCTTTACCACATGACAAAATTTTAGACTGGACCAAATGGAAAACATTTACAGATGACGAATTAAAAGTATCTCAGATGATCATTTGTTACTTTGACTGGGTAGAAAACATTGTGGGAAAAGGAGAAAATGTGTGTTACTAGCATTTTCTCCTTTTCCGAATCGAAAGCATTTGCAGACAAAAAATTACATGTAACTCAAATGAAAAAATTTACCCTTGATAGTAAAGAAAACATTGTTGGAAAAGGTGAAAATGCTGGTTACCGGCATTAAAATTTTTTCATTTTCCCACAATGTTTTCAAAAGCCTTCTCTTTCATTGAAAGTAGGGATTGTGTGGCAAAGGGTTAAAAGACGGAGTTGTGTGGAAAAGGGTAATCCTTTACCAGACTTTCCTGACTATGACCCTGGGCAAAAGGCATTTGAAAACATGGCAGAAAAAGGAGAAAATGGTGGTAACCGGCTTGTTTTCTTCCCTTCCCAAAACAAATTTCAATTTTCGAGTTAATCAGGGTTCCCTTTCACGTACATTAGTGCGTAATTCAAGCACTTAATTGAATAATTATGCATAAAAATATGAAGTAAAATGTGCATGCACGCACTGGTGTCAAGGTTCTGCTGTCGATCGACAGTGGCGCCATTGAAGACAAGTTAGAAAAAAATATCCCCAAAACTGAAGCACTGGCGAATCTGCTGGTAACAAGTTATGTCTGTACATGGTATTTTGAAAGATCTTGATGTTTACAATAATTATCAAGTGTGATTGATGCTTGGGACACTGTTTATCACAGCTAATCAGGCTGTAATGTCATTTATTTAGAAGTATTAATGTAATTGATCCGCTTTTCTCAAGTAAAATTACAGAAATTGAAGTTACCTGAATTTGTCAAATCATGTAGAAATACTACTCTAGAAATTAATGGCATGAAAAAAAGATCGCTGAAAAAAAAATGTGAAAACCCATGGCACAACAAAGTTCGGTTTGACGTCCAATCATACGCATTTCAAACTGTCCATTCAGCTTTAATAATGACTTTCAGATGACTGCAGAGTGAGATTCATCAAAACAAATGTTCAATAAACCAGACCTTTACTTTCCTTCATAGAAGCTCTAAAATTGTCAGTATTAAGTGCACTCCTAGAAATTCTCTTGCATACTCCCAAACTTATACCCAAGGGAATGCATACACTCTTCTTTCACCCCACTCCCCCACCCCCCCTCCACACACACACATACATGCAACAAAGAAATTGTGAGTGGGAATAGTGTTAAATTTATTTTGTTGTCTACACACCATTGTAAACAAAACACAACATTTTTTTTAACAAAAACAAAAGGAGAATTTAGAAGCACTAGCTGCACACAGGTTGGTTTTGTCTATTTACTCAGCATACATGCATATGCACCACACAATGCTTATCAGTCAAGTGTAAGATACGTACTGCAAACCAGTTGGGAAATGCAGGAGATTTTAGTTGCAGCCCGGAATTCAACTTTCAAAATCCTAGTTAGAACACTTGAACCGTAAAAATGTGCAGTAAAATAAATTTGTTGTCTAGACAGGTGGCAGGGCTTTTGGAAACTTGTTAACAGCTGTGGCTAATCATGTCGCCACTTGGCCTTCAGCTTGGGGTGACATGATTTGCTGAAGCGGTGAACAAGTCTCCAAGTTGCCCTGCCACCTGACCAAACAACTAATATAAATCAATGATACTACAGATTTAGGTCTTGATCTACACTGTTTTTTCAAAAGTTTTTTGATATGCACTTGGGATTCAAGGAGTAAATAGAAGAAATGACATTTGATGACATTGCGGAAAAGAAGAAAAAAGCTGGTTACCAACATTTTCTCCCTTTCTAATAATGCTTTCAAAAGCTTTCTCAAGGCACAAAATGCATACTGTTAACAACCCTGAGGAAGAAGCCTTTTGAAAACACTGGAAAAAGGATAAAATGCTGGTAACCAGCATTTTGTCCTTTTCCCACAATGTTTTCTACCCTACAAAAAACAAATTTCAATTTTTAGTCACATTTTTTCGCCAGCATTTGCTTTTAATTTGGACTTGTCTAAAATTTTGTCATTTGGTAAAGAGTTAAGTTTGGATTCAAGGGTAAGCAGTTGACTGGGAGTACAGATTTTTCGTGGAAGTGTCCTTGGTCAAGACACTTCATAGCCCCAGCCTACTACTTCTGACATGCATGGTTGACTGAGGTTTCACTGTGATATGACTGATATGCTGTTGAAAGTGGAGTAAAACCTGTTTCAATGGGTTTGAGAAAACAAGACTGTGTGATGCAGCATGATGCACTTAATTGTTTACCAAACGATCAACCTTTAACTACCCTGAAAAGAAAGCTTTTTAAAAGATTGTAGGAAAAAGAGAACATGCTGGTTACATAGCACAATGTTTTCTACCTGTCGCAAAACAAATTTCTATTTATGAGCCAATTTATTTTGTCTTCTGCAAATGCTGGTATGTTACCAGCATTTTTCTCCTTTTCCACAATGCTTTCTACCCTTTTCAAAACAAAAGTCAATTTCTGAGTCACATTTATTTTGTCATCTGCAATTAGCTTTCAATTTGGACAAGTAAAGAATTTTGTTGTTTGGTAAAGAGTTAACAAAGGTGCAGTTGTCTTTTCAAACTAATCTGTTACCATTATTCCTGTTTTCTGATACTTTCAGAGAGCCTGCGGATGCTATGAATAATCAAATTGCCCCTTTGATCCTGACACACTAGAGTTCTGGAAGTTGCCACTATAAACCAGACCTATTTGAGCAAACAAAAAATCACCACAAGGTACTCTTGTTTTGATAATGTTTTAGCTTGGTTGTTTTCAAAGAAAACATCAAGGTATTGTCATAGCCCAGGAATTTCCATCCTGGTCAGCGTCATATTCATGCAAAAACTTCCAGTTTTTATAATGTCTGTGTCCCTGGAAGTTGCCACTAACAACCAGAACTGTTTGACCAAATGTAAAATCACCACAAGGTACTCTTGTTTGATAATGTTTAAGCTTGGCTGTTTTTGGCTCACCTGAGCATGAAGGTGGGCTTTTGTGATTGTGCTGTGTATGGCGTCTATCTTGCGGGCGTCAACATTTACCTTGTGTGCACTCCAGAGATCACATTTTCTGTCAAATACTCATAAAATTTGGTCAGAATATTTGTCTGGATAAAATCTCTTGACAAGTTTGAAATTGGGTCATGTCTGGTCAAAAAGGAGGTCACTGGGCTAAATCTTATAAAAACCTTGTGTGCACTGAGAGGCCACACTTTCAGCCTGATACTCTTTAAACTTGGTCAAAACCTTGTATGCACTGGAGAGGCCACACTTTCAACCTGATACTCTTTAAACTTGGTCAGAATGTTTGTCTTGATAAGATCTTGGACAAGTTTGAAATTGGGTTATGTTGGGACAAAAAGTAGGTAACTGGGACAAATCTTAAAAAACCCTTGTGCGGACTCTAGAGGCCACATTTTCAGCCTGAAACTCATGAAATTTCGTCAGAATGTTTGTCTTGATGATATCTCGGACATATTCAAAATTGGTTTATGTCATGTCAAAAAGTAGGTCACAGGGCGAAATCTTAGAAAAACCATGTGTGCAATCTAGAGGCTACATTTTCAACATGAAACTCGTGTAAATTGTTTGGAATGTTTGTCTTTATGATATCTCAGACAGGTTTGAAATTGGGTCATGCTTGGTAAAAAAAGTAGGTCACTGAGCCAAATCGTAGAAAAACTCTGTGTGCACTCTCATAGCCACATTTTTAGTCTGATACTTATGAAACTAGGTCAGATTGTCTGTCTTGATGATATCTAAGACTAATTCAAAATTAAGCCGTGTCCGGTTAAAAGTAGTTCACAAGGCTAAATCTTGGGAAAAACCTTGTGTGCACCATAGAGGCCACATTTTCAGTCTTAACCTGATGAAGATCTTTTCAGTCTTATACTAATGAAGATTTGTTGATATCTCAGACAAGCTTGAAATTGGGTCATGTCGGGTTAAAAAGTAGGTCACAGGATAAAATCTTAAAAAAAGCATGTGTGCACTCTAGAGGCCACATTTTCACCCAGTCTTAGTAATATCTCTGACAAGTTTGAAATTGGATCCCCTTGGGTCTAAAAGTAGGTTAATGGACCAAATCTTGGAAAATCTTGGGTACACTCGTGAGGTCGCATTTTCAGCCCAATGCTCATGAAACTTAAGAATGTTTGTCTTGATTATATCTCGGACAAGTTTAAAACTGGGTCATACAAGGTCAAATATAGGTCACTGGGCTAAATCGTAGAAAAACCATATGTGCACTCTTGAGGCTACATTTTCAATGTGATACTCATGAAACTGAGTCATAATGTTTGTCTTGATAATATTTTGGACTTGTTTGAAATTGCGTCATGTAGGGAGAAATGTAGGTCACTTTGTCAAATCTTAGAAAAACTGATATGCAATCTAGAGGCTATATTTCCATCTCGATACTCATGAAACTTGGTCAGAATGTTTGTCTTGATGTAATCTAGAACAAGTTCAAAATTGGGTCATGTCAAGCCAAAAAGTAGGTCATTGGAACAAATCTTAGAAAACCTTGTGTGCACTCTAGAGGCTACATTTTCAGACCAATACATTGCAACCCCGCTAGAACGCTGTAGTTGGGAGTCATGGGCAATGACAGCGTTATATCCAGGATTAAAATTATAACACTGTTTCCCCCCCTTTCACGCACTACCCAAGACTGATTTGCCGACAAATGCCAGAACTATAGCATTAAAACGTTACTGTTATTTGCCAATATATTCGGACAAAAATGAATTTTCAGTCTTCCAGTTCTTCTTGAAAATATTATTTTAAATGATACAGGGTAGCTGAAGTAATAAATTTTAACTTGTTTGGGGAGTGTGCCCAAAATAATCCTTTAAATTTATGCATAGTATGATGTTAACCCTTTACTGCACAATGCCGCCTTTAAACAACCCTGGGAAGGAAGCCTTTTGAAAACATTGTGGGAAACGCAGAAAATGCTGGTAACTAGCATTTTCTCCTTTTCCCACAATGTTTTCTACCCAACCAAAAAAAAAAAAAAAAAAATGCACCATTTGAGCCACTTTGAAATTGTCATCTGAATATGCTTTGAGTTTGGAAAAGGCAAAAATTTTGTCGTCTGGTAAGGGGTTAAATTGCAGACTGTACCACCGCCGTGTTTTTCATTCATGCACATGGTTGCATAACAAACCTAAATCAACTGAGATGACTAACAAAATCATTTTCAATAAACACACAAGGTAAGGCCGACATACAAGATGAATTTTAAAATGAACAGTGGTAGAGGACTTTGGTAGAGGACTCGAAACTTTTTGTAATATCTAATTTGGAAGGGTTTTCAAACTTGAATTACATGTATCTTGACCCTTTACCACACAATGACCAGTTTTAACCTTAAGAAAGAAGCCTTTTGAAAACATTGTGGGAAATGTAGAAAATGCTGGTTACCATAGTGTCCTTTTCCCACAATATTTTCTCCCATATTAAAGATAAATTCCATCGATGAGCTTCACTTAAGTTGCTGTCTGCAAATGCTTTCAGTTTGGACAAGTCTGTATTATGCTCGTTTCATAACCAGTAATATTTTCTTACCCTTTTTATGCCTAATAGAAGTAGCTTTCTATGAATTCGGTCATAGTTCAGCGGCAGATGACAAATGACCAACAGCAGACTTCATGTTCCTTGTAGTCTGATGTTTATCTACACCGTGTGCACAAAAATCACCCAGAATCCCAGCTGGACCAAGAGTTAAGTATTTGAGCTATGCATTTGTTGTGAACTTTCATGTTCCTAAGATGGGGGCTCATCCAGGATTGGCCATTGAGCCTTTATTGTCCCTTACTGGCCTTTGAGTCATTTGCTGTTTAATTAATAGACTTCCTGCCTAACACAACAAGGTTTTTCGTCATCAAATAATGACTTTCCTTAAGAGGGGGTGTGTTACGGGAGATCACTCCTTACTTACAGCATAGCTTCCTCCCATAGAAAATCAATACCTGACAACTGCTTTAGGGAGAATTCTCTTTAGCTCAGGGGTTAGTGTATTGGTCTTTCAAACCTCGATAAATGAGGAACTTTGCCACACAGGTTTGAATCGCAGCTGGGGCGGTTTGTATTTGAGCCATGCATTTGTTGCGGACTTAATGTTCGTAAGATGGGGGCTCGTCAGGGATTTGCCATTGAGCCATTTGTTGCCCGTCATTGGCCTTTGAGCCATTTGTTGTCAAATTAAGACTTCCTGCCTAGCAAGGCTTTCCGTCATCAAATGATCACTTCTCTTAAGAGGGTGTGTGTTAGGGGAGATCACTCCTTCCTTACAGCATAGCTTCTTCCCATATAAAATCAATACCTGACAACTGCTTTAGGGAGAATTCACTTTAGCTCAGGGGTTAGTGTATTGGTCTTTTAAACCTCGATAAACGAGGATATTTGCCGCACAAGTTCGCATCCCAGCCGGAGTGGTTTATATTTGAGCTATGCATCTGTTGCGAACTTTCATGTTCATAAGACCATCAAAAAGTAGGTCCTAGCTTTCATTACAACTAGGATCTCTTCAGCCTTATCAATCATATATGACTTTACTCAGGTGAATGCTTTAGGGCCAATGGCCCTCTTGTTTTGACTTAGAATTTTCTCTGAAAATCAAGCATCAACAGCCAAGCTCATGTGATGTTCTTGTTTTTACAACCCTGAGGAAGTAGGCTTTTTGAAATAATGTTTTGAAAGGAAAAAATGTTCATATTTTCCTCGCCAGCCTGGGTAGCTCAGTGGTTAGTGTATTTGACTCGTGACCTGGTGGTTGCGACTTCGATACCCGGTTGAGGCAAACTTTTTTTACGGTGAATTTTCACCTCTCACCTCTGATGCATGTGAGAAAAGTAGTCTGTGGCTTTAGAAAGAAAGTTGCGTCAGTACTGTTGTGAGAAAGCCAGGAAAACACACGGGTGCGTCACTGACCGCCATGATATGACCTGAGCTATTGAAATGGCGTTAAGCTTCAATACAAACCAAACCATCACATTTTCCTACAACATTTCCAGTCCTTTCCAAGACAAACTTGCCGACGGGTAGCTCAGTGGTTGGCGTATCTGACTTGTGACCTGGTGGTTTGAGCTTGATACCCGGATGAGTCAATTTTTTGCCTCTCATCTCTGATTCATGTGGGAAAAGTAGTCAGTGACTTGGAAAGAAAGTTGTGTTAGTACTGGTGTGAGAAAGGCAGGAAACACATGCGTAGGTGCAGTGACTGCCGGAACATAACCTAAGCTGTTAAAACAGCATTAAAATTCAATACAAACAAACAAACCAAGAGAGACTATATCCTTTAACTCTTTTTTATTTTGTTGTCTGCAAAATTAATGCTTTCAGTAAGTATGTGTTTAACCCTTAACCACACAATCCCGAGTTTTAATGACCCTGAGGAAGAAGCCTTTTGAAAACATAGTGGCAAAATGAGAAAATGCTGGTAACCAGCATTTTCTCCTTTTCCCACAATGTTTTCTATCCTATCAAAGAAAAATCACACCATTTAAGCCACACTGAAATTGTCGTCTGAATACGTTTTCAATTTGAACGGGTCTAAAATTTTGTCGTGTGGTAAAGGGTTAAGATGCTATTGTATAGAAAAGAGATCAAGTATATAAATCAAATTATTGGCTAACAAACAGGCTGGCCATTTCTAAATAGTGTAGCCAAGAAAACTAAGTCTTCTATTCCAAACTAGTATTTTCGGCTTGCTGGTATTGGAACAAACCATTTCATGACCAACTCCAGAAATTCTATTTTGTCAAGGTTTTCACTGCTATTGAAGATGATTTTTGTCATAGTTTATTTTCAGGTAGCAGACAGTGTAGATCATAGATCGACCTGCACATTATATGCACGTGCAGTCTGATCTTGATCTGTGTTGTCTGTAGAAGCTACTTTTGTGGTCACTGGCAATAAAAGAGCCAATGGAAATTTTGTCAATATTTATTTTCAGTTAATACAATTTTCTATTTCCAGTGTACCTCATACCAAAGACACCATGGACTTCTTGCCCCTAGTCAGCAGCAATTATGCCAATGTTCCCGTAAACCCAGATACATACAGAGCATGATCCCCCATATCACTGGGTCCAAAACCCTGTTTGCACCACTAATGACAGCCCGAACTGTAACAAGGGGGAAACTACCCCATTAAAAGAACTTCTAGCATGTGTGGAATGCCAGTGAAAAGATTGTGATGTAGAACTGAAAAATGACACAATTATGGACAATATTCATACCTGTCATGATAATCTGCAGAAAGAGTAAGACAGTAGGGTGTTTGTGGGAGGAATGTATAGTGAATAATAAATTGTTGTGTTCAAAATCCTGCTTAGAGAAAGACATGTTAACACACAGTGGGGACAAAACTTTTTGCTGCATTGTGGAAGGCTGCGGGGCTCACTTCACAATCCAGGGAGGTCTTGAATGGCACTTCAATAGTGGTATAAATGCTGAAGGACAATCACTCGATCATAAGCACTCAAAGCACAGCAGGGATGACACACTCACTAAGCTGTTGAACACAATGAATTAAACAAATTGGAGGAATACAGGGAGGTGAGACAGAATTTTGAAATATAACTTGACCCATTGTAATTATGTCAGATAAGCATTGTAATACCCTGCAGAAGTCAATTTAACCCTTTGCCAAACAATCCCGAGTTTTAACAACCCTGTTGGAGAAACGTTTCGAAAACATTGTGGGGAAAGGAGAAAATGCTGGGTACCAGCATTTTCTCCTTTTCCCACAATGTTTTCTATCCTAGCAGGGAACTTAACTCATTTGTTTCAATTTTGAATTTGGTGTTTGCAGATGTTTTGAATTTAGAAGAGTCTGAAATCTGTTGTGTGGGAAAGGGTTAATAAAACATGACTGGAAAAAATAACCTCCAGCATGAGAAAGTCTTCATTACTCCCAGTTTGACCTTTTGCCACTATGTTTTCAAAGGAGGTTTATATATAAAGATCTAAAAAGTTTACCTAAAGGATTAATGAGTAATTCCTGATGCTACCACTGGCAACATGGATAGGTACTCAGGAGGATGTAGGTCAAGATCAGACTACACAAAACAGCAGCTGGAGTGACATTTTGGTCCGTTTAGTACCTAGTTGCAGGTAGATCCAAGATAAGGCTACCTAATGCCTAGTTGCAGACCGGTAGGTCCAAGATAAGGCAGCAGAGAACTTGTTATTTATACTGGCTGCTTCTTGATTCTAAGCAAAAACAGAAGTGTTTGAGTGAAACTACTTTTACACCTCAAAACTACACTACGTTAACTCTTCACCACATGACAAAATTTTAGACTGGCCCAAATTTAAAGCATTTGCAGATGACAAATGTGGGTCAAATGTTTTGTCTCTGATAGGTTAGAAAACAACATTGGAAATGGAGAAAATGGTTGTTATCAGCATTTTCTCCTTTTCCCGCAATGTTTTCAGAAGTCATAATTTCCCAGAGGCATTAAAACTCATTGTGTGGTAAATAGTTAATTACATGTTAAGGTTTGACAAAAATACGGCAAAACTTACATATGAGCCATGCTGTTTCAAAAGGGTGCTTAATGCATTTGTAAAAGGTATGGACACAGGTCAGCCTTTGCAGTCCGCATAGATTGACTGGGCTAAAACCTTTTGCTATAAGCCATTTTTCTGTATGACAAAAGACCATTCTACCTCATGATTCAGTTGGTTGTCAGACAAAATAGACATTATGGATCCATGATCACGTGATGACTTGCTTGGTATCATGCATCACTGGGAATCATTAAGTCCCCTTTTCAGAGAGCATGACTCGTATTCATTGACTCTTTTACCAAATGACAAAATTTAGCTGAAATGATTTTAATTGTCTGTGAAAGTTACTCCTGTTCCCACAAGGTTTTCAAAAGGCTGTAGTCTGGGTTGCTAAAACTCAGAATTGTGTAGTACACTCATTTTCAGTAAGTAGGTCGATTTAGTGTCACCCTTCAGACATTTTAATTTGAATACAAATTAGAATGTATTTTTGCACAAAACAAGTGAGTACAATAAGGTGTCTAAGAAATAGTCACTTTTAGGAATCCTGGAAAATATTTAACTGAGAAAATTTGAGTCAAGTATTCATTTTTAACTGTTCATTACTGTTGCCAAAGTGAGAACTGAACCTTTAGCAGTTTATATTTACCAAATTGATAATGACTTTATGGGAACCATTCACAGTAAAGACCAGAGTTGATATTGCTGTGTCCAGAATAGTGTAGCAAGATACTCCAATGTCCATGAAAAAATAATGCTGAAGCAATGTCTTGCTGTTGCTGAAATGTGAAAAAAGCACAAAACCTTCGTTATCATTCTGTATAATTATACTGATTACTGGTTTTCTTAACACAAACTTGTCAAAAAGACAGGGTAAATTTGATAACTAACCAATATGTAAGGCATCTAGAATAGCAAAATTTGCAGTGATGATACATTTAGTTGAAAAGAAAAATGACCTTAGTACGCCAGGTCTAGTGTAAAAGTAAATCTGGAAACCTTGTTACCACATATTTCAAACAATCACTGATCTCTCCAAGTCTTCGCTTTATTTCCATGGTATGTGCATGTTAACTAGCTAAAATGTAACATGGTGATGTTCGGACTTCAGCTTTGTGCTAAAGCATTATTCATGAAATAGTGGTCAAATAAATTCTTCGTTCCTTAAACTTTTGTTATGCAAAATACAGAACTTGATGAAAAGTCATGTTCTCAATGGCAAACAGTACTTTAAAGATAATGTCACTCTTACCAAATCAGTGTGGCATATATTAGACAAGAAAGGTCGATGATACATGGTTTTTTAGGCTGATCCGAGACATTCACTAAAAGGCATTCAGTAGAGTGGGAATACTTTTGCATGGCTTATTTTTTTACAATGAAAACATGTTTTCCTTAAAAAAGGTCTTGTCTTTGTAACTAAATCCGCTTCCATGATTACCTGAAAACCAGTACCACATCTAAGCCTCTTCATGTTTACCATCAAATCTTCGGAAACATAGTTCATGTGAAATACATGCATTTCCTTAGGTAACAAAGGTTTTGCCATGGTAACGAAGGTCTAAGATTGAAAAATGAGATGCTGTGACATAAGACACTTAAAAAAAAATTTTCTGTGTAGAACTACAATGAACCAGAAACAGGCAATTGATTGATTTACATCCAAAGACATTTACAGTTGTTTTCAAATTTGTATTAAACATTACATCAGTCTACGGAGTCTTTAACTGCTCTGCACAATTTGTGTTTTAATAAACTACTGCGAATCTACTTTTTAAGAATAATATGTGCTGAGGGTTAATTTTGCAAGACAAAGAATATTTCTAGGTCTGAAATATTTTTTTTGTATGAATTGTGCAAGAATAGATCAATTTGTAAGTTAGTCATCAGTTGTTATATTCAAAACGAGACCCTGTACTTTAAAGGTTATAGCAAAACTTTTATCGTTAAAAAAAAAAAATGTTGAATTTCCGTTTGTCGGATGTAATATGTGTCTACGTGGCATGGAACTTATTTCAACTAAGTTTTACAAATATTTGATGTCAGAAGCGGGATTTTAAAACATAAGCGCTTAGTCACGAAGGTTATGCTAAACAGACATTTAGGAATAGACATGGCCTCCATTATATTGACTATCTCCTAAACCAGACAAGCAATGCATTCAAAATTTTTGGACAATATTCCAAAGAGGTATGAAAATTTTTTGGCACTGGTGACATAGCCTTACCAGAAAGTTCATTTTTCAGTCTTTGTTTTCATGAAAATTATTTTTTAATGGACCTATGTATTTAAAAACAGCGGGTAACAAGTTAAAGACATGTACAAATGTAAGTAACAGACTGAGGTTATTAAGTTTGACTTTGAAATTACATAGAATTTCTGGGGAAAAAAAGAGTAGAGAATCCATTCTTTCTAAAAATAGACATGAAAAGTTCGAGGTTAGAAATCATGATTAGGGTAATTCGCCTTTGAGTAGAACAGGTTAGCAATTCACACAACTGCTGTTCTATTCTTGGGCGAGGTACCGTTGTGGATGATAGTAGGGTAACTCAAGACTTTAACCAAAGCTAACAATGCACGCAAAACAACAAGGTTACCGATAGAATATTATGTTGAAACAGTCATAAATCTTCCTTTTGGATTTTTGCCTGTGGGACTAACGCGTTCCCCATTGAGTCGAACACATAATTTGACACAGCCCAAGAGTCGAATGATACTAAATCATCAATTGCCTATAACCTGCCAAGCAAAACTGGAGCGGTTTCGATGAACAGAAACCTTTTCATTTAATCGATAAGCAAAGAATGAGCCCAAAATACTTCTCTATGTTGTCTGTTGATATGGAAATACAATGATGAAATAAAAGCATAAAAATACAAACCTGTTATTTCAGATCTTGAGCAAAAGAAGAGATGTAGGCTTTTCTGGACCTCTCTGTAAAATTTTGGTGACAGCGTGGTTTTGTTAAGATCCAGATCTAAATTTCCTCCAAATAGATCTACAAAATATCAGTAGATCTAGCAGACATCTTGAAGATTGAATGTGTGGAAGACAAGTCAAAATTGAATGACTGTATCAGAACTAGTAAAAAGTTGCATGAGAAGAAATTGCTTGTATTAAAGTTTCATCCTTATCCAAACAAAAAGTCATTATCTGAGCACTTTGACATGTCATCTGCATTGGGGGAAGGGTCAAAGGTGCAGATCTTTGTCTGGGTCCAAGTTATGCTTATGGATGATCAGAAAAATTTCTATGAATGAGAAAATATTTGTCTTTAGGAGAACAAGAAAAAAGTTGCATGGGAAGAAATTGCTTGTATTAAAGTTTCATCTCTTTTCAAACAAAAATAATGATGAAAAGTCGTTATCTGAGCACAGTGACATCTGCCTGCGTGGGGAGGGGTTAAAGGCGTGGGTCTTTGTGATGGAGTCCAAGAGTCCAAGTTACCCTTATGGATGATCAGAAATTCCTGTGAATGAGAAAATATTTAGTGGATTTTTTTCAGTCGTAATTATTAATTGTTTATCAAGCAACCCAGTGTTTAACTCTTTACCACACAATCCCGACTTTTAACGACCTTGACAGGGAAGCCTTTTGAAAACATTGTGGGAAAAGGAGAAAATGCTGGTAACCAGCATTTTCTCCTTTTCCCACAATGTTTTCTACCCTATTAATGACAGAAATAATCATTTTAGCAACATTTAATTTGTTGTCTGCAAATGCTTTCAATTTGGTTCAGTCCAAAATTTTGTCGTTTGGTAAAGGGTTAAATGACATAGACAAAACATTGTTGGGAAGGACAACAAATTGTTGGTAACCACCATTTTCACCCTTTACCAAAACCTTTTTGCCTCCTTCAAAGATAAGTCGCGTGATTTTGGCTACATGTCATAATTTTGCCTGAAAAGTGGACATGACTAAAACTTTTATAGTCTGGTAAAGAATTACCGTAAATTGCGTAAGTTTTGGGACAGTAAAAAATAATTAATTTTTTAGATGTCCCAATATTTAGGTTAACGAAAAATAATTATTTTCTGTGGTGTCCCAAAACTTATGGTCAAACAGGGATCGTATATTACACGTATATTACACGTAATATACGATCCCTGGGTCAAACAAGACAAGCTGTCAAGCTGTTTGGCACTGACCACTTACCCGTCGAATATTAGCGCTGTGATTTCAATAAAACCACGATCACATGCTGGTCTGTCTATTTTTAGAGAAATTGGAATTCCTGTAGTCAATTTGTGTAGTAGGAATTTAAAACTTCGTATTTTTTCATTGTTTTCGTTACTGATAAACTAAATGTTTTCAGTCATTTTTGTATGCATCCCAGGAAAGCAATCAGCATTGGTGTTTTGCGCTTATATAAAAACTTTTACAACGTATTTTACCTGTTAACGTGAGGTAAACAACGATTTGATTTCCGTTCTGAAAAGTACCTGCTCGGCCCATTCTCAAATTTGATTGGTTGACAATCTTCGATCGATAACCTCCAGTTAGAATATAGGGTATCTTGATTTCTATTTTTATACAACGAACCCGATTGACCATGAAACACATACACACTTGTCGACTTCAGATGTACGTATACACATGACATGTACCTTTGCCCTTTGATTCAAGTTAATCACACCCTTTTTACCCTTATTTAGGTTCTTTTTTTACAAATGGGTTTTTTAATTGTCTGTCGGGGTGATCGGATTTATTTGCCTTGAAGCGGGAGATTCCCGATGATATCGAGAGGGTTTGGAAGCAATGCTTACGTGGAGAAATGAAACTGCGCAAACCAAATGCTTGTAAACAAAGGTTAACAAGCGGATTAAAGGTTTTTTTTTTTCGGAGTAGATATTCACTGTCCCAATTCTTTGGTACAAAAAAATACTGTCGTATTTTGCAATTTTTAGTATGGCCCAAATCTTTGGGTCATGAAAAATAATTATTTTCACGTTTTTTGATGGTGTCCCAATTTTTTTGGTGTCCCAAAATTTAAGCAAAATACGGTATGCAGATTCGCAGAAAAGTTTCTTGGAAGTAACATGTTTGTGTGTACCCGTGCTCCAGAAATTTGGGATTATATTATCAGGGGAAATATGAGAGGAAACCTCAATTACTTTAAGTTATTTCTTTATTTTGACAAACTAGATGCCGTGATTTCAAATCATGGAATTATTTTGTAACATTACTCTGAATGCCATTCATGAAGCAATGATTGCTAAGTTTGTATTTTCTAAAGAATCATTTTCTGACTGTTTACCCCTTTAATTATTTCAAAAGCCTCCATTGTTTTCTCTCCACTACTCTTTGTATTTTTTTTGTTTTGATTTCTCTTTTTAATGAGCTGTGTTGGCAAACTTAGTAATGGGTTTGGCTTTGGTGGCTGGAAGCAAGTTTGGGGGAATACCTTTTTGTGGTATGTTACTCACATATGGTACATGGACTTGTCTAATGTGCGGCTAGCCTGAAAGGCAGTTTCATGGGCTTTCTTTTTATCGTCTGTAATAGCCAATTCAACCTCGGATAATGTCATTTCCAGAGTACATTCCGTTCCCACCGTGGCGGATGTACTTGGCGCTGTTACTGGAGATCACTCTCCCTTACAGCATAGGTTCTTCCCGTATAAAATCAATACCTGACTACTGCATTAGGGAGAATTCTCTTTAGGTCAGGGGTTAGTGTATTGGTCTTTTAAACCTCAATAAATGAGGATATTTGCCGCACAGGTTTGAACCCCAGCCGGAGCAGTTTGTATTTGAGCTATGCATTTGTTACGAAGTTCCATGTTCGTAAGAACTGGAACTGTCTGAGTTTCTGTATCCGTAAGTCCAACCCTTGATGTCTCTGCAAGATGGGTGCTAAACAAGGTGTCGACTTTACCTCAGATGTATCAGACAGTAGATTCATGGAAGCAGACACATGTAACAATATCAATTTCTTGATCAAACTAATGCATTTCTTGATACACAATATCTCCCCTATGTTAATAAGTATCTGTTAGTCTACTTTTCATTCCACCAAGCCCCGTAATTCAGTCGGTGGCGTACAGGACTTGAGAACAGGAGGTCGCTGGTTCGATCCCCAGCTTGGCCAATTTCTTTCAGAGGATTGATGATAGTCATTGTGACAGCATTTATTCCTCTCCCACGACTGACCATTTTTCGACCATGGTTATGTGGAAAAGCAGCCAGTGGCTTGGATAGAATATTGTGCAGAGTACTGGTAGAAAGAAACTCCAGGAAAGCATGAATAGGTGCACTGGCACCGCAGTATAACTGAAATAATGATGAAAATGGCGTTAAACACCATACAATCAGTCAGTTTTTCTTTCCTTTCACTCATTGCGATTTTCATATTTTGAAAAAAAATCACGCAGTCTATAAGACCTTACCATGGATGTCATAAGCGTCTCGGGGGGGAAAAAGAGAATGAAACTACTGAAATGAACTGCATATAGTTTGAATGAGGGATAACAGAGATTCTCAAAACCGCCTATTATTGTCATTTGTTATTGCTTGTAATGGCAGAAAATGCGGCTTAAAAACGTTCAACTATAGGGCAAAATCGACTCAAGGGCGAATTAACCCTAGTGAGTAAATATTTGAGTGACAGTGACACTTTAGACTATTAACCCTTAGAGCACCAAATAAACCAAACAACTATTTTCAGTCTAGAGATAAAACCCAAATAATAGCAATTTTAAAGGTTAATGCTATCCAGAATGTCTCAACAAAGCGGACTGTGTAGATCAAAGATCAGACTGCATGTTTTTTGCAGTCTGATCTTGATCTACAAAGGCAACTATAGGTGTGAAAGGTGCTTTAAGGGTTAGCTACCATGGTAATTTTGATGTTTTTTAAAACTATTCTCAACATTATTTGAACTGTGCAGGGGGTGCCACTGCAACTATCCATGCTTTTCCTGGATTTTTGTTTACCAGTAATTTGCAGAATATTCTTCCAAAGCCACTGGCTGCTTTCCCACATAATTATTGTCGAAAAAATGACCAGTGATGAGAAAGCAATGAAAGTTGCCCCCATAACTATCATCAGTCGTCGGAAAGAAATTTGCAAAGTTGGAGATTTGAACCAGTAACACCCAGGTTTCAAGTCCCGTATGTTACAGACTGTGCTTCCTGGCTTGGATTTTGAAAGGTCTGCTCTGAAGTAAACCAATAAACAATCAAATGTGGATTGCTTATTGACTGTGGTTGTTTTTACGCTCTCAATGTTGTGTTAGTCATGTAAGAGAGACAGATCATTTATTCAAGTATGTCCCCAGTCTTACCAGTACTTGGCTGGGGCTCTGAAGCGTCTTGCCAAAGGACACTCTCATTTCATGCCTGTGTGACTTTATATTCAGGAAAATGTTGGGAGTGGGATGAGGGTCTCTTTCTACTACATAATAGAAATTGTTTCTGAAATTTTTATACTTGTATTTATTCATTTACAGATGTCTGATGTTGAACTTACTGACCTCTCATTCTTTACATATTCTTGATGACAGTGATACAGTTCTGGGCACCTAAGGTTGCATGATGTAATTGATAGCCAAGGCTACAGTTTCAGGTTAGTCTTTAAGTCATCTACCTGTGAAAAATATTTGCAGACAACACAAAAGTTAGAAGAAATGTTAAGACATTGTGGCAAAATGAGAAACTGCTTTTAACTATGAATTTTACTTTTACCTTTGCCACAATGTTTTCCAAAAAGGTCAGGTGTAAGACACAAAAACAATATAATTAGTAATTCCTTTCATCGACAGTGGATCATGAAAAGTATTGTAGAGCATGCAGATCAAGATCAGACTGCATACAGCAACAAATGGCGAGACAGTAGTTAGTGCCAAGTTGCAGGCAAGTAGATTCAAGATAAAACTCTATAGAGCTTTCATCTTATTTCGAAGATACTCTGGCAGTTACTTTGTTCTAAACCAAGACCAAAGGTCTCTTCTTGGCAACAGAATAACTTGTAGACCACAAGAATTAGTCTTACATCTTGACCGAATATTAACCCTTTACCACAGAATCCCACCTTCAACAACCCTGAGAAAGAAGGCTTTTGAAAACATTGTTGAAAAAAGAGAAAATGCTGGTGACTAGCATTAACAACCATCTGAATTATGAGGTGCAATAGTCACTTGAGCTGCAGAAAATTGACCAATAGCAAAAGTTTTCGACCAGTATCAGCCTGCACAATCCACAGGAGCCCACCCTGTTAGCTCAGTGGTCAGCGTGTCTGATTCGTGAACTGGTGGTTGTGAGTTCGATACTTGATTGAGGCAAACTTTCTTTCTGGCAAGTTTTTGCTTCTCACTTTTGATGCATGTGGGAAAAGTAGTCAGTGACTTGGAAAGTAAGTTGTGTCCATACTGGGATGAGAAATCTAGAAAACAGATGTTTAGGTGCACTGATGGCTGTTAAAATGGTGCTAAATTCCAATACAAACAAACAGACCACAGGAGAAATGGGCCATTAAGCCCTCTTTTCATTGAGCATGGTTCATATGATATATTTGAGGACAATGTCGCAACAAGAGAAATTGCTCATGATTAGCAATATCTCCCTTACCACATTGTTTTCAACACTGTTCTGCTGCAAGAACAAAAAAGTTACCTGCATGACGAAATGTATTGGTTAAGAGACCTCAAAGCCCCAATGTATTATGACATTTATTTCATTGCATGATGAAATATATTCAAATCAAACTAGTAAGTCCCAGTTATTTCTAACCTATATCCTACCACTGGCAATCGTTAACCCTTTCCCAAATGACAAGTTTTACACTCGACCAAATTAAAAGCATTTGTAGACGACAAATTGAATGTAGCACACATGATGAATTCTTTCTTTGATAGAACAGAAAACATTGTGGAAAAAGAGAAAAATGCTGGTACCTAGCATTTTCTCCTTGTCCTGCAATGTTTTCAAAAGGCTTTTTCCTCAGTGTTGTTGAAAATTGAGATTGTGTGGCAAAGGGTTAACCCTTTGCCAAATGGTAAATTTTAGACTTGTCTAAATTTAAAAGTACCTGCAGATGACAACACTGAAAGTGCGTCAAATAAAACAAAGTTTTTGGACAGGAGGAAAAAAAACATTGTTTTCTTAGACCTTTCTCCTGGTTGTATGGTAAAGGGATTGTATGGTAAAGGGTTAATTTTTTACAAGATGGCAAAAATTCAAACTGACATTTTTGAAAGCATCTGCCGACAAGTTAAATTTAGTTCAAATTATGAAATTTGTTTGAAAGATCAGAAATATTGTGAGAAAAGGAGAAAATGCTGGTAAAGGGTTAATGATTTTTTTATCGGTTATTGCATTGAGTACTGAAGCCCTGTTAAACTGAGCATGATTCTTTCGAGAATTTGAGAAAGTTTCCAGAAATTACATTCTGGTAACTTTTCAATCAACATAGTTCAAAATGTGACTTCTTATGCTGTTTTATACTGTAAACCATAGGTCTGTGAGTTAACCCTTTACCAGATGACAAAATTTTAGCCCTGTCCAAATTGAAAGCATTTGCAGACAACAATTTCAATGTGGCTCAAATGGTGCAATTTTTCTTTGATAGGGTAGAAAACATTGTGGGAAAAGGAGAAAATGCTGGTTACCAGCATTTTCTCCTTTTCCCACAATGTTTTCAATAGGCTTCTTTCCAAGGGGCGTCAAAAGGCATCATTGTGTGGTGAAGGGTTAAATCCTAGTTGAAATATGTAAGAATTTAACCCTTTCCCAAACGACAAATTTTAGACCCTTCCAAACTGAAAGAGTTTGCAGACGACAATTTTGAATTTGATGAAAATGGCGGAACGTTCTCCAAAAGGGTAGAAAACACTGTGGGCAAAGGAGAAATTGCTCGTTACGAGCAATTTCTCCTTTTCCCACAGTGTTTTCAAAAGACTTGTACTGCAGACACGTGAAAACCAGGGCTTGTCTGGGAAAGGGTTAAAGGTATTTTGGTCATCTTTTATTTCTAAGCTCACATAGGAACAAAGTGTATAGAGGTGAGCTATTGTGATTGGTCTTTATCCGTTGTCTGTCTGTCTGTCAGACCATTTAAATTTTCCTGTTAATGTGATACAGTTTATATTTTTTGGTCCAATACTCAGTTTTAGTTTCCAGTATAACTAGTTAAAACCCTATCAGAAATGTAGGCCATTCAAAAATTGATAAGGAAAAATTAGCCAGCCAAAGTTTTAAAAAAAAATCTTGATTACAGGATAAAGCCAGCACTTTTTAGTTCTGCTGTCTCTGAAAGCCAGCAGAGGTTATGTCATGGTGTGCTTTCAGTCATCCGTCTATTCTGTTAGTCTTTTTCTTGTTGAAGCGATAAAACCTGCATTTTTGGTCAAATTTTCATGAAACTTGCACAGTTTCTTTATATCATGAATAGCCTGAACTCAATTGATTATGAAATGAATCTGACAATAAGTAAGGAAAAAGTAGCCCTTGAAAGTAAAAAATTTCCGATTTTTTTTACACAATAGTCTGCATTTGTGATCAGATTTCTGTGAAACTTACAGAGTTTCTCTATATCATCAATAGCTTGAACCATATTGATTTTGGAAAAAAAAAAAAAAAAAAACAATTAGTAAGGGAAAAGAAGCCGCTTAAAGTTGAACATTTACATTTCTTGCTTAAGCAATCAAGTCTGCATATGTGGTCGGAATTTTCATAACACTTGCACAGTTTCTTTATATCATCAATAGCTTGAAACCTATTGATTTTGAAAAAAACATCTGGCAATTAGTCGCCAAATCTCATACAGTAGGTTACAATTGGAAATATTTAAAAACCCTATGTGAACTCTATTAAGAGGCTACATTATGGTCCAACAGCTATGAAATATGGTCAGAATATTTGTCATGACAATATTTTAAATGGGTCACCCTGGATAAAAAATAGGTCCGTTGGTCAAATAGAAAAAAGCTTTGTACCCTCTGCAGGCCATATTTTCAATCCAGCCCAAATGAAATGTGGCTAGAAAGTTTGAATTAATAATATCCATAATGAGTTTGAGAAAAGGTCACCTCTGATTTAAAATCAGGTCACTAGGTCAGTAATACAAAGACCTTATAACACAATGTGCTCTCTAGAGGCAATATTTTCTGCTCACTGCTTGTTATGATTTTTTTGGGGTAATATTTTAGAGGGGTTGCAAATTAAATGTCTTATTTTCTGAGGCATTGATGATCTTGCAAAGGCTTACTACACCCTGGATGCAAGTGGCAGCAGATGATTCAGAAAATGTCCTGCAAAAATGGCTGGACTATCCACAATATTACAATTGAACAAGAAAAGGACTTAAAAATGGGATAAAAAGCAAAAAATAAAAATGAAATAACTTGTAAAAAATTGAAAAAGAAAATAATAAGATAAATAAAGGAAAAAGATAAAACATTTTTATAAATAAAGAAAAATAAGAATGACTGATTTAAGAACAGTGAAAAAAATAGATATAAAAAAAAAATAAAAATTGATATATTTAATGAAACTGAAAGAAAAATATATATAAAAATAAAAGATAACTCTGATAAAGAATGAGAAAGACAAACATGTACATTTAAAATATGTGGATATGTGGTGACTAGAGAATAGTAAAAAGTATCAAGAATATGATGCTAGGGTGAAAAAGCGTAAGAAATGGAAAACAAATTGAAATATTTTATAATAAATTGAAAAAGAAAATAAAAATAGAAAAAATAAAGGAAACTAAAAAAAAAATTGAAATATTTTATGTATGACGAAAAATAAAAGTGAAATGATTTTAAGAAAAAATAAAAAAAGAAAAGAAAAATTGACATATTTTATGAAAATATAGAAAAAAAAAAAAAAAAAAAAATGTGTGTATGTTTAAGAAGTGTGTGTGTGGTGATTAGAGATAGAATTATTTTTACAAAAGATTGTGCTCGTCCATAGTGCAGGAGATTTCAGTCCTCTACTTCCAAATCTCAAGCAATGGTAAGATCTGGGACCAAAATGTAAAAATGTAAAAAAAAATCATCATCTTGTGCAAAGTCGGATGTTCATGATCTTTATTCCAAAAATATATAAGTAAAACACTCAATAAGATACTTTCCAAGATTGTTAAAGAAGTAAATTTAAGTTTCCAATATCCATGTGTAACATAATGATTTTTTATCGAAATTGTCCATCCAGAAACAACAAAAATAATGTGAGGGTTTTATGCATTGTTGGGTGTTGAGGATGTTAAATAGAAAAGTAAATATAATGTAAGCGAAAATATTATTGAAAGACTTGTGCTGATGTTATTTGCTTGCCTGCCAACAAAAAATAAGACTAACAAGTATTTTCAGACAGTAAATCAAATTGAGATCAAATGTTAGAATGTAAAATGATTGAAAACATTTTCTTAGCAAGTTTGATTGTCAACAATAGGTATACTTCACAACAGAAATAGTTGAAATCAAATACAAATACATCTGGCATGTTTGAGTATAGCTAATAAATAGCTGTAGCAAATGAAACAAACAAGAATCACAGAAACTTCTTGGGTCAAAATTGGCCCTGTTTGGTGGGTCATAAGTTTTTCATTGGCTTGTATAGTGAATATAGAAATCTTCTTGTTGGAGATCAATATGCCTAGAACATATAATATTTGGTATGTAGTATCATTTTATGACCCTCTCTACCAGGATTGTTCAAATTAAAGCTGTTGGGTTAAAAGCGACCCAGCTCCAAGGCTCTTTCAATTGTAGCCCTTAGTCAAGTATGGTCAAAGAATGAAAAAGCACTAGCTTAACATTTTCCTTTAGTAAAGGCATTTAAAACTTTTCAGAAACAATTGAGCATTTACAACACAATTCCCTCTTTTGACAACTCTTGGGAAGGAGACTTTCAAAAACATGTTTTTTTTTCACCATTTCCGTGAGAAATCTCATTATTTTGCCCAGATTTGATTTGTTAATCGTAAAATGGTTTCCATTTCCAAGTCGAGTTTTATCATTGCGTGAAGAGGGAAGCCTAGGTCTACAAACTTGGAATGATTTGTCATTTAGTGGGCTTTCTCAATGTTTTTTGTATGTCACTTTTTATGTGAAGTCTGGCTGTCTGTACTCAGTTTAGATCCTTTATTGAATTAAAAAAACATGAAGGTCACTAACTTAAAACTTCATTCCTTGATGATCAGCAGTAAGAAGATGCTTCACATTCTGTCATATTCACTGGACCCTTAATTTTATTTGATGTGTAATGTAACTTTTTGACTTGTTTGCAAGTTTAAACCCATAGAGAAAGGGTCAAATTTGTCACAATTCTTGACACTCCTGTATATATTCCCTAGGTCCCCCAACATACTTATCTAACTTTAAAGAAGAAGCAATTATAGTCTATCAGTGTTCAATCTAGGATTTGGAAAAAGAGTAGTGGATTTGTTCCCATGCTTTTAAAAAATGTTGGGGATGTTCAAGAGCTGTGGGGTCCATAAGACAATGTATATAACTAAAATGCCAAATTTGCTAATTTATTCAGTCATTCTTTTTGTAATGTAAAAGTTCAAAAACAAGCACAAACATGATAGAGGACTCCTCGTCTGTCTAATTAGAATCAATATAATCAATATTGACAGAGGCTTCATCAGCTTCATCATCAGCTTTCTGGGATTGGGATGTGTTAGACAAAGTGAATTAGTCAGGTTGTGTTTCAACATTACTGGATTGCAGAGTGATCAGTTTAGAAGTTAAGAAATTTATATTGCAGCAGATGGAAATAGTTATTGTCATACCATCTCTATGGGCAAAGGAAAAGTTGTGTTTATTTTCCAGCTTTGATAGAACATAAACTAATCTGTCACATGTCAAAAGGCTGTAAAAAAGCTCAAAGCACAAATATTGATAGAGTTCTGCATAAATATCTGTTTCAAGTCAAAAAATATCTTCAAATGATACTCAATGAGATATTTGTATTTTAATAAAAATGGGTTTGAGGTATTCACAATTTGAAGACCACATTTCCTGTAAGATGCTTATAACTGGGCTCATTCTCAAATTGATCATAGGCAGAGTACCAGTAATTTCTGTCAGACCGATATTCTTCCGGCATGAAAATCGCCCGACATTGCTAATCTGAAAAGTGATTCATATTATTTTTAACCAGTGTTTGCATGCTATAGGCTAGTTATTCAAAGTAATCAAATTACCGTAGACAACCTATGATGTGATTTTTAAATGTGAGGCCTTGTGCCACACTGTGGTAGAAAATGAGCGTATAGTAATCAAAGTACCGTGGGTAACCAATGATGTGAATTTTGAATATGGGGGCCTTGCGTCATATTGTGTCAGGTAATGTGGGTGGGGTATTTACAAAAATGCAGGATTCCCGAAATCCTGCAGCCTAGATGAAACATTGGTCCAGGATAGTTTATTGGACACTGAAGTCTTCTTACTAAACCATATTGCAAAGGAATTACGCTGCAGTCGTAGAACAGTAGTCACTGTTTCTTAGCGAAAGCCACTTCTTTCAAAATCAAACAGATAATAATAGGCCCACAGGTCATTGTTCTGGATTCTTTTGTTTTTCTTGTTGTTACTTGTAGATTGTTCTGTCCTCTTCTATATTTTAACGCTAGTACTTGTTTATAGCAAAGACATTATGCTTGCAATTGTGGAACCCTAGATATGATTTCTAAGCCTGAGTTTTTTCTATTCAATCTATGAATACTGGAACCACATGCCATTTTACTAAATCTGTTTGTGTTTCTTGAATTTTAATTTTTCTTTTGCTATCAAACTAATCTGATAAGTTATATGAAAGGGAAATAATTCTTGGGGTAGGTGGATATATTTTGGATGGGTGGATAATTGGTTGTGGGTTGGGTTTGCAGGGAGAGGAACAAGTAGGTTAGGGGAGGGATGGGGTGGGGGGGGGGTAGGGGAGGGATGGGGTGGGGGGGGTGGGTGGGGTAGGGGAGGGGAGGGGAGGGGTGGGGGTTGGGTGGGTTGGTTAAGGGTAGGGTGGAGTAGTATGTAGGTAGTTAGTGTACTTAAGTTTGTGAGGTAGTTTTGGTGGAGTAGGTAAGTAGAAGAGAAGTAGATATGTAGGTAGGTAGAATAGTCTAAGAAGGTAGGTTGTGTAGGGTAAGTAGTTAGGTTAAGTAGGTACGTAGAGTATTTAAATAGATAAGTTAGGTAGATTGAGAAGAGTAGGTAGGTTTAATAGTAAATCAGGTAGGTTAATTAGGTAGGTAAGACAGATTTAGTAGGAAATCAAGTTTGGTAATGAATAACGGGCAAGGGTGGTAGATGAAGTAGAACAGTAGAGGTAAGTAGATAAGAAGAGTTGAGAGGTAGATTGGTCAGAAGGGTTGTAGAGAAGTACTTTAGGTAGGCAGTGGAGTAGGTATCTAAGTAGAACATGTATATAGGAATAGCAGGAAGGTAGAGTGGATTAAGTAGGTAGAGCAGGTAGGATGTAGAGCATGTATTTTGGTAGTTTATGTAGGTAGAGTCTGCAGGTAGGAAGAGTAGGCAGGCAGGTAGGTAGGAGTGCAATTAGAGTCAGTAGGAGGTCGGAAGAGTAGGTAGGATGTAGACATGTATGTTTAGTTTATGTTGGTATAAAGAGTCAGTAGGTAGGAAAAGTAGGCAGGTAGGTAGGCATTTTGGTAGAAAGTAGAATGGAGCAAAGGGGAAGGAAGAGAGAGGGAGATGGTGAGAAGAGAAGGAAGAGATGAAGGGGAAGGTAGGTGAAGAGAAGGAGAATAGGAAGGAAGAAAGTAGAGAGAAGAGGAAGGATGAAAGGGGAGGAAGGAAAGGGAAGAGAGAAAGAAGGAAGGAGGAGAGGAAGAAAGGGAGAGAGTGATGGAAGGCAAGAGTGAGAGAGGGAGAGTAGGAAAGTTAGAGTTGTTAGATAAGGTAGATTAAGGAGGGATGGGGAAGGGAGGGTAAGGTTGGAGAAGTGGAGGAAGGAGAGGAGGGAGGAAGGAAGAAGGGGAGGGGGGGAGGGAGAAGTGGAGGAAGGAGAGGAGGAAGGAAGGAAGGAGGGGAGGGGGGGTGGGAGAGGGAGGGGAGGGTAGTGGTGGGGGTGGGAGAGGTAGGGACAGGGAGGTGGGGTTTTAAGATAAAAGTAGGCGTAATGGGGGGGTACAGGAAGGGATGAAGGCAGGAAGAAAGGGATCAATGGAGTTGTTTAGGGCTGAAATTAGAGAGGAAGGAATTTTAGATATACTTTTGGTCATGTGGTTCCAGACATATTTGAGTTCAAGTTGCTTCCCTTTTATCTAATATTAAAGCTACATGTGCAAAATACTTTGTATTTCATTTAAAATTGTAAATGGTACAGACATGAGGAATATCTAAATTGTTTTAAGAAATTCCAATGTAGATAGCAGACAAAAAAAAATTTAAAGCATGCCAGGGAAATAGATGCATGGATACCCAACATTATGACACAATGATTGATTGATTGTATGGTGTTTAATGCCGTTTTCAACATTATTTCAGGTATATCGCGGCAGCCAGTGCACCTATCCATGCTTTCCTGGAGTTTCTTTCACAAGTACTACACACAATATTCTTTCCAAGCCACTGGCTGCTTTCCCACATAACCATCGTCGAAACAATGGTCAGCGGTGAGAACGGAATGAATCCTCTCGCAATGACTATCATCAATCCTCGGAAAGAAATTGGCCGAGCCGGGGATCAAACCAGCGACCTCCTATTCTCAAGTCCTGTACGCTACCGACTGAGCTACGGGGGCTCGGCCATGACACAATGACTTCTGAGAGAAGAATTATTGAATGCATATATACTGAACATAATATTTATTGGATAAGCATGAAAGGATGAATATATGCCAAGTTTTTTTGTTTTGATACTACATGTATCTAGGACACATGTGATGATGTATTGCCCTCAGTCTAAAGGAAAGTCACTAGGTCATACCTGAGAATAAAAGTGGGTGCACTCTAGAGGTTCAGGAAAACATTTGTAGGTGTACTGGCTGCTGTGATATATCTAACATGTTGCTTACAAAGAAAGAAAACGATAGAAATAGAAGTTTTCATCAACATTGAATAGCCCAAAAACTGCAGTTGCAATGAGACAATTTGGTAGATTAAGAAAGAGTTACTTTGCAGTATTTGTTTAGAAATTATGTAGAAAAAGATGAAATTAATCAGAGTTTTATGACAAAACTTTGAAACAAAACTAGTACTTTTTTTATCTTAAATTATAAAACAGAAAATAGGTCTTTAATTAAACACAGTAAAAACTCTCCTCACGACCACCCCTGCAATACGAGCAACTTGTTATTACAAACGATTTTTGTGAAAACAGAATTTTTCCTTCTTAATGATTAATGGTCACAAACCATAAATACGAGCAGCCTGGTATTTCGAAATTATGACCACCAATCTCAGTGCCAGTGATATATTACCTATAGATCTTAAACCAATTTTCCCAATTTCTTTACAAGTAGCTAGTTTTCACATTTCTGTAAAGGCAAACTGTAGACAGTGCTACATATATGAAATATTCTTGGGTCCAATGGAATCAACAATCAATTGTCATTCTTAAAAAAATTCTATGGAAAAATAACTCTGACAAAGAATGACAGAGAAAAAAACGGTATATTCAAAAAATGTGTGTATGTGGTAAGTACAAAAAAGTAAAAAAATATGAAAAATATGATGTAAAAAAAAAAAAAACGTAAGAAATGGGGATAAAATGGAAAAGAAATTGAATTATTTTATAAATGTTGAAAAAGATTATAAAGATAGAAAATAATAATTAATAAATAAATAAATAAATAAATGGGAAAAAAAAAAAAAAATTATTTATAACAAAAAATAATGATGAGAATGATTTTAAGAAAAAATAAAAAAAAATAAAATAAAAATTGATATATTTTATGAAAATATGAAAAAAAAAAAAAATAACGACCAACTTTTGTAAATCAATTCATATTGTTTTTAATCAGTGTTTACATGGTATAGGCTAGTTTTTCGAAGTAATCGAAGTACTGTGGGTAACCCTATGATGTAATCTCTAATTGTGGGGCCTTGTCCCACACTGTGTAAGAAAATGAGCATAAAATAAAGTACCATGGGTAACCTGTGATGTGATTTTTAAATATGGGCTTTGTCCTACACTGTGTTAGAAAATGAGCATAAAATAAAGTACTGTGGGTAACCTATGAAGTGATTGTTAAATTTGGGGGTCTTGTCTCACACTGTGCCAGATTATGTTGGGGATTATTTACAAAAAAGTGGGATTCCTGCATTCCTGCAGCCTAGATGAAACATTGGTCAAGGATAGTTTATTGGACACAGTAGTCTTTTTACAAAGCTATATTGCAAAGCAATTGTGCTGCAGTAGTAGAACTGTAGTCACTGTTTCTTAGCCATAGCCACTTCTTTTGATATCAAACAGATGATAATGCTAAAGGTAGATCACTGGCTAACAGGTCATTGTTCTGGAGTCTATTGATTTTCTTGTTATATGTAGATCATTTATGCTGTTCCATAGTCAAACTCTAGTACTTATTTATAGCAAAGACATGCTTGCAATTGTAGAACCCTAGTCATGAATTCTGAGCCTGAGCTTTTTCTATTTAATCCAAGATTTCTGGAACCACATGCGATTTTACTAAATCTGTCTGTGAATTTTAAAATGTAATTTTCTGCTATCAAATTATTCTGCATAGTTAGTTGGGGGGGGGGAAATTATTCTTGGGGTAGGTAGGTTGGTTAAAAATGTGGCAATATTGGATGTGTTTTGGATGGGCGAATAATTGGTTGTGGGTTGGGTTGTAGGTGGGTTAGGGGAGGGGAGGGGTGGGGTGGGGGTGGGTGGGTTAGGGGAGGGGTGGGGGTGGGTGGGTTAGGGGAGGGGTGGGGGCGGGTGGGTTTAGGGTAGGGACGGGTAGTAAGTAGGTAGTTAGTGTACTTAAGCTTGTGAGGTAGTTTTGTTAGAGTGGTTGAGTAGAAGTAGTAGATGTAGTAGATAAGTAGGTAGGTACAATAGTATAGGTAGGTTGAATAGGGTAAGTAGTTAGGTTAAGTAGGTAGATAGAATAGTTAAATAGATAAGTAGTGTAGGTAGGTTGGATAGTAAATTGGGTAGGTTAATTAGGTAGATAAGAAAGATATGGTAGGTAATGAAGGTTGGTAATGAATAACAGTTGAGAGTAGATGATGTAGTACGGTATAAGTAAGTAGATGGGAAGAGTAGAGATCAATAGGTCAGTGGTGTTGTAGAGAAGTAGTTTATATAGGTGGTGGAGTAGATTAGCTCATTAGAATAGGTATGTAAGAATAGCAGGAACATAGAGTGTATTAAGTAGGTAGTTAGTTGGGTAAAGTAGGTAGGATGTAGAGCATATATTTTGGTAGTTTATGTAGGTAGTTAGACTTTGTAGGTAGGAAGAGTAGGTGGGCAGGTAGGTATGTAGGTAGAGTCAGTAGGTAGGTCAACAGAGTAGGTAGGATGTAGATATATATCTTGGTAGCATATGTAGGTATAAAGAGCCAGAAGGTAGGCAGGTAGTTAAGTGGGCAGACACTTTGGTAGACTGTTAGATAGTGTGTGTAGGAAGGAAGAGTAAGCAGGTAGTAGGCAGGTAGGTAGATAAGAGGGTTGATTAAATAAGTGGCTGAAATGAGTAGGATGTAGAGTATGCTGGTAATATATGTAGAGCCAGTAGAAAGGAAGACTAGATCAGCAAGAAAGTAGGTAGGTTAGTAGATAGGTACTTAGGTAGACAGGTACTTTGGTTGGTAGGTAGGTTAGGTAGCTGTGTAGTCTTGTGGTAGAGTAGGTTGGTGGTAGGTAGGTTATAGTTGCTAGGGTAGTGGAGAAGGAAGGTTGAGTTGGAAGGTTTACAGATAGTGTAAGTTTTAAGGTAGAAAAGGTAGTTAAGTAGGTTTTATAGGAAGGTCAGTAGTGTACTTTTATAGGAAGGGAGATTTAGGTAATGTTTTAAGGTTAGTTTTAGTTAGAATGGAGAGAAGGGGAAGGAAGAAAGAGGGAGATGGTGAGAAGAGGAGGAAGAGATGGAGGGTAAGGTAGGTGAAGAGAAGGAGAATTGGAAGGAAGAAAGTAGAGAGAAGAGGAAGGAAGAAAGGGGAGGAAGAAATGGTAGGAAAGGGGGAAGGAAGGAAGGAGGAGAGGAAGAAAGGGAGAGAGTGGTGAAAGGAAGGGGTGAGAGAGAGGAAGAGTAGGAAAGCTAGAATTGTTAGATAAGTTAGTGTAAGGAGGGATGGGTAAGGGAGGGTAAGGTTGGAGAAATGGAGGAAGGAGAGGAGGAAGGAAGGAGGGGAGGGGGGAGGGAGAAGTGGAGGAAGGAGAGGAGGAAGGAAGGAGGGGAGGGGGGTGGGAGAGGGAGGGAAGGGCAGTGGAGGGGATGGGAGAGGTAGGGACAGGGAGGTGGGGTTTAAGATAAAAGTAGGGATAATGGAGGGGACAGGGAGGGATGAAGGCAGGAAGGAAGGGATCAATGGAGTTGTTTAGGGCTGAAATTAGAGAAGAAGGAATTTTAGATATACTTTTGGTCATGTGATTCCAGACATCTTGAGTTCAAATTGCTTCCCCTTTATACAATATTAAAGCAACATGTGCAAAATACTTCATATTTTATTTACAATTGTAAATAGTACAGACGTAGAAGATATCTCAATAGTTTTAGGAAATTTAGATGTAGATAGCAGAAAAACAAACATTGAAAACATGTCAGGGAAATAGATGCATGGATACCCAACATTATGACACAATGACTTCTGAGAGAGGAATTATTGGTTGTGATGAATGCATATATACTGTACATAATATTTATTGGATAAGCATGAAAGGATGAATATATGCACAGTATTTTTGTCTTGATACTACATGTATAAAGGACACATTTGATGATGTATTGCCCTCAGTCAAAAGGAAGGTCACTGGGTCATACCTTAGAAAAAAGTGGGTGCACTCTAAAGGTACAGGAAAACATTTGTAGATGTACTGTCTGCTGTGATATATCTGACATGTTGCTTACAAAGAAAGAAAATGATAGAAATATAAGTTTTTATCAATATTAAATAGCCGAAAAACTGCAGTTGCAACGAGACAATTTTGTAGAGGAAAAAAAAGAGTTACTTTGCAGTATTTGTTTAGAAATTATGTAGAAAGAATTGGAATTAATCGGAGTTTTATAACAAAACTTGAAACCAAACTAGTACTGTTTTTATCTTAAGTTATAAAACAGAAAATAGGTCTTTAATCAAAAACAGTAAAAACTCTCCTCATGACCACCCCTGCAATATGAGCAACTTGTTATTACAAACAATTTTAGTGAAAAAGAATTTTTCCTTCTTAATGATCAATGGTCATGAACCTTCAATACGAGCACCCTGGTATTGATAAATTATGATTACCAATCTCAGCCAATGATATATTACCTTCAGATTTTTAACTAATTTTCCCAATTTCTTTACTAGTAGCTAGTTTTCACATGTCTGTAAAGGCAAACTGTGGACAGTGTTACATATATGAATATTCTTGGGTCCAAATGAATCAACAATCATTTGTCATTCTTTAAAAAATTCCTTTGAAAAAAGAAATCTCTGACAAAGAATGAGACAGGAAAAAAGTGTATTTTTAAAAAATGTGGATAGGTGGTTACTAGTAAATAGGAAAAAAAAAAAAAAAAACATAAGAAATGGAGATGAAATACAAAAGAAATTGAAATATTGTATAAAAGTTGAAAAAGACATTAAAATTAGGAAAAAAAAAAATAAATAGATTAAAAAAAAGAAAAAAGGTTCAGATATTTTATTTACAACAAAAAAGAATAATGAGAATGATTTTAAGAAAAAAAATATAAAAAAGAAATAAAAATTGATATATTTTATGAAAATATGAGAAAAAAAAAAAAAAAAAAAAACGCTCAACTTTTTTAATGTGAAAATCAATTCATAATGTTTTTAATCAGTGTTTACATGGTATAGGCTAGGTTTTAAGAAAAAAAATAAAAAAAAGAAATAAAAATTGATATATTTTATGAAAATATGAAAAAAAAAATGCCCAACTTTTCTAATGTGAAAATCAATTCATATTGTTTTTAATCAGTGTTTACATGGTATAGGCTAGTTTTTCGAAGTAATCGAAGTACTGTGGGTAATCCTATGATGTGATCTCTAATTGTGGGGCCTTGTCCCACACTGTGTAAGAAAATGAGTGTAAAATAAAATACCATGGGTAACCTGTGATGTGATTTTTAAATATGGGCTTTGTCCTACACTGTGTTAGAAAACGAACATAAAATAAAGTACTGTGGGTAACCTATGAAGTGATTGTTAAATGTGGGGCTTTGTCCTACACTTTGCCAGATTATGTTGGGGATTATTTACAAAAAAGCGGGATTCCTGCATTCCTGCAGCCTAGATGAAACACTGGTCTAGGATAGTTTATTGGACACAGTAGTCTTTTTACAAAGCTATATTGCAAAGCAATTGTGCTGCAGTAGTAGAACTGTAGTCATTGTTTCTTAGCCATAGCCACATCTTTTGAAATCAGACAGATATAATGCTAAAGATAAATCATTGGCCCACAGGTCATTGTTCTGGATTCTATTGTTTTTTTGTTGTTACATGTAGATTCATTATGCTCTTCTATAGTCTAACTCACATACCTGTTCATAGCAAAGATATGCTCACAATTGTAGAACCCTAGTCATGATTTCTGAGACTGAGCTTTTTCTGTTTAACCTCAGAATACTGGAACCACATGCCATTTTACTAAATCTGTCTGTGTTTCTCAATTTAAATGTAATTTTTTGTTATCAAATTATTCTGCATAGTTAGTTGGGGAGGGAAATTATTATTATGGTAGGTGGGTTGGTTAAAGGTGTGGTGGTATTTGAATTGAGGATATATTTTGAATGGTTGGATAATTGGTTGTGGGTTGGGTTTACAGGGAGGGTGGTAGGTGGGTTAGGGGAGGGGAGGGGTGGGGGTGGGCGGGTCAGGGGAGGGGTGGGGGTGGGTGGGTCAGGGGAGGGGTGGGGGTGGTTGGGTTAAGGGTAGGGAGGGGTAGTAAGTAGGTAGTTAGTGTACTTAAGTTTGTGAGGTAGTTTTGTTAGAGTGTGTAAGTAGAATAGAAGTGGTAGATATGTAGGTAGGTACATTAGTCTATGTAGGTAGGTTGAGTAGTGTAAGTAGTTAGGTTAAGTAGATAGGTAGAGTAGTTAGATAAGTAGAGTAGGTAGGTCGGACAGTAAATTGCTTAGGTTAATTAGGTAGGTAAGAAAGATATGGTAGGTAATGAAGGTTGGTAATGAATGAAAGATAGGCTAGGAGAGTAGATGATGTAGGACAGTAGAGGTAAGAAGATGGGAAGAGTAGAGAGGTAGATAAGTCAGTAGTGTTGTAGAGATGTAGTGTAGGTAGGCAGTGGAGTAGATTAGCTCAGTAGAGTAGGTATGTTGGAATAGCAGGAACATAGTGTGTATTAGGTGGGTAGAGTACTTAGTTGGGTAGAGCATAAATTTTGGTAGTTTATGTAGGTAGGTGGAGTCAGTAGGTAGGTCAACAGAATAGGTAGGATGTAGATATATATCTTGGTAGCATATGTAGTTATAAAGAGCAGTAGGTAGGAAAAGTAGGCAGGTAGTTAGGTAGGCAGACAGTTTTGTAGACTGTTAGGTAGTGTTTGTATGTTGATAGTGTATGTAGGAAGAGTAGGGATGTAGGTAGGTAGATAGGACGGTTGATTAAATAAGTGGGTTAAATGAGTGGGTAGTGTATGTAGAGCCAGTAGAAAGGAAGACGAGATCAGCAAGAAAGTAGGTAGGTTAGTAGGTAGGTAGGTACTTAGGTAGGCAGGTACTTGGTAGGTACTTGGGTTGGTAGGTAGGTTAGGTAGCTATGAAGTTTGGCAGTAGAGTAGGTTGGCAATAGGCAGGTTGTAGTTTGCTAGGTTATTAGAGAAGGAAGGTTTGAGTAGGAAGATCTACAGATAGTGTAAGTTTTAAGGTAGAAAAGGTAGTTTAGTAGGTTTCATATGAAGGTCAGTAGTGTCTTTTTATAGGAAGGGAAATTTGGGAAATGTTTTGATGTTAGTTTAAGTTAGAATAGAGAGAAAGGGAAGGAAGGGAGAGGGAGATGGTGAGAAGAGGAGGAAGAGATGGAGGGGAAGGTAGGTGAAGAGAAGGAGAATAGGAAGGAAGAAAGAAGAGAGAAGAGGAAGGAAGAAAGGGGAGGAAGGAAAGGAAAGAGAGAAGAAAGGAAGAAGGAGAGGAAGAAAGGGAGAGAGTGGTGGAAGGAAGGGGTGAGAGAGGGGAGAGTAAGAAAGTTATAGTTGTTAGATAAGGTAGAGTAAGGAGGGATGGGGAAGGGAGGTTAAGTTTGGAGAAGTGGAGGAAGGAGAGGAGGAAGGAAGGAGGGGAGGGGGGGAGGGAGAAGTGGAGGAAAGAGAGGAGGAAGGAGGGAGGGGAGGGGGGTGGGAGAGGGAGGGGAGGGCAGTGGAAGGGGTTGGGAGAGGTAGGGAGAGAGAGGTTGGGTTTAAGATAAAAGTAGGCATGATAGAGGGTTTAGGAAGGGATGAAGGCAGGAAGGAAGGGATCAATGGAGTTGTTTAGGGCTAAAATCAGAGAGGTAGGAATTTTAGATATATTTTTGGTCATGTGGTTCCAGACATCTTGAGTTCAATTTTTTTCCCATTTATACAATATTAAAGCTACATGTGCAAAATACTTTGTATTTTATTTACAATTGTAAATAGTACAGACGTGAAAGATATCTAAATAGTTTCAGGAAATTTAGATGTAGATAGCAGAAAAAAAAAAACATTTAAGACATGCTACGGAAATAGATGCATGGATACCAACATTATGACACAATGACTTCTGAGAGAAGAAATATTGGTTGTGTTGAATGCATAATATTTTTCGGATAAGCAGAAAAACATGAATATGAATATGGGTGGGTTAGGGGAGGGGTGGGGGTGGTTGGGTTTAGGGTAGGGAGGGGTAGTAGGTAGGTAGTTAGTGTACTTAAGTTTGTGAGGTAGTTTTGTTAGAGTGCGTAAGTAGAATAGAAGTAGTAGATACGTAGGTAGGTACAGTAGTCTAAGTAGGTAGGTTGAGTATGGTAAGTAGTTAGACCTAGTAGGTAGGTAGAGTAGTTAAATAGATAAGTAGAGCAGGTAGGTTGGATAGTAATGGGATAGTTTAATTAGGTAGATAAGATATGGTAGGTAATGAAGGTTGGTAATGAATAACAGTTGAGGAGAGTAGATAATGTAGGACGGTAGGGATAAGAAGATGGGAAGAGTAGAGAGGTAGATAGGTCAGTAGTGCTGTAGAGAAGTAGTGTAGGTAGATTAGCTCAGTAGAATAGGTATGTTGGAATAGCAGGAACATGGCGTGTATTAGGTAGGTAGAGGTGTTACTTCAGTAGAGTAGATAGGATGTAAAGGATGTATTTTGGTAGTTTATGTAGGTAGGTAGAGTCTGTAGGTAGAAAGAGTAGGCAGACAGGTAGGTAGGTTTGTAGGTTGAGTCTGTGGGTAGGTCAACAGAGTAGGTAGGATGTAGATATATATCTTGGTAGCATATGTAGGGATAAAGCATCAGTAGGTAAGAAGTAGGCAGGTAGTTAGGTATGCAGACATTTTTTTAGACTGTTAGGTAGTGATGTATGTTGATAGTGTATGTAGGAAGGAAGATTAGGCTGGTAGTTAGGTAGATAGGAGCGTTGATTAAATAAGTAAGTGAAATGAGTATGCTGGTAGTGTATGTAGAGCCAGTAGAAAGGAAGACTAGATCGTCAAGAAAGTAGGTTTTTTTACCTATGTAGGTAGGTACTTAGTAGACAGGTACTCGGTAGGTGCATTGGTTGGTAGGTAGGTTAGGTAGCTATGTAGTCTGGTATTAGAGTAGGTTGGTGATGGGCAGGTTGTAGTTTGTTAGGTTAGTAGGGAAGGGAGGTTTGAGTAGGAAGGTTTACAGATAGTGTAAGTTTTAAGGTAGAAAAGGGAGTTTAGTGGGTTTCATAGGTAGGTCAGTAGTGTTTGTAATAGGAAGGGAGATTTAGGTAATGTTTTAAGGTTAGTTTAAGTTAGAATGGAGAGAAGGGGAAGGAAGGGAGAGGGAGATTGCTGAGAAGAGGAAGAAGAGATGGAGGGGAAGGTAGGTGAAGAGAAGAAGAATAGGAAGGAAGAGAGAAGAGGCAGGAAGAAAGGGGAGGAAGGAAAGGGAAGAGAGAAGGAAGGAAGGAGGAGAGGAAGAAACGGAGTGAGTTGTGGAAGGAAGGGGTGAGAGAGGGAGAGTAGGAAATTTAGAGTTGTTAGATAAGGTAGAGTAAGGAGGGATGGGAAAGGGAGGGTAAGGTTGGAGAAAAGGAGGAAGGAGAGGAGGAAGGAAGGAGGGGAGGGGGGAGGGAGAAGTGGAGGAAGGAGAGGAGGAAGGAAGGAGGGAGGGGGGTGGGAGAGGGAGGGGAGGGGAGTGGAGGGGGTGGGAGAGGTAGGGACAGGGATGTAGGTTTACAGATAAAAGTAGGGATAATGGAGGGGATAGGGAGGAATGAAGGCAGGAAGGAAGGGATCAATGGAGTTGTTTAGGGCTGAAATTAGAGAGGAAGGAATTTTAGATATATTTTTGGTCATGTGGTTCTAGATATCTTTAGTTCAAATTGCTTCCCTTTTATACAATATTAAAGCTACATGTGCAAAATACATTATATTTCATTTACAACTGTAAATGGTACAGACATGAAAGATATATAAATTGTTTTAGGAAATTCAGATGTAGATAGCAGAAAAAACAAACATTAAAAACATGCCAGGGAAATAGATGCATGGATACCCAACTTTATGGCACAATGATTCCGGGAGAAGAATTATTGGTTGTGATGAATGTATATTTACCGTACATAATATTTTTGGATAAGCAGAAAAGCATGAATATATGCATAGTATTTTTGTCTTGATACTACATGTATCTAGGACATGTTTGATGATGTATTGCCCTCAGTCAAAAGGAAAGTCACTGTGTCATACCTTAGAAAAAAGTGGGTGCACTCTAGAGGTTCAGGAAAACATTGTTAGGTGCACTGGCTGCTGTGATATATCTGACATGTTGCTTCCAAAGAAAGAAAATGATAGGAATAGAAGTTTTCATCAATAAAGAATAGCCCAAAAACTGCAGTAGAGGAAGTAAGAGTATTTGTTAAAAATTATGTAGAAAGAATTGAAATTAATTGGAGTTTTATGACAAAACTCTGAAACAAAACTAGTACTGTTTTTATCTTGAAAGAAAAAAGAAATATGTCTTGAAATACAGCAGAAGCTCTCCTAATGACCACCCGTTGCAATACAAGCAACTTGCTATTATTAACACCTGTGTCAGAATAGAATTTTTCCTTCTTACTTATCAATGGTCAAGAACTGTAAATACAAGCACCCTGGTATTCCAAAATTATGACCATCATTCTCAGTACCAAGGGTAAATTACCTGAAAAAACGACCAAGTTTCACAACTTCTTTACAACTAGCTAATTTTCACACATCTGTAATCGCAAACTGTAGGTAGTGCTGCATGCATGAATATTCTTGGCTCCCATGGAATCGACAATCAATTGTCATTCTTTAAAAAATTTCTCTAAAAAATAACTATTAAGAAAAAAAAGTTTGCAGTGTTCCCATTTGAATAAAATTTTACTGAGTCCATGGGACCCAGTGCAATTGCAAAAGTTGTGTCCCTTGGCATTCCTTCTGAGTCCCATTTTTGCTTGCATAAATTGTCCGTTTATTAACCCTTTACCACATGACAAAATTTTAAACTGGTTCAAATTAAAAGCATTTGCAGATGACAATTTCAGTGTGGCTCAAATGATATGATTTTTCTCTGATAGGGTAGAAAACATTGTGGGAAAAGGAGAAAATGCTGGTTACCAGGATTTTCTCCTTTTCCCACAAGGTTTTCTACCCTATCAGAGAAAATGGCTTCTTTTTCAAGGTCGTTAAAAGTTGGCATTTGTGGTAAAGGTTATGCCAAATTTGGTTTGTGGATAAGAAGAAAGAAGCTATTTGAAATGACTTCTTTATGGAACCTGTCACAGATTTAATGTCCTGTGCACGCCGGTGACCTTTGCTGGAAATAGTATGAATCTTACTCCAAGATGGAACTTCATGAAAGTCCATGCAACCTGTTGTAAAAACCATATTTCTGCTCAGTTTCATAACAAATCAAACTCATTTACACTAATAGAGGAATATAAATAAATTTCTCTTAGCATCAGATCTTGGAGAGCAGGATATTTCAGCCATTTGCTTTGGAAAGATCGTGAATGCTTTTTCTTTTTGGCCTGGGAAGAAATGCTAAACAACAGCTGTTTTTCTACGATCAGTTTGCCTGGAGAGACAATATGAGCACAACAGTGGTAACCAGTCAAAGTCGACGACAACAAGATCTATTTTTATCTTGCTTGGTTATATCTTGGCATACTAAGATCTATTTATAGACAGTTTGGAATTCCGATGGTCAGTTTGTACAAGAAAAGTTAAATCTCTGTACTGGTATTTTGCATTGTTTTCAGTATTGATGTAGATCTAGTTAAATCATGGTTTTGACTCATTTTTCACTGCGTCCAAGGGACGCAATCAGCTTTGATATTTTGCATCCAGGCTGATTTTCATATCGTAAACGGAAACCCTGTTGTGTATATTAAAAAAATGCCAGTATATAGTGACTAGAAAATAGTAAAAAAGTATCAAGAATATTATGATTTTTACAAAAAAAAGTAAGAAATGGGGATAAAATGGAAAAGAGATTGAAATATGTGACCAAAAAAAAAAAATGGAAAAGAAATTAAAAATAGAAAAAAAAAAGTAGGAAAACAAAAATCGATTGAAATATTTATAGAGGAAAATAATAATGAGTTTAAGAAAAAAGGAAATAAAAACTTATCTATTTTATGAAAATATGGAAAAAAAATATATGAAGAATAAATAAAGAATAGTAAAAAAGTATCAAGAATATTATGATTGAAAAGAAAAAAAGTAATTAAAAAAAAAAAAAAAAAAAAAGTAAGACATGGGGGGATAAAGTGGAAAAGAAATTGAAATATTTTATTAAAATTCAACAAGAAAATAAAAAAATAAAGAAAGAAATGTAAACAAAAAAAAGATTAAATATTTTATTTATGACAAAAAATAATAATGAGAATGAAAAAATGATAATGAGAATGATGTAGGAGAAAAAAAAAATTTTTTTTAAGAAAAATTAAAAAAAGAAATAAAAATTGATATATTTTATGAAAAATACAAAAAGGACAAAAAAAAAAAATGTGTGTCTATGTAAGATATATGTGGCTGCGCTGATTAGAGAATAGAATTATCTTGATTTTAACAAAAGATTGTGCTCATCCATGGTGCAGGAGATTTCAGTCCTTTACCTCCAAATCTCAAGCAAATGTAATTAAGATCAGGGATCGAAATGTAAAAATGTAAAAAAAAACATCAGCATCTAATGTAAAGTCAGATGTTAAAGTTAAACACTCAGTGAGATACTTTCCTAGATTGTTAAAGAAGTAAATTTCAGTTTTCAATATCCATGTCTAACATGATGATTTATGATTGAACTCAGTAATCTAGAAACAACAGAAACAATGTGTGGTTTTATGCAATGTTGGTGTTGGGGATATTAAATAGAAAAGTAAATACAGTGTAAGTGAAAATATTGCTGAAAGACTTATGCTGATGTTATTTGTCTGGCTGCCAACAAAAATTAAGACTAAAAAGAATTTTCAGGCAGTAAATCAAATTGAGATCAAATGTTAGGATTTCTCTGTAAAACGATTGAAAACATTTTCTAAATTAGCAAGTTTGATTGTCAACAATAGGTATACTTCACAACAGAAAGAAATGAAATCAAATACAAGTACATCTGGCATGTTTGTGTGTAGCCAATGAATAGCTGTAGCAAATGAAACAAACAAGAATCACGGAAACCTCTTGGGCCAAAATTGGCCCTATTTGGTGGGTCATAAGTTTTTCATTGGCTTATATCGTGAAAACTTTAGAATTCTTCTTGTTGGAGACCATTATGCCTAGAACTTGTAATATTTGGTATGTAGTATCATTTTATGACCCTCTTTACCAGGATTGTTCAAATTTATAGCTTTTGGGTCAAAAGCAACCCGCTCGAATTGTAGCCCGTAGTCAAACATGGTCAAATGATAAAAAAAACAAAAAAAAAAAATGCTAGTTTAACATTTTCCTTCAAAAAAATAAACATTTAAAACTTTTCAGAAACCATTAAGCATTTACAACACAATTCCGTCTTGACCTAAAGATCTACTGTGATTGTGCTTTTCATCCCTGTACGACATTGTGGGAAAGCAGCTAGTGGCTTTGGAAGAATATTGTGCAAAGAACTGGTAACAGAACCTCCAGGAAAAGCATGAGCAGGTACACCAGCTGCAGTGATACAAATAATTAATATTAAAATCAATCAACCCTTTATCACACAACCCCAACTTTAAACGACCCTGGGGGAGAGTTTTTGAAAACATTGTGTAAAAAGGAAAAAAAATGCTGGTAACCAATATTTTCTGCTTTTCCAATAATGTTTTTAACCCTTAGAATGATAAATTTCATGATTCAAGTAACATTAATTGTTTGCCTGCCAATGCAGGATGTCCATGGTCAGGGAAAAGTCAGGGAAAAATATTATAGCAAAAGGTCTGGGAAAAGTCAGGGAATTTTGAAATAACCATCTTTGCAAGCAAAGGTGACGATCACTATGTGGATCTTACCCTTTGGCTGATTGAGCTGAAATTTGTTAGCTTCGCAATACATGTAATCATTGGTTGCAGTCAGGACTGAAAGCGCCAATCAAATAGCGTGTTACATTTGCTATCCAACATAAGCAGAACGTAAATAAAAATGGCAACCACAGTTTTAGATAACGGTTAAGGGCTGAAGAAAAATAGTTGTCTCAGTATCAATCTGGTATGTTTTGTAAAACCCTGACTCAGAACTATATTTAGGATGGTTTGGTTTGGTTATTTCCGTTTATTTATCGTCGCTACCGGTTGCCCATCTGAGCGACACCCCCAGAAGACGGTTAGTTGTTACGGGGGATAGTGCAAGGATACAGGTCGAAACTACTGAGAGCTTCGTCTGGTTCTTTAACGTGCTCGGCGTATAGCACCATCACACGGGACCTCGGTTTAATGTCTTATCCAAAAGACTGTTAGTAATTAGCTCCACTGGCCAAAGGCCAGCGAGCTATTGTCATGGCGTTGTGTCCGTCGTGCGTCCGTCCATCCGTCCGTCCGTTCGTCCGTGTGTGCGTCCGTGAACTTTTTCTTTAAAAAACTTCTCCTCAGAAACTATTGACTGGATTTTTACCAAATTTCACAGGAATGTTCTTTTGGTGGCCCACTTTCAAATTCCTTCAAATAATTGTGTTCCATGAAGAATTCTGGTTGCCATGGCAACCAAAGTAAAAAACCTTTAAACATCTTCTCCTCCCAACCGCTATTTGGATAGCATTATTATTTTGCAGGAATGTTCCTTAGATACAGGTTTACAGAATTCCTTTAAAAAAAAAATGATCTGTCAAAAAACATGGCTTTTATGGGAGACTCATTTTCCTTTTATGGTATAAAGTAAAATCTTTGAAAAATTTCTTCTCTAAAACTACTCATTGGATTTCATTGTTGTTTTGCAGGTAAGTTCCTATGGTGGTTGTCTGCCAAATTGTTTCTATGGTGGTTGTATACCAAATTCCTTTGAAAAAGATGATACACCTAAAAACACATTTTTTTATAGACAAGGCTTATATTTCAAAAAAATGTTCTCCAAAACTATTTATTGTGTTAGTTTTATCGACTAACAAAGAAAAAGGAAGAAAATTGGATTGACTTGACCTAGTCAGGGCTGTCCTATTTAAGCCCACACATTTTCCTTGGTATTAAGATCACAATTTACTCCAATGATATGCTATTAGTTAGTACTAGTAATAAAATATCACTGGCCATAAATAAGATAAAAGCTTGAGCACCTTTTACAACTTGAGCTTTTCAATTTTGCCTTATTACTAAGCCTGAGTAACCATGCCAAGATAAAAAAGAAAAAGTATTTTAATAACAAAACCCCCATGTTGTAGGTACTTTATAGTCCTTTTGATATAGAACAAGAGAACCTCTGCACTTTTAATTTTTATTAGTTCTGGTAAAGGTTTGTTGACCTACTAATGAGTAAATGCAGAGTGGACAGAAGGGGTGTAAATCCTGGTGACCTGGTACAGAGTGGGACAGGGCTTTACATTTGTGATAAGGCATTAATGTTATCCAGTCAAACTGATCCCGCAACTTCAGTACACCAGAATTAATCTGTGCCCTGGAGCAGGATATTTGATTTATGTAAATGCATTTGTAGACCATTTTGTTGTTTGCCACAGAAGACATTCTAACTGTGACTGTGAAAAGTTGATTATTAGGGATTAGGTGTTCATTGTATGCCAGCATATTTCATTCTATCTGGTGTATTGATGTAAGTTGATCTATATTGCTATAACATTCATTCATTTGCCCTCCTAGCTGTTCTTTTAGATTACCCCTTTACCACACAATCACAACTTTTAACGACCCTGAGAAAGACATATTTTCTATATTTTGATGTTTCCCCACCCAAAATGGTTTGTGAAAGGACCTGTTGCAGACAACATATCTTCAAATTAGTAAGACATATATAAAAAAGGATAGAAATTATTGTGGGAAACTAAGAAAATGCTGGTTACCATTTTTTTCTTCTTTTCTCACAAGTTTTTTCCATACCTTTTTTCTTCAGTGAGCTAAAATGCAGGATTGAATGGTAATTGTTAAAAACTTCTTTTCGCCATTATAGAAATATCAGGCCTGTGGAGCGATACAGGCGCTCAAGCGCCTCTAGTTTTTTAGTTGGCCAGCCGGGGATACGAACCCACAATCTGTAGGACATTGTGTTCACAAGTCCTACGCTCTACCTACTGAGCTATATCGGCTGGTATATTTAGGATGATTTAGTTTTTGCTATTTAAGTAACTGGGCGGGGCTAAGTTTCACCCTCCCCTCCAAGACGTTCCTTCCCCTATGGCCCAGCTAGTCACAAAGAAATGTTTTTCTTTTCCTCTATATATGGACTATGGACTCGGGTGAGCTCTTGAGGACCAGTAATTAGAAACTTGCAGGGACTGTCAAACAGGTCTTTAGAGAATGCACTTTGATATATTCTTATTTGTTTAACCCTTTACCACACAATTATAGATTTTAACGACCTTCAAGAATAAGGCTTTTGAAAACATAATGACAGAAGTAGAAAATGCTGCTAACCACCATTTTCATGGAAACAGTACTGCAGTTATACCAGGACAGTGGCTTATTTATTTATATACTAACACTAGTTTATACATAAAGAGGTTCTGTAGCTCTCTTGTGCTTTGCCTAAGGGCACTCATATATGACCAACACTGCTTCTGCAAAACATCTGTATCTGTTTCATAAAAGTTCAAGAATTAAATAAAGGAATAAAATGCCTGGATGTATTCTAGAGAAAAGTAGTCCGTGGCTTGGAAAGAAACATGTGTCAGTACTGGTGTGAGAAAGCTAGGTAAATATGTGTAGGTGCACTGACGGCTGTCATTTGACCTAAGCTGTTAAAACAGCGTTAAACTCCCAATACAAACAAAGGATTCTAGAATTGTCCAAAAATTTAACCAGAATGATTAACTCTTGCTACACAATTTTGAGTTAACAACCCAGTCAAAGAAGGCTTTGGAAAACATTTTGGGGAAGGGGAAAACATTATGGGGAAGGGAAAAAAATGCTGGTAACCAGCATTTACTTCTTTTCTCACAATATTTTCTATCCTTCCAAAAGTGAACATCTATTTTTGAGTCATAACTATTTTGTCACCAGTGAAAGCTTTCAGTTTGGGCAAGCTTGAAATTTTATTGTTTGGTAAAGGGTTATTGAACAGTTTTAGAACTGAAGAATGTTAGAAAAGACCAATTTCTTTGACCATTTACCGCACAATTCCCAGTTTTAATGATGCTGAGGAAGAAACCTTTTGAAAACATTGTCGGAAAAGGAGATGTTAAAAAAAAGTATTTCTCCTTTTCCCACAATATTTTGTACTCTTTCTTGGACAATTTCTATCATTTGAGCCACGTTTAATCTGTAATCTTCAGATGCTTTCAAAATTGACATGTCTAAAATTTCGTCATTTGATAAAGAGTTAAATAAGTTCTGAAGGTTTTTTTCCTTGAGCAGTTCTACCCACTGTTAATTTTAATGCAGTAATTCCTACCCCTGTCTTATTGTGGATTCATTGTTCCTAAATTACTAACTTTTTCAAATATCTTACCTTGTATAGAGGGATTAGATTATGCTGTTTCAGAACTCATTGTCAAGATTTTCAGTCCCCCTTTCAGTAAAATTATCCAACTGAAACAAACATTGTCTGGATTGTGGATGAAACCCATGTCAAAGACTTGGGTTGAGAGCAAATGCCTATCGCTCTTTCTTTTGCCCTTTTTCTTTCAGAAAAGCACACTTTAAGAGAGATAATTTTATTTTATGATCATAAGGTGTTTTCCGGTATTTCTAGTTACCACTTCAGACAGTCATCTGTTTATGCATTGTCGGATGTTTTAAGAAATTATGGAATTATTGTTTTGATCGATTGATTGATGTGACAGACCAAATAACACCTTTAATTACATTCGCTCGCAGGTAATGACTGAATGATACCAGTCGACATCGTCAATCAACAGGTGCTAAAATGAAGGTTGGTTACCGCTTTTCACACCTTCACGCGTTTGCAAGCGGATTAATTATATACGAATTACAGGTAGGACTTTGTGTTTAAAAAACAACTTTTGGGGCATGAAATATACTAGGAACTACGAACTACTGGCGTTTGAAGTATTTGGAGGAAATTAACAATGACAAAGAAGGATAAAATATAGGGACCAGAGATAGCATAAGAGCCAACACATGGCTTCGAATCAGCGACACGCGAACTAATGAAATTCTACTGTACTTATTAGCTTTGCTGTTTTCAATGAAAATGTTGAGATATGTTATAGCCCTCTTGTCAACTGTGTGGTCACCTACTTTTGAGATTTTGTAATATTCCTGTTATTACTGGAGATATTTACTTCAAATGCTCACTAGCTGTTAACTAATAGAAGGGGAACCCATACAACAAGGGCAAGTAACTATAAACATTTTTTGGACACAGTCATGCCTTCTTTTCAAGTTAGAATTTTCACTGAAAATCAGTATGTCTAAAAGCAACTTCAGCAGAGCGTTGGCACCCGACCCCCCTCATATGGTGCTCTTTGTTTATTCTTCGTTTTCCTTGCAACCCCGAGACCATAGAAATACTGGCTGGGTTCCAGCGGGGGATAGTCTGGTCCGGGTGTTCCTACAAAGGGTGATAAAACTATCAGGTGAAACTTTATGTATAATATTTCATAATCCTAGAACAAGAACATGACAGACAAGTATGGCTTCCATAAAAGCCTTGACCTAGTGTTTTTAAACAGCAGCACTAGTACCTGTAGCCGACAAGAAGTGAAACATTTGCCAGCAGTGGCTACAGGGTAGTAGAAGGTCGTTCAGAGATCCTCTGTGCTGAGATTGCTGATAGTCATTGCGACAGAATTCATTCCTCTCTCACTGCTGACCATTGTTTCGACAATGGCAAAGTGGGAAAGAGGCTGGTGGCTTGGAAAGGATACTTTGCATAGTACTGGTAAAAAGTAAATCAAGGAAAGCATGGACAGGTACACTGGTTGCCGTGATTTAATTAAAATAATGTTGAAAACATAGTTAAGCGCTATACAATCAATCAATACACATGATCTTGGGTTGGCACTTAACTTACACAGCTTATAATGAGGTGTAGTTATATATTTTAAAAGTAGACTGATATTTTTATAAAGAGTAGGCCTTTATCAATCAATTTTGTAAGCATCCAGCTGTATTATCTTCCGCTAGGTGGCATTTTTCAAATACATAACCTATCTGATATGGGCATTCTGGGTACAGAACTGGACTACTTTTGAAGGTGGCAGTCAAGGCAGCAAATTTCAAAATAAAATATATGTTTACACACTGAAAGCTACCTTGTATGATTCATCTAGGCATGTTACCTAGCATATAACCTATGCACCAGCCATTTAAAACATAGCCCCTACAAGCTTGAGAAAAGGCCCTGGAATGAGCCCAGCAAGGTGGGCATGCTATCTTTGTTGTCAGTCTGTTACACAAATCCTGGTTTTTCCCATGTCTATATATAGAAATGGTCTACAGAGATTTGCCGTAAACAATTGCATTTTGTAAATTATTTTTCCTGTTTGAAATCATTATATTTTCAAGAAATTTGTAGCTAAAAACTGGCTTGATTTTTCCACAAGTATTATTTACAGCCATTTTCGGCTTGTTATTTCGCATACAATATATCCTGTACAGGATAGTAATGGGTCATAGCAGACAGGTCAAATCTTTGAAGAATATTGACATGCCCAGACACAGCCAAGCCCCCGTAGCTTAGTCGGTAGCATACAGGACTTGAGAACAGGAGGTCGCAGGTTTGATCCCCGGCTTGGCCAATTTCTTTCTGAGGATAGTCAATGTGACGGGATTCATTTCTCTCTCACCACTGACCAGTTTCGATGATGGTTATGCGGGAAAGCAGCCAGTGATTTGGAAAGAATATTGTGCGGAGTACTGGTAACAGAAACTCCAGGAAAGCATGGATAGGTGTACTGGCTGCTGTGATATAATTGAAATAATGTTCAAAAATGGCGTTAAACAACAAACAATCAATCAATCAATCAATCAACATGCCCAGACAACAATCCAGCCAAGCCCCAGTAGCTCAGTTGGTAACGTACAAGACTTGAGAACAGGAGGTGGCTAGTTCAGCCCAGCCAATTTCTTTCTGAGCATTGATGATGGTCATTGCGACAGGATTTATTCCTCTTTTACTGCTTACCATTTTTTCAGTGCTGGTTGTGTGGGAAAGCAGACAGTGGCTTGGACAGAATATTGTGGGAAATACTAGTAAAAGAAACTCCAGGAAAGCATTGCTAGATGCACTGGCCGCCGCAGTATAACTAAAATAATGAAGAAAATGCTGATAAATGCCATTTTTTCCTTTTCTCACAATGTCTTCTACCCTTTCAAAGACAATTTCAATCATTTGGGACACCTTTAACTCTTTACCAAACGGCAAAATTTAAGACCCATCCAAATTGAAAGGATTTGCAGACGACAATATTAATCTGACTCAGATATTGAAATTTGTTTTGGGAAGGGTAGAAAACATAGTGGGAAATGAAGAAAATGCTGGTTACCAGCATTTTCTCCTTTTCCCACTATGTTTTCAAAAGGCCTCCTTCTCAGAGTCGTGAAAACCCAGGATTGTTTGGTAAAGAGTTAAATCACTGTCTGAAAATGCTTTTGATTTGAACATGTCTAAAATTGTGTTGTGTGGTAATTTGTATCAGTTGATTTTGAAAATATCCTTTATAAATGTAAATATATAACACAATTTTGGTAAATTAATACATGTGAAAACATGGTGATAAAAGAAGGTAATTCTCATTGTGATGTATGACTGACATGAAACACTGTGAGGACAATAATATTTCAGGACTATCAATGTTTATTGAATGGAAAAGGCTTGACTCACTCCGCTCCTTCCTCTGCTTCTGAGTAATAGGGTTCAAGGCCACAATACCCCTTGAATTGTTTGGCCTTTAATCATTTGCCATGCAAAGCCCTAGATGCACAGTCAATAGAACACAGGACTTCTGACCAGGGCTTTGCTGGTTCAAATCCCCAGCTTGGTCAATCTCTTTCCAGAGGATTTATGGTAGTGAGTTTGACAGGATTCATTCCTCTCTCATCACTGATCATTGTTTCGAAGATGATTATTCATGAAAGTAGCCAGTGCCTTGGAAAGGATATTGTGCAAATACTGGTCAAAGAAACTCTAGGAAAGCATGGATAGGTGCTCAGGCCACAGCAGTATAATTGAAATAATATTGAAAATACGGTTCAACAAAAGATCCAAATAAGCAATCATCTGCTAACTTTATGGCTTGTCATATGACAGGAAATAGTACTGTCAGCTATGCTATCACTAGTCTGGCAGTACAAGAGATTTCCTGTTACTGTGACAGGTTTCATACTTGTCTCCTTGCAGGTGAACATGTTTATCACCCAACATGCCATCTATTTTCTTAGCCTGATCTGACAAGGAGAGAATTTTAGTGTGGTTTATTCAATTAGCTGGCTTATTGCACATGAGTTGTCTCGTATCATTATAACTAAAGTTAAAAAAGAAAACAGTGTTGCAAATTTTTTTATGCCCTTTTTAATCATTTTTTGAATATCTTTGAGTATCATTAGTCAAAAAACATAAGAGGTATTTATTATATATTTATTACATTTCAGGCTGAAAAAGTCAACTTAAAAAGGACCTCTATTAGGTCTGGACAAAGCATCAATTGGCTGAAGCAAGTTCATTTCCATACTGTACCTAATTTTGATAGCAGTTCACAATGCTGTAGCATTATGACTCTGGGTCTGTATTCACCAACAGTGCTTAAAAACATTCCTTATCTAATTCTATATTTAGAAAGTACCACAACTTCTGATTGGCTAAACCAATTGGTTTAGTTAATCAGAAGTTGTGTTACTTTGTGTTACTTTCAAATATAGAACGTTCTTGAAGATAAAACTTAGAATGTTCTTAAGAAAAGTTGGTAAATACATACCCAGACTTCTGCTTACCCTCTACACTTTCTTCTACCCTCAATCTAGAGAAACTAGCCTGAAGAATTTATATGCAAAAAATGGTAATATTGGTAAACACCTGTATCATGCTACATATAAATTTTTGTGGGAATATCCTTGGGCAGGACACTTTAGAGCCCAAGCCTAGTACTGGCGAAATCTAGGAAACATAAAATAATGTTGAAAGTGGTGTTAAACATCATTCAATCAATCAATAGAGCTACATACAAAGGGGAAGGGGCCAGCATTCATTTCTGCATTTATTTGACCAGCATCTCTCGGGTATGTGACGTGTTGCTTATTCAGGAAAAAATAATCAGTTTAGTTTCAGTTGCCAGGAGTATGGCAGAAATTAAATGCATGTTGAAAAGTATTGGTTGAGTGCGAATGCCTTTTGCATCTTTTTTCGCATTTTTATCCTTGAAAAGGGAAATTTCCAGATAGTTTTCTACCGTTTAGTGAAGCAGACCACTTAAAGGGGGCTATTCAGATTTCTATAATCTCACCAAACTTGAAAAAATGATATGTCACAGAATTTAGTCAGGCAATAGCTAGTAAAGCATCAGTAAAGAAGAAATACATAAATAGAGAAATAATTTACAACCGAATTTTTAATGGGTTACATAGCCTGTGAAAGTATTGTTGCAATGGAGAATATTGCTCATTTTAAGCAATTTCTCCTATACCACAGTTTTTTTTAAGTCGCATGTTACCGGATGAAAGTTACCAGCAAATAGTAACTTATTAACTAATATAATGAAATTTCAGCAGATTTTCAACAATCCATACAAATCAGTGATGGATCAATCAATTAAAGAGCCACTGTAAGAAAAAAAAACAACCTTGCATGCAGATTGGTTTTAAAGAACAGAAAGAAAATTAGTGGAGAAGAAATAGAATAAGAACAGTTATTGAAAGGAAGGAAAATAGAGAATAAATGAAAAGCAAGAAAAAAGCAGAATAATGAATTAAAAGACAAAATTTGCAATAAATAAAAGAAGGAAAAATGAAAAATAGAGGGATAAGAAAATAGAAAAATTAAAGGAATAAAAAAAAAATACATTGAACATGGAAGTAAAATACAAGAAAATAGAGTTAAGAGAAATTTTAGAAAAAAGGACAAGTAACGTTTGGAGTCATTTTATAAGACTTTCATAGCAGTTTCCAACAACATTTAGAAAGCTTATTTCTTCTGGGTTGTGTAAACATGAGATTGTTTTATGTTGTTGCTGTAATACTTTAGATTGTTCAGGCTTTGTAGATGTTGGCTAGTCGGTGCACAGTCTTTCCAAGGTCTACATTGCTTGTGCAATTCATTAAAATTGCAACTTAAAATTGGCTAAATATTGACAATATTTAGCCAGATTTATCCTCTGGTACATGTCAATTTGGGTCTTAAGCCAAACAATTAAATCAATAAGGTTATGGAAACATAATTAATATATTGAGATCAATTTTTTGGATTTTTGAATTTGAATTTCATCGTATGACAGGTGGTACAGAAAGACCTGACTTCTAGTTTATTTATTTATTTTTGTAATTGCTGCGAGGTTTTTTTTTTGCACAAATTCATAAAAAGACTTAAATTTCTTTTGAGGGTTCTAATGAAAAATTCCTCCTGGATGTAAGATTTCACCTGAATGAAAGATTTCACGTGGCTTTAGAAACAAAACTTCACTTGCAGAGTGCATGGACAGGACATCCTTTTTCTCATGATATGGCCAAAGGAGGTAATTAAAGGGCTAATGCATAGTATTACTTAGTATTTTATACGGTGGAATTGTGCAAATTAACTGTAATTTTTGCATTTGAGGTCCAATAACTTAATGGTCTTTTTCTTCTTCTTGTCATGTAGTTTTCATGTAAATGACCATAGCTCTCATCAAACAAATGTTGCTACAAGTAATAAAGACATTAGTATGGCATCTTCAGAACTGTTGTGCTGCTTCATTATTCTAACCCTACGTTCTGGCTGCGACATTTTGGTAAAGTTTCATTAAAGAAGAATCCACAAACTGTTGCTGCCTTATAGGCAAAGACAGCAGCTTGTTTACAAATATAAATTCCCACATTTATCTTTATCTACTTATCTTCCCAATAAAATTTAAAGTTTCAGCATATTTTCAATAATATGTGTAAACATATGGGCAACATTAGACCAACACAGCTTCCAAAATGAGCCTACATGGATCATAATTATACTTATCTAGTATATTTTGCAATTTCTCCCTTGAGATGTGAGCAGCCTATACATCAAATTTTACAAGCATGGCTCCTAAATAATTTTTATATGAGCCAACCAAATTGTTCAAAGTTATTAAATAATTGTTTTATGGAAACTACAGTTTGACCCCAACATGGAAAAACAGTAGCAGTAAGTGATGTGCCAATATGGCCAATTTGTAAGAAGGAAACTAAAACATTTATGTGAATAAGTAAAATGCCCTTATCACCTTACAAGTGAAGATGTGGAATTTCCTCCTATTATAAGCCATGCTCTGTGAAAAGGGGGCTTAATGCATCTGTGAAAGTATCGACCCAGGTCGCGCAGGCTGACCTGGGCTGAAACTTTTCACTATTGGTCAATTTTCTGGATGTCAAAGCGCCACTGTACCTCGTGATTAAGTCTGTTGTTGAAAAGAACTGGGTATTATGGATTCAATATTTTGTGATGGCTTGATTGGTATCATGGATCACGGAAGTGCATTAAGCCCCCTTTTGCCAGAGCATGGCTCTTACAGATATTTACATTTTTCATTGATGAATAAAATCATGTGATGACCTGCTTCCCAGGATTCCTTTGATTTTCATCAATGAATAAAATCATGTGATCATATTAATTTCCTATGGTAAGTTGAAAATGGAAATCACATGACTTGCTGCATATAATAATTATGTACCATCAGACTTCAGTACCGTCAGACTGATTAGTTCAGCCAGATGTGGTTGCCCATTATCATGCAAAGGTAACTAAAAACGGCTGGTTTAGGAATACTATTTACCTGGACCAGATGAAGTGATTATTGACATGAAGTTGTGTGAACTAGCATTTTTAGAGCTCCAGTAGCAAAATAAAGTGCTCACAAACAGCAGATTAAATGTGGATCAAATCATGGGAGTTTTCTTTAACCCTTTACCAGACAACAAAATTTTAGCTTTGTTCAAATTGAAAGCATTTGCAGATGACAATTTCAGTGTGGCTCAAATGGTGCAATTTGTCTTTGATAGGGTAGAAAACATTGTTGGAAAACGAGAAAATGTTGGTTTCCAGCATTTTATCCTTTTCCCACAATGTTTTCAAAGGGCTTCTTTCCCAGGGGCGTTAAAAGGCGACATTTTTTATGGTAAAGGGTTAAAATAGGTGAAAAAATTGTCAAAAAAGGGAAAATAACTGGTTACCAGTGAGGTGTATCGGTATTTGAACCAAATGCTTGAAAAAATTGTTGGTAAATGTAGCTGGTTAGGTCAGCCTATTCTCTTTTATTAAATTTCAGTGCATGATTTAATTTTAATGAAGGATTGATTTCCATTTCAATTAATTCTTTACCAAACAATTCCAGGTTTTTATGACTCTGGAAAATGAACCTTTTAAAAACATTGTTGGAAAAGGAGAAATAGTTGTAACCAGCATTTTCTACCTTTCCCACATTGTTTTCTATCCTTCCAAAACAAATTTGATTTTTGAGTCACATCTATATTGTAGTCTGCAAATGCTTTCAGTTTGGATGAATCTAAAATTTTGTTGTTTGGTAAAATGTGAAAGGGGTAATTCAGTTTTTTCTAATTGCACCAAACTTCAAAGTATTTATCACTGAATTACATAAGGCAATAGCCTATATTAGTGTAACCACCTGTTTCTTTACATTTGTATGTAAAAGTATATGTTGTACTTTTATCAGTGTTTAACAGTAAATCTTAACTTTCAGCTAAAAAAATTTTAAAAGGCACATTTGACCCTTTACCACACAATCCCATATGTTAACGACCCTGATGTAGAAGGCTTTTGAAAACGTTGTGGGAAAAGGAGAAAATGCTAGCACCCACCATGTTTTCTATCTTTTCAAAGTCAAACTCCATCATTGTAGCCACATAATAAGTTTACATTATCATCTGCAAATGCTTTCAATTAGCACAAGTCTACATTCTTGTGTGGTAGAAGTGAAAAGGACCTATATGAGTCTGAACAAGGCAGCAGTTTGGCCAAATCAAGTGCACTGCCTGACTGTATTTCATTTTGATGTTAGCCAGGCTTAAACATGAGGGCCAAGTATTTCTGCATACCTTTTATTTTTTTCCTCAGCTCTCGAGTCTGAGAAACTGGCCCAAACAGTCCATATTCATCAACTTATATGGAAGTAATAGCATTAGTATGCATTCTGTTTTGTGATACAAAAAAGTGAGAGGCTTGCACTCAGTACTGCATATATTTGACCAGTACTGTATCATCCAGGTTTATGCTTATTCTAGAAAACAACAATAAATTTATGATGAACTTTCTTGGTTAACCCTTTCCCAAATGACAAATTTTGCACTGGTCCAAACTAAAAGAGTTTGCAGACGACAATTTTAAATTTGATGAAAATGGCAGAAAGGTCTCAAAAAGGGTAGAAAACACTGGGAAAAGGAGAAATTGCTCGTTACGAGCAATTTCTCCTTTTCCCACAGTGTTTTCAAAAGACTTGTACTGCAGACATGTGAAAACCAGGGCTTGTTTGGGAAAGGGTAAAGGATGGTGATTGGAGATTCAAGGTGTTTTCTAGCCAGAAAAATCTCACATGGTCAGATAGTGTAGATACAAAATGTTCAGTCTGATCTAGATCTACTTTATATGCAAAAGTAGATCGCGTTAATCTTAGTAGTGTAAGGGTTTGGGATCTTGATCCTTTCCCAAACAATTTCGATTTTTTAATGACCCTTGGAAACAAGCCTTTTGAAAACATTATGGGAAAAGGAGAAAATGCTGGTTATCAGCATTTTCACCTTTTCCCACACTGTTTTTTTTTCTATCGTTTCAAGGACAAATCTCACCATTTGAGCAATATTTATGTTGTCTGCAAATGTTCTCAGTTTGGACCAGTCTACAATTTTGTCGTATGGTAAAGAGTTAAATGCAAAAGTATGTAAGCAAACATCAGTGATACTCTATTCTTTAGGCCTTTTTTTACCCTTTACCATACAATCCCAAGTTTTATTGAACCTGAGGAAAAAGACCTTTGAAAACATTCTGGGAAAAAGAGAAAATGCTGGTTACCAGCATTCTCTGCCTTTCACACATTGTTTTCTACTCTTTGAAAGAGTACTTTAAGTTTTGGGTAACATTTGTCATCTGCAAAATGCTTTCAATTTGGACAAGGCATAGATTTTGTCAGCTGGTAAAGAGTTAAAGGGGACTTTCCAGATTTTGTTAATTTCAGCAAACTTCACAAATGCTTTTATATCACTGAATTAAGGTGATAGCTGTCAAACCACCAGTAAAAAAAAAGCAAATATAAGAACAAATTTTTCAGTGGTGTTTCCCTAATGAGCTTTGTGGCTTCTTTCAGATTTCATTACAGAATCATGTCAGTTTGTCATGTGATCAACAACACAATCCTCTTGAGGTATTTTTAGATTTCTTGCCCAAAGAATACAAAAGTTTGATCGAAGGTCATGTAATCAACAACACCAGTTGATTATGTGGGATTTTTTTCAAATTGTAGAAAGATATCATTATTTGATATCATTAAAATAAATGACTAACCTATTGTGAAGCAACTGACTCATTTGAATGTCAAAATTTCACCGTTTTACCCAAAAGTAAAGGAGATATCATTTCCAAACATTCAAGTCTCAACACCAAAGCTACAAAAAAAAACGTTAAAAACCACTTTGTCAAAAAAGTTCTTTCTTCAATATCCATCTTTCCTAAACAACGTTTTGCTGAAAATTACCAAAATTTGACCCCAATTACCACATTTGGCCAAAAGTTATTAATGTCGATGAACTGGGTTTTTTTTCCCCCATAACCATTAGAGACTGCTCACTTTGTTACTCATTATAAATCGTGTACATTTGTTGATGTATGCTCAATCTGCTATGAAATGTTGAAGGGGGATTGCTCATAACATTCGCTACTAGATAAAAAATTCTTATTTTCCATGTAGAACAGATGAATGTACAAACAGAGATAGATTATTTATTTTTAAATGGACTATCGGGAGAATATACATGTATTTGTACATGTAGCTTCATCCTCTTGCCAATTCTACACAGCAGGGTCAAATTAAACTGTTACAGTGATGGATTTATGTTGAATTTTGTACAGACTTTCTTCTTGTCTATACTTTTGCACATTGTTTTTCTTTAGTTGAAATTTGACGATTCGATGAAGTTTGGCAATGTGTCCCTTAAGTGAAACGTTGTACTCGGCAAAATGTCGCTTTGGCAAGATGGTTGTTCTAAGAAAAGTCTTTCCATGCAGAAGAGATTTCCATTCTTAACATCCAAGTCTCATGCAATTATGTATGCCAAGAATCATAGATCCACAACTTAAAGAAGATATGTTTGAGAAACACTATGCCCAGAGACGGTAGCAAAGGTATGTTTCCATTTACCTGAGATTTTATCAAGTCCATGAGACTCTGTGTCACTGAAAAGGTTGAGTCCCACGTAGTTTCTTTTGACTCTAATTTTTTCTGCAATAAATCATTAGTAAAATATCTAAAAACCTTGTCAGAGCTTAAAAAATCCATTTGTCTGCTCGTATTGACTGTGTCTGGATGAGTAACATTTCCTAAACAATCGTCTGACTCAATGAGTAGCTTTTCCAAGGGTAGATCAAGCAAAATGATTGAAAGGGGATTCCTGGATAATATCTGCAACATCTGATGACCGATACCTGTATAAAACAACAAATTACTGATCATTGATTTGCCTGCAGCAGTCGTAAAAGAAAAACGGAAATGACTTTTTACACTGCACATGCATGATGTACTTAATGTATTCAACACTTGATTTATCAAGTCAGGGGAAAGATTCTGATCTCGCTATAATGCGAATAAGAAAATTTTAACTTTCCGACGAAGTGAAACTATTGTTAATGAATTCCAAAATAGTTGAATGTTAGCATGGTTTTGTTTTTCTTTCTCATTATATGTAACAAATACAAATTTAGTAGATTATTCATCGACGAGGGAATGCCGTGAGGAAAATCGAACTGAACAGATCCATGGCGCATCAAAAACATTTATACAGATTATGTTGTCTGCTAAAGGCCAGATCCTCAAGTATTTCATTTGGTAATATCTTTGTTTATTTGCTTCTTGACTAAAAGGTAGGACAAGTGATAGCAGAAGAAGGACAAGTAACTTTTCTAATTCACTTGCCCTGCAGGATGAGTGAGTTTTTTTGAAAATTTTTTGATGTCTGCTTCAGTGCGGGGACCCTAACTTTAACAAGAAATCCTTCTTTTTCCCTATTTAAATCTTTCTAAGGATTACAGTTTTAAGGATCAACATTATATTTTGCCCTGAACCTTGGTTAAAATTTTGATGGGCTTGAAGGGAGTCTTTTACATATTTGATATGCAGGGTAGGCCAGTTGCACATTACTTGACATATATTTGACAGTTCCAGAAATTCTGTGGAAATAAGTTTTACCTTTTGTAAACACCTTTTTCCTGCTTGGTTTCACAGCTAATAAAACACTGCAAAGGGAGGAATCCATACAATAAATTACTTGGAGCAACCAATCTTTAAAAGCTGGATCTTTCAACCATTGGTATTGCAATGACTGTAAATAGTTTTTTTTTTTCCTTTTTTGTCCTTTTACATATTTGATGTGCAGGGTAGGCCAGTTGCACATTACTTGACATATATTTGACAGTTCCAGAAATTCTGTGGAAATGGTTTTTTTTTTTTTCCTTTTTTGTCTGCGAAGTTAGCTTCAGCATCAGCACAGAAAAGCTAGGCAACAGTTGATTCCTGCAATCAGTGCTTAGAATGACTTTATTTCTCTATAGTGTGTAACCAGTCAAAGATGGTGACATAATTGATTTAAACGGACCTACCATGACAATCGCATCTTCTTAACTTATATCCTCACACACTAACAGGCCAAGATATTACTTAAGGCATTTAGGGATTCTGATGATGGATTTCTTTAGTTCAAAGCTCCACTCATTGTTTTCAATACTGATATTGTGAATGTTGACTCATCTCAGTTTTGTATTTTAGGATTTGATATTTTGTTGCTGAGCGATTTCCAAGCATATATTGATACTTTTACATTGTAAACAGAAACCCTATTTGATGCATGTATATAATATTTCAGCGTAGGAAGGAGTGGGTATAAGAAAAAAATAGCCAGAAATGTCTGTATTTAAAAACAATGATATATGATTACTTGAACTTGAGTATGATAGAATCTTAAACTTGCTGGTAAATGATATTTTCAAACTAAAAACCGTATGCAGAGAGAGATGTCACTTGACACTTTAGAATGCCATGAAACAGAATGTTTGGCTCAGATCATAGATTAAGATTTTGCTTATTGGTTAAGAAAACAAGGCAAATTTAACAAAGTTGAACTTCATGCCATCAGATGTTTACTTGCATCAAAATCCTCTGGCATTACATTGGTATAAAGCCGTAACGAAACTGTAAATATACTGATAAATATTGAAGTTGTTTGACAGACCACAAGGAAGTTTCTAGTGTTTAGAATATCAAAGTAACATAACTCCCCCAAGCAGTAATGGAGTTTGACCTTAACCAAACTCAACTGTCATCTCATTGATATGAGGATCACTTTTCCATTTTGATAGCATCTGGCAAAAATTGGAGTTAGCAGATGAAACTAGTTACATAGATAAAAACTTAGACGAACAAACGGACAAACAGATGGAATAAAAACAATATGCCCTTGATGTATGATCTCAGGAGGGGGACAATTAACCCTTAAAATTTCTTCAAAACTAAAGCTGTTCTTTGCACAAATGTGCAGTCTGATCTTTGATCTACACTGTGTGCTTAGCTAAAAACAATAGACAAAAGCAACCATCAAATTGCAGTTAATTAGGTCTTATTCCTAGTCCAAATTCATATTTCTGTTGGGTTTATTCGGCACTCTATGGGATAAAAAGAATCAATGTCTCATGCAGTGTTGGATGTTAAAGTCTTTAAATCAGAACGTGTATCAGTGAAAAACTTGGAGACTTGGACTGCAACGTAAAGTAAAGCCTGTTTTGTATAATTGTCTTGTTTTAGTTTTCATAAAATTGCTAAAGTTAGAGTTTGATTGGTAATATAAATCTGTTGATGGAAATCCTTAAAATGGTTTGAGTAAAATGAAATTACTACTATAAGCATTGGCAAATACCTAGATGAAGTAAAACTCAGTTAACTTTTTTCACCATCAGAGTGGAAATATGGGGTGGGTTCCTGGAAAAGTGGATGTCTTTTGACCAAAATGTTGGATGTTCTAATGATGAAAAGACTCAAAAATTGAGATAAACTGTCACCAATGACGGATTAAGGCAAGCCAGAAAGGTTGTTAATCTATTCAGGGGCAGATAATCGTAATAAAATTCATTCCTTCAAGGTTTCGAAACACTACAGCTCCCTATCACAAATAGGCTTAAATCTGCACCAATTTATATGCACATTCTGACAAAGTCTGCCATATTTGAGTCTACAGCAGTAACCTGAGCAAGCATAGCTACTGACTGAAACCAAAAAAAATAGTCTAGAATTGAGTGGATTATGTTATTTGAACAAATAAGAGACTTAACTATTTTCAACAAACTTTACCAGAACTAATGGCAGGTTCATTACAAATGCAGACATATATGCAAATAGGGAGCTGATGCAGTCACCAATGACGGACCGAAGTGAGCTCATCGGTCTATTCAGGGACAGTCGTGTTTCATTTGCAGAGTCAACCCTTCACAATTGAGCGTTTTGGTCAAAAGACAAGTAACCGAAAAACAAATTATTGCAAGTACAGCACAATGACAAGAGACCATTTTGAAAAGCTGCATTGATAGATTTATTTTACCTTTCATTTACCAAGGAAATATATCAAAATTTTACAGATGGCATAGATAAAGATCAGACTTAATATACAACTGATTTTTGGACCCTGGACAGGCCAACAGCTTCGGTATATACATGTGGAGTAAAACAGATCTTAATCCCTCGAGTGCCTACCATAGTTGATTTTAGTTTGGCCAGTGTAGATCAAGATAAGACAGAGCATGCAGTCTGATCTTGGATCTACACTGTCCAATGTAAAGACATTACAGCTGAATTCAGTCATGAAATGATGATAATTATGGTCTTTTTATATCCCTGAGATCAAAGATGGGGATGCATATTGTTTTTGGTCCATCTGTTAGTTTGTCTGCATAACTTGGTTCCCATTAAATGAGGCCTTGGGAAAAGAAAAACATTAGGGCTGTATGGTTTAGTTTTAATAATATAACACATGAATTGACCACTGGTTACATCTGTTGACATTTACCAGAGTTGCAGGACTTAGACAAATTAGAAATTTCTTGTATCTGTCAAATAATTATGGTACAATGTATTTATTACCAAATATGAAAAATGGTTAAATAACACAGATTTGGCAAATAAAAATGTGTGAAAAGTTTGTGAGAAAAGATGTTGCTCATTACGCACTGATTTTGTAAGGCGTTGTATTTCTGAAAACATGCATTGATGATATTATATGGCATTATAAAGTACTGTGAGGATAAGAATATTCCAGGATTATTTATATTAATTGATTTTGTGAAGGCATGTGCTTCTCGTAGTCCTTTATTTCACTTCTGAGTAAAAGGGTTCAAGGCAACATTGTCTCTTTGTTTGATTTTGCAACATCCATCATCTTTGTGGCTTGTCACGTGACAGGTAATAGTACCATCAGCTATGCTACCACTAGTCTGGCAGTACAAGAGATTTCCTGTTACTGTGACAGGTTTCACTTTCGTTGCCTATTATGAGAGAAGTTTTATCAGCCCATTATTTCTTCTATTTTTGTTGCCAAAAATTGTATTTGTGGAAAACACACATTTAATACAATAGTACATCATGAAAGACTATTAGGATAAGTATATTCAGGATTATCAATTGATTTTGAGAAGTTGTTCGATTATTTTTGCTCCTTCTTCCATTTGTAAGTAAAATGTTTCACGGCCACACTGTCCCTTGAATTGTTTGGCCTATCATCATCTGCCATCTTTATGGCTTGTCACATGACAGGAAATAGTATTGTCAGCTACGCTATCACTAGTATGGCAAAACGGGAGATTTTCTCTGTATTGTGACAGGTTTCATTTTTGTTACCATATGACGACTTTTATCATACCAACATTTCTACCATTTTCATAGCCTGGTCAGACAAGGAGAGGCTTCAGTGTGGTTTCAAAAGCACAGTCTAGGCAGGGTTTCTGTTTATGTAATAAAAATATCTATAGATACATGAAAATCTGCTTTGGTGCAAAATACCAAAGTTCATTGTGCTCCTTGGAAGCAGACTAATATGATTCAAAACATTAAGTTAATCCTTAGAGCCCCAAATAAACCTGTCAGAAATTTTCATCCTAGAAATATGACCTAAATAATTGCAATTTCATGCTTGTTTTTGTCTACAGTGTTTGAGCAAAGTGGACAGTGTAGATCAAAGATCAGGCTGCATATTTTGTGCAGCCTGATCTTGATCTACACTGAACGCAGAAGCAACTGTAGTTGTGAAAGGCGCAGTAGGGGTTAATCTAACTACATTTGTAATGAAAATCATGAAAAATGCAAAGTTTTTATCGCTGCATAAATTGACCATCCGAATTACGAATTGTCAACTAGTACATCTCCACTTGCATGTGCACCATGATATAACAAAGACTATGCAATTGTACTTTTCAAAGGGCTACTTATTGCAGAATAAAGCGGTGATTTCTAGCATATTGATCACAGATACTGTTTGTTAGTGTAAGTCAAGCTTCAGATGGCTTCCAAAATTTCTTTTAAATGTTTTTGTCACACTGTTTTGAGATACATATGTTATGATTTTTGCATGCAAAGAAGGAAATCAGAAGGAACTCAAAGGGACTTAACTTTTTTGGTGATACTGAGTACCATGGACTCCATGAGATCTTAGGCAAATGGAAGCACTGGTCCTGGTATTTAGAAACAGCAAAATTAACCCTTTTTCACACAATCCAGAGTCTTAACATCCCTGAGAAAGAAGCTTTTGAAAAAATTGTGGGAAAAGGAGAAAATTCTGGTAACCAGCATTTTCTCCTTTTCCCACAATTTTTTCAACCTATTTAAGGACAGTTACTATCATTTGAAAAACTTCTGAATTGTCGTTTAAAATACCTTCATTATTGACAAGTGTAAAATTTTGCCTTGTGACAAAGGGTTAATATAATTTTATATCCAGTCCCCACCAGTTGCATGATTTTTAACCAAGGCATCCCAAATTCAATGAAATCTTAGGCATTGTTATTCTGGACATACCTTTCAAGGAAAGTAAACTAATGAACCACAGTTGTCTACCCCTTGTTAGAAGATGGGATCATAATTGTACTAGTAGCATATGCTCTTCCATCCATCCAGTATTCACATGAGCTGAGCCCGCATAGCACAGTGGGTAACATGCAGGACTTGAGAACAGGAGGTCGCTTGCTCAATTCTTGGCTCGGCCAATTTCTTTCCGAGGATTGATGATAGCCATTGTGACAAGTTTCATTCCTCTCTCACCGCTGACCATTGTTTCGACGATGGTTATGTGGGAAAGCAGCCAGTGGCTTGGAAAGAATATTGTGCGTAGTACTGGTAATAGAAACTCCAGGAAAGCATGGATAGGTGCACTGGCTGCCGCGATATAACTGAAATACAATACAATCAATCAGTATTCATATTACCCTTTTTCCTCACAACAAAATTTTAGACCTGTCCATGTTCTTTAGCCTTTGAAGATAGCAAATTCTTGTTGCTCTAAAGATGATTGTTGTCTTTAAAATGGAAGAAAATAGTGTGGAAAAAGGAGAAATGGCTGGTTTCCAGCCTCAAGAGGCAACATAGTCCTTTAAGGAAATACCAGTTTCTTACTTTTGCCTTTCGCTTTTACTGATGATTTGCCAGCTATCTCTTTACTTAATTCAATGAGAAATCATTTTTAAATTTGATGAGAATATAGAAATCTGAATATCCCTCCTTAACTCTCTACCAAATGACAAAAATATATTCTTGTCCAAATTAAAAGCATTTTCAGACAACAATTTATGTGGGACTCAAATGTCAAATGTAGGATAGAAAACAATGTGGGAAAAGCAGAAAATGCTGGTTACCAGCATTTTTCTTCTTTACCAACAGTGTTTTCTAAAACTGTCTTTCTCAGTGTCGTTAAGACTCAGGACTGTGTGGAAAAAAGGTTAACTCTTTACTAAACGACAAAATTTGGACTTGTCCAAATGGAAAGCATTTGCAGACAACAAATTCAATATTGCTCAAATGATTGACCGTAATAGGATAGAAAACATTTTGGGAAAAGGAGAAAATGCTGGCTACCAGCATTTTCTCCTTTTTTCAAAATGTTTTCAAAAGCCTGTTTCCCTGGGTCGTTAAAAGTCAGGGTTGTGTGGTAAAGCGTTTAAAGGTCAGTGGAAAGAATCATAGTAAACCACTAGCACTGATAGCACAAGGGATGTATGAGCTTTATCATTCCATGTTTCATGGAACAAGGTTTTTGAAATTAAATGTTGGGTCGTCTGATCCTTTGCCCCAGCTACCAGCCACAATAGCTCAGGTGGTAGAGCATGAATGTCAAATCTCAGGCCACTTGAGGGTGTGGGTTAGATCCCCATGATGGCTGGCCACCTAAAACAACTAAAAGTCTTTTGGATGAGACATTAAACCTAGGTTCCGTTCGACGGTGCTATGCACTGAGCATGCTAAAGAGACCAGGCATAACTTAGGATGGGTTTCTTCTTGTATCTATCCCCGTAACATAAAGTTCTAACAGTCTTCATGTGCAACCGATGGCGAAATAAATATACAATAATCAATCAATCCTTTGTTCTACTTTTGTTTAGTGCCAAGCCCCTGTAGCTCAGCCGGTAGTGTACAGGACTTGAGAACAGGAGGTCGCAGGTTCGATCCCCGGCTTGGCCAATTTCTTTCGAGGATTGATGATAGTCATCGTGACAGGATTCATTCCTCTCTCACCGCTGACCATTGTTTCGACAATGGTTATGTGGGAAAGCAGCCAGTGGCTTGGAAAGAATATTGTGCGGAGTACTGGTAACAGAAACTCCAGGAAAGCATGGATAGGTGCACAGGCCGCCGTGATATAACTGAAATAATGTTGAAAACGGTGTTAAACCCCATACAATCAACAGTACTTTTGTTTAGTAATACAGTAAAACTTGGTTAGTTCGTAGCGCACGGGACCAGGAATTTTTATTCAAACTAAACGTAGTACGGACCAACAAGTGTGCTTGTGTTCAGATGTTTTTGTAGCAGTTTACGGAAATAGACAAATTAGGATTTACGTAGCATGTCTTTCTCCACCCTCTATTTGGGGCTTAGTTCCGTAGATATTGTTTAAATATTTTCAGATCCAAGTCCCAAACACAGCATAGTAGGTACATAAATGGTTTCAAGAAAGTAATAAATGGAAAAATACTACTTTTTTTGTTCATCCATCTATAAACACATGTAAAGGTATCGAAATAAACATAATCATGAAAAAAAGTATCTGTTGTTTTTTGTTTGCTAAGTCCGTCGGAGTGACTTCCCCTTCTGGAGATCAAGTCACTCAGAGGACTTCAGACCTTTATCATTTGTACACATGTCACTTTGTTTATGTAACTGTTTGTCACATTACAAAGATGTAGACTTGTCATAATTGAGAGAATTTGCAGATGACAATTTAATTGTGGCTAAAGTGATAGACGTTGTCAAAGTCTTGTGTGTAGCGAAGTCATGTTGATACAAAAATAGGACGATCGAAAGTTTCGTCTGAGAATTTATAGGAGTTAGGTTGTTTTAAGAAATTTCAGAATTGTTCATTGTCACTTTGATCGATTAATTGAGTGGATTTATAAACGTTACAAACCAAACAGCGCCTTGAATTACATTACCGCTGATTATTTGAATGGATTAATTAACGTTACAAACCAGACAACGCCTTTAATTACCTTCGCAGTTAACTGCTGATTAATTGAGAGGATTAATTGACTTTAAAAGGCAAACAGTGCCTTTAATTACATTCGAAGTTAACCGTTGATTGGTCCTTATCGACATCGTCAATCAACAGGTGTGAAAATCAAGGTTGGTCACACGTTTTAACACCTTTGTCATTTTGCGAGCGGATTAATTCATCGACAAATTAAAGGGATGTATTTGTGTTAGATTGATACTTTGGGGACATGAAATATGCTACGAACTACGAAGCACGGACGTTCGAAGTATTCGGAGAAATTTAACAATGATAAAGAAGGAAAAATATCGGGACCGGAGAGGGCATTCGAACGAACACATAGCTGCGAATCAGCGACGTTCGGACTAACAAGATTCGACTGTAGTTTAACTCTTTTCCTGGCAACAAATTTTAGGCTTATCAAAAGTGAAAGCATTTGCAGACAAAAAATTAAATTTGATCCAAATGTTGACATTTGTCTTGGAAAGAGTAGAAATCAGTGTGGAAGAAGAAAAAAATGTTTCAGTGTTTTCTTCTTTTATTATAAAAGCCTTCTTGATCAGGGTCTTTAAAGCTCAGGATTGTGTTGTAAATGGGCCAAAAACGACTTTTTTTTTTTTTCAAAAGAGGATATTGCTGACAATGATCAATTTCTCACTTGCCAAAGTAATTTTCCAAGGTGTCTGTTACACAATGAAAGTCATTAGCAGGCATGTATGTGCTAACCCTTTACCAAACAACAACAATTTAAACTCAAGCAAATTGAGAGCATAACATGCATTACAAATTCAGTGTAAGTCAAAAGATCAGTTCCATCTTTGAAAGTTTAGAAAATATTGTGTAAAAAGGGGGCCAGCATGTTCTCCTTTACCCACAATGTTTTGTAAAGACTTCTTCCTTATGGTTGTTAATACATGGGACTGTTTGTTGAAGGGTTGAAGGGTTCTATTTAGTTATTGAGTGCTAAATCATAATTTATTGTAAGATACTGATAAACACAACTTGATATATTTTTTCTTTGCAAATGTATAGAATCTGTATGGTTACATTCAGTGTAAAGGTGCAATTTTGGGCATTTGTATAATTGGATGGTCGTTTTGCAATTAGTAACTCTACTTTTGTTACATCAGATCTGACATCATGATGCTGATTTAAACATGAATCCTCATAATTGGCCAGAGTTATTGGTCATGTGACATTCCCACCAGTCATTAAAGGTTGAAAAAAATATTAAATATGAAAGAAAGTACAAGTATGAAAAAGAAAAAAATGAAACATATAAAAAGGACAAAACTAGAAAAATTAATACAGACATAAAATATAAATGAGTCTTGCTCTGGCAAAAGGAGGTTTAATGCATCTTCAAAATGTGCTATGCCAAGCAAGTCATCACATTATTGACTGGCCGGGTAGCTCAATGGTTAGCGTATCTGACTGGTAATCTCGTGGTTGTGAGTTCGATACCCTTTGGGCAAACTTTCTTTCTGGTGACTTTTCGCCTCTCACCTCTCACCTGAAGCATGTGAGAAAGTAGTCAGTGACTTGGAAAGAAATTTGTGTCAGTACTGGTGTGAGAAAGCCAGGTAACACATGCGTAGGACTTGTAATCTGGAGGCCCAGGGTTCGAGCTTCTCTGGAAGCTCTGGGTTTTTCATTGGTGTGTCCTTGGGCAAGACACTTCAGAGCCCAAGCCTAGCCATGGTGAAACCCAGGACATGCATGAATTTGAGCCCCCACATTTATATAACTGAAATAATGTTGAAAGTGGCATAAAACCCTATTCAATCAATTAATCAATCATGTTTGGACGCATACTAAGGTCCATGATTTGACCATACATTTTTTAAGTCTTTACCGAATGAAAAAATTTTTAACCTGTCCAAATTCAAAGATTTGGCAGACAACAAATTGAAAATGACTTATGTAATGGGATTTATCCTTGAAAGGTAGGAACATTCTGAGTATAAGAGAAAATGCTAGTTACTACCAGCATTTTATCCTTTTGTGACAATGTTTTCAAGAGCCTTCTTCATTGTTGTTAAAACCAGGAAATAGTTTGGTAAAGGGTGACCCCTTAACCCTTTACCGCACAATGCCTTCTTTTAATGCCCCTGGGTTAGAAGCCTTTTGAAAACATTGTAGGTAAAGGAGAAAATGCTGATTACCAGCATTTTCTCCTTTTCCCACAATGTTTTCTACCCTATCAAAGAAAAATTACACCATTTGAGCCACTCTGAAATCGTTGTCTGCAAATGCTTTCATTTTGGACATGGCTAAAATTTTGTCATCTGGCAAAGGGTTAAAGTACCTTTCATAACTATAGTTGCTTTTTGCGGCCAGTGTAAATCAACATCAGACTTCACAAAACATGCAGTCTGATCTTTGATCTACACTGTAGATTCTTTAAAACCGAGCACATCTGCAGACTACAAGAGAATTGTGTTTTGAATTATAGGAATTGTCAATGAAGAGTAGAAAACATTGTGGAAAAGGGAGAAAATGTTGGTTACGAGCATTTTTTCCCATTTTTAGCTCCACTGGCCGAAGGCCAGCGGGCTTATGTCATGGCCCGGTGTCCGTCGTGCGTCCGTGCGTGCGTGCGTGCGTTAACTTTTATTTCAAACATCTTCTTCTCTGAAACTACCCATCCGATTTTCACGAAACTTCACAGAAATGATCCTGACATGGTCCTCTTCAGAATTTCTTGAAAGAATTTGATTCCTTCAAAAACTCTGGTTGCCATGGCAACAAAACTGAAAAATATTGGAAATCTTTAAAAATCTTCTTGTCTGAAACCATAAGGCATAGGGCTACCAAATTTGGCATGTAGCATTATGTAGTAGACCTCTATCAAGTTTCTTCAAATTATAGCCCTGGGGTCAAAATTGGCTCTGCGCCAGGGGTCACAAGTTTTACATAGGCTTATATAGAGTAAACTTTAAAAATCTTCCTGTACCTAGCCATAAGGCCTAGAGCTACCAAATTTTGCATGTAGCTATATCTAGTGGGCCTCTACCAAGCGGGCCAGAATTTTAGCCCTGGGGTCAAAATTGGCCCCGCCGCAGGGGTCACAAGTTTTGCATGGGCTTACATAGTGACAACTTAAGAAATCTTCCAGTTTTGATTTTTTTTTTTTTTGAAATTAGCCTTGCATCAGGGGTCTTATGTTTTACAGAGGCTTCATATGGACAAAAATTGAAAATCACCTTATTTATAACCATACAGAATAGACTTGTATTATTTTGGCATGTGGCTTTATCTTGTGGACCTCTACCAGGGTTCAAGTAATTATAGCTCTGGGATCAAAAATGGCTTTGCCTTGCGGGTCTCAACTTTCACATGGGCTTTTACAGAGAAAACTTTGTAAGTCTTCATTTTGAAACCATTTGGCTCAGAATTGAAATGTTTAGTTTTTATGGTTTATATTTATAAGCCAGTGGAGCGATACAGGGCCATCATGGCCCTCTTGTTTACAATGTTTTCAAAAGGTGTCTCCCTCGGGGTTGTTAAAACTCATTTTGCGAAAGGGTTTCATGGGATCTGATATAGTAATTATATGATTAAATGGAAATTATATGATTAAATGGCTTAAGTCAAGGAAAATCCTAGAATAATGAATTCACAGCTTGTATATTAAAGGGGCCTAATCAGATTTTGGTTGTGAATAATTTTTTGAAAGTGCTGATAGATCTATACTGTAAAATACTTTCTTCTCTGCAAGCAAAAAGAAAATGGTGCAATTTTAGCCTTTCCCAGCACACCCTTGTTTCCAAGTCTTTAAAACATTGTCATCAGGGCATTATAAACATGGTATTTTATTTCCTAGCATCCCAGGCACACATTTATGTAAGGGAATCTTCAGTTCAAAAGTGAATACAGATTGTTCTGACAGCAGCCGGGGTGTAGTCGAATACATGTTAATTTATGATGTATGATAGTGGGGCTTTAACTTTGGTTTGTAAATGGTCTTGGTTGTTTTTTATCATTTATTCTTCTGTTCAGAAGAACAATTTTTAACTCACTGCCATGCATGAAATTGGCTCAAGACTTTCTTTGTAGAGGACATTTAAATGCCTATCTAATATGTAGTGAAGTGACTTGTGCACAAACTTATTGAAAGTTACTCAATTTTCAATGGAGTAATGATTTTTAGCTCCACTGGCCGAAGGCCAGCGGGCTTATGTCATAGCCTGGTGTCCGTCGTGCGTCCGTGCGTGCGTCCGTCCGTCCGTGCGTTAACTTTTATTTCAAACATCTTCTTCTCTGAAACTACCCATCAAATTTTCATGAAACTTCACAGAAATGATCCTGCCATGGTCCTCTTCAGAATTTCTTGAAAGCATTTGATTCCTTCAAAAACTCTGGTTGCCATGGCAACAAAACTGAAAAATATTGGAAATCTTTAAAAATCTTCTTGTCTGAAACCATAAGGCATAGGGCTACCAAATTTGGCATGTAGCTTTATGTAGTAGACCTCTAGCAAGTTTCTTCAAATTATAGCCCTGGGGTCAAAATTGGCTCTGCCCCAGGGGTCACAAGTTTTACATAGGCTTATATAGAGTAAACTTTAAAAATCTTCCTGTACCTAGCCATAAGGCCTAGAGCTACCAAATTTTGCATGTAGCTATATCTAGTGGGCCTCTACCAAGCGGGCCAAAATTTTAGCCCTGGGGTCAAAATTGGCCCCGCCGCAGGGGTCACAAGTTTTACATGGGCTTACATAGTGACAACTTAAGAAATCTTCCTGTTTTGATTTTTTTTTTTTTTTTTTGAAATTAGCCTTGCATCAGGGGTCTTATGTTTTACAGAAGCTTCATATGGACGAAACTTGAAAATCACCTTATTTATAACCATACAGAATAGACTTGTATTATTTTGGCATGTGGCTTTATCTTGTGGACCTCTACCAGGGTTCAAGTAATTATAGCTCTGGGATCAAAAATGGCTTTGCCTTGCGGGTCTCAACTTTTTCATGGGCCTTTACAGAGAAAACTGTAAGTCTTCATTTTGAAACCATTTGGCTCAAAATTGAAATGTTTAGTATTTATGGTTTATATTTATAAGCCAGTGGAGCGATACAGGGCCATCATGGCCCTCTTGTTTCAATTACGTTTAACTCTTTACAAAACTACAAAATTTTGGACCAGTCCAAATTGAAAGCATTTGCAGACGACAAAATAAAGGTGAACCAAAAATTGAAATTTGTTTTTGGAAGAGAAGAAAGCATCGTGGGAAAAGGAGAAAATGCTAGTTACCAGCATTTTCTCCTTTTCACATAATATTTTCAAAAGGCTCCTTCCTCAGGGTCGGTAAAAGTCAGGATTGTGTGGTAAAGAGTTTATGGAACTGGTTTTCTTGAGGGTTACTGTATTTAGTAACAATCATTGCTGACTATCTCGTTACTCTCAACTTCCTTTCAACTTTATTCAGTATTATTTGTATCTAACATGTTATGCTGAAAGGAAACAACTAAATAATGTTTGTATATTATGTAGGAAGTAGAAATAAATTTGACCAAAAAAGCTTACAGAAACAGGTTTTCTTGAGGGTTGCTTTATTTGGTAAACAGTCATCTCAGAGAGCATAGTGAAATGTTAGGATAAATAATTTAATTGAACAAGCATTTGACTCTCTTTGCCCATTCTTCCTTTCCTGAGTAAAAGGATCAAGGCCACACTGTCCCTGAATTGTTTGGCCTTTCATCATCCACAATCTTTGTAGCTTGTCACATGACAGGAAATAGTACTGTCAGCTATGCTACCACTAGTCTGGCAGCACAAGAGATTTCCCGTTATTGTGATGGGTCTCATTTGCATTACCTTTCATTTAAACATTATTTATTTTCATAGCCTGGTCAGACAAGGAGAGGTTTCAGTGTGGCTTCATAATTTGTCTTGTGTTTGTACATAAGTTGTCTTTATGTCACCACATGAGTGGTGACTACATAGAGAATAGATGGATGGTGTCTTGGATGGGTTAAGTTTATTGGTCAAGGCAGAGGAATTTATCTGGTGCGCTTAAGGCGAACTGAATAAATTCTGGAGCCGAGCCCGATAAATTTAACCCATCCAAGACACCAACCATCTATTCGATTTATCCTGTCATGCACTGTAAAAGAACAAAACAAAATACATGATATAAAGACTATACCTTTTATTCAATATCTTACAGTACTGATACTATAAATTTCCGGAGCCCGAGCCTGACAAACTTTCCTGGAATGAAAGACACTACTGTCTGTTCTTCAAATTTTCCAATCCATGACACTATTCTGTTTATCCTGTTTCTCATTTACAATCCTAAATCCAACTAGATAGAATATTTCGCTCGAAATTAAGGCAGGTATTGACATCTTTCTCACTATGAAAAACACACTTGTATGGCAAACTGTGTAAAGCGCTTTGGATATGCAGCTGCAATAATGATGTCATGAATGATATTGACTATGTCATAAGCGTGACGTAAACCCTTGGAAGAATGTTGTGGCAAAGAATTCTGTTTTATTTTAAATATTAAGAATCAACATGTGCATCGAATTTTAAGCAATAATTTTACTTTAAGATATTGATTTCGTATACCGGCACCTTAAAAAGGAGTTCCGTCTGGTCAAATGACCAACTAGCCCAATAAACCTTGATCACATGACCAACTGACATAATAAACCTAGTCACATGGTCACGTGACGGTATATCAGCAAGTTTATATGACCCCCCTGTTATATGTCGGAATTGATAGGAGGTGACAGGATAAATATCTTTATTTGTTTGGGAATTATACTAATGTGTCTGTGCATGACAGCTATTCATCATTTTTGTTTAAGGATCAAATTATTTAAACAAAAGTTGTCACAATTCATGTAAATTAATAGCTAGATCTTGTCAAAGTTGTAGTATTCCTGGACATTTTTATTTGTCCTTGCAAAGTTCTGTTTGTGAAGCTGATGGTACATTGCATGTGCAGCAAACCACATGATTTCCTTTAACTTATTGCAGGAAATTTTGTGATCACATGACTTCATTCATCATTGAAAAACAAAGGAATTGTAGAATCACAAGACTTTGCGATAATGTGATTTATCATTGAAAGACATGGGAATTTTAAAAATCTATAATACATAATTTGCAATCTTTACTGATAATGCTGTAAGGAAAGTTTTAGGCAAGTTTTACCAGGGCTGTGGAGTTTTTCCACTATACAATTCATGTTGACCTTGACGCTATGCAACAATGTTTAGCTCTACGGTCTCTACTAGCTCTACACAGTTGAGGCAAACTTTCTTAATGGTAATTTTTTGTCTCTCACCTCTGATGCTTGTGAAAAAAGTAGTAAGTGGCTGTGGAAAGGAAGTTGTGTCAGTACTGGTGTGAGAAAGCCAGGAAATACATTGGAGCATCACTGACCACCATGACATGACCCGAGCTGTTAAAATGGCATTAAACTTCAATACAAACCAAACCAAATTGTCCATTTTGGCATGCATCTAATTTCAAGCACCACATCCAACAGCATTATTTATTACTATCGTAAATAAATGCTCATGTATGTATGTAGAAATAGAATAAAAGAGAAAACAAAATCAAAGAAAAACAATCGAAAAACAAAGAGTAAAACAATGATAATCGGTGGTTAGAAAAAAGGTGGTAAGGGTTGGCTGCAGGGGTGGAGGAGGCCAACAGATTTCCCTGTATTGTGACACGCATTTAATCTCAAGCATAAATCCAACAGTATTATGAGTGTAAATATCTTTTGAAAATACATGTACAAGTATGTCTATAGAATAAAAATAAAAAAAATAATTAAAAAAAAAAAACATGTATAAAGAGCAATACAATTACAAATGGTAAAATAAATGGTGGAAAGGGTTGGCTGTAGGGGAGGAGGAGGCCAACAGATATCAGAGCTTTACATGAAAAATACAAAAACGTTAGTCAGGGAAACTTGATTTCAGTTGGGGAAAAAGTCGGGGAAATCTGCTTTACTCAAATTGTGGACACCCTGATAAAAGTCAGGATTGTGTGGTAAAGAGTTTATGGAACAGGTTTTCTTGAGGGTTACTGTATTTAGTAAACAATCATTGCTGACTATCTCTTTACTCTTAACTTCCTTTCAACTTTATTCAGTATTATTTGTATCTAACATGTTATGCTGAAAGGAAACAACTAAATAATGTTTGTATATTATGTAGGAAATAGAAATAAATTTGACCAAAAAAGCTTACAGGAACAGGTTGTCTTGAGGGTTTGCTGTATTTGGTATACAGTCATCTCAGAGAGCATAGTGAAATGTTAGGATAAATAATTTAATTGAACAAGCATTTGAATCTCTTTGCCCATTCTTCCTTTCCTGAGTAAAAGGATTAAGGCCACACTGTCCCTGAATTGTTTGGCCTTTCATCATCCACAATCTTTGTAGCTTGTCACATGACAGGAAATAGTATTGTCAGCTATGCTACCACTAGTCTGGCAGCACAAGAGACTTCCTGTTATTGTGATGGGTCTCATTTGCATTACCTTTCATTTGAACATTATTTTCATAGCCTGGTCAGGCAAGGAGAGGTTTCAGTGTGGCTTCATAATTTGTCTTGTGTTTGTACATGTTGTCTTCATGTCACCACATGGGTGGTGACTACATAGAGAATAGATGGATGGTGTCTTGGATGACTTAAGTTTATTGGGCAAGGCAGAGGAATTTATCTGGTGGGCTGAAGGCGAACTGAATAAATTCTGGAGCCGAGCCCAATAAATTTAACCCATCCATGACACCAATCATCTATTCGATTTATCCTGTCATGCACTGTAAAAGAACAAAACAAAACAAAAAACATGATATAAAGACCGTACCTTTTATTCAATATCTTACAGTACTGATACTATAAATTTCCAGAGCCGAGCCTGACAAACTTAACTGGAATCAAAGACACTACTGTCTGTTCTTCAAATTTTCCAATCCATGACACTATTCTGTTTATCCTGTTTCTCATTTACAATCCTAAATCCAACTAGATAGAATATTTCGCTCGAAATTAAGGCAGGTATTGACATCTTTCTCACTATGAAAAACACACTTGTATGGCAAACTGTAAAGTGCTTTGGATATGCAGCTGCAATAATGATGTCATGAATGATATTGACTATGTCATAAGTGTGACGTAAACCCTTGGAAGAATGTTGTGGCAAAGAATTCTGTTTTCTTTTAAATATTAAGAAGTATCAATATGTGCATCCAATTTTAAGCGATAATTTTACTTTAAGATATTGATTTCGTGTACCGGAACCGAAAAAAGGAGTTCCGTCTGGTCAAATGACCAACTAGCCCAATAAACCTTGATCACATGACCAACTGACATAATAAACCTAGTCACATGGTCACGTGACTGTATATCACCAAGTTTATATGACCCCCCTGTTATACATCGGAATTGATAGGAGGTGACAGGATAAATATCTTTATTTGTTTGGGAATTATACTAATGTGTCTGTGCATGACAGCTATTCATCATTTTTGTTTAAGGGTCAAATTATTTAAACAAAAGTTGTCACAATTCATGTAAATTAATAGCAAGATCTTGTCAAAGTTGTAGTATTCCTGGACATTTTTATTTGTCCTTGCAAAGTTCTGTTTGTGAAGCTGATGGTACATTGCATGTGCAGCAAACCACATGATTTCCTTTAACTTATTGCAGGAAATTTTGTGATCACATGACTTCATTCATCATTGAAAAACAAAGGAATTGTAGAATCACAAGACTTTGCGATAATGTGATTTATCATTGAAAGACATGGGAATTTTAAAAATCTATAATGCATAATTTGCAATCTTTACTGATAATGCTGTAAGGAAAGTTTTAGGCAAGTTTTACCAGGGCTGTGGAGTTTTTCCACTATACAATTCATGTTGACCTTGATGCTATGCAACAATGTTTAGCTCTACTGTCTCTACTTATTAGCTCTACACAGTTGAGGCAAACTTTCTTAATGGTAATTTTTTGTCTCTCACCTCTGATGCTTGTGAAAAAAGTAGTAAATGGCTGTGGAAAGGAAGTTGTGTCAGTACTGGTGTGAGAAAGCCAGGAAAATACATTGGTGCATCACTGACCACAATGATATGACCTGAGCTGTTAAAATGGTATTAAACTTCAATACAAACCAAACCAAATTGTCCATTTTGGCATGCATCTAATTTCAAGCACCACATCCAACAGCATTATTTATTACTATCGTAAATAAATGCACATGTATGTATGTAGAAATAGAATAAAAGAGAAAACAAAATCAAAGAAAAACAATTAAAAAACAAAGAGTAAAACAATGATAATTGGTGGTTAGAAAAAAGGTGGTAAGGGTTGGCTGCAGGGGTGGAGGAGGCCAACAGATATCAGAGCTTTACATGAAAAATACAAAAACATTGGTCAGGGAAACTTGATTTCAATTGGGGAAAAAGTCAGGGAAATCTGCTTTACTCAAATTGTGGACACCCTGGTAAAAGTCAGGATTGTATGGTAAAGAGTTTATGGAACAGGTTTTCTTGAGGGTTACTGTATTTAGTAAACAATCATTGCTGACTATCTCTTTACTCTTAACTTCCTTTCAACTTTATTCAGTATTATTTGTATCTAACATGTTATGCTGAAAGGAAACAACTAAATAATGTTTGTATATTATGTAGGAAATAGAAATAAATTTGACCAAAAGAGCTTACAGGAACAGGTTTTCTTGAGGGTTGCTGTATTTTGTATACAGTCATCTCAGAGAGCATAGTGAAATGTTAGGATAAATAATTTAATTGAACAAGCATTTGACTCTCTTTGCCCATTCTTCCTTTCCTGAGTAAAAGGATTAAGGCCACACTGTCCCTGAATTGTTTGGCCTGTCATGATCCACAATCTTTGTAGCTTGTCACATGACAGGAAATAGTACTGTCAGCTATGCTACCACTAGTCTGGCAGCACAAGAGATTTCTTGTTATTGTGATGGGTCTCATTGGCATTACCTTTCATTTGAACATTATTTTCATAGCCTGGTCAGACAAGGAGAGGTTTCAGTGTGGCTTCATAATTTGTCTTGTGTTTGTACATAAGTTGTCTTCATGTCACCACATGGGCGGTGACTACATAGAGAATAGATGGATGGTGTCTTGGATGGGTTAAGTTTATTGGTCAAGGCAGAGGAATTTATCTGGTGCGCTTAAGGCGAACTGAATAAATTCCGGAGCCGAGCCCGATAAATTTAACCCATCCAAGACACCAATCACCTATTCGATTTATCCTGTCATGCACTGTAAAAGAACAAAACAAAACAAAAAACGTGATATAAAGACCATACCTTTTATTCAATATCTTACGGTACTGATACTATAAATTTCCGGAGCCGAGCCTGACAAACTTTCCTGAAATCAAAGACACTACTGTCTGTTCTTCAAATTTTCCAATCCATGACACTATTCTGTTTATCCTGTTTCTCATTTACAATCCTAAATCCAACTAGATAGATTATTTCGCTCGAAATTAAGGCAGGTGTTGACATCTTTCTCACAATGAAAAACACACTTGTATGGCAAACTGTAAAGCGCTTTGGATATGCAGCTGCAATAATGATGTTATAAATGATATTGACTATGTCATAAGCATGACGTAAACCCTTGGAAGAATGTTGTGGCAAAGAATTCTGTTTTATTTCGAATAATAAGAACAATCAACATGTGCATCAAATTTTAAGCGATAATTTTACTTTAAGATATTGATTTCGTGTACCGGCACCTAAAAAAGGAGTTCCGGCTGGTCAAATGACCAACTAGCCAAATAAACCTTGATCACAAGACCAACTGACATAATAAACCTAGTCACATGGTCAAGTGACGGTACATCACCAAGTTTATATGACCCTCCTGTTATACGTCGGAATTTATAGGAGGTGACAGCATAAAATATCTTTATTTGTTTGGGAATTATACTAATGTGTCTGTGCATGACAGCTATTCATCATTTTTGTTTAAGGGTCAAATTATTTAAACAAAAGTTGTCACAATTCATGTAAATTAATAGCAAGATCTTGTCAAAGTTGTAGTATTCCTGGACATTTTTATTTGTCCTTGCAAAGTTCTGTTTGTGAAGCTGATGGTACATTGCATGTGCAGCAAACCACATGATTTCCTTTAACTTATTGCAGGAAATTTTGTGATCACATGACTTCATTCATCATTGAAAAACAAAGGAATTGTAGAATCACAAGACTTTGCGATAATGTGATTTATCATTAAAAGACACGGTAATTTTAAAAATCTATAATACATAATTTGCAATCTTTACTGATAATGCTGTAAGGAAAGTTTTAGGCAAGTTTTACCAGGGCTGTGGAGTTTTTCCACTATACAATTCATGTTGACCTTGACGCTATGCAACAATGTTTAGCTCTACTGTCTCTTCTAGCTCTACACAGTTAAGGCAAACTTTCTTAGTGGTAATTTTTTGCCTCTCACCTCTGATGCTTGTGAAAAAAGTAATCAGTGGCTTTGGAAAGAAAGTTGTGTCAGTACTAGTGTGAGAAAGCCAGGAAATACATTGGTGCATCACTGACCACCATGATATGACCTGAGCTATTAAAATGGCATTGAACTTCAATACAAACCAAACCAAATTGTCCATTTTGGCATGCATCTAATTTCAAGCACCACATCCAACAGCATTATTTATTACTATCGTAAATAAATGCACATATATGTATGTAGAAATAGAATAAAAGAGAAAACAAAATCAAAGAAAAACAATCAAAAAACAAAGAGTAAAACAATGATAATCGGTCGTTAGAAAAAAGGTGGTAAGGGTTGGCTGCAGGGGTGGAGGAGGCCAACAGATTTCCCTGTATTGTGACATGCATTTAATCTCAAGCTTAATTTCAACAGTATTATGCGTATAAATATCTTTTGAAAATACATGTAGTACAAGTATGTCTATAGAAAAAAGAGAAAAAAAATAATTAAAAAAAAAAAAAAAAAACATGTATAAAGAGGAATACAATTACAAATGGTAAAGTAAATGGTGGAAAGGGTTGGCTGTAGGGGAGGAGGAGGCCAACAGATATATCAGAGCTTTACATGGAAAATACAAAAACGTTAGTCAGGGAAACTTGATTTCAGCTGGGAAAAAAGTCAGGGAAATCTGCTTTACTCAAATTGTGGACATCCTGTCAGGGTGTCTATGGTGAGGGAAAAAATAGTTTTTCGAGGTCAAGGAGTTTTGTGTCAGAATTTTTTTTTTAATTTTGAGCAAAAAGGGAAAAGTCAGTGAATTTTGAAATAAAAAGTCTATGAATGATAGAAAGAGAAAGAAGAAGGCTAAAGCAAAATGTAACAAGAGCACCACATGCAGGTGCTAACGCTTGGCTGCAGATGCCCGATTTTCAATGAAAATGTTAAGTCAAAAAAGGGGCATAACTCTGTCAAAATACTTTGATGGTTACTTTCTCTTGTTGTATAAGTTCTCTACTTGATAATTAACAACTTGTCCAAGATTGAAGCAACTGTCTTCAGTGATAAAAGAGATATGATAAAAAAGTTCCGCATGACAATGCAGAATGTTGCAGCCAGGGCTATGACTATACCTCAATGTTTTCTTCGAAAACAGCCAAGCTAATATTATTAAAAAAAAAAAAAAAAATGACGACATTAAATTTTGAAGTACATAAAAAGACATCTCAATTTTATTTAGAAGTGCATACTTATAAAGAGATATAAACCTTATTAGAACAGTTTGTATGTTTGTCCCTTTTGTCATGCATCTGATTTCAAGCACCACTTCCAACTGTATAGATTGATTTTGTAAATATGTGTACATGTATGTATATAGAAAAAAAAAAAGAAATAAAAAAAGAAAAACAATTAAAAACAAAATTAAAAATACAAAAAAATAATACATTGAGAATTGGTGGTAAAAAAAGGTGGCAAGGCTTGGCTGTAGGAGTGGGGAGGCCAACAGATTTCCCTCTATTAGGACATGCATTTAATTTCAAGCACTCATCCAACATGAAAATATCATTTGAAAATACAATGTACAAGTATGTCTATAGAAAAATAAAAATAAAAAAAATGTATTCAATGAAAAACAAAATAAATAAATATACTGGTACATGTCTAAAGAGTCATACAATTACAGAGGGTAAAGTAAAAGGTGGAAAGGGTTGGCTGTAGGGGAGGAGGAGGCCAACAGATGTCAGAACTCAATGTGCACATGTATTTAATTTCAAGCAGCACATCCAACAGTATAAATAACTTTAGTAAGTACATGTATGTATGTAAAAAAAAAAGGTGGGGGAGGCCAACAACTTTCCATGTATTACAACATGCATTTAATTTCAAATACTCATCCAAGACTACAAATTATTTTTGAAATACATGTACATATAAGTATGTTAAAAAAGAAAAATAGAAAATAAATTCAAAGAAAAACAAACCCCAAAACATAGTTTAAAATACATGTATAACAAGTCATACAATTACAGTTGGTATAGTAAAAGGTGGAATGGGTTGGCTGTAGGGGAAGAGGAGGCCAACAGATTTCGGAACTTAATGTGCAAAATACAAAAATGTTAGGGAAATTTTAGTCAGGGAAAAGTCAGGGAAATTTGCTGTACTCAAACTGTGGACACCCTGCATGTGATGTCAAAGGAAACACATCATTGACTTTCAACATGAAAGTCCCCCATGGCCTCTCCACTCTATTGTACCAACAGCAACCATCACATCTGTGACGGAGCGGCAAGGATTTAACGGTCACACCCACAACATGACCCAAGCTCCCCCTGACAAAGCATCATTGTACCATTCATCAAGCCATAGCCATGAGCCAGTACCATGAGGCACGGGCCACCATGACAACCCAGACTTAACACCCCATCACTTGAGACCATAACTCTAAGGAAATAAGCAACTACATCAGATTTAACCCTATATCACACAATCACGGGTTTTAACAGGCCCTGAGATGTGGGGCTTTTGAGAGCATTGTGGGAAAAGGAAACAAGAGGGCCACTGGCCCTAAAGCGCTCACCTTGGTAAGGTCATCTAGGACTGATAGGCTGAAAAGATCCTAGTTGTGATGATGTAAAACGCATGAAAGTAAGTGATCTACTTTTTTAATGATTTAGCCTATTTCTGAATTTTGAATCTGTCTCAATTTGTATTGTCTGCGAATGTTTTGAATTTGGAGAAGTCTGAAATTTTATCGTTTGGTCTACAGTGAAAGGTATGCCTGACAAATAGCAAATGCACTGCTGTGTACAGTAAATTATAGCCAGTGATTTTTCTCCCACTAAGAGCTTACTCTCTCACCACAGCTGGCCGATGCCTTTCTCCAGGACAAGTGTTCCATCCAGAAATACCAGTGCCGTATTCCGACTGCCTGATCCCTTACAACAAGGCATAATGAAACACATGTACATCCCTGTGAGTGTGTGGCAGTGCAGTTTCATCAATCACTCCCATCCCTTTTCTGAATAAGGACCAGCCGACATACCTGTATGCAGGTATATTTCTGGATATCCTAAGTGCATACTTTATTCATCAAATGACATGGTTCATCTTTGAATCTTGCAATGAATTCGAAACCAGTGGCTTAGAATTTTAGGGACCCACCTACCCCACAACCTGGTGCCAAATAAGAACTTAAAGAGGAAATTATCATTTGGTATTTTCCAAATTTGTGAAGTTGTAACCATATCACATTCAAAAAATGTTTCATCACCTGATTTAGTAAGGCAACAGCCAATTAACTATCAATAAAGGATAAAGTGCAGTGCAAAGAAAGAAATATTTTGAATGGCATTTCCCTGCTGCCACACAGGGCCACTCAAGGCATTGTTAGATCCCCCACAGAATCTCGCTATGACCTATAACAACTGCCACAAAACCATCAACACACATCGTGTTCGGCTGCATTCAAACAAGCATAATGACTTCACACTATGAGTCTTGATCTCATAAATTATTAAACTGCACCCCAACCAAATAATATGTGGCTACTCCACACTTGCAGAAAAACCACATTCTGCAGCCTGTACCTGGTACAGCTGCCTTTCAAAAGGTGCTATTTTTCAGTTTATTTTTTTTAAAACGCAAAAGAAAATGTAATTTTATGGTAAATCTATCATCCAAAATTTATTACCCAAAATTTATTACTCCAAACATACTAGACGCTTACTGTTTACAAAAACCATTGTCAATCAAAAAGTGCATTCCATTCAGTATTTCACAAATGGGTCTGTATATTGACTTTATTTGGCATGTTTTGCTTGAAAATCGAACAAAATGAACACAATAATGTTCCGCTTGGTGAAGTTTCAGCCAGCACACCTGTAAATAGCAAAGCAGGGACATGTGACAGTCAAAAGCTTATCTGTCTAATCTGTTAGTAATCAAAGCTGATATTTCTGCTGCTGAACATAAGCTAATTTAATTTTGACCAAACGACAAAATTTTAGACCTATCCAGATTGAAAGCAATTGCAGAAGGCAAATAAAAATTAATAGGAGTCAAAAATTGAAATATTTCTTTGGAAGTGTAGAAAACATTGTGGTCAAAGGAGAAAATGCTAGTTACCAGCATTTTGTCCTTTTCATACAATGTTATCAAAAGCCTTATTCCGTAGTGTTGTTAAAACTCAGGATTGTTTGGTAAAGGGTTAAAGGGCACATCAGCCGATAATCTGATGTGTCAGAGTGACGCTTATGCTTCAGTATGGGTCATTTCCAATTTCCAACTTCCAGTCATCAAAACCCGGGGTCCCGTGTCAAATAAGAACCCTGTTTGAGTCTCTTTTTTCATTACAGATTTGTATTTCTGTAACATGCTTAACAAAAATCATTGTGGGAAAAGAAGCAGTTGCTTGTTAATAGGCATTGTTTCTATTCCAAAGATAGTAAGCAAAATATCCAAACGTCTTACTTTTTGTCATGGTTTTGTGTTTGAGTAAAAACATAGATTATGAAATAAGTTTTGTAAGATTTACAGACAACTGGACCAGGGAAGCAGTACAAAATGACAATTGAGTGAAGTATTTCATGTAACTGTAGGAGTGTATACAGAGTAACTGCTGGAAGAAGGATGTCTGCCAGATTTCATCTGTAATCATACTGCATACCTGAATTGGTTTGTATTGTCAGTGTCAATCTGTAAAATGTTCTAGATAGATCTGGCAATGTGTGATGTGATTTCAGATTTCAACTACCCCTACAGCTTCTTTAATCCATGGATCTAAACAGGAAAATGTGAGTTGTACTTTTAATTTATTGTTTATTTCATAAAGTTATGTAACCCATACTAATCCCTACCTTGTGTCCTTGTGGTTAATTCCAGTTCTGATCATTGTTTTTCCCTCAGTGTTCAGAACTGTATATTCTTCTCCACTTTCCGGGTCAAGCTCAAGGCAAATACCACCCCATCTCGAAACAGATCTCCTTCCCAGCTTGGAGTCCTAAATAGGTTGTGCATATTAGTCACAAGCAATGGAGTAACGCCCGAGGTGTCTTGTCATTTAATGCCCCACACTCATACATTTTACTTAAATGGAGTTCAATCAATCTCGAAGGTAATTTTGGCTTATTTCCTAAATGCAATCCTTTAAGTTGTTATATAATTACACAAGGAATAGAACACTGATACTGTCCAAAGGTATAATGGATATGTCTGTTTTCATTTTTTTTTTGTACATTTTTAAGAACAATTTTGATCCAATATGGCCGACAAAATCCAAGATGGCTGACAGTGACCAATGTTTATTCTATAAGTTGTAGTATGCAAAGACACACCAGGTAATTGTACATTTTTACTTATTCTACAAGCAACTTACATTTGTATTGAAAAACACAAGAAATAATACGAATAAAGACAAAACCTAAAGGCAAGAAGTGTTAATCTGTTGTTTGCTCAAACTCTTTCGAGGGTGGCATTTTGACGCAGATCCAACAAATGTTTACAAAACAGTGAAATTTTGTAAACCCCTGGAAGTAAACAAATGAAAATGTTTCAGTTACTGTTTGTTTGATGAATTAAAGGAGTTTTATACCTGCTTCATTGCGGGTCAAGTTTGTACCGCAATGCCCTGTTAGCCAGAGGCATCATGTTCAAGTCCCACATCAACTACCATACCCCCATGCTTCCCAACTCTCCCGATTTCATCGGGAGTCTCCTGATTCAAGACAAAATTCCCAATCACCCCAACAGACAATTAAAAAACCCCGATTTGAAAAAAATCCTACATAAGGGTTAAAAGGGTGTGACAAATTTGTACCCAAGGTACATGTATATCTGAAGTTTACAAAAAGTTGGCACGTGTGTGTATTTCACGGTCATTCGGTTTCATTGTCTATAAATAGGGATCAAGATACTGAGATTTATCGATCGATGATCGTGAACCAATCAAATTTGAGAACAGGCTGAGGTACTTTCCAGAGCGGAAATTAAAAAGTCATTCACCTGACGTTAACAGGTATATTACGTTGTAAGAGTCTAGATCTATACACACAAAACACCATTTCTCATTGCGTCCCTGGGACGCAGACAAAAATGAGTGAAAACATTAAGTTAATCAGTAACAAAAACAATGAAAAAATACGCAGTTTTAAACTCTTACTGCACAAATTGACCACTGGAATTCCAATTTATCTAAAAATAGATCGACCTGAACGTGATCGTAGTTTCATTTAAATCAATGACATAGCAATATTCGACTGGTTACCAGCTAAAGAGTAATATATAGTAATCTATGGCGCACTGATCGGAGACACCTACTGTTGCCCAGCGTTACTGATGCTGACGTTTGCTTCCAGAATTTTTATCGTGTGAAGATTGCCTCCAGATTTTTTTTTCTTTTTGAAAAGTGCAATTTTTTTTTCTTTATGCTTTTGAGGTATTTTTACTGATGATTTATGCAGACAAAAATGATACTCAAAAGGAACTCAATTGGACTCAACTTTTTTTTTCCAACAGTATATATGACAGCTTGTCTTTTAGACTGAGCTTTACCAGTCAGATTATAAGGTCTTTATTCGAGACACCTGTTTGCGGTTACTGAGTACCAAAGAGAATGAATAATGTCAGGATAAAATGTTGTATCCTGCACCACATCCCATCTTGTCAACTGCACAAAATCTATTAGTTTATATGTGAACTTCGAACAGGTATACAGCAAATTTATATAGGTGACAAGTTAGAAAGATTTTCCAGTTCCAGGGCCCAGCTTCTAGACTATCTGATGAAAGTGTTAGATAAAACAGATAAATAAAATTGGGTTGTCTCAACACAATAAGTTGACCATATTGCCAATAGCATTTTTTTCCCAATGCAGGGCTTAATTTGTGTTTCTAAAATGGACAGTAAAGACCAAAGTTTAAATATGTAAAATGTACCTGCTGATCTTCATCTCCACAGACCATGAAAAAGTCTATGGCATACAAAGATCTGTTAAATTAGATCTGGGTCATAACTCTTTACCAAACGGCAAAATTTTAGACTGGTCGAAATTGAAAGTGTTTGCAGATGGCAAATTAAATTGAATAACAAATAATTGAACATGTCTTTGAAAGGGTAGGAAAAATTGTAGGAAAAGGAGAAAATGCTGGTCCCACAATGTTTTCAAAAGGGCAATCTTCTCAGGATGTTGGTGTAAAGGTTAAAGTGGCTTAGGTTTTTATGATCTTTCCGAACTGCAATCTTCAGAAATGATACATCACTGTATTAACCCTTTACCACACGACAAAATTTTAGACTAGTCCAAACTGAAAGCATTCGCAGACGACAAAATAAATGTGACTCAAAAGTTGAAACTGGTTTTGGGATGGGTAGAAAACATTGTGGGAAAAGGAGAAAATGCTGGTTACCAACATTTTCTCCTTTTCCCACAATGTTTTCAAAAGGCTTCCGTTTTTAGGGTCGTTAAAAGTCGGGATTGTGTGGTAAAGGGTTAAGTAAGGCAATAGCTGGCCAAACATTGGTAAAGAATGAAGATGAATGTAAGAAAGACATATTTTTTCTCCTTAATGGGCTTTGTAACATGTTAAGGTAACCTCAGATTTCATCTTAAAATTTGAAATGTTTGTCAAATATGTAGGGTCTCAAACAAATAAGTATGTTGACATCATATTTAATCACATAAAAACGAACAGAGTTACCAATTGGTAATTGACCAACCGGTGATTTGAATGCCAAATGTTCACCAGTTTACTGCATGTAACATACAGGATGGTCAGATGGTTTGGCCACAGACATGTGAAATGGATTTTTTGGCCAGGATATTCTAGGCAGGATGTTTTGGCTAGCTGAAAGTATAATGTAGGACATTTTGACCAAACTCTATGTAAAACGAGCAGAAAATTGACTTATGGCAAAAAGTTGCGACCAAGATTAGCCTAGATGGAATAAACAGGCTGACCTTGGTTGATACTTTTTACAGATGCATTAAGCCCCCTTTCACAGAGTATGGCTCAAATAGTTGCAGCAGTTGAGAACTTTTTTGAACATGTTATGGCAAAGAGGAGCCATTTCTCAGAAAAAATCTCATTTTCCCTCCATATTTAACCAAATATCCCAAATAATAAAAAAGACATAATCTATGCCTTGGTCAAACTGACTACAGGGGTGATAGATGAAAAATGAGAGGGGAGGACAATGCCCTCTTTCCCTCACATAATTCAGTAAATACATACTAGTAATTTCTGAGCAGATCCTAAACTCTTAACCACACAAGCAAAATATAGACTTGTCTAAATTGAAAGCATTTGCAGATGACAAATGTCACTTAAGTGCAGCGTAAGCGATGGAATTTGTCTTTGACAGGGTAGAAAACATTGTGGGAAAAAGAGAAACTGCTGGTTACTAGCATTTTCTCCTTTTCCCGCAATGTTCTCAAAAGGTTTCACTTTCAGGGTCGCTAAAACTCCTGATTCTGTGGTAAAGGGCTAAGAGCTTAGACAGTACAGAAATGTCAGTTTTAGCTTTGAAGGGAGGTAATCCTCTGAAATGAGGAAAATTCACATCCTTGTATAACCCAAATAAGGGCACTGTATTCCAGTGCCAACGCTCCCTCAGGGTCAATAAAACTTGGGATCGTGTGGTAATGAGCTAAGAGTTGAGACAGTACAGAAATGTCAGGCTTAGCTTCAAAAGGAGATAATCCTCTACAATGAGCAAAAATCACTTCCTTGTATAACCAAAACAAGTTTTCATCTTCTTAGCTCTCAAATTGTACAAGCTTAATATTTGGGCCATGCCCTGTGAAATGGGGTTTTAATGCATCTCCTTAATGCATGATACCAAGCAAGGAATCACATAATTGTGGATCCATAATAGCCACTTTTTTTTAACAACCAACTGAATCATGAAGCAGAATGGCCCTTCAGCACGTAGAAAATTGACCAATAGCAAAAAGTTTTGGTCCAGACCTGGGTCGATTTGTTTTGCAGATGCATTAAGCCCCCTTTTCACAAAGCATGACTCAGGTTTTTGTGTGTGGTAAAGGGTCAAGGCTTAAATCATACTGATTATCCATACCTATCAATAATGCTTTAACCCTTTACCACATGGTCCCAAGAATTAACGACCTGAAGAAAGAAGCCATTTGAAAACATGGTAGGAAAAGTAGAAAATGCGGGAAATCAGCATTTTCTCCTTTTCCAACTATATTTTCTACCCTTTCAAACACAAATTCCATTATTTGAGCCACATTTAAATTGTTGTCTGCAAATGCTTTCAATTTGGACCAGTCTACATTTTTGTCATGTGCAAAGGGCTAATTCATCTGCTGCAGGTCTATTTTGGCCAGGAAGTTTCCAGCGAACAACTCAGTTTCAGAGGCATTACACATGCTTGTGGTAGAGAATGACAAAAGGAATCCTACCACATTTTTAGGTATTTTACTACAACAAATAATCTATGATTCTGAACAATTATCCATTTTCATTTTTTTTTATGTATTTCACAATAACAAATTTTTTTAACACTTAACTCTTTACCACACAATCCTGACTTTTAACGACCCTGTGAAAGAGGCCTTTTGAAAACATTGTGGGACAAGGAGAAAATGCTGGTAACCAGCATTTTCTCCTTTTCCCACCACGTTTTCTATCCTTCCCAAAATAAATTTCAATTTTTCAGTCACATTTATTTTGTCATCTGCTAATGCTTTCAATTTGGACAGGTCTAAAATTTTGTCGTTTCCTTACGAAACCTTCCCCGACCCTGAGAAAGAAGGCTTCTGAAAACTTTAAAGAGAAAAGGTGAAAATGCTGGTGACTAGCATTTTCTACTTTTCTCATATTGCTTTCTTATTTAAAGGTTTAAAGGCATAACCCACCATTTAAGCCACATTTCAAAAGGTTTTAATATGGACCAGTCTAAAATATTTCTTCTGGCAAAGAGTTAACTGTTTTCCGACTCCATATCGTATCTTGTGTCTGTATCCATATATTTTTCACGAATAGTTTGTATTTTGTCATATTCGAAGTCCTCGCCAACAGCAAATGACAATAACTGATTCATGTCTCTCTCTTCCAAGTCATTGAATACATATCCATTAGCTTTGTCAATAATCTTGGAGATTCGTAACATACTTTCTTTGTCCTGCAAGATTAAAGCAAATATTCATGTTTAGTTCCATATTTAACTCTTTATCACACACCAATATTTTAGACTGGTCCAAATTAAAAGCAAGTGTAGACAACAAATTCAGTGTGGCTCAAATGATTGGATTTGTATCTGAAAGGTAAGAAAACATTGTTGGAAAAGGAGAAAATGCTGGTTACCAGCATTTTCTTCTTTTTCCACAATGTATTCAACAGTCTAATCTCCCAGGGTCGTTAAAACATAAGATTGTGTGGTAATGTGTTAAGTAGGGTATTTTTTTAATAGAACTCTTTACCAGACAACAAAATGTCTGACATGTTCAAATTGAAAGCATTTGCAGATGACAAAGTAGTGTGGCTTAACCCTTTACCACACAATCCTGACTTTTAACAACCCTGTGAAAGAAGCCTTTGAAAAACATTGTGGGAAAAGGAGAAAATGCTGGTAATCAGCATTTTCTCCTTTTCCCACAATGTTTTCTACCCTCCCCAAAACAAATTTCATTTTTTCTGTTACACTTATTTTGTCATCTGCAAATGCTTTCAATTTGGACCAATCTAAAACTTTGTCGTTTGGTAAAGAGTTCAATGATGAAATTTATCTTTGAAAGCATGGAAAAATTTATGGGAAACGGAGAAAATGCTGGTTACCAGTAGTGAAAGAGGAACATTTTCTATTGTATTAAGCAACATCAAACCTGGAAAGAAGCTGAGTTTGGACTCAAAAGTTTTACAATCATCTGAGCGACTGGCTCTCAGCTGGACAAACTTTTACGATGAATTGAGCAACTGGCTCTCAGCTGGGCAAAAGACAAACTGCTAATGCCCTACACATGCTCCTTTTCTCATCATGCTTTCAGGATCCATCTATACAATGGACTTAAAAAAGCTACCATGTATGTATCAGTGTTGTTACAGCACAAAGTATTTGGCTTTAATACATTCAACTATTAAAACCACACAAACTTTTCACAGACATGCCAGATTCCCATACAAGTTTACAACACAAAGGCCAATTTTTTGAAGTCTTTACTTTTTGGAATAGAATGGAATACATTATGGGTGAAGGAGATTTACTTCTTAACTCTTTACCAAACAACAAAATCTAAGACTGGTCCAAATTAAAAGCATTTGCAGATGACAAATGATGATCCAATGGTAAAATTTGTATGTGGTAGGTCAGAAAGCACTGTGGGAAAAGGAGAAAATGCTGGTTACCAGTATTTTCTCCTTTTCCCACAATGCTTTCAAAAGGCTTCCTCTTCAGGGTTCTTAAAACTCTGTATTGTGTGGTGAAGGGTTAACTCTTTACCACACAACAAAAATGTAGACTAGTCCAAATTGAAAGCAATTGCAGAAGACACTTTAAATGTAGCTCAAAACATAACATTTGTCTCTTAAAGGGTAGAAAACATTGTGGGAAAAGAAGAAAATGCTGGTTACCAGCATTTTCTTCTTTTCCCACAATGTTTTCAAAAGGCTTCCTTCTTGGGGTTGTTAAAAGTCGGGATTGTTTGGTAAAGAGTTAACTCTTTACCAAACAACAAAATTTTGGATCCATCCAAATCCGAGGCATTTGCAGACAACAAATTCAATGTGACTCATAGGGTAAAAATTGTCTATGAAAGATAAGAAGACATTGTGGAAAAAAGAGAAAATGCTGGTAAATTACCAGCATTTTCTCCTTTTCCCACAATGTTTTCAAAAGCCTTCTTCCTCAAGGTCGTCAAAACTCGGGATTATGTGGTAATCACTTTTCACAAATGTTTACCTCACAAAATTCTGATGTGGCATATTTACTATTTAAGCCTTTACCTTACAATCCTGACTTTTAATGACCCAAAGAAAGAAGCCTTTTGAAAACACTGTGGGAAAAGAAGAAAATGCTGGTAACCAGCATTTTCTTCTTTTCCCACAATGTTTTCTACCCTTTAAGAGACAAATTTTATGTTTTAAGCTACATTTAAAATGTCGTCTGCAAATGCTTTCAATTTGGACTACTCTACATTTTTGTCGTGTGGTAAAGAGTTAAAGCTACTCACCTCCACCATTAAAGGTACAAACGAAACTAGACTGTAATCTTCCACAACACCAACAATGGCTTCATTTAACTTCTTGTATTTCTGAAGGCTGGCATCTTCCTGTACAGAAATGCAATCATCTTGTACATGATATTTTTTTGACCAATTACATGTGTGCTCTACAAAAGTTATGACTTTGAAAGTGTGTGCAGTTGACAGTTTTCGAAAACAATGTGGGCAAAGGAGCAATTGCTTTTGACAAGCAATAGCTCCTTTGCCTACTACGTTTTCCATTCAGTTTCTGCTGAAAAAATTATATTTTCTTCATTTTAAGCTATTATTCTTTTGTACTGTGTATTTGTCTTTAGTAAGTTTTAAAAAAAATAGCATGTACAGAAATGGCTTAGTCCTTTACAGTTGGCTTTGCAGGCAGTATAGAGACAAGATTTTAGATAGCACACATCATTCAGCGTAACCTTTGTACTAAACTGTCTTGTAATTTTAGATATTCAGGCACAAATTGCATTGAAATTGCAACAGTTTTCTTGACTGACATCAAATTGTCCATTTCTGTTTCCTAGTTCTGGCCAGTTTTCCCATTTCAAGAAATGCAAAATTTGAACCACTCTGAAGAAAAACTTCTGAATAAAAAAATCATCACTCTGATTCTGATCTACACTGTCCATGAAAGCAACCTTTTGCCAGACAATCCTGGGTTGTAACGACCCTCAAGAAGAGGTCTTTTGAAAACATTGTGGAAAAAGGAGAAAATGCTGGTAACCAGCATTTTCTCCTTTTTCCACAAAGTTTTCTAATCTTCCCGAAACAAGTTTCAATTTTTGAGTCACTGCTATTTTTTGTTGTCTGTAAAATGCCTTCAATTTGGAATGGTCTAAAATTTTAGGCAGTGGTCTAGAATTTTGTTTGGTGTAGGGTTACTTTTGTACTAAACCCATAGTTTACCATATAGCTTACCTTGAATTGATCCAACAAGAAAGACAAATCTAAAACTTCTGTGTAGTAATCTAGGTTGAAGGACAATTTTCCCTGCTTCTCTATCAAGTCTGCCTTTGACAGTATATTAACATGTGGAAGCTCTAACTGTAACATAGTGGTCAGAGATGTCAGCAGTACAGATATAAACTTGGATGGCTCTCTGAAAAGACAGTCTCAAATCTCAACTTGATAAGCATAACTTGATGTTCTTCTACAAACAGTATAGTTCAAGATCAGACTTCAAAGAAAGTGCAATAAGACAGCCTTGCCAAATGAGACTGAGATATCAATTTCTGTGCAATCTGGTCTTGGATCTACACTGCTGGCTGAGCAGTAAGACAGCTTAGCCAAAACAAATAACTCTGAAATATCAATATTTTTGTCTTGTGACTCAGTAAAAATGCTTGTTTCAAAACTTTCGTTCCTTAACCCTTGACCGAACAATCCCGTGTTTCACGTCTCTGAGGAAGAGGCCTTTTGAAAACATTGTGGGAAAGGGAGAAAATGCTGGTAACCAGCATTTTCTCCTTTTCCCACAATATTTTCTACCCTGTCAAAAAACTTTAAGTTCATTTGTATCACTTTCAAATTTGTCGTCTGCAAATGCTTTCAATTTGGAAGGGGCTAAAATTTGTCGTTTGGTAAAGGGTTAAGCCCTCAAAGCTTACATTAACCCTTTACCACACAATCCCGAGTATTAACGACCCTGAGGATGAAGCCTTTAGAAAACAATGTGGGAAAAGGAGAAAATGCTGGTAACCAGCATTTTCTCCTTTTTCCCACAGTGTTTTCTACCCTATCAAAGAATTATCATATTATTTGAGCCACACTGACATTGTCATCAGCAAATGCTTTCAATTTGGATGAGTCTAACATTTTTTCATGTGGTAAAGGGTTAATATCAAGCCTTAAACATTTCAATTAGAGTACTCCACATTAAAGATGCTTAGAAAAACAAATGAAATTAATAAATTTTATGCATGTCCAAAGACCATTCTACCCCTTCATCCAGTCAGTTGTCAGACTAAATGGATTGCACAGGTCCATAATTATGTGATGCCTTGCTTGGTATAAAGTATCACAGAGATGCAATAAGCCCCATTTTGCCAGATCATGGTTCACATCATTATACACACACACAGATAGCAGCCGGTGTTGGCATTCAACCTTCCCTCTGATTGCGACTCTCTTTCAAAACAGTGATATAATCTACGAAAAAGTTGGAGATGGTGTACTATATCTCTTACCCACAATAATGTGAATCCACTAAGTGAACTGAAACCAGTCGCATGTCCATTTTCACTAACTCAGATACAATATTTCTGACAGAATTATTGTGAGTGTATAATTCTACTTGTCCTGGACAGTCAAACAGTATATATTTTTCTTTCACTGCCTCAAGCTCACTTTTTAGCCACTCTATATTTTTCTCCAGGTATTCCATGCAATAGACAAGACCTCCATTGGGTCCAAGTTTCAAACTGTCCATCACATCTGTGACTGTAATGAGATCACTTATGTCTATTGCTGGTTTGTACGGCAAAATGTCGTTGGCTGGGTCCAAGTTGACAACAGCTACCTGAAACCAAAAAGGAAACTGATCTGTTGAATCTTTACCAAATGACCAAATCTTAGACTTGTCCGTATTGAAATATTTGTAGGTGACAAATGTAATTTCTGTAAAAGGAAATACTGGTAACCAGCATTTTCTCCATTTTCCAACAAAAATGTTTTCAAAAGCCTTCTTCCTCGAGTGAAAAAAAAAATGGAATACTTTAGTAAAGGATTAATCTTTTTACAACCTACATACAATTACAGTAGCAAAAGGAACACACAGAGTTAACTCTATACCAAACAACAAAATTTTAGACTTTACCAAATTGAAAGCATTTGGAGATGACAAATTAACCCTTTACCACACAACGCCGCCTTTTGACGCCCCTGGGGAAGAAGCCTTTTGAAAACATTGTGGGAAAAGGAGAAAATGCTGGTAACTAGCATTTTCTCCTTTTCCTACAATGTTTTCTACACTATCAAAGAAGAATTGCACTATTTGAGCCACAATGCAGTTGTCATCTGCAAATGCTTTCAATTTGGACAAGGCGTAAATTTTGTCATCTGGTAAAGGGTTAAATACCACTACAATGACTGAATTTGCTTTTCAAAATGGAGAAAACATTGTGGGTAAATATGAAAATGCTGGTTGTCAGGTTTTTCTCCTTTTTCCATGATGTTTTCAAAAAGCCTATTTCTAAGGGTCGTTAAAACTTGGGATTGTTTGGTAAAGAGTTAACTATTAACAAGAATTGTAAAGAACCTACATCTCTTCCAAAAGCTGACAAAAACTGTGTCATTCCAGCACAGTAGGTAGTTTTTCCAGAGCCAGGAGGGCCGATAACCAGCTGGCCAAACATTGTAGCCACAAGTTACATCACTGTCTGAAATATGCAATGTACAAAGACACAATATTGATAAATTCATCCTGTCTGCATAATAAATGCATAAAAACATTTATGGAAAAGGAGAAAATGCTGGTTACCATCATTTTCTCCTTTACCCACAATGTTTTCTACCCTTTGAATTAGACATTTCATGGCTTAAACAGGGATACCTGGTTTGAATAACGATCTGTCATCTGCAAATGCTTTCAATTTAGACATAGCTATGATATTGTCATCTGCTAAAGACTTAACCCTTTACCACACAATCCCGACTTTTAACGACCCTGAACAAGAAGGCTTTTGAAAACAATGTGGGAAAAGGAGAAAATGCTGGTAACCAGCATTTTCTCCTTTTCCCACAATGTTTTCGTCCAAATCAAAGGCAGAAATTGTCATTTTAATAGCAACATTTAATTTGTCGTCTGCACATGCTTTGAATTCGGTCCAGTCCAAAAATTTGTCGTTTGGTAAAGAGTTAAGTGCCAGAGACATTGGCAGACTTTGGAATTAGACAAGCACTGATGGAGTTCCATTTTTTCCACAGTTTGGTCACAAATAGTGGCTACAAATGAAACAGGTGCTGGTCGATTCTGACAACTGAAGTTCGAAACAACCAGTTAGAGAATCTGACAGGTACTAGGCCGCAACCCTCCAATGACCGAATAACATCTAGATGGTGAATATGTTAAGCAGATGATCTCCCCGGAGGAGCCAGGGAATTGCTGTGCAAAGACCAGGTGTCTTTCATCTCAAGTTATGCCTATCAGAAGTTCTATGAAGAATGTAGGTAACAGGTATAAAAGCCAAGAATTTAAGGGAAGTGCCAAAGGCATGGTTGCAGTAAGACTACCTTCAGTCAAAGGTTTGCTCCGATGTTATTTTTGTGACTGTTTCTCCACTTGGAGACCTAAAATAACATCGGAGCAACCCTTCAGACTTGCTAGTTGCCAAGATGCACAGCTATAAAGCCAGCTTCAGACTAGGGTCCAGGGAAGGTTGTCTTTCCCTACATTTATTAATGCGAGGCATCAACCTAAAGATAATCTTGCGCCATCTGACGATCAAATTTCAACAGCCACCACTCAATTTCAACTGCCGCAAGACCAGCGCCATCCTATTTCCCCCTGATTTCTTTTTGGCGAAAAGGGCACAGTCTTGACCCAGCTCCTTATTTTAAAATGTAGCTCACCAACAACCAAAAAATGATTGTAAAATTTAAGATGTGCTTTCAATTCATGGGTCCGAATGCATTCTTCAAAATACACGAAATCTAGTTGTATATCTCAATATGTCGTAGCTCTAAGCAGGTGTACGTACGGCGATACCGTTTCATATTTCTTGGAGAGATAGAAAGGGAGCAAGATTCAAATACAATGATTTATGCGTGAAATTATTTGTTTAACAGGAAAATAAGACTTGCTCTGCGACTCATTTAGTGTATGTTTTACATCTCTGTAGTTATAATCTGCACCGTAAAAATAATGGCAGATTTTACCCAAATCCTCTTGCCATTGCCTAATTGGACCGGAATTAGAAAAAAGAAAAAGAAAATCTTTATACCGAGCAAAAAATGAGAATATAGTCCATATCTCAAATTAAATGCTGATGCCAACTCTTCTAAGTTAGGAAACGCACTTAAGCATTATTACATCAAATAAACAGAAATATTGCATTACAATTAACGACTCGTCACAGTTTGATTAGGGCTGGACTAATTCTAGTGTGGTAAAAAAGCCACTCTTATTTTAGATCTACATAAATACTATTGTCATCCTTTTTTATAGCATCTGACAAGATGCATTTAAATAACAGTTCGGTAATGATGAAAAAATCTGCAGTAGTTTGAGGTTAATTAAACGCATTGCAGGTGGTTAAATAGCATTTTTTATTTCATTATTATTTTTCATTAAGATTATGACTTTTTTTTGTAAAGTTCTAAGGTGTTTGCATTTCAAACAAAATTATTTCAAATGGTATTCTTAAAGTGGATAAATATATCTTTTAAAGTTTTGTCGAAAAGCAGAATAATATAATGGGCAACCAAAAGTGAATATTAATGGTCTAAGCGAGGTCACTCTGTATGACTTTATATAAAGTTATGTACGAGTTGCGTCCCTTAGACCAGCGATGGAGGTCATATGATTCAATTTTTTCCCGGTGTCTATGGGTGTTACACCAACTGATTGAACGATGGCGTTAATGTTTACATCCACCCCTAGGTTTGTTTATCGACTGTAAAGTGATTTTTTTTTTGTAAAAATAAATATCATTTAAGCACAACGCGCACAAAGACAGGTTCTTTTCTTTCAAGAAACGTGGACTGCCTTTACATGGGGGTTTCAACTTGACGAATCGGCCTGCGTCAGATTCGACCCAAGCGATTCTCTGCCATCACTGGCATCAGATTACTTCATTTGAAAATTTTTACATGTTTATCTATGTTCCTGCACTGTGTTTTTGTCACTGTCCTTTCTTGAATCACAAAAGTTTTCCAAAGAATGAAGAGTAAGAATATCTATCCATCCCCCACAAACAAATCCGCCAAATTGAAAGGAATTGCAAATGGAATGTGGCTCAAATTATGAAATTTGTCAATAAAAGGACAGAAACAAGTGTCATAATTTGAGCCCTATTTGACTTTTTGTCTGCCAATGCTTTCAATTTGGACATGTCCAACATCTTGCCGTTTGGTATAGAGTTAACCCTTTCCCAAATAAACGCTGGAGAACTTTGGAGAACTTTGTCATTTTCATCAAATTTAAAATTGTCGTCCATAAACTCTTTCAATTTGGGCCAGTCTAAATTTTATCATTTGGGAAAGGGTTAACATAATTATAAAGCTCAGTGCTTCTTTCAGGTGCATGTCAGACCGATTGCCTGATGATTTAACCCTTAAAGCGCCAAATAAACTCTGTAGACGTTTTCATTCTAGAATAAGTCTTGCTGGTAATAGCAATCTAGTGGGTGGCTTTTGTCTGTAATCTTTCAGCAAAGCAGACAGTGTAGATCAAACATCAGACTGTACTTTCTGTGCAGTCTGATCTTGATCTACACTGGCCGCAAAGGCAACTATAGCAGTGAATGGCGCCTTAAGGGTTAAGTCTTTACCCAACAACAAAATGTAGACTCGTCCATTTTGAAAACATTTACTTTTTTGCAGTTGTAAGATATTGAAATGTGAATTTCAGTTTTGACATTGTCGAAAACACTATGGGAAAATGCCGGTAACCTTCATTTTCTCCTTTTCCTCAAAAATATTTTAGGAGGCCTTTTTCCTCAGAGTAAATATAAACATCAGATTGTTTGGTTAAATACATGCTTACAACAAACATTCACTTGCATGAACCATAAACTTCGTTATGTATTGTAATGTAACCAAAGGAGCCTGCTTAGGTTGGGTTCAACCTATGTAGTAGGTGCTGATTGGGTTGTCGCATTGAGACTATTCTATTGCATTGATGAATTTGCGTTATTTTCATCGTTGCCACAGGTTACCCATACAGGGATAGTGCAAGATACAGGACGAAACCCATCCTAATTTAAGCCTGGTTCATTATGATGCTGGGTGTATAGCTCCGTCACTCCGAACCAAGGTTTAATGTCTCATCTGAAATACTCTTAGTAATTTTAGATGGCCAGCTATGGGGCTCAAACCCATGCCCTCAAGTGACCCAGGACTTGATGTTTACAAGTCCTACGCTTTACCACTGAAGCTATGCGGGCTGGTCATTGAGACTATTCTATTGAATGCCAATATCTTCGGTTTTAAACCTGGCTCCGCCTGGCCAAGCTGATGTGGGGTTGTTTGAACGTACCAGATTCTTTTTAACTCCTTAGTCATTACTAGACAATAATGCTGTAGAATTGTCAAAAATGAAAGCATATGCAGAGGACAAATAGAATGATGGCATTTGTAACTAAATGAGTAGAAAACATTGTGAGAGAAGGAGAAAATGCTTGTTACCAAGCATTTTCTCCTTTTGAAACAATGTTTTCCGATGCCTGAATTCCTCCACAGGTTCGTTAAATCACAGAAATGTTCAGTAAAGGGTTAAATAATAATAAAGGGTTTGTAACTTTCTCTTTTAGCATCAAAAAGGCCGTCTCTCTGATCAATGATTTGGATGGCAGTAAATTTCCTTTGGTGTTATCAAGAATTATTCAGAAGATTCATTTGAAGGTAACATCTTGATCTCTGTCTTAACCAATACCTAGGGTATTTCTTACAGTTTGGAACATAAGATTCACATATATTTGATATTAAGGGATTTTCTGATAAACAATTACATGCGTTAGTCATCTCTCAAAATTCCATATTCAAAGCATTTGTAGTCAGGGGATAAAATGGTGGCACTAGAAATGGGATTTGGTAATATTAATATGGTACTCAGAAGCTGTAAACAATTTAGATGAAGCACTTTATATACGAGCCATGGTCTGGCAAAAGGGGGCTTAATGCATCTTTGTTATCCATGATACCAAGCTTATTGTTGTTACATAATTGTGGATCCATAAATTCCATTTTGTCTGAGGACCGGCTGAATCTGGAGGTAGAATGTCAGACATGCAAAAAGTTTACCAAAAGCAAAAATTATCGTTACAGGTCAACCTTTTTGCAGATGCATAATGCCCACTTTTCACAGAGCATTGCTTATATGTTTTCTATATGGGGCACAACATGCGAAATGAGACCTTCGGACATTTGCGTAAAGTGTCGTCTTGGATTAGCCTGCGCAGTCTGCGCAGGCTAATCTGAGATGGCACTTTACGACTACATCAGAATTTTTCATACAGTAGACTTTCGTGAAACAGAAAATTGCACAAAAACGGGAAGTGTCGTCTCGGATTAGTCACAGACAGCACGGGCTGATCTGGGACGTCACACTTTTACGCATATGTCCGAAGGCCCCTTTTCGTGTGTTGCACGCCATATTTCTTGATTCATATTAGACTAGGGCACAGTACCTTGCCTAGGATACACTCACACAACCAGTCTGTAACAACACAGTAGGAATTTACCCTTTACCACACAATCTCAAATTTTAATGACCCTCATAAGGAAGTCTTTTGAAAACATTGAGGGAAAGGGAGAAAATACTCAATTGGTAACCAGCATTTTCTCCATTTCTCACAATATTTCCTATTTTTTCAGAGGCAAATTCCATCATTTGAGCCACATTTAATCTGTTGTCTGCAAATGGTTTTAACTTGGACGAGTTTGAAATTTTTTTGTTTGGTTAAGAGTTAAACCAAGACCTTTGGATTACAAATACATCAGGTTATGATAGGCCCTTTCAAAACTTTTCTACAAACTATAGTTTTCAGCCAAAAAGGTTGTAAGAAAAAAGTATTTAAGAAAACAGGCAAAATTCAAAATGCAGAGAAAAAAAAATACTTAAATATAGTTAACACATTGTTTAACTCTTTCCCAAACAACTAATTTTGGACTGGTCCAAATTGAAAGAGTTTGCAGAAGACAATTTTAAATTTGATGAAAATGGCAGAAAGGTCTCAAAACGAGAAGAAAACACTATGGGAAAAGGAGAAATTTGCTCGTTACGAGCAATTTCTCCTTTTCCCACAGTGTTTTCAAAAGACTTGTACTGCAGACACGTGAAAACCAGGGCTAGTTTGGGAAAGGGATAAATGTGTATCATGGTGATATCAACAGCCTTTTCTCTGTGCCAAACTACAAAACCTTGCACTTGTCCAAATTGAAAGCATTTGCAGACAACAAATTCAATGTGGCTCAAATTAGGAATTGGTCTCTGAAAGGATAGAAAACATTGTGCATAAAGGAGAAAATGTTGGTTACTCCATTTTCTCCTTTCCCCACAATGTTTTCAAAAGCCTTTTTTGACCAAGGTACATGTAGTTAAACTGTGTCGAAAGGGGTTTTATTTTTTTGTTTTTAAATCTTGCAATTTAACAGGATGAGAGAACATTTACAGAGGAAGAGGAAGAAAGACTGGAGTCTACGCTAAACCTAGCTGGGCCAGAATTTGAACTGGTTCTAGAAACATTAGAGTTTTTTCTTCATCAGGTGAGTTCAGTCTATTTACTTCAGAACACCATCATTATTGTTATAGTATTTAGTCTGTTTTTTTGTTTATCTGGGTGTTGTTTTACACCACTTTCATTGGTATTTGTATCAACAGCTTGCGTACTTGCTCATGTCTTTCTTTGGTTTCACCACTTACAGGCAGGAGATCTGCAATGTGTTGACAAAGGAAATTCCCTTGTGACTAGCCCTACCATCATGGCTCAAAGTAGGATTAAAATAGATGCCTTAACTCTTTACCAGACGACAAAATTTTAGCCTTGTCCAAATTGAAAGCATTTGCAGACAACAATTCCAATGTGGCTCAAATGGTGCAGTTTTTCTTTGATAGGGTAGAAAACATTGTTGGAAAGGAGAAAATGCTGGTTACCAGCATTTTCTCCTTTTCCCACAATGTTTTCAAAAGGCCTCTTTCCCAGGATAGTTAAAAGGCATCATTATGTGGTAAAGGGATAAGCACTGATACATAAAGGACTCACTGCAGTCAGTTTGAGGTGCCATCAAACGTACTTAGTAGTGCATCATTTAGTGGGCATGCTATCAGTGTTATTGCCTTTTGTTCTTAACACATGCCAGAAAATCTAGATCCTTGATACATAAAAATACAGACACTATCATAGCTCAGTAGCCAGTGAAAAAGATTTGCAAGAGACAGGTTTGAAAAACAATTACGTAAAATTAGGGTTATTAACATGAACTTTAAGTTTTATACATTAGCATACGTGAAAACACTGTGCTAGAAAGAGAAATTTATACCTAGGAACAACATAATTCATTGTTTAGAAAGTGGTCTAATACAAGTTGAAAAAAAGTCTTTTGCAGGTTATGTTGACCACTTACAGAACAACATGTTTTATTGACCCTAAGGAGCAAGGCTCTTGAAAACCCTGTGGGACACACAATGTTTCCTGAAGTCTTTATCTATAACCAGTAACCAATGACAAAATTTTGGACTGGACCAAATGGAGAGCATTTGCAGAGGACAAGTTAAATGTAGCTTGGAAGATGTTTTCTGTCTTTGATAGGGTAGAAAACATTGTGCAAAAAGGAGAAAATGTTCATTAACCACATTTTCTCCTTATCCCACAATGTTTTCAAAAGCCTTCTCTTTCAGGGTCATTATATCTTTGGAATGTGTGGTAAAGAGTTAAGGTTATCGAAAAACAGGATTGTTTGGTAAAGGGTTAAAGAGAAAATAATGATGAAATTGGCAATCTTTTAGAATCATTTATATCTACCTTTAGGCTGCCTATCACACTGCAAAACCAGCAGTATTAGCACAGCAACTGTCTCAACTAGATATGAATGAAGAAAAGGTATGGTTTCATTTCTTCTGTTAGTGTAGCTGACCGTTTGGATGCTTTGAAAAAGCCTTGCTCAACCCTTCAAAACGACCAATCTTAGACCCTTTCAAATTCAAACATCTGCAGATGACGAATTCAAAAATTGATGGGAATGAGATAAAGTTCCCTGATGAGATCGAAAACATTGTGGGAAAAGGAGAAAATGCTGGTTACCAGCATTTTCTCCTTTTCCCACAATGTTTTCGAAAGACCTCTTCCACAGGATCATTAAAACCCAGGACTGTTTGGTAAAGGGTTAAATCTGTATCAGACAACATCTTTGGTATGTTTAAACTGTTAGCATTTGTAGAGGACAAAACAGATGTGGCTCAAATGATAGAAGTTGTCTTTGAAAAGTATAAAACATTGTGGGAAAAGGAGAAAATGCTGGTTATCAGCATTTTCTCCTTCTTCCACATGGTTTTCTAAAGTTTTTGTTCCTCAGGGTTGGGATGGGATTGTTTGGTAATGGCTTAATTGATTCAAGCTCTTGAATTGATTGATTGTATGGTGTTTAATGCCGTTTTCAGCATTATTATTTTAGTTATATCGCTGCAGCCAGTGCACCTATCTATGCTTGAGTTTCTCGTACCAGTGCTATGCAAATGCCTTTAATTTGGATGAGGCTGATATTTTGTAATGTGATAAAAAGTTAACCCTTTACCAAACAACAGAATTGTAGACTGGTCCAAACGCATTTGCAGATGACAAAGTAAATGTTGCACAAAACGCCTTCTTCCCCAGGGTTGTTAAACTAAAGGGTTAACCCTTTCCCAAACAAGCCCTGGTTTTCACATGTCTGCAGTACAAGTCTTTTGAAAACACTGTGGGAAAAGGAGAAATTGCTCGTAACGAGCAATTTCTCCTTTTCCCGCAGACTTTTCTACCCATTTTGAGAACTTCCTGCCATTTTCATCAAATTTAAAATTGTCGTCTGCAAACTCTTTCATTTTGGACCAGTCTAAAATTCATCGTTTGGGAAAGGGTTAATGTCATTTGTATCAGTTATTTGTACATTTAAACATAGCCTTTGAGCCCATTTTTTACCCTTTACCATGCGGCAAAATTTTAGATTTGCCATTATTGAATGATTTTTTTTATTTATTTGTATTGTACTTTAATGCTGTTTTAACAGCTTAGGTCATATCATGGTGGTCAGTGCACCAACACATGTTTCCTGGCTTTCTGACACCAGCACTGACACAACTTTCTTTCCAAGTCACTGACTACTATTCTCACATGCATCAGAGGTGAGAGGCAAAAAATTGCCACAAAGAAAGCTTGCCTTAGCCAGGTATCAAACCCTCAACCATGAGGTCTCAGATATGCTAACCACTGAGCTTTCCGGCCAGGCTAATATTGAATGAGTAACAGACAGCAATTCAAGTGTTTTTCAAAAGAGACTATTTGGCCTTGAATAGGTAGGGAACATTGTCGAAAAAGGAGAAAATGCTGGTTACCCAGGTTTCTCCTTTTCCTACAAGGTTTTCAAAAGCCCTCTTTCTCAGGATCTTTAAAACCCAGGGTTGTGTGGTAGAGGGTTAAACTAATTTAAGGAAAAGAAGATTGATAGCTTGCTAATCAAAGTTTTGTGACAAATGGAGAAAGTTCCTTTTGTAGAGCAACTTCTCAAATTTCTGTCAACAGGTGCTACATTAGAAAACTGTTTGAATTACATATACTTAACTCTTATTTTAGAGATTTTAGACTGGTTCAAATTGAGAGCATTTGCAGACGACAAATCAGATACGACTCAAAAACTGAAATTTGCCCTTGGAAGGGTAGAAAACATTGTGGGGAAAGGAGAAAATGCTGGTTACCAGCATTTTCTCCTTTCCCCACAATGTTTTCAAAAGCCTTATTCCTGAAAGTCGTTAAAACTCGTGATTGTATGGTAAAGAGTTAAATGTTATTCCAGGTAAAAACTATAGTTGAAGCATGGACAAATGCAGCGAGGGATGTTGTGCAAAAACTTAGACAACAAACACTACTTCCGAATCAGGTACATGTACTAGTATATGCTCAGATGATAGTCATCTTTGCTTCTGTAAAACTCCTGCCATGAAAAAGTTTGGGGTGGGGTTAGTGGCATACTGGAATCAGCTTTTCTGTCTTTCTGTCTCATTGTCCATAGAGCCAATTTTGTGTTCTCTTTTCCAACAGTTTACAGCCAATTCCTTGAAATTATCGTGGAAGACTTGTTACCATGCAAATTTGTGTGCCTGCAATTTTCAGCATGGTTTTTGACTATTGCTGCAGTCAGAGCCTTTTGATTTTTTTTCCCTGATCCAGTGACCTAGCAACCAGTGGGGTTGACTCATTGGCAGTTCAAAATTTTTAAAAGAATCAAGTTTTAACTCTTTACCAAAAGACAAAATTTAGACTGTTCCAAATCAAAAGCATTTACAGACAACAAATTAAATGTGCCTCAAAACAGTAATTTGCCTCTTGAAGGGTAGAAAATGATGGGAAGGAGAAATAATTTGTTTCCTCCTTTCTCCTTTCCCCACAAAGTTTTCGAAGGCATTTTTCCTCCAGGACTGTAGTAACATTCTCAAATCCTGAGCTGACACTACATTTCAGACTCAATTAAGCAACATGAATGGACTTATGTCAATTATCAGACTTTAGTCCATTATTTTGCTGAATTGAGTAGAAGTGTTGTGTCAACATAGGCCTTGAAAATGTTACGCAAGTCTCTTGATGCAAGTGAAATGGGTCTGGCAACTTAGTTGAAAAATAATTCTATTGGTGGATTTGAGTAATATAAGTGGCTTAAGTTTTTTGGTGAAACCGGGCCCTGGGCTTTAAGGGCTAACTGGATATAGTTCACTTTTGCTCCACATCTGTCTGTATTAATGAAATGTAAAATATTGGTAACCAGCATGATTATGGTTTGATAGATAACAGTTGAAGAAATCATGCCAAAGGGAGAAATGCTTCATTTCGAGCAATATCTCCTTTTGCCATGCTTTTGAATGTCAGTTGCTTCAAGACAGTTATAAGTGTCTGCAGATTTAAATGGGCCATGCTCTGAAAAAAAGGGTCTTAATGCATCTGCAAAAAGTATCGACCCAGGTCAGGCTGTGCAGTCCATGCAGGCTGACCTGTGCTGAAACTTTTTGCTTTGGTAAATTTTCTGCAGGTAGAAGGACCTGTGCACCTCATGATTCAGTCGGTTGTTAGACAAAGTTGATTTTATGGATCCATAGTCATATGATGACTTGCTTGGTATCACAGATCATGGGGATGCATTAAGCCCCCTTTTACCAGAGCATGGCTCAAATATATTAATACATGTTCTCAAAAAGTTAATTTGAATTTGTCCATCATTATTTACCAGCTGGAAGGAGTCAATTGGAGATTAAATCTGCAGATGGCCCAGTCTAATAAAATAAAGATGAAACTACCAAATGCCATGTTGGAGTTCAAAGTGAAAAATGATAGCACTACAGACACGGATAAAATTCGTGTTGAATTCACTCACGATGAACTTTATGAATTTTACAATAAGGTATGGGACACAATATTCTTAACCCTTATCCTACTGAATAAATGAAACTTTTAACCCTTTATCACACAATCCCGACTTTTAACGACCCTCTGGAAGAAGCCATTAGAAAACAATGAGGGAAAAGGAGAAAATGCTGGTAACCAGCATTTCCTCCTTTTCCCACAATGTCTTCTATCCTATCAGAGAGCTTAAGCTCATTTCTACCAATTCTGAATTTGTCGTCTCCTGCTGTTTTGAATTGAAAGAGTCTAAAATTTGTTGTTTTGGGAAGGGGTTAAGCCAATAGAAAAAAATTGCGAGTTCTGCTATTTCAAACTTAAATCTTGGAGAAAAATATCTCCTTATCGGACTGTGTAGATCCAAGATCAGACTGCACATTCTGTGCAGTCTGATCTTGATCAACACTGTCTGCAAAAGATGAGTGAGTTGTGCTTAGCAGCCTAAGGGTTAACATTATGTTGTGTTGAAATAGTTTAATTTTTGTTTATCTCTTTACCAAACAACCCAATCAAAGGCTTTTGAAAGCATTGATGTAAAAGGACAAAATGCTTGAAGCCAGCATTTCCTTCTTTTTCCATAGTGTTTTTTTACCTTATTCATATTTTATCCTCATTTGATTTGGATTGGTTTAAAATTTTGTTGTCTGGTAAAGATCTAACCCTTAGGCTGCTAAGCGCAACTCAAGGACCTTTTTCGGACAGTGTAGATGAAGATCAGGCCACACAGAACATGTCTGATAAGGATATACTTTTTTCATTAAAGAAAAAAAAATCCTTTGAAATAGCAATATTTTGGTTTTTAACTATTGACTTGAAAGTTCCAATTAACTTATTTAGCAGGATAAGGGTTGAAATGCACTAGAAGAAAAGTAGAGTAGTTTTAAATCAATAGTAAAGGAAGTAATTGCAACTTCGATATAGTCCTATAGATTGCAGTTCAAGAGAAATCTACAAAACACATTTTTGTACATAAAACTATCCCGATCCTTGGAGCCCTTAGCATGACTTAACTCCTTACCAAACAACAAAATTTTAGACTGGTTGAAATTGAAACCATTTGCAGACAGAAAAATAAGTGTGACTTTAAAATTGAAATTTGCTTTGGAAAGGGTAGAAAACATTGTGGGAAAAGGAGAAAATGCTGGTTACCATGTTTTCCAAAGGCTCCTTTCTCAGGATTGTTTAAAGTCGGGATCGTGTGGTAAAGGGTTAAGTAGTTTATGTAGAGCAAGATGCATTTAGTGGATCAAGATCAGACTGACCCAAACATTCAATGTGACCTTGGATCTCTGTGCTTTCTGATATTTTTGTTAATATATGCTCTAATCACCATTGTAATAGCAATGTTGTGGTTTGTTTTTCTGATTGATTAACTCTTTACCAAACTACAAAATTTCGGACTGGTCCAAATTGAAAGCATTTGCAGACGACAAAATAAATGTGATTGCAAAACTGAAATTTGTTTTGGGAAGGGTAGAAAACATCGTGGGAAAAGGAGAAAATGCTGGTTACCAGCATTTTCTCCTTTTCCCACAATGTTTTCAAAAGGCTTCTTTCACAGGGTCATTGTAAGTCGGGATTGTGTGGTAAAGAGTTAAAGTCCATTTCATTATCCAGTATTTAGCTTATTCGGGGTTAACCTAGTTTTGGTTGAGGATATCAAAGTGTCCTTGAAAGTGACATTATTGTCTGGTCTAGTATCACATAGAATCTAGGAATTATGTTCGAGTTTGACATTATTTTATTTTTGACATTATTTTATATCTCCTTCTTTTTCAGTTAGAGACAATTCAAAAACAGATAGACAACTTGAGCTGAGAGGATCCTAGATGATAAGTTTTTTAAGTTGAAAAAGAGAAAATAGCAACAAATACTAGTTGTACTTCACATAAAAACTTTGGTACAGAGCATAGTAAAACAGGCTTTTTATATTTTGATAATGCCAGGTTAGACCTGGATGAATTTTAACATCAGACTCATATTGCTTTTTTCTCACCAAATTTCAAGGCTAGGACTGAGTGCTTTTGCAGACAGTTTGATCAAATGGGCAGTCATATTAGAGACATACACCATCTAATACTTTTTAAACATTTTGGCGCCTGCCAGTCTACCCTTAGAATTCAAACACAACTAGTGTCATCTTTCTGAACAGTTTAAATCAAGTTCAGTCTGCACAGAACAAGCAGTTTGATCTTGAATGCACTGTCTGGTTTTTATTTCTACAGATATTTTGTCCTGAAGTCTTGGGGAAAAAATGTGATCAAAGTGTATTTATCATCCGTTTTTGGCAATCCAAGGGGTTAGTTTGTAACATGCTGTTGCTTTTTTTCCCAACTATCTTTTTCCTTAGCCTTAAAAGTTGATATTTTCCTTTCCTAGCCAAAGTTTTTTTTTTTTTTTTTTTAATGAATGAGCCATGCTCTGTGAAAAGGGGGCTTAATGCATCCGTGAAAAGTATCGACACAGGTCAGCTTGGGCAGTCCACGCAGGCTGACCTGGGCCATTACTTTTCGCTATTGGTCAATTTTCTGTACGTCCAAAGATGAGTCTACCTCATGTCCAAGTTGGCTGTCAATAAAGTAGGTGTTATGGATCAATAATTATGTGATGGCTTGAGCGGTATCATACATCACAGAGATGCATTAAGTCCCCTTTGTCAGAGCATGGCACAAATACATTTTTTGTAGCCCCCGCCCCCTTTCAAAAAAATTGCAATTACAGTTATGGGTTAAATCTGTATTTGGATGCCAGATTGAACCCTTAAGCTGCTAAGTAATTGAAACAAAACTTTCAAGCTGATTATAAAAACCCAATTTTTGCCATTTCATAGTTATCTTCAGGGAAAAATATCTCCATATCGAACAGTGTGGATCCAAGATCAGACTGCATAATCTGTGCAGTCTAATCTTGATCAACACTGACTGCAAAAGGTCAGTTAATCACACTTAGCACCTGAAGGGTTAACTTACTTGAATTATTTGTAAAGAAACAAAAACCATTGACTGTCAGAATGAAATGGAACATGATTTATACGATTGTTACCACTGGAATGTGCAATAAATTTATTTTTGTGTATTTGCTCTTAGTATTTTGTCACTTCTTCCGCTAGAAACGTCTCATTAACCAAACAATGCTGGTTTCTCCTTTTCCCACAATCTTTACTACCATATCAAAGGACTTTGACTCATTTGTACCGATGAGGAAATTTGTTGTCTGCAAATGTTATGAATTTGGAAGAGTCTACAATTTGTCGCTTGGGAAACTTTTGAATTAGGAATATGTTGTGGTATTCTTGTACTCAGGTGGCTTGCAAGCTTGCAGGGCCTATTTAACCCTTTACCACACAATCCCGACTTTTAATGATCCTGAAAGAGGATTTTGAAAACATTGTGGGAAAAGGAGAAAATGCTGGTAACCAGCATTTTCTCCTTTTCCCACAATATTTTCTTCTCTTTCAAACACAAATACCGTCATCTGAGCCACATTTATTTTCTCGTCTGCATATGCTTTCAGTTTGGACCAGTCTGGAATTTGTTGTTTGGTAAAGAGTCAATACAGCTGGCATTTGTGATGTGTTTGCTTACTTATCTTGGGTTTCATCCCTGCACTGGACAGCTGACTTTAGACTCATCAAATTGAAAACATCTAGATGACAAATTAAATGTGACTCAAATATTTAGATTTTTCTCAGGTAAGGTAGGAAGCATTGTGAGGAAAGGAGAAAATGCTGGTTACCAGCATTTTCTCCTTTTCCCACAATGTTTTTGCAAGTCTTCTTCATTCAAGTCATTAAAACACTGGATTGTTTGGTAAAGATTTAAAGGGCTATTATCTCTACATTAACCCTTTCCCAAACAAGCCCTGGTTTTCACGTGTCTGCAGTACAAGTCTTTTGAAAACACTGTGGGAAAAGGAGAAATTGCTCGTAACGAGCAATTTCTCCTTTACCCACAGTGTTTTCTACCCTTTTTGATAACTTTCTGCCATTTTCATCAAATTTAAAATTGTCATCTGCAAACTCTTTCAATTTGGACCAGTCTAAAATTTTGTTGTTTGGTAAAGGGTTAAGATAAATGTAACAGACCCTTCAATAATCTGCTCTTGGTGGGGATCAAACCCACCTCATGGTCAGACAGCACTCTACCATGACACCACAAGATTATAGCAAGGTTATACAAGCTCCAACTTATGCCACTTCAATCTTTCTAAATTAACCTTTTACCAGACAACAAAATTTTAGCCTTGTCAAAATTGAAAGCATTTGCAGACAATTTCTTTGTGGCTCAAATAGTGCTGGCACAGGTTTCATTAGAAACTCCTTCTCTTTGAAAGGGTAGAAAACATTGTGGGAAAAGAAGAAAATGCTGGTTACCAGCATTTTCTCCTTTTCCCACAGTGTTTTCAAAGGGCTTCTTTTCCAGGATTGTTAAAAGGCGGCACTGTGCTGTAAAGGGTTAAATATAGTAACACTGTGCCAGACTGTAATAGCTCTGATAAACCAGTGGTGCTAATAACCTCCCAGGGCTGGGATCAAACCTAGGACTTCCAGGTCCACAGACGAATGCTCTACCACATTGCTACAAAAGCTACCTCTATAGCAAGGCAGAAGTAGTGTTCCTTTATACAAACACATGCTACATACACCAAAATGTATCTGTGTTATTGACCAGTATACTTGAATTACCTACTCCCCCATGACATGAAGATTCACCCAGGAATCTCTTCACTTCAATCACTGTTACTCTGCTTTTCAACTCTTTGGGTTGTCCCACAGTAGGGGCTAATATAACAGCTCTGATAAATAAACTCAAATCTAGATGAAAGCTCTACCATGTCCCTACAAAAGCTAGCTCTACAGCAAGGCAGTGTTAAGTGTCCCCATATACATGCTGCAGTATACTAAATGACAACAAAATACATGTATTAGACTAGACAGGATTTGTCTTCAAAAGTGCAGAAAGCATAGTAGGTAAAGGAGTGGTGGAAAAATAAAGTAAAAAAAATGTTTTCACATTTTTATTTATCATTAATTTATCTTCACAATTTATACGTTCAATGTGATTTAACACTTTACCACACAATCCTGAGTTTTTACGACCCTGACAGAGAAGGCAATTGAAAACATTGTTGGGAAAGGAGAAAATGCTGGTAACCTGCATTTTCTCTTTTTCCCTGAATGTTTTCTATTCAGTTATTGAAGACCGAGATCATCATTGGAGTTTAACCCCATTTTAATAGCTTAGGTCATATCATGGCTGTCATCACATATAAGCATGAGCTTCCTGGCTTTCTCATACTATTACTAACACAACTTTCTTTCCAAACCACTGACTACTTTTCTCATATGCATTAGAGGTGAGAGATGCTTTCCAATGCCAATCTTCAAGCAAAACAGGTTCAACTGAAATACTTATAGGCCTGGAGAAAAGTCTGATCCATTTAGTTGGCAGCAAAAGAGTTAATTCAGTAACCTTTTGGTCTGTTTTTCTGTAACCCATTACCACACAATCCCAAGCTTTATGACTTGAAAACATTGTAGGAAAAGGAGAAAATGCTGTTTATCAGCACATTCCCCTTCTCCCACAATGTTTCCGACTCTTTCAAAGGCACATTCCACTATTAAATTTTGTCTGTAAATTCTTCATTTTGAATATGTCTCAAATTTTGTCATGTAGTAAGGTGTTGATATGATCTATAAGCCTAGCTACACAGCTTTCATTCATCAGTATCATCATCAAACTTAATGGACCTAGAATTTCTACTATCAATGTGATATATAAAGCCTTTCTCCACACCTCTATCTACAGCTTCTTGAAAAGCTTTCTGATGCTTTTGCTTCATTTCTGACACTTTATTATTATCTTCAATTTCGTCCATTTCATCTGCTCTTATAAGACTAAGTTTAACTAGCCTCTTCTGAAAAGCATTCAGGGTTGAAATTTTCTCAGGCCTATGGCCAAGTAGGGTGTAAATAACTTCATCACTGGTAGTGTCAGTAACTTCTATTTCCACCTTACTTTCTGTATAATCTTTATCCTTTTGTTCCTCTAATTTTGATTTTTCTTTTGTAGCTTTTTCATTTTCCTTCCTCATCTTCTTTTTCTTCTTTTTAGGATGTCCATCGATCGAGTTGTTGACTCCAGTGTCTTTCTCATTTTCCTTCTTGTTTTCATCTGTGTTTCTGTCAGAGCTTTCTGCAAATTCTAAAACTGATTTCACCAGTTTCTTGTTTTTCTTCAATGACTTTTCCTTTTTTTTCATTGACATTTCCTTTTTCTTTTTTAACAGTTCATTTCCAATAGCTTCATCGTTACAGCCTGTCATTTCTGTTGTTTCTTCAGTGTTCTCCTCTGATTTCAAAACTGCATTTTCTCTTTTTATCTTTTTCTTTTTCTGTCTCTGCTTTGATCTTTTTATTGAATGCTTTGATCTTAATCTTTGTGCCTCTTCCTGTATATTATTTTGCACATCATTGTTTATCTCTTCTGTTATCAAACTTTCATCTGTACTGCCAGGGGTTTCATTAGAATCTCCTTCTCTTCTTTTTTTCTGCTTTTTGAGTTTTGGCTGTTCCTCATTTCCTTCTGAATCCAGCTCAATATTCCTCTTCATTTGGTCTTTTGTCTCCATATTATATCAATCTGTGCAGATAAAACAACTGAAATTAGTGGAAATTCACTTTACCACACAAGAAAATTTTAGACTCTTCCAAATTCAAAGCTGCTCCAGATGAAAAAAAAAAAAAAAAAATGGTGGCTAAAATGAGAGAAATGTCTCTGAAAAGGAAGAAAACATTGTGGGAAAAGGAGAAAATGCTGGTTACCAGCATTTTCTCCTTTTCCCACAATGTTTTCAAAAGGCTTCTTCCTTAGGGTCATTACAACACGGGACTGTATGGTAAAGGGTTAATTCATCACAAAAAATCCCTGTCTCATTGTCCCTAACTCATTATGTCCTGGGTCATTAAGGATCTTCAAAATCAATTACAGGTTTAACCCTTTATCACACAATCCAGAGTTTTAACGACTCTGGGGAAGAAGACTTTTGAAAAGATTGTGGGAAAGAAAAAAATTTTGGTAAGCAGTATTTTCCTTTTTTCCCACAATAGAATGACAAATTTCATGTTTGAGCAACATTTGTCATCTGCAAATGCTTTTAATTTGGACAAGGCTAAAATTTTGTTGTTTGGTAAAAGAGTTAAAGTATATATGCCATTTTCTCCTATCTTCATGAACCTAACCAGTACTTTCATGCTGTCAAAGACACAACATGATATCAATCGACAGGGAAGAGTCAGAATTCATTTTTGGACAAGGAAAAGTACATTTAACATGTTTTCCACAATGATCTTGTCTTAGAAATTACATTTTATCGATGTCACAACTGAGAACTTGGGAATCATTTAAAAAAAATCATTCCAGAAGTCAAATGACATCACACACACGGTATTCCCAAAGGTCATTAATATATTTATCATAGATACATTTTCTGTCTTGTATCTCATGTTCAGGGTACTAACAGTAAATAAAATCCTGTGACTATGATTCTTTCTCAGTAGTAGACAAACAGTAACTTAAATATTCTGGAAGAAAGCTTTTGTTTTAGATATAATGTGCCTTTTTTTTTTAGCCCCATTTCTTTGAGGTGCAGAGCTTCTCCAGAATGTTTACCTCTGTTAATGTTTGAAAGGTAGGACAAAAACAGTGTGCAACAAAATATCACTAGCAAACATAGTTTCATGATGAGAATTCATGGAGTAATGTGAATCGACTAAACATGTAAAAATTTGTGGCAAACAGAAAAATTACTCCCGTTTCTATGGTGCTTTTTCAGTAGTACGCAGCAACATGGAAAACAAGGTTGTCTGACAATCATACATGTACACAATTCACCAACAAATTACATTGAAAATAAACCAAATCACATGACAGTCTTTTGAAATATGCATGCAATAAATAGAAACAGACATACTTTTAACTAATCGATACGCCCTCAGTCAAAAAATCTTGAAGTCTAGGTGTAAAAAAAGATCTATCCAAAAACCACAATTGGTTGTCGGCTGTAACTCGCTTATCAAAATGGACGACCCGGAAATTAGCTGATGACGGTTTGCAGAGTGGAAAACTCTTCTATTACACCTCAGCTTGAAGATTTTTTGACTGTGGAACTATCGGTGTGTGACAAGTATGTTTCTAATTATTGCATGCATATTTAAAAGGATTGGCATGTGATTTGGTGCATTTTCAATGTAATTTACTGATGAATTGTGTACATGTATCTCAGCAACCTGCCCATTCATAAAGATTTAAGTCATCTCAACATAATTGTGCTCATGCATGTGTGCAGTTTTTAAAGAAAAATATATGTATCATTGATAAAATGCATATGTATAGGATTTTTATATATTTTGTCATAGTTTTGTCATATACATTGACTGAACCCAGGCAGTTCCTTGTTTGGAGTTGTATACCTTTCTAATTATAGAAGCACATTTCATTTTTTTTTTTTCAATTATGCTACCATTGTAATGTAACCTGATATGCATAGCATAGCCTCAACGCAATGTATATTCTCATCATACATGTATATCAGTCCTCAACAAAACATGGAACCATGCAGTTATATTTTAATCCATCAGTGCTAACCCCTTCACTCTATGCCTCTCACATGAGTGATTGACAGTAGCAGTTATAAGGACAAAACAACACAACCATCAAGTAAACAAGAGATACAGGTACTTGGCACACTTTACATAGTATTAAAATACATTTTTCTGCCAGTGACATCTTGTAAAGAAACAAATGGACTGACTATACAATAATAAACCTTCACAATACTTTTCATACATTTAAAATTGTTATGATTTAAATTTAAATGCATTTAACATCTGTACTATTTACTTTTAGCACCCACTGGCATTCAGCTAACCAATGAAATGCCAGCCTCATAAAAACCTTGATTTTTGACACTGAGTGACGAACTGCACAACAGACAAAGTCTGTGAAAGAAATTAGTGACAAGATTGTGAGATAGGGTAATTCAAGATAACATGCTGTCAACGGTGAAGAAAGAACAAACAAAATACATATGGATATGCAATTTTGAGTAGCTTGCCGGATACGAGTTATTGTAAATTCCGTCTGAAGGTTCCTCCGATGTTATTTTTCGATTGTTTCTCCTCTCAGAAACAATAAAAAAATAACATCGGAGCGAACCTTCAGACTGACTACAAGTACGATTTCGACTTTTCGTCTAGTTCATTTCATGCTGCTGTTAGGAATCGAAGTGAAAGAAAACAAATTTTGCTCACTTTAGTTTTTATTCTTCAGAAAATTAAGTGGAAACTCACAGACAAACGCCTAGTAAATAAAACCGTGTGCTTCTCTGACCATGACAGGAAATTACTTACAGTTCGTTCCGTAACAAAACTCACACAACTGGTCGGTTTGACAGATGCACGTGGTGTCCACTTAGAGATCGTTCAAGGGAGATAACTCACAGATGTTGGGGATTTCGTCCAACCACCAAAGTTCGTCTAACGGATAAGAGTGCGAACGCACAGAGAGGTCGTATTCACCTTTTACCACACAATTCCCCCTTTTAGCGACCATGAGAAAGGAACTTTGAGAAAACATTGTGGGAAAAGAGAAAATGCTGGTAGCCAGCAATTTTTGTATCCTTCCCAAAACGAATTTCAATTTTAAAGTCCCATTTACTTTGCCGTCTGCAAATGCTTAAATTTCAACAAGTCTAATTGTCATTTGGTAAAGAGATTAAGGTCTTCCTATATATACGGCTTGATATTGCTATTTCTGTTTAAATTAACTCTTTCATGTTTCTTCACACATTTGCACGTTTTTTTTTTTTTTTTTTCAACTAAATGGATTATAATTTACTGATATTGAACATTGCACATTTCATGTGTTTTATGTACAGAGGATAATTTTCTTGTGCAATAAATCAGAGTGAAAAATAAATATAGACCTACACTTATCAGTAACAGAATCATTTTGCCAGTGTTACACTCAAGTACTGCTTTTTTATCATGTCTTGCGTCAAAATAGTTCTCAATCATATGCGACATTTTGGTTAACTTAGATTAAATGCGTTGCGTGAAATATTGTAACTGAAATAGTGTTGTAAAAGGTCCAAGTATTCCAACCATTTTTCCATTTTCAAACAATAATAAAGTTCTTGTGTTCTGTTTGACTCTTTACCACACAATCCCAACTTTTAACGACCCTGAGAAAGAAGAATTTTGAAAACATTGTGGGAAAAGGAGAAAATGCTGTTAACCAGCATTTTCTGTTTTTACCTCAATGTTTTCTATCCTATCCAATACATAAACCACCATTTAAGCTATACTTACTTTTTCGACTGCAAATGCTTTCAATTTGTTCCAGTCTAAAATTTTGTCGTTTAGTAAAAGGTTAATGCCAAATACATTTACTCAACCTTTTGCGACGGCTGAAAACGATACTATGAAATTCAGACAGATTTTTAACTTAACTCTTTACCAAACGACAAAATTTTAGACCATTCCAAATTGAAAGCTTCAGCAGACAAAGAAAATGAATGTTACTCAAAAATTGAAATTGTTTTGGGAAGAGTAGAAAACATTGTGGGAAAAGGAGAAAATGCTGGTTACCAGCATTTTTCTTTTTCCCCTAACCCTTTACCAAACATTCCGACAATATTACTCAAAAATTGAAATTTGTTTTGAGAAGAGTAGAAAACATTGTGGGAAAAGGAGGAAATGCTGATTACCAGCACTTTTCCTTTTCTCCTAACCCTTTACCAAACTTTCCGTCTTTCAACGACAGTGAGAAAAAAACCCTTTGAAAACATTGTGGGAAATGGAGAAAATGCTGGTAACCAGCATTTTCTCCTTTTCACACAATGTTTTCTACCCTTCCTAAAACAAATTTCAATGTTTCAGTTACATTTATTTCATTGTCTGCAAATGCTTTCAATTTTGACATGTCTGAAATTTTGTCATTTGGTGAAGAGTTAATGTTTTCAAAAGCCATCTACCTCAGGGTATTTTAATCTCTTTGGGAAATTGTTCAGGATTATTTTAGACTAACTGTAGGCCAATCAGAAACTAATAGTTCAAATCACATGGGCAAACATTTGAAGCACACACACACACAAAAACTCCTTCTCTAATGATATGGAAATATACTGTTGGGAAAGAGGCAAATATTTGGTCCTGTTCCAACAATTCCTAAAAACTGTCTGTAAAGGGCTATAGGAAGTCATGTTTGCAAGATGATTTAACCCATTACCACACAATCCCAACTATTAACAAACCTGAAGAAGAAGCCTTTTGAAAACTTTGTGGGAAAAGGAGAAAATGCTGGTAACCAGCATTTTCTCCTTTTCCGACAATGTTTTCTGACCAGTCAATGACAAATTTCCTCATTTGAGCCATTTGACGCGTTGTCTGCAATTTCTATCAATTTGGATAATCTACATTTTTCTCATGTGGTAAAGAGTTAAGCAAAGCAGATTTTTTTATCAGCACTTGTTTTGTTCTCGACTCCATGCGCATAGATTTAGATGAGTTTGTATGGTGTTCAATTAACCATTTCCCAAACAACAAATTTCAGACTGTTTCAAATTCCGATGATCTACAGACAACCAATTCAAAATTGTTTAAAATGAACTCAAGCTCTCTGATAAGGATGAAGACATTGTGGGAAAAGAAGAAAATGCTGGATACCAGCATTTCTCTTTTCACAGCATTTTTTCGAAAGCCCTCTTTCCAAGGGTCGTGAAAACCCGGGATGGTTTAGTAAAGGGTTAACACTGTTTTCTTTTCAACATAATTTCAGTTATATAGCGACAGCAAGTGTACCTATCTCTGCCACCTGGATTTTTTTTTTTTACCACTACTTTGCGCAACATTCTTCCAAGCCAATGGCTGCTTTCCCATATAGCCACTGTTGAAACAATGATCAGCAGTGAGAGATGAATCCTGTTGCAATGACTATCATAAATCTTTGGAAAGAAATTTGCAAAACTGTGGATTTAAACCTGCAACCCCCTGGTTTCAAGTCCTGTGTGCTACAGACTATGCTACTAGGCTCGGCCCATGTGCATATAATGAAGACATTTTTGTTTTGTAAGTACAAACCATGTGTTGAAAAACTTATGGCAAAAGGGGAACTTGCTTGTCCAGACGAAGTAACTTGCTGTGGTGTTGTAAACATCAGTAGGGTAAAACTGATTCTTGAAGCAAGATTTTTTTTATGCAGAATAACTCTTTGCCAAACAACAAAATTTTAGACAGGTTGAAAATGAAAGCATTTACAGACAAAAAAATATGTGCGACTTTAAAATTGAAATTTGTTTTGGGAAGTGAAAGCATTTGCAGACGAAAAAATAAGTGCGACTTTGAAATTGAAATTTGTTTTGGGAAGGGTAGAAAACATTGTGGGAAAAGGAGAAAATGCTGGTTACCAGCATTTTCTCCTTTTCCCACCATGTTTTCCAAAGGCTCCTTTCTCAGGGTTGTTAAAAGTCAGGATCATGTGGTAAAGGGCTAATTGGCCAATTCAATGTACATGTATTACCAACCTTGTCATCTCTAATAAATGACCAAAACTCTAACTAAATATATCATCTTTAATATAATAATTACATTTACAAGTTGAAATTTTAACTTTAACAGTAAGCAAAATTTTCAAGTTGAGCATTGTTTTAGGATACTTTCAACTGTAATTCAGTCATTATGGTGACAGCTCAATCAATCCTCAAGTATTTCCTGGGTTTCACTAGACTGCATTTGTAGTGTAATTCTCAGTTAATTTCTGAATTACAAAGTGACAAAGTTTCAAAGTGGCTTGACCATTTGGTTTGGCCAATCAGTAATTGTGTTACTTTGAAATTTAGAAAATTTCTAAGGCTTAGACTTGAACATGTATTTTAGAACAGTTGGTGAATACATGCCCAGTTCTGTATATCACAAATCGGGATAAAAAACCCAGTTTTAAATGGGATAAACAGTTTTTTAACTCTTCCCAAGCCAGATACATAAAACTGACCTTTTAACAGCTTAAAATACAATCCACGAGGACCAAGAAAGATATTTATCTTATAGGTTTGACTAAACAAGTGGGAGATATAGGCTGGAGATCAGACTGCACATTATGTTAAGTCTGATGTTGATCTCTGTCACCCATGGCCTGGAAAGGGTAACAGAGAGAGGATAATTTGTTACAAATGCATCACACAATTCAGACTGCCTATTACAACTCACATAGATCTGGCAGTGTAGACCAATATCAGACTTGTCACTGCATAAAACATGAAGTCTGATCATGAATCTACACTATCTATTTCTCACTCAGCAAAATGTTCATTTTATTTCTTTGGCATGTAAGAGTCAACGCTTTACAAAACAACAAAATTTTAGACTGGTCCAAATGGAAAGCATTTGTAGGCCACAGATGAAATTATTACTGCTCAGATTGTGGCATTTGTCTGCCATAGGTTAGAAAACATTTTGGAAAAAAGAGAAAATGCTGCTTACCAGCATTTTCTCCCTTTTCCACAATGTTTTCAAAAGTCTTCTTCTTTAGAATCATTAAACTTAGGATTGTGTGGTAAAGGGTTGAATATAATGAAAATCGTGAAGCCCTAATTATAAATAGACAAATTAACTCATTTTGAACAATGCATCTTCTTGTTTTCAAAACCTTTTAACCCTTAAGCTGCTAAGCGTGACTCAATGTTTTTTTGAAAACAATGTAGATCAAGATCAGACTGCACTGTACGTGCAGTCAGATCTTGGAACTACATGGCCCCATACAGTAAATTTATTTCCAACAGCAAGAACTGTGTAATCACAATATTTCAGTATATACCAATGGCTGGACATTTTTATTCTGTTTATTCAGCAGTATTACCCTTGACCATATAATCCCAACTTTTAACAACCCCGAGAAAGAAGACTTTGAAAACATTGTAGACACAGGAGAAAATGCAGGTTACCAGCATTTTCTCCTTTTCCGACAATGTTTTCTACCCATCCCAAATAAAACATCAATTTTTGAGTCACATTTATTATGTCGTCTGCAACTGCTTTCAATTTGGACAAGTCTACATTTTTGTCGTTTGGTAAAGAGTTAAGTGTCAGTCCTTAAACTCTTTACTGTATGGCAAGATATCAGATTTGCTCAAATTGGAAGCATTTGCAGATGACAAATGAAAGGTCTCTCAAAGAATGGAATTTTTCCTAAAAAGGATAGAATACATTGTGGGAAAAGGAGAAAATGCTTGTTACCAGCATTTTCTCCTTTTCTCACAATGGTTTCACAAGCTTTCCTGTTCAAGGTCACTAAAACCTTGGATTAACCCTTATCACACAATGCTGCCTTAACATCCCTGCAAATGAAGCCTTTTGAAAACATTGTGGGAAAAGGAGAAAATGCTGGTAATCAGCATTTTCTCTTTTTCCCACAATGTTTTCTACCCCATCAAAGAAAAATTGCACCATTTCAGCACCAGTGAAATTGTCGTCTGCAAATGCTTTCAATTTGGACAAGGCTAAATTTTAGTCGTCTGGTAAAGGATTAAAGGTTATAGGTCCAAACTCTCTAATAGCTGGTCTTCACTCAGTTCATCGTCAAACTCATCTACAGCCACAGCTTTTGCAGTGATTATTTCAGTTTCAAAATTGTTTTTATTTTCAATATTTTCTTTATCATCTAAATCTTTGTCTTTATTACCCTGACTTTGTAAAGTCTCACTGAAGCTTTTCTTTTCTATACGTACATCTTGCTTTCCGTTATCATTACTAGAAACAGGTTTTAAAACAATGTTTTCAGAGTTTTGTTTTGGAATGACTTCTGACAGATCTTTAGAATTAGGCACGCTGTCATTAACATCCTCAGAGCCATCATTAAAATCATGAGACCTCGATACTGTATCAGAATCTTGCTGTTTGTCTTCTGTCTGATTATTGCTTTCTTTTGTGTGATTTTTCTGTAAACTTTGTTCATCAGTGGCTTGTTTCTGTAAATTATGTCCATTTTCATGTTTATAAGCATCAGTCTGAGAAAACTGCCTATGAGAATCTTCTTGCTTCTTCTGTAAATGAATGTTCTGACTGGGTCCCTGCTCAATAACTTCAGACAGCTGGTTCTCAGTGTCCACCACTTGACTTTGTGAGGATACCTCATCATTAGCATGTCTCAGTGACATATCTTCATTTTCATATTTAGAACTAGCAGTCTGAGAACACCACCTTTGTGCATAATCTTGTTTCTGCTCTATCTGAATGTTCTGACTGGGTCCCTGATCAATAACTTCAGACTGCTGGCTCTCTGCTTTATCGATTTGACTTTGTGAGGGAACTTGGGACATATCCTGCACAGCTTGTTGAATTGGTGTAGCTATGAAAATTTCACTGGAACTGGGTTCAGGCCTTTTTAAAGCTGTAAGATAAAATCCTGAAATACTTCAGTAAAAAACAATACTAGAACTGACATGAAAAATACTTAACCTTTTACCAGATGACAAAATTTTGTATTTGTCCAAATTTAAAGCATTTGCAGACATTATATTTGTGCCTTGAAAGATGCAATTTGTCACTGAGGGGGTAGAAACATTGTTGGAAAAGGAGAAAATGCTGATTACCAGCATTTTCTCCTTTTCCACCATGTTTTCAAAAATCTTCTTTCTCAGGATTGTAAAAACATCAGATTTTTTTGATAATGGGTTAATTTCCCAAAAAGGGCTTGGTGCTTGCATAGCAAAGCCAGATGTTTAAGCCTTACATCAAAATGCACATGAAGAGGGAGATAATTATCAACTGTACCAAACAACAAAATTTTCAATTTGACCAATTGCAAGAATTTGCACATGACAAATAAAATGTGGTTTAAAAGACGGAATATGTCTAAGAAGGGGTAGAAAACATTGTAGGAACAGGAAGAAATGCTGATTACCAGCATTTTCTTCCTTTTTACTCGATGTTTTCAACGGCTTGGCTCCCCAGCGTTGTTAAAACATACGATTGTTTAGAAAAGGGTTAAACACTTAAAAGCAGCCATGTGGAAATGGCATCTTGCATGTATACATGTGTAAGTAACTTTTGATTAATACATATAGTTGCACCAAGTTAAAAACCGAAAGGAGGTTGACGGACGGGTTCACAACACTGGTAAGCCTATTAGCATGCCACAGACTGACAGACAGACTATACCCTTGAGAACAATCAATCTGCAAGGGCCTGAGGTATAAAAATGTTAATTTCATTCTTTTCCTTTAGTTGCTACACCTACTTATATTAAAATAATGGAAGTTCAACTTAAATTTGAAATGAGCCATGCTCTATGAAAAGGTGGTTTAATACATCTGCAAAAAGTTTTGACCCATGTCAGCCTGCCTAATCTGGGCAGGCTGACATGGGTCTAACCTTTTTGCTTTTGGTAAATTTTCTGTATGTGAAAGGACCGGTTTACCTAAGGATGATGTCGGTTTTAGACTTGATCGATTTTACAGATCCATGATTATGCAACAACTTGCTTGGTATCATGCCTCACGGAAATGCATTAGGCCACCCTCTGCTAGGTTATGGCTCAAATCTAAAGCACCATACAGTTTCTCTTCTACACTAATTAAACTCTTTACCAGACTTCATAATTGACTGCTTTTGCAGCCAACCAATCAATTATAGCTTAACACTTTACCACAGGACAAAAATTTATACCAATCCAAATGTGGTTCAAATGATGTGATTTTTGTTTGATAGGGTACAAAAGATTGTGGGAAAAGGAAAAAATGCTGGTTACCAGCATTTTCTCCTTTTCCCACGATGTTTTCAAAAGGCTTCTTTCTCAAGGGTGTTAAAAGTCGGGATTGTGTGGTAAAGAGTTAAAGGGTTTGTGCTTTAATGGATAGAAAACATAGTGGAAAAAAGAAAACATAACATTTGCCCCCATTTTCTCCTATTCCTGTTAACCCTTTACCACACAATCCTGACTTTTAACAACCCTAAAAAGGAAGCCTTTTGAAAACATTGTGGGAAAAGGAGAAAATGCTGGTAACCAGCATTTTCTCCCTTCCCCACAATGTTTTCTACTCTATTAAAAACAAATTCCATCAGATGGGCAATATTTAAATTTTTGTCTGCAAATGCTTTCAATTTGATTAAGTCTACATTTCTGTCGTGTGGTAAAGAGTTAACCCTTTACCACAATCCCGAATTTTAACGACCTTAAAAGAGAAGCCTTTTGAAAACATTGTGGGAAAAGGAGAAAATGCTGGAAACCAGCATTTTCTCCTTTTCCCACAATGTTTTCAATCCTATCAAGGACAAACTTAGTCATTTGGGCCACCTTTGATTTGTCGTCTGCAATTGCTTTCAATTTGGACCAGTCTAGGATTTTGTTATGTGGTAAAGGGTTAAACGAATCTGAGGAAGAAGACTTTTGAAGGCTTCTGCAGGAAAATCAGAAAGTGCTTGTAACTATCATTTTTCTCCCTGTCCCACAATGTTTTCCACCCTTCCAAAGGTATATCATACTCCTAACCCTTTACCACACAATCCCGTGTTTTAACAATCCTGAAGAAGCCGCCTTTGGAAAACATTGTGGGAAAAGGAGAAAATGCTGGTAACCAGCATTTTCTCCTTTTCCCACAACGTTCTCTACCATTCCCACAATAAATTTCAATTTTTCAGTCATTTATTTTGTCATCTGCAAATGCTTTCAATTTGGACTAAGATGAAATTTTGTTGTTTGGTAAAGGATTAAGATCTGACTTGTTGTTTTCAAATGCTTTTTAATTTAGAGATATCTGTACATTTTTTTTTCTGGGAAAGAGTGTTCCAAGTAATCATAAAACATGTTACGTAACATCGTAAGAAATGTTACCTGGAGACATAAGGTGTGATTTCTTCATTTTTCTTTCCAGGGCCAACTGTTTATTCCTCTCCATTCTCTCAAGCTGTTCTGGTGTAAAAATCTGAAAATAACAAAATATTCAAACATTTTTTAACAAAATCTGTTTCAAGACCAAATTCACAGAATCAGCAGCCTAATCTTCAATCTACAGTCTCTGCATTCCTGCATCCTTAAAAAAAACTGTCTTGAACTTGCAGTGTCTGAATCAACATGTTTTTGACAGGTATGTTTATTTTATCTAGTCAAGATCTAAGGTTCAAAATCATGATTAGAATCCATAGTAACAGTGCCAATTTTTCTTTCTAAAAGAGGCTGTTGCCTTTTGGTTACTCCAAAGGAAACCTCTAAGACTTTAAAACAGATGTTTTAAAATGTTTCAATACTACATTTACATATTACATGTTGTTTTATCACATCTTTAATGCTACAGAATAAGGGACAAATAAACCTACCCCATTAGCGACAGGTTTCTGAGCTGTAGGTGTTTGAGTTTGAGAAGGACCAGGAGTAGTTTTTTCCTCAATACTGTCTTGTTGTTCATCAAATTCCATGGCTGAATCATCTTTCCTTCCCAGATTTTGCTGTTTATCAGCCTCCATTGCTCTCAACTCTGCCTCTTCCTCTATCAGTTCATCCCACATAGCCTCAGCATTTCTCTCTTCCTGTAAGAAATGATAGTCTGTCTCAGCTAATCAGATAGATAGTTCTGGAATTTATAACTGAGCAGTGCTCTGGCAAAAGGAGTTTAATGCATTGCTGTGCTGCATTATACAAAGCAAGTCACCAAATAGTTATGGATCCATAAAATCCATTTTATTGAAAAACTAAATCATGAGGTAGAGCAGTCCTCTGACATGCAGAAAATTGACCACTGTAAAATTTTTCCACCCAGGTCAGTCTGCGCAAATTGCAAAAGCTGACCTGGGTTGATACTTTTTGCAGATGCATTAAACCCCCTTTTCACACAGCATGGCTCAATTAGAAACCAATTTGGAAGAGTTGATAAATACAACCCCTAGCATAACTTCTCAGTTCATGTAAGTACCATGACACCTGAATAACCCTGCTGCTGGTCAATTTTCTAGACAACCTCAAGGCATGCATACTTCATGTCCTACAGGTCGTGAGTAGAATATCAACAAGTGAAGTTAAAATAATACTTCATATTGATGGTTGCTTTTACTGCTGCTCTCCAAAATTGCATTCAAATTGCATACAGGTTGATCACTTTACCAGATGACAAAATATTTTATTTGTTCAAATCATGAGCCTTCGTAAACGACAAATGAAATGTGTATCAAACAATGGATTTTCCTTTGAAAGTGAAGGAAACACTGTGGGAAAGGTAGAAAATGCTGGTCAACAGCACTCTTCCTTTTCCAACAATGTTTCAAAAGCCTTCTCCTTCAGCATCATTATAAAGGATTGTTTGGTGAAGGATTATAGTTGATGCCCTATGTCACTTTTAGCAGACAAGAAAGATAAACAAGAGGGCCATGATGGCCCTGTATCGCTCCACTGGCTTATAAATATAAACCATAAATACTAAACATTTCAATTCTGAGCTAAATGGTTTCAAAGTGAAGACTTACAAAGTTTTCTCTGTAAAAGCCCATGTGACAGTTGAGACCCGCAGGGCAAAGCCATTTTTGATCCCAGAGCTGTAATTACTTGAACCCTGGTCGAGATCCACAAGATAAAGCCACATGCCAAAATAATACAAGTCTATGCTGTATGGTTATAAATAAGGTGATTTTCAAGTTTTGTCCATATTAAGCCTCTGTAAAACATAAGACCCCTGATGCAAGGCTAATTTAAAAAAAATAAAAAAAAATCAAAACAGGAAGATTTCTTAAGTTGTCACTATGTAAGCCCATGTAAAACTTGTGACCCCTGCGGCTGGGCCAATTTTGACCCCAGGGCTAAAATTTTGGCTCGCTTGGTAGAGGACCACTAGATATAGCTACATGGAAAATTTGGTAGCTCTAGGCCTTATGGCTAGGTACAGGAAGATTTTTAAAGTTTTCTCTATATAAGCCTATGTAAAACTTGTGACCCCTGGGGCAGAGCCAATTTTGACCCCAGGGCTATAATTTGAAGAAACTTGATAGAGGTCTACTACATAAAGCTACATGCCAAATTTGGTAGCCCTATGCCTTATGGTTTCAGACAAGAAGATTTTTAAAGATTTCCAATATTTTTCAGTTTTGTTGCCATGGCAACCAGAGTTTTTGAAGGAATCAAATTCTTTCCAGAAATTCTGAAGAGGACCATGGCAGGATCATTTCTGTGAAGTTTCATGAAAATTGGATGGGTAGTTTCAGAGCAGAAGATGTTTGAAATAAAAGTTAACGCACACATGGACGGACGGACGCATGACGGACACTGGGCCATGACATAAGCCCGCTGGCCTTTGGCCAGTGGAGCTAAAAAAAAAATCAAGCACTTAATAACTTTTGAAACCACTGTAGCAAAAGAACAAATGGTAAAGGCAAATTTTTCCTTTTGCCACAATTTCTTAAGGAAGTGATCTGCTGCATGATGCCCCCGCCCCCTCCCTTCCCCGCAAAAAATAAAAACATTTCCAGGAGGTAATTTGGGTCCATCAATCCATAAGTCATTTCTGTTTTTTTTTGTTAATTTCAACCAAAATTCACTAAAGTACAAACCCTTTCACCATCCTCTCCATTCCTTTCTACATCATCTTCAGTGTCTGATCCAACAAATTCATCTGCTAGAACAGGCATGTCCAGTCTGATCTTTCGCACACAAGTTTTTACAGGTCCTTTACTTCCAAGTTTCTCTACCCTCTGAATGACCTCATCAAAGGGCATTTTAGGGAACAGTCGATGGGCCCAGTGCTCCATATGTCTCATCAACAAACTGAGATCTTCTGCCTACATAAATGTGAAATAGATTTGAGCCGTGCTCAGTGAAAAGGGCACTTAATGCATCTCCGTGATCCATGACACCAAGCAAGTCATTACAAGATCGTGGATGCATAAAAACCTTTTTGTCTAATAACCGACTGTGTCATTAGATATAATGGTCTTTTGACATACAGAAAATTGACCAATAGTGAAAAGTATCGGCCCAGGTCAGCCTGTGCAGACTGTGCAGGCTAACCTGGGTCCATACTTTTTGCAGATGCATTAAGCCCCCTTTTCACAGAGCATGGCTCATTTGATAATGTATGAATTCCTTCTTTTGAAATCCATCTATAACAAATTTTGGCCCAGACAAACTTATGATTGTTTTATACTTTGACCTTTAACCCTTTACCACATGACAAAATTTTAAGCTTGTCCAAATTTAAGGAATTTACAGACAACAGTTCAAATGTTTTTCAAGTGATCATATTTGACCTTGAATAGGTAGAAAATATTGCAGGAAAAGGAGAAAATGCTGGTTACCATCATTTTCTCTGCTGGTTACCATCATATTCTCTTTTTCCGCACAGTGTTTTCAAAAGGTTTCTTTCTAAAGCTCTATAAAAGTCGCGGTTCTGTGGTAAAGACTTAAAGTGTAATCTTTACTTTAGACCTGCATTAACATATGTTTGATATGGCACTTCTAGTCAACAAGGAAATAAACTGTGCCAGTTCATTTTGACATCCATCAGAAAGAGGGTCAATGGCCCTAAAGTGCTCACCTGAGTAAAGTAATCTAGGATTGATAAAGTTAAAGACATCCTAGTTGCGATGATGTAAACACATGATTGTTATTGAATTACTTTTTTCTCAGATTTGTCCCGGTGACCTACTTTCTTATCTGATGTGACCTATATATTTTCTTACTTGTCTGAAATATCATCAAGACAAACACCCTGACCAAGTTTCCTGAGTTTCCAACTAAAAATGTTGCCTCTAGAGTGCAAACAAGGTTTTTCTAAGATTTGTCCTGGTAACATACTTTTGACCAAATGTGACCTAATTTCACAACAGTCCACCATATCATCAAGATAAACATTCTGACCAAGTTTCGCAAGTATAAGACTGAAAATGTGGCCTCTAGAGCGTATACAAGGTTTTTCTAAGACTTGTCCCGCCTGGTGACCTACTTTTTGACCTGACGTGACCCAATTTCAAACATATTATCAAGAGAAACATTCTGACCAGGTTTCACGAGCACTGGATAGTAAATGAGGCCTCTAGAGTGCACAAATAAGGTCTTTCTAAGATTTGTCCCGGTGACCTACTTTTTGACCCCATATAACCCAATTCCAAAGTTGTCAGAGAATTCATCAAGCCAAACATTCTGACCAAGTTTCATAAGTACCTGGCTGAAAATGTGGCCTCTAGAGTGACCACGTCAGATGCTGGACACAGCCTGATAACAAAAGCTCACCCTGAACACTTTGTGCTCAGGTAAACTAAAAATAGAGGTAACCAGCATTTTCTCATTTTCCTGCAATGTTTACTTGTCTTCACAGCCAAATCTCAATAATTCCAGCCACATTTAAATTGTGGTCTGCATACGTTTTCAAGTTGGAAAAGTCTAAATTTTGTTGTTTGGTAAAAATTTAAGAGCCAGTTTCCATTAGAGAAACCACTTTGATAAATAACTTTGTAATTTCTACTGCTATGCCAGACAGCTCACAGTAGGGAGTTGGAATTTTGGCTGAGCCAAAATTCTCTCCTAGTACTTCAATCATGTACTTACTTCATGGTTCTTTCCCTTGAACTTGATTTTCTCTCCAATTCTGGGAAGAATTGGGATACCTCTGTCACCTGTGAGCCTTGAAAACAGAATGGTTGTCAAAATGGTATTTTACTATGCTTTCAACATTATTTCAGTCACATGACAGCTCAAATATTCATGTATGTCCTGGGTTTCACCAGTATAAGGCTAGACTCATATTTGTCTTGCCCCAGGACACTCTAATGAAAACTCAGAGCAACCAGTGAGGTGCAAACCCCTGGCCACTAAGTTAAGAGTCTTAAACTCTACCACTGAGCCATAAAGGACCCCTTTGAAATAAAATGAAAAAAAAGTTAATTAAGTCTAAATGAAAGACAAGGTTACACACAGGTAGCTGCTCTTGAAACAAATTTGTGACGGATGACTCAAAACACCCTGTTATGGTAATCAACATGAATTTTGGTTTTCACTTGTTATCAAACCACAAAATCTTAGACTTGTTGAAAGCAGTTGTGAATGACAAATTGAATGTGGCTAAAGTAATGTCAATTTTTTTCAAGATGGTGGTAAACATTGTTGGTAAAGAGCAACACATGAATACACATAAAAACATCATTGTTAACCCTTTCCCAAACGACAAATTTTGGACTGGTCCAAACTGAAAGAGTTTGCAGACGACAATTTTAAATTTGATGAAAATAGCAGAAAGTTATCAAAAAGGGTAGAAAACACTGTGGGAAAAGGAGAAATTGGTCGTTACGAGCAATTTCTCCTTTTCCCACAGTGTTTTCAAAAGACCTGTACTGCAGACACGTGAAAACCAGGGCTTGTTTGGGAAAGGGTTAAGGCTTTCTAACCCTTAAAATATGTGAAATGAAAATTTCAAGCCATTAGTAAAACCCATAATTCTGCGATGCTATTTTTGGAGAAAAATGTCTCCTGAACAAACAGTGTAGATCCAAGATCAGACTGCACGTTCTATGCAGTCTGATCTTGATCTATACTGTCGGCAGAAAGTCTGTAAGTCGTGCTTTTAACCCTTTCTCAAATTAATGACAACTAGTTTTACTATTCAAAATGAAGACCATCTGCAGATGACACTTTAAATATTGGCCTAAGGTCACTGATGGGTACAAAACTTTGTGAAAAAATGACACATAGGAAAATGGATCTTGGAAACACTGTGGGCAAAGGCAAACAAGAGGACCATGATGGTCCTATATCGCTCACCTGAGTACTAAGTAGTACAGGTTAACAATGAAGATAAATACCAAATACTGAAGTTTAAGGCCAAATGATTATGAAAGAGAGACAATTCACAACTTTAACAGAGGTCTAGGCCTTTGGTTACCCAGAAAATTTTCTTATACTTGCACGAAAGATACCTAAGTACAAACGTCTAAGCCCCGCGGCTGGACCTGTAATGATCCCAGGGGCATCTTGTGTGCAAAATTTCTTGAGGTCCACAAGGTGATGCTTCATGCAAAGTATCATAGCTCTAGGCATTCTGGGTTTAAACATAAAGATTTTTCAGTTTGCATTATATATACGAGGGACACTTTTTAAGTTCGTAGAGTAGGGCGGTCTTTTTAAAACTGCTTGAAATATCAAAATTTTATTTATCTAAGACCTTCGAAATATGCCCCGTCTGCCTCCACACACATTTTACACCGATCTACCCATTTCCGGCACGCCGCCCGGTAGTCCTCTTTAGGTATATGTTGCAGACACTGGTAGACCGCACTGCCTATACCACAACGGGATTCAAAATGGTGCCTTGCCAGCATTTCCTTTAGTCTTGGGAACAACCAAAAGTCACAGGGGGACAGGTCAGGGCTGTATGGGGGATGATCTAAGACATCGAGCCCAGATTCTTTCAGATATTCCTGTACCGTAGCGGATTTATGGGCCAGTGCGTTATCATCGAGTAATTTGATGCCGCGGACACCTGTGCACGGTCTGCGTTTCTGATAGAAATCAACAAGTTGAGTAAGAACACTTTCTCTGTAAAACTTTCCAGTGACAGAACTACCTTTCGGGACTGGAATTTGAAGGACTGGACCTTTCGAATCAAAGAATATCGCATACAACATGCGATTTGATGTTTTGCAACGGCGCGCAATGACAGGTCTGTCGCCCTCAAATGAAACCCAAACCTTATTTTTAGCCTTAGAATCGGGTTGAAAATGATAGATCCAGGTTTCATCACTTGTAACTATCTCTTCCAAACGACGTGGGTCACATTTATCATATTTTTCTATAACTTGCGATGCAAGTCTAACCCGACTTTGTTTCTGCTCGTCAGTGAGCAAATGGGGCACCCAGCGCGTGCAGATCTTACATAGCCCAAGTCGTTCACATAAGATCTTCAAAACACTTGACGAATGAATGCCACTTAATTCTTCTATCTCTTGCACGGTATAACGTGCGTCTTCCTCAATTAACGTTTTCCCAGTAGCAACGTTCTTTTCCGTCAAAACGGAAACCGGCCTACCCACCCGAGGGTCATTTTCAATTGACTCCCGACCATCATTAAAACGACGTACCCACTTGCAAACTGTACCATATTTTAAAGCACCATTCCCATAAACTTTTTGCAAATCAGCATGAATTTCTGTTGGCAGAAACCCGAGCTGTGCTCGAATCTTACAATATACCCTCTGTTCAGAGATTTTTCCATCCATATTGAACGCTATATTTTACTATAGTGTATAAAACCACCTGTTGAAAATACCCAGCGCAGCACGCACGTGGACCTCGTGCGCCGCATACCGTGACACCGTTCGAGAGAGGAATGATTACGCAAGTTCTGTGTAAAAAATCATGCAACTTCATAATCGCGTTAAAAAGTTATAGGCTTACTCTACGAACTTAAAAAGTGTCCCTCGTACATGTAGATGCTACAGAGTAAACCAAGTCAAACACAGCAACTCTAATTGAAGGGCAAATAACTCATGTTGTTTGGGTCTAATAAGACCCATAATCAAAACCCATCCAAGATCTTATGGTCATATAAATTTTACCAAGTTTGGTACTGATTGGTATATATTTGTAGATGCTAGAGTGTAAACAAAGTCAAATATGGAAATTTTGTCCAATTCAAGGGCAAATAACTCTGGATGTTCTGGTTCAATTTGACCCATAACTGAACTCTTCCGAGACCTTATGGGAATATATATTTTGACCAAGTTTGGTACTGATTGGTCAATATTTGCAGATGCTAGAGTGTAAACAAAGTCAAATATGGCAAATTTTCTAATTCAAGGGCAGACAACTCAGACAGTTCTGGTCCGATTAGATCCATAATTGAACTAATCTGAGATCTTATGATCACACACACTTTGACAATGTTTGGTGCTGATTGAGTAATATTTGTAGATGCTAGAGTGTAAACAAAGTCAGATTCAGTAATTTTTGCAAATTCAAGGGCAAATAACTCCTGATGCTCTGATTGGATTTGATCCAAAATCGAACTCATCCGAGACCTTATGGGCATATACATTGTGGCCAAGTTTGGTACTGATTGGTCAATATTTGTAGATGCTAGAGTGTAAACAAGAAGATTTTTAAAGATTTCCCTCTTTATCTCTATGTGAAATCCGAGAACCCACAACATAGAGCCAATTTCAACAACAGCGCCATAATTTGAAGTATTTTGGTAGAGGGCTATTAGATGATGCTACATGCCAAATATGAAAGCTCTAGCCCTTACGGTTTGGGACAAGAAGATTTTTAAAGTTTTTTCTCTCGGTTGCCATGGCAACCAGAGTTCTTCATGGAATTCAAATCTTTGAAGTATTCTGAAAGTGCATCACCTAAGGATCATTTCTGTTAAGTTTCATTGAAACCTGTTGGGCGATTTCAGAGGAGAAGATTTTTTAAGTAATTGTTCATGGACGGACGGACAGACGGACTCACGCACGGACGGACGCCGGACAACAATCGATTACAATAGCTCATCCTGAGCACTATGTGCTCAGGTGAGCTAAAAACACTGGTTACCATGGCTTTCTATTTTTCCACTATATTATCAAAAGCCTTCTGTCAAAGGGTTGTGTAACCGTTCATCAAACTACCCTGAGTTTTACCAACCCTGCAAGAGAAGGCTTTTGAAAATAGGGAAAAAAGAAAATGCCAATAACCAGCCTTTTCTCACAATCTTTTCTACTCAATCAAAGACAGAAATCACCATTTGAGCAACATCTAATTTGTCGTCTGCAAATGCTTTCAATAAGAAGATATTTCTCTCCAAAAAATAAATTTGAAATAACATCATTCTGGTTTTTACTATCAGCTTGAAGTGTTATTCAACTTCTATAGCAGGATAAGGATTAACTGGTCACATCTGTGCATACCTACAGCTAGAAACACTCACCTGGTAGCATCAAGCTTAGGTTGTGGATTCCTAACAATTTTTTTAGCAGCACCTTTGGATAAAGCCTTCAAACGTTTGTCGACCTCTGCATTGTCTGGAACAAAAGAAAATTTTGTTCACCTCTTCAGCATTAATACCGCAATGCAAAAAGTACTACAGCAAAATGCATACAAGTCTCACATTGGAAAGAAAGGAAAACAGCATGGAAAATGTTGTAGGTGCACAGGAAATCACTTGATGAATCAATAATCTGTTACATACTTTTCAACAATTTTTACAAGAATTGTCTGATGCAAGGTTACAGAACGTATTTGTGTGGATATGCATAACTCCTCAGACAAAAAAAATTTGGGGCTTGTCCAAATCAAATTAAAAACTTGTTGCAGATTGCAAATGAAGAGTGGCTCAAATGATGGGATCTATCTGTAAGAGTAGAAAACATTGTGGGGAAAAGGAGAAAATGCTGGTTACCAGCATTTTCTCCTTTTCCCACAATGTTTTCAAAAGGTTTTTCCCTCAGGGTTGTGAAAAGTCGGGATTATGTGGTAAAGGGTTAAATGAGAATTTAGGTCCTGTTTTATACAACTTGGTATGTACGTAAATCTGCTGTTTAACCCTTTCCCAAACAAACCCGTGTTTTCACGACCCTGAGAAAGAAGCCTTTTGAAAACATTGTGGGAAAAGGAGAAAATGCTGGTAACCAGCATTTTCTCCTTTTCCCACAATGTTTTCTACCTTTTCCAAAGCAGATTTTAATTTTTGAGTCACATTAATTTTGTCATCTGCAAATGCTTTCAATTTGGACTGGTATAAATTTTTGTCATTTGATAGAGGGTTAAACTCAGTATAAAGACTGAAAAGACAGAACAAAGGGTCTATAAGCAGAGGACGTAAGATTGACCCATCAAATCTGATCTGGTTTTTGTGTTTTTACATCAATCTTTTTTCCATTTACTTAACCCTTTACCACACAATCCCGGCTTTTAACGAACCTGAGTGAGAAGCCTTTTGAAAACATTGTTTTCTACCCTTCCCAAAACAAATTTCAATTTTTGAGTCAAATTTATCTTGTCGTCTGCAAATGCCTTCAATTTGGACAAGTCTACAATTTTTGCTTTTGGTAAAGAGTTAATCTTCAAAAAAATATTTCTGGCTAATTTGATATACATTTCAATTAAAAAAAAAACCCTGGAACTTTGTTGTAGTTAGCGTCTACTAAATCAATACATTGTTCTGACTTAGAACTGAATGCTTTTCTGAATCATCAAAAATCAGAAACTTGACTTGATTGGTAATATTTGCAGTTATGAGCAAATCTTGGATCTACTCATTTAAGTTTCGGCACACTCAGAGCACACTACATAGATATCCCTAAATTGGTTTCCTTCAACCGTAGATATATTTGAGCCAATTTTTGACGTATCTACACATTTTAGTTACTCCATGCAAGTTGTTCAAAAAGCAATATCTTTACTTGTGATCTTAATGCACTGTCATTTCATGACATATGGCAATACACAATATTCCGCGTTAACTCTTTACCACACAATCCCAACTTTTAACAACCCTGGGGAAGAAGCCTTTTGAAAACATTGTGGGAAAAAGAGAAAATGCTGGTAACCAGCATTTTCTCCTTTTCCCACAATGTTTTCTACCCTTTCCAAAACCAATTTCAATTCTTAAGTTGCATTTGTCATCTGCAAATACTTTAAATGTGGATTGGTCTAAAATTTTGTCGTGTGGTAAAGAGTTAAGTTATAGCTGACAGTGGTAATCTTAAAACGACAGAGTTGAAACTGATTATATTGTGGACATGTGCAATTAATGGCAAAATGCTTCTCTTAGAACTAAAAATATTACACTAGGGAATTTTAGCTCTGTACCACAAATAAAATGTATGTGGCCTACATATTTTTTTATTCACGCAAATTGGTTTTTAGGAGCGATATTTTACCAATCCAGCGCCCTAGATTCAACTCTGACACATACATTAATTTTGTTTTTGTTGACACAACTTTTACGTTAATATTTGTTATCATTTTGATGACAAGGATCATAGCTCTAGATAGAGGGAGTGATTTTGATTTCGAAATTGAAAATGTTAATACTCCTCCACTAAACCCTATATTATGGGTACTCATTAGAATCGCCTCATCGAGAAGATTTCTAATGAGTACCCACAACATAGGGTTTGGAAGAAAAATAATGGATTTAGAATACTACAACTCCCCCCTCTTATCTGGAGGTTTGAAGGATATAACAAGGAGCATCAAAGTAGGACAAGCACTTTGTGGAACTCACTTGTCCTGAAGGACAAGTATCATTTCTAGAAATTTTTGTACCCTCCTGTACATCTGCTCTGAACAAGTAAGCTACCTGCGTCCTCAGTGTCCTCAATTTGTGTGGAGTCCGGTAGATCAGGAAGAGCACCAACAGCTCCTATATCCTCGTTGTCATCCATCTCTTCTCCAAATACATCATTCATCTCCAAATCTACAGATTCCATTGTTTATCTGCAAACATTATGATAGAAGATTAATTGAATGTCATATCACTTATTCAGTGAGAAAACACAACCAAACAAAATGGGTCTCATGATACAAATAAGACTGAGCTGGCAGTCAGCTGTAACAGAATTACCTTTTTTTATAAGATAAGGCAAATATTTTGGAAAAGAAGCAAAATCCTGTAACTAACTGGGAAGTGAAAGGCTGTAGTTATTGCACAGATGTGGGCTAAACAAATTAATGCTCTATAGATACAAACAGCCATTAAGACCTATTCCTATCTCCACATTGTCCTTTCTATAGGCTCAGACATACAAGTAGGATAGTTTTCATTTTGATGTCCATTATGTACATGTATATCTGGTCCAATCAGTCCATCCATATTTCCCTTCATGAAATTCCAAATATTGAATTTCACTGCTCTTTTAAGCCTTTACCACACAATTCCGGGTTTTCAAGACCCTGGGGAAGAGGCCTTTTGAAAACATTGTGGGAAAAGAAGAAAATGCTGGTAATGGTAGTTTTTGAGTCATACTTAATTTGTTGTCTGCAAATGCTTTCAATTTAGGTAAGTCTAAATTTTTGTTGTGTGGGAAAGAGTTAACAATACATTTGAATACTTCTAACAGAATAATCTCTAAAAGAATTATATCACAGGTGAGATAAGGTTAACAACTACCTTCTAGATTTTAACAAGTTTCTTGCACAAAACATCCACTCCAATTAACACAACTCTCTAACATACAACCCTTACAAGGCTGAGGCTGGAACGTAATTGCTTAGAATACGATGTTGACACACCTGAAAAATTTCTTTTGAAATGATGCTATGTTTGGAACAATTAAATTTCAACATTGTAAAGGGTCTCCTTAACCCTTTAGCACACAATAAAATTTTACTCATTCCCATTGAAAGCATTTGAAGAGAAGAAACTAGACCTTTCTCAAATGATAAGTTTTGTATTTGAGCAGATAGAAAAATCAGTAAAGAAGTAAAGTGATGGTTACTCTCCTTTTTCAACAATGTTTTTAAATTTCAATATTGTAAAGGGTCTCCTTAACCCTTTAGCACACAATAGAATTTTACTAATTCCCATTGAAAGCATTTGAGGAGAAGAAACTAGACATTTTTCAAATGATGAGTTTTGTCTTTGAGAGGTTAGAAAAATCAGTGAAGGAGAAAATGATAGTTTCTTTTCTTTTTCAACAATGTTTTTAAAAGCCTCCTTCCTCAGGGTCCTTAAAATCCACTATTGCGTAGTAAAGAGTTAACCTTTGAAAGAACTATCTTATGCCAGCAACTTGACATCTTAATGACATAGTGATCTTTTGACTGAATATTGAATGAATCTTGCATTATTCAGCACGACAGCAAAACTTTTTCCAGTAACACTGGTCCTAAAGTTAAAGGCAGTTCTTTCATTCACAAAATTGTACTGGTTTTAAGAACTGAATGGGTCAACAGGATTGTAACATTTTATAACAATGGCAAAATGGACTGGGGAAAATAATCTGTTTTAACAAAATAACCTTAGTCTGACATTTTCAATCTCACATCGCACAAAGATTTTGGACCATTGTGTTCCACTTAATTCTATTTTGAGATGACCGAGCAGTAATTGAAAAGTTAGCTGGAAAAGAAAAAAATGCTTTTAACGAGCTACCTGTTCGGTTCAAAGAAACATTTCCTAATATTTTCAACATTTGGTTTTTCACCTTCAAATGCTTTGAATTTGGCCTGGCTTAATTTTTTTCATTAGGTAATTTTTTCATTGGCATAATCGATCTACTCCTAATTAAGGCATCTTCTGTACATTTCAAAACGACGCACCCAGACTGGGCCGAATCGACCCTTCCTCGAAACCGAAATGACTCGGGGCCGAAAGCCTTGGCAAGGACCCGGATTCAAAAAAGTCTTCGTTACAATGCTTGACCATCAAAATCATAGTCTTTTGGAAAATTTGAGAGACAGGGTAGATTTCTGTACCTTATTACCGTTCAGATTTTGTTGAACACCCTGTCTTCGTTGTGATCAGTTTTCTGAATTATAAATTTCGCGGGAAATGTGGCGTACCGTGAGATTGCGATTTATTCGGAAATTCTTTCAATGCGTAAGAAATACACTGTATAAGCTCGCAATTAGCCAGACGCAAATTTAGACTCTTTCTTTAGTTACGTTTGAAAAGATAAGAATTTATCTAAATTAATTTCGTAATTTTTATTGTATTGTGTCTGGTGTTAAGCAATGTGTTCTGCAGACATTTTTATTTTGAATGTTACTTAAGATACTTTGATTCATGACAGCGTACGTCACTGGTGACGTCATCAGTACAAAAGTGTCTCGGGGAAGACAAATTTAAGTATGATCCTTGACATAACGGAAATCCCAAAGACAACACTAATCAATGGTTGACACAGAAAAGACAGGTGCTATTTGCTTGCCTCGTCAAATTTACCAGCTATCTCTTCTGAGTGTTCTTTCGCATCTTCTTTCCGCTTTCTTTATTCTTGTTTATTTATTATCTACTGTGTGTGTATTTGTTTTTTTAATAGGGGCTGCCGTCCCCCCCCCCCCACCTCTGCTGCAGCCTGTGGATATATAGAATGCAAATCTTGAATAACAAATAATAACCAAAAATGTAGCGAGTTTCGCTGAGGTAGATTTGTCATTATCTTTTTTGTTTTCAACCTTATGTCGTAATTGCTTTGGGTAGCTGAGGACCGATAAGAATGGGGGGACTCTTCCTTTTTTGAAATGGTGGTTTACACCACTTTCAACACATGTCTAAATCTAACTTCAGTTTTGCAACAGCCTTCTTGTGTGTTTTCTGAGTTAGGCGAGGGCTTGCCAAGGACCTGCAACCAGTGCCACAGGCGAAAATCGAACCAAGAATTCCTCCATATAACCACAAATTTATAACAAGAGGACCATGATGGTCCTAAATCGCTCACCTGAAATGCAACTCAGCTGTCATTGTTATGGCCACTTGCCTCTTGTTTTTTGCTGGAATGTTTTAGTTTTGAAAATGATTCATCCATATGACAATACCAACAATCAGAGCAGGTAAGAAAATGATAGTCGAAATTATAGGCCCTAGAGTGTAAACAATGAAATTGTCATTAAGATTTCCCTCTTTATCTCTATGTGAAATCCAAGACCAACAAAATATGGCAAATTTTCACACCAGGGCCATAATTTTAAGTGTTTTGGTAGAGGGCCACTAGATGATGCTACATGTCAAATATGAAAGCTCTATCCCTTATGGTTTGGGACAAGAAGATTTTTAAAAATTTCCGTCTTTATCTCTATGTGAAATCCGAGAACCCACAACATAGGGCCAATTTTTAACACCAGGGCCATAACTTGAAATATGGGTAGAGGGTCACTAGATGATGCTACATGCCATATATGAAAGCTCTAGCCCTTACGGTTTGGGACAAGAAGATTTTTAAAGATTTACTTCTTTATCTCTATGTGAAATCCGAGAACCCACAACATAGGGCCAACTTCCACACTAGTGCCATTATTTGAAGTATTTTGGTAGAGGGCCACTAGATAATACTACATGCCATATATGAGAGCTCTAGCCCTTACGGTTTGGGACAAGAAGATTTTTAAAGATTTCCTTCTTTATCTCTATGTGAAATCCGAGAACCCATAACATAGGGCCAATTTCCACACTAGTGCCATTATTTGAAGTATTTTGGTAGAGGGCCACTAGATAATACTACGTGCCATATATGAGAGCTCTAGCCCTTACGGTTTGGGACAAGAAGATTTTTAAAGATTTACTTCTTTATCTCTATGTGAAATCCGAGAACCCACAACATAGGGCCATTTTCAACACTAGGGCCATAATTTGAAGTATTTTGGTAGAGGACCACTAGATGATGCTACATGCCAAATATGAAAGCTCTAGCCCTTACGGTTTGGGACAAGAAGATTTTTTAAAGATTTCCTTCTTTATCTCTATGTGAAATCTGAGAACCACAACATAGGGCCAATTTTTAATACCAGGGCCATAACTTGAAGTATTTTGGTAGAGGGTCACTAGATGATGCTACATGCCATATATGAAAGCTCTAGCCCTTACCATTTGGGACAAGAAGATTTTTAAAGATTTCCTTCTTTATCTCTATGTGAAATCCGAGAACCCACAACATAGGGCCAATTTCCACACTAGCGCCATTATTTGAAGTATTTTGGTAGAGGGCCACTAGATAATACTACATGCCATATATGAGAGCTCTAGCCCTTACGGTTTGGGACAAGAAGATTTTTAAAGATTTTCTTCTTTGTCTCTATGTGAAATCCGAGAACCCACAACATAGGGCCATTTTCAACACTAGGGCCATAATTTGAAGTATTTTGGTAGAGGGCCACTAGATGATGCTACATGCCAAATATGAAAGCTCTAGCCCTTACGGTTTGGGACAAGAAGATTTTTAAAGATTTCCTTCTTTATCTCTGTCAAATCCGAGACCCCACAACATAGGGCCAATTTTCAACACCAGGGCCATAATTTGAAGTATGTTGGTAGAGGGTCACTAGATGATGCTACATGCCAAATATGAAAGCTCTAGCCCTTACGGTTTGGGACAAGAAGATTTTTAAAGATTTCCTTCTTTATCTCTATGTGAAATCTGAGAACCCACAACATAGGGCCAATTTCCACACTAGGGCCATAATTTGAAGTATTTTGGTAAAGGGCCACTAGATGATGCTACATGCCATATATGAAAGCTCTAGCCCTTACAGTTTGGGACAAGAAGATTTTTAAATTTTTTTTCTTTCGGTTGCCATGGCAACCAGAGTTCTTCACTGATTTCAATTCTTTGAAGTAGTATGAAAGAGCATGACCTAAGGATCATTTCTTTGAAGTTTGATTGAAATCTGATTGTTAGTTTAGGAGGAGATTTTTTTTGTAATTGTGAACGGATGGACGGACGATGGACATTGACCGATCACAATAGCTCACCTCGAGCACTTCGTGCTCAGGTGAGCTAATGACTTCAGGGTATTGGGCAAGCATTTTTGTTTTTCTGAAATTATATATTAAGCACATAAACCACGAAAGAGGTGATTTAACAATAAAATACGAATGTCCAAGTTTTGTTGAATATTCAAAATAAATTTCAAAATGGGGCAATTTCGATGTATACGTATAATCTCACCAAACTTTATGATTCAGTACTGACTTAGGTAAGGCAACAGCTGACCAACCATCGATCAGTAAAGAAGAAAGATGAATGTATGGTAAAAGAAAATCTGTGGTATTTCCTTAAAGCGCCTATTTTGTGTTTATGCAATGCATCAATAACTTTTGTAGAATACCAATGAAAAAACATAGATCTACTATTCTGTGTAATTGTTTAAACTTACATATGATAAAAAGGTTAAATTTTGGGTGCTTAAATAACAGGACGGTAGTTTTGCAATTGGTAACTGTCAATTTTATTGTGTACATTAGATTTGATAATATGATGTCATCATACTGGTATATATCAGATATATATCCAAATTTGAATATGAATCCTTGTAATCAAGGCATGTTATTATCATGTGGCATTTCAACAGTCCTTGGTAAAAGTCTGAAACCTAAAAATACCTAAAGAGGGTATGCAGTCCATTAAGGAAATATCGCTGAAAACTGCTTTTTGCTCACATTTTTCTTTCTTTTTTACTGATGATTTGTCAGCTTTTGCCATCCTTCATTCAGTGATAGATCATTTTATAAATTTGTTGAGATAATAAAAATCTGAATGGCTTAATGGGCTGTCGTCTCTTAAGTATTTTTGGATTTCATGCCAGAATCTTGCAAAGGTTTGTGGGAATGCCACATTATCAATTTCACACATTGATCATTTTTGGGGATCATACTAAAATAAATAAAATATGACATCATATTTGATCTTATACAATAAGACGCAGTTATTGATTGCAAAGTGACCAACCCATCATTAAAACGGCAAATTTGCAACTAATTTTTACTGCATATATAATCGTCATTGTCTTTATAGTTGCAGATTTTTTTTTGTATTTTTTAGTGTTTGACAAAAAATATCAGTTGGCAGTACAATCTGAAAATACCCCTGTTAAAGTTTTTTCTGTTTTTTTTCTCTATTTCAGCATCCTGAGAGTTTAACCATAAAAGATACATAAAGATGCATTCAACAAATATTCCACCACCACCACCACCATCCTACATAGAAGCAACAGGAACTGGATTTGGAAACCAATACAACACTCAATACAGTTCTCCACTACAGAAACAGGACAATTTTCAGTCAGCTCAGCAACAACCATTTGGTCAGCCAGTTTTTAACCAGGCATATGTTGGGCCGATGCAACCAATGGTCACAACTCAGCATAATCCACAAGTTGGTTTTTTTTTTACATAATAACTTTTTAAGAATAATTTTGCAGTTAGAGATCATACATGCATATAAGATCCCTGTTGCAATACACCATTTTTTAATGCATAATTGCAAAAGGAAATAAGGTTGCACTAAAAATAGTTAATTTTTATAAGTATGCATTACCCTTTTTTTATCAATTAACTCGGCTGTTTTCAGAGAAAACATCGAGTTACTGTAGTAGCCCTGACATCATCGTCGTCTGAATTGTTGTTATCTGCATCATCGTGCAAAAGCTTTGACATTTATAATATCTCTTATATTACTGAAGATATTTACCCCAAGCTTGACAAGTTGTTAATTTTCAAAAAGGGAACCCATACAACAGGTGTGGATAATTATCAAAGTATTTTTGACACAGCTATGCCCCCTTTTCACCTTATTATGTTCACTGAAAATCATCTAACTGCAGCCGAGCATTGGCACCCACATGTGGTGCTCTTGTTTTTTCTCTTATAAGATGCATCTGCCATACAAGATTTAAGTAGATTATAACGGGCAGAAAAATGGCTGACAAGGTTATGGGAAAAGAAACCATTGCATCTTGCTCTGACATGTACTGAGGCAGAAGTTTAACCCTTTACCAAAAAAACAACCATAAGGAAGAGATCTTTTGCAAATATTGAGGGAAAAGGGGAAAATGCTGGTAACCAGCATTTTCTCCTTTTCCTGCAATGTTTTTTATCTTTTCAAAATAAATGTTTATTGTTGGGCTATACTTAATTTGCTCTCTGCAAATGCTTTCAGTTTGAACAATTCTTGAATTTTGTTGTTTGGTAAAGAGTTAAAAGGTCATATGCATAATTATGGCACTGCATAGTTGAACATTGCTGGTGGAAAGAATGGCATTCTAGGAAGTAATACTTTATAGTTTATAGTAAATTAAGCTTAGTCAATGTTGCATCAAAATATGCCAGTATGCCATCACTCTCCTTCGTGATGACCCCTCTTGTATAATGCTTTGAAAAGCTTGTACACCTAAAATCAGGGATCTTAAAATGTGTATACATGATCCATGGTAAAACTGAGCAAGATGAATGCATTTAGTCCTCTTGTGTTATGGTACATACTATTATGAAATTGGTATAAACTTTTCAGATGATCTCAGGTTTACCTCGCCCCAGATACTTGCAACTGCAGCGCCTTGCAATCATGGCAATGGTCTGTTGTCTCCCATTGGGTATTTTTGCTTGGTTCGAGTTCAAAAAGGTATGTTTTAATTTCCACATGTTAATCTATGTTGGTGGATAGATGTGCAGCTGACAACTCGTACAAAATTCTTGTAACATTTGGTGAACAAAAAAGATCATGTGAAAACATTGTGACAAAAGGAGAAATTACTTTTATGATCAAAATCTAGTGTCATGATGTTTTCCAAATCGTCATCTGCTGCAAGGGAAGTTAATGTGTTTTAAAAGCCATGGACAGAAACTTAAAAAAAAGTCATGATAACTTGTAACACACAAATATGTTTTTTTTTTAACTTGTATAAATGTCCTTTAACTCTTTACCAAACAATGAAACTTTTTGACTCGACCAAATTCAAAGCTTTTGCAGACGTAAAATTAAATGTAGCTCAACTGATGATTTCTGTCTGTTATAGGTATAGAAAACATTGTGGGAATGTCCCACTATGAAGTTTAATTCCTACCTCTGCACCTAAATAAGATTAACCCTTTACCTCACAATCTCAACTTTTAACAACCCTGAGAAAGAAGCCGTTTGAAAACATTGTTCGAAAAGAAGAAAATGCTGGCAAGCAGCATTTTCTCCTTTTCCAACAATGTTTTCTACCCTTCCCAAAACAAATTTCAATTTTTCAGTCACATTCATCATGTCGTCTGCGAATGCTTTCGATTTGGACTAGTCTAAAATTTGTCGTTTGGTAAAGAGTCAGGTTGGGTAACTCTCAATCATTTAATTTCACTCACAGTAAAAATTTCATGAAAATATTTGCGACTCTCTTGCAGACAGTGTAGATCAAGATCAGACTGCACAGAATGTGCAGTCTGATCTTGGATCTACTCTGTCTGATAGGGAGATATTTTTCTCCAAAAAATAAGTTGGAAATGGCATATTATACTATTTTTACTATCGCCTTGAAAGGTTCATTTAACTTAAATAGCAGGATTTAGAAGGATAAGAGTTAATATGTTTGTATATATATAACAAACTAATTTTGTCACCATGTACATAGTGTAGAGGTAAAATAACAGAACATATGATCCCGAGGTAAACATTCTACAAAACCGTAATTGTATCCGAGTTCACGTAAAAAGACGGAATATTCATCAAGTGAGAAGTTAAAGTGGTTGCACATGCAAAAAACCGTCTGTATATTTTGTTCCTGATTTCTGTAAACAATTTTTGTTAATCCTTTAAGCACCTTTTTATTGCAGCCATTGTAGATCAGGATCAGACTGCACTAAACCTGCGTCTGACTTTTGATCTACACTGTCCACTTAGCTTATAAACTATAGACAAAAACTACCATCAAATTGCAATTATTTGACTCTTATTTCTAGACTGAATGTGTCTGTTGGGTTTATCTGACACTGTAATGATTAATATTTTCAATTTTGCAATATTTTTTTTTCAAAAATAGGCCACAGCTGCCTTCAGCCGAGGGGCCCAAGGGGATGGAGAAAGGCATGTCACTAGTCTGAGGAGGTTTGCTTTTTGTGCATTGTTTCTTGGTTTCCTTGTTTTCATTTTTATCATCATCAACCCTGCACGTATCATACAGTGGGTGAGTGGTGATCATCAACAAGAGGAATATGATAAGGATGAACGTGATAAGGAAATATGATACAGCTTAAATCTTTGTCAAACAATCCCGTGTTGTGATGGCCCCAAAAGATGATGGCCCATGAAAACATCGTGGGTAAGGGCAAAAAGTTATATCCGTGTTCGTATAAACTGTTTCACAACACTATTTTTTGAGTGGTATGCTGCAAAGTTCGTTTGAGAGGTAACGCCCTTTAAACTCTTTACCACACAATCCCGACTTTCAACGACCCTGAGAAAGGAGCCTTTTGAAAACTTTGTGGGAAAAGGAGAAAATGCTGGTAGCCAGCATTTTCTCCTTTTCCCACAATGTTTTCTACCCTTCCTAAAACAAATTTCAGTTTTAAAATGGCATTTATTTTTTCGGCTGCAAATCCTTTCAATTTCAACCAGTCTAAAATGTTGTCGTTTGGTAAAAAGTTAAACTCTTTACCGTGGAAATAATTGAGGACTTGTCCAAATTGAAAGTAATTGCACAGGACAATTTATATGTGGGATAATGGGATTTGTCTTTAAAAGGAAAGAAAAACAATTTGGGATAAGGAGATACTGCTGCTTACCTTTTTTTCACAATGTTCTTCCACAGGGTCGTTAAGACTTGGGATTCTGTAGTAAAAGGTTAAACCTAAATTCATGTTGATCGAAACCTTTACCAGACGATAAAATCTTAGCCTTGTCAAAATTGAAAGCATTTGCAGACGACAATTTCAATGTGGCTCAAATGATGCAATTTTTTCTTGATAGGGTAGAAAACATTGTGGGAAAAGGAGAGTACACTGGTAACCAGCATTTTCTCCTTTTCCAACAATGTTTTCAAAAGACTTTTTTCCCAGGGGTAAAAAAAGGGTTAAACCTTCACCAAACAATTCATTGTTTTAAGGACTCTGACCTAGAAGCCTTTCATAAACATTGTGGGAAAAGGAGAAAATGCTGGTTATCAGCATTTTCTCCTTTTCCCACAATGTTTTCAAAAGGCCTCTTTCTCAGGGTTGTTAAAAGTCGGGATTGTGTGGTAAAGGGTTAAACACTGATGAAATGCACAAATAAAATGTGGCTTGGATGATGGATTTGACCATGAAAGGGTAGAAAACATTGTGGAATAAGGAGAAATTTGTCACTTCCCAAAAGTGTTTCAAAGGCATTATTTCTCTAGATCTTTTGGAAATGGGTTAAGACATGCTTTCTTAGTACAAGTACATTTAAACATACTTGCCTTCTCTGGGTTGATTGACTGTATGGTGTTTAATGCTGTTAACAACATTGTTCGAGTTATATTGTATGGCCAGTGCACCTATCCATGCTTTCCTAGAGTTTATTTTACCGTAATCTGTACAATATTTCTTTCCAAGCCACTGGCTGCTTTCCCACATTACAAATGTCGAAACTATGGTCAGAGGTGAGAGAGGAATGAAACCTGTTGGGATGTCTATCTTCATTACTGGAAAGAAATTGGCTGAGCCAAGGATTGAACCAGCGACCCTGTTCTGCAGTCCTGCACACTACTGACTGAGCTGTCAGGGCTCGGCTCCTTTCTCTGGGAGCTCAATATATGTACAAGTATACATATGCTCACTTAACCCTTTCCCAAACAATCCCTGATTTTAATGAGCCCCAAGAAACCAGGCTTTAGAAAACATTGGGGGAAAAGGCAGAAATGCTGGTTACCACCATTTTCTCTTCTTGAACACCGACTCCAAAAGCCTTTTTTGTTAGAGTTGTTAAAACTGTGATTTGTTTGGGGATGGGTAAGAGGGAGCTATTTAGTTTCTATGCCATAAATCAAAGTTTTTTATAAGACACTGAGCAAAAAAAGCAAAGTATACCTTTCTTTGCAGTCATATAAACTGTACGGATTAACCCTTTACTATATAATCCCGAGTTTTAATGACCCTAAGGTTGAAGGCTTTTTGAAAACATTGTAGGAAAAGGAGAAAATGCTGGTAACCAGCATTTTCTCCTTTTCCCATAATATTTTCTACACTTCCAAAGTGAAATTTCAGTGTTTCGATCACATTTTATTTGGCGCCTGCAAATGCTTTCAATTTGGACAGGTCTAAGATTTTGTGGTTCGGTAAAGAGTTAACTCGCTCAGAAGATGGGCATTCATTTAAATATTTGGATGGTTGTTTAGTAGTCTGTAACTTCGTCTTTATAGATTTTCATTAATTTAGATATGACTTCATCATACTTATTTAAATATGAATCCTCATCATCAACAGTTGTTATTGATCATGGGATGTTCCCACAATCCTTGGTGAAACTCTTTTGTGAAATCGTAAAATATAGCAGGAGACTGCATAGCCCGTTAAGGAAATAGCATTGAAAATATATATCTTTTTCTTACTTTTGTCTTTCTTTACTTAGGATTTGCCAACTATTGCCTTGCATAACCCTTACCACACAACACAAATGTAGACTTATCCAAATTGAAAGCATTTGCATATATGACAATTTACATGCAGCTCAAATGATGGAATTTGTCTTTGATAGGGTAGAAAACATTTTGCAAGAAGGAAAAAATGCTGGTTACCAATATTTTGCATTTTCACCTTTTCAAAAGCTCTCTTTCTCAGCGTTAATGAAACTCTGGACTGTGTGTTAAAGGGTTTATTCAGTGATAAATCAATCTTCAAGTTCAGTGAGATAAAAATCTGAAGAGATCCCTTTAACTCTTTACCACACAATCCCGAGTTTTAACGACCCTGAGAAAGAAGCCTTTTGAAAACATTGTGGGAAAAGGAGAAAATGCTTGTAACCAACATTTTCTCCTTTTCCCACAATGTTTTCTATCCTATCAAAGACAAATTCCATCATTTGAACAACATTTAAATTGTCGTCTCCAAATGCTTCCAGTTTGGAAAAGTCTACATTTTTGTTGTGTGGTAAAGAGTTATAAACAATACATCAAGAAGATTTAAAGCATATCTGTTCGTGTATTAAATGGTATCGCTCAAGCATACTCAGAAAATGAATATGGATATTATGATAGATATCTGGCCCATATTTACCATTCAGTCTAAATCGATCATTAGTCTCACTCTAAATATAGATAGTTACACAATTTCTGTTTGGCTAAACCCAGTGGTTAAGCCAATCAGAAATTCTGAAAAAATTGGCTGAGTGCAGGTTTCCCGGCTATCCTGAGATGTTAATCCCTACCGGGTAGAGAGTGTGTAGTTGGTAGATCCAATAAGATTCTCGTTGGCGCCTGAAAGTGGTGCTCTTGTTTGACTCGCAGTCGGTGCGGATGATTTCAATTATTTGATAGTTAACATCCTCGAGTGTGTGAGAATCTAAATTGAAATGGTTGGCCACGGGAGTGTCTTTGTTTAGGCGTATGTCCCTGAGGTGTTCTTTTATCCTAATTTGGAACTCACGTTTGGTTTCTCCTACATATTGTTTGCAACACTTATTGCACGTTAAGAGATAGACAACGTTCTTGGTTGTGCAGTGTCCCCTCAGTTTGCGGTGATATTTGAGCGATGTGTAAGTGCTTTGAAAGACTTTGCTTTTGTTCATTTGACTGCAAAAGTTGCAGTTGAGGAGTGTGCAGTCTTCAACAAAGTTGCGTATGACGACACCAGATTTTGAAGGAATTTTGTTTGAAAATCTGGCGCAGGTGATGAAGTCCTGTATTTTAGGGCCTATTTGGTTAGCAAATGTAGGGTAGACGGAGAAAATCTCAGGGAGAGTAATGTTGATGAGAGGCCAGAGACTGAATATTGCATGTTTAATAAAGGAGTTGTCCTTGTCAGACGTTAAGACAACTGGTAAAACTTCCTTTTTTTGGTCGTTGTGTTGGGGGTGAGAGAAGTGACTTTCTGTCTATAGCTAGGACTTTGGTGTAGCTATTATTGAGGGCTCTTACAGGGTAGCCTCTGTTTTTGAAGTATTCTAGCATGTCTTTTGCATGTTTAACGAAGTCAGAGTGGCGACTGCAAATTCTTTTTATGCGTAGAAGTTGACCGTATGGTGTGGATCACTTTATGTGATCTGGATGGTTAGAACTGTATTGTAGATAACAGTGTTTATCCGTAGATTTACAGTATAAGTCAAACAAGATTTGGCCTTCTTGCGTTCTGATGGTCACAGTGTCTAGGAACGTGATTCGTTCATCAGAATACTCCATTGTGAATCTAATTGTTCTGTGGAAGCTGTTGCAGTGGTTGACGAACCTGTGTAGTTGGTCAAGGCCTGCAGTCCATATCATAGATATCATCTATGTATCTGAAATATGCAAAGGGTTTAGACGGAGCTGAGCGAAGCATTTTGTCCTCTAGATCCCCCATGAAAATGTTTGCAAATGATGGGGTGACTTTAGTGCCCATGGCTGTTCCTCCTATTTGGAGGAAATGTTCGTTGTTGAATGTGAAATTGTTGCAATGAAGTACCAGTTTTAAACTCTATCAAGTAACTTTCAAGTAGCTAACCCTAGCTTCTTTACCCTCCGAAGAGTTCTAACCAAAGAACGAAACCGGTCAGGGATAGAATGTCCAGTGCAAAAAGCGTCTGCAAGCAGACCAACAAAGACATAAGCATGTCTCCTTCGGAAGACGTGCTGCCTGTTGACAAGCCCCCACACAACGCAGACAGAAGCATGTCTCCTGGGACCCCAGTTGTCACAAAGACAGACATGCCTATATAGAAGCATGTCTCCACATATAAGCAAGGCAAATAGCTTGACTCCTGAAGGAGACTTGCTTCCTTGCTTGACACTGAGACCCGCCACAAGCAACACAGCTGATAGCATGTCACCAGCGTCCAGTCAAGCAACAGGCATGGCCCACTCTGTCTCTCTCCAGCCAACTTTTTCCCAATCAGAAATTCTGTTACATTGAAGTTCAGAAAATTCTTGAGAATTAGACTAGGAATGATATTAATATTTTCGTCCTCAGAAATAATTCTAGAGTACATCAGTGGCAGGAAAAGGACCTTCTGATAGGATTCTTTAACTCTTCACCAGACAACAAATTTTATACATGTCCAAATTGAAAGCCAATGCAGACAATAAATAAAATATGGCTCAAACATTTGGATGTTGAGTTTTTCAGAAAATGGTTCTTGGGAAAAGGAGAAATGCTTGTCACCAGCGTTTTGTCTTTTTCCTACAATGTTTTAAAAAGCCTTTTCTACAGGGTTGTTAAAAACTCAAGACTGTGTGGTAAAGATCCAGCATTTCAAACACTTAGGACCAGTATACACATGTTACATTTTGATGATCTTTGTTTAAAATCTTGTACAAAGTAATTAACAACATAAGATAATTATACATATCAGTATGTACATGTTTTCAGTAAATTTATCTTTAAGCCTTTACCACACAATCCCAACTTTTAACAATCCTGGGGAAGAAGTCTTCTGAAAACATTGTGGGAAAAAGAGAAAATGCTGGTAACCAGCATTTTCTCCTTTTCCCACATTGTTTTCTACTCTTCCCAAAACAAATTTCAATTTTTGAGTCGCATTTATTTTGTCATCTGCAAAAGCTTTCAAACTGGACTTGTCTAAGTTTCTGTCGTTTGGTAAATTTAGAGTTAACTCTTTACGAAACAAATTTATTTTAGACTTGTCGAATTAAATGTTGCTCAAGTACTGGGATTTGTCTGTGAAACTTTAAAGGGTAAAAAACCTTCATTAGAAAAGAAGGAAATATTGCCTACTTTTCCCACTCAGTTTTCAAAATCAGTTTTCCTCAAGGTTATTTGTATAGTAAAGGATGAAAGTTTTGTATGATAACTTAAACTATTACAAAATATCATACTTTTAAGTTTTGAGTTATCGCTTTATCTCTGTACCAGACAAAAAAATTTAGACTCAAGTTAAATGCATTTGCAGATTACCAATTAAGTGTGGCTCTAATGATGCAATATATCCTTGAAAGTGTAGAAAGCATGGAGCAAAAAGGAGAAAATTTTGGTTAGACGCAATTCTCCTATGCCCCTTAAAGTTTTTAAAGTCTTCCTCCTGAGGATCATAAAGATAGGATTGTTCGGTAAAGTTCAATATGGAACTAAATATGAGCCATGCCCTGTGAAAAGAGAGCTTAATGCATCTGCAAAAAGTATCAACTCATGTCAGCCTGCGCAGTCCACGCAGGCTGACCTGGGCCGAAACATTTTGCTACAGGTCAATTTCCTGCATGTCAAAGGACCAGTTTGCCTCATAATTCAGTCGTTTGATAGACAAAATGGATTTTATGAATCCACCATTATGTGATGACGTGCTTGTAACGATACATCACTGAGATGCATTAAGCCCCTTTCTGCCAGAGCATGGCTCATATATAAACATTTAATAATACTAATCTACATGTTTCTGCTATCATCTAAACTCTCTAACCCTTTACCACACCAACCTGAGCTTTAACAACCCTTAGGAGGTAAGCTTTTGAAAACATCATGGTTAAAGGAGAAACTACTGGTAACCAGCATATTCTCCTTTTCCCATAATGCTTTCTATTCTAAATCTAAACACTTAAACCATAACTATATAATCTTTTGTCTGCAAATGCTTTCAATATGGACAAGTCTAAAATTTTGTCACATGGTAAAGAGTTAGCATATTTAGAGAGATCAAGGGGATTATAACTCACATCAAAATACCAGATTTGACCTTTAACTGCACAATCTTTTTCAGCGATTGGCAGCTTTCAAAATCATTGTCAGAAAATGAACAATATGTGTAATACAAAATACCTCCTTTTCCAACTTTTTGAAACTGTTGAACATAAAGTTTCCCTTCATTTAACCCTTTACCACACAATCCCGACTTTTAACGACCCCGAGAAAGGAGTCTTTTGGAAACATTGTGGGAAAAGGAGAAATTGCTGGTAACTAGCATTTTCTCCTTTTCCTATAATGCCTTCTACCCTTCCCAAAACAAATTTTAATTTTTCAGCCACATTTATTTTGTCATCTGCAACTGCTTTCATTTTGGACTAGTGTAAAATAAAGAGTAATAGAGGATCTTGCATGAGTGTTTATGTATTATCATTTTTATCAAACAAGTTGAATAAAAATGTATGACGCAAGCCTTGGCGAGCGTCAAATACATTTTAGTCAACGAGTTTGATAAAAGTGATAATACATAAACACGAATGTGAGATTCTATTTATCACATAAAACGAATGACAGGCAAAAAATATCCTGCATCATCACCTTTCGCCTATACACCATTCACGGGTCCATGTTTAAAGTTGTAGTTCTGTTTCAAATGTGTACATACACAAGTAGATAGTTCTTTGACATTTACACGGAAAGTAGAATTTAAGTTTCTAGAGGGGGTAAGTCCACCTATTTCTGCAATTTTGTTGATTTTAAAGACTTTCGCTGCATTGCTTAGTTTTTATTAAACCTGTAAATCAAGAAATATCCAGCGTATACGTCTTAGCATCAATGACATCATTATTCTGCAAAACAGCGTAGTCGTACAAATTCAGGCACATGCTGTGGTTGGTTTCTCCGGCTTAACGTGCTTATGACTAAAACCTGATAATACACTAGTGTATTATCAAAAATAAGTCATGGGTTTATTACACTGTTGGAGGAGGTTTTATGTGATAAAAATATTTATCCTTTCTGTCTCTTGTATTAATTTCTGTGGGTCTGAAATAACTTGAAAGATGGATCAACTGAATGATGTGGAATGAATTTATGACAAATGACTGTATACAAAATTAGAGCTACCATGATTATCACACTGTTTTAGATGATCTGACCCTTTACCAAACAATCCTGTTTTCAGTCCCTCAGCAGGGTTTTTGTAAAAATTGTTGAAAAAGGAGAATATACCAGCTACCAGCATTTTCTCAATTTTCCCATAACATGCTCTACTTTTCCAGGGATAATTTTCATCATTTCAGCCACATTTATTTTGTCATCTGCAAAATGCCTCCAATAGAGAAGAGCCCAAAACTTTGTTGTTTGGTAAAGGATTAAATGGGGAATCAATTTTCATTGCATGACCTGGCTTAGTACTAAACTGATAACATTTACTACACAATTTCTACTTTAAATGGTCCTGAGAAAGAGGGCATTTGAAAACATTGTGGGAAAGGGAGAAAACGCTGGTATCCAGCATTTTCTCCTTTTTCCACAATATTTCCTACTCTTTCAAAGACAACTTCAATCACTTGACCTACATTTGTCATCTGCAAATGCTTTCAATTTGGACAAACCTTTAATTGTTGTTTTCAGGCTTTCAAGTGCTCTTCTGCAAAAAAGTAGGGAAAAGGTAGGGATAAACTTGTTTCGAAAAAGTAGGGAAAAAGTAGGCATTATAAGGAAGAAAAAGTAGGGATAGTAGGGCATATTTATAGAGAACTTACCATATTTTTCATCAATGATAATGAAGATTTTACCATCTAGTTACATACTTGACTACTTCATGTAAATATACTTGCTCTCTATACATCTGGCAACATCTGTGTTCAGATAGAATTCATGGTACAGCAACAAGAGTAACCTTACATAGACAGTGAGGCATGACAAGGGTTAGCTCCATATCACCATGAATTTCCACCTGCTCCCAAATGTGCCTTTAGTACAGACATTCTGAAATATAACTACAGACCAAGATAGGAAACACTTTTCTATGGGTGAAAGGTTGAAAGTCTGAAAATACTGATTTCTTTTTTGCTTGGGGCCAGGGCCAGGGGGCCAGGGGGCCCCTAGGCCCCCGGTGGGTCCAGGGCAACATCCTGGCTGGGGGTTCCAGGAGGCCATTGGCCCCCGGAAGCTCCAGAAACATTATTTTTTATTCATGTTAAAACTCTTTTCCTGACAACCTCATTTCAACAAGACTTCATGTATTTACACTCTCAATTTTCATTTTTAAGTTAACATACAACTTAAGTTTTTGTCAATAAACTAATGCCATACCCAGGCAAGCTAACAGAGGGATTAATATTTTCAAGGACATGGTTGTTTTAATAATCGACCCTTTGAACTTACTCACGTTCATTTATATGTAACAATCTTCTACATATACAGTCATGCAGGCCTAAAGGCTTTCTTTCCATTTGATCTGTAGTTGATCATTTTCGTGCACACTCCAAAAATGCAACTCCAGTTACATGGGACATTATTAACCAAATGCATATCCTTCGCTGCCTAAATCTCTTTCATTTAGCCATTCCCACCCCTATTTATTTTGCATGTCCTGCTGAATTAAAACCGAGAGGTTTTAACACTGACAATCTTGATTTTAACTTGGCAGCCATGTTACGGTGCAGGACGCTATTTCTCTGTTCAATAATTATCTATTGGTTGACTGATATGTTTTGGTCTAATCATACGATGTTTTTCAAGCAGGCAGCATGAAATGCTCCTATAAATATTTCAAGTATACTCGGCCATTATTTTTAGCTTTATTGTTAGAACACCTTGAGATCAGTTGACTTGCAATATGCCATAGATACAAGATTTATTTAGACGATTTGGAAAAATGACCTAGCTGGACTCTGAAAATACAGAATTCTATCATAATAAGAAAATTTTCACCCATGACTTTTCACCTTTTATACCCTTTTTATAAATATTTTCCAATCAAAAAGTAGAGACAGTAGGGCATTTTCAGAAAAAAGGAGGGAGACAGAAAAAAGTAGGGAAAATTAGGGCCCACTTGAAAGCCTGTGTTTTGTAAAGAGTTAGATACATTATCTGAAAATAAAAATTGTAGAAAATTTTACCTTGCATGTACTCTCAGTGTGAAAATGAAACAAACCAAAAATATTATGAAAGTCATCTAATATGCAAATTCATTACTAGATGACAAAATTTTAGCCTTGTCGAAATTGAAAGCATATGCTGACCACAAGATGGACGGGGCGCAAGAACTGAAATTTGTTGTAGGAAGGGTAGAAAACAATGTGGGGAAAGGAGAAAATGCTGGTAACTACTGAAAACTATTATTTTTTCTTACTTTTGTCTTTCTTTTTCACTGGTTTGCCAGCTAAGTTTGACAAGATTGTTAAGATCTGAATAGCTTCCTTTAGCCCTTATCCTGCTAAATAAGTTAACCCTTTCCCAAACAGCAAATTTTGGACTGGTCCAAACTGAAAGAGTTTGCAGATGACAATTTTAAATTTGATGAAATGACAGAAAGTTATCAAAAAGAGTAGAAAACACTGTGGGAAAAGGAGAAATTGCTCGTTACGAGCAATTTCTCCTTTTCCCACAGTGTTTTTAAAAGACTTGTACTGCAGACACATGAAAACCAGGGCTTGTTTGGGAAAGGGTTAAATAAAATTTTCAAGCCAATGAATAATGAATAATGTTGGTTCAAGCTTTTTTTTTTTTTTGGAGAAAAAATACCTTTTTATTGGACGTGCAGTCTGATCTTGATCACTGTCCGCAAAAGGTCACTGAGTCGTGCTTAGCAGCTTACGTGTTAAAGGTTATATAGAACAAACTGTCCAATAAACCATTGTGCACCTGAAAACTTGTGCCACTTGTGGCTGAAAGTTAGGTCCATGACATATATACAAACAATGTAATTTTTGTGTTAAAGGTAGAAAAATGTCATTTGCTTAAGCATTTGGGTTATCCATTGCCTTGACTTTTTAAAAAACAATACCATATTGTAATGACACTGAGGAAAATGGCCTTGAAAAACATGTTGGAAAACAAGAAAATGCTGGTAACCAGCATTTTTTCCTTTTCCCACGGTTTTCAATCCTATGAAAAACAAGAACTTGATAGGGTCGCATTTGGTATGTCATCTACAAATTCCTTTAATTTTGCCAAGTCTAAAATATTTTGTGTTGTATAGAGTTTAACACCTACTGCATGAACATGATTTTTTCCCCCTGCAGTTGACAGCTTTCGAAAACATTGTTAAAAAAAATAACTGCTTGTAACAAGTAATAGGTCAACTTCCCACAATGTTTTTCTTCCATACCATAACAAGACAACATTTTTCTTTCTTTTTAAATGTTTGTATTTTTTGAAGTTTGTACAGTAACACGTTAACTCTTTACCAGATGACAAAATTTTAGACTGGCCTAAATTGAAAGCACTTGCAGACAACAAATCAAATTCATCTGAAATGATAGTAATTGTCTGTGAAAATTGAGAAAACCTTGTGGGAAAAGGATAAAATGCTGTTACCAGCATTTTCTCCTTTTCCCACAATGCTTTCAAGAGGCTTTTTTCTCATGGTCTTTAAAACTTGGGACTGTGTGGTAAAGGGTTAAATCTGATCACACTAGTCATGAAAAAAACACCAAAATTATAGAAAGAAAATCTCTTTAAGAAAATGAAAAATAAGACATACAAACACACTGTAGTACACACTGTTGTTTTGCCCAACTGCCTGTACTAGACTTCTCCAAGGGAAAATTTTGCAATGGTTTGTGTGGCACCAGAGTCAAACCCAACTATGTCAAGCATGCCAAAGTCATCAGGGTCTGCAATTGTGAAGCCATTTGAGGCCATACCAGCAACAATCAGCTTGGCACCAGGGTTCGACATCACTGCCCGGTAATCCTGTAGGGCACGTGATGGGTGCACTTTGCCATACCATGTTTCATTATCTGTATAAACAATGAAGACATCATACTCCTTCCTTTGTTCCTGTGCCCAAATCATTGGGAGGGCACAATCTGTTCCTCCAAACGGGATATCTCTTGTCTTCTTGATTACATCACTAAGCATGTCATTTTTGTTGATATCAACCTTGGACAGTTTGTGTGAAAAAGCGACAACATCGTAATAATCTTCAGTTCTGGCTGTAACCATCATCATTGCTGCAGCTGCATCTCTGCATGTAATACTAGAGCTTCCAATGCAGGGAACATTCATAGAGCCACTCACATCTATTGCTAGTAAATATTTTTTTCCAGTGGGTTCAACAGCTTCAAAAGATAAGTAGTACGCTTGGTCCAAAGCATCTACTATATTTCTATTTGGCATCCAACGCAAACTACCTTTGTCACCTCTTCCCTTTGCATATGTCTGCAAGGCAACAAGGACATTGAATGGATGGACACGGGCTTCCTTCAAGAGCGCTTTGTTTGTAAGTTTTTCTACAATAGCCTTTTCAACCTTGCCACCCTCTTCAACAATACCAAGATTGGTCATTTTTCCAAGATTTCGAATGACTCCCGTCATCTTCAGATTTGGAATCAGTGCTTTCCAAACTTCTGTTGAGTTAAGTAGCTGGGTTGTTAAGTGCTCTCTTTCCAGTCCATTATTCCTTATCAGTTTAACCATTTCATCTTCATCTGTACACTTTTTTGCTATTTCTGCTGCTTTCAGATATTCCATCATTTTTGTTAACTTTTCATTGCCAGCAGCAAGTTTTTCTGCTTCATCCAGACCGTTGATGATAAACCTAACCATAACGCGCAACGCCATTTCTTCTGCTTTGATATGAGTCAGTCTAAAAACATCCCTGTGGGACCATGACTCCCTGCTCTTATACTTGGTAAGCAGCTTTGCCAAAGCTTTAGGATTTTTTGCTTTTGCTTCATACCAGTTTACAATCGCTCTTTTGTGTGCCCTTCCCCAGCCAGTTCCAGAGTTCACTTCTTCACAGTATTTTATGAACAGGAAAAGGTGTGTTGGTATTCGACAGACTTCATTTAAAACACCATATGCTGCTTTCTTGGTCTTAGGGTCATTGCATCTGGCACAAATAGCTAGCGCAAACATGGTGGGTGGCTGTTTAGCCGCTCTTCCTGACAAACTAATGTTCTTTATCAGATCAACAACTTCTGTCCCCTTCCCATCTGCAATCAGTCTGAAATTCAAAATAGGAGTTTCTAGGGAGAAAGATCAAAGCTTGATGCAACAATACTGATGTCAACGATCCAGATGAACATGTCTTTTGAAAACATTTTGGGAAAAGGAGAAAATGCTGGTCACCAGCATTTTCTCCTTTTCCCAAAATGTTTACTACCGTATCAAAGACAAATCCCATTATTTGAGCCAAACTTAATTTGTAAATTTCATATGCTCTCAATTTTGGTAAGTCTAACATAACGTTGTTTGCTAAAGAGGTTACATTTTACCAAGTGACATAATTTATCAACTTTAGACCTGGGTACCAGAATTTTCTCTTTTCTCCATGATGTTTTTGAAAAGCCATATTCATCTGGGTCATAAAAAATGCAAGACTCTTTGGTAAAGAATAACAGGTGAAAATGAAAGAAGGTAACATCTTCACCTCCATCCATAGCTTGTAAAACTCAAGATTGCAATTGCAAATTCAGTCTTGTCTTATCTTGAACCAGAGTCCAAAATGTTACCCCTGAATTAACCCTTTACCAAACGACAAAATTATAGACCATTCCAAATTGAAAGTATTTGCAGATAATGAGATAAATGTAACTCAAAAATTAAAATTCATTTTGGGAAGGGTAGAAAACATTTTGGGAAAAGAAGAAAATGCTGGTTACCAGCATTTTCTCCTTTTCCCACAATGTTTTCAAAAGGTTTCTTTCTCAGGGTCGTTCAAAGTCTGGATTGTGTGGTAACGGGTTAAAGTGCCTGTCACAACATATAACACCATGCAGTCTGATCTTTGATCTACAATGTCTGCTTTGCTGGGTCATACTGGTCAAGAGCAGGCAGAAAGTACAATTATTTGGGTCTTATTTCTAGACTGAAAAAGTCTGTTCCAATTATTTGGGGCACTAACGGTAGAGTTATCTTGACAAATTACAGCCTTGAAAATCTTGCAATATCAGAATTTTATTCCTTCTTGATGAAGAAAAAATATTATTTGAAACAAGAGGGCCATTGACCCTAAAGGGCTCACCTAAGTAAGGTGATCTAGGATTGGTAAGGCTGAAAAGATCCTGGTCTTGATGATGTAAAACACATGAGCGTCAGTGATCTGCTTTTTGACCGACTTGACCTATTTTTTTGATTTTGAATCTGGCTCAAAATGTTGCTTCTACAGTGCACACAAGGTTTTTCTAAGATATGGCCTAGTGATGTACTTTTTGGTCTGACATGACCCAATTTCGAAACTGTCCAAGATTTTATCCAGACAAACATTCTGACAAAGTTTCATGAGTATCAAGCTGAAAATATGACACAAGTTTTTTTTTTACGATCTGGCCCTGTGACCTACTTTTTGATCTGATGTGACCCAACTTTAAACTTGTCCAAGATTTTATCAAGACAAACATTCTGACCAAGTTTTATGAGGACCTGACTGAAAATGTGGCCTCTACAGTGCACACATGGTAAATGTTGACAACCACATGAAAATTTAAATGTGATTCAAATGATGGAACTTATTTTTGATAGGGTAGAAAACAATGTCGGAAAAGGAGAAAATGCTGGTTACCAGCATTTTCTCCTCTTCTCACAATGTTTTCAAAAGGCTTCTTCATCAGGGTTGTTAAAACTCAGGATTGTGTGGTAAAGAGTTAATGGTGATCTCATAGTTCAAACATAAAATACCTGTCTAGGCTAGAAATATTTTCCCTTTTCAATATTGGATCTCCAGCCTTGTAGCCAAATGCATTGTCTGCACCAAGAAAGAGAAATCTTTGAACTCTGATGAAATCATTTACATTCCAGACATAGCCACCTGATCTATTCCTGACCTGTTTTGCTGATATTGGCTTGAACTGAGAACCCTGAAAAATGAAACAATTTTATTTCTGTTTAACACTTCAAAAAGCAATTCCTTGTTCTAAATAATGGCACTGAGGAAGCAGGCTTTTGAAAACATCGTGGGAAAGGAGAAAATGCTGGTAAGCAGCATTTTCTCCATTTCTCACAATGTTTTCCTCTCTTTCAAAGATAAATCATATCATGTGCGATACATTTAATTTGTTGTCTGCAAATGAAATCAATTTGGGCAAATCTAAAATTTTGTCATGTGACCCGAGACAATAAAATTCACATCTTCCGAATTCAATTCTTCCGAATTGAGGGCATAAAATTTTGCAGACAAGAAATGAAATATGGCTCACAGGATAGTACTTGTCTTTGAGAGGGTAGATCCACCTAGTAATCAATGTGGAGTGATGGGTAGATCTACCAGTATTTTCTCCATTTTGACAAGTATCGCACTTTTAAAACATCGGATTGAAGTTGAAGGGTATTGTAAAGATCGACTACTGGAGTGGAGTATGGAGAAGAAAAAAAAAACCGAAAGGACGTTTGAACGGGCCCTTAATAGCGAATATAACGACTTGCAGGACTTATGGGAATAGGAACTGGATCTTATTTTTATCAAAAGATCAAGTATCGGACTAAGGTACACTGGAATGAACATGAACCGTATTGAAAAGATCGAGAACTGGTGTACGGAAAAACCGGAACGAACCTGACTAGACTATGAGATCCGAATATCAGTGGGCCTACTTGAGAGCCAAGGGAAAAAAGATAATTCACCTTACGGACTTTGGAAATATCGGGATGGACATGAACCGTATTAGGAACAGCAGATATTTATTGACGTATTAACAGCAAAAGGGACGTAAGAGAGATGAGACGAGTTGACACAGATGAAGAGGGCGAACTGCCAAGGGTGAAAGAGATGGTAAGAGGAGAAATTGCCTTCAACCCTTCAACGCCAGGTGAAAAAGAGGATGGGCTCCAAGGAATAAGAAACTGGACATGAGGAGGATTTGCGATGGACCACAAAGAGGACGGGCTGCTATTGTAGTTAATACCAATTTCAACATCACAGTGAAGGACCGGAAAGATGCAAATATGTATGTGACGTGGGATTCTGTACAGTGACGATCTGTCACTTGGTGTGGAAAATTGTGTTCACATGGTCAGTCAAGCTGGTGATTTTTCATTTTGATAGTTTTTATGAAATATTCATATCCAGTTACTTGTTTGTGATGTATAGGCCATATTAGGAACACGTATGTTCCCTGTGAACCTTTCTTAATGCAATGGTAATACCTTGATCATTTGACCATGCTGAAAATACGGATGATTTTGTCCAAAACAATTTTTTTTTTTTTTTTCTCGATTACTCAGCGTTAAAACCCTGTTTTCTCAACGGAAAATGTATAAACAGTTTCTTTATTCATATTTTTGTGAAAACATGTCAAACTTTGGTAACAAAGTCGGTTTCAATATTCCTTATCCTTCGTTTAAAACGACATATTGAGAAAAGAAATTTGTACAGTCACTTGTAAGGGGTTAATAGATCTCAGATGACTGTACAACCGAAAATTTCTCAACGTGCCATTTTAAAAGAAGGATAACGAAGATTGTAGTCGACTTTGTTACTAAACCTTAACGTGTTTTCACAGAAATATGAATAAAGAAACTCTTTATACATTTTCCGTCGAGAAAACAGGTTTTTAACATTGAGTAATCGAACAAAAACGGCATCGTTTTGGGACAAAATCATCTGTAATTTTAGCACGGTCAACTATTCAAGGCGTCCGCGCTATTGCTATAGACCCTTTCACAACGCCGTTCGTTGCCAAAGAAATACGATCCCAGAATTCCACTTTTCGCGCATGCGCACGGTTTTTAGGGCAAAAAGTTCAATATCGCCACTGTTGAAAGCTATTTTCACACGCAATGTTTTGGCTTTGTCAAAAGATTTTATTGATTAAAATCTGTGAAGATCAATTGTGTTACAGGATGCTGTTATCATGCTGTGCACTAGGATGTACAAACAGATTGGTAAATTAGTATCTGGCCTAAACGTCACAGTGTTAAAACGCCCTACTTTTGGTTAAAACGTCCGCAATTTCCATGACGAATTGATTAAAACGTCCCCTAAACGCGTCCCCGCACATTTTATTAAAATTATTTGTTTGATCTCGTTTGTTTTTTAAAGAGATTTTTCACCGTTGATGTTTTGTAGTTTATTGACCATCGTCATTTAATGTTATTAATTTTTGACCCATATTCTGCCGTACTTATATTTTTGACCAGCACGAGAGGAATTCAAGTTAAGTTTATGTCATAAATCTTAATCAGTGTTACTTAAACCATAATCAGGATATATAACAGTGTATTTCAAGCCCACACTACCCCCATGTTTAAACAGATCTCTCGTCATGCTTTTCGCAAAGTAAATTCAAGATCACCGTCACGTAACGAGGGTTAAGGTTAAGGTCCATATTGTTTCCCTACATTATCATGTATATGACACGCCAAAATGCCGTATACATTGTTCTCAACTAATTACTGTTACAATTTCCATGTAACCCTTTACCCAACAGTCACAAGTCTAAACGACCAAGAGAAAAGAAAGCTTTTCAAACATTGTGAGAAAAGGAGAATATGCTGGTAAACATTATTTCAACCTTTTCCAACATTGTTTTCAGAAAAGGAATGTTTCTAAATTACATGTTACAACCGATCCCTGCTGGCAAGCAAATATGGAAAGAGCAGCCACAGACGACAACAGGGAAATATACAGTTGTTCGTTCTTCGTTCGCGCGTTAGTTCATCCACCCATCCATGCATCCCCACCCATCCATCCATCCATCCATCCGCTCACTCGCTCATTCATTCATTAATACAAAACTTCATCCATTCATTAAAAAATTCATTCATTCATTCATTCATTCATTCATTCATGTTTTCAAATACGTCTGCGCCAAAATTTGTTCCGTGATGAAATTGATCACAATACACACTCTCTAAACTATTAGAGGTAACAGCATGAACAATGCCGATCTCGACCCACACCCTCCGCCATTGAAATTAAACTAAAATATCCACTGTATTGTTGATTAAACTAATAAGTATGTGATATATCAGATGGCTACCCTTTATAAACCCTTTACCTAACTCTCCCTCGTCTTAATTAACGACCCTACATCAATGGACTTGTGGAAACACTAAGGCAAAAGGTAAAGAATGCTGGTAACATGCATTTTTCCCATTCCCGCAGTGTTCCAACCCATGCTTAACGGGGTTTGTCTGTCACTCCCTGGGGTCGGTTAACATTCCCTTTGATGATAACGTCAACCAAAACAGCGACACGTTTTTTTAGACGTCTTCGTCTAATGTCACTAAAATACGGATCGTTTTCTTGCACGTTACTGAACCCTTAGCAAATAAGCTAGTCTGATTATCGTTTCTTTGCCTCTGGGAGTAGGCTTTTCATATAATCGCTCATAATTCAACAATTTTGTTTACACTTTCAATAATCCGCCACTGTTTTATTTGGTCTTTTTGCCCTACACGAGTGCGCATGCGCAGTTTTCCGGTCTCGTTACCAGGAAGTGGTCAGAGGCTAAAAGGGTCTATACGGAAGGTTCACAGCGCACATTCGTGTTCCGGATATGGTCTACACAAAACAAAAAGTAACTATATGAATATTTTACAATAACTATCAAAATAAATGAGAAATCACCAGCTTGTCTCACCGTTTGAACACAATTTTTAACACCCAAGTGACAGATCGTCACTGTACAGAATCCCAAGACACATACAGTGCATACCTCCGGTCCTACACTGTGAACATATCCCACTTATACTGCGGCGGCCAGTACAACCCACCATGCTTTCCATGATTTTTTTTCCAGAGCCTCACACAACATGCCACAGGCTGCTTTAAGTAAATAATCATCGTTGCAACATTGTTCTGTTGCGAGAAAGGAATGAACCCTGTCGCAATGACTATCATCAATCACTGGGAAGAAATTGACATAGTTGGGGAGTCAAACCCGCGACACTTTGATTTCAAGTCCTGTGTTACCCACTGGACTACGGGGCTTGCCAAGACTTTGTGATGGGAAGAAACGACGAGAAAAGGATGAATTGTGAGGAATTAAACCTTTACCAAACATTCCGGTATTTTAACTCTTTACCAAACAACATAAATTCGGAGTCGTCTAAATTTAAAGCATTCGCAGACGACAATTTAAGTGTGGCTAGAAATTAGAGACTTGGCTTTCAGAGAGAATAGAAAACATTGTTGGAAAAGAAGAAAATGATGGTTACCAGCATTTTCTCCTTTTGACACTATGTTTTTCAAATGCTTCTTCCTAAGGGTCGTAAAAAGTCGGGGTTATGTGGTAAGGTGTTAACGACCCTAAGAAAGACGGCTTTTGACAACATGGTGGGAAAAGGGGAAAATGCTGGTAATGCTCCGTTTCCCAAAATGTATATTATATATGTATTCTGTCCTCTCAGAGACAATTTCCATTATATGAGGTACATTTGATTTGTCGTTTGCAACAACTTTTAGTTTGGACCAGTCCAAAAGTTTGTTCGGCAGAGAGTTAAAAAGATAGTTCGAAAGCGATAGCCTCCCGTCCGTTCATTGTCTATTTAATTTCCAGTTTTCCAACGGTCTCTGCACACACTTAAGATCTGCTCATTTCCATTTAGTTTTTCCTTTACTGAATACATCTTTACCAAGCTGTTTTGGTCCTGCTGTCACCGTCAGTATATTTGCTTATGAGAGTCCGTTCAGGCCCATTCTGTTTTCTCCGTTTCCAAGGATTTGGTCTTTTCCAGATGCTTGAACATCATTATTCCGATGTTTGAAAGTCCGAGATTTCATCTTTCTGATGAGGTAAAGGTCCATTTCCTGTTTCCTCATATTCCCCTGACTCTTTACATTCGCTTACTATAGTCCGTAAAGGTCCGTTTCGGTTTTCCGATGTTTCTAATGAGGTCTGATGTTTGATGTTTTCTGATAGGTTTTGTCCGTTCTAGGTTTTCCCGTTGTTATGAAAGTCTTCATGTTCGCTTATAAAATAAAATAGGGCCCGTTTTAAGTCCGCTATGGTTTTTCCATAATGAAGTTAAGATCTTTTTAATAATATTCCTGTTCGTAATAATGTTTCCAAAGTCAGATATTTTGTGTTTCTGATAAGGTTTTTGGTCAGAATCTATCTTTTTTTTTAAGCCCCAGAAAGACGTTAAATTATTGCTCATAAGGGTCGTTCAGGTCCGTTCCAGTTTTTCTGTACTGACTCCAATGATTTTTTTTAACACGGTTCATGTTAGTTTCGATGTTTTAAAGATTGATTTTTTTTTTTCAATCTCTTTCATCATTTTTGGTGAAATCCCAGCTTTCTATGGCCCTATATAAGATTAAGTTAATTTGTCCTATTTCTATACTCGATTTTTTAAAAGTTCCTCTCACTCCCGTTCTGGTTTTGCCATAGATCTACACCAAATCACTATTAGATATTTTCTGTACTGTTCATGTTAACTCTGATGATTATGTCTCCCAAGTCCAATTTTTGATATGCCTTTGGTCCATTCCTGGTTTCCCTATTGTTTTGAAATTCAGGCTTTCTCAAACTCCAATATTAGGTAGCCTATTGCTTATCCCTACGGGTATGTAGATTGTATGGTCTTAAAAGTGCATTCCGGTCCGTTCTGGTCCATTCCGGTATTTCCATGCGCCCCTGCTGACTGCTGACACTTTTAGTAAGTGTTGTACATAATGATACTGATACAAAGCGCTTACCTGAATTTTGGACTTATGTGCAAGTAAGTCATCATCATCATCATCATCAAAAACTATTTTTGCGTGAAACAGTCCCATAATCACGGAATCCGGACCTCTAAGCGAGGTCAAAACACACGCAGCATTCGCTGGAGAAGAGCCCTTCAGAGTAAAAAAAAAAGAAATTAAAAATAGATTGGATAGAGGTTAATTTTAGTAACACTATGGAAAAACCAAAACTCAAAATAACTTGGAAACCCTAAACTAAAACTGGCAGCCTGTTATCGATCTTCGTACGGGAGATACAACGGGTACCAGTTTATTGGAAACCCGTAGTCTGGTTTACCTGCCCCGACTACTACGTTATAGTACTTTTGAGGTACGGCGGGGTACCAGACTTGAAAACCTGTACTCAATGTGTATGGTAATATAAAACCACAGGCGTGTGATATTTCAAATGCGCTACAGAGTTACTCAGAATATCCTAAAAATGCCGTTATTCATGGAACCTTTATTTATATTGACTAGATCGCTGCACCTGAATCTATGGATAACCTATAAAGGAGAAAATCATATTCCTATAATATATAATATAAAAACCCTAGAATAATCAATGTGCATTCTAATTCTTAATGTAGCACACAAATGATTGATTGGTGTTTTACGCCGCTTTCAACATTATTTCAGTCATATACGGCGACAATTCACATAAACATCTATATAATCAAGTGATGCTCGAACCCAGGGCCTCTAGGTCACGAGTCCTACACTTTACCACAAAGCCACGCAGGACCCCTAGCAGCTACGAAGCAACACTATCAAATTAAAATTGGAACACGCGAAATGTCTTGTTTTTTCATGATACCAAATTAAAGTATCTTACGATAAAAAGATGTACTAGTAAGCACTAGGTCGTGTTGGTTCCCCACCCCTTCAGTCAAATCGACGTTTTCACGTGAGATTAAATTGGTGAGATTTCAAAGGATTCGAGATCGGCTCCTATGTAGAACTAAATGAATTGCATAAATCTGATTTATGTTCTTCTACTAAGTGTACAACATCAATATTTGTAAGACACTATATATACTTAGCATGAATAACCATTCCTGTTTTACAAATACTGGAAAAAACCTAAGGCGCAATTACCCATGATTATGAATAAGAAAGTAGTACGCAGCTATAGATATCAATCCCGTCTTGATCGATTTCCAAATGAGCCACACTCTGGCAAAAGGGGGCTTCATGCTTCTCCGTGATCCATGATACTGGTAAGCAATTCATCACATGAATCATGAACCCATACAATCCATTTTGTCTGACAACCGACTGAATCATCGTGTCCTTTGACATACAGAAAATTGACCAATAGCAAAACGACCCAGGTCAGCCTGCGCGGGCTGACCTGGGTCGATTGTTTTCGCAGATGCATTAAGCCCCCTTTTCAGAGAGCATGGCTCAAATATATTACAAAATCTTATACAATTGAAATTTGACCGGTTGTCAATAACAGTACAAATAAACCATAATGTTGTAAACATAATTAATACTACCTATCCCGAAGCGCGACTCAATAATCTTCAAGGGATAGTGTAGATCAAGATCGGATTGTACAGAACGTAGTCTGATCTTGGATCTACAATGACCGATATATAAGGGGATAAATTTCCCACAAAGATAACTTTTGAAATAGCAACATCTGGGTTTTTACTAAGTTTCATTTAACTTTTTTAGCAGGTTAATTTAACACTAAATACTGAAACCACAAAATTTTAGACAACTTCGAATTCGCACTTGCAGACAACAAATCAAATGTGACTCAGAGGATGAGATTCCTCAAGGTAGTAGAAAACATGTAGTGGGAAAAGGAGAAAATGCTGGTACCGGCTTTTATTCTCCTTTCTCACAATGTTTTCAAAGACATTCTCTTTAGAGTCGTTTCTAAAACGTGGGATTGCTTGGTATAAAAGGTTAATCCTTAGAATACCGATCACAACAGCAGGGAGCGGAGGGGGCGTTGGTAGGTACTTCAGGTGCAAGCAAATCGTGTATCCACAAATCGATATGTACATGATCCTTGCTCTGAGAAAAAGGGACTTACTGCATTTGCACAAAAGTATCGACCCAGGTCAGCCTGCGCAGTCCGCGCAGGCTGACCTGGACCGAAACTTTTTCGCTATTGGTCAATTTTCAGCATGTCAAAGGACTAGTGTACCCCATGTTTCAGTAGGCTGTTTTACAGAACGGATTTTAGGAATGTGTAATACTGTGATGACTTCTTAGTACGATGCATGATGGAGATGCATTGAGCCCCACATGTATGCAATATACAAAGACCGGAACCCGTTTCTGAAGATTCTGAAGATGCAATTTTGGCGTCATTGTTTACTTTTTATTATTTTTAAGAGGAATGTCCATTTCATTAATTTGGCGTTTTAATGGTTTTAAAACGCACCTGACGTCGCAATAGGAAGGTGAACCACAGGCATTTGGTTGTTTTTACAAACTTCGCCCCGATAACCTATTAGTCTGTAAGATTTAAATGTTATTTACGGGTGAGGCTTAACCCTTTCCCAAACAAGCCCTGGTTTTCACGTGTCTGCAGTACAAGTCTTTTGAAAACACTGTGGGAAAAGGAGAAATTGCTCGTAACGAGCAATTTCTCCTTTTCCCACAGTGTTTTCTACCATTTTTGAGAACTTTCTGCCATTTTCATAAAATTTAAAATTGTCGTCTGCAGACTCATTCAGTTTGGGCCAGTCCAAAATTTGTCGTTTGGGAAAGGGTTAATGAAGAATTCATGGGAACGCGACGTCTATGAAAAACTACACAGAGGATGCATCACAACAACAACAATAAAGGTGGCGCGGGATTGATATATAGGCCTACGTAGTAGCCTTACTTAATCAGCCGACCCTGCCATTTTTTTTTTTGTGACAAGCCCCTTGAGACTGTCAGTATTAAAAACACTGTCTTAATTTTTTGTTAAGTTTTTGTATTCGGCTACTGTTCATTCTAAACAGCATTTTTTACTGTAATTGCTATTTTTGTATTGACACAAGGCGCACAGTATGAGTCGCGCTCTGTGCAAAGGTGGTTTAATGTATCTGCTAAAAGTTTCGACCATTGTCAGCCTGCGCATTGTGACGAGGCCATGTCAAGATAGAGCTGTATACCTACGTCTAAACTACCTTTGCGATTGCCGCCTTACTGCAACAGAAACGGCTGTTAACCCTTAAGCTGCTAAGCCCGACTTACTAACCTTTTGCGGACATTGTAGATCAAGATCAGACTGCACAGAACGTGCAGTCTGATCTTGGATCTATACTGTCCGATAAGGAGATATCTTTCCCCCCAAAAAATACCTTTGAAATAGGAAAATTTGGATTTTTACTATCGGCTTGAAAATTTCATTTTTTTTATTTAGCAGGGTTAATATTGTGGGCAATCATAACCGCCACATTCATGCACAAACAGTAAGAAACCGACTCTGCGATGACGGTCTGCGATCTCGTCGTCCTTACGTTAGTTTACCCCTTTCTCCTACTCGTCGTTTAGCGTGGTAGAAGGCACATGCTCTATGACTGTTCCCAACGCATCGATGGGCACGTTTGTTTTTCACAGACTAGTCTCGGTCTACTCTGTTTTGCCGAGATGGTGACGTCGCGTATGTCAACGTCGTGCTGAACGTTTTGTCGACGCTTGCGCTCTTTAGAGGGATAACTTTTGAGGCGGCTTGATTATAGTATAGGGAGGGATATCGCACGGGGCGAAGTTGATCCTGGTAAATGGGAATTTAACTGCGGTAAGATACAGGGATGAAATTTTCCGCTCTCTTGCTGCTCTAAATGTGCAACAGCACAACCTAAATTTTCAGGACGACAATGCCCGGCTTCATGAAGCCAGAGCTTGTCGACACTCCCTAGCAAACCATAACATTGAATCGACTGTCCGCGGTCCAGTTCAGATTTGTCCCAAATGAACAACTTTGGATGAACTGAACAAGAAGGTAAGGGGGCATCAGAATCCCCGGCTTAGTTGTATAGGTAAATTGGCTCTTGTCCTGCTAAATAAAATAAATGAAACTGTCAAGCCGATAGTAAAAACCTAAATTTTCCTATTTCAAAGGTATTTTTGGAGAAGATATATCTCCATGTTGGGCAGTGTAGATCCAAGATCAGACTGCAGTTAGCAGCTTAGAGGTTACGGGAGAGATGCATTATACATACAAACATGCGTAGGTATCAATCTCCGAGCAGAGTTGTCGTTCGTTACTCTCACCATACATCTCTGCAACGGGCTAAATGACAAGAATCTTGTCAAACCGAGGAAAACATGTTTTGTTACTGTTTAACGGTTTCATGTGTAACAGAACAAAGTAGACAAAGGAAATATGATTCCGGATACATTATAGGTGCATTCAAACTGATGAATTTACCTGTATACAATGGAACTATTTTTTCAAGCTTCTTTACTGATCAGAATCTTACGCCAATTGTAAAAAAAGAAAAATGGCTGCGCCCATGAATGATGACAATTTAAACAAAATTAAAAAAACAAGTTATAGTCCTTTAAAAGACATTTAAGCTTTTCAGAAAATCCCTGTTTTTCACATTTCCTACCACTAAGTCTGATTGGCCGTATGCTGTTTGAACACCACACAAAACAATCGATTGGTCTTTCTTTCACCGGCGTTTGTGTCGCCATTTTGAGTTATGGTCATGAGACGAAAATATCACGTGATGACGGACTACTTTCTGAGCCAACTACAGAGGTGAATGGGAATGATCCCTAGTGCAAGAGAGTGGCGTAGGTATATGTACATAGAGGATATTTGGGGTTTTTTTTGGTGACAAATCGAACTTTATTTCATCGAGTGGACATCATCGGTAATATTTTCACGAGTGACGCAGTATGATGCTCACGAGATGAAATAAATTTCGATCTGTCACCTATGGTGGCATATTTCTGCCACGAGATACGAGATAGCTATCATGATAATTTTAGAGAACTATCGCGATAAAACAAACTTTCCTGGAAATATTATCTAGATAACAAAAAGTTTCACGATAAAAAAATCGCGATATTTCTAACTGTTATCACGATTTTTTTTTACGCTCGTGCCCACAACTGACATTCACGGTATCTATAATTAGATACGGTTTCGGATCATCTTTGTCTCCTGTACAGTGAAAAACTTCCGAGTTCATCCAAAGGGTGATTTTTCTATTTATAGATATCGAGAAACGGGTAGAACTATGGCGATAATTTTACCTCGATGTCAGCTTCGTGCACGAATGAGAAATAATCAACATAAAATTTTCTAGATAACAAAGTTTATCGTGATATTTTTTTTCAGAAAACTTTTCACTATCTAGATAAAATTTCCAGGAAACTTCGAATTATCGTGAAAGTTTTCTAAAATTATTACGATAGCTATCTCGTATCTCGCGGCAGAAATATGCCACCATAGTCACCGAAAAAAAATCTATTTATTTCATGTCTCTAAACTCTTTTTTGTTGGGACTTTAATCAAAACTTTTAAGTGTCATTAGTGAGCTCTCGGTAGTTCCATACCAGTGAGTTTATCGATCGTTAAATTTACTAGTCGAAATGGTGAAATTATCAAACCATAAAACAATCCATCAAACTACCGAAAAGCATGAAATAAAATTTCTTTATCAGTAATGATTTGTTATGTTCAAATCGATCGTTTTTTTAATAGGTCATTCTACAGTTTACCAACTAACTTCACTGCACGATCAACTTGTTCAGTCCGTTAGATAATAAAACTCAAACCTGTGTCATCTTTTGTGACACTTCTAAAGCTTTCGATAGAGCTTGGCACACAGGGTTAGTAACTTAGTATTCAAACTGAATTAAGAATGGTATATGTGGACAGTTGCTTAATTAGACTGAAAAAAAAATTATTATTACTATTACTATTGTTGTTGTTGTTCTGTTGTTTAACGCAGTTTTCAACATAAATTCATGCTTTCCTGGACTTTCTACTATCAGCACTTTGCACATCATTCTTTTTTCGAGCCACTGCTTCCCTACATAAACATCATCGAGACAATATACAGCAGGTGACGGAATGAACGGAATGAAGATCATCAGTCCTCGGATAGAATATGGTCGTGCTAGAGAATCGAACAAGCAATCCGTGGCTTGCAAGCCCTGCACGTTACCGACTGAGGTTTCGGGCTCGATCCAAAGCGAAATTAAAAAATTAGGCGCCCTGGTGCTAGTGTGGATTAACTGCCCCTACCACTACGTTATCGGGTCAGGCAAAGCGAAATAATGGCGGCCTCCTAGGTGTCCTCAAGCTTACCCCTACATGCTTCCCCGTTTGCCCCAATTTCATGTGATCCAGTTTGGTCAGTTAATTAAATGAGATCAATTTTGTACAAAAATACATTACCGAATCTAAAACGTGCTGTTGGAGTATGGTTTAAATATAATTTCGACTATGAATCATTTTAAAAGTAGCCCTGTTTTCGGAAGTTATATAGGTCCGTTGACATTTTGGATACTTAAAGCATTTATGATATGTAGTTTTTCTCGCTAAATAAGAACGACATGTAGAAAAATTCACTGCCATGACTTTTTTGCAAGCGATCTGTTTTGAATGCAGCCTACGATCCGATTTGATCATGTGAAATAACAATATCCCGTCTCCTCTGCATATTACCAAAGGGGGCGGGGGCGCCATTATTGCGCTTTGCCTGACGTGCTCTTGTAGTACGGCGGGGTACCAGACCACTCTGGTGCTGACTATTGTAGGTACAGTATTTAGACTAAAACTAGGTCTAACAGTGGACGAGTTTTTCATGACAATTATCAAACAACTGTCAATTTTTCACCTTGAAGTCTGCTTAAAAAAGTCAAAAAAATAAGAGTCGTGCTCTTTGAAAAGGTGGCTTAATGCATCTTTGTGATGCATTATACCAAGCAAGACGTCACCTAATTATAGATCCATATAATCTATTTTGTCAAACAATCGACTGAATCATGAGGTAGAATTATCGCTTGACATGCAAAAAATTCAAAGATAGCGAAAAGGTTCGGCCCTTGTCAGCCTGAGTCGATACTTTTCGCAAATGCATTAAGCCCTCTTTTCACAGAGCATGGCTCATAAATAAGTACTACTTTCTACTTTTCCAGTTCTCCAGTTCGAAAAGTAGAAGTCGAACTCACCTGGTGTTGATTTCTTCTTTTAATTTTGTATTCCTATTTTATACTTGTATTCATTTATAATCACAAATTCACATTGACTGTCCATATGTCAGGCGGATATTTTAAAATCATCTCCTGTAGTACATTGGTTTCATAACTGATCGTTTAAAAACTTAAAATTGAATAGCATGCCCGAAAAAATTTTCGTTTCTGAGAAAGCAATCGCGTGACTTCAACGTAGGTCCGGTTTCGATTTCATAAACATGTATGTGAAAATTGAGTAAATTCTGACAAACGTATAAATCCGGACGTTTCTCTAATATCCACGTTTTTTTTTTTTTGACGAATAGCGGAACCAATTTCTCAAATAACAAGTATTAACTCTTTGAAATAGGGTTTCTGTCCTCTTTAAGGAATTCAAGGAAGTAATTTCATCACGACAATGGCGACTTAATTTGAGTTTCTTAAAGTCATCCACCTAAGCGTTCTTTTCGATAATTGGCTGACTTCAAAACAAGGCGGATTCACGCAAGCCCTATTCTCGAACCAATAAAAGGTATGGTATGAAAGAAAACAATTATATGAGTGATGTTTCTTGACAGAAGAGTTAATAAGCAAGACGATTTGAAGTACTTTTAGATAGAAAACAATGAGGAAAATAAGGAAAGTTTAAGTCGTCTGAATTTCCCTACTATTTTCCAGATGTATAGATTCGGACTGGCAGAAATCAAGTGGTAACAGGTATAAACCGATAGCTGATGTTAGGGTTTATTCCTGTCGGTCCTGTCAAAAACCCTTATGCTGTAAATATAATAGAACTCATTATCTGGAAAAAGGTTCATTCTAATTTTGATAACAAGTTATTAAGGAAATACTTGGAATAACAAACAAGTGGACTTAGTGATATTTTTACTTATCAATACATTTTATGTCAGTGATCAACAGTTAGGAGAGAATATTATGCAGATTGATAATTATCATCTCCTTAAATCTCTAATTGATGATTTAGAGCTTTTAACTCTATTTTTCTTTTACTTTACTTTACTTCTCTCTGTTCTTTTACAAGAAAACAAGCGGTAGAGTTAACAATACATCGTGTTATACAAGGCAACTTGAATGAAATATATCCTATATCTATAATCAGAACGTGTTGATATACTTAATGATTTGACTACACTTGTCAAAATAAAGATAAATGTGAGCTGCTAAGATGTACTACTATTGAGATGTAACAAAAATTCAAGCTGTCCGAATTTTACTCTTCGATAATCGACTTGTCCGGGTTTCCCCCTTTTTTTTGTCCGTATTTTTCCTATCGTGTCCAAATTTACTAGTTTTGCAGTAGGCCTAGGTTCAAAAATCGCACTTTCTCAACATCTTGGCTCATATTTCACTCGACATTTTGCTAATGAAATGCAAGTAGAATGTTAGTCCAAATGAGTAACACCGGACTGGTTTCACCGCTATACCGCATAATCAATTATCCACGAAGGTGTTGTAAAAACCTTCCGAATTTACCCGGTTTTCCCTACTAATATATTTCCTCGTTTATTTGAAGTTCCTAGATTGTAGCTCAACCAAAAGAGACTGAAACCGAAACAAAACTTTGAACTAACACAAGCCTTTCCGGTGTATTTACAGAATCACATCCGACTGCCCTTTCCTAGTAATTGAAGAATCCAGTACCGCCAGAGTAAAGATGTAGAAACTTTATTCCGAAAATCGAGAAGCCATGTAGACCTCGTCCTTTTTTACCAACTTTTCCATAACGGTTAGTCCTGTCGTTATCGGCTTGAGATTTGCAAGCGACAAGTAAAACGCCGCCGCTACATGTGAGGTTATCCGTTGAAAATGGAGAGAACATTGTTGGGAAAAAAAAAGAGAAAATGTCGGTTATCAGAATTCTCTCCTATTCCTACCATGCTTTCCAAATGCCTCTTTCTAACGGTCGTTAACCCGCTCTAACGGGTTAACAGCAATACAGTAATTATTTCAATGAAAACTTATTAATCGTTGTGAATAACACTTTGTTCCCTTATCTTCTTTATATGTATGTTTCATTACGTCTAAGTACATGGGCCGGAGGCCTAAATACCCTATAAAACTTTTCTATTTGTATTTGTTAAAACTCGGGATTGTGTATCAAAAGTGGTGGGGTCAGTACCTGAGCCATGATCTGTGATAAGGGAGCTTTCATCCAAAAAGATTATGATGAACCTTTACTGTTTTTTGAAAATACTAAAATTAAAATTGTTGATCAACATTAACATCTTGCTATTACCCTAAGTAGTTCAGGACAATGGAATGACTGTATAAATAATAACTTAGAGGCTGCATCCTAAAAATAATACATATTATGCGGAGACTTCAATTAACTCGAACTTGTGCTGCCTTTAATCAAAATTTTCTATCTCATGTAAGACCTATACTTAAATATTCATCATTTGTATGGGATAGCTGCTCAGTCTCATGTTCAGACTCTACTGAAAAATTACACAAATGAAGCTGCAAGAATTGTAACAGACCTTACAAGATCAGTATCTCTTGAAAATCTTTACCGAGAATTTTGATGGGAAACATTCTCTTTGAGGAGAAAACTTCTAAGTTACGCTTTATGTTTAAAGTATCTAATAATCTTGTCCCACAGTATATAGAGGAATTGATTCTTCCATTAGCTGGCAACAGATCGCAATATCAGCTGAGAGACAGCCAAAATCATGAAAAGATATTTGCTAGAACAAGTACTTTACAAAAGTCGTGTATCTCCACTTCAATTTCTCTTTGAAACAATCTTGATCAAGAAATAAGAAGTAGTGCAACATACAGTTCGTTTAAATCCAAACTAAATGATAAGACGAGGCCTGTCAAACATTTATTGTATTGGAAATAGATATGTCAGTTCTTCATGCACGATTAAGAAACAATAATTGTAGTCATTTAAACGAAGACCTAAACGAAGACCCGGGAAAATTTTAACATTGTGATACTGATTCTGATGTTGTTTATTATTTCATTTCATTTTCACTGATTGAGTTTATTCGACATGAATGCACATTTCTCCAGACATTAATATTCCCTTTGAAAGGTTTAACTCTGTTAAGGAGAAGTGATTCTTTTGAAAGGTTCAATCCTATTTAAGCTGATTGATTGCATTTATGTATTTACCGTAAAGAATTCTGGGCTTCAAACTGTACTGTGAACATTTAAAAATGCATCGTAAATATAATGTTTAATGCAGATGATAGTACTAAAAAAAAAAAGACGTGTACATTGCCATTGAAAAAATAAAGATGCGCTGAATTAGAAGTAAACGAAAAAAAAAAAACTACACGCACCCTATCATTCTTGCAAGTGCTTATATTTCTTTGTGTATGTATGTTCCATTTTGTTTAATGTTTCCATGACAGTATTAGAACTAAAACAATAAAATAAAGTAATAAAAAAAAATCTTGATAAAACGGGGATATCTATGGCAGTTTCTATCTTTTTGATAGAACTTGCAATCACCGTCTGATGAGGCTTGTAGATTAGCCAAAGCATTTTTTGGGGGGGAGGGGGGCAGTTTTCCGGAGGGCAATTTTCCTGGGGGGAGGGCAGATTTCCCTGGGGGGACTTTTCCAGGGAACAGTTTTCCGGGGACAGTTTTCCTAGAACCGCTTGGAAGTGATCCACTAGATGAAGCTATGTCCCACATTTTGTAGCCCTAGAATTTATGGTTAGGAACAAGATTTTTTTTTTCTCTTTCAGTTTTCACAATATAAACATATGTTAAATTTGTGACCCCTGGTGTGGGGTCAATTTTGATAGCAGGACAACAATTTTAAAAAAAAATTCTCGGTACAGGCCTACTAGATGATAAAGCATGTAAAATACTAGTATTACAGCTGTAGCCCCCCCACAGTGTGGAACAAGAAGATTTTTTTTAAAGTTTTCACCATATAAGCCCACGTAAATCTTGTGACCCCCGGAGCGAGGCCATTTTTGCTCCCAGGGCTATGATTTTAATACTTTTGGTAGAAGCCCGTTAGGTGTTCAAAGCTACATGCCAAATTGGGTTGCCCTAGGCCTAATGGTTGCGGACAAGAAGATTTCTCAAGATTTACAAAATTTTACAGTTTTGTTGCCATGGCAACCAGACTTGTAGCCAGAATTAAAGTCTTTTAAAACATTCTGAAGAAGACCATGACAGGATCATTTATGCCAAGTCTGGTCAAATTTGGATGGGTAGTTTCAGATAAGATGTTTGAAATAAAAGTCATCGCACCGACGAACAGAAGCACCGACGGTGGATGCATGGCGGAAAAAGCGCCATGACATAAGCTCGCTTTCGGGTAGTGGGGCTAAAATGGCTCAGGTTATGAGGATTGACCTTGAATGCATATAAAACATTGTGGGAAAAGGAGACAATGTTGGTTGCAAGCAGAAGTGAGTAGACTAAACTTAGTGAAACCGCTTAAAAACACCAGACGACAGAAGTTTAGAGCTGTCCAATTCAGAGCATTGACATTTGCTCAAATTAAATGTTGTTCGAATTAATATAGGATTAGTAATTCAGAGTTTGAACCTTAAGCTACTAAGCGTGACTCACTGACCTTTTGCGGACAGTGTAGATCAAGATCAGACTGCACAGAACGTGCAGTCTGATCTTGGAATTACACTGTCCGATAAGCATATATTTTTTTCCAAAAACATAAGTTTCAAGTAACATTATTCGGGTTTTTAACTATCGCCTTGAAAGTTTTATTTAAGTTATTTAGCAGGATAAGGGTTAACATAGTGGGCAAATGATAAGATGCTGACTACCAATATTTCCTCCCTTTCCAGCTATGCTTTTTAAAGCGTTACTCCCCAGGATAGTTAACACTTAAGCTGCTGAATAATTGAACCGCGAATTTCTACTCAAGACTAAAAGCCCAAACACTGCGGTTTCAAAGTTGATTTCACCGGGAAGAAAATATCGTATCGGACAGTGTAGATCAAAGATCAGACTGCACGTTCTGTGCAGTCTGATCTTGAGCTACATTATCCGCAAAAGGTCAGTAGGTCGCGATTAGCAGCTTAAGGGTTAAAATACTGGATGTTTTGGTGTTTTGGTAAACGATTACAGAGATACCGTTGTCCGCATTAACAACCGTCCTTAGTTTCATTCTTAGTCTAACTCTAGATTTAGAAAATAACATGACTTCTGATTGGCTAAACCATTTGGTTAGCTAATCAGTAATTGTGCTGCTTTCAAATTTAGAAAATTCTCAAGAATAAGAGTAAGAATTTTCTTAAGGATGGTTTGTGAATACGGCCCCGAGAATGCATCGATACATGTATTTTATCTATAAATCAAAGTACTGAAAGTACTGACAGACTAGCGAAATTGATTGATTGATTGATTGTATGGTGTTTATCCCTGTTTTCAACATTATTTCAGTTATATCGCGGCGGCCAGTGCACATATTTATGCTTTCCTGGTGTTTCTTTTACCAGTACTCCGCATAATATTCTTTCCAAGCCACTTGCTACTTTCCCACATAACCATCGACGAAACGTGAGAGAGAAATGAATCCTGACGCAATGACTATCATCAATCGTCGGAAAGAAATTTTCCGCGTCGGGGATCGAGCCAGTGACCTCCTGTTCTCAAGTCCTGTACACTACCGACTGAGCTGCCGGGGCTATGCGTGCTATTAGTTAACTATAATCCAGTTTAAGTTTAACCCTTAACCTGTTACAAAATGTTAAATGAAACTTTCAAGCGGATGGAAAACACCTGAATATTGCTATTTCAGAGTTACATTTTGGAGAAAATGCATCCTCTTATCTGACAGTGTAGATCCAAGGTCAGACTGCACGCTCTATGCAGTCTGATTGTAATCCACACGGTCCGCAAAAGGTCATTGAATCGCGGTAGTGCTGGTAAAAGAAACTTCAGGAAAGCTGGATAGGTGCTCTGGCCTACGCAATATCACTAAAGTAATGTTGAAAACGGCGTTAAACACCATGCAATCAATTAGTCAATATCAAGTAGCACAAGATGTAGTTAACTATCTAACTCTCATAACAAAATGAAAATTTTACATTTGTCCAAATTCAAAGCTGTTGCAGACTATAGATTAAATGTGGTTGAACTGATGAAACCCGATTCCAAACAGGTAGAAAACAATGTGGGAAAAGGAGAAAATGATGGTTACCAGCAGTTTCTCCTTTTCCTGCAATGTTTTCATAGGGATTCTTCCCCAGTGTCTTTAAAACTTGTGACTGTTTGGTAAAGAAATAAGACATTGAATATCAGTTTAGCATTACAGTTTAACGGTACACAATGATCTAAATAATGAATGAATGAAGGAATGACAAGGGTTCCCTGTCCAGTGAGGGTTAATATAGCTGGGATTTGCTACAAGTTACCTAGGTGTATCTATTAATAGATTCATTCATAATGTAACAGTGGTGTAGGAATAAGTGATTCTCTGCTTTGCAAAGGTCACTTAATTTACATATAAGCATAGATCTTGTGCCTTATAAATGATATCCTGTTCAGTTTATTACTTTGTAAGACGACATGTTCAGATTGGAGTGTTAGGATTTCAGTAGTTTTTGTCAAAATTGTCATATATAACATAATTAAAGATTTCTAACAGAAAGAAGTATTTTCTGCGAGGCAGTATTTGGCAACTGTGGGGTTTTTTGTTTACTTTGACTCTAGGTCAGTCTTGATGCAATATGATTGTCGAAGAGCATTACAAAGCTGACAGATCAATGTCTTTTATGACGTCGGTAGCGTACAGGAATTGAGAGCAGGCGGGTCGCTGGTTCGATCCCCGTCTCAGCCAATTTCTTTCCGAGGATTGATGATAGTCATTGCGACAGGATTCATCCCTCTCTCACCGCTGACAATTGTGTCGACGATGGCTATGTGGAAAAGCAGCCAGCGGCTTGGAAAGAATATTGTGCGTATTACTGGTAAAAGAAACCCTAGGAAAGCATGGATAGGTGCACTGGCAGCCGCGATAGAACTTAAATAATGTTGAAAACGGCGTTAAACACCATACAATCAATCAGTCAGCCTTCTATGAGGTTATGGGAAGTAACTCTAACGATAAAAATCGGAAACTATAATCAAGATTGTCTCCGCTGAATTTAATCTGTGTCACTCGATGAAAGCTTGGATGGTAAACGTCAACCCTTAAACTGTTAAATGAATGAAGAGAAATGAAGAGAACAACAAATATTTTTCTGTTTCAAAGTTGATTTCACCTGAAAGAAATTACCGTATCGGACGGTGTAGATCAAAGATCGGACTGCACGTTTTGTGTAGTCTAATCGTGATCTACTCTGTCGGCAAAAGCGCTCCAGGTCGCGCTTTGCAGCGTTTGATCTTCTATGCTCTATTTAATTTATATCACAGCGCCCAGTGCGTGTGTAGGCTTCATCCGGTATTTTTTTAGCGCCAAACATACCAACTCGACCTCTGTCTACGTACTGAAAATACAACCCACTGTAACTCGTCGAGTTTTATCTGTTGTCCTTGGCTGAACAAGAGGACGGTAAAGATCAAAGATCAGACTGCAAGTTCTGTGCAGTCGGATGTTGATCTCTGTCGTCCCAAAAAGTTCCTGGTTTCGCCTACATGGCACTGAAAGATTTTAGAACGAGATTTAGGTGTTTTTTGTACAGATATCTTTCCGTTGCACAAAGAAAAAGCGGAGTGCAGACGACCTTTTTCGTGTTGCAGCAGACCAGTGATGAACCTTTTGGCGCCATATATCGAAATCACGGGCTTTTGCGAACGGTATAGATCAAGATCAAACTGAAAAGGCGGCCTCTTGCCATATTATTGAAAAAAAAAAATATCCGTGTACGTGTATAAAACCCGAATCTGCTCATGTTTTGATCCTTTAAGATGGTCACGGTTCTTTTGGATGAGTACTCCAATTTTAATAATGATAATTGACACCTGTTGTCAACTCTCCATCAGCTAAACCACTACCATCCAATCCTTTTTCTTTTTGATAAGGTGTAAAAAGGCTTTTGAACACATTTCGAGGAAAGAAGAAAAAACATTTCGGGTAAAGGAGAAAATGTTGGATAGTAGCATTTTCTCAAATCCCTTTTAAACACAAAGTCAAATCGTTTGAGACACATCCACTTTATCTTCACCAAATACTTTTAATCATGGCAATTTTAAAATTTTATTATATACCTGAAAATTTTCCGGGTCAAATACATGCTTCGCACGCGGATAAAATAACACGCGACAGAAAACAATTCCGTATCTTCAAACTGTGAAATATGATTCCAAATATGGTATTGATGACGTTACTCACGCGTCGAAAACATAAGTATTCATTTGCGATTCGATTGGTCAAAATCTACGCTATAATATTTATCAGTTATTGAAGAGGTCATCAGATCTCTCCAACAGTGGTGACTTTAAAAGGCAGACTGCCACAGAAATCGCTGTCTAAATCCATTTTTCTTGTGAAATTGTTCTTATACACAGTCTATTTCGTCGTGGTTTTATAAATAAACCGAAATCCAAAAACTGAAATAGGAAATGGACGTGGTTTGTTTTTATATGACGAAATTCAAAAAAATATTTATTATATTGATTTGATTGCAAATGACCTCTCCAGTAATTGTAATTTTTCATTAAACAAATAAAACTAAGTAAAAGAAAAAGAATTTCGTTAAAAAAGAGAAAGTACACCGCGGGAAAAGATCACGCGACTTGACACGGTATCAGGAGAACTCGTACCCTTGAGAACTCGCACCCTAATCTCGAGAATACGAGTTCTCCAGAGAACTCGTACTACACAAATGGATATAAAGATAGCCGATCAGTATTTTCAAGTTCTAATTTTCAAAAGTGTCTAGACTCGCATTTTTTTTTTTCAGTTTTATACAAAAAATGTATGGATTTATGATGCAGTAGATTTGATGGTTTTTTTTTTTTTTTTGTATAATGTGTACAAATAACACACAGATGTGCTTCTAGAATGCGGGATTGCGAGAATCCCGTAAAAAAATAACTTCTGAGAGCAAAAAAGTCGTGCCTCTGCGCCCTACGAACCGCACACTTCAAAAGAGTCTATGATCCTGTGGGCGTGGGCAGATTGCGCAGGCTGACATGGGTCGATACTTTTTTCCCAAATGCACTAAGCGCCCATTTCACAAAGCATGGCTCAATTATCTATTTTCTTAATTTTTTAACCTTTAGACAAACATGCTCTTCATTTTACATGCCTGCAGCAGACAACTTTTTCAAAATATTGTTGGAGGAAGAGAAACTGCTAGTTACTGCAATTTCTCCTTTTGTCACAATGGTTTCCATCACATCAAAGCACCATCTTTCACACACATTAATGATCAAAGTTTGAAACGTCGTCTATCTGCTCCTTCTGTTTGGGACAGTCCAAAATTTTTGGTGTTTGTTAAAAGAAAAAAAAAAAAAAAAAAATGTTACATTTATTTTTAGCATGTCTGGTATTATGTACATGTATGGGTCACTTTTATTTGTTGTCATCAGGTAAGATTCTTGCCTATCCACAGGAACAAGCAAATTGTTATTTAGTACTTGTTTACAAATTGACACCATACCCTTCACCTCTAAAACAACATTGTTATAAGCTTTCATTTCAAGGCTTTGTAAGTAAACTCTACATTGTACATGTATCTGTTATTATATGAAACTGCTGAAGTGGCATTACTTTATTATGTTTTAAAGTTTTGTATAATTTTTTTCTTTTTTTTTTTAATATTCGATCTTTCTAAGCTTACTTGAGCAAAAAATGCTCGCAGTCAGTTACCGTTATCACTCGCCATATTGCCCCTGCCCCCTCAGGGATAACATATATAATACAAATTACATCAGTTATATAGGAAAAAACATGCAATATTTGGTATGTGTCAGTCATTCTATAGGTTGCCTTTTGAGTAATGGAACTTGGCTGTAAATCCAGAAAATAAGTTTTCTCATGAACATATTGTGTTCTGTTTACTTCCATTGTTCATTTCTTTTGTAACTTATTTTTTGTTTTTGCAAAAAGAAAAAGCATTCTTCATTGTATGGTATTGCCTATGTTGCTCTGGTAAATACCAATACATAGCTCTAGATATTCTTTTTCACCGCCTCTGCTTTTCAACCATTTTCAGCATTCCAGCTTTTGCATTTTGGTTGTTGGCATCTTGGTCATAACTTCAAAACTGTTGTAGCAAATCACACAACAGCTGCATTCTGAAAGGACCATTTCTTCTTTTTACTTTTCAATTGAATGATTTCCCCTTTCCAAAAGCCTTTTTGGCTTTTCTGAGCACACAATACATACATTTATAAGAGGTTGGTTCCTTTTGGAAATGAGCAAAACTGGATCATCATCTTGAGCTTTGTGTCCTTGAATTTTAAAAAGACGCATTTTTTAGCTGGTTAATAGCATATGACCTACATTTTTCTTCAAATCTTTACCAGACTTACGTAGTTAGATATATATATAAGAGCTTGGCCCCTTTCAAAATTGAGCAAAATCTTACCATGGAGTCACAAATTTACATGCTCTTGGATTTAAAAAAAACAACAACAACAACAACATTTTTTAGCTTTTGAACAGCTTACAGCCCTCATTTTACTTCCAATCTTCACAAAACCCACATTAGTTTATAGATATGCATGAGAGCTGAGTTCAAACCGTCGGATTATTGGGTCAGAAATTCCTTGCCCTTGAATTCAAATAAAAAAAGAACAGCTTTGCTCATATCAGCTCTTAATTTCATTATACCCCCACAACTCTTTGTAAAAACCTGAGCATACACTGAATTGCCAGTAGAGCGGTTCTAGCCCTTATAGGTATCTTGTTCCTAGAATATATAACAATGTGGACCATATACTGTTTTGTGCCTTCACACAAGCAACATTGAAAAATGTTTTTCATTCAATTAAAATGCCTTACTTGTTTGTTTACATCTACCAAAATCTATTGAAATTAAGAGGCAAAAAACTATTTGAAAACATTGATGCTGACCTCTCCTGGCTTCTGTTTTAAAGAAGCCACCTTGATCATGAAAATGAGGTTACTAGATATCGACTACACCATTCTTTATTCTGTTTACCCATTTAGGAATAAAATGTCAAGAGCTGCAAAATTTTGTCGTTGAAAGATGTAGGTTTATAATAAAAGGAATATTATGTTGTAGCGACTTTCCAGACGCTTGTATTTACTTCTCGCTGCGTCAGAAAATTTTGACATCTCACTCGGCCTTCGGTCTCGCACGATATCAAATTTTGTCACGCTGCTCAAATTAAATACAAGCATCAGGAAAGTCACTACAACATAGGTATAATATTCCGTATAAATTTGTTATATATCTGAAAGTTTATGGCTCAAATACATGTGTCACACACACAACAATATCCGTATCTACACACTGTGAAATACGGTTCCAAATATGGTTTGATGACGTATGATAACGTCACTCACGCACAGGGGAAAAAAAACGTATTGATCTGCGATTTAGTTGGTCAAAATTTACGCTATGATATTTATCCGCCATTCGAATTTACTAGCCACTGCACTATTGTTTATTTTGTTTACCAGTTTTCGAATAAAATGTCGAGCTATAAAATTTTGTGGTTGAAAGTTGTAGGTATATAATAAAAGGAATATTATGTTTTAGTAACTTTCCAGATGCTTGTATTTACTTTTCGCCCGGCCTTCGGTCTCAAATTTTCTCACGCTGCTGGAATTAAATACGAGCACCAGGAAAGTCACTACAACATAATATTCCGTATAAATTATCGCATGGCAATGAGTTAAAACATAATCGTACAGCAGGGAAAGTCAACAAAGGTTGACAACATATTTAAATACACTTAAAAAAGCAATGAGAAAAATGAAGAAATTCCTCGCTCTACGATTAATTCCTTATTTTGTCAGAATGTTTTAAAAACTATACCGCTGTTAGATGAAAAATGTGGTCTGCAGGGAGCTAAACTTAAATAATAATACATCAAAAATTGGCATCTAACTAGTCATATATTCCGGTAGTTTTTCTAGATCTTCTTCAGCATAAAGTTTAACGAACAGATATCGTTTAACGAACAGATATCGTCCTTAATTTAAATATATCTTATTCATAAAATAAATACAACGTTTTACAGACATTTACATAGAATAACAAATAGATCTATAACCGATGGCATCGATAAGGACGATAGCAAAACTTATATGGCTCTTATCCAAATTTCTGGCACACAGTTAATTGGTAATGACATTTTTTATGACATAACTACAGTAAGAAAAATAATAGTGGTAATTTGATAAATAGCGAGAGAAATAAATGACAACAGTTTAAAAGAAAAAAGCAGATTGTCCTTATTGTTAAATAAATAGGTCAAAAATAAATAAATGAATAAATGTACAAGTTGATTTAGGGAGAGGAAAAAAAAAAAAAACGACCGCACACATTTTCACTAACTGTTTCTAATTGTTTTATTATATGTACATGGTTTATAATATTTTGCTCGGCGTATTACACGCACTGGTGTAATTTTTAGCGTTTCATCCGTTGTCTGCAGAGTACAGCTTTCGACACCTTCCGAACTTCCCAAAGGAAAGTCGCTCTGTAATGCTTATTACTAGTAAATGCTCTGTATCCCACAAAGTTTCCAGTATCATTGAAAAAGTATTGTATTATATACACAAACGTATTTCATTTTCATGGCGAGTTTATCAGTTAATAACATGTCTTTAATCAGCTTAGTGGTAACGGAATAAAGAGCAGAAAAGAATAGTACCTAACAAGAAAATATCTTGTGGAAGATTGGTGTGTTTGCTCCTAGCATTGTTTCAGTTGTATTGCGGCAGCACTATGTTCAATGCTGAGGGAGGAGTTGATCCTTTCGTGATGATTATACTCAAACCTCGGAAAGAATTTGGTCGAGTATGGATTCGAGCCTGAAACTGCTGCTCCTGGCGTTTACGACTGAGCTAACGAGCTAGGTACATATGCATGAAGCTGTATTCTATGTAAGAGAAAATGGTTGAAATGTGATTTACGAGATCTCAAATATTTGAATGCAAACGGAAAGAAGAGATGAAATCGATCAATACGTAGGTAAGAATGTAACAATGAAACAGTCTTTTAAACCCTTACCAAACAATCCTGTGTTTTAACAACCCTAAAGAAGAGATTCCCCTAAAACATTCTGGGAAAAGGAGAAAATCCTGGTTACCAGCACTTGCATCTTAATAATAATGTTGTCATCATCATCATCATTAAAATGCTGTCCCTTTTCCCTCTCCCTGAGTCAACTTCTAAAATCTTTCATTTATTTATTTATTTATTTATTTTGATAATAATAATAATAATTATTATTATTTCCTCCTGTGAAGATTAAGTGAACATTATTTCATACAGTCACAGCTTTATACGAGAAGTTGGAAAGAACAAACAAACAAACAAACAAAAATGGTGGGAAAAACAAAATGTACATTGTGATTTATAAACAGCACTTGGCTGGAAACTGTTTCTTCTATCTGTCACATTGCAGATATTCAAAGGGTGTGACCTATGAGCTACTAGCATAAGGTCCGTGAAAACATCTATAAATGAATTCGATAGTTTTGAATCTAAAATACACGTGGTTAGTAATGACTGAAGAAGGGTCAGCGCCCAAAATCATCATCAGAAAATCTTCGTTGGACGCAAGCACTAATTCAGTGCAGATTTCTGTACTGACATTTCTGTGTAAATCTTCAAGGAGATCAGATTTTAGTGAATACGTTAATGCGCACTCGACCAGTCTGTGCTTGATGTTATCCAAAATCACCCGACCACACAGAACACATCGTCTCGTTTTATCCTCTGGGATTGTTGTCCATAGTTTTGCAACAAACATTATTTTGTAAGACGGTAATCCCACATTATAGAGAACATAGAGTTTGGATGGTTGGATTGATCTATGTAGCCGGGAGAATCTGGAGAAATCAGCCGATCGCAAGCGCATCAACCATTCACCAGTTTCCCTTTTCTCTACTGTGCGAATAATGATTTGTCGCCAGACATTTTTACTAGGTAAGAAACAGCGATCATTAATGTACATATTTAGCAGAAAGTTCAGATTATGCTTTGGTAATAAGCCACAAATATCAGGTATAAAGCCCATGCTTACTTTCGAAGGATTATAGATGAAATGAAAACGCTTTCTTAAGAATAAACGTTTACATAGCATCTTAATAATAATGTTGTGATCCTCATCATCATCATCATCATTAAAATGCTGTCCTTTTTCCCTCTCCCTGAGTCAACTTCTAAATTTAATCTTTGATTTATTTATTTGATATTATTATTATTATAAAAGAATAATGTCCTTTTTTCCCCCTCTTTTCCTCTCCCTGTATCAACTTGTAATTCAATCTCTTATTTAGCCGAGCCCCGTAGCTCAGTCGGTAGTGTACAAGACTTGAGAACAGGAGGTCGCTGGTTCGATCCCCGGCTCGGCCAATTTCATTCCGAGGATTGATGATAGTCATTGCAACAGGATTCACTCCTCTCTCACCGCTGACCATAGTTTCGACGATGGTTATGTAGGAAAGCAGCCAGTGGCTTGGAAAGAATATTGTGCGGAGTACTGGTAACAGAAACTCCAGGAAAGCTTGGATAGGTGCACTGGCCGCCGCGATACAACTGAAATAATGTTGAAAACGGTGTTAAACACCATACAATCAATCAATCTCTAATTTATTTACTACTACTAGTACTACTACAACTACTATTACTTATTTTTATTGTTATTATTATCATCATCATCATCATTAAGTCTGCTGTTCTTTTTAAGTTTCCCTGAATCAACTTGTAAATTCGACCTTTCATCGTTATTTATTTATTTATTTACTTATTTATTTATTTTCTGATAATTTGTCTGGCAAATAGGCAGATAGGAGCCGTATGCTCCAATCGTTCAAATTAATGGTCCTTACTTTAAATTTTTAGAAGAACCAGCTGATTTGCTGAGGCAGAACATCTCGGCAATCGGCTATAGTGTTAAAAGTAAGAATTAGCATAAAATAAAGAATAAATGGTGTATATGGCCCAAGAACTGCTGCTGCACCTTTATTAAAAGGAATGTCCGTTTAAGGAAACAGACTAACTTCGAATAAACCTCTAGTCAAACAGTCCTGTATTTTAACGGCTCTGAGGAAAAAGGTCTTTGAAAACATTGTGGGAAGAGGAGAAAATGTTTGTCACCAGCATTTTTTCCTTTTCCCATCATGTTTATGAAACATTTCATTTTTCGTCGGCGATCGCTTTCAAACTAGTCGAGATTGAAATTTCGTCACTTGATTAAAAGTTATGTTTTAGGAATGGGTTGATCATTGAACATTACCAGCGTAAGTTAGGAAGCATTTAGGCCAGTCGTTTTTAGCAATGCACAACCTTGTCAAATGATGCATTTGAGCCATGCGCTGTGAAAAGGAGGCTTAATGCATCTGCGAAAAGTATCGACCCAGGTCAGCCTGCGCCGCGCAGGCTGACCTGGGTCGAAACTTTTCGCTATTGATCAATTTTCTGTGTGTCCAAGGGCCATTCTACCTCATGATTAAGTCGGTTGTTAAAAAAAAGTGGCTCTTATGGATCCATAATAATGGCTCGACTGGTGTCACGGATCACGGAGATGCATCGAGTTCCCTTTTGCCAGAGCACGGCTCATTTATTTTAGTCTTTTTAGGCAATGTTCAACCTTGTCAAAACTTGTGAAGAGCTTTCAACCAACTTACTTTGTTTTATGCTATAACACATTGCAGCAAATAAGATAAGATTAAATGTGCATGTGGACGTTTTCATATTGTAAGCTATAAACATGCAAGTGCTGTTTTATGCTGAATAAAATGTCATGTAATGTTATGTTAAACCACTCTCATACAAGAAGACTTAGTAATAATGTCCACTAAATCATGCCAGTCAAGCTCTGGCGAAAGGGGTCTTAACGCATCTCCGTGATGTATCGTACCAGGCAAATCATCATATAATTATGGATCCATAAAATCCATTTTGTCTCACAACCGACTGAATCATGAGGTAGACTGTTTCTTTTATGTGCCGAAAATTGACCAATAACAAAAAGTTTCGACCAAGGTCAGCCTGCGCAGCCCGCGCAGGCTGGCCTGGGTCGATACTTTCTGCAGATGCATTAAGTCCCCTTTTCATAGAGCATGGTTCATTTATATTATTCCATACACATGTATGTATATTGAAATATGTCATTTATATTGCATGCTTTGGAATTAATTGTTCTGACTACTGAGCTTGTAAGGCTTATGCGTCTAATAAGATTTCTGTTCTGTACCAGTATCGATCTTAACTTTTTTCCATATTAATTTCACAGAAATTTTACTGTTTATATTAAGCCATAATTATACACCGAACTGCAAGCTATACTAGCAAGCATTTTTACAAAAGAATGCCGATTGTGGGGGGAAAAAAAAGAATAGACATAAAAATGATAGATAGAAGAAACGATAAATAATATAAAAGGTAAAATTCTTACCAAAATATATTTTGCTGGTGAAATTTAACATAGATTTATCCCACAAGGACCGCGACCGGTGTGACGGCCGTCGAGATAGCGAGATTTCGCGAGAGCTTTAAGTTGGGAAACCAAATTTGCACAATACAAGCTCACTCTAGTATACTGTAACCTTTTACCACACAATCCCGAGTTTTAACGACTTTGCTGAAGAAGCCTTTCGAAAATATTGTGGAAAAGATGGCAACCAACATTTTCTCCACTTTCCACAATGTTTTCCACCCTTCCAAAGACAAGTTTTGATTTTGGGGTAATTTGTCGCCGACCTGTTTTCAATTTGGACAAGTCTAATATTCCATGTCGTCGTTTAGTAAATAGTTAAGTAAGACCATGTTTCAGTCGAGTGGTTTCAGTTGCATTCATTTGCTTCCTGGAAATATAAAAAGTCAGAACTACTGTCACATTCTATGTAAAATAAATATGTTAAAACTTAAAACTATCCCTTACCAATCTCGCATTGCTTTTTGGAAAAGAATTTTCTCTGTTAGGAACAATACTGAACTTGAAAGAGTGCACAGGACAGCAGCACGATCTGTTGCCAATAACCAGTCTTATAACATAGCCATCTTGTTCTTTAACTTTTTAACACCTAAGCTGCTGAATAAATGAAACGCAAATTTCTATTCAATACTAAAAGCCCGAGCTTTGCGGTTTCAAAGTTGATTTCACCGGAAAAAAATTATCGTATCGGACAGTGTAGATCAACGATCAGACTGCACGTTCTGTGCAGTCTGATCCTGATCTACACCGTCCGCAAAAGGTCAGTGGGTCGCGATTAGCAGCTTAAGGGCTAACATGACCTATCAGTTCAGAAATTGGTTGTTGATAGTACCTACATAGATGTAGATGTCCGGGTCCGTATTCACCAACCATTCTTAAGAACGTTCTTTGTCTGATTATCCAAGATTTTCCAAATTTGAAAGTAACGCAACTTCTGATTGGCTAAACCAAAAGGTGTTTTACTTTCAAATTTGGAAAAATCTGAAGAATAAGACTAAGAATATTTTTAAGAATGGTTGGTGAATACGGACCAAGAAGAATTACTGCATAGCGAATTATGTGGCGTGACTTGTCTTGAAAACATCTCTTACGCAATTCAAGAACTGTATTGAAACAGTTCTGGAATTAAGAATCATATTATTTTTTGAGCATAAGATACTTTTGACTTTCTGACATCAATAAAAGAACGTGCATAAGTATCTGAATCTTTTTATCTATATCCAGAGCGGGCATTATTTCTATAAATGTTACGAGAAACATCATTTGTCTACACATTTGATTTATTTTTTTAGGTAAAATCGTCAGTCTGGAAAGTAGATTGGGAAAGTTTATAATCTGGTGAAGATCATAAATAAACTTTAATGATGAGCAGCGGGCAAATTAGCTAGGCTTTTCGCTCAACAGAAAAGAAATATTGATGAAGAAAAAAGACTTTTGAATGAAATAACACGAAAAATGTGTGTAGTGTTATGAGAGATTCGGTTATGATTTAATGATAAATAGGCACAAAAGAGTCCTAACAAATTGAAATAAAGGCATGACTTAGGTTGTTAGCTTCCACGCAGTTTGGTTTTAACCCGTAGAGCGAAGAAAAACATACATTTTCAGTCTATGAATGTTTTGTACTATTTATGGAAACGGTCACGGTTTTACCGACGCGTTACTATAAGTAAACAAAATAGGCCGGTCGGTTAAATATATAGTATGGGAATTCTGCCTTGTTACTATTTTTAATTAATCCTTTACCAAACGATCCCGAGTTTGAACGGCCCTGAAAGAAAAAGTCTTTGGCGGGAAATGGAAAAAAAATGCTGATACCAACATTTTGTCCTTTTCCCGAAAAGTTTTCTGCTCTTCCTTAAATAAATTAAAATTTTCAGGTCACATTTATTTTATCGTCTGCAAATGCTTTCGATTTGAACATGTCTAAAATTTTGTTGTTCGGTAAAGAGTTAAAGCAGCAAAAGAGTGATTACTCGTTTTTTTTCTGAAGAGAAAGATTGCCAGAGCTGTTCTCAAAGAATACCTAGAGGGAATCAAACTTCTGATTTGACTGCTACATATTGTCGTTTTAGCATCGATCAAACTAAATGCATAAAAAAAATAGAGTGTAAATTGTGTTTTGGCTCAGTTGTCTGATGTCAAAATTTAACCCGCTAATAAAAGAAAAAGCAGTTCCTCGAGTAGCAAAGCAATGACTAAAACTACGGATAGTTATCTTTTGAATTATGGTGTCAGTAACGAATGGTATCTATCTCGATCGTACTTCGTAACAAACCTTTCACTTGCGTTCGGTAGATACATCGAAAAACAGTCACAGAGGAAATATTTATGTGTCAAATGTTCCTACGATATTTCGTCACGTTTCTAGGTTTAAAGTTATTAATTCTACAGGATAACACTAAGTGAAGAAGGTAAGAGATCACACTAACAATTATTGATTAATTGTACCAAAATAGGCTTGAAATCACTTCAAGACAGTTTAACCCCTTACCACAGGACAAAATTTTAGACCGGTCCTAACTGAAAGCATTTGCAAGCGACAATTTCAATGTGGCTAAGATAATTCAATTTTTAGCGGATTTGTATAGCAAATCCGCCTACTGTGATCGTTCTGACCGGAACCAAACAAATCGTGCGTAACGACGCAAGCGCGCTCAGACTGTGCTGTGATATGGTTTGACCTGAACCAAATATACTGTCATTCACGCTCATTCTACTTTCAGTTTTAGCTAATACACCTCAACCTCGCTTTTGTCACTACCTTTATATACTGTCCTACACGTGTATACCTATATAGTCCGAAATCTAGTACCAGCAAAAAACTGGGTAAGATTGACGGTTCAAATTACCACTCCTTAACAATTTACCAAACGACAAAACTTTGGATAAGACCAAATTGAAAGCATTTGCAGACGACAAATTTAAATGAAGCTCAAATGATGATTTATGTCTTTGATAGGGTAGATAACATTTTGGAAAAGGAGAAAATGCTGCAAACCCAGCATTTTCTCCTTTTTCCACATTTTTTAAAGCCTTCTCTTTTAGGGCTGTTAATGCGGGTCACCGGCATTTTCTCCTTCTCCCATAATGTTTTCAAAAGGCTTCTTCCTTAGGGCCGTTAAAAGTTGGCATTATGTGGTAAAGGGTCAACGCATGAGCGGCAAATTTGTCACATAATTTCACAAGATGTGAAACTGTAAATATTCCATGAATTCTTTCATGAATGTATGAGTAAGCCTTTAGGTAGCCTAGGTTCCTGCCCGATCATTTTTCCGTTTATATAGTCAGACGTTACTTTGTCAAAAATGACGTCATTTTGGACAAAGTAACATCCGAATTAAAAAAAAAAAATTATCGGACTGGAGCGCAGGCTAGCCCTAAAGTTATAGATCTAGTAAGAAATTCCGATAATCTGTCGAGTAGCCGATGATGTAGATTTAGACGTAATGGAATCTTCTCGTAAGTCCATATTCGCGGGGATTACATGTGTAGACTAGTTTCTTGGCTGACCTGCTTTCGGGTGGCACGAAATACCCACATCTTCCCAAATCTACCCAAATCTCTCCCAAATGTACCTAAATCTCTCCCAAATGTACCCAAATCTTCCCCAAAAAGATTTTGGAAGATTCGAGTATTTCGTGCTGCCCATGGGGGCGGCACTTAATTCCCAAATCTTCCCAAACATAGCCAACTTTCACACACATGCCTAATCAGCAGTCTCGCATATCAACAAAATGATGAAGATAATCGATATCACACGTTAAGGTTCAGGAGTTAACCAGCATTTTCTCCTTTGCCCACAATGCAATGATTTCAAAAGGCTTCTTGGGTTGGTAAAAATCAAGATTTGTGCGGTAAAGGGTTAAATAACTTAATTAATGTTGATATAATAACATAAAGACGAAATCAATATGGAGAATTCCACAGTGTAGCAGTCACTAAGTGGTTATTTTGTTGGATTTGTAATCAAGAAATCTTAATCTTTGATCAGTGTTTTGATGATGGTCATGTGGAAAAGCATCTTGTAGTTTGGAAAGAATACCTTGTTAAATACAGGTCAAAGAAACTCCAGGAAGTATGGATAGGTTAACTGGCCATCCCAATATAACTGAAATAATTTTGAAAACAGCGTTTTAATACTATAAAAAACAAACAAATAAGAAAATCCTTGTCGTTTCACTGAGCACTGGTACAGCTGCTAATGAGGAAGTGGTCCTTGAGCAAGCCTTTACAAAGTCCCAGTCATCACCTGTGAAACACAGGAAAGACATCACGTAGTTACCTGTTGCTGTGATATAACTGAAATACAATAGAAAGAATGGTAAACCAGTATTTTCTCCGTCTTCAAAAGCCTTCATCCTCGGGGGAGGGGTGATCATTAAAACTCGCGCATAAATGTGTGGTAAAGGGTTAAGTGCCCCTACTAGATGCATTTGCTGAATTCATTTTGCAAATCTCATCTGCTAGTCAGAAAAGTTGACGTTTCTATCGCTGACGTGGCATGGTGACTTTGTCATATCACCACATATGGTACATGTACTTGAAGAATGTCAGGCTAGGTAATCGGGAAGAAAGGATTAGGAAAAAAAAAAGTATTAGTTTTCACTGGGAAAAAGTATCAGGAAAAAAGTATCACTTGTGGTGAAGACAACATATAGTATCTTTTTTTTTTTTTAATACCTATATAGTTTATATCTGAGGTTATGCTAAAATTATTATGGGAGAATGCGAAATTGCTTGTTACAAGCAATTTCCCACTTACCACACTACTTCAGATTTGTTTATCTTTTGGATTATGTAAAGTAATATTGTGGGAAAAGGTGAAACTGCATTTTATATAAATATTTTCATGCCAATTAATGTCAGATTTGTTTTAAGTCTTGGATTATGTTAAACATTACTGTGGGAAAAGGCAAAATTGCTTAAAGATCGAAATAAAATGATTGTTAAAGACAACATATTATATACAGTTTGGCAAAACCAATGACTTTATCATGATGAAAATTAGACTTCAATAAGGATTATACAGATGTAAATTGCCGAGCCCCTTGGCTCAATCGGTACTTGAGAACAGGAGGTCGCTGGTTCGATCTTCGGCTCGGCCAATTTCTTTCCGAGGATTGATGATAGTCATCGCGACAGGATTCATTCCTCTCTCACCACTGACCATTGTTTCGACGATGGTTATGTGGGAAAGCAGCCAGTGGCTTGGAAAGAATATTGTGCGGAGTACTGGTAACAGAAACTCCAGGGAAGCATGGATAGGTGCACTGGCCGCCGTGATATAACTGAAATAATGATGAAAACGGCATTAAACACCAGACAATCAACAATCAACAGATGTAAATTACTAAAATTAAATAAATCAAAAAGATTTTGATTCATGTTGTTATACCCCCATCTCTTGCATTTTACATAAATATTTTTATGTCAATTAATGTCAGATTTGTTAAACATGGGTATTTCTACAGAAAATGGGCAAATTGCGTCCCTTGCATTAAAACAAATATATTAGACTAGCGAAGCTAGTCTTCAAGCATCATGATTGACCCAAAGTAAACAAAGAACCCCACAGTTGCCAAATACTGTCTCAAGGTAAAATACTTCTTTCTATTAGAAATCCTAATTCTGTTATATATCACAATTTTGACAAAAACCACTAAATCTCTACCACTCCAATTTGAACAGGTCTTCTTACAAAGTAATAGACTGAACAAGATGTCATTTTATAAGGTACAAGATCTTTGCTTATATGTAAATTAAGTGACTTATGCAAAGCTGGCTTTTATCAGTTATTCCTACACCACTGTAACATTATGAATGAATCTAAAAATAGATACACCTAGGTAACTTGTAGCAAATTCCAGCTGCATTAGCTCTCACTGGATAGGGAACCCTTATCATTCCTTCAGTCATTCATTATTTAGATCATTGTGTACAGTTAAACTGTTATGTTAACTGTTATTTTACGTTTAGAATATTAACCCTTTACCACACAATCCGAAGTTTTAATGACACCGGGGAAGAATCCCCTGTAACCAGCATTTTGTCCTTTTCCCACATTTTTCTCTACCTTTTTGGAATCAGGTTTCATCAATTCATCCATCTTAAATTGATGTTCTGTAACAGCTTTGAATTTCGTTTCGTAAAGAATTAATTAGTTCACTACATCTTGTGCTATTGGATATTGACTTTTTGATTGTATGGTGTTTAACGCCGTTTTCAACATTATTTCAGTGATATCATGAAGGCCAGTGCACCTATCCATGCTTTCCTGGAGTTTCTTTTACCAGCAACACTGCGACTCAATGACGTTTTGTGGACAGTTTGTATTCAGATCAGACCGCAGAGAACAGCAGTCTTTTCTTGGATCTACACTGTCCGATAAGAGGATATATTTTCTCCAAAATGTAACTTCGAAATAGCAATATCCAGGTGTTTACCATTGGCTTGAAAGTTTCATTTAATTTTTCTAGCAGGTTAAGGGTTAAACTTAAACTGGATGATAGTCAACCAATAGCATGCATAGCCCCTGTAGCTCAGTTGGCAGCATACAGGACATGAAAACAGGAGGTCGCTGGTTCGATCCCCGGCTCGGCCAATTTCTTTCCGAGGATTGATGATAGTCATTGCGACAGGATTCATTTCTCTCTCAAGTTTCGACGGTGGTTATGTGGGAAAGCAGCCTTTGGCTTGGAAAGAATATTGTGCGGAGTACTGGTAAAAGATACTCCAGGAAAGCATGGATATGTGCACTGGCCGCCGCTATATAATTAAAATAATGTTGGAAATAGGGTTAAACACAATACAAGCAATCAATCAATCAAATTCGCTAGTCTGTCAGTAATTTCAGGACTTTGATTTGTTTTATTAACGCATGTATCAAACTGAAACTTTCGCAGACGACAAATCAAAGGTGGCTCAAATAATGGAATTGGTCTCCTATAGGATGGAAAACATGATGGGGGGGGGGGGGGGGGAATACATTACAGCATTTTTTGTCCTTTTCAAACACTGATGCTTTCAAAAGGCTTCTTCCTCAGGGTCTGTAAAAGTTGGGGTTGTACAGTAAATGGTTAATTTGAAATTGGTAAAAATGAGCTTAAGTTTTCTGAAAGATAGAAAACATTGTGGTAAATGTAGTAAATGCTGGTTACCAGCATTTTCTCTTTTTACTACAATGTTTTCAAAAGCCTTTTTCCTCAGGGACTATAAAAGTTGGGATTGTGTGGTAAAAGATTAAACCAATTTAACTTTACCTGACATTTTGAATTGGAGTTTAACATCACTTTAACAGCTTAGGCCATATCACGGCAGTCAGTGCACCTATGCATGTGTTTCCTGGCTTTCTCACACAATTACTGACACAACTTTCTTTCCAAATCACTGACTACGTTTCTCACATGTATGTCTTTACTTGAAACCAAAATTTAAGACTTATCTTAATTGCTAAGTTTTTGTAGACTACAACGCAAATGTGGCTCAACTGGGATTTTTTCATGGAGAGGGTGGAAAGTATTACCCGACTAACTTTAAAAGGATATTTTTTCAGGATTGTTTAAGTCGGGATTGTTTTGTAAACGATTGAACAGCTCAAATTATCCCCTAGGGGTCCTGCATGGCTCAGTGTAGGACTCGCAACGTTGAGGCCCCGGGTTCGAGACTTACTGGATTCACTGGGTTTTCCATGGGAGTGTCCTTAGGCAAGACACTTCAGAACCCTAGCTTAATACTGGTGAAACCTGGGATATATGAATAAGCAAGCTGTCATCATAATATGACTGAAATATTGTTGAAAGTAGCGTTAAAATCGCTATTAAATGAAATTATCTCCCTTCTTCATTTAATAGAATCAGTAGTTAGCTCCCTTCGTTCACTTCGAAATAATTTTGTTTGTATGGGAGTCTTGACATTTTAACAGCTTAGGTCATATCATGACAGTCAGTGCACCTACCTATTCATATGTTTCTGGCCTTCTCACACCAGTGCTAACACAACTCCCTTTCCAAGGCACTGGCTACTTTTCTCAAATGCAAAAAGGGAGAGGTGAAAAATTATCAGAAAAGTTAGCCTCAGCCTGGTATCAAACCCACAACCATCAAGTCGCGAGTCAGATATGCAAACCACTGAGCTACCAAGCCGAGCAAATTTTGTAGAGCTATGTTACATTGATTTCTGTTATGATCTCCATCAAACATGTTGCATACTTTTTGAAGATGACAAAATTTTAATGAAAAATGACCCAGATGAAGGGATTTTGTCTTTGTAAGGATACAAGACAATGTGCAAAGGGAGATAAGGCCGATTGGTAACATTTTATTTCTCCTTGTCCCGCGATGTTTTTAAAACTATTCTTCCTTAATCCAATCAACCCTTTAACAATGTGGAGTTTAACCCTTTACTAAATAATCCTGTGTTTTAACCATCCTTAGGAATTAGGGCTTTGAAAACATTGTGGGAAAAGGGGAAAATGCTGGTTTTTATGTTTTTTTCTTTTTCCTACAATGTTTTTCATACTTTCGTTGGCAAATTTCATAATTTTAGCAGTATTTATTTTGTTTTCCATAAGTGCTTTAAATTTGGACCAGTTTAAAATTTTGTTTGGTGAGGAGCTAAACGACCCTCTGTAAGAAGCCTTAAGAAAACATCGTGGAAAAAGGAGAAAAAGCTATTAGCCAGCATTTTCCTTTCTGTCATTGTTTTTTTTGTCTTATCAGACAACTTAAATCTGTTATCTGCAGATGTTTTACAGCTTAAATCTGTTATCTGCAGATGTTTTGATTTGAGAGAGAGTCTAAAATTCGTCGTGTGGGAAAGGAATGAAAGTTTTGTGTGTGTCTGTGGTAAAAACTTCCTTCTTTAACTCTTTCCCACACAACTAAATTTTAGACTCAACCAAATTGAAAGCTTGTGCAGACGACAAATTCAGTGAGACTCAAAAATTGACATTTGCCTTTGAAAGGGTACAAAACATTATAGGAAAAGGAGAAAATGCTGGTTACCAGCATTTTCTCCTTTTCCCATATTGTTTTCAAAGGCTTTCTTTTTAGGGTCGTTGTTAGTCAGGATTGTGTGGTAAAGGGTTAAGGGACAAAATTTTTTGTTCCTTTTTCCACCATGTTTTCAAAACTTATCTTTTCTCTGGGTCGTTCAAACAAGGTTTTTTGTGTGCTTTATAGTCGTTCCAAACAGTTCAGATTTTCAAAGACTCAAATAGAGAAGCCTTTTGAAAACATTGTGGGAAAGGAGAAAATGCTGGTAACCAGCATTTACTCATTTGCCAACTATGTTTTCTGTGATGATAAACTTTAAGTCCAAATTAAAAGTATTTGGAAACAAAAAATATGGCTCATGGTAAAAAATGCTGGTTTTGGGGAAATACATCTGGAGGCATTTTGTCTAGTCTGATTCTTCAATTTACCCAATACTAATAAGACAAAGTCTAAATTCAAACAATGTTTATTCATATTATTGAAAATACAATAACAAGAGGTTGTTCGCCATCATTATCTGCAAAAGAGATAATTAATGCCCAGCCCTAGCCACGAGGAGGCCACCTCTGTAAAAGCCACATTTTGGGTTATCAAATGTCCATTACAAATTGTCATAAAACCCAAATTTTTTACTTTAAACATTTCATACCAAATAAATGAACAGATACCTGATACTTATTAAAATATCAGCAACAACATATAAACTAACCTAGCCGATATGTTTACAATTAGTTTTTGGTACCAATGATCTTGTGATGGTAAAAAAAAAAGACACATAATGTCACAAAAATAAGTGAACAAAAGCAATAACAGTCATCTAAATCAGTAACAACATTAAACTGATTTAGTTTACTGCTAAAAGTGACAGAGTGGGTAGAATTCCCATCACTGACCACAATACAATTCTCACCAAAACACTTTTGTAGACTTCCTAACTTTTACAAACATGTACATAAAATGTATTTAAAAAAAATTGGCCTCCTTCCTCCCCTTCAGCCAACCATCACCACCTTCAAATCTGAGCTCCTGATTTTTGTGTACACTAAGATCATCCTGCAAACAGACATATAATCAGTATAATCTATACATGCTTCTAAATAAATTGTAACACATGTACAGAAATTATGTGGTAGTTAAACATCTAGTGAATACAGGTAATCAATTATAGCTATGACAAATAACATCTTGTAGATAATCAGCACAGGGACAGTACTGTCCATAACTAAAAAAAAACCTGAAAAGTGCATGTAATATACAATCTTTATAAACTCAGTTGTAAATGATTTTCAGCAAAACAGTAAAGAGTACATTAAAAAGCAAAAACAAAACTGTTTTATTAATAAACACCTTACTTGAGTGAGTTAGGTAAGGTAAACCTTCCATAATTTAAAAAAAATTGTATTTTTATCTGACTGTATATGTACCAATGATCTTGTGATGAAAAAAAAGATACCTAATTTCATAAAAATTCTATGTAAACATCGTATCCATATCAAAAACAAAAAAAAAAAACCAACATATTTTAATAATAACAATCAGTTAAAAAAGTATGGATATCCATAACTTAAGTAATAGATATCAAAACATAAATCCTTTTGATAAATGTAGGGAAAGTAAACAAGATAGCATTCCATCACCTTATCAACAAGTAAAACAAACATCTTATAACAACAACAAAAATATTGCTTATCTAGGCACCTCGAATAAGGATATTTAACGTTAAAAAAAATTCAAATATCAAAGCATATCTATAACCATCCTATAAGTACATGTACTTAATTGCTTACAAAGCAAAAATAGGGGTACCGGTATATTGAATACAGGAAAAAACTTGACCAATCCTATCTTATAAACACTTCAATGGTACCAATGATCTTGTGATGGTAAAAAAAAGAACACATAATGTCATAAAAATAAGTAAACAAAAACAATAACAGTCATCTAAATCAATAACATTAAACAGATTAAGTTTACTGCTAAAAGTGACAGAGTAATTAGAATTCCCATCTCTGACCACAATACAGTTCTCACCAAAACACTTTTGTAGACTTCCTAATTTCTACAAACATGTACATTAAATGTATTTACAAAAATTGGCCTCCTTCCTCCCCTTCAGCCAACCATCACCACCTTCAAATCTGAGCTCCTGATTGTAGTGTACACTAAGACCATCCTGCAAACAGACGTATAATCAGTATAATATATACATGCTTCTAAATAAATTGTAACACATGTACAGAAATTATGTGGTAGTTAAACATCTAGTGAATACTGGTAATCACTTATAGCTATGACAAATAACATCTTGTAGATAATCACTACAGGGACAGTACTGTCCATAACTAACCCCCAAAAAAACAACTGAAAAGTGCATGTAATATACAATCTTTACAAACTCGGTTGTAAATGATTTTCAACAGTACAGTAAATAGTATATAAAAAAAACAAAACTGTTTTATTAATAAACACCTTACTTAAATGAGTTAAGTAAGGTAAACCTTCCATAATTTAAAAAAAAAAAATGTATTTTTATTTATAACAATATTTGTACCAATGATCTTGTGATGAAAAAAAAAAGATACCTAGTTTCATAAAAATTCTATGTAAACATCGTATACATTTTAAAAAAGAAAGAAAAACATATTTTAATAATAACAATCACTTAAAAAAAGTATGGGTACCCATAATTTAAGTAATAGATATCAAAACATAAATCCTTTTGATAAATGTAGGGAAAGTAAACAAGATAGCATTCCATCACCTTATCAACAAGTAAAACAAACATCTTAAAACAACAACAAAAATACTGCTATATCTAGGTGCCTAGAATAAAGACATTTAAAGTTAAAAAAAAATCAAATATCAAAATATATCTATCTATAACTATCCTATAAGTACATGTACTTAATTTCTTACAAAGCAAAGAAAAAATAGGGGTATATTGAATACAGGAAAAAAAACTTACCAATCCTCTTACAAACACTTCAATAGTGCCTGTACATTGCATAGGTACTTAGAATAGCATTGCACAAAATCGTCCTTCTAGTTGGCTTGTAATCCAGCTGGATACCTCACACACTGCCTATAGTCCTGATTTGCTGCATCTGAAAGGAAAATAAATTCATATTTAAGCAAAATTTCTCCCTTCCCCATGATGTTTCCAAGTCTTCTTTTGATTCATAAAAAGACTTGACCATTTGGTATCAAAATAAAACTCATTTTCTATACATGTATTTTGAAAGGATTTTTCCATGTTTATGTGTATCTATGATCTCGATCTGCTGCAAATTTGTTTCCGGAGGTAATATGTTTACTCTTTACAAAACGACAGTTTTACAGCCGTCCAGATTGAAAGCAGTGGCAGATGACAAATTAAATGGGACTCAAAATCTGAAATTTCCCTTTTGAAGTATAGAAAACATTGTGGGAAAAGTAGAAAATACTGGTTGCCACAATTTTCTCCTTTTGCCACAATGTTTTCAAAAGCCTACTTCCTTAGGGTCATTAAAACTCTAAATTGTGTGGGAAAGGATTAACCCCTATATCAAAAGATCGCATGTTTTAACAACCTTGAGGAAGAAAGCTTTTGGAAACATTATGGGAAAAGGGGAAAATGCTAGTAACCAGCATCTTCTCCTTTTCCCTCACTGTTTTCTACCCATTTAATAACAAAACCCATCATTTGTGCCATTTCTGTCATCTGCAAAAGCTTCAATTTGGACATGTCTAAAATGTTGTCTGGTAAAGTGTTACTATACTTACCCTCTTGGCTGTTGGATATTGCAGTTATCTGGTCGTCTAGAGACAGCTGGGCATCGTCTCCTAACAGGGAACAAGTTCTGTCTTCTTCTGATTTGTCATCTCTTGAAACCATCTATCTTCATATCATCTGCTGCACAAAGAATGAAAAAGAAGATAAACTTATTTCACTCTTTACCACACAATCCCAACTTTACCACACAATACCTACACTGAGGGAGAAGCCTTTTGAAAACATTGTAGGAAAAGGAGAAAATGCTGGTAGCCAGCATTTTCTCCTTTTCCCACACTATTTTCTACTTTTAAAAGATGCGTTTCATGTTTTAAGTAACATTTAATTTGTTGTCTGCCAATGGTTTGATTTAGTCGAGTCCAAAGTTTTGTCATTTGGTAAAGAGTTAACTCTATACCAGATAACAATTTTTCAACTCTTCTAAACTAAAACTATTTGCAGGCGACAAGTTAACTCTTAAGCACCTTTCACTACTATAGTTGCCTTTGTGACCAGTGTAGATCAAGATCAGACTGCATAAAACATGCAGTCTGATCTTTGACCTACATTGTCCACTTTGCTGATTCAGTACAGACACAAGACAGCCACAAAAATGCAATTACCTTGGTCTTATTGTAGGATGAAAGGGTCCAATGGGTTTATTTGGCACTAGAATGGTTAAAACTCGAATGTTGAGATTTGTACAAATGAGAAGTTTTCTGATAAGATAGAATACATTGTGGAAGGTGGAGAAAATGCTGGTAACAAGCATTTTCTCCTTTTTGCACTATGTTTCTATCCTTTCCAAGACAAATTTGTAATTTGAGTCACTTTTGATTTGTCATTCTACTATTTAATGCTTTCAATTTGGTCATGTCCAAAGTTTGTCCCTTGGTAAAGAGTTGAGTGATGGGATTTGCCTTTGCAGGGATAGAACACATTGCAGGAAAGGGGAAAAAATGCTGATTACCACAAATAAAGGTTTGTTTGGTAAAGAGATACTCATAAAAAAGTTACTTGTTATCTCTCCATTGGATATTCTACTACACATCAGGCATCACCATAGGTTCTCCATCCGTCTGTTAGTGGCTGCACTTCTTCTTCTTGAACATCATCTAGGATCTGTACATCAACATGGGTCTTCCATCCATCTGTTAGGGGGTGCTCTTCTTGCCTCTTCCTGCAATTAGAGACGGGTAGAAATTTTGTACCCGGGTACCCATGGCCGTATTACCCGCAGGTACTCGGGTACCCGATGTTATTACTTGCGGTGATTAGAATTAGTTACTAGTTAGCCACAGTTCATTCCTAGTCGCTGAATAAATTTTGTCATTTGAATTGTTTCATATTGTCTTAAAGACCTTTAATAACAATGATTGTATTAAAAAGTAAGCGCCAGATTGTCATGATCATGCAACACCTGCAAAATGCGGATTATTCTCTGGATAGACTCTTTCTTATTACTGTTGAATAGGCCTTTGATTGTGTTGAGTTTTCCGTGATGATTTGAGCTGTTATAAATAAATCACAAAATACGCACGCATGTTTTGCTTTTAATTCAAATTACCATTGTCTATGTCAAATAAACTTAAAACACTGAATGGGCAAATATATAACAATATTTACCCATTACTGACGAGTTATGCGTTGCAGGGGATATAAGTGGTACAGCCTTATTTCAAGCTATTTCGATTCGATCTACTTCCGGTTCATGTAGGGGAGTGGGTAACATATTTTTTGCTTGTATTTAAATTAAGATCAAATTATTTCTCTGAAACTTCAAAATTGTAGCTTTACTTAATAAGTCACTATATAATTATCGGCTACCCGGGTAATGATTTAGTACCCGGGTACCGGCGGTACCCTACCCAGGTACTCAAGTACTTGTCCCAGCTCTACCTGCAATCTTCTGGGCTCTGTTCTTCAATGTCGGTCTTCCATCCGTCTGTTGGGGGCTGTTCTTCTTGCTTCTTCCAGCACATCTTCTGGGCTCTGTTCTTCAGTGTTAGTCTTCCATCCATCTGTTAGGGGCTGCTCTTCTCAGTTCCCCATGGAATTCTGTGTGTCTCAGTGGTGAAAGTGCAGGGTATATGTTCCAGAGGCCCAGGTTCAATCCTCAATCGAAACGCTGGGGTATTTGTGGAGTGTCCGTGGGCAAGACTCTTCAGAGTCCTAGTACTGGTGAAACCCAGGACACACATGAATAAGTGAAGTTTTACTGCAAAATGACTTGAAATAATGATAAACGACACAAACTATTCAAAGAAGCTAGCTTCTCCGTCAATGTGATGTAATATAACTGAATATAAATCCACATCACAGTCATCCATGTGCTGCAATGACTTTGCAACTCTATGTAAACAACCCTGTTTGAGGACGACTCAAAGATGGGATTCATGATATAACTGAACATAAAACTTGGTTCAATCCAAGCCCTGGTCGTACTGATGTACGTACCTGCCACTGTGTGGGATTCATGATATAACTGAACATAAAACTTGGTTCAATCCAAGCCCTGGTCATACTGATGTATGTACCTGCCACTGTGTGGGATTAATGATATAACTGAACATAGAACTTGGTTCAATCCAAGCCCTGGTCATACTGATGTACCTGCCACTGTGTGGGATTCATGATATAACTGAACATAAAACTTGGTTCAATCCAAGCCCTGCTCATACTGATGTATGTACCTGCCACTGTGTCGGATTCATGATATAACTGAATATAAAACTTGGTTCAATCCATACCATGGTCGTACTGATGTACCTGCCACTGTGCAAATAGGGTTGTTGGATAAAGGGTTAAAGATACATGATATAACTGAATATGTAACTTGTTTCAATAGAGGCTGAGGCAATGCCGATGTAAAAGGTAATACTTGGTTCAATCCATGCCACAGTCATACTTAGGTAAAATACTATATAAACTTGGTTCAATCCATCCTGTGGGCACATGCTATAACTGAACACACTGCTTGGTTCAATCCATGCTGTGGTTTTCAAGGTGATATTATTATAATAACTGATAAAGATCTAAAGCATACAGTATGGAACAGGTATGGTGGTTCACCGTTTTTCTACACCATGCATGTCTCGACCATCAGACTCTGCAAGAACAAAGAAAACTTAGGAAATAACATAGTTATGGTTAAATTTTAAAGACATTCATAAGCAAAGCATTGGCAGACCATAACTTTGCTCAAACATTGTCAGGAAAGGAGCAGGTGACCATTATTTTCTCCTTTCTTTAGGATGTTCTTCAGGGTTACAAACACACAGAAATTTTGGTGAACAGTTAAAGATATGTAATATCTCTGAATACATAACTTGGTTCAATCCATGCAACGGCTGTGTTCTGATCATAACAAAGCTACAGATCTCCAAATTATACAAGCTCACTTCATAAATGAAACAGTAAGCATGGGGAACGAAACATAAATCAGTCCTCACAATAGACTGAAGCCCCTACAATGATAGGGGCGAGTGTCAAAGAAAGGGTCAATCTGAAGCAATGACCAATCTAAATTCATTTGAAATGAGACCTTCCCACAACACTGTGGTTTATGTGATTATCAAAGTTACAGACAATGAATCAACCTTTTCAGCAATATCTCAGTTTTTATGCTGCTGATTGTGCTGTGTCTATTGTGTGCCATTCTTTGTCAACTTTTACCTTGTGTACACTCTAGAGACCACATTTTAAGTCCAATACTCTTAACACTTGGTCAGAACGTTTGTCTTGCTTATCTTAGACCAGTATGAAAATGGGTGATGTTGGGTCTTAAACAAGGTCACTGGGACCTGGGACAAATGTTAGAAAAAACCTCTGTATGCAATAGAGGCCACATTTTCGGTCAAATTATCTTGAAAGTTGGTCAGAATGTTTGCATTAGATCAACACAAACCTACAAGTCTCAAAATTATGCAAGCTCCTTCATAAATGAAACAGTAAGCATGGGGAATGAAACATCTGGCTGACACTCTGCAGCAACTGTCTTAATTGTCATCCTTGACCAACACATTTAGTAAATTCTGGTAATCTACGTTTGGGGCTGTGCAATGGAAAGGGAACTTCAAAGACCTGTCACTAAGTCCCTGGTCTTACTAGTGACAGATCCCATCCATAACCTTCCTGTTGCCACTTTACGCTCAAGAACCAGAGGGTAGCAGGGTAAAACAGAGGGTAGCAACTGCATAGAGATGGGGGCGAGTGTCAAAGAAAGGATAAAAAAAATAGTCATCAGGTCAAATCTTTGAAAAACCTTATGTATGCTCTAGAAGCCATATTTCAAGTTCAATACACATGAAAGTTGGTCAGAATGCTTGTCTTGAAAATCTCTCAGATACGTAAAAAAAACAGGTGGTATCTGTCAAAAACTAGGTTACTGGGTCACTTGGAAGCCACATTCTCGGTCCAATCCACATGAAAGTTTGTCAGAATGTTTGTCTTAACATAGATGACATCTCGACTTTAAAATGGGTGATGTTGGGTCAAGAAGCAGGTTACTAGGTCAAATCTTAGAAACCTTGTGTACAATCTAGGTGACGTTGGGTCAAGGTGACGTTGGGTCAAGAAGAAGGTTACTGGGTCAAATCTCAGAAAAACCTTGTGTACAGCCTAGAGGCCATATTTTCAGTCCAATTAATACTCATGAAACTTGGTCAGAATGTTTGTCTTGATATCTCGAATAAATTTGAAAATGGTTGACGTCTGGTCAAAATGGAGGTCATTGGGTCAAATCTTAGAAAAAGTCTGTGTACACTCTAGAGGCCACATTCAGTTGTCTTTGTTTCTGCTAACAAGAGAACACTAGCACATGATTTATGTCTAAGTTAACCAGACACTGATACCTTCAATGGGAGATAAGCAACTGAAGCTGTCTACAACTGAAGAAGTTTGGAAAGCATAATGTTTGCAAAAACACTCTAATAATACAACCAGTCCCCGTACCTATCAAAACACTCTAATAGTACAACCAGTCCCCGTACCTATCAAAACACTCTAATAGTACAACCAGTCCCCGTACCTATCAGGCGTACGGCTACGGCGCCCACTACGTGTGACAACCACTGGCTCAGACACAACAGAAGGTAGACAGACCTCGAGCTCACCTCCCTGACTAATGGAGAGAGAGTCCAAGCTTAGCTCAGCCAATTCTCCATAAGCCACCCCAACACAACTCTCAGTCTGCAGGATCGGCATATCCAGTGTCAAAGTCAAAGAGGACAAAGAAGTACAACTTAGCTCCAGAGAACTAATTTCTACCTCAAAGTCTTCTTCGATCTCTGCATCACCATCATGAAAGATCTCCTCCTCCACATCATCCAGCACCTCAGCATCTGCACCATGCAATGTGGATAATGTAGAGCTGAAGGAAGAGACCATAACGTTCTCTTCCTCCATCTCTACATCCTCCACAACGGACCAGAAGGAGACAGAACCAAAATCTACAGACCTCGGCTCTTCCTCCCACTCCTCCTCGACAAAAGCAACCCTGTAAAACTCTTTGTTAAAGCCATTCCACATCTCGGGTGACATGGATATGGGGCTGAGAGCCATACAGCTCTCATCCACCATCTCCACATCCTGCTCTGTAGGGAAAAGGGAGGAACAGCTTAACTCCAGAGAGCTAACCTCTTCTCCTAACTCCTCTACAGTATCCATCTCATCCCAGGACAAAGAGTCTACAGAGTTACCCTCATCGCACACAGCATCCACTGAGGTACCTTCATCCGCATCAAAGGAGAACTCGAGATGGTCTCCTTCATGCTCAAAGACGACATTTGGGGCGTCCTGTATCAGCCTCCACCAAAGTCTTCTTTGCCCATGACAGGAGGTCAGACGCATAACCAAGGGCAGAAAATACCAAAGCCATTTTTCCACTTGATGTTGAGTTGAATTCCTCTGTATCTGGAAAGAGAAAAAACAAAAAAACAAATCAGAACTTGCATTAACCCTTTCCTAAACATTGCTGTATTTAATCAACCCCATGTTTTTTGAAAGCATTGTGGGAAAAGGGGAAAATTCTGGTAACCACCATTTTCACCTTTTCCCACAATGTTATTACCCTTTTATGCACAAATTCCATCATTTGATTCACATTTACTTTGTTGTCTGCAAATGCTTTGAATTTGGCCAAGACTAACATTCTGTCTTCTGGTAAAGAATTAACCCTTGTAGTGCTGAACCTATATTTACTTGCTTATGCATAGAGTATAAAGATCAGACAAGACAAAATATGCAGTCTCATCTTGAATCTATACTGTTGGGTTTTTAGCTGGATGTTCCAAAAATAAAAAAGCTTTGAAATAGAAACATATGCATCTATAGTACTGACAGACTGTTCATTACATCCTAAATTCAATTGCACATTTTGAGCAGTCTGATCTTGATAAGCTCCATCAGAAAAGGTAACTTAAACTGTCAAAGACACTTAATCAGATAATAATATGCTGTCTTATTTTTGTCTTTATTCGGATGTGTTTTACACTGTACAAACATTATTTCCATTATTGGGCCAATTCCTTAACACAGTCTGCTAAGCGCAACTATGTGGGCTTTTGTGAAGAGCGAATATCCAAGATCAGACTGCACGAAGGGTTCAGTTTGATCTGTCCAATATGATGTGATTTTCCCTACAAGCAAAATTTTTAAACCATAATCTATAGGTTTCCACTGTTGGCTGGAAATCTTAAGTTCAATTTACATATATTTAGCACTTTACTGGTTAACAAATACAGCTATGTTATTTAACCCTTTCCCAAACAAGCCCTGGTTTTCACGTGTCTGCAGTACAAGTCTTGAAAACACTGTGGGAAAAGGATAAATTGCTCGTAACGAGCAATTTCTCCTTTTCCCACAATGTTTTCTACCCTTTTGGAGAACTTGATGTCATTTTCATCAAATTTAAAATTGTCGTCTGCAAACTCTTTCAATTTGGACCAGTCCAAAATTTGTTGTTTGGGAAAGGGTTAAGGTTTTAGAGTAATAAGGTAGCACTTCCTTGTATGTACACACATGTATTTCCACAGCCATTAAATTTGTCAATGAATGGATGTCTGTCACTAATTATATAATGAAATGTAGAATAAAACAAAAAGTCAGCAATTCCCAAGTTTCATTTCATTTTCCTGTCAAACATACAATGCTCTAACAAAATACCAAATATGAACAAATTCCATATTTGTGAAAGAAATTGAAAAACTTTAGCATGTTACCCATGTTTAAATCTTTTCCAGATAACAAAATTTTACATCCATATTACCAATAACTCTTTATTGAACAAAAAAATTTTGGACTGGACCAAGCTTGTTACCAGCATTTTCTCCTTTTCACACAATGTTTTCAAAAGCCTTTCTTTCAGGGTCATTAAAAGTCGGGATTATGTGGTAAAGGGTTAAAAGGTCTTGCTTACTATAAATGTAGTTCAAATGATGGTATTTGTCTTTGAAAAAACAAGCTACAGTATGCTAAATTGTCTTTAAAGCTTTTAAGACGGGGAAACAATATGGAAAAAGAAGAAAATGCTCCTTTCAAACATTTTCACTTTCTGCCAAACTGATTTTATCATACTGACTACAAGCATTTTCTCCTTTTCCCAAGATGTTTTTCAAAGCTTTCTACTGCAGTGTTGATAAAACTTGGGGTTGTGTGGTACAGGGTTTAACTCTTTGAACACCAAACAACAAAATTTTGGACTCATCCAAATTCAAAGCATTTGCAGACGACAAAATAAACCTGATGCAAAAAATATTTTTGTTTTGGGAAGGGAAGAAAACATTGTAGGAAAAGGAGGAAATGCTGGTTGCCAGTCAGGATTGTGTGGTAAAGGGTTGACACTAGGTTGTTTGATGATTGGTTAATATTTCAGAAGAAAGAACAAATTTTATGCCCTAACAGCAAATATAGTTTCCTTCAAAAAACTCCCAAAATATTAAGTATTGAACTCTTTACCACACAATCCCAAGTTTTAATGACCCCGATGTAGAAGGTTTTGGAAAACATTGTGGGGGAAAAGGAGAAAATGCTGGTAACCAGCATTTTCTCCTTTTCCCACAATGTATCCTGCCCTTTCACTCAAAAAAATTATCATTTGATTCACATTTTAACTGTCGTCTGCAAATGCTTTGAATTTGGACAAGTCCAAAATTTTGTCATTTGGTAAAAGGTTAAGTATTTTAAGTTACAATGTTCAGGAACAGAAACACTGTTTTACTCTCTCATCCTATCACAGTGGTCAGTGCACTTACACATGTGTTTCCCGGCTTTTTTACACCAGTAATGACATAAATTTTTTTTCAAGCCTCTGACTACTTTTCTCACGTGCATCAGAGGTGAGAGGTGAAAATTGCCAGGAAGGAAGTTTGCCTCAACCGCATATTCAACCCGCAACCAGCAGGTCACAAGTCAGATATGCTTACAACTGAGCTACCCAGCTGGGCTTTTCTGCTCTTTCAGTGACAAATTCCAACTATTTAAGTTTACATTTATTTAGTCATTTGCACATGCTTTTATTTTTTGAAGTATTTTTCTCAACCATAACTACCTTTTCAGTCAGTATAGATCAAGATCAGACTGCACAAGACATACAATTTGATCTTTTTCACTATTTGATTTGCTGACACATTCTGGAAAATAAGCGCCCCCCCCCCCCCCCCCCCCCAAAACTGCACTTACTTATAAGGATTTTATTGTATTTTACAGGGACTTTAATTCTTTACCAAACTACAAAATTTTAGACTTGTCCAAATTGAAATCATTTGCAGACAACAAAGTATATGTGACTGAAATACTAAAATTTGTTTTGGGAAGGGTAGAAAACATTGTGGAAAAAGGAGAAAATGCTGGTTACCCACAGTGTTTTCAAAAGGCTTCTATCTTTGAGTCGTTAAAAGTCGGGCTCGTGTGGTAAATGGTTAAACCAGATTTTGCTTCACAAAACTTTCAGTTTTTTCAAAAGTCTTAAAAAAGACTGCTAATTTTCATTTGCTTTGAAAAATGCCTTTGAATTTAAAACCCCAAAGAACTACATGTGGATTGATTATTTGTTGCAATTCATTGCTTTCAACATTATTTTTAGTCGTATCACGGCAGCAGCTCACATATCGATTTATGTCCTGGGTTTCACCAGTTTTAGGATGGGGCGCTGAAATGTCTTGCCCAAGAACTACAAAACTACGCATAGAAAACATAAGTGATTAGATTTTTTTTAAAAATCTTTATGTGCATATTCTACTGTCATAGTAACTGTATTAAGTCTTAATTGCACAACAAAGAATAGGTGCATATTTAACATGGCAAATTTTATATTGGCCCTAAACCTCAGTTTGTTAGGAGTTGCAGACAACAGTTTTGAGGGTCATAGGTTCCAGTCCCACAAGATGCATTTTTTTTTTTAAATATTTTTATTTGTTTTTCACCAACAAAGGGTAAACAGTCACATCCTTATTATTCTTCCTTTCAAACAATCAATCCACCCCCCTCAATTATTTTTTAAAATCAGGTTTAATGTCCCGTTAACTCTTCATCAGATAATCCCATGTTTTAATGACCTAAAAGTGGAAGCTGTTTAAAAACGCTGTTGGAAAAGGATAAAATGCTGGTAACCACATGATGTTTTCTGCCCCATCAAAGAGCTACAATCAACATCGTCTTCAAATGGTTTCAGTTTGGTAGAGCCTGAAATTTTGTCATCTGGTAAAGAGTTAACCCTTTACTGCACAATGATGCCTTTTAATGACCCTGGGAAAGAAGCCTTTGGAAAACATCTTGGGAAAAGGAGAAAATGCTGGAAACCAGCATTTTCTCCTTTTCCCACAATGTTTTCTACCCTAGAAAGAAAATTGCACTATTTAAGCCACACTGAAATTGCAGCCTGCAAATGCTTTCAATTTGGACAAGGCTAAAATTTTGTCGTCTCATAAAGTGTTAATGTTTGCTGGCTTTACTTAACCCTCTTGGTGTCAGTAAGGACAAGCCTAAAGTTATATTTTCCAAGTATAAAGAAACAAACTAGAGCCCCTTGAGGGCCTGAATTGCTCTACTGGTGGTGATTTTGCTTTTTTTTCTAGCATATATTACATCATGATGCAAAAAGAACCCCCCCCTCAAAAAAAAGGGGGGGGGGGGGTGTTGCAACTGGCCTAGAACCCACTAAGACAGCACAAAGAGGTATAGCAAACTGAAAGTGAAAAAAAACTGAAGAACAATTTCTTAGCCAAATTTGATACTCTTTGTATTAAACAATCCCTGCAAGTTTCAAAGAAATGTGATAAATAATGTGGACTGTGTTGGGTAAACAATACTAAGTCTACAAAAAGCTGCTGCTTATCCTAAACTGATTGCTATATTTCCTTCATTTTGAAAAGAGTTCAATCCCTTGATGATACGAATAATCTTTGCAAGTTTCAAAAGAATTGGATAAAAAATGCAGACTTAATTGCATAAACAAGAAATGTAAATTTTCAACTTTAAATGGCTCCTTTTCCTATACTGATTGTTGAATGTTTTTCAAAATCAATTGGGTTCCAGCTATTGATAATATATAGCGACTGTGTAAGTTTCATGAAAATTTGACCACAAATGCTGACTTAATTGTGTAAAGACGAAATGTAAATTTTCGACTATAAATGGCTACTTTTCCCATACTGATTGTCAGATTTTTTTCAAAATCAATAGAGTTCAAGCTATTGATGATACAAAGCAAATTAGCCATTTTCACGAAAATTCAACTGCAAATGTTAATTTTATCGCGTAAACAAGAAATGTAAATTTTCAACTTTAAATGGCTACTTTTCCCATACTGATTGTCAGATTTTTTTCAAAATCAATAAGCTTCAAGCTGTTGATGACGCAAAGCAACTACGCAAGTTTCATGAAGATCTGACCACAAATGTGGACTAAGACGCATTAACAAGAAATGGAAATTTTTAAATTCAAATGGCTACTTTTTACATACTGACTGTCAGACTTTTTTTTTTCAAAATCAATAGGGTTCAAGCTATTCATGAGATAAACAAACTGTGCAAATTTCATGAAAATCCGACCTCAAATGTAGACTTTATCACATAAACAAGAAACTGAAATTTTGAACTTTAATTGGCTACTTTTCCCACACTATTTGTCAGATTTTTTTCAAAATCAATAGGGCTTAAGTATGAGATAAACAAGCTGTGCATGTTTCACGAAGATCCGACAACAAATGCAGACTTAATTGCGCAAACAAGAATTGAAATTTTAAACTTTACATGGCTTACTTTTCCCATACTGTTTGTCAGATTTTTTTCAAAATCGATAGGGTTCAAGCTATTGATGAGATAAAGAATAATGTTTAAGTTTCATGAAAATCCAACCACAAATGCAAACTTAATCACATAAACAAGAAATTGAAATTTTAAACTTTACATGGCTACTTTTCCCCACACTGTTTGATTTTTTTCAACATCAATAGAGTTCAAGCTATTGATGAGATAAACAAACTGCATGTTTCACAAAAATCTGACCACAAATGCTGACTTAATCGTGTAAAACAAGAAATTGAAATTTTTAACTTTAACAGGCTACTTTCCCCACACTGTTTGTCAGATTTTTTTTCAAAATCAATAGGGTTCAAACTATCGATGAGATAAACAAGCTGTGCAAGTTTCACAAAAATCAAACCACAAATGCAGGCTTTACTGCGTAAACAACAAATTGAAATTTTAAACTTTAAATGGCTACTTTTCTTACACCATCATATCTTTTCCAAAATCAATAGGGGTTCAAGCTATTGACGAAATAAACAAACTGTGCAAGTTTCACGAAAATCTGACAACAAATGCAGACTTTATCACGTAAACAAGAAAAAGACTAACGGATGGACGGACGGACTGACAGACAATGGAAATCACACCATGACATAAGCTCTGCCGGCTTACAGCAAGTAGAGCTAAAAAACTAGTCCTATTTGGGAAACATATACCCAATCAGAGCAACCTGGTCCCATGAACAGCAATTGATCTAGCTTCAAATGAAGCACAATGATTTACGATCAAAATTCATGTGTCCACACTCTTTACTGAATGAATGAATGAATGTTCTTTAATGGGACATCAACAGCTTTGGTCATTTTGCACAGTCTTTATTCTTGGAGCAACAAAAACCCCAAACAAGTCAAGTGTTTTATGCCTTTTTCAACAATGTTCACTTCTGTAACTTACATTAATTAGTTTTCTGGGTTCATCAAGGCTTTGTTGTGCCTTGCAAAAAGATACTCATTAAGAGCCCAGTTCCTCTAGTGATGATCTAACGCAGATATGTAGATTACAAGTCCACCAACTTTACCCTTTACCAAACAATAGAAATATTTAAGATCCTGGGGGTTAATGGCGTTTGAAATCGCTATTGGAAAAGCAGACATTTTTCTACCCTTTCAAAGACAAATTACATCATTTCATTTGACCCTTTACCCATTACCACACAATCCAGTGTTAACGACCCTGGGGTATAGGCCTTTGAAAACATTGTGGGAAATATAGTTTATATATGGTAACCATCATTTTCTACTTTTCCCACAATGTTTACCATTCTGTCAGAGCTTCACTGCATTTGTACCAATTTCATGTGTTGTCTGCAGAATGCTTTTCAGTTCTGAAGAGTGTAAAATTTGTCACTTTGTAAAGGGTTGAACCTTACAGACATTTAGGAAACCTTAGAACTGTTATTATTTGGATCCTATCCCCAAGGATTGGTATGTCGTCTGCAAATGCTTTCAATCTGAACATGACTAGAATTTTGTCCTCTGGTAAAGAGGTAATCGCTGAGTGACACAGGACCCCAAACCATAATTGGACATTTTAGTAATGTTTGTTGGTTTTGATTATGTGGTGTTTAACTCTTTACCAAACGACAAAATTTTAGACTAGTCCAAATTGAAAGCATTTGCAGACGACAAAAAAATGTGACTAAAAATTGAAAATATTGTGGGAAAAGGAGAAAATGCTGGTTACCAGCATTTTCTCCTTTTCCCACAATGTTTTCAAAACGCTTCTTTCTCAGAGCCTTTAAAAGTCTGGATTGTTAATGCCCTTTTCAATATTATTTCACTTATATCACTTTGACAAGGCACCAATCCATGCTTTCCTGGAGTTTCTTTTACAAGTACTTCTCACAACATTTATCCCAAGCTACTGGCTCCTGTCCCTACCATTGTTGAAACAATGAACAGCAGTGAGAGATTAATGAAATATCATCTATACCCAGCAAAGAACTGGCCAAGCTGCGGGGTTCAATCCATGAACCCCCTCATGTCAAGTCCTGTATGCTATCTATTGCCCCGACTGGTCTGGCATGTTAGTCGAGAAAACAGACTCAAAAACTGAGATAGTCTTTTCTTTTTTTTTTTCAGGAAAATACTGTTAACTCTTTACCAAGTAATAAAAGAATACACAGATCCAAATTCAAAGGATTTGGAGATGACAAAGTAGATATGCTGTTTTTAAATGGGATTTGTCTTTGATTCAAAAGTTAGCATTGTGAGAAAAAGGGGAAAATGCTGCTTACCATCATTTTTCTCCCTCCCAAGATTTTTCAAAAGAGCCCATTTCTTCAGTATGGTAGAAGCATGGGATTGTTTGGTAAAGGGTTAACAGGGTAGACAGTGTAGATCCAAGATTAGGCAAGCTTTTCTGCTATCTGATCTTGATCTTCACTATCTACACAAACATCCAAATCTATTTTTAAAGCTATGATGTACCAAGGCTTCTGTTAGTAATGCAAAGTGTAAACTACTCTACTTCACTGCGTCTTGCAATAATAATAATTATTGTGTGGCACATGACCGAAACAAGCTGCTTACTTATTGTAACTAGAGGGCTTTGAGGGCCTGAATCACTCTACTGGTAGTGATTTTGCTCATTTTCTAGGATGTGTCATGACTTCATGATGCAAATGCAAGTAAGAAAAAAGACAAATTAATGGCATAAGTCAGCATCGTGAATTAAGCAGACAGTTAAATTATCAAAGTGCAATTTCTCAAAACCAATTGTTTGGAATCCAGCAATATTTGGTAAAGTTTTAGTACTTATTGTATTACACAATCCCATTATTTCAGTTACATTGTGATGGCTATGCTTTCCTTACAATATTCTTTCCAAGCAACATGCTGCTTTCCCACATAACCATTTTTGAAACAATGATCAGAAGTGAGAGATGAATGAATCCTGTTGCAATGACTATCATCAGTCCTTAAAAAAAATTGGCAGAGCCAGGGATTAAACCAGGGACCCCCTGTTCTCAAGTCCTGTACTGAGTGAGCTACCCCAGCTCAGCAATTTTCAAAAGAATTAGATGAAAAATGCAGATTTTATCGTGGAAACAAGAAATGTAAATTTTCAACTTAAAAAATTACTACTTTTCCCTTACTACCATGTAAGTGTTTTTTCTGCGGGTATTTAATTTCTGCTATGTCTGCAAGCAACTCAAGGCCGCAGAAATGAATTGCCCAGATTATAATGTCCATGTTTTTCTTTGGACAATACAGCATCAAAAATAAGGACGTCTATTTATAGAGTTATGTATAAAGAACACTAGTGTGGTCAATCCTGCTATATTTGGTATTGGAGTTTTACGCCATTTTAACAGCTCGGGTCATATCATGGCAGTCAGTGACCACTCATGTGTTTCCTGGATTTCTCACACCAGTACTGACACAACTTTCTTTCCAAAGCCACTGACTACTCTTCTCACATGCATAAGGAGTGAGAGGCGAAAAATCGCTGGAAAGAAAGTTTGCCTCCACTGGGTATCAAACTCACAATCACCAGGTTACGAGTTGGATACGCTAACAACTGAGCTACCTGGGTGGGCCCAATTCCTCTATAAAATTAAATTACATTGATCTTCAGGAAAAGTTGATCATTATGTACAGTTAAGACTTCTTAATATTGGTAAATGACAGATTAAATCTTTTCATTACAATTTAATCCTTTACCACATAATGCCACCTTTTAACAACCCTGGGAAAGAAGCATTTTGAAAACATTGTGGGAAAAGGAGAAAATGCTGGTAACCAGCAGGGAGCATTTTCTCATTTTCCAACAATGTTTTCTGCCCTATCAAAGAAAAATTGCACCATTTAAGCCACATTGAAATTGTCATCTTCAAATACTTTCAATTTGGACAAGGCTAAAATTTTGTCATCTGATAAAAGATTAATATCTAATTAGTGGAAACTGATAAAATTTGTGTTTATACATGTATAGCTTACAGACTATTTCAAAAACATCCATCTAATTCCCTTAAATAGTCTTTTATGAAACAAACATAGCTGTTTACTAACATAAAGTGTATTTTAAAATTATTGATCTTAAATAGGGTTCTATTTTAAAATCAGGTGGGGATATCTATCTAATATTTACACATTTACATAGCTGAAAGTCTCCAAAATCTGAAGTAGACAGTTATCAGCTGTAATTCCCGTAATTCAACTGCTGCTGATACCAAATATCAAAAAAAAGGCTCAGATTGCACATCACAGATATAAGATTCTCAGAAATTGAACCCCCCCCCCCTTTTTGGAAAAAACACAACATTGGAACCCGCAGAAAAAAACACTTAAACCTATGTTTTTTTCAAAATCGATAGGGTTCAAGCTATTGATGAATAAAAGGAAGTGTGCCAGATTCACAAATGCAGACTTCTCAAGTAAAAAAGAAATGCAAGTTTTCAACTTAAATGGCCTCTTTTCCCTTACTGTATGTCAGAATTTTGTTTTCAAAACCAACAGGATTCAAGCTATTGATGATATGAAGAAAATCTGACCACAAATGCGGAGTTTATCGTGTAAACAAGAAATATAAATTTTCAACTGTAAGCGGCTACTTTTCCCTTCCTAATAGTCAGATTTTTTATCAAAATCAATAGGGTTCAAGCAATTGATGATATAAAGCAACACTGGATATTTCACAAAAATCTGACAACAAATGCAGACTGTATCGTGTAAAAGAAAAAGACTGACAAATGGAAACTGCGCCATGACATAAGCTCTGCTGGCCTTCTGTCAGTTGAGCAAAAAACTAATGCTAAATGTAAATTACGCAACTTCATTGCTTTTCTAGCATTAATGATTGCGTGGAAAATGACCGAAATAAGCTGCTTACTTATTGCAAAAGCTAATTACTTGACTTCATTAGCTATCTTGCACTAAGGTTGCAGTAAAACAGATAAATTTACACTTTTCATGCTTCATGCAGTTTTTACCAATTACTTGACTTCAATGGCTTTTTTCTGCATAAATATGTCATACATCACTAGAAAATACTGCTTGCTTATTGCAAAAGCTAATTACTTGACTTCATTAGCTATCTTGCACTAAGGTTGCAGCAAGGTAAATGGACGCAGTAATTCTCCCATGACGCATTAACAGTTTCCCACACAATCCCAACTTTTAACAACCTTGAAACAGAAGACTTTTGGAAACATTGTGAGAAAAGGAGAAAATGCTGGCAATCCTCTTCCAGTGTTTTCTACCCTAAGACAATTTCCACAATTTGACCATCATTTTAATTTGTCAACTGCAAAGGCTTTGAGTTCAGACAAGTCTAAAATTTTGTCTTGTGGTAAAGGGTTAACAAACAATTCTGAGCTTTAACAACCTTGATAGAGAAAGCTTTCTAAAACATTGAGGGAAAATGAGAAAAAGCTGGTAACTAGCCTTTTTTCCTTTTTCTGCAATGTTTCCTACCAATATTACAGAACTCAAGCTCATTTCTACCTGTCTCAAATCTGTGGTCTGTAGCCGTTTAGAATTTTGTAGGGCCTGCAATTTTTTGTTTGGGAAAGGTTTGACCCTTTACCAAACATTTCCATCATTTTAGGACCCAGAGTAATTTTGTTGAAAAATTGTTGAAAAAAATGCTCATAACAACATTTAATTTGCCGTTTGCATATGCTCTCAATATCATCAAATCTAAAAATTTTGCTGTTTGAAAAAGAGTTATATGATACAGCAGGGACAGCAATACTTAAACCTTTACAACACAATCCCCAGTTTTAACGACCTTGAGGAAAAAGGCATTTACCCCTTTTCTCCACAAAGTTTTCTCCCCTTCTAAAGGTTTATTTCAATTCTTGAGTCATACTGTCTTCTGCAAATGCTTCCAATTTGGACAAGTCTAAAATATTGTCGTTTTTTTATCAAAGCCATCAAGGTGAGATTTCTTTACATTACATCATACAATGTAAATCTGAGATCAGACTGCATGCCCAGTGAATCAGGAATCCCATCATTTAATCCATTTTCAATCCTTTACCATGCAATCCCTGTTTTAGACAACCACTAACCCTTTGCCATACAATCCCGAGTTAACGACCCTGAGAAAGAGGCCTTTTGAATACACGATGTTTTCTATCCTTCAAAAACAAATTTCAATTTTTGGGTCACATTTATTTGGTTGTCTGCCAATGCTTTCAATTTGGACTAGTCTAAAATTTTGTTGTTTGGTAAAAAGTTAACTCTCTATCAAACGACAAAATTTTAGACTTGTTCAAATTGAAAGCATTTGCAGACAACACAATAATTTATTTTGGGAAGGGTAGAAAAGGAGACCAGGTAGAAAAGGTAACCAGTATTTTCTCCTTTTCCCACAACGTTTTCAAAAGGCTTCTTTCTCAGGGTCATTAAAAGTCGAGATTGTGTGACAGTGTTCAAAGGTAAGCTTTTAAAGACATTGTGGGAAAAAGACAAAATGTTCATAATCGGCACTTTCTCCTTTTCCCACCATGTTTTTAACCCTCAAAAAGAAAAAGGTGAATCACATCAGTTGAATCCAATTAAAGTTGAAAAGCTTATAGGTCAAAAAAAAAAAATTCTTCTGTGTGTCCCCCCTCCAAAAAAAAAGAAATGGGAGGTTTAACTCTTTACCACATGACAAAATTTTCGACTTGTACAAATCAAAAAAATTTGCAGACAACAAAATAAATGTGACTCAAAAATCAAAATCAAAATTTGTTTTGGAAAAGGTATAGAACATTGTGGGAAAAGGAGACAATGCTGGTTACCAGCATTTCTTATATACCCACGTTTTCAAACTCTCCTCCCTCAGGGTCGTATAACTAGGGATTGTGTGGTAAAGGGTTATACACTTTTTGGGAGAAAATATAGGAATTTTATGTGAAAATATTTCATTGAGTAACATTTATGAGACAATGCACTTACTTGTTAACTAGATAAAATCATTTGTGTTTTACTTAGCCAAAAATTTGTACAGCATCTCCACCAAGGCTAGTATCCTGCAGCATGACTCCCTGGTCATCAATATGGACACCTGAAATAGCAAGCGAAAGATGTATATAATAATCAAAACTGCACTTGATTAACCCTTTACTCTTTACCAAACTGTCCAATGTGACAATACCTCTCTTTGAGAAGCCTTATAGAAAAAAAAAAAACCTGGTTACCAGCATTTTTGGTTTTCCAACACTAATTTTTACCCCTTTTAAGACTAATCCCATCATTTGAGCCAAGTTTATAATGTGGTCTGCAATCGCTTTCAATTTTGGCAAGTCTTAAATTTTGTCTTTTGGTAAAGAGTTAACCCTTTTAACACATGATCCCTAGTTTTAACAACCCTGATGAAGAAGGCTCTAGAAAGCATTGTTTTAAAAAGGAGAAACTGCTGGTTTATAGTACTTCTTTTGCAACAATATTTTCTTCCCATTGAAAAGAGCGAAACCCATCATTTGAGCCAAGTTTATAGTGTGGTCTGCAAAAATTTATTAGCCATGCTCCAGCAAAAGGGGGCTTAACCCTTTATCACACAATCCTGATTTTAATGACCCTCAGGAAGATGCTTTTTGCAAACATTGTGGGAAAAGGAGAAAATGCTGGTTACCAGCATGTTTTCCTTTTACCACAATGTTTTCTACCTTATCCAAGAAAAAAAAAAAAATTTGAGTCACATTGAAATTGTCTGCAAATGCTTTCAATTTGGACGGGCCTAAAATTCTGTCATGTGGTAAAGGGTTAATGCATCTCTGTGATCCATTGTACCAAGCAAGCCACCACATAATTTATGGATCCATGATTGCCATTACTTTTCAACATTTGACATAATCATGAGGTAGACTGGTCCTTTGGCATACAGAAAATTAGCAAAAAGTTTCAACACAGGTCAACCTGACCCTTTTTCACAGAGCATGGCTCATATTAATGCTTTTAATTTGGGCAGAATGTTGTTACCTGGTAAAGAGTTAACCCTTTACCACAAAATTCTAAGTTTTAATAATGACCCTGAAAAAGAAAGCTTTTGAAAATAATTTATGAGAAAAAGAGAAAATACTAGTACCCAGCATTTTCTGCCTTTTCCTTAATGGTTTCTAACCTTTCAAAGACAACTGTTAGGTTTTAGCCAGTTTTTATTTCTTGTCTGAAATGCTTTTGATTTGGACAGTTCTAAAATTTTGTCAACTAGAGAAGATTCGTAGCAAACAAAACCTTTCATCTGGATTTACTTAAGTCTTTACCAAATGACAAAATTTTAGACCAGTCCAAACTGAAAGCATTTGCAGATGCCATGATAAATGTGACTGAAAAATTGAAATTTATTTTGGGAATGGTAAAAAACTTTGTTGGAAAAGGAGAAAATGCTGGTTGCTACCCTTTTCTCCTTTTCCAACAATGTTTTCAAAAGACTCCTTTCTCAGGGTCATTGAAAGTTGGGACTGTGTGGTAAAGGGTTTACTCTGTACCATACATTAAAATTTTAGACTGGTCCGTATTCAAAGCAATTGCAGAGGACAAATCAAATGTTACTTAAATTATGAAATCTGTCTCTGAAAGGTAGAAAACATTGTGGAAAAAGGAGAAAGTACTGGTTACCATCATTTTATCATTTTCCCACAATGTTTTCAAGAGCTTTCTTCATCAGGTTTGTTAACTCTTTACCAAATGACAAAATTTTAGCCTTGTCCAAATAAAAAGCTTTTGTAGATGACAAATGTTACTCAAAACATGAAAGGTGTCTGTTGCAGGGTAGAAAACATTGTGGGAAAAGAAAAAGTTGCTAGTAACCAGCATTTTTTGCTTTTCCAAGAATGTTTTCAAAGGCTTTTCTTTCTTTGGGTCATTAAAAGTCGGCATTGTGTGGTAAACGGTTAAAACTTGAGGTTGTGTGTTAAAGAGTTAAGTCTTTCCCACAAGACAAAATTCTGATTTGCCCAACTTGACAGCATTTGACTTTAAATCAAATTGCTGAAATAACTGGATTTCTCTATGAAATGTTAGAAAACTTTGTGGGAAAAGAGAAAATGCTGTTTACCAGCATTTTTGCCTTTTTCCACGATGTTTCAAAAGGCTTTTTCTTCATGGTTGTTGAAACCTAGAATTTTGTGGTAGAGGTTAAACATACTATAAAGCTCTAAAATAAAGATCAGTAATCACCCTTGTAATGGAGTGTGAAAAATTCTGATAGTTCTTTTTTAATTGTGCCACCAAACATCTCCAGGTATTTACAATTATAAAAAAAATAATTGTCAATAATCTGAAAATAAACTTTTTCTTTAAGCTTTTACCATGCAATCCCTAGTTTTAGGACCCTTAGATAAAGACTTTTGAAAAACAACATTGTGGGAAAAGGCGAAAGGTAACCATTATTTTCTCCTCTTCCCACTTTTTCTTTTAACCCTTTCCAAACAAAATTTGTTTTGCAACATTTAGTTTGTTGTCTGCAAATGCTTTGAATTTGGATCATTCTAAAATTTTGTTTTAACGACCCTGAAGAAGATGGCTATTGAAAACATTGTGGGAAAAGGTAAAATGCTAGTTACAGGATTTATCTTTTACCCTATCAAAGACAGAAATCATTGAGTTTCATTCATTTTGTTGTCTGTAATTACTTTCAATTTGGACCAGTCCAAAATTTGTCATTTTGTAAAAAAATGATACCACGATATGCCAAATTACTAATTTTATACAACTCTTCCAATGCCAAGGAGTGTCAATAACAGCCAGGGATCAGAGATTTCCCTGACTTTCTGACTTGAACCCCAGACTACTTTTGTCCGAGAAAAGAATCTGTTGAGATTTTTTTTTTTTAAGTATTATTCCTTTTCAATCATTATTCCTTTTTAATTATTATTCCTTTTTAGTGCTCCTGGATGAAGGCAAGGAGGAGCTCTTGCAATATATCCATGTCCATGGTCTTAACCCTTCACCACACATTACAGCCTCTGAAAAAGGCTTATGAAAACATTGTGGGAAAAGGAGAAAATCCTCGTAACTAAGAACTTCTCCTTTTCACACAATCTTTTTGACAATTCAAGAAAATCAAATTTAAACTTTTGAGGCACAATTTTAAGTTTTCATGTGTGAATGCTTTCAATTTGGTCAAGTCTATAATTTTGTTATCTAGTAAAGAGTTATAAAGTTAACCCTTTACCACACAATCCTGACTTTTAACATGGCTGTGAAAGAAGCCTTTTGAAAACATGTTGGGAAAAGGAGAAAATGCTGGTGTAAACAGCATTTTTCCCTTTTCCCACAATCTTTTGTACCCTTTCCAAAACAAATTTCAATATTTCAGTTACATTTATTTTGTCATCTGCAACTGGTTTCAATTTGGACCAGTCTCAAATTTTGATGTTTGGTAAAGACTTTAGGTCATACAGTTTGAAATTTCCTGTTAAAAGTTTTTCTGGAGATCCCATTTTCCAGAATGATTGCCACCCCCAACGATTAACATTTCCAGGTGAGCTGCGCTGTCTTATGATGGCTCTTGATACATCCGATATCCACCCAAACACTTGAATCACAATTTTCCCCTTGCCCCATTTGAAATTGTCAGTAAATGCTGATATTACAATATCAGCAACAGATGTGCTATTGTCCTTTAACTCTGGCAAGATAGATATTCGCTAAGTTTTCAGATGTGGTTTTCACCACTTGTAAAGGGCTTAACTTGATTTTTGGCCTAGACCTACAGACATAACAGTACTGTCCCCATTACCCCATGACTGCCACCTAGTTTTTGCTCAAGTAAGCTCTCTACTGTCACTCCCAGAATCCCAGAATTCCCTCAAAATACTGCGGTGACATACTTCCTTTTAAATACAAAACATTTTTGTAATATTTGAGGGTATTTTTAGTCGTGCACAAAATCAATACAGACTCTGGCCATGCTCTATTCAGAACTCGAAGAGAATTACACATTTCCCTCAGGGCTTTTTTTTTTTTTCATTTTAAGAATTTTTTAGGGAACTTGAAAGACTACCCTTATCTGCTCTCACCTTTTTTGACTTGAAGTTTGGCAAATTCATCATCAAGGTGTCCACACGGGTGAGCCAGAGTGTAAAGCAGCAGTTCTGCAAGGTGGGGATGCTTTAGATGACATGAGAAAGCTGTATACTTCAAATAACTGCAAATAAAAAGATCTAGAGGCAGTACGCGGAAATTATGTCCTACATGTATCAAGACCAGCAACAATGCTTTTACAAGAAGAGGTAAAATGTCCAAATTTTACAAAAACATTGTGGCAAAAAGAGAACTTACTGGTGACCAGTATTTTCTCCTGTTCTCACAATGTTTTCTTCTACATCAGGGTTGTAAAATACCATATCCTTTGTTAAAGGCTTAATATTTTAATTCTATACAGAACAAAAAGTGCAGTCTGGTCTCACTCTTCACTACTCACAAAATACAACTGAAAAACAGTCTGATCTAGTTATTCACTACCAACAAAATAGACCTGACACGTGGTCTGGTCTCATTCTTCACGAACCACAAAATAAAACTGTAGGGCAGTCTGATCTACTTTTTCACAAACCAAAAAATTTCCATGACAGACAAAGATTTTTTCTGACAGTGATCAATTTAACTCTCTAAAGAATTTAATCTTTATCAAAAACTCTGTTGCTGTGCATAAATAAAATTACAATTCAAATTTCTGAGTCTCGGGTTATCTTGTGAAAACTTGAACCCACAGAAACCCAACTTGTGAACACTGGGTTTTACCCCTTGTTGATAAGAAGATCAATAACAGGCTGCCTGTTTATAGACTAAGAATACAATTTAGAATGGTTGGTGGATACCGTTCCCAGGGTTTGATCAAATTCAAGTACTGTCCAGTCTGTGTTAACCCTTTACCAAACAATCCAGAGTTTTAACAACCCTTTAAGGAAAAGCCTTTTGAAAACATTGTGAGAAAAGGAGAAAATGCTGGTAACCAACATTTTCTCCTTCTCCCACGATGTTTTCTACCCTATCAAATACAGGAAACTTCAGTTTAGCTGCATTTGATTTATGTCTGCAAATGCTTTCAATCCAGTCCAGCATAAAATTTTCTTTTGGCAACGAGTTCAAGGCCATGAAAAATGACCATTAAAATCATTGTTGGAAAAGAAGAAAATGCTGTTTTCTACTCGTTTAATGTCGGATCTCACCAACTGCACCACTTTTAATTTATTGTCTGCAAAAGCTGTAAATCTGGGCGAGTCTAAAATTTCTTTGTGTGGTAAAGATTTACCCCTTTCCCACACTATCCTGCGTTTCACAGCCCTGGGAGACTGCCTTGGACAAGCCTTTCTAAAACATTGCCAGAAAAGAGAAAATGCTGCTAATCAGCATTTTCTCCTCTTCCCACAAGGTTTTCTGTCCTAAACGATATCAATTCCATCATTTGGAACAAATCTAATCTTTCATCTGCAAATTCCTTCAATCTTGTAGCGTGGCAAAGTGTTAACCTTTAAGCTGCTAATAGCGACCAACTGACCTTTTGCGGACAGTGTAGATCAAGATCAGACTGCACAGAATGTGCAGTCTGATCTGTGATCTACATTGTCCTATACGGTATTTTCTTTCCGATGAAATCAATTTAAAAACCACAATATTTGGGCTTTTATTATTCAGTAGAAATTTGCATTTCATTTATTCAGCAGCTTAAGTGTTAAGAGGTCATTTGAAAACAGTGTGGGAATAGGAGAAAATGTCAGTAACTAGCATTTTATCCTTTCTCCACAATGTTTCATATCCTTTCAGCGACAAATATTCATTCTAGCAACATATGTCGTCTGCGATGCCTAATGCCTTGAGTCTGGTCCAGTCCAAAATTTTGTGGTTTGGAAAAGGGTTGACTGACGATCCTTGATTAACCCTTCAACCCCGACTATTGACGACCTTGAGAAAGATGACTCGAAAACATTTTGGGAAAAGGAGAAAATTGTTGTAACCAGATTTTCCCCCCTTTTCAGACAATGTTTTCTATCTATCAAAAACAACTTCCACAATTTGCGCCAATAATGGGCCTTATCTCAGGGCATGAGACGTGCCATTCGGTCAACTTCGGCTGTTACTAGATAGTTACGGAATCAGCCGAGTCGTGTGAAGTGATCGCACAATGCAATTCACAGTAATAAACCAAAGACATTAACCCCATGTAACCCTTGTAGCAAAACTTTCAAATAACTCGTTCCTACTGAGGAGATTTACACGAGGAAGAAAGATTTATTGCAGCTCAAGCGATGGGAGCTGTGAGGGTCGAAAACTAGCATTTTTCCTTTTCATTAATATACAGTGTAATGTATTCTAGTGCCTTTTTCTCCAGTGTTTGGTTGCATTTAACTTGCAAATTATAGAACCGTTTGGTTACGAAATCATAAACAAAATTCGCACTGTACTCACCCAGATGATTGCAGTCGAAGTCTGTGCTTGAGTTTCGTATGTTCAAAACAACCAAGAAGATCGCAGTCGTAGTCTGTGCTTGAGTTTCTTACGAAAACAACCACCGCGCTCTACAACCACTGGGAGGCAAAAGCCGAAGAAAAATGGCGCTCACCCGGTATTTATACAGGTCTGCACTCTGACGTCACAGCTCCGACGGCATGCATTACAGAAAATAATTTGGCGAAAGGAGAAATATTGCTCGCGACGAGCATTTGCTTTTGCCAAAATGTTTATATTTGTTTTCATACTCCTAAATTCCTGTTACGGAACCGCTTTCAAATCTGCATTTCAGAAACAGTGGAAATTTTGCAATTTAGATGATGTTTGGTCACAAAACTTGACTTGTGGAAAGTGTTGATCTAAGATCAGACCTTTAACGTGAAGCCTGATCTTGATCTACCCCGCATCAAAATATAAGTTTATGGCTCTAAGGTTTTATATAAAGCTAAACCCCATAGATCTAACACTTATTCCTGTCTTATAACAACCCTGATAATGATTGATTGATTGCTTGTATGGTGTTTTAAAACGCCGTTTTCAACATTATTTCAGTTATATCGCGGCGGCCAGTGCACCGATCCATGCTTTCCTGGAGTTTATTTTACCAGTACTCCGCACAATATTATTTCCAAGGCACTGGCTGCTTTCCCACATAACCATCGTCGAAACAATGGTCAGTGGTGAGGGAGGAATGAATCCTGTCGCAATGACTATCATCAGTCCTCGGCAAGAAATTGGCCAAGCCGGGGATCGAACCAGCGACCTCCTGTTCTCAAGTCCTGTACGCTACCGACTGAGCTACGGGGGCTTGGCAACAACCCTGATAAAGAAGAATACCGAAAACATTTGTCTAAAAAGGATAAAGTATTGGTAACCAGCACTAACTACCTTTCCAGCAATGGTTTTTTTTTTTACCTTTCAACAACAATCCCCATCATTTGAGCCACTTTGAATTTATCGTCTGCAAACGTTTTCAACTTGGACAAGTCTAAAATTCTGTCATACGGTAAACAGTTGCCTATTCTTGTGCATGTAATGGTTTTGCTTCTTTTACCACAATGTAAAATGTTTGCGACAGTGCAGTCACGTTACTCTACCCTTGGTCCTACTAAATAAATGAAATGAAACTATTAGACCCATAATAAAAGCACAATTTTTTACTATTTCAAAGGTATTTTCTGGGGAAAAACATCCTCATTTCTCCTTTTGTAACAATGTTTTCACTTATATTACTGCATTAACTCTTAAGCAAACGACAAAATTTTAGACTTGTCCAATGATTCAAAGCATTTGCAGATGACAAATTAAATTTGGCATAAGTAATGGAGCTTGCCTTTAACAGAAAAAGAAAACATTGTGGGAAAAGGAGAAAATGCTGGTAACAATCATTTTTTTTTACTTTTCCCAGAATGTTTTTAAAACCTGCCTTCCTCAGGGTTGTTATAACTGGGGATTGTGTGGTAAAGGGTTAAATTTTACTTCAAGCTGAATTTGATATATTGTGCAAGGATGTCTTTATAATCGTCCATTACAAATTTCGTTAATAAGGGAGTTGATTAGTTAAATCTGATTAGAATTACTAGATCTACAGTTATAGCAAAACCCAAATGTTGTTACTTTAACATAAACTTATTTTGAGGGGCAAATATCTCCTTATCCGAGAGTGTAGATCCAAGATCAGACTGCACGTTCTGCACAGTCTGATCTTGATCTACACTTGTCCGCAAAAGGTCTCTGAGTCGCGTCTAAGGGTTAAAAAATAGGAAGGGTCAAAATACAGGGCAAGCTGAGTGAGTGCTGTCAATATTGTGTATAATAAGAAATACACTGTTCATTCGTGGTTTCCCACGTGGTTTTGGCCAAGATTAGACCATCAGGTTATGTTTGAATGTTTCGGACAGTGATCACAGTTCAATTGAAACCATGTTTACCACCAAAAGCGTTATGAAGGCTCAGAAATGTTTTGCTGTGTCTACATACGATCTATTTTTAGAACCAAGAACAATGAAACACTGGACAAGCTCGAAAAATGTTACGTGAAATATTGGTGCTTTACTTAACCCATTTATGTTTACTTAACATTACTGACATTTTTGATATAACATGATTGTCTTGCTGGAAACTGGAATCCAAAACCTTACGGCAGAAATTTACAACAGATGACTGAAACCACCCTTATTTTGAAAACAACCTTCTACCCCACAGTATGGAAAATTTACCCTTTACCAAGCATTACAAGTTTTAAAATGACAACCCTTTAAAAGAAGAATAAAGAAAACAATGTGGGAGAGGGAGAAAATGCTGGTAATCAACATTTTCTAATTTTCCCACAATTTTTTCTACTCTTTGAAAGGCAAATTTCAAATATTGAGGAACATTCAATTTGTTTGTCGTCTGTTTTCAGTTTGGACAAGGCCAAAATTTGTCGTCCGGTGAAGAGTTAACCCTTTACCAAACAATCCCATGTTTTAACGAACCTAGGGAAGAGGCCTTTTGAAAAACATCGTGAACAAGGAAAAAATGCTGTAAACCACCCCTTTCTCCTTTAGGTTAAACATATTTATCCTACATCTATTAAGAAAGAAGTGCTCGCAACTTATACTAATCTCTCTCGATTTTACTTCCTGGAAACTACACCCGTGCTCGCGCCGAATGTGTGGGCCAATGAACGGTCCTAAAGTTGACATCCCTTCCCGGGTATCGAACTTGGGACCTTACGGTCCATTCCTCTCAATGTTTTCAAATTTCAGGTCATTTCCGGTTTTTCGGTTTTATTCCAGTATCGGATCTTTTCAGTTCAGTTCGTGTTCATTCTGATGATTCCTACGTCTGAAATCCGATGTTTCCGATTAAGTTTAGGTTCGATCCCGGTATCCTCCTTGTTTTGAAAATCCGCAGGTTCACTTATCATGGGACCGGTTTGGCGTCTTGTCTGATGTTTCCAAAGTCGGATATTAAAGTGCACCTCCAGCCCAGATTTTTTTTTTTTTTTTTTTCTTTTCATTTCCTGATTAATAATGATATTTTGTTGACATTTTCCGGCTATAATCGTTAAAATGCATTTGTGAGCACAGGAGTGTAACTCGAAAATCCACACAAATCCGAGTTTTGACGATCCTGAGGAATAAGGCTTATAGAAACATTGTGGGAAAAGGAGAAAATACTGGTAACCAGCATTTTCTCCTTTTTCCACCAGGTTTTCTATCCTTCCATATACAAAAATCATAATTTGAACTACAATTGAAGGGTCGTCTGGGAAGTCTTTCAATTTGGTCGAGTCCAAAATTTTGTCGTTTGGTAAAGAGTTAAAGGCCATATTCCCTGTAACTAAGATCGCACAGGTCTCTCTTTCGCTTGTACTTGTACGTTTTATCTTTTCCCTAATCCAATATCAAATGAATGAAGTATTGCTACAAGAGTTTACATTGTATATTCAAGTCCATTCCGGTCCGTCCCGGTCGATTCCGGTCCGTTCAGGCCTACTCCGGTTTTCCATGCACCTCCTTTTTCCCTATCACTCAATTTTAAGGCAATTTAACTTTTACCCTGTCACTTAATCTCTTAACTTCAAATAATTTTTTACACATACAAAGCACATCAAGATGACGTGTCATGCACAAAATTCATGTTCATGGGTTGAAGGTCAAGGTCACAGGGAGGTTAAATGTGTTTTCAAAGGTGTGAGGCCTGTAACTTTTTTAATTATGAATGCCCTTTAGAATAACTTTACTGAATAGTAGAATTGTCAACCACATATAAATGATGTGTGGGTGCAAGAACCATGTCAGTAGGTAAAAGGTCAAGATCACTGCAAAGTCATATGTGTCTATAAAGAGAATGGGGGGGGGGGGTTCATGCCCGGCCTGTATCTTTTTTAATTGATTGATTGTATGGTGTTTAACGCCGTTTTCAACATTATTTCAGTTATATCGCGGCGGCCAGTGCACCTATCCATGCTTTCCTGGCGTTTCTTTTACCAGTACTCTGCACAATATTCTTTCCAAGCCACTGGCTGCTTTCCCACATAGCCATTGTCGAAACAATGGTCAGCGGTGAGAGGGGAATGATTCCTGTCGCAATGACTATCATCAATCCTCGGAAAGAAATTGGCCGAGCCGGGAATCGAACCAGCGACCTCCTGTTCTCAAGTCCTGTACGCTACCGACTGAGGTATCTTTTTTAAATAATTGTGAATGAATTTCAACATTACTATGCAGAATGGACCACATAAAGACGTGTCGTGCGCAAGAACCGTGTCCGAAGGTCAAAGATCAAGGTCACAGTGTACGGTCAAATGTCCGTTTTTGTTTCCGGGCCATAACTTTTTTCTACCACATAAATGCAATGTTAACCACATCAATATGACTTGTCATGCATAAGAGTTATGTCCGCAAGTTAAAAGTCAAGGCCACAGCAAGGTCAGGTAAGTTTTCAAAGGGGTTAGTGTTTGTGTCAGCCCTGTAACTTTTTTAATTATGAACGAATTTCAGAATAACTTTGCAGCATTATCAACCACATATAAACAATATGTGGATGCAAGAACCATTTCAGTAGGTCAAGGTCATGACAAGGTCAAATACATGTATGTCCATAAAAAATAATAATGAATAAAAAATAAAATAGCAGGGGTGGTGACATTCGGGTCCGGCCTGTCACTTTTCTGGTTGTGAATGATTTTCAGCATAACTGTGCCATTACATGTTGTACGCTAGAGTTATGCCCGTATTTGAAGGTCTGGGTCACAGCAAATTAAATGTGTTTCGGAGGAGTGGTAGTTTTCGTGTGAGGCCTGTATCTTTTTTAATTACGAGTGACCTTTGCAGTATTGTCAACCACATATAAACATTTTATGTTTGCGCAAAGCCTTGGATGAAGGACTAGAAATCCGAGTTATATTTTGATAATAGTAAAGCTTTCGACATAGTATGACATAAAGGTCTTCGATTTAAGCTGCAGAAAGCTGGAATCGGTGGCAAACTTCTTTCATTGTTTTCAGACTACCTCTCGAATAGGTATTAGAGGGTTGTCCTGCCTGGTGCTGTCTCAGACTTAAGTTCTATTAATGCTGGAGTTTCACAAGATACATATTCTCGGACGTCTTCTTTTTCTAGTCTACATCAATGACAATGTAAATGATACTGAGTCAAACTTTAACCTTCTGGCACTAGTTTATCCAAGGTTGTAGGGGATCTTGGTACAGCCGGTGCCAATTTACAAACAGACATCAACAAAAGTACAGATTGGGCAAAAAAAAAAGTGGCTTGTAAAGTTTAGTCCCTCAAAATCAGAATCTCTAATCATATCCCGCAAACATAATAGACCTGTTCATCCCAAGCTTTTTATGCCCGGTTTTGAAATTCCATCAGTGCAAGTTTATAAGCATCTCGGTATTTTCATTTGTAATGGTGGTTCTTAGCGTTGCCATGTAATTCAGTCTTTATCGAAGGCATGGAAGAGAATTGGAATTATGCGAAGTCTAAAGATAAGCCTAGATCGAACATCCCTTCAGAAAATACATTTTTCTTTCATCCGCCCTGTTCTTGAATATTTTGAATATTCAGATGTTATTTAGACAAATCTATTGCAATACCAGAAGGATCGTTCTTTACTGAGAAGATAGAAAGACAGGATTCATTCCTCTCTCACCAATGGTGTTTCGACGATTGACATGCGAGAAAGCAGACGGGGGGGGGGGGGGGGGGGGAAGAGAGAGAGAGCTGCAAATAACCTATTTTGGCTATCTACGGTTTCTGATTAAAGAAACTCCAAGTAAATCATGGGTAGATGCACTGACCGCCATGGCAGACCTATAAGTGAAATTATGGTGAAAAACGGCGTTGAACACCATATAAAAATCCGAGTGAGTAAATCGCCTTATTTTTCTCCTATCTGCAACTGTCTCTTATCAGCACAGAATTTTCTTCAATCTGTCTCCCATCTTTATAAACATTATCTAAGTTTTCGTTGATAAAGAATCTAAATACTTAGGCCCTATCTTGCATATACGTGTAGCTGAAACCCACGAGTTTCACACTTGTAGCACTGAATAAACCCCGCAAACATTTTCAGTCTAGAAATAAGACCTAAATGATTGCAGTTTCAAGGTTACCGTTGTACAGGATGTCTCAGCAAGCGGGCAATGTACTTCATAGATCAGACTGCAAGTTTTGTGCAGTCCGATCTTGATCTACACAACCTAACCCCGTTAAATTCACTTCCCAGTAGATATCCTAATCAGATGGGTAAAATCTGGGAGAGATTTAGGAAATATTTGGGTAGATTTGGGATAGGTAGATTTGGTTTATTTGATCAGGGATCGTAATATACGATATATTACGATCCCCGAGTTAGTAGATTAGCCAGATTTGGGATAGATTTGGGTAGATTTGGGTATTTCGAGCCGCCGCCTGTTTCAGTGTGTAAGCTCAATGTAAATCTTATGATTCAAGCTTTTACCGCACAACCCCGAGTTTTAACGACTTTAAAAAAAGACGCCTTCAGAAAACATTGTGGAAAACAGAAAATGCTGATAACCAGGATTTTCTCCGTTATTTTTTCCATCTTGTTTTCTGCCCGTTCAGACATGTTCCATCATCTGTGTCACATTTTATTTGTAATTTGCTTTCAATATGGAGTCTAGAAAAGAATTTAACCTGCAGCTATGACCTTGACCAAAGAGCAGCCTAGGCTACAATCTCCTAGCAGAGTTGTCGTTCGTTACTCTCACCATCGTTGTCTGCGCATGTCATATTCTTCGAAGATTCGACCTCACTCGTCACAACTCGGCCGATTCCGTACCTACATCTAACCTCGTCTGTATAAAGGAGACTTCCATTTTGAACTACCAATCACATGATCTTAAACATGGCGGCGCCCCTGTAGATCGCACTCGTCACAACTCGACCGATTCCGTACCTACATCTAACCTCGTCTGTATAAGGGAGGCTTCCATTTTGAACTACCAATCACATGATCTTAAAAATGGCGGCGCCCCTGTAGATCGCTTAGCAACGACATGAACAACCACTGTGAAGTTATTCACTTCTATCGATCTGTCGATGAAAGCTCCTAACGGAATTGATAAACCACGCTAAAAATTAAATGTACAAAATGCTTGCCGACTGAAATACTCTTAGAAAGATAACGATAGAAAATTTACTCATGCGTTCTTTCTAAAGAGGAGCCTTACAATTTCAATAACGGTAAAGCGGTGTGCTTCCGGAGATGTGCGAAATCTACCGTGTAGGTGCATATCAAGCTACGTGATACAGCCGAGGGAATTGATCACCGGATCACCCGAGGTATGCCGAATGCTGTAGATCGCTTAGCAACGACATGAACAACCACTGTGAAGTTATTCACTTCTATCGATCTGTCGATGAAAGCTCCTAACGGAATTGATAAACCACGCTAAAAATTAAATGTACAAACTGTTTGCCGACTGAAATACTCTTAGAAAGATAACGATAGAAAATTTACTCATGTGTTCTTTCTAAAGAGGAGCCTTACAATTTCAATAACGGTAAAGCGGTGTGCTGCCGGAGATGTGCGAAATCTACCGTGTAGGTGCATATCAAGCTACGTGATACAGCCGAAGGATTTGACCACCGGATCACCCGAGGTATGCCGAATGATTCGACCTGTCAGCTTTGACGCCATTCGGCATACCTCGGGTGATCCGGTGATCAATTCCCTCGGCTGTATCACGTAGCTTGATATGCACCTACACGGTAGATTTCGCACATCTCCGGAAGCACACCGCTTTACCGTTATTGAAATTGTAAGGCTCCTCTTTAGAAAGAACACATGAGTAAATTTTCTATCGTTATCTTTCTAAGAGTATTTCAGTCGGCAAACAGTTTGTACATTCAATTTTTAGCGTGGTTTATCAATTCCGTTAGGAGCTTTCATCGACAGATCGATAGAAGTGAATAACTTCACAGTGGTTGTTCATGTCGTTGCTAAGCGATCTACAGGGGCGCCGCCATGTTTAAGATCATGTGACTGGTAGTTCAAAATGGAAGCCACCTTTATACGGACGAGATTAGATGTAGGTACGGAATCGGCCAAGTTGTGACGAGTGCTATGACGCATCACCCATCCCCCTATACCTGGGAAAAGTAGGGCTTATATCGAAGCTATTAGCCTATTACCAAAGCATGTAGGGGCTGTTTTAATAAATGGTCGGTGCATAGGTTACATGCTAGCCGATCATAGCTGAATGAATGGCACCAGGTAGCGTTTTATTGAGTAAACGTTTATTCCATTTGAAATTCAAAGTTACGGTTGTTGTTTTGAAAAATTACTCCGCTACTGTACCCAGGATGCCCAAATTAGATAGATGTGTATTTGTAGAATGCCATCTAGCGGGAGATAAATGCTCTCACCACTCGTCACAACTCGGCCGATTCCGTACCTACATCTAACCTCGTCCGTATAAAGGAGGCTTCCATTTTGAACTACCAATTACATGATCTTAACATGGCGGCGCCCCTGTAGATCGCTTAGCAACGACATGAACAACCACAGTGAAGTTATTCACTTCTATCGATCTGTCGATGAAAGCTCCCAACGGAATTGATAAACCGCGCTAAAAATTGAATGTACAAACTGTTTGCCGACTGAAATATTCTTAGAAAGATAACGAAAGAAAATTTACTCATGTCTTCTTTTTTAAGAGGAGCCTTACATTCAATAACGGTAAAGTGGCGTGCTTCCGGAGATGTGCGAAATGTACCTTGTAGCAATCTCCGAGCAGAGTTGTCGTTCGTTACCTCACATACATCTCTGCGATGGGCTAAATGACAAGAATCTTGTCAAACCGAGGAAAACATGTTTTGTTACTGTTTAACTGTTTCATGTGTAACATGATAAAGTAGACAAAGCAAATATGATTCCAGATGCATTATAGGTGCATTTAAATTGATGAATTTACCTGTATACAATGGAATTATTTTTTCGAGTTTCTTCACTGATCAGATTCCTACGCCAATTGTAAACCGAATGGCTGCGCCCACGAATGAAGACAAGTTAAACAAAATTATACAGTCCTGTGACAGTTTCGACAAACCGATGGATCTAGGTTTGTAACATCAAAGAAGAGATTGTCGTCCTTTAAAACACATTTTAGCTTTTCAGAAAACCCCTCTTTTCCACATTTTCTCCCACTAAGTTTGATTGGCCGTATGCTGTTTGAACAGCAAACAAAACAATCGATACATCTTTCTTTCACCGGCGTTTGTGTCGCCATTTGGGGTTATGGTCATGTGACGGAAAATCTCGCGAGAGGATGGACTACTTTCTGAGCCCACTACAGAGGTGAATGTGAATGAACCGGAGTGCAAGAGAGTGACCTTGTAGGTGCATATAAAGCTACGTGATACAGCCGAGGGATTTGATCATCGGATCACCCGAGGTATACCGAATGATGCTCTCACCATACCTCTCTGCAACGGGTTAAATGACAAGAATCTTGTCAAACCGAGGAAAACATGTTTTGTTACTGTTTAACTGTTTCATGTGTAACATAATAAAGTAGACAAAGGAAATATGATTCCGGATACATTATAGGTGCATTCAAACTGATGAATTTACCTGTATACAATGGAACTATTTTCTCAAGCTACTTTACTTAAGCTTCTTTAGAATCTTACGCCAATTGTAAAAAAAATGGCTGCGCCAATGAATGATGACAATTTAAACAAAATTAAAAAAACAAGATATCGTCCTTTAAAAGACATTTAAGCTTTTCAGAAAATCCCTCTTTTTCACATTTCCTACCACTAAGTCTGATTGGCCGTATGCTGTTTGAACAGCACACAAAACAATCGATTGGTCTTTCTTTCACCGGCGTTTGTGTCGCCATTTTGAGTTATGGTCATGTGACGAAAATATCATGTGATGACGGACTACTTTCTGAGCCAACTACAGAGGTGAATGGGAATGATCCGTAGTGCAAGAGAGCGCCTAGGCTAATGTTTTACCTCTTCTTAAACCCTTTGCCAAACAATTCTGTACCAGTAAGCCCGCATAGCTCAAGTGGTAGAGCGTAGGGCTCGTAAACATCATGTTTCGGGTCACTTGACGGTGTGAGTTCGATCCCCACGGCTGGCCATTTCAAATTACTAATAGTCTTTCGGATCACGGAGACGTTAAACCGAGGTCCCGTGTGACGGTGCTATACATCGAGCACGTCAAAGAACCAGGCGTTACTTAGGATGGGTTTCGTCCTGTATCTTGAACTATCCCCCGTAACTAAACTAACAGTCTTCAGGGGGCGTCGCCCATATGGTAAACCGGTGGCGACGATAAATAAACGCTAATTCAATCAATCCTGTACCAGTTTAACGACCTTGAGGAAGAAGGCCTTTTGAGAACTTGCGAGAAAATACAAAATGCTATTAATCATCATTTTCCACTTTTCTCACAAAAGTTTCAACCCTGTTAGTGACAAATGTCATTATTAGAATCACATTTTATTTTTCGTCTGCAAATGCTATCAATTTGGACAAGTACGAGATATTGTCTTCTGGTCGGAAGATTGAAGAAGTTTGGTTACATCGTTTTTATGCGTTAGTAGGCCTATTGATTTGTATCGTATCTAGGCCTATTATCATATCGGATTGATATCTACCTTTTGATACCACGAAAAAGCAGGTGATGGCTTTAAGGGGTCTGTAATTAATTTATGGCTGATAGATCTATATACTATAGGCCTCGTGGTTGTAAACAGGGATCGTAAATTACAGTTATACAGTCCTTGTTGTAAACGAAAACATTGTTAAGAGATAGGCTTGTTTCGCCAATTTTAAAGAATATTGGTTCTCAGTTATGTATTTTGATGCGTCAGAAGATCGTCGAGGTAATACCCACAGGATAATCATGAATGATGATTATGCCGTACATATCCAAGGTATGAAATGATCGAGTTTAAATTTCACTTAACAAGGTTATCTCCCTTGATGTACAAACCGCCATTATTTGGGCAAGGAAATGTACAGTACACTACCCAGAACTATTTCTATAGGGACTGACTCCAGGCTAAGGGTAGGTATGCCTTTTGTCTCATTTTTTTTTGCAATTTATGTCGCAGACTTTCAAGTATTGGAACCCCTAACCTGCTAAATAAATGAAATTGAAAAGCAGGCCTGGCTTGGGACTTCCTTCACTTCAGTGACTCAGTCTGAAGGTTTGCTCCGATGTTATTTTTTGTGACTGTTTCACCGCTCACCCTCATATCCTTTTATGGCTTCTGGAACTTTCAAAATCATACCGGTTATCTTTCAGTCGGCATAATGTGTCTTACATCTACTTGTCAGCTATAAAAATGGACATGAATCAATAGTTAAATGATTTAAGTTCACATTGACACCAAGTGTAGTGCAAGGTTGTTATCGATCTTTTTGTAATTTACCTTTTATTTGACATAAATACATCAGGTCAGTTTGTTAACAAACAGTCATTATAAGGTCAGTTAACTTTGCATGCGCGGTCATTTTTATTTGGAAAATATGACATCGTGTGATCAGTAATTTAAGTAATAATTATTACTCATCATAAATGAAATACATCCAGTATGTTTCAGTTTTCCTTTCAACGCCCAAGCTGATTAAACAGAAGTCAACATGCGCATTAAATGTAAACCCTAGTTTTGATTTCCTTGGAAATAGGTCAATGGATATTTACACTTAAAAAACATGGAATTATGAGGTTACAGTTATATTTTTTATAATTTTGGCATTTCTGTAAAGATTTATAATTTGTCTAGCAATCTGTCCCCACATTAATGGCAGTCAACAATAATTTTGCCACATAGAGCTGTTAGAAGAGATGCCAGTATGATCAACTTTAATTCCAGAACAGAACTATGAATGGCTGATATGGAGGGATGCGGAGACCCAATTACAAAATAACATTTGGGCAACTCTTCGGACAGAAGGTAGTTTGGGACCTGAACCTGGGACCCTCTGCATGTAGGCCAAGTACTTTACCAACTGAGCTCCCTGCTTAACACCACCACTACCATTATCACTACAGTTCTCATGAATTAATTTTTGTTGTTTCCCTGGAAAGTAGTGCAGCTGCAGTTCTGCAAACATAAAGTGCTGTTTCCTTCGTGAATTTGGTTTGTTACTTTTACCGCTATATTTGGATAGAAAAATAATTGTTCTACACACCCATGTATGCGAAAACAAGAATGAGTTCGAAATTAATATATTTTGCTATCGATAATAGGTTAACCATTTACCACACAACCCCGCCTTTTAACGACCCTGCAAAAGAAGCCTTTTGAAAACATTGTGGGAAAAGGGGAAAATGCTGGTAACCAGCATTTTCTCCTTTTCCTACAATGTTTTTTACCCATCCCAAAACAAATTTTGATCTTTCAGCCACATTTATTTTGTCGTCTGCAAATGCTTTCAATTTTGACTAGTCTGAAATTTTGTTGTCTGGTAAAGGGTTAAGGGGAACGGAGATGCAGGAGAAGTGGATGATTTTCAAAAGACATGTTTGCTCATTGCTAAAGACATTTTTTTTTCATTAATTGACACTTGTACATATTATTATTATCATCATTATTTTTATTATTGCATTCAGGAAGGTAGTAAAGAGGATGTTGATAACTTCCTGTTGGAGTGTGTTCCACCAAGGACCGTTTCAGAGCTTGAGAGGCTGAAGTATAACACCATTCTCCTGGAAAAGAGATGGGAGAAATGGAAACTTCCAAAACAGACTCGACATAGAAATATCCTCTCATGTAAAGAAAAGAGACAGCTTAAAGTTTTTGACATACAAGAAGGAACTCACAAGTGAGTTATTTAATCCTTTACCAAACAACCCCCCGTATAAAGAAATGACCCGAATTTTGAAAACATTGGGGGAAAACAAGAGGATGCTGGTAGCCAGAGGGGGCCACTAAGATAGGTTTTACAACACATTGTGTGGCTGATTCTGCTGGAACTGATCTTCAGAATAAATGAAGAGCCAATTGTGGAATATATATAAGATAATGGATTAAAAATGTACAACAGTAAAACTGGTCCATGTAACCACCTCCATGGAGCAAGCAACCAGTTTAACCCTTTATCAAACAACAAACTTTTGGAGTTGTCCAAATTGAAAGCATTTCCAGACGACATATCAAAAATGGCTGAAATGATAGGAACTGCCCTTGAACTAGTAGTAAACATGATGCTGGTTACTGGTATTTTCTCTTCTACACTGTTTTCAAAAGTCTTTACTCCCTGGGGTCATTAAAACTTAGGATTTTTTGGTAAAGGGAAATGCAAGCATATATGACAGTCCAACCAGTATTAACCCTTTACCGCACAATGGCAACTTTTATAGTCTCTAGGAAAGAAGCCTTTCGAAAACATTGTGAGAAAAGGAGAAAATGCTGGTAACCATCATTTTCTCCTTTTCCCACAACATTTTCTACCATATCAAAGAAAAAAATGCACCATTTGAGCCACATTGAAATTATCATCAGCAAATGCTTTCAATGTGGACAAGGCTAAAATTATGTTGTCTGGTAAAGGGTTAAATCTTTACCAGATGACAAAATTTTAGACTTGTCCACATTGATAGCATTTGCAGGCAACATATTCAATGTTGGTATTTATTTCTGAAAGGGTAGAAAATGTAGTGGAAAAAGGAAGAAAATGGCAGTGGTCAGCATTTTCTCCTTTTCGAACAACGTTTTCAAGAGCCCTGTCTGTCAGGGTTGTTTAAACCTGGTCTCTAAGAGATTTTACTGCATGAGTTCCAAGAGAAGTCAAATGTGTTGGAGTTCACTTGTACATACAAACACATCTTAACTCTTTACCACATGAGAAAAATGTACACTTGTCCAAAGTGAAAGTGTTTGCAGATGACGCAAATGGGACTCAAATGAGGACATTTGTCATTGATAGGGTGGGAAAAGGAGAAAATGCCAATTACCAGCATTTTCTCCATTTCCTACAATGTTTTCAAAAGTCTTCTCCATCAGGGTCATTAAAACTCAGGATTGTGTTGTAAAAAGTTAAACCCTTACCTCACAATCTCGACTTTTAACGATCCTTAAAGAGAAGACTTTTGAAAACATTGTGGAAAAAGGAGAAAATGCTGGTGACCGGCATTTTCTCCTTTTCCCACAATGATTTCTGTCCTTTCAAAGAAAAATTTCAACTTTTGAGTAATGTTTGTTTTGTGATCTGCAAATGCCTTGAATTTGAGCAAGTCCAAAAATTTGTTGTTTGGTAAAGAGTTAAGCAAAACATATTCTAAGTGTCCCATGGGTGCTTTCTTAAAATGGTGTAGTTTATGTGATCCAGTGGTTATTCAACTTTTTAACCTGTAAAATAAACCTGCAGCTGCAACCTTGAGGGAAAAAAAAAATCTAAGAATATCCAGGATTAAGGTTTAATACCAATATATGTGAAACATAGTGGCAAAAGGAGAAATGGCGTTTGACAAGCAATTTCTCCTATTGCCAAAATGTACTCAAAAGTGGTCTGTTACAAGATGAAAAAAAAAAGAAAAAAATTATTCAGGAGGTCATTTGTGCTTTTGTTTTTCTGTATAGAGATCCGGTGACTATGTCCATTTTATCTATTTATAGATTCAGTGACTTTGTCCATTTATCTAATTGTAGATTCAGGGACCATGTCCTCTTATCTACTTATAGATCTAAGGACTACCATATGTCCATTTTATCAGTTTATAGATTTAGTGACTGTGTCTGCTATCTACTTAGAGAAGATTCAGTGGCTATGTCCTCCCATCTACTTATAGATTCAGTGATTATGTCCTCCTATCTATTTAAACTGTTACAGATTCAGTGACTATGTCTTCTTATCTACTTAAAGATTCAGTGACAATATCCTCTAATCCACAGTATGCTGTTTCGTTTTATCCACTTACAGATTCAGTTACTATGTCTGTCTATTTTCTTATAGATTCATTGGCTATGTCCTTTTATCTACTAACCGATATTGGTTCAGTGACGATGTCCTCTAATTTGTTTAAAGATTCAATGACCATGTTGTCTTATCTTCCTATAGATTTGGTGACTATGTCCTCTTATCGATTTATAGATTCAGGGACCACGACCTCTTATCTATTTATAGATTCAGTGACCATGTCCTCCAATATGCTTACTGATTTTGTGACTTTGTCCATTTACCAGTATCTACTTATAGATTGGATGACTATGTCCTCTTGTCTACATATAGATTCATTGACTATGTCATCCCATGTACTTGTTGATTGAGTGACTATGTCCTCGTATCTACTTAGAAATTCAGTGACTGTGTCCTCTAATCTACTTACTGATTTTGCGACTTTGTCCATTTACCAGTATCTACTTATAGATTCGGTGACTATGTCCTCTTATCTACTTATAGATTCAGTGACTGTGTCCTCCCATGTACTTGTTGATTGTGTGACTATGTCCTCTTATCTATTCATTAAATTATGTCCATTTATCTATTCATAGATTTAGTGACCCTTTATACATGTATAGTTATTGATTCAGTGACTATATGAGCGACTACATCCTTTTATCTTTTCACAGATTCAGTGACTATATCCCACTTCATCAACTATGGCATGACTACATGTGTGATGTGTTAGATATGTCCAGGTAGGAAAACTTCCATTGTATTTATATCTTTATTGTACAACGAAGTTTCAGACTCTTCCAAATTTAAGGCAGTCGCAGACGACAAATCAAATGTAGCTCATATGATGAGTTTGATCTCTGAATAAATAGGAAACATTGTGAGAAATAGAGAAAATGCTAGTTACAAGCATTAACTCATTTACCATAATGTTTCATGGTTCCTCTTCATGAAGATTGATAGAACACAGGATTGTTTTTTAACTCTGTACCACACAATCACAACTTTTAACGACCCAGATGAAAAAGCCTCTTGAAAACTTAGTGGGAAAAGGAGAAAATGCTGGTAACCAGCATTTTCTCCTTTGCCCACAATGTTTTCTACCTTCCGTAAAATGAATTTCATTTTTTGAGTCACGTTTATTTTGTTGTCTGCAAATGTTTTGAATTTGTTGTTTGGTAAAGAGTTAACACTTTACCAAACATCAAAATCTTTTGACTTGTGCAAATGGAAAGCATTTGCAGATGAGAAAAATAAACATGGCTAGAAAAATAAAGTTGATTTTGGGAGAATGGAAAATATTGTTGGAAAAGGTTACCAGCATTTTCTCCTTTTTCCACAATATTTTCAAGTCTTCTTTTTAGAATTAGTCATTTTAACTCAGGATTGTTTGGTAGATTGATTGAGTCGGAGGCCTAACCCTTTACTACACAATCCCGACTTTTAATGACCCTCAAGAAGAAGGCTTTTGAAAACATTGTGGGAAAAGGAGAAAATGCTGGTAACCAGCACTTTCTCCTTTTCCCACAATGTTTTCTACTTTACCAATGACAAATTCCATTATTTCAGCCACATTGCAATTGTCATCTGCAAATGCTTTCAATTTGGACAAGTCTGCATTTTTGTTGTCTGGTAAAGAGTTAATTCTTTACCAAACAACAAAGTTTTAGACTTGTCCAAATTGATTGCATTTGGCAGGCAACAAAGTAGAAAGAGACTGTGGAAGATTGTCCTGTTGAATTTGAAAAATGTTCTGGAATAATTCTCAGCGCACTCAGGCTGGGACTTTGTCTTTGTTAGATTTATATGAGCCATGCTCTGTCAAAATGGGGCTTTATGCATCTCCGTGATGAATGATACCAAGCAAATCATCACATAAATAAGGACCCATAAAATCAGTTATTTCTAACGACCGACTATATCATAAGGTAGATTGGTCCTTTGTCATACAGAAAACAGACCAATAGGAAAAAGTTGCAGCCCAGGTCAGCCTGAGCGGACTGTGCAGGCTGATGGGTCGATACTTTTTGCAGATGCATTATGCCCCTTTTTTCACAGAGCATGGCTCATATCTATATGAGAATTGCTGTCAGAGAATTTGTTCTGCTTATTTTGAAAAGTACCCTCTCTTTCAGCAAGTTTATGAGCCAGATCGATGTCAGCCATTGCAACAGAATTTATTCCTCTCTCACTACTAATATTGTTTCCAGGATGTTTTTTTTTTGAAATTCGCTAGTGGTTTGGAAAAATTGTGTGATGTACTACTTAACCCTTTCCCAAACAAGCCCTGGTTTTCATGTGTCTGCAGTACAAGTCTTTTGAAAACACTGTGGGAAAAGGAGAAATTGCTTGTAACGAGCAATTTCTCTTTTTCCCACAGTGTTTTCTACCCTTTTGGAGAACTTTCTGTCATTTTCATCAAATTTAAAATTGTCGTCTGCAAACTCTTTCAATTTGAACCAGTCTAAATTTTATCGTTTTGGAAAGGGTTAAAGACACTGCATGGAAGCATGGATATATTCACTAGTTGTGGTCATATAACTGAGATAATGTTGAAAATGGTCTTAAACACCAAATAAATTTACTGAAATATTGTTAATGTTGGAAGTAACAGTTCTCTGACTACTAGAACATCAGACTAGTGATTAGTTAATTGATTATGGTGTTTAATGCCATTTTCAACATTATTTCAGCTATATCGCGGAGGCCAGTGCAGCTATCCATGCTTTCCTGGAGTTTCTTTTACCAGTACTACATACAATATTCTTTCTAAGCCACTGGCTGCTTCCCTACATAACCATCATCGAAATAATGGTCAGTGGTGAGAGAGGAATGAATCTTGTTGCAATAACTATCATCAGTCGAACATCAGACCAGCATTCCCGGAGAATTCCAAGTGCAGATGTTGCTTTTAGCAACTGTACAGTGTACTGTACTTTTAAAGGATATGAGGGACAATTTCATAATATTCATTGTACTTTGATTTCATTTTCCTTTAGACTTGCACTGCCAGAGAAGTCCAAGTGTAGAACAAATTATGAGCGACTGTTGAAGGCGGATTATCATGGCTGTATGATTGTAGTGAAGAAATCTACTTGTCCCTCTCTGATTGGTCAATCTGGAATTGTTCTTATGGAAACCAAAAACACATTCAAAGTAATCACAAAAGACGACAAAATTAAATGTAAGTAAATAAACATGGTTGATATTTAGCTCTTTACCACACAATCCGAACTTCAAACAACCATGAGAAAGAAGCGTTTTGGAAACATTGTGGGAAAAGGAGAAGATGCTGGTAACCAGCATTTTCTTCTTTTCCCACAATGTTTTCTACCCTTTCTAAAACAAATTTCAATTTTTTAGTCTCGTTCATTTTGTTGTCTGCAACTGCTTTTGATTTGGAGTAGTCTAAAATTTTATCATTTGGTAAAGAATTAACACTGTGCAGTCTTGTGTTTGTGTATTCAATTTATTTGCTGCTCCTATGCTTGCATTGGAAACAGTTATACGCTGTTTTTTGTTCTTTTACTTTTTTGTCATTCTGTACTGATATTTTTGTGGTGGATATCAACTGAATTCCAAGACAGATAGCCTTAAAACTCTGTATGTGAATATAGCTACAATTGTATCGATTGCTATAGCTGTAATCCCAACCTTAGACCTCATGTCCATTAGTATACATGTACCGTGTAGAGCATAATTTGTAAGCCACACATGTACAACTCAAGAAAAAAGCGAATTTTAATGACCCCATGGTAGAAGGCTTTAAAATTCATTATGGGAGAAGGAGAAAGTGCTGATAACCAGCATTGTCTCCTTTCGCCACAATCTTTCTTGCCCATTCTAAGACAAACTGCATCGCTTGAGCCACATCTAATTTGTCGTCTGCTAATGCTTTCAATTTAGACAAGTCTAAAATTTTGTTGTTTAGTAAACAGTTAAAGTTTCCTACCAATTTGGCTTCAGTTTTTATGGAAGCTGTCCTACAGACAGGTAACTTGTGTACCTACTGTTTTTCAGTAAAATTGGACTGCTATAGCAATAGTTATGGCTCTTTGAACTTTTTCTTCCTGATGCTGTGGCAAAGCCACCATATGGTTTAGGCCCAAGACAGTTCTACTCTATTCTAATATACAGAATATTTTTTATCTGTCCCATTTTTTCAGGTTTACCAAAACCCAATACTGTGTTTGCATTTGAGCTGGAAGGACATCTGATTACCCTGTATGGAGATCATTTTTGTGTTCGGACTGCCGAACGAGTACGAAGGAAGTTCAAGATTAAGGGCACCATTGATATTGGATGAGAAGTTTGCTTTGTAACCCTTTACTAGACGATCCGGAGTTTTAACGACCCTGAAGGTTATGCCTTTGGAAAACATTATGGGAAAAGGAAAAATTCAATGAAAAATTCCATCATTGGAGCTATGCTTAAATTGTCATCTGCAGATGCATTCAATTTGGACAAGTCTACATTTTTGTCATGTGGTAAAGAGTTAACCAAACAACCTCATAGAAAACAAGCTTTTGAAAATATAGTTGGAAAAGGAAAAAAAAAATGCTCGAAATGGGCTTCTGAAAATATGGTGGAGAAAGGGAAAATTGCTGATAACCAGTATTTCTACATTTCTTGAGCAATGTTTCTTGCCCTTTCAAGGTCAAAACTCATCAGTTCAGCTACAGTTTATCCAAACAATCCCAAGTTTTGACAATCCATTTAAAAGGAGGCATATGAAAACATTGGAAAAAGGAGAAAATGCTGGTAACCAGCATTTTCTCCTTTTCCCACCATGTTTTCTACCCTTCCACAAATAAATTTCAATTTGTGAGTCACTTTATGTTTTTGTCTGCAACTGCTTTCAGTTTGGACAAGTCGTAAATTTTGCCATTTGGTAAAAGGTTAAGTGGTACCCTGCCAACACTTTTGATTTTGGTTAACCCTTTTCCACACAATCCTGAGTTTTAAAGACACTGAGCAAAAAGAATTATGAAAACATTGTGGGAAAAGGAGAAAATTCTGGGAACCAGCATTTTCTCCTTTTCCCACATTGTTTACCAGCCTATCAAGGACAGAAAAACCAACATTTGAGCTACATTTAATTTGCGTTTGCAAATGCGTTCAATTTAGTCTAGTCCAAAGTTGGGTAAAGAGTTAAGACTTTTTTGTTTCACAAGGAGTGAAAATCAGAGTACCGTAAAACAGTGAATAAAAAGGTATTGTGAATAAATATGTTGTGTAGTCCTCTTTTTTAACCATTGGCCTAAATGTTAATGAAAAGTTTACATGATCTCTACTACAGACTTGACCATTTACCAAACAATTCAGACTTTTATTGACCTTGGTGAAGAAAGCATATGAAAACATGTTGGAAAAGGAGAAAAGGCTAGTTAACAGTAATCATTTCTATCCTTCTAAAGAAATTTGTTATCTGCACCTGCTTCCAATACCGACAATTCCACAACTTTGTTGACTAGTAAAGGGTCAATTTTTAGTCTCAAGCCATGGCCCTACGGTAGGTCCTGGTAGTGCAGTCAGCAGCACATAAGACTTGAATACAAAGCCCTGCAAATTTTCTCTGAAGATTGACGGTAGTCATTGCGACAGGATTCATTTCAATTTCAATGCCGATCATCCTTTTGACAATGGTTATGTGGGAAGGCAGCCAGTGGGTTGGGAGGAATATTGTCAGAATAACTGATAAAGGAAACTCCCGGAAAGCATGGATAGGTGCTCTGGCCATCTCAATAACTGAAATACCTGAAATATAACTGAAGTAATGTTGAAAACAGCATTCAACACCACAAAACAAACAAAAGAGTAAATCATGACCTTAGGCTCAGTGGTTGTTGGATTTTTAATCCAGATATAATGGCTGTGATGAGGGATAACCTGACCTAGACATAGTTGCATCATGAAAATGTCCTTTGGCTAGGCACTGAAGAAGTCTAGCCAAGTTATTGAGAAACGCTGGAGTCACATAAGTGCTTTATTGCCATGATATAACCAGAATTCTGTTGAAAGCGGTATCAACCCTTTACAACACAAAATCCCCAGATTTTACAAATGCTTTTGAAAACATTGTGGGTAAAGGAGAAAATGCTGGTAACCACGATTTTCCTCTTTCCCACAATGTTTTCTAACTAGTCAGGAACAATAAACTATCATCTGAAAAACATTTGACTTGCCAGTAAATTCCTCCAATATGGATGAGTCTAAAACTCTGCTGTGTGGTAAAGGGTTAAACATAATTTAACCCTTTAACACACTATCCCGAGTTCCAACGACCCTTAAAAACAGGCCTTTTGAAAACATTGTGGGAAAGGGAGAAAATGCTGGAACCATCATTTTCTCCTTTTCCCACAATGTTTTCTACACTATCGGAGAACTTCAGCCCCTTTGTACCATTTTCAAAACTGTCGTTTGCTGATGCTTTCAGTTTGGAAGAGTCCAAAATTTGATGTTTGGGAAAGAGTTAAAAGATTATTCCATGATTACATAAGCACCATAAAAAGGCAAGATGATGTAAAAAACTGGCATAGCAGTAATATAACAAACCATAAATGAAATCTCTGAAGGACTTTATTTAAAGAAAAATAGTTTATAATCACAATCCAGGAGAGTTCCAGCTCCCAACAAAAAATAAACCTTTTATCATGTAAGTAAATGCTTTATACAATCATCAAATGCTATAGAAAATACTCATGTTTCTGGCAAGTGCGTAGAAGATTAATTTTGTTAGATTTTGGAGTGTCATTTCTGTGCTCACTGAGAAGTTCTATTGGAATCATAAACAAAAAGTTTCCTTTACAGTTCTTATGAAAACAAAATCATTAAAAAGTTTACAGACAAGATTTTTTTTCAATGTGCTCCAGAATTCTTTAACTTTGAAAATAATTTTTCTCTAATATAATTAAAAATCTTTTTCTTACACAGGCTTAATCTTTTTTCAGTATATTGATAGAAAACAAAGCTAAAATAATTTTGATCCAGAAAACTGCTGAATAAATAATGTTGGTGTTGGAGATAATGACATTTTCAGCATTTTTTTTTCATTTTTGTCATTTTATTTTGTAAGTTGTCTGGTGTTCCTTTGACAGTTACATGAATAGCTAAACCTGGTCTTATCAATTCTGAACATGTACCAAACAATCCAGACTTTAACAACATTGAGAACGAAAACCTTTGAAAACATTTTGAGACAATGCTGGTGACCAACATTTCCTCCTTTTCCCACAATATTTCCTACCCTTTCATTGACACAATCTATCATTTGACCCACATATGATTTGTCAACTGCAAATACTTTCAAACTGGAAAATTTAACATTTTGTTATGTGGCAACATACTGTGCAATACATCAATTTTTGAAGGTGACTTTTATCTTGCAGAGACCACTTTAGAAAAGAAAAGAGCTTTTTGTCATTTAGCCCCAATGCTTCATATGTATTCATATATTAAAATTTAATCATCTTACTATAGTTAATTTACAAGGATATTTTAGAAGTCATCTGCAAGTTTGTTTCAGGAGATAATATACTGACAAAAAAGTGTTATAACATTATGTGCAATTTATCTACCGGCCAAGGCAAGGTAAGGTGAATTATAAGGCAAGAAACTATTTGTTAATTCTACATCTAAACATTTAAGTCTTCCTCCTATTGAAGAGGACTTCCGTCTTTGAGGTTAAACTGAGCTAATCACAAATTCAGGAATGTTCTCTTTCACAATGTACAATGTCTGCAAAAGTGCCAGAAACTGCTAGTGGCATTTTACAGATAACTATTGTAAATTCCTTTCTGTTGTGCCATAAATTGAAAATTACCAGTAAAAACAAAGAACTTAACCCTTAGCTCTTTACTAAACAACTACATTTGAGACTTGACCACAGTGTAAACAGTTGAAGATGACAAATTCAATGTGGCTAAAATGTTGGAATCTGTTGTTGACAGAGTAGAAAACATTTTGGGAAAAGGAGAAAATGCTGGTTGCCAGCATTTCCTTCTTTTCCCAATATGTTTTCAAAAGCCTTCTTCCACAGGGTCGTAAAACTCAGGATTGTGTGGTAAAGGGTTAAGATGCTAAGTAGATGAAACGAAAATTTCCACTCAACAGTAAATACCCAAATACTGCAATTGCAAAGTTTACTTGGGGAAAAAAAAAAACATATTGGACTGTGTAGATCCAAGATCAGATTGCATGTTTTGTTCAATCTGATCTTGATCTACACTGTCCGTAAAACACTCCTAGACATGCTTAGCAGCCTAAGGGTTGATGTTACTATAATTTTTGAAACTTTTCAACCTTTTGGTATCAATATTAAACACTTATTAAATCATGCCTTATATTCTGAAATTTCATTGCTTTCATTTCTAATAATCTCAATATGGTTGCAATAAAAAAAAGAAATAAATTTGGTTACAAGTATTTTGATGTCGGGATTGTCGTAGCTGATGGAGTGTCCGATGGAGACCCTTTACCGCACAGTGCCGCCTTTTAATGACCCAGGAAAAGAAACTCTTTGAAAACATTGTGGGAAAAGGAGAAAATGCTGGTAACGAGCATTTTCTCCTTTTCCCACAATGTTTTCTACCCTATCCAGAGAAAATTGCTCCATTTGAGCCACACTGAACTTGTCGTCTGCAAATGCTTTCAGTTTGGACAAGGCTAAAATTTTGTCATCTGGTAAAAGGTTAAGGCTATAGCCATATCAATAGTTTCCAACCCTACAGATTATCAGCACTTTACCAGTTACCTGAGATGTGACAGCCATGCAAATATAAAAATAGCTAATTATAAGTATACTGCAGTATGACTTTCAGTGATTTTTTCCCATCACCAGAGTTAAAAATTTATAGAAAACATTCTATCTATGCATCTTTAACCAATTTTAAGTAAGTAGTGTAAGTTGAAATAACAATGTGGAATGTTAATTTTCAAAAATAAATACAAACATAAAAATAAAATACATGTAGAAAAAAAAGTGGGAGAAAAAAAAGTGGGACTAAAAGTATCAAGCCCTGGGAAAACAAATACAAATACAAACCCTTTTATTTTAAAGGACGGAATGTTATTTAAAAATCACAGTTTTTACCAATTATAAGTGAGTGTATAAAAAAAAAAAAAAGACGTAAGTAACTAACAACTATATGAAATGTTAATTGCAAGAAGTAAAAAAATTAGAGCTAAAACAAAATGTAGGACAAAATTAAGCCCAGGGAAAATAACAAAACAATAAACTTTAAATTGGATGGGCCAATATTAAAACATAACAAGTATATTAATCTAGGATAGAAACCAACTTTGATTTTCTCATTTTTACCACATACTAATGCTTATCAGGAAAAAATTGCTACCTTTTCCATACTGTGTCTTTGCAATACTAAATTTTTCTTCTCCTTTCCACACAGTTAAACTTTTTGTGAATTGTTATCTAATTGTTATCTAATTGCCTCTCTCACTAATTTACCTGGTAACCCTTTTCCAGACAATCCCTGTTCTAATGACATTTATGGAAACAATGTGGGAAAAGGAGAAAATGAGGGTAACCAGCAATTTTTCCTTTATCCATAATGTTTTCTGTCCTATTGAGAATGAATCCCATCATTTGAGCAACATTTAATTAGTCGCCTACAATTAGGACTTGTCCAAAGTTTTGTTGTTTGTAAAAAATCAAGCCTGACAATGTAACAAAAACTAGTCCAAATGACAAAAAGGAGAATTATGAGAACTGTCTTACATTGCAAGCCATTTCTATGTATGTTTTCAAGAATAACCACAATCAGTGACATAAAATTCAATTTTTGTTTATAATTGGTTCAAATAACATGTATGGGATCAGCTTTTGATTATCTCCCTCTATGCATCTTCCTCCTCCACTTGCTCTCCCTTCTTCAGTCTTGCAATCACCTGTGAAAATACAATGATAAGTAAATGTTTTTTTCCTTCCACTATTATAGAATAAATGGCACTTAGTAAACCTAAACTCTACTAATTTTGTTATAAAAAAAGATGGTTCTTTTTTATTTATTCATAAAGTCTTTACCACACAATCACGAGTTTTAACAAGAGTTAACCCATCTCTGCAAACAAATTTGAAGCAGACGACTTCGAAAGCATCCTTGTGAAATATGGATAATCAACATGAGTGAAAGAGCAATATAAGCAATTATCCTTTACCCACAATGTTTTCCAAGGTGGTCTGCTGGAGGACAAAAAAGATTGTCGGTAGGAGACTGTGTAATCAAAGCTTGCATGTTTCAGGATATACAGTACTAACTGAATAAATGATCTCCCTAATAATAAAATCAAATCATGAGATGCTTTCACAATGAAGATATTAACTCTACCAAAAAACAAAACTTTGGAATGGACCAAATTGAAAGCATTTGCAGACGACAAATTACATGTTGCTATACTGATGATTTCTCTTTTTGATACGGTAGAAAACATTGTGGGAAAAGGAGAAAATGCTGGTTCCAAGCATTTTCTCCTTTTCCCACAATGTTTTCAAAGCCGTTTTCCTTAAGGGTCATTAAAAGTCAGGATTGTGTGGTAAAGGGTTAAATATTTAGATGGGAAAAAGTTCACGCTTAAAAACTGCTTTTCACCTTTTTCAACCTAAAACTTCAAAAATAAATGAACCACACTCTGGCAAATGGGGGATAATGCATCTCAAAGATGCAGTATACCAAGCAATTTTTCACATAATTATGCATCCATGATTATGAATCCATAAAACCCATTTTGTCTAACACATGGCTGAAAAATGAGGTAGAATGGTCCTTGAACATGCAGAAAGTTTATCGAAAGAAAAAAAATTTCCACTCAGGTCATCAGGCTGACCTGTGTCAATACTTTTTGCATATGCATTAAATCTCCTTTTACCAGAGTATGGATCAAACACAGTCCAATTTGTATTCAACAGTCAAGTCAAACATCACAGTTTTATATTAAAAGAGTCTGTTAAAACAACCAATAGTTTCATCAACCTTAAGGAAGAGGGCTTTCGAAAAGATTGCAGGAAAAGGAAACAAGAGGGCCATGATGGCCCTGGGTCGCTCACCTTAGTAGAGTGCCTTTAAGGTTTTTCTTTAATTTGACCATGTGACCTAGTTTTTGACCGCAGGCGACCCAATTTCAAACTCATATTTCATAAATACAAACATTCTGACCAATTTTCAAGTCAATTGAGCAAATAATGTGGCCTCAAGTGCCCTAAAGATATTTCTTTAATTTGACCTAGTGATCTAGATTATGACCCCTGATGACCTAAATTTGAATTGGTCTTTGACTATATCAAAAGAAACATTTTAACCAATTTTCAAATCAAATGAATAATAAATATGGCCTCTAGAGTGCCCACTAGCTATTTCTTTAATTTGACCAAGTGACCTAGTTTATGACCCCAGTTGACCCAAATTCAGACTCATGTGAGATTTTACAAAGACAAACATTCTGACCAATTTTCAAGGCAATTAAGCAAAGAATGTGGCCTCTAAAGAGCCCACAAGGTATTTCTTTATTTTGACCTAGTGACCTAGTTTATGGTTCCAGGTGACCCAAATCCAAACTCATCTGGTATTTCATCAAGACAAACATTCTGGCCAAATTTCAGGTCATTTCAGCAATAAATGTGGCCTCCAGAGTGCAAACAAGGTATTTCTTTAATTTGACCCAGTGAACTAGTTTATGACCCAAGTTGACCCAAATTAATCTTATGTGAGACTTTATAAAGACAAACTTTCTAACTAATTTTCAAGGCAATTGAGCAAATAATGCGGCCTCGAGAGTGTCAACAAGGTATTTCTTTAATTTGACCTAGTGACCTAGTTTATGACTCAAGATGACCCAATTTTGAACTCAATGAACTTGTTGCGCTTAGATGGGCAAGCAAACTTAGAAGAGAATCACTACATACCAAATATCAAAGCTCTATGCCTTCCAGTTTTAAAGAAGAATTTTAAAGTTTTCCTTCTTTGTTCCTATGTTCAAACTTGTAGAACTTGTGACCCCGGGGCTGGGCCAGTTTTGACCCAGGGGCATCATATGAACAAACTTGGTAGAGGTCCACTAGGAAATGCTACATACCAATTATCAAAGCTCTACACCTTCCAGTTTAAGAGAAAAAGAAATTTAAAGTTTTCCTTCTTTGTTCCTACCTTTGAACTTGTGACCCCCAGGGCGGGGCCAGTTTTGACCCAGGGGCATCATATGAACAAACTTGGTAGAGGTCCACTCTGAGATGCAACATACCAAATATCAAAGCTCCACACCTTTCGGTTTCAGAAAAGAAGAATTTAAAGTTTTCCTTCTTTGTTCCTATGTTCGAACTTGTGACCCCAGGGGCTGGGCCAGTTTTGACCCAAGCAGCATCCTTGGAACAAACTTGGTAGAAGTCCACTAGGAGATGCTACATACCAAATATCAAAGCTCTATGCCTTCCCATTTAAGAGAAAAAAAAAATTTAAGTTTTCCTTCTTTTTTCCTATGTTTGAACTTGTGACCCCCGGGGCAGGGCCAATTTTGACCCCAAGGGCATCATATGAACAAACTTGGTAGAGGTCTACTAGGCGATGCTACATACCAAATATCAAAGCTCTATGCCTTCTAGTTTTAGAGAAGAAGATTTTTAAAGTTTTCCTTCTTTGTTCCTATGTTGGAAATTGTGACCCCCGGGGCGGGGCCAGTTTTGACCCCAGGGGCATCATATGAACAAACTTGGTAGAGGTCCACTAGGAGATGCTACATGCCAAATATCAAAGCTCTACGCCTTCAAGTTTCAGAGAAGAAGATTTTTAAAGTTTTCCTTCTTTGTTACTATGCTCAAACTTGTGACCCCCGGGGTGGGGCCAGTTTTGACCCCAGGGGCATCATATGAACAAACTTGGTAGAGGTCAACTAGGCAATGCTACATACCAAATATCAAAGCTCTACGCCTTCCAGTTTCAGAGAAGATGATTTTTAAAATTTCCCCTCTTTGTTCCTATGTTTGAACTTGTGACCCCCGGGGCAGGGCCAATTTTGACCCCAAGGGCATCATATGAACAAACTTGGTAGAGGTCCACTAGGAGATGCTTCATGCCAAATATCAAAGCTCTATGCCTTCTAGTTTTAGAGAAGAAGATTTTTAAAGTTTTCCTTCTTTGTTCCTATGTTGGAAATTGTGACCCCCGGGGCGGGGCCAGTTTTGACCCCAGGGACATCATATGAACAAACATGGTAGAGGTCCACTAGGAGATGCTACATGCCAAATATCAAAGCTCTACACCTTCAAGTTTCAGAGAAGAAGATTTTTAAAGTTTTCCTTCTTTGTTACTATGCTCAAACTTGTGACCCCCGGGGCGGGGCCAGTTTTGACCCCAGGGGCATCAAATGAACAAACTTGGTAGAGGTCCACTAGGAGATGCTACATACCAAATATCAAAGCTCTGTGCCTTCTAGTTTCAGAGAAGAAGATTTTCAAAGATTTTGCTTTTTTTTCCTTTTTGTTGCCATGGCAACCAGAGTTGTGGGTGGAATTCAATTCTTTGAACAATTTTGGTAGAGCTTCACCAAAGGAACATCCCTGTGAAGTTTCATCAAGATTGGCCCAGTGGTTTAGGAGAAGAAGATGTTTAAAGAAATTGTTGACGGACGACGGACGACGGACGCCGGACATAGGGCGATCACAATAGCTCACCTTTAGCACGTTGTGCTAAGGTGAGCTAAAAAGGCTGCTAACCAGCCTTTTCTCCTTTCCCCACCCTGTTTTCTACCCTTTAAAAGACAAATCCAATAATCAGAATCACATTTAATATGTCATCTGTGCAAGCTTTCAATTTGGACAAGTCAAAAATATAATTGTCTGGAAAAGGAGTTAAAATTGACTGGCGTTAATAGATTGAGTAAATGTATGAGCAAAAAATGACCTTGAATATTACCAAATGGCAAAATTTTAGACTGGTCCAAAATGAAAGGATTTGCAGACGACAAATTAATTTTTGCTCAAATAGTGAGATTTGTCCTTTATAAGATAGAAATCATTGTGGGAAAAGGAGAAAATGCTGGTAACCAGCATTTTCTCCTTTTCCCAATGTTTTCAAAAGGCTTCTTCCTCAGGGTCCTTAAAACACAGGCTTGTGTGGTAAAGAGTTAATTTGGATCGCCTCTAGATACTTACATTCTTCAGTCTGGCTATTTCTTTGTTGTCTGCATTCTTGGAAGCATCATTTGTGATCAGTTTTACTCTGGATGCATATCTACATGAAATGAAGAGGATTTTTTTTGTGTGTGTTTCTATCAAGCCATAATAAATTACAACTTAAACATATCTGGTTTACACTTAACCCTTTACCACACAATCCTGAGCTGTCATGACCCTTAGGAAGAGACCTTTTGAAAACATTGCAAGAAAAGAAGAAAATCCTGGTAACCAGCATTTTCTCCTGTTCCCCCTATGTTTTCTACTCTTCAAAAAACTTAAGTTCATCTGTACTTTAAAATTTGTCTGCAGATACTTTTGATTTTCATAGGGTATAAAATTAGTTGTTTGGCAAAGGGTTAATGAATAGACAAAATAAATGTAGAGAAATTAACCCTTTACCGCACAATCCCTGGTTTTCACGACCCTGGAGAAGAAGGCTTTTGAAAACTTTGTGGGAAAAGGAGAAAATGCTGGTAACCAGCATTTTCTCCTTTTCCCGCAATGTTTTCTACCCTATTAAAGATAGAAGTCTTCATGTGAGCTATCTTTAATTTACCTTCTGCAAATCCTTCAATGTGGTTGAATACAAAATTTGTCATTTGGTAAAAAGTAAATTACCACTTCCCACACATTTAATAGTATGAAAGTCTATTTCCACTTTCCTCACATTTAATAGTATGAAAGTAAATTACCCTTTACTCACATTTAATAGTATGAAAGTAAATTACCACTTTCCTCACATTTAATAGTATATTACCACTTTCCTCACAGTTAATAGTATGAAAGGGTATTACCGCTTTCCTAAGATTTAAGAGTATGAAAGTCTATCACAATTTTCCTCAGATTTCATAGTATGAAAGTAAATTACCACTTTGCTCAGATTTAATACTATGAAAGTATATTACCACTTTTCTCACATTTAATAGTTTGAAAGTATATTACCACTTTCCTCACATTTGATAGCATGAAAGTATATTACCACTTTCCTCACATTTGATAGTATGAAAGTAAATTACCACTTTCCTCACATTTAATGGCAGGAAAGTATATCACTACTTTCCTCACATTTAATAGTACCAAAGTATATTAGTTACCACTTTCCTCAGATTTAATAGCATGAAAGTATATTACCACTTTCCTCACATTTAATAGTATGAAAGTACATTACCACTTTCCTCACATTTAATAGCAGGAAAGTATATCACCACTTTCCTCACATTTAATAGCAGGAAAGTATATCACCACTTTCCTCACATTTAATAGAACGAAAGTATATTAATTACCACTTTCCTCAGAAAGTATATTAATTACCACTTCCCTCACAATTAATAGTATGTAAGTAACTGTATTACCAATTTCCTCACATATTAACTCAGTACCTCCCAACACAATCTACAATAGATGACTTTGAATGTAACATTGTACAGATAGACAACATTAACTGCTCTTCTTGCCCCAATGTTTCCAAATTGTTCTGCTGTAAGACAAAAGAATGAGTCATCTGCAGGGGGCTGCTTTGAAAACAGGGCCAAAATTATTATCAAAGGGCTTACTGAAACACTTACGTGAGAGATATCACAGTTTCATCCATGTTGTAATCTGCTGGAGATATATTCACAAACATCAGAGTTTTAGCATTTCCTCCCAGTGAGTCCTGCATCAACATCGTCAGTTTGTTGTTACGGTATGGTATAAACTGTTGTTCACTGCTCAGGGCGGAAATTACATCTCCAAGTGCGGACAATGACTTGTTTATAGACATAGCCTCCTGGTAAAGTAAGAAAACAAGAATTTTTGATAGTATTTTTAGAGATAAACATAAATCTATTTAAATAGGGAAAGAGGGATTAACAGTGTACATGTATTTGGATTATCCAGAAATCACGAAAGACTCATAAATATGCTTCAAAAGACTGAATACACATTAATATTTATCTGTAACTCTAACTCAAAGCAAAATTATAGAACTATTCAAAGTGAAAGTATTTGCAGACAACAATTGTGTACATCCTTTATAAGGTTTTTCTCAATATGAATAAGCCAAGCCCTAGTGGGGCAGTCAGTATCATACAGGACTTGAGAATAGCAGTTTGCTGATTTGAACCCCCAGCTTGCCCAATTTCTTTCCGAGGATTGATGATAGTCATTGAGACACGATTCATTCCTCTCTCACCTCTGATCATTTGTTCAACAATGGTTGTGCAGGAAAGCAGCCAGTGGCTTGAGAAGTAATCTAGATTTCTATTTATATGAAACCTGAATACCACAGTATAGAACCGTTCAGTAACAGGTAACACAACCATTTAAGGATTCAAGAAATTGTCCCTATTTCTTTAGTTCTTCACAATCGACGTTTGTGGCAGATCTCCTTTGTCGATACCAGTAACTTGAGATACACTAACCTTAAGTTGCTCAGCCCCTGCTCCAGTTTTTGCTACTCGTTCACTGCCTGCCAAGTCCACCAAACTCAACTACAATAGAATGTAATAACTTAAGTGTTATACTTTCATCATGCAAACAGATATTTTGAAAATAATTACATAATTAAATGGTGGCTCTTGAACACAAATAATGAATGAAATCTTTTTTTCAGTATACTGAAAATTGTCACATCTTTTTCTTTTGAACCAGGGTGATTTTGGCTTCATCCTTTACCATACAATCCCAACTGTCAACGACCCTGAGGAAGATGGCTGTTTAAACCATTGTGGGAAAAGGAGAAAATGCTATTTACCAGCATATTCTCCTCTTCACACAATGTTTTTACCTTTTCAAAGGCAATTTCTACCACTTGAGCCACATTTGATTATGTGGTCTGCAAGTTCCAAGGCCCAAAATTTTGTTGTTTGGTAAAGGGTTAAGGTTAACAAGAGCAAATGGGGAAAAAAGACAACTTCAAGACAGCCAAATACAATTTTTGCTGCTTGTGTGAACATTGTAATGGTACATCAAGGATAAGTTTTAAAATGGTCTGCACCAGACTGGTTCCAGAAGCTCCAGAAATAGTGCCTGTTTATAAGGGCATGTTTCTTTTTCTAATTATATTTCCTTTAATAGCATCAGCTGCTTCCAGTGGCATAGCAATTCAAACAGATTCAAGGTTGTGTTAGAGGGTTGCCAGGGCATGAAAGTAATGGTACAATCTGTTGTGTTCACGGTGATCCAATGGGCTACATTTAGCATTGAAATCAACAGTTTAAGGAGCATTAAGCAACCAATAAACCCTTTCATTTGCAGATATTTTTTTACTAAATAAAGCTGATGTCAAACAAAATAATGGCAAATTTTTCTTTTTTTGAACTGTATGGACTTAAGAAGTCTTTACCAAACAACAAAGATGTAGACTGGTCCAAATTCAAACCATTTGCAGACGACAAAATAAATGCGACTGAATAATTGAAATTAGTTTTGGAAAAGGTAGAAAACATTGTGGGAAAAGGAGAAAATGCTGGTTACCAGCATTTTCTCCTATTCCCACAATATTTTCAAAAGGCTTCTTTCAAAGCGTCGTTAAAAGTCGGGATTGTGTGGTAAAGAGTTAAGCAGCAACCAATAAACCCTTTCATTTGCAGATTTTTCTTCCTGAAATAAAGCTGATGTCAAACAAAATAAGTGCAAAATTTTTCTTTTTTTAAATTGTATGGACTTAATCCTGCATGCATGGCTTCTGTGATAATCCGAGATAATGTGCTACTTACTTTTCCTCTGGTCACATTTCCAGTGTTTTTGTTTGCAGCTTCCATGATAATTCCAATGATAAGATGAGATCTTGAACTCTCAGCATTCATTTCTGTAAGAAGTATATTTTGTTTAACCCTTTACCAAACCATAAAATTTTAGGTAAGTCCAAATTGAAAGCATTTGCAGAAGATAAATAAATGAAACTCAAAAATTGAAATTTGTTTCCGGAAGGGTAGAAAACATTGTGGGCAAAGGAGAAAATGCTGGTTACCAGCATTTTCTCCTTTTCCCACAATGTTTTCTAAAGCTTTTTTTCCTCAGGGTCCTTAAAAGTTGGGATTGTGTGGTAAAGGGTTAACTCTTTACCTTACAATCCTGTGTTTTTACATTTCTGAGGGAGTAGGATTTTGAAAATATTGTTGAAAAAGAAGAAAACGCTGGTTACCAGCATTTTCTCCTTTTCAAACAATGTTTTCTACCCTGTCAAGGACAAATCCCATCATTAGTGAAATATTTAATATGATGTTTCAAGATGCTCTCAATTCAGACAAGTCTAAAATTTTGTTTTCACGTAAAGCAAAGCATTTCCCATGTAGAATGAAAGACAATTTACCCTTAGATTGCTAGATAAATGGAACTGAAATTTTTCCCTATAAATTAAAAAAAAAATAACACTTATCCTGCTGAATAAATTAAATAATACCTTCAAGTTGATAGTGGAAACCCAAATGTTAGTATTTTTAGGTTATTTCTGCAGGAGAAATATCTCCTTATTGGACAGTATAGATCCAAGACTAGACTGCACATTCTATGCAATCTGATCTTCATCTACACTGTCTGCAAAAGGTCAGTGAGTTGTGCTTTGCAGCCTAAGGGTTAAAATGATAGTGTGGTTTCAAGGGTGTTTCTGGTAAAAAGAAATTCAATACCAGTATTTAAGAGTCTAAATGAAAGATCATACTTAACATTTCGTATATCTTTATAATTTCTCACCCACCGCAAAAGCTCATATATTTGAGCCATGCTCTGGCAAAAGGGGCTTAATGCATGTCCGTGATCCATGATACCAAGCAAGTCATTACATAATTATTATGGATCTGTAAAACTCATTTTGTCTAACAATCGACTGTATCATGAGGTAGACTGGTCCTTGGACAAACAGAAAATTGACAGATAGCAAAAAGTATCAGCCCAGGTCAGCCTGCGTGGACTGCACAGACTGACCTGGGTCGATACTTTTCGCAGATGCATTAAGCCCCCCTTTCACAGAGCATGGCTCATTTTCTTTGTCAAACTGAAATCTGAATATTTAATCATGGTTTTTAAAAGCTTAGATAAAAGGGAGCATCACAGTTGAGGGGATTTTACTCTTTACCAAAGGACAAACATTTCAAAAGATTTTTCCAACTTTAAAGCATTTTCACCAACAAGATAAATGTGTCTGTAATGGTATGATGTTGTCTATCGAAGGGTAGTTGACCCTTTACCACACAGCAAAATTTTAAACCAGTCACTATTGAAAGCGTTTGGAGACGACAAATAAAACGGGGCACAAACAACAGTATCTGTCTTTGAGATCATTGAAAACATTGTGGGAAAAGAAGAAAGTGCTGCTTTGCAGCATTTTCTCCTTTTCCCACAATGTTTTCAAAAGCCTTCTTCTTCAGGATTGTTAAAACTCGGGATTGTGTGCTAAAGAGTTAAATGAAAGCAACATCTGCCTTGTTTCCCAAAATGCTATGAGGAAGCTATTTAATCTAGTAAATCCTCCAATAAACACACATGGGTTCTTTAGAACTAAAATCTGTTGATTTTAGATGAAAGGACCCCTTTTCCACAACACTTCCAAAAGCCTATCTCCTCAAGGTGCTTGAAACAAGGAATTGTTTAACCCTTTCCCAAACGACAAATTTTGGACTGGTCCAAAATGAAAGAGTTTGCAGACGACAATTTTAAATTTGATGAAAATGGCAGAAAGTTCTCAAAAAGGGTAGAAAACACTGTGGGAAAAGGAGAAATTGCTTGTTACGAGCAATTTCTCCTTTTCCCACAGTGTTTTCAAAAGACTTGTACTGCAGACACGTGAAAACCAGGGCTTGTTTGGGAAAGGGTTAACCCTTTACCACACAATTGCAGGTTTTCATGACCCTGAGAAAGAAGCCTTTAAAAAGCATTGTGAGAAAAGGAGAAAATGCTGGTAACCAGCATTTTCTCCTTTTCCCACAATGTTTTTCTACCCTTCCCAAAACAAATTTCAGTTTTTGAGTCACATTAATTTTGTCGTCAGAAAAATGCTTTCAGTTTGGAAGAGTCTAAAATTCTGTCGTTTCATAAAGTTAAGGAGAGGTTAACCCTTTACCAGACGACAAAATTTGTCAATTTCAATTTGGCTCAAATGGTGCAATTTTCTCTTGATAGGGTAGAAAACATTTTGGGAAAAGGAGAAAATGCTGAACAGCAGCATTTTCTCCTTTTTTCACAATGTTTTCAAACGGCTTCTTTCCCAGGGTCGTTAAAAGGAGTCATTGTGTGGTAAAGGGTAAAAAACTTGTAAATCGACAAATTTCAATTTTCTCTTCATTTTTTTCATGAACATACAATTACTTGCACATGAATGAACATGTTTTCCAATATTTCATTTTTATCCTAACATTCTTCTTCAAAATATAGGTCAGATTTTAAATTAAGTTTAACACAAAAACAGATTATGTAAAGAGGTATTCAAGGGCAATATCCAAGAAAACTAATAAATTTCCTACGTAAATTTAAAATCCCTACATAGATCTGTTTGAGATATTTATAGTTCAGAATGGATTTCTGAAATTTCATCAGCCACACTGTGTTACTTAAAATAGCACATTGACTAAGCAATGGCGTATAGATATGTTTCACAATGCACATAACTTAACCCTTTCCCAAACAAGCCCTGGTTTTCACATGTCTGCAGTACAAGTCTTTTGAAAACACTGTGGGAAAAGGAGAAATTGCTCGTAACGAGCAATTTCTCCTTTTCCCACAGTGTTTTCTACCCTTTTTGAGAACTTCCTGCCATTTTCATCAAATTTAAAATTGTCGTCTGCAAACTCTTTCAATTTGGACCAGTCCAAAGTTTGTCGTTTGGGAAAGGGTTAATGCACAATCTGACTAATCAGTATATAGTATCCCTATATAATATATATGTGAGCCATACTCTGGCAAAAGGGGGCTTAATGTATCTCTGTGATGCATTATACAAAGCAAGTCATCACATACTTATGGATCCATAAAATCCATTTAGTCTAACAAACAACTGAATCTGGAGGTTGAATGATCCTTCAACAAGAAGAAAATTGACAAATTTCAAAAAGTTCCGACCCATGTCAGCCTGCGCGGACATGAGTCAAAATTTTTCGTAAATACATTAAGCCCCTTTTTCACAGGCTCATGTGTACTTGACAATGGCCATTTAAAAAGGGCTATCCGAAGAAAGAAACCAATCTTCTAGTTATTTTTATTCTTTACCAATCCTGACAGTAGATTTGAAAGGCCCCGATTTGGCCCATTTACCCATTTTATGGTTTCCGAATTTCGATTTGCCCATTTTATGGTTTATTAAGTTCAAAGGTCACATTCTTAAAGGTCACCGGGTTTATTAAGTTCAAAGGTCACATTCTTAAAAGTCACCGGGTCATTTATGGTATCACAGAATTCCATAATTTGGGTTTTCCCAATATTACAGAATTCCATAATTAGGGTTTTCCCATTATTCCGAAATAAAAAATTTATTATCCTCTCGGGATAAAAAATTTACTATCTTCTCGAAATAAAAATCTTCTCAATCTTCTCGAAATAAAAATCTTCTCAATCTTCTCGAAATAAAAAATTTACTATCTTCTCGAAATAAAAAATTTACTATCATCCTGCGCAAATAAAATCTTACCAAATACGACGAGTTCGCGATCTTACTATCTTTGCGGGCACTTGGGTTAAAAAAAAAATTTAAAAAAATTTATTTCTGGTTTAAAATTCCTTATTTTCAAATTTTTTTAAGGATAAAAAAAATTGACTTAACCCTTTCCCAAACAAGCCCTGGTTTTCACGTGTCTGCAGTACAAGTCTGTTGAAAACACTGTGGGAAAAGGAGAAATTGCTCGTAACAAGCAATTTCTCCTTTTCCCACAGTGTTTTCTACCCTTTTTGAGAACTTTCTGCCATTTTCATCAAATTCAAAATTGTCGTCTGCAAACTCTTTGAATTTGGACCAGTCCAAAATTTGTCGTTTGGGAAAGGGTTAAATAAAAAAATCTTCATATAAAAAGTGGGAAAAATGGAAATCAAATATTTAGACATAGTATCAACAGATTTTATGCTTAGGCTTGACAAGCTCCAGCAAAATAAACTTATTTACGCGAGCAGAGGTTATTGCGGAAATCAAAAAATAGTTTTACCTCCTTTAGCAGAAAAAAATTGTCTCTATTCAATGTTTATAGCTAAACCTATTATATACTACGAATATAGTAGACTACAACAAGAAAATAAAGAAAAAATAACAATAATAAAATTTTGTTTATGTATTGATAATCACTGTTTATATACGGAAAATGCTAACCCAGAAAACAATGACAAAAATAGTTTTTTAACGGATATTAATAGAATTGTGCTTCAAATGCATAATCCATCTCTTAACGAAGATTTATTAATAAATTTCGAGTTTTTAACAGAACCCGAAAAGAAACTAATAAACAGAAATGATTTAAAACATTCTTGGGAAGAAGGTATATTTTATCCTCTCGATACTTATTTTGATCGACCCCACAACACCGATCTTTTTGATTACACGGGAGAAGAAGATGATGATGATTATGACGATAGCCTTAATGAGCTTTTTAGTGCAGAATCAAACTTAAAACCAACATACCCAGAAAAAGAATGTGTGGTCTGTTACGATAATAAACCGAGCATACTCTTTTCATCTTGCGGGCACATTCCCGTTTGCTCTAATTGTAATAGAATGACTAGATGTCCGTTGTGCAGAAAAGTAAGTGATATAAAATTTAAAATTTAAAAAAACATATATTTAACCAAATTTATAACTTTTTTAAAAGTTATAAATTGTTGTAAACGAGAAAAATTTTCTGTTTTATGAAAAAAATTTGGCTTAAAGAAAAAAAAATCTTATATAAAAAAACGTATAATGGAGGAAGATAATTATGTAAAATTCCAAGACTTTAATATAAGTAAGCTAAGACTTTGCGATAGTGTAATAAATAAAAATTACAATTACCAATCAATGAAGATCGAATATGAGTATCCTGATGGGAAAGTAAGAGGTTTACGGTTATGTTCACCTGCCTTGTTTTCTTACGGAGTGCAAGCCTATAAAACCAAATCATGAGATTACTTTATGACTTTATCTTTTTTTAATGAAGAAAACCCGACTGAAAAAGAAGTTGAGTTTAAAGAAGTATTAGATACCATCTCGAAGTTTTTACGAGAAGAAGCGTCAAAAAAGTATATAAAAAAGAAGTCTCATAAAATTGATTTTAAAGAATTAGAAATTATTAAAGATAATATTTTTTACCCGAAACTAAAACAAGATAAAACTTATGATGACTGTAATAACATCGCAAAGTGTGTTATAAGTACTAATTTTTATGATAAATCGGAAACAGGCAAGCTTAAAAAAGTAAAAGATCCTTATTCTCTCGAAAAAATAAAATGTAAAGTAATCGCTTATATAGATATAACGGATATTTTTATTAATTCATCTGCGCTTAAAGTACGTACGAGTCTTTCTGACATTATTATAATTAAGAAGAATGTTTTTGCTATTAAAACAATGGTTAAAAACTCTTCTTCTATTCCTTCAAAAGCAGAGTTAGGGTCTGATGACGAAGAATAAATTTATAACTTCAGAAAAAAGTTATAAATTTTTTAAGACTCTTCATCCATTTCCTCCTCAGTCTCCACAGTCTCCACGGTCTTCACGGTCTCCTCAGTCTCTGCAGTCGTCTCATCTGCCCACGGTAAAGATTCACCCGCTTTAGAATAAATATTATAGATCTTTTCTGTATAATAATCCGCGAGAAAATATTTACACTGCGTTATTAAAAGCTTATATATATCGCGAATTCTATTTTCGTAATACTCGCAATCACTCTCATCACTGCCCTTTTTAAACAAAGGTTTGTATTTAATAAAGTGCATACAGCTTGACTGTATACACTTTAATAAATTTTCTAGATTATCGGGTCCAACAATATCTTCTCGAAACTCTTTAATTTAATATATTTTTATAAATCGAGTTCTATAAGTATCGTTAAATAAGCATTTTTTACATTGGGATTGTCAGACTTCGTTAAAAAGTTTATGACATCACACTGCTTTACTTCTAAAGGTTGGGGAAAAACTACGCAACTACAACCTTTTCCTTTTTCTTTTATTAAGGAGTAGTCGGTTTTTTCGTCGCCGTTTACGACTATGTTAATTTTTACCTCTTCGTTTAAAAAAATTTTTCCTTTTAAAACCATTTAAGAACCTCTTATAATTCTACCCGGAGCTGACATGCAATAACCTCCTAATCCGTGCGATCTTCCGCTGCTACCATTACCAAAAGAAAACTCGTAATTTCCGTTTAATAAACTTCCTTGTTCCTCAGCGTGAACGCTTATTATAGGTTTAATTATTTTTTTCTCCCGCTCAGATAAAGCTAACAACTGCGTGGCAAGAAAAGACCTCGTCACAGGATCATCCCAAGCAGCGGGTTCAGGCAAGTTTGTAATTCTATTTCCTTTCATATCTATTTGCCCATTCACGGAAAAACTGCCGTCCTCCTGTTTTACTATAGCCCTACCGCTATCATCCACATATTTTTTAGTAGCGGCTTCGCTCGGTTCCATAGGATCGTCTAAGTTTTTTATTTTATTAAATCCCATGTTTAAATATCCTAACATGTGATAACCTCCATTTTCGAGCAATAACCCCGCATTAGAGTCAACATAATCTTTAGTCGCAACGTCTTGAGGATTTACGGGATTACTAACCCTCATTAATGTATTACCGTTCATATTTATAGAACGGGTAACCTCCGTCGTACCGTCTTTGCACAAAAAATTATTATTTATGTAAGTAAGTGACGCCCCGTCACTGCTCGATTTAACATCACCCATTCCTCCGAATTTATCAACAGGCATTTTTTTTATATATTTAAAAAAGTTTATTTAAAACTCGTTGAAATTTATTTCCCGAGCTTAACTCTTTAAGAACGTACAAGCATAAATGACCGCAGAATACCTGCCCCGCTCGTTGTAATTGATCCGTATTGTAAAATATTGGATTCGTCAGATACTCTTCTAGTTCGAGAGGCGGCTGCACGCCGTAACTGTCGAAATAAATTTTTAGTTTACCGTCTTTATACCAAGTGACCCAATGTGTGCCGGGACCACTCGTGTCATCTAGGTTTAATATACCGCATTCTTTTTTTCTACACTTTCTCGGTAGATCGTTTCGTAAAAACACTCCCCTAAAAGAAGGTATCTTTAATTTTTTCGCGGCATCTTCTAGTTCGAAGTTGCTTAGAGGTTTGTTCGGTAAAATTACGTTTTTAATCGCGATATCCGACATTTTTTTTATGCCGAAATATTTTTAATGTCCTCGTTGTTAACCCACAAATTAAACTTGTCGGAATAAGCTTTCCATTTTACCAGAGATTTATTTTTCCCCTTCTTAATAACCTTTTCTATCCTAAACAACTCCTGACTACTTTTTTGTAGTTCGGGTTCGTAAAAGCTACCTTTTATTTCTTCTCCGTTAAGATCTGCAATTTTATACGTTACGGGTGACGTACGTTTTACCTCGCTAACTGTAAAAACCTCTTCAGTCCATCTTGTGGTATATCCCTTTTCGAAGGTCTTTTTCTTTCCAGATATCCTTACTTTATCACCGACGGAAAACTTGGGATTTATATCTCTTACTACGAGATGATCGAGATAAAGAGTTTTCCAGACTTTGATTTCATTAACCTTCTTACTAGCATTTACTGGCGTCATCTTAATAGAAGAATGTTATATTATTATATTCTTTAACAAGATCTGACAGCGCGTTAATGTAAACGTTAGTGGAATTAGCGAAAAAATATTTCCACATTTTTTCTTTCATCGTTCTAATCCATCTCTCAACGACGCTAGATTTCTCCTCATTTTCGGTAGAATACAACTCTATCAAGCCTTTAACATCTTTGTTATAAAACTCTTTACCCTTATCTACCCACATTTTTTCGGGCTTTCTCTCCTTAAAAATACTTTTTAATGCTGCGGCGACAGATTTTCCCATCTTATCTTTTAGCGGAATCAACCAACCGTATTTGGAAAAAATATCAATGACAGCGAGAAGATATTTTATGCCCCGGTTAAATTTAGAAAATGCCTGCATGTGTACTAAATCAGCGGCCATATCCTATCAATACCGTTTACTTTGACTCTCCTTTTCCTAAATTTTCTTTTTACGGGTTTGTGCAACTCTTCCGCTAAAGCTGTCATGTCGAATTTTTTTTTTTATTAACTCCCATTCCGAATCTTTTCTTCGTTCAAATCAGGTTACTAATGACGGATCGCTCCATTTTTTCCCTAAGTGTCAGATTATAGATCCCCTTTAGCTCCGTTAACATATTCGGGTCACACACATTGTTTCTGACTTCTGTCGTAGGATTTTTTAAATAACAAATATCGTGATGGTACGCGGCTTTATCAACGCGGTTTATCGGTTTACTCCATTCCTTAGGCGTTAAATCGGGGTTGAGTCTTTTATTTAATTTAGTAACGGGTCCAGTAAAGTTATGACCGGGGAGATGCATTTCAACGGGCAAATTATTTATAATCCTATTAAGCATTGATCCGCCTATTTTTTCTTTTTTTTTTTTACGTTCCTCGGTTTGATGCCCGCTGACTTAACAAACTGCGTTTTAGTTGTTCCACACACCACGCATTTTCCACATGTCATATTTCTTCCATTTTTACTAACAACATAATTTACGTTGCTTGTCTCAGTAGCTTTTCTACATTTAACGCAATACATCTTTTTTCATATACGTTAAATTTTTTTAAATATATAAAAAATGGATGTTGAAGATTTATCATGGAACGAAGTGGTATCGAGTAGATTTAATAACCCTCTTTCACCTAAAAGCATTAGGGGGCTAATCGTGGGTAAATCGGGATGTGGCAAGACTACGCTTTTACTAAACCTCTGGCTAAAACCAGGATGGCTCGACTACGATAATTTATGCGTTTTTGGAAAAAGTCTTTTCCAACCCGAATATCGCGTGCTTAAAAAAGCTTTCGAAGAAAGACTACCGAAAAAGTGCATTTTAGAGTTGTTTAACAATTGCGATGAAATACAGGATTCTAATTTTACTACTGAACATATAATCGAAAAATGGGCTGGAAGAATAGAAGATGAAAAATCGGATATAACGCGTAGTTTCTTTGAAACTGCTGAGGATGTCCCTGATCCGAGAGAGTTGGTAACGGAAGACAAAAATTTAATGATCTTTGACGATTTACTTTTAGAAAGGCAAAATAAGTGCGAGTGTTACTATATTCGTGGAAGGCATAGTAATGTTGACTGTTTTTACCTTTCGCAAAACTATTTTAGGTTACCGAGACAAACTATTAGAGAAAACGCAAATTTTATTTGTCTTTTTCGTCAAGACCTTAAAAACATTAATCATATTTACGGCAACCATGTAAGCGAAGATATGCCCAAAGAAGAGTTTAGAAAATTTTGCAAAAAAGTATGGGAAAAGCCTCATGGTTTTGTCATTATCGATTTATCGAGCGAAAAAGACAAAGGAAAATACAGAGAAGGTTTTGACAACTTTTATATTCCGAGTCAGTAGAAAAAAAAAAAAAAAAAGAAAATAAAAAATTTGAAAAATACGTAGTAATTGTAGATTAAAGATTTTTTAGAACGGACAGCTAAAAATACGCGACAAAAAACCTCCTCACAAATTATAGTAAACAGCAACGAGACACATTTTAGAACTAGGTTTAATCCTCCGATAGAACTGGAAAAGGATAGAAAATACGAAATAGCTTTAGTAAACCTCGAAACATATTACTCCTTTCCAAACATTAGCGCGATAAACAACATGTTTATTTATTCTCCTGACAATGGTGTTTCTTGGTTTAAAATAGAAATACCGGAAGGAAGTTACGACCTTCTAGACATTAATGATACCATTCATCAGGAAATGAGAAAAAAAGGTCACGTTGATTTAGTTAATGATGAATATCCTATTAACATTTCCGCGAACACAAATACGCCAAAATCTATTCTTACTCTCGAAGATGGTTATCAAGTAGATTTTAACCATCCAAACTCCATTTCTAAAGTACTAGGTTTTACTCGCGCGAAATACGAAGCGGGATTTCACGAGTCGGAGAATGTAGTAAACATTCTCAGTATAAATTCCGTACTCGTTAACATTGATATTATTTCGGGAAGCTACGTTAATGGTTCGACGCAAAACACAAGTTACTCTTTTTTCCCTAATGTTGCCCCGGGATGTAAGATAATTGAGTCACCGCTTAATTTAGTATATTTACCGATAACATTAGATGTAATACACAATCTAGACTGAGGTAAAAATTACGGATCAAAATGGGACTTTACTGAATCTAAGAGGCTAAAACCTTACGATTAGGTTTCATATTAGAGAGGCATGAAAAATAAAAAACGTATTAAAAAAGTGACGAGTTACGAGAATATCAAAGTTAATATATCGGAGGGACAAAAGAAAAAACTCGTGTCCGCTATTAAAAAAGGAGACTGCAAAATAGGTATTCGTTTAGGCCATGAAGATTTACATGGCAATGATGTTTTAGCAGTTACCCAGACACAAGCGAGAAAAATAGCTAAAGCCTTCGAAAATGGTACTGGCGTAACAATTAGAATGTCTACCAGGCAACTTAAACACAATAAGGAAATAAAGGGAGGTTTTCTCGGAATGTTAGTCGGTTTAGCCGCGAGCGCTTTGCCGATGCTAGCCAAAACCGTTTTACCTGCGTTAGGCGTTGGTGCCCTTTTGGGATTAGTGTCATCTGGCATACAAAAAGCTATGGGATCGGGTCTTTACCTTAAAAAAGGAGGTTGCATTTGCCGCGCAGAAACTGATGGAAAAGGTCTTTATTTAAGCCTTTATAAAGGCAAAGGATTAGGGTCTGTTGGTAATGGCTTATATTTTAAACAGGGTGGAAAGCTTTATGACGGAAGGGGCCTTATTCTAGGTCCTAATAGCCCTTTCGCTAATATTCCCATTATAGGAGCAATATTATAATAAAAAAAGATGAACATTCACAAATTTAGCGTAAAATCGAGAATTTCTCAACCGAGAACGATTCATTGGAGACCCGCTCCTAATTTAAAACATCCTCCGATAAAAGTAAATCCGGTAACTTGGGAAATCTTTAGTCAAGAAGAAATTACGTTAACTCCGGGACAAGTATTTCCGATGCAATTAGGTTTAGGGTTTATGTCAACTAAAGGCTAATTTTTACCTCATTAGCGTATTCTCTAAGATTTAAAAAATGCGGTTCACAAAATGAGATTAGCATCGGTGATGTTGAGAATATTTTAGTTACTATTACCAACAATTCGAAGGTTACGGTAAAAATAAAAGAAAACGAACTTTTAAGTGATGTTTATTATCATCTTTAAAAAAATATTTCGCTTATTAAAAAATGTCTGAGATGCAAGAGATTAAATATCCTGTATTACCCATGGCTCCTCCAGTTGATGAGGGTCAAGGTTATCGTCTGCAGAAAATTAACGAGATACAAAACTTTTTTGAAGGTGAGGTGACGAAAAGAGAAGCTTTAGGTAAAAAATATTTTAGAGCCGCGAGAATAGTAGACAAGGTTGATACCGCTTTAATTACAGTTACCTTAGCTAGCGGAGGTGGAGGAGCAGTTTTGTTATCAACGGTAGCCGCGATACCCGCGGTGACGGTGTTAGAAATTGTCGCGGGTGTTTGCGGTAATATAAGTTTAGTCGGAAAATATACCGCTAGAAATTCGACGACTAAAGGGGAAAAACACGAGACGATTAAAATCATTGCCGGTACTAAATTAAATACTATATCTTCGCACATCTCGAAGGCTTTATCGGATAATAAAGTCACGGATGAAGAGTTCCAACTGATCATGGAGGAATTAAAGAAATATAAGAAGATGAAGGAAGAAATTAGGTCTAAATCCAAGAAAAAGATCGCGAGCGAAACAGAAGAATCGTTAATAGAAAGAGGGAGAAGAGAACAGAGCGAGTCCTTTCGGATGCTGGTTGAAAAACATAACGGTCAGCCGTTGTAATATTAAGAAGCCTAAAATTAAATTTTCGTGCAGCTTTAGTTACGAAACGGGTTAAAAACTGCGTTAAAAACTGCGTTAAAAAAATAATCCTAATAAAAAAAAAATGTCTTTTTTAAAAATCGATGATCCGGCTAAAAGGGACTTAATTGTAAAAGAGTATCTCGAGACAAAGAGGAATATTCGGAGAAACCAGCTAGCGGAAAGAAAGGGTGAAATAGAATTACAATCCGATCTTTCGAGGATTTTCAAACCTGTTATGAAAATGCAAAAAACTACCGCGAGGGAGATTACGGAGGGTCTTATACCTATTAAAGAGGGTCTTAAACCTATTAAAGAGGGTCTTGATCCTATTAAAACTGCTATCGAACAGTTACCCCAAATGTTGCCACAACAAAGAAAAACAGTAATTTTTCGACCTACTCCTACAACATCTAAAGAGGAAGAAAAGGAAGAAGAGGAAGAAGAGGAAGAGCCAGTCTTTCCTGACTCTGATAGTACCTTTGGCTTTTATAAAAGAGATGGAAAAACTTTTATTGGTGATAAACAAGCTTTCATAGGTAGAGATGATATCATTATTGGTAGCAAAAATTATGAAAAAACACCGGGCTTGAGGCAACTTCTTTTGAATAAAAACCCCAGAGAAAGTTTGATTAACGATGAAGATTGTAAACGTATGAAGAAATCTTAGTTTATACTAATACTATGTATTGAGGTAATAATCCCCTCAGCCCCTATCCTAAAGCCTCTAAATTGCCAAAATGGAAAAAATTTGTTAAACCTTTTTGGGATAAGTTTAAAGGAAAAACTGGTTCAGGCGTTAAAAAAGTTGTTATCCCATGTGACCCTAACGCGTTAATAGAAAAACTCGACTTACTTATGGCTAGTAAAGCGGCAGGTAACACGGGTGTGAGAAACGAGCTTGTGAGTGTGTGTGATGAATTAAAAAGACAAGGACACCTAGATAAAAAAAGCTATAAAAAGTTAATGTCTATATTATAAAAAGATGATGACGCATAAACGAAGAGGATTTAAAAAAACGTACACGTACGGTGGTTCCGGAATTTTTGACAGCTTAGCTAGCTTTTTTACGAGACTTTTTACTAGTAACGCCGCTAAACAAATTGCTTCTTCCGCCTTTGATGTAGGAAAAAGTGTTGCTAAGGAAGGTGCAAAAAAAAGCTTTGGAGGCTGGAAAGAGTGCCGCGGTAGATGCGGGAACCAGATTAGTTAAAAAGGCTTTAACCCCTAAATCCGAGAAAATTTTGCAAAAGTATGCCGCGTTACCCCCAACGCAAAGTACTAGCGCGTTAATAGATGGTAGTGGTAACGATGCAATTGCTATAGAAAAATCAGTTAAGAAATTAAGTAGGGGATCAGGTATTAAAACGACATAAAAAATATTATAATAGTTTAAACTATTATAAATATATAATAAAAAATGAGTATTTTAAACATTACAGAACCAATTTTAGAAGATACTAGTATTGATGAGTATGATGTTCATGAGTATGAGCCTATTACTGGCACCAATCTAAACAACTCTGCAGGAGAAATCAGGATTAACATCGAAACTCAAGATCTTTTTACGCATCCTTCTGAGTCTTATTTAACTTTTATAGGCGAATTAGTGAGAAATGATAATGGAGCGGCTTATGACGCTGATGTCAACATTTCGTTAACAAATAACGGCTTGATGTATCTATTTAAAAATATTAAGTATCAGCTTAGCGGAAAGGAGATTGAATCCGTAACAAATCCTGGTCAGGCTACTACAATGATCGGGTTATTAAAATATCCGGATGATTTTTCTAAATCGCATGGATTAAACCAATTGTGGTATAAAGACACCAAAGATATTGCGGATAATAACAATGCAGGTTTCGAAGCAAGAAGACGGTATATTATATGGGATGCGGATCCGCATGGTAGGTTCAGTTTTAAAGTTCCGTTAAAACATATATTCGGGTTTTGTGAAGATTATAATAAAGTTCTTTATGGAATGAAACAAATTCTTACCTTGACAAGAGATGATGATGGTAAAGCGATCTTTAAAAGAGGGGTAATTCCAGGGGCAGGACCTGGTGGGGCAAATGTACCAGCCGTTGCTGACAGTCGAGTTAATTTAATTAAAATATCGTGGTATATGCCCCACATTATGCCCGCGGATAAGGAGAAGATGGAACTTTATAAACTTATCGAGAAAAGGAAAAATTCCAAGTCAGGTATAGAATGATACAATGCGACTCTATCTCGGTTCCTCAGGCATTAACATTTACTTGGAGACTTTCCGTTAAATCAACTCCTGAGGTACCAAGTTTTATCATTATCGGCTTTCAGACGAACAGACATAATAATAATCAAACGCGAAATTCTGCCGTATTTGACAACGTAAACATTAGAAATATATATGTTATGTTAAATTCCACTGAATATCCTGCGGCTGACTATAATTTGTCTTTTCCCGCTCATCAATTTAGTAGAGCATATGGCGATGCCGCTTCGTTCAGATCTAAGTTTTATAACATGGATGAGTTAGTATCAAATCCTAACATTTCCCCCGCGGATTATAAAACCCTTTATCCTTTGTTTGTGTTTGATGTCTCTAAGCAGAGTGAAAAGTTAAAATATTCTTCTACTGATATCCGAGTTAAAGCATTTTTAACAGAGGCATACAGCGTTATTATTAGTGACAGGTTATTATCCTTCCAGTCTGATGGAAATAAAATGAGCGTAGTACTTTAATTTAAACGTTTTTTTTTTTTTCATATATAAAAAATGTTAACGATAAAGGATTTAAAAAGAATTCTTAGTGAGAATAATATATACTATTTCTCTTTTTGGGATAAGAAAGATTTGATCGAGAAATTAAAAGAACACGGATTAATGCCTGAGGAGATACCTAAGTCAGAAATAGTAATAAAACGAGAGTCTGAACCGGAAAAAATAATTGATCCTAAGTACGATAGATTAAAAACTATTAAGAAAAATCCTAGAAAAGTTACTTTAGAGGATGTTGAAACTGGAGAAATATATACTTTCCCATCGATCTTAAAGCCGGTAAATTTATTAAACGTTGCCCTTAAACGATACCAAACTGGGATGGGAGAGTTTGGAAAAATAAATATAAGATTAACATTCTATCCTAAATTTTATATAATAGTTTAAGTAAAAAATACTATTATATAAAAAAAATGGATATCAATTATCAGCACCTCACAATAAGAGGTCTACATAATATAGCTAAGAATAGAGGCCTCAGAGGATACTCTCGGCTTAGCAAAGCTCGATTAATTGAGCGTTTAAGGGATGAAAAACCAATATTAGATATTGGCAATATACGGCAACCGGTTAGCGATCTTAGAAGGCAAACAATGAGAGATCTTCGAAATATGGCTAAGAGTAGAGGTATGAGAGGTTACTCTCGGCTTAGAAAAGATCAATTGATTACACGTTTGAGTAACCAAGAAGCACCAATAATAGATAGGGATATTGATAATATAAGAGCTCCAATATTGGCCCTGTCGCCTTATGTTCCTTTACCTCTTGCACCTCGTGGACCTCCTGTTCCTTCAGTTGAGGAGATATTTAAAAGTTTAGAGAGAGATAAAGTTCCTAGAAAAAGTTTTTCACCCAAGCTAGAAGCTCTTAAAAGAAAAATAAAAAAAATATATGAGAGGCAAGATCAAATAGATATTAAGCTAGTGTCAACCGCTCATGATGGGCAAGTGAGAAAATATAGAGGAGAAGGACCACCATTTGATAGAATTTTGGATAATTCAACAACAAAATCTATTGCAACAGCGAAAGAGTTTCTGCTACTCGCAAAAAGAAATGTGATAAAAATTTTATCGGATAATCGTGGAAGAAAAGTAAAAATGAATATTGAGGCTTTTATGTATAAAATAGATGTACCACCTGATAAAGCAGTTCCAGCTCGTTTCCATTCTGACATAAATGAGATTAATTTGAAGGAAACTGATCTAAACGAGTTATACGATAGAATGGTAGCCAGGATTCTAGAAAATTTATCTAAATTCTTGACCAGGGATAGCGGTTGGTTATTACGGAATGTAAGCGAAATAGTGTCGCATACATCCGTTTTTGATCCTTTAAAAGCCGAAGGTTACATACGTTTACCAGACTGGATTGAGAACAAGAAAGTAGTTATTAACATGCAGAATGAAGATGATAAATGCTTTCTATGGTGCATTTTGAGATGGCTGAATCCTGTAAAGAAGCACGCGTATAGAGTTGATAGGGCTTTAAAAGAAAAGAAAAATAGTTTAAGGATGGATGGAATAAAATATCCCTTCTCATTTAATGATATAGATAAGTTTGAAAAACAAAATCCGGAAATTAGCGTTAATGTGTTTGAGTACACGGGAAAAAAGAAGATTAACCGTATTAGGGCTACTAAAAAATTGGGTAGTAACCATGTAAACCTGCTTTATATTGAAGAAGGAGAAAAAAGCCACTATGTTTTGATAAAAAATTTAAAAGGTTTAATGAGAGAACAAATAGTCAATAATGGTGGCACCGAATATTGCATGCTTTGTTTAAATCATTTTGGCAGTAAAAAACTTTTAGAAAAGCACATGAAATATTGCAATGAGCATGTACCTGTTACCTTAGAAATGCCAGAAAAGGGTACCGTATTAAAGTTTATAAATCATGGTAGAAAACTTCCGGTTCCTTTTGTCGTATACGCCGATTTTGAAAGCGTATTATCGCCTATAAACACTTGCCAACCGAATCCCGAAAATAGTTACACAACAAAAACTCAGAAACATATACCTTGCAGTTTCTTCTATCTTATAAAATGTTTTGATGATGATGTGTGCGCTCCTATTTTAAGAAAATATACCGGAGAAAATGCGAAAGAAAAGTTTACAGAATTTTTAACGTGTGATATAAAAGAAATTTACTACAATTTCTACCAAGAACCAGAACCTATTAAAATAACGAAACAGGAGGAGGTGGGGTACGAGCAAGAGGAAAAATGTTGGATTTGTGAGGATGGGTTTACTAAAGAAAATTATAAGGTAAGAGATCATTGCCATTTTACGCGCAAATATAGAGGCGCTGCGCATAATGAATGTAACCTAAAGGCTAAAACCCCTAACTTTACCCCGGTGTACTTTCATAATTTAAGCGGATATGACGCTCATCTTTTTATTAAAATCCTAGGCAAAACCGAAGGAACGATTGATTGTATACCAAATAATGAGGAAAGATATATTAGTTTTAGTAAAAAGATTGCGGTCGAAAGAAATACTATTTTAGTAAAAAAGAAAACGGTCACGAAATATAATTATCACACAATTAGATTTCTCAATAGTATGAAATTTATGCAAACTAGTTGAGATTCTCTTTCGAGTTATTTAAATGAAAGCCAGTTAAAAACCTTGACTAAATTCTTTACGAAAGAACAGTTGCAGTTAGTTAGGAGGAAAGGAGTTTTCCCCTATGAGTACTTAGACTCTTTCGAAAAACTTGAAGAATCTAGTTTACCACCTAAAGAAGCATTTTACTCCGGTTTAAACAGAAAACATATTAGTAATGAAGACTATGCTCACGCGATGAGGGTTTGGGAAACCTTTGGCGCAGAAACGGAGAGAAAACGGAGGTAAAGCTCGAGCTTTTATCAGACCCTGACATGCTTTTAATGGTAGAACGCGGCATTAGAGGTGGTATTAGCATGTGTAGCAAAAGGTATTCTAAAGCTAATAATAAATATATGGGTGAGCAATATGACCCTAGTAAACCGTCAATATATATAATATATGTCGACGCAAATAGCCTTTACCCTTGGGCAATGAGTAAACCTCTTCCTACTCATGGGTTTGAGTGGGCAACTGAAGAAGAATTAAAAGAATGGAGAAAATATTGTAATATAGAAGGGCAAGGTATGTTCTTAGAAGTGGATTTAGATTATCCGCAAGAGTTACATGATTCGCATAATGATTATCCTCTAGCATCGGAGCATTTAGAGATTAAAAAGGTAAAAAAGCTCATACCTAATTTATATAGTAAGGAAAATTATGTCGTACACTACGAAGCTTTAAAAACGTATGTCGATTTAGGTTTAAAAATTTAAAAAATACATTGAGGAATTAAATTTGCGGAAAGCCCTTGGATGAAATTATATATTGACTTAAACGTTGAACTAAGAAAAAAGGCTGAGAATAAATTTGAAGAAGAGTTTTTTAAGTTAATGATGAATCCTGTTTTTGGTAAGACCATGGAGAACGTGCGAAATAGAGTAAATATACAATTGGTTTCTAATGAAGTCTGTTACCGGTATAAAAAGCTTGTTGCCAAACCAAACTATGATCATACCACAATATTTGATGAGAACTTAACGGCCGTACATATGAAGAAGACTAATATAAAATACAACAAATCCGTTTACTTGTGGATGAGTATTTTAGATATTAGTAAGGTACATATGTATGACACTTATTATAATTACTTCAAAGCAAAGTATGGAAAAGAAGTTAAATTGTGTTATACCGATACGGATAGTTTTATTCTCGAGATAGAGATTGATGATTTGTATAAGGATATCGAGTCAGAAAAGATCGCAATATTTGATACTAGCAATTATCCCGATGATCATTTTCTAAAAAATAATAGTAATAAAAGAGTAGTTGGAAAGTTTAAAGATGAACTGGGTGGAAGGATTATGATGGAGTTTGTAGGTTTAAGAGCAAAAAATTACGCTTTTAAAACTATAGAAGGTACGGAACTTAAAAGATGTAAAGGTATTAAAAAGTGTGTGGTTGACTGCGACTTACACTTTGAGAATTACAAAGAGTGTTTGTTTAGTGGCGTGGATCAGTACAGAACTATGCCTTCGCTGAGAAGTTATAAACACGAAATATATACTGAGGAGATAAATAAGAAAGCATTAGCTTATGATGATGATAAAAGATATATAATAGGTGATAGAATAAACACAAGGTCTTTGGGGCATTATAGGAATGAGACGGGAAAAAGCCATTTTGAACAAAGATAGTTAAAGAAAAATATTACTTTAATAAAATGATTGGTTTACGTAATGAATTGTTACGCGTAAAAAACGAGATTAATGACAAGAAAATCTCAGAAAACGAGAAACGTATTGACACGCTTAAAGAGGAAAACAAAAATTTGTGTCAGAAGACTGATGAGTATGATATTATAAGGAAGAATAAAGTTTGTAGAGCTGCCATAGCCAATGCTAGAAAAAGGCATTCAAACAACTCTATCATAAGAAAATTAAAGAGGGAAACTAAAGTTTTAGAAAAGGAAAAACGTTAGTCAGACGAGACTAAAGATAGATGCTTAGGAATAAAATAGCTTTTTTTTTTAAGAAAAATATAAATTTGTTCATTATAAATTTTTTTTATCCTTAAAAAAATTTGAAAATAAGGAATTTTAAACCAGAAATAAATTTTTTTTAATTTTTTTTTAACCCAAGTGCCCGCAAAGATAGTAAGATCGCGAACTCGTCATATTCGGTAAGATTTTATTCGCGCGGGATGATAGTAAATTTTTTATTTCGAGAAGATAGTAAATTTTTTATTTCGAGAAGATTGAGAAGATTTTTATTTCGAGAAGACTGAGAAGATTTTTATTTCGAGAAGATAGTAAATTTTTTATCCTGAGAGGATAATAAATTTTTTATTTCGGAATAATGGGAAAACCCAAATTATGGAATTCTGTAATATTGGGAAAACCCAAATTATGGAATTCTGTGATATCATAAATGACCCGGTGACCTTTAAGAATGTGACCTTTGAACTTAATAAACCCGGTGACCTTTAAGAATGTGACCTTTGAACTTAATAAACCATAAAATGGGCAAATCGAAATTCGGAAACCATAAAATAGGTAAATGGGCCAAATCGGGGCCTTTCTAATCTACTCCTGACTTATCGAACCTGAGAAAGACGGCTTTTGAAAACATTGTGGGAAAAGGAGAAAATGTTGGTAACCAGCATTTTCTCCTTTTCCCACAATGTTTTTTTTTAGCATTCCAGGGACAACTTCTATTTTTTTAGCAACATTTCATTTGACTTTGACAAATACTTTCAATTTTATCAATCTCATATTTTGTTGTTTGGTAAAGAGTTAACTCCTTACCAAACGACAAAAATGCAAACTTGTCCAAATTCAAAGCATTTGCAGATGATAATTTCAGTTTGGATCAAATGATGGATTATGTCTCTGATAGCGTAGAAAACATTGTGGAAAAAGGAGAAAATGCTGGTTACCAGCATTTTCTCCTTTTCCCACAATATTTTTTAAAAGGCTTCTACTTCAGGGTTGTTAAAACTTGGGCTTGTGTGGTTAAGGGTTAACTCATAACCAGATGACAAAATGCTGGTTACCAAAATGTTTTCCAGTGCCATTTTCCTGCTTGTCATTCTCTAATACAGCACTCAAATTTATCAAATGCACTTTATTAATCATGAATAACAACCGAAAAATTGACAGTAACTATTATCCAAAATATTAAATATAATTGTGGACAGTGCGTGCAGGCTGATCTTGATCTACACTGTCTTCCATATCTAACTAAGCCAGTTCCAGCACTTTGAGAGATAAACTGGTAAAGGGTTACCCTTTACTGCACAATCCCATGTTTTAACAACCCTGAGAAAGAAAGCTTTTGAAAACATTGTGTGAAAAGGAGAAAATGCTGGTTACCAGCATTTTCTTCATTTGTCACAGTATTTTCTAACTTGTCACAGACAAATTGAATCATTTGAGTCCCATTTAATATGTCATCTGAAAATGCTTACAATTTGGACTAGTCCAAAATCTCTTTGTTTGGTAAAGAGTAAATGGTAATTCATTGTGTCTATTTTGTGTCTATACAGGATTAAGTCATTGAGGTATTTTCAGCAACACGATTCAACTGACAAAACTGCAGTTCTATGCCTTTGATTGGAGAACAAGAAAAAAGATAAATCTCCCAACAGTTTCTGTAAACCCTCTCTTGTAATATTACCTGAACAATTTCTTATATTTAAGGTCTTTTTCTCAGTTCAAATGATTTAAACCTTTGCCAAAGTATCCATGGTTTTAACAACCAAAAGGATTGACTGATTGTATGGTAATGAATGCCTTTCTCAACATTCTTTCAGTTATACCTCAGCAGCCATGGCACCTATCCATGCTTTCCGGGAGTTTCTTTTATCAGTACTCCACACAATATTCTTTCCAAGCCACTGGCTGCTTTCCCACGTAACCACGTAACCATTTTCGAAGCAATGGTGAGAGAGGAATGAATCCTGTTGCAATGACTATCTTGGAAAGAAATTATACGAGCTGGGGATCGAATCAGCGACATCATGTTCTCAAGTCCTGTACGCTATCGACTGAGCTACTGGGGCTTGGCAACAACCAAGAGGAAGATGGCTTTTGAAAAAATCGTGGGAAAAAAAGAAAATACTGGTAACCATCTTTTTCTCCTTTTCAATAGTGTTTTCAGAATGTTTTCAAAATGGTGCTTTGTAAGGTTGTTAAAATATGGAACTATTTTGTCATCATCAATACCAAAACTTCCTAAAAAATCCAAAGATCAATTGCACACTTGGAAAGGAAACAAAAGTATGGTAATGTATAACTTACTTGTTGCAGCTGTATGCCTGTTTGCACTTCCTTCTTCAAACAGAGCAAATAGCTCCTTGGAGTTGTGGGCAGGTTTTATCACAGAGCCTTGTACATACACCATACCCTTCTTATCCTTTTTGATCTCCAGCTTATCCTGTGAATTATTGATAAACATTGGAAGTAATAACTTAACCTTTCAACTGCTGGGAGGCAGTGGTGTAGGGCAGAACACTGGCCTCCCACATCAGAGATTCCAGGTTTTGAATCCAATGACGACCTGGTGTCAACCAACCTGAACCACAGCTCATAATACTAGTTAAGGTTTCATGGGAATTAATCACAGAGAGTAATTATTATAAATTAAAGAATTTGTTTCACAACATTTGTAAGGGAATTGAACTAACTTAAACTTTGCGCTCATACCAATACGTTCAGATCATGAGTGATACAAGGAAAAAAGCTACGATCTCAAAAGTATGTGCCTATGCCCTAATGACAAATGAAATGACAACACAGTAAAAGAACAAAATGATACAAATTCTGATTGGTCAAACAAATCACATGTCTATATATAACGATGTTGATTTTATATCCAAAGATGTACAACATATCAAAAAGCAAACCTGTAACCACACACTGGTTTCATTTAGCATTAATTCCTTTCTAAGAAGACATGTTTATACACAATTATAGCTGCAAAATTGTGAATCATGAGCAAATATTGATTTTCCAACTTAATGATTTGCTGATGTAATAGCAGTTAAGAAAATGAAGAAATTCACAAAACTCCAGTTCTACAAAAAATCCAGCCCCAAACCAAATGCATGCACCTGTACCAATCCAGCGCAATAACCCTTGAAGTGCGAAGAAATAACCCTTCATCCAACAAGCTAATGTTTTTGCAGCCCTGAGTAGAAAGACTTTTACAAACAATGTGGGAACAGGAGAAAATGCAGGTATCTTGCATTTTCTCCTTTTCACACAATGTTTTCTTCCCTTTCAAATACCAATCTGAGCCATGTTTCATTTGTTGTCTATATATGTGTTGTATTTGGACAAGTCTAAAATTCTGTTGTCTGGTACAGAGTTATGTGAAATGAGCGCTCATTGGTGTTGCAGTTTCAAAATATTTTTGCCAATATTTACCAAAATACCAGACAGGGTACATACAAGACTAGACTGTACATTCTGTAAAAAGTGTTGTGGCACATTGTCCATCAAAGTAACTGCTTCAAAGCACTTCAAGGGTTAGGATGTTGTTATCTTTTGGACTGAATTAGTTTAACTCTTTACCAAACGACAAAATTCTAGACTGGTCCATATTGAAAGCAGTTGCAGACGACAAAATAAATCTGACTGAAAATTTGAGATTTGTTCTTGGAAAGGTGTTTCGTTTTGGGGTCATTAAAAGTCGGGATTGTTTGGTAAAGGGTTAAATCAGAGAGGTGGGAGAACATGTTGTGCTGGTATTCTGAAAGATCAGAAATATTTCTATGGAATTTTATCATTTTAAAACAAAATGGACATCATTAAACATGAAGAAAACAAATCCTGGAATGATGTAACATTGAACATAGGGGGTAAATTATGGAGAATATATGAAATATAAAATATTTCTACTGAATTTCATCATTGAAAATAAACAGGGCATCATTCAAACATGAGGGGAACAAGAGCTTCACAGAGCAGCACATATACGCCCGAAGGGGCTTGTCATTGAAATGAGTTTAAATGAAGGATGGGCTGTGAATGAAGAGTAGTTATTCTCCATGATAAAGAAAGTAAGTCTTGATTGTCTGTAATAGTTTATTGAAGGAAAAAAAACCATTTAACCCTCTACTGCTATCAGTGTTTGAAGTTTCAAGTTGAGAGCTTTTATAGTTTGGAAGTTATGGCCCAGATAAAAATTCAAAGTAAAAATTTAACAAGAGGGCTATGATGGCCCTGTATCGCTCCACTGGCTTATAAATATAAAACATAAATACTGAACATTTCAATTCTGAGCCAAATGGTTTCAAAATGAAGACTTACAAAGTTTTCTCTGTAAAAGCCCATGCGAAAGTTGAGACCCTCAGGGCAAAGCCACTTTTGATCCCACAGCTATAATTACTTGAACCCTGGTAGAGGTCCACAAGGTAAAGCCACACGCCAAAATAATACAAGTCTATGCTATATGGTTATAAATAAGGTGATTTTCAAGTTTTGTCTATATGAAGCCTCTGTAAAACATAAGACCCCTGATGCAAGGCTAATTATAAAAAAAAATCAAAAGTGATCCAGATTTGGTAGCCCTTGGGTTTGCAGTTAGGAGCAAAAGGATTTTTTGAATTTTCACCCTATAAGCACATGTCTATGACCAAATTTGGGAGTTCTTGGCCTTATGGCTAGTAACAATACGGTTCCATAAACCCATGTAAAACTTGTGACCCCTGGTGCAGGGCCAAACTTCATCCTAGGGTTGTAACTTGGGCCCTCTTTGTAGTTGTCCACTAGATAGTGCTATAATTATGCAAAATTTGGTAGCCCTAAGCCTTATGGCTAGCTACACCAAGATTTAAAAGTTTTCCCTATATAAGCCCATGTAAATCTTGTGAACCCCCCCCCACCCCCCAGCATGAGGCCAAATTGACCCCAGGACTGTAATTTGGGCACTTTTGGTAGACCCCCACTAGATCAAGCTAACTGCAAAATTTGGTAGCTCTAGGCCTTATGGCTAGGTACTGGAAGATTTCCTAAGTTGTCACTATGTAAGCCCATATAAAACTTGTGACCCCTGCAGCAGGGCCAATTTTGACCCCAGGGCTAAAATTTTGGCCCGCTTGGTAGAGGCCCACTAGATATAGCTACATGCAAAATTTGGTAGCTCTAGGCCTTATGGCTAGGTACAGGAAGATTTTTAAAGTTTTCTCTATATAAGCCTATGTAAAACTTGTGACCCCTGGGGCAGAGCCAATTTTGACCCCAGGGTTATAATTTGAAGAACATGATAGAGGTCTACTACATAAAGCTACATGCCAAATTTGGTAGCCCTATGCCTTATGGTTTCAGACAAGAAGATTTTTAAAGATTTCCAATATTTTTCAGTTTTGTTGCCATGGCAACCAGAGTTTTTGAAGGAATTAAATTCTTTCAAGAAATTCTGAAGAGGACCATGGCAGGATCATTTCTGTGAAGTTTCATGAAAATTGGATTGGTAGTTTCAGAGAAGAAGATGTTTGAAATAAAAGTTAACGCACGGATGGATGCACGCACGCACGGATGCACGACGGACACCGGGCCATGACATAAGCCCGCTGGCCTTCGGCCAGTGGACCTAAAAATAAATAAAGGGCAATAACTCAAAAAATAAGGGTATCAGAGTTATGGTTCTTGTGCATGACACTTCTCCATAATGTGTTCTGTCAGTGTATGAAGTTTCAAGTTGATAGCTTTTCTAGTTTGGAAGATGTAGCCAGGACAAAAATTGAAAATGAAGTTATTAAAGGGCAATTACTCAAAAACTTAGGGTGACAGAGTTATGGTTCTTGTTTACAGCACTTCTCCACAATCTGTTCTATCAGTGTATATTGTTTCAAGTTGATAGCTTTTATAGTTTGGAAGATCTGGCCCAAACAAAAGTCTAATGTGAAAAATATTAAAGGGCAATAACTAAAAAAATAAGGGTGACACAGTTACAATTTTTGTGAACTGTTCTTCTCCACATGGTGTTCTATCAGTCTTTGAAGGTTCAAGATCATAGCTTTTATAATTTAGAAATTAAGGCCCAGACGAAAATTCAAAGTGAAAACTAACAAAGGGCAATAACTCAAAAAGAAGGATGGCAGAGTTATGGTTCTTACACAATGCACTTCTTCATAATGTGTTCTATTAGTCTTTGAAGTTTCAAGATGATGGATTTTAAAGTTTGGAAGTTATGGCTGGGACAAAAATTCAAACTGAAAATTTACAAAGGACAATAACTCAAAAAATAAAGGTGGCAGAGTTATGGTTCATGTGCACTGCACTTCTCCATAATGTGTTCTATCAGTGTATGAAAGTTAATAGCTTTTATAGTTTGGAAGTTATGGCCTGGACAAAAAATCCAACTGAAAATTAACAAAGGGCAATAACTAAAAAAACAAGAACAGCAGAGTTATGGTTCTTGTGCACTGCTTTTCTCCATAATGTGTTCTATCAGTGTATGTAGTTTCAAATTGATACCTTTTATAGTATGGAAGTTATGGCCTGAACTAAAATTCAAAGTGAAAAGTTGGTTATTTCAGAAATCAAGGGCAGATAATTTTAGAACGCAAGCAGCAATCCAAATTCTAAGAGTCAGGTGCACAACTAGACATCACGGAGATTCATTGTGGCAAGTTTAAAATAATTCCGATGGAAACTGTAGGAGGAGTTGCGCACACAAGAAATTGCTAACGGACAGACGGACAGACGACCAGGGGTACAACATAATATGACCCTTCCAGCGTATAAAAATCCCGTAATGAGGCAATAGAGTGTGTGGGGATTTATTTTGGGAGACTATAGCTACTGGTAATAAATTTTCAAACCCCTGTTCATACCTTAACCCTTGAACTGCTAAATAAGTTAAATGAAACTTTCCAGCTAGTGGTAGAAAATCCAAATATTGCTATTTAAAAGTAATGTTTTTGGGGAAAAACATCTACACTGGCCGCATAAGCGCCTTGAGTCACTCTTAGCAGTCTAAGGGTTAAAGTAAAGTTTACCTGTTCTTCACCAAAGGACTGAACATAAAACAAGCAAAGTTATCTATAAATTAATTTGCATATTTTCACATCAAACAAAACTTGGTCAAAAGTATTAGAACAATTGTATCTCTAAACAATTTTTAAATCTGTCACCAACTATCAAACAGACACTCTGATACAATCTGACTACAAAACCCTTCAGCAAATAATCTCATCGATTTCATGCCTGTCTTTTGAAAGCATTGTGGAAAAGGGAGCAAATGCTGGTAGCCAGCAATAACTCCTTTTCGAACATTGTTTTCAACCACTTCATAGACAAGTCCCATTATTTGACCCACAATTAATTTCCCATCTACAACTGCTTTCAATATGAGCAATTCTACACCTTTGTCAGCAGGTACAAAGGTAACCAAAAGTGTGTTGGGGGTAAATTATGTGTAGATAAAGATTAGACTACATGCTGTCTGACCTTGAATCTACATCTGGGCCTGTATTCACCAACAATTTTTTTGAACATTCTTAGTCTAAATTTGTCTAAATTTGAAAGTAACACAACTTCTGATTAGATAAATCAAATGGTTTAGCCATTCAGAAGTTGTGTTACTTTCAAATTTAGAAAATTCTGGAGAATAAGACGAAGAAGGTTCTTAAGAGTGATTGGTAAATACGGACCCTGGGTTTAGACTGTTCTAAACAAATCTCTCGTCAATCAAACTGTTTAGACATCCATGACAAATTATGTCTACATGCAATTAACCCTTAAACAAACAACCCTTTCCTGTAACAACCTTGAGAAAGACAGATTTGAACAAATTATGTAAAAAAGGCTGGTTGCCAGATTTTCTCCTTTTCCCCCAATGTTTTCTTCCCTTACAAAGACAAATTCCAGTTTTATTATATTTTTGAATCACATTTATTTTGTCGTCTGCAAATGCTGTGAATTTGGACTAGTCTAAAATTTTGTTGTTTGGTATAGAGTTAAGTCTTGGAATAAGACCCAAATAAGTGCAATTTCAATGTTGCTTTTGTTAAAAATGTTTCGGCAAAGTAGACAGTGTATATCAAAGATCAGGCTACACATTCTGTGAGAACTGATGTTGATCTATTCTGGCTGCAAAGGAAAAAGAAGTTCTGCAAAGTGCTTTCAGGGTTAACAGAATGAGATCCAGGTCCATGTAATTTCAATATTTCTTGATAAATTTCTTTCAAGTAACTCATGTTGAAGTGCATATATTTTGCTTGTAAAAACATCAAAAATATACTTGATGGTGGTCCCCTGATTAAAAGCTCAGTCATTAAATTGCAATTCAAAGTATCAACCATCTATTGAATATTTTAACAACTCTTTTGTTATCAAAATGAAGCCACTATCATCAACAATTCTATATAAAGCCAAAATTCATTGTATGAGTGAAAGGTCAAGGACATTCAGAGTCAGCTGTCAGTAACAACCAAACAAGCACTACCTCATCAAATGCACCCGCAAAAATAGCTGTGGATCTAGACTTTAGACACAAAATGAATAACAAATATCATTAAGTGAAAATGGTGTCATGTGTTAGAAATATAGTTTGATAAGCATAGATGGCTTTAAAATGATGCTACAGACAGAAATACACTCAGAAAACATGATGAATGTCAATTTCTTAAAAAAAATAGTAAAATTATAAATCTGTATTACCGTATTCCATTTTTTTGGTCAAAATCTAATTTAATACAGATTAGAGAAAGAGAAAGAGAGAGAGAGTACTGGTATATGCTTTTTTCTCAAGCTCTAATAACATCTTACAATTTAGATACATGTATGCACTAAAACCTATTCAGAACAAGAGGCAAAAAAGAGGCTTTTGCTGGTGGCATAGATCAAGAAAGATAAGGATGCACAGAATTCTCTGTCTTTTGTTTGATTTATACCCTGCACTAGTTTAGTAGCTAGTTAGCTGTGCTAGTGATGAAGCCTGTAAGTTAAAAAATCTTTCTGGCTTTCAGCGGATGTGTTTTCGGTCGTCTACAGGCAAGCTAATATATTTTGCGTTTAAAAAGTTCAATTAAAACAACACTTGTGTGCCAGGCCAAGCTAGCTCAGTGGTAAACGTGAGATTTAGGAAGCAGGACAAGATTCTTTCTCTGTGTTCCAGTCCCAGTGTTAAATACTGTTTGACTTTGTTTATGTGTAAGAGCAGCTAGTGGTTTGGAAAGAGTGATTTGTGTAGTTCTTGTAAGAGGAAACACTCGGAATGTATAGATAGGTGTGCTGGCCATCATGCTATAACTGATATAATTGACCCATGCTCAGTGAAAGGGGGCTTTATGCATCTGCAAAAAGTATTGACCCATGTCAGCCTGCATGTCAGCATGTCAAAGGATCATTCTACATCAGCATTCAGTCGCTTGTAAGATAAAATGGAATTTATGGATCCATAATCATGTGGTGGCTTGATTGGTATAATGCAACATGGAGATGCATTAAGCTCCCTTTTCACAGAGCATGGTTCATATTATAAGAAATACATTAACACTTTACCAAACAACAAAACTTAAGTTAAAACTTGTTCATTTTGAAAGTTTTTGCAGATGACAAATCAAGTATTGCTCGAATAATGCAATTTGTTTTATAAAGTGTAGAAAACATAGTGGGCAAAGAAGAAAATGCTGGTTACCCGCATTTTCTCCTTTTCCCACAATCTTTTAAAAGCTTTTGTGTTCAGGGTCCTAAAAACAAGGGATGTTTGGCAAAAGCTTAAACACAAAGCAAACAAAGATATGGGAGTAAAAAAAAGAAAAGTAAAAGAGTAGCATGATGGACTTTTGAACTGAAGTAATATTTTGCACATTGTATTTGACTGCACCAGCTCTCTTGTCAGACTGACATTTTATAAAGAGCCATACGTATCCTTATACTTTGATATAAACCAGTAGAAACTATGCTCATAAACAGTAATTTCTTCATTTGTCCTAATTACTTTCAGAAGATGTCTGCTACAAATGAGTCTTGGACCTGTATTCACCAACTGTTCCTCAGAACATTCTTAGTCTTATTCCCAAGAATTTTCTAGCTTTGAAAGTAACACAACTTCTGATTGGCTAAACCATTTGGTTTAGCCAATCAGAAGTTGTGTTACTTTCAGCTTTGGTTAAGCCAATCAGAAGTCATGTTACTTTCAACATTAGAAAATCTTTGAGAATAAGCCTGAGAATATTCTTAAGAATAGTTGGTGAATACAGGTCATGATGTGCCAATATAAGGTAAAGGGTTAAATTTATGACCAAAAAAAAAAAAAAAAAATCAACTTACATCTGCAGCACCTGGCTTTGAGAACAAGTCTATCAGCTTGTCATTATACAACTCCAACATGTAACACTCTATGGAAATGGTGAATTTACTCCTGAAATAATGAAATTGGAAAAAAAAAATGCACACAATTTCTCCTTTTTTCTAATAACATATTCCGAAAAGGTCTGTTGCTACACGAAAACAAAGTAATCAGCAGGTGCCTGGTGATGATAGGTTAAGAAGCACAGCACAATGACTGATAAGCTCAAATATGTCACTGATATGAGTTGTATACTAAATGCCATTACCAACCAGCATTTCCTCCTTTTACCACAGTGTTTTCTACCTTTTTACTGATAAATTTCATCCCTTTAGCAAGATTTGATTTGCCGTCCACAGATACTTTCAAAATGAAAGAGCTTGAGATTCTGTGGTTTAGTAAAGAGTTATTTTCTCAAAAAAGTACCTGGAACCAATACTCAAGAGATAATAACAAGAAAGAACTGTAACAATAGATTTCATTTAACCTTTTACCTGACGACAAAATTTTAGCCTTGTCCAAATTGAAAACATTTGCAGAAGAAAACTTCAGTGTAGCTCAAATAGTGCATTTTTTCTTTGATAGAGTAGAAAACATTGTGGGAAAAGGAGAAAATGCTGGTTACCAGCATTTTCTCCGTTTCCCATAATGTTTTTAAAAGGCTTTTTTCCCAGTTCCGTGAAAAGGCAGCATTGTGCAGTAAAGGGTTAAGAAAACAGAAAACTTGGCTGCTAACGCAAACATACCTAAGTTCATCTGCCAGCTGGAAAATCCTCTCAAAAGCTCTAGGGGCAATACCAGGGAACTTCTGATCTTTATCCCCAATCATGGTAAAGGTTTTACCAGAACCAGTCTGGCCATAGGCAAAAATACAAACATTGTACCCATCTACTGCTGACTGGATCAAGTTCTGCAATAGAATATGGTAAATGAAGTCAATCTTGATTATTTCGAAACAAGAACCTGAAGATGAAATACATTTTTTAGTGTGGAATGTGAATAATAAAAATAGATGCAGACTTTTTTTTTTTACACATGCCTCAAACATAAAATTATCCAGAAATTAACAGATCAGTTGTATTGTTATGTTTATTCTATGATTTTTAATCTATAAACCACACAATTCAGACTTTTAATGACCTTGAGGAAACAAGCTTTTGAAGACATTGTGGGAAAAGGAGAAAATGCTGGTACCACTTGAGCTATGCGGGCTGGTCAGCAGGTGCCAACATGTAATGCTGAACAACATAAAATGACAAAAATATGCTTCTAGAAAGAAGCATCAAACTTGTCCTGAATACAAATATCACTTACATTGGTATCTTCAAAGATTCTCTCTTGTGTGGAATCCTCCATAAACACTTGATCATACTGAAACTCCTTCAGGCCTCGACTTGTGTCCACAGATATACTATACTCATCTGCTGATCTGCACACAGACTTGTTTCCCTGGTAACATAAATACATTTTAGCTTGAAAATGTTTTCTTTTGGTATGATACATGTTGTTCTTTTTCTAATTTAAGATTTTCAACCAATCATGTGTGTGCACACACACACTTGCCTACCTGGTATTATAATGGTGTATTAGTAAAAAAGTTTTTGATAGGCAGTCCACTGTCCTAAGCAAGCACCTTGGGGATACTCAAAATGTAGTTGCCTAGGACAGGTGCTTGCTTAGTACAGATATATTTCAACGTAGTTGCTTTTCCTGGGAATTTAATATGTGTTTGCTTTATACATGCTGCTTTTGTAATAGAGGTGGCCACCAAGACAGGTTTTTCTGTTTTACATTCATCCCCTTATTTCCATTTCAAATCATTATCGGTAAGTCAATGTATAATTTATGCACACAAACATATTTCAATTTGCAAAGGATTATTGTATTATTAGTATATAAATTTGTCCATCAATTTACAATCATTTCTTGTCCGTTTTGAAATTTCAAATATGTCAGTCATTGAATAATTCATGCATACAGCCTTGTTCCATGATATATACATATATTAGCAAAAAAAAGTTTTTCTCTTAATGTTACAATTGCTTAGGTCATCTGGCAGTGATTAGATGTTGCAACCTTTTGAAAATTGAACACTTTGATGTTCTACAACTCATTATTTCCCGCAGATAACTTTTTTCATCTTCTTGAAAAAAAAAACACCACTTTTGAAAACACTGTGTCAAAGCAAATTGCTTGTAATGTGCACATTCTCCTTTTGCTACAATATTTTTACATTGATTCATACTTTAAACCTTAACTCATGTGACAATCTGTCATTTTACAAAGATGATTTCAAAGTGATCAGCAGTACAGTTTTGTACAAATGTAAACACTTACTCTGCCCATTTCAGTTTTACTGAGAGGTCTGGATCTACAATAAACTCTGATCTTGCCTTTCATGTCTTCCACCATGTTGTAGTACTTCTTACGCAATACCTATAAGATAGAAAACCAGTACACTTGCAGGGTTTTCCCTTGACCTTCCCGCATGGGTGTCATTTGACCCCCTTCAACTAAATAAGAAAGGCAAACACTGGAATTTTAGGTTTTATATCAGATACTTGGGGAACAAAAATCATAGAAACACGGAGATAGGGAAAACTTTATGGGCCATTCTGAAAATTTATCATTATTCCTTAACGTGTCAATGTATCAAACACTTCACTAACAATTCAGAACATGTAATTGTAGCTCTTTGTGACTGTATAACAATTCTGGTTTTACCCCGCACCGGGTAGCTCAGTGGTTAGCGTATCTGACTGGTGGTTGCCAATTTGAAATTTGTGAAAAAGCCAGGAAACACATGGGTGCGTCACTGACCGCCACGATATGACCTGAGCTGTTAAAATAGCATTTAAACTCCAATAAAAACCAAACCAATTTACCCATTTACCAAACAAAAATAAGCTTAACTGACTCTGAGGTATAAAGGTTTTGAAAACATTGTGGAAAAGGAGAAAATGCATTTTCTCCTTTCCCACAAAGTTTTCTACCCTTTAAAAGACATTGCTCAGAATTTGAGCTAATTTCAATTTATCATCTGCAAATTTTTTCAAATGGGACAAGTATAAAAGATTATTAGCTATAAAGTTAAGCAGATTAGCAAGGCTCTACAAGTATGACCTTAAAATGTAAATGTACAATTTTCTATTTACCCTTTCACTCTCAAAGTTTTTGGTCAAGACAACATTTTCTTCAGTCAGCCTCTTGTTATCTTTCTCCAACTCTTTCACCTTCCCAGCAGCCTCAACTCCTTCTTTTGCAGCAAGACTCAATGTTTTAAGCTCTGCAGAAACTTTATTCAGGTTTTTGGTTTTCTCTTCAAGTTCCTTGTAAAAATAGAAAAGCAGGCACAATGTCAACAAACAATAAAATTGTAAGTTTCTTTGTAGCTTTACACAATATAATACATTATTACAACAAAAAAATTCTTAGATAAACAACCACCTTTAGGGACTAACAAAAAGTTTCTGTTGTCCATTCACCTCAGTTTCTCTTTTTAACCCTTTACCAAACAAAGAAATCTTAAATTTGGACTGGCCAACATTGAAAGCATGTGCAAACAACAAATTCTATGTTTCTAAAATGATGAATTTTGTCTTTGATAGGGTGGAAAACATTGTGAGAAAAGGAGAAAATGTTGATTACCAGCAATCGTCTTCTCTTTCAGGATCATTAAAAGTCGGGATTGTGTGGTGAAGGATTAAAAGCTGATCATTTGATTAACTCTTTACCACATAATCCCAAGGAGGGCTTTAAAAGCATTGTGTCCTATGATGTTTTCTATGCTATCAAAAAGAAATTTTGTCATTTGAGCATCCCCTTATTTGTGTCTGCAAATGCTTTGAATATGGACAAGTCTAAAATTTTATCATTTGGTAAAGAGTTAAGTCATTTGACGACAAAAACTAAAGAGTCAATAAAGCTCTCATTGTAACCTCCAGAGCATGTCCATCTGGCACAGTATTTGAGTTGTAGTTGAGTTAGATTTTGGAATATTTGAGGCCGTTACACTTTTCGATACTAGAACACATTCATCCAACAGTAATTTATCCTTTATAATTTATAGCAAGATCAACAGGACTTGCAAAGATGATCCAACAGGGCACTGTACAAGGAGAGAGAAGGACAGGCAGACAGAAAAAGAGACTGGAAGACAACAATATGGAATGGACAGGTTTGAAGTTGGCTGAAATCCCTCAAAAGGCTGAATATAGAGAAGAATGGAGGAAAGTGGCTGCCCGATCATCCTTGGTGCCCCAATGGTCATCTAGACTAGGGCATAAGTGAAGTGAAGTGAAGAATTTATCCTTAGATGTAATTCATTTCCTTTGCAAAGAAACTGGTACACAGATTATTTTGATTAATAAGAGAATGACAAAAAATATTGTCACAGCAATACTGACAATACTGTATGTACATTTTGTGTTACATTTTGAATTGATACCTCAATTACTTTTTGCTCTACTATAGACTGATTTCAAGCATTTTCTCTTTTTCCCATAATGTTTTCCACCCCATCAAGGACACATAATCCCTAATTTTAATGACTCTGAAGGAGCTGGCTTTTGAAAACATTGTGGGAAAAGGAGAAAATGCTGGTAACCACCATTTTCTCCTTTTCCCATTATGTTTTCTACCCTGTCATAGAACTTCGAACATTTGTATCACTTTCCAATTTGTCATCTGCAGAAGCTTTGAATTTGAAAGAGTCTACAATTTGTTGTTTGGTAAATAGTTAATTTTTACCTTTTTGAGAGTCTGATTCTCCTCATCCGCTGCTTTCAAACCTGCCAGAAGTTTTTCAGATTTGTTTTTCTCTGATTCCAATTTTCTATCCAGCTCTTTTAGAATCTTCTCCTGTTTAGTTTTTCCCATTCTCTGTATACATGAGACAATACAATTGTATCAGATATTATATACATTATATACATGTAAAGTTGAAAGGAACACATACATGTCATTATAAGTTGTTTGGCTAAGTTTACATTGTCTCTTATGCAAGTCCCTTTTTTACACCTTTGCAGCAGAGAGCTTATCCAAACTTAGCAAATCATCCATTTATCAGAATGTTTCCAAGTTGCCTCTTTATCTATCTCCACAATGCTTTTCATTTGTGTCATTGCTCAAGATACCATCCATTTGCAGGAACAATACCCTCTCACCCCCCAAAAAAGACTAAAAAAAGACCATCTTATGTGGTTATGGGTGAGTGGAGGTCTGTGAAAAAGGCATTATTTACATCAGCAGCAGTATCCTTTCCACCTCCGACAGCAGCTCCCCCTAGACGGACTTCCTTCTCCAGCTGTTTGATCTGTGCCTCTTTGTCCTTCAGCTCACGTCTTAACATGTGGACTTGTGCATCACTTCCCTTCCCACCTCCTCCAACAGGCTGTAATCAATGGAAATAGTGCTTTAATCCCATACCAACCAGTCCCGTCTTAATGACCCAAGGAAAAAAGGCTTTTGAAAACATTGTGGGAAAAGGAGAAAATGCCAGCATTTTCTTCTTTTCCCACAATGTTTTCTATCCTATCACAGACAAACCTCACTATCTGAGAAACTCTAAATTTGTCATCTGCAAACACTTTCAATTTGGACTAGTCTGAAATTTTGTTGTTAAGTAAACAATGTAAATAGTGATCTACATAAACAATTTAAACAGGGTTTCAATAAGCAATTTAAACAGTGATAGTTTGACTTTATTTTTATCTCCTGCTTGATACATACATACATAATTTCAAAAACAAGTAATCTGTCAAAAAGTATGGTAAGAATATTGTAAATCAAAAATGCTTAACCTGAAAATATGTTATGACACAAGCTGTGAAGTGTAAAGTCAAGAATAGATCTTGGTGAGTATTTCTCTGTATTGATTCATAGAATGATTTCTTTTGAAGAATTCATACAGGTAGTCCAATGTCCTAACCATTCCTTGTCAGAACTTAAAAACCAATCTATACTTACAACAGGCACAACTCCAACACCCTGTAATAAAATAGAATATTGTAACACATTTAAACAATTACTTCTTTTTTTTAATGCGACATTATTCGGTCGTATAATGTCATATTGTCCAGTCCCACTCCAGAAAAAGGTATATGGACCAGGTGTGTGAATTGTTTTACAATATCTAATTTTTTTCACATACACTAGACTACACAATTATGTCATCATCACAAAAGCATGTTAACCCTTTAAGGTTTACTACACAATTCCAAATTTTAATGATCCTGAGGAATAAGCCTTTTGAAAACATTTTGGGAAATGGAGTAAATGCCAGTAACCATCTTTTTCTCCTTTTCCCAAAATGTTTTCTATTTTTGAGTCACAATCATTTTGTTGTCTGCAAAAGCTTTTAATTTGGGCAAGTCTAATTATTTTTTTGTTTGGTATCCATGTTAGATGTGGACCATCATTGTGAAGGACAAGTTTCCTACCCTGTTAAAGAGCCTCAGTTCATTTGTACCACTTTTGGTTTTGTTGCCTGCAGAAGCTCTCAATTTTTAAGAGTCTAAAATTTGTAGTTTGGGAAAGTGACTTTTTACATCTAAAGAGGGGGATTTGCAATTCATTTGAAAATTAATTTCTTTCTGGAAATTCTAAATCAAAAAACAAGTTAAGTATTAGAACTGTTTGATTGAAAAAAAAAATTACTGTCCTTAAATTCTTAACCAGCCGACAAAATTTCTGTTCCAACTTGAAAGCATTTGCAGATAATAAATTAAAGATGGCCCAAATGACAAAATTTGTCCTCGAAAGGTTAGAAAACATTGTGGGAAAGGGAGAAAATGCTGGTTACGAGCATTTTCTCCTTTTCCTACAATGTTTTCAAAAGCTTTCTTTGTCAGAGTTGTTAAAGGTTGGCATTGTGCGGTAAAGGATTAAACTATAATCTAAAGTTCCATACCACTCCCTTGCCAACTTGAGCCTCAAGTTCCTTAACTCTCTTAACAAGAACAGCAATCCTCTGTTTGTCCTCTGATGTAGCTTTTTGCTGTTTTTCTTCCATGTGACGAGACACTCTCTTTGACTCCTTCTCTTTGTCCTGTCTCATTGTCTTCAGTTTGGACTGCACAGTAGATAAATACACTTCTTGTTCTGCATTAACAAACTTCTCTTGATTGATCTCATTTATACACTTCAATGCTGAGCTTTACGGTTTGCAAAGGCATTTGAGCCATGATCTGTGAAAAGGGGGCTTAATGCATCTGCAAAAAGTATCGACCCAGGTCAGCCTGCGCAGGCTGACCTGGCGCGAAACTTTTTGCTGTTGGTCAATTTTCTATATCAAAGGACCAGTTTACCTAAAGGTTCAGTAGGTTATTAGACAAAATGGATTTTAAGGGTCCATGATCTTGCAATGACTTGCTTTGTATCATGCATAGCAGAGGTGCATTAAGCCCCTTCTTGCAAGAGCATGACTCATTTCAGTTAAGCCAATAAGGTAACAAGTCATAAATCTCCAGATGGTTGCTGAATACCATTTCAGAATTTGTAATAACAGACATTTCATGTATTGTTTCAATATCAATTTCAAAGCCTATCTCACTTGCTAAGATTTTCCGTCTCAAGCAATCAAATAAACCGTTAGTCTTAAAATTCAGAATTAGAGTCAAATTCAGAATGGTTGTTGAATATGGGTCAAATCTTAACCAGATCATTCTCCAAGCAGTCTGATATTGATTTACAGTGTCTTATGTAAGCCATACTCTGGCAAAAGGGGGCTTAATGCATCACCATGATGCATGATACCTATCAAGCCATCACATAAATACGAATCCATTATAGCTTTTTATTTTAACCCTTCCCCAAATGATAAATTTTAGACTGGTCCAAACTGAAAGAGATTGCAGACGACAATTTTAAATTTGATGAAAATGACAGAAAGTTCTCCAAAAGGGTAGAAAACACTGTGAGAAAAGGAGAAATTGCTCATTACGAGCAATTTCTCTTTTTCCCACAGTGTTTTCAAAAGACTTGTACTGCAGACATGTGAAAACCAGGGCTTGTTTGGGAAAGGGTTAATAACCAACTTAATAATGAGGTAGACTGGTCCTTAGAAACACAGAAAATTGACCAACAGCGAAAAGTTTCGGCCCAGGTCAGCCTGCGTGGACGGCATAGGCTGACCTGGGTGAATACTTTTCGCAGTTGCATTAAGCCCCCTTTCCACAGAGCATGGCTCACTGTGCAGTCTGATCTTTATGTACACCACTGGATAAACGAGCTATTTCTCCTTTTTTCTACTATGTTTTCTGCCCTTCTAAAGACAGATTTCATCAGCTGGGGCCTAAGCTGCATTTAACTCTTTACCACACAATCCCGACTTTTAACAACCCTGAGGAAGGAACCTTTGGAAAACAATGTGGGAAAAGGAGAAAATGCTGGTAACCAGCATTTTCTCCTTTTCCAACAATGTTTTCTACCATATCAAAGGCAAAGTTCCTTGTTTGAATCACATTTAAATTACCATCTCCAAGTGCTCTCAACTTGGACTGGTCTGGATGAGGCTAGAATTTTGTCTGTTGGTAAAGAGTTAAGGACCTCAACTTGTGCGTGGCGAGGCCAGATGCTTAAAGGTAAACTCTGTCATAAATTACTTACCTCAAGCTCCCTGTTAGAAGATCTCTGGGTCTCTAAGTTCTTGCTAGATACCTCTAGTTGAGCTGTGAGATCTGCAATCTGAGCTGTTAGTGCTGCAGTAGATGTTTTATTGCTGGATGTATCTTCCTTCTCTTTTTTCTAGATATTTGAAAAGAAGAAGAAACACTGCATTTTATCAGAATTAATCCTTTACCTCACAATCCTGTTAGGGAAAACATTGTGGGAAAAGGAGAAAATGCTGGTTACCAGCATTTTCTCCTTTTCCAATAATGTTTTCTACCCTTCCAAAAACAAATTTCAATTTTCCAGTCATATTTATTTTGTTGTCTGCAAGTGCTTTGAATTTGGACAAGTCCATTTTTTTTTGTGTGTGGTAAAGAGTTGAATAAAGTTATAAAAGGAAGAGTAACTGTGGCAAAAATATTTTAAAGGTTACCTGCGCTATTGGCATCGGTTCCCTTTTTTGATAGTTAACAACTAGCCAACTGGAATAGAATAGCTTTCATAGTGAGAGAGATATCAGAAAATGTCAAAGTTTATGATAAAAGGGCTATGACAATACTTCAACATTTTCCCTGAAAAAAAGCACAGCTAAAAATGAGGGAAAAGAGGACCTGCTTGTTTAGAGCAAATGCTCCTTTCTCTATTATGTGTTTCCAATAATTCCAAACAGGGTATGTTATATTCTCCTTTTACCAGCATTTTCTCCTTTCGTCATTCAAAAGCATATTTGCTCGGGTTCAAACAAATACAGGATTGATTGCTAAAGAGTAACATCAACCATTGTATTTGTTATCTGATAAAAATGACTTTTGAAAGCACATGCTCTTTTCTCTGTATTTATTAAGTTCCTCCCATAATTCTGAAAGAAGGGCATTTTAAATTCTCTTTCAAATATTTATCAATTACTTGACTTGTTCTAGCATTTGGTGGTCTATAATAAATAAGCTATGCTCTGTGAAATGGGGGCTTAACATTAATCATCTGCAAAACGTATTGACTCTGGCTAGCCTGCTCAGTCCGCACAAACTGACTTGGGCCAAAACTTTTACTATTGGTCAATTTTATGCATGTCAGAAGAGCAGTCTATCTCATGATTCAGTAGGCTGTAAGACAACATAGATCTTATGGATCCATGAATTATGTAATGGTTTGCATGGCACAGTGCACCACAGAGATGCATAAAGCCCCCTCTTGCCAAAGTATAGCTCAAATCTATGGTGATGGTTAATCTATCATAATGTCACACACAATTCTATACTACAGTACAAAACACTGAAAGCTTACTAGTTTATCCTGAAGCTCCTTAATTTCTTTAGCTGTGTTGGGAGGAAGCTTGGATAATCTCTCCGCCTCCAGCTCTTCATTCCTTGTCTTCATGGATGTCAATTCCTAATGAATATAGTATTGTAATCCAATTATGATACCACAAGTTCTATTCACATTTATCTAGGGACAGTAATAAGTCACAGGTTTACTGGTTGCTCGAATATCTGTTACTTATTTTAAAATTTGGTAATCCAGATGAAAAAATGCTGCTAGCTGCTCTGCCTGATCAGAAAACAATGACAGAATAACTCTTAACCAAACTGAATGCATATCTCATCATGTATACACAAACTGTCCACTGTCAAGTGATTGACAGTTAACACTTTACCACACAATCCCGAGTTTTAATGACCCCAAGGAAGAGACCTTTTGAAAACATTGTGGGAAAAGGGGAAAATACCGGTAATTAGCATTTTCTACTTTTCCCACAATGATTTCTAACCTTCCCACAGCAAGTTTCAATTTTTGAGTCACACTTTTTATGTTGTCTGCAAATGCTTTCAATTTGGATGAGTCTAGAATTTTGTCGTTTGGTAAAGAGTTAATTGGCCTTTTTCACACCTAAACCAATTTCTCATTTTCTAAACATGTTTTCACCAGTATTCTCTATTTGTAAGTTTATAGTATTTTCTTTTCGTTTAAATCAAAGTTTGTTCCATGAGAAAAGAATTTAATTTTGTCCTCAATGAGAAATATATAACAAACCTCATTCTTCAAGGTCAGCTGACTCTCTAGAGAAGATGTTGCAGCCTGCACTCTAGCATCCAGGCCTTTTCTCTCTGTTTCTGTTTCTTCTTTCAGAATCTCCATTTGTTTACGCAGAGTCTCAAGTTCATCCCTAGTGTTGACATGTGAGACTTTCTCCTGCATCAGCTCCGACTCAAAACCATCACACTTCTTCTGTACTTCACCCAGCTTTTCTGTAAGGTCCTGTTGGATCAGTTGAATGTTATTGTATTGTGACAGTTCACCATTAAATATATGTTATCTAGATCATCTGGTAATCAGTGTTTTCTTCTTTTCCCACTACAATTTCTACCAATTCGCAGACAAATCTCATTCTTGAGGCCCCTTTTAACCCTTTACCACACAATCCCAAGTTTTAACGACTCTCAATAAGAAGCATATGAAAACATTATGGAAAAAGAAGAAATTGCTGATAATCAGCATTTTCTCCTTTTTCCATAATTTTTTCTGTTCTATCAAAGACAGAAATCATTATTTAACTCTTTACCAAACGAAAAAATATTAGGCCAGTCCAAATTCAAAGCATTTGCAGACGACAGTTTAAATCTGGCTCAAAAATTGAAATTTATTTTGGATATGGTAGAAAACATTGTGTGAAAAGGAGAAAATGCTGGTTACTAGCATTTTCTCCTTTTCCCACAAAGTTTTCAAAAGGCTTCTTTCTCAAAGTCGTTAAAAGTCGGGATTGTGTGGTACAGGATTAAGCTAAATTTATTTTGTCGTCTGCAAATGCTTTCTAATGAGACTAGTCCAAAGTTTTGTTCTTTGGTAATGAGTTCATGTTTCATTGGCAACTGCATTTAATATAGTCAAGTCTGAAGTCCTATCATTTGGTAAGGAGATAACATAACTAAGTGTCCATGGCTTCCTCTATTTTGTAGGGGACCAGCTGTATGACAACATAAAAATACATACTGCACTGCTCTCCACCCCAGCCAGTAATGCTGCATCTGCTTCAACTTGTTTCTTCAGCTCCTCCACCATCTTTTCTAGTTCCTATTGTAAAGCAAAGGTGTATAATTAGAATCAATTATATAATGTGCACACAACTTCATGGATGACCAAACAGTTTCTTCTTTCACTAAAGTCTTTACCAAATGACAAAATACCAGATCAGTCCAAATCAAAAGCATTTGCAGACAACAAATTAAATGTGACTCAAAAACTGAAATTTCTCTTTGGAAGTGTAGAAAACATTGTGGAAAAAGGAGAAAAGGCTGGTTAACAACACTTTCACTGTTTCCCACAATGTTTTCGAAAGCCTTCCTTGGGATTATGTGTAAGCAGTTATCATATGATCACCCTCATACAGCTTTTAACCCTTTTCGAAAGCCTTCTTCCTCAGGGTCAATAAAACACAGGATTATGTGGTAAAGGATTAACCCTGTACCAAATGACAAAATTTTAGACCAGTCCAAAATGAAAGCATTTGCAGACAACAAAATAAATGTGACAGAAAAATTGAAATTTGTCTTGGAAAGAGTAGAAAACATTGTGGGAAAAGGAGAAAATGCTGGTTACCAGCATTTTCTCCTTTTCCCACAATGTTTTCAAAAGGCTTCTTTTTCAGGGTCGTTAAAAGTCGGGATTGTGTGGTAAAGGATTAAAAAGAAACGATCGGCATTTCTTCCTGATTTGCTAGCAATTTGATCGCTCATAGTTGAAAAGCTATATATTAACAAATGTAAAACTTATCTGTTAAGGTAACAAAAACCAATTTTCTTTTATCAGAAATATCAAAGTAAATTTTCCCTACTGAATTTATTTTGAAATAAAACAATATTTACAGAAGCATATGTGATGTTACAGTACACACAATTTTGACCACTAAATATTTCAGTAAAATAAAATAAATAGTAACAAAATGCATGCAGATTTGATTTGATATTTCTCTTTATTTCATTCAAACGATTAATAACAGTTGAAATAATAACATACTTAAGTCTTGCTCATTTGGTACAAGCTGGATGTGTCGTTTACCAATGAAATTGAAAGAAAATAAAATTTATGAGCCATGCTCTATGACAAGGGGGCATAATGCACCTGCCAAATATATTGACCCAGGTCAGCCTGTGCAGTTTGTGAAGGCTGACCTGGGACAAAACTTTTTGCTATTGATCAATTTTCTGCATGTCAAAGGACCAATCTGCTTCATGATTCAATCAGTTGCTAGACAAAATGGTTTCATGGACACCTAAATATGTGATGTCTTGCTAGGTACAATGCATTACGACGATCATTAGGCCCCATTTTGCCAGAGCATGCCTCAAATAAAAAAAACTCAAATACTTACATCTGCTTTTTCCTTATATTGATTCTTATCCTTAAGGAGTGTCTCATTTTCAGATTCAAGGTCAATCACCTTTCCATCTGCAGCTTGTAAAGCCTTTTCCAGGTTATTGATCTCGATCTCATCTGAAATCCAGTATGAACAAACAAATTTATCCCACTGACATTTATTTGAACATTTGCATCATGCTTAACTTGTGAACATAGGTGCAAATGGAGATTTTGCACAAGCTGGACAATTTCCAAAAGCAAGTATTTGGTCACAAATGAATCAAAGTCTGATGTATAAAAACTGAGGTAGTGAATTAAAACAATTGTTCATCACTGAAAATGTCTGTATTTTTGTTCTGCCTTTTCTTTTTTTTTTTATTAATAGATTTAGTAAAGATTTACTTAATGATAAATATCTAAATCAAAAATTTTCAAAGGGTAGTCAAGTGAGAATAGAGAATGTTTAACTCTTTACCAAAGAACAAAATTTTAGTCTCGTCCAAACTGAAAGCATTTGCAGACAACAAATAAAAACTATCTGAAATGATGAAATTTGTCTGTAAAAGACAAATTTTGGGAAAAGAAGAAAACGCGGGCGACCAGCATTTTCTCCTTTTCTCACAGTTTTCAAATGCCGTCTCTTTTAGGGCCATTAAAATTCGGGATTGTGTGGTAAAGGGTAAATGTAGGCGGTCTACCATGCTAGTCTGCCCACATAATATATAACAAATTATACGGGAAAAAGCAAGCAAAGTCCAATAGTTCATTTGGTAATATACAGGCTCTGTTTGTACAGGGTGAGATTTTGAATCACAGCTAGGCCAAACTTTTTTAGAGAATTCATGGTAATTATTAAAACTGGATTCCTTTCTCTCTCTTACTGCTTGAAGATGTTTATGAAGGAAAGCAGCCAGTGCCTTAGAAAGAGTGTTTTGCAAAGTGCTGGTCAAGGAAAACCCAGGGAGGAATAGATAAATGAACTGGCCAAAAGTTAATGTGGCTTGAATAATGGGGTTTGTCTTTGAAAACAAAGACAAGATTGCTACCAGTACTTTCTTCATTTCCCAAAAAATTCCCAAGGGTGATAAAAACACAGGATAATTTGATAACTTTTAATGTCAGAAAGGTGAGTCAAACTTTACACTTACTTTTGGTGTCAGCTGATTTATCCTTCTCCATGGCTTTGGATGCATCCCCAGTTTTAATGAGCTGTAGTGCAGAAAAGTGCAGATGTTTCTCCTTGTATTCTCGCTTGGCTATTTCCCAATCTGCATGCAGCTTTTCTGCTTCCTTGTCACTGTATTATACAACATATGGTACTGTATGTATTGCCAAAAACAGTAATACCTTGATCATTTAAATAGGAATATAATTAAAAGATTGGTCTAAAACAACTACAAGCATAGGAAAACATGGCATGACTCTGATAAATGAAGTATGACCAAAGAATTGAGCTATGCACTGATATTGGTCAATTTTCTGCATGTCTAAGGACCGTTCTACCTCATGATTAAACCTCATTATCTGTTGTAAGACAAAATGGATTTTATGAATCCATAATTATGTGATTACTTGCTTGGTAGAATGCATCATGGAGATGATTATTGATAACTTTCTGAAACTTTCAATATGCACGTATGGGTACATTAACCCTTAAGCTGCTAATCGGAACTCACTGACCTTTTGCGGACAGTTTGGATAAAAAATCAGACTGCACAAAACGTGCAGTCTGATCTTTGATCTACACTGTCCGATATGGCATTGTCTTTCTGATAAAATCAACTTGAAACCGCAATGTTAGGGCTTTTAGTATTGAGTAGAAATTTGCATTTCGTTTATTCAGCAGCTTAAGTGTTAAAAACTTAATGCATAACAAAAGGTTACACTTTCAGGAAAGGTATTTTCAAAGTGCAAAACACACATAATCAAACAACTACTTTTTGAATAATCTAGATTTCTAACTACAGATAACATAAGGATCATTTCCACTGCAAGACAAAAATAAAATATTAAACTAGAGCACACTTTCCTGCAATGCTTAACCTTTCACAAAAATGGCAAAAATGAAGACCTGTCCACACTGAAAGTATTTGCAGAAGACAAGTGTATATCATATGGTGGATTTTTCATTGAAAAGGTAGAAAACTAATGGGAAAAGGGAATCAATCAATATTTTCACTTTTCCAACAATGTTTTAAAACTCCTTCTCTTACAGGGTCATTAAAACACAAAATTTGATGAAGGGTTAAGATTTAAGTAAAGTATGTAATCTTGCATACTGCTAATTAGTAACAAACATCACGAATATATAGCAAACTTTCAACTTTCACCTTTCCAATAATGTTTTAAAACTCCTTCTCTTACAGGGTCATTAAAACACAAAATTTGATGAAGGGTTAAGATTTAACCCTTTCCCAAACAAGCCCTGGTTTTCACGTGTCTGCAGTACAAGTCTTTTGAAAACACTGTGGGAAAAGGAGAAATTGCTCATAACGAGCAATTTCTCCTTTTCCCACAGTGTTTTCTACCCTTTTTGATAACCTTCTGCCATTTTCATCAAATTTAAAATTGTCGTCTGCAAACTCTTTCAATTTGGACCAGTCCAAAATTTGTTGTTTGGGAAAGGGTTAAGTAAAGTATGTAATCTTGCATACTGCTAATTAGTAACAAACATCACAAATATATAGCAAACTTTCAACTGTTATAGAGCATCACCGATATCTGTTCTGTTGTACATGAAGCTATTCCATCAATTTGGAGCTAACATGATATTGTAGCATCGTAGACAGACAGCTATATGCAAACAGTTTCTCTATTTGCCACAATGACTTTTGATTCAATAACTTTCATCAGACTTCAGGCAAAATGTAAGCAAATACGCTACAATTTAGTAAGCCTTTAGTGCTTATTAGTACCTAAAAACACAGTAAATTAAAAAAATCAGCAAAGTCAGGAAGCAATCAAACCACAACATGTAACCAATACCCCTTATATATCTTCAAAGTCACTGATTCCTCCAAGGTCATTTTTCTGTAGTTGAGTATAAGTTTTAGATAATATTCAATATTTCATCAAATCTCTGATAATGGCATACATTCTGAGCAATAATAATTTTCTTTAGTACATCAACATCTGCAGATAAATTTTTTCCTCTTGCATCAGAAAACTAGAGGCCCTTGAGGGCCTGAACTGCTCAATTGGCATTGATTTTTGCTCTTTTTTTTTTTTTCTAGCATATGTTATGAATTCATGATGCAAAAAGGAAAAAAAAAAACACAAAAAAAATGGGGGGGGGAGGGGGGGGGGGGGTTGTTGCTGCAACTGGACTTGAACCCACTAAGACAGTGCAAGTAGTCATGGTGGAGTAAACAAATAGTGAAAATGAAATGAAGCACAATTTCTTAAAACCAATTGTTTAGAATCCAGCCAAATCTGATAGGGTTTTAGTACTCGTTGTTTCAAACAATCCTTGCAAGTTTCAAAGAAATGTGACTAATAATGTGGATTCTGTTGAGTAAACAATACTAAGTCATCAACCGGCTGCTTTTCCTAAATTAATTGCCAGATTTTCTTCATTCTTAATAGAGTTCAATTCCTTGATGATACAAATAATCTTTGAAAGTTTCAAAAGAACTGAATCATAAAATGCAACTTAATTGCATAAACAAGAAATGTAAATTTTCAACCTTAAATGGCTCCTTTTCCAATACTGATTGCCATTTTCTTTTGTTTTTCAAAAGCAATTGGGTTCAAGCTATTGACAATATAAAGCAACAAAGCAAGTTTCGTGAAAATTCAACCACAAATGCCAATGTTATCGCATAAAAAGGAATTGTAGATTTTCAAATTTAATTGGCTACTTTTCCTATACTGATTTTCATATTTTTTTCAAAATCAATAGGGTTCAAGCTATTGATGAGATCAACAAACTGCAAGTTTCATGAAAATCTGATAAAAAATGCAGACTTTATCGCATAAAGAAAGAAATTGAAATTTTGAACTTTAAATGGCCACTTTTTTCACACTGATAGTCAGATTTTTTTTAAAATCAATAGGGTTCAAGCTATTGATAAGATAAACAAACTGTGCAAGTTTCATGAAAATCTGATAAAAAATGCAGACTTTATCGCATAAAGAAAGAAATTGAAATTTTGAACTTTAAATGGCCACTTTTTTCACACTGATAGTCAGATTTTTTTTAAAATCAATAGGGTTCAAGCTATTGATAAGATAAACAAACTGTGCAAGTTTCATGAAAATCCTACAACAAATGCAGACTTTACCGCATAAACAAGAAATTAAAATTTTGAACTTTAAATGGCTACTTTTCCCACACTGCTTGCCAGATTTTTTTCAAAATCAATACAGTTTAAACTATTGATAAGATAAAGAAGCTGTACAAGTTTCGAGAAAATCCAACCACAAATGTGGACTTTATTGTGTAAACAAGGATTTAAAATTCAGAACTTTAAATGGCTACTTTTCATACACTGATTGTCAGATTTTTTTCAAAATCAATAGGATTCAAGCTGTTGATAGGATAAACAAACTGTGCAAGTTTCACGAAAATCCAACCAAAAATGCAGACTTTATCACATAAACAAGGAAAGACTAACGGACAGATGGACAGACGATGGAAACCACGCCATGACATAAGCTCTGCTGGCTTACAGCCAGTAGAGCTAAAAATGTGTGGAAAGAAGAAATTGCTAATATCTAAAAATTTCCACTCTTGTATGTATCATTGTATTTAATCTTAACTCATGCTGATAAATTTTGTTTAAGGATATTTTTACAGTACACAGTACATGTAGACTGATGCAAATTTCAGTCAAAAGTTTGTAAGTTACACCTGTCTATGACTGAGCTACTAATGAGAAAACAGACCTTATAAAAAATCTACTGGTGATACTTTCAGTGAGCATAATTTACTTTTCCTTCATGAGCAGGTAGCATTTTCCCGACTACATCATTATTTCGAAGACCATTATGTGCACCAGGAAATGATAAAAATGTAAAAATAAACTTAAAGATATAAAGAGATATATTGAAGCTTTTGTTGAAGATACGTGGAGAAATAGCACCTGTATGTTCTTCTACAACAGCCCCAAGCTTTAAAATCTGTACTTTTATCATAACCAGAATAATATACCTGTGACCTTTTTCTGGTGGGTAACCATGCTCTGATTGAAACTTTTCTACCCACGCTTGGTATGCAGACTGTTTGCTATCCAGAGACTGTCTGAGTTGGGTTACTTCATTTTCTACATCATCCAAGCGCACTCTGACCTTTTGACTTGCATCAGGTACCTCTCCATGTATGTCATGGATCTATAATGTGTTTCAATGAAACATGAAAATAAATCTTTAAGGTAGTTTTCTTTGGCAGTAATATTCTTTCAAAAAATTAGCTAACAGTATTTAAAAGATTAACTATTCTTATACGGTAAAATAACCACCCCAGCAATGCAAGCAACCCGCTATTACGAACAATTTTGTCAGGACGGAATTTTTCGTTCTTAATGATCAATGGTCAAGAACCCAGAAATACAAGCACCCTGCTATTCCAAACTTACAACCACCATTTTCAGTACCAATGAGAAATTACCTATAGTTTTTAAACCTGTGAAATGACCTCTAATTTTCACAACTTCTTTATGACCAGCTAATTTTCATGCCTCTATAATCACGAACTGTGCGCAGTGCTTCATGTATGAATATTATTGGGTCCGATGGAATTGACAATCAGTTATCAGTCTTTTGTTTATCTATTGATGATTGTAACATGATCGTGTTAAGTGATCAAGGTGTTACCTTACATAATCAAATGACCAATGAATTGATAATAATTAATTTAGCTTTTATGCAGTAATCAGGCGTTTATCATACAATGCTGACCCGGGTGAAAAACATTTCGCCATCCTGGTAATTACACTTTGCTTTTTACATTCAGCTGTCGTACTTTGAGATGCTTGGGTTGATATCTTGTGATCGAGATGGGATAATTATTTTGTTTTTTGTTACACATTAAATCCATATTTGTATTGCAGAGAATATGCAAATTGTAACCAAGTGAATACTACAACTGTTCAATCAACAATTAGAAGGACTATCCAACTTCAAAATCTAGGTGGATGAAACCCAGAAATCAGACCACCCAACCATAAAGACCAAATTTCAAAAGTACCACGGATGGTCTTAGCAGAGGCGTTTTACTGTGCTGACAAACTGAAATGACTCAAAAAATGAAAAAAATGCTTAATAAGAGGAAAGTGTGGAAAAAATCAAGTATTTTCCCCTATTCTCAAAAATTTTTTTAATACTGTCTTCCTCTTGTTTATTCATTAGTTAAGTATCACTAACCAACATTGCCACTACTTCCAGCAACCTCACAGCTTTTTCTGCATCCTTCAGTTCATCCACCCTCATCTTACTTTTAGCATGAGACTTAAACATCTTCTTCATATCCTTCTGCATCTCCAAGTGTTCTGCCTTCAGTTTTTCTAACTCCTACATAAAAGTTTGTAAATGTCATTTGGTATGAGAACAAATGTCTCATTCAGTACAATATCCATGTTAACCCTTTACCACCCAGTCCCAACTTTTAATGACCTGGAGGAAGAAGAATTTTGAAAATACTGTGGGAATAGGAGAAAATGCTGGTAATCAGCATTTTCTTGTTTTCCCAAAACATTTTGTTTCCAATCAAAATCAACTTTCACAATTTGAGCCACATTTGAAGTCTACAATTTTGTAGTGTGCTAATGGTTTAAAGGTTAAAAACAAATGATCAACTGCTAAAATTAAGTCAACCACATGACCTGAAACCAGGTGATACAACCAGTGACATATTTACATGTATATCCAACAGTGTGAGAGTGTCTAAGAAAATGAAGTAAGTTTTACTTCCCTGAACTTTTTACCAAATAACAATACTTAAGGCTCTTCCATATTGCAAGCATTTGCAGACAACATTTCCAAACATTCCTAAAATAATTATTATGTCTTTGAAAGGGGACAAAACAATGTGGGAAAAGGAGATAGCAAAATGTTTTCAAAAAAACCTTTTTCTCTTGGAGGGGGGGTGTTAAAGGTTGGGATTGTTTGGTACAGGGTTAAGTAGCAGTAACCATGTATTCATGTCTTTTTTTCCAAATCTATTTAAACACTTTTTTTATAGTCCTTAACCCTTTCCCAAACAAGCCCTGGTTTTCACGTGTCTGCAGTACAAGTCTTTTGAAAAAACTGTGGGAAAAGGAGAAATTGCTCGTAACAAGCAATTTCTCCTTTTACCACAGTGTTTTCTACCCTTTTAGAGACCTTTCTGCCATTTTCATCAGATTTAAAATTGTCGTCTGCAAACTCTTTCAATTTGGACCAATCCAAAATTTGTTGTTTGGGAAAGGGTTAAACCTTGGCTAGAGGACCTATTACTAGCATAACTGGTCTGTATTATAACCTTACCAAATCTTCAGCCCATGACCTTAGCTTTTAACATTTTACCACACAATCCTGACTTTTAACAACTCCGAGAAAGAAGGCTTTTGAACACATTGTGAAAAAAGGAGAAAATGCTGGTGACCAGCAAGTCACCATCATTTTCTCCTTTACAATGTTTTCTACCCTTCCAAAGGCAATCTCATCATTTGTGCCATACATGTATTTAACTTGTCTTCTGCAAATGCTTTCAATTCGGACAAGTTTTTTTTCGTTTGGTAAAGGTTAGGGCATTTTACCAGCCTCATGGCCTCTAAGCCTGTTTCAATATTTGTGATTTCACACATTTATGTTACCCAACATTTGACTGTTTGAGGTATTTTACTATTTTACAATCATTAGCTCACAAGTATATTTCAAAGAAATTACAGCAATGTAAAACAATTCACCTCTGTCAACTTTTCAATCTGTTTGTTTTTCTCCTCCAAAGCCTCAGTGTTCTCCTTGGTATGTGTGATGGTGATTGTCTCTGTGATTGTCTACAGGTAATACAAGAAAGCAAAACATAGAAGAACTATTAACACATAAATATTATTTTCTGTTAACTCTTTACCACACAATCCCGACTTTTAATGACCCTGAGAAAGAAGCCTTTTGAAAACATTGTGGGAAAAGGAGAAAATGCTGGTAACCAGCATTTTCTCCTTTTCCCTCAATGTTTTCTGGTCTTCCCAAAAACTAATTTCAATTTTTGAGTTACATTTATTTTGTCATCTGCAAATGCTTTCAATGTGGACCAGTCTAGAATTTTGTTGTTTGGTAAAAAATTAATCATATAATCTTCCTTCATTACAGTGTAATATACCAATTACAAATTATCTAATACACATTTGATATTAGAATTGTGTGACATCATTAAGTTATAAAGCTTGCCAGAGGCTCGCTTAATAACATTTTTCTAGACTTGTTTAAAAAATATATATCTCAATTGCCAACTTATCTCAGATCCTATATGTCATTAAAAAACATTGAGGGAAAAGAAAAAGCACTATAAAGGTTAAATATTTCTCCTTTAACCCTTTCCCAAACTATCATGACTTTTAACCACCTTGAACAAGAAAGCTTTTAAAAAGGAGAAAATGCTAGTAACCATCATTTTCTCTTTAAATCACAATGTTTTCTACCCTTTCAGAGAAAAGCTCGACAATTTGAGCCACGTTTAAAGTGTCGTCTGCAACTGCTTGAAATTTTCACTTGTCTAAAATTTTGTTGCGTGGCAAAGAGTTTACTACTTTTTGTTTATGTGGTAATGGATTACCTTGTTTCACAATCAATTTTTATCTGAGTTTAAAACACTACTGGAACATGATATATATTTAGTGTGTTTGTGAATAAAATTAAAAAAAAAAAAAAAAAAAAAAAGGATTACAGAATGAATGGGTTCCTCACTTATAAACTGGTGGAATTTTTTAATTTGAAAAAATCTGTTGGGAACAGACATATTCACAAAATACACGTTTCATATTTTATTCCTAAAACCTATAAGATGCAAAGAACAAATCTCAATTTTAATCACCGAACCATGAAAACAGTCGCAATATACAACTCATCACCTTGACTCGTTCCCTCAGTATTGTACGCTCTTCCCTCAAGCTTTCATTCTCCGTCTCCAGATCTGCCACTTTGGAATCAAGTTGTGTGATGGTCTCATTCATTTCTGTAATTCTTTCAGCAGGATCTAAATGACAGAATTGTTAGCCTTTTACCACACAACAAAAATTTTAGACCCGTCCAAACTGAAAGCATTTGCAGACGACCAATTCATTGCTGCTCAAATGATTCGATTTTTCCCTGATAGGGTAGGAAATATTGTGGGAAAAGGAGAAAATGCTGGTTAGCAGCATTTTCTCCTTTTCCAACAATGATTTTAAAAGGTTCCTTCCTCAGGGTTGTTAAAAGTCGGCATTGTGTGTTAAAGGGTTAAATTATATCTTCAGACAACTTTTGACCTACCATCACACAGGTACATGATTTTCCATCTCTGTAGCAAACAACTTTTTGGACATGGTTGGAAAAGAAGCCACTGCTCATCATACGCAGTTACTCATTTTCCAACAGTGTTTCTATGTTTCAATTTTATCAACTTGTATCCTTTCTGATGAATCTAAAAATAGCTTGTATGGTAACTGGTAATTCTTTTACTCTAAATGAAATGTCCAGAAGAAAAATATCAAAAGAAAAGAGAAGAAAACATCATATATAAAAAAAAAGGGAGGAAACATTATGATCTTTCAAATAAATTAAGAATAAGGAAATTTTAGTGACGTCAAAATGTAGTGCTTAATTCCATATTGATTACATTACTTTCAGATTTTCCCTTTAAGCTTTCAATAAATTAGAAACAAAGTAAAACAAAGAAACAAAAAAAAACCAACAACAACAACATGTGGCATAACACGCTAACAAACCTCCAACAGTTTAGGACAAATTCAGATGTTTTTGCAAACAATACAGATTAATAAGATCAGACAGCCATCCTGATCTTTGATCAAAATCTTTCTGATATCTGTAAGATACTCCGGTCAAAAGAGTAAAGAAATTGTAGTAAAATACATCTGTTTCTGTTTTTTTATCTATTTCATTCATGTAGTTCTCTCAGGATTAATACAGATGATTTCATAAAAATGTACTCTTTTACCAAACAATCCCACCTTTGTAAAATCCTGAGGAAAAACACTTTTGGAAACAGCATTTGAGCAAAACTTGTCTTCAGATGTTTTCAATATAGTTGTGCCTTAAGTCTGGTATAGACTTAACACTTTATGACTCAATACCAACTGTTAACAACCCTAACACTTTACGACTCAATACCAACTTTTAACAACTCTGAGACAGCTTTGGGAAACATTGTAGGAAATGGAGAAAATGCTGGTAACTAGCATTTTCTCCTTTTCCCTTAATGTTTTCAAACCTTTCAGAAAACAGATACAATCATTTGGGCCATACTTAATCTGTCATCTGCAAAAACTTTTAATACTGACAAGTCAAACATTTTGTCGTGGTTAAAGGTTTAACTCTTTACCAAACGACAAAATTTCAGACCAGTCCAAATTGAAAGCTTTAGCAGGCGACAAAATAAATGTTTCTCAAAAATTGAAAATTGTTTTGGGAATAGTAGAAAACATTGTGGGAAAAGAAGAAAATGCTGGTTACCAGTATTTTCTCCTTTTCCCACAATGTTTTCAAAAGGCTTTTTCCTCAGGGTCGTTAAAAGTCTGGATTGTGTGGTAAAGGTTTAAACCAATCAGCAAGGATCCTCTGTATACCTTCTCCTTCAGAAGCTTGTCTCTGGGAAAGCCTTTCATACTGCTTGATCATCTTTTTCATGTCTCGCCTCAGTTCACGATTCTCTTGCTTCAAAGCTTCTAATTCCTGTTTGAGTAAAAATAAATGATTTATAAACATAAACTCAGTCTTATTGTAAATCTTAAATTTTTCAGTAGCTTACACAAAGTACCAAATTGTTACTTATCGATCCCAACCCCTCATCCCTATGTAATTCAGCTTACATGTATATTGTATACCATCTAAATGCTATGGAATATTAAGCCTTTACCACACAATCCCGACTTTCAACAACCCTGAGAAAGTGGCCTTTGGAAAACATTGTGGGAAAAGGAGAAAATGCTGGTAACCAGTATTTTCTCCTTTTTCCACAGTGTTTTCTGCCCTATCAATGACGATTTCCATCATTTAAGTAACATTTAAATTGTCGTCTGCAAATTCTTTCAATTTGGACAAGTCTACATTTTTGTCGTTTGGTAGGAGTTAACAGGAAAGACAACCTTTGCAACATGTAACTATGGCATAAAACGTTTTGATGCATTAACCCTTTAAAAAAAATCAAGAATTTCCACAACCCTTCCAGAAAAGGCTTATGAAAACAACATCAAAAAAAGGAGATGATGCTGGTAAACAGAATTTTGTCCTTATCCCGCAATGTTTTTTATCATTTCTCAAAAACAGAAATAATCTTTTGAGCTAAATTGTATTTGTTGTCTGCAAATGCTTTCAATTTGGACAAGTCTAATTTTGCCGTGTGGTAAAGGCCTAACTCTTTACCAAACAACAAAACTTTATTCTGGTTCAATTTGAAAGCATTTGCAGACGACAAACTAAAGATGGCTCAGATGGCAGAATTTGTCCTTGATTGAATGGAAAAAATTGTGGGAAAAGGAGAAAATGCTGGTTACCAGCATTTTCTCCTTTTCTCGCAATGTTTTCAAATGGCTTTTTTCCCAGCATCGTTGAAATCTGGGATTGCTTGGTAAAGGGTTAAATGTTAAAGTGTTTCTGTATGAGATTATGTCTAAAACAAATACATTTACAACTTGAAAATAACGTTCCTCAGTATCATTAGAAAGACTGTTGGAATTTCTCCTCAAGTACGAGTAATTTTTTACCTCTTCAGAAGCTCCTCCTCCTTCAATGGGTAGAGGGACTGGGGCAACACCTCCTCCCTCTAACAACCTCTTTTCCAAATCAGAGATGATGTCTTTCTGTAAATAGAAATAAATCATACACTTTAAATAGGAAAGTGAATAACACACAAGTTTGAGAAAATTCTGGAAAACATGGAGACAAAATTTAATAAAGCAACTGTATGAATTCAACCCTTTACCGAACAACAAATTTTAGACTCTTGCAAATAGGAACTACAGACGACAAATCTGAAAGTGGTACAAATAAAATAAAGATCTTTGACAGGCTAGGAAAAAGGGGTGGGAAAAGGAAATACTGTTAGTTAACTCTTTACCAAATGACAAAATTTTAGACTGGTCCAAATTGAAAGCATTTGCAGACGACAAATCAAATGTGGTTCAAAAATTGAAATTTGTTTAGAGAACATTAGAAAACATTGTGTGAAAAGGAGAAAATGCTGGTTACCAGCATTTTCTCCTTTTCCCACAATGTTTTCAAAAGGCTTCCCTCCCAGGGTTGTTAAATCTCGGGATTGTGTGGTAAAGGGTTAAAACATTCTCTCATTCTTGCACAATGTTTTCATTCTCATTTTTTTTTTCATTCAATGGACTCTTTCTCAGGGTGATTAAAATATGAGATTGTTTGGTAAACAATAAAGGGGTTCCATATCCTTCAATGAGTGGATGTACTAGAAGCCACATCTATTTATCCCATTAACTCCTTCTCTTTGTCCGAGATGAAATGCTTTTTTAATTCTTTACCACACAACGATATTTTAGAGTGGTCTAAATTGAAAGCATTTGCAGACAACAAATTGAATGCAGCTCAAATTATTGGATTTCTGAAAGATTAGAAAACATTGTATGAAAAGGAGAAAATGCTGGTTACGAGCATTTTCTTCTTTTACCCCTATGTTTTCAAAAGGCTCTTTCCACAGGGTCAGTGAAACTCAGGATTACGTGATAGATGGTTAAAATGATGTTTTCTATGGAGGAAAATGTTGAACACACTAAGCACACTTACTGAGGACATTTTTTATTGAAAAGCAATGTTACAAGAACAGAAATTGGTCATAATAAGCAGTTTCTTCACGTATCAAAATACGTGTACAAGGAAGATTGTTTTGTCTATAATTACTAAACCTATACTTTTCTTCATTTTCTCCTTTTCCCACAGTGTTGTGTACCCAATCAAAGACAAGTCCTTTATTTGAGCCATGTTGTCTGTAAATGTCTTCAGTATGGACAAGTGAAAATTTGACCCATAAAAAGTTAAGTTCATATAATGAGTAACATTTATGAGGCATTAAATACAATCATAATACTGTGTGTCATTCCCAACCCTTTACCACATAACAAGTTTAAACAACCCTGAGAAAGGAAAATGGTAACCAGCATTTTCTCCTTTCCGCGCAATGTTTTATACCATTTCCTAAACAATTCTCATAATTTGTGCCACATTTTAGTTGCCATTTCAGTTTGGTTGCACCTGAAATTTTGTCATATGGTATAAAGTTAACCCTTTCCCAAACAAGCCCTGGTTTTCACGTGTCTACAGTACAAGTCTTTTGAAAACACTGTGCGAAAAGGAGAAATTGCTCGTAATGAGCAATTTCTCCTTTTCCCACAGTGTTTTCTACCCTTTTTGAGACCTTTCTGCCATTTTCATCAAATTTAAAATTGTCGCCTGCAAACTCTTTCAATTTGGACCAGTCCAAAATTTGTCATTTGGGAAAGGGTTAAGAAGCACACTTTTAGTTGCACTATGTGAAACAATGTCCACTTTACTTGTTTGCACAACATTTAAGAAAAAATACTTTTACAAGGCTAAGACTGACCTGTTTTGCAATTTCCGCCTCCTTCTGCATGAGTTCATTTTGAAGTTTAGTTATATCGTGTTGAAGGTTAATGACTTCTGTTTTTGTTGTGGTGAGCTCAATCTGAATAACCTCTAGCTCTTTGACAATCACTGGATCTGGAACTTTAACCTGAAGAAACATATGAGCCATACTCTGTGAAAAGGGGACTTAATGCATCGGCTAAAAGTATCAACCCAGGTCAGCCTTTGCAGTCTGCGCAGGCTGACCTGAACTGAAACTTTTCACTACTGGTCAATTTTCTGTATGCCCAAGGACCAGTCTTGCTCATAATTCAGTCGGTTGCTAGATAGTGTGGACTTTATGGATCAATGACCTTGTGATGACTTGCTTTGTATCATGCAGCATGGAGATGCATCAAACCCCCTTTTGCCAGAGCATGGCTCAATATGGAAAGTGTCACAATGTGGTACTGTATTGTGGGTTCTTTGTTTAACTCTTCACCTCTTAAGCCTTTACCAAACAATCCCATCTTTCAGTGACCCAATAAAAGAGGCCTTTTGAAAACTGAGGGAAAAGAAGAAAATGCTGGTAACCAGCATTTTCTCCTTTTCCCACAATGTTTTCTATCCTTTCCCAATCGAATTTCAATTTTTGAGTCACATTTATTCTGTCGTCTGCAAATGCTCTCAATTTGGACAAGTCTAAAATTTTGTTGTTTAGTAAAGAGTTAAATAACTAAAAAGAAACTTTCAAGCCAATAGTAAAAACCCAATTTTAGCTACTTCACAGTAATTTTGGGGGGAAAAATATCTTCTTATTGGACAGTGTAAATCCAAGATCTGACTGCACGTTCTGTGCAGTCTGATCTTGGATCTACACTGTCTGCAGAAGGTCTTTGAGTTGCACTTAGCATCCTAAAGGTTAACCAAACACATTTTTAAAGTCATAATTACTTTTGATATTTGAAAATAAAATGCCAGCAGCTCAACAGTAAAGTCAGCTCTCAAACCCAGCAAGAATGAAAGGGACCCGCATGAAAAATAACCATACCATACAGAAGTAAATTAATACGAGGGTCATTCAAATAACACATAACAGTATTATTTTAAACCCCTACATACATCAGCCATCAAATTCTACAACTTATAAAAGACTGGACCTTACATCTTACATCTTGTTGAATTATGAAATAAAACTACTTGACAATTGCAAATTGTACTGTATACAAACTCAACATTACCTCAGTTGTGACAACTTCTGGATCTTTTGTATCAATCGGTACATGAGAGACTTCAGGTGGGTCTGGTACGGTCCCCTGTTCTAACTGTTTGAAAGTCATTTCTTTCTGTTCTAGACTGGTGACCATAAACTTCACTTCCTGCTGGGTTGCATACATCTCTTTGATGCTGTCAGATCTAAGAAATTTTAAAAACATCTACCTTTATATCTTTTTTAATGCTTCATTTCAAGTAGATGAGATTACATACAGGCCAGGTATCCACAATAATTGTATGGGAAAGATTCAGAACATGTTACTGACCAACCAATTATCCCTTTAACACACCAATCACAGTTTAAGCCTTTACCACACAATCCCAACTTTTAACGACCCTGAGAAAGAAGCCTTTTGAAAACATTGTGGGAAAAGGAGAAAATGCTGGTAACCAGCATTTTCTCCTTTCTCTAAAATGTTTTCCGCCCAACCAAAAACAAACTTTAATTTTTCGGTAATATTTATTTTGTCATCTGCAAATGCTTTCGATTTGGACCAGCCTAAAATTTTGTCATTTGGTTAAGAGTTAAAATTCAAAGACAGCCAAGACTTTTGAAAATGTTGTTGAAAAGGATTTTCTCCTTTTATAAATATTTTCTACCCTTTCACATACAAATCCCCCAGATGTTTATGATATCATCTGCAAATGCTTTTAATGCAGCAGAGTCTAGTTCTTTGTAATCTGGCAAATCATTTAACCTTTCCTACAAAATCCCCGGTTTTAACAACCCTGAGAAACAAAACTTTTGAAAATATTGTGGGAAAAGGAGAAAATGCTGGTTATCAGTTTTCTACTCAATTACAGGCAAGTTTCATCAGTAGAGCTGCTTTGAAATTGTTGTTTGCAGATGCTTTTAATTCAGACAATTCTATATTTTCATTGTGGGGTGAAGAGTTAACCCTTTCCCAAACGACAAATTTTGGACTGGTCCAAATTGAAAGAGTTTGCAGACGACAATTTCAAATTTGATGAAAATGGCAGAAAGTTCTCAAAAAGGGTAGAAAACACTGTGGGAAAAGGAGAAATTGCTCGTTACGAGCAATTTCTCCTTTTCCCACAGTGTTTTCAAAAGACTTGTACTGCAGACACATGCTTGTTGGGGAAAGGGTTAACCTCATACAGACCAAATCGCACATACATTTTACTGAGTATTTTCATCCGGACAATTTGTTTTCTTTTTACAAATATTGACAAATTAAGTTCTTCAATTTATTATACATGTATGTGCTAAGGGTGAATGGGTCCTTTGTTATGGTGCTGGGGGAAAGAAGAGGATATATCTGACAGGAAAAGCCATTATAAATTATAAGCAAAGACAAGAAAACACTAACTTGTCATCCTCAGTTGGTTTTCTGCCTGTTTTCTTCACAAAGTCTTTCTCCCATTGTTGTATATCTTTATCTAGCTTAGCTTTTTCTTCTTGCATCATCTTTTTCTCCTCCTCGGTCTTCTGCAACTCTTCCTATTGGTTATAAATACAAACCATGTACTTACACCGACTTTCACACCGACTTACACAGACTTTCACACCGACATCAAACCAGGCTCTCAGTATTCTACTCAAATTCAAGAAAGGGTTCTATCTACTTTACAGGTCATAAAGAGAGTAACAGAGCCACATATAAGGGCATTAGCATGAGAGTGAAAAGTTAACAATATAATTTTTTTTTCTTTACACAAAAAGTTACCTTCTTAGTACTTATGTTGTTTTGATGAGATTCATGCTAATACAAAAGACAGTTTGAGAATTAAAAATATTGCCTGATGTTCTTGGTTTTTTTGTTTTTTTTTTTTCTTTTTTTTTTTAAACCTTTAACTTACAATCTCATGTTTTGACCATCCTGAGGAAGAAGCCCTTCAATAACTTTGTGGAAAAAAACAAGAAAATGCTATTAACTAGAATTTTCTTGTTTTCTCATAATGTTTTCAAACCTGTCAAAGACAAAATCAATTATTTCAGCAAGACTTGATTGAATTTGACTAATGCTTTCAATTTGGATGAGTCTAAAATAGTGTTGTTTGCAACAGATTTTTTAAGATCAATGCATTACTACAACACAGACTTATTTCAAATTCCTGAAAGGATAGAAATTTGAAGTAGAGGAAAATACTTTATCATATAAATGTATGAAAAACATTGAGGGCTTAAAGAGCCATTGCTGGTTATAAGCAATCATTCAGCTTCCCTCAACATGTGTTCAAGAGCTATCTCCTGCAAGAGATAAAACATTTTATTTCATGTTTTTCGAGAGTTTATCGAGAAATAATGGTGGATCATGGTTACGACCAGTGAAAATACCGATTTTATATTTTCTAACTCTTCAAATGAAGGCAGAAACAGTAGTTCCTGTGCACTAGTTACCTAGGTAAACAGTACGTGCCATTCAAATGGAGGGAAAAAGTTTACGCTATGTTTCTCTCGCTTTACGTAACATTGTAAAGTGTTGTTATGTGAGGGGGGTATGCCATGGGGAATTACCAAAAACAACTGCACTGGATTTTGATGAAAGTTCCAACAAAATAGGGTTTAGAAGTAGGAAATAAATAGAATATTTGGGGTTTTTGTGAAAGATGGAAATTTATTTCATCTCGTGAACATCATTAGTAATGTTTTCACGAGTGGCACAGCCACTCATGAAAATATTACTGATGATGTCCACTTGATGAAATAAATTTCCATCTTTCACCAAAAAAAAGAAAAAAATATCCTGTATGTATTTGTATGGGAAAAGATTTTGATAGGTTACAAATTAAAGATTTTTGTTACCTTGACCGCAGATGATGTATCTGCTTTCTTCACAACCAATGCCAAGGCAGCATACTGGTTCTCTAAAGCCTGGTACTGCGCCTGCTGCATGGCTGCTTCTTCTAGACGTAGTTTGATCACGTCATGTTTCACTTTCCATTCATTACCAGTCTGCAAATACATCTATCACAGTTAAAGTTTGTACAATCAGCTTCTGTATTTCAAACTTAACTAATTATTATAATCACAGTTTAACCCTTTACCTCACAATCCTGAGTTTTAACGACTGTGAGGAAGAAGGCTTTTGAAAACATTGTGGGAAAAGGAGAAAATGCTGGTTACCAACATTTTCCCCTTTCCCCACAATGTTTTCTATCCTTCCCAAAATGGTTTTCACTTGTTGAGTCACATTTATTTTGTCGTCTGTAAATGCTTTGAATTTGAAGTGGTCTAGAATTTTGTTGTTTGGTAAAGACTTAACCATTCACCAAACAACAATATTTTAGGCTTGTCTAAATTGACAGAATATTTAGATAAAAAATAAATGTGACTCAAACATTGGGATTTTGTCATTGAAGTGGTGGAAAACTTTGGGGAAGAGAAGAAAATGCTGGTTACCATAAAGTTTTCAAAAGACTCTTTCCTCAGAGTTGTTAAAACCCTGGATTGTTTGGTAAGCAATAAAAACACTTGGAGGAAGTTGAGAAATTGCTCACACAATTCTGATATTGCTTTGTCTCCTTGATGAAAAAAAATTGTTATCTTGAAAAATTTACTATTAACCCTTTTCCAAACAAGCCCCGGTTTTCACGTGTCTGCAGTACAAGTCTCTTGAAAACACTGTGGGAAAAGGAGAAATTTCTCCTTTTCCCACAGTGTTTTCTACCCGTTTTGAGACCTTTCTGCCATTTTCGTCAAATTTAAAATTGTCGTCTGCAAACTCTTTCAATTTGGACTAGTTCAAAATTTGTCGTTTGGGAAAGGGTTAATATAGATCAGCATTTACTTTAGCCTGTACATAAAGACTGCTTCAAATTGCTAAACAATTACTATAAATTCACTCTAAGTCTAAAAGATTTTAGCAAAACCCTATCCTCTCTCAATAAACGACAAAAAATATAACAATTCATTTCCATCCTCAAAAAATCTTTTTCATGGCAAAAGGCCAGAATGAAAAACACAGAGATCAAACATACAAACAAACAAACACAAAGGTTAGTTGATTTGCACAAACATGAGAAAAGAGACTCACTGAAAAACACACATTTAACAGACACAAAATAACACAAAAACAGAGCTTTATCAGTTTTACACTGTTCAGTTTGATAGATTATAAAAGAAAACCTCCTACTGAATGTTGCCTACCATTTTAACCCTTTACCAGGCGACAAAATTTTAGCCTTGTTCAAACTGAAAGCATTTGCAGATGACAATTTCAATGTGGTTCAAATGGTGCAATTTTCTCTTGATAGGGTAGAAAACATTGTGGGAAAAGGAGAAAATGCTGGTTACCAGCATTTTCTCCTTTTCCAACAATGTTTTCAAAAGGCTTCTTTCCTACTGTCGTTTAACAGTGTCATGGTGTGGTAAAGGATTAAGAAAGATTATAGGAATAAAAATCACTTTTGATTGAACTTAATACTGTACTCAATATTACCAAAATTGTTTCACAATACCTAATTTGTGCCTCCTGTATACTTTCAATCTGAGAAACGACCCCATGGATGCATAGCTTCATAATATGCAAATGACACAAACTGGTTAAAAGTTGTTTAAACATTTAAATGTTGATATTCAGAATTTCTTTTGAATTCTGGATGCCTTGGTTTGAAGTCAGTAATCAGTCCATCTGCCAGGCTATGTTGCCATATTTCACTGGCTCACATCTTAAATGAGGAAATTTTCTTTCAAAAATCAGGGTAAGAGGGTTTGCAGCAGTTCTTCACAACTTATTTGCTGGTGGTTGATGCAATCAAACAATGGTTTGATATACATATTTATGAATTTGGAGTGGTCTAGAATTTTGATATACATATTTATGAACATGCTCTGACAAAGGAGGTTTAATGTATCTCTGTGATGCATTAGCTCTTTACCACACAATCCCGACTTTTAACCACCCTGAGGAAGAAGCCTTTTGAAAACATTGTGGGAAAAGGAGAAAATGCTGGTAACCAGCATTTTCTCCTTTTCCCACAATGTTTTCTGCCCTTCCCTAAACAAGTTTCAGTTTTTCGGTAACATTTATTTTGTTGTCTGCAGATGCTTTCAATTTGGACCATTCTAAAATTTTGTCGTTTGGTAAAGGGTTAAATGAAGCAAGTCATCACATAATTATGGATCCATAAAATCACATTTTGTTTAACAACTGGCTGAATCAATCCTGAAGTAGACTGGTCCTTGGACATGAAGAAAATTAACCAACAGCAGAAAACAATGTCAGCCTATGCAGACTGCACAGGCTGACCTGAGTTGATTGTTTTAGTAGATGCATCACACCCCCTTTCACAGAGCATGGCTTATAGGTATATGCTATCCAAAGTAAATAGCCATCATAAAGAAATAATATGTAAAAACTTGTAATAGTTTTAATTCAAAACACAAAAATCAACTATTGCATGCATCAAATGTCACAATCAGGACTTCTTCAAAACCTTGTCTAAGTCATCAGTGTTTGTTCCTGAACTCTCACTAAGGACAGAGTCTAACACCTGGGTTCAAGCAAGAAAATGATTTAGAAACAAAATATAAATGAGCCATGCTCTGGCAAAAGGGGGCTTAATGCATCTCTGTGATGCATTATACCAAGCAATTCGTCACATAGCTATGGATCCATAAAATCCATTTTGTCTAACAACTATCTGAATCATGAGAAAGGCTGGTGCTTTGGTATGCAGAAAATTGACCAATAGCAAAACGTTTCAGCCCAGGTCAGCCTGCGTGGACTGCACAGGCTGACCTGGGTCGATACTTTTTTGCAGATGCATTAGGCCCTCTTTTCACAGAGCATGGCTCAAATGAATTAAAAAAAAAAATGCATACATATACATAAGGAAATTGTTTATAATTTCAACTAATTCAGTTCTGTAACAGTTTCAGCATCTAGTTGATGGAATGGTGGTGATCATGTTTTTGTAGGCTGACAAAAGTAACTGGTCAGCATTTTAGTTTCTTACCTACCTATCTACATTTTTATCAGAAATTTACACTAGCAAATTTAACTCTTTACCACACAACAAACCTTTAAACTGATCCTGAAAAATAAATAAAAAAAAAAAAAAATGTTTATACACACCACATCTTTTCTAGCTATATCTGTCTGAAGTTGGTTAATTTCCTCCATCCATTTTTTCCTTTCTTCCCCAAACTTCTCTCTCTCTTCAATGAACTGGTTTCTTTCTTCATTCATCTTCTCCCTCTCACTTTCCACTTCCTTTTGCAGCTTCTTGTTGTGTGCTATCACTGCAATAGCAGCCCCTCCTCCAATAACTGCACCTGTAAGTAAGGGCCAATCTTTTATTTTTTTTTATTTATGGGAAAAATTATCATAACAGCATAAATAAATATGAATATAATATCAGATTAGTTTACCCTTGACCACAAAACAATATTTTCAGACATATCCAAAATAGAAAGCATTTTGTGGATGACAAATGACAAATCTGTGTGACTCACATAATTACATTTGTTTTGATAAAGAAAAAAACATTGTCGGAAAAGGAGAAAATGCTGGTTACCAGTATTTTCTCCTTTTCCCAAAATGTTTTCAAAGGCCCTCTTTTTCAGGGTTGTTAAAACTTGGGACTGTGTGGTAAGGGGTTAATGAAATGAACAGCAACCAACATAAGAAAATTTTGCAGGCAAGAAAGGTAATGATAGAATATCCAATACGCAATACTGCATACATGGATATATACAAGTGTCTAAAAATTTGCGAATTACAGATTAAGGACATTTTGTGTACGTAAATGTTTGCAATTTAAGACAATCATATTTGTTAGCATATTTGTGGTAAAATATGCAAACAAATACACAGGCAGATTTTCCAAATTCACAAAATCACAAAAATTTCCACTTATACAGTTGATCCAGTGCTGTACTATGTACAGTAGATCCACTGCTTTACTACAAGACTATCCTTGTCTTATCATGGAAGAATGTTTAACTTTTTACCAAATGACAAAATGTGGACTGGACTTAAGTGAAAGCATTTGTAGACAACAAATTAAATGCTGCTAAAATGAACTGAAAGCATTTGTAGACAACAAATTAAATGCTGCTAAAATGAAATTTTCTGTCTTTGATATGGTAGAAAACATTGTGGGAAATGGAGAAAATGCTGGTTACCAGGATTGTTTTGGTAAAGGGTTAAACATTTCATTGTTAGGTCTCAAGATTGAAAAAAAAAAGCAAAGCCTACCTGACCCAGCTGCTGCCATGGCCACACTCTCACTAACAGCCACCTCTGTTTTAGGGTTGGCGGGGTTCATCACCATTATGGGGCCAGAACTCCCTAACTGCTGCTGTAAACTGACCACTGTTGCTTTTTCTGTCTCTAACTGGTCCAGCAATACCTGTTTGTAATGAAATTCAAAGTGACATCCAGTTCTTTCATCAGTCCAACTTTTTTACTCTTTACCAAACAGTAAAATTTTCAACATGTCAAAATTGGAAGCATTTGCAGACGGCAGTTAAAATGTGGCTCAAATAGTGGAATTGTCTGTAATATGGTTGAAAACATTGTGGGAAAAGAAGAAAATGTTGGTTACCAGCATCTTCTTACTGTCCCACATTTTCAAAAGGCTTTTTCCGTTAAAACTCCCGATGACATAATTTAGGGTCATGGGCATATCCAGTGCTGATTTTATATCATGACCTTAAATGTCTCCACAAAATTGTGAAACTATATTTTCAGCCCTAGAAATAATAAAACAAAATATTTACTGATAAATAAGATCTACTTAAGAGGCAATTAACCCTTTACCAGTCAATCCAGTCAGTTTTTACAACCCCCAGGGAAGAGGATTTTTTAAAACATCGTGGGAAAAGGAGAAAATGCTGGTAACCAGCATTTTCTCCCTTTCCCGCAATTTTTTTTACCCTTTCAAAGAAAGCAGAAAGTACTCATCCTTTGAGCTACATATGAAATGGCATCTGTATATGCTTTCAATTTGGGTGAATCTATTTTCTTTTTTTTGTTTGATAATAGGTACTGTGAAATCTGATAACTTTATACTATTCTTCAGATAAACAGAATTTGACAAAAGGGTAGACTCCAAAACATCATAATTTCAAAATCTGTGAAGATGCCTGGTGCATGTTTTGATCTACAATTTATTTCATTTTCTTATCCTTCTTTTCTTTCTTTGTAACAAGCAAGCTTCCACAATTCATGACCCAACCATGTGTCAAACATAAATACCTTTTTCTCCTCTTCCCAGGAAACTGGAACTGAAAAAATTAATGAAAAAAATAGGATTATAGTATTGCTGTGCATTAAAAAAAATCCTGAAGACAAAATTTAGTGATTTTATGAGACAGTTGATTACTATCAAACCATTCAGAAAAAACAGACTGATTTTTCATCCGAGTTGCCCAGTATTCTGTAAGGTAATATCGCAAAAAAAAAAAACCCAAAAAAACATGAAATCACAAGATTTTAGTATTTGCTACTGACTCAGTCTTTGTTGAATTTACCTACTAATTGGAATTATCACTTAACCCCTTACCACATGGCAAAATGTAACGACTCATCCATATTGAAGGAATTTACAGACAACTCAAATGTTTTGTTTTTTTTAAATGATAGTATTTGTCCTTGGATAGGTAGAAAACATCATGGGAAAATACGAAAATGCTGGTTACAATCATTTTCTTCTTTTCCCACAATGTTTTCAAAAGGCTTCTTCCTCAGGGTCATTAAAAGTCGAGATTGTGTGGTAAAGGGTTAAATATCAGATATCAAATCAATTGATGCCACTGGTTTAAAAATACAGTAATACTTTCCTTTCCTACAATACTTTGTGAAACAAATCTAACTCATAATTTTAGAAAAAACATGTGGTACTCTTATGTTAAAAATAAAAGAGAATAAAACATGCCTACAATAAAACATTTTTTTGCCCAGAAACCTATGTTGTAAGTCTTTTGACTTAGTACCTGCAACATGGGTTTAAAGTGAAGAACTGTGAAGAAAAAACATACCAGGCCCTGGAGCAATGACCATTTTGTCCATCTTTTCATTCATCTGCTTTGTATAGTCCTCCTGTAAAACAAGAAAGACGATAAAGTTTGCAAGTAAAAGGTAGCTCCTATTCACACATGCACACTGTTAGTATATAGCCTCTGATTATGAAGATGTAACGTGATTTAAGGTTGCCTTCTAGAGAGAACCATGACCTTTGACCAATATCAATAGTTCTTTGCATTTGGTCATGCATGATGTATATGTGAACTGCGATCATTTCATGTCAGAGTTTTTGGCAAAGCAAAGATTTGAACTTGAAACGCCTTGAATTACACTGTGCATTACCCACTAAGCTTCCAAAATTTGATATCCAAAATAGTAAAAATCTAACACACACTCCAATGGCAAGAAGCACAAAAAAGAAGTAGAATGAACAGCATAGCCACTCCATAAACCCTTCACCTCATAATCTCAACTTTCACCAACTCTGAGGAAGAGGGCTTTAGAAAACATTGCAGGAAAAGGAGAAAATGCTGGTAACTATCAGTTTCTCCTTTTCCCACAATGTTTTCTACCCTATCAAGGACAATTTTGTCATCTTGGTCACCTGTAATTTGTCATCTACAAAATGCTTTAACTCTTTTTCCACACAATCCTGTAGTTTTAACAAACCTGAATAAGACGGCTTTTGAAAACATTGTGGGAAAAAGAAAATGCTGGTAACCAGCAATTTCTCCTTTTCCCACAATGTTTTCTAACCTTCCCAAAGCAACTTTCAATTTCTGAGTCACATTTATTTTGTTGTCTGCAAATACTTTCAATTTGGACCAGTCCAAAACTTTGTCATTTGGTAAAGAGTTAACTTGGACCAGTTTAAAATTTTGTCATTTGGTCAAGAGTAAATCCTGAAGCACACCAGGCTATAGTATAGATGAGGTAGACATTTACCCTTTCTTTCTCTAGTCTCTCTATTTCTGTCTTGTTTGTCATCAGTAACATCTTCTTCTCCTTCAACAGCCTGTTATTTCTCTCAGCAAGACTCTACAAATACATTATACAAATATACAGGCAAATACAAATGATCATACAAATCATACAAATACAAATAATCATACAAATATTCTTCAAATACAAATCATACGAAGGTCATTCATTTAATTGTGTCACTGGGTGTTTATGAGATGCATTATACTAAATGCATATATTTTGTTTGTTTCATCCTTTCAAAATATTCCCCATTGACAGAAATACATTTTTCAAGTCTGGAAATCCAGTCTGTGAATGCTGCAGAATAGGTTTTTCTGGGAATACCCTGCAGACACTGAAAAATGGCACTTCCCAGGGCACTTTTAGAGTCATATCGACACCCAGAGAGAGTTTTCTTCGATAAAGGAAAGAGAAAAAAGTCACATGGGCTGAGGTCAGGAGAATAGGGTGGGTGGGGAAGCTGTACCACCTTTTCCGTTTCCAGGAAATTCTGAACAACTGCATACTTGTGAGCAGCTGCATTGTAATGAATAGGGCAAAGGCCTCTTAACCCTTTCCCAAACAACAAATTTTGGACTGGTCCAAATTGAAAGAGTTTGCAGACGACAATTTCAAATTTGATGAAAATGGCAGAAAGTTCTTAAAAAGGGTAGAAAACACTGTGGGAAAAGGAGAAATTGCTCATTACGAGCAATTTCTCCTTTTCCCACAGTGTTTTCTAAAGACTCGTACTGCAGACACGTGAAAACCAGGGCATGTTTGGGAAAGGGTTAATCTGGTTTCAGTAATATAGCCATTGTATATGACTGCACCTACTTGAACTTTCAATAACTTTTGAAAGAATGAACCTGTTACAACAAAATTTCTTGCCTGTATTCAGAACAACTTCCTTGCAAAAATACCATTATTTTCTTGTGATACGTATGGTCATGCGGTATGGAGGCCCATTAGTGATACAATTAAATGAATGACCCTCATACATGTACAAATGATCATATAACTCTTTACCACACAATCCCAAGTTTTAACGACCCTGAGGAAGAGGCCTTTTAAAAGCATTGTGGGAATGGGAGAAAATGCTGGCTACCAGCATTTTCTCCTTTTCCCACAATGTTTTCCACTCTGTCAAAGATAAGTTTAATCATTTGAAGAGCATTAAAATTTTCTTCTGCAAATAATTTGGACAAGTCTACAATTTTGTTGTGTGGTAAAGGGTTCAATACTTCTCAAATGCAAATGAGCTGTGCTCTGAGAAAAGGGGGCTTAAAGCATCTCTGTAATGCATAATACCAAGGAATTCATCACATAATTATCGATTCATAAGATCCACTTAATCTTACAATCAACTGGAGGTAGAAGGATCCTTTGAAATGCAGAAAATTCACCAAAAGCAAACACTTTCGACACAGGTCAGCCTGCGCTGGCTGCACAGGCTGACATGGGTCAATACTTTTTGTAGATGCATTTAGCCCCTTCTTCACAGAGCATGACACATACAATAATCATACATTATACTCTAAAAATACATCATACAAACCATATAACATGAATCTGATACAATTAACAGAGAAATCTGGATTTGTTATCCCTTACCAGATGCTCATGTGTTTTAACAACCCTGAGGAATATTGCTTTTGTAAACACTGTGGGCAATGGAGAAAATACTGGTAACCAGCATTTTTACCTTTTCCCCACCATGTTTTCTATTATTTCATACCACAATCTCATGATAGAAGCTACAGTTAATTTGTTGTCTGCAAATGCTTTTAACATGGAGGTGTCTAGAATATTGTTGTCTCGTAAAGAGTTAAAAATGCAAGAATCTGTAAGTAACAATACTGGTCAACCTATCACACACTCTTTTTAAGATTTAAGAAACAAGACTTAGTGCAACGAACAATATGGACAAATATCTGCAGAAGTACCAGATGTCTTCTGGAATAATATTGCTAACACTGTGGGAAATGGAGGAATTGCTTGTAGCAATAATCATCCTCCCTTACCCATAATATTTATAAACAAAATGAAATGTGGACATGTAAAAGGTTTATGTACTTGGCTGCTTTACCCTTTACCACACAATGCTGACTTTTAATGACCCTGAGGTAGAAGCCTTTTGAAAACATTGTGGGAAAAGGAGAAAATGCTGTAACCAGCATTTTCTCCTTTTCTCACAATGTTTTCTACCCTATTAGTGAAAAACCACATCATTTGAACCACATGGAAATTGTCATCTTCAAATGTTTTTAATTTGGACAGGTCTAGAATTTTATCGTTTGGTCAAGGGTTAAGAAGGTAAGATATCATCAAATTTTCCTTACTGCAAGCATTTCATTCCAGTATTTTTCTTTCTTCTCCAGCTCCTCTCTGTGGACATCAATGACATGACGAAAAGATTTACGCTTCTTTGCATAATCCTCTTTCAAGCACAAAACAAACATGTTGAATTGCTCCTGCAAAAGACACAAAAATGTGCATTATTTCCACATTGGGGGTGGGAGGTAGTCTTTCTGTGTTCCAGCAAACCTGTTACAGAAACTGCTGGTAGCAGACAACTTTCTAATTGAGCAACAATATATTTTTACAAGTGACCATGGCAGTTTAGACAAGGAAGCATCAAGTCTGAAAACAAGTTTCACTTAACTACATAACTTTATGGTTTGAGTAAACATTTACATAACTAATGCCAGAACATATTGTGAAACTGCTTTGACTTGTCACTACTTTGTTTCCGTGACCATGTTCGTTCCCCCCCCACCCGATATTTGCCAAGGCTCCTTCTAAACGGAGATAAAATGTCAAACCCTTAGGCTACTAAGTGCAACTCACTGACCTTTTGCGGACAGTGTAGATCAAGATCAGACTGCACAGAATGTGCAGTCTGATCTTGGATCTACACTATTTGATACAAAGATATCTTTTTATTATTTGGATCTACACTATGCAATAGGAAGATATTTTACCAGCATTTTCTCCTTTTTCCATAATGTTTTCAAAAGTCTTCTTTCTCAGGGTCTTGAAAAAGTTGTGATTGTTGGTAAGAATTACAAAAAGATGGCAACGGCAAAAACTGTTAAAATTCAGCAGCTTTAACAACTAGCCATAAAATGTCCAATATGAAGATGTTTCAAATAATGAAATAATGCTGAAGTAGTGAAGTAAAAGCAATATACCTGAGTTTCTGATTCAATGGTCCCATAGTGATGTTGTATTTTCTCAACAATGACAACATGGTTCTGTTTCATGACTGACATATCTTCCATTATCTTGGCGATACAGTTTCTGGCATACAGATATGGTATATAGGCATGTTTTTCCGGACTGTCTTCCTCAACATCAACTGAAATTATTATCAACCCTTTAGCAAAAAAATCCAGACTTATAACAGCCCTGAGGAAGAAGGTCTCTGAAAACGTTGTGGGAAAAAGAAAAAAAATATTCTTTTTCCCACATTGTTTCCATTCTATCAAAGGCATCTGCCATCATGTGAATTTCATTCATCTTGTCATCTACAAATGTTTGCAGTACAGACATGTCTGAAATGTCATCTGGTAAATCATTACATTCTGGTGGGAACTGCAGCGGAAGACTTTGAAATACACATGATGATGAATTTCAGAAGTGGTCATCTGTGAGAAGAAAAATGTCTTCCACTGCAGGTAAACGCAAGAATTTTAAATGCAATTTAGGTTTATACAGACTTATTTCTGACTCATCTAAAGTGTTATAAATAGAAGACAGAGGTTGGTGGGTTAGTAAATGGGTGAGTGGATACAGATAATTATTTGAAAGTAAAGAAAAAAAACCTATATATTTATGATTTTATGATAGTTTTGAAAATACTGATACAAAAAATGAGCAATTCCTGGCATTTTGAAACTCTAGTACATGAATCCTTACAAAACAGAACAATTTTTAAGACTCTTCCATTAACCATTTGCAGATGACAAATTCAGTCGGTACAAATGAGCTTAAACGCTGTAGGAAAAGGATAAATTGCTTGTTTCAGAAAATTTCTCCTTTTTCTAACAAAAAAAAAAAAAATATTTTAATACAGTCCTGATGGTTAATATTTTTCAACAAGAATCATGGGATATGGTCTCAAACCATAATGCTTACTTCAAGGACTAGCCATCTGATTGGCTGTCACATTCTGTCTTAAGCAATCAGATGCCTTTTCTTGGAATTACACAATCCCAATTTTTAGGACTCTGGGGAAGAAAGCTTTTGAAAATATTTTGGTAAAAGGAGAATATGCTGGTACCCAGCATTTCTCCTTTTCCCACAATGTTTTCTCATCAAATAAAAATCCTACAGTTTAATTTTGTTGAATTTGCTGCAAACACTGTAGTTTCAATTTGTCTAAAGTCTAAAATTTTTTTCATCTTCAAAAAGCCTTCACCAAAAGACAAAATTTTAGACTAATTCAAATTCATTTTGCAGATGACAAATAAAATAAAGCTCAACTAATGTAAGCTGTCAATGAAAGGGTAGAAAACATTGTGGGAAATGGAAAAAAAGATGATTACAAGTATTTTCTACAAGATTTTCCTTCTCCCCCACCATGTTTTCAAAAGCTTTCTGTCTCAAGGTCACTATAAGTCAAGATTGTGTGGTAAAGGGTTAAAGTACAAATTCAAAACAAGTAACCTCTTTTCATTCAAGTAACCCTTTTTCCATACTAGTGCATGTTGGTGGTATACAAGCAGTTTTTACCTTTGATTCCTTGTAGTCCATTTTCCCTGGGCACTGGAGAGGGTTGCTGAAGACTAACTACATCAGACTCTCTCCTAGACTTAGATCTTGTGTTAGTGGCAGAAGCTCTAGAATCTATATTTTACGGGAAGGTTAAAGGTTATTTTAGTTATTTCAAATCATGCTGTGGTTACTTCAGTGCAAGATGTTAAGTATCTGTATTTTGATACATGTAAAATTATCTGAACTTATTAAGAAATTCAAGTTGAATGATTGGAAAACAAATTTGAAAGCGAAAAATACTTTTTCTTTCAATTTTCAAAACTATTAATTGGCAGTAGCATTACCATGCTGTCATACATTTTCCTGCTATCATTGAATCAACTTACACCTTAATGTTTATAGGGCAGTACCCTTTGTTAAGACTAAAGATTATTAATAGGAGTACTTCCTCGACTCTTTACCACACAATCCTGACTTCTAACGACCCTGAGAAAGAAGGCTTTTGAAAACATTGTGGGAAAAGGAGAAAATGCTGGTAACCAGCATTTTCTCCTTTTCCCACCATGTTTTCTGCCTTCCCATGACAAATTGCAATTTTTTGGTAACATTTATTATGTCATCTGCAAAAGCTTTCAATTTAGACCAATCTGAAATTTTGTTGTTTGGTACAGGGTTAAGTATATACATACAAATTCATGCAGATATAACGATTATGTTTCTATTAAAACCACTATGAACATAACAGATATTAATAACATAATTTTCAGTAAGAGAACAGGAAGCAGTCAATAAGCAAGTGGTAAAATGTACAAGTTGAGACAAGGTGTGCCTATATAAACAGAAAGACAGACAGGTGACATAACTAAATTTATGCAATCAGTGAGATTTTTATTAAAAGAAAAGTCTGGTCCATAAGTGATGGATACCAAAAGGTTACAAGTATATATACCAGTATATAATCAGCCAAATAAATAAGTAGAGAGTTTGTGAGAGGTTGTGGAACCATGACTTTTACAGTCTTTTACTCAACTCTTTACCACACAATCCTGACTTTTACTGACACCGAGGATAAAGGCTTTTGAAAACATTGTGGGAAGGAAGAAAATCTGATAACCATGTTTTCTACCTTATCAAGGACAAATGTCATTATTTAGGCCACCTTTAATTTGTCATCTGCAATGCTTTCAGTCTGGACCAGTCTAAAAATTAATTGTTTAACATTTTAACAGACAGCATAAAGTTAGACTTGACTAAACTGAAAGCAGTTGCGAGGACAAATTAAATGTAGCTCAAAGATATAATATGTTCTTAAAAATGTACATAATATTGTTGAAAAAGGAGAAAATGCTGGTTTCCAGCACTTTCTCTAACTCCCACAATCTTTTCAAAAGTCATTTTCCTCAAGGTTGTCAAGACATGGGACTTTGTGGTAAAGGGATCCTGAATCCACTATTAATCTTACTTTTATCATAAATCATGCAGATTTTCATGCCTAAATGAGTGTATTATTGTATCTCATGCTATGGTTTTTACAAACTAAATAGTACCTTCTGGAGCCACTTTGTTATCTTTAGACCAGGGTAGATTAAACCTTACAGATTTGGGCTTTTCTGTAAGGCCTGTATTGCTGCCAGCTAGGACAGAGACAGATGCAGTAAAATGTTAGAGATTAACTCCTTACCAAGCGACAAAATTCTCCTTTCCTGACAATGTTTTCAAAACCTTTCTTCTTCAGGATCACTAAAACTCTGGACTGTATGGAAAAGGGTTAACCATGAAGTCTTGTTGCTAACAATGAGTTCTTTATCACTAACCATTATTGGCTTTGGACAAGTTCATGTACTTTTGTTAACAATGCAAACTAAGAACAGTCTACATTAACTCATTACAAAATGACCAAATTTTAAACTAGTCCAAATTGAAAGCATTTGCAGACAACAAAATGAAGGTGACTCAAAAATTGAAACTTGTTGTTGAACAGGTAGAAAACATTGTGGTACAAGGAGAAAATGCTGGTAGTTAAAAGTACTATTTATTTTGGAAACATTGTGGGAAAAGGAGAAAATACTGGTTAACAGCATTTTCTCTTTTTCCAACAATGTTTTCAAAAGCTGCCTTTCTCTCTGGATTGTTTGGTTAAGGGTTAAATGACAAGAGGAAGGTATATCACAATGATGTACTTGGCTAATTAACATCTATAGAAAAAAAATCTCTTCTTTCTCTCTCTGTCTGTCTCACTTCATTTTTAACATGCTATTGCTTAAAGAAAGTTACTTTTTTTTTTCAAATATTGATTACAAAATGATGGCAAAACACCAGAACAAAGCAAACTGCTGAGTAAGTATTAATTCTTTTTTAAAGAACATTGTTTTGAATTACATGTAGATTTTGTAATTGTTATGACAATTCATAGAAAAGACTATAGCTATAGTAATTGCTAACCAGCTTTGAACTCTGGGATATTCAGATTATCTTAACTCTTTACCAAATGACAAATTTAGCCTCGTCCAAATTGAAAGCATTTGCAGACGACATATTTAATATTATTCAAACAGAAAATTTGTCTATCAAAGGGTAGAAAACATTTTAGGTAAGGAGAAGATGCTGGTTACTATTTTCTCCTTTTCCCACAATGTTTTTAAAAGCCCTCTTCCTCGGAGTCGTTAAAAGCCGGGATTGTTAGGTAAAGGGTTAACTGCACTCTCAATGTATAACTCCAACTTCTGTACAGTCTAATCTTGATCTACACTGACCTGCCACTGTATCAGGTTTATGATTAAAATGTAACTGTAAGTTGGAAGGTATGACTGAAAGAAAACCTTGCACAGTAGAACACGTTCGAGTTCTTAAACCCTGAAAGTGTTTAACTAATGAGATGGACCTTTTCAATCAGGAAAAATATCCAAAATATTCTTATTTAACCCTTTCCCACACAATCCTGACTTTTAACGACCCTGTGGAAGAAAGCTTTTGAAAACATGGAGGAAAAAGGAGAAAATGATGGTAACCAGCATTTTCTCCTTTTCCCATAATGTTTTCTGCCCTTTTCCAGAAAATTTTCATTATTTGAGACACTTTTTATTTGTCCTCTGCATGTACTTTCGCTTTTGATGAGTCTAAAACTTTATTGTGTGGTAAAGGGTTAGAAGTAGTTTTGGCCAGAATATATAATGTAAGTAGTGGACAGTGTAGATCAAATATCAGACTGCATGTTGCAGTCTGATCTTGATCTTCACTGTCCGCAAAAACAACTCAAGTCAGTTTATGTCAGTTAAAGTGCTTTAGAGGTTAATAAAATGAAATTCTTATGTACTTTACTGTAAAGACAAAAATTCACATTCAAACACTTGTTACTAAAGTGCAGTACAAAATATGTCAGAAAAGTACTACTTTACAAGCCCTGAAAGTGCTGGAAAGGCTTACCTTTTTCATTTTCTTCTGTATTTTCAACCCATGCCTCTACAAATTGATAAAAAAAAAGAAAAATTGAATGCTCATCTTTGGTGCCTCAATGAACAAAGTATTGATACATGGTTAAAAAGAAAAGAAAGAATATATTTATTCCATGTTTTATGCTGCTTTCCAACAGTATTCCATGCATTCCTGAGGTTTCTGTACCAATTCTACACAAAATGGCCACTTGCTGCGTTCTCATATTAAAGCAATGTTTAGCATTTCGGGAGGATTAAATACTGTCATAATTCCTCTCATCAGACATGTAAAAAGAGTACCAGACAAGTAGGTTTAAAACTCATAAGCCCTGCATGTTATCACAGAATAACTCAGATTTTTTTCAATATATTTGTGTCATTCTGCCTTTTCTCTGTCTATCAACCCATACCAACCAATTTTTTTTTACACCAATGAAGTGGGTTTTTTTTGTTCTTTTTGAATAATGCAGGCAAATAAGACACTGCATAATACAAGTGATTGTTCTTTTACCCACAATTCTTCATATTATTATAAAAAAGATCTTCCATAACCTGCAAATACATAGGTGTTCTTGGTCAAAGGAAAACATAGTTCACCTTGAAATCATCATACGGCACTCTGTTACTCAATATTTTGACACTGCCTTTTTTTGAGAGAGTAAAACAATCATGGTAGGTAATGGTTCACATTTCCTCTTGAAAAAGGCATGTGAATAAGTACTGTGACACAGAGTGACTAAAGCTTGTCATCTGCTTATTTTCCATGTGGAATATTTTAATAATATCACATAGTTAACTCTTTACCACACAATCCCGACTTTTAATACCCTTGATCAAGAAGCCTTTTGAAAACATTGTGGGAAAAGGAGAAAATGCTGGTAACCAGCATTTTCTCCTTTTCCCACAATGTTTTGTACCCTATAAAACAAAATTCATTTGTACCTCATTGAAATTGTCGTCTGCAAATGCTTTCAATTTGGACTGGTATAAATTTTTGTCGTGTGGTAAAGGGTTAATCTGTTTGCAACAGAGACCATTGAAACAACTGTGATTAGAAAGCAACCATATTTTACCAAATAATTTGAAAAAAAAAAACATGTGAGTCAGGCTTTATGAAAAGTAGTATCCATCCATGACAGCCTGTGCTGTCCAGGCAGGCTGACAAGGGTCGAAATGTTTTAGCTAATAGTAAAGTTTCTACATGTCAAAAGGACCACTTTACCTCATAATTCAGCGTTTTTCAGACAACATGGATCTTTATCATGCATTTTCTTGCTAGGAATAATGCATTACAAAAACATTACAAAACACAACACTACAAAATACATTACTAATACCCTTTTCCTAGGTGCTGTTTTTATCTCAACACAGGCTGCCTCTTAAATGGTTCAGGGAAAATCTATCAATATGTATCTTAACTCTTAACCACACAACAAAATTTTAGACTGATCCAAATTCAAAGCATATTGCAGATGACAAATTAAATGTGGTTCAAATGATTGGATTTGATTCTGAAAGGTTAGAAAACATTGTGAGAAATTTTGTCTGCAAATGCTTTCAATTTGGACAAGTCTAAAATTTTGTTGTTTGGCAAAGAGTTAATCAATGTAAACAATTGAACCTTTACCACACAAGAAAAATGTTGACTTGTCCAAATTCAAAGCATTTACTTGCAGACAACACTTCAAATGTGGCTCAAAAGATAGAAATTGTCTTTGATAGGGCAGAAAACATTGCGGAAAAGGAGAAAATGCTGGTTACCAGCATTTTCTCCTTTTCCAAAATGTTTTCCAAAGGCTTTGATTTCGGGTCATTAAAAGTTGGGACTGTCCTGTAAAGGCGTAGGTACCTTTAGAAACACGAGACACATTTGACCGCAGCGACACAGCACTTCCCATTGAAACCATCCCCTCTCCTTGAACCTTTGGCTTGTCTTCTTTAGGAGAAGTTGTCCTTGTTAGTTTTTCATCAACATGATCTTTCTTCATCTTCTTGTTGTCACTGACACTATGCTGTGGGGATGATGTGCTCTGAATGGGCAATGGTACTGCACTGCTGGGTTCTTCATTTTTAACCTTCAATATCAAAAGAGAGCAAACTTTTATTAACCCTTTCAGCCACATAGGCGAAAACAGGGCTTCTGCGGACAGCATAGATCAAAATCAGACTGCACAGAACAGGCATTCTGATGTTTGATCTATGTCATCGGCTTGTTTTATCAAGCCTATAAGGTAAAAAATCTTTCTCAGTTTCAATGGACGGTATATTAAGCCGTACAAAGAGGTCAAGTTAATATATTTGGTGCTGATAGAGATAAGGTACAAACCATTTTAACTACTGACAGTCAACATTCAGTTAGTCATTTCAAAACCAGTAGACTTAACCCTTTCACAACTATAGTTGCCCCTGCGGCCAGTGTAGATCAAGATCAGCCTGATCTTTGATGACACTATCCACTTTGCTGAAACACTATAGACTACAGCCATCATAATATTGCAATTTTTTTGGTTTTAATTCTAAACTAAAATGTATGTTGGGTTTATTTGGCACTTTGAGGGTTAAACGCATTTAACACCCACTGTACCAAACAAGAATGGTTAAATTTTACCCTTTTCACAAGAAAGTATTTTTTCACCAAACGACAAAATTTTGGATTAGTCCAAATTTAAAGCAGATGACACAATAAATGTGACTCAAAAAATGAAATTTGTTTTGAGAAGGGTAGAAAACATTGTGGGAAAAGGAGAAAATGCTGGTTACCATTTCTGTTGTTTGGTAAACAGTAAAAGGATTTAATAAATAAATGAAATAAACATTTCTAGAAGATAAAATGCCAAAGTATTGCATTAATCAAAATATCTCTCAGAATTAAGGTTAACCCTTGGGCTGCTAAGCGTGACTCAAAGACCTTTTGCAGACAGAGTACATCAAGAGCAGATTGCACACAATATGCAGTCTGATCTTGGATCTACACTGTCTGATACAGAGTTTTTTTTTTCCAAAAAATATAACTTTGAAATAACAACATTTGGGTTCTTACTATTGGCTTGAAAGTTTCATTTCATTTATTTAGCAGGTTAAGGGTTAAGACTGCATGTTCTGTACAGTCTGATCTTGACCTATGCTGTCTGAAAATGCAAGCATACTTGTTCTAGCATTCTAAAGATTGATAAACCTTCATACCTCTCCTGTGTTGTCTTTGATATTCTCCTCTGTGGCTGATCTGACAGAAACTTGTGAACCCTGAGGATCATCCTGTGGGATTTCAACTGTAACAGAAGATACAAGTATTACGGTATATCTCTTTACCACACAAGAAAAATTTATACCTGTCCAAACTGAGAGCATTTGCAGAGCTCAATTTAAATTTTGCTCAAATGATGGAATTTGTTTTTGACAGGGCAGAAAACATTGTGGACAAAGGAGAAAATGCTGGTTACCAGCATTTTCTCCTTTTTCCATAATGCTTTCAAAAGGCTTCTTCCTCAAGGTCGTTAAAACCCAGGATTGTGTGGTAAAGGGTTATACAGTAACATGTACCTATATCTACTAAGCTCCTTTCCTATATACAAGACACCTCTGTAGATCTTCTTATGTCAGAATGTTTTCTCAATTGCCTCTATATTCAAGTTTTATTCTTACAGATTAAATCTTCTTTTTATAAAAAGCCAAAAGATAACAGTAGTCAAAATATCATTTAACCTTACAGCCTTGAATTAATGGAATGGACCTTTTCAATCAGGAAAAATATCCAAAATATTGTGACCAGAATATGTAACATAAGCAGTGGACCATGTAGGTCCAAGATCAAACTGCATGTTCTGTGCAGTATGATCTTGATCTAAACTGTCTGCAAAAACAACTTAAATCAGTTCCAGCACTTCAAGGGTTAAAGGGTAATCACTGCAACGATCCCTTTCTTGATTTGTCACAACATTCTTGTCAGTTTTCAGCTGCAGTTGTTGAAATGTCTAACATAAAGATAAACATAGACTCTTCACTACACGACAAAATTTTAGACTTATCCATATCGAGTGCATTTGCAGATCTGTGACAAATGAAGTGTGGCTCAGATAATGGAATTTGTCCGTGAAAGAGTGAAAAACAATGTGGGAAAAGACGAAAATGCTGGTTTATGGCCTTTTGTCCTTTTCCCACTGTTTCGAAATGCTTTCAATCCCAGGGTCATTAAAACTCAAGATTCTTTGGTAATGGATTAAAGAAAGAACAGGCTGCATTTATCAAAGAACGATGATAAATAAGAAACATTATGATTATCAAAGTATCTTCACTAATGCCCCAAATTATATAATTCACTGCAGTGTATATCTATCAATATGGAATGACAGCTCTATCTTACTTTTTCTCTTTACCAACAACAAAATTGAAAGCATTTCCAGAGGACAAATCAAATGTGAGGTTAATAATGAAACTTTTCTTTGAAAGGGTAGAAAACATTGTGGGAGAAAATGCTTGTCACCAGCATGTTCTCCTTTTCCCCACAATGTTTTCAAAATCTTTGTCTCTAAGGGTCATTAAAACTTTGTATTGTGTGATACAGGGTTGAATACAGGGTTGAATCACTAAGTCACATTTTACTGCCTTGTGTTATCAGTAATTTGAGTGATCCTTTTCAGTTGAATATGAATACTTCAGCAGAAAAGTGAAGATTCACCGTTCTTTCAGTAGTAACCTATACCCATCACAGCGCCCATTAAATTCAACAGACCTACAATTTCATTCCAATAAAAAAGACCAAGATACATTTAATTTCAATGTAGCCTTGGCCTACATAGACCCAGCAAGGTGGAGAGTGCAAATCAACCATCAGACTGCTTGTTTCGTGCAGCATGATCTCGATCTACACTGGCAGCAAGGGCAACTAAATTGTCAAATTGTAAAATAGATATAAGCCATGCCCTATGAAAAAGGGGCTTAATGCATCTATAGAAAGTATCCACCCAGGTCAGCATACACAGTGTGCGCAGGCTGACCTGAGCCAAAACCTGTTGCTATTTGTCAATTTTCTGCATGTCCTAGGACCAGTTGACATCTCATGATTAAGCTGGTTGTTAGACAAAATAGACTCTATGGATCCATGATCATGTGATGATTTGCTTGGCATCATGCATTAAGCCCACCTTTTGCCAGAGCATGGCTCATATATATCTCAACAAAAGGTGATGTAAAAGCTGTTTGGCTAAAATGTGTTGCAACGCATCTGACACTCTAGATCCAAGGAAGTCTGAAGACATAGAGGATCTTACATGAGTGTTTATGTATTATCATTTTTATCAAACGAGTTGACTGAAATTATATGATGTGAGCCTTGGCAAGTGTCATAATTATATATTTTAGTCAACAAGTTTGATAAAAATGATAATACATAAATGTGAGACTTTATTTATCACATAAAATGAATGACAGACAAATAAGTATCCTGCATCATCAGCTTCAGCCTTTATACCATTCACGGTTCCATGTTCACAGATGTAGTTTGGTTTCAGAAGCATACATACACAAGAAGATAGCTCTTTGACATTTACACCAAAAATAGAATGAAACAGTTTCAAGAGAGGATAATTCCACCTATTTCCAAAATTTTGGGTTTTCATGACACATGAAAATAAAAGAAAAATATCACGCCTATATGCCTTTGCAATAATGATGTCATTTTTCCGCAAAACCACATAGTAGTACAAATTCCAGCACATGCTGTGGCTGGTTTCTTCAGCTTCACACTCTTATGATTAAAAACTGATCAGAACCAGGACCCAAAAAATGATAGTACACTAGTGTATTATCGAAAATAAGTTATAAGTTTAATACATTGCTGGAGGAGGTTTTATGTGATAATAAAGTTTCATCTGTGCTACAAACAAAAACCTACAATATCTTACCAGTGAACTTTGTTTTCTCTGTATCCTTTGATCCAACACTTTTCCTCTTCACTGCAGGTGAAGCCAGTTTGGCCTTTTTCTTGGTAACTTTTTCCTTGGATGCCATGGTTATTCGTTCACTGATAATGATACACAAAAAAATAGGATGGAAAATGAGCAAAATATTGTGAGAAGATCTGTATCATCAAGTCACAGGTTCTTCAGCTTGTAATGACAAAGAAAAGATATTAGAGAGTAATGTAAGATCTAAGAAAAGATTAAAGCGTAGTGTCTGATCTACTTCTTTCTCAAGATTTCTACATAAATGAGATTCTATGTTGGAATCCATAATCCGCAGGGCCAACTTTTGGTAAAACACACACCACAACTAGAGTAGAAGGAATCACCAAGACTGATCAACTCTTTACCAAATGTGAAAAGTTTAGACTGGTACAAATTGAAAGCATTTGCAGATAACAATTTAAATGTGACTCAAATAATGGACTTACATAGGGTAGAAAACATTGTGGGAAAAGAAGAAAATGCTGTAAGCAGCTGAGGGTCAATTGTAGAACCCTATGTATGACATTTTTGTCTGTATTTTTGGTGGATCTACCCTACATGAACTTAATCATTAACTAAACAATCCCATGTATTAATGACCCTCTGGAAGACGTCTTTTGAAAACATTGGGGGGGAAAAAAAGAAAATGCTGGTAACCAACAGTTTTCTACTCAAGTAAAGGTAGGTTTCATCATTAGATTTACTTCTGATTTGTCGTCTGCAAATGCTTTGAATTTGGACAAGTTTAAACATTGTCGTGTGGTAAAGAGTTCAATTAATGGCACTCTTGATAGGGTTCATTCTGGCATTGTCTTTTACATTCAGATCAATATATTCATCTAACACTGGTTTTCACGGCGAATCTAAATTGGTTTCATAATAAACATACCCGTAAACTGTACAGAAAAAAATGTTACCTAAACCTTAAATTTCATACCTGTGTTATTTCCAAGTGATATATAAAGTGGCAGCCATTTGTAAACAATCACCCGTTGCCTATTACGCCATAAGAAAATTTAATAAAGACCGCAGAGATACTCCAAATTTGCTTTCGGCAAACCACTCGGTATAACTCGGTCGATTCCGTACCTACATCTAACCCACTCGTCACAACTCGGCCGATTCCGTAAGAGTGCAGAGATGTCGTTTTGAAATCCTTATTATCTTAATAGGATAGATCTATCACGATTTTGTCGGTCGAGGAACGCTCGCAAACTTCATAACGCTTTTCCGGATGCTTGTTTAACCCTATACCACACAATCCCGAGTTTTAACGACCGTCTGGAAAAAGCCTTTTGAAAACATTGTGGGAAAAAGAGAAAATGCTGGTAACCAGCATTTTCTTCTTTTCCCACAATGTTTTCTACCCTTCCCAAAACAAATTTCAATTTTTGTGTCACACTTATTTTGTCGTCTGCTAATGCTTTGAATTTGGACTAGTCTAAAACTTTGTCGTCTGGTAAAAAGTTAACACCCCTCGCAAATTTTACTTCGTGTACAGAGACACAGTGTAGGACCAGAAGTGTACATAGTTTGGGATGGTATACAGGTGACTTGGGATTCTCTACATTGGCGGTATGTCACCCGAATCTAAAAAGGTGTTTTACGGTAAATCAAGCTACTGTTTTATCGTTTATTTTGATGATTAATTTAAAATCTTCTCATCCAGTTGTATTTTTGACATATATTGAACATATCAGGTACATGAGCGTGCGAAGTGTAACTTTCTTAGAGCGATGGGATTGTCTTGATCATCTTGACGTGCAAAAATTTAAATTATTTTTGACTACAAAAAATACCGGCATTGTCCATTAGTGCACATGATCTAGAATGTTCATTCAGGATAAAAAAAAAAAAGGGCTGACCATGTACACACTTTCTCTTTTTATCAATGAGTTCCTGGATGTGTCCTCAAAAACGATCAAAATATCGAAATTCTTAAATGTTTAGAAAGTAACTTTTGTACTGTGACTTAAAACGGTTTTAAAACTTAATTCGTTCTTATAAAAGGAATTTCGCCACTTTACAACAAATCCTGTTTGCATTGACTCAGTATGTTGACCCACATGATGGACACAGAGAAATGAAATAGATATGTAAAGTTTTATTGCATTTCTGTTGTGTCCTTTGGCTGAAAATAGATCATCTTCAGGTAGTGGGTCCTCATACACTGAAGACAAAGAAAAAGATAAGCAAGCATATTAAATGCAAATTGAATAAAGTACTGATGCATACTTAAAGGCAGGTTATAATGTTTATTTGGGTATTTATTGAAGTATACATCGACAATGACAAAGCATTTCGTATTAATTTTATGCTCCATGATCACAAACATTTAACTCAACTGTTGACTGGAATCAAAGGTTTGGCCTCTCTTTTTTTGTGGTGAATTTTGGAGCTAATTTTGAGCATCCATGATAGATATAAGGACTTTAAAACATGTGGCAAAAAAATAATACTTCCTTTGCTTGAGCTTATATCACAAAAAAATCCATATTAAAGCAGATTTTGGGCTTAATGTCGTTATTTCTAAACCGATGCCAAAACAATAGTTGCATTATTATTATTATTTTTTTTATACATTTGTTTTTCTTTTCTTTCTCGTCTGAGACTGCATTCAATAGCTAGGTTCTGTTGTAGCTGTGTTGTCTATCGTCTGCTCTTGGCAGATTGACAATTTTTTACTTAGTAAATAGCAACTGGTAGGGACCAGGACAGGCAGGCCTGGTTCTTTGCTTTTTAATACTATTCTGTATTTTCCATTACGTTAGCATACCCATGCATTAAGGACCCCTGCAGACCCAATTTATATAGCGCGAGATATAACTTTATCTTCTTATGTATAATCCGGGTTTCGGTTTTTGTTGCTTGTTAGGGCTGCTTCATTGAGGCGGTTCTGTCGGGCCCCGTTGAAATGTGTTTGGAGCATGGATGGAAAAAATAGCCCAATTTTTCATTAAAAAATTGACTTTTTTCAACCCATGGACAGGGCCATTTTGCATTGTTGTGTTGACAAGACGATCTTTTCTTCTGGGTAGCAAAGGATACGTGGTTCTTAATGACAATTGTAGTTTGTAAATATCAGGCGGATATACTTCACAGTGTAGGACTGCAAGTAAGCATCGTATGTGACTTGGGATTCTGTAAAGTGACAGTCTGTCACTTGGATGTTAAAAATTGTGTTCACACGGTAAGTCAAGCTGGTGCTTTCTTATTTATTTTGATAGTTATTATAAAACATTCATATAGTTATTTGTTTGTTAATTATAGACCATATCAGGAACACGTGTGCGCTGTGAATCTTCCTTTTAGCAATAGGGATGCCTTGATCAGTCTGACCGTACTAAAAATACAGCTGATTTTGTCCCAAAACGATTCTGTTTTTTTTTTTTTTTTTTTTATTATTCAACGTTAAAAACCTGTTTTTCTATGGAAAATGTTTAAACAGTTTCTTTATTCATATTTTTGTAAAAACATGTCAAGGTTTGGTAACAAAGTCGACTATAATCTTCATTATCCTTCCTTTAAAATGGCATGTTGAGAAATTTTAGGTTGTACAGTCACCTGAGATCTATTACAAGTGACTGTACAAATTTCTTTTCTCAAAATGTCACTTTAAACGAAGGATAAGGAATATTGCAGTCGACTTTGACATGTTTTCGCAAAAATATTAAAGAAACTATTCTTAAATTTCTGTTGAGAAAACATCACGAGTCAACCAGTTCAAAGCCTATTATAATATTAGCGGTGTAGATGAAATTTCATCAATTCCATTTGCGCTTATTAGGGTAATTTTCGATATTCTAAAAAAGTAGGGTATGCTTATTAGGGCATTTGCGCTTATGAGGTTGAACATGACATTGTATTCGAATTGTCTGAAGTTTTAGCTTAAACCAGCCAACTTGTATTCTCGTGTTCCCGATGCCACAACAAAGTTTGGCGATCTATATCAATGTATGTTTTTATGCAGCAGGGTACAAGAGGTCACACTTCGGCATTACTCACTTCAAGAACTCGAAATTTGCTTGTAGTCTTGCCCTGAACTATACCCTTATCGGGATTTTCTGTATCTAATAAAGTATTAGATTTATAGCAACTGACACCAACATCTTACGGAGCATTTCTCAAATCTATCCTCTTAAAATTTAGTTAAACAAGTCAAAGTCTTACGTCCCTTCAAATAAACAACTTTGTGACAAATTTCCGTTTTCATTCTTCCTAATGAAAGACAGGCTTTTCAAGTCACACCAGCTAAACAAGTGACTGTACAAATGTCTTTTCTCAGCCTGCCACTTTAAATGGATAAGGTAGATTAAAGTCGACTTTTTACATATCTTTGACTTGTTTTCACAAAAATATGAATCTAGAAACTATTTGTAGATTTTCCGTTCAGAAAACAGATTTGCGGGCTGAGTGATCGAATAAACACGGCATTGTTTTGGGATAAAATCATCTGTATTCTTAGCACGGTCAAATCAAAGCATCACAACTGCTCTAAGGAAGATTCGCAGTGCACATGTATACGTGTTCCTGACATGGTCTGTACATAACAGACAAATAACTGGATATGAAGATTTCATAATAACTATCAAAATAAATGAAAAATCACCTGCTTGACTTACCGTGTTAACACTATTTTTCACATCCAAGTGACATGCCGTCACTGTAAAAAATACCAAGTCACATACAATCCCTAACACTGTTCACTTCCGGCCCTACACTGTGATAGAGCTAGAAGCACGCGCCTCAGCTTTTGGCGGGAAAAAATTACACAGACCACGCAGAAGACAGCAAAATGCTGTGTCAGCATTAAGCTACTACGTCGCCAGATGTGCATAGGTGTAAAGATATGGAAATACATTCGTGAATTATTCCCCAGAAAAAAAAAGGATTATTTCTCTAAGAGTCATCTTTAGAGATCAGAAAGAGATCAGATCTAGATCTAGACTGATTTAAAAGAAGAAAAAATGTTGTAAAAAGAAGATAGACTTAGATCTAGGTAGCGGACGATATTCACTTTTGATTTGGACGGTGGAAATTTGATAATCAAAGATTAACAAGGTAAATTTTTTTTTTAGTTCATTTTTTTAAATTCCATTTAGGGGAATAGCTAGCCCACGTAAGTGTCGACCCCTTAATAAATTGTAAAACTTGAAATCCGAGATGCAACCAGGTGTATCTCCAGCGTTCTTCCTAGTCCAAATATTTAGACGTATACATGCTTATTTACCTTTCAACATTTATCATCGGACATTTCACATTTGATTTTTCTCATTGCATGTAACGTCTAAACGGGTCCCTATCAGTTCTATGTAGCAAATCCGATCTCTCTAAAACCAGTATTATAACAAAAGAGAACTTCATTTACCTGTAGGAAGAACTTTTTTTGAAAATATTCAGCCGCTGTCTTGATAAATAATGGGTAGATTCATTCAGAATTCAATAAAATCACTCGCAAGTGGGATTGCCGACAGAGTCGCCGCCATGTTTCTCAGTCATGCAGACGGTTGCATAACAAATAAGAATTGACTTTAAGTTTATGAACGAAAGCTGTTACAATAATCAAACAAGACCGAAGCGAACAAAATTTCGTTTTAAAAAAAGACGTAATACCATTCTGTAAGTTGCACTGACCCGCACATGACGGTTCATTTGGAACAATCATATCTCTTCCACGGCAATTCATAACAAACCAGAGTGGTGTTGAATCGGAATGGATTTACCTCATAAATAGGCAAGTTTTGGACAAATATCCTTTTTCAGTCGAGAAATTATTCATTTATCTTACTTCTGATGTATATTTTATTTAACATGTTCACTTGAAAGTATCCAAATTTGCTGTTCAAACAGCGACAAAATTCGATGTCGGAGTTTGCTAAAGGAAACTATGAAGGAGCCGATAAGACCCTACGTACACAATGAATGTCAAAATGAAAAATAACGTACGTAGGGGCTTATAAATAGGACTACGTTCTTCCCAGACTCGGTCTAAATGCGCTAGAGCTAGTAAGATTTCTTAACCCTTTACCCAACGACAAAATTTTAGACTTGTCCAAATTAAAGGCTTTCGCAGACAACAAAATAAGCGTGACTCACTAAAAGGAATTCGCCTTTTAAAGGGTAGAAAACATTGTGGGAAAAGGAGAAAATGCTGGTAACCAGCATTTTCTTCTTTTCCCAAAATGTTTTCAGAAGGCCTCTTCCTTAGGGTGGTTAAAACTCGGGATTGTCAGGTAAAGGGTTAATCGTTAGAGTCGACCAGCCGGCACAGCTCATGTCGTAGAGCATGGGACTTGTAAACTTGCATCTTTGGTTACTTGAGGGTGTGGGTAAGAGCCCCACGGCCATCTGAAATTACTATTAGTCTTTCGGATGAGAGGTTAACCCTTTTCTATATGACAAATTTTAGAGCTTTCCAAATTGAAAGTATTAAGCAGACAACAATTTTGAAAGCAATACAAAGGAAGTATTTCTGGAGGATAGAAAACATTTTGGGAAAAGGAGAAAATGCTGGTAACCAGCATTTTTTTCTTTTCCCACAATGTTTTCTAAAGACCTCTTCCTAAGGGTTGTGAAAACATGGGATTGTTTAGTAAAGGGTTAAACCAAGATGCTGTATGACAGTACTATAGACCTAGCATGTTAATGATTACTTTTGACCAGAATATCACAGTTGAACAGACAATGTAGATCAAAGATCAGACTGCATGTTTTGAGCAGCCTGATCTTTTTATCTGCATTGGCCACAAAGGCAACTCTTAACCCTTACCACACAATGCCACCTTTTAACCCTTTACCGCACAATGCTGCCTTTTAACGACCCTAAGAAAGAAACCTCTAGAAAACATGGTGGGAAAAGGAGAAAATGCTGGTAACCAGCATTTTCTCCTTTTCCCACCATGTTTTCTACCCTATCAAAGAAAAATTGCACCATTTGAGCCACATTGAAATTGTCATCTGCAAATACTTTCAATTTGGACAAGGCTAAAACTTTGTCGTCTGGTAAAGGGTTAAAGACCCTGAGAAAAAAAGCTTTTGAAATTATTGTAGGAAAAGGAAAAAATAGTGGTTACTAGCATTTTCTCTTCTTTCCACAATGTTTCCTATCTGCCCGAAACTAATTTAATTTTCAGATTCATATTTTTTTTGTCGTCTGCATATGCTGTCAGTTTGAACAAGTGCAACATTTTGTTGTCTGGTAAAGAGTCAATGTGAAAGGCATTTTAAGGGTTTAATTTTTTACTGCAGAGAGGGATATTCAAGGGATTTTATCCTTGGCAGATCTTTGTCTTTTATTATCTAGATTCAGCTGCAAATTCACGTTTTAGCATGATGCTATTCTTGGACAACCCATTTAATGAATTAGTTGCATACTGTTAACCCTTTACCACACAATCCTGAGTTTTAACAACCCTGAGAAAAAAAGCCTACTGAAAACATTGTGGGAAAAGGAGAAAATGCTGGTAACCAGCGTTTTCTCCTTTTCCCACTGTTTTCTACCCTTCACAAAACAAATTCGAATTTTTCAGTCACATTTATTTTAATAGTAACCCACACCCTCAACAGCCTAAAATGTTGTCATTTGGTAAAGAGTTAAACCTTAAAGTGACTTTCACCATAACAGTTGCCTTTGTTGCCAGTGTAGATCAAGATCAATATGTGCAGTCTGATCTTTGATCTATACTGTCCACATTGCCACATTGCAGACATTTTGGACTACTGCAATCTTGACACTTGTTCTTCATATATTTTTCCCTCTAGAATGGAGCTGTCCATTGGGTTTTTGGCGCTCTAAGAGTTAAAGGCCCAATAGTGGCCAAAAGTAAACAATGAAGGTGTTAAAGTGCATTTAGATTTAAATTGTACAGTTTAAAAGTATGGAGAATATTGTGAAGATGACAGTCTGGTAGTGTGTGGTAGGTTAAAGTGTTACACGTATTTGCAGGCAGAAAAATGAATCTTAAAATTTGGTAAAAAGTAAACAACAGATACAGTAACCTGGCATATTTTAATCTAATTTGAAGTTCATTTTTTGCCAGTGACTAACCGGGGGACTGACGGTACAATAGCAGATGGTCTTTTTCACAATAGTTTCTGTACTTTAAAATAGTATTACTTAAATTTAAATGCATTTAACACTTGCAGAGTTTACATTTGGCTGCTATTGGGCCTTTAATAACTTCCCAGACATAATTGTGAATGGGTTAGCCCTTTAATGCCACTGTAATGAAGATGATAGAATGGTGTCTTGCATCAGTTTCAATATTATTTCAGTCATATCTCAGAAACAGCTCATATAGATCTACATGTATTCATCAGCATTTCCATTTGCCCAAGATTTTTTGGAGTCCATTGGACTCGGTGTCACTTTAAAAGTTGAGTCCCACTAAGTTTCTTGCGAGTCTCATTAATCATTTGTTAGATACCTTAAACCACCTGGAAAGAAAAAAACTGCCTATTGTAAGATTTTTTTTTCAATTTCTGTTTTTGTCTGTCAGATGATCTACAGTTTTTAAAGGTCCAATAGTGGTAAAAAAATCATATCACTTAAAAGTATGGAAAATATTGTGAACATGACAATCTTATTGTGTGGTCAATCCAGGTGTTAGTTGGCAGAAAAATGAATTCTAAGATTAGGCAAAAAGTAAACAAAAGGTAGAGTAACCTGGCAACTTTTGAACCAGTTTTGAAGTTAATTTTGACTAGAGTTCTATTATTCATAAAATTTTAGCACACAGACCATATAAATGTTTTTTTCACATGTAATAATCAAACCTACATTTTTCAGAACTTGAAGAATTGAATTGAAGATTTGCTTGACATTTTTTTTTGTGTCAAACCAGTAAATAACAGCAAAAAAACATATATTTTAACATCACTGTTTTTGGAATCCTAATCTGTATATCTTTTTATGGTGCTAAAACCTGTATAATTGTCATGTTGTTTTGAACATCCACTTGTCTGCTTGGATTTCTGATGTTTAACTCTGTACGACACAATCCAGAGTTTTAATGACCTGGAACTAGAAAGATTTTGAAAACATTTTGGGAAAAGGAGAAAATGCTGGTAATCAGCATTTTCTCCTTTTCCCACAATGTTTTCTATCCTACCATACAGAAATCACTGTGCAAGCTACGTTTATCATCTGCAAATGCTTTCAATTTAGTACAGTCTCAGATATTGTCATTTGTTAAAGAGGTAACATCACTGATTGTGGTTGTGAATTATCTCTGTAAAATGTTGTTTAACCCTTTACCGTACAATGCCGCCTTTTGACGCCCCTGGGAAAGAAGCCTTCTGAAAACATTGTGGGAAAAGGAGAAAATGCTGGTGACCAGCATTTTCTTCTTTTCCCACAATGTTTTCTACCCTATCTAAGAAAAGTTGCACCATTTGAGCCACATCGAAATTGTCGTCTGCAAATGCTTTCAATTTGGACAAGGCTAAAATTTTGTCGTCTGGTAAAGGGTTAACTATGTGTATCTCATATGCATTTTGTAGCATTTTTTTCAAAAAGTCTGCTAATTACTGTTTAATGTTATTGTGTAACAGGCATCCATCATGTCAGATATAGTGTTACATATGTTTAGATTCTGTAAACATCCTGATGAATGTGTAAGCTGAAATGTCAGTAAAGAATTTTTACAACACTTGTACTTCTTGTTATAGATTTATTTCCATTGAATTTGGATGAGAAATACGTTTTGCACAAATATTTGACAAAGTCATATGAATAAAAAAAAAAATCGCAGGTAGAGAAAGCAATTTCAGCATCAAATTTATCAAAAAAAGAGGCATTCTTTTCACAGATTATTCAAATGCATGGCATACAATCATATCTTTATATAGTTCTCGGGAAAAAGTACCAATGTTGATTTAGAAATATCAGAAACAAGTGTAGTACAGGGTATAAGGTCTATACCATCTTTGTAAAAAACAACAACAACTATTTCCTGAAATATGGAAATAAAAAAAAAATTGGGTGGTTTTCTATGTTGGGTATGCAGGATCTTGCATGAGATGGTGTTTGAGATAAACTTTCGTTAAGCATGTCTAATCTAGGTCAGCAATCTTTTAGAAAGAGGTGTATAATTACAGTGATGGCCAAATTTATTACCACAAACGTGTGTGAGACGAGAAAATTTCTAATGGCTGTATTACATTGAAAACAAGGGGAGTTATATATTAATTCGCAACAATTTGACACCCTTGAAAAAAAACTGACAGAGAAATCATGCAGCTCAAAGTCCATCCAATTTTTCCACCTCTATGCCACACTTTGACTTCATTTTTTTCCAGATCACCCATATATGTAAATCCAACCTTAACACAAATGAGGAGCAAGAGTTAACCCGGTATATCTTTGATGTAGGTATAGCACTCTGGCAATATGAAGTACTGTCCAGTTGCTAGTTCCACATGCATGTGTCATTTTAATATATGACCTTATGTAACCTTCTTTGTTCACAACTGAGATTCTGATGTTGGATTACCTGCGCATTTGGCAAATTAAGATAACTATACATCTTTATTTTCTGCAAGAAACTAAGACATTTGCAATATCAGCGAATAACTAGAAATATGTTGCTTAAAAATGTTTGGAAAATTTTCTCCTTTTTCACCTTACTGTTTTGAAACTAAAAAAAAAAACTTACATCTCTTTCTCTCTCTCATCATTTTACTGCAATTTGGCCTATGCTGGAGGATCTTATCCCATCTACACTGCTTAACTCGATTTTATACTTTGGATGCGAGGGTTATCTCGGCTAGAATAGTTCATAAAGTATCAGGGTAAATCGTACCATACTGGAATGGATGTAACTTTTGACAAAATCTTGATCTTCATGGTCTGCTGTAAACATGACTGGAGTTGTCTCCAGTATCTGAACTCTTTACCAAATGACAAAATTTTAGGCTGGTCCAAAATTTTAAGAACAAATGTGAATTTTTATCGCTCTACATTCACGGAAAACTGATGAAATGGTTGATTAAATGTGGTAGGGGTTGTAGACCGGGTATGGCCACCATTAGCATCAAGTACTGCGTCAATGATGCCTGGCATCATTAACGCATAGAACCAACAAGCGTGTTGATATCTGCCTGTGGGATGTTATATTCCACTCCTGGATTAAGGCTTGTGTTAGTTCATCGATGTTCGACTGTGGAATAGGGCGACATCTAACACGCTGGTCCAAGTCATCCCAGAGGTGTTCGATGGGGTTCAGATCTGGACTTTTGGCGGGCCAGTCATTAATGAATGCAATATTATTCGTCTTGAGGAAATTCACAGTAATTCTAGCTGTATGGCTTGTGGCATTATCACGTTTAAAAAGAGTGATATTTGCATTATTTTGAAACAGTAGGATGACATGCCTTGCAAGAATCTCATCTCAGTAGCATTGGGCATTCAAATTCCTATCGATCACGACAAGAGGTGTGCCATTAACCATGCGCAATGCATGCCCGGACCAAGACAGAACCTGCACCCCCAAAACAATCTCGTTCAAGTACACAACAGTTGGCATAACATTTATTTCTTCTACAGTGTACACGAACCCAGCCATCACTTCGATGAATGGAAAATCTCGACTTGTGGGAGAAAAGAACGCTATTCCATTGTATCCAGTGATGGTGTGTACGTGCCCAATTAACACGATTTACACTGTGATGTTGCATAAATACACAGCCAACGTAAGGATGACATCCACGTAGACCACCTTCACACAGACGATTGGGTACAGTTTGGGCAGATATTTGGTTGTTATGTGTACCAGGGGTGTTAGCAGCAGTGGCATTAGCAGTTTGAAAATGATTGCTTAGGTGTATGTTCATGATATAGCGGTCTTGACCAGGTGTCGTGACGCGCAGATGTCCACTACGTGGTAAATCTTCCGTAAGCCCAGTTGCTTGGAAACGCTGCTTAAGGTATTGAATAGATTGGCTAGAACTGCCAACAACCCTAGCAACCTCATTCTTCGCCATACCACCATTGGGCGTTCCAATGGCAGGTTCATGTAAATTTGGTGGAATTCTAGGCATATTAAAAAGAAAGGAAACTTTATAATTTTTTTTTTCAACATCCGACGAAATGTTTACTTTGTGAGCTGGTCAATACATTTTTATTGCAATGCAGTCTTGTGTGGGGAGTATGTTGCATGGAATTACCGAAAGCAACTGTACTGGATTTTGATGAATGTCACAGTTAAAAACATGTTGTAAGCATGAAACAAAAAAAGAATATTTGTTTTTTTTTTTATGAAAGATCAAAATTTGTTTCACTTCATGAACATCACACATTAATATTTCCACTCTTGGCTCTGCCACTCATGAAAATATATCAAGATATTCACTTGATGAAATAAATTTCGATCTTTCAACGAAAAAATTAAACGAAAATCCTATATTTGTACTCCCCTGGGACATAACAAGATGCACCTTGTTCAACTTCTTTTTCTTTCAACTTGAAACTTTTGCATGTATTATTAGGTCATAATCTAGGATTAAGTAGAATAAATTGATTTTTCTCTTTCTTTGATAGCAGGATTTAGGGCATAACTCTTCAGATAGAAATGCACATGTATTCCTTTTTTAAAGCAAATTAAATCTTTGAAACCATCACAAAACAAAGTCAATGTCATTGGGTCACTTAATCTTTCACCAAATGACAAAATTTTGGCCTTGTCTAATTGAAAGCATTTGCAGACAGCAATTTCAGTGTGGCTCAAATGTTGCAACTGTACTTTGATAGGGTAGAAAGCATTGTGGGAAAAGGAGAAAATGCTGGTTACCAGCATTTTCTCCTTTTTTCACAATGTTTTCAAAAGGTTTCTTTCCTAGTGTCATTAAAAGTCGGCATTGTACGATACAGGGTTAAAGTAACATTTAATTGTATTTTTTATGCTGCAAAGAAGAGTTTGTTGAAGATAAAGCTGTTTTTTTTTTTTGGACAGAATTTACGCAATTCTTTACCGCACGACAAAAATGTAGATTTGACCAAATTGAAAGCATTTCAGACAAGATAAGTGTGACTCAAAATTTGAAATCTGTTGTAGGAAGAACAGAAAACATGGTGGTAAAAGGTTGCTGGTTACCAGCATTTTCTCCTTTTCCCACAATGTTTTCAAAAGGCCTTTTCCTCAGGGTCATGAAAACATGGGATTGTTCGGTAAAAGGTTAAAGGAACTCATTTTCAACTGTATTTGTTTTATTACTATAAGGTTAGACATTCTATATTTCTATATTGGTTGTATCAGTATGATAACATTACTTTAACTTAACCTAGCCCAGTCAGGTAGCTCAGTGGTTAGTGTATCTGACCCTTGCCCTTAAGGCTGCCAGTTAAATACACAGTTGAGGCAAACTTTCTTTTAGGTAATTTTTCACCTCTCACCTATGATACATTTGAGAAAAGTAGCCAGTGGCTTGGAAAGTCAATTGTGTCAGTGCAGGTGTGAGAAAGCTAGGAAACACATGCGTAGGTGCACAGACTGTAATGATATGACCTAAGCTGTTTAAAACTCCAGTAACAGGCTGAGCAGCATGTGGAAACCATGAAAAACCAAGACGTAGCTATCTGCGACTTACTGTTAACTCCCAAAGTATTGAGTAAATCTGGAAATTTATTTTAGAAAAAGAACTATGTTTCCGGATAAGTGCACACTTTTCAGGGACAGAATATATCCCAATCAGCACCCAATTATGACCCTGTATTTGCCTGTTCAAATTGCACAAGGATGTGGGGACGGGAATGGCCTTTGTCTGTCAGTTTGTCCGACCCTGTTAAGATATAATAACAATTCAAGGACACAAACTCCTTGGTAAATTCCCTTTGATTTAATGCCCAATTTTGATGTACATGTATGTCCATCTGCAGAACATCTCTCAACTGACTATCACTTAAACTCAATGCTTACAAGATGAATCACAGTCATGATGTACATCTATGAGTTTCCTTTTTGTGAGGCTAAACTGAGTAATCTTCTTGTTCCTAATCGCAAATTCTAGGGTAACCAAATTTAGTTCGTAGCTTGATCTACAGGACCTCTTCTAAGTTTGTTAAGATTTTAGCTCTGGTGAAGTAAATCTGAGGAGAAAAGAATGTGCCCGACGTGGGACTCGAACCCACGACCCCCGGAACACTAGTACCGCAGCTCTACCAACTCAGCTAGCAGGGCAACTGGTCGTGAGTCTACCCAACGCCGATTACTACACTCCTCCCCCTCCAGATTTCTTGGCAGTCAGCAACTCCCCCTTCGGTCCCCAGGGACCGCCGGTGCTGCATACCCGCGCTCACCAATTGACCTCGTCGCCAATGAAGTAAATCTGAGGAGAAAAGAATGTGCCCGACGTGGGACTCGAACCCACGACCCCCGGAACACTAGTACCGCAGCTCTACCAACTCAGCTAGCCGGGCAACTGGTCATGAGTCTACCCAACGCCGATTACTACACTGGGGTCAAAATTAGCTAGGCCCTGGGGGTCACATTTTTAACAGGGGCTTTATATTTTTGAAACTTCAAAAGTCTTCCTGTTCATAACAATCGGCCTAGACTTGTTCTATTTGGTATGTAGCTTCATCTAATGGACCTCTTCCAGGATTTAACTAATTGTAGACCTTGTTTCAATGTAATAACTTAAAATGCAAAACTGTGGTAAGGGTACTTATGATAATGTTGCAGTCAAGGTTTTTTTCATTATCACTTGCAATAAAATGGTATTTTCCTTGCACAAATTTTAATTGTTAGCATTTTGCTGTTATATTTTTTTCATATGATGCAAAATTGAAAATTACTTGTCCCAATGCAAAAAAGTAGATTTTGTAAAAACTTAGTTATGATAGTTTTGTGTCAAATTCTTAAAATGTTAAATAATTTGGCTATTAAAGTATTGAAGTGAAAATGACTATTTCAGTTTCCTTTTTTTCATTACCTGCAGATCATGTGTTTCATCACAATTCTGTGAGTGAAAGTCTATATAAGTGACAGTTCCAGTGTTGGCGCTGTGCTGATCAGTTCATTACAAAATGGGGATTTATCTCAAGAAACTGGAAGCTGAGATGAGACAGGAACAGACAGCATTGGTGAGTAGAAACGAGTTTTTCTTTTTATGTATATATACATATACAGGGATTTTCCTCACTTAAATTTGGGGCCAAATATCAGCCCCAAAGAGTTCCTAAAATTTTTCAGTCAAAATCTCAAAAATATTCTACATGATAAGTTTCTGGTTTATATTATTTTGGAACTATTTCTGTGAAGGTTTCAGTGGTTAATTTTAGAAAATTACAACTATCATTGTTTTTAGAATTTATTATGTATTAGGCAAAAAATTTGGTCTGCATCACCATTTGTTGCAAAGACTGAGAGCCCTACTTTAATTTAATTTTGGGGTCCAGCAAGGCTCAGTGCTAAGGTATGGGATTCAAACCCGGAGGTCCCAGTTTCGAGCCCGGCCTGATCTGCTGGGTTTTTCGTGGGAGTGTCCTTGGGCAAGACACTTCAGAACCCTAGATTGTACTGGTGAAACCCAAGAAGTACATGAACTTGTGAGCTGTTGCTGTGATATGACTGAAATAATGTTTAAAGCAGCATAAAATACCATTCAACCAATCAATTATTAATTTACTTTTACTTGAAAGACTTAAATTACCATGTCCTGAACAACATATATAAACTGAATCAATACAAAAATATGCAGGGATATTTTAAAAGAATTATGCTTTGGAACTCAATGTGCCAATTTCTATTGAAACTGCTTTAACTCTTTACCAAATGACAAAAATGTAGACTTGCCCAAACTGAAAGCATTTGCAGACAACTATGTACATGGGGCTCAAATGATGAAATTTGTCTTTGAAAGTGTAGAAAACATGGGAAAAGGAGAAAATGCTGGTTACCAGTATTTTCTCCTTTTCCCACAATGTTTTCAAAAGCTTCTTCCTCAGGGTCGTTAAAACTCAGGATTGTGTGGTAAAGGGTTAATATCTAATGTCTACAAAATCTGGCATACATTGGCATGCTAGAAAATAAGATTTTTTGCAAAATTGGTCAGAATAAAGTTATTTAGTGACAGATTTTCCTGTATCTAAAAAGATCTTGATATGTCAGAGAGATGAGACATTGCTATTATTGTCTGAAAATCTTCAGATTTGTATTCAATAATTTCAACATCTGACAAAGGTTCCTTTTATTCCTGTGTTTAAGCTACATTTTAGCTTTTCAGCGTGTTGCAAATACTTTGCCTGGGCAGAACACTGATTAACTTTTTACCACACCATCCTGACTTTTAACAAACCCAAGAAAGGAGCCTTTTGAAAACATTCTGGGAAAAGAAGAAAATGCTGGTAACCAGCATTTTCTTTTTTTCCCCACAATATTTTCTATCCTTTAAGAGACAAATATTATGTTTTGAGCTACATTTAAAATGTTGTCAGCAAATGCTTTCAATTTGGACTAGTCTACATTTTTGTCGTGTGGTAAAGAGTTAAATGCTGTTTGACATTAAGCTCCTTTCTTTTTTGGCTAAATGACTGAACATAAAAATTTTCCATTTTTATACAATTATGTGATTATTTCCATGACTTAAGCATCCCAGGCTTGGGAAAATCCTTGTATTACAATGTTATTTGGTTATATTCTGTATAATCTTAAATGCAGTTACGGGCTGTAAGAATTGACCTAGCAGGGTGGAGCTATGTTATAGTTCACACATATTTTTACATTGAAATAAGATAGGTTATTCGGAAATCATAATGAGTAGCTGTAAAGGATTGATAAAGCACTGTTATGATGCATGTGTTTACGTAGATTTACAGCAAATAATTCCAAATTGGCTTGAGGCCACTACAATGAAAAATAAAGTGGTCGACTTATTCAAAGGTTGGCCACGCCCTGCCAGGCAAATTCTTACCACCTATAGTTATTATATATGTATTTCGCAGCTGTTGTTCTATAAATTTCAGGAACATTTTGAGAAATTCACTTTGTAATGTAAAATGGCCTGTTTTGACTGATCTTATACAGGACATAGCAAATATATGTTTTCAAGACATACTTCAACTATAGTATAGATTAAATGGGGGAACCTTGACATCTTGATATGAATGGGAAGCATTGCATAGTTTTCTGATTTATCATTCCAATCATTTGATAATCATTTCAATCAACTAATTTTCATGCTTCCCAACTCTACCGATTTCATGGTGACTCTTTCAGTTCAAGATAAAAAAGTTGATGATCCCGACAGACAATTGAAAAACCCCGATATGTAAAAAATAATCCCATACAAGCTAAAAAGGGTGTGATAAACTTGTACCCAAAGTACATGTAGGGATACATGCTCATCCCAAGTTGACAAGTGCTTGACACATGTTTGTGCTCCATGGTCAGTTGGGTTTGTTGTTTAGAAATAAGAATCAAGGTACTGTATATATTCTAACTGAGGTTAAACATTCAAAGATAGTGAACCAATCACACTTGAAAATGGGCAGAGAGTGGAGATCCAATTGTTGTTACCCTCACGTACATACATACAATGTGTTGTAAAAGTATCTATAAACACAAAATACCAATGTTCATTGCGTCCCTGGGATGCAGAAAAAAATGAGTGAAAACATTAATCAGTAATGAAAACAGTGAAAAAATGTGAAAGTGTGTCAATATTCTTGACTTGAATATTTGCTACAATGATTAAAAAGATGTCTGCAGTTGGATATGGAAATTAAGTTGCAGTTTATAAGCAGTTCTCCAAATCAAATATTACCTTCGGGTTATAGAATGGACAAAGTTTAGTGTTGCATACCAAATTTGTCGTAAGCGAAATGTTCAATTTTTCCTAATCCACTTTTTGACAGGCAAGTTTTCACCATTATCTGTATTTCGTGACCATCCAAGTCCATCAAATATTTTTCCCCTTAAAGAGGGCTTTCAAGTTAAAATACAAATTTTAGAAAAACATTGTGTGCACTATAGGGACCTCATTTGCAGTCCAATACTCATAAAAGTTGGCAATAATGCTGTTCTTGATGAGAGGAATGAGTACTAAACTGGCTTATGTCAGGTCAAAAGTAGATCACTGGCACAAATCTTAGAAAAAACCTTTTGTGTACTCTTGAGCAACATTTTCAGTTCAATACTCATGAAAAGAGGTCTGAATGTTTAGATGATATTGTAGACTATCCTATAAAGGTCACGTCAGGCCAAAAAGGAGGTCACTGGGACAAATAATGTAAAACCTTTTTGTGCACTCTAGTAACCACATTTTCACTCCAGTACTCATGAAACTTGGTCAGGATGTTTTTCTTGGTTATATCTAGGATGAGTTTGAAGATGGGTGATATCGGGGTTTAAAGTAGGTCACTGAAAAAAATCTTACAGAAACCTTGTGTGCACTCTAGATACCTTATTTTTAGCCCAGTACTCATGAGAATTGGTAAAAATGTTTCTCTTGATGATATCTTTGATAAATGTGTAAATGGATCATTTTGGATCACAAAGTATGTCACAGGGACAAACCTGAGAAAAAAACTTCCATGCACTCTAGAGGCCATATTTTCAGTCGACGACATTTTGAATCCCAGATTGCTTTACTCAGGTGAGTGCTTTAGATTCATTGGCCCTCCTGTTAATTTGCATTTGATGCCTTTATTTAGCTCACCTGAACAGGAACTGCTCAAGATGAGCTTTTATGACCATGCTGTATCTGTCGTCTGGCGTGTCTCAGCCTTTACGTTGTGTGCACTCTTGAGGCTACATTTTCAGTTGGATACTTATGAAACATGGTCAGAATATTTGTCTTGATAACATCTCAGATGAGCTAGAAAATGGGTTATGTCTGGTCAAAATCTAGGTCACTAGGTCAAATCTTTAAAAAACTTGTGTGCATTCTCGATGCCGCATTTTCTGTCCAGTACTCTTAACTCTTTACCAAACAACAAATTTTTGGACTGGACCTAATTCAAGCCTTTGTAGACGACAAATTTAATGTTGCTAAAATGATGATTTCTACCTTTCAAAGGGTGGAAAACATTGTGGGAAAGGAGAAAATGCTGGTAGCCAGCGTTTTCTCCTTTTCCTACAGTGTTTTCAAAAAGCCTTTTCTTTAAGGGTCGTTGAAAGTCGGGATTGTGTGGTAAAGGGTTAAAAGTTGGTTAGAATGTTTGCCTTGATGATATCTGAGATGAGTTTGAAAATAGGTCATGTCTGGTCAAAAACTAGGTCACTTGGCCAAATGTAAGAAAAACCTTGTGTACACTCTAGAGGCCACATTTTCAGTCTAATAGTCGTGAAAGTTTGTCAGAACGTTTGTCTTGATAATATCGTGGACATACTGTAAACCGGGAAATGTTCGCGACAAGAAATGTCCGCGTTTTTTTCCTCACAGGCTTATTCGGAACAATTTAACTTAGCGATCACGAGGGGGTCGTGAAATTAGCGAAACATTTCTCGCTTAGAACGAAATCATAAATACTGTGCACTGACCCTTCTTCATGACTCGGCATTACAGGTGACATCTACTTATCGATTTCGATTTAAATGTATGAGTGAACAGTTTTAAGTCAGAATTGTTCATTCAACTGAGATCGTATTATAATAGTACGTGTGCAACGTGTATCAGTTGGTATATCTTTATCAAAATGTCCATACGTAGATTTCTAACTCCACAAGTTCTGTCACGTTTACATTTGTTGTCTCAAAACTCTTTCAATTGGGGTAGTCCAAATTTTGTTAGGTGTGAAAGGGTTAAAGCAAGCAGTATTGTATGATATGATCGAGATTACAAACTTACAGTTAGTTTGTAACACTTTATATTTCTATGGTGAACATCTCACCTTTTCACGTTGTTGGTCACAACCTATAGTGAGAAGTCAATCCCGGTGACGACGTCAATTACTGTAAATCACGCGGACAATAGATTAACACTTTACCAAATGACAAATTTTCAGACTGGTCCAAATGGATTTGGGTGGGGTAGAAAACATTGTAGGAAAAGGAGAAAATGATGGTTACCACGATCTGTCCAGAAACGCACAAATTAAGGATGAAGTGAAACGCCAGTTTACTTTGTGGTATTCAGACATTGTTGGGAAATAATTGGAAAAGGGTGGCTCTGTTGAAAAACTTGATATTGACTTAAAGCTATCGACAGTTAAGCCCATTCACGCACAATGGATGATCTGGGCCTTTGAAAAGATTAAAAATCAAACTGACGTAATCAAATCTGGCTGGTATCGTTCAGGAATATTAGAAAAGTAATTCACAATGAACACAACCTTGGTGGTTTGATAGACAATCATTTAATTAAATAACTGACAGTTTGCATATTGACAAGATATTTCATTTGTTCATTTTGTAGTAACAATATTATTTCTTGAATGCATGTATGTAAATATAAAAAAATAAACCTAAACTGTTCACTACCACCATAGAATAGAACACAGTTGTTTCCCTTGTTAAATCGGGTAATGGCGTAAATAAACAATATCCCCCGAACTGTAAGTAAACACCTTGAACAGCGACTAATGTTCGCGATTTCATGAATTCTGGCTGATTCGCGGCAGATTATGTTCACGTCACATACCCTGTCGCGAATCTCGCTAACATAAAAAGTGCGAAATGATTTCCTGGTTTACAGTATTAGAAAATGGGTTAAATTGGGTAAAAAACTAGGTCACCAGGTCAAATCTTACAAAAACTTTGTGTGTGCACTAGAGGCCACATTTTCTGTTGAATACTCTTGAAAGTTAGTCAAAATGTTTGTCTTGATGATATCTGGAAGCAGTTGGAAAGTGGGTCTTGTCAGGTCAAAAACAAGGTCAATAGGTCAACCTTAGAAAAACCTTGTTTTCTCTGTTGAGGCTACATTTTCAGTCAGATACTCCTGAAACTTTGTTGGAATGTTTTTCTTGATAATGTCTTGGACATGTTTGAAATTGAACACATTGGGTCAGAAACTAGGTCACTAGGTTAAATTTTTGAAAAACCTTATGTATGCTCTAGAGGCCACACTTTCAGTCCAATACTCTTGAAAGTTGGTCAGAATTTGAACTTGGTTGTACCAGGTCAAATCTTTGGAATACCTTGTGTTCGCTCTGGAGGCCAAATTTTCAATCTAATACACATTAAACATAGTCAGAATATTTCTCATGATTAATTCTTTGTGTGAAAATGGGTCATGTTGCATCAAAAACTAGGTCACCTTATCAAATCTTTTAAAAACCTTCTTTACCCTCTAGCAGCCCCATATTTAGGTCCAGTATCAATGAAAATCACTCAGAATGTTTGTTTTGATGGTATCTCAGATGAGTCTGAAAAGAACTTGCGTCGGGTTAAAAACTAGGTCATCAGGTCTTATCTTAAAAAACCCTTTGTACACTTTAGAGGCCTCGTTTTTAGTCCAGTATGCATGAAAGTTGGTCAGAATGTTTGTCTTGATGATATTCAGGACGAATTTGAGAATGGATGATGTCGGGTCAAAAACTAGGTCACTGGGCTTAATCTTGAAAAGACCTTGTGTATGCTATGGAGTCGATATTTTCAGTCCAATACTCATGAAAATTAGTTGGAATACTTACTCTGATGATTTCTCTGATGAGTTTGAAGATAGGTCACATTGGGTCAAAAACTAGGTCACCAAGACATATCTTTGTACACTCTAAAAGGCCACATCTTCAGTCAAATACTCGTGAAAGTTTCTAACAATGCTTGTCATGTTTTTTTGGAAGAGACTGGAAATGGGTCATGTTTGGTCAAAAGGCTCAGGTGAGGAATTTCAGGGCCATCATGGCACTCTTCTTTGTAACATTTGTTTGTTCTATGGATCTGAATATTGATCGGATGAGATCAAAATTTTCACTTATATATTTTCCAAGCCTTTTCATCACCACTTGTACAACCAGTCCCATGATCCTGGACAGGTCTCATCCATACAACTGACCAGTCGCATGGTATTAACCATTTACCAAATGACAAGATTTTAGCCTTGTCCAGATTGAAAGCATTTGCAGATGACAATTTCCTTGTGGCTCAAATGGCGCAATTTTTCTTCGATAGGGTAGAAAACATTGTGGGAAAATAAGAAAATACTTGTTACCAGCATGTTCTCCTTTTCCCCCAGTGTTTTCAAAAGGCTTTTTTCTCAGGGTCGTTGAAAGGCAGTAAAGGATTAAGAGAAATCATACAACATTGCCATTTGTATCATCAAATGTATGGTTGACATGACAGCAATTGTAGGTAATTGTGCAACACTCAGGAAATATACGACCTCTTACAAGAGATGGGGTTTTTGTCTTGTTTCAGCGTGCTTTTGTATAACAACATAATAGCATTAACCCTTTACCACACAATCCTGAGTTTTAAAGACCCTGAGAAAGAAGGCTTTGAAAACATTGAAAACATTGTGGGAAAAAGAAAATGCTAGTAACCAGCATTTTCTCCTTTTTCCACAATGTTTTCTACCCTTTTGGCAGCGAATTCTATCATTTGAGCAGCATTTAATATGTCTTCTGCAAATGCTTTCGATTTGGACAAGTCGAAAATTTTATCGTTTGGTAAAGAGTTAATGAAAAGTTGCATAACGCTTTAGCAAGCAACAAAATTTTAGAGTGGTCCAACTTAAAGGCATTTGCAGACAACAAAATAAATGTGACCCAAAACTGACATTTGTTTTGGGAAGGACAGAAAACATTGTAGGAAAAGGAGAAAACACTGGTTACCAGCATTTTCTCCTTTTCCCACAATGTTTTCCAAAGGCCTCTTTTCCAGGGTCATTAAAACTAGGGATTGTGTGGTAAAGGGTTAACCCGTTACATCACAAAAAAATGTAGACATGTCAAAATTGAAAGCATTTGCAGACAATAATTTAAATGTGGCTCAATGATAGAAATTGTCACTGACAGTCAATTTGGACAAGTGTAGAATTTTTTCATTTCATAGCGTTGAGTGTCCACCTAATTACCCTCTCTTGTATGTGAATTTTACCCTTTACCACACAATGCCGACTTTTAACAAACCTGAGGAAGAAGCCTTTTGAAAACATTGTGAGAAAAGGATAAAATGCTGGTAACCAGTATTTTCTCCTTTTGCCACAATGTTTTTTCACCCTATCAAAGAAAAATCACATCATTTGAGCCGCAGTGAAATTATCATCTGCAATTACTTTCAATTTGGACCTGTCGAAAATTTTGTCATGTGGTAAAGAGTTAACCCTACCGGAGACAAGCAAATTTTAGTTTTCCATTGAAAGCAACTGCAGCCAACAAAATGAATTAGCTCAAATTATGAAATTTTCTTTGAAAACATTTTGGAAAAAGGATGAAATGCAGGTTATCAGTATTCTGTTCTTTTCCCACAATGGGATCAAAAGCATTTTTGTTGGGCTGTTTCTGAAATGTGGGATTGTGTGGTAAAGGGTCAAGAATAAAAGAGAACTAGAGAACAAAAAGTATGAGTAAATACTTTTCTATGGTGTGATGCATGGCTACTAGTGCCAGTAGTTGGAACTTCACGTAAAAAGTAGAGGGGGGTAAACTGGTTCCACCATGTTTGTCTGTCCGTCCATCCATCTGTCTGTCTCTCTATCAATCAGTCCATCTGTAGACTTTATTTTCATGCTGACTTAAAAGCCCTTTGACCTAGGACCCTGAAACTTAATATAAGTGTTGCTCATGACCCATGGAGGTGCCCTACTGCTTTTGGGTGACATGGGTCAAATGTCAAGGTCACCGGTGAACTTTGTTTGAAAATCATTCCTATGCTCTAACTCAATAGCTGTTTGGCCTTGGACCCTGAAACTTTACACAAGTGTTTCTCATGACCCAAGGAGGTGCCCTATTGTTTTTGGGTCACATGGATGAAAGGTCAAGGTAACTGGTGATCTTTGGTTTGAAAATCATTTGTGTTCTCTGATTGTGCTGCTTCAGTGACAAGAGCTGAGCCTCGTAGCTCAGTCGGTAGCATATAGGACTTGAGAACAGGAGGTCGCTGGTTCGATCCCAGGCTCAGCCAATTTCTATCTGAGGATTGATGATAGTCATTGCGACAGGATTCATTCCTCTCTCACCGCTGACCATTGTTCTGACAATGGCTATGTGGGAAAGCAGCCAGTGGCTTGGAAAGTATATTGTGCGAAGTGCTGGTAAAAGAGACTCCAGGAAAGCATGGATAGGTGCACTGGCAGCCGCAATATAACTAAAATAATGTTGAAAAACGGCGTTTAACACCATACAGTCAATCAATCAATCAGTGACAAGATGCTGGTGGTGGGGGTGTGTGTGCATTTTTCCGCTTTGCAACAGTTCTAGTTTCAGCATGATACACATTCTGTTTGGGCTAGATGCCGAGTTTAACCCTTAACCAGACAACAAAATTTTAGCCTTGTACAAATTGAAAGCATTTGCAGAAGAGTTTCAGTGTGGCTCAAATGGTGCAATTTTCTCTTAATAGGGTAGAAAACATTGTGGGAAAAAGGAGAAAATGCTGGTAACCAGCATTTTCTCCTTCCCACAATGTTTTCAAAAGGCTTCTTTCCCAGGGTCATTAAAAGAAGGCATTATGTGGTAAAGGGTTAGCACAATATGAAAAACTAGCTTTTCACATTAAGTGAGTCCTTTTCTCATCAGTGAATAGAGGCCATATATTAACCCTTATCCTGCTAAATAAGTGAAATGAAACTTTCAATCTGATAGTAAAAACCAAAATGTTGCTATTTGAAAAGGTATTTTTGGGGGGATAGATATCTCCTTGTTGGACAGTGTTGATCCAATATCGGACTGCACATTCTGTGCAGACTGATTTTGATCTATAATGTTCCTGAAAGGTCCTTGAGTCGTGCTTAGCAGCCTTAGGGTTAACACTTTATCAGATGTCATAATTTCAGACTACTCCAAAATAAAAGCATTTGCAGATGACAAAAAACATGCCACTTAAAAATTGATATTTGTTTTGGGTAGGATGGAAAAAATTGTGCAAAAAGTAGAAAATGCTGGTTGCCAGCATTTTTCCTTTTCCTACAATGTTTTTATTTAGGCTTCTTTCTCAGGGTCACTAAAACTCGGGATTGTGTGGTAAACAGTTAAAAAGATGCAGGAAGGAAAAATGTGTCATTTGGCATTTAGCATTCAAATGTTCAATGCCATTTTCAACATTATTCCAGTTCATCCCTGCTGCTAACCTGCCAGAGAAGCTTTTGGCACTTTCCTTGAGTTTTTAAACCAGTACTTTCCACAACATTCTTTCAAAGCCACTGGCTGCTTTCCCACATAAAATTTGACAAAACGGCTGTCAGTGGTGAGAGGAAAAAGAATGATGTCGGAATCATCAATTGCAAGAAAGAATTTTGCAGAGCTGTGAACTGAATTGAACTAATGACCAGTAAGTTTCAAGCCCTACAACCCTTTACAACACAATCCCAACTATTAACAGTAACCAGCTGGTAACTAGCATTTTCTCCTTTTTCCCCACAATGTTTTCCACCCTTGCCATAACAAATTTCAATTTTTCCAGTCACATTGAGCCATGCTTTGACAAAAGGGGCTTAATTCATCTCCTAAATGCATGATACCAATCAAGCCATCACATAACTATGGATCTATAATGGCCACTTTTTTAACAATTGACTGAATCACGAGTTAGATTGGTGCTTTGTCATACAGAAAATTGACCAACAGCAAAAAGTTTCATCCCAGGTCAGCCTACGTGGACTGTGCAGGCTGACCTGGGTCGGTACTTTTTGCAGGTGCATTAAGCCCCCTTTTCACAGAGCATGGCTCATTAATGTTGTCATCTGCAAATGCTTTCAATTTTGACCACTGTAATCTTTCGTTGTTTGGTAAAGAGTTATCAACTGAGGTATGGGGCTAGGTGCATTCCAGTGACCTTGTACTAGCTATTTGACTGAAGTATGGTAAAACTGTTGAAGAAAATTTGTTATTCCCATGTTCACTATAAAAGATTATGTATCAGTTAACGCTTTACTGAATGAAAAAATTTTAGACTGGTCTTAATTGAAAGCATTCGAAGACAACTAAGATAGGATGGCCCAAATGATGAAACTTGCCTTTCAATGCTTATTACAAATTTTAATAGTTTATATGACCATCTTTGGGCAGACTAAATTATATTGCTTCAAAAAAAAAAAAAGGTTGGTATGGCATTTCAGTGGTTTTACAGTAGTTAGGTGATTCCTGTGAACATAACTTTGGTCATCAAGGCAAACATCATAAAAAATCCAATGTTTGGCGGAGTACTCTTCTCTATAACTTAACCCTTTACCATACAATCCCGACTTTTAACGACCTTGTGAAAGAAGCCTTTTGAAAACATTGTGGGAAAAGGAGAAAATGCTGGTAACCAGCATTTTCTCCTATTCCCACAAATGTTTTCTACCATTTCCAAAACAAATTTCACTTTTTTAGTCACATTTATTTTGTAGTCTGCTTTCAATTTGGACCAGTCTAAAATTTTGTCGTTTGGTAAAGAGTTAAAGCCTACTAGGTGCCAAATGTAAACAGTGGGAGGGAGATCAATTGGCGGATAAATATAATTCATATCATTTAAAAGTATAGAACTGATATTAATGTGAGTCTAATAATGAGTTATAGGGCAATCTGTTAAGGTTGCTGACAGAAAAATGTTTTGTACAACTAGAATAAAAAGAGCCAAATTTTGTTGTAACTTTTTCTGCCAGTGACTGGAACTTTGAAAGATGGCTGTACTGCTTCGTCAGACTCATGAAAGAATCCATACTTTCAGAAGGAATAAATTAAGTTTGTGTTCATTTTGATACCAAGATTGTTAACTTTTGGTGATTTTCATAAAATAGGCTAGAAAATTTTGGAACAGATAGAAAACTTATACAGTGGACTCCTTGTTATGTCAAAATCGTCATCTCTAAAGTTTTGAAACTCCTGTTATGTCAAAGTCGAAGCTATGTCCAAACTTGGTGTCCCTTTATTTTATTTTGAATTTTGTTTTTATCTCAAACCCATTGCATCCAAAATGTGGTTATGTTGAGATAATTTTGGGAAGAATTTCATACCTTTGATCATATGCATCTATCCGTCATTTTTGGTTATGACAGATAATTGGGTCCAAATTCACACAATACAATATTATCTTAATTGATTTGTTAGATATCAGATTATTAAAAGGTGCAAATAAGGTTGTAGCATTGTAAACAGCTGTCCATGTGAGACTTGCACACATCATGAAAAAAACACTGAATGTCAAGGCTTGCTTGTATGTCTCTCTTGGGAATTGCTCAATTTTTTGAGTGAACACATCATCATCTTTTGTCATGTATAGAAATCAAAAGTCTGCATGGAGGCCAATCATATATTTCTTGAATGCTTATAATGATATCAGAAATGTAACTTAATCAGGCTTTTGCTGCAGTCGAGCAATCCAGCAAAGGACCCGGTCTAAATCCAGGGGAATAACTGGATTGGTCATTAAAAACAGGGGCAGAAAGCATAAGCTTAATGATCTGAAGTCCTACAGTAAAAAATACAAAGCCACTTTAGACATTGAAAGTGTGTTAAAGAAAAAAAAACAGATTGTCATAGGCTACAGTGTTCCACAAAGCTACGGCGACAATTTACCCCATCCTATTTTATGTTTACTTCCAGTTTTGGGTCAGGCTCTTCTTCGAATTCCTATATTGAACTCCCATTATATCAAAGTGTTTTTGTTGCCATCATGGATTCGAGATAACAAGATTCAATTGTAGCTCCCAACAGACATTTATTCTTGTCCCAAGATTATGCAGTAGACTTACTAGCCTTTTAACATGTCAAAAGACAGTTTCTAGAATATCCTTCACTAGAAATTAAATCATTTTAGCTCACCTGAGCACAAACCTCTCAAGGCGAGTTTTTGTTATCGGGCTGTGTCTCTCGTGCATCATTCGTCATGCGTTGTATGGGCGTCAACAGTTACCTTGTGTGCACTCTTGAGGCCACATTTTCAGTCTCATGAAACTTTGTCGGACTGTTTGTCTTGATAGATCTCAAGACATGTTTGAAACTGCGTCACCGAGTCAAAAAAGTAAGTAACCAGGCCAAATCTTTGAAAAACCTTGTGTGCACTCTAGAAAGTCCGGGCCTGTTAGCTCAGTGATAAGCGTATTGGGCTCGTTACATGGTGTTGTGAGTTTGATACCTGGTTGAGGCAAACTTTCTTTCAGGAGTCCAGTGTGGCTCAGTGTAGGGCTAGTGACCTAGAGGCCCCGTGCTCAAGCCTCCCTTGATCCACTGGGTTTTTTGTGGGAGTGTCCTAGGGCAAGACACTTCAGAGCCCCAGCCTAGTACCGGTGAAACCCGGGAAATACATGAATATGTGAGTTGTCGCTGTGATATGACTGAAATAATGTTGAAAGCAGCATAAAATACTATTCAATCAGTCAATCAATGCATGTGAGAAAAGTAGTCAGTGGCTTGAAAAGAAAGTTGTGTTAGTACTGGTGTGAGAAAGCCAGGAAACACATGCATAGGTGAACTGACCAGTGTGATAAGACCTAAGTAGATAAGAAACCTTTATTTCACTCTTGAAAGCACCATTTTTTTTCAGACAATCTATTCTAATAGTACTGGATCCTAGGTGTTGCATCTGAAAAGGACAGCATTATTTTTACTAAAACCCTTTACCAAACAACTTAATGACAACAGAAGAAGGGATATGAAAACATTTTAGAAAATGGAGATAAATCTGGTAACCAGCCTGTTCTCCTTTTCTCAAAATTTTTTCTACCCAATGAAAGATAATTTTTTTTTTAACATTGAATTTTATCATGTTTTTAATGACCTTGAGAAAAAAGGCTTTTGACAACAGTGGTAAAAGGAAATGGAAAATGGAATGAAAATAGAAATAATGACAAAATAAGAAACAATGACAAAATAACAATCTTTTATTTCACTTTGGAAAACTCAAGTTTAACAGACAATCAAGTCGAGCACTGGATCTCAGGTGTTGCATCTGAAAAAGACAGTATTATCTTAACTAAACCCTTTATCAAACAATCCTGTGGTCTTACAACTCTCTTGAAGAAAATTTTTGAAAACAATTAAACACAATGTCTTGCCTTTCTGACACTGTTGTCTTCCTCACTGAATAGTTGAGCCCTAGAAGCTCAGTCTGTAGCATACAAGACTTTAGAACAGGAGGTTGCTGGTTCAATCCCTGGCTCGGCCAATTTCTTTCCAAGGATTGATGATAGTCATTGCAACAGGGTTCATTCCTCTCTCACCACTGACCATTGTTTCGACAATGGCTTAGTGGGAAAGCAGCCAGTGGCTTGGAAAGAATATTGTGCGTGGTACTATGAAAAACTCCAGGAAAGCATGGTGCACTGGCAGCTGTGATATAACTGAAATAATGTTGAAAACGGCATAATGCACCATACAATCAATCAGTCAATCTTCACTCAAGAGACAATTTGAGCCAATTTGACATTTATCCCGTATGGAAACTGTAGACTTATGGGGCTTCTTGGTGGTAATGTTGACAGCCCAGCGCCTCACTCTGTCAGTCATCTAATGCAACAAAATAACAAAGTAGATATTTCACACACCATTTAAGCTTGACATGACTGGAAATTCAGCCTTCACCTTTTTAAACCAAAATGGTAGCAATTGCCCTAACTAAATTGGATCATTTTCTTTCTTTTAACCCTTTACCACACAGTCCCGGGTTTTAATGACCCTGAAGAAGGTTCTTGAAAACATTGTGGTAAAAGGAAAAAATGCTGGTAACCAGCATTTTCTCCTTTCCCCACAATGTTTTCTACCCAATCAAAGACAAAATCTAAAGTGAAAGCATTCGCAGATGACAATATAACTTGGGTTCAAATGATGAGACCTGCCTTTCAACCCTTTACCAAATGGCTAATTTTTTGACTTTTTTCAATTGAAAGCATTTCTGACAACTAGATAAATGTGACTCAAAATTCGAAATTTATTGTAGGAAGAACAGAAAAAATTTGTGGGAAAAGGAGGAAATGCTTTGCCTTTGTTCCAATTTTATAGAGCCAAGCTCCCGCATCTCAGTCGGTAGCATACAGGACTTTAGAACAGGAGGTCGCTGGTTCGATCCCCGGCTTGGCCAATTTCTTTCTGAGGATTGATGATAGTCATTGAGACAGGATTCATTCCTCTCTAACGGCTGACCATTTTTTCAACAATGGGAAAGCAGCGAGTGGCTTGGAAAGAATATTGTGCGGAGTACTGGTAAATGAAACTCCAGGAAAGTATGGATAAGTGCACTGGCCACCATGATATAACTGAAATAATGTTGAAAATGGCGTTAAACACCACACAATCAATCAATCAGATTTTATAGAACATTTTTTTTTCCAGTACTGAATGAAATGTTTTAGGTTTGTGTCTTTCTACCTTTGATATTTTTATTGTACAGAGTTGTTCCTTGCATTTTCAAGAAAATGGATTATTAAGCAAAATAAAAAAGTGCTGAAAAACATTATTATTGCAGAAGAAGTTATGGGAATAGCATCAATACCTTTTCTATTTGGAAACTGCAGGGTCGTGGGGCTTCTTGGTGGTCATGTTGACAGCCCAGTCCTTCAGCTCTATTGATGGGTCATCTAATGGAACAAAATAACAAAGCTTATGTTTTCCAGATCCTAAGACCGTGACATTACTAGAAATTCAGCCTACATTTACAAACCAAATGATAGCAACTTTCCTGATTAACTTGGGGGGCCAGTGTTTACCAAGATCAGACTGTACAAAAAATGTAGTCTGATCTTTGCTCTATATTGCATGTGATCTGAAAAGCTCTAGCCTAAAAGAACTTTGAACTTGCAGTATAGGGCCTTTTCTTACCCTTCAAAATGTGTATTTTGTTAATGTGATTCTTCTGGGATTGATAGTGGTATTCCTATATTTTTAGCAAGATTGAAGAAGACTGTCACAAGCTGAATTACCCAGCATAGTAGCTGAGTAAAGGGGATATATTGCTTAACAATTCTGACTTACTCAATACATAGGCTGGTTATCGAAGACAGATTCCAGGAATGCAGAGATAGGTGTAGCAGCTGCTGACATATGACCTGAATAATGTTACAAATGGGCTTAAGCACCGAGCAAAGCTTGAGTACCTTTTCCTTTTGGACACTGCATCGTCTTTGGCATCTTGGTGGTCTTCTTGGTAGCCCAGCTCCTCACTTCTGTATGTGGGTCATCTTAGCTAAAAAGTAACAAAGCAAATGTTCCCAAGGTGTTTTTGGACTTGACATAATTTGACTTTCTGCTTGTGTTTAAATTATGTAGAAGATTAATTTTTCTTCACAAACAAAATGTGTTGGGTGTCTTATTTTCTACCACTACTTTTGTTGTACATATTTACTCCCCATATTTACCAAGTTTTTAACACATTATAGACATTTCACAGCAGGCAGTGTGCCTTTCCTGGGTTCCTGAAATTTCTTTTTCCACTTCTTTGGTATCACTCTTTCAAGGGGAAAGAATCAAAGAGAAATGACAATCATTCTGGAAAAGAACTTGGTGGAGCACAGCTTTGAACTTGAGAGCCCTTTGTTTGAATTGTTTGAACCATGCTGTCTAAACCTTAAACTTCTATATCTACAGGAGAAATGGAGAGCAAACAACCTGGACATTTTGTAATTTTTTTTTATAATTGCTATAGAACTGAAATTAAGAAGATATATGGAAATTATAGGTGGTAGAAATAAGTGACTGCCCTTTACCTTTGCCAGTGGCAAGCTTTGCTTCTTTTTGATTTCGCTGTTGTCTCTTCATTTCGTCAGTAGAGCATCTTTCAAGCACATCATAGGTCTGTTCAAACACAATCATCGGTGGTTCATCTATTTCTGAAATTAGATAGAAGAAAAAATCTCCTCAACCCCGCGAGTGTGCAAAACACCCCCACCCCAACATTCACACACACAAAGCAAAAAAGGCAAAAATAAGTAGCAAGAAAATGAATTACAGACCGATCACTTGAGGTTCGAACCCAACTTGTCACAGCTTACCTTTTGTCTTCTGCATGAGAGAGTTGCTTACCAATCCTGACTTACTTAATCCATGGGCTGCATATCATAGGCAGACTTGTAGCACATCATAACTCTACATTTCGTAAAATGCAAAAGAAAGAGCTTAAGGCCCTATATCCCTTTCTTTACCTGATGACCCTTAAAGCGAACAATTTTACAGACCAGGTTCTGTGGTACACCAGTGAGCCACACCAGCACTAGCTCGACCACCTCAGGCATGCAATCATGTTTCTACGTGTAACAATTTCCCATGCTAAGTTTTATATATTGATTTCAACTTCCCTCTACAGAAAAGAATGAGCTTCTAAGCTTACAGATGTTTGGACTTTGGCAACATGAAATTGAAATAGATTACTGACGTAAGAGACTGCACTCAATTTCAGACCAAACACCACAAAAAGGTATGTAACATCCATAATGGATTTCCCTCAAGGTGTTTAAAGTGAATCCAATCATGAAGGCTGACCAGAAAGTATTCATGAAAGAACCCACACCACACTTTTTCATGTAGACAGTCCGTTGTAGCAGAAATCATTGAAATTTTTCCTCGATTAACTCCTTGCTTTAACCTGTGCATCTTAGATAGGCATCTTCCTACAGTCATATGATGGGGAGAGTATAGAAATGAAGAAAATGAATAATGTATGAAAAATCTTTACCTGTAGACTGTTTACCTCGGTAGGTCTCTGCTTGCTCGGTTGTCTGTTTACCCTCTTCTGTAGTAGGCCCTGAACTACTGAAATCAAACAAGACTTTGTTAACTCTTTACTGTACACTTTCAAGTTTAAATGACCCCTGAGGAGAAAGGTTTTTGGAATTGTTGTGGGAGAAGGAGAGCATGCTGGTAAGTAGCATTTCTTTTTTCATTTCCCACAATGTTTTCTACCCGTCTAGAATGAAATTTCATTATTTGAGCTGCAATTGGTTTGTCGTCTGCACATGCTTCTAATTTGGCAGCCTTGAACTTACAAGTGGTACCTAAAGGTCCTTTTTGCTTTACATTGCACATTCCACTCTCTCTGCATTTATTTTGTGGTCATTAAACTGGTCCATATATTCATATTTATTATTAAGATATTTAAGATTACACTAAGATTAACATGGTTAAGATACAAAAACCCAGCAGGTAAGCTCAGTTAATTGTGCACATGGCTAATATGCATGGGGTCAGCAGCTGATATGCTTTACTTAGATATTATTATAAGGCTTTAAGCAATCAAAGCAAGAGTACCTTCTCCATAAGGAAACTGCACTGTATTGGGGCATCTTGGTGGTTGTCTTAGTAGCCCGGCTCTTCACTTCAGTCTGTGGCTCATCTAATCTAAGAAAATAACAAAACAAATGTTCCCAAGGTCTTTTGGACTTGACATAATTTGAAATTTTGCCTCTGTTCAAATTGTAGAGAAGACTTCTTTTCGTATCTTAAAAAAATGTGCTAGTTATAAATCTGTTTTTACTTCCATTAGTTTTTTTTTTTTTTTGTTGTTGTAAAGATTTATTTAGTTCATTTACAGTGAATTGGATTACCTTTTAGAGAAATTTGTGAGGAACCACTACATTGCAGAAGAAATGATAAGAAATGCATAAATACCTTTTCCATATGGAAACTGTAGAGTTTTGGGGGCTTCTTGGTGGTAATGTTGACAGCCCAGTTCCTCACTCTGTCAGTCATCTAATGCAACAAAATAACAAAGCAGACATTTCACAAACCATTTAAGATTGACATAACTAATTCAGCCTTCACCTTTTTAAACCAAAATAGTAGCAAGCCCTAACTAAACTGGACTGTTTTCTTTCTTTTAACCCTTTACCACACAGTCCCGGGTTTTAATGACCCTGAAGAAGAAGGTTCTTCAAAACATTGTGTGGTAAAAGGAGAAAATGCTGGTTACCAGCATTTTCTCCTTTCCCCACAATGTTTTCTACCCAATCAGACAAAAATCATAATTTCAACTACGTTTGATGTATCGTCTGCAAATGTTTCAATTTGGTCGAATCTAAAATTTTGTCATTTTGTGAAGATTTAAAGAGTGTCTTTTGCAAAGGGAGGAAAGTTTCCATTCTCTACGTTTTACCTTTGTAACACCTACCAGGCGTTCAGTAAATTTTGTGGTCAGCATTGACTGGTATAAGAATGCTAAGAAAACAACAGTCTGATCTTCTGATTTTTGACTTGACTCTTTACCACGCATGAAAAATTTTAGACTTGTCTAAAGTGAAAGTATTTGCAGATGACAATATAACTTGGGCTCAAATGATGAGACCTGCCTTTCAACCCTTTACCAAATGGCTAATTTTTTGACCTGTCCAAATTGAAAGCATTTCTGACAACTAGATAAATGTGACTCAAAATTTGAAATTTATTGTTGGAAGAACAGAAAAAAATTGTGGGAAAAGGAGAAAATGCTGGTTACAAGCATTTTATCCTTTTCCCCACAATGTTTTCAAAAGCCTTCATCCTTAGGCTTGTTCAAATTTTATAGAACATTCTTTTACCAGTATTGAATGAAATGTGTTAATTTCTTGTCTTAAAATTTGTTGAAAAAAGAACAGAGAACATTGTGGGGAAAGGAGAAAATGAAGGTTACCAGCATTTTCTCCTTTTCCCACAATTTTTAGCTCCACTGGCTGAAGGCCAGCGAGCTATTGTCATGGCGTTGTGTCCGTCGTGCGTCCGTCCGTTCGTCCGTGCGTGCGTCCGTAAACTTTTTCTTTAAAAAACTTCTCCTCAGAAACTATTGACTGGATTTTTACCAAATTTCACAGGAATGTTCCTTTGGTGGTCCTCTTTCAAATTCCTTCAAATAATTGTGTTCCATGAAGAATTCTGGTTGCCATGGCAACCAAAGTAAAAAACCTTTAAAAATCTTCTCCTCCCAAACCGCTATTTGGATAGCATTATTATTTTGCAGGAATGTTCCTTAGATACAGGTTTACAGAATTCCTTTAAAAAAAAATGATCTGTCAAAAAACATGGCTTTTATGGGAGATTCATTTTCCTTTTATGGTATAAAGTAAAATCTTTGAAAAATTTCTTCTCTAAAACTATTCATGGGATTTCATTGTTGTTTTGCAGGTAAGTTCCTATGGTGGTTGTCTGCCAAATTGTTTCTATGGTGGTTGTATACCAAATTCCTTTTAAAAAAATGATACACCGAAAAACACATTTTTTTATAGACAAGGCTTATATTTCAAAAAAATGTTCTTCTCCAAAACTATTTATTGTGTTAGTTTTATCGACTAACAAAGAAAAAGGAAGAAAATTGGATTGACTTGACCTAGTCAGGGCTGTCCTATTTAAGCCCACACATTTTCCTTGGTATTAAGATCACAATTTACTCCAATGATATGCTATTAGTTAGTACTAGTAATAAAATATCACTGGCCATAAATAAGATAAAAGCTTGAGCACCTTTCACAACTTGAGCTTTTCAATTTTGCCTTATTACTAAGCCTGAGTAACCATGCCAAGATAAAAAAGAAAAAGTATTTTAATAACAAAACCCCCATGTTGTAGGTACTTTATAGTCCTTTTGATATAGAACAAGAGAACCTCTGCACTTTTATTAGTTCTGGTAAAGGTTTGTTGACCTACTAATGAGTAAATGCAGAGTGGACAGAAGAAGTGTAAATCCTGGTGACCTAGTACAAAGTGGGACAGGGCTTTACATTTGTGATAAGGCATTAATGTTATCCAGTCAAACTGATCCCGCAACTTCAGTACACCAGAATTAATCTGTGCCCTGGAGCAGGATATTTGATTTATGTAAATGCATTTGTAGACCATTTTGTGTTGTTTGCCACAGAAGACATTCTAACTGTGACTGTGAAAAGTTGATTATTAGGGATTAGGTGTTCATTGTATGCCAGCATATTTCATTCTATCTGGTGTATTGATGTAAGTTGATCTATATTGCTATAACATTCATTCATTTGCCCTCCTAGCTGTTCTTTTAGATTACCCCTTTACCACACAATCACAACTTTTAACGACCCTGAGAAAGACATTTTCTATATTTTGATGTTTCCCCACCCAAAATGGTTTGTGAAAGGACCTGTTGCAGACAACATATCTTCAAATTAGTAAGACATATATAAAAAAGGATAGAAATTATTGTGGGAAACTAAGAAAATGCTGGTTACCATTTTTTTCTTCTTTTCTCACAAGTTTTTTCCATACCTTTTTTCTTCAGTGAGCTAAAATGCAGGATTGAATGGTAATTGTTAAAAACTTCTTTTCGCCATTATAGAAATATCAGGCCTGTGGAGCGATACAGGCGCTCAAGCGCCTCTAGTTTTCTAAAGCCTTCATCCTCAGGGTTGTTCAAATTTTATAGAACATTTTTTTTTTTCCAGTATTCAATGAAATTTGTTGTAGGAGGAACAGAAATACTCGGGAAAAGGAGAAAATGCTGGTTACCAGCATTTTCTCCTTTTCCCACAATGTTTTCAAAAGCCTTCATCCTCAGGCTTGTTAAAAGTCAGCATTGTGTGGTAAATGGTTAAAGAGTAGAAGACATTGTGGGTCAAGGAGAAAATGGTTAATAGCACTTTCTCCTTCCACAAAGAGTTTCACAAGCTCTTTATCTCAGGGTTGTTTAAACCTCCGGAGTGTGTGGTGAAGCGTTCACTGGTGTTGAAATGGGATTGAATACCAATCAAAGCAGAAATACCTTTTCCATAAATAAACTGCATTGTTTATGGGCATCTTGTGGTCTTCTTGGTAGCCCAGCTCCTCACTTCTGTATGTGGTCATCTTACCTAAGAACAACAAAGCAAAATTATTGTCCACAAGGTTTTTTATACTCGTCATAATTTGACTCTCTGCCTTTGTTCAAATTTTATAGAGCCAAACCCGCGTAGTTCAGTCAGTAGCATACAGGACTTTAGATCAGGAGGTCACTGGTTTGATCCCCGGCTTGGCCAATTTCTTTCTGAGGATTGATGATAGTCATCGAGACAGGATTCATTCCTCTCTCATCGCTGACCATTGTTTCAACGATGGTTTTGTGGGAAAGCAGCGAGTGGCTTGGAAAGAATATTGTGTGGAGTACTGGTAAATGAAACTCCAGCAAAGCATGGATAAGTGCACTGGCCGCCATGATATAACTGAAATGATGTTGAAAACGGCATTAAACACCACACAATCCATCAGTCAAATTTTATAGAACAATTTTTTTCCAGTACTGAATGAAATGTTTTAGGTTTGTGTCTTTCTACCTTTGATATTTTTATTGTACAGAGTTATTCCTTGCATTTTCAAGAAAATGGATCATTAAGCAAAATAAAAAAGTGCTGAAAAACATTATTATTGCAGAAGAAGTTATGGGAATAGCATCAATACCTTTTCTATTTGGAAACTGCAGGGTCGTGGGGCTTCTTGGTGGTCATGTTGACAGCCCAGTCCTTCAGCTCTATTGATGGGTCATCTAATGGAACAAAATAACAAAGCTTATGTTTTCCAGATCCTAAGACCTTGACATAACTGGAAATTCAGCCTGCATTTACAAACCAAATGATAGCAACTTTCCTGATTAACTTGGGGGGCCAGTGTTTACCAAGATCAGACTGTACAAAAAATGTAGTCTGATCTTTGCTCTATATTGCATGTGATCTGAAAAGCTCTAGCCTAAAAGAACTTTGAACTTGCAATATAGGGCCTTTTCTTACCCTTCAAAATGTGTATTTTGTTAATGTGATTCTTCTGGGATTGATAGTGGTATTCCTATATTTTTAGCAAGATTGAAGTAGACTGTCACAAGCTGAATTACCCAGCATAGTAGCTGAGTAAAGGGGATATATTGCTTAACAATTCTGACTTACTCAATACATAGGCTGGTTATCGAAGACAGATTCCAGGAATGCAGAGATAGGTGTAGCAGCTGCTGACATATGACCTGAATAATGTTACAAATGGGCTTAAGCACCGAGCAAAGCTTGAGTACCTTTTCCTTTTGGACACTGCGTCATCTTTGGCATCTTGGTGGTCTTCTTGGTAGCCCAGCTCCTCACTTCTGTATGTGGGTCATCTTAGCTAAAAAATAAAGCAAATGTTCCCAGGGTGTTTTTGGACTTGACATAATTTGACTTTCTGCTTGTGTTGAAATTGTGTAGAACATTAATTTTTCTTTGCAAACAAAATGTGTCTCGTGTCTTATTTTCTTCCAATACTTTTGTTGTACATATTTATTCCGCATTGTTACCAAATTTTCAACACACAGACATTTCACAGCAGGCAGTGTGCCTTTCCTGGGTTCCTGAAATCTCTTTTTCCACTTCTTTGGTATCACTCTTTCGAGGGGAAAGAATCAAAGAGAAATGACAATCATTCTGGAAAAGAACTTGGTGGAGCACAGCTTTGAACTTGAGAGCCCTTTGTTTGAATTGTTTGAACCATGCTGTCTAAACCTTAAACTTCTATATCTACAGGAGAAATGGAGAGCAAACAACCTGGACATTTTGTTATTTTGCTTTTTTTAAAATTGCTATAGAACTGAAATTAAGTAGATATATGGAAATTATAGGTGAAAACAAGTGACTGCGCTTTACCTTTGCCAGTGGCAAGCTTTGCTTCTTTTTGATCTCGCTGTCGTCTCTTCATTTCGTCGGCAGAGCGTCTTTCAAGCACATCACAGGTCTGTTCACACACAATCGTCAGTGGTTCATCTATTTCTGAAATTAGATGGAAGAAAAAATCTCCCCAACCCTGGGAGTGTGCAAAACACCCCCACCCCAACATTCACACACACAAAGCAAAGAAAGGCAAAAATAAGTAGCAAGAAAATGAATTACAGACCAATCACTTGAGGTTCGAACCCAACTTGTCACAGCTTACCTTTTTTCTTCTGCATGAGAGAGTTGCTTACCAATCCTGACTTACCGTAATTCATCTATATATTCAGACACTCTATGAATTCGGACACCATTAATTAATTCTTCAAATAATTTATTTTACGTCTCTAATTTCGGACAGCTGATGCTAGCATTTTTTCCATTAATTCGGACACCAAATTCGTGACTGAAAAGTCTGGACAATATTTTTTTTCGTCAAGCTAGTTTAACTACTCCTATCGATAGAAGTATTGTACCAGACGAAGGGTGAGTCCAAACAATGTCCGGTAAGTGTAAAGAGTCGTTTATTAGAGTATGTTTATCCATAACTGGAATATAGAATGGTGTTTTGTCATGCTTCAGTAACTACCTTTACCTGTGTTTGGCTCAAAGACCCTTTCCCCCAGCATCGCTACAAGATCAAATCGACTACGTTCGGATTTTTAATTATCCCAGATCCTTCTATTTTTAACAGTCTATTTACATGGGCAGTGTTGTAAAAGATCAGACTGCATATTCATGTAGACTTACCTGGTCTACACTAAACTAAAATATATCCACGTTACATTGTTTCCAAGCCATTCTTAGTCTGTCAGACGAAAAAGTCTTACTGTCTTAAGGTTCACAAACAAGATAGGTGTGTTACGTGTATTTTCTTAAAAGAGACGAAACACAGTCTGAAAATTACTAATTGCAATTTCTGGGTGAAAATAATGTAAGAATAATGACCGAGTACTTCGATGATGTAAACGGGTCTAAATTTAGATAAAGCTGGAATTCCAAGAATTACGAGGTCGAATTATTTTCCGAAAATCGTTGTGCTATTGAAATATGCACAGGTCTGTACGCAATTAACTTCTACTCTGTCGATTGTTTCTCTTCCTGACCATATTTTTTGTACATATTTTCGCGTAAAGGGTCACTTATCTTACCTTAGCACCCGATTCCACATGTTCCTTTCGATATCGGGTAATTAACTATCAAGGCGTTTTGTTTTCTCACCATATTACGCGAACGCCTTGCTCGCTGATTGGCCGATATCGATTTTTGTAGGCGGGAGTCACTGTTTTGTTCACTTGGTAATTGACAGGATATTTTTTTTAATTCTCTATGTTTTCGGACACTGACGGCAATTATCTATGAGTTCGGACACAAAATAATTATTTTATTGTGTCCCAATACATAGATGAATTACGGTACTTAATCCATGGGCTGCATATCAGAGGCAGACTTGTAGCAAATCATAACTCTACATTTCGTAAAATGCAAAAGAAAGAGCTTAAGGCCCTATATCCCTTCCTTTACCTGATGACCCTTAAAGCGAACAATTTTACAGACCAGGTTCTGTGGTACACCAGTGAGCCACACCAGCACTAGCTCGACCACCTCAGGCATGCAATCATGTTTCTACGTGTAACAATTTCCCATGCTAAGTTTTATATATTGATTTCAACTTCCCTCTACAGAAAAGAATGAGCTTCTAAGCTTACAGATGTTTGGACTTTGGCAACATGAAATAGATTACTGACGTAAGAGACTGCACTCAATTTCAGACCAAACGCCACAATAAAGTATGTAACATCCGAAATGGATTTCCCTCAAGATGTTTAAAGTGAATCCAATCATGAAGGCTGACCAGGAAATATTCATGAAAGAACCCACACCACACTTTTTCGTGTAGACAGTCCGTTGTAGAAGAAATCATTGAAATTTTTCCTCGATTAACTCCTTGCTTTAACCTGTGCATCTTAGATAGGCATCTTCCTATAGTCATATGATGGGGAGAGTATAGAAATGAAGAAAATGAATAATGTATGAAAAGTCTTTACCCGTAGACTGTTTACCTCGGTAGCAGGGCTACAGAAATTTTGTAATCTCAATCTGTCCGGCCGATCGACGGCGCATTCGGCAAACTTCGATTAATTCAGGAATTGGCCGAGCTGTGACGTGTGATCGACGGCAGCGAGTCCACATTACCCCACCCACTTTCTTTGTCAAAATAAACTCGCGATTGGTCCGGGAATGTTCCATCTCCAACTCGCTGACGGTGATGGCATCGGTTAAAATTTTCTGAAGAATATTTTCTTCTTCATTTTCATCAAATGATTTCTGTCAGTCGCTTTCGCTGCCATCAAAAATTCGCAGCAAAACGTCTTAAAATGTCGGTCTGCGTTAAGCCATTTTACTTTCGTTTTCAAGAAGAATGTGGCCGAAGTAAACGTGAGTCAAAGTCTGCTTAAATTACACCTGATTGATTCGTTTCTTCGGAAAGTATAACGTAAAATTACTTTGTTCAACATTACATAATTCATGTCTCTACAACCCTGAGTGAGCATACCTATACCAAAAGCGAAAACAAGGCAAATTTCTTAGGCAACCGCCCAGCGCAGACAGTTCTCCAAGTCGCGTTTACCACTGACAGGTGAGATAGTTGGGTGTGAGTTGTGTCTGCGCTAATGGAAATGGATCAATAATTCAAGATTGCGAGAGGTCGTAGCTAAATATACACCGTGTAATGCTAGTCATGAGTTCGTGACAGGATGCACACTACCACATAACGTAGAGTAAAGACGCGGCTTTACAAAATTATGGGCGGCAACTAAATCTCGTACGTGATTTCTGATTGGTTCGCAGTAGATATTGTATGTGAACTTTGATGCACGTGGGGCGTGGCAAAATTGACTGACTGATTAGCATTGCATGGTGTGGTACGTAATTAGACAAAACCAATTGAGAGTACGGCCGTACCACGCTTAAGGCAACGATGCATGATGATATCTCTATATGCTGTGATTTATGTCACAGTGAAATGGCAATAATTAGATAATGGCCAATTAACAGTTTGACACTCTAGATACCAAGGGATCTTATATACGATCACTACTTTGCCTAACGTTCAAAAATGCCTGAAGCGATGATTTAAGGTTTTTAAGTTTGTTTCTGACTGGCTATATTATGATATTTCAGACCGATTTTTTAGGGTGTTTTTGAAAATAAATCGGTTTTCAGTGTTTGGAATCGGTCTGATCCAGCAATTTTTCGGATTTCTGTAGCCCTGCTCAGTAGGTCTCTGCTTGCTCGGTTGTCTGTTTATCCTCTTCTATAGTAGGTCCATGGTTCATCTATTTCTGAAATTACAAAGAAGAAAAAATCTCCCCAACCCCGGGAGTGTGCAAAACGCCCCCACCCCAACATTCACACACACAAAGCAAAGAAAGGCAAAAATAAGTAGCAAGAAAATGGATTACAGACCAATCACTTGAGGTTCGAACCCAACTTGTCACAGCTTACCTTTTGTCTTCTGCATGAGAGAGTTGCTTACCAATCCTGACTTACTTAATCCATGGGCTGCATATCACAGGCAGACTTGTAGCACATCATAACTCTACATTTCGTAAAATGCAAAAGAAAGAGCTTAAGGCCCTATATCCCTTCCTTTACCTGATGACCCTTAAAGCGAACAGTTTTACAGACCAGGTTCTGTGGTACACCAGTGAGCCACACCAGGACTAGCTCGACCACCTCAGGCATGCAATCATGTTTCTACGTGTAACAATTTCCCATGCTAAGTTTTATATATTGATTTCAACTTCCCTCTACAGAAAAGAATGAGCTTCTAAGATTACAGATGTTTGGACTTTGGCAACATGAAATTGAAATAGATTACTGACCTAAGAGACTGCACTCAATTTCAGACCAAATGCCACAAAAAAGTATGTAACATCCAAAATGGATTTCCCTCAAGATGTTTAAAGTGAATCCAATCATTAAGGCTGACCAGGAAGTATTCATGAAAGAACCCACACCACACTTTTTCGTGTAGACAGTCCGTTGTAGAAGAAATCATTGAAATTTTTCCTTGATTAACTCCTTGCTTTAACCTGTGCATCTTAGATAGGCATCTTCCTATAGTCATACAATTGGGAGAGTATAGAAATGAAGAAAATGAATAATGTATGAAAAGTCTTTACCCGTAGACTGTTTACCTCGGTAGGTCTCTGCTTGCTCGGTTGTCTGTTTATCCTCTTCTATGGTAGGTCCATGGTTCATCTATTTCTGGAATTAGATAGAAGAAAAAATCTCCCCAACCCCGGGAGTGTGCAAAACACCCCCACCCCAACATTCACACACACAAAGCAAAGAAAGGCAAAAATAAGTAGCAAGAAAATGAATTACAGACCAATCACTTGAGGTTCGAACCCAACTTGTCACAGCTTACCGTTTGTCTTCTGCATGAGAGAGTTGCTTACCAATCCTGACTTACTTAATCCATGGGCTGCATATCATAGGCAGACTTGTAGCACATCATAACTCTACATTTCGTAAAATGCAAAAGAAAGAGCTTAAGGCCCTATATCCCTTCCTTTACCTGATGACCCTTAAAGCGAACAATTTTACAGACCAGGTTCTGTGGTACACCAGTGAGCCACACCAGCACTAGCTCGACCACCTCAGGCATGCAATCATGTTTCTACGTGTAACAATTTCCCATGCTAAGTTTTATATATTGATTTCAACTTCCCTCTACAGAAAAGAATGAGCTTCTAAGCTTGCAGATGTTTGGACTTTGGCAACATGAAATTGAAAAAGATTACTGATGTAAGAGACTGCACTCAATTTCAGACCAAACGCCACAAAAAAGTATGTAACATCCAAAATGGATTTCCCTCAAGATGTTTAAAGTGAATCCAATCATGAAGGCTGACCAGGAAGTATTCATGAAAGAACCCACACCACACTTTTTTGTGTAGACAGTCCGTTGTAGAAGAAATCATTGAAATTTTTCCTCGATTAACTCCTTGCTTTAACCTGTGCATCTTAGATAGGCATCTTCCTATAGTCATACGATGGGGAGAGTATAGAAATGAAGAAAATGAATAATGTATGAAAAGTCTTTACCCGTAGACTGTTTACCTCGGTAGGTCTCTGCTTGCTCGGTTGTCTGTTTATCCTCTTCTATGGTAGGTCCGTGGTTCATCTATTTCTGAAATTAGATAGAAGAAAAAATCTCCCCAACCCCGGGAGTGTGCAAAACACCCCCACCCCAACATTCACACACACAAAGCAAAGAAAGGCAAAAATAAGTAGCAAGAAAATGAATTACAGACCAATCACTTGAGGTTCGAACCCAACTTGTCACAGCTTACCGTTTGTCTTCTGCATGAGAGAGTTGCTTACCAATCCTGACTTACTTAATCCATGGGCTGCATATCATAGGCAGACTTGTAGCACATCATAACTCTACATTTCGTAAAATGCAAAAGAAAGAGCTTAAGGCCCTATATCCCTTCCTTTACCTGATGACCCTTAAAGCGAACAATTTTACAGACCAGGTTCTGTGGTACACCAGTGAGCCACACCAGCACTAGCTCGACCACCTCAGGCATGCAATCATGTTTCTACGTGTAACAATTTCCCATGCTAAGTTTTATATATCGATTTCAACTTCCCTCTACAGAAAAGAATGAGCTTCTAAGCTTGCAGATGTTTGGACTTTGGCAACATGAAATTGAAATAGATTACTGACGTAAGAGACTGTACTCAATTTCAGACCAATCGCCACAAAAAAGTATGTAACATCCAAAATGGATTTCCCTCAAGATGTTTAAAGTGAATCCAATCATGAAGGCTGACCAGGAAGTATTCATGAAAGAACCCACACCACACTTTTTCGTGTAGACAGTCCGTTGTAGAAGAAATCATTGAAATTTTTCCTCGATTAACTCCTTGCTTTAACCTGTGCATCTTAGATAGGCATCTTCCTATAGTCATACGATGGGGAGAGTATAGAAATGAAGAAAATGAATAATGTATGAAAAGTCTTTACCCGTAGACTGTTTACCTCGGTAGGTCTCTGCTTGCTCGGTTGTCTGTTTATCCTCTTCTATGGTAGGTCCCTGGTTCATCTATTTCTGAAATTAGATAGAAGAAAAAATCTCCCCAACCCCGGGAGTGTGCAAAACACCCCCACCCCAACATTCACACACACAAAGCAAAGAAAGGCAAAAATAAGTAGCAAGAAAATGAATTACAGACCAATCACTTGAGGTTCGAACCCAACTTGTCACAGCTTACCTTTTGTCTTCTGCATGAGAGAGTTGCTTACCAATCCTGACTTACTTAATCCATGGGCTGCATATCATAGGCAGACTTGTAGCACATCATAATTCTACATTTCGTAAAATGCAAAAGAAAGAGCTTAAGGCCCTATATCCCTTCCTTTACCTGATGACCCTTAAGCGAACAATTTTACAGACCAGGTTCTGTGGTACACCAGTGAGCCACACCAGGACTAGCTCGACCACCTCAGGCATGCAATCATGTTTCTACGTGTAACAATTTCCCATGCTAAGTTTTATATATCGATTTCAACTTCCCTCTACAGAAAAGAATGAGCTTCTAAGCTTGCAGATGTTTGGACTTTGGCAACATGAAATTGAAATAGATTACTGACGTAAGAGACTGCACTCAATTTCAGACCAAACGCCACAAAAAAGTATGTAACATCCAAAATGGATTTCCCTCAAGATGTTTAAAGTGAATCCAATCATGAAGGCTGACCAGGAAGTATTCATGAAAGAACCCACACCACACTTTTTCGTGTAGACAGTCCGTTGTAGAAGAAATCATTGAAATTTTTCCTCGATTAACTCCTTGCTTTAACCTGTGCATCTTAGATAGGCATCTTCCTATAGTCATACGATGGGGAGAGTATAGAAATGAAGAAAATGAATAATGTATGAAAAGTCTTTACCCGTAGACTGTTTACCTCGGTAGGTCTCTGCTTGCTCGGTTGTCTGTTTATCCTCTTCTATGGTAGGTCCGTGGTTCATCTATTTCTGAAATTAGATAGAAGAAAAAATCTCCCCAACCCCGGGAGTGTGCAAAACACCCCCACCCCAACATTCACACACACAAAGCAAAGAAAGGCAAAAATAAGTAGCAAGAAAATGAATTACAGACCAATCACTTGAGGTTCGAACCCAACTTGTCACAGCTTACCGTTTGTCTTCTGCATGAGAGAGTTGCTTACCAATCCTTACTTAATCCATGGGCTGCATATCATAGGCAGACTTGTAGCACATCATAACTCTACATTTCGTAAAATGCAAAAGAAAGAGCTTAAGGCCTTATATCCCTTCCTTTACCTGATGACCCTTAAAGCAAACAATTTTACAGACCAGGTTCTGTGGTACACCAGTGAGCCACACCAGCACTAGCTCGACCACCTCAGGCATGCAATCATGTTTCTACGTGTAACAATTTCCCATGCTAAGTTTTATATATCGATTTCAACTTCCCTCTACAGAAAAGAATGAGCTTCTAAGCTTGCAGATGTTTGGACTTTGGCAACATGAAATTGAAATAGATTACTGACGTAAGAGACTGCACTCAATTTCAGACCAAACGCCACAAAAAAGTATGTAACATCCAAAATGGATTTCCCTCAAGATGTTTAAAGTGAATCCAATCATGAAGGCTGACCAGGAAGTATTCATGAAAGAACCCACACCACACTTTTTCGTGTAGACAGTCCATTGTAGAAGAAATCATTGAAATTTTTCCTCGATTAACTCCTTGCTTTAACCTGTGCATCTTAGATAGGCATCTTCCTATAGTCATACGATGGGGAGAGTATAGAAATGAAGAAAATGAATAATGTATGAAAAGTCTTTACCCGTAGACTGTTTACCTCGGTAGGTCTCTGCTTGCTCGGTTGTCTGTTTATCCTCTTCTATGGTAGGTCCGTGGTTCATCTATTTCTGAAATTAGATAGAAGAAAAAATCTCCCCAACCCCGGGAGTGTGCAAAACACCCCCACCCCAACATTCACACACACAAAGCAAAGAAAGGCAAAAATAAGTAGCAAGAAAATGAATTACAGACCAATCACTTGAGGTTCGAACCCAACTTGTCACAGCTTACCGTTTGTCTTCTGCATGAGAGAGTTGCTTACCAATCCTGACTTACTTAATCCATGGGCTGCATATCATAGGCAGACTTGTAGCACATCATAACTCTACATTTCGTAAAATGCAAAAGAAAGAGCTTAAGGCCCTATATCCCTTCCTTTACCTGATGACCCTTAAAGCGAACAATTTTACAGACCAGGTTCTGTGGTACACCAGTGAGCCACACCAGCACTAGCTCGACCACCTCAGGCATGCAATCATGTTTCTACGTGTAACAATTTCCCATGCTAAGTTTTATATATCGATTTCAACTTCCCTCTACAGAAAAGAATGAGCTTCTAAGCTTGCAGATGTTTGGACTTTGTCAACATGAAATTGAAATAGATTACTGACGTAAGAGACTGTACTCAATTTCAGACCAATCGCCACAAAAAAGTATGTAACATCCAAAATGGATTTCCCTCAAGATGTTTAAAGTGAATCCAATCATGAAGGCTGACCAGGAAGTATTCATGAAAGAACCCACACCACACTTTTTCGTGTAGACAGTCCGTTGTAGAAGAAATCATTGAAATTTTTCCTCGATTAACTCCTTGCTTTAACCTGTGCATCTTAGATAGGCATCTTCCTATAGTCATACGATGGGGAGAGTATAGAAATGAAGAAAATGAATAATGTATGAAAAGTCTTTACCCGTAGACTGTTTACCTCGGTAGGTCTCTGCTTGCTCGGTTGTCTGTTTATCCTCTTCTATGGTAGGTCCGTGGTTCATCTATTTCTGAAATTAGATAGAAGAAAAAATCTTCCCAACCCCGGGAGTGTGCAAAACACCCCCACCCCAACATTCACACACACAAAGCAAAGAAAGGCAAAAATAAGTAGCAAGAAAATGAATTACAGACCAATCACTTGAGGTTCGAACCCAACTTGTCACAGCTTACCGTTTGTCTTCTGCATGAGAGAGTTGCTTACCAATCCTGACTTACTTAATCCATGGGCTGCATATCATAGGCAGACTTGTAGCACATCATAACTCTACATTTCGTAAAATGCAAAAGAAAGAGCTTAAGGCCCTATATCCCTTCCTTTACCTGATGACCCTTAAAGCGAACAATTTTACAGACCAGGTTCTGTGGTACACCAGTGAGCCACACCAGCACTAGCTCGACCACCTCAGGCATGCAATCATGTTTCTACGTGTAACAATTTCCCATGCTAAGTTTTATATATCGATTTCAACTTCCCTCTACAGAAAAGAATGAGCTTCTAAGCTTGCAGATGTTTGGACTTTGGCAACATGAAATTGAAATAGATTACTGACGTAAGAGACTGCACTCAATTTCAGACCAAACGCCACAAAAAAGTATGTAACATCCAAAATGGATTTCCCTCAAGATGTTTAAAGTGAATCCAATCATGAAGGCTGACCAGGAAGTATTCATGAAAGAACCCACACCACACTTTTTCGTGTAGACAGTCCGTTGTAGAAGAAATCATTGAAATTTTTCCTCGATTAACTCCTTGCTTTAACCTGTGCATCTTAGATAGGCATCTTCCTATAGTCATACGATGGGGAGAGTATAGAAATGAAGAAAATGAATAATGTATGAAAAGTCTTTACCCGTAGACTGTTTACCTCGGTAGGTCTCTGCTTGCTCGGTTGTCTGTTTATCCTCTTCTATGGTAGGTCCGTGGTTCATCTATTTCTGAAATTAGATAGAAGAAAAAATCTCCCCAACCCCGGGAGTGTGCAAAACACCCCCACCCCAACATTCACACACACAAAGCAAAGAAAGGCAAAAATAAGTAGCAAGAAAATGAATTACAGACCAATCACTTGAGGTTCGAACCCAACTTGTCACAGCTTACCGTTTGTCTTCTGCATGAGAGAGTTGCTTACCAATCCTGACTTACTTAATCCATGGGCTGCATATCATAGGCAGACTTGTAGCACATCATAACTCTACATTTCGTAAAATGCAAAAGAAAGAGCTTAAGGCCCTATATCCCTTCCTTTACCTGATGACCCTTAAAGCGAACAATTTTACAGACCAGGTTCTGTGGTACACCAGTGAGCCACACCAGCACTAGCTCGACCACCTCAGGCATGCAATCATGTTTCTACGTGTAACAATTTCCCATGCTAAGTTTTATATATCGATTTCAACTTCCCTCTACAGAAAAGAATGAGCTTCTAAGCTTGCAGATGTTTGGACTTTGTCAACATGAAATTGAAATAGATTACTGACGTAAGAGACTGTACTCAATTTCAGACCAATCGCCACAAAAAAGTATGTAACATCCAAAATGGATTTCCCTCAAGATGTTTAAAGTGAATCCAATCATGAAGGCTGACCAGGAAGTATTCATGAAAGAACCCACACCACACTTTTTCGTGTAGACAGTCCGTTGTAGAAGAAATCATTGAAATTTTTCCTCGATTAACTCCTTGCTTTAACCTGTGCATCTTAGATAGGCATCTTCCTATAGTCATACGATGGGGAGAGTATAGAAATGAAGAAAATGAATAATGTATGAAAAGTCTTTACCCGTAGACTGTTTACCTCGGTAGGTCTCTGCTTGCTCGGTTGTCTGTTTATCCTCTTCTATGGTAGGTCCGTGGTTCATCTATTTCTGAAATTAGATAGAAGAAAAAATCTCCCCAACCCCGGGAGTGTGCAAAACACCCCCACCCCAACATTCACACACACAAAGCAAAGAAAGGCAAAAATAAGTAGCAAGAAAATGAATTACAGACCAATCACTTGAGGTTCGAACCCAACTTGTCACAGCTTACCGTTTGTCTTCTGCATGAGAGAGTTGCTTACCAATCCTGACTTACTTAATCCATGGGCTGCGTATCATAGGCAGACTTGTAGCACATCATAACTCTACATTTCGTAAAATGCAAAAGAAAGAGCTTAAGGCCCTATATCCCTTCCTTTACCTGATGACCCTTAAAGCGAACAATTTTACAGACCAGGTTCTGTGGTACACCAGTGAGCCACACCAGCACTAGCTCGACCACCTCAGGCATGCAATCATGTTTCTACGTGTAACAATTTCCCATGCTAAGTTTTATATATCGATTTCAACTTCCCTCTACAGAAAAGAATGAGCTTCTAAGCTTGCAGATGTTTGGACTTTGTCAACATGAAATTGAAATAGATTACTGACGTAAGAGACTGTACTCAATTTCAGACCAAACGCCACAAAAAAGTATGTAACATCCAAAATGGATTTCCCTCAAGATGTTTAAAGTGAATCCAATCATGAAGGCTGACCAGGAAGTATTCATGAAAGAACCCACACCACACTTTTTCGTGTAGACAGTCCGTTGTAGAAGAAATCATTGAAATTTTTCCTCGATTCACTCCTTGCTTTAACCTGTGCATCTTAGATAGGCATCTTCCTATAGTCATACGATGGGGAGAGTATAGAAATGAAGAAAATGAATAATGTATGAAAAGTCTTTACCCGTAGACTGTTTACCTCGGTAGGTCTCTGCTTGCTCGGTTGTCTGTTTATCCTCTTCTATGGTAGGTCCGTGGTTCATCTATTTCTGAAATTAGATAGAAGAAAAAATCTCCCCAACCCCGGGAGTGTGCAAAACACCCCCACCCCAACATTCACACACACAAAGCAAAGAAAGGCAAAAATAAGTAGCAAGAAAATGAATTACAGACCAATCACTTGAGGTTCGAACCCAACTTGTCACAGCTTACCGTTTGTCTTCTGCATGAAAGAGTTGCTTACCAATCCTGACTTACTTAATCCATGGGCTGCATATCATAGGCAGACTTGTAGCACATCATAACTCTACATTTCGTAAAATGCAAAAGAAAGAGCTTAAGGCCCTATATCCCTTCCTTTACCTGATGACCCTTAAAGCGAACAATTTTACAGACCAGGTTCTGTGGTACACCAGTGAGCCACACCAGCACTAGCTCGACCACCTCAGGCATGCAATCATGTTTCTACGTGTAACAATTTCCCATGCTAAGTTTTATATATCGATTTCAACTTCCCTCTACAGAAAAGAATGAGCTTCTAAGCTTGCAGATGTTTGGACTTTGGCAACATGAAATTGAAATAGATTACTGACGTAAGAGACTGCACTCAATTTCAGACCAAACGCCACAAAAAAGTATGTAACATCCAAAATGGATTTCCCTCAAGATGTTTAAAGTGAATCCAATCATGAAGGCTGACCAGGAAGTATTCATGAAAGAACCCACACCACACTTTTTCGTGTAGACAGTCCGTTGTAGAAGAAATCATTGAAATTTTTCCTCGATTAACTCCTTGCTTTAACCTGTGCATCTTAGATAGGCATCTTCCTATAGTCATACGATGGGGAGAGTATAGAAATGAAGAAAATGAATAATGTATGAAAAGTCTTTACCCGTAGACTGTTTACCTCGGTAGGTCTCTGCTTGCTCGGTTGTCTGTTTATCCTCTTCTATGGTAGGTCCGTGGTTCATCTATTTCTGAAATTAGATAGAAGAAAAAATCTCCCCAACCCCGGGAGTGTGCAAAACACCCCCACCCCAACATTCACACACACAAAGCAAAGAAAGGCAAAAATAAGTAGCAAGAAAATGAATTACAGACCAATCACTTGAGGTTCGAACCCAACTTGTCACAGCTTACCGTTTGTCTTCTGCATGAGAGAGTTGCTTACCAATCCTGACTTACTTAATCCATGGGCTGCATATCATAGGCAGACTTGTAGCACATCATAACTCTACATTTCGTAAAATGCAAAAGAAAGAGCTTAAGGCCCTATATCCCTTCCTTTACCTGATGACCCTTAAAGCGAACAATTTTACAGACCAGGTTCTGTGGTACACCAGTGAGCCACACCAGCACTAGCTCGACCACCTCAGGCATGCAATCATGTTTCTACGTGTAACAATTTCCCATGCTAAGTTTTATATATCGATTTCAACTTCCCTCTACAGAAAAGAATGAGCTTCTAAGCTTGCAGATGTTTGGACTTTGTCAACATGAAATTGAAATAGATTACTGACGTAAGAGACTGCACTCAATTTCAGACCAAACGCCACAAAAAAGTATGTAACATCCAAAATGGATTTCCCTCAAGATGTTTAAAGTGAATCCAATCATGAAGGCTGACCAGGAAGTATTCATGAAAGAACCCACACCACACTTTTTCGTGTAGACAGTCCGTTGTAGAAGAAATCATTGAAATTTTTCCTCGATTAACTCCTTGCTTTAACCTGTGCATCTTAGATAGGCATCTTCCTATAGTCATACGATGGGGAGAGTATAGAAATGAAGAAAATGAATAATGTATGAAAAGTCTTTACCCGTAGACTGTTTACCTCGGTAGGTCTCTGCTTGCTCGGTTGTCTGTTTATCCTCTTCTATGGTAGGTCCGTGGTTCATCTGTTTCTGAAATTAGATAGAAGAAAAAATCTCCCCAACCCCGGGAGTGTCCAAAACACCCCCACCCCAACATTCACACACACAAAGCAAAGAAAGGCAAAAATAAGTAGCAAGAAAATGAATTACAGACCAATCACTTGAGGTTCGAACCCAACTTGTCACAGCTTACCGTTCGTCTTCTGCATGAGAGAGTTGCTTACCAATCCTGACTTACTTAATCCATGGGCTGCATATCATAGGCAGACTTGTAGCACATCATAACTCTACATTTCGTAAAATGCAAAAGAAAGAGCTTAAGGCCCTATATCCCTTCCTTTACCTGATGACCCTTAAAGCGAACAATTTTACAGACCAGGTTCTGTGGTACACCAGTGAGCCACACCAGCACTAGCTCGACCACCTCAGGCATGCAATCATGTTTCTACGTGTAACAATTTCCCATGCTAAGTTTTATATATCGATTTCAACTTCCCTCTACAGAAAAGAATGAGCTTCTAAGCTTGCAGATGTTTGGACTTTGGCAACATGAAATTGAAATAGATTACTGACGTAAGAGACTGCACTCAATTTCAGACCAAACGCCACAAAAAAGTATGTAACATCCAAAATGGATTTCCCTCAAGATGTTTAAAGTGAATCCAATCATGAAGGCTGACCAGGAAGTATTCATGAAAGAACCCACACCACACTTTTTCGTGTAGACAGTCCGTTGTAGAAGAAATCATTGAAATTTTTCCTCGATTAACTCCTTGCTTTAACCTGTGCATCTTAGATAGGCATCTTCCTATAGTCATACGATGGGGAGAGTATAGAAATGAAGAAAATGAATAATGTATGAAAAGTCTTTACCCGTAGACTGTTTACCTCGGTAGGTCTCTGCTTGCTCGGTTGTCTGTTTATCCTCTTCTATGGTAGGTCCGTGGTTCATCTATTTCTGAAATTAGATAGAAGAAAAAATCTCCCCAACCCCGGGAGTGTGCAAAACACCCCCACCCCAACATTCACACACACAAAGCAAAGAAAGGCAAAAATAAGTAGCAAGAAAATGAATTACAGACCAATCACTTGAGGTTCGAACCCAACTTGTCACAGCTTACCGTTTGTCTTCTGCATGAGAGAGTTGCTTACCAATCCTGACTTACTTAATCCATGGGCTGCATATCATAGGCAGACTTGTAGCACATCATAACTCTACATTTCGTAAAATGCAAAAGAAAGAGCTTAAGGCCCTATATCCCTTCCTTTACCTGATGACCCTTAAAGCGAACAATTTTACAGACCAGGTTCTGTGGTACACCAGTGAGCCACACCAGCACTAGCTCGACCACCTCAGGCATGCAATCATGTTTCTACGTGTAACAATTTCCCATGCTAAGTTTTATATATCGATTTCAACTTCCCTCTACAGAAAAGAATGAGCTTCTAAGCTTGCAGATGTTTGGACTTTGTCAACATGAAATTGAAATAGATTACTGACGTAAGAGACTGTACTCAATTTCAGACCAAACGCCACAAAAAAGTATGTAACATCCAAAATGGATTTCCCTCAAGATGTTTAAAGTGAATCCAATCATGAAGGCTGACCAGGAAGTATTCATGAAAGAACCCACACCACACTTTTTCGTGTAGACAGTCCGTTGTAGAAGAAATCATTGAAATTTTTCCTCGATTAACTCCTTGCTTTAACCTGTGCATCTTAGATAGGCATCTTCCTATAGTCATACGATGGGGAGAGTATAGAAATGAAGAAAATGAATAATGTATGAAAAGTCTTTACCCGTAGACTGTTTACCTCGGTAGGTCTCTGCTTGCTCGGTTGTCTGTTTATCCTCTTCTATGGTAGGTCCGTGGTTCATCTATTTCTGAAATTAGATAGAAGAAAAAATCTCCCCAACCCCGGGAGTGTGCAAAACACCCCCACCCCAACATTCACACACACAAAGCAAAGAAAGGCAAAAATAAGTAGCAAGAAAATGAATTACAGACCAATCACTTGAGGTTCGAACCCAACTTGTCACAGCTTACCGTTTGTCTTCTGCATGAGAGAGTTGCTTACCAATCCTGACTTACTTAATCCATGGGCTGCATATCATAGGCAGACTTGTAGCACATCATAACTCTACATTTCGTAAAATGCAAAAGAAAGAGCTTAAGGCCCTATATCCCTTCCTTTACCTGATGACCCTTAAAGCGAACAATTTTACAGACCAGGTTCTGTGGTACACCAGTGAGCCACACCAGCACTAGCTCGACCACCTCAGGCATGCAATCATGTTTCTACGTGTAACAATTTCCCATGCTAAGTTTTATATATCGATTTCAACTTCCCTCTACAGAAAAGAATGAGCTTCTAAGCTTGCAGATGTTTGGACTTTGGCAACATGAAATTGAAATAGATTACTGACGTAAGAGACTGTACTCAATTTCAGACCAATCGCCACAAAAAAGTATGTAACATCCAAAATGGATTTCCCTCAAGATGTTTAAAGTGAATCCAATCATGAAGGCTGACCAGGAAGTATTCATGAAAGAACCCACACCACACTTTTTCGTGTAGACAGTCCGTTGTAGAAGAAATCATTGAAATTTTTCCTCGATTAACTCCTTGCTTTAACCTGTGCATCTTAGATAGGCAAAGAAAGGCAAAAATAAGTAGCAAGAAAATGAATTACAGACCAATCACTTGAGGTTCGAACCCAACTTGTCACAGCTTACCGTTTGTCTTCTGCATGAGAGAGTTGCTTACCAATCCTGACTTACTTAATCCATGGGCTGCATATCATAGGCAGACTTGTAGCACATCATAACTCTACATTTCGTAAAATGCAAAAGAAAGAGCTTAAGGCCCTATATCCCTTCCTTTACCTGATGACCCTTAAAGCGAACAATTTTACAGACCAGGTTCTGTGGTACACCAGTGAGCCACACCAGCACTAGCTCGACCACCTCAGGCATGCAATCATGTTTCTACGTGTAACAATTTCCCATGCTAAGTTTTATATATCGATTTCAACTTCCCTCTACAGAAAAGAATGAGCTTCTAAGCTTGCAGATGTTTGGACTTTGGCAACATGAAATTGAAATAGATTACTGACGTAAGAGACTGCACTCAATTTCAGACCAAACGCCACAAAAAAGTATGTAACATTCAAAATGGATTTCCCTCAAGATGTTTAAAGTGAATCCAATCATGAAGGCTGACCAGGAAGTATTCATGAAAGAACCCACACCACACTTTTTCGTGTAGACAGTCCGTTGTAGAAGAAATCATTGAAATTTTTCCTCGATTAACTCCTTGCTTTAACCTGTGCATCTTAGATAGGCATCTTCCTATAGTCATACGATGGGGAGAGTATAGAAATGAAGAAAATGAATAATGTATGAAAAGTCTTTACCCGTAGACTGTTTACCTCGGTAGGTCTCTGCTTGCTCGGTTGTCTGTTTATCCTCTTCTATGGTAGGTCCGTGGTTCATCTATTTCTGAAATTAGATAGAAGAAAAAATCTCCCCAACCCCGGGAGTGTGCAAAACACCCCCACCCCAACATTCACACACACAAAGCAAAGAAAGGCAAAAACAAGTAGCAAGAAAATGAATTACAGACCAATCACTTGAGGTTCGAACCCAACTTGTCACAGCTTACCGTTTGTCTTCTGCATGAGAGAGTTGCTTACCAATCCTGACTTACTTAATCCATGGGCTGCATATCATAGGCAGACTTGTAGCACATCATAACTCTACATTTCGTAAAATGCAAAAGAAAGAGCTTAAGGCCCTATATCCCTTCCTTTACCTGATGACCCTTAAAGCGAACAATTTTACAGACCAGGTTCTGTGGTACACCAGTGAGCCACACCAGCACTAGCTCGACCACCTCAGGCATGCAATCATGTTTCTACGTGTAACAATTTCCCATGCTAAGTTTTATATATCGATTTCAACTTCCCTCTACAGAAAAGAATGAGCTTCTAAGCTTGCAGATGTTTGGACTTTGGCAACATGAAATTGAAATAGATTACTGACGTAAGAGACTGCACTCAATTTCAGACCAAACGCCACAAAAAAGTATGTAACATCCAAAATGGATTTCCCTCAAGATGTTTAAAGTGAATCCAATCATGAAGGCTGACCGGGAAGTATTCATGAAAGAACCCACACCACACTTTTTCGTGTAGACAGTCCGTTGTAGAAGAAATCATTGAAATTTTTCCTCGATTAACTCCTTGCTTTAACCTGTGCATCTTAGATAGGCATCTTCCTATAGTCATACGATGGGGAGAGTATAGAAATGAAGAAAATGAATAATGTATGAAAAGTCTTTACCCGTAGACTGTTTACCTCGGTAGGTCTCTGCTTGCTCGGTTGTCTGTTTATCCTCTTCTATGGTAGGTCCGTGGTTCATCTATTTCTGAAATTAGATAGAAGAAAAAATCTCCCCAACCCCGGGAGTGTGCAAAACACCCCCACCCCAACATTCACACACACAAAGCAAAGAAAGGCAAAAATAAGTAGCAAGAAAATGAATTACAGACCAATCACTTGAGGTTCGAACCCAACTTGTCACAGCTTACCGTTTGTCTTCTGCATGAGAGAGTTGCTTACCAATCCTGACTTACTTAATCCATGGGCTGCATATCATAGGCAGACTTGTAGCACATCATAACTCTACATTTCGTAAAATGCAAAAGAAAGAGCTTAAGGCCCTATATCCCTTCCTTTACCTGATGACCCTTAAAGCGAACAATTTTACAGACCAGGTTCTGTGGTACACCAGTGAGCCACACCAGCACTAGCTCGACCACCTCAGGCATGCAATCATGTTTCTACGTGTAACAATTTCCCATGCTAAGTTTTATATATCGATTTCAACTTCCCTCTACAGAAAAGAATGAGCTTCTAAGCTTGCAGATGTTTGGACTTTGTCAACATGAAATTGAAATAGATTACTGACGTAAGAGACTGTACTCAATTTCAGACCAAACGCCACAAAAAAGTATGTAACATCCAAAATGGATTTCCCTCAAGATGTTTAAAGTGAATCCAATCATGAAGGCTGACCAGGAAGTATTCATGAAAGAACCCACACCACACTTTTTCGTGTAGACAGTCCGTTGTAGAAGAAATCATTGAAATTTTTCCTCGATTCACTCCTTGCTTTAACCTGTGCATCTTAGATAGGCATCTTCCTATAGTCATACGATGGGGAGAGTATAGAAATGAAGAAAATGAATAATGTATGAAAAGTCTTTACCCGTAGACTGTTTACCTCGGTAGGTCTCTGCTTGCTCGGTTGTCTGTTTATCCTCTTCTATGGTAGGTCCGTGGTTCATCTATTTCTGAAATTAGATAGAAGAAAAAATCTCCCCAACCCCGGGAGTGTGCAAAACACCCCCACCCCAACATTCACACACACAAAGCAAAGAAAGGCAAAAATAAGTAGCAAGAAAATGAATTACAGACCAATCACTTGAGGTTCGAACCCAACTTGTCACAGCTTACCGTTTGTCTTCTGCATGAGAGAGTTGCTTACCAATCCTGACTTACTTAATCCATGGGCTGCATATCATAGGCAGACTTGTAGCACATCATAACTCTACATTTCGTAAAATGCAAAAGAAAGAGCTTAAGGCCCTATATCCCTTCCTTTACCTGATGACCCTTAAAGCGAACAATTTTACAGACCAGGTTCTGTGGTACACCAGTGAGCCACACCAGCACTAGCTCGACCACCTCAGGCATGCAATCATGTTTCTACGTGTAACAATTTCCCATGCTAAGTTTTATATATCGATTTCAACTTCCCTCTACAGAAAAGAATGAGCTTCTAAGCTTGCAGATGTTTGGACTTTGGCAACATGAAATTGAAATAGATTACTGACGTAAGAGACTGCACTCAATTTCAGACCAAACGCCACAAAAAAGTATGTAACATTCAAAATGGATTTCCCTCAAGATGTTTAAAGTGAATCCAATCATGAAGGCTGACCAGGAAGTATTCATGAAAGAACCCACACCACACTTTTTCGTGTAGACAGTCCGTTGTAGAAGAAATCATTGAAATTTTTCCTCGATTAACTCCTTGCTTTAACCTGTGCATCTTAGATAGGCATCTTCCTATAGTCATACGATGGGGAGAGTATAGAAATGAAGAAAATGAATAATGTATGAAAAGTCTTTACCCGTAGACTGTTTACCTCGGTAGGTCTCTGCTTGCTCGGTTGTCTGTTTATCCTCTTCTATGGTAGGTCCGTGGTTCATCTATTTCTGAAATTAGATAGAAGAAAAAATCTCCCCAACCCCGGGAGTGTGCAAAACACCCCCACCCCAACATTCACACACACAAAGCAAAGAAAGGCAAAAACAAGTAGCAAGAAAATGAATTACAGACCAATCACTTGAGGTTCGAACCCAACTTGTCACAGCTTACCGTTTGTCTTCTGCATGAGAGAGTTGCTTACCAATCCTGACTTACTTAATCCATGGGCTGCATATCATAGGCAGACTTGTAGCACATCATAACTCTACATTTCGTAAAATGCAAAAGAAAGAGCTTAAGGCCCTATATCCCTTCCTTTACCTGATGACCCTTAAAGCGAACAATTTTACAGACCAGGTTCTGTGGTACACCAGTGAGCCACACCAGCACTAGCTCGACCACCTCAGGCATGCAATCATGTTTCTACGTGTAACAATTTCCCATGCTAAGTTTTATATATCGATTTCAACTTCCCTCTACAGAAAAGAATGAGCTTCTAAGCTTGCAGATGTTTGGACTTTGGCAACATGAAATTGAAATAGATTACTGACGTAAGAGACTGCACTCAATTTCAGACCAAACGCCACAAAAAAGTATGTAACATCCAAAATGGATTTCCCTCAAGATGTTTAAAGTGAATCCAATCATGAAGGCTGACCGGGAAGTATTCATGAAAGAACCCACACCACACTTTTTCGTGTAGACAGTCCGTTGTAGAAGAAATCATTGAAATTTTTCCTCGATTAACTCCTTGCTTTAACCTGTGCATCTTAGATAGGCATCTTCCTATAGTCATACGATGGGGAGAGTATAGAAATGAAGAAAATGAATAATGTATGAAAAGTCTTTACCCGTAGACTGTTTACCTCGGTAGGTCTCTGCTTGCTCGGTTGTCTGTTTATCCTCTTCTATGGTAGGTCCGTGGTTCATCTATTTCTGAAATTAGATAGAAGAAAAAATCTCCCCAACCCCGGGAGTGTGCAAAACACCCCCACCCCAACATTCACACACACAAAGCAAAGAAAGGCAAAAATAAGTAGCAAGAAAATGAATTACAGACCAATCACTTGAGGTTCGAACCCAACTTGTCACAGCTTACCGTTTGTCTTCTGCATGAGAGAGTTGCTTACCAATCCTGACTTACTTAATCCATGGGCTGCATATCATAGGCAGACTTGTAGCACATCATAACTCTACATTTCGTAAAATGCAAAAGAAAGAGCTTAAGGCCCTATATCCCTTCCTTTACCTGATGACCCTTAAAGCGAACAATTTTACAGACCAGGTTCTGTGGTACACCAGTGAGCCACACCAGCACTAGCTCGACCACCTCAGGCATGCAATCATGTTTCTACGTGTAACAATTTCCCATGCTAAGTTTTATATATCGATTTCAACTTCCCTCTACAGAAAAGAATGAGCTTCTAAGCTTGCAGATGTTTGGACTTTGTCAACATGAAATTGAAATAGATTACTGACGTAAGAGACTGTACTCAATTTCAGACCAAACGCCACAAAAAAGTATGTAACATCCAAAATGGATTTCCCTCAAGATGTTTAAAGTGAATCCAATCATGAAGGCTGACCAGGAAGTATTCATGAAAGAACCCACACCACACTTTTTCGTGTAGACAGTCCGTTGTAGAAGAAATCATTGAAATTTTTCCTCGATTCACTCCTTGCTTTAACCTGTGCATCTTAGATAGGCATCTTCCTATAGTCATACGATGGGGAGAGTATAGAAATGAAGAAAATGAATAATGTATGAAAAGTCTTTACCCGTAGACTGTTTACCTCGGTAGGTCTCTGCTTGCTCGGTTGTCTGTTTATCCTCTTCTATGGTAGGTCCGTGGTTCATCTATTTCTGAAATTAGATAGAAGAAAAAATCTCCCCAACCCCGGGAGTGTGCAAAACACCCCCACCCCAACATTCACACACACAAAGCAAAGAAAGGCAAAAATAAGTAGCAAGAAAATGAATTACAGACCAATCACTTGAGGTTCGAACCCAACTTGTCACAGCTTACCGTTTGTCTTCTGCATGAGAGAGTTGCTTACCAATCCTGACTTACTTAATCCATGGGCTGCATATCATAGGCAGACTTGTAGCACATCATAACTCTACATTTCGTAAAATGCAAAAGAAAGAGCTTAAGGCCCTATATCCCTTCCTTTACCTGATGACCCTTAAAGCGAACAATTTTACAGACCAGGTTCTGTGGTACACCAGTGAGCCACACCAGCACTAGCTCGACCACCTCAGGCATGCAATCATGTTTCTACGTGTAACAATTTCCCATGCTAAGTTTTATATATCGATTTCAACTTCCCTCTACAGAAAAGAATGAGCTTCTAAGCTTGCAGATGTTTGGACTTTGTCAACATGAAATTGAAATAGATTACTGACGTAAGAGACTGTACTCAATTTCAGACCAAACGCCACAAAAAAGTATGTAACATCCAAAATGGATTTCCCTCAAGATGTTTAAAGTGAATCCAATCATGAAGGCTGACCAGGAAGTATTCATGAAAGAACCCACACCACACTTTTTCGTGTAGACAGTCCGTTGTAGAAGAAATCATTGAAATTTTTCCTCGATTAACTCCTTGCTTTAACCTGTGCATCTTAGATAGGCATCTTCCTATAGTCAGACGATGGGGAGAGTATAGAAATGAAGAAAATGAATAATGTATGAAAAGTCTTTACCCGTAGACTGTTTACCTCGGTAGGTCTCTGCTTGCTCGGTTGTCTGTTTATCCTCTTCTATGGTAGGTCCGTGGTTCATCTATTTCTGAAATTAGATAGAAGAAAAAATCTCCCCAACCCCGGGAGTGTGCAAAACACCCCCACCCCAACATTCACACACACAAAGCAAAGAAAGGCAAAAATAAGTAGCAAGAAAATGAATTACAGACCAATCACTTGAGGTTCGAACCCAACTTGTCACAGCTTACCGTTTGTCTTCTGCATGAGAGAGTTGCTTACCAATCCTGACTTACTTAATCCATGGGCTGCATATCATAGGCAGACTTGTAGCACATCATAACTCTACATTTCGTAAAATGCAAAAGAAAGAGCTTAAGGCCCTATATCCCTTCCTTTACCTGATGACCCTTAAAGCGAACAATTTTACAGACCAGGTTCTGTGGTACACCAGTGAGCCACACCAGCACTAGCTCGACCACCTCAGGCATGCAATCATGTTTCTACGTGTAACAATTTCCCATGCTAAGTTTTATATATCGATTTCAACTTCCCTCTACAGAAAAGAATGAGCTTCTAAGCTTGCAGATGTTTGGACTTTGGCAACATGAAATTGAAATAGATTACTGACGTAAGAGACTGCACTCAATTTCAGACCAAACGCCACAAAAAAGTATGTAACATCCAAAATGGATTTCCCTCAAGATGTTTAAAGTGAATCCAATCATGAAGGCTGACCAGGAAGTATTCATGAAAGAACCCACACCACACTTTTTCGTGTAGACAGTCCGTTGTAGAAGAAATCATTGAAATTTTTCCTCGATTAACTCCTTGCTTTAACCTGTGCATCTTAGATAGGCATCTTCCTATAGTCATACGATGGGGAGAGTATAGAAATGAAGAAAATGAATAATGTATGAAAAGTCTTTACCCGTAGACTGTTTACCTCGGTAGGTCTCTGCTTGCTCGGTTGTCTGTTTATCCTCTTCTATGGTAGGTCCGTGGTTCATCTATTTCTGAAATTAGATAGAAGAAAAAATCTCCCCAACCCCGGGAGTGTGCAAAACACCCCCACCCCAACATTCACACACACAAAGCAAAGAAAGGCAAAAATAAGTAGCAAGAAAATGAATTACAGACCAATCACTTGAGGTTCGAACCCAACTTGTCACAGCTTACCGTTTGTCTTCTGCATGAGAGAGTTGCTTACCAATCCTGACTTACTTAATCCATGGGCTGCATATCATAGGCAGACTTGTAGCACATCATAACTCTACATTTCGTAAAATGCAAAAGAAAGAGCTTAAGGCCCTATATCCCTTCCTTTACCTGATGACCCTTAAAGCGAACAATTTTACAGACCAGGTTCTGTGGTACACCAGTGAGCCACACCAGCACTAGCTCGACCACCTCAGGCATGCAATCATGTTTCTACGTGTAACAATTTCCCATGCTAAGTTTTATATATCGATTTCAACTTCCCTCTACAGAAAAGAATGAGCTTCTAAGCTTGCAGATGTTTGGACTTTGGCAACATGAAATTGAAATAGATTACTGACGTAAGAGACTGCACTCAATTTCAGACCAAACGCCACAAAAAAGTATGTAACATCCAAAATGGATTTCCCTCAAGATGTTTAAAGTGAATCCAATCATGAAGGCTGACCAGGAAGTATTCATGAAAGAACCCACACCACACTTTTTCGTGTAGACAGTCCGTTGTAGAAGAAATCATTGAAATTTTTCCTCGATTAACTCCTTGCTTTAACCTGTGCATCTTAGATAGGCATCTTCCTATAGTCATACGATGGGGAGAGTATAGAAATGAAGAAAATGAATAATGTATGAAAAGTCTTTACCCGTAGACTGTTTACCTCGGTAGGTCTCTGCTTGCTCGGTTGTCTGTTTATCCTCTTCTATGGTAGGTCCGTGGTTCATCTGTTTCTGAAATTAGATAGAAGAAAAAATCTCCCCAACCCCGGGAGTGTCCAAAACACCCCCACCCCAACATTCACACACACAAAGCAAAGAAAGGCAAAAATAAGTAGCAAGAAAATGAATTACAGACCAATCACTTGAGGTTCGAACCCAACTTGTCACAGCTTACCGTTCGTCTTCTGCATGAGAGAGTTGCTTACCAATCCTGACTTACTTAATCCATGGGCTGCATATCATAGGCAGACTTGTAGCACATCATAACTCTACATTTCGTAAAATGCAAAAGAAAGAGCTTAAGGCCCTATATCCCTTCCTTTACCTGATGACCCTTAAAGCGAACAATTTTACAGACCAGGTTCTGTGGTACACCAGTGAGCCACACCAGCACTAGCTCGACCACCTCAGGCATGCAATCATGTTTCTACGTGTAACAATTTCCCATGCTAAGTTTTATATATCGATTTCAACTTCCCTCTACAGAAAAGAATGAGCTTCTAAGCTTGCAGATGTTTGGACTTTGGCAACATGAAATTGAAATAGATTACTGACGTAAGAGACTGCACTCAATTTCAGACCAAACGCCACAAAAAAGTATGTAACATCCAAAATGGATTTCCCTCAAGATGTTTAAAGTGAATCCAATCATGAAGGCTGACCAGGAAGTATTCATGAAAGAACCCACACCACACTTTTTCGTGTAGACAGTCCGTTGTAGAAGAAATCATTGAAATTTTTCCTCGATTAACTCCTTGCTTTAACCTGTGCATCTTAGATAGGCATCTTCCTATAGTCATACGATGGGGAGAGTATAGAAATGAAGAAAATGAATAATGTATGAAAAGTCTTTACCCGTAGACTGTTTACCTCGGTAGGTCTCTGCTTGCTCGGTTGTCTGTTTATCCTCTTCTATGGTAGGTCCGTGGTTCATCTATTTCTGAAATTAGATAGAAGAAAAAATCTCCCCAACCCCGGGAGTGTGCAAAACACCCCCACCCCAACATTCACACACACAAAGCAAAGAAAGGCAAAAATAAGTAGCAAGAAAATGAATTACAGACCAATCACTTGAGGTTCGAACCCAACTTGTCACAGCTTACCGTTTGTCTTCTGCATGAGAGAGTTGCTTACCAATCCTGACTTACTTAATCCATGGGCTGCATATCATAGGCAGACTTGTAGCACATCATAACTCTACATTTCGTAAAATGCAAAAGAAAGAGCTTAAGGCCCTATATCCCTTCCTTTACCTGATGACCCTTAAAGCGAACAATTTTACAGACCAGGTTCTGTGGTACACCAGTGAGCCACACCAGCACTAGCTCGACCACCTCAGGCATGCAATCATGTTTCTACGTGTAACAATTTCCCATGCTAAGTTTTATATATCGATTTCAACTTCCCTCTACAGAAAAGAATGAGCTTCTAAGCTTGCAGATGTTTGGACTTTGGCAACATGAAATTGAAATAGATTACTGACGTAAGAGACTGCACTCAATTTCAGACCAAACGCCACAAAAAAGTATGTAACATCCAAAATGGATTTCCCTCAAGATGTTTAAAGTGAATCCAATCATGAAGGCTGACCAGGAAGTATTCATGAAAGAACCCACACCACACTTTTTCGTGTAGACAGTCCGTTGTAGAAGAAATCATTGAAATTTTTCCTCGATTAACTCCTTGCTTTAACCTGTGCATCTTAGATAGGCATCTTCCTATAGTCATACGATGGGGAGAGTATAGAAATGAAGAAAATGAATAATGTATGAAAAGTCTTTACCCGTAGACTGTTTACCTCGGTAGGTCTCTGCTTGCTCGGTTGTCTGTTTATCCTCTTCTATGGTAGGTCCGTGGTTCATCTATTTCTGAAATTAGATAGAAGAAAAAATCTCCCCAACCCCGGGAGTGTGCAAAACACCCCCACCCCAACATTCACACACACAAAGCAAAGAAAGGCAAAAATAAGTAGCAAGAAAATGAATTACAGACCAATCACTTGAGGTTCGAACCCAACTTGTCACAGCTTACCGTTTGTCTTCTGCATGAGAGAGTTGCTTACCAATCCTGACTTACTTAATCCATGGGCTGCATATCATAGGCAGACTTGTAGCACATCATAACTCTACATTTCGTAAAATGCAAAAGAAAGAGCTTAAGGCCCTATATCCCTTCCTTTACCTGATGACCCTTAAAGCGAACAATTTTACAGACCAGGTTCTGTGGTACACCAGTGAGCCACACCAGCACTAGCTCGACCACCTCAGGCATGCAATCATGTTTCTACGTGTAACAATTTCCCATGCTAAGTTTTATATATCGATTTCAACTTCCCTCTACAGAAAAGAATGAGCTTCTAAGCTTGCAGATGTTTGGACTTTGGCAACATGAAATTGAAATAGATTACTGACGTAAGAGACTGCACTCAATTTCAGACCAAACGCCACAAAAAAGTATGTAACATTCAAAATGGATTTCCCTCAAGATGTTTAAAGTGAATCCAATCATGAAGGCTGACCAGGAAGTATTCATGAAAGAACCCACACCACACTTTTTCGTGTAGACAGTCCGTTGTAGAAGAAATCATTGAAATTTTTCCTCGATTAACTCCTTGCTTTAACCTGTGCATCTTAGATAGGCATCTTCCTATAGTCATACGATGGGGAGAGTATAGAAATGAAGAAAATGAATAATGTATGAAAAGTCTTTACCCGTAGACTGTTTACCTCGGTAGGTCTCTGCTTGCTCGGTTGTCTGTTTATCCTCTTCTATGGTAGGTCCGTGGTTCATCTATTTCTGAAATTAGATAGAAGAAAAAATCTCCCCAACCCCGGGAGTGTGCAAAACACCCCCACCCCAACATTCACACACACAAAGCAAAGAAAGGCAAAAACAAGTAGCAAGAAAATGAATTACAGACCAATCACTTGAGGTTCGAACCCAACTTGTCACAGCTTACCGTTTGTCTTCTGCATGAGAGAGTTGCTTACCAATCCTGACTTACTTAATCCATGGGCTGCATATCATAGGCAGACTTGTAGCACATCATAACTCTACATTTCGTAAAATGCAAAAGAAAGAGCTTAAGGCCCTATATCCCTTCCTTTACCTGATGACCCTTAAAGCGAACAATTTTACAGACCAGGTTCTGTGGTACACCAGTGAGCCACACCAGCACTAGCTCGACCACCTCAGGCATGCAATCATGTTTCTACGTGTAACAATTTCCCATGCTAAGTTTTATATATCGATTTCAACTTCCCTCTACAGAAAAGAATGAGCTTCTAAGCTTGCAGATGTTTGGACTTTGGCAACATGAAATTGAAATAGATTACTGACGTAAGAGACTGCACTCAATTTCAGACCAAACGCCACAAAAAAGTATGTAACATCCAAAATGGATTTCCCTCAAGATGTTTAAAGTGAATCCAATCATGAAGGCTGACCAGGAAGTATTCATGAAAGAACCCACACCACACTTTTTCGTGTAGACAGTCCGTTGTAGAAGAAATCATTGAAATTTTTCCTCGATTAACTCCTTGCTTTAACCTGTGCATCTTAGATAGGCATCTTCCTATAGTCATACGATGGGGAGAGTATAGAAATGAAGAAAATGAATAATGTATGAAAAGTCTTTACCCGTAGACTGTTTACCTCGGTAGGTCTCTGCTTGCTCGGTTGTCTGTTTATCCTCTTCTATGGTAGGTCCGTGGTTCATCTATTTCTGAAATTAGATAGAAGAAAAAATCTCCCCAACCCCGGGAGTGTGCAAAACACCCCCACCCCAACATTCACACACACAAAGCAAAGAAAGGCAAAAATAAGTAGCAAGAAAATGAATTACAGACCAATCACTTGAGGTTCGAACCCAACTTGTCACAGCTTACCGTTTGTCTTCTGCATGAGAGAGTTGCTTACCAATCCTGACTTACTTAATCCATGGGCTGCATATCATAGGCAGACTTGTAGCACATCATAACTCTACATTTCGTAAAATGCAAAAGAAAGAGCTTAAGGCCCTATATCCCTTCCTTTACCTGATGACCCTTAAAGCGAACAATTTTACAGACCAGGTTCTGTGGTACACCAGTGAGCCACACCAGCACTAGCTCGACCACCTCAGGCATGCAATCATGTTTCTACGTGTAACAATTTCCCATGCTAAGTTTTATATATCGATTTCAACTTCCCTCTACAGAAAAGAATGAGCTTCTAAGCTTGCAGATGTTTGGACTTTGGCAACATGAAATTGAAATAGATTACTGACGTAAGAGACTGCACTCAATTTCAGACCAAACGCCACAAAAAAGTATGTAACATCCAAAATGGATTTCCCTCAAGATGTTTAAAGTGAATCCAATCATGAAGGCTGACCAGGAAGTATTCATGAAAGAACCCACACCACACTTTTTCGTGTAGACAGTCCGTTGTAGAAGAAATCATTGAAATTTTTCCTCGATTAACTCCTTGCTTTAACCTGTGCATCTTAGATAGGCATCTTCCTATAGTCATACGATGGGGAGAGTATAGAAATGAAGAAAATGAATAATGTATGAAAAGTCTTTACCCGTAGACTGTTTACCTCGGTAGGTCTCTGCTTGCTCGGTTGTCTGTTTATCCTCTTCTATGGTAGGTCCGTGGTTCATCTGTTTCTGAAATTAGATAGAAGAAAAAATCTCCCCAACCCCGGGAGTGTCCAAAACACCCCCACCCCAACATTCACACACACAAAGCAAAGAAAGGCAAAAATAAGTAGCAAGAAAATGAATTACAGACCAATCACTTGAGGTTCGAACCCAACTTGTCACAGCTTACCGTTCGTCTTCTGCATGAGAGAGTTGCTTACCAATCCTGACTTACTTAATCCATGGGCTGCATATCATAGGCAGACTTGTAGCACATCATAACTCTACATTTCGTAAAATGCAAAAGAAAGAGCTTAAGGCCCTATATCCCTTCCTTTACCTGATGACCCTTAAAGCGAACAATTTTACAGACCAGGTTCTGTGGTACACCAGTGAGCCACACCAGCACTAGCTCGACCACCTCAGGCATGCAATCATGTTTCTACGTGTAACAATTTCCCATGCTAAGTTTTATATATCGATTTCAACTTCCCTCTACAGAAAAGAATGAGCTTCTAAGCTTGCAGATGTTTGGACTTTGGCAACATGAAATTGAAATAGATTACTGACGTAAGAGACTGCACTCAATTTCAGACCAAACGCCACAAAAAAGTATGTAACATCCAAAATGGATTTCCCTCAAGATGTTTAAAGTGAATCCAATCATGAAGGCTGACCAGGAAGTATTCATGAAAGAACCCACACCACACTTTTTCGTGTAGACAGTCCGTTGTAGAAGAAATCATTGAAATTTTTCCTCGATTAACTCCTTGCTTTAACCTGTGCATCTTAGATAGGCATCTTCCTATAGTCATACGATGGGGAGAGTATAGAAATGAAGAAAATGAATAATGTATGAAAAGTCTTTACCCGTAGACTGTTTACCTCGGTAGGTCTCTGCTTGCTCGGTTGTCTGTTTATCCTCTTCTATGGTAGGTCCGTGGTTCATCTATTTCTGAAATTAGATAGAAGAAAAAATCTCCCCAACCCCGGGAGTGTGCAAAACACCCCCACCCCAACATTCACACACACAAAGCAAAGAAAGGCAAAAACAAGTAGCAAGAAAATGAATTACAGACCAATCACTTGAGGTTCGAACCCAACTTGTCACAGCTTACCGTTTGTCTTCTGCATGAGAGAGTTGCTTACCAATCCTGACTTACTTAATCCATGGGCTGCATATCATAGGCAGACTTGTAGCACATCATAACTCTACATTTCGTAAAATGCAAAAGAAAGAGCTTAAGGCCCTATATCCCTTCCTTTACCTGATGACCCTTAAAGCGAACAATTTTACAGACCAGGTTCTGTGGTACACCAGTGAGCCACACCAGCACTAGCTCGACCACCTCAGGCATGCAATCATGTTTCTACGTGTAACAATTTCCCATGCTAAGTTTTATATATCGATTTCAACTTCCCTCTACAGAAAAGAATGAGCTTCTAAGCTTGCAGATGTTTGGACTTTGGCAACATGAAATTGAAATAGATTACTGACGTAAGAGACTGCACTCAATTTCAGACCAAACGCCACAAAAAAGTATGTAACATCCAAAATGGATTTCCCTCAAGATGTTTAAAGTGAATCCAATCATGAAGGCTGACCAGGAAGTATTCATGAAAGAACCCACACCACACTTTTTCGTGTAGACAGTCCGTTGTAGAAGAAATCATTGAAATTTTTCCTCGATTAACTCCTTGCTTTAACCTGTGCATCTTAGATAGGCATCTTCCTATAGTCATACGATGGGGAGAGTATAGAAATGAAGAAAATGAATAATGTATGAAAAGTCTTTACCCGTAGACTGTTTACCTCGGTAGGTCTCTGCTTGCTCGGTTGTCTGTTTATCCTCTTCTATGGTAGGTCCGTGGTTCATCTATTTCTGAAATTAGATAGAAGAAAAAATCTCCCCAACCCCGGGAGTGTGCAAAACACCCCCACCCCAACATTCACACACACAAAGCAAAGAAAGGCAAAAATAAGTAGCAAGAAAATGAATTACAGACCAATCACTTGAGGTTCGAACCCAACTTGTCACAGCTTACCGTTTGTCTTCTGCATGAGAGAGTTGCTTACCAATCCTGACTTACTTAATCCATGGGCTGCATATCATAGGCAGACTTGTAGCACATCATAACTCTACATTTCGTAAAATGCAAAAGAAAGAGCTTAAGGCCCTATATCCCTTCCTTTACCTGATGACCCTTAAAGCGAACAATTTTACAGACCAGGTTCTGTGGTACACCAGTGAGCCACACCAGCACTAGCTCGACCACCTCAGGCATGCAATCATGTTTCTACGTGTAACAATTTCCCATGCTAAGTTTTATATATCGATTTCAACTTCCCTCTACAGAAAAGAATGAGCTTCTAAGCTTGCAGATGTTTGGACTTTGGCAACATGAAATTGAAATAGATTACTGACGTAAGAGACTGCACTCAATTTCAGACCAAACGCCACAAAAAAGTATGTAACATCCAAAATGGATTTCCCTCAAGATGTTTAAAGTGAATCCAATCATGAAGGCTGACCAGGAAGTATTCATGAAAGAACCCACACCACACTTTTTCGTGTAGACAGTCCGTTGTAGAAGAAATCATTGAAATTTTTCCTCGATTAACTCCTTGCTTTAACCTGTGCATCTTAGATAGGCATCTTCCTATAGTCATACGATGGGGAGAGTATAGAAATGAAGAAAATGAATAATGTATGAAAAGTCTTTACCCGTAGACTGTTTACCTCGGTAGGTCTCTGCTTGCTCGGTTGTCTGTTTATCCTCTTCTATGGTAGGTCCGTGGTTCATCTGTTTCTGAAATTAGATAGAAGAAAAAATCTCCCCAACCCCGGGAGTGTCCAAAACACCCCCACCCCAACATTCACACACACAAAGCAAAGAAAGGCAAAAATAAGTAGCAAGAAAATGAATTACAGACCAATCACTTGAGGTTCGAACCCAACTTGTCACAGCTTACCGTTCGTCTTCTGCATGAGAGAGTTGCTTACCAATCCTGACTTACTTAATCCATGGGCTGCATATCATAGGCAGACTTGTAGCACATCATAACTCTACATTTCGTAAAATGCAAAAGAAAGAGCTTAAGGCCCTATATCCCTTCCTTTACCTGATGACCCTTAAAGCGAACAATTTTACAGACCAGGTTCTGTGGTACACCAGTGAGCCACACCAGCACTAGCTCGACCACCTCAGGCATGCAATCATGTTTCTACGTGTAACAATTTCCCATGCTAAGTTTTATATATCGATTTCAACTTCCCTCTACAGAAAAGAATGAGCTTCTAAGCTTGCAGATGTTTGGACTTTGGCAACATGAAATTGAAATAGATTACTGACGTAAGAGACTGCACTCAATTTCAGACCAAACGCCACAAAAAAGTATGTAACATCCAAAATGGATTTCCCTCAAGATGTTTAAAGTGAATCCAATCATGAAGGCTGACCAGGAAGTATTCATGAAAGAACCCACACCACACTTTTTCGTGTAGACAGTCCGTTGTAGAAGAAATCATTGAAATTTTTCCTCGATTAACTCCTTGCTTTAACCTGTGCATCTTAGATAGGCATCTTCCTATAGTCATACGATGGGGAGAGTATAGAAATGAAGAAAATGAATAATGTATGAAAAGTCTTTACCCGTAGACTGTTTACCTCGGTAGGTCTCTGCTTGCTCGGTTGTCTGTTTATCCTCTTCTATGGTAGGTCCGTGGTTCATCTATTTCTGAAATTAGATAGAAGAAAAAATCTCCCCAACCCCGGGAGTGTGCAAAACACCCCCACCCCAACATTCACACACACAAAGCAAAGAAAGGCAAAAATAAGTAGCAAGAAAATGAATTACAGACCAATCACTTGAGGTTCGAACCCAACTTGTCACAGCTTACCGTTTGTCTTCTGCATGAGAGAGTTGCTTACCAATCCTGACTTACTTAATCCATGGGCTGCATATCATAGGCAGACTTGTAGCACATCATAACTCTACATTTCGTAAAATGCAAAAGAAAGAGCTTAAGGCCCTATATCCCTTCCTTTACCTGATGACCCTTAAAGCGAACAATTTTACAGACCAGGTTCTGTGGTACACCAGTGAGCCACACCAGCACTAGCTCGACCACCTCAGGCATGCAATCATGTTTCTACGTGTAACAATTTCCCATGCTAAGTTTTATATATCGATTTCAACTTCCCTCTACAGAAAAGAATGAGCTTCTAAGCTTGCAGATGTTTGGACTTTGGCAACATGAAATTGAAATAGATTACTGACGTAAGAGACTGCACTCAATTTCAGACCAAACGCCACAAAAAAGTATGTAACATCCAAAATGGATTTCCCTCAAGATGTTTAAAGTGAATCCAATCATGAAGGCTGACCAGGAAGTATTCATGAAAGAACCCACACCACACTTTTTCGTGTAGACAGTCCGTTGTAGAAGAAATCATTGAAATTTTTCCTCGATTAACTCCTTGCTTTAACCTGTGCATCTTAGATAGGCATCTTCCTATAGTCATACGATGGGGAGAGTATAGAAATGAAGAAAATGAATAATGTATGAAAAGTCTTTACCCGTAGACTGTTTACCTCGGTAGGTCTCTGCTTGCTCGGTTGTCTGTTTATCCTCTTCTATGGTAGGTCCGTGGTTCATCTGTTTCTGAAATTAGATAGAAGAAAAAATCTCCCCAACCCCGGGAGTGTCCAAAACACCCCCACCCCAACATTCACACACACAAAGCAAAGAAAGGCAAAAATAAGTAGCAAGAAAATGAATTACAGACCAATCACTTGAGGTTCGAACCCAACTTGTCACAGCTTACCGTTCGTCTTCTGCATGAGAGAGTTGCTTACCAATCCTGACTTACTTAATCCATGGGCTGCATATCATAGGCAGACTTGTAGCACATCATAACTCTACATTTCGTAAAATGCAAAAGAAAGAGCTTAAGGCCCTATATCCCTTCCTTTACCTGATGACCCTTAAAGCGAACAATTTTACAGACCAGGTTCTGTGGTACACCAGTGAGCCACACCAGCACTAGCTCGACCACCTCAGGCATGCAATCATGTTTCTACGTGTAACAATTTCCCATGCTAAGTTTTATATATCGATTTCAACTTCCCTCTACAGAAAAGAATGAGCTTCTAAGCTTGCAGATGTTTGGACTTTGGCAACATGAAATTGAAATAGATTACTGACGTAAGAGACTGCACTCAATTTCAGACCAAACGCCACAAAAAAGTATGTAACATCCAAAATGGATTTCCCTCAAGATGTTTAAAGTGAATCCAATCATGAAGGCTGACCAGGAAGTATTCATGAAAGAACCCACACCACACTTTTTCGTGTAGACAGTCCGTTGTAGAAGAAATCATTGAAATTTTTCCTCGATTAACTCCTTGCTTTAACCTGTGCATCTTAGATAGGCATCTTCCTATAGTCATACGATGGGGAGAGTATAGAAATGAAGAAAATGAATAATGTATGAAAAGTCTTTACCCGTAGACTGTTTACCTCGGTAGGTCTCTGCTTGCTCGGTTGTCTGTTTATCCTCTTCTATGGTAGGTCCGTGGTTCATCTATTTCTGAAATTAGATAGAAGAAAAAATCTCCCCAACCCCGGGAGTGTGCAAAACACCCCCACCCCAACATTCACACACACAAAGCAAAGAAAGGCAAAAATAAGTAGCAAGAAAATGAATTACAGACCAATCACTTGAGGTTCGAACCCAACTTGTCACAGCTTACCGTTTGTCTTCTGCATGAGAGAGTTGCTTACCAATCCTGACTTACTTAATCCATGGGCTGCATATCATAGGCAGACTTGTAGCACATCATAACTCTACATTTCGTAAAATGCAAAAGAAAGAGCTTAAGGCCCTATATCCCTTCCTTTACCTGATGACCCTTAAAGCGAACAATTTTACAGACCAGGTTCTGTGGTACACCAGTGAGCCACACCAGCACTAGCTCGACCACCTCAGGCATGCAATCATGTTTCTACGTGTAACAATTTCCCATGCTAAGTTTTATATATCGATTTCAACTTCCCTCTACAGAAAAGAATGAGCTTCTAAGCTTGCAGATGTTTGGACTTTGGCAACATGAAATTGAAATAGATTACTGACGTAAGAGACTGCACTCAATTTCAGACCAAACGCCACAAAAAAGTATGTAACATTCAAAATGGATTTCCCTCAAGATGTTTAAAGTGAATCCAATCATGAAGGCTGACCAGGAAGTATTCATGAAAGAACCCACACCACACTTTTTCGTGTAGACAGTCCGTTGTAGAAGAAATCATTGAAATTTTTCCTCGATTAACTCCTTGCTTTAACCTGTGCATCTTAGATAGGCATCTTCCTATAGTCATACGATGGGGAGAGTATAGAAATGAAGAAAATGAATAATGTATGAAAAGTCTTTACCCGTAGACTGTTTACCTCGGTAGGTCTCTGCTTGCTCGGTTGTCTGTTTATCCTCTTCTATGGTAGGTCCGTGGTTCATCTATTTCTGAAATTAGATAGAAGAAAAAATCTCCCCAACCCCGGGAGTGTGCAAAACACCCCCACCCCAACATTCACACACACAAAGCAAAGAAAGGCAAAAACAAGTAGCAAGAAAATGAATTACAGACCAATCACTTGAGGTTCGAACCCAACTTGTCACAGCTTACCGTTTGTCTTCTGCATGAGAGAGTTGCTTACCAATCCTGACTTACTTAATCCATGGGCTGCATATCATAGGCAGACTTGTAGCACATCATAACTCTACATTTCGTAAAATGCAAAAGAAAGAGCTTAAGGCCCTATATCCCTTCCTTTACCTGATGACCCTTAAAGCGAACAATTTTACAGACCAGGTTCTGTGGTACACCAGTGAGCCACACCAGCACTAGCTCGACCACCTCAGGCATGCAATCATGTTTCTACGTGTAACAATTTCCCATGCTAAGTTTTATATATCGATTTCAACTTCCCTCTACAGAAAAGAATGAGCTTCTAAGCTTGCAGATGTTTGGACTTTGGCAACATGAAATTGAAATAGATTACTGACGTAAGAGACTGCACTCAATTTCAGACCAAACGCCACAAAAAAGTATGTAACATCCAAAATGGATTTCCCTCAAGATGTTTAAAGTGAATCCAATCATGAAGGCTGACCAGGAAGTATTCATGAAAGAACCCACACCACACTTTTTCGTGTAGACAGTCCGTTGTAGAAGAAATCATTGAAATTTTTCCTCGATTAACTCCTTGCTTTAACCTGTGCATCTTAGATAGGCATCTTCCTATAGTCATACGATGGGGAGAGTATAGAAATGAAGAAAATGAATAATGTATGAAAAGTCTTTACCCGTAGACTGTTTACCTCGGTAGGTCTCTGCTTGCTCGGTTGTCTGTTTATCCTCTTCTATGGTAGGTCCGTGGTTCATCTATTTCTGAAATTAGATAGAAGAAAAAATCTCCCCAACCCCGGGAGTGTGCAAAACACCCCCACCCCAACATTCACACACACAAAGCAAAGAAAGGCAAAAATAAGTAGCAAGAAAATGAATTACAGACCAATCACTTGAGGTTCGAACCCAACTTGTCACAGCTTACCGTTTGTCTTCTGCATGAGAGAGTTGCTTACCAATCCTGACTTACTTAATCCATGGGCTGCATATCATAGGCAGACTTGTAGCACATCATAACTCTACATTTCGTAAAATGCAAAAGAAAGAGCTTAAGGCCCTATATCCCTTCCTTTACCTGATGACCCTTAAAGCGAACAATTTTACAGACCAGGTTCTGTGGTACACCAGTGAGCCACACCAGCACTAGCTCGACCACCTCAGGCATGCAATCATGTTTCTGCGTGTAACAATTTCCCATGCTAAGTTTTATATATCGATTTCAACTTCCCTCTACAGAAAAGAATGAGCTTCTAAGCTTGCAGATGTTTGGACTTTGGCAACATGAAATTGAAATAGATTACTGACGTAAGAGACTGCACTCAATTTCAGACCAAACGCCACAAAAAAGTATGTAACATTCAAAATGGATTTCCCTCAAGATGTTTAAAGTGAATCCAATCATGAAGGCTGACCAGGAAGTATTCATGAAAGAACCCACACCACACTTTTTCGTGTAGACAGTCCGTTGTAGAAGAAATCATTGAAATTTTTCCTCGATTAACTCCTTGCTTTAACCTGTGCATCTTAGATAGGCATCTTCCTATAGTCATACGATGGGGAGAGTATAGAAATGAAGAAAATGAATAATGTATGAAAAGTCTTTACCCGTAGACTGTTTACCTCGGTAGGTCTCTGCTTGCTCGGTTGTCTGTTTATCCTCTTCTATGGTAGGTCCGTGGTTCATCTATTTCTGAAATTAGATAGAAGAAAAAATCTCCCCAACCCCGGGAGTGTGCAAAACACCCCCACCCCAACATTCACACACACAAAGCAAAGAAAGGCAAAAACAAGTAGCAAGAAAATGAATTACAGACCAATCACTTGAGGTTCGAACCCAACTTGTCACAGCTTACCGTTTGTCTTCTGCATGAGAGAGTTGCTTACCAATCCTGACTTACTTAATCCATGGGCTGCATATCATAGGCAGACTTGTAGCACATCATAACTCTACATTTCGTAAAATGCAAAAGAAAGAGCTTAAGGCCCTATATCCCTTCCTTTACCTGATGACCCTTAAAGCGAACAATTTTACAGACCAGGTTCTGTGGTACACCAGTGAGCCACACCAGCACTAGCTCGACCACCTCAGGCATGCAATCATGTTTCTACGTGTAACAATTTCCCATGCTAAGTTTTATATATCGATTTCAACTTCCCTCTACAGAAAAGAATGAGCTTCTAAGCTTGCAGATGTTTGGACTTCGGCAACATGAAATTGAAATAGATTACTGACGTAAGAGACTGCACTCAATTTCAGACCAAACGCCACAAAAAAGTATGTAACATCCAAAATGGATTTCCCTCAAGATGTTTAAAGTGAATCCAATCATGAAGGCTGACCGGGAAGTATTCATGAAAGAACCCACACCACACTTTTTCGTGTAGACAGTCCGTTGTAGAAGAAATCATTGAAATTTTTCCTCGATTAACTCCTTGCTTTAACCTGTGCATCTTAGATAGGCATCTTCCTATAGTCATACGATGGGGAGAGTATAGAAATGAAGAAAATGAATAATGTATGAAAAGTCTTTACCCGTAGACTGTTTACCTCGGTAGGTCTCTGCTTGCTCGGTTGTCTGTTTATCCTCTTCTATGGTAGGTCCGTGGTTCATCTATTTCTGAAATTAGATAGAAGAAAAAATCTCCCCAACCCCGGGAGTGTGCAAAACACCCCCACCCCAACATTCACACACACAAAGCAAAGAAAGGCAAAAATAAGTAGCAAGAAAATGAATTACAGACCAATCACTTGAGGTTCGAACCCAACTTGTCACAGCTTACCGTTTGTCTTCTGCATGAGAGAGTTGCTTACCAATCCTGACTTACTTAATCCATGGGCTGCATATCATAGGCAGACTTGTAGCACATCATAACTCTACATTTCGTAAAATACAAAAGAAAGAGCTTAAGGCCCTATATCCCTTCCTTTACCTGATGACCCTTAAAGCGAACAATTTTACAGACCAGGTTCTGTGGTACACCAGTGAGCCACACCAGCACTAGCTCGACCACCTCAGGCATGCAATCATGTTTCTACGTGTAACAATTTCCCATGCTAAGTTTTATATATCGATTTCAACTTCCCTCTACAGAAAAGAATGAGCTTCTAAGCTTGCAGATGTTTGGACTTTGGCAACATGAAATTGAAATAGATTACTGACGTAAGAGACTGCACTCAATTTCAGACCAAACGCCACAAAAAAGTATGTAACATCCAAAATGGATTTCCCTCAAGATGTTTAAAGTGAATCCAATCATGAAGGCTGACCAGGAAGTATTCATGAAAGAACCCACACCACACTTTTTCGTGTAGACAGTCCGTTGTAGAAGAAATCATTGAAATTTTTCCTCGATTAACTCCTTGCTTTAACCTGTGCATCTTAGATAGGCATCTTCCTATAGTCATACGATGGGGAGAGTATAGAAATGAAGAAAATGAATAATGTATGAAAAGTCTTTACCCGTAGACTGTTTACCTCGGTAGGTCTCTGCTTGCTCGGTTGTCTGTTTATCCTCTTCTATGGTAGGTCCGTGGTTCATCTGTTTCTGAAATTAGATAGAAGAAAAAATCTCCCCAACCCCGGGAGTGTGCAAAACACCCCCACCCCAACATTCACACACACAAAGCAAAGAAAGGCAAAAACAAGTAGCAAGAAAATGAATTACAGACCAATCACTTGAGGTTCGAACCCAACTTGTCACAGCTTACCGTTTGTCTTCTGCATGAGAGAGTTGCTTACCAATCCTGACTTACTTAATCCATGGGCTGCATATCATAGGCAGACTTGTAGCACATCATAACTCTACATTTCGTAAAATGCAAAAGAAAGAGCTTAAGGCCCTATATCCCTTCCTTTACCTGATGACCCTTAAAGCGAACAATTTTACAGACCAGGTTCTGTGGTACACCAGTGAGCCACACCAGCACTAGCTCGACCACCTCAGGCATGCAATCATGTTTCTACGTGTAACAATTTCCCATGCTAAGTTTTATATATCGATTTCAACTTCCCTCTACAGAAAAGAATGAGCTTCTAAGCTTGCAGATGTTTGGACTTTGGCAACATGAAATTGAAATAGATTACTGACGTAAGAGACTGCACTCAATTTCAGACCAAACGCCACAAAAAAGTATGTAACATCCAAAATGGATTTCCCTCAAGATGTTTAAAGTGAATCCAATCATGAAGGCTGACCAGGAAGTATTCATGAAAGAACCCACACCACACTTTTTCGTGTAGACAGTCCGTTGTAGAAGAAATCATTGAAATTTTTCCTCGATTAACTCCTTGCTTTAACCTGTGCATCTTAGATAGGCATCTTCCTATAGTCATACGATGGGGAGAGTATAGAAATGAAGAAAATGAATAATGTATGAAAAGTCTTTACCCGTAGACTGTTTACCTCGGTAGGTCTCTGCTTGCTCGGTTGTCTGTTTATCCTCTTCTATGGTAGGTCCGTGGTTCATCTGTTTCTGAAATTAGATAGAAGAAAAAATCTCCCCAACCCCGGGAGTGTCCAAAACACCCCCACCCCAACATTCACACACACAAAGCAAAGAAAGGCAAAAATAAGTAGCAAGAAAATGAATTACAGACCAATCACTTGAGGTTCGAACCCAACTTGTCACAGCTTACCGTTCGTCTTCTGCATGAGAGAGTTGCTTACCAATCCTGACTTACTTAATCCATGGGCTGCATATCATAGGCAGACTTGTAGCACATCATAACTCTACATTTCGTAAAATGCAAAAGAAAGAGCTTAAGGCCCTATATCCCTTCCTTTACCTGATGACCCTTAAAGCGAACAATTTTACAGACCAGGTTCTGTGGTACACCAGTGAGCCACACCAGCACTAGCTCGACCACCTCAGGCATGCAATCATGTTTCTACGTGTAACAATTTCCCATGCTAAGTTTTATATATCGATTTCAACTTCCCTCTACAGAAAAGAATGAGCTTCTAAGCTTGCAGATGTTTGGACTTTGGCAACATGAAATTGAAATAGATTACTGACGTAAGAGACTGCACTCAATTTCAGACCAAACGCCACAAAAAAGTATGTAACATCCAAAATGGATTTCCCTCAAGATGTTTAAAGTGAATCCAATCATGAAGGCTGACCAGGAAGTATTCATGAAAGAACCCACACCACACTTTTTCGTGTAGACAGTCCGTTGTAGAAGAAATCATTGAAATTTTTCCTCGATTAACTCCTTGCTTTAACCTGTGCATCTTAGATAGGCATCTTCCTATAGTCATACGATGGGGAGAGTATAGAAATGAAGAAAATGAATAATGTATGAAAAGTCTTTACCCGTAGACTGTTTACCTCGGTAGGTCTCTGCTTGCTCGGTTGTCTGTTTATCCTCTTCTATGGTAGGTCCGTGGTTCATCTATTTCTGAAATTAGATAGAAGAAAAAATCTCCCCAACCCCGGGAGTGTGCAAAACACCCCCACCCCAACATTCACACACACAAAGCAAAGAAAGGCAAAAATAAGTAGCAAGAAAATGAATTACAGACCAATCACTTGAGGTTCGAACCCAACTTGTCACAGCTTACCGTTTGTCTTCTGCATGAGAGAGTTGCTTACCAATCCTGACTTACTTAATCCATGGGCTGCATATCATAGGCAGACTTGTAGCACATCATAACTCTACATTTCGTAAAATGCAAAAGAAAGAGCTTAAGGCCCTATATCCCTTCCTTTACCTGATGACCCTTAAAGCGAACAATTTTACAGACCAGGTTCTGTGGTACACCAGTGAGCCACACCAGCACTAGCTCGACCACCTCAGGCATGCAATCATGTTTCTACGTGTAACAATTTCCCATGCTAAGTTTTATATATCGATTTCAACTTCCCTCTACAGAAAAGAATGAGCTTCTAAGCTTGCAGATGTTTGGACTTTGGCAACATGAAATTGAAATAGATTACTGACGTAAGAGACTGCACTCAATTTCAGACCAAACGCCACAAAAAAGTATGTAACATCCAAAATGGATTTCCCTCAAGATGTTTAAAGTGAATCCAATCATGAAGGCTGACCAGGAAGTATTCATGAAAGAACCCACACCACACTTTTTCGTGTAGACAGTCCGTTGTAGAAGAAATCATTGAAATTTTTCCTCGATTAACTCCTTGCTTTAACCTGTGCATCTTAGATAGGCATCTTCCTATAGTCATACGATGGGGAGAGTATAGAAATGAAGAAAATGAATAATGTATGAAAAGTCTTTACCCGTAGACTGTTTACCTCGGTAGGTCTCTGCTTGCTCGGTTGTCTGTTTATCCTCTTCTATGGTAGGTCCGTGGTTCATCTGTTTCTGAAATTAGATAGAAGAAAAAATCTCCCCAACCCCGGGAGTGTCCAAAACACCCCCACCCCAACATTCACACACACAAAGCAAAGAAAGGCAAAAATAAGTAGCAAGAAAATGAATTACAGACCAATCACTTGAGGTTCGAACCCAACTTGTCACAGCTTACCGTTCGTCTTCTGCATGAGAGAGTTGCTTACCAATCCTGACTTACTTAATCCATGGGCTGCATATCATAGGCAGACTTGTAGCACATCATAACTCTACATTTCGTAAAATGCAAAAGAAAGAGCTTAAGGCCCTATATCCCTTCCTTTACCTGATGACCCTTAAAGCGAACAATTTTACAGACCAGGTTCTGTGGTACACCAGTGAGCCACACCAGCACTAGCTCGACCACCTCAGGCATGCAATCATGTTTCTACGTGTAACAATTTCCCATGCTAAGTTTTATATATCGATTTCAACTTCCCTCTACAGAAAAGAATGAGCTTCTAAGCTTGCAGATGTTTGGACTTTGGCAACATGAAATTGAAATAGATTACTGACGTAAGAGACTGCACTCAATTTCAGACCAAACGCCACAAAAAAGTATGTAACATCCAAAATGGATTTCCCTCAAGATGTTTAAAGTGAATCCAATCATGAAGGCTGACCAGGAAGTATTCATGAAAGAACCCACACCACACTTTTTCGTGTAGACAGTCCGTTGTAGAAGAAATCATTGAAATTTTTCCTCGATTAACTCCTTGCTTTAACCTGTGCATCTTAGATAGGCATCTTCCTATAGTCATACGATGGGGAGAGTATAGAAATGAAGAAAATGAATAATGTATGAAAAGTCTTTACCCGTAGACTGTTTACCTCGGTAGGTCTCTGCTTGCTCGGTTGTCTGTTTATCCTCTTCTATGGTAGGTCCGTGGTTCATCTATTTCTGAAATTAGATAGAAGAAAAAATCTCCCCAACCCCGGGAGTGTGCAAAACACCCCCACCCCAACATTCACACACACAAAGCAAAGAAAGGCAAAAATAAGTAGCAAGAAAATGAATTACAGACCAATCACTTGAGGTTCGAACCCAACTTGTCACAGCTTACCGTTTGTCTTCTGCATGAGAGAGTTGCTTACCAATCCTGACTTACTTAATCCATGGGCTGCATATCATAGGCAGACTTGTAGCACATCATAACTCTACATTTCGTAAAATGCAAAAGAAAGAGCTTAAGGCCCTATATCCCTTCCTTTACCTGATGACCCTTAAAGCGAACAATTTTACAGACCAGGTTCTGTGGTACACCAGTGAGCCACACCAGCACTAGCTCGACCACCTCAGGCATGCAATCATGTTTCTACGTGTAACAATTTCCCATGCTAAGTTTTATATATCGATTTCAACTTCCCTCTACAGAAAAGAATGAGCTTCTAAGCTTGCAGATGTTTGGACTTTGGCAACATGAAATTGAAATAGATTACTGACGTAAGAGACTGCACTCAATTTCAGACCAAACGCCACAAAAAAGTATGTAACATTCAAAATGGATTTCCCTCAAGATGTTTAAAGTGAATCCAATCATGAAGGCTGACCAGGAAGTATTCATGAAAGAACCCACACCACACTTTTTCGTGTAGACAGTCCGTTGTAGAAGAAATCATTGAAATTTTTCCTCGATTAACTCCTTGCTTTAACCTGTGCATCTTAGATAGGCATCTTCCTATAGTCATACGATGGGGAGAGTATAGAAATGAAGAAAATGAATAATGTATGAAAAGTCTTTACCCGTAGACTGTTTACCTCGGTAGGTCTCTGCTTGCTCGGTTGTCTGTTTATCCTCTTCTATGGTAGGTCCGTGGTTCATCTATTTCTGAAATTAGATAGAAGAAAAAATCTCCCCAACCCCGGGAGTGTGCAAAACACCCCCACCCCAACATTCACACACACAAAGCAAAGAAAGGCAAAAACAAGTAGCAAGAAAATGAATTACAGACCAATCACTTGAGGTTCGAACCCAACTTGTCACAGCTTACCGTTTGTCTTCTGCATGAGAGAGTTGCTTACCAATCCTGACTTACTTAATCCATGGGCTGCATATCATAGGCAGACTTGTAGCACATCATAACTCTACATTTCGTAAAATGCAAAAGAAAGAGCTTAAGGCCCTATATCCCTTCCTTTACCTGATGACCCTTAAAGCGAACAATTTTACAGACCAGGTTCTGTGGTACACCAGTGAGCCACACCAGCACTAGCTCGACCACCTCAGGCATGCAATCATGTTTCTACGTGTAACAATTTCCCATGCTAAGTTTTATATATCGATTTCAACTTCCCTCTACAGAAAAGAATGAGCTTCTAAGCTTGCAGATGTTTGGACTTTGGCAACATGAAATTGAAATAGATTACTGACGTAAGAGACTGCACTCAATTTCAGACCAAACGCCACAAAAAAGTATGTAACATCCAAAATGGATTTCCCTCAAGATGTTTAAAGTGAATCCAATCATGAAGGCTGACCAGGAAGTATTCATGAAAGAACCCACACCACACTTTTTCGTGTAGACAGTCCGTTGTAGAAGAAATCATTGAAATTTTTCCTCGATTAACTCCTTGCTTTAACCTGTGCATCTTAGATAGGCATCTTCCTATAGTCATACGATGGGGAGAGTATAGAAATGAAGAAAATGAATAATGTATGAAAAGTCTTTACCCGTAGACTGTTTACCTCGGTAGGTCTCTGCTTGCTCGGTTGTCTGTTTATCCTCTTCTATGGTAGGTCCGTGGTTCATCTATTTCTGAAATTAGATAGAAGAAAAAATCTCCCCAACCCCGGGAGTGTGCAAAACACCCCCACCCCAACATTCACACACACAAAGCAAAGAAAGGCAAAAATAAGTAGCAAGAAAATGAATTACAGACCAATCACTTGAGGTTCGAACCCAACTTGTCACAGCTTACCGTTTGTCTTCTGCATGAGAGAGTTGCTTACCAATCCTGACTTACTTAATCCATGGGCTGCATATCATAGGCAGACTTGTAGCACATCATAACTCTACATTTCGTAAAATGCAAAAGAAAGAGCTTAAGGCCCTATATCCCTTCCTTTACCTGATGACCCTTAAAGCGAACAATTTTACAGACCAGGTTCTGTGGTACACCAGTGAGCCACACCAGCACTAGCTCGACCACCTCAGGCATGCAATCATGTTTCTACGTGTAACAATTTCCCATGCTAAGTTTTATATATCGATTTCAACTTCCCTCTACAGAAAAGAATGAGCTTCTAAGCTTGCAGATGTTTGGACTTTGGCAACATGAAATTGAAATAGATTACTGACGTAAGAGACTGCACTCAATTTCAGACCAAACGCCACAAAAAAGTATGTAACATTCAAAATGGATTTCCCTCAAGATGTTTAAAGTGAATCCAATCATGAAGGCTGACCAGGAAGTATTCATGAAAGAACCCACACCACACTTTTTCGTGTAGACAGTCCGTTGTAGAAGAAATCATTGAAATTTTTCCTCGATTAACTCCTTGCTTTAACCTGTGCATCTTAGATAGGCATCTTCCTATAGTCATACGATGGGGAGAGTATAGAAATGAAGAAAATGAATAATGTATGAAAAGTCTTTACCCGTAGACTGTTTACCTCGGTAGGTCTCTGCTTGCTCGGTTGTCTGTTTATCCTCTTCTATGGTAGGTCCGTGGTTCATCTATTTCTGAAATTAGATAGAAGAAAAAATCTCCCCAACCCCGGGAGTGTGCAAAACACCCCCACCCCAACATTCACACACACAAAGCAAAGAAAGGCAAAAACAAGTAGCAAGAAAATGAATTACAGACCAATCACTTGAGGTTCGAACCCAACTTGTCACAGCTTACCGTTTGTCTTCTGCATGAGAGAGTTGCTTACCAATCCTGACTTACTTAATCCATGGGCTGCATATCATAGGCAGACTTGTAGCACATCATAACTCTACATTTCGTAAAATGCAAAAGAAAGAGCTTAAGGCCCTATATCCCTTCCTTTACCTGATGACCCTTAAAGCGAACAATTTTACAGACCAGGTTCTGTGGTACACCAGTGAGCCACACCAGCACTAGCTCGACCACCTCAGGCATGCAATCATGTTTCTACGTGTAACAATTTCCCATGCTAAGTTTTATATATCGATTTCAACTTCCCTCTACAGAAAAGAATGAGCTTCTAAGCTTGCAGATGTTTGGACTTCGGCAACATGAAATTGAAATAGATTACTGACGTAAGAGACTGCACTCAATTTCAGACCAAACGCCACAAAAAAGTATGTAACATCCAAAATGGATTTCCCTCAAGATGTTTAAAGTGAATCCAATCATGAAGGCTGACCGGGAAGTATTCATGAAAGAACCCACACCACACTTTTTCGTGTAGACAGTCCGTTGTAGAAGAAATCATTGAAATTTTTCCTCGATTAACTCCTTGCTTTAACCTGTGCATCTTAGATAGGCATCTTCCTATAGTCATACGATGGGGAGAGTATAGAAATGAAGAAAATGAATAATGTATGAAAAGTCTTTACCCGTAGACTGTTTACCTCGGTAGGTCTCTGCTTGCTCGGTTGTCTGTTTATCCTCTTCTATGGTAGGTCCGTGGTTCATCTATTTCTGAAATTAGATAGAAGAAAAAATCTCCCCAACCCCGGGAGTGTGCAAAACACCCCCACCCCAACATTCACACACACAAAGCAAAGAAAGGCAAAAATAAGTAGCAAGAAAATGAATTACAGACCAATCACTTGAGGTTCGAACCCAACTTGTCACAGCTTACCGTTTGTCTTCTGCATGAGAGAGTTGCTTACCAATCCTGACTTACTTAATCCATGGGCTGCATATCATAGGCAGACTTGTAGCACATCATAACTCTACATTTCGTAAAATACAAAAGAAAGAGCTTAAGGCCCTATATCCCTTCCTTTACCTGATGACCCTTAAAGCGAACAATTTTACAGACCAGGTTCTGTGGTACACCAGTGAGCCACACCAGCACTAGCTCGACCACCTCAGGCATGCAATCATGTTTCTACGTGTAACAATTTCCCATGCTAAGTTTTATATATCGATTTCAACTTCCCTCTACAGAAAAGAATGAGCTTCTAAGCTTGCAGATGTTTGGACTTTGGCAACATGAAATTGAAATAGATTACTGACGTAAGAGACTGCACTCAATTTCAGACCAAACGCCACAAAAAAGTATGTAACATCCAAAATGGATTTCCCTCAAGATGTTTAAAGTGAATCCAATCATGAAGGCTGACCAGGAAGTATTCATGAAAGAACCCACACCACACTTTTTCGTGTAGACAGTCCGTTGTAGAAGAAATCATTGAAATTTTTCCTCGATTAACTCCTTGCTTTAACCTGTGCATCTTAGATAGGCATCTTCCTATAGTCATACGATGGGGAGAGTATAGAAATGAAGAAAATGAATAATGTATGAAAAGTCTTTACCCGTAGACTGTTTACCTCGGTAGGTCTCTGCTTGCTCGGTTGTCTGTTTATCCTCTTCTATGGTAGGTCCGTGGTTCATCTGTTTCTGAAATTAGATAGAAGAAAAAATCTCCCCAACCCCGGGAGTGTGCAAAACACCCCCACCCCAACATTCACACACACAAAGCAAAGAAAGGCAAAAACAAGTAGCAAGAAAATGAATTACAGACCAATCACTTGAGGTTCGAACCCAACTTGTCACAGCTTACCGTTTGTCTTCTGCATGAGAGAGTTGCTTACCAATCCTGACTTACTTAATCCATGGGCTGCATATCATAGGCAGACTTGTAGCACATCATAACTCTACATTTCGTAAAATGCAAAAGAAAGAGCTTAAGGCCCTATATCCCTTCCTTTACCTGATGACCCTTAAAGCGAACAATTTTACAGACCAGGTTCTGTGGTACACCAGTGAGCCACACCAGCACTAGCTCGACCACCTCAGGCATGCAATCATGTTTCTACGTGTAACAATTTCCCATGCTAAGTTTTATATATCGATTTCAACTTCCCTCTACAGAAAAGAATGAGCTTCTAAGCTTGCAGATGTTTGGACTTTGGCAACATGAAATTGAAATAGATTACTGACGTAAGAGACTGCACTCAATTTCAGACCAAACGCCACAAAAAAGTATGTAACATTCAAAATGGATTTCCCTCAAGATGTTTAAAGTGAATCCAATCATGAAGGCTGACCAGGAAGTATTCATGAAAGAACCCACACCACACTTTTTCGTGTAGACAGTCCGTTGTAGAAGAAATCATTGAAATTTTTCCTCGATTAACTCCTTGCTTTAACCTGTGCATCTTAGATAGGCATCTTCCTATAGTCATACGATGGGGAGAGTATAGAAATGAAGAAAATGAATAATGTATGAAAAGTCTTTACCCGTAGACTGTTTACCTCGGTAGGTCTCTGCTTGCTCGGTTGTCTGTTTATCCTCTTCTATGGTAGGTCCGTGGTTCATCTATTTCTGAAATTAGATAGAAGAAAAAATCTCCCCAACCCCGGGAGTGTGCAAAACACCCCCACCCAACATTCACACACACAAAGCAAAGAAAGGCAAAAACAAGTAGCAAGAAAATGAATTACAGACCAATCACTTGAGGTTCGAACCCAACTTGTCACAGCTTACCGTTTGTCTTCTGCATGAGAGAGTTGCTTACCAATCCTGACTTACTTAATCCATGGGCTGCATATCATAGGCAGACTTGTAGCACATCATAACTCTACATTTTGTAAAATGCAAAAGAAAGAGATTAAGGCCCTATATCCCTTCCTTTACCTGATGACCCTTAAAGCGAACAATTTTACAGACCAGGTTCTGTGGTACACCAGTGAGCCACACCAGCACTAGCTCGACCACCTCAGGCATGCAATCATGTTTCTACGTGTAACAATTTCCCATGCTAAGTTTTATATATCGATTTCAACTTCCCTCTACAGAAAAGAATGAGCTTCTAAGCTTGCAGATGTTTGGACTTTGGCAACATGAAATTGAAATAGATTACTGACGTAAGAGACTGCACTCAATTTCAGACCAAACGCCACAAAAAAGTATGTAACATCCAAAATGGATTTCCCTCAAGATGTTTAAAGTGAATCCAATCATGAAGGCTGACCAGGAAGTATTCATGAAAGAACCCACACCACACATTTTCGTGTAGACAGTCCGTTGTAGAAGAAATCATTGAAATTTTTCCTCGATTAACTCCTTGCTTTAACCTGTGCATCTTAGATAGGCATCTTCCTATAGTCATATGATGGGGAGAGTATAGAAATGAAGAAAATGAATAATGTATGAAAAGTCTTTACCCGTAGACTGTTTACCTCGGTAGGTCTCTGCTTGCTCGGTTGTCTGTTTATCCTCTTCTATGGTAGGTCCGTGGTTCATCTATTTCTGAAATTAGATAGAAGAAAAAATCTCCCCAACCCCGGGAGTGTGCAAAACACCCCCACCCCAACATTCACACACACAAAGCAAAGAAAGGCAAAAATAAGTAGCAAGAAAATGAATTACAGACCAATCACTTGAGGTTCGAACCCAACTTGTCACAGCTTACCGTTTGTCTTCTGCATGAGAGAGTTGCTTACCAATCCTGACTTACTTAATCCATGGGCTGCATATCATAGGCAGACTTGTAGCACATCATAACTCTACATTTCGTAAAATGCAAAAGAAAGAGCTTAAGGCCCTATATCCCTTCCTTTACCTGATGACCCTTAAAGCGAACAATTTTACAGACCAGGTTCTGTGGTACACCAGTGAGCCACACCAGCACTAGCTCGACCACCTCAGGCATGCAATCATGTTTCTACGTGTAACAATTTCCCATGCTAAGTTTTATATATTGATTTCAACTTCCTTCTACAGAAAAGAATGAGCTTCTAAGCTTGCAGATGTTTGGACTTTGGCAACATGAAATTGAAATAGATTACTGACGTAAGAGACTGCACTCAATTTCAGACCAAACGCCACAAAAAAGTATGTAACATCCAAAATGGATTTCCCTCAAGATGTTTAAAGTGAATCCAATCATGAAGGCTGACCAGGAAGTATTCATGAAAGAACCCACACCACACTTTTTCGTGTAGACAGTCCGTTGTAGAAGAAATCATTGAAATTTTTCCTCGATTAACTCCTTGCTTTAACCTGTGCATCTTAGATAGGCATCTTCCTGTAGTCATACGATGGGGAGAGTATAGAAATGAAGAAAATGAATAATGTATGAAAAGTCTTTACCCGTAGACTGTTTACCTCGGTAGGTCTCTGCTTGCTCGGTTGTCTGTTTATCCTCTTCTATGGTAGGTCCGTGGTTCATCTATTTCTGAAATTAGATAGAAGAAAAAATCTCCCCAACCCCGGGAGTGTGCAAAACACCCCCACCCCAACATTCACACACACAAAGCAAAGAAAGGCAAAAATAAGTAGCAAGAAAATGAATTACAGACCAATCACTTGAGGTTCGAACCCAACTTGTCACAGCTTACCGTTTGTCTTCTGCATGAGAGAGTTGCTTACCAATCCTGACTTACTTAATCCATGGGCTGCATATCATAGGCAGACTTGTAGCACATCATAACTCTACATTTCGTAAAATGCAAAAGAAAGAGCTTAAGGCCCTATATCCCTTCCTTTACCTGATGACCCTTAAAGCGAACAATTTTACAGACCAGGTTCTGTGGTACACCAGTGAGCCACACCAGCACTAGCTCGACCACCTCAGGCATGCAATCATGTTTCTATGTGTAACAATTTCCCATGCTAAGTTTTATATATTGATTTCAACTTCCCTCTACAGAAAAGAATGAGCTTCTAAGCTTGCAGATGTTTGGACTTTGGCAACATGAAATTGAAATAGATTACTGACGTAAGAGACTGCACTCAATTTCAGACCAAACGCCACAAAAAAGTATGTAACATCCAAAATGGATTTCCCTCAAGATGTTTAAAGTGAATCCAATCATGAAGGCTGACCAGGAAGTATTCATGAAAGAACCCACACCACACTTTTTCGTGTAGACAGTCCGTTGTAGAAGAAATCATTGAAATTTTTCCTCGATTAACTCCTTGCTTTAACCTGTGCATCTTAGATAGGCATCTTCCTATAGTCATACGATGGGGAGAGTATAGAAATGAAGAAAATGAATAATGTATGAAAAGTCTTTACCCGTAGACTGTTTACCTCGGTAGGTCTCTGCTTGCTCGGTTGTCTGTTTATCCTCTTCTATGGTAGGTCCGTGGTTCATCTATTTCTGAAATTAGATAGAAGAAAAAATCTCCCCAACCCCGGGAGTGTGCAAAACACCCCCATCCCAACATTCACACACACAAAGCAAAGAAAGGCAAAAATAAGTAGCAAGAAAATGAATTACAGACCAATCACTTGAGGTTCGAACCCAACTTGTCACAGCTTACCGTTTGTCTTCTGTATGAGAGAGTTGCTTACCAATCCTGACTTACTTAATCCATGGGCTGCATATCATAGGCAGACTTGTAGCACATCATAACTCTACATTTCGTAAAATGCAAAAGAAAGAGCTTAAGGCCCTATATCCCTTCCTTTACCTGATGACCCTTAAAGCGAACAATTTTACAGACCAGGTTCTGTGGTACACCAGTGAGCCACACCAGCACTAGCTCGACCACCTCAGGCATGCAATCATGTTTCTACGTGTAACAATTTCCCATGCTAAGTTTTATATATTGATTTCAACTTCCCTCTACAGAAAAGAATGAGCTTCTAACTTGCAGATGTTTGGACTTTGGCAACATGAAATTGAAATAGATTACTGACGTAAGAGACTGCACTCAATTTCAGACCAAACGCCACAAAAAAGTATGTAACATCCAAAATGGATTTCCCTCAAGATGTTTAAAGTGAATCCAATCATGAAGGCTGACCAGGAAGTATTCATGAAAGAACCCACACCACACTTTTTCGTGTAGACAGTCCGTTGTAGAAGAAATCATTGAAATTTTTCCTCGATTAACTCCTTGCTTTAACCTGTGCATCTTAGATAGGCATCTTCCTATAGTCATACGATGGGGAGAGTATAGAAATGAAGAAAATGAATAATGTATGAAAAGTCTTTACCCGTAGACTGTTTACCTTGGTAGGTCTCTGCTTGCTCGGTTGTCTGTTTATCCTCTTCTATGGTAGGTCCGTGGTTCATCTATTTCTGAAATTAGATAGAAGAAAAAATCTCCCCAACCCCGGGAGTGTGCAAAACACCCCCACCCCAACATTCACACACACAAAGCAAAGAAAGGCAAAAATAAGTAGCAAGAAAATGAATTACAGACCAATCACTTGAGGTTCGAACCCAACTTGTCACAGCTTACCGTTTGTCTTCTGCATGAGAGAGTTGCTTACCAATCCTGACTTACTTAATCCATGGGCTGCATATCATAGGCAGACTTGTAGCACATCATAACTCTACATTTCGTAAAATGCAAAAGAAAGAGCTTAAGGCCCTATATCCCTTCCTTTACCTGATGACCCTTAAAGCGAACAATTTTACAGACCAGGTTCTGTGGTACACCAGTGAGCCACACCAGCACTAGCTCGACCACCTCAGGCATGCAATCATGTTTCTACGTGTAACAATTTCCCATGCTAAGTTTTATATATTGATTTCAACTTCCCTCTACAGAAAAGAATGAGCTTCTAAGCTTGCAGATGTTTGGACTTTGGCAACATGAAATTGAAATAGATTACTGACGTAAGAGACTGCACTCAATTTCAGACCAAACGCCACAAAAAAGTATGTAACATCCAAAATGGATTTCCCTCAAGATGTTTAAAGTGAATCCAATCATGAAGGCTGACCAGGAAGTATTCATGAAAGAACCCACACCACACTTTTTCGTGTAGACAGTCCGTTGTAGAAGAAATCATTGAAATTTTTCCTCGATTAACTCCTTGCTTTAACCTGTGCATCTTAGATAGGCATCTTCCTATAGTCATACGATGGGGAGAGTATAGAAATGAAGAAAATGAATAATGTATGAAAAGTCTTTACCCGTAGACTGTTTACCTCGGTAGGTCTCTGCTTGCTCGGTTGTCTGTTTATCCTCTTCTATGGTAGGTCCGTGGTTCATCTATTTCTGAAATTAGATAAAAGAAAAACTCTCCCCAACCCCGGGAGTGTGCAAAACACCCCCACCCCAACATTCACACACACAAAGCAAAGAAAGGCAAAAATAAGTAGCAAGAAAATGAATTACAGACCAATCACTTGAGGTTCGAGCCCAACTTGTCACAGCTTACCGTTTGTCTTCTGCATGAGAGAGTTGCTTACCAATCCTGACTTACGTAATCCATGGGCTGCATATCATAGGCAGACTTGTAGCACATCATAACTCTACATTTCGTAAAATGCAAAAGAAAGAGCTTAAGGCCCTATATCCCTTCCTTTACCTGATGACCCTTAAAGCGAACAATTTTACAGACCAGGTTCTGTGGTACACCAGTGAGCCACACCAGCACTAGCTCGACCACCTCAGGCATGCAATCATGTTTCTATGAGTAACAATTTCCCATGCTAAGTTTTATATATTGATTTCAACTTCCCTCTACAGAAAAGAATGAGCTTCTAAGCTTGCAGATGTTTGGACTTTGGCAACATGAAATTGAAATAGATTACTGACGTAAGAGACTGCACTCAATTTCAGACCAATCGCCAGAAAAAAGTATGTAACATCCAAAATGGATTTCCCTCAAGATGTTTAAAGTGAATCCAATCATGAAGGCTGACCAGGAAGTATTCATGAAAGAACCCACACCACACATTTTCGTGTACACAGTCCGTTGTTGAAGAAATCATTGAAATTTTTCCTCGATTAACTCCTTGCTTTTACCTGTGCATCTTAGATAGGCATCTTCCTATAGTCATACGATGGGGAGAGTATAGAAATGAAGAAAATGAATAATGTATGAAAAGTCTTTACCCGTAGACTGTTTACCTCGGTAGGTCTCTGCTTGCTCAGTTGTCTGTTTATCCTCTTCTATGGTAGGTCCGTGGTTCATCTATTTCTGAAATTAGATAGAAGACAAAATCTCCCCAACCCCGGGAGTGTGCAAAACACCCCCATCGCAACATTCACACATACAAAGCAAAAAAAGGCAAAAATAAGTAGCAAGAAAATGAATTACAGACCAATCACTTGAGGTTCGAACCCAACTTGTCACAGCTTACCGTTTGTCTTCTGCATGAGAGAGTTGCTTACCAATCCTGACTTACTTAATCCATGGGCTGCATATCATAGGCAGACTTGTAGCACATCATAACTCTACATTTCGTAAAATGCAAAAGAAAGAGCTTAAGGCCCTATATCCCTTCCTTTACCTGATGACCCTTAAAGCGAACAATTTTACAGACCAGGTTCTGTGGTACACCAGTGAGACACACCAGCACTAGCTCGAACACCTCAGGCATGCAATCATGTTTCTACGTGTAACAATTTCCCATGCTTAGTTTTATATATTGATTTCAACTTCGCTCTACAGAAAAGAATGAGCTTCTAATCTTGCAGATGTTTGGACTTTGGCAACATGAAATTGAAATAGATTACTGACGTAAGAGACTGTACTCAATTTCAGACCAAACGCCACAAAAAAGTATGTAACATCCAAATTGGATTTCCCTCAAGATGTTTAAAGTGAATCCAATCATGAAGGCTGACCAGGAAGTATTCATGAAAGAACCCACACCACACTTTTTCGTGTAGACAGTCCGTTGCAGAAGAAATCATTGAAATTTTTCCTCGATTAACTCCTTGCTTTAACCTGTGCATCTTAGATAGGCATCTTCCTATAGTCATATGATGGGGAGAGTATAGAAATGAAGAAAATGAATAATGTATGAAAAGTCTTTACCCGTAGACTGTTTACCTCGGTAGGTCTCTGCTTGCTCGGTTGTCTGTTTATCCTCTTCTATGGTAGGTCCGTGGTTCATCTATTTCTGAAATTAGATAGAAGAAAAAATCTCCCTAATCCCGGGAGTGTGCAAAACACCCCCACCCCAACATTCACACACACAAAGCAAAGAAAGGCAAAAATAAGTAGCAAGAAAATGAATTACAGACCAATCACTTGAGATTCGAACCCAACTTGTCACAGCTTACCTTTTGTCTTCTGCATGAGAGAGTTGCTTACCAATCCCGACTTACTTAATCCATGGGCTGCATATCATAGGCAGACTTGTAGCACATCATAATTCTACATTACATAAAATGCAAAAGAAAGAGCTTAAGGCCCTATATCCCTTCCTTTACCTGATGACCCTATAAGCGAACAATTTTACAGACCAGGTTCTGTGGTACACCAGTGAGACACACCAGCACTAGCTCGACCACCTCAGGCATGCAATCATGTTTCTATGTGTAACAATTTCCCATGCTAAGTTTTATATATTGATTTCAACTTCCCTCTACAGAAAAGAATGAGAGTCTTAGCTTATAGATGTTTGGATTTTGGCAACATGAAATTGAAATAGATTACTGACGTAAGAGACTGCACTCAATTTCAGACCAAACGCCACAAAAAAGTATGTAACATCCAAAATGGATTTCCCTCAAGATGTTTAAAGTGAATCCAATCATGAAGGCTGACCAGGAAGTATTCATGAAAGAACCCACACCACACTTTTTCGTGTAGACAGTCCGTTACAGAAGAAATCATTGAAATTTTTCCTCGATTAACTCCTTGCTTAAACTATGCATCTTAGATAGGCATCTTCCTATAGTGATATGATGGGGAGAGTATAGAAATGAAGAAAATGAATAATGTATGAAAAGTCTTTACCCGTAGACTGTTTACCTCAGTAGGTTTCTGCTTGCTCGGTTGTCTGTTTATCCTCTTCTATGCTAGGTCCTCAACTATTGAAATCAAAGAAGACTTTGTTAACCCTTTACCGTACACTTTCAAGTTTAAATGACCCCTGAGGAAAAAGGTTGTTGGAATTGTTGTGGGAGAAGGAGAGCATGCTGGTAAGTAGCATTTCTTTTTTCATTTCCCACAATCTTTTCTACCCTTCTAGAATGAAATTTCATTATTTGAGCTGCAATTGGTTTGTCGTCTGTACATGCTTCTAATTTGGCAGCCTTGAACTTACAAGCGGTACCTAAAGGTCCTTTTTGCTTTACATTGCACATTCCACTGTCTCTGCATTGATTTTGTGGTCATTAAACTGGTCCATATATTCATATTTATTATTAAGATATTTAAGATTACACTAAGATTAACATGGTTAAGAAACAAATACCCAGCAGGTAAGCTCAGTTAATCGTGCACATGGCTAATATGCATGGGGTCAGCAGCTGATATGCTTTACTTAGTTATTATTATAAGGCTTTAAGCAATCAAAGCAAGAGTACCTTCTCCATCAGGAAACTGCACTGTTTTGGGGCATCTTGGTGGTTGTCTTAGTAGCCCGGCTCTTCACTTCAGTCTGTGGTTCATCTAATCTAAGAAAATAACAAAACAAATGTTCCCAAGGTCTTTTGGACTTGACATAATTTGAAATTTTGCCTCTGTTCAAATTGTAGAGAAGACTTCTTTTCGTATCTTAAAAAAATGTGCTAGTTATAAATCTCTTTTTACTTCCATTAGTTTTTTTTTGTCGTAAAGATTTATTTAGTTCATTTACAGTGAATTGGATTACCTTTTAGAGAAATTTGTCAGGAACCACTACATTGCAGAAGAAATGATAAGAAATGCTTAAATACCTTTTCCATATGGAAACTGTAGAGTTTTGGGGCTTCTTGATGGTAATGTTGACAGCCCAGTTCCTCACTCTGTCAGTCATCTAATGCAACAAAATAACAAAGCAGATATTTCACACACCATTTAAGATTGACATAACTAATTCAGCCTTCACCTTTTTAAACCAAAATAGTAGCAAGCCCTAACTAAACTGGACAGTTTTCTTTCTTTTAACCCTTTACAACACAGTCCCGGGTTTTAATGACCCTGAAGAAGAAGGTTCTTGAAAACATTGTGGTAAAAGGATAAAATGCTGGTTACCAGCATTTTCTCCTTTCCCCCACTATGTTTTCTACCTAATCAAAGACAAAAATCATAATTTCAACTACATTTGATGTATCGTCTGCAAATCTTTTCAATTGGGTCGAGTCTAAAATTTTGTCTTTTGGTGAAGATTTAAAGGGTGTCTTTTGCAAAGGGAGGACAGTTTCTATTCTCTACATTTTACCTTTGGAACACCTATCAGGCGTTCAGTAAAGTTTGTGGTCAGCATTGATTAGTATAAGAATGCTAAAAAAACAACAGTCTGATCTTCTGTTTTTTGAATTGACTCTTTACCACGCATGAAAAATTTTAGACTTGTCTAAAGTGAAAGTATTCGCAGATGACAATATAACTTGGGCTCAAATGATGAGACCTGCCTGTCAATCCTTTACCAAATGGCTAACTTTTTGACCTGTCCAAATTGAAAGCATTTCTTACAACTAGATAAATGTGACTCAAAATTTGAAATTTATTGTAGGAAGAACAGAAAAAAATTGTGGAAAAAGGAGGAAATGCTGGTTACAAGCATTTTCTGTAACCAGCATTTCCTCCTTTTCCCACTATGTTTTCAAAAGCCTTCATCCTTAGGCTTGTTCAAATTTTATTGAACATTTTGTTACCAGTATTGAATGAAATGTGTTAGTTTCTTGTCTTAAAATTTGTTGAAAAAATAACAGAAAACATTGTGGGGAAAGGAGAAAATGCAGGTTACCAGCATTTTCCCCTGTTCCCACAATGTTTTTCTAAAGCCTTCATCCTCAGGTTGTTCATATTTTATAGAACATTTTTTTCCAGTATTCAATGAAATGTGTTCGCTTTCTGTCTTGAAATTTGTTGTAGGAGGAACAGAAATACTCGGGGGGGAAAAGGAGAAAATACTGGTTACCAGCATTTTCTCCTTTTCCCACAATGTTTTCAAAAGCCTTCATCCTCAGCCTTGTTGAAAGTCAGCATTGTGTGGTAAATGGTTAAAGAGTAGAAGACATTGTAGGTCAAGGAGAAAATGGTTAATAGCACTTTCTTCTTCCACAAAGAGTTTCACAAGCTCTTTATCTCAGGGTTGTTTAAACCTCCAGAGTGTGTGGTGAAGCGTTCAATGATGTTGAAATGGGATTGAATACCAATCAAAGCAGAAATACCTTTTCCATAACTAAACTGCATTGTTTATGGGCATCTTGTGGTCTTCTTGGTAGCCCAGCTCCTCACTTCTGTATGTGGTCATCTATCTAAGAACAACAAAGCAAAATTAATGTCCACAAGGTTTTTTATACTTGTCATAATTTGACTCTCTGCCTTTGTTCAAATTTTATAGAGCCAAGCCCCCATAGTTCAGTCAGTAGCATACAGGACTTTAGAACAGGAGGTTGCTGGTTCGTTCCCCGGCTTGGCTAGTTTCTTTCCGAGGATTGATGATAGTCATCACGACAGGATTCATTCCTCTCTCACCGCTGACCATTGTTTCGACGATAGTTTTGTGGGAAAGCAGTGAGTGGCTTGGAAAGAATATTGTGCAGTGTACTGGTAAATGAAACTCCAGGAAAGCATGGATAAGTGCACTGGCTGCCATGATGTAACTGAAATGATGTTGAAAACGACATTAAACACCACACAATCAATCAATCAAATTTTATAGAACATTTTTTTTTCCAGTACTGAATGAAATGTTTTAGGTTTGTGTCTTTCTACCTTTGATATTTTTATTGTACAGAGTTATTCCTTGCATTTTGAAGAAAATGTATCATTAAGCAAAATAAAAAAGCAAGGTCTTTTGGACTTGACATAATTTGAAATTTTGCCTCTTCAAATTGTAGAGAAGACTTCTTTTTGTATCGTAAAAAAATGTGCTAGTTATAAATCTCTTTTTACTTCCATTAGTTTTTTTTTTGTTGTTGTAAAGATTTATTTAGTTCATTTACAGTGAATTGGATTACCTTTTAGAGAAATTTGTCAGGAACCACTACATTGCAGAAGAAATGGTAAGAAATGGATAAATACCTTTTCCACATGGAAACTGTAGAGTTTTGGGGCTTCTTGATGGTAATGTTGACAGCCAAGTTCCTCACTCTGTCAGTCATCTAATGCAACAAAATAACAAAGCAGATATTTCACACACCATTTAAGATTGACATAACTTGAAATTCAGCCTTCACCTTTTTAAAACAAAAATAGTAGCAAGCCCTAACTAAACTGGACTGTTTTCTTTCTTTTAACCCTTTACCACACAGTTGTCTGCAAATGTTTTGAATTCAGTTGAGTCCAAAATTTTGTCATTTGGTGAAGATTTAAAGAGTGTCTTTTGCAGAGGGAGGGAAATTTCCATTCTCTACATTTAATCTTTGGAACACCTACCAGGCATTCAGGAAATTTTGTGGTCTGCATTGATTAGTATAAGAATGCTAAAAAAACAACAGTCTGATCTTGTTATTTGACTTGACTCTTTACCACACAAAAAAAATTTAGACTTGTCTAAAGTGAAAGCATTCTTAGATGACAATATAACTGGGGTTCAAATGATGAGACCTGCCTTTCAACCCTTTTCCAAATGGCTAATTTTTTTACTTGTCTAAATTGAAAGCATTTCTGACAACTAGATAAATGTGACTCCAAATTTGAAATTTATTGTAGGAAAAACAGAAAAAATTGTGGAAAAAGGAGAAAATGCTGGTTACCAGCATTTTCTCCTTTTCCCAGAAGTTTTCAAAAGCCTTCATCCTTATGCTTGTTCAAGTTTTATAGAACATCTTGTTACCAGTATTGAATGAAATATGTTAAGTTTCTTGTCTTAAAATTTGTTGAAAAATGACGAGAAAACATTGTGGGGAAGGAAAAAATGCCTTCATCCTGAGGATCATTCAAACTTTACTGAACATTTTTTTCCAGTATTCAATGAAATGTGTTAGTTTTGTGTCTTGAAATTTGTTGTAGGAGGAACAGAAATACTCGGGGAAAAGGAGAAAATGCTGGTTACCAGCATTTTCTCCTTTTCCCACAATGTTTTCAAAAAGCATTCATCCTCAGGCTTGTTAAAAGTCAGCATTGTGTGGTAAATGGTTAACTCATTACCACTCAGAGAGGTAGAGATAATACAGCAGTGTACTGAAATCTGATAAAGAAAAATCAATAATCTATACCAGTTACAGGGAATGCCCTTTTATGGTCTTGTTTGAACAGGGAATATTGGATTTTATCAATTTGTATTGAAAATTTTACACCTGTCCTAAAAAAGTGATAAAAAAGCACTGAAATAATAATTTGACACATTTTTGGTATATATAAAGTTTTAAGAGAATTGAAAGCTCTTTCTTATGGTATAATTATTTTGCAGAAATTAATAATCGTTTGAGAAATAAATGGGTGTAAAAGTAAGTCTTTTTATTCTTCATGTTCACAAATACTCTTTTCTTGTAACAATTTCCATTTTTCCTGCTTTATTTTCAATTTTTAGTAAACAGCAAGATTCAAACCTCACAAAATTGGAATATCCAAAAGAAAAGAAAAAAATAAATGGTTCAAAATGTGTGATTTGTCTTTGAAAGGTACGGAACAAAGTGGGAAAAGGAGGAAGTGCTTATGATCAGCAATTTCTGTTATTCCTGATTGTTTCGAAGGTTTTCTTCAACTTTTATTTTGTTTGGTTAGAGGTCATCAAAATTTAAATCAAAAATGATATTTTTCAATAATTAACTCTTAACAAGATGTCAAAATTATAGACTGGTCAAAATTGAAAGAGGTTGCAGACAACAATACAAAGTTAATATAAATTCTAATACAAGTATCTTGTAGGGTAGAAAACATTTCAAAACATTGTGGGAAAAGAAGACATTGCTTGTAATAAATACTTTCTTCTTTTCCAGCATTGTTTTCCTAAAATAATATCTTAGGATCATGAAAACCAGTCATTGTTTGAAAAGACCCCTCTTTTTTGGAGTATTCGACGTTGTGAAGAAAATCGTTGTTTTCCCTTCAGTTTTTTCACGGAGATTTATTCCGATTTAAAATTTATCTTTATTGTTTTAGCGAGTGTTATATTTGTGACAAAACAGCACGTATACTGTTGATCATTTGGGTAGAAAACATTTCTGGAAGAGGAAAAATCGATCGTCAATGACAACATAAAGATTCGGCGTATGCAGATCGTTTGCTTTGCAAATTGTTGTCCAAGAAAATGCGATTTTTTCAAAAGTAACATTCGCCCAAATATATTTTGAGTTTACATGATATCGCGCACGTTGTTTTCGATCCATGTGTTTTCCTATAAGAACTTATATCCAATCCCGTAATAGAAAATCATTTATGAAAAATGGTGATTTTTATTTTTTTAAAATGCGTTGTTTGCTTCAAAAAATACAGTGAAAAAATATTTTTTGATGGGCTTCAAAAACATCGTAACTACGCCTTGAATAATCAAAGTTACGATGTTCTGGTAGCCCAGCCATTATTTTTAGTTTTTCCCAAACTGAATTTGAGTAAATATGCGAAATTAGAAAAGTAAAACACACCATCGGTGGTGTAAGCTCGTCCTGCCATTGAAGATCGGGAGCATCCTCGACCTCGGAGACGGAAGAATCGGAGTCAGATGCAGAAAATCCCGAAAATTTTGATATGTCTGTGTCGAAATCAAACTCGAACACAAGAGTTATCAGAATCAGAGTCAGACATTTCGTAATTTAGCTTTTGCAATTAGATAGAAGTAAATGCTTCGAAGTGAGTGTTCTCAAACGAACTGAAAAAAAATTAAATCACGGGATTAGCATTAAGTTGTTGTTTTCTTTGATTGGTCAATTAATTTTTGTCAATTGAACAATTTCATTTTAATTGGACTATGAATTGACCAATCGCGTGCGTTATGGCACGTGTTCTTTGCAAACACCACACTGTCGGCCGATATGCCTATATATTATGATCTATAATTACGTAATCACACCAGGGAGCCTGGTCATTTAAATTTCGGAGACAAAGGGATCACACGCTCCTGAAAACCATCAAACAATAAGGGCAATAAAATCTTATCAAAACAACGACATAATAATTGGACTACGTTCATGCAGAATCCCTTTACTTTTTTTTATGTAGGGTGTGCGTCGTATATTACCACGCGCTATGGCACGTGTTCTTTGCAGCACCATTTGTCGGCCGATATGCCTTTAATTATAATCTGTAATTACGTAATCACACCAGGGAGCTTGGATTTAAATTTGGGAGAAAAGGGATCGCAAGCTTCTGAAAATCATCAAACAATGAGGGCAATAAAATCTTATCAAAACAACAACTACGTTCATGCAGAATCCCTTTATTTTTGTATCAAAAAGAAGAAAATTACGCAGCGTCCAACAATATAATCACGGCAAAGTCCGCCTGCTCTCTGTTTCCTTGGCCTTGAATTGCTTACATACTCATTACTACAAAATTTTAGACGGATCCAAATCGAAAGACCTTACAGGTGACATTTCAAAGTGAGCGTTAATTGAAAAATAAGTAACTCAAACGGTAGAATACATTATGGAAAAACGAGAAATTGCTTGTAACAACCAAGTTCTCTCTTTCCCACGATGTTTTCATTTTCGTCGCAAAAACAAGTGATTGTGTGGGAAAGGGTAAAATTAGTTCTGATTTAAAAAGGTCGTGAGAGCAAGAGATGTTCTAAGTGAAATACGCAGTCTGATCACGGTCGATTAATTTCTCTCGGTTGGCTAAAAGGCTTCGATCATGTAGTAGTCAAAGTACTTTGATTCGTGTTTTTGCTGCCATGATGGCTGCTGACACAATTCTATTCGACTGCATTCTGCTAACATATCGAGTCGAAGATGGATTAAATTACTAACAGTTAATAAGGAATGTTACTGGTGAAAAACAAAGGAAGGATTTCATTTGAAAGCAATGCTTGATTTTTGAGAAAATCTTGTGGATTCAGGTGAAAATCTTAACCAAGCGTCCACGGTAAGCGTGTGTTTACAATTTCAACCCCTGCTCACTTCTTTCGTAAATTACTATTTTTTTTCAAGAATAAAGTGTATTTTTTTTTAAATTCCTTTTAAAGATAATAAATTAAACTTACTATTCATGACTTCGATGAAATTCTTGCCTTTCAAACAACCGAGTATTTTGCTATTGAACACCGGAGGCGTCAAAAGGCGGTCTTGTTCAGATACGATAAGGGCGTCAAAAAGCGTTATTGTTCAGATAAGGTAGGGGCGTCAAAAGGCGGCATTGTTCAAATGAGATAGGGGCGTCAAAAGGCGTTATTGAACGGGAATGGGTTAAAGAGTAGAAGACATTGTGGGTCAAGGAGAAAATGGTTAATAGCACTTTATCCTTCCACAAAGTGTTTCACAAGCTCTTTATCTCAGGGTTGTTTAAACCTCCGGAGTGTGTGGTGAAGCGTTCAATGATGTTGAAATGGGATTGAATACCAATCAAAGCAGAAATACCTTTTCCATAAATAAACTGCATTGTTTATGGGCATCTTGTGGTCTTCTTGGTAGCCCAGCTCCTCACTTCTGTATATGGTCATCTTATCTAAGAACAACAAAGCAAAATTATTGTCCACAAGGTCTTTTATACTTGACATAATTTGACTCTCTGCCTTTGTTCAAATTTTATAGAACATTTTTTTCCAGTATTGAATGAAATGTTTTAGGTTTGTGTCTTTCTGCCGTTGATATTTTTATTGCATTGAGTTATTCCTTGCATTTTCAAGAAAATGGATTAATGTCCCGTTCCTAAACAATGAATTGTAGACTTTCGTATTCAAATATCTGCAGACGACAAATTCAAAATTGGCACAAAAGAGCTTAACCTCTCTGATAAGGTAGAAACCATTGAGGGAAAAGGAGAAAATGCTGGCTTCCAGCATTTCCTCTTTTTCTCCCACAATATTTTCAAAAGACTTCATTCCCAGGGCCATAAAAGCCTGCTGTACTAGAAGAGAGAATCTGGGAACAGATGTTGTCTCATTTCAAGCCTCAAAGAAACCTTGACAATTCCTCTGCATAAAATATTGTCAGCACCAAAGGGTTTTTGGCAGCAAAAAGCAAACAAGCTGATCAAAATAGCAAATTTAAGACTAATCATATGAAGCCAACATTCCCAAGTACCGATTCCTTACTTTTACATGGTATGAAATGCCTTCCATCATTTATGTGAAAATCACACGAACAAATTTGACCCCAGGTTAAGAGTTTTGATCTCTCTCTTCCCCCCCCCCCCTTTAAAAATAAAATTCTAGATATGGGGGTGAAAATGACCTGCAAAATTTTACATCTGGACAAAACACTGTCTGCTTTCCCTTAAAATTCATTTCAGAGACCATGGTTAGCAGAGAGAGAGAAATGGATTCTATCTCAATGACTATTAAATATCAAACCTTGGAAAAGAATTAGTCGAGAAGGTCTCAAGTTCTGCATGTTACTGACTGCGTTACATGCCTCGGGCCCGCCTGGGTGGCTCAGTGGTGAGCATGTCGGACTCATGACCTGGTGGTTGTGAGTTCGATACCCGGTTGAGGCGAACTTTCTTTCCGGCGTATTTTCGCCTCTCACCTCTGCTGAAGCATGTGAGAAAAGTAGTCGGTGGCTTTGGAAAGAAAGTTGTGTCAGTACTGGTGTGAGAAAGCCAGGAAACACATGTGCGTCACCGACCGCCATGATATGACCTTAGCTGTTAAAGTGGCGTTAAACTCCAATACAACCAACCAACCAACATGCCTCGGCCAGAGGATGCTCTGCCCATTACATCTCGTAATTACACTACTCTAGATCAAGATTGGATTTTAAAGAACATGCAGTCTGATCTAGAATGTACCATTTTCAATACTGTAACACTTGTCTGGTGAAAACAAAAGATCAGATTTCAAAGAACATGCAGTCTGATCTTGAATGTACCCTTTCCAATACAGTAACACCCATCTGGTAAAAACAAAAAAAAAAAAAAATGAAATCACTACATTTGGAATTTTCACAAATAACCAGAAATTTTCATTATCTAAACAATTAACAGAGATAATACTTGTTTCTTGGCTGGACTGTAAAGTGAAGCTGGGCAACAAGCATGTTTGTTATTCTAGTATTTTTTTTAACTTTGGCCTACGAAAAGGAATGACTAAATGATTTAACAAATTTGATGTTTTGGTTATTTCACATTGCCTAGATGGGCCTCACATTTTTTAAAAATCTCCCATATGCTTTGGAAGCATGGGTGCAAATCCCATTCTTTTTTCAAATCCTGGATGAAACAGGTCACTACAGTTTAAATTTTGCCGTCTTTCAAACCTGTGCAAAAAAAAAAGCCCTGGTTTAATGATCCTGAGGAAGATATTTGTTAAAAACAGAGTGGAAAGAGGCGAACTTGCTGGTAGCCAGCATTTTCTCCTTTTCCCACAATATTTTTTACCCTTTGAGACAAAATCTTCTCCCAAAACTGAGTCAGTATTAATTTGTTGTCTGCAAATGTTTTGAACAATATTATTTGAAGTACTGGTAATAGAAACTCCAGGAAAATAAGGATAGTTGCACTGGCCCCCACAATGTAACAGAAACAATGTTGAAAGCAGCTTTAAAACCCATACAAACAAAGAGCATCTTCTGTAGCATCAAAAAGATTTTATTTACTCATTACCCAATGACAAAATTTTGGACGCAACCAAATTGAAAGAGTTGCACACAACAGATTTTAAATGTAGCTCAGATGATGATTTCTGTCTTTGACAGGGTAGAAAACATTGTGGGGGAAGGAAAATGCTGGTTACCAGCATTTTCTTCTGTTCCCACAATATTTTCAAAAGCCTCCTCTTTCAGGGTCGTTAAAACTCAGGATTGTGTGCTAAAGGATTAATTAGCTGTTATACTTCATTATTGGAGGATGAGAGAATGACCATACAACAAAATAGTAATGATTCTTTTCACAGAAGATATGCATTTTATTTTCCATACTGTGGTGAAACAGAAAAGGTTTTTAAAAAAAAAACGTGCTGAACTTACTTGATTTAAACTTTTCCTACCAGCCCAGGATCCAACTGTAATGGATACTTAACATTTTAAAAACCTGGATGCTTCACAGCTAATCATTCAAAGTATGTGTGTGTTTCCATGAATTGTGGTCACGGTCAGTTCATGTTACATAACAGAGAGGACCTATCATGACCCAAGACCTGAAGAAACCTCACACCCAATACTCATACTAAAAAAACACACACACACACACACTTGTCACCCTTGTTCCTACTGAATGATTTGACTGTTTCCACTATTTATTAACTCTTTACCAAATGACAATATCTCAGACTGGTCCAAATTGAAAGCATTTGCAGATGACAAATTAAATGTGGCTAAACTTATTGTATTTGTTTCTGAAAGGTTAGAAAACATTGTGGGAAAAGGAGAAAATGCTGGTTACCAGCATTTTCTCCTTTTCCCACATTGTTTTCAAAAGGCTTCTTTCTCAGGGTCTTTAAAGGCAGGATTGTGTGGTAAAGGGGTAACTCTTTACCAATTGACAAAATTTTTAACAAGACCACATTGGAAGCAGTTGCAGGTGACAAATTACAGCTCAAATGATGATTTCTGTCTTTGATAGGAGTAGAAAAAAAATATTGTGGGAAAGGGAGAAAATGCAGGTTACAACATTTTCTCCTTTCCCCACAATGATTTGAAAAGCCTTTTTTAAGGTTGTTAAAACTCTGCATTGTGTAGTAAAGAGTTTAACCCCTAACCACACAATCCGGAGTTTTAACTACCCTGTAAAAAAAGGTGTTTGAAAACACGTTGAGAAGGAAAGAAAACGCAGATAACCAGCATTGTCTTCTTTTCCCCCCATGTTTTCTACCCTATCATGGACAAAACCCATAATTTGACACATTTAATTTGTTCCAATGCTTTAACCCTTTCCCAAACAAGCCCTGGTTTTCATGTGTCTGCAGTACAGGTCTTTTGAAAACACTGTGGGAAAAGGAGAAATTGCTTGTAACGAGCAATTTCTCCTTTTCCCACAGTGTTTTCTACCCTTTTTGAGACCTTTCTACCATTTTCATCAAATTTGAAATTGTCGTCTGCAAATTCTTTCAATTTGGACCAGTCCAAAATTTGTTGTTTGGGAAAGGGTTAAATTTGGAGAAGTGTCCATTTTTCTGTTGTCCGGTAAAGAGTTTACCTCTTGCCAAACAAAATTTTAGATTCAACAAAATTCAAAGCATTTGCAGATGACAAATGCAGCTCAAAAGGTGATGTCTCCTTCTTTAGGGTTGTTAAAAGTTAGGATGGTGTGTTAAAGTGTAACCCTTTGCCATACATTTCCGAGTTTTAATGACCCAGAGGAAGAAGTCGTGTATAAACAATGTGGGAAAAGCAGAAATGCCACTAATCAGCATTTTCTTCTTTTCCCACATTGTTTTTTACCCTATCAAAGACATATTCCATCATTTGAGCCAAATTTAAATTTTTTGTCTGCATGCTTTCAATTTGGACAAGCGAAAATTTTTCGGAAGTCACATTCCTCAAAATTTGAGTGATTGGTTGAATAGTTTTACCTGCTTTCAACATTGTTTCAATTATATTACAGAAAGAGATTGTTCACTTATGACTTTGGATTCATCAATACTAGGGCTCTTGCATGTCTTGCCTAAGGACACTTCCATAAAAAAACTGAGTGTTTCTTGTGAGGATCAAACCCAGGACTTCCAGATTTGGTATCCCATGCTTTCATGATGGTACTATGTAGATCCATCCCCAAGTGAATGTAGTTGGAGATTGTACTTGCTTTTCAATACCCTCCCTCAATAAAAAAAAAATAATGAAAATCTGAGAGAGACTATGTCTGTATGCATTGCACAACATTTCATCGAAAGGGTGTTTCATCAAAATGCATATAAACTATGTTTTAAAAAACATTGACTGCTAAATTCCTAGATTTATTTAATGAAAAGCTCTGTCTGGGAGGAAGATTTGAGCCACTAATCGTCTGGGTTATGGTAAGGTTCAGGGCTAGGGTCATTATTTTCAACAAACATGGTTTTTGACGAAATGTGGCGGATCGGTCTCTTTATTGTCACTTCGGACCAACATACAGTCTGTAAATCGCTGTATGCACTAATTCAGTCAATTACAGTAAACTCATTTAATAAAAAAAGACCGGCAACAGTGCTGATTTCTGTTTGAAAGAAACTGATCAGGTCAATATCATTGGAAAGATATGAGATTTTTCTGTTTCTTTTTCCATGAATTTTTGCAGCATTCTTTTCAAGCCAGTGGGTGCTTTCCCATATGACCATTGTCAAGAGATGAATCCTTCAGCAATGACTATCATCAGTCCTCACAAAAAAGGTGTGTGTCCCAGACGTGGGATATAGGAATCATAAGTCTACAGTCCTTTGGCATTGAGTTTGTTGTGTGAATGTCCTCGGGCAATACACTGTAGAGCCCCTTCTAAGACGGGAGAAATCCACTTAACCCATGAGTATTTGAACTGTCGCAGTTATATGACTGAAGTGTTGAAAGTGGTGTAAAATGCCATTCAATCAACAAAAGAACTGGTATTGGAATAGTGGTTGAAAATCGCCTTATGACCACAAAAAGTCAATATTAACCCTTTACCAAATGATTTTAGCCTTATCCAAATTGAAAGCATTTGCAGACAACAATTTCAGTGTGGCTCAAATTGTGCAAATTTTCTTTGATAGGGTAGAAAACATTGTGGGAAAAGGAGAAAATGCAGGTTACCGGCATTTTCTCCTTTTCTTACAATGTTTTCAAAAGGCTTCTTCCCCAGGGGCGTCAAAAGGGTTAAAGTCCCAATAGTGGCCAAATGTAAACAATGTGGGTGATAAAATGCATTTCAGTCACACCATTTAAAAGTATGTAAATTTATTTTGAAGATGACAATCTGTCGATGTACTGTCAGTCCATGTATTGGTTGCTGGCAGAAAAACGAATTTTAAAACCAGGAAGAAGGTAAACATGAAATATCTATAAATGAATATAGATGGCATAAGAGACACTGGGATATGAATTTGTAGTTCAATATGGAGAGAAATGGGGAAAAGTAACCTTGCCAGAAATTGCCTCTTTTACCTCCTTGTTAACAAGTGCTTAAGGTGAGCTTTTGTTATCATGCTTGTGTCAGTTGTCTATCATGCAGTCGTCAACATTTACCTTGTGTGCACATGAAATATCTATAAATGAATATAGATGGCATAAGAGACACTGGGATATGAATTGGTAGTTCAATATGGAGAGAAATGGGGTAAAGTAACCTTGCCAGAAATTGCCTCTTTTACCTCCTTGTTAACAAGTGCTTAAGGTGAGCTTTTGTTATCATGCTTGTGTCAGTTGTCTATCATGCAGTCGTCAACATTTACCTTGTGTGCACATGAAATATCTATAAATGAATATAGATGGCATAAGAGACACTGGGATATGAATTGGTAGTTCAATATGGAGAGAAATGGGGAAAAGTAACCTTGCCAGAAATTGCCTCTTTTACCTCCTTGTTAACAAGTGCTTAAGGTGAGCTTTTGTTATCATGCTTGTGTCAGTTGTCTATCATGCAGTCGTCAACATTTACCTTGTGTGCACATGAAATATCTATAAATGAATATAGATGGCATAAGAGACACTGGGATATGAATTTGTAGTTCAATATGGAGAGAAATGGGGAAAAGTAACCTTGCCAGAAATTGCCTCTTTTACCTCCTTGTTAACAAGTGCTTAAGGTGAGCTTTTGTTATCATGCTTGTGTCAGTTGTCTATCATGCAGTCGTCAACATTTACCTTGTGTGCACATGAAATATCTATAAATGAATATAGATGGCATAAGAGACACTGGGATATGAATTTGTAGTTCAATATGGAGAGAAATGGGGAAAAGTAACCTTGCCAGAAATTGCCTCTTTTACCTCCTTGTTAACAAGTGCTTAAGGTGAGCTTTTGTTATCATGCTTGTGTCAGTTGTCCATCATGCAGTCGTCAACATTTACCTTGTGTGCACCCAAGAGGCCACATTTTCAGTCAGATGCTCATAAAACTTGGTCAGAATGTTTGTCTTGATACAATCTTGGACAAGTCCGAAATTTGGTCACGTGGGGTCAAAAAGTAGGTCACTAGGCTTAATCTTAGAAAAACCCAGTGTGAAATTTGGTCATAATATTTTCCTTGATGATATCTCAGAGAAGTTTGAAATTGGGTAATATTGGGTCAAAAAGTGGGTTACTGTGCCAAATCTTAGAAAAACCTTGTGTGCAGTCTCATAGCCTTATTTTCAGCCAGATACTAATCAAATTAGGTCAGAATGTTTGGTCTTGATGATGTTTTGGATGACTTTGAGATTGGGTCATGTCAGGTCAGAAAATAGGTCAAATAGGTCACTCGGCCAAATTTTTTGAAAACCTTGTGTGCACCAAGAGGCCACATTTTCAGCCTGATACTCATAAAACTTGGCCAGAATATATATCTTGATGATATCTTGGACAAAAAGTTGGTCTGTAACACTCGTTTGTTTTTACATCATTAAAAGCAGGATCTCTTCAGCTTTATCAACTGCGGATGACTTTACTCAGGTGAGCACTTTTGGGCCAATGGCCCTCTTGTTTTGCATATTGTCGAAAAGCGACATTTTCGCTTAGATATAAGAATGTGAAACCTCTTGTAATGAGTGCTAATGGGTACTACTTCCTCTTACATTTTGAGTGCAGATATTCTGCAATGTTTCAGGATATTATCATTGATTCTAATTTTCATTGATGAGTCATGTATAAATAAAGGCCTATTCAGACGATACGATGTAGCCTTAATACAAAGACAATAGTACTGTATGATGCAACTCAAATTTCGGGAGAATGGCTATGAAATAGGAGTGCTCTGTTGGTGTTTTGCATGGTGCCCAGGTGTGCTAATTAAGCGAAATATGGGGAGTGGTTTTACAACCTGTTTTCTGGTAAGACAATCAAGTGGTAGCCTGCTTTTGCTCTTCATATTTGTTTCTATGCGAAACAAAATGGGTACCAAATTTTTTGCATTGAATGAAATAGAAAACTCACCAATACTCCAGTCTTATTTATATTATTTAGATAATGGATGTTTTTTCATTGTTTAGCCCTTTACCACAAAATTTGCAGTTATAGCAACCTTCAAGAAGAAGGCCTTTGAAAATACTGTGGGAAAAGAGAAAATGCTTGTAACCAGCATTTCAGAGCTCCAGATAAGAAGGGGTGATGGTATTCTAAATTCCTTTTTTTCTCTTCCAAACTCTATGTTGTAGGTACTCATTAGAATCATCTCAATGAGACAATTCTAGTGAGTACCCAAAACATAAGAGTTTAGTGGAGAATAATTAATATTTTCAGTTTTGAAATCAAAATCACTCCCTCTGTCTTGAGCTCTGAGCATTTTCTCCTTTGCCCACAATGTTTTATTCTCTTCCAATTTTACATAGATGAATGTGATTATTACCTGATTGTTGAGTCAAGAACATTTTTCTCAAATATCTGTATATTTCTACTCTGACCATTACTTTTTTGAGGTGGGGTGGGAAGCATCCCAACTCAAATTTACCACGTGGGAAATTGAAAAAATCTGATTCTTTGGTACCTAACATTGCAAAATCATTACCTGGAAAAATGGTACTACTACGAAACCATTTCATTATACCCCCCAAAACTCTGTTTGGGGGGTATATAGGAGTCAGCTTGTCGGTCGGTCCATCCGTCTGTCTGTCCGTCCGTCGGTCGGTCTGTAGCTTTTTGTCCGCTCTATTTCTCATAAACTACTGGACGAATTTTATTCAAACTTCACAGGTAAAACTCGGTATCAAGCAGAGATGTGCATATGAAATGTTGGTTATGGTTCATTGATTTTTCACTGAGTTATGGCCCTTTCATGAAATTTCTTGTCCGCTCTTTTTCTCATCAACTATTGGACAGATTTGGTTCAAACTACACAAATAGACTCAGTATCAAGCAGAGATGTGCATATCCTATTTTGGTTATGGTTTATTTAGGTTTCATGGAGTTATGGCCCTTTGATGATTCTGGACAAATTCGTTTCAAACTTCATGGATAGACTTTGCACTCAGCAAAGATGTGCATATCATAAATTGTTCTTAGTTAATTAAATAAAATTTCCAAGAGCTAAGCCCTTTTTTGTCGTTCTCTTTATGACGGTGCCCTTGCTGAATTGATGAAAATAAATTATACTTTTGATAGAATACTTTTAACACAGCTGTCCGTCCGTTGGTCGGTCTGTAGCTTTTTGTCCGCTCTATTTCTCATAAACTATTGGACGAATTTTATTCAAACTTCACAGGTAGACTTCCCACAATGTTTTCTACCCGTCCCAAAACAATTCTCAATTTTTGACTCACATTTATTTTGTCGCCTGTAAATGCTTTCAATTTGAACTTGTCTTGTAAAATTATGTTGTTTGGTTAAGAGTTAATTTGTCTTCTGCAGACACTTTCAGTATGGACTTTTGTAAACTTTTGTCATCTGGCAAACTGTGACTGTTACGCCTTTGCCTTTCATAAACTTTAGTCACATTTGTGGTCAGTGTGGTCTGTGTCCATTTTCACCAACCATTCTTATGAACATTCTTAGACTAATTCTCCACAATTTCCTAAATTTGAAAGTAACACAACTTCTCGTTTGCAAAACCATTTGGTTTAGCCTATAAGCAGTTGTATTACTTTCAAATTTAGAAAATTCTGGAGAATAGTACTAAATGTTCTTAAGAATTAGGTTGGTGAATACAGACCTTGATTTTTTATCTACACCATCTACTGCCTGAACAAGAGCAACAACTTTGAAAATACAGTTATTAAACGAGTCTGAATTTTACACTGAAATGTACGTTTGGTTTATTTTGCACTCTAAAGGTTAATCTTTTTACCAAACAATGTTTTAATGATCCTCAGAAAAAATGCCTTTGAAAACATTGTGGGAAAAGGAGAAAATGCCAGTAACAAGCATTAATACCCTTTCCTTACAATTTTTGCTTCCTTTCAAGGACAAACCCAATCATTTTAGCCATATTCAGTTTGTCGTCTGCAAATGCATCCAATTTGGAGTGGTCTCAATTTTTATACCCCCCACAATGAAGTGGAGGGGGGGTATACTGGAATCGCCATGGCTGTCTGTCCGTCCGTCTGTCTGTAGACACAATTTTGCCCGGAGCTTTTTTCCTACAGTTTTTCAAGTACTGCACTGAAATTTACACATAATGTTTGGGTACATATGAAATTGTGCATGTGCAATTTTCACGACCTTGCTGCCATTGGTTGCTGAATTATCTCCCCTTAAGCTTGTTGCCCTTTGTAAATTTTAACTATGGATTTTTGTCCAGGGCATAACTTCCAAAGTGTAGAAGCTAGGGACTTCAAACTTCACACAAAGTTAGATCACATTAAGGAGAAGTGCAGTGTACAAGAACAGTAACTCTGTTTCAGTTATTTTTCAAGTTATTGTCCATTGTAAATTTTAACTGGATTTTTGTCCAGGGCATAACTTCCAAAGTATAGAAGCTTATGACTTCAAACTTCACACACAGATAGATCACTATAAGGCAAAGTGCAGTGTACAAGAACCATAACTCTATTCCATTTATTTTTCAAGTTATTGCCCTTTGTAAGTTTTAACTTTGGATATTTGTCCGGGGCATAACTTCTGAATCATTTAAGCTAGTGACATCAAACTTCATATACAGATAGACCACATTAATGAGAAGTGCAGTTTACAAGTACAATAACTCTTTTCCCACTTTTTTTTTCAACTCTTATTTTTTTACGAAACCATTCTGCATTCTGTGACAAAGACCTGTTTTGTGACAAGGAGCTGGTGGGGGGTATGACCACTTTTAGTGATAGCTCTAGTTCACCTTGGCATCAATGCATGACTAAAACGTTAACAATAGGGAAACTTACTTGACTTGCATGATAAATATGTAAACAAAATTTATATACCATTATCATAAGACAATTTAAAAAAAGAGTGTTTGAACAGACTACCATGAGGCATACATAGGAATACGAGTTTACATAGGAGTTAGTATATTTTGACCCTTATGAGCCCGGAAAGCGCGCGTATCAAATCCTTAAGAATTTATTCGATTCAAATCCTTAAGAATTTATTCGATTCGAATCCTTAAGAATTTATTCGATTCGAATCCTTAAGAATTTATTCGATCCAAAACTTAAGAATTTATTCGATCCAAATCCTTACGAATTTATTCGATCCGTATCCTTAAGAATTTATTCGATTCGAATCCTTACGAATTTATTCGATCCGAATCCTTACGAATTTATTCGATCCGAGTCCTTAATCCTTAATTCGATCCGAGCCCTTAATCCTTTATTCGATCCAAATCCTTAATCCTTAATTCGATCCGAGTCCTTAATCCTTTATTCGATCCGAATCCTTAATCCTTAATTCGATCCGAATCCTTTAAGACTATTCTACTCCGTCCCTTTAGTTTACTACTTCTCGTCCTATTATCTTTTCATTTTCGTAGCACGCTCCCGGGTCTTTCGGGTTAAAATCTTATTAAATTTCGAGGATTATTACTTACTATTATTTTTTTCTTAATAAAAATGATTTTAAGAAAAAAACTTAATATAAAAGTGGGAAAAAATGGAAAATAAATTAATTACGCGTAGAATGATTTCTAGTAAAGTATCTTATCCCGAAGAATATCGAATACTCTTATCCGATTTAAATGTATCCGATTTAAATAAATATGACTCGAGTATCAGGGACTGTATATACTACGAATATAGCGCGATGATAGCGAAAGAAGAAGAAAAAAAAAAATCAGTTCTGAGACGCGATTCTAATATATATTTTGAGAGCGCGAAGTTTGTCTTCGATTTAAGAGATACAATAGGAGCGCATATAACTAGAAGTATTAAAATCGATGTACCCTATAAATTATTAAAAAAAATTAAAGGAGTTATTAAAAGAGGGAAAGAAGAGATTAGCCGGGTCTACCCTAATTATCGGGGTAATATCGGTATACTTATTACTCTATCATGGTCATCATTTTTCGGATCGATTCGAGTGTTAGAAGCGAAAGAGAGACTAAATCGAGATAGACTAAGAGAAGGGAGACTAGGACGGAATGAAATAGCGGAGTTAGTAGCGAGAGAGAGACAAGAACTAGAATTTCTAAGAAGTAAAGTAGCGAGAGTTAAGAGAGAACTAGTGGGAGTTACGGAAGAACTAGGGACGGCTAGAGAAGCGTTAGTGGAAATAGTCGGGATTTTAGTAGGAAATAGAATTGAAGTATATAGGTATATGTTAGAAAATACGAGTGGAATGGATCTAATTGACTTTTTTAACATAAATATAAATACTGTAAGAGAGACAGCGGTAGAGAGAATATACGGTCAAGGACAAGCTCCGTTAAAAACGTACTTAGAGAAAAATTGCTCAGTCTGTTTATTTAAAAAATCGTGCGTGCTATTTTCACCATGCGGACATATTCCCGTTTGCGAAGAATGTAATAAAATGAGTATATGTCCGATCTGTAGGAAATTAAGTAGTATTAAATTTAAACTAGATATTTTGTTGAATTTATAACTTTTAAGAATAAAGTTATAAATTTTTCCGAGTTAAAAAATCTAAATAGTTTCTTTCTCGTTCTTATAATGTCCTAAAGACCTCGTGTTTATTTTATCGTCTATCAAGTATCTTTTATCATCGTTATAAGATAAAGTTTTCTTATTTATCTCCTCGGTATATATTTCGTGTCTATAACTTCTTAGCGAAGGCATACTTCTATATAGATCTTTACCGCCGAGTAAACAATCTTTATAATGCTGGAAATGTAAATCTGCATTAACTACGCATTTTTTAACTCCTTTACATCTTTTAACTTCCTCTCCTTCTATATTTCTAAAAGCGTAATTTTTCGCTCTTAAACCTACGAACTCCGTCATAATATTTCCCCCTAGTTCGTCTTTAAACTTCCCGAGTAGTTTTTTATTTCCATTATATTTTAGGAAATGATCGTCGGGATAATTACTCGTATCGAACATCGCGATATTTTCCGGTTCGATATCTTTATAAAAATCGTCGGTTTCTATCTCGAGAATAAAACTATCGGTATCCGTATAACATAATCTAACGTTTTTACCGTACTTCTTTTTAAAATGATTATAATAAGTATCGTACATACGGATTTTACTAATATCTAAAATACTCATTCCTAGGTAAACGGGTTTATCGTATTTTATTTTAGTCTTTTTCATGTGTACAGCTACTAAGTTCTCGCTGAATACGGTAGTATGATCGTAATTCGGTTTAGCGACGAGTTTTCTATACTGATAACCGGTCTCGCTAGAAACTAATTGTATATTTACTCTATTCCGTACGTTTTCCATAGTCTTACCGAAAACGGAATTCATCATTAGTTTAAAAAACTCTTCTTCGAATTTATTCCTCGCTTTTTTTCTTAACTCGACGTTTAAATCGATATACGGTTTCATCCAAGGACTTTCTACGAATTTAATTCCTCGACGTATCTTTTTAAGTTTTAAACCTAATTCGAGATACGTTTTTAAAGCTTCGTAATGTACGATATATTTTTCCTTATCATATAAATTAGGTATGAGCTTTTTTACCTTTTTAATATCCAATTGTTCCGGCGCTAGGGGATAATCGTTATGCTCGTCGTGTAATTCTCGTGGATAAACTAAATCTACTTCTAAGATCATACCTTGTCCTTCTATATTACAATATTTTTCCCATTCTTTTAATTCTTCTTCAGTAGCCATTTCGAAACCGTGAGTAGGAAGAGGCTTACTCATAGCCCAGGGATAAAGACTATTCGCGTCGATATATGTTAAATACGTCGAAGGTTTACTCGGATTGTATAAGTCTCCCATATATTTATTATTAGCTTTAGAATATCTTTTACTAACCATGCTAATACCTCCTCTAATTCCATTTTCTATCATTAAAAGCGCGTCCGGATCCGATAAAAGTTCGAGTTTTATTTTCGTTTTCTTTAACATAGCATCCATAGCTAAACCCGGAGAAGTAAAATACCAAGCCGGATCTAATTCGTAATTCTCAAAGCAAATATCCCTAAAGTTCTCGAAAATATCAGCTAAAAGTAATACGTCTATTTTATTATAAAGTTCTAGATAATCCCGTAAAGTTTCCGAATCGAAAGTTTTCCAAACCTTAATCGCGTGTTCGTAGTCTTCTAAGCTAATATTTTTTCTATTCAAGCTGGAATAAAATTTCTCTATAGGAGGTAAGCTCGTTTCTTCGAGTTTTTCTAAACAGTCTAAATACTCGTAAGGGAAAACTCCTTTCCTTCTAACTAAAGGTAACTCTTCTTTCGTAAAGAATTTAGATAAGGTTTTTAACTGGTTTTCGTCTAAATAACTCGAAAGAGTATCTAAACTAGTCTGCATAAATTTCATACTATCTACGAATCTAATAGTATGAAAACTATTATTACCGACTCCGATCTTCTTACTAAAACTAATATATCTTTCTTCGTTATTCGGAATACAATCGATCTTCCCCGAGGTTTTACCGAGGATTTTAATAAAAAGATGAGCGTCGTATCCGCTCAAGTTATGGAGAAATACGGGAGTAAAATTTGGTATTCGCGCTTTTAAGTTACATTCATTATGAGCGGCTCCTCTAAATTTTCCCGTAAAATGATAGTGATCTCTTACCTTAATATTTTTCGCGTTAGTAAACTCTTCGTTACAAATCCAGCATATTTTCTCTCTCTTGTATCTCTCTCGTTCCAGTTTCGTTAATACCATCGCTTTAGGTTTCTTATAGTAAGTAAAGTAAATTTCTCTTATATCGCTCGTTAAATATTCTATAAACTTTTCCTCCACTTTTTCTCCGGTATATTCTCTTAATATAGGAGCGCGGACATTATCGTCGAAACATTTTATAACGTAACAGAAACTGCAGGGTATATGTTTCTGAGTTTTTATCGTATAACTATTTTCGGGATTCGGCCGACATCCATTTATAGGGGATAATACGCTTTCGAAATCGGCGTACACTACGAAAGGAATCTTTATTTTTCTAATATTATTATTAAATTTCACGAAGGTGCCTTTTTCCGGCATTTCCAGAGTAACGGGATGATGACCTTCGCAGTACTTCTTATGTTTTTCCAAAAGCTCTTTATTACTGAAATGATTCATACAAAGCATGCAGTATTCGATACCTCCTTTATCCCTTACTTGAGCTCTCATTAAACCCGCTAAATTTTTTATTAAAGCGTAATGACTTTTATCTCCTTCTTCGATATAAAGAAGGTTCACGTGATTACTAGCTATTTTTTTAGGCGCTCTAATACGGTTTATCTTCTTTTTCGACGTATACTCGAAGACATTAACGTTAATTTCCGGATTTTGTTTTTCGAACTTATCTATATCCTTAAATGAAACGGGATATTCTATTCCATTCATGTTTAAACTTTTTTCCTTTTCTTTTAATTTCTTATCGACTCTATACGCGTGCTTTTTTACGGGATTTAACTGTCTCAAAATACACCATAAAAAGCATTTTTCGTCTTTATTCTGGATGTTAATAACTACTTCCTTATTCCGAATCCAATCGGGTAAAGGTATGTAACCGTTAGCTTTTAAAGGATCATAGATAGCGCTCTTTAACATTATTTCAGTTATATTCTGTATTCTCCAACTGCTGCCTTTCTTTACGAATTCCCATAAATTTTTTAAAATCCTATTTCCCATTTTAACGTATAACTTATTAAAATCCATTTCCCTCGAAACGATTTCATTCTCATCGGAATAAAAACGATGTAGTTCTACTTCCTCATATCCTACATCATCTTCTCTGTTAATGACTAAATACGCTTCGACATTCATTTTTACTTTTCTTCCGATATTATCCGATAAAATTTTTATCATCTGTTCTCTCATATTTTCTAGAAATAAGCTCATAAAAATGATGGATGAATGAATCGTATTTACTTCGCATGGATATCCGTCTTTTTCTTTGTCCCATGGAGGAGCTATGCCTTTATATATTCTAACTTCTTCATTAAGGGCGGTACCTACTAGTTTTATTTCTATTTCTTTCCAGTAAAAATCGCATAAATACTTAAATAATGTGCCTTTTTTCTTATAGCCCTCAAAACCACGGACATTATTATACTTAGCGAATTCGCGAAGCTGACACAAGGTAAAACTTCCCTTATCCGAATTTACTAAACGCTCGATTAAATCCTCTTTACTAAGCTTAGAGTATCCTCTAAAGCCTTGTTTCTTAGCTATTTCTTGAAGGGCTTTTCGCGGTACCTTTTTGAAGTTATTCTTCCATAAGTGATTAAGATCTAGATTAGGCGTTATATGAGTAATATCCGATATATTTTTTTCTCCGTTTAAAACCTGATATAATTGCTTTTTATTAAGCTGAGAGTATCCTTTAAGTCCTTTATCCTTAACCGCTTTTTTAAGATCCTTTACCGTTTTCTTTCGTTCTTTCGGGTCGTTAACTAATTCTCTTTTTCCGCTTAAAACCTCGATTAAATTTTCTTTACTGAGCCTAGAGTATTTTTTAAGACCTCTTTCCTTAGCTATATCTTGAAGACCTCTTATCGTCTGTCTACTAAGATCCTGATCCTGATCCGATCCTCTTACATTAACGTTAAAATCCGATATATTCGCTCGTCCGCTTAAAACCTCGATTAAATTTTCTTTACTAAGCCTAGAGTATTTTTTAAGACCTCTTTCCTTAGCTATATCTTGAAGACCTCTTATCGTCTGTCTACTAAGATCCTGATCCGATCCTCTTATATTAACGTTAAAATCCGATATATTTTTTCGTCCGCTTAAAACCTCGATTAAATTTTCTTTACTAAGCCTAGAGTATTTTTTAAGTCCTCTTTCCTTAGCTATATTTAGAAGATTTTTTATCGTCAGTCTATTATAATCAATGTCCATTTTTTATATAATAATTTTTCTTAAATTATTATATAAAATTTATAGACTTTTTATCGCGTAGAATTTTTTTACTACTTTTCTACAGATAGCGCAGTTATTACTCTTCGAGTTTTTAGTATTACACGACGCGCACATACAAACGTGTCCGCAGGGAATATTAAATATATCCGGCTTTTTCTCTTGACAGGCGCAGCACGTATCATACGTGAAAAAAGTTTTTATTTCGGGTTCTTCGGGTTCCTCGTCTTCGTCTTCGATTATTTCTTCTTCACTATCTCGTTGATATTCGTAATCGGCTCTTAGTTCTTCGGGAACTTCGTTTTCATCCATCTCTAAAAGCAAGATTACGTATTCTCCTCTTAACTCGCATATTTTTTTCCCATAAAACGTCTTTTGACATTACATGAGGGACTTGAGCTTTTAATATTTCTTCCTTTCGTTCTTTAAGGATTCTTTCTTCTTCTATTTGTTCGTCCTTTACTTCCCTTAGTACTTTTAATTGAGCCCGCAGTTTATCGAGACGTAATTCTTTTTCCGGGGAGTTAGGTAAGTCATACCCTTCTGTCGATAATTCCAGAGAAAATATATCTTCAACCATTTCTCGGGTTATCAAAGTGAGAGTAGTAATTTTCCGATTTAAATAATCGCGATTTATCCTAATTCCGGGTAATTCGCTTCCTAGGTAATTAATTTTACGTACTTCTTCGTCAAACAGGTCACGTTTTTCCGTGAGTTCTCTCCTTAAATGAAGCGCTCGTTTTACTCGTTCCGACATTTTTTTATATAATAATTTTTCTTAAATTATTATATAAAATTTATAAAACCTTAATCATATATTTATTTTTCCAAACTCTATCTTCCCAATTTAAAATCGTTTGGGGACAGCGATCAATAAATTTACTGGCTTTATAAATCGATGGGAATTCGTGTATTTCTCCGGTTTGAACGTCCTCTAAAATAACTTTTCTCGGATTTTTCTTAATAGTTTTTAATCTTTCGTACTTAGGATCGGGTACCGGTTCTCGTTCGTATTCGAGTTTTATCGGACCTTCTACCATGGGTATCTTCTCCGGTTTTATCGGATCTTCTACCGTAGGTATCTTCTTATACGGCGATATTCCGTGCTCCGTTAATAACTCTAAATAATATTCCTTATCTCCGTAAGAGTTATATTTTATATTATTCTTGTCGAGAATTTTTTTAATATCCTTAACTGTTAACATTTTATTATATAAAAAAAATATTTAAACTAAAGTACTACGGTCATTTTATTACAGTCAGAATGGAAGGATAATAACCTGTCGCTAATAATAACTGCGTACGCTTCAGTATTTGGAGCTACATTAGCTCCAAAAAACATTTTAACTTGCATATCGGTAGAAGAATATTTTATCCTTTCGCTTTGCTTAGAGACATCAAACACGAACAAAGGATAAAGGGTTTTATAATCCGAGGGAGAAATACACGGATCTGATACTAATTCGTCCATGTTAAAAAACTTAGATCTGAATAAAGCGGCATCTCCGTACGCTCTACTATATTGATGAGATTCAAATTTTAAATTATAGTCAATCGCGGGATATCTAACGGCATTTAACATGACATAAATATTTTCGATATCTAAGTTATCAAATACGGCCGAGTTTTTTTTTTGTTCGGTTTTCCTATCCTTCTGAAATCCGATAATGATAAAACGCGGTACCTCGGGAGACGAATTAACGGAAAGTCTCCAGTTAAATGTTCTCGTTTCAGTAACCGAAGTAGACTTGCATTGTATCTTTCTATACCCGACAGGGAATTTTTCTTTTTTCTCTATAAGCTCATAAAGCGTCGTCTTTTCTTCTAATGCGGGTAAGACGTGCGGAACGAACCACGATATTTTAGTTAATTCAACTCGTCCATTAGGAACAACATCAGCATCACCCGCGACATTCCTAGTATCGATTTTAAATATCGCTTCGTTATCGTTATTTCTGGTTAAGGTAAGAGTTTGTTTCATTCCGTAAATAACTTTATTATAATCTTCGCAAAACCCGAATATATGCTTTAGCGGAACTCTAAAACTGAACTTACCGAGCGGATTCGGATCACGCGTAATATACTGTCTTCTTACTTCGAAACCGCTATTGGTATTATTCGCGTTAATTCCGGTATCTTTATACCAGAGTTGATTTAATCCCTGCGATTTAGAAAAATCATCCGGGTATTTTAATAACCCTAACATCGTAGTAGCTTGACCGGGATTCGTTAAGGATTCGATCGTCAGTTCGTTAAGCTTATAACTAATATTTTTAAAAAGATACATCAGAGCGTTATTCGTTAACGAGATATTAGTACCTGCGTTATAGGGAGCTCCATCATTACTACTTACTAATTGACCGTCGAAAAGTAAATAAGAAGGATGAGTAAAAATATCTTGAGTTCCGATATTAATCCTGATTTCTCCCGCGGGATTGTTTAGATTGGTACCAGTAATAGGTTCATACTCATGAACCTCGTATTCGTCGATACTCGTATCTTCCGGGATTGTTTCCGTGATGTTTAAAATACTCATTTTATTATATATTATAATAATTTAAACTATTATTATAATATATTTTTCGTCTACGTAGTTTTAATACCCGAACCTCTATTTAATTTCTTAATTAATTTTTCTATAGCTATCGCCTTATTACCGCTACCGTCCATTAACGCGCTAGTACTTTGAGGTAGCACGTTATTATCTCGCGTTTCGGGTAACTCGGCGTATTTTCGTAAAATTTTCTTGGATTTACGATTTAAAGCCTTTTTAACTAATACGCTCGCAGCGTCTACCGCGGCGCTCTTTCTGGCTTCTAAAGCTTTTTTAGCTCCCTCCTTAGCGACGCTTTTTCCTACGTTTAAAGCGGAAGAAGCGACTCATTTAGCGATATCTCTAGTAAAAAGTTTCGCGCCGAGGTTAGCTAAACTATCGAAGATTCCGGTACCGCTGTACTCGTACTTCCTTTTATATCCTCTTTTTTTATTCTCGATCATCTTTTTTATAATACAGACATTAACTTTTTATAGCTTTTCGCGTTTAAGTGTCCTTGTCTTTTTAATTCGTCACACACGCTAACGATCTCGTTTCAAACTCCCGTATTACCCGACGCTTTACTCGCTAAAAGTAGGTCTAATCTTCGTACTAACGCGTCGGGATCACACGGGATAATAATTCCTTTTCCAGTTACTTTTTTCGGTTTAACCGCACTCCAAATAGGAGCGAGTAACGGCCATTTTTTTACGCTAGGAGATTTCGGGTAAGAACTATTTGAGTTATTTCCGCGAAAAAGAGTATTGCTTTTTACGATTAGTTTACTATATTTCTCGTAATCTCTTCCGTTAAAAATGTTCGGATCCGGTTTTTTAGAAGTAACTAACTCCCAGAAACCCGGAGTACCTTCATAAACATCATCATCTAACACGATATCGTTATTATTAATCGTAACCCCTTTATCTCCGATAAAAAATTTACCTTCTTTAGAATATAACCCGTACGTTAGGTCGGCGGAACCTTTAGTCATGTATTTAGTTAAATAATCGACCGCGATCGGTCCGATAACTTGCGGTTCATCTCCTCCCGTAGTTATTTCTCCTTCCTCGGAAGTAAAAAGCTGTATTGACGGGTAATTCGGTAATTTCATCATACCTTCTTTAATAGGCTTGAGTTCCTCCGTAATTTTTTCCGACGCGACTTTTTGAGCTTCCGTAATAGGTTTAAAAAATTTCGAAAGATCGGATTGTAATTCTATTTCTCCCATTTTTTCCGCTAAGTTCCTGTCGCGAATATTCTTTTTCGTCTCGAGATAGCGCTTTACGAGTAAGTCCCTTTTTTCCGGATCATCGATTTTTAAATAAGGCATTTTTATTAGGTTTTTTTATTTTAAAACGCGTTTTTTTACGCGGTTTTTTATGTGGTTTTTTATCCCGTTTCGTAACTAAAGCTACACGAAAATTTAATTTTAGGAGACTTGATATTCCAGCGTCCCGGCGTGATTTTTTTCAACCAGCTTCCGAAAGGACTCGCGCTGTTCTTTTCTCCCTCTCTCTATTAACAATTTTTCCCGTTCGCTCGTAATATCTTTCTTAGATCTCGACCTAATTTCTTCTTTCATCTTCTTATATTTCTCTAATTCCTCTGCGATTAGTCGAAACTCTTCGTCTGTGACTTTATCGTCCGATAAAGCTTTCGGGACGTGAGTTGATATAGTATTTAATTTAGTATCGGCTAGGATTTTAATCTTCTCGTGTTTTTCCGCGAATTATTAAAGGCGTATTTTCCGGCTAAACTTAATAAACCGCATAAACCCGCTATACTTTCTATCGTTATAACCGCGGGTAAAGAGACTACCATTAGTGACAAACCTATTCCTCCTATTCCTCCGGCTGTAGTTAAGGTAATTAAAAACGTATCTATATTATCTACTATTCTCGCGGCTCTAAAATATTTCTTACTCAAAGCTTCTCTTTTCGTAACCTCGCTTTCTAAAAAGTTTTGTATCTCGTTAATTTTCTGTAACCGATAACCGTGTCCTTCATCAATCGGAGGAGCCGTAGGTATTTCGGGATATAATCTATTATCTTTCATCTCCATTTTTTATAGGGAAAGATTTTTTAAACTCGATAATGAACGAAGCATAAAAGTTCGTTTTCTTTTATTTTTACCGGTTCCTTCGAATTATTATTAGTAATAGCGACTAAAATATTCGGAACATCTCCGAAGCTAATCTCATTTAGTAAACTACAGTTTTTATATCTTAGACCGTAATCTAAAGAAGTTAAAATTACGCCTTTAGTAGACCAAAAGCCTAAACCTAATCCTACGCGAATTACTTGACTCGGAGTTAACGTAATTTCCTCCTGGACGAAGATTTTCCAAGTTACGGGATCTATTTTTATCGGGGGATGTTTTAATTTAGTAAAGGGTTTCCATTGTATCGTTTTCGGTTTAGAAAATATCGGTCTCGTGTCGAGTTTTCGAACGTACATTTTTTTATATTATAATATTAATTAATTAATATTATAATTTATAATATAGCTCCTAAAATAGGTATACTCGCAAAAGGACTATTAGGTCCTAAAATAAGGCCTTTTCCTTCATACAGCTTTCCTCCCCGTTTTAAATATAAGCCTTCACCGACAGTCGCTAGTCCTTTACCTTTATAAGGACTCAAATAAAGACCTTTACCGTCAGTTTCTATTTTACAGACGCAGCCTCCTTTTTTTAGAAAAAGTCCCGATCCCATAGCCTTTTGTACTCCCGATGAAGCTAATCCCGAAAGAGCTCCGACTCCTAAAGCGGGTAAAACTGTTTTAGCTAACGCGGGTAAAGCGCTAGCGGCTAATCCGGCTAGCATTCCGAGAAATCGTCCTTTTATTTCCTTATTACTTTTAAGCTGTCTGGAGGACATTCTAATAGTAACTCCCGTACCGTTTTTATGAGCTTTAGCTATTTTTTTCTCTTGAGTACGAGTAACCGCTAAAACGTCATTTCCGCGTAAATCCGCATGACCTAAACGGATGGATACTTTACAGTCTCCTTTTTTAATAGTGGACGCTAGTTTTTTCTTTTGTCCTTCCGATATATTAACTTTGATATTCACGTAACTTGTCATTTTATATACGTTTTTTTTATTTTTATGACTCTCTAATATGAAACCTAATCGTAACGTTTTCTCGTCTTAGATTTAATAAAGTTCCATTTTGATCCGTAATTTTTACTTCTAAATGGTGTATTTCTTTTAACGTTATCGGTAAATATACTAAATTAACCGGCGATTTGATTATCTTATATCCCGGCGCGACGTTAGGGAAAAAAGAGTAAATCATGTTTTGAGTCGCACCATTAACGTAGCTTCCCGAGATAATATCGATATTAACGAACACGGAATTTATACTGAAAATGTTTACTACGTTCTCCGACTCGTGAAAACCCGTTTCGTATTTCGCGCGAGTAAAACCTAGTACTTTAGAAACAGAACTCGAATGATTAAAATCTACGCTATAGCCGTCTTCGAGAGTAAGAATAGATTTCAGCGTATTCGTGTTCGCGGAAATTTTAATAGGATATTCGTCATTAACTAAGTCAATGTGTCCGTTTTTCCTCATTTCCTGATGTACTGTATCATTAATGTCCGTGAGATCGTAACTTCCTTACGGTATTACTATTTTAAACCAAGAAGTACCGTTATCCGGAGAATAAATAAATATATTATTCGACGAGTCTATGTTCGGGAAAGAGTAATAGGTTTCGAGATTTACTAAAGCTATTTCGTATTCTCTATCTTTTTCGAGCTGTAACGAAGGATTAAATCTCGTACTAAAGTTTGTCTTGTTAGCGCTTACTATAATCTGCGCGGAGGTTTTTTGACGCGTATTATTAGCTATCCGTTCTAGAAGTTCTTCTTCCATTTTTTATAGGAAATAATTATTTATCTCTTTTCCCCTAATGCTTCCGGTATATAAAACTCATCGAGTCCGTGTCTATATTTTCCTTTATCCCTTTCGCTAGATAAATCGAGAGTGATGAAACCGAAAGGTTTTTCCCATCCCTTATAACAAAATTTTCTAAACTCTTCTTTAGGCATATCTTCGCTCACATGATCTCCGTAAATATGATTAATGTTTTTTAGATCCTGTCGAAAAAGACAAATAAAATTCGCGTTTTCCCTAATAGTCTGTCTCGGTAACTTAAAATAGTTTTGAGAAAGGTAAAAACAGTCGACATTACTATGTCTTCCGCGAATATAATAACATTCGCACTTGTTTTGTTTTTCTAAAAGTAGATCGTCGAATATCATTAAATTTTTATTCGCCGTTTCCAGCTCTCTCGGATCGGGTACATCCTCGGAAGTTTCGAAGAAACTGCACTCTATATCCTATTTTTTAACATCTCCTATGTCCTCGGACCATTTTTCGATTAAATCTTCCGCGCTAAATTCGGAATCCCGTATTTCTTCGCGATTATTAAAGAGTTCTAAAATACACTCTTTAGGTAATCTTTCTTCTAAAGCTTTTTTAAGCACGCGATATTCGGGTTGGAAAAGACTTTTTCCGAAAACGCATAAATTATCGTAATCGAGCCATTTTGGCTTTAGTAAAAGGTTTAATAAAAGCGTAGTCTTTCCGCATCCCGATTTACCTACGATTAACCCTCTAATGCTTTTAGGTAAAAGAGGACTATTAAATCTGTTCGATTCTACTTCGTTCCAAGATAAATCTTCAACGTTCATTTTATATATATTTTAAAAAATTTAATATATATATAAAAGATGTATTGCGTTAAATGTAGAAAATCTACCGATACTGGACCGCTAACTTATAAGGTCGCTAAAAATGGAAGAAATATGACTCAAGGGAAATGTAAGGTATGCGGTATGACTAAAACTCAGTTCGTTAAGTTAGCGGGTTCCAAGCCGAAGAGCGGTAAACCGAAAAAAGCGTCAAAAAAAAAAAGAAAAATTTAGGAGGATCGATACTTAATAGGATGATCAATACTTTACCCGTCGAAATGCATCTTCCAGGACATAACTTTACTGGACCCGGTATGAAATTAAATAAAAGACTAAACCCCGATTTAACTCCTAAGGAATTGAGTAAACCGATAAACCGCGTCGATAAAGCCGCTTATAATCACGATATTTGTTATCTTAAACATAATGATACGGCTACTAGAAATTCTATCTGCGACGCAAATATGTTAACGGAGTTAAAGGGAATTTATAATCCGACTCTTAGGGAGAAAATGGAGCGATCCGTCGTTAGTAATCTGATCGGCGCGAAGAAAAGATTCGGAATGGGAATTAAAAAAAAAAAATTCGACATGGAGGATTTAGCTGAAGAATTACATAAACCCGTAAGAAGAAAATTTAGGAAAAGGAGAGTCTTAGTAAACGGTATTGATAAGATATGGGGAGCCGATTTAGTAGACATGCAGAAATTTTCTAAATCTAATCGAGGTATAAGTACGTTGGTTCGACTGGATAGTTAAAATCTACTTCTTCATCGGACGAATAGTCAGACCCGTTATCATTCGAGTGAATAAAACCGAATGAAAAAAATATAAATTCGTTTACGAGAAAATTCGTAGCCGTAGGTCGTAAAAAAATATCGATTTCGTTAAGTAAACGGATCGATTCATTATTTTCGATACTAATACTCTCGTGAACATTGTTATAAGTATTATTTTAAAAAAAATTGAATTTTATACCTGAAATTTCGCCTCCTGTTACATCATTTAGAGCATCGCTATATAAATAATATATATAACCTTTAATCGGTTCTAAATAACGAATAAAAAAATCTCTAGGCATATTATCCGAGCAATATGTTTCTACATAAGGCTCAGCATCAAAACACGCGTAATATAAACAGTCACTAACGGCAGATACATACATATCACCATTAAATTTTCTTCTCATAACGGATAAAGATTTTAAATGCTCCGCTATTTTTTCTCTCTTTTCCCGATTTAAATTATCTAATACTTTTCTCCCGCGTATATTTTCTTTATCCATACTTATTTCGAAATCATTCATTTTTCATTACGCTTTTATATTAAGTTTTTTTTCTTTAAAATCATTTTTATTAAGAAAAAAATAATAGTAAATAATAATCCTCGAAATTTAATAAGATTTTAACCCGGAAGACCCGGGAGCGCGCTACGAAAACGAAAAGATAATAGGACAAGAAGTAGTAAACTAAAGGGACGGAGTAGAATAGTCTTATAGGATTCGGATGGAATTAAGGATTAAGGATTCAGATCGAATAAAGGATTAAGGACTCAGATCGAATTAAGGATTAAGGATTCGGATCGAATAAAGGATTAAGGGCTCGGATCGAATTAAGGATTAAGGCTCAGATCGAATAAAGGATTAAGGATTCGGATCGAATAAATTCGTAAGGATTCGAATCGAATAAATTCTTAAGGATACGGATCGAATAAATTCGTAAGGATTCGGATCGAATAAATTCTTAAGTTTCGGATCGAATAAATTCTTAAGGATTCGAATCGAATAAATTCTTAAGGATTCGAATCGAATAAATTCTTAAGGATTTGAATCGAATAAATTCTTAAGGATTTGATACGCGCGCTTTCCGGGCTCATAAGGGCCAAAATATACTAACTCATAGGAATACCCGTTTATGCGTCAGTTCCACCAAATAGCATCAAGAACCGTCAACAAGTGCCATGGAAATCTTAGAAGCATCATCATAACTCCAGTGCTAATTTCTTTGAATAGTATTGATTTATTTGTCCACATAGTGTGTAATAATACTTTTCACATCATTTTATTTTGATATTCTATTTACCCCCCCCCCCCCCCAAAAAAAAAAAAAAAAAGAGAGAAATTTGCCAATTTGTGCTGAGATTTATGGCAGAGATACCTCTCAGTTCTTTAAATGTCTGCTTGCTTTTACTCATTTATTTCTAGCAGCACACCTTGTGTATTACTTGGTACAACAGTTGGATTTCAGCTTGAGCAGGATTAAACACACCCCACCTCTGCAGTGCTTTCAGTGTTTTGATTTTGTATAGTTTACATATAACTAGCCAATTACAAGATGAATAATAATGTTTCATTTCATTCTATTACTTAAATTAGGTCAAAAATAAGATCATTCACCACTACCAAACAAAAGATAGACCAACCTTGAAACTTTTGACCTAACTTTAAAACTCATTTTACAGCCAGCAACTAATGCTTCGACAAACTGTACTGTACCCGATTGCCATCTTCAGAATTTTGTTAGTTCACATGTTGCTTGTTCAAAGCTACTTGCTGGTTTGTATGTAATCTCCAGTCCCAATGTATATCCTTCTTTATCATTGTTAAATTTCTCTGAATACTTTCAACGTCGGTGGTTCGTAGTATGTAGTGTATTTCATGCATCAAAAGTAGTTTTTGAACACAAACTCCTGACTTTAATTGGTACATTATTAATTCGCTTGCAAACTTTCAAAGGTATGAAAAGCCGTGACCAACCTTGATATTCACACCTGTTGATTGACGATGTCAACTGGTATCTTTCAGTCATTAACTGCAAGCAAATGTAATTAAAGGCGTTATTTGGTTTGTCAAGTCAATCGATCAAAATGCCAATTATTCAGAAATTCCTTACAACATCCGACAAGGCATAATATATAACAATCTGAAGTGGTTACTTGAAAGACCAGAAAGCACTTTTTGACCAGAAAACACAGGAAAACGTCACCTAAATATGCTGAGAAAAAACATTAGGTCTTTCTACTTGTGACCCGATCTGAAGTCTTCTGAGTGATCTGATCTCTGGAAAAGGAAATCATCATGATGGAAATCAGCAAACGCAAAAGCAGTGGATAAGTTTGTTTCATGTGTATCTTTTGATAAACATATATTTATTGATGGAGGAAAATTGAAGATAAATAAACTTTATCGTTTCAGATGGTCAAGTGAGGTTACTCCTGATTCGGAAGCTTGCTCTGATATTTTTTTTAGCTTACCAGAGCACAAAGCGCTCAAGGTGAGCTTTTGTGACCATGCTGTGTCTAGCATCCAGCATGCAGTCATAAACATTTACCGTGTGTGCACTCTAGAGGCCACATTTTCTACCAAATTCTCACAAAACTTGGTCAGAATGTTTGAATTAATAAATTCTTGGACATGTTCGAAATTGGGTCACAAAGTAAGCTACTGGGCTAAATCTTAGAAAAACCTTGAGTGCACTCTGGAAGCCACATTTTCAGCCTGATACTCATGAAACTTGGTCAGAATGTTTGCCTTTATAAAATCTTGGAAATGATTGAAATTTGGTCATATTAGGTCAAAAAGTAGGTCACAGGGCCAAATCTTAAAAAAAACTTTGTGTGCCATCTAGAGGACAAAATTGCGTACAAATTTGAAATTGGGTCATGTCCAGTTAAAAATTAGGTCATGTGGCCAAATCGTAAAGGCCACATTTTCAGCCTGATGCTCATAAAACTTGGTCAGAAAGTTTGTCTTGGTAAAATCTTGGCCAGGTGTGAAATTGGGTCAAAAAGTATGTCACATGGCCAAATCTTAAAAAAGCTTTTGAGCACTCTAGAGGCAATATTTTCAGCCTGATACTCATGAAACTTGGTCAGAATGTTTTCCTAGATATAGTCTTGGACCAGTTTGAAATCAGGTCACGCTGGGTCAAAAAGTAGGTTACAGGGCCAAATCTTAGAAAAAGCTTGTTTGCACTCTAGAGGCCACATTTTCAGTCTATTACCTATGAAACTTGGTCAAAGTGTTTGTCTGGATGAAATTTTGGACAAATTTGAAATTGGATGACATCAGGTTAAAATGTAGGTCACTGGGCCAAATCTTAGAAAAAGCATGTGTACACTTTAAAGGCCACATTTTCAGCCTGATACTCATGAAACTTGGTCAGAATATTTGTCTTAACAAAATCTTGGACGCATAGTAAACTGGGTCATGTCAAGTCAAAAAGTAGTTCATGGGCCAAATTCAAAATTCAAAAATAGGTTAAATAGGTAAAAAAGTAGATCACTTACACACATGAGTTTTACATCATCACAACCAGGATCTTTACAGCCTTATCAATTCTAGATGACCTTAGTCAGGTGAGCGCTTTAGGGCCAATGGCCCTCTTGTTTGATTACTCAGTATTAAAAATCTGTTTTCTGCGTGGAAAAAGTGGGGTCCTGCATGACTGAGTGGTAAAGTGTAGGACTCGTGACCTTGAGGCCCAGGGTTCGAGCCTCACTGGATCCGTTGGTTTTTTCGAGGGGTGTCCTTTGGCAAGACACTTCAGACCCCTAGCCAAGTACTGGTGGAACCCAGGAAAGACCTGAATATGTGAGCTGTTGCCCTGATATGACTGAAATAATGCTGAAAGCTCCGTAAAAAAAAATTCAATCAATAAATGGAAAATGTATAAACAATTTCTTTATTCATGTTTTTGTGCATCCTCACTGACCCAGTTCCGATGTAGTCTGTAAACTACATTCATCGCCCTTGGGTTATCTCGTGTGTATTTTCTTGTTCTCACGAATTATTCATGAGGCATTTTGATAGGTAATCTCAGTTTTTTCAGTGAGAAAATTTAATCTATTTTTATCAACCATATGCCATCATTTCTTTTTTTACCTCGTCTACAACCAATCAAATCGCTTGCTTCACAAATCAAGCTTAAGATTTCTTCAGTTTATTCGCGCATATATGGCAAACCTCCCCCTGCTACATACCCCTAAGGACAGCAACAGCCCACGGTATTTCTGAATATTTGCCTTTGTATACAAGGATTTGTAATGTCTGCCCTCGATTGTCGTATGGCAAATGCCACAGAAGAAAGGCCCACCAGCGGCCGCCATTTGGTAATGACTTGGGTTTTACCCAGTTTATTCATAGTAACAGAAGAAATGTGATTATCTTCCACTACAAGAGCATATCATTATGTTATTGACAGTTCGATTGGCTATTGGGTGTCTTACGAACATGAAAATTCACAACAAATGCATGGCTCAAATACAAACCGCCCCAGCTGGGATTCGAAGCGGTGCGGTAAATATCCTTGTTTATCAAGGTTTAAAAGACCAATACACTAACCCCTAAGCTAAAGAGAATTCTCCCTAACGCAATTGTCAGATATTGATTTTATACGAGAAGAAGCTATGTCGTAAGAAAGGAGTGATCTTCAGTAACATACCCCCTCTTAAGAGGAGTCATCAGTTTTCATGACGGACAGCCTTATTAGACAGTAAGTCTATTATCTAGACAACAAATGGCACAAAGGCACAAAGGCCAATAGCAGGTAACAAATGGCTCAGAGGCCAATCTTGGACTAGCCCCCATCTTACGAACATGGAAGTTGGTAACAAATGCATAGCTCAAACCGCAATGGCTGGGATTCAAACCAGTGCGGGCAAAGATCCTCGTTTATTTAGGTTTGAAAGACCAATACTCAAACCCCTGAGGTGAAGAGAATTCTCCCTAACGCAGTGGTCAGGTATTGATTTTATACAGGAAAAAGCTATGCTGTAAGATAGGAGTGATCTTCCAAAACAGGTCTAATTCGCAACCTCATGAATATTCATAGAATCGACGGTTTCGCAATTGAATGTCAGGGGTGATGAATTGTAATACTTCACACCTGGGTTAACGAGGGTGATTTTTGTGAAAATATGTCAAGGTTTGGTAACAAAGTCAACTACAATCTTCCTTGTCCTTCGTTTAAGATGGCATGTTGAGAAAAGACACTTGTATATTCCCTTGTTAAGGGATTTTAGAGTCGCTTGAGATCTTTGGTACCGGTATTTTATTTTGTATAGTGACGTGAAAAGCCTGTCTTTTATTAGAAAGAATGAAAATGGAAATTTGACACAAAGTTGTTTATTTTAAAGGATATGAAACTTTGATTTGTTTGACTAAATTTTAAGAAGATGGATTTGAGAAATGCTCCCTCGAATGTTGCTTTAAGTTGATGTAATTTGAATACTTTATTAGATACTGAAAACCCCAGTACGGTTATATTTCAAGGCAACACTACTAGCAAATTTCAATTTCTTTCAGTGACTAATGCCATAATGTGAACTCTTGTACCCCACTGCATAATAGCATACATTGATATAGATTGTCAAACTTTGTTGCGGCATCGCAAACACCAAAATGAGAATAGAAGTTGGCTGATTTAAGCTTAAATTTCAGACAGTTCTAATACAGTACCATACTCAGCCTTACAAGTGCAAATGCCCAAATACGCACACCTTACTTTTTTAGAATATCGAAAATAGTTCTACTAAGCGCAATGGAACTGATGATATTTCATCTACACGGCTAATTTTATAACAAACTTTTAATTGATTAATTTATTATGTAGTTTAGTGCATGGTGTGACCTGGAAAATTTGTCTGTTGCCATGGTAAAAGCATTGTACAAGGTGAGTAAATTATGAAGTGCACTTAACTGGAAGAAAATTTGTCCACTAATTGTAAGGCATTGTCAAAAAAGTAGTGCGCTTAGTAGGTTGAATATGGTGCTACAGAGAAATTAATTTTCAGGAAGCTTGGTTTGAACATTTGAAATATGCATCAAACAGTGCCTTGATGGTCTTCAAATCACACTAGCACCATTACAATAACATGCCTATGGACTATAATCTTTTTGTGGCTGAAGAAAAAAACCATTTTATCAATAAAAGACCAATACACTAACCCCTGAGCTAAAGAGACTTCTCCCTAATGCAGTTGTCAGGTATCGATTTTATACAGGAAGAAGCTATGCTGTGAGGAAGGAGTGATCTCCGGTAACAATTGCCTCCAGATTTTTTCTTTAAATTGCATTTTTTTTATTTTCTTCATACTTTTGACATATTTTACTGATGACTCATGCAGACAAAAATGATACTCAAAAGGGACTCGCTTTCTTTTCAACCAGTATGACAGCTTGTCCTTTAGATAGCTAGCAGTAATTCAAGCCTGATTATAAAGGTGTTTATTCAATACACCTGTTTGCAGTTACTGAGTACCAAAGAGAATGAATAATACCAGGATAAAATGTGATACTCTGTAGTCTATATATTTAAAGCTAAAACATCATGGGTACGATATAAAATGGCAGAATATCTTTAAAAAATAAGTTAGAATTTTATGATATACTTACAAAACAGTGAAAACACAATGGACAACATAGCATTTGATGATAAACACTACAGTGCTTCTTTACCATAGTCATTGCTTTTTAGCTCACCTGAGCACAACATGCTCAAGCTTTTAGGATCACCCTGTGTCCGTCGTGCGTCATTCGTTGTGCGTCGTCAACAATTCTTTAAACATCATCTCCTCCTAAACCACTGGGCCAATTTGGACCAAACTTGGCAAGAATGTTCCTTGGGAGGTCCTCTTTAAAAAGTGTTTACAAAATTTGATTCCATCAAAAACTCTGGTTGCCACGGCAACGAAATGGAATTTTCTAAGAAATTCTTTAAAAATCTTCTCCTCTGAAACCGCTGGTCAGATTTTAAAATAATTTCACAGAGATGTTCCTTGGGTGACCTTTTTCAAAAAGTGTTTGCGAAATTTTGATCTGTCAAGAAACATGGCTCTGGTGAATGGGGGCTAATTGCATTATACAGAAATGAAGAAATTCTTAAAAATTGTTCTTCTCTGAAACGGCTGGTCAGATTTTGAAATAATTTCACAGAGACATTCCTTGGGTGACCCTTATCAAAAACTGTTCGCGAAATTTTGATACATCAAGAAACATGGCTCTGGTGAATGGGGGCTACTTGCACTATACGGCCATGAAGAAATTCTTAAAAATTGTTCTTCTCTGAAACGGCTGGTCAGATTTTGAAATAATTTCACAGAGATGTTCCTTGGGTGACCCTTATCAAAAACTGTTTGCGAAATTTTGATACGTCAAGAAACATGGCTCTGGTGAATGGGGGCTACTTGCACCATACGGCCATGAAGAAATTCTTAAAAATTCTTCTTCTCTGAAACCGTTAGTCAGATTTTAAAATAATTTCACAGAGATGTTCCTTGGGTGACCTTTTTCAAAAAGTGTTTGCGAAATTTTGATCTGTCAAGCGAAATTTTGATCTGTCAAGAAACATGGCTCTGGTGAATGGGGGCTAATTGCATTATACAGAAATGAAGAAATTCTTAAAAATTGTTCTTCTCTGAAACGGCTGGTCAGATTTTGAAATAATTTCACAGAGACATTTCTTGGGTGACCCTTATCAAAAACTGTTCGCGAAATTTTGATACATCAAGAAACATGGCTCTGGTGAATGGGGACTACTTGCACTATACGGCCATGAAGAAATTCTTAAAAATTGTTCTTCTCTGGAACCGCTGGTCAGATTTTGAAATAATTTCACAGGAATGTTCCTTGGGTGACTCTTTTCAAAATTTGTTCGCGAAATTTTGATTTGTGGAAAAACATGGCTCTGGTGACTGGGGGCTACTTGCACTATACGGCCATGAAGAAATTCTTAAAAATTGTTCTTCTCTGAAACGGCTGGTCAGATTTTGAAATAATTTCACAGAGATGTTCCTTGGGTGACTCTTTTCAAAAATTGTTCGCGAAATTTTGATCCGTCAAGAAACATGGCTCTGGTGAATGGGGGCTACTTGCACTATACGGAAATGAAGAAATTCTTAAAAATTCTTCTGAAATGGCTGGTCAGATTCTGAAATAATTTCACAGAGATGTTCCTTGGGTGACCCTTTTTGCAAATTGTTCAAGAAATTTTGATCCGTAAAGAAACATGGCTCTGATGGCTGTGGGCTACTTACACTATATGAACATGAAGAAATTCTTAAAAATTCTTCTTCTCTGAAACTGCTGGTCAGATTTTGAAAAAATTTCACAGAAATGTTCCTTGGGTGACCCTTTTCAAAAATTGTTCGCAAAATTGTGATCTGTCAAGAAACATGGCTCTGGTGGTGGGGGCTATTTGCACCATAGGGACATGAAGAGGAATTTCTTAATTCTTCTTCTCTGGGATGGCTGGTCAGACTTTGAAATAATTTCACAGAAATGTACCTAGGGTGACCTTTTTAAAAAATTGTTAGGGTAATTTTTATCCGTTGAAAAACAACAAAGCCAATTGTTGGCACTGCATGTGGTGCTCTTTTTTGACTTATGTTTTTTAGCTCACTTGAGCACATGGTGAGCTATTGTGATCGTGCTGCATCCGGCGTCCATCGTGCAGCGTGTGTCGTCCATCATCAACTTTTTTACCTTGTGTATGCTCTAGAGGCCACACTTTCGGTCCAATCCTCATGAAACTTGGTCAGAATGTTTGTCTTGAAAAAATCTGGGACGAGTTCGAAATTGTGTCATATGGGGTCAAAAACTAGGTCAAATCTTAGAAAAACCTTGTGTGCACTCTAGAGTGACCCTGGACTCCTATTGACTCAGGTGAGCGATCCAGGGCCATCATGGCCCTCTTGTTATAAATTCATGACTGTAATGATTTATTTTGGTTTTGCTCTAAATATTCACATACATTTGATAAACAGTAATATTTAATAAAGAATAAAAAGAAATAAATCACAAACTAGACTTGTGTTCATTTATAAAGATATTTGACCTAGAATGGTTTACAAATGATCTTTAGAGAGACCTTCTAGTACACCTCAAAAAGTCTCTCCCTTGAATCCCCAAATCCCACCCTTTGAAACTCTCAAAAACCCCCTTTAGTGTTCGAAAAAGTTGGGAAGCATGCGATGAGCCCTGTAGCTCAGTCAGGAACTCTGAACTAAATAGGCTTGTCATCTAGGAGTTTTGATATCTAACGCTAGATTCATCCAGCTCTTTGTGAGGATTGATGATAGTCATTGAGACATGATTTATTCCTTTCTCACTGCTAAATACAGGTGCTATGGGCTTGGCTTCTTTTCTCTATCACCATGTGCATAATTACATACAATTGTTGAGGGAAATAACTCACTTAATGTGACAATTTTGTAACAATTTTTCTCCCTTGGAGTCTCATCTTTGGTGCCATTTAAGTTTTGTGTGGTTTTAATTTTCAGCTCACCTGAGCACAAAGTGCTCAAGGTGAGCTTTTGTGATCGTGCTGTGTCCGCCATCCATCGTCCATCGTCCAGGTGTCAACAATTACCTTGTGTGCACTCTAGAGGCTACATTTTCAGTCATATACTCATGAAACTTGGTCAGAATGTTTGTCTTGATAATATATCAAACAAATTTGAAATTTGGTCATGTTGGGTCCAAAAGTAGGTCACTGTGCTAAATCTAAGAAAAACCTTGTGTGCACTCTAGAGGCCATATTTTCAGCCGTGATACTCTTGAATTTTGGTCAGAATCTTTGTCTTGATAATATCTTGGACAAGTTTGAAATTGGGTCATGTCAGGTCAAAAAGTAGGTCACTGGGCTAAATCTTAGAAAAACCTTGTGTGCACTCTAGAGGCCCCATTTTCAGCCTGAAACTTATGAAACTTGGTCAGGATGTTTGTCTTGATGACAAGTTTGAAATGGGGTCATGTCAGGTCAAAGAGTAGGTCACTGGGCTAAATCTTAGAAATACCTTGTGTGTACTCTGGAGGCCACATTTGTGGTCGGATACTCATGAAACTAGGTCAGATTGTCTGTCTTGATTATATCTCAGACACTTTTGAAATTGGGTCATGTTGGCTTTAAAAGTAGAGGCCACATTTTCAGCCTTATACTGATAAAGATTGATTAGAATGTTTATCTTGTTGATATCTCAAATATGTTTGAAAGTGGGTCATGTTGGGACATAAGTAGGTCACATGGTCAAATCTTTGATATCCTTGTGTGCACTCAAGAGGCCACATTTTCAGTCCAATTCTCATGAAACTTGGTCAGAAAGTTTGCCTTGATGATATCTTGGACAAGTTTCAAAGTGGGTCACATCTGGTCAAAAAGTAGGTCACTGGACCAAATCTTAGAAGAACCTTGTGTGCACCTTAGAGGCCACATTTTCAATCTCATGAAACTTGGTCAGAATGTTTGTTTTAATGATATCTTGGACAACCTTGGAATTTAGTCACATTGGTTCAAAAAATAGGTCACTTACACTCATGTGTTTTACATCGTTAAAACCAGGATCTTTTCAGCTTTATCAGCTTTAGATGACTTTACTCAGGTGAGCACTGTAGGGCCTTTGGCCCTCTTTTTTTCTTTTTTCATAGTAGAACAAGATAGACTCTCGTACATAAGAACTCCTCATGGATTTTTGTATACTGCTTTTAAATGTCTTGAATCAAACAGGAAGCAAATCGTAACATTTTATGTTTTGTTAAGGTAATGTTCTTAGCCTGCTACCACACAATCCTGAGCTTAACCCTTTACAAGACAACAAATTTTTAGCGTAGTCCAAATTGAAAGCATTTGCAGATGACAATTTCAATTTGGCTCAAATGGTGCAACTTTTCTTTGATAGGGTAGAAAACATTGTGTGAAAAGGAGAAAATGCTGGTTACCAGCATTTTCTCCTTTTCCCACAATATTTTTCAAAAGGCTTCTTTCCCAGGATCATTAAAAGGCAGTGATATGTCCTACCCTTTCCCAAACTACAAATCCCTAAATTGAGCTGTTTGACTACTAGAATCCTTTTATTATTTAACTCCAATCTGTTTGGGGTCAGCCTATCCAGGTATTGAAGAATGTCTGCTATTCTCAATCCCTATATATGCTGTCTATGCCTGTTTCTCGCCCGAGTTGTAGGTATTTTAGCTAGCATGAAACGGAACATGTACTGCCGATTCAGTTATGCCTGAAGGTCGTCATGCACATGAAAACACCCTGTGCTGCCAGTTCTGGGTGTCTTTATAGGCTCGATTGTCGTTTCTATTCTTTGTTTTCTGTCTTGATTTAGGTCAACATGACCTAATTTTGTCAGTCAATTCCTCGCTTCGGGAATGTTCTGTGCTAGCTAAAAGGCAAAATTACGATTGCATTTCAACTTATTTATGTCTTACTTGGCTTAGAAAGAGTTGTCATTGTCCATTATGCACGATTTCATGCATTTTTCGCCGGAAGTCGATCTTCTCAGTTTGACAGTTGAAACCGGATGTATTCTTGTTACCTGAGTCTTAGTAGTCCGTAAAGGGTCTGGGAATTGTTTACATATTTATGCATCTAGGTCATTTTGTACTATTTTCAGCCCAGTAAGTTTTGGGTTTTTCCTTCGCCTACAATGTTTTGAAATTTTCACCGTTTGCTAGTTTTACTTACAGTAAATCAATGACCATTGTGAAAGAATTACAAATTTTGTTTAAATAAAATTTCCGTCTATGTCTCCTTATTTCCCGGAACACAGCACCTTATCTAGACTGAGCTCACTTTCGGCAACCGGCGACTGGATAAGATCCTTCCCACCTTACCCTAAGAAGACCACCTGATACCATCACAGGGCGTTGTTAAAGAGATCTAACCACTCTATCACTGAGCAGAAACTGGCAGCGTTTTTAAGTCAAGCTAGTCCCATATTGAGGCTATTGTGGGACAATATAAAGAGAAGCTTCCACTCTACCATTTAGCTAGGTTGTTACAGCGTCATTGAGCGGTAAAGGGTTAAAAACTTTGTGGTAAAAAGAGAAAATGCTGGTATCGGGCATGTGCTACTTTTCCCACTGTGTTTTGTAACCCTTTCAGAAAGAAATGTCAACATTTGAGCCACATTTAATGCAGTGTAGACTAGAACTGCAAATGCTTTCAGTTTGGTTGAGCCTAAAATTTTGTTGTTTGGTAGAGTTAAAATATTATTACAGGTAGGTATGCTTAATGGCAAAGGATTTGAACAAGTTTTTAGTGACACTATCTTTGAAAAAAATCATGGGATTAACTTTTTCCACAAAATCCCATGTTTTAACAACTTCAAGAAAGAAGCCTTTTGAAAACATGTTGGAAAAAGGAGAAAAATGCTGGTAGCCAGTATTTTTCTTCTTTTCCCACAATGGTTTTTTTTTTTACTCTGTCTGAAACAAATTCCATTTTTTCAGTCACATTTATTTTGTTTTCAATTTGGATGACACTCAGGTGCCAAAAATTATTCCACTTTTTCAAAATTACCTACTTAATTGGACAACTGTTTAATGAAGCAAAATCCTTACGTTGCAAAACAGTTTTTCTTGTCAATATTATGTTATAATTAATCTTTTGATGTTATGACATTTCTAGATCTTTTTGGTAGTGACTTACAAAGGTTTTGGATGTAGGTAACACTGATATTTTCCCACTTGTCAAGAGAGTTTCTCTGTAGGTCATTCCCAGTTTTAATGTTTGAAATGTGTTGTTTTAAGACAGAGGCATACATTTTCAATTCAACATTAAATCTGGCCTTTGTGGAGGCCAGAAAATTTGCTAAATTCCATTTGATTGTTTGTATCTTTCTGTTTTCCTCAACCTATGAATAGCACAATTATCATCCATAAAGTATAGAGAGGATATTTTTTTTTTTTCGGTGAAAGATGGGAATTTCAGAAGTGTTACCGATGATGTACGCAAGATGAAATAAATTTCAATCTTTCACCAAAAATACAAATATTCTATTTATTTCATTCTTCTGGCCCCTTTTTTGTTGGGACTTTCATCAAAATCCAGTTCAACTGTTTTCGGTAATTCCCCATGGCGTACCCCCCCTCACATAGCAACGCATTACAATAGTACGTAAAGCACAAGAAATGTAGCATAAATTACGTCATATTTAACCTGGGTGAATGCCACATGCCATTTACCTAGGTAACTACTGTGCTGGAAAGTTCTACTGTTTCCGCCTTCAATTGAAGAATTAGAAAATATGAAATCGGTATTTTCACTGGTCGTAACAGTGAAGTATTAAACCCATAATCCATCATTATTTCTCGATAAACTGCTGAAAAGCATGAAATAACATGGTTTATATGAAAAATACTTACAGTATAGGTTAGGGTTATCACAGGCCACAAATGATTTTCAAGAGGAGAAATGTTCTTTGCACTGTTCATATTTCCATCAACAAAAACTAGAATACCAACACCGTTGAATGTTATATAGTCCCCCAGACCATTAACTTGAAACTCCTTGATTGTTTTTCTGCAAAATATCCAAGACAGTAGTTTTTTTTTTTCCCATTTTTCCGATTATTTTCTCCAAACTTTTACCTTCCCATCTGGTTTTAAAACTATCGTCATTTGAATATTGAACATTCTAGATCTTTCCAAAACTGCATTATTATTTCTAATTCAACTTGCGTCTACAATATAGTCTTTTCTTCCTGTTTACATCTTTGACTACAAGCTTTTCGGAAACAAACCTTCTAAAATATCCCAATTTGTGAATTACTCTCTGAAAAGTCCTTTTTTAACCCTTAGGCTGCTAAGCGCAACTTAAGGACCTTTTGCAGAAAGTGCAGATCAAGATCAGACTGCACATTCTGTGCAGTCTGATCTTGTATCTACACTGTCCGGGAAGAAGATAATTTTCCTAAGAAATAACTGAAATAGCAAAATCTGCGCTTAAACTCTAGGCTTGAAAGATTCATTTCACGGGTGTGCGACATTTCATTGAAAACAATCCCTAGCCCTGACCCTTACCCTAACCCAGACGAATTGTGGCCCAAATCTCCCTCCCAGAGAAAGCTTTCCATGATATAAACCTAGAAATTTAGCAATTGGTGTTTTAAAACAACCATGAATTTCGATAAAACAGATTTTCAACGAAATGTCGTGCACCATCGTTTCACTTATTTAGTAGGTTAGGGGTTAACATTTCACTGCCACAACACAGTTCAAATCTCTGGTATACTGTCGCCTCGTATTCCCGCGGTACTTAATGTTTGGTTAAAATAAAATATAATTTCAAATACTTACAAGTCTGGAAATTATACACCAACTTTATCCTTTTTTACTTAGACAGATGTCCATCATGAAGATCTATCGATGAAACATGACAGGAGTTGGCGTTTTGAGTTGTTGTTCTGGCCCGGTTCGCCATTTTTAAAGGGACGTTACCGTATTTCCGCGGTATCTAGTAATACCACCATATAAGAAATATTGTTGATTTAAATACTGGAATATGAATTTATTATGCAAGACAGGGTAAGGATACTCCATCAAAAGCTTAAATGAAGCACTTTCATATTATTTGTTACTTTCAGAATCATTTAATATTCTAAAAGTTCTAATAACAGTGGGGGCACTTGAAGGAACTTGCCCATCTTAGGACTCTAATTGGAGAACAAAAGGCCAAATGTGTCCAGTGAGAGCATATCTCACACTGGCCCCAGTTGACGATAATAATATTTTCACACCCACGTTTTTGGTCTGGGTAAAATTTGTTACATACACAGCAAACTTCAGACTCTTCCATTTCTTCATCTGAGGAATCTGAAGTGTCTTCAACTGGAAGTGGACCACCTTTTCCCCCACTTACACCAGACGTTGAAGGGATATATGTTTTTTCATTGGTTGTATTCAGTTTCGATTTTGACATTTGAATTTCTTTTTTTACAGACAGATTTTGAAGATGCTTCAAGTTAAATTCATTCGACAAATCCCCATATACTTTAAATGGAGTGACAAAGCGCTTTTTTGGTTTTTGAGAAATAACAGCTGTGATTTTCCTACTTTCTAAGAAACTGTTGACGTCTGATGACGGCTTGCCTTCAGAAACATTCTTTTCCTTGTTTTCTTCATTTGGAATGGACTTTTCATAAATGGCTGCAGGAGCCATATCAACTGATTTAATTTTTTCTTTGTCAAAGGGAAAAATACCTGCTTTACAAAATGCTGAGGATATATTATGAGGGGACATTGCTTTCAGATACGGTTTGGCTGTCAGCCGGGCTACCTCATACCGTGTAATAGATATTCCTGGATTCTTCTGAAGGTACAACTGACATTCCTGGTAATAATAACTTTTAAAAGGACCAAACAACCCAACATCCAGGGGTTGAGTCAAATGACTTGTATGAGGGGGCAAAACAAAGAGAATAACATTATTTCGTTTTGCCCACTCAGACAGAGTCAAAGAGATATGTGACTTGTGACCATCAAATAGAACCAAGGAAACGGGCTTGGTTGGGCCATTTGAGACTGACATATATTTTGCAAAGTGAATCTTCAAGTATTCCTCAAAAACTGCTGAGTTGGACCAACCCTTGTCAGATAAAGTACCACTGGCCCCAGCACCATCCAACAAAGAACTACTCCAACGCTTTCCTGGAAATACATAATAAGGGGGGATAAAATTTCCAAGGGCATTTACTCCTGCAATAATGGTAATGTTTGCAGACCTGGGTGAGGTGGCAGCCTGAGCTTTGGCCTCAGGTCCACAAACAACTTTTGGGGGGGGGGTCATGTTTGGTACTGACACCAGTTTCATCAATATTATATATATGTTGCGGTGTTTCAGACAAATTGTTCTTTTGGATGATATCACCCAACTCCTTAAAGTAATTTTCTATTGCTTCCTCGGAGGCACCCTTTGCACGAACCAGATGTAATTTTTGGGGCTTCAAAACCTTCAATTCAGGCCATCTCCTGATGAATCCATAGAACCAGTTGTGACTGAGACAGTTTCCTACTTCCTTCCCCATAGATACAGCCAGATCTGCAGCAATGTACTGGATATTTGTCTTGGAGTATCCGTACCCAATTGAGGCCATGTACTCTATGAAATCTACTAGTTGCCTTTCCTTACTTCGTGAAAATAAAGTGGATGGTCCACGAGTAGCATCAAGTTCTACTAAATTCCTTGTCCTGTCCCGCAGGGTTGACTCTGGAACATTGAATAAACGTGCTGCCCTGTAGACCGATGTCCCAGACCGGGTGGCTTCATATGCCTGTATTAAGTTTTCTTTATTGTACGACTTTGGCTTTTTGGGATCCTGAAATGTGAATACTGTTTTGAAAACAAAAATTAAGATAAGAGAATCTGTCAATGTGTATTTGTTCTCTGTTTCTAATTTTTTGCAATTATTTAGCTTTCTTATAATTGTTTCAAATAGTATGATATTTTTGCTTTTCAATTCTATTTTCCAATTAACACCCCACTGTCCAACCCAACCTCAGTGCAGTTCAACAAGTGAGTGCCTCCTACAGATTATATAAAGATAAACCTGGTTCAAGTGTGTGTATTTTTATTCAGCCTCATTGAAAAAAAAAAAAAATAGGGGTGAAAGGAGAAAATGCTTAAAACAAGCAATTTCTCTCTTCTCCACAGTATTTGACCATGTCAAAAGACAAAATTTTTGGTATATACAACTAAATAATGGAGTGAGATAACTTCATGTTATTAAAAACCATCATATCTGAATCATTATCATATGTTAACATCTTGAAACTGTCCAATTTATTTCCTTACCAAAGAGTGAGGGAATAATACAAATTTGCAAGTGGAAGTGTACCTTTAATACATTCCACATATTGAATGATGTCATGAAAACCCTACTCGCAGAAGACAGAGATCTGTCGAAGGAAAACAAGAGCAAAACAGTGAAATCTGACAACATTTGCAGCATCAACTGATCGCATATTGGTGTTTTCTAGTTTTTCTCTGTTTTGCAATAAAAACGAAGCACTTACCCGAATTTTAAACATTTTTTTCTGGATTTTTTCTTGCTTTGTGTAAAGGACGAGAGCGAAATTGAAAGTCGGTGACGTCACACAGACAGTAGGTGGCGTTGCGATATGTTTACAAGTGAAATTTGGAATGCCGCGGGTATAGGGGTAACGCGGAAATACAAAGCGCGAGTATAATATCATCTTAAGTCTTCTGTTTACCTTTCTTAACAATCAACAATAAAGAATTTTTTGCCTATTCAGTCATTTTAGTTGAGTCTTCCACTTTACCTCTTGTTTGCAACATTTTTTATCTTAACTTTTGATCTTACCATATTTTCTGGTTGTTGGAGCAATGGAAGCCAGTGTTGGCTTATAGTGCTTTTCCTGTACAACTATTTCTTACCGTTCCCGTTGTTAATATTATTAATGTCTTACTCTAATGTTCTCCATGCTGAATCTCTTACGGCTCAAGGATTTGTCTAATTCATTCTTGAAACTTGTTACTTTCCACATTCACTATATTGTTTAAAACTGTAGATTTATGTAATCCCAGCCTAATTCTCCGCATTCTGGAAACTTCACATGGTTTAATTCCATTCTTTATCAAAGAAACCACATTTTGTTTAACATCGGTGCTCAAAGCCTTGTCTCTGGAAGCTTTATTGACCTGAGGGACTTTAAACCAAATTGGTTCCTGATAAATGAATTTCTACTTAACCCTTTACCACACAATCCTGACTTTTAATGACCCTGAGAGAGGAGCCTATTGAAAACATTGTGGGAAAAGGAGAAAATGCTGGTAAGCAGCATTTTCTCCTTTTCCCACAATGTTTTCTATCCTTGCCAATACAAATTTCAGTTTTAAAGTCGCATTTATTTTGTCATCTGCAAGTGCTTTCGGTTTTAACCAGTCTAAAATTTTATTGTTTGGTAAAGAGTTACAGTGACATCATCATGTTTAAATGACGTCATTGAGTTAATGACCTTCTAATCAAAATCTTAACTCTACAGGAAAAATCAATATTTACTGTTTGCAAGTAATGCCCACCCTTACACACTTAGCCATTATGAAAAAGTGGACTAATTTTTGGCATCTGAGTGTAGTTGTAGATTGGTAAAGAGTTCATTGGCTACTGTAGATGTCATTCAGACTAACTGTTGGTAAATTTGACAGAATAAGATTAAAAAACCTAAATTCTTATACTATTTTTTTTTTTAGAATTCAACACACGACCCAACTCCCAAGTGAAGGATCACTTTTCCTGTTATACAGTCTGGTATAAAATTTAAGGTAAATAATTTTTAACTGTACTGGCAGTAAGCCAGCAGAGCTTTTGTCATGGCGTGGTTTCCATTGTCATCCGTCCATCTGTCCATCCATCTGTCAGCCCATCTGTATGTCTGTCCATCTGTTAGCCTTTTTGTTTTTTATTCGATAAAGTCTGCATGTGTTTTCAGATTTTTGTGAAAATTGCACATTTGCTTTGTGTCAGCAACAGCATGAACTCTATTGATTTTGAAAAAAATTCTGATAATCAGTATGGGAAAAGTAGCCATTTAAAGTTGAAAATTTACGTTTCTTGTTTATGCAATTAGTCAGCATTTTTTATCCACTTCCTTTGAAACTGGCAAAGATTAGTCTGCATTTTTTATCCAATTCTTTTGAAACTGGCAGAGATTATTTGTATCGTCAAGGGATTAAACCCAATTAAAAGTGAAGAAAATGTAGCAATCAGTTTAGGAAAAGTAGCTGTTTGATGACTTGCGCTGATTTTCAATAAGTAGGTCCATTTCACGAAAACAACAACTGAAAAATGAACTTTCTGGTAAGGTTATATAACCAATGTCAAACAAATGTTATACCTCTGTGGAATGTTGTCCGAAAATTTTTAATGCATTAATTGTCTGGTTTAGGAGATTTGTACATTTAATGGAGGCCATGTCTTTTCCTAAATTTCTGTTAAAAATAACCTTTGTGACTAGGCGCTTCTCTTTTTAAATCCCGCTTCTGACATCAAATATGTGTAAAACTTGGTTGTAATAAGTTCCATACTACGGAGACACATACTACTTCCGACAAAGAGAAATATATCTTTTCTCCGATACAGTTCTGCTATAACTTTCAAATTAAAGGGTCTCGTTTTAAATATAACAACCAATGACTAACTTAAAAATTCATCTATTCTTGCAGAATCCATGGTAGAAAATATTTCAGACTTAAAAATATTCTTTGCCTTGTAAAATCAACATTTGGCACATATTATTCTGAAAAAATTAAATTTGCAGTACTTTATTACTACACAAAGTATGCAGTGTAATTAAAGACTCATCAGATTGAAGTAACGAAAGTTTAAGTCGAATTTGAAAACAACTGTAAAAGTCTTTGAATGTAAATTAAACAATTGCCCGTATCTGGTTCAATGTACTTCTACACAGAAAAAAATATTTCTAGGTGTTTTATGTCACAGCAGCTCATTTTTCAATCTTAAACCTTCGTTACGCTGGCAAAACCTTCGTTAAACAAGGAAATGCATGTATTTCAGATGAACCATGTTTCGGAAGAATCGTTGGTCTGCTTTAAACTGTAATTGACATTTCTGACAAATAAACTAGATGCCTCTTGGACGGCAGGAAACAAATAACGAAATATTAACAATAGCAGCATGACACTAAATGAAATCATCGTTTCATCATTTCGAGTAATTATGCCCGCCTTCAACGAAGTAGGGGTATATTGCTTTGCACATGTCGGTCGCTAGACCTTACCTTGTCCGAATTGACCTAGGTTTGTCAAATTTGGCACAGACATGCGCCTCAGAGTGTAGATGATCCCTATTAATTTTGAGGTCAAATGTCAAGGTCACAGTGACCGTCAACATGTTGATATATAGACCAAACCTTGTCCGGATTATAACTAGAAACAGAATTGACCTAAGTTCATCAAATTTGGCACAGACATGCATCTTGGAGTGTAAATGATCTTTATTGATTTTGAGGTCAATTGGTCAAATGTCAAGGTCACAGTGACCGTCAACATGTTGATATATAGACCAAACCTTGTCTGGATGATAAGTAGACACAGAATTGACCTAAGTCCGTCAAATTTGGCACAGGCATTTGTCTTGGAGTGTAGATGATCCCTATTGATTTTGAGATTAATCCATCAAAGGTCAAGGTCACAGTGGCCTTCAACTTAATGATATATAGACCAAACCTTGTCCAGATGATAACTACACACAGAATTGACCTAGGCCCTTCAAATTCTGTACAGATATTCATCTTGGAGTGTAAATGATCCCTATTGATTTTAAGGTTAATCCGTGAAAGGTCAAGGTCACAGTGATCACCAGATGATTCAGGGCCCGCGCTGCCGTTCGCCACTCGAGCCATTTGCTCAAAAAGAATTAAAGTGTCTCAAAAACCATCATACGTGGCTCAACTTGTGGCTCCAACATTTTATTCGCGTATTATCTGGGACGTAGTTAGCATCGCGGTCGACTGGGAAAAAGCGGAAGTCGAACATGCGTGCCAAAAAGAAAATTGAAAACCCAGTCTGTGTATCGGCGACTGTTAACAATCTTGTATGTATACACACAGCAGTGTGTATAATTATGCGAACTGTCGACAGATTATCATGTTTAACAATTGAAGTGAGCTATAAATCAGACAATTAAAGGATGTTAATTACTTGATTAGCAATTATTGCCGACACATGTCTGTACTTTGACCCATCTCCAATTAAAAATGGACTTGTCAACGTATTATCGGCAATTAAAGGATCAAATTATGTGGATGTTTTTGATAATTAAAGGTATGTGGAATTTTTACTTCAATTATCTAATGATTTTCATGGACTTTATGTGAAAAACATAACATTGCAAACTTTATAATTTATCTACAATGATGTATGTAAACATGGAGAAATACTGGAAAGTATCAGTTGTCACTAAACTTTCTTTAGACTTCTTTGACACACCTCCAGCTAAAAAAACCAAGCTTCAAACAAAATCTCCATGTAGGACAATATCAAGAAAATTGGAAAATTGGAAATCCATGGCTACGTTATGAGCCAACTTCAAAAGCAATGTTCTGTAACTTATGTAGCAAAATGCAGAAATCAAACACATTCACTGTGGGATGCACAGTTCTTAAGAGAGATTCTGTGTCAAAACATGCAGAATCAGAAGGTCGGTATACATTCATCTTGATCTAAAAATATGTCTTATTTTTCTTTCAGGGATTGAGAGTTGGATTCAGTACCAAAAGTTAAAAGTGTTACATGATAAAGAGATTAAAAGGGTGTAATAAAAGTTACTGAATTTGATTTTTGTTTGTTTCATGTTGATTTATTTTTCCTTTAGACTTCCCATTAAGTTCAAAGCTTTCAAAGCAGTATACCTAGAACTAATACACACAGATTCTAGCTTCACTTACAATTACCTTAATCCTTTCCTGAGATGACATCGATATTTCCCAATCAATTCTTTTGATATCAGTTTATGAACTGTGCCACTTCCTGTATCAATGTGGCAGTAGAGGGGCATGACTGTTTTACAAACAGACATCATGTTTTCATTTGATATAGTTTTTGTGGATGTAATCATATTTTTGATTAAGTTTAGATCTAGTATATTTCGTAAAAACACAACAGACGAGAATGTTTTGGCCAGATGTGCTTGAACTTCATTGATAATTTTATAAAATCTTCGTTACATCACTGTAACGAATGTTTAAGTTTAGTCTAATTAATAGTAGAAGTAAAGCGGCTTAGATGTGGTACTGGTTTTCAGGTAATCATGGAATTTGGTTTAGTTACAAACATAGAAAATAACTTTAAAAGAAAAAGTATGCTTTTATGGTGAAAAAATAAGCCATGCAAAAGTATGCCCTTTCTCATGAATGCCTATTAGTGAATGCCTCAAATCAGGTTTAAAAACCGTGTGTCATCGACCTTTCTTGTCTGTGATTGATTGATTGATTGATTGATTGTATGGTGTTTAACACCGTTTTCAACGTTATTTCAGTTATATCGCGGTGGCCATTGCACCTATCCATGCTTTCTTGGCATTTCTTTTACCAGTTCTATGCACAATATTCTTTCCAAGCCACTGGCTGCTTTCCCACATGACCATAATCGAAACAATGGTCAGCGGTGAGAGAGGAATGAATCCTGTCGCTATGACTATCATCAGTCCTTGGAAAGAAATTGGCCGAGCCGGGGATCAAACCAGCGTCTTGACTGTGAAACACCATGATAATAACGTAACAGTGATACCAGCGTTAGAGTCTTACTTGCCTTTGAGAACATGACTTTTGATGAAGTTCCGTATTTTTAGTAACAAAAGTTTGAGTAATGAAGAATTTATTTGACCATTATTTCATCAATAATGCTTTAATACAAAGTTGAATTCCCAACATCACCATGTTACATTTTAGGTAGCTACCATGTACATGCCATGGAAATAATGCGGAAACTCGGAGGGATCAGTGATTGTTTGAAATGTGCGGTAACGAAGTTTTCCAAGTTTACCTTTAGACCAGACAATGTTACTAAAGTCGATTTTCTTTTGAACTAAGTGTATCGCCACTACAAATTTTGCTATTCTAGATGCCTCATATATTGGTTACTTATCAAATTCACCTTATCCTTTGAATAAATCCGTGTATAGGAAATCAGTAATCAATACACAAAGAATGTATAACGAAGGTTTTGTGTTTTTTTGAAATTTCAGCGACAGCTAGACATTGCTTCAGCACTACTTTTTTGTGAACGTTGGAGCAGGTTGCTACATTATTTTACACAGAACAATATCAAACATCGCCTTTACTGTGAATGGTTCCCATATAGTAATAATTTATTTACCAAATATAAACAGCTAAAAGTTCAGCTTTCACTTTAGCGACAGTAACAAACATTTTGAAACTTGCAGGGATTAATTAATAAAATGAGTACTGAAACCCTGTCAAATTTGGCTGGATTACAAACAATTGGTTTTGAGAATTGTGTTTTATTCTTTACTATTTTTTGAAACAACTTGAGCCATGTGGTTTGACTGACTACATTTCTAACTGAAGCACTAAGTGCTAAGGTTGGCAAAAATCGTATAAATTTCAGAACTAAGGTTTATTTCTGATTGATTGTTATTGATCCATAGGGAGCAAGATCACTTACATTACTTTGCGAATAGTGTATATCAAGATCATACCATAGAGTTCTGAACTTCGGGTCTGCTCTTGGATGTACGTTAGCTGCTACTTTGAAACATATATGGGCCAGCACAGCCTTGAAATAGGAATATTTTGGCTGCTTTTTTTAAGTAAAAAAAGTCTGTCATTAATTTAGTACGATAAACTTGATAAAGGTTAATATGTTTGTGTTTTGCAGGTAACTGTGCTGAAAGCTATGGGAGAAGAGAGTGTGATTGTGATTAAACCAGTGAAGTAGTGACGGATTCAAAGATTTTTTGACAACCTCAGCCTTGAAGAAAATGAAAAAAAATCAACATGAAAAAAATCTGAATAGGTGTTTAATTCTTGGGAATTTGCTGACATGATTTTTAAGTGCTACTATGGTATATTATGCCGAGTATGGTATTCAATTTTGAGAATGTAAAAGACAATCTAAGGACATTTTTGTGGGCAATGTAGATCCAAAAATGTGACTGCACATTCCATTGATTCTGATTTGGATGTAAACAGATGCACCACAAGTTGGCTTACATGTAATTCTTTACCAGATGACAAAATTTTTAGCTTTGTCCACTTTGAAAGCTTTTGCAGACAAAAGATTAGATATTTCTCAAGTGATAGTATTTTTGCTTTCAAAGATTACCAGCATTCTGTCCTTTGTGGACATTTTTTTCAAAAGCTTTTTACCCCAGGGTCATTAACTCTTAGAGTGCCGAATGAATGAAATGGACTTTTTCAATTAGGAAAAACATAAAAAATACTGTCATTTCATGGTTATTTTAGCAAGAACATGAAACAAAGTAGCGAACAGTGTAGATCCAAGATCAGACTGCACGTTCTGTGCAGTCTGATCTTGATCTACACTGTTCGCAAAAACAACTTAAGTTGGTTCCAGCACTTTATGGGTTAAAACTTGGGATCGTTAGATAAAGGGTTAAATTCTTAAGGTGTCAATCCTTTTTTAACACTGTATGAGACAACAAAATTTTAGACTGGTCCAATAGAAGGTGTTTACAGATGACAATGCAATTGTGGCTTGTCAATTCAATTTCTCTCTAAAGAGGCAAAAACATTGTTGGAAAATGAGAAAATGTGGGTGACCAGGATTTCTCCCACTCCTAGGATGGTTTTTTTTTAATGTCTTCTTCAGTATGCATCTAAAAACACAGGATTGTCAAAGATAGGTTTCTGCATTTATTTTAATCCTTTACCACACATTCCTACATTAAATGACCCTGAGGAAGATGGGTTTTGAAAACATTGTGGAATAAACAGAAAATGCTGGTAACCAGCAAATGGTTTCAATTTGAATGTGTCTAAAATTTTGCCATTTGGCATAGAGTTATGTTGAAAGCTGGACTTTCATAGACAGAACCAACAGATTGTTTTAAAAACAATTAACTCTTTACCACAGAACAAAAATTTAAACCAGTCCAAATTGAAAACATTTGCTTATGACCAATAAAATGAGGCACATCTGACAGTATCTGTCTTTGAGATGACTGAAAACAATGTGGGAAAAGAAGAAAATGCTGGTTAGCAGCATTTTCTTCTTTTCCCACAATGTTTTCAAAAGCCTACTTCTTCAGGGTCGTTAAAACTCAGGATTGTGTGGTAAAGTTTTCAGGAAAGTTTACCACCTGCTAAAAAGGTAAAGCTTTTAGAATGGTGCAACAACTGTGGCAATAAGTTGGTTCACCATTATCTTCTCTAGGACTTTCATGCTAAGGGTCTCGACTCTTTACCAAACAACATTTTAACCCTTTACCATACGACAAAATTTTAGCCTTGACCAAATTCAAAGCATTTGCAGATGACAATTTCGATGTGGCTGAAATGGTGCAACTTTCCTTAGATAGGGTAGAAAACATTGTGGAAAAGGAGAAAATGGTTACCAGCATTTTCTCCTTTTCCCACAATGTTTTCAAAAGGTTTCTTTCTCAGGGGCGTCAAAAGGCGGCATTGTACAGTAAAGGGTTAAATATGTTCTAATTGAAAGCATTTGCAGATGACTTGCCTGCCGTATCCGACTTGTTACCTGGTTGTTGTGAGTTTGATACCTTCTTGAGGCAAACTTTCTTTCTGGCGATTTTTCTCTGCTCATCTCTGAGTCATGTGGGAAAAGTAGTCAGTGACTTGGAAAGAAATTTGTGTCAGTACTGGTGTGAGAAAGCCAGGAAACACATGCATACCAGTAGGTGCACTGATGTGACCTAAGCTGAAATAAATAAAGCAGACAAATTATTTGGTTCAGAACAAGTGTGTTCGATTATTTACAGGGTAGCAAACATTGTAGAAGAAACAAAAAAATCCTGGTTACCAGCATTGCCTCTTTTCCCTGTAATATTTTAAAAGCCTTTCTTAGGGTCATTATAAAACAGGATGGTTGGGTAAAGGGTTAATATTGAAAATTGGCTAATATCAAAATTGTAGGCAAAGGAGCTGTTGCTGCTACAAGCCATTGCCCACTTTTCTCAAAGTGTTTTAGGACAGGTGCATGAAACAGTCATTGAAGTAAATATTTGAGCCATGCTCTGACAAAAGGGGGCTTAACCTTTTACAGCACAATGCCACCTTTTAACGCCTTTCAAATGGTGCAGTTTTCTCTTGATAGGAAAGAAAACATTATAGGAAAAGGAGAAAATGCTGGTTACCAGCATTTTCTCCTTTTTTCAAAAGGCTTCTTTCCTAGGGTTGTTAAAAGGCGGCATTGTGAGGTAAAGTGTTAAGCAACCAGCCTATCTTAACCCTTTCCCAAACAAGCCCTGGTTTTCACATGTCTGCAGTACAAGTCTTTTGAAAACACTGTGGGAAAAGGAGAAATTGCTCGTAACAAGCAATTTCTCCTTTTCCCACAGTGTTTTCTACCCTTTTTGAGACCTTTCTGCCATTTTCATCAAATTTAAAATTGTCGTCTGCAAACTCTTTCAATTTGGACCAGTCCAAAATTTGTTGATTGGGAAAGGGTTAACAGGCCAAGGCTTCAAGTCATGCCTTTCCGCCAGATGATAAAATATTAGACTTTTTCGAAAGTTAATGCATTTGCTGACAATAAATAACATAACAGGAAGCGAACATGAAGAAATTTGTGAAAGGATAGGAAACATTGTAAGAAAAAGCTGATAACCAGCATTTTCTCCTTTTCTCACAGTTTCTGATTAGTTTCTTCCACAAGGTCATTAGAACATAGGAAGGGCTAGAGACCAACACATCAGGTCTTCAAAATGTAAAAACTTAGACATACAGTTACAGCTTTTAAGCATTCAAAGGTAATTTTTTGTGTTTGTTTGTTTCAACAATACCCTTGCTGTTTGCATTTTACAGGTCACACTGTTTATGAGAAAAATGAAAATGTGATTTTTTTTCCAGCTTGTTGCCTCCACTTGGAAATAGTTAACGTTTATATTAGACTAAACAAATAAACTTATTTTGTACCATCTAGGAAACTGTTGTGTTGATTTTTAGCACCACTGGCCAAAGGCAAATGAGCTTATGTCATGGCCCCATGTCCATCATACATGAATGTGTAAACTTTAATTTCAAACATACTCTCTGAAACTACCAACATAATTTTGATTCAGCTTAACAGAAATGTTCATGTCATGGTGCTCATCAGAATTCCTTGAAATATTGATTCCTTTGAAAGCTGTGGTTGCTATTGCAACATTGCTGAAAAATATTGAAAATCTTTGAAATTCTTCTTCTTTGAAACTGCATTTTGGAATCCTCTACTACAGGTAATTGGCATAAGTGGTTATTTTGTGGACCTCTTTCAGATTTTGTGATAAAATTTTGATCTGAAAAGAGCATGGCTAATGTTACTAGCTTAATATATTTTAGTGTATAGGAAGCTATCTTGAAGTTTATGTAATGATTCAGGAAAAGTTCCAGTTTTACTCATTACAGATACATTTTAATTTGTTACCATTTACCTCCCTCAAATATTAAACTGCACTTTAACATGACTGATGTATCATTTTTAGCTCACCTGAGCACAAACTACTCAAGGTAAGCTTTTGGGATCGTGCTGTGTCCATCATGCGTCATCCTGGCATCAACTATTACTTTAAGTGCACTCTAGAGGCCTCATTTTCAATCTGATACGCATGAAACTTGGTCAGAATATTTGTCTTGATAAAATCTCAGACAAGTTCGAAACTGGGTATAGTATAAAAAAAACCAGTTCCTACCATGTAGGGTTTTATTCAGGAGAAACAGATTGAATCCAGGTATTTAGCATGAAAATCATCAATATATGCATTCATATTACTTAATTACTTTGTTACAGGTAACTCTAAGTGCAATCAAATGATGTGATTTTTCTTTGATAGCGTAGAAAACATTGTGGGAAAAGGAGAAAATGCTGGTTACCAAATTTTTTTCTTTTCCGAAAAGGCTTCCTCCTCAGGGTTGATAAACATTGGCACTGTGTAGTAAAGGGTTAACTCAATTCCAGATGACAAAATTTTGGACTCTTCCATAGTGAAAGCAGGACCTTAAGTAAAATGTTGCAATTTTGGGTGAGTAATTCAACTGAATTGTTTTGCAATTGGTAACTGAGGCTATGTTTAGATATCAGATATGACATCATCATGAGCCATTATCTGGCAAAAGGGGGCTTAATGCATCTCAGTAATGCATGATACCATGCAAAACATCTCCTTATTAGGGATCCATAAAATCCATTATGTGTAACAACAGATTCTATCGTAAGGTAGACTAGTCCTTTGACATACAGAAAATTGACCAATAGCGAAAAGTTTCTGCCCAGGTCAGCTTGCGCGGACTGCACAGGCTGACCTGGGTCGATACTTTTTGCAGATGCATAAACCCCCCTTTTCACAGAGCATGGCTCATATAGATTTGAATATGAATCTATATGTGTTTTTGATCATGTGACATTCCCTCAAGTCAGTGAAACTCTAGCGTGAAATCTAGAAATATCACAGGAGGCTCTGTAGCCCATTAACCCTTTACCACACAATCCCGAGTTCTAATGACCCCGACAGAGATACCTTTTGAAAACATTGTGGTAAAAGGAGAACATACTGGTGACCTTTTTCTCCTTTTCCCACAATGTTTTCTACCCTTTTAGAGTTTAGGTTAAACAGTTTAGCAAGATTTGTCGTCCGCAACAGCTTTGAGTTTGGACAAGTGAGAAACTCTGTTGTTCAGTCAAGAGTTAAGAAAATACCTTTTATTTTTTTTTTTAGTACTTTTACCTTTATCTTTTACAGATGGTTTGCCAGCTTTTGCCATACTCAGATTGGTGAAAAATCATTTTTGAAGTTTGGTGAAATTATAGAAATATGAATAGTCCCCTCTAAATGGATAAACGAAATATAGATTGATAACTCCACAACCCAATATGGTCAACACTGGTAGTAATGGCCAAAAAGCAAAAAAATGGTTCAGGCATATAACAGTATATCACAGTAGTCGGTCAAATATTTAGGAAATATAAATTGATGAAATAACTAGAATTAATCCTTTACCAAACCAGTCTGAGTTGGACTGACCATGAGAAAGATGGCTGTTGAAAACATTGTGGGAAAAGAGAAAATGCTTGTCACCAGCATTTTTTCCATATCATACAGCGTTTTCTATCCTATCAAAGATAAATCGTATTTTGAACCATACTTGCAATCTAGTCTTTTTGAGGACCAGAAGCCAAATCTAGAATTGAGGCCTGGTGTCTGATGCTTGAAGAATGGCATCTGTCCAGTAGCTTTTTGACAAAAGTCTAGCCACAAACTTGTGTGCTAGGGTGCTTTAGGCCAACTACCTACAGCTGTTATTTGTCTGTGTCTTCAATGCCTTTCAGTGGATAAATAAACCACAAGCACCGAAGTGTGATTAACCCTTTACCAAACAATCCCGGGTTTTAATGAACCAGGGAAAGAAGGCTTTAGAAAACATTGTGGGGAAAGAAGATAGTGCAGGTAACCAGAATTTTTGCCTTTTCCCAAAATGTTTTCTAACCTTTCAGAAACAAATCCTAAAATTTAAGCCACACGGAATTTATCGTCTGTAAAATGCTTTCACTTTGGACCAGTCTATAATTTTGTCGTTTGGTAAAGGGTTAAAAAAATTTGTTCAGTTATTTAATCCTTCACCAAACAATCTCCAGTTTTAACAACCTTACAGAAGAGATCTTTTGAAAACATTGTGGAAAAAGGAGAAAATGCTGGTAACCAGTATTTTCTCCTTTTTAGCTCCACTGGCCAAAGGCCAGCGGGCTTATGTCATGGCCCGGTGTCCGTCGTGCGTCCGTCCGTCCGTCAGTCCATCCGTGCGTTAACTTTTATTTCAAACATCTTCTTCTCTGAAACTACCCATCCAATTTTCATGAAACTTCACAGAAATGATCCTGCCATGGTCCTCTTCAGAATTTCTTGAAAGAATTTGATTCCTTCAAAAACTCTGGTTGCCATGGCAACAAAACTGAAAAATATTGGAAATCTTTAAAAATCTTCTTGTCTGAAACCATAGGGCGTAGGGCTACCAAATTTGGCATGTAGCTTTATGTAGTAGACCTCTATCATGTTTCTTCAAATTATAGCCCTGGGGTCAAAATTGCCTCTGCCCCAGGGGTCACAAGTTTTACATAGGCTTATATACAGAAAATTTTAAAAATCTTCCTGTACCTAGCCATAAGGCCTAGAGCTACCAAATTTTGCATGTAGCTATATCTAGTGGGCCTCTGCCAAGCGGGCCAAAATTTTAGCCCTGGGGTCAAAATTGGCCCCGCTGCAAGGGTCACAAGTTTTACATAGGCGTACATAGTGACAACTTAAGAAATCTTCCAGTACCTAGCCATAAGGCCTAGAGCTACCAAATTTTGCATTTAGCTTGATCTAGTGAGGGTCTACCAAAAGTGCCCAAACTACAGTCCAGGGGTCAATTTGGCCTCATGCTGGGGCGGGGGGGGGGGGGGGAGGTTCACAAGATTTACATGGGCTTATATAGGGAAAACTTTTAAATCTTGGTGTACATAGCCATAAGGCTTAGGGCTACCAAATTTTGCATAATTATAGCACTGTCTAGTGGACAACTATAAATAGGGCCCAAGGTACAACCCTAGGATCAAGTTCGGCCCTGCACCAGGGGTCACAAGTTTTACATGGGTTTATGGAGTGAAAACTTCAGAAACCGTCTTGTTACTAGCCATAAGGCCAAGAACTCCCAAATTTGGTCATAAACATGTGCTTATAGGGTGAAAATTCAAAAATCCTTTTGCTCCTAACTGCAAACCCAAGGGCTACCAAATCTGGATCACTTCTGATTTTTTTTTTAACTTAGCCTTGCATCAGGGGTCCTATGTTTTACAGAGGCTTCATATGGACGAAACTTGAAAATCACCTTATTTATAACCATACAGCATAGACTTGTATTATTTTGGCATGTGGCTTTATCTTGTGGACCTCTACCAGGGTTCAAGTAATTATCGCTCTGGGATCAAAAATGGCTTTTCCCTGCGGGTCTCAACTTTCACATGGGCTTTTACAGAGAAAACTTTGTAAGTCTTCATTTTGAAACCATTTGGCTCAGAATTGAAATGTTTAGTATTTATGGTTTATATTTATAAGCCAGTGGAGTGATACAGGGCCATCATGGCCCTCTTGTCCCATATTTTCTATCCTTCCTAAAACAATATTTAAGGTTTTGAGTCACACTTATTTGTCATCTGTTAATGCTTTCAATTTGGACAAGTCTAAAATTTGTCGATTGTTATTGAGTTAACCTATATCTGTGCAGTCCTGCGTGGCTCAGTGGTAAGGTGTAGGACTCATGACCTGGAGGCCCTGGGTTTGAGCCTCGCTCGATCCAATGGTTTTTTTGTGGGAGTGTCTTTTGGCAAGACACTTCAGAGCCCTAGCCTAGTACTGGTGAAACCCAGGAAATAGATGAATATGTGAGCTGTTGCCGTGATATGACTGAAATAATGTTGAAAAACTGTATCTGTGCCTAAGTACCCATGGTTTATCTATACTTCAAATAATGAAAACAATACAACTGGTGAAACCTTTTAATTCTGTCAACAAGGACACAGATACCTTACAACTGACAAGCTACAAAAGACTTGATATATACATTGCAGGGTACCAGGCAATTCAAAATATCCCAACTATAGAAACATCAAATACAACATAATTCTTAACTTTTGACCTGAATTTGTCATGTCAGACAGTGTAGATCATGGTCCGTATTCACCATCCATTCATAAGAACATTCTTAGTCTTATTGTCACAAATTCTCTAAATTTGAGAGTAACAAAAGTTCTGATTGGCTATACTATTACCAAATGGTTAAGCCAATCAGAACTTGTGTTACTTTCTAAATCTAGAATATGACAGAATACTCTTAAGAATGGTTGGTGAATACAAATTCAGGTTTCCTATTTATCAACCACTCTAAATTAAGTCTAATTCTGTAAACCAATGCAAGGCAACTGTTTGGTTGAGATCCTCTATCATCAAAGACTCTGAAATTGCTCACTAGGAACTTAAAGTCTTGCACACCGAGTGAGATACACAGTCATGTACCAGTATAACCTTCTAAATTACTTTTTTTTTTTTTTCTTTTTTTTTTTGCATGTGACTACCAGCTTCAAAAATCTATTAACCATGTACCAAACAGTCCTGTGTTAAAACAACCGTGACAGGACAGCCTTCTGAAACATTGTGGGAAAATGCTAGTAGCCAGCATTTTCTCCTTTTCCCTGCTATGTTTTCTTCTCATTCAAAGACCAGTCCAATCATTTGAGGCAAAATTCATTTGTCATCTGCAGAGGCTTTGAATTTGGGAGATATAAAATTGTGTTGTATGGTAAAGAGTTTAAACTTTAACTCTTTCGGTGCCAAATAAACAAACTCGGCTTCTTTTAATGGCTGTATATAGAATCCACTTTGTCTCCGGAAGATTTTTATCATAAAGGCTTGACCAAACAAGCTGAAGGTATAAATCAAAGATCAGACTGCACATTCTGTGCAGTCTGATCTTGATCTATGCCGTCTGCAGAAGTCACTGTTTTCGCATACGGCGCTGAAAGGGTTAACTCTTCAAACATATTTGCAGTAGATGACCTTGAAAACATCTTTATAAAAACCAGTAAACAACATAGTTCATCTAGTTACAAATAACCAACATTTTGGACTCACCAAATTGGGAGCATTAGCAGATGACAAATCAAATCTGGCCCAAAAGATATCTGTCTTTCAAATGGTGGAAAACATTGAGGAGAAAAGGAGAAAATTCTGTTTACCAGTATTTTCTCTTTTTCCCGCAATGTTTTCAAAAGACTCCTTCTTCAGGATCATTATAACACAGGATTGTGCACTAATGGGTTGTGGATAGAAATATTATAATGCCATGTGAACAAAATCGTGGCAAAAGAAGAAAATTCCTCATACAAGAATTGTATTTTAATGGTTTCAAAAGTGATCTGCAAAAAGACAAAGTAGCCATCTTCAGGGAATCTTGAGAAACAATAATATCTTATGAGTTACCTATTTACCAGACGAAAATACGTTGTACTAGTCTTAATTCAAAGCATTCGCAGACAACAAGTCAAATGTGTTTCATATGGTGATAGCTATTTTAGAAAGGGAAGAAATAATTGTGGTAGAAGGAAAAATGAGGGTCACCAGCATTTTTCCTTTTTCCACAATGTTTTCAAAAGCCCTTTCCTGCAGGGTCATCAACACTCAGAAATGTTCGGTATAGGGTTTAAAGTTCCTTGCTCGATCACCAAAAAGCACAAATTTTCATCAGCTCTGAAGGATGCTTGGCAGATAGGGCCATCAACTCTTCCTTCCCATGTCTGGTTCTACCTGGAAACAGAAATAATAAACATTCAGAACAGGTATTACTATGGATTTAAATCAAGGATAACGTTTACATGAATAACACAACAAAGTTTGTTTTAGGGACCGGTATTATCTTTCAAGGGGCTTATAATTGTAAACTTACTCCTAGTAATAAATTGGCAGCAAGAGACTTCGAAAATGTTAAGAAGAAATATATATAATACACATGAATTAAAGGCCCAAAAGTAAAAGTGGGGTGGTAATATGCATTTAAAGATCAAGCATACCATTAAAACCTATGGAAATGATTGTGAAAATGACAATCTGTTATTGTGCAGTCAGTCAAAGTGTTATTTGCACACAGAAAAATTATTTTTCAAATCAGGTAAAAAGTAAACAAAGATGGAGTGACCTGGCAACTTTTAATCTAGTTTAAGATTTCATTTTTTTGCCAGTGACTAACAAATGGACTGACTGTACAATAACAGACTGTCATCTTCACAATTATGTACATACTTTTATATGGTACGATTTGAATTTAAATGCATTTTAACACCTGCTTTGTTTACTTTTGGCTGCTATAGAGCCTTTAATGTGTAATACACAAATACATTTAAAAAATTACAGGAAAATGAAAAGTTGCTCATAATTGGCTTAACTCTTTGTATACTCAGGACATTACTTTCTTTTTATCAGGCAGAGTAGTCTGACCTTGGATATATATTGTGTAATTCTTACTAGTATTTTAAGTTCTGGCTCAAATGGCCTCAAAATCTTCGAAAATGTTTCTTCCTTGCTTAACTCTTTACCCAAAGACAGAATTTTGGACTCGACGGAACTGAAAGCATTTGCAGACAACAAATGTAGCTCAAATGATGATTTCTGTCTCTGACGGGGTAAAAAACACTGTGGGAAATGGAGAAAATGCTGGTTACCTGCATTTTCTTCTTTTCCCACATCATTTTCATGGGCCTTCTCCTTCAGGGTCCTTAAAACTCTGGATCGTATGGTAAAGATTTCACTCTTCATAATTACAAATTTTTTGGACTGGTCCATGTGGTAAGAATGTGCAGATGACAAATCAAACAATATTTGTCTTTGAAAGGGAAGTAAACATTGTGGGAAAAGAAGAAAATGCTTGCTATCAGCTCTCCTTTGCTCGCAACGTTTTCAAAGGCTATCTTCTTCGGGTTTAACTGTCAGAAAGTTCTTTTGTAAACCAACACAGATACTGACCATATTGCAATGTTATCCAATGATTATCTATGTAGTAGTCCAAACAATTTATGGCTTCTTCCTTCGAATAACGTGAAACCTCAACTGGGATAAATGGGTCCATAAATTTAAAACCCTGAAACCAAAGATAAGGTGATAATTTACCAATGACAATGTGACAAAGTGCTGTGCAGTAAATTGTTTATTCTGTTTGTAGGCTTCTCTCAACAGTACATTGTATATCAGTCATATTATGACATCTGCTGACCTATTCAAATGTTTCTTGGATCCACCAGTATGCTGATTACCAGCATTTTCTCCTTTTCCCAAAATGTTTTCAATAGGCTTTTTCTTCAGGACTGTTAAAATTTGGAATTGTGTGGTAAAGGGTTAAATGCATTTCCATGACGCATATAAAGCAAGTCTGCAAATAATTATAGATCCATAAAATCAATCTTGTTAACCCTTTCCCAGACGATAAATTTTAGTCTGGTCCAAATTGAAGAGCTTGCAGACGACAGTTTTAAATTTGATGACAATGGCAGAACGGTCTCAAAAAGGGTAGAAAACACTGTGGGAAAAGCAGAAATTGCTTCCCACAGTGTTTTTAAAAGACTTGTACTGCAGACACGTAAAAACCAGGGCTTGTTTGGGAAAGGGTTAAACAACCAGCTGAATCCTGAGGTAGAATGGTCCTTTGACATGCAGAAAATTTACAGAAAGCCAAAGGTTTCAGCCCAAGTTAGCCTGCGCGGACTGCATAGGCTGACCTGATTTGATTCTTTTTTGCAGATGCATTAAACCCCCTTTTCACAGAGCATGGCCCACTAGTTTTGAGTGGTTATAATAAAATGCTTCATGTACCTCTTTCTGCAAGAGATTTTTGGGGGAAGGATCCACTTTATTGGGGTTAACACCAACCACGTCTACTGCAGCAATCTCAGGGCATACAGTGCTCACAATGATTCCATTACTCTGTAAATATTACATAAAACAGTCATTTAAAAACTTGACAAAGGTCATAGAAAATTGGATATATCTGCAGATTAAATTTGAAAACAAATTAAGAAATTGCTAAAAATGAATTAACAATTAATGAGGATTAAACACAATAAAATTTATATCATTCAATAGGTTTAGGAATACATTTTTATGACAAGCAGGTTCTGTAAGGTAAAACAGAATGCTAAAGGCGGGCACCTTTTGAAACATACATTGACCAGTCTCGTCTCTGGAACTAGAGATACCTTCGCTCATCTTTTGTCTGACTGGGCTTCAAGGGTAGAAAATAATGTTTCCCACAATGTTTTCAAAAGCCGCCTTCTCTGAGATCATTAAAACTTATTAGGGGAAAAAAGCAACTGCTCTAAGTAACTAATCCTTTCCCCTTTTCAAGATATATCCTCTTTTTGGAAATTCAAAATCATAAAAATTAATGCATTAAAATCCACAGAAAAGATGGAAATAAATTCAAGTTAATTTTACTTACCCATGTTGGTTCAAACATTTTCATAAAGTCAGACAGCATAGAAAACTGTTGAGCTGGAATCTACAAAATATAATGTCCTGTTATCAAATGCCCTCATGTTTCCACAACCTCGGCAATAAACCGCTTTTGAAAACATTGCTAGAATGGAGAAAAGAACAGATATATTTTCTTGTAACTTTTGGTTAAAACCATCTGCTTTTCCTCAAAGTTTTCAAATTCTGATAAAGAGGTCAACAACAAATGGTTATTGTCGTGTTCTTATTCCACTACCTTAACACTATACCAAATGACAAATTTAGACTCGTGTAAATCCAAATCATTTGCAGACAACAAATTATATGTGATTCAAACGATGTAACCTGTCTTTCATTGAGTAGAAAACATTATGGGAAAAGCAGTAAATGCTAGTTATGTTTTCAAAAGCCTTTCTCCCCAGGGTCATTAAACTTGGAAATGTGTGGTGAAGGGTTAAGTTTGAGAATGTAAGCCCTTGGAAAAGACAGTCTTCACAAAACATTAATGGACAAGAAAATTGTTTGTTCTGATACCAGTGTTTTATGCTATTTTGAACAGAATTTCAATTATCTAGCAGCAACAAACAACTTGTTCAAGTATTTTAAGTATTTACTAGACTGACGCTCTCCGTCCACTCCTGTCACAGGCAGTGGGACTAGAATCATATCAAGGGATCTAGCCTAGACTTCTAGCTTACAAATCTAACTTATCATTTACTTAGAATAATTTTAGGAAAAAGAAGTATATATTTGCTGCAAGCAAAGGCTCCTTTTCCCATACCGCTAAAGGTATTTATTTTACTTCTTTTGAATGATTTGAATCAGTATGTGATATAACTTATGATATCTCATCATCGTATCTCCATCTGCAGGTAAAAATTTTACTGAAGCAGAATTTTATTTAGCAGAACGTACAACAAATTAAAAACAATTGAATTTTCAAACACAGCACCAGGTTCTGCCCATTGCTATAATAAATTTGAAGGGAAGAAAATACAGCTCAATTTCTATAACTACGAAGTGACAAATGAACAGAGCCTAAATTTTCAGTTAGAAACAGTAATAATCTTTTTAAACAAAGTTTTTGGCCAGAATATCTCTGCATACTGTGTAGAGCTAAGACCAAAACAGATGGTCTGATTTTGATCTACACTGTCTCCTGAGTCCATTGAAGTTGTAACTGGGTTCCACTTGTTCATAAAATGACACACATGATAATTGTGTCAACTGATGGTAATCAGCATTTTCTGCTTTCCCAACAATGTTTTAAAAGTCTTCATTCTTTGGATGACTACATTGTGGAAATCTTTGGATAATTTGGTAAACCATTTAAGGTCTCTTACCTTTTTCTTACCATATGCAATGTCTTTCCAGAATGCATTTACTCCATCCAATGCTACCAGGACTTTGATCCTAATATAGAGTGAGAAAAAAAGACTTCCAAGTTGCACAGTATTATATGTTCCTAAAATACCATTGTTGTATAACACCCTACTGAATCATGAGGTACACTGGTCCACTGACATGCAGAAAATTGACCAAAAGCAAAAAGTATCAACCCAGGTCAGACTGCGCAGGCTGACCTGGGTTGATACTTTCTGCAAATGCATTAAGTCCCCTTTTCACCAAGCATGGAGAAGGAGTAGAGTGGCAGCCTCTACATCCAATGTTTTGGACTCAAATTCCATGCTGAGCATGGCCGACCACTGGATAAATTGAATGGCACTTAATGCGAATTTTAACATTATTTCAGTCATACCAAAGCCAAGGTACAGTTATTCATGTGTGTCCGGAGTTTCCCCAGTGCTAGGCAATGGCAGTAAAGTATCTTGTCCAAGGACAATTTCAACCATTGGAACCATCCTCTTTTTGGATAAAATGTATAAGTCGAATAGCAAGGAAGCAGTCATTGAGATTGATCAGCAGGATTTTTTGAAAATGTTTCACTAGCAATGTAAAATGAAAAGGTTTAAAACTAAAGAATTTAATGAAGAACTGTTTACACTCACTTTTTCTCCGAAGCAGCAAGTTTAATCTCCTTTAAAATTATTCCAATGCACCTTGCAGCAAAAAGTTTTCTTTTTATGCCCTAAAATAACAAAACATAAATGCAATGCATATAGTTAAACCGCTTTAACTTTTCATTTAATGAATATTCCATCTTTTTACATGGAATATTTATAGATCTCCGATAAATTCACGATTTAAAGGAAGTTTACTTCTGGATAATGTGTCCATGTATTTTACCTGTACACCATGTACACGGCGACAAGATGAGTTTATTATACAAACATACTTGCTCTTCTTCTGGTAAATAAGTTAAATGAAACTTTCAAATAGATAGTGAAAAACAGAATAATGCTAACTTATTTTTTTGAGAAAAATATCGGACAATATAGATCCAAGCTCTGTTTGATCTTTATCTACACTGTCCGCAAAAGGTCAGCGAGTTGCACTTAGCTGCCTAAGGGTTTTATACATTTGAACTCCATTAGGAAGGAGCCTGGGCAAATATATCGGAAAAAACCAAACACAGTCACGAAAACAAGGCTATGACAAGTCAAAGCAGTTTCACAATACCATGATAAACTTTACTCATTCACTGCTGCAGGAAGTTTTTTGTCTCTCAGCTGTGTATGAAAACATTGAAACAAAAGACAAAATTTCTCGTAAGGAGCAATTTCTCCTTTAGCCACAATCTTTTTTACATGTATTCATATATTAAACTCTCTACCAAATGACAAAATGAAAATTCTTGAATCAATCAAATTAAAAACATGTGCAGAAGATGAAATAAATGTAGCTCAAATGATGATTTCTGTCTTTGATAGGGTAGAAAACATTGTTGGAAAAGCAGAAAATGCTAGTTACCCGCATTTTCTCACAATGTTTTCAAAAGCCTTCTTTATTTAGGGTTATCAATACTTGCAATTGTGTGGTAAAGAGTTAACCCTTGAGTCAAGATGATGATCCATACTTGAACCAGGATGAATGCAAGATTTTTGGAAAAAGTTTAGATGATTCAAGGACATACAGGACAAATTGTTTAATTCTGGGTTTGATAGCTGTGTGATTTATGAGCTAGCAGAAAGACTGCATAATTATGAAACCATAATAGCCACTTTTTTAAACAACCGACTTAATCATGAGGTACATGTAGACTGGTCATTGCAGAATACTGACCAATAGTGAAAAGTAGGCTGACCTGGATTGATACTTTCCGCAGATGCATTAAACCCCCTTTTCACAGAGCATGGCTCAATTAATCAATTATAATGTGATGGTACATGTACTTACAAACACAACAATATCTTTGATTGGTGAGCCTATTTCAAATACCTCTCGAGCTGAAAATTCATAGCGTTCAGTAGTCTGTAATTAAAAGAAAAGTTTGAAAGAAAAAGATAAAAAAAATAGTTGAGCCATGTTCTGTGGAAAGGAGGCTTAATGAGCCTGCGAACAGTATCTACCCAGGTCAACCTGCGCAGTCCATGCAAGCTGACCTGGACCAAAACTTTTCACTATTGTTCAATTTTCTGTATCTAAAAGGACCACTGTGCCTCATGATCCAGTAGGTTATTGTACAAAATGGATTTTATACATCCATAATTATACAATGTCTTGCTTGGTATCATAGATGACAGGGATGCATTAAGCCTCCTTTTGCCAGAGCATGGTTCAGTTGTTTACCTTTAAGAAAGAACTTAATAGTAGGCACATGTGTTGTTATTTGCAACACTTATAAATTTCCATACACTTCTTTATTATATTTCTTTCCACTTCTTTATTATATTTCTTTCCACTTGTCCATATTGAAGACATTTGTGAACTGCAATTCCAAATAAGCCATTCTCTGTGAAAGCGGGGTTTAATGCATCTGCAAAAGGTATCAACCAAGGTTAGCCTGCGCAGTCCACATGCTGACCTGAATTGAAATTTTTTGCTATTACTAAATTTTCTACATGTCAAAGGACCACTTTACATCCAGATTCAGTAGTTATTAGACAAAATGAATTTTATGTATCCATAATTATGTGATGACTTGCTTTGTATCACACATTATGGAGAGATGCATTAAATCCCCTTTTGCCAATGCATGGCTCAAATATGTAACTCAAATTGTTGATTTTGAAGGGATAGAAAATTTTCCTGGTAAAGGTTACCAACATTCTCTGCTTTTCCTACATCGTTTTCAAGAGCTCTTCTTCAGGCTTGATAAAAAGAGAGGATTGTTTAGGAAAAAGTTAGTAACGTCTTTTTCTAGAGGTTCAAAGTATCCAACAAGAACAAACTTTTTTCAAGTATGCACCTCTGATGCCTATACTAACTTGCACATAAACCATCCTTTGTTTCAGTGAAAAAAGATCAATAAAGTTTAACTCCACAAAACCCCAAAAATTTAGACTAGCAATGACTGACAGCATTTACATGCTACAAAATGAATGTGACTCAAACATAAGGACTTGCCTTTTGAGGGGTAGAAAACATTATGCAAAAACGAAAAAATGCTTGTCAGCATTTTCTCTTTTTCCCTATGTATTTTCAAAAAGCCATCACCCTCAGTTGGTAAAGACACAGGAATGTCAGGAACATGGTCAAAGCTCCAGATAAGTGGGAGGGATGGTGTTCTAAATCCATTATTTCTCTTCCAAACCCTATGTTGTGGGTACTCATCTCAATGAGACGATTCTAATGAGTATCCATAACATAGGCTTTTTAGTGGAGAATAATTAATATTTTCAAGTTCGAAATCAAAATCACTCCCTCTATCTGGAGCTGTGATGGTTAAACAAAATGTGAAATAAACTCTTTTTTTACCTGCACATCCCCAAGGTATTTTTCATTCTGCATATTAAACAATTTCAACCACTGCATAGCTTCCTCTATGTGCTCAATTAAGCCATCTTCATCTTCTGGTTCCAAAAACTTTCTAGTCCTGAGATGTGGGTGCTGGATCCTCCTTTTCACTGAAAGAGTTTTCACGTATAGTTTACCCTTTACCAGACAACCAAATATTACCTTGTCCAAATTCAAAGCATTTGCCGACAACAATTTCAATGTGGCTCAAATGGTGCAATTTTCTCTTGATAGGGTAGAAAACATTGTGGGAAAAGGAGAAAATGCTGGTTATCAGCATTTTCTCCTTTTCCCACAATGTTTTCAAAAGGCTTCTTTGCCAGGGTCGTTAAAAGGCGGCATTGTATTTTAAAGGGTTAAGCAACTTATACCTTTACCAAACAGGAAAACAACTTACAAGCACATAACTCCTGCAATAGTCCAACAATCATCATGAAAATGCAGATGCCGAAGTTCCAATGGTAGGAAAGGATTTAACCCTTAGAGTGCCAAATAAACCTTTCAGACATTTTCACCCTAGAAATACGACCCAAATTATTACAATTTCATGGTTGTTTTTGTCTACAGAGTTTCATCAAAGTGGACAGTGTAGATCAAAGATCAGGCTGCACATTTTGTGCAGCCCAATCTTGATCTGCACTAGCCACAAAGGCAACTATAGTCGTGAAAGGCACTTTAAGGGTTAAGTACAGTTTCAACTGGACTGGTTGAAAATTGCAGGAGGAGAAGAGAACGCTAACTTTGTCTACAGACAGGCAGAGAATCTATTGCCAGTATATCTTCTCTCAAGCCTATAGCCAAGCCCCGTAGCTCAGTCAGTAGCGAACAGGACTTGAGAACAGGTGGTCGCTGGTTCGATCCCCGGCTTGGCCAATTTCTTTCCGAGGACTGATGATGGTCAATGCAACAGGATTCATTCCTCTCTCGCCGCCGACCATTGTTTCGACGATGGTTATGTGGGAAAGCAGCCAGTGGCGTGGAAAGAATATTGTGCGGAGTACTGGCAAAAAAAAAAAAAAAAAACTCCAGAAAAGCATGGATAGGTGCACTGGCCGCTGCAATATAACTGAAATAATGTTGAAATGTTGTTAAACACCATACAATCAATCAGTTCAACCCTACACCACATAATCCCAAGTTTTAATGACATAAAAGAAGAAATCTTTTGAACACATTGTGGGAAAAGGAGAAAATGCCCAGCCCCCACAAGCTGACCCTTTACTAAACAATCGGGCATTTTAATGACCTTGTGGAAGAATGCTTTTAAAAACACTGTGGGAAAAGGAGAAAATGCTGGTTCTCCTTTGCCCACAATGTTTTCTTCTCTTCAAAGATCATCATTTGAGCTGCAATTATTTTGTCGTCTGCAAATGCATACAATTTGGTCTGCTCTAAAATTTTGTTTTTTGGTAAAGAGTTAACTTGTCCCCAATTAACAAAATTTTTAGACATGTCCAAACTGGAAGTATTTTGCAAAAAACAAATAAATGTGACTCAAAAAATTTAAATTTGTTCTTGAAGGGTAGAAAACATTGTCAGAAAAGGAGAGAATGTCATTTACCTGCATTTTCTTAAACCACAATGTTTTCAAAAGGGCTCTTCCTTGGTCGTGAAAATACCGGATCCTTAATAGCAGTTTTGTAAACCGTTTGGCTTATATAGGGAACATTATGTACTTTTTGGCCTTTATCAACAACATGTAAAATTAAACATTTATACTGGGCGAGTTGTTAAACTTGTATATATACACAGAAAAATCCAGAACAACAACACAGTGTTGGTATTATTTACACCAATTATTGTATATGTATATTTAGAAATGTAGTTTACTGTTTGAAAGGTTTCAATAAGTTTTAGTTTATACATTTCTATGGGAAAAACACTTGGTTTAACCAAATGACACACTCTCACTGTTATAGTGAACATTTTGGATCATATAAACAATATACTTACAATCTGGAAAGTGGATAGTTACAAAACCTTGGTGAGACAACCTGTGGACCACATGACTTAAAGTCAAGGATTTGCCTACACCATTCTTGCCATCTGTAGAGATAGATTAAGGAACAAAGAAGAGAAGCACATATATTTAAACCTATACCACACAATCCCGACTTTTAACGACCCTGAGAAGGAAGCCTTTTGAAAACATTGCAGGAAAAGGAGAAAATGCTGGTTACCAGCATTTTCTCCTTTTCCCACAATGTTTTCTATCCTTTCCAAAACAAATTTAAAATTTTCAGGCACATTTGTTTTGCTGTCTGCAAATGCTATCAATTTGGACTAGTCTAAGAGTTAAACCTTTACCAAACAGTCCATACCAGTACTTCTAAAAACCATGAGGACAAGGGTCTGCCTTTTGAAAAAATTGAAGAAAAAGGCAGAAAATGTTAGTAATCATCATTTTCTCTTTTTTCAACCATGTTTTCTATCCTATCTTAAGTTATATCTCTTGGTCTGAGTAAAATTTATTTTGTTGTCTTCATACACTTCTCTAATTTGTAGATAGTTTGCAAGCTATTCCCTGTTTGAATTTGATGATGATACAGTTTTGAAGTTTGGTTTAATAATAGAAATCTAAACATTGCCTTTTAAACATGTATGGTTGAACTCAGTTTATAGAACCGACACCAACAGAAAAGGATACAGAGCAGGATCTTGAGAGGGGCTACATCTAAATTGGCATGATCTGCAATCTGAAATATCTCTAATGCTGGCTTGCGTATCATGATACCACATTCTCTGAAAGTTTTTACCTGTAATTATAAAATTATACATAGTAAAAATAGCGTTGCACCCCCTGTCTTTTTACTGGGTTTGATTTTCTGGCATGAAAAATATGAAATGGGTTGGAAATTAGAATCTTGCTGCTGCATACACCAACAAACCAGTTTGTTACCTCTGAAATGGACTGAATTGAAGCATCCCTTGACCTCATGGCAGCGGCTATTCATCGAGCTGTTTCACCTTCTTGTGAGAGGTATGAGCCGAAGACTGCAAGCTGCTCTGCAAGCCCTGAGCAGAAGTACGCAAGACTGACTGATTGTGTGTTCCCATTCTCTGAAGGTCACTTTCAGTGTGTCATAAGTTTCATTTTGACATTTAATTCCAGTTTTAACTAAACTTAAAAGCTTTTCATTTTTCTTAAATTTGAAAGCAATATCTAAGCAAAAAAATTCCTACTTACCATGAGGTTAAGGGCTACCTCAATTCATTTCACTTCATAGGCAAAAGACTGGTCTGTTGGGGTATGCAGTGGCCAGATTCTAATTCCTACCCCATTTAATATTATTCACACCAGAAAATCAAAATCGGTAAAAAACACAGAAAGTTCAGGTCTTTTTTTACTGTGCATACAATAATACATTAGAGAGAGATATCAAGATTTTCCCCAAATATTTGAATTGCCATAATGTATTTTTTTTTTTGTATTCTTTTTCATGACTAAAAATATCATTTGTTTACTGCCGTTGGTATAGTAATATGCTTTCAGTGTTGAATGGAGTGTCCATACGGAATCTGCACCTTTTACCAAACAATCCCATGTTTTAACAACCTTGAGAAAGAAAGTCTTGAAAACACTGTGGTAAAAGGGGAAAATGCCCTTAACCAGCATTTTCTCCTTTTCCCTGAATGTTTTCTACCCTTTCAGGAAGAAATATTACTAGAGCTACAAGTCTAAATTTTTGTTATTTGGTAAAGGGTTGAAGGAACATAAGACCGTTTATCCCTGTACCACATAATCCCAACTTTCAACGACCCATGGTTACTAGCATTTTCTCCTTTTCCCACAAAGTTTTCTATCCCATCAAGCACAAATTTCATTTGGGCCACCTTCAATGCGTCGTCTGCAAATGCTTTCATTTTGGACCAGTCTAAAAAATTGTTGTTTGGTAAAGAGTCAATACTGTCATATTAAAATCTTTCTTTCATGAAAGTGTATACATGTATTTATATAGATATTAAAAAGTAGTTAGCAATATTTACCTCTTTACCACAGAAACCTGTATTTTAATAACTCGGAAGAAAAAGATTTTGAAAACAATGTAGGAAAAGGAGAAAATACTGGTATCTAGCATTTTCTCCTCTTCCCACAATGATTTCTAACCTTTCAAAGACAAATACCATTATTTGAGTCACATCAAATTTGTCCTCGGCGAATGCTAACATACTTTGTCATCTTGTTATGAGATGCAGGTACTGCGATTTACGCAGATCAGAAGCTTTCTAAAAATATGGAAAAACAGTCAGAGGATTCTGTATTTTCATCAAAAATCTTGATTTCTCCATTGAAACATTAAGAATCCTCGTATGAGCGAATAAATGTATTGTCATATACTAAAGAACTGTCATTTTGTTTTGATTCTGTATGCAAAACTTAGTTTAGAGCATAATAAAAAAAGATTAGCACAACATTAGCACCATTTACAGCATTTTTCTATGCTTTTGCAGATAAAATTATATTTTGTAGTTTTTATATGTCATCCACTGCACATTGTTTAACTCTCTACCAAACAACAAAAGTTTGGACTCGGCCACAATGAAAGCATTTGCAGGCAACAAAATAAATACATTTCAAATGAGGGTTTCTGTCTTTGATAGGATAGAAAATATAATGGAAAAAGAGAAAATGCTGGTTACCAGCATTTTCTCCTTTTCCTAGAATGCTTTCAAAAGTCTTCTTCTTCAGGGTAGTTAAAACTTAGGATTGTAGAGTAAAGGCTTAAGGAGACCTCTGACGAATTAACAGTTATGTATGCATCTACTCTTCACCACTAATAGATGCTTCTTTTTCGGAATCAGAAATCTATGCAAAGAAAAGTCAACATCCTTTGAGCCAAAACAGGTTGGCAAATGGACAGTATACAGAGAAAATGAAACCAACACAGAATTTGAGATTCTCACCTGCTCCTTAAATTCAACTTTTTGTCCACACTCAAAAAATCTCACATAGTCCTTCCTCGGAACCTTGTAATATAATGTTGCATGTTGATTGTCATGCTTAGTCTGGAATACATTAAAAAAATAACTTTTACAGGATGACAATCTTCAGATATCCTCTATATTGAAAGTATTTGCATATGAAAAATCAAATTTAGTCTAATGACTAAATTTGTCTTGGAAAGAGTGGAAAACATTGCGGGTATACAACAGAAACAAAATTAAAGTACCTAACCATTTTTTTCTCCTTTCCTGATATATATGTGGACCATGCTCTTTGAAAAGGTGGTTTAGAGTATTTGCAAAAAAAGTTGATCCATGTTAGTCTGCACATTCCACATGGGCTGACATGGGTCAAAACATTTTCATACTGATAAATTTTCTCCACGTCAAAAAACCGTATTAGCTCCAGATTTGGTAAGTTGTTTGACAAGCTGGATTTTATGGATCCATTATTATAAGATGATTTGCTTGTTATAATGCATCATGGAGATGCGTTAAACCCCCTTTTCCCACAGCATAGCTCATTTAGAGGGGTTTCAAAACTTCATACTGCATGGCCATAAACATAAGGGGTTGTCGTAACCCTTACAAGGCTAAGTACAATACAAATTGTTTTTGTGGAAGGTATCAATCAAGATCACACTTGAAAAACTGTGCAAACAAGAATAGGTTATCCAATGGCTTCTCTTCCTAAACTGGTAATTGGAATTTTTTTCATTTTTGATAGGGTTCAATCCCCTTGACAAGATCTGTGGAAGCTTTAAAAGAATCTGACAAAAAATGTAGACTTCATGGTGCAAATCGGAAAACGAATTTCCAACGATAACTCTTCACAAAAAGGGGCAAAAGTTAAGACCTTTCCAAAGTGAAAGGATTTGCAGACAACAAAATATGTGTGACTCAAAAATAGAAATGTCTTTGGAAAGGTACAACACATTGTGAAAAAAGGAGAAAATGCTGGTTCCCACAATTTTCTCCTTTTCAAAATGTTTTAAAAAGGTTTCCTGTTTAGGGTCGTTAAAACCCAGGGTTGTTTTGTAAAGGTTTAAGTGGCTACTTTTCCTATGAGCCTGCACTTGGCAACGGGTATGTCTCTTAAACAGACTACAAAATTTTAAACCTGTTCAAATTGAGAGCATTTGCAGATGACAACTGAAATCTGGTTCAGATGATGCAATTTTTTGTCTGACAGGGTAGAAAACATTGTGGGAAATGGAGAAAATGCAGGTTACCAGCATTTTCTCCTTTTCCCACAATGTTTTCAAATGCTTAGTGAGTGTGGGCATTCTCAGAAGGGTAATTAAACTTGGCATTGTTTGGTAAAGGGTCAATATGTGATATCATCAACTTTGAAACTCCTAGACTTATTACACCATATACAAAAAATATCTTTTAATAAAATCACCATTTAATATTCTGCGTAAAGCCAAATTCCTCCAATGCAAAGACTTTAAAAACATTGTGGAAATAAGAGCTATTGTTAGTCCCAAGCTTTTTGCTCCTATTTCCTTTTCCAAGCAGTATTATGTTGTCAAGACCATGATGGAAAAGAAGACTTTTAAAAATATTGTGGAAAAAGGAGAAAATGCAGGTAACAAACATAGGACTTAGTGCTGTTTAGCTGCATTTTCTCTTTTTCTCACATTTTTTTTTTAGCACTTGTGAAGATAATTTCCATAATTTAAATCTCTTGTTTTTCTTGTCTTTAAATGCCTTAACTCTTTACCACACAATCCTGAGTTTTAATGACACTTAGGAAAAAGGCTTTTGAAAACATTGTGGGAAAAGGAGAAAATGCTGGTAACCAGCATTTTCCCCTTTTTCCACAAGGTTTTCTACCCTGTAAAAGATAAATCCCATCTTTTGAACTATATTTATATTGTCGTCTGCAAATGTTTTAAATATGGACCAATCTTGATTTTAGTCATGTGGTAAAGAGTTAAATTTCGACTGGTTTGTACAGTAAAGAGGCTTCTTGATCATTCATTAAAGACATTTTTGCTCCCCATTGTATGTTTCTCCTTTTATGTCTTTTAAATGACCAGTTTTTGACAGATCTACACCTAGGCTTCGTGGCAAACCAATACTCACAACATCATTCTCTTTTGTTCTGAAATTAAGTTCTATGTTTGTTGGCTCTTTCAATTCTGATAATGGTAGATTAGATGTGCTGTATTCCATATCCTCCATATTATTTTCATCAGGTTTTGTTGAAAAGCATTTCACAGCTTCTGAAATGGGCTGAATATTCCATCTGTTGGTTGTTGATAGTGTTTGATGGGGGACTCTCTGTAGCCATGTAGTTACTCTTCTCTGTCTAAACCATGACTTGAGTAGCTGGCAGTATGCTGAAACATTGAGTTTACAACCGTTATTGACAAAGCCAGAGTTGTAGAACCATTCTTGCAAAAAAAAATTCTCTTCCCATAGATGAGGCTGTATGCCATTCTGGGAGCTTTTCCCGTTAACCACTGACCTCTTGAAACCAAGATGCCAATGTTAGCTTTCAACATTCATATGTGTGTGTGTGTGTATATAATGTAGCATGAGCACTCATGATTTAATACATGTGAAGTATTGAGTTGAAACAAGAAATTGCTAGTGACGAAGTATTTCTCCTTATGCAGCGGTTTTTTCAAATATGGACCTTCCTGAGACAAAAAAAGAATTCTGGAGGAGGTGATGTTTTAATGCAAGTACATTTTTCTCATTTCATACAAAAACTATACCCCTGACTCAGAGATTCACTCCAATGATAGTTGTGTGATGAAGCGTAGGATCAATCACGAAAATAACATCGAAGCTACCCTCTGAAATGATGGTAAAATGGAATGCAGCCAGACTATTGTTCACACAAAACTGTGATGTTGTTTGCTGCATCATAATGCAGAAAATCTGGATAGTTTTTCCAGTTAAAAGTATTGGTAAGTTGAATCCATCAAATCTGAGGAGTGATATCTAAAAATGTAAATATTTCAGTAAAATTGGAAATACTATGATTCAGCATCGATGATTTCTTCATTTTCCTAGGCCAGTAAATTGGTAAGTAGTGGTGTAGGTGTTGCGTTAAAATCACACGTGTCGTGAAATCCTAAAATTTGAGTTGTCGGAACGGTCCCTACTTCAGTTCACTAAACGTAAATAGGATTCACCGTAAATAGTCCAATTTCTCAGATAAATTAATTTTCACGATTTATTGAAAGTGAAGCAACACTGTCAATTTCGTGATCTCTGTAAATTTCTACTATTTATTCTGCCTGAAAATAGGCTAGGCGTCAATTATCACATATTGCGGCAACGGGCGCAGACATCTTGGTAAATTGTATGCTGGGAAATTTTACTCTTTCGTTTTTTATTTTTTACAAGGGTTTTTAGTATTTTTGTTCCTTCGATTTTTAACATTGAAACATATTCGTATCACAATAAAATCAATTTACTGATTTAAAACGTTATATGATATAATTTGCATACAGGTTTTACCAAAATACCATTTGAGATTGGGAGGAGTATATAAATCGGCTTCGGATCCGAAAGAAAGCTTTCTAAAATATATTTTTTTACCAGTTTTTCCAGTAATCATTAATAATATAAGTGTATAGTATATATTTAGGTCTGAAAATGCTATACTTAATGGTAATGAGATGTTTTAAGATATTTCTTTTCGGAACTCGTGTATCCTCTCAATTCTGGAGAACCGCAGACAGCCATATTGTCTCTACAAAATGTCGCAGAACTGAGGTTGTAAAGTATGAATACCAAATTAAGCTTATTCTCTATACGTTCACGAACAAAGTGGCGTTAATGGTAAGAAAATGCTATTGTTAATCAGCACTGTCTGTAAGATAGCCATCCCAATATCGTGAATTTATGGCTTCTTTGTATTGTTTTGGCGGGTTTGTTGTCCTACATTTACCAATCAAAATATTTACATTTGTTGTAAATTGACTCTCAGATTATTTACTCAAGCTTTCAATTGTGGTTAGACACTAGAAAATGTTTATATACACACGGAATAGGTCATCGCAAATGCTGTCGGACAATGTCAGCATCCACTATTATAACTGTCCAGTCGCAAATTTTGTGCTTAGACACCGAATTGCTGGATGCCTTTTTGGGTCATTAAGGTACAGAATCAAAGGGTGTCTGATCAGCCGAACCAAAATCTTGGTTAAGCAATAAAGGAGAAGACCTGTCCATATCGAAAGCACTTGTGTACGGCTGATCAGATGTGACTGCAATGATCAGATTTGTCTTCAATTGTAGAAAACTTGATGGGAAAAGAAGATGCTGATTACCACCACTTTCATGTATTTACCAACCATTCCTAGTTTCAATCTTAGTCTTAATCTAGATTTAGAAAGCTCCTGATAGGCTTAACACAAAAGGTATTGATTTAAAATTAAGGAAGTTTTTGTGACTAAAACTAAAAGTCTTAAGCATTGTTGGTGAACAGGGACTTTGTATGGACTTTGTTTGGCAAGAAAATTTTCGAACTTGGCCTAATAAAATTTTCTAAACTACTTCTTCAAATCCCTCCACTATACTGGAGCTCCACTTTTCATTGTTGGGTTTGATAATCTCAAGAGATTTTTTTTTAACAGGGTTAATTAATTATTTAACATTCAACCTTCAAACTGTGATGTAACATATATGCACAATGTGACATGGTTGCTATTATATATTCACATACCTGACAGGCACAGATTAGGTTAGATAAGAAAGAGTCAGATAAAAGGAAATCTGGGTACAAGATCCTAGCTCTTTTTCGAATAGGTCTCCTTGGTTCTTTTACATGCTTGGTGTAAAGCAACTATACATGCAAGGCTACCTCTGGCTTTCTAACCAGTTCACCTCTTGTTGGGTAGGAAACACAAAGTGTCTCTGAAAAACATCCTACCAGACCAGGGATCAAAGCCCAGACATTCATGCCGGTAGTCCAACGTGTTAACCATTAGACCACCGCTCCACCCGAATCCACCATAATCTTTGGCAACATTCACAAACTTTTTGCTAGCCATTTGATGGACTTAGAAGAACTGTCAAAACTAATCAAATGGCCTAAGGTTGCAAAAAACTCACTTTTAGTTACCTTTGGGTATTAGATGCAACTGACATGCTTTAAAAGGGAACAAACTTTGTATTCTTATAATTATCTGATTTTTTTTTTTTATTCTCATCAAATCACTCGATAGAAATAAGTCAAAAACTCAGTCTTAGTGCAATAACTTGTAATTTTATCCTTCAGGTAAGCTAACTCACAAAGTCTCATAATGAGTTGTGCCGATACAGAAAGTACACTTCATGACTCAAATAATGGAACTGAAAGTCACAGAGATAGAGATCAAAGTAGTGTGGTGAAGGAAATTATGGAACAGAGCAGCAAAAATGAGTTTGAAAGAGGGGATGAAGGGCCCATTTATGGTGATAAGGTCAGGAAGGAATCTACAGACCAACCACTGCCCACAGACATTGGGAAGAGTCAATTACAATCTGTAGAAGCCACTAAAGACCAAACACATAATGATGAGAAAAGAAATAAAGAGCAAGATAGGGAAAATGTCCAGTCATCGGGAACCAACGAGACCAAAAATGTCACTTCACTTAAGGTAAAACAAAGCAATTGAAATTTGAAAGGGGTATATACAATGCGCTTTTGGATATGGGCAAGGTATTGAACATGTGTAACTATAAGAAAAAAAAGAAAAATGAGTTAATTCTGGTAGCGTGCTTGGTACCATACAGAGCTAGTAATTCAGGGGTTGTGAAGACAAATCTCAGCTTGGCATAAGTCCTTTTCAGGATAGATAGATGACAGTCATTTTGATGATAGTCATTTTGACGGGACTGGCTTCTCTATCAACAGCGTTTCCAGTTTCTATGTGGTAAAGTGCAGGGCTTTAGTTAGACCCGTAAACCAGGGTTTTGATTCCCAAAAATCTTCAAATACCCCTTTTTGATGCACAGAAAATTCTGATCAAGGGGTCATTTTGACCCCAGAAAATTTTCAGAGATGCATAAAAAAATATATATGACAACAATTATATCAAAAGATAATCATTTTAAAGGCGTGAAAATCACCACAATGGTGTTAAACATCAATTAAACTGCTGCAGTGCATATAATCGGCGAAGTGTGACTGGAAAATGTTAATTTACTTGTTACGTATGATACGTGTAGATTGACAACTGGCTTTAACCTTGCTAAAACTGATAGACAGGGCAATAAATTCAATATTGATGTATCCTTTTGAAGTTAAGCATTGATGTATGGATATTGTAAAACATTTTCACTTGCCGATGTCCACCATTTTGCGCATTATTTGTACCCAATAATGATCATACTTTTAATTTTATTAAAACAGCAAGTTAGTGAAAGTAACCTATGAAACATATATCTGCATCCCATTTCATACAAAAATATACCATAAACTGTCCTTATGAATAAGAATAAATTAAATTATTCCGGCCCAAGAAAATGATAGTACTTTACATATCTCTGGATGGTACTAGAAATTGGATAAACAAATTTTATAGATCTTTATTTCAGCAAAGTTTTAAAAAGGAATTCTAATTGAAATTTATTAACCAGAATTTTCTTATTGATTGCTTAGGTTGACAAGGTTTTAACATTAGCCTCCATGAACATTTGTGTGTGGGGGGACGAAGTTAGGGGGGGAGGTCCTCTTTGAAATGTAAAATTTTACAAATCAATTGTTAATTTCACATCTTTATTGCAATATTAATGGTCAATCCAGCAATACATTGTTGACTGAAGACTCTTAGATATCCATGTTGACTCTTGAATTTTTTTGGTTTGACCCGTGAAAAATTAGATTTGACCCGTAAAATTTTAGGGTCAAGGGGTTAATGACTCATGATTTTCAGAGGCTAGCTAAAGCCCTGAAAGTGGCCTAGAGTGTTATGCATTGTACTGGTGTCGAACACTTGCTGCCTTAGTATGATGGAAATAATGTTGAAAATGGTGTCAAAACATCATACAAACCAATCAAGAGAGGTGACACAGTTCAACTTGTGGTTTTTGAAGTGTTTTGCCTAAGGGGAAGATTTTGGGACACTGTCCCATTAAATTAAGAAAAAGTCCCTTCAAAATGCTCACAGGTGAGACATTGTCCCTATTTGAATTATTTGATAATTAGTCCTCATTGAATTTGTCACACTTATTTTGAAAGTGTCCCCTATTTCCTCATGTTTTTGGGACAGCTGTCCCCTCTCTGAATAATCCCCAGAACACTGCTTTGTAATGGTCATTATATGAAGTCTTGGCACAATCATGGAGGTCGTCTGTGGCTCAGTGTTTAAGGTTTTGGATTTGTAATCAGGAGATCCTGAGATTGATTCCGACCAAAGACGTAGGTCAAGTGGGAGTTGCCTTTGGAAAGCACTGCAGAGCTCCAATATAGTATTGGTACAATCCTAGAAAGACTATGAAGAGCAAGTTGTTTCCATGACATACCTGAAGTGTTGTTTAAAGCAGCCCAAAGCACCATGTACACAAAGCAGCATATGTACTCTCGTATTAAAAATGTATAAGCACAGTAGCCAATCAGTTGATCACGTGAAATTGTACAGAACAGGCCTAAGCTGGATTTTTGTAACTTTAATGGTTATTTACTTAAAGAATGTTTTGTTTCTTATTCTAGACAACAGAAAGGAGTACTTCAGTGAGCAGCAAAGAGCAAGATACTGCTACATACAATAGAAGTGAGCCAGTAGGTCATAGTGTAGCTGAAGACAGATGTGAACCATCAAGGAGTGATTTCAGTAAAGCAGTCGAACAACCCACCATTTTACAGGACAAGGTTGACAAAGGTTCTGATTTAATAGGAGAGCCATCAATGAAAAAATCACATTCACAAAATTATGATGCCGAGAATGGCATTCAAAATGCATGTGAAAAGAAAGAGGTTAATGTAGCTGACATGGCTGAAAAAGAGGAAAATTTTGAGGGTAACAGTAAAAGTGACAAACATGAAAATTTGAATGGTACTAATGATATTTCAGATACTGATAAAGTAAGAGGTACCTTAAGTTTGTTAAAGGATTTAATTGATGATGTGACTTCTAAAACACAGCAAAGTACACCAGAGAGCAAAAACCAATCTCTTGAACAGGAAATAGGTGAAAACTTTGATGCATCTCATACACCAACAGAATCAGTGGATGAAGACCAAGGGGTAACAAATGTTAGTGAGCAATGTGAGTCTCAATGTGATAATGTTCAATCAAATCCTAAGGTCATTCATGGAGAGGTAACTAAAAAAATCAATGAATTGACTAGAGAGAAAGAAAATTCCCCTAGGAATGTTTTTGATGCTTTTCATATCCACCAATCACCTCATGATAAATCTAGTGATGAAAGCTCGCCTATACAATTAAGTGGTAAAGAAACTGATAATGTTTGTTGTATTGATATAGCGACTCAAAAAACAAAAGAAGTTGAAACATATACTTGTGTAACATTAGATACTAATGATGCTGTTAAAGCTTCCAATCCTGAACCAGAGTCTCATGATACAATGGGTATGGAAATGCATGTATTGGAAAAAGATATGGAATGTCAGAAAGCTGAAGGTAAAGATCTGGATGCAGAAACTGAAAGGGAAGTAGACGAAATTGATGTTACTGATAGAAGTAATACAGTAGAAAGAAGTTGTGCAAAGAATAACAAAGAAATAAAACATTTGAGTGTAGCGCAGGAAAGAGATAGCTTACAGGAATCAGACATCTTAAAGAAAGCTAAAGAAAAGTATAATTTGAAAGAACTGCGGGTATCTCTGAACACTGATGAAGTAAAGGATTGTGGAGAAGTCTCTTCACTTTCAGTACAGTGCGAGAAGAGTTCAAGTTTTAAAGTGCCAAAATCGAAACAGACGAATGAAAATTGTACTAGAGAAAAGGCTAAAAAGGATGGGAAAGATAAATGTTCTTCTGAAGAGAAGGTTCAAGTGAGAAATGACTGTATTGAACTAGAAATAAATCAGAGTAAGTCAGTAGATCATGTGCAAGATAGTGATAGTGCTAAACCATTGAAAAAGAGAGGAAGACGGGGCTGTGAAGATACAAAAGGTAGTGATAAAACTCAAAACGGTCAAGTGGGTGATCTGTTAGAAGTGCATGATAGAAAGATACAAGAAAATGACCAGGGTGTAAAGCAGTTTAATTCAATGGCAGATGCTTGTGATAAAGAGGTAGAAAGTCCTATCTCTGGTACAGGTATAGAAAAAGAAACCTCAAAACAAGCATGGGAAGCAGATCCACCTAGAATTAGAAAGAGAAAAAACAGAAAGATTAAAACAACAAAAAGGAAAAATTGTGATAGCATCAAGTTCACTCAGTATCAGACAGAAACAGAAGGAAGTGATACTGTGAAAAATCTTAGTATTGTTGCATCAGATAGTTTGGACAGTGAAAAAACAGAAGCAAGTGCTACTGATAATTCAAAACCAATTGACATTCCAAATGTATCACAACTGAAAAAATATCCAGGACGCAGCTGCAAGTTAAGAAACCAATTACCTCTAGTTCAGTTTAGGCCAAAAAAGTCAAAAACATCAATCAAGTCAAAATCATGTGATCATAGTGATGAAAGTAAGTTAAAATCCAGCAGTGCTGACCCCCCCTTGAAGGTGAAGAAAAAACGAAAACGTAAAGTTAAACCTTGGTCGTGGGGCAATGAAAAGAAGAAATATAAACCAAAACCAAAGACTGTAAAGGAAAAAGGCATTGAAAAATATTCTGAAAACAAGGATTTAATTGCAGAGAGATACGTTGAGTCTGAAACATGTGGTAATGAAAACATTGCGGAAAATAAAGGAACTGCTGCTGCAATTCATTTTGAACATAAATCTGACTCAAACTTACCTATTTCAAACAGTATTTCTGAAGAGAAAAATGATTCTAGTGAAAGACTGTGTGAGGAAACAGAGTCAATAAACACTACCCAAACAAATTCATCCAGTATAGAGAGTGAATACAATGAAGAAGCCCAAGTATGTAGGAATTCAATAGCAAGACCCAAGAAAAAGGGTAAACGGGGAAGGAAGCCAAAGTCTATACATGTACCTGTAAATGAATCAAAATGCGTAAATGAAAGTACAGGCAGTGATCATTCACAGGAAAACAGATCCTCGGATATGCCTGGCAGCTATGGTCAGTCAAAAGAGGATTGTGATGTTCACAAGTCAAATTTTGTATCTTTCCAACATTTAGATATTGAGAATTGTTCTGAGGTGTCTGGAAGTTCTGAAAATGGTAATTGTGTTGATAAGTCTACATCTAAGCTTCTGCAATGTGTGTCAGACAACCAACAAACCCTCTCTAATACAAATACCCGTGATATTAACTTGAACAATACTGAACAAAAAGTCCAAAAGCGTAAAAGAGGTAGACCGAAAAAAGGAGAGGGTAAAGAAAAATCAAAGAAAAGAAAAACTGAACCTAAAAGTTGTAAACTGGTAGTGAATGCACAAATTGTATGTGAGGAAAGGGCAGATAATTCAGCTCCTGCTGCTAGTGAACCTAATGAGGGGCAAGCAGAGATAGATGATGCACATAATGTAGTTGAACATGTTGATAATGAAATACCTGTAGACAATTATCCACATGTGTCTCCAGATAGTGGAATACAGTCATTGGCAGGATCTCCTGCAGGAAATGAATCTCCAAACTCAGTAATTATGAATGTTGAAAACTCTAGTAACTCTGCATCTGTTCCAGACAATAAACAAGAATCTGACATCGGGTCTAATGATAAAGAATCTGAAGGTTCTTGTGATGTGTTGGGTTCCAATCTTGATTCTTTACAGGGTTCATCTGCAGAAATTATAGACAATGTAGTCCCTTTGAACTGTATCAATGAACCATCTACAAATGACTCGGCTGTGGGTACATCTACAGTTGAAAGTGACAGCGAAAAAACTATCAAAGATCAACCAGGCAAGAATAATAGTACTGATAACTCCAGAGAGGTCACCTCAAACTCTCCCAGTAAGAAGAAAAATAGAGCAAAATTCCTTCAGCTCCATAAAACTAGTACTCTTCTACAGAAAGGCAGGCTGCCAACAGAGGAAGAAAAAGAAAAAAGATTAGATGACAAGTTTGACTATCCAAAACAAACAGATGATAAACGTTCCTCCAGCCCACCAATAGATCTGTACTCACAGCACATGAAAAGTTTTCAAGTTACTCATGGTATCTGTGATGGAACAGAAAATTCATCAGAAAAAGAATTTAGTGGCAAATATGTTAAACCAGTTAAAAAAGGTTCTTCAAAAGCACTGAAAAAATCTCAATCTAAGCATAAGGTCAAAAGAAAAAACAGTATGGATAACAGTCAGTCTTCCATCTTTGACAAAATGAGTGACTGTCAAGGTAAGGTTGAATCTCTGCTGTCCAGTAAGTGTACTCATCCAGTTGTTGTTACTTCGTCCTCTTCAGTGATCTCAGATTATTCTCCTGTCTATCACAGTTCATCAGTTCTTACACCAGTCACTTCAACTGTCACAACTTTTGCCACAACAGGTACAGTTACCACTTATTCCTCAGTTGTCAAACCCATTATTTCTATATCAGAAACTATAAGTATTCCTCTTTCTTGTGCAGATGAAGTTTTGATACCCACAGACCATCAGAAAGAACAAGCAAGTGATACTGCTTCAGATTCTGTGGTAAATCATGTGGAAACTAGTGCTCAGGAAGTTTTAAATGTAAACAGTGTTCTTGAAACAGACAGTTCCATCAAAGAGATCAAAGCATCCAGTCTTTTGTCAGAGACAGAAGATGTTCCTTTGAAGAAGAAAAGAGGCCGGCCTCCCAGCAAAAAGAAAGGTGTTATCGCTGTCAAAGATAAGATATTGAATAAAGCCAAAAACAGTATCAGTTCTCCACCTCTAAAGACTCTGAATGCTGGAGTAGCAAAACGAAATAGGGGCAGGCCAAAAGGTTCTAAAAATAAGAATACGAAGTTGAAAGAAATGGTAACAAAACCTAGTCAGTTAGAAAAACCATTAGATTTAGCCAAGAGAAGGACAGGTGTAAGTACAATTAATGAAGGCAAATTGCTAGAGAAAAGTAAAAGAAATAAAGTCAATGAAAACAATTTTGTGAAAACTGTGCCTGTAACTGAAAATGATAAATCCCAAAATTTTAGCAATAATATGATGGAATGGAGGGAAAGCAGTGTTCTGGGCAAGGAAGAGAAGAAAAAGCGTGGCCCAGGTCGGCCAAGAAAATATCCATTGGTTCCAAAGACACCTGTCCAAAAACCTGATAGAGTGGAAGCTTTAAGAAAAGACACGGACAAAAAAGGCAATGATCTCAAAGGCTACAATAACAGTGTTACAGATGATATAGATACATGTGCAATGGATCAAGCTCAGGTTTCACAAACATTTACAGAAGATGAATTGGTGTTACTTGATGAATCTCTGAAACAATTGCCAAAAATAATGAAATCAAAATTGCACCCAATGCTAAAGAAGGGCAAAAGGTGTAAAAATAAAGGAACAAAAGTAAAGAAAAGTAGTGAACAAATCATTGAGACTGTTGAGAATGATATAATTGAAACAGAGGATATTGGTAATGTAACAGATCTTCAACCTGCAAGGTCTGTTAGCTCCCATGACTCGGACACTAGTGGTGCAGGAAGCAGTTTTGGCTCAAGATCATTTCAAGTTCAAATGTGGATGGAAATGAGCAAGCAGAAGAGAAAGAAAAATAAACAAAAGCTGAGATACTTTAGAAGTAAACACAAAAACATCATAGATCCTGTCTTTATTGCCAAAGTTGACTGTCTAGTAGATGACTTTCCTCAACTCTCAATTTCACCTCCCAGTGAAACTTACCTAAAAGTAAGACCAGGAGAGGTACCATTACCTAGTATTTTCAAAATTGTTCGAATTAATATCAAAAAGAAAAAGAAAGATAGGTTATTTGTGTTTGAAAAGGCTAAACCTTTAAAACCAAAGAATGAACTTGAATCAGGACCAAAAGATAAGATAAAAGTTGGTAGAAAAATTGGGGATCATTTGATGGATTTAAGTGAGATTTCTGATCCTCAACATTATAACTTGCCTCCAAAGAAAAGACACAAGCTATTTTCTGGGATTGGACCAGACAACAGTTTTCCGAGCACTGAAACCAATCCCAAACCTGAAAAGCGTAAAGCAGGAAGACCAAAAAAAGTGCGCCCTCATACTCAAGAGCAAGGTGCTTCTTTTTCTTTTGGTAAGTAAATATTTACTGTAAATGGCCAATTACGCTTTAATTAATTATTCAATAGGGGGTAACCAGCATTTTCTCCTTTTCTCACAATGTTTTCTACCCTATCAAAGAAAAATTGCACCATTTGAGCCACATTGAAATAGTCGTCTGCAATTGCTTTCAATTTAGACAAGGTTAAAATTTTGTCATCTGGTAAAGGATTAACTAGTGGATACATTTTCCTGCTCTAGCCTTTCTGTTTTCAAATTTTGTGGCAATGAAAAGAGGTTGCATGAAAATTAGTGTACTCTTACATGTGTCTCTTTGGGAAACAAATGTATGTTTTAACCCTTTCAGCGCCATAGGCAAAAACAGGGACTTTTGCGGACGGCATAGATCAAGATCAGACTGCACAGAACGTGTAGTCTGATCTTTGATCTATGCCTTCCGCTTGTTTGGTCAAGTCTATATGATAAAAATCTTCTGGAGACTCAGTAGATTCTATTTACAGCCATCAAAAGAAGCCGAGTTTGTTTATTTGGCGCTGAAAGAGTTAACAACATTGAAGGAGAAGACTTAAAGAATAGAAATGATATTAATGAGAAAATGCTTGTAACCAGCATTTCCTTCTTTCCTTCACAGTGTTTCTACCCACATGAAAATGAGCCTTATGAAGACAGAAATAATCTTTGAGCAACATTGTAATTTGGTGCCAGCAAATGCTTTCAGTTCAGTTGCATCTTACATGTATATTTTGCAGCGGTCAACAGTGATTGATACTTTGACTGAGTGCTTTTTCAGTTAAAAAAAAGAAAGAAAGAAAAATACTGCAAACCAATATCAATTATCTGCACTTAATACTGAAAAAAATAGGGGTATTTCGGTGTTTCGGTGGCATTTCGGTGATTCGTCAGACCCTTTTGCAGTTTGATAAAGTCAAGAGTTAAATTTCAACTTGCGCAGCCATAGAAAGATTTGAGAGAAAAGCTTTATGTACCAAGCAGTCTCTTTGAATATATGTTAATAGTTTTGTCTGCATTCCAAAGACCTCTTGGTAATCATACTTAACACTTTACTACTCAACAAAATTTTAGCCTTGTCCAAATTTAAAGCATTTACTGATGACAGTAAGCTCAGTGTAGCTCAAATGATAGAAATTTTCTTTGACAGGGTAGAAAACATTGTGGGAAAAAAAGAAAATGCTGGTTACCAGCATTTTCTCCTTTTCCCACAATGTTTTCAAAAGGCTTCTTCCTCAGGGTCATTAAAAGTCGGTATTGACTGGTAAAGGGTTGACCCTTTACCAGACAACACAATTATAAACTGGTCCAAAATAAAAGCATCTGCAGACAACAAATAAAGGAGACTGAAATGAAGGGCTTTGTCTTGTGAAAGGGTAGAAAATACTGTGGGAAAGGAATGAAATTTTAGTTACAAGCATTTCCCACCTACATGTATCTCACAATATTTTCAAGTCGTCTTTCCCAGGGTCATTAAAGGGATCCTTTGTTAAAGGGCTAACTTGGTACATTATGCAAGCAAACTGTTTTGTCTTTCTGCAGATCACTTCAAAAAACATTTTGGGTCTATGGAAAAATTGCTGGCAATGAATGATTTCTCCTTTTACAATGTTTTTTGCACACTCATACACTAATATACAGCGTTTGCGCCAGTTATTTCTACCTTGCGTCCTGTGGACGCAGAGGCTTGAAAATTTGCGACCTTGACCCATTATTTTGTGTCCTTGCTATGAGAAGCATTCTTGGACATACCCATCTTTAGTAATTGGTAAACTGACAATAAAAAGAAGAAAGAACAAAATGCCACTATGTTTACCAGCCTGTGTTGGAAAATCATTCCGACATTGGACATTATGCTGACATTGTTTTTCTTTTTTAAAAGGCAAAATCTTGTTGATGAGAGGAGATACAACCAAAGACAAATGCATTTGTTAAAATATTCTCTGATTTCACACATTGATTGATCGCAGAATCGCAAATTGTTTTGGTTTGAGACGCTTTCAGGCAGAGCAGATAAATGTCTAAATCACCATCCATTTCATGCCGAATGTATACCATCAGATTCAAAGCTAAAATATTCACGTGTGTGTCATTGTCGTCAAAGATTTTTGAACCCGTGCTAAAATGATACTAATAAAAACATTAATCAGGCGTTACTTAATTTGTGTCCCAGACGCAGATTTTTCGCTTATGCAAACACTGAATATACATTGTGGGAAAATGGAGCAGTTATTTGGCTTTGATTTATGGCTTCTTTCACCGTATTTTTTTTTTCTCATCTCAAACTACATCAAAGTCATATTTTCTACCGAACAGTTAATTTATTTCATTTTTTTCCAATAAAAATGAAACCTTTTACATGTACCAAATGACCTTGATGAATGCTTTTGAAAATATTGCAGAAAAAGGTCACCAGTATTTTCTCCTTTTCCCTCAGCCTGCCCGGGTAGCTCAGTGGTTAGTGTGTTGGAGTTCGATACCTGGTTGAGGCAAACTTTCTTTCCAGTGATTTTTCGCCCCTCACCTCTGATGCATGTGAGAAAAGTAGTCAGTGGTTTTGGAAAGAAAGTTGTGTCAGTACTGGTGTGAGAAAGCCAAGAAACACATAGGTGCGTCGCTGACTGCCATGATATGACCCAAGCTGTAAAAATGGCGTTAAACTCCAATCCAATACATTACAATCCTTTTCCCTCAATATTTTCAAAAGCTTTATTTCTCATGGTCCTTAAAACTCGGGATTGTGTGGTAAAGCAGAGAACTGGTAAACTAGAGTATAGACATATAATGTCTCAATTTCCAACAGTGTTTTCAAGCCTTTGATAGACAACTTACATTAGTTGGGCTATGGTTAATTTGTTGTCTACAAATGCATAGAATTTAGATGAGCCTGAAATTTTGTCATGTGGTAAAGATTTAACTTGTTACCATATTTTAGACTGGTCCAATTTGAAAGCATTTGTAGACCACAAATTTAATGTGGCTCAGATGATGGGAGGGGATGGAGAAAGTGTCGGAATATCAACACTTTCTCCTTTTTCAACAATGATTGTAAAAGCCTTCATCTTTAGGGTGGGTAAAACTCCTGTTAGTTTGATAAAGGGTTACAGGATGAATCTTATACAGCAACACCCTCAGTACAATTTAGATAACACTGGAGATAGCATGGATTATCCCAATACTGCTTAGCAAAATGTTGATGTATTACCTTTGCCAGTTTGAAATAATCTGTCTTGTACAGTATTAGTCAGTATTACATCAAATATACATGTACTATTTTATCTCTTTACCACAACAAAATTTTAGACTAGTCCAAACTGAAAGTGTTTGCAGATCAAAAATAAAATGGGGTACAAGATCAAAAATAAAATGGGGTACAAATGACAGTATCTGTCTTTGAGATTGTTGAAAACATTGTGGGAAAAGAAGAAAATGCTGGTTACCAGCATTGTGGGAAAAGAAGAAAATGCTGGTTACCAGCATTTTCTTCTTTTCCCACATTGTTTTCAAAAACCTTCTTCTGCAGAGTCAGGATTGTGTGGTAAAGAGTTAATGGCCTTGCAGAGGACAGTTTGAAAACATGGTTGATTGGTTGAATGGTGTTTAACACTGCTTTCAACATTATTTCAGTCATATCATGTGGACCAAGCTCCTGTAGCTCAGTCGGTAGCGTACAGAACTTGAGAACAGGAGGTCACAGGTTCGATCCCCAGCTTGGTCCATTTCTTTCTGAGGATTGATGATGGTCATCGTGACAGGATTCATTCCTCTCTCACCGCTGACCATTGTTTCGACGATGGTTATGTGGGAAAGCAGCCAGTGGCTTGGAAAGAATATTGTGCAGAGTACTGGTAAATGAAACTCCAGGAAAGCATGGATAGGTGCACTGACCGCCATGATATAACTGAAATAATGTTGAAAACAGTGTTAAACACCATACAATCAATACGATGCGATGATATCATAGGGACAGCTCATATTCGTGTTGGTCTTGGTTTCACCAGTAGTAGGTTAGGGCTCTTAATTTTCTTGCCCAAGGACACTCCCATGAAAAACCAAGTGCTTCCAGTGAGGCTTTATTCTGGGACCTCCCGGTTACAAGTCCTACAGTTGGGATAATTGTGTAGTAGAGGGTTAAACCTGGATGCAACAGTTAGTGTTATGTGAGTTAACTTCTATGTTAATCGGTAAATTAGCATTTGACTGCATTTGCTTAACTCTTTACCACACAATCCCGACTTTTAAAGACCCTGAGAAAGAAGCCTTTTGAAAACATTGTGGGAAAAGGAGAAAATGCTGGTAACCAGCATTTTCTCCTTTTCCCACAATGTTTTCTACCCTTCCCAAAACAAATTTCAATTTTTAAGTCACATTTATTTTGTCGTCTGCAACTGCTTTCAATTTGGACCAGTCTAAAATTTTGTTGTTTGGTAAAGAGTTAACCCTTTACCAAACAAGCCCATGTTTAACGCTCTTTATGTTTCCTGATTAAAAATGTTGTTAGTAACCAGCATTTTCACCTTGTCCTACAATGTTTTCTACTCTTTGAAAGCCAACCTTGTTATTTTATTCACATTCAGATTTTTGTCTGTAAGTGCTGTCAGTTTGGATGAGTTAAAAATGTTGATGCTTAATAGTTGAAATTGCTTTCATTTTTGCATCTTGTTGTATAGAACATCAACACAACAGTTACTGCTTTCATTATGGACAAGTGAAATAGGTTTGCACTGGTAAAGATTAAATCTTCATTGTGAAAATATATTTGCCACTCCTAGAAGACTAAAATTCCTTTCACTGCACATAAAAATGCATATAATTCCTTCATCATGTTATTTCCTGTTTTCAAGTGGCTCAAGTTTTGAAATGGCTGTCAAAAATAGCTTCCAAATGAAAGGGCAGTGACTTTAAACAGTCAGACTGTCAGAAAGAATTTACTTTTTTCTCCGTCAGTGAATATTTGCCTGAAATCTAACATAATTGTGTAAAGCTCCTGACTAGGAATATTCCCTTTTACACAATAATTTCATGAGGTCGGCTTTAACTCATTACCACGCAATCCAGAGTTAACAGCCCGGAGGAAAGCTCCTTTTAAAAACAGGCATTTTGGTATCCAGCATTTTCTCTTTTTCCAATAAGATTTTCTACACATCAAAGACAATCATCATTTCAGCTACATTTGATGTGTCGTCTGCAAATGATTTCGATTTGGGCAAGTCTGAAATATGGCCTTTTTTTATAGATTTAATTGGTAATTCAGTCCATGTGCATACGACAAATTAAATCTGCTGTTAATAATTAGGTTTGCCATTATTTTGAGAAAAGGAAAATATGCTGATTACCAGCATTTTCGCCTTTTCCCACAATAATTTCTCAAACATTTATCCTCAGGGTGGTAAACCCTTTACCACACAATCCCGACTTCTAACAACTCTGCAAAAGAAGCCTTTTGAAAACATTGTTGGAAAAGGAGAAAATGCTGGTAACCAGCATTTTCTCATTTTCCCACAATGTTTTCTTTCCCTCCCAAAACAAATTTCCATTTTTTAGTCACATTTATTTAGTCGTCTGCAAATGCTTTCACTTTGGACCAGTCTTTAATTTTGTCGTTTGGTAAAGAGTTAAAGCACAGGATTATTTTAACTCCTTACCAAACAATCCTGGGTTTTAACGACCCTGAGAAAGAAGCCTTTTGAAAACATTGAAGGAAAAGGAGAAAATGCTGGTAACCAGCATTTTCTCCTTTTCCCACAATATTTTTTACCCTTCCAAAAATGAATTTCAATTTTTAGTCACATATATATTGTCGTCTGCAAACGCATTCAATTTGGATGAGTCTAAAATTTTGTCGTTTGGTAAAGGGTTAAATGGAAGAAATAAATTGATCCCAAGTCTTGTTATACAGTTGACAATCAAAGTTTTAGGGGCCCTTCATTGCTTAGTTGTTAGACTCCCCACTGGCTATGCTGGTCACATGGGAATGTCCTTGGGCAATGCACTGCAGAGCCACAACCTTGTATGTGTACTGGTGAAGTCCAGGAAAGATCCCATTGAGTGAGCTATCGCTTTGATAATATGAAAGCAAACCAAAACAGCATAAAATGGTATGCAATCAATTAGCAGTCTAGGATTTCTCGTTTTTTTGTATCCCAAACATCAAAAATATTATCACAGCGAGGAAAAAAAATTGACAATTTGCCTAATGGGAAAATATGAACTCTTACCTGTACACTGATGGCAACAGGTTTGTTTTTGAGATCAGACAGAACTTGCGATCTAATATCATTAATCTGTGCTGTCTGATAGTTTGAGAGATATTCTTGTCAAAATGACCTCGAAATTGCCATAGATTTTTATTTGCATTCTGAAAAGAAACGAGTAGCACTCAAGGATAAAAGGGCTTTGACCTTTTACCAGAAGACAATATTTTAACCTTGCCCAAATTGAAAGCATTTGGAAATAAGTTTCATTGTGGCTCAAATAGTGCAATTTTTCTTGATAGGGTAGAAATCTTTGTGTGAAAAGGAGAAAACGCTGGTTACCAGTATTTTCTCCTTTTTCAAGAATATTTTAAAAGGCGTCTTTCCCAGGGTTTGTTAAAGGTGGCATTGTGCATTAAAGGGTTAACTCTTTACCAGATGACAATATTTTAGAATGGTCCAAATTCAAAGCATTTGCAGAGGACACATTAAGTGTGGTTCCATTAAGTGTGGTTCCAATGATTGGGTTAGTTTCTGAAAGGTAAGAAAATATTGTGGGAAAAGGAGAAAATGCTGGTTACCAGCATTTTCTCCTTTTCCCATATTTTCAAAAGTCTTAATTTCCCAGGGGCATTAAAAATTGGTATTGTATGGTAATGGGTTAATACATCTTCAGAATGCATTACAGTATATACTAAGCAGGGAATACATCATACCAATCAAGTTGTTGTATAATACCAGTATAGACCCATTTTGTTTAACTCTTTACCAGACAATCCCGCCTTTTAACGACCCTGAAGAAGAAGCCTTTTGAAACCAATATGGGAAAAGGAGAAAATGCTGGTAACCAGCCAAAAGGTCTTATGACTTGCAGAAAATTTAGTAATATTGAATCGTATTTAAATTGTTGTCTGCAAATGCGTTCCGTTTAATTTAAAAATTTGTCTGTTTTCATGATTTTGCAATTTTCAGATGACAATATTTTAGACTCATTGAAATTCAAAGCAATTGCAGATGACAAAAAAAAATGTGGCTCATATGATAGAATTTGTTATTAAAAGAGTAGAAAACATTGTGGGAAAAGAGGAAAATGCTGGTTTGCCAGCATTTTCATCTTTTCCCACAATGTTTTCAAAAGCATTTTTCCTCAGGGTCGTTAAAGCTTGGGATTGTGTGGTAAAGCGTTAACTCTTTACCAAACAGCAAAATTTTAGACTAGTCCAAATTGAAAGCTTTTGCAGATGACAAAGTATATGTGACTGAAAAATTTAATTTTTTTTTTTTTTTTTTGAAAGGGTAGAAAACATTGAGGGAAAAGGAGAAAATGCTGGTTACCTTTTCCACAGTGTCTTCAAAAGGCCTCTTTCTTAGGGTTGTTAGAAGTTGGGATTATGTGGGAAAGGGTTAAAAATGGTTGTAAAAGTACAGGTAAATGGAACTGCTCTGTAAACCAGTGCTTTACAATTGTTGGCAGAAGTTAGCTGGTTTATTGACTTTTGCAGTCACATCCTGGCAAATGTTCAGCAAATTCAATAACAGTCCTTGTGATTCAACAAGTTTAGAAAATAACACTTCAAATGATCACAGTTTGTTTCCCCTGTATTTATATTGAGTGGAATTAACAGAATGCTCTAGGGTGCTGTTTAAAACTCTTTACATGCTTTTGGGAATGCTTCATGATTTTGCAGATGTTGAAGATCAAGATTGGGTTGCATAAATTTTCTGTCTCATTTTGATCTACATGATGTGATAATAGTTGGGCAAAACAGTTTTAAGAACATTCAGTTTCTCATCAAATACTTGGTATAGTGTATGCCGGTTTTTTATTTTGGGATTTTCCTTTTCAATGGAATCAGTCTTCTGTTTATCTAACAGCAATCCATTCAGAGTTAGGACTATTGATTGATCAGCTGTTCCCCGTATATGGAATATAATGTGGGCGGATGATATAAGAACATAGATGTAGTTTTCATAACAGCATACTGTTTACAAAGCCAAATTGTGTAGCTCATTTGGTAACATTGAACCCTAGAGGTCAGAGTTTTGATTCCCCATAGCTCTCTGCCAAATTCTCTTCCTCGGGTAGTATTCTGCTAAGGTTTTGAGCCAAAGGGCCACTAGCCCACTGGAGCTTAAAAAGTGGGGCCATCACAATGCTACATGGGGCCAAGTCAGTCAATCCGAGATCCATATATTTTGAAAATGTTTTTATACTGAGAAGTTTTTGCTTGGGGGGGGGGGGGGGGGGGGCCAAACTTATCTGTTGAGGTTTCTGGGTCTGCATGATCTGTGTCTGTATTCTGCCAATCAGTAAGGCTCCATTTGGATAACTGTGTTGGCCTTTTTTGACTCGGAATGGCCAAAATAACTGAGGATGGATCTATTTTTTTTTTGTGTGTGTGTGTGTGTGTGTCAGCTTTTTTTCAGCTGCTGCGATCAATTGATGCAGAAAGCACTCGAAAAGCATCCTGCATACTTGCGACAAACATATCTATTCGTCAAAATTAGGGAAATCCCTGGTTATAGAAGGAGTTTATCCAATGAAAATCGCCAATACGAGCAATGAAATGTTTCCAAGCGTCTTTCTTTATTCCAACAAAAACAAAATTAAAGTGAAAACCACTCCTTACCAGTTGATTCACCCCTATATTATTCGTACCTGTGGTCACCATGGCGTATTTTTGACGCGCAGGCCCATAAGATATACTTTTTAATAATTTTTCAGTGCCAATCCAGCAATGGCGCATCCTCGGCAGAACTCTGCTGGGGTAGATGATAATCATTTTGACAGTGCTCATTCCTCTCACTACTGAGCATTGTTTCAACAATATTTAAGTGGGAAAGCAATCAGTGACTTTGAAACTATATTGTGCTGAGTACTGGTGAAAGAATCTCCAGGACAGGTGTGCTGGCCTTAGCTCTTTAATTTGAATATTATGGAAAATAGCATTAAACTCCAAACAAAGAAGCAAAAAGAGAGATGTCTAAAAACTGTGTTGAAGGATCTTTTGTTTGTATTAGAGAAGTGGTAGATACTGAGTTATCAGAAAGGGGATTTTTCATGAAACATTTCTATTAATTTCTAAAAACCATCATTTCCTTGCTTTACTTCATAGAAAATGTAAACCTCCGAGTGCATAGAGCTGTTTTCAGCATTATTTCAGTTATACTGCAGTGGCCAGTGCACCTACTCATACTTGATAGGAGTTTCTTTTACAAGTGCTTTGCACAGCATTCTTTGATCTTTCTAAGATACAAGTACTGGCTGCTGTCCCGCTTAAACACGAATGCTGATGCAATAGCTGTCATCAGTCATTGGAACGGATATGGCTGCGCCTGAACTCAAACCAGCAATCCCTTGGTGTCAAGCCGAGTATATTATTGACTTAGCTGCTGGGCTTGGGGCTGAATAAATGTTAGTAAAATAAATGTACAAGACCTGGTATTGCTGTTTCAAGGCTCTTTTGATGAGACTTACAAAAAATATTGCAACTAGTGATTGAAGATGAAATGAAGATAACTGAACATTGCTAATCCAAGATACAATAATTGCAGATCAAGCTGTAATATTATAACTGACAAAACAGATCCTTTCCTTTTGTTTAACCCTTTACCAGACAACAAAATTTTACCCTTGTTCAAATTAAAAGCATTTGCAGACGACAATTTCAGTGTGGCTGAAATGGTGCAATTTTTCTTTGATATAGTAGAAAACATTGTGAGAAAAGGAGAAAATGCTGGTGACCAGCATTTGCTCCTTTTCCCACAATGTTTTCAAAGGCTTTTTTCTCAGGGACGTTAAAAGGCGGCATTGAGCGGTAAAGGGTTAAAAATGTCTAAGGGTAGATTTATTTCAGCTTTATGTATAGGTCTTATGATATGAACTCTTCCACTACCAAGCAACAAAATCAAACTTTTTTAACAGCTACAAATAAAGTTCACCTAGAAGATAAAAGATTCCTTTTATTCATAATCCATAAAAGAGAAGCAGACAGTGTAGATTAAAGATCAGACTGCACATTCTGTGCTGTCTGACCTTGGTTTACACTGCCCACAAAAGCTTGGTGTGTCCTCTTTTGAAAGAGTTACAGTAATTCTCATGGTCTAGTCCCTGCAAAAAACCCAAAATAAAATTGCATTATTCTTAACCCCTAGGCTGCTAAGTGTGACCCACTGGCCTTTTTGCGGCCAATGTAGATCAGGATAGGACTGCACAGAACTTGCAGTCAGATCTTAAATCTACACTGTCCAATAAGGAGATCTTTCCCCCTCAAAATACCTTTGAAATAGCAAAATTTGGTTTTTTACTATCGGCTTGAAAATTTCATTTCACTTATTCAGCAGGATAAGGGTTATCATTCCTGGAATTCTTGAGGATGGAAAGTCTGGTTGAAATTATTATTTCAATGTTGTTTCCAGAATCATAGTGCTATTATTACTACTCTTTCTGCCATGAACTTAAGTTGCCAAGAACTGAATCAGTAGTTTTATTGTGGTTAAAAAAAAAGGGCTATTTCTTAAAGATACATCTGTACTTATTTTCAGTCATATTTTAAACCCATTTGATCTTTATCTAATCAAATTATTATAAGCATTCTTGTGTCTTCATGCCAAATGTTGCTCCCGGCAGACAAGTCATCTCTCTACATGTACCTTAAGTGTTTACCCTTACTGTTCTGAACCTTTTGCAGGAACTTAGGAGGACTGTGTTCTGTACAGTCTGATCTTGGTCTATCCCAGACCATTCCAGTTTCAAATCCTACACGGTTGGGCCACACAGGAACTCATTTTTAGCTCCACTGGCCAAAGGCCAGCGGGCTTATGTCATGGCCCGGTGTCTGTCATGCGTCCGTTCGTGCGTCCGTCCGTCCGTCCGTGTGTTAACTTTTATTTCAAACATCTTCTTCTCTGAAACTACCCATCCAATTTTCATGAAACTTCACAGAAATGATCCTGCCATGGTCCTTTTCAGAATTTCTTGAAAGAATTTGATACCTTTAAAAACTTTGGTTGCCATGGTAACAAAACTGAAAAATATTGGAAATCTTTAAAAATCTTTTTGTCTGAAACCATAAGGCAAAGGGCTACCAAATTTGGCATGTAGCTTTATGTAGTAGACCTCTATCATGTTTCTTCAAATTATAGCCCTGGGGTCAAAATTGGCTCTGCCCCAGGGGTCACAAGTTTTACATAGGCTTATATAGAGAAAACTTTAAAAATCTTCCTGAACCTAGCCATAAGGCCTAGAGCTACCAAATTTTGCATTTAGCTTGATCTAGTGGGGGTCTACCAAAAGTGCCCAAATTACAGTCCTGGGGTCAATTTGGCCTCATGCTGGGGGAGGGGGGGAGCAGGTTCACAAGATTTACATGGGCTTATATAGGGAAAACTTTTAAATCTTGGTGTACATAGCCATAAGGCTTAGGGCTACCAAATTTTGCATAATTATAGCATTATCTAGTGGACAACTACAAAGAGGGTCCAAGTTACAGCCCTAGGATGAAGTTTGGCCCTGCACCAGGGGTCACAAGTTTTACATGGGTTTATGGAGGGAAAACTTCAGAAACCATTATGTTACTAGCCATAAGGCCAAGAACTCCCAAATTTGGCATGTTATTCTTCTTATACACATATTCCCCATTTAGTCCGACTGTAGCCCTGGGGTCAAAGTTTTATAAGGGCTTATATAGTGAAGACTTCTCTTTATGGTTTATATTTATAAGCCAGTGGAGCGTTACAGGGCCATCATGGCCCTCTTGTTACCTGTACCCAAGCAACTGGAGAAGAACATTCTTCATGTATGAAATGAAGAGGTCCTGCGTCGCTCAATGATAAAATGTAGGATGCGTACCCTGTAGGCCCCGGGTTGGAGCCTCACTGGACGCACATGTTTTTCGTTGGAGTGTCCTTGGGCAAGACACTTCAGAGCCCTAGCCTAGCACTGGTGAAATCCAGGACATACATGAGTATGTGAGCTGTTCTGGTGATATGACTGAAATAATGTATAAAGTGGTGGTAAACACAGCTCATTCAATCAATTAATGTATGAAATAGACTTTTTGTCAAAAAGGAATGAAAAAGATCTCATGTACAAGTCCACAAAGTGGCCAGTAAAATCTAGTAATCTGGCTATAGTGGAATACACAGCAGTGGATGGTTTTAGTGGAAACAAGATACACCTTCAGCTTACTGATGTATCTGCTTATCCTCAGAGCTTTAGAGAGAGGGAGTGATTTTGATTTCAAAGTTGAAAATATTAATCTCTCTCTACTAAACCCTATTTTATGGGTACTCAGTAGGATCATGTCATCGAGACAATTCTAATGAGTACCCTTAACATAGGGTTTGGAAGAAAAATAATGGATTTAGAATACTTTAACTCCCTTTTATCTGGAGGCCTGTATCCTTAGGCTCAAGATAGGATTGGAAAAGGTTAAAATGCTGGTGACCAGTGTTTTCTCCTTGTACACAGTGAAAGATCCTGAATTTTTTTTTGTCTCATAAACATTTAACTCTTCACCAAACAACAAAATTTCAGACTTGTCCAAGTTGTAAGCATTTTCAGATGACAAATTTAATGAGACTCAAAAGTCGAAATTTGTATGTGCTCAGATAGAAATCATTGTTGGGAGGACAAAATGCTGATCAGCATTTTCTCCTTTTTTCAATGTGCTTTCAAGTCTTCTCCTTTAAGGACATTAAAAATTGGCATTTGTTTGGAAAAGAGTAAACCAAAAAAGCCCATTATGATGAAATATTGTGTATTCTATGAATATCTGATATTAGAGCAAGCTGTGTGGGTGACTCTATGAATCAATTACCTGACAGTTAATCCTTTATAAAACAATCGGTGTTTTCATGGCCTTCAAGAAAAAGGCTGTGACTAGTCACCAGCATTTTCTCCTTTTCCCACATTGTTTTCAAAAGCCTTTTCATGGTTGTTAAAACTTCTAATTATATGGTAAAGGATAAGGTGAGACTAGAGAACATGAAGACAGATCTTAACTCATTACCAAACGACAAAAATGTAGACTGGTCCAAATTGAAAGCATTTGCAGATGACAATTTCATTGTGAATCAAATGATGTAAATTGTCTTTGATAGGGTAGAAAACATTGTAGGAAAAGGTGAAAATGCTGGTTACCAGCATTTTCTCCTTTTCCCGCTATGTTTTCAAAAGGCCTCTTTCTCAGGGTCATTAAAACTCGGGATTGTGTGGTAAAGGGTTAAATCAAAACTGTCAGCTATTTGGTGTAAATTCCGGCAGAAAACATCCTCGAATTTACTGAGTTAATCTTCATTAACCCTTTAGCACGCACTCCCGTGTTTTCAGGACCCTGAGAAAGAAAACTTTTAATAACATTGTGGGAAAAAGAAAAAATGCTGTTAACCAGCATTTTCTCCTTTTCCCACTATGTTTTCTACGTAATAAAAGGCAAGTTCCATCATTTGAGCCAACTTTAGCTTGTCATCTGTTAATGCTTTGAATTATAACTTTTAATAAGTCTAAAGTTTGTTGTGTGGTAAAGAGTCAAGTTTTCTCTTTATTTATCCGCAGGTGAAATTCACAAGACAAAACAAGGATTTGAGATGGGAAGGGATGCTACTGAAACCCTCGCAAGTTTTGCATCGGTGGCTGCCCTTTCCTGGCAGTCCCCAAACTCTTCATTTAGTCCCGAGAAAAGTTCATCCTCATTTAGCCAGATCTCGCCAAAGAGTAAGGAGCTTCGAAGTCAACATATCAAGTCTCCAAATAAGCCTGATACTGGTGGCAGTCAAAAAAGTGTATCACATGGTGTACAAGCCAGTGATTCAAGCTATGCAAATCAAAGTTCTAAGAACTCGTCATGTAATAACTGTATGGAATTTAAAGAGTCTAGCAAAGATCCTCCTTCCATGGACACAACTGTGAATAGCCAGAAAAAAGTGAACAATCAACATTGGAACAGAAAAGTGAAAAGGTTAAAAAGGAAGTATAGAAGATCAAGTAAATTTACCAGGATCAAACGAAAAGTTTCAAGACCAGTTGTTATTGCAGATACAGAAGATTCTCTTGACCTTGATAGTTCTGTCAGATCTGTTTGTTCAGAGTCAGAACCTCTACCAACTTTTCATTTAGATAAACGGAAACATGGAAGTGACTCTGATGATGATGTGCTGGTACCAAAACGTCCAAAACTTTTCAAAAGGTAGGTTTTAAAACAGTAACAAATATTCTAATTAAGAGTAAATCTTTATATCACAAAGATCCATTATAAACAACCAAGGTTGATCACTTTGAAAGCATAACAACAGATGGGGAAATGGAGAAGCAATTGCCCATTTCTTACCATGATTTTCAAAATGTTTGTACCCCCCAACTACGAAGTAGAGGGGCGTATACTGGTTTCACCATGTCTATCCATCCATCTGTCTGTCCGTCCATCAATCTGCTGTCTGTTGACTTTTTCGTTTCCGTGCTCTAACACAAAAGCAGTTTGACCTATGACCCTGAAACTTTATGTAAGTGTTGCTTATGACCAAAGGAATTGCCCCATTGATTTTGGGTCACATGGGTCAAAGGTCAAGGTCACAGATTAACTTTGTTAGAAAATTGTCTCTGTGCTCTAAATAGCTGTTTGACCTAGGACCCTGAAACTTTATACAAGTGTTGCTCATGACCCAAAGAAGAACCCTATTGATTTTGGGGCACATGGGTCAAAAGTCAAGGTCACTGGTGGTCTTTGTTTTAAAAATCATTTCGATTCTCTGATTGTGCTGCTTCTGTGACAAGGTGCTGGAGGGGGATATTTGGCTGCTTTGCCACAGTTCTAGTTTTAGACTGATCTATTACTTATCTCTGCAATCGCTGTCTTCTCCATAAACTAAAAGGAATTGAATGATAGAATAATAGTCCTTGTGCCACAGAACAAAATGTGAAAACAAAGAGTACTAGTTTGTACATATAGATGTTTTGCAAAGAGAGTCTTTCTCAGGAAATATTTAAACCGTTCTAACTCTGAGAATACTTAGAATTAACCCTTTCCAAACAATCCAGAGTTTTAACAATATTAATAATCCCGAGTGTTAGCGACCTTGAGGCTTCTGGAAACAGTGTGTGAAGCAAATCTTGTCATTTAGCAACCGTTAAGTAGTCATCTGTAAATTCTATCAATGTCTGTAAGTTTGTCATCTGAAACAGAGTGATGGTGTCCTTTGGAATAAAACTATATTTGATGTGACATCAGATCTTGGTACCACAGCATTATCTATTCTTGTGGGGAAAAAAAACATGAAAATTACAGTGATTGGGCTTGCCTTTGAAATGAAGAAGTGAGATTGCCGTTTTGGAGCAATCTATGTGTTAACCCTTTACCACACAACCCTGAGTTTTAACGACTCTGAGAAAAGGGCCTTTTGAAAATATTGTGGGAACAGGAGAAAATACTGGTATCCAGCATTTTCTCCTTTTGCCACAATGTCTTCTACCCTATCAGAGAAGAATCATATCATTTGAGCCACAATGAAATTGTCGCCTGCAAATGCCTTCAATTTGTACAGATCTAAAATTTTGTTGTGTGGTAAAGTGTTAATTGTTTACCAAATGATAAAATGTAGGACTTTTCAAAACGGAAACCATTTGCAGACAACAAATGTGCTTAAAATGAAGGGATTTGCTATTGAAAGAATAGAAAAGATTATTGGCAGAAAATGCTAACCAGCTATATTTTGAAAAGTCCTCTTTCTCGGGATGTTTAACGTTGAGATTGTTTGTTAAAGTGTTAAAAAGATAAATATCCATAAATATGTGAACTGCAAAATCACTCCATTGTCAGTTTGTAGAATTATGGTAGGAATATTATTTCATGTTTGTGTATCTTTACATACAGAAGAACTTCCGATGCCAGTCAGGAAAGTGACTCAGCTGCTGTACGTAAGCAGGCAGGGCCAGTCAACCAGAAGAAAAAATACCAGAAAGCTGGGCTGTACTCAGACTCGTACAAGGATGATGAGTAAGTTGTGAATTTACATGGTCATTGCCCTCTGTTTTTTTCATTCCTTTGTAATAGCTTAGTCTCAGTAGATTGTAAAGGCAAACAGATCTTGAATTACAATAACCTTAGGCGCAAACTCAGGTTGAATGTTTGAACCCTTTGCTAAACAGTTCCAACTTTTAACGACCCTGAGGAAGAAGCCTTTTGAAAACGTTGTGGGAAAAGGAGACAATGCTGGTAACCAGCATTTTCTCCTTTTCCCACAGTGTTTTCTATCTTACCAGAGACAAAGCCCTCCATATGAACATTAAAGTTTGTTGTCTGCAGACAATTTTAATTTGGACCAGTCTAAAAGTTAGTTGTTTGGTAAAGATTTACATCTTTGCCACTCAAAATTAATCAGGCTCATTTAGATTGGAAGCATTTACTCCTTTGCCCACAATGATTTCTGTCTTACCAAAGACAAATCCCACGCTATGAGCAATATTAAATTTGTCGTCTGCAAACAATTTTAATTTGGACCAGCCTAAAATTTTGTCGTTTGGTAAAGAGTTACAACTTTTCCACTCAACAATATTTAGGGTCATCTATTGGAAGCATTTACAGACAACACTGTAATTATGGCTAAAGTGGTTTGAATATTGTCTATGAAAGGGTAGGAACATTTTTGGGTAAGGAGAACAGGCTAGTGATCACCATTTTCTCCTTTCTCTACTATGCTTTCAGAAGCCTGCTTTCCCAGGGTGAAATATGGGGATCATTTGGTATAGGATGGAAGGTTGACCCCCAAACTGATATTTTAACCCTTTACCCCATGACAAAATGTTGTGCTTTTCCATATTGAAAGCATTTGCAATGGAAAAATTAGACATGGCTCATATGGTGGGATTTTTCTGTAAAAGGACAGAAAACAATGTGGGAAAAGGAAAAAATGCTGAATATAGGCATATCTCCTTTTTAGCTCCACTGGCCAAAGGCCAGCGGGCTTATGTCATGGCCTGGCGTCTGTACGTCTGTCCGTCCATACATGCGTTAACTTTTATTTCAAACATCTTCTCTGAAACTACCAATCCAATTTTCATGAAACTTCACAGAAATGATCCTGCCATGGTCCTCTTCAGAATTTCTTGAAAGAATTTGATTCCTTCAAAAACTCTGGTTGCCATGGCAACAAAACTGAAAAATATTGGAAATCTCTAAAAATCTTCTTGTCTGAAACCAAAAGGCATAGGGCTACCAAATTTGGCATGTAGCTTTATGTAGTAGACCTCTATCAAGTTTCTTCAAAGTATAGCCCTGGGCTCAAAATTGGCTCTGCCCCAGGGGTCACAAGTTTTACATAGGCTTATATAGAGGAAACTTTAAAAATCTTCCTGTACATAGCCATAAGGCCTAGAGCTACCAAAGTTTGCATGTAGCTATATCTAGTCGGCCTCTACCAAGCGGGCCAAAACTTTAGCCCTGGGGTCAAAATTGGCCCCGCCGCAGGGGTCGCAAGTTTTACATGGGCTTACATAGTGACAACTTAAGAAATCTTCCTGTTTTGATTTTTTTTTTTTAAATTAGCCATGCATCAGGGTAGTGGGAAAAGGAGAAAATGCTGGTTACCAGCATTTTCTCCTTTTCCCACAAGGTTTTCAAAAGTTCATGTAAGATCAAACCACATTTTAATAGCGTCTCATCTTGACTAAGCAACAAAACGCAAACTTTGATTACATGATTACATGTCTGATTGGATCTTGTCCAGGTTGAATATTTTATAACATTAAAAAATTTGGTTAGTTGTTTGACTGTATCTTGAAAGTAAGTAATATAAACGAGGCCGAAGATTATTTAGTAGTATCTAAAGACAGTGTAGATCAAGATCATGCTAATCAGAGCATGCAGTCTGATCTTGAATGTACATTGTCAATAAGTTGTGATACTCCAACAAAACATCTTTGCAATTTTTATGTCTGTTTTACCATCTTTAGTCGTCTAATTCATGCACAGATTCAGATCAGACTGAACAGAAAATGCAGTCTGATCCACCATGTCAAAATGTTTTTGAAATATTTGTATTTGGATAAAAATATCTTGCAATAAAAGGTATATATGTTACCCTCGTAAAGTGCATATTTCAAGTATAGATCAGATCGGACTTACAAGAACATGAGATCTGATCTTTGATCAACCCTGTCAGAATATTTTGGGAGATATTCAGATAAAAAAATCTTTGCTGCAATAATCCTTTATCCCACTAAAATTACTTATTTCACGTATTCAAAACTTTACCAGATAACAAAATTTTACACCTGTCCAAATTGGAAGCATACCCAGACCACAAATGCTGCTTAGATATTGAGACTTTCCTTTTAACTCTTTACCAAACAACAAAGTTACAGTGTTGTCTAAACTGAAAGCATTTACAAACAAGTCAAAAGAAGAAAATACTTGTTACCATGATTTCCCCCTTTTGCAACAATGTTTTCAAAAGGTATTCAGGGTTCCCATTCACGCACATGTGCGTGATTCACGCACTGAATTGAATAATCACGCACAAAAATATGAAGTGAAACGTGCATGCACGCACAGGTTTCAGGGCTCCCATTGTCGATCACCAGTGGCGCCAGTTGGGACAAGTTATCAAGTGTGAAAGTCGATGTTTATCACCGCTAATCAAACTTGGTATCAATCCACTTTTCTAGTGTAAAATTAAAGATTTTGAAGTTATATGCTATTCTTATTGACAGATCTGTGTCAAATCATGCGGAAATACTACTCCAAAACTTAACAGGCATGAAAAAAAGATCGCTGCAAGAAACACGAAAACCCATGACACAACAAAAATTGGTTTGACATCGTCCGATCGTAGGCATTTCAAACTGTCTATTCAGCTTTATCAATGACTTTGAACAGTAAATTTACATAAATATTTTTATAAAACAATAAGTGAAAGCTAATTAGTATCTGAAATTGACAGTGAAATGGAAAATTCTACTGGCCGTCAGGCTGTAAATTGTCCCTCTGAAACTGGTCCCATGGAAAAGGAAATTATAACAACTATCTTCTTTTTTTAAATTACCCATATTGTTTTCAAGAGCAGCCGACTGCAGAGTTAGACTCATCAAAACAAATTTTCGATGCAACAGATCCTTACTGTCCTCCATAGATGCTCTATAATTGTCAATATTAAGTGCACTCCTAGAATTTCTCTTGCACTCCCAAACTTGTATTCCAGGGAGCGTATGCACTCCCAAAAGGAGATGTGAGTGGGAACAATGGGTATTTTCCTTAAGGATTGTTTTGTAAAGGGTCAACAGCCTAGTGCTCAAATTGGATACTCAACAAAACAAGAAGATTATTGTTTTGTTTTTTTTTTCCTCTCTATTGTACTCCATTGTTTGTAGATAAATTGAACTGTCACTTTTTGCAGCAACATAATGTATGGTCCAATTAGTCTGGGTTTTTGGTGTACAAGTTTAACTCTTTACCACACAGTCCCCAAGTTTTCATGATCTTGTGGAAGAGGGCTTTTGAAAAAATTGTGGGAAAAGGAGAAAATGCTGGTAACCAGCATTTTCCCCTTTTCCCACAATGTTTTCCACCCTTTCAAAGAAAAATCCCACCATTTCAGTCACACATTTAGTCTATCATGTGCTAGTGCTTTGGATTGGGAAATTCAAAAATTTTGTTATCTGGTAAAGAGTTAATATTCAACAGACAACAAAATTTTAGACTTTGCAATAAAAGTCTTTGTTACCCACTTAAAGTGCATATTTCATGTATAGATTCAGATCAGACTTAGAAGAACATGCTGTTCTTCTAACATGCAATTAAAAATATTTACAGATGACGAATTCAACATGTCTCAAAGGAAGGAATTTATCATTTGGTTGGTTAGTAAACTTGTGGGAGAAGGAGAGAAATGCTGTTTTCCAGCATTTTCTCCTTTTCACACCTGTGTTTTCCAAAGCCTTTTCCTCAGTCGTGAAAACACGGGATTGTTTGGTAGAAGGGTTAATTTGCAAAAAGAGGTGCAGATAAATATATTTACCACCAAATTGTTTTCTTAACATTAGCTAGGGTGTCAAGTTTCCTTCTGATTGTGAACTACTGTTTGAGAACTGGTGATGCTGAGTGTTGGCTGCTTGGTAATACATACTGTTTGAAGAACAGAAGTCGCTAGTGCGATTTTGGCTCATCCAGAGTTCTTACCTTAATGAAATAAACCCTACATATGATCTGTGCTCTGTGAAAAGTGGGCTTAATGTATCTGCAAAATGTATTGACCCGTGTCAGCCTGCACACTCCGTGCAGGCTGACCTGGGCCTAAGCTTTTCGCTATTGGTCAATTTTCTGCGTGCCAAAAGACCAGTGTAGGGAACAGTAGAAAATATTGTGGGAAAAGGAGAAAATGCTGGTTACCAGCATTTTCTCCTTTTTCCACAGTGTTTTCAAAAGCCTTCTTCTTCTGGGTCGTTAAAAGTGGGGATAGTGTGATAAATGTTGTAAAAAAGAAAGGTAAAGAACTTCGTGCTTAATACATTTCCCAAATACAGATAGCTCCAATGGATTCCTTTTTAGCTCACCTTAGCACAACGTGCTAAAGGTGAGCTATTGTGATCGTCCGGCGTCCGTCAACAATTTCTTTAAACATCTTCTTCTCCTAAACCACTGGGCCAATCTTGATGAAACTTGGCAGGGATGTTCCTTGGGTGAAGCTCTACCAAAATTGTTCAAAGAATTGAATTCCACCCACAACTCTGGTTGCCATGGCAACAAAAAGGAAAAAAAAGCAAAATCTTTGAAAATCTTCTCTGAAACTAGAAGGCGCAAAGCTTTGATATTTGGTATGTAGCATCTCCTAGTGGACCTCTACCAAGTTTGTTCATTTGATTCCCCTGGGGTCAAAACTGGCCCCGCCCCGGGGGTCACAAGTTTGAGCATAGTCATAAAGAAGGAAAACTTTAAAAATCTTCTTCTCTAAAACTTGAAGGCGTAGAGCTTTGGTATTTGGCATGTAGCATCTCCTAGTGGACCTCTACCAAGTTTGTTCATATGATGTCCCGGGGGTCAAAACTGGCCCTGCCCCGGGGGTCACAATTTCCAACATAGGAACAAAGAAAGAAAACTTTAAAAATCTTCTTCTCTAAAACTAGAAGGCATAGAGCTTTGATATTTGGCATGAAGCATCTCCTAGTGGATCTCTACCAAGTTTGTTCATATGATGCCCTTGGGGTCAAAACTGGCCCTGCCCCGGGGGTCACAAGTTCAAAATAGGAACAAAGAAGGGAAATTTTAAAAAAATCATCTTCTCTGAAACTGGAAGGCATAGAGCTTTGATATTTGGTATGTAGCATTGCCTAGTGGACCTCTACCAAGTTTGTTCATTTGATGTCCCTGGGGTCAAAACTGGCCCCGCCCCAGGGGTCACAAGTTTGAGCATAGTAACAAAGAAGGAAAACTTTAAAAATCTTCTTCTCTGAAACTTGAAGGCATAGAGCTTTGATATTTGGCATGTAGCATCTCCTAGTGGACCTCTACCAAGTTTGTTCATATGATGTCCCTGGGGTCAAAACTGGCCCCGCCCCGGGGGTCACAATTTCCAACATAGGAACAAAGAAGGAAAACTTTAAAAATCTTCTTCTCTAAAACTAGACGGCATAGAGCTTTGATATTTGGCATGAAGCATCTCCTAGTGGACCTCTACCAAGTTTGTTCATATGATGCCCCTGGGGTCAAAACTGGCCCTGCCCCGGGGGTCACAAGTTCGAACATAGGAACAAAGAGGGGAAACTTTAAAAATCATCTTCTCTGAAACTGGAAGGCATAGAGCTTTGATATTTGGTATGTTGCATTGCCTAGTGGACCTCTACCAAGTTTGTTCATATGATGCCCCTGGGGTCAAAACTGGCCCTGCCCCGGGGGTCACAAGTTTGAGCATAGTAACAAAGAAGGAAAACTTTAAAAATCTTCTTCTGTGAAACTTGAAGGCGTAGAGCTCTGATATTTGGCATGTAGCATCTAGTGGACCTCTACTAAGTTTGTTCATATGATGCCCCTGGGGTCAAAACTGGCCCCGCCCCGGGGGTCACAATTTCCAACATAGGAACAAAGAAGGAAAACTTTAAAAATCTTTTTCTCTGAAACAGGAAGGCATGGAGCTTTGATATTTGGTATGTAGCATCTTCTAGTGGATCTCTACCAAGTTTGTTCATATGATGCCCTTGGGGTCAAAATTGGCCCTGCCCCGGGGGTCAGAAGTTCAAACATAGGAACAAAAAAGGAAAACTTTAATTTTTTTTTTCTCTTAAATGGGAAGGCATAGAGCTTTGATATTTGGTATGTAGCATCTCCTAGTGGACTTCTACCAAGTTTGTTCCAAGGATCCTGCTTTGGTCAAAACTGGCCCAGCCCCTGGGGTCAAAAGTTCGAACATAGGAACAAAGAAGGAAAACTTGAAAATTCTTCTTTTCTGAAACCGAAAGGTGTGGAGCTTTGATATTTGGTATGTTGCATCTCAGAGTGGACCTCTACCAAATTTGTTCATATGATGCCCCTGGGTCAAAACTGACCCCGCCCCAGGGGTCACAAGTTCGAAGATAGGAACAAAGAAGGAAAACTTTAAATTTCTTTTTCTCTTAAACGGGAAGCTGTAGAGCTTTGATATTTGGTATGTAGCATTTCCTAGTGGACCTTCACCAAGTTTGTTCATATGATGCCCCTGGGTCAAAACTGGCCCCGCCCCGGGGGTCACAAGTTCGAAGATAAGAACAAAGAAGGAAAACTTTAAATTTCTTTTTCTCTTAAACGGGAAGGTTTAGAGCTTTGATATTTGGTATGTAGCATTTCCTAGTGGACCTCTACCAAGTTTGTTCATATGATGCCCCTGGGTCAAAACTGGCCCAGCCCCGGGGTCACAAGTTCGAACATAGGAACAAAGAAGGAAAACTTTAAAATTCTTCTTTAAAACTGGAAGGCGTAGAGCTTTGATATTTGGTATGTAGTGATTCTCTTCTAAGTTTGTTTGCCCATCTAAGCGCAACAAGTTCATTGAGTTCAAAATTGGGTCATCTTGGGTCATAAACTAGGTCACTAGGTCAAATTAAAGAAATACCTTGTTGGCACTCTCGAGGCCACATTATTTGCTCAATTGCCTTGAAAATTAGTTAGAAAGTTTGTCTTTATAAAGTCTCACATAAGATTAATTTGGGTTAACTTGGGTCATAAACTAGTTCACTGGGTCAAATTAAAGAAATACCTTGTTTGCACTCTGGAGGCCACATTTATTGCTCAAATGACCTGAAATTTGGCCAGAATGTTTGTCTTGATGAAATACCAGATGAGTTTGGATTTAGGTCACCTGGAACCATAAACTAGGTCACTAGATGTTTGTCTTTGTAAAATCTCACATGAGTCTGAATTTGGGTCAACTGGGGTCATAAACTAGTTCACTTGGTCAAATTAAAGAAATAGCTAGTGGGCACTCTAGAGGCCACATTTATTATTCATTTGATTTGAAAATTGGTTAAAATGCTTCTTTTGATATAACCAAACACCTGTTCAAATTTGGGTCACCTGGGGTCATAATCTAGGTCACTAGGTCAAATTAAAGAAATATCTTTAGGGCACTCGAGGCCACATTTTTTGCTCAATTGACTTGAAAATTTGTCATAATGTTTGTCTTCATGAAATATGAGTTTGAAATTGGGTCACCTGCGGTCAAAAACTAGGTCACATGGTCAAATCAAAGAAAAACCTTTAAGGCACTCTACTAAGATGAGCGACCCAGGGCCATCATGGCCCTCTTGTTTTTTTTTGTTGCACCAAAACAGTAAAAAACAAGTTGACTTCTTCAAAAAAGAAGCAAGGAGAGGTCAACATCAGTGTTTTCAAATATTTTATTGGCTTTTAGTTTCAACTTATTTTGGTACAGGTTAACAACCAAGTAAGGCATTAAATGATTACCGCTGCAATTGAAGGCTCTTTATGCATTACATAACAGTCACGTGACCTTCTTCCCGGGTCTTCAAGTCACATGATCTTTTCCCGCGGTGTTCTTTCTGTCTTTTTTTGAATGAAATTCTTTTTTTTTTCCTTTTGTTTTTACCTAGATTTATTTATTTAATGAAAAATTACAATTATTGTAATTTGCAATCAAATCAATATAAAAAATCTTTTTAGAAGTCTGTGATATAGAAAACCAAACCACATCTATTTCCTATTTCAGTTTTTTTGTTTCGGTTTATTTATGAAAACCATGATGAAACAGACTGCATATTAGAACAATTTCACAAAGAGACTGGATTTAGACAGCAATTTCTGAGGCAGTCTGCCTTTTAAACTCAACACTGTTGGAGAGGTCTGATGACCTCTCCAATGATTGTGAATAAATTGAAAGGAGAAATTGGTCTCAATGAGCAATTTCTCCATTTTACTTTCATAAAACTCTTATTCCTAGAACAATTTGCTGGTAAATATATATTATCTGTAACACCTCTCGCAATTAACAATTTACCACACAATCCCGACTTTTAACAACCCTGAGGAAGAAGCCTTTTGAAAGCATTGTGGGAAAAGAAGAAAATGCTGGTAAACAGCATTTTCTCCTTTTCCCACAATGGTTTCTACTCTTCTGAAAAAAAAATTCAATTGTTCAGTCACATTTATTTTGTCGTCTGCAAATGCTTTCAATTTGGACAGCTCTAAAATTTTGTCGTTTGGTAAAGAGGTAACCCATTTTACCAAACGACCCCATGTTTCCATGACCCTGATGAAGGCAGCTTTGAAAAAGCAGGGTGGGAAAAGGAGAAAATACTAGATAACAGAATATTTCTCCTTCTCCATAATGTTTCCTACCCAACGGAACAAATTCTGTTTGTTTGAGACATGTTTAATACCGTTGTAAAATGCTTTTAATTTGCATGTGTCTATTTTAGAGTGCACTGTAATTTGATTTTGATATTCATATTTTATAAGGAAGTTTCAAAGTGGTCTGCTGTAAATTTGTATCAGGATATAACTCTCTTGATGCAAACTGTTTACCACACGACAAAATTTTAGACTTGTCCAAATTGAAAGCATTTGCATACAACAAATTAAATGTGACTTAGAAATTGAAATTTGTTATGGGACAGGTAGAAAATGTGGGAAAAGGAAAAAATGCTGGTTACCAGTATTTTCTCCTTTTCCCACAATGTTTCCAGAAGTTTTCCTTGTCAGTGTTGTTAAAAGTCGGGATTGTGTGGTAAAGAGTTAATCCTGTATCAAATTATCCAGAGTTTAAATGACTCGGAGGAAAAAGGCTTTTGAAAACTGGTGGAAAAGGAGAAAATGCAGGTACCCAGCATTTTCTCCTTTTCCCCACAATGTTTTCTATCCTTTCAAAGACAAATCTCATCATTGTGGCCCCATTTATATTTCAATCTGTCATCTTCAAATGCTTTCAAATTGGACCAGTCTAAAATTTTGTTGTTCAGTAAAGAGTTAACTGTTCACCAATCAGAACTGTAGACTTGTCCATATTGAGAGCATATGCATTCAACCATGCAGATTCAGCTAAAATGATATTTGGCTTGTAAAAGATAGAAAACGTGATTGGAAAAGGAAAAAGTAGTGATTAATGGTATTTCTCCTTTTCCTACAATCTTTTTAAAAGCCTCTTTTCTCAGGGTTGTTATAAGACAGTATATTGTGGTAAAGGGTTAACCCTTAAAGAATCTTTCACAACTCTAGTTGCCTTTGCGGCAACTGCGGGTCAAGATCAGAATGCACAAGATGTGGTCTGATCTTTGATGAGAAATTCAGGACAATAATTATTGTAGCTGAATTTGCACTTATTTTGGTCTCATATCCTGACTGAAAATGTCAATTTAGTTTCTTTGGGGCTCTAGGATTTAAATTTCTGTCCAGACAGGAAGAAACCACAAAATATGCTTTTCAGTTCTCAAGCCTTCCATCCAGCCCGCCTTCAGATTGACTCATTCAACCACATTCATAGTTGTCTTTTTTTTAATGAGCCATGCTGTGGAAAAAGGGGGTTTAATGCATCTCTGTGATGCATTATACCAAGCAAGTCAGCTCAGAATTATGGCTCTATAAAATTCATTGTCTCACAACGGACTTAATCACGAAGTAAAATGGTCTGTGGACATGCAGAAAAGTTACATTTAGCAAAGGGTTTTGACCCAGGTCAGGCTGCGCTGATAGTGCAGGCTGACCAGGGTCAATACTTTTTGTAGATGCATTAACTCTTTACCACGCAATCCCGACTTTTAACAACCCTGAAAAAGAAGACTTTTGAAAACATTGTGGGAAAAGGAGAAAATGCTGGTAACCAGCATTTTCTCCTTTTCCCACAATGTTTTCTAACCTTCCAAAAACAAATTTCAGTTTTTGATTTACACTTATTTTGTCGTCTGAAAAGGCTTTCAATTTGGACCAGTCTAATATTTTGTCATTTGGTAAAGAGTTAAACCCTCTTTTCGAAGAACATGACTCAGATATTTTGTTCTTGTTTACTCATGAAACAAATTTGAAGCAGATAGCTTGGGAAATAATCATTGTAAAATATGGATAATATAGGTATGAATTAACCCTTTACAGAACAATCCCCGAACATGTTTGAAAACATTGTGAGAAAAAGAGAAGATGTCGCCTACATTTGAATCATGCTCTGTGAAAATAAGGTTTAATGCATCTGCAAAAGTATCGACCCATGTTAGCCTTTGCAGGCTGACCTGGATCAAAACGTTTCAATAATTGTAAATTTTCTGGGTGTCGAGGACGATTCTAACTCATGATTCAGCTGGTTGTCAGACAAAAGGGATTTTATGGATCCATAATTATTCGATGAAGTGCTTGGTATAATGCAATACGGAGATGCATTAACCTTCTACTACACAGTCCCGACTTGGTCTGCAAAGATTTTCGGGCCTTTTAACCCTTTACCACATGAAAAAATGTTAGACTCATCCAAATTGAAGGCATTTGCAGACAACAATGTCAATGTGGCTAAAAAAATATGATATTTTTTTTGATAGGGTGGAAAACATTGTGGGAAAAGGGGAAAATGCTGGTTACCAACATTTTCTCCTTTTCCCACAATGTCTTCAAAAGGCTTCATCCTCAGGGTTGTTAAAACTCGGGATTGTGTGGTAAAGGGTGATATTTTTTTGATAGGGTAGAAAACATTGTGGGAAAAGGGGAAAATACTGGTTACCAGCATTTTCTACTTTTCCCACAATGTCTTCAAAAAGCTTCATCCTCGGGGTCGTTAAAACTTGGGATTGTGTGGTAAAGGGTTAATATGGACCAGTCTAAAATGTTGTGTGGTAAAGAGTCTTTTGTAGGGTTTTCCTATATTTTCTCATGGTGGAGTCATCCACCTCTCCTTCAAATAAATAAAAGGAGGCAAACATACAAATTTAGGGCGACATTAAAAGATGGGGTGGGGAGAGGGTCAATATTCATAGAGACAAGGGATCAAATAAAAACCCTTGTTTGATAATTGAATAGATGTAACAAAATTGTGGCAAAAATAAATTGAGCATTGTTTGCATTTTCTCCTTTCTGCCATGATGTTTTGGGAAGTAAATTCTTTTAATTTGCAGCAGACAGCTTCGAAAACATCATTCTTAAAAGGGATAATCTACATTTATTTATGCATAGATATGACTAAAACACTGAGACAAAGGGAGAAAATGCAGTTCATAAGTAGTATCTCCTTTTTTCGTGATGATTTCATTAGTGACCTGCAGGAAGAAGAAAGTTGTTGGCATGCTGTAATACCTTCCTGCAAGGTAGCCAAAAGGAAACAAACTTGTTTTACTCCCCTCTCAAAAGGGAACACAGACAGATACATTATGCAGACAGATTCAACCCTTAACCACACGATGCCAACTTTTAACAACCCTGAAGAAGAAGCCTTTTGAAAACAATGTGGGAAAAGGAGAAAATGCTGGTTACCAGCATTTTCTCCTTTTCCCACAATGTTTTCTACCCCATCAAAGAAAAATCATATCATTTGAGCCACTTTGAAATTGTTGTCCGCAAATGCTTAGAATTTGGATGGGTCTTGAATTTTGTTGTTTGGTAAAGGGTTAATCCTTCATGATAAATAGGAGGAAGTTTTATACCTCACCAGATTTAAGGCATTTGCAGACAACAAGTAAAGAGTAGCTCAAATTATGAGATTTTTTGTTGAAAGAATAGAAAGTATTGTGGAAAAAGGAGAAAATGCTTGTGACCATTATGTGATAAAAAACCTTCTTTCTCATATCATTAATCCTTTACCAGGTAATCCCGACTTTTAAGAACCCTGAGGAAGAAGTCTTTTTAAAACATTGTGGAAAAAGGAGAAAATGCTGATAACCAGCATTTTCTACTTTTTCCACAATGCTCTCTTCTCTATCAAGGACAAATTTCATTGTGTGGGTCACCGTTAAGTTTGTTGTCTGCAAATGCTTTCAATTTAGACCAGTCTAAAATTTTGTTGTTTGGTAAAGGTTGTTAAAACAGGGAATGGTTTTGGTAAGGGTTAAAGCTCATAATTTCAGGGTTTTTTTTTTCTTCTAATTATGATAGATTACATTAGAAAATTGAAACAATAGACAAGAACTTTGAGTAGGGGATTTTTTAGTTTGCTATTACATAATTATGTATACAAACTGTTGGCTACCTGAAGTTAATTTGCGACAAATGAGTTTAAATCTTAGAAAAAATAGAGAATTAACATTTGCAGATAGGGCTTAACCCTTTACCAAACAATCCTGACTTTCAACGACCCTGGGAAAGAAGGCTTTTGAAAACAATGTGGAAAAAGGAGAAAATGCTAGTAACCAGCATTTTCTCCTTTTCCCACAATATTTTCTATCCTGTTACAGCCAAATCTGATCATTTGAACAATATTTTACTCTTTGCCACACAATCCTGACTTTTAACGACCCTGAGAAAGGAGCCTTTTGAAAACATTGTGGGAAAAAGAGAAAATGCTGGTAACCAGCATTTTCTCTTTCTGCAATGTCTTCTACCCTTTCCAAGAGAAATTGCAGTTTTAAAGTTGTATTTATTTTGTTGTCTGCAAATGCTTTCAATTTCAACCAGTCTAAAATTTTGTCGTGGGGTAAAGAGTTGACATCTTTAAGTACTTTCATAAACTTGCAGCCTGATCTTTGATCTACACTGTCCACTTTGCTGAGACACTAGACATGAAAAGTGACCACAAAATTGCAATTATCTTGGTTTTATTCTAGACTGAAAATGTCCATTGGGTTTATTCAGCGCTTAAAGGGTGAAGAATGCAGGACATTTTTAAACTTAATTGTACTTGTGCAGCTCATCATATTATAATTATATAACAATAAGGAAATAAAGAAGCCAGGTGTGTGCTTTGTGAGGGCACAGTCTGTGTTTGTATTCACCTACCATTGTAAGTCTCGCCCAATCAGAGGACTAGTCTTGGACTTTAGTGTTAGAGCAATAATTAGAATGGTTGGTGAATGGTCAGAAAAGGGCACTTTTTCTTGAAAATGTCAAAAATATAACTTGATAAAGCTGTGTCCTACTTAGACAATGGCTTCAGATGTAATTATTTTCCTATATCCTCAGCTGTTACTGTGGTTTTATTAAGAAAACTGAAAAGTAGAAAATATTGAGGAAAAAGGAGGAAATTCTGGTCCTTCCTTCAAGAGAGTCCTAAAAACACATGATGGCATGGTACGAAGTTGATTTTCATAATTATATTTTAGAAAGTTTGGATAAGGGTTCGGTATGAAGGGTGCATGCTCATAAAATCTGAAATAAGAACCTTTAAACTTAATTCAGTGACATTTATTAAGTAAACTGCATTCAAATTATATTTAAAAAAAACCTAGAAATATTACTTCTTCCCATGCACATCGTGGCTTGATATACACAGCAATAAAACATGGTTGTGTACTGATCCTGCACACAGTGCATATTGTGGATGGGCTATCAGAGTGTGCAAAGTTGACTCATTTCCTAACAAAACCTCTAATGCATGTTTTGGTTCTTTTATCAGGCAACATTTTGACAGGACTGGTCCAAATTGAAAGCTTTTACAGACAACAAATAAGATAGGTTTCAGATGTTGGAATTGGTTTTTGGAATTCTTGAAAATATTGAGGAGAAATGGAAACGCTGATAACCATGTTTTCAAAAGCCTTCCTAATCGGGGCCATAAAGATACTGGATTGTTTGATGAAAGGTTAATATAAGGCCTACCAACATACGAGTTGTGCTCTGACAAAAGGGTGTTTAACCTTTTCCCAAACAAGCCCTGGTTTTCACCTGTCTGCAGTACAAGTCTTTTGAAAACACTGTGGGAAAAGGAGAAATTGCTCGTAACGAGCAGTGTTTTCTACCCTTTTTGTTAACTTTCTGCCATTTTCATCAAATTTAAAATTGTCGTCTGCAAACTCTTTCAATTTGGACCAGTCCAAAATTTGTCGTTTGGGAAAGGGTTAACCCTTTACCAAACAAGCCTGTGTCTTTACAACACTGGGGAAGAAGCCTTTTGAACAGATTGCGGTAAAATGAGAAAATGCTGGTAACCAGCATTTTCTCATTTTCTCTTAATGGTTTCTTCTACCTTTCCAAGGAGAAAAATTATCATTTGCACCACTTTCAATTTGTCGTCTGCAAATGCTTTCAATACTCAATACTCTTTGCCAATGCATTAAACCCTATTCTCAGAAAACATGACTCGGATATTCTGGTCTTATTAACCCTTAATAAGCTGCTAAGCGGAACTCACTGAACTTTGCCAGACAGTGCAGATCAAGATCAGACTGCACAGAATCTACACTGTCCGATAAGCGAGATATTCCCCCCCCCCCCCCCAAAAAAAAAAAAAATTGAAATAACATTTTTTGGGGTTTGTACTATTGGCAAGTAAACTTATTTTAGCAGGCTGATGGTTAATTGACAGAAAAGAAGGATTTTACTTACTTGGTGCTGTAAGGGATGGGTATAGTGGTAGCAAGGCATCTCCCACCCTTGTTAACCGGGGTTTGAAGTATTACCATTCATCACCCTTGTCAAACCGTCGTTTCTATGAATATTCATAAGATTGCGAATTACATCCAGTAGCCAATGAAATTGTTGATAACATAACAATACTCTCTTGTAGTAGAGGATAATCACATTTTTCCATTAATATCAATAAAACGGGTAAAACCCACATCATTATCAACAAATATGGTGGCAGCCGGTGGGCCTTCCTTCTGTGGCATTTGTCTTACGACAATCCAGGGCAGACATTATCAATCCTTGTATACAAAGGCAAATATTCAGAAATACAGCATGATGTTGCAGTCCTTAGGGATATGTAGCAGGGTGACATCATCCCCGTTGACCCAGTTCCCATGTATTCAGTAAACTAAATTCATCGATTTGATTGGTTGTAGACAACATAAAAAGAGAAATGATGGCATGTGGTTGATAAAAATAATTAAATTTTCTCACTGAAAAACTTAGATTACCAATCAAAGTGCCTCATGAATAATTCATGAGAACGAGAAAACAATTGAGATAATCCAGGGGCGATGAATGTAGTTTACGGAATACATTGGAACTGAGTTAACGAGAATGGGCATCTGCAGGCTGACATGAGTCAATACTGTTTGCAATGCATGGCTCATATTCTCTGAACTCATTACACCACAACAGAATCTTAGACTTGGCCAAATTAAAAGCATTTGCAGACAACAATTTAAATGTGGCTAAAATGATGGAATCTGTCTTTGAATCGGTAGAAAACATCGTGGGAAAAGGAGAAAATGCTGGTTACCAGCATTTTCACCTTTTCCCACAATGTTTTCAAAAGGCTTCTTCCACAGGACCATTAGAACTTGGGATTGTGTGGTAAAGGGTAAAAGGTTGAGTGGGCAAAACACTGTAATTATAGAAGGAAGAAGGCTTTCCTTTGGAAACCAATAAAATAAAACAAGAGCGGATGTAAATCTGAGATGTCTAAATGATGATACCCATCTGAATGATCATTAACCCTTATTGTAGCTATTACATCTTAACCCTTTCCCAAACAAGCCCTGGTTTTCACGTGTCTGCAGTACAAGTCTTTTGAAAACACTGTGGGAAAAGGAGAAATTGCTCGTGACGAGCAATTTCTCCTTTTCTCACAGTGTTTTCTACCCTTTTTAGCTCCACTGGCCGAAGGCCAGCGGGCTTATGTCATGGCCCGGTGTCCGTCGTGCGTCCGTCCGTCCGTCCGTCCGTGCGTTAACTTTTATTTCAAACATCTTCTTCTCTGAAACTACCCATCCAATTTTCATGAAACTTCACAGAAATGATCCTGCCATGGTCCTCTTCAGAATTTCTTGAAATAATTTGATTCCTTCAAAAACTCTGGTTGCCATGGCAACAAAACTGAAAAATATTGGAAATCTTTAAAAATCTTCTTGTCTGAAACCATAAGGCAGAGGGCTACCAAATTTGGCATGTAGCTTTATGTAGTAGACCTCTATCAAGTTTCTTCAAATTATAGCCCTGGGGTCAAAATTGGCTCTGCGCCAGGGGTCACAAGTTTTACATAGGCTTATATAGAGAAAACTTTAAAAATCTTCCTCTACCTAGCCATAAGGCCTAGAGCTACCAAATTTTGCATGTTGCTATATCTAGTGGGCCTCTACCAAGCAGGCCAAAATTTTAGCCCTGGGGTCAAAATTGGCTCTGCCCCAGGGGTCACAAGTTTTACATAGGCTTATATAGAGAAAACTTTAAAAATCTTCCTCTACCTAGCCATAAGGCCTAGAGCTACCAAATTTTGCATGTTGCTATATCTAGTGGGCCTCTACCAAGGGGGCCAAAATTTTAGCCCTGGGGTCAAAATTGGCCCCGCCGCTGGGGTCACAAGTTTTACATGGGCTTACATAGTGACAAGTTAAGAAATCTTCCTGTTTTGATTTTTTTTTCTTCTGAAATTAGCCTTGCATCAGGGGTCTTATGTTTTGCAGAGGCTTCATATGGACAAAACTTGAAAATCACCATATTTATAACCATACAGCATAGACTTGTATTATTTTGGCATGTGGTTTTATCTTGTGGACCTCTACTAGGGTTCAAGTAATTATAGCTCTTGGATCAAAAATGGCTTTGCCTTGCGGGTCTCAACTTTCACATGGGCTTTTACAGAGAAAACTTTGTAAGTCTTCATTTTGAAACCATTTGGCTCAGAATTGAAATGTTTAGTATTTATGGTTTATATTTATAAGCCAGTGGAGCAATACAGGGCCATCATGGCCCTCTTGTTGAGAACTTTCTGCCATTTTCATCAAATTTAAAATTGTTGTCTGCAAACTCTTTGAATTTGGACCAGTCTAAAATTTGTCGTTTGGGAAAGGGTTAAAATAACTCTTGCAAACAATCAAAATCAGACAGTGCAGAACATGCAGACTGATCTTGCATGACAAAGAAAATTAATGGAGTAGCAACAAAGGTTTTCCCTTGGAAAAACAGTTCAAAACAAGAGAGGTTGTAAATCTGAGATGATTAACTCTTTACCAAATGACAAAATTTTAGACTGGTTCGAATTGAAAGCATTTGCAGACGACAAAATGAATGTGACTGAAAAAATGAAATTTGTTTTGGGAAGGGTAGAAAACATTGTGGGAAAAGGAGAAAATGCTGGTTACCAGCATTACCAGCATTTTCTCGTTTTACCACGATGTTTTCAAAAGGCTTCTTCCTCAGGGTCGTTAAAAGTCGGGATTGTGTGGTAAAGAGTTAAATGATGACACCCAATCATGATCAACCCCTATTAAGGCTATACAAACTAAATTTACCCTTGCAAACCATCAAGATCAGATAGTGCAGAACATGCAGTGTGATCTTATATCTCAAAGGAGATGAATGGAGTAGCAACAGAGGTTTTCAGCAGAATAATTCTTTACCAAACCACAAAATTAGGGATTGGATCAGATTGAAAGAATTAAATGCATACAGAAGAATAAGTGTAGTTCAGATGTTGATTTCTGTCTTTGATAGCATATAAAACATTGTGGGAAAAGGAGAAAATGCTGGTTACCAGCATTTTCTCGTTTCCCCACAATGTTTTCAAAAGCTTTCATTAAAACTTGGGATTGTGTGGTAAAGGGATAAAGTGTATGAGACAAGAAGGGACATAAATCTGAGATAACTGAATCATGATACCCATCCTAGTGATCATTTACCTTTACCAAGGCTAACACAGGCTAGAATTACTGCTGTGAACTGTGTAGATCAAGATCAGACTGCACAGAGCATGAAGTCTGATCTTTGATCTACACTGTAAGCTACTCTTCGAGATAATTTGGTGAGAAATCCTCGGCATTGCAATACTAGGGTCTAAATGACTGTTAGAAAAGTCTCCATCTTTCTTACTTGGCCCAAAGGGTTGACATTTAGAGCTGGGCTCATCTTCAAGAATATTGCACTTTATTTCATCCTGGTATCTAGGGAAAATGTCATAGGCTTTCCCCTTTAACCCTTTATCAAACAATCCTATGTTCTAACGACCTTGAGAAAGTGGCCTTTTGTAAAACATTGCAGGACATGGAGAAGATGCTGGTAACTAGCATATTCTCCTTTTCCCACAATTTTTTCTCCCTTTTTAAAGACCAATTCCATCATATTATGAGCCTCATGTAATTATTTGCCTGCAGATGCTTTTGATTTGATGTGGTAAAAACTTCTGTCACTTGATAAAGAGTTAACTGCTCGCCCAAAAATCCTAAATTTTCTCATCCCTGTGGTAGGACGCGTTTGAAAACATTTGGGTAGCTATCATTTTTTCTTGATTCCCATGTTTTCTACCCTTTTAAAAAATCCCATTATTTGAGCTGCATTTAATTGGGTGCTTTCAATAGGGATGAGAATAGAATTTTGTCATCTTGTAAAGAATTAACCAATTACTGTGTATATTATTTTTTTTGACAGTAAAAACCAAAATGAATAGAGAACCATCCCCTCTTTTTTAACCCTTTTCCAAACAGGCCCTGGTTTTCACGTGTCTGCAGTACAAGTCTTTTGAAAACACTGTGGGAAAAGGAGAAATTGCTCATAACGAGCAATTTCTCCTTTTCCCACAGTGTTTTCTACCCTTTTTGAGACCTTTCTACCATTTTCATCAAATTTAAAATTGTCGTCTGCAAACTCTTTCAATTTGGACCAGTCCAAAATTTGTCGTTTGGGAAATGGTTAATCATAACTTGTTTCACACTTTTGTTGATTGTGTTAAAATACTCAAAACTTCTTTGAGTATAGGAGGCAAGTAATATATAAACTCTTCTTCTGGCAGCCAATCTTTTGCATGTTGCAGAAAACTATGTGTGCCTTTGAAAAAATTATGGCAAAAGGACAAATTGCTCAATCATCAAGAGTAACTTCTCCACTAGCCACATCATTTTCATGGGTATTCATTTAATATAACCTTACTTCTTCATGATTATATTTGCTCTACAAGGAGACTCAGGAAGTCTGTCTTTACTGCATAATACTAGGTTTCTGGAGGTAATGCGTTTACTCTATACAAAACGAAAGGATTTAAGACTGGCCCAAAGCGAAAGCAACTGCAGACGACAGATTTAACGTGGCTCAAATGATGATTTCTGTCTTTGAATAGAGAAGAAAACATTTTGGGGAAAAGGAGAAAATGCTGGTTACCAGCATTTTCACCTTTTCACACAATGTTTTCAAAGGCCTTCAGGGTCGTTAAAACTAGGGATTGTGTGGTAAAGGGTTAACCTCATACAAACAAGGATGTGTATCAACAACCCTGATGAAGAAAGCTTTTGGTAACAGGTATTTTCTTCATTTCCCACAATGTTTTCTTTTCTCTCATTGACAAATTCCATCGTTTGATGTTGATGGTTTGATCCCCAGCGTGGCCAATTTTTTTCCGCGGATTGGTGACAGTCATTGCGATGGGATTCATTCCTCTCTCATTGCTGACCATTGTTTCAACAATGGTTATGTGGGAAAGCAGCCAGTGGCTTAGAAAGAATATTGTGTGTAGTACTGGTAAAAGAATCTCTAGGAAAGCATGGATAGGTGTACTTGCTGCAGCGATATAACTGAAATAATGTTGAAAATGGCGTTAAGCACCTTACAATCAATCAAGCAACCATCAGTTTGTCTATGTATGGAGTTTGTTCTCTGAAAATGCTGTCAAACTAGACAAGTCTAAAATTTGTTATCTGGATAAGAGTCAACCTTTTCAGCACCATAGGCGAAAACAGGAACTTAGCGGATGGCATAGATCAAGATCAGACTGCACAGAATGTGCAGTGTGATCTTTGATCTATACCGTCCGCTTGTTTAGTCAAACCTTTACAAATAAAATCTTTCTAATACTCGGTGCATTGTATTTACAGCTGTCGAAAAAGGTTGGTTTTATTTATTTGGAGCCGAAAGGGTTAAGACAGTTGAGTCTTATTACTCTGCCACATTATTAGCTGACCTGAAATTTTCTTCTTCTCCTTAGATACAAATTAGGTCATATTGGCGTTAACAATAGCTTTATTGAACAATCCCATAATTATTGTTCTTTTTTTTCCCTGAACTGCTTGTGATGAGATAGAATCCTGGATTGATGAAGAGTCCATCCTTTTCCAAACTAGGCTTCATTACACTCTTACAGTGCCAAAAAAAGCCATACACACATTTTTAATCTAGAGTAAAAACCCTTGTTAGGTTGTTAATGCGACATCAAGTGTATTGGCAACACCAGCAGTGAAGTTTGAAGATCAGACTGCATCTTTTATGCAGTCTGATCTTAATCTATAATGGACAGAAGACAACTATAGTAGTGAAAGGCACTTTAACCCATTACAATTTAATCTCAGATTTTAACGACCTTGAGAAGGGAGGCCTTTGAAAACATTGTGGGAAAAGGAGAAAATGCTGGTTGCCAGCATTTTCTCCTTTTACCACAATGTTTTCTACTATTTCAGAGACAAAATGTCATCATTTGAGCAACATTTAATTTTTCCTCTGCAAATGCTTTCAAATTGGACCAGTCTGAAATTTTGTCGTTTGGTAATGAGTTAAGGGGTAACTCTCAGCAGGCTAAGAACAACATTGGGTGCTTTTTGCTGCCATTATTGTATCAAGATCAGACTGCACAGTCTTTGCAGTCTTTGACCAAAGGAGCCATGGATTTGAGGTCTGTCTTGGGGAAGGAAAATGTCCATCTCACTTATTGACCAGCCTGTAGGTGTTTCGGAGAGAAATGATTCTTCAAGCTCTGATTAGATTAGACTCTTTGCCAATCTAGAAGGAAACAAACATTTGAAGATTTGACAATAATTGGTTCTTTTAACATTTTTATGACTGGGTGAAGTCGGTCTCTAGTGAGATTAATTTTGTTACTTGGACCAGGAGAATATTTTTCCTACTACCTTCTGTGTGTAAGATTTCAAAATCAGAAATAACATTTTGGGTCAGATAGAGAATTCATATACATATCAACCCATTACCAAACAATCCTGGGTTTTGATGACCCCAGGAAAGAACCCTTTTGAAAAACATTGTTCGAAAAGGAGAAAATGCTGGTAACCAGAATGTTTTCTATTCTATCAAAGACAAATTTGGCCCTTTGAGCCACCTTTAATTTGTCGTCTGCTAATGCTTTCAATTTGGACAAGTCCTAAATATCGTCCTTCGGCTTTTTATTGTTTCATGTGAAAAGACTTCCTTTTACTCAGTATCGTCAGGGTCGTTGATAGGCAGCATTGTGTGGTTAAGGGTTAAATCCCAAGTCAGGGCTCAAAGGGTTAAGAACAAGGAAGAATTCTACAGCTTACTGTCTCATTCAATTATATTCACTGACATCTTTCGTACACGGCCTTTGTTAACCCTTTACCGCACAATGCTGACTTTTAACAACCCTGTGGAAGAAGCCTTTTGAAAACATTGTGGGAAAAGGAAAAAATGCTGGTAACCAGCTTTTTCTCCTCGTCCAACAATGTTTTCTACCCTTCTTAAAACAAGTTCCAGTTTTGGAGTCATATTTATTTTCAATTTGGACAAGTCTGCAATTTTGTCGTTAAGAATTAAATCTTGCCTTTTAAATCTTCCTGTTACCATGCAGGCCTTTTTTAGAGCAACCACTATTGAGTGAAAATGAAACAAAGCTAAAATACTTGTTTCAAGTAATTTTACATGATGCCAACATGCTTTCGACACTGGTCTGCAACAAAACGGGTAGATTTTAAAGGGGCAAACAGGAGGCAATGAAGTTTATTTGTTGACCATTTCAGTCCTATATAAGCAAAAAGAGTTGCTTTTGCAGATGGCACAGATCAAGATCAGGCTGCAGAATGTGCAGTCTTATCTTGGATCTATTCCATCTGATTGTTTAGTCAAGCTTATAGGATGAAAAAGTTTGAGATTCAAAATTCCAAGACAAACCATCTGATTGGTTAACCCTTTACCAGACGAAATTTTTGACTTGCCCAAATTGAAAGCATTTGCAGATGACAAATTGAAAGGTACTCAAAATCTGAAATTTTTCTTTCAAAGGGTAGAAAACATAGCAGGAAAAGGAGAAAATGCTGGTTACCAGCATTTTCTCCTTTTCCCACCATGTTTTCAAAAGGCTTCTTTTTTAGGGTTGTTTAACCCTTTACCACACAATCTCGACTTTTAACGACCCTGAAAAAGAACGCCTTTGAAAACATTGTGGGAAAAGGAGAAAATGTAGGTAACCAGCATGTTCTCCTTTTCCCACAATGTTTTCTACCCTTCCTAAAACAAATTTCAATTTTTGAGTAACATTTGTGTTGTTGTCTGAAAATGCTCTCAAATTGGATAAGGCTAAAATTTTGTCGTGTGGTAAAGAGTCAAAGTCGGGATTGTGTGATAAAGGGTTAAGAAGTTCTTTCCAATCTACAACGGAGGATGGAGGAGCATAAGAATTGACTGGCTTTTCCCAATTTGTTTTGTGTGATGAGGAAAAGAAGAAAATCTTTTGCTTTTGCAGCTATAAGATAGAGGTATGCAAATCATCTTTATCATCTGTCGAGAAGCCCAGAAGGGCTTATCAGGATGATGTTCGGTTTACCCACAATTAATTTGCTCTTGCAGACAGGATGGATCAAGATTAGACTTCACAGAACTTGCAGTCTGATGTTTGACTTGCACTGAAGGCTTTATTCTAGATATTCTGATTAACTCTTTACCACACAATCCTGAATTTTAACGACCCTGGGGAAGAAGCCTTCTGAAAAAATTGTTGGAAAAGGAGAAAATGCTGGTAACCAGCATTTTCTCCTTTTTCCACAATGTTTTCTGTCCTACCAATGACAAATTTCATCATTTGAGCCCCATTTGAATTGTCATCTGTCAATGCTTTCAATTTGGACTAGTGTACATTTTTGTTGTTTGATAAAAAGTTATAAAAAACAGCCTTGAAATTTCAGTAAAACATTGACATCTAAAAGAATGCATTACAAGTTTTTTGACATCTAAAAGAATGCATTTGAAGATTAATGAAAGGATGAAATTTGTCTTCAAAAGGATAAGAAAACATTGTGGCAAATGGAGATGATGGTTACCAGCATTTTCTCCTTTTTCCACAGTGTTTTAAAAGCATTTCGGAGTCTTTAAAATGTGGGATTCTTTGGTGAAAGACTGGGTGTATTAAATGCCCATTATCTTGTGAGAAAGTTGAACTTAAGTACCTTCTGACCTTTTGAGGACACAGAGCATTAGCATGGATGACTGGTCATTAATGTATAGAATTGACCAGTTTCACAGTTCACTCTTTTCTTTTGCTTGATGTTTTGAATCCTTTACCAAACAATTCCTTCTTTAATGTCAGATCCTGATGAAGAAGGCTGAAAATATTGTCAAAAAGATGATACTGGTGTTAACCAGCATCTTATCCATTAACCACAATGTTCTCTACCTTTTTAATAAAAGGGAGCCTGCATTACATTAACCACTGTTAGATATTTGTCAAGGCTTTCACTTAGGAAGAGCCTTAAGTGTCTGGAAAAGAGTTACTGTTGTGGTGTATGTTGAGTGGTGCCTTATGCCTATTTAACCCTTTGCAACCCCAACTTTTAAACAAGCTTTTGAAAACATTGCCAGAAAAGGAGAAAATGCTTATTACCAGCTATTTTTTCCTTTTTACGCAAATATTCTTTTCATAGGCAAAGTCCATCATTTGAGCCACATTTCATTTGTTGCCTGCAAATGCTTTTGATTTGGACAAGTCTAAAATTTTGTCATTTGGTAAAGGTTTGAACAGTACATGTACCTCAGTTATATCACAGTGAATTTATTTATGTCTTTCCTCAGTTTCACCAGTAATAGGCTAGGGCTCTGCAGTACCTTGCCCAAGGACTCCCCTTCCCAAATTGACCAATGCCTCAAGCAGAGATCGCACCAAGACTGGCTGAATACAAAACGCAAATGAGTTTGTTAGCAAAGTGTGATGGCACTAAAATACTCTTTAAAGCAGCTTACATCACCATTCAAATTAAATCATTTCAAAACATTCTAGGCCATATTTCAGGACCTTTAGGACAAAGGCTTTTGAAAACATTGCTAGAAAAGAATAAAATCGGGTTACCAGCATTTTCTCATTTTTGCCCTCATGTTTTCAACTCTTTCAAACACAGATCCCATCATCTTAGCCAGATTTAATTTTGTGTGAATATACATATACGAGGGCCCATCAATAATTTCGAGAACTAATCTTATATCAGAAAAACAGGTCAACCAACATACATTCAACATCTACTCCTTTTCAAAGTAACGTCCCTTGCACAGTTTGCACTTATCCCACCGTTCGACCCATGCCTGGAACACGTGATGCAGGCCGTCACGTGACATATCCCGCAAATATCTGTCAGCGGCACGCCTCAACTCCTCTCTTGACTCGTACTTCTCACCACGTAGATTATTTTTTAGATTTGGAAATAGCCAGAAATCGCAAATTGCCAAATCTGGGCTGTACGGAGGGTGTGGTAGTATTTCTATATCCAGTTCCTTAATAGTGTCTAATACAACGCGACTGCTATGGCTTGGCGCGTTATCGTGGTGCAGCAGAATCCCGGACCTCATAAGTTGTGGGCGCTTTCTCTTGATAGCCGGTAGCAGATCAGATTTAATTAATGATGCATAATAGTTACCAGTAATTGTAGTTTTTGGAGGAACAAAGTGATTCAAAATAATTCCTTGGATATCACAAAAAATTATGGCCATTACCTTACCGGCAGACCTGGAAATCAACGCTTTTGTTGGCGAAGGCGAAGAAGGATGCTTCCACATTGAGCTTTGTTGTTTACTTTCCGGCTCAAAAAAGTGTATCCATGTCTCATCACATGTAATTATTCAATTCAGAAAGTTTTCGCCCTCGTCATTGTAACGTTGACAGTATTCATGACACCTTTTGACCCATTGTCCCATTTGATCAGGAAGCAGCAAGTGCGGTACCCATCTTGCTGAAACACGGCGCATTCCGAGCTTATTGGTCATAATGTCCTGAGCTGTACCATACGGAATGTCAAAGTGTCTAGCTACAGTTTCAACAGTTACTCTTCTATCTTCAAGAATAAACTCTTGAATTTCAGCAACTTTCTTCTCAGTTGTTATAGTCACAGGTCTGCCAGTATGTTTATCATCTTCCGTTGATTCTCTACCGTCTTTAAAGCGCCGCATCCACTTTGAAATAGCACTATTCGCTAAACATGAGTCTCCATACACTTTATGCAAATCATCACGGATCTCCGTAAAAGATTTACCGAGTAACACATAAAACTTTTATCACAACGCGTTGCTCGCTGGTACAGGATGACGCCATTTTTAAACGAACGCTCTTGATATGACGTCATATTTTTGTTATGACGTCATATATTTTTGACGTCATCGTATTGGAGTTAGATGAGTTAATTGGAAAAGGAATGAGCTTTAATCATACGAATTTTCATGACAGTACGTCAAAGCGTAATTGAATAGTGGAATTAGTTCTCGATATTATTGATGGGCCCTCGTATATTGATGGTGGTGTCCATGGTTGTTTGGTAGAGTGTTGGCCTCGTAACCATAGGGTCCCGAGTTTTATACCCAGTAGCGGATGTCAACTTTGGGACTTCATTGGCCCACACATTTGGCTCGAGTACTGGTATAGTTCCCAGGAAGCAGAATCCAGAGAGATAAGTCTAAGTTGTAAGAACTTGTTTCTCAATCTATGTAAAATAAGCATGTTCAAACCTATCAATGGTAAAAAAAGTTTACAACAACTTACATTGATAACCTTGGAAGATGGTGTCCTGGAAACCCAAGTTTTAATGGCCCTAAAGAAGAAGGCTTTTAAAAATATTGTTGGGAAAGGAGAAAATGCTGGTAATCAGCCTGTTCTATGCTGGTAACCAGCATTTTCTCCTCTCTCAACCATGTTTTTTAACGTTCCGGAGGTAAATTCCACAATTTAAACCACAATTTGATATGTCGTCTGCAAATGCTTTAGATTTGGATAAGTCCAGGATTATTTCATGTGGTAAAGTGTTTACCAATATTCAGGCAGTGTGGTTGGTGGTTCCAAAGGTTGACCCAAGTCAACACAGATTTCTATCCTGGAACCTTCTATTTGAGAGGCCAAAGCTCTACCCTCACACTGTCTCCCACTAAGTAGTGGAAGATATATGGTAACCATTAGAGTGCCAAATAAACCCAACAGTCACTTTCAGTTGAGAGATACAACCTAAATAAGTACAATTTCAAGTTAGAATGTGCTTGTCTAGATTGTCTTGGGAAAGAGGACAGTGTAGATCATAGATCAGGCTGCATATTTTGCTGGCCGAATAGGCAACTATAGTTGTGAAAGGCGCTTGAACTCTTTTACACACAATGCATTGTTTTAAGAACCGAGAGGAAAAGGCCTTTTGAAAACACTGTGAGGAAAGGTAACCAGCATTTTCTCCTTTCCCAACCATTTTTCCAACCTGCTAAACACAAAGTTCAGTTTTTGAGTCTTTTATTTCTTCATCTGCAAATGTTTTCAATTCAGACTGGCCCAGAATTTTGTCATTTTGTAAAGAGTTAAGGGTTAATGTATCAACTGCAAAGGTTTTCATATTGGATCAGTTGGTTATTTTGTATAGAATCTATTTACCAAGGGAAAGGTTGAAGAGTATATCTTTCCCCAGTGTCATAAAACTTGATGAGTTGTCTGGAAGCACCAATCAGGAAAATGGTGAACACAAACAAGAGGAAAAATGTCCAGAATTCCCTGCTTTTCCGGAATTTCTAGACATGATTTTTCAGATAGACATTTCTATTAACCCTTTCCCAAACGACAAACTTTGGACTGGTCCAAATTGAAAGAGTTTGAAGACGACAATTTTAAATTTGATGAAAACGGCAGAAAGGTCTCAAAAAGGGTAGAAAACACTGTGGGAAAAGGAAAAATTGCTCATTACGAGCAATTTCTCCTTTTCCCACAGTGTTTTCAAAAGACTTGTACTGCAGACATGTGAAAACCAGGGCTTGTTTGGGAAAGGGTTAACCTTTCACAGGCTAGTGGTTAGAGGAATGAAATAGTTACATTTCAGAAAACAGGCTGAGATAAAGCATTTTCAGAACTGTTTTTGTTACAATATTTTGCAAAATATCATAGTGCAGGTTTAAGATCAGAATGCAAGTTCTATATGGTCTGATCTTGAGTCTACCCTGTCAGCAAAGACAACTAAAGTTATGGCAAACCAACTAAGGATTTAAAACTCTTTACCACACAGTCCCAAGTTTTAACGACCCTGAGGAAGAAGCTTTTTGAAAACATTGTAGGAAAAGGAGAAAATGCTGGTAACCAGCATTTTCTCCTTTTCCGACAATGTTTTCTACCCAATCTAAGACAATTTACATCATTTGATTCACATTTCAGTTGTCGTCTGCAAATGCTTTCAATTTGGACCAGTCTATATTTTTGTCGTTTGGTAGAGGGTTAACATGTATCCTCCTGGTCTTAAGCCTACCAAACAAGGAGAAAATGCTGGAAACTAGCATTTTTTCCTTGTCCCACAATATTTTTTATCCTGTCAAAAACAGATCCCATCATTTGAGCTATATTAACTCTATACCGCACGATGCCGCCTTTCAATGCCCCCGTGAAAGAAGGCCTTTGAAATCATTGTGGGAAAAGGAGAAAATGCTGGTAACCAGCATTTACTTCTTTTCCCACAATGTTTTCTACCCAATCAAAGGAAAACTGCACCATTTGAGCAACATTGGAATTGTCGTCTGCAAATGCTTTCAATTTGGACGAGTCTGAATTTTTCACATTTGGTAAAGGGTTAATTTATCTTCTTCGAAGCTTTCAGTTTGGACAGGTATCTAATTTTTCATCAGTTGGTAAAGAGTTAACCACAGATATAATTTGAGTCACATTTAATTTTACTTTGTAAACCTTTTCTGTATGATTGACCCATGTCAGCCTGCACAGTCTGCGCAGACCCTTTTTGACATGGGTCAAAATTTGTTGCTACTGGTCAAATTTCTACATGCCAAAGGACCAGTATACCGCATGATCCAGTCAGTTGTTCTACAAAATGGATTTTCATCATTATTTGATGAATTGCTGGGTATAATGTATCACAGGGATGCATTAAGCCCCTTTTGCCAGAGCATGGCTCATATGTATGTGTTTGAGATACCAGGTTTTTGATTACTCAGTAATCCCATAAAGAGTTAAATTTTCAATTCTTAATTTCTTTATTTTGTGAATAAAGCTGTATGATAAAAAATATGTGCATTATCAATGGTAAAGTAACAGTTATCACAACTCTCAGAAAATGAGTGAGTAAGCTAATGCTGTTGCAAAACAATAAATGTAATTGTGAGAAACTCCAGAGAAAGGAGAGAAAGAGGAGGAGGGGCTGCTTTGGAAAATATGAAGTTTGGGGATATATCTATAACCACTTAAAATGTATCCAAAGTGAAAAAATGAATTCCTTATCTTTCTTACCACCTGTGAGTGTTTTTAGCTCACCTGAGCACAAAGTGCTCATGGTGAGCTATTGTGATCGTGCTGTGTCCGGCGTCCATCGTGCGTTGTGCATCGTCCGTCGTGCGTCGTCAACTTTTTACCTTGTGTACGCTCTAGAGGCCACATTTTTAGTCCGATCCTCATGAAACTTGGTCAGAATGTTTGTCTTGATAAAATCTCGGACGAGTTCGAAATTGGGTCAAGTGGGGTCAAAAACTAGGTCACTAGGTCAAATCTTAGAAAAACCTTGTGTACGCTCTAAAGGCCGCATTTTCAGTCCAATCCTCATGAAACTTGGTCAGAATGTTTGTCTTGATGAAATCTCGGACGAGTTCAAAATTGGGTCATGGGGTCAAAAACTAGGTCACTAGGTCATATCTTAGAAAAACCTTGTGTACACTCTAGAGGGCACATTTTAAGTCCGATCCTCATGAAACTTGGTCAGAATGTTTGTCTTGATAAAATCTCGGACGAGTTCGAAATTGGGTCATGTGGGGTCAAAAAGTAGGTCACTAGGTCAAATCTTACAAAAACCTTGTGTACGCTCTAGAGGGCACATTTTCAGTCCGATCCTCATGAAACTTGGTCAGAATGTTTGTCTTGATAAAATCTTGAACGAGTTCGAAATTGGGTCTTGTGGAGTCAAAAACTAGGTCACTAGGTCAGATCTTCGTAAAACCTTGTGTGTGCTCTAGAGGCCACATTTTCAGTCAGATACTTGTCAAATTTGGTCAGAATGTTTGTCTTGATAAAATCTCGGAAGAGTTCGAAATTGGGTCATGCGGGGTCAAAAACTAGGTCACTAGGTCAGATCTTCAAAAAACCTTGTGTACACTCTAGAGGCCACATTTTTAGTCAAATACTTATGAAACTTGGTCAGAATGTTTGGCTTGATAAAATCTCACACAATTTCAAAATTGGGTCATGTGGGGTCAAAAACTAGGTCACTAGGTCAAATCATCAAAAAACCTTGTGCACGCTATAGAGGCCACATTTTCAGTCAGATACTTGTGAAATTTGGTCAGAATTTTTGGCCTATTGACTCAGGGGAGCGATCCAGGGCCATCATGGCCCTCTTGTTTGTCAAAAAAATAAAATCTTGACTTTTGATTTCTCTCTAACCACATATTATTTTATTGTTAGGAGGAGGAGGGTGGGGGTATCAAGGCATTAATTATGATAGCAATCTCAATCTCTTTATTTCAGGAAAACGGAAAGCAAAGAAACATTGGAAACCTACTTTACCTTTGACCTTCCCCTCCACTTTGGACAGCATCAACTGAAAAATATGATCAATGACTTCCAACTACCATATGATATCTGGTGGTTACACTTCAATGACATGGTAAGTTAAGTCTTTCTCTTTATTAGCTATATCCGTCTTTAACCATTTAGCAATCAATCCTATTCATTTACTAAAATGACCATACAAAAGATAATTGGGAAAGGAGAAAATGTCAGTACTATTATAATACAAATGAATATTGCACTTTCATGATTGTTTCTGGCTGCATGTGTTATAAAATATTGTAAGGGTAGATAAAGATCAGACTGGACATTCTACTCCACAATGCTGTAAAGGCTACCAACCACTAAACTACTATTTGGGTTGTGGAGAGTGTACCAGTAGGTCCAAAGGTTGACCCAACTTATCATAGGGTATGTACCTGGAACCTCTGATATAATGATGTATGCCTGCACCTGTCTCCCACAAAACTCATAAAGTACAGTACAAACATAGAAAATTTGGACATTAGAATTGAAATTCAAAGGCAAATTTTTGTCATAAGTTTGCAAGAAAGAAAACATTGTTAATGAAATCAGACAGTATCTTTTAAACAGTCTGATCTTTACACAGAGCTAAAACAACAGTAACTCTTGTTGTGACAACACTGTATGGGTACCATGGGCTGAAAACAAGATAAGTGGTTAACCCGTAAGCTGCTAAGTGCGACTCACTGACCTTTTGTGGACTGTGTAGATCAAGAACAGACTGCACAAAACTAGCAGTCTGATCTTGGATGTACACTTTCCAATAAGGAGATGTTTTCTCCTAAAATAGAGTTTGAAAAAGTACTATATAGATTTTACTATTGGCAGGAATGTTTTATTTAACTTATTTAGCAGGATAAGGGTTAAAATTGTTCTTCTAATCAGAAACAAGAATTGGTTTTCCTCATTGTAGATATTGAGTTTGTATGTGTCTTATTTTGCATCCAAGGTTAGACTGAAAAATTGTCAATCAGCAATTGGGTGCATCTTCAAGATACGATATTCTGTCAATTTACTTCTGAAACAAATTTGCATTAGATAATGTAAATGTTTACCATAAAAACATGACTTTTAACAACATTATGGGAAATGGAGAAAATGCTGGTAACCAGCATTTTCTCTATTCCCACAATGTTTTGAATCCTTTGAAAGACAAATGAGTGACAATTAAGGTATGGTCTGCAAATACATTTGATTTGGAAAAGTCTAAAATTTTGCCATCAACTAAGAATTTTAAAAAAAAGGGTCCTTACAAAATACTGATAATTAAAATGAATTGTTTGACCCAAACAAAATAGAAGTTCGATAGATGAATACACATAAAAGCATTATTGCAAAAAAGGAACTAGCATGTTACCAGCAATGTCTCATTCAGTTGCTATGTTTTCAACAGTGTTCCGATGCAAGACAGCAAAAATTGTATGTAGGTAGGTATTGTCTGTTTGTTGTTACATAGTTTTATCTTTGTACTCTATAGCTGCCCAAGAAAGGCGATGGAAAGCAGTACAGAAGGATACGCAATAGTAAGTACTTGTATCAAATCTAGTCACATTTTGAGAATTCAGTTGATCTGAGCCATGCCCTGTGAAAAGGGGCCTTAATGCATCTGCAAAAAAGTATCAACCCATGTCGGCCTGCGCGGATTGGCTGAAACTTTCTGTTTTTGTTAAATTTTCTGCATGTCTAAGAACCAGTCTACCTAATGACCCAGTCAATTGTTAAACAAAAAGGATCTTAGAGATCTATAATACTGAGATGTCTTGCTTGGTATAATGCATCACAGAGGTGAATTAAGCCCCCTTTTCACAGAGCCTGGCTCATTTATACACATACATTGCTGTCGCTATGTTGAGTGTAATAGCCTGGACTATTCACCATGCAATTTTTGATCATAAATCTGGAAAATTTTTGTATTTGAAACAGACAAGCCCAGTAGCTCAGTCAGTTACATACAGGGCTTGAAGCCCCAGCTGGGACGTTTGTTTTCCAAGAATTGATGGTGGTCATTGCAAAAGTATTAATTCAGATTTCTCTCACCACTGATCATATTATAAGGGTGATGGTATGGGAAGGCGGCCATTGGCTTGGGAATATTGTCTGAAGCATTGGTTAAAGAAAGGGAAGTATGGGTAGAGGCACTTGCTGTAGTGATAGAAACGAAATGTTGAAAATTGCATTTAACAGCATACAAACAAACAAACAAATTATTGGGAAGATGTATCTGTGAAATATTCATCTTCAGAAACATACATCTGAGAAACATTTACCATTCTAAGCATGTATAGTGTTTGTTTGAAATTTTTGTTATTAAATCCTTTTACAGTTACAGTTGCCTTTGCAGCTGGTGTAGATCAAGATCTGACTGCACAGAAACTGAGTCAGATAGTTGATCCACTCTGTCTTCTTTGCACAGACTTTCTGGAAAAAGGCAATCATGAAATTGCAATTACTGGTGTCTTTTTTTCGGACTGAACATGTGTGTTGGGTTTATTCGGGGCCTATGTGGTTAATCATATTCTACCTGTGAAGTTTTTGCCATTTGGAACCTATATTTGTGAAATATTCTCAATGGGAAAACTGTATCTGAGTAATGTTTACAAAATGAATTATTTATCTTTAACTCTTTACCATTTGACAAAAATTTACACTTTACTAAAGAGAAGGCATTGGCTGTCGACAAATGTAAAGTGGCTGAAATGATTAGATTTGTCCTTGAAGGGGTAGAAAACATGGATGGAAAAGGAGAAGATGCTGGTTTCCAGCATTTTCTCCTTTTACCACAATGTTTTCAAAGGCCTTCTCCCTCAGGGTCATTAAGACATGGGAATGTTTGCTAGAAGGTTGAAATATTTTTACCATGGGAAAGATGTTTACATTATGAAGCATGCATGATTTAAAAATTAAGAGGTTTGCACCATTTATAACAGGTATCTGTAAAACATTCATCATTTTATACACATTTCAGAAAATCAGTCTGCCAATCATTTCCGCATAAAGTACACATCATTTGAAACAAATATCTTTCAGATAATAGAAATAGTGCTGATGTGAAAGGAACATTGGAAAATCACGTGTTAGAGTATATGGTTGTTTCATTAAATGTATCTCTGTTTCAGATATCTATGTTGATGCTAGACCAGCCTGCAGATACGAGGCTCACTCTTGTACCTGCAAAAGACCGTCCAATCCAAGTGATAGAGGATGTGGGGAAGACTGTATTAACAGGTATCATACAATTGTGCTGAGGCCCTATACTAACCTGTTTTCCACACAAGCCTAAGTCTTAATGACCTTGAGGAAGATGGCTTTTGAAAATATTATGGGAAAAGGAGAAAATGCTGGTAACCAGCATTTTCTGCTTTTCAGACTATCTTTTGTACCCTGTCAAAGACAAATCTCGTCATTTTAGCACCCTATGTCTTCTGCAAGTGTTTTCAAATACAGACAGGTCTAAAAGTTTGTCTTGTGACAGGTCATTTGGTAACATGAAGGACATGTAATTCAGACATTGTTAGGTTCCTGCTCCACTCAAACTGTTTACAATGATAGATTAATCCTTTCCCAAACAAGCCCTGGTTTTCACGTGTCTGCAGTACAAGTCTTTTGAAAACACTGGGGGAAAAGGAGAAATTGCTCGTAACAAACAATTTCTCCTTTTCCCACAGTGTTTTCTACCCTTTTTGAGACCTTTCTGCCATTTTCATCAAATTTAAAATTGTCGTCTGCAAACTCTTTCAATTTGGACCAGTCCAAAATTTGTCGTTTGGGAAAGGGTTAAGGATGATTGCAGTAAGATTATTCCGTTCATCCAAGAACATAGTTTTATCTTACTTTGCCTAGGAAAGCAGCCAGTAGCTTGAAAAGAGTGCCAAGCCCAAGTGCTGGTTAAAGAATCTCCAGGAATACTTAAGTTGAAACACCGAGTGTCATGATGTAACTGAAGTGCTTGTAAAACAATTTGAAATTCTGAACAAAAGTTAATGATGCAGCTCTGAGGTTGGCAATAATAGTGAAAATGTGCTAAATACACAGGGCAATAGGCATTAAATTTGATTTTAGGTTCGTATACACTTTTATAAAAGCAATGAAAAATGAATTTGTTACTTGTATATATTGCGGCTATTTTTATATTGGAGTTGTACATCTCATCCTGTCTCATTTAACTATTTACCAGGAGAAAATGACTTTTGTCTTATCTTCCGGAACGAGCCACTTTGGTTTGTAACATCACTGTAAATTTTGTTTGGTGTATCTCTGCAATGATGAGTATAAAAGTACTGTGATATTTGTGAGTTGTCTAATGCTTTTTGATCAAAGAATAGAACACAATGCCTATTTGCTGATAATATACTTAATGATTTCTGTTCACAGGCTTGTATACACAGAATGTTCACCTGACATGTGTCCTACTGGTGACCAGTGTAGCAATCAGAGTATTCAGAAACACCAGTTTGCATCTGGACTTCAGAAGTTCTTGACCAAAGATAGAGGGTTTGGAGTCAGAACAACCAAATCAATCAAACTAGGTATGTGTTATATGTAAAAGAAACATGTACTTAACTCTTTACCAGACGACAAAATTTTAGCCTTGTCCAAACTGAAAGCATTTGCAGACAACAATTTCAGTGTGGCTCAAATGGTGCAATTTTTCTTTGATAGGAAAGAAAACATTGTGGGAAAAGGAGGAAATGCTGGTTACCAGCATTTTCTCCTTTTCCCACAATGTTTTCAAAAGGCTTCTTACGCAGGGGCGTTAAAAGGCCTCATTGTGCGGTAAAGGGTTAAACTTATTTTTATTCACAAAATATTGCATGTGTTAAAGGCCAAAGTGCAGTCAAGAGCAAACAATGCAAGCAAATTTAATTCATACCATTTAAAAATATGGATATTATTATGAGGCTGACAATGAGTTATAATAAGGTCTATCAAAGATATGGTTCCTGGCAAAAAAAAAAAAATGAATTGTAAAGCTTGAATTACAGTTGCTAAATCTTCTTTAAATAAGTTTTCCAGGAAAATGAATGTAATGAATGTATTATAGAAGTCCATTGGCATTTATGCGTGCCATGCTGTGGCAAAAGGGGGCTTAATGCATTTTCGTAATGCATTGTACCTAGCAAGACATCACGTAAATAGGGCAGTGCTCCAGATAAGGTCCGTATTCACGTAATTTACGGATGACGATCTGATTGTTACGCATCTTTTTTTACAAAATTCCGTACTCGATACGGAACGTTTTTCCAGGTACGTAAAATATAGGGTACGAATCCGTACACAATGAAAGGGAGCTTACTCTTTCTCAGACAAACATTCAGATATCTTCCGGATTGCTGAGCGATTTTCCAATTTTTTCCTATTAAATAAAAAGGGAAAATCGGCTCGGACCGGAATTAGACCCTCTGCATCTCGGCTTTAGTCAAGTTTTTATCGATTACGGCGTGGGACCAGCGGATAATCGTACTATATACATGTATGTATGTTCCGAATGAATGGTTTGCGCTTCGAAAAAGTCGGGGAATACACGGAAACATCTGGCTAGGTTATTTCATCCATCTCCAGAACCAAATAATCCTAACAAAACTGAGAATGGTTGAAAGATAAAATCAGACTGGCCAAGACTTAAGCACTGTTCCCATTTTTGTATAAATGTGCAATAATTCACGCTCTAAATTGAATAATCACGCACAAAAAATATGAAGCAAAAAGCGCATGCACCCAGATGGGCTCTCTGTTTATCGCCAGTGGCGCCAATTTGGGCCAAGTTAGAAAAAATGTCTCCAAAACTGAAGCACAGGTGAATTCAAAAGTATTTATGATATCTGCTTTTCTAGCGTAGAATTACAGGTTTTGAAGTTATTTGCGACTCTATTTGACAAATTTATGTGAAATCCTGCACAAATATTTTTCCAAAAATTAAATAGCATGAAAAAAAAATCGCTTCAGAAAAAGATTATGAGTTGCATATTTGTTTCTACAAACCTGCTTTACACTTTGTACAGTAAACATCATACTATTACTAGGTAAAATGTTATGTAGTTTTACAGTAATGCTTATATAAAAGCAAATGCAAGAAAACCAATTTTGACTTTCATCAGTCTCGTTAACCAAATGTTGGTATTGATCAGCATATGCTGGTACTGATTAATCTTGATTTTCATCAGTACTCTACTGATGTCATTGAAAATTATCTGGAGCACAGATAGGGATCCATAAATTCTACTTTGTCTGACAACAGACTGAATCATGAAGGAGATTGTGCTTTGACATACAGAAAATTTACCAACAGCAAAAAGTTTCGGCACTGGTCAGGCTGCACAGTTTGGGTCAGTACTTTTTTCATAGAGTGTAGCTTTTTTCAAACTCCAGGTCAATTAATCGTTGAGTATTGTGGCGAGGTAGTGAGTGAGCAAGAGTTCCGCCGCAGAATGACGGAGGAATATGCACAAGACCGCAATCATTACTGTCTCAATCTGGATGGAGGTACTGTTATAGATGGGTACAGGAAGGGAAACATTGCTAGATTTGTGAACCACTCATGTGAGCCTAACTGCGAAATGCAGAAATGGTGAGTGCTGCTTTATTTCTGGGGGCATAATTTTGTAACAGGAAATGAAGGCTACAGATACACAGGATGGTCAGGTTTTTTTTTTTTTTGTAAAATGTTAAAGAACTTCAATCAGCACATCACTTTCAGCTGAACAACTTTACTAGTCATCCTGAAAAAAAACAGTTTTTGAAAACATTTCAATCAAATGAGAAAATGCAGTTCACTTTGACCACAAAACTTTCACAAGTATCTCTGTAAGATAACTTAATTCTTGTTGATAAGTCTAAAGGTTTTCTTGGTTCATGACATAAACACATACAGTCATGATCATCATAAGACTAACACTAATAATATATATTTATGTCTTTGAAATAGATATAATGACCTCTCGCTTAATTTTCAGGAATGTAGATGGGGTGTACCACATGTGTTTGTTTGCTCTACGGGACGTAGAACCTGCAGAAGAGTTGGTGTATGATTATAATTTCCAGTCATTTAACCATGATGCACAGGTAACTCGAAGGACAATTTTTTTTTGTTTAGCTTAGCTGTTTTTAAAGAAAGTGTTTGTGGAAGCTTTCTTCCCAGGGTTTACAAAAATGAAATGTTAAAGAGTTAAAAAGCCATCAATGAAAAAAATTCACCTCTTCTGTCAACTGGCTGTTTTCACAGACCAAAATGAAAACCATTATTTAAGAAGTTCAAAGGGGCTTTGTAGAAAGGATTGAGGCTACTCAACTCTAAATATACATGTATTTTTTTTTCTTTGTATTGCAGCAACTATGTAAATGTGGCAGCAAAGACTGTAGAGGTATTATTGGTGGCAAGAAGCAGTGGTTTAATGGGCAAGGTAAATCTGCAGAAAAACCTGTCGGAAAGAAAGGCCGTCTTCCAAAAGATAAAAGAAAATCTAAACAGAAACTGGACAAGATGAAGGAAAAGGTAGGATAGTAAAGAAAGTTAGATTAAATAAACTGTATAAGGTCCCTTTCAATGAACAATGTTGAATGTGATTATCTTCATAATAAATATTTTGCATTTATTGAATTGCTGACACTTTGAAACTACTGACTTCTTGGAACAAGTACTGGTTAGGTTTCCTTGGAAGCAGTGATAGATCCTAGTAGTATAGCTTGTTACTTAATTCATGTAAGATAAAAAGGTGCAAATTAATACCATTGTGAGCTGTGTCATCAGATTACTGAGATTGATCATTATTGTAAAGTTAGTTTTAATATTTTAGATGTAGAGCCCCATTACCTGTTTCAGGATCAGCACAAATAACAGGTTTCATTTAAACAGTTTTACACTGTAAATCCCTATCTCATCTTCTAGAACAAGAAATCTGTGATACCAGGATACCAGCAAGGAATACCAGCTACAGGGAATGGACACAATCCTATACCTACATACTTCTCATATCACATCAAACCATTACTAAAGAAAGAGCGAATCTTTGCCCGAAAGCACTCTATATTTCTGGTGCGGAACTTTGATCGTATTCGAGGGATGCGTCACAGAGAGGACCAAGATACCTACAAAGTGACTAAAGATGAGGCAGATTATATTAAAGGAACACATTTCACTAAAAGAGGTATGAGACATTGTTTCTGTTTCTTGTTGATTTTCATCACTGACAATTCAAACCAATCCTATGCAGCTTCACCTGAAAACAAACATAACTATCCTTTGAAGATAAGTAGCTGTTAATTCTTTACCATATGACAGAATCATAGACTTTTCCAGTTTGCAGACAACAAAATAAATATGCTTCTAATGATAGGATGTGTTTGAACGGGTAAAATCATTGTTGGAATTGGAGAAAATACTGTTTACCAACATTTTGTCCTCCCACAATGTTTTCAAAGGCCTTCCTTCTTTATATGAATGTTAAAATAGGGAATTGATGTGCAAAGGTTTGACCATTTGATACAGGAGACTTTGATATGGAAAATTAAATTGGTGGTCACTTAACACAGGTGGCTGTAATATGCAAATGATAGCTTCAGCAGGTTTGACTTTATGTCTTCTTTTGTATAAATCACCAAGGAGTTAAATTGTTCGAAAAAAGTTTTATGAAGGGTAGTTCTTAGCCCGTAATCACCAACCATTCTTAACCCTTTAACGCACAATGCGGACTTAAAACAACCCCAGGAAAGAAGCCTTTTGTAAACACCATGGGAAAAGGAGAATATGCTGGTAACCAGCATTTTCTCCTTTTCCCACAATGTTTTCTACCCTGTCATAGAAAAATTGCACCACTTGAGCCACATTGAAATTGTGACCTGCAAATGTTTCACTTTGGACAAAGCTAAAATTTTGTTGTCTGGTAAAGGGTTAGAAGCATTCTTAGTCTAATTTTCAAGAATTTTTAATTTTCAAGAATTTTTTAAAATTTCAAAGTATCTCGATGTTTGAGTTGCTTCACCAATTTTGATTTGCTAGGCCAAATGGTTTAATCCACCAGAAATTGCCCAAATAAATAACTTTAGAATAACTCTTTACCACACAATCCTGAGTTTTAACGACCCTGAGGAAACAGCCTTCAGAAATCCTTGTGGGAAAAGGAGAAAATGCTGGTAACCAGCATTGCCTCCTTTTCCTGCAGTGTTTTCTACGCTCATCAGAAACAAATTCCAACCTTTTAGCCACATTTAAATTGTAGTCTGCAAATGCTTACAGTTTGGACAAGTCCAAATCTTTATTGTGTAGTAAAGAGATACAACCTAGAATGGAATTTAGAATAGTTGGTGAATGCGGGCCCTGGTCATATTCAAGGGATGAAATAATACAGCTGCTATGTCTTAGGTTTTTCAAGATGAAAATCTCCAGTAATTTCATCCACAATCTCTAAGACTGCCTTGTTATCTTATTTCAGATGTGTTTATAGCCCAGCTAACAGCTCTGAAGACCTCAAGATCTATGAAGACCCGGAGACTAACAGTAGCAGAGGAAGACACAGAAGTTGGAAAAATGGCCAGGATAGCTGGTGTGTGTAAGGAGATATACTCAGCCATATCTGCAGCAAAAGGTACATCATGAAAATTTTACTCGCAAATCTGAAACAGAGTTTTTTTTCCACACTCAAATCATAAAAAGAATTGAACCCTCAGATTGCCAGATTTACGAAACATATATCTAGTTTGGCAAAAAGACTCAAAGATTGCCATATATCCAAATCCGCTTGTGGCCAGCATATAAATTTTTCAGTCAAAATGGCTGCAAAATACTTGCATATTCTATTTAACCTTTACCAAACAACAAAATTTTAGACTTGTCCAATTCAAAACATTTGCAGACAACAAATGAACAGACGACAAATAAGATGCAGCTCAGATAATGATATTTGTCTTTGAAAAGGTAGAAAACATTGTGGGAATAGGAGACCAGCATTTTCTCCTTTTTCCACAATGTTTTGAAATGCTATCTTTCTCAGGGTCATTAAAATTAAGGATTGCATGGTAACTAGGTAGGTCATATGTGTTTCCTAATTTATAAACTTCCCAAATATGTTTTATCAGCTTCATTGAATGACTTTATTGTTGTTTTTGAAAAAAAAAAAACAATGGATGTTACACTTTGTATAGCTTTGTTAAATTCTTTTTGAAGTAATTGATTTAGTATGAATAAGCAGGTATTTTTGAAAGAAGTAAAAGGGGTTTCCTTTTTTATATAATATTTCAAATAGGTCAGTGATGAAATGAAGCATCCAGAAAGAATGATTGGTTCTTTTGTCATTTTTCTTCTTTCATTTTCATTAATGTTGCATTCAATGTTTTTTTCCCAAAGATATTAAAAAGTGTTTTCACATTTTGTAATACTTTTATTTACAGATGAAGAAGGTAGTTTCCTTGCTACAGACTTGTATCATCTGCCGTCCAAGAAGAAACATCCGAGATATTACCAGGTTATTGATGAACCCATAGACTTGACCATGATGGAGAAGAAGATACTATCAGGCACTTACCAAACTGTGGAGGAGTTTGAAAAAGATATGATCAAACTCTTCCAGAATGTGGAGGTACTTGGACTTTTTACCTGTACCTCGCACTAAAAGATAACAAAATGACCCATGCTCAGTGAAAAGGGGGCTAATGCATCTGCGAAAAGTATCGACCCAGGTCAGCCTGCGCAGTCCGCACAGGCTGACCTGGGCCAAAACTTTTCGCTATTAGTTAATTTTCTGTATGTCCAAGGACCAGTCTACCTGATGATTAAGTTGGTTGTTAAAAAATTGGCTATTAAGGATCCGTAATTATTTGATGGTATTACGGAGATCCATTAAATCCCCCTTTTGTCCAGAGCATGGCTTAAATAAATGGTGACATGGACATAGCAGTCTCATAAAAGACAAAGGGTGTTGCAAATTCAAGGCTGTTTCTGTGTAAATAGTTTGCAAGCTTCTTAGATCATGTCAGATTCATATATTGTGCAGGCTGATCTTGTTCTATGATGTCCAGACAAGAACAGTTCCTTTTATCAAAATGTTAATGAAGAGTTAATACATGTACATGCATCATTAAATGCAAGGCTTGTGTAAGCTCTTAATTAACTGACTTGAAATTAGAGTAAAAAAAATATTAACAACATAGCATGCAGGATCAAAATAGTCTTTTCTTTCCTTTTTGTCTGTGCAAAGGAATAGTTGAAATATACTCATATATGTCACACTGCATATTGCCTAAATTAAATTTTCCCACATTAACTTTTGACTCTTTCAGGTGCAAGTGAATTAAGAATGTAGGTGAATGAAATTAGAATACTTTGAATGGCTTCCAAATGGTTTTACACATAAAAGTGTTTCTTTTTGCAAGCTATTGCTTCATTTGCCACAATAGGTAAATAAAAAAAGTCTGCTACCTTGCCAAAAAAAGGTAAATTAAAAAAGTCCACTATGATACATCTTTTTGAATTGGTGATGGAAAGCTTGTGACAGGAATTTCGTTTGGTTTCTATCATAGCTACTGTATTGTTCATTTTTGTATCTCATCTCATTGACACAGCTTTATTGTGGCAAGAAATCAGAAATGGGCGAGAAAATCAAACTACTGAGGGCAGTGTTTAACAACGCTAAAAGAGAGGGAATGAGTCAGATCCAAGAGCTGTTAGGCCAAGAGGGTCAGTCAGATGTTCCCACTGGAGCATTGTCTGATGTAGACATGCAGGTCGCAACACCAACAACATCCATATCCTCAGAGTCTGACATCAGTGAAATCTCGGACAATAAAGGTAAGTCTTCGTAGTTGTAGTCATTGATGGTTTTCTTGTAGCTTTCCTCACATCCATTACATGGGCAGTATAGCTGAATTGGAAATCTGTAGGGGAAGTTGTAATAAATATGAATGCCTGTATCATCTGAACTGTATTTCACTAACAATTTTTGTGGGGTTTAGTTTATTGTCAGAAAAAGGAAATGTGTTGTATTTTTCTTAAGTTTGTAAGTCTGAAAATACTCAAGTAAGGATAGAAAATACTTTCAAGTGTCAGTTAATCCAGACAAACACCAGTTTGAAAGTGTGATTTAATGGATATGTTGGTTGTATCAGTATAGATTATGGCAGTCACACTCATGTCATGTCCATTTCAATGTTTTATTATCCAGGGGAGTGGTTACAAGGTGAGGATGAGGAGGAGGAGATCATCAGATGTATATGTGGTATCTATAAAGATGAAGGATTGATGATACAGTGTGATAAATGTTATGTAAGTTATATGTCTTTAATGTAATAAACATGTATCAAGATTTTTATGGAATAAAGAAATTAATCCATTAACTCTTTACACAACAATCTTGTGATTTAAAGATCCTAAAAACATTGTGGGAAAAGGAAAAAATGCTGGTAACCAGCTACAAGTGCCTGTCCTTTGAATAATGTTAATGGCAATTGCTATGATTTTTTTGTGACATTAGATGTTTCTAATATCTTTTTATTTGAGAAAATAACATTAGGGTAAAAAAAGACATGGTTCACCATACAGTTGATTTAATATTTGGATCTTAAGATGCTAGCACCCAAGCATTTTATGCAAAAAAATTATTGCACCTATGGTTGACTTAAATCATGCAAAATCAACTGTTTCATGAGCTGTGACACATAATTAAAGCCTTTTCGTAAGTAAGCTTACCCCATTCATGTATAACCAATGATTAAAAAAAAAGTGAAAAAAAAAAAAATGATATAGAATCCAAATCAAAGAACTAAATAACAACGTTTTTGTCTAATAATGAGGTAAAATTGGCCGAGTCCAAATGTGAAAAAAATGGTTGTTTTTTTACAAAATTTTAAGAAAACTGTACGTTACATTTCCATGAAACTTAAATCATGCAAGACACTTCCATGTGTGTCAGTTTCTGTGAAAAAATGATGAACTTTCACCATATCCCTTGCCTTTAACATATCCACTTTCATGAAATCAGTAGTATGCTTTTTGCAGAAGATCAAGATTGAATTACACAATATGTGTAGATTTATCAGTGATCTGCAAGTTTCACTCACAGTTTTCATTGCAATTAGTCAACTAATAGAGATGTTACCGTATGACCCATTGTATTCTGTTCTGATGCGTGACAAGGCAACTGGAGGGATTATTGCCTCAGCATTAAAGACTTCAAAGACTTTTGATTAGTAGGTTCAGTTACATTGACTTGATGGAAGTAACAGTCAGTTAACTCGACATAATTGTGATGTTGTTTCTCCAGATTTGGCAGCACACAGACTGTATGAGGGTGAAAGGGGACAGTGACCACTATCTCTGTGAACAATGTGATCCCAGACCTGTAAATAGGGTTAGTAACCTTAACTGAATACTTTCTCTCACCTTTATGTAACAATTGCTTGAGCATCTGTTTTAGGAATATTGCAGGTTGTGGAGACTCATGTTAGCTTAAATCTATTTCTATGACATTGATTGTGAAACAAGTCCTACAGCTTATATTAGTTGCTATCGATGAATGCTTTCTGGAAACCTCAAGTTGCAAAGGATGACCTTACTCATAATGTCGTTTAAAACCGGATGTTTTGATGCAAGAAGTCCACACTGTACCCCTATCGCTACTGTTTCACAACTGACCCATGTTCATGTCAGATATATATTTTCCTGCAGTTTTTTGAAGAGTTATATAATGCAAATATTTCACTAGGAGGCAATTGTTGAAAGCTTTAAATTATTAAGTACACTTTGTTGGATTTAAAATGACAATTAACATTAATTATTTGTCATCTGACATGTTCTCAAAAAGCCCAAAATCAACCCATCAAATAGGTTTCGGGACTGGATGAACCACAATGCTTGGCCTACATTGATGAAGGATTCACAGTTTCTTCATTTTATTACAGGAAGTTGAGCTGGTTCCCGGTGCAGATTATGACTCTGAAGCTGTTGATGATGGGAACCAATATTTTATGACACTGATGAGAGATGATATGCAAATACGACTAGGTGCCTGTGTTTATGTGATGAAAGAAAATCAAAGTCGAAGATACTCCTACAAAAAATCTGGAGGACTAGATAAAGATAGGATGGACATTTTCAGGATAGAAAGGCTCTGGAAAAATAGAAAGTTAGTGGCGACCAGTTGCTCTATATAGTTTATCTGTATTGTGTTGTTTATGAAAATTGAAAAATAGATCCGATTTATAGAAAATTTATAAGATTCTGACATTTGCATAGATATCTATTGTTTCTTTCTGTCAGTCTATATAGCAAAATAAAACTTGAATGAATTTTTTATATTTATCCTGTAAAAGAAATAATCATCAGACCACCAGATAAGAGGGAGTGATCATATTCTAAATCTATTATTTCTCTTTCAATCCTATGTTGTGAGTGCTAATCATAATCATCTCAATGAGACAATTCTAATGAGTACCCAAAACATAGGGTTTAGTTGAGAGTGATTAATAGTTTCAATTTTGAAATCAAAATCACTCCCTCTATTTTGAGCTCTGAAGGTATCGAAAACTTATCATTAAGCATTGTAATCCTCAGATAATGTAGTGTTATTAGAAAGTAGAAAACCTGGTGTTAACTTTATTTTATCTGAAGAAAGATTCTCTTCAAAGAGGAAAGGTGGATTATTATATTTCTAACCTTATATTTTCTAGGGGAGATAAGTTTGCTTTTGGTCACATGTATGTCAGGCCACATGAAACATTCCATGAACCAAATCGAAAGTTTTTCCCAAATGAGGTAAGTTAAAGATTTAATATATGCTTAACTTGCTTGTTAAGTTATATACTTTTGCTTAACTGCAAAAAACAAATTTTAAATTGCTACAAATGAGCTGTGGTTATCAGATACTGTAGAAAACACTGATGGAAAAGGACAAAATTGTGATTACTAGGATTTTTTCTCCTGTGGACAATGTTTTTGGAAGCCTCCTCCTAAAGGTTGTTTAAACTCGAGATTGGTTAGTAAAGGGTGAACGGTTTGTACACTGATCAGGGTATTGTTATTTATCTTGGGAGATAATGATTTGAATTTTATGTTGAACAATTTCTGAATGCGTCCTTTGCATGTTCAGAAATGTTATTGATGTACCTCTAAAAGTTTTCCATCACATTGAAAGCGTTAACTTTGCTAAGGATTCATGCATACTCTGTTGGTGCTATGGTTAGCAAGCGAATATATTTACACTTTGTATGTGGATTTTATTGCAAGCAGTTCTACCTAGGAATTGTATGTTATGTCTGTCAGTCTTTTTAGTAATTTCTTTTGCAGCTATCTCCTTGCACAGTTATTATTGGCATTACTTGAACTGACACAATCTCTGTATGTAGTGGGGAACTCTGTAATCTTTTATCAGGCTTTCCTGAGTTCCATGCCCTTAAAAAGTTCCATTGGGCATATATACTGCACAACTCGCCTCTTCTTTTATGTAGGTATTCCGCACACCTTTGTACGAGATGTTTCACCTGGAGTCAATAACAGGCTACTGCTGTGTTTTGGACTTGTTGACCTACTGCAAGGGAAAACCCAAAGGCTATAAGGATGAAGATCTCTATATCTGTGAATATCGAATGGATAAAACTTTACATCTCTTCTATAAAATTTCAGCTAAACAAAGGTAAGTATCTGATTTCTTACTTAAGCCTTTTCCATGCAATCCCCAAGTTTTAATGACCCTGAAAAAGGGGGCTTTTTAAAACATTGTGGGAAAAGAAGAAAATGCTGGTAACCAGCATTTTCTTCACTCCCACAATGTTTTCTGACCTATCAAAGACAGAAATCGTCATTCGAGCTACATTTATTTTGTTGTCTGCAAATGCTTTTAATTTGATCTAGTCCCAAATTTTGTCGCTTAGTATACAGTTAAACATGTTTATTTTACATGGACTATGAAGTAAATACCATAACTAGATCCTTCAAGCTGTGTGATAGTTTCAGCAAGAGCAAGACTTTACTTGCACAACATTTGAGATTAGTTAGCCCATTACCACATGGCAAAATTTTAGACATTTCTGAATTGAAAGCATTTGCAGGCAACAGAAGTAGATATGACTCAAAAATTCAAAATTGTTTTTGGAAGGACAGAAAACATTGTAGGAAAAGGAGAAAATGCTGGTTACCAGCCTTTTCTCCTTTTCCCACAATGTTTTCAAAGGACTTCTTCATCAGGTCGTTAAAAGGCAGCATTGTGTGGTAAAGAGTTGAAAAGATTGCTTGATATCAACTCATTACTGGATGACAACATCTTAGACCTGTCCATTTTGAAAGCACCTACTGGGGACAGATAAAAGTTTGATTTAAAGTTTTGGTCTGTCTTCGAAAGGTAGAAAATATTTGGGGGAAGCAGAAAATGTGGGTTAACAGCACTTTCTTCTTTCCCAGAATTTTTTCAAAACTATTCTTCAGGGTTGTTAAAACTTGGGGTTGTTTGTTAACCCTTTACCACACAATCCCGAGTTTTAACAGCCCTAAACAAGAAGCCCTTGGAAAACATTGTCGAAAAGTGAGAAAATGCAGGTAACCTGTATAGTCTCCTTTTCCAACAATGTTATCTACCCTTTCATAAACAAATTTTATTTTTTGAGTTACATTTGTTATGTCTTCTGCAAGTGCTTTCAATTTGGATGAGTCTAAAATTTGTCGTGTGGTAAAAGGTTTAAATAATTAAGGTGATTTCTAATATATTTCTGTTGCAGGTGTCCTGTTAATACAAGATCCTACTGCTTTGACATGTATGAGAAAAGACTGAATCCAAAGAGAACATATTCTGTAAGCCACTAAATTCTTCTTTGTATTAGATAAGTTTTGCGGGTCTAAATCACCTCTACTGTTAAAATTCTTCAAGGGTTTCAGGTGCCCAATACTTGCTTTGAGTTGTGGAATTGCTGGCTTAACCCTTTACAACACAATCCCGACTTTTAGCGACCCTGAGGAAATAGTCTTTTGAAAACCTTGTAGGAAAAGAATAAGATGCTGGTAACCGGCATTTTCTCCTTTATTTTACAAGATTTTCTACACTTTTGTAGACAGTTACCATTATTTCTACTACATTTGATTTGTCGTCTGCATATGCTTTTAATTTTGACAAGCCCACATTTTTGTTGTCTGGTAAAGGGTTAAAACCTTGTTGAAGTTACACCAAAGATCCCAAGAACTAGGGTAGGAATGGCTTAAAAAACTTGCTTTGAGTGTAGAATTTTGAAAACATTGTGGGAAAAGGTAAGAAATGCTGTTCAGCAGCATTTTCTTCTATACTTACATAGACAGTGATGTCATTTGAACCACAAGTGATTGTTTGCAGATACTTTTGGTTTGTACAAGTCTAGAACATTGTCAGCTTGAATAAGAAAAATTAATTCTTATACTGCTTAGAAATTTAAAAAAATGGCTTTTGAAATAAACTTTTTAATGCATAAGATGTTCTTTTATTGTTTCTCTTGAAACTGAATTCTTGCAAAAATATTCTTCTAATTTTTTCATACCTAGCTCAGGAACTTTCTTAAGTACTGTTAAACTCAACCCAAACACTTCATATCAAATATCATTTCTTTTTACCATTTATAGCCTCATGAGGTACCAGAGTCTTACAGACGTAACTGGCGTGAGAAAAGTTCAGGAAGCAGTGATGACAGCATGCCGGAGAAAAAGCCAGTGTCTGATGAGGAGGAAGACATTCCTTTGGTGAAAGTGAAAATAGAGAGGGTATGTGTCTCATTTAGGATCAAATATGGTTAACACATATGAGCCATGCACTGTGAAAAGGAGGCTTAATACATCTGCGAAAAGTACCTACCCAGATCAGCCTGTGAAGTCTGCGCAAGCTGGCCTGGGCCGAAACTTTTTGCTATTGGTCAATTTTCTGTACGTCAAAGGACAAGTCTACCTCACAGTTCAGTCAATTGTTAGACACAATGGACTTTATGGGTCCATGATCACGTGATGACTTGCTTAGTAGCATGCATCATGGAGATGCATTAAGCCCCCTTTTGCCAGAACATTGCTTATATAGATATTGAGACAAATTACAATGGTAATAATGGCTTCTGCACTACATCTATGATAGCCCAATATAAAGCTCTACTTCTTTTTTTTTTTTTTACCAGCTTTTTAAAATATCATATACTTGACAGTTTGTTTCAAAAGATGTAAAGACAGATAGTTGAAAATTGTAAGAAATAATGTGATATGAGAGACATAGAGTAATTTTTATATGTACCAGTACATGACATGTGTTTTCAATGGGTAAAACAGAAACAAAAACCACAGTACCAAGACAATTTTTGTCACAATATCTCTGTGCAAATTGATCATGATCTAGCCTGTCCAAATAAGCAACTGCAATTGTGCTAGATACTAGAGTATACCTGAATGTGTTTTATCTTTTCAGAGAAAAGAAAAAAGAGAAAGGGTGAACAAGATTTTGGATTCCCTCTCTAAGGGCAAACTCTCTCCCAGCAAAAAGAGAACTGACTTGACATATTTGCTAACTGCATGACAAGCAACCTTTTACAGTTCTGTAAAAATGTACCTTCCCTCTACAATGAAACAGTATCATGTATTGTAAATATTCTTGAACTCTGTGTACACAGATATAAGAGTACCGGATTGGCATATTTTTACTATAGCACTCACTTAAGAACGGTGTTAACACTTTTCAAGTTAATTTCGTGAATAGTCTGAGACAACTTGAAGCTTAGAGCCTGAAAAATGGTACGGGTTTTTTTGTTGGTGGACAATGTTTGACCATCAGGTTGTCAATTGTAATGGATACGAGGTATGTAATAATAAATCATATGCCGACTCAGATTTCATTTGCATTGCGTAAGGAAATTAAGACATAACTTTTTCACATGGACAATAATTACCTTTTTTGATAGTGTAGATAATTGATCAGGCTGTATATTCTCTTCTGCCTGATCCTGATTCACACTGTCAGCAAAGTACTGTTTGTTAACATTCTAAGAGTGTAGAACAGATTTCAGTATAAGGTTGAAATAATGTATTTCAACAGATTTTTTCTGTATTATGACAATGCAGCATATATATATGAGCAGTCTGTATATAATACGTAAATAATTTTTCATCGATATCAGTTGATGCTGATAGGTAAACATCATGAACATGTTACAAAAATTATCATGCATGTGTACAATTTAACCTGTGTAAATAGTCAAATGAATAAAGCAGCCACCTGTATAAAGTGAATAAAGCAGCCACCTGTATAAGGTGATCACCATTTTTAGTTCCGAAAGCTTCGGTTCATATTCACCAATATTGCTAAAATGTTATAATTCTGAATTCCAGAACCTGTCATCTGATTGACCGAGACAGAATGTCTCAGCAAAGCAGATAGCATGTTTTGGAATTTAGAATTTGAAATGAAGCTGAAGTGGTTGTTAAATATGATCCCTGGTTTTGAATTTAATGGAGCATCCCTCTGACAAAAGGGGGTTAAATGGATCTCCGCGATGCATTATACCAAACAAGTCATCACATAATTATGGATCAATAAAGTCCACGTTATCTCACAAATAAATGAATCATGAGGTATAGTAGTCCTTTGACATGCAGAAAATTGACCAATAGAAAAAAGTTTTGACGCAGGTCAGCCTGACCTGTGTTAATACTTTTTGCAGATGCATTGAACTCCATTTTCACACAGCATGACTCAGTTTTTTTCTGTTAGATAACCTGCAAGAGTTAAGTTTAAGTTGTTCACTTGATTGGCTGTTGTAGATAAGTCATATCTATAATATTCCTTTTACTGATGAGATTGTAAATAATATTGCTCAAGTATTTGTACATAGGTAAGGGTCATACCTGAAAATGGTTTATTACTGCCGTTCTTGGTCACAAAGTTAGTGTTATATATCCAGAAACAAATTTGCAGCAGGTGACTTTGAAAACATCCTTGTAATTTAAGGATCTGATTATCACCTTGAATTTTAGTTACCTAGATACCTGAATACATGTAAACGTTTTGTGACAAAAGGAGAAATTGCTGATAAGTTTCTCCTTTTGCCATAATATTTTCAAAAATGGTTTAATGAAAGATGAAAAAAAACTTGTCTGCCGGAGATAAAATGTTAAAACAAGTAGATAAGGGTATTGAGGAGTTAGTTAGGTATTTTTTTTTTATAGTAATGTAGAAAACTGTTGGTGCTTGTAAACTACTCATTTGTAGGAATGTATTTGATGTGTACAAATTATTGCATTTATTTGTATATACTGGACTTGGATAGAGAAGTAAATAGTATTATGAATGTAATTTGCCATACGATCAAATGTATTTTAAACTGTTAAACAGGAGTGCAATACTTTTCAATGGAACCCTTTGTTGTACACCATAGAGCATGCTCTTGAACTAAATGGCTTTTTTCAAATGTGTATTATCTTTTTACATGTTGTTCAGTAAAAGAGGGCAAATATGTGATAGTCTAGAAACCAAGGTTTTATTTCACTAAAATGTCAAAATGCAATTTTCAGTTTTTAGATCCCCAAATTTGTTTTCTGTTGGGTTGAGAAAATCAATCAGAAGACCAATCTTGATTTAACCCTTAAAGCACCTTTCATGACTATAGTTCCCTTTGTTGCCAGTGTAGATCAAGATCAGGCTGCACAAAATGTGCAGCCTGATCTTTGATCTACTCTGTCCAGTTTGTTGATACACCACAGACAAAAGCAACCATGAAATTGCTGTTATTTGGATTGTTTTTCTAGGATAAACATTTCTGTTGGTTTTATCTGGCACTCTAAGGGTTAAGATACAGAGGAATTGCTGTATTGATGATGAATACTGGGGCTATGTTCACTTACCATTCTAAATTGCATCTATTAGTCAGTTGCAGATTTAGAAATTAACACAGTTTCTCCTTGGCCAATCAGAAATTGTCTTATTTCGAAATGTGTAAAGTTTTTGAGAATAAGACTAAGAATTCAATTCAGAATGGTTGGTGACTATGGGCAGTGGACAGAATTGAAGTAATCAAAGAGAGGCAATAGTATTTTTGTGCCATACCATGTAGTATCTCCGAAAATGAAATGAGACTAAACCATTTTCTCTTACTAATTTGAAGACTATTAGTTTTTTATTGATTTTTATGTTTTAGTTAATGCTTCGGAAATCTACACTTATTTGTACTTGGTTATATTCACATTAACCCGTTCCCAAATGACAAATTTTGGACTGGTCCAAATTGAAAGAGTTTGCAGACGACAATTTTAAATTTGATAAAAATGGCAGAAAGGTCTCAAAAAGGGTAGAAAACACTGTGGGAAAAGGAGAAATTGCTCGTTACAAGCAATTTCTCCTTTTCCCACAGTGTTTTCAAAAGACTTGTACTGCAGACACGTGAAAACCAGGGCTTGTTTGGGAAAGGGTTAAAGTGTTGTCCCATGAGCGCACAGAAACTTGGATTCTTGTTAGAAATTTTAGAAGTGTTTTTTTTTTTAAATTCTTAGTAGCTGGCTGGTTTAGAATTTTTGATTGTGCCATATTGTGGCATGAATTTATATTAAAAGTATGAAAAAAGATAGAAGGAATTTTCAAGTTCTCATATTCCTTTCTTCCTTTGACCTTTTATCAGATGACAAAATTTTAGCCTTGTCCAAATTAAAAGCATTTGCAGACAATAATTTCAATGTGGCTCAAATGGTGCAACTTTTCTTTGATACGGTAGAAAACACTGCGGGAAAAGGAGAAAATGCTGGTAACCAGCATTTTCTCCTTTTCCCACAATGTTTTCAGAAGGCTTCTTTCCCAGGGGCGTCAAAAGGTGGCATTGTGCAGTAAAGGGTTAATTATTAGAAGATGTTGAATTTGTAGTCTGAAATTTAAACTTGGCAATACTTTGTTAGCTCTAATAAATATCTTGATTTTTATACAGCAGGTATTGTTTGTCCCTAGATCATGTTAAGAAATGTTTTTATTTTTTGATTCATCACTGATATGTTCTTGATCCTGATAATGTACATAACATGTATGTAAATATTTGTGTATATAATTATGATCCTATTTTGCCTATTGTATTAACTTGCACCTTAGTTTTTTTTTTTCTTGGTATTACTTTGTAACACATGTGCATGACAAGTGTGAACTGACCTGAGGTTCAAATAAGTGGTGTGGTCATCAACGTTATTTCTCCCCTAAATCATGTATCAAAGAGTCTTGATGTTAAAAGATCTGAAGCCAAAAAACTTTTGAAAACATGGTGGGATAAGGAAGAAATGCTGGTGACCATCATTTTCTCCTTATCTCATTATGTTTCTTTCAAAGTCATATCCCATCGTTTAAGCGTTATATAATTAGTTGTCTGCAAACGCTTCCAACAGGGACTTGGCAAAAATTTTCTCATTTAGGGAAGAGTTAGACCTATGTTGTGGGTATTCATTTATTGCCCCAAGCAATTTTAATGAATACCCACAACAGGTGTATATCTAAAAATATATTACTCCCTGAACCCTGCCATACACCTCTTATCTGTTTCTGTGTTAATAAGATAAACATACTCAAGCAATGATTAGCAAGAACAGCTGCTGAGATGACATCAGTAAAACCCAAAACTGCTCTGTGCAAACTTTGTCACTATGGACTGCTAGTGACAATTTTAGTGGCTTTTGACAGCTGTGTTGATCACAGAATCTGCGGTCTGATCTTTGATCTATACCGATTGATCTTCACCTACACCATCAGTGTATCCAAAGGGCTAAGAGGGAGAGAAAAAGCAATTTGTTACTGCCATTTTAAGAGTTATTACACGTTCATGAGACATTTTTTGGTGTCCTCCATAGTTCACACAAGCAATTAGCTCAAGGTGAGCTTTTGTGATCAATCTCTGCCTGTCTAGACATAAACCATGGTCTGTGAAAAGGGGGCTTAATGCATCTGCGAAAAGTATCGACCCAGGTCAGCCTGCGCAGTCCGCGCAGGCTGACCTGGGCCAAAACTTTTCGCTATTGGTCAATTTTCTGTATGTGCAAGGACCAGTCTACCCCAGGATTAAGTCGGTTGTTAAAAACATAAGCTATCATGGATCCATATTGGATGTTGGCTATATCGGTGCGATGCAATACGAAAATGCATTAAGCCCCCTTTTGCCAGAGCATGGCTCATAATTTCGAAAACTACAGAACTTAATCATATGAAATTTAAAATTCGGTCTCTCCAGGATGTTTGACAGATATTGTGAGAAAATGAGCCTGGCCATATCAGCAAGATTGCTACCTTTTGAAAAAAAAATGGACAATAGAGCTTTCATGAAGGTGAATTTTATATGAACAAATGATAGCCATAGGTTAGTGTTTGATCTGTTTTCAGATAGTTCAGACTTACAATTACAGTGCTCTACAGAGTTCTATAGATTGGCAATACCTAACTCTTTACCACATGACCAAATTTTAGGCTGGCCCAAACTGAAAGCATTTGCAGATGACAAAATAAATGTCACTCAAAAATTGAAATTTGTTTTGGGAAGTGTAGAAAACATTGTAGGAAAAGGAGAAAATGCTGGATACCAGCATTTTCTTCTTTTCATACAATGTTTTCAAAAGCTTTCTTTCTCAGGGTCGCTAAAAGTCGGGATTATATGGTAAAGGGTTAAAAGACCATGTCTAGAAGCATAAAGCCAGAAGCTTTGAAACCCTTTCCATGTTTAAACTTATGTTATTATACTCGGGTGAGTGATATAGGACCATCTTGGCCCTCTTGTTTGTTAAAAGTTACTCTTGTTTGGTCTATGCAAGAAGTTTTGTTATCTATGTTAGTTAAGTAAGAGTTTTCCTGTCATGTACTTATAATAATGACTTGTTCTAGAGTTTGACCCAACGAAGAAATATGTAAGTTTAGCCTATGCTATATAAATTTTCTGTAAGCTTTGGTTGTGTTTGTAATCCGGACTAGACTCTGAGTAATCGACAGGTCATCTTAACCCTTTACCACACAATCCCGAGTTTTAACGACCCTGGAAGATAACACTTTTGAAAACAGGAAAAAGAGAAAATGCTGGTAAGCAGCATTTTCTCCTTTTCGCAGAATGTTTTCTGACCTTTCAGAAAATAATCAAATAATTTGAAGCACATTGAATTTGTCATCTGCACATGCTTTCACTTTGGACCGGCCTAAAATATTGTCATATGGTAAAGAGTTAAATCACATATTGCTGATAAGTTTTACACTTTGGAGCACTAAATAAGCCTTAAAATGCTAAATAAATAAACACTCTGTGTCAGTACTAAACATGCAAGTATTACAATTTCAAGGCTGTATTTGTCAAATATCTGGCTAGGTAGTAGACATTGTTGACCCAAGATAAGACTGCTCATTCTGTGCAGTCTGATCTTAATCTAAACTGGCTTGCTCATTCTGTGCAGTCTGATCTTAATCTAAACTGGCTGCAAAAACTAGGTATGCTGATACGGTTGATCAGATTTTAAACTTGAAGGTGCTCTCTCATCAAACGGCTATGATAGCCCTTGCGACAAGAGTCATTCCTCTCCCCAAAATTTGATGAAAATGGCAGAAAGGTCTCAAAAAGGGTAGAAAACACTGTGGGAAAAGGAGAAATTGCTCATTACGAGCAATTTCTCCTTTTTCCACAGTGTTTTCAAAAGACTTGTACTGCAGACACGTGAAAACCAGGGCTTGTTTGGGAAAGGGTTAAATGACATACAACAGACATACTGATCTTACATCTACAATGTGTAATATCAAAAGAAATTCTGACTGAAGTAGCCATGAATCTTTTTTTCCTAATTTTGATAATTTATGCTGATTGAAAATTGTGCATTCTATTCATGTAGCAATCTTTTTAACCCTTCACCAAACAATCCTGTGTTTTAACCACCATGAAGAGGGAGGCATTTTCTCCTTTTCCCACAATGTTTTCCACCCCTTCAAAGACAATCCTATTATATACACAGTAAAAAAAGTGTTGCATCCCCTGTGTTTCACTGGCTTTGATTTTCTGGCATGAATAATATGAGATGGGGTAGAAGTTAGAATGTAGCCACTGCATACTCCTACAAACCAGTATTTTTGTCTATGAAATAAACTGAACTGAGGTATCCCTTGACCTTATGGTAGTGGCCTTAGATCAAACTGTTTCAACCTCTGGTGAGAGGTATGAACTAAAGACTGCAAGCTGTTTTCCAAGCCCAAGGCAGAAGTATGCAATATTGACTGATTGTGTTTGCCCATTCTCTGCATGTCACTTTCAGCCTGTCTCTAAGTTCTGTTTTGACACTGAATTACCAGTTTTAGCCAAAATTAAAACTTCCTCGATTATCTTAACCCGTTACCGCACAATGACGCCTTTTAATGACCCTGGGAAGCATGTCTTTTCAAAACACTGAGAGAAAAGGAGAAAATGCTGGTAACCAGCATTTTCTCCTTTTCCCACAATGTTTTCTGCCCTATCAAGAGAAAGTTGCACCATTTGAGCCACACTGAAATTGTTGTCTGCAAATGCTTTCAAGTTGGACAGGGCTAAAATTTTGTCATCTGGTAAAGGGTTAAATTTGAATGCAATATCTAAGCAAAAGATTCTTACATACCATGAGGTCAGTGGATACCTCAGTTCAGTTCATTTTGTAGGCAGCAGACTGGTTTGTTGGTGTATGCAGCAGCCGGATTCCAGTTTCTACCCCATTTCATATTACTTACATCAGAAAATCAAACAATCAAACCTGGTAAAAAAGACGGGGTGCAACACTTTTTTTTACTGTGTGTATTTGTCATATAAGGTTTCTTGTCTGCAAATGCCGCCAATTTTGACTCATCTAAACAGCATTTTGTTTGGGAAAGAGTTAACACTTGACCAGACGACAAAATTTCAGCCAAGTCGAAATTGAAAGCATTTGCAGACAACAATTTCATTGCGGCTTAAATGGCGCGATTTTCTCTTGCTAGGGTAGAAAAAATTGTGGGAAAAGGAGAAAATGCTGGTTACCAGCATTTTCTCCTATTCCCACAATGTTTTTAAAAGGCTTCTTTCCCAGGGGCGTTAAAAGGCAGCATTGTGCAGTATAGGGTTAACTCATTACCTGTTGCAAACAAGTCAGTAAATATGCCTGTAAAACATATTCTGTCAACATGCATTATATTATTATATGCATATTACTTGGGGAAACACTGTGGCAGAAGGAGCTTTTTCTCATTAGAAACAGTTTCTCCTGTTGCCACTAAACTGCCGAAAGTTGAAATAAGAATTATCTTTAAGAGGTAGTGAGTAAACCCTTTACCATACAATGCAGAGTTTTAAGGATCCTGATAGAGAAGGCTTCTGAAAACATTGGAATATCAGAAAATGCTGATGACCAGCATTTTCTCCTTTTCCCATAACATTTTCTTCCATTTTAAGGACATAAATCATGTTAGGAGCTACATTGAATTGTTGTCTGCAATGATTTTAGTTTGGACAAGTCTAAATTTTTCTTCTTTGGTAAAGGGTTAAGGGTTGCATGAAAACTATTTTACACATACTGCATTCTGGTGGTTGAAATGATCTGCATTCAAAGAATTATTATAGCTGTACCTGTTGCTATAGGTTCAGGTTGCTGTCTCAAATGACACCAGATCATAATTCCACTATAATATATCTAGCATTGAAAAAATGGCTTTGCTAGGCAAATTGAATCGTGCTTAACCCTTTCCCAAACATCAGTCTTGTAACACTTCCATGCTTCTATGCTCTGGCAAAAGCAGGTCTAATGCATGTTTATGACTCATATTACCCAGCAAGCCGTCACGTAATTATGAATCCATAAAATCCTTTTTGTCTAAGAATTGACTGAAGCACCAAGTATACTGGTCCTTTTGACATGCAGAAAATGGACCTATAGCAAAAACTTTCGACCCAGGTCAGTCTGTGCAGACTACGCAGGCTGACCTTGGTCGATATTTTTTAAAGACATATCAAGACCCCTTTTCACAGAGCATGGCTCATATTCAAGCTCATTAGGAAGGTTTGGATGCATGACCCCAAATTTAAGGAAGGAAAATGAAAAAGTAGACTTGCAAAAAAAGTACACAGAGATGGGCAAGAAAGTGGTGGCATAGTGGCCTGATAAGTTGTAATATATTTTTAATAACGCCCTCTTACAGGAGGAATGACGAAGAGCTTAAACCCTTTACCATATGACAAAATTATAGATTTGCCCAAATACAAAGCTGTTGCAGACAATAAATATGGCTCTGTTGATGAAACTGGGCTCTGAAAGGGTGGTAAGATTGTAGGAAAAGGAGAAAATGCTGGTTACCAGTATTTTCTCCTTTTCCCACAATGTTTTCAAAAGACTTTTTTCTCAGGGTCGTTAAAACACAGGTTTGTTGTTAAAGGGTGAAACCCTTTACTTGACAGCTAGAAATCTGAAAAAGATGGGTCTTGAGAAAAACAAGTCAGAAGAGAAGAAAGGCCTTTTTCCTCAATGTAGAAATTTTCTACCCTGCAAGGCTAAGTCCTGTCATTTTAGCAGCATTTGTCTGTACTATCACTTTTAACTCTTTACCACACAATCCCGACTTTTAACGACCTGAGAAAGAAGCCTTTTGAAAACATTGTTGGAAAAGGAGAAAATGCTGGTAACCAGCATTTTCTCCTTTTCCCACAATGTTTTCTACCATATAAAAGGCAAAATTCCTCATTTGAGTCACATTGAAATTGTCATCTGCATATGCTTTCAATTTGGATAGGTGTACATTTTCCACGTATGGGAAAGAGTTAATATACACTATAGAGAAGTCTAAAGTTTTGTTGTCTGGTAGAGCATTAACTTTTTATCACACACTCCCAACTTTTAGCTACCCTGAGAAAGAAAGTTTCTGAAAACATTGTGGGAAAAGGAGAAAATGCTGGTAAGCAGCATTTTCTCCTTTTCCCACAATGTTTTCTACCCTTCTCAAAACAAGTTTTAAATTTTGTGTCACACTGAAATTGTCGTCTGCAAATGCTTTCAATTTGGAATAGGCTAAAATTTTGTCGTCTGGTAAAGGTGTTAAGGTGGATGTAAAGCTTTCTCATTAGTTGTAATATTTTCAAACATTTTGTATGGAAGCAAATATGATCTTACTTTTGTTTTATGATTATTTATACATGGATGTTGTGACGAAAAATTGTGATGTACTTTTTGTAATTTTTTTTTTTTTTGTTGCATTATTTTTACAATCATAACCATGCCTGCTTTGTTTTTACTGTTTCTGAAACAGGAATGCTTTTTAATTTATTGTAGAAAAAAGACTCGGAAAAAAATCCTTCTTTTTGTCCTATCAAAACCCTTTTGAAGTTCAGTTTTTAAATTTTAGACCTTCAAACATAAAATTATTTTAAAATCTTTGTATTTGATCAATTTGTTATCCTACCCCTTTTAGCCCCATTGGCTAAAACAGGCTTTTGTGGATGGTACAGCTCAAGATCAGTCTTCACAGAAAACATAATCTGATCATTGATTTATACTGTTCTATTGTTTAGTCCAGCTTATTAGATGTCGTAAGTTGCATTTGATTTTCTTTTCAGCCATTGAAATAGGTCAAGTTTATATTTTGGAGCCCCAAAAGAGTTAACTCTTTACCACACAATCTGGAATTTTGACGATCCTGAAGAAGCAGCATTTCCCACAATGTTTCTAGGCTTTCAAAGACAAATTTCATCATTCGAGCCACATTTATATTGTCGTCTGCATATGCTTTCAATTTGGACAATTCCATGTTTTCCTTGTGTGGTAAAGAGATATAGAAGTAATGCTGTGTTACTTACGTGTATTTCCCGAGTTCAAACTGAACAAATCAAGATCTTACTGGGTGTATATTCCTGAAGTCTTGTTTTTTAACTGCTTGTAGCCTGTTTCACTTGCTTTCCTCAAAAGCCTTAGAAATAATTATGTTTCCTTTGCAAAAGTCTAGACTTGTTTGAAGGTTTTGGAACAGTGTATCTGACAAAGTAGATTAGAGATCAGACAGCTTATTGTATAATCTTGATGAATACAGTCTATAAAGTTTCCTATGTTCCGATTGCTGTAAATGGTTTAACTCTGTACCAGACAACAAAATTTTAGATTGGTCCAAAATGAAAGCATTGCAGACTACATAGTTAATTAGACTCAAGTGATGGGATTTGTATAAAAAAGGTTAGAAAAAATTAAGGGAAAAGGTGAAAATCCCTGTAAACAGCATTTTCTGCTTTTCCAGTGTTTTCAAAAGCTTTCTCTTTCAGGGTTGTTAAAACTCAGGATTGTGTGGTGAAGAGTTAAATATCTTTTGCATATTCTACATATTTCAGCGAAGCACAGTACTAAAATTGCCCAGATGAATTGGTTATGTTCTTTTAATTGCTTACCAAAAAATCTCATGTGATGTTCTTAGGAATAAAGCTTTTGAAAAACTTCGTCATGTGGTAAAGAGTTAAAGAAAGTATATACTCGGATATATCTCATTTCAGAAATGGCACCATAGAAATCCTTTAGCTACCAAAGAGTAACAGTTTGCTGTTGTACAAATTTCATTTTATGCACGATATCTGAAAAAAACAAGTTTACTGCAGATGAATTTGAAACCCTCTTTCTAAATCTGGATATTACAATGTCAGTGTGCAAAGATCCTCTCTGTGTGCTGATATTAGTCCTCAGCTGAATATATCCGACATATTAAGTCTAGAAATAAGACGCAAAAATCTTCTGTTTCATGGTTGCTTTTGTCTATAATGTTTCAGCAAATTGTGTAGGCAAAAGGTTAGACTGCAAGTCTAGTGAAGTCTGATCATGATTTACACTGGCCGCAAAAGCAACTTTGTTGGTGAAAATCACAAGAAGGATTCCTGCTTTTTCTTTAGAATTGATCTTGGATTTCTCAGCACATGTAGCTGTTAGCTTTCCCAAACATTATATCTAATATGAAAGTGCTCATTATGAGCACTTCTATTATTGTGCTACCATTCCCACAGTGTGTCCAGCAGCAGTCATCTGCATGGCAAAAACCCTATAATTAACAATTCCATGTTTATTGAATCTGAGGATAAAGGCTTTTGACCACATTGTAGAAAAAGAAGAAAATGCTTGTATATAACTTGCATTTGCTCCTCTTTCGAGATTTTCTTCTATCACGTGAAAGACGATTTCCAATATTTGAGCCTTTTTTGTTGTCTGCAATCGTTTTTAATCTGGACAAGTGAAAAAATTGTCATCTTAGAAAGGTTCAGTGTCGTAATTGTGTGGAAATGTGTTGTCACTAAGCTAAAAACACTGCCTTGTACATGTTTACAATAAATTCTTATAATTTAAAATTGTTTTCCCACCTGGTGCAAACCAAACAGATCACAACATTTGTTAGTTTCTAGTTGTTCATGTCTTGTCTTTTAACTTTTTGTTCTCACTGACTCTTTTTACTGTAAAACTTGGAAAATAATATTTCTCTTTATTTGGTGACTGATGTAGTGTTGTGCATACATGCATATACTTTTATTACCGAAGTATGAAACAAAAGAAAGAAAGGTAAAGGGCAGGAGTATGAGTGAAAGAACCTATACAATTGAGCCATGCTCAGGCAAAAGGGGACTTAATGCATGTCCGTAATGCATTATACCAAGCAAGCCATCACATACTTATGGCTTATTTTAACAACCGACTCAATCATTAGGTAGACTGGTCATTGGACATACAGAAAAATTACCAAAAGCGAAAAATTTCGGCCCAGGTAAGCCTGCGCAGGCTGACCTGGGTCGATACTTTTCGCATTAAGTCCCTTGTTCACAGAGCATGGATCATATTCTTTCACCAACATTTGACATTGGATGCATTCATAGGTTTAGAAAACTAATCGTGTTCTTTACTGTTATCTGTTGCTTAGGTTTTTGTTGTGTTTTTAGAGCACTTGAACATGTACGCATTTTATCTCTCTTTTTTTGTTCTATTGGCAGCTTTTAATCAGCTTTGAATGCTGATTTATACTATTTGTAGACGTTTGTTCATTGTCAGAAGATAAAATGACATTAAAATCAATCGCAAACTAGACCTGTTTTGTTGGGTTTGTCTTTTTTCAGTTTCTTTTTTTAACGTTTTATTTAATAAAGATCCTCTGTTTTTTGACACTGAGGAAGAAAGAGAAAATGGTAGAGGTGAAAGTGGTACATTTGCAAACAAAAAGACATCGTAAATGCGTTGATGAAGCAAGCTCCATGGTTCAAGAGGTATGATGTGGACAAGATTTAGGAGCAAGTAACCTTCGATCCTCCCTGCTGTGACCTCGACTTGGTGCCTGGCGCCTGAAACCTCGGCTCTGCAGGTCGTCTCGTCACGTTGAACACAAGTGTAAAACAAATTTTAGAAAGTACCGGGGGTTTCAGAGGTGGGAAAGGAACACGGTATAAGGGCATGTGACGTTCACCTTAGAGAAAAGGATGTAGACCACCGCTTTGTATATCGTCTCGCCGCCGCGATATAACTGAAATAATGTTGAAAACGGCGTTAAACACCATACAATCAATTGTATATCGTCTCATCAAGGTTGACGGGTGTGAATATTTTGGAAATGGGGCATGGGGTTCAGAAGATACGAAATTGCTTGTTTTCTAACGGCCGACTATGGGCATGGCATCTTCCGCCGTATAAAAATGATCATCACTAAAAGTATCACAGAAACAACAAAAAAGAAAAAGAATCTGAAAGCATTCAGTCGTTATGTTGGCCCTCTAAAAGCTTGTAATTGCGCAATCTTCCCATCAAGCACTGCGCAATCTTCCCGTCAGGCACTGCGCAACCTTCCCGTCATGCAATGCGCAACCTTCCCATAATGCAACTGAGACTTGTATACTGGGAGATCGACCGTACGCTCTCTGGCAGAGATTGACTGAAACCCCAAAGGCAGAGGACAACTTTGAAGATGTAGAGCTAAATTAAGACATACGGGACTTGCAGCCTTATCTTGGATCTACGCTGTTCATTGTCTTAATCAGATTTTATGGTTGATTCAGCCTGAAAATTAAAATGAAAATTCAGTGTTGTCTAGGCCAGGTTCAGAAATTTCCATTTACTTCGCGCTTTAATCCTTTACTAAACAATTTCGCCTTTTACGATCCTGGTTCCGTCTATCTGTCTGTCTGTCTGTCTGTCTCTCTCTCTCTCTCTCTCTCTCTCTCTGTTTAAAGTTTTTCAATTCGTGGCAAAGAAAAGGTATCTTTGCTTCATAATCTTTCTATTGGTATGAACGATTCTTTTGCAAACATATTTCATATTTTGGATTACATTTTGATGTGAAAAAAATTAAAATGACTGTTGTGAGGTGAGCTTATTCTATGTACAAACCATCCATGGATTACAGACTTCAGACGGATTAACCCTTAGGCTGCTAGACGCGACTCACTGACCTTTTGCGGACAGTGTAGATCAAGATCAGACTGCACAAAACGTGCAGTCTGATCTCTGATCTACACTGTCCAACAAGGAGATATTTTTTTTTCTCCAAAATATAAGCTTGAAAAAGCATAATTCGCGTTTTTACTATCGGCTTGAAATTTTTATGTTAGTTATTTATCAGGATAAGGGTTAATGTCTCTGCCCAGGCCAATAACGGGCAGCTAGCTTACCATCAGAGCGATACAAGCTTATTATGGCCCTCTTGTATTTTTTTTTTTTTTTTTTTTAGATATTATGACCAAAAAAGGTTTGAATATGCAAAATTCTGTCTTTGTGTCTTGACCGAAAAATGTGTTATATTTATTTAGCTGTTTTGTCCCTGAATCAAACAATACCATTTTTAACAACCTTGAGTTCTAGGCATGTGAAAACGTGGGAAAAGGAGAAAATGCTGGTTACCAACATTTTCTCCCTTTGTCACACTGTTTTGTACTCTTCCAAAGCAATACTTCATCATCAGAGTCACATTTTCTCGTGTCCGAATGCTCTCATTTCGGTAGAGTCTATATCTTTATTTGTCGTAAAGGGTTAAGATACGGAAACTGTCTTTTATCATGTAAAAAATTTCCGTAACATTGAGCCTATGTGGTTGTGTTTCACAGGTTTTCTAATAGCGTCAAAATGCAACACATAATATTATTATGTCTATATGGATACCTATCAGTGATAATGGAACAGTTAAATCCTGTCCAGACAACACAGTTTTAAGTTTTAGGCTGCTTTGAAAAGGCGTTAACTCTTTACCAAATGACAAAATTTTAGACTTGCCCAAATTGAAAGCTTTTGCAGACGACAACATATTTTTCACGAGACTGGAAGCGGCAATTACGAGATACCATTCAAGCAAAAATATGGTCACAAGGTACCTTGATTGTTTCAGTGGAAGGTGGCAACTATAAGTGACACACGATGACACTTTTTTGTGAAGAAAGAAGGGGGGGGGGGGGCTTTTTATTTACCGCACAATGCCGACTTTTAACGAACCTGAGAAAGACGGTTTTTGAATACCTTAATAACCAGCATTTTCTCCTTTTCCCACAATATTTTCTACAAAGACAAATGTTTTGTTTTGAGTGACATTTAATTCATTGTCTGCAAATGCTTTCAATTTGGACATGGCTAAAATTTTCTCGTCTGATAAGGGGTCTTCAACAAGCTAAGAGTAGCTAAGGGTAGCATTAGTTTTCTTTGTAGATAGTATAGATTTAGATCAGACTGCATTTAAAATACACCAAAGTCTATTTGATCCTTACGTTACTGCCAGATGAGTCGAAATATTTTTTTAAATCAAACTAGAATTTGCACGTTACCAGCATTTTCTCTTATTCCCACAGTGTTTTTCCACTATTTTAAAAACAAATATGTAAAATTTTGCGCTTAATTTGTCATCTGCAACTCTTTCAATCTGGACAAGTCTATTTTTTTTTTGTCTGTGTGGGAAGATATGCTTAATCTTTGCCAGACGTCGAAATTAAATTTCAGACATGTCCATCCATATTGAAAGCATTTGCAGACGACAGATCAAGCTCAAAAACGGATTTGTTATTGAAATGGCAGAAAACTTTGTGGGAAAAAGAGAAAATGCTGGTCCCCCAGCATTTTCTTTTTTTCCCGCAAAGTTTTCAAAGGCTATCCACTTCAGGGTCGTTTGGCAAAGCGTGAACAGATTAGACACATTGCCATACAAATTCTGGGAAAGGCGCAAACTTTCAGGCTGTCGCAGAAAATCGCACGTCTTACAATATTTCTGTATTGTGTATGAAGAAAAGGGAAAGAAGAGAACCCGATCGCGGTGAGAATTTTGTTTTCGTAGTTTTTTGTTGTTTTTTTTTTACTAATAAACCTTCTGTAAATCAAAACCATTTTTTCACACGGTTGGAAACTTTATCTGGTATCATCACCATGATTCACACATGCGATCAGAACGAGAAAAGGTTTGAAAGGACAAACAATCCCTACCTCGAAATCATTTAATCACGGGTATTCGATCAAAAGACGAAGAAGATGCAAGAAGGCTCCGTTTTATACACCCTAGTTATTTTAAGCGGTTGCATTGGATTGACACTGCAGCAAAACCTGTCCGAGTATGATGGATGGTTGCCGCGGGTTTCCGCGGAGGAACCGTGGCTAGTCCTGCCAGATGACAGGATGGACGTTTTATGTCCGAACTCGGACATCTGTTCGACCAAATTGGGCTATACCGTGACCACAGGCGGACCAGCCTGCTGCGGAGGTATGTGGGAACCGTACATGTTATAATTGTCTATTGATGATGTTAACACGGATAGGATTTCTTTCTGATGTTAATACACAATTTAGTCTTAGCCTCAGGTGATCTATCATTGTTATATAAGTGAGCCATGCTCTGGCAAAAGGGGGCTTAATGCATCTCCGTCATGCAGGATACCAAGCAAGTGTTATATATACCTAAAATCCACTTGTCTAGTGACCTACTGAATCACGAGATACACTGGGTCTTTGATACGCAGAAAAATTGACAGAAAAAGTTTTGGCCCAGGTTAGCCTGCGCGGACCGTCCTCAGCAGATCCTTTCAGCTTGGACTGCGCAGGCTGACCTGGGTCGATACTTTTTGCATATGCAGTCAGCCCCCTTTTTGAAAGAGCATGACTCGATTGTGTTTTATGGGGGCCGGTAGGCCGATGGTCTTTATTCACCAAGCATGCATGATTGATTGATTGTGTTGGATCTTGGATTTGTGCCGTCAGCTATTTCGTTCTAGAAAATTAGAATCGTTTGTTTTTGTACATTTTCCCCCCATCGGAAAAATGTATTTTTTTGTATTTAACGCTGAAGGAATCAATGCCGCGTGTTGCAGTACCATTATTAATCCCCTACCAGCATTTTTGTACCCTTTCAAAGCCAAATCCTATCATGCAAGCCATATTTACCATAAGATAAAATATTAGACTTATCTAGATTGAAAGAATTTGCACACGACAAATCATATATGTCTTGAAAATTTGACTTTGTTTGGAATGGGTAGAGAACATTGTTGAAAAATGGGAAGATGCTGGTTACCGGAATTTCCTCCATTTCCCACAGTGTTTTCACAAGCCTCCGAGGGATCGTTGAAGTACGGGATAGTTTGTTGAAGGATTAATCTGTCCTCAGCAGATCCTTTCAGCTTGGACAAGTCTAAAATTTTGTGGTTTGGTAAAGAGATAATGCCTGCGTATTCTTCAGCTACAGACTAACCCTAATTTTGCTAAATATGTGAAATAAAACTTGCAAATTGAGAGTTAAAAAAACTAAATTTTGCTATTTCAAAAGAACTTTTTGGGGAAAAAGATATGAGCCATGCTCTGGCAAAAGGAGGCTTAATGCATCTCCGTGATGCAATATACCGAGCAAGTCATTACGTAATTGTGGATCCATTAAGTCCTTTTGGCGTAACAACGGACTGAATCATGAGGTAGGCTGGTCCTTGAACATGCAGAAAATTGACCAAAAGCGAAAAGTTTCGGCCCAGATCAGCCTGCGCGGACTGCGCAGGCTGATCTGGGTCGATACTTTTCGCAATTGCATGACGCCTTCTTTTCACAGGCTCGTTTCTAGGGTGAATGCCATCAATCCCGCCCAATGCATCCACCTAATTAGATGCCACACCTTTAAAAATAACCCCAGCTTTCTAACATGCAGTTGCATGAAGCCCCTTTTTCACAGAGCATAACTCATATCACATGATTACGGATCCATAATAGCCACTTTTTAACAACCATCTGAATCATGAGGTAGACTGGCCCTTGGACATGCAGAAAATTGACCAATAGCGAAAGTTTCGGCCCGGGTCGACACTTTTCGCAGATATATTAAGCCCCCTTTTCACAGATAATGGCTCATATCTCTTTATCGGATAGTGTAGATCAACATCAGACTGGCGTTCTGTGCAGTCTGATATTGATCTACATTGTCCGCAAAAGGTCCTTCAGTCACGCTTAGTAACCTAAAGGTTAATGATAATGATTATATTCGCGTATTTTATTGACTGCTTTCAGAATGTTCCTGTGAGCCAGAATGTCAGTTAAAGAACAACTGCTGTTTTCCAGAACTGGGCCCGTTCTTGGAGCCCCCAGAGTTCCCACACTCCTGTGTTTACCCTATTACCAAGTTAACGCCAGAGAACCGTTATGAGATTACTAGTTTCTACATGGTAGACCAGTGTCCGGGAGACTCGGACTGTGACAAGTGCGGCGACAAAAACGTGGCGGAGTGGGGAAGTCTGTATCCTGTATACTCACGAACATCTGGGCTAATTTACAAGAACCCTGTCTGCGCCAATTGTTACAATGAAACTGACGTTGTAGTTTGGCATCCTTTATTGATCGTAAAATTGGAATCGCATGAGAAGAAAACGAAAGTTGCCGGCCATTTTCTCATGTCCGGCATCGTTGACTCCCGTGATATGCTGGTCAGATTTTTGCCACCAAGGGAGGACGCCATTGATGCACAACAATGTTACAAGGACGTAATCGATTCGTGCGAGCACGATTACCAGTATCACATTTTTGACAATCTAACCGACCATGCATTATGTCACTCTGGACTTTGGGCACCTTACTTTTATGGTGGAAATTACTACGCAAATATCTTTTGTGCTATGTGCATAATGCCTAGTCAACATCCTCGATTTATCCCGTGCAATGCTCGGCTCGATACGATGACGGCTGATTTTGCTGCTATTTTTGACAATGTCACATCATTTAATTTGGGTTCGCCGGAGAAGAAGATCGCTTGCTCGGCGGATGGAAAGGTAATTCTGTTTGAGGAAAAATTTCTTATAAATCTTATCAGTGCCCGCCTTGCCTTGTTTTTACAAATCGGGAAAAACTAGAAACATGGTGTGATCAACAACAAAGAAGTCGGCTAATCGTCACTGTACGAGCGCATTACCAAGTGCACCCAAGTTCTTTCGTCTGGCATACCAATTTTGAAAACATTGTGGCAAATAGGGAAATTGCTCATGGCGAGCAATTTCCCTTTTCGCCACGAGTTTTCAGGTTATCCCAACGGTAGCAATCCCAAGTTATTGATTATAAAAGCTCCGTCACAAATTTATAAAACTTGTATACAAGAAGATATTCTTGGCAAATAATACTAAACTTTATACTGTTTTCAGAGATGCAAGGAAGTTCTGTGTCCTGTGGGTCATATCCGTAAAAACGGGGACTGCGTCCTTACCCATGCAAAATGGCTGAACTCAAACATTCAACTTCTTTTGGAATTCAGTACACAAGGCGACAAAAACCAACAGTTTGTTAGCAACACTGATGATTTAGACGTTTCGTTTTCGCTCCCCTATGAGACCAAATGGACAGTCAGAGCAATCATCGTCGAGAGGGAGGTCACTGGCGCTCTTTTAAACGTATATGCCGACCTTGTCTGGGAAGCAAACGAAGACGAACAAACAGGTGGGGTGACATCGGCTGATGTCCTGTATGACACAAAAAATCTTATCAAGAAGGCAGAATGCTTTGTGCAACATGGCGAACAGACCAACGTGTATCAGCCAAGCTTTTCTAAATATTCCAGTTTAACACAGACAACACAGGGTGGAGAGGTATTTTACCAACCTTTATGGGTCTCTGTCAAAGAAAGTTCGAAACAAGTAATGAACGGATCCTACAGTGAGGTAACAGAAATGGTACCAACATACATGTACACCAAACAAGACAGTCCATTTGACGTACTCATACCGGTGCCTCTCGGCAAGCTGTACTTCTGTGAAAATATTTATCTATCATCAAACGAATTCATTTCATTTTACAATCGCACTCAATTATATTATCGCAAGACAGGTACGTATTTATTCGACGGCGAATTTGCGAACATCATTCGGACAGATCGACCTGACAAGGCAAGGATATGCTTGGAGGACAGCGAATATCGCGTTTTAACGAGTAACTGTGACTACCATGCATGCAGCCTGTCGATATTGTTAACACTTGCAGTGTTGGCCTCTGCCCAGATAAATTAACGAGGACCACCTAGAAATATTTTGGCAAAATGGAGAACTTTAAGGTAGGCTGCCAGTAGACAACAACAACAGCGTCGACTACAAAACCGCTTCGAACGACGACGACAACAACCACAACGACGACAAAGTCAACAACAACAACGAGGACGTCAGCAACAAAAATGACGCCTAAAACGACGACGACAACAACAACGAGGACGTCAACAACAATGACGTCTACAACCACGATGATAACTCGACGACAACAACAATGACAATAACAACAACGACGATGGCGACGAAGACTACGGTGTTTATTCTCAAAGTACGGGTATAGCAAAATTTGATAGATGTGAAAATGACTATGGCTTTTTACGATTTGTCGATTTTCTCTTATATGTCTGTTTCTTCGTGTCTCATTGGCAGAGGATTTGAATTTGTAATATGGAAATATGAATTTAACCCCAGCTAGCGCTTGTTGCATTAGGATGTCCTTTGGCATGGAACATCGGAACCCCAACCTGCACTTTTGAAACACACAAAAAACGTTGAATAAATGAGCTAGTGCCGTGAAATCACTGAAAAACTGTAGAAATCGGCGAAAAACGTCATTCTCCTGCTTCTCAATGCTATAGATCATATCGGTGCTTTCAGTGCTTTGATATTCTGTTTAGAACAACTCGGTACAAAGTTTACGATTATCCAAGTTGAAAGCGTAGGCAGACAACAAATTTACTTTAGTTCAAACGATAAGGTTTGTCTTTGAGTGGGTTGAAAACATTGTGGAAAAAAGGAGAAAATGCTGCTTTACCAGCATTTTCTCCTTTCCCCACAATGTTTTCAAAAGCCTTTCCCCTGCAGGGCCGTTCAGCTAATTTCTTTCCGAGAATTGATTGTAGTCGATGCGACGGGATTCATTCCTCTCTCACCGCTGATTATTGTTGCGAAGATACTTTTTTTTTTGAAAGTCAGCCGAAGAATATTGTGCGAAGTACTGTTAAAAAAAATCTCCAGGAAAGCATGGACAGGTCAACTGGCCACTGCGATATAACTGATATAATGTTGAAAACAGTGTTAAACGCCACACGAAAGGACAACCCTGAGACCGTTGCACTCGAGAATGTTTGGTAAATTTGAGGGCGAAATGATGTTCTTAAAACTTACATTCGTCTGATGATGGCAATTTGAAACATTTGTCGGAAAGTTTTTAACCCTTAGGCTGCTAAGCGCGACTCACTGCCCTTTTGCTGACAGTGTTGATCAAGATCAGGCTGCACAGAACGTGCAGTCTGATCTTTGATCTACACTGTCCGAGATCGAGGTGTTTTTTTCCCCCAAAAATACCTTTGAAATAGCAAATTATGGGTTTTTACTATCGGGTTGAAAGTTTCATTTAACTTTTTTAGCAGGACAAGGGTTAACACCAGACTCGTTTAGAGCTGAGATTGACAGCGAGCTCGTAATCGTATCCTATTGATTCGCAACATCTTTTCCTTAACAGATATCTAATAACTTGTAAAGGCGTTGACACTGTGTGATACTGGAATCGTTTTATCGACACTGACACTAGATCGTTTTATCGACACTGACACTAAAAACAAACTTGCGATATTGCACACTGTCCCTTCTTTGCCTAGAAATAAAGGTTTTCTTAAGAAAACATCTACACTCAATTTCAGCCAGTTTTTAAACCATTTCATCTCAGTTTTTAACCAATTTTATCTTTATTTTATGAAACTATGATAATTCCTGTATCTCCATGCCAAATGTTGCCCCTGACGGTTGCAGTGTTACACAGATTACGACCGATAGAAAATGCATTTCATTTTCTGGAGGCCTTCAAAGAAATCGTTTTTGTCAATTCCGCTTTCAAATCGAATACGAATCCCTTGAGTTTCTTTATCCCTAACACCATATGTATTGGTAATTTATCTACATTTACACAGCTGACTCAATTCTGAGCCATTCTACACACTATCAAGTTTGAACAACGTTTTTTTTTTTTTTTTCTCTGGCTGTACGGATGTATCTTTAACTCTTTACCAGTCGACAGAATCTAACACTGGTCCATATTGCAAGCATTTGCAGACGACAAATTAGATTTGATTCAGATTATGGAATTGGTCCTTGAAAGGCTAGAAAATACTGTAAGAAAAAAAGGGGCTGAAAATGCTGCTTACCAGCATTTTCTCCTTTGATCTCGCGACTTGTCCAAAAATGCCGTCTCCCTCGTTAACGTTAAAACACTGGCACGTCAGTTTAAGTGCTAATTTATTACAATCCCTTGTTTTAAGACTTTAACCTTTAGACTGCTTAGCGCGACTCGGGGACCTTTTGCGGACCGTGTAGATCAAGATCAGACTGCACGTTCTGTGCAATCTGATCTTAGATCTACACTGTCCGATATCTTTCCCCGAAAACATACCTTTGAAATAGCAAATTCCGGTTTTTACTGTCGCCTTGAAAGTTTCATTCCACTTCTTTAGCATGATAAGAGATAAGACCAGCCCCGGTAGCTCAGTCGGTAGCGTACAGGACTTTAACACAGGGGGGCGCTGGCTGGATCACCGGCTCGGTCAATTTCTTTTTGAGGATAGATGAGAGTCATTGCGTCAGGATTCATTAATCTCTCACTGCTGACCGTTGTTTCGACGATGGTTTTGTAGAAAAGCAGCCAGTGACTTGGAAAGAATATTGTGCGTCGTACTGCTAAAAGAAACTCCAGGAGAGCATGGACAGGTGCACTGGCCGCCGCGATATAACCGAAATAATGTTGAAAGCGGCATTAAACACCACACAATCAATCAATAAGAGTCAAGAAGAAGCTTTTCGAAAACTTTGTGGAATCAAGGAACAAATAAAGCTGATAACCAGCATTTCTTGTTTTCTTTTCTACAATGTAATCTGTCCTGTCAAAAAGAAATCCTATCATTGAACCCTTTCAGTGCCATAGGCGAAAACAGTGTTGTTTTTGCGGTCGGCGTAGATCAAGATCAGACTACACAGAACGTGCAGTCTGATCTTTGATCTACACCGTCCGCTTGTATAGTCAAGCCTTTAACTCTTTACCAAACAAGCCCTGGTTTTCACGTGTCTGCAGTACAAGTCTTTTAAAAACGCTGTGGGAAAAGGAGAAATTGCTCGTAACGAGCAATTTCTCCTTTTCCCACAGTGTTTTCTACCCTTTTTGAGACCTTTCTGCCATTTTCACTAAATTTAAAATTGTCGTCTACAAACTCTTTCAATTTGGACCAGTCCAAAATTTGTCATTTGGGCAAGGGTTAAAGTCACAATCTTTGTAAATTCTGGAGAGCGGAATGTATTTTCAGACGTCGATAGAGGCTGAGCTTATATTGCGTTCACCAACAAAAAACGGCCTTTATCAGCCATCAACTATCTAGAAAGTTCTTTTCCCCACTGTCAATGATGTCCTTTTTTCTATGACAATTTGGCGCTAAAAGAGTGAAGCCAACTTTGATTTGTCGTTTGCAAATACACTCGATATGGACGAGTCTAAAATTTGGTCAGCTCGGAAAGACTTATGACCCGCATGGCTGACAATTAGGTTATGTATGTTTTGTACGGACTTGCCGATATATCAAGCTCAGTCTGATCTTTGACCTTCACCGTGCACTACGTGTGCTTGATTGTTTAGAAAAGTGACGAAGCAGTCCTTCTGTCTGGCTTAATCTCGTACCAAACCACGATGTGTTTTAACGACCCCGAAAATAAGGCATTTGAAAACGCTGTCGGGAAAAGAGAAAATCCTGGTTACCAGCATTGTCTCCTATTCCGACAGTGTTTTCAACCATTTCAAAGACAGAAATAACCTTTTGGGCATCAGTGAATTTGCCGTCTGCAAATGCTTTCAACTTGGTCTAGTCTAATATTTTGTCATCTGGTAAATAGCTAAGTATGATAATTTAGACCTCTAAACAATATATAGTTCGGGGTATCATGTACCCTTTTCTCTCGTGTCCCATCGGGTCAAATTTTCGGCTCACCAAGACAAACGTAAGATAACAACCCTTTACGCAACTTCACGTTTAAAACTATTTTTATCGAACCCCCAAAACCTTTCTACATTATGTGTTTCTCAGCTCTCTTGCAGTGTTTGTCTCACTTTATTATTTTTTTCAAAGTATCCCCTGGGCTGCAAAGTGTGGTTCTATCCGCTTTTTGCGACAGTGTAGATGAACATCAGACTCCACGAAATCTGACATGGCAGTTTGGGTTTTTACCATTGGCGGGACATTTCAATTTAACCTATTTAGCGCTTCAAGTCTTTCGGAACAAAATACATGTATATGAGCCATGCTCTGTCAAAAGGCGGCTTAATGCATCTCTAATGCATGATACCAAGAAAGTTAGCACATTACTATGCATTCCTAAAATCTATTTTGTACAATAACCTACTGAATCATGAGGTTCACCGGTCCTTTGACATGCAGAAAATTAACCTAAAGCAAAGATCTTCGGTCCAAGTCAGCCTTTTTTTTTTTTTTTTTTTTTTTTTTTTTTTTTTTTTATGCTTTAAGCCCCCTTTTCACATAGCATGGCTCTATGATAAACTCAGCCTTTGTCGACAGCTGAAATTACAATCCATTGCGACTCGAAAAGATTTTTACCTTACAGAATTGACTAAACAAGTAAATGGTATAGAACCTAAATCAGGCTACACTTTCTGTGTGGTCGGATTTGATCTACATTGTTTGACTCCCCCGTGAAAGGCTCCCCTTTACCGCGGCTTATGGTGCTTAACTCTTTACCAAATGTTAAAATTTTGGACTAGTCCAAATTAAAAGCATTTGTGGACGACAATTTTAAATGTGACTGACATGATGGATTTTGTTCTGAATTAGATAGAAAACATAGTGAGAAAAGGAGAAAATGCTGGTTACCAGCATTTTCTCCTTTTCTCAATCTGTTTTCAAAAGTCTGTCTTGTTAAGGTCATTAAAACTCGGGATTGTTTGGTAAAGAGTTAAAGGATTGGGGGTTTGGACGAAATGAACAAGACCCCTTGATATTTAGAGCTATATTTGTCTAAATCAAATTCTACGCAACCTCGCGATTCCTATTTTGCAGCACACTTCTGTCCTTATCTTATGTTCATTAACCCTTTACCAAACAAAAGTTGTGTCTTTTGTTGAACTTTCAAGAATGATAAGCTCTGTACGAGACAACAGAATCTTCACCCTTAAACTGCTAAATACAGGGTGGTCCAATAAAATGTGAACAGTTGTGTGGGCTTGTCATTTCCAGGAAAATTCACATTCCTTTCTGAACTTCAGGTGAATTGTAGCTGAGACATTAGATTTTTGTTTCCAAGCAACAATGGATCCAGCAATTCGATATTCAGTGCAGGAGAGGATCAAGATCATGGAGGCCTATTTCGCAACTAAGTCACTCATCCAAACACAGAGACAATTTCGTAGAGATTTCCCTGGCAGAAATGCTCCAACCAGAGCCACTATTCTGCGCCTCTTGAATAAATTTAGGGAAACAGGAAGTGTTCAGGATAAGAATCAAGGTCACAGTGGACGACCAAGGTCTGCTAGGACTGACTCCAACATCGACAATGTGAGAGAACATTTGGCAATGTCCCCAAGGAAATCCACAAGACGTTTGTCGCAGAAGACTGATCTGTCCAGGACATCCGTTATGAGGATAATGCACCAGGACCTTCACATGTTTCCGTACAAAATACAGATTCTGCAAGCTCAGACTGCTGCAAATAAGGCAGAGAGGCTTGCATTTTGTCAGAGCATCAGTCGGCGAATTGAAGACCACTCTAACTTTCTGGACTTGATTTTCTTTAGTGATGAAGCACACTTTCACCTTAGTGGACATGTTAACAAACAGAACATGCGATTTTGGGCCCAGGCCCAACCTCATGAACATGCGCTTAGGCCACTGAGTGTGGAGAAGGTCACAGTGTGGTGTGCGGAGGAAATTCATTCCAGCTCTGAGACGAAAGCGTGGGGTTGACATGAATACAGTGATCTACCAGCAGGATGGGGCAACACCGCATACCTCCAATGTCTCCCTAGAATACCTCCGCCATTACTTCCCCTGAGATAGACTGATCTCTCGTCGCACGGACAACCCTTGGCCTGCTCACTCCCCAGATCTGTCTCCTCCAGATTTCTTTCTCTGGGGGTACTTAAAGGAAAGGGTTTACCACAACAATCCGCAGACAATAGATGCACTAAAGGAAAACATTCGTCGTGAAATCAGGAGAATTCCATATGAGATGTTGGACAGAGTTATCAACAACTTTAATGTCCGTGTCGCAACCGTAATTCAGAGACGAGGTGCTTGGATTGAACATCTGATTAATTATTGAACTACGCCCAGAAATGGTGTTGTGAGGAAGGAAAAACAGTGCCATACAAAATTTTCATCTTTGTATGAGATGTTTCAGGTGGAAAAAATGACGTGGAAACCATGCAGTAGAAATCACAGACCTACAAAACTGTTTACATTTTATTGGACCACCCTATAAATGAAAAGACACTTTCAGGTCGAGAGTAAAAAGGATAATATTGCTATATCAAAGTTTTTTTTTTTTTTCGGGGGGAAAGATATCTCGTTATCGGCACGTTGTGTGCAGTCTGATCTTGATCTACATTGTCCGCAAAAGGTCCTTGAGTCGCGCTCAGCAGCCTAAAGGTTAAGACTGGTGTACTTGTAAAGCACATACTTAGAGACCAGCATCACACAATAGCAGATCGGTTGAATTAATTTTAAAACTACAGTCGCAAGCGCTTTAACTATAGCGAGTCGATTGATTGATTGATTGATTGTCTGGTGTTTAACGGGGTTTTCAGCATTATTTCAGCCATATCATGGCGTCCAGTGTACCTGTCTATGCTTTCCTGGAGTTTTCTTTTAGGTATACCAGTACTACGCACAATATTCTTTCCAAGCTATTGGCTGCTCTCCCATATAACCGTCGTCGAAACAATGGTCAGCGGTGAGACAGGAATGAATCCTGTCAATGAATATCATCAATCCTCGGAAAAAAATTGGCCGAGCCGGGGATCGAGCCAGCTGCCCTGTTCTCAAGTCCTGTACGTCCCGACTGAGCTACAAGGGCTCCGCGATATAGAGAGTCGATGGCATTGGTGCTTACTAGGTGGTTCGGGCACTGCTTTGATTTTTCAATATGAAACAAACGGTATTATTCAAAAGTAATCCAAGTGTTTCTGGTTTGATCAAAAAGACAAACACCATACCAGAATAGAACTTAGATTTAACTTAAAATTCCTGATTTCAGTCACAATGACTTTAACCTTTCTTTTTAATATAGACGGTACCATCATTTTAAGGTCTATCACTTTGAAAAGTTGTGTAAACTAATGGTCAATAGATAGTTTAACTCTTTAAATACCAAACGATAAAATTTTATCCATATTGAAAGCTCTTGCAGACGACAAGTAAAATGTGACTCAAATTGTGAGATGTGTCACTGGAAAGGAAAGAAAACATTGTGGGAAAAGAAGAGAAGGCTGGTTACCAGCATTTTCTCCTTTTGTCGTAATGTTTTCAAAAGGCATCTCTGGCAGGGTCGTTAAAATTCGGTGTTGTGCAATGAATGGCTAAAGGCACACTAGTTAGCAGTCAAAAGTAAACAATGCGATAGTCCAATTGTACACAAAATGAAGTCATACCATTTAAAAGTATGGATATATTATAAACCTGATAATGTGTTGCAGTGCGATCTGTCAAAGTCCCAGTCGCTGGTAGAATCAAAGAGTTGGAAGCACTTGTGTGGCATTTGTCAAGGGAGTCACTGTGTGGAATAATTTGAAATATAAACAAACTATAATGTGGGACGAACAAGCCAGGGCGAACAAGCCCAGGGACGAAGGGTTTTGGGAGGAACACGGTCAGGAGACAAAGATTGTGTGTATCATTGCGCCAATAGAAGGCCATAGCGGGTATAGATATTTTCAATAAAAAAAGTATTCTCGTGATCGATGCCCAAATCCAGTTTATTTTAAATACTCCGTTGTTAATTATATATCTGAGTGCTATCAAAACACTTAAATTTGTCTTAGAAAAACTGAGTTTAATTGGGTTTACTTCCTTCGGTTTTACACAAACTATGATAAATGGTTTTCAAAACACCGTATTCACCTCACAGTGGCGTTGTCTTCGACATATACGCAAAAATGTACTGCAAAACTAGAACAAAAGTTGTGAACTGCATTGTATGCAAAAGTATAATTTAGCCACGCTCTGGCAAAAGGGGGCTTAATGCATCTCCGTGATGGATAATACCAGGCAAGACATCACATAATTAAGGGTCCATAAAATCCACTTTGTCTAACAATCGACTAAATCAAGAGGTAGAATGGTCCTTTGACAAACAGAAAGTTGACCAATAGCGAAAAGTTTCGACCCAGGTCAGCCTGCGCGGACTGCGCAGGCTGACTTGGGTCGATACATTTCGCAGATGCATTAAGCCCCCTTTTCACAGAGCATGGCTCAATAGTTTTTGCCACTCTGCCGATCGTCTGAATATTGATATGACAGGCGCCCGTCACATCATGCATCGCGATATGCACCATCGATGATAACGACATTTCTTTTCTCCTCTTATCATACAATTTCATTCTTTGCCTGCCAGGGTAACAAATTCGGTTTTTCTTAACCTTTAAAGCCCTAGAACCCACTTTGTTTTTGCAGACAGTGTAAATCAAGATCAGACTGCACAGAACTTGCAGTTTGAGCTTTGATCTACACTGTCTGCCATTATGCTACATACTCTAACAGAAACAATCTTGAAATAGCAATATATCAGGCTGTTTTTCCTTATTAAACAAGTCAAAATCATTCATTCTGCGCTTCAAGGGTTAGGTTCTGCAGTTAGAATTAGGTAGCGGACGTTGAAGATCCAAGATCAGACTGCACATTCTGTACAGTCTGATCTTGATCTACTCCGAACGCAAAATCTGCAAGTATTATAAGTTGCTATCGGCACTGAGAGGGTGAAGGTTACAAATGACAAGTTTGACGTTTTGTCTTTAGGTAAAGAGCCACATTAAGATACCGTACTTCAAACCACGATTCAGATTATCAGAATACCTGTTGACTCTAACTGACGGACAACTGACGTTATTCAAGGAGTTCGACTTTGAAACAGCTTCACGTAAATTGAAATAGACTTCACTACTTTATGTGGTCACCTACTAATAAATTGCAGATTAATGGAAGGAACGCTGTGTAGACCTGTACCGTTCAGTTTCATAACACAGTTATGTCGTTTTATAACTACTGAGCAAGCTGAAAAAAAAAAAGAGAGTTGGTTTACCACATTGCCACAGCATTGCTTATTCGGCAAACATTGAGTGATCCGTGAATCAAGTCCATCGGCTCTATCACGTAGCTTGATGTGCACCTACACGGTACATATCTTCTCCGGAAGTACACCGTTTTACTTTTATTAAAATTGTAAGGCTCCTCTTAAAAAAGAAAATATGAGTCACAATTTTATATCGATATCTTTCTAAGAATATTTCCATCGGCAGTTTGTACATTCAATTTTCAACCTGGTTTATCAATTCCGTTGGATGCTTTCATCGACGTGCCGATAGATGTGAATAAAACGGAAACACCTTTACACAGACGAGGTTAGATGTAGGTGTGGAATCGGTCGAGTTGTGACGAGTGGGCTCAATCACGTAGCTTGATATGCACCTACATGGTACATATCGACGCACCGATAGATGTGAATAACTGTACTGTGGTTGCTAATATCGTTGTTAAGCAATTTACAAGGGCGCCGCCATGTTTAAGATCATGTGATTGCTACTTCAAAATGGAAACTTCCTATACACGGACCAGTCTCCGAGCAGAGTTGTCGTTCGTTACTCTCACCATACATCTCTGCAACGGGCTAAATAACAAGAATCTTGTCAAACCGAGGAAAACATGTTTTGTTACTGTTTAACTGTTTCATGTGTAACATAATAAAGTAGACAAAGAAAATATGATTCCGGATACATTATAGGTGCATTCGAACTGATGAATTTACCTGTATACAATGGAACTATTTTTTCAAGCTTCTTTACTGATCAGAATCTTCCGCCAATTCTGAGATTAAAAAACAAGTTATCGTCCTTTAAAAGACATTTAAGCTTTTCAGAAAATCCCTCTTTTTCACATTTCCTACCACTAAGTCTGATTGGCCGTATGCTGTTTGAACAGCACACAAAACAATAGATTGGTATTTCTTTCACCGGCGTTTGTGTCGCCATTTTGAGTTATGGTCATGTGACGAAAATATCACGTGATGACTGACTACTTTCTGAGCAACTACAGAGGTGAATGGGAATGATCCGTAGTGCAAGAGAGTGTATACGGACGAGGTTAGATGTAGATACGGAATCGGTAGAGTTGTGTTGAGTGAACGTTGCTCTGATTACGTGACGAAAACATTTTACATTGGTTCATTTTGTAATAATTTGCATAGTGTTAATCAAACGTGGCTCACATGTTGGAAATTCCATTTGAAATATTAGGAATCACTGTAGGGAAAAGGAGAAAATGCTGGTTAGCAGCATTTTCTCCTTTTCCCTACATTGCTCTCGAAAGCTTTCTTTTTAGGGTCGATTAAAGATGGGGTTGTTTGGAAATAGGTTAAATAAGAGTTAATGAAGATGGACAGGACGTAAACCCAGTTATCTGGACTTTACTTATCTGCAAACCAATCCTTACACCCGCTTTAACCATAAACCCCCAGCGGGCGAGTTTTCTTTGTGGTCTTACAATAGACCGTTTTTGAAGACATAGCGGCTAAAGCTTAAACTTCAAACTGTCAAAAGGTTCTCAATGTATCGATTGACTGATTGAATAGTGTTCCACGCCGCTTTCAACTTCATTTCAGTCGTAATGCACGGACAGCTCACATATTCATGTATGGGGTGAGTTTCACAGTACAAGGCCAGGGTTCTAAATTGTTTTGTCCAAGGACACCCACACGAAACGATTTATGTATGGGACATGAATTCATGTATATCAGGTTTACAGTATGTGTGTTTAACCCTTTCCCAAACAAGCCCTGGTTTTCACGTGTCTGCAGTACAAGTCTTTTGAAAACACTGTAGGAAAAGGAGAAATTGCTCGTAACGAGCAATTTCTCCTTTTCCCACAGTGTTTTCTACCCTTTTTGAGAACTTTCTGCCATTTTCATCAAATTTAAAATTGTCGTCTGCAAACTCTTTCAATTTGGACCAGTCCAAAATTTGCCGTCTGGTAAAGGGTTAAACCGCTCTTGAAGACACTGTGACGAAAGGAACAACTCCTAGTGATGTCAGTTTTTTCCCAGTGTATGTCACGTGATTTTTATAATATTTATCTATATTCAACATGGTTATTTTTAACTCTTTACCAAACGACAAATTTTTAGACTGGTCCAAATTGAAAGCATTTGCAGACGATAAAATAATGCTACTAAAAACATGAGATTTGCGTATGGAAGGGTAGAAAACATTGTGGGAAAAGGAGAAAATGCTGGTTACCAGCATTTTCTCTTTTTCCCACAGTGTTTTCAAAAGGCTTCTTCTACGGGGTCGTTAAAACTCGGATTGTGTGGTAAAAGGTTAAATAAAGTCTCCGAGTACCGAGTTGTTTCTATCTTCAATCTTTATGTAAATAAGGCTTCTGGCCCACAATACGAAGTAGAAACATATATGAGTCATGCTCTGACAAAAAAGGGGTTTAATGCATCTCCGTGATGCATTATACTAAGCAAGTCATCACATAATTTTAGATCCATAGGCCTAACAGCCACTTTTTAAAACCTACTTAATCATAAGGTAGACTGGTCCTTAGACATACAGAAAATTGACCAATCAGTGAGAAGTTTTGGCCCATGTCAGCTTGCGTGGACTGCGCAGGCTGACATGGGTCGATACTTTTTGCAGATGCATTTAGCCTCCTTTTCACAGAACATGGCTCATACATATTTAAGAGGGTAATGAGGGTATACTTGTGTATCTGGTCTAAGTTATGTGGCCAAGGGGCAGAGCTAGCCCTCTTTTCAAACACATTCAAATTCCTAATCTAGGACGCGCATGTAAACTTAACGCAGTGTTCTGAAAAGTGATCTGGTTACAATGCATAAACACCACAGATACTTTAACGTTCTATGTCAATTGAATAAAGGTAACTAAGTTTCGTCTAAGAGAAAACAAAGTTGTCTATTCAGCGGGAGGTGAGGTCCACTGGCACACCTGTACAGAAACTTTGAAAACAAGGTGTTCCGCGGACGATCTGGGTCCGTATTCACTCATGTAGACCCTTCTGAATTGTATTCTCAGTCTTATTATAAATTTAGAAAGTAACGCATTTTCTGATTGGCCAAACCATTTGGTTTGGCCAATCAAATATTTCGTTACTATTCAAATTCAGGCGTAACTTAGAATGGGACATGATACATTCCACGTTCACCGCTGAACATTATTTACCTTTCTTTTTTGTTTCAAAAGCAGCCAATGCCAGAAAAAGGGCGTAGTGCTTGCAAAAAGGATTGATGCACTGGCTGCCGTGATATAACTGAAATATGGTCGAAAACGATGTAAAACACTTTTATCTCTGTACGAAACGAAACAATTGTAGACTTGCCCTTAAAGGAGCATTTGAAGAAGATGAATTAGCTTATGACTATGGCGGCCCAAATAATTAAATTTGTTGTTAAAAGGGTGGAGAACATTTTTGGAAGGGGAGAAAATGCTGGATACCACCATTTTCTCATTTTCCCACAATGTTTTCAAAAGCCTTATTCCTCTAAGGCGCTAACATATGATATTGTTTTGTGAAGGGTAAAAACAAATATTTGAATCTGATTTAACTCTTATACTGCTAAGTAAATGAAACTAAAATTTCCACTCAATTGTAAAAACCAAAATATTGCGATTTCAAAGTTGATTTCACCGGAAAGAAAATACCGTATCGGACAGTGTAGATCAAAGATCAGACTGCACGTCTTGTGCAGTCTGATCTTGATATACATTGTCCGCAAAAGCGTCCAGAGTCACGCTTAGCAGCCTAAGGGTTAAAACGGCGAATTTACTGATATCTCGAGAAAAAGTTTGGTAAACATTGTTGAGACCTAATATAAATTCAACAAACTGTTCCGAATATCTAATCTGGAACGCGCTTATGGGCTAACGCAGCGTTTTAGAGTCGTGATCGAGTGTCTTTGCATAAACATGGCGGATATTCTAACTTTCTATGTCAATGGGAGAAAGGTATCTTACTTTTGTTGGTCAGAATTTTGCCTTTTTTTTTTTATATTATTTTATAGTTTTTTTTTTTTTTCAATCAAAGCAATTAATTCATGTGTCCTAAAATATTTTTTATACAGAATACTTAAAACACACACACACACACACACACACACACATTCTTTAATAATAGGGATGTTCAACATTTAGGTGAATGCACGTGAAAACAAAGTGGCAAAAGGAGACATCGCTCCTTACGAGCTAGGAGAAGTTAGTGCGGTTGACTTGAATAGCGGTGTCCATTTGCCCATATGACGCAATTTTGTATTCTCTTATTCTCCTACAGTTTTCGGTGAATATAGCTGAAATTTTATGGAAGCCTCCCTATGGATGTACCACATAGGCTGAACATACATGCGTGAATAAACAGGCAGACCACGTATTCGTAAAATTACATCTGAAGGAATCGAACTTAATTCCACAGCATGAGATGTTTCAGCAGTTATTGTAAGCATCTGCAAAAAGTATCGACCCATGTTTCCTTGCGCAGTCCGCGCAGGCTAACATGGATCGAAACTTTTTGCTATTCGTAAATTTTCGGCAGCATGGTCAAGGATCATACTAAATTATGATTCAGTCTGTTGTTGGATAAATTTTATGAATCCATAATTATGTGATGACTTGCTTTATATAATGCATTACCGTTTTTACCAAATACCGCTCATGTATTGATCACACATGAAACATTCTGGTCATGTTCTGTTACTTATTGCAGAAATTCTGAGCACATTTTTTTTACAGGTTGAGGATCCCCAGCCAGACCCGACGCTTTCTTTGCTGCAATATCTTAGAAGAAAGTGTATCTTTTATTTACAACTGTGAAAAGGGGGCTTACTGCACCTGCAAAAAGTATCTAACAATGTCAGCCTACGCAGTCCACGCAGGCTGACATGGGTTAAAACGTTCTGCTATTTGTAATAAATGTTCTGCGTGTCAAAGTACCATTCTACCCCCAGGCCTCAAGAATCAGTCGATTGTTAGACTAACTGGATTTTTAGGGATAAAAAAATTTGTGATGACTTGCTTGGAATAATGGATCACGCAGATGCATTAATTCCCCTTTTGCCAGAGCATGCTCAAATCTAAATCACCGTTATTAATACCCCCCAACAAATTTCCAGTATCCAATTTTGAAAACATTCTTGTAAAATATGGATAATTAACCTGATCAGAGTTTAACCTTCAACTGCACAGTACATATCACGAGTTTTAACGACCCTGAGGTCGTTGTCTGCGCATGTCATATTCTTCGAAGATTCGACCTGTCTTATATGACGCATCACCCATCCCCCGTATACCGGGGAAAAGTAGGGCTTATATTGAAGCTATTAGCCTATTACCAAAGCATGTAGGGGTGTTTTAATAAATGATCGGTGCATAGGTTACATGTTAGCCAATCATAGCTGAATGAATGGCACCAGGTAACGTTTTATTGAGTAAACGTTTATTTTATTTGAAATTCAAAGTCACGGTTGTTGTTTTGAAAAATTACTCCGCTTCTGTACCCAGGATGCCCAAATTAGATAGATGTGTATTTGTAGAATGCCATCTAGCGGGAGATAATGACCCTGAGGTAGATTTTGACCAAAGTTACATATGTGTACGAGTATTTTGAAGACCATTGTTCAAAGTATTCCAGGTATAGGTACAAATATCGAGTTTAGCTAAATTTCATGCCCACCGAGCCCCCAATGGCCATAGATGATTTTTACTTTGATGTTCAGATTTTCTTTTCCACAAAGTACTCCTGAACTTCAAATTCAGACGAATAAAATTCAACCCTTTTAATATGAGTCATTTCAGTTGTGTAGGTCAGTAGAGGTGAAGTTTTATCAGAAGGCTGTCCAGTGTAAATATTCATATCACATAGGTTAAATCCCTATCTAGATCACTAAACGCAAGGTTGCTTCAATTTCGGACAGTGTAAATAAAATCAGACAGTAGAAGTCGTGCAGTCTGCTCTTGGATCTACACTGTGTGACTTTTTAGGCTACTAGATATTCTTACCCAAAACAAGCGTGGCAATATTTAGTGAAGTTTTTTGGTCTTTTCCTGGCTAAAAGAAAGTCTTATTTAACCCTTTATCAAACAATCCCGAATTTTAACAACCCGAGAAAAATGACATTTGAATATATTGTGGGCTGGTAACGGCATTTTCTCCTTTTCCCACAATGTTTTCTGCCCATTCAAAGACAAATACCATCACTTGAGCTGCACTGACTATGTCGTCTGCGAATGTTTTGAACTTGAGCGAATAAAAGATAAGTCCTTTGGTACAGGGTTGAAGGCCTAGGGGTAATTTATGCAGGTAAATAAATGGCAGTTGACATATTACTACAGGAATACGATTCTTTGTTTCTTGCCGTAAAAACGCTTCTGAAAACATTAAAAAAAAAAAGCATTCGCTCATAATGAATGAGCCATTATGGTTCCCCTTTGCTTCATTCTTCCCCTATCTTTCATTCTAGACGTTTTTCTTTTCTTCACGCGAGTTGACCATTTTTTTTCCGGTCACGTGTACTAGTAGCGGGTAGGTCTAAAATTAGCTTGTTTCGAGATAGCTATTCAAGTTCTTCATATTTTCAATTTTTATACACTTTCAACATTGATATAATTCGAAAAGAATGCAAGATATAGGGAACAGTACAAGGTACACTATAATGGCAAAAAGATGACGGAAACATTTTAGCGAAAGGAGAAACTATGTGTCAAATTATGTCATACGCATATTGTCTGTTATGTAGGCTTAGGCTCGCCAGCCACTTACAAATACGTATTGAATCGTCAGTTTAAGCAAAGTCAAATTTTCCCCGTACACAAAATGAAAACCAGCAACTGGAACGTTTAATGTGCAAAAATGTATCATATTTATGTTGCGGAACATGCGTATCACATTAAATTTGTTATAGTAAGTAAGTAAGCATTTTATTGACTTAAAGTACAAAAGTTTTTCGTCATACAAAATAATACAAATATCGACAATTTCAATTTTCACGCGTGCACTCTCTCACAGCTCTCTCTCTCTCTACCTTTACGAAATATCTGGTAAATATTGAAATTTATTGGTTATATTATTGTATAATCAAGGAGACATACTGGGAAAAAGATTATGAAAGTATCATGAAAACACATTATCGAGGATAAAGTAAAAAAAAAAATCTTATTCATATTAAAAGTTGTTGCTTTAACAACTAGACATAGGTTTGAAGCAAGATAATGTATATGAATGACAAATTACATTATACAGTGGAACCTCGTTACTCTGCACGTCGATGGTTCGTAGGTATTTGATAGTTAGTGGGCTATGTCTCGTCCCTTTGTATACGGACACTTAAATATTGTTAGGCAACTTTTGGACTGTCTCAAACTGGAAGCATTTTCAAATAACAATTTCAGATTTGGTTAGAATGAAAGTTTATCGATACGATAAAAAGAAAAACAGAAAAGCAGAGAAACATTAAAAAAAAAAAAAAAAAAAAAAAAAAAAAAAAAAAAAAACATTGAGGTAAAAGGAGAAATCGCTCCCTCCGACCAATTTCTCTTTTTCTCTCAATGCCCTCAAAAACCTTTATGATTCGTACATTGGATAGTTAGTATGAAAAATCCCGGTCCCCTGTGCTACGAACCAACAAGGTTTCACTGCTATCGGACTCATTGTCACTGAGGGCAGGAAAAATTTGATGCTTTATTACAACCTTCGCAAATCATTTCTATCTGGATGTACATGAATCGCAAAAATATCGTTTAAACTCATTGATCAGTGTGTTTCAATGATGTCCTGCGGGCGAAAGCTTCGCGTAAATAGTAACATAAATTCAGTAATATTTTTCTTTTGTTGCATTAGAGAAGAAGGGTGAACTTGTACATATTCGGTCTATTATAATAATATTTCTGTAAAAAGCGTTTTCTTAAATATGTACAGCGGTTACAAATTAACACAAAATGAAATTCGTCCTCTACCGCATGACAGTCGCAAAACGCACATATTCTAACTGATCTCTCTACTCTGTTGTTTCCATATCGACCCGTCCCGATTCGCAGTGAAAGAGAAGATAACCGTAACTTAGTAAGAAAAGATCTTAGGCTTTGATTTTGTATAATGTTTAAATACGTTGTATATGAGAAATCAGTTTTAATTAAACTATAGAAAGTTAGAACTTTGTTGGTTCTTAAGTCAAAGTGAAATGATTGGACAAAATTATCTATGAGCCTTTGCTTAAATTCATTAAAAAATGATTTTTGGTTAACGGACCAAGGATTTAACCACACATATTGAAAACCATTTTCTACTAGCGTATTTTTTATCATTGCAAGCCAGTTATTATTTCCTGTACCAAGGTCGTCAATAAGGGAACGGTATATTGTTCTCAGTATAATGTTTTCTGTACAAAGTATCCTAAACCAATATTTTATGGCAAGGAAAAACCTTTTTATACAGATGGGATATCGACCCAGTTCTCCATAAACGCCGGCATTACTTGTCGAAGTTTTAACACGCAACAGACCTTTAAGAAACTTAAGATAGATTCTCTCTACGGCTTTTGACTTGTTTAATCCCCATATATGACTACCATAATTCAAAATTGAAGTTACGAATGTGTCAAAAAGTTGAATAGATTCTTTGGGTGATAAACAAAACTTACGAAGATGATTATTCAAAACGTTCATCGCCTTTAGAGCTTTTCAGGTAACATGTTGTTGATTAGATACGAAGGACCCAAAACATTTAAACACTACACCAAGATAATTAAAATCATTGACTACTTCTATTTCCTGGCCATTATAGAACAAGTGCTCGTAAGCCTTAAGTTTACCTCGTTTTCGGAATGTTACAATTTTCGTTTTGTCGGTATTAACCGATAGGCTCCAGGTATTACAATAATTGTATAAGTTATCAAGTGAATTTTGGAGATCCTCTGGAGATGATCCTAAAATAACCATATCGTCGGCGAACAGAAGTAATATTAACGTTATATCCATTAATGTGAGACCACTGTCAGCTTTGTTTTGTAAATATAATTCCAAATCTTCTGGGAAAAGGGAAAAAATTATCGGAGACAAATTATCACCTTGTTTCAGACCAACTAAAATTTACCTTTATTCAACAATTTGATAAACCAATTTGATAGCCGCAATCCAAGTTGTATTGATAACTTAATCTCTGACTTTACCGAAATAGTGCGTAAAACGGCGGATACACTATTTAAGAAGCATTCTTTTGTTGAAGAAAAACCTCTTACAAGAAATTACTGATCAAGAAAAAAAGAGTATTCAAACACAAGGAAACGAAAAAAAACTTTTAGATTTGCGCAAAAGTAGTCCCAGAGAGTTTTGGAAGCATTTCAAAAAGCAAAATAAGGTAGAATCTAACATATCAAGTGAAGACTTTCGTTTCCTTTCCGTTAATTTGCTCTGAATGTGTTCTTAAATAAGAGACAAATGTTTCGTACTACGATTCGTACCAATGATTTGAACGAGCAGATATTCGAGAGCATTAAGGATTACCAGGATTTTGAAGAGATCATGCCATTTATACATATTTTGACAAGTGACCATGTGACGAATACAATAGTCTAGACGAGTCAACAGAAACCAAACCATTTCGTGCTACATTCCGTGAGAAATCGTTGCTGATTTTAAACAAAATTTGAAACAACATCGTTTTCCGAAAAAAGTCAGATTCTCCTTTGAAGAGAGTATTTCTGTGGTAGTGGCTAAAAAGGACACGACTTTTCCGGACTATAAAAATACGGAAAGGAAAAAGCCGGTAATATCAAATCCATTGAAATGAAAAGAAGGGGTACCCCACGTTTTTGATCACTGTCAATAAAAAAGTTCACACACTTAAGATCCACACTGAAACATCAGGGATTATCTGCCACCCCTGAATCATAACAGATGGGATCACAAGAAAGTCCATCCACAGCGTGACACAGGTTCACAGAGCCTACACGGGTGCATAGCCTATTTTGGACATTTTTCACATTTATGAAGTACTAGATATTTCGCTCCCAACCACGAGAATCGTCATGTAGATGCAGAGTAGATGCCTAATAAGCCATTGGATTATTTGTTGATCTGAATGACGGAAAGGGAGCTAGTCTAATATGTCACGAAGCGCGCAGACTCGGAATGGAAAAGATGGCGGCCATTTTTCTTTCGTTTTAGGAGTCTTGCAGTCGGCTTAGCTTTCTTTGCCAAGTAACGTTACTCGCTTTCAGTGTACTTTTACGGTACTATTTTGAGCCGCCTTTCTGTATGTGTGAGGTTAACTGAGAATCCCTGTTTTATAATCGACAAGTTTTTGGACAACATTGTTACCTCATCAAGATCTAGAAATATTTTCTTACCTTGTATGACGTCTGTTGTAGATCTATAGGTTAACAGAGGGTCTTCTTAACGATTTACCACACAAGAAAATGTACACTTGTTTAAATTGAAAGCATTTGCAAACGGCAATTTAAATGTTACTCAAATGACGGAGTTTTGCTTTGATAAGGTAGAAAACATTGTGGGAAAACGGGAAAATGCAGGTTACTAGCATTTTCTACTTTTCCCACAATGTTTTCAAAAGGCTTCTTTCTCAGGGCTGTTAAAAGGTGGCACTGAATCTGGTAGCATAGTAACAAACAGCATTTGAAACCCAGGGGTAACTGGTTCAATTCCCAGTAAATCTCCCAAGGCATTCTTTTCACTCAATGGATCTATGCAAACTTAGCTCAAGCAAATCTATCAGGGAGTTTTATCTCTTCACCAAACAAGATAATTTTAGACTTGCCAAAATTGAAAGTATTTGCAGACAACGAATTAGATTTAGATGTGAGTAGAAATATGGAATTTGGTTGTAGGAGGAAAAAAATATTGTGCAAAAAAGAGAAAATGCTACATAATTACCAGTTTACCAGTATTTTCTCCTTTTTTCAAATGCCTTGAAAAGCCATCTTTTTTGAGGTCTTTCAAATTTTTGATATATTGGTATAGCTAGAGTACAGGCAGTTGGACAAAACATTGAACCGTGTATAAGACATTGTAGGTCAAGGACAAAATATTTTACTTTTATGGACAGCATACTAAGTAGATCAACATCAGACTGCACAGAACATGCAGTCTGATCTTGGATTTTCACTGTCACTACTTTGTTACATATTCTGGCCTAATCAACCATAAAGTGAAATATTTGGGCTGTTTTTCATAATTAAAAAAGTCTGATTCATACATTCAGTGCTCTAAGAGTACAAATTTTAGACTGGTCCAAATTGAAAGAATTTGCAGACGACAAAATAAATGTGGCTGAAAAATTGAAATTAGTTTTGGGAAGGGTAGGAAACCAGCATTTTCCCATTTTCCCACATTGTTTTCAAAAAGCCTCTTTCTCAGGGTGGTTAAAACCCGGGATTGCGTTAAAGAGGGTTAGGGTAAACATACCATGATCAAATACCACTGATTTCCTTAATGCCAATATAGTGATATTACCCGGAACGAAAGAAGGATGTGGACATGGTGGTTGTGGTTCATGCACTGTTATGTTATCCTCCTGCAACGGAGCAACAGATAAAGTTGTGTATCCTTTTATTTATCTTTTAAGCACCTTTTACAACATAATGACATTCAGGGAATAAATGAAACACTATGGAAAACAACACTCTATCATTTAATATTTAGGCTATTGCCTTTTTCAAGAGTTCAAAACACTTTTTTCTCTTGGACATTATTCTAGTGTGAACTACTGCAGCCATATTGTTTCACAAGAAACAACAAGCTTGTGAAACAATATGGGTGTAGTAATTCACGCTAAAAAATGTTCTAGAGAAAAAAGTGTTTCGAATTCGTGAAAAAGGCAATAGCCGAAATATTGAACAATAGAGTTTTGTTTTTCATAGAGTTTTACAACATAGGTTGCTACCAGTGTTGATCAGGATCAGACTTTCTGATCAAACGCAGCCGGAAGCAGGGGCGTAACCAGATTTCACCTTTAGGCTACTAAGCGTGATGCATTATGCTTTTTTTGATGGTGTAAATCACAATCATACTGCACAGAACATGCAGCCTGATCTTGAACTACAGTGTCCAATACAGTGAGATTTTCCATTGATAAGAAATAGGATGAAATTGTTAATACTGTATTTAGTTTTTGACTACTGTTTGAAAATTTTGTTTTGATTTTCTATTGAAATTTTCTATAAAGGGATAAAAGAATATTTTGCCTGTTCCCATTTTTCTACATTATGCAGTTGTGTATTGTGCTTTATGGAGGCTACACCCTTGTGAAGACTGCAATCATTTGGCCCTTTTTTCTACACTGAAAGTGTGTTAGGTTTATTTTACTTTAACTCTTAAAGTCCCAATAAAGTCCAAAATTAGAATTTTTTTATGCTTAAAAAAAGGCACGAATCTGTTAGATTTACTCTTATTTTGTCGCCAAGGGGATAGGGGCGTTCATTGCAACATCGGTTCATGTCACAGAACCATACAAAAAATCCTAATATTTTTTATCAATTCTCCCAAGTGACGTTGCCACGCACTATTCGGAATCATTCTAGTGTCCTATTTGTAGACACCATGTGACCGATGACGTATTACACAGACGATGTACTTTCTCTCTTTAAAAAACGTTGCGAAACTTCGGTAAGTCTTTAATTTTCGTTAAATTACCAGCGCTCATCGTATCTAAGTTATTTGTATGCATTTGACTGGTAAATCGGAGTTGTGTTATCTTTATTTCGATCATGATATGCCTATTTCTTCTTGTCAAGAGTCGTCCAAACATTGAATGACATCTCGGCATATAACACTTTCGGCCTATTACAATTTCGACTAGTAAGAAATTCGACGCATATACAAAATCGAATGACTACACAGGGTATAAAGGTTTGTAATATGAGCCATGGAGAATAAGTCAAACAAAATGTGGACATTTTATAACGAAGATCAGACTTTACATTATGTGCGATCTGATCTTGATCTTTGTAGGTAATGAAAAAGTTAAGAACTTTGTGGTGTTTTTTGGTCTGTAATTACTAGCGAATTTTGACCCGAGTTTAGCATCAGGTGGTGGACGTTTTATATGGAAGGTCAGACCTCTTACTAGGTGCAATCTGATCTCGATCTATGCTGTCAACAAAGGATATTTCTCAACTTTCAAGAGTTTAGTAAAACACATCGCTTATAGATATTTTTACTGCTAGTTTTTGAAGACAGAGTTGATGTTACTTCATCAATCAAGTTATTGCATACAGATGAACCATACTAATTTACTTTTCAAAATTATAGATACATATTCCAAAGCTGATAAATACATGTATTTCAAGTTGTTGGGGTTCAAGACAATTGAAGACAAAAGTAGAAGTTTACTAGTACTCAAGTAATATTTATCTACCACATTGTGATTAAGAAAAATATTTTTTATGTCATTTTTTACTGATCTCTTTTCTTTCCAATCTAAAAACAGTATATCTTTGTAGGGTGTGATACAGAGAGACCAAGATGTTTGTTAACTGACAAATAGATATCCCAGTCTGGTGTTATATCTCTGGTGTACGACATTTTTATTTTTTCACAGATTTTAGCACAGTCCATGTCAACAGGTATTTGAATGATATTTAGATCTACATCTATTACACATTAATGTTAGAACTTTGAAGTCTATTATATTTCAAGCTTAGAAAGGATCAGCTGCTGAAGGGATAATTGATCAAATACAACTTTTTTACACCCTTGCCATAAATTTTTGAAAGGAGCAATTGTTTGCTACAAGCAACTGCTCCTTTCTCACATTTCTCCATTTAGATGATTTTTTTTTGGGGGGGGAATATTCCCCAGTTGTCGGTTGTTTAAGGCCATTTTCAACATTATTTCAGTTTTATCACGGCAGCCAGTGCACCTGTCCATCCTTATCAAGAGTTTCTGTTTCCAGTACTTTGCATAATATCCCACTGGCTGTTTTTCCACATAATCATTGTAAATACAATGATTAGCATTGAGAGAGGAATGTATCCTGTTACAAGGACTATCATCAATCCTGGGAAAGAAATTGGCTGAGCTAGGGATTTGAAGCAGCAATCCCCCAATCTCAAGTCCTGTATGCGACTAGCTGCACCACCAGGGCTTTGCAGTAGTATTTCGTAAAAGTAATTTACTCTTGAGAGAGAAAAAGGCATGCCTTGGGGCTAAACCAAATTAAAGTCCAACTTTTAGTAAGCAAGCACAAAAGGTACACTCAAAAAAGTTGTTTTGAATTAAGCCAGCGCCAAAGAGACTCTCAAATTGTGTTGTTTTTTTACCCTGAAAAAGAAGGCTTTTGAACATAATGAAAAAAGGTGAAAACCAACATTTTCTACTTCGAAAGGTGATTTTATCTTTTTAGACAAGTTCCGTCATTTGAGCCACATTCAATTTGTTGTTTGCAAATGCTTTCAATCTGGACAAGTTGGAAATTTTATCAGCTTGAAAAGAATTAGTATAAAGGTGGCCACCAGGGCAGGGTTTACTGTATAAAGAAATGAACACATCTTGTAAAATAGTTCTAGAGATACAGTCTGAGAGTAGTAGATTAAAAATACATGTGTTTTTCAATCTAAATTTACTTGATTGATTGAATGGTGTTTAATGCCGCATTCAACATTATATCAGTCATTTCATTGCATCAGCTTGCTTGTTCATGTATACCCTGGGTTTTAATGGTACAAGGCTATGGCTCTGTAGTGTCATGCCCAAGGACACTCTTATGAAAAACCCATTGCTTCCAGTGAGGATCAAAGCTTGGACCTCCGGGTTATGAGTGCTACACTTTACCACTGAGCCAGGGAGACCTTATATAAATTTGTATTTCAGACTCAGAATACGAATGCAGTCTCAATGGCTGTGTAAGATACAAGGACATAGTTGTTAAATGGCCTCTTTAGGAGTTCATTTAACTCTACCAAACAACAAAATTTTGGACTAGTCCAAATTCAAAGTATTTGCATCCAAAAATTTAACTGTGGCTCAAATGATGGAATTTGTTTTTAATAGGGTAGAAAACATAGTGTGGAATCAAGAAAATGCTGGTTACCTGCATTTTCTCCTTTTCTCACAATGTTTCCAAAATGCCTGGAGATGCATTAAGCCCCCTTTTGCCCAAGCATGGCCCAGACATACTTTGCATTATTTAACTATTTACCAAACAACAAAATTTTAGACTGAACCAAATTGAAAGCATTAATTTTGCAGACGACAAATTAAGCATTGCTAAACTGATGATTTCTCTTTTTGATAGGGTAGTAAACATTGTGGGAAAAGGAGAAAATGCTGGTTACCAGCATTTTCTTCTTTTCCCACAATTTTTTCAAAAGCCTTTTCTTTCTGGGTCGTTAAAAGTCGGGATTGTGTGGTAAAGAGTTAAAAAGAAATATGTTCTTGTCATTTCAGTATCTCATTCTGGACAGAGTGACGTGACATTTGAACAGTGTGGACAGGGAAAAAATCACTCTCAGTTTATAGACAAATATGGACAATATTAGTGCATCTACTAACGTAAAAATATACCAGTAACATCGGAATGGACTATTGCAGTGATTGGTGATTGTAATTTTAGAAATTTTGGATCAAAATTGTGGATTTTGGAGGTTTCTTTTGGAACAATTTGAGTGAGCAGCCAGTGGCTTGAAAAGATTATTGTGTGAGGTACTTTAAAAAGTGCTTTTGTCGGTTCAACCCTTTACTAAACAATCTTGAGTTTTCACGACCCTAGAGATGAAGACTTTTGAAACCATTGTTGAAACTCTCTGGTTACCAGCATTTTTTTTTCATTTTTCCCATAATGTTTTCTATCCTTTCAAAGACAAATTTCAATACTTGAGTCCCATTTATCATCTGCAAATACTTTCAAGTCTAAGATTTTGTTGTTTGTCAAGAGTTAAAAACTATGTGCAGAAATGGGTTAACCATTTACCAGATGACAGATTTTGGACAAGTCCAAATTGGAAGTGTTTTTAGACAACTACTGTAATTCAGTGTGGGTAAAGGATTAGATTTGTCTTTGAAATGGTAGAAATCATTGAGAGAATAGAAGAAAATGCTGGTTACCAACATTTTCTCCTTCACCCACGAAGTTTCTAAAGCTATCTCCCTGGGGGTCATTAAAAGACGAGACTGTCTGCTAAAGGACCATTGTATGCTTGATTTAAAAGCTTGAAAATAAGTAGATAGTGAAAACAATTGCAGTTTGCTCAAATATACTTTTTACTGGTCTCGAACTTTGTAAGATATGGTTTTATTTTAAAATTCATAAACATGAATTAAAACTGTAACCCTTTACCAAATGACAAAATTTTATGCTAGTCCATATTGAAAGCATTTGCAGTTGACAAAATAAATGTGACTCAAAAATTAAGATTCTTTTTGGGAAGGGAAGAAAACACTGTGGGAAAAGGAGAAAATGCTGGTTACCAGCATTTTCTCCTTTTCCTACAATGTTTTCAAAGGGCTTCTCTCTCAGGGCTGTTAAAAGCCGTGAGTGTGTGGTAAAGGCTTAAACTGGAAATAGAGTTTAGTATCTTTCAATAATTTTCCTTTTAGTAATAAAAAACAATGGTCACAAAAATATCACACTCAACTCTTTACCACACAATCCCGGGTTTTAATGACCCTAAAAAGAAGAGGGCTTTTGTAAACATTGTGGGAAAAGGAGAAAATGCTGGTAACCAGCATTTTCTCCTTTTCCCACAATGTTTTCTATTCTTTCCAAAACAAATTTCAATTTTTCCATCATATTTATTTTGTCGTCTGCAAGTGCTTTCAATTTGGACCAGTCTAAAATTTTGTTGTTTGGTAAAGAGTTAATCATTTTGGTAATCTTAATTCAAAATTCTTCATGACTGGTGTAAAAACTTAATACTGGCTATCTGTATCTTGGGCAAAAATACTGTTCACGTAAAACTTTCCATCATAGAGCACCTAAGGTAGGAAGAGAAACAGAAACAAGTAAATGTATTTGACTGATATATGTCACAATGCAATAAATCTATTTTCAACAGTATTTCAACTGTATAGCAGTTGCTGTACACTTACTCATGTTCACTGGGTCAATAACTGATATCCCTTTACCACACAACTTTTAACAACCCTGAGAAAGAAGCCTTTTGAAAACATTGTGGGAAAAGGAGAAAATGCTGGTAACCAGCATTTTCTTCTTTTCCCACAATGTTTTCTACCCTTCCCAAAACAAATTTCCATTTTTCAGTCACATTTATTTTGTCGTCTGCAACTGCTTTCAATTTGGACCAGTCTACAATTTTGTCGTTTGGTAAAGAGATATTACTGGCAATAAAGCTGGGGGAGGTCACTTTTTGTAGGAAACTACCTATCAAGCTCCAGCTACAGTTGAATTTTGAACACGTTTTACAAATCATATCAACCAAAAGGCCATGGTGGGCTTGCAAGCATTTTCACGTCCTTGTTTATTAACTCTTAACCACACAATTCCAGATTTAAACGAATCTATGGAAGATGCCTTCTGAAAACATTCCGGGAAAAGGAGAAAATGCTCGTTACTAGCATTTTCTCCTTTTCCCACTGTGTTTTCTACCCTACCAGAAACAAATTCAAATTTTGAGTCACATTTATTTTGTCGTCTGTAAATGCTTTCAATTTGGACCAATCTGAAATATTGCTGTGTGGTAAAGAGTTGAGTGTCATTGCAACAGAATTTGATCCTCACAAACTCCTGAACATGATTTGGGTTTGCTCATGGGGGAAAACAGCCAGTGAATTTTAGAGAATTTGCTGAGAATTACTAGTATATGAAATGGAGGTAAAAGGCGCATTATTAAATTTAAACCTTTTTCAAACAATCCAAGTTTTAACAACTCTTAGCAAGACAGCCTCTGCAAATATTGTGGGATAAAGAGAAAATTTTGGTACAATATAGCCTGTAGAAAAAGCAGAAAATGTTGGTAGCCTGCATTTTTTTCTTTTTTCCCCACACCGTTTTCTACCCTTCCAGAGAGACATTTATTGTGTTGAGTTACATGTACTTTTTCATCTGCAAATAGTTTCAAGTTAGACAAGACTAAAATGTTCTTCTCTTGTAAAGATTGGGTGTTTATTTGTTGGAGCATTTTGCACCACTTTGAACATTATTTCAGATTTTTATTCATGTCAGTGTGACAACTTATTACTGTCTTTTCTGTATTTCACCAGCACAAAGCTGGGGCTCTGCAATGTCTTGCCTAAGGACATTCCTTAACCCTTAAAGCCCTGGATTGATTGATTCTATGGTGTTTAATGCCATTTTCAACATTATTTCAGTTACATCGTGGCGGCCAGTGCACCTATCCATACTTTCCTAGCGTTTCTTTCAGCAGTGCTTCGCACAGTATTCTTTCCAAGCCACTGGCTGCTTTTCCCACATAGCCATTGTCAAAACAATGGTCAGGGGTGAATCCTGTCGCAATGACTATCATCAATCAGCAGAAAGAAATGGGCCGCGTCGGGGATCGAACCAGCAACCTCCTATTCTCAAGTCCCTTACGCTACAGACTGAACTACAGGGTGCTGCTTAAAGCCCTGGAACCAACTTAAGTTGTTTTTGCAGACAAAAGTTGTGTTTGCAGACAGTGTAGATAAAGATCAGACTGCACATACGTGTAACATGCAGTCTGATCTTAGATCTATACTGTCTACTACTATGAAACAAGTTTTGTCAAAATAAAGCAAAGCCCCTACCGTTTTCTTACTTTCCAAGCAGGTACGCAGCCCTTTACCAGTTGGTAAAATTTTAGAAATTGTTCAAATTGGAAACAATTGCAGATGAAAAATTGGACGTGGTAGCTCAAATGAAAAGCTTTGCTTCAAGAAGAATAGTATACATTATGAGAAAAGGAAAAAATACTGGTTATCAGCAATTCTGCTATTTCCATATTGTTTCAAAAGCATTTTTCTTTGTTAAAATGATTAAATAGTGCTTTACATAACAACTTGGATGTTTTGGTTAACCCTTTACCACACAATCCCAACTTTTAACGACCCTGGGAAAGAAGCCTTTTGAAAACATTGTGGAAAAAGGAGAAATTGCTGGTAACCAGCATTTTCTCCTTTTCCCACTATGTTTCCTACCTTTCCCAAAACAAATTTCAGTTTTTGAGTCCCATTTATTTTGTCATCTTCAAATGCTTTCAATTTGGAAATGTCCAAAATATTGTTGTTTGGTAAAGAGTAAGGGTTGAGGGCAAGCAATAGCTTCTAACATTGCTCTGTATGTACGAATATATGTTTTATTTTGTCTACAAATTCTTCTTGTAAGACTATTGTGATGTACATGTATTTAAAATAATAAAATAATATTACACCATATTGCCTTGCTTGTTGCATGAAACATATCTGTCTATGTAAGAGCTGTATAATACAGGAGAACTGTGATGCCCTAAGTGACAAAAACAAAATTCAGTTGCATAAGCAAAGCAGTAGCTTAATCAACTGTCTACCGGTATTTTGTCCAACAGCATATTTTCAAGAATTCTGCTTCATTTTCATCCTGGCCTATAATAAGGGTTTCATTCAAGATCTAGATGAGACAGCAAAAATTTCTTGCAGTATACCAGTAATATTGAATCTACACTGCTTCTTTATAGGTATAGCCCAGGTGGTGGGTAGAGGTGAATCCCTGAAACTGCAGTAAATTGTTTTGAATTTTCATGACTTTACCAATCATGTAAATTTTGGAATTTGGCTACTGAAAATAAAAGTTGTTTTATCTGATTGAGACACATGTACCTGAAAAGAGGTCGCCAAATTCTGGATCTACTGGAATGGATTCACAATCATGACAGAGTCAGAAACCAAGGCTCATCTGCATCTGCATAGTCGGTATAATTCAGTATGTGTATCATCATGTAGGAGGATCCATTCACATTGGCCAGAGATGTGTAAAGTAATTCTCTCCATACTCTGGAATATCATTTACATATCATTTAACATACTGTGCTAGAAATATAGTGGTGTTTTACTCCACTTTCAACAGTATTTCAGTCATATCATGGCGACATCACACAAATTCATGTATTTACTGGGATTCACCAGTACTAGGCTAGGGCTCTGAAGTGTCTTGCCCGAATACACACCCACGAAAATACCAGCCAATCGAACCCCAGACCTAATAATGTGCAAATTCCCACTTTAACTTTTTACCCAATGACAAAAATTTAGACTTGTCCAAATTGAAAGCATTTGCAGACGGCAATTTAATGTGGGCCAAATGATAGAATAGGGTTTTGATAGGGGAGAAAATATTGTGGGAAAAGAAGAAAATGCTGGTTACCAGCATTTTCTCCTTTTCCTACAATGTCTTCAAAAGGCTTATTTCTCAGGGTTGTTAAAACACGGGATTGTGTAATAAAGGGTTAACATACAATCCAGTGCTGTAATGACCCAGAGGCATAAAACTTTTGAGAACATTGTAGGAAAAGGAGAAAATGCTGCTGGTGACTAGTATTTACCTTTAATTCAACAATTATTTCTCCTGTTTCAAATACAAATCATGTAGATCCAATACAAGCCATGTCGTCTGCAAATGGCTTCATTCTAGACAGATCCAAAATTTTGTCATCTGCCAAAAAAAAAAAAATCACCAGGATTCCATTGATATGTGCACTGACCAGATTAGGGAAAGATAATTGGGTTCTACGTTCAAATTTGTGACACCCAAGAAATTCAGCCAAATTTTTTAAAAAATGGTGCAGATTTAATTCAGCACATTGAGTTTCAGTTGCATTTCTAAAGTTATAAACACACACACACACACATACACACAAATAACAAATACTTAGCCTTGTCCAACACTAAGGCATTTGTGGAAAAACAAATATTTCTCAAATAATGAAATTTGTCTGTGATACAAGAAAAATACTGTGGAAATAGGAGAAAATATCGGCTTCCAACTTTCTCTCCTATTTCCACCATGTTTTCAAAAGCATTTTTTCAATGTCGTAAAAACTAGGGATTGCTAGGTAAATGGCCAATCTCTGAATAAATATGCGTCGCGTATATCCGAGGTTCAGACTACATTCATGCACATTTAATCATTATCTGCATTCTTTGCATAGAAAATGGGTCAATCGGGTGCTGCGCAAAAATGAAAGATCATTTTCATCTCACAGGTGAACGGCGAGCGACAGTATAATTCATATATTACACACTGAGTAATAGTAAATTAGTGTGTAATATATGATTTATACTGTCGCTCGCCGTTCACCTGTGTTTCATCTTACTAGCCGATATTCATTAACCCTTAAAGCCCTGGAACCGACTCCAAGTTGTTTTTACAGACAGTGTAGATCAAGATCAGACTGCACAAAATGTGCAGTCTGATCTTGATCTACACTGTCTGCTAATATGTTACATTTTCTAATGGAGAAACCTTAAAATAGCAAAATTTCGGACTGTTTTTCCAGATTAAAAAGGTCCAAATCTTAATTTCAGCACTCAAAGGGTTAATCAAAAAGTGCTTACGTATCCTGTTCCAACAGTAAATGGGGAAATCAATACAGATATAGCGATAAATCTGTTTTTAACACAATAAATATAAGATGAACGTGCGGCTTACCGATTCAAGAATGCGAACTGAAATCCGCATCTGTTTTCAGACAGTTCGCTCATTCTGTATATTTACACGGAGCTTCTTGTTCAAAACAAAAGAAACAAATCCTAAAATAGACACCCGTTTGTTCTTTGTGTGTCGCTCTTCGGCAAATTCGGTAAACGAACTTGGTTTTCTGTCGAATATGATTCTCACACCGTCACACCGTCCTCCATTTTGTTTTTCGTTTACCTTAGCTCCTAGGTATCACGTGGTGTACCTACGTCATCGTTATTGATGTAAACAAAAGTTAGAGATACCTGGTAGTATTTTCTGTAGTTTTGAAATTAATTCTTCTGCCAGCGAATGGAACTTTGACCAATCGCACATTAAGAGTGTGTCATCGTCATATTAATCTACATAGTTTTAAATGGTATGATTAAAATTTAACTTAATTTTTTACCCCGCATTGTTTACATTTGGACTTTATTGGGACTTTAAGCTGCTAATCGCGACCCACTGACCTTTTGCAGACAGTGTAGATCAAGATCAGACTGCACAGAACGTGCAGTCTGATCTTTGATCTACACTATCCGATGCGGTATTTTTCTTTCCGATGAAACCAACTTTGAAACCGCAGTGTTTGGGCTTTTAGTATTGAGTAGAAATTTGCGCTTCATTTATTCAGCAGCTTAAGTGTTAAAAGGGTAAATTGATAGTTGACAGATGACACTCATTTGTTTGCTAGGGGATTAACTCTTTACCAAACGACAAAATTTTAGACTGATCCAAATTCAAACCATTTAGAGATGACAAAATAAATGTGACTGAAAAAGTGAACTTTTGAAAAGGTAGAAAACATTGTGGGAAAAGGAGAAAATGCTGGTTACCAGCATTTTCCCTCTTTTCCTACAATGTTTTCAAAAGTCTTCTTCCTGAAGGTTGTTAAAAGTCGAGGTTGTGTGGTAACGAGTTAAAGCCTAGCGAGACATGCCCTTCACAGGCATATTAATTTTTACCACATGTTACACTCATCAAATTTCAAAGCATTTGCAGATGACAAATTAAAGATGGCTCAAATGATGGAACTTGCCTTTGATCAGGGAGAAAATATTGTGGGAAAATGAGTAAATGCTGGTTACCAGCATGTTTTCAAAAGCTTTCTTTCTCGGGGTTATTAAAACTCGGGATTGTGTGGTAAAGGATCAGCCCTTTACCACACAGTCCTGATTTTTCATGACAGTGAAGAAAAAGGCCTTTGAAAAAATTATTGTATAGATCAAGCTCATTCTGCACAGAATGTGCAGTCATGTCTTGGATCTGTACTTGCCATCTCTTTACGCTTTACCACACAATCCCGACTTTTAACAACCCTGAAGAAGGCTTTTGAAAACATTGTGGGAAAAGGAGAAAATGCTGGTAACCAGTATTTTCACCTTTTACCACAATGTTTTCTACCCTTCCCAAAACAAAATTCAATTTTTGAACCACATTTGATTTGTCATCTGCAGAAGCCTTTTGAAAAGATTGTGGGAAAAGAAGAAAATGTTGCTTTCCCCACAATGTTTTTTTTACCTTTGCCAAACAAATTTCAGATTTTGAGTCACATTTTTTGTCGTCTGCAAATGCTTTCAATTTGGAAAAGTCCAAAATTATGTTGTTTGTTAAGTAACAGATTTAATACTTATAAAATTTAGCAGAAATTATGACCCTTAACAATGTAGCCATTTTAGCGTGAACGCATGCCTGTTTCCAGTATGTGCTGTGCATGGTTTTGCTGTGACAACTGTGGAAGGAGTAGGGAATGTAAGCTCTGGTCTACACATTATACAGGTAAGTGTTAATGTCGCTAGATAACTTTCGAGGGACTGAGTTTCTGATTTTAGGTTGTGAATATTTAAATGAAGTACTAATCATCAAAATCATTTCAGAACCAAAATATTATTTTTAAACGCCTTTTAATCCTTTACTACACAGTCCCGAGTTTTAACGACATAGCCGTTTGAAAACCTTGTGGGAAAAGAAGAAAATGCTGGAAACCAGCATTTTCTTCTTTTCCCACAATGTTTTCTTCCCAGTCGAAGACAGAAATCATCATTTTAGTAACATTTAATTTGTCATCTGCAAATGCTTTGAATTTGTTCCAGTCCTAAATTTGTTGTTTGTCAAAGGGTTAAACCATAAATTCTGCTTGGATCATGTGTATTGAAAAGTAACGGCAGATTTCACCCTTAACCCATTCCCAAACAAGCCCTGGTTTTCACGTGTCTGCAGTACAAGTCTTTTGAAAACACTGTGGGAAAAGGAGAAATTGCTCGTAATGAGCAATTTCTCCTTTTCCCACAGTGTTTTCTACCCTTTTTGATAACTTTCAGCCATTTTCATCATATTTAAGATTGTAGTCTGCAAACTCTTTCAATTTGGACCAGTCCAAATTTTGTCGTTTGGGAAAGGGTTAAATTATGTTCTAGGAACTGTATTAATAGCTACTTAGCTACAGAAAAAACTGACTAAATCTTGAGGCATCGAATTTCTATAGAACAGTTTATAAATAAAGAACTGAAAAACATCACCACTCAACTAAAATGTTTATTACCTCAAGAAGGAAGTGTCTTGAACAATATTTATGATCAGATTTAGTAAAAAATACTCTTCAATGTTTGAAATGCATGAAAGAGACAGATGAGTGTTAGGCCTGTCCCTTAACTCTTTCCCAGACTACAAAATTTTAGACTGGTCCAAATTCAAAGCATCTGCCGACAACACATTAAATATGGCTCAAATGATTGGATTTGTTTCTGAAAGGTTAGAAAACATCATGGGAAAAGGAGAAAATGCTAGTTACCAGCATTTTCTCTTTTTCCCATGATGTTTTCAAATGTCCAATTTCCCATAGGCATCAAACTCTTCATTGTATGGTAAAGAGGTAAGATAGAAAATCAAGGCACATCTTTGTCCCTTTTACCAACTTGTGTGCATCTGTGAGGACAGATTAGGATTGATTTAAAACACCTTTTATTATAAAAAGTACAGAAATAAAAAAAATGTCTATAAATATGGTATTTCCTGAAGAAACATGCCTGCTTTATTGTTTTAAATGCAGTGAGACTGTTGCTTACATTTAGATAATTGGATCATAGCAAATGATGACATCATTCACTGCATAGTTTGGATGGAAACTGGGGTATCTTTTCAGGTTTCGAAACTAAGTACCACTCAAAATTAGGTAGTTCGATGATAAGTGATTTGCAAAGTTTTCAGTTTTACGTTTGACCAAACAATTCTAAATTTTAATAACCCTGAGGGAGAAGGCTTTTGAAAACATTATGGGGGGAAAAAAGGAAAATGCTGGCAACTGGCATTTTCTGCTTTTCCCAAAGTGTTGTCTTCCCTTTCAAAGATTATTTCCATGGCTTAAGCCATACTAAGTATCGTCTTCAAATGCTTTTTTTTATTTGGATTGGCATGAAAGCTTTTCATCTGTTAAAGAGTTAATTCTTTACCACATGACAAAATTTTAGACTGGTACAGATTGAAAGCATTTGTAGACGACAAATGATTGTGACTGAAATAATGAAATTTGCCCTGGAAATGGTAGAAAACACTGTTTACCAGCATTTTCTTCTTTTCCCACTATGTTTTCAAAAGGCTTCTTCTCTAGGTCGTTAAAAGTCGGGATTGTGTGCCAAAGACTTAATGATGTGTATGCATATTTCAGCAAAAGCTGATTGAGTCTCACGGACTGCAGTGTGGGTTTTGTACTCCGGGGTTTGTTATGTCAGCCTTTACCTTGATCCGTAACAATCCAAACCCAACCAGGGAGGATGTGGAAAGAGCCTTGGAAGGTACTGATCATACTTTTTACCTTAATTAAGATTTTAATACATGTACATCTCAGTATGACGTTAAATAGATTGTTTTAGAAGGATACCACATTGAAAGATCTTAGATTATTCCAAAAATTAAGAATAATGACATATGTCACATGAAACTGGAAGTTTTAAAAAGTTTTGTACCAAGGAGAAAATTCCAGATTCATGTACAATTTTAAGTCTTACATCCGTGTCAAGCTGGCAGGTATATTAGAAATAGTTGAAGGTTAATTTTTATAGCTGTTGTGCTTAACTCTTTACCACACGACAAAAATGTAGACTAGTACAAATTGAAAGCATTTGCAGATGACATTTTAAATGTAGCTTAAAACATAGCATTTGTCTCTGAAAGGGTAGAAAACATTACGGGAAAAGGAGAAAATGGTGGTTACCAGCATTTTCTCCTTTTCCCACAATGTTTTCTACCCTTCCCAAAATAAATTTCAATTTTTGAGTCAAAGTTATTTTGTCGTCTGCAAATGCTTTCAATTTAGACAAGTCTAAATTTTTGTCGTTTGGTAAGGAGTTAGAAGATGAAATGGACATTCTTTTCAGTGCAAAGATACAATTTCAAGGCTTTGTTTATTGGAATATTTCACAATTAAGCAGACAGTGTAAAGCCAAGATAAAACTGTGCAGAATGTGAAGTGTGATATTTATCTGCTGTGTTCACAATAGCAACTTAAGCCTGGTTCAGCCCTTCAAGGATTAAATAACCCAATATAAGTCTCTAAGAACTGAATACATGTCTGAGCATTTTATATCACCAGGTAACCTATGCCGTTGTACTGGTTATCGTCCAATTTTAGATGCAATCAATGGGGCTTGCAAGGTAAGTTTTAATTATGCTATTTTTCTCACTTAATCCTTTATAAGGCCAAAAATGGTGTAGGCACCTCTGACATAAAATACCTTAATAAAGTTTCAATATAAACAAAATGAAGAAAATATTGTGACTACTGTAAAAATGTCTTGTTTTTGACAATTTCTCTATATGATATGAGAGTTTCCAAAACAATCTCATATTTTGATAACCCTTTTGAATAAAGCATTCAAAACCATGTGGGAAAGGGAGAAAATGCTGATAACCGGTATTTTCTCCTTTTCCAACAATGTTTTCTACCCTGTCAGCCACATACAATTGGTCGTCTGCAAATGATTCCAATATGGATAAGTCCACAATTTTATTGTCTGGTGAAGAGTTAAAACTTAACTCTTATCCAGCTAAGTAAGTGAAATGTAACTTTCAAGCCATTAGAAAAAATACAAAACGTTGCTATTTGAAAGTTATTTTTTGGAAAAAATAACTCCTTATTAGACAGTCTAGATCCTAGTTCAGACTGCACATTCTGTGCCGTTTGATCTTGATCTGCACTGTCCACAAAAGGTCTTTGAGTTACGCTTGGCAGCCTAAGGGTTAATCAGTTGTGATTGTTATATAAAAGGATGTTTTCAAAGCTAATTGTTTCAGTAGTTCAATATTACCATAGATGGAAGTGTATGATACTTTTTTGTTTTTACTTTCTTTTTGCCACTGAAATGCTGATTACAGAATATAACAAATGTGGAAAAGTAAATCATGCTTTGTGTTTAAAAGGTAGTTTAATGCATCTGAAAAAAGTATCAACCAAGGTCAGCCTGTGCAGTCAGCACAGGCTGATCTTTGTCGAAACCTTTTTGCTGTGGGTAAATTTCCTGCATGTCAAGGGATCGTTCTACCTCACAAGTCTACCAGATTTTAACCCTTTCCCAAACAAGCCCTGGTTTTCACGTGTCTGCAGTACAAGTCTTTTGAAAACACTGTAGGAAAAGGAGAAATTGCTCGTAATGAGCAATTTCTCCTTTTCCCACAGTGTTTTCTACCCTTTTTGATAACTTTCTGCCATTTTCATCAAATTTAAAATTGTCGTCTGCAAACTCTTTTAATTTTGACCAGTCCAAAATTTGTCGTTTGGGAAAGGGTTAAGACAGGAAGGATCCATATTATGCAACAACTTATTTGGTGTAATGTATGATGAAGATGCACTGGATCCGCTTTTCCCGAAGCACCACTTAACCCTTTACCAAACAACAAAATTTTTAGACCTGTCCAAATTGAAAGCATTTGCAGACAACAAAATCATTGTGAATGAAAACATAGAATTAGTTTTGGGAAGGGTAGAAAACAACATGGGAAAAGGAGAAAATGCTGATTACCAGCACTTTCTCCTTTTCCCACAATGTTTTCGAAAGGCTTCTTTCTCAGGGTCGTTTAAAGTTGAGATTGTGTGGTACAGTGTTAAATTCATTGTCAGTTAACCCTTATCCTGCCGAATTTAATTTGTTTACGATTACATGAATATATTCTGTTTCGTTTACTGACATTGAACTTGGTTTATATAATCCCAACTACTGATAGAGCATTGGAGGGTGTAGAGCAAGATAAGTCTGCACATATATGCAGACTGATCTTACTTTACACTCAGCACAAAAGACATCTTTGATCGCAAATGGCAGGATAAGGGTTAAGAAAAAAGACCAATATATTGCAAATTCATTGCTGTTTGCATCAAAGTATCTGACAAAAAATTAGATCTAGCTAGTAGATCCAGGATAAAACTGCCTGTACTGAGCAGTTTGATTTTGATTTACACTGTCTGTGAATGTGCAAATTTTTGCTCTAAGCATGTGTGAAATTAGTGTTTATGTTAGTATTAAGTCCTATGACATTTTTATTTAAACAGGATGTTTGTGAAATGGGAGAATATTGCTGTAAAAACAAGCCTGATACCTCTGCAACTCGGGTAATATATACATACAGTAGTAACAATATACCTCATTTGAATAATTCTTTCTATTTTCTACTCATTAATTTCTTCTTTTTTTTTTGCAGTTTTATTTAAAAATAACAGACACTTAAAAATTGTGGCAGAAAACAACAGAATAACCAGTAATTCTACTTGAGTACTTTTGATTAAAGCATTCATATAGCTATGGACAAGTAAAACAACTCTGTCTTCTGGTAAAGTGTTAACTCTTTACCAAACAATTAGATTTTGGACTCGTCCAAATTCAGTGCAGTTGCAGATGACAAATAAAGTGTGGTTCAAATGCCAAAATTTGCCTCTGAAAGGGCAGAGTACATTGTGGAAAAAGGAGAAAATGCTGGTTACCAGTATTTTTCTCTTTTCCCACAATGCTTTCTAAAGCCTTCTTCCATAGTGTCTTTAAATCTTGGGGTTGTGTGGTAAAGAGTTAAAGCCCTGGAACAGGATCCTCCTTCTGCTGTATTTCTTAAGCTATATTTGTAAGGGTTTATTTTGATTAAATTGTTGAAGAAGGCATTAAAACACATATGTTGTATCCATATTGGAAATTGATTTTTTTTCAAGGCACCTGTACCTGATTCCAGCAAGGGTACAACTGAGAAAAGTCAGGTACCAATTTTCCCTCCTGCACTTAAGGTAAATATTTCTCACCTATTCATTATCTTTCACTAGTTAGCCAAACAATTCCATATTTGAACAACCCTGAGGAAGAGGGCTTTTGAAAACATTGTGGGAAAAGAAGAAAATGCCAGTAATCAGCACTTTTTCCATGACCCACAATGCCTGGACTCTTTCTATTACAAATCTCATCATTTGCCCAATGTATAATTTGTTGTCTGAATTTCTTTCAATATCGATGAATCTGAAATTTTGTTTGTCTGGTGAAGAGTTAAGAAAATGATTACCAATTCAGGCTTTGCTAATTTAGCATTGAAATGGTCAGTACACTTTGACAAGGATGACAATGATGAAGATGACGATGACGACGACCACCACCACCACCACCACCACTGCCGCTGCTGCCACCACCACCACCACCACTGCCGCTGCTGCCACCACCACCACCACCACTGCCGTTGCTGCCACAACCACCACCACCACTGCCGCTGCTGCCACAACCACCACCACCACTGCTGCCACAACTACCACCACCACTGCCGCTGCTGCCATCACACCACCACCACCACTGCCGCTGCTGCCACAACCACCACCACCACTGTCACTTGTAGAAATTATGATGAATTATTTTAAACCAACTCATTTTTGCACTGTTCGTTATTAAACATGCTCTTTATCTTATACTAATCACTTCTTAATGATACAGATAGCTTCTTGGAAACTGTTAATGTAAACAGGTAAAGGATTTTGCATACAAATTAAGCAATGCTTTGTTGAAAGGGGGCTTCATGCATCTGCAAAAGTATTGCCTGCACAGACTGACTTAGGTCAAAACTTTTTTTGCTGTCGGTAAATTTTCTGCACGTCGAAGGACCAGTGGACCTCATGATTCAGTTAGACATAATAGTACTGCTTTTCTTTGTCTCAGATTCATCAGGTAGCTCTGATGTCATTTTTAGCTCCACTGGCCAAAGGCCAGCGGGCTTATGTTATGGCCTTGTGTCCATCTTGCATCTGTCTGTCTGTGCGTCCGTGTGTGCGTGTGTTAACTTTTATTTTAAACATCTTCTCTGGAACTACCCATCAGATTTTAACGAAACTTCACAGAAATGATCCTTGCATAGCCCTCTTCAGAAACCTTTCAAAGAATTTGATTCCTATCAAAACTGTGGTTGCCATGGCAACAAAACTGAAAAATATTAGAAATCTTTAAAAATCTTCTTGTCCAGAACCATAAGGCCTAGGGTTACCAAATTTGGCATGTACCTTCATCTAATGGACCTCTACAAAAACTCGTCAAATTATAGCCCTGGGGTCAAAATATGCCCTGCCTTGGGGGTCACAAGTTTTACATAGGTTTATATAGTGAAAATTTTAAATATCTTCTTGTTCTAAGCCGTATGGCCAAGAGCTACCAAATTTAGCATGTAGCTTCATCTAATGGACTTCAACAAAAGTCCTTCATCTTATAGCTTCAGGGTCAAAATTGGCCCCGCCCCTTGGGTCAAAGACTGAAAAATATTGAAAATTTTTAAAATTCTTCTTGCTGTAGGGATACCAAATTTGGCATGTAGCTTCACCTAATAGACCTTTTACAAAAACCATTCAAATTATGGCCCCGTCGTCAAAGTTGGCCCGGGTCACAAGTTTTACATAGGTTTCTATAGTGAAAACTAAAATATCTTCTTGTCCTAAAACCATATGGCCTAGGGCAATTATATTTTGCATGTAGCTTCATCTAATGGACATCTAAAAATTGGCCCAGCCAGAGGGATCACAAGTTTTACATAGGTTTATATAGTGAAAGCTTCAAATATCTTCCTGTCCTAAACCCTTTGACCTAAAGCTACCAAATTTGGCATGTAGCTTTGTCTAATAGTTCTCTACAAAAAGTCATCAAATTATAGCCCGCCGGTCAGAATTTCCCCCGCCCCAGAGGTCACAAGTTTTATATAGATTTATATATTGAAAATTTTTTATATGTTCTTGTCGTAAACCATATGGCCTAGGGCTACTAAATTCTGCATGTAGCTTCAACTAATGGACCTCTACAAAAACCTGTGGTCAAAACTGGCCCTAACCTGCAGGTCACAAGTTTTACATAAGCTTATATAGTGAAAACTTCAAAAGTCTTCATGTCCTAAACCACATGGCCTTAAACCAAATATAGCTCCGGTGTCAAACCTGGTCCAGTGGAGTGATACAGGGCCATCATGGCCCTCTTGTTGTGATTGTGCCTCCTCTAAGAGAAAATAACATTGGAGCCACCTTTGAATACAGAGTAGTATTATTTATGTATTTAAAAAAAACTGTTACAAGTGTCTCAGGGAATCATTTAGAGGAATGAAAATAGCTTTATTGGGTGGTATTTAAAATGTGGCAAAAGAAGCTGTAGCATTTTACAAGTAATTTCTTTCCTCACAATGATCAGTGTATGATTGTAAAATGGTATCTGTGCAGTCGTGAGTTAAACTGAAGTAGAACTTTTCATCCATTGTGTTGATGTTATAAATTTGGTGATTTTAGCTGAATGGGAACCGAACAAAGAGCCTGAAGTTTGAAAACAGCAGCTATGCATGGTACCAGCCTCTGCAGTTACAGGAACTTTTAGAACTGAAAGCCAAGTTTCCAGATTCTCCCATCATAATGGGCAATACTACTACAGGTAAACTTTCTTAGCCCTTAACCCAGTTACAACATTATAGACAAGTTCAAATTGAAAGCATTTGCAGATGACAAAAGTTTTATTACTCGAACATTGAAAACTTTTTTTTGGAAGAACGGAAAACATTGTGGGAAAAGGAGAAAATGCTGGTGTCTAGCATTTTCTCCCTTTCCCACAATGTTTTCAAAAACTGTCTTCTAGGGGTCTTCAAAAGTCATGATTGCATGATAAAGGGTTAACTCTTATACTGCTGAGGTAATGAAATGGACCTTTTCAGTAGGGGAAAAACAGCCAAAATATTGCTATTTGAAGATATTCTTTTGGCCTGAACAGGTAATCAAGTAGCTGACATGATAGATCTAAGATCAGACTGCATGTTTGGTGCAGTCTGATCTTGATCTCCACTGTCTGCAAAAATTATTTGGGCTGGTTCCATCACTTCAGGGTTTAGCTACCAACTCAACACCTCATAAGTAAGCACTGATGCAGTAAAACCAAGGTATCTAGGTATGAGGAGAATAGAGAAATATATGAGCCATGCTCTGTGAAAAGGGAGCATAATGTATTTATAAAAAGTATCGACCCAGGTCAGCCTGCACAGTCTGCATAGGCTCACCTGGGCCTTTTCTCCTTTTCCCACAATGTTTTCAAAAGGTTTCTTCACAGGGTCTTTTAAGTCGGGATTATGTGGTAAAGACTTAAAACTTGGATTTGTGTGGTAAAGGGTTAACACATTACCAGCAGGAGACAACTTTTTTGTGTTGTGGTAGAGCACTTTTGAAAAACACTGTGGCAAAAGGATCAATTGCTGCAAATAAGCTAATACACCTGGTACTGAAAATGTTTTCACATGTAATTATGTATTAACCCTTTACCACAAAATCGCAACTTTTAATGATCCTGAAAGGAAGACCTTTTGAAAACATGGTGGGAAAAGGAGAAAATGCTAGTACCCAGCAATTTCTCCTTCTCCCACAATGTTTTCTACCCTGTCAAGGACAAATTCCGTCATTTGAGCCACCGTTAATTTGTTGTGTGCAAATGCTTTCGATTTGGACTAGTCTAAAATTTTGTCATTTAGTAAAGAGTTAAACCTTAATTAATTTTTTTTATCAATATTCAAATTAGAAGTTTTTAATCTTTATTTGTTGCAAGTTTGTTTTAAGGACGTAACATGCTTTTGCCACTTTTTAGCGGATTTGTATAGCAAATCCGCTTACCGTGATTGTTCTGACTGGAACCAATACATCATACGTAAAGACGCATGTGCGCTCACATTGTACTATAATATTGGTTTGACCTGAACCAAATATACTGACATTCATGCTGCGCCCATTCTTCTTTCAGTTTTAGTTAATACACCTCAACCTCACTTTTGTCACTGCTGTATATACTGTCCTACACGTGTATACATATTTATTCTGAAATCTTATACCAGCAAAAAACTGCGTAAGACTGACGGATACAATTACCATTCCTTAAACTGTAATAGAATAACAGTTACTGTGCGGCTTGCTCAGCAGAACAATTTTGACGTACCCTGCCCTTGCTAACTCTATTTTAAAATGATTGCACATGTGTGGCATGCGATGTTACTGTTTTTATTACAACATATCACAGCTTGATGCTACTCCACAAATCTGCTTTCCAGGACTTTGAGTCCTTTGATTCTCTTTACAGCCATATCTACAAGATCAGGAGCTTTTGACAAGTTGGGTGTACTACTGTATGGTAGACAAGTAAAGGAACTGAGATCTGTCCAACAAGTCAAAGATGGAATCGAAATTGGTGCTGCTGTGACAGTAACTGAACTTGGCAACTTTTTGAGAGATGTTATTAAAGATATTGATGGTTTGTACAAATTGTTGTTGTTATCCTTTTACCGATAAATACTGTTTTTTCATTGCCCCAAGAATGAATGCTCTAGAAAATATTGTTAGAAAGGAAGAAAATGCTGATTTCAAACAACTTCACCTTTTGCCATATTGTTTTCTATGTTTTTAAAGTCCCATTGCATATTTTAGCCACATTCTGTATGTTGTCTGTCAATGCTTTTAATTCTTTTGCTACCAAGTAAATGGACTCAACTTTTCTTGAGGTCTGTAAGTCTATATTTTTGTTGGATTTTACGCTAATTTTGGTCAAAGATTAGCATCAGGTGCCAGACGGTGAAGATCCAAGATCAGACTAGATGTTTTGTGCAGTCTATTCTTGATCTACGGTGTCGGCAAAAGTTATCCAAGACGACATTGCCAATGAAAGAGTTAAATTGGACAAGTCTAAACTTTTGTTTTTTTGGCAAGAGATTAATGCAGATCCCAAGTAGCAAAGTTAGTAATTATTGTAGTCAAGTTACTGAGGGGTTAAGCATTTGAATCCAGGCTTTGTCAAAGTCTTTTCTGAGGCTTTCTAAGGATTGATAAAGGTTATTGTATTCCTGCCTCATGGATAAATGTTATGATGACACTGGTTATAACTGAAAGGAGCCAGTAGCTTTTAAGGTGTATAATGCATACTATTGATTGGAAAGATACTTTGAAATAACTAAGGAAACTTAGCAATATCTGATTGTCCAAAAATGTTTTCCATACAAAGGAAACTCAGTAATTTTGCCTTTCTTTAACTGGAAAGCTTTTACGTGTGTTTATACTAATTTTACAAGCTGAAAAAAGTTTTACTTTTGCTTATACCAATTTTAAAACTGACAAAAGAATGTTTATACTAATTTTACAGTTGTCAGAAGAATGTTTATACATGTTCTTATTTTTTAGCTGACAAAAAAGGACATTTTCCAACTCTCCTGCAGATGGTGAAAAGATATGGATCAGACCAGATCAGAAATGTTGCAGTAAGTTCTTTATGCTGTTTACAAAAAGGAACATGGAGAAATATTACGTATTGTTTTGAAAAGCCGTTTTGGTCTAAGTTAGATCAGGGCTTTTATATCCCAGCAAAATAAAGTTTTTTTATGCACTGGAATCAAACAGTCCATCAGATTTTTTCTGTCTGCCGCCCTCCTGACTTATTATGTACATGGAGATACCTAGTACATTTGTTTTGGTTTTAATGTATATAGAATTTGGTAGGACTGTCAACCAAGACCTAGATTTGCAAGACACAATTTTCAGATGCTTACCAAAAAGTGTTGAAGAATTTTTTTTATTTTTTTTTTCAGCACAATCCACATAATGCTTGTCAGGACTTCACCATCTGACTTGAATCTTGTTTGTGTGTATGATTGTATTTAACCTTTCCTTTTTCTAAGATCTTTCATCCACCTTAAATCATAAAAAAACACCGAGCCTACAATCATCAACATTCCTTTGTTAACGCTATACCAGATGACAGAATACTGGACTTGTCCAAACTGAAAACATTTGCAGACAACAAATTAAATGTAGTTCAAATTAGGAAAGTTGTCCGAGACAGGGTAGAAAACTTTGTGGGAAAAGAAAAAAAATGCTGGTTACCAGCATTTTCATTTTCCCACTATATTTTCAAAGGCCTTCTGATAGGGATTGTGTGGTAAAGGGTTAAATGAATTGTGAAAAACTCAAGTAGAAAGATAGAATCACGATTCTAGTAAGGTTCACAGAGAAAGATGATATAAAATAAGATTTTTGCTGATTGAAATATATTGAAGCTGTTACTCTATTAATAATAGACATAGACATATGTCTGTGTTTATTAATAATATCTACATACTTGAATGGATTGATTATATTTTGTAGACTATTGGAGGAAGCCTAATGTCTGGAAGAAACAACAGCGACATTATAACCCTATTTATGGCACTTGGTGCTCAAGTGAACATTGTCACAGGTAAAGCAATAGTTGAAGAAAAAAACCCTCTTTTTATCATTCAAAATAGGATACCCAGATTTTCCATTTTGGACCTGCTTTATTTGTTAAATAGCTCTGGAACAAGGACACTTTAAACAGAGCAAACATTTGCTTAGGTAGACAAATCTGTATTCTCCCAAGGTTAGTAATAAAAGTGGCCTCTTATAGCAGGTGGTCTTATAATACATACTCAATTACATTGATTTGAATAGGAAGGTGGCATCAAAAGATTGTTCTCTCAACTCTATAGCAAACAAAAAAAGTTGATACTTGTCAAAACTGAAAGTATCTGCAGTTAGCAAATTAAATGTGACTAAAAGATGGAATTTGACACTGATAGGGTAGAAAATGTAGGGGAAAAATTTGCCATTTGAGAGCATTGTGGGAAAAGGAGAAAATGCTTGAACCAGCATTTTCTCCTTTTCCCACAATGCTTTCAAATGGCTTCCTTCTCAGGGTTATTAAAACTCAGGATTGTGTATTAAAGATTCCAAGTTATAATGGCTGTAGAATGCACAGCACATAAGCTAATTGTAATTCATACATGAATGGGGTTAACTTTTGGCTTGCCTAGAAAATGTTGAGTTATTGCCATAGCTCTGTCAGTGTCTGCATCATTGTCATGCAAAAACATTCACATTTTATAATATCTCTGTTATTACTGAAGATATTTACTTCAAACTTGGAAAGGTTGTTAACCACAAAAGGGAAACCCATACAATAAGGGCAGATAACCGTCAAAGTATTTTTGGCACAGCTAGGCCATTTTTTGACTTACAGTTTTCACCGAAACCCAAGTAACCGCAGCCGAGCCTTGGCATACACATGCAGTGCATTTGTTTTACTTGTATTCCTAATGATTCAAGACCTTTTTCATTGAGGCCACCAAGTTAAGAGGTTAACACTTTACCAAATGACAAGATTTTAGACTCGTCCAAATTGAAAGCATTTGCAGACGACAAAATAGATGTGACTGAAAAATTGAAATTTGTATTGGGAAGGGTAGAAAACATTGTTGGAAAAGGAGAAAATGCTGGTAACCAGCATTTTCTCCTTTTCCCACAATGTTTTCAAAGGCCTCTTCCTCAGGGTCATTAAAAGTTGAAATTGTATGGTAAAGGGTTAAGGTCAATTTTACTAGGAAGGGGTATATAAACACCAAACTCGACTCAGAGGCAATTTCACCTTGAAACATTCAAACACAAAGATGATCTACAGTGTCAGGAAAAGTGGCCTACAGGTTTAACCTAACATGTAAAACTTGAAGTTTGAGTATTCTATATTTCAGCCAAGACCCAAAGAACGACTACCATACAAAAATTGTCATTAAATGATGGTGAAATGATCAAATCTGTCACACTTCCTTACTCAAAAAAGGTATTATTTTCTTACTCTTTACCGAATGAAGAATGTAAACTTGTCGAATCTGACAGCATTTGCAGATTACAATTGAAACATGGCTCAGTTGATGGAAATTGTCTTTGATAGGATAGAAAACATGCAGGGAAAAGGAGAAAATGCTGGTTACCAGCATTTTCTCCTTTTTCCACAATATTTCAATATTTTCAAAGGCCTTCCCTTTCGGGGTCATTAAAACTTGGGATTGTGTAGTAAAGGTTCTAATACTATCATTACTGTACATTTATTGGCTTTACTCCAAACCTGCTGCATGTGACTTGCGGTTTTGCAGAAGGCTCACTTTGAGCCTTTTTCCTTAACTCTATACTAGATGACAACATTTTAGACTTGCCTCAATTGAAAGCATTTACAGTGGACAAGTTGAATGGCTCAAATGATGAGATTCGTGTCCAAGAGGGTACAATACATTGTGGGAAATGGAGAAAATGCTGGTTACCAGCATTTTCTCCTTTTCCCACTATGTTTTCAAAAGCCTTTGTCGGGGTGGTTAAAAGTTGGGATTGTAAGGTAAAGAGGTAAACAGCATAAATTAAGCCTGCAAACATTTTTTGCTCATACTGAACTGTTTTCAAATGCAGCTTCTTCTAGACAGAAGAGGTCATCTATGAGTGATACTGTATGAGTATTAATTTGTTTGTACTGGACATTTAAAGGCGGTTTTAACAGCTTAGGTCATATCACTGCAGTCAGTGCACCTAGGCATATTTTTCCTGGCTTTCTCACACCAGTATTGACACAGCTTTCTTTCCAAACCACGGACTACTTTTCTCACATGCACTATAGGTGAGAGGTAAAGAATTGCCAGAAAGATAGTTTGCCTCAACCGGGTATCAAACCCACAACCACCAGGTCATAAGTCAAATGCGCTAACACTGAGCTGACAGGCCAGGCTGCACGAGTATCCAGTATAACATGTCATATCCTAGAGTGTTGCTTTGAGGTTTCTTTTGTCTCTTCTATAGAAATCCTATTACCAGTTTTACAAACAGACAGAAAGAAGAACATTTTCTCTCGCAACTGTCCATGCTGGGATGATGCTTTGCTTGGATGAGAAGGACCACATACAGGACTTCAAGTAAGTTTTCATTTAGTTGACTTTTTCCTGTATGGCTTAACCCTCTACCACACAGTCCCTCGAAGTTTTAACGGACCTGACAAAGAAGGCTTTTGAAAACATTGTGGGAAAAGGAGAAAATGCTGGTTATCAGCATTTTCTCCTTTTCCCACAATGTTTTCTACCCTATCAAAGACAGAAAATATCATTCGAACTACATTTATTTTGTCGTCTGCATATGCTGTCTGTTTGGATGAGTCCAAAATTTTGCCATTTGGTAAACAGTTAATCCATTACCAGACATTAAAATTTTAGGCTTCTCAAAATTCAAAGCAAATTGCAGGTGCAATATGAATGTGGCTGAAATGATGGATTTGTCTTTAACTCTTTCCCAAACAAGCCCTGGTTTTCACTTGTCTGCAGTACAAGTTTTCTACCCTTTTTGATAACTTTCTGCCATTTTCATCAAATTTGAAATTGTCATGTGCAAACTCTTTCAATTTGGACCAGTCCAAAATTTGTCGTTTGGGAAAGAGTTAAAAGGGTAGACTATATTGTGAGAAAAGGAGAAAATTCTGGTTACCAGCAGTTTGTCCTCTACCCATGTTTATGAAAGCTTCTCTACCCATGTTTTTGAAAGCTTCTTCCTCAAGGCTTGTTAGAACTGGGGATTCATTGATAAAGGGATACAAGTAACACATACAAATAACAAATACAAATTACAGATACAAATAACAGTTGTGAAAAAAACAACTTTAAATAAACCAAATACATGTTCATTTATCTTAAAGCCTATTGCCAGCTCTATGAAGTGTTTTTTTTTAAACTGATCAGAGTAACCAGTCACTGGTAACCAGGATTTTCTCCTTTTCCCACAATGCTTTTTGCCATGTCGAATACAAATTCAACCATTTGAGACACATCTAATATGTGATCTGCAAGTGCTTTCAATTTTGGACAAGTCTTAAATTTATTGTCCAGTAGAGTTAAGGCCTTGCCACATGACAAAATTTTAGACACATCAATTATTGAAGCTAGATATGGCTCAAATGTTGAGATTTGTTTTTGAAAACGTAGAAAACATTGTGGGAAAGGGAGGAAATGCTGGTTACCAGCATTTTCTCCTTTTCCCACTATGTTTTCAAAAGCCCTTTATCTCAGGATTGTTAAATTGTTTGGTAAAGAGTTAATAATGACCTCAATTTTCAGAATTTCTATTGGAGGTGTACGGAAAACGGCCTTGCTCTTGTCAGATGTGACGTCAGTTGCTCAAAAAAGGTAAGAGTTTTTGATAGATTGTATTTTTTTTAACTATTAAAGCTTCCTTTACTACTGTAGTTGTCTCTGCAGCCAGTGTAGATCAAAATATCAGGGTCCATATTCACCAACCATTCTTATGAATATTCTTAGTCCTATTCTTAAGAATTTTCTAAATTTGAAAATGACACATCTTCTGATTGGCTAAACCATTGGTTTAACCAATCAGAATTTTGTTTCTTTCAAATGTAGAAAATCTTTTGCAATAAGACTAAGAATGTTCTTAAGAATGGTTAGTGAATACAGACCTAGGCTGTAAAAATAAATGTGCAGTCTGATCTTTGATCTATGCTGCCTGATTTGCTTAGATATTCTAGTCAAAAGGGACATTGACGTAAGTTTTTCAGTCTCATTTATAGATTGAAAATATAGTTTGGGTTTATTTGGTGTGTTAAGGGTTGAAATATTCCATGTCAAAGTCAATCTGTACTGAGCCAGCAGCTGAATTATCAACAGGTGCACTGGAAATCTACTGTTAGACTTCAAAAAAAGTTTACATTATTCAAATGGGATAAAAAAGAATAAAAAATTTGGCATCTGAAATTATCACTATTATTGTATACAAAGGATACAAGGGTATCAGATGGAATCACTCCCGATTTCATCTGACCTTAGAGTTCAGCTTAGCAAGGATTCAGAAGCATACCCCATTGCCATCTGACAAAATTTGATTGACCATATTGAAAGCTCTTGCAGACAAAAATTAGTTATGGCTGAATTTGTCTGTCAAAAGACAAAAACATTGTGGTAAAAGGAGAAAATGTTGGTTACCAGCATTTTCTCCTTTTCCCACAATGTTTTCAAAAGCCATCTCCATCAAGGTCACTGAAAGTCAGGATTGGGATTTTTTGGTAAATTGTTAACCCCCATCTTTGCAGGGCAATGTGTTAACAAGAAAGTTATCAAGCTTGGATGTTTTTCTGTGTTTCTTTTCCCAGGGCCCTGTCAAATGATTTACTCCATGAAATCCTGACTTGCTTGAACAAAGAGCTAGGCCAAGGGAATGGTAAAGAGCTGGACGCATACAAACTGTCAGTGGCTGGGTCCTTCTTCTTCAAGTTCTTCTGCTTTGTTTTGAAAGAGGCTGTAAGTAAATAAACACTGTGGTTTTTTCTCTATACCTGTATTGTCCTTTTTGTGTTCATACAACTATTGTGTCCTTGTTACATCAGCTATGAAAGTGCTCATTTATTAGAATACTTCTTATTTCCATTTGTGGAACTCTTCAAGTTAAAGGTGATTTTAGACCTATTACAGGGACCATGTGTAAACAAAGTCAGTGGCAACATATACAAAATACAATCAAATGCAAGTATCTTTACTGACTGAGGAACATTTTTATTGTGATGCAGTGCATGTCTAATAAGTATGTTCACAAAGTTTTTTTCTCATTTGTTATCGTTAATTTATGGGTAAGTTAATGTTTTGTCTACATTACAAGCACCGTATCTGACCTAATAATATCACCCTGTCTTGTGAGACTTGTTCATTTTCAAACCGAATTTGCAGAAGAGTGTTAAAGGGGAGGTATCTCTATCAGACTGGTAAATGATTAGTATTCTTCGTTATGTAGAGCAATTTTTTCATTTATCTCAAGCTGGTTTGGCATATATAGAAAATACAAATGAACCATGCTCTGTGAAAAGGAGACTTAATGCATCTGCAAAAAGTATCGGCCTAGGCAGTCAGCGCAGGCTGACCTGGGCCGAAACCTTTTGCTATTAGTTAATTTTCTGTATGTCAAAGGAGCAGTCTATGTTATGACACAGTTGGTTGTTAGACAAAATGGTTTTTATGGATCCATAAATATATTATGTCTTGCTTGGTGTAATGCATGACAGAAATGCATTAAGCCCCCTTTTGCCAGAGCATGGCTCAACGTAGTTTGTCCAAACCTTCTAAATACTGAGTTACTTTTACAGACGTATGTCAAGATTAGACCGTACATAACATGGGATTGGATCTTAGATCTATGATCATTCATCCCCATATTTTTTTGAATTTTCTCGCGTAAACAGATTATAGATGTTTGGTTTTTAGCTCCACTGGCCAAAGGCTAGCGGGCTTATGTCATGGCCCGGTGTCCGTCGTGCGTCCGTGCGTGCGTCCGTCTGTGCGTTAACTTTTATTTCAGACATCTTCTTCTCTGAAACTACCCATCCAATTTTCATGAAACTTCACAGAAATGATCCTGCCATGGTCCTCTTCAGAATTTCTTGAAAGAATCTGATTCCTTCAAAAACTCTGGTTGCCATGGCAACAAAACTGAATAATATTGGAAATCTTTAAAAATCTTCTTGTCTGAAACCATAAGGCATAGGGCTACCAAATTTGGCATGTAGCTTTATGTAGTAGACCTCTATCAAGTTTCTTCAAATTATAGCCCTGGGGTCAAAATTGGCTCTGCGCCAGGGGTCACAAGTTTTACATAGGCTTATATAGAGTAAACTTTAAAAATCTTCCTGTACCTAGCTATAAGGCCTAGAGCTACCAAATTTTGCATGTAGCTATATCTAGTGGGCCTCTACCAAGCGGGCCAGAATTTTAGCCCTGGGGTCAAAATTTGCTCCGCCGCAGGGGTCACAAGTTTTGCATGGGCTTACATAGTGACAACTTAAGAAATCTTCCTGTTTTGATTTTTTTTTTGAAATTAGCCTTGCATTAGGGGTCTTATGTTTTACAGAGGCTTCATATGGACAAAAATTGAAAATCACCTTATTTATAACCATACAGCATAGACTTGTATTATTTTGGCATGTGGCTTTATCTTGTGGACCTCTACCAGGGTTCAAATAATTATAGCTCTGGGATCAAAAATGGCTTTGCCCTGCGGGTCCCAACTTTCACATGGGCTTTTACAGAGAAAACTTTGTAAGTCTTCATTTTGAAACCATTTGGCTCAGCATTGAAATGTTTAGTATTTATGGTTTATATTTGTAAGCCAGTGGAGCGATACAGGGCCATCATGGCCCTCTTGTTTTTTTCTTAAGATTGTCTAATTTTTAACGCTGTACCAAATGATTCTGTCTTTTAACCGGTAGGCTGCTAAGCACGGCTTACTGACCTTTTGCGGACAGTGTAGATCAAGATCACATTGCACAGAATGTGCAGTCTGATCTTGGATCTACACTGGTCGATAAGGAGGTGTTTCCCCAACCCCCACAGCTTTGAAATATCAACATTTTGGTTTATACCATCCGATCGGCTTGAAAGTTTCATTTAAGTTATTTAGCAGGATAAGGGTTAACAAATACTGAGGAAGAAGTCTTTGGAACTTTTGAGAAAACAGGAGAAAAGCTTGTAACTAGGTTTAACATGTATGGTTTGCTCTGTTTATATTTCTTTTTCAAGGGCAAACAAAGCAATGTTTTGTGTGATCAGATTGTCCTTGAAAATTTGCCTCTACAAGCCTCCACAAGTACAAGATTTTATGATCCCTGTACAGAGCCAGGGCAATCAGAGAACGACGCTGTTGGAAGGCCAGTCCCGAATGTTTCCTCTACAGCCATTGTGTCAGGGGATGCTATTTATGCTGATGACACACCAAAAATGGATGGTTTGTATCTTTCTAGCTGTTTTTAGCTTCCCTGAACTAGTAAGCCTATGTATAGACTCAGTATTTTATGTGCATCAGTGTATAAGTTCACTTGTGCATGCCGTTATCAGTTTAGATAGTTTAACTCTTTACCAATCAACAATATTTAAACCAGTCCAAATTCATAGCATTTGCAGATGGCAATGAACATCGCTCAAAAATTGAAATTTGTTTTGGGAAGGGTATAAAATATTGTGGGAAAAGGAGAAAATGCTGGTTACCAGTGTTTTCTCCTTTTCCCACAGTGTTTTCAAAAGGCTTTTGTTAAGGGTCGTTAAAACTCAGGATTGTTTGGTAAAGGGTTAAACATATTCATTGAAGACCTATTGTGAAAAAATGTTCTTGCAACTTACTTCAATGACTCTCGATAAATGCCATTTTGAAGCTTTTACACTGATTTGAATTGTGCATTGTGGAAATTTTCCTAATATTGATCTCCTCATATATATTCAGAGCATTCAGTTCTATGAAAAACTCCTGTTGCCTTGGAAACAAAAATGAAAAACTTCAAACAAAAATTATGTCGTATAAAATTTCTTTGCTATTTAGCTTCTTATTACATGACAAAATATTAGACTTATACATAGTGAAGGATTTTGCAGACAACAGATGAAATGTGACTCAAATGATGAAATCTGACCTTGAAAATGTACAGAAAACATGAAGCTCTTTCGTAAACGTCATTAACCCTTTCCCAAACAACAAATTTTGGACTGGTCCAAATTGAAAGAGTTTGCAGACTACAATTTTAAATTTGATGAAAATGGCAGAAAGTTCTCAAAAAGGGTAGAAAACACTGTGGGAAAAGGAGAAATTGCTCGTTACGAGCAATTTCTCCTTATCCCACAGTGTTTTCAAAAGACTTGTACTGCAGACATGTGAAAACCAGGGCTTGTTTGTGAAAGGGTTAAAATGCTATGTTAATTGGTAAAGGTAAACATCAATTACCCTTATCCTACTAAATAAAAGAAGAGATTTTCAGATTGATAGTATAAACCAAAAAATTTCCTGTTTCAAAGGTATTTTTGGAGGAAAGATATCTCCTTATCAGATAGTGTAGATCCAAGATCAGACTGCATGTTCTCTGCAGTCTGATCTTGATCTACGCTGTCTGCAAAATGTCAGTGAGTTGCGCTTAGCAGCCTAGAGGGTAAGTTATTCATTTGGTCCTCTTCAACTTCAGGTGAACTTTTCCTAGCCCTGGTACTAAGTACCAAACCTCATGCCAAGATAGTTAAAGTAGACCCAAGTGAAGCCCTGGCAATGGAAGGGGTCACAGACTATGTAGATTACAAGGATGTACCTGGTAGTAATGCATTTGGAGCTTTCTTACCTGACGAGGAAATATTTGCCACAAATGAGGTAAAACTTGGGGTCAGGATCGCCTACCATTCTAAATTCGATCCTTATTCTTAATTCCAAAGACTAACCATGTGATTGACTGAGACAATCAAAATTCTAAAGACTAGTGATATGATTGGCTGAGACAACACGGATTCCAAAAACTAACCATTATGATTGGCTGAGACAGCCTAAATTCCAAAGACTAGCCATATGATTGGCTGAGACAACATAAATTCCAAAGACTAGCCATATGACTGGCTGAGACGTCCTAAGTTCCAAAGACTAGCCATATGATTGGCTGAGACATCCGAAATTATAAAGACTAGCTATGTGTTTAGTTGAGACAGAATCTCTAAGTCAGTCATATGACTAGTCATGGAGTTTGGAATTAAAACTGAACTTTGAAGGTTTGGTGAAAACAAACTCAGATCATTATTTTGAGATTGTTTGATTCTGTCTTTAACCTGTTACCACACAATCCCGAGTTTTATAGACCCTTAGGAGGAAGGCTTTTGAAAACATTGTGGAAAAAGAAGAAAATGCTGGTTACCAGCATTTTCTCCTTTTTCCACAACATTTTCACAAGTCTTTATCTGCATGTTCCTTAAAACACTGGGTTGTTTGCTAAAGGGTAAAGGATGTAGATTTTCGGCTTGGCTGCTCTGGAAGAAAGCTTCCAGGTGTTTTCATAGCTCTGTTGTTGTCTGCATCATTTGCATCATTGTGCAAAAACTTTGATGTTTTCTGGTATTCCTGTCTTTGCTGAAGATATTTACTTTAATTTTGGGCAGGTTTTAACCATTAGAAGGCAAACCCTTACAAGTAGGACATATTACCATCCAAATGCTTTTATCAAGTTCTGCCCATTTTCAATTTAAGCAGTACTGTACGTATGTTGCTTTAGATCAGCCATGCCCTATAAATGAGTCTTGCGTTAAAAGGGGATTTAGTGCATCTGCAAAAAGTATTAAGCTTTATCAGCCTATGCAGGCTGACACTGGTCAAAAATTGTTTACTATTTGTAAATTTTCTGCTTACTGAAGGGCCATTTTACCTCATGATTTGGTCACTTGTTGGACAAAATGGAGTTTGTTGACCCCAATTACATCATAACCTGCATGGTATGATGCCTCACAGAGATGCATTAAAACACCCTTTTGCCAGAGCATGGCTTATATTTCTATATCCAATTGTAGCTGAGCTTTGGCATCCCAGCACTCTTGTTTTCTCACTCCTTGGGCTACCAGCTGAATAAAATGGAAAGTTTTAGTTGGTAGAAATGGCTCATATATTGCAATATCATGGCTTTCTGAGTCAGAATATCTCAAAAAATTAAGAAGGGCACTGCATAGTTCATATGTGAAGATGTAGGATCTGCAATCCAGATGTCCCAGGTTCAATCCTAACATGAGGCTCCTGGTTTAATGTGGGGTTTCCTTGGACAAGAAAGTCCTGAGCCTTATTGGAGTACTGGTGAAAATTAAGCAAATAATGGATTGATCACCAGACCAACAGATCGACAGACCAACCAACCAACCAACCAACCAACCAACCAAAAATTCAAACCCAACAAAACAAACCAACCTACCTACCAACCAAAACCAGTGGACTGACAGACTAACCACCCGACAAACCAAACCAATCCAATCCAGTCAAATTCAGTCCATCAGTCAGCCAATCAGTCAGTCAGATGAACGGTCAGTCAGTGAACAAATTAGGGCAGACACTAAATAAAAGTGCTCTGTGTGTGCCATTTGATCTTGATCTGTTCTGTGCACTCTTATAATCAATGTTGCTGTCTACAGTGGTTTACAGGTTTTATTCTACTTCCAGTAATGGAATAGAAGATTCTATTCTCAAAATAAACTAACAGTAAATCCTGTAAAGTGGCTCCTCTATTAATTAAGCAACCTGTATTGGGCAAGCATATATTGAGTTCCTAGAGAAAGCAAATAAATTGAATCATGCCTGTAAACACCTGTCTTGAGGAAGCACATATTCAATGTCCCTAAGGTGCTTGCTTTGTTGTCCTTTGATTTCTCTTTTTGTCAGTTCTGTATAACTGATTTTTCCAGGTACACTGTGTAGGACAAGTTATAGGTGCAATTTTAGCAGACACAAGAGAGATAGCCAATAAAGCTGTCAAGAAGGTTAAAGTGGAATATGGGGAGCTTGAGGCAGTGTTAACCATAGAGGTAATTTTTGGTTCAGGGGTTTTTGAGGAAATTGTTGAGGTCACAGATGTTCATGGTCAGCAACACTGTTGTGCAAAAACATTGACTTTTTTCTATATCTCTGTCATTACATGATATTTATGTACTTTAAAACCTAGGCAGCTTGAAAACTATCCAACAGGGAACCAATACCAATAGGGTAGGAAACACTCAAGATACTTTGACACAGTGATGCTCCTTTCACAACTTAGAATTTTCACTAAAACGGCAATGATAGCTTGGCCTTGGCACCGGCATTCTGCTTGTTTTTCTCAACAATGCCTTGTAAAACTTGAAGTGCCAATGACAAAACAGACATTTCAGCCAAAACTGAAATCATGACTAATTTTTTTTTAAATGTTCTTCAAAAGGTGTCATATTATTCTTAAACCATATAAGACTGTGTAAAATAATTTGACTATAAAATGTATAAAAAGTTTTACATGTACCGGTAATTATTTTTCACTATACAACAAATGAAGGGTTTACTGTCATTTTAGTTGCCAACTTTTTAAAAATAACTTTTCCTTTTTCTTACAATATTTGCTATGCATTTTGCTCTTTTCCTGATGAAATTTTAGATGTGTCCTTATTGACATCATTTGCAGCTCACATGATGAGCTTTGTGTCTGAAAGAGAAGTAACTTTTGTGAGAAAAGGAGGAAATGCTGGTAACCAGAGACTATTATTATAAGATATCTGGGACTGTCTGGTAAAGGTTTTACTGTAACAACCAGCAGTCACAACAAAAGAGGATTTGTGTTTCCTTCAGCTGTTTCTGCTTGGTGTAACTTGTGGTTTTTTTGCATAGTTCTAAAATGGACTAGTTAAATTTTGTAAAATTTACATAATGTTTATTTCTTTACAAAACAATATTGTGTTTTTAATTGACCTGATAAAGAAATCATTAAGATTCAATGTGGGAAAAGGAGAACATGGTGAAAACCTGCCTTTCCCATTTTTCAACAATGATTTTGACATTCCCCAGAGTTTGCTACATGTGAAACTTGTCATCTGCTAATGTCATGTGGAAGAGTGTAACATTTGAGCTGTGCTCTATGAAAAGGGGTTGAATGGATCTGCAAAAAGTATTGACCAAGGTCAGCCTGTTCAGTCCACACAGGCTGAACTGGGCAGAAACTTTTTGCTATTGGTCAATTTTCTGCATGTACAAGGACAAGTTTTTCTCGTGATTCAGTTGGTTGTTAGGCAAAATGGACATTAGGATCCATGAACATGTGATGACTCTCTTGGTGTCATGCATCACAGAGAGGCATTAAGTTGCCTTTTGCCAGAGCATGGCTCATTTATATCTGTTGAACTTGAAGTGTGTGAATGTATTGAGCCATACTCTGGCAAAAGGGGGCTTAATATATCTCCGTAATGCATGATACCAAATGAGTAATCACAGAATTAGTGATCCATAAAATCCATTATGTTTAACAATCGACTGTATCATAAGGTAGTAGACTGGTCTTTTGACACAAAGAAAATTGACCAGTTGCGAAAAGTTTTGGCCCAGGTCAGCCTATGGAGGCTGACCTCGGCCGATACTTTTCGCAGATGCATTAAGCACCCTTTTCACAGAGCATGGCTCATATTTTTTCCTGATATAGGATGCAGTTGCAGCAAAATCATTTTTAAGCAAACCAGAAAAGTTAGAACATGGAGATCTGCAGAAAGGATTTAGTGAATCTGATGTCACTGTTGAAGGCGAGATTAGGAGCGGTGCTCAGGAACATTTTTATATGGAACCATTCAACGTTATAGCTTATCCAAAGGAAAACAATGAAATGGAGATACTTGGGCCTTCACAAACTCATAATGAAGTACAGGTTGGTTGCTGCATTTCTTTTTATGATTCTTATGTTAAAAAATTAAGTTGATGGGTTGGGGGAATTTACCTATTTTACCATAGTTTACCCCTATACCACACAATCTGCCCGTTGAATGAAATGGAAAATTTTGGTAGAAATGGCTCATATATTGCAATATCATGGAGTTTTTACAACCCTGATGGAGAGGGCTTTGAAAATATTGTTGGAAAAGGAGAAAATGCTGATAACCAGCATTTTCTCCTTTTTCAACAATTCTTGCTAATCTTTCTATTCTTTCAGAAATATGGTCAATCATTTGAGCAACACTAGATTTGTTATCTGCAAATGCTCACAATTGGAAAAGTTGAAAATTCTCTCTTGTGATAAAGAGTTAACCCATTCACCAAACAATTCTACTTTTAATGACCCTGATAAAGGAGGCTTTTGACAATATTGTGGGAAGACAAAAAAATGCTGGAAACCAGTCTGGCCATCCATCCTTTTTTTCAGTCAGAAAAGGGGAAAAAATGCAGGTGACCAGCATTTTTTCTTGCTCCAATAATCATTTAAAAAAAATCTTCCTCCACGAGGTCTACAAAGACAGAAAACAGCATTGTTTGTGAAAGGGTTAATGGCCAGCTATTCTAAGAAATATCTCATAAAGTATCTAACAGTGAAGTTTACAATTAAAACTTCACTTTCTGCACATTCTGATCTGATCTACACTTTCAACAAGGGCACTTAGCTATTAAATTACAAAATTAATGAAATTTCCAGCCAAAACTAAGAACCCATATATTGTGATTTCAGGGTTCATTTTGCATAAAAAACATTACAAGATCTCACAGTATTTATCTAAGATTAGTCTGAATACTCTGTGTACTCTGCTCTGATATAGTGGTCTGCAAAAGTGCAATGAGTTATAACTTTTAGGGTTAGTGCTGTCTTCAGTGTATGAAGCAATAACCCTTTACCCGGGTATTTCAACCCTGAGAAATAAAAGGTTTCAAAAACATTGTGGGAAAGGACAAAAGGCAGATAACCAGCATATCCTTCATGTCCAAAATGTTTTCTATCCTTTCAAAGACACCTACCTGAGTCAAATTTAATTTGTTGTCAACAAAACTAATGCTTTCAAATTAGACAGGTCAAAAATTTTGTTATCTGGTAAAGAGTCAACCCTTTACCACACAATCCTGACTTTTGAAGACCTTGAGGAGAAAGGCTTTTGAAAACATTGTGAAAATGGAGAAAATACTGGTAGCCAGCATCTTCTCCCTTATCCACAGTGTTTTCTTCCCCTTCGAAGAAATTTCCACCATTACTGCCAAACTTCAATTGTTTCGTCGTCTGCAAGTGCTTTAGATTTGGACAAATCTAAATGTTTGATGTTCAGTTTAGTGTTAAAGTGTATTTGTTCATGTTACTTTACTATAACTTTCAGGAATTGGTTTCCAAAACTCTGAATGTACCAAAGCATAAAGTCACCAGTAAAATGCGAAGAATAGGTAATACATACATGTTTCTTTATATGCATTTTAGTGGATTACAGAAATTTCTCAGTGTGATTATTACCGTAAAATTTTCAATGGAAAAGTTGCAATGATATGGCGTGCAACACATGAAAAGAGGCCTTCGGACATAAGTGTAAAAGTGTGTCGTCCCATATCAGCCTGTGCAGTCCATGACCAATCCGAGACGACACTTCCCGTTTTTGTGTGATTTTTTGTTTCACGAAAGTCTATTGTATGAAAAAATCTCATGTAGTCATAAAGTGCCGTCTCGGATTAGCCAGCGCAGACTGTGCAGGCTAATCCGGGACGATACTCACACGCAAATGTTCGAAGGTCTCATTTCGCATGTTGCAGGCGGTATCTTCTCTAAATAATTCAGAGAAGACAAAGTGCTTTTTGTTAGAGTTTCTGTCAGTTCATCATATCTCCTGAAAACCTCATCTGATTTAACCCTTATTCTGCTAAATAAGTTAAATAAAACTTTCAAGATAATTGTAAAAATCTGAGTAATCCTATTTCAAGCTAAATTTTTTTAGAAAAATATCTCCTTATCTGACAGTGTAGATCCAACATCAGAATGCATGTTCTGTGCAGTCTGATCTTGATCTACACTGCCTGCTAAAGGTCACTGAGTCGCACTTGGCAGCTTAAGTTTTAAAAAAAATATTTCACACACCTATTTATCGAGTGATAGAAACTGTGGAATTACAACATTCATACTATTAAGCGTATTTTCTCCATTTTCCATAAAGCTTTCAAAAGCCTTCTTTCTCATGATATAAACAAACGGGATTATTTTTGGTAAACAATTCACCTCTACATAAGAGATATTTTTCCATTACTAGGAGGATCATTTGGTGGAAAGGGTAGGCAAAAGATGTTGTACCTTCCTGCAGCTGTTGCTGCCAAAAAGTAAGTGGATTTTATGCTTTACAGTAACTCTGCCACTGCCAGTTTAGGCTTATATAGCTTTGCACATGGTATATATCAAGATCAGACTGCACAGACTGTGCAGTTTAATGTCTGATCTTCACCATCTGCTACCTGATAGAGATTGAACTAAACCAAAATCAAATTCAGTTGGGGTCAAAATCCAATGGAATATGACTATTTTTAGGTCTTGAGAAAAGTTGTAATGTATTAGCTAAAGCAAAAGCAATAATGTACAACAATTTTCCATGTTGCCGGTATAATTGTCACTTAATTGATGTGGCAAGTGCTATGAACAACTTCACCTGTCTTTGCAGACAGCAGATCAAGATCAGACTGCATAGAACACTTGGTCTTGTAACCAGTATGTTCTCCTTTTCCACAATTTTTTTTAACCCAAAAGATACCATTATCTGGGGTACCTTAATTTTGTGCCTGTAAAGCTCTGAATTTTGTCTAAAATCTTGATTTCTGGTTGAGAGTCAGGTTTCAAATTGGATTGGCTGAAATTTATTGTCTCAGCAAATCAGGGACTTTATTCATGTACCAGTCTAAATGCATTTATTATTCTGAATTCCAGACAAGCAATTGAATTTGCTGAGATAGAACATCTCAGCCAATCTGATGGCTTTTCTTTGAATGAAAAATTACCCTTAATGCGCCTTTCATGACTTCAGTTGCCTTTGCAGCCAGTGTAGATCAAGATCAGGCCTTATCTTTGATCTACACTGTCCTTTTTACTGAAACACTGTAGACAAAAGCAACCATGAAATTGCTTTTATTTGGATCATATTTCTGTAATGAAGATTTCTGTTGGTTTTATTTGGCGCTCTAAGAGTTAAAATCAGGTTTATAATTTCTTGATGGCTGGTTTTAAACATGTGAATCAGAACTGATTGGAAAAAAATATTGCTTTTTGATTAAAGTTATACAGAAAATACATTGAAACTTAGCCATGCATATTTCAGTAAAACATTTGCTTAAGTTCTTAGTTTAAAGGTACCCCGCTCTGTTTATTCTAACAAGGTGGAAAAGGCCTGTGCGTGGTGTACTTCAGAGGGAGACAGACATGTTGATAACTGGCAAAAGACACCCATATCTCACTAAGTATAAGGTACCATGGAGTGTTTTTTTTTTTGCATTTTACCCTTTCAGGGCCATAGATGTAAACAGCTTTTTTGCAGATGGAATAGATCTAGATCAGATTACACAGAATGCACAGTCTTATTTTGGCTGTATAGAGTCTCCTTATATTGGTAAAGCCTATAAGATAAGGATCTTTCTGATTTTCAGTGGGTTGTGATTCCTGCCTTCAAAAGAGGTTGAGTTTTTTCTTCAGGAGGACTGAAATAGTTCACTTTCTGAAAGGTTTACAACTTATCCATATTTACAGCATTTGAAGATGACTCGTTTATCAGTTTCAAACTTTCAACTGCATTTACTTTCAACTCGGAAAAGTCAACTATTTCATTGTTTGGGACAGGTTTAACTCCTTCCCTCCCAAAACAGATTTGTAGCAAACTAGTTTAATAACTCTAATGAAAATATTTATAGTCATGCATGTAGCAAAATCCTGAGTTTTAACCACCTTTAGAATAAAGGTGTTTGAAAAAATTGTGAAGAAGGGAGAAAGTGCTCGTAACCAGCATTTTCTCCTTTTTCTGCCATGTTTTATACCCACCCAAACACCAATCTCAATTTTTGAGTCACAGCTATTTTGTCGCCTGTACATGCTTTCAGTTTTGGACAAATGAAAAATTTTGTTGTTTGGTAAAGAGTTAAAAACATGAAGACATGTGACCACCTTTGAAAACTGTGTGGCAAAATGAGTAAATGATTTTTACCACTTGCAGTCTACCTCTTAGCACAGCAGTTTTTTCGGAGAGAATTTTAAAGTATTGTCTAAGGTTAGTTGCTTTCTATGTCAGGATTGTGCAAAAACTTTCACATTTCCTGATATCACTGTTGTTAATGGAGACCTTTCCTTCAAACTTGAGCTAGTTCATAACAATCAAAAGTGGTGCCCAAAACAGAAATGCAGGTAATCCTAAAAATATTTGCGCTATGCTCATTGAAGAAGGGGTTTAACCCTTTTTCACACAATTCTGAGTTTTAACAACCCTGAAAAAGAGGCCTTTTGAAAACATTGTGGGAAAAGGAGAAATGCTGGTAACCAGCATTTTCTCCTTTTCCCACTATGTTTTCTGTCCTTTTACAGACAAATCTTGCCAGATGAGCAATATCAATATGTCGTCTGCAAATGCATTCAATTTGGACATGTGTAAAATTTTGTCGCGTGGAAAAGGGTTAATGCATCTGCAAAAAGTATCAATCCAGGTCAGCCTGTGAAGTCCTTGCAGGCTGATGTTGGTCAAAACTTTTTGCTTTTGGTCAATTTTCTGCATGTCAATGAAAATTCTACCCCAGGATTAAGTTAGTTGTTGGATACAATGGATTTCATGGATCCATAATTATATGATGCATCAAGGAGATGCATTAAACTCCCTTTTTGCCAGAGCATGTTTCAATTTGACCTGCCCCCTTGTTCACTGAAAAAGCAATTCCTAGCCAAGCTTTGACGCCCTCATGCAGAATGCCTGTAGGGTATTTTTAACAAAATTTTTCTCACAACAGAAAACAGTGTAGATTCAAGATCAGTCTGCAAATACCTTTGCAGTCTGACCTTGATCCATACTGACTGCCAAGACATGGTGTTTTGCATTGTATAGGTTTAATATTCTTAATCTTAATTTGTAGGTTGGATGTACAAAGGATGGAAAAATGAAAGCTTTGGAGATAAACTTTTACAGTGATGGTGGTTGTTCTATAGACCTGTCCCCGATGGTATGTCTGATTGTATGTCATACCATAACCTTGAAGTAGCTGTGTTTTCAACAATTAACTCTCTACCAAACGCCAAAATTTTAGACCAGTCCAAATTGAAAGCATTTGCAGACAACAAAATAAATGTGAATCAAAAAAAGGAATTTGTTTTTGGAAGGGAAGAAAACATTGTGGGAAAAGGAGAAAATGCTGATTACCAGACTCGGCAAAATTCTTTCCGAGGATTGATGATAGTCATTGTGACAGGATTCATTTCTCTCTCATGTTTCGACGATGGTTATAATATAAATGTGGGAAAGCAGCCAGTGGCTTGGAAAGAATATTGTGCGGAGAACTGGTAAATGAAACTCCAGGAAAGAATGGATATGTGCACTGTCCACTGCTATATAACTGAAATAATGTTGAAAACAGGGTTAAACACCATACAAACAATCAACCAATCAAATTTGCTAGTCTGTCAGTACTTTCAGTACTTTGATTGGACAGGTCATTAGACTTTATATTGTCCTGTTTCAGGTGATGCAGTTGTCAATGATGGGGTTTGAGAACTGTTATTTGGTGGAGAACGTTGTTGTTAATGGTATAGTATGTAAAACTAACACAGCGTCGAATACAGCTTTCAGAGGGTTTGGTAAACCGCAGGCTATATTGGTGATGGAGGAAGTCCTTTTCAAGATTGCTTGTAAACTTGGATGCTCTCAAGATCTTGTAAATAGAAGTGTTATGTTGTTTTCTTTTATTTCCTTGATGGTGGTGTTGATATAAACAAATTTAGTACAAATTAGCCAAAGGTCTTCTGATAGGGTAGAAAATATTGATAGGGAAGAAAACCTTGTTGGATAAGGAGAAAATGCTGGTAACCAGCATTTTCTCCTTTTCCTGCAATGTTTTCAAAAACCTTGTGCTTAAGGGTACTTAAAGTAAGGAATAGTTTGGTAAAGGGTTAGTGTATGAAAAATTTACAGCAGATGATTGTGAACTCTTTACCAGACGACAAAGTTTTTAAATCTGTCCAAATTGAGACTGTTTGCTGAAGACGAGTTAAATGTGGCTCTTATGATTGAATATGTCAACTCACTCCACATAAAATAGAAGAAGATTTGAAAATGTCCTTGTAGAATATTTACAAACAACATTAATTTAGCTTAAATAATGTTTACATGTGAAAACATTGTCACAAAAAGAGTAATTATATCTGGAGAAAGGGGACTTAATGCATCTCCTTGATCCATTATCTCTTTACCACACGACAAAATTTTAGACCCGTCCAAATTGAAAGCATTTGCAGACGACAAATTAAATGTGGCTAAAATGATTGCATTTGTTTCTGAAAGGTTAGAAAACATTGTGGGAAAAGGAGAAAATGCTGGTTACAAGCATTTTCTCCTTTTCCCACAATGTTTTCAAAAGGCTTCTTTCTCAGGGTCGTTAAAAGTCGGGATTGTGCGGTGAAGGGTTATACCAAGCAAGTCATTATATAAGTATGGATTCATAAGAATCCATTTTGTCTAACAACCAACTTAATTATGAGATACACTAGTTCTTGGACATGAAAAAAAATTAACAAAAGCAAAAGGTTTTGGCCCTGGTCAGTCTGCCTGGAATGCCGATGCATTAAGCCCCTTTTCACAGAGCATGGCTCATGTTTTTAGCTATTTTTCCCCTTTCCAGACTGTTTTTAGAAGTTTTCTTCTGCAAAATGTCTGTTGGACCTAACTCCTTACCCATAACAAAACTTCAGACTTGACCTAACTGAAAGAACTAGCCAATGAAGTAAATGTTACTCCGATGATTGGGTTTTTTTCTGAAAGGTTAGAAAGCATTGTGCATAAAAGGATAAAATGCTGACTACCAGCATTTTCTCCTCCCCTCATAATGTTTTCAAAAACTTGCTTTTTTGGGGTCGTTAAAACTTGGGATTGTGTGGTAAAGGGTATATTTTTTTATTTAAACTCCGAGCTTAAAAATTAATTAAACCCTTAACCCTTTCCCAGACGACAAATTTTGGACTGGTCCAAATTGAATGAGTTTGCAGATGACAATTTTAAATTTTATGAAAATGGCAGAAAGTTATCAAAAAGGGTAGAAAACACTGTGGGAAAAGGAGAAATTGCTCGTTACGAGCAATTTCTCCTTTTCCCACAGTGTTTTCAAAAGACTTGTACTGCAGACACGTGAAAACCAGGGCTTGTTTGGGAAAGGGTTAAGAGGTGAATTAATCCCACCAGACTTTTTTAGTACAGAAATAAGACCCGAATAATTGCAGTTTCAAGATTGTCTTGGCAAAGTGAATAATTCAGATCAAAGATCTGTGTAAGTTTCCACCAACCATTTTTAAGAATGTTCTTAGACTAATTCTACAGAATTTTCTAAATTTGGAAGTAGCACAACTTCTGATTGGCTAAACCACTTTCAAATTCTGAAAACCTTGAAGAGTAAGACAAAGAATATTCTTAAGAATGGTTGGTGAATACGGACTCCAATTCCCGTTTTTGTGTATGTGATCATAATCTATACTGGCCGCAATGGCAACTCTCTTTCAGGTTAGAGAGAGAAATCTGTTAAGTGAGGGTGATCTACTTCCATATGAAAACAGGGTAAAGAATTGTACTGTTAAAGAATTATGGAGTAAGTGTAAAGAACAGAGTAATTATGACAAAAGGCTGGAGGAAATCAAGGCATTTAACAAGTAAGAACTTTCCTTTTGCTTTAAAAAACTGTCACCCATTTCTGTACAGGATAATTTCAGTGACTACTTTATACGTACTCCTTAACAAAATGCAAAATTTCACACTCTCCCAATCGAAAGTATATGCAAACTACAACTTAAATGCAGCTGAAACGATAAGATTTATCCCTGAAAGGATAGAAAACATAGTGCTCATCAGCATTTTCTTCTTGTACCACCATGTTTATATAAACCTTCTTACCCAGAGTCATTATAATAAGAATTGTTTGAAGAAGGTCAAGACAGTTGACGCATAGGGGAATCATGAGAAGGAAAGAACTGTCTATTATGAATGATACAGGATCCTTATCGAAAAAGGGAACAATTACTTATAATAAGCAGTCACTCCTTTTGCAACCTTTTTTTTTCAAAAGCAGTCAATAGATGGAGCAGGAAAAGTTGTATTTGTGTAGGAATATGTGAATTAATTAAATGTAGGCAGCGCTTCTGCAAAATGAGATTTTTATGCATCTCTGTGATGTATTATAACAAGCAAGTCGTCATGTAATTACAGATTCGTAAAATCCTTCTTGAGTAACAACCAACTGATTAATGAGGTAGACTGGTCCTTTGACATGCAGAAAATTGACCAATAACAAAAGGTTTCGGCCCAGGTCAACCTGTGTGGACTAGGCAGGCTTACCTGGGTTAATACTTCATGCAGATGCATGAAACCCCTTTTTCACAGAACATGGCTCATATGTTTATTTTTTTTCATATATTTATTTTTTTTTTTCAGACAAAACCAATGGAAGAAGAGAGGTATTTCTATGACAACTTCAAAATTTGGAGTGGGAGTTGGGATTGCATATTTCAATCAGGTTGGCAAATATCTAGTTTTACATGATTCATTGCTCCTACTGTCACCTGAACACAACTAAAATGAAATGGAATACATGTACTAGGTTATATCTTGGTTAAGTATATTTATGCATGCACCACCATACTATTATTTATTACTTAAATGTTTGGAAACATCCACAAAAGCTCTCAATATTTATCATTAAAAGAGCCCTTTTCCTTAGGTGTATTAAACAGATTGTTTGATGACGGGTTAAATGGTAAAAGTATTGACCTGAACAGTGTTTTTGATTATATGATGTAGAATAGAACTTTTTTCTGTCAAAGGCCCTGGGTTTGACCCAAACAGGAGGCTCTGGGTTTATAGTGGAAGTGCCCTTGGGGAAGGCTCTGCAGAGCCCCATCTTCAAACTTGTGAAACCCAGGAAGTATGTGAATAAGTGAGCTATCACACTGATATGACTGAAATAATATTCATTGCAGCATAAAACACCATCCGATCAATTTACATTGTAAACCTTTCAAGTGTATTTCACATTATTTAAGGGTGCTGCACTGGTCAATGTGTACACAGATGGATCAGTTCTACTTGCACATGGAGGGGCTGAGATGGGACAAGGCATCAATACAAAGATGATACAGGTTAAGAATGGAATATTAAGTTTCTGATCACTATGAAGGCTATTTCTTATCCTGCAAAAGCCTTTTACAAATGACATACAACTGAAAGCTGAAAAATATCACTCTTTGCAATTTTATGGAAATCATTGTGGTCAAAGGAGCAATTTGCATGTAAAATATCAGAATAGTCCCTTTTTAGACTTTTTGTTCATTCATTACATCCTGAATAAAAATTACAGCAGAAAACATTGAAAAATATTCTTGAAAATTGAAAATAAACACAAGATAATATTTAACTCTTTACCACACGACAAAAATGTAGACTTGTCCAAATTGAAAGCATTTGCAGACAACAAAATGATTGTGACTGAAAAAATGAAATTTGTTCTGGGAAGGATAGAAAACATTTTGGGAAAATGAGAAAATGCTGGTTACCAGCATTTTCTCCTTTTCCAACAATGTTTTCAAAAGGCTTCTTTCTCAAGGTCGTTAAAAGCCGGGATTGTGTTGTAAAGAGTTAATATATGAAAACACGTGAAAAGAGTTGTGGCAAAAGAAGAACTTCCTTGTTAAAAATGATTTTACTATTTGCAATAATGTTTTCAAAAGAGTTTAGCTGCAATCAAAACAGTCATATCTGCGAGGTAGTTGTCCAATAGATGTTTTGCCCCCAAACAATTTTGAAATGGCATATAGGAGGAATATTCAAATATTTAAAGACATTTCAAACTTCAGAAACATTTTAAAGTAGCACATAGCTTCTTTATGTACTTTCAGTTTTTGCACCAGAATTTTGCAAAAGCTTGTTGTAATATCATATGATCAATGATACAGGCCAAATGTGAGGGATTTTATCCCAACTATGTATGATGGCATCATATGTTGCTTCATGAAAATAGATAGATTTCCTAATTGTAAATTGACCATCCCTTTATTGAGATATCAAAATGACACCTACATGTATTTACTGGGTGCAAGGGACCAGTTTCTTTACACCTGCAGTGAAAATTATTGTAGCATTATAGTACATGTTCATGTTGCTCTTATTTTGATCATTGCTTAATTATCTAACAATGCCTCTTGACTTTTAAATCTTTACCACAAAATCCCGAGTTTTAAATGCCCTGAAAAAGAAGACTTTTGAAAACATTGTGGGAAAAGGAGAAAATGCTGGTAACCAGGATTTTCATCGTTTCCCACAATGTTTTTTACCTATCAAAGACAGAGGTCATCCTTTGAGCTACATTTAATTTGTTGTCTACGAATGCTTTCAATTTAAACTAGCCCAGAATTTAGTCATTTTATCTGTATTGACAGATTGCATCAAGAGTACTTGACATACCCATGGAAAAGATATATACCAGTGAAACAAGTACAGGAACCATTCCCAATGCAACACTTACTGGGGGGAGCACCGGAACTGATATGTATGGTCCAGCGATTATGGTGAGTAACAAATAGATAGAATTGTTATTTAATGTAAAATACTCTTGCCATTATGTATGCATTGATTTTGACATGCAAATTTGTTTAATTATGCTATGCTTTTATTGCTGTCATAGGTAGAAAAAAGATAGCGTTAGTTTGTTGGATATTGATTAACAACCAACTGCTTCTTTTCCAACAATATTTTTAAAAGTTATCAACTGCAGGCACTCAAAAATTTGAACCACACTCTGGCAAAACAGGGCTTAATGCATCTCCATGATGCATTGTACCAATCAAGCCATCACATCGGTATAGATCCGTAATGGCTATTCTTTTTAACAACCAACTTAATCATGAGGTAGACTGGTCCTTGGACATACAGAAAATTAACCAATAGCAAAAAGTTTTGCCTCAGGTCAGCCTGCAGGCTGCCAAAACTTTTGGCTATTTGTACTTTAATGGATTTTTTAACTCCTTTAGCATCAAATGTATAAACTTAACCTCTTTTGACAGCTGAAATAACACTTTACTGAAACTAAGAAAGATTTTTTATCTTGTAGGCTTGACTAAACCAGTGAACAGTTTAGATCAAAAAAGATCAAAAGATCAAAATGCACATTCTGTGCAGTGTGATCTTGATCTGAGCATTAACCAAAAGCTATGGTGCAGGAAGAGCTAGAAAAATGTTTTTGCTTATTCAGGAATAATAGATAAGTATGATTACAAGGCTTTATGATATTTTGATAAGAACCATTTTATGCTTATAAAAGTATGGTTCTTTATTTTGCAGGATGCATGCAATACTATTAAGACAAGACTGCAGCCAATCAAAGACCAGAATCCAAACATCTCTTGGGAAGAACTGGTAGGATATAGAGTTTTCTGTTGTATGTTTTAGTCCTGGAAATAGCTTTTACAACTTGACTTACTGTTGCAACCAATATAGATCGAGATCAAACTTCACAAATGCTGCGCTGAGACATTCTAGACAATTGAGTATTAGATTAATTAATTGAATGGTGTTTTATGCCACTTTCAACATTATTTCACGTATATCACGATGACAGCTCACATATGGGTTCCACCAGCAATAGGCTAGGACTCTGAGGTGTCTTGCCTAAGGACACTCCTGCAAAAGCCCCAATGCTACAAGTTAAGCTCAAACAACATTCTAGACAAAAGCAACATTGAAATTGCAATTATTTTTAGACTAAAAATGTTCATGTTGTTTATTTTGGTGCTTTTTAGTTGACCCTTTTCCACAGAATGCTGTGTTTAAACAACCTTCGGGAAAAGGGCTTTTGAAAACATTGTGGAAAAGGTGAAAATGCTGAAAACCAGCCTTTTTTTCCCCCATTTTTCATAGTCTTGCTAAAGATGAATCCAATTATTTGAGTTAGGTTTAATTTGATATCTGCAAATGCTTACAACATGGAGGATTCTAAATTATGTGGTTTTTTTTTCCGAATTGTTGAATATAACTAAGACAGCAGAGTGAATAAATTTACATGGACGATTCTGTATGGATGTTATCAACTACAGATTTAGGGTTTTTATTCTAGACTGAAAATATTCATTGGATTTGTTTGTTGACTTGTGCATGAACCATTTTACAGATGTCTGACTTGTACATATTTGTGAATATATGTGAATGTTTTAAAGTTTAATAAGTTAAAAATTTTATCATCTGGTAGTGCGCTAAATATTTTGATTTCCTTAATACATTCAACTGCTTTTAACCCTTTACTACCCAAAATAATTTTACTCTACTCAATTTCGAAAGCAATTGCAGATGACAAATCATCTGTGGATTGAATTATAGGATCAGTATTTGAAAGGTTGGTAAAAAATTTGGGAACAGGAGAAAATGCTGGTTACCAGTAACCAGGACTTTCTCCTTTCCCTAAAATGTTTTCAAAAGCCTTCTTCCCCAAGGTTGTTAAAGCTCAGGATTGTGTGGTAAAGGGTTAGGGTATGAAATTTAGTTGTTTAACCTGTTACCACATGGCAATATTTTAAACATTTCCAGATTGAAAGCATTTGCAGATGACAAAATAAATATGATTCAAAAAATGGAAATTGTTTTCGGAAGGATAGAAAACATGGTGGGAAAAGGAGAAAATGCTGGTTACCAGCATTTTCTCCTTTTCCCACAATGTTTTCAAAAGGCTTCTTTCTAAGGGTCGTTAAAAGTCGGGATTGTGTGGTAAAGGGTGAAGTTTAGTTTTTTAAATTGTAGATTCAGAAAGCTTACTTCTCAAGAGTGCAGCTGTCTGCCACTGGCTTTTGTAGGTATGTTTGTGTGACGTCTACAGATGTTTTCAACATTTTTATGACCTGGCGGTCAGTTCACCTATTCATGCTTTCCTGAAGATTCTTTTACCACACAACACACTGGCAGCTTTTCCACATAGACGTTAATAAAACAACATTCAGTGGTGAGAGAGGAATGAATTCAGTAGGAATGACTGTCATCAGTCCTGAAAAAGAATTTGCTATGAAATCAGTGATCTCTGGGTTTTGAGCCTTTACCTGTCTGACTGAGCTTCTGGCCCTGCTCCTTGAAGGTATATAATTGAATCTGTTTGTAGACCCTTAGCACAAAATGCATTTCAAGTCAGTGAGATGGGCTGTCCTACCATGATGGTGTTAGATCTTCACCAAACCATCTCGACTTCAGTTTAGTAGCTCAGAAGAAGACATATTTTGAAAAAATTGTTGGAAAAGAAGAGAATGCTGTTAGGCAACATTTTCTCCCTGTCCCACAATGTTTTCTTCCCTTCAAGAGAAAAATCTCTGATTTTGAATCATGCTTACTTATTCATACTGTGAGGAAATATTTAGAATAAAAACAATCTTCATACTGCAATCATTTCGGTCAAATTTCAAAACCGAAAATGGCTACCAAGTAATTTTGGTACCTCTGAAGAAAAGCTACATGCTGTCCTTCAATAGTACAGAAAATGTTGTGGAAAAAGGAGCAATTAGTGGTTGTTCCAAGTCATATTCCTTTACAGCATGTTTCAAAGCTGAGAACTGTATGGTTGTGGAGATACCTGAGTATCCAGTAATTGGTTCATTGCAATGTATCTTCCAGGGGTAATGTAAAAGAGGACTTTAACTTTGAAAAGAAGACCGGTAAGGCATTCCAGTACTATACCTTCAGTGTTGGTTGTTCAGAGGTGGAGATTGATGTACTGACAGGAGAAAATCAGGTACTTTGATTTTTTTTAATCAATCCCAAGGAAGAAGATGGTTTTTTTGAACCTTAATTGTTAACTCTTACTCCTTCACCAGACGAGAAAATTACAGCCTTGTCCAAATTGAAAGCATTTGCAGATGACAATTTCAATGTGGCTCTAATTGTGCAATTTTTCTTTGATAGGGTAGAAAATATTGTGGGAAAAGGAGAAAATGCTGGTTACCAGCATTTTCTCCTTTTTCCACAATGTTTTCAAAAAGTTTCTTTCCCAGGGTCGTTAAAAGGCGTCATTGTGTGGTAAAGGGTTTAAGTCTTTCCCAAACAATAAAATTTCAGACTAGTCAGAACGGAAAGAGTTTGCAAACAAGAAATCAAATGTACCTGAAATGATGGTAATTGTCTGTGACAGTGTAGAAAACCATGTGAGAAAAGGAGAAAATGCTGGTTATCAGCATTTTCTCCTTTTCCTACAATTTTTTAAAAACGGCTGCTTCATCAGGGTCGTTTAAACTCAGGATTGTGTGGTAAAGAGTTGAAGGCGAAAATGGTGGTAACCAACATTTTCTCTTTTCTCACAGTGGTTTTCTCCTTTTCAAAGAACAATTCCCTGATTTGAGTCACATTTAATCTGTTGTCTGCAGTTGCCTTCAATTTTGAAAAGTCTGTTTAAGTATGTCATTTGGTGAAGGGTTAGGGATTAGCCTGCAGGTTTAGGTTTGATCCCAATGAAATGTTCTATAGAAAACAGTAAGGCAAAATATGTAACTGCTATTATTCAGGATTCTTCTCTGCACTTGTGTTAACCCCTAGGCTGCTAAGTGCGACCTTTTGCAGACAGTGTAGATCAAGATTAGACTACACAGACCTTGCAGTCTGATCTTGGATCTACACTGTCTTATAACGAGATATTTTTCTCAAAAAAAGATAAATTTTAAGTAGCATTATTTGGGTTTCATTATTGGCTTGAAGATTTAATTTAACTTACTTAGCAGGATAAGGGTTAAATATCTCTATTTAGTTTCAGTAACAATCAAAATTAATATTGAAGATTTATTCATGAAATACCAAGCACTGATCAGTTCATATTTGTAACATTTTAGGTACTTCAAACAGATATTGTATTTGATGTTGGCAAGAGTTTGAATCCAGGCATTGACATTGGACAGATTGAGGGTGGTTTTGTACAGGTATCGTTGTAGCTTTTTTGCCATAATTTATCTTTTGCTTGGCACCCCCTTCCCCTTAATCCCCTGAGGAATATATGTATAATTAGACCTTTGTTTAACGATCACCCAAGGGAAGAGAGTAAAGTGGTTGCTTACAGAATGTGGTCTTTTAATGCAAACTCATTACAGTTAAGAGGGGACATAGTATCAAAAGAGTCTTAGAACAGTGGATTGTTCTGCACAGATGGCCTCTATGAGAGGTTTAACTGTATTAACTTTGAGCGTATTTTCAAGAATCAAAATTTTTTCAAAAGGAGGAAAATAAATGTGGAACAAACTCCTTGTACAATGTTTTTTTTTCAATTGTATTCTGAACAAGGAAAAGTATGGTAGCTTTATAAGAAGTATTTTTGAGGCAGGACATTGAAAGCGATGCAGAGACAGTTATCTGCCTGTGAACCTATGTTAGTTTTTGGAATTCAACATTTGTAATGACTCAAATTATTAACCAGCATTTTCTTCTTTTTCCACAAATGTTTCCTACCTTATTATAGACAAATCCTTTAATATGAGATATACTTGAGATGTTGTCTGCTAATGCTTTCAACTTACATGTATTTAAAATTTCGTTGTCTGGTAAAGAGTTGATGTATTACACAGGGTATGGGTATGATGACCTCGGAGAAGGTAGAGTTTGGTAAAGATGGTGGAATGGCGAACTGTAGCCCACTGAGCTATAAGATACCCAATGTAAGATGCATACCCAGAGTGCTGAATGTTACCCTGATAAAGAACCACAATTACTCCACAGTTGTCTACTCTTCTAAGGTAAAATTTCTTTTCTATTACCTCCCTTTATAATGGCTCACAGTATGAAAGAGTTCTATTAGAGAATAGTACTGTATTTGGATATACATGTACATAAATGTAAGAGGCAAGACTGATTGGCAGCATGGAGAGGGAGTAGTGTGACACAACATAGGACTAAAACTGTATGTCACAGGCTTGATTCTTGGTCAGCATATGCGGTCAATGGCTTTGGAAGAATACTATACAAAGTTATTATTGTATGTGAACTTACATGCAAATGGTAAGGTCACTTCTAAAGATATCAATTTTTAGCTTGGCTGTTTTTGAAGACAACATCGAGGTATTGTCATAGCCCTGGCACTGACTGTCATCTGTGTCATCTGCATTGTTGTGCGAAGACTTTTGACATTTCATAATACCTCTTTTATCACTGAAGATATTTGCTTCAAACTTGGACAAGTTGTTAATTATCAAATGGGTAACTATGCAACAAGGGTGGGTAACCAAAGTATTTTTGATAGAATTATGCCCTTTTTCAACTTGAAATTTTCACTGAAAATCAAGCATCCGCAGCAGAGCGTTGGCACCTGCATGCGTAGCTCTTGTTGATGTTCAATTAGTTTTATCCTAGTACTGAACAGGGTATTTTTAGACCCTCCTCAAAATATTACAAATCATAAACATTTGTAGGAAAGGAAAATGTTGTTTTGCAAAAGTATGGAAAACTTTTGTACAGAAAAGTGGAATTAATCCTTTACCATACAGTCTGAATTTTTAAAGACCCAAGGGAAGAAGGCTTTTTTCCCAGAATGTTTTCTAACTTTCTGAAAACCAATTTCAAATTTAAGTTACATTAAATTTTATTTTGTAGTCTGCAAATGCTTGTCTGAAATTTGGTCACTTCATTAAGAGTTAATTGTGTAATGAAATATTTTACCTTGATTCTACATCAAAACTGTTAATTACATTACCTTGATGCATAAATCTCTTAACTCTTCACCAAATAATTCTGTGTTTTAATTTAATTACCCTGAAGAGGAAGACTTAAGGAAACATTGTTTGAAAAGGAGCGAATCCTGGTAACCAGCATTCTGTCCTATTCTCACAGTCTTTTCTACCTTTTCAGAGACTAACCCCATGACCTGACCCATGTTTAAATTCTCCTCTGCAAATGCTTTCCTTTTGGACTAGTCTAACTTTTTTATCTTTAGTAAAGACTTAATTATATAACACAGGGTATTGGAGAACCCCCATTCATGCTGGCTATGTCTGTGATTATGGCAATCAAGGAGGCTGTTATGGCTGCTCGTGAACAGATAGGGTTGAAAGGACATTTCCAGCTGGATGCTCCGGCCACTGTGCAGAGAATAGCGGAAGCATGTGGGAATCAGCTTGGACAAATATTCAAACAGTAAAAGGACTTGCAAAAATTTCCCTTTTGTATTTGGAAAACTCTCAGTCTTGTACACTTAAAGCAAAATTCTTTGGTGCACCAATCTATTAGGTGTAGAATTTATGTGAATGAGTGTCAATTCTGTTCCTTCTGAAAGAATTTTAGACTTGTCTAAATTGAAAGCATTTGTGGATGCAAAAATAAATGCCACTCAAACATTGTCTTCTGAGAGTATAAAACATTGCATGAAAGGGAAAAAAAATGATGGTTACCAGCATTCTGTCATTTTCATTAGAGTTATTGCAACTCGAGGTTGTTTATTAAAGGTTCAATTAATCCAGTATAAATGGAAATTCTTGTTAATTTTGGAGGCGATGCAGCTCAAGAAAAGTCTGAGTGGAATATTCAGTCTGATCTTATATGCACCATACACTGTTCCGTATGTTTTTAACTCTTTACCACACAATCCTGAGTTTTAACGACCCAGAAGAAGAAGGCTTTTGAAAACACTGGGAAAAGGAGAAAATGCTGGTAACCAGCATTTTCTCCTTTTACCACAATCTTTTCTACCCCATCCAAAACAGAAATCATTATTCTATTAATCTTTAATTTGTCATCTGCAAATGCTTTGAATTTGTTCCAGTCCAAAATGTTGTTGTTTGGTAAAGAGTTAAATGTAGGATAGTTGTGAAAAGAAGAGTAAAAAACATGTACTAAAGCAAAAACAAAAAACATTGGAGAAAAGGATTGGATGACGTTATCAGTCTGAAGACACGCATAATGAGTAAGACTTTATGTAATGAGTGTTATACTTATCTATGTTTTGTTTTAACCCTTTATCAGACGACAAAATTTTAGCCTTGTCCAAAATGAAAACATTTGCAGGCAACAATTTCTATGTGGCTAAGATGGTGCAATTTTTTCTTTGATAGGTTAGAAAATACCGTGGGTAAAGGAGAAAATGTTGGTGACCAGCATTTTCTCCTTTTCCCACAATCTTTTCTACCCCATCCAAAACAGAAATCATTATACTATTAACCTTTAATTTGTCGTCTGCAAATGCTTTGAATTTGGTCCAGTCCAAAATGTTGTTGTTTGGTAAAGAGTTAAATGTAGGATAGTTGTGAAAAGAAGAGTAAAAAACATGTACTAAAGCAAAAACAAAAAACATTGGAGAAAAGGATTGGATGACGTTATCAGTCTGAAGACATGCATAATGAGTAAGACTTTATGTGCTGAGTGTTATACTTATCTATGTTTTGTTTTAACCCTTTATCAGAAGACAAGATTTTAGCTTTGTTCAAATTGAAAGCATTTGCAGATGACAATTTCAATGTGGCTAAAATGGTGCAACTTTTTCTTTGATGGGTTAGAAAACATGTTGGGTAAAGGAGAAAATGCTGTTTACCAGCCTTTTCTCCCTTTTCCACAATGTTTTCAAAAGGCTTCTTTTCCAGGGTCAATGAAAGGCAGCTTTGTGTGGTAAAGGGTTAAGCATTGTATGAGTAGTTATTACTCTTGTATTACCCAGGTGTGATGTGACCATCCAAATTTAACCCTTTTTCTACTTTTTTCGTTTGTAAAATATAACCAAGAGTATATTTATATGTTTATAATGTTATGAAGATTTTTGTTTTAGTTGGTAACGGGCACTTATTAACCAGAGCATTGTAAGTTTGGTATAAGCAGGGTGTAAAAAACATGCTGCCTAATTGGCTATTGTTTTTTTTTATTTCTTTTAAACCCTCCAGGCGTCAAATGCTTATTCTAATAAAATCTTGTTTAACTCTTTGTCAGAAGACAAAATTTTAGACTGGTCCAAATTGAAAGCATTTGCAGATGATAAATTAAAGGTGGTCCAAATGATGAATATGTCATTGATATGTTCGAAAACATTGTGGGAAAAGGAGAAAATGCTGGTTACCAGCATTTTCTCCTTTTGCCTAACTGTTTTCAGAAGGTCCTTTTTCTCAGGATCGTTGAAACTCGGGATTGTGTGGTAAAGGGTTAACGGATACAGTCAGTGCCATATACGTTAATGTTCTCATCACCCTTTTCTGACTGTTACATATCAGATCTGGATCTGCCCAGAAAACCAGAAACTGTGTTACTTTCAACTTTGGGCAATCCTTGAGAATAAGACGAAGAATAATAAAAAGAATGGTTGGTGAATACAGGCCCTGTTACCAAAGCTGTCAAACTGCCACATCCCAGAAGGGCACTCTTGCTTTATGCTACAGATCAGTGAGTCATGCTCTATGAAAAGGGGTCTTAATGCACCTGCAAAAAGTATCGCCCTATAACAGCTTGCGCAGTCCGCGCAGGCTGTCATGGGTCGAAACTTTTTTGCCATTTGTAAAATTTATGCACGCTCAAGGACTTTCCAATCTCCAGATTCAGACAAATATTAGCTTAAATGGATTTTATAAATCCCTCATTATCATTGTCTTGTTAAGAATTCTACAAGAAATACAACTCCTGCAATCATCTTTGAAAAAGCCAAGAAAGTTTCCGTTCTTGAAACTCAGCACGAATACTGACATTTTGTGTTAGTTCAGTGGAGAGCTTTTGAAAATATGTTGAAAAAAGTAGCATTTGCTTGTTACAAGTCAAGAGAACGATTGAACCTAAGTTAACTTGTGATTAGACCCATTCGCCCAGTTAGATAAGTATACATTTTGCGTACTTCTGTGTAACTTTCATAATAAACATGGCAATTAGATATGTTAAAACTTAGCAGTCCTATTTAAGGATCTACAGCAAAGCGAAAAAGACGTCTGCAGGACTTCATTTGTTAAAACGCATACACCTATTTAACCCTTTCCCAAACGACAAATTTTGGACTGGTCCAAATTAAAAGAGTTTGCAGACGACAATTTTAAATTTGATGAAAATGGCAGAAAGGTCTCAAAAAGGGTAGAAAACACTGTGGGAAAAGGAGAAATTGCTCGTTACGAGTGTTTTCAAAAGACTTGTACTGCAGACACGTGAAAACCAGGACTTGTTTGGGAAAGGGTTAAGCATACTTTTTCGTGTAGGAAATGGATAACGCCCATCGTGCACTGAATCACAATTGATGAATTTCCAAACGACAAACTTAGACTCCCAAAATGAAAGCATCTACGAAAGGCATATTACAAATGGAAATATGTGAAAAAGAAACCCTTCTATTACAGGATAGAAAGTATTGTGGAAAAGAAGGAAATGATGTTTACCAATGCTTTCAAAATTTTTCCTGCTCAGGGTTGCTTCCAACACAGGATTGTTTAGCAGGGGAATTTATTTCACACGCGATACATTAATTTCAGCTGACAACTCACAATAATAGATAACTGAATTATTAAGAAATGAAGCTTTAACAAATTTTATCATTCCAAATTGCGTGCCGAGCCTCCCCCCCCTCCTCTGAAATTGGCCTTCTACAGCACACAAAAGTTTGTTTTGCAGGAGTTGAGTGTTAAATAAACCCTTTACCAAACATTCACGAGTTTCAGCGACCCATTAGAGAGGGGCTTTGAAAACATTGTGGGAAAAAGGAGAAAACGCTGGGAACCAGCATTTTCTCCTTTTTCCACTTGTCTCCTTTTTCGACAAGGTTATTTTTTAAATATCTTTTTTAAGACAGATTTCAACATTATGGCCCCAGTTTATTTGTCGTGTGCAAATGCTCTCAATTTGGACAAGTCTTAATGTTTGTCGTTTGGTAAAGAGTTGAAACCTGGGTCCGTATTCAACAACCATTCGTAAGAATATTCTTAGTTTTATTCTCCAAGATTGTCCAAATTTGAAAGTAACACAACTTCTGATTGGCTAAACCAAATGGTTTAGCCAATCAGAAGTCGTGTTACTTTCAAATCCAGAAAATGTTGGAGAATAAGACTGAGAATGTTCTTAAGAATGGTTGGTGAATACGGACCCTGGATTCTGCGAACAGTCAGATAAATCACACCATTTAATCCACATTTTACTTGTCGTCTGCAACTACTTTAAATATGAGTCTAAGATTTTGTTGTCTGGTAAAGAACGAAGGACCCTTTTTCGATGACAAGACTAAAATAAAATATTTCATTTCAAAATTACAATACCTCGCGTGATTTTATCGTGCACTTAGCAATACATGTAGTTAGAAATAACAACACACGTGAGAACACAACTTTAGATAATAGTACCTTTTAGATATTTAACCCATTACCATATAGACCCTGAAGAAGAAACCTTCTAAAAGAATTAGGGGAAAGGGAGACAATGCACCATTTGAGTCACATTTCAATTGTCGTCTGCAAATGCTTTCAATTTGGACAAGTCTAAAATTCTGTTGTGTAGTACTGGGTTAAAACAATTTTAGGTGATAGTGTGGACTGTACATAGGAAGATCAAACTGCCAAAAAGTACAGTCTACGATGTCAGATATTTTGAAAAAAAATCCTATTACAACAATCTTAATATATGCATGTTCATCAGTCCATATTCACAAACGCTTCTTAAGGACGTTCTCAGTCTTGTTCTCCAGAATTTTCTAAATTTGAAAGTTACACAACTTCTGATTGGCTAAACCATTTGGTTTAGCCAATCAGAAGTTGTGTTGATTTCAAGGCTAGAAAATTTTGAAGAATAAGACTAAGACTGTTCTTCAGAACGGTTGGTGAATACGGACCCAGTTCTTACTCGGTCTCACTGAAATTGCTGTAGAGTGAAACGTGTCATATTAAGCGTTTTGTTTTGTCAAGGACCAAGGGAAATGTGGTTGATGATACAACGGAAAAGCGTGACAGGAGGCCAGGGAACATTACGAATATTCGTGAGTTCATTGTCTGAAAGACGGTTGTGATGGGACCGTCACCTAAAATCACATAAAGAACCCCAGAAAAACTGATTCTAAACTTCTACTTAAAACTATCGTTGATTTGAATTGGAAAAGTATTGTATGCTGTCGGAAAAAAAAATAGAATCAATTCATTTGGAGGGGCAAGAGATAAGAAAGTTTATGGACATTTGTGGAAATTTGTGAGTTCATTGTCGGAGATTCCTATACATGTTCTAGAAAGGGTACCCACGGGAGTCCTGCGAGTTAGCACGAAAAACAGTTGTGAAATAAAGCAGATTTATTTGCTATGGAAGTGTATTGTTAATGGAAAAAAGTATTTACACGTATTCGTTTGACATCAAATATTTAAGAAAGACACGGGACATTTCGAAAACTCGTGAGTTTATTGTATGCAATTTTTCGGAAGAGATTGAGCAAGAGCGTCATCTGCAGTCCATAAAGTACGGTATCGTTGCGTTAGGAGCTGTGGATTACATTTAGATGACGGACTTTATGGCGGGATTTAAACATATGGTAAGTCATACTGGAATATTTTCTCTGGACCTTTTTAAGTCTAAACATGCCATTCACGCATATAGCTGCTTTTGTGAACGGTGTAGATCAAGATCGGACTGCACGAAATTGTTTAACAGTAACAATCTTGATGTTGCAACATCTAATTTACCGGCTTGAAGTTTTCTTTTAACTCTTTACGAACAAATCCAGAAATTTAACGACCCTGAGGAAGGAGGGTTTTGAAAACATTGTGTAACCAGTATTTTCTCCTTGTCCCACACTATATAGTATCCTGTCATGGACATGTCCAGTCATTTGAGCCAGAGTTGACCCTTAGGCTGCTTACGGCGACTTAAGGACCTTTTGCGGACAGTGTAGATCAAGATCAGACTGCAGAGAGCAAAAATGTCCATTAAGAAGATGTCCTCCTCCTAAAAAAACAACAACAACAACAATAACTTGGAAATAACAAAATTTGGGTCTATACTACCGGCTTAAGAATTATTTTAACTTAGCAGGTTAAGCGTTAATTTGTCGTCTAAATTTCAATTGGGATAAGTCTAGCATTTTTCAGTCTTGTGACCGGTTAAGTCTTTGGCTACGTCAAGGTTAAAGTGATGCCGGGTACTTCTGTGATCGATAGACTGATTGAGCGGGATTTTACGCTACTTCATTCATGGCGACAGTTCACATCTTTGTGTGTTCCACCAGTTCTAAGCATGGGCTTTGAAGTGTCTTTCCCATCCTGAACCCGGCTGTCAGAGTGAGGATCGAATCCGCGGCCTCCATATTCAGATTTCAGCGGCCCCATCAGTCTGTCCGTAAAGCGTCTGGTCGACCTACAATGCTGCAAGTTCCAGTTGCATGATGGGAAGGTTGCGCAGTGCATGATGGGAAGGCTGCGCAGTGCATGACGGGACGGTTGCGCAATGCTTGATGGGAAGATTGCACAATGATTCGTAAGGCTACTTGAGGGCTAATATCACGACTAAATGCTTGAGAAATTCAGTGTTTCTGTGATAATTTTAATGATGATCATTTTCATACGGCCGAAAGGACGTATCATGTCCTGGCTCTGGTCGTCCGCAAGTCCGTCCTTCATTCCGTCTCTCCATCCGTCCATCTGTCCGTCAGATAATAGGTAATTTCCTGTCCGCTCTTTATCTCCTGGACTCATTTTCCAATATCATCGCTTAAACTCTTGGTATATCTTTTTGATTACTTCAGACATGTATTAACAGTGAGGGGACGAAGTGCAGAGCTGAGGTTTTAGGCACCAGGCAACAAGGTCAAGGTCATAGCGGGCAAGGTCAAAGGTCACTTGCTCTTAACTCGTGTCCGCATCACGCCTCTTGAACCCATGAGGGCTTGTTTTATCGACGCAATTACGACGTCTGTTTGTTTGAAGTTCGTGAATGGATACACGGGTTAAACTATGAAATTGCCATGGGCGTATTCAGTGTTATTGCGTATGTAGTAGATCAAGGTCAGGCCTTACAGAAAGTGCAGTCTGATCTTAGATCTTCACAGACCTTCATTTAACTTTAAATCTATGTCAAAACAGTTTCTTTATTCGCATTAGCATTTTATTCTAGTAGGCATAAACGTACAATTCATTTGAGCCATTTTCTGCGAAAAAGGAGATTAATGTACCTGTAGAAAGTATTGACCTGTGCCAGCATGCGCAATCCCTGCAGGCTGACATGAATCGACACTTTTTGCTATTCTTAAAATTTTCTGCAAGTCCAGCCCAACCTCTAGGTTCAATTGGTTGTGTGACAAAATGGATTTTATGGATCCATAATTGTGTTGATTTATTGGTACAATACATCACGGAGATGCATTAAATCCCCTTTTCTCCCGTTTCCTTTTATTATTAGAAAGCGAAAAGGTTAATCAAATAATCAAACGTTTGAGATTAAGAAGTTCTCACTTTTGATATATATTACTATTTACCATTTTACCATCCCCCCCTCCCCCCCCCCCCCAAAAAAAAAAAAGAATCGTCAAAGCCGACAAAGCCGAGAGCATTTGCCGGCAATAAATATCACGGAAATGACCAGGTTTGTATTTGAACGGGTAGAGAATGTTGGGGTTGGGGGGGGGGGATAGAAAATGCTCAAATTTTTAAAAGCTTTCTTTCAAAGGGTCGTGTAAATTCATGACTGTCTGGTAACGGATTTTAGGACAAATGCTTTGGTGTTTTACGTTTATCCTTTGTCTGAAATACATTCATAACGCCGAGCTTGGCCGAACCGAGCCAAAAACGGTTGCTAAGTCGGTAAAGTCGGTAAAATGCAGGGCTTTAACACTTAAGCTGCTGAATAAATGAAACGCAAATTTCTACTCAATACAAAAAAGGCTGAATATCGCGGTTTCAAACTTGATTTCACCGGAAAGAAAATACCGTATCGGACAGTGTAGATCAAAGATCAGACTGCACGTTCTGTGCAGTCTGATCTTGATCTACACTGTCCGCAAAAGGTCAGTGGGTCGCGATTAGCAGCTTCAGGGTTAAATCAGGGTGTGTGTTTGTTGCTGGATCGAATCCCCAGCTCGGTCACTGTTTTTACGAGAACAGATGATAGTCACTTGGACGGAATTAATTTCTCCCACACCGCTGACTTTTGCTTCGACATTAGTCATGCGAGAAAGCAGCCAGTGGCATGGGAAAAATATTGTGCGAAGTACTGGTAAGAAAAGCTCCAACTTCTGGATTGTAACTGAAATAATGTTGAAAACGGCTTTTATCCTTTTCCTGCTAAATAAGTGAAATGAAACTTTTAAGCCGACAGTAAAACCCAAATTCTGTAATTCAATTTTGTTTTGAAAGATATCTCCTGAACGGACAGTGTAGATCCAAGATCAGACCGCACGTTCTGTGCAGTATGATCTTTACAATGTCGGCAACAAAAAGGTCCATGAGTCGCGCTCAGCAGCCTAGGGTTTAAACACTATATGGCCCGCAGCATGCGAAATGAGAACTTCTGGCAATTGCGTAAAGTGTCGTCTCGGATTAGCCTGTGCAGTCCGCGCAGGCTAATCCGAGACGGCACTGTACGACTACATAAGATTTTGTCATACAGTAGACTCTCGGGAAACAGAAAATCACACAAGAACGGAAAGTGTCGTCTCGGATAAGTCAATACGGACAGCACAGGCTGATCTTGGACGACACACTTACGCATATGTCCGAAGGCCCCTTTTCATGTGTTGCACGCCATATAATTAACCCTTTACCACACTACAAAATTTTAGCCTTGTTCAAATTGAAAGCATTTGCAGACGACAATTTCAATGTGGCTCAAATGGTGCAAGTTTTCTTTGATAGGGTAGAAAACATTGTGGGAAAAGGAGAAAATGCTGGTTACCAGCATTTTTTCCCTTTTCCACAGTGTTTTCAAAAGGTTTCTTTCCCAGGGTCGTTAAAAGTCGGCATTGTACGGTAAAGGGTTAAATCAGTGAGAGGATAAGCAAAGCTAGGTTTCCGGTGCCTCTCCTCATAGTCCTGCCAAGCCCCGTAGCTCAGTCGGTAGCGTGCAGGACTTGAGAACAGGAGGTTGCGGGTTCGATCCCCGGCTTGGCCAATTTCTTTCCGAGGATTGATGATAGTCATCGCGACAGGATTCATTCCTCTCTCACCGCTGACCATTGTTTCGACGATGGTTATGTCGGAAAGCAGCCAGTGGCTTGGAAAGAGTATTGTGCGGAGTACTGGTAAAAGAAACTCCAGGAAAGCATGGATAGGTGCACTGGCCGCCGTGATATAACTGAAATAACGTTGAAAACTCGATACAATCAATCTCTTCATAGTCCTACACCAATGTATACAGCCATATAAACAACATTTACATCTTTTGCGCCATGTGTGGATTAATGCTCTGCCAAGCAATCCCAAGTCTTAAAGACCCCGAGAAAGGAACCTTTTGAAAACATTGTGGAAAAACGAGAAAATGCTGATAAGCAGCATTTTCTCCTTTTTCCCACAACTGTTTTCTATCCTTTTTAACACAAAATTTCAGTATGCAACAAACATAAATATATTTGGAAAAGTATTATATTTTTGTCGTTTTGTAAAGGGCTAAGATTAGACTACACTGAACATGCAGTCTGATCTTCGATCTCCATCGTCCGTTACTTAATTCTAAACTATGACAAAGTATATTTCATTGCCAGCGGAATTGATATCTTTAGCTCCATCGCCATCTGGACCGCTTTTGATGGCTGAAAACACAATCCTCTGAAATCAGATATTTCTCTGATAGGCTTGACTAAACAAGCGAGAGGTATAGATCCAAGATCAGACTGTTCGTTCTTTGTACTCTGATCTTGATGTATGGCGTCCACAAAGCCCCCTGTTTCCGCCTGTCGTGCTGAAAGGGTTTAACCTTTAAGCTGCTAAGCGCGACTCACTGACATTTCGCGGACAGCGTAGATCAAGATCAGACGGCACAGAATGTGTAGTCTGATCTTGAATCCACACTGTCCTATGAGGAGATTTTTTTGTCCCCAAAAAGTTTTGAAATAACAATGTTTCGCTTCTACTATCGGCTTGAAACTGTTATATAAAATATTTTGCAGGATAAGGGTTAACCTTGGGTAAAAAAAATCCGAGTTTATCATTTGGCGCCACAAGACTTTTGGGAAAATAATTATGTACAATACTGCAGGAGTAATTAACGCATTACAACCCGAAACCAACTTGTAGCTTATATCAGACAACCCCTTGTTTTCACGAGCCAGAAGAAGGTTTGAAAACACCGCAGGAAATGGAGAAAACGTTGGTGGTCAACCATTTCTAAGCAGGGATCTTATGTGTATATATGGCGTGCAACACACGGATAGGGGCCTTCGGACATATGCGTAAAAGTATGTCGTCCCGGATCAGCCTGTGCAGTCTGTGACTTATCCGAGACGACACTTCCCGTTTTTGTGCGACTTTCTATTTCACGAAAGTCTACTGTATGAAAAAAACTTAGGTAGTCGTAAAGTGCTGTTCCGGATTAGCCTGCGCGGACTGCGCAGGCTAATCCGGTACAACACTTTACGCAATTGTCCGTGGGCCCCTTTTCGTGTGTTGCACGCCAATTATGATCCCCATTCTAAGGGAGCCCTGCTAGAACCACCTTTGTAACAAAACGGCTTTTCCTGTACCGCAGTCGATAGCGTTCAGGACTTGAGACGTGGTTTGATTCCAAGCTCGGCCAACTTCTTTCCGAGAATTGGAGATGGTCATAGCGACAGGATTCATTCCTCTCTAACCGGTGATCATTGTATCAAGGATGGTCATTTAACCCTTTCCCAAACGACAAATTTTGGACTGGTCCAAATTGAAAGAGTTTGCAGATGACCATTTTAGATTTGATGAAAATGGCAGAAAGGTCTCAAAAAGGGTAGAAAACACTGTGGGAAAAGGAGAAATTGCTCGTTACGAGCAATTTCTCCTTTTCCCATAGTATTTTCAAAAGACTTGTACTGCAGACACGTGAAAACCAGGACTTGTTTGGGAAAGGGTTAAGAAATCGGCCAGTGGCTTGAGAAGAATATCGTGCTGTAAGTAAGGGTACAAGAGAATCCAGGAAAGTATGGATAGGTGCACTGGCTGCTGAGATATAACTGAAATGATATTGAAAAAGGCGTTAAACATCATACAGACCAAAACAAACTGTTTCGAAGGCAAAGTCCATCATTTGAGCCACAATGAAATTATCGACTGCGAATGCTTCCAAATTCGACGTGGCTAGAAATTTGTCGTTTTATAAAAAGTGAAATATGATTAACCCTTAAAGTGCCGAATAAACCCTATGGTCATTTTCATTCTAGAATAAAACCAATATAATTGGAAATTCATGGCTACCTTTTGCCTGTATTGTTTTTACATAGCGGACAGTGTAGATCAAAGATCAGGCTGCACGTTTTGTGCAGCCTGATCTTGATCTATACTGGCCGCAAAGGCAACTATATTAGTGAAAGGCGCTTTAAGGGTTAAGCAAATTTGAGTAAGGTTTAGTGCATAAATCTACGAGTGAAAACATTGCTGCAAAAGGAGAAGCTGTTTGTAACAAGCAATCTCCTTTTAACCCTTTACCACACATTCCCGAGTTTGAACGACCCTGATAAAGAAGCCTTTTAAAAACATTGCAGGAAAAGGAGAAAATGCTGGCATCCAGCATTTTCTCTTTTTCCCACAATGTTTCCTGCCTTTTCAGAGAAAAATTTCCATAATTTCAGCCACATTTGAAAATGCTGGCATCCAGCATTTTCTCCTTTTCCCACAATGTTTTCTACCCTTTCAGAGAAAAATTTCCATAATGTCAGCCACATTTGAAAATGCTGGCATCCAGCATTTTCTCCTTTTCCCACAATGTTTTCTACCCTTTCAGAGAAAAATTTGCATGATTTCAGCCACATTTAAAATGTCGTCTGCAAATGCTTTTAGTTAGGGCAAGTCTGCAGTTTTGTTGTTTGGCAAAGAGTTAACAGTGTTTTCAAATGGTCTGCTGCAATCTGGTCTGCTCTGCAATATGAAACAGAAAGGATTGCACAAAGGAAAGAATAAATACATTCATACACTTCTCAACAAACATCAAGTGCCCTATGCAAATCGAAGCCATCAGTTAGTAATTTGACGATGAACTGTCAAAACTTAATTAATGTTAATTCATCTACTATGCGTTGAGAAACACGGATTAGTTTTGTATGCAACATCTGCATTGTGCTTCTCTTTCTCGTATTTCCTTCCCTGTTTTCTTTTAACCCTTAAGCTGCTAATCGCAACCCACTGACCTTTTACGGACATTGTAGATCAAGATCAGACTGCACAGAACGTGCAGTCTGATCTTTGATCTACACTGCCCGACATAACATCAAATAACATGCTAGTTAAAAGACGTTAAAGTCTTTTAAAAAGTTATGAAGAAATTCCACGAACTTTTTGTTCAGTCCCCGTATGTGCAACTAACGAGGTACCTTGTACAAATAATTATAAAATATGTTCTGTTCTATAACCTGACTAAGTCCTTTGTAACTCATTGATTATGATTCCGTTTTCTCCACATTTCTTTGTAAAGGCCATTCGACATTCATTTCAGAAAAATAGATAGCAAAACTCCCTCTTTGTCCGAGTTACCAGCATTTCCTCCTTTTCCTACAGTGTTTTCAGAATCCCTGTTCCTGAGAGTCATAAAAAATACAGGACTGCTTGGTAAAGGGTTAACCCTTTACCACACAATCGCGACTTTTAACGACCCTGGGGAAGAAGTCTTTTGAAAACATTGTGGGAAAAGGAGAAAATGCTGGTAACCAGCATTTTCTCCTTTTCCTACAATGTTTTCTGCTTTTCCAAAAAACAAATTTCAGTTTTTTAGTCACGTTTATTTTGTCGTCTGCAAATGCTTTCAATTTGGAAAAGTCCAAAATGTTGTCGTTTGGTAAAGAGTTAAATAAGACATCCTTTTGACGTGCACAATAACTGCATGTAGTGTCGGGACAGAATTATCGGCAGGGTTTAATCTTTTCACATTGATCCAAGGACCACGCATGTAACAAGAGGACTTCTGAAGAAACTCGGTCTCTGTCAAGATTAGTAAGTGAGTTTTATCTTAAATATCAGAGAGCTCAATCGGCTTTTACCGTAATTTACTTCTATAAAATTTCAGTGAATATTTCCTAGATCTTTGGTCATAGAAAAAGTCCAAAGGCAATTCTAGATTCATCAATGCTGAAAGCATTTTTAATCGACAAAATTAAGAGTGATTCAAACCTTGCGATTTGTGTTAGAGCCGTGCTCTGGCTCAAGGGGCTTAATGCATCACCATGGTGCATTATACTAACAAATGATCGTATAATTATGGGTCCACAAAATCCATTTTGTCCCACAATTGGCCGAATTCTAAGGTAGAATGGTCCTTGGACATGCCGACACTATACCAAAAGCAAAAAAGTTTCGATACAGGTCAGCGTGCGCGGACTGCGCAGGCTGATGTGAATCGATACTTCTTGCAGATGCATTAAACCTACTTTTCACAGAACATGATTCATTGATATGGGTAGGGGTCATTGAAGAAAAGGGAGAAAATTCTGGTTACCAGCGTATCCTTATCTTATAACGTTTTCAAAGCACTCAGACTCTCCCAAACAACAGTTTGATAAAATGCAAAATATTTGTTAAGATCTTTTTCCGCCGCTGCAGAATCGATTTCAGGAAAGTCCTATGGTGCTTCCTGACGTGATAGATCTAATTCAGTTCTTAAAATACAGAGAATGGCAAAAAAATGCACCATTTGCGGACAATAAAGTTCAAGATCGAACTGTGCAGAATGTGCAGTCTGATCTAGGAGATACACTGTCCGATATTTTGTAATAAATATATTTTTTTCGAAAACGATTTTGAAATCGCGACCTTCAGCTTACAATGTAGATTTTATATATCATTCAGTGGTTTAACCCTTCCAAATAACCCCGTATTTAAGCGACCTGATGAAACAAAGCTAAAGAAAACAAAGGACGAAAATGCTAGTTACCTTTTTTTTCTCCTACTCTCACAATGTTTTCTATCCCTTCATTTGAGCGGTACTTGATTTGTCATCTGCAAACCTGTGTTTTCAAATTAGTCGACTTTAAAATTGTATTGTTTGGTAAAGGCTTTAAGAAAAGCATTGCTCTCTTTGCACTAGCCTAGCGCGCTCTAACTCACCACCTACACGAAACAGTTTTTCCGTCCTAAAGCGGACCAATTTTGAAAACATTGTGACACAGGCAGAGAAAGTGCACATGTCAAGTATTCTCTCTGCCACAGTTTCCATATGTCTTCATAAATTATTTAGATTATCTATATTTTACAATGAATTCTAATTCTATTTTCAAACTCATCTTTTGAAAATTATTTTAACTCTATACCACACAATAGACGACAAATACAATGGGGCACAAAAGACAGTATCTGTCTTTAAGATGGTTGAAAACTTTGTGGGAAAAGAAGAAAATGCTGGTTACCAGCATTTTCTTCTTTTCCCACAATGTTTTCAAAAGCCTTCTTCTTCTTCGTTAAAACTCGGGATTGTGTGGTATAGAGTTAAGAAAAGAATAAGTGACAGGGAGGGCTTGCAGTTTTTGAAATAGTACGAAGCAGTTTAACTCTTACCCAGAAGACAAAAATGTAAGTGTCTTCCGAATTGAAATCTTTTCCAGACGACCTATTAAATGTTGCTCAAGCGATGAAATTTATCTATGAAAACATAGATAGAAAACATCGTGGGAAAATGAGGATATGCTGCTTACCAATGTTTTTTTTCCTTTCCCCATAACATTTCGTTAGCCTTTTTTCCCCAGGGTTGTTAAATAGAGAATTGTTTGATAAAGGGTTTTATTGGTTTTTAATCGTCATGACGTGCAATTATTGTTCTCTTTGTAATTGTCGGAAAGTCACTATTCCTAGATTGCGTAATTACACTAACCGTTTTTCAAATCAATAACTTTCTGTCTGCCCGCCAACACAAAGTGATGTCTTAAATTTTTCAACATCATCAGCGACTTGAGTAGTATTTTAGATAGTCTGGTAGCCCGCCGATAACGTAGTGGTAGGGGCAGGTAATCCAAACTATATTTTAGACAGCATTGACCAACCCTTAACCTGCTAAGCTCGACTCACTGACCTTTTTGTGGAAAGTGTAGATTAAGATCAGACTGTGCAGTCTGATCTTAGATCTACACTATTCGATAAGCAGATATTTTTATCCAAAAGATCAGTTTGAAATAACATTATTCGCGTTTTTACTATCGGTTTGAAGCTTTTATTTAACTTATTTTGCAGGATAAGGTTTATCAGAATGGACAAAGCGTGCGATTTGCACTTGGGTCTACACCGCTCGCTACTTGATTCCAAATCTATGCAAAGTAAATAAGGATACGCTGTATGGATTTACGTTGAACCCTTATCCTGCAAAACAAGTTAAATTAAATTTTTTCAAGCCGATTGTAAAAATCCGAATAATGCCATTCTAACCTTATATTTTGGAGAAAAATGTCTCATCGGACAGTGTAGATCTAAGATCAGACTGCATGTTCTGTGCAGTCTGATCTTGATCTACACTGTCCGCAAAAGGTCAGTGGGTCGCGCTAAGCAGCATAAGGGTTAATGCATGTCATGAAATATCACCAGGAATTTCTCAATTTGCTATGGCTATTTTTATACTGGTGTGCTCAGGATCAGAAGTCCTCTGATTGACGCAGTTTAACCTATTGAAATTAGATTGAAACATATTGAAACATATTGACATTGTAAATGGAGCTCATATGACAGTATTTTTCTTTGAAAGTGTCGAAAACAATTTCAGAAAAGGAGAAACTGCTGGTTACCAGCAATTTCTCCTTTTCCCTTTCTTACTCACGGAGCCAAGCCCCGTAGCTCAGTCGGTAGCGTACAGGACTTGAGAACCGGAGGTCGCTGGTTCGATCCCCAGCTTGGCCAATTTCTTTCCGAGGATTGATGATAGTCATTGCGACAGGATTCATTCTTCTCTCACCGCTGACCATTGTTTCGACAATGGTTATGTGGGAAAGCAGCCAGTGGCTTGGAAAGAATATTGTGCGGAGTACTGGTAAAAGGCACTCCAGGAAAGCGTGGATAGGTGCACTGGCCGCCGCGATATAACTGAAATAATGTTGAAAACGGCGTTAAATATCATACAATCAATCAATTCTTAACTCACGGTCATAAAATGACGGGATCGTTTGGTCAAGGATTAACTCGGTGTAGCTGATGTCCCAGTTTAACTTTTTATTAAACAATCCCGACTTTTAACGACCAGAAGGAAGGAGGCTTTTGAAAACACAGTGGGAAAAGGAGAAAATCAGCGCGGCTGGTAACCAGCATTTTCTCCTTTTCCCACAATGTTTTCTAACTTATCAAGGAAGCTTTTCGTCTTTTGGACAACCTTTAATTTGTCGTCTGCAAATGCTTTCAATTTGGACCAGTCTAAAATTGTGTCGTTTGGTAAAGAGTTAACGTAATATAAATTTATACCGGCATTAGTCGACAACATTTAACTCTTTCACCAAACAACAAAATTTCAGACTAGACGAAATTCAGAGCATCTGCAGACTATAAAATCAAAATTGGTACAAATTTGTCGAAGATCTCTGATGGGGTAGAAAACACTGTGGGAAAAGAAGAAAATGCTGGTTACCAGCATTTTCTTCTATTCCCACAATGTTTTCAAAGGAATTTTTTCTTCGGATTTTTTAAAACTCGTGATTGTGCAAACCATTTTGTCGAACAACCGACTGAATCTTGAGGTAGAAAGGTCCTTGGACATGCGGACAATATAATAGCAAAATGTGTCGACCCAGATCAGCCTGTGCGGACTGGGCAGGGTGACCCGGATCGATTCTTTTTTTTTTTTGCAAAGGCACTAAACCCCTCTCTCACCCTTGATCATTGTTTCGACGATAGTTATGTGATAAAGCAGCCAGTGGCTTTGGAAGCATATTGTACGAAGCACTGGTAACAGGAGCTCCAGGAAAGCATGGCATAGACGTAATAAACACCGCGATATAACTGAAATAATGTTGAAATCGGCGTTAAATAGCATGCAATCAGTCAAAACCTTTCATATCAGAGTCTGTCTGGCTCAGTGGTAAAATCAGTTTGGCAAACTGAAAATAACACGTTGTGTAAATGTGTCTGTGGGCAATGCACTGCCATAGTCTAGCATATGTAAAAGCCAGGGAAGACGTTACAAGTGAGCTGCCGCAGTAATATGATATAAATACCGATGAAAGCTGCGTTAACCCTTAACCCTTTCCCAGACAAGCCCTGGTTTTCACGTGTCTGCAGTACAAGTCTTTTGAAAACACTGTGGGAAAAGGAGAAATTGCTCGTAATGAGCAATTTCTCCTTTTCCCACAGTGTTTTCTACCCTTTTTGAGACCTTTCTGCCATTTTCATCCAATTCAAAGTTGTCGTCTGCAAACTCTTTCAATTTGGACCAGTCCAAAATTTGTCGCTTGGGTAAGGGTTAAGCTACTAAATAAGGGAAATGAAACTTTCAAGTTGATAGTACATGTTGCCGAATGTTGCTATTTCAAAGTTATCTTTTGGGGAAAAATTCTCCTTATCAGACAGTGTAGATCTAAGATCAGACTTTTGCAGACAGTGCAGTCTGATCTTGACTACACTGTCTGCAAAATGTTAATGAGTCGCGCTTAGCAGCCTAAGGGTTAAACTTTTTAGACAGAAATAGAATTTTACATAGCATAGCAATGAGAGCTAAAAAATGACCTATAAATTTACACGTGCAAATTACAGGTTACAGACTATTATGTAGCGGAAGTCAAATGTCATTGCACTATAATTATCTGTTAATGAGTGTCTGAGAGGCTTGATATCTTCCTCGGCAAATACTTAACTCAATGTTCCTGGCTCCTGGGAAAAATCTTAATGTCTTGGTGCAGAGATATTAATAAATAACAACAGATAAAATGTATTTACAGTATATAAACTTACGTTTACAAAGGTATATACAGTTTCCGATATAACCATGTTCATTATCCATATTTACGGGGATGTTTTCAAGGTCGCCTACTGTATATTTAAAATGGTGGACAGAGAGGCATACCTTAGGCTGCTAAGCGCGACCCAAGGACCTTTTGCGCATAGTGTAGATCAAGATCAGGCTACACAGAACGTGCAGTCTGATCTTGGATCAACTTTGTCCGAGAGGAGATATTTTTCCCAAAAAGATAACTTTCAAAGTGCAAAGTTTAGGTTTCTTACTAATTGCTGGAAAGTTTAATTTAACATATATAGCAGGTTAAGGGTAAATGGGTGAAAGGGTATGGTATAACGTAACTTGATAGAAAATCGTCCTCGTCTTCTATTACGATAATGATCACAAATAGACATAAACGCCTTGAAGGATGTCCTCGTGAAATGAGGTGCTAACCTTTTTTTCCTGCGTATTGAACATAATCGACGGAACCATCTATTTATAAACATTTAAACTTTAACCCTTTCCCAAACGACAAATTTTAGACCCTTCCAAACTGAAAGAGTTTGCTGACAACAATTCTAAATTTGATGAAAATGGCGGGAAGTTCTCTAAAAGGGTAGAAAACACTGTGGGAAAAGGAGAAATTGCTCGTTATGAGCAATTTCTCCTTTTCCCACAGTGTTTTCAAAAGACTTGTACAGCAGACACGTGAAAATCAGGGCTTGTTTGGGAAAGGGTTAAGCAGCCTAAATAAATGAAACGAAAATTTTTACTGAATAGTAAAAACTCAAACGTTGCGTTTTCAAAGTTGATTTCACCGGAAAGAAAATACCGTTTCAGACAGTGTAGATCAAAGATCAGACTGCACGTTTCGTGCAGTATGATGTTGATCTGCACTGTCCGCAAAAGGTCAGTGAGTCGCGCTTAGCAGCTGAAGGGTTAGCTGGATGTCAAAGAAAAAGTAAATCTGGATCAAACTGTTTGCTGATCTTGCTGATATTAGAGGTTTCAATTAACTCATTACCACACAATCCCGACTTTTAACGACCCTGAGAAAGAAGCCTTTTGAAAACATTATTGGAAAAGGAGAAAATGCTGGTGACCAGCATTTTCTCCTTTTCCCACAATGTTTTCTGCCCTTCCCATAACAAACTTCCATTTTTCGGTAACATTTATTTTGTCGTCTGCAAATGCTTTCAATTTAGACCAGTCTAAAATTTTATCATTTGGTACAGGGTTAACTGGATATGTGTAATTTCTTTATCAGACGCCATATTTTAGACTTGTCCAAATTGAAAGCATTTGCAGACGACAAATTATATCTGACTCAAATAATACAATTATGCTTTTGAAAGAGTAAAATGCATCATGGAATATAGGGAAATTTTGTCAATTTTTTTCACAAGGTTTTCACGAATCTTCATCTTCAGGGTCGTTAACCCTTTGACTGCTAAACGCGACTCAAGGACCTTTTCCGTACAGTGTAGATCAAGATCAGACTGCAATTTATAGGGGGAAGTACTTGTGTCTGTTACCAGACACGTATTTCGAAGCATGGTCTATAGCCAGAAAGGTATCTCTTTAGCGACATTTTCTGTGTGTAGATCTGTTTGCAGAGGAACACCAAAACGTTTGTAGCTCATGATGGTCGTTTCTCTACCTTTCTGTTGAGGCCATCGGCTCTCAATCACAGAAATAAACATCAAAGCTAAAGCTTTGTCAAGGAAAGACCAGCATGGGGTCAAAACAGCGAAGCTCACTATTTTTTATTAAAAAAGTTACCGGTGTTTAACCAGCATTTTCTTATTTTCCCACAATGTTTTCCATCCTATCAAGGACAAATCTCACTATCTAAATAAAAATTAATTTGTCGTCTGCAAGTCCTTTCAACTTGGACCATTCTAAAATTTTGTCTGTTGGTAAAAAGTTAAAGGTAAAGGGTTAAACGCTGAAGTAACTGATGGCAAACCTTATCTATAGGATCTGTACTAAGATCATAAGTAAATAGAGTAATGACTTTTTCACTTCGTTATTAACACGGCATATTAACCGACTGGAGAGCAAATAATTCGAATGAAAGGATGTTAAATTGACCGCAAGGATTGGCACTCAAGCGATTTAAGACAGGCAAGGACTCTGACTTAAAGGTAATTAAATAAGTCGGGTTAGGAAACATGCTAAGTATACTTCACTTGTCTGCCCGGTGGCAAAGCTCAGGAAAAATCATAGTAAATGGAAAAAATGTTCATAAAGATGAATTTATTTTATTAAGCCTAAGCTAAGCGGGACCCACTGTCCTTTTGCGGACAGTGTGGACAAGATCAGGCTCCCGATCAAGATCAGACAGCACAGAACGTGCAGTCTGATCTTGAATCTACAATGTCCAATATGGAGACATTTTTCTCCAAAAAGTAAGTTTGAAATAGCATTATTCGAGTTTTTTACTATCGGCTTGAAAATTTCATTTAGCTTATTCAGCAGGATTAGAGTTAGTAATCACAGGGACATATCTTTTTAACGTTAAGGTAAAGAGGGGTGAGAGACAAAGAGAGACAAATTTCTAGGACTCCTCTGCAACTCAGCATCTCGGAAAATTTCTAGCGAAACTGTAGATCAGTTTTTTTTTTTACATAGATTTTCTTTTCAGATTTTATTCGAGCTAAATATTTAATCCTTTACCAAACAATCCCGAGCATCTACAACTCCGGAGAAGAACGCATTTGAAAACATTGTGGGAAAAAGGAGAAAATGCTGGTAACCAGCATTTTCTCCCTTTTTCCACAATGTTTTCTTCCCGTCCTAAGACATGTGGAACATTCCAGCCACATGTACTTTGTCATCTGCAAATGTTTAATATCACAAAGTTTCCCTATACAGTATATAGAATTTCACAAATATGGCGTCTACAGTATATCATGGAATCAAATGGCAGAATTTCTGATGCATTTATTTGGTTCCCTAACAGTCAATATTTCAAATTATACTACAGTATGAACAATGCAATAAAGCCTACAGAGACACTATTATCTGCAATAATGCATGTAATTTCGCTACATTGTCATGTTGATTATATTTAATCTAGTCACAGTGTTTTTTCCATTCGAGCAGCGCTCCAGGAAAAGGGGGCGTAATGCATCTCCGTGGTGCATTATACCAAGCACCCGACCAAATCTTAACCCTTTCCCAAACAAGCCCTGGTTTTCACATGTCTGCAGTACAAGTCTTTTGAAAACACTGTGGGAAAAGGAGAAATTGCTCGTGACGAGCAATTTCTCCTTTTCCCACAGCGTTTTCTACCCTTTTGGAGAACTTTCTGTCATTTTCATCAAATTTAAAATTGTCGTCTGCAAACTCTTTGAATTTGGACTAGTCTAAAATTTGTCGTTTGGTAAAGGGTTAAGGTAGAGACTGATCCTTTGAGAGAGAGAGAAAAAACTTGACCAACAGCAAAACGTTTCGGACCATGTCAGCTTGCGTGGACTTCACTGGCTGACAGAAGTCGATGTTTTTTGGAGATGCATTGAACGTCAGCGCATGGCTAACTTATGTGAGCGACGCTCTGGTAAAAGGAGGTTTAATGCACGTCCGTGATGCGTTAAACCAAGCAAGTCATCATATAATTATGGATCCATAAAAATCCATTTTGTCTAACACCTGATTGAATCATGGGGAAGAATGGTCCTTTGGCTTACAGAAAATCGACCAGTAGCAAGAAGTTTTGGCCCAGGTCAGCCTGCACGGACTGCGCAGGCTGACCTGGGTCAATACTTTTGCAGATGCATTAAACCTCCTTTTCACAGAGCATGGCTCATTTCTATTTTGTGTCTCAGTAACACATTGCCTTCTTGTTTGATTTTGACTATCTGGCTTTACCAGTTTATTTTAATCCTTTTTTTAAATCGCACGGTAAAATGCTCGGCATTATGGATGCTGGATGGTACTTAACATTTTTGCTGTTTGATCTGAATCAATGTTGTTCACGCGAACACCTCAACATTATCGTAATATTCAAGTGAATCTTAAAGCTTTACGAGAGTCCAGCATAGCTCTGTGACAAGTTGTGGATTTGTAACCTGGGAGTCCCGGGTTTAACCTTCACTTGAAGCAACAGTTTTTGTTTTTGTTTTTGTTTTGTTTGTGTGTGTGAGGTGAGTGTCATTGGGCAAGGCACTTCAGAACTCTAGCCTTGTACTTGTGAAACAATCAATGGATCGATAGATAGATCGATCGATCATCCGACCGACCGACCGACCGACCGATCAACCGGCCGACCACCCGGTCAGTCAGTCAGTAATTTAGTCAGTAATTCAGCTAGTAAATCAGCGAGCAATTCAGCCAGCCAAGAATTCAGCGAGTCAGCCAGCCATCCAGCCAGCCAGCCAGCTTTATTGATTCTCGCGCAGTTTGATGGGCCAGATATCATTTTGTAATAATTACTTTTGCCTAATATGATGGGATCCAAAGTCAATGAATTAATGTCATCTATGATTTATTTCTGAAATTTTGAACTTGCTTACCTCTTTACCAAGCGATCCCTCGTATTAAAGAAATAAGATTATAGAAAACTTTGTGGAAAAAGGAGAAAATGCTGGTAAGCAGCAATTTCTCCTTTTTTTCAACGATGTATTCTACTCTTTCAAAGACAGATTACATTACTTGAGTCACATTTCGTTTTTCGTCTGCAAATTCTTTCAGTTTGTACAAGCCCAAAATTTTGTCGTATGACAAAGAGTTACAGTGTTTGCAGAGAACTTGCAGGGCTTTTTAGTGAGATCTACTTGTTCTGTCTAGGTCAAACAATAGCCGATCATTGTTGCCATGAATAAAAATTGAAATGAGCCGCGCACTGTGAAAAGGGGACTTAATGCATCTGCGAAAAGTACCGACCCAGGTCAGCCTGCGCAGTCCGCGCAGGCTGACCTGGGCCGAAACTTTTCGCTATTAATGAATTTTCTGTATGTACAAGGACCATTCTACCCAATGATTAAGTCGGCTGGTAAAAAAATTGGCTATTATGAATCCATAATTATGAGATAGCTTGATTGGTATTATGCATCACGGAGATGCATTAAACCCCTTTTTGCCAGAGCATGGCTCAAATACTTTTGCCAATTAAAAACAAAATCAAGTCGTTAACTAATAGATCCCGAGGCACAAGTTTATTTCATTTAGCGGATGATACAGTTAATCACTCGTCACAACTTGGCCGATTCCGTACCTACATCTAACCTCGTCCGTATAAGGTAGGCTTCCATATTGAACTACCAATCACATGATCTTAAACATGGCGCGTCCCTGTAAATCGCTTAGGAACGACATGAACAACCACGGTGACGTTATTCACATCTATCGATCTGTCTATGAAAGCTCCCAACGGAATTGATAAACCACGCTAAAAATTGAAAGTAGAAACTGTTTGATGACGAAAAATATTCTTAGAAAGATATCGATAGAAAATTTTGACTCATGTTTTCTTTTTTAAGAGGAGTCTTAAAATTTCAATAACGGTAAATTGGTGTGCTTCCGGCGATGAAATGTACCGTGTAGGTGCATATCAAGCTACGTGATACAGCCGAGGGATTTGATCACCGGATGATTCGAGGTATGCCGAATGGCAGTCTGCAAAACATTTTACAATGAGCCAATTTGTTTCTGTTGTGCCCGTAATTCAGTACCATCTGAAACAGGAGCATGACGAACTTGCTAACATCTTTTGCATCGTATTGGGGCACACGTATTCTATAATTAATTAGCGGTCTGGCAAAGGGGGGTATAATGCATCTCCGTGTTGTATGATACCAAGCAAGTCATCACATAATTTTACGTGTAGATTCACAGAATCCATTTTTTCCGACAACTGATTCAATCATGAGGTAGAATGTTCCTTTGAAAAGCATAAATTTTACAGATAGCAAAAAGTATCGACCAATGTCAGCCTGCGCGGAGTGCGCAGGCTGACATTCGTCGATACTTTTTGCAAATGCATTAAACCCGCTTTTCAAAGAGCATGGCCCATATACTATCAGTTTTGCTCATATTGAACCTAGTCCATCTTATGCATTACATGTACTAAGACAAGCAATGGATGAAGTCGACGAAAAACATTCAAGCAAAGATGCCTCACAACTAGGTAGACATTTGTTTTTGTACCTTGCACTTTAATGGGGTCCTGCGTGGCTCAGTGGTAAAGCGTAGGACTCCTGACCTGGGGATCCTGGGTTCGAGCCTCACTGGATCCACTTTGGGTTTTTCGTGGGAGTGTCCTTGGGCAAAACACATCAGAGCCCAAGCCTAGTACTGGTGAATCCCAGGAAATACATGAATATGGGAGCTGTCGCTGTCATATGACTGAAATTATGTTGAAAGCGGCGTACAACACCAATAAGTCAATCAATCAGTATTTGCACCATATGTTTAATTTGAAAAAAAGTTCCGTTGTTGTTATGAATACTAAAAGGCATATTACCGTATTAATCAAACGTCTTTGTTGAAGTTGTCACGTTATGCTTAAGTAAATGCTTGATAGAGTATGGTTTTAAATTTGAGCCATGCTCTGTGAAAAGGGGGTTTAACACATCGGAAAAAAAAAAAAAAAAATATATTGACAGGTCAGTCTGTGCAGTCCGCGCAGGCTGACCTGGATCAAAACCTTTTGCTACTGGTCAATTTTCTGCATGTCAAAGGACCATTCTACCGCATAATTAAGTCCGTTTTTAAACTAAATGGACTTAATGGATCCATAATTATATGATGACTTGCTTGGTATAATGCATCACAGAGACACAGTGGTTTTATATAGAACGCTGTACATTTCCATCTGCCAGTCTAGTGCTGGTGAATTTCAGAAAACAGTACAAATGAGATACTGATCGCCTATATAATTGAAATATTGGAACAAAGCTAAATAGAAATAAAAGCCATCAACTGCAAATGTGACCCATGCCTCATCATGAGGAAAGAGGATAAAAGCCGTGCTAAATTGGTAGCAATATAATCATCACTTAAATAATTCTAAAAGCTTTGTAAATATTTTAAATATTTTAAGTAAACTTGTAACAACAACCCCGAAAGTTTTCCATCATTGTTATATTTGCTTTTAAAACCTCTAACTCTTTACCAGACAATACCGCCTTTTAACGACCCTGGGAAAGGAGACTTCTGAAAACATTGTGGGAAAAGGAGAAAATGCTGGTAACCAGCATTTCCCCTTTTCCCACACTGTTTTCTATCCTGTCAAAGAAAAATTCCACCATTTGAGCCACATTGAAATTATAGTCTGCAAATTTGCACAAGGCTAGAAATTTGTCGTCTGGTAAAGGGTTAGCTCCGTACCGGACGATAAAATTTAAGATCTATCAAAGTCGAGGTATTTGCGGATTAACAAAAAACTAAATATGGTTCAAATGACAGGAATGTGCGTTTGAAATGATAGAAAAGATTGTGGCAAAACGAGAAAATGCTGGTTACCAGTATTTTCTCTTTTTTTCATAATGCTTTCACAGGTCGTCCTTCCCAGTGATGTTTAAAACTCAGGATTGTTGTATTTACTTTTTAGACCTTTAAAAGCTGAACTTCGGGCTTAGCTTTGATCCACTTGAGGGAGATCGAAGATTGACCCTGAACAGATAGACATGACCCATGGGCTGGCAAAAGGGGGCTCAGTACATCTCCGTGCTGCATTATAACAAGCAAGACATAACATGATAATGGATTCTTAAAGTCTATTTCGTCTAACAACCGACTGAATCATGAAGTAGACTGGTCCTTTTATATGCAGAAAATGTACCAAGAGAAAAAGGTTCCAGCCCATGTAAGCCTGCGCGGACTGAGCAGGCTGAACTCGGTCGATACTTTTTACAGATTCATAAAACCCCCTTTTCAGAGAGCATGGCTTATATATAGGATCTGACATGAGTTGGCATTTGAGAAAAGAATTATCAAACAAGTACAGAAAAATTTATATTAAGCGGGTCTTTGACGAGAATAAGATTTCATGATGTTTTAAAAGAGAGGCCTACATGAATATATGTATTTGAAATTTACAAAAAGCCTATTCACTTCTTTTACAAGTCTCCTACGGAAAAAAAAGTAGTTCCAAGGAAATTTGCATGACTGAATGATTTTGTTTTGAATCTACAAAATTAATGATAAAATTCACAGCCTTGTCACCATCACCAATTTTGACTGTAGTGGTGTGATTAGTCATGTTAAGTCTACAAGCTGATGAAAGAACTGCTTAATAGTGCCAATGCAAGTAGCTATGTAGAAAAAATATTTGAAAGAGAAGAGCAATGACTTGTCTATACTAAGATATCGTGATGTTTAAGCAAGATAGAGCCTTTTGTCGGCGTAAAAACTGCGAAAAAGAACCATCATTTAAACCATAAATGAAGCTAAAAAATTCAGAATCATTCAGTCGTGAAGTTTGCCCTTACGAACCGTAATTCTCATAGTGCAACCTTCCCGTCATGCTTTGTGCAACATTCCCATCATGCTTTGGGCAACCTTCCCGTCGTGCATTGTGCAACCTTCCCATCATTCACTTGTGCTGTAAAATCTTTAATCTACACTGACCGCTTTCTAAATTGACAAAACGGCTGAAACTTAAAGATAGATTAATGAAGTTTGTACTTTTTAGTGAAAAAAATGTCAATTCCATTTATCTTGCATTTTAAGTCTTAACCAAGCGATTTACGTTCGGGAGGGAAAGGATTTTGAAATCATTGTGCAAAAAGAAACAAAAAATTGTGGAAGTATTCTGTTCGGCAGGTGTGTCAAAGTGTGTTACTTATGTAGTGCAATCTGCCCATTAAGCAACACTTCCTGTCATGCGTCCTGCAGCCTTCCTGTCATGCAATCTTCCATTCTGGTATTGTGTAACAGCCTCGTCATGCAAACTGATACTCGATTAGACACTTTACTAACAGAGATTGATTGAAGCCAGAGAGACTGATAACGACCTTTTGTTATATGCTAACAACGAGGATCGAGGGAAGTCTGATCTTGGATCTACATTGTGCGCAATCTTACTTGGATTTTCTAAATGAATCAGCCATGAGATTAACCCATTACCAGATGACAAAATTTTAGCCTTATTCAAATCGAAAGCATTTGCAGACGACAATTTCAGTGTGGCTCAAACGGTGCAATTTTTCTGTGATAGAGTAGAAAACATTGTGGGAAAAGGCTTCTTTCCCAGAGTCGTTAAAAGGCGACATTGTGCGGTAAACGGTTAAGTGAAACTGGTTGGTTCTTTTACTCATGGAATGAAGTGAAATAGATGAAAGAAATAAACATACCCTAGAGATCAACATTTTCAGTCTAATGCAAATCTAATTTTGTCAGAATGTTTGTCTTGATAATATCTCAAATGGATGCGAAGATGGATCATTTTGGCAAGAAAATAGGCCACTCGGTCAAATTATAACAAAATACCTGTGTGCACCCAGGAGGCTTCATTTGTATGCCCAATGATTGGCCAAAACATTTTTCGTCATGATATTTCAGAAGCGGTTCCATTAAAATGTTGTGTTTGCTTATGAAACTCGTTTAAACTTGGTCTCGATATAAACCTAGATTTAGCGTATCATTTAATTGCCTAAACAACAAATGACCGCGTGAGTGGTACAAAGCCATCATAGCCGCCTTGTTAAAAACAAAGCGGATTGTTTAAGCCACATTATATTTGTAATCTCAACTCACTGTCAAAATGAACGATTCTTCAACTGTGTCGTCTTGTAAAGAGTAAAAATAATGGAAGTCCAATTCAGAGAGATGAGGGCCTCTGTGAGATACTTCGGTGTAATGTTAGAGCCATACTAAGATGAATTTGCTATAATTTCAAGATTCAGATCCTTTCAATGATCTGCAGGAATACTCCGAGGGTCCATCAAACGACGAAAAGGTACATAAAATTGTCTGTTACCCTTCGACCAGTGAATGATGAAAGCCTTAGTTTCACTTAGATGATAACTTCAGTTTCAAAGTTCGTGTTGGAAACATTATCAAGCAAAGCATCGCACTTTGTACGTCAAAGATCAGTCTGCACATTTTGTGCAGCGTTATCTTAATTTACATTGTCCGCAAACACACCTAATGTTCAGTTGTACTAAAAGTTATATACAATACTGAAAAGAGAGTTTTTTTTAATAGTTTATTAATTTTCATCCCTTTATAAGCATTTATTACTGTATTTCAGAATTCAAAATAATTACTATAAATGCAACAAAATATAATATTTTGCAAAAATTATCTATATCTAAAAATTATCTCTATTAGCGATTTCTAGATCTAGATCTACATTGCATGTAGGAGTAAACATATGCTTAGAATATTTAAGATACTGACTTCCCAAATATACGGTGAATCGAGTGGAATTTGTAAAATTTTGCCTTTTGTGAAATTGCCATATCGAGAATGGTGCTTGGTGAGGCAGCTGGTCGTTGTTGGTCACGATGGAAATACATGTACTGCATAATGATACCGCTTCAAGTGGCTAAAAGAGGAAACATTTGAAAGGGAGGAGTAGGACGTTTTGTGGGGTATGCTAGCTTTAGCATGGGTAGGTGCTTAACTTCATACTGAACGACAAAATTTGAGACATGTCCAAATTGAAAGCATTTGCAGACGACAAAATAAATGTGGCTAAAAATTGAAATATATTCTAGGGAAGGGTAGAAAACATTGCGGGAAAAGGAGAAAATGCTGGTTACCAGCATTTTCTCCTTTTCCCCACAATGTTTTCAAATGCTTTCTCTCTCAAGGTTGTTAAAAGTCGGGATTTTGTCGTAATGGGTTAAATTGGCGTGAAATAACCAATTATATAAACAAGAACTCCGCGGATGGAGACAATATACACCTGAATTACCTATCAAGAGAGGGTTACCTTTGAACCCTGTTGTGACCTTGACCTTTCAGTCTGGCGTCTAAAACCGTAGCTCTGTACGTCATCTTATTAAGGTAAACACCACTCGTCACAACTCTGCCGATTCCGTACCTACATCTAACCTCGTCCGTATATAGGAGGCTTCCATTTTGAACTACTAATCACATGATCTTAAAAATGGCGGCGCCCCTGTAGATCGCTTAGCACGACATGAACAACCACTGTGAAGTTATTCACTTCTATCGATCTGTCGATGAAAGCTCCTAACGGAATTGATAAACCACGGTAAAAAATGAATGTACAAACTATTTGCCGACTGAAATACTCTTAGAAAGATAACGATAGAAAATTTACTCATGTGTTCTTTCTAAAGAGGAGCCTTACAATTTCAATAACGGTAAAGCGGTGTGCTTCCGGAGATGTGCGAAATGTACCGTGTAGGTGCATATCAAGCTACGTGATAGAGCCGAGGGATTTGATCACCGGATCACCCGAGGTATGCCGAATTGGTAAACACATATGTGGACTACTTTTAAAAACTGGTTTTGGATTCAAGAGCATGTGACATTTACCTTCTGAGACCTTGACCGTTTTTGAGGTCTGAAACTGAAGTCTGTACATCCTACCGACAAGATGCATACAGGGATGAACTAAATTAGGGACAAGGATTTCGATGGATATAAAGCAAACACTATCTAGGAGCAGGTGACTTTTGACCCTTTCTGTGACTTTTGCATTTGACCATCACAATGAAACCTCAGTTCTGTACTTTTGTCTAACCAAAGTGCACACATTTGTGAAGTATTTTTAAATCATGACCGAAGGGGTTTAACCCTTTCATGGGCCAAAGGCGAAAACATGAACTTTTGCGGATGACATAGATGAAGATCAGACTGCACAGAACGTGCAGTCTGATCTTTGATCTATACCATCCGCTTGTTTAGTCAAGCCTATACGATAAAACTCTTTTTGGGTTTAAGTGGATTGTATTTTCAGCTGTCGAAAGAAGTCGAGTTTATTTATTTGGCGCCGAAAGAGTTAAGAGAGGCGGGGGGATGGGTAAAGAGTAAATGACCTTTAACAACCTCTGCGCTGTCACCTTGACCTTGGACCACGGCGTCTGTAACCACAGCTCTGCACATCAGTGTGCATACATTTGTTAAATATTATAAAATCGAAACAAGAGATAAGAAGCGGGAATGATCTAGGATCATGTAACCTTTGACCCTCTACTGTGACATTGACTTTGGAGCCTTTAGTAAGAACCTTGACTGTGCAAAGTCGTCCCACTGAGGTAGGGACATTTGTGAAAATTTCTGGAAAAAGAGCTACGGGTTGAAAAAATAAGCAGCACACGCAATTAAAGACCATGTGACCTTTGACCCCTTGCTGTGACCTTGACTTTGTAGACTGGTATGTAAGTTATCCGTCCAATACGTCGTCGTATCAAAGTGGGTAGGTGTGTGAAATAATTTCATACAAGGGGTTCGATTCTGAAGATAAGTAGTGAAAACGAAATTGCTAACAGACAGATAGACGTATGGACGGACGAATAGAAGGACGGAAGTAAAGACGGACGACCAAGGCCATGATATAATACCATCCTTCGAGCGTAAAATGTATTCATTATTGAAAGCATCAAAGAAACGAGAACTTAGGGAAGCGTCCAGTCGTACAGCTATCCCGAACGAAGATTAACTTATCATTGTGCAATCTTCTCAACAGGCATGGCACAACTTTCCCGTCAAGCATTGCGCAACCTTCCCGTCAAGCATTGTGCAATCTTCCCGCCATGCATTGTGCAATCTTCCCGTCATGCATTGTGCAACCTACCCATAATGCATATGCGACTCGTAGTCTAGTTGATCTATCAGACACCTTACCGATAGAGATTGGTGACAACTTTATGATGCTGAGGACAATGTAGTGCAAGATCAGACTGTACAGAACGCACAGTCTGATCTTGGTTCAAAAACATCTGTTCCCGTACTTTAACTTGATTTTCTCATTTTAACAGTCTGAAAATTAAATGGAGTTGAGAAATTCGTTCTTTTCTTCTTTATACGAAGGCTGTTCGATAAATTCGTGAAATTTTGTTGTCAAAACTATGCTTCTTGATACTTTAAGCCAAACACTTGCCTCTAATAGCATGAACATATCACAAACTTGATATGGAAATTTTGCCCTTTTTAAACTATTTTAAACGCAAAATATGAGTATCCTTAGTAACCCATGTAACGCGCACTCCCGATTTGAAACATGTTATTTGGTGTAAAATGAACATTCAGAATTGTGTAACAATGGCACCAATTTTGTGCACGGTCAAATAATATCATAGCGCTATTTCCGTAAAATATCATCACTATGGCACTTCCGGTTACTGTAATAACATAGTTTTTGTCTCGTCAGTGTCAGGTAATATTTGACGCAATGACGTCTCCAATGAATGTTGAATTACGGGCAACAATAACGTTTTGAGTTAAACTCGGTAAAACAACAAAAACGGACCATGTAGAATTGGCTAAGGAGTCGACACCTTCAAGTTCATGCAGTATTTCATTTGTCTACAAGAGGTATGAGAGATTCAGGAATGGAAGAATATTTTTAAATGCATTTAACACCCCCATTGTTTACTGTTGGCCGAGTCTGGGCCTTTATTAACCCTTTACCACACAATCCCGAGTTTTCACCACCCTGAGAAAGACGCCTTTTGAAAACATTGTGGGAAAAGGAGAAAATGCTGGTAACCAGCATTTTCTCCTTTTCCCACATTGTTTTCTACCCTTCCCAACACAAATTTCAAGTTTTGGGTCACATTCATTTTGTCGTCTGCAAATGCTTTCAATTTGGACCAGTCTAAAATTTTGTTGTGTGGTAAAGAGTTAAATCGTCCTGGGTACTGGGGTTGTTGTTCCCTATTCCATCAACCCTTTATCAGACGAAAAAAACACTTAGACATGACGAAATTCGAGGCATTTGCAGACGACAAATTAAATGTGGCCAAATCGATGGAATTTGACTTTGGACTCAGAGAAAAGATTGCGGAAAAAGGATAAAATGCTGGTTACGACATTTCTTCGTTTCCCACAATCTTTTCGAAAAACTTGTCTCTCAGGGTCGTTAAAACTCAGGATTATGTGGTAAAGGATTTTAATTAGAAATGAAATGGCTCTAATTCTTCTTGTTTAACTTTTAAATCGATTTTGATTTTTAAACTTCCTATTCAACGATTTGAATTATTGTAATTAACTTTTTATCGCAACATATCTTGTTTCACATTCACACTCAGTGAATGGCCATTATTTCTTCAAATAACTTTTGCATATTTCTCTGTCATCTACATCAGAAATTTCTGTTTATCCTTGTACTCGTCTGCTCCTTCACGTCTCTCCCTCTGTCTTCTGCCAGTTTCCTTTCTCTGTGTCTCCTCTCCCTCTGTTTATCTATCTCCTCTCCTCCCTTTCTCTCTCTCATTTATCTCTCTCTCTGTCAGTCAGTCTTTGTGTGTGTTTGTTTGTCTGTGTGTCTGTCTATGTGTCTGTGTGTCTCTGTGTGTCTGTATGTGTGTCTGTGTGTCTGTCTCTGTATGTGTGACTGTCTGTGTGTCTCTGTTTGTCTCTCTGTGTGTATATGTCTCTTTCTCATTTCTATGATTCTCTCTCTTTCTCTCTCTCTCTCTCTCTTTTGTCCTCATTCATTTTTATTCAATTTTTGTTTACATTGTTCCATACAGCTATACATCTTATTTTGGTAACACCTATAATTTCTTTCTGTACAACGAGATTCCTTACATAATGTAGAGTATGACCTGCACAAGTTACACAAATAGTTTAATTGTTGACCTCCGAGGTTTTGAAAACAGCGACAGAAAGTTAATCCATTTTCACCACAAACATTTGAAATCCTTTTTTTTTTTCTGTTTTACGATTCATCAGCTTGAGGTTAACTACCTTTTTTTGAACCCTTGCTTCGTGTTTAACCCTTCACAAAAAAATCCCGAGGTTTAATGACCCCGTGGGAGAAGGCATTTGAAAACATTGTGGGAAAAGGAGAAAATGCTGGTAACCAGCATTTTCTACTTTTCCCACAATGTTTTTCATCCTTTGAAAGAAAAGTTACTACATATAAGCAAAATTTGTTCGTCGTCTGCAAAGACCTTTTACCCTTTACCACACAATTGCGACTTTTAATGACCCTGAGAAAGAAGCCCATTGAAAACATTGTGGGAAAAGGAGCAAATGCTGGTAACTAGCAATTTCTTCTTTTCCAATGTTTTCTACCCTTCCGAAAACGAGTTTTAATTTTTGAGTCACATTTATTTTGTCGCCTGCAAATGCTTTCAATTTGGACTTGTCCCAAATTTTGTCGTTTGGTAAAAAGAGTTAATTGAGAAAGGTCTAAAAATTTCAAGGCTTGTTTGGTATACCTTCCTCTGTACTTTAGTTCTGCGTTTGTTGCAATGTGGGTGACGCTCTAGCAAAATGGGGCTTAATGCATCACCGTGATACAGTAAACCAAGCAAGTCATCATATAATTATACATAGTAAAATTAGTGTTGCACCCCCTGTGCTTTTTACCGGGTTTGATTTTCTGACGTGAATCAGATAAAATTGGGTCGAAATTAGAATTCGGCTGCTGCATACACCAACAGACTCGTCTTTTGCCCATAAAATGAACTGAACTGAGGTATCCCTTGACCTCATGGTAAGTGGGAATCTTTTGCCTAGATGTTGCTTTCAAATTTAAGAAAAACGAGAAGCGTTTATGTTTGGTTAAAACAGGGAATTTAATGTCGAAACAAAGCTTACGACAGGTTGAAAGTGACCTGCAGAGAATGGACACACAAAATCAGGCAATATTGCGTACTTCCCCCCGGGGCATGCAAAACAGCTTGCAGTCTTTGTCTCACACCTCTCACGAGAGGTTGAAACAGCTCGATCAGTAGCTGCTGCCATGTGGTTAAGGGATACCTCAGTTCATTCCATTTCAGAGACAACAGACTTGTTTGTTCTTGTATACAGCAGCCAGATTCTAATTTCCAACCCATTTCATATCATTCACGCCAGAAAATTAAACACGTTAAAAACACAGGGGGTGCAACACTAATTTTACCATGTATATATAGATCCATAAAGTCCATTTTGTCTAACGACCGACTGAATCACGAGGAAGAATGGTCCTTGAACATACAGAAAATTTATAACCAGCAAAAAGTTTCGACGTGCCCATGTCAGCCTGCACGGAGTGCGGACATGGGACGATGATTTTTGCAGACACATTCAAACACCCTTTTATTTAAATCAACAGAATATTACTCATGGGCATTTAGTTAACCCTTTGCAAGATGTCAAAGTGTTGAAATTGTCCATTTTGAAAGAATTTGCAGACGACAAATTGATTGTGGCTCAATGATGGGGTTTGTCCTTAAAAAGGTAGAAAACAGCATGGAAAAAGGGAAAATGCTGGTTATCATAATTTTAGAAAAGACAGACAGAAGATTAATTTAAAGTCCATGGAATGCGTGGAGAAACATGTTTGACAGCTATCTGCTGTAAACTTTTAATTTCAATTCATGAAATTCAAAACTGGCAATGAAATAAGATTTTCTGTCATAAACCACAGCGGTTTGATACACCTCTCTCACATCAAAACGAAAACATGGGCGTATTGAAAAGTGCTCGATCCATTTTACACGGAAATCTAGCAGCCTTTGAGAAGCAAGGTTTTTACCCTCAACGCATAGACTGCTTTACCAAACGACAAAATTTTGGACCTGTCCAAATTCAAAGCATTTGCAGACGACAAAATAATTGTGACTCAAAAATAGAAATTTGTTCTGGGACTGGTGGAAAACATTGTGGAAAATGGAGAAAATGCTGGTTATCAGCATTTTCTCCTTTTCCCACAATGTTTTCAAAAGGTCTCTTTCTCAGAGTCGTTAAAAGTCGGGATTGTGTGGTAAAGGGTTAAGCTGCTAAGCGCGACTCACTGACGTTTTGCGGACAGCGTAGATCAAGATCAGACTGCACAGAACGTGCAGTCTGATCTTGGATCTACACTGTCCGATAAGGAGATATCTATATATACCAAAAATACCTTTGAAATGGCAAAATTTGTGTTTTTACTATTGGCTTTAAAGTGTAATTTTAGTTATTTAGGAGGCTAAAGGTTAAACTGCTTAATAAAATGAATATCCAATAAAACAATAAGTTACGGTTTGGCAGCTTTGCCTCTACCCCTTTAAAATGCAATCAACTGAACTTGCAATCGAAAACATGGCAACTCAGAATTAACTCTTTAACACACAATCCCGACTTTTAACAACCCTGAGAAAGAAGCCTTTTGAAAACATTGTGGAAAAAGGAGAAAATGCTGGTTACCAGCATTTTCTCCTTTTTCCACAATGTTTTCTAGCCTTCCCAAAGCAATTTTCAATTTTTGAGTTACATTTATTTTGTCATCTGCAAATGCTTTCAATTTGGACTGGTCTAAAATTTTGTCGTTTGGTAAAGAGTTAACCCATATCCTGCTAAATAAGTTAAAAGAAACTTTCAAGCCTATAGTAAAAACACGAATAATGCTACGACATACTCAATTTTTGGAGAAAAATATCTCCATATCGGACAGTGTAGATCCAGGATCAGACTGCACGTTCTGTGCAGTCTGATCTTGATCTGCACTGTCCGCAAAAGGTCAGTGAGTCGCGCCCAGCAGCTTAAGGGTTAAAGACATTTAATCTTACATTCTATTTTCACCATGACCCTTTTACATAAACGTAACCTAATGAAGAAAACGCGATATTGTATTCGAAAATCAGTGCAGTGCCTAGGACGATTCATTTTGCCTTTGCTGGAAGTGTAGATCGAGATTAGCCAGATCAGAACGTACGGTCTGATTTGCACTAACTAAGACTAGCAGGTATTTTGTTAGATATGACAATAACAATAAATGCAGCGTGAAATATATGAGCCATGCTCTGGAAAAAGGAGGCTTAATGCATCTCTGTGATGCATGATACCAGGCAAGTCATCGCCTAACTATGGGTCCGTAAAATCCAGTTTGTCTAGCAACCAAATGAATCATGAGGTACACTGGTCCTTCGACATGCAGAAAATCGACCGATAGCAAGAAGTGTTGGCCCAAGTCAACCTGCGCGGACTGCGAAAGCTGACCTGGGTCTATACTTTTTTTGCAGATGCAGTAAGCCCCCTTTTCACTGAGCATGGCTGATAAGTAATGCTAGATAAATAACATGTCCATTCACTTAATTTTGCACTCTAATTGTTAGGACGTCGAGTGTTTATAGGCATGGAAAGAATAATGTTTCAGTAAATGTTCGACAAATGTTTTACTATCATGGTTAGTATCGGTATCGAGTGAACCGATGATACACATGGAAACTTCGGTTTAAATCTTTACATGTAAATTTGTGTTCTTTTGCAGACATTGTAGATCAAGATCATACTGCACAGAGCGTGCAGTCTGATCTTTGATCCACAATATCCAATAATTTAATACATATTTCGACCATGGAAACCTTGCAATAGGAATATCCGAATATTACTTTTTACAAGCTGAACTATCTTTTTCACTCATTGGGCACTTAAATTAAGATTTGAAAAAAAGAACAGGTAAATGTATTAGTGTGTTTTATTGTACGGAAACAGTGCTGATTAACTGAAACTTTGATGCAAGATGAAGATTTTGTGAGATACTATATGAAGTAAAATGGTGACAACTTGAGATTTACTAACTGAAAGTTTATATCAAGTAAGTAGCAATTTTAATTCATTTAGTTTGATAATTTACTTATCGCCAATAATATAGCATGAATTTGTTGAGAAGATAAGAATTTCGTTTTCACCAGCACAGTCTTACCGTATCGAAAAGTGTAGATCTAAGATCAAACGGTCCAACGTGCAGTCTGCTCTTGAATATACACTGTCCAATACATGGAAACAAAACGATCCGTATATTGCGATCTTGATCTATACTGTCCGTAAAAGAGCATAAAGTCGCGTTTATCGACATAGTTTAACCCTTCGGCTGCTTATCGCGACTCACTGACGTTTTGCGGACAGCGTAGATCAAGATCAGACTGCACGTTCTGTGTAGTCTGATCTTCGATCTACACTGTCCGATAAGGAGATATCTTTCCTCCAAAAATACCTTTGAAACATGAAAATTTTGGGCTTATACTATTGGCTTGAAAGTTTCATTTCTTTCATTCAGCAGGATAAGGGTTAACATACATATGCAAATGAGCCATGCTCTAGCCAAAGGGGGCTTAATGCATCTCCGTGATGCATGATCCAAAGCAAGTCGTCACATGATCATGGATCCACAGAGTCCATTCTATCGAACAACCAACTGAATCATGAGGTAGGCTGGTCCTTTGACATGCAGAAAATTGTCCGATAGCAAAAGATTTGGTCCTAGGTCAGTCTGCGCGCACTGCGCAGGCTGACCTGGGTCGAAACTTTTCGCCGATGCATTAAGCCCCCTTTTCACAGAGCATGACTCAAATCTTTACCCTTCTCCAACAGATTGACAGCCGTTTAAGATATTGTTGGAAGATGAATAAATTGCTTGTCACCAATCTTAAAAATGTACTTTCGAACTGTTGATCGATACGGCCCCTGATTAACCGTCAGGCTACTAAGTGCGACTCAAGGAACTTTTGTGGACAGCGTAGATCAAGATCAGAGGGAGAAGATTTCGAGGGAGTTTCCTTGGGCAAGACACGTCAGAGCCCTAGCTAAGTACTCTGAAACCAAGGGAATACCGGTACATGAATATGTGAGCTGTCACCGTGATATGACTGAAATAATGTTGAAACTGCATAAAACACCATTCAATCAATCAATCAATCAATCAATCAATCAATTTCCTACAAAAATACCTTTGAAAGAGCAAAAACTTGGGCTTTTTACTATCGGCTTGAAAGTTTTATTTCACTTATTTGGCAGGTTAAGAAGGACTGCCGCCAATTGTAGTATTGTAGCATTGTGTTTTACATGACCAAAATGAGTACTTGAACCAACAACCCTGAGGTTCTCAAGGCAAGCTGTCTGATATTATGGTCACTTAGGCGGCGCGGTTTTATTGTTCATGTATAATTACTTTCTCATTAGCTTTGAAATTCAATGGGAATGCCGAGTACGAGTAGAGATATTCCAGGGTGGCACAGTTCTGATATTTCACTGTTAACGAACGTAGTTTTGTGTTGTAAATTGCCAATTTTCATGAATGAGATATAATCTTCAGATTTTTGTTAGTCACTGGCCGCCAATACAGGTATTTTGACGTGTCTGAATTAGATGACCGCAGAAAACATTGTGACAAAAAGATAATTTTTTTTTCTAGAAGAAAAATTTCTCTGTCCAAAGTTTTCGTTTTCGTCAGTATATCAAAAATTTAACTTTTGTTTGTTTGTTTGTTTGTATTGGAGTTTAACGCCACTTTAACAGCTTAGGTCATATCATGGAGGTCAGCGACGCACCTATGTGCTTCCTGGCTTTCTCACACCAGTACTGACACAACTTTCTTTCCAAAGCCACTGACTGCTTTTCTCACATGCATCAGAGGTGAGAGGCGAAAAATCGCCGGAAAGAAAGTTTGCCTCAACCGGGTATTGAACTCGCAACCACCAGGTCACGAGTCCGACACGCTAGCCACTGAGCTATCCGGGCGGGCCAAAAATTTAACCTTAACCTGAAATGAAATTTTCAAGCCAATAGTAAGAAGCCAAATATTGCTATTTCGAAGTTATTTTTTGGGTGATAAAATACCTCCTCATCGGACAGTGTAGATTCAAGATCAGACTGCACGTTCTTAGCAGTCTGATCTTGACCTACGCTGTCTGCAAAATGTTTTTGAGTTGCGCTTAGCAGCCTAAGTGTTAACTGTGTGCATATTGCAGTGTTGTCTGAACTTAAGAATGAGCCATGCTCTGGCAAAAGGGGGCTTAATGAATCTCCGTGTTGCCTGATACCAAGCAAGTCATCACATAATCGTGGATCCATAATGTCCTTGTTGGCTAACAACAGACTGAATCAAGAGGTAGATTGGTCTTTAGACGTACAAAAAAATGACCAATAGCGAAAAGTTTCGGCCCAGGTCAGCCTGCGCGGACTGCGCAGGCTGATCTGGGTCGATACTTTTCGCAGATGCATTTAGCCCCATTTTCACAGAGCATGGCTCAGGTATAATTTCAAAAAGTGACGCATTTTAGCCCCCATTTGTATTAGTATGTTAATTTGGGTAAGTCGCCTAGATGTCGTTAAGAATGGGTTTAGCTCTTTACCAGATGACACAATTTTAGACATATCCAAATTGAAAGGATTTGCAGACGACAAATCAGTCTGTGTCTCCAGTGACCAAATTTGTGTTTGGAAGGGTATAAAACATAGTGGGAAAAAGGAGAAAATGATGATTACGACAAAGTTATTGTGTCTCCAATGACCAAATTTGTTTTTGAAGGTATAAAACATTGTGGGGAAAGAGTACAAAACATTGTGGTAAAAAAGAGAAAATACTTGCTACCAGCATTTTCACCTTTTCCCACAATGCTGTCTACCCTTTCGAAGAGAAATACATTTGAGCCATGCTCTGTGAAAAGGGGGCTTAATGTATCTGCAAAAAGTATCGACACAGGTTAGTCTGCTTGATGCGAAGATGCATTAAGCCCCCTTTTGCCAGAGTATGGCTCATTTATTTGAGCCACATTTGATTTGTCGCCAACAAATACTTACAATTGAAACAAGTGTAGATTTCTGTCGGTTGGTATAAAGGGTTTAACAGAGACAAACTATTGAACTCGATACATGACGACAAGAGTCTTAACTCATCTAGAGTGAAAAAAATTTGCAGACGATAAAAAGTATCAAAAAAATTTTCACGGCGATTCTTTAATCCATTACCACACAATCACGGGCTTTATTGATCCAAAAGATAAAGCCTTCTGAAAACATAGTGGGAAAAGGAGAAAATGCCGGTAACCAGCATTTTCTCCTTTTCCCACAATGTTTTTTGACCTTATAGAAAAAAAAAAAAAAAAAAATTTGAACTACATTTAATTTGTCGTCTGCAAATGCTTTCAGTTTGCACAGGTGTAAAATGTTGTCGTTTGGCAGAGTTAAAAAGAGGGCAACTAGTTAACCCTTCACATAACAACAAAAGTTTTTGACTCGTCTATTGTGAAACGGTTTGAAAACGACAAATTGATTTCTGTGCAAGTGATGGGATTTGTCTATAAAACGGTGAAAAAAGATTGCTTACAACTAGTATCTCCTTTTTCCACGATATTTCTAAGAACTACCTGTCCCAAGGTCGTAAGATTCGTTTGATAAAAGGTGCAGAAACATAAATTGCACTCAAATGACGATGTTAACAAAGAACTGCAATTTTAAAGTTAACGTCTCTACTTTGAGTAGGATCACATTGCACCATTATTTTCTTTCACTGAAATAATAAGGTTGGATTTTTTATCTTTTCTTTTGCCTACCCATCTATCTACCTGTATCTTTGTCTGTCTTTACTACTCTTTGTATCTTTGCTCTCAGTTGAGTCAGTCTGTTTGGTTGTCTGTTTGAACTATAAGTGGATTCAGTACAATGGTTGGCCCCTTTCAGTATTTTAACAGTAAGGTTAACCCTTTCCCAAACGGCAAATTTTGGACTGGTCCAAATTGAAAGAGCTTGCAGATGACAATTTCAAATTTGATGAAAATGGCAGAAAGTTATCAAAAAGAGTAGAAAACACTGTGGGAAAAGGAGAAATTGCTCGTTACGAGCAATTTCTCCTTTTCCCACAGTGTTTTCAAAAGACTTGTACTGCAGACACGTGAAAACCAGGGCTTGTTTGGGAAAGAGTTAAGAGGTTTTTAAAAGCTTTAACATTGAAGATTGTATGGAAATGAAAACATATATTACAAATCTTGTCATCTTTTCGGCCCAAGATGTGATTGCAGTTACTTTTGCTGAATGCATAGAATAAGACTGGACTCTCCAGCAGTGTTAGTCTGATCTTACGATATGTTGTCAAAAATACTTGTTAATTTGAAGTATCCAAGTATTTTTTTATAACTCAGATTTTTTTAATCATTTCATCGTTCTAGGTGTTATCTCCTTAGATCCCTTGCACGATTATGTGTGATTTGCGGACAGTGTAGATCAAGATCAGACAGTTCAGATAGTGCAGTGTGACGTTGAACGTACATTTTCCAACATTTCGAGAGTAGTTCAGGCACAAATAGCCTCAAAATGGCACCAACGCGGTCGTTTCCCACACAGAAAATTAACATTTTTTTCATTTATCTAAGAATTAGTCGAAACGAGGAGTTTAAAATTGGTGATGCGGATATTGTATGTCCAAGATCAGGCTACATGAAACGTGCAGCCTGATCCTGAAGCTACCCACCGCTTCTTTTGCAAATATTCTGACAAATATAGCCATGCAATTGCTTTATCTGAACCTTTAGTGCTGACATAGATTGTCCATGTCATTTACGAGGAGCGTTCAAATATGAATGCATCTAAAACCTTATATTGGTCAATATTGTGCAAAACACGCGGACATGAAGGCTATCAGGTAGATATCCATATTAGCTTTACATTGATACCTCATTCATGAAAATCCGTTCACTTTATCTGTGTGTATAGCTGGCTATACATTGTCTACTCGTATATACTAATACAATCAAAGCACTGAAAGCACTGTCGAGGTGGGATGCGTTCGATCCAACTCAAATTGAAATCCAAGTGTTAGACAAAATATGCATGACTGTTTTTTGTAGTGCTCCATTATATGTCAAAAAGAGTTGTACAGAAAAATCAATATTTGAAGAACGTTAGATTTATATAAGCAAGGCAAAGGATTTACATTGCGTTTTAATTTTTTACTAGCCCGATCGCTTGCTTGCCTGTGTATTTAATAAAATCCATAAAACAACTGATTCAGCTTAATGTCAGTTCACAACGTGATATTTTTATGTCACCTCTGATATTTTCATACACACCTGATTGATTACTATACCGGTTTTCCGAGTAAATGAGCATTTCTCAAATAAATCTCAGAACACATTTGCTATTTTCAAACTACATGTATTTGCTTTTAACCAAAACCAAAACAGAGAACGGTGAAATTTACATGGAAAACCTGGGATTTACCATGGCACGTCTGTTTTTTCTCATTTATGTTTCCTAGAGTCAGGATTTTTCTAAACCAGGCGATTAGCAGAAAGCCTTGCAAAAAGGGACAGATGTCCCTGTTTTTTTTTTTTTTCAATAACCATTTTGTTCTTTATGGGATTAATTACAATTTTTTTTTTGCAGCAAAAAATATAATTCGACTTCTCCATGAATATGACCTGGCGGTGGCCTAATCGAGTAGTTACCATAAATTGAAAAGAAAGCCGTCGCCAGTGTAAGTTTAATTTAGCACCTCTGCCAAAGGCCAGTGAGCTTATCCTTTGTCCGTCATATGCGTTTATGAGCGTCATTTAACTTTAATTCTAAACCATTTCCTTCAGTAAGACTACCGAAATTTGACAACTTGATAGAAATGAACCTGCAGTGGTCTTCCTAAGAATTGATTAAAAAAAATTGACTCCATCCAGAAGCTTTTTAAACAAAGTATCCGCCTAAATGTTGCATGTACATGTAGAAAGCAATCTGAGTTTCAACTAGCCAATAAGAAACCACTGAATGACTCAAAAGGAAACGCTGCTTTTTGTTTTTGTTTTTAGAACGTGATCAGACAGTTCAGATCAAAATATTACAAGGTGTTTGATATCAGTCCCAACAAATGGTTTCACCATTTCAGAGTTCTATCATTTGACGAGTGTAGTGAGGGGTTATTTCCGTGTAATTACTATAAGCTTAAGCTTCGGGATGGAGTCAGATTCTTTAAATTAATTCTTAGGAAGACGACTCTAGGATCACATGGTAGAACGATTACACCTTTTCCAAACAATGGCGTAGCGTCCATAATGCACAATATGTAGGTGCGTAATGAAGGAAAAAATGGGAAAATATTCTTATCATTATCACTTTATAGAACAACTTATCTCCATAACTGACATAAACTTTTTTAAATGAAATTTCCAACCAATAGTAAAAGGTCAAACATTGTGATTGCATCCTATAGATCAGACTGCACATTCACCCTGTCTGCAAAAGCGCATAGCGTCCCGCTTGGCGGCCTAAGGGTGAATTACTGCTCTCTATTTAGACTACATGATTCTAAACCTCTGGGTCCGTATTCACCAATCATTCTTAAGAACGTTCTTAGACTTATTCTTCAAGATTTTCCAAGTTTGAAAGTAACACAACTTCTCATTGGCTAAACCAAATGGTTTAGCCAATCAGAAGGTGTGTTACTTTCATATTTGGAAGATTTTGGAGAACAAGACCAAGAATATTCTTAAGAATGGTTGGTGAATACGGACCCTCTGGTTACGGCCCTGGTAATGTGACTGAAATAATGCTGAAATTATGTTATCCCTTTACCAAGCAATCCTGACTTTAAACGTCTTTTTACAGAAAACGATCTATGAAAACATTGTGGGAAAAGGGAGAAAGTGCTGGCTACCAGCATTTTCTACCTTTGCCACAATGTTTTCTGCGCTCTCAAGCACAATTCACACCGTTTGAAAAACAAGAGTCGTGTGTAAATTTTCTAAATTTTGACGGCTCCAAAATTTTGTCGTCTGGTAAAGGGTTAATCACCAAGTAGACTAGATTTGTTTTTGAATTTTAACAGGGTATACATGGATCCGTGGAAATCGATATTTGACCGATCCAGTCATCGCATTTTTTTGGCCCGATGTGCAGCCTTGCCGTCTGCTTTTTAGGCTCCCAAATAAGCGACTGTTAATGTTGGAGAAGTGCGATATTATGTATGTGCAACGCTTGAATTTAAGAAAATTTTTAAAGGATGTGTTTTGCAAACTTGTACGGCTTAAGTTAGATATACGCAGAGGCTACAAGTTTGTATTATGATTATAATTGACAATGGGACATGAGCAAAGAGTTTCAATCAACGCAACATTACGCAATGGATTAATTAATGTTAGTTTTTTTCCTCCTCTGAAATTCTCTGAAAGAGACATAAAATGTTTCACAGTGGAAAACAATGGTAAAAATATATAAAATACTAATAAAAAAATAACCTCTGCAGATCAATGTTTCAGTTTGACGTTAACGTTAAACCTTGGTGCGCGAAGAATGCTAAATGTGTAGATACAGATCCGAGTGCAAAAACATGCAGTTTATTCCTGGATTCAAACCATGTGCTACTTAAATTAAGCACAATTAATTGTATTCCTTACTGAAAATACAATGTAGATTGGAACAGGGATCGTATATTACATATATATACGATCCCTTATTTGAATTATGAAACACACTAAGTTCTGTTCTGTACTGTTTTCGAATTACAGCTCAAAAGGAAGCTTATGTTAATTAAATCGCCAAGCCCCTAGCTCAGTCGGTCGCGTACAGGACTTGAGAACAGGAGGTCACTGTTCGATCCCCGGCTTGGCCAATTTCTTTCCGAGGATTGATGATAGTCATTGCGACAGGATTCATTCCTCTCAGTTTCAACATTTTCAAGTTTTCAACTTTTGCATGCCACTATTTAATTTTCTCTTACTTTTTTGTAAGACCCATCTTCTACAAATTCCCCAATGGCGTATTTGCGTGTGTGTTTTCAAGTATTTCAATATGGATATCCAAGGTCCTTTTTTAACCCTTTACCAAACAATCAAGGGTCTTAACATCCCCGAGATGGAAAGCTTCTGAAAACAAAGTGCGAAAAGGAGAAAATGCTGGTAACCAGCATTTTCTCATTTAACCATAATCTTTTCTACCATTTCAAAACCAGTCCCAACATTTGATCCACATTTAATATGTCGTCTGCAAATGCTTCCAGTCTGGACAAATCTGAATTTTTGTCGTCTGGTTAAGGGTTAACTGTTATTGTCATTTATTTTGAACATTTTTGTTTGTTTTGAACCCTTAACCTATTGACTCTCTTGATCCCGAAGAATAGTCGAAGATGTCGTTAGTAGTATAGGAGGGTAGACCTCGGACAAAAACCGTTTTGTCCGAGGTCTACCCTCCCTGAGTGCCATTTTGTCCGAGGTCTACCCTCCCTGAGTGCCATTTTGTCCGAGGTCTACCCTCCCGGGGAGGCAAAAGACCGGTCAAAATGTCAAACCGGAAGTAGATGTCCACTTTTTCTGCCCCCCCTCCTCACACCACTGCAAAAATGTAAAAAACAAAAGAGTAAACCGGAAGTGGAATTCCTAGCAAAGAATGGTGTGTCACCATGTTTTGTTCGGGTTGATCCTGCATTTTGATTGGCCGAGACGTTTTCCCGCCAAAAATTTGAATTGAAAACGTGTGACACCACAGAATGACTCGGGGAAAAAGAAGATGTGCCACCATCTTCACTCGGTTTGGTCTTTCTCTGTCATCGTTGGACTTAGTCTTTTTTTCCCGTCTTCGTTCGCCTCAATCTTTCTCTACCACCGTTGAACTTAGTCTTTTTTCCACGATATGGACTATATCCCCTACTTACGCTGGGTCAGGCAGAGAGTATCGTTGGACTTAGTCTTTTTTCTCCGTCTTCGTTCGCCTCAGACTTTCTCTATCACCGTTGAACTTAGTCTTTTTTCCACGATATGGACTATATTCCCTACTTACGCTGGGTCAGACAGAGAGTATCGTTGGACTTAGTCTTTTTTCCGTCTTTTGTTCGCCTCAGCCTTTCTCTATCACCGTTGAACTTAGTCTTTTTTCCACGATATGGGTTATTTTCCCCTCCTCATGCTGGTTCAGGCAGAGATCATCGTTGGACTTAGTCTTTTTTTCCGTCTTTATTCGCCTCAATCTTCTATCACCGTTGAACTTAGTCTTTTTTCCACGATATGGACTATATCCCCTACTTACGCTGGGTCAAGCAGAGAGGATCGTTGGACTTAGTCTTTTTTCTCCGTCTTCGTTCGCCTCAGGCTTTCTCTATCACCGTTGAACTTAGTCTTTTTTCCACGATATGGACTATATTCCCTACTTACGCTGGGTCAGACAGAGAGTATCGTTGGACTTAGTCTTTTTTCCGTCTTTTGTTCGCCTCAGCTTTTCTCTATCACCGTTGAACTTAGTCTTTTTTCCACGATATGGACTATATTCCCTACTTACGCTGGGTCAGACAGAGAGTATCGTTGAGCTTAGTCTTTTTCCGTCTTTATTTGCCTTAATCTTTTTCTATCACCGTTGGACTTAGTCTTTTCTTCCGTCTTTTGTTCGTCTCAACCTTTTCTCTATCACCGTTGGGCTTAGTCTTTTCTTTGGCTCCTAGCAGTATGATCTTTAGACATTGTCTGATTATATGATCTGAGTGTGGGTTTTTTTCCGGCATTTCCCGGAAATCAGTTCGTCTAGACTTACCCGATCTTAGATTTATTCCTCCCTAGTTTTATTCGACCCTAGTTTTTAATCTGCAAAACTTTTTTTAAATTGTAAAAAATTTTTATCCGAAAATTTTTATCCGAAATTTTTAAGCGTAAAAATTTTCTCTATCGAAAAAATTTGACTGTAAGATTTTTTATTTGAAAAAATTTTTCTCTGTAAGATTTTTTGAAAAAATTTTTCTATCGATAAAAAGGTTTTTTCTCTCTGCAAGATTTTTTTAATCGTAAAAATTTTTTCTATCGCCCAAAAAAAGTTTTTTCTCTCTCTGCAAGATTTTTTTAAAATTGAAAAATTACCTGCTCCATATTTGATTTTTTCTCGTCTTGGTATACTTTATAATTTATTTGCACTACTCGAGAAACGAGAGATGAATGATTATAGGAAAAGTTCACTGGATTTTTATAGCTTAGTGGAGGGATTGACCTGCTTTTGTCTTTGAATTAAGAGTACGAACGGTAGGTGAGCATGTAGATAGAACATAACGTACTGTAAAAATTCATTCACATAGAATGTTATGATCTATCTACAATTTCCAAGACTGATCTTTTTTGAAGAAATGATTGAATAAAAATGCTTTCATCGTTATTTATGTTGTCATTTTATTATTAATCCTTAAAGAGAAAAGTAAAGAAATCATGGAGGTGGATGTACAAGCTATTTTATTTCAACATCCTTGTAATATTTTCATCACAGGTCCGAGTGGTTGTGGAAAGACAGTCTTTGTTCATAAATTAATTGACTATCGAGAAGATTTGTTCAATATCGTTCCTGAAAGAGTTGTCTGGTGTTACAAAGAATGGCAGTATGCTTACAATCTTATGCATGAGAAATTCAATTCGCAGTTTGAATTAATAAAATTCGTGGAAGGAATTCCTGACGATGAAAACGAGCTTGTCAGCGATGTATCTATACCGCATTTAATCGTCTTTGATGATATGCTGGGTGAAAAAGATGAGGAAAAAATTAAACTTTGGTTTACAAGAAAAGGACATCACCGTAATGCAACCGTGATTTATATCACACAAAATATGTTTCAACAATCGAAATCGAGTCGAACCATCAGTCTTAATTCAAGATACATGATTTTATTTCGAAATGAGCGAGATAAAAATCAGATTAAAACACTAGCTCACCAAATGCAAGCCCCACATTTACTGTCTGCTTATGAAGATGCTACATCGGTGGATCATGGATATCTTGTCATCGATTTCCATTCACGAACAAATAAAGAATTAAGACTGCGAACAGATATATTCCATCGTTATGAAGAAGACGAAAGAGGTCCAACCGTTTATTCCCCTGCTTAATCGTTACAATGTTTTTTTAAAATAAAAATGACTTCATTTTAATTTATATTGTCATTCTATCAATAGGCGACAGTGAGTAAACATGGCTTTACCAACCACACCAACTTCAATTTTAGCTGCTTTGCGAAATTTAAGTCAACAAACCAATAGATATGAAAGAGAATCTGTGTTGAAAGCAGGATTAAAAGAAATTTTAAAATGGTTTACGTTGGCAGCACAAAACATCATTGAAGATAAAATCAAATTACCAAAACAAACCACCACGTATATGACAAAACATAGAGCAGATATCGAGCAGTTAGCAGATCCGAATATTGATGAGGAAATTAAACGTAGAATTATTTTAAAACCTGGAGGTGGTGGATTTCTAGGTGGTGTTATTATCAGAAGTTTACTGAGATGGGATGGAACTAAAACCGTTAGGAAATTTGGGGGTGAAAGGCAACCTCGAAAACGTGCTCCGCGAAAGAGGAAATCTCCAAAGAAGAAAAATTCTCCAAGGAAGAAAAAGTCTCCAAAGAAGAAAAAATCTCCAAAGAAGAGAAAACCCCCGAAAACGCATGCAAGAACTATCACCTCACCACCTATAATTGATGCAAGAACTACCACCTCATCACCTATGATTGATGAAAGAACCACCACCTCACCACCTATAATTGATGAAAGATTTGTTACTATGCGAAGACCTGTAGGAAGCAGCATTTCAGAACATCAACGCTATCCGAAATCCAGAAAGGAACTATTAAGTGAAAGAATGCAAAAACTCAGAACAAAGTATTCACAATTTATAGAACCAGGGAAAAAATTGAAGTTTCAATCCATTCCATCCGCCTCATGGTCTCCAAATACATTAGCTAAATATAAAAAAGGTAGAAAGGCAGAAGATCGACTGTTTGGGGATATAATCCAATATAACCTTGACACAGGAAAATATCGTGTTGACTATGACAACCGTCTGATTCATCTTGGTGGTGGAAGAACCATTCCTCTGCCCGACAGAGGGTCAGATGTAGAAGAAAGCGAGGATGAAGAACTCACTGATTCCGATTCGTAGTTTTCTTTTGTAAAAAAAAAGACAGTATGATAAAACATCAGGTATAAATGATAGTGACATGGAACTTTTATTTTCATTTGATGTGAAATAGTGATAAAGTCAACATGAAGAAAAGACCTCTGATAAAAAAACACGGATCGATGGTTATGGCCATGATACAGGCTACACCAAAAATACGTAAAAAGCTTGTCAAAGATTCACCCTCAGAAGCGATAAGGTGTATATCGGAATGCTGTCATAATGTTTTAAAAGGCAATGTACATTTATCACCAGATCAGAAGAAGAAGTTGTATTCAAGCCGACAACATCTCAGACGTTTAGCTTCAAAATCGGTCTCTGTAAAAGATAAAAAACAAATTTTAAATCAAAAAGGTGGATTTCTTTCATTGCTTGCACCTGCATTATTACCTTTGTTAGGAAAAGCCGTTATCGGAGGAATAGGAGGAGCTCTAAAAGCCTTGTAGATAAAAAATCTTGTAGATGAAAACATTTTCAATGAAAAAAAATCTTATAGATAAAAATCTTGTAGACAAAAAATCTTGTAGATAAAAAATCTTATAGATAAGAAATTATGTCTGTTAGAAAAATGGTTATCGTGCCTTTCCAGGTCTTAGAAAATATGAAACGATGGAAAGCCGAACAAGCTCAAAAACCTCGTTTACCACCTAATCCACAAGTTGCAGATGCATCACATCTTCGACAAGATATGAGTCAGATTTTACAAAGTACCGATCTGTCAGAAACAGAAAAGGCTCAAAGATATGGCGAAACTTTGATTAAGTTACAAAATTCGCTTCAGAAAACAAAACCAACTTCGATCAATTTTCTTTCAAAAACTGATGATAGTGTACAGGGATCACCATCTGTTGGACTGCAATCTGTTGTCTTATATGATCGAATTTTGCAAAGTGTACCAAAAACCATGAAAAGAAAAGCTGAGTTACTTTTGAGTATGATAAAAGACAACGATAATTTAACTTGGGACGAACAAGGGGTGGTGTCATATAAAGGTACACGCATTCATGGTTCCAATATTATTGATCTTGTCAATGATGCGATACGTCAAAGAAAAGGTATCGAGCCCAGAGGATGGAAAACATTTTCAAAGGCATTACATGAAAGTAATATACCTCAAGAAGTTATTGGCAATTTGAACAGATGGAAATGGATACAAAAAGTCCATGATAAATCACCGAGTAAATCATTGAGCGAAGATGAAGATTCCCATGCAGAATCCTATGGAGATTCCGATAACTTATTTCACACACCAAAAAGTGTACGAAAAAGTACTAAGCTAACTCCTATAAAAAGAAGTATGAAAAGAATAAAAGAAAAATCTCCATACATGAAACCTGAAGAAAGAGAACGATTGAAGCAATTCTATGTTAAAGAATTGCTAACTCCCCCAAAGTCTATAAAAAAGACTCCGAGCCGTAAAACACTTCAGTCATGGGAGGCATGGTAAAGTCAAAACTTGATTACGTGTTAAGAAAGTTGTTTTATGATCCTAAAAGTACTGTTGCATTTAGTGGAGTAAAGCAATTGTATCACGCTGCGAAATCTGTTTTGAAAGGAATAAGATACAAAGATGTTCAAGAATGGTTACAGGGTGAATCCACCTACACCTTACACAAACCGATTCGTCGTCGTTTCAAAAGACGAAAAACTATTGTAGGTGGTATAGATTATCAATGGCAGGCTGATTTGGCTAACATGCAACATTTAGCAAAACAAAATAATAACAAGAAATATTTACTTTGTGTGATTGATGTGTTTTCGAGATTTTCATGGGTTATCCCTATTCCAGACAAAACGGGTAAAACTTTAATCAAAGCATTTCAATCTATCGTTCAGAAATCAAAACGAAAACCTTTAGCGCTTCAAACAGATAAAGGTTCGGAATTCAAAAACAAATCGTTTCAAGACTACTTGAAAAAGAATCAGATTCATTTTTTCACCACTGAAAACCCAGAGACAAAAGCAAGCATTGTTGAAAGATTTCAACGAACTTTGAAAACGAGAATGTGGAAATACTTTACGTACAAGAAAACAAGACGTTACATTGACGTATTGAATTCTTTAGTTAAGAATTACAACCATACTTTTCACAGAAGTATAAAAACATCTCCTGTAATGGTAACAAAATCCAATGAGGCAGAGATTTCAAGAAATCTGTATCCTCAATTATCGACAAATGTAATGACAAAAAAGCCGAAATTCAAAATTGGAGATCATGTTCGAATCAATAAAACAAAACGTACATTTGATAAGGGTTATTTACCAAATTGGACGCAAGAAATATTTGAAATCAGTCATGTCAACAAAACATTTTCGCCTATTACCTATAAAGTAAAAGATCTACTGGGAGAACAGATTTTGGGAACTTATTATGAATATGAACTTCAATTAATAAAAGATGATGATATTTATGAAATTGACTCAGTTCTTGATAGACGTACAAGACGTAAGGGTAAAAAATTAATCAAAGAAATAAAAGTCAACTGGAAAGGTTATCCAAAAAAATTTCAAAGTTGGATACCAGAATCCTATTTGGTGTAATCCTGTTTGGTGTAATCCTATTTTGGTGTTGTGAAAACATCTTTTCTTATTAAAAAAATCTTATAACTTAAGAAAAAGTTATAAAAAGTCACCACATTCATAATGAATCCACAGTCAAACATTGAGTGTGGAACAGAAAAGTCTGGAATAGAAGAAAAGTTCGGAATAGAAAACTTCGATAGCAGTAGTAGTAGTAGTATCAGTAAGAACTACAATTGTTGTGGAAATCGTGTCCCAAAGAATCAGTTTACCTATATTTCACAGATTTTAGTCATTTATGCAATTATTGCAACCTCAATAGTACATTTAAGTATTCAAAGTCAAGATCGTGAATTGTGGCTGATCCTGTTAAGCAGCTCACTTGGATATATTCTTCCATCACCAGGGTTAAAATTCAGCAGATCAGAACAAAAGCAGTCAGGGTGGATTGATAGTAAAAAATGAATTCGTTTTATCTCACTCTACCCAGTGATAGTTCCATGGACCTTTATCCGAACAACACCCAATGTTGTTTTAAGGTTCATTTACCAAAGACAGTTCATATTGACAAGGAAACTTGGGAAGTCGCACTAGTTCAACTTATTACTCCCTCTCAGTTCTTAAACATAAGTGCAGAAGAAGCAGAGTTCGATCTTACAACAACGGATAACGAATTAGTCAAATTAATATCACAGATAGACAAAAGAGGAGATAATATACAAATAATTCCATTAAGACGAAATAGTGGAAATGATATAATAAAATGGGCAATTCGATTTTCCTTTCCAGCCGGGAGTTACGTTTCACCTGAACATCTTATAGAGACGATCAATGATGTGATTCAATCCACTATAGGTCCTGCTCTTCGTAAGGATTCGTCGGGTGTGTTCATCACTTATTCATCTTCAACCAAACGTCCGAAAATTATATTTAATAATATTATAAAAACAGGGATCAAATTACATCCATCCCTGTTTTTAAAACTGGGTGGATCACCAGAATTCAAACATGATACATTTTTTCAGGGTAAAAATATTTTCAAATACTTTAAATATAATCCAAACATTGATGCTGGCTACAATCATCTGTATATTTATTCAGATATTGCTGAACACACTATAGTGGGTGATACACTTGCTCCCATACTTCGTGTTCTGCCTTTCAAAACATCCGATTTGATTGAAAATGGTTATGGTTCTCAACATACCAATCATGAAATTACAATACCGCATTATATTCCCGTTTCGAAATCCGATTTCGATCATATTCACATTCAAATAACAGGGGATTTAGGTATACCGGTTCATTTCATTACTGGTAAGACAATAGTGAAGTTACATTTCAGGCAACGTTTAACTGACAATCATTGAAAATCATTTAAAAAATGCTACCAGTTTATCGTGGTGTAAAACATCAGTATGGCTATGGGTTAGGTTCGCTATTTAAATCGGCAATTAAAGTAGTGACTCCATTGCTTAAACCGTTGATTAAATCTGGTTTTAATGCTGTGAAAAAAGAAGGAATCAAACAAGGAATAGGTGTAGTAGAAGATATCCTTTTACGTGGCAAAAACCCCAAAAAAGTTGTAATTTCAAGGGGAAAACAAGCCATTCATGATCTAGCAGAAAAGGTAATACCAGGGATAAATAAAAGAAAATCACGAAAACCACGTCATTCCCCCTACCGCCTTCGCAGTGGTAAGATCATAAGGCAAAGAGACAGACGACCTCTTGATATCTTTGATTAATATATTGGATTAATATATTGAATTCATTTACTTGAATTATATAAAAATGATGCAAAACGGTTCTTGTGAATGCAGTAAGTCAGAACTTGATGTTCTTTCTGTACCACCTACAATGACAACGATGCAAGAAAGTCAATGGATTGAACATTTCCCAATATCATCTTTGGCAAACAATGCACCGATAGAATTCATCATACCACCTCAAACTGAACATTGGACAGATCTGTCACAATCGTATTTGTATGTCAAATACAAAGTCGTTCAAGCTGACGGTGCTGATTTAGATGTCAATGCAAATGTGGCCCCTGTAAACAACTTCCTGCACAGTTTGTTTAGCAGTGTCGATTTGTATCTAAATAATAAACTAATCACCAGCAATTCAGATACCTATCCATACAGAGCATATATCGAAAATCTTATGTCATATAATTCTGACAGCAAGACTACGCATTTGAAAGCTGGTAATCTTTGGATTGAAGACACCTCTGCTCATTTCAATTCACTCAACCATGATGGAACTAATGAAGGTTTACAAGCTAGAATGCTTGAAATTGAACGAAGTAGAACCGCCGAACTTTTTGGACGTTTGCATCTTGATCTGTTTCAACAAGAAAAATATTTACCCAATGGTATTGAAATCAGACTTAGATTAAACAGATCTTCGCTAAACTTTTGTCTCACAGGAGGTACTGCTGCACCAGATCCAAAAATTGTACTGGAAACAGTCAGTCTTCATGTGCGAAATGTCGAATTGTTGCCTGTTGTTGCAAATGATCTAAATCATGTTATTGCTCAGCAAAACATGAAAATTCCTATTCGCAGGGTTGAAGTAAAAACTTTTACCATTTCTACAGGTCTTCAGTCTAAAGTTGAAGATCATCTGTTTCAAGGACAACTTCCAAAACGCATTTTCATTGCAATGGTAGCAAATACTGATTATAATGGGGCTTATAACAGAAATCCATTTTTCTTTCAACATTTTAATCTGTCAAAAATTGATGTATCATGTAATGGTCACAGTATTCATAACAGACCCTTTGAACCTAACTTTGAAGCAGGATTGTATTTGAAATCCTTTCTATCATTGTATCAGGCTAACTCATCTTTAGCACTTAATAAATCATTTAATATTGGTAAAGAAGACTATGTTGGTGGATACTGTTTGTGGGGATACGATTTGACAGCGGATCAAGGTAGTGAAGAAGGACAACTTCATCCTATAAAAACTGGAAATCTTCGAATTGAACTTCAGTTTGGTCAAGCTCTGGCAGCAGCTATCAACGTTATTGTCTTTGCTGAATTTGACAATCAGATTGAAATCAACAGTTTGAGAGAAGTTATCACAGATTATTAAGCCTGGAAAAAACCAACAGAAACTCTCTGATCAAAAAGATAGCTTTCACAAAAAACAGTCCTTTTCAGGACTAAGGAATATAATATCGAAAACGACAGTTCTTTTCAGGACTATTGAAAAACAGCCCTTTTCAGGACTATCTACAGGACTAAAGAACTAAAAAACAATGTTGGGACTCAGATTTGCTATAACACTTAGAGAAGAAGCAGAAAAAGTGAAATATTCTGTGTCGAAGTGCATCTCTACTCGGAAAAATGACATTCACAACAGCTTCGAAAAACATATGACTGAAAAATTAAAAAATCTTATTGTCAGTGAAGTTACCAACCAGTGTTACGGATGTCAAGTGGATCATCCCAGTCAAACACAGCATGAACTGTGTTTATTCAAGGATAGACAAGAACATACAGATATGTTCATAGAAAAAGCCATGATGGAATTAAATCCATACGAAATCATGGAAAAATGGTATCCTGAACTCATAGAAATGAAACTCGATGAAAGTGACTATGTGGAAGCCTACAGATTATGGCGAAATATAAAACAAAACATTTTATCTGAATTCACGGAGTCGTGGTTACAATACTGGTGTGACAAAGTAAAACAATCCTGGGAAGAAAGTGATTAGAAAAATGTATACTTCTGAAATTCAATACATATTGGATCATGGAACGTGGATAAAAAATCTACAGGCAAAAGTCTGTGCAAAAGATCACTTACCTCGACAAAAACCGGATCATGTGAAAGCCTACATTGTGAACACAGAGAAATCAACCGGTCCAGGAGAACATTGGGTAGCCGTGATATTCAACAATAATGGTGATGTACTATACTTTGATCCCTACGGACTACCACCACTTGAGCCAGAAATCATTAACTTTTTAGACAATCATTCTTATTCGTGGAGATACAATCGACAAACTCTTCAGAGTCCACAGGGAAAAGTTTGCGGGTTTTACTGTATCTTCGTATTGGATGCTGTCGCCAGAGGATACAACATACAGAAATATCTTCAACAGAAATTCCTCTCAACGGAACATCGACGAAACGATCGAGATGTAGTGTTATGGTTCAATCAGCAGTATGGAATTCTATTCAATAAAGCTCAGAGACTTTTTCCCCACAAATAGTATATAAATGTATAATAGTTCTTTTATCTATGTGTTTGTTGTAAATATGTTCATTGCTCAGTTCATTGTTCAGTTCTGTTCAAATAAAAGTTATACTGTTTAAATGGTGTTTTTTCATTCTTTTTTCCACAAAGATAATTCCTCCACAAAATATCAGTCTTGGAAAAAATGTAGATAGATCATATAGTACATTATATTCTATCTACATGGTCTCGCCCACGTTCGTACTCTTAATTTCAAGACGAAAAGTAGGTCAAACCCTCCACCAAGCTATAAAACCAGCAAATTTCTCTATATGCCATTTCATTTCCACGATGGGTTTGTTCAGATTCTGCTGTGGACTATTTGCTAAAAGTCGAAGGAATGAGGAGAAGAGAAAACGCCAAAAGACAAAGACGTCGGCTGAGTTCTCTGCAAGACAAGGGTATAACCCCTATACCCAGAACCCAGCACCTAATTTCTACCCCGATCTTTGGGTTATGCCAACTGATGATCCAATCTTTGGGGAGTCTGTGATATCAACCAACCAATGAGTTGATGATGAAGAGGTTTAGAATCCTCTATCTTTCTCTGATTTTGGAATTAACTTGCTCGAATGATTAATTTAATTCCAATCCAGAGAATGATAAAAACAGCTCTTTTCAGAGCTAACATTCATTCCAGAAAGTCCTATCTTCGAGACTTGTCAATTTTACGACTGAGTACCATCCCAAGAGTTACATTCCAAGAGTTACATTCCAAACGATATTCTCCAATTCGAATTAACTCAAACAAGGTTAACCCAACACGATGCTTGTATGGTAAGGATTTATACTATAAACCATCTCTGACCAACTCAGAAGATAGCATATAGCATAAAGGTGTCAAATCTTGTCTGACTAATTCAACCAAATCGACAAAATAGTGCTATAAATAAACTCAGCTCTCAGATCTTATAGACAAGTTACAAAACAATACGGTCTTTATCCCCTAAAGCTAGTTTTTAAAAAAAAGACTGAGTTCGTCAGACAGATATCTAAAGATCATACAGCTAGGAGCCGAAGAAAAAGACTAAGTCCAATGATGATAGAGAAAGATTGAGGCGGACAAAGTCGGAAAAAAGGACCAAGTCCAACGATACTTTCTGCCTGAACCAGCGTGAGGAGGTGAAATAACCCATATCGTGGAAAAAAGACTAAGTCCAACGGTGGGTGAGGAGGTGAAATAACCCATATCGTGGAGAAAAGACTAAGTCCAACGGTAATAGAGACAAAGAACAACTCAAAAAAGACTAAGTCCAACGACTGTAGAGAAAGATTGAGACGAACAAAAGACGGAAAAAAGACTAAGTTCAACAGTGATAGAGAAAGGCTGAGGTGAATAAAAGACGGAAAAAAAGACTAAGTCCAACGATGGTATTTGCCTGAGCCAAGCTGAGGAAGGGGAAAATAACCCATATCGTGGGAAAAAAAGACTAAATCCAACGGTAATAGAGAAAGATTGAGGCGAACGAAGACGGAGAAAAAAGACTAAGTCCAACGATACTCTCTGCCTGAGCCAAGCTGAGGAGGGGGAAATAACCCATATCGTGGAAAAAAGACTAAGTCCAACGGTGATAGAGAAAGATTGAGACGAACAAAAGACGGAAAAAGACTAAGTTCAACGGTGATAGAGAAAGGCTAAGGCGAACAAAAGACGGAAAAAAGACTAAGTCCAACGATGGTATTTGCCTGAGCCAAGCTGAGGAAGGGGGAAATAACCCATATCGTGGGAAAAAAAGACTAAGTCCAACGGTAATAGAGAAAGATTGAGGCGAACGAAGACGGAGAAAAAAGACTAAGTCCAACGATGACAGAGAAAAGCCTAAGTTAAACGATAGTGTCTGCCTGAACCATATCATTACGACCCGTGCGCGTGCGTGCAGATGCATTAAGTCCCCTTTTCACAGACCATGGTTAAAAAAAAAGGACCCCTGCCGCGTCAAAATGGTGAACATCTACCACCGTTTTGACAATTTGACCGGTCTTTTTGAGAGTAAGTCCAACGATAGTCTCTGTCGAACCATATCATTACGATCCGTGCACGTGCGCGCAGATGCATTAAGACCCCTTTTCACAGACCACGGTTTAAAAAAAGATCCCTGCCGCGTCAAAGATGGAGAACATCTATCTCCGATGAAGAAAAAAGACTAAGTCCAACGATAGTCTCTGCCGAACCATATCATTACGATCCGTGCGCGCGTGCGCGCAGATGCATTAAGACCCCTTTTCACAGACCATGGTTTAAAAAAAGGACCCCCAGTCGCGTCAAAGATGGTGAACATCTATCTACGATGAAGAAAAAAGACTAAGTCCAACGATAGTCTCTGCCGAACCATATCATTACGATCCGTGCGCGCGTGCGCGCAGATGCATTAAGACCCCTTTTCACAGAGATAGTTAAAAAGGGGCTCTGACCGTGGCATGGGGGGGCAGAAAAAGCGGACATCTACTTCCGGTTTGACATTTTGACCGGTCTTTTGCCTCCCCGGGAGGGTAGACCTCGGACAAAATGGCACTCAGGGAGGGTAGACCTCGGACAAAATGGCACTCAGGGAGGGTAGACCTCGGACAAAACGGTTTTTGTCCGAGGTCTACCCTCCTATACTACTGTCGTTGACATTTCTGTCATTTACATGTAGGGTATCCCTTTACTACACAATCTGGCCGAGCCCGGTAGCGGCGGTCGGTAGCAAACAGGACTTGAGAACAGGGGTTGCTGGTTCGAATTCCCAGCTTGGCCAGTTTCTTTCTACGGGCTGATGATAGTCATTGCAAGAGGATTCAATCCTCTCTCCATGCTGATAATTGTTTTCACTATGGTCACGTGGGAAAGCAACCAGTGGCTTGGGAAAAATATTATGCAAAGTACTGGTAAGAGAAACCCCAGAAAAGCATGAATAGGCGCGCTGACTGCCACAATACAACTAAAATAAAGTTAAAAACTGCCTTAAACACCGTACAACCAATCAATCACTACCACACAATCCTGAGTTTTAACCACCCTGAAGAAGCAGCTTTTGGAAAACAGCATTTCCTCTTTTACCAACAATGTCTTCTACCCTATCAAAGACAGAAGTCATCATTTGAACGACATTTATTTTGTCTTCTGTAAATGCTCTCAGTTTAATTCAGTCCATAATTTTGACGTTCGGCAAAGAGGCATAAATATGATTGATAATTTTTTGTTTTTATCCAACTAGTCATTTTAAAAACGATTAAAAAAAAATCAAGGCTCTGCCGAGTTTTTATCGCTTTTCAATGACAAGCTCAGTACTAAAGTTATACAAGGTGAAATAATAGATGAAAAAAAATCAAGACTTTACCTTTTTTCTTTTTATTTTTCCAAAGTCTTTAACACTTATACTAAAATCGTAATTTACAATACCAGTATTTCTTCAAGGCAATCTTGCACAGCCAGATACATGTAAACCCTTTAATTCTTATCAGACTACATCGTTTAGATATGTCCATACTGAAAACATTCGCAGATGAAAAAAATAGATGTTGCTTAGATCATAGAATGCTTTTGAAAGGGCATGGAATATTGTGGGAATAGAGGAAAAGATTATTTACCAACATATTTTCCTCTCCCCACAATTCTTTGACTTTTCATCAAACGACACACCTCTACACTTGTCCAAATTGAAAGCATTTACAAACAAAAAAAGATGGTCCAAATGATAATATCTATCTTTAACTCTTTACCAACAAAATTTTAGACTCCATCTATTTCAAAGTAGTGGCAGACGACAAATTTAATGCGGCAATAATGATGAGACTGGTCTCTGAAAGGGTAGAAAGCATTGTAGAAAAAGGAGAAACTGCTTGTTATCGGTATTTTCTACTTTCCCCAGAATAATTTCAAAATTCTTTTTCTTCAGGGTCGTTAAAAATGTGGTCGTTTGGTAGAGGATAAAAAGAGTGTAAAACATAGTGGGAAAAGGAGAAAATGCTGGTTAGCAGCATTTTCTCTCTCACCCACAATGTTTTCTGAAGGTTTTTACAGCAGCATCGTTAATACAACAGGATTGTTTGGCAAACGGCTTTTGCTTCAAGGTCTTTAAAAAGCAGTATTCCTTGGAAAAGTATTAAATAATCATTTGTGGTTTTCAAATAATTCTAATGAATAACTCACTTAATTTCTTGAAGAGTTTTACTGAAACTGAGTTTCTAACATTTTGCACTTTTTGTGCTGTCTGATCTTGCAATTTTTTTGTGAAATGAATTACTAAGTATCAGATGAACATTTTTAAATCACATCTGCAAAATTTATTTGAGACAAGACGAAGTGTGGGCGACGAAAAAAAAAATACATTTTTTAAAAACATTTTTGACTTCGCCACTTAGATAATGTGAGCACTTTAACATATTTCTTTACAACCGGACAAAATTTTGGACGTGCCCAAATATAGAGCATTTACAGATGACCATTTTGAACATGTCCAAATGATGGAATTCGTCCTTGAAGTAGTAGAAAAAAACGTAAAAAAAAAAGGGAAAAATGCCGTTCATGCATAGTGCGTCAATCACAACTTAACCTGTTTGTTGAACGTGAACATCAAGATCGGTCTCCTTTTTCTTTACACTATACAACAACAAATATCTGGCCGAAAACAATCCAGTTGCGAGTCTCTATGAATGCAAGCCAACACCATGCACTCATATAAAGTATATTAAACGGAGATTGTACATATGTAATATTGGACTGCACTCTTCTCTTCCCTACTACTGGTCTCTGTAATATAAATTCCCGTGAAATAACAATAGGCTAAACATGGCACACTAATGAAGGTGCCATGATTTCTGTTGTAGTGGTAGGTGGTACACTGTGTCCATGTCTTCTATTATACAGGTGGGTCGTACATATGTCAATGGTTTCTATGGGTGGTACATAGTATCTATGATTATTGTTGTAGTGGTGGGTTGTACACTGTGTCCATGATTTCCGTTGTAGTGGTGGGTGGTGCATAGGATCCATGGTTTCCGTTGTAGTGGTGGTTGGTAGATAGTATCCATCATTTCTGTTGTAGTAGTGGGTGGTACATAATGTCCATGGTTTCTGTTGCAGGTGTGGATGGTACATAGTGTCTATGATTTTGTTGTAGTAAAAGGTGGATCTTTTTCATACCTACACAAGATAAATATAACATTAACTACTATTTTTTGTCAAACCACCATACTTATAGTATGCTGAATAAATCACCCAACAGTGCGAAGCAATGAACTGAATTTCAGCCATTAAGATTTCTCATGTATCCAACTGCAACGTAAGCTCGCAATGACCTTTTTTTTTCAGCAGTACAATACTATCTCAACCCGTAATATGCCCATCACTACTATGATGTCAGACGCTGTAGATCAAGGTTGAATTATACCAGTGTCAATTTCTTCACCACATGGACAATAATGTAGACTTATCCAAATTGCAAGTATTTTCAGACGACAATTTGAATGTGGCTCAACTGATGGATTTCTCTTCGATAGGATAGAAAACATTTTAGGAATAGGAGAAAATCTTGCTTACCAGTATTTTCTGATTTTCACATAATGTTTTCAAAATGCTTCTTTCTCAGGGTTGTTAAAACTCGGGTCTCTGTGGTAAAGTACCATAATTTCTAATAACATCTAATAAAAAACTGCCCTGGCTTTGTTATATTTATTCACATAACCCGTTACATAAGCAAAACCAAGTTTATTACCCTTTGAAAGAAGACCTTTGTGAACATAGATGGAAAAGGAGAAAATGTTGGTATTCAATTTGTTGACTGAAAATGCTTATAACTTGTTATTTAGTAAAGAGTAGAAACAAGTTTGTTTTATCATATATTTCCATTTTCTGCTGTATTCCAAGTACAAGAAGATATGCAAAAATAGATAAAGGGTGACAATCAAGATAATAAAGGGTTGGTTAAATGGTATTTTACGCCACTTTCAGCATTATTTCAGTCACAATGACAGCTCACATATTTATATGTTTTCTGGGTTTCACCAGTAATAGGCTAGAGCTCTGAAGCGTCTTGCCCTAGGACACTCACACGAAGGCCCGGTGGATCAAGTGAGGCTCGAACCCGTAGTCTTCAGGTCACGAGTCCAACACTTACACTTTACTACACACAGGTCCTTTAAAAGATTATAAAGTCTGATATATAAGATAATAAACCAAATCACAAAAGACATATTCTCTCCATGTACTCATCATTGATTTTTTTTTAAAAGGACCAACCCCCCTTTTTTAAATGAAAATACAGCTATCGTAGAAAGCTGAGGGAGATTGATGTACTACCAGATCTTTGATCTTTTCATAAGTTAGTCAAACAAGGTATACCCTCTTCATGTACTCATCCATGATTCATTTTTTTAAAGGATCAACCCCTATTTTTTTCAATGAGAATACAGCTTTTGTAGACAGCTGAGGGAAATTGATGTATTACCAGATCCTCGATATTTTCATAACTAGTCTTATGCCAACCATCATACATTTGGCTGGCTTCTATGATGTTTCATCAGTCTGTCTGCTCTGAAAATAGAAAAGATTACGGTAAGGAGCAAACCACATCTCCCTGTGGGTCAAATTTATCACTAGCTGCTTACATGTATTACATTACATTAACATTAAATACAATGAAATGAAAGGACATGAAGCTAAACATGGTAAGATAAACAAATACAATCAAGGAAAAGGTTAACACAAACAAAGCATGTTTAGATAGATATATATAAAAACTTACTCAAATTTTCAAGACAAATACATACATGACATAAAGTAAATTCAAAGCACGGTTACAGAAATATGAACAAAAACGTACTGAATATTTCACGAGAACGGGAAATACATACACGAGATGAAACAAATTCAAACCACGGTTAGACAAATATAAAGAAAAGCTTACTGAAATTTTCAAGAGGAATAGATCTACATACACAACATATAGCAAATATAAAACATGGTTAGACAAACATGAACAAAACCTTACTACAGTTCATATAAGAAGTACATACACAGGGTAACGCAAATTCTGAGGATGATTAGACAGGTATTTACAAAAACTTACTCATATTTTTAAAACTATTTCATACATGAGATAAAGCAAATCAGAAGCATAAAGCTAGAGATATATAAACCAAAACTTACTGAAATTTTCAAGAGAAATACATACACGATAGATACTAAATTCAAGCCAAAGCTAGACAATGAAGAGCAAAGCTTGATAAGTTAAAATGAGAATAAATGAATAAAAGAGATCATACTCCAAGTACTCTTTTCGAAAAAAGTAATTTTAATCCGTTCTACTTTCGGGTGGGATCTGCTTGATGAAATTTAAAACCAACGGATACAATCTGTTTAAAAACTCTGAGAACTCTATATAGAAAAATATTTCAGTGCAAGCCACGTTTGGCCATTTAAAACTTTTATCGAGGGATCGCCATTTTGCGTATAAAAACCAATGAATATGAGTAGGGAATAACTCCCGAGTACTTTTTTGGGGGGTAAAATATTTGATTCGGACAAGGTTGAACCATATTGAAAGATTTACCTCCAAGGTATCTCCAAGGTTAGTAATCACACGAACGGATTAAAGAGGTAAAAACTTGGAGTACTCTTTTTTAAGTTAAATGTTTTGTGTGGCTAGGTTCCTACATCTTAAAATCTTTTTTAGAGGGACCTCCCTGGAGAGTATTAAAAGCAATGGATAATAGCGGTAAAAACCCTGGTACTTTCTTTTCTGTTTATGTGTAAAATATCTCGATCCTGGCTAGGTTCAGCCGCTTTAAAACTATTGAGGGACCTCCCTTGTGAGTAAAAAAAAAAAAAAAAAAACGGTAAAAAGCCCGAGAACTCCTTGAGTCTAATATTTTTGATCCTATTTATGTTCAGCTATTTAAAACCTCTCACATAGGACCTCCTGATCAGAGTTATAACCAATTGATGAAATTGGTGAAAATTTTTAAAACTCCTATTTCAGTATAAAATGTTTTGATGCCAGGTTAGTTTGCCCATTTTAAAACATCCATCGAGGGATCTCCTGGTATTAAAACCAATGGATAAGACCTGTAAAACTCAGGGTACTCTTTTGTAAGACTACAATTATTTCATTCTTGTTATGTCAGATTTTCTAAAACTTTTCTCAAGAGACCTCCCTGGTGGGTGTTAAAAACAAAGGATAAAAGCGGCTAAAACTTTGGACCGTTTTAAATTTGTGTAAAACATATTGATGCCAGCTAAGTTTTGCCATTTTAAAACCTTCATCGAGGGACCTCATTGTTGATGTTAAAGAATGGATAAAAAACGGTAAAAACTCCAAATAATTTTTCTTTAAGGGTAAACTATTTACATCCTAGCTAGGTTCCGACTTTTAAAAACTGTTATCGTTTGACCGGCATGTAAAAACCAATGGAAAAAATGGTAAAAACTTCGAATGCTCCTTTATTAGGGTAAAGTATTTCTATCGTGGCTTTTTTTCAGTTATTTTAAAAACCTTTCTCAAGAGACCTCCTCGGTAAGCAAGGTCCCTGGTGACTGTTAAAACCAATGGATAAAAGTGGTAAAAACTCCGAGTGCTCTTCTATTAGGGTAAAATGTTTTTATCCTTGTTTTGTTCAGCTATTAGAAAAAAAAACCCTTCCTCAAGTGACCTCCCAGGTTAGTGTTAAAACCAATGGAAAATTGTGGTAAAAACTCCGAATACTCTTTTATTATCATATAATATTTCCATCCTTGTTTTGTTCAGCTATTTAGAAAAAGAAACTTTCTCAAGGTACCTCCCTGGTGAGAGTTAAAACCAATTGATAATGCGGTAAAAAACTTTGGTGCTCTTTTATCAGAGTAAAATATTTTTATAATTGTTATATTCAGCTATTTAAAACTTTTCTCAAGGGACTTTCCTGTAGACTGTTAAAACTAATGGATAAAAACAGTAAAAACTCCGATTGCTCTTTTATTATCGTAAAATAGTTTCTTCCCTAATTTTTAGAGCTATTTAAAAAAAAAAAAAAAAAAAACTTTCTCGAATAACCTCCCTCGTGAGTGTTAAAACCGATGGATAGAAGCGGTAAAAAACTCCGTTGCTCTTTTGTAAAGGTAAAATATTTATATCACTGTTATATTCAGCTATTTTAAAATTTTTCGCAAGGGACTTCCCTGTTGAATGTAGGGTAAAATATTTCTATCTAGTTTTTGTTAAAAAAATTTAAAAACCTTTCTCAATGGACCTCCCTGATGAGTGAGATTTCTGGTAAGTGTCAAAACCAATAAAAAAGCGGTAAAAACTCCGAGTAATCCTTAATAAAATGTTTTATTCGTGTTTTGTTCAGCTATTTAAAAAATCCCTGTTGAGTGGTAAAACCAATGGATAAAAGAAGTAATAAATTCCAGTGCTTATTTATTCTGGTAAAATATTTTTATCATTGTTATATTCAGCTATTTTAAAACCTCGTTATATTCAACTATTTTAAAAAACTTTCTCATGGAAAGTCCTTGTTGATTGTTAAAACCAATGGATAAAAGCGGCAAAAAAAGTTCGGTGCTCTTTTATACCGGTAATATATTTTTATCTCTGTTTTGTAGACCTACTTAAAAAAAAAAAAAAAAAAACTTTCTCAAATGATCTCCCTACTGAGTGTAAAAACCAATTGACAAAAACTGTAAAAACTCCGAACACTCTCTTATTAAGGTAAAATGTTTTATCTTCGTTTTGTTAAGCTGTTTAAAAAGAAAACTTTCTTAAATGACCCCCCCTGGTTAGTGTTAAAACCAATAGATAGAAGCGGTAAAAACTCCGAGTACTCTTTCATTAGGGTAAAATATTTCTATCCTTGTTTTATACAGCTATTTAAAAAAACCTCTCGAGGGACATCGCCAGAGAGTGTTAAAAACTCTGAGTACTCTTCTATTATCGTCAAGTATATTCATTCTTGTTTTATTTAGATATGTTAAAAACCTTTCTCAAGGCCTGTTGATTGTTAAAATCAATGCATAAAAGAGGTAAAAAACTCCGGAGCTCTTTCATTAGGGTAAAATATTTTTATCATTGCTATATTCAGCTATATTAAAACCTTTCTCAAGGGACTTCGGTGTTGACTTTTAAAACCAATGGATAAAAGCGGCAAAAAAACTTCGGTGCTCTTTTATTCTGGTAAAATATTTTAATCCCTGTTTTGTAAAGCTATTTAAAAAAGAATAACAAAACCAACTTTCTGAAATGATCAACATGCTGAGTGTTAAAACCAATAGACAGAAGCGGTAAAAACTCCGAGTACTCTTTTATTAGGGTAAAATATTTGTATCCTTGTTCTGTACAGCTATTAAAAAAATTTCTCGGGGGACACCCCCGGTTGAGTGTTAAAACTAATGGATAAAAGTAGATAAAACTCCGAGTACTCTTCTATTATCATAAAATATATTCATCCTTTTTTTATTGAGATATGTTAAAAACCTTTCTCAAGGGACCTCCTGTTGGCTGTTAATAATAGTGGATAAAAGCGGTAAAAAACTCCAGTGGTCTTTTATTCTGGTAAAATCTTTTATCTTTGTTATATTCAGCTACTTTAAAACCTTTCTCATGGAACTTTCTCGTTGACTGTTAAAAGCAATGGATAAAAGCGGTAAAAAAAAAAAAAAAAAAAAAAAAAAAAAATCAGTGCTCTTTTATTTAGGTGAAATATTTTTATCCCTGTTTTGTTTAGCTATTTTAAAACAAAAACCAAAACAACTTTCTCAAATGACCTCCCTGCTGAGTGTTAAAACCAATAGACAAAAGCGGTAAAGCTCCGAGTACTCTATTATTAGGGGAAACTGTTTTTATCTTTAGTTTGTTCAGCTATTTAAAAAAAGAAAAAAACTTTCTCAAATGACCTCCCTGGTTAGTGTTAAAAGCAATAGACAGAAGCGGTAAAAAGTAAGCTTTTATTAGGGTAAAATATTTGTATCCTTTTGTACAGCTATTTAAAAAAACTTCTTGAGCGACATCTCCGGTGAGTGTTAAAACCAATGAATAAAAGAGGTAAAAAACTCCGGTGCTCTTTTATTAGTGTAAAATATTTTTATCATTGCTATATTCAGCTATATTAAGACCTTTCTCAAGGAACTTCCCTGTTGAATGTTAAAACCAATGGGTAAAAGCGGTAAAATACTCCTGTGCTCTTTCATTCTGGTAAAATATTTTATCATTATTATATTCAGTTATTTTAAAACCTTTCTCATGGAACTTCCTTATCGACTCATAAAACCAATGGATAAAAGCGATAAAAAAAAAAAAAAAAAAACTTCAGTACTTTTTTATTCCGTTAAAATATTTTTGATCCCTGTTTTGTAAAGCTATTTAAAAACAAAAACAACTTTCTCAAATGACCTCCCTGCTGAGTGTTAAAACCGATAGACAAAAGCGTTAAAAGCTCCGAATACTCTTTTATTAGGGTAAAAAGTTTTTGTCCTTATTTTGTTCAGCTATTTTTTAAAAAAAAATCTTTCTCAAATGACCTCCCTGGTTAGTGTTAAAAAAAAAAAAAAAAAAAAAAAAAAAAAAAACCAGAAATGGTAAAAACTCCCGAGTACTCTTTTATCAGGGCAAAACATTTGTATCCTTGTTTTGTACGGCTATTTTAAAAAAAACTACTCGAGGGACATCCCCGGTGAGTGTTAAAACCAATGCATAAATGTAGTCAAAATTCCGAGTACTCTTCTATTATCATAAAATATATTCATCCTTGTTTTAGATATATTAAAAACATTTCTCAAGGGACTTCCCTGTTGAGTGTTAAAACCAATGGATAAAAGAGGTAAAAACCCCAGTGCTCTTTTATAAGGGTAAAATATTTTTATCATTGCTATATTCAGCTATATTAAAACTTAAAACGATATCAAAACTTTTCTCAAGGGACTTCCCTGTTGACTTTTAAAACCAATGCATAAAAGCGGTTAAAAAACTTCGGTGCTTTTTTATTTCGGTAAAATATTTTTATCCACATCCCTGTTTTGTAAAGATTTAAGAAAAAAAAAAAAGTTTCTCAAATGACCTCCCTGCTGAGTGTTTAAACCAATGGACAAAAGCGGTAAAAGCTCCGAGTACTCCTTTATTAGGGGAAAATGTTTTTATCTTTATTTTGTTCAGCTATTTAAAAAGAAAAATGCTAAAAAGCTTTCTTAAATGACCTCCCTGGTTAGTGTTAAAAAAACAGAAGCAGTAAAAACTCCGAGTACTCTTTTATTAAGGTAAAATATTTGTATCCTTGTTTTGTACAGCTATTTAAAAAAATCTTGAGGGACATCGCCAGTGAGTGTTAAAACCAATGGATAAAAGTAGTAAAAACTCCGAGTAATAGTACTCTTCTATTATGATAAAATATATTCATTCTTGTTTCATTCCGATATTTTAAAAACTTTTCTCAAGGGACCTCCCTGTTCAGTGTCAAAAGCAATGGATAAGAGAGGTAAAATCCGGTGATCTTTTATTAGGGTAAAATATTTTTATCGTTGCTATTTTCAGCAATATTAAAACCTTTCTCTAGGGACCTCCCTGTTGACTGTTAAAACCAATCGATAAAAACGGTAAAAACTCCAGGTGCCCTTTTATTATGGTAAAATATTTCTATCCTGGTTTTGTTAAAAACCTTTCTCAAGGGACCTTCGTTGTGAGTGTTAAAACCAATGGATAAAAGCGGTAAAAATACCCGGTGCTCTTTTGTCAGGGTACAATATTTATATCATTGTTATAATCAGGAATTTTAAAATCGTTCTCAAGGAACTTCCCTGTTTACTGTAAAAAGCAATGTAAAAAATGGTAAAAACTCCGAGTGCTCTTTTATAACGGTAAAATATTTCTATCGTGTATTTTTCAGTTATTCTAAATACCTTTTTCAAGGGACCTTCCTAGTAAGCAAGGTCCCTGTTGACTGTTAAAACCAATGGATAAAAGCTATAAAAACTCCGAGTACTCTTTTATTAGTGTAAAATATTGATATCATTGTTATATATGTGTTAAAATCAATGGATAAACACAAAATATTTATGATTGTTATATTCAGCTATTTTAAAACCTTCCTCAAAGGGCTCCCGTGTTGACTGTTAAAACCAATAGAATAAATGGTTAAAACTCCGACTGCTCTTTCATAAGGGTAACATAGTTCTTTGGTGGCTTTTTTTAGTTATTGTAAAAACCTTTCTCAAGGGACCTCCCTGGTGACTGTTAAAACCAATAGATAAAAGCGGTAAAAAACTCCGAGTGCTCTTCCATTAGGGTACAACGGTTTTATCCTTTTTTGTTCAGCTGTTTTAAAAACCTTTCTCAAGGGACCTCCCTAGTAAGCAAGGTCACTGGTGACTGTAAAAACCAATGGATAAAAACGGTAAAAACTTCGAATGCTCTTCTATTAGGGTACAATGGATTTGTCCTTGCTTTGCTCATCTGTGTAAAAAAAAAAAACCTATCTCAAGGATCCTGTCTGGCGAGTGTTAAAACCAATGGATAGAAGCGGTTAAAAACTCCGAGTACTCTTTTATAAGGTTAAAATAGTTTTATCCCTGTTTTGTACAGCTATTTGAAAAAAAGAAAAAAAACCTTTCTCAAGTGACTTCCCTGGTGTGTGATAAAACCAATGGATTCAAGTGGTAAAACCTCCGAGTATCCTTTATTATCATAAAATATTCTCCTCCATGTTTTGTGCAGCTATTTCTTAAAAAAAAAACAACTTTTCTCAAAGGACCTCCCTGGTGAGTGTTAAAACCAATGGATAAAATCGATAAAAAACTTTGGTGCTCTTTTATTAGGGTAAAATATTTATATCATCGTTATATTCAGCTATTTTAAAACCTTACTCAAGGAACCTCCCTGTTGACTGTTTAAACCAATAGATAAAAGCGATCAAAACCTCGAGTGCCATTTTATTAGGGTAAAACATTTTTATCCTGGTTGTATTAAGCTATTAAAAGCCTTTCTTAACTAATATAGTTATTAAGACTAAATTAAATAAAAACTAATCATAATTGTGATGGGAAACACATATATGAGATACAGCAAATTTAAAGCATGGTTAGTGAAATATATACATAAAACCACCAACTTACTGAAGTTTTCATGAGAAATACAAACAGGAGATAAGCTAATTAGAACCACTGCTCGACAACTGTAACTAAAAACTTATCATGATTTGGATGAGAAGCACATACATGAGATACGAGAAATCCAAAGCATGGTTAGTGAAATATAAACATAAACTGAATAAAGCTTACATGGGAACTACATACAGGAGACAAAATAAATTTAAAATGGGGTTCGCAAAATATAAACACCCATCTTACTGGAATTTTCATAAGAAAGACATACACTAGACATAGCTGGTTCAGAGCATGGTCGGTAAAATAACACACAATCTTACGGAAATTCTATTAAGAAATGCATAAACGCAACAAAACGAACTCAAAGCATGGTTGGACAAATACAAACAAAACCTACTGATAACGACAATTCTAATGTCAAATACATACACAAGACAAAGCAAATTCAAAGCATGGTGAGAGAAATATAAACAAAAACTAGACAAAGTAAATTCAAGCACGGTTTAAGATATACAGTAAAAACAAAATTAACTACAGTATTTGAGTATATATAAATACACGAGAAATCTCAAAATTCAAAGCATTCTAAGACAAAAACAAGCAAAAGCATTTTCATCAGACATACATACATACGCGTGATTAAGCAAGTTCAAAACATACGAAATTAACTGCAGTTTTAATGACAAATACATACAATATATAAGCAATTCTAAAGCATTGATAGAGAAATCAGAAACATAAACAAAAACTAACCGTAATTTTGATGACAGACACGTTCCGAAAATAAAAGCAAAAACAAAGTAATGATTTACCCCCAAAAATCTGATAAATCCAACCCACCTCTTTCCTCATTCCTCTAGCTGTTGTTACATAGCATCCTCCATGTTGAAATCTGAAAAATGATAAAATATCAGATCAGTACTTCTGTTTCAATGTATGCCAAAGTATTTCTGTCTCCTCTCTATAATGGCTCATTTACTCATTTTTTAATCATAGCTTTCATAAGCATTAGGCTTGGGCTTTGCCATGCACTACACGAAGATACTGTAATAATACTCATGCAACGAAACATGGGGAGGGGGGAGAGGTCAATTGCAGGTTTTATTTTCATTGTAGGTAAATACATCGCCTCAACTCTTCACCAAATGCCGAAAGTTTAGACCAGTCCAGATTGAAAGCATTTGCAAGACCGACATATCAAATGTCACTCAAAACATAAAATTTGTCATTCAAAGGGTAGAAAACATTCTGGGAAAAGAAGAAAATGATGGTACTACCTTCTTCCTCTTTTCTCATAAAATTTACAATAGGTCTTTTCCTCAGGGTCGTTAAAACTAGGATTGTGTGGTAAAAGATTAACACTTTAACAATCAGTCCCGTATTTTAACAGCCCGAAGAAAGATGCTTTTGAAAACAATGTGGGAAAAGGACAAAATGCTGATAACACAATTTTCTCCTTTTCCCACGATATTTCAGAAACTGGCACCTTTTCAAGACCAATTCTAGCAATTAATTTTGTTATCCGAAAATGCTTTCACATCTTTACCAGACATCATTTAATGACCTGTCCGTAATGACTCTTTACTAAATGACAAGATTTTAGATTGGTCCAAATTGAAAACATTTGCAGAAGACAAATCAAAAGTCACCAAAGAGGCCAAATTTGTTCTTGATATAGCAACCAGCATTTTCTCCTTTTTGCTAAATGTTTTCAAAAGCCTTCTTCCTAAGGATGGTTTAAGGTCGAGAGTGTTTGGTAAAGTGTTTGGTAAAGTGTTCAAAGCATTTTTCATGTTCATGGACATCATGTAAATTAACTAGGACAATTTGATTAGTTACCCATCATTCAAAGTGGGTAAATTTGCCCTTTTTCAACCGCCAAAAATACAATTCAATGATAAATAGAATCATTTTCTCTTGTTAGCTCGACTAATCAAGCAGACGATAAAGATCAAAGGTCAGGCTTGATATTGTGTACAGTCTGGTCTTGGCCTAGTTTCGCCAATCGCACAGAAAAAATTTATGACTCTCTATTTTTTTTCAATGAAAAAATGTTTTTGTAAAAAGCTGGAGGTTGGCGCATTGCAGATTCTTGGCTTTTCTTGACAAATATTTCGTATTTATAACAAATGGTCTGATACCTTTCAGCAATTCAGTCTTTAGTCTTCATCCCTTAGCCTTGTTAATGATATTTTAATTAGCTAGTCTATCGCAAAATTCCATCCATTATATATCTGTCTTCTTTCCATTTCATCCTTCTGTTTGCTCTAAAAGTAGAAAAAAAATAGGGTAAGGAGCTAACTGAATATCCATGTGGGTCTGTTTTTGTACAGCTACTTTAAAAAAAACTTTCTGAAATGACCTCCCTGCTGAGTGTAAAAAGCAACTGACAAAAGCTGTAAAAACTCCAAATACTCTTTTATAACGGTAAAATGTTTTTATCTTTGTTTTGTTCAGCTATTAACAGAAAAAAAAAAGAAAAAAAAAAAGAAAAAAAAATTTCTCAAATGACCTCCATGGTTAGTGTTAAAACCAATAGACAGAAGCGGTAAAAACTCCGAGTACTCTTTTATTAGGGTAAAATATTTATACCCTTGTTCTGTACAGCCATTTAAAAAAAGTTCTCGAGGGACATCGCCAGTGAGTGTTAAAACCAACGGATAGTGGTAAAAACTCCGAGTACTCTTCTATTATCATAAAATATATTCAACCTTGTTTTATTTAGATATGTTGAAAACCATTCTCAAGGGCCCTGTAGAGTGTTAAAATCAATGGATAAAAGAGGTAAAAAACTTCGGAGCTCTTTCATTAGGGTAAACTATTTTTATCATTGCTATATTCAGCTATGTTAAAACCTTTCTAAAGGGACTTCCCTGTTGACTTTTAAAACCAATGGATAAAAAGAGGCAAAAAAACTTCAGTGCTCTTTTATTCTGGTAAAATATTTTTATCCCTGTTTTGTAAAGCTATTTAAAAAACAAAAACAAAACCAACTTTTTGAAATGATCAACCTGCTGAGTGTTAAAACCAATGGATAAAAGCAGGAAAAGCTTCAGTTCTCTTTTATTAAGGTAAAATGTTTTTATCTTTGTTTTGTTTAGCTGTTTTTAAAAACCTTTCTACAAAGACCTCCCTGGTTAGTGTTAAAACCAATAGACACAAGCAGTAAAACTCCGAGTACTCTTTTATTAGGGTAAAAATATCGTATCTTTGTTTTGTACAGCTATTTCAAAAAAGAAAAAAAAAAAAAAAAAAAAAAAAATTCGAGGGACATCGAGGGTGAGTGTTAAATCCAATGGATAAAAGTAGAATAAACTCCGAGTACTCTTCTATTATCATAAAATGTATTCATCCTTTTTTTATATAGATATGTTAAAAACCTTTCTCAAGGGACCACCCTGTTGGATGTTAAAAATAATGGATAAAAGTGGTGAAAAACTCCAGTGGTCTTTTATTCTGGTAAATTTTTTTATTTTTGTTATATTCAGCTACTTTAAAACCTTTCTCAAGGAACTTCCTTGTTGACTGTTAAAAGCAATGAATAAAAGCGATAAACAACTCCGGTGCTCTTTTATTCCGGTAAAGTATTTTTATCCCTGTTTTGTTAGCTATTTAAAAACAAAAACAAAAACAGCTTTCTCAAATGACCTCCCTGCTGAGTGTTAAAACCAATAGACTCTGAGTACTCTTTTATTAGGGTAAAATATTTGTATCCTTGTTTTGTACCGCTATTAAAAAAAATTCTCGAGGGACATCCCCTGTGAGTGTTAAAACCAATGGATAAAAGTAGATAAAACTCCGAGTACTCTTCTATTATCATAAAATATATTCATCATTTTTTTATTGAGATATGTTAAAAACCTTTCTCAAGGGACCTCCCTGTTGGCTGTTAAAAATAATGGATAAAAGCGGTAAAAAACTCCAGTGGTCTTTTATTCTGGTAAAATTTTTTATCTTCGTTATATTCAGCTACTTTAAAACCTTTCTCATGGAACTTCCTCGTTGACTGTTAAAAGCAATGGATAAAAGCGGTAAAAAAAAAAAAAAAAAAACTCGGTGCTCTTTTATTCCGGTAAAATATTTTTATCCCCGTTTTGTTTAGCTATTTTAAAACAAAAACTAAAACAACTTTCTCAAATGACCTCCCTGCTGAGTGTTAAAACCAATAGACAAAAGCGGTAAAGCTCCGATTACTATATTATTAGGGGAAACTGTTTTTATCTTTATTTTGTTCACCTATTTAAAATGAAAAAAAAAAAAAAAAAAAAAATTCTCAAATGACCTCCCTGGTTAGTGTTAAAATCAACAGACAGAAGCGGTAAAAACTTCCGAGTAAGCTTTTTTAAGGGTAAAATATTTCCATCCTTATGTGCAGCTACTTAAAAAAAACTTCTTGAGGGACATCTCCGTTGGGTGTTAAAACCAGTGCATAAAAAGCGGTAAAAAACTACGATGCTCTTTTATTCTGGTAAAATATTTCATCATTATTATATTCAACTATATTAAAACCTTTCTCATGGAACTTCCTTGTTGACTCTTAAAACCAATGGATAAAAGCAGTGAAAAATTCCGGTGCTCTATTATTCCGGTAAAATATTTTTATCCCTGTTTTGTAAAGCTATTTAAAAACAAAAACAAAAACAACTCTATCAAATGACCTCCCTGCTGAGTGTTAAAACCAATGGACAAAAGCGTTAAAATCTCCGAGTACACTTTTATAAGGGTAAAACGTTTTTAATCTTTATTTTGTTCGGGTATTTTAAAAAAAATCTTTCTCAAATGACCTCTCTGGTTAGTGTTAAAACCAAAAAACAGAAGCGGTAAAGACTCCCGAGTACTCTTTTATCAGGGCCAAATATTTGTATCTTTGTTTTGTACTGCTATTTAAAAAATCCACTCGAGGGACATCGCCAGTGAGTGTTAAAACCAATGGATAAAAGTAGTAAAAATGCCGAGTATTTTTGTATTATCATAAAATACATTCATCCTTGTTTTATTCAGATATGTTAAAAACCTTTCTCAAGGAACCTCCATGTTGAGTGTTAAAACCAATAAATAAAAGAGGTTAAAAACTCCGGTGCCTTTTTATTCTTGTAAAATATTTTATCATTATTATATTCAGCTATTTTAAAACCTTTCTCAGGGAACTTCCTTGTTGGCTCTTAAAAACAATGGTAAAAAGCGGTAAAAACTCCAGTGCTCTTTTTTTCCGCTAAAATATTTTTACCCCTGTTTTGTAAAGCTGTTTAAACACAAAAACAAAAACAAAAAAAACTTTCTCAAATGACCTCCCTGCTGAGTGTTAATGCCAATAGACAAAAGCGTTAAAAGCTCCGAGTACTCTTATATTAGGGTAAAATGTTTTTATCTTTATTTTGTTCAAGTATTTAAAAAAATTTTCTCACATGACCTCCCTGGTTAGTGTTAAACCCCCCCCCCCCAGAAATCAGAAGCGATGAAAACGCCCAAGTACTCTTTTATCAGGGCAAAATATTTGTATCCTTGTTTTTTACAGCTATTATCAAAAACTACTCGAGGGACATCCCCGGTGAGTGTTAAAACTAATGGATAAAAGTAGTAAAAATTCCAAGAAATCTTCTATTATCATAAAATATATTGATCCTTGTTTTATTTAGATATGTTAAAAATATTTCTCAAGGGACTTCCCTATTGACTTTTAAAACCAATAGATAAAAGAGGTAAAAAACTCCGGTGATCTTTTATTAGGGTAAAATACTTTTATCATTGCTATATTCAGCTTTATTGAAACCTTTCTCAAGGAACTTCTCTGTTGACTTTTAAAACGAATGGATAAAAGCTGTTAAAAAACTGCGGTGCTTTTTTTATTCCGGTAAAATATTTTTATCCCTATCCCTGTTTTGTAAAGCTATATAAAAAAAGTTTCTCAAATGACCTTCCTGCTGAGTGTTAAAACCAATGGACAAAAGCGGTAAAAACTCCGTGTACTCTTTAATTAGGGTAAAATGTTTTTATCTTTATTTTGTTCAGCTATTTAAAAAAAAAAAGGTAAAAAGCTTTCTAAAAGGACCTCCCTGGTTAGTGTTAAACAAAACAGAAGCAGTAAAACCCCGAGTACTCTTTTATTAGTGTAAAATATGTGTATCTTTGTTTTGTACAGCCATTTAAAAAAAAGTTCTTGAGGGACATCGCCAGTGAGTGTTAAAACCAATGGATAAAAGTAGTAAAACCTCCGAGTACTCTTGTATTATCATAAAATATATTCATCCTTGTTTTTTTCAGCTATGTTAAAATCCTTTCTCAAGGGACCTCCCTGTTAAGTGTTAAAACCAATGGATAAAACAGGTAAAAAACTCCGGTGATCTTTTATTAGGGTAAAATATTTTTATCATCGCTATATTCAGCTATATGAAAACCTTTCTCAAGGGATTCCCTTGTTCACTGTTATAACCAATCGATGAAAACGGTAAAAACTCCAAGTGCCCTTTTATTAAGGTAAAATATTTCTATCCTGGTTTTGTTAAAAACCTTTCTCAAGGGACCTCACTGGTGAGTGTTAAAACCAATGGATAAAAGCCATGAAAACCCCGGTGCTCTTTTATCAGGGTACAATATTTATATCACTGTTATTATCAGCTATTTTAAAATCGTTCTCAAGGAACTTCCCTGTGATATGTTAAAGGCAATGGAAAAAATGGTAAAAACTCCGAGTGCTCTTTTATAACGGTAAAATATTTCTATCGTGTTTTTTTCAGTTATTTCATAAACCCTTTTCAAGGGTCCTCCCTAGTAAGCAAGATCCCTGGTGACTGTTAAAACACGGAACGCCCTTGTTGACTCTAAAAAACAATGGTAAAAAGCGGTAAAAACTCCAGTGCTCTTTAATTCCGGTAAAATATTTTTGTCCCTGTTTTGTAAAGCTGTTTAAAAACAAAAACAAAAACAACTTTCTCCAATGACCTCCCTGCTGAGTGTTAAAACCAACGGACAAAATGCTTTAAAAGCTCGGAGTACTCTTTTATTAGGGTAAAATGTTTTTATCTTTATTCAGGTATTTGAAAAAAAATCTTTCTCAAATGACCTCCCTGGTTAGTGTTAAAACCAAAAAACAAAAGCGGAAAAAACTACCGAGTACTATTTTAAAAGGGCCAAATATTTATATCCTTTTCTTGTACAGCTATTTAAAAAACTACTCGAGGGACATCCCCGGTGAGTGTTAAAACCAATGGATAAAAGTAGTAAGAATTCCGAGTACTCTTCTATTATCATAAAATATATTCCTCCTTGTTTTATTTAGATATGTTAAAACATTTCTCAAGGGACTTCCCTCTTGAGTGTTAAAACCATTGGATAAAAGAGGTAAAAAACTCGGGTGCTCTTTTATTAGGGTAAATATTTTTATAATTGCTATATTCAGCTATATTAAAATCTTTCGCAAGGGACTTCCCTGTTGACTTTTGAAACCAATGGATAAAAGCGGTTAAAAAACTTCGGTGCTCTTTTATTCCGGTTATTCCGGTAAAATATTTTTATCCCTATCCCTGCTTTGTAAAGCTATTTGTAAAAAAAAAAAACTTTCTCAAATGACCTCCCTGCTGAGTGTTAAAAAAACCAATGGACAAAAGTGGTAAAAGCTTCGATAATTATTAGGGTAAAATGTTTTTATCTTTATTTTGTTAAGCTATTTAAAAAAAGCTAAAAAGCTTTCTAAAATGACCTCCCTGGTTGGTGTTAAAAAAAAAAAAAAAAAAAAAAAAAACTCCGAGTACTCTTTTATTAGGGTAAAATATTTGTATCCTTATTTTGTACAGCTATTTAAAAAAAGTTCTTGAGGGACATCGCCAGTGAGTGTTAAAACCAATAGATAAAAGCAGTAAAACTCCAAGTACTCTTCTATTATGATAAAATATATTCATCCTTGTTTTATTCCGATATTTAAAAACCTTTCTCAAGGAACCTCCTTGTTGAGTGTTAAAACCAATGGATAAAACAGGTAAAAAACTCCGGTGAATCCTTTATTAGGGTAAAATATTTTTATCATTGCTATTTTCAGCAATATTAAAACCTTTCTCAAGGGACTCCCCTATTGACTGTTAAAACCAATCGATAAAAACGTGTCCTTTTATTAAGGTAAAATATTTCTATCCTGGTTATGTTCAGCTGTGTTAAAAACCTTTCTCAAGAGACCTCCCAGGTAAGTGAGGTCCCTGGAGAGTGCTAAAACCAAAGGATAAAAGCAGTAAAACCTCCAAGTGCTCTTTTATTAAAAACGGTTTTATCCTCGTTTTGTTCAGCTATTTTAAAAACCTTTCTCAATTGATCTTCCTGTTGAGTTTTTAAACCAATGGATAGAAGCGGTAAAAACGTCGAGTATTCTTTTATTAGGCTAAAATATTTCTATCCTTGTTTTGTACAGCTGTTCATAATTAACTTTTTCGGGGTATCTCCCTGGTGAGTGGTAAAACCAATGGAAAAATGTGGTAAAAGCTCTGAGTACTCATTTATTATCATAAAATATTTCCATCCTTGTTTTGTTGGTTTTGTTGAGTTATCTTAAAAAGAACTTTCTAAAGGTACCTCCCTGGTGAGTGTTAAAATCAATCATATGGTAAAAAACTCCGATGCTCTTTTATTAGGGTAAAATATTTTTATTTTTGTTATATTCAGCTTTTTAAAAATGTTTCTCAAGGGACTTCCCTGTTGACAGTTAAAACCAAAGGATAAAAAAGGGTACAAACCCTGACTCCTCTTTTATTAGGGTAAAATATTATTCTGGTTTTGTTGAGCTATTTTAAAAACCATTATCAAGGGACCTTCCTGGTGAGTGAGGTCCTTGGTGACTGTTAAAAACCAATGGATAAAAGCAGTAAAAACGAGTACATTTTTATTAGGGTGAAAAGTTATTTATCCTTCTTTTTTTCGTCTATTTTAAAATAACGTTTCTCAAGTGACCTCCCTGGTGAGTGTTAAAACCAGTTGATAGTTCAAAGCGTTAAAAACTCCTGAGTACTCTTTTATTAGGATTACAAATTTTTATCCTTGTTCTGTTAAACTATTTTAAAAAATACTTTCTCGATGGATCTCCCTGGTGAGTGTCAAACCAATGGATAAGAATGGTAAAAACTCTTGAGTAATCTTTTATTGTCATAAAATATTTTCATCCTTACTTTGTTCAGCACTTTGAAAAAAAAAACTTTCTAACGGTACCTCGCTGGTTAGTGCTACACCCAATGGATAAAAGTGGTAAAAAACTCCGATGCTTTTTTAGAAGGGTAAAGTATTTTTGTTATTGTTGTATTCAGCTATTTTACAACATTTCTCAAGGGACTTCCCTGTTGACTGTCAAACACAATGGTTATAAACGGTAAAAACTCCGAGTGGTCTTTTATTAGGGCAAAATATTTCTATCCTGGTTTTTTTCAGCTATTTTAAAAACCTTTCTTAAGGGACCTCCCCGGTGAGTGAGGTCCCTGGTGAGTGTTAAAACCAATGGATAAAAGCGGCAAAAACGCGGAGTGCTCTTTTATAAAGGTTAAATGATTTTATTCTTGTTCTGAATTGACCTCCCTGGTACGTTTTAAAACCAATGTATAGAAGCGGTAAAAACTCCGAGTACTACTTTTTAGGGTAAAATATTTGTATCCTTATTTTGTACTGCTATTTAAAAAATATTTTGGAGGGACCTCGCTTGTGAGTGTTAAAACCAATGGATAAAAGTGGTAAAAGCTCAGAGCACTCTTTTATTATCATAAAATATTTTCATCTTTGTTTTGTTCAGCTATCTTAAAAAGCCTTTCTCAAGCCTTTCCCTGTTTAGTGTTGAAACCAATGAATAAAAGCGGTAAAAAACTCTGGCGCTCTAATGTGACATTAAATGGCGTGTAACACCAATACAAACATATCTACAAATAATTGCCACTGCACAAGCATAAGGCCCTATATCTTTCTCTTATACACCTGGACATATCTGGAATGTTATTGCTGACCTATCACTGGGCTACATGTGTGCTGACAGCACTGCACATCAAAACGTCTGCAAAAAAAAAAAAAACTAGAAGAAACCAAACATGGTTGTATAAACAAATACAAACACAATTAAGAAAACAGTTAATGCAGACAAAGCATGGTTAGACAAGTATATACAAAAGCTTACTCAAATTTTCAAGGCAAGTACATGAATGACATACAGCAAATGCAAAGCATAAGGGAAATATGAAAAGAAAAACTAACTGAACTTTTAACGAGAAACACCTACGAGAGATAAAAGCAAATTCAAACCAGAGTTACACAAATATAAACAAAAACTTACAGGTACTGAAATTTCAAGAGAAATACATATACAATATATAGCAATTTCAATGCATGGTTGAAGAGATATGAACAAAACCCTACTATATTTGGATACGAAATATGAGGTTAAGCTAATAAAATGCATGGTCAGACGAATGAAAGCAAAATCTAATTATAATTTGGATGGGAAACACACACATGAGATAAAACAAGTTAAAAGCGTGGTTAGTAAAATATAAACAAAAACTTACTAAAGTTTTGAAAAGAAATTACCCAAGACATAAACCATATTCAAAGCATAGTTAGAGAAATATATATAAAAAAAACTCTGATTTTTTCATGAGAAATACATACATGAATCAAAGAAAAGCCAAAGGATGGTTAAACAAACAGTTTTAAAAAACTTGGTGAAATTTTCATCAGAAATATTTACCCGAGACAAAGCAAATTCAATGCATGGTTAGAGAAATATATGCAAAGGCTTACTGCAATTTTCATTAGAAATACATTCGCGAGATAAAGCGAATTCAAATCATGGTTAGTGACTTATAAGTGGAACCTTACTACAATATATTTATGAGAAATACATACACATATTAAAGCAAATTCAAAATATGGTTGGAGAGACATAAACAAAAGTTCATGACACACACACACACACACACACACTTACACACACAAAATACTAGCATGGCAAGCCAAATACAGACTACAACTCAACTACATACTCTAGATAAAGCAATTATAAAGCATGGTTAGAATGTAAAACAAAAACTAATTGCAAGTTTGATGACAAATACATACAAGAAATAAAGCAAATTCAAAGCATGGAAAAACATGTGAAAGTTTGAAACCATTCTTGTCAGAATTCCTTCCTGGTCTAAGGAGTTGTGATAAGAATGGTCTCACCCTATCAAAGAAAAAGCTAAATGATAAATTCAACCCACCTATTTCCTCAAGCTGTCGATACATGGCATCCCCTATGTTGACATCTGAAAAAAAATCAAACACTTTTGTTTGAATGGTCCCAAGGCAAAATTTTAGACTTTCCTAAATAAAAAGCATTTCCAAAAGTTATATTACATGTGGATGAAATGACTGGATTTGTCTCTAAAAGGATATAAACATTGTGGGAAAAGGAGAAAATGTTGTTTTCCAGCATTTTTTCCTTTTTCCACAATGTTTTCTACCATATCAAAGACAGAAATCATCATTTGAGCTGATTTATTTTGTCATCTACACATACTTTCAATATACATGTAGTTGAGTCCAAAATTTTGTTATTTGGTAACGAGTTAAATGCTCAAGTTTATTATTAGCATTGGGTAAAACTAAACTTGGGAAAACATAGTCTGATCAGGGATCGTGTATAAAATGTAATTTACGATCCCTGGTCTGATCCAGCAGATCTATAACAACGAAGTCGGCATTACCCTTTACCAAACAAACACAACTTTTCATGACCCCGGGGAAGAGGCCTTTTGAAAACATTGTGGGAAAATGAGAAAATGCTGGTAACCAGCATTTTCTCCTTTTCCCCCAGTGTTTTCTAACCTATCAAAGACAAATTCCATTATTTGACCTACATGTAAATTGTCTGCAAATGACTTTCAGATTGGAAAAGTCTATATTTTGCTTGTGTGGTAGAGATAATGCATTGAAATTGTTGCTAAAAAGAATTATCAGGTATAACTACATTGACACCTGCTTTCGTCTTAACTGGTACCCGTTGTATCTCCCGTAACCGTCCGACAGACGAACGATAACAGGTTGCCAGTTTAGCTTTCGTCAAGCAGATACACGTGGCCTAAATACTGTGTAGCAAAGAGCAAAATTGCTTATGAGGAACAATTTCCCCTTTAGCGACATGTCTTTTCTTTTTTCATTCAGGTTTACATGCATTCAACATTTGTAACAAGCACATTCTTTCAGAAATTTTTATAATGAATTCTCACAATGTTTGTTTACATGTATAGAGTTATATACTTTGCTGATATCGCTATGGAAACAACAGCAGTCAATGAGGGAGGAAAATAAAATTGAGAACTGACATACAAAGTTCAAGGTATTTGACAGAATATTAGGCTTGGCCATCAGTAAAATAACTATGATAATACAATTGAATCATGCTCTGTGAAAAAGGGACTTAATGCATTTGCGGACAGTATTGTCTCAGGTCAGTCTGCACAGGCCGCGCAGGCTGACCTGAACCGAAACGTTTCGCTAGTGCTCAATTTTCTGTATGTCAAAGGACCATTCTACCCATGATTAAGTCGGTTGCTAAAAAAAAAAAAAAAAAAATGGCTATAATGGATCCATAATCATGTGATGGCTTGATCGGTATCATGGATCATGAAAATGCATTAAGCCCCCTTTTGCCAGAGCGTGGCTCAATTATTTATATTCTGTCTTGGTCATAGTGCATGTATCTGAAAGATTAACTGGTACTCTAGGATAGAAATTAAAACTTCCTGTCCTGTCTGATCTTGATTTACCTTGTCTGCAAGGGCAACTGACGTCGACTTTCGTTTCCTGTCGAGTCTTATATTACTAAGAACAAAAATATGCAATAGATGTACATGTATTACCTTTGACTTTGTATTATATCACATCCACACAGAGACGCTACCAAAGAAAAACTAAATGATAAATTCAACCCACCTATTTCCTCAAGCTGTCGATACATGGCATCCCCTATGTTGACATCTGAAAAAAAAAAAATCAAACACTTTTGTTTGAATGGTGTTTTCATTGCATGTAATGATATTTCAGTCATTTAGCAGCAATAGCTCTCTTGTGGCTTTCTTATGTTTAACCAGTAGAAGGCTGGACCTTTGTAGTGCCTTGCACAAGGCTACTCACAGGTGACCCATGCTTCAAAACAAGGATCAGTCTCAGGCTTTTACAGTTATCTATAAATCAACTCTACCAGACAAACCAGTGTTTAGACAGCCCTAAGAGAAGATGCTTTCGGAAAGATTGTGGGAGAAGGAGAAAAACCTGATAATTTGCATTTATAGACCTGTCTCAAATTTTAGTGTCTTGTAAAGAGGTAAACCACTGAGTAAATATGGAATCTTCAATTTAAAAGACTAGGCACACTCTTTTCTTTTATTAAAATTAGACCACAAAATGTGCAGTTTGATCTTCTAGCTTTATCTCTGGTATGTCTGATATTTCTAATTTAATTATTTCCTGCTGAACATTGCACAAGCATTTTTCCTTTGGGAAAGTAGCTAGTAGTATGGAACTGGTAAAAAAGACTCCAAGTAACCATGCTATTAGGTGAACTTGCACCGTGATATAGCTGAAATAGTATGGAAAATGGCAATAAATTCCATGCATTCAACAAATGTCTGAGATTTTGTGGATAGATCATCAAAAACAGTTTTGAACGTTTTACATCTTTGTCCATCATTCTGATTGATGAAGTCGGATGCAATAATTTGTTTCTCCAGATGTTAGAATATGAGCTTTAACTTTTTACCACATGATAGAATTTTTGACCTGTCTAAAACGAAAGTTTTTACAGATGACAAATTCAGCATGACTTAAATGATATGGTTAGTCTTTAAAAGGTTAGAAAACATTGTGGGAAAAGGATAAAATGCTGGTTACCAACATTTCTCCTTTTCTGACAAAGTTGTCAAACGCCTTTTTTTTCAAGACCATTAGAACTCAGGATTATTTGGCAAAGGGTTAGCTCTTAGGGACCAAACCAAGTGGGCAGGTTGGTCAAGTGTACTCTGCTTGAATGAAAGAGGTCTAAACTTGATGCCTAGCTAAGTCAAACCCTATCCGAGGAGTTGATGATGTGTCATTGCTATAGGATTTATTCCTTTCTGTTCTAACCACTGAACATTACTTTGATTTAAGAAAGTAGCCAATGGTTTGGAGGGAATGTTGTGTAAGGAACTGACAAAAGAAACTTAGGAAAGCATGAATAGGTGACTAGTCGTCGAGATAAAATTGAAGAAATGCTGGAACAGAGCATAAGATACCTTTCTTAAAATTAATCTTTAGAAAGCTCACTTGATGAAAAGGGCCTTTTAACCCTTTACCAAACAACCGTACGTTTTAACCACCCTGAGGAAAAAGGCTTTTGAAAACAATGTGGAAATAGGAGAAAAATACTGGTAACCCGCATTTTGTCCTTTTTACACAATGTTTTCTACCCTTCCAGAAACAAATTTCAGTTTTGAATCACATTGATTTTGTCGTCTGCAAATGCTTTCAAGTCTGACAAGTCTAAAATTTGGTCATTTTGTAAAGAGTTAAATAGGACAGAGCCAAATATTGCAATTTCAAGATTAGAATATGTTACAAGGTTGTGGGCTGTGTAGGCCCAAAATCTGATTGGATTTTCTGTGCAGTCTGATCTTGATCTAGATGTTCACAACAAGAACATAAGTTTTGCTGAGAGCTGAAGTATGACATGCTCACCTGCTACAAACAAATTTATTCATCTTGCAGCTGAGCACTCTAGAAAACTTAGCGGTGAAATGGCAGATTCCAGAGCACTTCTGATTCACGAGTTTCTTTACAAGCACTAGACATGTTATATACTCTTTAAATCTTTACCAAACGACAAAATTTTAAACGTGTCCAAATTGAAAACATTTTCAGAAGAAAGTAAATGTGACTCAAAATTTGAATTTGATTTGAAAGTGTAGAAAACATAATTATGAGAAAAGGAGAAAATGCTGACAGTTGGTTACCAGCATTTTCTCCCTTTCCCCCAATGTTTTTAACGGCATTTTCAAAGGATTTTTTCTTTAGGATTGTTAAAACGTGTTTGAACGTGACTTCCGGTATGGCGGACGGAAAATTTTGAGCTCTAGGGATCAAGTTAAAAAAATTGGGTTTTAAGCCGGTTAATCCACTTTTAGTTGAAAACTTATGATCGGAATAACCTTTTCGATTGATGGACTATTGATTTGTGATATGAATTCGGACTTTGAACAGTAAATGACTTTGTTTTTTAACGTGCTCTGGATTTTTCTTTGTTCTTGTGATTTCGAATGGGCGGTAAAAAGAGAAGCAAGTCCGAATCGTCTCCCAATTCGGTGACTTATAACTGTACAAAAAAACCAAGCCATATTCAGAGTGGGAGAAAAGTGATTAGTTCTCAGACTGACACGGAAAAAAAATCGAAAAACTCAGACTTAAACAGTAAAGGTATTAAAAACAATCAGTCTAGCCAGTCGAACAAGGTCAGTCCAGACTATTCATCCAAATCTCAGTCAAAACAACTGTCGAATATACAGTTCAGTCAGTCAAAGGGAGATCATAGCCAGTCTACGTCAGATCGAAGTCAACAAAATCCCTATGAAAAGATGTCGTTCAGCCAAAATACTGAACCTCCATTATCCCAGTCGCAGAGTCTTTTGCATCAGATACCACCAATTCCACAACCAATGGGAAGCTTTTACCCGTACCCTCAATCTCCGTACCCACAAACCATGATCCAAGCATCCCCACAGCAAGCAGAGACACAGTCAAAATTCCAACATTCTGTTTTGGAAAAGCTAGAGAGCATCGGCAATCAGTTAAATTCTATGTCACAGAAAATGACCTCTCTTGACAATCGTGTGTCGTGTTTAGAGCGTTCTGCTCAAGAAAATTCTAAAAAACTGACTGAAATCGAAGCAAGTCGAGCTTATGATTCGCAAGTTTGTGAAGAGTTGGTGTCAAAACAAACTGCTATTGAAGATGCATTAAAAAAACAAAATGACAATGTGTCCGAAATGTCGAAAGCATATGAATTGTTGAAAAAGGAAAATTCCTGTCTAAATGATATGATAATTGACTTACAAGCGCGTTCCATGCGAGATAATTTGTTGTTTTTTGGCATTGAGGAATGTCCCACTGCCCAAGGGCGTATTGAAGAAGATTGTACTTCTAAAATTCTGCACTTTTGTAATGATAAATTGGGTATAATTGCTGCCGCAGAAAACATCAAAATTGATCGCTCGCATCGAATAGGACGGTACAAAGTTGGGTCAGCTCGTCCAATAGTTGCAAAGTTCTGCTTTTTCCAAGATAAATTAAGTGTCAAAAGATCAGTTTATGACAAATTGAAAAATTCCCCTTTTCGAGTAAGCGATCAATTTCCACAGGCAGTGCGTGAAAAGAGGGCGATACTAAAACCTTATCTTGATAAAGCCAAAAAGGATGGGAAAAGCGCCACTCTATCATTTGATAAGCTCATCATTAACGGTAAAAGCTATACAGTTGACACAATTTCAAAATATGCGGAAAATGCATAGGATTTGATCTTGGGACAACTGTCCTGTTTATTATGGAATGTTCAGGGTATTTCTACAAAGCTAAGTGATTCTGATTTTCTTGCATTTATTTCGAGATACGACGTGTTGATATTCACGGAAACGTGGGCATCAGCTACGTCGCATCTTGAAATAAAAGGGTACAACTATTTTAATTGCCCAAGGCCTAAATATAACTTTAGTGCTAAACGCAATAGCGGAGGAATCATCGTTTACTATAAAGAGGAATATCGCAGTCGCATATCACTATCAAAGTCAGACTGTAAGGGAATGATGTGGTGCAAATTTGATAAAGAATTATTTAATTCAGAAAAGGATGTTTATTTATGTATTTGTTATGTTCCGCCAGAAGATTCCAGTCTTTATACCAATTCTAAATCCGATCTATACCAACTTGATTTTTACGAGTATATATCAGAGGAAATTAGAAAACACGTGGACGTTGGTCACGTGTTATTGTTAGGCGATTTTAATGCTCGCACGGGACAAGAGCGAGACTGTGTAAGCGATGTTAGCCTTGACCGTTTCGTTGATCTCCCGTGCGAGGGTTTACCTAACGTTTCTTTACCATTGCGCACTAGCGATGATCTAGTTGTAAATAATTTTGGGCACAAGCTATTGACTCTTTGCAAAGAGAATAGTTGTTACATTTTAAATGGCCGCTTGGAACGTGGAAAATGTACATATCATTCTCTTATAAAAAACAAACCTGTTTGTAGTCTTGTAGATTATCTGATCTCGGATCGTGAATGCTTACCTTTAATATCCAATATGGAGGTTATGGAAATTTCCGAGTTCTCGGACCACTGTCCAATAAATTTTAATTTTACCTGTTCACAAATATCCTATGTTAATAAGCAAGATAATGCATATGAGAAACTTTTTTGGGACTCTTCTGATTTGAGCCAATTTTATCTTTTAATTAGAGAAAAAGAAGCAAGTTTTAATCTTTTGTCTGAAAATTTTTTATCTTACAGCATCAGTACTGATGAATATATCTCCAGTTTTACAAAAATTGTACGAGATATTTCATTTAAATGCTTTGGTAAAAAAGTTAAGGTTCCACCAAATATAAAGTTTACTCGTAGCAAAAAAAGTGAATGGTTTAATGATGAATGTAAAGAGGCAAAAAAAATATTTTTCATAGCAAAAAAGAGATATCTTAAAAATAAAACAGTAGATAATAAAGTCTTATTTCTGGAATCAAGAAGTTTTTACAACAAAGTTAAACGCAAGGCAAAATTTAATTTCTATAATGATGAAAAAGCCAAATTATACAATCTAAGCAAAAGTAATCCTAGAAAATTCTGGTCACATGTAAATAAGTACAGGCGTAAAAAGGTTAACATGCATGATAAAATATCTATGAATGATTTAATCGAACATTTTTCTACGACCGCAAAAAGTATAGATACAGGCGATAGCACGGAATCAGTCCCTGTTTCACGTGAATCGCCGTTATCCATTGATCAGTTAGATAGACCCTTTACAGATGACGAAGTGAGGAAAACTATTTTAGCTTTAAAAAGAAACAAAACTCCAGATCTTGAAAACATTGTTGCAGATTTTTTCATTGATGCATCAACCTTTATTACTCCACATTTGACATTACTATTTAATCGAATATTTGAAGCTGGTGTGTATCCAGAATCGTGGTCAAAAGGTGCGATTATTCCTATTTATAAGAAAGGTGACCCGTCTAGTCCATCTAATTATAGGGGAATCACTATTGTTAACACTCTGTCTAAAATATTCTCTCTGCTTCTTAGAAATAGGTTAAATAAATGGGTTGAAAATGAAGCATGTTTGAATGATGTTCAATTCGGATTTCGAGATGGTCGTTCTACAGTAGACGCCATATTCATTTTACATTCATTGATACAAAAGGTTCTTCACAAAAAACATAAACTTTGGTGCGTTTTTATCGACTTTGAGCGAGCATTCGATACCGTTAGTAGAAATGCATTATGGTATAAACTATTTGAGTGTGGCATTAGCTGTAAAATAATCACGATGATTAAATCCATGTATCAAAATGTGAAATCGTGCGTTAAGTTTGGTAATACTATGGAATTATCAGATTTTTTCGACGTGACTGTTGGACTTAAACAAGGAGAACCGTTATCTCCACTTTTGTTCATTCTTTTCATCAATGATATCGTTCATGTGATTGATAATGAAAATTTAGATGAAAATGATTTAAGTTTTTTATCCATTTATTTGCTTCTTTTTGCAGATGATATTGTATTATTTACCACTAATCCTGCCACACTTCAAGCCCAAATAAACAATCTATGTAGATATTCCAATGAATGGGGATTAAAGATAAATATATCTAAAACAAAATTTTGTGTTTTTCGGTCGGTTAATGAACCCATTTATGCAAATATAACAATAAATGGAGAGACAATTGAACAAGTTGATAACTTTATTTATCTAGGAGTTAATTTTCATTATAATGGAAAGATGAATTCAGCTGTTACAACGTTATATGACCAAGCTCTTAAAGCATATTACAATCTGTTGACCTTATTCGATAAAATTAATCTTGATATCAAGTGTAAACTGTCTCTTTTCGATTCGATGATTGTTCCTATTATTCTATATGGTTCTGAAGTTTGGGGAATTTATAATTTTAAAGCTGTCGAAAAGCTACACTTACGATTTTGTAGAAAAATACTTGGGGTGAGTCAGCAGACCCCAAACTATGCAATCTACGGAGAGCTTGGGCGTTTTCCTTTATACATTCTAGCGAAAGAAAGATCGATTGGTTTTTATCTTAAGTTATTAAAAAACCCAGATTCATTACTTTTTAAATCATACCATGATCAAATACTTAGTAATGTTAAACACGGATGGGCTTATAAAATGAAAAAAACTATTGATTTTTTAGGCTTTAATTATCTGAACCATCCATATGTTATTAATAATAATACGAACATCATACCTTCGCTCAAATTATTACGAAGTCGCTTAAGAGACCACTTCATTCAAGACTGGTATGGTTCCATTAATATTACTCCAAAATTAGAATATTTCAGCAGATTTAAAACAGAATTTAAATTTGAAAATTATCTTCAAGACATCCAAAACGAGAATCTCAGAAAAAATTTCACAAGGCTAAGACTTAGTTCACACTCTTTAGAAATCGAATCAGGTAGACGTAATAGGGTCGATAGAAATAACCGTATCTGTAAACTTTGTTCTCTGATAACTGTAGAATCTGAATTCCATTTCCTACTTTGTTGTCCAAAATATAATGAATTACGCAAAAAATACATTGGTAGAGTCCCGTGGCCCTCTCTTCATATGTTCTATAACTTAATGTCTTCTAGTAATAAAAATTCTCAAATAAGAATAGCCCGATATATATCTAGTGCACTTTTATTAAGGGAGGAATCCTTGAAACAGCAAATACTATACCCATAATTTCTGTCTCATTTGCCTAAATTCCAGTCCCATTAGCTTGAAATGCCTTATGTCACTTGTGTTATCTTTTTTTTTTTTGTTTTTGTCATACACTTGTATAGTTTATTTTGTGTTTGTTTTCCCATTCAGAAATATCTTTGCTTATCCTGTTTAACATGTGTCTGTATGTTGTATTTTTCTTATCAGTCTTTGCCATACCTTTTTTTTTGTAAATGGTCAAAGGCAACATGTATTGCCGATAACCAATAAAAAATGTAAAAAAAAAAATGTTAAAAGTCATGATTGTGTGGTGAAGTGTTAAATGAAACTAGCTTGTTGCCAAAATATACAAAGTCAAAGCCAGTGGGATGTTCAGTGGTAGGAGAGGGGAGGAATAAAAAATTCTGTCACCAGGACTTTCATCATCCCTTAACCTTTAAGGTGTCAAATGAACTCAACATACATTTAAATCTGGAAATAAGATCCAAGCAAATGAAATATCAAAGTCTACGCTGGCCTCAAAAGCAACAATTGTCGTAAAAGGGACTCAAACGCTTTGTCATACAATGCCGTGTTTTAATGACCCTGAGAAGGCAGGCTTTTGAAAACATTGTAGGAGAAGGAGAAAATGCTGGTAACCAGCATTTTCTCCTTTTTCCACAGTGTTTACTACTCTTCCAAAACTAGATACACTTTTTGTTGGTATGAATTTGGGCTAGTCTAACATGTTGTTTGGTAAAAAGATAAAGGTTAAAAACAGTTTATTGCAGAACTAGGATTCAAGCTGAACTCCTCACTTATCCGCATCACCATTTAGTTTTAATCGCTCAAAGATGTTTTTCGGCGCAGGTGAATGTGCTGGCTGTTGACCTACTTTTTGGTACTGATAAAAAATGAGTAAATAGAAATTCGTGATTGATCAAATATGTAGACATAATTATTCTAAGAGCCCCTGCCTACTATCTGGCAAATTTATGCCGTCTATCTTTTTTAAAGATATATCTTTCTTTTTATTAGAGACACAATTTTGGAAATAATGGGAAAAAAAAAAAAGAAAAAAAGAAATGCTACAAACTTTTGTTAACTTTTCACCAAAAATTACGGTATCAACAATTATCCCAAAGCAAAATTTTAGACTTTCCCAAATCAAAATCATTTCCAAAAGACAAATTACACGTGGATGAAATGATTGGATTCGTCTCTAAAAGGATAGAAACATTGTGGGAAAGGGAGAAAATCCTGTTTCCAGCATTTTCTCCTTTTCCTACAATGTTTTCAAAAATTCCTTCCTCAGGATCGTTGAAACTTGTAATTGTATGGTAAAGGGTTCAGACCTCTTAATATAAAGAGCATTGTCAGACATTGAATTAAATGTGGCTGAATGGATGGATTTATCCATGAAAGGCTAGAAAACAATGTGGGATTAGGGGAAAATTTAGGTTAAAAGCTTTTTCTACTTTATCGTCAATGTTTTCCAAAAAAGGTCTGTCTGAAGTTTGAAATCATGAGAGAGTTTGAGTAAAGCTGTTTGTAGACTGCTTGCCAGAATATCAAAGGTATTGGATAGTTCAAGCTTTTAGAGAACGAGTCAACCCTTTACCAAACAATACAACGTTTTTACGACCCTGAAGAAAGAAGGCTATTGAAAACATTTTTGCTGGTAACCAACATACATTTTTCCTTTTTCCACAATGTTTTCTACCATATCAAAGACAGAAATAATCTTTGGAGCTGCATTTATTTTGTCATCTACACATATTTTTCAATATACATGTAGTGGAGTCCAAAATTTTGTTATTTGGTAACGAGTTAAATGCTCAAGTTTATTATTAGCAGTGGGTAAAATTAAACGTGGGAAAACATAGTCTGATCAGGGATCGTGCATAAAATGTAATTTACGATCCCTGGTCTGATCCAGTAGATCTATAATAAGGGAGTCGGCATAACCCTTTACCAAAGAAACACAACTTTTAATGACCCCGGGGAAGAGGCTTTTTGAAAACATTGTGGTAACCAGCATTTTCTTCTTTTTCCCCAGTGTTTTCTAACCTATCAAAGACAAATTCCATTATTTGAGCTACATTTAAATTGTCTGCAAATTACTTTCAGATTGGAAAAGTCTATATTTTGCTTGTGTGGTGAAGAGATAATGCATTGAAATTGTTGCGAAAGGAATTATCAGGTATAACTACATTGACACCTGCTTTCGTCACGCAGATACACGTAGCCTAAATACACTGCAGCAAAGAGCAAAATTGCTTATGAGGAACAATTTCCCTTTTAGCGACATTTTTTGTCTTTTATTCAGGTTTACATGCATTCAACATTTGTAACAAGCACATTCTTTCAGAAATTTTGATAATGAATCCTCATAATGTTTGTTTACATGTATAGAATTATACACTTTGCTGATATCGCTATGGAAACAACAGCAGTCAATGAGGGAGGAAAATAAAATTAAGAACTGACATACAAAGTTCAAGGTATTTGACAGAATATTAGGCATGGCCATCGGTAAAATAAGCATGATAATACAATTGAGCCATGCTCTGTGAAAAAGGGACTTAATGCATTTGCGAACTGTATTGTCGCAGGTCAATTTGTACAGGCCGCGCAGGCTGACCTGAACCGAAACGTTTCGCTAGTGCTCAGTTTTCTGTATGTCAAAGGACCATTCTACCTAATGATTAAGTCGGTTGCTAAAAAAAAAAAAAAAAAATGGCTATAATGGATCCATAATCATGTGATGGCTTGATCGGTATCACTGATCACGAAAATGCATTAAGCCCCCTTTTGCCAGAGCGTGGCTCAATTATTTATATTCTGTCTTGGTCAAAGTACATGTATCTGAAAGATTAATTGGTACTCTAGGACAGAAATTAAAATTTCCTGTCCTGTCTGACCTAGATCTACATCTCCTGCAAATGCAAATGTCGTTGATTTTCGTGTCCTGTCGAGTCTTATATTACTAAGAACAAAAACATGCAAGAGATGTATTACCTTTGACACTGTATTATATCACATCCACACAGAGACACTGTTCGAGGACTTCATAATACCGTAAGAAGACTCTGTATCCGGCAGAATTTAGCTCAAACTAACCGACCTCTAATAAATCCAGAAAAGTTTACCGAAGTCCACCCAGCTTACAACACGAATTGATTGTTTTAAAACACTCACTTGCGCAACAATGGGGTATTGTCCACAACCCGTGAAAAAACAACTCATGGGTCAGGTCAGCTAAATACCTGAGAAAATCTTAACCGCTATTTAACCTTTAGGCTACTAAGCGTGACTCAAGTCGTTCTTGCGGCCAGTGTAGATCAAAATCAGACGGCACAGAACATGCAGTCTGATCTTGGATCCACACTGTCGGATATGGAGGTATTTTTCCCTAAAATAACTTCGAAATTGAAATGTTTTTTTTTTACCATTAGCCGGAAAGTTTCATTTAACGTTTTCAGCAGGTTAAGGGGTAAAAAATGCCTGTCAGAATTACTGAAGGTTTTGCGGACAGTATAAATCGAGATCAGAATGCAGAGAACGCGCAGTCTTATTTTGGCTCTATGATGGCGCATTCCAGAGACATGCCGACCAAGAGCAACATTTAAATAACAACTATTTATGTGCTTTTTCCTGACTATCTTAATTTTGTTGATTTGGCATATTAAGGGTTAAACCGTCGAGCGCTAAATCAATCAAATGGACGTTTTCAGCTCTTGAAACATCCTTTGCACGACATTTCGTCGAAAAGGTGTTTCGTCGAAATCCATAAATGTTATAAAATACCTATTGCTAAATTCCTAGATTTATTCCATGAACAGGTCTGTCCGGGACAGTTTTCAACGAACGTGGTATTCGATGAAATGTCGCACACCCGAACAACCTATATATCGCAGTACATTACATATCTTATTTTGCCACAATATGTTACAAACTAGATGACAGTGTAGAGCAAAGATCACTCTTCGCGAGCTACACAATCTCATCTTGATCTAAATTGTCTGCAAAACCAACATAACTGCTCTCCTACGATAAAATCCTTATCAGATCACAAAATTTTAGATCTGTCTCAATTGAGAGCGTTTGCAGACGACAAACGATTAGATCTGTCCTTGCAAGGGTAGAAAATATTGCGAGGAAAGGAGAAAAAAAAAAAAAACGTGGTTCTTTACCAGCGAAAGAAAATTGGGGTTACATTCGGTAAAAAAGGAACATTCAGCAAAAACTGGTCAATTTCCAAAGTGAATGTAATATTCTAATCTAATCTTTTACCAAACAATCCCGTGTTTTGACGACCCTAGAGACGGCTTTTTAAAACATTGCAGGAAAACGAGAAAATGCTAGTAACCATCAATTTCTTTTTTTCCCCCACAATGTTTTCTACCCATTCACAGGCAAAATCAATCATTTGAGCAACTTTTAATTCTCTTCTGCAAGTGCTTCCAATTTTGACACGTGCGCAATTTTGTCGTCCAGTAGTCGTGTAAATTTTCCGTTCGTTAACGTCATTTCAGGCTTGCATTAATGCTAAACTGAAAAAAGGAGACTTTTCTATTTGGTACTATTTTGTCAGGTATTGATTTTGCAATGTTAGGTACCCCAGAATCAATTTTTTCTGATTCAGTTTCCCACATGGTAAATCTGAGTTGGGATGCTTCGCATCCCACCTCAAAAATGGTTGGTAGAAGATCAGGTTTGGCCAATGTCGGATTGCTGCATGACAACGCGATATCGCACAAGGCGTCTATAGTGTAAGACTTTCTGAAGCAGGAGAGTTGTTGTGTTCCCTCCGCTCTTCCGTATTCACCTGACCCTTGTGACTTCTTTTTTTTTTCCAAAGCTGAAAAAATACCTTCCAGTTCGAAAATTTGTTCAGTGCAAACACCTCGGTTCTGCGATATTCCAGTGTCGTCATAGTATACCTAAAAAAAGACTATGAAAATGCCTTCAAAGATTGGATCCGGAGACTGAAACTTTGTATATCTGTTGGAGGTAAATACTTTGAGGGAACAAAATAAAAATTTCAGTGAAACCTATGAAGAATCAAATTTTAGGTACTTAGATGCTTTCATATTTCAACACTCTTCGTATTTAGCACCATATAGGGTTAATTCTTTCGGCGTCAAAGGCGAAATTAGGGACTATTGTGGACGGCATTGATCAAAGATCAGACTGCACAGAACGTGCAGTCTGATCTTTGATCTATACCGCCTGCTTGTTTAATTCAGCCAATACGATAAGTTTTTTTTTCTCAGTTTAAATGGGTTGTAATTACAGCCGCAAAAAGAGGTCAAGTTTATATGAGCCATGCTCTGGCAAAAGGGGGCTTAATGCATGACCACGATTCATTATACCAAACAAGCAAAGGTATAATTATGGATCCTCAAATTTCCATTTTGTATAACAACCAACTGAACCATCAGGTACATTGGTCCTTTGACATGCGGAAAATTGACCAAAAGCAAAAGGTTTCGGCCCAGGTCAGCCTGCGCGTACTACGTACGCTGACCTGGGTCGATACTTTTTGCAGGTGCATTAAGCCCCCTTTTCAAAGAGCATTAATTTAGCACTGAAAGAGTAAAGAAAAAAACCGGTACAATATTTTTATTTCTCATTTTGTTAACTCTTTACCACACGACTAACTTTTAGATTTGTCCGAATTGCAAGTATTTGCAGACGACAAGTTAAGTGTAGCACAAATGATAGAACTTGCCTATGAAAAGGGGAGAAGACATAGTGGGAAAAGGACAAATGCTGGTTACCAGCATTTTCTCCTTTTCCTACTATGTTTTCAAAGCTATTCTGCCTTCGGGTCGTTAAAACATGGAACTGTGTGGTAAACGGATAAAAGGCAGGGTGAGTCAATACATACGTTTTATAGGCTTATTGCTATATTTGCTTTGCTTTTTTTTTGATCTATATAAAAATATTATTAGAATTTATGGTCTGCACTTAACGGTTATCCTGCCGTACGAAAAGATGGAAATTCCTTTGCGGAGAGTATAGACCAAGATCAGCCTGTCCTGACGTGCAGTCTGATCTTGGTCTACACAATCTGCTTCCATATCGATGATTTCATTAGTATAATAACTACACTATATACATGCCATTAAAAGTAAAGAAATCTTTATCATTGTGTGGTAGTTTACGATGTAAATTTGGTACAAGTTAATTCCTTACCAAACAAATCACGTGTGTTAACCACGCCTAGAAGAAAGACGTTTTGAAAGAAATGTGGGAAAAGGAGAAAATTGCTGGTTTCCAGCATTTCCTTCCGTTTCTACAATGTTTTGCCACCACCTTCAAAGACAAAATTCATTGTTTGAGCCATAACTAATTTGTCGTCTGCAAATGCTTTCTTAGTCTATTTTTTTGTCGTTTGGTAAGGGTGTGGAAAAATCGGACTTAAAAGTTAAAAAAAAGGATTTCTTTACGTGGGCCATCTCAGATTTGTCATTGACCTATTCAACATATTTTCAATTGTGTTATGTAACTAGTAAATTGGTCAAAATAAAGGTCGGCTGGGAAACCTGCACCCGTAAACTGCCATTGATTTTTTAAGACCCGGAAAATGCAACTGGCCCAGTATCATATTCATCAAAATTTATATAGAAAGCTTGCCCTGGAGAGCAGCTTCTGCAAGAGTATTAACCCTTATCCTGCTAAACAACTTAAAACTTTCAAGCCGATAGTAAAAACCCGAATAATTTTATTTAAAACTTATGTTTTGGAGAAAAATATCACCTTATTGGAAAGTGTAGATTCAAGATCAGACTGCACGTTCCGTGCAGTCTGATCTTGATCTACACTGTCCGCAAAAGGTCAGTGAGCCGCACTTAGCAGCTTAAGGGTTAAAATTTGGGGAGGGGGGGGCGGGTTGTAGCATCTGCAAAAAAATATCGATTCATGTCTGCCTGCGCTGGGTCAAAACTCTTTGCATGTCAAAGGACCATTCTAACACAGGATTCAGCCGGTTGTTAGCCAAAGTGGATTCTATAGACCTACAAATACGTAATGACTTGTTTGGTATAGTGCACCACAGAAGTGTATTAAACCTCCTTTTGTCAGATTATGGCTCAACTATTCCAACCCATTACTAGACTTGAAAATTTCCCACTTGTCCGTTTTGAAATTATTTGCAGACAAAAAAATAGGCACGGATAAATAGAAAATCGTCGTGCGAAAAGAAAGAGAGACTGGTTTCCAGCATTTTCTCCATTACCCGCTATGTTTTCAAAAGGGTTGTTTACCAGGATCCTAAAAATCCTGGGTAATAAGGTAGGGGGGTTTAAATAGCGATAGAATCTAAAACGAACGAAGGTCACCAGTTCTTTTTTTCTGATAGAAATATTTTGGTGCAAAGCAACCAAGGCATGAAGAATTTCTATAATTGCTTGAAAAGAAAAGATAAAAAGAACCCACGTACAATTTATTTCTGGAGGCGTATTTTATTTGGTCTGTTCATAATTAGTTTGCTAAGAACTTACATGATGGTCCACTTGTTTTCATCAACAAGTTCTGTTATAAGAGCAGTAAACCCCTATCTTGCTAAATGAAAGAAATGAAACTTTCAAACCAATAGTATAAACCCAAATTTTCCTATTTCAAAGGTATCTTTGGAGGAAAGATATCTCCTTATCGAACAGCGTAGATCAAAGATCGGACTGCACGTTCTGTGCAGTCTGATCTTGATCTACGCTGTCCACAAAAGGGCAGTGAGTCGCACTAAGCAACCTAAGGTTGAAATGGTTTACATGAATTTATTCTCTATGAGTGGTCCTGCATGGGTCAGTGGTAATGTGTGGGACTCGTAACCTGGAGGTTCCGGGTTCGAGCCCCATCTGATCCGCTGGATTTTTCGTGGGAGTGTCCTTGGGCAAGACACTTCAGAGCCCTAACCTGGTCGACTGCATCATGAGATAGACTGGTCCTTTGACATACAGAAAATTGGCCAAAGGCGAAAGTTTCGGCCCAGGTCAGCCTGCGCGGACTGCGCAGGTTGACCTGGTCTATACTTTTCGCAGATGCAATAAGCCCCCTTTTCACAGAGCATGACGCATTTACAGACGTCATATAGAACGTTCAAATGACAGAATTCGGCTCTGAAAAGGCAGAAAACACTGTTTGAAAAGGAGAAAATGCTGGTTACTAGTACTTTCTAATTTTCCCCCTTTTTTTTTTCGAAAACCTAGATTCGCTGAAAATCGAATTTGTTTGGTAAAGGGTTAAGGAACACCTATTGGTGAAAATCCAGCTGTCTATTGCATGGTCTGTCAAATTAATCGACTGCAGGACTTTGTCATGCAGAGGGCCATGTGACGTTCTCCCTCAGATAATCAGAGCGCTAGCCTTGAACAAGCAGAATAATACAATTAGAACGGCAAGTCACTAGCTTAGGTCTTTGGCATCAAAATACCCGAGAGAAAAGTGGACAAAGACATACAACAAAACTTGCACGCCCCATTATTCATTAACAAGGTTTATTTGACCGAGACAGATTGAGGGTCCCCGCAGGATAAACGTTCAATTAAACACATTTATTGGCGCTAAAAGCCTTGAAAGACCGACAAGCACCGAGAGCCAGAAGTAAATTTAATACATTTGCGTACAAATTCGTCTCATACGTCAGAGAGAAATTCACAAGATTCAGTAGACAGCTAAACATGTCAAAGATTGTATATGCTCTGTGAAAGGAGGGTTTAACACATCTGCAAAACGTTATCGACTCAGGTCAGCCTGCGCAGTCCGCGCAGGCTGACCTGAGTCGATAACATTTTGCTTTTGGTAAATTTCCTGCATGTCCAAGGACGATTCTAACTCATGGCTCAGTCGGTTGTCAGACAAAATGGATTCTGTGGATGCATTATTATGTGATAACTTGCTTGGTATAATTGCTTGTTTATTTTTTATTTCTAATCATAATACTTTTCAACTTATTTCTTTCCTATATGTCTTTTTTGTAACATCTTGATAGTATCTCCATGTACCACGTTGTCTTTGTATGTTGTAGTGCAACTGACGATGTACTTGTATAAGTCAAAATAAAATTCTGTTCTGTTCTGTTCTATAATGCATCATGGAGATGCATCAAAACCCCTCATGCCAGAGCATGGCTCAAGAAAATAGTTTGTTAACCCTTTCCCAAACGATAAATTTTAGACTGGTCCAAATTGAAAGAGTTTGCAGACGACAATTTCAAATTTGATGAAAATGGCAGAAAGTTCGCAAAAAAGGTAGAAAACACTGTGGGAAAAGGAGAAATTGCTCGTTACGAGCAATTTCTCTTTTTCCCACAGTGTTTTCAAAAGACTTGTACTGCAGACACGTGAAAACCAGGGCTTGTTTGGGAAAGGGTTAAATAGCTGTGTTGTTAAGATGTTTTTCTTAAAAAAAAAAGTATTCTATCAAAGACACAGTCTCTTCTGGGTATCGAGAACTTCTTGTAGATTCCGCATGGCAGTCGCTTGGTAAGGACATCGAGTTCTATACGTCCATCAGAGCTGAACATGACGGAGCCGCCTTCGTATCGGTAACGTTCATCAATGTCGGTTGCATGGCAACACTTTTATGGTCCTTGCCTACCTGTGCAGTCAATGGAGTGTTCTGACTCATTTGTAAAGAAGAAAAGGTCACCAGTCATGCTACTCATACCATAGTTGCCAGTCATAAGCAGTACCATAAGCTACAAGAAAGTAGATTATGTTCATTCGGTTTTGTCGACCCAAGATCATCTTCGTGCAACTTGTGCTGGTGTTTATGTTGGTACTCTGATCTCGAGATGCAATCTGAAGTCTTCGAGAAGCTGAGATCTGTGAAAAAACGTTTTTTTTTTTTTCGAGCCTGGAGGATATTATATAAAATATCGGTCTCCAGGTGCTCACGTTGTCTTTCTGTACCACCGCAATGCTGTGTCGTGATGTACCAAAATGTCGACTCCTTGCCCTGGCCCTTTGTGAGAACCACTTCTCGATTGGTAGCCCCGTTGCTCTTCATCCAAACTGCCTACCACATCGATGATTTCTTATTACATTGGAACAGACCACATTCCATTCATAAAACTTCGGCCTTTCGACTTGACGATGAGATTGAATACCCAACAAATGTCGATTACATGTCTGCGGTTGATCAATCGCGTGTCACATCATGAGCATGACTTGCAAGAAAAATGCATTTTAATCCTAAGTAAAGATTTGCCAAGTGGCTCTATCTTTTATCTACTTTTTACCTTGTTCTAAAATTCTACTAATATCTGGACCGACCGGACAATGACAGATTGTCATCTTAATTTCCATACTTCTAAATGGTACGGTGTAATTTAAAAATACATTTTGACACCCTCATTGTCTACTTTTTGCCGCTAATGGGACTTACAGCTTACTGATCATATCTCATAGCGCGTCTCATGTAATTTTTTCATTGATGAGTAAAATATTATTTTTGGTGCTTGGTAAAAATTGAGTAGTATACTTACTTTTTTTTTTTCAGACATGCATGTTTCTTTATTTCCTTTGGCTCACGGTAATACAATCATTATTTTTCACGGTTATTTAGACATTCATTATCTTATTTTGTTCGTCTGCTCTTTGATTCTTTCAAGGTTATTCCTGATTGCTTCAAAGATGTTAACGATATGTTTCAAAGCCACAATACTTTCAAATCTGGCCATGTGCGTTCTGATGTTATGTACACTATTACCCTTTACCACACACGCCCGAATTCAAATGACCTTGCAGAAGGAGGCTTTTGAAAACATTGTGAGGAAAAAGAAAAAAATGCTGGTAACCAGCATTTTCTCCTTTTCCCCACACTGTCTTCTATCCTTTCAACGACAATGGTTTGAGCCATAGTTAATATGTCGTGTGCAAGTACTTTCGATTTCGTTTGGTTAAGGTACCAGAACATGGTTCTCGGCTAACGTTCTGTCAACTAAACACAATTTCTTCAAGAAAAGGTCTATATTATCAGCCTGAAATGATAAAGAGCAATTAAATGCAATAGCATAATCCTAATTCTTTAGATTTTATCAAGAAATCATGTTCAACTTGTGAAATAGTGAAATTACTGACCATTACAGGCAACTGGCATGGTTGGAAAAAAAAATTGCCAAAATACAGTCAGCCATTTTATCAAATTTTCTAAAATTGACAAACTACAAACTTAGGAAACTAGCATGAAAATGCTAAGCTAAATTGAAACTAAAAACAATACATAAGTTTGGGGGGGGGGGGTAAAAAAAAAATAGCACGTTACCACGCTATTTCTTCGCAATTTTTCACGGCATCAGTCCACCACTATTTTTGCAGCTAAAGCTAGCCACTAATTCCATGAACCCTCAGTTTCACAATGGAAAAACATAGTTTTCCATTGTCAAAACTAATGGAGCAAAGAAGGAAAGGTCGTGACCTCCTGTTTTGAGGATAAACTAAATGCTTTTTTTTTTCAATAATCTTACACAGTTCATGGGTGTAATGACTACTCTTCTTATCTTCTTATCAAAATTGCGTTCAAAACTAACCTTTCTCCATTATTTCTAATTTTGACCATGGCCAGTTCGGAACAAACTGTTTACACGTGCCTAAGCATTAATCACCCACGTCGTTTTAAGTATCGTAGAGAGTTTAATTACTGAAAATGTGTTGAAGACGGCGTAAAATGCCACACAACTTGTACTCAGTGATCGGTGATACGACGGTAAACATGTAATAAAACTTTTTGTAAACAATCTTGGGTTTCTTTTTCAAGCCTTTGTGCATTAACCCTATGCATGCTTTGGGTAACATCATTGGGTGGTTTTGCGAACAGTCTAGATCAAGATCAGATAACACAGAACACACAACCTGATCTTAGATTGCTCACCACTATCCGATAGTTGTATTGGTGAAAAAAATAGTTGGTGCCAACATGGCGCTAAATTGTATCACGCAGTTTCTCGCCAACTAAAAATGTTTATTTCATTTATTTAGCGGACAAAGTACACAACCCTTACCACACAATCCCGAGTTTTAGTGGTTCTGTGGAAGAATATTTCTGAAACGTTGCGGGAAAAGGAGAAAATGCTGGTAAACAGCATTTTCCCCTTTTCCTTCCATGTTTTCAATCTTATCAGAGAGCTACTGCTCGTATGCACTAATTTCGAATTTGCCTTCTGGAATATCCTTCAATTTGGAAGAGTCAGCTTTTTTTGTTTGGGAAAGGGTTACAAAAAGCATCTGTGAATCTGAGTGAAACTTTATAAGTAGTCCTAGGATATATTCGAGTTTTATCGCGATTATAAATAAATAAGTTTTTTCTCTGTTTGTGGTTTATGCTTTGCATTAAGGAAATCATTAAAATGACCACTAGCACTATTTTTTTCGTCAACAAAAGGATTTCTACTCTAAGCAAGCATGCTATAGACCTATTTTTGTCCTTTTGCGGACATTTTAGATCAAGATCAGACTGTACAAAATGTGGTGCACAAAACGTGGGGACAGATATGTCAAGATCAGACTCTACAAAACGTGTAGTCTGATCTTAGAACTTCCCTGTCTAATATTTTGCAAGCTTATTCTGGTCCAAACAGGAATAAGGGAACTGAAAAAGTACAAACCTGACTTTCTATCCGAGTATTCGTATGTTTTATTAATCCGCGCAAGGGTTTACGTTGATTATTCTGATTCATTCTAAAGAATTTATGTGTGAAATTTGATGACCAAACATGTTTGTCTTTGTGATTATGAGATTAACATGGATCATAAATATGTTTTTATTTCAGTGTTTTTCTCTTCCAAATGACTCACCGAAGTTCTTTTATACAGGTGTGTTGCTTTGATAAGCTTCTTCGCGCTTGAACGAGAGGGAGAGAGAGAGAGCGACAGACAGACAGAGAGACAGACAGACAGAGAGAGACAGAGAGAGAGAGAGACACACACACACACACACACAGAGACAGACAGAGAGAGACAGAGAGAGAGACAGAGAGAGAGAGAGAGAGAGAGAGAGAGACAGAGAGATAGATTGGGGCTAGTTTTTTGTAGGTCGTAAATAAGTTTTTCTTTCATTCAGCTGTTCACCAAAGATAATGAATTCATGTCTTATTCTCTAAATTTCAAGACATTCCTGACCGAGCAAAACTCAGCTATTCTTGGAATTTAAATTAGAGTAATATTTAACTGTCGGTTTAAACGGAAGCAGAAAAAATTACAGCAGCTGCACGCGTGTAAAATACAAGTATTATGATATTTAACCATTAGGCTGCTAAACGCGACTCACTGACCTTTTGCGGACAGCGTAGATCAAGATCAGACTGCACAGAACGTGCATTCTGATCTTTGATCTACACTGTCCGATAAGGAGATGTCTTTTCTCCAAAAATGCCTTTGAAATATGAAAATTTGGGTTTATACTATCGGTTTTAAAGATTCATTTCTTTTATTTAGCAGGATAAGAGTTAAGATGAGCATCTGGGGAGATGGTGTTTTATCAGATCACATGTCTACTAAAAATAGATGATATTTACATTATGATATAGATGTCAATGCCAACATGCTGCAGCCATGATCTTGACACTTAAGCTGCTGAATAAATGAAACCCAAATTTCTACTCAATACTAAAAGCCCAAACATTGAGGTTTCAAAGTTGATTTCACCGGAAAGAAAATACCGTATCGGACAGTGTAGATCAAAGATCAGACTGCACGTTCTGTGTAGTCTGATCTTGATATACACTGTCCGCAAAAAGTCAGTGAGTCGGGATTAGCAGCTTAAGGGTTAACTATTAATATGCTAAATAAGCAAGATGAAACTTTTCAAGCCGATGATAAAAATACAAATACTGTTATTTCAAAGTTATTTTTAGAGCGGAAAATATGCTTTTTTTTTTTAATCGGGCTGCGTAGATCCAAGATCAGACTGCACGTTCTGTGCAGTCTGATCTTGATCTACGCTGTCCGCAAAAGGCCCTTAAGTCGCGTTTAGCAGCCTAAGAGTTAATACTTCTTGAAACAAATTTACCGCCAGAGAGGTTTGAATATATATATACATGTATATATCGGGGAATTTCTCTCCGAGGATTGATGATAGTCATTGTGACAGAATTCAATGCTCTCTCGCTGATCATTGTGTCGACGATGGTCTTGTGGGAAGGTAACCAGTGGCTTGGAAAGGATATTGTGAGAAGTACTGTTAAAAAAAAAGAACTCAAGTAAAGCATAGATTGGTGCACTGGCCACCGCGATATAACTGAAATAATGTTGCAAACGGTGTTTAACACCATAAAAAGTCAACTGCAAGAAAAGTTTGATTCACAAGTACAATAGAAAACGGAACGCGCAGTCTGATCTTTGATCTGCACTATTCGATAGAATTTTTCCTCGGCGAAAATAAATTTATAAACGTAATGATATTTGAGGCATGCCCTGTGAAAAAAAGGCTTAATGCGCCTGCAAAAAGTATTGACCAATGCCAGTCCGCGCAGGCTGACATAGGTCGATACTTTTTGCTTTTGGTAAAAGTTTTGCATAGTTACTACGGTTTACAAATGCACGAAACCCCCTTTTCACATAGCACGACTCAGTTATATTAAATAATGCCAGAAATGCGTTGCGCCAATTTTGTCACATCAGCCAAAATTACCAAGCGATTGAGTCACAGCTTTGCCGTAAAAACAGATTATTGCGTCCTTTGAAACTCTATACTGCCATCGGTTTTGTAAAACGTCTAAGTAAACATGATACTTTTTACGCCACTGCGGGGAATCTTAGTGGAACACATTGTGGGAAAAGCAGCAATTGTTTGTTTCATGCACGGTGAATTATATACAATAGAAAAACAAGCAACAACAACATCTTCCGTGTAATCAAATGTCTTTTCTATTATGTCATTTACCAGCATTTTCCCCTTGTCCTATATTGTTTTCAAAAGACCTTTTCCTTAGGGTGAATTTCTGATGCCTTTAATAATTGAAATGCTTTTAATGGTTGAAATACCGTTGAAGCAAACACACATCAGTCTGTCTTATACATACATGTATATAAATTATATAGAACCCGGCCTGGTACTGGTGATGTCAAGAAAAGATGAATAAATGAGTTGAAATGGTGGTATGACTGAAATATTTTTGAAAGTGGCAGTGACACACAAAAAATGAGCCATGCTCTGGGAAAGAGGGGCTGAATGCATCTGCGAAAAGTATCGACCCAGTTCAGCCTGCGCAGTCCGCGCAGGCTGACCTGGACCGAAACTTTTCGCTAGGGGGTCAATTTTCTGTACGTCTAAGGACCAGTTTATCTCATGATTCAGTGGGTTGCTAAAAAAAGTGGCTATTATGGATCCATAATTATGTGATGCTTGATTGGTACAATGCATCACGGAGAAGCCCCCTTTCACAGAGCATGGCTCAAATATTTCTTTTTCATATAACCGTTTTTCTCAATTATAAAACATTTAGTATTGCATATAATTTCACGAAAAAAAAAAGCTTAGTCAGTGTCGGCAAATGCTATAAATACTATAGTAAAGCTGACAAATTTACAGGTTGATTTGAAATGTCAGATAGCCTAGATTTTCGTGTTACTACATTCTCATAGAAATAAACTGACTATGACAAACGCCAACACTAACATCAGATGCTGAAAGTAGTGCGGGTTTTGTAAATTCATCCGCTCCATAACAAAAAGGAATGCCAGAGTCAGATAGACACCAGGGGCTTATATCATTAGTATCTTTTTTTTTTAAAGTGGACTCTGGCAAACACTGTACACCTAAATTAGATAAACGCGACTAGGTCTACGATGTTGGTCCTAGACAAGGAAACAACCGTTAGATAGGATATTTGTTTGGTTTTTTTCGGTGAGAGATCGAAATCTATTTCATCGAATAAACATCATCGGTAATATTTTCACGAGTGGCGCAGCTACGAGTGAAAATATTACCGTATGATATTTACGAGGTGAAATAAATTTCGATCTCTCATCGACCCCATGATATTCTAGTTATATCTATTTTTATCTTTATTTCGGTATAGGATATTTTGTTCTTTTTTCGGTGAAAGATCGAAATTTATTTCATCGAGTAAACATCATCGGTAACATTTTCACGATTCACCTGTTCTCTCGTGATGGTGTATAAACAAGGGAATAGACAAGAAAAGAATTGTATGAAATGCTCATGATAATTTGCTGTAGAAGCTCAATACACTTTATGTCTGCAACATACATACACCATTAGACTTTATGGTTGCAAGCGCGTATTCAGATTATTTAGTGGATGTTTTTTGTACCAGCAATAATGCTCCTTACTAAAAGGTATGTTGTTGGTTTGGGTATAGTGACCATTCCTGTAACTCTGTTTATCTCCCTTGCTAGATGAAGACGAAAGGTAACCAAATAAAACATTGCTCCTTTTATATGTAGTCCTTTGTTTTATCCTTGATTCCCCTTGGGATCTTGCTATAAATATAATTCTATTTCTAACCATATGTAAGGTGCCTATGTAATTTTAAAGCAAATTCTGTCCTCAATCACCAGAGAAATGTGTATATATCTATTCGTAAATCAATCTGACCAGATTTATTTGAAATATTATCTCAGGAAAGTATTTGTGTGGTGCAAGAAAAAACAAGGATAAAAACCGACTAATCCCTTTACCAGGACCAATGTAGTATTGGAGAGGAATCGAGGGAAATAACATAAGAATGTCCGCCACTCCCATTCATTAGAATCGTCTTTCTATGACAATTCTAAACAGTACTTGGTCACAATCTGTAGTAAAATGACTTTCCAAATGCTCTTATCTGTAGATTTTAGTTGTAGGCCAGTAGGAGCGAAATAACACTCGAATCATCATAAACTGCTATACGTGTGAGGTCTGGCTTAAGAGGAATTTAATAGTAATTGAAACCTTTGTACCCATGTCACGATTGTGCCTACATTATTTCACTCATCTTGTTGTTACATTAAACAAGAATTCCTTGAGTAGTGTTTAACTCGAACATTCGGAAATTTTGATTAGACCTACAGTAACATGAACATTCGTAGTTTTTGGTGTTTATGCACTATAAGAGTGGACGATAGTAAATATTATAGACATGGGTAGATGCCTTTTAACCCGGCCTCCTGGATCTTGAACTACACAGTAGGAAGAGATATATCTATGTGCAGCATAAATGGATGTATTGACAAGAAAGGAAAACTAGTTTATACACCAATTGGATTTTGATGAAAACTGTGCAACTCTAAAGGCCCAAATATACAAACCGGAGCCCTTTCACGATTTAAAATAGCTCTATCCCGACGAAAGTCATTGCCCTCTTTTTCCTTATTTTTTATGTGGGACAGCAGCCCTGACTTAGAGAACATTACAGGTAAAGAATTTGAAGAATGCTTTGGTAGACTGCAGTTTCAAAGAGCGCCCTTGTGTAACAAAGTACTATTGAAAATGCCATTAAAAACTAAATTAAACAATCAAGCACATAAAACAAATCCTTTAAACAGAAAAGTGCATTTACAGCTCCTCTGTTACTGTTACTTCAAAATTACAACAATAAAAATTTTGCATAAGAATAACTACAAAACAGTTTTGCAATTGGAAATCATGAAGAACAAGAGGCAATGATCGATTTGGCATTTACCAATGTTAAATCTGAAACCATTAGCCGTAATGGAAGTAATGTCTACTTAACAAAGGAAAGCTTTTACCGATGTTAAAGACTGTTTTCAGTTTTTACCCGTATCCTGCGCATCACGTCCTCTGATGATACTCTTGCGAAAGAAGTAGACCAAGATCAGCCTACATGTCCGTTAAGTCTCATCTTTGTTCCCTTTTTTTTTTCATTTTCCATATAGTTGCTGGAATATAGCAATATATCGTGCCAAGTTAGCAGTGCTATTTTTTAAAAAATAGATTTCCCAGTGTTTAAAAGAAACATAAAAATGAGAGTCACATGTCTAACACTATAAATAGAGGAGCGAAGAATGTAGATCAAGATTGGACTGCATCTACGTGCAGGCTAATCTTGATTTATACTCTTCGCAAAATGCGTACATAATCGTCTATTGCAGGGTTAGGATTAAGTTCTTGATTCCAAACAACATTCACTTACTTTATGTTTAACCCGTAAGCTGCTAAGCGCGACTCACTGACCCCGTGCGGACAGTATAGATCAAGATCAGACTGCACAGAACGTGCAGTCTGATCTTTAATCTACACTGTCCGATATGGTATTTTCTTTCCGGTGAAATCAACTTTGAAACCGCAATATTTGGATTTGTACTATGGAGTGGAGATTTTCGTTTCATTGTTTAGCAGCTTAAGGGTAAATTCAGGACGGATAAACGTTAAACGGTTTTGTTTGTGTTGCATTCATAGCAGTCGTTCTTCTAATTGGCACCTGATTATTCATAACTCGCTGCTATTGACATAAGCACGGTAAAATATGGGTTCTGTTACTGAATCAATAGTTTGATTTATGTTTCCGCTTTGATGCGGTGTCATCACAAATAGTGTGGAGGGAAGCGGATACATTAATGTCACCGACGGGCAAGAGAGCAATATTTACTCCATATACCTTTATGCTGTTGAATGTAAATAATCAAGGGAACCAACCTTTGCTTCTTCTTATTTCAAGGACTTGCGACGTAAAGATAGGTTAATCCTTTATCGCACAATGACTATTTTTAAAGACCCTGATGAAAAAGGGTTTCGAAAACATTCTGGGAAAAGGAGAAAATGCTGGTACCCAGTATTTTCTTCTTTTCCCACAATGTTTTGTACAAGATCAAAGGCAAATTTTCTCATTTGAGCCTCATTTAAATTGTCGTCTGCTAATGCTTTCAATTTGGACAAGTCTACAGTTTTCACGAGTGGTAAAGAATTAACCCTTTTCAACGCAATTCCGAGTTTTAACGACCCTGATGCAAAAGAGCATTTGAAAATATTGTTGTAAAAGCAGAGAATACTGGTAGCTAGCTTTTTCTACTTTTCCCACAATGTTTTCTATCCTGTGAAAGACACAGTTTTATAAGTTTATCCAACACTAACATGTCGCCCGTAAATGATTTGGATTTGGACTATTCCAAAACGTTGTCGTTTGGTAAACAGTTAAAAACTGTACGTTCTGAAAATTAAAGGCCCTATAGCTGCCAAAAGTAAACAATGGGGTGGTAAAACGCATTTGAATTTAACTATTTTCCAAACAATCCCGACTTTTAACGACCCTAAGGAAAAAATCTTTTGAAAACATGCTGGTAACCAGCATTTTCTTCTTTTGCCACAATGTTTTCTACTCTTCCCAAAACAAATTTCACTTTTTGAGTAGCATTTATTTTGTCGTCTGCAAAGACTTTCAATTTGGACTGGTCTAAAATTTTGTCGTTTGGTAAAGAGTTAAATGATACTAATTGAAAGTATAGAAATTATTTTGAAGATGACAATATGTTATTTAACGGTGGGTCCAAGTCTTAGTCGCCGGCAGAAAGAAAAAGTAATTTTCAGTTCAGGTAATAAGTAAACAAAAGATACAGCGACCTGGCAACTTTTAATCTAGTTTTAGATTTCATTTTTCTGTCAGCGACAAACAACTGGACTGATCATACAATAACAGGTTGTCATCTTCACAATAATTTACATACATTTAAAATGTATGATTTCAATTTGAATGCATTCTAACACCCGCATTATTTACTTTTGGCCACTATAGGGCCTTTAATTCATGGGGCTATTTTAAAGGCCCAATAGGGGCCAAAGTAAACAATGCGGATCTTGAAATGCATTTAAATTTAGGTCACACCATTTGGCCTGCAACATGCAAAATGAGACCTTCGAACATTTGCGTAAAGTGTCGTCTCGGATTAGCCTGCGCAGTCCGCGCAGGCTAATCCGAGACGGCACTTTACGACTACATAAGATTTTTTCATACTGTAGACATTCGTGAAAGAGAAAATCGCACAAAAACGGGAAGTGTCGTCTCGGATTAGTCATAGACTGCATAGGCTGATCTGGGACGACACATTTTTACGCATGTATCCGAAGGCCCCTTTTCGTGTGTTGCACGCTAAATAAGAATATGGTAGTTATTGTGATGATGATGATAATCTGTTATTGCACGTTCGGTCCAAGTGTAAGTCGCTGGCAAAAAAATGACTTTCAAATCTAGGTCAAAAGTAAACTAAAGACAGAGCCACTTGACAACTTTAAACCTGGTTATAAAATTCATTTATCTGCCAGCGACTAATACATGGACCGACTGTACTGACTCTGCAATAACAGATTGTCATTTTCACAATGATTTCACAATAATTTCCATACTCTTAAATAGTAAAACCTAAATCCAAATGCCTTTTAGATTTGTTTACAAATTTCATACTTTTAAATGGTATGATTTAGATTTAAATGCACTTGGAAACCCACATTGTTTACATTTGGCCGCTATTTGGCCTTTAAGAAAAAAGAAAGAGAAAGAAATGTAAATTTTGAAAAGTGTAGCATTCCTACAGATTCAGCAAAATCGATTTGTACAGCTATTTTAAGGATTAGCAAAATACGTATGAGCCATGCTTCGTGAATAGGGGGCTTAATGCATCTGCAAAAAGTATCGACCCATGCCAGCCTGCGGAGTCCGTTCAGTCTGACCTTTGCTGAAACTCTTAGCTTTTGGCCAATTTTTTACATGTCAAAGGACCAGTGTAACTCATGAATTATTTGAGTGTTAGACAAACTGGATTTTATGAATCCACAATACTGCGATGACTTGCTTGGTATGATGTATCGCGGAAATACACGAAGCCCCCTTTTTTAGAGCATGGCTCATGTGGTTTCCGATTCTCTTTATGTAAATTTTGCTAGCAGCAGAACGATATAGGTGGAAAGCACTTAAAGAAAATTAATGTTGGCACCTATTGCAATGAAGAGCAAAAAGACCTATCTTTTGAAGACAGATGTTTGTACACTAAGGGCCTACAAAAAATGGTTTAGGTAAATAAATGCAGATTGTGCAAGGTGCAGTGTTACGAGAGAGTTTAGGGTTATAAATAATTTAAGCCTACTTCAAGGAACAGCAAAATGGTTTAGGAAAATATTTTCGTGACTTTTGGGAGGCGCTGCATAACTGGATGGTTAAGGAAAACTACTTTTAACATATTTTAACCCTTAGGCTGCTAAGCTCGACTCAAGGACCATTTGCGGACAGCGTAGATCAAGATCAGACTGCACAGAACGTGCAGTCTGATCTTGGATCTACACTGTCCGATAAGGAGATATCCCCTCAAATGACCTTGAAATAGCAACTTTTGGGAAGCGCTGCATAACTGGATGGTTAAGGAAAACTACTTTTAACATATTTTAACCCTTAGGCTGCTAAGCTCGACTCAAGGACCCTTTGCGGACAGCGTAGATCAAGATCAGACTGCACAGAACGTGCAATCTAATCTTGGATCTACACTGTCCGATAAAGAGATATCCCCTCAAATGACCTTGAAATAGCAACTTTTGGATTTTTACTACCGGCTTGAAAAATTTCATTCAAGTTATTTAGCAGGATAACGGTTCGAAAAGGTGGTATAAAAGAATTAACAACATTTCTTATCTTTTCTAGCGATTTTTCAAATCTTTGCATGTTGCAGAATAGTACTTGGCAATGCATTATAAAGACCGGACCAGATTTAGATAAAGACCAGTAATGACGTAGATAGGCTAGCTGTCGGAGAGATACGGCCAAAAGTTCAAACCTTTCAGCCCCACGGGCAAAAAAGGCGGCTTTGCAGATGGCATTACCAAGATCAGATTATACAAAAGATACAATCTGATCTTGGATCTATACCTCCCTCTTGTTTAGTCGACTCAATAAGACAAAATTCTCTCATAGTTTTAGTGGATTTTATTATTAGCGGTCGAAGAGGTCCGGTACATAAAAAGGGGGTTAAATGCATCTGCAAAAGGTATCGACCGAGGACAGCCTGCACGGACTTGATCGCAACATTTTGCTATATGAGCTTGGCGCCGCAAGTGCTAAAAGCGGAGTAAGAAATACTCAAAGCAAGCTTCAAAAGCGCAGGTTGCGCCAGTGTGAGGCGTAAGAAACTGTGCATGTGACAGATATAATCGACAAAATCTGCCGGATATCGGTAAAACTGATAGACATTTTTTATCTATATCAAATGGAACAGAAATGAAATGAAACGCCAGTTAGAATGATTTATTACCATTATTTTTTAAATGTCTTCGCCCACTAGTTAAAGAAATTTCAGTTTTAATCATTGCTGTTGAAGAATAAAACCACAGGAAAGACTTAAAATAGAGGTTAGGACAAATTGGTCTTGCTAAAAAAAAAAACAGGTTGTGAATTAGTGGGTGCAGAATTATAGAGTTTTTCGTGGGAGTGACCATGTGTAAGACACTTCAAAGCCCTAGCCTAGCACTGGTGAAATCTAGGACATGCATGAATGGATGAGTTGTCGGCGTCATGTAACTGAAATAATATGATTGATTGATTGTGTTTAACGCCGTTTTCAACATTATTTCAGTTATATCGCGGCGGCTAGTGCACCTATCGATACTTTCCAGTACTCCGCACAATATTCTTTCCAAGCCACTGGCTGCTTTCCCACATAACCATCGTCGAAACAATGGTAAGAGGTGGGAGAGAAATGAATCCTGTCGCAATGATCATCATCAATCTTCGGAAAGAAATTGGCCGAGCCGGGGATTGAACTAGCGACCTCCTGTTCTCAAGTCCTGTACGCTACCGACTGAGCTACGGGGCTTGGCATGAATGACTGACTGACTGACTGACTGAATGAATGAATGAATGAATGAATAGGAAGTAATATGAACAGTGGCATAAAACACTATTCATTCATCGATTCATTCGTTCGTTCCTTCGTTCGTTCATTCATTCATTCATTCATTCATTCATTCATTCTGGTCAAGATCTTTTGGGATTTTGGATAAGTCTCTATGACTTGAACTAAGTAGCCCATCACCCTGGGCCCGTATTCACCTACCATTCTTAAGAATATTCTTAATCTTATTCTTCAAAATTTTGTACATTTGAAAGTAACACAACTCCTGATTGGCTAAACCATTTGGTTTAGCCAATCAGGAGTTGTGTTACTATCAAATGTAGAAATTTTTGTTGATGGTGACACAACTCCTGATTGGCTAAACCATTTGATTTAGCCAATCAGGAGTTGTGTTACTTTCAAAAGTAGAAAATTTTGGAGAACAAGATAAAGAACATTCTTAAGAATGGTTGGTGAATACGGACCCTGAACTTACTCATTTAGCCCCAGTCAGTGAGATTTGAGTAAGAGTAAGATTTTACCGCTTCATTGGCAAGGTTATCCAGTCCGTTTACTTATATAACTATAATGGAGCCAAACTCTGCCAAAAAGGGGTTTAATGCATCTCCGTAATGCATGATACCAAGTAAGTCATTACATAATTAGGGATCCATAAAATCCATTTTGTCCAACAACTGACTGTATCATAAGGTAGACTGGTCCTTTGACATACAGAAAATTGACCAATAGCGAAAAGTTCCAGCCCAGGTCAGCCTGCGCAGAATGCGCAAACTGATCTGGGTTGATAGTTTTTGCAGATGCGTTAAGCACCCTATTCACAGAGTATGGCTCATGTGTAATTTTTCTTTTCAACAAGGAGATAATATATGTCAGTTTCTTGATTTATGAGAGATAGCTTCTTGCAGTCGCAGACTCCGTCAAGAATAGCGATGACTGTCTGTCTTCATTAAATCATCTTACGGAGAAAATCAGGCTTAAATCCTAAGCAAGACAGCTTTTGAAAACATCATGGGAAATGGGGAAAATGCTGGTTACTAGCATTTTCTCCATTTCCCACAATGTCTTCTACTCATTTCAGAGAACTTCAACTCATTTGAATGCATCTTGAAATTGTCGTCTGCAAATGCTGTCAGTTTAGAGGATTCTAAGATTTTGTGGCTTGGAAAAGGGCTAACGCAACAACCTCAAAGTTTGGCCTGAAGTTATGATTTACAATGCTGGCTCCAGACACTTTATTAAAGTACTTCCTCATTGTCGGACGATAGTATAATTATAGGATTAAAGAGACCAAGTTCTTGTCATGTGATTTTTGGTAACCCCTTTAGAGCCATCGGCGAAAACAAGGGGCTTTTGCAGACGGCATAGATCAAGATCAAACTGCACAGAACGTGCAGTCTGATCTAGGATCTATACCGACCACTCGTTCAGTCAAGCGTATATGATAGAAATTTGTTAAAGTTTCAGTGGACTGTATTTCAGTCGTCGAAAGAGGTCGAGTTTATATATTTGGTGCTGAAAAAGTTTATACGTTGATAGAAAAATGGATACGTGAATGTTTGTCGCTGGTGTAAAGCACGTGAATAGCAGGAAGTGATAAAAACAATAATTCGTTAATGAATGAATGAATGAATGAATGAATGAATGAATTAAAATTAATTAATTAATTCATTTTATTTCCCCCATTGGAGATTAATCGAACTTTCCTTTTTCATCAACACAGCGTTGTACAAGAAATTGACAAAACAAAAATATGACGGGAAAACTAAATGGAGATTGCATTTATAGACAGCACTGGTCTGAGATATGTTTCTTACATCTACCACATGGCAGATATGTATCAGATTGTGACCTGTTTATTTCTTGCATATGGTCGTGCAAACATCTATAATAAATTCTACAGTTTTCAATCTAGTAAAAGGCGTTGTTAGTTATGACTGAGGAAGGGATTGCGTCAAAAAAATATTATCGGCAAATCTTTGTTGAAAGCAAGCACTTATTCAGTACAGATTTCTGTACCAACATTCTTGTATAAATCTTCAACGTTTAGCTTTGAGTGAATACGCTGATGCGCACTTGACCAGTCTATGCTTTATGTTATCCAAAATGACCCGACCAAAATTAGGAATCGCGTCTCAGTCTTTCTTATTCCTCTTCCATATTCTAATGAAATGACTGACGGGTCATGACACTACAGTGCAGACGAATAAGCTTTTAATAGCCCGACTGCGGATTTACTAATTTACCAGACAAATCCGCATTTCATTTGCATTTGTAAGAGCATTTCAGATTGATCTTAAATAGATTTCTGATGATATGGTGTCTAGGTTTTTGTACGACTGTATTTCAAAGTTTTTTGCCGAAAACTTATTTGCACATATACGCTTTACTCTTTCTCTACTGAAGTAAACCTTACTTTTCACAATAATAGAAGTAAACAATTTTCAGCCACAATGAATGAAGTGACATTTAGGTCATAGTTTAGAATAAAAGGTAACGGACGGCGCAGATCCAAAATCAGACTGCACGTTCTGTGCAGTCTGAATTTGATCTGGTTCGTCCGCAAAAGTCACCTGCATTCACCATGGAAGTTATGAAAAGGGTCAACGGTGTTGTTTTTGTTATATCACCAACTGTACTTTATCACAAACTAGTTCAGCAGACATTCTCTCAAAGTTGTATGGGGCGCATAAGAACCATAAAGGTTCTCGTATAGCCTTTCAGTACCTTCCTATGAAAGTCATTGTAAAAATGTCCACATACTTATGCTACATACTGTCTGCTGTAGCCCATAGACAAGCCCACGAGAAACTCAGAGCCTCTTGTGAGAATCGAATCGGGAGCGCCTGGAAAACTAACCCTAAACTTAACCTATGAGCCACGCCGGGGCCCTAGTAATCTTTATGACGCACAAATCAACACTGCGATAAAAAAGTATCATATGACACGATATGCTACTGACCAAATGCTTAATTATTCACATCGATACGCGCAAACATAAAAAAGAACAACCGGTTTAATGAAACTAAGAGTTTGCTCACACTTTAAGTTATTCACAAGAATCGATTGGTATGTAAATGGTATACTAAAAAAGTCTGCTTTGACCAAATTATCTATTTGTTTGCTTTGAGTATGCGTGAACATTTCTTTTCTATGGCCGAGAGGTCTATTCGGCCTTTTTCACTCTGGTTACTTGCAGTGCTTTTCCGTAACCGTTTACCAATTGATACCAGGTTTTAACGACTTTGAGGAATTAAGGTCTTAAAAACAATGGGGGGGGGGGGGGGGGGTGTGAGGGAGGGTTAAGGGAAATGCTGGTAACCAGATGTAACCATTTAATATAGATGGTTTAAACTACTCTTTGTTCCTCTTTGCCAAAAATTGTCAAAGTAAATTAGCCATGCTCTGCGAAAAGGAGGTTTAACTAATTCAGTATCCAAAAAAGTATCGACCCATGTCAGCCTGCGCAGTCCGCGCAGGCTGACATGGTCGAAACTTTTTGTTGTTTATAAATTTTCTTTATGTCTGAGGACCGTGCTACCTCCTAAACTAGTCAGTAGTTGGACGAATGGATTTTATCTATCTATAACTATGTGATATCTTGCTTGGTATAATGCATCACGGATAGGCATTAAACTCACTTCTGCAAGAGCATAGCTCTAATAATCAGCAGCAGCTTTTGCAAAATACAACATTGATAGATTACACAAATAACTGGTGGTACCCCACTGCAAGGTACATCATAATATAGGCGGTCCAGGAAGTTAAAAGCTTGCTCCTTTTGCAAGGTACAGCAAATAGTGTCCAGATAGGTATTTGAAGGCAGTATTGACACCACGATTTTCTAAGCTCCTCCTGTTAAAATGTTACAGGCCTTTGCTCCTTTTCTCAAGTCAGATATTATAGGAGTAGTGACAAATATCAGTTACAGGACGGCAACATCCAACAACAGCAAAAAACTAAGGACAAGTAAAAATAGGTTCAAATTTTCTCTTTCCATCATTTATTGTGCAGATTCGGTTCACAAAAGTAAATACACTGTGCAACTCAACTAAAAACAGGTTGTAAAAAGCAGTCAGGAGACACGCATGTTGAAAAGTGCACTGGGTCGCTACACAGCAAACAAATTACCTTGATACGAATTCAACTCCCATTTCCACTCAAGTCAATTAAAATACCAATGACCTTTCTGTGATCAATACATCATATAAATCAAAGTTGAAAGCTACATTTACTTAGAAAATTTCTAAGCGAACCATTGTTTCAAAGTCTGGAAACGAGGTTCTTGTGGACGTAATTCCAACTGATAAGGATGCCCAATCTGATTTTACCCTTGAACAGAAACGACTGCTGTCAGGGATGATACTATCCTGTACAAATGGGCAACAAAAGAAATTTATAAACGAAAGGCTAACAATATGGAAGAACAAAGTGGGAAAAGAGAAATTACTTGTTTTAAGCATTTGTTTTTTTTTTTTCTCACATTCTTTTCCAAAGCTGTACTCATTGCAAGGACGCTTTACAGGAGCTGAAACGAGGTTCTAGTGGATAGTATTACTCTTGATAAGGATGCATGGTTTGATGCAACCCAGTACCCTTGAGGCTGTTTTGAGATATACCAATATCTACAAGTAATCGAGAGGATAAAATACGTAAATGAAAGACAAAGTTCTTCTTGAACGATTTTGAAAATATCGTACGAAAAATAACAATTGCTTGTAAGAAGCAATTGCTCTTGTCCCCACCATGTTTTCGGAAGCTATTTACAGCAGGGAAGCTGAAATGCATATCTGAGTGGGAATGGGTCAAAACTCTTTGTAGCTAAAATTTACAGGATTTGTTCCTTGCTAAATCATGTTAGCAGATAAAATATGACATATTGCTACCATTATGGCCGTCAACAGTTGGCATTTACAGCCCAGTTATTACATAATGAAAAACGCCAATCTGGAGTACAAGTTTATTTCATTTATCATTCTTTTTTTGTTTGAGCTGATGCTAATCTTAATATCAAACCATAGTTCAAGGTTACAGTGCAATTTGTTTTTTTTCTGGATTCTTGCAGTGAACGGTCAGAATGGCGTCGCTAAACTCTTTTGATATATCTTGAATCAGTATGGTCACGAACATCAACTTGCACGTACTGTCTCTCTTTCTCCCTCTCTCTCTTTTTATTCAGGAAGATCTCCAATGACGTTTGAAAAATAACATCAAATGGATTTTTGTTGTTACTGTTGATGCTTAGTATCATCTTTGTACTTTTTTTTAATCTCTGCTTCTTCGATGATTTGTCTTTTGAATCGTTGACACTGGATTACTCTTATAAGCATTTTTCTCTATTTTTGCTTTCTTTGCATGAATCTAGCCTCTTGAACAGACATCAAATGGGTTGTTGCTGTTGTTGTTGTTGTTACTGCCTTGTCCAGCCTTGTAACTTTTAGAAATATATATTTTTTTTTTATGATTTCGCCTGAATCTTCTTTTTTGTTTGCAAGAACTTTTAGGAGAAGATCGTCTCGGTGATCCCAGGATTAGAAGCGTTCATTGTGTCGGATCCACCTTCCAGCTGCTCAGTGGTAACGTGCTTGGCAAATAACCCTTGGGATATGAGTTTAAATTCCTGTTCCGGAAAATCTCTCCAGGGTCGTTTGCAGCATTCTTATTGTCTACATGTAATATTCATTCTTACTTGTATTATAGATTTAGAAAGAAAACCTATTTCTAGTTGGCTAAACCATTTCGTTAAGCCAGTTAGAAATTGTCGTACTCAAAATTTAGATAATTCTTGAGATTTAAACGTAGAATGTTATTGATAATGGTTGGTGAATATGGACCCATGGATTTGATAATAGTCTTTGTAGCAGGATTCATTCAATCTCGCAGCAGATCATAGTTTCGACTTTGTTTATATGGAAAAGCAGCAGTCGGCTTGAATAACTTTTTGTACGTGGTGCTCTTAAAGGTAGGAATGTCATGGAAAGGTATACTTAATGGCCGCAATAGTAAAGCTGAAATGACCAATCACTTGACCCTGTACCAAACAATCGCGTGTCTTAACGTCCCTGGGGTAAAAGGCTTTAGAAAACACGATAGGTATAACAGGAAGTACAGGTAACCAGCATTTTCCCATCTTCTACCCCGTCTGAATTCCCTTATCTGAACCAATTTCAGTTTGTGGCATGCGAATGCCTTTGATATGAAAGTAAAAATTATTCTTTTCTGAAAAAGACCTAATCTCAGTTCAAGCATGGCAGAGCTTAAACAGTTCTGTATCAAAGACTGTGCAGAAGATCGTACTGCACGTATTTGATCTATCCTGACTTGATTTTGTCGTTCGAGTGAGCTAAGAGCTAAAGCCGGGAAAAATATCAATTACAGCAAACGGAAATGTAAACCCAACATCAATAGGAAGATGAAAGCGACTCACAAAGGAACACAGTTTCCGTCCCAATGCTCTAATAAAATGTATCACAGGTTACTATGTCTTCCCATTTTCTGCTTATTTTCCTTCACCAAGTTTTAATTAACTCTTTCACCGCCGAATAAATAAGTTCATCTTATATTTTTCTCCGAGTGATAAGATTACAATTAATTCTTAGGCTGCTAAGCGCGACTCACTGACCTTTTGTGGATAATGTACCGGTAGATTAAGATTAGACTGCACAGAATGAGCAGTCTGATATTTGGTTTATACTGTCCGCTTGGTTTTAGTCTTGTCTGCAAGATAATAACTATTTTCTGAGTTTCAGTGAAATGATTTCCAACCGTCGAAAGATGGCTGAATTTATATATTTTGGCACTGGACTTCGGAGATCAAGGGTGTTAAAAACGAAACAGACAAACCTGTTATTTGACCGCAAAACTGTTTAGTCTGATTGTGCAAGTGGTCGACTGTAAGGACAAGTATGAATTTCACAGTGTATGATTAGATTTTTGCTACCTTTTCAATAAAACTTCAAAACTTATAGTTGATATACGACTCTTCTAATGCATATTCCCTGACAGCAAAATAATACACCTTCTTTATTACATATTTCAAAAGAGAAGTATGTGACGCAAACGATATCAATTCAACTTCAGAGTGCAGATCTCGACGTGTGGTATCCCAGGAGATTTTGAAAACTGATTAAACCTTTATTCTGCTTAATAGACAGAAATTGACTTTTCTCCTATTTTGGGACAAAGTTTTTTGTCTTTGAATTAGAAAAAGGTTGAATAAGTTTTAGAGAGCGTATTTCATGGACTGGTCTTGAAGTTCAATGCAGTCTGGGCCCTTGGTCACCAACAATTCTTCAGAATATTCTTAGTCTTGCTCTTCAAGATTTTCTAAACTTGAAATTAACACAACTTCTGATTGGCTAAACCAAATGGTTCAGTCAATCAGAAGTTGTGTTACTTTCAAATGCAGAAAATTCTGGCGAATAAGACTCGGTACCTTCTTAAGAATGGTTGGTGAATACGGACCCAGATTACAGTGTACTCGCACAGTATCTAGTGAACAACTGACGTCTTATCAATTTCTTTTCAGAAAGATGGTTTATGCATTGAGAGTTGATTTTAAACTGGTCAATGAATTCGAACCGAAGGTCAGATTCCTTGACATATGAGCCACGCTCTGAGAAAGGGCGTGTAACGCTTCTTTCTCCGTGATGCATTATACAAAGCAAGTCTTCACATCAATATTGACCCACAAAATCAGTTTTGTCTTAAACCCTCTATAGACACAGCATGGCTCATATTTATTCTTAGTTGGTGTTTGATACATAAGAGCCATGCTCTGTGATAGGGGGGCTTAACGCATCTGCGAAACGTATCGACCCAGGTCAGCCTGCGCAGTCCGCGCAGGCTGACCTTGGCCAAAACATTTCGCTTTTGGTCAGTTTTTTGTATGTCCAAGTCAGTCTACCACATGATTAAGTCGATTATAGAGAGAGAGAGAGGAAAAAAAACGGTTTTTATAGTCCCATAACTATGTGATAGATTGATTGGTATAATGCATCACGGAGATTCATTGAGTCCCCCTTTTGCCAAAGCACGGCTCATAATTTTATCGACTAGACACTGTCCGTAAAGCAACGTAAGCTGTGCTTAGCGCTGTAAAGGTTAAAACCTTAAAATTGTGTAAGTCTGTAATGCACATAATGTCCTGGCCCTCATTCTATACAAAGGACGTTAGCGGTGTGTCGGATAAGAGATGTTTGGCATTCCGCTATGTAGCCCAACAATGTGCAAAATGTTCGTAAAACATAAACTATATTTGCTAGACATTATTTCGACTTATGAATCATAATTATGTTGACTTACTCCAGTATTATGTTATCATAATAGGGCTGTAATTACAAGAGCAATTTTCCTTATTTAACATTCCTGAAATTCGTCTCGTTGTTCTCAGACATGTTTGTAAATACTTACTTTCTGACTCCCTAGATCATTTGTGACTCTATATAACCTCTTGTACACATTTTCAATAACATAACTGCTCCTTGGTCCGTATTCACAAACCGTTCACAATGTTCTTAGTCTTATTCTCCAAGATTTGCAAAATTGAAATTAACACAACTCCGATTGGGTAAACCAAATGGTTTAGCCAATCAGGGGTTGTGCTTTTTTCATACGTAGAAAATTCTGGAGAACAAGACAAAAACATTCTTAAGAATGGAGAGCGAATAAGAACCATTTTTTCATGGTCATTTGGGCATGACGACTTTTCTTACCTTACGCACATTTGTGATAAGGTTTTATGACGCCACAGGAGCATAATGTGGCATCATTCATGAAACCGTTGCATTTTGCACGTTATTTAAAAAAAAACACCAAAAAATCCTCAGTTACTTCACTTTTCAAAATCAGTGATACAGGTAGAGCTGAGATTCGTTTTTTTATTAGATGTGAATGTTCGAGTATTCAAACGTAAGCTTTTTAGGAATTGTTTCAAGTCTTATAAAAGCAATGAGGCATTCGTGAAAACCTCCAGACTTGAATGTAGGTTTTCGTAATTTTAAGAGCTGTAATTCTTGATACAGAATTATGTGATAAAAAAATCTGACATTGATTGGTCTTTGAGATGAGATTTAAAGAAAATCAAACTCGTATGGTAAAAATTGTTATCTAGCTCACCAACGGCTGGCTTGATAACATTTTTTTTCTTTTGAATAGACTTGTTTAGATCTAATAAAATCTTTTATCACATAACTCCCCTTGTTTTCAATGTAAGACAGCCATTACGATTTTTTTGTCTTACACACGTGTGAAATAAGAAAATAGTGCCGTATTTGGTCAACGCCCTGTAACTATACGGCTTATTTCTAAAACATTGCCGAACAAGATTCCTGTGTGAAATTAATTGACAAAACTGATGATCGCGACAAAGCTGCAAATTTTAGTATCATTAGATGTAAAACAAAACCGTTATATGCAAGTTTCTTTAGAACTATTTTTGTCTGTGATGTACACACCTGTCAAAGATGCAAATAGGCTTTATGTAAATTTCAATACGATTTCAATATGATTTTTGCGACATATGAAGCAAAATCATTAAGCTGTTTAAAATATCCCCACTATGGCCATTAGTAGAACTTTATAGCGACCTGTCATAAGACGTATTTATCAAGTTAACTGTTTTCTTTCTACTCTGTACGGAAACTATCGTTCGACGTTCTTGAAAACTTACTTTGACAGGGACATTTCTAGACCTTTGTTTAAGTTTGGATTGAGGGACATGCCCTCAGAAACTTGAAAACAAGGGTGTATACTGAGCGTTCTGGGTCCATATTCACCAACCATTGTTTATTTCACTTTGATTTTGATTCTGGATTTAGAAAGTAACGCAACGTCTGATTGACTAAACATTTGGTTCAGCCCTATCAAAATTTGTATTACTTTCAAATCTAGAAAATTTTTGAGAATAAGACTAAGAATGTTCTTAAGAATGGTTGGTCTGTACGTATCCTGAACACGATCCGTAGTGCTGTATTTCGGTGGAAATTCGACAATTCAATCTTTTACCACACAATCCCGAGTTTTCACGACCCTGAGAAAGAAACATTTTGAAAAAATTGTGGGAAAAGGAGAAACTGCGATGATGGCTTTTGAAAGCTGTCTTTGCCAGGGTCATGAAAACACAAGACTGTGTGATAAAGGGTTAAATTTCCAAACTTACTCTATTCTCTTTGTCTTCAGCTTGTCTAACTTGTAGTTCTTTCTGTAGCTGTCTCATCCCACCTTGATCATTTGTCATAGCTTTATGTACTGCCTGAGCTTCGAAAAAATCTGGGTGCTTTGTGTTTATATATGCCAACTCTATCCCAACTATATTCTCTACCTGTGAAATATCAACCATGTGATTTAACAAGAGCACAGTATAAAAAACAAGAGTTAATGTTCTAGGCTACCCACTCAGGTACCAGGATTCAGCCTGGTGAGGTTTGAAAGGGCTGGCTGTCATTTTCTCCTTGTCCCAGAATGTTTTTCCCTACTCAAAGAGAAAAAATCCATTATATGGGCAACACTTGCCGTCTGCAAATGCGTTCTATTGGGCACCCTGAATCACACAGATTCGACCGCGTACTCGGGTATATAGAACACGCCTGGTAGACCTGTAAACCGTGAAACAGAACCCGATGATTTCAATAGGACAATTTGGCAAAAAGTATGTTCTTTATGGGGCAGATTTGTTCGTGTTTGTTTTATTTTAGTCTTAACGCCTGGGTTTAAAATAAAATATTTATGCTAGGGAGAATTTCTACAAAGTTGAAGCCATAAACGATTTAAAACGAGTACCCAGAGTCTTATTTATTGCTTTTTGGCTTGTTTGCATTTACTGGATTTCGCTGATTAAATGTCTATCTACACAATAAAGCTGGCGTAAATCTTGAATTATTGCAATTTGACAGACGAAACTTATCTTTGAGCTCTTATCCTGCTAAATAAGCTAAATGAAACTTTCAAGCCGATGGTAAAAACCCCAATGTTGCTATTTTAAAGTTATTTGTTTTGGGGGAAATTATATCCTTGTCGGACAGTGTAGATCAGAGATCAGACTGCACGTGCACGTTCTGTGCAGTCTGATCTTGATCTACACTGTCCACAAAAGGTCATTTAGTCACGCATATCAGCCTAAGGGTTAAGTCTTTACCAAACGACAAAATGAACTTTTATACTCCACCAAATTGAAAGCTTTAGTTGACAACAAACTCACAGTAGGTCTCAAGACGATTTCTGTCTTTGAAATGGTTATCCGCATTTTCTCTTTTTTTCCCAACAACATCAAAATTAATTCAATCTTTAAAATGTCTTCTGCAAATGCTTTCGAATTGGGCAAGTTTCAAATAATAATGATTGGTTGTCCCTGCCGGCTGAAAAGGGAAAAAAAATTAAACAATCTTACATGGCTTATAAACTGTTTGTTTGGGCTTTGTGCATTGACTGCTCAAAGATGGTATTTCTCTTCAACCCCATTGTCATGCAGGCGTCAAACTTTCCCGTTTTTTTGAAAACTGATTGTTGACACAGTTCAACCTGTATTTAGTACTCACCTGAAGGGCATTCAAAATGCACTTACTTAAGACAAGCTGTTGCATAGTGCAGGTATATTTCAACATAAGTACATTCTTTGGTTACTAACATAACGGTATGGTAGCTTGATAGATGGGGGCCACCACTACAATAATTTGAGCCGTGTTCTGGCAAAAGGGGCTTAATGCATCTCCGTGATGCATCATACCCAGCAAGACATCACACAGTTATGGATCCATAATGTCCATTTTGTCTGAAAACCGACTGAATCATAAGGTAGATTGGTCCTTTGACATACAGAAAAATCACCAATAGCGAAAAGTTTCGGCCCAGGTCAGCCTGCGCGGACTGCGCAGGCTGACCTGGGTCGATACTTTTCGCAGATGCATTAGGCCCCCTTTTCACAGAGCATGGCTCAGTCATGATTTTCGAGCTTTTCTTAGACAAGGCAGTCCTGAGCCAAGTCCCAGTGTTTTGAAACCCAGGAACACGAGCGAATAGGTAAATACATGTAGTAAAGTTCTCTTCAAATCTATTTTTTAACATTGTCATTTCGTAATGAAAGGGTAAATTATTAAGCTCTTTAGAGATTGTAGATTTAAAATTAAATGTTCAAATGTGCCGCATGTCACATGGTCTCCTCGACACAAGTCAGCCTGCACGGACAGCGCAGGATGACCTGAGTCGATACTTTTTGCAGATGCATTAACCCCCTTTTCGCAGAGAAAGGCACAAATATATATACCACATTGCCTCATTTGTAATGCAGGCGATTAATGCTTTTTTTCATGTTTCATTGTAATGGACACTCATAAATTATTTAAGCATTTAACCACAAGTATCCGGACACTTCTGTTGTAGCCGACACTTGTCAATGGTTCATCGTACAGTTGTCCTGTCGAGTTGAAATACAAGTCGAATCAGTTATAGATTAGATATCAACTACTGACTTTATAATAATAAGTAATCTTTCATCAAACATTTCATTATCGAAGAGAGTCGATCAAGATCAGACTACACGGACTTGCAGTCTGATCTTGATCGGCTCTCTTCGCAAAGGACATTTGAGGTCTATAAAAGGGGTGGGATATGGATTAACCCAGTTTTCTTTTGTATCGGCTACTCTAAATTCTCTTTGATTAATGTCTAGTACGAGAAAAGGTACTTGTTTTATCGTTTATCAATGGACACGTGACATCAAGCGAGTAAGACATCGACTTGGCATTGTATACCATTGACAAGCAATAAATCATGTCGTCGCTGTAAACGTGACGTGCATACAGATTTCTTACCTACTGCAGAGAAGATTCAATAACTGCATTTTCAAAGGCAACCTCTGTTCATTTACGATTTGGGTACATGTACTTTAGTCCTTTGTCTCCTTGTTTTGAAAAGAAAAATAAATCTAACTTGTATTAAGCAACAAGGGCCATTCAAAGTGTGCTTGCTGAAGAAAGAATTTGTTTAATACAGGCAGGAGTCCTGCATGGCTCAGTGGTAAAGTGTGGGACTCGTGACCTGGAGGCCCCGGGTTCGAGCCTCACTCGATCCACTGGATTTTTCGTGGGCGTGTCCTTGGGCAAGATACTTCAGAGCCCTAGCCTAGTACTGGTGAAACCCCGGAAATACATGAATATGTGAGCCATCGCCGTGATATGACTGAAATAATGTTAAAAGCGGCGTAAAACGCCATTCATTCTTTAATACAGGTACAATTCAACATACTGGCCTCATTTTCGGAACTCAATATGAGCCATGCTCTGTGAAAAGGGGCTTAATGTATCTGCAAAAAGTATCGACCAGGTCAGCCTGCACAGTCCGCGCAGGCTTATCTGGGCCGAAACTTGCTATCGGCCAATTCCTCTGCATGTCGAAGGACCAATGTACCTCAGGATGCATTTGGTTGTCAGACAAACTGGCTTTATGGATCCATAATACTGTGATGAGTTGGTATCGTGCACCACGGAGGTGCTCTTAGCTCCCTTTTGCCAGAGCATGGCTCAATTACATTTTTGCTACATAAAGGCCATTTGCCTAGGAAGGGTTGTCACTACGATAGGACTATTGCCCATGTACTGCTCCCCCAAAAATGTCCTTGTTCCCCCGTGAAAGTAAGTCCTAACAAGCGGTATCATTAAATTTGCCCGCAAATAGGTAGGGGTCCTTAAAATAAACATGTCTACATTTTTGGCCAATCACAAATTTCTAATTATTCATTTTTTATTATACAAAAAATGTAGGTCAGAAGCCAGCACATTCAGTTACGCCGAAAAAAGCCTTCCCCTCAGGTAAAAAAAAAAAACCATGAAACTCTTTCCTATACATATGAAGTGATACAACTATGCTCATCCGATGAATGATCTTACCTATTGTGTTTTGTTCTTGTATTAACCCTTTCCCAGACGACAAATTTTGGCCTGGTCCAAATTGAAAGAGTTTGCAGACGACAATTTTAAATTTGATGAAAATGGCAGAAAGGTCTCAAAAAGGGTAGAAAACACTGAACATTTGATGAAAATGGCAGAAAGGTCTCAAAAAGGGTAGAAAACACTGTGGGAAAAGGAGAAATTGCTCGTTACGAGCAATTTCTCCTTTTCCCACAGTGTTTTCAAAAGACTTGTACTGCAGACACGTGAAAACCAGGGCTTTTTTGGGAAAGGGTTAAGCATGTGTTTTCTTTTCCGAAATTGAACAGAAAAAAAAAAAATTATCAATGACATTCCCTAAATACTTCTGTGATGTAATATGCTAATCAGTTTGATCGTCATAGTTTGATAAAATAAACTAATACGTTTAATATTGACGGTTTTGGTTGATTGATTGATTGTATGGTGTTTATTGCCGTTTTCAACATTATTTCGGTTATATTGCGGCGGCCAGTGAGCTATTCATGCTTTCCTGAAGTTTCTTGCACCAATACTCCGCAAAATATCCTTTCTAAGCCACTGACTGCTTTCCCACATAACCATCGTCGAAACAATGGTCAGGTGACGCCTTTCATTATCCCCTCACCTAACAATTCCGTATTTGAACGTCCCAGAGGAAGCTGGCTGAAAACATAATAGAAAAATGCAGATACTGCTGGCAACAGCAGTTCCTTCTTTGTTTACTATTTTTCCTGCTGTTTCAGAAGCAGATCATATCAGTTTAGTCATATTCAATTTGTGGTCTGCAAATGATTTCAGTACGGTAATATATATATATGAGCCATGCTCTTTGAAAAGGGGGCTTAACGCATCTGCGAAAAGTATCGACCCAGGTCAGCCTGCGCAGTCCGCGCAGGCTGACCTGGGCCGAAACTTTTCGCTATTGGTCAATTTTCTGTATGCCAAAAGACCAGTCTACCTCAGAATTTAGCCGGTTGTTAGACAAAGTGGACGTTGTGGATCCATATATCATGTGATTACTTGCTTAGTATAATGTATCACGGAGATGCATTAACCCTTTCCCAAACGACAAATTTTGGACTGGTCCAAATTTAAAGAGTTTGCAGACGACAATTTTGAATTTGATGAAAATGGCAGAAAGGTCTCAAAAAGGGTAGAAAACACTGTGGGAAAAGGAGAAATTGCTCGTTACGAGCAATTTCTCCTTTTCCCACAGTGTTTTCAAAAGACTTGTACTGCAGACACGTGAAAACCAGGGCTTGTTTGGGAAAGGGTTAAGCCTCCTTTGGCCAGAGTATGGCTCATATATATATTAAAAAAAAAAAAGGCGATTGGTAAGAGTTAAGATGTCAGTTTTAGATCTTAGTTCTATAACTAAAATTTCTTTTAACTCTTAGGCTGCTAAGCGCGACTCATTGACCTTTCGCGGACAGTGTAGATCAAGATCAGACTGCACAGAACCTGTAGTCTGATCTTTGATCTACACTGTCCGATAAGGAGATATTGTTTTAAAAAAATATTAATAAAGTTTGAAATAGCATTATTCCGGTTTTTAATATCGGCTTGAAAAATTTATATAATTTATTTGGCAGTTTACGGGTTAAATCCACTATGATTGAGCTGAAATTCATTTTTAATGCAATTTTAATGAACAGTTTAATATTATGTTCAGTATGAATGAACGTGAAATATGTATAAAAATTCATTCACTATACATTTGATAAAATATTAGGTCACGTATTGATAGATAATACATTCCCTATCTTAATATAGCCGTTCAAATGATTTTTCAAATGATATCTATAGGAATGCTTTATCTCCATTTATTCCTTATTTAACGATACCGACTTTTAACGACCTAGGTAATGAAGGAATCTGAAAACATTGTAGGAAAAGGATAAAATGCTGGTAACCAGCGTTTTCGCCTTTTCTTACAATGTTTTGTATTCTGTCTTAGGCCAAATCTTGTCATTTTAGCCACATTTAATTTGTCTTCTGCACCAATTCTGGATTCGGAGTAATCTGTGATTTTGTCGTCTGGTATAGAATTAATGACTTGGCTCTATTGTAGATTTCAAATCTTCTGTATTTGAATGATATGGCGTGCAACACACGAAAAGGGGCCCACGGACAATTGCGTAAAGTGTTGTCCCGGATTAGCCTGCGCAGTCTGCGCAGGCTAATCCGGGACAGCACTTCACGACTACATAAGATTTTTTCATACAGTAGACTTTCGTGAAATACAAAATCGCACAAAAACGGGAAGTGTCGTCTCGGATAAGTCACAGACTGCACAGGCTGATCCGGGACGACACTTTTACGCATATGTCCGAAGGCCCTTTATCGTGTGTTGCACGCCATATAGCAAAAAAAAAAAGTCAATAGCCAGAAGTGTTAAACGGAGCTATAATGTATATTTTTTTTCTAAGCGTGTTATCAAAAAAAGGCCACACACGACAGGGGCGTGAAAAAGCGTATTTGTGCAGTAAAGATTTCTCAACACTCATGCTGTTGCCATACGTGCCTTAATTGTGAAAGCTGCTGCTCACGCTAAACCAGACGACAAAACTTTAGACTTGTCTTTCGTCAAGGCGCTTGAAAGCAACAAAATGAGTGCGTCTCAAATAAAGAGATTGTCATCGAAATGGCGCAAGCGGTTTCCATCAAAACCTTTTCAGAAGCCTCTTTTTTTCTCGGTGTCTTCACAACTCCTGAATGTTTAGTAAAGGTTTCAATGCTAAACTGTGAAATAGAAATTGTCAGTCAATCAGAACAGATCCAAATATTTGCAAATTCAAGGCTGTTTTAATTTACAGTATCTTATAAAAAAAAATCGGAAACAGTAGATCCAAGATCAGACTGCACGTTCTACAAAAGCATCGACAGACCTCAAGGTAAGTGCGACTGCCTTGCGACAAGAGCTGAATGGCGGGCATCGTTTCAATGGACTCCCAAGTAACATCTGCAATCAGTGAAAAGACCTAGCATTGATCTAACCCTTACAGCATCAAACAAACCTAATGGATACTTTCAGTCTAAAAACAAAGTAAAAAAAAAAATTTAAGGTTATCTTTTTGTGCAGAAAGTCTCGGCAAAGCGGACAGTGTAGATCAAAGATCAGACTGCACGTTTTGTGCAGTCTGATCTTTGATCTACACTGGCCGCAAAGGAAATTTTAGTTGTGAAAGGCGCTCTAAGATCTACCGACTTGGGAATTCTATAGAAAATGTAGAATACGTCTATGTTCTAGTTGAACCTTAGTTTCTTTCACCTTTACAGCGCCTTTCACAACAGTAATTGTTTTCCCGTCAGCATAGATCAAGATCAGACTGCACAAAACGTTCATTTTGATCTTTGATCTATACTGGCCGTTTTGCTGAGATATTCGTGGACCAGACCAGTCTTGAAATTGCACGTATTTAAGCGTTACTTCCAGACGGGAGATGCCCAGTGGGTTTGGCCGTGTACGGGTTATTATTTAACCGGAAAGTCCTGTGTTTTAATGACCCTTAAGAGGTGGGCTTTCGAAAACATTATGGAAAAAGACGAAAAACCAACATTTCTGCTTTTCCCACAATGTTTTCTACCCTTTTACAGATAGAATTTAATATATCGTCTGCAAAGGCTCTCAATGTGGACAAGAGTAGACTTTCGTCGTTTGGCACAGTGTCATGAGAGAGTAGTGATATTATGCGATATCGTGTCAAATAACTATTCCATGAAAGTGTGCTTTCTCAACAGGATTTATATATAGCTTTGAAATGTATTCTGGTGGTTCATTTAATTTAGTGATAAAGGGATAAAAGTATTGAACATTTGGAACTAAAGGGATATCTTTAGATGTCTTTATCATCTTTGTTTTGCTGAAAGTTTATAATAAAGATCAGGGTCCATTTTCACCGACCATTCTTAAGAACGTTCTTTAGTCTTATTCTCCAGAATTTTCTAAATTTGAAAGTAACACTACTTAGTTTAAACATATTTTATTTGCATATTCTTATGAAACGTACATAATAATTTACAAATAATTCAACATTTTTCTCTGCAAAATGGATCAGAAGGAAAGCAGAGCGTATAGTGTTCTTCTCCAAACTGGTGGCTTGAACGAATACAAGTCATTTAAGCTAATACTAAACATTGAGAGGAAAGTTAATAATGATAAGATATAGAGGAGAGATATTTTTAACGTTAACGAGAGTAAGACTAAGAATATTCTTAAGAATGGTTGGTGAATACGGACTCAGGTTGCACCTTCTATACGCAGGCTGATCTTGGATCTTTATGGTCCGATATTATGCCAGATACAAGCAATATTGACAACATGGCACTCACTTGGCAATATTTACGCTTTTCTTCACTGAATGAAAATGTTCGTTCCATTGATGTGTGCGCTCCAGGGATGAGCATTTCGATTACCGAGTGAATAAAAAAGCCATTTGTTGTCTGAGCAATAGGTTTTACTACTTTATATACAATAGTGAATTTACCCAAATGCATTTCGATCAGTGTAAGTCTCGTCTCATGATAATATTGTTTGAAAACTGATCTCGATCTACTTTACCCGTGAACCACTTTACATTGTCCATGGATTGCTAAATTAAAAAAAATCACAACTGTGCCCCTTTGCTCTCAGCGCATGAAAAGATCTACTTTGTCCGTGAAGTACTTTACATTGTCCATGGATTGCTAAATTAAGAAAAAAATCACAACTGCGCCCCCTTTGCTTTCAGCGCATGAAAATAGATAAAAAGGTGTTTGAAAAGGGGACTACTACTTTTTAGAAGGCTTTGACCTCCGGTTGTTACGTTGTATAACAGGATATACAGGACACATATCCACCTACTATGTATACTAGCGCGACAGAAAGTAAATCTTAAACACAGTTCGTAGAACTCGGAAATATTAGTAACCATCAAAATGATACATTAGTTTTAACAGTGTTTAGTGCCGCTTTCTTTTTATTATGTGAAACGGGGGTTTAATGTATCTGCAAAAAGTATCGATCTTTTTTGCTATGAACAATTTTCTGCGAGTCAAAGGATCAGACTGTCTCATGAATTTGTTAATTTTAGCCAAACGGATTTTATGGATCCATGAACATGTGACGACTTGCTTGGTATAATGCATAAAGGAGGCGCATAGGGAAGATGCATTTAGCCCCTTTTGCTAGAGCGCCACTCGATTTTTAGTGTCTAGTGTATATTGCCTCGTCTCAATACAGTCATTGATTGGCTCCCAGCAGTAAAGTGTAAAGTTACTCTCATTAATAAACCCCGGTACAGGGTGGACTTTGGTTACCGGTATCCTCACAAAGACAGCATTCAATGGAAAGTGGACATTAATTAGTGTTATTTACATTGCGTTGTCATCTGTGATGAGTCGATATAGATTCATAATCACGTGTTATTTTTAATTTTGGTGGCTATCTCGTGTCCTGCAGGTAAGAATATCGTCTATTAACACGAAGTGGGCTCTTTCCGAACAGTATAAATTCAATATCAGACTGCACAGAACATGCTACTGCTATACGATACCGTTTTCCCTTTGTTTAAATAATCGGACCCTACCAATTAATCGATTGATTGTATTGATTGTATGGTGTTTAACGCCGTTTTCTACATTATTTCAGTTATATCGCGGCGGCCAGTGAACCTATCCATGCTTTTCTGGAGTTTCTTTTACCAGTACTCCGCACAATATTCTTTCCAAGCCACTGGTTGCTTTCCCACATAACCATCGTCGAAACAATGGTCAGCGGTGAGAGAGGAATGAATCCTGTCGCAATGACTATCATTAATCCTCGGAAAGAAATTGGTCAAGCCTCGGATCGAACCAGCGACATCCTAGTACCAATTAATTGAAGATGTTCACTAATTTCTTCAAAGCCGAGCCCCGGCAGTGCAGACGCTAGCGTAGGAACTTGAGAACAGCAGTTGCTGGTTGGATAAACATAAATAATGTTGAACCAACCGACCAACCAACCAACCAACCAACCAACCAACCAACCAACCAATTTCTTCACAGGCTGCACATTGCATTACTTTACGAATGCGACTTTCAAGCGTTCTCTACCCCCCCAGCCTGGGTACAGGTGGAACTACATGTAATATTTTAATTTAACCCTACTCCTTATCGCGGTCTCCTTTCACGGTCCATGCAGACCAAACGGTGTATCGCTTCCGTAACAATTACCTTATTTTTGACAAAGTAACGTTCGAATATATAGAAGGAAAAAAAATATTGGGCTGGGACCCAGGCTACCTATCCCCCCTGCATTTGACAGTCTGGCCGTAAAGCATTGTGTGGGAAAGGAACAATTACGTGTAAAAAAGCAATCATTGTTTTCTGCGCCAAAAAATGACGTAATAGCCCTGTCTTGAAGTTCTGCTGATACATTTCTTGTGTCCAGCTACATTTTTATATTTCTTTTTTCTGAGTAGGCTTTTCAGACAAAAGCTATTTTCCATAATTTATAACAGAATTCCTAGATATATCATGCATAGGTCAGGAAACTATCGAAATGACCTATGCTCTGTGAAAAGAGGGCTTAATGCATTTGCAAAAAGTATCGACCCAGGTCAGCCTGCGCAGTTCGCGCAGGCTGACCTGGGCCGAAACCTTTTTGTTGTCGTTCAATTTTCTGCATTTCAGAAGACGACTGTACCTCATGATTCAATCGATAGATATACAAAATGTATTCATCACTGTATAATAAATTGCTTGGTATCATGGATCAACGGTATGCTTTAAGTTCCTTTTTTCCAGATTGATTGATCGATCGTATGGTGTTTATTTTAGCTATATCGTGGGGGCCAGTTCACCTATCCATGCTTTCCTGGAGATTCTCTTACCAGTATGACGCTCAATATTCTTTCCAAGCCACTGGCTGCTTTCCCGCATCACCATCGTTGAAACAATGGTCAGCGTTGAGAGGGGAATGAATCCTGTCTCAATGACTATCAGCAATCCTCGGAAAGAAATTGGCCGAACCGAGGATCGAACAAGCAACCCCCCTGTTCTGAAGTCCTGTACGCTACCCACTGAGCTACTCGGGATCGGTCTCCTTTTGCCAGAGCACGGCTCATTAATACATTGGCGATGGTCACGTGAGCGTGTTTATGGTCAAGACATTATGCAGCTTAAATCTTGTTCTGATAAATACCAGGAAAGACATGAACAAGCGAACTGTCGCCGTGATATAACTAACGTAATGTCGAAAATTGCGTAAAACAACCTATAGCATCTTGATTGTCAATAAAAATAGCAGTTACGCATATGTGTTAATCAACATTAACGAGTTACCCATTAGCGTATGTTTATTATCAGCACAATGCCAAACCTCAAGTTTTTTGTAGCGAATATTGAACCTTTGCCTTAGAAAACTATTTGCGGTCTGAAATTTATCAACTGTTTTGCTTACATTCATCCTATTTTAAGGAAAATTCTTGTACTGCAACAAGTTGCGAGGTTCCCTTTTATCGGTAAAGGAAGTGACTCTTAACCCGTAGGCTACTAAGCGCGACTCACTGACCTTTTGCAGACAGTGTAGATCAAGATCAGACTGCACAAAAAGTGCAGTCTGATCTTGGATCTACACTGTCTGCTGAGGAGATGTTTTTCTCCAAAAATAAGTTTGAAGTAGCATTATTGGGGTTTTTACTAAAGGCTTGAAAATTTAATATAACTTACTTAGCAGGATAATTGGGCGGATAATTGTTAATTCTTGACCAAACGACAAAATTTTAAACAAATTTTGAACAATATCGATTTGTTTTCTGCAAATGCTTTCGGTTTTGGCACTTCTAAAATACTTTCATGTGGCAAAGTGTTCACACTGTTGAAACGGCAACGTTACTCTGCAATAGAGATATAAATGGATACTTTCCCGAAGTGGGAAAAAACGTTCTAAACTATTGCAACTTAAAGGCAGGCTGTTTTTCACCAGAATGTCGCAATGCATCGAGCAGTATAAACCCTGATCAAACTGCACGTGATGGTTGTTTTGTACCATGTTGATCTTCGCAGTCCGCAAAAACAGCACCCATTCCCCACACGGTATACAAAAGAAACAGACACCTAGCAAGCCAAAGATGCCATCTTTCTTCCATTGTACTTTCCTTCACGTTTTTGATTTATAAGTCTGACAGAGCAAGCCTTGTTCGCCAAAATACACACTATTGTGTAGATGTAATCTATAGGAACCATGCTCTGGCAAAATGGGGTTTAATGCATCTCCCTGGTGTATTTTACCAAGAAAGTCATTACTTAACTCTTTACCAAACGACAAAAATGTGGACTGGTCCAAATTGAAAGCAATTGCAGACGACAATTGAAATATGAATCAGCTGATGTAAATTGTCTTTGATAGGGTAGAAAACACTGTGGAAAAAGGAGAAAATGCTGGTTACCAGCATTTTCTCCTTTTCCCACAATGTTTTCAAAAGGCTTCTTCCTCACGGTCGTTGAAACTCGGGATTGTGTGATAAAGGGTTAAGCATGAATCAATAAAATCCATTTTGTTGAATAATGCGACTGAATCGTGATGCAGAATAGTCCTTTGACACGAAGAAAATTGACCAAAAGCAAAAAGTTTCGACCCATGTCAGCCTGCGCGGACTGCGCAGGCTGACATGGGTCGATACTTTTTGCAGATGCATTGGACCCCCTTTTCAAAGAGCATGGCGCATATCATATCATATAATATCTGGAGACACATTACGTGTTAAGAGTGTATTATGTTGCCAGACACCCGTAAATGGTACCAATTACTAGAATTAGTATAACAAAAATTTACGGACTTTTATCTTACAGTAAATGATAAATGCAAGTAGCTTATATTCTGGATATTTTACAACTGCTTTTCAACTTACGGCTATTTCGTGGAACTTAATTCTTTGGCTGCTAAGCGCGACTCTCGCTGACCTTTTGCGGATAGTGTAGATCAAGATTAGGCTGGACAGAACGTACAGTCTGATCTTGGATCTAAACTGTCCGATATGGAGATATTTTCCCTAAAAAATAACTTTGGAATGGAAACTATCGTCTCAAAAGTATCATTTCACTTATCTAGCAGGTTAAGGGTTAAGGAACAGGGAGGAAATTTGTTTGCTTTTGGTATTCAAGAATTTTTAAACATCGCTAAATGGCTTTGGTGTTTGTCAAAAGCACACACACACACACAAAAAAAAAACGGTTACTTCACAACGCGCAGAAATTATCGATGATCTTTCTGCACTACAGCTAACTGACCAAGCGACCGACAGGTTTTTTTTTAGATATGCAAAATAACAAACATCAGTTGTGATGCAAGGATGAATATCGTCGAACTAACTACCATTATGCCGTGAAACGACTGTAGGCCAAGAGGGGATTCAAACCGCCAACCTGTGTGATACAGGGTCCATGCGCTACCGGTCGTTCCACCAGGGCTCTGTATATGGTTTCCTATGTAATATTGAATTAACTGAGCAGTGACGAGGATATTAAGTGAGCCATGCTCTGACAAAAAGGGTGTAATGTATTTCCGTGATGCATTGCACCAATCAAGCCATCACATGATTAGGGGTTCATAATAGCCCATGTTTCTAGTAACCGACTAAACTACGAGGTAGGCTGGCCCTTTGACATACAAAAAAATGACCATTAACGAAAAGTTTCGGCCCAGGTCAGCCTGCGCGGACTGCGCAGGCTGACCTGGGTCGATACTTTTCCCCAGATGCATTACGCCCCCTTTTCACAGAGCATGGTTGATTCATAATTTGAAACTTCCACGTGTGCACTAATGCTTTCCATTGCGTACAAACATTTACGGCTTCATTCTCCATCCCAAGTATTTAAAATCTTTCCGTAAATAAGAGCATTTTTGTGGCTTTTTTTTTTTAAATAAAAAGGACTAAAGGTTTTTTTCAGTGATTTAATTTCAATACAAAAAAAAAGTTAGGAATGCCAGAATGAATCTGATTTATAGGCCTCATTTCCTATTTTTGAGGTCTTCTTATGATTTATACCCAAGTAATACTTTGAATTTTGGCAGACTTAGTTTATTGTTTAATATCATTTTTAACAGTAATTCATTTCTTATACATTGACACAGTTCATGTTAATCCTCAAGCAGCTAGGCGCGACTCGCTGACACTTTGCGGACAGTGTAGATCAAGATCAGACTGCACAGAACGTGCAGTCTGATCTTTGATCTACACCGTCCGATACGGTATTTTTCTTCCGGTGAAATCAACTTTAGGTTTGTCTATTGAATGGAAATTTTCGTTTCATTTATTTAGCAGCCAAAGGGTTAAAACGCCACTTACAGTACACTTTTTTTGAAAACAATAACAGAAGACGACAGGTAATTATTGCTCCTTTTCCTCAACATTTTCAATAGAAAAAGTATTTTTCTTCTCTGAAATGTATTCCTACACCGTGGTGTAAGTTGTGTTTGAGCCATGCTTTCTGTAAAAATGGGTTAATGCGTCTACAAAAAGTAGTAACTCTTTACCAAACGACAAAATTTTAGACAGGTCCAAATTGAAAGCATTTGCAGACGACAAAATAAATGTGATTGAAAAACTGAGATTGGTTTTGGGAAGGTTAGAAAACATTGTGGGAAAAGGAAAAAATGCTGGTTACCAGCATTTTCTCCTTTTCCCACAATGTTTGCAAAAGGCTTCTTTTTTAGGGTCGTTAAAAGTCGTGATTGTGTGGTAAAGAGTTAACTCAAGTCAGCCTTCGCAGTCCGCGCAGGCTGACCAGTGTCGAAACTTTTTGCCCTTTGTAATTTTTTCGCATGTCAAAGGACTATTCTACCTCATAATTCAGTTGGTTGTTGGACAAAATGGGTTTTATGGATCCATAATTATGTGATAAATTGCTTATTATAATTTATCACATAGGTGCATTAACTCTTTAGCACACGATAACAAGTTTTGATGCTTCTGGGAAATTAGACTTTTGAAAACATCGTTGGGAAAGGAGAAAATGCTGCTAACCAGCATTTTCTCCTTTTTTTTCCACGATGTTTTCTAACTTTTCAGAAACAAATCCTATCATTTGAGCCACATTTAGTTTGTCGTCTGCAAATGCTTTGTATTTGGGTCAGTCTAAAAATTTGTCATCAGGTAAAAAGTTAAATCGCCAGACTCATTTGTTTACTCGAAATCTAAATTTATATTGGATCAGTTATTGCCCTTCTTTAACCTTTAACTTAGGACAAAAGTTTCACCGAAAAGAAAATTCCTACTATTTTTTTTTTATGTCTGTATGTTTGTGTGTGTGTATGGGGGGGGGGGGGGAAATGTGTTACGGACCCTCTTTGCAAACTGGAGTTTTTACTGACATTCAGCGAATGTCACTTTTTACTTCACTTCAAAGCTATTATGGCCAGAAAGAAGCATTAACCCTTTCCCAAACAAGCTCTGGTTTTCACGTGTCTGCAGTACAAGTCTTTTGAAAACACTGTGGGAAAAGGAGAAATTGCTCATAACGAGCAATTTCTCCTTTTCCCATAGTGTTTTCTACCCTTTTTTGATAACTTTCTGCCATTTTCATCAAATTTAAAATTGTCGTCTGCAAACTCTTTCAATTTGGACCAGTCCAAAATTTGTCGTTTGGGAAAGGGTTAACTATAAAAATGGGCCATGCTTAGGAAAAAAGGTGTTAAATGCATCTCCGTGATGCATTATACGAAGCAAGTCATCATATAATTATAAAACCCATTTTGTCTAACAACCTACAAAATCATCAGGCAGGTTGGTCCTTGGACATGCATAAAATTTACAAATAACAGAACATTTCGATATAGGTCACCCTGCGCAGACTGACCTGAGTCGATATATTTTTTTTGTTGGTGCATCAAACCCCTTTTGACGGAGCATGGCTCAAATAGGTTTTAATCTGTATGCGTCAATAAAATGTGATTCGATAAATTTGCTCAGTGCATTCATTTAACCAATATATTCCATCGCCTGCCAGGATTTAATTACAAAACCCGCTGTGAGTCTGTTTGGAAAGTGTATCATTACAACGGGATTCGTTCAAGCCACGTTACTGATTAACCCTTACCCTGCTAAATAAGTTAGATAAAACTTTCAAACTGATAGTAAAAACCCGAATAATGTCATTCTAAAATTATTTCTTGGAGAGCAAAATATCTCCTGATCGGACAGTGTAGATCCAAGATCAGACTGCACGTTCTGTGCAGTCTGATCTTGATCTACACTGTCCGCAAAAGGTCAGCGAGAGTCGCGCTTAGCAGCTTAAGGGTTAATTGATGGTGGGAAGCTTTAATTTTTTTTAAACTCTTTACCGAACGACAAAGATTTAGACTCTCCTAAAAAAAGAGCAATGTTCAACTGAAAAATTTCAATGTCTCTCAAATCATACGTTTTGGTTTTTGGTATTAAAGGTACGAAAAATGTGGAAAGAAAAGGAGAAAGTGCTGATAATAAGCATTTTCTCCTTTTCTATTAATGTTTTTTAAGAGCCTATATTTTCATGATCGTTAAAACACGAGATTGTTTAGTAAAAAGTTTGCCCTTAGGCCACAAAACGCGACTCGCTGATCTTTTACGGACAGCGTAGATTAAGATCAGACTGCACAGAACGACGTGCAGTCTGATCTTAAATCTACACTGTCCGATAAGGAGATATCTTTCCTTCAAAAATACCTTTGAAATAATAGAATTTGGGTTTACTCTATCGGTTTGAAAGCTTCTTTTCGTTTATCTAGAAGGATAAAAGTTGAAAGTATATCCTACTAAATGTGTACCATTGATTACCACAAAAATGGCTTCTTAAGGTTTATTGATATACCATTTGGATGAGATAGCGCTGAAACTTTTAATTAATCAAGTGGAAAGTGTAGACACAGATTAACCTGCACATTCGTGCGGGTCGCTCTTTGACTACACTTTCCGCGAAAGTAAAAGCATGGATGAGTGTGACAGGGGAAGGATTATAATGAGCGGCAACTGATTCGCAAACTTAATCTGCATAATTTAAACTTTGTTAAACACTTTACCAAACGACAAAATTTTAGACCAGTCCAAATTGAAAGCATTTGCAGACGACAAATTAAATGTGACTAAAGAATTGAAATTTGTTTTGGGATGGGCAGAAAACAATGTGAGAAAAGGAGAAAATGCTGGTTACCAGCATTTTCTCCTTTTCCCACAATGTTTTCAAAAGGTTTCTTTCTCAGGGTCGTTAAAAGTCGGGATTGTGTGGTAAAGACTTAATAGACTTGTGTCAGCCAGTCGTATGATATGCTGTGTAAACTGATATTACAAACACTAAATACGAATTACGGGATTCGATTTTATTTTGCCAGAATCTGTTTTGGCTTGATAAATTTTTTTAGAATTGTTTTCTTCATTTCAATGGCCGTCAACTATGTGCAATATCAATAGAAATGAATCTAGAGGTAAATTCCTTTAGGACACATGCCGAAAAAAATATTGATGATAATTATATCATTTAATGTTAGTGCTCAATGGTACCGGTACAACGCTTCTGTACGGTATTAAACGTCGTTTTCAATGTTATTTCAGGTATATCGCCAGTACTACTATCTGTGCACTTCCGGATCTTCCAGTACTTTACACAGCATTATGTCCAAGCCTTTGGCTGATTTTCCATATAAACATCGTCGAATCAATTGTTAATGATGAGAGAGGAATTAGTTCTGTCGCAATGATATCATCAGTCCTCAAAAAGAACTTATTAGAGCTGGGCATTGACACAGTGGCCCCCGGGTTTCAAGCTCCATACGTCGCCAACTCAGCTACAGAGCTCTGTACACTGCTTCTGAACTTTAAGCTATAATCACGAAATATCTTCTTTGACAAAATCACTGTATTTCTTTCAACGGCAGAAAAGAAGACAAATTCATTCAAGTAGAGGCAAAAATGGGTAAAAGGCCCAAAAGCGGCCAAAAATCAATGCAGGTGCTAAAGTGCATTGAAATTTAAATTATACCATTTAAAAGTATGGAAAATACTGCGAAGATGACAATCTGTTATTGTACGGTCAGTCAAAGTGTTTGTGGCTGGCAGAGAAATGAATTTTAGAATCAGGCAAAAAGTAAACAAAAGATAGAGTGACCTGGCAACTTTTAGCCTATTTTTGTAATCGGTTTGTCTGCCAGCGACTTACACTTGGAGTAAGTGTACAATAACAGATTTTCTTCTTCAAAATGATTGTACGGTTTTTGTTTACTTTTGGCAGTTATAGGTACTTTAAGAAAGGCATTAAATAGGATTAAATGTCTGAACAGAAAAAAAAAAAAAAAAAACGGTTTTCAGTTTATGGAAGAGGGCAAACTATTGCAATTTCGAAGCCATTTTGACGGGAATGCCGTGTTGGAAACGCAAGTTATTAATTTGGCGACGATAGGACTTAAATACATATCTTCTATTTTGTTTTACACATCTGAACCTGTAATAACTATGGCCGCCAGGGAAATTACTAAATAAAGCCCAGTCTGGAAACGGAAGTAAACAAGATTATAAGTCATTCAGAGACGTAGTTTTGTACCATTGTGACATTTAGGAATTTGAAGACAGTTATCTATCAAATCAAAGTGATATTTGGCGCAAACGTTCCATTTGATAATTGCGATATGTACCAGTGTTCCTATACAAACAACAAAACGTGAAACAAGAACGAATCAACCGAATGAATTCTGCTATACTGGTGTTGAAACAATTGAATTAGACCTGTCAGGTAGATACAACTTGGGATATCGCACAAGTAAGCAAATATACAACAAAGGAAACCAAATCTGTAGAGGCTTGGCTTTATCAAATTTGTAAACACGAAAACGAGCATGTCGCCCAGATATTAAATAGAGATGTTGAATTCTATATCCAAATCTAGTTCCTCTGATTTCTCTTTGTGTCATTTCCGGAATCTCTACATTTTTCTGTCTGTCTGTCTCTCTCTCCCTCTCTTGCTGTCTGTCTGTCCGTCTCTATCTCTGTCGGTCTGTCTATCTTTCTATTTGTCGTTCTCTTATTCTATTTTTCCTTCGTTGTCTTTGTCTCTTTAGTCTCTTGAATTATGTTGCCGTTTTAGTTTTCTGCTTTGCCTGATTTATAAAAAAGCCGCAATGAGAGCGCTAAACAATTTAGTAGCATGGAAGCTATTGGTGGACATTGGAATTTGATGATTGATTTTGAGTGAATAGCGTTTAACGCTGTTTTCAACATTATTTCGGTCACATCACGGCGATTGCTCACATATTCATGTATGTCCTGATTTTCAACAGTGCTAGACTAGGGCTCTGAAGTGTCTGGCCCAGTGCCACTCCTCGAATTAGCCAGTGTTTCCGGTGAGGCTCAAAGCTAGGGCCCCCAGATTACGAGCGCTAAATTCAAAGAGATTTAAATCTTCATCTGTTAAAGTTAAATCTCTCTGAGGGATTTGAATCCTCTCTGGTGGCAATAGATAGAAACATTTCTTTTTCTTTTTTAAGATCTAGCATCCTTTTATCCGGACTGATCACACAAGCTCACTTCCGTTTAGCACCGATGACATAATACTGGGATTTATTAACGTTTTACTTCATCAATTATATTAACCCTCTATCAAACAGTCCAGAGTTTTAACAGCCTTTAGAGAAACGGCCTTTGAAAACATTGTGGAAAAAGGAGAAAATGACGGTAACCGACATTTTTTTCCTTTTACCACAATGTTTACCCTCTTTTCTCGTTTATAGGCATATACCGGTGTATGTTGACGTCTGTTCTACGGTACGGCAATTCCGAAAAGTTGTCAACCAGTATAGACTAAACTCTTTACCACGCAGTCTCGCGTTTTAACGAACCTGAGAAAGACGGCTTTTGAAAAAATAGTGGGAAAAGGAACAGGCTCAAAGTTCTGGAGCACCTTTCCCGTCCTAGCCTGGGTTATGTTGCTTATCAGCATTTTCTCCTTTTCCCACAATGTTTTCTAGCCTTTCACAGACAACATCACCATTTGATCCATAATAAATGTGTCATTTACACATGCTTTCAATTCGGATGAGTGATGAATTTTGTCACCTGGTAAAGATTTAACCCTTGATTCGCTAAGTAAACGAAGTGGATAATTTCAGTCAATTGAAAAGACTTCGCTTAGTAATGTCAGGGCCGTTTTCTCGCGGAAATGTCTCCCAGAACATCAAGCAGTGAAGCACCAAATCAGACTACACTCTCTGTATAAAATGGTCTTGATCTACATTGTCCAAAAAGTAAGTAAAATAACATCAATAGCTCGCTATACATTTTAAAGCATTCAGAGCCAAAGGTGAAAACAGAAAAATGAGAAAAAAGTTGAAAACGGCGTTAAAGACAAACAAACAATTTCTTGCTGCATTGAGTTGATAATACGTATGCAAATTAGAGTACAGATCCATTTCGTTGTCTTGTTCACAGTTGAATTATTTATATTTCTTTTATTATTTGGTTTTTGTAGACAAAATGTCAAGCTCCTATATTTCCTTCGTAAGTACTGCGATAATTATAGTAACATTTTCAATTTGGCGTCCCCTCTACTACAGACATATCTTTCATTGCAAAATAATCATCGGATGCAAAAGCCCCCCTGATAAGCCATAAATCCTTTCGTTTTCGTGACAGGGGTTTCCTCGAAGGGGAACTTCGGTCTATATATCATAATTTCCTCACCAGAAACTTTTTGTCTCCGAATTTCCTGGCATTCTATGAAATATGCGAATTGTGCAAATTACCGAAGGTATTTATACAGTAGATTTACATGATTTTGTTACGCTTTTCCTAAAATCATTAAGTTGAAAAAACAAATGAGCAGCGCTCTGTCGAAAGGGGTTTTAATGTACATCCGAGATGCATGATAAATAGCAAGAAACCACACTATTATAGATCAATAAATTAGACTCTGTCTAACAACTGACGGTTTCATAAGGTAGTATAATGCGAACCCGATAATTGTGATATTTGTTTGCCAATACCAGCTCATTGAGAGCATAAAGACAGGCCATGAGTTATGAATACAGTTGTTATTTAACATTGGCAGCCGTGCATCTACTACCGTGATGTAGCGGTCAGGTCTAAGACCTCGACAAGGCGATTCAAGTTTGATTCATTGATCCAAGTAGATGGCAAATTTATCGCATTCGGTTTATATGGTTCTTGGACAGACAGAAAATTTACAAAGAGCAAAAACTTTCGACCCATGTCGGCCTGCGTGGACTTCGCAGGCTGACGTGGGTCGATATTTTTTTGCAGATCGTTAAACCCTCTTTTCTCAGAGCTTAGTGCATATGTTTCCAGAAAAGGGGGATGCTATGGGTAAGAGAATTACCCCCCTTACATGAACGCAAAGCCTTGCGGTGTTAGAACTACTTTTGTAATAAAACTGCTTTTTGTAACAAAATTTCAATATCACCGCATTCATTCATTATTCACCCGAACAGCTTAAAATTAATATATTTGTGTAGTTTTAACGGAATTCTTTTTGGAAACACCATGAAAGGTGGAAAAAATGCATTTGAAAATTATGTTGCAAAAGACCGTTTTATTACAAAAGTGGTTGGGTTGGGAGAACAGCAATTATAAGAAAAGCCGTTTTATTACAAAAGTGGTTCTAACATTGCGGTACTTTAGTAGACATATCATCTGAAGCGGGAGCATGTTGGATGCTACACTGTGTTTGTCTGCACTAGGCACCGTTGCATCCGCTTGGTTCTTTCGTAGAATATGCTTTTCTTGTCATTTGCGCTTTCTTGTAATTTTCCTGTCGTTAGAATGCGTTCCAAAGTACATCTTCAAAAATATGTATATATTGATATTTCGAACTTACGGTATTTCTGGCGTCGCCATCACAAGATCAAGGGTGTTGCTGTGCTGTACCCTATCGTGTTTTAAAGATATTACAGTATGTACTTCTATAAAAATGAAAGGAAAATGTCAACCAATATCACATCCTACGTCAATTTCTCCTATATTTATTTTTTCAAATTAAACGTCTGGAACGATAGATTTATGTCAACTATATGAAATTATTACGACTTGTAATTTTGAAAACCCACGTCGTTACTCTGGAAGAAATGGCATTCCAAGGGAAGTACTTTTTCTGATTGGGACTCTATGATCTATAGAGGATGGCCTCCACAGAGGAAATCATTGTCACAAATTGAAAGAATTTATTGCCTATCTTGAGATTTTGTTGCGTATTATTATTTCTCATAAATTCTATATGTGAGGGAAATGAAACTATTAAATTAAATTCTTTCCATTCTTGTACATGTCATGACAAAGTGTTTCTCTGCGCATCTTTTTGCGCATCCCCGTGTAGTACTCTGCGATCCTTTTGATGTATGATCCAGAGGTGCAGCGTTGGATTTCTCTTCGACATTGCTGATCTAACATAAATGTGTTGAAATCCCACCCTCAGTTTTTTTTTCGTATTGATGTTTAAGAATAAAACCACTGACAAAAACAGGAGCTTTTGCGGACGGCATAGCTCAAGATCAGACTGCACAGAATCTTAGATATATAACGTCCGTTTGTTTCGTCAAGCCTATAAGATAGAACTCTTTATTTCATGCTTTCCGGTAGGATATCGAGAAATAGCGGTGAAAATATTTTTCGATATTACACGGGTACGACCAGTGAGAATCCCGACCACAGGGAGTTTGTACTGATTTTTATGGAAGTCTCAACAAAAAAAGGCGTTAGAAGCATGAAATAAATAGAATATTGTTTTTTTTTTTCGGTGAAAGATCGAAATTTATTTCATCGAGTAAACATCATCGGTAATATTTTCACGAATGGCTGCGATATATATATATATTTTTTTTGCAGATGCATTAAGTACCCTCTTCACAGAGCATGGTCCATTTGTTTTAACACGAAACTCTGTTTGCGATCAATCTTTGGATAGTATTTGAGTAAATAAGAGAAAAGCAAACGTAATGAAGTCGACAAGTAACATCTGTATGTAGTGAAAGGACCGTGGTTTGTTTCGATTACGACCGAGTTCTCTTCTGTATTGTATACGACCTTATTGCTATTATCATAGTTGATATCATAAGTACAGTTTACCTTTAACCCTTAGGCTGCTAAGCGTGACTCACTGACCTTTTGCGGACTGCGTAGATCAAGATCAGACTGCACAGAATGTGCAGTCTGATCTTGGAGCTACACTGTCCGATAAGGAGATATCTTCCCTCAAAAAAATACATTTGAAATAGGAAAATTTGAGTTTTTTCCTACCGGCTTGAAAGTTGAATTCCTTTTATTTAGCAGGGAAAGAGTTAACACATTGAGAATAACTTTTCTTGCTTCTGCGGACTTTGTAGATTAAACCTTGACTGCACAGAACTTGCAGTCTGATCTTGATCTAAACTGTGTGATTTGCAAGGGGGGGGGGGGGTAAAAACAATCCTGAAATTCCACATTAAAATACTTAATTTGGTAGATGAAAATTTAAAATTTATTTTTCTTTGCAATCATAAATAATTATAACTAAAATTTCCGCTTTACAGTAAAAACCCTAATATTGCGATTTCAAAGTTGATTTCACCGGAAAGAAAATGCACGTTTTGTGCAGTCTGATCTTGATCTACACTGTCCGCAAAAGGTCAGTGGCTCGCGCTTAGGAGCCTAAGGGTTAAGATTAAAGTTTCATCTCTTCCGGTAGAACAAGGTCGATATTGTCGTACTCGATATGTAATAAGAGACAAATTAGTACAAGTAACCGCTAAGGGGAACGTGAAAATTGAGCGTATAGAACAGGTGATCTCATGTAAATGTTACTTTAATTCTTTGCCAAACAGTCTGATGTTTTAAATACCGGCAATGGGAAAAAAAAAACATTGTGGGAAAAGGAGAAAATGCTGTTGACCAGCATTTTTTTCCTTTTCTAACAGTGTTTTACTACCCATTCAAAGACAAAGAGCATGTTTTGAGACGTATTCAATTAGTTTTCTACAACTGCTTGAATTTGGGCTTCATTTTGATGCCCTGTGAAAAGTTAATATACATAGTAAAATTAGTGTTGCACCCCCTGTGTTTTTAACGTGTTTAATTTTCTGGCGTGAATGATATGAAATGGGTTGGAAATTAGAATCTGGCTGCTGTATACAAGAACAAACAAGTCTGTTGTCTCTGAAATGGAATGAGCTGAGGTATCCCTTAACCTCATGGCAGCAGCTACTGATCAAGCTGTTTCAACCTCTCGTAAGAGGTGTGAGACAAAGACTGCAAGCTGTTTTGCATGCCCCGGGCGGAAGTACGCAATATTGCCTGATTTTGTGTGTCTATTCTCTGCAGGTCACTTTCAACCTGTCGTAAGTTTTGTTTCGACATTAAATTCCCTGTTTTAACCAAACTTAAACGCTTCTCCTTTTTCTTAAATTTGGAAGCAACATCTAGGCAAAAGATTCCCACTTACCATGAGGTCAAGGGATACCTCAGTTCAGTTCATTTTATGGGCAAAAGACGAGTCTGTTGGTGTATGCAGCAGCCGAATTCTAATTTGGACCCAATTTTATCTCATTCACGTCAGAAATTTCAAACCCGGTAAAAAACACAGGGGGTGCAACACTAATTTTACTATGTATATAATCGAGGAGATTTTAGTACTTTTACGGACTATATAGGTTAACCATTAGGCTGCTAAGCGCGACTCAAGGACCTTTTTTGCGGACAGTGCAGAACAAGATCAGGCTGCACATAACGTGCAGTCTGATGTTGATTCTACACTGTCCAATACAGAGGTATTTTATCCACAAAATATGCCTTTGAAATCGCAAAAGTTTGGGGTTTTACTATCGGCTTAGAAGTTTCATTTCATTTATTTAACCCTTTCCCAAACGACAAATTTTGGACTGATCCAAATTGAAAGAGTTTGCAGACGACAATTTTAAATTTGATGAAAATGGCAGAAAAGTCTCAAAAAGGGTAGAAAACACTGTGGGAAAAGGAGAAATTGCTCGTTCCGAGCAATTTCTCCTTTTCCCACAGTTTTTTCAAAAGACTTGTACTGCACTTGTACTGCAGACACGTGAAAACCAGGGCTTGTTTGGGAAAGGGTTAACAGCCTAAAGGTTAAGATCAGTCTGCACAGAACATGCAGCCTTATCCTGGATCCACAATGTCTCTTCTTTGTGAGTTGGTTAATCAGCCAGTGGCTTGTGAAGAATATTGTGCCAAGCACTGGTAAAAGAAACTACTGGAAAGCATGGATAGGTGAACTGGTGGCTGCTCTATAACTGTAATAATGTTGAAAACAGCGTTAAACACCGTACAATCAACAACATATTGTGACATTCAGAGCAATACACTTTCAAAAGTACTTTTTTGTCCATTTTAGTAGGCTTGTTCTATTTGTTTGTATAGTGTTAACGCCGTTTGCAACATTATTTCAGTTTTATCACAGAGGCCAGTACACCTATCCTTGCATTCCTGGGGTTTCTGTTACTAAAATGATCAGCGGTTAAAGAGGAATGAATCCTGTCGCAATGACTATCATCAATTTTCGGAAAGAAATTGACCGAGCTCGGGTATTAAACCAGCGACCCCATCTGGTTTCGAACCATGAACGTAACCGACTTGCATGTAGCTACTGGGCTCGGCCGATTTTATCAAGGATTAAAATATAGATCTATAATAACTGGAAATGAGCCATCCTCTGGCAAAAGGGGGACTCAATGCATCTCCGTGATGCATGATACCTATCAAGCCATCACATGATTATGGATCCTTAATAGCCACTTTCTTCATAACCGACTTAATCTTAGTGCGATACACTCTGGGCCGCTCTAATTCGCATGCATATTAAGATATCCGTTCCTATACATGGCTACATATCGGTTGTTCTTGTTCTTTATATCTATATGTCTTATTCTTTACTTTGTTATGTACCCTTATTGTATACATGTTATACTTGGGTTAATAAAGTAATGTTTTGTTCTGTTCTTTAGGTAAACTGGTCCAAGTCAGCCTGCGCAGTCCGCTCAGGCTGACCTAAGCCGAAACTTTTTGCTATTGGTCAATTTTCTGCAGCTCAAAGGACCAGTGTACCTCGTGATTCGGTCGGTTGTTATACAAAACCGATTTTAAGGACTATACTGTGATGATTTGCTCGTGGAGATGCATTAAGCCCCCTTTTGTCAGAACATGGCTCATTTATTAAACTCCCTGGCTGCTTAATGTTAAAACCTTTGGCTGTGTCATTTTCTATTTTTTCATTGCCTTGAAATAAGGTTTTTCAAACTTCATTGTCTTGCCTTACAACCTCGCGCTGGATCATTATGTTTTCAAAATGGAAAATAACCGTACTTTACAACTATGAGCAGAGGTTAAATAACAGTCATTAATTTTTCCAGGCGCTCGATTATTTATAACATCTTCCCGTCTGAGTTTTGTCGGATTCTCTCAATTGTTTTAACCCTTTACAGCGCAATGCCGCCTTGCGATCCTGGGAAGGAAGCCTTTTGAAAACATTGTGGGAAAAGGAGAAAATGCTGGTAACCAGCATTTTCTCCTTTTCCCACAATGTTTTCTACCAAACGAAAGAATTATTGCACCGTTTGAGCCACATTGAAATTGTCGTCTGCAAATGCTTTCAATTTGGAGAAGGCTAAACTTTTGTCATCTGGTAAAGAGTTAACTCGACACTGAGAGCATTTGTTGACTTCGAATTCATTGTGGCTGAAGCGATGGCACGTGTTTTCAAAAGGACATAAAGCATTGTGGGAAAAGGAGAAAATGCTGTTTACCAGCGCTTTCTACTTTTCCCACAACGTTTTCAAAAGTCCTTTTTACATGGGTCGTTAAAACTCGGAATTGTGTAGTAAAGGGTTAAGACTTATTTATTGCCTCAGAGAAGCTTTCTGTTCTAGGAGATTTTACCTCTTTTAGCTCATCCTGAAACAAATAGAAATGAGCCATGCTCTGTGACAAAGGGGCTTAATACATCTGCAAAAAGCATCGACCCATGTCACCCTGCACGGTCTGCGTAGGCTGACCTGGATCGAAACCTTTTGCATGACCAATGACCATTCTACCTCTTGATAAAATTGTTGTCAAACATAGTCGATTTTATGGATCCATAATTGCGATGACTTGCTTTGAACAATACGTCGCGGAGATACGTTAACTCCATGTACCTAGAGCACAGCTCATCTGTTATTAGGCAGCAAGATGGCTTATTACGAAATAGGGTTTGGTACTTACGAAATAGTGTCAAGGAAAAAAAAAAAAGGAAAATGCTATTTTTAAAAGAAATTTCAGCTTTTGCGATAATGTTTTCGGTTTTCGAAAGTGATTTAGAAGAAAAACATACGCAGGTTGAAATTCGAAATCTACGTTTTTTCCCCGAAGGTTTAAATCCAAGTTCAGTTTACAAGACAAATAAACAGAATGTAAGTCATATAATCTAATCAAATGCAAATCATGCTCATATTTACTTATCCCAACGCAACCTTTTTCATCCTCGTATTTTTCGCGGACGTTGTGGGTCTCGTATAGCTACGACTTCGTCCAATCGATAGGAATGTAAAGAAGCATGGGAAAATTATTTAAAAATGAACACTAGAAAGTATTCAAATGCAAAATCATCAAACTGATATGTTCTTTATTTGCTTTTTTTTTTTTCAATTGAAGATTAGAGTTCAACAAACGGATATTTTTCATAGCATTTCCTATTATGACAAGCAAATGGCAATGAGCGGTGGGTAAAGGCACTCGTGCGAACTGCAGCGATCTTAATATCCGGATTGGACCTGGTCAAACAAGATCAGATTAATAACTGGATTGGACCGAATCGGACTTGTAACCAAATTGGACCGTTTTTCTTCAATATTGTATGGCTATCAAATCAAAAGCTTTAAACTACTCTTACAGCAATGGAATTATATCGAACAACGGTGAAAAAAAATGCCTAAAATCTTTAATAAAAACAAGTCACATATACTTTCCATTTATAGATTAGCTTCTTCACTCTTTAAATAACTATATTACTCTCAAGTCTTGTTTCAAGTAGACATTATATATAAAAAAATCACGTTGACGATTCCGTATCTAGTTATTTTGCTAAATGTATATTATTTACATTGAAGAAAATAAATGTATTGTATGGACAAATCAAGTTTTATTTTTACCAAGACCGCTTATTCCACATTCATAAGTCTGTCAGGACTTTCAGTACTTTGATTTTTATATAGAAATTTCCTTCCAGAGTTTTTCTGTCAGTGAATCAGTGACTCTTTGTTTCATTCTTTACCAGAAATTCTTAACCACAAAATGGACCATGCACTGTGAAAAGGGGAGCTTAATGCATCTGCGAAAAGTATCGACTCAGGTCAGTCTGCGCAGTCCGCGCAGGCTGACCTGAGCCGAAACTTTTCGCTATTGGTCAATTTTCTGTATGTCCAATGACCAGTCTACCTTCTGATAAAGTCGATTGTTAAAAAAGTGGCTAACATGGATTCGTAATTATGTGATGGTTTGACGGTTACAGTACATCACGGAGATGCATTAAGCCCCGTTTTGCCAGGGCATGGCTCAAATATATATGTGCAACACAATTTTCTCAAATTTCCCCTTTCTACATTCAAATGCTAACCTTCTGAGTGTCGAATGAAATCAACTGGTATTTTCAGTCAAGAAATAAAAGCGAAATAACTGCAATTAACCCTTATCCTGCTAAATAAGTTTAATGAAACTTTCAAGTTATTATGTGGAGAAAAAAAATATCTCTTTATCGGACAGTGTTTATCTAAGATCAGACTGCGCGTTCCGTGCAGTCTGATCCTTATCTACACTATCCGCAAACGGTCAGTGAGTTGCGCTTAGCAACCTAGGGGTTAGGGTTGATCTATAGTGTTCCGGAAAAGCGGACAGTTGAGATTAAAGATCAGATTGCACGTATTGTCCAATTTGATCTTGATCTATATATCCGCACATGCAACTATGGTTTTGAAAAGCTCCCCAAAGGTTTTAAAATATCTACCTTAGAGCTTGAATAGTTCTGTACGCAAGGCACAGAATGTTTAACCCTTATCCTGCAAAGTAGAAGAAATGAAATTTTCAAGCCGACAGTAAAATCCCAAAAATTCTATTTCAAAGGTATTTTTGGAGGAAAGACATGTCCTTATCGGACAGTGTAGATCCAAGATCAGACTGCACGTTCTGTGCAGTCTGATCTTGATCTACACTGTCCGCAAAAGGTCGGTTTAGCAGCTAAAGGGTTAACATCTGTCTTCTCAATCAAAGCACTTGGCGGAGCTATTTAGTCACTATTTAGTGACAGCTCTTGCTTATTCAGATTTCGATGGATTAATCGAAAACACATGTTTCTGAGAACAGAATAAAAAAAAATGGACAAAAAGCGTTTATCTGATGATATAAAAAATGATATCGGTGAATGCAAATTTCAGAGGGCTAACACTAGACAAAGATGCGCCATAAAATTGGCTTGCAAATTCGGAACTTATAATTAATAGGTGGCAGAATCCTATTCAGTGGCAAAATCTATATACATCAAATATTTTGTTGCACGAGTCTGACAGGTTTATTAACCCTTTCACAAACAAGCCCTGGATTTCACGTGTCTGCAGTACAAGTCTTTTGAAAACACTGTGGGAAAAGGAGAAATTGCTCGTAACGAGCAATTTCTCCTTTTCCCACAGTGTTTTCTACCCTTTTTGAGAACTTTCTGCTATTTTCATCAAATTTAAAATTGTCATCTGCAAACTCTTTCAATTTGGACCAGTCCAAAATTTGTCGTTTGGGAAAGGGTTAAGCGCGTGTTTATGAGGTAAAAGGTCGGATTAGTTACAACCATTTTACCTGAGGAGTTCCGGCTGAGTGATGCAATATATTTTAATGAAGAAAACAAATGAGATACACGCACGAGTATGACAGCCTCTCTACACTTAAACGTCGAAATTGTGTCACTAGTGTACCCAGAATATCCAAAACAAACGTGTGTTATACATTTCGTATTTATTGTATAAGTTTATATAGGGATGTAATTGATCGCTTAAAAGACTGAATTTAGAGAGCATTGCTCTGGGAAGAGTCCGTTCTCCCTGGTGCTTTACCAAGCAAATAATCACATAATTATGGATCCATTTGTTTAACAATCGACTGAAATCTGAGGTACACTGGTCCTTTGACATGCAGAAAATTTACAATAACAAAAAGTTTCGACTCAGGTCAGCCTGCGCGAATCGCGCAGGCTGACCTGAATCGATACTTTTTGTAGATGCCAAGCTTTATTCTTTAAATTTCTATCGAAATACCATTTTGTTTAACCCTTACCACCTGACACACTATCGTCGTTATACTATAGCAAACCCTTACGAGCAAACGAGCGGTCTTCAGTTGTAAAAGAACATCAAGTTTACACACATACAGTATGCCTTATGGTCTTGATTCTTTACCCAGGGAACATTTGCTGAAGCTATTTTTTTATTTGATGTTACTTTACATTGGTTTAAACATTATTTCAAATCTTGCTTATTCATGTCTGTTACCACCTGTACCAGCACTAATCTGGGTCTCTGGTTTTCTGTTAAGTTTTGCCGAAGGACACTCCGATGTCATCAGCAGCGCTGTAAGCGGGGATCAAATTTGCATTTTTTGATTACGAGTTCAACACCTTAAGCACTGATACATGTTGGACCGAATCGTGCGTGTAAGCCAAATGGTTACAAAGACTTCTGTATCTGTTTATCAGGGCCCCGATATACCATAAATCTTACTTGTAACAACATTCTGAGTAAACCTATTTCACAAGAAATGTTTATAAATTTCAAAGTAACGAAATTTCTAATTTGCTAAATCGTTTGGTTTGGCCAATCAGAAATTGCTTTACTTTCTAAATTTAGATTAAGACTGAGAATTAAGATTCATGCAATTAAGAATGGTTGCCGAATATAGGTTCTGGTCATTGCATCTGTAACAATCTCATTGCCGGACTGAATCCTTGTCGCGATATAACTTAGGAAATGATGAAAATGGTGTTAAGCGCCATACAAACAAATTTCTATGCATGTATTTGTCTTGCTGGTTTTTGAAGTCACGAATTTCTTTCAACCTTTCGTCGGAAAGGTATCGACCAAGCTCTGGTATTTGAGTTATGTGAAAAGGGGGCTTAATGCGCCTACGTAAAGTATCGACCCAGGTCAGCCTGCGCATTCTGCGCAGGCTGACCTGGGCCGAAACTTTTCGCTATTGGTCAATTTTCTGCACGCCCAAGGACCAGTCTACCTTATGACCTAGTAAGTTGTTGGACAAAATGGATTTTATGGATCCATCTTTATGTAATGACTTACTTGGTATCTCGCCTCACGAAGATGCATTAAGCCCCCCTTTTGCTAGAGCATGGTTCATTTATTTAGCTTATTTCTAAAAAAAAAAAACCCTCATTATTCTACACTTTTTGAAAGCGTAATTTTCTAAACAAATAAATCAATAGCACAAAATGCAAATTCTATTGCCAGGAAAAATACAAAAAGATCAAAACAAAGAGTGCTCCAACTCCAGTTACAAATGATGAATTGATTCTGCAGTTCAACGGTACATCGCAACGGAAAAGAAAAACCATTCACGATGAATTACGATACCGCATATTTTTGGGAATTTAATTCTTCCTGTTTGTTTTTTACCCTTTACTCTGCTAAAAAAAAATTTAATAAAATTTTCAACGCGATAGTAAAAACCCAAATAATGTTATTACAAACTTTTTTTTTTTGAGAACAATATCTCCTTAACGGACAATGTAGATCCAAGATTAGACTGCACGTTCTGTGCAGTCTGATCTTGACCTACACTGTCCGCAAAAGGTCAGTGAGTCGCTCGTAGCTGTTTATGCGTTAACTCTTTCAGCCGCGGCCAATTTTATACAGTCGATCTATTTCGACAGGCGAATTTACAATCCCCTGAAATTAAGATAGATTTTTTATTTTACAGGATTGACTAAACAAGCGACAGGATAGATTCAAGACCAGACTACACGTTCTGTGTAGTCTGATCTTGAATCTATACCGTCCTCTAAAGCCCCTGTTTTAGCCCATATCACTGTAAGGATTAATTGGTATGTTGATATCTGCAAATGCCTAGGGGAATATTTTATTCAATTAAAACTCGATATATTTCATAATGCTTGCCTTCGATAATTCGGAAATATTTGGGGCGAAGAAACAACTGAACATATTGTTTTTGAATGGTGTTTTATGCCGCATATCAGTAAAAAAAAAATCCAACTTTTCCTATTTCAAAGCTATTTTTGGAGGAACAATATCTCCTTATCGGACAGTGTAGATTCAAGATCAGACTGCACGTTCTGTGCAGTCTGATCCTGATCTACGCTGTCCGCGAAAGGTCAGTAAGTCAAGCTTAGCAGCCTATGGGTTAATTGAGAAAGCAGACTTTTATTTAACAGAAAGTTTGTTTAATTCTCTGCTCGTTACATACCGTGATTGCTCTTTTTCCCTCAATGATTCAACATGTCTTCTGCAGCGAGTTCATTTAATAGCCAGATAACAAAACTTAGACTCGTCCAAAATTCAATGTATTTGCTGATGATAAGCTGAATGTGTCTGGAATAATATATGTCTTTGAAATGGTTGAAAACACTGGGGAAAAGGAGAAAATGCTTGTTACCAGCATTTTCTCCTTTTCCCAGTGTTTTCAAAAGCCTTTTCTGCCTGGGTCGTGAAAACTCGGGTTTGTGTCATTAACTCTTTACCAAACAACAAAATTTTAGACTACTCCAAATTGAAAGCATTTGCAGACGACAAAATAAACGTAACTTAAAAACTGAAATTTGTTTTGGGGAGACTAGAAAACATTGTGGGAAAAGGAGAAAATGCTGGTTACCAGCATTTTCTCCTTTTCCCACAATGTTTTCAAAAGGCTTCTTTCTTAGGGTCATTAAAAGTCGGGATTGTGTGGTAAAGAGTCAAAAGGTTAAAAAATCGTGGTTTTTGGTTCTTATTAGTGTGGCATGCTGGCTTACTCAATAGTTGATCGAGATAGCAGGAAATTCATTCAGGAGGGATTGTGTTCGAGCCGCATTGTTACAAGCGTTCCTTTCACCTAAATGTTTTAAAGTGTCTTCTGTAGCGAGTTAAAAAGTTGTAGTTTCGAGGTATATTGGTTTCTGCTTCTTTCTGCATGTGAGAAGTGCGGAATTCTGATGCCGCTCTGTACATGATCGAGATAACAGACAATGTATTAACGAGGGCTCTTCATTGAGGCTGCATGTCATAGCTGCGTGTCACAAGCAATTATTCCTTTTTCCTGAATGACTTCAAATGTTTTACGCAGAGAATTAAGAAGTCAAACTGTACTGGTTCCTGCTTCTACCGACCCGTAAGAAGTGCTGCCTGGTGGCACCTCTCCTTAGTTGATCAAGATAGCAGGAAGTATCATTCGGCAATTCTCGGGTGGATCCGTTGATCAAACCACTCGGCTGTATTAAGATGGGTGATATGTACCTACACGGTACATTTCTTCGCAAGAAATACATTCTTATACCGGTCTTGAAACTGTAAGGCTTCACTTAAAAAAAAAAAGAAAAAAAAAAAGGTCTCAAATTTCTATCTATTTTTTTTTAAATGCACTTCCATGAACACACACAATTTGGACATTCAATTTTTAACATGGTCAATTACTTCCGTTTGACAGTTTCCATCGAAAGATTGATAAGTGTAAGTTAATTTACCGCCGTTGTTGATGTTGTTGTTAAGCGACTTACATGGGCGCCGCCATGTTGAAGATCATGTGACTGACAGTGCCTCAAAACGGAAAATCTCCTTGATACAGACGAGGTTAGATGCACTTACGGAATTGACCGAGTTTTGACGAGTGCAACAAGTATATTAATGACGGTGCTAGTTTCATCCTGATTGCCACATGGCATTACTCATTTTCTCTCGCTGTTTTCGAATGTTTTATGCAGCAAAATATAAACAAAGTCACGTTGCAACGTTTTTTGCTTCCTTATAAGAGCGGCATGCTGGTGCCGCTTCGTAGCTGATCAAGATAGCAGGCAGCTTATTAACGAGGGGTCTGGTTTTACCCTGGTTGTCACAAGGCATTAACTCATTTTCTCTCACTGTTTTTAAACGTTTTACGCAGCAAAATAAGATAAAAAGTTGTCTTGTAATGTTTTCTGCGGCATGCTGTTGCCGCATCGTAGTTGATCGAGATAACATGCAGATCATTAACCCTTATCCTGCTAAAAAAAGTGAAGTGAAACTTTTAAACCGATAGTAAAAACCCAAATTCTCCTATTTCAAAGATATTTTTTGGGAAATATATCTCCTTATCGGACAGTGTAGATCCAAGATCAGACTGTACGTTCTGTGCAGTCTGATCTTGATCTACACTTTCCGCTAAAGGTCAGTGCGTCGTGCATAGCAGCCTAAGGGTTAAGGAGGGATCTGGTTTGACAGTGCTTCCCTGGTGGGTTTTAGATAAACTGTTTTATTTTTATTCTTGGAAATTCTACAGGAAGATTAAGAAATACTTCAATTATCATCTCTTTGTACGAATCAGCATGCACAGGTAAATGGGTATGATATGTTCGACCCTCTAAATGCAAAAACAAGGACTGGTGCAGACGGCATATATCAAGATCAGACTGCCCAGAACGTGCAGTCTGATCTTGGATCTATGCCTTCGGCTTGTTTAGTCAAGTTTATGTGAAAAAAAAATCTTTCTGATCTTCAGCTGTTTGTATTTTCAACAGTTGAAAAAGGTCGAGTTAATGTGAGTCATGCTCTGTCAAAAGGGGGCTTAATGCATCTGCGAAAAGTACCGACCCAGATCAGCCAATACATACCGCGCAGGCTGACCTGGGCCGAAACTTTTTCGTTTTGGGTCGATTTTCTGCATGTCCCAGCACCAGTCTACCTCATGATTGAGTAGGTTGTTAAGAAAAAGTGGCTATTATGTGATGACTTGATTGTTACAATGCATAACGGAGATGCATTAAGCCCCCTTTTGCCAAAACATGGATGATATATATGTCACTGAAAAAGAAATGAAAAAAGTAACCCATTGCCTTGTATTCGATTTGTACTTTTAGAAATAATAATAATGATAATAATAATAATAATAATGATAATAATAATAATAAAACCCGAAAAACGTACAAGGTAAGAGAAGGGAGAAATCTATAACTTGAAAAATACTGTGGGAAAAAGAGTGTTTGTCACGAGCGATTACGCCTTTAGGAACACGAAAATTTCGCTGTCTCGGACCGTGAAGAAACAAGATCAGGCACCTCCTTTTGTGCAGTCTGATTTCGATCGACGCAGTGAGAAAAATCTATTCAGGCCATCTATTGCCGCGACAGGATTAAAAAGACAGCCATGCTGAACAGTGCATCAAATATATGGACCATATTCAGTTCTAGATTTAGAAAGTTTCGAATTTCTGACTGGCTAAACCATTTGAGCCCTGCTGCGGGAAAAGGATGTATAGTGCATCTTGTTGATGTATAATACTTCGTTTTCAACATCATTTCATTTATATCGCGGTGGCCAGTGCAGTTACTCATGCTTTCCTGGAGTTTCTGTTACCATTGCTTAGCACAATATCCTTCCCAAGCCACTGACGGCTTTCCCACATAACGATCGTCGAAACAATGATCAACGGTGAGAGAGGAATGAATCCTGTCGCGATGACTGTCATCAGTTCTTAGGAGGAAATTTGCCGAGCTTTGGATTCAAACCAGCGACCCCCTGTTCTCGAGTCCTGAACGCTATCGACTGTCGGGGCTCGGCCCAATTTGCATAACAACATGCTGAATCATGAGGTAGAATGGTCCTTGGACATGCAAAGAGTTTCGACCCATGTCAGCCTTCGCGGACTGCGCAGGCTGACATGGGTCGGTACCGTTTACACATGCATTAAACCCCATTTCACAGAGCACAGCTTGTTTGATTTAAGACAGTCAGAAATAACAAATAACACTACTCTAAAAAGTTGAAAATTTTTTAAAACTTGTCATAACTTTTACAATGGATGGTAAATGCCGGCCCTATTTTCCAAGACAGAGACGAAAATATCTCCCTAATCTTCAAAATAATAATTGTTATAATGGTCTGGTGTTTTTCTTCCCTCGAAATTTCAGTTGTTCAATAAAAGCAAAGTTCATAAGTCAATTACACCAATTATAAGATTTTGTGACGGCAATTTTTGGAGAAGAAAAAGAAAATTTATTGTTAGAAAACTGCAGCAGTCACGCGCGCATTCGTTGTTTTTTTCTGGAATTCCTCTCGGGTCAGAGGCCTTTCGATATCTTCCCGCTGTTGTTGTAAACTGGTAACGAGAGGACGAAATTCTAGACCGGTTCATATTGAAAGTACTTGCTGACGACAGATTAAAACTAACTCAGATAATTGAACCATGTTCGGCGAAAAGGTGGGGCTCAATTCATTTGCAAAAAGCATCGACCCAGGTCAGCCTGCGCAGTCCGCGCAGGCTGACCTGGGCCGATACTTTTTGCTTTTGGTAAATTTTTTTGCATGCCAAAGGACCAGTTTACTACATGATTCAGTAGTTTGTTATACAAAACAGATTCTATGGACCTATTATACTGTGATGACTTGTTTTTTTTTAATGCATCACGGAGATACATTAAGCCCCATTTTCCCAGAGCGTGGCTTAATTATATTAGTTCTGAAAAATTTAAAACCCCGTGGTGGAAAAAGGAAAAAAATGCTTGTTACCACAATTTTCTCCTATTTCCGCAACAAGTCCTTCCGGAAACGTTGTTTATGCACTGGATTGTTAAGTAAAGGGTACATGGAAGACGTTTTTGTGAAACTGTCTATATTTATACTTACTTATAAGCCATTTCAAGAGCTTTTCGAGGCACAGTAGCTCTGTCGGTATTATACATTAGGCTTTGTAATAATACAAGTGTTGCGGATTGCAATGTCAGCTCGACTTCCCTGAAAATAGACTGTGTGGGACCTGAAGCCTGAGTTTGGGATTTACCGTTTCAGTGCTAAAGGAGAAAAACAGTCTTTTGCAGACGGGGTAGATCAAGATCAAACTGCAGGTTCAATGCAGTATGATCTATACCGTACTCTAAACCACAAAACAAAATATTGGACTCGAATTGAAAGCATTTGTAAGCCACAAATTGAATAAGGTTTACATGACGGAAATTGTCTTTGACCGGATAGAAAACATTGTGGGAAAAGAAGAAAATGCTGGTTACCAGCATTTTCTTCTTTTCCCTCAATGTTTTCAAAAGACCTTTTTTTGAAAATTGTTAAAACCCGGGACTGTTTAGTAAAGAGCGAAAGGATTCATAATCGTTATCACTGAAGTTGACAACATGTTTACATGCCAAAGCATTGTGACAAAAGTTGTCACCTGCAGGACCGAAAATGTCGTCTGCAAATGTTATTGTACAAAAAAAAAAAACACCGATAAATATTTTGATCGAAACAAACATTAACCCTTTACCATACAATCCCGAGTTTTAACGACCCTGGTGAAGAAGCCCCTTGAAAACATTGTGGGAAAAGGAGAAAATGCTGCTAACCAGCATTTTCTCCTTTTCTCACAATGTTTTCCACCCTATCAAAGACAAATTCCATCATCTAAAGTGTCGTCTGCAAAATATTTTCGATTTGAGCAAGTCTATATTTTGCTTGTGTGGTAAAGAGTTAACTCTTTACTGAACGACAGAAGTTTAGTCTCGTCCAATTCAAAGCCTATGCAGAAGACGAAATCAAAAATGGATCGAATGACAATCCTGTAGACGACGTTGTCGGAAAAGGAGAAAATACTGGTTACGAACATTTTCTCCTTTTTCCGCAACACTTTCAAAACTCTTTTTTTCTTTTCGAAAGGATAATTAACACGGGATTGCTCTAGGTAAATTCTTTTCTTGTCCAAGGATCATTCTATCTCAGGCTTCAGCGGGTTGTTAGTCAAATGTGTGTTATGGATCCACGAATATGTGATAATTTGCTTATCAGTCTACTCCATCACGGAGATGCATTAAACCCCCTTTTATCAGAGTATGGCTCAAATGTTTAAACTAAAATTACATGGTGATATAGGGACATACTTTCAATTCTCCTAAAAATAAAAAAAAAAATAAAGTTTTCGGAATTTCTGCAATAGACTCATGCTGTATTCAAAATCTCATCGTTGTTGGGAGTGTTTGGAGGGGGGGGGGGGGGGGGAAATGCTCAGTGATATAATTGAGCTACCGTTAACATGTAAAAACAATTAACGAAACACAAACTGGGGGTTTTATTTTTGGAAAACAAGAATTTTACCATCTTGCTTGCCGAATGCACCCTTGTGAAAATATGTATGACCTCCTTGAAAAAAAAGCGTAGGAAGTTAATGCAAATGAAAGCATCGTGGTAAAGGGAGAAATTGCTCGTTACGAGCAATTTTTCCTTTTTCCACAATGCTTTGAAAATTAGTCAATGGTAAGACGAAAAAGATATATGCCAGTGACGGAGAGTTAACTCTTAACGTTACGACACAATTTTAGACTTGACCACCTTAGAAGCATTTGAACATGAACATATCTAATGTGTATAAAATGATGTGAGTTGTCTTTCAAATGGTAGAAAATATTGTTGGAAAAGGAGAAAATGCTGCTTAGAGACATTTTTTTCCTTTTCTTACAGTGTTTTTTTTCAAAGCCCGATATCGTTAACCCTCATCCGGCTAAATAAGTTAAATAAAATGTTCAAGCCAATAGTAAAATCCCGAATAATGTTATTTCAAGCTTATTATTTGTAGAAAAATATCTCCTTATCGGACAGTGTAGATCCAAGATCAAACTGCACGTTCTGTGCAGTCTGATCTTGATCTACACTGTCTCCAAAAGGCCAGTGAGTCGCGCTTAGCAGCTTAAGGTTTAAAACCCGGGATTGTTGGGTGAAGAGTGGAAGAGGGCCGATATTAGTTAGGTATCATTAAAATTGCAGACTGTTATATAGTCAGGAGAGGGAATTATTTTGCTCTGGCAGAAGCAGTAGCCGAAATGCTTCTATTTAACAGAACGGTACGGGCAGTATCGGAGTCAATATCGCGCTGTAAGTGAGGGATTTTTATATTTGACGTTCTTTTATTTGTTATAGCGATTACTTTTTGAGCGCACTATTGGAAGTTCAGGCTTATTTTTCGGAATGTAATAATTTTTTGGTGATTGAAACGCAAGTAGTGGCGGCTGGATTGTTTTTTGGCGTTGGATGGATATTTATGGTTGAGATTTTGCCATTTTTTATCGATGGATTATGACTATTTTTAATGAAGGAGACTGGAAATAGAATAAGTGTCAATAATGTCGGTGTTTATAATTCATTTTCCCCATAAACAGATGTTTGAAGGATGCTAGAAAAGGGAATAACGGACTTGAAATCTTGATCCTAGAGGTATTTATAGATCTTTTTAAAAACATATCTTGTTAACTATTATCCTGTTGAATTAAAGAAATGAAACGTTCAAACCGATAGCAAACCCAAATTTTTCTATTCCAAATATATTTTTTGGAGGAAAAATATTCTCCTTATCGTACAGTGTAGATCCAAGATCAGACTGCACGTTTTGTGCAGTCTGATCTTGATCTACGCTGTCCGCAAAAGGTCAGTGACTCCCGCTTTGCAGCCTAAGGATTTATCATCAACACAGTTGTGAAAAAAAGGACTTTTTTAACGTTAAAAATCAATTTTTAACTGCAAAAGAACGTACTAAGAAGAGATCTACACCCGTTATATAAAACGTGATAATATTTTTTTCACTTAATCTGGAACAACCCGCATAGCTCAGGTGGTAGAGCGTAGGACTTGTAAACATCAAGTCTACGGTCACTTAAGGGTATCGGTTCGAGCTCCATGGCTGGCCATCTAAACTTATCAATAGTCTTTCCAATGAGAGATTAAACCGAGGTCCTGTATGGTGGTGCTATACACCGAGCACGTTAAAGAATCAGGCATAACTTAGGACGGGTTTCGTCCTGTATCTTGCACTCCCCCCCGTAACAAAAACTAACAGTCTGCATGGCCGCGTCGCCCATATGGGCAACCGGTGGCGACGATAAATAAACGCAAATTCAATCAATTACATAACCTTCCCTGTCTTCAGTGTAAAGAGGTTCTTACGAATTTTCTAATCCTATGTACGTTTGAGACAAGATTTTGTTACGTCATAGGAACATTAAATTATTGAACATCATTTATTAAAGCTGTGTTTTGTTGCCCGTCATTTCTAAGCCATGTCAGACACAAATTTCCCGGTCAATTAAACCACCAGAATGGATGATCGTGGCAAAGTCAAGATTTGCTTTATGTTTAACCTTTAGGCTTCTAAGCGCTATTCACTGACCTTTTTCGGACAGCGTAGATTAAGATCAGACTACTGCACAGAGCATGCAATCTGATAGTGGATCTACACTGTCCGATGAGGAGGTATCTTTCTTCCTAAAATACCTTTGAGATAAGAAAATTTGGGTTTATACTATCGGTTTGAAAGTTTCCTTTCCTTTATTTAGCAGGATAAGGGTTAATATAAAATCAAGTGGTTAACCCTTTACCAGACGACAAAATTTTAGCCTTGTCCAAATTGAAAGCATTTGCAGACGACAATTTCAGTGCGTGTCAAATGGTACAATTTTTGTTTCATAGGGTAGAAAACATTGTGGGAAAGGAGAAAATACTGGTTACCAGCATTTTCTCCTTTTCCCATAATATTTTCAAAAGACTTCTTCCCCAGGGTCGTTAAAAGGTGGCTTGAGCGGTAAAGGGTTAAACGTCAGCTTCTTTGGAACTATTTTTTTTATGTCGGACGTACAATCCGTTCAAAGCAGCGAGTAGGTCTATCCATAAATATGTATCTCTAGCACAGAATTAATCATTTTACATGTAATTCTTGAGATTCAGTCATATGATAATAAAAATGTAATTTTACATGTAATTCTTGAGATTCATGTAATTCTTGAGATTCAGTCATATGATAATAAAAATGTAATTTGTTTCTATGAAGGTAAAATTTCATTAAACTCGTTTGGGATAAAAATTTGACCGGGGTCGCTAAAGGCTCGCTTAAAAAAAACATTTTTCTACACGCGTCTGAAGAAATTCTAGCTCAAAAGCCGACTTATGTCAGGCTGCACACCAAACGTGTAATGAGAATTGTTATTCAGCTTGCCAAAGATTGGCTTACAATCCCAACTTTTGAACGGCCCGGAGAAAACAGACTTTTGAAAACACTGTGGGTAAAGGAGAACATGCTGGAAACCAGCATTTTCTACTTTTCATACAATTTTTTATAGGCCACCATACACAAATCTTGCGATTTGAGTAATATCCAATTTGTCATTGGCAATTGCTTTTATTTAGGACCAGTTTAAAGATTTGTCGTTTGGTAACATTTTTTGTCTAGACTCGTCTGAAGATATTCTATTTACATGTAAAGTGCCAACTTATGTCAGATGCCCATGTATGCACTATAGGTATATTGCAAAAATACTCTATGATACCATACATATTATCATACATTATTTTCCATACAGTTCTGTTGCAGAAGACCTTAGATAAAATTGTAATAAATGGAGGTAAATATGCAATAATCGTCTCTGTTGCATAAGACTTTGAATAAAATTGTGACAAATGAAGAGAAATTGCTATAACCGCCGATGTTGTAGAAGTCTTTGAAATTGTGATAAATGGGAGGAAATTGCTATAACTGTCTGTGTTGCAGAAGACTTTGAATAAAATTGTGACAAATGAAGAGAAATTGCTATAACCGCCGATGTTGTAGAAGTCTTTGAAATTGTGATAAATGGGAGGAAATTGCTATAACTGTCTGTGTTGCAGAAGACTTTGAATAAAATTGTGATGAATGGGGGAAGATTGCTATAACCATCTCTGTTGTAGAAGTATTTGAAATTGTGATAAACGAAGGAAAATTGCTATAACCGTCTCTGTCGCAGAAGACTTTGAAACTGTGATAAATGGGAGATAATTGCTATAACCGTCTCTGTTACAGAAGACTTTGAATAAAATTTTGATAAATGGTGGGGGGGGGGGGGGAAATTGCCAAAGTTCTTGAAAACGTCGTTGTGAAAATGAGAAATTGCAATTAACTAAACTGTAAAAAGGAGTAAATGATAGTATTGAGTACAGAAATCGGTAATAGGGAAACGCTTAAAAGAGATGAGCCATACCCTGGCAAAAGCGGGTTTAATGCATCTCCGTGATACATTAAACCAAGCAAGTCATCATATATTTACAGATCCATAAAATCCATTTTGTTCACCAACCGGTTGAATCCTGAGGTAGAATGGTTCTAGGACATGCAGAAAATGTAGCAAAAGCAAAAAGTTTCGAGACAGGGCAGCGTGAGCGGACTGCGCAGGCTGACCTGAATCGATACCTTTTTCAGATGCATTTAGTCCCCATTTCATAGAGCATGGCTCATATATAATTACCAGTAAGAAAAGGAAAATTGCCATCATATTCAATTGTTAAGGCACGAAAAGGATCCGCCGGGTACCGATTAACAGTAGCAACCTTTATATACTTGTGTCATAAACCGATCCGCAAACAAGCCAGCAGAATAAATAAGTCAATGATTTTTGACCAATCACAAACGACTATTTCTTTATTCGAGATTAATGCTAAGAAAAAAGGTCGGACGCCAGTTCATAGAGCTTCCCTTCAAAAAGCAAACCATGAAACAAGATATTTTTCTCTTAGCGACATCACGAATGCTCGTAATCCGCTTTGCAGACAATCAACTGTTAACGTTAATGGCTGTTTAAATATTTTGTACCCTAATAAATTTCTCCACATAAATGTTCTAGTTTATCGGATAGCCCAGACATGACGCATTTTTCCTATGTAATTTTTGGATTACTCTTATTTAAAGACTTCTCGAGAAAAGAAGTCTCAGTTTTACGAAATGGTTAATTACAATACGTATTACTTTTGTTACAAACGATTGGATACTGGGATTTTGGGGCCATATTTTAACCCTTAAGCTGCTAAGCGCTACCCACTGACCTTTCGCGGACAGCACAGATCCAAGATCAGACTGCACAGAACGTGCAGTCTGATCTTGGATCTTCACTGGCCGATAGAAAGATATTGTTTCTCCCCCCCCCCCCCCCCCCCCCCCCAAAAAAAAAAAAAAACTAAGTTGGAAATAACATTATTTGAGGTTTTCACCATCGTCTTGAAAGTTTTATTTGACTAAATCAACAGGATAAGGGTTACAGCCAACTTGGCTCGGGTAACTAGGTGTGTAGGTTAACAAAACATGAGTCTATTGCTGGAGCCCAGTTTCACTAAAACCTAGGTTACTTGTACTGTCGCCAAGATACTGTTGGATATTGCTGAATACAAATTAAAACAACATCCAAATAAACCAGTATGGAGGCATCGAATGTCGGATAGATGGATATCAGTTGATCGAAATATTTAAAAGAAGTTAGGCTGAACCCGATTGCGTACAGTCGATAACCTACAGGCACTGAAACCAGTTCCTGCAGCTCCAACTGAGCTTGGCCGATTTCTTTTCGAGGATTGATGATAGTTATTGCGATAGGATTTATTCCTCTCTCACTGATGATGATGTTTTACGAAAATTGTTGTTTTAGAAAGCAGACAGTGGCTTTGAAAGAATAGTATTCTTTATACTGCCAAAAGAAACTCCAGCAAAGCATGAATAGGTGGACTGGCTCCCACGATGTAACTGAAAAAACGTTGAAAACGGCGTGAAACGCCATGCACACAAACAAAATAAAACAAGTCGAGGGTTGGGAAAGGTTAAAAAATTCTTTATTGGTCATAGTCGACCTCTGGTTCAACAGCCACTTTGGAATAAAAAGACAAACGTGTTTATTGCTTGTTTACGACCGTGCTACGAAGAAAAGATCATCGATTAGACAGATGAATCTTATGAAATAGGGTTGCTTGGTGCCTCGTCTCGTATCAACACTGGCTCAATGATAAATTTACTTCTGTAACTCTGTCGCTGCCAACTCAAAACTTATCTTGCTAAATAAAAGAGATTACAGTTTCAATCCGATATTAAAAACGCAAATTTTCCTATTTCAAACATATTTTTGGAGGAAAAATATGTGTCATTATCGGACAGTGTAGATCAAAGATCAGACTGCACGTTCTGTGCAGTCTGATCTTGACCTACGCTGTCCGCAAAAGGTCAGTGAGTCGCGCTTAGCAGTTTAAGGGTTTATAAAGTCGACTCTTCTCAGAGGTATAAAAGTATTTTTCCATTAACCCTTATTCTGCTATATAAGTGAAATGAAACTTTCAAGTGGATGGTAAAACTTTCAAGATGTTGCTATTCCAAAGGTATTTCTGTGGGAAAGATATCTTCCTTTCGGACAGCGTAGACCCGAGATCAGACTGCACGTTCTGTGCAGTCTGATCTTGATCTACATTGTCCGCAAAGGGTCAGTGAGTCGCTCTTAGCACCCAAAGGGTTGAAACTGAAGACGGCTTTGGTCTACGCTTAGCATCATGTAACGCACAATGTCGATCCAAGATCACACTGTACTTTGTAGTCTGATCTTGATCTACGTAGTCCGCAAAAGCTATCCAGCGCAACATTGGCATCAAAAGAGTTATCAGAGACAGTGATGTATAGATAGAGTGTAGACCTCTCATTTCAAGGGTTCCGGATTGAATTACTGGGATTACGTTTGACACAGTGCACATACGGATTTTTTTTCCCGCCATGTCTGATTTACCCACTTGCTATGCACGTATGTGATCTGGAAAATTTATAACTATATGATAAATGGATGAGTCATGATCTGGCAAAAAGAGGTTTAACGCATCTCCGTGATGCATCATACGAAGCAAGTCACCATATAACTATGGGGAGATAAAATCCATTTTGTCGATTGACTGGCTGAATCATGAGGTAAACTGACCCTTGACAAGCAGAAAATTGCCCGGTAGCAAGAAGTTTCGACTCATGTCAGCCTGCGCGGTCATCATATAAAAATGGATCTATGAAACCCATTTTGTCTAACAATGGACTAAATCATGGGGTGGACTGGTCTTTTAACACTTAAGCTGCTGAATAAATGAAACACACATTTCTACTCAATATTAAAAGCCCAAACATTGCGGTATCAAAGTTGATTTCACCGGAAAGAAAATACCGTATCGGACAGTGTAGATCAAAGATCAGACTGCACGTTCTGTGCAGTCTGATCTTGATCTACACTGTCCGCAAAAGGTCAATGGGTTGCGATTAGCAGCTTAAGGGTTAACAGGCAGAAAATTGAGCAATGGCAAACACTTTCGACCCAGGTAATCCTGCACAGACTGCGCAGGCTGACCTGGGTCGATACTTTTCGGAGATGCATTAAAATTCCTTTTCACAGAGCATAACTTGTATGTGCGTATGTTAGCTGCAGTAAGTTCTGAAGAGAGGCACGAAGAAGCCATTAGCCGATGGATTGTAACTCGAGTGAAGCTTTGACTTTCGATACGTATGACTGAAGGAATACGTACATTGCAGAAAATAATGGTTGAGAGAGAGAGAGAGAGAGAGAGAGAGAGAAAATTATAAATGAATAAGCCCGTCCGCCGTTAATGACACAGGTTCATGTTTTCGGCATTTTTGGCATTGTTTTCGTCTCATAACTCACATCTTGTCGAAACAAATGTATTCTAAGACCATTATAACATTTTTCGCGTTGTTATTTTTATTGGTTTTTCTCTCAAATTGGGAAGGGAAAGTGAGAAAACAGTTTAACTCTGTACCACACAATTTCGACTTTTAACGACCCTGTTAAAGAAGCCTTTTGAAAACATTATGGGAAAAGGAGAAAATGCTGGTAAACCAGCATTTTCTCCATTTCCCACAATGTTTTCTACCCTTCCCAAAACAAATGTCAATTTTATATTTCAATCACATTTATTTTGTCATCTGCAAATGCTTTCAATTTGGACCAGTCTAAAACTCTGCCGTTTGGTAAAGAGTCAACTTGATGAGCTGGGAACAAAGGACCTTTGCCCAATGCTTCACTCTTTATCAGAAAAACGAAATTCCGGCCTTGTCCACATCGAAAGCATTGGCAGACGACAACTTTAATGTGTTTTGTTGAAAGTGCAGTTTTGATCTTGATCTTCACTGTCAGCTAGTTTTGTGAAAAATTGCGGCAAAAACAACCTTCAAAATGCAAAGCGTTGTATGTTTTTATTTTCAAATCGGAATACATGTTATTGAATTAGCGCTTTAGGGGACCTTCTTGGCTCGGTCGTAAAGTGTAAGACTCGTAACCTGGAGGCCCCGGTTTGAGTCTCGCTGAGAGCATCGTTTTTTTCTTTTTGTTGGAGTGTCCTTTGGCAAGACACTTCAAAACCCTAACATAGTACTTGTGAAAGCCGGGACAAACATGAATAATATGCGAACCGTCCGCGTGGTATAACTAAATTTATGTTGAAAAGGGCGTAAAACGGTATTCAGATCTTAGCGTTTAAATGATTAACCTTCATCCTGCAATACGCAGGCAATGGGGTCCTACTTTGCTGATTAGTAAAAGTGTAGGATTCTCAGTCAGGAGGCTCTTGGTTCGATCCTCACTCGTAACGTTTTCTTTTTTTGTGGGGTGTCCTTGGTCTAAACACCTTCGAGCCTAAGGCTTGCAGTTGTGAAACCAAGAATATAGATGGATAAGTGCTGGTGCGATGTCGCCGTGATATGACTAAAATAATGCTGAGAGCAGCGTAAAATACCATTAAAAGTCAGTCAGTCAAGATACACGCCGCAAAGATGTATATTGCAGCGAGCATAAACCAAGATCAACCTGCTCATTAATGAGATGGAGTCATACAGTCCCACTTTAACCCTTAAGGCCTTTCACATAGTTGACTTTGCGGCCAGTGTAGATCAAGGTCAGACTGCACAAAACGTGCAGTTTAATCTTTGATCTACACTGTCCGCTTTGCTCCAACACTATTGACAAAAACAACCACGAAATTGCAATTATTTAGGTCTTATTTCTAGACTGAAAATGTCATTTGGGTTTATTCAGCTCTGTCAGTCCTTATCCTGTTGAATAAAAGAAATGAAACTTTCAAACCGAAAGTATAAGCCCAAAACTTTCCTGTTTCAAAGGCATTGTTGGAGGGAAGATATCTCCTTATCGGACAGTGTAGATCCAAGATCAGACTGCACGTTCTGTGCAGTCTGATCTTGATCTACGCTGTCCGCAAAAGGTCAGTGAATCGCGATAAGCAGTCTAAGGTTTAAAGGTATATCGTGATTCACCTTTGTAAAAAAAATCAGCCAGGTACATTCAGCAAGATATAGATAACATTTATTGTGATAATAGAGTTTTCGAGACAAACTGTTCAGTACAGTTCATGGGAAGGGACTTTGAAACCTCCACAAACACACTTTTGCCCTTTAAAAATAGCCGAAAAATAGACTATCGCCCCCAAGCCAGACTCCCTAACTTTATTGTCTCACTTTTTTTCTGAAATTTAACCCTTATTCTGCTGAGTAAGTGAAATGAAACTGTCAACCCGAAAGTAAAAACCAAGATTTTGCTATTTCGAAGGTATTTTTGAGGTAAGATATCTCCTTATCGGACAGTGTAGAACAAGATCAGACTGCACGTTCTGTGCAGTCTGATCTTGATCTACACTGTCAGCTAGAGGTCCTTCGGTCGCACTTAGCAGCCAAAGGGTCAAACAACCACTTTTCAAGTTAAAAATTCAGACATAATAAAAACTAATTTAAGTGGCATGGAGGAAATTAACTTAACCCTTTACCACACAATCCCGACTTTTAACGACCCTGAGTAAGAAGCCTTTTGAAAACATTGTGGGAAAAGGAGAAAATGCTGGTAACCAGCATTTTCTCCTTTTCCCACAATGTTTTCTACCCTGCCCAAAACAAATTTCAATTTTTCAATCACATTTATTTTGTCATCTGCAAATGCTTTCAATTTAGACCAGTCTAAAATTTTTTTGTTTGGTAAAGAGTTGAACCCTTCATTACACATTCCTGGCTTTTAACGACCGAAGAAAGCTTTTAAAAATGTGGGAAAAGAAGAGAATGCTGGTAACCAGCATTTTCGCTTTTTCCGACCGTTCTTTTCTATCTCTTTACAGACAAATTCGATGATTTAAAAGCCACACTGAATTTGTCGTCTGCATTTGCTTTCAAATTTGGACAGCCAACAAAATAATCGTCTGGAAATGAGTTAAACCCTAGGCTGCTTAGCGAGACTTAAGGACCTTTTGGTGGCAGAACGTGCAGTCTGATCATGAATCTGCTCTGTCCGATAAGGAGATATCTTTTTCCCGAAGAAAACGTTAAACTGTGGGAAAAGAAGAGAATGCTGGTAACCAGCATTTTCGCTTTTTCCGACTATTTACCCCTAGGCTGCTTAGCGAGACTTAAGGACCTTTTGGGGACAGTGTAGATCAAGATCAGACTGCACAGAACGTGCATGGATCTGCACTGTCCTATTAGGAGATATCTTTTTCCCGAAATTACCTTTGAAATAGAAAAAAAAATTGGTTTTCATTATTGCCTTGAAAGTTTCATTTCACTTATTTTGCAGGATAAGGGTTAATGGGTTGGGATAATATGATTCTTCGATTTTGTAACCCATTATGAAAAAGTCTTTTGTTTTAACCTCGCCCGAAGAATAATGCCTCGGAAAACATTGTAACTGATACGAGGCATTTTCTGATTTTTCCCAAACTGCTTTTTCTTTCACAGACAAATCAAATTATTTCAGACAGAATTAACTCCTAGGTTGCTAAGTGCGACTCACTGACCTTTTGCGGAAAGTGTAGATCAAGATCAGACTGCACAGAACGTGCAGTCTGATCTTGGATCTGCACTGTCCGATAAGGAGATATTTTTATCCAAAACTAAGTTTGAATAGCAACATTTGGGTTTCTACTATCGACTTGAAAGTTTCATTTAACTTATCAAGCAGGTTACCTTATGCAGTTTATTCTTATTTCGACAAGTCTATAATTTTGTCGTAAGTAATGAGCTAAGGAAAGAATGATATCAATCTTAAATTGATAATCCCATTACCAGTTACTCCTATAGTTTAACGCCCCTGAAGAATAACGCTCTAGAAAACATTGTGTGAAAAAGAGAAAATGCCTTTGTCCAACATTTTCTCCTTTTTCCCAAAATATTTTCTTCTCTTTCACAGTAAAATTCAATTATTTAAGCAACATCAAATTTGGAGTTTGCAGATGGTTCCAATTTGGAAAAGTTTAGAATTCCTATCTTTTGGTAAAGGTTTTAGTGAAATATCGTTGGAAAAAGAGCTTTTTTCTTGTCGCTCATTTTCCAAAAATATAAAAAAAAAAAGATCCTCAATAGGATGGTAGTGAGAGCTCCGTACTTGAAGGGTACTGGGTCAATGCCATGCGTTCAGTGCGAAGTAATTTGCGGCCTAGCCACAACCATTTTTATTACATTTCAGTTCTTACTCATAAACCCCGGAAATAAATTTACAGCAGACGACGTGTAAATTACGAACAATCAACACTAATTAAGGAATGATACATTAGGATTCGTATTCACCAACCATTCTTAGAACCTTCTTAAAGTCTTATTCTCCAGAATTTTCTAAAATTGAAAGTAACACAACTTCTGAATGGCTAAACTGAATGGTTTAGCCAATCAGAAGTTGTGTTACTTTTAAATTTAGAAAATCTTGGAGGACAAGAGTAATAATAAGCTAAAAAAAATGGTTGGCAAATACGGACCCAGTACGAACAAGAACAAAAGTCGTGGCAAAAGGAACAAACATGCTTGTCACGAGTAGTTTCCTCGTTTGCCACGACTTTCTCAAAAGTTGTCTGTTTAAAGAGAGAAAGCGTCGTCTACAGAAGGGAGGGGTGATATGGTAATGCCTACAAGCCCCTAATGACCTTTTGCAACCATGCTTGGGGTCATCACTCCATATCATATCTAAGAGGCGCCAAAAGGACAATAATGAGCAAGCGCCAATTGGTACTTAAATGTGCTTGCTTAAGACGGGTGCTTGCTTAATACAAGAACATTTTAATGAGCCATACGGTGGCAAAAGGGGGCTTAATGCATTTCCGAGATGCATTATACCAAGTAATTCATCACATTATTGCAGATTCTCAAAATTGACCAAAACCAAAAAAGTTTCGGCACAGCTCAGCCTGCGCGGACTGCGCAGGCTGACCTGGGCGGATACTTTTTGCAAATGCATTTAACCCCCTTTTCACACAGTTTGGCTCCAATACATTTGCTGTATCTGGCGACGAGAAGCGAGTTATACTGCACTCTGCAAGCAGCGATTTCCATGTTGTATCGAAATGTTTGCGGTTAAATAAAAAGCCCTGACACGAATTAATAAAATAAAGAAAAAAACAATCTTTTTTTTTTTAACCAGGAGCATTTGCGCATCAACGAAAAAACTAGTCCTGTTTAACTCCTAACTCCTAAAACGCCTTTTACAACTATGGTTGCCTTTGCGGTCAGTGTAGATCAAGATCAGACTGCACAAAACGTGTAGTCTGATCTTTGCTCTACACTGTCCGCTTTTCTGAGACATTCCGCGTAACAGCAACTTTCAAACTGCAATTATTTTGGGTCTAATTTCTACACTTAAAATGTCTGTTTGGATTCTTCGGCGCTCTAACCGGTTAACATTTCTTTGATATCATACAACGTCATTTATGAAAGCCTCTCAGCACGACCCAGTGTTTCTAATTCCGATACAACTTAGTCCCTTTCCCTTTTTGTACCCGGAAATTAAGGTATCAATCTCCATACTTGGGTGGAAAAAGCAATAACTTAAAGAAAAGAGTTCTATATCCTCTTAAGCGGTATAAGGGCATAGATCAAGATCAGACTGCATAAAACGTGCAGTCTGATCTTGGATCTAAACCATCCGCTTGTTTAGTCATGTCTGTAGGATAGAAATATCTCATAGTTATTTATTGTGAGTTTATATATTTTGCGCTAAAAAAGTTAATCTAACGCACAATTACAGATGAAGATCGGACTTTGCAGACGTTCTAAGTCTCTTCTAAGCCAGATCTTGGATCTTTTGCAAGAAATTTCAAGCAACAAGAAAATAAAACCGAAAAAAGTAACCATTTTCTTCTGACTTACCTCGACATCAATTATATAAACTTGACCTCTTTCGACGACTGGAAGTACAATCGACTGAAATTTTGGCAGATTTTGCAACGTATCGGCTTTACTTATCAAACGGAATATATAGATCCGCACTGTGCAGTCTGATCTTGATCTATACCTTTCAAAAAGGCAACGCTGATGCCCAAGGCGCTGAAAGGTTTGAAAAATATTTACTTGGGAGTCGGGTCAAAAAAGTGAACGAAGAAAATTAAAAACAATGCCTAACCAAATCTTGCTCAAAACTTCAATTTGAAGAAAATATGAAATTCGTATAGATTTAAAAAAAAAAACTTTTGCAGGATCCTTCATTAGTATAGTGTACGATTCCAAATCCGGAGGCCCCAAGTTCGACCCTTACTCGTAGCACTGGATTTTTTGTGGGACTTTGGCAAGTCACTTCAGGGCCCTAGCCTAGCACTGGTGAAACCCAGGGTACGCATGACTTGGATGTTGTCGTTATATGACTGAAATAATGTTCAAAGCGGCGTAAAACACCGTTCAATTCCGAAACATTGCGATAAGTTCATTGAGAAGGGTAGGAAACTGCACGTGCTCATAAATAATATCCGGCATCATCATTAAATGAGGGCCGTATTAATTACAAAACACTGTACCTAATATTGAAAAATCCAGTATGGCAGATGCTGGTACCTTTTCGAAAACGATGTGAGGAATGTTAGCTTTAATCCTGCGATGGATTTCTTTTTGCGGAAGGTGTAGGCAAAGATCAGACTGCACATACGTGCGGTCTGATCTTTGTCTACACCTTCCGCTTATATAACTCCCCATCGTTGGTTATCTATAGATTTGACAAAACACATTTTATATGATAGTAGAGATAATGATGTAACAGAGGCTGGATATGGGTAAAATGCGCACAGTAAACATTTTTTTCTTTCTTTCTTTCTCTTGATATTTACAAGACCTTTGTTTGTTTGTGTATTTGTTTTCAACAGACTTGTACCTGTATTTCACCAGTATTTAATCTAATTTACATGCACGGTTTTCTTATTCATGTGTATTGTCGTGGCGTATTTTTACGCTCGTCTATCGGCATTGCGCCATTCATATTCGACCCGTGCTCTGACAAGAGGGGGCTTAATGCCTCTCCGTGATGCATAATACCCAGTAGGACTTCACATGATTATGGATCCATAAAATTCATTTTGTGTAGCAACTGACTAAATCATGAGATAGACTTGGTCCTTCAACATGCAGAAAAATGACCGATAGCAGACAGTTTCGGGCCAGGTCAGCCTGCGCGGACTGCGCAGGCTGACCTGGATCGATACTTTTTCCCAGATTCATGAAGCCCTCTTTTCACAGAGTACGGTTCATTCATTTATGTTCTTGGTTCAAACTATATCATGGATCATACTCTGTGAAAAGGGGATTTGGGTCTGTATTCACCAACCATTCTTAAGAACGTTCTTAGACTTATTCTTCAAGATTTATTCTTCAAGATTTTCCAAGTTTGAAAGTAACACAACTTCTGATTGGCTAAACCAAATGGTTTAGCCAATCAGAAGGTGTGTTACTTTCAGATTTGGAAGATTTTGGAGAACAAGACCAAGAATATTCTTAAGAATGGTTGGTGAATATGGACCTTGGTGCATCCGCACAGGTAAAGCCTGTGCAGTTCGCGCAGGCTGACCTGGATCGAAACTTTTTTGCTTTTCGTAAATTTTCTGCACTGCAAAAAACACATTCTACCTCATGATTCAGTGGGTTGTTAGACAAAATAGATTTTATGTAGACGCGATTATATTGATTGATTGATTGTATGGTGTTTAACGCCGTTTTCAACATTATTTCAGTTATATCGCGGCGGCCAGTGCACCTATCCATGCTTTCCTGGAATTTCTTTTACCAGTACTCCGCACAATATTCTGTCCAAGCCACTGGCTGCTTTCCCACATATCCATTGTCGAAACAATGGTCAGCGGTGGGAGAGGAATGAATCCTGTCGCAATGACTATCATCAATCCTCGGAAAGAAATTAGCCAAGTCGGGGATCGAACCAGCGACCTCCTGTTCTCAAGTCCTGTACGCTACCGACTGAGCTACGGGGCTCGGCGACACGCGATTATACGACGACTTTCTTGGTATCATAATGTATCACAGAGACGCATTTAAAGTCCCTTTGCCAGAGTGCTGCTCATATCAGTGAGCCATGCTCTGGAAAAAGGGGGCTTGATGCATCTCCGTGATCCATGACACCAAGCAGGTAATCACATACTTATGGATCCATAAAATCCAGTTTGTCTAACAACCAACTGAATCATGAGGTACACTGGTTCTTTGGCAAGAAGAAAAATTTACCCAAAGCAACAAGTTTCGGTCCAGGTCAGCCTGCGCGAAATGCGCAGGCTGACCTGGGTCGATACTTTTTGCAGATGTTTTAAGCCCCCTTTTCACAGAGCATGGTTCAAAATAGTATCTATTGCTCTTTGGTGCTTACCTGAAAGGCACCCTCAAGCGACAACACTGCGATGGGGATCATACCAAGAACCTTTGGATGTACTTACCCAACGCCTATATACCATTGAGCTGCTGAGGCCAGACCCAGTAGGTTGGGTTGCCTGTTCAAGAGTGGAGGGGGGGGGTGTCCTGCGTGGCTCAGTGGTCAAGTGTGGGACTCGTAGCCTGGAGGCCCCGGATTCGAGCCCTACCCGATCCGCTAGGTTTTTCGTGGGTGTGTCCTTGGGCAAGACACTTCAGAGCCCTAGCCTAGTACTGGTTTAACCCAGGAAATACATGGATATGTGAGCTGTCGCCGTGATATGACTAAAATAATGTTGAAAGCGGCGTAAAACACCATTCAATCAATCAATCAATCAATCAATCAAGAGTTGTTTATAGAGAAATGTATAACCAGCTATTGTTTATGGATAACGCAATACAAAGTGATGTAAATGGAAACCACTTATCAATTATTATTTGCGCCATTTTTTCTTACTCATTCCTCCCATGTTAGAATGCTAACCCTTATCCTTCCAAATAAACGAGATGAAACTTTCAAGCCGATAGTAAACACGGAAAGTTTCCTATTTCAAAGGCAGTTTTGGAGGAAAGATATCTTCTTATCGGACAGTGTAGATCCAAGATCAGACTGCACGTTATGTGCAGTACCGATAGTGAAAACCTAAATTTTCCTATTTCAAAGGTAGTTTTGGAGGAGAGATATCTCCTTATCGGACAGTGTAGATCCAAGATCAGACTGCACGTTCTGTGCAGTCTGATCTTGATCTACGCTGTCCGCAAAAGGTCACAGAGTCATGCTTAGCAGCCTAAGGGTTAATTACAGTTTCTGTTTTGAAGAAGCTGCTTTTCTGAGATGTTTGTTTCGACTCAAAATTACTAGAATTTAGGCGTACACAAAATACCCGCATGTGTTCATGATTAACGCCTGTCATCATGATAAAGTGAAAGTTTTATCAATTCCATAACTGTGTCTGCCAATTCTAACACACAGTAGGTCGAAAGATTCCGACTAAGTCCTTCACGTTCTTTGAATCTAGTACTTGATAATGTGTGTGTGTGCGTTTTTCTTTTATTATTAAACAGTATGTTTTCAAAATATTGTGTGGAATAGAGAGAGAGAGAGAGAGAGAGAGGGAGAGGGGGGGGGGAACGAGGACTCATATTTCTCATTTCCAATGACTAATGTATTCCAATGCATCATTTCACGTTTAATTGTATTACAAACCTTATGTTTGCTCTTATGACAATTCAGGACAGCGTGTACTTCTATTTTTAAACAGTATTCGAACCCCCGTCTTAGATTTTGAAAAGTTTACTAGAATTACTAGAGTGTGTATGCTAAAACAAAAAATGCTCTGTGAAAAGAGGGTTTATGCACCAGCAAAGGGTATCGACCCATGTCAGCCTGTGCAGTCATGCACTTTTTGCTGTTGGTAAATTTTCTGCAGGTTGAAGGACTATTCTACTTCATTCTACCTCATGGTATGGGTGACTTTTAGGTAAAATGGGCCTTATCTAAAACCCCCGACACACCGAACTCGTTCTCACTAAACACATATACGTTCCGAAAATTGTTGTCAAACTGACTCAAACTGTGTTCGAACGGAGTGGACGAACTGACAAACTTTTACGATCTGTTTACGAACTTCATGGACGGGCTAGGACGAGAAGGGTGCTCTAGACCTTTTACCTGCTTATTTTTTTTGGTCGTCCATCCCGTCTTGTGATTAGACTAAATGACAATGTACTTAATTAAAACGTGATGGACGTACTACAAACGGACCTGCCGTACTTCGATCTTGTTAGGGACCGTGGTGCAGTGGGCATTCAACTGGCAGTACGCTTGCAAACCGGATGAAATTACACATTCTACCCCGACCACAACCTGTTTTATGATTTTTTAGGTCAGGGCAAGACGTTCCAAGAATTAGTTCGGTGTAACGAGGGTTTTAGGCATAATTAGGCCGAAATTACGCGTTCTTCCCCGACCGCAACCCGCTTTACGATTTTGTTAGAACGGGATAAGACGTTCTTAGAACAAGTTTAGTGTGACGGAGGCTCTATACGACAACTTGCTTGGTATAATGCATTACAGAAATGCATTAAACCAATTTTTTTCACAGAGCATAGCCCATATGATTTATGAACCCGTATGCTTACATTAGAGTTTGAGTAATACTCCTGTCGTGCACAGTGTTGTATTGCAAAGATTCGTTCAATATTTGAATAATTCTTGCATCAGTTCATCAGTTAGGCTCCGAAATATGGGGCGATATGAATCTGTGTATGATCCAGTTTCCTTTTCGTATTAATCATCTGGAATTCTAAATGATAATCGTTTGGCAGGCATTCTGCTATGTGATACTAGTACTTTTTTTCTATTTGCCACGAGTGAGAAATGCATCCATTTCGTTGGGCGTAGATCAAGATTAGACTGCACAGAACGTGCAGTCTTATCTTGGTTTAACACCGTCCGCTGCATGATTCTGAATTATGGCGTTAACCGTTAAAGCCCTTGAACCAACTAAAGTTATTTTTGTAGACAGTGTCGATCAAGATTCGGCTGCACAGAACGTGCAGTCTGATCTTAGATGCTCAATGTCTGCTACTATGTTACATATTCTAACCGAAACAACCTTGAAATAGCAATACTTCAGGCTGTTTTTTTTTCTAATGAAAAGGGGCCAAATCACTCGTTCAGCGTTTCAAGGGTTAACCCTCTCGACTTGTATCCGGGCCCGATAGCTCAGTCGGTAACCTACAGGGCTTGGAACCCAGGGAAAACAGTCAGTGGCTTTGGAAGAATATTTTGCAAAGTGCTGGTAATAGAAAATCAATGAAAGCAAGAACAGGTGCGCCGCGATATGACTGAAATCATGTTGAAAACCGCTTTAGACACTAGAAAACGAACAAACAAACTCTTCGGTTTTAAACTGTACATACATTCTTCAGACTTTAAAAAATGTTGAACTTGTTAATTAGGCGCCCAAAGAATTGCAGCCCGCCCTTGGCAAAAGGAAGTATTATAGCATCTTGTATAAAACCTTCACTAGTCAATCCTTGTTGAACCCTTTACCAAAAGACGAAATTTTAGCCTGGTCCATATTGAAAGCATTTGCAGTCGATAGGTTAAATGTGACTAATAATGCGGGATTTGTCCTTGATAGAGAAGAAAACATTGTGGGAAAAGGAGAAAATGCTGGTTACCAGCATTTTCTCCTTTTCCCACAATGTTTTCAACAGGCTTCTTTTCATGTTTTCAAAAGGCTTCTTTTCCCAGGGTCGTTAAAACCCGGGATTGTTTGGTAAGGGGTTAACCCTACAACAAACAATCCAGAATTTTAACGTCCCTGTGGAGGACGGCTTTTAAAAACATTGTGGGAAACGGAGAAAATGCTATTCCCAAAATGTTATCGACTCGATCAAAGACAAATTTCAACATTTGAATCATATTCAATTTGTCGTCTGCAGATTCTTTGAAGTCGGATGAGTATTAACCCTTAGGCTGCTAAGCGCGACTCAAAGACCTTTTGCAGACAGCGTAGATCAAAACCAGACAGCACAGAACTAACACTCTGATCTTTGATCTACACTGTCACATTAGAGCTATCTCCCCACTCTCCCCCCCTCCCCCCCCCCCCCAAAAAAAAAACTTTGAAATGGCAATATAATGACTTCTTACATAAATAACTTCTGATTGGCTAAACCAGTCAGAAGTAATGTTACTTTCAAATCCAGAAAATGTTGGAGAATAAGACTAAGAATAGTTGGTGAATACGGACCCAGGTCTTCCGTTGACAAAGGAAGTGATGTATATGCGGAAAGTAAATATCAAGATCAGACTGCACAGATCTTGGATCTACCCTGTCCGATACGGTGATATTTGTTCCCGGCAAAAACAACTATGAAATCGCAATGTATGGATTTTTAGTGTTGGCTGGAAATTTTCATTTTAATTACATAGCAGATTAAGGGTTGAACTCGTGGAGAAAAAAAAAAGCGAGGCCTTTCTGTTAAATATTGAATAAGATTTTTAATCATTTCCAATGTTGAACTGTCGAGAGTCGGATGGGCGATTAACAACCGTAATTGCTTCTTTGTTCGGCAAATCCTACATTTAAACAGGATCATTGTTATTTGTGCAAATGCACAAAAAACGGAAAGTTAGGAGACGTGCAATGGTTAACCCTTTACTAGACGACAAATTTTAGCCTTGTCCAAATTGAAAGCATTTGCAGACGACAATTTCATTATGGCTCAAATGGAGCAATTTTTCTTTGATAGGGTAGAAAACATTGTGGGAAAAGGAGAAAATGCTGGTTACCAGCATTTTCTCCTTTTCCCACAATGCTTTCAAAAGGCGGCATTGTGCGGTAAAGGGTTTATTCTGTAACACACAATCCTAAGTTTTAACGACCCTGAAAGAGGCTTATGAAAATATTGTGGGAAATGGAGAAAATTCATTTCTCCTTTTCCCACAACGTTTTATACCCCATCACAGACAGAAATCATTATTTGAGGTACATTTAACTCTTTACCAAACGACAAAATTTTAGACTGATCCAAATCGAAAGCATTTGCAGACGACAAAATAAATGTGACTCGAAAATTGAAATTTGTTATGGGAAGAGTAGAAAACATTGTGGGAAAAGGAGAAAATGCTGGTTACCAGCATTTTCTCCTTTTCCCACAATGTTTTTAAAAGGCTTCTTCCTCAGGGTCGTTGAAAATGGGGATTGTGTGGTAAAGTGTTAATTTGTTGTCTTCAAATACTTTCAATTTGGTTCAGCCAAAATATTTGACAAATGCTGGTAACCTGCATTTCTCCTTTCTATCACAACGTGTTTTATCCTTTCAGGGACGATTCGTTCGATACTTTCTTTCCGGCAATTTTTTGCCTCTCACGTCAGATTCATGTGGGAAAAGTAGTAAGTGACTTGGAGAGGAAGTTGTATCAGTACTGGTGTGGGAAAGCCAGGAAACACATGCCTAGGTGCATTGACCGCCTTGATATAACCCAAACTTGTTAAAACGGCGTTCAACTCCGATACAAACAACAACAACAACAACAACAACAATCAGGGACGATTCTCATCATTTTATCCACAGTTGGTTTGTCGTCTGCAAATGCATTGAATTTTGTAGAGGGTAGAGTTTTGTCGTTTTGTAAATAGTTTAAACAAAGGAAGTGATGTACAGTTTATAGAATATATTTTGAGCCAAGCTCTGGCAAAAAAGGGGGCTTAATGCATCTCCGCGACGTCTGACACTAAACACGCCCTCACATGATGAAGTCCATTTTGTCTAACAACCAACCAAGTCACGAAGTAGACTGGTCCTTTGACATACAGAAAATTGACTAATAGCGAAAAAGTTTCGGCCCCGGGTAAGCCTGCGCGGACTGCGCAGACTGACCTGAGTCGAAACTTTTTGCATGTGCATTAAGCCCGCTTTTCTCAGAGCATGGCTCGTTTATTGACTACTGCAACGAAAATGTTTAGATTTGAATGCTGTAGGACAGCATCCGTTTTTAGGATGATTTAAGTGCAAGGAAATCTATAAATAGTATTTCAAAAGTCAATAATTTGCTGGAGAGGTTTACTCAGAAGACTGATTGATTAAACATCATTTTGCATACAAACGCTTTTTAAGGCGTTGATTTTATTTGTGCCATGCTCTGTGGAAAGGGGGCTTAATGCATCTGCGAAAAGTATCGACCCAGGCCAGCTTGCGCGGTCCGCGCAGGCTGACCTGAGCCGAAACTTTTCGCTATGGGTGAATTTTTCCGTATGCCCAAGGACCTGTTTACCTCATGATTAAGTCGGTTGTTAAAAAAAGTTGCGATCATGGTTCCATAAGTATGTGATGGCTTGCTTTGGTACCGTGGATCACGGATATGCATTAAGCCCCTTTTTGCCAGAGCATTGTTCATTTTATTTTGAATGATTTTCAGCCTCTCTCTCTTAAGGCTCTGAAGGGATGTACAATAACGTAGCTTTTTCGGAAGGTAAAGATCCAAGATTAGACTGCAGGAAACGTGAAGTCAGATCTTAGAGTGGTTAGCGTATCTGACTCGGACCTGGTGGTTGCGAGTTCGATACCCGGTTGAGGCTAAGGTTCTTTCGGCGATATTTCGCCTCTCACCTCTGATGCATGTGAGAAAAGTAGTCCGTGGCTTTTGAAAGAAAGTTGTGTCAGTACTAGTGTGAGTAAGCCAGGAAACACATTGGTGCGTCACTGACCGCCATGATATGACCTGAGCTGTTAAAGTGGCGTTAAACTTCAATAAAAACCAAACCAAACACTCTATACAAACTCTGAAATATTTTTTTTCTCACGAGGTCTGAACGGAAGCTTTAACATAATTCTCACTGTGATTAACTAGAGAAATCATGTCTTAAAGATACACTATCATTAAGAACAATATTTGTTAACGATAAAATCTGTGAATAGGTAAATATACAGTTTCTAAATTAGCTTTAATCCCACTGAATAACTAGGAGATCCAAACACTGGTTGGAATCCATCCGTTCGTTTTTTCTTTAAAAAGAAAAATTCCCAGTACGCATCCAGAGTGCACACAAGGATTGCATTGCACAGACGTGCAGGCTGATCCTTGTCCACTCCATTTGCAAAAAACCTGCCAAGCCCCGTAGCTCAATCGGAAGCGTATAGGACCTCAGAATAGGAGGTCGCTGGTTCGATCCCCGGCTTGGCCAATTTCTTTCCGAGGATTGATGATAGTCATTGCGACAGGATTCATTCCTCTCTCACCGCTGACCATTGTTTCGACGATGGTTATGTTAGAAAGCAGCCAGTGGTTTGGAAAGAATATTGTGTGGAGTACTGGTAAAAGAAACTCCAGGAAAGCATGGGAACCACTGGCTGCCGCGATATGACTGAAATAATGTTGAAAACGGCGTCAAACACCATACAATCAATCAATCAATTGCAAAAAACCTTTGGGGGACGAGATATCTAGACTTTGATAGAACGAGTAAATCTTTACAAATGAGCCATGCTCTGGAAAAAAGGGGTTTAATGCATCTCCGAGATTCAATATACCAAGCAGTCATCACTTGATTATGGACTCCCCACAAAATCCATCGTTTAACTCTTTACCAAACGACAAACTTTTTCACCAGTCCTAATTGAACGCTGTAGCAGACGACAAAATAAGCGTTACTCAAAAATTGAAATTTGTTTTGGGAAGAATAGAAAACATTGTGGGAAAAGGAGAAAATGCTGGTTACCAGCATTTTCTCCTTTTCCCATAATGTTTTCAAAATGCTTTTTCCTCGGGGTTGTTAAAAGTCGGGATTGTGTGGTAAAGAGTTAACAACCGACAGAATCATGACGTAGACTGGACCTTTGACATGCAGAAAATTTAAAGATTAAAAAAAGTTTCGGCCCATGTCAGCCTGCGCAGACTTCACAGGCTGACGTCGGTCGATACTTTTTGTAGATGCACTAAGTCCCCTTTTCAAGGAGAATGGCTCATTTAAATTGAGAATCGAAAGCTCTTGCCTTGCCAAATGAATTAACTCTTTACCAAACGACATTTTAGACTTGTCAAAATTGAAAGCATTTGCAGACGACAAATTAAATTTGGCTCAGAAGTTAGGATTTGTCTTTAAAATGATAGAAAACCTTTTGGAAAAGGAGAAAATGCTGGTTACCAGGATTTTTTTTCCTTTTCCTGATATGTTTTCAAACGCATTCTACAGGGTAATTAAATCTCGGGATTGTGTGGGAAAGGGTTACACGAAAATTTTCACAACAAATGTAAAAGCCCAAATATTGCATTATCAAAGTTCAAATATCACCCTATCGGAAGGTGTAGATCAAAGATCAGACTGCACGCTCTGTGGAGTCTGATCTTATCTGACACTTTCCGCCTTTCAGTATTAATTCGAACTTTTCAGTATAAGGAATTATGGGTGATATTAACCCCTTACCAGACAATCCCGACTTTTAACGACCCTGAGAACAGAAGGCTTTTGAAAACATTTTGGGAAAAGGAGAAAATGCTGGTAACCAGCATTTTCTCCTTTTCCCAAAATGTTTTCTTCCCTTTCAGTTACAAATCTCATCGTTTGAACCGTGTTAAGTTTCCTCTTATACAAATGCTTTCGTTACAGATGAGTAAAAAATTTCGTTGTGTGGTAAACGGTTAAGATATTTTAGAACACACATATCCTTGATTTCAATGCTTTGAGTTTGCTTCAGACCCGTAACATCCCCAGTATAGAGATTAATAAAGTGTGCTTAACCCATTACCAGACGACACGATTATAGACTCGTCTAAATTGAAAACGTCCGCAAACGATAAATCAAATAAGGCTCAAATGGGGGATTCACCCTTTGAAAGGGCAGAAAAATTGTGAGAAAATGAGAAAATGTTTTACCCGTATGGTAAAGAATTAATACATTAACAACTGCAGGCACCATTTTGAAAATATTTTGGCATGTGGACAAAAATTGTTCATTGCCAGATCTTACCCAATTAGACAAAATGTTTGCATATACTGTCATGTTCTGAATAATATTTTCGTTGATTGCCCGTTTTCCCTAGGCAGTCTTTTCGTTCATCCACTGCAATGTGTGTTTTTTTAACTCTTTACCAAACGACAAAATTTTAGACTGGTCCGAATTGAAAGCTTTTGCAAACGACAAATCGCATGTGGCTCAAAAACTAAAATTGGATTTGGGAAAGGTAGAAATCATTGTGTGAAATGGAGAAAATGCTGGTTACCTGCATTTTTCCTTGTCCCACAATGTTTTCAAAAGGCTTTATCTTCAGGGTCGTTAAAAGTCGGGACTGTCTGGCAAAGAGTTAAGGAGGTATCGAGCAGGCATTTAAAACTTTCCCAAACGACAAATTTTGGACCGATCCAAATTGAAAGAGTTTGTAGACGACAATTTTAAATGTGATGAAACTGGCAGAAAGTTCTTAAATAGGGTAGAAAACACCGTGGGAAAAGGAGAAATTGCTCGTTACGAGCAATTTCTCCTTTTCCCACAGTGTTTTCAAAAGACTTGTACTGCAGACACGTGAAAACCAGGGCTTGTTTGGGAAAGAGTTAAAAAGCTATAATAAAATACTTTTTTTTTTTAACCCTTTGGCTGCTAAGCATGACTCAAGGATCTTTTGCGGGCAGTGTAGACCAAGATCAGACCTCACAGAACGTACAATCTGATCTTAGATCTACACTGTAAGATAAGGAGATATCCTCTTCCCCCAATAATAATAATAATAAAAATAATAATAACTTTGAAATAGCAACATTTGGCTTTTAACTATCGGCTTGAAAGTTTCACTTATTTAGCCGGTTAAGGATTAGGGAGGTATCGAGTAGGCATTTCAGAAACAATACTAAGATACTTAAGAATTACATTTATGGTAATGCTAACATAAATTTAACCCTTTCATCACCATAGGCGAAAACAGGGGCTTTTGCGAACGGCATAGATTAAGATCAGACAGCACAGAACGTGTGCGGTCTGATCTCTTGTTTATACTTTCTGCTTGTGTATTTAAGCCTTTAAGATAAAATCTTTCTGGGTTTCATTGAATTGTTTTGAAAGAGTTTGAGTTTGTATATCTTGCACTGAAAGGATTAATCAGACAACAAAACTCTAGACTGATCCAGTTTGATAGCAATTGCAGACGACAAATTTTATGTGGCTTAAAATGTTGAGATTTTTCGTTGAAAGGTTAGAAAATATCGTGGGAAAAGGAGAAAATGGTGGTGTGCAGCGTTTTATCCTTTTCTCAGAATGTTTTTTTAAGCATTTTTCCTCAGGATGGTTAAAACTCGGGACAGTGTGGTAATGGCTTATATCGAAAATAGTATTCATTGTGTTAGTTTAATAACAGTTGTTATTCATCTTAATGCTGTTTGTATTAATTCTTAACAGTTAAAAAACGTTTGGATTTTCTTTTTAAAAACGTGATTTCAAAAGGCTTTGATTAGGATCGTTTGATGTAGTTTTCACATCGATTTACCATGTTTGTCTTTCTTTATTGATTTGACATATGTCACTTAAACTGCTTTTTCAACAATAGTTTTTAAAAACTAACTTTTATCTAGCCATGGGTAAAAATAGATGAGTTTTGCAAGAGAGTGAAAAGTTGATCAAGATCAGCCTGCTTATACAAATAGTCTGATCTTGAACTCTTCTCTTGCAAAGGTTCCAACCATGTGATTCCTATTAGATATCGATAAACTCAACGAATTATTCGTACTTACGGTCATTCATGGTTCAGTGGTAAAAGGTAAAATTTAAGTTTGATCCCCACTTGCAGTGCTCTTATTTATTTGAGCTATGCCCTGGCAAAAGCGGGCTTAATGCATCTCCTTGATGCTTCATACCAAGCAAGCCATCACATAATTATGGATCCATAAAATCCGTTATGTCTATATATAAGCGACTGTGTCGTAAGGTAGACTGGTCCTTTGACATACAGAAAAATTGACCATAGCGAAAAGTTTCGGCCCAAGTCAGCCTGCGCGGACCGCGCAGGCTGACCTGGGTCGATACTTTTCGCAGATGCATTAGATCACCTTTTCACAGAGCATGGCTCATAGATTTATTCATTATCTATTATCATTATCATTATCTAGGGGATGTCCTTAGAAAAGACACTACAGAGCCCAAGTACAGTACAGTGCTGATGCTGGTGAAACTCGGTAAAATATATGAATAAGTAAGCTGCCTCAGTGATATAACTTAAATAACAAAACAGGCTAAATATATATTTAATTTTTATTTCAGACAGAAGAATTCTCCCAGACCACGCGGATGTCCTAAGTGGGACGGACTCTTTGGGGACACCTCAGACATAATTCATTTAGACTATCGTTGTTGTATGACAAAGCTTCCAGAACCAACCTCCTTGCTAATGGTCGCCAAGGGACTAGGTTTACGTGAGTAGTTTTGCATGTTAAGAGTTGGCGTTTCACAGGAGACCAAAATGTGATGGAATTACAGTCTCCAGTTTTAGATCAAGCTGAGAAAGAGATGATTTTTCTGCATTTGGATTTTATGTGAATGTGTGAGATAACATTTTAGAGAGTTCACAAAAAAAAAAAAGATACGGGGTTTGAACCTGCTTAAAAAACATCGGTGTTTTTAGTTGTTTTAGAAAACTACCTCTTCGATATTTAGCGTCCCTCAGAAATGTAGTGTGGTCAAACAGACAGGGAAATCCTCGGATTCTCATAATCTTACGGATTACATAGGAAAGTAGTTCAAGAAAGAGTGTGTTGGAGAATAATGTCTGAATATGTTGAAATCTGAATAGATATTATTACATTCTGTAAATGGATTAGCATCACAAGTGTGCAACTATGCGGGGAATACCTTTATTTCTGTGGATAAAGAGATCGTCTATCGTTCCGCTGTTACTCACCGTCTTTCTGGAACTGGGTAAGTTTATGTTTTTACTTCTAGTTAAGGACAAAAAAAAACTGTATCAGTGGCCACATCTGTTAACCCTTATCCTGCTAAATAAGTAAAATGAAACTTTCAAGCAGACACTAAGACCCCAAATCCTGCTCTTTCAAAGGTATTTTTGGCAAATATATCTCCTTATCGAACTGTGTAGATCCGAGATCAGACTGCACATTTTGTACAGTCTGATCTTGTCCGCAAAGGGCCTTTGATTCGCGTTTAGCAGCCTAAGGGTTAAAAGACAAATAGGTGCAAAAAGTAAACAATCCTTCGGGTTGGATAAAAAAAAAAAATGCTGGCAAGTTTTATTTATACCATTTAAAAGTACGTGTATGTATATATTTGAGTCGTGCTTTGGCAAAATGGGGCTTAATACATATCCGTGATGCATTACACCATGCAAGTCATCACATAATTGTGGATCCATAAAATCCATTTTGTTTCATAATCGACTGGAACTCGGGGTAGACTGGTACCCTTTGACATGCAAAAAATTTACCTAAAGCAAAAAGTTTCGACCCATGTCAGCCTGCGCGGACTGCGCAGGCTGACATGGATCGATACTTTTTGCAGATGCTTTAAGCCCCCTTTTCACAGAGCGTGGTTCATTTATGAGTCTGACAATGTGTTATAGCACGGTCTTTTAAAGTTCCAGTCACTTGCAGATAAATGAATTTTAAAACTAGAATTAAAATTGGCACATTTAATTCTAGTTTAAACAATCTAACGTATACAGCTTCTATTTAAATTTTAATACATCTATCCCCTGACTATTTTTGGAAAAATCATGATTCTGTTTTAAGCCCTCTACCACATAATCTGGTATTTTTACGACCATGAGGAAAAAAGATTTTGAAAATATTGTGGAAAAAGGAGAAAATGCTGGTAACCAGCATTTTCTCCTTTTCCCACAATATTTCCTACCCTTTCACAGAAAAATCTAGTAATTCTAGTCACGTTTCATCTGTCGTCTGCAAATCTTTACAATTTGGACAAATCTAAAATTTTCTTGTCTGGTAAAGGAGCTAAATATTGCGGACAGACTCATTTATTGTTTTTTTTTTAATGACTCAACTGTTACAACTAGACTTTTGTTGACTCAGTTCGATTTGCGGTAACTATTAATAACCCCTAACCTGCTAAATAAAACTAATGAACCTTTCAAGCTGATAGTAAAAACCAAAATTTTCCTATTTCAAAGGTATATTTGAAGGAGAGATATCTCCGTATCAGACAGTGTAGATCCAAGATCAGAATGCACGTTCTGTGCAGTCTGATCTTGATCTACGCTGTCCGCAAAAGGTCTGTGAGTCCCGCTTAGCAGCCTAAGGGTTCAATTCTCCCTTAACGAAACAATTTCGTGTTTTACGACCCATAGCGGTGAAAGCTTTTGTAAACATTGTAGGAAAAGGGTTTAAAGTTATGCTTTCCAGGAATCGTAAAACACAGGGATTGCTTGGTAAAGAGGATTAGTTAGAAAAAAAAAATGTCGAAAGCAATGTAAGTGAGAAAACATAAGAATTGGCCATGCTTTGTGAAAAGGGGGTTTGAATAATCAGCAAAATGTATCGATTCAGATGAGCCTGAGCAGTCCGCGCAGGCTGACCTGTGGCGAAATATTTTACTTTTGGTAAATTTTCTGCATATTCAAGGACTATTCTAAGTCATAGTTCGGTTAGTTAGACAAAATGGATTTTATGGATCCGTGATGATGTGATGACTTGCTAGGTATTGTAAGGTGGGGGCAAAACGCCTACCTTAAGGAGTTTTGCTTATATCAAGTTCACAAGTTGAATGACATTGATGGATATATAATTTTCATGTAGAGCTGGTATTGCTCTTTCATAATACAAATGTAAAATGACGAAATATTACAAGACATAAGAATAACAATGACATTTATGTTTCCTTACCAATTGGGCGTTTTGCCCCGCTTTATCCTATATAATTTATCACGGAGATACATTAAACCCTCTTTTGCCAGAGCATGGCTCAGATAAAGACAGAGGGCTTTGCTATGAACACATGAGTGAGTTTCTTTTTCTTTCTGTTAGTATAATATTACGACAAAGGAATTAACAATCTGTTGATGAATGTCTTTTTTAACCCCTAGGCTGCTATGCATGACTCACTGACCTTTTGCGAAAAGTGTAGATCCAAGATCAGACTGCACAGAACGTGCAGTCTGATCTTGGATCTACACTGTCCGATAAGGATATATCTTTCCCCCAAAATGCCTTTGAAATAGCAAAGTTCGGGTTTTTTTTACTATCGACTTGAACATTTCATTTCAGTTATTTAGCAGGATAAGGGTTAACATATTGTTTTTGTCTTTTAACACTTAAGCTGCTGAATAAATGAAGCACAAATTTCTACTCAATACTAAAAGCCTAAACATTGCGGTTTCATTCAAAGTTGATTTCACCGGAAAGAAAATACCGTATCGGACAGTGTAGATCAAAGATCAGACTGCACGTTCTGTGCAGTCTGATCTTGATCTACACTGTCCGCAAAAGGTCAGTGGGTCGCGATTAGCAGCTTGAGAGTTAAACCAACAGACGGATAGTCGCCAATGGCTGTTCGCCGTAGTTGTTAGGTCGTTCAACTCAAAGAGTGACTTTTACAACTACATTATAAATACTTTTGATTTTGTGGACAGTGTGGATCAAGATCAGATCAGACTGCACAGAACGTGCAGTCTGATCTTGATCTACATTGTCCTCAATGTATATGAATTGTATCCCTCTCACGGAAAAAAAAAAGCCATAAACTTGCAATATTTTGATTTTTCTCCTGCGATTGATAACGTTCATTTTTTTTGGCTCCCTTATGGACAATTCAGCACAATAAAGGTGAAACTGATTTTCCTTTCATTTTTTTTCCTTTTACTCTTTACCAGACGACAAAAATGTAGGCTTGTCCAAAAATAAAAGCATTTGCAGACGACAACTTAAAAGTGACTCTAATAATGGAATTTGTCTTTGATAAAGTAGAAAGCTCTATTGGCAAAGGAGAAAATGCTGGTATCCAGCATTTTCTCCTTTTCTAATAATGTTTTCAAAAGGCTTCTTTCTCGCGGTCGTTGAAACCCAGGATTGTGTGGTAACGGGTTAAATCTTTACCACACAATCCCGGCTTTTAACAACCCTGAGGAAGAAGGCTTTTGAAAACATTGTGGGAAAAGGAGAAAATGCTGGTAATCAGCATTTTCTCCTTTTCCCACAATGTTTCCTACCCTCTACCCTTCCTACAACAAATTTCAATTTTTCAGTCACCATTTTTTTGTCGATTGCAAATGCTTTAATTTGGACCAGTCTAAAATTTTGTCGTTTGGTAAAGAGTTAAATGCACAATTTTTATTGGGCTAGGTAAAATATTTTAAGATGGAGGGACAAGAATCAATAACAAGCCCAACGGGTGAATCACCAATGATGAACGTAATGTGTTAAAGAAATATTTAATTATTACGACGACGTCAGTTCTGATGTCTTTAAATAAGAGAGATTAATCAGCTTCATTTCATTTAATCCTTTAATTCCGGATAATTCTGAGTTTTATCGACCCTGTGACAGAAAACTTTTGAAAACAGTGAGAAAAGGAGAAAATGCTGAAAACCAGCATTTTTCTTTTCTCACGGTGTTTTTGACCCTTTCACTGGCACACCTCATTCTTAGTGTTACATTTTCTGGGTGCTTTGCAAATGTTTTCAGTTGGCAAATTGTCGTTTGGTAGGATTCGAAGTGATCTGCTCATCTCCTTCTCTTGGTATATATCGCACATGATCGTTAGTACTGACCAACCAGCGATGATGTATGATATCGGTTATGAACCGTAAACGATCGTTACGGCCAAAGTCCTTCGGTATGTTCCGTGCGTAATCGTACCGTCAATTATGCTAGAAGTTAGGCGGGAAAAGTCAAACTGCTCGGATATTGCCCAATTTGTTTTGTCCCAGACACCTCAATATTTCCTATGATTAAAATGTGTAAAGATTTTAGCATGGAAGACCGGGTTCGATTGCCACTGATGATCCTGATCACACCGGTAAATTCTCCCAATGTAAAATATCACAGATGCTTATCCTTGTAATAGCGCAGTGCAGGAAACACCGGAATATGTGAACTGTTTCCTTGAATATAACTGAAATACTGTTCGGACAGGGTAACAAAAATATATCATTGGATACAAAATGTAGATTTTGTAAAATACATTAGACCAATCAAACAAACAAATTGACTGAAATGTCCATTTAGTTATTTAGCACTCTGAGGTCCACGTAATTGTAATCACAGGACAGTACAGATAGGCCATGATTTCAGTTTTCTGGTCCTGCTTTGACCTTTTTCCAGATAATTAATGGGAAAGGAGTACATCGGTAGAATGAGTTTCCCGCCCCTGGCGTAATCTTTTAGCCGTTTCGTAAGATAATTATAGTTGAATCCTTGAGCCGCAAATAAATGGAATGGATTAAATAGTCTGTAGATGAAACTTACAAATTCAGATCTTAACACAATTTGGTTTAATATTATAAACAAAGAATTATCGGACAATGTTGATCAAAGATCAGGCTGCACCTTCTGTGCAGCCTGATCTTTGATCTACACTGTCCGAAAAAATAACGAATCTTGCCAATGGAATCGAAAGGGTCTATACAGTACAGCAGTACCCTCTAGCCCTGAATCAACCATACCGAAAAAAATAGTAGGCACGGAAAAACCAGCAAAATAGTACAAATCTGTAATTGGTCTAAGAAAGAACAGCTGATTTCTACTAGCGCAGTCGGTAGCGAACAGGACTTGAGAACAAGGATTGCTGGTTCTAATCCCCCGCTTGGCTTCTTTCCGAGGATTGATGATAGTAAATGCGAGAGGATTCATTCCTCTCTCACCGCTGATCAATGTTTCGACGATGGTTATGTGGAAAAGCAGCCATAACATGTTTAGTAGTTTAACCTTTTACCACACAACTCCGACTTTTAAAGACCATTTGAGGAAGCCTTTTGAAAGCATTGTAGGAAAAGTAGAAAATGTTGGCAACCAGCAACAATGTTTTCTCCCCTTTGAAAACAACTTTCAAGTTTTCATTCACATTTACTTTGTCGTATGCAAATCCTTTAAAATTGGACCAGTCTAAAATTTTTTCGTGTGTGGTTAAGGGTTAAAAAGCGATAGATTCTACATATTGTAATTCCAGGAAGATGTTTTCGCAAAAACAATCTCTTTCTTTGAAGTGTAAATTTAATCTACTCTGTCTTTGAAACCTCCTTTAACTCGGTACAATATTTTTAGATTCCTTCAAATTGAAAGCAGTTGCAGACGACAAGTAAGATACTGCTCAAATGATGGTAGTTTTCGTAAATAGGATAGGAAAAAAAAAAAAAAAAACATTGTGAGAAAAGGAGAAAATGCTGGTCACCAGCATTTTCTCCCTTTCCCACAATGTTTTTAAAAGTCTTCACACGGGGTTGCGTAGTAGAGTTCACCCCTAGGCTGCTTAGGGCGACTCTCTGACTTTTTGCGGACAGTGTAGATCAAGATCAGACTGCATAGAACGTGCAGTCTGATCTTTGATATACACCGTCCGATCAAGAGATATCTTTCCCCCCCAAAATACTTTTTAAAATGGCAAAAATTGGGTTTATACTGTGGGCTTGAAAATTTCATTTTACTTATTTAGCGGGATAAGGATTAATCTACGCTGTTTCTGAAACGTCTTTTAATGTGAAAATTAGCTCGTAGAGCATTAAAGATTTTACATGTTTATAAGATTTCGCACATGTTAAGCAACTGCCAACGGGTATAAATATTGAATTAGTAAATTGCAGCGCTCTTTTAAACTACTTTATTGCGTTCCACTTCCTTGATGATGCCAAAATGTTCAAAGGAAGCCTGCCAATCCCCCCCTTTTTTTTTCAAAAGACCATCACATCGCAGATAATCTTTATTTTGGTGTTTTGGGTATCATTGAATCGGTATAATGCATGGTCTCATGCCTTGACCTTGCCTGCTGACCTCTATCGTAAGTACATGTAATGACGATTATATACGAAAATTACCGAAAGCACTTGACAAAGAATGTCGAATGTTAACGATAACGTTATATCCCGGACATTTAAGGGACTTGATAACTCAATTGAGCTTGTCTTATCTTCTGAAATTAAGTCTGAAAGGGGTGTGTTAATGGCACTGGTAACCTAAAAGTGTCCGTGGACAAGACATCATGGAGTCCCAGCCTTATACGAGTTAGACCTATGAGTAAGCGAGTTGTCATATTATGGGGGAAACCTGTTGAAAGTGACCCATAAAACCAGTCAAACCACCCAGTTTTAAAATCAAATACATGTGGTTAGCATTGTTATGGGTTTTACAAAGTATGGCAAATATTATCTTGTGAATTGTAGTTAATAGATGACATAACAAATTTTCCATTTGACATACAAGTGCAACATAAATCTCCAAACCATTCCTCCCCGATATGCCGTGCAACACATGAAAAGGGGCCTTCGGACCTGTGCAATCTGTGACTAATCCGAGACGGCACTCCCCGTTTTTGTGCGATTTTCTGTTTCACGAAAGTCTACTGTATGAAAAAATCTTATGTAGTCGTAAAGTACCGTCTCGGATTAGCCTGCGCGGACTGCGCAGGCTAATCCGAGACGACACTTTACGCAAATGTCTGAAGGTCTCATTTCGCATGTTTCGGGCCATATATATACTTAGACTTATTTTACATCAGTACAGTAATCTAGAGGTATCCTGCCTACATCGGAAACGAAATCAATCACTGTTCTGTCAAAGTAGGGCGAAATCCCAAATTGTTTAATCAATCATAAAAGTAATGGAATTTTAATGGGATAGTCGCCTATCATTTTCTTACAAATCTTAGATTCGGTTCGTAACGGATTCAATTTTCTGATTCATTCAGGATAAGTTAATGAAACGAACGTTGCATATTCAAAAACGAATTTAATCACGTAGTATATTTAGGCATCGTATAAGAGGTCAGGGTCTGTATTCACCGACCATTAACCCTTAGAGCGCCGAATAAACCTTGCAGACACTTTCATCCCAGAAATATGACCCATATAATTGCAATTTCATGTTTGCTTTTGTCTATAGTGATTCAGCAAAGCGGACAGTGTAGATCAAAGATCAGGCTGCACGTTTTGTGCAGCCTGATCTTGATCTACACTGGAGGCGCAAAGGCAACTATAGTCGTGAAAGGCGCTTTAAGGGTTAAGAATATTCTTAGTCCTATGCTGAAGAATTTTCTAAATTTGAAAATAACATAATCTCTGATTGGCTAAACCATTTGGTTTAGCCAATCAGAGAATGTGTTACTTTCAAATCTAGAAAACTTTTGAGAATTAGACAAAGAATGTTCTTGAGAATAGTTGGTGAATACGGAGCCAGTTTCCGGATTGGAAGAGTGGGGTCAAACTTTTGTACCACCCATATTGCATCGCGAATACTGGCTAGGCTTTTTCGGAAGCTATCTTAGAGAGTGATTTAAATCAAATGTACACTTTGTTTTACGATCGATGTAAAATACATGAGCCGTACTGTGGAAAAAGGGGGTTTAATGCATCTCCATGATGGATCGTACCGAGCAAGTCATCATATAATTAGGGATTCACAAGATCAGTTTTGGCCTAGAACCAACTGTAGCATATGGTAGATTGGTCTTTTGACATGAAGAAAATTAACCAAAAGCAAAAAGTTTTGACCTAAGTCAGCGCAGGCTGATCAGGGTCAATGAAGAAGCATTGAATTCCCTTTTTTCACAAAGCATGGCTTAAATAGAAAAAATTTAATCCTTTACCACGTACCATGATTTGGGAGGTGTCCTCATTGAAATTATGTGCAGGCAATTAATGAAACGTACATCAAATGATAGAATTTCTTTTTTAAAAGAGAAGAAAACATTTTGGGAAAAGGAGAAAATGCTGGTTACCAGCATTTTCTTCTTTTTTCCCAATATGTTTTCAAAGTTCTTAGTCAATCAAGGGATTTTTAGGTTAAGGGTTAAACTAAAATAGTTTAGATACTAGGTCAAAAGCTTTTGACACGTATATCGATGATACACGACTTCATTTTCCTTTTATTTTTATCTTGCAAATGCCAACGCTGCTTTCAAAAGTGGTTTCCTTCAACAAGGCAAGGTCGTATGGATAAAGACCACTACGTATGAGAAGAGCAGTTGAAAAATAAATATAAAGTAAGAAATTGCAACATCGATTTCCGGGCGTAGCTTACCTTCTGTCCTTGTGGATCTATATCTGTACTCAAGGGACGAACATTCACCCCCACCCGCAAATTAAAAATAAAAAGGACGTGCATACATCATTCCCCTCATTTCCGCAAAATGAAAACGACATGTTCTATGAAAAGGGGGCTTAATGCGTCTCCGTGATGCATGATACCAAGCAAGTCATCACAGTATTATACATCCCTAACATCCGTTTTGTATAACAGCCTACTGAATCAAGAGGTACACTGGTCCTTTGGTCCTTTGACATGCAAAAATATTGCCAAAAGCAAAAAAGTTTTGACCGCGGACTGCACAGGCTGACCTGGATCGAATCTTTTTGCAAATGCATTTAGCCCCCTTTTCACAGGGCATGGCTCAAATAGATAGGGTCCATACTGATGCATTCTGGGCGATCAGACATGCTTTATAAAATATCTCAGCTCGACTTCTGAGGATTTTCTATGGCAGAGAAGTGAATTAAATAGCTATTAATTCTGGCTTTTTTTTTTAAAAAATCAGAACCATGCTGACATGATAAAGGCCACTACTAGCGCTGGTAATGTTAGATTTTACAAAATTAAAATCAATACTTTCGATTTTTTTTATTCGCACTGACGAATGATGGGAAATCCGTTATGACAGATGTTAGCGTCGCGTGCAATGGCCAACACAAAGGGTTTTGCGCAACACGACATGCGCGAAACACTTTTTAACCCTTTACCAAACAAAAATAGATGAATTTTAGACGTGGCAGACCTGAAAGCATTTACAGACGACAAATTCAGTGTGACTCGTGAACACTGATTTTCATATGGTAGGAAAAAAAAACATGGTTAGAAAAGGAGAAAATGCTGGTTATCAGCATTTTCTCCTTTCCCCGCCATGCTTTCAGAAGCCTTACTCCCAAGAGTCGCTGAAACACTGCATGTTCGTTTAAAAAGATAGTTTCTACACAATCTTTTTTCAGTCTTGTCAAAAATACAGGACAAAAATACCACTAGAAACAAACAGTTGAAGGAAAAAGGTAACATTATATGTCAATGATTTAAAAAAAAACACTGTTGGAAGATGAGCAATGACCTGAAAAGCACTGTCTCGGTTTTATAATGCGTTTTCTAAAGTTGTAGGGTAATTGATTCAGGGACTCGTTGTCATCAGTCGAATCATCAAGTTACTATTAACTTTTAATTTCATACAGGTACATTTCACTGTAAGCAGGTTAACCCTTTTCCAAACAAGCCCTGGTTTTCACGTGTCTGAAGTACAAGTCTTTTGAAAACACTGTGGGAAAAGGAGAAATTGCTCGTAACGAGCAATTTCTCCTTTTCCCACAGTGTTTTCTACCCTTTTTGAGAATTTTCTGCCATTTTCATCAAATTGAAAATTGTCGTCTGCAAACTCTTTCAATTTGGACCAGTCCAAAATTTGTCGTTTGGGAAAGAGTTAAGGAACTTTCAATAAAATGTTCTGCACATGACGAACGCAAAAATTACTCTAAATGAGCATCTTTACCTTTGTAAAAATGAGCTACTCCCGGGCAAAATGGGGTATAACGGATCTTTTTAACTTCATACAGGTACATATCACAGGTTAAGGAACTTTTAATAAAATGTTTTGCACATGACGAACGCAAAAATTACTGTAAATGAGCATCTTTACCTTTGTAAAAATAAGCCACTCTGGGGCAAAATGGGGTATAACGGATCTCTGTGACGGCATTATACTCAGCAAGCCATCACATAATGATGGATCCATAAAATCCATTTAGTCCGACAACCGACAGACTCACGATTGATTTATTGATTGATTGTATGGTGTTTAACGCCGTTTTCAACATTATTTCAGTTATATCATGGCGGCCAGTGCTCCTATCCATGCTTTCCTGGATTTTCATTTACCAGTACTCCGCACAATATTCTTTCCAAGCCACTGGCTGCTTTCCCACATAACCATCGCCGAAACAATGGTCAGCAGTGAGAGAGGAATGAATCCTGTCGCGATGACTATCATCAATCCTCGGAAAGAAATTGGCCAAGCCGGGGATCGAACCTACGACCTCCTGTTCTCAAGTCCTGTACGCTACCGACTGAGCTACGGGGGCTTGGCGACAGAATCACGAGGTAGAATGGTCCTTTTACATGTAGAAAATTGACCAAAGGCTAATCAATTTCGGTTCAGGCAAGTCCTGCATGCACTGCCCAGGCTAACCTGGGTCGATACTTTTTTTTGCAGATGCATTACACCCCCTTTTCACGGAGCATGGTTCAAATATTTTTAAGCACCCCTAAAGGCTCTAGTTTTAGTAGATTATCATCAAACATATTTTAGTCTGACGCAATGAAGAGAAACTTAACCTCGAGAAAAAAGGTCTGATTAGAGAATCGCATGCTGGAATTGTTTTATGTTTCACCCCTTTTCCTGCTAAATAAGTGAAATGAAACTTTTAAGCCGATGGTAAAAAGCTAAGTGTTGCTAGTTATTTTGAGGAGAAAACTATCTCGTGATCGGACAGTGTAGATCCAAGATCAGACTGCAGGTTTTGTGCAGTCTGATCTTGGATCTGCACTGTCCGCAAAAGGTCCTTGAGTCGTGCTTAGCAAATATTGCTATTTCAAAGTTATTTTGAGAAGAAAACTATCTCGTGATCGGACAGTGTGGATCCAAGATCAGACTGCAGGTTTTGTGCAGTCTGATCTTGGATCTGCACTGTCCGCAAAAGGTCCTTGACTGGCGCATAGCAGCCTAAGGGTTAAAAATGTTAATTTTTACCCTGCTGAATAAGTATCCTTATTACACCACACAGACGACATCTTTGGTCTTGTAGCAGACTACTTTTGAAGACATTATGACAAAAGGAGAAAATATCTGAAATTCTTCGACGTGATGAAAGTACTCAAAGACTTATAAACCGTCGACAAGACTACTTTTGGAAACATTATGACAAAAGGAGAAAATATCCGAAATTCTTCGACGTAATCCAAATACTCAAAGACTTATGAACCGTCGACAAGACTACTTTTGAAAACAATATGACAAAAGGAGAAAATATCCGAAATTCTTCGACGTAATCCAAATACTCAAAGACTTATGAACCGTCGAAAAGACTACTTTTGAAAACAATATGACAAAAGGAGAAAATATCCGAAATTCTTCGACGTAATCCAAATACTCAAAGACTTATGAACCGTCGACAAGACTACTTTTGAAAAAAATATGACAAAAGGAGAAAATATCCGAAATTCTTCGACGTAATCCAAATACTCAAAGACTTACGAACCGTCGACAAGACTACTTTTGAAAACATTATGACAAAAGGAGAAAATATCCGAAATTCTTCGACGTAATCCAAATACTCAAAGACTTATGAACCGTCGACAAGACTACTTTTGAAAAAAATATGACAAAAGGAGAAAATATCCGAAATTCTTAGACGTAATCGAAATACTCAAAGACTTATGAACCGTCGACAAGACTACTTTTGAAAAAAATATGACAAAAGGAGAAAATATCCGAAATTCTTAGACGTAATCGAAATACTCAAAGACTTATGAACCGTCGACAAGACTACTTTTGAAAACATTATGACAAAAGGAGAAAATATCTGAAATTCTTCGACGTGATGAAAGTACTCAAAGACTTATGAACCGTCGACAAGACGACAAAATTCTATGCTTGTCCTAACTAAACAGAAGTACAGACAGCATTTTTCTTTCTCTTTAAAAGAGTAGAACACATTGTGCGAAAAGGAGAAGATACAGCATTTTCGCCTTTTCCCACTATGTTTCCCAGAACCTTCTTCTCCACGTTTGTTAAAAGTCGGATAAGGATGGTTGATATCTAGGTGTAATCTAGAATGCTCGATATATACAGGTGTAGGTAAACTTAATTTATACTAAATTAAACATTTAAAACTAGACGTTTGGTACCGGAAGTTAAACTGTGTGTAATTACCTAATAGCCAGGGAGATTAGCCTTCCATCTGTTACGTATACAAATCAACACCTTGGTTAACCCTTTACCAGACAACAGAATATGATTCATGTCTTAATTGAAAACATTAATGAGCCATACCCTTGAAAAAGGGGGCTTAATGCATCTCCGTGACGCATTAAACCGATCAAGTCATCACATAATTATGGATCCAAAATGGCCACTTTTTTTAACAACCGACTAATCATGAGGTAAACTGGTCCTTGGACATACAGAAAATTGACCAATAGCGAAAAGTTTCGGCCCAGGTCAGCCTGCGCGGACTGCGCAGGCTGACCTGGGTCGATACTTTTCGCAGATGCATTAAGCCCTTTTTTCACAAAGCATGACTCATTTACAGGCGACGAATTAAATGTAGCTTCAGCAATGGTATTTATCTTTGATAGGGCAGAATTTATTCTGAGAAAAGGAGAAGCTACTAGTATCCATCATGTTATCTTATCTTCCACAATTCTTTCAAAAGCCATCTTCTTTGGGGTCGTTAAGAGACGGGGTTGTTTGATAAAGGGTTAATTTCAATTGATCGTCAATTCCATATTCAACCCTTTCCTCCTCGATTGTAAGCTCTCGACTATTTTTTTTCCTGTTACCTCCCTTACATGTGCACTTAATATGCTAATAAATACGACAGGTTTGCCATTTTTGAGTATTCGGATGAGACTTTTGTCACCATGGCTTCTGGAGTTCCCAAATGAAATGTGGGAAATCTCAGTTTCTTGGTCATATAGACTTTTGTCAAAGTCGCCAAGGAAACTGAATCTGTGACATGAACTTTCTAAGCGGATTCCTGTCGCGGAGTACTGTAATTTGATCGTAGAACTGTGCCCTTTCTTCCTCTCAAAAAAGTATGAATAAGTCAGATTTCCCGAAATGGAGACTAAGATTTGTTATAGACTTAAAGAAGGTGTCGCCCACAAAACAAGTGACAAGGGAGAAACAAGCGTTTAAACGTGAACAAAATTGGATGGACGTGAATGTGAAAACTAAGGGTCCATAAATCAGAAAATAAAAGGGTACGGTTTCGGTGCAGAATTCAAATGTTTACCTTTGATGGATCCATTTCAAGCGATAAATATATTTATTCTCAAAGCATAATATTTTCGTTCAAGGAAAAAAAAAAACACTTACTACATCGAAATTTCAAGGCTGTTTTTGAGAAGTATATCTTTGAATCGTGGACAGCGTATATCAAAGATCAACCTGCACAGAACGTTCAGTCTGATCTTGGACCTACTGCTGTCCGAAAAAAATCATCTGAAACTGAAAACATTTGCGCTTTAATTATAAGATTGTGATCGTATCAGGATTCCGCATATTAAACTAGTCAATCATGGTTAATAGCGTGCTTTACAGCCATTTAATTATTCTTAGTCACTCGAATCTTGATCTCAATTAGTAAATTAGTGACCTTGACAGATGGCAAATGACTCAAAACAATCGTTTTCATGTGTTTTTTTTTCAAAGCTTCAGAAGTCAATTGACCGAAGCAAATTATCTTGAACAGTCACCAAGGAATGAGACAAAGCTGTCGTACTTGCGAATATACAACTATAGTTTCCTGGTGGAGCTGGCGATCTAGTTGTTGTTGTTGTTAACATTTTTTTTTATACATGAATATGAGCCTAGCTCTGGCAAAAGTGGGCGACTGAATCATTTGCTACACTGGTCCTTTGAGCTGCTGAATATTGACCAATAGCAAAATGTTTCGGTACAGGTCAGCCTGCGCGAGCTGCGTAGGCTGACCTGGTTCAATACTGTATTGCAGATGAATTAAGCCTTCTTTTCATAGATCATGGCTCATATAGAATTGCAGTGTGATAAAGCCATGACGATTTACATCAAATGCAGGCAACCTTGCTTGCTGTATAGCAGACAAAGTAGATCACCGAAAACTTTTCATCTTTATTAAAGTCGTAGACTTTTAGAGTTTATCCTAGATTCGTAGGGTACAGTAATTGTTTAGGTGTACATGAGCCTTCTCTGTGAAAGAGAGACTTAAAGCATTTGTAAGAGTATCAACCCATGTCAGCCTGCGCACTCCGCGCAGGCTGACATGAGTCGAAACTTTTTCCTATCTGTAAATTTTCTGCATGTCCGAGGATACTACCCCATTATCCAGTCGGTGGTAAGACAAAATGGCTTTTATCCATAATTATTTGACGACTTGTTTAGCGTAATGCATCAGGGAAATGGATTAAAGCCCCTTTTAACAGCGCATGGCTCATGTGTAGTAAGGCGTTGTTTTTGAAGAGCAGTTAGCACTTTTATCGCTTTGGTATTCGTGGGTGTTAGTAGCTGGAAGATTGATAGTCTTTAAACAGAGAGTCGCCTTACGATTTTAAGTGTCTATATTCAGTCACATGACTTCGTTGACCAATCATATTTCGTATCAGATTTTTTTTTTCAAGTTTTTGTTCTACCATCATGAAGGATTGGCCATTTAACTTCGAACGATAGTAAAGATATCATACAGCTATTCTTCCGTTAAGACATACATGTAGTAACAGCGTTACATATGATGTTTGTTTATTGTTTATCGCTGTTTTCATCGCTATATCAGATACATCGCGGCGGCCAGTGCCCCTATCCATGCTTTCCAGGAGTTTCTTTTATCAGTACTTTGCAAAACCTTCCCTCAAGGCATCTAGCTGCTTTCCCACATTAACATTGTGAAAACAATGTTCAACGACAATAAAGAAATGAATCCTGTCGCGATGTCTATCAACAATCTCAGAAAGAATTCGGCCGAGTTGGGGATCGCACAATCGACTCTTTGGTTTCATGCCCTGTTAGTTAGCGACTGAGCAAAAACCGGGTACGTACATCTAACATATGAGCAGAAGAAGCTGAGAAAAAAATGTCTGAATGTCTAAAGGGTTTGTATACGAAGGTCTGATATAGATCTCATGAATATGTCTACGATGTTTGATGAGAAGTTAGGTGTAAATAGGAAATGTAACGATAACAGCAAGATGGTCGATAAACTATCATCAGATTGTATTGTGTCTTTTACTTATCCTTTTGCCCTATGATCCAGCGTTCTGAACGGGGAAGACCAATTTTGAAAACATTTTGGAAAAAGGAGAAAATGCTGTTAACCAGCATTTTCTCTTTTTCCCACAATGTGTTCTACACTTCCAAAGATATTTTCCATCAGTTAAGCCACATTTCATTTGTCGTCTGCAAATGTTTTCAGTCTGTACGTCTAGAAAAGAGGTAACTTGGAAAATGCTGGGTTGAGCCACTGTATCCCAGTGGCCGCGCACGGAGCTGTTATATCTGGGGCATGGGAGTTCGAATCTAAATTATTCTCCTAGGATGGAAGATGGTGTTTGCAGCAGGATTTATTCCTTTCTCACTGCTGAAAATAATATCGACTTTGTGTAGATGGAGAAGCACTCAAAACAGCCAGTGATATGGAAAGAATGTCGCGTCTAGTACTTGTAAAAGAAACTCATAATGTGCATTGGTAGTCTCCGCCTGTCATTATGATGCACCTGCCATTGGCCAGTGCACCTGTCCGTACTTTCATTTAGTTTCTTTCAGAGGACTTTCCAAGCCACCTGGGCTGTTTCCCATTAATAATATTGTCAATGTTAAGTGGTGGCACATGAATAAAGACTGTTGCGATGACTATCATCGATCCTCGAACAGAATTTGACTCAGCCTTGCTTCGATCTATTGACCTCTACAAGAAAAATTCTTTTACAGTGCCAACTGCGCTATCAGGTCTGGGTGTACAGTACATGTACCATCTTATTGCAGTACAATACCAAGTTACAATCGTGTTAAGTGTTATCTTATCTATCTATAATTTCACATCAAACAGCTGACATCACAACCTATATTAATCATTGTCGATAACCCGCGTCCTGCAAACCTCAACAAGCACTCGCGCCGTAATGTGGATGGTTTCAAAATTTGACTCCGCTCGTCAGGGGATTTAAATCCGATACCATTGATATGAGTACCCCGCAACTAAACGACAAAAATTTGGACACGTTCAAATCAAAAGTATTTGTATTTGTAAGAGACAAATTAGATATATCCCTAACGATAAGATTTGTCAAAGAAAGAGTAGAAAACATTGTGGGAAAAGAAGAAAATGCTGGTTACAGCATTTTCTCCTTTTCCTACAATGTTTTTAAAAGCCTGTCTCCTCAAAGTCGCTAAAACGCGTGATTGTTTGGTAAAGGGTCAAACACTTTCTCCACAAAATATGAAATTTATCTCAATATACTTCCCCAGATATACAATTCCAAAGAGAGAGCCCCGCATGTCGAGAAACCCTCGTCATTTTACCACTACTGATGTTTCACAGTTTTATCTAAGTTTTATTACAGACACATTCATGTTCTTTCGTCCATCTCTCTTGCAGCCTCTTCCGTTTTACATGCTCTGATATCGATTGTTTCGATCGTGTTTGCTTTTCCTAGACAAATTTGATACCAAGATACAAAGTTAATTATTTCTGTATACACTTGTAGAGTTTTTTTTTGTCTGCAGTGTATCTTAACCCTTAGCTTGTTCAGCATGACTCGACACGCTATTTCGGATATTATAGATTAAGATCAGACTGCACTGAACGTGCAGTCTGATCTTGAATCTGCACTGTCCGATATGGTGAGAATTTATTTGTGAAATTAATTTTAAATTGCTCTTTTTTGGATTTTGCTATTGAGTTGGAATTGGCATTTGATTTTTTTGATAGTTTAACCCTTTGCAAAACGATTCTTTTTTTAAAAAAAAACATTCTAGGGAAGAAGACTTCAGATAACAAAGGACAAAGGAGAAAATGCCGGTAATCAGGATTTTCTCATTTTCCCATCATTCTTTATTCTAGCCTAGCACTGGTGGAACCCAGGAAATACAAGTTACAAAATAACGCAATGCAGTGCCTTCCTAAAGGACACTCTAAACAAACCCGACGCCATTTATAAGGATCGCACATAGTAGCTCTTCATTATAAAATTCACCACCTGAACCTTCCAAAAACGCTAAAATTATCTTTCCGTAGAAGGCAAAAATACATATAAGCCATGTTTTATGAAAAGGGAGTTTAATGCATCTGCTAAAACTATCGATTCATATCAGCCGTGCAGGCTGACATGGGTCGAAAATGTATACTTTTTATAAGTGTCAAACGACCAGTTAACATCATGATTCAGTCTGTTTGTTAGACAATATGGGTTTCATGGATCCATAATTATGTGATAACTCACTTGATATCATGCTTTAAGGAGAATCATTAAACCTCCTTTTGCCGGGGCATTGCTCATGAATAATATTGAATTTTTAGACTGATTGTTTCGTAGCGTACAACAGCTGGAAAAAGTAAAATTCTGTGGACATCGGGAAAGCTGATGCCTACGCCAGGGTACTTGCTCATCACGAAGTTTCCCTTTTTACCATATATTAAACTTTTGTTCACATTGATAACCCCTATTCATTGTAAATGAGCCATGCTCTGAGAAAAGGGGGTTTAATCCATCTGCGAAAAGTATCGACCCAGGTCAGCCTGCGCAGTCCGCGCAGGCTGACCTGGGCCGAAACTTTTCGCCATTGGCAAATTTTCTGTATGCCCAAGGACCCTATCTACCTCATGATTAAGTCGATTGTTTAAAAAGTTGCTGCTAGTATAATGAATCTCTAACTGTGTGATGTGTGATGGCTTGATTGGCATCATGGATCACGGAGACGCATTAAGTCACCTTTTGCCAGAGCATTGCTCAAATGTTTTCGACACCAACAGCTAGATATTTATTTTCTGAGGTATCAAGTAAGTCTAGAAGTATCCAGTCAATGCTCTTGATTTAACCCTTTACCAAACAATCTCGACTTTTAACGATCCCGGGGGAAAAAGGGCTTTTGAACGCATTGCTGAAAAAGGTGAAAATGTTGGTTACCAGTCGCTTTCAATCTGGACAGCTCTAAAAGTTTGTTGTGTTATTATGAGTTTTAACCCTTAGGTTCCTGAGCTCGACTCAGGGACCTTTTGCGGACAATGCAGATCAAGATCAGACGCACAGGGCGTGCAGTCTTATCTTGGATCTACATTGTCCGATAAGTAGATATTTTATCCCCAAAATATGGCTTTAAAATAGCAAAATTTTGGTTATTACCATCGGCTTGAAAGTATCATTTTATTTATTTAGCGGGTTAAGGGTTAATCTACAAGTATCCGGCAGATGCACTTTGAATCAAATAAAATTAATATTTTATCGAAAGTCTAAATAGACTTAAGTCATCTAAGAAGGACAGAAATGCATATGGATGCTAAGTTTTCAAAATGAAAGATTGTTTCTTTGCATGCAACAGCGGGGAAGAAAGAACATTTCATAGACACTAGGGTTTACACGTGCCGGGTTTCAGACATTAGCACTTGATTAATTACGCCATTGCGTGCCTGATTTAATACGGTATCCAAGCGTATAATGGACCCCGGCTCGAGGGTTTGCTAGAATGAAATAAATAGTATCGAAACTAAATTATATAATCATGGTTAATTACTCAGATGTCAAAATCAACTAAATTCAAAACGAGTCTTTGCAGCGCTAGAATGGAAATAGGGCATTTTTAGGTCGTGGAATGATTAAACCTAATTTTGTTTTGCAGTTTCCTGGAGGTTTTGGACAGAATCTCTCGTATCCGACTCGTGACCTGGTGGTTACGAGTTCGATACCCGGTTGAGGCAAACTTTCTTACCGGGGATATTTCGCCCCTCACCTCTGATGCATGTGAGAAAAGTAGTCAGAGACTTGGAAAGAAAGTTGTGACAGTACTGGTGTGAGAAAGCAAGGAAACACATGCGTAGGTGCATTGACCGCCGTGATAATAGATTAGACGGTGAGGAACAAAGATCAGACTGAACAGAATCTTTGTCGTTGGTAAAAAGTGCAAATGTGCAAATAGAAAGTCTTGGAATGCTAGATTAACCCTTAAGCTGCTAATCGCAACCCGCTGACCTTTTGCAGACAGTGTAGATCAAGATCAGAATGCACAGAACGTGCAGTCTGATCTTTGATCTACACTATCCGATACAGTATTTTCCTTCCGGTGAAATCCACTTTGGAACCGCAATGTTTGGGCTTTCAGTATTGAGTAGAAATTTTGCGTTTCATTTATTCAGCAGCTTAAGTGTTAAAGAAATTGATAATTCTAATCAGTAAGAAATCCCGGAGTATAGCCCTGGTCATGGCCATTGTTGGGTCACGTTACAGTAAAACATGTCCTAGTGACCACCCATGCTGGGCTAGAAACCTAGATTTTTAACCCTTATACTGCTTAATAAATTAAATAAAACTTTCAAGTCGATAGTGAAAACCCAAATATTGCTATTTTAAAGTTATTGTTTGTGAAAACATATCTCCATATCGGACAGTGTAGATCCAAGATCAGACTGCACGTTCTGTGCAGTCTGATCTTGATCTACACTGTCCACCAAAGGTCAGTGAGTCGCGCTTAGCAGCCTAAGGGTTAAGTTTTATCCGAAAGACTGTTTGTAAATTTAGTTGGCCAGCCGTGGGAATCGAACCCGCACGCTCCAGTATCCTGTGATTACAAATCCCGGGACCTTCCAAGTAAGCTTACACTGCTAAGAAATAACGAGCGTCGGTTATGCGGGATCGTATCCAGTAAGGTACAATGACGTCACGTCTGGTCTTGTAGGCGGTGTACTCGATTGCAAAACGATCAAACTTTTTACTTCGATGGGGCATCTTTTTGCTGAATGTAACCATCTAGTTTACCTAGCGTTTGCAAGAAAAATTATTCTGTGGTAGACTAGATCTATTTATCACTGTATTACAAAAACAACTGATTCTTGGCAAAATAATCTAAATCCAATACTGTAGGTCGACTGCTCCTCTCGAAATACCAGCCTGTACAGATCCAAGATCGCACTACACAAAATCTCTTGATTGACGCTTGCTGCGAAATCAGATACCTTTAAATTGAAACCATGCAATTTCGATGAAAAGCTCTGGGGAAACATCATTGAAACTAGAGAAAAAAACACTTATCAGTCTATTTTGTCCTATGTAACGAATCGTTTTTGGAGATATCTGTTCTAGGGGCGTCAACTTGTCTAAATGCGGGTAAAAGTTAATTATTCATGGTAGACATATGTATTATTACGCTGCACAAACAGTTACCGTTGGAATTTATAGAATGGGAGACTGGTTCGTAAAAACTTAACTCTTTACTATACGTCACAATTTAAGACTGGTCCAAATAGATAGCATTTTCATACGACAAATATTGCACAAATTATGAATTTTTCCTGTGAAAGGGTAGCACATTTTGAGCATTTTCTCCTTTTCCAACATTGTTTTAACCTTTAGGCTGCTAAGCGCAACTCACTGACCTTTTGCGGAAAGTGTAGATCAAGACCAGACTACACAGAATGTACAGTCTGATCTTGGATCTACACAGTTCGATAAGGAGATAATTTTTTCCTAGAAGTAAGTTTTAATTAGCATTATTTGGGTTTTTTACTACCGGTTTGAAAATTTCATTTTATTTATTTAGCAGGATAAGGGTTACAAAATTCTCTAATTGGGGTCTTTAGTACTCAGTTTTTTATTGTAAAGGGTTGACGTATCTTCCAGTGAATTAAGGTCAATCTGAATTGATTCTGAAGAGCATCGCGCTTTCACATTAGAGTTTAAGGTTTCGAATCACGTGATGTTCAGGTCAAAGTTTTGGAACTGCCCACACCACCGCGTTAGTTGTGGCAACGGTTTCTGGGAGGGGGGAGGAAGGCGGCGATCTACTGAGCTATGCTCTGTGAAAAGGGAGCTTAATGCAGTCCGCGCAGGCCAATATGGGTTGAAAATTCTTGCTCTTAGTAAATTTTCTGCATGCCATAGGACCATTGTACCTCATGATTCCGTTGGTTGTTAGACAAAATGGATTTTATGCTTTCATAATTATGTAGAGATTTACTCGGTACGATGTATCATGAAGATGCATGAAAGCCCCTTCTGCCAGAACATGGCTCAATTATTCTATTGTAATTGATGCAAGTTGCAGAAATTGATTCACAACTGATGTAGCGATATAACATAGACAAGTTAAAACTGAAGTGCATCGGTATGTTAATTTTTATTAGTTTGTTATGACAAGAAAGGATGTCATTGGTGCTTTTTGTGGATAATTTAACCCTTTACCACACAATGCCGCCTTTTGACGACCCTGGGAAAGAAGCCTTTTGGAAACATTGTGGGAAAAAGAGAAAATGCTGGTAACCAGCATTTCCTCCTTTTCCCACAATGTTTTCTGTCCTATCAAAGAAAAAAATGCCACATTGAAATTGTCGTCTGCAGATGCTTTCAGTTTGGATCAGTCTAAAATTTTGTCGTTTGGTAAAGAGTTTAACCCTTTACCACACAATCCCGACTTTTAACGACCCTGAGGAAAAAGCCTTTTGAAAATATTGTGGGAAAAGGAGAAAATGCTGGTAACCAGCATTTTCTCCTTTTCCCACAATGTTTTCTTCCCTATCAAAGGCAAATTCCATCATTTTAGCCATATTGAAATTGTTGTCTGCAAATGCTTTCAATTTGGACAAGTCTACATTTTTGTCGTGTGGTAAAGAGTTTAAGTGAAGACTGCATGGTAGAGAACGTAAAGTCTGATAGTAGATGTACATTTCCTGATAACCTGAAAGCAGCCTTGAACCGATTACAATACAACAGAAAATAGACAAGTTCTTATTTCAGTACCGATCCCAAACTGGCCAAATAAGAGGGTGGACATAATGTATCATGCATGTCGACTTGATCGATGGAAAAGCCCTTTCCTGGAATCGTCATGTCGTATTTTATCAAGGGAGTCGTTTCGATTTAGCTGAATGCCCGATCACATATGAAACAATGAATCAGGTTTGACAGGTTATTTGTGAAGATGGTATCAAATACATGTACTTCTGATGTTGGGAGAGTTTGCTAATCACGTGTATGAGGAAACTTCAATGATCGGCACATTTTTTAAATCTTTACCTCACGATAAGATTTTAGACTTGTCCAACTCGTAAGCGCATTTGCAAGCGACACGTTCATTGTGGTTCAAACGATGTAGTTTGTCTAAGAAAGAGTAGAAAGGAGAGCACGCTGGTTATAATCATTTTCTCATTTTCCCACATGGTTATTTTAACTCTTTCGGCGCCAAATAAACTAAATCGGCCTCTTTTGATGGCTGTAAATACAATCCACTGAGTCTCCGGAAGATTTTTATCATATAGGCTTGACAAAACAAGCAGAGGGCATAGATCAAAGATCAGACTGCACGTTCTGTGCAGTCTGATCTTGATCTATGCCCTCCGCAAAAGTCCCTGTTTTCGCCTATGGCGCTGAAAGGGTTAAAAAGAAATTTGCATCAGGTCATCAAAACATTGCATTGTGTGGGGTTAAAGCAATGATGTATCAATAAACTTTGTCTCACTGTTCACTTTTTCCCTAGCCCATGCAGTGGTCCTGCATTACTCAGCTGTTGAGTTTGGGCCTCACTGGAAGCAGTGGGTTTCTCGTGGAAGTGTTCTAAGGCTAGACACCTCAGAGCCCATAGTACCAATGAAACCCAGGGCATACATAAACGTGAGCCAAGCTCTGACAAAAGGGGGTTTAATACATCTCGTAATGCATGATACCAAGCAAGTCATCACCTGATCATGGATCCATAAAGTCGATTTTGCGCGACAACCGACTGAATCATGAGGTAAACTGGTCCTTTGACATACAGTAAATTGACCAAAAGCAAAATGTTTCGGTCCAGGTCAGCCTGCGCGAACTGCGCAGGCTGACCTGAATCGATACTTTTTGCAGATGCATTAAGCCCCCTTTTCACAGGGCATGGCTCATATGTAAGGTGTCGCGATGTGACGGAGATAATGTGGAAAGAGGCGTAAAACACCATTCAATCAATAAATCATTCCTGGCCCATGTAGAAACATTGGAATGAACTACTGTCCTTTGTGGCGACATTGTGTCAAAATGAACATTTCGGATGAAATGCTAGATTTTCTCTGATGGATTTTTGAATAAGTGTTATAGTTTCAATGGACGATTACAGACCAAGATAGGGACTCCTATATGGCGTGCAACACATGAAAAGGGGCCTTTGGACATATGCGTAAAAGTGTGTCCTTCCAGATCAGCCTGTGCAGTCTGTAACTAATTCAAGACCACACTTCCCGTTTTTGTGCGATTTTCTATCTCACGAAAGTCTACTGTATGAAAAAATCGTATGTAGTCGTAAAGTGCTGTCCCGGATTAGCCTGCGCGGACTGCGCAGGCTAATCCGAGACAACACTTTACGCAATTGTCCGAAGGCCCCTTTTCGTGTGTTGCACGCCATATAAAGACTACGACCTAGGCTTTTTGCAAAGACTAAGGCCTAAGTTTTTTGCAAATCACAATTAAGTTCCCAGAATTATTTACGGGCCTCTACCAAGTCTCTGCGCTATGTGTTTTTCATACCACTTTTTAGTTTTGGCGTGATAAAAGGTTGTCCTTGATTAAAGTAGTAAGAAATTTCAAAGCAAAATGAAGAGAATCTAATGTTTTTGACATTATCTCATGTTTTCCTTGACTCGCGGAAAAGCAGCCTTGTTGTTCGTCACTTTAAGCATGTGTAAAAAAAGCGTTCTCTGGCAATGCAAGAAGGGTTTAACGATATAATTCAGAATTCCCGTCATTCCAGGCCAACGGAAACAACTCGTCACGCAGTGTGGACTTTGGCGTTTGCTGTGCTCAAAGCATGGTAAAGTCAATATGAGAGAGTCACATAGATACGTTTTAATTAACCCTTTACCTACCAAATAAGTTAACTCTTTACCGCACGACAAAATTCTAGACTGGTCCAAATTGGAAGCAATTGCAGACGACAAATTAAATGTGACTCAAAAATTGAAATTTGTTTTGGGAAAGATAGAAAACATTGTGGGAAAAGGAGAAAATGCTGGTTACCAGCATTTTCTCCTTTTCCCACAATGTTTTCAAAAGGCTTCTTTCTCAGGGTCGTTAAAAGTCGCGATTGTGTGGTAAAGGGTTAAATGAAACTTTCAACCTAATAGTAAAAACCCAAATGTTACTATTTCAAAGCCATTTTTTTGACAAGTATCTCCTTATCAGACAATGTAGATCGAAGATCAGACTGCACGTCTGTGCAGTCTGATTTTGATCTGCACTGCCCGCAAAAGGTTCTTGAGTCGCGCTTAGCAGCCTAAGGGTTAAATCTTTACTCTTGGGTTGTAAGGCACATCTTTATTTCCTTTTTCGGAAGTTGCAGATCAAGATCTGATTGCAAAGAACGTGCGGTCTTATCTTGAATATGCACTATCCAATGGTTTGCGAGATTTTCTATATTTTAAAGGCAATGACAATGACACATCTGTTATTTATTGTTACTTATTCGTTAACACTCTCTCTAATATATATGAGCCATGCCCTGGCAAAAGGGGGCATTATGCATCTCCATAATGCATGTTGAATATGGGCCATGCTCTGGCAAAAGGGCATTAATGCACCTCCGTGGTGCACCATACAAAGCAAGTCATCACATGATCATGGATCCATAAAGTCCATTTTGTCTGACAACCGACATGAGGTATCATGAGGTAGACTGTCCTTTCACATACAGATAATTGACCAATAGCGAAAATTTTCGAGCCAGGCCAGCTTGCGCGGACTGCCCAGGGTCGATACTTTTCGCAGATACATTATGCCCCCTTTTCGCAGAGCATGGCTCATATAAACTGGATGTCTTTCGACAGCTGAAAATATACTCTACTGAACTCAAAACGATTTCTATCCTACAGGCTTGATTATACAAGCGAACGGTATTGATTTAAGATTAGACTGCACGTTTATTGCAGTCTGATCTTGTTCTATGCTGTGCGCAGAAGCTCCTGCTTTTCGCCTATGAAAGAGTAAAATGTGTGACACTTAAAGTTTATACTATATGATACCATATGATGTGGAACCGGTCGTATATAGCTCTGTGGAACATTTTTCTCTATGCCTATCTGTCTCTCTGTCCATTAACTCTTACATGCCAGGGATCCTGCGTGGCACAGTGGTATACTGAATGACTCGTTACCTGTAGATCCTAACAGGATCCACTGGGTTTTTCGTGGGAGTGTCCTTGCGCAAGACACTTCAGAGCCCCAGTTTATTACCAGTGAAACCCAGGACATACATGAATATCTAAATTGTCGCCGTAATATGACTGAAATAATGTTGAAAGCTGCATCAATCAATCAATCAGTCAGTCAGTCAGTCAGTCAGTCAATCAATCAATCAATCAATCAATCAATCAATCAATCAATCAATCAATCAATCAATCAACCAATCAATCAATCAATCAATCAATCAGTCTTACATGCCGAGCCCGGTAGCTTTATAGGTAACATACTGGGCTTAGCACCTTGGGTTTGGTGGTTTGATTCCCCAGCTCGGTCAGGTCCCTTCCGTCGATAGGTCTGTTCCACCTTTGAACATTCTTTTTTTTGTGGAAAGAAAGTTAGTGGCTTTGAAATAGTGTTTCCGAAGTACTGGTAAAAAAAAAAAAAAGTCTTCCAGGAAGCAATGAAATGGTGCTCTGAACTCCGCGATATAGTTAAATGTTTAACCCTTTAGCTGCTAAGCGTAACTCACTGACCTTTTGCGGACAGTGTAGACCAAGATCAGATTGCACAGAACGTACAGTCTGATCTTTGATCTACACTGTTCGATCTGGTGTTATCCTTTCGGTGAAATCAAGGTTGAAATCGCAATATGTGGGTTTGGACTATTGCGTGAAAATTTTCGTTTCATTTCTCGTTTTTAGCAGTTTAAGGGTTAAAATGGCTTTGAACACCGTACAAACTCGTTCATAACATGCAATGGCATTTAAATGCAAACAACGCAAAACACTTGTTGAAACTCATTCGTTTTCAGTGAGTTTAATGTTTTGCTAACCCATCATGTTCTCTTTGAGTGTGATACGCTATTTAGTTAAAGACTTTTAACTAATACACGACTTAAAGAAGGAATTCATTCTAAATACCTGTTGTCTGAACTTTAAGTCTTCTCCATGTGATTGATATCGATAAAGTTGGAATAGGTCCAATTGGACAATACAACTGTTGTCATTTTAAAAGTTTAGTGCTCTCGCAAGCAAGATTGGGGGGAATAAATATGAGTCGTGCTCTGTGAAAAGGGGGCTTAATGCATCTGCGAAAAGTATCGACCTAGGTCAGCCTGCGCAGTCCGCGCAGGCTGACCTGGGCCGAAACTTTTCGCTATTAGTCTCAAGGGACCACTTAACCCCATTCTTAAGTCGACTATTAAAAAAAGTGGTTTTTATGGATCCATAATTATGCGATGACTTGATTGGTATTTTGCATCACGGAGAAGCATTAAGCCCCCTTTTGCCAGAGCATGGCTCATATATAGCTGCGCTCTAGGAAAAGAGGGACTGTCCGACCGACCGACCGACCGACCTGCCAACCAACCCGCAAGCCAACCAACCCGTCAACTAACCAACACACCAACAAACCCGAACAGGTCTGACGCGGGGCAGACAAGATTAACTGCAATAGTCTGGTCTTATAGCTTTACCTGTCTGTCTGTCTGTCTCTTTGTACGTCAGCCGTCCCGTCCGTCCCTGTGTCCGTCCCGTCTTGTCTCTCACTCTCTTTGGGGCTGTCTCTCTGTCCTCTCAGTGTGCATGTCTGTCCATTTTTCGATCTGTTATATGAGACAGGTTTGATACATCGCAGACAAGATTAATTACACGACACTCACAGTTGTATCGCTTTACTTGTCAAGTGTAAATTTTCAATTTAGATTTCGGAGTTAATTGAGCCAAGTAAAAACGGGAAACAATTGAACCACACTCTGGCAAAAGGGGGGTTTATGTGTCTCCGGATGCAGTATTCCGAGCAAGTCATCATATACGGTAATTGTGGACCCAAACTATCAATTTTATCCAACAAACGACTAAATCACGAGGTAGAATGCAGAAAAATGACCAACAGTGAAAAAGTTTCGATTCAGGTCAGTCTGTGCACACTTAGCAGGTGGACCTGGGTCTGTGTTTTTGCAGATGCATTAACTCTTTACCATACATTCCCAACTTTTAACGACCCTGAGAAAGAAGCCTTCTGAAAACATTGTGGGAAAAGGAGAAAATGCTGGTAACCAGCATTTTCTCCTTTTCCCACAATATTTTCTACCCTTCCTAAAACAAACTTCAATTTTTCAGTCACATTTATTTTGTCGTCTGCAACTGCTTTGAATTTGGAGTAGTCTAAAATTTTGTCGTTTGGTAAAGTTAAACCCTCTTTTCTTACAGCATAACTCAAACAGGGTTTGCCGGCCCCGTTTTTTTTTTTTATTTTTTCACATCATAGGTCGCATACTATGTAAATTTTCATTGCGGATTTTGAGAATAGGCTTTCACCGTACTAGCAATTAACCATTTACTAATTAAGCCGGATTTTTGAAACATTGCGGAAAATGAGAAATGCTGGTAACTGGCATTTTATCATTTTCCCTCAATGTTTTTTAGCGTTTCATAGACAAATCTATTACTCGAGTCACATCTTATTTGCAATCTGCAACTACTTTTTTTACAAGTCTGTGTATTGACAGCCTTTCAAGGGTTTGTCTGTTTGTTTGTATGGTGTTCAATACCGTTTTCAACATTTTTTAAGTTACCTGGTAGCGAAAACTGGACCTATCCATACTTTCCTATTCTTCCCAAACCGTTCGATTACCATCGAAATGATCAACGTTGAGAGAGGAATGAATCTTGTTGCAATTAATCTCCTCAATTCCCGGGAAAAGAAATTAGCCGAGCTAGCTTGGGATTCGAGCAAACGACCTCATTGTTTCAAACACTGTTTGATACCTACGGAGCCAGCGGACTCGCCAGCCAATGGCTTTGGACAAGTGTTACGCAAAGTACTGTAGAGAAACTCCAGGAAAGCAGGGAGATGTACACTTAGAGAGGAAGAGAGAGAGATAGAGATAGATGGGGGAACGGACAGACGGACGGACGGACACACAAACAGACACACAGACACACAGACAGAGACAGAACAAAACTTTCAAATAAGTCGGGTTATATTAACGAATTATTGACTTATAAAGCAACAACTTTGCAGGCTGACCTGGGTCGATACTTTTCGCAGATGCTCTAAGCCCCCATTTCACAGATCACGGAATTTGTATGACCTAGAAAAGGACGTGTGTCATTGCTCAGTTTAAATATCAGGCTGTTTCAACCAGATAATCAAATGAAGAAAGCAGACCGTGCCGATCCAAGATCAGTGTGTAGTCTGATCTTACTCTACATCGTCCGCATGGTCACATAAAGTGGACCTTATTTTATTGGGGTTCAGTCAACCTTCGTCATTAATGCATCTGATAGATTCACTGGGCTACAAGTTTCATTTGCATGACGGGAAGGTTGCGCAATGCATGACGGGAAGGTTGCACGATGAATGACGGGAAGGTTTTCGCGAAGCCTGACGGGAAGATAGCACAATGACAAGTTGGACTTCTTCAAGGCAAGATTCAAGACGGAATGCTTCCGAAAATTTCCGTTGCTTTGGTGCTTTTAATGATAAATATTTTTTACGCCTAAAGTGGCTTATAATGACATGCCCATGGTCGCCCGTCTGTCTGTCTGTTCTATATCTTCTGAACCCCTCATTCTGTTTTAAAAATATTCTACCTACCTTGATGAGACCAAGAACTGATCGGAAAATCCATATAGCTACATGTATCTAAAAAGTCAAGGTCACATCAGTGGGTCATATGTAACATCCTCTAAAATCAGACAGACAGGGCTCGGCAACACATGAATTTAAATGAACTATGCTCCGTAAAAAGGGGGCTTAATGCATTTACAAGAAGTATCGACCCAGGTCAGCCTGCGCGGTCCGCGCAGGCTGACCTGTGCCGAAACTTTTTGTTTCAGGTCAATTTTCTGCGTGTCCAAGGACCATTCTACCTCAGTGCTCAGTCATTTGTCAGAAGAACTGGATATAATGCATCCAAAATTACGTGATGACTTGCATGGTACAATGCACTACGGAGATGCATTAAGCCCCCTTTTGTTAGAGCATTGCTCAAATGTTTTTAGCTGCAGATATACAACTTCCCAGAACAAAGTCAATAGATGACTTCGAAAACATTCAAATGAAATCGAAAAAAGGAAAGAAAGAAAGAGAATAAAAATAGCTTTCGATCATGGATTAATGTGAATACAATGTAACCAAAAGAGAATGCACTCATTACGAGCAGCCGCTCCCCCCTTTTTTTCACAATGTTTTCAAATATAGCCAGCTCTGATGCAAGACGACCGGAAAGGTCCTGTAACAAGTTAAAAGTGGAATACTTAGATTCTTGAAATAAACTTAAAGAAACACGTTAACAGTAATAATTAAACAGGCTGTTTTGGCAAACAGGCATTTATTTTGAAAAGAAGCATCAATTATGCTAATTTACAAAAGCTCTTACTGTCTATTGACATTCTTCCGACATTTCAAAAATTTGGCATAACCATTTACCAAACAATCCCGGGTTTTTACGACTCTGAGAAGGAGGCCTTTTGAAAACATTGTGGGAAAAGGAGAAAATGCTGGTAACCAGCATTTTCTCCTTTTCTCACCATGTTTTCTACCCTTCCCAAAACAAATTTTAATTTTTGAGTCACATTTATTTTGACGTGTGCAAATGCTTTTAATCTGGGTGAGTCTAAATTTTGTCGCTTGGTAACGACTTAAATGCTAAGCCATTTTCCCAACATGTCCGGTGAAGAAAGCCCTGAAAAACGATGTAAAAAAAACCCTGAAAATTTCTGGTAAAAAGCATTTTCTGCTTTTTCCATAATTTTTTTCAACCACATCAAGGAAAAATTCCGTCATTTTAGCCTCGTTTGATTTGTTGACTGCAAATGCTTTGAATATGGACCAGTCTCAGATTTTATGAGTGTGTTAAACTTGTCAGCACGTGCTGACGACCTTCGTGATGAAGCAGACCAGCTCTGACAACATTGTGGCAAATGGAAAAAATGCACTAATTGTTACAATGTTGAACATGCGCTGAAGTATTAAACGCTAAATTCATATTAGAATGTTCATACAATAAACAGTCGAACCTGTATTAGGCAAACCCTTACAGGACACTGAGAAGGGGCATGATCAAAGATACATCCTTAAAACGGGAGAGAAAAACTCTGTTGAAACTTGAAAGTGTGTAGAACGGCTCAGAAATCGGTCAGCTGTGTAAACATAGATAAATTACCAGTAAAGATGGAGTAAGGGATTGAGAAACTTTAAGGATTTGCCCTCATTTAAAAACTGGAAAGGGCAACAGTGATTTATTTGATGCCTGCCGAGAAAACAAATGCATTTTCTATCCGTCATAATCTGTGTAACCTTGCAGCTATCGGGGGCAACCAATGGCATGAAGATACAAGTTCGATTATAGTTTCATAAAGTTGAAATGGGTTAAAACCCGGTTGAAAACAAGAAAATATGTGTCTTTAGGACAATTGCTTGCATATACAGGTACATCACAATATCTTTTCATCGTCTCAGAAGCCCGCCGAGCCCGGTAGCTCGGTAAAATTTAGTGCTTTAACTCTTTACCAAACGACAAAATTTTAGCCTTGTCCAAATTGAAGGCATTTGCAGACGACAAAATAAATGCGACCCAAAAATTTTAATTTGTTCTGGGAAGGACAGAAAACATTGTGGGAAAAGGAGAAAATGCTGGTTACCAGCATTTTCTCCTTTTCCCACAATGTTTTCAAAACGCCTTTTTTTCAGAGTCGTTAAAAGTCAGGATTGTGTGATAAAGGGTTTAACCCATGGGCCCTGGTTCGATCCTCAGCTCCGCCGATATGTTTTCGAAGACTGAGTATTGACAGTCGTTGTTAACTCTTTACCAAACGACAAAATTTTAGACTGGTCCCATGAAATTGAAAGCAATTGCAGACGACATAATAAATGCGACCCAAAAAATGAAATTTGTTTTGGCAAGGATAGAAAACATTGTGGGAAAAGAAGAAAACGCTGGTTACCAGCATTTTCTCCTTTTCCCACAATGTTTTCAAAAGGCTTCTTTCTCAGGGTCGTTAAAAGTCGGGATTTTGTGGTAAAGAGTTAAAGTTATCATTAATCTGTCACCGCTGAACATTGTTCATATGGGTATGCTGTCCATGCCTTCTTAGGAGTGCTGTGCGAAGTAATGAAACTAAAAGAAAGCATGGAGAGGTACACTGGCAGCTGCTATATAACTGAAATCGTGTTGGAATGGCGTTAAACACCGTACAAACGAACAAATATCTGAGATCTCAGTATTTACAGCGTTGCTTGCTGAACACATTGCCACATAATCCCGAATTTCAACGACCCTGAGGAGACAGGTTTTGAAAACATCGTGGGTAAAAGAGAAAATGCTGGTAACCACCATTTCCTCCTTTTTTTTTCCATGATGTTTTTTACCCTTCCAAAAACAAATTTAACTTTCTGAGCCACGTTTATTGTGTCCTCTGCAAACAAGTCTAACATTCTGTCCTTATGGCACAGATTTGACCCTTTACAACACTATCCCGACTTTTAATTACCCCGGAAAAAAAAACCTTTTGAAAACATTGTGGGAAAATGAGAAAATGCTGGTAAACAGCATTTTCCCCTTTTCTCACAATGTTTTCTACCTATTCAAGGACAAATACTATCATTTGAAAAACATTTTGAACTGTCATCTGTAAATTCTTTAATATAACGAGTTTAAAATTTTGCCGTGTTGTAAAGGGTTAATAGAGATGGCCACTAAAAGAAGTTTTGATTGGATGTTACCAATTTCGTCTGCTTGCACATTAGTTTCAGGCGGCAATGGAGTAGGCTAAACAGACAATAAATGATAGTGTCAACTCGTAGTCAGTGATTATAAAATGCATTATCTTAATGATTGAGAAGTTTTATTACGTGCACAATTATTTAATAAAATAAAACAGCGAAGTGCATTTCGCTATTTGCAGTAAATGCCACAATTTATGTATTTTGAATGGGTTCCCTACGACGAACCTCAAGTGACAATTATGTTTTACAGTTTCACCCTTGCAGCGGTGTTGCCGAAAACGAAGGCTTTCACGGACGTTATGGATCAACAATCAGACTACACAGGTCATCTAGTCTGATCTGTGATCTATGCCGTCTGCCTTTTTTAGTTAATTCTATGAAGTAAACAGTCTCTTTGAGTTTCAGTGGATTGTTTTTCAGCCGCTGAAAGAGGTCGAGTTTAACTCTTACGGGACTACATATTTGTCTCATGCTCTGTGGTTTTACTCTTTACCACACGACAAAGAATGTAGACTTGTCAAAATTGAAAGCATTTGCAGACGACAATTCAAATGTGGCTCAAATGTTGGAATTTGTATTTAAGAGGGTAGAAAACATTGTTGGAAAAGGAGAAAATGCTGTTTACCAGCATTTTCTCCTTTTGCACAAGGTTTTCACAAGGTTTGTTCTTTTCCTCAGGGTTCTTTACAGTCGGGATTGTGTGGAAAAAGGTTAATGCATTTGCGAAACGTATCGACTCGTGTCAGCCTGCGCAGTCCACGCAGGCTGACCCAGTTGAACCTTTTTGCTATTGGCAAATTTTCTGCATGTCAAAGGACCAGTTGATTTCATTGGTATTTCTTTTTCATCCAAAGTTTGACGCAGGACACGAGTGGAACTTATAACTCTGTTCCGATGAAACCCAAGACAGACATAAATAAATTTTGCTGTGATATGATTTTAATACGTTTTGAAGCGCCGTAGAAAACAATTTAAACAGACAAAAACAACCAAACAAGCGATATTTTTATACAGTCTGGGCGTAAAAAACAAATATAAAATGAGCTGTCTAAAATGTTGAATGAATTGACAGATCAATTCGGCCGCCATGACTAACTCTGACAGTAAATGCATCCGTCAGACTAATTGAATGTCTGCTTGGAGAAAAGCTGCGAGCAGAGATGTGAAGTTAGCCCCAACAAATATCTAATAACAAATCATTGATTTGTAAAACTCGTTTCCGAAGGGATTTTGTTTCTTTCTGTCAATTGGGTTCTGATTGTTGATGGACTTTCATGCACAAATTCAACGTGAAGATGCGTTTTCTTCGTCTTGCAGCAAACTACTAACATAATGGAACTAAGATGTTTATATTTAACGTTATAAGGAGATCATGCAGCAAGGAAATCTGGCTGGAGTCTTGTGTCTCTCCGTGGATAAGGCGTTGGATTTATGGCCAAGAAATCCTGCTTCAGCCCTTATTGGCTGCTTTGGTCACGTAATGGTCTCCTTGAGCTAAGTACTTTCTCTTCTTCCACACATTTTCACAAGCATTCACGTCTCAAACTAGCCCATTGTCCCAGCTTATAATTTCGGGCTATGTGCAGTTCATTTTGTCTTGCAGTAGACCACATAGACTGCACAGCAACAGTCACAATCTTTGGTAACGATCAACATCAAACAAAAACTAGGGGTCCAGCATGGCCGTGTGGTGAAGATGTAGGATTAGTTATCAAGAGATCCTGTGTTCTATATTCACTTGAGGCAGAGAGTTTTTCGTGAGAGAGTCTTTTGGACTAGGGAAAGGCCATCCAGTATGAGTAATACCTCGGAAACACGTGAATGTGAGCTCCCTTCGTAATATGACTCAAAGATGATTTTGAAATCAATCAATCAATAATCAACATGTCAATCAAACCAAAGTTAATCGGCCAATCAATCAAAAATCAGTAAATCAAACAATCAATCGATCAATCGATCGATCGATCGATCAGTCAGTCAGTCAGTCAGTCAGTCAGTCAGTCAATCAATCAATCAATCAATCAATCAATCAATCACGTACACTTCATGTTGTTTGAAATACGTTTCTCCCGTTTTGTTTTCTCAACCACCAAAACACTGCAAGACTTTTCGTTCAACTAGGGCGCCATTTCTGCGTAACTCGGTATTTCTCCAGGTAGACTTTACGTTAAACTAAAGTAACGATAAAATGTTGTACACACCCATACTGAAATCACTTTCAGTATACAAATTCAGTGTGGGGGCAAAGTATAGCATTTGTTTCTAAAAGAGTAGAAAATATTGTGCGATAAAGGAAGAAAATGCCAATGACCGGCATTTTCTCCCTTTTACCACGATGTTTTCAAAAGCTGATCTCTATAGAATCATCAAAACACAGAATCCTTTGGTAAAGGGTTAGAACGTTTAGGGAGGGAGGGGTATCTATAAACACATTTAGCGCAGGTCTAATTTTCTTTAGATTGATATTTTTTTTACTATTTCTATTATTTCAATTGCTTGCACGTGTGGCAGATTTCACTTGAAAGTGCGCTAAACCCGGCACTTTATCCTCGTCTAACAATTTGAAGCTTTTAAATAGTACCCCCACCGTGTTCTATTTGTGTTTTCATACGGGTCTTTTATTCCTTTCAGCGCCATAGCCGAAAACAGGAGCCTTTGCGGACGGCATAGATCAAGATCAGACTGCACAGAACGTGCAGTCTGACCTTGGATCTATGCCATTCATTTGTTCAATCAATCTTATAATTTTTAGAGGATTTTGTTTTCAGTCGTCGAAAGGGGGGGGTGGGGTGTCAAGTTTAGATAGGCCATGCTCTGGCAAAAGGGGGCTTAATGTATCTCCGTGATGTATCGTACCAAGCAAGTCATCACATAGGTATGGATTCATAAAATCCACGGAGTCTAACAACCGTCTGAATCATGAGGTAGAATGGTCCTTTCACAATGCAGAAAGCTGACCAATAGCAAAAAGTTTCGGCCCAGGTCAGCCTGCGCGGACTGCGCAGGCTGACCTGGGTCGATACTTTTTGCATATGCACTAAGCCCCCCTTTTCACAGAGCATGGCTCATAGATTTGGCGCTGTAACATTTAAAACTTGTATTACTGTCATGCTGAAGTGAGCATTAAGGGTGGAATATGTTATGAATATCTATTCGCAGCAGTTATGTTCCTACATGCACGCTTCATAATAGCTACGCTGGAATTTGTACCCTTCACCTGTAGGATGCTATACGCGGTTAAATACGCTCTGGGCGGACAGTGTAGATGAAGATCAGACTGCACAGAACATGCAGTCTGATCTTAGATCCACACTGTCCGATATGGTGAGATTTTCCAGGCGATACACAATAGGGCTAATTGGCAAGACAATCGGGCTAAAAAAAAAAGATACGATGGGACTCGGAAAAAAGTATGAATGAAGCTACTTTACTTCTATTCTTATTAGAAGTCAGTGGGGCTAATCCAGTGCATTTACCTGTATATTTTTCACAGAAAAAAAAAAGGCAAGATTGCTAAGATTTTCTACTCTGCAATATACAACTAAGACCAGACAAAGTAAAATACGTATATTCGGAGTTTGAATTCACTAAAACATTAAAATGCTATAATTACAGTCAGCCATTGATATGCATGTATATGTCTTAGTTCAGTAAGCACTAAAAGATATTACAGGCTTGACAAAACAAACGGACGGTAAAGATCCAAGATCAGACTGCACATTCTGTGCAGTCTGATCTTGGATCTATGCCGTCCGCAAAACCACCTGTTGATCGCCTATGGCGCCGAAACGGTACATTTACAGAGTCTTTATTAAGAAATGTTATTTATTAATCCTTATACTGCTAGATAAATGAAACGAAAATAGTAAAAAAATTCCACTCAAACGTAAATATCCAAATATTGCGATTTTAAAGTTGGTTTCACCGGAAATAAAATACCGTATCAGACAGTGTTGATCAAAGATCAGACTGCACGTTTTGTGCAGTCTTATCTTGATATATACTGTTCGCAAAAGCGTCTCGAGATAAAAAAGACAGATACATAATTATGTAGAATGTTATTACAGAATGCGACAATAAAAACTATCCCTTTTTCGATGATTTCGTTCACATTTTCGCACAAATATCTAAATTGCTGATGATAAAATCTGTATAGCAATCACTTAATTTGTGTAATGCCGGATAAATCGTCAGGCTAAATACCGTGATTTTATCAACAAAAGAGCAATCAACCTTTGGTCATGGTAATTCCCCCCCTTCCGAGAAGCTGCTAAGAGCGACTCACTGACCTTTTGCGGACAGTGTAGATCAAGATCAGACTGCACAGAATGTGCAGTCTGATCTTGGATCTACACTGTCCGATAAGGAGATATTTGCCCTTTTAAATAATTGTGAAATGGCCAAAGTGCTCTATCCATTGGATCCAATGCAATTGGCAACCAACGTAAAAACAGTAGTACCATTTTGCATCGAAACAAGGTCGTCGTGGGCTGCTAAGCGCGGCTCACTTACCTTTTGCGGACAGTGTAAATGAATATCAGACTGCACATAATGATCAGTCTGATCTTGGATCTACACTGTCCGATAAGTAGATATTTTCCCTCCAAAATGACTGTGAAATGGACAAATTCAGATTTTTCCTATCGGCTTGAAAGTTCCATTTAAGTTATTTAGCAGGTTAGGGGTCAAGTGCTTTTAAGTATCCAGTGTGGATCAAGATCAGGATGCACACAATGTCAGGTGCATCCGGGATATATTTTATTGAATGGGTTGAGATTTTGTGGCACAGAACAGCTTTCCAATTGCACGTTTCCCATTCATTGTGCAAGATAATACAGGATAACAAAAAACACAAACGACTCTGGACATATTAGATACTGCAATCGTCTCTCGAAATTTATAGAGAATGAGCCAGGCTCTGTTAAAAAGGGGGGCTTAATGCATTTGCAAAAGTATCAACCCAGGTCAGCTTGCGCAGGCTGGTCTGAACCAATCGCAGCATTTTGCTATTGGTCATTTTTCTGCACGTCAAAGGACCAATCTACTTCATGATTCAGTCGGTTGTTAGACAAAATGGATTTTATATGGAGCACTAATCACGCGATGTTTTGCTTGGAACGACGCATTACGAAAGTGCATTAGGCCCCTTTCTGCCAGAAGACATCTCGAATGTATTTGCTGATCGTTTAGGATTTGGACTCTTTCGGATGTAAATCTTGTAATAGTTTGATCGAGACTACGTGAAAGCCAACTTAAATATTTAAACGCTTTAAGCACCTTTCACAGCTATATTTGCCTTTTAGAAAAGGAGAAAATGTTGGACACAGGCATTTTCTCTTTTTCCAACAACGTTGTCTAGAGCGTTGTTCTTCAGGGGAGTTAAAACATTGGATTAACTGGTAATGGGTTTAACCAATTTAAGATTGATATCATTCTTCCCTTAGCTCTTTACTTACGACGACTTGTCGAAATTGAAAGCAACTGCATACCGTAGATTATCCCTTAGGCTGCTTATCGCGACCCACCGACCTTTTGCGGACAGCGTAGATCAAGATCAGACTGCACAGAACGTGCAGTCTGATCTTTGATCTACACTGTCCGATAAGGAGATATCTTTCCTCCAAAAATACCTTTGAAAGAAGAAAGTTTTCGGCTTCTACTATCTACTATAAAGTTTCATTTCTTTTATTCAGCAGGATAAGGGTTAATCTATAACCCTCTAAATAAGTTAAATAAAATTTTCAAGCCGATATCAAAAACACCCGAATGTTGCTATTTCGAAATTATTTTTTAAAGTCAAATATCTCCTTATCGGACAGTGCAGATCCAAGATCAGACTACACGTTCTGTGCAGTCTGATTTTCACCTACATTGTCCGCAAAATGTCTTTGAGTCGCGTTTAGCAGCCGAAGGGTTAAGGGTTAACGACAATGACTGCTTTAATAAGTTATAGGGTTTAAAAATTATGGCACGAGATAACGTTTTGGTAAAATGAAAGAAAGGCATAGTTACAGAATTACATCCGTTGAACAGCTACAAAACCTTAGAACAACTGGGTCCGTATTCACCAACCATTCTTAAGAATATTCTTGGTCTTGTTCTTCAAAATTTTCCAAATTTGAAAGTAACACACCTTCTGATTGGCTAAACCATTTGGTTTAGCCAATCAGAAGTTGTGTTACTTTCAAACTTGGAAAATCTTGAAGAATAAGTCTAAGAATGTTCTTAAGAATGGTTGGTGAATACGGACCCTGATGCAATATGCGGGTGCAACCGAGATGAAAGTAATGATTTATATCAGTAGGCGTATGGTATTCTTTGATATTGTTTTCTCAGTTCTGATGAGATAGTTACACATTTCCCTTGATAAACTTCGTTTTAGATAGTCAAACGTGTTCGACGTGGTGTTTTTGGTTGTATAGGTGTTGGGTGGATAAGGATCAGGATGGGGGTCTCTGATGAGAGAGAGAGAGAGAGAGAGAGAGAGAGATCTAAACCTCTGATAACGAAGAAGAAACCACAGCCGTCTATGGAGTGGATAGTGCTAACTGCTGTGGAACGAGTAAAGATAAAAAGGTATGACACCATCAAAACTGCAAAATACGTTTTTTTATTTGCTGATGCTCATTGCAAAACCCGTGTGTGAATACTTTTCAAAGAGTGTAAGTGAATTTTGTCATAAAACAGGATCAAAATAAGCATTAGTTGAAAAGTAATTGGCCACGAAAAGGACTTGAATGCCAAATAAAATCATTAATTGTTAAAGGAATGAAATGAGGCAGTATTCCATCAAAACGCATTATGCGGTGCAGATTTTATGCCATGAAATTAATCCGACTGTTTGGTTTTTACCCCTTTTTCCCATTTTCACGACTGTTTTGTCGACAATATTTGAATATTTGTAAAGGAAATTGTCAAAATAAAAAAAAAAAAAAAAAAATGCTCGTAATGAGCAATTTCTCCTTTTTCAACAATGTTTTACATATCTTCTCATATACCAAATGTCTTTAATGATGTTGGTAAGCCATGTTGTTCAAAAAGGTTTTCAAAATCGTCTGTTGCGAAATTGTTTCAGGACGCATTGAATTGACCTTTTCCCACACAATCCCGATTTTTAACGAACCTTAAAAAGAAACCTTTTTAAAAACATGTTTGGAAAAGGAGATAACGTTACAGTTAGTGACCAGCATTTTCTCCTTTTGCAACGATGTTTTGTACCCTTTAAAACTCCCCATTTGCGCAACATTGAATTTGTCGTCTTCACATGCTTTGGGTTTAGGCAAGTCTAGAATTTAGTTCTCTGTTGGATGATTTAGTGATAAGATGCGCAAGGGAAAAGTCTAACAATTAACCCTTTCCCAAACAAGCCCTGGTTTTCACGTGTCTACAGTACAAGTCTTTTGAAAACACTGTGGGAAAAGGAGAAATCGCTCGTAACGAGCAATTTCTCCTTTTCCCACAGTGTTTTCTACCCTTTTTGAGAACTTTCTACCATTTTCATCAAATTTAAAGTTGTCGTCTGCAAACTCTTTCAATTTGGACCAGTTCAAAATTTGTCGTTTGGGAAAGGGTTAAAAGGTGTGAGAATGCTTTTAGAGGTTTACTTCATTCTAGACGCTCGCCTGTTTTGACTTTTGATTTCTAATCCCATGTGTATACAGTTCTTGATTTTGTAAAGCGATCATTGAATTCCTTAGGTAGGACTGTATATACCAAGATCGGCCCTGCGTATGCGTTTAGTCTGATAGTTATCTGCACTCTTCGATATCTGCTAAATTGTCTCACTCACCTTGGTTTATCAATCCCTCTCCCAAAGTGCCGTAAAACACGATATTGTTTGGTAAAGAGTTAACGCTTTACCAAACGACAAAATTTTAGACTAGTCCAAATTGAAAGCATATGCAGACGACAAAACAAATGTGACTGAAAATTTGAAAATTGCTTTGGAAAGGGAAGAAAAAATTGTGGGAAAAGGAGAAAATGCTGGTTAGCAGCATTTTCTCCTTTTCCCATGATGTTTTCAAAATGTTTCTTTCTCAGGGTCGTCAAAATACGATATCGTTTGGTAAAGCGTTAAGTCATCATTGAAAGTTTGGCACGCAGAAACAATGATAGTGTAATTGCACACGCTCTTATCTCCCTTTATTGCATGGTTTATATTATTCAAATGAGGTCGCCAGGTACAGAGCGGAAGAGGTATTTTGGAAGTGTATATTGGAAAGTGTGAATGATAAAACCTTAAGTTGAACAAGTTCCTTTGAAATACCAGTTGCCAGAGTCTTTTTATCTGCATTCATTGTTGTGTCTAGGTGTTGGTGTCGAATAAGACTGGTTTGTTTGACGTGTGTGTCACGACTAGCAGGTGGAAACAAAGACCAACTAAGATAAATCAGACATATACAGCGAAGGCGCCGAGCTTAGGAGGCATCCATCGTTTCAATAGAAATGATCCATGCTCTGGTAAAAGGGGGGTTCGGTGCATCTCCATCATGCCAAGAAAGTAATCACGTAGTCATGTATTCATGAAATCCATTCTGTATGACAACCGGCTGAATCTTGAAGTATAATGGTCCTTTGGCATTCAGAAAATTTAAAAAAATAGCAAACAGTTTCGACCCATGTCAGCCTGCGCGGATTGCGCAGGCTGATATGGATCGATACTTTGTGCAGATGCATTAAATACCCTTTTCCCGGAGCACAACTCCTATACTTCAGCATTAAATGACACAACTAAACGAACACCCAGTATATTGCCTGAAGCCTTTCTCATTTTTTATTATTAATCGATAGTAACTGTGCTAGCCACAAGACTTCCCGTCTAAGCTAGAAGTCTACGTTTTGTTGACGTAAAGCCCTTTTCGGCGTTGTCTCAGAAAGTCGTTTTTTGGCATTATGTATTACCCAGTCTTTATAAGGCATAAATGAGCCCATTCCATACAAGAGTCCCCCGCCTCTCTCTTATTACAAGACGCAACTAGCAGCAGACGAGATGTGCGTAACACTGTTTTCAACATTAATTTAGTAATACTACGGCAGCCAGTGCACCCATCTGTGCTCCTCGAATTTCAGTTGTTGGTACCTCGCACAATAATCTTCCCAAGCCACTTTCTGCTTTCCTACATAATCATCTTCGAAACAATGATCAACGGTGATAGACGGATGAATCCTGTCGCGATGACAATCATTAATCCTCGGAAAGGAATCAGCAAAGCTGGAAAATTCGAATCAGCGAACAGCTGTTCTCAAGTTCTTCACCCTGCGGAGTGCGATGCCGGACTCGGCGCAAATAAGACAGACACGCCAGACAAAGACGGCGGCACTCGGTACAACTCAGCCGATTCCGTACGTACATCTAACCTCGTCTGTATAAAGGAGGTTCCCATTTTGAACTACCAATCACGGGATCTTAAACATGACGGCCCCATGTAAATCGCTTAGCAACGATATAAACAACCACAATGAAGTTTTTCACATTTATCGATCTATCGATGAAAGCTTCCAGCAGCATTGATAAACCAGGCTAAAAATTGCATGTACAAATTGTTTGCTGACGTAAATATTCATGGAAAGACATCGATAGAAAATTGTGACTCATGTTTTCTTTTTTAAGAGGAGCCCTACAACTCTAATAACGGTAAAACGGTGTACTTCCGGCGAAGAAATTTACCGTGTAGGTGCATATCAAGCTACGTGATACAGCCGAGGGACTTGATCACCGGATCACCCGAGGTTTGCAGAATGAGATGACGGAGGTACCTAGACGGGGCACTTGATACGGCACTTGATGCAGAAAAACAGACTCAGGTATCCCTAATTGCAATAGAAATGCTTTCAGTCTTAAGCAATCTACGTGTATCTACACGAGTGGCCGAACTATTTTCCTGAAGCCTGTCTCATTTGCATCAACCCTTAGGCTGCTAAGAACGACTCACTGACCTTTTGCGGACAATGTAGATCAATACCAGACTTCACAGAACGTGCAGTTTGATCTTGCATCTACACTCTACGACAAGGAGATATTTTTCTCCAAAAATAAGTTTTAAGTAACATTATTTAGGGTTATACTGTCAGCTTGAAAGTTTCATTGAAGTTATTTAGCGGGATAAGGGTTAATCGTGGGGAGGTAATTTCGCAAGCCCTGACAAGCTGTTTACTGCAGGACGAACATGTCGTCTGCAAAACGTCTGCTGGGCATAATGAGTTAAGTGCCGGCTGGATATGTGTCCCCTCGTTTCGGTTACATCAGTCTGTCTAATACTCCAAGACTGATCTAATTATGGATGTGTATTGTGGTCCAATTAAAGTGTCATTTTTCTGGAGAATGTTATCGTATTCCCTTACTGAACCTTTTATTTTCATTGGCAAGATTAATAGCTTTTGTGAGGGGCTAAGATCAAGACTAGAATGCACACACGGAGCAGTTTAGTCTTAGATTTGCGCCGACCTCTATTGCTGATTTGGTGACGCACAGGGCTTCATCGAAAACGTGTAATGGGTAACGGGGGGGGGGGGGGGGGGGGGGAAAAGTGCGCTACTCCGAAATCTTCAGTTCAGCAAATTTCTCTCCGAGGTATAATGATAATCATTGCGACAGGATTCGTTTCCCTCACCTCCTGTTATGGTTTTTATATTGGATATGTGAGAAAGCAGCAAGTGGCTTTGAAAGAATAGTGTGCGAAGTAGGAAAACATGGATAGCTGCACTGGCCATTGGAATATAACAGAGACAATGTTGAAACGGCGTTTAACACCATACAAACAATCAAATCGTCTTATTCTTCTCCATCCGCTACATTATTCTGAATAAATGTTCTACAGGTTTTAGACTTTGACAAAAGACGAATATCTGTTAAAGTTAACTCTTTACCAGACGACAAAACTGTAGACAAGTCCAGCATTTTGGGAAAAGGAGAAAATTTTGGTTACCAGTATTTTCTATTTTTTTTTTCCACAATTTTATTCGAAAACCATTCCCAGGGTCGTTAGAACTAGATTATTTGGTTAAGGGTGAAAATGTTGATCGGTATAGGAGGATATAGTTTTGTGAAGGCTCCTCTTTACAAACAAGACCAAACATTCGATTATCACACGAAGCTGGGACAAATCGTATGTGTCACATTTTGAGATGGATACTGCAAAAGGAAGGTGTCGATTTTTGCTTTAAACCTTTAAAAACAATCGCGTGTGTTAAGGACCTTAAGCCGTTAAGGATAAAAGGCTTTAAAAAACTTTTTGGGAAAAAAGAGAAAATTCTTGTAACCAGCATTTTCTCCTTTTTCCACAACTTTTTATTCTCGTTTAAAAGACGTATTCTTTAATTTGTGCCACAAATCTGTCATCTGCAAATGCTTTCAATTCGGACAAGTCTTGCCTTAAAGTTGAACGGTCATTTGGTCCTGCATCGTGAAGTTTTCTTTTTTATATTTTACCCTTTACCAAACAAAGCCCATGATTCAGGAACCAAAACGATACAGGATTTTGAGAGCATTGTGGAAATAGGAGAAATTGCTGGCTACCAGCATTTTCTCCTTTTCTCACAATGTTTCTTATACCTTTTTACAATTTCTATCATCTTTTAGCCACTTTCGATTTTTCATCTGCAAGTAATTTCAAGTCGGATAAAGCCACAATTTGGTTAAACACGTGGTTAAACTTCCGGCATCGCGGAATTGAAATGATTTAGGCGGTCCACTTTTTGTGGGATTGTGGTCCGACCTCAATTAATGTCATTCAAAGGCCATGAAAAGTTATAAAAAAAAAACCTTTCTTCCCCATCCTTTCTCACGAAAATCAGCATAATGTGTCTGGCTAGTGGCCACGCAAATGATACTCAGAAACCGTTTAACTCTTCAGCGCCAAATATATGAGCCGTGGTCTGGCAAAAGGGGGCTTGATGCATCTCCGTGATCCATGATACCAATCAGGCCATCACATAATTATGGATCCATAATAGCCACTATTTTGAAACAACTGACTACATCAGGAGGTAGACTGGTCCTTGGACATATGTAGAAAATTGACCAATAGCGAAAAGTTTCGGTCCAGATCAGCCTGCGCGGATTGCGCGATGGATATTTTCGCAGATGCATCAAGCCCACTTTTCACAGAGCATGGCTCATATAAATTCTACCCCTTTCGACGACTGAATCCACTGAAATTAAACAGATATCTACTGTATAGGCTGTGCTAAACAAGTGGACGGTATAGATGCAATATTAGATTGCACGTTCTGTGCAGTCTGATCTTAATCTATGCCGTCCGCTAAAGCCCGAGTTTTCGCCCATGGCGCTGAAAGTAAACAGGTCAGTGAATCACGCTTAGGAGCTTAAGGGTTAAACTGTTTCATACACTGGTTTTCACTGCCTTCAAAAGTCTGATAGGAGCTGTTCAACAACAACAACAACAACAAACAACAACAACAACGACGACGACGACAACGACAACAACAACAACAACGAGAACATCAACAACGACGACGACGACGATGAAAACGAGGACGACGACAAGAACAACAGCAACAACACGTACAACGACAATAACAACATCATCAACAACAACAACAACGACAACAACAACAGCAACAACACGTACAACGACAATAACAACAACAACGACAACAGCAACGACGAGGACGACGACTACATGGTGATTTTATAATTCATCTATTCTAAACAATGTTTGTGATTATTGTCTGAAGCAGGCCTGTATTATATATGCCATAACACCGTACTGTAGGATGGACCAGTGATATTGAACGAAGAGATTTTGGCGCTGAACCGTAGTTTGTCATTGTTATTTTCACCATCGGTCACTGTAATTGAATTTAGCCCGAATGGCTTGCCCTCCTAAATTTCCCTGTCCTTCAGAAGATTCCCCCTTATTTTGTAGAAGACCAGTTTCAAAAATATTGTAAAAAGAGGGGAAATCGCTCGTAAAGAGTAATTTGTTGTCTTGCCTTGACTGTTTCCCCAAATGTACTGATAATTGAAGCCGTTACGTTGTTTTGTCTTAGATTTCAGGAACTCTTTCAAACTTGTCTGGTCAAAAATCGTTTAAACTCTAACATGAACCCTAATTCACAAAAGAGAAAAACTAGCCTACTAACTGTCTGGGGCAGACCGTTGGTCTCATCCAACGAAATGGCCGGTATTGTACTTGAAATATGAAGCACCATTCAGAATGATTGTTACATACCAACTTAGACCGATCGTACACAGAATGACCCATATGCCTACCTTTCGACACATTTTATACTTTCTCGCACAGTGACCTTGACCTTTTGACTTAGGTGACCTAAATGTAGAAGTCCTCCTCTTTGGATCACACCTAAAATTTGTATGAAGTGTAAAACGTTTCATGAGTCCATCCTCAAACACCTATGGAAAAGACTAAATTGTCTATATGCAGGATGACAAAAATAGATGGATCTGTCAGAAGTGTAAGGTACATTGAGCGGCGCACTTGGATTTGATGCATTTGAGCCACGCTCTGGCAAAAAGGGGGCTTAATGCATCCCCGTGATGCACGATACCATGGAAGTCATCGCATAAATTGGATCCATGATATTCTTTTTCTCTAGGAAATGACTGAATCCTGAGATAGATTGGTCCTTGGACATGCAGAAAATTGACCGACTGCAAAAAGTTTCGGCCCAGATCAGCCTGCGCGGAATGCGCAGGCTGACCTGGGTCGATACAGTTTGCAGATGCATTAAGCCTCCTTTTCACGGAGCATGGCTTATCTCCGTGATGCATTATACCAGACAAGTCTTGAAATAATCATGGATCCATACAAAAATATACCTAATAAACGACTGACTCATGAGTAAGATTGGTCCTTTGACATGCAGAAAATTGATCAATAGCAAAAAGTTTCGCCTCGGGTCAGCCTGCGCCAACTGCGCAGGCTGGCATGAGTCGATACTTTTTGCACGTATGCCTTCTAACAGAGCACGACTGATATCTAACAAGTGTCGCAAATAACAAGAGGGTCGTCAATTGTCTATGGCCCCCCTTGATAGCTTCTGTATTGACGTGTCTGTATTAGGTACTTTGCTTTGAGCATGGTTCGATGGTCTCATTTTTGTCTATTGAATTGTTATCGACAATAATGTTTTTATATCGACATTTTGTCACAGAATTTGATGTAGGAGTTGCATGAATAATTTTGGGGTCATTTTATGGTGATTTACGCAGAAAGAAAGCGATTTTCAATGATTACTTGGCTGTTAGAATGGAATCCTCTTCGGCTCAGTGTTAGAGTGATGGAAAAAGCTGTTGAAAAAGTTTTAACCCCTAGGCTGCTAGGCGCGACTCACTGACCTTTTGCGGACAGCGTAGCAAAGAACGTGCAGTCTGATCTTGGATCTACACCGTGCAGTAAGGAGATATTCCCCCCCCCCCAAAAAAAAAAAAAAAAAAAAATAACTATGAAAAAGCAACTTTTGAGTCTTTACAATCGGCTTGAAAGTTTCACTTCACTTTTTTTTTTAACAGGATAAGGGTTAATCAAGAAATTCTCGATTCGACCATATCTAGCACTTTTGGTCGCATAGGAGTACCCTTGGCAAGACACTACAGTTTCTTAGTCTTTCACTGATGGAACCAAGAAAACACATGAAAAAGTGAAAACACATGACACATGAAAAAGTGAAAATACATGGCACATGAAAAAGTGAAAACACATGACACACAATGAAAAAGTGAAAATACATGGCACATGAAAAAGTGAAAATACATGACACATGAGAAAGTGAAAATACATGACACATGAAAAAGTGAAAACACGTAACACATGAAAGAGTGATCGGTAGCAGTGATAAAACCAAAATACTTTCTAAAGCGATGTTAAACATCCCTCACTGTTGTTAATGTCCATAATAAGTTTATATGGGTAGATTCATTTGGTCAAAAGGACGTCGGCATTACAATATCAAAGTTTCATGTAACCATTTCCAGCGTCATTGCCTAAAAGAGGCCTTTATCAGGATGGGGTTGATCAAGATCAGTCTGCATGTTCTTATCTATACCGTCCGTCCAAGCCTACGGGCTAAAAGTCTTTCTCAGTTCAGTGGATTGTTTTATAAGCCGTCGAAAGGGTTCGAATTTATTCAAGCGCTGATAGAATAGAATCGAAATAACTCTCGAAGTTTCGGACAGTGTAGATGAGAATTACATACAACTTAGCAATGTTCTGGCAAAAGGGGGTCTGTGCACCTACCTGATGCTACCAAGCAAGTCATCACATAATTAGGAACCATAAAGTACATTTTGTCCGACAACGGGCTGAATCCTTAGGTAGAAATCCTTTGACATGAAGAAAATTTAACCAAAAACAAAAAGTACCGACCCAGGTCAGCCTGCGCAGACTGCGCAGGCTGACCTGAGTCGGTACTTTTTGCAGATGCTTTAACCCGCTTTTTAGAGAGCATGAATTAACTACATTTGAAGACACAAAATTGAGCAAGAAAAATTGCACTGAAAAACTCCCTAGAGTACGCGCAAAAAGATCTCGTAAACTTGGTTGGAAGCCAAATGTTGATGGCAAGGGAATGGATCGAAACAAATAACGTGTTTATTTGGAGAGAGAATTGGGGAAGAATATATCTTTTTTTCTCGTAGGGAAAAGCCAAATCAAATGTATTGTTGTTGAATCACAGAAACATTTCAGACCGAAATGAAACTCAGCAAAACTGATACTGAATCCAAGAAACAGAAGATACCGGACATCTTATAAATAGTGGATAAGGTTTGAAAATTGTAATAGACCTATATTTTTAGCCATATGGCATGCCTAATTCCGGGAAAAAAATGAGCCAAAACGATTGCTTTGAAAGTTTCAAGGAAGCCCTCTTGATGGTTTTGTGCAAGAACTTTTAGTTAATACGTATATGTCTGGTCCAATACATTTTGTGGCGATATAAATCAATGACTTTAAAATGGCATTTTCCTTGCCAAAATTGTTCTTTTTTATGTCACATAAATATGGAAATAATGCTGTAGAAACCTTTTTCGGTGTGGGTGTTTGTTGCGTGCTGCGTAGGAAAATTAGATACCTCGCGGGACCTGGGTCAAAATTTTACCACGCAGCGAGAAGCAAACCCAAGCTCAAGGAAAGTTACGACGTCATAGAAGTAATATTCCTTTTATTCTACAACTGCCAAATATAAATACAAAATACTACATCTACTGACAATTCTATTTGAAATCGGTAAAAATTAAAGAAAAAACTTGTTTTTCGGTTAAAAAACATGTATAGTAATGGCGGATAAATATTATGACGAAAAACTGTGACCAATCAAATTCAAACCATATTAGAAGTAGCTCTCGCGCGGGTCACCACTCTTCACAACTCGGCCGATTCCGTACCTACATCTAACCTCGTCCGTATTAAGGAGGTTTCCATTTTGAACTACCAATCACATGATCTTAAACATGGCGGCGCCCCCTGTAAATCGCTTAGCAACGACATGAACAACCGCGGTGAAGTTATTCTCATCTATCGATCTGTCGATGAAAGCACCCAACGGAATTGATGAACCACGCAAAAAATTGAATGTACAAACTGTTTGCCGACTGAAATATTCTTAGAAAGATATTGATAGAAACTTGTGATTCACGTTTTCTTTTTAGGAGGAGCTTTACAATTTCAATAACGGTAAAACGGTGTGCTTCCGGCGACGTACGAAATGTACCGTGTAGGTGCATATCAAGCTATGTGATACAGGCTAGGGGTTTGATCACCGGATCACCTGAGTATGACGAATGGCGGTCCACGTTATACCATACTACGTCATTACACCATATTTGGGACCTTACGAGTATTTCATCCTGTCGTGTCTGATTTTATTCGCTTGTGATCCTTATCTTTAACCCTTAGCCTACTAAATAAGTGAAATGAAACTTGCAAGTCGATAGTAAAAACACAAATTTTGCAATTTCAATGGTATTTTATGGGAAAAATATTTCCTTAACGGACAGTGTAGATCCAAGATCAGACTGAATGTTCTTTGCAGTCTGATCTTTATCTACACTGTCCGCAAAAGGTCTTTGAGTCGCGCTTAGCAGCCTAAGGATTAAGCCGAAAAAGTTGTAGGTATATAATAAACCTAGGTACAAGTTCCGTTTTCATTGAGGCAATACATTTTGTTGACAGAAATGTACTCTGCCCTTGCGGATGGGTACGTTTATAATAGCTAGCAAAAGTCAAGAAATAATTACGACTTTTAACCTAAAGACGACCTAAATAGGCAAACCTTCCTAATTTTTTCACTTCTTGCATAAAAAAATACGAACGTTTGGTAGACCTATCAATAAATCGTTTGTCTTAACCCTTTCCCAAACAAGCCCTGGTTTTCACGTGTCTGCAGTACAAGTCTTTTGAAAACACTGTGGGAAAAGGAGAAATTGCTCGTAACGAGCAATTTCTCCTTTTCCCACAGTGTTTTCTACCGTTTTTGAGACCTTTCTGCCATTTTCATCAAATTTAAAATTGTCGTCTGCTAACGCTTTCAATTTGGACCAGTCCAAAAGTTGTCGTTTGGGAAAGGGTTAACTCTTTTCCAGACGACAAAATGTTAGACAAATTAAAGGAATTGCAGACAACGAATTCGTTGTGTCTCAGATAATTGAATTTGTCTTTGGAAGGACAGAAAATATCGTGAAAAGACAGGTTTCCAGTCGTTTCTCCCTTTCCCACAATATTTTCAATGGCAGTCTTCCTCTTGCCGGTTAAGATCCGGGATTTTATGGCAAAGGTTTAGGCAATGAGTTATTACTAAGAACAGGAAATGCCGAAGATATTGACCAAATATTATTTGTTATAATGCAGGTTCTTTCTGTTTGCGTCCGCAATTGACCATAAATGTATATAATTGAATTGGCCAATAATTGCCTGCCACTCAAAGACAGCTCTGTAAGTGGTTTGGGGAAGAAACCCTCACCTTATAGACAATACAACTGTCATTCAGTGATGAGCCTTTGTTTACAGCTGCATTACTGCTTCATTGTTGGAGACGGGACCCTACTAGGATCAGTGGTAAAGTGTAGGACTCGTAACTAGTGGCTCCTGGTTCGAGCCTCACTAGAAGCACTTGGGTTTCGTGGGAGTGTCCTTGGGTAAGACACTTCATAGCCCCAGGACATACCCAGGGCATACAGGTATATGTAAGCTGTCGCCGTTATATGACTGAAATGTTGATGAAAGCGGCGTGAGGCACCAATGAAGGAATCAATCCATCAAAAATCCTGAAACGGAGGCGCTTTACCGGTGGATCTGGGTCCGAATTCCGTGATGAGTTTGTGAAACCCTTGGAAATGTTCATACTTAAGCTCTTGAAGTACATGTAGTAAGGTTACCAGAGAAAAGGGATTAATTTAACACATAGCCCGCTAAATAAGTTAAACCTTCAAGCCGATAGTAAAAACCCGAATAATGCTGTTTCAAACTTAATTTTTGAAGAAAAATATCTCCTTATCGGACAGTGTAGATCCAAAATCAGACTTCATGTTCTGTGCAGTCTGATCTTGATCTACACTGTCCTCAAAAGGTCAGTGAGTTGGGCTTAGCAGCCTAAAGGTTAAGTCGACGACCTTGTTTCGATGCAAAATGATACTACTGCTTTTACGTTGGTTGCCAATTGCATTGGATTCGATCAAGGTTGGTTTGCCATAAAATTTTAGTATGCGGATGTCATCTACAGATTCTTTGCTCGCCCGGAGTAGGTCGAGATCAGATTTCACAGAAAATGGAAATGACGTATCATCTTAACCTTATGTGGTCAGGCACTTAATGTCACTGGTTTGCATCTAGCAACTAAAATCTAAATATTGTTTCTAATTATATTTTCTAAGACAAGCCATTGGATTAGCTAACACAAAACGTCGGAACCATTCTATATGCCAGTCTTGGAATATATAGAATAAGAATTTATATGAGTCATGCTCTGACAATAAGGAGTTTAATGTATCTCCGTAATGCATTATACCAAGCAAGTCATCACACAGTGTTGGATCCATAAAATCCATCTTGGCTTACAATCGGTTGAATCCTGAGGAAGAATGGTCCTTGGTAGTGCAGAAAATTTACCAAAAGCAAAACGTTTCGTTGCAGGTCAGCCTGTACGGACTGTGCAGGCTGGCCAGGGTTGATACTTTTTGCAGATGCATTGAGTCCCCTTTTCAAAGAGCAAGGCTCAATTATAGAATGGATGGTGTAAATGTCCTCCTATTACGACGACCTTGACATTCCAATACTTGTATTTCGATACAGCTTAAATTTCTGCACCGTATACAGTTTTATTCCCAACTTTCTCGAACTGGAAACAATATTATAGTACAAAAACAGACACTCATTTTGAGATGTCGGGAATTTTTTTTTTAAGCTCCAATGCCGGGTGACAAAAATAGATGGATTTGTCAGAAATGTTAGATAATATCTATCAAATGTCACAGTTTATACGAAAATGGTAAATAGCTGTTGGATTTTGATGGGTTTTATAGATTTCTCTGTCTTCAATGCTCTCGCTTTTTTGATGGGCTTCCAGAGCTTGTCTCTACGTATCGAATTTCCTTTAGAACACCAGTGTAAGTGAAACGTATAGATACATTCCTCGCTTCTGACTTTCTATTTTGACGGTATCGTGATCAGAATACCTCTGAAAGTATTTGAGCAGTGCTCTGGCAAAGGGGGACTTAATGCACCTCCGTGATGCATGGTACCAATCAAGTCACCACATAAGTATGAATCCATTATAGCCAACTGTTTCGTGAGGTAACCTGGTTCTTGGACATACAGAAAATTGACCAACAGCGAAAAGTTTCGACCCAGGTCAGCCTGCGCGAACTGCGCAGGCTGACCTGGGCCGATACTTTTCGCAGATACATTAAGCCCCTTTTCTCACAGAGCATGGCTCATTTGAATTTGACGTTGTAGACCAAGATCAGCATGCAAATTATGTCCAGTCTAAATTTGATCTTTTTTGTCTAAGAAAGACAAGGGAAAAGATACGTCGCCGATGGCAGAAGAAGAACTAATATTTTACCTAGCAATCCCGAGTCTCGACGACCCTGGGGAATTTGTTTTGTTTGTATTGGAGTTTAACGCTGGTTTTAACATCTTAGGTCATATCACAGCGGTCAGTGCACCTACGCATGTGTTTTCCCGCTTTCTCAAACCAGTAGTGACACAACATTCTTTCCAAGCCACTGACTACCTTCTCCTATGGAACAGAGGTGAGAGTTTTTTTTTAAATATCTCCTGATCTCCTGATCGGAGAGTGTATGTCCAAGATCAGACTGCACTTTCTGTGCAGTCTGATCATGATCTACACTGTACGCAAAAATCCTCGAGTAGCGCTTAGCAGCCCTAAAGGTTAAAACCATAAAATTATATACCAGACATTGCACGCTTATCTACAAGTGTTGTAAGTTATTTGATGGTATTTATATAACTTTCGTCTGGAGTATATGTTTTGATTTGACAACATAATGCAAAACGTCAAGTTGTTCTTTCGTACCCTTTATGGGCCCTAATGGGCAAAGTGAACATATTCGACTTGTATTAAAAGAAAAAAGATTGGTGAAAAATAAAGTGTTTGCTGTGTTCGCAATATCGGACACTGTAGATCCAAGATCAGACTGTAAATTCTGTGCAGTCTGATTTTGAATCTACCTTGTCCGCTGAGGCAAATCAAATTATCTTTGGCGTCGAAAGGGTTACTAATGCTTTGACAGCCTTGGCGGCATCTTGGCAAGATTGTTCAATACTTTGAGACTGCTGATATCAGTGACATGCCTCTCATAAGAAGGCAAAACGCAAGTATGTGTCAACTTGTGTAACGTACGCCCCTTTCACCGAGTGCATTTTTGTGTTGGATATTGCACAAAAATGCACTCGGTGAAAGGGGCGTACGTATATATATAAGCCATGCTCTGTGAAAAGGGGACTTAATGCATCTGCGAAAGGTATCGACCCAGGTCAGCCTGCGCAGTCCGCGCAGGCTGACCTGGACCGAAACTTTCGCTGTTGGTCAGTTTATTGTACGTCAAAGGACCAGTCTACCTTATGATACAGTCGGTTGTTAGATATAATGGATTTTATGGATCCCTAATTATGTGATGGCTTGCTTGGTATCATGCATCACAGAGATGCATTAAGTCCCCCTTTTCCAGAGCATGGCCCATATACATGAGTGTCGCTCTGAGAAAAGGATGTTTAATGTAACTTCCTTGATGCATTATACCAAGCAAGTCATCACATGATTGTGGATCCCTAAATCCATTTTGTTTAACAAGCAACTGAATCATGAGGTAGACTGGTCCTTTTACAAGCAGAAAATTTAAACAATTCAAAATTTTACACTGTTTTCGATATTTCGGATTACGCCTTTATCAAGGAATTTCTTGATAAAAGCGTAAGCCGAAATATTGAAAACAGAGTAACATTTTTAGATTGTGTATATATCTTTCCCTTAGGAATATTAAGTGGATTTAACAGAAAATTTAAGGATAGCAAAGAGTTTCGGCCCATTTCAGCCTGTACGGACTGCAGAGGCTGACATGACAGGATACTTTTTGTAAATGCATTAAACGCCCCTTTCACAGAGCATGAATCATATTTCTTTTTTTGGACTAACCTGCGCAGGGTTGGGGCACTGTAATGCTTTACCCGAGGAGACTCTTGTGACCCGTGCAGCGGCGGGGATCAATTTCATGACAGACATTTTAAGTGGTTAGTTTCACGCAGTTGCTTCTTTCTCTATGACGATAACCATTTATATCTTTCTAAAATGCTGCTGCGTTGTCTATTCGTTCAAATTTTTAGATTTAGTGCCTTGTGCCGTTGTTGGTGGTAGAATAAGTTGATTTACTGCATAAAAAGCGTTTTGGGCCGTTTTTAATTATATTTTAGTCACGTCACAGGGAAAGCTCACATACTCATTGATTTTCTTGGTTTCATCATCTCTGGGCTAGACTTCAGAAGTGCCTTTCTCATGGATTCCTCCACGAAAAGCCTAGTGCATCGGATGGAAATCCATCCCAGCACCCCTAGATTACACGAATTCTTAACCTTGGCCACGCAGGACCATTCACATGTATAGAAGTAGCCTCTATGGAGTAGGGTTAACATAGTATTAATAGCAACGGTATGCCAGGCATAAAAATCTTAGCTATCAATGTGCAATATTCTTGTAAGAAAGAATCGAAATGAAAGATTTCGATACAGTTTCGCGGCACAAAAATGTGGCACTGGTATTTGCTACACTCCGTTACATAATAACAAGTTCTTGTAGGTGAACACACGCCCTCAATAGAAAGTACTGCACTATAAAGACAATTATAGGTGAAAATATGTCAAAACTTATTAAGCATCTGTGATCATTTTTTGTAATTTGCCACTGACTAACGCCTAAGCTTTTTTTCCTCACCTCTTTACTCGTACTAGTTGCTATAATTATACGAATGTACATAAAAATCTTTCTTTCTTTCTTTGTTTTTCATTTAAGCACATTTTACGGTACTATCGCACAAATCAAACGCATTTTATTGTCAGATACAAAATACACTTTGTGGCTTATTGTAATCGGTACACGAAAATATCAGAACACGTGATTACTTAAGTTGGCGCCAGTGTGTATGTGCTTAACCCTTTCCCAAACGACAAATTTTGGACTGGTCCAAATTGAATGAGTTTGCAGACGACAAATTTAAATTTGATGAAAATGGCAGAAAGTTCTCAAAAAGGGTAGAAAACACTGTGGGAAAAGGAGAAATTGCTCGTTACGAGCAATTTCTCCTTTTCCCACAGTGTTTTCAAAAGACTTGTGCTGCAGACACGTGAAAACCAGGGCTTGTTTGGTAAAGGGTTAATGCGGCCATCTTGTTTTACGCGCACAGGTTAAAAGAAACATTAAATGCCAAGACGATAGCACATTTCACAGTGACGGAATTTTCTGGTGCAATAAGCGTGATTGCATTTCTTTTTGGTTATACATAATAAAGATGTGGTTGATATCTGTTCATGTAATGTGTCTGAATTACAAGGCGATGAGAGTAGAATTTTGATCGCAATTTTCCTGTACACGTGAGACTGCCACCGTGACGTTTTATGGACTCGTTTCTCTGACCAAATTGCATTTTGATATTTATACCTCAGCTAAATCTTGTTAAAATAAACAGTATTTTCCTCCTTTTGATTATTTCCTGTGAAATATATCTCTGATATGGAAAGAAGAACGGATTTTGAACTGTTGAATTAACCCTTTTGCCAAACAATCCCGAGTTTTAACAAACCCATGGAAGAAGGTTTTTTGAAAACATTGGGAAAAGAAGAAAATGCTGGTAACCAGCATTTTCTTCTTTTCCCAAATGTTTTGTACCCTTCCAATGGTAAACCCAATTGTTTGAGACACATTTACCATGCACTTCTGCAATCCCCTTCAATTTGGTCAATTTTGAAATTTTGTCGTTTGGTAAATAGTTAATTCGCACAGTCCTAAATGACGGAATCTCAACTGTTGCTTTATTAACGACGAAAAGGTGTGATTTTCTTTATGCGTTTTCACCTGTTTAGCTTAGCAAGTATTGAACTTCATATTTCGCAAAGGAATTGAAACAATGTGCTCCGAATGCCTGTGGAAGACCCATGTATTAGAAAATAAATAGTTATTGCATGTTATAAGTGAGCCATGCTTTGGCAAAAGGGGGCTTAATGCATCTCCGTGATGCACTATACTAAGAAAGTACTCACATAATTATGGATCCATAAAATCCACTTTGTCTAACAACCGGCCGAATTATGAGGTAAACTGGCCTTTTTACATGCAGAAAGTTGACCAATAGCAAAAAGTTTCGACCCAGGTCAGCCTGCGCGGACTGCGCAGGCTGACCTGGGTCGATACTTTTTGCAGAGAGATGCATCAAGCCCTCTTTTCACGGGGCATGGCTCAAGTATATTTGTTCAGTACACGTTCAGTTTGGTTTGTATTGGAGTTTAACGCCATTTTAACAGCTCAGGTCATATCATGGCGGTCAGCGACGCACCTGTGTGTTTCCTGGCTTTCTCACACCAGTACTGACACAACTTTCTTTCCAAAGCCACTGACTACTTTTCTCACATGCATCAGAGGTGAGAGGCGAAAAATCGCCGGTAAGAAAGTTCGCCTCAACCGGGTATCGAACTCGCAACCACCAGGTCACGAGTCCGACACGCTAACCACTGAGCTACCCGGGCGGACGTTCAGTACAGAGGAATCACCGACTATGAGGGCCTTATTCTTTCGATACCATCTCTCGCACTGTTTTGTCATAAAACACGTCCCTAACATCTATTATATTTCTCTTAGAAAGTTACTTTATTGTCAGTTAAGTGGATCTTGTCTGGTTTACAATAAAAGACTGTGCGCCTCGGGTTTATGAAAATAACAAGCTTTCAGTTTTGTTTTTCATTTATCTAGTTATTGCAGATAGCAAGTAATGAAAGACTGTGTCTCTGGATTACGCCATGAACAGACTGTGGCCAAGGTCATTAGCGGTCAACTATAAATTCGTGTCGTGAATGATCAACGGTGTTCATTCAAAGTTCTAAATTATTCTGCTAACAGGGAATTGAAAGTCGTGTTCCGTGACAGAAATAGATATGGCTCCGAAATCATTTATTACAAGAAATATGTTTCTTGCATGTAATAAATTCTGCCCAATACACCGCGGAATCGCTGCCTTTGAAGGCCGTACTCTCACAAAACCATCTCTTTGCACTCTTTTAGCATAAAATACTTCCCTAACATCTATTATATTTCTGTTAGAAGGTTACTTTATTGTCAGTTAAGTGGATCTTGTCTGATTAACGATGAAAGATTCGTCTCGGGATTGTTACAATAGGTGATAACCCGCTTTTCGTTTTATTTTCGCTCTATAAAGTTATTGCATCTGAATTCTATTCCCCTGGGCATAAAGATGTTTGAACACAAATATTTGAGCCATGCTCTGACAAAAGGGGGCTTAATGCATCTCTGTGATGCATCATACCATGCACGTCATCACGCAATTATGAACCCATAAAATCCATTTTGTCCATTAACCGACTGAATCATGGGGTACACTGGTCATTCGACATGTAGAAAAATTGACCAATAGCAGGCCCAGGTCAGCCTGCGCGGACTGCGCATGCTGACAAGGGGCAATATATTTTGCAGACTGCGCATGCTGACATGGGTCAATATATTTTGCAGATACATTAAGCCCCGTTTTCACAAAGCATGGCTTTTTTCAATGCACGTTTAATTCTTTACTTGACGACACAATTTAGGACTTGGTACGACATCCAAAGCATTGCAGACGATAAACTAAATGTTGCTCAAATAGTAGGATTAGTCTTTGAAAGGGTAGAAAACATTGTTGAGATAGGAGAAAATGCTGGAACCAGCAAAGATTCTATTCCTCTACACCACTAAGACTCGGGATTGTGTGGTAAAGGATTCAAGAATGCACTTAGAACTACAGAAATGCAGAGACATTATCTTACAACATACAGGAAAGCCTGTCTTTGTTTTCACCTCTATTACGCAATCAAACTGAATTAAGTAAGCGTGTGAGCTATGCTCTGTGAAAAGGGGGCTTAATGCATCTGCAAAAAGTATCGATCCAGGTCAGCCTGCGCAGTCCGCGCAGGCTGACCTGGGCCGAAACTTTTTGCTAGTGGTCAATTTTCTGAATGCCAAAGGACCAGTGTACCTCATGATTCAGTCGGTTGTTATACAAAACTGATTTTAAGGATGTAGAATACTGTAATGACTTGCGTGGTATCATGCATCACAGAGAAGCATTAAGCCCCCTTTTGCCAGAGCATTTCTCATTTTTATGTGTCCTTATTTTCAAAATACGTCATGTCAGAAATGAAAAATACTATATCATTACTCTCGGGGATTTTGTTGTTCAATTTTATTACATGTTTATATTTCTATAAATATACATTCTTTTATTATTCCCTGAATTTTAGTTTACATTTGAAATTCGGACCTAATTTGCAACTGATTTTTCGAACATCAGTCCAAATAAAACGCACTGGCGTTGTAGCTTTCAGAGAAATTGCTAAGAAATAAGACAGACAAAACTTCCTTAAGTGATAGCACTAAATCAATCAGAAAGTATTCTTTAGGCATTGGATTTTCCATATGGTATTGATTTAGAAGAAAATTTTATCCAAAAACATATTAAGTTATTAAGTTTAATGGGCCATTAAATTCCTTGCATCATTTTAAATTGTTCATTTTATGGCGAATTTCTGCCAGTTTTGCAATTAAAAGGTTTTTCTTCTAAATACAATTTTGGTTTTGGATTTATTGCCTTGGCGTGTGCAGTCCTAATATTGCGGAAATTAAAATTCTTTTTTTCGAAACGTCGAATAACTCTTAAAGGTCTGGAAACAACTTAATCCTTAAGCTGCTAAGTGCGACTCGATGAACTTTTGCGGACAGTGTAGATCAAGATCAGACTGCACAGAACGTGCAGTCTGATCTTGCATCTACACTGTCCGATTAGGGGATATTTTGCTCCAAAAAAATAAGTTTGAAATAACATTTTTGGCTTTTACTATCGGCTTGAAAGTTTTATTTGGTTTATTTGGTAGGATAAGGGCTAGAGGTCTGAGAACAACTTAAACTGCATACGTCGAAAAGTTTTGTGCAGGCACACGTTTTTGTCGAACTTAGCAAAGAACCATGTACGTGAATGTGCTTTAATCCTTTACCACACTGTCCTGTGGTTTAACCACTCTGAGGAAGAAACCTTTCTTGAAACATTGTGGGAAATGCAGGAAATGCTGTTAACCAGCATTTTGATTTTTTTCCCCAGAATGTTATCTACCTTATCAGAGAACTTCGGCTCACTGATATTAGTTTCTTGATTGTCGGCTGCAGATGTCTTGGGAAAGGGTAACGAACTTAAAAAGATGAGATGACGAACTTCGTCGTGTCCCATGCAGTGTATGCAAACAAATGCCAAAATATCCTACAGCTCTAGAATGCGCTAGGTCAATTCGTTATAGTGTAACGGCGCCTTCATGACCACCAGAGACCATCCCATTTCAATTCCAATTTCAATCATTTAATCTTTACGTGTACAGTTGTTGTCTTGTATTATCTATGACAGAATGATCATCTTCTAAAGTTCAGCCGAAAATTAGGTCTAATTGAACAAACGATGGAAAACTTTAGGAAAGATAAATACCTTTTTTGACAATTAAGGGAAAAATGTTAGGAAACGGTGTTCGTTCCAAGGGAATCAGAATGCCTGCTTTTTGGCGATATTTTCGATGTTGTTTTCGTTTATAATTTTATTTTTTTAATTTTTATAAACAAAATACATCTTTAAACATGAATAGTCACCGTGATATGACTGAAATAATGTTGAAAGCGGCGTAAAACATCATTTAATCGTTAAAAATGAATAAAAAAAAATAATAAAGCAATAAGGATTGTTCTGTCCGTTTTTCAATTTAGTATCGCCTCTTAGGATTGAAATAGGTATCAAAATAAATATTTGTTTGTTCGATGAAAAACGTTTCCTCTGGCAAAAATTATTCTGACGAACGCCTATTTGAAATTTAAACTGGTTACGTAAATCAATATTATGCAAGTTTATCTTGTTCCATGCGATTTGACGAAATGATAAAACATGTGCACTATTCGGAGATGTAGAGTATTACACCAGAAATATTTTTACAAAGATTATTTTGGAGTGCAAAAAGTAATATAAACTATTTACGTGAACTCCCGCCTTCTCTCTCTCTCTTCCCCCCCCCCCCCCCCACACACACACACTTTTAGCTGGAACACTGATATACTACATGAAGTTTGCCTTTAGATTGTTCGGTTGGCTTTATTTCGCTCACTATTGCAAAACGACAGATTCTAGACTTGTTCATGCTGAAAGCTTTGGCAAAAGACAAATTAAAACATGGATCAGATTAAATTTGTTTTCGGAAGAATACAAAACATTGTGGGAAAAACAGAAAAAGCTAGTAATCAGTATTTAGTCGTTGTCAAATAATGTCTTAAATGCCTTCTTCCTTAGGATCGTTAAAACAAGGGATTGTTTGATGTTCAAGGCTGAATTACCGTCAATACAAATAAATGGCAGCAATGAAAAAAATACCCAATATTTAATTGCAATCTAGACTTTCTCCTGTAAGTCAGTGCGACAGAAATCATTTCTCCCTCACATCTGAACATAGTTTTGTATTTTCTTATGTGGGAAAGCAGCAGGAGGCATGGAACTGATACTGCAAAGAAATTTCTCGTGATCTGATTGGATGATATGCTCCGAACATATATTTTCAAAATCCACGAAAAAGCAGTTTCCCCTCACGGGGGCCCCGTATACTTCATTACACTTTGAACGCAAAATCAAAGATGGCGGCGTCGACCGATACGAGTCGTCCACAAGACAAATACTGATTATAGCATGTTTATTATCACTAGTTTCCCTTGATGATTGTCATTAAAGCGGAAAGAATGGATTATTTTTGAAAACAAATGAAGATAATCAAATATTTTCTCGTGTTCTGTCATTCTAAAACAAATACGGGAGTAGTATAGGCAGTCAGATCTCGGACAAATGAGGCATTTTGTCCGAGATCTGACTGCCCTGGAGCCAAATTGTCCCGAAATAGACTGCCCCAGGGCAGTCTATTTCGGGACAATTTGTCCGAAAAGGGTCGAAAAACGTCAAACCGGAAGTGGATGGCGGCCATCTTGGATTTGTCCCTATCAGGTAGATCTCGACATTTTGTCCGAGATCTGACTGCCCTGGAGCCAAATTGTCCCGAAATAGACTGCCCCAGGGCAGTCTATTTCGGGACAATTTTTTGTCCGAAAAGGGTCGAAAAGTCGTCATTTACCCTTAACTTTCCCTTAACCCTTCTAAAACCCTTTTGTTTTGTTCTAAAACCCATATACTTTCTTCTAATGGACAAATTTCTTCTAAAACCCTTATCCCTTAACGGTTCCACGGTTGGACTTAGTCTTTTTTGTCCCTAGGTCCCTCTCCCTGGGAGAGGGAACTAGGGACAGCCCTTAACGTTTTTGATACAACCCTTAACTCCACGATATGTTTATTTTACCACCTTACGCTGTTTTAGGCAACCACCTTATTCGACTTAGTCTTTTTCTTTTGTCCCTAGGCTCCTTTGCCCGAAATAGACTGCCCCAGAGCAGTCTATTTCGGGCATCTTTGGACTTAGTCTTTTCTCTGTCATCGTTGGACTTAGTCTTTTTCTCCACGATATGGGTTATTTCACCTCCTCAGTTTGCTTCAGGTAGACACTATCGTCGGACTTAGTCTTTTTTCCGTTTTCATTCGTCTGAGATCTGTTCTTTCTTTCTCTATTGAGAGTCTTCCTCTCTATAGGCGTTGGACTTAGTCTTTTTTCTCTATTTTCGATTGGGCTTTGTAAATCATAGACTTAGTCTTTTTCTATAATAGATATTATAGATAGAGTATCATAGACTTAGTCTTTTTTCTCTAAAGTGTGAACGTGATGCTCTATCTATATACTTCCGCTCACGTTCGCGCTCTTTTAATGGAATTAACGTTAGCCAATCATAGGACTCGTTGCTTCTGCATTCCTACAGATATTGTAGATAGAGTATAATATTCTACCTACATGCTTCCGCTCACGTTCGTGCTCTTTTAATGGAATTAACATTAGCCAATCGTAGGACTCGTTGCTTCTGCATTCATATGGATAGGGTATAATATACTATTCTACTTACATGCTTTCGCCCATGGTCGCGCTCTTCATTTTAATGGAATTCTGTTAATTCTGTATCAAAGTAGGTCAATCCTCCTGCTGGGCTATAAAAACCGGCCGATTTCTCTCATTCCCACGATGAAGTTGTCCGAGCACGGTTCTCCATGGTGAGTCTTTTTTCTCCCATGTTGAATTTCTTTGGAAGTACTTAGTAATGCTTGTACTAAGTTATACTGCTAATACCAAATACTGCTAATACCAGGTTGATGTGGGTTCTCTGATGAAAGTTCGGGAAGGAATGTGAATTTGTAGTCTTTTCAGACCTAGAAAGTCTGCTTCTTCAAATTGTCCTTTTCAGACCTAGTCATTCAGACCTAACCAAGACCCAGAAAGTTCTATGAAAAGTCTGCTTCTTCAAATTGTCAAAAGAAACAAAGTCAAGTCCTATATGCTTTTCACATCTTTTATTTAAAACTTTTATTTATTGTCAGATAATCATTACAATGAACGGTTAGAAACAATGAACTGTTAGAAGTATTTATTTATGTACAATAATCATTACAATGAACGGTTAGAAACAATGAATGAATCATATATTGTAAATATGTTATTGTAAGTTGAATAAAGTTAAAAACATTCTGTACAATCATCATTACAATGAAAGTACAGAAATACAATAATCATTACAATGAACTGTTAGATACAATGAAACATTTTATTTAAGACATTGAAGTTAGAAATACAATAATCATTACAATGAACTGTTAGAAACATCGAACTGGCAAATATATACAATGAAATTTTTATTTAAACTTTATGTACAATAATCAGTCTATGGGTCATTATTTGACTTGCAGTCATGTTTAAAAGTTACAGCTTCTAAAACCCTGCCTAAAAGGTTGACTTAGCATCAACCCCTAAAACAAGGTCTAAAAGACTTGACTTACAGGCATGTTTAAAAGTTACAGGCATAAAACAATGTCGAACAGTACAAGTGGGTCTAAAAGACTAGTCCCTTATTCGGACAGTACGCTATGACTTACAAACAATTATGTTTAAAAGCTACAACCCTAAAACAAGGTCTAAAAGTCTAGTACCCTAGTTAGTATCCTAGTTAGTCCTGTATTCGGATAGATTCTTCAGACAGAGCAAATGACGATAAGCTAATGCAGTCTTTGAAACATTGTTTTTAAAATCGTTCTTTGAAATAGTTCTTTCTGTTAAAAATTACAGGCACAATTTTCTTTTTTTCTTCGGGATGTCAGGTTCACACTCACTCTTACGTTTCTTTTCATTATTTTTCACAACACCGGATTTCCATTTACATCTCAATTCGATATCTGAACAGATCTTCTTTCCTTCTCGTCGAATAGGTTTTACTGAAGAAATCTTGTTGATTTTATCGTTGATTTTCTTTTCTGAAGAGGGTTTCTTGGCTTTCCCCTCTCCAGCTACTGAAGAAGGTTTTCCTGAAGATTTCTGAGCCCTCTGTTCGTTGATTTGATTATCCCCAACTGCTGAGGATTTATCGTTGATGTTATCGTTGATTTTCTTTTCTTCAGCTTGTGAAGAAATCTTGTTGATTTTATCGTTGATTTTCTTTTCTGAAGAGGTTTTCTTCTTCACAGGGTAATCTATCTGAATTCTACAGATTTCTGTATCGCTGATTTCTGTGTTATCAAGCTCCATATTTTCAATCTGTCTTTCGATCTGATTTTCGGTCTGATTTTCAGTCGATGGCTCGTTGGTTTTATCGTTGGATTTATCGTTGGTTTTCTTTTCTTCAGATAGTTTTTCTGAAGAGGATTTCTTGTTTTGGGGTTTTTGTTGTGAACTCTGTTCCTTTCCACTCGATAAAGTTGTAGGCTGTGGTGGTTTTGTCTTTCGTTTATTCTCGTCTACTTTATAGGATAATAGAGACCCAACGTATTTCATATGTTGAGAGTCCCAATCCATTTCCTTTATTGGGTGAATTTCGACATCGTGGGTGTGGGTGTTCACGAAGACAAAAACGAATCTCCACATTTGATTTTCTTTCTCTGGACATTGGCTGGCCCAATGTCCTGATCTGTCGCATGTAAAGCAACTATTCGCTGTCACATCATCCACTCTATGGCGTTTATCGAATGTCGCTTGATCCAGGACTCTGGTGATACGATAGACACCTTTTTCTGCAAATTGTTGGTGGGATAGAAATGATCCCACGTAGTTCCCAGTATGGTAGACTTGATATCGTGATGGTATATTGGTGATCTCATAATCGTGAGTGTATGGGTTAACATACAGATACACTCTCTTTGGGGTTGTACTTTTTAGCTTGAACTCGCTCATTTTCTAGCGACTGCTCTGTTCGAACTCTTTCCGAAGAATGATGGAAATGTCAATCGTAACATCTTTTTATACCCATTCGATCTGAAAAAAGATATAAAAAGCCAGGTTTCTTGAGTTTTGGTCCATTCTATGTCTGGATCATTGCTTGAATTGTAGACATGTTTAAAAGCTACAGACATAAAACAACACCTAAAAGGCTAGTCCTGTATTCGGACAGTACAAGCGACGATGAGGCAATGCAGCCCATGTCGAAAAAGAGAAAAAAATTGCAACCGGCCAAGAAAAGAAAAAGAATCCTAGTCTATCCAGACAGTAGCAGCAACGGTGAAAGCGACGATGAGAAATTTCCACCCAAAAAGAGAAAAATATTGAAAGAAGAAGAAAGTGACGGTGAAAGCGATAAAAAATCTTTGAAAGAAGAAAATCCTACTAGACCGTTTTTCCCCAAGGAAGAAAACGCTGAGAAATCTTCGAAAGAGCGATACCAAAAACAGTCCTTTTCAGGACTAACCAACGAGGACGAAAAATCTTTGAATCCCGCTGAGCTATTTTCAACCAAGAAAGAAATATATTCTTCAGAGAAAAGTGGAGACAAATCTTCTTCAGAGAAAAAATCTTTGGATATGAAAAGTCTATACGCCTTAAAAGAAGTGGGAAAAAAGAAGTCAAGAAAATTCAAAACAGAATCCCATCTACTGGAGGCGTCTTTTAAGAAATTCGATGAGCTACAGCCACAACAGTTGACCGGTTTATTCGACGATGTTATCCAACAAATCATTCAAAAGTTAAAGGCTGAATCGAGGGATATGATTAGAATCAGCGTCAACCATCCCTCATTGGATATGGGAATTCATATTCCCTTTCTATATGTGGAGGAGTTGGAGAGTCATACGATGTTGAACGAAATTGAAAAAGTTCTACAATCGAATGAAGAATTCGTCTTGAACGATGGCTGCATGACATTCGATATCACACATACGATACCTCCAAGTGGAAGTGGAAAAAATCTTAGAGCCACAGACCTATTGGATTCAAAAGTTTTCGCAAAGAAGAAATATTCGCTTGTTGAAATCAACAATGAAGATCATCTATGTTTTGCAAGAGCCGTTGTTGTGGGGATTTGTTACCATGAACGTGAAAACACCCAAGCATGGAATCGGAGATGGGATCTCATCAAAAGATCAAACAGACCCCTTCAAAAGACTGAAGGCGAGAAATTGATGTATGAAGTTGGACTTTCATCGACACAACCTGTAGGTCTTGAAGAATACAAAAAAATTCAAGAGTTCCTGTATGAAAAAGGCTACGTTATTAAAGTTCATCAACAACTATCGAAAGTGGAGAAAGTATTTGAACATCCAGAAGTGAAAGACGATAGTAAAATCATACATTTGTACTTTCATCAAAATCATTATGATTACATCAAATCCATCACAGGATTTCTTGATTGTGTTTATTATTGTGAGTTCTGTGACAGACGTTACAGCAAGCGGGAAGACCATGCTTGCTCAAAGATCTGTAAAGGTTGCTTTCGTGCTGGAAAATGTCCATCAGAATCAAAAGAGTATGTCTGCGACAAGTGTCATCGACGATTTTTCAGTGCAGCATGCTTGAAAAATCACAAAACACTTCAAGGCAAAGAAAAGAAAACCATTTGTGAATTAGTGAAACTTTGTTCAAAATGTGGAGGTCAGATTTTTGACAGAAAGAAAAATCATCGCTGTAAGGGAAAGAAAAAGTGTCATCTCTGCAAGAAAATCGTTGACTATACTCATCAGTGTTTTATTCAACCTTACCAGAGTAAGATGAAACACAGCAACGATGATGAGTCGAGTTCTTCTGTCGTCAAAAAACCTTTGTTCATTTTCTTTGATTTCGAATGCCAGCAAGATACAGGGGTACACATTCCGAATTATTGTATTGCACATCGAGCGTGTGCTGAATGTATCGATAAACCACTTGATTTTCATTGTTCCACATGCAGCGAATTCAAAGAAGGAAGAGAAGTTATTTTTCAAGGAAAAGAAACTTTGAGTCAATTTTGCAGCTGGCTCTTTACAAAGCATCATAAAGGAATCATAGCTATTGCCCATAATCTCAAAGGGTATGATGGCCAATTTATTCTCAATCATATTATCAACGTAGGAATGAAAGAACCAGAAGTAACCATGAATGGGAATAATATTTTGAAGTTAGAACTGAACGGTGTGAGTTTGATCGACTCCTTCAGTTTCATGAACTTTGGGTTGGCAAAATTTCCGACTACATTTGGACTTCAAGAAATGAAAAAAGGCTACTTTCCTCACTGGGCAAATACAGATGAATTCTGGGATTACGTTGGGCCGTATCTGGATATGTCTTATTACAAACCCGATTCAATGTCTGAAGAGGCTCGATCAAAATTCATAGTCTGGTATAATGACAAAGTTCAAAACGGTGAGGAATTCAATTTTCAAAAAGAGATGGAGATATACTGTCGATCGGATGTTGATATCCTAAGACGAGGTTGTGGTGAATTCAGAAAGTTGTTCATCGAACAGAGTGAAATTTGTCCATTTACAGAATCGTTTACCATCGCTGGAGCCTGTAACAAGATTTGGCGAAAAGATTATTTACCAAAAGATCAGATAGCCATCATTTCATGCAAAGACCCAATCAGTCGTCGGTTTTCTATGAAAGCAATACGCTGGGTTCAAAGCATCGCTAGAGAAAAAGGGATTCGTATTCAACACGCCAAAAATGGTGGTGAATATCGAATAGGAAAATACACCGTAGATGGATTTCACCACGAATCAAACACGGTTTATGAATTTCTCGGGGATTTATTTCATGGGTGCCTGACATGTTTCAAGGATCGAAAATATATCAACACCATCAATGGAAAATCAATGGCTGAATTGTACGACAGTACTATCGAACGGCTAGAAACCCTCAAAAGAATGGGGTATAACGTCGTGACCATATGGGAGCACGAATTCGACGCCAAGATGAAGAAGGATAAAGAGTACAGAAAAATCATTGAAAGTCTATACCCGAACCATGACCCTATCGAACCAAGAGAGGGTTTGGCTGGAGGCAGATGCAATGCCATAAAAATTGCCTATGATGTTGAGGAAAACAGTGAGAAGGAAATCAAGTACATTGACATTTGCTCTCTGTATCCTTACGTCTGCAAACATAAATTCTATCCTGTAGGCCATCCTACAATCTTGACTTATGAGAACATTGACACGAAGAATATTCGTCAGTATGAAGGACTCATTAAATGCAAAGTTCTACCCCCGATGGATTTGTTTCATCCCGTTCTTCCAGTTCACTGTAACGGCAAGATGATGTTTCCCCTTTGTATGACATGTGCACAAGAAAGTTCAAAATTTTGTAATCATGACAGAGAAGAGAGAGCCTTAGTTGGAACTTGGGTTACGTTCGAATTGTTCAAAGCTCTCGATTGTGGTTATCGGCTAATGCAAGTGTATGAAATCTGGCATTTCGACTCTGTTTCGGACCAGTTCTTTAAAGGCTATGTGGACAATTTCTTGAAAATCAAGCAAGAAGCTAGTGGCTATCCCGGCTGGTGTCAGACAGATTCAGAAAAGACCCAATTCATTCGTGAGTATGAGGAAGCCGAAGGGATTCGTCTCGACCCCAAACGTATTCAAAAAAATCCTGGCAAAAGATCATTTGCTAAGATTATGCTGAACTGTCTTTGGGGAAAATTAGCACAGCGTGAAAATATGAGCAAGACGAAATACATCAGAGAACCGTCTAAATATTTCGAGTTGATTACCGACCCGAAATATACGGTGAAACATGTGGAAATCTTTGACAATGAGTGCGAATGCATCTTGGTCAACTATGAAGAAAAGATGGACTTTGTCGAAACGCATGCGACAGCTAATGTTATTGTAGCATCCTACGTAACAGCTTATGCAAGATTGGAGCTGTACAGTGTTCTTGAAAGATTGGGGGATAGAGTTCTGTATTTCGATACAGATAGTTGTATGTACATTCATGATCCTGAATTGTGGAACCCTCCTATCATTAACAGCAGGCTAGGAAAATGGACCGATGAAGAGCCTGATTGTAGAATTACTCATTTCAGAGGATTAGGACCCAAGAATTACGCTTATAAGATGAAAACAAAAGATGGAAAAGAAAAAAGCAAATGTAAAGTCAAAGGAATTACTTTGGATCACAATACAAATCAGCTGGTGAATTTCGACACCTATTCAAAATGTGCTTTGGATCGCACCGTAGAAATTAAAGTTCAGTATGACTGTAGAATCAAAAGACATAGAGACAGAACAGTGACCAGCGAACCCCAGTCAAAAACGTTTCGCTCTGTCTATACCAAAAGAGTCATTGTAAACGATACTGACACTGTCCCCTATGGCTATAAAACTTTGAGGATCTATAAATAGGCTGTAAGAAAACAACATCGTGTTATATCGAAGTGAACGATCAAAGTAAGACGTTCTTTAAAAATCAGTTTTAAAAATCAGTTTTTAAAAACACATTTAAAAAAACAGTTTTAAAAACAGCTCTAAAAGAGTGGAAAAATCAAAAAGTGGAAAAATCAAGAGTGGAAAAATCATTACTAGTGGAAACTACCAAGAGTGAGAAATCATGTCAGGTGAAATGCTAGTTTTAGACCTAGGCGAAAAAGATGATAGAGATTTCACCCATCAGCATACGCTCGATGAACAACTACAGTTTGACATCAAATTCGCCTGTGTGAAACTTTGGATAGATAAATTGCATAAGGGAGTTGCAAAAGGAGAAACATCCTGCAAGTTGTATAGAATGCACAGCTTTATTGTGATGATGTGTGATGATACAAATTTCGATCTTCCTCTCCAAGCTTATTTAGCAATTTGTCTGTTGAAAGATAACTATATTGCTAAACAAATGCGAACCACAAGTCGCTGGGTATTCATTATCGTAGGAAGAACAGAAGAAACTTTTCTGAACATCCTGAAAATGAAATCTGTTCTGTTTGACTTTTACTTACGCTACAAAAAAGGTTCCATTCAAGACGGTGAGGAAACAATGGAAACCATGGAAGGCTATATTCTATTTGATAGAGATGTCACAGAAGAAACCGTATATTCAGCTCTCTCGACAAAAGATCTTTCAAAACATGTTTCAAAACATGTTTTAAAACATGTTTTTCCATCTAGTGGAGTCCGTGAATATAGCGAAATGGATAGCAAATTTCCCTTGTCTTTAGGTTATGACCAATTGCATAAAGTTATTGTGGAACATGAAGACAAGTGGAAAAATCGAGGGATCTGCGAATTCGCATTGTAAGAATTGTTTTGTGTTAAAACTATATTGTAAATATGTTATAGTGTTTTTTAAACGATTGTTAAAAACTATATTGTATATAAAATGTATCACCAATGCTTTTGTAGATCAAAATGTATCCAAAAAGTTCAGACTTGGGAAAAGTTTGAATAAACGATTTTAAAAGATCGTTTGTTTTTTGATTCCTTCCAAAAAGAAAAGCTCAGCTTTGAGCAGAGAGAAAAAAATCTTGAATAAAGAAAATGTCTTGTAAAACTGACTTGTAAAAATGTTTAAAGGTTTTAACGATTGTTTAAAAATGTTATAGTGTTTTTTAACAATCGTTAAAAACTGCATTGTCAAAAACATTGAATGAGTTATGTGTTTGTAAAAAATGCTAGAATGATTTAACAATTGTTAAAAATGTTAGAGTGTTTTTAACGCTTGTTAAAACTTTCTAACATTTTTAACAATTGTTAAAAATGTACCTTCAATGCTTTGTAAATATGTTATAGGTTAGAATGGTTGAAACATTTGCTTTAAACGTTCCTGTTTTTTCATGATGATGTTATCATAATAAAGTTAAAAAACGTTTGAATAAAGAAATGATTGTAAAAAGGTCGTCTGTTTCGATTTCTTCCCCAAAAACTTGGCCGAAGAGAAAAAGTTGGAATAAACAAACGATTTTAAAAGATCGTTTGTTTTGATTCCTTCCCAAAAGACTTGGACAAAGTTAAAAACTTTGAATAAAGAAAAGTTCAGACTTGGGAAAAGTTTGAATAAACAAACGATTTTAAAAGTCGTCTGTTTTTGATTCCTTCCCAAAGACTTGGACGATTAACAAGAACCAAGAAAAAATCCCAAAGAGAGACCAAATCTTGGGCAAAGAGAAAAACTTGGAAAAGAATAGGAATGGGAAAAGATGTAGACAGATTAGCACATTCTATATAGAATATGATATTCTATCTACAAGAAATCTGCAAAACCTACAGGACTCATATAGTACATGATGTGCGTGAAATTTCTAGTAGCTTAGGTTCTATCTACAAGACCTAATCGAAGATAGAGAAAAAGTCTACATCCCAAGACAAACCCTCCTCGATCAAATCTATAAAAGGCTGGGAGCTTTCTCACTAGAATCATTCGACTTTCGATTCTCGAATAGTACGAATAAACCTGTTAACTAGAAAAAGTTTTTGTTAACTAGTGCGAATAAAACAAACTGTTAACAGAAAATGGACTCCAACTTAGACCAAAGTGATCCCGGAAGAATGATCTCCAACTTAGACCAGACAAATCACGGAAGAATGGCCTCCAACTTAAACCAAGATGATCACGGAAGAATGGATCCCATGGATTCCAACTTAGTCGTTGGCTCCTTATCGCAAGAAAACCCCGACCTAGACATTTTCTCACCACAACCTGAAAACAACAGAGATATTCTATCGATGGCTATGAATTCAACATTCATCGACCCGATGATACCACCAGCTAACAAAATCGAAGAAGAAATAACTCAGATGATTTCAGCCCAAAATTCTGTAATAACTCAGATTTTAGACGAAGTGAAGATGTTGAATAGAAATATGAATCAATTCAACAAAAACATTGAGACATTATGCCTACAAAATCGACAGAACTACCAGAGCCAACAAGGTTTTCCTGTGAGACAAGATTCGGCTGTAAGACAAGATTCAGCTATAACGATTTCAACCCATGTTAACTTTGATAAAACCAGTTTTCAAAAGTTAACAGTTTCCGCCGTCACGCCTGTAGACCCTCAGACAACTCACCAGTCAACTCCCCAGCCAACTCACCAGACAACTCATCAGTCAACTCAGACAGAAGAACCCAAACCAAAAAGAAGAGGAAGAAAACGAAAATCAGAGACATCAGAGATAGATGATAACCAACTTCACAAAAAACAACGATTCGATCCCTACTCTGTAATACCACCACGAGTAGAAACAAAAACAGGGTTGGGAAAATATGGAAAAAACATTGACAACTTCAAGGAATTCAAGTTCCCGATGATCTCGAAAGAACAAGGAGAAAAGCTGGCATCAGAAGAAAAGCTATCATCAGAAGAAAACTCTCGATAAAGGAGAAAAAGCCACAGAAATTAAATATCAATAGGGGAAGGCTCTCAATAGAGGAGAAACAGTCCTTTTCAGGGCTAACCAAAACCCTAGAAAATCTATCTTCAACCTTTGTGAATAAGTAAGTCGACCAGTCTCCAAGCCTATAAAAGACGATGCTATTTCCAGTAATTAATCATTCGGCTCCCGAATAGACGACAGTTAAAGAAATGGTGATGGATTATCGTATACAATTTCTACTTCTCTCGATGACAAAATGGTATCTAACAACCTTTCTACTGGCCCTGATGCATGACTCCACTTTGCCTATACATAAAATAAACAAAATAAGAACGTTGATAGCAGATCGAAGAAGAATCGTGGAGTATCCTATCTGTCAGCCAAATTTTGGACCCGGTCATCAGAGGAGGAGAAAAACCACAGCAGAAAGAATCAAAGGAACGGTGCCGGTTGGATCCGGTTATTAGAGGAGAAAAACCACAGAAACCAAAAAATCGAAACAGTCCTTTTCAGGACTAACCATTCCCCAAGAAAAGTCTATCTTTTGAGAATTGTCAATCGATATATAGCTCCTATTATAGAAAAAAGACTAAGTCTATGATCTACAACACCTAATCGAAGATAGAGAAAAAAGACTAAGTCCAACAGTCTGAGACTCTGGGACATCCACAGCATGGGGACAACCTTGTCAATATGCGTAGAGAGGTGACTCCTCTTCACTCCTCTTTACCTCCTCTTCACTCCTCCTTACCTCCTCTTCACTCCTCCTTGCCTCCTCTTCACTCCTCTTTGCCTCCTCTTCACCCCTCTTTAACTCCTCTTTCGGAGATATAGCCTATATCGTGGAGAAAGACTAAGTCCAACGACGATCTTTGCCTGGGACTCCTGGGAGGAGGATATAGGGACAAATCCAAGATGACCGCCAAAAGATCGAAATAGTCTTCCCAGAGGATCAGCGGCCATCTTGGATTTGTCCCTATACTCCCTACCCCTGTCCCTATACGCCCTACCGCGGGTAGGGAGTATAGGGACAAATCCAAGATGGCCGCCATCCACTTCCGGTTTGACGTTTTTCGACCCTTTTCGGACAAATTGTCCCGAAATAGACTGTCCTGGGGCAGTCTATTTCGGGACAATTTGGCTCCAGGGCAGTCAGATCTCGGACAAAATGTCGAGATCTACCTGATAGGGACAAATCCAAGATGGCCGCCATCCACTTCCGGTTTGACGTTTTTCGACCCTTTTCGGACAAATTGTCCCGAAATAGACTGCCCTGGGGCAGTCTATTTCGGGACAATTTGGCTCCAGGGCAGTCAGATCTCGGACAAAATGCCTCATTTGTCCGAGATCTGACTGCCTATACTACTTACGGGTTTAAAACGAGCTATCCCTTCGTCAACTAACCAAATCGTGAAGTGTAAAAAACAAGCTTTGTATTTGTAACCGTACAAATATATACTAATGGTAATTTCAGGCAACTAGCGGTCGTTTAATTTTGCCAACAGATCATAAAATGAATAGTTACTTTCCTTGAGGTTGTTTAAATCCATGTTTGAATAAAAATACGTCGAATGTCGCAGTGACTTCATACACCAAACTGCACGTTTTACCAAGGTTTCAGTGACGTCAGTTCTCAATGACGTCAGTTTTTAGAGTGTTGAGGCATTAAGAGGGGAAATTCGATAACGTCCTCAATTCGTGAAACCATAAAGTAGGGAAATTTTGCTGAACAAACGTTGGACTGGTAAAACTTTGCAGAATAATAAATTTGTTGTACGGTCTCCTGCGATATGACCGTAAAACTAAAATCGTATTACCGGTACTGGTTATGAAAAACATCCTTCAGTTCTTCATCCGTTGCAACTCAAAAGCATAATCAACCTGTTTCATCTGTTGCATCATAAAAGCGCAATTAACCTGTATAATTGATATCAAGAGTTACTATGAAACAATGTCAATGGGATACAATTTTTATCAAAAGTAAAAAAAAAAAAGTCTTGGCTGTTATAACTTTTATTTGATGCTTATACGTCTGGGAATGCTGCTACTGTCGGAAAACAGACTTCTTAACCCTTTACCACACAATCCCGAGTTTTAACGATCCCAAGAAACAGGCTTTTTGAAAACATTGTTGGAATAGAAGAAAATGCTGGTAATCAGCATTTTCTTCTTTTCCAACATCGTTTTCTATCCTTTCTGGGATAAATTTCATTATTTGAGGCACTTTCTATTTGTCGTCTGCAAATGCTTTCAATTTGGACTAGTCTAAAATTGTGTTGCTTGGTAACGAGTTACATGTACGCTTAGCTTCTTACCTCCCCTTCGTCTTGCAGGAAAACAACTTTCACAAAATTATGGTACAGAGACAAGTTGCTCGAATTGCAGTAGGCGAGGTTTTTTTCCTCAAAACGCAAAGACCACTACCAAATGAACTGATTGGGAAAAACAACGTTAATGACCTGGGTTGCAAACAAATGTGTAAATCTTAATCCAATAATAGACAGTCATGGACAATGAATTGACAGTTAGGTACACTTCAAAGCTTTGTCTATTTTATATGATTTGTGTCTAACGCTGTTTTCAATATTATTTCATTTATATAATCGCAACTAGTGTATCTACCCGTGCGTTCCTGGAGTTTCTTTTACCAATGCTTCGCACAACATTCTGCTAAAGCCACCACATGCTTTCCCATACAACACAGTATCCTAACAGTATACAACAATTTCAAGCCTGGAAATCGAGTTAGTGGGTTTCAAGTCCTTTAGGTTGCCGACTGTGCTACAGAGCTCAGCATCTTTCCGTGTCATAGCTGCAAGATCAGATTCAGTAATTTAACAGAAAGGACCGTCTTATCTTTGGCGTATTCTTGCGGAATTACGGGGGGGGGGGGGGGGGGGGGCAAACTTGTACATAGCAATATTTGGTATCTTGTAACTTGATCAAAATACTCATTTAATTCATTTGGCACCTTTTACGCCGAAACTAAAAGAAATGCATGAAGCGTTACAATTAACACTACCTTTATGTTCATGTAAAGCTTAAAGTCTCATCGAAAAGCAAATTGCTTGTCAGTCCTAAGTCCTGTTTGTTATCGACTGGGCTACAGAACTGTCGCAGTGATATGACTAAACATTTGTTAAAAGCGGCGTAAAACACCATTGATTTTACCAAAAGGTCCTTGACATTAGAATATTTACTGGCTGTTACTTACTCAAAATACCAAATTTTATTCATTTGGCACCCTTATACTGAAACTAAAAGGAATGCTGTAAGCATTACAACAAACAGTATAATTGAGCCATGCCCTGGCAAAAGAGGGCTTAATGCATCTCCATGATGCTTCATACCAAGCAAGCCATCACATAATTATGGATCCATAAAATCCATTTAGTCAAACAACCGACTGTATCATAAGGTAGACTGGTACTTTGATATACAGAAATTTGACCAATAGCGAAAAGTTTCGGCCCAGATCAGCCTGCGCGGACTGCGCAGGCTGACCTGGGTCGATACTTTTCGCAGATGCATTAATACCCCTTTTCACAGAGTATGGCTCGGTTATTTTCATGTAAAGCTCAAAAATAGATTTGTTTTATTATTAGTTTACTGTGGAAAATGATGACTGGAATGCCATTGTAGGGAAGATCAAAACAATTTTTGCCTTCGTTATTACTGTTTTTAGATGTTACTGATCCTCTGGGTTAGCAAACTGCGTGTTGCAAACGACATTATCTTTGTTATATCGCGGAGGCAAGTTCACCCATCCATGCTTTCCTTGAGTTTCTTTCACCATTTTTCCAAGGGGCTGGGGCAATTTTCTGAGTTGCAATTATTGCTCTGTAGGAGCAATGTAGGCAAAAATAAGCGACAGTTTTACAGTTGGCAGTTTTCCTGATACCACAGCAGATCTGAAACGTTTAATTGGGTATTATAGAGCGTAGAGGAAGATCAAACTGTTCGGATGAGTAGATCCATCATAGTACAAGTTTTTTTACATGCAGCGGTACACTTCAGATGGAGTGTTTACTGTATCATTTTGGGTCTTTGAACGGATTTCTGAACCGCTGAATTGGCTACCAAAGAGCATAGATCAAGATTAAACTTTTCGGAAGAGGAAACTCATGGCAGTAAACTTTTCTTTAACCCTTTCCCAAACAAGCCCTGGTTTTCACGTGTCTGCAGTACAAGTCTTTTGAAAACGTAACGAGCAATTTCTCCTTTTCCCACAGCGTTTTCTACCGTTTTTGAGAACTTTCTGCCATTTTCATCAAATTTAAAATTGTCGTCTGGAAACTCTTTCAGTTTGGAAGGGTCTAAAATTTGTCGTTTGGGAAAGGGTTAAAGGTCGTGATACACTTGAGGTGGAGTTTCAGTATCACTGTGCATCTTTGGACAGATTTCAAGAAGCAGTGTTAGATTCATCAAACTATGGGAAGTACTTCAGTTGTACATGTTTCAAGCCATGAATGAGACGTAGTGGTTTTTGCGTACGGCGAGGATCAGATGCCCAGAATGTGCAGTCTGATCTTGTAGCAACACAAGCCGCTTCTGTATGAAAAAAGGACAAGAAATTTCTTCTTTATTTACATTGGAATCGTATTAAAACCCGTCGAATAAAAGTCGAAATCATTTATAGAGTAAGGAAAGACTTAAATCTTTACCACAAAAAATGACCCTTAGGGAAGGAAAAAAGGCTTATGCAAACATTGTGGGGAAAGAAGAAACTGCTCTGAAAGACATATTTATTTTTTTTTTTTGAGTAACATTGAATTTGTCGTCTGCAAATGCTTTCATTTTCGACAAGGATGAAATTTTGTCGTCTGGTAAAGAGCCTACTCATTACCCCCTGAAAATGAATATGAGCTATCCTTTGGAAAAAGGGGACTTAATGCATCTTCGTGATGCATTATACCAAGCAAGTCATAACATGATCATGGATCCGTGAAAGCCACTTTTTTTTTTAACTACCGATTTAATCATGAGGTAGACTGGTCCTTGGACATACAGAAAACTCACCAACAACGAAAAGTTTCGGCCCAGGTCAGCCTGCGTGGACTGCGTAGGCTGACCTGGGTCGATACTTTTCAGAGATGAATTAAGCCCCCTTTTCACAGAGCATGGTTCATTTGTTTTTGTTTATCGCGTTGTTTGTGTCGTGTATAAAGCCGTTTTTAACATTATTTCAGTTATATCGTGGCGGCTAGTGCACCTACATATTATTTCCCGGAGTTTCTTCCTACCAGTACTTCGCACAATATTCTTTCCAAGCCGCTGGGTGCTTTCCCACATAACCATCGTCCAGACCGTGTTCAACGATCAGAGAGGAATGAATTCTGTCGCAACGAGTTCTATCAATCCTCAGAAAAAAAAGGAGGCGAGCTTGGAATTCGAGCCAGTGACCTGTCGGTTTCAAGCCATTAACATTACAGACTGAGCTAGCTACTGGACTCGGCGAAAATGAATTTGCAGCACACACCTTGAAAAACGTTCATGTAAAATAAGGATTAATCCAATCTGTCTAAATCAGTCAAGATCAGACTGCACAAAATGACCAGTCTGATCTTCAATCAATGATCTTCACTGCCCGCTATGCTGAGACATTCTGCCTAATGGAAGGCTTTAAAAGTCAATTTTTGGGTTATTGTTTTTCTCGACCTAAAATTTTCTGCCTCGTTTATTTATTGCTTTATGGCTTATTATGTACATAAATGCGAAAAATACGGCGACAAGAGGTTCAGTTGCTTGTTACGTGCATTTTCTCCTTCAGAAAACAAAAAAAAAAAACTTTTTTTTTTGGTAATTTCGGTATGTTGTGAGACGAAAATAGCTACCCGTAGGAGGCCATTTGTAAAGCGCAATCAAGATTACTGTTCTGTGCTTTGAAGTGCATATGTTTGCAATGCAATGTGAAAAGTGAACGCCTATACTAATAAGTACAATTAGTGCGCTTTTGCGGACAGTGTAGATCAAGTTCAGACTGCACGTACTGTGCAGTCTGATCTTGATCTACACTGTGCATATGCTTGCAAACACTATAATGAAATGTGAAAAGTGAACGCCTATGCTGAAAAGTACAATTAGTGCGCTTTTGCGGACAGTGTAGATCAAGATCAGACTGCACAGTACGTGCAGCCTGATCTTGGATCTACACTGTGTGATACGAGGAAATTTTGCTCGGCGAGAAGTACACTGAAATAGCAATGAATTAATAGTCAATTACTTGGAATTCTTAGTGTATCTGTTTAGTTGTTGAAAGGGAAAATAGGGTGGAAACATAAAAATCATTAGATTTAACGTTTTAGACAGCTATGCAATTGATGAATGAACGTTTCAGCTCAGAAATATTAACCGAATTATTACAACTTTAAAGGTGTCAAAACAAAATATATTTTCAGTTAACAGATGTTTTAAATTGAAGATCAGGTTATACGTTATTTTTTCAAACTGATCTTAATTTACGCTTTAAACAAAGACCTTAAACCTTTGCCTGCTATGCGGACTTATGGACCTTTTGCGGACAGTGAAGATGCAAGATCAGACTGCACAGAATGTGCAGTCTGATCTTGGATCTACACTGTCCGATTGGGGGATGTTTTTCTCCAAAGAAACACGTTTGAACTAGCAATATTCGGGCTTTTACTATCGGCTTGAAAGTTTCATTTCACTTACTTAGCAGTACAATGGTTAATTTTGCACGTTATTTGCTAGAAGTAGAAACATGAACAGATGCAGTACACAGTTGTTGCACATTGTTGTCGGTAATTTAAAGCAGGCATCTGGAAATTTTCTGAGTGCATCTTCAACCATGCTCTTGAAGAATAAGTCAATAATTATACGTAATTTTAAGATGTAAAGCCGGGCTAATTTCGAATGTCAAGTAAAATGCATTGCGTTAGTGTACCAGCGGTGTACTTCCAAATATACTTTTCAGAAATTAGACAATCGTTATTCTACCCTACTAACCTGTTTATATGTCAACGTGTACCTAACTTTCTAGAACAAATTTGCTGCGAAAGGATTTGAATATATTCTAAGAACAAAGGGGGAAAAGCATTAAAAATTTACCCTTATTTCGTTTTTGCAGACAGTGTAGATATAAGAAGAGACTGCAAAAAAAAAAAAAATTATTTTTATCAATCCTCTCAACGTCATAGGCGAGAACGCGTGCATTTGCGGACGGCTAGGATCAAGATCCGACTGCACAGAACGTGCTGTCTAATCTTGGATCTATGTCTTGTTTACTCAAGTCTATGAAATTAAGATCTTTCTGAGTTACAGTAGATCATATCTTACAGCCGTTGAAAGAGGTCGAGATTACGAGTATTCGAGCTATGCTCTGTGAAAAGGGGGTTTCATGGGTCTGCAAAACAGTATCGAGCCAGGTTAGCTTCTGCTGTACTGGGTCGAAACTGTTTGCTATTGGTCAATTTTCTGCATGTCAAAGGACCAGTCTACCTCCAGATTCAGCCGTTTATTAGACAAAATGAATTTTATGGATCCATAAATGGAATACGTGATGACTTGCTTGGTACAATGCATGACGAAGATGCATTAAACCCCCTTTTGCCACAGCATGGCTCACATATTTGGCGATGAATAAGTTTATCAATAAAATTAAAATGCGGTTTATTGTTGTTTTATAAGCCATGCTCTGGTAAAAGTGATCTATGATACCAATCAATCCCATAATTACGGATCATAATAGCCCCCCCCCCTTTTTTTTTTTAACAACCGATTTAATCATGAGGTAGACTGGTCCTTGTACATGCAGAAAATTGACCGATAGCGAAAAGTTTCGGCCCAGGTCAGCCTGCGCGGACTGCGCAGGCTGACCTGAGTCGATACTTTTCGCAGATGCATTACGCCCCCTTTTCTCTGAGCATGACTCAAATGTTTTCAATTTAGTCGAACATTTTGTCGCCTGGTAAAGAGTTAGCTAAAGAGAAGAGAGCACTATCGATGACGTCATAAAACGCAATCCCTCGTTAGTCAACAATCAAAGCGGAGTGTGGCAATTTCAGAGCAGACCATCCCGCATAGCTCAAGTGGAAGAGCGTAGGACTTGTAAACATTAAGTCTTTGGTCACTTTAGGGTGCTGGTTCGAGCCCCACGTTTCGCGGATGCATTAAGCTCCCTTTTCACCGAGCATGGCTCATATATGATGAGAATTTTACTGACACTTATTCATGTATTACAGTGTACAGAAACAAAAACGCTTCATCTTTACATATTTGTGAAGCAAGAGGCATGCAGGGCGCCTAAACCTCACATCTTATCCTTTCAATCGAAATACTTACATGTTATATGTGAACGAAAATCGATGAAATTGATAAAATTGTATAATATGTTGCGCTCATGATAAAAAAGCGTTTTTGTTTTCACCTATGTTTTCGCCTTATCCCTTTACCAGACGACAAAATTTTAGACCTGTCCAAATTGAAAGCATTTGCAGACGACAAGTTCAATGTGGCTCAAATAGAGCAATTTTTCGATGACAGGGTAGAAAACATTGTGGGAAATGGAGGAAATGCTGGTTACCAGCATTTTCTCCTTTTCCCACAATGTTTTCCAAAGGCCTCTTTCCCAGGATCGTTAAAAGACGGCATTGTGCGGTAAAGGGTTAAATGTGAATGAAAATCGATGAAATTGATAAAATTATTTAATATATTGCGCCCAGGATAAAAAACTGTTTTGTTTTTTCGCGCTCGTGTTTTCGCCTCAAGCTATCTAAATCGCATTTACAGAATCAGGAGGGATTGATATCTACACGTAGACGGCTAGGAACTTCATTCTCCATTGCTGAAGCTGTTGATCAAGATCAGGCTGCACAAAACATGCAGTCTAATCTTGGATCTATGTACAGCTCCCAATACTTTTTTTTAGATGTTATGTTTTGAACAGTTGAACAGAAGGGATTAGACAGAAATAAGTTTCCACGTTCATGCAGTCTGATCTTCGACTGTTAGCTTAGATACCCAAGTGTTTTTTTATAAGCACTTTACCAAACAATCCCAAGTTTTAACGATACTGAGGAATAAAGTTTCTTTTAAAAACATAGTGGAGAAAGGAGAAAATGCTGGTAACCAGCATTTTTCCTTTTCCCACAATGTTTTCTACCTTTCCACAAACACATTTCAATATTTGAGTCACATTTATTTCTGGTCTGCATGTGCTTTCACTTTTGAAAAGTCTAAAACTTTGTCGTTAATTGAAGAGATAATAAACCCTTCATCAAATGTTCTAACGACCCTGATGATAGAGAACTTTTAAGGGCACTACTGGTAAAGAGGAAAAGCTGGTTACCTGCATTTTCACCATTTCCAAATTTTTTTTTTTTTCGGACACAGAAATCATCTTTTCAGCTACCTTTTGTTCGCCGTCTCCAAGTGTTTCCAATTTGATCGAGTCAATAATGTCGTTTGGTTAAGAGTTAGGATTCACTTTACCTTCTGAAAACTGAAAAGTGGGATTTGAACTGGGTGCACCTGAATCACTTGTCCTGTGTGATACCATTGCGCTACCTAACTTGGACACCTTTACCCTTAGGCTGCTAAGCGCGATCCGCTGACCTTTTGCGGGCAGCGTAGATCAAGATCAGACTGCACAGAACGTACAGTCTGATCTTGGATCTACACTGTCCGATAAGGAATTTTCTTCCTCCCAAAATATCGTTGAAATAGGACAATTTGGGGTTTTACTATCGACTTGAGAGGTTCATTTCTTTTATCTAGCAGGATAAGGCTTAATTTCTTGTCAACGGCGTGGTTATTGACATAGACATCTAAAATTGATCAGGCGGCTGATCTTGGTCTAGGCCATCTACAAAAAACATCAATTGTCGAGTAAGGTAGAATGAGAGTTTATACATGAAATTTTATTCTCTACAAGAAGAGAAATTTTAGAACCGCCCGTATTGAAAGCATAAGCAGAGGAGAAATGAAACAACCCAAAACGGTGGAGTAAACCTTTGAATGGATAGAAAATACCGCGGAGGATTAAAAAGGAGAATATGGTACTTATCAGTATTTTCTCCTTTTGCCATAATGTTTTCAATAACTTTCATCTTCAAGGTTGTCAGAAAACAGGGTGTCGTGTTTTTAAAGGGTTTAAATGGAAAACAAAACAAAGGAAAAAAGAAACGAGACGAAAAACGCCAGATTATTGCTTATTTATTGACAGAAAGAGAATTTAACTTTTAATCTCGGCAAATACAGAGGAACTTGATATTTATTTAACGATGATAGATAGAATCTTTATGAACCAGAACAATAACATAAAATTTTGTCTAAACTCTCTACCAAACAATCTATTTTTAAACGAACAAGTTTTTTTTTTCGTTGAAAACATGGTGGGGAAAGGAGAAAATGCTGGTTACCAGCATTTTCTCCTTTACCCACAAAGTTTTCTTCCACTTCGATAACAAAACTCATCATTTTAACCGCATTAAATTCGTCGTCTGCAAGTGCTTCAATTTTGACAACCTTTTCGTGGGTGTGTCCTTGGGCAAGACACTTCAGAGCCCTAGCCTAGTACTGGTAAAACCCAGGAAATACATGAATATTTGAGCTGTCGCCGTGACATGACTGAAAGAGTGTTGAAAGCGGCGTAAAACACCAATCAATTTTGACAAGTTTACATATCTGTCGGCTGATACAGAGTTAAACACTTTCGCCAGAAAATGAAGGATACGATTTTGTTTTTCGATGTATGACAATAAAATTCTACATTTAGTGACGATATTTTTATTCATAGCTTAAAATAAATTTGTGGATGATCTAGATCTATGATCAGGCTGCAGGTCTAGTGCAAACTGATCTTGGTCTACGCTGTTCGCAAATGGTATATATTAGGTTACCAATAGAAGCGAAAGAGTTTGAATTTTATTTGTCTAGTTTTCCTCCAAAACGATTGATGTCTCGGGGAAAATCTGCACAGTATTATTACCTCTCTTTTGAAACGCTGTTTTCATTCCTTTATAATAGCTTTTATTATACCTGTAATTTTCCGACCAAAATGCATGCACGACGAAAAAAAAACTCCGTATCTACACAGTGTCAAATACGGTTCCAGAAAATCCGTATCTACACAGTGTCAAATACGGTTCCAGAAAATCCGTATCTACACAGTGTCAATACGGTTCCAGAAAATCCGTATCTACACAGTGTCAAATACGGTTCCAAAAAAAAAAATCCGTATCTACAGAGTGTCAAATACGGTTCCAAAAATACGTTCTACACAGTGTCAAATACTGTTAAAAAAAGCCCGTATCTGCACAGTGTCAAATACGGTTCCAAATATGTAATGATGACGAATCTTGCACGTGAAATATGTTCATATTCATCTGCCATTCATTAAGACGAAGAGACTATCCACTCTCCTATTATTTGTTTTATTTTTTTTTCGACGATTTCGATGACTAAGTGGTTACGATATCAATTATTACAATGAGAATGATGATTGCTTTGTTTTTGTTTTAGGAAGAATCCTTTCCAAAGGCATCACCCTGTGGCAAACCTGCATTTTAATTAATTGTCTTCCAGTTTTGTTATAAAATGTTTATGGCATTTGATTGACAGGCTTCTCTAAAATTTCATGGGCCCGAGTACTGCTCAAATAGATTACAGAATTCGTTATATGGCCTGCAACATGCGAAATGAGACCTTCGAACATTTGTGTAAAGTGTCGTCTCAGATTAGCCTGCGCAGTCCGCGCAAGCTAATCCGAGACGGCACTTTAGCACTACATAAGATTTTTTTTCATACGTAGACTTTCGTGAAACAGAAGATCGCACAAAAAAGTGTCGTCTCGGATTAGTCAGAGACTGCACAGGCTGATCTTGGACGACACACTTTTACACATATGTCCGAAGGCCCCTTTTCGTGTGTTACACGCCATATAATCTCTTGTCGCGTGTCATCTTTCACAGATTAATTCTTTACCAAAAAACCCATTGTTTCACGACCCAGGAGAAAATGGATTTTGAAAAATGTTGTTGGTAAATGAAAAAATGCTGCAAAGACAAGTCCGACCATTGAGACATCTGCTCGTTGTTTGTCATTTGTAGATGCTTTAAATTAAGACCATTCTAAAATATTGTCATCTGATAAGAAATGAGAAGATATACTAAAGGAAAAAGAAGCGCAAGGTAAGCATTATACGTGCTATTTTTAATGAAAAGTGTTTAATGGTTTGTTTCAAAACTTTTCGACAAATTGGTGACATCTCATTACAACATGACTGATACTTTTACATTTATCAAACAATTGCCGACGGTGCCTCGTAATTTTATCGTGAGAGGTCGAAAGCCTGCAAGCATTTGAGCCATGCTTTATGAAAAGGGGACTTAATGCATCTGCGAAAAGTATCGACCCAGGTCACCCTGAGCGGACTAAGCTGACCTGGGCCGAAACATTTCGCTTTTGGTCAATTTTCTGTATGTCCAGGGACCAGTTTGCCTCGTTATTAACTCTTTCGGCGCCAAATAAGCAAACTTGGCTTCTTTTGATGGCTGTAAATACAATCCACTAAGTCTCCGGAAGATTTATATCCTATAGGCTTGACCAAACAAGCGGAGGGCATAGATCAAAGATCAGACTGCACGTTCTGTGCAGTCTGATCTTGATCTATGCCATCCGCAAAAGTCCCTGTTTTCGCCTTTGGCGCTGAAAGGGTTAAGTCGGTTATCTTAAAAAAAGTGGCTATTAGGGATTTATAATTATGTTATGACTTGCTTTGTATAATGCGTCACGGAAATGCATTAAGCCCTCTTTTGCCAGAGTATGGCTTATTTGTTTGTATAACTATGACCTAAAGCTTGCTCTAATTGTTTTGGCTCACCATATTCTAAACCTAACAAGGACTATCCGGTATAGTAAATGTCTACTGTTTTCTCAAATGCCAAAGCATGCAATGATGTTTCTGTGTAACCACAATCTGAACCTTGTAGGAATTTATCTTTATATCCGCCATTGAAAGCTTACAAGTATCTATCTATTTAACCACAATTCAAAGCTTGCAAGAACCATGAGCTTAGACTGGTAGGCGTTTATTTTTATGGCCCACATTATTTAACCTGACACAGGTCAACCTCATTTACACTTAAAATTCTATTTTTATCCACGACATCGCACTGAGCTGCCTTCGACATAATATTATGTCCCGAATGGTCACGGAAATTTTTCGTACGGTATGCGCGAATTAAACTGCTTACCTGTGTATGTAAGTACAGTCAGGTGCAAAAAGTATTGGTGAAATGACGGCCATCTTGGATTTTGCTCACTTCAATCATAGAGATTTAACTGACAAAAATAGCAAATTATTTCAACCAAAACAAACGTAATAGTACCAGTCTTACCTTAATACTTCGTCAAGTGTCCTTTAAGTCGAATCACTGACATTATTCTCCTGGGAATTGATAAATATAGGCTCTGAATGTATGAGGTGGGAATAGTCATCCAGATTCTCTGAATTTCTCCGAACAAATCGCTGTCACTGTTTATAACATGGTGTCTGTAAGCTAGTTTTCTTTTAATATACAGCCAGATATTTTCAATGACATTCAGATCCGGTGACTGAGCAGGCCAAGAAATGGATTTTAAATTGTTGGTGGCTCTGTATCTCTGTAATACCCTAGATCTATGCACTGGGGCATTGTCATCCTGAAAAAAGTACTGATCATCTGGAAAATGTCTAACTATAACTGGCCAAATATTTTCTTCAAGTATTTCTTTATATTTTTCTGACTTGATATTGCCTGTCACTTTTGCTAAAGTTCCAACACCATTCCAACAAACGCAACCCCAGATCATTACCTGGAACTTGCGACTGGCCTTTGAGGGAACCAAGTCCGGTCTGTATCCTTCCCCTTGCTTTCGCCAGACGTATATCCTGTTATTGTTTCCTATTACGATTTGACTTTCATCAGAGAAAATTACCTTATCCCAATTACCATTTACAAGCCATCTACGCTTTTCCAAACACCATGACAACCGTTTTTTTTTCTGTTGACCTCCCGAATCACTACACGCTTTCTTGATACTCTCCTCTTGAATCCATGTTCGTTCAAATGATACTGTACAGTTCTTTTAGATACTTTTCTGTCCCTGACTTCATTGAACTTTGAGGTTATATCACTCAAAGAATCTCTACGATTGACTTTTACCAGCCTCTCAAGCTTGCGATAATCTCTGTCTGTGACAACTTTTGGCCTGCCAGTTCTGGCCTTGTTTTCAACAGATCCACTTTGGAAAAATCTTTTGATAATATTGGAAACTGTCATATAAGGCAGTTGCAATAATTTACTTATTTCACAAAGTCTGTGCCCATTCTGGTGCAGATCCACTGCCAGTTTTCTTACCTCAGGTGAAATTTCAGCGCCTTTTCTACCCATGTCAGTGTTTACAAATGAAACGCTTACAGACGCTGAATTCTTGGAATATTGATGATGTCATAAAATTATGATGTCATTTCCTGTCTGTCAGTGTTTCCTTTTCAGTCAAAATACTATTTATAATTCAAGGGAGGCTATATAATTTGGATTTGGTTAATCAGGCAATCCAAGATGGCTGCCCCTTTCACCAATACTTTTTGCACCAGTCTGTACCTAACAGAGAATTAGCTCAAGTCTTCCGTAACTTCAGCGAATGCAAACGAAACTTCCCATATAATATCAGAGATCTATTTATATGGCATGCCTACTTATATATTCAGCATTAAGGTCAGGATAAGGTTAAATGAAGTAGGCAGTAATAGTGCAAACCCCTCAAACTCTAGTTCGTCTAAATTTCAATTTGTTGTATTAGCAGACCATTAATCAGTAACATCATGATGACAATTTTATATTTAATTATTTGTATTTAGCCTTATATCATTTATTTACAATGAAACAAATAAAGTGAGCCATGCTCTGTGAAAAGGGGGCTTAATGCATCTGCGAAAATTACCGACCCAGGTCAGCCTGTGAAGTCCGCGCAGGCTGACCTGGGCCGAAGCTTTTCGCTATTCGTCAATTTTCTGTATGCCAAAGGACCTGTCTACCTTATGATACAGTCGGTTGTTAGACATAGTGAATTCCATGGATCCCTAATGATGTGATGGCTTGCTTGGTATGAAGCATCACGGAGATGCATTAAGACCCCTTTTAACAGAGCACGACACAAATATATTGTAGTGTATTGTTTTTTACTGAACGAATTAGATACGACACCAGTCATAAACAAAACAACAGTAATTATAATGTAAATCCAGCTGTCTGATTTGCAACAGCAAAATAAAACCTCAACAAAAAACATCATTTGATCTCAACTCTACGTTCAGATATGCGAGTGCTGCAAAACTAAAAGCCAAAAATGTCTAAGATTTTTTCCACTTAATTCAGGTAAATGGTACTCTTTTTCCATATTTTAAAGTGCTTAAGAAAAGATGGAATGCAGCTTGTTAAACTATCCTTTTAATTCTCTACAATCTGTCTTTCCCTTCTCCGCACTTACACACAATGAGAAAACGATAACAATAAATTGAAAAAAAGAGAGAGAAAAGAACGATGTATTGTCCAAGTATGCTTTTAACACTTTTCACAAGAATTTAAAGCCTTTATTTTTGTGGTGTGTCTCCATTTACTGTAATTTTTAACACAATCAAACTTAATGGAAACACTTCTCTGTAATATAGAGTAATACTTCCGCGTTGAAGGCGGTTTATTTCAGGGATTTGTTCGTACTTACCTTGGGAGTCTAGGCGATGCCAAGCATCAATTACATGGTCACCGAGGAAATCAAAGCCCACAATGTCGTCTGATGTCTGCAGATGAGATGTTTGTAGATAAAAATCATGTTTTGCCAGACAAGATATAATGGCGATAGATGTTAAAAAAACTAAAGTAAAAGACGAGATGTAACGGCGATAACTTTAACATTTCTAAAACAATCACCGAAAGGTTTTTTACGCCATCTTTTCTTTTCGTCGCTGTCAAGTTAATTGCATCGAACAAGAAAAATATATCTTCGTTAAAAATAAATATACAACATACACATGGCCGTGTCTATGCCGTTTTCTTGTACAAGAACATCCAGTGGTCTCCTATAGATGGCTAAATGAATGAAAAACTTTCACAAGCCATTACTAAACAATTTTAGCCCTTTTGTCAAACAATCCCGTATTGTAACGATCCCGGGAAGGAAAGCTATTGAAAACATTTTGGGAAAAGGAAAAAATCCCGGTGACCAACATTTTCTCCTTTTCACATAATATTTCTACCCATTTAATGAAAGATATTATTGCTTCACCCACACTCAGTTTTCATTCCCGCCTTCGTCTTCTACCCTTTCAAAGCCACATTCCATCATTACTGCTACATTTATACTATCCTTTGCAAATGTTTTCAATGTGGACATGTGTAAACGTTTGTCGTCTAGTAAAGGGTTAATGTTTTTTTTTTCTCTCGAAGTTTGGGTTTTGGGAGTTCCAAGATGTTTTCTTGGTTTGATAGAGTTCATACTGATACAACTCTGAGTTAAAGTCCGCATAATATAGCCAATATTTCAATTTTTATATCTTACACACGTGTAGGGCAGGCACTGTGTGACGTCATATGCAACGTCATTTTGTATATCTTTCAAAGAAATGAATCGGGTTTTATTCATGAAAATACCACGTGTGCGTGTAGGTTTTGCATATTCTGAACGATAACTCTAGCGATATCGCTATGTAATGAAAAAATTCTGATTTTTGTTCGATTTTCAGATAAAACTTTGTTTAACTCGTCTGATATTTCTTCGATTTTCAGATACAATTTTGTTAAACTCGTCTTTAAAAATATTACTTTAAAAATATTATCTTTAAAAATATTACTAAGCTCGCCAGAGGCTCGTTTAATAATAATAATAGTAATAATAATAATAATAAAAATCTCAATTGCTAAAATTATGTCAGATCCTTTATAGCTCAGATATACCGAAAACAACTAGATCTACAAGACATTTTGGAAAAGAAATACGAAAAAAAAAAAATAAGTTTTGGGTTATCTTTAAGTTAAGATAGCGAGTGAAGAAATGGTTATAGCAATTTTAGGCGAATTCTCCTCTATATTATCAGTGTTCTGTTAAAATTGTTTCATTCCTCGATTGATCATCGTAATTCAATTTGGGCCTCGATTGCTTGCTATTCGCATATAAACCTGTTTGCCGTTCCTTCCTCAGTAGTCAATGAAACTATCAATCCAAGGATAAACAAATGTCTTTATTAGTTTGTGCTTATATAACCCCGGCATTTCTCACGGGCTGTCATACGTGTCTAGAGTCATTATTGAAACTCTTTCACTGCCAATGTCGCCCTTGGACATCTTTTGCGGATGGCGTAGATCAAGATCAGACTGTACAAAACGTGCAGCCTGATCTTGGATCTACACTATCCGCTACCTGATACCAATCTTCGACCAAAATCAGCTTCAAAAGCAACGAAAATATTCTTCTAGACCTCGAGCAATGTCGAATTCATTTATTTGGCAGCGAAAGAGTAAAGGCATATTGCAGCATCTGATGTTCTATGACAGGTCGTCAAGATGGTGAATGTAATCTAAAGGTTCTTGGTCCGATACTCACTGGTATCGTTAGTCACATCGGAGTCTCCATAGCAATGCAGTTTTTGATCCCTTTATCTTAAATATCGCTGTGAACTTAACATGCAGTGAAACCCTGGAAATGCTTTTATGAGGAAACTGTCGCCGTGATGATATGTCACTGCAATATTTTTGCAAAGTTATTAAATAGAATTAGAACATTAAAACATGTAAATGTCAGTTCGTGGTCAGTGTTTTTGGTCATGTCATCGAGTCTTTAACATATTTATCCAGATATATTTGGCATACCGTTATTATTCATACTTTATCCATTCTTATTGCTGTTTTAACCCTAGACAAATAAATCCTGTCTGTATTGACAGACAATTTCGGACATGCGCAGATAAACAAATTACAGACGATTTCATTATATAGACTCGGAGAGATGAATGGACACCTGTCAGTCTTGCGTCAACAAATTTAATCGGCAGTGTTGTCGACCATAAGCACAACTCATCAAACGCAAGCTCCGTCTGTCGTTGTAAAAGGTCAGGCAACGCAACAACCTGGAGCAAAGATAGTTCTACTCTGACAAACGGTGGCTAAGATAGTTCTACTCTGACAAGTAGTGGCTAAGATAGTTCCACTCTGACAAGTAGTGGCTAAGATAGTTCTACTCTGACAAGTAGTGGCTAAGATAGTTCTACTCTGACAAGTAGTGGCTAAGATAGTTCTACTCTGACAAGTAGTGGCTAAGATAGTTCTGCTCTGACAAGATTACAAGAAAACATTATGACTCGATTTAATTATGAAAGACTTACTCATGACTCAAGTTCTTGTCAAAGAAACTCAGCTGGGGCACAATGAAGTATTGCCTACTTCATTCAACCCGATCCTCACTTTTATGCTGAATATATAGGTAGGCATATAAACAGAACTTCGACTTTTAACCGGAAAGATTAGTTCGCATTCGCTGAAGTTACGGAAGACTAGCAATTTAATTCACGCAAACAGTACGAACTATTTCCGTGACCATTCGGGGCATATGCCGAAAGCAGTGCCATGTAATGCCGAGGGTAAAAATAGAATTTTAATTTATGTAAATGATGTTGACCTGGGTCAGTTTAAATTGAGTAAGCAATAAGCGCAGTTGCATTGGATGACGAGATGTTATGTGGCAGATTGTTTACGTGTATGGTCCGAGATCTGGCTTAAAGTTGATCGGACAATTTAAGAACAGTCCAAATTTAAAGTAACTGAAATGTCCCATGGCTCCATATGATTGGATTCTTCTGTGAAAAATAAGAAAAAAATGTCATTATCAGCATTTTCTCCTTTTCCAACAATGATTTCAAAAATCTGTTCCCTTAGACTCGTTTTCAGCACGATATTGTTTGATAACGTGTTAATCCTTCACCAAACAACCCGAGTCCCAACGACCCTGATGAAGATGGCATTTGAAAACATTATGGGAAAAGGAGAAAATGCTGGTAACCAGCATTTTCTCCTTTTCCCATAATGTTTTCCACCATATGAACGACAAAGCCCATCATCTGAGCCACAATTAGTATGACACCTGCAAATGCTTTCAATAAGTGTAAAATCTTATTGTCTGGTAAAAAGTTCGGTTACTATCTTTATAATTTTTAACGTAAACGCACCTATGTAACAGTAACCAATTTTCAGCAGCGGCATACAACAAATTATGAACATCATAAAACATATTACAAATTTACAGATCTCTGTCATGTAAACGCCCTCTTTTTTTTTTCTTTTAGAAGCGTTTTCGTGCCAAGGAATTCAGTTTGCACCCCAACCTGTGTTAATACGCTCTACATTAGTACCGGGATAATGACGTAATTGTCTATGACATTTATCCCTTTACCCTATCAAACATTAATGAACCATACTCTGTTTAGAGAGGGCCTAATGCATCTGCGAAAAGTATCGACCCAGGTCAGCCTGGGCCGAAACTTTTCGTTATTGTTCAATTTTCTGTATATCCGTGAACCAGTCTACCTCATGATTCAGTCGGTTGTTAAAAGAAATGGCTATTATGGATCCCCATACTTATGCGATGGCTCGATTGAAACAGTGCATCACGGAGATGCATTTAAGCCCCCTTCTGCCAGAGCATGGTTCATTTTTTTTTCCCAAATTTAGACTATTACTCGAAATGCCGATCCAGGTGACGCCCAAAACTAGTAATTTAGGGATTGCGAAACAGGTCCCAGCTCGACCAAGTTTTTTTTTTCTGAGGAATGATGATTGTCATTGCGACAGAATTGGCTCTTCCTTCACAAATCTTTTAAAAAAAATGTTTCTGCGGGAAAGAAGCTGGTGGTGTGAAAAATGTTTTTTAAAGAACTGGTGAGAGAAACTCCAGGAACACACTGATAGCTGCACCGGGCGCTTTATCAATGTTGAAATAATGTCTGAAACGGTTTTGCCACCAAACAAAGAAAAAAACGTTCACGTGGAAAATATGAATGAAAAAATACATTAACCCTTTGGCTGCTTAACGCGACTCAAGGACCTTTTTGTAGACAGTGTAGACAAAGATCAGACTGCACAGAACGTGCAGTCTGATCTTGAATCTATACTGTCCGATCAGGACCTACCTTTCCCCCAAACGCACCTTTAAAATAACAAAATCTTGGTTTATACTAGCGGCCTGAAAGTTTCATTTCACTTATTAACTCTTTACCACACATTCCCGAGTTTTAACGACCCTGAGAAGGAGGCCTTTTGAAAACATTGTGGGAAAAGGAGAAAATGCTGGAAACCAGCATTTTCTCCTTTTCCCTCGATATTTTCTACCTTATCAAATACAAAAATCACCATTTAAACCACATTTCAATTGTCGTCTGCAAATGCTTTCAATTTGATCCATTCCAAAATGTTGTTGTTTGGTAAAGAGTTAAGCAGGATAAGGTTTAACCCTTTACCAGACGACAAAATTATAGCCTTACCCAAATTGAAAGCATTTGCAGACGACAATTTCAAAGTGGCTCAGATGGTGCAAGTTTTTCTTAGATCAGGTAGAAAACATTGTGGGAAAAGGAGAAAATGCTGGTTACCAGCATTTTCTCCATTTCCCACAATGTTTTTCAAAAGGCTTCTTTCCTAGGGTCGTCAAAAGGCGTCATTGTACAGTAAAGGGTTAAGTCATCGATTATTCGAAAACAGTAGGAGTAGGAATAAGAACGTTCGAAACTTTTTCATGTGTCGTTTTCTAAAAAAATGTTGTTTTTTTTCTTGATTGATATATACGTTCAAGGAAGTACATTGAGCTAAGCGACTTACTCGAATAACTTTACGTATGTATCAAAATTGGAATATAATAATAGAGTTTGTGTTCCGATCTTAGATCTTCACTGAGCGCAATTTGGGTCCGAGAAATGATTAGGAAAAAAAAAACACAAACTTATATGCAAACTATAATTTTAACTTTAAACTTCTAAGTAAGTTACGCCGAGCCCCCGTAGCTCAGTCGGTAGCGTACAGGACTTGAGAACAGGAGGTCGCTGGTTCGATCCCCGACTCGGCCAATTTCTTTCCGAGGATTGGTGATAGTCATTGCGACAGGATTCATTCCTCTCTCACCGATGATCATTGTTTCGACGATGGTTATGTGGGAAAGCAGCCAGTGGCTTGGAAAGAGTATTGTGCGGAGTACTGGTAAAAGAAACTCCAGGAAAGCATGGGTAGGTGCACTGGCCGCCGCGATATAACTGAAATAATGTTGAAAACGGCGTTAAACACCATACAATCAATCAATCAATCTAAGTAAGTTACATGAAAACTTCAGTAAATAGTAAAAACCCATTTACTGTACTTTCTAAGCTTTTTTTTTTTCAGTGGAAAAATCCGACAGCATCGAACAGTGTAGATCCAAGATCAGACTTCACGTTCTGTGCAGTTTGATCTTGATCTTCACTGTCCAAAAAAAAAAAAAAAATGCATTGCGTCGCACTTAGCATCCTAAGGGTGGCGGTCCCGGGAAAAGGCTAGAAATTATGTATCAGACATTCGAAGCGTTGAAGTGATAGACGTGCACACGTCGAGTTCCAAGTCGTATACTTTGAGCAACATTTCGTCACTCCCCAGTCTGCCAAAATATGTCAGAAATACCCTTGCAAGAGTCTGTATAGTTTTTGTGACTGAGCCGTGTATTTGATGTGCCTTTTTTCTTCTAAAGATCCGGATAAAGCTGGTCTTTATTCCTTAACCCTTTCCAGACAAGCCCTGGTTTTCACGTGTCTGCAGTACAAGTCTTTTGAAAACACTGTGGGAAACGGAGAAATTGCTCGTAACGAGCAATTTCTCCTTTTCCCACAGTGTTTTCTACCCTTTTTGATAACTTTCTGCGATTTTTATCAAATTTAAAATTGTCGTCTGCAAAGTCTTTCAATTTGGACCAGTCCAAAATTTGTCGTTTGGGAAAGGGTTAACGGATCATAGTACGTATATCCCTGGGAACGAATGTTTTCTATGTTTTGTCTGTATTTGTGCTTGTATGGATTGAATGAAATCTATATGTGATATAGACACAGAATTGTTTTTATTTGGCAGGTACTAGACCTTTAAGAATTACTTTTACTTTCCTTTTAACCCTTAGGCTGCTAAGCGTGACTCAGTAACCTTTTTGTTGGCAGTGTAGATAGAGATCAGACAGCACAGGATGTCTCCGATAAGGAGATATTAAAACCGAAAATATTGCGAGTTTCGCCGGAAAAGTGTCACTGCATCGAAAGGTGTAGATCCAAGATTAGATTACACCTTCTGTGCAGTCTGATCTTGACCTACACTGTCCGTAAGGGCACATTAAGTCCCGCTCAGTAGCTTAGGGAGTTTTTTCTTTTTTTTCACTTTTGGTAGACGATATGATCCAGCTTAGATCAGAACTTACAGTCAAGTACTTATGATGCTGGATATTCTGAGAAAAAAAAAAAATGCTCAAAGTGTAGATATGCTCATTTTTTTCAGTATGCAATTATAGGCTTAGGGTACAGCTTAACTGGATTAGCAATAATTGACATCATTTGAGATTTTTTCTTTGAAATTTTATCGTATGATGAGTTTCAAAGCAGCTCGTATCAAAGTTAGTTCACCGAAAGCTTAAATGCAAGTTAGAAATGGCGCGAATCAGTTAATTAGAATTGCTTTCGATTTGCAATTAAGATTATTTTGAAATTTACGTTAACCATAATGGCGGTATCCTACTGTGCGTGTGATTAAAGTGAGTGATCAACCATTATTCCATACAACTCCGTGTATTTATGTTCCCGATGGGGAAAGTTTAGGAAAACATTTTGGGAAAAGGAGAAAATGCTGGTTACCAGCATTTTCTCCTTTTCCCGAAGTGTTTTCGATCATTTAATGGCAAATCCCATTTCAATAGGCATGTTGAAGTTATCGTTTGCATGCACTTTTAGCAGCGGTACCCTGCCGAGAGTATTGTGGAAGTCACCAGTGATCAGCACTTTAGCAAATTATCACTTGTATTTATGATTCTGATAGAGAAGGATTTTGAAAACAATTTGGGAAAAGAAGAAAAATCTGTTAATCAGCCTTTCCTCTTTTTCCAGATGTTTTCAACACTTTAAAGACAAACTCCAGCTTTAGAAGCACTTTTAAGTTTTTGTTTGACAATGCTTTCAACGGCTGTACCCCAAAAAGATCACTTGTATTTTCGACTCGAGAAAGAGACGGTTCCTGAAAATGATTTTGGAAAAGGATAAAACGCTTGTGATCAGCATTTTCTACCGGCACTAAACTTTTACAACAAATATCATTATTACAGGAACATTAAAGCTGTCATGTGTATAGGTTTTCAAAATATAATCTATGTTGTCGTTTCGTAATCGAGTACTGGATCCATCGATAATTTTAATTTTCTTTCAATATCTTTTTTATGGAGGATAATTGCTTTTCTTGTCTATAACGGCCCATAAATAAAAATTAAAATTGACATTTTTAGAAAGAGTGAAGCATCGTCGAGTCTAGTTCGTTGTGCATGCTCTTTATATGAACATTGATTAACCCTGTACCACACAATCCTGAGTTTTAACGACCTCGAGCAGGAAGGTTTTTGAAAGCTTTGTGGGAAAAGAAGAAAATGCTGGTGACCAGCATTTTCTCCTTTTCCCACAATGTTTTACCCTATCAAAGATAAAATTTATCATTTGAGCTTCATTTAATTTGTCGTCCGCGGATGCTTTCAATTTGGTCTAATCCAAAATTGTGTCGTTTAGGAAAGGGTTAAGAAGGACAGGGATGAAAAAGAGAAAGTATGTTAAAGGTTTCGGCCATGAAGAATTGCCAGGGAAGTACTCCGTGGTTATGTCTCTGGGCTTGTAACACAGAGGATCTCGTCACTTGACTGATTGTATCCATCGGCAAGGCAGCTATAAGAGCATCAAAGTTGTGTTTCATAAACCTAGAAAAAGACACACGTGGATGATCTGCCGCAGTGCTATGACCGGGGAAATGTTGAAAGCGACGTAAAACGCCATTATATGAACCTAAAAGACCCAAAAGTTTTCATGCTTTGACATCATAATAAGTTCTTGGTGGGAGGGAAAGCACTTATATCGACTTATAGCGATTGAATGAATTCCAACCGCTTGCAGTTCTGAGTAGAGGCGACTAATTAAGTCTAGCATTCAAATCGAAGCCCTGGGGGAGTTGGACTTAATGAGTTTTAATATGCAGTCACGTTAACCCATATATCTTAACCTTTTTCCTGCTAGATAAGTTAAAAATGAAACTTTCAAGCCGATAGTAAAACTCATAATCACGCCATTTCAAACTTTTCTTTTGGAGAAAAATATCTACTTATCGGACAGTGCAGATCCAAGATCAGACTGCACGTTCCGTGCAGTCTGATCTTGATCTACACTGTCCGCAAAAGGTCAATGAGTTGCGCTTAGCAGCCCAAAAGATTAACCCCATACCTCTGTACCAGAGGCCGAGTCCGGTTGCTCAGTCGGTAACGACCAAGACTTGTTACCAGGCGGTTGTTGGTTCAAACCCCAAGCCTCGGCAAGTATCTTTCCAATGACTGATAATAGTCATTGCGACAGGTTTCATTTCTCTCTCACTGTTGATCATTATTTTAACAATTGTAATGGGGGTGGGGGGGAGTAGGTAGTGGTTTGAGAAGAATATTATGCAAAGTACTGGTAAAAAAAAAACTCCAGAAGAACACAGCTAAGGTGCACTGGCCGCCGCGTAATAAGTGAGATAGGTTACTAAGGAAACCGTCGTTAAAAAACATTGGAACAAACAAATTTAACCAGGCGACAAAAATTTTGCACAAGTCCTCATCGAAAACGTACTGGCAACTCCAATTTTTCTTTTTTTTCTACAATGGTTTCAAAAGCCTCTAAATAACGAAAGTCGTCTATAGGAGAGCAGACAACTGTGTGGGCAAAGGGGAAATTTTAATGCTGGCTACCATCATTAATTTTCTTGTCTTGTTTTGCCGTAGTATCCTTTCGGGGGGAGAAAAGTCTGAGATCAGCCTGCAGCACGTCAAATCTGATCCTGATTCGCATTATTTGATATCAGATTATTTCTTGTGTTAGCTTTGGAATAAGTAGAGAAGTTTGAAACAGTTAGTATGACCCGACACAATAAAATACAGGGTATTCCTTGATTATTTTAACTATCATTTTTGTCCCTTCAACACCAAAGAATTTTTATTTGCTGTCGGCGCAGATCAAAAACCAGACTGCTCTGAACGTGCAGTCTGATTTGAATCTTCTTCGTCCGCTTCTTGATCTTCATTTAGGATTAAGAATAGTCCCTTATTTGCTGTGGTGACAGTTTATTTGTAGCTTTTGGGAGCATTCAATTTTATTTTTCTGGCAACAGAAATTTATTCTTAGCTTCTAAAAGGAGTAAGTTGAAATTTCCAACCGATAGTACAAACCGTATTATTGCAGTCTTAAACTTCATTCATCCTGAATTAACCTCACCAAGGAATTACCTCACCATACGGGTCAGCCTAAATCGAAGATGACTTGGATCTACGGTGTGCGCAAAAGGACACTGATTTGCATTAAGCAGCCTAAGGGTAGATCTAAAGTTAACCCATATCCTGCTGAATAAAAGAAATGAAAATTTCAAGCCGATAGTATAAACCCAAAACTTTCCTCTTTCAAAAGGATTTTTGGAGGGAAGATATCTCCTTATCGGACAGTGTAGATCAAAGATCAGACTGCACGTTCTGTGCAGTCTGATCTTGATCTACGCTGTCCGCAAAAGGTCAGTGAGTCGCGATAAGCAGCCTAAGGGTTAATAATTATGATACCGTCAACAATCCAAGAATCCAACTCGACCAGAATGACGTTCATTGAGCGTCTACAAAGGTAGTATCGATGCGTGACCGATTCCACACTCAATGATCTTTGAGAATACGACGTGAGAATAACGCATTTTATTGAGAATAGCGTATTTTATTCATAACCTATTTATATTCTATCAAAATGATATTCAAATCGCCGGAGCAGAACTTTTATATGTTTATTATATGAGTGGATTAGTTCTTTTTTCCCGAGGATAATGAACCTTTATCTTGCCATCAACTCTTTCGTTGCCAACTATTATGGTGCCGACTTTTCTCGAAGTCTATAAGTATCTTTTTCGGTTCAACTGAACCTGTTTTTGGTTAAAGATTAGCATCAGATAGCAGACGGTGTAGATCAAAGATCAGACCGCACGTTTCGTGCAGTCTTAACTTTATCTACGCCGTCCGCAAACGCTGTGCAAGGCGACATTGACAGTGAAAGAGTTAACGGCCATGGATATAAGTTTCAGGAGGGTATAGACAATGATCAAACTGCAAATACGTGTTCTCTCCGCCCATATTAAATGACAATTAAATCGTTTTATCAGGTGACAATTTTTTTTTCTGGTCTAAACTGAAAGCATTTCTAGATGAAAAGTTGAATGTGGTTCATTTGATTGAATTTGTTTTTACCTTACAATGCCGAGTTTTAACGACCGTGAACACGAAGGCTTTTGAAAACATTATGGGAAAATGAGAAAATGCTGGCAAGCGGCATTTTCTCCTCTTCCCACAATGTTTTTTACCATATCAAAGGAAGTAGTCATGTTTTGAGCTACATGTAATTCTTTTGTATAAATTCTTGTCGTTTGGTAAAGAGTGAACAGGCAATTAAACTTCAGACTCCTCTATACTCCTAACCATTTTCTGGCAACAAAGTATTAGTCTGGTACAAACAATGAGAAATGCCTAACCTAATGGAAAAAGGAAAAAAAAAAAAATGCTTCTTACAAACACTTGCTCTCTTTCTAACGATGATTTTAGAAGCCACTTTCCTCTGGGTCGTTAAAACACGTAATCCTTTTTGTCAGTGGTAGACTTTAAAAACAAACATTGGAATTTTGAATGTCAAAGTACAAGTACCCGGACGTGCTTAACACTTAAGCTGCTGAATAAATGGAACGCAAATTTCTATTTAATACTAAAAGCCGAAACATTGCGGTTTCAAAGTTGATTTCACCGGAAAGAAAATACCGTATCGGACAGTGTAGATCAAAGATCAGACTGCACGTTCTGTGCAGTCTGATCTTGATCTACACTGTCCGCAAAAGGTCAATGGGTCGCGATCAGCAACTTAAGGGTTAACCTGCATTCCAGTCTGATTATTTTTTTTTATTTTTTAATATTCTGCCATTACTTTGTCAAATTGTAACAAGTAAGAAACTGATTTTACAGTCTATTGCCACAGAACTATAAAGGCCACCATAAGGGGACCGCGATAAGGAGTGTTAAGAAATTATTAGATGCCTGATTCAGTGGGTTTTTTAAACACAATGGATTTATAGATTTATAATTATGTCATGGCCTGCTTGGTCACGGAGATGCATTAAGCCTCCTTTTGCCAGAGCATGGTTCATTTCTCAATGCCTGATGCATTAGTTACTGTTTGTGGACCTGTACTAGATATAAAAGCTAGGCGCCTTCGCCATATCTTTTCTGCTTGGAATTTTTTGTTGTCTGTTGCAACTTGCTGTGGTTACAATTTGGGGCTCGTGTGCGAGACGGACTTACTTACGTCTAACGAACTGTTTATACTATAGACCGGAATGACTTTACGCCGTAGAAGGAAACACTTCTTAATGTAATGCCGTGAAAGGCTCTACGTGAACGAAGTCTTGACTTCTTGAAAGAATGGAAGTGTTCCGGCTTGCATAGTAACCTCTCTTTAATGTATGCAAATGAGATAGGCTAGACAAAGTGTTTGTGTGCTTTTGTTAGTATTTAAACTGATACTGAAGAATTTTTACGGAAAAGCGGGACGTTTCAGTCTTAAGCAATAAATGCTAGGCGCAATCGCAGTATTTGTTTGGCTTGTCTCGTTTGATCATTGTTGCAACTTTCCTGTCTTATAAATGAATCAACTCTTTGCCAAACTACAAAATGTTGTGCCAGTCCAAACTGAAAGCATTTGAAGACGGGAAAATAAAGTGATTCAAAAATCAAATATTGGTTTTGGAAGGGTAGCAAACATTGCGGGGAAAGGAGAAAATGCTGGTTACCAGCATTTTCTCCTTTTCCCACGATGTTTTCAAAAGTTTCTTTTTCCTCAGGGTCTTTCAGACTCGGTATTGTTTGGTAAGAGGTTGAATATCTAAAGGAACAAAAGTTCCAAACTGATTTATTTGACATTTTCTGTTTGGAAATGTGCTCCTTGTCGTTGATATAATGTATGTTGACATTCTTTTAGTTTCCTATTTCAGCTGTAGTGATAGGTATAGCTGACAGCTCAGCTAACCAAACAGTGTTTATTGCTGTTTTATTGTAGCGTTATTGTCTGCCGGTGAAAGGTTCATGTGTAGGTATGCAGTAATAGGCAGTGGGTATTTCTTTGTAATCATTCATCCATTAATAACAAGCTCGAAAAATAAAAACTTTCTTAAAGTAAAGGTTGTCGCCCTTAGGTTGTCGCCCTCCGATTCCGATTCCTGTGTGTGTGTCTGTCTCATTCCCTCCTACTCTCTCTCTCTCTCTCTCCCTCCCCTCTCTCTCTCTCTCTCTCTCTCCTTGAAAAAAGTTAAAAGATTCAGAAATAATGTTGGCCTACGAGGAACTTGTTCTTCAAGAGAAGGTTCACAATTTGCCAACAGGGGTCGTACATCGTTCTGTTTTCAGGGGATTCTTGGTTTGAACCTTGCTAAAAGCACGAGATATGTTCGAGGGTTCTGTGACAATACAGTGCATTGCTCAGCTTATTATTTGCGAAATCAAGGGAAAGATGAATTAATGTTTGGTTGCCGAGACGTGCTTGCTTTTTTGTAAACTACGTAAATAACTAGTTTTAGAATCCAATGGCCACAAAAGTGATGAGACACAGAAGTTTCTAATTCCGTCTACATCCGAGAAGTCTAATTTTCTACAAGCAACAACATTTGAGCCATGCTCTGTGAAAAGGGGCTTAACGCATCTGTGAAAAGTATCGACCCAGGTCAGCCTGCGCAGTCCGGGCCGAAACTTTTCGGTATTTGTCAATTTTCTGTATGCCAAAGGACCAGTCTACCTCATTATTAAATCGAATGTTGAAAAAAAGTGGATATAATGGATCCATAATTATGTGATGGCTTGCTTGGTCCAATGGATCCCGGAGATGCAATTCTTCATGAACTGTTTGTTTTCCCATAGGGCGGGAAACTTGTGTACAAGACAAACGAACGTGTTAAAGCCATTTACACGTATTTCTTAGTCGGAACATTCTTGGCCTCAATACAAACTAGAAGCATGTAAATAATATTGCCTCTCCACAAATTACTATCCAGTAGCGCAAAATGTTTTTTTTCCAACCTATTTTGCGTCGTCGTGGTGTATTTTTGCCTTACACCTGGGTCTGTATACACCGACCATTCTAAATTGCATATTTAGTTTTATTCTAACTTTCAAAGTAATACAACTTCTTAATCGCTAAACTGTTCGGTTTAGCCAATCAGAAACTGCATTACATTGAAATGATTCAATATAACGATACACCAGATCGGACAAAACCGTAATTGTATCATAGACACTGTAACGAGCTATGGCGCACTCGACGGGGTAACAGCTATTTTGACATTAAAAACAAATGAGTCATTTTCTGGCAAAAGGGGGCTTAATGCATCCCCTTGATTCATGATATTAAGCAAGTCATTACATAATTATGGATCTATAAAATCCATTTTGGCTAACAACCCACTGAATCATGAGGTACACTGTCGTGTCCTTGGATATACGGAAAATTGACCAATAGCAAAAAGCCTGCACAGGCTGACCTGAGCCGATACTTTTCATAGATCCTTTTAGCCCCATTTTCACATAGCATAGTTCAAATGTACCCGACATTGAGCAAGACAAGTTCTCAGGTACAACTCTTACATGGGCATAGCTCACTCTTGTTATAAGATCTTTTAGCGCAAATATATAACCCCAGCCTCTTCGCAAGGAACGGAGATAAAATCCAATGAAACTCAGAGTTTTATGTAAAGGACTCAAATTAGCAAGCGGACGGTTTAGATCCAAGATCAGACTGGACTTTCTTTGCAGTCTGATCGTGATCTATACCGTCCACGAAAACCCTTGTTTTCGCCCATGGCGCTATAAGGATAGCAGTTCCTCCTCACTTCTAGCAGAATTATTAACGAGTCTCGAAATTATTTCGTATTTTTAGGACCCTTAGGGAAGATGACTTTTGCAAACACTTTTGGAAAACGAGAAAACGCTGGTAACCAGCATTATCTCCTTTTCCCACATTTTTTTTTTTTTTACCCTTTCAGAGACAAACGTTGTTATTTAAGCCACGTTTTATCTGTCTGGCATCTGCAAATGCTTCTAAAATGGACAAGTCAAAATGTCTGTCGTGCCAGATTTTTTATCGTTGACGATTACAAACAGAGATTTTGTTAAGTTGACTGATAATTAACCCTTAAGCTGCTAATCGCGACCCACTGACCTTTTGCGGACAGTATAGATCAAGATCAGACTGCACAGAACGTGCAGTCTGATTTTGATCTACACTGTCCGATACGGTATTTTCTTTCCGCTGAAATTAACTTTGAAACCGCAATGTTTGGGCTTTTAGTATTGAGTAGAAATTTGCGTTTAATTTATTCAGCAGCTTAAGGGCTAATTGAAATTTTTGGATCTGAAATTATCAATAGAGAGACGGACTTTGTGGACTAAGGTCACCATGAATGCATGTTTGCCACACTGTTTCCACATCTGTAGATCTGTGTGGATTAAATATCATTATTTCATGCTTTCCGGTAGGATATCGAGAAATAGCGTTGAAAATATTTTTCGATATTACACGGGTACGACCAGTGAGAATATCGACCACGGGGAGTTTGTACTGCTTTTTATGGAAGTCTCGACAAAAAAAGGCTTTAGAAGCATGAAATATATAGAGGATATTTGTTTTTTCGGTGAAAGATCGAAATTTATTTCATCGAGTGAACATCATCGGTAATATTTTGGCGCAGCAGCCACTCGTGAAAATATTACCGATGATGTTCACTCGATGAAATAAATTTCGATCTTTCACGGAAAAAAACAAATATCCTCTATATATTTCGAAAGAATGATATCGTAGCTGTCAGCCACAAATTCGTTTAACAAGTTTACTGCTATGTGAATGACTGACTGACTGACTGACTGAATGAATGAAGAGTGGTAGTACTTCTACTGCTACCACCTTTACAGCTACTACTGGTAATAATAGCAATGATAATAACAAAGCAGTCCTAATATGGCTTATTTTAGAATATATTTCTCCTCCAAAGTGTATATAAATATGGCTATTTGTGTGCTATTCTGCTGATTTTACAGTTTTAAAAGCCAGACAAAGATTCAAATCAGGAAAATAATACCTCAAATTACCTATATCTAAATAACAAGGCAAAATCAGGGAAGTGGTAAGAGAAATTTCCGTATTCTCCTCCAGCCTTTTGACTTCATAATTTTCAGGTATTTGTACGGAAGTTGGTCTTGGCCAATTTATTTGCTGCACTTACAAACACAATACTGTAACTGTCATGGCTTTTCGATTTTTGTAAAACCATACACAAGATTGTTCAACTCCTTGACGTGTGTATGTAAAGGGCCGTTAGATAATCTATCTATGGAGGGTTCGAATTCGTGACTTTTTCGTCAAGAAACAACCACTCTTCCTCGTCGCTAGTAAGGCAGTGTAGGCGCCAACTTAAACTATACCTGGCTACATGTACCCCTTCCACAGTCAAATCGTTCTCGAATTTCTCAGAGACAAAGGTTCTTGTAAAACGGTCTTAAATCATTCTAAAGCAGCTAAAGCAGCCCGAGATTGTCTCTACTCAGTAAAACGTTGGGCAGCATATGTGTCTGGCTGACAGATAATCTTTCCAGGACACGGATTGAATCCACAACCTTCTGGTCAATAAGCAAACACTCTACCACATCGCTACCAAAGCTGGTTCTGAATCAAAGCAATATAAGTGCAAACTTATACTAGATCAGGGCTTGTATTCACCAACCATTCTTAATTTCATTCTAAGTCTGTTTCCAGTTTTAGAAAGTAACACAACTTCTGATTGGCTAAACCAAATGGTTTAGCCTATCAGAAGTTATGTTACTTGCAAATTTTGAAAACTCTTGAGAATAATATAAAGAATGTTCTCAATAAAAGTTGGTAAATACAGACCCAGGGCTTGTATTCACCAGTTATTCTTATTTGCATTGCTAGTCTTACTCTTGATTCAGACCATTTGGTTTAGCCAAGAAGAAATTTCGTGACTTCGACACTTTGAAAATAAAATATTATGAGGACGAGCCCATATATATTTTCTATAGAGGCAACAACTCGAAAAATATTCACATTGTCGTGTTTTGCAAAAGCAAGATTTTAATGTGGCAATAATGGGTATCCGTACATTTGAGCTGGCCGTAATTGTTGAACATTGTCAGGAATGTGTGTCCTCTAGGAGATAAAATGACGGAAATTATGCAAATCCAGCTTGACAACTTTAGGATGTAATAACCTCTTATTGTTTCATTAAGTTTCCTGCATTCTCTGACGGAACTTGTTACTCTCTCTGTCACATGATGTAAGGTTTTGAAATTTATGGTCAACCTGTACGGTGGGGTTGGTCGAAAGAAAAAGGAACCATTGGCAAGATTTAATATACATGTGGGTTAATCAATCGGCGTACTGTGTACATCGTTTCGGTAGCCATTGGTTTAAAGTGTTTGTCTTGATAGCAGGAGGTCTTGAAACGCCGTATGCTCTTAACCATCCAAGCGCGACTATAGTTGCCTGAGCGGCCAATGTAGATCAAAATCAGACTGCACAAAACGTGTAGTCTGATCTTTGATCTACACTGTCCGCTTTACTGAAACATTATAGACCTTGAAATTGCTTTTATTTGGGTCTTATTTCTGGACTGAAAATGTCTGTGTTGTTTATTCGGTGCTTTAAGGGTTAATCCCGTCGTTTAAGAGCCGAGCCTGCTCGTTCCGTCAAGAACGTACAGGACTAGTTATCCAGGAGTTACAAGTTCGAATTTACTCGGTCAATTTTTTTTCCTGGGACTCATGATAGTTCTTGAATTTACTTGCACCACAGAAAACTATTTCGGCAGTGTTTTTCTAGGAGAGCGGCCACTGGCATGTAAAAAGAGTGTTGTTCAGAAATCTGTTTCCGTATTCACCAAGCATTCTTAAGAAGATTCCTGGTCTTTTTCTCTAAGATTTTTTAAAACCATTATCCTGCTAAATAAGTGAAATGAATTTTTAAAGTCGAAAGTAAAAACCCAGAATTTGCTATTTCAAGGGTTTATTATTATTATTATTATTTTTTTTTTTGGGGGGGGGGGTAATCTCGTTTACGGACAGTGTATATTAAAGATCAGACTGCACTTTCTGTGCAGTCTGATCTTGATCTGCACTGTCCACAAAGGGTCGGTGGGTCGCGCTCAGCAGTCTAAGGGTTAATGTGAAAAGTAACAAAACTTTTGATTGGCTAAACCATTTGGTTTAGCCAATCAGAAGTTTCTTTACTTCCACACTTGGAAAATCTTAGAGAATAAGATTGATAACGTTCCTAAGAATGGTTGGTGAATACGAACCCTGGTAGATAAATTCCAGGTTCACTGAAACCCCAGGATATGGCTAAAATAATGTCGGAAATAGCGTTAAACACAAATCAAACGAACATACAACTGTAACAGCTGAAACATTCGCTGGCAGGTATGAGTACAACGTGCTCTTGACGCCCGGTGAAGGCATATGCATTTTGTTTTCACAAGCAGTTGTGTCGTTTTACATTAATCCTTTGTCAGAAAAGATGTCAAACGTGTTCATTGGCATCATTATTCATTTATTATGCACACATCTGCCTTCTATTATACTGCTGACAATAACATGCCATTGTGCACCATATTATTAGGATAAAAGTTTCTATTGTTTGTTGTACAGCTGCCATTCACCACCACGAGTACCGATTCTTTGAATTCCACAAAAAGGATGCTTTACGAAAACACGTGAGTAGATGACATGCAACAGATGCGCCCATTTATTAACCCTCAGGCTGCTAAGTGCGACTCACTGACCTTTTGCGGACAGTGTAGATCAAGATCAGACTGCACAGAACGTGCAGTCTGATCTTGGATCTACACTGTCCGATAAGGAAATATCTTTCCACCAAAAATACCTTTTGAATAGCAAAGTTAGGGTTTTTACTTCCGGCTTGAAAGCTTCATTACAAGTATTTAGGGGGATAAGGGTTAAGAGAGATAACTCTGGATGGTCATACTTCAATTATGGCGTTGACCTACCTACGAATTCCTCTTCGAAGCTTTTTTTGCGCCATTCGTCTCACTTATTAAGATACCTTTCATGCATTGACTTGACGTATGTCAGTGTCTGAAGATAATTTGGTAATTTGCCTGCATACATTGAAGTTCATCATTTTTAGGTCGATTTAGATTCGTTAAAATACATTTTCGTACGTTGATGTACGCGGCGGAAATTTTGTAAATCCACAATTTTTTCGAAGTATGCCAACAAGCAATCCATACGCAGCCGGCTTTCGTTCGTCCTTAGTTGAGAAATAGTTCGTTACATTTTGTTCGAAAACATGTGTAGATTCATAACATACACCGATCCTTTATTGAATCGCAGATGAAAAACGGTCATGAAGCACACACGGGCCAATCTCGAGCGCAATAAATTAAAGTAGCAATCAGTTTTACAAGCTTAGATCAGAAACAAACAATGAAATTTCGCATCCATGCATTCCCAAAACTGAGTATAAGAAAAAATCTTTTTCTATGCGTGGTATGAGGTACTGGAATTCGATTCCACTGCATATCAAATCAACCACTAACATCGAATCCTTCAAAAGAATTCTAAGAAGTTATTTGATCACTGTGAATGACTTTTCGTGAAATTGCTACATGTGCTTGTTGAAACTATCATTTTTTTTTGAAGTTCGTAATCAGTATGTATGTCCAGGTATGAGTGTGTGTACCTGTGTGTGTGTGCGCATACATGTGTGTACGCAAGAATGTTGCATGTGTGTGTTTTTAACGAAGGCCTTATCGTAAATAAGTGTTTCACTATGCTATTGTTATTATATGTGACGATATCTGAATAAGATACCTTCGTTAAATAAAGAGAATGTTTTTATTACTATTATTATTATCATTTCTCGCTCAGGTATGGAACAACCTGTTACAAATTGTCTCATTGAGACTTTTATGGTTGAATCAGAAAACACTTATCTGTCGATGTAACAGTCAACTACAGCGTTCAAAATGTGGACCTCAATAATCACGCGAAGGAACTTCTGCAATCTTGGATTATTTCCCCTCCCGCTCTCTCTGTGATTTACACTTAACCTTTTACAACACAATCCCGAGTTTAACGACCTTCAAGAGGAAGGCTTTTGAAAACATTTTGGGAAAAGAAGAATATGCTGGTAACCAGCATTTTCTTCTTTTCCCAAAATTTTTGTCTATCCTTTCAAAGACAATTTTCTTGTTTAAGCCATATTTGATTGGCCGTTTGCATATGCTTTTGATTTGAACAAATCCATTTTTGTGGTAAAGAGTTAACTTTACCGAAAAAATGCGGTTTCCTTAATTCTGTATCAAGAGTGATTAATTGTATGAAGCATTATTGTTTTGTAAAGAACATCTTGTGGTACCATCGTTTAATCTAGTGCTGGTCAATATTTTTCAGAAACCCTTACCGTAAACCCTTACCGTATCTGAGCGTTTTCAAAAGAAATACTTATTTTCTGGAAAGCACTTGAAGAAGACAAATAAGTAAGAATGCATCATTATTTGAAATCTCAAGCTGATATCATTTGGCCGTTCGGAAATAGAAACCTGTGCTTCCCAGAGTGTTTTCGACCGTATATAGGCCAAACTCCCCCCGCCTTTTTTTTTTTTTTACATGATTTGAAATAATAATAATAATAATAATAATAATAATAACAACAATAATGGGAAATAACGGAAAGAAAGATAATAGAAAATATATGGAATAAACAGAATATATAAGATACAAGAATTGTCTATAAATAAAGATAGACGGCATCAATTTGCCAGCAAATAGACAGGGGCCCTTTAAATAAGCATGTCTACATTTTGACCAATCACAAATGTCTATTTATTCATTCATTATCAGTACCAAAAAGTAGGTCAAACGCCAGCACATTCACCTACGCCGAAAAAACGAATTGAATTCCTGCACTATGTCATTGATTTTTTTTTCCAGTTGCATGTTCAAGAGTCACTAGGTTTATGACTGGTTGATATCATTGCGTTTCCTTTGAAATACGCGACTAGGAAGTGAACGTATATCACAAATTGGTTATCTAATGAATAAAACATTCTCTCAGTACTTTCTCGGCTATTAAAAATCCAGACTTCTTAACTCTTAGGCTGCTAAGCGCGACTCACTGACCTATTGCGGACAGTGTAGATCAAGATCAGACTGCACAGACGTGCAGTCTGATCTTGGATCTACACTGTCCGATTAAGAGATATTTTTTCGCTATAAACATGAGTTTGAAATAGTATTATTCTGGTTTTCACTGTCGGCTTTAAAGTTTTATTTGAATTATTTAGCAGGATAAAGCTTACTCTAATGAAATGGACATTTTCTGTCGATAGAAAAATCGTAACTGTTGGAATCTTTAAGATCGATATGACTATGCGTATTTTTTTTTTAAACAAAACATCGTACAATGTAAGATCCAAGATCAGCCTACACGTTCTATGTAGTTTGATCTTGATCGCCATCTCCTGTAAAGGCACTCATGACTGCCCTTAGCATCCTAGACTTCAAAAGTTAGTCTAGATTTACCAAGAAAGGTTTATATACAGTACACCAGAATTGTGACCTCTTGATCTTCATTTCACTTTTTGACCTATACCAAGTTTATTAACTGTTAGGCTGCTAAGCGCGACCCACTGACATTTGCGGGCAGCGTAGATCAAGATCAGACTGCACAGAACGGGCAGTATGATCTTGAATCTACACTGTCCGATAAGGAGATATTCTCCCCCTAAAATAATTTGAAACAGCAACATTTGGGTTTTTACTAACGTCTTGACGATATCATTTAACTTTCCCAGCAGGATAAGAGTTAAGATTGAACTAAGCGTATAGAGAATTAATTTAACATTGGCCAAATGTACCTAAAAATGCGTTCTTGCACAATACCTTTTTCGAGCTAGTGTCTATATTCCCACAGAATTATATTCAGAACAAATTATGGTGATAAAGGAAAGAATCCTGTACGTAAGATAGAGTTTCTAAGGAAAACACACTACCCTCGCAATCTGCCACCTGTATACTTACTAAGGTTACGTTTTGATTGTATTTCCAGGAATCCGATTGTTTAACTACAATTGAAGACGATAGACGATGCCTTCTTGCCAATCTGTCTTTACCTCTTTCACGTATTAGACTGGCAAACAAATAGAATGGGTATATGCGGTCAGTATTTGACTGTTAAGCCCTTGTTTTCAGGGAGGGGTTGGTTAATGTGTCCGAGTAGCCCTAAAATACCGGACAGTGTAGATCCAAGTTCAGGCTGCAGTTTACATGTATTTCCTATCTGGCATTTATCAATGTTGTCCGAAAAAGTAACTTAAATTGCACATGTTGCTGGAGATTAAACGGTACTTTCATTCTATTTAGGCAAGAAAAAGACTTGAAAATGAAAATGGAACATGCGCTTACGTACTCGCTAACATTTATCCTGCTGAGTATGTTTAAAAAAAATTCTATGCCGATAGTAAATAGCCCACCCATGTTAATTAAAACGTATTCTTTGGAGAAATATATCTCTTTATCGGACAGTGTAGATCCAAGATCAGACTGCACGTTCTGTGCAGTCTGATCTTGATCTACACTGTCCGCAAAAGGTCAGTAAGTCGCGCTTAGCAGTTTAAGGGTGAATAAAGTTACTCTTTGACTTTATTCTTGGAGACTGAAAAATAAGATAAAAAGAAGCACTGATTGTACTGTTGATTATTTCGGGATTTTGCTTCTCGAAGAAAAAGGGTAAGCTAATTGATTTTACCGACATCCTATTTCAGACTTGAATGAGCGAGAATCTTGTATATCGACAAAACATGAAGTTGCTTTGACCCACCGCTTAGAACAAGTTTGTAATTACAAGAACATTTCGGGCCTGTGTAACCAGCCATTTCAGTTCTAGTTCCCGAGATAAGCCTTCTGATTGGTTAAGACCTTTTGTCTTCTCAGCCAATTAGAATTCTTGTCCCTTTACCACACAGTCTGGAGTTTTATCGACTCCTAGAGAATGTAAAGATTAAAAAAAAAAAATGTGGAAAAAGAAGAAAATGCTGGTAACCACCATTTTGTCTTTTCCCACAATGTTTTCTGAGCCTTCCAAAACATGTTTCATTATTGGAAGCACGTTTAATTTGTCGTCGAGAAATGAGACATGCTCTGGCCAAAGGGAGCTTAATGTATCTCCGTGATGCATGATACCAAGCAAGTCATCAAATGATCTTGGATCCATAAAATTCATTTAGTCAAACAACCGACGGTATCATACGGTAGACTGGTCCTTTCAGCTTTTTTTTTTGCGATGTTCAGAGCATAAATTCCAGTATAGTATATGGGCGTACACTGTGGCTAACAACGAAATGTCCCCCGATCGACGCCCCAAAAAAGTTCTTTTGTATGTTCATTTTTTTCCCTCTCGAGTTAATCTGTATTTGATGAAACCGCAGTGTGCAATCGGATTACGCAATGGCAAATGGTTTTGTGAAGACATCTAGGAGAGTGCGAGAAACCTAATATGATAAGGCAGCGGATTTACATTTTCTTCACATTGACGAAAATTACTGTTGTCGGTTTGATTGAGGAAAGAAAATGGCATCCACCGGGAAATTCATGGTAGGGTGATAAAATACTTCTGTCATGTACAATCTGCTCGGAGATTCTTTACTGGTCGTCAAGACGAAGGGAGTAACATAACTACTATGTATCAAGATTAGAGACCCAAAAAGGTATTTGTAATTATCTCCTTATCGGACAGTCTAGATCCAAGATCAGACTGCATGTCCTTTGCAGTCTGATCTTGATCTACACTGTGCGCAAAAGGTCAGTGAGTCGCGCTTAGCAGGTAAAACTTTAAACATCTAGGTCCGTTTGACCACAGAACCAGCTTCACTCGTCATTACTGTAATGTAACATGACTCCCCTAGAACTTTTTTGGTGAAATAATAATCACAAACCGCAAGTTCAGATACCGTATACGGTCATTGGACCGTTTTTACCTACCATTCAAAGGTATTTGTAGATCGAAGATTTCATCTGCTTGGCTCAGTAGACATGCAGCTAGTCTTGGAATTTTGAAAAAAAAAAAGCACTGAATTTGACTGATTTATTGATATTCTTCTATTTATCGTCTCCTCCCACTAAAGCTGTTAGTTATGTTATGGGGGATAGTGCCAGATACAGGACAAAATTCATACGTAGCCTGGTTCATTAACGTGCTTGGTTTAAAGCATCGTCACACGGGATTTACGTCTAACGTCTTATCCGAAAGACTTAGTAATTTTAGTTGGCAAGCCTTTGGAATCAAAATCACACCCTAAAGTGTCTCGAAATTTGTCGCTTACACGTCTACCGTAACGCTACCCGAGCTATTCTGGTGCAGAGTATGGAATTAATCCTTTGGCTGCAAAGCGCGACTCGCTGACGTTTTGCGGCCATTGTAGACCAAGATCAGACTGCACAGAACGTGCAGTCTGATCTTAGATCTACACTGTCCGATAAGGAGATAGCTATCCTAAAAAAAATGCCTTTGAAATAGGAAAATTTGGGTTTTACTATCGGCTTGAAAGTTTCATTTCTTGTATTTAGCAGGATGAGGTTTAAGAATGGAATATGTGCGCGCGATTCCAGACTCGTATAAAACGGGCACAGGCTATAGACTATGGCATCTATCTAAATTTGTGGTACTGAAAGCAACATTTACTTCAATTTCGCGAGGCAATTATGAAGAAGATAGGTTTGCAATTCGGCGTGCCCCAAAGCCGCATCAATCTTCATTTGACCCATTTTGCCTATGACAATTGTCTGATTACGGAACGCTCCCCGCATTTAACATATGAATCCGTTCATTATCGTATTTGAGAGGCCGTAATGGAATCATGTAACGAAGTTATCTGCGATGATAGTGAATTCGAACAGGTTCGTCAAAGCGGTCCGAAGCTAGGTTGACAAATTTAGTTACTCTTTAAATAATTTTATTAATCTAAAATCTTTACCAAAACGACACAATTTAAGATATGTCCAAATTAGATGCATTTTGAGCCATGCTCTGACAAAAGGGGGATTAATGCATCTCCGTGATACATGATACTAACCAGGACATCACATAATTATGGATCCTTATTAGCTGCTTTTTTAACAACCAACTTAATCATGAGGAAGGCTGTTCCTTGCACATACAGAAAATTGACCAATAGCGAAAAGTTTCGGCCCAGGTCAGCCTGCGCAGACTGCGCAGGCTGACCTGAGTCGATACTTTTCGCAGATGCATTAAACCCTCTTTTCACAGAGTATGGTTCACATATTTTGATAGAAGTTTTTCATCCAATAGTTCAAGGTGATTCCGATCCAAAAATAGCATGTGTATCTCATGCCAGCATTTTGCAGTTGTCACTTGATCAACCCCTCAAATCTTCAAACAAAAATATCACGTCAGTAGCTTATTCGCTACTGAGATCTCGTCTTTTATGAAACGTAGCTTCTCGGCACTCTGTCAGCACCATATAGGGTTGTATATATGTAAACCCGACCTCTTTGCAAGACTAAAAATACAATCCATTTAAAGTTACGCTTTTCTTTCTCGCACAGGCTTGATTAAATGAAAGCACGGCATGGATCGAATATTATACCGCAGGTTCTGTGCAGTCTGATCTTGGTCTTTGCTGCCCGCAAAAGCTCTTTTTTTGCCCATGGTACAGAAAGGGTTTAAAGATAATTTTTCAGTTTTTAGGAATATTTGCTCTGAATCTTCAGTGTTTCAACCTTTACAGCATCAAGCAAAACTAAACCTTGTTCTTGCAGACTATGTAGATGAAGATCAAACTGGCTTTTGCAGACACTGTAGATCAGGATCGGACTGCACAGGAAATGTAGTCTGTTCTTGGAATTATACTGTCAGCTGTTTTGTAAACAGTATAGCAAAAATTTCCTTTAGGTTGCAGTGCCACTGTTTTTTCCTGTCTGAAAAAAAAAAAAAAGTCCTGTAACTTTGTTCAACGGTTTAATCCTTTGTCTGGTAAGCGCGTTGCAAGACTTTTGCGGACAGTGTGGATCAAGATCAGACTGCACAGAACGTGCAGTCTGATCTTAGATCTTCACTGTCCGATCAGGAGATATATTTTCCCAAAACAATTACCATGGAAACAGCAAAATCTTGGTTTTAACTATCAGGTTGAAAGTGTCATTAATTTCCCTTATCTAACGGGCAAAGGGCTAATAATCCTTTGTCAGGATACTATGAGGAAGAAATATTTTGAAAACATTGTGGAAAAAGGAAAAAAAATGCAGGTAATTAGCATATATGGCGTGCAATACACGAAAAGGGGCCTTCGGACATATGCGTAAAAGTGTGTCGTCCAAGATCAGCCTGTGCAGTCTATGACTAATCTGAGACGGCACTTCCCGTTTTTGTGCGATTTTCTGTTTCACGAAAGTCTACAGTATGAAAATATCTTATGTAGTCGTAAAGTGCCGTCTCGGATTAGCCTGCGCGGACTGCGCAGGCTAATCCGGGACGACACTTTACGCAAATGTCCGAAAGTCTCATTTCGCATGATGCGGGCCATATATTGATGCAAAGTAAGCATTTTTATAAACATATACATGAATCAATACCAAGCAATCCCATGCTTTAACAACTGGATCCTGCTTAAGGAAGCCCTAGAAAACATTGTTGCAAAAATGGTAACCAGCATTTTTTTCTGATCCCCTACTTTTCAGGCAGGTGTATTTCTGCCTTATCCATAAACCCAGCCTGTCCCACAATGTTTTCTACCCTTGCAAAGACAAATCAAGACATATTCAACCAGTAGGGTCATATTTTATATGTTACCTAAAAATGCCTTGAATTTGGACATGTTTTAGTGTAAAATATTGTCGACTGGCAAAGGGTTAATGACGAAGGATTGAGATTAACTCTTTACCAAACGACACAATTTTAGACTTGTCCAAATTGAAAGCATTTGCAGACGACAAATTAAATGTGACTCAAGAACAGAAATTTGTTTTGGGAAGGATTGAAAACACAGTGGGAAAAGGAGAAAATGCTGGTTACCAGAATTTTCTCGTTTTCCCGCTATGTTTTCAAAAGTCTTCTTTGTTAAAATCGGGATTGTGAGGTAAAGGGTTAACGCAACAGACGAAACAGAAGACCAGAACGCGGTAATGACCGTTCGGCTTAGCTCGCAACGGTAGCAGATTACTTAAATGTTTCTGGCAGATGTAAATGTTATGTTCAAGTAAATACATTTGTCTGACATAAGCACGAATGAAATTAACCGGTACCATATATAAGCAATGTAAGATGCAATTGCAGACAGTGCAGATTAAGATTTTGAATCTTCACTTCTTGACATTTTCTTACATTCTTTAGATCTAAGATAGCTTTGAATGTAAAATTTTTCGTCTTCTTTATTGTCAAAACAGTATCAATTTAACTGGCTCAATGATCATAGGGTGAAGTCTCTTATGATGGATAAAAAAATCGAAAAAAACATTTTTTTTTTTCACCAAAAATAGCCATCTCTGCTTAATTGTTTTATTGCACATTTCCTCTGCTAATTTTGCCAATTTGTTATGACCTGTGGAACATTTCAGTATTTTTGTTGTTTTCGGAATATAAAAACTTCTAAATGTTTCGTGATTGAAATATTTTCACATTATGAAACTCTATTTCGAACTGATTAGAAACAATTTACAAGAATACTTTCCAAGCTGTTTGGTGCATATTTGTTTCAGATGATAAAAATGCGCACCAGCTCTTGAAATCTCTGCTTTCTCTCCATTTAGTCTTTATCTGTACCATGCTCTGTGAAAAGTGGGTTTAATGCATCTCCGTGATGCATTACATTAAGCAAGTCATCATATAACTATAAAGCCATAAAATACAGTCTAAAGACTTGACGGGATCTGGATGTAGAGTGGTCCTTGGACATACAGAAGATTAACCGAAAGCAAAAAGTTTCGGCCCAGGTCAGCCTGCGCGGATTGCGCAGGCTGACCTGGGTCGATACTTTTTGCAGATGCGTTCAGCCCCCTTTTCACAGATCATAGCCAAATTGTATTCGAGAACGAATATACATAGGAGGTAGCCGTCACAAATGAATTATACCTGTTTGTCCTCTCACATTCAATATTTTGTCGATACCATCTTTGGGAGACTGGTGGGCCCGGCAAAAGGGGCACCACTTCTCAGTCGAATATGCGGCCTTACAATTTTTCACCATTTCGTATTAGTTTTTTTTTTTTTGACAAAAAGTATTAGAAATGCTTCAAGCGGTATTGTAAATTCCTCTAATTTCCCCAATTGTGCCTTTGGGTAGGTGGAAACTCCTTTTTTGCGCCCCTTTTTCATAGCCAATGAGGGCGCTTATTGTTGTTTACGATGATAATGCTACATGTACACGTATTTGAGGATGAAGTGGTCCCTTGTTTAGAAATGTGTTTTTGCGTGATTCGAACCAATTGATTTCGATTATTGAGATTATGTTGTGATGTATGAGCCCCCAATACCTACTTTGTATTTGTACGTAAATGAATTTCTACATGTGTTTCTTGAACAAGCTTAAATACGTGCTGTAATCGTTCATTTGTAAGTCTTTGTATCCTCTTATATTTTCTGGAATTCGTAGCAAGCTTTAGACTTGTGGATTTAAAATATCCGAATATACATACGTATGAGCCATGCTCTTTGAAAAGGGGGCTTAATGCATCTGCGAAAAGTATCGACCAGGTCAGCCTGCGCAGGCTGACCTGGGCCGAAACTTTCCGCTAGTGGTCAATTTACTGTATGTCAAAGAAACATTCTACCTTATGATACAATTTGTTGTTAGACAAAATGGATTTCATGGATCCCTAGTCATGTGATGACTTGCTGGGTATACTGCATTACTGAGATGCATTGACCCCCTTTTGTCAAAGCATGGCTCAATCATACATATGCTTTCTGCCATGTTGACTTCCAAAGAAAAAAGATGGTGGTTTGCCAGCGCCCAGTTCTCACTGTCACGGCACTGGTCCTGGTGCCTTACGGTTTTGGTACGGATTTTTTATGGTGCATGACGGCGGTTTGCCCGGTTTATCCCGATAGAGCCAGGTTATCACATAGGTTGTCCCTGTTCTTGACCCGATATATGCCTACATCTTCCAGTCATACCACCGCTGAGCGCCTATGACACGCCGATGCTACCCGGTGGTCACGATTCATAAGGGTGATATCTTTGTAAAACTGGACTTGTTTAAAAAAAAACTTATGTTCTGTTCTGGTGATATCGCCAAAAGGCACTACAAGCATTAGTAAAATCGCAATGATTTCATTGATATTAAAACTTGTGAAAAATTGAAAATCCAATAAATGGCAAAATGATGTAAAAATATAGAAGCTAAATTTTGAATGAAATAAATTACCAGGAAAAAAAAAAAAAAAAATGAATAGGGCCATGATGGTCCTCTGTCACTACTGCCTTGTAAACAAGATGGTAATTCAAGGACAGCTATATCCTTCGCCACTATTTTCTTTTGGAAAGCCTTTCTTATTAAGGTTAACATTTGCCCTATGAAAATCTTTTCGTAAGGACTCCGGGGACGTGAAGCTACAAAAAGAAAAGAAAAAACAAATGTTACAGGCAGACAGACACCTGAGGGCAAAAGTTATAATCCCCAACATCTGACACCCCCAAAGATTGGGTTCATAGTGGTCCGAATGAAGCCAGGATGCTAGGTTTTCATGGTAAAGGAACGGTTGATATCCAGTATTCCCCTGGAAGTGCCTGCTTTGCTCCGGAACTCCAAGAATTAAGCCGATTCTTGACATCTTCTCCAGTGATCCCCGGTCGTATTAAACATTTGAAAACATCCGGGGCTGTTTGCTTGTTCAACAGGGTTCATCCAGGATCGTCACGTACTACCACTGTGCCACCAGGGAACTTCTCCCGATTCAACACGGTTTGCCCCTGTTCACTAACCGGGATTTGTAGGAGTTGCCAAACCAAGACAGTGAGAATGGTGCTTAAATTAGTCGAGTCGAAGCATCTCAGTCAATCAGATGGCTTTCTTGGAAGTTAAAATGAGAAATTCGAAATCGAATGTCCAGCAGAATCTAGGTTTCTTGATTTTCTTTGATTTGTTCCATTTAGAAATGAGCCATTCTCTGGCAAAAGGGTGCTTAATGTATCTCCGTGATGCATGACAGAAAGCAAGTCATTACATGATCATGGATCCGTAAAATCTAACCTGTCTGCTAACCGATGGAACCATGAGGTAGACTGTCCTTTGAAATATAGAAAATTGACCAATAGCGAAAAGTTTCGGCCCTAGGTCAGCCTATACTTTTCGCAGATGCATGAAGTCCCGTTTTTACAGAGCATGGCTTATTTCATGTAAAATTTTATTGACATAGCTTTCAGTATTCCTAACATTTTCGTGTATACTTGGAATGTTTTCGTTCTCTGTAGAATAAATATTGTATTCCTACGCTTTGCCGGTTACAATCCCAGTTTAACAGTAAGCCTTAGGCTGCTCAGCGCAACTCAAGGACTTTTTGCGGACGGTGTAGATCAAGATCAGACTGCACAAAAAGTGCAGTCTGATCTTGGATCTACACATTTCGATAAGCAGATATCTTTCCCTCCAAAAATACCTTTGAAATGGAAAAAAAAATGGGTTTTTACAATCGGCTTGAAAATTTCATTTCACTTTTTTAGCAGGTTAATTAGTCATTTAACACTTCCTGAATGCTATTTTGTAATAGGATTAACGATCTACAAGTATTCCGTGTGGTTTTCTGACTAATTGTGTTACGAGGGATGCGGGAAGCGTTTTTCTTCGACTTTCTGTAAATCTTGTACCCGTCATTTTAGCCGGGGCCCCGTAGCAGGGCCGTTGAGGATCAATGCTAGTACTTAACAAGTTGTTGGCTCGAATATCAGCACGATTAAATCTTTGGAACGACTGATTAATTCTTTCTCACATGATCTAGATTTTAACGACCTTGAGGAAGGCTTTTGAAAATATTGTTGGAGCAGAACTAAATGCTGGTAACACCAGCAGAAACTGAAGATTTGAAGAAAAAAAAAAGTACTTCAGTTTTCTGACAGGCTTTGTTATTTAGTGGTGACAAAAGAAGTTTGCAGAGAGAAAATTTCATCATTGTCTATAATACCATAGACCGCTGAAACTCCATTGGTCTATTGCAGAATAACGAAATTTTCCTTATCGGACTCCGTTACTATAAATAGCAAATTGGCAACTGCCTCCATATAGTATTACATACAACATTGAGGCTAGTCTAGCAAAGTGCAATAATGGCGGCCCCCTTTGGTAGTATGCAGAAGTAACGGATTATTGTTATTACACTTGATCAAATCCGACTATATACTGAATTGAAAACAGATCAGTTGCAAAAAAGGAATGGCAGTTAGTTTTTTTTTTTTTTTTTTTAAATTGTGGTTCTTATTTAGAGAAAAACTACATATCAGAAATACTTTAAGTATCCGAAATGTCAATGGACCGATATAACGTCCGAAAGTAAGGTTACTTTTAAAATGATTCATAGTCAAATCTATATTTAAACCATACCCCAACATGATGTTTTAGATTCGGTAGAGTATATTTTGTACAAAATTGATCTCATTTCCTTCACTGATCAAACTTGATCACATGAAAATTAGAAAAACAGGAAAGCATGTAGGGCTAAGCTTGAGGTCACCATGGAGGCCTCCATTATTGCGCTTTGCCTGGCCCTGTAACGTGGTGGTAGAGGTAGGTAATCCAGACTACATAGAGGCATGCGCCAATATGTTATTTATAGTAACGGTGTAGATGAAAATTTAAGTATTGCGTGATATGCAGACAATGCAACAATGTGCAAAAGTGTTCGATGATCCACCAAGGAAAATTTTAGTGTTCCGTGATAGACCAATGGAGCGGAGCTTCAAAGGCCTGCGATGTGATAATACTTTAACATTTTTTTTCAAGGCAGAGAGAGAGAGAGAGGGGGGGGGGGGAGGGGGGAGGGGGACAGTATTGTTCATGAAGAACCAACCAAACTTGACCTAAATCAACGTTTCTGGCAATGTTTACCGCTGTAGAAATAATTTTTTATTTAGAAATAACGGAAGGTACTCACACGACACCACCAAAAAAGCACATGAGCCACACTCTAGCAAAAGGGGGCTTAGTGCATCTCCGTGATGCATTGTACCAAGCAAGCCATCACATGATTATGGTTCCATAACAGCCATTTTTTAAACAAGCGACTAAATCATGAAGTAGAACGGTCCTTGAACATACAGAAAAATTGCCCAATAGCCGAAACTTTCGGCCCAGGTAAACCTGGGTCGATACTTTTCGCAGATAGATTAAGCCCCCTTTCCACAGAGCATGGTTCACATTTATTTTTCAGATGGTGCTCCCTGTAGAGTCCCATTTCTGTCACCTTCATCTTTATTTAGAAATCGCAAATCTTCACTAACTCCGTTTACGAGAGTTAATGCACTTAACGAGTGTTATTTCTCTCCCACTGTTTCGCACCTCGCATGTTTTTTTCTCCGTTCCCGTTGACGGCAAACGCGCTTCACGCAAAGACTGTAGACGGTCTTTTTTCGTCTAGCAGCTGATAATCTTCTTTGAAAACATCGCAACAAAGTGAGAAATTGCTCATGGCAAGCAATTCCCCCTGTTTGTCACAATTTTTGCCTTTATTCATTATCAGTGCTTTATTAATCTTGATTATCCACAAGATTCTGTTTTAGGAAATCGATTATTAACCCCTTTCCTGCTAAATAAAAGAAATGGATTTTTTTAGACCGATAGTATAAACCTATTTATTTTTTACCTATTTCAAAGGTATTTTTGGAGGAAAGATATCTCCCTATCGGACAGTGCAGATCCAAGATCAGACTGCACGTTCTGTGCAGTCTGATCTTGATCTATATTGTCCGCAAAAGGTCAGAGAGCCGCGCTTATCAACCTAAAGGTTAACCCTTAAACTGCTAAATAAAGGAAACAAACAATTCCATTCAATAGTAAAACAAAAACCAACTATTGCGTTTTCAAAGTTGATTTTACCGGAAAGGAAATACCGTATAGGACAGTATAGATCAAAGATCAGACTGAACGTTTTTTAGCAGTCTGATCTTGATCTACGCTGTCCGCCAAAGCGTCCAAGGTCCAAGTGTTAAACTCGTCTGCCACCAATTTGTGTCAAGTGTGTTAGTGAGTTTTGTAAAAAAGACCACAAAAAGTGCAAATGCTACGCTGCTTTTGACGTTGTTGTTATTTTTGAGCGGGGTCATGCGTGGCTCAGTGGTACAGTGTAGGACTCGTGACCTGGAAGCCCCGTGTTCGAGCCTCACTGGATTCACTGGGTGTTTTAGTTGGAGTGCCCTCGGGCAAGACACTTCAGAGCCCTAGCCTAGCACTGGCAATCAATCGATCACTATCAGTGCTTTATTTATCTTGATTATTCACAAGATTCCGTTTTAGGAAATTGATTACAAACTGCTAAATATATGAAACAAAATTTCCAGTCAAAAGTAAAAATCCAAGTATTACGTTTTCAAAGTTGATTTTACCGGAAAGGAAATACCGTATGGAACAGTGTAGATCAAAGATCAGACTGCACGTTTTGTGCAGTCTGATCTTGATCCACGCTGTCCGCAAAAGCGCCCCAGGTCGTGCTTAACAGCTGAAGGGCTAAACTCGTCTGCCACCAATTTGTACCAATTTGGCAGTGAGTTATGTAAAAATACCATTAATATTGCAAATGCAACGCTGCTTTCATGTTACCGTCGTTGTTGAGCAGAAAATATGTGCTGAAACAGACGAAGCGTCCATCGTTTGACTTCACTTGATACAATTTAGAATACGTCAAGCAATCAGTCTGACCGAGTGTTAGTATTAATCATCATTTGGACGTTTTTTGTCCCCGACAATGGTCTGATTACGGACAATTCTTGGCATTTTGCATATAAATCTATTCATTATGGGTACACGAGATGCCGTAATAGAATCTTATACAAAAATACGATCGCAGAGAAATTGAATCTCTGACAATATTTATTAGAGGGAGGAAAGAAATCACTCCGCCACAGTAAGTGATGGGGTTGTATTGAATCGAGCTGTGATAAACTGTTGATTCTTTGGCATAAAAGAATCTACGTTATCAGGCGATTCCTTGGTGCTTAACTCCGTAACCAACAAAGGTAAGCGACTTTGAGACAGTTTTTGAAAACTTTTAAATGAATAATATTTACAAATAGCTAAAAGTTTCGACTCATGTCAGCCTGCGCGGACTGCGCAGGCTGACATGGGTTGATACTTTTTGCAAATGCATTAAATTCTCTTTTTACAGAGCACGACTGATATAATATTATTTCTTACCTTTAACTGTTTGTCCTTGGTGTTATTTGAAAAAACGTTTTTGATAGGTCTCAATCTGTTCATTAATGACTTGAAAAGGATGAATGCTTGAGAAGGATTTTCACTGGTCGAGAGGGTAGATATTTTATAACGTTTTGCAAGGATACTTCGTACTCAATCACACAGATTGGTCACAAAATTTAACCCTTTACCTGTAAATTAAGTGAAATGAGACTTTCAAGCCGATATTAAGAACCCAAATTTTGCTATATTAAAAGGTATTTCTTTGGAAAATTATATCTCCTTATTGGACAGTGTAGATCCAAGATCAGACAGCACGTTCTGGCAGCCTGATCTTGATCTATTTTGTCCGCAAAAGGTCGTTGAGTCGCGCTTAGCAGCCTAATGGGTTAAAAGGCCCCTTTTTGAAGCTCAAGAAGGTCTCTTGAGATATGCTCCAGCTTGGCGGTGTCGTGTGTTGTCATGATGCCAAGGATGTCAGCCACTTTCTGCAAGCGGTAACTATCCTCCATCCCTGGCTTACTGGGAGAGACCTCATTTCCATCCGTGACGTCACAGGAAATACGGCAATCTCTGGAAACTTCCGGTGAAAACCCCAGTAGACTGACCTAGACCCAATGAAACTGCATATCTAAAATTAATTTCAGGACAAAAGATCGAAATTACTGCAATGTTATGGTTTTTGTGCCACAACTATTGGTACAAACAACGGACAGCTTGCATATAAGCTCAGCGTTCACAAAACGTGCGATCTGGTCTTAGAGTTTGCTGCCTGCAAGTAAACCTGGGTTTGTTTTCACCTTGTTTGATCGTAAAAATCGGCAAATAAAAACAAAAATCGTTGCACCATCTTGTGGAATCATTAGTGGCATGGGTGGAATAAAAACAACAACAGCAACAACCTACGTGATAGAAGCAAGTAACTGAACAAGCTCAGTCTAATATTTAGCCTGTTAAGCAAAACATTTTGGGCTTCTGCGGACAGTGTAGATCAAGATCAGACTGCACAGAACGTGCAGTCTGATCTTGGATCTACACTGTCCGACACGGTGAGATTTAAATCGTAAACTATGGGTTTTCATTATAAACAGGAAATCTTTCGTTTAATCTATTTAAGAGAATAAGGTTTAAATCCGTCGAAACAAAAGGTCTGTAATACAGTAAGAGTGGGTTGTAAACCATATAGTAATGGTAGACTAATTAAACCTTTACCACAGTATTCCCAATTTTAAAGACCCTGAAGAATAAAACTTTTGAAAACATTGGTGGAAAAGGAGAAAATTCTGGTAGCCAGCGCTTCCTCCCTTTCCCACAATGTTTTCTACTCTTTTAGACATAAATTTTATCTTTTTGAGCAATTATTTTATTTGTCGTCTGCAAATGCTTTCAATTTGGACCGGTACAAAATTTAGTCGTATGGTGAGGGGTTAAACTTTTCGCCTTCAAGAAAAAAAAAAGTTCGACCATTTTGTGTCGGCGGAGAGAGGTGGGAGGGGAAGGAGGGAATCGGGAAGAAAACGATGGGGGGGAAGACTGCTAAAAATAAATGAGCCGTGCTCTGGCAAAATGGGGCTTAATGCATGATATCATGCAGGTCATCGCATGATTATGGATCCGTAATGGCCATGTTTCTTAACAGCTGACTGAATCATGAGGTGGAATGGCCCTTGAATGGCCTACAGAAAAGTGACCAAAAGCAAAAAGTTTCGGCCCAGGTCAGCCTGCACGGACTGTGCAGGCTGACCTGGGTCGATACTTTTCGCAGATGCATTAAGCCCTCTTTTCACACAGCACGGCTCATATACAATGTTACCGTACAGATTGTACTGGCTACATTAAAAAACGACGTAGTGGACATTGCGGATTTGAGATAAGATTGCACTTTCTCTACAGTCTGATCCTGATCTACGTCGTTCGACTCTACTAAGGCCGCCAATCATTGCCAAGGGAAAGCAAGCGAAACACATACTAAATACGAGTTCTATTCATGTCTATTGACGATAGACGTTTCATGAAAACGTATTTATAATTCCTCTTGCTTGAGGGCTCTTTCAGTTTGGAACGCAAGTGTTACAACACGTCTGGCTCTCAAAGCCTCTCATAACGCGTCATTGTTAAATGTCATTCATGCCATCATAAGTGTTCTTGTGATTCTATCGTTAAATGCATATGAGCCTTGTTCTGGCAAAAGGGGGCTTAATGCATCTCCATGATGCGTGATACCGAGCAAGTCATTACACAATCATGGATCCATGAAGTTCATTTTGTCTAACTACCGACTGAATCATGAGGTAGACTGGTACTTGAACACGCAGAAAAATGACCAACAGCAAAAAGTTTCGGCCAGGTCAGCCTGCGCGGGTTCCGCGCGGGCTGACTTGAGTCGATACTTTTTGCAGATAAACTATGCCCCTTTTCACAGTGCACGGCTCATATATATAATAATCCATCTACCCTATAACTTATGTATTGGTCCTAATTGCACATTCTTGTCATTCTTGTATTCGAGAAGTGCTATATTTTGTTTTTCATTTTTATAGGTCTGCAGTTAAAGAAAATACCAGGCTACTTCTTTATCTGCCATTGAAGAGATAAGAGGCTCTTGCACATGGCATAGATCAAAATCAGATAGTACATTCCGTGTATTCTTATCTTTACCCACGCCTTCAGCCAGGTGATTTCAAGTTTGATCTACGAAATAACACCTTCACTTGTTTTTTCAGACCACGAATTGTTCAATTTCTTTATTTTGCAGCAAAAAAGTTTTTTTTACGGTCTAATACAAATAAATCTTTATCAGATTTTTCTTCCGGAGACAAACGAGAATGAATAGGAAATGAGGAAATTCGAAATAAAGATTATTTTTTTCTCCCTCAGAATGCAAAACTGCATATCTGTAAGCTTGCAGTCCACAGGGATGTTCCTTCACGTCACCCGGACTTTAATGAGAAATCACAAATCTTTTTTAACTTGATTTGGCTGAAGTTAATGTATTTTGTAAGGGACATTTCCCTACGTCTGTTTCACACATAGTATTTTGTCTTTACTTTTTTTTTAGACGTAGCTTTAACCCTTTACCAAACGATCCTTGGTTTTCACGACCCTGGGAAAGAAGACTTTTGAAAACATTGTGGGAAAAGGAGAAAATGCTGGTAACCAGCATTTTCTCCTTTTCCCACAATGTTTACACTATCAAAGAGTTTAAGCTTATTTGTACCAACTTTGAATTTGTTTTCTGGAGATGTTTTGAATTTGTAAGAGCCTAAAATTTGTCGTTTGGAAAAGGGTTAAACAAATGATGCATCTACGAGTGAGCTCTAGACGACCTATTCATGCTTATATATGTAGGTCGGGCACATATTACCGATCCCGGTTTCACGAAAAAAACCCCACTTAATTCTCTTATTTCAGAGCTCCAGATAAGAGGTAGTGATGGCATTCTAAATCCTTTATTTCTCTTCCAAACCCTATGTTGTGGGTACTCATTAGAATCGTCTCGATGAGACGATTCTAATGAGTACCCATAACATAGGGTTTATTTAAGAATAAGTAATATTTTCAGTCTTGAAATTAAAATTACTCCCTCTTTCTGGAACTCTGTTATTTTACTGAAATCTGTAGACTTATTTTCCGACTTAAGCTGAGCTGGCCATCCCAGACATATTTCCCTAACATTCATAGACTTATGTAACATTGTCATGTCCAGTGTTGTCACGTTTCGGACTCAACTCAGCGAAATAATGGACTTAAGTCTGTTAATTGACTTATGTGCATTTATTTTGCTCAGCTGAGTCTGAAACATGTCAACTCAGAATTTGAGAACGTTACTACAGTCTGTTAATGTTTGTTACTGTTGCTGAAATATGTCTTAAATAACATACTCAACTTAAGTCAGAACCTGGGACCGTAAGTAAATTTGAGTAAAAATAGAGACCTAAGTTGTTTTTTTTTTTCGTAAAACCGGGCCCTGGTTCTGTGTGTAGGAAAAACGGGGAAAAATGAGCCATGTTCTGTAAAAAAAAACAGGGCTTAATGCATTTGCGAAAAGTATCGACCCAGGTCAGCCTGCGCAGTCCGCGCAGGCTGACCTGGGCCGAAACTTTTCGCTATTTGTCAATTTTCTGTATACCAAAGAACCAGTCGACCTCATGATTCAGTCAGTTGCTAAAAAAAAGTAGCTCTCATGGATCCATAGTAATGTGTTGGCTTGATTGGTATAATGCACTATGGAGATGCATTAAGCCCCCTTTTGCCAGAACATGGCTCAAATGTTTTCAGATCGAGCTATTTTTACATTGGTCTGAAACAAAGCTAAATATTTCACTCATTACTGGTCAACCCGTGAAAGTATCTTATGTTCTGTTTACTCAGTTACATTGATGAAAATATACGACGAGAATGTGTTGTTTGCCGGTTCATAAAGGTATCCGACATTCCATATCTTTCTAATTTATCCAATGATTGAAGTTCCTGGAAAAAAAAAAATGATATCGCTTCTGTAAAAGTACAAAAACACATTTTCTTTTCAAAATAACTTAGAGGATGTTACTTGGCGTCGGAGGGATCCAAATTTTCCTCAATTATTGCAGTTTAAAGATTCCAATAAAACCAGATGCCATTTATTTTGAAATCTGGTTATACCAGAGTTCCAATCAAGTAAGCAATTAAGCAGCAAATAGTTTTGTCAAATGTGGTTTGGTGGAAAATAAATCTCACCTTGAACTGCGTTTATTTTCGTATTTATCGACATTCCTTTAACCTGCGTTTGATAAATATAAAAAAAAATACCAACGAAATTGATAATGATGATGATAATTTTACTACTACTACTAGTAAAATAATAATACGAATTTCCTCGTTCACATGATACATATTCTACATATGTACGGTTTCTTTATTAAAACCAAGCCATATACGAAACAACAATAAGTTTTAGCCATGCTCTCTCAAAAATGGGTTTAACCCTTAAGCTGCTTATCGCGACCCACTGACCTTTTGCGGACAGTGTAGATCAAGATCAGACTGCACAGAACGTGCAGTCTGATCTTTGATCTACACTGTCCGATACGGTATTTTCTTTCCGGTGAAATCAACTTTGCAACCGCAATGTTTGGACCTTTAGTATTGAGTAGAAATTTGCGTTTCATTTATTCACCCTTATCCTGCTGAATAAAAGAAATGAAACTTTCAAAACGATAATATAAGCCCAAAATTTTCCTCTTTCAAAGGTATTTTTGGAGGAAAGATATCTCCTTATCGGGCAGTGTAGATCAAAGATCAGACTGCACGTTTTGTGCAGTCTGATCTTGATCTACGCTGTCCGCAAAAGGTCAGTGAGTCGCGATAAGCAGCCTAAGGGTTAAGCAGCTATTCAGCAGCTTAAGTGTTAATGCCTTTCCGATAGGTATTATATAAGCAAGTCATCATTTTATTATGGATCCCTAAAATTCGTTTTGTTTAACAATCGACTAAATCCTGAGGTAGGATGGTCCTTTGACGTGCAAGAAATTGACCTATAGTAAAAGGTTTCGACCCCTGTCAGCCTGTGCGGGTTGTGCAGGCTGACCTGGGTCGATACTTTTTGCAGATGCATTTAGCTTCCTTTTCACAGAGCACGGTTCATTTTTAGGTGTCGGAGATATCATTTGATTTGCCCAGAGGGAGTTTTATTTGACTACATGTGTATATGATTATATACATGTACTTTTTTTTCTGAATATTTTTCCCCTCACTGCTCAACACAGGTTTGATTTTGTATATGTGGCATACCAGCAAGTGTTTAAACAAGCTTTTTAGTACATTTATACTTTTAGAAACAGTAAGAAAACAATTATGGGTGCGTAGGCCGCTGTTACATGGCGGAGATACCATCAAAAATGACATTAAGCAACAGAAATAGAAACAAACAAACAAAAACAAACATACAAACAACATCAACAGCAACTAAAAAAAAAAAAAACAACAAAGAATTCTATTGAGTCATGCTCTGTGAAAAGGGGGCTTAATGCATCTGCGAAAAGTATCGACCTAGGTCAGCCTGCGCAGTCCGCGCAGGCTGACCTAGACCGAAACTTTTCGCTATTGGTCAATTTTCTAAGTGTCAAAGGACCATTTCCCCTCATAATTTAGTTGGTTGTTAAGAAAAGTGGCTATTATAGATCCATGAGTATGTGATTGCTTACATGGTATCATGCATCACGGAGATGCATTAAACCCCCTTTTGCCAGAGCATGTAGTAATTTGGAAAAAGGATTACTGTATAAGAATTACACGGACTCCGTGTCTGTTAATTTAAATGAGCGGCCCTTTGAGAAAAAATGGGGTTTGATCCATCTCCTTGGTGCCTTGTACCAAGCAAGTCACCGCATAATTAATCTAACAACCGACTGAATTATAGGGTAGACTGGTCCTTTGACATGCAGAAAATTTACCAAAATCAAAGGAGCCATGCTCTGTGAAAAGAGGGCTTAGTGCATCTGCCAAAAAGTATTGACCAGTGTCAGCCTGCGCAGTACGCGCAGGCTGACACTGGCCGAAACTTTTTGCTATCTTTAAATTTTCTGCATGTCAGAGGACCGGTCTACCTCATGATTCAATCGGTTGTCAAACAAAATGGACTTTAGGGGGTCCATAATTATCTGATGTCGTGCTTGGTATAATGCATCACGGAGATGCATTAAGCCCACTTTCGCAAAATCGTGGCTCAAAATATTTTCGACCCAGGTCAGCCTGCGCGAAATGCGCAGGCTGAACTAGGTCGATACTCTTTACAGATGCACTGAATCCCCTTTTCACAGTGCGTGTCTCATATCATTTTTTTTACAGAGAAACGTCTTTTATGACACCTTCAGAATCCCTTCCTGTATATCCTTATACAGATTTATCGTTCTTCTAGACCGGAGCAGGTGGCTCTGTTTGGACTAATAACACTAATGTTTTCATAACTCCGTAATTCCAGTTAATCTATGTAGCTTGTAAGGCGTTATTTCAGTGTCGTATTACCCTACTTTAACCTTTATCCTGCTAAATAACTAAGAACGAGACTTTCAAGTCGATGGTAAAAACCCAAATACTGCTATTTCAAAGTCATTTGTTGGGGGAAAATATTTTTTTTTCGGACAGTGTAGATTCAAGATCAGACTGCACGTTCTGTGCAGTCTGATCTTGATCTGCACTGTCCGCAAAAGGTCAGTAAGTCGCGCTTAGCAGCTTAAGGGTTAACTCTTTTCTACACAATCCCTTTTTTGGCTAGAACCTGATGAAAAAAAGACCTTTTAAAACACTGTGGAAAAAATTTGAAAATGCTGGTTACCAGCATTATTTCCCTTTTCCACAAAGCTTTCGACTCTTCCGGAGAAAATCCCATTGTCAGAGCCTTGGTTGATTTTACCCATTCCTACACGGCAAAAATTTAGACTGGTTCAAATTGAAAGCATTTGCAGACACCGTTTATATGTGCTCAAATGATGGAACTTGTCTTTTACATGGTAGAAAAATTTGTGGGAAAAGGGGAAAATGCTGGTTACTAGCATTTTCACCATTTCCCACAATATTTTCAAAAGGCTTATTCCTCAGGGTTGTTAACACGCGAGATTGCTTGGTAAACGGTTAAAAGCTGCAAATGCTTTCATTTTGGACGATTCTAAAATTTTGTCATCTAGATAAAGAGTAACTCTTTCGTCTCATAATAAATTAACCGGATTTTTCTATCTAGGACTGAAAATACTATTTTACTGAAAAAGAAAAGATTTTCTTTTTCTGTATCAGATTACGGTAAAGGACGAGGTAGAATCAAGATCAGCCTGCACGCTTTGTGCAGTCTGGTCTAAATCCACGTTGTCTGCTATTTCTTGTGTGGCCTCCAACGGGAAAAGGATTAAAACCTACGTCCGGGAATGTGAATGAGTCATACTCTGGCAAAACGGGTTTAACTCTTTCGGCGCCAAATAAATCAACTCGACCTCTTTGGACGGCTGTTAATACAACCCATTGAGACTCAGAAATGTTTTTATCATATAGGCTTGATTAAACAAGCGGATGGTATAGATCAAAGATCAGACTGCACGTTCTGTGCAGTCTGATCTTGATCTATGCCATCCGCAAAAGCCCCTGTTTTCGCCTATGGCGCTGAAAGGCTTAATGCATCTCTGTAATCCATTGTACTAAGCAAGTCAACAAATAACTACTGATCCATAAAGTCCATTCTGTCTAATAACCTACTGAATCTGGAGGCACACCGGTCCTTTGACATACAGAAAATTGACCAATTGCGAAAAGTTTCGGTCCAGGTCAGCCTGTGCGGACTGCGCAGGCTTACCTGAGTCGATTCTTTTCGCAGATGCATTAAGCCCTCAAAGCACGGCTCAAATGTTTTTAGCTGTCTAATGAAAATAAGCGGTGAAAATTGTTTAATCTTTACCCTGCTAAGTAGGTTAACTTTCAAGTCGATATTAAAAACCCAAATAATATTATTTGAAACTTATCTTTTTAGAGAAAAATATCTCCTTATCGGACAGTCCAGATCCAAGATAAGACTGCACGTTCTGTGCAGTCTAATCTTGATCTACACTGTCCTCAAAAGGTCAGCGAGTCGCGCCTAGCAGCTTAAGGGTTAAGACACTCGGAACTACTTTTTGGGCGGTACCAGTGCAATGGGCATAGCAGACGTTTAAAAGAATGCAAAGTTAGGCAGTAAAGCGTCATGAGGTTGTTCTTTACCCCTATACCACACAATGCCGTATTCCAATGACCATAAGGAGGAAAGGCGGAAGCCTTTTGATAACATTCTGGGAAAACAACGAAAACACTGGTAATCATTGCTGGTAACCCACGGTGCTTCTACCCTTTCAAAAACAGAAAGCATGGTTTACGCTACTTTTGATTTATCGTCTGCAACTGCTTTCAGTTTGGAACACTATGTCGTTTAGTAAAGAGTTACTTCGACTGTACGGGGGCAATAAATCCTAGACTTCCGCCTGGGGCTCAAGAAAAGTTCTAGCTCCACTTCAAGAAAAACTGTTAACCTATTGTTAAGACGATGATGAAAATGAATAGCGCTCTGCTTAAAGGGGTTTAATGCACATATCTGTGATCATTATACCAAGCAAGTCATCACATAATTATGGATCCATAAAATCTGTTTTGAATCATGAGGTAGAATGAATCTTGGACATGCATAAGATGTAACAATGACAAAAAAGTTTCAATCCAGGTCAGCCTGCGCGGATTGCGCAGGCTGACCTGGGTCGAAGCTTTTTGTAGTTGCATTAAACTCCATGTTCATAGAGGATGGCTAAAATACATATTACAATATGCTGAAAGATTTCCTACAGAGTAGTTGCACGAATTTGACACGTATTACGAACGTACTAGAATATTTCGTGACAAACGTATTGTATTATATAATACAGAAAGAAACACATGCACAAACAAAAAGAAATCAAATCAATGTCACTTTCGTTCTTCTGTACCTCAAGTAGAGACTGCGAGGGACAAGAAACTGTAATAAGGTTGTCGTCAAAGAAGGAATGTTTAATTGCTTTGGAAACTTCAGATAATTGCATAATTATTTTCTGCAATCGTTCTAATTACGCTCTAACATCCCTCGAATGTGTGTTTACGCGAGAAAAACTGCTGGTATTAGACTCTAATGTGGCTTGACTCGGCGAGAAAATAGTTCCCGCGGATGTGCAAGGCCTTTTATATCACTTCCTGTGTCATGCGTATTATTTGTTAAATAGCTAGTCATTGGACAATTGTGGACAGAGTTTGTATCCTGTATATCTTTTAAGCTTGGACGGTCGCATCAGCAAAATAGACTACAGAACTGTCATGTGTAGCAATCCCGTTTATTGTCAGTATAAATAATGGTATTTAATTTTAGTTTATCTTTTGAGAGTTCAAGACAAAGCAACTTAGAATCATACAAGGTATAAATACATATGATCCATGCTCTGTGAAACGGGGGCTTAATGCATTTGAAAAAAAGTATCGACCAAGTCAGCCTGTACAGTCCGCGCAGGCTGACCTTGGCCGAAACGTTTTGCTTTTGGTCATTTTCTGCATGTCAAAGGATCAGTGAACCTCATGATGCAGTCGGTTGTTTTACAGAGCGGATTTTAGGGATCTTTGGTACTGTGATGAGTTGCATCACGGAGAAGTATCAAGCCTCATTTTCACAGAGCATGGCTCATACAAAAACGAGTTAACCCTTAAAAGCGCCGAATATACCCAAATGGACATTTTCTATCTAGAATAAGCCCAAGATAATTACAAATTCATGGCTTCCCTTTGTCTGTAGTGTTAAAGCAAAGCGGACAGTGTAGATCAAAGATCAGACTGCACGTTTTGTGCAGTCTGATCTTTGATCTACTCTGGCCGCAAAGGCAACAGTATTAGTGAAAGGCGCTTTAAGGGTTAAAAACCTTTGGAAGTTAAAAAAAGGCTGCTAGCAGATACTGACTACTATAGCATGTCTGATTCCTATTTGTTTCAGATTTATGAGTACATTTTCTTTATTACATTTTGCTTTTATTCTCCAATCACGTTATATAACCCAACGATTGACATTTATCCTGCTTACTTTAAGTAGTAAACGAGTTCGGCTATTTTATTGGATCTTCTCAATGATTTCAAAAGGTTATAATGATGCTGTACCATTTTTGTATTGAAATGATAGACTAAGATCATCACCCACTCACGTGCAGTCTCATTTTGATCGCCTCTCTTCGCAAAGGAGAATCAGTGCTTGCATTACGTAGAGCAGGACTTAACGTCTTCGCCTAATGGGTTAGATATGTTAAGGCACTTTTCTGGTACTGCAGCGTTGCGTGTTAAAGCACATTACTTTTGTGATTCTTCTTTAGGCTAGAAATAAGTTAATGCTAAAACGAGCTAAGTTCATAAAAGTGCCAAAAGTTTATATAACCTTAATGCTTTGGCCCTATCTATTTGGATAGGCAAACGGTTTATCACATTCAGTGTCAAGACAGGTCGACAACATTTTCTTGTTTTTCGTGGCTCAGATTTTGCTTTCTAATAAGTTATCTACATTCTCTTAGGCCAGAGAAGTTGTTCTACAGCCAGCTTTGGCCATCCATTGGTTTGACACTTCATATATTCTCACTGAAAAAGATACGGAATAATGAACCTTTTCACATAGGCAACTTCATCGAACTATTCCGTGTCCATGGTAAATGTAGACATCGTCTCGTCCAGGAAAGTAATGACATTTGATACTTACAGAGAAGTGAGTTTAAAAGAAGTCAAGCACAGAATTTCCATATTTTCTCGCCCAAAACGAAAAGAAAATGCAGAATGACATACATTTATACAGAAACATTCACTTACAGGTCACTCAGCAATGTTAAGTCCTAAGCTGCTAAATAAATGAAACCAAAATTTCTACTCAATAATAAAAACCCTAATGTTGCTATTTCGAAGTTATTTTTTCGGGAAAATATTTCCATATCGGACAGTGTAGATCCAAGATCAGACTGCATGTTCTGTGCAGTCTGATCTTGATCTACACTGTCCGCAAAAGGTCCTTGACTCGCGCTTAGCAGCCTAAGGGTTAAGTTGCTATCGCGTCGGTCACGCAAAGGAAGGAACAAAGAACACATCAATAGGTAAACGCACGTGGATATATTTACAGACCCTTGTGTGCACTTGATATAGATATGTTTTTTTTTATTTTGATCTTCTCGATATCACTTTGTTTTGAGATTCCTGACTACAATTACTATGTGAGCGGTATGCGAGTACCAGTTTACAACATAATCACAATAGATGCGCAATTATCTTCCAGACAGATAAATGGCAACGACTCTCCTGTTTTTGGATGAAATTACAAACAAGCATTGTCTAACAGCACTCACGAAACACTTACTGTATTTGCATCTCCGACAAATTTGTCCGATCTAGTTTATTGACGTACTTTCTCAGCTATTTATCCCAGATGGCGGCCGAAAATTTAGCATGTAACCATTCCTCTGTTAGCAAATGAATCGTGCTCTGTGACAAGGTAGCTTAATGCAACTGCGAAAAGTATCGACCCAGGTCAACCAGTCCGCTCAGGCTGACCTGGGCCGAAAACTTTTCGCTGTTAGTCAATTTTCTGTATGTCCAAGGACCAGTCTACCTAATAATTGAGTCGGTTGTTAATAAAAAGTGGCCATTATGGATTCATAATCATGTGATGGCTTGAATAACACGACACATCACGCAGATGCATAAGTCTTCTTTTGCCAGAGCATAGCTCAAATGTTTATGATCTCACCGCCTTGCTTAAGGTGGGGTCTTTGCTGCATTTCCTTGGGCTGCTAGGGCAATGGGATATGACTTGGCACTTCATGTGACTGTTTTTCTACAAGACAGGCTGGTGCACAGAATACATGTAAAACCGTATCGCCCTTTACCGCACGACAAAATTTTAGACCTGTCCAAAGTATATGCAGACGCTAAATTAAATGGGGCTGAAATTGTGGGAATGGTCTTTGATGGGGTCGAGAACATTGTGGGAAAAAGAGAAAATGCTGGTTACCAGTATTTTCTCCTTTTCCCACAATGTTTTCAAAAGTCCTGTTTCTCAAGGTCGTCAAAAGTCGGAATTGTGTGGTGAAGGGTTAAATTTTCAGATTGTGAAATGACCTAGCCGCCAAGAGCACCACGAAAAATCTTCTTGGGCTGATAATTGTTGTATAGGACTGTATACAGGGTAAACTGTAAAATAAACCGTTCACATACATCACACTTCAAAGTTCTTACTTGCAAAAATGATCCGTCGAAGCTTCGGTCAATCTTTATAAATTTATTAAAGAAGCATTGGCTCCTAGAAATAGTATCTTAAATAATATCCTGTAAACTATTACTTATCATTATTCTTGTTCATCCTCTCTCGATTTTCTATTTTTCTGTCAAACGATCCAGTTTCGAAGCAGATCTGAAACTTTACCAAAATGTACTTCTATCATTGCCACTCGTTTTTTTTCTATGTTTCGTTCTTTATGTTTTCTAAGTTTTTTTCTTTTTCGATTTGTGTATTTTGCAGATTCATGCATTATACACGTTACTAAATTCATTGTATGTATATGTGCTGTGACAATGTACAATTTGTATACGTCAAAAAATAAATGTCAGTTCAGTTCAGTTCAGTTCTAATACTTGTAGGGCCAATAAGCGCGACTCAAGCCAATTTTGCGGACGATACAGACCAAGATCAGACTGCACAGAACGAGTTGTCTGACCTTGGATCATACTGTCCGACTCGACGAGATTTTTCAAGCTACATGAATGTTGAAGAAGAAATATTTGAGTTTTAACTCGCTGCTGGAAACTTTTATTATTTTTATTGGCTTAAATGTTAAGCGTTGACTCTAACTACATTCAAGTTATAAGGGGCTGTAACTGACTTAACCCTTACGCTGCTAATCGCGACCCACTGACCTTTTGCGTACAGTGTAGATCAAGATCAGACTGCACAGAACGTGCAGTCTGATCTTTGATCTACACTGTCCGATACGGTATTTTCTTTCCAGTGAAATCAACTTTGAAACCGCAATGTTTGGGCTTTTAGTATTGAGTAGAAAGTTGCGTTTTATTTATTCAGCATCTTAAGGGTTAATATGTCCCATTTACGACATACAGTAAGCACTTAGAAATTGATGCCGGAGTGTCTTTCAACAACTTCATGCCATATTAGGAGGATAAAGAGTTGGCATGGTAGACAATAGTACATAATTACAAATCAGCCATGCTCTGGCAAATGGGTCTTAATGCATCCCCGTGATGCATAATAACAAGCAAGTCATCACATGAACATGGGTCCATAAAGCCAATTTTGTCTAACAACCGACTGAATCATTAAGTAGACGGGTCCTTCAACATACAGAAAATTGACCAATAGCGAAAAGTTTCGGCCCAGGTCAGCCTGCGCGGACTGCGCAGGCTTACCTGGGTCGATACTTTTCGCAGATCCACTTAATCCCCTTTTCACAGAGCATGACTCAAATTAAACTTTTTGCGATATTGTCAACACGTCAAGGGAAGTCCTAATACTTCGGCTTATTTTCAAGAACAAATTAAACGCATTTCTATTTCTAGGCTGTGAAACCTTTCTAATTTGCGAATAGGTTACCTGCAACCTCGTCTTGTAAACATAGGGACGAAGAAAATATAATTTTAGCGGTGCTGTTCCAAAATGGGTTTTAATGCCTCTCTGTGATGCTTATAATACCTAGCAAGTCATCACGTGATTATGGGTGCATAAAATCCACTTTGTCTAACAATCGCTTAACTCTTTACCAAACGACAAAATTTTAGACTTGTCCAAATTGAAAGCATTTGCAGACGACAAAATAAATGTGACAGAAAAAATAAAATGTGTTTTGGGAAGGGTAGAAAACATTGTGGGGAAAAGGAGAAAATGCTGGTTACCAGCATTTTCTCCTCTTCCCACAATGTTTTCAAAAGGCTTCTTTCTAAGGGTCGTTAAAAGTCGGGATTGTGTGGTAAAGGGTTAAATCATGAGGTTGAATGGTCTATGGACATTCAGAAACTTTACAAATTGCAAAAAGTTTCGAACCGTGTCAGCCTGCACAGACTGAACTAGCTCGATACCTTTCGGATATGCATTAAACCCCCTTTTTCACGAGCACGACTTATGTAAAACAGTACACTTTGTTTCGTTTTTCCTTTGATTCTGTTCCGAAATGTTTCTTAACGCCATCGACGACAAACAAAATAAGAATTTCCTCAGCGGAATTGTGGTTTAACTCTTTACCACACAATCCCGACTTTTAATGACTCTGAGAAAGGAAGCTTTTAAAACATTGTGGGAAAAGGAGAAAATGCTGGTAACCAGCATTTTCTCCTTTTCCCACAATGTTTTCTACTCTTCCTATAACAAATTTCAATTTTTGAGTAACATGTATTTCGTCGTCTGCAAATGCTTTCAATTTCGCCTAGTCTAAAATTTTGTCATTTGGTAAAGAGTTAGGGATCAGAATAAAAAAAAGAATATTAAGACTAATCCTTGATCTTAAGTGGCCAAGATACTGTAAAATGTCATGAAATTTGCAATGTGTGTGCATCTGAGATTTTATTATTGAAAGAATATATTCGTCTCACTTTTTTGCATTGTGATGATTAATCACAAATAGAATGAACTTGTAACTCTCTCACTCCTAATGGCAAGTTAGATAGCGTTTTGCGGTCTCCATGAATGACTTATGTAACCATGGAAATTGTTCTTCCCACGCGTATACGTCTTATCAACAATGAAGTCATTTTCCTGCAAAATGGCGGAGTTGTACAAATTCTGGTACGTGCTGTGGCTTGTTTCGCCGGCTTTACGCGCTCATGACTACAAATTGACCAGTACCGGGACAAAACTATCGAAAATAAAGTCATGGATTTAACATACTGTTAAAGGAGGATTTATGTGATAAATAGTATTTAATGAATTGTACAATGGGCCGAAGGCGTTGAAGTGCAGATAAATATTTTTCGAACTTAAGATTAAAATGAAGCAGGATACTTGTTTGTCTGACATTCAATTTATGTGATTAATCATCTCATTCGTGTTTATGTATTAATATTATCTTTATCAAATTCGTTCATTAAAATGTATCTAACGCTCGCCAAGGCTTATGTCTTGCAATTTTAGTCGATTCGTTTGATAAAAATGATAACACGTGAACTATCACGTAAGATCTGGCGATCAGTAAAAAAAGCTGTCTCGAAATCCATATATGAGCCATGAAAAGGGGGCTTAATGCATCCGCGAAAAGTATCGACCCAGGTCAGCCTGCGCAGTTCGCGCAGGCTGACCTGGGCCGAAACTTTTCGCTATTGGTCCATTTTCTGTATGTCGAAGGACCAGTCTACCTCATGGTTCAGTTAATTGTCAAAAAAGAGGCTATTAGGGATCCATAATTATGTGATGACTTGCTTAGTATCATGCATCAAAGAGATGTATTAAGCCCCCTTTTGCCTAAGCATTGCTCATATTCATGTGTAAAACAATCTAAGTGTTTGTTTAATAAAGTGTAATTTTGAATGTTCGTCGGTTCGTGCACACACACGCAAAACACATATTTTTTTGTGTGTCCACAGTTACATCTGTTCTTAAAAGGCCAGAAAACCAGATGGCAGATTTAGGGCAAAACATGGCACGCTACAATTAGTTATATAATATGAGCCAGACGGTGTATGGTTTTACGGCATTTTAATGAACAAATTACTGATATACTTCAACATTTTATCTGATTAAGAAATGTGGGCCACGCTCAAACGACACCGCTCAATCGGTTGATTGCCTCTTAGTACGTCTCGTAGCAATTTTAGGACAAATTTAGACAACAATTGTCACTAACTTGCGCCGGAATACGCCATGATCCGAGTATAAAAGAGCAATAAGTTCCGTATTGTATCGTTCCCTAACAATCTCCTGAGAACGCACCAGACTTAATCATGAGATAGATATCAGTTTGGTGGAAGTTCAGACTGATTTTTTTTCTTCAATTTTCGTTCCTCCCACTGATTAGACACTTTGTTCTTCATCAAGGAAATGAGGATGTATGGCTTTTATGATTTCAATACATTCCACTATGCAGGGCATATCTCCTCATGGTCCACTGTTTCAAATTGCCATATTTTTATCAGGGTTGTGCCGAATTCGGCTCCAGCTAAGCCGCTGACGTTGAATGTGTCCAGAAACAGTGCAATATTTTTTTCTTGGCCTTACCTCTAGTTGAAGTCATAGACATGTGTAAAAGTAAATTGTAAGTGAACATGACTGTAATACTATTGGTAATATTAAAAATGAGTGGTGCCTCCTGTCGAAATGAGGTTTACTGTATCTCCATGATGCTTGACTGATTGATTGAATGGTGTTTTATGCCGCTTTATAATGTCAATCATATCACGGCGACGGTTCATATATTCATGTATGTCCTTGGAATCACCAGTACTAGGCTTGGGCTCAGAGGTGCCTTGCCCAAGGACACTCCCCACAAATTGTCCAGTGCTTCAAGTGAGGCTTGAACCCGGAGCACTTTACCACTGAGCCACGCAGGTACCCATCTCCATGATGTATTATATTAAGCAACTCATCACATAATTATGGATCGATAAAATCCATTTTGTCTAAAAACCGTTTAAATCATGAGACAGAACGGTCTTTGGATATGCAGAAAATTTACAAATGGCAAAAAGTTTTGTGCCTTGCGCAGGCTGACATGGCTTCATACGGTCTTCAGATGCATTAAACCCCACTTTCACAGAGCATGGCTCATATCAAAGCGGAAACGTTGGAGGTTGATACAGTTGAGAGTGTTGTAGCGATTGAAGAAATTTTCGTAATCTGTCAGCGACAAATATCATTCGGCATACTTCGGGTGATCCGGTGATCAAATCCCTCGCCTGTATCACGTACCTTGATATGCACCTACACGGTACATTTCATCGCCGGAAACACACCGATTTACCGTTATTGAAATTGTAAGGCTCCTCTTAAAAAAGAAAACATGAGTCACAATTTTCTATCGATATCTTTCTAAGAATATTTTCGTCGGCAAACAGTTTCTACTTTCAATTTTTAGCGTAGTTTATCCATTCCGTTGGGAGCTTTAATCGACAGATCGATAGATGTGAATAACTTCATCGTGGTTGTTCATGTTCATAGCGCCGCCATGTTTAAGATCATGTGATTGGTAGTTCAAAATGGAAGCCTACTTTAGACAGACCAGGTTAGATGTAGGTACGGAATCGGCCGAGCTGTGACGATTGCGACAGATATATAAACTCAAACTCTCTGGATGGCTAAAAAAAAAAATCTACTGAAACTTAAAATTGAATTTTATGTAATAGGCCTGACTAAACAAGCGGGCGGTAGCGATCCAAGATCTGACTGCACGTCCCCTGTTAAAAAAAAAGCCCCCGTTTTGGCATATGGCGCTGCGAGGCTTAATCTGTGACAGTATTTCGTGTTTGTCTCCACAATAAATGTTCATACTTTACGTATTGAATAGGATTTCTGGATAGTCAGGGCCGCTCATATATTACTTGCAGGAATGAGTACGTGAATTGGTAAAGTAATTACCACAGACATGTTTCAACAAAGAGACATGGTAAGGTTTCTACCAACCAGATTTCTTTTCGGCAAGCAACTAGGCAGTAACTGTGTGTTCTCCGAGTATGTAACTCATTTCTAAATGAAAAGAATTGCAAACAGCTTTGAAGATATCTATGGAAACCACAAGTCAAGTTTTAACATAAATACCTGCAAAATTATTTTGAGGGTTTTTTTTTTTTTCCGTTTTGATATAATGAATGGTTTGCCATAAGTCGTTGTAAGTCGTTTGTAAGAGGTGCATAGTCAACTTGCAGTTCTCACCACAAAACGTCTCGTCAAGTATCGAGCTACTGTGTTTTTTACCTGTAAAATATCCGACTATAACACTATTATCACATTGATAAGTTTCCCATTCATACTGTTGAGATATACCGATGCAAAACCAATTTAAATGTTAACCTTTAGGCCGCTAAGCGCGACTCACTGACCTTTTACGGACAGTGTAGATCAAGAGCAGCCTGCACAGAACGTGCAGTCTGATCTTGGATCTCCACTGTCCGATAAGGAGATCTTTTATTAAAAAAATAAGTAGAAATAGCATTATTCTGGTTTTTACTATCGACTTCAAAGTTTCATTTTATCTATTTAGCAAGATACAGGTAACAGAACACTAGTGGTACTTTGGTAGAATGGAAACATCGGTCAAGCTCGAAATTGAAACGTCATTTCAATTGACAATTTAGTCGTCATTCACGGCTCCATCTGCTTTCTTTTCTTACCTGATGAATAATGTTCTCATAGAATGTTCTGTTATATCATTATACGCCAGCAACACAATTTCCTTCGAGGCTATACTGGAATCAGCCAGTCCATCGGACTATCTATTGTTACCCATATTCTACAGTGTGGGAGTCTGACATATGCAAAGAACGTTTGTTTAGTTTGATGTTTGTCTGCTGCCTTCGATCATCAATGAATCTCTGAGAAAGTGTTTCCAGAAACAAAGGTTATAAATACCAGACTGTACTGGTATGTGTATTATAGAATATGATAGTTGTAGAGGCACGTTAAGCCAAACAAATAAGAGTGGTAATTAAGGTTTTAACGTAATTCAAACAACAGATTTGTGTGCTATGCTCTTGTCAAGCGTTATTTAGCAATCAAAAGAAACACAGAACACGGCCCTTCTGAACGAGATGAAGAAATTGCCAAACAGACCATTAGTTTTCAGGTTTAAATTTTCATAACTGAATTATCAGTCGATTCGTCCACAGTAACTGTTGGTCTCAACAAACGAATTTACCGACGAGCGCCGGATTTGGATATGATATACATTTAAAATACACCAACCAGTAAATAACCATCTTGCTAAATGGTGCTAAATGCATCTCCGTGATGCATGATACCAAGCAATTCATCACAAGATCATGGATCCAAAAGGTGTATTTTGTCTAACGACCGACTGAATCATGTAGTAAACTTGTCCTTCGACATGAAGAAAATTGACCAAAAGCTACAAGTTTCGGCCATGGTCAGTCTGCGCGCGGATTGCACAGGCTGACCGAGGTCGATAATTTTTCTGATGCATTAAGCCCCCTTTCATCGAGCATGGCTCATTTGTATTTTACACGTGCAAAAGTAAGTAGGTTCTACTTTACAGTAGCAAAAATTGTTCACTACCAGTATTTTATTAATTAGAGTATAAGGTACTTTAAATTTTTGGCAGCGGAATTAGATTGTAACAGGTAATTTAAATACCTGCCAATGATGTTACCTAAACTGTTATGTAACGTAACTGGTTTTGCGACTAGTGATTTATTTATACATGTTTTTGCATAACAATCGGTTTTTAGCTGTTTTGGAGTCCCTCTAATGGAAAGATTTGCCTTCATTTGATGGGAAAGGAGCTATTTGTCGTCATATTGTCGTATAAATGTTATCGGATAAATAAACACTGACTATCAGCCAATTTGTATCTTTACGAAAGCTTCAACTGTCTAGATCTTTACGGGATAAAACATACGGTATCATGCCTTGTTTTCCGTCTTAAAAAAAACAAAAACACTTTATTGATGCATCTTTTGTATCAATGTCTTAACTCTTACTACATAAAGATATTCATCGACTGTTTTCATCTGTGATTACATAGGAGACGGGCACCTGAATAATCTATAGCTTGTATATATGGACAACTACAGCCATTAACATACAAACCTAGCTTCATGCTTCCAATAAATACCAAGGTATAGATCAATTACTGGTTTTAGTTCATTGCTCCCTTTTCCACAATGTGTTATATAAGTTAAAGTACAGGCATTTTCCATACATAAAATATACTGTGGCTGTATTCTAATTTGAACTAGTCACTGGCTTGTTTATTGGGTAATACGAGGGTCAGTCAAAAATAAGTGAGCACTGCCTCATAACTTTTTTATTTTTTTACGTAGGCTAACAAAACTTGGCACGATTGTTCATTAATGTCTCGTGCAAAATTTGCGCGGGAAAAAAAATAACTTTACATGACGTCACGTAAATATGACGTCATTTACAAAACTGTCATGGCGGACGGTGCGTTCACGCTGACGCGCGACGAACAAGTAACATATATTAAGATTGAGGCTAGGCGGGGTGATAGCGCGACAGAAATTCAGAAAGCGCTCGAGGAAGTAGGTTCAGAGTTTGTACTTCCATATAGTTCTATCGCCCGATGGGTAAGACAATTCAACAACGGGCGAAATACAGTTAGCAACAAGCACCTGTGCGGAAGGCCTTTGTCGGCAACGACCGGTGAAAATGTGGAAAATGTTGCAAAACTGCTGAACGATGACAGAAGATATTCATGTGATGAAATTGCTCATGAGTTGGACATAAGTCACCGGTCAGTTCATCGAATTTTAACGGAACGTCTGCAAATGAGAAAGATCGCGGCCCGATGGGTGCCCCACATGCTGTCGGAAAGTGAAAAACACCAACGTGTAAACATTGCCCGTAAACTTCTAAAAAGATATGGTGAAGATGGCGATGAAATGTTACAACGAATCGTTGCAATCGATAAGACATAGATTCGGTCTTTTGAACCCGAATTAAAGCGCCAAAGGAGTGAATGGCGGCATACAAAAAACTCCCCAAGACCCGTAAAATTCCGTCGAAGTCAGAACTGTGCCAAAATGTTGATGATCATTGCGTATGAATTTTGTGGAGTATTGACGGCACATAGGGTACCAACTGGTGAGACTGTGAATAAAGAGTACTGTAAGATGTATATTAGAACAATACTTCGTCCAGCAATACGCCGAAAGCTGCAAGAGATGATTGACCGCACGCCGCTAATTTTACACGATAAGGCGTCACCCCATAAAGCCAACGTTGTCAAGGAGCTGCTGGAGTCATACCAGTGGGAAGTTCTTGATCACCCCCCCTACTCCCCTGACTTGAGCCCCCCTGACTTTGATTTGTTCCCAAAACTTAAGGAGCCCTTACGGGGAATACGCTACGAGAGTTTGGATGAACTTGAGTGTGCCGTGAACAGGGAGGTACGACGAATCAACTTTGGTAGCCTAGCAACCGGCATCCAAGCGTTGCAAAAGAGATGGAATTCTGTCATCCAGTCCAGGGGAGATTACTTTGAGGGATTATAAACATGTACTTTGTTTACCACGTAGTTTTAAAAAGTTATTAGGCAGTACTCACTTATTTTTGACTGACCCTCGTATATCAACTGCTTTATAGCGTTGGATTTTCTCTTGCAGAAAAAGTACCATAAAACAAATATCTTTCGAAAAATGCTCAGTGGTCGAACAAATATACCCGCATATAGGAGTTTGTCATTAAAAAAAAAAACAAGCTTACACTGTGCGAAGAGATCCAAGATCAGATACATGTCCTAATAAATGCGTAAAGCCGTGCTCTACACTGGAAAAGTTAAAATGATCATCAACGATCAACGTTTTGATATTCTAGCGACAACTGTCCCGGCAAAATCAAATGCTACTAAAGTATTTGGGAAAAAAAGAAGAGTCATTTGAATGAAAAAGATGAATAATATACACATCTGCTTTGTATCAGTACTGCAATATAAGCCACAATTACCCTTAATATCCTGAACACAACTGTGTGTTGATGTTGTGGACGATTTGGATCATGTGTGATTGCTCAGAACGCGCAGTCTGACCTTGGGTCTACACTGTCCAATATCTTGTTAGAAACTGTGGCAAAAATGCCATTTTATTTAGATAAATGGACATTCTCTACTTCTTGAAAATCTCCGTTTCAGTCTTTGGACTCTCTGAAGGCTTACGTCAAAGACAGTTTTCTGCCTACTAATGGTCTATAAGGATGTCTCGCAGAAAAAAATGCAGTACGAGAATTTTACTAGATTTATAGACTAGATCTACAGTCGTTATTTTACTTACATCTCATACGTCTAGGTTTGACAATATAATTATGTCAAGGGTTGGCAAGTTTTTGTAATCTTTTAGCATGTGTTACAGAGACCCGTGTGAGAATAATACATGTGCCGGATTACTTAACCCTAAGTGCTGGTTAGTGCGACTCATGGACCTTTTGCCGACAGTGTAGATCAAGATCAGACTGTACAGAACGTGCAGTCTGATCTTGAATCTACACTGTCCGATAAGGAGATATTTTTCCCCGCAAAAATACCTTTGCAATCGCAAATTTTGGGTTTTTTCCTATCGGCTTGAAAGTTTCATTTCACTAATTTAGCAGGCTAAGGGTTAAGAAAAGATGGTTCATGAGTCTAAGGTGTTACAAGTGTCTTTACGAAGAGAACTGCATTATCTCTTTTAACGCTATGAAAGAGTTCTAACCAGTTAAGAGGCATAACTATTACTCCTATTCATATAATTTCAGACTATCTCTCAAAGTATCGGACAGAGTACAGCCAAGATCAGACTACACGTTGTGTGCAGTCTGATTTCGATCTATACTGTCCTTAGAAGCAACTAGAGTTGTCGTAGACGTCGAAAGGGTCGGAAAGAGAAACAGTTTCCAGTCTACTAATTGTCTATTAGGACGTCTCGTATAGAAAATTAAGGGCAAAAATTAGACAGAAGATGTTATTTTAGTCGCTTCAGATACCGCCTTTAGTCCGTATATATCTCAATATTCAGTAAGGTATTGCAATCTTGTAACGCATCTTTTAGATATCTCTGCATACATATTTGATTAATTATAACAATAGTTGTTGTTGTAACTTGTATCTTTTACAAGTTCCCTCTGAAACAACCACTATTGAAGTCAGTGTTAGTTTCTTGCCCAGTGATTACCTATCCCTTGGAAATGTACGAGAAGAAAAACAGTGAGCCAGAATTTTTTTTATCCGCTTTGGGCACCCATACGAGCGAAATTCAGTTAGGCAGCGCAAAATCTTCACATCAAACTCTGTAGTAGCAATAAGAAAGGAGAGAGATAGTTACAGAATGAAACCGAATTCTTCAGGGAATATAAAACCCAGTGCGTCCTTCTTTGGATTTATTTTTCCTGTTAAATTCTATATTTAGACTTTATCTATAGTGTCCGAAGATTTCTCAGTTCTTTTGAAATTATGCGTTGTTTATTAGACGGATGCACTGAAAATAAGTTCTACTAGCGAATTTCATGATATTATTTTTTAATGAAAATATTACTTGTAAATGTGCTCTTCAGTTAAAGTAAGAATAAAATCCATTATGTATACCTATCCATGAATTACAGGGTTTTGCCAATTATTTAGTCGATAGAGTTGCTACAGATACCCGTTTCAGCGACACAGGCCAAAAATAGTTTTCTTTTGGTAAATACAGGTACAGGTATATTTTGGTATACAAAGGCACAGAGCGTGTAGTCTTGGATCTTTATTGTCAGCTTATTTTGTCAAGCTGTTGAGATTAAAATCTTCCTCCGTTGAAAAAGATTAAGTTTAATAGTTTGCCGAGTTAATATCCTCACTTGTGACGCTATCACCCTTTCAGTGACGATATCATTTTTTGTCAAACCACAGTTTTTGCATAAACCAGAAAAGGTTAATAAGATTAGCGATGACGACTCTCCAATGTTTGATTCCTATTCCTCTCTAGTTTTGCTTCTTTCACTGCTTGTACCGAGCCCTGGTAGCTCAGTCGATAGCGTACAGGACTTGACAACAGGAGGTCGCTGGCTCAGCCAGTCTCTTTCCGTGCATAAATGATAGTCATTGCGACAGGATTCATTCCTCTCTTACCGAAGACCATCGTTTCGACTATGGTTAAGTGGGAAAGCAACCAGTGGCTTGGAAAGAATTCTGTGCGGAGTACTGGTAAAAGAAACTCCAGGAAAGCATGGATAGGTGGACTGGAACAATGTTGAAAACGGCATTAAACACCATACAATCAATCAATCAATCAATCAATCAATGCTTGTAGACATTTTGGGGGAAAATCATGTACCCTCACTTATAGATGACTGGAAACTTACTACACTTTTCACCTGCAACATAGGACATTGGAATTTACCAGTATCCCCCTCTGTTACACAAACATCTTATGTCGAACTAGAATTCACAGGTTGGCCTAAGTTATTTTTAATGAATGTTTAATTGGTTCACCATAGACCTAAAAACTCGTATCACAGTAAATCATAATGACATCGTCTAGATATCTATTTACTTTCTCTTGATGATTTCAATATAAAATTCAGTTTATCGCTTCAAATACTGAGACTTTTATCCAGAAATCGTTAATGTGGTATATCACAAATTCTTGCATCTTCAAAGCAGTTTCTTTTTCAACGACTGTCGGCATTGTCGCTGTCACATCTCTGTTTCTCTCTGTCGGACCTGAATAAAATGGCAAACTGAAACTAGGAAACGGGAAAGTGTAAATGCTTGATTTTCAAAATAATTGTTAAAAAACTAAGACACAGAAAAGGATGTAACAATACGCAATTATATAGGCTTGAAAAAAAAAAAAAAAAACATAAAAAACCCTTTGAAATTTTCATTGTCTGAGTAAACTAAAATCTGAGACAGTTTTATCGATACAGTTATGGAGATATTTCTCGTCCCTTGAGACCAAACAGTGTTTATAAGAAATGTTCGCATGGAATAAGTTTCAAATAAATTTCGAAATCCCATCACGACGTTACATTACTTAGAGAATGTATATACACTCTAGACAGACAATCTCATCCTAGTTGAGTAATGTGTAGACATTAAAGGATAATCTTTAGAGTGCAAAAGAAATGAAATGGATGTTTACAATAAGTAGGGGAAACACATTTAACTCTTTACTAGACGACAATATTTTAGACTCGTCCACACTGACAGCATTTGCTAACGACTACATAATTGTTACTGGAATCGTGTTTGAAATGGTAGGAAAAATTATATGGAAAGGAAAAAAAATGATAGTTACCAGAAAATTTTATTGTTTTGTTCAAAAGCGTTTCCCTCAGAATCGTTAAAAAGCCTTAGGTAAAGGTTTGATTCATTGCGTCCCGAGAAAAAAATTTGCAGCCGAAAACTTTGAAACCACAAATGTAGATTATTGATGTTGAGCATCAATATGAATAGGCTTAAATACATGACGACAGATGAAAACAATGTCAAATAAAGATATTGCGCGTAACGTCGTTTTAAACGATATTTCAGTTATTTCATGGAGCATACGTCACCCAAGCATGCGTTCCACATACTCTTCTTGAAGATAACTAGGCATATCATTCTTTGGGAATAGAGAACAATCTTCTTTTTTTATGTGAACCTGTAAGAAAATACATTCCGGACGCTTTCTTCCAAATCATGCCAGTCAACTTCAGAATTACGTGTACTTAGCACTTTTACATCATTTAATGTGAAAGTTCAAGGATAAAAAAAACCTGACTGACCTCATCATATCGTTTTCTAATAAGTTTTGCTACGTTTTAGTACCGGCTTATTTATGTAAGGACGATTTATTGGACGTTTGCTTTTGAGAAATCGAAGTAGACATTGCTCCAGTTTCTTGTCATAACTTTTGCAAAACCATCGAAATTCGTAAGTGCAGAGGCGGCACAGAGAGCAAAATTTATATTAATGAGGAAAGAAAGGTGTCAGTACTTTTTAAAATAATGAAACAATGTGGTAAAATAAATTAAAGCCATCCCCCCAAAAAACAAAAGCAATTGAGCCATGCAATGTAAAGAAGAGGCTTAATGCATCTTTTAAAGTGTCTACTCAGGTCAGCCTGCGCAGTCCGCGCAGGCTGACATTGGTCGAAACTTTTTTTTATTGTTCAATTTTCTGCATGTCAAAGGACCAGTGTATCTCTTCCCATTAGAACGGGAAATTGCCTTGTCATGAAACTCTCCTGAAAGGTTTTTGGTAAGGTCCGCTAAAATTGGTCAGATGTTTTGCATTGTAATGCGTTTTAAATAAAAAGTAAAATTCTTGATTGTGTTCCTCGCAGTAAAGCAGTAGAAATAAAAAAAAAAAACTGATGCCATTCGGTCAAGTGTGGCTTACACAGGATTGGGTTTTACATTCATTTACAAGCAAGCGCATGGTATATATATTTATGTTTGCTTTCGACAATACAACAATTTTCTCCGAGAAATATATTTATTCCACGGTCTCCAGAGTATACAACAAGCTGATTGGAAGTTTCCTCGTTGTTTCAGGCACATGATAAATGGTCCTTCATCATGGAACGCTTGTTGACCCTCAGTAGTTCTACACTCCAGGCACAGGTCACTAACCCGTCACAGGCAGAATACTGACCTCTGACAGGTCAATATAAATGTACCCAGAGAGCTATCAATACGATTGTTTTACATTGAATTTTAAAAAAAGAACTTGGCGTGCAATGAGAATTATCTCTAATAACCGGATGGGGCAATCGCAACATCTTGCACAGTTCTTCATTTTCAGACATCATGTGTGTTAGAATCTAGCTTCAATCAGTATTACAGTTTTAGTTCGACAATGGGCGAGAGTACCAGCCTAGGTTTGTAAGTACTAAGCTGGGATTCTGCAGTACACTGCATAAATTCTCTCCCCATATGACCAGCGTGTTGCACAGGTTATCTCCCCATATGATCAGAGTTTCCAGCGGGGATTGAACCGTCATTTCTTCTTTAGAAAGCCATAACCTTAATCTGGCGATTCCTCCAAACTATATAGAATTGTTATCTACGATTTAAGAACTTCTGCCATAGTTAAAATCATAACTTTGTAACATACAGTCCCGTCTTTCAATACCCCCTAGAAAAAATTGTGGGAAGGATAACATGCTTGTAACCAGTATTTTCTCGTTTTCCAACAATGTGTTTTTTTCTCTCACAGACGAATCGTATACAAGGCACATTAATGTCGTCTGCTCGTACTTTCAATTTGGGGAGTCTAAAATTCTGCAGCCTGGTTAGGAATCAAAGCAATTTCTTTTTCCTGCCTCAGTCCTGTCAGTGTTTTGATTAGCTTCTCCTTCTGAAGCAGTGATAAAAATGTAGGTCCGTTTAATCTTCTGGGTACACCAAGTGTCTGCCATGCTCTTCAGCGAATGTGTAAATATACGAGCCATGCCCTTGCAAAAGGAGGTTTAATGCATCTCCGTGATGCATTAAAACCAAGTATTTCATCAAATAACTGAATGAAAAAAACATTTTGTCTAACAACCGACTGATTCATGAGGTAAACTGGACCCTTGACATGCAGAAAATCGAGCAATATCAAAAGTTTCGACTCAGGTCAGCCTGCGCGGACTGCGCAGGCTGACCTGAATCGATACTATTTGCAGATGCATTAAACCCCCTTTTCATGGAGTATGACTTGTTTAAGAAACACTAGACGAATAACATGAACGAAAAAGAGAACCAAATTATTACAATCATGAGAGGCTAAATTCTGAGCAATGTTCTCAAATCCCCAAGGACCCTACGTCGGTCGGATTGTAGGATGTAATTGCAGATCACCTGCCAAGTTCGATAAAAATCGATTCGTCACATTGTCTTACTTTCATGTCTGTCTTTGACTCCTTCACTACTGAAAAAATAAAGTTCACCTTTTTTTTTCCCAGCAAGTCATCAGACGATTCCACTACAAGTAAGTTTGGTGTAGCGGGCATTGTAGATCTTAGGTCGGATTGCACATTCTGTGCAGTCTGAGTTTAGATCTATACTGCGCACTAAAGTGATAATTCACGCATATTGCAACGAAAGAGTTAATGCTTTTCCCTGCCAATGACGGTTCAAAAAGCTTTGGCAGAAGGAGCAGATGAAGATCAGACTGCACAGAATGTATACGAAATATGGGACAGTTAAATCCACGATTTGACAGCATGTTATAAACAGTCTGATCTTTCTTTAAATTACAGAGCTGTAAAGTCACATTTGGCATCATAAAGTATAGGATGAAACCTCTCGGTAAATAAAATACACATTATCACTTTTGATTTGGAAGATGGCGTTGGAGATCAGACTATGAGCTGTTGTGGAACGTGGCCTGTATGTTTCTTTGGCAATCCGTTTGTTGGGATCGGACTAGTAGTGGTAGAGGAAAAGACACGCACCGATAAACAAAACACGGTAAAACGAACTTAGGTCGACAAGTTGTTGACCCCAATTAAGTTCCTATTATTGAATTTAAAGACGTCACTTGGGACAAATGTCATGCCGCATAACTTTCTAATGACAGCATCTTGGACCCAGGAGAGCTGGAGAACAGGTCTGCAAGGGCAACATTCTGAAACTGTCTTTTAACTTTAAAGCATGCTAAGGGTAATGTAAAGTAATTTTGCGGACAGTGTACATCAACCTCAGACTGCAAAGAACTTACAATATGATCTTGGCTCTACGTTGTCCGATATCTTTCAAAATAATGTTGTGTGCAAAGAATTAAGTGTGTACTTGCACAGTCTGAAAGCACTTGAAGACGAAATAACAATTGTGGCTCAAATCATAAGATGTGTTTGAAACAGTAGTCAATATAAATATGGAAAAGGCTGTTTAAAAGCATCTTCTCCTTTTCTAAAAAATATTATGTAAAAAAAAAACCCTAAATATTATATAAAAATATTCACGGGATTGTACGATAAAGGTTACTAACAACTTATATTCGCTGTACGGTTATATTATCAAAAGATGTAATGAAATCAGAATCTCATTATTACTGTATTACATCGTGTTTCGGGTGACTTATTCATACTGTAAGGCATTTAATCAAAGCAATACACCAGGGCAGATGTTTCCGGATTAGCCTAAAGGCGTCGGGAGCGTCATATATCAAATTATGCCAGACATTACAGGGACATAACAGGGAAAGAAAATGAACTTTCTATTATCTGCAATATGCGATCTGTAAAACTCAAAGAGAACTCGATGACAATCGTACCGAAAAGCTTTTGGAGAAATTTTCTCTGAGAAATATTTCGGTCTGCACTTTCTGTGATCTGGGCCCGTATTCATTAACCATTCTTAAGAACTTTTTTTTTGTCTAATTTTCAAGATTTTTCTAAATTTGAAGTAACGCAACTTATAACTGACTAAACCATAGAGTTTAGCTAAATCGCACAGTTTAGCCTATCAGAAATTGCTTTACTTTCTAAATATAAAATTAGACTTAGAATGAAATTAAGAATGGTTGGTGAATATGGATTCTGGTTAGTGAGGTTCCCCGTGTGCTAAGTGGTAAGCATTATGTCCCGAAGAGGACTTTTTTGCCTTGCAACAAAACCTATTTAAGGGGAAAAAATAACAGTCAAGAAATTGTTGCGACTGGACCGCCTCGAAGTGAACAATTTCTCCTTTTGTCAAAGTATTTTCACTTATATTTGTGAATTTATTTGTATTACGTCGATTCCCTATTGGCGATGAAGGTCGGTTGAGAGTATCCTTCGGCAAAGAACTGTAAAGCCTAAACCAAGTGCTATCGTAACAAAAGGAAGACATTCATAAGTAAGCTGTCGCTCCGATATGCAAACTTGGATCCTGCTGATCAGGGCGTAAAACACGATATAGATAAAAGCTAACACAGGCTTTGAAAGGGGATTTTAAAGATTCCCCTGTTTCAGATTTTGATTTGCATACAGTAATTTCGGGTCAAATCTGCAACAAATATGCACTTCAAACAACCACTGGTATGTTTGGTTGTAGCCCGACTGAGTCATATTTACTTACCATTCAAATATGAGCCATGTTCTGTGAAAAGGGAGATTGATGCATCTGCAAAAAGTATCGACCAAGGTCAGCCTGCGCAGTCCGCGCACGCTGACCTTGGCCGAAACTTTTGGCCGAAACTTTTGGCTTATAGTAAATTTTCTGCATTTCAAAAGACCATCCTATGTCATGATTCAGTCGATTGTTAAACAAAGTGAATTTTACGGGTCCATAATTATGCGACAACATGCTTGGTATCATGCATCACGGAGATGCATTAAGCCCCCCCCCCTTTGCTAGAGCATGGCTTACGTATTTTTAAGTTTTAAGACAAGCCATCTGATTGGTAAGAGCCAATCAGCCCATGAGATGGTTACTCTTGGAATTAGAAATAATAAATTAGAAACCATAATGGTTGGTGAATACTGCTCTTGAAAGGTTGAGCAATGCAGTTCGTTTTATAAAAAACGAAAAAAAAAAAAGAACAGAAGCTCATAAGGTTAAACAGCGTCGTTTTATTGTTCGTTAACAGGCAATCTTGTCTCTTGAGGCAGCCTAAAGTTGAGACAGATAAGCATTTATCCTTCGGAAGAACATAGATTTGGTTTGGTAATTGGACGTTTATATTCTCCAGGCTGTCTCCAGTCAAAGACAGTGTATCGCGTTGTACACGCATATTGTACGAAATGTTGCTGTTTAGTAAAATCCAGATAAATTGAATGGTTAAAGAGCCAATATGGATCTACATCAGTTTGAATTACCAGTGTATTTGAACTCTCGAGATCTAGCCCAAACATAAGATATTGCCAATGATGTATTAAAAATAAATTTCGCATAATGACTAAGTCGTTAGTCTGCATGTACATACAAATGTGTTGTATTTCTCCTTGGAAAATAAAACAGCGGAGGCTTCTCTTCTTACTCCCGAGCAAAGAAAACCTGTGCTACACACTTTTCTAGAGGCATGTCCTTTTTTTTTTTGCTAAAATTTCAAATTAATCGAAATGTTAGACTATTTACACATTCCAGTGATTACCATTATACCGTATACCAGCCTGTATCTCTTACAGATCATCCAGTTAATTTTTTACTCAGTGATGTACACAAATAATTCAAATTTCTATTATTTCACATTCAGTTTTTCGTTAGAGTATCCAACACATTATTAAACATTGCAGATCCAACAATAACCAGCACGCCTTGTTCGCGCGCTGGCTATTGTTTGGTCTACAATGTCTAACATTGTGTGAGTATAGTATATATAAGATCTAGAATTTGCCTAGAAGGAACCCGATTCACCCACAAGGGTTGATCGCTTGCTCTTGAAAAACTAAGTTCTAGTAGCTTATGGGTAAAACACAGACCTTATAATCCAAGGGTAGTGGCTTCAAATGATTGCTCGCCAAAGAGTAGTAGCCAGAACTGACGAAGGCCATTGCAACAAGATTCGCTGCTCTCTCACTGTTAAACATTGTTTCGACATTGAAAAAGAAGCCATCCACTTCTGAGTGTTCTGCGTAGCACTGATAAAGTAACACCAAGAGGGCATGGACATTATTCATTGACCACCATTAACTGGAAAAAGCGTCAAGTACCAAGCACCAAACGTTTTGTAAAATCGAACGGGTCCAAATCAATGATGGTGTCTAATATTTCTCATTTCAGCGTCAAGTTTCATCGTTAAGCGAGACAACACGCCTTATTTCATCCCAACGCCCACAAACATTACGGTACACGAGGGAGAGCTGGCTGTGCTGAAATGCCATATAGGGAACCTCGGACCGAAAATGGTAAACGTGGTAGGCTACATATTGTCTAGTGTCTCACCTCTTTCTAATCTTCGTGACCATTTCCCTTCTTGTTCTAGAACCGTTCTAAGCCTGTAGATGGGTTTCAACTTATTACCTCCTGAGACTAATTTGCGGCAGAGAATTTTGTAAAAATTCGTGCAAATCAACATTAATTAAGGTTTAATAAGTGATTATAAGAGAAAACAATTTGTCTAAAGGAGAAATTAATTGCAGTAGACAATTTTTCATTATCAAAATTTTTTTCTAAGTGGACAGTTTCAGTGCTAAACGAAAGTTAATATACAATTTGTAATGTGTCAATGGACTTTTCTACAGAAGACAATTACTTTTGACAAGGTCTAGCCATGTTGAATATAATTTGACAGTGTTTGGTATCACTTTTTACAGAGTGTTAGGCATATCACGTTGACAGTGCACTTTTCAACACAATGAGGTATCTACTTCTACTTTCGTAAGGAGAAGTTGCCTTGTTTGTAGAAGCGTGGCTTTGTGCAATGAAACAAAATATGTTGGTTTATACTCTCATTCAAAAAAAAAAAGGGTATTATAGGTCTGTTGCCTCCTCTAATGTGTTCACCTTTGCCAACTGCATGTCGAAGGTCAAGGCCTTGCATATCTTTTCTTGTAAACAGTGCTACGAGCAAATGATGTATATTTTATTGTTCTGCAAACGCAAAATCGACTAGTCATTCGTTTTATCATATCCTGTTCAACTGCAGCTAAGTGGCGTTATGATTATATTCTGAAATCAAAGCTGACATGTAGATCAATGACAATACTTGAAGCCTTTACTCGCTGCACGCTGTCAGCAAAAGCAACATCGTTTTCATCAAACAATTAAGTTGGCTGAATTGTTCGTTTGTAATGTTTTTGGTCTATTGAGTTGGCAAAACTAATTGCATTTTAGAAGTTCACGGTTGTTGTCCTAATTGAAAAAGAGCTATAAGATAATAATTGCAATATATATCTTCTCATTAAATCTAAAACCGATACATTGAGATATAGTCATAGGATAAAAAAATTAAATCAAAGTGAGCTGAATTAATTCCACTGTCCAAACCACGGTTAAAATTCAAGCAACTCAGGTAAAATGACCGTTGCCCGTATAATTAATGCATCCAAATCTAATTAGGTCGTTTACCTTAACTGAATCTGTTTACTGTGTTACAGAGATGGTCGGTCTAGTTTTACAAAGGGAAATGGTTATACTCTTTAGTTGTTGAAAATGAGCTTCTTTAATTATTATAACACAGTTTAAATGCATAAATCGGTACCCGTGTTCGGTTCCCTTTTCCACAGCTAACTGTTTCTTGTAACTTAATACTCAGAAGGTTATGGGAAAAATGTATTATCATATCAGCAATGAAATATTCTCCTATTCTACCTCAAATATTCGAGTTTCGTTCATATTGAATATTGTGGTATCTTTTAACTATATCTAATGCCTTAAAAACGATTTATAGATGACTGCACACGTAAATGCTGCAACTAAAGAAATCCTTCCTGTTTTATATCAGTCGAAATGAAAAGAATGAAAGGTGAGTAGTTGGAATGATAAAATTACGGCTTAGGTAAATAAAAAAAATAAAGCTCCAAAGTCTAGGTACACGAGTGCCCGGCTGGGTAGCTGAGTGGTTAGGGTATCTGACTCGTGACCTGGTGGTTGCGAGTTCAATACCCGGTCGAGGCAAACTGTCTTTCCGACGATTTTTCGCCTCTCACCTCTGATGCATGTGAGAAAAGTAGTCAGTGGCTTGGAAAGAAATTTGTGTCAGTACTGGTGTGAGAAGGCCAGGAAACATATACGTGTATGTAGTGGCAACCGCCATGGTATAACTTGGCTGTTAAAACAGCGTTAAACTCCAATTAAAAAAATATTAATTAGGTACACGAGTGTCTGTAGGCAGTGTTTTCTATACCTACTTAAGCAAACATCACATTTCTTGCAGCGCTTTAGAACAAGAGGCTATTAACTGGTTACCGTTCAACTGAAAACTATCTTATGGATCTCATTTTGTAGTTCAAAACAAAATTTAATTTCTCCCCTTCGTAAAGTTAAATATATCGATTACGAAAACAGTTCACGGTTGTTTCATTTGTTTGAACAGGGCTGAAATTATTCGTAGCGCACCATGTAATCGATTTCAATATTTCTGAAGCTTTAGACGTATGATTTTGCACAGAATAATTCAAGTTTTCTGCCTTTAATAAATCAAGTTTCTGCCAAAATGATATATCATTTATAGATCTTTAGCGGCATGTTATGCACAATACAAATAGGAAAAAATTCTGGTTACTTGTAAGATTTAATTTCGTTGCAGGTTCATAAATTCATCGATATTGCATAAACGACTTCATACCACTCAGGATAATTGGTGACCATCAAAGCTAATTAAAAAAAAAAAAAAAATGAGCCTTGCTCTGGCAAATAGGGGTTTAATGTATCTCTGTACTGCATTGTACCAAGCAAGACATCAACTTATTATGGATCCATAAAATCTATTTAGTCCACAACTGATTGAATTATGAGGTAGAATTATCCCTTATTATGCCATGGGTAGATACTTTTCGCAAATGCTTTAAGCCCCTTTTCCACAGAGCATGGCTCATATATAAATGTAAGGGACATAATGGAGATATCTCAGAGCTCAAAAGGTTTTTATTTGCTAAAAAGTCACATGCGGGTAAAGCTGCTATATTTGTAACAAATACTCGATTCTTTTCCTCAATTTCATTTTTCAAATAGCTTTCCAATACATGAGCCCAAAACCTTTAATTTTTCTAGTAATGGGTTGGTGCCAAATTATCAAAAAAAAAAAAATAACATTCGAGAGTGAATTTTCTAGCATATAGTTCATGAATCTGTTCAACATCCTGTCTTAAGCAGCATACTTTGTACAACAGGGTGTGAATGCCTGACCACCGTTACATGCCTGAACATAAATGTGGATAAATGTGAATGTCTGCGGCTAGATAGAGTTCCACTTGAATTGACAATGCGATGTATATGAATACATAAAAAAGTACCTTCTATTACTGACTGGTACCTTTTTACTAGGGTAGGCACATGTACAAAGGTACATTCAGATACGCACCAGTCCTGTATTGTTGCACAATGTATTATAGAAGGGTTGAATTAGACTTAAACTCCTAAGTCTGTGTTGGCAGTCCTGAGTATGATATAGAGTTCCAAACAGCCAGCACCATCGTCTCCACGTTGTGTGGTTTCGGTCGAAGGGTTGGACCATGTATTCTAAACTTTTGGTCTCTATGGAAATAGCTTTTGTCAAGCAAGCATTATCTGACACGAGAAATGTGGTGATGGAAAACTTTCTTGCCCAATTTATGAAAAGTAGCAGGGAATTTCTTGATTATTCACTTTATGAAGACAAACGCACTGTCCTCGATTATGAGATACAGCATCTCACAAATTACGGCAGACAGAGGAACAGGTTTAGAAAAGCCAGTGGGTTGGGGGTACAACGGATGAGTTCCTATTGTTGCGGTAGAATCGAGACCATCCGTAGCGCGTGGTCAAGGTTCCACCATTAGAAGTATTCTGAAGTATTCAATCAGCTATTTTCGAGACGTTAAACATCTCAACGCTGCGCTCATCCAAAATTGCCTGGCAGACGCCAGATACGCTGTAGACAAAATCGGAAATGCTGTTGTCATGCACATAGAATATAACGTCTGACAATCCTCGCGCCTTGGTACTCGAGTGTGATGACAATCTGCGGTCTAGCCTCAAGAGAGCTTGCATATGCCCTGCGCATAGGATATAATTTCTATCATTCCCCGCGCTTTGGTACTCGAGTGTGATGATAGTCTTCAGACTAGCCCCACGAGAGCTTATATATGCTCTGCACACAGGATATAACATCTGTCATTCTCCATGCCTTGGTACTCGAGTGTGATGACAGTCTTCAGTTTAGCCTCAAGAGAGCTTGTACAAGCCCTGCACATATGATATAACGTCTAAAATTCCCCGCGCCTCGGTACTCGAGTGTGAAGAGTCTTTAGTCTAGCCTCAATAGAGCTTATAAATGCCCTGTGCATGGGATATAACTTCTATCATTCCCCACGCCGTAGTACTCGAGTGTGATGACAGTCTTCAGTCTAGCCTCAAGAGAGTTTATATATGCCCTGCACATAGGACATAACGTCTGACATTCTCCGCGCCTCGGTACTCGAGTGTGATGAGTATTCAGTCTAGCTTTAAGAGAGCTTATACATTTTACGATATATTATGCCCTGCGCATAGGATATAACTTTTATCATTCCCCGCGCCTTGGTACTTGAGATTGATGACAGTCTCCAGTTTAGTCTCAAGAGCGTCTATGCTATACCCTTTCCTTCTGTAGCCTTATCGTGAAGCATTCTTCCACTCCATCTCGCCATCTCGGAGGGAGCAAAGTAATGATTCGTAACTCAGTAATAGTTTTTTTTTTTTCTTCAAGAACATCTTGTTAGACAAATAGACAGTTCCCTGTTCACGCGTTGAATATTTCACCTACTGACCCATTACCGTATGTCCAGACATCGTAATATCCAGAGTCAACAGAGCTATATAAAGATCAGATGTGGGACTAACTATTTAGCAGGAACTACCAGTCTAAATTCGGTACCCGTGCCTGTTAAATTAGGGCAAGTGGTTTGAACGTTTTCGAAATTTGGAGGGTGATCCTACGGATCTTGCAGATAACTCGTCAGTCTACCGAAATCTATGGTTTAATACGGTTTCATGTCGGTTGTAACCTTTAGTAATGGGTCTTGTTAGGAGTGTAACTCAGGACTGTTACTTTCAAAAACATTTTTATGCGGATAATACTTTCGAATTCTGACATGAATATTTAAATCAGTTTGGGTTTTACAGGAATTTTAGGATCTATTAATCAGTTCATGCATGAGTCTGATATGCTGGTGATTTTTTTTTCTAACCAAAAGGAAAGGCTGTTGTCCCTAGCTCTTTTTGATCAAAGGTGTTCTGTTCTAACAATCACGTGTATTGGTGTATCCTTGGTCTCAGCTTCCTAGTCATGGGTAACGAATGGAGATTTTTCATGCTTAGAATTATTCGGTCCTGAACAAACATTCGTCAGATTTAAATTAAACTCTTTCACCTCTAGACAGTACGCGGTCAGGACAAAGGATAGTGAGTTCTTAATTGGACTACAATTACAACAGAACAAGAAGCGTTTAGCAGACGCCTAGTGTAAAGATATCCATCACTTTAAGAGGCTCATCCCCGAGATTTGGTTGATCAAAACACGGCTAGACTTGGAAAGAAAAATACTTCGAATAAAGGCTCGCAGATAGTTGAAATGAGGTGTTAAGTCATTCGGCTACCTAAGTGTGGAGGACAGATAAAAGTCATCGTTTGTTAGCTACACAACAAAATGTCCAATTTCCGTCTGTGAGGCAAGGAGGTGGTCACCATCCCGAAAACAACTGACGGTTAGAAGAAGCTTCCCTCAGCCGCTTAAATGTCTCCTTATGGTTAGTGCCTTCGACGGGAAGGATCGCGTTTGGTATCCTGTTTAAAAGATCCCAATTCTTACACTAACTGATGACACCTATGAATTGATCCCCCTCCCCCGTTGACGCGAGCGTAAGGCTCTTGTGTGTTCAAGCCGGTGTCAAATAGTCAGTATCTGATGCCAAGCATTGAAAAGACTCTGCCGAACAAGACACAACAGTGTCCAGTATATCGGCATTGCCGACCATGATAATCATTGGAAATTGCGTCGTGCAGAATCAACGAGGATATACTTAGACCTTCACCTAATGGGTGATTGACCTATTGAATAGACTAGCACGTCTTCAAGCAAAGCGTTTGTTATGTTAATAATTTTTAGGAAGTTTCATTTGTATAATCAAAACCGCTTTAGCTGCATACTCTAACCCTCTGGTAGGAGCTGTAAAACGTTTAAATCATGCTGCATTTGGAAATGTTTTGGGGACTTGTTGAGGACTTCCGAAGCATATCATGATTAACTTTGATTTTTGCATTTAATTTTACTCCGGCTGAAAGCTTAAAGTGTGCGCAAATATCCATATCTTGAATTATTTCAATAGCTTCTAAAAGTACCAGAAGGCAATGGAAGGCAGGTAACCATGTGCCTCCTGTCAATTTAATGGGGCCGTATATCATTGCTACATCCACATTCATTCTCAACAGCTATGATTTGTCCGCAACTATATTTAATTGTACCCGTTAAATTAATGGGAAAAAACGGTTTTGCGATGAGCAGCTGATTTTATCCAAACTTTCCAGTGATACGTGTGTGTGATTCGAGTTTTAAAATCGTTTTCAGGTTCATCTGCCAGTGTCAACACTGTTCATATTTATGATATAGTACGCGTACTTGGTTTGTTATTGAACCAAGAAACCTATAAAAATGATTTGACATTTAGATAATGAATTGTGATAGTCAAGACTATAGTCTATTTGCGAATCAGGTAGTCTGAGCGCAGTTATAGAAAACATTCAATTTGTTTTTATCTTATTTATCTCATCACCAATAGTCACACGTATTTACACCGTAGGAACATCCATCATTTTTGCATGATCTATACAGTGAAGGGCCTACGATATCCTGTAAAGAAAGTTTATTAAAGAAGTGATTGTGGCTGTATGATTCTGAAATACTAACTAGCTCTATAACACAGTCTTCTAATTTAAAGTACTTGCAGGCGAATTAGCGTTCTGTGTGTTTGAATAGGCGTAAGACGTTTATACCTAAACCCTCTACTTTTCTAGTTGAAATTTGAACAAAAGGAAAACTGCATTTGTTACTAATCTAAGCCACTAGCCTGTAACAAAATCTATGCCGTGCAAAATATAGATTGGAACTTTACGTTGCAATATACCTTGCATACATCTGGGATATTTCCCTACCCTTTTTACCGTTTTCATCAGTGTTTATTTTTCTGTCTGTGTTTTATGATTGCTCTTTTTTATATACGTTATGTGCAGTCCATAGTTTTTTTTCCCGTTTTTGCACAGTAGTTTGCACTATAGCGATTTGATTTTCATTACTTTGTTTTGATGAAAATGCTATTTATTCGAATATGAATTTCATTTTTAAATACCCTTTTGTCCTTAATATTTATTAATGCTTTTTTTTAATTGTGATTTTGGTCGGATAGCCCAATATACAAAGAATTTCGCCATAGTTAATTTTTATTTGTTTTATATTTTGACACTTTTTTCTTTGCAACTCACGTATTCCATTGTAGGTAAATGTTAACTAATTTACTTTTGATACATGAGGCATACCCGTTGAACACTAGATGAGTGTTTTGATAGCATTCTTATAATCGTTATACATTTCTACTTAGGATGCAGTCTCGATTTTTGTGTCGTTGCTTGTATTTTGCTTCTTTTTTCTTACTTTTCATTCCTAGAATTGTTTTACATTTTCATAATAAATTGTTTGAAAGACGTAAAAAGAGTGTTAAATGGGTTGTTGCATTGAAAAGTGGTAGTAAAATCATAAGAAACAGTGAAATTCGATGCAAAATGAATCTTTTAGAATCAGAAAAATGGGCTCAAAATTTGAGAAAGGTTCAGGCTACTGCCATTATTCAACACACGTAGCTTTCTTTTGAATTATCCCTGTAAAATGCATGTAGAGCCAGCTGACAAAGTGCAATTCATTGAATCCTAAATAAAATTAGATGAAATAATGAAGTCGACAGCAATAAAGATGATCGGTGGAAGGACCAAATAATATCTACAGACAATTGCTCCCTTTCCCACTGTATTGCCCACATTATTTAAAAATAGTGATCACACATCCTACAAAAGCATATTTTTCAGTAGTTAGTTTCATTTCTGAAAATAGTAGACGTGGAAAGAAATTTCAGCTGCTCGCTTAATACCCTGCACAATCATTATCATTTTTACCATTATTAGTATCATTATTATCATTCACAGTTGTTGCATACAAAAAATTAGCCCCATTAACACACTTTGGTTAAATAACGACTGGCCTGAAAAACTGCTAGAGTTAACTACATAACCAAATGTATCACTCTCATTGTATAAACAAATACAACCCTCTAATCATCATATTAGAAACAAATATTTTCTGAGAGCAATCACATTTTAGGCTTCATTTCAAGCATCGAATCAAGCATGGCTACACTTTAATCCAAGGTGGATAATAAACCAACAGACTTCATTCCCGACCTGTATCTGGATCTGCGTCGCGATTAGCATGGTTGTCATATTTTTATTAAGTTTATGTGCGAAATTCTAGTTCTGCGCTGCCAGCATTCTTTTGTACTCAACATTAATCTTAAAAAAAAGAACGGGTATATGCAGAGGTTAATGCGACCAAGAGATTCTAATTTAGAGGCTGCTGTATTCCAGATATCCAACGAAATATCTGACATTGCACAATAACATAGTCTTGACTGTAAGATATGGCAAGCGTCATCTTTGATTTTAATCTCCTCTCTCCACAAAAGCAAGCAAGTAGAAGTCTTTTCGGTGAAATATTTAAAGAATTGCATTGCACTATACGTTATGATGAACTCATACTAACCCCGTGATTCCTATGTTGCAGGTTGTCTGGAGGAAAATAGGTCAAGATGTTCCACTTACGATTGGTGAGATGCGGTTTGCACCGGAAGCCACGGAGTTGTCCATAGATCATTCAAAAATGTCACTTTCTAGTAGCACGTGGGATTTACTAATAAAAAATGTGCAATCCAAGCATGCCGGAGTTTATGAATGTCAAGTCACGGCAAATCATCGTATTGCTCAAAATGTTATTCTGAATGTTTTAGGTAATTTTATTTACACATTTGTTGTTGAGAACACAAGCTCGATGATAGTGTTAGAGTCCATAATTGTTGAAAGTGTTTTTTTTTTGCACTGAAAAAAATACCAGTGCCCGTATTCATCAACCAGTCTTCAGAACGTTCTCAGTCTTATTCTTCAGTATTTTCTAAATTTGAAAGTAACGCAACTTCCAATTGGCTAAACCAAATGGTTTAGCCAATCGGAAGTTGTGTTACTTTCAAATTTAGAAAATCGTCGAGAATACGACTTAGGACGTTCTTAAGAATGGTTGGTGAATATGGACCCAGATGCTGATTTAGAGTAGTCGCGTCCCTAATATATGAGCGGCGCTCTGGTCAAGGGAGGTCCATTTAATCTCCGTGATGTATTATACCAAGCAGGTTATCACATAATTATGGATTAATGAAGTCCATTTTGTCTTACAACCGTCATCGGCATTTTGACACGCAGAAAATTGACCGATTGAAAAAAGTTTTGACCCTGGTCAGCATGTGCTGACTGTGCAGACTGACATGGGTCGATAATTTTTGCAGATGCATTGAGCCCCTTTTTCACAGAGCTCATTTATATTTATTGGCTCATATATATGAAGTAATGGGTAAAATCTGCATATTATTTTACATAAATGCACCAATAAAATCAAAAGTAACGCCGCACATAGACCTCCAGATTGCGATAAATGGGGATAATGAACATTTTTCAAGAGAGTAAAGCACGTATTGTTTGACTAAGTTCTCGTGTGTAGCGTGACAGTCCAAACTTGCTCTCAATGAAGACTTTGGAACTGTAAATCCTTTTCCATACAAATACAACTGAGCCATGCTCTGTGAAAAGGGGACTTAATGCATCTGCGAAAAGCATCAATCAAGGCCAGCCTGCGCAGTCCGCGCAGGCTGACCTGGCCGAAACTTTTCGCTATTGGTCAGTTTACTGTATGTCGAAGGACCAATCTACCTCTTGATTGATTAAGTCAGTTATTAAAAAATGTGACCTTTATGGATCCATAAATATGTGTAGCTTGATTGGTATCACTTGATGGGTCACGGAGATGCATTAAGCACCCCCTTTTGTCAGAACACGGGACTTAATGTATCTCCGTGATGCACCATACCAAGCAAGCCATCACATTATTAGGGATCCATATAATCAATTTTGTCTACCGGCTGACCGAATCATGAGGTACACTGGTCCTTGGACATGCAGAAAATTAATCAATACCAAAAGGTTTCGGCCCAGGCTGACCTGGGTCGATACTTTTCGCAGATACATTAAGCCCTCTTTTTACAGAGCACGGCTCAAGTATATTTGTTTGTTTGGGTGAATTCAACACGTTTCCAGACCTTGTGAAAAATGCCTGAACAGAGAATGGTATACCTACTTTGGCTTAGTAACATTTCTGTTCCTTCGTCTGAAGTGTAGGATATGCAGTAGTTTCAGCCTTTTTAAGTCCTACATGTAATGATGTATATTTTAAAACACTCCTGATTTTTGTTTACATTTCTTTTTCCTTTTTTTTTTCAGAACGTTCAATCATGAGACCAGGTAATTACTTTTAACTGTGTCAAATAACTTTTGAGCGAAAATATTATATATATGCAGCAATACAGAAATATAGTTTTTAATATAGATATATTCTTTGTTCTGGTGCCTTAAGTTTTGTTGCTTATTTGCATTTTTTAATCTCTAGCCACATTTTCATTTGTTGCCTTGTTCCTTTTCCCTACGAATACGACTTCAGACCTCTAAACTTTACAACATTTAATCATTTTGTTGGTAAAAAAGAAACAAGCAATTTCGTCCTTCTGACGACAATCTCCAATTCTTGAAAAGACAACCGAATTTGTTGCATTCTTGAAAAGACAATTAAAATCGTTGCATTCTCCCCTTTTGTTTATAATGTCTGCCTGAGATTACCCTTATCGGTAATGCGTCATATAGTTTCGAAATATGCGTTTATGTCTGAGGGATTTTCTTATTATGAAAAGGAACTTCACACCGACAAAATTTCAAGATTTACTAAAGGAATTTAGGTCACTGACCAAAACAAATTTAGCACCAACAAGAAATATCTCCTTAAAGATTGGCGGCGTAAGAGGAACTGTAAAATGAATATTCAAACTCTTTTTTGTTGCTCAATACGAAGAAAACAAGTAAAAAATAACCCCAACAGCAATTGCTTATCTTTTCTCATTGTTTTTCATTTTGTTGAAAAAAAAAAAAAAAAAAGAATATTTAATTAGATATATTTTTTCTAGATTACAAGTGTCTACCAACCACTGCTGAAAAAAAAAAATCTTTATACGGACACACATCAGTGTCGAGTCACGATTTTGGTCATCCAAGCGCTAAACGTAGCGCACGTCGCTTAGGACCGTCGGAAAGCCACGTATCATACCGTACCACTGTAACAGATGCATGATCATTTACTTTGCTTAAAGTGATTTTATAGATAACCGCTCTCCATGACGCATACGTACACTCTTTCGACCGATCTGAAACCTTATGAGGTTAGTCGAATTGCACTCGTGTTGACATATATAGTATTGGGTTATTTGGTAACGCGTAGAAACATATTAATCACCAAATAATACAAGATAAAGATCATCCCGTATGGTATTAGTTTGCTATGGTGCGAATAAATGCCTTCGGGTATTGATTAGCGGTACCAACGCTTGTTTATTGGCGTCATGAATGTGCCAGCATATTGGCCAGCAGGGTCTGCCGAATAAACATGTTCACATTTTTGACAGTTCGAAATTACCGTGTATTCATTTGATTTCATTTTACCAAGAAGTGCGTTTAAAGCCAGCGCTTTCATGCCCCTAAATTGGAATTGAACATAATTGTATAAATATAAGACTAACTACCATTATTGATTTATTTTTTCAATGCATATTGAAGAAGTTTATGATAGTCGTGTATTGAAGAAGTATCGCATATTGAAGAAGTTTATGATAGTCGTGTATATAACTTGTTTTGCTGTGGCAAGGAATCCGTAAAAATCATCTAAACTAATAGAAATGGAACGGATAAAGCTTGACTTGTGCGCCACCACATATACTTAAAATGACGATAAAAAATTCTTTTAGTATAAGAACATAGTTCATAGACAATTGGAAAGGTGTTCTGTTTGAAATGTTAAAACATATCCCCTTGCACTGTTGTTTGGGAAAGTACCGTGGACCTTCTTCGCATGGCTATCATCCCAGGCTTTTTTCGTCTGTGTTGCGAGTGCGTCTTTCTTCCTCTCCTGTGTTATGATCATTTTCAGGTTTAGTTCTTTGCCGCTTTATATATACGAAAAAAGAAAAGTCCTTTAAAACCTAGATAACCAACACCATTATCTTAACTATACGATGAAAGTTAGAAGAGTTCAAGGATGGAACTGCACGAAATGCGTAGATAACAAACGTATTTGAGCTACTTGACTGCTTTAACATACAGAAGATATAGAGTCAGAATAAGACATTAAGTTTTGAGCTGTTTTATTTTGGAATTTTACAGGCTGCATAGCATATTTTTTTCTTAAACTTGTTAAAGGTTTACATCACAATGATAGGCTAAAGATAGCCTTTACTTAGAGGAATCAACAAAAAACACTCATTAAAGAGGTATCGTTTGACCATATCCATGTTACATAACCAACAGGGTGAAGAGGAGTATGTGAATCAGGGTCCGTATTCACCAACCATTCTTAAGAACGTTCTTAGACTTTTTCTTCAAGATTTTCCAATTTTGAAAGTAACACACCTTCTGATTGGCTAAACCGTACGGCTTAGCCAATCAGAAGATGTGTTCCTTTCAAATTTGGAAAATTTTAAAGAACAAGACCAAGAATATTCTTAAGAATGGTTGGTGAATACGGACCCAGTACTCCTAGTAAGAAGAACTCATTATCTTATTTCTAGAGGTTGAGATACGTGCAAAAGATAGAATTAAAGAATTCAGTTTCATAGACCTGCATATATCTGGGTGGAAAGAAGTCTGTCATCCTATGAGGCAACCACATTTACTTAGTAACTACAGATAGATAACCACCGGAAAACGTTGTTGGAAGCAATTCCAAGCACTTGATCCTTTTTCAAAAAGGTTTCAAAAGTTGTCTAATCCAGGGGTGTAAATTTAGACACTAACGTTTTTGTCGCCTTGATCTAGCCGTGATACCCGTTACTGACATGGAGAAATATTGCTCTTAACTGTCTTGCTAATGTGGTCAAAGGTGTTTCAGCTTTGGGACATTTGCTTTATATGGAAACTATTTGCTTGTGTCTACCAAAGATATGAAGGCGAAGAACTGCAGTTGGTCTTTTCTGAATGGTATTAAACACCGCTTTGAATTGTTTTCCATCAATTCGTAGTGACATCTTACCTGTTGCTGGCTTTTCTGGGTTTCACCCCTTGTAGACGAGACTTGCAGAGCTTTAGTTAAGTACAATCCCATATGTCGAGCGCTATTAGCGGGGATGGAAACAGGACCTTCTGGTAACAAACTGAACCCTTTAGCCAACGTGCCACAGAAAATCACATTCCATTAAAATATTTAATGCTGTTATTGAAGAAATGTAATATTAGTATATCTGTAAAGGGAGATATATATATATATATATATATATATATATATATATATAAATATATATATATGTGTGTGTGTGTGTGTGTGTGTGTGTATGTGTGTGTGTGAACCATGCTCTGAGAAAAGGGGCTTAATGCATCTCCCTGATGCTTTATACCAAGCAAGTCCTCACAGTATTATACATCCCTAAAATCTGTTCCGTGGAACAACTTACCGAGTCATGAGCTAGACTGGTCCATTGACATGCAGAAAAATGATCAAAAGCAAAATAGTTTCGGCCAAGGTCAGCCTGGATACTTTTTGCAAATACCTCAATCCCCCTTTTCACAGAGCACAGCCTGGATACTTTTTGCAAATGCCTCAATCCCCCTTTTCACAGAGCATTGCTTATATGTATTTTCCAGGTAACCTTGCTGTATATGTAAATTCCGGACTTTTCTTTCTTCACATTACGTTGGCAGTAACTCTTTAGTATAACATACAGTTGTAAGCAAAACGCAATTTCTATTATGAAACCTGGAACTAAACAAGTGTTTAATACACTGTATTCTGTAACGGTGTGTTTCGGTACGACAACTTTGAGTAATTCAGTGTACTAGTTTGCATTTCTGCAAGCGATATCTGCATGTGCTTCATCTAGTTACTATTATATTGTTATTTGTCGTTCTATGCAGCATATAAAAACAATATTAGTCCTTACGTTGAGAAATGAATGAATGTGAGTCCAGGAACAAGTAAACAACTCAAACTGGAAACAATAACGAGGCAAAACAAATTAAAACATCTGCACAGATTACCCGAGTTGGTCGCAGGCCAGTTCGATTAAGGTTCTGGATCATTTCCGCATAAGCCATTAACCCTTTACCAAGAAATTACGTGTTTTAACGACTCTGGCTAAGAAGGCTTTAGAAAACTCTGTAAGGAAAGGAGAAAATGTTGATTACTAGTACTTTCTCCTTTTCCCACTAGGTCATCTTCTCTTTTAAAGTAGAATCTAATCATTTGAGACACACTTATCTTGTCATCTGTAAGCCGATTCAATTCGAATCTGTGTAAAACTTTGTCGTATTGCTAAAAGGTAAATCTTCAGTTGCCTTTATGCTTTGTTCTTAACTCCCTCTGTAATCCAACCGCTTTTTGACTCATTTATAAGTAATATCAGTCTAAATTTTTTGAGTCAAACTGCTTAAAACATAGAAGATTGTTTTAGAAGGAAGCTTTGACTAATATAAAAAAACATTGTTGAAACAGGGAACTATGCTAATTACTTTTTTTTTTTACAAAAAAATGTCTCAAAGGCTGTGAACTAAAAGGACGTACAAGGTCAATCATAAATGCATCATCGAGTAATTCCTCTACTTTTTAAGTCTTTTTCATCAGCTTAGTTCGATATATTGTGAGATATACAGACCAAACCAGCCTGGAAATAATTACCGTTCGTTGATTTCGCTTATGTACGTAATAGACTCATTTTATTTACTTTTCAGTCAAGGTATAAAAATGACAAATCATTTCCAGACTTTTGTCCGATCTTGTCTTAACTAACTTGAACTTCCTCCCTGTCATTTCAGCGCAGTTATATGTACTATCTGACAACCTACCTTTTCAGATAACGTTGATGAAAATGCAGATACCTTTATCACACAGATACACTATATAGGTTCCTCGACGATTATGTGCAAAAACGTTAAATGTTAGTCTGAAATTTATTGCATACCATGTTTTTATTCTGCTTACCTTGAAATATATTTATATACTAGGTTAGGTCCTTGAGGGGCATGCCATTCATTAATTTGAATACTTGTACAACATGTGTGTAATGAGCCTAGAGTTCTTATTAAAAATACATCTTTCAATAATACTAACCTTGTAATACATGTATTTAGTCCTTTTTTATACAACCCCGTGTTTTAACGACCCTGGGGGAATACAGGCTTTTGAAAGCATCATGGGAAAATAAAATAATGCTAGTAACCTACATTTTCTCCTCGTCCTCATATACAATTTTTTTCATCCAAGACCCTTCAAATTTGTCTTCTACAAATGGACATACTTTCGTTTGGTAAAGACACATAAAGCGATAGATTATTTACTTATGCAGACGACGTCTTAGGCCTTGCAGCGGATCTTTTTAGAAAAACCATTTTGCCAAAAAAGAAATTGCACGAATCGGCCATGTATCCCTAAAAACAAAGAGTTTTCTGTCAAATAATTTGGTGAAGTATTAAGGCTTGTAAATCTTTACCAGACGACACAGTTTTAAACTTTAAACTGACAGCAGTCTGATACGACTTATTTCATGTGAGTCAAATGAATGGATTTGATTTGAAAGATTAGAACGCATCATTTGAAAATGAGAAAATGTTGTTCATTAACATTTTCTCTTTGTCTTGCAGTGCTATCAAAAACATTTTTCTAACATATTCCTCATTTAATATTTTCAAATTTATTCATGTATTAAGCTTTTGCAAGTTCGTTTTTTCAAAGTTTTCTGCAGCAATATTTGTTAGGCTCTAGTTATCTGTTAAATTAGAATGTTGACAGTTTTTTGCTTCACTGGCCGAAAGGTGAAAAGTGGCCCCTCCCCAGGAGTCACAAGTTTTACTTGAGCTTATATAACGAAAACTTCAAAAATATTTTTATCCCAACTGTATGGCCTAGGACTACCAAATTTGGCATGCAGCTTCATATAGTAGATCTCTACCAAGAATGTATCCTGTGTAGCTCTGTGGTCAAAATTAGCCTTACCATGGGCTTGTAAACTGAAAACAAAAAAGAATCACCTGGTTCTTAACCGCAAGGTCTAGGTTTACAAATTTTCCATCTGGCTTCATCTAGTGGACCTCTTACAATGGCTTAAATAGTGAAAACCTTAAAAGTTCTTTTATTACAAGGAATCAATATAACTAAACCTTATACATTATACTGATCAATGGGAAAAACTGTTATAGCAGGTATATATTATGTTACCATTTACCTCCCTTGATTGTTAACCATCACTAGTACATGATTGGAGTCGGGTATTCAAGTTTTTTCTTTGGGAAAGAATGTATCTAATTTTCAACATGATTGATTAATTTTGATGTCAGTTGTTATTTCAGATAAGCTGAATATTTATTGTATAGAAAGTTTTTTTTTTTTTTTATTATAAGGAATCAATAGAACTAAACCTTATATACTGATCAATGGGAAAAGCTGTTGTAGCAGATATACACTGTATACTGTGTTACCATTTACCTCTCTTGATTGTTAAACATCACTAGTACATGTTTGGAGTCGGGTATTAGTTTTTTTTGGGGGAAAGAACATATCTAATTTTCAACAAGACTGATTAATTTTGATGTTAGTAGTTTTTTCCGATAAGCTGAATATTTACTATAAAGAAAGGTTTCTATTATTCAGCTTTTTTGTTCCAGAACTTTACCATTCATGCCCTATCTTAGTAATTATCAAGTAATTTCGCAAGGAGGCAGTTGAGGAAGAGGATGCAAATCATAATAAAAATTGACACTAGTTGCGAAATGAATGAAAACAAATCACATTTTTTCGTCAGCTTTGAATGTTGATTAACCCGTTGGTTTCAAAGGCGGTTTAGGTGCTTGTTTAAGAAAGTGTAGATCAAAAGCAGGCTGCACAAAATGAAGTATCATCTTTGTTATACACGGTACAATAAGCTATGTCATTGAAACTTACTTATTGGAATTAATCTGTTGCATTTATTCTTTGTTATACACGGTACAATAAACTGTGCCAATGAAACATACTTATTGTTATTTAGACATCTTTTGCATTTATTCTGGGCATAATTGAATTGTGGGTAAATACTGAAAATGTACTTTTGCATAATTATTGCGCAAGCAATTTAAATACACCTTTAGTTTTTTAAGCAGATCTTTTGTTAAAAATATGCAGACAATGATCCTTGTTGCTTTATTTTTTATTAGTGTACGTACCAGTAAGATATCCTGATTTAGCTTTCCAAGTAAGAATTTGGAAGCAGTTAAACGACCCCATCTTGATTGGTTGAAGAAATAAGTCAAAGGTATCGCTTGGGTAATGGAGATTGCTATATTATAATGACTTCCACGTTAATGTGATGTATTTAAACTACATAACAATAACATTAACTGAACTCAGCCACATTCTTGAGCTTGGCTTTCATATAATTTTTGTTTTTAAATGAATACCGCTGGATTTTCATTACAAAGGTAGTAAGTAATAACTGTCCTTTGGGTGAGATTTACTAGGCGCGTTAAAAAAAAGATTCAATGCAGTGAACTAAACGAGTATTCATCTGTTGAAAATAAGCAAAGATAATTATAATTGCCCTACTTTTATCAATTATTTCTATCAAATATAGTTGAGCCATGCTCTTTGGGAAAGGGGTTTAAATGCCAGTAGCGACCAAAAGTAAACAATGCAGGTGTTAAAATACATTTAAATTTAAATAATACCATTTAAAAATATAGTAATTACGAGTATTGTGAAGAAGACAATTTGTTATTGTACATTCGGTACAAGTGTTAGTCGTCGGCCAAACTTTAATTTTATAACTGGTGAAAAAAGTAAACAACAGATAAAGAGACCTGGCAACGTTTTACATAGTTTTAAAATTCATTTTTCTGCCAGCATTTAACACTTAGACCTACTGTACAATGAAAGATTATCACATTCACAATAATTTCCAAACTTTTAAACGGGTGCAGTATAAAGTTGATGCATGTTTTCCTGTCTGTATCATTTTGTGATGGGCATGTGGCTGTACATTATTTGAATATAGCTAATCTGTAGATCTATCTCTGCTCAAATACATTTATCCTGCTTGATAATAATTACACCATTAGTTAGTTTTTGTAACAATTTGATCCTTCTGATTCAAATTCTTAGAGTATTTACACCATTGCGCTTGTGCTGTTGAGGCGTATTCATCGGTTCTTTTACATATGTTACATAATCGTTCAATTCAATAAAGATTACTCTTTAAAAAAAAAACTAATTATATTTGGTGAGTTTAGCTGATATCCTTCTATTGATCGCCTTGAAATCGGGGATGCTACAGTCTGATTAAGTTGATAGGTAATATATTTTAATAAGCTAACAGTGGTGTTAAGAGATCGTTTGTATCTTTTTTTCATTTTTCTTAATCATTGATTTAATGTGTCCATTAAAGTAACCTATGAGAAGATGGATCATGGGGCCTAATGCGAAGTTTGCTTGCTGTGATCAGAATTGTGTAAATTTTTTTGAAAAGTTCTGTGTTAATTTTACCACACCATAGCGAATTTTGTTGGAAAAAATTACAGAAGCTGATCTTCAAACGAAGAAAGCAAAAACACCTTTTTTCCTAATATTCTTTTTTTTTTTTTTAATCTGTTAAATTGTACAAGAAGATCAATTTTTAATGAGCGATACACGAAAGAAGCTTGTATTTTCTTTCCAGCCAAACAAAGTTATCTTTTGATTTAAGGCTATAATATTAAGCAATTTCACTTACGTTGCAGGTCCTAGATATTTACAATGCTGATACATATTTCGAAACAGGCATTAACTAGTCTGTAACTGGGTATTTCACAAACCAAATTGATAGAAATGTCATTAAGGAATTGTTAAGCATATCTCAAAGACTTTTATTATAAAAGAAAGCTCTCTAACACGATAGTTGTGCTTTAAATCCTGAAAATGAGCAAACAAGTAAATCTGACGAACACGATGAGTATGCCACTCTTGTTTTTACAGAACTAAGGATGGGAGGTACAGAGTATGTTGACATAGGAAGCCAGATTCATCTATCGTGCAATGCAACTGGGGATGGTCGGTCGCCTGTCGCTGTAGACTGGTTCTTTGAGGGCAATCGAGTACACCCGTCTAATCCAAGATGGCGGGGTAGACTAGAAATTTTAAGACGAACATCATATGACGAGAAATACTATATTAGTGAACTAATTATTGACCGCAGTACGATGGAAGATAAAGGCAGCTACGTTTGTAGAAGTTCGGACCTGATGGTCAGTAGTTTAAAGGTCCACGTTCTTAAAGACGGTAAGTATTTCAGCATATGGTGGACATCTTGTAGAGTAAAAGTATTCACTCTTACATTTAGAAAAGTTTGTCTCTCCGTGAGCAACATTCTGAATGGATTACTCATCTGATCTGCATCTAAATATAGTTTGTTGCCTGAATGCCGTTTTATAGGTCATGTTACCTTCACTCCTTCCTCCGTATAAGCTACGCACGTTTGCAGCGGCACTCTCAAACTTTGAACCTTGGCAAATTTCACTTCAAGAAAAGTGTTTTGTATCTCAGAGACTCGTACACTGTTTTACTTCGCACATACAGTATAGAACAACAGCAATTTGACAGTACCACAAATATTCCTTTCAATCATTATCAGGTCACCGAAAGGTCATTAAGAAGGGCGGGGTCACGGCAAGCAAAGTGCGCAAAGAAGTTATTGATAAAACAAGTAAGTCAGGTAGTGTTCCAGCGTCAGTTTGTAGATATGTAACGCACAACGAAATTTCCCTTTCAAACATTTGTGCAGCTTTTGAACTTCGCCATGGAAAATATAGAAAGCTTTTGTACACTCGCGTAGTTCTAAAAGGGTCCGGGTAGTCTGGATTTATTACTGGATCTATATCGTTTACTGTGTAATTATAAACTTTGACGTAAGATCTCTGCATTTGAAATAAAATTGTATCCCAAAACCTCAAAAAAGACGAATATATCTGAGCCGTGCCCTGGCAAAAGGGTACTTGATACATCTCCGTGATCCATGATGGCAGTCAAGCCATCACATAATTATGGATCCATAATAGCCGTTTTTTTTTTTTTTTTTTTTTTTTTTTTAAACAAGCGACTTAAGAATGAAGTAGACTTTCCTTTAACATACAGAAAACTGACCAATAGCGAAAAATCTCGGCCCGGGTTAGCCTGCGCAGACTGCGCAGGCTGACCTAGGTCGACACTTTTAGCAGATGCATTAAGCCCCTTTTCAAAGAGCATGGCTCATATTCTTTTTTGTGACACTGAAATTGTTTTATAACCATTTAACATGCTTATCAGCACAAGGGTATTCTACAAAAAAATACCTTAATTTCTGTCGGCATAAGTCAGTATCTGCAAATAGTAGATACTTTTAAATATCAATAACCACGCTTTATTTGAATGTGAAGGATATATAATGCAAAAAAAATAGGTTCACGTTGAATTGTTGTTGGGACGAAGTCGCAAAGCAACCTTTGCCTCTCTGACAAATGTTGCATTGAACAATTGAAAAATTGTAACACATTTTTTTTTTTTCATATTTTTATATACAAAACTAGATTAATCTAACATTTAGCTGTATACCAACACTCATTGATTCAAATCATCGAGTGGTCAATATAAATTGTAGGGACTTGTTCACAATCGATGTATAAGATAAATATTTTTGAACTATCTTGTTCATATGTTATGAGAAAGAAATATGTCAAGAGTTGTGTTTAGTACATCCTTTATCTCCTTTAGTTCAAAGACACCCTCGTTAACCCAGGTGTGAAGTATTACCATTCGTCACCCCTGGGACATTCAATTGCGAAACCTTACACCCAATAGCCAATCGAATTGTCGATAACATAACGATACTCTCTTGTAGTGAAGGATAGTCATATTTCTTCCGTTACTATGAATAAACCGGTAAAACCCACATCATTATCAACGAATATGGCGGCCGCCGGTGGGCCTTCCTTCTGTGCCTGTTCTTGTTGACAGAAACACATCCTTTTCTCTAACCAAAGCTCTTTCGGGGTGACGCCGAATGTTTTTTGTAAACTTTTGTCAATGATGTTCACGGCCTCAGCCATATTTAAAGTATCGCCAAGCTTGATTTGAAACAACCGATTTGATTGGTTATAGACGAGGTAAAAATAGAAATGATGGCATATGGTTGATAAAAATAGATTAAATTTTTTCACTGAAAAACAGAGGTTACCAATCAAAATGCTTTGTGAATAATTCTTGTGGACGAGAACACACACGCGAGATAACCCAGGGGCGATGAATGTAGTTCACGGAATACATCAGAACTGGGTCAACAAGGATGGTTCAAAGATGGCGTATTGATGACAGGCTTTCATAATCTATAGTATGCAATGCAAAGAAAATAATTTTTATCTTTGAAAGGGATATATTCCGTGCTGTAACACCTGATTTACTTGTTCTATCCCGTTTATTTTATGCCTTGCTGTGTGAAATTGTTGTTCATTGTTGTAGTTTACTCCCTAGAGTCTAGAAGTTATTAATACGTATTTAGTTGGCAGTTGTGCTTCGCTTACTAAGGTCCAGACTTTTGTTAGTGTTGCATTTTTATGTCTTAAGTTGTCTTTGCAGAAATTCCAATTGTAGAGAATTATTTGAGCTGCACTCTGGCAAAAAAGGGGCTCGATGCATCTCCTTGATGCATGGTACCAATCAGGTCATCACATTATTATGGATCCATGAAGTCTATCTTGTCTAACAGCCGACTGAATTATGAGGTACACTTGTCCTTTAACATGCAGAAAATTGACCATGTCAGCCTGCGTGGACTGTGTAGGCTGACCTGAGTCGATACATTTTGCAGAAGCATTAAGATCCTTTTCACAGAGCATGGCTCGTTTTGTTTCTTTTTGAATACTATGAGATTTCAATCGAAGTTTGAATCCGTAGGAGCCACCAGTCATTACGCCTTTCATTCAGGTTTTACATGTTTGACAAATTTTCTTACGAATTAATGATATAAAAAGATTTTTGTACCAGATGAATATCAACCCGCTATCGCTACATTTCATGACTTTTTTAGATCTACCGAATATTATGGAAAAAAAAAGAAATGAAAAGGAAGGCTGAATCGGTTATTTTCCAGCACCATTGAAAGTTTGTGGGGAATTGTTGTCGCTAGTTCTACAGAGTTATCTCTCATTGAGCACTCTTCTGCATCATTGGCGTGCAATACACGAAAAGGGGTCTTCGGACATGTGAGTAAAAGTGTGTCGTCCCAGATCAGCCTGTGCAGTCTGTGACTAATCCGAGACCACGCTTCCCGTTTTTGTGCGATTTTCTCTTTCACGAAAGTCTATTGTATGAAAAAATCTTATGTAGTCGTAAAGTGTCGTCTCGGATTAGCCTGCGCCGCCTGCGCAGGCTAATTCGAGACGACACTTTACGCAAATGTCCGAAGGTCTCATTTCGCATGCTGCAGACCATATTTGGTTAGAAAACGAAGAAGTTGCGGGAGACATTGCGATATTATTAGGTCATATACAGTGCCTGTAACGTAGACAAACATTAAAGAAAACATGAGGAGAATAATAAATTAGAAATAAATGCCCGAAAATACGTATTAGACACTGCATTGCAATGAAATCTGCCTCTGTTAGTAAAGATAGTTGCATCAGGTTATATTTTGTATACATGTGTTGCCATTAAATATTGTTTTCGCGTGGTCCCGGTAACAGGTCTAAATGCGCCTTTAACTTGAAGAGTTCCACTTATGGAAAGAGGAAGTATTGAGTTCTATAACTATTTTAGGGAAACATGCTCTTGCCAAAAACAGGACCAAAATAACCAGCGAATCTCAACATTGTCTTGCGAAATTCTCACACTAGCCAAATGAATGGCTCAGTCATTGTATGGACTATATTTTCTTCTAAAGAAGGGTATCGATAGTCAGTATATGGACTATCGTTTCTTCGAAAGAAAGGTTTTGGTGAACGTTAACTCGAGTTTACTAGGAAAGCATTGTTAAAAAAAAAGGTTTCAGTCTTCGGGGAAAACAAATTCTAGCCAAAACTTTTTCCAGATCTGTAACACTTCATTTGTGCGTAAGGTGGTTTGTGAAGAGGAGTATATTATACCTTCCTGGCTATTTCCCATAGGAGATGAACTGTGATCGGTCAATTATTTTTGAATGTATGCTATCTAACAATCACTGTGGACGGTTTTGATATCCCCATTTTCTGTCTTTAGTTTTATAGTGTTGATTACCAAGAGTAAGCTTGCTAGGTTCTATTTCCTTGTTGCGGGTATTTGCAATTCGATTGGGGGCCATGATTTCGGTATTTCGAAAGGACATCTCCCTTTTTTGATTGGTAATTTCGATACTCAAAAGACAGCCTAACACAATTTTGAATTATTTACGTATATTTTCTTTAAAAAGCAGTACTACCGGGGAATTACAGGCCACAAGCCGTAAGCGTAACAAGTTTAGCTTGTAATTACGCGAAATAGGTCCGCGCTTTTATGGGTTTTCGAATGACATTCTAGGAACGTTTTAACTCTTTACCAAACGACAAAAATTTAGACTAATCCAAACTGAAAGCACTTGCAGACGGCAATTTCAGCGTGGCTCAAATGGTGCATTTTTTCTTTGATAGGGTAGAAAACATTGTGGGAAAAGGAGAAAATGCTGGTTACCAGCATTTTCTCCTTTTTCAACAATGTTTTCAAAAGGCTTCTTTCCCAGGGTCCTTAAAAGGCGGCATTGTGCGGTAAAGGGTTAATCAGTGGTAACAAAGTTAGGGTCGGTCACCGTGGGTAGTCGTTTTAACAAGGGACCAGTTGCCCAAGACGTTTTAAATGCGACTGTTCCATCAAACTTCATTACAGAAAACTATGTACAACGTAATGGAAATTGCCTCTGGGCTGACCCTTGCATTTAACACAGATTCTCGTTAAATTAATCAAGTTGTTATTTCCTGAAACATATTTAAACCAAATAAATACATATTTTTCAAAGTTTCTTACTTCGGATAATAATGATATATATGCAGAGCTAGGAAGCCTAAAAAAAGAGTTGTTATTTTCTCTTGTCAGTTCCTTTGTGTATTTTTCCATAACACTGTAGACCATTTTAATGGTTTCACCTCCCTTCGAAGGTTATCACTGAATTTAGATAAAAAGTACAAATTGGCGGAATTATAATGTCTTTGGTAACCTACACAGAGACAAAGAAGCCTTAGGATTGCAAGGATTTTTTTCAACAGCTTGAAAAAGTGACCAGTCCTCTTGATAGGGGACAGGATAATGTAGAAGTTTGATGAAAAATCCAAAACTGTTTTCTACGTAACAGTCGTATGTAAATTAAAATAAACAGTAATGCTTAAATCTTTCTAATTTGTCAGAAAAATGGATCTGGCGATTCTCGATCATTTTCTAAAAACTAACCCTTAGGCCGCTAAGAGCGACTCAAGGACCGTTTGCGGACAATTTAGATCAAGATCAGACTGGATGTCTGTGCAGTCGGATCAAGATCCGACTGCACAGACATCCAGTCTGATCTGGGTCTAGACTGTCCGATAAGGAGATATCTTTTCTCCAAAAATACCTTTTAAATATTAAAAATTTGGTTTTTACTGTCGGCTTGAAAGTTTCATTCCATTTATTAACATGTAGCAAGATAAGGTCTAATATCGGCCCCCCTAGATGCTTTAAGAGTGTCAAATATGGCACATTAAGTCTTTACCAAACGACAAAATTTTAGACTGGTCCAAATCGAAAGCATTTGCAGATGACAAAACAAATGTGATTGAAAAATTGAAAATTGTTTGGGGAAGGGTAGAAAACATTGTGGGAAAAGGAGAAAATGCTGGTTACCAGCATTTTTGTCCTTTTCCCTCAAGGTTTTCAAAAGGTTTCTTTCGCGGGGTCGTTAAAACTCGGGATTGTGTGGTAAAGAGTTAACCCTTTCCCAAACGACAAATTTTGGACTGGTCCAAATTGAAAGAGTTTGCAGACGACAATTTTAAATTTGATGAAAATGGCAGAAAGGCCTCAAAAAGGGTAGAAAACAGTGTGGGAAAAGGAGAAATTGCTCGTTACGAGCAATTTCTCCTTTTCCCACAGTGTTTTCAAAAGACTTGTACTGCAGACACGTGAAAATCAGGGCTTGTTTGGGAAAGGGTTAAAGGGTAGGCGAACTGGCAGCCATGACCGTTTTTGCCTCTGTAGCATGCTATTGAAAGGAGGCACACTCCCAAAAACAACGACATATACAGGATCTTGTTACGCGCAGTTAGGAAATAAAAATTAAAACATTCTTCAACGATTCCATTCATTCTTGATTTCGTTAAACATGCTTTGTTCTAGATTCTTGACACCAAAAGAGGAATGTTCTTTTTTAATTGAAAAAAAAAAGTAATAAAAATCTTCAACCGCTGTGTGTGATGGTTTTGTATTTTTCTAATTAGAAAAGCAATACACATCTCAAAACGCTAAGCTTCAGTTTTTTTTTTTTTATTTCATTGCCTTAAAAACTAATTTGAAACCTCTGTTGTTTTGTGTTTACACATTGTGCCATAACTGAAACGGACAAATTTTGAAGGTCATGTGACAACAGGGGAAATTCCTGACAGTGAGCAGTACATACACCCAGATACATGTATTATTTGCTTGCATATGAGCCATGCTCTGTGAAAAGGAGGCTTAATGTATCGGCGAAAAGTATCGACCAATGTCAGTCTGCGCAGTCAGCGCAGGCTGACCTGGACCGAAACCTTTCGCTGTTGGTCAACTTTCTGTGTGTCAAGGACCAGTCTACCTCATGATTCAGTCGGTTGTTAGACAAAATGGATTTTGTGGATCCATGATCATGTAATGACATGGCATCACGGAGATGCATTAAGCCCTCTTTTGCTAGAGCATGGCATATATATACTTTTTTAGACTGACATGTAGTATTCCGATAAGTGTGATGGACTAAAATAAAACGTCTCTTTACGGTATTTTATTCTAACTACTTTCATGGTTTTCTTGGTGTACTGTTTCGAGCCAATTCATAATTACAGGCAAAACATCAGTGGAACATGACGCATTATCACAGAGAGTTTCGTGCACAAGAAATTGTTATTTTGTGTTCATAGATCTGCTTTCTGTCTGCAGGCGTATAGATTTACGTATTATATTCGTGACTTTTTATTGTTTCTTGGAACACAATAGCTCCGAATGTAATTTAGGGAAGCACGTTTTGAGGTACTTTGATTTTTTAACGACATTACAGACAATGTTTTTATTTACGATGTTTGGTTTTTTTTTTCATCACCGACATAATGGCCTTCACTGCACAAATATCATATACCGCTTGCATAGTTTCTTTTAACTAATTCCAGCAAATGCTTTTCTTCTTTTTTTTTTTAACGCTGAAGTATTTTCCAGTCTACTAGTAACTTTTTAGTTGCCACAACTTATCTTAATCCTTTTTTCGGGATGATATACATAGCAAGTACTGGACTTCAGTGGAGAGCCTGAATTTAAGAAACAAGACAGATTTGTTCCCATTTTAAACATTTATTCCAGCTGAGCATTGCTGCCTTGTAAACAACAAATTATCATCAGAATAAAAAATAAAAATGTTCTAAATTTGCTACCCTGTGTAGGTCTGTAGCTAAGAGTCTAATAACACATCGGTATTTATTGCAAGTTAAGTCTTATTGAATGTAATTCCACATTTTTTTTTGTTTTCGTAATCGTGCCATCTTGCACCTATTAATACCAAACAAAATTAGTTAGATAATGTTTTACACATTTTGTTATACGACATATAGAGAATTATTTCAATGATAGAGTAACGTTTTGATAATGGTATCCATCAATGGAAAAATCTGTGAAAGATAAAGCATGAAATATGATATGAGCCAAAGGGGGCTTCATGAATCTCCCTGATGCATCGCACCAAGCAAGTCATCACAGTATTATACGTCCCTCAGTCTTGTATAACAGCCTCCTGAACCATCAGGTACACTAGTCCTTTGACAAAAGCAAAACGTTTCGGCCCAGGTCAGCCTGTGCGGTCTAGGTCGATACTGTTTGCAAATGCATTAAGCCCCCTTTTCACAGAGCATGCCTAATATGTGGAGGTGCATTTCAAGAAGCAAAACGATGACTTGTGTTTCAGTTTACACATTTGTTCTCAGAAGACACATATAAGCCATGCTGTAGTTAAAGGAGGTTTAACGCATCTCCTTGGTCCATGATTCCAACAAGTTGTTATATTATTTTGTATCTATAGAATCCATTTTGTTCAACAACTGACTAAATTATGAGGCAGAATCGTCCTTTGATATGCAGAAAACTGACCAACAGCACAAAGTTTCGACTTAGGTCACCCTGCGCGGGCTGCGCAGGCTGACCTTAGTCGATACTTTTTCGCAGATGCTTTAAGCCCCCTTTCGACAGAGCATGGCTCATATAAAAAGCGTCTCCCCTTACGCTATAAATTCAAAATCGTCCTCCTACTTCGGTGTGAAAAGATAGTAACTGTATGTTTTCGAATAAACCAGCACCAAAATTCAAAATACCATAACAGCATGGTCGCGTGAAAATTCCTTAGTCTATGTGTTTATAATTCGGTGACTAGCAAGAATAATAATTGCGCCATACTCTGTGAATATAGGACTTAATGCATCTTTGTGATACATGTATCGAACAAGATATCACATAATTAGGGATGCATGAAATCCTCTAAATGTCTAACAACCGACTGAATCGTGAGGAAGAACACGCTGACACGCTGAAAATTCAGCGTGTCAGCGTTTCTTCCTCACGATTCAGAAAAAAGGTTTCGGCCCAGGTCAGTCTACGCGGACAGCACAGTCTGACCTGAGTCTGTACTTTTTGCAGATGCATGAAGCCCCCTTCTCACAGAGCATAGCTCATATCTAATGGATGTTACATGCACAAGCACTGTTTATGAAGCGAATCGGTTCTGTTTCAATGCTTACTTGGGTTTTATACTGCTTATTTTTTTCGCTTTTATCCGTGCTTCGTTATATTCATTATTTATTAAATTGGCATTTTATATTCAGCGTTTTTCGTTCAGTTTAAAATCCCGGGGGAAGGGGGTATTTCTAACTACTTCACCAAACGACAAATTTCAGACTGGTCGGAATCAAAAGCATCATCCGATGATGAAGTAGATGTGGCTAAAAAGAATTTTCTATCGGCTGAAAAAGAAAATAGTCGGGAAAGGAGGAAATGTGGTTATCGGCGGTTTTCTCCTTTGTTCCAGAAAGTTTTGTTTTTTTATTCATGGTCATTAAAATGCTTGATTGTTTGGTTACGGGTTAACCACTGAGCTGTAAGCGCGACTCAACTGACCTTTTGTGGACAATGTAGATCAAGATCAGACTGCACAGAACGTGCAGTCTGATCTTGGATCTACACTGTCCGACAAGAAGATATTATATCAATAAGTTAGAGATAAGATTATTCGGATTTCTACTATCGGTTTCAAAGTTATATTCATTTTATCTAGCACTGTATAGTAGATTGCGTGTTGTTTAACGCCGTTTTCAACATTATATCAGTCATATCGCGCGGCCAATGCACCTTATCCATGAATTTTCTGGAGTTTCTTTTACCTGTACTCCGCACAATATTCTTTCCAAGCCGCTGGCTGCTTCCCCAGATAACCATCGTCGAAACAATGATCAGAAATCCTGTCGCAATGACTATTATCAATCCTCGGAAAGAAAATGGCCGAGCCTGGGATAGAACCGGTTACCTCCTGTTCTCAAGTCCTGTGCACTACCAACTGAGCTACCGGGGCTCTGCTTTTTTTTTTCCCATTTAGCAGGAGAAGGATTAAAGCAGATCATCATCATTTTCAAATATATAACCTTTAAGATGCAAAATGCACCTTTTTGGACACGAAATGGATATTTTTACTCAGGAAATAGACGCCACAACAAAATATTGCAACCCTTTCCCGAGCAACAAATTGTTGACTCTTCCAAGTTGAAAGTAATTGCAGATGATAAAGTCGAAATTGGTACAAATGGGCTACAGTTCTCTGATATGGTAGAAAACATAGTTGGAAAAGGAGAAAATGCTCGTTACTAACATTTTTCTTCATTTCGTCATTGTAGGTTATTCGAGAGCCTTTTTCTGGGGGTCATTTAAGTTTGCAGTTGTGTTGTAAAGGGTTAAGACTGTTTTGTACGGAAATATCTGATGGTACAGACGTGTGGCAGTGGAGATCCAAGATAAGACTGCAAATTCTATGCAGTCTCAGCTTGACCTTCACTGAGTGCAAAAGGCATACTCTATGTGTAAATATGTATGTTAAATATATACGCAGTTTGAAATTTTTGTTATTTTTCTCTTATGCCTACCTTGTAAGTTTTTGTGGCATTTGTCGAAGACAATGGCACTATGAGTTCAATAGAGCATTTTGAAAATCATGCATCGTAGTTTGTGCAAAACCGAAGGAAGTAAACCCAATTGAACTCAAATTCTCTCAGACAAATAAATGTTTCGATGCACTCAGATATAAAATTGAACATGGTGTATTGAAATAAATTGGATCAGGCCAATGATGGTGGAAATATTTCTTTTTTATTGAAAATAGCTTTACCTGCTCATAGACTTCTATTGGCGCAATTATACACAGCATCTTTGTCTCCTGGGCTTGTTCGTCCCAAAATCGTTTGCCCGAGCTTGTTCGTCCCTTGGCTTGTTCGTCCCACATGACTGCATGCTACTCTAAATTGCATTTTGCGTGAATATTTACTGATGGGAATAATTAACTTTCAAGCAAATATTGGATAATATTTCGATTTTTTTTTTTCAAATCAATTTCACACAATGGCTCACTTGACAAATGCCAAACCAGAGTTTTCAACGCTTTGATTTTCTTTTTTACTTTTAGAATATTTCATCGCATTAAATACCGAAAATCAACAACCAAAATGTAAATTTTGTACTGTCTGACCTTGATTTTCATCGACCTAAAAGCAGAGTCGCTTTTTGCATCGACGTGTCGAAGTAGAGTCGCTTTTGGCATCGAGGGGTAGAAGTGACGTCGCTTTTGGTATGAAAAGGTCAAAGTAGGACCGCTATTGGCATCGTCGGGTCGAAGAAGAGTCGCTTTTGGCATCGATAGGTCGAAGTGAATTGCCGTCGTTTTTGGTATGAAAAGGTAGAAGCAGGGTCGCTTTTGGCATCGACGGGTCGAAGAAAAGTCGCTTTTGGCATCGACGGGTCGAAGTGAAGTGGTGTCGATTCTGGCATCGAAGGGTCGAAGTGAAGTGGCGTTGGTTTTCTTTTTGTCATTGGTATAAAATGTCGAAGTAGGGTCGCTATTGGCATCGACGGGTCGAAGAAGAGTCGTTTTTAGCATCGAAGGGTAGAAGCAGAGTCGCGATTAGCATCGACGCGTCGAACTAGAGTGTCTCTGGCACCAAAGGGTCGAAACATCAATGTTTATCGAACTTTTTAGATCCCCTTCCCTGATAACGCACAGTTTTACTTCTTTATCGAAGATCTCGTTTGAAGAACATTATGACACATGGCAAAATCAAGAAAAAGTCATGATACATTTGCATTTGCATCTTTTTCTCACTGACCTTTTGCGGACATTGTTGATCAACATCAGACTGCACAGAAAGTGCAGCCTGATCTTTGATCTACAATGTCCGATATGATGCATTCTTTCCGGTGAAATCAAGTTTGAAATCGCAATATTTTTTTTTACTATTGCGTGGAAATTTTCATTTCATTTATTTGGCAGCGGTTACTACCAAGTAAGAGATATCCTAAAATTGCATATTGGATTACTTTTTTTTTTAGATCTGTATACTTTACCCTTAAACGTTACATCATATTTGTATTTGTACTTATCACTATTTATTATTTTTTCAGGTTTAAAAGATAATCCAATCAGACGAGGTAAGCAACAATACGTTCAAGAATAATTTTAAGAAGAACTGTTGATCTTTGTATTCCCTGTATTTTGCACTGGAAGCCCACTGTCATATATGTTCGTATAGAACGGCCACTACTTACCAGATAATGCTGGTGGTATTTTTTCGCGAAAGTTATCGTGGATTTCAAGTTATGTCACGATAAAAAAAAAGTGGGTCAAGCTCTGTGAAAACGGGGTGTAATACATCTGCAAAAGCTTCGACTCATGTTAGTTTTCGCAGGCTGACATGGGTCTAGCCTGTTTGCTATTTGTAAAGTTTCTGCATATTAAAGGATTATTCTACCGCATGATTTAGTCGGTTGTCAGACATATGGGCTTTATGGATCCATAACTATGTGATTTCTTGCATGGCATAATGCAGATCCACTGAACCCCCTTTTGCAAGAACGTGGCTCATATATATGAGCCTTATTCTAGCAAATGAGGGCTTAAACAATTTCACCGGAAAGAAAATACCGTATTGGACAGTGTAGATCAAAGACCAAACTGCAAGTTCTGTGCAGTCTGATCTTGACCGTCATTGTCCGCAAAAGGCCCTTGATCCGCACTTAACAGCCTAAGGGTTAAGTGGCAGTAAAACGTCAAATTACATGTCCATAACTTTTTGCTCAATTTGTTTTAATCACCAACCATATTCAGTACCATTCTTTGCTGAATCTTCAAGAGTGCTCCAAATTTCAAGGTGACACGATTTCTGATTGGCTAAACAGAATGGTTTTTTGATTTAGCCTATCAGATAATGTGTTACGTTCTAAATATTGAACAAGACTATAATTGCAATTGGGAATGGCCGGTGAATACGGTCTTTGTGTATTTGTTTTGCAGGTACAGACAAAGATAAACGACCAGAATACAAGTCAGACGAGATAAGAAAGCCAAGCAGTTTGGCGCCGCCTTCATCTTCCATAGAAATCTTTCAAATATTGACTATTATTGCTTTAACTCGATTAACGAGATGAAGAGGGGAACATAATTTTCCTACGTACAAAATCACAAAGAGAGCAGTGCCTTCTATAGGAAACGAATCTAACTTCTAAAACAAATACACCTCTTGTAATTGTGTAGACGTCACTGATTGGCTGAATCATCCAATCGTTGGAAGATCACGTGATATTTGTTACCTAATCCGCATTACTGTTCAGAAAGGCGAGGTGTGGTCAACTGATAGTGATACCTGTGAAATGTGTAAATAATCTCTGCATGAAGAGAATATCGTTCATTTTACGTTATATTTGACAGACGTAAATATATGATACAAACGAATTCATTTTTACCCAAGATGAACATATGAAAAGATTTTTGAAGTTTCGAAAGGTTCAGATACAGACTGATACGCTGGTGAAGCTTGAAAACTCAAAACAATTGAGAAAGTGAAATACTGGGTGTGATAGGAGCAAGGTGGCCAAATTTTAGACTGCACATGGCATCTAAGCTGAAGCAGCAAGGCTTATTATAACTTTCTATGGGAAAAGAAGTAGACGAATTGCGCCAAAGCAACAATGAAACAATTCTAAATTCTCAAACTAGCAGTCTAACTGGTCTGGTCTGTCTGTCTTAGCTAATCAAATGTCTTGTATTTGTAATTCAGAATTGAGCCATGCTCTGGCAAAAGGAGACTTAATACATCTCCGATCCATTGTTCCTAGCAAGTCATCACAAAATGATGGATCCATGAAATACATTTTCTCTAACAACTGATTGAATCATGGGTACACTGGTCCTTTGACATGCAGAAAATAGACCAAAAGCAAAAACGTTTCGGTCCAGGTCAGCCTGCGTGGACTGCGCAGGCTGACCTAGGTCGATGCTATTTGCATCTCTTTATGGCTCAGTTACATTTAACTCTTTCGGCGCCAAATAAGCAAACTCCGCCTCTTTTGATGCCTGTAAACACAATCCACTGAGTCTCCGGAAGACTTTTATCAAATAGGCTTGACTAAACAAGCGGAGGGCATAGATCAAAGATCAGACTGCACGTTCTGTGCAGTCTGATCTTGATCTATGCCGTCCGCAAAAGTCCCTGTTTTCGCCTATGGCGCTGAAAGGGTTAAACTTTAGGATGGTTGGTGAGTTTGGACTCTAGACAGTGGAAAATGCTAATATGCTAAAGACTCGTACACAGTGTCATTTGCAATTATGGAAGATACCAAAACTGATGAAAAACAACTTTTTCCAAATACTTTAAAGTCAGTGCGTTTTGCCATGAGCTGTTAAAATGGCGTTAAACTCCAATACAAACCAAACCAAACGTTTTGTCATCGTCTCCGTTGAAATTGGGGTTGACTTTAAGAATTTACTCTTTATAATATTGATTATCTGTATAACCTTTGGAGCCATGCGCTGGTAAAAGGGGGTTTAATGCATCTTTGTGATGCGTTATACCAAGCAAGCCATTATCACCTAAGTATGGATCTATAAAATCCATTTTGTCTAACAAAAGACTGAATCAGGAGGTCGAATAGTCCTTTGACAAGCAGAAAATATAACAAGAGCAGAACATGTCGATCCAGGTTAGCCTGCTCGGATTGCGTAGGCTGACCTGGTCGATACTTTTTGCAGATGCATTCAGCTCCCTTTTCAAAGAACATGGCTCATTTCTTTTCGATTAGCTAAGCGTCATCTGTTTTGTAATGATCGGGAGACGCTGGTGGACTCACCGACCTTTTGCTTACAGTGTAGAACCAAGATCAGACTGCACAGCATATCTCACTGATCTATTGCGGACAGTGTAGAACCAATATCAGACTGCACAGAACGTGCAGTCTGATCTTGGTTCTACACTGTCCGATAAAGAGATACTTTACTCTCAACATACCTTTGATATAGCAAAATTTGGGGTTTTACTATCGATCGGCTTGAAAATTTCCTATCATTTATTTAGCAGGATTTAGCACTTATTTAGCACTGTTTTCAGTGTTTTGGGTTTGCTTCTGGTCTGTATAAATCCATATTGAATAAGTACACAATTTCTAAAAGTAAGTTGTAGCTACGGAAAACTTTACATATTGATATATGTAGGAAAATATTGAAGGGCTGGGCATCATTAGAGCGTTCTTTATACCCTACATACAACTCTGAAGGATATAGAGCTAGAAATCAGGGGATCGCAAGTTCGAATCTCAGCTCGGCCAAGCTTTTTTCTGGGGCTGAGGATTTTTTTTTGCGATAGGATTCATTCTTCTCTCAAATCTGCGTAAATTTTCGACTTTGATATTAAGGGTAACAACTCTAATGGCTTGGAAAGATGGTTGTGCGCATTACTGGCAAGATAAATTCTAGATACGCGTGCATGGTTGCACTGGCCATCACGGCATGACCGAAATAATGATTAAAATGGCGTTTAGCACAAATTACTTCACCAAGAAATCGATTTCTCTAGTAACTGTATTTACATTAAAATGTCAGCCATTCGAAGGAGAGCTGGCCTAGAAAATAAGTTCGAATTGTAGATGCTCTCTCTCTCTCAAATATTACAACAACATATGAGCCATGTTCTGGCAAAATGGGACTTAATGCATCCCCGTGATCCATGATACCAAGCTTGTCACCACATAATTATGGATCTATGAAATCCGTTTTGTCTAACAACCGACTGAATCATGAGGTAGACTGGTCCTTTGACATACAAAAAAGTGACAAATAGCGGAAAGTGTCGGCCCATGTCAGCCTGCGCGGAGCGCAGGATGACCTGGGTCGATACTTTTCGCAGATGCATGAAGCCCCTTTTTTTCACAGAGCATGGTTCATATGCTATTGCTTTCAGAATTTTTTAATACTACTACTACACATCTTCCTCACAGAGATTGACCTTTCGATCTAATATTTACAACATACAGATACCGGTATACAAATTTGTATTCGAATTACACAGCAATTGAAACGACACTGTATGTTGATATAAAATAAGAGATTGTACAGTGAAACTATTGATGTTATTCTTTAATTTTGTATATTGGTATTATATGTATATGTGCATCATCGTTAAGTTTAATTTAATATTCATCTTCTTTCGCTGATCCTTATGTGTCGAGTGTTACGGGTCATACATTTTTGTCATCAGTTTTTTTTTTTTTTTTTTTTTTTCTTTTTGTTTATATAAGACGTGCTCTGGAAAAGAGGGCTTAATGCATCTCCGTGATGCAATATACCAAATAGGTCATAATATAATTATGGATACACAAAATTCATTGTGTCAAACAATCGGCTTGATCATGAGGTAGACTGGTCCTTGAATATACAGAAAATTGACCAATAGCGAAAAGTTTCGGCCCAGGTCAGCCTGCGTGTACGGCGCAGGCTGACCTTGGTCGATACTTTTCGCAGATGCATTAAGCCCCTTTTTTCGCAGAGCATGGCTCATATATCTCTGCAAACAAAGTTCATTTGGGTAATACCATTCACCGTACCGCAGTGTAGAAACTATGGTAAAAATAAATCATCACCAAGGTGGCAAAAGAAACAAAATGTGCTTAGGTTACAACAATGCCAGTTACCAACTTGCATGTACTTTGATTAGCTTACGCTTCGTTTATGTACTACAGATAAGTTGACTGAAAAAGAAAATGAAATCATTATAGCTCTATGTAATTTGATAGATTTTTTTTCGATATTGCAACATTACAAATCTCTATGAACTATGCTCTGTGAAACGGGGGCTTAGTACATCTGCAAAAGAGTATCGACCATGTCAGCTTGCGCAGTCCGTGCATGCTGACATGGATCGAATTATTTTGCTATTTGTAAATTTCCTCTATGGTAAAGGACTTCTCTACTTCCAGAATCAGTCTGTTGTAAGACAACATGGCTTTTGTGGATCAAGAATTATCTGATGACTTGCTTGGTATAATGCATTAAGCCCCCTGTTGCCAGAGCATGGGACAAATCAATATACAAAAAGGAATTTACTGGTCTACCTATAGTATCAAAATCACCAATTTTCCTGGCCGAAAATCCTTGTATATCGTCATAGCAAGACTTTATGTTAAAGAGAGGTTTGGTTGTTCAAACAATCATTTGTTTCGGGTAATGAATTAAAATTTGTTAAAATATTTGAGTCATGCTCAGTGAAAAGGGGGCTTAATGCATCTGCGAAAAGATTCGACCCAGGTCAGCCTGCGCAGTCCGCGCAGGCTGACCTGGGCCGAAGCTTTTCGCTATTGGTCAGTTTATTGTATGTCAAAGGACCAGTCCATCTCATGATTCGGTTGGTTGTAAGACTTTATGGATCCATGATCACGTGATGACTTACTTGGTAGCATGCATCACAGAGATGCATTAAACCCCCTTTTGCCTGATCATGGTTCATTTCATTTCGGAAGCCAAATATCTAAAAGCTACCAACCGAGTGTATCAAACAATCGCGTAGGGCCTGAACATGGAGTCACAGAAGATGGCTGTATGATGGAATCATCCGTAAGGTTAATCTGTCGGTCATCCGGGCGATCTGTCTATTGGGCTGTTACCAGTATTCGTACTATGGGACGAGATCCCGAACGCTTTTCCACCGACTTTCTTCTTGTAAGTTTTATCAGTGACTACAAGAAATCACCGTAATACCACGCGTAATGCTAATGTCAGTGTGCTCGAACTTAACTTCTTAACCCTTTCCCAAACAAGCCCTGGTTTTCACGTGTCTGCAGTGCAAGTCTTTTGAAAACACTGTGGGAAAAGGAGAAATTGCTCGTTAACGAGCAATTTCTCCTTTTCCCACAGTGTTTTCTACCCGTTTTGAGACCTTTCTGCCATTTTCATCAAATCTAAAATTGTCTTCTGCAAACTCTTTCAATTTGGACCAGTCCAAAATTTGTCATTTGGGAAAGGGTTAATATAGGAACAGGGACAAATCTAGAAGCTTGATTAATTATAGTTTTGCTGGTGGTACAAAATCTGACGAATCAACATATGAAAATTCTGATATCTAATTTGATTAGTCAATCGTTTTCAAAAAAAAAAAAAGTGCGGAAACAAGAACATGTTGGGCAACGCGTAGCTTATATGCGTGCTAGAACATCGTGTCTAAATAACGTAGCGTGGATTACCAAAGGCGATTGATTAAAAAAAACAACCGATAATTTACTGATAGTATATAAACGTAGCTGACCTTAATATATTTGTTATATGGTACTCTGTTCGATGGGCTAAAACTTTATAAAAATCTAGGGAGGAAAGATTGATAGCTGTGCAACGTGTAAAATGTGCATTCAGAGTGTCTGAAAATAGTTAAACCGAATCTCCTAGACGCTTGATTAATAAAACGATAATTTTTTTTAAGTATAAAATCAGCTGACTTATTACTGTAGCAAGTGAGAAATATTATATAAGTTTGATTAGTGAATCCTGAAACATAAACTAGATAAGAGGGGAAATTGCGAATGATAGGTGCATAACGTGTTTTGTTGGAACGGTCTTTCGTACCGAGAGTCTAGCTGTGGCAACAGTTACACTTCAATACGCTTAATTAATGAAAAAAATAATTTGGTTATGAAAATAGCTTGCCGCAACATAAGACACTACACAATTTGATTAGTTAATCCTGTCGGAAAAAAAATCACAAAAGTTGAAAGAATGAATAGTATGTACGGCGTGAACTTTTGATGTAAGTCTCTTTGTTACCAAAGTCTAAACAGAGCAAAATGGTACTGCGAAATACGGTTGATTAATGAAAATATAATTTTCAAAAAATTGAATTGAAACGGCTGATCAGAACATGACCGAAAATTGATAGACAATTTGGCCAGGTAATCCTGACGCTTAAATTTTGTGAGGAAATAAGTTATGATAGTTGTACAAAGTGTAATTTTGTTGCATATCCGCTCCTTCCAAGGCCCCCGTTATAGCAACAATGATGCTCGATTACTAAAACGATAATTTTGTGAATGGTATATTGGTCATGCTCTGTGAAAAGAGAGTTTTATGCATCTGCAAAAAGTATCTTAGATCACTTAGATCAGCCGGCAAAGTCCATGCAGGCTGACCTGTGTCGAAACTATTTGCTATTGTTAAATTGTCTGCACGCCAAAGGACCATTGTACCTCCAGATTCATTCGTTTGTCAGACAGAATGAAATTTTGGGATCCATAATTATGTGATGGCTTGCTTGTTATAATGCATTGATACATTAATCACTTATCACACAATCCCGACTTTTAACGATCCTGAGGAAGAAGCCTTTTGAAAACATTGTTGGGAAGGGAGAAAATGCTGGCAACCAGCATTTTCTCCCTTCCCCACAATATTTTCTACTCTTCCCAAAACAAATTTCAATTTTTTGGTCACATTCATTTTTTCGTCTGCTGAAGTTTTAAATTTGGACTGGTCTGAAATACTGTCGTTTGGTAAAGATTTTATCCCCATTTTGCATGAGGGCGACTAATATATAAAATGACCATGTCAAACCATGTGTACAAATCTGACACAAGACTGAAGTGGCTAACCTTTTACCAAACAGTTCCGTGTTTTTGTAACCCCGAGAGGGAGTTCTACTGAAAACATTGTTGGAAAAGGAGAAAATGAAAAAAAAAAAAACATAATTTTTATCTCCACACCGTTTTCTACTGTTTCAGATATAACTCTCATTATTTGAGCCACATTTCATTTGGTTTCTGCAAATGTTTTCAATTCGAACAAGTCTGGTATGTTGACGCCTGATAAAGATTTTAACCTTTCACTTCAACTATATTTCTAAGCATTAACACTCAAGCCAAGTGTATTATATGGGCATTTGCTTGTTTACAATATTCTGTTTTGACTGCGCATTCATGTGACCAAAGCATTTTGCTAGGGGGTTATTAAGTCATTTGTTATAGTAGGTTCTCGTTACCTTGTGTAAGGCCGACGGCCTTATTACTGTTGCATACTTTTTAACCCTTAGGCTGCTAAGCGCAACTCAAAGACCGCTTGCGGACAGAAGAGATCAAGATCAGACTGCACAGAACGTGCAGTCTGATCTTGGATCTTCACTGTTCGATAAGGAGATAATTTCCCCCCATAAGCCCGTGAAAAATCAAAATTTGTATTTGTACTGTCGGCTTGAAAGTTTCATTCCACTTATTTAGCAGGTTAAGGGTTAACCATTTTCATTTCAATCAGAACACCAAGTAGAATAGATCTGATTTATTCTTTTGCAACATTATTTGTAAAAGAGGCTGGCTTGGCAAAAAAAAGAATAGATGGTCTGCAGGTGGTGGTGGTGGGTTAAAGCTGGGTTCCGTATTTACCTTTTTTTGTAACGAAAACCTAAGCTCTTCCTCATAGAAAAGGAGAAGAAAAGTATCTTACAGTAAGATTTTATGACATTACTGCTTTTATTGTTCATGTATGTATAGTATTCATTTGATGTTTTATATAAGAGATGTTGATCATGTGCGATTTGTTCATGTTAAATCATAATGTGCTGATGACACATTAATACAAAATGATATTCATATTCTATGTTAAATAAATTTCCGGTCGGAATCGTTGATTTTAGTGTCTTATCATTTATATGATCCTTTATTATATACCTGAAAATTTTCCGGCTCACATGCATACATGCGTAGCACGCGGATGAAATATCACACACGACAGAAAAAAATCCGTATCTACGTACTGTGAGATACGGTTCCAAATAGGATATGACGCATGATGACGTAATTCACGAGCAGAATATATATTTATTCATTTGCAATTCGATTCGTCCAAATTTTACGCTATAATATTCATCCGCCATTCATGAAATCGTAACTGGCTGCTACACCATTATTTGTTTTTTTGTTTACAGTTTTCGAATGAAATGTCAATAATTTGCAATATTTTGTCGATGAAAAGTGTAGGTACACAATGGAAGGAATATTATGCTGTAGTAACATTCCTGGCGCTAGTATTTGCTTCTCGCCGCACAAGCAATTTTTGACATCTCGCTCGACTTTCGGTCTCGCGCGACATCAAATTTTCTCACCCTGTTCGAATCAAATACAAGCACCAGGAAAGTTATTCTGTACGTACGGAATGTTATGTTGTAGTGACTTTCCTGGTGCTTGTATTTAATTCGAGCAGCGAAAGAAAATTTGATATCGCGCGAGACCGAAGGTCGAGCGAGATACCAAATTTTTTTTACGCAGCGAGATATAAATACAAGCACCATGAAAGTCACTACAGCATAATATTCCATTTATTATAAACCTACCACTTTCAAAGAAAAAAAATTGCAATTATTGACATTTTATTCGAAAACAGTAAACAAAACAATGGTGTAGTAGTCAGTAACTTTGTTTTTTTTTTAATGGCGGTTGAATATTACAGCGTATAATTTTAACCAGTCAATTTGCAAATGAATACAAAGATATTCCGCGCACGAGTTACGTCATCATTACGTTATCATACCATATTTGGAACCGTATTTTATAGTATGTATTTATGGATTTTTTTTTCTGTCGTGTGTGATATTTTATCTGCGTTCGACACATGTATTTGGGCCGGATCTTCTTTTATGTATATAATAAAACATAATATTCCGTATATATCATATCATGTATCTTAGCATTTTTAGTCAATTTTGGAATCCTCCTAGCTCAGAGACCAACCCTTGATCAGACGACTCAATTTTGGACTTCTTCAAAAACAGTGTCTCCTTCTCCAACATTTTTTTCAAAAGCCCCTTCCCTATGTGTAGTCAACACAGGTGATTGTTTGGTAAAGGGTTAAGGCATTGGATTTGCAATCACTTTAGCCAAATGGTTTAGCCAATCAGAAGTAGTATTACTTTCAAATTTATAAAATCTTGGAGAATAAGGACTAAGAACCTTCTTAAGAACGGTTGGTAATTACAGACCCAGGCTCGACGCCGGCCTCTCGGCCCTAATCTTTTCGGAGTGTCCTTGAGAAGCGACTTGCAGAGGCCTTGCTCAATGCTGATTAGACTAAAAAAAAAAAGAAAACAATTGAGTTACATGTTCAAAGTAGTTTAAGAGTTATCATTAAGCCTCAATGGAAATTAGATGCTCCTATTTAACTCTTACCCTGGTACATAAAGAAATGAAGCTTTCAAGTCGGTTGTAAAAATCCGAATGATGTTATTTTAAATTTATTTTAATATCGGATAGTGTAGATCCAAGATCAGACTGCACATTCTGTGCAGTCTGATCTTGATCTACGCAGTCCGCAAAAGGTCAGTGAGACACGCCTAGCAGCATAAGGGTTAACAGGGATATTGCCAAGGTCGTCTAAAGCAAGTGTGTCTTGAATTGTGTGCTTTTTTGAAATTCTGGAGAAAAGCCCTAAAATAGCTTTAAATATAATTTGTTTCCTTAAGCTTTTTTGTCTACAACAAAGGCGGTTTCTAGTTTAGGAGTAATCTCAGCCGACAATAAAATGGATTTATTTTCTCGGTTAGCTTTCAAGAAAAAATACATGTCTGCAGTTTACTGCTCCGGATTTTTATTTGTTTGATATTTTATGGCAACATAAAGATCGTAAATATGAAACAATTTCGTTTACATTTATTACATAATGCAGAAAACAACACACGCCTTGTGCTTTGAATTAGATTTCAAGAGCTCTGGATTTTTTACCCTTTACCAATTAGTCTAGCTTTCTTACGACTCCTGAGAATAAGGCCTCTGGATACTCTATGGAAAAAGCGAAAATACTAGTAACCATTCATTCCTCTGTCAATACTGATCATCGTTTCACCAATGGTTTTGTGGGAAAGCAGCCAGTGGCTTGAGAAGAATATTATGCGACGTACTGGTAAAAAAAAAAAACTCGAAGAAAATGTGGGTAGGTGCACTTGCCGCTGCGACATAAGTGAAATAATAATATACAAACAAGCAAATGCTTTCAATTTTGAAAACTCTAAAATTTTGTTGTTCGGTAAAGAGTTTAGTGTTGGATTTGTTCGTTTGAAAATGGAGTTCCGTATCCTTAACTGTAAAGCTGTTTTTCGGTATTTGACTTTTGTCCAGAAACGAAGATTAAGCGGTGAATTTCTGTTATCAGACTGCCCGTTTCATGCAGTCTAAAACTGGTTTAAAATATTCAGAAATGCAAAGAAAACAGCCTGATAGGCCGACAGGGGTCACTGTCAGTATTTTGTGTCTATTTGATACCATTATGGCTCAGACAAACTCGTTTAAAATATCACTGATTTCTTTCACCGCTTCAGCGCTATAGGCAGAGACCTGGACTTTTACAGACAACATATATCAAGATCAGACCGCACAGAACGCGCAGTCTGACATTTGGATCTATATGGCCTGCAAATTTGTTACAAGTCCCCGCGAAAAAAATCTGAAAATAGCAATATTTCTGCTGTTATTCCATACTGAAAAGGTCCATTTCACTGATTCCAGCTTTCTAAGAGATAAAGCGTACGACAATTCGCATTACCATAGTGTTACAAATCAAGTATTCATACGAAGTTTATCATTCGGCGCCTTGCTTCTATCATAGGAAAGAACAATACTTGTAAATGTGAAAAAGATAGAAATGCAGCACAAATCTTCCGTAAACTTATTCTTCATCACCACAGTAATAAAATGTATTACATGTAATGTTCCTTTGCATTCAATGATGAATATTTGATAGTTACTGAAACCATTTTAACTCTTAGGTTGCTAAGCGCGACTCACTGACCTTTTGCGGACAGCGTAGATCAAGATCAGACTGCACAGAACGTGCAGTCCAATCTTGGATCTACTCTGTCCGATAATGAGATATCTCTCCTCCAAGAAATACCCCTGAAATAGAAAAAAATGGGTTTTTACTATCGGCTTCAAAGTTTCATTTCTTTTATTTAGCAGGATAAGGGTTAAAGGCATAGAGTAGGCTAACAACAAAGTACATACATGTCGGTGCTGTTTGTCATCTACGGTCTCTGCAAGGAGTTTTGCAAAATTGAAGTTATTTTGGCTTTTATATTTAGAACTTCGCAATCGTTTGAACGGTGAAAATCTAAACCAGGAGAGCAGATCCTCGCAGTTTGATCTTCGCAATATACACTGAAGCAGGTAGTGTTGACTACGATAAAATCTGTGCAGTTTGGGCACTTTACACTGAAGGACGAAGTGATGACTAGGAAAAGGTCTGTACAGTTTGATCTTGTTGAACAATATACACTGAAGCACGTAGTGTTAAATAAGATATAAGATCTGTATAGTTTGATCTTGTTGAGCACATATACGCTTAAGTACGTAGCCTTGACTAAGATAAGATCTGTGCAACTTGATCTTGTTGAGCCAAATACGCTGAGGTACGTAGTGTTGACTAAGATAGGATCTGTGCAGTTTGATCTTGTTGAGCATTATATCCTGAAGCACGTAGTGTTGACTACGATAAGATCTTTGTAGTTTGATCTTGTGGAGCACTATACACTGAAGCATGTAGTGTTGACTTAGATAGGATCCGTGCAGTTTGATCTTGTTGAGCACTATACGCTCAAGTACGTAATGTTGACTACGATAAGATCTGTATAGTTTGATCTTGCACTTACGCTGAAGCACGTAGTGTTGACTACGATAAGATCTGTGTAGTTTGACCCTGTTGGGCGCTATACGCTGAAGCATGCAGTATTGAGCACGATAAAAGATAAGATCTGTGCAGTTTGATCTTGTTGAGCACAACACGCTGAAGTACGTAGTGTTGACAAAGATAAGATCTGTGTAGTTTGATCCTGTTTTTCATTTCAAACTTATTTTTGGGGATGAAAATATCTCCTCATCGGACAGCGTAGCGTCAAGATCAGATTGCACGTTCTGTGCAATCCGCTCTTGATCTACACTGTCCAAAAAAGGTCAGTGAGTCGTACTTAGCAGCTTAAGGGTTACTATTTATCTCGTTTGTTACTTCTCGAATGCAAGTGCTTATAAAATTGAGTTTTTTAAGTACGATTTTTTTTTAGTTACTCGTAGGATAATAACGACGACTTTTTAAAAGTGCTTTCGGGCATTGTATAACAAGATCAGACAGTACCCACGCCCCTTTCTCCCTCCTGTTCCTATGCCCTCCTGGTCACCACGAGCTTGGCGACACTTTATTTTTCTAAACTTATGTTTGAATCATCGCTAGATTTGCCCAAAAATATAATTTACTTTCACGTCCCGAAGTTGAAATGGAAAGTTTTACCAAACGACAAAGTTATAGACTTGTCCAAATTGAAAGCATATGCAGACGACAAAATAAACGCTGCTTAAATATTGGGGTTAGTCTTTGAAAAGACAGAAAATATTGTGGGAAAGGAGAAATTACTGACTGCCAGCATTTTCTCCTTTTCCTGCAATGTTTTTAAAATGCCTTTTGCCGGGTCGTTAATACACAGAGACGTTTGGTTAATTCTTTACCACACAATCCCGTTTTTAACGACCCTGTGAAGGAAGCCTTTTGAAAACATTGTGGGAAAAGGAGAAAATGCTGGTAACCAGCATTTTCTCCTTTTCCCACAATGTATTCTACCCTTCCCAAAACAAATTCAACTTTTCTATCACATTTATATTGCCGTCTGCAAATGCTTTCAATTTGGACCAGTCTAAAGTTTTTGCAGTTTGGTGAAGAGTAAAGGGTTGAATAAGAATCGCACTACGCTTCCTTGTGATATGAGAGAACTTTTCCTAAGTGATTAACTTTCGAGTCAAATCCTTAGTTCCACAACTCATACAGACCATTTATTACGTTTTTTTTACGTGATATTTGGAATAATAATAATAATAATAATAACAATAAAAATGCACCTATAGCCCTTATTGTGTGAAATACAAGAACTCATCCTTATCAACATCATTCACACCTAGGTCAACTTTGTCTCCGAAATTACATTTTTACTGTTCTCAAAAAGGTTACAGTCTTTCTTTTATTACCATTTTCACTTCATCTTTTATATAACACGAAGGTGGTATCTAAATAAGATTCATTCCTATTTTCATCGCACGTTTTTAATACTTTGTCAAACGACAACGTCTTTGACTGGATCAAATATGAAGGCTTTAACCCTTTACCAGACGACAAATATTTAGGCTTGTCCAAATTGAAAGCATTTGCAGACGACAATTTCAGCATGGCTCAAATGATGTAGTTTTTCACTGATAGGGTGGAAAACATTGTGGGAAAAGGAGAAAATGCTGGTTACCAGCATTTTCTCCTTTTCCCGCAATGTTTTCAAAAGGCTGCTTAAAGTCGGCATTGTGTGGTAAAAGGGTAAGGACAACCATGTAAGTGTAGCTAAAATGATTGATTTTGTCTTTGATATACAAGAAAACATTGTGGGGAGAGCAGAAAATGCTATTTATCAGCCTCTTTACGGGCGAATAACAATCTGCAGTCCTCCGTTACACTTTTCTTAAAAGCGACTGCATCCCACTTTCAAGTAAAATAACTAGACCAATATTAGAAATTGTATGGTAACTTTTGGCCCCGTCCTGTCGGCTGCTGCATTATGTAGTAAACAGAAGAGCGCGTGCGGATATTAATTTGTATTTTGTTAAATTATTTCGGCTAATTACTGCTTCACAAACTGTTCCCACGGGGCAATTAGTGGAGTCATTAAACTTTTAGAGCATTGAATTTCAAATAAAGAACGGAAGAAAAAAATCCTTCCAAGTCCTCGGTATGCAGTCTTCTTTGACTTTAAACTGCTAAAAGGGTGACTCAAAGCACTCTTGCAGACAATGGTTGGATCAAGATTAGGCTGCACAGAACATGCAGCCTGATCTTGGTGTATCCTGTCTGACACTGTGAGATGTTTAAATCCGACGAACACAACTGGCAATATGCGGTGCATATCATTTGTAGGAAATTTTCTTTTTATCTATTTAGCCGTTCCGGAAAATGGCAAGAAACTGAAAATGGTGCGATTTCAAAGGGTTTTGTTTTGTCACACACAACTTAAAAAAAGCTTTTCTGTGACAAAGACTTACTAAATAAAGGATTGTGTCAATTTACGATCAGACAGCATCTTAAAGCAGCTTAAGTCGCCCAGGACGTCGTAAACGTTAAACGTCTCATGCGATCAACTGACGAGTCCTAAGTCTGTAAAAAGCCTTGTATATCGTAATTTTACGGCGGCATTTTGGCCAGAATATTTCAGGATAGCGGACAGAACAGATCCAAGTTCAGCTTGCACGAAACGTGCAGTCTGATTCTGATCTACCTCAAACGCAACTCAAGTTATGGAAGGTTCCGGATGTCCATTTTTCTCGTTGTCTGCGCATGTCAGTATTCTTCGAAGATTAGACCTGTCTGCTCTGACGCATCACTAATCTGTACAGGATAGATATTAATATGCGGTGCGTAAATTGACGCTCAAAATATCGAGCGGAAAATGCCTATAAATAATACGTCTGTTGGAAAATCAAGCAAGTTAAAAATATAATGATTTCAAACAGGAAAAACAAATTTATGAAATACCATTGTTGCAACAGACTGACAACAAAAATAACGTCACCTCCTTGCTGAGCTTATACCGGGGCATTTTCCCATGCCTATTGAGGTTATGTTTATTAATGGCCGGTGCATAGGTTACATGCTAGCTAACCATGGATGGATGAATCGTGCAAGGTAGATTCTAGTGAGTAAACGTATATTTTATTTTAAAATTCACTGCATTGATTGCCGCCTGGAAAAGTGGTCCGGCTCCGTACGCACAATGCCCATATCAGATGTATTTGAAAAATGCCACCTAGCCGAAGAAAATGAAATTTTTCTTCGTTACCAGTCTGATGGTCAAATGACTACGGACATGACCCCATAAAGGTACAAGTATTCTATATAATCAAATATTAGGTCCCAGAAGAAGGACGTTATGAGCAGCGATCTAACTATTTGTGTAAACGATTGCAGAAGGCTTACCCTTTTGACAGCCAAAAAATGAAAGAGGAAAAAATATATAAAGGACTGTGTAAATCCAACACTTGCCCGGCCGGGTAAATCATTATTTAGTGTATCTGATTCGTGACCTGGTGGTTGCAGGTTCGATACACGGTTGGGGAAAACTTTCTTTGCGGCGATTTTTCGTCTCTCACCTCCAATGCATCTTAGAAAAGTAGCCAGTGGTTTGGAAAAAGACAGTTTTGTCGTTACTGGCGTGAGAAAACTATGATATGTATGCGTAGGTGCACTGACCGCCGTGATATGACATAAGTTGTTAAAACGGCGTTATAGTCTAATACAAACAAACAAATAAAAGCTCCAATACTTAATTATCCGTTACGTGCTGTCTGATCTAGTCCGATTTTTTTTTTTTTTTACAAAAGCGCCTGTATTTGTCTGTTTGGGTCGAAAGGGTTATGAACGTCTGCGATCAGTTAAGTTTGTGTCCGCGACTTTTAGAGACTATGTAATCTATCAAACATTCCCACTGCGGAAAGCCGTTCATTTCGATGAAACTTAACCCTTAGCCTGCTTAGCGTGACTCAATGACCATTTGCGGACAGTGTAGATCAAGATCAGACTGCACAGAACGTGCAGTGTGATCTTGGATCTACACTGTCCGATAAAAAGATATCTTTTGCCAACAAAAAAACTTTGAAATGGCAGGATTTGGGGACTTACTGTACGCTTGAAAGTTTCATTTCACTTATTTAGCAGGATAAGGGTTTAATGTGGACGATGAATCAGAGTTTAGTACAAATTATCTTGTTTTTTTTCATTCACTGGTCTAACAGCTGAACTAAAAGTTTTCTTTTCAACACAGACAGACAGGTGAACAGACGGACGAACACGAAAAGACAGACATATAGAATGATGGAGGGTCAGACAGATAAGCAGAAAGACACAGAGGCGGACACACAGACAACATACAGAAAAGTAGCTCGGACAGATAAACGATTGAGATACTCGTAGATAGGTGGATGACAAAACGAATGGATAAACAAACTATTAGACGAACGATAAGGAACGCAAGGCTAGGTGAACTGGTCACGGTGAAACATCTGATTCACTGTCCAAAACTGCGATGTGTACGCACGGTGAACGCGCGACTCAAGAAGTTTTTGTGGACACTTTGTAGATTAAGATCAGACTGCAAAGGAAGTAATGTCTGATCTTAAATAATACACTGTGGTAGATGGTGATATATTTATGGAAAGAACTCACGATCGCAATACTTTTACTTTAGAAATGTTCATTAGGTTTTTTAAGCAGTTTAAGCCAAAGTAACGAATATATCAAGACCTTCTTCACTGCAATCGAAGCGAGATAACTCTGTTGAGTTTATATCGGAAAAAAAAAAAAGCTCTATGCGCCCCGTGTTAGTGATGCCTGTGAAAAAGGCAAGAAAACAACAATATTAACCCTTCAAACTCTGGAACTGACTTAAGTAGTTTTTGCAGACAGTGTAGATTAAGATCAGGCTGCACAGAACCTGCAGTCTGATCTTAGATCTACACTGTCTGCTACTTTGTTACATATCCTAACGGAAAATAACATTGAAATAGCAATAATTCAGACTGTTTTTCCTAATTAAAAAGGTCCAAATCATTTTTTGGGGTGCTTTAAGGGTTAAAGCTTTTTCACTATCAGGGTCTGACTACCTCACAAATATTAGACAGTTTGTACAGAACATACATCCAAGAACAGGCTACCTGGTCCTCAGTCTCGGTAACTTGTTAACCCTTAACTTGCTAAATAAATTAAATAAAACTTTCAAACTGATAGTAGAAAAACTCGAATAATCTTAATTCAAACTCATTTAATGGGGACAAAAATATCTTCTTATCGGACAGTGTAGATCCAAGATCAGACTGCACGTTCTGTGCAGTCTGATCTTGATCTACATTGTCCGTAAGAGGTCAGTGAGTCGCGCTTAGCAACTTAAAGGTTAATCTTCAGTGTCCGCAGTAGTATGGGGACCGGCTGGAAACAAACCAATTCCTATACTAATGTCTGTATTGGCAACTGTAGACCAATTTCCGATAAATTATCAAATCAGAGCTCAAGTATTTGTTTTTTGTATATATCGCATATACAACTCCTGGGTCCGTATTCACCAACCATTCTTAAGAATATTCTTGGTCTTGTTCTCCAAAATTTTCCAAATTTGAAAGTAACACACCTTCTGATTGGCTAAACCATTTGGTTTAGCCAATCAGAAGTTGAATTACTTTCAAATTTGAAAAATCTTCAAGAATAAGTCTAAGAACGTTCTTAAGAATGGTTGGTGAATACGGACCCTGATCATTCTAGAAGGTCTAAGTCGGATGGACAAAAGCTCATCAATGCGGTTGTCTATCTGATTTAGACACTCGCTACCATGTCTATTTCACACAGACTGTTCCGCTCGTTGTTTACTTATAGTATACATCGATAACGAATGTTGTGATAAAAAATGAATTGTTAATAGAACAGTGAAATTCTTGTAGGATCCCAGAAATATTTTCGAACGCTCTCTTTGTCGCTTCTTTGACTTGTTTATACTGTCCTCGGATATAAAGGACCTGCCATGGTTTGGTGTTTGAGATAAAACTTTATTAAACGAGTCTACAAAAAATGTTATTAAGCGAGCCTTTGGCGAGCTTAATATATATATATTTTTTTATTTTTGTCGACGAGTTTAATAAATTTTTACCGTAAAGGCCAACGAATGTCAGATTCTTTTTATCACATTACTGTATAACAAGAAGTATAGTCCATGATGTGTTACATGTTACATGTACATGTACAATGTGTAATGAAATATACATGACGCCTATTCACACATTACGAACGAAAAATAGTTCCAAGGAAACTTGCGCACTTGTGATATTAATTTTGTTTTGAATCTTAAAGTGATTAAAATCGCAACTTTGTTATGATTACCGATTTTGACCGTTAATTTCACACAGGAATCTAGGTCAGCATTTTTAAAGAAATGAGAAATGAGAAATGAAATGTACAATGACAGAGTGTTGACCAAATACGGCACTATTTTCTTATCTGAAAGGTGTGTGAGACAAGAAAATTCGTAATGAGTGTATTACATTTAAAACAAGGGAAGTTACGTGATAACAAGAAATATCTTTAAAAAAAGCTAGACGGTGTAAATTTGCCAGCAAATAAGCGGGACCCTTAAAATAAACATGCCTACATTTTTTACCAGTGAAAAATTGCTATTCATTTATTTGTTTTCAGTACCAAAAAAGTAGGTCAAAAACTACTTCGAAATAAAGCTATATAACTATCAGTTGTGGTTTTAACGCAGTTCGACAATATTGCAGTTATATCATGAAAGGCAGTCGCATACGTTACCAGAGTTTCTTTAAATGAACTATAAATCACATTCTTTCCAAGTCACTGACTGCTTTCCCACATTAAAAAGTCAGAATAGAGCTATAAATCAATAGTAACTAATACTGAAAGTCGCACAATAAAAAGGTCTACGCAATATGAATTTTCTGACATATTAGCTTTTATAAGATGTTTGGTATTTGTCAAGTGAAACCATATGAGCCATGATCTGTGAAAAGGGGATTCATATATCTGCAAAAAGTATGGACTCAGGTAAGCCTGCGCAATCCGCGCAGTCTGACATAAGTCGTAACTTTTTGGTATTGGTCAATTTTCCGCATGTCAAAGGACCAGTCTACCTGATAATTCAGTCGGTTGTTGGACAGAATGAACTGTATGATCCATATTTATATGATGACTTGCTCGTCATAATGCGTTATAGAGATGCATTAACTCTTTACCAAACGACAAAATTTTAGACTAGTCCAATTGAAAGCATTTGAAGACGACAAATTAAATGTGACTTAAAAATTGAAATTTGTTATGGGACGGTAAGAAAACATTGTGGGAAAAGGAGAAAATGCTGGTTACCAGCATTTTCTCCTTTTCCCACAATGTTTTCAAAAGGTTTCCCTTTTAGGGTCGTTAAAAGTCGGGATTGTGTGGTAAAGGGTTAAACCCCATTTTGCTAGGTCGTCACTCATATCAGTTTACTATGCAGTGCTATTATAGGCAGCCAAAATCTAGCACAAACCCGGGAAAGTTCTATTTAATTCTACTCCATTCACGTGATGGGTGAAGTTCAACACTTTTCCTAACAATCCTGTGTTAAACAAACCTATTAAAGAATGAAAACAATGCGAGAGAGGAGGAAATGCTGGTAACCTGCATATCCAATTTTAACCATAACGTTTTCTACTCTTTTGTAGTCAAAGACAGATCGATTCATTTGAGTATTTCGACAAATGCTTTGAACATGGACAAATCTAAAACCTTTGCCATTGGATAGAAATTTAACTTTTACGGTCTTACCAGACAACGCAAATTTTACACCTTTCCGAATTGAGAATATTTGTACATATGCAAGATTTGGTAAAGATGATTTTAGCTGTATTTGAAAAGCAAGAAAACACTGTGGGAAAATGAGAAAAAGCTAATTACTAGCATTGTTTAAAAAAAAAAAAAAGCCTTCTTTCTCGGTGTCGTTAAAACACAGGATTGCGTGGTAAGGATTATTGTCTTAAATCTGGATTAGTGTATATGGTCAAAATAACACAAATAAATATTATTTCACGGGAGGGAAAGTAATGATCATTTTCTTGTCTGGTGTGAAAAACATAATTTAAAAAGGGTTTATAGGCTGTAAAGGGTTTTTAGCCTGAAAAAAAAAAAAAAAAAAAAGTGACCCACTAAAGAAAAGATTCATACAAAAAGCATCAACTGTGAAATTTTAAATACCTATGCAATAGGTTTTAAAAGGGAAGTAGATATCATGTCTCAGGTGAAGAATAAACTTGCAACAAGAACCAACAAAATGCAGATAAGACATTTTTAGCAGGGATGTTTTTCGAAGGAAACGTCGAGGTGTTTGTCCTAGCCCAATCGACTTTTGCGTCATGCGAACACTGACATTTTCCGATAACATTGTCATTACTGAAGACATGTATTTAAAAAAAAAAAAAAAAATAGAGATAGTTGTAAACTTTTGACTATTAGCAATTTATTGATATCAAAATTTCATTCAGTGATACATCACTCATCCTTGTAAACTTGTACGCTCGAAATGTAGGTGATCCTTCTTTTTCCGAAAGTGTTTTTGAATAGACTCTTTTCACCCTTACCAAGAAGGAGGGTAAGTTTTCCTTTTAATGACACAGGGATTAATCCCTTTTCTCAAATGTTGTGATGAGAATATCAGCTACAAATCGGACCATTCAATCATTCTACTAGTAATGAAATTTCTAAACATATACACGGACAGGACCTTTGAAAATTCAAATTATTCACTGCTCAAAAAGAAAATGTTATTTTACAATATCATTTATCTGTATATAATCGTGAAAATGTTCTTGGTATTGACCGCTCACAACTACAATTCACAGTAAATGACCAACTTGCTTTTGGAAGCATTGTTAATGGCAATACGTGGAATAACAATAATTTCTTTTTCAGATCATAAGTCTAAGATTAAATGTTTGCGTGAAAAAAAAATATCGAATCCAAAACGAAATCTCGGGCTTAGAATTAAATTTGAATGACAACAATGAAAAAAGGCTATTCCTTCTGCAATCTGAATTAGCAAATTTACGAAAAGAAAAAAAATATTGAAGAGTCATTTTGTTAGATCTAGAGCGAATTGCATTGATAATAGAGAAAAAGTAACGGAATATTTTTGTAATTTAGAAAAATTCGAAAAATATCCCTTTTATAGAGAAAGAGGACAGGAGTAAAACTTTAGACCAGGTCGAAATTCTAGACGAAGTAAAAAGATATTACAAAAATTTATATACGGAGTAGAATATTGAAAACAATTTTGATCTAAGAGAAGACTTGCAAAATTGCAATGCGAATAAGCTAAATTATAACCAAAAGAATACACTTGAAGGATTATTAGATTATAGCGAACAAGCAGAAACCTTAAAGACATTTGAAAAATGATAAAAGCCCAGGACGTGATGGGTTAACTTCAAATTTCTACAAATGTTTTGGAGTAAAATAGGTCATTTCAAAGTAAAGGATTTAAATTATGCCTTCATCAATAATTCCTTCTCGCCATATATAAAAACAGGACATATTACTTGTATTCCAAAGGAGAACAAAGCTTAGAAACAGTTTTTGAAAAATTGGAGACACATTACACTTTTAAATGTATTGTATAAACTTGCGCTATAGCCATTAGAATAAAAAAGCTTTAGAACTACCTTACATCTTATTGGTAAGAATACACGTTTAGTTCACCATATTAGAACCATATTGCAGGACTGTTAATGCTATTAGATTTTGAAAAAGCATTTGGTTCGATGTCATTTATTTTTATTGAAAAGACGTTGGCCTTCTTTAACTTCAGAGAAATGTTTATAAATGTTGATTAAACTATTCCTGTATAATACTGAAGTTTGCGTGTAGCTAAATCGCTTCTTATCAGACTACTTTAGAGTAGAAAGGGGCTGCCGTCAGGGATACCGTCTCTAACCATATATTTTCAATCTCTGTGGAGAAATACTAAATATCAAAAAAATGATAACGAAACATAATTCGAATAAAAATAGGCATCAAATAATACATGATATCCCAATTTGCAGATGCCATTTCTTTATCATTAGACGGGTCCGAAAGATTTATAAGAAATACTCTTTACTTACATAATCATTTTTCTCATACATTAGGCCTACATTTCAATTCTGATAAAACAAAATTAATCTGGATTGGATCTCTTAGGTGCAGTACACGTTCTTTTAAAACGAAACTTTCATGGGGAGAGACTCAGTTAAATTATTAGGAACCCATTTTCATGCTGATTTAAATAAAATGACGAAAATGAATTTTGATCCAAAGCTACACAGTATAAAAATAGTATATCTTTTTTGGAAAAGACGAAAATTAACCCCTCTTGGAAAAACTGTATTAGTTAAAAGTATTTTAATACCTATTCGCACACATTTGTTTGCTTGCCTGCTGTCGCCTACAGAGACATAAGACAATTAAATGATATTCTAAATGAATTTCTTTGGGGTGGTAAAGCAAGAATTAAACAAGCAGATTTTACAAAAGAGTATACAGAAGGATGCTTAAAAACGACAGACATTTGTAGTTATGAGTTAAGCATAAAAGTTAAGTGGTTAAAGAAACTTCTATTGAATGTTACATCTGATGAATGAATAATCTAATCGATATGGAAAAGATGCTAAATTCTGAAATAATATACTGTGGAAAGATAAGTAAAACGATGAAAAATGAATTTTGGTTGATACCTTAAAATCTTTTATTATTTTTATTCAGTCGAAGGGGATATATAAAAACTGAAATAATGTGGTTAACACGCCTCTGTTTTACACTGAAAACTTGCAAATCGGATCTAAGTATTTTTTTAAATCCAGAGTTATATCGATTTGGATTCCGATATTATAAAGACATATTAAATGAAAACGGAGATTTTAATTATTGGGAAGACATTTAAAACAGCAGCAGCAACAAAGTAAACTATTCCACTTTTTATTGTATAATAAACTCAACCAAAACTTTCATTTCAAAATATAAAAAAAAAAAAATTTTGTTAATAAAGAGTCCCTAAGGGTACATCATAAAACTTCCATTAACTGTTATTTCTTTGATATTTTGACAACAAAAGATATCAATGAATATTCTATACCACTCTTGTACAACATAATGAACGCCAACATGCGTTAGTAATATATTTTATTATGCTTGTAAAAATTTTGGGAATGATAGACATGGCTAATAAATGATTAAAAGATGAATAAATAAATAAATAAATAAAGTCGAACTTTGGCACGACAAGCATTTGCAGAGTGTTTGCACAACAAGCAAGTGCAGCCATATATGGCCATAACAAGAAACCGCAGCCAAGCGTTGGCACAACAACAACTGCAGCCGAGCCTTGGTACAACAAGATACCTTAGCGAAGCGTTGACACAACAGGAAACTGCGGCCAAGCGTTTGTACAACAACATCTTTTAGCCAATCCTTGGCACAACAAGCAAGTACAGTCAAACGTTGATACGACAAACCAATTGCGGCCGACAGTTGGCACAATAAGCAGTTGCAGCCATGTGTTGGCGCAACAAGCAATTTCATCCAAGGATTGGCACAGCAGCAGGCTGTCATAGCAAGATATTGTGGCCGAGCATTGATGATATAAAGCATTTGAAGTCAAGCGTTGCATTCCGCATATAGATATTTTGTGTTTTCTTTTAAAACTGAATATATGACCAGTTTAAAATATACTTTTTTTCTGTTCATACAATCAGTGTACATTATTTCAGTGGATCGCTCTAAACGTCAATAAACGTTAACCATATCCGGAAAGCTCACCCATGGAAAACTGCTCCCAGGAATCCCATGAAATTTGCCCCCATCAGGAAAATCCCCCCACCCCCTCCCCCCCAGAAAACTGCACTCATCTATACTCTTATGCGTATTTCATGCTTTCAAGTTTTACACACACACAGAGAAAAAACGGCTATAAGCCTAATCAGGCGTTAATGGCAAGTTCTTTAAAAAAAAGATAGGAATTTCCATAAATATCCTCGCCATAGTTTCCTTTTTTAACTATTTTATTCTGCTTGTTTTAGTTCTAATACTGCAATTGGAAGACTAAACAAGAAAAAACATACATACACAAAGAAATGTAGGCACTTTTCAGACTCAAAACACTCATCAACCACTTTTTTCCTTTTTTTCTTTTTTTTTTTGTTTATTTCTAATTCAGCGCATATTTTAACTGGGCAACATACACATCTTGATTTTTTCTTATCTAATACTATCATCTTTATTAAAAATTATATTTACAAAGCAATTTTAAACGAGTACTGTTTGAAGTGAAACTTCTTCAACAATCGTATGGAATTTTTTAAGAGTGCATTTTTTTTAAAAAGAAAGCAGTGTTCGAAAGAGACATTTATACTGTAATGGGAACATTAGAATTTGGAGTTTTACGCCATTTTAACAGCTCAGCTCATATCATGGCGGTCAGTGATGCACCCTTGTGCTTCCTGGCTTTCTCACATCAGTACTAACGCAACTTTCTTTCCAAAGCCACTGACTACTTTTCTCACATGTATCAGAGGTGAGAGGCGAAAAATCGCCGGAAGGAAAGTTTGCCTCAACCGGGTATCGAACTCGCAACCACTAGGTCATGAGTCAGATACGCTAACCACCCTGGCGGGCGGGAACATTAGAAAACAAACACACACATTCACAAACACAATTTAAACAAACTTTTATCTTTACCTGAAGACAAAATCTTAGACTTGTCCAATATGAAAGTATTTGCAATATGGAACATTCTCGAAAAAAAAAAAAGAGAAAATGCTGGTTACCTAGGAGGACATTTTTCCATAGGGGGTCTATTTCATGGGGCAGTTTTCCGGTGGGGGGAGAGTTTTCCTGGGGCGGTTTTCCTGATTCCCTTATTCAGACGCGTTTCATAAGCCTTGCACGATTGCACCACACACACACACACACGTGCACGCACGCACACACAAATTGTTACATGAGTTTTAAATTGTCTCAAGGTTGCAAACGGTAATTTCAAGGGTTTACTTTAGAGAATATTGAATGTCCGCATTATGCAGCATACATGAAGTGCATTAAAGTAAGACGAAACCTTTTAAGTGGGTCAAACAGATTTGGTCTCGTTTTCACGTTCTGAATAAAAATGCATCCAATGCTGCAGTTCTTGACTTTGAACAGCCAGTTTCAAAGGAGTGTTATTACTCTTTAGATTAGGTGCACATAGGTATAAGAAGGTTTTGACAGGTAGGATTTATTTTTTAATATTCAGTTTTCTTTCATGAATTTGAAAATAGGAATTTTATAAATACCACATACGAATCAAATTACCTCTTATTCAATAATATGGCTGACGGGCTTTATTGAGGAAAACTTTTTTTTTTTATAAATCTATATATTTTCTTGGTAGAGACAGTCAGCCAAAACGCTGAAAATCTCTTTAATAGTTTTTTTTTTTTTCTTCTTCTTCTTTTGATAATGTCGGTTGCCCGTAATGTTGGAAGATATGCTTAATTTCTTTATTTTTTTATCTAGACAAAGATGTACATGGTATTTTATCGGCAAAGCGATATAATAGACCGGGTTACATTGCTAATTACTTAAACTGAAATATTGAAAATATCAGCTTATTTGAAATGCAAAGAGAAATTTGATTGAACAAAACTATTAATATTGTTTCTTTGTTAATAGTATACCAATGAAGCTTACGTTTACAACCACACTTTTGACAATTTCTAATTTCGTACGATGAAAGGAACGAACCGCTTAGACATTAGATTACAACGCACTAATCTAACTCTATTTCTTATCTGTCCGAAAAAAAAAAAAAACCCGGCTGGTTTTCGTAGCGTTAATAATATGTTCAGAATAGTGCAATTTTAGTTGTGGTTCTCAGTTGTGTTTCCTTATCAGTTCAGGGGTAATGAATTTCAAATTGTATTATTCATTATCATATTATCTTAAATGTTATCTTTTCATCCTTCTTATATTTCTTCATCATATCACTTTAGTACATGTATATTCCTTTATCATGTTACTTGAGTTATATTACTTTATCGTATTGCTTTTAGTTATAATTCTGTGTCATGTTACTTAAGGAATATTCACTTATCATACCACTTTAGTATATTCCTTTATCATATCACTTTTAGTTTCATTCGTTTATAATATCACTTTGTCATATTACTTTACTTGTACTCCTTTAGCATATCACTTCGGTCATATTCTTTAAACACATCGCTTCTAGTTATTTTCCTTCATCATAATATATTTAGTGTTATTCTTCCTTATCATATCACGTTAGCTTTATTACTTTGCCATATTCATTTCATTATACTACTTTGTCATATTACTTTGTACGACTTGGTCATATCACGTATGTTATAGTCATACACGTATTACTTTAATTAAATTACTTTGTCTTATCACTTTCGTAATATTCCTCTATTATATCACTTAGTTATATCTATTTATTATACCACGTTAGTTATATTTCTTATCATATAATTTTTGTAATATTCCTGTGTCATGTCAGTTTCATTATATTCATTTGTCATATCAGTTTTTATTCCTAGTCCTTTTTATGTATCATTTTATTAGTTGTCCTAATCATATTAATTCACTTGTAGTCCTCTTTCATATTCATTTAATTTTGGTCCTTTATATCATTGTTGTCTTTCTTTTTCATATTAGTCTCACTGTTGTCTTTTATCATATACTTTTTGGTATCCCTTTATCTTTTCAACTTCTTTGTCTTCCATTATTATATCAGCTAACTCCCTTTCCTCATATTATCAACTGACTTTTATTCCCTTTGTATATTGTTTAATATGCAAATCTTTTTTTGTGCTTTCAAACGCCTTTTTCGTATCAGTTTTTCTCAAAATTCTTTGTCTTAACAGTCTACTTCCATTCTTTTCTGTATCATTTTCCTGTTAGTCATTTTACCTATCAGTAATATACTCATATATCGATTCCGTGCTGTGAAATATTGCCCGTCTTTCGTCAGTTTTAATAACTCGTATCGGAATTTGAGATTTTGAGCTTCTAATGAAACGATCAAAAACATCAAATAACGAATCGCTAATAGGTGATGTGATGGTTTGATTAAGAATATCATGTCAGTTTGTGATAGTATGTCATGGCCTTTAGTTTTGAAGGTCTGTGAGTTAGAAATTGAGAGGGTGTAAATAACTTCCTTCCAACGACGTTTCAAAGATCTTCGGGTATCATGTTTGATTCGAGAGACTTTCAAACAGCAAAGAATCATTTTTTTTTTTTCAGGCAAACGTTTGTGGAGACAAATGGACCCATTCACATTTACCGATGCTTCAAGCAAAACTGCCCGGGGAACGGAGAACCCCTCGTTTAAGTCAGAAGCCTTCGATAAGGTAGAAAGTTGTTTGAACTGCAACGTCTTTTCCCTATCTAATCTAACATTTGTCTCTTTTGGATAGCCACATCGTTTAGCCAATCAGAAAATCAGTTACTTTGAAATTTAGATTAATATCATTATTATTTCTTCTTCTTAATGTTATTATTTAGAACAAGACTTAGAATTCAATATAGTTAGTGACTACCGGCACTGACTTTTCCATTTAGTCTGCACTTAAGCTCATACGTTATCAAACTACAAATATTTTGCACGGGTTTAATTGATATGAATTCCGTAAGCTACAAATAAATGGAAATAACAGCTTAAACTATAACACTATCTATGGATTTTATTTCATTTAGGACATGGACGCATCGTTTACAGATGAAAATAAAACTGCTTCAGAAGATATAGTGCACAAAACATTCAACACGACAATGCCGTCCCCGGACCCAGTTAAAATGCGGAGAACACTTCCTCTCTTCTTGATATATGCCACAGCGGTACGGTAAACTTTTTCCTTTGCGATAGAAAATTCAAATTATACATTCCAGATTACGCTACAGATGCGGCTTTCTCAAGATTTACACACCAAATCATTGTATTTGGGGATGAATATCTTAATTTTTTTAATAACCAAAGAATATTTATTGCCGTGCACACCTGCATCCGTCATAGTAGGAAGTTTACCCGGTAATACCTAATTCTCATGTTTGATTGGCAATAGTTGAATCTTTAGAAAATGAATCTATTACAGCCATTCCAACCATATCTTTTTACTTTTTTCTATTTGACATACAGTTTTGGACCCTTCAAATCCGGTAAGCTAAAATCTTAATACACTTAAGGTATTCAGTGTAAGCAACCGCTTGTTTGATCAGTAGTCAAGCTGGAAGTTTCTATAGCCATGATAGTTATAGGTGTGTTGAACTGAAAACATCACAAGCACCACTTCACACCATTCTGTTTGTGTGTGTGTGTGTGTGTGTGTGTGTTTTTTTTTTTCTTGGGGGAGGGGGGTGTTTATCTTCTTTTTCTTTTCTTTTTCTCTTCAATGAATCTACACTCTCTGTAATTAGTAACGACAATATTATCATTTTTTAACCGTTACCTCAAATTTGGAGAATAATTTTATAAGCTTAAGCTTTCGGTCTTAACCCTTTCTCCAGTATATTTGTCATATGATTGTATTGTCTTTTGTAAATTGTAGTCCATACTGATTTTTAAAGTATTTTAACAAAGATACTTATAACCTTCCCAATCCTGAGCCTCCTTAGTCAACGAAATGAAAAGTCCCTATAGTGACAAAAAAGCCAGGCTCGGAATTTGCATTTACAAAATGTTGTGACGTCAGAAGTTGATCTTTATTGTATGCAAATAAGGGCATTTAGTTGTACTTGATATTCTGAGGTTTGTTTGCTGTATTTTGCATTAATCCTTCAGTAAGTAATCCAGTGTTTTCACGATCCTGGAAAAGCGGGGGGGGCTTTTGAAAACATTGTGGTAAAAGGAGACAGTATTGATAGCCAGCATTTTCTCCTTTTCCCATAACATTTCTACACTTTACAAGACAAGTCACACTATTTACGCCATTTTTAATTTGTTCTATTCGGAGAAGTCTGACATTTTGTCGTTAATGAACTACCTCTTGGAGACGACTTTTTTCGTTAAGCAGAAAACAATTTTTGTTAGCATGGCAACTAACATGGGCATTTCTCCCCCGTTCTTCTGTGCACGAAAGCCGTCACTGCAAGTTCAGATCATTTTGAAGGTGTTCAAAAGCTTTTTTTCGTTTCCCCAAAAAGTGAATAGCGTGTGTTTCAAAATCTTTTTTATTTGTAGGGCTTGATATACGGACAAATGGGTCCAGTTTTGCCAGATCTCCAAAAAATAAGCGGTGTAGACTTAGAGAAAGCTTCCATGATTTTGACTGGTTATGCAATCGGCTATTTGATCGGCTGTTTAGCCGGCGGAATATGTAAGTAAGGAACAGAATGTTTGACATGTTTCCTGATATTTCCTGTTCCATCATAATAATTTATTTCAGCTATGCCCTATGAAAAGGAAGTTTAATGATTCTGCAAAAAGTATCAAACCCAGGTCAGCCTGTCCAATCTGCAAAGACCGAAATTTTCGGCTACAGGTCTATTTCCTGAATGCCATAGGACCATTCTACCTCATGATTCAGTCGGTTGTCAGATAAAATGGATTTTTTTAATCTATAATTATATGCCGACTTGATTGGTATAATGCATCACAGGAATGCATTAACCCCCCTCTTCCCCCCACCCTTTGCCACAGAGCGGCTCATTTCTAATTAACAGAAAATATACCATAGAGGGAAACACTTGAATCAGATGATTACCTGACTGATGTACTGACCGTTCAAAGCTGTCTTATGAGTCAAACTTAATTGCTGTGTTGAGAAATTAAAAAAAAAATGACTTGTTGCGTTATGTAATATACGGCTTAAATGTCATTTGACTAAATTTTCCCAAACACGATACTTTATGTTAGTGACGTGTTTTCTATCATATATACAGATTTGTGCTAAATTTAGGAAACACCTCTCAATGTAACAGCTCTCTAGATTGCCTTTTGATTCAATAAAAGCGTTCATACGATATTATGACCGCATTTGACAAAGTGCGGCTCATTTCTAATGAACAGAAATTATGCCATAGAGGTAAGCACTTGAATCAGATGATTACTTGACTGATGATTACCTGACCGTCAGACTGAATTGCTGTGATGAAGATTCAAAAAAAAAAAAAAGAAAAGGAAAAAATGATTTGCTGCGCTATGCATTTTATATAGCTATAACGTCATTCGATTAAACTTCACCAACTCGATATTTTATGTTAGTAACCTGTAAGTAACGTGTTATCTATCACATACAGATTCGTGCTAAATTTGGGAAACAGCTCTGAAAGTAATAGCTCTCTAGATTGTCTTTTGATTCAATACAAGCGTTCATAAGAGATAAAGGAACACTAGTTTCTAAGATTTTAACCCTTAGTCTGCTAAGCACGACTCGAGGACCTTTTGAAAACAGTGTAGATCAAGATGGATCTACAGTGTCCCATAAGGAGACATTTGCACTGCAAAAATAACTTTGAAATAGCAGTATTTTGGTTTTTACTATCGACTTGAAAGTTTGAATTTAGTTATTTAGGAGGTTAGGGTTAAGAAATCGTGCGTTGACCCATTCCAAAGCAAAGTGCAAGGTTAGGTTAGATCCTTTAACTTGGGTAATTTGCCAGTTTAGTTTGAAAGCGCTAACATCTGTAACTTTGAGTAGTGTTTGAAATGTTCGGTCAAGCAAGATGAAATATGGTGAATCCAGTCCGGCTCTAAAAACTCACTGGACCGGTATCGTAACGCAAAAAACAGTGCTGTGATTGGTTTTGAGAATGACGCATGTTTGCTTGTCATCATAGATGAATATGCAACACAAGATGGAAAGGAATGAAAAGAAATTAGACACGCCAGACATGGGGACAGATAGGCAAAAAGCTTTCATACAGGCACAAAAAAGAACAGATAGAAACATAATAAATTTTGGGTTGGCGTTTGTTAGACGAAAAGGTGTACGACCATTAACTCTTATCCTGTTAAATAACATGAATGACACTTTTAAGCCTGCACTGAAAAACCAGAATAATTCTATTTCAAACTAACTTTTGGAGAAAAATATCTCCTTATCGGGCAGCGTAGATCCAAGATCAGAATGGAAGTTCTGTGCAGACTGATCTTGATCTACACTGTCCGCAAAAGGTCAGTGAGTCGCGCTAAGCAGCCTAAGGGTAAATTTCAACTCATCTATTTTTTCCATTTTAGTACTTGAGAAGTTCAATCCATACTTACTTCTTTTCCTGTGTACGATTGGTGTCGCAGCCACTACAGCCATATTACCATGGATACCAGACATCACTATCATGGTCATGCTCCGTGTGGGTACCGGATTCGGTATTGGTGGTCAAGACACTGGTAAACAAACTTCATCCACTTTAAGCCTCAAACCGTTGTCCTGATTTAAACTATTTTTTCATGAAAGTGAAGTATTAATGAGATTCGGGGAAACAAATCGAAGACATCGGTGCTAGATAATTTATTTTTTCTATGGAGATTATCTTGTAAAAATGGCGTTAACTGATTTACAGTTCTAAAAATAAATCAGGCGGTAATGGGATTTTTTGGGGGGGGGGGGGTTGTTCTAGATGTGCCTCTTTAACCATTAACTATTGACATACTGTGCAATGGAATAAAATCATATACATAATACTTATTTTTGGACCTAAATGATTGAACGATAGCTGCAAGTTGTGGATGAGCGATTATAGTGACATGCATCTTCCCATCGATCAAATACTCTGTTGAAGAGAGACTCATTTGCTTTGAAAACGGGGAAGAAAAGGTTAAAATCAAGTGAGACAAAATTTGCATGCACTATCTGAACCAAAGGTATGAGCCATGCTCTGACAAAAGGGGGATTTGATACATCTACGATATGCATAATATACCGTTTAAACGCAGGAGGCAAGTCAAGGTTGTGAGTATTAATCATGGTAAGGTTCACGAGTGTAGCATTTGGAAATACCCTTTCGAAACCATGTTCATGTAATGGGCATTGATATCGGACAAAATCAAGTTCTGCATAAAAAAAAGAAAAAAAGAATTTCGAAAAAAAAAAAAAAGTAGATGACAAGAAACGAATTTCCAAATATCTTCTTTGGTCTTCGCCAGTAAGATTAGGACTTTTAGTTCAGATCAGGTTGAGGCCTTGAAGTCGTTGCGGGAAGACCATCTGCTGCTGAAGTCCGATGCCCCGTATTTTACGGTTGGCAAGCTCTGGGTTTCTACCCCGGGCTACCTGCTTGCCTGCGCAAAAGAGATTGCAAAACACCAGGGTAGATCAAGATCAGTCTGCACAGAACTTCCATTCTGATCTTGTAGCATTTGGAAATACCCTTTCGAAACCATGTTCATGTAATGGGCATTGATATCGGACAAAATCAAGTTCTGCATAAAAAAAAAGAAAAAAAGAATTTCGAAAAAAAAAAAAAAAAAAAGTAGATGACAAGAAACGAATTTCCAAATATCTTCTTTGGTCTTCGCCAGTAAGATTAGGACTTTTAGTTCAGATCAGGTTGAGGCCTTGAAGTCGTTGCGGGAAGACCATCTGCTGCTGAAGTCCGATGCCCCGTATTTTACGGTTGGCAAGCTCTGGGTTTCTACCCCGGGCTACCTGCTTGCCTGCGCAAAAGAGATTGCAAAACACCCGTGGATAGGGTTTGTGAATTGACCGTGTCAAACACCCAACACAACATGCATTCTGGAGGGATTAAAATCCGTCAGCTACCCCCGAAGACTTCTTTGAGAAAGTCGTGGGAAGTGTAGTGATGCTGAGTACCAGCATTGCCGCGAAACCGAAGTGGAGGGTAAAAGCGATTTAGGGAACCAGTATTTCTGTGGATCACTCTCCACTCTCTCACCTGACATCGCACAGTGTGGAAGTCAGAAGCTACAGACGAACTACAAGTAAAGACTTACGCAAGTATTACAGCCAAAATAAAGGAAAGTGGAAATCCATTGCAGTATTAAATGTGCATAGATTGAAACATTTCCTTATTTCAACGTTTTGATATACCACTTGTAATTCTTTCTTTTCTTTCAAGGTGTACATGCAATGTTGCTCAACATTTGGCAAAATCAAGGGGGACGATTTATACACGTGACGTATGTACTGATAGCTGTTGGCGGCATATTATCTCCCTTGATTACAGAACCATTTATTCGTAAGTAAAGAGTTGTCTTGTATACTAACATCAACGCACGATTTCGATCCAAGGACACTTTTGAAAGAATAACTGTTACGGATGTATAAAGGAAGAGGTATTTGCCTCTCAAAGCTTCAATTGCATATGAGCCATAGTCTGTGAAAAAGAAGTTTAATGCACAAGTGCAAAAAGTATCGACCCAGATCAGTTTGTTCTGGCAGGACCGAGTCCAAACCTTTAGGTTTTGGTAAATATACCGCATATCCAAGGACCATTATACCCCAAGGTACAGTCGGTCGTTAGACAAAATGGATTTTATGGATCCATGAGTATGTGATGCCTTCGGTATAACGCATCACGGAGATGCATTAAACCCCCTTTAGCCAGAACATGGCTCATACAATTTGTTTAAAACTAAAACACCGATATTGTACATGGTTTATTTTTTTCTTGTTACCGCTGCCGATCATATAGCGTGACGCAGGGACAAAGGAGTGAAAAGTCTCTACCGCGTGAACATGTTGGTGCAAAGTAAACTCAAGAGTTTAATGAAATATTGCACGAAATTTTATCCCACATCTAGGTTTAAATTAAATATTCCAGACAAAAATGTAGACTGTCGAGAGCGATTTGATAAAAGTAATTCTGTTTATACATGCATAATTTTGTTAAAGCTCTGTTTGATACACATTAAATAATTTAAATTATTTTCTTGACAGCTGATCGGCTGAAATATATCTGTAAATGCGTTCTGATTTGGTTTCTTATTCATGTCTTGTCAAGTTGAACAAAAAAAAAAAAAAAAATGATGTCACGTTGGACTAGTTTCTACAGTTTATTCTACCTTTCCTTTTTTTCCTTTCACAGTGCCAGAGCCTGTCGAAAATGTGGTAGAATACATCATTAACGAAACAGTAGCTTTTAACAACGATACTGTTGGTATAAGCAAAACAAACACCACTATAGCAACAATCAAACGAGACCCAGAGTCAACTATTCACTACGCTCTTTTAATAATTGCAATTGTCACAGCAGCAGCTGCTTTTCCGTCTTTGTACATTTACCTCGCAGACAAAATCATTATGAGGAAGCCAAAGGAGGCCGACAACGAGGAAGCATGCAAACCATTACCAACCAGTATGGAAATTACCATTATTGGTATTCTTTGTGTCAATTCTTTTCTGTCAACTGCCTGCATTGATTTGTTTCCGAACTTTTTAACTACATTTCTTATAGAGCAGCTGAGCTGGGCTCAAGGAACGGGCGCCATCCTGACATCGATTTTATGGGGTACCTATGGACTTGGTAATCTGATAGCTGCTTCTATTCACGGCTACGTGCAGACAACAACATTGATAGTTCTGTCGTATGTATTAACTATTGCAACCATGGTAACGTTACTGATAAGCGTTGTTTTCACACAGACAGTTCTTATATGGGTATCAGTATCTTTTACTGGTTTCACTTCAGCTGTTTTGTTACCAACACTTTTGACTTGGACACAAGAAAACATTACACAGGTTACTGGAAGAATAGCGTCGGCTATTCTATTTTCCGGTTCAGCCGGTGCCATAAGTAATCCACTGTTGCTAGGATATTTAATGGATAATGTCACACCAATGTGGTTTCTCTTTCTTCCTATTGGTGAAGTTCTGGTGTGTTCAGTGTTATTTGCGTTAGCCCATAGACTGTTCAGGACATATTCACGACCAGCGAAGAGTGACACTTTGAAAAATGAAACAGATACACATGTAACTGTTCATGCTAGGGATACAAGTACCTGTGGTTCTCTGCAGTCTAGACTGGACATAGTAGTACATTTATAGTTGATATAGAAATGAGCCATGCTCTGACAAAAGAATCTCCGTGACGCTTTGTACCAAGCCAGTCATCGTATAACCGTGGATCCATAAAATCCATTTTATCTAACGACTAACTGAATCATAAGGTAGACAGGTTCTTTGACATGCAAAAAATCGACTGATAGCAAAAGGTTTCGACCCCGGTCAGTCTGAGCATTAGGATGTATTGAACCGCCTTGTCACACAGAAAGGCCCAAATATATAATTGGGCCAGTATGGCTACATGTATGAATATGGAAAAACATAACACGAACGAAAAAACAGCTGAGTAAGAATGATATACTGAAATTATCTCCTTAGTCTGTATCACTTTATCACAATATCACTACCTACAGACGGTTGCTTTCGTCTTGCAAAGTAATTTCGAAAATAAGATCTGTCAGTAGTTGGCGCGTCAAGAGAATAAAAAAAAAGTTACAAAGCGAGTCTCTTGCTTTTCTAGACGAGATTGAGATGTGATTTTACCTCAAAAGCCAACGAATGTAACATCCTTATGTCATAACAGCAATTAACGATTTTTAGGTCAGAATAAAAAAAAAAAAAACCGCAAATTCACAAGAAATACTAAATGATAAAATAGTGATTACATATTTTCGTGAGTTATTACTCTATTTTTCACATGTTTGCACGTGTTTTCACACAATTAACTTTAATAAAAAATACTTGTTTTCACAAATCTTCCATTATTAACTCTTCCTCACAAAGTTTCTTTGAACAAAAATATCCAAAACATCTAAAAATTTGTTTCCAATTTTTTCATGGACCTCCTGCATCCTTGGAGGTATTAATATATATCACGGGGCCTTTTTGCTTGCAGTGTAATGATATACCCATTACAAATATTTTTATTTTACATACCTTTGAAATAAGCATTGTGTGACGTCATATGTTTATGCAATTTACCTCTTTAGAAAAGTGAAACTGGGTCCGTATTCACCAACCATTCTTAACAACGTTCTTAGACTTATTCTTCAAGATTTTCCAAGTTTGAAAGTAACACAACTTCTGATTGGCTAAACCAAATGGTTTAGCCAATCAGAAGGTGTGTTACTTTCAAATTTGGAAAATTTTGGAGAACAAGACAAAGAATATTCTTAAGAATGGTTGGTGAATACGGACCCTGGTCTAGTTCATCAAAATGACCACTTCTGTATATAGAGTTGAAAGCATATTCTGACCTACAGTTTGCGAGATATTGTTGTGTGATAAAGAGAATCCGACATTACTAGCATTTTAGAATAAGAAATTATTAATCTCGTCTACAAAAATGTGATTAAGTTTGCCAAAAAGACAAATTAGAAAAAAAGTCCAAATTGAAGCTGGAAGAATTGTTACTGGGCATACGCGATCAACCAGTTTGTACAATCTTTTTCGCGAAATAGGCTGGCTAACTTTATCAGATAGACGTAAATATCAAGCTTGGTCTCGCTTATAAAATCACACATAATATGATTCCGGAATTTTAAGCTCACTTTTTCCATAAAACGTTGGCAACCTTGTCAATTATAATTTGCGAAAACAATGGTGGTTCAATGTTACTTCCATGCTGTATTACTTTGTTCGAAAACTCGTGTCTTCCCTCTTTATCTTCCTCTGGAATCCTCCTCCTCTGAATTTGAGACATACAACTACAATTTTATCCTTTAAACGAAAAATCTCTAGCCACGTGTTTCAAACTAACATTGTTCCGTCATATTTTCCTTTGGAACACGACATCTTTCAATGATTCATGACAGAATACGAAATAATTGTAGTGACTTGAAAAGCTGCTTCTTTCTTAATCATATTTCTTATGAAAATAGTAATATCTTTTGTGCCGAATGTGAAGATGCTGAACATTATTTCTTCAAATGTTCCACATATCTACCTGAACGTCATTAGCTATTTAATATTTTAAGACATCTTTATCCCTTGAGCTGCCATCTTTTATCACATGGAAATACTGAATTACCTGTAGAAGCAAATATTCTAATTTTGACATTGTACATATGTACATAGCTGCAACAGGGCGCTTCAGTTAGTTAGTGGGCCAAGCCCCCGTAGCTCAGTCGGTAGCGTACAGGACTTGAGAACAGGAGGTCGCTGGTTCGATGCCGGGCTTGGCCAATTTCTTTTCGAGGATGGATGATAGTCATCGCGACAGGATTCATTCCTCTCTCACCGCTGACCATACTTTCGACGATGGTTATGTGGGAAAGCAGCCAGTGGCTTGGAAAGAATATTGTGCGGAGTACTGGTAAAAGAAACTCCAGGAAAGCATGGATAGCTGCACTGGTCGCCGTGATGTAACTGAAATAATGTTGGAAACGGCGTTAAACGCCATACACTCAATCAGTCAATCAGTTAGTTAGTTGACTATATACTGTCTGTTTGAGGAAAAATTCATCTGAGTTACTTGTTCTTTCTCTCTCTCTCTCTCATACACTCAGTATCTTACGCTATACGTGTAACCTTTTCTTTTCATTTTGTGTTTTCTTAGTCTTAACAAATATTTGTTTTCTTTTTTAAGATACATCCCTATATCTTTTTCTGTCATGTAGTAAAGCATGTTTGTTTTAATGACCAATGGGGAGAGCTGTAACTGAGTTTTTGAACATGTGGTTAAACCCATTTGAATCATTTCTTGCTTGTGATTTTTATCTGCATTATGGCAATAAAAATATGTTTAAACTAATTTTGTTCGCTAATCATTTCTTGCTTGTGATTTTTATCTGCATTATGGCAATAAAAATATGTTTAAACTAATTTAGTTCGCCAAAGGCTCGCTTAAGGATGTTTTCGGGATTTTTTTTGCGCGATCTAATGCGCATGCAACGACCTTTTTCGTCCCCGGGCTTGTTCGCCCGAGCCCATTCGGCCGGGCGTGTTCGTCCTTTTGAATCATCTTATTTCTTTTCAAATCAAATCTGGAGCACTAAGAAGGCATATTAGTATAAAGCACGAAATTGGACTCTTCACGCAGGAAATAGAAGTACTCGAATAGTTTCAGCTTACGGCGCTAAATCATGAACAGCGTAAACATGTTTCAATTCAAATGACATCTAAGTTAGACGGTATTTCAAGGGTTCAGTCTGCGATTCCAAGAAATGATACTACAGGAAATACCGACTGTATACCACTAGCGAGGTAGAGGAAACGCAGGTCACTGTCAGTTCCCCGCCCACTTCTTCTAATGCAAAGTGTACAGAAACATATTCTCGCGATGAGAAATCAACATCGTCGAACGAGCCGTGGAAAAGTGGTCGTCGAGTTAGTGGCCTCCGTTGAATTAGTAGCCCACAGACTTACCAAACAAGCTGTTGGTATGGATCCACATCCTGTGCAGTCTGATCTTGATCGTTGCCTTCCGCTAAAACCCCTGAATTTACTATGGCGCAGACAGGGTAAAGTTTTTTCTTGTTCCAGGATTATACTTACCTGCTGTTAAGTAATAACCATTAAAAAACAGCTAAAGGTTGCATACTTCAAACAAAATTACGAGCCCAATTTAGAATAAATTTGAAAATTTACCATATTTATCCGAACCGACATTCACTTCTGGGTGGTCTTTGATAATAGGTGATCTGACACTTAAATTTTGACATATCAAATCTTTTATTGTGTTTACTAATACATGACTATGCTTGTACGTTTTCCAAAAAAAAAAAAAAAAAAAAACTTTACATCGTCAGTTTTCAGTAAAAGTGGGAATTTTTGCATTAAAACGCTTTATGGTTGCCATGGGAACTGTAATTTTGTTAAAAAATTCGTCAACCTATACTTTTTTGTTGAATTTGAATAGCAGATACTTCAAGCATTCCTTACAGAAAAAAAATATAATCCATGGAAGGGTATTTTTGATACCTCAATTCTACTTGCAGAACTTTTAATTTTTTTGTGAATACAAAATTGCGAAGAAATGAGCCTTTTCTACAAAAAATATGAATGGAATTCAAATTTTCTGAATGTTAGATAAGGATATACAAATATTTAGTTCTAATTTTATATTGTTACCATGAAAACAGGCATTTAACAAGGAAACAAATACGTCAACATTATCATTTTCTTTTTTTTTTATTTTTGTACTCAGCATAAAAAAATAAATAATATATGTGGGAAAAAACTATGGAAGAATAAAATTCTAGAAAACGTCCTTAAAATAAGATTTTTTCTGGACCCGTTGAATAGAATATTATCTCAAATGCCAAATCATGTCAGATCCTATATAGATATATATCTCTGATAATTCACTGAAATTTCTTGTGAAGGACAACATTGGAAGATCCTTAATATTTACAAAATTTATGTATCTGTCGCATTAAAAGCCTAACTCTGGATTGCTGCAATTCGACCGAATTTCAAAATTTCGGTATTTTGATGAAACTAACGCCTTACTAAACAATTTCGTGTTTTAACGACCTTTAAGATAGATTTTGAAAGTATTATTAGAAAAGGAGAACATGCTGGTTACAAGAATTTTCTCCTTTTCCCACAATGCATTCTACCATTTCAAAAATACGAAATAGAAATCATCTCTCGAGCATGACTGAATTTGTCCTATGAAAGAATCTTTCAATTTCATTAAGTCTAAAATTTTGTGGTTTGAAAAGCGGTAACCCTGGCAAAATTTGACTAATGTAAGTGTGTAGTCTTACATATAATTATATATAGTCATGATCTGTGAAAAGGGGGCTTAATGCATCTAGAAGAAATATCGATTCATGTCAGCCTGCGCAGTCCGTGCAGGCTGACATCGGTCGGAACCTTTTGCGGTTGGCAAATTTTCTGCATGTCAAAGGACCATTCTACCTCAGGATTTCGCCGGTTGTTAGATAAAATGGATTTAATTGATCCATATTTTTTGTGATGGCTTAATTGATGTACAGAATCACGGAGATGCAATAAGCCCCATTTTCACCAAGCACGGCTCATATATTTGCGTTTTATGTATTTATTGTTGTTGATATTTGATTCGGTTGGGTTAGAAGAACACCAAAAGTCTGTTGTTAATTAGTAATGGCTATCATTGACCACCTTGTTACAACTCCCTTTGCAGCATTTCTCCTATTCTAGTGCATACCTTGAATTCGTATTCATATTTTTTTTGACGTATACAGGTAAAACGAATTCTTTAATTACGTAACACGAAACCTGTGTATTATAAAAAACTGTGGAAGCCTGCCTGAAATAATTTCACACCTGAAAGCTGCATATATAAACTTTAAAACCTCTATAATTCAGTCCTGATGAAGTAGGCTTTAGAAAATATTGTCTAAAAAGAAAACGTTGTTGGTATCCAGTATTTTTCTGCTTTTTTCAACAATGTTTTCTGCCCTTTCAAGGACAAATTCCACAATTTTTAGCCACTTTTTATAAGTCGTCTGTAGACATTTTCAATATAAACGAGTCCATTTTTTGTCGTTTGGTAAAGAATTTATGTTCGAGTAGGTGTCCCATTTTACATCCTGTAATGTATCATTTGAGCCATGCCGTGTGAAAAGGGGGCTTAAAGCATCTGCAGAGAGTTTCGAAGTCCGCGCAAGCTGACCTTGGCCGAACGTTTTATTACTGGTCAAATTTCTGCAAGTCAAAGGGCCGGTGTACCTCATGATTCATCGGTTGTTGGGAAAAAATTGATTTTATGGATCCAGGATCATGAGATGACTTGCATCATGCATCACGGAGATTCAGTAAGCCCCCTTTTGCCAGAGTATGGTTCATTTCGTTTGACTCTCTACAAAAAGACAGAAAGTAAGACTTATTTAAATTCAAAACATTCTGTTGACGACAAAGTAAAACGCGGCTAAATGGCGGGATTTGTTTATTAAAGGGCACCAAAGAATAAAAGGGAAAATGGGAAATCCTGGCAATCAACATTTCCCCCCGTTTTCCCTGTATTAAAAATGTGCGAGATCATATAATAAGAGTTTTATCCATATCTTGCAGGATGTAAATCCATAAGAATTATGCAATTTATTTTCATTCAGTGAAGATAAACAGTTATAACTAAAACCATCAATTTAGAGAAACGGGAGTATAAACTAAGATCAGACTGCACAAAATGTAAAGACTGATTTTGTTTTCCTTTCAGCTCAAGAAAGATTGCCGCCTATGGCAGGTTAAGGCCTGGCATAATCTTTAATAACGCGTGACGTCATAGTATGAACGCCGCACATTAATTCTGATAAACTCTACATAACACTTAGATTTTAAAACAGGGGGGAAATGGACTCCGATGACATTCCGGGCGATTCTGAGGGCAGCTATGATTAATCACTTTCCTGTTGCTCTTTTCCTTTCGGTTCTTACGAAGAAAATTCGGATTTACCAGAGACTAGCGAAGGAAATAAGCAAACGAATAGCCGATACCAAATCTGTTCGAACTATAAGATTTTGAGGAAGAAACCACATTTTCAGACGAATATGAATGATGGTGAAAGATACATTAGCCTACTAAATAACGACTCGCAGTTTCTTCTACTGTAAGCAGCGGGTGGGGTAAAACTCTGTGTAGGCTATGTCATACCACACATGCAAGATAACGTCTGACGTGTTACAGAGAAAGTGTACCCCAGTTTACCATAAAACAGTAAAAGAAGACGATTTTTTTATATTTGAATGTTACCCTTTTTTGAATTGTGAACATGCTGGATAGTAAAACGCAGTGGTTCAGACAGGTTGCCCGAGTGGAGTCAAAACTCCGATATCGTAAGGCCTGCATGTAGGTGGACTCTGGTTCCAGACTGAGGGTATTTTTTTAATCATCGTGAATCTTGTTTAACACATAGGGCTTACTGTTTCAACATTTTCTTGCAATTATTTTTGTAAGTCTGCTTGAGAAAATAAAGTCATATGAACCCCCGAACTTTATTCTTTCGAGGCTGGAAGTTACAACAAGTGGATATCTTTCTTTCCACACGTGTACATGTGGCCATTGCAAAGTTATACCTTCAGCAAGAGAACGTGTTTTATTTTGCTGTGAAACACAGTTGTGAAGGTCAAGGAAAGAGAGTCATTAGTTATGTGCGTCCCCCAGGACTCATCTCTGTATGTCTAGACATCTATCTTCTTGAGGTGGCCTATTTATAGTTTAGACAGCAGCATGGAGAGAGACCCAAACAACACAATGAGTACGATATTTTTAACTGATATTTACATTTTCATACTACAGATTCCAAAACAGGATATTAAAAATACTAAAACGAAATAACATTAAAGATTACTAACAAAAGAATACGCTCTGCAGGTAGCATTATCCTTTACCAAAAGATCCCATGTGAAACTCTTAACCAAACGGCTACTTTTTTGACAGGTCTAAAATTACGAAAACACTGGCAGACAACCAATTAAATTTGGTGTAAATGATGAGATGTTCGGAACGGGTGTATCGTACATTGAGGAAAAAGGAGAAAATGCATGTTACCGGCATTTTCTCCGTTCCATCCAAAGTTTAAGAAACCTTTTCCCTCTCCGCCGTTGAAACATGTAGTTGTTTGATAAAGGGTGAAACAACTCGTAAGAATATAGCTTTTGAAAACATAGTGGCAAATGGAGAAATTGCTGGTTATCAGCATTTCTCGATTTTTCTAAATGCTTCTGACCCTTTCAACTACAAATAAAATTACTACTGCCACTTCTAATTTGATTCTGAATAAGCATAATAACATGATGTCTTTTTACATTGAATCATGTGGTAAAATATGAAGTAATTAAAAGCCTTTTATTGCCAGGTACACCTTATCTTTCTTTGGCTGACAGTATAGGTGGAGATCAGATAGGACAGAAGATGCTGATTGATCCTATGTCTGCACCGCTGAATGCTTTATGACATTGTGCTGGCCTGGTCTTTAATGTCCATTTGTATATTGCTCCAAAATCATAACTACAAACTATGTTCAAAACCGGAAGTACCCTCGTTGACTGTTTATTAAACAGCAAAATTTTAGGCTGTTCCATACAAAGTGCATTTGCAGACAACGAATTCAGAGTGATATAAAAAATGGAAGTCGTTTTGTAAACAGAAGAAAACATTATGCGAAAATGTGAAAATGCTGTTTCATAGCATTTTCTCCTCTTCCCGCTATGTATTTTTCATCACCAGGGTTGTAAATAAAATGATTGTTTTGTGAAGGGTTTAGGACAGAATTTGTTGTCAACATGAGATGAAGTCTTGCACATAAAAATAATGGTAGTTTAAAAAAAAAGCCAAATAAGCAACATCTTTGTCACAGTATATTTTTTTTGCCCTAGAAACCTAAATTTTGTTTCGAAATTTTAGCTTTTTGTTGCAAGCTGTAACGATAAATAGTTTACAATAAAGGAAATAGTTAGCAATTACTGCAAAATCTTAATTCACTGCATGCTTTTATTTGCAGCCTCACTCTGTGAAATTCAGATAAACATTGATATGGCACAGAGCGGATATTTCCTGTATGTACTCTTGACTGGAGTCAATAGTAACAAGATAATGTACCTAAATGTACGTTACAAACAAACTCTCTTTTTCCCCGAGTGTTTTCACAAGTTGTGCTCCACGGTGACTTTTGCAGACGGCATAGATCAAGATCACACTGCACAGAATGTGCAGTCTGATCTTGGATCTATACTGCCTGCTTGTTCCTTTAAAGAATAACAATAAACACAATTCTTACAAGAAAAGCTGCTTTGTAGCATATTAAATGGTAAATGTGAAATAGTTTATCTCGAGAAATCATATGGCTGTCAGTTGCCAGTTTACTTTAATCTGACATTGTTTTGAGACTGGTTCAGCTAATGGATGCTCTAAGTACTGTGTTGACTTCTACTTCAAATTTCTGCTGAAAGAATAATGAAAATATTGTTTGTGGTAATAAAACCCCATACAACACAAGTTTCCGCAGCACATTATCATACACAAAATAAAGACTTGACTCTTAACCAACCACTCCTGATAAAAAAGATTTTTGAAAACTTTGTCAGAAAAAGGAAAATGCAGGTTTCCTAGAACCGACCGCACCTGAAGTTCCTACAAGATTTTCTATCCTTTCATAAAAAAAATCTCACCATTAGAGCTAGACTACATTTAAATACATGTAAATTATAAATGTTTTACAAATAGCCAGTCTAAAAATAGTGTCACCTAGTATGGTAAAGTTACTTAATCCAGACCAAAATCAAAGCACTTGCAGACGACAAAATAAACATGACTAAACAATTGAATTTTGTTTTTGAAAGGGTTCAAAACATTGTGGCTAATGGAGAAAATGCTGGCTACCATTATTTTCTCCTTTTCCCGCAATGTTCTCAAACGGCTTTTTCTTCAGGGTTGTTAAAACTTGTCATTGTGCAGTGAAGGGTTAAAAACTCCTCAGTGAAGTATTCTGTTTGTAATGTCGTTGATAATACTTGCAAACTCACCACCAGCATCATAATAGCAAGAAAAATAAAATTCTTAGTAATCTATACTTGTATTCAGGAAAACACAAAAATAATCCAAAATGCATATTTATTTACCTCAGTAGCTGCATTGCACTGGAGAGGACATCGAGCAGACCTCAACGTGTATCAAGCAGTTTGGGGACGATTTCTCCAGCATTCATTTGATCGGCATCGTCGGTCATCTCTTAGGTTTTTCACACATGTTTCATTTGAAATCTGCGAATAAACGGAATGCACACTTCAGCGAAATGGGTTTATCATAAAGCATAATAAAGCGTTTTCCCGCTCCAAACCCTTTTGACATGTACGAAATCTGTCTGTCGTTTTGTTCTCGTCGGGTCTCTCGGAAAAATAATGTAAGGAAACGCCACCTGCATCGGTATTACTAGAAATAGCGGCAACGCATCTAACATCGGTATATTTGGATGTTCCGACGCGGTTTCCTCTTGACATAATAACTAACTATAAAGTTCTATGAGCGTAGAAAACGAAGGTGTTTAGGTTAACACGATGTTTTTATGTAACCGGAAGATGTTTAGGCGTTCATACTATGACGTCACAGATTAAATTCGCTCTGTCGATTTAGAGGCTCACTAATTGGATTTTCGGTTTACACATCTGTGCTTACAAAAGCACTATAAAGATTTATATAATTTACAGATTAGGAGAAGTGTCATCAAAATATCATTATTAATAAGGCAATGAAAAGAACAAAATATCAAAATCTGGGCTGGAGGTGCACTTTAACTTTGACAAAATCAATTCGCATACATCGATGGATTCTGGTAAAAGTTTACGCCCTCTCATGTCTTTTTCAGTCTTTAACCCAGCGATTCCGTAACCTTTTTATTACAAGAAAGAAATATTTTTGGGGAAAATGTTCGGCGAGCTTAATAACAATTTTTGTGGTCTCTTGTGGACGAGTTTAATAACTTTACCTCAGAAGCCAACGAATGTCAGATTCTTTACATAACTGTATAACAAGAATTATAATCCATGAAGTGTTAAATCATAGGCGTGCATCTACAATGTGTAATTGAACATTACGAACGAAAAATTGTTGAAACTTGCAAACTAGTGATATTAACCCTTTCCCACATGACAAATTTTGGACTGGTCCAAATTGAAAGAGTTTGCAGACGACAATTTTAAATTTGATGAAAATGGCAGAAAGGTCTCAAAACAGGTAGAAAACACTGTGGGAAAAGGAGGAATTGCTCGTTACGAGCAATTTCTCCTTTTCCCACAGTGTTTTCAAAAGACTTGTACTGCAGACACGTGAAAACCAGGGCTTGTTTGGGAAAGGGTTAATTTTGTTTTGAATCTAAAAGTGATTAAATTCGCAACTTAATCATGATTACCAATTTTGACCGTTAATTTCACACAGGAATCCAGGTCAGCAATGTTTTAGAAATGATAAGTTTAATAACAGTGTTGACCAAATACGGCACTTTTTTCTTATCTTAAACGTGTGTGAGACAAGAAAATTCGCAATGGCTGTATAATATTGAAAACAAGGAGGGTCATGTGATAAAAAAAAGCTATATAGCAATCGGTTGTGCAGATTTCGACAATATTGCAGTTACATGTATATCATGGAAGACAGTCGCAAAATTTACCAAGTTTCTTTCAATGGAATATAAACCACATTCTTTCCAAGTCACTGACTGCTTTCCCACATTAAAAATCATTGTATTGTATGGTGTTTAATGTCGTTTTCAACATTATTTTAATCATATCGTGGCGGCCAGTGCACCTATCCATGCTTTCCTGGAGTTTCTTTTACCAGTACTGCGCACAACATTCTTTCCAAGCCACTGGCTGCTTTCCCACATAACCATCGTCGAAATGATGGTCAGTGGCGAGAGAGAAATGTATCCTGTCGCAATGACTATCATCAGTCCTCGGAAAGAAATTGTCCGAGCCGGGGATCGAACCAGCGACCTCCTGTTCTCAAGTCCTGTACGCTACCGACTGAGCTACGGGGGCTCGGCACATTAAAAAAGTCAGAATTGAGCTATAAATCAATATTAATACTGAAAGTTGCACATTAAAAAAGTCTACGCAATATGTATTTCCCGATATATTAGCTTCCATAAGATGTTTGGTATTTGTCCAGTGAAACCATATGAGCCATGATCTGTGAAAAGGGGGGTCAACGTATCTGCAAAAAGTATAGACCAAGGTTAGCCTGCACATAAAGCGCAGGCTGACCCGAGTCGTAACTTTTTGCTATCGTACAATTTTCTGCATGTCAAAGGACCAGTCTACCTTACAAGGCATTTGGTTGGCGGACATAATGGACTCTATGGATCCATACTTATGTGATGACCTACTTGTCATAATGTGTTACAAGAGATGCATTAAGGCCCCTGTTGCTGGGGCGAAACTCATATCAGTTAACTATGCAGAGCTATTTTAGACAACCAAAATTTAGCAAAACCCCAGGAGAATTATGCTTTAATTCTTCTCCATTCTTCTCCATTCACGTGATGGGTGAAGTTCAACCCTTTTCCGAACAATCCTGTGAAAGAATGAAAACAATGTGAGAGAGGAGAAAATGCAGGTAACCAACATATCCATATTTTACCCACAACGTTTTCTACTCTTTTGTAGTCAAAGACAGATCGATTCATTTGACAAATGCTTTGAATATGGATAAGTCTAAAATGTTTGTCATTTAATAAGAAATTAACGTTTAAGGGTTTACCAGACAACGCAAATTGAGAGTATTTCCAATTGAGGGTATTTGTAGACTTGTTAGATTTGGCCAAGATGATTTGAGCTGCCTTTGAAAGGCATGAAAACATTGTTGGAAAAACTGGTAAGTAGCATTGTTTTCAAAAGAGTCTTCTTTCTCGGTGTCGTTAAAACACAGGATTGCGTGGTAAGGATTATTGTTTTAAATCTGGATATGGTCAAAATGACACAAATAAATATTATTTCACGGGAGGGAAAGTGATGATCATTTTCTTGTCCGGTGTGAAAAACATCATTTAAAAAAGGGTTTATAGGCTGAAAAAAAGCAGAGACCCACTAAAGAAAAGATTCATGTAAAAAGCATCAACTGTGAAATTTTAAATAACTGTGCAACGGGTTTAAAAAGGGAAAACAAAGGGTAGATATCATGTCTCAAGTGAAGAATAAACTTGCAATAAGCAATTAGACTGCTACATAAGTGAAATGAAACTTCCAAGCCGAGTAAAAATCAAAATTTTGCGATTTTTAAAGTAAAAGATATCTCTTCCTCGGACAGTGTAGATCCACGTTCTGTGCAATCTGAAATTGACCTACAATGTCCACAAATGATGAGTGAGTCGCGCTTAGCAGCTCATGGATTAAAATAGAAAGCAGCATTGAAAAGGACAGGAAACCCTCAAAATTTTTTGACAGAATTGTTATTTCTTTGAACTTTTAGTGACCACGAAATTTGAGCCGAGCGTCGACACAGCAAACAGTTGCAGCCGAGCGTGTTACAACAAGCAAATGCAGCCGAGGGTCAGCACAGTTGCAGTCGAGCGTGGCGCAGCAAGCAATTTCTGCCCAGCGTTGGCACAACAAGCAACCGCAGCCCAGCGAGGTACAAAGAGCAGTTACAGCAAAGTATTGGTACATCAGGCAACCTCAGCTGAGCGAGACATAACAAGAAAATGCAGCCGAGTTTTGGTACAACAAGCAATTGAAGCTGGGTATGGCACAACAAGCAACTGCAGATGAGCTTTGGCACAAAAAGCGATTGCAGCAAATCATTTGTACAAAAAGCAAATGCAGCCATGCCCTGGCATGACAGGCATTTGTAGCCGAACGTTGGCACAACAAGATATTGTTGCTCAGCGTTGGCACAACGAACAATTGCAGCTTAGCGATGGTACAACAAGCAATTTTAGCAAAGCGTTGGCTAACAGTAAACTGCAGCCGAGCAATGGCACAAAAAGTAATTGCATCCAAAGGTTGGCACATCAAGAAAAGTACATCCGAGACTGGGAACAACAAATAATTACAGCCGAGCACTGGCACAATGAGCAATTACAGCCGTGCATTGGCAAAACACTTAACTGAAACCAAGCAATCGAATCCGAGCGTTGGCACAACATACAAGTATAGCCGAGTGTTGGCACAAAAAAAAAAAAAAAAAAAAAAATTACAGCCAAGCGTTGCCACAACAAGCAATTACAGCCGAGCGTTGGCACAACAAAACACTGCAGCAGACCGTATGCACGATCAAATGTTGCAGCCGAGCGTTTGCAAAACAAGCAAGTACAGCCAAGCGTGGATACAACAAAACAATTGCGGCCGAGAGTTGGCACAAAGAGCTATTGCCGCCAAACGTTGGCACAACAAGCAATTGTAGTCGAGCCCTTGCACAACAAGTAATTGTAGTCGAGCGCGGTATAAACAGCAATTAAAGTAGCGATCCTAATTACAAAAGATATAGACATTAAAATTACTACTTACAGGAAAGATACAAATGGGCAATTTATTACTATTAAAATTCATACAGTGACACATCGTTCATCCTTGTAAACTTATACGTTGCAAATGTAGATGATCCTTCCTTTTTTGAAAATGTTTTTGAACAAATAGACTCTTTTGGCATGAATGAACATTACGTTATGTGCGGTGACTTTAACCTGGTCCTTAATCCCATACTTGATTATGATAATTATTAATCCTATAACCACAATGTTAATTCAAGAATTTTTTTAATATAGAAAATGAACGAAAGAGACCTCATTGACCCATTTAGAGGGTCAGATAGGAAGTATAGTTGGAAACGCTTTACACCTCTACAGAAAGGAAAGTTAGATTTCGTTTTAATGACTCGTGGATTAATCCTTTTTCTCAAATATTGTGATGTGGATTTTAGCGACAAATTGGACCACTCAACCATTCTACTAGAAATTAAATTTTCTACACATAAGTACGGAAAGGGCCTTTGCAAATTCAGTAATTCGCTGCTGAAATAGAATTTGTCCTTCTACAATATTGTTTACCTGATCGCGAAAATGTACTTTATATTGACCGCTCATAAGTACAATTCACAATAAATGACCAACGTTTTTTGGAAACATTGTTAATGGCAATACGTGGAGAAACAATTTCTTTTTCAAGCCGTAAGGATAAAACAACATGTTTGCATGAAAAAAAAAAAAAAAAAAAAAAAAACTCGGGCTTAAAATCAAAGGGCTAGGTTCACAAAGAGACATATTTGGCCCTATGAAGAATTATGGGAAAATGTGTTTCAAGTGAAAGTACAATGTCTACATGTTATAAAACAAAAGTCAAAACTCACATGTTTTTGTCTTTTGTTACCATGGCAACCACAGAACCATAATCATATAAAGTAACTCGTTTTCAGCTTTATTCTATATATTTTTTTTCCTATTTCTATCACGTTTATCAAAAACTATTTTCTATCACTACAAAATATACATGTATAACAAATATTTGCTATGAAAGATTTATGTTGTCATGGTAACTACATTTATTGCAACGAGACAATGAATATTCAATATGATTTTGTGTATAACATAAACATGTATTATGTAGTACAATCATAATTAAGAATTGATATGAATACAACTAGATGATAATTTTGAGCATTCAGTGAAAAACAAAAATGTATACATGTTTTTATTCCGATGACCTCTTATTTGTTACCATGGGAACCACAAAATCAAAGTTATGAAAACAACCAATTTTCAGCATTATTCCATTTTAAAAAAATCTTGTTCGTTATGGCACAGTTTTCAAAGGATCACTTTTTGCATTACAGAAAGACATGACAGATAACTAGCATGCAGGATTTATGTTGCCATGGTAACAAAATTTAATTCCAAGTGTAAACTAAGAGTACAATGTATATTGAGCAAAACAACTACCCGAACACTTTTTAAGCTAAGATATTAAGTACAAAACAGACATATATGTATCTTTTGTTTTGTATGCCACAATCTTGCGGCGAGTTCCTGTGCAGTGCACAAAGTCTCCAGCATAATCCACTAGTAACCATTCATGGGGTTGGAGGTTCAATTCACAAAAACTCCAGCATAATCCACTTGTAATCATTCAGGGGGTTGGAGGTTCATTTCAAAGATTTGTTTCACATTTACGATGACGAGTTACATGTGCAATATTTTTTTTAATTATTTCTGGTAGCAAGTCGATTGAAATACCAGAAAAACAATTAAAACGCTGTAAACATGCCGTGTATGACTCCTGTAGACCACATACGAGAGGTCGGTCTCAGATTTTTTTCAGATTTAAGATGAGTAGTTACATATGCAATATTTTTAATTATTTCTGGTAGTGAGTCTATTGAAATACCAGAAAAACAACCAAAACGCTGTAAACATGCCGTGTATGACTCCTGTAGACCGCATACGAGAGGTCAGTTTGCTGATTGACAAGCTTTCAAAAGACATTTTGGTTTTATTTTGTTAAAACTATTTTGTTCCTCAACTAACCTTTGTTTTTACATGTCTGCTAATAAGAACACTTATTATTCTGAAAAAATGAATACGTTCAGTGGCTTAGATTCGCAAAAAGAACCGGATTCAGGTCCTGTAACCCTAATTAACTCCCTTTTATGAAATGAATAACATATTTTTCCTCACTGAAAGAAACAAGACTAATAAGCTATCTTGGCGTCGTATTATTACCATTCTTCTCGGGTGCCATGGTACAGTGACTGAGCCCCTGGTGTTTCAAACCCAAAAACGTATGAAGTCGATCAAATTGGCTAACGTCAGAAAAAAAGGGAATAACAATTTAAGTGATTAAAGACGAAAACGTGGGACACGCACATGTCACTTTATACGCAGAGGACAGAATATCTATTTTCAAAAATGCCAGTCAATGTTTGAAAGATGTTGAACGATGCTGATTTCGCAGGAGTATACTGAAATATGTATCGAATAGCAGTTACATGCTGGGTTCAATGTATCACATGTCACGTGACTCTAAAATCAAGGGTCACTGAAACTTTATTAATTAAACATGCCAATATGCTGTTGTTACCTTCAGAGATAACAAATAGTGAGGAAAATGTTATTTAGGTGCATTTGGACGCATTGAGGCTTTTGAAAACATTGTGGAAAAAGGACACATTGCTCAGAACAATGCTTTGTATTTTGTCAGAAAATTCTACTCAGATCTATCCCAACTTTGATGGTTTTTTCCCTCCAATTTTCATTCTAATTGGGCGATGACAAAATAATTTATGACGGAAAGGGTTAAAATAATAATTACAATTAAAAATAAGAATCTATGTAAATGTGAAATTTGTGCTTTTGGGTGACGGCAAAGCTTTTAGTAACGACGTAATATTGCATGTAAAAAGGAATGCAAAAATGATTTAAAAAAAAAATGAAAAAAATCAAGATGGATTCGATCTCTATACTCCTGCGCAATAACCTGTGTAGCTTACCAACACTGCATTCCGACATACACATTATCAGTGTTACAATAATCAATATAATCATTAAGACAATAACATTAATGGGTACAGACATAGATGAACACGCATTTCCCGTATATACACGATAGACTTACTAAATTTCAATTATAAAGTTAATTCATAACGCGTATCTACAATATAAAAGTACTTTCACGCACTTCACATTTTGAATCTAGATCGGTTCGTCTGCACTTAGAACTGCCTTCGTCATGAACCCCGAGATTTTTCGCAAAATCGCTGTTTCACTTAATCAATAAAAATATTATTTATGTCTACGATTTTTGTAAGCTACAGTTGTGTTCGTTTACTTACCTTAGGTCCTTATATGCCTAGCATTTCTTTAAAAATCGTCCGTTGTCAACGACCGCTGTCACCGGAAAAACAGTTGCGTCCATCACTTGATAAGGTTTCGGATAGCACAGTAATCGGATAAATGATAATAAATGCAACGAAAGTTTAGAAGCTTATATATTGCTTGACGTTTGAAAAAGAAAAAAATGCTGACTTTTCAGATTACCATGTAACTACTGCCAAGTAGTAGTTTCTTTTCAAAATGGAACCGACAAAACACTACTGTGTGGATTTGAGTTGTCCTCTTTGCTTAGAAAGACGGCAAGGTGATTTTTTTTTTTTTTCATGAAGCCACGCTGCCGACGACACGAAATTTTCAGAAAATACCGATGAAGTCTTTATTAAAATCGTCTGTAAATTTCATGGATGCGGCAGCGTGGCTTCATGTTTATTTTTTGCTAAAATGGGGTCGAAATCGGCAAAAACCGCTGATTTGGTCCGAATCGTGTACTTTTTCTGGGGTGATTGTCGTGGTAAGGATGAAGTTTTGAGCCGGGATTTTATGTAATTATAAACATAGAAAGTTATTCCAGGTATATGACTTTTAGATAGAAATTATCAAACTGATTTCAGAGTTTACAGGGCCATTTTAGTCCATTCGTGAACCTAGCCCTTTGAATGAAAACAATAAAAAGGGTATTTCTACTGCAATCTGAATTAGAAAATTTACGAAAAGAAAAAATATTGAAGGATGAATTTCTAGATGAAGCCAAAAGATATTACAAAAATTTAAACACGGAGCAAAATATTGAAAACAATTTTGATCTAAGAGAAGACTTGATAAATTGCAATGTGAACAAGCTAAATGATTACCAAAAGAATATACTGGAAGGGTTATTAGATGAAAGCGAAGTAGCAGAAACCTTAAATAAATATGAAAAATGATGGAAGCACAGGAAGTGATGGGTTAACTTCAAATTTCTAAAAAATGTTTTTGAGTAAAATAGGTCATTTCATATTAAAGGCTTTAAATTACGCCTTCATTTATACTTCTTTCTCACAATATCAAAACAGGAACTTGTACTTGTACTTAAACAGTTTTTTGAAAAATTAGAGACCCATTACACTTTCAAATGTATTGTATAAACTTAAGTTTGGCAGAATAGCCAATAGAATAAAAACGATTTTGAATTACATTATACCAACGTTTTTAAAAGATCGAATTATTTGTAAAAATACACGTTTAGTTAACGATATTATGCAATAATTTGAAGAGAACCATATTGCAGGACTCTTAATGCTGATGTATTTTGAAAAGGCATTTGATCCGATTTCATTCAATTTTATTGAAAAGACGTCGGCCTTCTTTAACTTCGGAGAAATGTTAATACAATGGACTAAACAATTTCTGTACACTTCTGAAGTTTGCGTGCACCTAAATCGCTTTTTATCGGACTATTTTAGAGTACTCAGAGATGTCGTCAAGGAGACCCTCTCTCACCACATTTTTATTCTCTGTGCAGAAATACTAAATATCAAAATAACAAATAATGAAAAGATAGTTGGACCAAAAATAGGCGGCAAAGAATACACAATATCCCGATTTACAGATGACACTACTCTACTTTTAGACGGGTCCGAAAAATCGATAGGAAATACTATTCAATCACTTAATAATTGTTCTCGTATATCAGACCTACATATTAGTTATGATAAAACAAAATTAATCTGGATTGGATTGGTACAGTACACGTTCTATTAAAACGAAATGGAAACTTTCATGGGGAAAGACTCAATTCAAATTATTAGGAATCCATTTTCATGTTGATTTAAACAAAATGACGAAAGCGAATTTTGATCCAAAGCTAAACAGTATAAAAATAGTATCTATTGGAAACGACGAAAATTAACTCGTATTGGAAAAATTGTAGCAATTAAAAGTATTCTAATACCTATTCTCACACATTTGTTGCTTGCCTGCTGTCACCTACAAAGAACTACATGAAATGATTAACGATATTCTACATGATTTGTTTGGGATAGTTACGCAAGAATTGGACAAGCATTTTTAAAAAGAGTATAAAGAAGGGGGCTTAAAAATGATAGACATTAATAGATATAAGTTAAGCACGAAAATTAAATGGTTAAAGAAACTTGTATTGAATGTTACATCCCATTGTTACCAAATTAATGAAGAATCTAATTGATATGGAAAAGATGCTAAATTCTGGGGAAAAATATACTGTGAAAAGATAATTAAAACAATGAAAATTGAATTTTGGATTGATATCTTAAAAATATTTTATCATTTTCATTTAGTTGAAGGGGATATATAAAAACTGGAATAATGTGGTTAACACGCCTTTGTTTTACAATGAAACTGTTCAAATCGGATCAAAGTATTTTTTTCACTCCATAGTAATATCGATTTGGATTACGATATCTTAAAGACATGTTAAATAAAAACAGAGGTTTTAAAAATTGAGAAGACATTAAAAACCACAGCAGCTATTTTTTTATGGTACAGCGTAATAAACTCAATCAAAGCATTCATTTAAAAATATAATATTGTTGTTGTTAATAAAGAGTACCTAAGTGTATATGATAACCTTTCCATTAACTGTTATTTCTTTGATATTTTGACAACAAAAGATATCAATACATATATTATAACACTCTTGTACAAAATAATGAAACACAAGCATGCAGACATAAATGGAATACATTAAACCCAAATGTAGATATTGACTGGAAAATAGTACAAGGCAGTGTTTTCAAATGCACAAAACGTACAGTACTTACTCACAACGGCTTCAAACGAGACTCATTCACAGAATTTTACCCACAAACTGTATACTCTTTGAAATGAGTATAACGGATTCAAACTTATGTACATTCTGTGACACAAATGAAGAAACCATCGACCAATTATTTTATGGTTGCGAATACCTTAAGCCTCTGATACAAAACATTACCACAATTGTGAGAAATTTTTACTGAACTTTATAGATTCATCATCGAACCATGCTTTTTCTGTCATGTTGCCTGTTCTTGAGTTCCTATCACCTGCTATCATTACGAATTTGTTATCGCTGCAAAAATGGTTAATTTCGTATTTTGATTCGTTTAAATCGTCGTTATTGAAAAATCTGGAATTTTAAGGTGGAATATATACAGATTCGAATAAGATCTCCAGACAGATTAAATAATTGTTTGTCGAATTTTAACCAAAGAATATATTCTGACTTATTTTTTGGACGACAATATAAGGAGAAATTTTATCGCGAACATAATATACTCCGATGTTACCTGATTTCCTCTTGTATGTTTAACTTTTTTTCTATTGGCAAAAGTTTGTAAAATCAACCGTCTGTAGAACTGATAGGAGTTTCAAGAGCGCAAAATACATCGAAGCGTTTAATGAATTCAGTAAATTCAGGATAATTTAGTCTTTTATTTATTTATGTTTTGAGACCATTTACATTAAAGCATCCGTAATTGGTGCTGAACAAATTGTGTGCGTAGTAAGTCTCTGAACCCCATCTGTCCTATGTATGGATGAGGGTATGTCCCTTTGCGACGGTTCTTCTCCATCCCAGGGTCAGTTGAACGCGGGCGTCTGAGATGCTATTTTCGGCTGATCTGTTTGATCTTTCGTGGAAGGAGCGTGGGACCGAGAAGGATGTTGGACAGGAAATGTTGATTCTTGACGAAGTGGTCTGTAAGATCTAACTAAGGCCCTCGAAAAACTACGCCCCTGTGTAGTTGTATTTGTGTCATCATGTGTCTGTGGTTTGTCTACCTGTATTGGCACGTGCGCACGTGGATCACGCGACTGTAAACATGGTTTACTATAACTATCAATGGGGACTCTACTACGATTTATGACGAGGTTCCAGTCGGTGAACATTTCAGTCACAACTTTGCCACCCTGAAAAATTTTAGCTGGGTACACTAAATGCACGTCTCGCGGATTGAATTTCAGGTGGAAAATCACGGTATATGGGGCAGGATGTATTTTATTTCAGTTTGTAGGCACGTGAAATACGAGGGCCATTTGAAAAGTTCTGATAACGCGTGTGTACTTCTAATATAGCTTTTACCTGATGGAAATTGTCTACTGCAGTCCCTCGAAGTATTCCCCGTGGACTTGTACACACTTTTTCAGGTGTCTGATTCAGTCAGAAAATGCTTTTTTATTGTCAGATTTAGGGATAGTGTTAGTGCATTGATATAAGGTACGCCCAACAGCCGTGCGGGTCTCAAACTTGCGACCTCTGAGGCACTGTTTGATATGGGGATTCAACCAGAAATCACAGGGAGCTAGGTCTGGATTGTAAGGTGGGTGTGGCAAAGCATGGAGTCCACATGTCTGTAAGTAGTCCGTAACGACGGCTGACTTGGTGGGCAGGGGCGTTGTCATGGAGAAGTTTAAGTCCTCGCACTCCGGTTCGCGGGTGGACTGCCAAATAGTGGTTAACAACGGCAGGCAAAATACTTTCAGCGTACATCTTTCCTGTAACCGTGGTGTGTTCTGGGACAGGGAACTGAAGCACCATTCCACGCGCATCAAAAAATAGTGCATACAAAACGCGCCTGACACACGGAGAACGTCTAGCATTCTGGGGCCTTTCTTCATTTTTTCCTACCCAAACTTTGTTATTTTCTTTTCCATCAGGCTCAAAGAACGATACCCAAGTTTCATCACCAGCAATGATGTCAGACAGTCGCCTATCGTCACAGTTCTCATACACAGCAAGTAGTTCCGTGGCTGTTCTTACGCGCTCCTGCTTCTAGTGGTCCGTCAATAAATGGGGGATCCATCTGGCGCATATTTTCCGGAGTTTCAGCTTTTCCTTCAAAATTGTAAAACCTGTCCCCGAACTAAGGCCACATATGTCGGCTAACTCTTCAACAGTATAACGTGCATCCTCTTCAACTGCACTCCTAACGGCAGTGATGTCATTTTCACAAAATGCCGTCAGTGGACGTCCCGACCGAGGGCCATCTTCAACAGATTGTCTACCATCTTTAGAATGAGCTGACTATCTGTCAACCGTAGTTTAGGAAAGAGCATCATTTCCCTAAACTTTATCTAAATCTGCTTTGATATCTTGTGCCGAACAGTTAAGCAGAGACTGTATTTTCACATAGACCCTTTGCTCCTCTTTAACCATCTTTGCACTGACGTCTGCTTTATGCGCCAATGCGTAAAACCCTGTCTAATTCAAAGCGCTGAATTACAATAGCGTCTCGCGTAGCACGTGCAAATTTAGCACATTCGTGTGCGGCAAAAACTGAGCTTTCAGTACATGTATAGTTCATAAAGATAGATAAATTCTACCTAGAGTTATGTGCCCATTATCAGAACTTTTCAAATGGCCCTCGTACATGTAACCAGTTCTGTGTCTCTTGAATCAAGAAAGTAGGCTATGATGGGCGTGTGGGATTCCCTCTTATAAGACTTAAACTTTCCTAATCTCTTTACTCTGGGTATGAAAGGGTACGGTGTAATATCAAGATGGTCACTCAAGAAACTCTCTATAATTTCCAAACAACCGATTGAATCATGAGGTAGACTGGTCCTTGACATACAGAAAACTGACCAATAGCGAAAGGTTTCAACCTACACGTAGGTCAACCTGCTCGGCTGCGCAGGCTGACCTAGTTGATAGTTTTTGGTAGATGCATTAAGGCCCCTTTTCACAGAGCTCACTTATTTGTTTCATTCGAACTATATGAACTGACCCAGATGTAAAACAACCGTCACCACACAACCCTGTGTTTTTAACGAGCCCGAGAGAGATGGTATTTCTTAAACATTGTGGAAAAGGAAGGAGAAAATGTTGGTAACCAGCTTTTTCTCATTTTCCCACAATTTTTTTCTTGCCTTTCAAATACAGCTCACGTTATTTTGGCCAAATTTAATACAGAGTTAGCAAATACTCTCAATTCGGACAGGTGTAAAATTTGTGGTGTCTGGTAAAGCTTTTACTCTTGTCTGTATTTAAAGCATTGGTCGCAGTACTCGAATGGAGCCCGACCAGGTAGCTCAGTGGTAAGCGTATCTGACACGTGACCTGCAGGTGGTTGCAGGTTCTATACCCGGTTGCTACAAACTTTCTTTCCAGCGGTTTTTCGTCTGTCACCTCTGATGCACGTGAGAAAGTAGTCAGTTTAGAAAGCTGTGTCAGTACAGGTGTGAGAAAACCAAGAAACACATACGTCGGTAAACTTGCCGCCGTGATATGACCTAAACTGTTAAAACGGCGTGAAATTCCAATAAAAACAAAGTACTCAAATTAATCAATCTGTCTTTGACTGCAACAGAGCAGAAGACAATGTAGGTAAAAGCTGAATTGCTGGTTACCTGCATTTTCTCTTCTCTCACATTGTTTTCAAAGGTATTCTTTCTCAGGTTTGTTTAACACGGGATTGTTTGGAAGAGGTTTAACTTCATTCATCACGTGAACGAAAAAGAATAAAAAAAAAAAAAAGAATTCCCCGGGTTTGTTCTAGATTTTGGATGTCTAAATATAGCCCCCATAGTAAACTGATATGTGGGGCGTTCTGGCAAAATAGGGTTTAATACGTTTCTGAAATACATTATAACAAGCAAGTCCTCACATAAATATGGATCCATATGGACCAAATCTATTTGGTCTAACAACCGATTGAATCATGAGGTAGAATGGTCGTTTGACAGACATAAAATTGACCGATAACAAAAAGCTTCGACACAGGTCAGCCTGCGCGGATTGCGCAGGCAGTTTTGGATGGATATTTTTCCCCCCAGATGCATGAAACCCCCTTTACACAGAGTATAGCCCGCATCATTACGTAGCTCGTGGGCAAAATACGTCTCACTTCTTGAAATTATTACAGATCTTTATCTATTACGAGGGTAGTCCGTATTTTTCTTCTTAACTCTTTCCCAAACAAGTCCTGGTTTTCACGTGTCTGCTGGACAAGTCTTTTGAAAACACTGTGGGAAAAGGAGAAATTGCTCGTAACGAGCAATTTCTCCTTTTCCCACAGTGTTTTCTACCCTTTTTGAGAACTTTCTGCCATTTTCATCAAATTTGAAATTGTCGTCTGCAAACTCTTTCAATTTGGACCAGTCCAAAATTTGTCGTATGGGAAAGGGTTAATAAACATTTTAATACAGAAAATAACAACATTGTGTCTTGCTTACAACTATTTACCTACGTGTCGGTTTCCCCAATTCTCTATGCTCCATGAAACGGGATTGGCACTTATAACACAAAAGAGTGGAATCCGTATCACAGTTCACTGCTACTTCGAGTTTGCACATACCTGTAAGTTTCGAGTTCTACCTTTCAATACAAGCCCTGTAATTAACCCTTATCCTGCTAAATAAAAGAAATGAAACTTTCAAGCCGATAGTAAAACCCCAAACTTTCTTATTTCAAAGACAATTTTGAGAAAAGATATCTTCTTATTAGACAGTGTAGATCTTAGATCAGACTGCACGTTTTGTGCAGTCTGATCTTGATCTACACTGTCCGCAAAAGGTCAGTGAGTAAGTCGCGCTTAGCAGCCTATGGGTTAAGCAATGACGGAGTACGATAGCTCAGAAAACTACGCCTAGAAATATGGAACATTACAACAGTCTGCATTTCTGCGTGGTCGGATCATGTCGAGGTGCGCGCGTAAAGAGGTGCGTATCGGATGAGACCGAAGGTCGCATCCGATACAGCCCTCTTTACACTCGCAACGATACATGTTCCGACCACGCAGTTCGGTCTCATCTGATGTGCACATCTTTAAATGCGAAACTCGACATGACCCGACCAAGCAGAAATGCAGACTGGTAATGTTCCTTTTATTATATACTTTATTTTATAACTGTAAAGAAATAGCACAAAATCAATTATAAACAACCAAACAATCAGAAAACTACATTTAATTGTACATATATGTACAATATCAATGAATGGAGGAGGAATATATAAATATCTAAAAACTGATTCGGAGATACCTATTCTGATGGAAATCCTGTGCAGTATTAAATGCGTAGTTGTAAACATTTTCTTACTTCAAACGTTTCGATATGTCATTTGTATTTCTTTCTTTTTTTTCAAGGGGTTAATGCAATGTTGCCCAACATTTGGCAAAATCAAGGGGGACGATTTATACATGTGATGCACCTACTTGTAGCTTTTACCTCCCTTGATTACAGAACCATTTCTCTGTAAGTAAGTAGTTGTCTTGTATACTTATATCCACGTATAGCCCATTCCATTTAACCTGACCCAGGTCAACATCATTTACATAGATTAAAATTCTATTTTTTACCATGGTCTTCGCTTGGGGCTGCCTTCGGTATATGTTCTGTGTGGTCACGGAAATATTTTGTACGATATATAATTGCTTACCTGTATATACCAGAGAACTAGCTTAAGTCTTCCTTAACTTCAGGGAATGCGAACTAAACTTCCTGAATAATGGTCGGAGTTCTATTTACATGCGTACTTATATAGTCAGCATAAAGGTCAGGATCAGGTTAAATGAAGTAAGCTATACGATTTCGATACAAAGACGTTTTTGAAAGAAAAATGTTTATGGAAGTACATAGAAAGAGATATTCGTCTCTCAAAACTTCAATTGCATATGTGCCTTGCACTGTGAAAAGGGGGTTTAATGTATCTGCAAAAGGTATTGATCCAGGTCAGCCTGCGCAGTCTGAGCAGGGTGACCCGAATCAAAACCTTAGCTTTTACAACCGACTGAATCATGAGGTAGAATAGTCCAAGGACTATTCTACCTCATGATTCAGTCGGTTGTAAGACAAAATGGGTGTTAGGAATCTATGATTATGTAATGACTTGCTTGGTATAATGCATCACGGAGATGCATGAAATCCCCTTTAGCCACGGCACGGCTCATATAATTTAGTTTAAAACTAAAACACTAATATTGTACATGATTTTTTTAAACTCCTGCCGATCTTAAAGCGTGTCGCAGGCGTAAAGGGTTGAAAGAGCGCTACTGTGTGAACATGTCGGCGCAAAGTAAATTCAAGAGGCAAATGAAATATTGCACAAAATTTTATTAACATATCGGTTTTCATTAAATATTTCAGATAAAAGTGTAGACTGTTGAGATCGAGTTGAATGAAAGTTATTCTGTTTATTCATGCATGACTTTATTAAAGCTATGTTTGATACACATTAAATGTGGTAAATATTATCTTGACAGCTGCTCGGCTTAAACATATCTGTAAATGCGTTCTGATTCGGTTTCTTATTCATGTCTTGTCGAGTTGAATGAAAAATTGATGCCACGTTGAACTAATTTCCTTAGCTTATTCTACCTTTCAATTCCTTCACAGTGCCAGAGCCTGCCGAAAATATTGTATTGTACCTTTTCAACACTTCGTGTTAACAACGATACTGTTAGTATAAACAAAACGAACACCACTATAGGAACCATCAGCTCTTTACAAGACCCAGAATCAACCATTCACTACGCCCTTTTAATAACCGGAATTGTCACAGCGGTAGCTGCTTTTCAGTCTTTATACATCTACTTCGCCGACAAAATCATTGTGGGGAAGGCAGAGGAGGCCCACGCTGAAGAAACACGCAAAACATTACCAATAATGACGCAAATAGCTATCATTGGTATCCTTTGTGTCAATTTTTTTTCAGCGGCCTGGATTTGTTTGTTTCCTAACTTTTTGACAACATTTCTTATAGAGCAGTTGAACTGGGCCCAAAGGACGGGCGCCATCCTGACATCGATTTGTTTTGGTACCTATGGACTTGGTAACCTGATAGCTGCTTCTATTCACGGCCACGTGCAGACAACAACAATGATAGTTCTTTTATTTGTGATAACTTTTGCAACTCTTGTAACGTTACTGCTAAGTGTTATTTTCACACAGACAATTCTTATATGGGTATCGTCATCCTTTATTGGTTTTACTTCAGCTGTTTTGTTACCAAAACTTTTGATCTGGACACAAGAAAACATTACATCGGTTACCGGAAGAATAGCGTCGACTATTCTTTTCGCCGGTTCAGCCGGTATCATAGCTAATCTGCAGTTGCTGGGATATTTAATGGATAATGTCACACCAATGTGGTTTCTCTTTCTTCCTATTGGTGAAGTTTTGGTGTGTTCAGTGTTATTTGCTTTAGCCCATAGCCTGTGCAAGACATATTCACGACAAACGAAAAGTGACACTTTGAATAATAAAACAGATACAAATATAATTGTTAATACTATGAATACAGGTAACTGCGGTTCTCTGCAGTCTAGTCTGGACGCAGTAGCACATTTATAGTTGATATAGAAATGAGCCATGCTCTGACAAAAGCATGTTTAATTCATGTCCGTGCATTGTACCAAGCCAGTCATCGTATAATCGTGGATCCATAAAATCCATTTTATCTAATGACTGACTGAATAATAAGGTAGACTGATAGCAAAAGGTTTCGATCCATGTCAGCCTGCGCATTAAGATGCATTGGACCGCCTTGTCACAGAGAATGGCCGAAATATATATTTTGGCCAGTATGACTTCATTTATGAAAGCGGAAACACATAACATGAACGAAAAACAGCGTAGTCAGAATGATATACTGAAATTATCTCCGTAGATTGTATGAGTTTATTGCAATATTACCACGGACAGACGGTTGCTTTCGTCTTGCAAAGTACTTTCGAAAATACTATTTCAGATGTATAGGATCTGTCATAAGATGGCCAGTCGAGGGGGAAAATGCTACAAAGCGAGCCTCTGTTTTTTTCTAGACGAGTGTAATGTGATTTTACCTCAAAAGCCAACGAATGTCAAAGTCTTACGTCATAACGATTTTTAAGTCAGAATAAGAAAATACACAAATTCACAAGAAATTTTTTAAATGATGAAATAGTGATATCATATTTTCGTGAGTGATTACTCTATTTTTCACATGTTTGCACGTGTTTTCACACATTTAACTCAATAAAGAATACTTATTTTCACAAATCTCCGATTATGAACCCCCCCCCCCCGACAAATTTTGTTACAAAAAAAAATCTAAAATATCTAAAAATGTGTTTCCAATTTTCATGGACCTTTTGCGTCTTTGGGGGTATTAATATTTATCACGTGGCCTCTTTTTTTGCGTTGTAACATACCCATTACAAATTTTCTTATTTTACACACCTTTGAGAAGAAGCATTAAGTGACGTCATATTTTCATGCCATTGTATACCTCGTTCAGAAAAGTGAAACAGGTTTTTTTCATCGAAATTACCACTTCTGTATAATTATCGATATAGAAACCTATTCTGACCTATAGTTTACGAGATATTGTTGTGTGATAAAGAGAATCTGACATTGGTAGGCTTTTGAAATAAGAAATTGTTAATCTCGTCTACAAAAGTGTCATTAAGTTTGCCAAAGGCTCGCCTAAAATAACATTTTTTCTGGACTCGTTAATGTTAATTTTATCTCAAATGCCAAGTCGTGTCAAATCCTGTATAGATATATACATCTGATAATTCACTCAAATTTCTTGTGAAGAATACATTTCGAAGATCCTTAATATCGACAAAATTTATGTATATGTCGCTTTAAAAGCCTCTCTCGATTGCTGCAACTGGATCGCATTTCAAAATTTCGATAACTTGATGTAATTAACCCTTTACTAAATAGTCTCGTGTTTTAACTACCTTTAAGAGAGCTTTTGAAAGCATTGTTAGAAAAGGAGAAAATGCTGAAAAACAGCATTCCCACGATGCATTCTACCATTTCAAATACAGAAATCATCTCATGAGCATGACTGAATTTGTCCTATAGAAGACCTTTCCAATTTGATTAAATCTAAAATTCTGTCGTTTTATAAAGCGGTAAACCTGACTAATTTGACTAGTGCAAGTGTGTGTTCTTATATGGATAAAAAGGTACTTTTTAGTTTTATGTATTTATTGTTGCTGATGTTTAGTTAGGTTGGTTTAGAAGAACACCAATAGTGTGTTGCTAGTTAGTAATGACCACCTTGGTGTTGTAACTCCCTTTGTAGCATTTCTCCTATTCTTCTGCATACTTGAATTTTTATTCATATCCTTTTTTTGTCGGAAATAGTTCTATCAAATGAGGGACGTGATTTAAAATGACATCGAAAGAGTACATTTTATGTGCAAACAGGTAAATCTTTGATTTCGAAGGCACAGTAGCGGTCAAAAGTAAACAATGCGAATGCTAAAATGCATTCTAATTAAAATCATAACATTTTAAGGTATGTAAATTACTGTGAAGATGACAGTATTGTTCTGCTGATGGCTCAAGTAGTAGTTGTTGGTAAAGAAAAAAATAATAATGACAATAAAACCAGGTAAAAAGTAAACAAAAGCTAGAGCGACCTGGCAAGTTTTTGCCTTGTTTAAAAATCATTTCATTGGCAGCGACTTATCAGCGACTTACATTTACAGTAACAGATTGTCACCTTCACAATAATTCCTATAATTGAAAATGGTATGATTTAAATCTAAATGTTTTTCGGCACTCGTATTGTTTACTTTAAGCCGCGACTGGGCCTATAAGGTAGGATACCTTATATCCGTTTGTTCAGAGTAATCTTCATTTACAACTAAAATATCTAAAGACACTGTCGTATCGTTTTGAAGAGATAAAAAATAAACAACAGAATGGGTATTTCAGAATACTAAATTTCCGATACGGGCTTCAAATAATAATTCATGTTTCAAAATTATTGGAATATATTTCCACTATACCATGCCTAATAATGTTTAGGTCTCTTACTTTGTCTATTTAAAATTGGTTCTAAAAGCAACCGGTAAAGTTTGTGCGGAAAGAGTATCCCATCTTTTCACATCCCAGAATGTTATGGTTGAAAATCACCAAACTCCTGATTTAATCAAACTTTCGTAAGTGTTGTCACTGTTGACGAGACAAAGCTTCCTTTCTTTTAGCTACACTCAGAGAGACGGTGATTTTTATGCCATGAGCTTTTTTAGCGCAAAAGGTGAAAACACGGGCTTTTGCGGAGGGCATAGATCAAGATCAGATTGCCTCTTTAGTCAAACCAAAAAGATAAAAAAAACATTTGAAATTAAACGGTTAAATTCGGTGAAATTTCGGGCGTTCGAATAACGTGATAATCACTTTGCAATTGGTAACTGTCTCTTTAGTTATGAGATCAGAAATAACGTCCTCCTACTGATTTGAATACGAATTCTAGTAATCGACACGTGTTACTGATCATTCCCAGAAGTCATTCCGAAACTCTGGTACAAAATCTAATCAAAGGACTGATAGTCCTGAGAGTCGCCTGGAGGGTAATGGGTTAGAAGTTGCACCTTTTTTTATTCAAGTCTATTAAAAGCATTCAAGATACAAAATAACTTAACCATAAGACAATATTATATGCAAGCATATTTCTTAGTTGTTATCCTAAAATTACAATCATTAATATTGTAATTTACATAAAAAAAAAACAACATGTGGTGAGAATAAAAAATTTAGGCACCAAGAACAGCTTTAAAAAGTTTAAAGTCTCTCACCCCGGGTGACTTCATTTGAAAAATGGTTTTCAAAAGGTACAATCAATATGAAATAAGCCATTTTGTTGAAATGATATCCACCGCCGAAAAAAAATCTTTTTTTTTTTTTTTTATAGAAACATGATTATATATGTAAATGGCCTTTTTTGTTATTGGTGAAAATATACATGACACCCCTCTTTTACATGACACGGCATTTCATTAAATAAAAACAAATACTGATTGTCTGTGGCTCATGATAAACAATATCAATATGAAGTTTCATAAAATTTTGTCCGGTAGTTAAAGAGATATTGGTCCATAATGGAAATATACATCAAGCCCCCTTTTTCCATGACACCGCATTAAAAACAAAAACAAAATAAAACAAAGCAAGCAGACCGGAAGACATCAAGCCTCCTTTTTCCATGACAAGGCATTACATTACAAAAAAGTATATCGGCGGACTATCATGAGGAACACATGTATGAAGTTTCATTAACTTTCGTCAACGATTTTAGAATAGATCTGTCTGGATGGACGGAAGATCGGACGGACGAACGGACAGACAACATGGAAACTACACCCCCCCACCCGAAATTCGGCGGGGCATAATAACTGTCGAAGTTCCATCAATATTTACAGTTCCTCCCTTGCTTGATAATGCCTGTAAAGAATGTGGATAAAAATTAGGCTTCTAGGGTGATAATTTTAAATGTTTTTCTAGCACAGAATCTGGGTGACTTAACTTACATGTTAATCTTAATTCTTACACATGTAACTAAAACAAACATTCTAAATAATCTTAGTAGAATATGGCATACATTTTCTCTCCAGATTTGGAACAAGTTGTTTTTGTATGACACAAATTTTCTAAAATTGTACCATGTGGTTATATATATATGTGTGTGTGTGTGTGTGTGTGTGTGTGTGTGTGTTGGTTAACTCGAGTAATTGCCCTTTCCAAATACAGGATGCTGGATATGAAATTTGGGTATAATTGCTTATAGTTTCAGAGGCGGTGGTTTTGAAGTGTTACTACTCAGTTCTGATGCTTCTGTGGAGTTTATAGAAACAGAGCAGAACAATTTTACAAGACCATGCATTTATGCAACATTAGTATGGAACTCGACCGAACTTTGTCTTCTAGTACATAGGATATAAGACATACTTTTCGACCAAAAATACCCTTTAGCAACTCACTCATATCTAATCTAGGCTGTCTGACAAAGTTTCGGACATAAATGGATTCTACAGCGCTATTAAGGTTTCGTCTGATTTGACCTAGTGACAACCTTTATCTTTTAATCCCAGATGACCTACATTAAATTTTGTCAGAAATATTATTTGGACAAACAACTCGACAGTTTCATGATTAATGGACTGGAATGTAGCCTCTGGAGCACACACAAATATTTGACTCAGTAATCTACCTGTCCCTTAGAAATAATTTGTTTTTGCTGTTGTCCGGGTTCAAGTTTTGTCCACAATGGACTTTAAGAATGTGGCTGCTACAGCTCAAGAAAAACAATAACCCAATAGCATGATCATCAGTCTTTTAGCTTTGTCTGCGTTTTATAACGTCCCAGGAATTAGTACTGCTTCCACACCAGTTGAAAATTGTAGAGATCTACATGTATGTTGCTTTGGTGTTAAGGTAAGACCTGTGTAATGGAAAACAGCTATTTCCACTAAAATATCATCCTGCAAAATTAGCTATAATTAAAAATGAGTATTATTGAACTACTTTCACCTTTTCATTTTTTCCATTTTTTCCTTTTTTGAATTATCATTTATAAATTTAAAACCGCTATATTCTCAATTGAAAAAGAGATAATAATTACCTCCCTTTTTAGAAAACAAACAAAAGTATCAAAAAAAAGTTTCAAGATAGACATAAACGGAATTTCTGATCCATTAGAAATGTGCAAAAATATTATTTCGGCATAAATCCTTATTTATCCTTATTTAACTACCAATTAGAATTTTTGCCCAATGTTCACCGGAAGTGCATTACACAGGTCTTACCTTAACTAAATGTTTGCGATTCGCTCTAAATTACCCTGTACAACAACCCTTTACAAGATTACAAACACTCCAATAAAGAACTTGTTGTTCGAGTGGGTTAACATTGATCTGTTCTATTATATTTGAAATATAGTGGAGTAAAAAGTCAAGTTCTCAGATTGCTGGTTGTTAGAACTGCGTAGTTTCAAGTTGAATTCCCGAGTGAATTCAGATTTTGGCAGTTGTGATAGCACCAAGTGCGTTCTGACACCCGCACTAATAAATTGTTGTTTCATAAATACTAGATCTAGGTTAATCGCACATTGAAAAAAAAAAAACAGCAGACTTTGACAAATTCACCTCTACAGAAACAAAAAACTATTATAACACAGTAAACTTTAATACACACTCTCTGCATGGATCGGTGAAGCTCTGGGTCGGTGTTCGCTGAAGATAAAGGCCTGTTCATCAACTGATTCATAAATATGTAAATTCATAGAGAATTCCGTTGTGCAAATGACGTTATACGTCACGTGATTATAAGATCTATATTTGTAACACAGCTACATTCCAGAAAGCACCTGCTAAGCGATGACTTGTTACAGCCTAGAACCGTGCGCATTATATATGCAGTGTACGATCTCTGCATGTGCACCTAGAACATGGGTGTGCAAAGTATTTAAAGTCTAGAATAAAAGGCTGTGAAGAAGCAACGCGTAAGAATGTGTCAGAAGGCAACGCAACCATTCCAAGTCGTTATAAACTTGTTTAAAAAAATTAGCCTACTGCTGGGAAAAATCTCCTTTGAGCTTCAGTGGTAACTTGGTATCGTCTTTCTCTTTCCGATCATAGGTTGAGTGTTGAATTGAAATAAAACTTACAATTAAGGACAGATTGTAAGATTTAGAAAGTACTTCTAACGGTAATTATCAAACAATTTTCACTCAGAATCGTCCTCAAATAGTAAATACGCTTGTAGTCGAAGAGTATTTTTCAGCGTGTCCGCAAACTTTAGGTCACGACTACTATTTTTAGATACATACATAATGCGTTAATTTTAGAGATGATGTCTGTGTAAGCGATAGGCTATCGTGTACCCTTGCGTACGAAATGATTGTTTCAAAGGTTTGAGCCGTTAAATAGCTCAGTCTTAATAGACATATTCATTATCACAAAGGCACAATTGTAAAGTATTTACAACAGAAAAAAACTGGCTTGTTTACCGTATAATTAGAAAACTATGTTTTATCTCGTAAACCGGAACTTGGGACAGGAAGTAGTACAAGGCCGGAGGTATGCTTACGTCACCCCATAGATCAGGATGATAACAATGAGAGCCTGGTTGCTACGCAACCAGGCGACTCAAAAATGCCTTAATAGGCTACGTTCCCCATTGCCAATATTTTCCGTTTTTTTTTTTTTTACTTACTGATGATTTATTACCTATTGCCTTAATTCAGCGATAAACTATTTTTGAAGTTTTTGGAGATTATAAAAAACTGTATAGCTCCCTTTAAGAACTAGAATAGATTACTGAAAACTGAAACTTTGCAATTTTTGGGGGCTGTTATTTTGAAGTAATCAATCATTCGAAAAGAAATTCATTAAAAAAATTCTATACGACATTATGCATCCATCCATAATTACAGGCTCATCGTAATTTAAATTATAGTGAATTTGACCCTTACACTACTAAATAAGCAGATAGTAAAAACCTAAATAGTGCTGTTTGAAAGTTATTTTTGGCGAAAAATATCTCCTTCTCGGACAGTGTAGATCCAAGATCAGACTGCACGTTCTGTGCAGTCTGATCTTGATCTGCACTGTCCACAATAGGTCCTTGAGTCGCGCTTAGCAACCTAAGGGTTAAACCTTTATGAACGTTAATGCGGATGCCCCTTGCAAAAAGAGTAAATCAAGATATGCCTGTGCGTGTATATATATATAATACATCACATGGGAACATAGAATATAACATTTATTGCCAACCGGTTTCGCTTTAAGCTCATCAGGGCAACAATAACAATAAATCACGTAGCAACGTCGCGTTGCCATACACATAATGCAGTGATTGATGACGTCATGGCTTAATGTTTAATTTAGGCATAAACTTGTTTATGAATGATTGTTCTTTAGATAACCTAGCTGGAACATTTACGTTATGCATTTTAAAGAAAGGAAAAATTGAAAACCTTGGAGAGGTTTTAGAACATTTATCTTGGTGGGCGCTCAAAGGCATTTGTCTTGTTAATGGGTTTCTTACTTGTTGAATATGGACTGTCTTCCTATTTCTTAATTTGTCACCAGTATGTCCAATATAAAATTCTCTACGCCCGTTACAAATTGAAATATAGATTACATTTTTAACAGTACAATCCATATTTTCTTTTACATAGAACGTTTTATCATTTAATTTGATCTTAGTACCTTCAATGATGTAATCGCACAGTTCACACCGTGGTTCTCCACATTTCTTAACGCAAGCGGCGGTGTCTTCACTGAACTCTGATCGCGTAATAAGGCGTTTAAGATTCGGAAGCTGTCTTTTACATTTTATGATTTTAGTGTCTATGATTATATTATTCATTTTTTTCATCAATTTTAGAAGAGTTAAGTTAGATTTCAGCAGTCCGAATACTTCTCTGTTTTTAGGATTGTGGGTGGATACGAACGGTATGATAGGGTTTTCCCTTTTCTCTTTAACTGATAAAAGACTGTGTTTTGAAATTTTTAAAGCCTTGGTAAGTCCCATTTTTATCACCTGAACTGGATACTTTCTGTCAATCAATGAGGAAGCTAATTCTTTTAGACAGACATTACGAAAACTTACTTCAGAAAAGATGGTTCATATTCTACGAGCCAAAGAAAATGGGATGTTGATTTTAGTATGTTTTGGATGGCATGACTTGAAATTTAAATACTGTTTAGAGTCCGTAGATTTGAAATATATGTCGGTGGATATGGAAGTATTCCTTTTGATGACCATAACATCAAGAAACGGTAACTGATATTCACTGGTTTGCATCTTAAACATTAAATCTTTATGGAGAGAACACACACACACACACACACACACACACACACACATATATATGTGTGTGTGTGTGTGTGTGTGTGTGTGTGTTTTTGTTTTTTTTTTATGGAATTTAACGGCGTTTTCAACATGTTTTTAGTTTTTTAGTTATATCGGGAGAGTACTTCGCACTATATGCTTCCCAAGCCACTGGCTGCTTTCCCATCTAAACATCGTTGAAACAATGATCAGCGGTGGGAGAGAAATGAATACTGGGGCAATGACTACCATCGATCCTCGAAAAAAAAAATCCTCCGAATTGGGGAATCGAACCTGGTTCTAATTCCTATAAGCTACCAATTGCGCAACCGCGCTCGGCATCCTGGAAAAAGGTTGAGCCCTTAGAATTGAGCCCTTATGAGCCCCCTCTGGCAAAAGGGGGGCTTAATGAATCGTCGTAAGGCATTATACCAAGCAAGTCATGATACAATTATGGATCCATAAAAGCCCTTTTTTTGAACAATTGACTTAATCATGATGTAAAGCGGTCCTTGGACATACAGAAACTTGACCAAATAGCGGAAAGTTTCGGCCCAGGTCACCCTTCGCAGACTGCGCAGGCTGACCTGGTCCGATACTTTTTGCAGATGTATTAAAACCTCTAACCACAGGGCATGGCCCACGTGTATTAACTATTTAACAAACTCTGTACGAACATTCTAAGTGCTAGACTTTTCCTATATTAAGGGATTTGCAGACGACAAATTGAAAATTGTTCAAATGCTGGGAATCGGCAGAAAACATTGTGGGTAAATGCTGGTTACTAGCATTTTCTTCTTTTCCCAAAAAGTTTTCCGAAGCCATCCCTCATTTGGGATGGTTAAAACACGGAATTGTTTGATAATGGTTAAATCAGTCATAACTTGTATTTGATCTGTTTGTAATTCAAGTAGATGGTATACAATTTTGTAGAAGTCACAAAATCGCAGAGCTATTCCAGTTTATTACTAAATGGACCTGAATATGGCGCTCTTATTTAATTATGAGATTTATTTTTTACCAAATATCCCCTTGCGTTGACGACCCTACAGAAGAATGATTTTGAAAACATTATGTGAAATGAAGAAGATGGTAAGTACCAGTTTCCCCTTTCCCACAATGGTTTTACCCTTTGAACGACAAATCTCACCATTTCGGCCCACATTCACTTTGTCATCTGACATTCCTTTCAATTTGGACCGGTATAGAATTCTATCGCTCAATGAAGGCTAAAGTCTACGAACCTTTGTATGGAGGGGAATATCCGCCAAAACTCTATGTGTCTAGATGACATTCTTATTTATGAACATTAGATGTCTATTTGTCCTCTTTCTTACATCTTACATGCATATAACATTTCATGTTTCATTATTACTAGTGCATGTTGCTTGATGCTAATTCCATTTTTCTTCTTCCACTTGTATGCCATAAACTTGTTATTTGTTCATTATGCCCCTTTTGACATTATGATTTCATCCATCTTACTTCCTTATCCTGATTTTTTTTCCCATTTCCCATGTCTGTATAGCTTATCATTAAAGTGCTACATCCTTGTTTATGCATATTCTGGCAAAAACTATGGGCTTTTGTCATATCAAAGTGAAGCTATGATAGGTAGCTGAATTAAGGCGAACAAAGTATGCACTAACAAGAATGACATTTACACGAATACGACAAGTCATATTATGATACCAGATGGCGCTTTCATATACATTATTCGGTAACAGACAAGTTCGGTGAGTTGGACTTATAAATAAATCAATTGGATGTTCTGTAACAAGGCAGTGCCCTGATGTTTCTCACACCCAGTACATAGCTTTCTGTGCAACCCCCTTTTTTTTTTTTAAATTTGCAATTGCCGCTCGTTTTCTGACATAATAATATTTGTTATATTGTACCTTCCATGCTGTTTATAAATGCCTGAAATTGATAAATTCTGATCACCATCTTATTTTCGGTTTTCACCCTTTCACCCTGAGTTGATTTAATCAATAATACACAATCCTAAACCTGTACCCATTGTAATCGTGCTACAGATAACAGACTCCCAGCTTAAGCCAATTTTAAGTTTTATAAATATGTTTTATCAAAAAGGCACTGGCTTTGTTAACATTTCCTTTGTGAAAATATTTTCTTTTGGGGACAAAATGGCCGGCTTGCAAACCAGCCAATTACCCTTAGAGCACCTTTCACCCTTGCAGCCAATTCAGATCAAGATCAGACTACACAAAACATGGAGACTGATCGTAGATTTACTCCGTCTATTTTTCTAATACATAATGAATAAGGACAACCTTGAAATCATTAATAGTAGATGTTCTTTTTGTAAAATGAAAATGGCAGTTTGGTTTATTCGATGCTCTAAGGGTTGAAATTATGGTTAATCAGTGCGAATTAATAAAGATATTACAGGCGAAACATTGTAGCAAATGAAGAGAGAGAGAGAGAGAGAGAGAGAGAGAGAGGCCTTGACAACGCTTTGTTGCATACTTCCTGTAATTTTGACTTTGTGCTTCTCTAGAAAAAATGTTCTGTTTTGTTCCTCTCCTGCCTCCACAGTGCTTTTAAATGAATCTGGTCTGGTGCACACAAGTCGTCGTCCGCAGGTCTTAAAGTGTGTTCATCAATACAACACGGACATCACGGCATAAAAAAATCATATATGGTCCCTGTACGAACTTTTCGAGAGCGAAAGGAGTACTGTATACTATATACATGTATAGACATGTGTCTTTAACAGCCTATACCAGCTTGTATAGCTCATGTGGTAGAGCGTAGGACTAGTAAACGTCATGTGTCGGGACACTTGAGGGTGTGGGTTCGATTCCCTCGGCTAACCATCTAAAATTACTAACAGTTTTCCAGATGAGACGTTAAACCGAGGTCTCGTGTGACGGTGCTATACACCGAGCACGTTAAAGAACCAGGCGTAACTTATGATAGGTTTCGTCGTGTATCTTGCACTATCCCTGTAACATAACTAATAGCCTTCAGGGGCCGTCGCCCATATGGGAAACCGGTGGCGCCGATAAATAAACGCGAATTCTTTAACAGCCTGTTTTCATACCTCCTATTACCAACAAGATAAAGAAGATCCCCATAGATCTTAGAGATTAACCTGGGTTTAGAGGTGGCTATTTAGAATTCGTGACGAAAAATTAAAAACCCTAAAACTCATTTTTATGTCCCTGAAACATTAATAGACGGGGAGAAATTCGCAGATCAGACTGCACACATAAAAGTTAAGGGGATAGGGCATGTTCAGATCACACACTGCTCATGCTGTTTGAAAAAAGTATTTGTCAAAAGAGTATATGTCACTATCTATCTATCTCTCTCACCCCCTTTCTTCATTTGCCACAATATTTTTTCTGTATTAGCCATCTTTCTGGAAACAATTGAATTATCTATAAGTTTAACTCTAAGAGCTTCGAATAAACCTAACTGCCATTTTCATTGTAGAAATAAAACCTTAATTTTAGCGATTTCAATGTTTTTTTCTGTTCAGAATTTTTGGAAAAGCAGCATGTGAAGATCAAAGTTCAGACTCGGTGTTTGGTGTATTGTGATCTTGATCTGCACTGGCCGCAAAGGCAACTGAAGTAGTGACAGGCGCTCTTAGGGTTAATGGCTGGTTTGGAAGTTTGGAAAAAAATATTTTCGCAATGAAATATTCATAAAAACATTTTAAAGGAAGACACATCGGGTACTAGGTTAGGATTGGGTATTATTCATTACCTCAACTATATGGTTGGAATATCGAAAGTAAGATGTGATAGTGATTTCAGGTATATTATTTTACATACAGCATGGCAGGAGCAACATAACAAAATTATTATGTCTGAAAGAGTGTGGAAAAAAGAACCCTTGAACAAATGAAAGCCAAGACTTTACTTGGCGTAAAAAACATCACTGTGCATTAAACACTATATAATTACCTTGTTACCGAAACATCTGATAGATGTACTATTATAAGTCCAATTCACCGAACTTGTCTGTTGCGGAAATATTTGCCCCCCACCCCCCCCCCCCCCACCCATTATACTTCTCGTCTGCAATTAGGAATATTTCAGTACTGGAGAAGGAAGTATAACAAATATAACATGTATTTAGAAGGAAGTAAAATGCTACTAGAAACATGCAGCAAGCACTTGGAAAAAAGACAAATGCAATGACGCAGTAGGAAGTAATCAGGAAGAATTAATCATTCATAATCAACAAAAACACAATACATGTAGTAAATATGATCAAGTTATAATAATGATGCAGGCAATTAGCACCAAACAGTATGCACTAGTAATAATGACACATGAGATGCAATATGCATGCAAGATGTAAGAAAGAAGACGAATAGACACCTAATGTTCACAAATAAGAATGTCATCTAGACCCATAGAATTTTGGCGGATATTCCCCTCCATACCTTTGAAGCGTCCCTCACTTTTGATGTTTACAGGGTTACATTATGTAAGACGAATTTTTTAATTACGTAACATGAAACCTATGTATAATAATAAGCCTGTAATAACCTGCCTTAAATAATTTCCCACCTTAAGCCGCGTATAACTTTTAAACCTTTACAATTCAATCCTTATGAAGTAGGCAGTTGAAAACGTTATTTAAAAAGGAAAAGTTGTTGATATCCAGTGTTTTCCCCATTCTCCAACAATGTTTTCTACCCTTTCAAGGACAAATCCTACAATTCTAAGCCACATTTTATGCGTCGTGTGCAGTTGTTTTGAATTTAAACAAGTCCAATGTTTTTGTCGTTTGGTAAAGTGAATGTTAGAGTAGATGTTACGTTTTAAATCCTGTAGCATATTATTTGAGCCATGCTCTGTGAAAAGTCAGCTTAATGCATCTGCAAAATCCTACGCAATCCGCGCAGGATGACCTGTACCGAAACTTTTCGTTACTGGTCAATTTTTCTGCCAGTAAAATGACCAGTGCACCTCATGATTCAGTCGGTTGTTGGACAAATTGGATTTTATTAATCCATGATCATGTGATGACTTGCTTGGTATCATGCATTAAGCAGATTCATTAAGCCCCCTTTTGCTAGAGCATGGCTCATTTCTTCTAACTCTTTATCAAATTGCAGAAATTAAGACTTGTTCAAAAACAAAATATTCTGTTGATGACACAGTAAAACGTGGTTAAAATGGTGGGATTTTTGTTTATGAAAGTGCACCAAAGAATAAGAGGGAAAATGGGAAAATACTGGCAATCAACATTTTCCCTTTTCCCACGATGATAACAAGAGCCTATTTTTCCCAATAGTCGAAAATGGTCATTGGGTAAGGGTTTTATCCGTATCCTGCAGAATGTAAATTCAAAAGATTTGTGCAAGTTTATTTTGATTCAATGAAGATAAATAGCTATGACTCAAACGATCAATTTCGAGACACGTAGACTATAGACTTAGATCAGACTGCACAACATGTACTGGCTGATCTCGGTCATCTTTCAGCTCAAAAAAGATTGTCGCCTATGGCGGGGTAAAGCCTGGCCTAAATTTTAATAACGCGACCCTTAACGTCGTAACGAGACCTGTAATGTTGAAAACAAAATCAAGTTGCATACATCGATGAATTCGGGTAAAAGTTTACGCTCGTTGATAACCGTTTCAGTCTTTAACCCAGCGATTTCGCAACCTTTTTAAAACAAGGAAGAAGTAGTCTGGAAAAAATAAGCTTGTGGAAATTGAAGGAAATTCTGGTAACCAGCATTTTTTTTTTTTTTCCTAAGCCTACAGTGTTTTCTTCTCTGTCAAACCTTTTAATACGGACAAGTTTAAAATATTGGTGTCTGGCACAATATTAGGCTCATCATATATCGTCCGTCGCCCGCTGTCAACGAGTTTGCAAAGCATATCCACCACCAATCCCCCTCCCCTAAGAATGGACTTTTTGCTTTCAAACTTTACACTATGATGGTTCGGTAGTATCCTTTCAACAGTGGTCCAATGCTGACGGTCTGTTGCGAAACAGTTACATTGAAACTTTGAATTTGGTAGATGGTGGCTGAAGCACTACAAACATTCAAATGATTGCCATGGGTTGACCTTGGACGTATTTCTATTTATTTTAAGTATATATCATTCAGCAAAATTTGGTTTGAATAAGTCCTTCTTTAAAAACCATAGAATGGATTTTAAAATCATTTCTCGGGAGTGTCTTTTGTCAAACTTGCTCAAACTCAAAACTCGTACTTGTGTTGTAGACTACTAGTATTTAGGAGTCATCATTTGAGCTACATTTATTTTGTCGGCTGTAAATGCTTTCAATTTGGTTGAGTACAAAATTTTGGCCTTCGTTAAAGAGACATAACATGTTTGATAAGCTTTTGTTTTTATCTAACATGTCATTCCAAAATGATGAAAAACAGGGTTTTGCCGACTTTTTATTGCTTTTCAATGACAAGCTCACTACTAAAATTATACAAGGTGAAAAAATAGATAAAAAAAATCAAGACTTTACTTTTTATTTTTCCAATGTTTTTAACACTTAAACTAAAATCTTAATTTACAATACCAATATTTCTTAACACTTTACCACACAGTCCAGACTTTTAACGTCCCTGAAAAAGAAGACTTTTGGAAACATTGTAGGAAAAAGAGAAAATGCTGGTAACCAGCATTTTCTCCCTTTCCTACAATGTTTTCAACCCTATCAAACACAGATATCATAACTTAAGCAACATTAAATTCGTCGTCTTCAAATAGTTTCAAATTGGACCGGTCTAGAATTTTGTTGTGTGGTAAAGGGTTAAAGGTAATTTTGCACAGCTAGATACAAACCCTTAATTTTTTATTAGACTACAAAATTTACATATGTCCATACTGAAAACATTCGCAGATGACAAAATTGACGTTGCTTAGATAATAGAATTTGTTTTCGAAAGGACACAGAATATTGTGGGTAAAGAGCATAAGGCTGTTTAACAACATATTTTCCTTTCCCCACAATTCTTTGACTTTTCGACAAACGACAAAACTCTACGCTTGTCCAAATTGAAAGCATTTACAGACAACAAACAAAACATAGTCCAAAAGATAATATCTATCTTTAACTCTTTAATGTACAACAAAATTTTAGACTCCTTCAACTTCAAAGGAGTGGCAGACGACAAATTTAATGCGGCTGTGATGTTGGGACTGGCCTCTAAAAGGGTAGAAAGCGTTGTAGAAAAAGGAGAAATTGCTTGTTATCGGTTTTTTCTACTTTCCTCAGAATTGTTTCAAAAGCCTTTTTCGTTAAAATGCGATCGTTTGGTAGAGGATTAAAAGGGTGTAAAACATTTTGGGAAAAAGATAAAATGCTCTATAGCTAGACTTGTCCAAACTAAGGTCATAGTCTAAATGATGATTTCTATCTTTCAAAGGGTTTAAACATTAAGGCAAAAGGAGAAAGCGCTAGTAACCAGCACTTTCTTTTTCATCCACAATGTTTCCTGAGGGTTTCTATGGCAGGATCGTTAATACAACAGAATTGATTAGCAACGGGCTTTTGCTTCATGGTCTTTAAAAAGCAGTATTCTTTGGAAAAGGGTCAAATATTCATTTGTGGTTCTCAAATAATTCTAAAGAACAACTCATTTAATTTCTGGAAGATTTTTACTGAAAGCGAGTTTCTGACATTTTGTACTTTTTGTGCTCTGTGATCTTGCAACTTTTTGTGAAATGAATTATCAGATGAACATTTTTACATCATATTTCCAACATCTTATTTAAAACAAGAGGAAGTGTTGACGACAAAAAAAAAAATGCTAGCAATTTTATGAAACACTTTTGCCTTTGCTACATTCTCCACTTAGTCAGATAATGTGAGCATCTTAAAATATTTTTTTACACTTCAGAGCATTTACAAATTACCAATTTGAACGGGTCCAAATGATGGGATTCTTCCTTGAAAGAGGACAAAAAAAAAAAAAATTAAAAAAAGGAAAAATGCCGTTAATGCATAGTGCGCCAATCACAATTTCACCTGTTTGTTGAAAGTGAAAATCAAGGTCAGTCTTCTTTTTCCTTAAACTACGCAACAAAAATATCTGGCGGAAAATTAATCCAATTGTGAGGCTCTATGAATGCAAACCAACACCATGCACTCATTTCAAGTGGATTGAACGGAGATTGTACAAATGTAGACTTGGACTGCACTCTTCTCTTCCTTACTTCTGGTCTCTGTAACATAAATTCCCGTGAAATAACAATAGGCTCGAACATGGCACATTAATGAAGGTGAAGGATTCACAATTCATTTTGTCGCTTACTACGTACTGTCCATGATTTCTGTTGTAGGGGTGGGTAGTACACTGTGCACATGATTTTTGTTGTAGTGCTGGCTGGTACATAGTGTCCATGGTTTCTGTGTAGTGGTGGGTGGTACAAAGTGTATATGTTTTTTTTTTTGTAGTGGTGGGTGGTACATAGTGTCCATGGTTTGTGTTGTAGTGGTGGGTGGTACACTGTGTCCATTATTTCTGTTGTAGTAAAGCGTGGTACACCGTGTCCATGAGTTCTGTTGTAGTAAAAGGTGGTACACTGTGTCTGTGATTTCTGTTGTAGTAAAGGGTGGACCTTTTTCATACCTACACAAGATAAATATAACATTAACTATTTTTTTGTCAAACCATCATACCCATATTAGGCTGAATAAATCACCCAATAGTGCGAAGCAATGAACAGAATTTCAGCCATGTAAGATTTCTCATGCATCAAACTGTAACGTAAGCTCGCAGTGGCCATTTTTTCAGCAGTACTATACTATCTCAACCAGCATTTTCACATAATGTTTTCAAAGGGCTTCTTTCTCAGAGTCGTTAAAAACTCTGGCATGTAAGGTAAAGGTCTATATTATCCATTAACATCTAATAAAATTGCACTGACTTTGCTACATTTATTCACATAACTCTTTACAAAACCAAAACCAAGTTGATTACCCTTTGAAAGACGACCTTTGTAAACATAGATGGAAAAGGAGAAAATGTTGGTATTTAATTTGTTGTCTGCAAATGCTTCTAACTTGTCATTTACTAAAGAGCAGAAACAAGTTTCTTTTATCACATATTTCCATTCTCTGCTGCATTCCATGTATATGAAGATGTTCAAAGGTATGGTGCAAAAATAGATAAAGGGTGACAAACAAAATAGTAAAAGATTGTTTGAATGGTATTTTATGTCACTTTCAGCATTATTTTGGTCATGATGACAACTAACATATTTATATATTTCCTGCGTTTCACAAGTAATAGACTAGAGCTCTGAAGTGTCTTGCCCAAGGACACTCACACGAAAGACCCAGTGGATCCAGTGAGACTCGAACGCGGAGCCTCTAGATCACGAGTCCTACACCTATACTTTACCACTGAGCCGTGCAGGACTCCCAACATGATTATAAAGTCTGGTACATAAGACAATAAACCAAAATCACATAAGACATATTCTCTTCATTTACTCATCAATTATTCTGTCTGTATTAAAAAAATCAACCCCTACATTTTAATGAGAGTACAACTTTTGTAGAAAGCCTTTGTACTAACAGATCCTTGACATTTTCATAAGCTAGTCACAAAAGGCATGTCCTCTTAAAGTACTCATAAATGAATCATTTTTTAAAGGGATCAACGCCTATCTTTTTCATGAGAATATAGTTTTTGTAGAAAGCTAAGGGAGATTGATGTATTACCAGATCCTTGATATTTTCATAACTAGTCTTATGTCAACCATCGCACATTTGGCTGGCTTCTCTGATGTTTCATCAATCTGTCTGCTCTGAAAGTAGAAAAGAATTAGGGTAAGGAGCAAACCACATCTCCATGTGGGTCAAATTTATCACTAGCTGCTTACATGTATTTCATCAATTAACATTACAATGAACTGAACGCACCAGAAACTAGACATGGTTAGATAAACATATACGATCAAGAAAAGGGTTAATACAAACAAAGCATGTTTAGGTAGATATATACAAAAAACTTACTAAAATTTTCAAGACAAATGCATACATAACATAAAGTAAATTCATAGCACGGTTACAGAAATATGAACAAAAACTTACTGAATATTTCACTAGAAATACATACACGAGATGAAGCAAATTCAAACCACGGTTAGACAAATACAAAGAAAACTTTACTGAAATTTTCAAGAGGAATAGATCTACATACACAACATACAGCAAATATAAATATAGTTAGAAAAATATGAACAAAACCTTACTACAATTGATATAAGAAGTACATACCCAGGGTAATGGGAATTTAAAGGATGATTAGACAGGTATTTACAAAAACTTACTAAATGTTTTAAAATTAATTCATACATGAAATAAAGCAAATTCAAAGCATACATAGAGATATATAAAACAAAACTTACTGACATTTTCAAGAGAAATATATACACGAAAGATACTAAATTCAAACCAAGGCTAGACAATTAAGAACAAAACTGAATAAGTTAACATTAGAATAAAATCCATAAAAACGCTGAAGACCCTTTTCTTTTCGAACAACGGTTCTATTTCGGCTAGGTTTGGCCATTTTAAATCTTTGTCAAGTGACCTCCTTTATAAATATTAAAAACGATTGGTAAAGCCATAAAATCCCGAAAACCCTATTTTCACAGTGAAATATTTCGATAACGGTAAGGTTTAGCCATTTTAAAATCTTGAACTGCCACCCCTCCTGTGAGTATTAAAAACCAATGGATAAAAGCGATAGAATCTTTGTGTACTCTTTCTAAGTCAAATATTTTCGTCTTGGCTAGGTTTCTACGTTCAAAACCTATTTGGAGGGACCTCACTGTTGATTATTAGAAGCGATGGATAACAGCCGTAAAAAACATAAGTAAAACTTTTGTCTGTGTGTAAAAAATGGTCCTGGATAGGTTTTACCGTTTTAAAACCTTTATTAAGGGACCTCTCAAGTAAGTATTAAACCCAATGGATAAAAGCGGTAAAAACCCCAAGTACCCTTTTATAAGGATAAAATATTTTAATCCCAGCTATGTCAGCTATTCAAAGACTTTAATCAAGGGACCTCCCTGGCGGGTGATAAAAGCAATGGATAAAAGTGGTTTTAACATTGGATCTTTTTATTCTAGCGTACAATACTTTGATGCCAGCTAAGTTTGGCCATTTTAAAACCTTCATCGAAGGATCTCAGTGGAAGGTATTAAAAGCAATGGATAAAAAAAAAAAAAAAAAAAAAAAACGATAAAAACTAAAAGTACACTTTTTTAAGGGTAAGATATTTTTATTCTAGCTAGATTCTGCCATTTAAAAACTGCTATCGTGGGACCTGCTTAGTAAGTATCAAAACCAATAAAATTAAATAAGATAAATAAAATCGGCTAAAACTTTGAACACTCTTATTTTAGGGGAAAAATATCTTATGCCAGCTAAGTTTGTCCATTTTAAAATCTTCATCGAGGGATCTCCTCTTTGGATATTAAAACCGATGATAAAGCAGTAAAAACTTCGAATACTCTTTCTAAATATTTTCACCCTGGTTAGGCTCCGACATTTTAAAACCTTTAATTTGGGTTAGATATTTTTAGCCCTTTGATATCATGCAATTTTAAAACCTTTCTAAATGGACTTCCCTGTTGAGTGTCAAAAATCAATGGATAACAGCGGTAAAAACTTTTATCATGGTAAACTATTATTATCCTTTTTTTTCCCAACTATTTTAAAAAACCGTTTTCAAATAACCTCCCCGGTGAGTGTTAAAACCAATGGATAGAAGCGGTAAAAATTCCGAGTACTCTTTTAGTAGGGTAAAACATCTTTATCCTTGTTTTTCTACAGCGAATGAAAAATAAATTCTCGAGTGGCCTCCCTTGTGAGTGTTAAAACCAATGGATAAAAGTGGTAAAAACTGTGAGTAATGTTTATTATCATAAAATGTTTTCATCCTTGTTTTATTTAGCTATTTAAAAAAACTTTCCCAAGGGACACCCCTCGTAAGTGTTAAAATCAAAGGGTAAAAGAAGTCCGTGTGTGTGTGTGTGTGTGTGTGTGTGTGTGATTTTTTTTTTTTTTTTTTTTATTAGGGTAAATATATCTCCCCTGGTTTTTTCAGCTATTTTAAAAACCTTTCGCAAGGGACCTCCTGGTGACTGAGGACCCTGGTGAGTGTAAAAGCCAATGGATAAAAGCGGTAAAAACCCTGAGTCACTTTTGTTAGCGTAAACTATTTTTAACCTTGTTTTGTTCAGCTGATTTAAAAAGAACAAGCTTTCTCAAGGGACATCCCTGGTGAATGTTAAAAGCAATGCATAAAAGCGCTAAAAACTCAGAGTACTCTTTTATTAGGTAGTATTTTCAACCGTGTTTTGTTAAGCTAGTCCCTGGTGAGTGAGGTCCCTGGTGAGTGTTAAAAATAAAGGATAAAAGCGGTAAAAAAACCCGACTACTCTTTCATTAGGGTAAAGTATTTTTAACCTTGTTTTGTTTAGCTAATTTAAAAAGGAAAGGCCTTCTCAAGGGACCTCACTGGTGAATGTTAAACGCAATGGATAAAAAGGATAAAAACTCTAAATACTCTTTGGGAAAGATATTTTGATACCAGCTTGGCTAGATTTGGCCATTTCAAAATCTCCCCGATGGATATTAAAACCGATGATAAAAGCGTTAAAAGGTGTATTTTTTTTAAATATTTTCATCCTGGCTACGTTCCTACCTTTCATGGCCTTTATTTAGGGTAACATATTTCAACCTTGTCATATTCAGCTATTTTAGAACCTTTCTCAAGGACCTCCTTGTTGAGTATCCAAAATCAATGGATAAAAGCGGCAAAAATTCCGGGTGCTTTTTTATTAGGATAAAATGATTTTGCCCTTGTTTTGTTCACCTATTAACAAAAAAAAAAAAAAAAAAAAAAAAAAAAACTTTCTCAAGTGACCTCCCTGGTGAGTGTTAAAACCAACGGATAGAAGCGGTAAAAACTACGAGTACTCTTTTTTTAGGGTAAAATATTTCTATCCTTGTTTTGTACAGCTATTTGCAAAAAGCTTCTCTGGAGACCTTCCTGGTGAATGTTAAAACCAATGCATAAAAGTGGTAAAAACTGCAGAGTTACTCTTTTATTATCGTAAAATATTTTCATCCTTGTTTTGTTCAGTCATTTTAAAAGAACCTTTTTCAAAGGACTGTCATGGTAAGTGTTAAAACTAATGGAAAAAACTCTGGGTGCTCTTTTATCAGGGTAAAATATTTTTATCATTCTTATATACCGCTAATCTTTCTCAAGGGACTTCCTTGTTGACTGTTAAAACCAATGGATAAAAATGGGTAAAAACTCCGAGTTCTCTATTATAAGGGTAAAACATATCTATCCTGGTTTTGTTCGGTTATTCTAAAAACCGTTCTCAAGGGACCTCCCTGTGAGTGAGGTAGCTTGTGAGTGTTAAAAATAAAAAAGATAAAAGCAGTAAAAATCCCGACTACTCTTTTATTAGGGTAAAGTATTTTTTAACTTGTTTTGTTTAGCTAATTTGAAAAGAAAAAAACAAAAAAAACAAAAAAACGTTATCAACGGACATCACTGGTGAATGTTAAACGCAATTGATAAAAAAAGGTAAAAAACTCTAAATACTCTCATGTTAGGTAAAGATATTTTGAGACCATCTTGGTTTGGCCATTTTAAGATCTTCATCGAGGGATCTCCCCGGTTGGTATTAAAACTGATGATACAAGCGTTAAAAACTTCGAGTACTCTTTTTAAATATTGTCATCCTGGCTACGTTCCTACATACCATAGCCTTTATTTATGCTAAAATATTTCTACCTTTGTCATATTCACTATTCCCTTTCTCAAGGGACTTCCTTGTTGACTTTTAAAAATCAATGGATAAAAACTGCAAAAATTCCATTGCTTTTTTATTAGGGTAAAATATTTTTATCCTTGCTTTGTTCATCTATTTTAAAAAAACCTTTCTCAAGTGACCTCCCTGGTTAGTGTAAAAAAGAAAGAAGAAAAAAAAAAGAAAACCAACGGATAGAAGCTGTAAAACATCCGACTACTCTTTTTTTAGGGTAAAATATTTCTATCCTTGTCTTATACAGCTATTTACAAAAAAATTCTATTGAGACCTTCCTGGTGAGTGTTAAAATCAATGCATAAAAGTGGTAAAAATTGCAGTTACTCTTTTATTATCGTAAAATATTTTCATTCTTGTTTTGTTCAGCTATTTTAAAAGAAACTTTTTCAAAGGACCTCCCTGGTGAGTGTTAAAACCAATGGATAAAAGCGGTTAAAAACTCTGTGTGCTCTTTTATTCGATTAAAATATTTTTATCATTCTTATATACAGCTAATTTAAACCTTTCTCAAGGGACTTCCCTGTTGACTGTTAAAACCAATGAAAAAAATTGGTAAAAACTCTGGGTTCTCTATTATATGGGTAAAATATATCGGCTATTCTAAAAAACCTCTCTCAAGGGACCTCCCTAGTAAGTGAGGTCCCCGCCGAGTGTTAAAAATAAAAGATAAAAGCATTAAAACACCCGACTACTCTTTTATTAGGGTAAATTTTTTTTAATCTTGCTTTGTTTAGATAATTTAAAAAGAAAAAAACTTTATCAGGGGACCTCACTGGTGAATGTTAAACGCAAGTGATAAAAAGGGTAAAAACTCTAAATACTCTCATTTCTGGAAAAGATATTTTGATACCATCTTGGTTTGGCCATTTTAAAATCTTCATCGAGGCATCTGCCCATTGGGTATTCAAACCGTTGATAAAAACGTTAAAAACTTCGAGTACTCTTTTTAAATACTTTCATTCTGGCTGTGTTCCTACATTTGAAAGCCTTTAATTAGGGTAAAATATTTTTAGCCTTGTCATATTCAGCTATTGTAAGACCTTTCTCAAAGGACTTCCATGTTGAGTATTAAAAGTCAATATAATATTATGGATAAAAACAGTAAAAACACCGAGTGCTCTCTTATTAGGGTAAAGTATTTCTATCCTTGTTTTGTACGGCTATTTTAAACACCTTTCTCAAGGGCCTTCCCTGGTGAGTGTTAAAACCAATGGATAAAAGCCGTAAAAAAACTGCGGGTCCTCTTTTAGTATGATAAAATATTTTTATCGTCGTTATGTTCAGCTATTTTAAAACCTTTTTCAATAGACTTTCCTGTCGATTGTTAAAACCAATGGATATAAATGATAAAAAATCCGAGTGTTCTTTTATTAGAGTAAAATATATCTATCCTGGTTTTGTTCAGCTACTTTAAAAATCTTGCTCAATGAACCTCTCTGGTGAGCGAGGTCTCTGGTGGGTGTTAACACCAATGGATAAAAGCGGTAAAAACTCTGAGTACTCTTTTATCAGCGTAAACTATTTTAAACCTTGTTTTGTTCATTTAAAAGGAAAAAAAAACTTTCTCAAGGGATGTCCATGGTAAATGTTAAAAGCAATGGATAAAAAAGGTAAAAAAAAAAAAAAAAAATACTCTCATTTTAGTGTAAGATATTTAGATACCGGCTAGCTTTGGCCATTTCAAATTCTTCATCGAGGGACTTCCCCGATGGGTATTAAAACCGATGATAAAAGCGGTAAAAATTTCGGGTACTCTTTTTAAATATTTTTATACTAGCTGGGCTCCTCCATTTCAAAACATTTAATAAGGGTAAAATATTTTTAGCCTTGCCATATTCAGCTGTTTTAAAACCTTCCTAAAGGGATCTCCCTGGTAAATGTTAAAAATCAATGGATAAAAGCGGTAAAAACTCCAAGTGCTCTTTTATTAGGGTAAAATGTTTTTACCTTGTTTTGTTCAGCTATTTTAAAAGAAAAAACCTTTTTCAAGCGACCTCCCTGGTAAGTGTTCAAAACCAATTGATAAAAGCGGTAAAAAATCTGAGTACTCTTTTATTAGGGTAAAATAGTTTCATCCTTGCTTTGTTATTATTAAAAAGAAAAAAAAAAAACCTTTCCCAGGGGGCTTCCCTGGTAAGTGCCAACACCAATTGATTAAAGCGATAAAAACTCTGAGTACTCTTTTATTAGGGTAAAATATTTTCATCATTGTTTTGTTGTTATTAAAAAGAAAAAAAAAAAAAAACTTTCTCAAGGGACTTCCCTGGTAAGTGCCAACACCAATGGATAAAAGCGATAAAAGCCATGTCCTCTTTTATTACGGTAAAATATTATAATCATTGTTATATGCAGCTATTTCAAACCTTTCTAAAGGGACTCCCCTGTTAAGTGTTAAAACCAATGGATAAAAATGGTAAAAACTCTATACTGGTTTTGTTCAGCTATTTTAAAAACCTTTCTAAAGGGATCTTCCTTGTGAGTGAGGTCCTTGTTGAGTGTTAAAACCAATGGATAAAAGTGGTAAAAACTCCAAGTGCTCTTTTATTAGGGTAAAATATTTTTACCCTTGTTTTCTTCAGCTATTTTAAAAGAAAAACGTTTCTCAAGTGACCTCCCTAGTAAGTGTTCAAAACCAATTGATAAAAGCGGTAAAATCTCTGAGTACTCTTTTATTAGGGTAAAATAGTTTAATCCTTGTTTTGTTACTATTTTAAAAAAGAAAACTTTCTCAAGGGACTATCCTGGTAAGTGTCAGCATCAATGGATAAAAACGATAAAAAACCCCGGGTCCTCTATTATAAGGGTAAAATATATCTATCCTGGTTTTGTTCAGCTATTTTAAAAAACCTTTCTAAAGGGACCTTCCTTGTGAGTGGGGTCCTTGGTGAGTGTTAAAACCAATGGATAAAAGCGGTAAAAACTCCAAGTACTCTTTTATTAGGGTAAACTATTTTAACCTTGTTTTGTTCAGCTAATTTAAAAAGAAAAACTTTCCTCAAGGGACCTCCCTTGTGAATGTTAAAAGCAATGGGAAAAAGGGAAAAAACTCTTTATACTCTAGTTTTAGGGAAAGATATTTTGATACCAGCTAGGTTTTGTCATTTCTAAACCTTCGTCGAGAGACCTACATTTCAAAACCCTTGATTAGAGAGACCTCAGTGCTTTTTAATGGGGTAAAATATCTTTTATCCTTGTTTTGTTCAGCTATTTTAAAACCTCCAGTGTTTAAAAGCAGGTAAAAACTACGACTACTTTTTTAACCTAAAATATTTTTATTTAAGCTAACTTCTGCGATTTTAAAACTATTATTGTGGGATCTTCTTAATGAGTACTAAAAGCAATGGACGAAACCGTTCAAAACTTTGAACAATCTCCGTTTAGGGTAAAACAAACGGTGTTTAACACCAATACAAACGAAAACTACAAATAATTGCTACAGAACAAGCATAAGGCCCGATAACTTTTTCTATACACCTGAACATATCGGGAATATTATTGCTGACCTATTACTAGGCTACATGTGTGCAGACAGCACTGCACATTAAAGCGTCTACAGAAAAACATGAAAGAAAGCTACAGGAAACCAAACATGATTGGATAAACAAATACAAACACAATCAAGAAAATAGTTAATGTGGACAAAGCATGGTTAGACAAGTATATACAAAAACTTACTCAAATTTTCAAGAGAAGTACATAAATGGCATACAGTAAATGCAAAGCATGAGAGAAATATGAAAAGAAAAACTAACTGAACTTTTCACGAGAAATACCGTCTAGAGATAAAAGCAAATTCAAACCAGGGTTAGAAAAATATAAACAAAACCTTACCGGTGCTGAAATTTTCAAAATACAAACATACACAAGATATAGCAATTTCAATGCATGGTTGAAGAAATATGAATAAAAACCTACTTAATTCGGATTAGTAATAGGACAAAATCTAACGAAATGCATGATCAGACAAATGAAAGCAAAATCTAATTATAATATGGATGGGAAACACACACATAAAATAAAGCAAATTCAACACATAGTTAGTGAAATGTAAACAAACACTTACTAAAGGTTCGGAAAGAAGTTACTCAAGCCATAAACGATATCCAAAGCATCGTTAGAGAAATATGAACAAAAACTCTGAATTTTTCATGAGAAATACTTACATCAGACAAAACAAAGCCAAAAGCATGGTTAGAGATATACAATAAAAGACTTCATCAGAAACATTTACCCGAGATATAACTACAAAAGATTAATTTAATTCGAACTACGGTTAGACAAATATGAACATGAACCTTCTGAATAAAATACATGCAGAAGACAAAAACGAATTTATAGCATTATAAATAAATATTACACAAAGCAGAGTCAAAGCATGGATACAGAAATAATTATATAAAACAGACTAATTGCAGTTTTGATGATAAATCCATAAATACATACACAACATAAAACAACTTCAAAGCAGAAATGCAAATGAAAACTGGTAAGAATTTTCACGAGAAATAAATTCATGACACAAAACAAATTCCTAGCATGGCAAGACATATACAGACTACAACTCAATCAAATTTTGTGAGATATACACATTCTAGACAAAGCAATTTAAAAGCATGGTTAGAATGTAACGCAATAATTGCAATTTCGATGACAAATACATACAAGAAATAAAGCAAATTCAAAGATGGATTTACATGGGAAAGCATGAAACCATTCTTATCCCAATTCCTTCCTGGTCTAAGGAATGGTGATATGAAAGGTTTCGTCCTATGAAAGAAAAAACTGCATGATAAATCTAACCCACCTCTTTCCTCAAGCTGTTGACACATGGCATCCTCCTACAAATTTGACCCGCGTAGCTCATTGGTTAGCGTATATGACTCATAACCTGATAGTTGCAGAGTCGAAGCTCGGTTGGGGCAAAATTTCTCTCCGGAGATTTTTCGCCTTTCACGTCTGAAGCATGTGAGAAAAGTGGTCAGTGGCTCTACTTTTAGGGAAAGATATTCTGATTTTTGAGTGAAGTCCCTAGTGAGGTTAAAACCAAAGGATAAAGGCGGTAAAAACTCAGAGTACTCTTTTATTAGGTAAAGTATTTTCAACCGTGTTTTGTTTAGCTAGTTCCTGGTGAGCGAGGTCCCTGGTGAGTGTTAAATATAAAGGATAAAAGCGGTAAAAACCCGACTACACTTTCATTAGGGTAAAGTATTTTTAACCTTGTTTTGTCTAGCTAATTTAGAAAGAAAAAAGCTTTCTCAAGGGACCTCACTGGTGAATGTTAAACACAATGGATAAAAAGGATAAAAACTCTAAATACTCTTAGGGAAAGATATTTTGATACCAGCTTGGCTTGGTTTGGCCATTTCAAAATCTCCCCGATAGGCATTAAAACCGATGAAAAAAGCATTAAAAACTTCTAGTACTTTTTTTAAAAAATATTTTCATCCTGGCTACGTTCCTACCTTTCAAAAAAAAAAAAATGTTTTTGCCCTTGTTTTGTTCACCTATTAACAAAAAAGAAAAAAAAAAAAAAAAACTTTCATAAGTGACCTCCCTGGTGAGTGTTAAAACTAATGGATAGAAGCGGTAAAAACTCCGAGTACTCTTTTTTTAGGGTAAAATATTTCTATCCTTGTTTTGTACAGCTATTTACAAAAAGCTTCTCTGGAGACCTTCCTGGTGATTGTTTAAACCAATGCATAAAAGTGGTAAAAACTGCAGTTACTCTTTAATTATCGTAAAATATTTTCATCCTTGTTTTGTTCAGCCATTTTAAAAGAACCTTTTTCAAATGACCTCCATGGTGAGTGTTAAAACTAATGGAAAAAAGCAGTTAACAACTCTGGCTGCCTTTTCTTTAGAGTAAATCATTTTTATCATTCTTATATACAGCTAATTTTACCCTTCTCAAGGGACTTCCCTGTTGACTGTTAAAACCAATGGATAAAAATTGTAAAAACTCTGAGTTCTCTATTATAAGGGTAATATTTATCTATCCTGGTTTTGTTCGGTTATTCTAAAAGCCGTTCTAACGGGACCTCCCTATGAGTGAGGTATCTGGTGAGTGTTAAATTTAAAGGATAAAAGCATTAAAATTCCCAACTACACTTTTATTAGGGTAAGGTATTTTTTACCTTGTTTTGTTTAGCTAATTTGAAAAGAAAAACACTTTATCATGGGAAATCACTGGTGAATTTTAAACGCAATTGATAAAAAGGGTAAAAACTCTAAATACTCTCATGTTAGGGAAAGATATTTTGTTGCCATCTTGGTTTGGCCATTTTAAAATCTTCATCGAGGGATCTCCCTGTGGGGGGGTGTATTAAAACCGATGATACAAGCGTTAAGAACTTCGAGTACTCTTTTAAAATATTTTCATCCTGGCTACGTTCCTACATATCATAGCCTTTATTTAAGGTAAACTATTTTTAACCTTGTCATATTCAGCTATTCCCTTTCTCAAGAGACCTCCCTGTTGAGTATTAAAAATCAATAGATAAAAACAGCAAAACTCCCAGTGCTTTTTTATTAGGGTAAAATATTTTTACCCTTGTTTTGTTCACCTATTTAAAAAAAAAATCTCAGGTGACCTCCCTGGTTAGTGTAAAAAAACCAACGGATAGAAGCGGTAAAACATCCGACTACTCTTATTTAGGGTAAGATATCTCTATCCTTGTTTTGTACAGCTATTTACAAAAAGATTCTCTATAGACCTACCTGGTGAGCGTTACAACTAATGCATAAAAGTGGTAAAAACTGCAGTTAATCTTTTATTATCGTACAATATTTTCATCCTGGTTTTGTTCAGCTATTTTAAAGGACTTTTTTCAAGGAACCTCCCTGGTGAGTGTTAAAACCAGTGGATAAAAGCGGTTTAAAGCTCCGTGTGCTCTTTTATTAGAGTAAAATATTTTTATCATTCTTATATACAGCTAATTTAAACATTTCTCAAGGGACTTCCCTGTTGACTGTTAAAATCAATGGATAAAAATGGTAAAAACTCTGGGTTCTCTATTATATGGGTAAAATATATCGGCTATTCTTAAAAGCCTTTCTCAAGGGACCTCTCTAGCGAGTGAAGTCCCTGCTGAGTGTTAAAAATAAAAGATAAAAGCATTAAAACACCCGACTACTCTTTTATTAAGGTAAAGTATTTTTAACCTTGTTTTGTTTAGCTAATTTAAAAAGAAAAAAAAAAAAAAAAAACTTTATCAGGGGACCTCACTGGCGAATGTTAAACGCAACGGATAAAAAGGGTTAAAACTCTAAATACTCTCATTTCTGGAAAAGATATTTTGATACCATCTTGGTTTGGCAATTTTAAAATCTTCATCGAGGCATCTGCCCGGTGGGTATTAAAACCGATGATAAAAGCGTTAAAAACTTCGAGTACTCTTTTTAAATACTTTCATTCTGGCTGTTTTCCTACATTTTAAAGCCTTTAATTAGGGTAAAATATTTTTAGCCTTGTCATATTCAGCTATTTTAGGAGCTTTCTCAAGGGACTTCCCTGTTGAGTGTTAAAAGTCAATATAATATTATGGATAAAAACAGTAAAAACACCGGGTGCTCTCTTATTAGGGTGAAGTATTTCTATCCTTGTTTTGTACGGCTATTTTAAACACCTTTCTCACGGGACCTCCCTGGTGAGTGTTAAAACCAATGAATAAAAGCCGTAAAAAAACTGCGGGTCCCCTTTTAGTATGGTAAAATATTTTTATCAACGTTATGTTCAGCTATTTTGAAACATTTTTCCAAGGGACTTTCCTGTTGATTGTTAAAACCAATGGATATAAATGATAAAAACTCCGAGTGTTCTTTTATTAGAGTAAAATATATCCTTGTTTTGTTCAGCTATTTTAAAAATCTTGCTCAATGAACCTCTCTGGTGAGTGAGGTCTCTGGTGGGTGTTAAAACAAATGGATAAAAGCGGTAAAAACTCCGAGTACTCTTTTATTAGTATAAACTATTTTTAACCTTGTTTTGTTCATTTAAAGAGAAAAAAATATTTTCTAACTGGCTAGGCTCCTACATTTCAAAACATCTAATAAGGGTAAAATATTTTTAGCCTTGTCATATTTAGCTGTTTTAAAACCTTTCTCAGGGGATCTCCCTGGTGAATGTAAAAAGTCAATGGATAAAAGTGGTAAAAACTCCAAGTGCTCTTTTATTGGGGTGAAATGTTTCTACTCTTGTTTTGTTCGGCTATTTTAAAAGAAAAAAAACTTTCTCTAGTGACCTCCCTGGTAAGTGTTCAAAACCAATTGATAAAAGCGGTAAAAACTCTGAGTATTCTTTTATTAAGGTAAAATAGTTTCATCCTTGTTTTGTTATTATTAAAAAGAAAAACAAAAAGAACTTTCTCAAGGGACTTCCCTGGTAAGTGCCAAAACCAGTGGATAAAAGCGATTTAAAAAAACATGTCCTCTTTTATTACGGTAAAATATTCTAATCATTGTTTTATTCAGCTATTTTAAACCTTTCTCAGGGGACTTCCCTGTTGAGTGTTAAAACCATTGGATAAAAATGGTAAAAAATCCGAGTTCTCTATTATAATATAATCCTTCGTCGAGGGACCTACATTTCAAAACCCTTGATTAGAGAGACCTCGCTGGTGAGTATTATAAGCAATAGGAGCAGTAAAAACTCAGAGTGCTTTTTAATGGGGTAAAATATCTTTTATCCTTGTTTTGTTCAGCTATTTTAAAACCTCCAGTGTTTAAAAGCAGCTAAAAACTACGACTACTTTTTTAGCCTAAAATATTTTTATTTTAGCTAACTTCTGCGATTTTAAAACTATTATTGCAGGATCTACTTAGTGAGTACTAAAAGCAATGGACGAAAGCATTCAGAACTTTGAACAATCTCCGTTTAGGGTAAAACAAACGGTGTTTAACACCAATACAAACGAAAACTACAGAACAAGCATAAGGCCCGATAACTTTTTCTATACACCTGAACATATCGGGAATATCATTGCTGACCTATTACTAGGCTACATGTGTGTTGACAGCAATGCACATTAAAGCGTCTGCAGAAAAACATGAAAAAAGCTAAAGAAACCAAACATGATTGGATAAACAAATACAAACACAATCAAGAAAATAGTTAATGTAGACAAAGCATATTTAGACAAGTATATACAAAAAAATTACTCAAATTTTCAAGAGAAGACATAAATGGCATACAGTAAATGCAAAGCATGAGAGAAATATGAAAAGAAAAACTAACTGAACTTTTACATCGTCTAATTCAAACAAGGGTTAGAAAGATATAAACAAAAACTTACCGGTACTGAAATTTTCAAGATAAATACATACACAAGATATAGCACTTTCAATGCATGGTTGAAAAGATATGAATAAAAACCTACTTAATTCGGATTAGTAATAGGACAAAATCTAATGAAATGCATGGTCAGACAAATGAAAGCAAAATCTAATTATAACGTGAATGGGAAACACACACATAAGATAAAGCAAATTCAACGCATGGTTAGTGAAATGTAAACAAACACATACTTAAGTTTCGGAAAGAAGTTACCCAAGCCATAAACCATATCCAAAGCATCGTTAGAGAAATATAAACAAAAACTCTGAATTTTTCATGAGAAATACCTACATCAGACAAAACAAAGCCAAAAGCATCGTTAGAGATATACATTAAAAGACTTACTGAAATTTTCATCAGAAACATTTACCCGAGATATAGCTGCAAAAGATTAATTTAATTCGAACTATGGTTACACAAATATGAACATAAACCTTCTGAATAAAATACATGCAGAAGACAAAAAACGAATTTATAGCATTGTAAATAAATATTACACAAAGCAGAGTCAAAGCATGGATACAGAAATAATTATATAAAACAGACTAACTGCAGTTTTGATGATAAATACATACACAACATTAAACAACTTCAAAGCAGAAATGCAAATGAAAACTGGTAAGAATTTTCACGAGAAATAAATTCATGACACAAAACAAATTCCTAGCATGGCAAGACAAATACAGACTACAACTCGATCAAATTTTGTGAGATATACACACTCTAGACAAAGCAATTTAAAAGCATGGTTAGAATGTAACACAATAATTGCAATTTTGACGACAAATACATACAAGAAATAAAGCAAATTCAAAGCATGGATTTAAATGTGAAAGCATGAAACCATTCTTATCACAATTCCTTCCTGGTCTAAGGAGTGGTGATATGAAAGGTTTCGTCCTACGAAAGAAAAAACTATATGATAAATTTAACCCACCTCTTTCCTCAAGCTGTTGACACATGGCATCCTCCTACAAATTAGACCCGGGTAGCTCATTGGTTAGCGTGTCTGACTCATGACCTGACAGTTGCAAAGTCGATACTCGGTTGAGGCAAAATTTCTTTCCGGAGATTTTTCGCCTCTCACCTCTGATACATGTGAGAACAGTAGTCAGTGGCTTGGAAAGAAAGATTTGCCAGTACTGGTGTGAGAAAGCAAGGAAACGCATGCGTAGGTGCACTGATCGCCGTGATATGACATCAGCTGTTTAAACGGCGTTTAACACCAATACAAACAAAACACACAAAACCTGCAAATAATTACCACAGAAGAAGCATTAATTAGGCCCTATATCTTTCTCTATACACCTGAACATATCGGGAATATTATTGCCGACCTGTTACTAAGTTGCATGTCTGCTGACAGTACTGCACTGAAAAACATGAAAAAAAGCTTCAAGAAACCAAACATAGTTGGATAAACAAGTACAAACACAATCAAGAAAATAGTTAATGCAGACAAAGCATGGTTAGACAATTATATACAAAAATTTACTAAAATTTTCAAGACAAGTACATTAATGACAAATGCAAAGCACAAGAGAAATGCAAAGCGTAAAAGAAAAACTAAATGAACTTTTCATGAGAAACACCTGCGAGTGATAACAGCAAATTCAAACGAGGCTTAGACAAATAGAAACAAGAACTTTCCGGTACTGAAATTTTTAAGAGAAATACGTACACAAGATAAGGCAATTTCAATGCATGGTTGAAGATATATGAACAAAAACCTACTAAATATGGATTACAAATATGACAAAGCTAATGAAATGCACGGTCAGACAAATGAAAGCAAAATCTAATTATAATTTGGATGCGAAACACACAAATGGGATAAAGCAAATTCAAAGTATTGTTATAGTCGCAATATAAACAAAAACTTACCAAGGTTTTGAAAAAAATATATCCAAGACATAAACCATATTTAAAGCATTGTTAGAGAAATATAAACAAAAACACTAAATTTTTCATCATGAGAAATACATATATCAGACAAAACAAAGCCAAAAAAAAAAAAAAAAAAATGGTTAGACAAAACCATTCTTGTCAGAATTCCTTCCTCGTCTAAGGAGTTGTGATAAGAATGGTTTCATCCTACGAAGGAAAAACTATATGATAAATTTAACCCACCTCTTTCCTCAAGCTGTTGACACATGGCATCTTCCTACAAATTAGACCCGGGTAGCTCATTGGTTAGCGTATCTGACTCATGACCTGATAGTTGCAGAGTCGATACTCGGTTGAGGCAAAATTTCTTTCCAGAGATTTTTCACCTCTCACCTCTGATGCATGTGAGAAAAGTAGTCAGTGGCTTGGAAAGAAAGATTTGCCAGTACTGGTGTGAGAAAGCAAGGAAACGCATGCATAAGTGCACTGATCGCCGTGATATGACATCAGCTGTTTAAACGGCGTTTAACACCAATACAAACAAAACAAACACAACCTGCAAATAATTACCACAAAACAAGCATTAATTAGGCCCTATATCTTTCTCTATACACCTGAACATATCGGGAATATTATTGCTGACCTATTACTAGGTTACATAGAGGCGGACAGCACTGCACTGAAAAACGTCTGCAGAAAAACATGAAAAAAAGCTACAAGAAACCAAACATGGTTGGATAAACAAATACAAAAACAATCAAGAAAATAGTTAATGCAGACAAAGCATGGTTAGACAAGTATATACAAAAATTTACTCAAATTTTCTAGACAAGTACATTAATGACAAATGCAAAGCACAAGAGAAACGCAAAGCATAAGAGAAATATGAAAAGAAAAACTAACTGTACTTTTCATGAGAAATACCTGGGGCAGATAAAGGCAAATTCAAACCAGGGTTAGACAAATAGAAACAAGAACTTTCCGGTACTGAAATTTTCAAGATAAATACATACACAAGATATAGCAATTTCAATGCATGTTTGAAGAGATATGAATAAAAACCTACTAAATTTGGATTAGTAATAGGACAAAATCTAATGAAATGCATGGCCAGACAAAAGAAAGCAAAATCTTATTATAATATGGAAAGGAAACACACAAATGGGATAAAGCAAATTCAAAGTATTGTTATAGTGAAATATAAACAAAAACTTACCAAGGTTTTGCAAAAAATATATATCCAAGACATAAACCATATTTAAAGCATGGTTAGAGAAATATAAACGAAAACTTTGAATTTTTCATGAGAAATACATATATCAGACAAAACAAAGCCGAAACTTGGTTAGACAAGACCATTCTTGTCAGAATTCCTTCCTAGTCTAAGGAGTTGTGATAAGAACGGTTTCATCCTACGAAAGAAAAACTAAATGATAAATTTTACCCACCTCTTTCCTCACGCTATTGACACATGGCGTCCTCCATATTGACATCTGAAAAAAAAAAAAAACACTTTTGTTTGAATGGTGTTTTCATTGCATGTTATGATATTTCAGTCATTTATCAGCAAAAGCTCACTTGTGGCTTTCTAAAATTTAGCAAGTAGAGGGCTGGGCCTTTGTATTGCTTTGCACAAGGCTACTCCTAGGTGAACCGTGTTTCAAACAACGATCAACCTCAGGCTTTTACAATTATCTATAAATCAACATTAACAGATAAACCAGTGTTTAGACAGCCCTAAGATCAGTTGCTTTCGAAGAGATTATGGGAAAAGGAGGAAAAAATTCATAATCTGCCTTTATGGACTTGCCTCAAATTTTGATGTCTTGTAAAGAGGTAACCACTGAGTATATGTGGAATCCTCAATTTTAAAAAAAGGCTAGGCACACTCTTATGTTTTATCAAAATTAGACCGAAAATATGGGTAGTTTGATCTTCTAGCTTTATCGCCGGTATGTCTGATATTTCTAATATAATTATATCCTCCTGACCATTGCACATGGATAATTTCTGTGGGAAAGCAGCCAGTAGAATGGAACTGTGAAAAGAAACTTCGTGTAATCATGTTATTATGTGCATTTGCAACCGCGATATATCTGCTATAATATGGAAGATGGCAATAAACACGATGTGGATTGGTCAATAAAAGCAGTTTTGAACGTGTAACATCTTTGTCCATCATTCTGGTTGATATAGTCAAATCCAATAATTTATTTTCTCCAGATGTTAGAATATGATCTTTATTGACTTTTAACCACATGATATAATTTTTGACCTGTCTAAACTGAAAGCTTTTACAAATGACAAATTCAGCGTGACTTAAATGATATAATTAGTCTTTAAACGGTTAGAAAACATTGTGGGAAAAGGAGAAAATGCTGGTTTTTCAAACGCCTTTTTTTTTCTCAGGACAATTAGAACTTAGGATTATTTGGCAAAGGGTTAAAACTTAGGGACTAAACCAAGTGGGTAGGTTGGTCAAGTCTACACGACTTGAATCCAAGGGGTCTAAACTTGACTCGTAGCTAGGTCAAACCCTATCGAAAGAGTTGATGATATGTCATTGCTACAGGATTTTTTCGTTTCTATTTTAACCACTGAACATTATTTTGATATAAGAAAGCTGCCAGTAGTTTGAAGGGAATTTAGTGCATGGAACTGGCAAGAGAAACTTGAGAAGGCATGAATAGGTGCACTAGCCGTCGAGATAAAACTGAAGAAATGTTGGAAAACAGCATGAAACACTTTTCTTACAAATTCAATCTTCAGAGAACTGACTTAATGAAATGAGCCTTTTAACCCTTGACCAAATAACCCCACATTTTAACGACTTAGGCGAAAAAAGCTTTTGAAAACAATTTGGAAATAGGAGAAAATACTGGTAACCCACATTTTGTCTTATTTACACAATGTTTCTATCCTTCCAGAAGCAAATTTCAGTTTTGAGTCACACTGATTTTGTCGTCTGCAAATGCTTTCAAATTTGACAAGTCTAAAATTTGGTCATTTGGTAAGAGTTAAATAGGACGGAGCCAAATATTGCAATTTCAAGATTAAAATATGTTACAAGGTATTGGGCTGTGTAGGCCCAAAATCTGACTGGATTTTCTGAGCAGTCTGATCTTGATCTAGATGTTCACAACAACATAAGTTTTGCTGAGAGCTGAAATGTAAAGTGCTCTCCTGCTACAAATAAGTTTATTCATCTTGCAAATGAACACTTTAGAAAACATAGTGGTAAAAGGATAATATGCTCACATTCTCACTTCTGATTCATGAGTGTCTTTACAAGCACTACACATGTTATATACTCTTTAAATCTTTACCAAACGACAAAATTTTAGACATGTCAGAATTGAAAGCATTTTTAGAAGACAAACTACATGTGATTCAAATTTGAATTTGAGTTTGAAAGGGCAGAAAAACATGAAGGAAAAGGAGAAAATACTGTCAACTGGTAGCCAGCATTTTTTCCTTTTCCCACAATATTTTTTTAATAGGATTTTCTCCTTTTCCAACAATGTTTTCAAAAGGCTTTTTCTTTCAAAAGGCTTTTTCTTTTTCACTAGATTATTGCCAAAATATGAAAAGTCAAAGCCACTGGGATGTTCAGTGGTAAGAGAGGAAATAAAATTCTGTAGCCAAGACTTTCATCATCCCTCAACCTTTAAGGTATCAAATGAACCCAAATACATTTTAAGTCTGGAAATAAGACCCAAATAAATGAAATATTAAAGTCTACACTGGCCTCAAAAAGCAACTATAGTGGCAAAAGGGGCTTAAACCCTTTGTCATACATGCCTTCTTTTAATGACCATGAGAAGGAAAGCTTTTAAAAACATTGTGGGAAAAGAAAATGCTGGTAACCAGCATTTTCTCCTTTTCCCACAGTGTTTTCTAACCTTCCCAAACTGAATGTCAATTTTTAATGGTTTGAATTTGGACTAGTCCAAGATTTGTCGTTTGGTAAAGAGTTAAAGGTTAAAAAGAGTTTATTGCAGAGCTAGAGTGCAAAGTTAACTCCTTACTTATCAACATCACCATTTAGTTTCCTGCACTCAAAGATTGTTTTCGACTTTGCTGAATGTGCTGATTATTGACCTACTTTTTGGTACTGATAGAAAATGAATAAATACAAGGAAAAATGTAGCTAATGAATAAATGGAAGGAAAAATGCTGCAAACTAACATGCTTTCCCCTTTTTCCACAATATTTTCTACCATATCAAAGACAGAAATCATTATTTGAGCTGCATTTATTTTGTCATCTACACATGCTTTCAATATAGTTGAGTACATAATTTTGTTGTCTGGTAACGAGTTAAATGCTCAAATTTCAAGTTTATTATTCGCACTGGATAAAAGTGAAACGTGGGAAAACATGGTCTGATCAGGGATCGTACATAACATGTAATTTATGCTCTCTGGTCTGATCCAGCAGATCCATAACAAGGGAGTCAGCATAACCCTTTACCAAACAAACACAACTTTTAATGACCCCGAGGACGAGGCCTTTTGAAAACATTGTCCTAAAATGAAAAAATTCCTGGTAACCAGCATTTTCTCCCCTCCCCTCCTCCTCGCTTTCTAATCTATCAAAGACAAATTCCATTATTTGAGTTACATTTGAAGTGTCTGCAAATGAATTTAAGATTAGAAAAGTCTATATCTTGCTTGTGTGGTAAAGAGATAATACATTGAGCTTGTTTCAAAAAGAATTATCAGGTATAACTACATTAACACCTGCTCTCGTCACGCAGATATACTTAGCTTAAATACAATGTAGCAAAGAGCAAAATTTCTTGTGAGGAACGGTTTCCCTTTTAGCCACGTCTTTTCTTTTTCTATTTAGGTTCACATGCATTCAGCATTTGTAACAAGCACATTCTTTCAGAAATTTTGATATTGAATCCTCATAATGTTTGTTTACATGTATAGAGTTACATACTTTGCTGATACCGCTATGGAAACAACAGCAGTCAATGACGGAGGAAAATAACATTGAGAACTGACATATGAAGTTCAAGGTATATGACAGAATATTACACATGGCCATCAGTAAAATAAGCATGATAATACAAGTGAGTCATGCTTTGTGAAAAAGGGGCTTAATGTATTTGCGAAAAGTATTGTCTCAGGTCAGCCAGCGCAATCCGTGCTGAACCGAAACGTTTCGCTAGTGATCAATTTTTTGTATGTCCAAGGACCATTCAACCTCACGATTAAGTCGGTTGTTGAAAAAAGTGGCTATAATTGATCCATAATTATGTGATGGCTTTATCGGTATGGATCACGGAAATACATTAAGCCCCCTTTTGCCAGAGCGTGGCTCAATTATTTACATTCTGCCTTGGTCAAGGTATATGTATCTGAAAGATTAACTGGTACTCTAGGTCCAAGATTAGATCTTCCTGTCCTGTCTGATCTTGATCTACACCGCCTGCAAATGCAAATGTCGTTGATTTTCGTGTCCTGTCGAGTCTTATATTACCAAGAACAAAAACATGCAATAGATGTATTACCTCTGACTTTGTATTATATCACATCCACACAGAGACACTGTTCGAGGACTCCATAATGCCGTAATACCGTAAGAAGACTCTGTATCCGGCAGAATTTAACTCAAACTAACCGACCTCTCATAAATCCAGAAAAGTTTACCGAAGTCCACCCAGCTTACAACACGAACTGACTGTTTTAAAACGCTCACTTGCGCAACAATGGGGTATTGTCCACAACCCGTGAAAAAAACAACTCATGGGTCAGGTCAGCTTAATACCTGAGAAAACCTTAACCGCTGTTTAAAATGCCTTTCAGAATTACAGAAGGTTTTGCGGACAGTATATTTTGAGATCAGACCGCAGTCTGATTTGGCTCTACGGTGGTGCATTCCAGAGACACGCTGACCAACAAGAGCAACATTTAGACAACAATTATTAATGTGTTTTTTCCTATGTTAATTTTGTTGATTTGGACATATTGAGGGTTAACCCGTCGTGCGCTAAATCAATGAAATGAACGTTTTCAGTTGTTGAAACATCCTACACATCGCAATACATTAAATGTCTTATTTTGCCACAATATTTTCAAAACATAGAGGACAGTGTAGAGCAAAGATCACTGTTCACAAGCTATACAATCTCATCTTGATCTAAATTGTCTGCAAAACCAACATAACTGCTCTCCTACCAGATCAAAAAATTTTAGACTTGTCGAAATTGAGAGCATAACATTTTGCAGACGACAAACGATTAGATTTGTCATTCAAAGCGTAGAAAATATTGTGAGGAAAAGAAAAAAACGTGGTTCTTTACAAGCGAAAGAAACTTGGGGTTACCTTCTGCAAAATAGCAACATTGAACAAAAAAACGATCAATTTCAATGTGAATGTATTAGATCTAATCTTTTACCAAACAATCCCGTGTTTTGACGAGCCTGGAGACGGCTTTTGAAAACATTGCGGGAAAAAGAGAAAAGGCTGGTAACCAGCATTTTCTTCTTTTTCCACAATGTTTTCTACCCATTCATAGGCAAATTCAATCATTAAGAGCCATATTTAATTTTTCGTCTGCAAGTGCTTCCAATTTTGACACGTGTGAAATTTTGTCGTTAGGTAGTCTTGTAAATTTTCCTTTCATCAACGTCACTTAAGTATTGCATTAATGCTAAACTGAAAAAAGGAGAGTTTTCTGTTTGGTAGTTCTTATTAATATGTATTTAGTTGGCTCTAAATATGTACATATTTTATGCCAAATAAACTTTAATATGTTATGTTTTGTCAGGTAGTTATTTTGCGATGTTCAGAATCAATTTTGGGGGTTCAGTTTCCCACGTGGTAAATCTGAGTTGGGATGCTTCGCACCCCAATTTAAAAACGCTTTGGATAAAAGAGAACATACTGAATACATGCAGTTTTTCCAACTATACATGTATTTTTAAAACCCCACAGGATTGTTTAGTCAAGGGTTAACAGACTGATTCCAGTCTTTAGAATCTCATCAAGAAGAAACGTGTTAGTGACCGTGTAAAATGGTAGTGCCGTGGCTAGAAGGAGAGGAAGAGGGACTATGCAAACAATTTAACCTCTATCTTGCTAAAAAATTGAATGAAATTTCAAAATGATAGTAAAACCCGAGTAATGCTTTTTCAAACTTTTTTTCTTTTTTTTTTTTTGTTGTTGGAAAAGAAATATCTCCTTAATGGACAGTTTAGATCCACGATCAGACTGCACATTGCAGTCTGATCGTGGATCTAAACTGTCCGCAAAAAAAAGTCAGAGTGTCGCGCTTAGCAGCCCAAGGATTAACATACATTCCACGCTGAAAGATTCGTAATCAGATCTACGCTGGTCAGTATTGTGAATGGACAGTCTGGTTACTAAGGTTGCAAACGGTGGATGCCGGCAGTCCATTCTGAAAATGGTTACATAATGGCCTCTCCGCTAGGTTCATATCCTTTACACAACTCTACATCCCTTGTCCCCACAGCTGCACACGCTTCGCCTCGCTAACAGTAAACGACCAAGGGCCAAGTACTATTTAAAATTTACGGCTGTTACGAGTTGCATTTACACCAGTTTACTTTAAGGCAAAACAATCTAAATTTTCGAATTCTTAAAGCAATGTTTCCCTACAGACTCCTTTCTGTTGCGATTTTATCCTTGCTCAAAGCCAAAATGGCCTATCATCCTTTCAACACCTGCTACATATACGGATAGCACTCGTCACAAGTCGGCCGATTCCGAAACTACCTATAACGATCAACGGATACACTTGATTCGCACTCGTTTCATTCATATAGTTGCTGCTTATAACTGCCCCTATTTCTTATAATCGTGTTGAAAGTAAACTGCTACAAAGTTTCCAGTTTTTGCTGGCCAAAGATTTTGATAATACTGGTAATAAGACATAATTCAATGCTAAACAAATTGTAACCACCGTTTATTACATAATTGAAAAGTTAGTTATGGGATTACTTGACGTTACTTGATGCCTATTTACTGCTAGTTACCATTCATGTGCTTATCTGGGTTAAAATTAGTTTTTGTAATGAGGTCACTACAGCAGGTATAAGCGTTAAAACGCTGTAAGTAAAAAGTGTCACGAGTTGCAGTTACATCAGTCTAATCTCAGCGGACGGGTTTCCGAAATTTGTGGTCTCTTTAATCGGTCTACCGACCGATTAATCACTGTTCTTGACAGTGACAGTGAATAGCAAACACTGACTACCGTTTCAGTGTTTAAGAAATAATTTTTAAGCCACATTTGTTCTTTTTTCTTGTAGCGGCTCGAGAACAGCAGCCGCTATTTTTTAAATGCATATAGATCTATGCAGACTTACCGTTATCTCTGTATATTTATCCGCCATTCATAAATATTGTACATAATATGTACTATGAAATGTAGGTCTCTGATTTTTTGTCTGTCAGTCACGCGTGAAGTTACAGTATTGATCTAACCCTAACTAGGACCAGACTCACTGTGGCTTTAACATTTGAACGGCTGACAAGCAGGTTTGGATGTGGTTATTTTTTTTATTCATTGTTGTTGTTGTTGAAACAATCGGTAATAAATCGTCTGTGTGTTTGAGGTACTTTGATCATTATGATGACGATGCTGTCTCTTTTAAACACACTGCTCCATCAAAGGAGCCTTGAACCAGCTGTTAACACTTTTTCTTTTTTTAATTAAATAATTAATTTATTTATTTATTGATTGATTGAGGATTTGACATTTTATATGGAAAATTAATCGTAAAGATGTCACCATTTACCCTCAGTTGTAGAAAAACAAACGAAACATTCTGGAGAAAATTGCCTCTGGTGAGCCTTGAGCCCACGACCCTGAAAACTGTTGTCAGCGACTCTACAAACTGAGCTAAATGGCCAACCGATATCATACCGTAATAAGAAAGTATAAATTCCTTCTAATGCAGTGACGGCTATACTGTTACTAACGGAATCCGAAAGTTTACGGTAAAAATACAGCAAAAAGTCTCGGTAATTTCTTTGTGTTTTCTTGTGTCCCCGTGTATTTATATCATTTTAAGCCATCTTTACACACTTACGAATATTACAAGTCTGTTGATATTTTCATAAAATCATTCGAAACGAAATCTGGCTGATTTCTCCTTTACAACTCGAAAATTATATATAAGATAAGGCTATTCACAGCAGTTTTTATGATACAAGAGAAAACTAACATTCGACCGGGTTGTTAGCTACTTAACCCTTTCCCAAACAAGCCCTGGTTTTCACGTGTCTGCAGTACAAGTCTTTTGAAAACACTGTGGGAAAAGGAGAAATTGCTCGTAACGAGCAATTTCTCCTTTTCCCACGGTGTTTTCTACCCTTTTTGATGACTTTCTGCCATTTTCATCAAATTTAAAATTGTCGTCTGCAAACTCTTTCAATTTGGACCAGTCCAAAATTTGTCGTTTGGGAAAGGGTTAAAAAGCTCCGTAAATCATTTAGTTATGGATCCTTTCGAGGGAGACACACACACACACACACACACGCACATGCTAGGCTTGGCACCTTACTGTAGCGAAATATGCAGGGGGGGGGGGGGGTATGGAACGCCTAAGCTGTCTGATAAAACGATATTTCATGACACTCAGATATCGTTCCATATATATAAAGGTACAATTTTAACATATAAACACAAAATGGTTTGGGATGAAGGCAAGAGTTTACCATGTTCAGCACATTTGCCTCAATGTGAAGGTATAAAACCCTTCTTTTACCATAACCTCTTCTTTTATGTAGACATACTGATATAATATAAACTACAACATATATAACATGAACATAAAAACGTATTATATAAAGGTATATTTCCAGTATACACAGGCAACCTATCATATTCATATATATTGATATTATATAAAGGACGATATATATAACATGACCATAAAAAATATTGTATAAAAGTATATTTCTAATTAATATTTCCAATATACACAGGCAAACCATCGTATTGTTACCGTAAAATTCAAGTACTTCATGCATGAACGTATAGGGTCAACGCATGTGACTATCTTATCTTTATATGAATGTAAAACAACTTTATAATTATTGATTGCAAATCATCAGTGACGTGCAAGCGCTTGCAAATGGATTTTACTCTTAAATGATAGATAGCGGGAAACACCTGCAAACCATTACAAAATCAGCAACATTGAAAGGTTTTACTCCAAGGAACAAAATATTATGCGAAATGTACCATATATGAAGCATACTATGTTAGAATTTCACTCGTAGAATTACTTGAAGTGAATTGGAAATAGCAATAATGGATGAGCCGTACTCTGTGAAAAGAGGGCTTAATGCATCTGCATAAAGTATCGTCTCAAGTCAACCTGCGCAGTGCACGAAAGCTGACCTTGGTCGAAATCTTTTTCTCTTTGTCAATTTTCGGGGTATGTCAGAGGACCAGTTTACCTCATGATTCAGTCGCTCGTCAGACAAGATGAAATTTATAGATCCGTAATTTTCTGATGACTTACTTGGTATAATGCATCACGGAGATGCATTAAGCCCGCCTTTGCCAGAGCATGGTTCATATATTATTTAACGATGCCTAGATTAATTGATGTAGATGGAACATTTCCTGATCAAACGACTCTTTCCACACTTATTGTCACTGTGCTTGAAAGAGCATCATTTCTTTTCTAAAATTTGAAACGAGTACTAACTTTCATTTATGTTTTTTCTTTATTCATTCATTTCCTCCATGTGTATGACCGAGCCCCGTAGCTCTGTCGATAACGTACTGAAGCTGACACAAGGGGTCGCAGGTTCGAACCTCCAGGCTCGGCCAATTTCAGGCTTTCCAAGGATTTATCATTTTCAATCGACAGGATTCATTTTTCTCTCGTTGCTGATCAATTTTTCGACGATAATTGTGCGGGAAAGCAGCCAGTGGCTTGGAAGAATACTGTGCAAGGTAATGGTAAGAGAGACTCCGGAAAAGCATGGATAGCTAAAACAATGTTGAAAACGACGATAAAAACCATATCTTCCTTTGTCAAAAAAGCACCTAAGCTGTAAAATGAATACTTTTAGAGTTAGGACCAAATCTATTCCGTGATATTTTGTACAATGAGTTTACAATGCATGGTAAAAGGGGTTATGTGTGCACATGTCGCCCTCCTCTGCCATATATGAGTCAGAATATTTGTCTTGATGACATCTATGACATATATGAGTCAGAATATTTGTCTTGATGACATCTATGACAAGTTCAAAAAGGGGCACTTCGGGTCAAAAATAGGTCACTGCGTGAAATCATTGAATACTATATGTACGTTTTAGGGCTATTTTTCAGCCCACTAGTTACAGAACTTGGTCAGAATGTTTGTCTTGATGAGTTGGAATATGGCATGCCAGGTCAAAAACTAGGTCACCAGGTCAGATTTTTCAAAAGCCTTGTGAACTCTCCAGGAACTACATTTTCAGTCCAATGTCTTTGTAGTGGAATTTAAGGCCGTTTTAACAGCTAAGATCATATCACGGCGGCCAGTGCACCTACTCATGTGTTTCAAGGCTTTCTCACACCAGTACTGACAAAACTTTCTTTCCAAGCCACTGACTACTATTTCACATGCATCAGAGGCGAGAGGCCCAAAATCGCGGGAAAGAAAGTTTGCCGCAACCTGGTATCAAACCTGCAACTACCTGCAGCTTATAGGTCACGAGCAAGATACGCTTATCACTGAGCTACCCGGCCGGACTATTCAGTCCAAAACTCACGAAACTTGGTCAGAATGTTTGTCTTGATAATATCTTACACGAGTTTGAAAATGGGTCATTTTGGGAAAAAAACTAGGTCATTGGATCAAATCTGTGAAAACCTTGTTTATGCTCTAAAGGCCACTTTTTTGGTTCAATACTCATGAAAGTTAGAATGCCTGTCGTGATATCTCGGAGGAGTTTGGAAATGATTATTTGGGTCAAACAGTCTCAGGTGAGTGATTTCCGGGCCATCGTTGCCCTCTTGTTTTTGTATGTTTGTGTGTGTGTGTGTGTGTGTGTGTGTGTGTGTGTCATTTTTTCCAACCATTTCGATACCAGGAATACTTTAGTGATTAACAATTGCTTAGTGTCAGTCTTGCATTCAATCGACATTGAAATGTGTGCCCGTTCTTCCTACAAGTAGTAATTTCATGGTGCGGTCTGACCTTGATCTACACTGTTGGCAAAAGCACCTCCAAGCCGCAAGAGTTATCCTCATAGACATCCATAATACATGGTAGCCAAAAGTTCGACCTTCCCGAAAAGATAGGCCAAAGGTCAACGCACTCTTACTTCTGGTTCTGGAAAAGATTCATAAATACAGAAATGATCACCATTTTGTAAAATGGCCAGAATCCTTTCGTAAATTTTCATTGTAAGCCTTCAGAGAAACTGGTTATGATTTTATCAGATTCTGCTGATGTCTACCCGTCCGTCTGTCTGTATCTTTCCGCTTAATTTAAGCATTATACAAGCCCCTATGGCTCACAGTTAAAATTATAATCAGACTATATATGTACTGTCCGCATGAAGAAGGCTGGGACCCTAAGTCACATCTTGATTGCAGAACTAACACTCGGTCGAGACCAATATTACAAGGATGGCGACCTATTCTTGAAAGAAAAGATATGTTTTTTTCTTTTATATATTTCTACGATTTATGATTGGAGCATAATAGTCTACAAACGTAATGTTCAATTCAGTGGCTGAAAGACAAGGGAGACGAACTGACCGACAGACTGATAGTATTTAGAATCTCGCTTTTTGAAATGGGACGGAACTTTACCTCTATTTACGGTTTTAAAAATCAATTAAGAAGAAATTACTCAATGCATTGTAATCAAACTGTACCAAATTTTGCGATTTCGTACCACTGAAATGAGAAGAATGGAGGGAGGGACGGACGGACGGTCAGACGGTCAGATAGACAGACAGACAGACCAAAAGACAAAAGAGAGAGAGGGAGAGGGCAGACAGACAGGCTGACAAATAAAATGCTTGATTTATTGAATCGATGAATAGCGTTGAACGCCGCTTTTAACATTATTTATGTCATATCAAGGCAACAGCTCGCTTATTCATGTATGTCCCGGGTAACACCAGTGCTGGGCAGTGGCTCTGAAGTGTCTTGCCCAAGGTTACTCCCACGAAATTCCAAGTGCTTACAATAGGGCTCAAAACCGGTGCCTCCCGATTGCGAGTCATACACTTTACCACCGAGCCACACAGGACCAAGACAGACAAGTAGAGGCAGGGAGGAGACAGGCAAAAAGAGTCAAACAGGGACAGACATATGGGCGGACGGGCGTTAAGATCGACTGATAGACAACAGCTTGATAGAATTTTTAATACAGTATTAGATTTAACTTTTACAAGAATCGGACCAAAAACATTAAACTTTACAAGAGGTTTCGTAAGAAACTGGCATTTGATTGACACCAGCATTGTATGATGTGCATGCATACTATTTGTAGTTGGTCACGCCAGGGTGGGTTTTGGCGCGAAACTAGGACGAAGCTTTAGTAAAAATCTCCACGTGAAAAGAATCTACTTTATATAATAATGTTTACACTCCATAATTATAAAGAAAAGATACCTAGAAGTATTGATTTTTTACGTCCATGTAATGACGGGTACACTCTACCGTATAAGTTCTCGAGTTTTACCATCACAATATAATAGATTCTGTGCATATACATGTATTGGAAATTTGCTTTTATATATCTAAGTTTTGCCTTAATGTAATTGAAAATCTACAATATATGTCAAAACTTTGTGTACATTATCAGAAGTTTTGAGTTTAAGCGTTGTTATTTCATTTACATGTATAAAGGTTTCACCCTGGAATAAAGCTATTATATTCATATATAATTTCCATATCTCAGCATGTAATATGTTATTGCCTTCATCCAAAGGACTGTGCCTTTGCGTCATAACCTTTTACCTTTTGCAAATTTATTTTAAACAGTACGTAATTAATTGTTTGCGTTATCGACATATTCTTTGTGTATACGTGAGAGATGTTACAGTTTATGTAATAGTGGTAGAGCGGGTGTACCTATTACCGAACACCTAACCCGCGTTTTGAACTGTTCGTTAATACAACCACTCTCGCTGACATTTTTGTCACCTATGGCAACATCAATGTAAATGACGTTTTCTTCTCGTGTATCAGTGCTACTACATGTTATCTAATTGTAGATATGCGCTACGGAAGGCCAGAGATAAATGGTTGCAATTCCGAACGATGGTTTTAAATCCGAACACAAGTGGTTCTAATTCCGAACAGTAATAGGGTTAAAAAAAAAAAAAAACATGCAAACAACTTTTGGGAGATTTACTGCTCCAATTTGACAAACTCAGCAATATTTACACTCCAACGGCAATTCATCGAATATCATTTGATTCTCTAAATCTGCGCATGCAGGGTGAAATCTTTTAAAACAGTTATTACATTCTATGAAGTTATCGTACTCCAATACCGGCCTCCACTGTTACCTCATCATCAGACGAAACTTCTATATCTTTCAATATTCTTTCTTCTACCTCTTGACGCCTTTTCCTTTTGTCAATGGCTTCTCGCTTTTTCCTTCTCGTTCTTCTCTTTTTCTGGCTTGTAATTCTCGTTTAGCCCCCAGTTCTTCTTCTTTCTTTAATTTCTTCTCCTCTCTAGCTTTTTTTCTCTCCAACTTTTCTTGTTCTTCTTTTGCCTGCTTCTCCATTTTCTCTTGTAACAGGGACCTGTACGTTGATCCTGTTATGGCCTTTGGCATGATCATTCTTTTAGCCTTAGGTTTATCTGTTTTTGGCTTAGGAATTGACAAAAACTTTGAGAAGGGTGAATGTGTGTTAGAGTCATTTGATCGAGGATTGCCAGAAGTCTTGGGGGAAGTAGCTCTATCTGTTACTGGGGAGTTACCCTCGGTTACAGTTGCAGCATGTGGGTCAGAGGATGTTACATTTGCAACCACATCAGAAATATCTGTAGACGAAACAGGTGGGGTTGGGGCTGTAGACGGAACTGGTAGGGTGGAGGCTGTAGACGGAACGGGTTGGGTGGGTGCCTTAGACGGAACGGGTGGGGTGGGGGTTGTACACGGAGCAGGTTGGGTGAGGGCTGTAGACGGAACGGATGGGCTGGGGACGGTTGGCTCAGCTGGCAATCCTATTGATTGAGAAGTGTTGCTAATATTGAGACCTACACAATTTGCCGAGGAGGATAGCTTACTCGAAAATAACTGACTAGGATTAAGTTTGACTGAATCAACAACGGCATTAGAATTGAATGGGAACAACCCGGCGTCTCTAAAACCTTTCACAGCAGCGTCAATGGTAGCACTGGCATCCCAAGCAGGTTTAAGTACCCTGGCAAATGTCTGCTTTGTGACAAACTCACCTATGTGCTGTGCTTGCCAGTCACGGACTGATTGCCGCCATGCAGCCTTCAATGATCCAAAGAAGCGTAAGTCAAGGGGCTGGATGATGTGGGATGAGTGTTCTAGCAAGCAATGCAGCTCCGTACTGTTCTCAATACATGCGTCTGATGCCTCCATTGTGACATGAGTTTTGTGACCGTCTATGAATAAAATCAGTGGCTTTTTAACCATCCGTGCATTCACAGCAGGTATAAATACATTTTTTAACCATCCAATAAATACCTCACTGTCAATCCATCCATTCTCTGACCTGCCGAATGCAGCCTCTTCAAAACCATCTAAAGGGTTGTAAGAAAACCTTTGGCCTGGGTAAATAATCATCGGGGGTATGAAATGGCCAGATGCACTGGCAGCTGCCATCACCGTCATTTGGGTCTTGTCGGAATTCCCAAAATGGTACACCACTGGTGCCCCCTTGCTGCCAACAACTTTACTATTCTTGTTTGGACAGAGGGAGAAACCTGTCTCGTCAGCGTTATATAGTCTAGTGGGATCAAGCAATATTCGTTCATCTTTAATTTCATCATGGACATATGCAGTCAGGTCCGAAAACCAATGCAATAGTTTTTCTTTATTGATCACGGCACGCTCTTTACCTAACTGAACCGTAGTGCGAAAAGTAAGCTCTGGGTGTCTATCAAAAAAATCCGCGAAGCCATTGACGACCAGGCTTATTATTTAGAAACGGACTGGCACGACCGTCTTCATCGATGGTTTTCTTTACAACTCCAGCAAGCTCCTGACGTGTTCTCCCATAGCCAATTTTGCTCATATGCAAAGCCCAATCAGCTATACGTTTTTCCTCACTCGGGGTCAATACAGATTTAACGCCAATATGAGCTGAAGAATACTTTTTCTTTATGCGGTCATGCAGCGTAGTTTTGGGTACCTGCGAGCTGCTTCCCCCAGACTTAGACCACCGCTTTTGACCACATTGGCTGCCTGGTCAACCAACTCTACATCATATTTTCTCCTCTTGGCAGCTATCTGTCGACTCATGCCTAAAATGAAGGACAAAATAAACGATAAGGTAAACTCAGATGGAAACCAGTGTTAACATTATATTTACTGCTTTTTTCATTGAATAAATCAAGATGAGTAGTACCCTATTCTACTATCAAAAAATACGTTCGGAAATAAAACCCCACCCAAAAATTTGTGGTTCTAATTCCGAACACCTCATGTATAGCTCTAAAATATGTCGAGGCCTTCCAGACACTATATATAAAATGATAAAGCAACTACAAAGCAACCCCCCCCCCCCAAAAAAAAAGGTTAAAAATGGAAAAACGATAAGCGCATGTGCGACGAAAGCCTTAAGAAACATACAAGGTAAAATTGCATTTTGCCTAATTTTACTCACCTTTACGGGTTGACTTTAAACTTTTGGTTGAACGTCGGGTTGGAAGAGCTTGACACGAACCAAACTGGCGAGGACGAAAAAGGTCAATATCTGACGTCACAAATATGACGTCCTAACTACGCTCGTATAGTAGAGTGCATTCTGAAAATATTGTGAGGTATCTAAAATATCGTTCGTATTTAGATGCTGTTCGGTAATAGGCACACCCGCTCTATGTGTTTACAAATGACGAAATTATGTTTCAAAAACGGTCTCGTTTCTGCACATATAGACCTAAATGCCGGACATTGTAAACACTTGCCTTCATCCCAAACCATTTTGTGTTTATACGTTAAAATTATACCTTTATATAATGGAAAGATATCTGAGTGTCATGAAATCTCGTTGTATCAGACGGCTCAGGCGTTCCATAGGGGGGCTTCTGCTAGCGAGTTTACTTAAACAAACATAAGATAGACCTATTTTGTTACAGTGTCAACGAGGTGTGGCTAGATCTCTGATGCTCAATAACATTTTTAGAGCTTTTAATCCTTAGGCTACTAAGTGAGACTCAAGCACCTTTTGCGGACAGTGTAGATCGAGATTAGACTGCACAAAACTTGCAGTCCGACCTGGGAGCTACACTGTCCGACGAGGAGATATTTCCCCAAAAATAAGTTTAATATAGCAATATTTGATTTGTACTTTCTGCTTAAAAGTTTCATTTAACTTATTTAGCAGGTTAAGGATTAATAAGATTCCATCTCAAATGCAAACTTCCTGTCCGATCCTGTACATGCGTATCTTGCTCTCATATGTAGGAAATAAGAAAGGGCATCTATTGCCACAAACCCATTCGTTATCTGTTTTTATCAGGAAAGCGCTTAAAGAGGGTCACATGGACCGTGAAGTGATGGATAATCAAGATACTCAAAGCAACGACGCATTGGGTCTACAGAATCCTTCATTTCAGCCAGGTACCTTCGATGAGGTAACAGCAATGTTGGGATTACAACATGTTTATTCTATAAAACGAGCCATTAGTACTTTTAAGTATGAAATACAAATTCTTTGACGCTTCAGCACCATAGGCGAAAACATGGGCTTTTTCGGACGGTATAGAGCATGATTACATTGAGCAGAACGTACAGTCTGATCTTGAATCAACACCGCCAACTTCTTTTTTCAAGCCAGTGAGATAAAAATCTTTCTAAGTTTCATCAGATTGTAGTATAAGCTGTCGAAAGCGGTCAACTTACGGACGTTTTCTAGAGTTGTAATTCTTCCATAGATTTTTTTTATTTCACATATGAAATGTAAAATTTTATGCTGAACACAAAAATGAAAAGAAAATGATACGTTGATGTATTCGTTTTATTGTTAAACGCCTGTTTCCATGGTAACAGTATACCATCAATATCTAAAAATTGTGACTTTTGCTTGAAAATGATAATAACATTGTCAGACAGCTTTGGTTTTATAATTTATATGAAATCAGACCTAATTATTTATATATCTTTATCTTACAGTCAGAAAGTTTGACTGTCATTTACATTTTTTGTAGGAAAGGTCATTTTACCGCAATTCTGCATCCACCAAAGGCAAAAAAAAAAAATAAGAGTTCCGCAAGTAAAACTGAGATATCAAAATACCCTTCCATAGGGTGTTTCAAATGACAAAATTTGTCTCAGAAAGGGTAGAAGACCTTGTGGGAAAAGGAAAAAATGCTTGGTTACCAGCATTTTCTCCTTTTCCCACAATGCTTTCAATAGCATTCTTCTTCAGGGTCCTTAAACTCGGAACTGTGGTATAGGGTTAATCAACTTCGTCATCGTACTATTGAAGCATGATCTGTACCTGTTTTACTTTAAGTTCTAATGGTTTAACTTAAACCAGCTAAAACTCTATCGACGATAAACCATACTATCGAAGCGTGGTTTATACCTGCTCTAACTAAAGTTCTAATGGTTTAACTTAAGCTAGGTGACACTCTATCGATGATAAACTGTATTCCCATGAAGATGGTTGCATCACCAATAATTAAATCCGCCTTTCTCTGAAAATCTAACCATCAACTATTCAGTAGTTAGTAAGGTCCATCCACGTATCATGACACTCCTACATCTATTAATGCTATTTTACCGTCAATCTACTGACTACTATTTTTCTAAAGGACAAAGATACCTCTGCGAAGGATGACAATGAAAATACATCAGAGCAAAGATCGGATACAGCCCACAGTAGCAAATCCGGTAGCAAGTTATGCTTGGACACAGTCAGAAAGCGAAAGATCCTGCATACAGTTATACTGTTAATGATATATGCCACAGTGGTACAGTAAAATTAAGATACTTGTGACATTAAAAGAAAAGCAATAAAAAAATACTAAACAGAAGCAATAAATAGAGACTGTCAGCAACTTACACTAAATTTCTTACCTGTCTTTGTCCAGAATCTCTAAAATACATATACTTCTGTCTGATCGTGATCTGCAATATCCTCAAGATCAAGTTGTTCTTTGTATCCTAAGGATTTTAGCCGTAGGAACGTTAAACACGTGTTTTGACCATTTTTGTACCAAAGTGCTTTCACATCTAACTCGTTAGATATAGGTGTATGCATTTTAAATGCCTACAGGTATCTGTTTTCTCAGGGTTTGGTGTACGGACAGATGGGTCCAACTTTACCGGATTTGCAAATGATAAGCGGTGCACAATTAGAAAAAGCCTCGTGGATTTTTACTGGTTATGGAATTGGCTATTTAGTTGGCTGTGTAGCCGGGGGAATATGTAAGTATGACAAAGAATGTTAGACCCAACTGTTTTCATTCCAGTGTATAAACTTCGTTCATACGTAAATTGCAAATGTAGGAGACGGGTAAAGAAAACTTGCACATCAACAAACTTTCTCAAGCCGTTAGGTGGCGTAATGTCTATTCGAGTGAAAAGGTTCAAGCATATTCATATTCAGCAGCTGCCACTGTGTTGTTCGTCTGTAACCATCATCTGAATGGGCCATACTCTGTGAAAAGAGGGTTTGATAAACTGCAAAGAGTATCGACCCATGTCAGCCTGCACAGTCTACGCTGACATGGGTCGAGATTTTTTGCCATGGACCAATTTCCTGCATGTCAAACGACCATTTTAACTTATGATTCAGTCGGTTCTCAGATAAAATGGATTTCATGGATCAATAATTATGTCATGACTTGCTTGGTATAATGCATTACGGGAATGCGTTAAACCCCCTTTAGCCAGAGAGCGTCACAAATCGAAATGTAAAATTCTAAAAGGTGATTAATTACATGCTATAGTATAAAAATTACAGACAACGATTTTACAAAATAAGCTTAGCAAGTAAAACATCAGGAACAAGGCTTGACTGGTTAACAGGAGTCGTTTATCAAACCAAAAAAAAAAAAAACTGGACTGGGCCCAAATTGAAAACATTTGCAAAGAACAAAATTAAAATTGGTACAAACGTGCTGAATTCTCCAATAGGGTCAAAAACGTTGTGAGGAAAGGAGACATTGCTTGTCACCAGCTATTTTCTTCAAAAGCTTTCTCCCTCGGGGGTCGTTCACACTCGGTATTTTGTGGAGAAGGGTTAAATTATGAATCTAAATAGGGACTAAAAAGGGGCGTTTACCCTAGCCGTTTTATACGTCATGCCCACATTGCAATGGTCCAGTAGTGTAGAGTACCTTGATACAGTTTTACCAAAGAGCTTTCGCACACATACTTGGATTTTATTTTGTAAGTTTTTCCATACGTCACAAAGTTTTGCGTTTTACTGAAAATTGTGCGGCTGATTTCGAGCGTAAGTTCTTAACTAACTCTGCGAAAAAAAAAATATCGTTCGTAAATGAGAACAGAGGCCGAAACTGTGAGGCATTTTTTGTACTAGACCTTTTCACGGTGCATCTAACATGCACTTGCATTGCAGCCTTAGAGTTTGGTTTGGTCAAATATTGAGAGCAATTATTGAAATATCTATCAGCGGTGAAGCAACTCTCCATACGTAGAGTAAACCCTTCGAAATTGATAATCTGATACATTTATTTTATTCTATCATATTTCAGTGCTGGAGAAGTTTCATCCATACTTACTGCTTTTTCTATACACGATTGGCGTTGCTACCACCACAGCATTGTTACCATGGATACCAGAGCTCGTTGTTATGGTATTTCTCCGAATGGGCACTGGATTCGGCATCGGCGGACAAGACACATGTATAAAAACTAATTTTTACTGTTCGAATGAAGACACTCTGCCCCCACATCACTAACCTTTTCAAGTTATAGATTTAGCTATATATTAATTCTGCAAAAGCCTTTTGACAACATAAAACTTTGTTGACCCATGTCATTATTTGGAAAACTTTGAGAGACCGTACATAGATGCAACAGATACGTACATGTATTTACTATGAAACAGTATCGTAGTATTATTTCACTGGTGTTGAACGAGTCAAGAACTCCATTCTGTCACGTTAATGACCTCAGTAGCGTGTTTGGTTGTTTGTTTGGTGTCAAACGCCGTTTTCAATATCATTTCAGTTATACCGCTGCTGCCAGTGCACCTATGCATGCTTTCCCGTAGCTTTTTTAACATGTACTATGCACAACATTCATTCCCAACGGATGGCTCCTTTACCATAGATACATTGTCGAAACATTGTTCAGCAATGAAAGCTGCATAAATTCTGTCGAAATGACCATCACCAACCCTCGGAAAGAATTTTGCCTTATTCGAAAATCGAACCAGCGACCCCTAGTTTTCTAAAATCTGTACGTTACCGACTGACCTGCCGGGTCCGAACGTCAGCAGTATGACGTCATCGGTTTCATAACTTCATGTAAAATGGACTAGATGCATTGTTTTTTAATACTTGTTATTGCCAGACCGACAAGTCTTTCTCTTTTATGAGCACTCTTGTGAATATTTTGTAAGTGTAAGTAACGTAGACAAAACGTTGACTAACCCATAACAAGAATTAAAAATGAAAACCTAATCATACTTATTAGACACTAAATCGCAATGAAATGTGCCTCCGATAGATCAGACGGTTGCATTTTATTGCAGTTTATATGATGTCATTGGTTTTTGTTTTAGCGAGGTCCGCGTAGTGAATCTAAACGCGCTTTTAACTTGGAGAGTTCTGCTAATAGACATGAAATGTATTGAAAGAAGATACCAAATTGCACAATCAATAAATGTGTAATTCTAGAATTCCAATGTGCAGTTATAAATGACATGCAAGCAGATCTAGTACCGCATTCCCCAACCATTCTGAATTCAAATTTCAGCTAAACCAATTGGTTTAGCCAATCAGAAATTGAGTTACGCTGAAATTTAGAAAGATTTGATAATTAGGCTAAAAATGTTATTAAGAATGCTTGGTGAATACGGGTCCTAATCTCATAAAAGGCATTGAGAAAAGTTACGAGTAAAATGATAACGGCGTAAGAACACGTACGACAGATTTTAGCTTATAGTCGATAATGCTCTCTATGCTAGGGTTATATTGGTTTTGTGATTCATGCATTCTTGTTTTAATCAAATAATTATGTATTATTATTATCATTATTATTATGAATATTTTTTTCTTTCGTCGAAGGTGTTCATACAATGTTGCTCGATATTTGGCAAAACCAAGGGGGAAGATTCATACACGTGACACATATACAGATAGCTGTGGGTGGTATATTATCTCCCTTGATTACAGAACCATTTGTTTGTAAGTTTCCCCTGTCAAGCACAATATTGGTTGCTAATATCGACGTTCCTTTTAGTCAGACCTTGCATATATCCTGTTTAGTATTTTCTTATATATTCTGGCCAGTGGACAGCAACGAAAATTGTCTTGTTTTCTCTTGAACTCAACACTTTGCATTAATTCGATACGTCAGGAGTTCAGTGCACAAAACTTGCTTTTCACACTTTTCCTTCTTCTCTAGAGAAAGAAATGTCGGTATGATTACTATCGGGCGAGATTTACAGTTCAGCCGGATATAGTATAAATAGAATATCATATTCGTGTTCATTCTTAATCGGGTTTTTCCTTAATTCATTATTAAAAACGCTCAAAACTAGCCAAAGCCTCGTTTGATCGTTTTCAGAATGTCTCGTTAGATAGAAACAAACAAAAAATTGACCATTCATTTAATATCTTATGTAAAATTCATCTACTAGATTAACATCAAATCGATCTATTTTTCACAGCTTCCAATCCCCCCGAAAATGTTTTACGTGCAACAATGAACGGAACAGCTCATGAGCACAATGGTTCTGCTACTATAAATGTAACGAACAATGGTTTAACTGCGAACAGCTCTATACCTGACCACAAATCAACAATTCATCACGCATTCCTGATATCTGCAAGTCTTACAGCAGCAGCTGCTTTCCCGTCTTTGTACATCTACTTTACAGAGAAAGACGGGAAAATTGAACAACATACCAACAACCAAGGAACGCGCAAGACGGTCTCGCCAACTAGAACAACAATGATAATTCTTGGTATTCTGTATGTGAACTCCTTTCTTTCCACGGCTTGCATCGATTTGTTTCCTAGCTTTCTAACAACATTTCTGATAGAACAAGTGAACTTGGCTCAAAGAACAGGAGCCATCCTGACTTCACTTTATTTTGGTACCTATGGACTTGGAAATCTTATAGCTGCTGTAACACACAGCTACGTACAGACGACAACTATGATCGTTCTATCTTATGCAACGACACTTGCAGCCCTAGTAGCGTTACTGATAAGCGTTCTATTTAAGCAGACGGTTTCTCTGTGGATTTCTGTTACCATTACTGGTTTAACCTCGTCTGTGATATTGCCGACGCTTTTCCCCTGGATACAAGAAAACATTACACCGGTTACCGGAAGAATCGCTTCGGCACTCCTCTTTTTTGGTTCGGCCGGTGTCATGGCCAACCCTCCATTGCTTGGGTATTTCATGGATAATTTTACGCCAATGTGGTTTCTGTTTCTGTCGATTGGTGAGACTCTACTGTGTGCTTTTCTTTTTGCGTTTGCATTTGTTTTTTTCAAGATATATTCACGACCAGTTAAAAGAGAATCTTTAGAAACTGACCGTTATATTGGTACAAGCGTTGAGGGAAAGAACAGAAGCATCACTGACGCCGAAATTTGACTTATTTACTGTAAATTCATAGTTGACAAGACTCTTTATATTCTTTTCGAAGAACCTTCGGTTAATTATGTATTGACAAAACAAAAAGACAAATTGAAGTGTTTGCATACATATAATAGAACGAAATCTAAAGAATTCATCGTCTTTACAACTGTATTTTTAAGGAGTCCGCAATAAACACTGAATAAAACGCACGGACATTTTCAATACCAACATAAGTTTAATTTCAATGTTGCTTCTGTACACGTAGCAAAGCAGACATTGCAGATAAAAGATCAGACTGCACGGTTATAGGGATTTGATCTTGGTCTCTACTAGGTGCAAAGCCAACTACGAGCATAAGTTGTGAAAAGCGCTTTAACTCTTTACCAGACGACAAAATTTTAGACCTGTCCAAATTGAAAGCATGTGCAGACGACAATTTCATAGTGACTCAAATGATGCGATTTGTCTTTGATAGGGTAGAAAACATTTTGGGAAAAGGAGAAAATGCTGGTTACCAGCATTTTCTCCTTTTCCCACTATGTTTTCAAAAGGCTTCTTTCTTAGGGTCGTTAAAAATCGGGATTGTGTGGTAAAGTGTTAAAGATAAAGCTTTTGAACCCCGTCAGCGCAAAAGCATTGCGACAATGATGATAAGTTTTATTGTAGTGATATTTCCTCATATTTGCTCTTTTGCATCCCTGTCAGTAACCTTACTTTTTTCCCGGGAAATCTTCAGCATCAGGCTTTGTATTTTTTTTTTTTGTAATTTAGGTGATAAAGCTCCGTCGCCAGAACAGGCGGGGTGACAGGTGTTGTCGACACGTGGTCGGCAGGGTTTAGCAGAAACACAACTACTTTTTTTCACGGCTTAATATGAGATGTAAGTGTATTGTATCACGCTACCCCTAGCCTATAAATTCCCGAAATACTGCAAAATCTTGAATTTTGTAACATAAGATATTCAAGAAATATTGCCTGGACCTTTCGCTGTCACGCGAGACTCATTTTGATCCTGGGGACAGTGTAGATGAAATCAAAATCATTAAGCACATACCGCTAAGTCTGATCTTGGGTCTATATTGTTTGCCACAACAAGATTAATTCCCCGTGAAAAAAAAAAGAAATATCTTTTTTTTAAAAAAGACGGCGTAAATTTGCCAGCAAATAGGGAGGGGCCCTTTGAATATACGTGTCTATATTTTTTACCACAGGGGCCCTAAGAAGTTAGTAATGTAATCGCTATTGTAAATAAACTGTTCTGATCTACCGACCTACTTTTTTATTAAAGAAAGTTTTCAGGAAATGCAGCTATATTATTTCTTTGCAAAAAAGAATCATTGCCATTTTAGGGACAGTGCAGATCAAGATCAGGCTGCATATGAAGATAAATATTATGTCTGATCTCTGATCTACATTGTTCGATACGACAAGATTATTTCCCTGTGAAAAAAAAAGTATTATATAACAGCGCTAATGAGTTACTCTCGTACATAAACTGGTGTCCTTTACTACAGACCTACCCATTATTAGCTTCGGCGGGAAACGCAGCTCTTGTTTTTTCTTGGCCTAAATAATTGTACAACGGATAGATCTAGCGAGATAGGACATTCCAAATATAGACCTGTTACAAATTTTTACATGTTCACATGTTAACACTTAGGCTGCTTTGCGCAATTCGGGGCGCTTTTGCGAACTGTGTAGACCAAGCTTGATCAGACTGCACAGAACGTGCAGTCTGATCTTTGATCTACACCGTCAGATACGGTGATTTTTTTCCCGAAGAAATCAACTTTGAAAACGCAATATTTAGGTTGTTACTATTTTAGTGGAAATATTCGTTTCAGTTATTTAGCAATTTAACGGTTAGATACTTTACGAGTGCATAGTTACTGGCCTACCCTTTAACCGCAGAACACCGATATATAACGATCTTGAGGAAAGGCCTTTAGAAACATTGTGGAAAAAGGAGAAATTGCTGGTAACAAGCATTTTCTCCTTTCCCCACAATGTTTTCTACTCTTTAAACGACACATCCCATAATTTGATTCATATTTAGTTCATCGACTACAAATGCTTTGGATGTTGACGAGTCCAAAACGTATTTGCTTGGTAATAAAACGTTTGTCTCAAGTTTCCAGTCTGGCCCTGAGAGCGCTGAACAGGTGAATTCGACCTACTTCAATACAGACAAGAGCTGAAAAATTGAGCCATACTCTGTGAAAAGGAGATTTAATGCATCTGCGAAAAGTATCGACCTCTGTTAGCCTGCACAGTCCGCGCAGGTTAACCTGGGCCGAACGTCAATTTCCCGCATGTCGAAGGACTAGTCTACCTCAGGTTTCAGTCGACTGTTAGACACAATGGATTTTATGGATTCATAATTATATGATGACTTGCTGAGTAGAATGCCTCACGGAGATCTATGCATTAACCCGTTACCAGACGACAAAATTTTAGCCTGGTCCAAATTGAAAGAATTTGCAGACGACAATTTCAATGTGGCTCAAATGGTGCAATTTTTCTTTGATAGGATAGAAAACATTGTGGGAAAAGGAGAAAATGCTGGTTACCAGCATTTTCTCCTTTTCCCACAATGTTTTCAAAAGGCTTCTTTCACGGGGGCGTTAAAAGGCGTTATTGTGCGGTAAAGGGTTAAACCCGTTTTTGCCAGAGAACGGTCCATTTCTATTTCAAGGCTGTTTTGACCTAAATATGCAACTTTTTAGCGGACTGTTCAGTTCCACAATTAGACTGCACGTTTTGTGCATTAAGATCTTGATCTACAATGTCTGCAAAAGCAAAAAAGCCCGGATGTAGCGCGTAATTCTTTACCACACAATTCCGAGGTTTAACGACCTTGAAAGAGAAGGCATTTGAAAACATTGTAGAAAAAGGAGAAAATGCTGGTCCTTTTCCCTTAACGGTTTTCTACCCTATCCAGAAGACAGCTCACCATTTACACTACGTCTAGCTTGTCGTCTGCAAATGCTTTAACCCTTTACCACACAATCCCGACTTTTAACGACCCTGAGGAAGAAGCCTTTTGAAAACATTGTGAGAAAAGGTGAAAATGCTGGTAACCAGCATTTTCTTCTGTTCCCATAATGTTTTCTGTCGTAACAGAGAAAATCGCATCGTTTGAGCCACATTGAAATTGTCGTCTGCAAATGCTTTCAGTTTGGACTGGTCTAAAATTTTGTCGTGTGGTAAAGGCTTGATTTGGTCCAGTCCATTTTTTTTTTTTTTTTGGTCGTTGGGTAAAGAGTTAAGGTATATCAGTATTACACGAATGTAATACCAACGTGGTATAATTTGCTCGTAAAACATCACTGTGTAAAATTATGTCCACCGAAAAATTTGCTGCGAAACATTTAGCCGCCGCGTTGTCCGTCGGTCCATTTCCGGTTTTAAGTGAAGACAAATCCCCTGGGTTTCGCTGTCCCTTACCACATATAAATTGGTAATTGATCTATGTTTACGCAGCTGACTAATTTCTGAGCCAATCTACACACTTTTAAGGTTTAACAGCATTGTTTCTCTCTGTCTGTAAGGATGTATCTTTAAACTATAGATTCCCTCCCCTCTCCCCCCGCCCCCCGAGAAAAAAGAAAAATGTTCTTAGTTATTTTAATTATTTAGCTATTTCGGTATTTTCAACTTGTTTAGATCTATTTTCCACTTAATGCATATTTTAGCAAATTGGAAATCATTTTGAAGTATGAAATATCTATATTTGAAGAAACTTTGCAATCACATTTAAGTGAATAAATATGGCTACAAGGTGGATTTTTTCTCAAAAAGGGGTAAAAAACTGTGGAAAAACGAAGAAAAATTTGGTTACCAGCCAAAACGTCCACTTCAAAACTTCCTGGGTCAAAACGTCCGTCGACCGTTTTTAAGAGCCTCTTTCAAGGTTGTTTAATCCTGTACCAAACGACAAAATTTTAGACTGGTCCAGATTGAGAGCACTTGCAGACGACAATTTAAACGTGACCCAAAAACTAAGATTTGCCTTTGGGAGGATAGAAAACATTGTGGGAAAAAGGAGAAAGTGCTGGCTACCAGCATTTTCTCCTTTTCCCATAGTGTTTTCAAAAGTTTTTTTTTTTTTTGTCTCAGGGTAGTTAAAACACGGGGTTTTGTGGTAAGAGGTAAAACATGGGATTGTTTGACGCAAATTTACACAATTTGCCCGACCAAAGTATACGATAGATTACAAAATGGGACATTGTTCATCTAAGAAGCGACACATATTGTCAAATCTCATACCCTCAACTAGCTAAAATGACTCTTTGAACGTCGTAGAATTTAAAATTCGATCTCTTGAAAGATGTCCAGACTCCGTGGTTCATCTTTCGATATATTCAAGCGTTTATCACACAAATACGGTCCAAATAAATAAGTAGAACAGGTATATGTGAAGTTACCCATGCATAAATAGAACTAAATTGTATGACGTTAACCCTGTAACTCTTTACCAAACGACAATATTTTAGACTGGACCAAACTGAAAGCATTTGCAGACGAAAAATTAAACGTAGCTAAAATGATTGCATTTGTTTCTGAAAGGTTTGAAAAGATTGTAGGAAAAGGAGAAAATGCTGGTTACCAGCATTTTCTCCTTTTCCCACAATCTTTTCAAAAGACCTCTTTCTCAGGGTCGTTAAAAGTCGGGATTGTGTGGTAAAGGGTTGCGCGAATTAAACCCATCTGACATTTTCGACCTAGAAATACAACCCAATTTAAGGCAATTTCAAAGGTGCTTTCATCTATGGAGTTTCAGCAAAGCGGACAGTGTAGATCAAAGTTCAGACTGCACGTTTTATGCCGTCTGATCTTGATCTCCACTGGCTGCAAAAACACCTATTATTGTGATAGGGTTACTGTTTCAGTGATTCATTCTAGCTGACTGGGTATATTAGGCTACACAATATGCTTGTGCTTCAGATTACAAACCTCGAATTTTGCGACACATCATATGCTTTTTCAGCCTTTACCGTGGACAAGTCAATTGTTTAGAGTACTTTCGTGGCTCAGTGTTTGTGGCATATCTATAATTCTACTTGTTCACTCTTATAGGTATGTTCAGACTTTGTGTTTTATCCTTCGATGTATTCAAACGTATTCTCTGAAATAACAGCATTAATTCAGGTGTGACAGTAATTTAGTTTGAAAATCTATCTATCCGTCTATCAGTCTGGATTTAATCGAAAGCGCTCGCCAGGTATTGTATTATGTATTGTCATTTTTTTGTATTGTTGTTGTTCGGTTGTGTTTAAGCTTGATACATACATAGTAAAAATTAGTCCTGCATCCCCTGTGTTTCTACCGGGTTTGATTTTCTGACGTGAATGATATAACTGGGGTAGAAATTAGAATCCGGTTGCTGCATACACCAACAGACCAGTCTTTTGCCTATGAAATGAAGTGAACTGAGGAATCCCGTCAAAATGACCCCATGGTAAGTGGAATTTTTGGCTTAGATATTGTATTCGAATTTAAGAAAGACGAGAAGATTTTAAGTTTGGTTAAAACTGGGAGGTTTATGCTGAAATAGAACTTACGACAGGTTGAAAGTGACCTGCAGAGAATGAGCACACACAATCAGTCTATAAATTGCGTACTTCGCTCAGGGATTGTATATAACAGCTTGCAGTCTTCGTCTCATACCTCTCAGCTCGATCAGTAGCCGCTGCAATGAAGTCAAGGGATACATCAGTTCAGTTCAGTTCAGAAGCAACAGTCTGTTGTATTGGTGTATGCAGGAGCCAAATTCTAATTTCTACCCAATTTAATAACATTCACGCCAGAAAATTAAACCAGGTAAAAACACAAGGAGCGGAACACTATTTTTACTGCGTATAGATGTTCTTGTAAATGTTTTACAATAGATTTATATACCTAAATGTCGATATCGTGTCACTTCTGTTTATACGTTAAAAATCCAGAGCAACCATTCAGAACGGGTATTGTGAATTTCAGAATTATTGTATGTGGGAAGATCTATTAAAAGCTCAATAGCGGCTAAAAACCAATGCAGGTGTTAGATTAAAATCATACCATTTAAAAGTACGGAAATTACTGTGATTGTGAAGTTGACGATCTGTTATTGTACGGTCGGTCCAGGTGTTTGTCGCTGACAGAGCAATTAATTTCAAAACTAGGTTAAAAGTTGCCAGGTCACTCTTTCCTTTGTAGACTTTTTGCCTGATTTCAATGTTCATTTTTACTGCCAGCGACAAACACTTGAACCGACGACACAATAACAGATTGTCATCTTCAGAATAAATTCCATACTTTTACATGGTATGTTTTGTAATTTAAATGCATTTTAAAACTCGCTTTGTTTACCTTTGGCAGCTATTGTTACTTTAAGGACTGTACATTCAATTTTTACTTTATGTCTTTCATCCGAAAAATAGTTTAACCTTTACCTGGGGTGATCCATTAATTATTGTACCGGAAAAATTGGAGGGGTTGTGTCGTAAATAATTGGTAAAGTTGGTGGAATTTTCAAGATATTTTGAATTCGATACTCATGTGCGGTCCTGGTGTTCGTGGAATTGTCTTTGGGCAAGACTTTGCAATGGCCCCAGTCTTAGTGCTTGCGAAACCGGAGACAGATATTTAAAAGGAACTGTCGCCGTCATACAAAGAAATTTCTGTTGAAGGCTGCGTACACCACTATTCTATCAGAAAAAAATATGTGTCAGTCACTGTATGTTTGCAAGTATTCTGTTTGTCTGTAATTGAATTTCACGCCGTTTTAACAACTTAGATCATTTCATGACTGCCAGTGCACCTACCTATGTGTTTCCTGGCTTTCTCACACCAGTACTGACACAACTTTCCTTCCAAGCTGCTGACTACTTTGCTCACACGCATCAGGGGTGAGAGGCGAAAAATGGCATGAAGGAAAGTTTGCCTAAACCTTGTATCGAAATTGCAACTACTAGGTCACGAGTCAGATACGCTAACCACTGAGTCAAATACTTTATTTGACAAAAAAAAAACATTTTTGTCATAAAACCTTTTTGTCACGTTTTGTTGCCTTGTGAAAGGCAAAACATGAATATAGATGGTACAATATCAGTTACGAGAAAAGTATAATAGACAAGCGGAAAAGAAAAGATATTTGTATCATTACATATATATCACAGCAGATATATGAGCACTATTTACATCAGTACTACGCCACAGGTATTGAAAACCAAAGTTACTTAACAGCTGTTGAATATTGTCAGCCCATGTTTTACAGAAATTTTGATCATTGTCATTAATATATCTATACAAAAGTTTAAACATCAAGCTGTGGGGAGACCGGACTATTTTGAACCAGTATTTAATATTTAATAATTCTAACTTTTAGTATACCGTATACAGGAAAACGGCCATACTCTCCATAAATAGCCGGGGTTGAAAGGCTCCGATTGAGCTGGAGAAGGTTTCTCATAAATTTTACATAGACTTTCTCTACGTCAGGTGACTTATGAAAACCCCATACTTCAGAACAGTAAAATGATATTGGACTTATCATAGAATCAAATAACTTAAGCTTATCCCTGATGTCAAATATTACTTTATTAAAAGAGCGTACAAAGAATAAATTGCTCTATTGGCTTGTTCTGATAGAGACTTTTGTGCTTGGTAAAAACTTTCGTTTTCACGATAAGGTCACACTTAAGTAGGAAAATTTGGAAACATCGTTCATACATTTACCTTTATAATAAAAATGTACGTTTTCCTGTCGAAATTGCGTTTCAAATATCATCACTACCGTTTTCTCAACATTGACGCTTGGTATTGTATTCCGAGCCCCTGTAGCGCCCTCGGTAGCGTACAACGCTTGAAGCAAGCTCTGGCAAAGGGGGCTTTATGCATCTCCTTGATACTTTGCACCATGCAAGCCATCACAGAATAGTAGACCCATGAAATCCATTTTGTATAACGACTGACTTAATCATGGGGTAGATTGGTCCTTTGATGTGCAGAAAATTGATAAAAAGCAAAAAAGTTTCAACCCTTGTCAGCTTTTGTGGACTGCGCAGGCTGACATTGGTCGATACTTTTTGGAGATGCATGAAGCCCCCTTTTCTGACCATGACTCACCTATGAGTTTCTTAGTTTTCAATAGTACAAGGCTGATGCTCTGAAAGGGCCATGTCAAAGGACGCTCCGACCGGACCAGCTACACCAGAGCAGATCGAACCCAGAACCTCTGAATTTCTAGTCCAGCGCCTTAACTAGAGGGACAGAGAGGACACTTTAACCCCTAGACTGCTAAGCGCGACCTTTTGGGGACGGCATAGATCAAGATCAGACTGCACAGAGCGTGCTGTTCGATCTTGGATCTACTCTATCCGATAAGGAGATATCTCATCTCCAAAAATACACTTGAAATATGAAAAATTTCGGTTTTTACTATAGGCTTGAAAGTTGCATTTCTTTTTATATTCAGCAGGATAAGGGTTAAAATAAAGGTATGAGCATTTAAGTAATTACCAGAAGACAAAATGTTAGACTTGTCCAAGTTTGAAGCATCTGAAGACGGCAAGGGACAAAATATATGTGGCCAAAGCGATGGGACTTGTTTTTGAAATGATTCAAATCATTGTAGGGAAAAGGATAAAATGCTGGTACCAGCGTTTTCTCCTTTTCCCACTATGTTTTAAATGTTTTCTCTGTGTAATCAAAACACGTGGTGTAATTCTAAATCGGTAAACCTTTCATTAACTGTATATATTATTGTTTGTTTTTGGAAATACATGTTTAAAACCACGAAAATGGGTGAGATAATATACTAGTAAACGTTATCGAGTTGGCTTTACAAATTATCTCGTCACGTTACGTGATTTTAAACCTGTCATCCCAAATATAAACAATAATATAAACTTATAATGAAAGGTTTTTCGATTGAGAGCTAGGAGCATTTAATAGTATCTTTAAGTGTCTAGGTTAAATAAATTCTTTGATATTGTATAGATCGCTATATTTTGATAAAGGATTGTAGCCTCTGAATAGACGAAGTAATTTCATAAAAATACAATAAATATTAAAAATGTAGATTTATACGAATGAATGATCTTATTTGTAGTTCATTCATGTGAATCGACATCCTACCCGGCGGGCCATCAATTTTTGTATACCCTTTTTATTGGGGTAAATGCCTTGGTATCTCAAGTAGAAAACCTTTGATTGCTGTTTAAAAGCGTTTTTTTTTTCAACATTATTTCATCTAGTGCATCTAGAGTTTGGAGTTTCTCTTTTAATTATTTGCATACTGTTCTTTCCAAGCCACTCTCTACTGTCCCACATAAATCAAAGTACTGAAAGTTCTGACAGACTAGCGAATTTGATTGATTGATTGTTTGTATGGTGTTTAACTCTGTTTTTCAACATTATTTCAGTTATGTAACAGTGGCCAGTGCACATATCCATGCTTTCCAGGAGTTTCTTTTACTTGTGCTTCGCACAGTATTCTTTCCAAGCCCCTGGCTGCATATCCCACGTAACCATCGTCGAAACGTGAGAGAGAAATTAATCCTGTCGCAATGACTGGATCATCAATTGTCGGAAAGAAATTTGCCGAGTCTGGGATCGAACCAACGACCTCCTGTTCTCAAGTCCTGTATGCTATCGACGGAGCTGTTAATGGGTAACTATAATCCAGTTTAAGTTTAACCCTTAAAATGCTATAAAAGTTAAATGAAACTTTCAAACCGATGGTAAACACCTGAATATTGCTATTTCAAATATACATTTTGGAGAAAATATATTCTCTTATTGGACAGTGTAGATACAAGATCAGACTGCACGCTCTGTGCAGTCTGAACTTAATCCACACTGTCCTCAAAAGTTCATTCAGTCGCGGTAGTGCTGGTAAAAGAAACTCCAGGAAAGCCTGGATAGGTGCTCTAGCCGCCGCAATATCACTGAAATAATGTTGAAAACGGCGTTAAACACCATGCAATAAATTAGTAAGTATCCAATAGCACAAGATGTAGTTAACTATTTAGCTCTCTTTAAAAAACAAAAAAAATTACACTCTTCCAAATTCAAAGCTTTTGAAGACCATAAATTAAATGTGACTGAACTGATGAAACCTGATTCCAAAAGGGCAGAAAACAATGTGGGACAAGGAGAAACTGATGGTTACCAGCGTTTTTCCTATTCCCGCAATGTTTTCAAGGGGATTCCTCCTCGGTGTCGTTAAAACTTGGGATTGTATGGTAAAGAGTTAATATTCAAGACGTAAAATAACAGTTTAAAATAACAGTTTAACTGTACACAATGATCTAAATAATGAATGACTGAAGGAATGACAAAGGTTCCTTGTCCACTGAGGGTTTATACAGCTGGGATTTGCTACAAGTTACCTAGGTAATATCTATTAACAGATTCATTCATAATGTTACAATGGTGTAGGAATAAGTGATTTATTCTCTGCTCTCCATAGGTCACTTAATTTACATATAAGCAAAGATCTTGTACCTTATAAATGGCATCTTGTTCAGGTTATTACTTTGTAAGAAGACATGTTCAAATTGGAGTGGTAGAGATCTAGTGTTTTTCGTAAAAATTGTCATATGTAACAGAATTAAGATTTGTAACAGAAAGAAGTATTTTCTGTGAGGCAGTATTTGGCGACTGTGGGGGTTTTTGTTTACTTTGACTCTAGGTCAGTCATGATACCTATAGACTAGCTTCGCTAGTCTAAAAACCGTCGTAACAATATCTAGTTGTAAAAGGGCTCGCCCGGGTAGCTCAGTGGTAAGCATATCTGACTCGTGACCTGGTGGTTGCGAGTTCGATACCCGGTTGAGACAAACTTTCTTTCCTGCGATTTTTCGCGTCTGACCTCTCATTCATGTGGGAAAAGTTGTCAGTGACTTGGAAAGAAAATTGTGTCAGTACTGGTGAGAAAGCCAGGAAACACATCTTGTCGTAATGACCATTATCAATCCTTGCAAAGAATCTAGTCGACCTAGTCGTACCACCGAGTTCAGGATCTGGGGTCCTGTTCGTTACAGACAAGACAAAGAAATAGGGGACATGGATTACTAGTAATTTCGGTCGAAAAAATGAACTACTTTTGTAATTGATCCGTGCTCTGTGAAAAGGGGCTTAATGCATCTTCGTGATGCATGATACCAAGCAAGTCATCACGTGATGATAAATTCATACAATCCAGTTAGTCTAACAATTGACTAAATCTGGAGATAGAATAGTCCTTTGACGTGCAGAAAATTTAAAGATGGCAAAAAGTTTTGGCCCATGTCAGCCTGTGCCGACATGGGTCGATACCTTTTTTGCAGATGCATTAAGCCCCCTTTTCACAAAGTGCGGCTCAATTCTTTATAATTTTAATTTCAAACATATTTGTTTTACATCGATTGAGAAACAGTTTGTCCGTGGTCGTGAGGTGATTCTTTATAAGAAAGTTTATCTCATAATGACAGTTCTGATGAGTACCAACAACAAAGAGTTTGTGATTGAAATAATGACACTGCTTTTAGAGTTTTATATTGCCTACTTTTCTGAAAGTTTGAACCCTTTACCACACAATCACGCTTTAAAACGATCTTGGGAAAGAACTTTCAAAGAAGGCATGTAAAGCATGGTTGGAAGAGGAGAAAATGCTGGTAGCCAGCATGCATTTTAACCTTTTCGCACCATGTTTTCAACCCTTTATTATACTAGGGGAAACATTTGAGCCATACTTGATTTGAGGTCTGCTTGATTTTTTTTTCGATTTAGACGAAACTAAAACTTTATCGTCAGGTAAAAAGAGACAGACAGACAGACAGACAGAGAATCTGTGTTGTTGTATTGTCTTGTTTGAATACATTGGATTGAGTGGTGTTTACATAATTTTCAACATTATCTCCGTTATACTGCGGTGGCATGTTTTCCTGGAATTTGGATTACCGGTACTTCGCACAACAGACAGACAGACAGACAGTGAAAGAGAGAGAGAGAGGGAGAGAGAGAGAGATTCAACTCTTGAACCGAGAAGCAATAGTTCTACTCCACTGATTTAAACCCCATAATGGAAATTTCATGCTTGAAAAACTGACCGCTTTGCAACAAATATAGTAAGTAAAAAAGAAAACGAAATCACGAAATCTACATTTTCTTGTCAGTGAAAGGAGACCAAAAAAATGTAATTTCGCGGCTGGCTTGCTTGGATTATCGGACTTAAATACTGCACGCTCAGTGCTTCCTGTCAGCGACTCTTGCTGTCAAAATACTCAGGAATGCCAGAATTACAGTTAACCGTAGGCTGCTAGGCACGACTCACTGACCTTTTGCGGACAGTGTAGATCAAGATCAGACTGTACAGAACGTGCAGTCTGATCTTGATCTACATAGTCCGATAAGGACAAGCCTTTCCTTCAAAAATACCTTTGAAGTAGGAAAATTCGGGTTTATGATACCGGTTTGAAATTTTCATTTCTTTTATCTAGCAGGATAAGGGTTAACATGGTCAAATGAAAAGTCTTGTCCATTCGCATGAGATATTTTTTTTTTTTAGTGCTTAACGCCATTTGTAACATTATTTAAGTTTTATCCCGGTGACAAGTGTACCTGTCCATTCTTTCCCAGAGTTCCCTTTGGCAGTACGTCGAAAAATATTCATTCCAAGTCACCGGCTGCTTTACGACGTAGCCGTTGTCGAAACAATGATCAGCGGTGAGAGAGGAATGAATCCTACCGCAACGACTTTCGTTAATCCTCGGAAAGAAAAATGGTCGAGCTTGTGATCTGAACCTGCAACCCCCTGGTTTCAAGTCTTGCACGTTACTGACTGAGCTACCTGGCTGGGCGAGAGACTCTGGTAGTAATACCCTTGCACTAATGTCAATCTTGGACTGCTTAACCCTTTACCACACAATCTCGTATTTTAACAACCCTTTTGAAGAGGTTTTTTGAAAATATTGTGGAAAAAAGGAGAAAATGTTGGTTGCCAGCCTTTTCTCTTTCCCTACAGTGTTTTCTACCTTTCTAAGACGAAAACCATAATTTAAACCGCATTTGATTTGTCGTCTGCAATAGCTTTCGAACTGTACAAGTCCAAACTTCTGTCGTCTCTTTACCAAACGACAAAATTTGGACATGTCCAAATTGAAAGCATTTGCAGACGACAAAATAAATGTACCTCAAAAAATTGACATTTGTTTTGGGTAGGGTGGAGAACATTGTGGGAAATGGAGAAAATGCTGTTACCAGCATTTTCTCCTTTTCCCACAATGTTTTCAAAAGGCCTCTTTCTCAGGGTTGTTAAAAGTTGGGATTGTGTGGTAAACGGTTAACCCTTTACCATACAATCTCGATTCGTAATGGCCATGAGGTGGACGGCTTTGGAAAACATATTGAGAAAAAGAGAAAATGCTGGTAACTCGCGCGATGTTTTCTACCATTTTCCGAGACAAATTTCATACTGTTTGCCGCGTATTGTTTGTCGTCTGCAAACCCTTTCAATTTGGACCAGTCGTAATTTTGTCTTCGGGTAAAGAGTTAAGCTGCATAAAAATACATTTTTTTTTTTTTTTAAGAAAGGTTATACTTTTTATGAAAAAAATCATGTGGACCTAATTGTTTTCTCATAGTTTCGAAATTACAAATATTACTACAAAAATTAATCGAAAAATCAACCGTCAAAAACCAAAGGCCAGCGACTGCCACGTTTGAGCAAGTACATGTACATGTATATCTTGCGTGGTGTTAGAAGTGTTTTCCTTTGTGTTGCTTTAACGGCCACGCCGTGACAAACATGTTAAATGAAAAAAAAAAAAGATTAAAACGGCCTTTTTTATCAGAACAGAAGAAATCAGGACATTTTATTACTTGAACTTGAACGACATAGCAGTTCATCGTTACATACAAAGTACAACATAGCATACATGCAACAATGGCATTATAAACAAGAAAAATGCTATCGATTAATTTGATTTACTTTGATTTGATCTCTTTACCATACGACAATATTTGAAACTAGTTAAAATTAACAGCATCTGCAGTGGACAAAATAAATGTGGCTTTTTTTTTTTTTTTTTTTCAAGAAAAGAAAACACACTGGAAAATAGAGAAAATGGTGGTAACCAGCATTTTCTCTATTTTCTACAATGTTTTCAAAAGTCCTTGAAAAGGTTTGTAGTGTTGTCACAAATTCGTAAACGGATTTATGCCAAAAGAAATAAACAAATAATTGTCATAGGCAATGTATATCAAGATAAGAATTCTCTTAATATTAAGTCTGATTTTTTTTTCTTTTTTTATTTACACTTGATTTTTAACTGTGTTGCAATAATTATGCACTTTGTATACATTATTTATATGTTCTTTGTACAGTTCTTAATATGTTCGAAATCAGATTCAAAGACAAGTCATCTGATTAGCGGTCCTTTGCCTCTTGGAGTTTAATCAATCTCTATTTGACTTATATACTTGGTTAACAGTTTCAGTTGCATTATGGGAAATTTGCGTAATGCATGACGGGAAGGTTGCGCAATGCCTGGCGGGAAGACTGACCAATGCATGATGGGAAGATTGTGCAATTGTAAGTTTCGCTTTTTGAAGGCCAACTCGAAAACTGTATGAATCTGAAAGTTTTTGTTTCTTTGATATTTCTAATGATGATTACTTTTTTCTTTACGATTTTCGTGATTTCACACTGGAGGAGGTATCTGTCCCTTTTTACACCACAATAATCGTATAAAAATTTCTTATTTCCTTTTTTCAAGTATATCCCTCTTTTAGGTGTTTGCACTGGATTAATTAATGATACAGTTAACTTTTTCGCGCCAAATATGTAAACTCGACCTTCTGCTACAACTGAAAATAGAATCCATTCAGAAAGATTCTATCTTTTAAGGGCTTAACTAAACAAGCGGACGGTATAGATTGAAGATCAGACTGCACGTTCTGTGCAATCTGATCTTGATCTATGCCGTCCACAGTAGGCCCCTGTTTTCGCCTATGCAGCTAAATGAGTTAGTTCATTACCATACATATTAACTATGACTATCTACACTACTGTTATAAACAGCTATAGAAAACATTGCTGAATAAGGAGCAGAAATAATTTCGCCTATATCCACAGTTCGGAAGGCCTGTCTCATCCAATCAGATTGCGAATCAAGGAACTTAGACTTAGTGTTTAATATAGAATTGTTGGTTCATACAGCTCCCCAACTTTGTAAGATGGGATTTAAAAAAGAGGAAAAAAGAAACGACTTCCGTATGTTATTGATTTCAAAAACAAAAGCCAATACAAATATAACCATGGTATGTTTTACACTGGAACGGAACGCCTCCAGGTGGTAGATAATAAAAGCAAACCCATTTGGAAATGTGTTATCTAGTGGTACTGCTTGACTGTTATATGGAATTATTTTATGCTTGCTGCCATCTGAGGAAATACTGTCACTACAAAGTACTGTAAGAACTATTTACGACTATAATTCCATACTTTTGCGAGATTATTTGATGACAAATCGAGGCTTTCTGCTTATGATGCAGTTTCTACGTCTTTCCGTTGGAGAGAGATAGATAGACGATGGATGGATGGATGGATGGATGGATGGATGGACGGACGGAAGGTTAGACGGATGGATGCATGCATGGGGGATCATAGTCAGTCGGACGGGCGTGTGAGCGGACGGACGGACAGTAGACAGACAGACAGGTATACAGAGAGAGAGAGAGAGAGAAATGTAATTTACTCTATATAGGACGACAAAAATTTAGACTTGCACATTTTGAAGCCATTTTCAGACGACAGATTAGATGTGGCTATAATAATGGAATTTATGAATTTATCCTAAAACGGCTAGAAAAAATATGTAGAAAAAGGAAATCATGCTGGTTACCAGCATTGTATTTTATTCTCACGGTGTTTTCTCAAGCCTGATCCAAGAAGGTTCGTTAAAAACATGAGACGGTTTAATGGGTAGTTTAGCCATCCGATACACGAATTTCATCATACGGCGTGCAACACGCGAAAAGGGGCCTTCGGACATATGCGTAAAAGTGTGTCGTCCAGCTCAGCCTGTGCAGTCTGTGATTAATCCGAGAGGACACTCCCCGATTTTGTACGATTTTCTGTCTCATGAAAGTCTACTGTATGAAAAAATCTTATGAAGTCGTAAAGGGCCGTCTCGGATTAGCCTGCGTGGACTGCGCAGGCTAATCCGAGATGACACTTTACGCAAATGTCCGAAAGTCTCATTTCGCATGTTGTGGGCCAATTATGAGGCTTGGTAATGAGAAAAACAGAAACGAAAACAAAAGAGTGGATGTTTTGTATAAGTGTTTATGGCCAAATTACCTCCACAATTCTAAAACTGTAATTTCAGAATCAGACTGCGCATGCTGTACTATCTATTATTTATCGAAATTGTGCCAGATTTTTTTTAATATGGTGTATATCAAAAAATACCAAAGCTCAGTGTCACAGGGTAGAGACAATGGGTAGGTATTGGGTTACTTTAGAATCCACAGTGTTGTTTTTATGCGTAAATCTTCGGACACCGACTATTAGTTTCTTAATGTTACAACATGCATGGGCATAATTATATGCACGTGTCTGGTGAACTTTAAGCAGTAGGTGGCTCGTATAATATAAAGTTAGAGGAAAACTAGTGGTACAGGAGTAGTAGATAGATCTGATTCGGAAGTGTAATAATAGAACTCACAAGTGATATAATGGTCTCATGTTTATCGACTGAATAAATGGATATATTGAGTGGATAATAGAACACGTCTGTAATTGAAGTTGATAGCGTGACAGCACGAACAAAAAACGTCTAACTCTATACCAGACGACAAAATTTTACATGCGGATTCCTATTGAAAGTATTTTGCAGACGAAAGATTCAGTGTGGCTAAATTGAAATGTCGTTAGCAAACATTGCAGGGAAAGAGAACATGCTGGTTACCAGCGTGCTTTCATTTCCCACAATGTTTCCAGAAGCTTTCTTTCCCAGGTGCGTTAAAGGCGCAATCATTTATAGAAATAGATCAATAGACTAAGCGAAATCTTAGACCTAAAAACCTGGATTTATGCGGGAAACATAGGCTGAGAGTAAACAAATTAGTTAAACCTTTAGGCTGTTAAGCACGACTCAATGACCATTGTCGGATAGTGTAGATCAAGATAAGACGACACGGAACGTGCAGTCTGATCTTGGATCTACACTGTCCGATAAAAAAATAGTTTTCTCCAAAAATTAAGTTTGAAATAACAACTTTTGCGATTTTACTATCGGCTTCAAAGTTTCATTTAACCCTTTCCCAAACAAGCCCTGTATGCAGTACAAGTCTTTTGAAAACACTATGGGAAAAGGAGAAGTTGCCCGTAACGAGCAATTTCTCCTTTTCCCACAGTGTTTTCTACCCTTTTGGAGGACTTTCTGTCATTTTCATCAAATTTGAAATTGTCGTCTGCAAACTCTCAATTTGGACAAGTCTAAAATTCATGGTTTGGGAAAGGGTTAAATTATTTAGCAGGTTAAGGGTTAAAGCATTAAAATATAGAACAATTTAGTATTTCGATCGATGTGTCTTAACCCTTTCCCAAACGACAAATTTTGGACTGGTCCAAATTTGAAAGAGTTTGCAGACGACAATTTTAAATTTGATGAAAATGGCAGAAAGTTCTCAAAAAGGGTAGAAAACACTGTGGGAAAAGGAGAAATTGCTCGTTACGAGCAATTTCTCCTTTTCCAACAGTGTTTTCAAAAGACTTGTACTGCAGACACGTGAAAACCAGGGCTTGTTTGGGAAAAGGTTAAACAAGGTTCTAGCAAAAAAAGCTATGCGCATAGCAAAGAATCTTGGGAGTTTTCTTCACAAAACTTCGCCCTCGTGAACCATAGGGTTTGTCTAAAACGACTGCAGGTATGTGTCCTACAGCTTTAAAGTTTTTCTTTTTTTTTTTCGTTTTAACCCTTTACCACACATTCCCGAGTTTTGACGACCGCGAAGAAGAAGGCTTTTGAAAACATTGTAGGAAAAAGAGAAAATGCTGGTGACCAGCATTTTCTCCTTTTCCCACAAGGTTTTGCTTCTCTATCTGAGATAGAAAAAATCGTTTGAGATCAAGTTGTCGTCTGCAGATGCTTTCAACTTGATCGAAATTTTGTCGTTTGGTAAAAAGTTAACCCTTATCCTTCTAAAGAATTTAAATGAAACTTTCAAGCCGACAGTAAAACCCCAAATCTTGCTATTTCAAAAGTATTTGCTGGGGAAAAATATGTCCTCATCAGACAGTATAGATCAAGATCAGATTGCACGTTGTGTGTAGTCTGATCTTGATCTACACTGTCCGCAGAGGGTCAGTGAGTCGCGCCTAGCAGGCTAAGGGTTAAACGGAACTCTAACAATGCAAGCAGTGTACAATTACATTGACATTAATTTTTTTGTTTGCTGATTTTTTTTTTTTACATGGCTGAATGCGCTGGCTTTTGACCTACTTCTTGGTATGGATATATCCAAAAGAATAATCAAAGTACTGAAAGTACTGACAGACTAGCGAATTTGATTGATTGATTGATTGATTGATTGATTAATTGTATGGTGTTTATTAACCCTGTTTTCAACATTATTTCAGTTATGTAGCGGTGGCCAGTGCACATATCCATGCTTTCCTGGAGTTTCTTTTACCAGTACTCCGCACAATATTCTTTCCAAGCCACTGGCTCCTTTCCCACATATCCATAGTCGAAACATGAGCGAGAAATGAATCCTGTCGCAATGACTATCATCAATCCTCGGAAAGAAATTTGTTGAGGATCAAACCAGCGACCTCCTGTTCTCAAGTCCTGTATGCTACCGACTGAACTGCCGGGGCTATATGTGCCATTGGTTAACTATAATCCAGTGTAAGTTTAACCCTTAACCTGCTAAAAGATGTTAAATGAAACTTTAAAGCTGATGGTAAACACCTGAATATTGCTACTGCTATTTCACAGTTACACTTTGGAGAAAATCTATCCTCTTATCGGACAATGTAGATCCAAGATCAGACTGCACAGACTGTCTGCAAAAGGTCATTGAGTCGCGGTAGTGCTGGTAGAAGAAACTCAAGGAAAGCATGGACAGGTGCTCTGGCCGCCGCAATATCACTGAAACAATGTTGAAAACGGCGTTAAACACCATGCAGTCAATTAGTCTATATCTAATAGCACAAGATGTAGTTAACTATTTAACTCTCCTTACAATACGAAAAATTTTACATCCGTCCAAATTCACAGCTGTTGCAGACCATGAATTAAATGTGGTTTAAGTGATGAAACATGATTCTAGAAGGGCAGAAAACAATGTGGGAAAAGGAGAAAATGATGGTTACCAGCATTTTCTCCTTTTCCCACAATGTTTACAAAGGGACCCTTCCCCAGTATCGTTAAAACTTGGGATTGTTTGGTAAAAGGTTAATAGAATAACAGTTTAACATAATAGTTCAGCTGTACACAATGATCTAAATAATGAATGACTGAAGGAATGACAAGGATTCCCTGTCCAGTGGGGGTTGATATAGTTGGGATTTGCTACAAGTTAACCTAGGTGTATCTATTAATAGATTCATTCATAATTTTACAGTTGTGTAAGAATAAGTGATTCTCTGCTTTGCATAGGTCACTCAATTTACATATAAGCAAAGATCTTGTACGTTATAAATGACATCTTGTTCAGTTTATTACTTTGTAAGACGACATGTTCAAATCGGAGAGGTAGAGATTTAGTGGTTTATGTCTAAATTGTGCTGTATAACAGAATTAAGATTTCTAACAGAAAGAAGTATTTTCTGTGTGGCAGTATTTGGCAACTGTGGGGTTTTGAATCTAGGTCAATCTTGATGCCTATAGACTAGCTTCACTAGTCAAAAAAAAAAGGAAGTTGCGATTCGTCAACATAATTGGACATGTTTAATCTGCGGGCCTATTTTCGGGTACATTTTATGACACGAATATACAAGCCTTGCTACCGCTAATCGATACCCGGGGCGCTTATTCACACCATAGCAAATAAATATAATAGATAAAAATCCTTTTCTTGTACAAATCGTTAGTTCAGTATTCTTTTACACGTTTCCCTATAACCCATTACTGTAGTCTACATGTGTTTTCAGATACACCACTTTTTATCAGCAACCTCTCCTTTTTCAAGGATGATATTGGTTAACATCTAATATTGAAAAAAATATGAGTCATGCTCTGTGAAAGGGTGGCTTGATTTGTGTGCAAAATATATCGAACCATGTCAGCCTGCGCAGTTCGCGCAGGCTGACATGGGCAGAAACTTTTTGCCAGTTGTCAGTTTGCTCCATGCCAAAGGACCGCTCTACATCATTATTCAGTCGGTTGACTTGTTTAAACAAAATGGATTTTATATGGATCTATAATTATGCGATGACTTGCTTGGTATAATGCATCACCGAGATGCATTAAGCCTCCTTTTGCCATGCTATAACGGTACTCATATCTTTTTTTTTTTCCAACAATATTTAACCCTTTCCCAAACAAGCCCTGGTTTTCACGTGTCTGCAGTACAAGTCTTTTGAAAACACTGTGTGAAAAGGAGAAATTGCTCGTGACGAGCAATTTCTCCTTTTCCCACAGTGTTTTCTACCCTTTTTGACAACTTTCTGCCATTTTCATCAAATTTAAAATTGTAGTCTGCAAACTCTTTCAATTTCGACCAGTCCAAAATTTGTCGTTTGGGAAAGGGTTAAAACTACCCTTTTTGATCACTTTCTGCCATTTTCATCAAATTTAAAATTGTAGTCTGCAAACTCTTTCAGTTTGGACCAGTCCAAAATTTGTCGTTTGGGAAAGGGTTAAAACAGTGTCAGATGCATTTGCTGGCTAAGTTACTTTTCATTATATCTCTTAATTCTGAATTAAACTTGAGTGCTTAAAAGGCTTAATCATATTCCAGTACCCCCGATGCCTTCTCTTTTCTTCATTTAACTCTTTACCGTACAATGCCGCCTTTTGACGCCCCTGGGAAAGAAGCCTTTTGAAAACATTGTGGGAAAAGGAGTTACCAGCATTTTCTCCTTTTCCCACAATGTTTTCTACCCTATATAAGAAAAGTTGCACCATTTGAGCCAAATCGAAATTGTCGTCTGCAAATGCTTTCAATTTGGACAAGGTTAAAATTTTGTCGTCTGGTAAAGGGTTAAAAGATATTTCGTGCTTGTGAATGTCGTCACATTGTGACGCCATTTAAAATCAGGCAAACGTCAGAAGTAGAATGTTTAGCTTGAAAAAGCACTTTTCACCCGTGAGTCGACACCGATTCATTTGTAAAATTAGATCGGACTGCCTTGCATCTGTATGTGTTACATGATCGAAAAGCACAAAATCTGCATACAGTTGATTAGGGAAAACGCAAACACACCCACCCACACACCCACACCAATCCACACCCACATCATCCACCCTACCCCGTTACCCTCCACACAAACACGCCAAGAGATAACCTGGAGCCTGTGGGCGCAGTCAGTTGTGTACAACAGGAATTGAAACCGGGTGTGTGGGGGGGAGGGGGGGGGGGTGCCTGTTGGAATGATCCCCCACCTCGGCCGATTTATTTCCAAGGGTTGATGATAGTCATTGCCACGGGATTCATTCCTCTGTCACCACTGATCATTGTAACGAAGATTGATATGTGGGAAAGCAGCTAGTGGCTTAAGAAAAATATTGGGCAAAGTCCTGGTTAATAAAGTTTCAGAAAAACATGGACATATGCACTGTTTTTTGTTTGTTTGTATGTGTGTTTGTTTGTGTGTTTGTTTTTATGATTCGGAACATTTGCACCTGAATAATTGTGTCATGCTCAGTGAAAAGGGAATTTAATGTGTCTGCAAAAAGTATCGACTAAGGCCAACTTACACTATCCGCGCAGGCTGACCTGTGCCGATACTTATGCCATTGGCCGATTTTCCGTAAGCAAAGGATCAGTCTATCTCATGATTCAGTCGTTAGTGAAACAAAATAGGTGTAATGGATCCTTAATGTTTTTTATGACTTGCTTGGTTTGAAAAATCGCGGATATGCACTAATTCCCCTTTTCCTAGAGAGCAGCTCAATTCTATATTCAAAACCAGGGTCCGTATTCACCATCCATTCGTAAGAACATTCTCAGTCTTATTCTCCAGATTTTTCCAAATTTGAAAGTAACACAACTCCTGACTGGCTAAACCATTTGGTTTAGCCAATCAGAACTTATATTACTTTTCAAATATAGAAAATCTTGGAGAATAAGACAGAACATTCTTGAGAATGGTTGGTGAATACGCACCCAGACCATCTGATTCGGCAACACGTACTATCTCGGCAAATCAAATGGCATTTTTTGGAATGTGAACTCCGAACAATACGAGTAAGAAGTTTGGTGATAAGGAACCCGAGATCAAATTACAGGGTGTTCGTTGGCGAGCGCACTGCATGATGACTACCGTCAACTTTTCGAGGAATTCATTAGTTTTTGTAAAAGGTGGATAGTTTATCATTCGGTAAAGCAGGTTCAAAGCATAAACTCAAATTTCTAGTGGCTCATTGTTGTAGAGGCTAATAAATTCCAATAGCAGAATCGGCAGATTATTTAAATGCCTCTCACATATCTCACTTGACAAAAGACAATTGTACCACATGTTGTAAACAAATTCGTGAATATAAAGGGTTTGGTAATTAAACTGGCGCCAGCAGTTAATCTAACTAACCAGAAAACCAATCAGTGATCAGCATCTTTTTCATATCAAGCGGCAGTCATCGTGCTGCAATTTTCTTTGATAAATGAGGAATTAGCAAATACGTATGATACGTACATGTATGTTTTGAAAAAGTTTTTTTCTTTTTACATAAAATGCAAAAAATAAAGGAAAATAAAAGCACCTAGGTATTTTGTATACATGTATTTTAGTCTTGACAAATTACAGTTTTATTTGAAGGTTTGTTTAACCCGTCAGGGAAAATGGGTTTCTGATTGTGTTAATTCCAAATATAGAAAATTCTGGAGAATAAGACTAAGAACGTTCTAAAGAATGTTTGGTGCATTGTGCCACGAATGATGGAATCTGTCTTTAAAGGAAAAAAGTGTTTTTCAGAAAGCAGTTTGGGAAAAGGGGAAAATGTAATATACCAGCATGTTCTCCTTCCACAGGGTCGTCAAAACACGATTTTTTTTTTTTTTTAAAAAAAAGGTTGGAATCCACTTAAAATTGAAATAGAACAGTTGTTTGTTTACATATAAGCTGAGACGTTGTAAAATAAGACATCTGTACCGCGATGTTTCGTACAAAATCGAACTAAACTCAGGGAGGGATCAATACATGTGTTTGAGTAAATTAATTAATAATGAACTGACAGTTAACTGTAGGATACTTTTTGTAGAATCAATAACTTGTTCAGGTAAGTTTCTTTCCATGGCCAGAATGTTGTATGTACATGTAGTTCTAGAGAGTTTATAGTTTTCGCTCCGTAATATCATGGGTTCGATGGGTTAGAATGAATCAGTCAGTAGCTTAACTGATTGATTAAATGATGTTTTACGCCGCTTTTAACCCTTTCCCAAACAAGCCCTGGTTTTCACGTGTCTGCAGTACAAGTCTTTTGAAAACACTGTGGGAAAAGGAGAAATTGCTCGTAACGAGCAATTTCTCCTTTTCCCACAGTGTTTTCTACCCTTTTTGAGAACTTTCTGCCATTTTCATCAAATTTAAAATTGTCGTCTGCAAACTCTTTCAATTGGGACCAGTCCAAAATTTGTCGTTTGGGAAAGGGTTAACATTATTTCAGTCATATCACGGCGACAGCTCACATATTGATGTAATTCCTGGGTTTCACGAGTACGAGGCTAGGGCTCAGAACTGTCTTGCCCAATCTGTATCACAGGTGAACGGCGACGACAATGTAAATCCTATATTACACACTAATATACTGAAAGGTAAACAACTCGTAATGTATTTTCAATACCCCAGTCACGAATTTCATGCTGTTTACAAGTTATTTTACGACCAATATTAACGTCCATAGTACCAATGGATAGCGGAAACATTATTCTACAAGAAAATCATGTCACAATTTGAGCCATTTCAAGTTGCTAAGAAATATCTATCTCGAAACTGTCAAACAACCCTACTCGGAAGAGATCTGATTGCACTGAATCGCGAAAATTTTCAAGAGATAAAACCCATTTTCAACGTGAAAGCCGTTGAATATTTGACAGGTATCATTTCGGGTCCAGCAATAATAAGGCGTATAAACCTGAAACATTAAACTGTTTGATGTGAATAGGCTGTACGATCCTTATTTTCATCGGTAAATCTGTCCTGCGCTCAGCTGCCTACCATTTTGACATACTGCGCATGCTCGGTTTGTTTTTCAAAACGTTTTCTCATTGGTTATCGATGAAGGTGTGTCTGGACCCGGCCAATGAGAAAACGCGATACAAAAGCATGCTTAGTAGGCCATAAAGGATGACTGTTTACACGGCTGGACATTTTCAAATAAAAAAAGCTTCGTACAACACAAAAACATATTGAAGTTCTATTTTCATTGCAGATATACTTTTAAATTTGTAGGCTTCAAATGCACCTTGCATAAGAACGGACATTTTTCGCGTTGAAAATGGGTTTTATCTCTTGAAAATTTTCGTGATTCAATGCAATCAGATCTCTTCCGAGTTGGGTTGTTTGACAGTTTCGAGCTAGATTTTTCTTAGCAACTTGAAATGGCTCAAATTGCGACATGATTTTCTTGTAGCATAATGTTTCCGCTATCCATTGGTACTATGGATGTTAATATTGGTATTGAAATGACTTGTACACAGCATGGAATTCGTGACTGGGGTACTGAAAATACATTACAAGTTGTTTACCTTTCAGTATATTACTGTGCAATACAGGATTTACACTGTCGCTCGCCGTTCACCTGTGATCTGTATTAGAAAGCATCATGTATTACAGATACATCCTTACAGCTAGAGAGAAAAACGTTGTTAAAACTTCTTTAAAGAGTACAGAGTGGCTCAGAATTTGGTCAACTGCAGAAACATAGATTAATTATCGATACATGATGTGCGAAAAAGAGAAATTCAAGGGATTTGTCCTCATTTAAGACCGGAAACTACATCAGTGATTTCTTAGAATGCTGCAAAAAACAAAAACAAAAAAATGAAAAGGCATTTTTTTATCCGTCGTAATCTGTGCAACCTTGCAGTCTTCAGTGGCAACATTTTGTATGAGGATACAAGAATGATTATAGTTTTATAAAATAAAGATGAAATGGGTTAAAAGTGGCTGAAAATGAGCAGAGACGTATCTTTATGTAGGTACATGTATATATGGTGAGTTCTCCGGGATGGTTAGTGCTCGTGTACAAAGCAAACGCATGTCTTAAGAAAGCACCATGTGTGCACCATAGATGCTTGCTTATTCATGGTCGGACTGCAGGACGAAAGATGTCGAATACGGTCTGTTTTGTATTTAAACATCCGTCAAAATACTTGGCGTGATGTTGAGTTTCTTCGAGTGTGTGTAGACCATAGATGCTTGCTTATTCCTGGTTGGAATGTGGGTTAAAAGATGTCGATTACGGTTCTGTTTTGTATTTAAACATCCGTCAAGGTGCTTGGCACGATTTTGAGTTTGTTTGTGTCAATGAAGAGCAAGATCTGACAGAACAGTATGCACAGCTATACCTATAAAGGCATTTTTTTATCCGTCGTAATCTGTGCAACCTTGCAGTCTTCAGTGGCAACATTTTGTATGAGGATACAAGAATGATTATAGTTTTATAAAATAAAGATGAAATGGGTTAAAAGTGGCTGAAAATGAGCAGAGACGTATCTTTATGTAGGTACATGTATATATGGTGAGTTCTCCGGGATGGTTAGTGCTCGTGTACAAAGCAAACGCATGTCTTAAGAAAGCACCATGTGTGCACCATAGATGCTTGCTTATTCATGGTCGGACTGCAGGACGAAAGATGTCGAATACGGTCTGTTTTGTATTTAAACATCCGTCAAAATACTTGGCGTGATGTTGAGTTTCTTCGAGTGTGTGTAGACCATAGATGCTTGCTTATTCCTGGTTGGAATGTGGGTTAAAAGATGTCGATTACGGTTCTGTTTTGTATTTAAACATCCGTCAAGGTGCTTGGCACGATTTTGAGTTTGTTTGTGTCAATGAAGAGCAAGATCTGACAGAACAGTATGCACAGCTATACCTATATTAGCCAATGTAATGTGAAATATTTCCGACCAAATAAAAAACTGTTTACTGAAAGAAAGTGTTCAACACTTTAACACTTAGGCTGCTGAGCAAGGTTCAAGGACCTTTTGCGGACAGTGTAGATCAAGATCAGACTGCACAGAACGTGCAGTCTGATCTTGGATCTACACTGTCCGATAAGGCAGCGTTTTCCCTTGTCTCAGAAAGCTTTCTAAAGGGCACAATCCAAGGGGGTCGTTAAAACACAGGGTTGTTCGGTAAAGGATTAAGATTTAGCTCTGTTTTAAAAAGGCAAAATTCAAGACTCGTCTATATTCAAATTAGTTACAGACGAAAAATTAAATGAGCCATTCTCCCTGAAAAGGGTATATTAATGCATCTACAAAAAGTATGACCTTGACCTAAACTTTTCTCTATTGGTCAATTTTCTGTATGTCTAAGGACCAGTCTACCTCACAATTAAGCTGGTTGTTAAACAAAGTGGATTTTTGGATCCTTAATTATGTGATGTCTTGCATGGTATAATGCATTACGGAGATGCATTAAGTTCCCTTTCCACAGAGCATGGCTCAAATAAATATGCCTTAACAGATTGGAATGGTCTTTTATAGGATATGACGCATAAAGAGATAACAAGCAAGAATTTTCTCCTTTTCTCATATTGTTCAAAAGCTTAGGGTCCCTAAACCATGAAATTGTTTGACGAAGATTCATTATCGTAAATGATTTCGTTTATTCTTTCAGATAGACGGTAAACAGAAAGACGAAAGACGACATCCTGCTATCAAAGTTCTGGACATTTCAATACGATTTTGGCCAACGAATACAGTAACATCATGAAATTATCCCTGCTAAAACAGAGAAGTAAAAGACGCTGCGTGCTTCTACTTGGCGCATACCTGGCTCTCTCGGGGGTTTTCCTGGTGTTTCTATATCAGAGCCGAATTCCTGGATACATAAAACTCCCGTCACCATTTAACATGTCCAGCTTTGATCAACACACAGTGTCAGAGGCGAGAAAGGATATGTCAATGCTTGATAGACATTTTGAAAGAGCTGTCGAAGAAAAAGTCATACATATCGACCTAAAAAACCAAACATTGAACAAGTCGGGACCTTGCTTTTCACCTTACGGTATACAAATTGATGATGAATTGAAGGTGCGCCTTGACGAAAAACATATGTTGTCCTATTTCAAAATCGATTCAAATTATGTGTTATCCGTGCCGAAATGGCAACAAAACTTACAAAGCCGTAAGCCAACCAATGGTACCAAGTTTTATATCACATCTATCGTACGTGTGCGTCTATACGCAGATGATAAAGCAAGATGGACCCCAAGAGAGTTTCTACAATGGTTACATTACCAGTTTTGGGCTGGAGCTGAGCACGTGTATGTATGTAATCACTTCTTGGATGACAGTGAAAAGCTAGAGCCCTACCTGGTGAAATACATCAAATATGGACTGGTGACACTCTACCCATGGTCAAATATTACTTACATACCCCATAAGGGGGGAAGCAATGACAAAAATCAAGTTAGCTGTTATAATTATATACTGAAACATCATGGAAACGAGGCCGTTTGGCATTACAACTTTGACATGGACGAGAATGCGTATGTTCCCAGAGATAAATGTGAGGGATTTCTGTCTCGTTATTTGCAAGCTGTAGACAGTAAAGTGTCTGAACTAAAACTAGCAAACTTTGTTCTTGAAGGTCAAGGCGATCGAACACGTGACATATTTTATGACAGAATCAACCGAATAACTCCGAAGCCATTGAATCCAAATGTTAAACCTATATATCGTGTCGCCATGACAACAAGAGCAGGCATGCATTCAGCAGTGACAACAGGCAAAAGCATTCAACCTGCATATAATGATATGACATTATTGCATTACTGGGGTTCAAGAACCCAGAACTGGTTGAATGATACAGAGGAAATGCGGAGAAGTACCGTAGAATTTAACGATGTAAGAAACACGATTGCCGTAAATATTCGACATTCTTTGATAGCATTCGGTGAATTTGACGCCTTTGCAACAAACACCGGTCCATGAAACTCCGGATCCGGTATAGAATCCTTTAACCCTTTCCCAAACAAGCCCTGGTTTTCACGTGTCTGCAGTACAAGTCTTTTGAAAACACTGTGGGAAAAGGAGAAATTGCTCGTGACGAGCAATTTCTCCTTTTCCCACAGTGTTTTCTACCTTTTTTGATTACTTTCTGCCATTTTCATCAAATTTAAAATTGTCGTCTGCAAACTCTTTCAATTTGGACCAGTCCAAAATTTGTCGTTCGGGAAAGGGTTAAACAGAGTGCTGTACAGACAGTTTTAAGAATTACCGAAATGGACTATAACATATACAAAGAATAAACAATTAACCCTTTACCTGCAGAATAAATTAAGTGAAACGTTCAAGCGCATTGTAAAAAACCGAATGTGTCTATTTCAAACTCATTTTTGGAGAAAACTATCTGCTTATCGGATAGTGCACATCCAAGACCTCAATGCACGTTCTGTGCAGTCTGATCTTGATCTGCACTGTCCGCTTAGCAGCGTAAGGGTGAAAGGTTAAGAAATATTTCATTCGATGGCATCGGAAACATTTTAGAAGAAGGAACATTTGCTTATATGTCTACAAAAAAATCATAGACTAAACAAAGCACAAACGATTAAAAGAAACTAAAGGATGATTATTTGTTTTATTTCACAAAGGGAAAGTTTTTTTGGAAAAGCAGCAATTGCTCTTTTTCCAAAAGAGCGTTCAACTACAGGGGCCTCAGTATTTGTATTCGAGAAGTAATAACATGAATCGCAAACTTTATAGCCGTATTTAACAGTTGTATGTTGCAATTTCAAGGCCTTTATTGCAATATCTGACCATAATATCAGACAGTGTCGATCCAAGATCAGACTGTAATGTTCGTCAACAAAAGTGGTACCGTCAACCTTCAGTCAACTAACCGTTTGTACCACTCCACAAATTTTAGACCCATCCATATACAAAGTTTTTGGTCACGACCAATTCAGCGTGGTGCAAATAGTGAGAGCCGAGTCAGGAAGGCTAGAAACTAAGGCTAGAAAACAGTGTGGGAAAAAGGAGAAAAGTGCTAGTAGCCGGCATTTTTTTTTTTTCCCCACGATTTTTTCGAAAACCTTGCCTCTTTATTCTCTCTCTCGGTTGTTTACACACCAAACTGTTTGGTAAAGGGTTAAACAAATCAAATCTGAAATTGAAGGTATTTTTGGTCGCTTTATCTGACAGATGGAAAAGTGCAATGGCCGCCGCGATATGGCCGAGAAATTATTGAAAACGGTCCTACACAACAACCTCAAAAGAGACGACACATTTCTGCCTTTCGAAGGCGGAAGTTCGAGAACGTGTCCAGGTGTTTTAACCTTTAAACTGCTAAATAAATGAAACCAAAATTTCCTCTCAATAGCAAAAACCAAAATACGATTTCAGAGTTGCTTTCAACGGATAGAAAATACCCTATCGGACAGTGTAGATCAAAGATCAGACTGCACGTTTTGTGCAGTCTGATCTTGATCTACACTGTCCGCGCAAAGGCGCATCAAGTCGCGCTTAACAGCCTGTGGGTTAAGTATAACGCAGTCAGATAATTCAATAAAATAGCCTTGCCCTCTTAATGCGTTAATAACGACAAACAGCTTTGAAATATTAACCCTGCACTGTACATTGCCGTGAGTAGTATAGGCAGTCAGCCTAGGTACAAATGGGGTCATTTTGTACCCAGTCTGACTGCCCTGGAGCCATTTGTATCCAGTCTCACTGCCCGTGGGCAGTGAGACTGGGTACAAAAATGCAAAATTGGGTCGAAAAATCGTCATTTACCCTTAACTTTCCCTTAACCCTTCTAAAACCCTTTTGTTTTGTTCTAAAACCCTTATACTTTCTTCTAATGGACAAATTTCTTCTAAAACCCTTAACCCTTAACGGGTAGTTGTAACCCTTAACGTTTTGATACAACCCTTAACTTTTTACACAGGCAACCACCTTATTCGACTTAGTCTTTTTCTTTTGTCCCTAGGCTCCTTTGCCCGAAATAGGCTGCCCCAGGGCAGTCTATTTCGGGCATCTTTGGACTTAGTCTTTTCTCCGTCTTTGTACGACTTAGGCTTTCTCTGTCATCGTTGGACTTAGTCTTTTTCCATGATATGGGTTTATTTTCCGTCTTTGTTCGGCTTAGGCTTTCTCTGCTTTCGTTGGCCTTAGTCTTTTTTCCCACGATATGGATTATATTCCTTCTCAGCTTGGTTCAGCCGAAGGCCACTGTTTGACTTAGTCTTTTCTCAACCGTCTTTGTGCGACTTGAGCGATCATCGTTCATCTCTGTAGGACTTAGTTTTTGGAGAGGTATTCTTTCTCTCTCTATTAGGATAAAGTTGGACTTAGTCTTTTCTCCACAATATGGGTTATATTCCCTTCTCAACTTGGTTATAGCATAACCTTACCATACAAATATCGTGTTGAACTTAGACTTTTCTCCACGGTATGGGTTATATGAGCTATATACCGTATTATGGTTGCATTAGTCAGACAAGATTTATCTCCCTTTGTGCACTACGTGACTTTTCCGGAAATCAAACATGACGTCATTTTCCGAAAATGTAACGATATCGTGTTTACTGGGTTTTTCCCACCATTTCCCAGGAATCGGATCATCTAGACTTATCCGATCTTAGGCTTATCCGATCTTAGACTTATTCGTCCCTAGTTTTAATCGAAAAGTTTTTAATCTGCAAAACTTTTTAATTGTAAAAATTTTCATTCGAAATTTTTCTCTCTCTGTAAGAGTACAACAATGCATCTATGAGATTGACAATTTGAGTAAGATAGACTTTTCTTGGGGAATGGTTAGTCCTGAAAAGGACTGTTTTTTGAGTTTTGTTTTTTCTCCTCTAATGACCGGATCCAAAATTTGCCTGACAGATAGGGCACTCCACGATTCTTCTCCGATCTGCTATCAGCTTTCTTATTTTGTTTATTTTATGTATAGGTAAAGTGGAGTCATGCATCATAGCCAGTAGAAATGTTGTTAGATACCATTTTGTCATCGAGAGAAGTAGAAATTGTATACGATACTCCATCACCATTTCTTTTAGCTGTCGTCTATTCGGGAATCCGAATGATTAATTACTGGAAATAGCATCGTCTTTTATACGCTTGGAGGTTAGGTGCCTTACTTATTCACAAATGTCGAAGATAGATTTTCTAGGGTTTTTGGTTAGTCCTGAAAAGGACTGTTTCGATCTTTTGATTTCTGTGGCTTTTTCTTCTCTATTGAGAGTCTTCCTCTATTGAGAGCTTTCCTCTATCGTGAACTTTCTTCTGATGACAGCTTTTCTTCTGATGACAGCTTTTCTCCTTGTTCTTTCGAGATCATCGGAAAGTTGAATTCCTTGAAGTTGTCAATGTTTTTTCCATATTTTCCCAAGCCTGTTTTTGTTTCTACTCGTGGTGGTATTACAGAGTAGGGATCGAATCGTTGTTTTTTGTGAAGTTGGTTATCGTCTTTCTCTATTGTCTCTGATTTTCGTTTTCTTCCTCTTCTTTTTGGTTTGGGTTCTTCTGTCTGAGTTGACACCTGAGTTGCCTGGTGAGTTGACTGGTGAGTTGACTGGTGAGTTGTCTGAGGGTCTACAGGCGTGACGGTAGAAGCTGTTAACTTTTGAAAACTGGTTTTATCAAAGTTAACCTGGGTTGAAATCGTTATAGCTGAATCTTGTCTTACAGACGAATCTTGTTGACTCTGGTAGTTCTGTCGACTCTGTAGACATAATGTCTCAATGTTTTTGTTGAATTGATTCATATTTCTGTTCAACATCTTCACTTCGTCTAAAATCTGGGTTATTACAGAATTTTGGTTTGAAATCATTTGAGTTATTTCTTCTTCGATTTTGTTAGCTGGTGGTATCATCGGGTCGATAAATGTTGAATTCATAGCTATCGATAGAGTATCTCTGCTGTTTTCAGGCTGTGGTGAGAAAATGTCTAGATCGGGGTTTTCTTGTGGTAACGACCCGTCTAAAACGTCTAAGCTGGAATCCATTCTTCCGTGATCACTTTGGTCTAAGTTGGAGTCCATTTTCTGTTAACAGTTTGTTTTATTCGCACTAGTTAACAAAACTTTTTAATTGTAAAAAGTTTGTACTAATGAAGAGTTTTATTCGTGATATTCATACTATTCGAGAATCGAAAGTCGAATGATTCTAGTGAGAAAGTTCGCCAGCCTTTTATAGTTTTTGGTCAAAGGGGATTTGTCTTTGGTCGTAGACTTTTTCTGTAGGTCTTGTAGATAGAACATAATGTACTATATGACCTCACATAGAAGACGAGGTCATATAGTACATTTTTCCATCTCTGTTCTTTTCCAAGTTTTTTCTCTTTGCTCAAGTCTCAAGTTTTTGGGAAGGAATCAAAAACAAACGATCTTTTAAAATCGTTTGTTTATTCAAAGTTTTTCTCTTTGTCCAAGTTTTGGGAAGAAATCAAAACAGACGACCTTTTTAATTTATTTCTTTATTCAAAAGTTTGAAACATGAAAAAACAGGAATGTTTAAAGCAGACGTTTAAACCATTCTAACCTATAACATATTTACAAAGCATTGAAGGTACATTTTTAACAATTGTTAAAAATGTTAGAAAGTTTTAACAAGCGTTAAAAACACTATAACATTTTTAACAATCGTTAAAACATTCTAACATTTTTACAAGACATTTTCTTACAAAGCAATGAAGGTACATTTTTATCTACAACAATGATAAAAACATTTTATATACAAAGCATTGACAATGCAGTTTTTAACTTTATTCAACCTACAAAAGTTTTTAACAATATAGTTTTTAACAAGACAGTTTTGATCTACAACAATGACAAAACAATTCTTTACAAGGCAAATTCGCAGATGTCTCGATTTTTCCACTTGTCTTCATGTTCCACAATAACTTTATGCAATTGTTCATGACCTAAAGACAATGGAAATTTACTATCCATTTCGCTATATTCGCGGACTCCACTAAATGGAAAAACATGTTTTAAAACATGTTTTGAAAGATCTTTTGTCGAGAGAGCTGAATATGCGGTTTCTTCTGTGACATCTCTATCAAATAGAATATAGCCTTCCATGGTTTCCTCTGTTTCCTCACCGTTTTGAATAGATCCTTTTTTGTAGCGTAAGTAAAAGTCAAACAGAACGGATTTCATTTTTAGGACGTTCAGAAAACTTTCTTCTGTTCTTCCTACGATAATGAATACCCATCGACTTGTGGTTCGCATTTGTTTAGCAATATAGTTATCTTTCAACAGACAAATTGCTAAATAAGCTTGGAGAGGAAGATCGAAATTTGTATCATCACACATCATCACAATAAAGCTGTGCATTCTATACAACTTGCAGGATGTTTCTCCTTTTGCAACCCCCTTATGCAATTTGTTTATCCAAAGTTTCACACAGGCGAATTTGATGTCAAACTGTAGTTGTTCATCGAGCGTGTGCTGATGGTTGAAATCTCTATCATCTTTTTCACCTAGTTCTAAAGCTAGCATTTCTCTTGACATGATTTCTCACTCTTGATTTTTTTCACTTTTGATAGTTTTCTCTCTTTTAGAGCTGTTTTTAAAATCTGATTTTAAAACTGTTTTTTAAAAACTGTTTTTAAAGAACGTCTTACTTTGATCGTTCACTTCAATGTAACACGATGTTGTTTTCTTACAGTCTATTTATATATTCTCAAACTTTTATAGCCATAGGGGACAGTATCAGTATCGTTTACAATGACTCTTTTGGTATATACAGAGCGAAACGTTTTTGCCTGTGGTTCGCTGGTCACTGTTCTGTCTCTATGTCTTTTGATTCTACAGTCATACTGAACTTTAATTTCTACGGTGCGATCCAAAGCACATTTTGAATAGGTGTCGAAATTCACCAGCTGATTTGTATTGTGATCCAAAGTAATTCCCTTGACTTTACATTTGCTTTTTTCTTTTCCATCTTTCGTTCTCATCTTATAAGCGTAATTCTTGGGTCCTAATCCTCTGAAATGAGTAATTCTACAATCAGGCTCTTCATCGGTCCATTTTCCTAGTCTGCTGTTAATGATGGGAGGGTTCCACAATTCAGGATCATGAATGTACATACAACTATCTGTATCGAAATACAGAACTCTATCCTCCAATCTTTCAAGAACACTGTACAGTTCCAACCTTGCATAGGCTGTTACGTAGGATGCTACAATAACATTGGCTGTTGCATGCGTTTCGACAAAGTCCATCTTTTCTTCATAGTTGACTAAAATGCATTCGCACTCATTGTCAAAGATTTCCACATGTTTCACCGTATATTTCGGGTCGGTAATCAACTCGAAATATTTAGACGGTTCTCTGATGTATTTCGTCTTGCTCATGTTTTCACGTTGTGCTAGTTTTCCCCAAAGACAGTTCAGCATAATCTTAGCAAATGATCTTTTCCCAGGATTTTTTTGAATACATTTGGGATCAAGACGAATCCCTTCGGCTTCCTCATACTCACGAATGAATTGGGCCTTTTCCGAGTCTGTCTGACACCAACCGGGATATCCACTAGCTTCTTGCTTGATTTTCAAGAAATTGTCCACATAACCTTTAAAGAATTGATCCGAAACAGAGTCGAAATGCCAGATTTCATACACTTGCATTATCCGATAGCCACAATCGAGAGCTTTGAACAATTCGAACGTAACCCAAGTTCCAACCAACGCTCTCTCTTCTCTGTCATGATTACAAAATTTTGAACTTTCTTGTGCACATTTCATACAAAGTGGAAACATCATCTTGTTGTTACAGTGAACTGGAAGAATGGGATGAAACAAATCCATTGGGGGTAGAACTTTACATTTAATGAGTCCTTCATACTGACGAATATTCTCCATGTCAATGTTCTCATAAGTCAAGATTGTGGGATGGCCTACAGGATAGAATTTATGTTTGCAGACGTAAGGATACAGAGAGCAAATGTCAATATACTTGATTTCCTTCTCACTGTTTTCCTCAACATCATAGGCAATTTTTATAGCATTGCATCTGCCTCCAGCCAGCCCCTCTCTTGGTTCGATGGGGTCCTGGTTCGGATATAGACTTTCAATGGTTTTTCTGTATTCTTTATCCTTCTTCATCTTGGCGTCGAATTCGTGCTCCCATATGGTCACGACGTTATATCCCATTCTTCTGAGGGTTTCTAGCCGTTCGATAGTACTGTCGTACAATTCAGCCATTGATTTTCCATTGATGGGGTTGATATATTTTCGATCCTTGAAACATGTCTGACAGCCATGAAATAAATCCCCGAGGAATTCATAGACCGTGTTTGATTGGTGGTGAAATCCATCTACAGTGTATTTCCCTATTCGGTATTCACCACCATTTTTGGCGTGTTGAATACGAATCCCTTTTTCTCTAGCGATGCTTTGAACCCAGCGTATTGCTTTCATAGAAAACCGACGGCTGATTGGGTCTTTGCATGAAATGATGGCTATCTGATCTTTTGGTAAATAATCTTTTCGCCAAATCTTGTTACAGGCTCCTGCGATGGTAAACGACTCTGTAAATGGACAAATCCCACTCTGTTCGATGAACAACTTTCTGAATTCACCACAACCTCGTCTTAGGATATCAACATCCGACCGACAGTACATCTCCATCTCTTTTTGAAAATTGAATTCCTCACCGTTTTGAACTTTGTCATTATACCAAACTATGAATTTCGATCGAGCCTCTTCAGACATTGAGTCGGGTTTGTAATAAGACATATCCAGATACAGGCCGACGTAATCCCAGAATTCGTCTGTATTTGCCCAGTGAGGAAAGTAGCCTTTTTTCATTTCTTGAAGTCCAAACGTAGTCGGAAATTTTGCCAAACCAAAGTTCATGAAACTGAAGGAGTCGATCAAACTCACACCATTCAGTTCTAACTTCAAAATATTATTCCCATTCATGGTTACTTCTGGTTCTTTCATTCCTACGTTGATAATATGATTGAGAATAAATTGGCCATCATAGCCTTTGAGATTATGGGCTATAGCTATGATTCCTTTATGATGCTTTGTAAAGAGCCAGCTGCAAAATTGACTCAAAGTTTCTTTTCCTTGAAAAATAACTTCTCTTCCTTCTTTGAATTCACTGCATGTGGAACAATGAAAATCAAGTGGTTTATCGATACATTTAGCACAGGCTCGGTGTGCAATACAGTAATTCGGAATGTGTACCCCTGTATCTTGCTGACATTCGAAATCAAAGAAAATGAACAAAGGTTTTTTGACTACAGAAGAACTCGTCTCATCGTCGCTGTCGTGCTTCATCTTACTTTGGTAAGGCTGAATAAAACAGCGATGAGTATAGTCAACGATTTTCTTGCAAAGGCGACACTTATGCTTTCCCCTACAGACATGATTTTTCTTCCTATCAAAAATTTGACCTCCACATTTTGAACAAAGTTTCACTAATTCACAAATGGTTTTCTTCTCTTTACCTTGAAGCGTTTTATGATTTTCCAAGCATACTGCACTGAAAAATCGTCGATGACACTTGTCGCAGACATACTCTTTTGATTCCGATGGACATTTTCCAGTACGAAAGCAACCTTTACAGATCTTTGAGCAAGTATTATGGTCTTCCCGCCTGCTGTAACGCATATCGCAGAGCTCGCAATAATAAGGACAATCAAGAAATCCTGTGATGGATTTGATGTAATCATAGTGATTTTGATGAAAGTACAAATGTATGATTTTACTATCGTCTTTCACTTCTGGATGTTCAAATACTTTTTCCACTTTCGACTGCTGTTGATGAACTTTAATAACATAGTCTTTTTCATACAGGAACTCTTGAATTTTTTTGTATTCTTCAAGACCTACAGGCTGTGTCGATGAAAGTCCAACAGCATTCATCAATTTCTCGGCTTCAGTCTTTTGAAGGGGTCTGTTTGATCTTCTGATGTTATTCCATCTTCGATTCCATGCTTGGGTGTTTTCACGTTCATGGTAACAAATCCCCACAACAACGGCTCTTGCAAAACATAGGTGGTCACTATTGTTAATCTGAATAATCGATTGTTTCTTCTTTGCAAAAACTTTTGATTCCAATAGTTCTGTGGCTCTAAGATTTTTTCCACTTCCACTTGGCGGTATCGTATGTGTGATATTGAATGTCATGCAGCCATCGTTCAAGACGAATTCTTCATTCGATTGTAGAACTTTTTCAATTTCATCCAACATCGTATGACTCTCCAACTCCTCCACATATAGAAAGGGAATATGAATTCCCATATCCAATGAAGGGTGGTTGACACTAATTCTAATCATATCCCTCGATTCAGCCTTTAACTTTTGAATGATTTGTTGGATAACATCGTCGAATAAGCCGGTCAACTGTTGTGGTTGTAGTTCTTCGAATTTCTTAAAAGATGCCTCCAGTACATGGGCTTCTGTTTTGAACTTTCTTGACTTCTTTTTTCCCACTTCTGTTAAGGCGTATAGGCTTCTCATATCCAAAGATTTTTTGTCTCCACTTTCTTCTTTCAAAGATTTCTCGTCGTCACTGGTATAGTCCACATTCATTTGTACAGATTTCTCCTTCGCTGTCTCTGAAGAATATACTTCTTTCTTCGGCAAAAATGACCCAGCATGACTCAAAGATTTTTTATCTTCGTTGGTTAGTCCTGAAAAGGACTGTTTCTCTTCTTTCAAAGATTTCTCGTCTTTCAAAGAGTTTTCCTTCGTTGAGGTTGACGTTGGGCATTTCTCATCGTTTTCTTCTTTCAAAGATTTTTTATCTTCACTTTTTTCTACCTTGGGTGAAAATGGTCCAGTAGGACTTTCTTCTTTCAATATTTTTCTCTTTTTGGGTGGAAATTTCTCATCGTCGCTTTCACCGTTGCTGCTACTATCTGGATAGACTAGGATTCTTTTTCTTTTCTTGGCCGGTAGTAATTTTTTTCTCTTTTTCGACATGGGCTGCATTGCCTCATCGTCGCTTGTGCTGTCCGAATACGGTACTAGTCTTTTAGACGTTGTTTTATGTCTGTAGCTTTTAAACATGCCTGCAATTCAAGCAATGACCTAGTCATATACTGACCCAGAGCTCAAAAACGCTGGCTTTTTATATCTTTTTCAGACCGAATGGGCATAAAAAGATGTTACAATCGGCAATTCCATCATTCTTCGGAAAGAGTTCAAACAGACCAGTCGATAGAAAAATGAGTGAGTTCAAGTTAAAAAGTACAACGCCAAAGAGAGTGTATCTATATGTTAACCCATACACTCACGATTATGAGATCAGCAATATACCACCACGATATCAAGTCTACCATACTGGGAACTACGTGGGATCATTTCTATCCCACCAACATTCTGCAGAAAAAGGCGTCTATCGTATTACCAGAGTCCTGGATCAAGCGACATTCGACAAACGCCATAGAGTGGATGATGTGACAACGAATATTTGCTTTACATGCGACAGATCAGGACATTGGGCCACCCAATGTCCAGAGAAAGAAAATCAAATGTGGAGATTCGTTTTTGTCTTCGTGAACACCCACACCCATGATGTCGAAATTCACCCAATAAAGGAAATGGATTGGGACTCTCAACATATGAAATATGTTGGATCTCTATTATCCTATAAAGTAGACGAGAATAAACGAAAGACAAAACCGTCACAGTCTACAACTTTATTGAGTGGAAAGGAACAGAGGATTCAAAAATCTTCAGAGAAAATTTCTTCAGGGTCTGAAGAAAAGAAAATCAACGAGTCATCGCCTGAAAAAAAGATCGAAAATCAGATTGAGAGGGAGATTGAAAATATGGAGTTTGATAACACAGAAATCAGCGATACAGAAATCTGTAGAATTCAGATAGATTATCCTGTGAAGAAGAAAACCTCTTCAGGGAAACTTTCTTCAGAAAAGAAAATCAACGATAAAATCAACGATAAAATGAACAATCAAATCAACAAGATTTCTTCAGAAAAGAAAGAGGATACGCTTATACTCGATCAGAAATCTGGAGAAGACCAAAACAACGAACAGAGCTCGCAGAAAGTTTCTTCAGGGTCTGAAGAAAAGAAAATCAGCGATAAATCTTCAGCGATTGGAAACAAGAAACTTTCTTCAAAACTTGAAGAAAAGAAAATCAACGATAACATCATCGATAAATCCTCAGCAATTGGGGATAATCAAATCAACGAACAGAGGGGTCAGAAATCTTCAGGGAAACTCAACAAGAAACTTTCTTCAGGGAAGCCCTCTTCAATACCTGGAGAGGGGAAAAACAAGAAACCCTCTTCAGAAAAGAAAATCAACAAGATTTCTTCAGTAAAACCTATTCGACGAGAAGGAAAGAAGATCTGTTCAGATATCGAATTGAGACGTAAATGGAAATCCGACTTTGTGAAAAATAATGAAAAGAAACGTAAGAGTGACTGTGAGCCTGACATTCCGAAGAAAAAAAGAAAATTGTGTCTGTAATTTTTAACAGAAAGAACTGTTTAAAAAAGAATTGTTTTCAAAAAGAACTATTTTTTTCAAAGAACTTTCAAAAGAACTGTTTAAAAACAAATTTTAAAAACAATGTTTCAAATGTCTATAGTAATTTCTCCAGTTCAATCATACTTATAGTTTGTATATATATATATATATATTTCGACATAGACTGCATTGCTTCATCGTCACTTGTACTGTCCGAATACGGGACTAGACTTTTAGACCTTGTTTTAGGGGTGTAACTTTTAAACATGACTGCAATTCAAGCAATGACCTCTTAGACATGGTTTTAGAAGCGTACTGTCCGAATACGGGACTATCCGATTACATTGTTTTATGCCTGTAACTTTTAAACATGACTGTAAGTCAAGTCTTTTAGACCTTGTTTTAGGGTTGATGATAAGTCAACCTTTTAGGCATGGTTTTAGAAGCTGTAACTTTAAAACATGACTGGATGTAAGCCATAGACTGATTATTGTACAGAATGTTTAAATAAAAAGTTTTTAAATGTATCATTGTATATATTTGTCAGTTCGATGTTTCTAACAGTTCATTGTAATGATTATTGTACATAAAGTTTTTAAATGTATCATTGTAATGGTTATTGTACAGAATGTTTTAACATTATTCAACTTACAATTGTTTTTAACAATACAGTTCTGATCTACAACAATTCATTCATTGTTTCTAACAGTTCAATGTTTCATTGTACATAAATAAAAATTTCATTGTAATGATTATCTGACAATAAATAAAAGTTTTAAATAAAAAGATATGAAAAGCATATAGGACTTGACTTTGTTTGTTTGACAATTTGAAGCAGCCTTTTCATAGAACTTTCTGGGTCTTGGATAGGTCTGAATGACTAGGTCTGAAAAGGACAATTTGAAGAAAGTAAGAACTTTCTAGGTCTGAAAATAGCTTCCTTCACTTCCTTCCCGAACTTCCATCAAATAACCCACATCAACTTGGCACTAGCAGTATTTGGACAAGCATTACTAAGTACTTCCAAAGATTAGAAATTCAACATGGGAGAAAAAGACTCACCATGGAGAACATCGTTCGGACAACTTCATCGTGGGAATGAGAGAAATCGGCCGGCTTTTATAGCCTGACAGGAGGATTGACCTACTTTGATACAGAATTAACAGAATTCCATTAGAATGAAAGAGCACGACCATGGGCGAAAGCATATAGATCAAAAAAAGACTAAGTCCTACAATATCTATGCGAATGAAATCTCCAAAAAAATGTAACGAGTCCTACGATTGGCTAACATTAATTCCTTAAAAGAGCGCGAACGTGGTCGGAAGCATGTAGATAGAACATCGCTGTGATATTCTATCTATAATATCTATTATAGAAAAAAGACTAAGTCTATGATCTACAACACCTAATCGAAGATAGAGAAAAAAGACTAAGTCCAACGCCTATAGAGAAAGAATACCGCTCCAAAAACTAAGTCCTACAGAGATGAACGATGATCGCCCGAGACGAACAAAAAGACGAAAAAAGACTAAGTCCAACGCTAGTAGAGAAATAAACAACAGTTCTCAGCCGAACAAAGACGGAGAAAAGCCTAAGTCAACCATTCTGAGACCTTGGGACAACCACAGTATGGGAACAAAACTTGTCAATATACCTAGAGAGGTGACGCCTCTTCACTCCTCCTCACTTCTCCTCACCTCCTCCTCACTCCTCCTCACTCCTCTTTACCTCCTCTTCAACCCTCTTTCGACATATAGAGACATATCGTGGAGAAAAAGACTAAGTCCAACCTGTGACGTCACATGACCATTATCCCCAGAGAGACCTACGTGGGAGGGAAACTAGGGACAAAAGAAAAAAGCCTAAGTCGTACAAAGACGGAGAAAAGACTAAGTCCAAAGATGCCCGAAATAGACTGCCCTGGGGCAGCCTATTTCGGGCAAAGGAGCCTAGGGACAAAAGAAAAAGACTAAGTCGAATAAGGTGGTTGCCTGTGTAAAAAGTTAAGGGTTGTATCAAAACGTTAAGGGTTACAACTACCCGTTAAGGGTTAAGGGTTTTAGAAGAAATTTGTCCATTAGAAGAAAGTATAAGGGTTTTAGAACAAAACAAAAGGGTTTTAGAAGGGTTAAGGGAAAGTTAAGGGTAAATGACGATTTTTCGACCCAATTTTGCATTTTTGTACCCAGTCTCACTGCCCACGGGCAGTGAGACTGGGTACAAATGGCTCCAGGGCAGTCAGACTGGGTACAAAATGACCCCATTTGTACCTAGGCTGACTGCCTATACTACTGCCGTGTTGAGAAGACAGCTTTTCAAAGCACTATGGATGAAGGAGGAAATGCTGATCAGCATGTTTTTCATCTTTGCCCACAATGTTTTCTATACTTCCAGAGACAAAATACATTCTCTGAGCGACACCCAATTTGTCGTCTGGAAATGCTTAGACTTCGGACAAGAAAAAGATATTTCTGTCGTCTGTTCAGGAACTAAATCAATAAATACGAACTGCTTATGTCAAAAGCGCGTTTTTTGTTTGAGCGATGCTCTGACAAAAGGGGTTTTAATGTATCTTCGTGATGCATTTTACCAAGCAAGCCAATCCACGATTATGGATCCGTAAAACCCGTGTCCGTATTCACCAACCATTCTTAAGAACATCTTCAATCCTATTCCCCAAGGTTTTCTAAATTTGAAAGTAACGCAACTTCTGATTGGCTAAACCAAATGGTTTAGCCAATCAGGAGTTGTGTTACTTCCAAATTTACAAATTTCTGGAGAATAAGAATGAGAACGTTCCAAAGAATGGTTGCTGAATACCGATCCTGCCTGTTTTGTCTGCGCGAATAAGCAGTCTGATCCTAATCATCACTCTTCGCCTAGGACGTTAGATAAAGCACTACTCTAAGAAAATGGGTTAAACTAGTAAAATAATTTTTGTTGTCTTGTATCGACCCAAATCAAGATGACTATACATGAGCCATGCTTTATGCATATCCGTGAGGCATTTTAGCCAGCCAGTCATCACATAATTGAGCCATGCTCTGTGAAAAGGGGGCTTAATGCATCTGCAAATAATATCGACTCAGGTCAGCCTGCGCAATCCGCGCAAGCTGACATAAGCCGAAACTTACTGCTATCTTTGAATTTTTTGCATGACAAAGGACCATTCTACCTCATGATTAAGTCGGTTGTTAAACAAAATAGACTTTAACCCTTAAGCTGCTAATCGCGACCCACTGACCTTTTGCTGACAGTGTAGATCAAGATCAGACTGCACAGAACGTGCAGTCTGATCTTTGATCTACACTGTCCGATACGGTATTTTCTTTCCGGTGAAATCAACTTTGAAACCGCAAAGTTTGGGCTTTTAGTATTGAGTAGAAATTTGCGTTTCATTTATTCAGCAGCTTTAGTGTTAAGCTTCTAGAATTATGTGATGACGTGCTCGGTATAATCCATCATGGAGCTGCATTAAGCCCCTTTTTGCCAGGGCATGGCTCAATTATTGATCCATAAAATCCGTTTTTGTCTAACAACCTTACTTCTGACTTGGAATGGTCCTTGGTCATGCAGAAAATTTACCAAAAGCAAAGGGGTGACTGCGCAGGCTGACCTGGGTCCATACTTATTGCAAATGCATTAAACCTTCTTTTCACAGGACATTGCTTATTTCTTCTTTACCCTTTCGCCGAGCCCGACAATTTGGTTATTAAAGTACTAGACTTGAAGCCCAGGGGTCGCTGGTTCGATCCGCACCGCAGCTAAATCCTGTCTGACGATTAATGATTGTCATTGCCACAGGAATCATTCCTCTCACCGTCGCAAAATTGTTCAGGAGATGTTTATGTCGAAAAGCGACAGTTTGTTTGGATTGGTTGATTGATTGTTTGGTGTTTTATGCCATTTTCAACATTATTTCGGTTTATATCGCAGTGGCCAGTGCATCTATTCATGCTTTCCTGAGTTTCCAGCACAATGCACAACCCTAAGCTACTGGCTGCTTTCTGACACAATCTTCATCGAATCAATGCTTAGCTGTGAGAGAGGAATGAATCCCGTCGCAATGGCTATAATCAAATTTTGGAAAGAAATTGGTCGAGCTGGGGATTCGAACCAGCGATTCCCTGTTCTCCAGCCCTGTAAGCTACCGACTACGCTATCGGGACTCAGCCCAGTTGCTTGGAGAGAATGCTGGGCGATGTAACGGTAACAGAACCTCCAGGAATAGGTGCTCTAGTTGCCGCGGTGAAACTGAAATACTCCTGTCAACAGCGTTAAAGACCAAGCAAACAAACAAACTAAATCAAACGACAATGGATTAAACACTGGTACAAAGACTCGATCGACAAAGAGTAATTTTATTTCCTCGTGGCCCGGGGCTTTAACCTTTATCCTGCTGAGTAAGTTAACTAAAACTTCCATGCCGATAGTACATACCCGAAGAATGTTCATTCAAACTTACTTTTTGGAGAACATATCTCCTTAGCGGACGGTGTAGATCCAAGATCAGACTGCACGTTCTGTGCAGTCTGATCTTGATCTGCATTGTCCGCAAAAGGTCAGTGAGTCGCGCATAGCAGCTTAAGGGTGAATTATTTACCGGTATTCCTTCACCAAATGCCCGGCGGTAAGTGTACACTGAATAAATACATTGATGGTAAAGAAAATATTTTTGATAAAACAGAATTGTTAAATAAAACGAATACATTGTCCGTTTGATTACTTTCCGCTCCTTTTTTCCAATTCAAAACACTGTTTATAGAATTCTGAACGGCGGCAACAATTTGACACAAATTCGACCATTTTTAAATCGATAAAGATATGAGCCATGCTCTTGCAAAAGGGGGCTTAATACATTTCATCATATAAATGGGGACCCATAAAATCCATTTTTTTCTAGCAACTGACTGCATCATAGAGTAGACTGGTCCTTTGTACATACAGAAAATTGACCAATAGCGAAAAGTTTCGGCCGAGGTCAGCCTGCACGGACTGCGCAGGCTGACCTGGGTCGATACTTTTCGCAGATGCATTAAGCCCCCTTTTCACAGAGCATGGCTCATATGTACATTTACTGCAAAACTTTACCAACCAGGGACTTGCTGGTTCGATTCCCAAGCTCGGTCATTTACTTTCCGAGAATTGACGATAAGTCATTGCGTCAGGATTCAGTCTTCTGTCTCCATCCATCATTTTGTTTCGGGGATGCTTATGTTGGGAAGCAGCCAGTGACTTGCGAGGAAAATTGTTTGAAGGACTGGTACAGAAAATCCTGGAAAGCAAGAATCTAGATTTGTTTATCTGGAAAACATTTCAGATATAGAGGATCTTACATGAGTGTTTATGTATTATCATTTTTATCAAACGAGTTGACTAAAATGTGTGACGCGAGCCTTGGCGAACGTCAAATACATTATAGTCAACGAGTTTGATAAAAATGATAATACATAAACACGAATGTGAGATTCTATTTATCACATAAAACAAATGACAGGCAAAAAATATCCTACATCATCACCTTTAGCCGATACCCCATTCACGGGTCCATGTTTACAGTTGTAGTTCGGTTTCAAATGTGTACATACACAAGTAGATAGATCGTTGACATTTACTCCGAAAGTAGAATAAAACAGTTTCTAGAGAGGATGCAATTTTGTTAATTTGAAAGAATTTCGCTACGTTTCTTGGTTTTTATATGACATGAAAATAAAAAACTTTCCACGCGTATACGTCTTTGCAACAATGACGTCATTTTTCCGCGAAACGGCGTAGTCGCACAAATTCCGGCACGTGCTGTGGTTGGTTTCTCCGGCTTCAGGCGCTCATGACTAAATATTGAATAGAACCGGGACCCAAAAAACGATAATACACTAGTGTATTATCAAAAATAAGTCATGGGTTTAATACACTGCTGGAGGGGGTTTATGTGATAAAACAAATTAGATGACGTCAAATTAACTCTTTACCAAACGACAAAATTTTAGACTGGTCCAGATTAAAAGGATTTGCAGACGACAAAATAAATGTAGCTCAAATGACGATTTCTGTTTTTGGATAGGGTAGAAAACATTGTGGGAAAAGGAGAAAATGCTGGTTACCAGCATTTTCTCCTTTTCCCACAATGTTTTCAAAAGCCTTCTCTTTCAGGGTCGTTAAAACTCGGGATTGTGTGGTAATGGATTAAATCAAATGATGGAATTTGTCAATGAAGACGAGCCAGTTGGGCAGTCGGTAGCGTATGAGACTTGAGAACAGAGGGTCGCTGGTTCGTTCCCCAACACTGCGAATTTCTCTCCGAGGATCGATGATAGTCAGTGCGACCGAATTCAGTTCTCTCTCACCGTTGATCATTGTTTCGACAAGGGTTATGTGGGAGAGCAGCAAGTGGCTTGGGAAGGTTATTGTGCAAATAGCGACTCCAATAAAAGCATAAATAGGTACACTGACCGCTGCCATATAACTGAAATACTGTGGAAAACGGCGTTGAAGACCATACAATCAATTGTCTCTGAAAGAATAAGAACTTGTGAGGGAAAAGAAGAAAATGCTGATTACCAACATTTTCTCCTTTTCCCACAAAAGCCATGAAATAGTTACCACGGTCGTTTAAACACGGGATTGTTCGCGAAAGGATTAAACAATCGAGTCAAGTATCGAGAAATGTTAAGTAACATCAGCCTGCCCGAATGTGCAGTCTTATCTAACCCATCACTCCTCGCTTAGTGGTAAAGTGTCGAACTCGGAACCTGGGGACTCCGAGTTCGAGCCTTATATGGAAGCGCTAGTTTTTTTTTTTTTTTTTTTTTTGTGGGAGTGTCCCTGGGCAAGACACCTCAGAGCCCTAGCCTAGTACTGGTGAAACCCAGGACTTACATAAATCTGTGAGCTGTCGCCGTGATATGACTTAAATAATAATGTTGAAAGCGGCTTAAAAAAAACACATACTCTTCGCCTAGGACATCGGATAACGCAGTAATCTGAGAAAATAGGCTATACTAATTAATGTTTTTTTTTTTGTTGTTGTTATCCTGTATTGATCCTAATAAAGAATAAAAATATTTGAGCCATGCTATGGCAAAAGGGGACTTAGTGCATGACCGTTATGTGTTATACCGAGTCAGTCTTCACATGATTACGTTGTCTGCGCATGTCATCTTCTTCGAAGATTCGACCTCTCTGCTATGACGCATCACCCATCCCCCTATACCTGGGAAAAGTAGGGCTTATATCGAAGCTATTAGCCTATTACCAAAGCATGTAGGGGCATGTTTTAATAAATGGTCGGTGCATAGGTTACATGTTAGCCGATCATAGCTGAATGAATGGCACCAGGTAGCGTTTTATTGAGTAAACGTTTATTTCATTTGAAATTCAAAGTCACGGTTGTTGTTTTGAAAAATTACTCCGCTACTATACCCAGGATGCCCAAATTAGATAGATGTGTATTCGTAAAATGCCATCTAGCGGGAGATAATGCACATGATTATACATCCGTAAAATTCATCATGTCCGACTACCGACTGCATCGAGCGGTAGAATACTCCTTAGACACGCTGAAAAATTTACAAAAGAGTAAAAAGTTTTGACAAATGTCAGCCTGCGCGGACTGCGCAGGCTGACATTGGTCAATACTTTTTTTTTCCCTCTCTCAGATGCATTAAACCCCCCTTTTCTCAGAGCATGGCTAATATAATTTGTGATCATTATCTTCGATCGTGATAGAGGGAAATGTGGCTCAAGGCTTGATCCAACTCTTTTCAGCGCCAACAATGTAAACTCGACCTCAGTCGTCGGCTGAAAATAGCCTGCAATGAACTGAAGCTTAGAAACAGCTTCATCCTACAGGTTAAACTGAACAAACGGATGGTGTAGATCCGAAATCAGACTGCACGTTCTGTGCAGTCTGATTTTGGATCTACACTGTCCGCAAAAGCCCGTGTTTCCGCTAAACCTATATTTTGTGGAGTATAGATTATTGACTGTTTCAAAGGTAGATCAGGTGACCGACCCTGTTTGCATTTCGTAGGTTATGTATTAGTAAAATTTTACGCAGAGGCGCCCTAGAGAGTAGAATAAGACCATACGCCTATAACTATGCACTACGTGACTTTGTTTAGACAGACAGACAGACACACAGACAGACAGACACACAGACAGCGAGTTGTATCATGTGGGTTTTGAAAGTCTTTGTTGTAACTATGTACAAGATGTACAACGCAATAAAGCTATACATCCAACCATGTTTGATAGCAAAACCATGTACTTTGAAAAATGTGTTAAATCCAGAATTGACTTGTATATGAAAGAAATGTGTATATGATACAAAAGGTCACATATACAATTAATACCTATAAAATATGTGAACAGTTCGAGCAATTCAATCACGCAGAAGATATAAAAATGCAAATAAGCCACGCTGTGGCAAAAGGGGGCTTAATGCATCTCTGTGATGCATTGTACTCAAGCCATCACATAACTATGGATCCATAATAGCCACTTTTTTTTAACAACCGACTGAATCATGAGGTAGACTGGTCCTTGGACATACAGAAAATTTAACAATAGCGAAATGTTTCAGCCCAGGTCAGCCTACGCGGATTGCGCAGGCTGACCTAGATCGATACTGTTCGCATATGCATTAAGCCCCCTTTTCACAGAGCACGGTTCAAATAATTCGACGATATGACAGCTGTTGAATAGTCCGGGGAAGGGGCGGGGCACATTTTCAGACCTTTACAAAACGCTCTCGTGATTTTACGACTCTGCGAGTCTAAAGTTTTGAAGTCTGGAGGAGTTCGGAAGATATTCATGCCTGAATAAAGGAGATAATTTTCAATGTTAGACAAAATGGAAATAGGTCAAACACGGTACTACAGACGGTGAGGTGCAAAACAGACTTTGTTGAACTCCGTCAAAAGGGTTGGTTTGGTCCCTATTGACCCCTCTCCCTGTTTTTATTGCTATAAAATAGGTATTTATGAAATGAATAGGAAGAACTCTTCAACTTTTGATTGGTTTAAATAATTCTAGACTTATTCAGATTGAAGGCATTTGCAGACGACAAATCAAATATTACGCAAAATACTGAGATTTTGTCAGTCAATGACAGGAAAACTTTGTGGGAAAGGATACATAGAGGATATTTGTTTTTTTCGGTGAAAGATCGAAATTTATTTCATCGACTGAACATCATCGGTAATATTTTCACGAGTGGCGCAGCCACGAGTGAAAATATTACCGATGATGTTCACGAGATGAAATAAATTTCAATCTTTCACCGAAAAAAACAAATATTCTATTTATTTCATGCTTCTAACGCCGGTTTTTTTTTTTTTGTCGAGACTTCCATAAAAAGCAGTACAAACTCCCAGTGGTCGGTATTCTCACTGGTCGTACCCGTGTAATATCGAAAAATATTTTCACCGCTATTTCTCGATATCCTACCGGAAAGCATGAAATAAAATACTGGTGTTGCCATATGATGCTTTTCCTATTTTGTTTTCAAAAGCCGCCTTCCTCTTGGTCGTTAAAACTCGTGATGGATTTGTAAATGTATTAAAAGTCTCTCGATGAAGAAGTTCAATGGAACTGTATTAAGGTTTGTATCTAGTACTATAAATGTATGGTATATACCACAGACTTCAGCATATCGCTATTACTCGTATTTTTTGCATCAACGTTACAACTGGTGTCTGTATCTGTATCTACAATTTCTTTCTTAACTGGTCTTGAATACATCTTGAACAAACCATATGCAACTGCAAATAACACGACACACAGCAGGGTCTCACCAATGGAGAAAAACAAAAACCACATTGGTGTGAAATTATCCATAAGGTATCCAAGCAATAGAGGATTAGCAATAACACCGGCTGAACCGGAAAAAAGGAGTGCCGAAGCGATTCTTCCGGTAACCGGTGTAATGTATTCTTGTGTCCAGGAAAAAAGTGTCGGTAATAACACAGAAGAAGTTAAACCAGTCACTGATACAGATATCCATATTAGATCTGTCTGTGTAAATACAACGCCAAGCAGTACCGTTACTAACGCTGCAAGAGTTGCTACATAAGATACAACAATCAGAATTGTTGTCTGCAAGTAGCTGTGAGTAAAAGAAGTTATCAGATTTCCAAGTCCATAGGTTCCAAAGTAAATAGATGTTAAGATGGTTCCCGATTTTTGAGCCCAATTCAGGTTTTCTATAAGAAACGTTGTCAAAAAACTTGGAAACAAATCGATGCAAGCTGTGGACAGAAATGAGTTCACACAAAGAATGCCAAAAATAACCATTTTCGTTTTAGTAGGCAAATTTGATTTGAGTGTTTCTTCTCCATCCAAATCCTCTGGTTCAGTATTCACGCCTTTCTGTATAAAGTAGACATACAAAGACGGGAAGGCAGCAACTGCTGTGATGATCGCAGTTATCAAGAATGCGTAGTGTATGGTGGATTCTGGGTCTGATATAGAGCTGTTGGCGTCTAGACTAGTGTTTGTCACGCTTATGTTAGCAGAACTGTTGTAGACACCCAATGTTTCCTTACTCATCGACTCTCTTGTAACCTCCTCGGCAGGTTTGGACGCTGCAAATAATTAATAAGTGGCAATCTAGTAAAAGGGGGTTAAATACATCTCCGTGATGCATTATACCACAGGCCTTTGAAACTCTATTTGTCTATCACGGAACACCAAAATTTTCCTTAGTCGATCATTGCAGATTGGTGCATCGCCTATATATCACGGATTTCTCAAATGTTCTTTACACTGTTACTATAAATAGCACATTGGCGACTGCCTCTATATTGTATATAATAATAATTCTATGTACAATATAGAAGCAGTCGCCAATGTGCTATTTATAGTAACGGTGTCCGCTCAGGAAAATTTTGTCATCCTGTCACTCCCGTGATAGATCAACGGAATTTCAGTGGCCTATGATTATACCGAGCAAATCATCACATAATTATGGATCCTTAACATATATTTTGTCTAAAACCCGGCTGAATCCTGAGACGGAATGGTCCTTTTATATGCAGAAAATATACCAAAAGCAAAAGGTCTCGAGACAGGTCAGCCTGCGCTGGGCAGAAACTTTTACGCCGATGCATTAAATCCCATTTTCACAGAGTATGGCTCAAATTAATTTGAGAAGATTGGATGGTAGAACGAACAAATTGAGTCTTTATCAAACAATTCTGCGTTTTAACAACCTTACGGAAGACGGCTTTTAAAAAAACATTGTTGGAAAAGGAGAAAATGCTGGTAACCAGCATTTTCTCCTTTTCCCACAATGTTTTCTACCATTTCAAAGACAGAAATCATCTTTTGAACTACACATAAGTTGTCGTCTGCAAATGTTTTCAACTTGGACAAGTCTATCGTTTGGTAAAGAGTCTACAAAGTGAATGAAGATTGTACAAGAAAAGCCATGCGGAAACAGATACAGAACATCAGAAAGTCTTAATCCTTAACCTCCTAAATAAGTGCCAAGCCCCCGTAGCTCAGTCGGTAGCGTACAGGACTTGAGAACAGGAGGTCGCTGGTTCGATCCCCGGCTTGGCCAATTTCTTCCCGAGGATTGATGATAAGTCATTGCGACAGGATTCATTCCTCTCTCACCGCTGACCATTGTTTCGACGATGGTTAGGTGGGAAAGCAGCCAGTGGCTTGGAAAGAATATTGTGCGGAGTACTGGTAAAAGAAACTCCATGAAAGCATGGATAGGTGCACTGGCCGCCGTGATATGACTGAAATAATGTTGAAAACGGCGTTAAACACCATACAATCAATAAAGCTAAATAAGTAAAATGAAACTTTCAAGCTCATAGTATAAGCCCTAATGTTACTATTTAAATTGTAGTTTTAAGGGGAAATATATCTCCTCATTGGACAGTGTAAATCCAAAGTCAGACTACGTGTTCTGTGCAATCTGATGTTGATCTTCACAGTCCGCAAAAGGTCCTCGAGTCGCGTTTAGCAGCCGAGGGGTTGAAAGTTAAGATTTATCCAAGCGGAAGTATTTTGCTGTCGAAAAATTAAATGTGGTGCAAATGGTCCTATGTTGTGTTTTTAAATAGGTTAAAAGTGTGGGAAAAGGAGAAATGCTGGTTACCAGAGTAGGAAACATTTTGTCCTTCCCGACGCTGTTTTCAGGCGCCTTCTTGCTTAGGGTTTCGTGAAAGATTCACAAACCATTTGAAGTATTTACCCCTTTGTCACACAACCCAGTCTTTTTTCGAGATCCTGAGGAAAAAGCCTCTTGAAAACATTGTGGGAAACGGAGAAAATGCTGGTAACCAGCATTTTCTCCGTTTCCCACAATGTTTTCTACCCCTTCAAACAAAAATTCTGTCGTCTAAGACACATCCTCTGTGTCGTCTGTAAATGCTTTCAATTTGGACCAGCCTGTAGTGTTGTCGTTTGGTAAAGGGTTAAAAAAAAGTTTCAGGTACAAAAAAGTTTCAGGTAAAAATCTGCCGAGTAATCTCGATATTACAGAGACAAAACGATGGATAACAGGACGATTCATGTAGCTTACAAATTTGTGTATTTAGCGGCTTGCGGTAAACTTTTCACCCAACTAACCCTTTATCAGACGTCAAAATATAAAACTTGTCTCAACTGTAAGTACATGCAAGAGAAAAACTAATCATATCTAAGAAGCGATGAAATTACCTTTGGAAAGGTTGAAATGATTGTTGGAAAGGAGAAAATGCTGGTAAAGAGCGTTTTCTCCTTTTTCCTCAATATTGTCAAAATCCGTTTTTGCTAAGGTCGTCAAAACACGGAAATAGAAGGCATTATGTACTTACCAACGAAAGGTTCTGTTATCAAGGGAGATAATACACCACCAACAGCTGCTAATACGTGCGTCACATGTATGAATCGTCCCCCTTGGTTTTTCCAAATATAGAGCAGCATCGTATGAATGCCTTTGAGGGAAAAAATATGAAATACTGGGCAATGTTATAGAGATATAAATTTTGCATGGTCCTACAAATCTTTTGAATTGTCCTGTGACCTTATTTCATCTGAGCCATGCATTGTGAAAAGGGGGCTAAAGGCATCTGCGAAAAGTTTCGACCCACGTCAGCCTGCGCAGTGTGTGCAGGCTGACCTGGGTCGAAACTTTTCGCTATTGGTCAATTTTCTATATGTCTTAGGGCCAGTCTACCTCATGATTAAGTCGTTGTTTAAAAAAAGAAGTTGCTATTATGGATTAGTAAATATGTGATGGCTTGCTTGGTATAATGCATTAGGGCGATACATTAACCCTCCCCCCCCCTTTTTTTTTTTGCCAGAGCGCAGCTCCCTTTTTGTCGTATTCCGAAAATAAAACGAAGAACTGCCGACTCGATCTCGGGATGCGTCCCTTTATTGGTAAGCGATCGTCATATCCATTCGATCATTTTCAGAGTACATTCCATTGTCTATTTCAATTTGAAAGGCACGCATATGATGGCTATATACAAATGAGCCGTGCACTGGCAAAAGGGGCCTTAATGCATCTCCGTGATCCATGATACCAAGCAAATTATCATATAATTGTGGAGCCATAAACTCCATTTTTCTAACGACCGACTGAATCATGAGGTACACTCGTCCCTTGACCAACTGAAAATGGACCAAAAGCAAAATGTTTCGTCCCAGGTCAGTTTGCGCGGACTACCCAGGCCGACCTGGGTCGATACTTTAAGCAGATGCATTAAGCTCCCTTTTGTCAGAGCATGGTTCAATATATACGAATACACAGGCAAAAAATTAATGTTGTCTCAGGTCAATCAGAAAGGGAGATATCTAAAAGGATATGGACCTTTAAAACTTTAACTTCAGACAACTTAGAAAACATGTGCACGATCGTGGGGTGGAAAGCTTTAATCTTAAAGGTAGAGTTTCTCTCTGGACAAATATTCTTTTTCTTTAAAGGATTTAAAAATCAAATAACACAATTACAATTCCTGGTATTCCACCAAAAAAAAAAATGTTATTCACGTGCACAAGGCTTGTTTATTTACCGAACTTGATCAATGAAACTACGTCACTATGTGTAAAATGAATTGACCAATAAAAAAAGGCCCATTTACTATAGCTATTTCAAGCCCTATAGTCTATTTCATATTCTAACCAAGGTTACGGCCCCTAACTATTTAAACCCATTTTACTCCGTCACTATTTTTGTTTTGTATGCAAATTGTATCATATTTCTTTGTTCGTATATCATGTATATGTATGATTCGAACAGTAAACTTGATTAATTGATTGATTGATATTAGCTTGTCTCTAAAGCCTTCTAGCGGCCAACGTGAAAATTCGATTCGAAATGCGGGCAAATTTAATTAATACCGTTTAAAAGTGTTAACATTATCATGAGTCTGTCAGTGTTTTATAGGAAGCTATGTAGAAGTTTAAGTCCTTCGAAGAAAAAAATGATTTTGATATCAAAATTAAGCTTTAATTCTATCTTTACTATTTAATTGTCTTTACTTTCTATTAACATTACTTGGGAATACTAAATCATCAATACAGCAGTCAAATTACTACTGGTATATTATCATTTGAATGCCCTGTGTATAGAACGCCCTTGAAATAGTTTTGTCCAATCAGACGTCAATGGACGAAATATCTAACCTTTGCAGTGTCATGGACGAAAACAAGGGCTTTTACAGACGGCATAGCTCAAGGTCAGACTGCCCGAACGTACAGTCTGATCTTGATTCTTTACCTTGTGCTTGATTAGTAATGCTTTTACGAAAAAAGAATCTTTCTAAGGTTCAGTGGATTGTATGTTTTGCCTTCTGAAAAGATCAAGCGATTAGATGTGAGCCATGCTCTGGCAAAAAGGGTCTTAATGCATCTCCGTGATGTATTATACCAAGCAAGTCATCATATAATTATGGTTCCCTAATAGCCACCCGTTTTAATAACCGACTTAATCATGAGGTAGACTAGTCCCTGGACAAACAGAAAATTGACCAATATCGAAAAGTTTCGGCCCAGGTCAGCCTGCGCGGACTGCGCAGGCTGACCTGGACGACACTTTTCGCAGATTCATTAAGCCCCTTTTCACAGAGTATGGTTTATTTGTTTGAGAAAGAGTTAAACCAGACCTTATGTAAGGTTAGCAATGCTAATGCTGTTCATTGCAGATTTCTGTCCTCAGAAACAAGTAGAAATTGCTATTGTACCTGTGTCTTGGCCACCAATGCCGAACCCAGTGCCTACTCGGAGTATCACCATGACAACGAGCTCTGGTATCCATGGTAACAATGCCGTGGTTATAGCAACCCCAAAAGTGTACAGGAAAAGTAGTAAGTATGGATTGAACTTCTCCAGTACTAAAATAAACAGTTTTCGTAAGAAAATCTTTGCTCATTCTGTTCGTCACTTCGCCCGTTAGTTGTTCGACCGAAAAGTTATCTCGATGGATGCAAAAGAATTGACAACCTAAAGAGATTAGTATTTACTTATAACTAAAGATTACTATGAAAAAAATAGACCCTTTTACAATGTCTTTGAATCACGGTACCGGATCAAAGGACTGGCAGCAGTGAGAGTTTCAATGTCGGAAATGTTCACTTTTCATGAGTCGGATCTGAAGTAGTATATCACGAGACCGAAAATTTTCTACACATAATGACTCGATTTTCTCTTTTTTTTTTTTTTTTCAATTAACTTGAACGTATTTGAAGATCAAAGTACTTCAATGCATAGATAAAGGATTTTTTTTATAAGAATATAAAATGTCACTGTGCGTGAACCATTTGTAATAACGAGTACTTGAATTATTCGGTTGTTCAAAAGGTAAGACTTGTATTACTACGACACCAAAAATTTCAATCTGCTAAGAATTGCGCGGTGAATACATGTAGTTACAGATGATGAAATGCATACTATAGTTGTCTGATAAATGCACGGCATTTCAGTCTATTTTGATGACAAAAAAAGAGCATAAAAATACAATGTAAAACGCTGCACTACGATAAACGATCTAGAACCTGCTCTCAGTTCACAAATTATATAATGAGTTTAATGTTTATCGGCAGTATGTGCACTTCCACAAGATTCTTATAGTTTTTGTCAAACAAGTTAGAATGTTATCCATATTTGTTCAGTTGCAAACTATATAAAAGCGTTGGCATTATTTATTATCTTCTTTGAAAAACTCATGAGGCACTTTCTTGATTGGCAGCAAATCACAAACCCCACTCTATCTTTTCTATCACATCATGATGGGATAAGATATTTTACTTACAAATCCCGCCAACTAAACAGCCGAGTAAATAACCGATGGCAAAACCGGTAAAAATCCACGAGGCTTTTTCTAACTGTACACCGCTTATCCTTTGCAGATCCGGTAACGTTGGGCCCATTTGTCCATATACCAGACCCTGTATAAAAAAGAAGGATGCTTTAGCACTTAACCTGCCTGAATTTTTGTCTTCTATCAGCATTATCGTTCGTTGTATGTAGTGGCATTTAAGGAAAGGGACAAATCTGATTTCCATATTCAAGCCAATCATCAAATTTGTTTTATCGCTGTATTCAGTAATGCAACTGCTGGCTAGCCATCCATAAATAAGAACAAAAAAGTTAGAAAAAAATGTTTTACATTGTATTGCCTTCATTGGATACGCAGCCTCTTATGGCGTTTTTTGATGTCGCTTCAGAATTTCGCATGATTTGTGGGAATGTCACAATGAACAATAACACAGGTATAGTACTGTATTCAAATAAGTAAACTGACGTCATATTTGATCTTTTTAAAAAAAAAAAAAAAAAGGCGGAGTTACCGCTTGCAAAGCAACCAACCCCAAATTGCAGATTTTCACTGAATGTAAGCGTCCAGTTTCTTTGCGATTGCGGAGAAAAGTTTATTTTGTTGTTAAAATTGGTGTTTAACAAAAAAATCAACTTCAAGGAAAACAAATCAAAAGGACCCTTTAAACCCATAACGCGCTAATGTATGAGACAGACTTCCTCAATCATGTAAATAAGACTATGCCATTGTAATTTCAAGAGTGTTTTTGTCAGAATATTTCAAACAATGACGGACAGTGTTGACCTAAGATCAGACTGCATGTTCTGTGCAGTCTTAATCTTATCTACACTGCTAAAAAAGATCATGTGATGTTGCCCATATCATTGAATTAGCTCACAAATTTAAAAGATTCAAAGATTCACCCTACCGCTGTGGCATATATTGTCAAGAGTAACACTGTTTGAAGTATCTTCCTCTTTCTGATTGGATCTGAGCAGGACTTCACTCTGGCGGCTGTCGTGTTGAAACTTGTGTTCTCTCTGTCTTCCACTTTTTTCACAGTTGATAGAGATCTTTTATTGCCCTTTGGGGAAAAATGATGGAAATCGATGAAAAGTCTAAAAGGTGGGGGGGGGGGGAGAATTTGAAGCTATAATTTTCAATGACTCTTTAGGTGATAGGCCACAGTTAGTATAATAATAGAATGAAACTAATCAGCATCTTTATTGGATGGTTTTAGCTGTCTTTGGTGTTCCTTGAGAGGACTACTAGTATAACTTATCACAGAAGGGAGACATTCTAACTATAAGATACCAGGCGAAATCTGGTTGCCACGTTCCGTTGACATGGCAAGATTCCTACAGTAAAAGCTTTTACCTCCTGTGTATGCAAAAATAAGTTAATTCCAACTAGGTTAATCGTTCCATGACTGTGTTGAAGTACCTTGACGTAGACATTTGGTTTTAAAGTACTGTACTTTAAAGATATGTCGGATGACAGTCTGATGTCTGCTTTCATTGCAGTAACAATGGGAAATATAGTCGTAACTGAATATTTGCTGAAGAAAGCTTTGTCTCTGTTTCGATGCCGCAATATAGTTGTAACTGAATGTTTTCTGAAATGAGATTTGTCTCTGTTTCAATGCCGAAAAATAGTCGTAACTCGGTATTTGCTGAAGAGACCTTTGTCTCTGTTTCATTGCCGCAATATAGTCGTAACTGAATATTTGCTAAAGGGAGCTTTGTCTCTGTTTCGGTGCTGCAGTATACATGTAGTCGTAACTGGATATTTGCTGATTTGAGCTTGTGTCTGTTTCAATACAGCAATATGGTTGTAACTGAATGTTTGCTGAAGTGAGCATTGTCTCTGTTTCGATGCTGGAATATAGTCGTAACCGAATGTTTAATAAAGTCAGTGTTGTCTCTGTTTCGATGCCGCAATATAGTCTTAACCGAATGTTTGCTGAAGTTAATGTTGTCTCTGTTTCAATACCGCAATATTGTCGTAACTGAATGTTTGCTAAAGTGAGCTTTGTCTCTTTTTCGATGCCGCAATACATTCGCAACTGAATATTTACTAAAGTCGGCGTTGTCTCTCTTTCGATGCCGCAATATAGCCGTAACTGAATGATTGCTGAAGTGAGCTTTGTCCGTCTATTTCGGTATCGCAATATAGTTATAACCGAATGTTTGCTGAATTGAGCATTGTCTCTGTTTCAATGCCGTAATATAGTCGTTCTGAATAGTTGCTAAAGTCAGCGATGTCTCTGTTTCGCTGCCGCAATATAGTCGTAACTGAATGATTGCTAGAGTGAGTTTTGTCTCTGTTTCGATACCGCAATATAGTCGCGACTGAGTGTTTGTTGAAGTGAGCTTTGTCTCTATTTCGATAGTGCAATATAGGCGTAACCGAATGTTTGCTGAAGTGAGCGTTGTCTCTGCTTGAATTCCATAATATAGTCGTTACGGAATATTTGCTAATGTCAGCGTTGTCTCTGTTTCAATACCGCAATATAGTCGTAACTGAATTATTGCTAAAGTGAGCTTTGTCTCTGTTTCGATATGGCAATATAGTCGTAACCGAATGTTTGCTGAAGTGAGCATCGTCTCAGTTTCTATACTGCAATATAGTTGTACCTGAATGTTTGCTATAGTGAGAATTGTCACTGTTTTAATACCTTAATATAGTCGTAATTGAATGTTTGCTGAAAATGAGCATTGTCTCTATTTCAATGCCGTTATTTTGTCGTAACTGAAGGTTTGTTAAAGTGAGCATTCTCTCTGTTTCAGTGCCACAATATAGTTGTAACCGAAGGTTTGGTGAAGTGAGCTTTGTCTCTGTTTCAATGCCGTGATATTGTCGTAACTGAATGTTTGCTGAAGTGAGCTTTGTCTGTTTTTCGATGCCGCAATATAGTCGCAACTGAATGTTAGCTATAGTGAGCTTTGTCTCTTTTTCAATGCCACAATATAGTCGTAACTTAATGTTTGCCGAAAATAGCTTTGTCTCTGTTTCGATGCCGCAATATAGTGGTAACTGACTGCATGCTTAAGTGAGCATTGTCTCTGTTTCGATGCCGCAGTATAGTTGTAACTTAATGTTCGCTGAATTGTTCTCTGTTTTGATGGCGCAATATACATGTAATCATAACGGAATATTGGCTGAAGTGAACTTTGTCTCTTTTTCAATGCCGCGATATAGTCGTTACTGAATATTGGCTGAAGTGAGCTCTGTCTCTTTTTCGGTGCCGCAATAAAAGTCCTGACGGAATGTTTGCTGAAGTATGCTTCAACTCTTTTTCGAGCAATTAATGAGCCAGGCTCTAGCAAAAAGGGTTAAATGCATTTCTGTGATGCATTATAGCCAAGAAATCATTACATAATTATGAATCCATAAAAATCTGTTTTGCCGAACAACCGACTGAATCTAGATGTAGGTCCTTAGAACTACAGAAAATTAAACAATAGCAAATATATTCAAAGGCATGTAACGTTTCAGTTAAATTAGTTCACTTACTAAACGTTGTGTCGCACAGGCATTTACCGACTTTTTCGTTTACATATATACAGATCTTTTTTTTTTTTTTTTAACATTTACTAACACGGCTCATTTATGATAGTGTAACATGTAGAAAATTAACATAATATCAGGAAAAGTTTAATATCATCGATCTTTCAAATAAAATGACGTAGGACAAGACTATGGAATACTGGTTCGTATGATTTTGTATGAAAAAAATATATATATTGAAATAGCGTTGGAATATCTATATGTTCGTAATATCCTGCACTGTATTATGTGTATCGAACGGACCTCAACTTAAAAGCTTGTGGAAGGCGCACTTTGTATAATATGTATTATGTACATCGAAGCAAAGTTCACATAAAAATATTCTGCACTTCATACTTAAAGGAAACAAAGTATGATCTGAACAGACGAAATTATATTTACCTCATCGACGGTTTCAAATTGAAACGAATTATTCACCACACCCAGTCTGTCTTCACTAGACGTATCCGTTACTCTGAGCTGGTCGCCATTTCTCTCCTTGAATAATATCCTGAGGAAGATTACAGGTACAGAGAATAATGTTTGAGCAGCGCTCTGGCAAAAGGAGACTTTAATGCACCTCCGTGATGCATCACACGACGCAAGTCATCACATAATTATGGATCCATAAAATCTATTTCGTCCAACAACCGACCAAATCATGAGACAGAATGGCCCTTTGACATGCAGAAAATTGACCTATAGCACAAGGTTTCGACCCAGGTCAGCCTGCGCGGACTGCGGATGTTGACCTTGGTCCATAATTTTTGCAGATGAATCAAACCTCATTTTCAAGGTGCATAGCTTATTCGTTTTAACATGAGATCAAGCAATGTATATCATTTCCAGAGAAGACACTACAATTGACATTTCTTTTTTTTTTTGATAGAGAACCATGTAATTAGATTTACTTGTAGTGACGTCGGTTTTGACTTCATACAGTCAAGATTTGTAAAGCTACACATATATAAATCCTGACAAAGTTTTATGGAGATTTAATAGAAATGCCGGCAGTTAGATTTTAACCCTTTCAGCGCCAAAGGCGAAAACACGGTCTTTTGCGGGCGTCATAGATCAAGATCAGACTGCACAGAACGTGCAGTCTGATCTTGGATCTATACCGCCCGCTTGTTTAGTCACACATAGGGATAAATGATAAAAATTCTTAGAGTTTCAGTAGATTCTATATTAAGCCGTCGAAAAAGGTCCGGTATAGGAGCGGTGCTGTAGGAAAAGGAGGCTTAATGGATCTCCGTGATACATTATACCAAGCAAGTCATCACATAATTATAGATCGAAAAAAAAAATCCAGTTTGTCGAACAACCAAATGAATAATGAGGTACACTGGTCCTTTGAAATGCAGAAAACTGGCTAATAGCAAAAAGCTTCGGCCAAGGTCAGCCTGAGCGGACTGCGCAGGCTGACCTGAGTCGATACTTTTTGCAGATGCAGTAAACCCCCTTTTCACAAAGCATGGCTCATACATATTTGGCGCTGGTAGAGTTAACAATGTTTCATATTAATTGCTCTAACCTAGTGACCAAGCTTGTAGCTAAATATCAGATTTATCCAGTTTTTTAATTGACCTAGAGATTAAAGAAAGCAAATTTTAATGAAGATTTTTCTGAAAACTGTGGCCTCAAGAGTCGTAATTTGATCCAGTGACACCGCACATTTTATAAACAGCAGTGCGTGGTTAGGTGAGCTAGGATCTCTATGAGCTCATCTCTGTGAAAAGGGGGTTTAGTGCATCTCAGTGATGCTTTATACCAAGCAAGTCACCATATGATTATGGATCATAAAATCCATTTTGTCTAACAAGCGACTTAATCATTGATGTACATGTATACTGGTCCATAGATATGCAGAAAATTGAACAACAGCAAATGTTTTAGACCCATGTCAGCCTGCGCGGACTGAGCAGGCTGACTTAGATCGATACTTTTTGCAGATGTATCAAGCCCCTTTTTTTCTAAAAAGCACGGCTCATTTATGACAGTGTATGCTAGCGGCCAACAGACTGGTATGACCACAAGTACTTTTATCTCCGTATGTCACAAAAACAACATGGAGTTAAAAGATGCTAGTCAGAAGCGATCTTTTATCAATACTTTGTTCATCCCATCAACAACTTGAATCTGCAGGTCGTATTTTTTTTGTTTGACTCCGTCAACATCCTACATGTATGAAGCTACCAGGAGGTCAAAATGGTTATTATATTAGGATCTGACATCTATAGGCTTGCGTTTGAGATAAAATCTTGAGGTAAACCAGTCTTTGAAAATGAAATCAGGCAAGCCTTTGGCAATTAAAGTAACCTTTTTTCTAGAATAGTTCAATTAAATTTTGTCTCAAAAGCCAACAAATGGATCGCAAAACTGTATAAAAAAAAAAAAAAAAAACCTATATGAGCATTAGAACTAAATCGTATAAAATATCAAACCTACATATTCGTGTATGAGAACCAAATTGTCTGATACCAAGTTTGACTCTGGAGGTAGAAATATAACATTTGGAAGACTTACCGGTGTGCAAGGCGTGGGCTGTTTACTCCTAAGCTCAGGGCCATCTTCTGTCACTGGCTTCGTGAACGGATAATGTAGGCAACTCGTTCAGGTCACAAAGCGATTTGTACGTCGGCCTCTGTTTAACAATCCCGTGTTTTAGCGACCCTATGTTAGAAGGCTTTTGAAACAATGTGGGAAAAAATAACTAAAAAGCTGGTACCCAGCATGTTTCTCCTTTTCGCACAACCTTTTCTTTTTCCCGTTCAGAGAAAAGAAAAATCACTTTATGTTATTTGTCGTCTGTAAACACTCTAAATTCGAACATGTCTGAAATTTTATCGTCTAGTAAATGGTTTACAAATTTCATCCCGAAAAAGCTACATACATGCAGTTAAACCTTAGTTTAAACATATTTTATTCATCAATTAATTACAAATATTTAAAGACAATTCAATAGAATAACAAAAAATAACTGACGAAATGGATCAGAACGAAAGCAAAGCTTATATGGTTCTTCTCCAAAATTCCAGGTACACAGTTACAGGTTGATAATAATGTTTAACGTAGAAAAAAAATTAATAACGGTATTTTGATAGCTATTGAGAGAAAACCGTGGGAATGAAATAGAACAGGAACATAGGCAGATTGTTGTGGAGTGTTTAATTGGGGGAACAAAACTGGAGGTAAATTTTCACAAGCTATTGACATTCCTCCATGACCATCACAGATCAGTAGATATTGGATGCTATCAATAAAAGAACATGCAGTTACTTATTTAGATACAAGCATTTAGACTGAGTTTTGGAGGCAGGATGTTCACATCCAAAGAAAAAAAAAAAGCCATAATTATTCTGAGTAAATCTTCTGCTATGACTAATATAAGTATGAACTGCTGCGAATATTTTTTCATTATCAGGTTGATTGAGATCTTCATCACCATATAAAATGACTTGAAGAGTAACTCTTGTAATTGTACTTATATCATCGTTTAAACTAATTCTTAATTCTCGGTAAAATGGGCATTCAAAGAAGTAATGATGTGTTGATTCAACAGAGCCGCATCTACAAAGGGGCGACTGGACTATATTTTTCAAATACAAATGCTCATTAAGACAGTTAAACCTTATATCTTGTATATCCGCGATATCAAGTGTCAGGTGAACAAAAACCAGCAGCAACTTTGACAGCAACTGATTTGTATATGTCGGCCTCTATTCCACAAGTTTGCCGTAATTATTCCTTTACAACGCAATTCCGAAAAGGAAAGCTTTTGAAAACATTGTGGGAAAAAGAGAAAATGCTGGTAACCAGCATTTTCTCTTTTTTCCCACAATGTTTTAAATCCTATCACAGACAAATCTTTCCATTTGACCAACATTTAATATGTCGTCTGCAAATGCTTTCAATTTGGACCACTCTGAAAATTTGCTGTTTGGTAAAGAGATAAGTAAAACTTGTGTTGCTTGACTCTTTACCAAACGGCAAAATTTTAGCCTGGTCCAAATTGAAAGCATTTGCAGACGAAAAATAAATGTGGCTAAAATGATAAAATTCGCATTTGACAGGGTAATAAAATGTGGGAAAAGGAGAAAATGCTGTTTACCAGCATTTTCTCTTTTTCCCACGATGTTTTCCAAAGGTTCTGTTTTAAAGGTCGTTAAAACTCGGGATTGCATAGTTAAGGATTAAACACGCGTAGGTCAAAAATATGACTTCGGATTATCTACTTTCATTTTGCATATTTTGATCGTAAAAAAAAATAACAAAAATCCATGTGTGTTTAAGAAAATAAATCCACGTATGTACAAGCGCCCTATTATCTTACATTAATTATTTTAATTTTTTTTAAAACAGTGCCGAAACAGTTTCGAGTTCTCACTTCAAAAATCAAAACTTCTTCTACCTGTTTTTTCAAAGACTTGTCTACCTAGCCTTGCTAAAAAATAGTCGATGAATTTTCTTTCTCTCACGCAGAACTAGAAGATGCATTTTCTAGCTTTTTCTTAAAACTAGCCGATGTGTTTTCCCAGTTATACGCGGATTTAGTCGACGACTATCCCAGCTTCTACGTAGAATCATCCGATAATATATACCTCCCAGGTTTAGCGTAGAATTAGCAAATATAATCTCTAACTTTTACGTAGAATTAGCCAAAGTATTCGATCTCAAAAGAAATATAGATAAACACCATCTAAAAAAACAATTAACAACGTTTATCTGATATTTGTTAACTATCCACTGGCAGTAATTATTGTAAAAATAGTCTCTGACAAGCAAAATAAGAAACTCTATTTTAAGACTCAACCCTTAGTCTGCTAAGCACGACTCACTGACCTTTTGCGGTCAGTGTAGATCAAGATCAGACTGCACAGACCGTGCAGTCTGATCTTGATCTACACTGTCCGATAAGGAGATAAGGAGATATTCATCCCCCCCCCCCAAAAAAAAAAAATGAAATAACAACATTTGGGTTTTACCTATCGACTTGAAAGTTTCATTCCACTTATCTAGCAGCTTTAAGGTTAAAATGATAAAACAGGACAATTGTGGAGAACATCTATGTTGCAATAGTATCGCTCTTCGTTGTTCTGCATAATGGACCCTTTGCGACCTTCGAGCATTCCATAGATGTTGTTTGCGGGCAGAGTAAATCTAGTTCAGACCAACAGAACGTGGAACCTGGTATCAGAGCTACCTTGTTCAATGTGTTGAGTTATTATGACCGAAAAGTAAACTTGAAATTTCAACATTTTAAACGCTTTTCACCCGTGGAAAAATTCGAACTGCATCTATGTATTAAATAAAAGGATTCCCTCCGATGCTGTGTTTCACAATGAACGCGAAATCGACTTGTTCTATTTGTCGACTCATATAGTAAGTTGAAATTAAACCCCATGGCCCCCAATGTCAATATTGCAGTTTCGTTTGCGGACAGCGTAGATCAAGACCTGGGCCCGTATTCATCAACCATTCTTGAGAATATTCTTATTGTAATTCTCAAGAATTTTCTAGATTTAAAAGAAACACAACTTCTGATTGGCTAAACCAAATGGTTCAGCAAATCAGAAGTTGTTTTACTTTCAAATATAGAGAGATCTTCAGCATAAGACAAAGAATATTCTCAAAGATGGTTGGTGAATATGGATCCAGACTGCGATTGCAGCCTGGTCTTGAATGTTAAATATCCTTTTTGAGCATTTGAAAAAAAGTGACCGTAGAATATAACAAAAACAGATTAACAACTATCAACTGAAAAACGAAATAATATGTCTACAATATGTTTAAATGTCAGAAATGCAAGAAAACGGTAACTTACGCTAGTCTGAAGGTCATCATTTTAGGTCACCTAAATGTTATAGTATACATGGCTTTGCATAAAAAACTGACTAATTGGGACACTTTTCCTTGTAAAAACGCGAACTTTTGAGCCACGGTGAACAATAAAGAAAAAATCTCAGATTAATTCCTCCATTTGCCACAGTGTGTTGCAGTCCTTTCTTTTTTCGTTGAATTTCGTTATTTTTCTGTTGTTCGCATTGCTTTCTCCAACAAGGAAGAACACCGATAGATCAAGTGGTGCTTATCTTTTGTTATGCTTTGGGCGAGGAGTAAATCTATGCCATGGACCTTTCCCGGTTTACGAAAAAACTTAGTCTGTTATTTTACTCAAATCTGCAAACATACTTATTTCCGACTTATGTTAAGTTTGATATTCCAGACGCATTTCACTCACATTAACAGACTTATGTGACATTCTCAAGTTTATTGTTGGCACAACGTTTCGGACTCAGCAAAATAATGGACTTAGGTCTGTTAATTGACTCAAGTCTATTTACTTTTCTTAGTTGAGTCTAAAACGTTGTGTCAACTCAGGATTTGAGAACGTTAATACAGTCTTTTAATGTTACTGAAATGTCTCTCAAGTGACGAACTCAACTTAAGTCAGAACTTGGGACCTTTAGTAGATTTGAGTAAAATAAGAAACTGAAAGTTATTTTCGAACAACAGGGTCCTGATTCTCAATGATGAAAGTTGAGCCTTAACCCTTTACCCCACAATCCCAAATTTTAACGACCCTGAGGAGACAGTCTTTTGAAAAGATTGCGGAAAAGGAGAAAATATTGATAACCAGCATTTTCTCCTTTTCCCACAGTGTTTTCTCCTCTATGAAAGACAAATTTCATGTTTGCGTAACATCTAACCCTTAGGCTGCTAAGCGTGACTCAAGTATTTTTTGCGGACACTATAGATTAAGATCAGACTGCACAATAGGTGCAATCTGATTTTGTATCTGCACTTTCCGATAAGGACATATTTTCCCCCGAAAGATATCTTTAAAATAGTAAAATTTTGGTTTTTACTGTCGGCTGAAAAGTTTCATTTAACTTATTCATCAGGATAAGGGTTAAATTGTCGTGTACAAATGCTTTTGATTTGGGCAAGGCTTAAATTTTGTTGTTTGCTTGGCTCTTTTAGCGGCAAAAAATATGAACTATGGTCTATGACAAGGGGGCTTAATGCATCGTCGTGATGAATTGTACCAAGAAAGACATCACATAATTAGGGATCTAGAAAATCCACTTTGTCTAGCAACCGACTGAATCATGAGGTTAACTGGTCCTTTGACGTACAAAAAATTGACCAATAGCGAAAAGTTTCGGCCCAGGTGAGCCTACGCGGGTCCGCGCAGGCTCACCTGGATCGATACTTTTCGCAGGTGCAATATGCCCCCTTTTCACAGAGCACAGCTCATGTAAACTCGACCTCTCTTGACAGGTTAAAATACAGTCTAACGAAACCCAGACAGCTGTTTATCATATAGGCTTGACTGAACAAACGGGCGGTATAGATCAAAGATCAGACTGCACGTTCTGTTCAGTCTGATCTTGATCTATGCCTTCCGTAAAACACCTGTTTTTGTGTGCGATGACTTCTTGGTTGGTAAGTATTGAAAACCTTAGAGGTCAAAAACAAATGAACATAAAATGACGGGATTGAAAAGTAGAAACACTGTGTAAAGAGGATGGTTGGTTGTATGATGTTTAACGCCGTTTCAACATTATTTCAGTTAAATCGTGGCGGCCAGTGCATCTGTCCATGCTTTCCTCAGTTCTTGTAACACTACTTTGCACAATAGCCTTCCCAAGCCACTGGCTGCTTTCCCACATAATCATCGTCGAGACAATGATCTACGCTGAGAGAGGAATGAATCCTGTCACAATGACTATAATCAATCCTCGGAAAGAAATTGGCCGAGCTGGGGATTCGAACCAGCGAACCCTGTTCTCAAGGCTTGTAAGCTACTGACTGCGCTACCGGGGTTCAGCTGTCGGAAGAGGAGAATATGATGGTAACCAGCGTTTCCTCCTCTTCTTATAGGGTTTTCAATAGCCTTCTTGTTTACGGTCATTAAACTCAGGACTGTTTAACCCTTTTCCAAACGATGAATTTTAGACTGGTCCAAATTGAAAGAGTTTGCAGACGACAATTTTAAATTTGATGAAAATGACAGAAAGTTCTCCAAAAGGGTAGAAAACACTGTGGGAAAAGGAGAAATTGCTCGTTACGAGCAATTTCTCCTTTTCCCACAGTGTTTTCAAAAGACTTGTACTGCAGACACGTGAAAACCAGGGCTTGTTTGGGAAAGGGTTAATAAAAAGTTAATTGTGATTTCCAACAAGTTTCGTGTGTGTGTTAGCTGCTTGATATCGTAGATGGCTGGTTGTTGTGGTTGCTGTAGATGGCTGGTTTCTGTGGTTGCTGTAGAGGGCTGGTTGCTGTGGTTGCTGTAGATAGCTGGCTGCTATCTTGTCGGTTGTTGTTTGGCCAGTCGGTACATGAAAGTACATTTACAATGAAAGGTGCGTGTAGTGGTCATTGTGATAAATGGTGTTTGCGCGCTTTGTTTAGTAATTGCTACGAAAAAAATGCAGAATACCAGAATTTTCTCCTTTTTCCACAATGCTTTTTAACCTTCAATGACAAATGTCTTAATATGAGCATCGCTAAATTCGTCATCTGAAAATGCATTCAGTATGGACAAGTCTGGAGCTTTGTCGTCTGCTAATAAGTAAACCACTCACTATCTTTCGTATACTTAACTCTCTGCCAGACAACATACAGATAGATAGGTCAAAATGAATTCGTTAATGTGCGGGGTGGGGGGGTGGCATTCTTCATTTCCCTCGATTCCTCTCCAGTACTACATTGGTCCTGATACGGTTTTCATCCGTGATTTTCTTGCACTTCCCCTATATGAGATAAGCCAGCTTTTGAAACCATTGTGTGAAAAGGAGAAAAAAGTGGCAACCAGTGTTTTCTCCATTTTACCTTTCCAGAAACAATCGTCGATTTTTTTGAGTCACGTTTGTCATCTGCAAATCCTTTCAATTTGGACAAGTCTGAATTTTGTCGTTTGGAAAAGAGTTAAATGCGGCTCCGATCATGATTTCTGTCTTTGAAGGAGTAGAAAACATTTGTGCATAAGGATAAAATGCTGGTTGCCAGCATTTTCTCCTTTTCCCACATGTTTTCAAAACGCTGCTTCCTGAGGGTCGACAACACACAGGACTGTTTGGTTAAGGGTTAAGCACTTCCTGCATGTAGGTACCAGCACTTGTTTTCCCATGCTTTTTCAGTGGAAAAAAGGTCGATAGAGGGTCACAGCCAAGTCAAAAAATAGTTTGATGATACCTGCCCTAATGGTATGGCTTTCCCTTATGAAAGTTGACATCTAGCCCAAGTTTGAAGTAAATATCATCAGTAACGACAGTGATATTAGAAATAATCGACGTTTTGTAGGACCACGACGATGACGCAGAAGACTACAAGGCTATGCAATGCTTCTACGTTTTCTTCGATGACAGCCGAGCTAAAAATGAAGAAAAACTAAAACTGAACAAAAAATAAACACGGGCTACTTATAACTGATTTTAATTTTTCATGTGACCTTGTCAATCTTAATATAAATAGCCGGTGGCATTCTTCATTTCTCTCGATTCCTCTCCAGTACTACACTGGTCCTGATACAAAAAATAACTCGGACTACTTATAACTGATTTTAATTTTTCATGTAACCTTGTCAATCTTAATATAAATAGCCGTTTAACGCTTTACTTAACAGACCGAGGTTTTAACGATACTGAAGAAAATAGGCTTCAAAAACATGAGAAAGGGAGAAAATGTTGATCAGCTGCATTTTTCCCTTTTGTCACAATATTTCCTACTAGTTCAATTAAAAAATCCCATCATCTGAGATGCATTTGTCACATAGCGATGCCTTCAATTTAGAAATGTCACAAACCTTGTCATCTGATACAGAGTTAAACTTAGACTTAACTCAGTATCTTCAATAACAAAATAAGAGCAGATTACTTTCAAAATAAATGTACCAAATACAGTATACAAAATCAAAGTTGAATTAACCCTTTATGGCTTATTCTGCTAAATAACTTAAATGAAACTTTAAAGCTGACAGTAAAAACCAGAATAATTCTATTTCATACTTAATGTTTTGAAGAAAAATATCTCCGTAATGGACATTGTAGATCCAAGATCAGACTGCATGTTCTGTGCAGTCTGATCTTAATCTACACTGTCCGCAAAAGGTCAGTGAGTAGACCTTAGCAGCCTAAGGGTGAAGGTTTAATATGTAAGTATACCTATGAAAAATACTGGCAAAAGGATGAAATTGCTTGTTATGAGCTGCCAAAATTAACAAAAAACATGAGCATTCTTATTTCACCATGTATACTTGACTCTTTACTACACAACAAAACTTTGGACTTGACCAAATTAAGAGCATTATACAAATGACAAAATAAATGAAGCTCAAATGATAATTTTTGACACTGATAGGGAAAACATTATGGGGAAAAAGGAGAAAAAATTGGTTACCAGCATTTTCTCCTTTTCCAACGATGTTTTCAAAGCTTTATTCTTCAGAGTTGTTAAAAGTCTGGATTGGATGGTAAAGGGTTAAAATTTCTATGCTTAACAACAACTCTGAAGATCTCAGATCATACAGCAATGCTTCTGCAGTCTGATCTTGGATCTACATTGCTCTCAAAGCACATAACATAACCAGTAGCATACATGCATCAATTGTTAAAAAACAAACTTTATCAAATTCTGAATTGTTTCTAAACAGTAAAACCTTTACCAACCAATGAAATGTTTTTTACAATCCAGTCATGACTCCTTTGGTTCATTAAAACTCGGAATTGTGTGGTCAAGCCTTAAGACTAAAATTTGTATCACAGCTCATTTTTTCGTGCCCTTTTTAGCACTCTTTCTTTTCCCTACCACTGACATGCTTCCAGTTTCAATTTTTACAGGTTTACTTGGCAAAACATTGAAGCCAAAAATTTCTGTATTTGAATTGGGATAAATATCAGTCACTATCCCAGAAATGGTGGTTTGATTATTCTCACGAATGGTGAATTTTCTTCCTTCTTGCAGTACCATTGGTCTTCTGAGGAAAACGTTCACTTTAGCCGTGTCGCCTGGCATTAACATATTATTTTCAGGTTTTAGGTATAACATACTTCCAATGTTCCAAGTCGAACAAAATAAAACCTGAGAATATTTATTGAGAACTGGGTGGACTCTACCTCCCTCGGCTTTGGTTAAGATATAAATCTGTGCTTCAAAATAATTGGTCTGTTTAAGTTTTCCAGGGGCACAAAAATACATTCCTTTATCCACAAAATCATGCTTAACACCCCTAACTAATATCCCTACATTATCCCCCGCTTTACATGAATCAACTTGGTTTTTGAATATTTGAATTTCTGTAGCTGCAGTTTTCATCGTCTTCCCATACCCGATAACAACACCTTCATCTCCCTTATTGACGGTTCCATCCAAAAGAGTGCCAATCAATACGGTTCCTCTTCCTTGAACAGATACTGCAGATTCTATCGGTAGGACAAAAGGAGCATTAACATTACGTTCGGGTATAACAATATGGTTATCAACTGCCTCCATCAGTTTAAGAATAGACGGTTTACCATACTCTGTGTCCTTACCACTGAGGGCATCAAGCGCTGATCCATGAATTACAGGAGTGTTATTCCCGTCATATCCAAACTCATCTAATAGTTCACGGGCCTCCATCTCAACTAATTCAAGCATCTCCTTATCCACCACATCTGCCTTGTTAATAAACACAATTATGTTCTCCACTCCGATTTGTTTTGCAAGAAGTAAATGTTCCCGAGTCTGCGGCATCGTTCCATCTGTGGCAGCAATCACAAGAATTGCTCCGTCCATCTGAGAGGTGCCTTGAAAATTAAAATATACAAGAATATTGCGATGGACCATTTAGTCTTAACTGTTTACCACACAATATCAAGTATTAACGATCCTGAAGTAGACGTCTTTTGAAAACATTGTGGGAAAAGGAGAAAATGCTGGTAACCAACATTTTCTCCTTTTCCCACAATGTTTCTACCCTTCACAAAATGAATTTCAATTTATGAGTCACATTTATTTTGTTGTCTGAAAATGCTCTGAATTTGGACTAGCCTAAAATTTTGTCATGTGGTAAAGTGTTAAAGGGTTAAATAAATGACATGCTGTTTCTCATTTAAGGAAGTCATTTAAAGCAGTACAATTTCATTATGGATAGGTGATTCTGCCAAAAGATTTTACAACATAGCCGACAAAGAAGGTATCCAACTTCTCTTCGGTTTGCTCTTGATATACACTGTCTGACTTTCCCTGGGGTTTAGACCCGCTGGTCCTCCTAGTCAGGCCTTCATTCCTTTACCACATAGTCCCTTGATGAAGTAAGCATTATTCAAAAATGAGTAAAAGCTGGTAATCAGCATTTTCTCCTTTTCCCAAAATATTTTTACCCTTTCATAAACAGATTTTCAGTTTTGAGCCACATTTCTTTTGTCATCTGCAAATGCTTTGAATTTGGACAAGTCTAAAAGTTTTCCTTTAGTACAGAGTCTGACTTCAAGCTACATTGAAGACAAAACTAACCGGGGCCTTGATTGGCTGAACAACTGAGTGGAGGCATACCATGGCCAGGGGCTTTGTTGCAGTTCCTAAGGCCCTCAATGGGGTCAAAGGACAACACCCTGACTAGGAGGACCAGGGGGTCTAAACCCCAGGGAAAGTCTAGTTTTCAAGCATGATTTACCAGCATTTTCTCCTTTTCCCACAATGTTTTCAAAAGGCTTCTTTCTCAGGGTCGTTAAAAGTCGGGATTGTGTGGTAAAGAGTAAAGAAAGGGATCTCTGAAAAAAATGTTAAAAAATAAGCAAATGCTGGTTACTAGCATCTTCTCCTTTTCCCACATCTATTATGTTGTCTGCATATGCATTACAAACGAAGGTTTTTCAATCAAGTTGTCATCACGTAAAGGGTTATCTGTCTTGATGTAGAAGAATAGATCTCTGTATTTCTGTCTGTATACAGTAAATAACTGACTGATTAATTGATTGAATGGTGCATTATGCCACTTTCTACATTATTGCAGTTATATCTATATGGTGACAGATCAGATATTCATGTATGTCTTCTGTTTCATCAATGCTAGGCTAGACCTTTGAAGTCTTGCCTAAAGACACTCCCATGAAAAACCAGCGCTTCCAGTGAGGCTTGAACCCCAGGCCCCCTGGTTTTGAGTACTACACTTTACCACTGATCCATGTAAGACCCTATAGAATTCTTGATGAAAAGACTCAATTGAATTTCCATCAGTTAGAACTATGTTGCAAAGGCTAAAAATAGAATAGAATAATCTGGGGGAAAAGGCATAATTATGTGATCTGTCACTACTTCTAAAATAACTGAAAAATCATTGATATAATATACATGTAGTAACTTGTAACTTACTCAACTGGCTCGTGTTTGAAATTAATTGTATGGTTGACTGCTGCAAATATTTCAAGGACTAGTTCCAAAAGTGAATAAAACTTTTCCTTACCTGTTATCATATTTTTAATAAAATCAAGATGGCCCGGACAGTCAGTGTGGGCATAATGTCGCATTGCAGTCTCATAGCCAACATGTGTGGCATTAATTGTGATGCCTCTTCGTTGCTCTTCTTCAGATCTATCTATGTCTTTGTAGTCTCTGAATTTTGTACTGCCAACTTGTTCAGCAAGGACCTGGTATCAAGATACACAGTAAACCAGTGCATTAGCATATGTGCACAATAATATAAAACATCAAAAGAACTTGTAAATGTATATTAAGTTGGAGAAAAATACTTGATAAAAAAGGGAATTTAAGGAAAAGATCTTTTTCAAACATTGTTGGAAAGAAGGAAACTTTTGTTTGTGACAAGTAAATTGCTAGTTTCCCCACATTTTTTTTTTTCCCTGAAGCTGATTCCTATATGGACCTAAAAATGATATCTGATCAAGTGATGATGAATTATGTATTCTCAGACTGAGTAATGAGTTAAGTCTAATTTTTCAGTAGCTTTTTCTCTTCATGTTTTAAAAGGATATCCACTGCCAGATAAGACAAGGTTTGACTAAATCTTATAGGTCCCACAGCCATAAACTGGCATGGCTGAGGACACTGCACTCTTCCACACTTTGACAAACAATTCTGTGTTTTATCACCCTGATAAAGCAGGGACGGGTTAGGGGTTGTTAAACAACTATTGTGACAAAAGGAACAAACACTGGCAACTACCCTAAGAAAGTAAATCTCATAACCCAAACAGATCATCTGAATTCCAAAGTGTCTATAAATAGGTCTTGGTATGCCAAGATATAACAGAGAAAGATAAAAATTGATCTCTCTATCGTACACTTTGACTGGTTACCCGTGTTGTTTCCATACTGTCTTTTCCGGCAAACTGATCGTAGGAAAACAGCTGTTGTTTTGCATTTCTTTCCTTAAGATAGTTTCCCGTGCCAAAAAAAAAAAGATTTTTCCAAGACCAATGGCTAAAAGATCCTGCCTTCCAAGATTAGATGCTAAGAGAAATTTATCTACATTCCTCCATCCATGTAAATGTGTTTGTTATGAAACTAAGCAGAAATAAGGTTTTTACAACAGGTTGCATGGACTTTCAAAGAAGTTCCAACATGACGTAAGATTCATACTATTTCGAGCGATGGTCACTGGTGTGCACAGCACATTAAACCTGCAAAAGGTTCCATAAAGAAGCCATTTCAAATTGCTTCTTCTTTTTATCCATTAACCAAATTTGGCCTTGATAAATGGATGATTTATGCAAGCAAAAATGGGACACAGAAGGAATGCAATGGGACTCAACTTTTGCAGTTGCACTGTGTCCCATGGACTCAGTAAAATTTGATTCAAATGGAAACACTGCTTTTAAAATGTAAATATCTATTAACAGGGTTCTCATTTGACCCAGGATCCTGGTTTTAACACTTGGAAATAACCCATTTTGGACACTCAAAAATATCTGCCTAAGCACCAATCTGACGCATGAGATTGTTGGCTAAAGCTTCAATAACTTAGCTCAAGTGGACTGTGATAAACACAAGCAGTATCATATGTGAAAGATGCATGGAGCTCTGTTCATCCAGCTAATCAAGCTGGCGAATCATTTATGAAAGATACTGAATGTGTATATTGACTTAAATCTAGTGTAAAATGACTGGTTTTAAAGTTACCTGCTCCCCTTATAGACAGTGCATGTCAAATCATTTGGTAATACTTCTTCAAAAATTAAATGACAAGAAAACATGAAAACCCATGAAACAATAAAGCTGAGTTTGACATCTTATCCAAGGCAATTCAAACTGTCTTTTCATCTTTGAATTTGACAGTGAATTTACACAAATCTCTGCATAAAACAAAAAAAAAAGGGGGGGAGGTAAAATCTCTGTTTAACCCTTTCCCAAACAATAAATTTTGGACTGGTCCAAATTGAAGGATTTTGCAGACGATAATTTTAAATTTGATGAAAATGGCAGAAAGGTTTTAAAAAAGGGTAGAAAACACTGTGGGAAAAGGAGAAATTGCTCGTTACGAGCAATTTCTCCTTTTCCCACAGTGTTTTCAAAAGACTTGTACTGCAGACACGTGAAAACCAGGGCTTGTTTGGGAAAGGGTTAAAAGAGAGGGAAAATCTTTTGTTTTACAAAATAACCTGTTTATGTCCAAATAAAGGTAAAAGTGCTTGATGATAACTGTGAATTAAATTTGGTGTTAACACTAAGTTAAATCATTTATCTGTTGATCAACATCCACAATTCTAATTGGTGACAAGCAGATTAAAGACATACATCTAGCCAAGAAATGACTGGTAAGATTTTAAAATTACCAAAATATTCTAAAAGCGGATCGCATGAAGTGGAGTGGAGAAACAATCACAAATAACATCTAAGCAACCCTTCAGACTGAAGGTACCTCTTTTAGAGAGTTGTACACAAACCAAATACATAAAACGAGACAAATGTTTCAGCTGTACGGATATGAGATATTGTTTTTCTCCATGTTCTATAAAGATTTAAGGACTTAAACTTCGTTCAAGATCGTATCATATAGTTTGACTAACTTTAGTGATGGCTGCTGTGAGAGTAGTTTTGCCGTGGTCCACATGACCGATCGTTCCTACGTTGCAGTGTTCTTTATCATCACTCTGTGTAGAATATAAATTTGAGGAAACACGTGTTAGCTTAAAATCTCTTCTTAATTTACTACGAATGACATATTTCAGAACACAGCGCATCGGAAATCCACAGGATACATTCCAGTAAAGTGCCGACCTTGCGAAGGCAGCCATTTTTACGGTGTCATTATAATCGGTTTGGCGTAAGAAAAAGTCTTTCAGAATCAAAGTTACGATACTACCTTAACGACGGCTACCTGTTTTCAAATATCACGGCAATATTATTTTGTAACTCTTTACTCCTACAGTACCGAGGATTTTGTAACATCGAAATAAAGAACCATAATGTTTCACTTTGTGACAAATTAATTATTCTTCTCAACTCGCCATCTGTCTGTCTGTCTGTCTGTCTAAATTAATATGGCTTAAATGATGGGATCTGTCTTCAATACAATACCATACAGTACAAAAAAGAGGAGTAAAATGGTTTTAAATGGAACTGACTGATTGTATAACAGCAATGTTTTCATTTTGGTCAATTTGTGAAAATCAATATAAATTGAGGTAAGTACCCAATCAAACTTATACTCTTATTTTTCCAGAATATTTTCTTATAAGTCCGTTGTCTTGAGTCTTTTGCTAAGTAATGATATTCATGTACGATAATTTTCAATTCAACTTGTTCTCAGTTTATGGTCCAAGGGAGAAAACTCGTACAAGTAAGATTAATTTTATGGATAGCGCCCTCTCTTACTGTGACGCCCCCCCCCCCCTCCCCCTCCACCCTTTCTCCTCCCCACGGATAAAATGCTGTACGGACCGTAAAACATGTAAGAATCGGCAATCAGTGCTTTTGCTCTATATTCATTGAATTTGGTTGTCTGAGAAATTCTTGAAAATTTTTACTGGAATTTCCGGAGGATTTCCGTATATGACTGTGTCTATGTCGGTTTTGGACTAAAATGAATCCTGCTTACGGGTGTGACGATACTTAAGTTGACACCATATTTCGATGTAAACATGTACAATACGGAAAATATGTATATAAGTATCCTTTGAAAAGATAAGAAAAGAGAGATAGTTAGTCAGTGTGAAAGGCTTCCGGCCAATACTGCACGCCAAATAAAACCTGTTTATTAAATTTTGTTAAGTTAACATCTATTTGAAAGTTTAAAAGAAAACAAACAAACAAAAAAAAAAAAAAAAAAAAAACGAACATTGACAGTAAAAAAAAAAAAAAAAAAAATGTAAGCACATGTCGGCCGTTAAAAGGAGATATTCAGATTTTCACAATTTCACCAATCATCCGTATCGAAAAAAGATATAAGTAAGAAAAGACATTTTCATTGGTATTTTCTAATCCTACGGCTGCTAAGCGGAATTTACCGACCTTTTAAGGACACTGTATGTCAAGATCAGCCTGCACAAAACGTATTGTCTGATCTTTGATCTACACTGTCCGATAAGGAGATATTTTTCTCCTAAACGTAAATTTGAAATAGCATTATTCGGGTTTTTGTTATCGGCTTGAAAGTTTCATTCAACTTATTTAGCAGGATAAGGTCAGTGGGCTACGTATCTTCTTTGGATAAATTTTAGATTTAGTGAGAAAGTTTCTCAAAGCCTTGTGAGAATGTTACATGATCAATAACACTCTTCAAAGATTTATAATCAAATAAGTACCATAGCGTCAAATCTTTTGTCATAAATAGACAGAGTAACCGACTGCAAAATGACCACCTTTTTATTTGAATTTCCAAAATTTCGTCATCTACTGAATGTAGATATACAGTGTCTTTACGACTGCAAAGAAAAAAATGTATTGAAATAAAATAATGTCATTAGCGTATCAGCTACGCAACAATGCCATATCTGTCATATAGTTCTCGTTTTTGGCAGCGGGTGAAACTCGCTGTCATAATCCCCAGGTATGAGTTACTGATTTTCAACGCTTACGATATTTATCTAGGTCGAGAATTCTTGCATCCGGCAGCTTTTTCCTGGATACGCGAGGTAAACAAAACTTGATTCCTACACTTGACTAAATAGTTCCTCCATGAACACACAAACGATCATGTATAAATACGCGCTACTCGCGCAGACGACACCCTTTCAAAACTGCCTTACACCTTACGAGTTCATTCGTAATGTTACTGTAGAATAGAAACGGAAAGAGGGCGTCGGTATCTACATAGACCGAAAAAGTGCAAAAGAAAATATTTTCATAGCAAAAGTTTTTATTAGTCGCCGCGCAGAAGCGCGCGACTATATTTTTAATAGTTTTTCGAGTTAGGACATGGACAATGGGAATTTCTTTTTTATAGGGGTGTTAAGGTTAACAAGGAATCTTTCTACTTCGCCTTAAACTGGCTTTTTAATTCATTCTTAAACTACGAAGTATATACAATACGATACTATTTTTGCTCTGTTAATACTTACAACATCAAAAAATCCGCCCAAGTATTACTTTTATTTTCGCTATTCGCGAGAAATGGACTCATCCAAATAAATGCCTTGTTTCCATTGGTCAAGGCTGTACAGGTTTCCAGTCATTTCGTACCTAGTTAATTTCGTACCTAGGTCATTAAGTAGATACGATTTTGGTCATTTCGTACCTACCTATACTTTCTATTTTGGTCATTTCGTATCCAGTTGGTCATTTCGTATCCACTTTCGTCATTTCGTACACAGGTTTAATTATCATTTTGATTATTTAGTACCTAGTTTTTCCTACTATTTGTGTTTTTTGTTGAATGACCACCGCTAAAATTGTACATTGCTGAAATTGTGTTAAATTCCGCCGAAGAACGAGTATGATGGTTATGATTGTATCTAACCATTATTGGTTACTTCTTTCTAAGTTTAGTTTTTAAAACAAAGATTGTTTAGAACCCTTTTGTTTATTTCTCACCAAGTTCTAGATAAATTTACATGTACTTTGTTGGAAAAAATCTGGAGAGAGACCAGTTTTTTGCTGTGTTGTTCATAAATCGCAATGCAAAACCAATATTCTTTATTAACAGCGTTCACCAAACAGTATAGTTTTAGACTTGTTTAAATTTAAAGCATGCCTTGCAAACTTACGTTCTCTTGAATCATACTATCCTAGGACATTAACATTTTAGTAACTTGGCCCTGTTTTCAACACTTTCCCAAACAAACGCGGGTTATCACGTGCGCTGTCAAATTCTTTTGGAAAAACATGTTGGATAAGGAGAAATTACTCGTTATAAGCAATTTCTCCTTTAACAAATACTTTTCCCCCCACTACTAGCGAATTTTCTACCATTTTTGCAGCTTTTTAAATTGTCGTCTGTCAACTCTTTGAATTTGGAAGAGTCTGATATTTTTCGTTTGGAAAAGAGTTCAGAGAGCGCTATGCGAGGGTATTAGATACTGTAACAGAAGACAACTTTTGATATAGATTCACAGTCACATCAATTTCATAATGTGTTAAAAAATCTGCTGATGAAAACTGACATTTACTTATTTGCCCTGGCTTTCTTGAAGCATTCAATAAAAAAATTTGCGGCGACTTTGATTCTTTGCATCGACTTTTTCTTGTCGGTGTTTGTTTGCATGATGAATTTTGAGCATAGGGCATCGTAATGGGATTCGTGTAACATCGCCTTTTATCGCCAAAGTCGTACGGATTCGGCCATGACAGGCGATGTTACACGAAAAGTCACCCATTAAGCCTTTAGAAGACGGCAAAATTTCAGCTGTGTTCAAACTGAAAGCATTTGCAGACGACAATTTCATTGTGGTTCAAATGGTACAAGTTTTATTTTATAGGATAGAAAACATTGTGGATAATAGAGAAAATGCTGGTTCCCAGCATTTTCTCCTTTCCCAGACTGTTTTCACAAGGCTTTTTTCTCAAGGTTGTTAGAAGTCGGCATTGAGTGGTAAAGAGTTAAAAGTAGTTATAACTGCAAATTATATTATGCATTTACTTGTACAACACAATCTCAAGTTTTAACGACCCTTAGAACATAACTTTTTACAAACATTGTAGGAATGGGAGAAAATGCTGGTAAGCAGCATCTTCTCCTTTTCCAACAATGTTTTCTACCCTATCAAAGATGTACACTGTTTTTGAGCCATGTTTCAATTTTTGTCTGCAAATGGCTTCTTTCAGTATAATTTATTAGCAGTTAATGAAATTTAAACAGCTTGGGTCATAACAGCTGCCAGTGTACCTATGCATGCGTTTCTTGGCTATTTCCTTAAGGTCATGCACTGAATAACAACATGGCATAAATGATAAGTGGGTCAGAAAGAAGACCATGCTGGAAATTTAAACCAGCGGTACCAACTTCAAGTCTTTGAGCTACAAACTCCTTAAAAGGGATCGGCAAAACTTTTATAAAGCACATTATTTGGCCTACAAGGATTTTGAGGTGTAAAACCTCAAAATTATACTAAGACTGGTTTTCAGTACTTTAAGATACCTTTCAAGAATTTCATAAATGTTACGGATTGATATAATAGAAAACATTGGTTAGAAGCACTTTCTCCATTTCCACAAATGTCTTCAAAGGCCTCTTCCACAGGGTCATAAAAACTTGGGATTGTTTTGGAAAGGATTAATATCATTTATTCAAGTCTTGTTTTCTGCCTGTGCTCATGTACTAGATTTTATCTTTATTTTAGCCACAAACAAATGAGCTGTGCTTTGGCAAAAGGGGGCTTCTTGCATCCTCGTGATGGATTATACCAAGCAAGACATAAATAATTATTGATCCATAGACCGACCCTTCGTTGTACAGAAAATGGACCAATGGCGAAAAGTTTCAGCCCAGGTCAGCCTGTGAAGACTGCACAGACTGACTGCCTGCACAGGCTGACCTAAGTCTATACTGTTTGCAGATCGATTAAAGCACCTTTTTACTTCAAGTCAAGTATAAAGGAAACCTGTGCAAAGAAAGTAATAAGATCTGTAGCTGGCACAAACCCGCTGCCTTCAGTGCGTCAGCGCTTTGATTTGAAGTATGGCTTATTATGGTTGTTCGAACTATCAAGTCAAACATTTATAAAAAATTTCCATTAACTCTTCGACTACCACAAACCCAATGGCGACTTATGTAACGTTTGCGGACGGCATAGGTCAATATCAGACTGCACTGATCTTGGATCCGAGTGGTTCGCTAATAGTAAGTCATGACCAAAATCACCTTCAATGGCAATGGAAATCTTTTAGATCTTGAAATAAATCCACTTAACCTGTTACCACACAATCCCGAATTTTAACGACTTCAAGGAAAAGCAAAGGTTTGTGGGAATGGTAAGTAATCAATAAGTAGCGTCGATTATGTGGACGATTACGTATTCAAATGATGCCATTCTTTTATCACGTAAAAATAGACGGAGTAACCGATTGCAAAGAGGCCAACCGGCCATGCATGTAACCAGTCAGTTTCCTTTTAGTTTGCGTAGAAAAGTATGTTTTTCTAGTATTTACGAGTGATTAGCAGAAGTTTAATTCGCAGCAAAAAGCTCTAAAAAGGCCCCTTTAAGGTTCAAAAGTTTAAAATTCTTTGACTGACACATTAATTAAATTTGAATATTTTTTCGTGGTCTAAAGGTGGATTTCCACTACTATTGAAGATGATATTTGGCCATAGTATAGCATCAGTTATAGGCCAGTGTAGACCAAAGATCAGACTGCACGTGCTGTAAAGTCTGATCTTGGACTACGCCGTCTGTAAAACCTATAGTTAAGTCACCTTTGACAGCGAATGCCTTGAAATTGTACAGAGCGTGCAGTCTGGTATTGGATCTACACTTTCCGATGCAGTGTTTTCTTTCCAGTAAAATCAACTTTGAAATCGCATTTTTTTTTTTTTACCTCTTGCTGGGAAATTTTTACTTCATTTACTTAGCAGTGTAAGGGTTAAGTTGAAAGATTAGATCTATTTAGAGAAATATAGAAAAACGTGACCAAACCCGTGAGTTCCAATATCTCCTAGTAAGAACGTTGACCCAGTAATCTGTTAAACAGACAAAAACTTTTTATACTTTGACAAATCGAAAGAAATTGCAGACCACTAATTAAATTTTAAAAATTTGATAGTTCAAATCATTGAAATTCTCTTTAAAAAGAGTAGAAGCTGTTTTTGCTAGCATGTTCTCTTTTTCTCACAATGTTTTCAGAAGCCGTCTCTCTCAGAGTCGTTAACCCATATCCTGCTGAATAAGTTAACCCTTTGCCACAAAATCCCGACTTTTAACGACCCTGAGAAAGAAGCCTTTTGAAAACATTGTGGGAAAAGGTGAAAATGCTGGTAACCAGCATTTTCTCCTTTTCCCACTATGTTTTCTGCCCTTCCCAAAACAAACTTCCATTTTTCGGTTACATTTATAATGTCGTCTGCAAATGCCTTCAATTTGGACCAGTCTAAAATTTTGTCGTTTGGTAAAGGGTTAAATGACACCTTCAAGTCGATAGTGAAAACCCAAATGTTTTCAAAGTTATATTTTGGGGGGAGAGACATATCTCCTTATCGAACAGTGTAGATCAAGATCAGACTGCACGTTTTGTACAGTCTGATCTTGATCTGCATTGTCCGCAAAAGGTCCTTGCGTCGCGCCTAGCAGCTGAAGGGTTAAAACATGGGGTTGTTTGACAAAGGATAAGGTTGAAACCGTCTCGTGTTTTTATCATGTTGATAAGTTCACAAGAACTTAAAAGACGCTATCCTGACACTTTTGGGGGCCGAGCCCCGGTAGCCCACAGGGCTTGAGACCATAGGGTCGCTGGTTTGATGCCATACTCGGCCAATTTCTGTCCGAGGATTGATGATAGTCAATGCGATGGAATTCATTGCTCTCCCACCGCTGATCATTGTTTCGACGATAGTTATGTGGTAAAGCAGCAAGTGGCTTGGGGAGAATATTGTGAAAATACTGGTAACAGAAACTCCAGGAAAGCATGGATTGGTACACTGGCCACCACGATATAACTGAAATAATGTTGAAAGCGGCTTTAAATACCATACAATCATCCACTCAATCTGACGCATTTGTCTGATTCTTGGGTGTAACCAGGGGTTCAGAATCATTACACACTCCAAATCGAGAGTGCTCTTTCAATCTTCGGCTGCTAAGCGCGATACAGTGTGCTTTTGCAGACAGTGTAGATTAAGATCAGACTACACAGAACGTGCAATCTGATCTTAAGCTTCACTGTCCGATACTGCGAGATAAGAAATAGGATGAAATCGCAATATTTGGCTTTTTAATATCGGTTGAACCCCTCGGCTGCTAAGTGCTAATCACTGACCTTTTGCGGACAGCGAAGATCAAGATCAGACTGCACAGAACGTGCAGTCTGATCTTTGATCTACACTGTCCGATAAGGAGATTTTATTCCTCCGAAAATACCCTCGAAATAGGAAAATTTGGGGGTTTTATATCGACTTGAAAGTTTCATTTCTTTTACTTAGCAGGATAATGGTTAATTATGCAGATGGGTTTGTTCTATAAAATGATAAAAGAAGATTTTCCCTGCTGCCATTTTTCCTACATAACGCACTTCCATTCTGTGTGTTATGGACGTTTCGCCTTTGTTGAGGCTCCTGCATGTCTCAGCGGTGAAGATGAAGGATTTGCAATCTGCAGGCCCCGTTTTGGTTTGTGGGAATGTCCTTGTGCAAGACGTGTTAGAGCTCAAGCCAGTCCTGGTGTAACCCAGGACACGTGCGAATAAGTAAGCTGGCGCCTTGATAGGACTGAAATTATGCTGGAAATACGAAGGTGTTCAATAAATACAGTCAGTCAACCAGTCAGTCAACCCGCCCATCTGTCCGTCTGTCCGACCGTCCGTCCGCAAGTCCGTCCGTCCGTCGTACCATCCAAACAATCAACCAAACAAACAATCAACCATTGTCTCCATCTGTCCCAAAACAAATTCAAATTTTGAGTCATTTTTATTTTATCATCTGTAAATGCCTTCAGTTTGAACAAGTCTAAAGTTTTGTCGTCTGACAAACAGTGATTTGTTTCTTTGAATGGTGATATACGTCGCTTTCAACTCTATTTCAGTCCTATCAAGGCAACTGCTCACGTATTCATGCCTCTCCCAAATTTCGAAATACCATCTGGTAGTTTGCAGTGCCTGGTAACCATCATTTTCTTCCTTTTTCCACAATGTTTTAAAAAGGTTCTACCTCAGGGTCATTACAACTCGGGATTATGTGGTTAAAGGTTAGATAAGAAAAAGTAATCTGCACTGGATCTGCACTGTCCGATACGGAGATATCTTAAAAAGAAAAAAAAAACCTTTTGAAATGGCAAAATTCGACTTTACTATCCGTTTGAAAGTTTCATTTCACTTATTTAGCGGATAAGGGTTACGCAAACTAAGACTAGTGTTTTGTAATGATGATATCACACGAAATCATTGTTTTGTTCTGATTGACGTACTAGATCGTATGTACCGAATTTATGTAAAAAGAACGTAAGTTGTTCCTTTCTCAGCAGGCTCCCTCGGGAACTGTGAGAGCAATGGAGAAATGTGACTGTATTAGGATGTTGGTCATAGATAGAACTCTTTACTATACAACATTTTAGACTTGTCTACATTTTAAGCACTTGAAGACAACAATTCAATCGTCAGTGTGGCTCAAACAACAGCGTTTGTCCTTGAAAGTGTAGAAATCATTGTGGGAAAAAAAGACAATGCAATTTTAAAGATAAATTTCACAATAGTTAATATGTCTTCTGCAGAAAGATAGACAGGAAGAAAATGCAAAGGATAAAGAAAAATAACATTAAACTTCAGAGTAATACTGTGTATGTCTATAATAACTATACAATCGTGATTAAAAATAGGTAGACGGACGAAGATCAGACTGTAAAAGCTAGGTCTATCTAAGTCAACATTGACAATAAGAGTGTTAAAGAGAGCCCTACAGTAGAGAAACTAAATGAAAAAAGTAAGAACAAAATTGATGGTACTACAGTACAGCTATCCTGGTCAGATTTTCCGAGCTACATTTTTAACAATGAAAATCCAAGATCAGACTGCACCCTACGAGCAGTATGATTTTGGACTTACAGCGTCTGAAACCTCATCTGTAACTCTGGCTAGCAGATTCTTCTTTTGTTCCCCGGTAGACGATGTTGTTCGTTTTGAAGAAGGTCACTTTCAATTTACAGTGTGGCCAAAAAAAGAATTGCTCGTTACGAGAACTTTTTACTTTTTGCACATTGTTTTTCACTTGTATTTGAGGCATGCTCTGTGAAAACGGGGCTTAATGCATATGCAAAAAGGTATCGACTCAGTTAAGCCTACACAGTCCACGCAGGCTGACCTGGACCGAAACTTTTCGCTATTGCTCAATTTTCTGCATGTCGAAGGACCAGTCTATTTCATGATCCCGTTGGTTGTTATATACAATATGGATTTCGTCGATCCATAATTAAGCAATGGCTTGCTTGGTACATTGCATCACGGATATGCATTAAGCGCCCTTTTCACAGAGCATGGCTCATTTATGTATTATGCACTCAAACTGCATCTATAGGGACAATTTCCAAATCGACTGCCAAAAACTTGTTTCACTTGCTACTGGGTTTACTCTTTAGCTAACAATCCCGTGTGTTCAGCGACCCTGAGCAAAAAAAAGGCCTTTTTCAAACATTGTCGAAAAAGGCGACAAAGCTGGTAACCAGGATTATCTCTATTTTTCCCCACGATGTTTTCTACAATTTAATAGGGACAATTTCCATCATTTTAATCATGTTACACTTGTCGTCTGCAAATGCTTTCTATTTGGACAGGTCTAAATTTTTGTTGTTTGGTAGGAAGTTAGGTGGATAAAACGGATACCACCGTCGGGGTGCCTGATAAGACCTAAACACCGTTAGGTAACAACTGTTTGCATACCGTGATTTCAGTACACCCTAAATATGGGCTCACGTTTCGTAACATTGGGTCCTTGATTCAGGGAGCTATAAAAAGGGGTACACTCGATATGGTTTTGTCACACTGTCCATTGAAGAACAACTGTAGACTATCATCTACGACAAGTAAGTTTTTTGTTTGAATTTTTCCATCTGTTCTTTCAACTAGTTCTGCTTTCTACCTTTCCCAAAACCAAATTTCAAATTTTGAGTTACATCCAATTTGTCGACTGCAAATGCTTTCGAATTGGACCAGCCGAAAATTTTGTTGTTTGGTAAAGAGTTAAAGCTCGTACTGAGTTGCAGTGAAACGTATTTTCAGAGGTCGAAATTACGACATATGGCGCCGACAGTTAAACAGTATTTGCTCTGTCTCAGCTAATGTGATGGCTATACTTGAAATTTAGGATGAGAATAATATTTAGACCCTGTGAACAAATTTGTTTCAGCCATGCAAAAGAGGGCTTAATTTATCTCCATGATGTATCTTACCATGCAAGACATCACATGATTACAAATCCATAAAATCCATTTTGTCTAACAGCTGACTGAATCCTGAGATAAAATTGTCCTCAGACATAATGAAAATCAACAGACAGCAAAATGTTTCGACCCAGGTCAGCCTGCCCGGACTACACAGGCTGACATGAGTCGATACCTTTTGCTGATGCATTAAGCCTCCTTTTCATAGAGCATGGATCATTTATTTATTTATTTATTTCAGGATGCTTACCTTCGCCATTTTTTCGTGCCTCATCGGACTGTCAGTCCAGGCCGGCCTATTTTTCGCCAACAACCCGAAACAGCCAAATATGATCGACCCAATGACCTGGACTAAACCGTCGTTTTGCCGTGCTAACCAGTGTCCAGTATTTACAGTGGTTGACACAAACTCTGTAGGTTCAATTTTATTTACATACATGTATTTATTTTGTACTATACTTTTTTCCTTCTTGTCTTGAATTTATTACGCCCTGAAACAAATTTGCAATCAATGAGTTTGGCCAATCAGAAACTGTCGTCCTTTCAAGTTCACAAAAAATCTTGCTTAAGAGAATAAGAATGCAAGTTAGACTGGTTGGTTAATACTGACTCTGATGTTTCTTTAAATCAGACACGCACACAACAATCTTACTCATCCGATGGCTGCTACCCCCTCCCCCCCCCCCCCCCGCAAAAAAAAAAAAGAAAAATAAATAAATAAATAAATGAGCCACGCTGCTCTGGCAGAAAGGGGCTTAATATATCTCAGTGATGCATGATACCAAGCAAGTCATCACACGATCATGAATCCATACAGTCCATTTTGTCTGACAACCAATTGAATCATGAGGTAGACTGATCCTTGGACTTGGACTTGTAGAAAATTTAAAAGTAGCAAAACGTTTCGACCCCGGTCAGCCTGCGCGGACTGCGCAGGCTGACCTGTGTCGATACCTTTTGCAGATGCATTAAGCCCCAATTTTCAGAGCATAGCTCAAATATAATGAAAATTTTTTCCACCGTGGATATAAACGCTGGTTGTTTCTGTTTCAGGCATTTGAGACACGACATTACGAGGCCTCCGAATGGGTTGCCACCAACATATCTACCATGATCTACTCGCCAGAGAAACGCAGCGCTATGTTTTATAAACTCTTCCATTACATTGATAGAAATAACTCAGCAGGTAATATACTTAGTCTAACGTTAATTCTAACAACTTTTTGTCAAGAAGGTCAACCAAGATCAGCCTGTATGGAAATGCACTCTGATCTTTTTTGATCTCTTAGCACTTAACGTCACTGGTGTTACATCAGAACGAATTGCTTCCGGGTCGTAGCAGAAATGTATTGGTGTAACACAGGAACGGATTTCTTTCGGGTCGCAGTAATACTTTAACAATGTAACGCCAGGTTGGATATGCTTCCAGGTCGTTCTAACATCAGAATGAATTGCTTCCGGGTCATAGTAGCTAAAAGTAGTCCCACTTGAAAATTTTGCGCTATCAAGCATCTCCTTGACACTGTTTTATCGGAAAATATGAAAGAACAGGTGTATTTTTTTTGAAAAAAAAAATGTTTGTAGTGTTTTGAATTGATCATCTTTTGAGAAAGTGAGCATAACCGTTTTATGTCGTTTGGAACTATTTAATGTTTCTTATTTTATCCAGAAACGTGGTCAACAGCTGCTCAGGGTGTTTCTTTACCCAGAGTTTCCGTCAGTAGTTGTGTTGTGCGATAAAAACCGTCTCTCATGATGGCACTTTCTGTATCTCTTTGTCATTTGACATGCTATTCAGGGCAATGTAGGATACAGCAAAACTCCCACTTTATTTCAGGGACAAAAAGAAGCAGACGATTAAAGGCAGTATTTTTCTCTCAATTTTCAATGTACGAAAAAGTTACCTGTATGACTCACACTGGTATTACTATTATTTCGATACTTTTATAAACACCTATCGGGAACAACCGGGAACAACCGTCTATTTCTTTTTATCGTCACCAGTTCACACAAACAGTAACCGGTATCAGACAGCTAGATGGAATTGATACTAAAAGCCCAAGTGGAAATTGTTGGTTAATACGGATTGTAATATTTAATTTCTTCTTAACAGGTTTAAAGATAGCTATGACGTCTCCAGTTGTGACTGAGATCAAACACGGACAAGGCCCAGATTGTGAAAGCAACTTTACAATGCACTTTATGATGCCCTTCGAACTACAGGCCAACCCTCCGGCGCCACTGGAGGCTGGAGTGTACATCAGAAAAATACCTCCCTTTACCGTATTTGTTAAGTAAGTTTAGTTTTGCTGATCATAATCACAAGCAACTGATCTTAGACATGGCTTAATCCCTCGTTTTTAAACAATAGACAGTAAAACAATGGTCGTTAAATAAAATCCAGTTAATGCAATTTAAAAGCTTTTTGACTGGAATTGCCAGGGCGTCTTCAATCAAAAATGGACAGTTCTTTTTGCCCTCTTGCTTCAATCAATATTCTGGATTTGTTTGTTTGTTTGTTTGTTTTCTACTACCGGTATTTTTCTACTACTTATGAGACAAACCTCATTATTTGGGCGACATGTCATTTGTCGTCTGCAAATCCTTTGGATTTTGACAAGTCAAATATTCTGTCGTCTGGTAAAGAGTTGAGTACTTAAAATTCCTCTCAGAGTGCTAACAGAACGATACACTTTCTTGTTTCAGACAATACTCAGGTTTCGCCACCGATGAAATCAAACGCCAAAAGCTGGAAGAGTTTGCCAATGATCTCCAAGCCGCAAACAAAAATTTTGATGATAGAGTTTACTATACAGCAGGATATGACGGTCCTTACACCTTCAGTAACCGCCATAACGAGATCTGGGTCATTGCAAAATAAATCGCCCAACGTCATCTGGTCAATTCGTGACGTCATTCACAATTTTCGCTCTTTCAACATTTCCTTAGGATTACTAAACTGACTTTGTGTGTATTGATTCAAAATCTTTGTGAGAAAAATGTTCATTTTCATTCACAAAAGATGAATTTAAGTTTCACAATCAATATAAATCCCTCTTACAAGTAGAACAGCATTCATTGTTTCGTCAACAACACCATATCGTTATTAGACATTGTTACCATCCAGGCTGAAGATTACCTCCCTTTATTTATATCTCTCAGAGTATGCAAATCAGTTCGACCGGTACAAAGAGTCTTTTATCTGGATGTGGATAAAATCTACAACTTTTAACGGACGCCATGTAATGTTAGATACCAAAGACTGATTTCTACATTCGCAAGCAACAAGGGTAGACCATCTACATACTGTTTTTAATCAAGCTTTTCTTTTTAACTTGGTCTGTATGAATATGGTTTTCCTCTTTTAAAAAAGACACTTAGATTATTCAGATAAATGGTGTATATATGACAGAAAGAAACCTGCGTTTCGTTTTTATTCATGTTTTTTTTTTTATGAATATGTTCTTCCTTGAAAAAGGCACTTAGATTATTCAGATAAATGGTGTATATATGATAGAAAGAAACCGTCGTTAAAATGTTGTTCTATTCATTTTGAAATACCACGCAATATTTGTATGTGTAATAAAGTAGCTGGTAAAGAGTAGTTGTTGTGAATTACTCATTAATACTCGTACACACAATTCAACTCTTTCGCTACCAACTGCATGTACACTGTATATGAATTCTATTTCTATCGTGGTCCAAAAAGTAGATTTCCACACCAATTAAAGATGGCTTTGGCCAAATTTAGCATCAGGTAGCGGACAGTGTAGATCCAAGATCAGACTACACGTTGTGTGCAGTCTGCTCTTGACATACGCCGTCCGTTCAGCTATTTACGAGTAAAACGCCATTAGTAGTGAAAGAGTTAACGAATGATCTGAATCATTTCCACATTACATATTCATTTGTCGTCTTACAGCATTTCTAAATCTCATATACGGTTGTTGTAGTATTTGAATAATAAACATGATGAACCTCAAAAGATCTTGTTTTGTGTAAATCTATGTGACTTAAATAATGAGGAAATGATCCTGACGAGTATGAATTTAGACAGGCATCCAAATGATATCGAATTTGAGTGCGAAATCTCCAGTTAGTGAAAACGCCTAATTGTTAACCCCTAACCAGCATAATAATTTAAATGAACCTTTCAAGCCGATAGTAAAAGCCCAAATATTGTTATTTCAAAGTTATTTTTGGTGGAATATATCTTCTTGCCAGACAGTGTAGATCTAAGATCAGGTTGCACGTTCTGTGCGGTCTGATCTTAATCTACACTGTCCGCCAAAGGTCCTTGAGTCACGCTTAAAGTTCAAGGGTATTTTAAATAGTCTTAACTCTCAAAAATCCGTAACTGGACAGTATAGACCCAGAATCATGCTGCAAGTTTTATGAAGTCTGATCTTGATCCACAGTAAACTTTTCGCTTTTGGTCAATTTTCTGTTTGTCAAAGGACCAGTCTACCTCATGATTCAGAGGGTTGTTAGACAAAATGGACTTTATGGATCCATGATCATGTGATGACGTGCTTGATATCATGTATCGCGGAGGTACATTAAGGCCCCTTTTGCCAGAACATGGCTCATATGAACTCGACAGAACTTCGTTTAACCCTTTCCCGAACAAGCCCTGGTTTTCACGTGTCTGCAGTACAAGTCTTTTGAAAACACTGTGGGAAAAGGAGAAATTGCTAGTAACGAGCAATTTCTCCTTTTCCCACAGTGTTTTCTACCCTGTTTGATAACTTTCTGCCATTTTCATCAAATTTAAAATTGTCGTCTGCAAACTCTTTCAATTTGGACCAGTCCAAAATTCATCGTTTGGGAAAGGGTTAACACTTGACCAGACGAGAATATTTTAGACATGTCTAAATTGAAAGCATTTGCAGACGACAAATCAAAGGTGGTTCAAATGGTGAAATTGCCTATGAATGAGTGGAAAACATTGTGGGAAAAGGAGGAAATGCTGGTTACCAACATTTTCTCCTTTCCCCACAATGTTTTCAAAAGTCTTCTTTCTCAAGGTCGTTAAAAGTCGGCATTGTGTTGAAAAGGATTTACTAGCTATTTTCTTCCTTTCCCACAGTATTTCTTTCACATGCTTTCCTCCTCATCTTCAGTGCAGTAAAACACTGGATAGTTGTATACAGGTTTGACCCTTTACCACACAATCCCGAGTTTTAAGGACCCTGACAAGGAAAGCTTTTGAAAACATTGTAGGAAAAGGAGACTATGTTGATGACCAGCACTTTCTTCTCTTCCCACGGTGTTTTCTACTCTTCCATAACCAAATTTCAATTTTTGAGACACATTGTTTTGTCGTCAGCGAATGCTTTTAAGTTCAATGTGTCTAAAATTTTGTCGTTGGGGCAATAAAATGTCAGACCTGTCCAACTTAAAGGCATTTTCAGACGGCAAATTTACTTGACTAATAGGATGGAAGTTGTTTCTGAAAGGGTAGAAACATTGTGGTGAAAAGGGAACAAAAACGTTGATTACCAGCATTTTCTGCTTTAACAATCTTACTATGGATCCACAATTATGTGATGTTTCGCTTGGTACTGGGCATCACGGAAATGCATCAACTCTTTACCACACAATCCCGAGTTTTAACGACCCTGAAAAAGTATGCCTTTTGAAAACATTGTGGGAAAAGGAGAAAATGCTGGTAACCAGAATTTTCTCCTTTTCCCACAATGTTTTCTACCCTTCCAACGCAAATTTCAGTTTCTTTACCACACAATCCCGAGTTTTAACGACCCTGAAAAAGAATGCCTTTTGAAAACATTGTGGGAATGGGAGAAAATGCTGGTACCCTTCCAACTCAAATTTCAGTTTTTGAGTCACACTCATTTTTTCGTCTGCAAATGCTTTCAGTTTGGACTAGTCTAAAATTTTGTCGTTTGGTAAAGAGTTAAATCCCCATTTGCCAGAGCAGTAGTCGTAATGTATTGTAGGTCAATAACATCGGTCTTGTGGCTAAACACGTTTTTCTTTTTGTTTTGGACTGATAAAAATCTTCTTTTCCTTTACAACTTTACTACATCTGTCTTAATAACAGAAATAGTGAAAGTTAAATTATCTTCCTATCTTCTGTTTCTCAGATGGAAGAACATAATGAAAGCACTATATTAAACTAATAAACCACCCTTTCACATTTCAAGGGTGGGTTGCTTGTGTTTCCCAAGGTTAAATAAGAAAATAGAACCATTTACCAGTCAATGCAAATAAGGTAAGTGCTCACCCTTAAATTTCCAGAAAAGTCACCTCTGCCATTGCAATAAAAGCCCTGGTAGTACAATTCCAAGGGTGGTCAAGTAAAAAAAAAAATGTCATAAAATATTACACAGTGTAGAGTCAGTTAAGACTGCGCCATTTATTCAGTCTAGCCTTGATTTACTGTTCTCAAAAACAACTAAAGTTGTGTGTGACGCTCTTGGGACAAAGAATGTTAAGATTGTATAACCGGTTTCGTAACAGCTAGCTTTTTCTAGATAAAAAGATGAAATCCGGCAAATGACAGTACATTAACAAAATACTCAGTTGTTGAATCTAACCAGATTATCACAAGTAAGTCTTTCATTATCGATCTTCATTTTAATTGGATAAAGAAGACGTCATGATTTTCTTGTTAACTTTTATTCTTTTGACTTGTACACATTTTAGTATCAGTTTCTTGATTTGAAAGGTGGGTTGTCAATTAATTATGTACCGAAGAGATAACCAAGTCTTATCCTGATCTACCCTTTCCTGAAAATGACATCTGAGGTCACAAAATGCAAGGATTTTGTTTTATCTTGTTGCAGTATGATGATCAAAAGGCATATTTATATTGGGTTACACTTTGGTGCTGACGTAACTTCGGTATTAGCTATGTCACAAAACGGTTCGTGGTCGCTAGTACATGAACACGTGATCATCAATTAGAACGTTCTGTCTCAAATATATGCTAAAATATCGTACACTCTTCCTTTACAATACTTAAAAAAGAAAATGCATCCCTGCGTTTTGATAATCATATGATTCTGTTGGGTCTTCTTATCTAAAAGTAACTGAAAAATGAAAATCTCAAAATAAACAAAAATTATACTCAGGTCTTATCGTTACAGAATGTTGACGCTTCTAGCCATATTGTCCCTGATAGGACTATCCTTACAAGCCAGTCTACAAGCACCTAACTCGTCTGGTTACCATACACAGGAATCTGCCAACTGGACAAAGCCATGGTTCTGTCATAAGTTAGACTGTCCTGTATATTCTGTACTAGAAACAAACGACGTAAGTGCATTGTTATATTCTGTGTACAATTTCTACAAGTCCTGCAATGCTAGGTTTTCTCATATATGGCTCACCTTTTCCTTTGGCATTTGTCAGCTTATCCAAAGTTGTTTTTTCTTAAATATTCAGTTGTGAAGTCCTTGGCAAAGACTCCTTTAAAAAAACTGTTATTGGTGATATTCAACTGTCCTTGGCTATAAATATGAACACTATTTAGACGATTTTTTTTTTTTTTTTTTTTTTGAAAGAAGCCATTGGCTTCGACATAATAATGTGTGAAACACTGGTAAAAGAAACTCCTGGAAAGCACTGATAGGTTCACTAGCCGCCTCTATATAACTAAAATACTGTTGGAAACGGTTTTGAACACCATAAAACACAACAACACACAAAGTTGTTAATGACCTTAAACTTTGTCTTGATGAAGAATGACATTCTCTAGTATGATGTTGTTTTTCTTTTTTCAGAAATTCGAGACCAGAAAGTACACGGTATCAGAATGGGTTGCTACAAACATTAGTACAATTATATACTCCAAGAATGACTCCGAGGCAATGTTCTTCAAACTTTTCCACTACATCTCAGGCAACAATACCATGCGTAAGTGTTATAGCTCAATGTAGGTATACTTCTATTCTTGACCTTCTCTATAGAATGAAAATGTTTCAACAAAGATGTAAGATATTTCGGACATTTTTAATCAGTTTATAATGTCGGGTTTCCTATTGTAATACTGATTTAAAGTCTACAAAAAGAGCCCATAGACTTTGTGCTGTAACTTTTTACCATACAAACAAAAAATTGATGAGACCAAATTGAAGGTATTTGCAGACGGCATATGAAATACAGCTCAATTGATGATTTCTGTCTTTGATAGAGTAGAAAATTACGGGCAAAGGAGAAAATGTTGGTTTCCAGCTTCTGCCTAAAACCTGGCTTCTTAGCAGGTGGCTTACTATCGTTCAAATCTCATTTCGTAAAGGGTACAATTTGAAATAGAGTGACTCTCACACTTATCTATATAGATTCATTACTCAAAACAGCCTACTTAGCTTTTCTCATGTCTTAATCATGATGACTAAGTTTTCAAATAGTCATTTTTAACTCAATCATCATCAAAACTTAACTCTATCAGCCCCAAATATATAAACTCGACCTCCTTCGACGGTTGAAAATACAATCAGTTGACACTCTGAGAGATTTTAAATCTTATAGGCCTGACTAAACAAGAGGACGGTATAGATCCAAGATCAGACCACGTTCTGTGCAGTCTGATCTTGATCTATGCCTTCCGCAAAAAACCCCGTTTTCGCCTATGGCGCTGAAAGAGTTGTTTCAAAATACAGCTAATGTAGAAAACAGGAAGCTGGTGTTGAATCAGATTCATTACTAATCTGGGACAGCCAGTGACTAGATAAACATACATTACAAGGGAACCCGTCAGCTTCTGAGCCCGACTCAAGGACCTTTTGCGGACAGCATAGATTCAAGATCAGACTGCACAGAACGTGCAGTCTGATCTTGGATCTACACTGTCCGATAAGGAGACCTTTATCCTCTCAAAGGTACCTTTGAAATAGCAAAAATTGGGGGTTTTGGGTATACTATTGGCGTGAAAGTTACATTTCCCTTATGTAGCATGTTAACGTTTAATAAAGGGTTTAAAGTATTATCAGACGACAAAAGTTTAGACTCGTCAATTTTCAAAGCATTTGCAGACGACACATCAAAGGCAGCTAAAATGATGATTTCTTTCCTGAAGGGTTAGAAAAGAGTGTGTTCGTAAAGAAAACAATAACTGATATGTGTCAACTAATGACTAATCAAGAATTACAAGTTTATAAGTGGTTTACCTCTTTACCAGACGAAAAAAAATATTAGACTCGTCAAATTTGAAAGAAATCTCAGAAGAAATATCAAAATGTAGCTAAAATGATTATTTCTGTCTATGAAAGGTTAGAAAACTTGCGGACAAGCAGAAAATGCTCTTTACTTTACCAGCTGTTTTTCCCTTTTTTTTTTCTGAAAGGTTTGTTCCTTAGGGTTACTAAAAACGAATTTGTTCTGTAAAGATTTAAGACAATGCTCTACCAGGCTGTGAATGGACTAATAAAAATTGTAAGTGTTAATCTAAAGGACGACATCTCATTAAATGAAACAACTGCAATATATAACAATTTTATATGTTGAAGTTGTCCAGTTTTAATTGTTTGTTTACGCCGGTGTAATGCAGAGAAATGACCCTCCCCTACAAAATGACCCATGGGTCATTTCACTACGTAGAGGAATGACCCGGGTCATTATTCTACGTAGAGAAATGACCCCAGACCGCAGAGAAAGGACCCCCCTCTAGCTGTAGTAGAATGACCCCCTCATGAAAAGAAAGGACCCCCGTAGAGAAATGACCCCCCTTTTTTCCCCTGTAACATTGTTGTTGCTGCTGATGCTGATGCTACTACTACTACTACCATTACTACTACTACTACTACTATTCGTACTTCTGCTACCCGCTTTTTGCCTTAACATTGTTGTTGCTGCTGATGCTGCTGATGTTTCTACTACTACTACTACTACAGCTGCTGCTGCTGCAACTGCTTCTAAGAGGGGGGTCCTTTCTCTACAGTCTGGGGTCATTTCTCTACGTAGAATAATGACCCGGGTCATTCCTCTACGTAGTGAAATGACCCATGGGTCATTTTGTAGGGGAGGGTCATTTCTCTGCATTACACCGGTTAAACATGATTCATTTATACTGATTTGTCCTCGCATTATACTTGTTATACTTGAGTGAGAAAAAATCTTTTGAAGATACTTTAATCAAAGTGGCAAATACTCGATTCCGTGAGTTTCCGGTATTATGTTAACACACCTAGCCGCAGCTGTTCGGTTAAACCTTATTAATGCTTTACTTCGCAAGTAGGTCTATAGATACTCCTTGGTAACTTTACATTGATTAATTCGAGGTAATAGATCTTCTGTAATAACCTTATAACCTTCGCAGGTTTCCGTCAATTTACAACATACAGTGCTTTATTTTGTGATTACATTAACCGGCCTTGGTAATTTTCCGTATGTTTATCCACAGCCATGAATGGCCATGTAATAATATTGAGGTTCTTTTCCCGTCGATTTACCGGTGACATTGCATTATTTTGTGGTATCTTTGATAACTTTCCAACAACTTACCCATGATAATGCGTCACTTTGTAGTGACTATGGCCCTTTGCCAATCCGTCAATTTACTCCGCTAAGGCATAACCTTAGAATGATCTCCCTTATTCCAGATTTAAAGATCCCTATGACCGCACCTGTATTGACTGAGATACAACATGGCGCCGGTCCGGACTGCGAGAGTAACTTCACCATGGACTTCATGATCCCGTTCAATCTCCAGCCGACGCCACCGACCCCGACAGAGAAAGGGGTCTTTATCAGGAAATTGCCAGAACTGACAGTCTATGTGAAGTGAGTAAATATTATATTGAGGTATTACTTATCACTCATTGCATCCCACGAACAACATTTTGCGTCCTTTAGCGCGCCACTTTGGAAAATATAGTGGCAGAGGAAAAATTGCTCGTAACGAAACCGTCTTCGGGATAAATTTTGTGGCAAGCAGACTTGTCGTCAACTTAAGTCCTGCTTTGAAGATTTATGTGAAAAACACCCAACGCCATCCTCGTTTTCCAAATTGATTATTGAAGTTAAACACAAAAATACGAATTCCCGAAAAATATATTTTACATACATTATTAATCTTTGGTTTCCCTCCGAAAGATACTTAGATCTACTGCTATACAAAGCCGTATTCCATCAGGGCGCATCGTATGAGTCCTTGCGTCCTTGAATTAGGCTTTCAAAAACATACAGGGAAAAAAGAGTAGTTCTATTTTACTAACAAGTCTTTCTTTTCCCTACGTACCTTTCAACATGTCAGGAAAACTGTAATATTTCAACATCCCTCTCTATTTTTTTGGTCTTGACTGGGGTTTACGCTTTTAATAGTTTTACAGTATTACAGTCATATCACGGGCCCACGGGCAAGAGAGCCATCGCACGGATATGACTGAAATATACGTTATAGTACCAGTAGGCCTAGATATATGTGATAGCACCAATCGGCCTCCTTGACTGAGGCTCTACAGTTACCTAGGATACTAACACATCACCATAGCCACAAGCGTGTCTCGAACATGGATTCTGATTATTAATGCAACGTCTAAACCACTGAGCCACGGGTGATCTTCTTTCGATTTTAAAAGTAACCTCTACTAGTTAATCTGGTAGTTCTCGAACAAGCCGGCATATATAACTTGGCCGATGTAAACTCACATTCACACCTACATCTCTGTTACAGGCAATATAAAGGCTACGACTCCGAAGAAAAGCGACAGGAAATGATTACAGAACTGAACAACGACCTTAAAGCTGCCGGTAAATCCTACGATGACTCCGTATACTACACGGCCGGTTATGACGGTCCGTACACCATACATGAGCGTCATAATGAGATCTGGGTTGTCCCTAACTGAGATATCCAACAAACAAAACCCATTATTCATAGATCTACAAACAGCATTTTTTGTGTCTTGCAGAAAACTACTTTTGAAAACATTGTGTCAAAAGGAGAATCTGTTCGTGACGAGCAATATTTATCTTCTTTTGTCTAAATGTTTTTCATTTGTAACCATGTAAAAATTCTCATTCATGTTAAAAAACAACGAATAATATATTTGATTACTCATACAAAGATGCAATTTTTTTAGAACCATTGACACTTAGGTACATGTAAGTATGCAATAATAATATGCGTCAATTGTTTGTTTAATGATGCATATTGGGATTTCAAATAACTTTTTTCTCGCTGACTCTTAAAAGCTAATGATGCTGATTAATGTTTAAACCTTTACCTCACAATCCCGCATTTTAACAGTACTGAAGTAAAAGGTTTTTGTAAAACTTTGTGGGAAAAGAAGGAAATGCTGGATACCAGCATTTATTCTTTTTTCCACTGTGTTTTCTACCCTTTACAAATTCCAACAGCTGAGCCAAATTTAACTTTTCGTCTTCAATGTTATTCATTACGTATCTGGAGACTGTCACATACGTTTCTAAACTATCACTGAGGTTATGAATTAGTTTGTAATGGTTTCTACATTTTGCTTGAAGTTTCTTGAATTTTTCTTGGTTTGCAAGGATTTGAGAAAAAAAAATGTCGTGCATCATTTTCATACATGATAATTATTATAGATTACATTTAGAATAAATCGTCTTTTGTAAAAACTTCCACAAAGGTTTCTCGTTTTCATTAGATTTTTATTTTATCAACATTATTGTAGATGCATTTAGTTTACAACAAAACTATCCATAACAAACATATTCAGGAGAAAAAAGCCAAAATTACCTATAAAAACCGGCCACAGCTGAATTTACTTTTGCAGACAGTTCAGCCTGGGCCCGTATTCACCAACAATTTTTGAAAATATTCTGTGTCTCATTCTCAAGATTTTTTTTTTTTTGAAAGTATGACAATTTTTGATGGGCTAAACCAAATGGTTTATCCAATCAGAAATTGCGTTATTTTTCTTTATCTGGATTTAAACTGAGAATGCAATTTACGGAGGATATTTTGATATAAAATTAGGTTGAAATCCCCCCCCCCCGAAAAAAAAAAAAAAAAAGATCTGGACCTGTTGTATTAAATAGTTATTTCTAGTTGATTTTTTCTACAAGGGCTGTATTTACCAACAACTGTATTCTATATCATTCTTAGTCTGACTATAGACTTAGACAGTAACCCAGTTTCTAACTATAAAACAACAAAATTTCCTATTAATCAAACCAAACGGTTTAGCCCGAAAAAGGATGATAAAAATTGTTGGTGAGTGCGTGCACATTAGATCGAAATCGAAGGAACAAAATCAAAAGTATTTTGGTGGTCCAGCTGAAACCAAAAGTCCTGAAACCGTGCCGACTTCTTTCCCTGACAACGGGATTTACTTCACTGAAATCTGACTAAGCAAGAATTACGCCTACAGGTTTCATGAGCACATTATAATCACTTTCATTTGTCGCTGAGTGCGACAAAAGAAAATGATTGTAACTTGTCTAACCATTAGGCTGCTAAGCACGACTCAGTGACCTTTTGCGGACAGTGTAGATCAAGATCAGACTGCACAGAACGTGCAGTCTGATCTTGGATCTACACTGTCCGATAAGGAGATATTTTTCTCCCGAAAAAAAAACCGGAACTATATTTAGAAAGCATTGATATCCTTGATATCAAAGTACTGATCAAACGACTGTTCAATTTTACAAGTCAGCGAATATATCCCCAAACTCTTTGTCGATTTCATCATCTATATCATCAAGTCCGAGATCCAAGTCCTCCATAGATGAGCTGAGTGACTTAAAATAAGGCATGTGCAAAACTTTGGCAACGGGGAGCCGCATTTCATCACTAAAATTTAGAAGTCCTCTCACCATGTCCAGGTAGTCCCTTTCAAAATAAATCAAATTTTCTTCTTTATGTCGGAGTTCGAAGGATGTGCACGATCTCATCTTTTTTATGTATTTGGCAATGTTATTCTGGTCAACTTCTCCAAACGGGAAGCGACCTGTCAGAAGAATGAACAAAACAATACCGACACTCCATTCGTCGATAGCGCGTATGTCATAATCACTGTTAACGCATGCGCAAATAATTTCTGGCGGAAGGTACTCCGGTGTTGTAGCAATATATGCGAAATCTTCGACTGTGGCACCAGAAACTTTCAAGGCTGATCCAAAATCAATGACTCTGATGTCTCCATAAGAAGTGATCAACAGATTTTCTAGCTTCAAATCGCAATGAGCAATTTCTCTTGCATGCATAAATTCGACGGCAGACAGAACTTGACCGGCATATCTCTTTCTCGTTTCCGGCGGAACTGGCCAGTTGCTGACAATAAAGTCATGCAGGTCGCCACCTGGCACTATCTCCATTGACATAGCAACGATTTTATTACAGGAAATACAGTCATACACCTTTACCACGTTTTCGTGATCCAAAGACCGTAGGAACTCATATTCTTTTAACAGCACGTCAGAGTATTTCCCATCAGCAATTTTGCACACAGTTTTTTCGCCTTTATTCTCTGACTGATAAATAAATGATGTACCGCCTTTGTTTAAGCGTTCTTTTATGACGTAATTGCCGATTTCTTTTCCAGCCATTCGCTCTTTCCGCCATTTTCTTCCTCTTGGCTTTTGTCGATCTATTTCCTACAATGAAAGATAACATTATATGTTTTATTCTCCATACCGTTTACAAAATTCAATGCGTATTGCGTTATAGCTGACCTCGTTAACCTTATTAAACGGTACTTTGTCAAAATAAGCGAATATCTAGGCGTGGCTGTACATGTGAGAGTGTATCGTGACTGAAATAAGGGTATGTGCAAAATAGAAAACAAGAAACGTAATCGATGATTAGTTGTAATTGGGCCACCTTTCATTACTTGTATCATTCTGCAGCGAGCTACCGATATAAGTGTTACCCTGCTAAAAAGTTCAGTAAAAGTGCCAAGGGGATAATGTTATTTCGAACTTATTTTTGGACAAAAAACATTATCTCCTTATCGGACGGCGTAGATCCAAGATCAGACTGCACGTTATGTGCAGTCTGATCTTGATCTACACCGTCTGCAAAAGGTCAGTGAGTCGCGCTAAACAGCATATTCCAGTAGGTCTATAAAGACTTGCGCATCCCTCTCTATACAAAGTATATACGTGTACACTGCAATCTGAAACCAAGCTTCGACAACTCAAAGTCCAAGTGTTCAGAGAAAATTTATCTGGTCAACTCATGAAGATACTAGATTTATTTTGAAGATCTAGTTTGATATTATTCGAAAGAAAGAAAAAAAACCTTATTGTCACCTTCAGCGTAGATTTTAGAGACCTACTACCATTTTGTCACAAAATCAGGCAAATGATAAAGAATTCGGTCAACTGTATACAAGATAAAATCAATTTAAACTCACCAGAAATTTCTTGCGGTTGTTAAAGTCCATGGTCAGTGATTGTCTGTCGACCGTTGAAATATTTCGCCCTCACAAAGATCAAGAGTCTGACGTGGGTCATTCAACAATTAATCATATGCTCGTAATTGTGAACGTTCCATGTAAAACGGCCCTTTTCAATGCCATAGGCATAGAAATTAGAATAAGACTGCTGCATGCACCAACAGAACATTCTTTTGCCTATTAAATGAACTGAACTGAGATATGCCTTGACTCATGGTAAGCAGGAATTCTTTTTGCTTAGATATTGCTTTCGAGTTAAAGAAAAACGAGACAATTTTAAGTTTGGTTAAAACTGGGAATTTATTGTCGAAACAGAATTTACGTCAGGTTAAAAGTGGGCACAAACAAATCAATAACATCAATCAATATTGCGTACTTCCTCGCAGGGCTTGTATAACAGCTTGCAGTCCTCGTCTTATACCTCCCACACGAGGTTGAAACAGCTAGATCAGAAGCCACTGCCTTGAAGTCAAGGGATACACTAGTTCAGCTCATTTCAGAGGCAGCAGACTGGTTTGTTGGTGTATGCAGCAGCCAGATTCTAATTTCCACCCAATACCATATCAATCACGCCAGAAAATCAAACCCGGTAAAAACACAGGGGGGGGGGGGGGGGGGGAACAGTCTTTTTACTGCTCATACATATAACTGAACAGTGGTGCTATTTGAAAACAATTTTAATCAGACATCATTCCAATTCAAATAAGCACAGAATATATAACCCTTAAAAAGTGTATAATCATAACTCACCCCACCCCTGAAGAGGAGGTGAGTGAGAATATTAGGACAAAAGTAGACACGGATGGTAATTAGTGGAACTAACTCCAAAAAGAGTGAGTGGAATTTTGTTCCCTCGAAACATCCGAGAAATCTCGAGCCAGCACTCTCGACAGAAAAAAAAGTAAACAAAGGTATGTCTCGAAGAATTGTATCAATGTTTTTTCTTATTATCGATCGATGGACGGAAATTTGGAGCTAATTTCACTGATAACCACCCGTGAGTAGAGTCGCAACTTTCTCAACGGCCCTCGGATCACAACGCAACATGTATAACCATATCGTGTTAAACCGGAAACAACGATCGGAAATCTTTGAGAGTGCTGAAGAGGATGTTGAACACTTATGACTGTGAAAGTGACATATATGTAACTGGAGATGACAGGCAAGGGGGGCAAATATGCATCCTGTACACTGATTTTGGTGGGGAAGGTCCTAGAATTTGTTTTTCTATTTTTTTTTTTTGCCCATGAAAGCAAGATATAAAAAAAAGTCTTTAAACCACCCCCACTCCCTACATTACATGCTTTAACCCTTATCCTGCTAAATAAGTTAAATAAACCTTCCATATGCAAGCTGATAGTAAAAACCTGAATAATGCCTTTTTAAACTTATTTTTTGGAGGCAAATATCTCCTTATCGGACAGAATAGATCCAAGATCAGACTGCACGTTCTGTGCATCTTGGATCTACTCTGTCCGCAAAAGGTCAGTGAGTCGCGCTTAGCAGCTTAAGGAGTGTAGGACAAAACCCCATCGGACAAAACCCCACCAGGACAAAACCCCACCAGTATATAGAATATAGTATATATGGTCAGAAATGTGACATAAAGAGAATATTTGATGAATGAAATCATAATTTTGTTATTTCATCTAACAATTCATTTATTACCAATCATAATCAGGAGATTAGATAATTATCCTACTTAATAACTAATTATTTGGCTCTTCTTGCATATTCTTTGCAAACACACAATTTTATCACACATTTTCTCACTGAATCTGTAATTCAAATACAATTTTCGAACATCTAAAACAAATTTTAATTACCATTACATTTTTTGTCTTTTTCAATATACAAATTTAATTCATAATTTGTCACTGCATTGATAATTCAAATACAATTTTTGATCACCTATAACAAATTTTATTACCATTTTACTATCTTTCTAAATAATTATAATAAATATATAAATAAATAAAATATTGATTAAAATGAATTAAATATTGAAATATATTGAATATGAATAGGCCTACATACTATATATACAGATAAATTCTTCCTTTTTTTAAAATCATTTTATAATTTAAATATAAACAAAAAAACAAAACAACAACAACAACAACATAATTGAACTGGTGGGATTTGTCCACCTTCCTAATTTTGGTGGTGGGGTTTTGTCCAGTGGGGCTTTGTCTGATGGGGTTTTGTCCTGGTGGGGTTTTGTCCTGGTGGGGTTTTGTTCGTACCCCACTACACCTATGTAGTATTATGTATTTCTTATGCCATATATATTTCACACAGCGCCAAAGACGAAAACAGGTGTTTTTTTGCTGTAGTCGAGTTCATACTCTTAGCTCTGGAAGAATGAAAGGGCGAGAGAAAGTGCACCAAGAAAAAATGAGGCATACTCTGGCAAAATGGGGTTTAATGCATCTCCGTATTGCATTGTCCCGAGTAAAATATCACACGATTATAGATCCATAAAGTCCATTTTGTCTAACACATATCTGTCTTATACCATTCTGACCCGTTCTACTTTATCCTTCTTGTTCATGTGTACTTAACCTTGTCAACTATCATCCTTCAATTTAACCACAGCCAGCCAACATTCATTCATTCATTCATTCATTCATTTGCTTCGATCTAATTCAGTATTTTTCAGTAATCCACCATTCATTTTCTATTTATGCTCCATTTATCATTTAGGTGACATATAGGCCCATGGGGCCGGGTGTTGAAATTTCTATATCATGTATTTGTAAACTTGCATGTAATTGTATAACACATGTCACTATAATAAAAAATTTACTTACTTACTTACATGACTGAATCATGAGGTAGATTGGTCCTTCGACGGGCAGAAAATTGACCAATAGCAAAACGTGTCGACCCAGGTTAGGTCGATATTTTTTGCAGATACATTAAACCCTTTTTCACAGTGCATGGCTGAAATTTATGTTAATTAAATGCTGTGAGGAAGTGTTTATAATCATTATATTGTGAAGACTTTGCAAGTGGTCTGCAAGACAAGCAGTGTCGTCTACAGAGGGCCCTTTGGTCATTAACTATTAATATCTACTGAGGTAATTTTAATGCATTGTGCTGACCTCCCTGTTCAAGAACCTACCATCATACCAACGTTAATGGCTATCCTTGGACAATTATAAACAACAACAAAAAAGACGACCATGACGGTGATGATGATGACGATTGTGGTGATGATAATAAATAAATAAATAAAATGGTCATATAAACACATAACGTCGTAAACAAACTTTGAACTTGTTCGTAAAATACGGAATTCAGGAAAAGCTCGAATTCAGATTTTACATAACGCATGTTAGACATTACGGCAAAAAGGAAAATAAATAAGTTCTTGATATATCAAATATTTGACAATAGTCTCCCTTTGTAAATAATTAAAAAAAAATAAATAAATAAAAATAAACAACGACTATCGGACTTGGGAAAAAATGTAATGAAGAATTAACTTTTTATTTGTTTATTCGGTGTTAACGCCGTTTTCAACATTGCTCCGGTTTTATCGAGGCGGCCAGTCCATCTATCCATGCTTTCATGGAGTTTCTTAAACCTGCAGGTTGCTTCCCACAGTATTCTTTCCAAGCCACCAGCTGCTTTCCCACATAACCATCGTCGAAACAATGACCGTCATGTAAAGAGAATGCTTCACATTATAGGTGTAACTTCATTGCACAATTCTCCACAATTATGACTAGAACCGACAGTGCGTAGTGTCTTGTGTACTCTCCACTAACCTTCTAAACTTACCCCACCCTTTCCCCCCTCTCTCTCTCTCTCTCTTTCTCTGGTTTTGAGGGTGATCTTTTTTGTCAAATGTGGCAAAATTTAGTACCGGAGAATCGCTCTGGATAATAATTCAAACAAAAAGAAGATATGTGCATTAACCTACAACTACGCAAGTACATTGCACGTTTTACTTAAATGCTAAATAGCTGCCAAGAAGACATTGCAGGTGTTAAAATGCATTTAACTTTAAATCATACCATTCAAAAGTATGGAAAATATTGTGCAGATGACAATCTGTTATTGTGTGGTTGATCCAAGTGTTAGTCGCTGGCAGAAAAATGAATTTTAAAATCGTACAAAAAGTAAACAAAAGGTAAGTGACTTGACCACTTTTGAAATTAATTTCCCTGCCAGTGACTAACACTTGGATCGACCGTACAATAGAATATTGTCATTTTCACAATAATTTCCATACTTTTAAATGATGTGATTAACATTCAAATGCACTTTCATACCTGCTTTATTTACTATTGGCAGCTGTTGTCGCCTTAATGTCACAACGGTCAGTTAAGTTGCTTTTTTGAATAGGTATCTATCTACATGTATATACATTAAGGCCCGACCTCACGGGAAGTGCAGTCTGATTTCGTCCAACGCTGTCCGATTCTTGTACAATAGTCTGGCTAAAAGGATGCCTTGATTTTGCAACAGTCAGTTCGCGTGTTATCTTAAATTATTTGGCGATAACAAGGTTAATATATTTAATAAAAAAAAATAATGGTGGTTTTCCGCATTTGGTTGAATATTGCACCATTAATCATGTAATTTTTTCATCATTGCGTACATTGGCAAATTGAATAAATAACCACAGGCAATCTTGTTGAAATATTCATCTATCTATAGTAATTAAGCCATGCTCTGTGAAAAGGGGACTTAATGCATCTGCGAAAAGTATCGATTCAGGTCAGCCTGCGCAGTCCGCGCAGGCTGACCTGGACCGAAACTTTTCGCTATTGGTCAATTTTTCTGTGTGTCAAAGGACCAGTCTACCTTATGATTTAGTCGTTTGTGACACAAATTGGATTTTGTGGATCCCCAATTATGCAATGTCTTACTTGGTACAATGCGTCACGAAGATTCATTTAGCCCCCTTTTCACAGAGCATGACTCAAATATGCACGCATTTGAAATGATTTAGACTCGCAAACAAATGGAAATCGAATTTGGACCAAAATACATGGATGTTACCATCTCAAAAACTGCCCCGACGGAGTACGAAAAAGATCAGACTGCGTCTCTTGTGCACGTTTTTCAGTGTAGCTATCACTTTTGGAGATTTCAGGATCCGACGTGGCCTAACGGTGAGGTGTAGGATTCAGGTCCTGGAGGCTCGGGGCTCGAATCTCACCGAAGAGCTTGGATTTTCTATGGGCGTGCCCTTTGGTAAGACAACTAAGATATCCGGTTTAGTTCCGGTGAAACCCATTGAATGCATGAATTAGTGAGCCGTCCCCGTGGTATGACTGGAATTAAGTAAAACACCATTTAACCAGTCGTTTAAGCTATCAAAGTTATTCTAAGACTGTCTGGTTCTGGTTTCTTTTATTTTGGACTTACCTGTAAAGCTGTTTTTTGACGTACTTCTTGGCATTTGCCTCGTATGAATAGATAGTTATTTGTGATTGGCAAAAAAAATGTAGACATGCCCGTTCTGCGGGCCTGATTTATGGCACCACTATACAGAAAAGTTGCTACCGTTGAACGATATCCCGCGGCGCATATATTCACACCTTAGCAAATGGATATGATAGGGGATAATCCTTTACTTGTTCATCTGTATCATCACTGTCTTTACTGTCATGCAATACTTGTACATGTAGTTCAGTCCTTTCTCTTAACTCTTTACCAAACGACAAAATTTTAGACTGGTCCAAATTGAAAGCATTTGCAGACGACAAAATTAATGTGACTCAAGAACTGAAATTTGTGTTGGGGAGGGTAGAAAACATTGTGGGAAAAGGAGAAAATGCGGGTTACCAGCATTTTCTCCTTTTCCCACAATGTTTTCAAAAGGCTTTTTTTTCAGGGTCGTTAAAAGTCGGGGTTGTGTGGTAAAGGGTTAACCGAGTAATTTAACCTTTTTCTAATTCACAAAATTTCAGTCTTGTCCAAATTGAAAGCATTTGTAGATGACAAGCTAAACGTGGCTCAAATGATAAAATTTTGAAAGGGTGAAAAAAAGATGTGTGTGTGGGGGGGGGGGGGGGGGGGGTTTGCTGCATACCAGCAAAGAGATGGATTTTGTCCCTGGGTGAGGAAAAATATTGTTGGAAAAGGAGAATATACTGGTTTTCAGTACATTTTTCCTTTTCCAACAATACTTTCAAAACCTTTCTTTTTCAGGGTCGATAAAAGACTGGACTGTAATGTAAAGGGTGAATTCAACAAGAAACATTAACCCTTATCCTGCTAAATAAAAGAAATGAAACTTTCAAGCTGACAGTAAACCCAAGTTTTCCTATTTCAAAGGTATTATTGGAGGAAAGATATTTCCTTATCGGAAAGTGTAGATCCAAGATCAGACTGCATGTTTTGTGGTCTGATCTATCTATGCTGTCCGCAAAAGGTCAGTGAGTCGCGCTTTGCAGCCTAAGGGTTAAAACTAAAATATCCAATTGCATAGGATACATCACTGAAATTCCACTAACAACAAGGCAAGCCAATATGATTCAAAATTTTAATTCAGTACCAGCATATACACAATAACCACACAATGTACAAAACAAAACATGAAACTCAACAGCTAGCTTGAACCTTTACCACTTATCAAAATGTATGCTTGTCCGAATTCAAAGCAATGGCAGACAACAAATTACATGTGGGTAAAAAAAAATGTCTTTCAAGAGTTAGAAAACATTTGGGAAAAGGACAAAATCCTGGTTTCCAGCATTTTTTCCTTTTACCACAATGTTTTCAAAAGCCTTTTTTCTGAAAATTGTTAAAAAAACTGGCTTTTCATTAAACCATTACCACACAATGCCGAATTTTAACGCCCCTGGAAAAAGACTTTTGAAAACATTGTGGGAAAAGGAGAAAATGCTGATAACCAGCATTTTTCTCCTTTTCCCACAATATTTTCTAGCCTCTCAGAAATAAATCTTATCATTAGAGCAACATTTAATTTATTGCCTGCAAATGCTTTGAATTTGGACCAGTTTAGAATTCTGTCATGTGGTAAAGGGTTAAAGGGAAAAACAGAATTTGTCATCATAATAATTTTCTGGTCTAAATTCAGAAACTACGGTTTGAATTGTTTAGAACAATTCTATCAAAAAGGCAATATGTATTATGTCTAAGTTAAGCAGGACAATTATCTTTGTTTTCAAAAATTAAATTCAAAATGGAGAGTTTGTGAATGTTTGACATAGAAACACAAAAATATAGGCATAAAATGCTCTACAGGGGCCTTTTCAGAACTTCTAGCATTGTTTTAAATTTCTGTTTAACACTGATAAATACTACAACATAAACTTTTCTCTGCAAACATAAAGAAACTGGAAAGACAAGCTACAAACTTGCTGTTCAAAGGTTGGTTGGTCCCTTTGCAATCAGTAACTTTATCTGTTAAGATAAATTATTACATCATTGTATTCAAGCCATGCTCTGTGAAAAGGGGGATTAATGCATCTGCGAAAAGTATCGACCCAGGTCAGCCTGCGCAGTCTGCCAAGGCTGACCTGGGCTGAAACTTTACCCTATTGGTCAAGTTTTTGTATGTCCAAGGACCAGTCTACCTCATGATTAAGTTGGTTGTTAAAAGAAGTTGCGATTATGGATCCATAACTGTGTGATAGCTTGATTGGTATAATGTTCAGGCAGATGCATTAAGCCCCCTTTTGCCAGAGCATGGCTCATTCGTGTCAATACTTTCCAACATAACCAACATGTGCTTTTGCTCAGGCAGTGCCATTCCCACAAACCTTTGTGAAGTTCTGACGTAAAATCAAGGCTACAAAGCCCAATAAGGAAATACCGCTGCTTTCTTTTTTTCCATTTGTCTTTCTTCTTCACTGATGGTTTGACAGCTACTGCCTTATCTACGTTATAATTCAGTGATAAATTATTTTGTAAGTTTAACTCTTTACCACACAACAAAAATGTAGACTAGTCCAAATTAAAAGCATTTGCAGATGACATTTTAAATATGGCTCAAAATAAAACATTTATCTCATCAAGGGTAGAAAACATTGTGGGAAAAGGAGAAAATGCTGGTTGCCAGCATTTTCATCTTTTCCCACAATGTTTTCAAAAGGCTTCTTTCTTGGGGTTGTTAAAAGTCCAGATTGTGTGGTAAGAGGTTAATAAGAATACAAAAATCTAAATAGACCCCTTTGACAAAATACTTATAAGCCATGCTCTGTAAAAAGGGGGCTTACTGCACACTCTGCATAGGCTGACCTGGGTCTAAACTTTATGCTATTGGTTAATTTTCTGCATTTTTTTCCCACATGATTCACTCTCTTGTTAGATAAAATTGATTTTGTGGATTCTTGATCATGCGATGACTTGCTTGGTATGTAGGATCATGGTGATGCACTAAGCCCCCCTTTGCCAGAGCACAGCTCATATACATGTATATACATGAGTATAATTATTATGATGTACCAAAAGTCTACTTATTTGTATCTATTATATTTCAACCATATGTTTCAAAATAAGAAACAAAAAATATCCATGTTTGTTTACTTCATTTCAATTACATGTACTCTTAAAGCTGATTTAGTTTGTAAATTAACACAAATGAAATTTTCAGCTGCTGTGTTTAACCCTCTACATACAAAACCTGAGTTTTAACCAGCCTGATTGTATAGTGTTTAACGCCGTTTACAACATTATTTCAGTTATATCACGGCGGCCAGTGCACCTATCCATGCTTTCCTGGAGTCTCTGTTACCAGTACTCCATACAATATTCTTTCCAAGCCACTGGCTGCTTTTCCACATAACCATCGTCGAAACAATAGTCAGCGGTGAAAGAGGAATGAATCCTTTCGCAATGACTATCATCAATCCTCGGAAAGAAATTGCCTGAGCCGGGGATCGAGCCTGATGAAGAAGGCTTTTCAATACATTGTGGGAAAAGGATAACATACTGGTAACAGCATTTTCTCCCTTTCTCACAATGTTTTCTACCCTCTGTAAGACAAATCTCATCAACTGAGTAATGTTTATCTAGTTGTATGCAAATACATGTACTTTATGTTCAGACAAGTCTAAAACTTTAGACTTGTTTACATAAAAAGCATGTTTAGGAGACAAATGCAGCTCAAATAATATGATTTTTCTGTGGGAATATAGAAAACATTGGACATACTGAAGAAAATGCTGGTTTTTTCAAGTTTTAAACTCTTTACCAAGCAACAAAATTTTAGACCAGTCCGAACTGAAAGCAGTTGCAGACAACAAAATAAACATGACTGAAAAATTGAATTTGTTTTTTGAAAGGGTTGAAAACAATGTGGGAAAGGGAGAAAATGCTGGTTACCAGAATTTTCTCCTTTTTCCACAATGTTTTCAAAAGGCTTCTTTCTCAGGGTTGTTTAACATCTGGATTTTTTGCTAAAGAGTTAAAAGACCTTCTTCCCCAAGGTCACAGAAATACATAGTTGTAAAGGAATGAAAATCTATTAATTTTATCTACAAGCTAAATATGAATTTGACAATTCCAAAAGGGGTCAAAGGTACAATACATTCTCTAAAGCTAACAAAATTCTAATTCATTTCAAGGAATGTTATTAAACTCTCTCTTTACACAACAAAATAAAGTTTAATTCTCGAACATGCTACCCAGATGGGGACATCTCACAGTTGACTACAAATAAGCAACTGCTCAATTTCTAACAATGTTTTATAAAGCTCTTTACTTCAGTGAAGTTGATAACATAATTATGAGCTATACTCTGAGAACAGGGGGTTTAATGCATCTGCACATATCGACCCATGTCAGCCTGCCCAGTGCGCAATAGACTGGTCCACTTGACGGCCTTTCCAGATGACATATTAAATGCAACCCAAATAATAAGTATTGCTCTCAATAGAGTTAAATGTATATTGTGGGAAAAGAAGAAAATACTGGGTACCAGCATTTTCTGCATTTCCCTAGTGTTTTCAAAGGCCTTTTTACTTTGGGTTCTAAAATCTCTGAATTAGGTAGTATATGGTCAGATAAACAATTATCTCAAGTAAAATTCTCTTTTCATAAAAATACATTAAGTCTAATGCCAGGAGAAAGACCTCTTACAGTATGTTGTGGCAAAAGGAGTTATTGTTCTAATTGCTGTAATTTCTACTGTTTACATCACATGTGCAATAGGTGTTAAATAAATGTGCATAAAGAGAACACCAGTGTTTTAAAACTTACAGAAACTTGAATCACATGAAATATGATAGCACAAGTTAACTGTTTATCACACAATCCCAAGATTTAATAAGGTCAATAAAAAAACATTGTGGGAAAAGGAGAAAATGCTGGTTACCACATTATTTTCTCCTGGTTTGAAAGCAGAAATCATCATTTTAGCCAAATTTATATTGTATTCTCCAAATGCTTTACATTTCTTTAAGTCCAACATTTTGTCGTGTGGTAAAAGGTTGAAAGTTCAACAAAGAAACCATTTATAGCAAACCATAACAACAAAATTTTATGGCTGCCTCTAATCAAATTACCTGCAACATAAATATGTACTTCTTTACCTTATACCACACTATCCTGTGAAATGACAACACTGAGAGAAAGAGACTGAAAACATTGTGGGAAAAAGACGAAAATGCTAGGCACCACCATTTAACAATGATTTTAAAAGTTTTCTCCCAAAGGGATTGTGCGGTATGGGGTTAAAATTTGTTGTGCATCCCGACTTGAACCGAAATTCAATGCTAAGGACAACAATATTTTTCCTATTTACCACACAATTTCAGATCTTAATGACCTTGGGAAATAACATTTTCTCCTTCTCCCACAATGTTTTCTAGTCCTATCATTTGATCAGGACTTAATTTGTCAGGTGCACATGCTTGATCTGGACCAGTCCAAAAATTTTGTCATCTGGTAAGGGGTTGAAAAGACAATCATAAATTCACTGAGTGTTCATTCTGTCTCATTAAACACAAAGACTTGTGTAAACATGTTCAGGGTATAAGGTCTTTGACAACCACTGGCATCTTACTACAAACTGTTTTTAAAACATTGTGACAAAGTAAGAAATTCTTTGTATAAAGCTTCTGCTGCAACAAACTAATGTATATACATGTACATGTACCAGTAACTGAACAAAACAATTATTCTCGCAACAAGTGATAGGTGGGATCTTCCTTTTAACCCTTTACTACACAATCCCGACTTTTAATAACCCTGTAAAAAAACCTTTTGAAAACATTGTGGAAAAAGGAAAAATGCTGGTAACCAGCATTTTATCCTTTTCCCACAATGTTTTCTATCCTTTCCAAAACAAATTTCAATTTTTGAGTCACATTTATTTTGTTGTCTGCAAATGCTTTCAATCTGAATCAGGCTAAATTTTTTCATTTGGTAAAGAGTAAAGCCAACAATGTTTTGCCATTCTTTTTCATCCTTTCAGAGACAAATTCCATCATTTGAGCCACATGAATTGGGAAAAAAAACATAATTCTGACATCTGCTAAAGACTGAACTCTTTAGCGAACCACAAAATGTTATGCTTGTCCAAACTGAAAGCACTTATCAAAGAAAAACGGAATGTGGCTCATGTGATGGTACCGGTCTTACAGGCATTTTCTTCTTTTCCCATGAAGTTTTGAAAAGTCTTCTTTCTAGGAGTCATTAAAACTTGGGATTGTTTGGAAAAGGTTAAAAACCTGAGGTAATCTATGGAAGGCCAATGCTACATACTGCCCTATTTTAACCCTTACATCGCTGAATTAACCCTTTCCCAAACAAGCCCTGGTTTTCACGTGTCTGCAGTACAAGTCTTTTGAAAACACTGGGGGAAAAGGAGAAATTGCTCATAACGAGCAATTTCTCCTTTTCCCACAGTGTTTTCTACCCTTTTGGAGAACTTTGTCATTTTCATCACATTTAAAATTGTCGTCTGCAAACTCTTTCAATTTGGACCAGTCTAAAATTCATCGTTTGGGAAAGGGTTAATAAAATGCACCTTTTAACTCTTTACTACATGACAAAAACGTTGACTCTTCAAAATTAAACCATTTGCAGACGACAAAATAAATATGACTGAAAAATTGAAATTTGTTTTGGAAAGGGTAGAAAACATTGTGGGAAAAGGAGAAAATGCTGGTTACCAGCATTTTCTCCTGTTCCCACAATGTTTTCAAAAGGCTTCTTTCACAGGATCGTTAAAAGTCGTGATTGTGTGGTAATGGGTTAAATCAGGAAAATTAAATAAAATACAAGTATTGTCACTTCCAGTTAGTCTTGACCAGAACATGTAACAAAGAATTTGACAGTGCAGATCTAAGATCAGACTGCACGTTCTGTGCAGTCTGATCTTAGATCTAAAATGTCCGCCATAACAACTTAAGTCAGTTCCAGCACTTTAAGGGTTAAAGACTTGCCCATCAAAGCATGCAACAAAACTTTCATGAGATAAATTCAAATTTCTCAGCACAGTAATGCCCAATGTGAACCCTTGGAGCACCCAATATACCCAACAGACTTCTTCAGTCTCAACATATGACCCGAATCTATTGCAATTTATTGTCATCTCTGCTCTTGTCATCTGCTCGTTTATTCCGTGCCATATGGGTTAACCCTTTACCACACAACAAAATTTTAGACTAGGCTAAATTGAAAGCTTATGCAGACGACAAAATAACTTTGACTCAAAAATACAAATTTGCCTTTAGCAAGGAAGAAAAGATTGTGGGAAAAAGAGAAAATGCTGGTTGCAAGCATTTTTCCCTTTTACCACAATGTTTTCTGCTCTATCAAAGAAAAATTGTACCATGTGAGCCACAATGAAATTGTCGTCTGCAAACAAATGCTTTCAATTTGGACAAGGCTAAAATTTTGTCGTCTGGTAAAGGGTTAATGTTGATTCTAGGGATCAAAATGATTAATAATTTCTCCTTTGTAACAATGTTCAAATGAGATTCATTGTTCTGCCGCATTTTTAATTTGTCAAACATAGATAGAGCAAAACTTTAACAATAAAACTTAGTTGAAAAACACTGCAAAAAGCTAAGTGCACATAGTACCAACAGGCAAGCTCTATTTTGTTTAACCCTTTACCACACAATCCTGAGTTTTGACAACCCTGTGGATGAAGCCTTTTGAAAACATTGTGGGAAAAGGAGAAAATGCTGGTAACCAGCATTTTCTTCTTTTCCCACAATGCTTTCTACTCTTCCCACAACAAATTTCAATTTTTGAGTCACATTTATTTTTTCGTCTGCAAAAGCTTTAAATTTGGACTGGTCTAAAATTCTGTCGTTTGGTAAATAGTTGATGACTTCGGAGAAGAAGGCTTTTAAAAAATACTGTCAAAAAACTTTAGGTGATCTGAAATTCAGAGTGACTGCAGACAAACTTTGGTAGTTAATATTTGTCAACATCTGAAAAAGTTTCTTAGAAGGGTAGAACAGAATGTTGGAAAAGAAGAAATTAATAATTACAGGCAATTTCTTTTATTGCCATAGTCTTTTAAATAGATAAAACTACAGGCATTTTATAACATGTTCTATAAAAGACCTAACTGGTCTTTTTTACCAGAACATAAAAAATGTCTAGCTTAACTAGCTTAAATAACAATCCATTTCTAAGAAATGATATGAGATAAAATACAAATGATAAGCTGAAAAGTGATATGTGATCCTTGTTTTTTTTTTATGTCACCATTTTTATGACATTTTCCATTGCTTAAGTCTGTATGATTATACTTTCATGGTATTATAGCCTTTCATGTCTTTGCATGTAAATGTTCAGAAATTTCCTGAGACATTCTGTCATAATGGTCTGGCTTCATTCACAAAAACAGTGACACATATGAACAAAATTAATGACAGCCCTTAAGTTTAACAAAATTTTCACTGACTCTTTTCCAGACAACCAAGTTTAGACTCATCCATGGATATTGAAAGCACCTGCACATAACAAATTAACCCTTTACCACACAATCTTGAGTTCTTACGACCCTGCCAAAGACAGGTTTTGAAAGCATTGTGGGAAAAGTAGAAAATGCTGGTAATCAGCATTTTCTTCTTTTCCCACAATGTTTTCTACCCTTTCCACCAACACTTTCAATATATCTAAATTATGTATATGTTGTCTGCAAATGCTTTTAATTTGAACAAGCCCAAAACTTTGCCATTTGGTAAAGGGTTAAATTTGTATCAAATCATGGAATTTGTCTGTGAAAGGGTAAAAAACACAGGATAGAGAGGATTTCAGGATTTTCCCCTTTTTCCACTATGTTTTCAAATGTTTTCTCTTTCAGGGTTGTTAAAACTCAGGGTTGTGTGGCAAAGAAATAACAGACATAACTGAAAACAGAGTACATGTATTAAATACATATAACAAATAAATTTATCATTATAAGTAACCTACGGTAAGTCAATACATACAGAGTATTATGTTGTAGTAACTTTCCTGGAGCTTGTATTTAATTCGAGCAGCATGAGAAAATTTGATATCACCCAAGACCAAAGGTCGAGTGAGATGTCAAAATTTTCTTATGCAACGTGAAATAAATACAAGCACCCATAAAGTTACCACAACATAATATTCCTTTTATTATATACATACCACTTTCAAAGACAAAATTTTGCAATTAGTGATATTTCATTTGATAAAAGTAATCACAATAAAAGAAGTAATGGTAAAGTGACCATTTTATTTTATGAATGGCGGATGAATATTGTAGAATAACATGTTTTCCATGCATGTCAGAGGTACGCCATCATACCATATTTGGAACTGTATTTACACAGTGTGTAGATACCCATTCTTTTCCTATTGTACGAGTTATTTTATGCGGCACTTTATTTTCAGGTATATAATAAAACATTGTATAGGAGGTAATCAAACTGTCACAGTAATGCAAATGTATTGAGTCTCGAGATCTATGCAGGCCTCAATAATGAACAAATTCACCTCACTTTTGACATTTCGCATAACTCTTCATTTATTTCATTTCACATCTAATGATACTGAGCATCTAAAATTGCACTAAACAGAAAACATTCATATATCATAATATATCTGAATCTTTACAGACCACTTATTATACAATTCTGGCATTTGGATAAGATTTATGGCTATTCTGTCTGCCCTTGTAGTAATTGTGTAAGTGCCCCTTTTGATGGTTCACAACTTGTCCAAGTTCGAAATAAATATCTTCAGTAATAAGACAGATATTATAAAATGTCAAACTTTTTGCATGATGACACAGACAATAATGAAGCATATAACGCCAGGGCTATGCCAATAACTTGACATAATTGTCCCATAAAATTTTCCACAGTGTGCCTTCACAATGGACCAGCACATTTTGTTTTGTCACATAAAAATACTGTTGCGATAGGCACTCCAACGGTATCATCTCTCACTGAATATACAATTTGCTCGCCTGGGTAATTCAGTGGTTTGCGTACCTGACTGGTAATCTTGGCAGTTGTTCGATACCCAGTTTCATTTCCAGCAATTTTATGCCTCTCACCTGATTCATGTGGGAAAAGCAGTCAGTGACTTGGAACGAAAGCGTGTCTGCAGTGGTGTGAGAAAACCAGGAAACACATGCGTGGGTGCACTGACTGCTATGATAGGACCTAAGCTGTTAAAATTGCGTTGAACTCCAGTACAAACAAACAAATAAAAATATACAACTTAAATCTCCAAAACAGCACATCAAAAAAACAGATATGGTAGCACAGAAACAGGTGTCTTGATGTATGTTTGAATGATAATCTTTACACTCTTACAAAAACAATCCCATTTTTGAACTCTTTACCACACAATGCCAACTTTTAATAACCCTGAGGTAGAAGCCTTTTGAAATAATTGTGGGAAAAGGAGAAAATGCTGGTAACAAGCATTTTCTCCTTTTCCTACAATGTTTTCTACCCTATCAAAGGAAAATAAAATCATTTGAGCAACACTGATATTGTCATCTGGAAATGCTTTCAATTTTGACGGGTATAATATTTTGTTGGGTGGTAAAGGGTTAACAAGCTTGAGAAAGGGGGCCTGTGAAACTACTGATTGAAATGACAAAAATGCTGGTAAGAATTTTTTCTTGGTTTCATGCACAGTTTTCTACTCTTTCAATGACAGAATCAATTCCTATGTTGCTTATCTACTTTACATTTGAATGATACTAATTTGTCATCTGTCAAATGCTTTCCACATGGACTAGTCTCAAAAAAAAAATCACCAGATTCTGGCAAGCAGAAAATGAAGCTACTATTACAAAATATACCATCTATAAAACATTCAATAAGAAAACAACAAAAAAAAATCCAAGGGACTGCCTCTGATTTGGTGGGTAAAAAAATAATTATAATGTTGGAATGTTTAACAACAATATTTTGACAATTCTAGGATGTTTGTTTCATGCATTTTTAGGTAAGAAAAAACAAGAAAAAGTGTCAAACCTTATATCCTACCTCTTTCCCAAACAATTCCAAATTTTAATGACTCTAAAACAAAACACTGTTGGACAAGGAGAAAATACTTGTAATCAGTCTTTCATCCTTTTGTCCCACCCAATATTTTCTGCTCAATGAAAGACAGATGCCATAATTTCAGCCACATTTCTCATCTCAAAATACTTCCAATTTGAGCAAGTTTAAAAATCTGCTGTTTTGTGAAAAGTAAAACAACAATAATTTTAAGCTACAAAATGAAAATATATCCATATGAGACAGCCTGTATTAAGAAGCCACTTGTCTTAACTCTTTACCACACAATCCCAATTTTTAACGACCCTGAGAAAGAAGCCTTTTGAACAAATTGTGGGAAAAGGAGAAAATGCTGGTAACCAGCATTTTCTCCTTTTCCCACAATGTTTTCTACCTTTCCCAAAACAAATTTCAATTTTTGAGTCACGTTTAATATGTCGTCTGCAAATGCTTTCAATTTGGACCAGTCTAAAATTTTGATGTTTGGTAAAGAGTAAAGAGGGGCTTTATTTGTTCCTAAGGATTGGCATTTAACTCTTCACCAAAAGACAAAACCTGAGAGTAATCCAATTTGAAAGCATTTGCAGATGATAAATGTTGCACAAATTATGAAATTTGTCTTTTAACGGGTAGAAAACATTGTGGAAAAAGGAGAAAATCCAGGTTACCAGCATTTTCTCCCTTTCCCACAATGTTTTCAAACAGCGTCTTTCTCAGGGTCATCAAAAGTCGGGAAATTGCGTGGTTAAGGGTTAAGACAAGTTTGACTGCAGTGTACTTGATCTTAAAGACTTCAAAAAAAAAAAAGAACTCCTACTCTATGACAATAAGAACTTGGAGCATTATGAAAATTTGAGAAGAAAATTTGTGACACTATGTGCCTAGCTCTGAGACCTTAAATCAAGGATCTATGAGGAAACAAATTTGGCAGCTCTACAGAAAACTGTTATTTACAACAACAATGACAATCTTCAAACGTAAATAAACAAAATAAAATATCTACATGTACATATATGTTTCTCCATGTCAAAACAACATTATCTCATCTTGAAATTTTAACTGTCAATCCTTTCAACCAATTTACATGTATCAATAATAATATATGTACTAATTGAGTAAGTAGTCCTTCTCTTCCTACATTTCTATACAGATTACATTACAATTCCAGAGCTCCAGATAGAGGGAGTGATTTTGATTTTAAAATTGAAAATATTAATCGCTCTCCAATAAACACTATGTTATGCATGCTCATTAGAATCGTCTCACTGAGACGATTCTAATGAGTACCCGCAACATAGGGTTTGGAAGAGAAATAATGGATTCAGAATACTATCGCTCCCTTTTATCTGGAGGTCTGAATTCTATACTTTTCCAAAAAGTCATAGTCTCTTGTGAACTTCAAGGGACCACTAGCAACCAAAAGAAAACAATTTAGGGGTTGAATTGCAGACAAATTTAACCCTTAAGCTGCTTAGCAGGAGCTGACTTACTGACCTTTTGTGGAAAGTGAAGATCAAGATCAGACTGCACAGAACATTCAGCCTGATCTTTAATCTACACTTTCCAATACAGAGATAATTTCGCCAAAGAATAAGTTTGAAATAACATGATTCGGGTCATAGCTACAGGCTTGAAAGTTTAATTTAACTTATTTAGCAGGATAAATATTAATTTCTATTATTAACCTTTTCCCAAACAATCCCTGGTTTTCACATGTCTGCAGTACAAGTCTTTTGGAAACACTATGGGAAAAGGAGAAATTGCTCATAACGAGCAATTTCTCCTTTTCCCACAGTGTTTTCTACCCTTTTTGAGACCTTTCTGCCATTTTCATCAAATTTAAAATTGTCGTCTGCAAACTCTTTCAATTTGGACCAGTTCAGAATTTGTCATTTGGGAAAGGGTTAAAAGTAAGGTTAATATCATGGTCTGACAATGTAATACAGAAAAAGTCTGTAAACAATCCATCTGCTGGCAATTTGTTGGCAATTCCAATTCTAGTTTTACAAGTAGGCCTTTAACCCTTTACGAGACGACAAAATTTTAGCCGTGTCCAAATTGAAAGCTTTTGCTGAAGACAATTTCAATGTGGCTCAAATGGTGCAAATTTTCTCTTGATAGGGTGGAAAGCATTGTGGGAAGAGGAGAAAATGCTGGTTACCAGCATTTTCTCCTTTTCCTACAATGTTTTCAAAAGGATTCTTTTTCAAGGTCGTTGAAAGGCGGCATTGTGCGGTAAAGGGTTGATGTATTTAACTCTTTACAAAACTACAAAGTTTAAGACAGGTCCATATTAAAAGCATTCACAGACTACAAATTCGACTCAAAAACTGAAATTTCCTCTTTGGAAGTGAAAAAAAAAAAATTCCAGAAAATGGAGAAATTCAGGTTACTAGCATTTTCCCATAGTTTTCAAAACCCTTCTTCCTTAGGGTCATTAAAACTTGGGACTGTGTGGTAAAGGGTTAAGGTAAGAGTTTCTGACTTGTATTGTGCTTCCCCCTTCAAAAAATAAAATTTTAGACAGCACAGCACTGTCTTCCGTGATAGAATTATATCTCACAAAGAATACCATATAAATACGAAGAGAATGGTCAAAAGCTGTCAATTTTGATGCCAAAACTCTATCAATTTTGACACAAAACCTTTATTAGCTATTTAACTCTTTACCAAACAAAATTTTAGACTGGCTGAAATTGAAAGCATTTGCAGACGACAAAATCAAAGTGACTTTAAAATTGAAATTTGTTTTAGGAAGGGTAGAAAAGGTAGAAAATATTGTGCGAAAAGGAGAAAATGCTGGTTACCAGCATTTTCTCCTTTTCCCACAATGTTTTCAAAAGGCTCCTTTCTCAGGGTTGTTAAAAGTTGGGATTGTGTGGTAAAGGGTTAAGCCCATTTAACCTGTTTCCCACCATCCTGAGCTTTAACAACCCTGAGGAATATACCTTTTGAAAACATGGACACATTTTGGAGTATGGGGATGCTGTTCACCCTTTACCAAATAACAAAAGCATGGACTCACTCAAACTGAAAGCATTTGCAAATGACAAGTCATACATGTATGAAGCTCTAAGGATGATTACTTTCTGTGAAAGGGAAGAAAACATTGTGGGGAAAGGAGAAAATGCTGGTCACCAGCATTTTCTCCTTGTAATGTTTTCAAAAGGCCTCTTTCTAAGGATCGTTAAAACCAATGATTGTTTGGTAAAGGATTACTCAGCATTTTCTCCTTTTTAAACAATGATTTCTACCCTATCAAAGACAAATACCATCACTTGAGCCAAATTTAAATTGTCGTCTGCCTTCAATTTTGATGTCTAAATTTTTCTCGAACATCAAAACTTTCAACTTGTCAAAATTGAAAGCATTGGCAGACTACAAAATTGAATGAAGGTACACAGTACTGGTACCTTCCTTCAAGAAGATGGATAACATATGGGAAAAGGATGCTTTTTTTCCTTTTCCGATATATTTTTTCAACAGATTTCTTGTTCAACATTTCACTGATTGACTGACTGATTGATTGACTGACTGACTGATTGATTGGTTGGTGTTTAATGCTGATTTTAACCCTATTTCAGACATCTCATGGTAAAAGCTCACACAATCATGTATGTCCTGGGTTTCACCAGGACTAGGCTTGGGCTCTGAAGTATCTTGCACAAGAAATAGGGTTTACCCTTTTTCACACGACAAAATTTTGAACTTGTCCAAATTTAAAGGATTTGCAGACGACAAAATAAATGAGAATCAAAAATTGAAATCTAACTTGGGAAGAATAGAAAACATTGTGGGAAGAGGAGAAAATGCTGGTTATCAGCATTTTCTCCTTTCCCACAATGTTTTCAAAAGCTTTCTTTCTCAGGATCATTAAAAGTTGGGATTGTGTGGTTAAGAGTTGAAAATCAACTCTTCACCAAAATGATTAAAAGAAAAGGACATAATGCTAAATGCTGCTATTAGTTTTTTACTAATTATCATATGAGTAACATTCTAGCTGTCATTCTGTAAACGTTTTCAATATGGACAAGTTGAAAATATTATTGTGTAATAACAGTTTATATGTAACTTCCATTACCAACATACTTCTATAGCGACAAGAAATTTTGATATAACTTCATCAGCCTGAGTCTGTAATTTTGATTTGAAGATCGTTTTATCTCGCAACAAACTGCACCATTGACCAATTAAGCCTGTCATATAACATGAATAATTATATATCTGTTTAAGTTATTTTTAGAACAAGTGAATACTTTCCTCAAACTCTGCTCAAACAGATTATGTAAAACTAGGAATAACTTCATCTGACCTTGTATCTTGTATTAGTTTGAAGAGCTTTGTCCTTTGACAGTTGTTGCCATGCATGTTGTGTCAAAATCCCCTCAAGTGATATCAAGCACGAGACAGCTACTGACCAAATTTCCTAAAAACTGTACATTTAGCAAGATCAAAAATAGAATAATTATTATGTTAGGGTCTTTAAATATCAATGTTGTCTTACTAAACTGGGAGGAAAAAATTCAAATCATCACTCTACAAGCCTTATCATGATAAATTCTCCTAACCTAGATTGGTCTGTATTTGGATATCCAATTTGGTACCTTTCACACCCCAGTTTAGTGCCTTACTACATCTAACACTTGAAAGTCTTGCTTTTAATCAAGTTAAAATACAAAATAATCCCCTAACAATGTTTACCTTATACCACTTAATGCCAACTTTTAATATCCCTGGGAGAAAAAGCTTTTGAAAACATTTTGGGAAAAGGAGAAAATGCTTCTAACCAGCATTTCCTCATTTTCCCACAATGTTTTATAGCCTATTAAAGACAGAATAATCATTTCAGAGACATTTCAAAACTTGTTGTCAGCAAGCCCTTTCAATTTGCTCCAGTCCAGAATTTTTTAACTTGGTAAAGAGTTAACTCTTTACCAAACGACAAAAGTTTAGACTAGTCCAAATTGAAAGCTTTTGCACATGAAAAATTAAATGCGACTTAAAAATTAAAATTTGTTATGGGATTGGTAGAAAACATTGTGGGAAAAGGAGAAAATGCTGGTTACCAGCATTTTCTCCTTTTCCCACAATGTTTTCAAAGGGTTTTTTCTTCAGGGTCGTTAAAACCCGTGATTGTGTGGTAAAGAGTTAAGCATGTGATAGAATTTGTCTAGATCAAGAACACATGTGATCATACTATGCAAAGAGAGAATCCCAATCCTACTCTTTCTATAGTTGTGCAATATAAGTTACCTTTTTACCAAACAATCTAGACTTTAACTCTATACCAAACAACAAAAATTTAGGCTTTTCCAAATCATAAGCACTTTCAGATGACAAAATAAATGTGACTCAAACATTTAAATTTCTTTTCAGGATAGAAAACATTGTGGGAAAAGGAGAAAATGATGGTTACCAGCATTTTGTCCTTTTCCCACAAGTTTTTCAAGGGGCTTTTCCTTCAGGGTCGTTAAAATTTGCGATTGTTTGGTAAAGAGTTAACTATGAGGTAGAAGACTTTTCAAAACATTTGTGTGTCTTTCCATGTTGTTAAACACTATTTTCAACAAATAGTGAAACCGCTTTGACTAGTCACTACTCTCTTTCCATGACCCTGTTGGTTTTCCGATATTTGCCTCTTTCTAATTGGCATGTCCATAGTGTAGAGGTAAATTACCTTGCCACACGATCCAAAAGTAAACCTCCAATAAAATTGTAAATTTATCTAGTATCCATAAATAGTTCATATACAAAGACAGGATATGCATTAAGTGACATGTTAAAGCTGTTTCACTATACATGTAATTTCATTTATATCACTATTCACTACAGCCAATGCAGTTAATTGCCCACTATCTACGCTTTCCTGGAGTTTCTTTTTCAAGTACAGCACACATCACAATTTTCTTTCCAAGCCACCAGCTGCTTTTCCACATCTCATCTGAGCTGAGGATTAAAACAAGCCACCCACATGGTATCAAGTCCTGTATACTACTGACTGCACTTCTTGCCTTGACTAAAAACATTGTGGGAATGGAGAAAAAACAGGTAACCAGCTTTTTCTCCTTTTTCCACAATGTTTTCCATACTTTCAAATAAAAGTCCAATCATTTGGGCCTCTTGTCTGCAAACCCTTTCAACTTGGACAAGTAAAAAATTTTGTCACGTAGAGAAGACTTCAGCAAAACACAAAGAAGAGATATTTAATAGTTTGCTCTCTCCGTCACAGTTCTTAACCCTGTTCTCTTTATACCCCAAAACTATGATACCAATGTGACAGCAATCTTAAACCGAGATATCCATGTCAAAATAAGAAGATATTTTCAAGAGTGTTGACAATGCACACATTTGATTCTGTTATTTCATCTACTAAATTAATACTAAACTTGACTGAACAAACTGTAAGCTCATGCATCTACTCATAATTTCTTTTTTTTTTTATATGATTTTGATGCCTTGATGCTTGGTTACACTCAATGCTTTACTTCCAATGTGGTTACCAATCTATACTATCCTTTGTAAATCCATTTCCAAAAAGCATAAGAAGAGGTTGGACTGTGCGTGAATGAATGACTAAACTGTTTTGATATACTTCTCTTCTACTGAGCAACACTGGTCATTTATGAGTTTCAACAAAATAAATGAAGATTCATTACGGAATGGCTAACACTAAGTCTTGTCACCAATCTTAGAAACTTAGAGAAAATACATTGTATGGCAGGTCTTTACAAAACTGTTCAGAAAGCACATGTTCAACATATAGTACTAGCTCTAGGCTTTCCTCTACCAAAGTGAAAGCCATTTGTGCCATCTGGGCCTTTTGGCTGTCTTGTTACACCACTCATATCAGCAAGTTTTCCAGCACCTTCTTTACGAACAAGCATTGGACTTCCTGCTGGACTTCCAGCAAGAGGACTGATGCTCAGTTCTTGAGCTGCTCTTAACCTTCGCTGAACCCAGGGGCTTGAAGGAGCACTATCCCCTCCAGATGAACAGTCATATTTCTTCCTTCCACTTTCAGGGCTACTTCTTGGACTTGGTTTTGGGCTTCCAGTAGGACTATGATCAGCTAGAGGTGACTTTCCATGTGGTCCTAAGCGCCTCCTTTGGCTTCTAGGGCTTGTCATTGGGCTGGTCCTTGGGCTGTTTCCAGGACTAAGTTTGCTATTATCAATATTGCTGGGACTGAGGGAGGAACCATGAGGTTGCCTCCAAGTTGGTGGGTCATATTCTGAACCACTGCTATAGCAAGATGAGTCATCATTATGTGCATTCTCCAAGTACTTATTTCCCTGTCTCTTGCCAGCCCGCCTTTTTTTCTTCTTGTCATCATTTTCAGCATTATTCTTGCCATCTTTCTTCTCTTTCTTTTCTCCATTTTTATGCTCAGCATTCTTCTCTGGCTTTTTCTTTGGTTCTGCCACCAACACTACCCTAAGACCATTTCTCCAATCTTCAACATTATTCATTGTTTCAACAGCAAGTTTGGCATGTTCATGTTTTTCAAACTCCACCACAGCACAAACAGAATGCCCAATTTCTGGATGTTTGTTTGAATACTTTTTAATATCTTGTGGCACAGGTTTATTTGGTCTCAGAATCCGTATCAAAACTACATCTCCTGATTTTGAAAACATTTCTGCAACATTTTCTATTGAGGGATTTTCCATTGGAAGATTCACGACTAGAACAGATCTTGAAGGTGTGGTTTCATCATATTCGGGCAATGGGTTTTTTCGTCGGACCTTTTTCCCTTCTTCATTCACCTCCAGTTGATCAGACTGACGAAGACTGTAAGCAACCACCCTATAGTCTTTTGTTAAGCTTTTCATTTTTTTGAAAGATGTTATCAGCTTGATACTGACATACCCTTGTTTATTTCTGCGGACATGTTTCAGTAGAAAAGCGTCCTTCAATATACTTGCGTCACTAAAATAAAATTCAACCTGTTTTATTATTTTGTCCTTTAACTCATCTGTGGGTGGGACAAATTCGGGTAAATTCTTATCAGGGTCGTCCGATACGTCATGAACACCGTGATCTTCTTCACCACTTGTGTAGGCCGTAGTTTCTTCTTTTAATTCTTCTACTCTCAATAAAGGCAATGATTTACCTGTGTCATTGTTCGCTAGTGAATTTTCCGCACTGCCCGTCATGTTGTTTGTATTCTCGTCAGCTGGTGCGATTTCTTCTGCTCCCTCGACAGTAATTGAAATAGCCTGACTCGCCATTTTTATTGACAAGATGAATTCTTTGTTTATGGATCAGAAACTGTTTTATGACTGACAAAGACTCGGTAAAATTGTAGGAAATTCCCTACAAAACTGCCTGTCTTGTCTGTTTGTGTATTGCACCTGCCTCGTTTCGGTTGTTGTTCGTCACTAAATTGCACTTCCGGTGACACTGCCGGTGTCCGTGAGAGAATGACATGTCTGTGACAGAAGCTGTGACCAACCCATGGTAAAATGCCCTTAAACCGGTTTACCTTATGGCATCGCCCTTGCTTCTTTTTCATATATATAGTCCGGGAAGAAAAACTCTAATAATTTGATATTGAAATGAAGACTATATTTACTTGACTGGAATTTGCAAATTTATTCGTTATCTTTCTTGCAAAAAGTTCACCTCAGAAGGTTCCGTGTTTTACAGTAGGCCTATATGGATAAGTTCACCGTAAAGATTTAAGGATTAGATCGTTTTTAAAGATAAGGGCAAAAAATTTTACACTCATTAGGCGCAGTATATAAACTCGACTCCTTTTGACAACTGAAAGTACAATCCACTGAATCACTCAATCACGTTTACTATATGAACTAATATTTCTTTCTTCAAATTATCTACGCATGTTTACCTTTACTGCGCAGTCTGACCTGGACGGATACTTTTTGCAGTTGCATTAAGCCCCCTTTTCACAGAGCATGGCAAATATAGATTGGTATTTAACATCAGTCAAGCTAAGTGCAAAGATATATGTGAAAATATGGTGGTAGCAAGAGAAATTACTCGCTATGAGCTCTTTCTGCATTTGTCACAATGTTTACATAAGTTGTCAGCCTCTGCAAGACCCAAACAGGTAGCTCCAGTTGGTGATATTTTTATTTATTTATTTTATTTTATTTTATTTTATTTATTTTTTTTTTTTTCCTCTCGCTGTTTTTTTTCTTTTTTTAAATTATGTTTATAGGCCTATTCTACTTTGGAAATATATCGCTCATCTAATTACATATACCAAAGTATAGAAAGACTATGAGGACCAGCATTAACGACCAAGGTAGACACCATGCTTCACTGGTAAAGTAAAATAGGCTATCTTGATTTGTATAATCAATATGGGCAGCGCTCTGGCAATAGGTGGTTTAATTCATCTGCCAAAAGCATCGACCCATTTCAGCCTGCGCAGTCTGCGCTGGCTGATACAAGTCAAAACGTTTTGCTATTTGTAAATTTTCAAAGGACATTCTACCTCATGATTGAGTCGGTCCATTCTGCAAACCTCGTGTAATCCGTAGATTTAGTTACGAAAATGGCCAAGTTGTGACGAGTGTGGGTCGTTTGTCAGACTAACTGGATTTTATGGATCCATAATCATGTCTCACCTTGCTTCGTATCGATCATGCATCACGGGGATTCATGAAAGCCCCTTTTGTCAGAGCGCATCTTCGCTAGCCAACGATGACAGTCACTGCCCTGCTCTCCAGCAAAGAAGTAATGGTCACCATTGGTAAGCGAAGATGGCCAAAGTGTAGGTCATAATTATGTTTTTGACATTCGTGTTCAAAATTACCAGAAAAAGGTTCAGTTGCAGGACCGACCCAATCCAAGAACATTTATTTTGTATAGATGCACTAAGTACATGTACTGGGAGGGGCGTAACTAGTCCAGAAAAAGTACAGTTACACGACTCACCCCATTCAAGGACAATGCTTTGTACATAGACATTTAACCCTTAACCACATGATGCCTACTTTTAACGACCCTGTGGAAGAAGCCTTTTGAAAACATTGTGGGAAAAAGAAAAAATGCTGGTAACCAGCATTTTCTCATTTGCCTGCAATGTTTTTCTACCCTTCTCAAAACAAATTTTAATTTTTGATTCACAGTTTTTTTGTTTTTTGTTTTTTTGTCGTCTGCAAATGCCTCCAATTTGGACTTCTCTAAAATTTTGTCGTTCGGTAACGAGTTAAGTACATGTACAACACCAGACAACTTAGCCTCACTCGAACAAATTGACCTGAAATTGACCTCTATGCAAAGAATAATTACGAGAGTGAATATTTTTATCATCGTTTATAATCGGACGATACGGAAATTCAATTAACGGTAACTGCCGGGCTTGACCCTTTTAGTGCCATAGTCAAACTAAGAAGCTTTTGCAGATGACATAGATCAAGATTAGACTGCACAGAAAGTGCATTTTAGATCAATGTCACCCGCCACGTACTACGAATTTAAACCAACGAAATCATGTTTATTTCAGGTATTTTAAGTATTCTTCAAAGGCAGATAAACTCTATTAGCCGCATAAAGAATTTAAATCGTTCATATATTTCCGCATTCAGACGAGAAAAGTCGAAGCTAAGTTTGGACAGAAATCCAATCGTGTAATATGTGGTAATAATGGTCATTTATTTCATGTCAGTTTGTTCAACTAATACATGTGTAGTAAAATAGGCATCGTTTTCATTTTTTAAGTTTATTCGTTTCCGAACCAAAAAAGCATTTTTACTTTTGAAAGGAACTTCCTTTCACGATATCTAATTGAACGCTCTATAAAAACACTGTGTAAAGGCTTCGGGCGATGCAAATACATGACGATTTAGTTTAAAACACTTGAATTCAATGTGTAAATTTTATCCATGTCAAGAAAATATATTAAACTGACAAAAAAAACCTTTTTTTTTTTTAAAGTATTAAACTCATCTTTCATAGTAAATATCTTCATTTTGTGGACACTATCCTCCATTCGCGAAAGGAAGTTCCTTTCGCTGTTTAGCTATACCTTTGCGCATTTTTTTTTTTTTTTTTTAGCCACTGGCTGCTTTCCTACAAGAATATGACAGTCCCGTGCAACGTTTCATGGTGAGGGGTATCAGATGTCTAACTTGTTATGATAGACATTCGTGCTCACGAACTGGTCAGAACTCTGGGAGTAGCGCGTGGACATAACATGGGAGGCTACTACGTCAGAACTCTAAGAATAATATAACAACAGTTATTTCCCTTACATAAAAGAAAAAGGAGGAACAAATCAAGGGACGTCATTCTAGTGATATCCGAAGACAACAACAACAGCAGAAAACATGTTCGGTGGTGGACAACCAATCATCGTTCTTAGTAAGTGTTTTTCTCGGCTCTTTGGTGAAACTTTTTGGGAATTAAAATATGGGACCGTCTTGACTTTGTTTTTCTGTACATTTCAGATCAGAACACGAAGCGTGAATCGGGGAGAAAAGTCCAGTTCGGAAATGTAAACGCTGGCAAGGTAAGCAGCATGTTTTCACATGGCCGTCGCCATGAGTGGCCGATTCCAGAATATTCTGTGAAAAAATCTAATTTCTTGTATCATTACTATGGTGTTCATTTGCTGATTTTTGCCAGTTTTGAAGGTCACATGGGACAAACCTTTCATCTTTTCATTTTTAATTTTGGGTCTTATGTCACTTTGAAGCTTTTTTTTGGGGGGGGGAGGGGGGGTGTCACATATAAGGGAGATCATTCAGTATGACTTAATCCTCACTAACGAAGAAATACTGGTCCGACTGCATTTTCACAGATTTAGAGACAGATGGGTTTCCAGCTTGATCCTCACTGAAGTTACAGTGATAAGTGCTGTAAAGGGTAACCCTTAACCAGGCAATCCCAAGTTATAACTACACTGAGAAAGAGGGCATTTGAAAACATTGTGGGAAAAGGAGAAAAATGCTGGTCACCAGCATTTCCCCCTTTCCTTATTACCCTTACATAGAAAAATCCAATTGCTTGAACTACATCTAATTTTGGTACAGATAACTCCCCGAATTTTTGACTGGTCTCCTCCGGGTACGGAGACAATCGTGAAATAACCAGTTCAAATCTGTGCACAGATTTTGTGCGCACTGCAACTCACTTATTTTCACGAATAGAGTACAAAACCAGAATTTGAACATAAATGTTGCTTACGTATTCAATAAATCTTCGTTTCAAACACAAATATTTCTAATTTAAACGCTACACAGTGAAAAAACAGTTTAATTAATCTGTCACCCGAGATGTTTACATTCACCTAGATAAAGACAAAATGGATGCCAAAAGTTATAAAATTCCAAAGTTTTTTTTCAAGATTACATGTTATAAATGACTCTCTACAAGTGCTTTTGGTAAGTTTAATATTTTGTCCTTGGTCATGTGTTACTAAAAATTAATTGCATTTTGCTGAAATGCACATTTACTGACGAAACAGAAGGTCAGTACAGTGCTGTAGTTTTGCTAACAGAAAATTCCTGATGGACTTGGGATGGTGCTGTGCACAGTAAATGTCCAAATGTGAAAAGAAACATCGCAAGTGGCTCATTATTGAGACTACATCTAATTTGTTGTCTTTTTGTACATTCAATTTGGACAAGTGAACTATCCAGTTAGAAACTAGATACATGCAGTGAAAACTTTATAGATGTCTGCAAGTGAATATTAACTCTTTGCCAAACAATATTTTAGAATTGTCTAAATTGAAAGCATTTTGCAAATGACAAAATAGATGTGACTCAAAATTGAAATTTGTTTTTTGAAGTATAGAAAACCTTGTGAGAAAAGGAGAAAATGCTGGTTTCAAGCATTCTCACCTCCTTCCGCAATAATTTCAAAAGCCTTCTTACTCAGAGTTGCTAAAACTCAGGATTGTTTGATAAAGTGTTAAGGAATTGTCTCACCATGAACTTTAACAACTTCGTAGTGATCCATCTTGGCATATTGCATATAGGTTTGAACTCTTCTCTCTTACCGCTGACATCTTTTTTGATGATGGCTATGTGGGAAAGCAGCCAGTGACTATTTTGCAAGAATAAGAATACTATTACTAAGAATATTTTGCATAGTAACTGCAAGAAAGCATGGATAAGTGCACTGGCTGCCGCAATTCAAATAATGGTGAAAATGGTGTTTAAACCATACAGTCAATAATCAGTACAATTGAACTCCTCTCTCCTTATTCAAAGTACTCAGCCAGAATATCAGGCCTTTTTTTTTTTTTCACAAATCCAGTTTTCCCTGTTTCAGGCTATTGCAGATATCATCCGGACCTGTCTTGGTCCAAGATCCATGTTGAAGATGTTGATGGACCCTATGGGAGGTATCGTCATGACTAATGACGGCAACGCAATCCTCAGAGAGGTATGTTTAAAGCTATGTTTGTTTGTAAGGTGTTAACCCTTTACTGCAGAATCTGGGTTTTAACAACCGTGAAAGAAACCTTTTGAAAGCTTGGTGGGAAAGGAGATATTTGCTGGTAACCAGCATTTTCTCCTTTTCCCACAATGTTTTCAACTCTATCAAAGGCAAATTCTACAGTTTGAGCAATTTATAATTTGTCGTCTGCAAATGCTTTCAATTTGGACATGTCTAAAACTTTGTTGTTTAGTAAAGAGTTAACTCTATACCAAACAATAACATTTTGGACTTGCCCGAATCTGGAGCATTTTAACATAAGTTCAATGTGGCTAGAGAATATTATATCCCGAATCTGGAGCATTTTCACATAAGTTCAATGTGGCTAGAGAATATTATATCCCGAATCTGGAGCATTTTCACATGGGTTCAATGTGGCTAGAGAATATTATATCCCGAATCTGGAGCATTTTCACACAAGTTCAATGTGGTTAGAGAATATTATATCCCGAATCTGGAGCATTTTCACATAAGTTCAATGTGGCTAGAGAATATTATATCCCGAATCTGGAGCATTTTTCACATAAGTCCAATGTGGCTAGAGAATATTATATTAAAAGGATAGAAAACAGTGTGGGAAAAGGAGAAAATGCTGGTTTTTCAAAAGCCCTCTTCCTCAAGGTTGTCAAAACCAGGAACTGTGTGGAAAAGTGTTAACCCTTTACCACACAATTCAGACTTTTAACGACCCTGAGAAAGAAACCTTTTGAAAACATTGTGGGAAAAGGAGAAAATGCTGGTAACCAGCATTTTCTCCTTTTCCCACAATGTCTTCTTCCCTTTCCAAAACAAATTCCAATTTTTCAGCCACATTTGTTTTGTTGTCTGCATATGCTTTCAATTTGAACTAGTCTAAAATTTTGCCGTTTGGTAAAGGGTTAAACATTATTTAAGTTATATGGCATTGGCCAGAGCACCAATCCATGCTTTCCATGATTTTCTTTTCCATAACTATGCACACAAATCTTCGCAAGCCACAGTCTGCTGTCCAAAATATGTCTCATTGAAACAATGTCCAGCCATGAGAGAATGAATGAATACTGAGGCAATGACTATCATCTATCCTCGGAAAGAAATTGGCTGAGCTGTGGGATCAAACCAGCAACCACCCTGGTATCAAGTCTTGTTGGTTGCCTACTCAGCTACATGGCTCTTTGCTTTAATATTTGAAGAAAAACAAAGTTTTTAGTCATTCATCCAAATTGAAGCATTGGAAGACAACAAATCAAATCAATTAGACTTAATATGATGAGATTCTTTTTCTCGGAAAAGGTAGAAAACATTTATGGGGAAAGGTCAGAAGGCTGGTTACCAACAATATTCAGTATGTTAAAGATTTCTACAGTTAAACTAAAAGAAAATGAGCCATGCTCTGTGAAAAGGAGGCTTAATACATCTGCAAAAAAGTATTGACCCATGTCAGCCTTCGTAGTCTGCGCAGGCTGACATGGGTTGATACTTTCTGGTTTGGTAAATTTTCTGCATGTGCAAGGACCACCCTTCCACAAGATTCAGTCAGTTGTTAGATTTAAATATTTTATGGACACCTAATTTTGCGATGACTTGCTCTTTAAAATGCATCACAGAGATGTATTAGGCCCACTTTTGCCAGAGCATAGCCTAAATGTATAGTGTTTAAACACACACATACATACAACTTAGTTTTGTATGAAACGGGCTGAACAAACCTTTATAACACATTCACATGTTTTAAGAATGTGAAAAATTACTTTTATTATATCGGCTTGACTAAATAAGCAGACAGTTTAGATCCAAGATCAGACTGCATGTTCTGTGCTGTCTGCAAAAGCTTTTTTTTTTTTTCTGGGCCTACGGCACTGGAAGGTTATATGTAAAACTAGTCCTTGTATTAGTCACCTCTGTATCTTTGGTATCAATCTATTGCAGATCAATGTACAACACCCAGCTGCAAAGTCTATGCTGGAAGTTGCCAGGACACAAGACGAAGAAGTGGGAGATGGTACTACCTCAGTAATTGTGCTGGGTATGTCCACATCAGACCTCCAGATAAAAGGGAGTGATAGTATTCTAAATCCCTTATTTCTCCTTCAAACCCTATGTTGTGGGTACTCATTAGAATCGCCTCGATGAGACGATTCTAATGAGTACCCATAACATAGGGTTTAGTGGAGAATGATTAATATTTTCAATTTTGAAATCAAAATCACTTCCTCTGTCTGGAGCTCTGTTTACATGAATGAGGTATTGAAGCTGTATTATCCGTAAGAAATAACTGTAGAATAAGGAATTGAAATTATTGACTCTAAGAATGTAAGATAAATGAAATGGAATGGAAAATCTAAGTTCTCACAAAGAATTGAACAGTTTAGATCCAAGATCAGAATGAGCTTTCTCTGCAGTGTGATCTCAGAGCTACACTTCTCAGCGGTAGCATAAGTTTTGTGCTGCTTTCAACAGGTTAATATGAATTGCAGTGTTGGGTTTTGTTTTTTGTTGTTTTTTTAGCAGTATTTCTGTTCTTGTAAGGTTGCCAGTGCTCCTATTTAGTCCTGTTTGCGTGGTGTTTATGCCGCTCTTAACAGAATTTCAGTGACACAGTGACATCCTGTTTCCCTGTCTATATGCATTCCTTATATTCTTCGACCCAGTACCTGGCACAACACTCTTCTCCTGTCACAGGACACTCTCCCACATAAACACTGTAATAGAGTTGAAAAAATGTGCTGGTGATAGATAAATAAATCTCTTAATTAATCTTCTATCAAAGTTTCAAACAATCCTGAGTTTCAACGACCCTGTGAAAAATAGCTTCTGAAATCATCCTGGGAAAAGGAGAAAATGTTGGTAACCGGCATTTTCTCCATTTCCCACAATGTTATCTATCCATTCAAAGACATATTTGATAATTTCAGCTACAATGAATTTCTTATCTGCAGATGCTTTCAATATGGGCAAGCCTAATATTTTGTTGTTGGGTAAAGGGTTCCAGCCATTTGTCTTTGAAACAAATCTCTCAAGGCATAGGATTCAAACTCACTACCATGGTCAGTCTAAAACAGTATGTTGTGAGTACCAATTATACTTATCTCATTGAGCAATTTTAAAAGCACAGAGAACACAGTGTTCATTGCAAATCTAACTTGTCCTAAAATACACTTTGATTCTTATAAATTAGGTGGAGAAGTTCTGTCTGTAGCTGCACCTTTCTTGGAACAACAGATGCACCCTACAGTCATTATCAGCGCTTTTAGGCTTGCCCTTGAGGATCTGCTTGAAATCCTGAAAAACAAAATAAGGTTAGTGAAATTGGTATTGCAGTCTTTTTATTTTCATCGTATTGTCAGTCATAACATAGAATTAAACACTGATGTATATGTTGTACACGTACAGCTTAACATTAAGTAGTTCCCAAAAGGAACAAATTTTGCAATATCCACAATGTGTCTGCATCTCAAGAGGCATCTGAACAAGACTTAGAGTTGTGAGGGAACTAGATCTGGGGCTATGACTTCACATTTAATGCACAGGCTGTTTAAGACTTACCAAAACCATTAGAAGTTAATAGAAGGAAAAACTATTTTTAAGAAAGGAGAAATCTTTCTTTTTAGCTCACCTGAGCACGAAGTGCTCAAGGTGAGCTTTTGTGATCATGCTGTTTCTGTCGTGCGATGTCCGTCGTTGTCGTCCAGGCATCAACAATTACCTTGCATGCACTCTAGAGGCTACACTTTCAATCATATACTCGTGAAACTTGGTCAGAATGTTTGTCTTGATAATATCTTTTGAAATCTTAGAAAAATCTTGTGTGCACTCTAGAGGCCACATTTTCAGCCTTATACTGATAAAGACTGGTCAGTATTTTTACAGTAAAACCTCTCCTCACGACCACCCTGGTAATATGAACAACCCGCTATTATGAACGATTTTTGTCAGAACAGAATTTTTCCTTCTTAATGATCAATGATCACGAACCCGGAAATACGGGCACCCCGCTATTCCAAAATTACACCACCATTTTCAGTACCAATGAGACATTACCTATAGATTTTAACCCTATGAAACGACCACTGATTTTCACACCTTCTTAATGACCCGCTAATTTTCACGTATCCATAATCACAAACTGTAGGCAGTGCTTCACGTACGAATATTCTAGTGTCAGATAGAATCGACAATCAGTTATCGGTCTTTTGTTCATCTATCGACTGTTGTAACATGATCGTGTTAAGTGATCAGGGTGTTACCTTACATAATGAAATGACCAATGATTTGATAAGAATTAATTTGGCTTTTACGTGGTAATCAGGCGTTTATCACACATTGCTGACCCAAGTGAAAAACATGTCGGCATTTGGGTAATTACGATTTGTGTTTTACATCCAGCTGTTCTAATTTGAGACGCTTGGGTTAATATTTAGTAATCGAGATGGGATAATTATTTTGTTTTTGTTACACATTGAAGCCATACTTATATCGTAGAGAATATGCGATTTGTAAACAGCTGAACACTACGACTGTGCGATCAACAATGAGTAGGACTGTTCAAACATGCAACACAAACCTAAATAGGAAAAACGTAAAGGAAAAAAATAAACTGTAAACAGCAGGCTGTTCAATAATAAGCACTTATTCGAAATTCTTTGTTTAAAAATGAAAATCAGCATGTAGAATATGAATTCTTAAGGCTACACTAAACAAAAAAGCAGATCAAAACAGGGAATATGGCAAGTTCTATCAGTAGCATTAAATTATGTAGTCTTTAAGTTCATGTTCAGTTTCTTAATTTATGTACAGCTGAAGGAGTTTGAATAGGGAATTATGAATTTGCATGCACGTACATGTGAATCTATTAATAAAATTCAAAAAACATAGAAACTTTTCAATGAACATGAAAATTTTCTTGTAATCATTTTCATGTGTGGGCATAGGCTTCCCTGACTAAATACATTACTTTGCACACACTTTAAATCTGCAAGTCTACACAGAGTCCGAGTTTAAATCTAGGTGGGTGAAACCCGGAAATCGGACCACTCTGCTAATAAGACCAATTTTCAAAAGTACCACAGAAAGTCTAAATAGAGGGGTTTTACTGTATCTTGTTGATATCTTAGATAAGTTTGAAAGTGGGTCATGTCGGGGCAAAAAGTAGGTAACATGGTCAGATCTTAGATAAACCTTGTGTGCACTCTAGAGGCCACATTTTCAGCCTGATTCTCATGAAACTTGGTCAGAAAGTTTGCCTTCATGATATCTTGGATAAGTTTCAAAGTGGGTCACATTTGGTCACATTTGGTCAAAAAGTAGGTCACTGGACCAAATCTTAGAAAAACCTTGTGTGCACCGTAGAGGCCACTTTTTCGGTCTGATACTGATGAAACTTGGTCAGAATGTTTGTTTTAATGATATCTTGGACACGTTTGGAATTTAGTCACATTGGTTCAAAAAGTAGGTCACTTACACTTGTGTGTTTTACATCATTAAAACCAGGATCTCTTCAACTTTATCAACTGTAGATGACTACTCAGGTGAGCACTTTAGGGCCAATGGCCCCCTTGTTTTTTTTTTTTTTTTGTAGTATGTAAAATAGTGTGGGAAAGGAGCAGTTGTTACAAGGAATCATGCCTTTTTCCTCAGTGTTTTCTAAAAGCTGTGCATTACAGGTGCTGGAAAAGTTTTTATACAGTCATATGGTAGACAATTAAGTGATATGTGGTATGAACTGTTATTTGTATATGAACACAAGAAGTACAAACTATGAAGTGTGACAGATGTTATCTTACATTTTGCTTCCATTACAGTACCCCAGTTGATATTAATAACAGAGAAGAAATGCTGAAAATCATAAAAAGTTCTGTTGGAACCAAGTTCATCAGTAAATGGTAAGCTGTAGCTCCTCATTTGCCATTTAACTCTCTGTACCAGGCAATTCTAGGTTTTAACGACCCCGGCTTTTGAAAACACTGTCGGAAAAGGAGAAAATGGGGTAACCAGCATTTTCACCATGTTTTCTACCCCTCCTAAACAAAATTCAATTTTCAAGTTATAATAATCATCTGCAAATGCTTTCAATTTGGACAAGTCTACAATTTGTCTTTTGGTAAAGGGTTAACTCTTTCCCAGATAACAGAATTTTAGACTGAACCAAACTGTAAACATAAGCAGATGATCATTTAAATTTGGCATAAATTGTGGGATTTGTCTTTGAAAGGATAGAAGACATGGAAACGCTGTCAAGTGACAAAAATGCTGTAAGCATCATCGAGTTAGATTTGAGACATGCTCTGGCAAAAGGGAGATTAATGTATCTCCGTGATGCATTATACCAAGCAAGTCATCACATAATTACGGATCCACAAAATCCATTTTGTCTAAGAACGGGCCGAATCATGAGGTAGAATCGTCCTTGGACATGCGGCAAATTTTTAACCCTTTACCGCACAATCCCGACTTTTAATGACCCTGTAAAAGAATCCTTTTGAAAACATTGTGGGAAAAGGAGAAAATGCTGGTGACCAGCATTTTCTCCTTTTCCCACAATGTTTTCTATCATTACAATAACAAATTTCAATTTTTTTTCAGTCCCATTTATTTTGTCATCTGCAAATGCTTTCAATTTGGACCAGTCTAAAATTTCGTCGTTTGGTATAGAGTTAAGCAAAGAGTTTCGACACACGTCAGCCTGTGCAGAGTGCACAGGCTGGCCTAGATTAATACTTGTTGCAGATGCACTCAACTCCCTTTTCACAGAGCATGGCTGATAAATGTGCTGCATCATAATCCTTGTTGCCTCTTCTCGTATCAGTTTTCACATCAAATGTCTTAAAAAGACTATTTATATGATTTTCTAATACAGGAATTGTTGTGGAAAACTAATCTTAAAAATGAATATCCCAACATAGCTTTACCCTGTTGGAGAAGCTTCATAGGTGATGCAGACTAAATGTATTTTAAACTAATTACAGGTCAGAACTGGCATGTAATATAGCTCTAGATGCCACTTCTACTGTCGCTCTTGAGGAACATGGTAAACGGGAAATAGACATTAAAAGATATGCCAAAGTTGAAAAGGTAAGTTTACTAAAGTATGATGTGTTGATCTTGAAAGAGATTTCATCTTTATGAATCTTATAAATCCTTCAGACTGTGTTTCACAAGTTTGGTTGCCTTTGCAGCCAATGCTGATGTAAATTAGACTGCACAGAAGGTACAGTCTGATCTTGATCTTTGCAATCTTCTTGCTTGATCCACACAGGTAATTCTGTTTTTCATGGTAAACCCAGGAAACACATGTATAAGTGACCTGTTGCTGTGATATTACTGAAATACCATTCAGATACACAAACGGATCTTTAATACATGTGACTTTTTCAACTCTTTACCATACAATCTGGACTTTGACAACCCTGAGACAGAAAACTTTAGAAAACTGGGGGAAAAGGAGAAAATGCTGGTAACCAGCATTTTCTCCTTTTCCAACTATGTTTTCTATGCTTCTCAAAACAAATTTCTATTTTTTGGTAACATTTGTCATTTGCAAATAGTTTCAATTTCTACTGGTCTAAAATTTTGTTGTTTGGTAAAGAGCTAAAGGGTAGATAGATTTCTTTTATATGTTGTACAAAAGATGAACCTTGCTAACAGCAGGCTGAAAAAAATCATGATTTGTTTATGAACTGATTTCTGTCATAATCATGATTTGCACAGGTCTCGCAAAACCCTTGAATATGAGGATTTTCTTGAAAAAATGTTTGAAATGACACAGAGCCTTTAATAACTCTTGGAAAATAGAGAAGGTCCTTAAAATAAAAACCCTTTAACCCCTCTCCTGCTAAGTAAGTTAAATAAAACTATTTTTCAGAGAAAAATATTTCATTATCGGACAGGGTATATCTAAGATCAGACTGCACATTCTGTGCAGTCTGATCTTGATCTACTCTGTCCGCAAAAGGTCAGTGAGTGGTGCTTAGCTCCTAAAGGGTTAAAATAGATTATTTACATAAACTTTATACATCTGTTGTGTGTATCTTCATTATTCATCTGTAGAAAGTTTGTTGCATTATGTAAACATTTATTTACAAATGAGGTGGAATGATGCCAGTTTTTAATGTATAGAATGTCATATAAAATGTTGCAGTAAAACATTAGATAAAGAGTGGTTTCACTTTTGTCAAGATTACGTGATAGTGTGATTGTTGTTTCACAGTTAATGAAATCCAAGATGTGTGCATGTCTGCAGTATTGTTTCAGACTGTTGTTATTGGCTTTAAATTTGTAATTTGAAGCTTTAAAAATACCCTTGAAATTTTCTGTTTAAATCTTTACCAAACAAAAAAACTTTAGACTAGTCAAACTCAAAGTATTTGCAGACAACATAGTCAATATTTATCAAAAATTGAAATTTGATTTCGGAAGGGAGAAAACATTGTGGGAAATAAAGAAAATTTTGGTTACCAAAATTTTCTCCATTTCCCACAATGTTTTCAAAAGCCCTCTTTCTCTCAGCTGTTAAATGTCGGGATGGTTTGGTAAGGAGTCAAATGTTGTAAGAACCATGTAACAGGTGGTTATAAGTGTCCATAAGAAACACAAAAGCTCCTTTCCGTTACAGATACCAGGAGGCACAATTGAGGACTCTGAGGTTCTTAGTGGGGTTATGATCAATAAAGACGTTGTTCATCCAAAGATGAAGAGGTACATGAAAATCATGATGATGAATCTTCTGTATTCATTCACATTTTTGTCACATATAATGAGCTTATACGCAGTATGTGTTTGTACAACTGCTATTTGGAAATTAACTCTTTGCCAGACAACAACATTTTGTGCTCGGCCAAATTGAAAGAATTTGGAGACAACAAATTAGACATAGTCCAAATGATGTGATTTATTTGTGAAAGGGTAGGAAAAAAATGTCAGAAAGGGAGAAAATACTGGTTACCAGCATTTTTTCCCTTTCACACAATTATTTCAAAGGCCTTTTTCTCAGAGTCACTAAAACATGGAATTGTTTAGGTTAGTATCCATTTTTGGAATTCCTGGGTAGAATAAAGTTTTAAAACAACCAGCTTCATGTTAAATTTCATATGTACAACTGAAAGTTAGCTAGTAAGAGATGTAATTGAAATACATTTATCCATACATACCGTACCTGAATTTACAAGTATTCTAGTCATATCCATTGCCACTTGTCACCCTCTGCCAAGTTCTTCCTAAAATGAAAATCTAGTGTTTTTATGTATTTATTTGAATTTTATTTTGATCCTTTTTTATTCAGGAAAATTGAAAATCCAAGAATTCTTCTGCTGGATTGTAACTTAGAATATAAGAAAGGTGAAAGTCAGGTAGGCACTCTTTTCATGAACATGATTTGAAGACCTTTAAGCTGTGAGTGTATTGTGTTTCATTGTACATCAACAGGTTTGATGGGGGTCAGCAAAAAAGCGTACAAGATTTCACATGATAACCTTTTTGATATATCTGTAAGTGTGTTCATGAAATCTGAACACAATTACAGATAACAATGTCCATTGGGGAAAAGAAGAGTTTAGAAACCATTGATTGAAAAGGAGAGAATGCTTAAAACCAGCATTTTTTCCGTTTCTTACACTGTTTCATTACAGAAACATTTAATTTGTTGTCTGCAAATGCTTTCAATTTGGACAAGTTTATAACTTTGGTGTGTGGTAGAAAAATTTTGGTGTGTGGTAGAAAGTTGATTATGTGTGTTAGTGTAATCTGAAATTTTTGTGTGCAAAAGAAATGATTCTATAACTGAAGAAAATGTGTACTGCGGAAAAAAAAATTAAAGGTAGCAAACATTTTAACAACTTAAAATCTTTTCTTGGTAAACAAATTAAACATTTCTTGGCAGTTACTTTGAAAAGAAATATTGCTCCTGAATGTCTCTTGAATTAGTGGTTGATATATCCAAAAAAAGCCTGTAAAGCTATGGATGAATGTTTAACAATTTACCAAACAATCCTGTGTTTCAAACCTTAACCCTTTACCACAAAATCCCAACTTTTAACGATCCTGAGAAAGAAGCCTTTTGAAAACATTGTTGGAAAAGGAGAAAATGCTGGTAACCAGCATTTTCTCCTTTTTCCACTATGTTTTCTACCTTTCCCAAAACAAATTTCAATTTTTGAGTCACATTTAATTTGTCATCTGCAGTTGCTTTTAATTTGGACTAGTCTAAAATTTTGTTGTTTGGTAAAGAGTTAGAGCCCTGTAACTGACTTAAGTTGTTTTTGCAGACATTGTAGATCAAGATCAGACTGCACAGAACATGCAGTCTTAGACCTACACCGTCTGTTATTATGTTACATATTTGAATGGAAACAAGGTTGAAATAACAATATTTTGGGCTGTTTTTCCTTATAAAAAAGGTCCATATCATTAATTTAGCACTTTCAGTGTTAATAAACTTGAGGAAAAAGGCATTTAAAAACATCTTTTGAAAGTGGGGAAAATACTAGTAACCAGCATTTTCTTCTGTACAGTGTTTTTTCTCTGTCTCGCCAACAAATCTCATCAATTGAGCTAAGTTGAATTGGCCAACTGTCAGTGCTTTCAAAATCAGGATCTGTATTCACCAACCATTCTTAAGAATATTTTCAGTCTCATTCTCAAGAATTATTTAAATTTGAATGTAACACAAGTTCTGATTGGCTAAACCATTTCAATCAGAAGTTGTGTTACTTTCAAAATCCATAATTAGACCAAGAATGTTTTGAAGAATGGTTCATGAATACGATCCTGGTAAGTCCAAAGTTTTTGTCGTCTGATAAAAAGTTTATGCTTATGTTTTTGTTTTACAGACCAACATTGAAATCACCAAAGAAGAAGACTTTGCGTAAGTTTGTTATATAGATCCACTCTTTGTCTACAAAAGTTGTCATTGTGATTAGGAGCTCAAGGGTTTAATCCTTTACAGTGCAAGCCTGAGTATTGACGGCCCTCCTGGAAACGGCCGGGGAAAACATTGTGGGAAAAGGAAAAAATGCTGGTAACCAGCATATTCTCCTTTCCCATAATGTTTTCTTTCTTTTCAACCGAAAATTGCATCATGTTAGCCATAATCAACTTGTCATCTGCAAATACTTTCAATCTGGACAGGTTTAAAATTTTGTCGTTTGCAAAAATATTAGTGCACTAGTATCTGTTTGCAATAGCATTTACTTGTATGTGATTGATAGTGTAATCATGCATCTGCTGTTAATTCTATACCCAAGCCACTGAAATGTATTATAATGGCTGTCAGTTTCAATTCCATAGTTTTGTAGATGTGTTCGTATCAGACTTTGGGTACAGGGGTATGTCTTACTGTAGTCATTCGTTCTATAAGATGCTTATTGTCTGGAATTGTAAAAAAAAAAGAATATGCTGAATGACTATCAAATATTTATACTTTATTGCATATGCACAGAAGGTATGTGGTTTCAAAAAACTGCTGTATTTACCAATAATTTCAGCTACCAGTAATTTCAATTTCCAAAACAAGTGATCCGATTGGCTGACACAGGGCATCTCGGTCAATCAGATGGCTAGTGCTGGAATTTCAGAGATGGAGTGGTTGATGAGTATGGTCTTTTTATTCTCTTGGTAGAAAAATCTTGAAGATGGAAGAAGAGTTTGTTGAGAAAATGTGTTCGGAGGTGATAGCAATGAAACCTGACCTAGTTATTACAGAGAAGGGTGTGTCTGATCTAGCTCAGCACTATCTTTTAAAGGCAGGCATCAGTGTTATACGACGTGTGAGAAAATCTGACAATAATAGGATTGCCAGGTAAAACTACTTGTTAATTTAAGTAATCTTTATGCTTTGAATTAGGTATCAGGTTAACCCTAAGGCTGACTGAAGGACCTTTTGCTCACAGTGTAGATAAAGATCAGACTGCACATTCTGTGCAGTCTGATCTTGGATCTACATTGTCAAATTGGGAAATATCTTTTCCCCTAAAATACCTTTGAAATGGGAAAGTTTGGATTTTTACTTTCGGCTTGAAAATTTTATTTCACTTGTATAGCAGGATAAAAGTTAATAATTATGTATTTTATTGAAGTTTTAAAGGTAGACAGTTGTGTGTGTGTTGTGGGGCTTGTTTATGAATGATAATTACAATATGTATACAGAAATATTTTTTCGGAGCGGAAAACATACTTTGAATGTTTTTAATGCTGTTGTTGTTGCATTAGTATAAAGGTGAAAAAGGCTTGAAAGCAATGAAAAAGAAGATTAAAGTCTACAATCTAAGAATAATGGCTACTTTAGTAAAGGGGTTACACCCAGGATTTGAGTTGCACAGTATCTACTTAGTAATTGTTTATCTTTATACAGAGCCTGTGGTGCGACTGTTGTAAATAGAACTGATGAACTGAAAGAGGAGGATATTGGTACAGAATGTGGACTGTTTGAAATCAAGAAAATAGGGGATGAGTATGTGTGCTTTTACTTTAATTGTATTTTTTGTACTATGAATAGAAAACAAGTCTTACAGATTTTACATTTTAGCATTAATAAATATTTTTTGTAAACTTTGCCTTTAAGATTTGTCAAGGAAGAGGTAGTTTGGACCTCTGAAGGTTGACCTCACTCACCATAGGATTTTACTTCCTACTAAACAGCAAAAATTTTAACTAGTCCAAATTGAAGGCACTTGCAGACAAAATATTAAAGGTTGCCAAAATGACAAAATTTGTTCTTGGGAAGGTAGAAAACATTGTGGAAAAAGGAGAAAATGCTGGTTACCAGTATTTCCTGCTTTTCCTACAATGTTTTCAAAAGCCTTCTTCCTTAGGGTAGTTAAAAGTTGGGATTGTATAGTAAAGAGTTAAAACAAATGAGAGATTGGTACCTTACCCATATACTAGTGTACCTTTTGTGGTCAGTTATGAAAGTGTTACAGATTACAGTCTAAATTTTACTAGAGTATGAATTAAAACTCCTATTTCCAGATATTTTACATTCTTGGTTAACTGCAAAAATCCCAAGGCCTGTACAATTCTGCTTCGTGGAGCTAGTAAAGATATCTTGAATGAGGTGGAGCGGAATCTCCAGGATGCCATGAATGTGGCACGAAATGTGATGCAGGATCCCTTCCTGGTCCCAGGGGGTGGGGCTGCTGAGATGGCTTTAGCTCAGGTATACACCCATGTTTTATATAAATAACTTCAAAATAATTGAGTTTTATGGAAAATTTTATCCTAGCATTTCAGTTTAGTACATATTGCTTTAAAAGTGCTGTACTATGATGTAGCAAGAATAAAGAATAAATGAACCATGCTCTGTTAAAAGGTGGCATAATGCATCTCCATGATGCTTGATACTAAGTAAGTCATCACATGATTTTAGATCCATAAAATTCAGCATGTCTAACAACCGATTGAATCATGAGGTGCACTGGTCGTTTGACATGCATAAAAATGATCAGTAGCCAAAAAAGTTTCGGCCCAAGTCAGCCTGCTCGGACTGCACAAGCTGACCTGGATCGATTCTATTTGCAGATGCATTAAGCTCCCTTTTCACAGAACATGGCTCATATGTATTGCCTTGTTTAAGTAAGTAAACTCGTACAGCTACTGGTTTCAGTTGTCAGAGTAACCCAGGGTCTGTATTCACCATCCATTCTTAAGAAAGTTCTTCGTCATATTCTCAAGAATTTTCTGAATTTGAAAGTAACACACCTTCTGTCTGGCTAAACCAAAGGGTTGGCAAATCAGAAGTATTGTTACTTTCTAAAACTATAATCTATAATTAGACTATTAAAATTTTCTTGGGGATGGTTGGTGAATACTTGCCCTGGACTCCTCATTTTTTTCTTTTCATGAAGTGATTGAAATAGATAAAGAAGTTATATAAATGATAATGGTTACATAAGATAGACTATTAACCCTTTACCAAACGACAAAATTTCAGACTGCTCCAAAGCGAAAGCAGTTGGAGACAACAAAATAAATGTGACTGAAAAATTGAAATTTGTTGTAGGAAGGGTAGGAAACATTGTGGGAAAAGGAGAAAATGCTGGTTACCAGCATTTTCTCCTTTTCCCACAATGTTTTCAAAAGGCTTCTTTTTCAGGGTCTTTAAAAGTCTGGATTGTGTGGTAAAGAGTTAACTCTTCCCAAACACACGAATTTTATACCCTTCCAAGTCAAAAGCATCTACAGATGACAAATTTGAAAGTAATACAAATGAACTTAGGTGTTTTGAAGCGGTAGAAAACATTGTGGGAAATGGAGAAAATGCTGGTTACCAGCATTTTCTCCTTTTTCCAGAATGTTTTCAAAAGGCCTGTTCCTCTTGGTTGTGAAAATAACGGGATTGTTTGGTTAAGGTTTAATCCCAACTTATTTCTTATGTATAATCAAAGCAATTTTGCAACATGCTGAAATAACTTTGTATATTTGTATTCAGGAACTGAACGAGAAGGCTAAGAGTATTACAGGGGTTCATCAGTGGCCATACAGAGCTGTGGCCAGGGCGTTAGAGGTCATCCCAAGGACTCTGATACAAAATTGTGGGGCCAGTACCATTAGAACTCTAACTGCTCTCAGGGTAAAGTTTATACTGATTATCAGTAAGAATTAAATCTTTGCATGCTAGGGAAACATGGTGGTTTTGTTAGCAGTGAAGATCAAAACTAGGTGATGAAATTCCACTCTTCATTCAAAATGTCTATGCTGACTTTTCATGTATATTTTTGACAGAGTTTTCAAATGAGAAAACTAGACTCATTGCATTTCAGTATAATGTGATGACTTTGTATAAAAGTGTTTGTTTGTATTGTTTTTAGTACTTTTCAAAGTTATTCTAATTATGTTGCAGGGGCCAATGCACCATCCCTTTTGTGAGCTTCTTTTACCAGTACTTAGCACAGTACTCTTTCCAAGCCACTGGCTGCTTTCTCATCTAAACATTGTTGAAAAATTGGTGAAAGATCGAGATTTATTTCATTGAGTGAACATATCTGTAATCTTTTCAAGACTAGTGTGGCCACAAGTGATAATATTCCCATATGATGTTGATGAGATGAAATAAATTTCGACCTTTCACAGAGGAAAACAAATATTCTATTCATTTCATGTTTCTAACCCCATTTTTGATGGGACTTGGGAGGTACAGAGGAGCTCTCAGTGTTTCTGCACCATTGAGTTTATCTATTGGTCACTGGTCAAAACGATGAAATTACCAAACCATAATCCACCATTATTTCCTGACAAACAATCAAAAAGCATGAAATGAATAGTGTTAACTCATTACCACACAATGCCGAATTTTAACAACCTTGAGAAAGAAGGCATTAAAACATCGTGGTGAGAGGAGAAAACGCTGGTAACCAACATTTTCTCCTTTTTCGACACTGTTTTCTACCCTATCAAAGACATATTCCATCATTTTAGTCACAATGACATTGTCATATGCAAATACTTTGAATTGTGCCTAGTCTACAGTTTTCTGATGTGGTAAAGAGTTAATAGTGAAAGTTGTATTTTCATCTGTGTATAGGCTAAACATGCCCAACCTGATTCTGTGTCCTGGGGAGTGAACGGAGAGAATGGAGTTATAGTAGACATGAAGGATTATGGTGTTTGGGAACCGTATGCGGTCAAGGCACAAATCTATAAAACTGCTATAGAGGTATGGTTTCATAATTTTTAGCTCCACTGGCCAAAGGCCAGTGGGCTTATGTCATGGCCTGTTGTCCGTCATGCGTCTGTCCATGCGTGCGTGCGTCCGTCCCTCTGTCCGTGCATTAACTTTTATTTCAAACATCATCTTCTCTGAAACTACCCATCCAATTTTCATGAAACTTCACAGAAATGATCCTGCCATGGTCGTCTTCAGAATTTCTTGAAAGAATTTGATTCCTTCAAAAACTCTGGTTGCCATGGCAACAAAACTGAAAAATATTGGAAATCTTTAAAAATCTTCTTGTCTGAAACCATATGGCATAGGGCTACCAAATTTGGCATGTAGCTTTATGTAGTAGACCTCTATCATGTATCTTCAAATTATAGCCCTGGGGTCAAAATTGGCTGTGCCCCAGGGGTCACAAGTTTTACATAGGCTTATATAGAGTAAACTTTAAAAGTCTTCCTGTACCTAGCCATAAGGCCTAGAGTTACCAAATTTTGCATTTAGCTTGATCTAGTGGGGGTCTACCAAAAGTGCCCAATTTGGCCTCATGCGGGGGGGGGGGGGACGACAGGTTCACAAGATTTACTTGGGCTTATACAGGGAAAACTTTTAAATCTTGGTGTACATAGCCATAAGGCTTAGGGCTACCAAATTTTGCATAATTATAGCATTATCTAGTGGACAACTACAAAGAGGGCCCAAGTTACAGCCCTAGGATCAAGTTTGGCCCTGCACCAGGGGTCACAAGTTTTACATGGGTTTATGGAGTGAAAACTTCAGAAACCGTTATGTTACTAACCATAAGGCCAAGAACTCCCAAATTTGGCATGTTATTCTTCTAATACACATATTCCCTATTTAGTCCGACTGTAGCTCTGGGGTCAAAGTTTTATAAGGGCTTATATAGCATAGACTTCTCTTTATGGTTTATATTTATAAGCCAGTGGAGCGATACAGAGCCATCATGGCCCTCTTCTTTACTGAAGTTATTTTGTCTGCCAACACACAACTGCCTGGAATACTTTTGTTTAACACTTGACCAAAGAATCCCGTGTTTTAATGACCTTGAAGAAGGTTTTTGAAAACATTGTGAGAAAAGGAGAAAATGCTGGTAACCAGCATTTTCTCCTTTTCCCACAATGTTTTCTACCATTTAAAAGAAAATACCCATCATTTACAGGTCAAAGAATTTGTCATCTACAAATGCTTTCAATTTGGACTAGTCTAAAATCTCGTCATTTGGTAAAAATTTAAACACTTTCAGCTCCACAGGCAAAAACAGCGGCTTTTGCAGACAGCATAGATCAAGATCAGAAAGCATAGAATGCAATGTCTGATCTTGGATGTATACCAAAAATTTTGACCCATCCACATAATGAAAGAATTTGAGAGGAGACACTAGAAATGGATCAAATTATGAGATTTGTATATGAAAGGGCAGACAACATTTTGGGAAAAGGAGAAAATGCTCTTTTCTCCTTTTCCCTAAATGTTTTCAAAAGCATTCTTCCTCACGGTCGCTAAAAGTCGGGATTGTGTGGTAAACAGTTAACCCTTTACTGCACAGTCCTGACTTATAACGACCCTCAGGCCTGAGAAAGAAGACTTTTGAAACCATAGTGGGAAAAGCAGAAAATGCTGGTTTTCTACCATATCAAAGACAACCGCCATAATTTGAGCCCCAACTGATTTGTTGTCTGCAAATGCTTTGGAATTGGACAAGTCTGAAATTTTGATGCGTGGTAAAGGGTTAAAATTTTAAGTCTAAAAGTAACCCCTTGCCACAATATTCTTTAGCCTACAATGATCAAAATACCAAAATTTGATGTTCTGGCTTTAGCCCTTTCAGCACCATCAGTGTTAACACATAAATGGCTTGAAGCGGCGTAAGTCGAGTTTGCAAACAGTGTAGATCCAACATTTTGGATCTACAATCTTGGATCTACACTGGCCACTATTTTGTTACATATATGGGCCAAAATAGCCTTGAAATAGCAATAATTTGGTTGTTCTACATTATTGAAATGGGCCATTTTATGAAGTCATCACTGGATGGCATAGATCAAGATTACATTGCACAGAACTTGCAGTCTGACCTTGGATCTATATCATCAGCTTGTTTTGTCAGGCTTATTTTGTCAAAACCCTGCAGTGATTGGTATTTTTAGTGAGGTGAGTTCATATACTTTGTGCTGCAAGAGTAAAGCAGTATTAAAAAAAAAAAAAAAAAGGATAGCATGCAAGAAATGGTCATATGACATCATCTTTTCTTTTTGTCTGCTTTTCTGAAAAAAGTAAGCATTTTATATAAGATAAGGTCTGTCTGTGCAATCATCTCTATACTTGTTAACCCTTATCCTGCTAAATAAGTGAAGTGAAATTTTCAAACTGATAGTAAAGTAAAAAGCAAATAACGCTACTTCAAACTTGCTTTTTTGGAAGAAAAATATTAGCTTATTGGACAGTGTAGATTCAAGATCAGACTGCACGTTCTGTGCAGTCTGATCTTAATCTAGACTGTCCGTAAAAGGCCAGTGAGTCGTGCTTAGCAGCCTATGGGTTAATGTTAGTGGCCTTATTTTGGACAGCAATGGTATAATTAGTGTCCCGATTAATTTTTTTTCAGACTGCCATTTTGTTATTGCGTATCGATGATATAGTTTCTGGAACAAAGAAACAGATGGACACAGGGGGAGCAGGAGGTGGGGCCCCAGCCCCACAGGCAAGCGAGGGACCCGAGCCTTGATTCTCTATTGTATGAAAAATTCATTAGGACATTTTTGCTATCAAATTGTGCAAGAGAATGTAGAATCGAGCTTAAAGAAACATTTGAGCTATGCTGTGTGAAAAGGGGCCTTATGCATTTGTAAAAAGTATCGACCCAGGTCAGCCTGCGCAGGCTGACCTGGGTCAAAACTTTTTGCTTTTGGTCATTTTTTTGCATGTCAAAAGACCATTCCACCTCCAGATCAAGTGGATTGTTAGACAAAATGGCTTTTACAAATCCAAAATTATGTGATGATGTGCAAGGTATAATGGAGTACTGGGATGCATTAAGCCCCCCTTTGCCAGAGCATGGCTAATTCTTTTTCGATAAAATTACAGCTAGCCTTTTCCCTGAAATTTAGACTTAACACAAGTCATTGTTGGAAAGTGGTATTTCACTTCATTTGAAAGCAGTCAATCAGTGTCATCAGGCTATCAATGACTATTCTTTAAAACATCTAATAATTATGTAAAACTATTGGTAAAATTGAAATACAATAAGTCTCCAGAAATGATTTGCAATAGCATTCAATCATTATATGGAGATCAGTTTTGAAGCCTCATAAGATATGACAGGCAAACCACTGGATTTTGAGAGAATTCTGAAATTTCCTGATATTTAGACAATACGGTTTAAAATTTTTCAGCTGGATTAAAATGTCAGAAGCTGTATTTCCAACAAAAAGTGTGCTTTTCCTTATTTAAGTAGCTTTTTTTCTATTTTTGACCTTTTGTGTATTAAAGACTGAAAACCACTTATTCGAATTAGAGTTCTTTTTGATAGACCAAATATCTCTCTACCAGACACAGTTTTAGACATACATGTACATAGTATTAGTAAAAACAAGTTAGATGTGTCTCAAACGGTGGATTTGTTTTAGAAAGGATAGAAAACATTGCACAGGAAAAAGGGAAAATGCTGGGTACCAGCAATTTCTCCTTTTCCCACAATGATTTTACAAGCTGTCTTTTGGAGGATCAAGGAAACAAAGACCCCCAAGGAAAGGGACTTGAAAACATTTTTCAAAAAGAGGGGAATGCTTTTCAAAACAGTGTTGGGGGGAAAAAGAGTTTTAAAAAAAAAAAAGTACATTATGTTTGTAGTGCACCAATTATACCCTCGAACATCTTTTGCTATTTTCAGCAGGCTTATCACCATTTCCACAGGCCCATTGCCGTTTTCAACAATCTAATCATGATTTTTCATCAGGCTTATTCCCATTTCCACAGACTTATTGGCATTTTAACCCTTAAAGCGCTTAATAAACATACCTGGCATTTTTAAATGAAAAATAAGACCCAAATAATTGCAATATAAAGGTTATTTTTGTCTACAATACTTCAGCAAAGTGGACAGTGTAGATCAAAGATCAGACTGCACATTCTGTACAGTGGCCACACAGGCAGCAGTAGTTCTGAATAGCACTTTAGGGGTTAAAAGGGTTAGGCCAGCAGATGCAGCATTGATCCAATGTGTGGGTACTCTGCCCTATAAACATGATTCCGTTACCAGATGTTAAATTTTTAGACTGATCCATCTTAAAAGCAATTGCAGACCACAAATTAAATGTAGCTCTCTTTTGATTGGGATTTGTCTCTGAACAGATAGAAGACATAGTGGGAAAAGAAGAAAATGCTGGATTCTCAGATTTTCTCATTTTCCAACAATGCTTTCAAAGGCCTTTTTCCTCAAGATTGCAAAAACAAGGAAATGTTTGGAAAATACTATTAGAACGTTTTGTATCGTAACAATTCACATTTTTTGATGCAGAGACTCGGTACATCTAGCTCATTGGCAATCATCTAGAGGTTGATAGTTTGAACCTTGGTTTGGATCTAATTCTATACAAAGACTGACACAAGTCACTACTTGGGATTAATTTCTGTCACACTGAATTTTGTTTAACCCTTTACCGCACAATTCCGACTTTCAATGCCCCTGAGAAAGAAGGCTTTTGAAAATATTGTGAGACAAGGAGAAAATGCTGGTAACCAGCATTTTCTTTTTATCCCACAATGTTTTTAACCCTATGACAATTTTATGGTTTGAGTGACATTTAATTTGCTGTCTACAAATGCTTTAGATTTGGGCCAGGCTAAAATTTTGTCGTCTGGTAAAGAACGACAAAATTTTAGACTGGTCCAAATTAGAAGCATTACTCTTATGCTGAATATTATTATACGCCCGAAGGGTCGTATTATGTTATACCCCCGGTCATCCGTCCGTCCGTCCGTCCGTTCGTTCGTTCGTTCGTTCGTTCGTTAGCAATTTCTTGTGTGTTCAACTCCTCCTACAGTTTTCATCGGAATTATTTGAAACTTGCCACAATGAATCTCCATGATGTCTAGTTGTGCACCTGGGTCTTAGAATTTTGATCGCTGTTTGCGTTCCAAAATTATCTGCCCTTGATTTCTGAAATAACCAACTTTTCACTTTGAATTTTTGTTCAGGCCATAACTTCCATACCGTAAAAGGTATCAAATTGAAACTACATACACTGATAGAACACATTATGGAGAAGTGCAGTGCGCATGAACCATAACTCCGCCACCATTATTTTTTGAGTTACAGCCCTTTGTTAATTTTCAGTTTGAATTTTTGTCCAGGCCATAACTTCTAAACTATAAAAGCTATTAACTTGGAACTTCATACACTGATAGAACCCATTATGGAGAAGTGCAGTGCACATGAACCATAACTCTGCAACCTTTATTTTTTTAGTTATTGCCCTTTGTTAATTTTCAGTTTGAATTTTTGTCCAGGCCATAACTTCTAAACTATAAAAGCTATTAACTTGGAACTTCATACACTGATAGAACACATTGTGGAGAAGTGCATCGCACATGAACCATAACTGTGCCACTTTTATTTTTTGAGTTATTGCCCTTTGTTAATTTTCAGTTTGAATTTTTGTCCAGGCCATAACTTCCAAACTATAAAAGCTAATAACTTGCAACTTCATACACTGATAGAATCCATTATGGAGAAGTGCAGTGCACATGAACCATAACTCTGCAACCTTTATTTTTTTAGTTATTGCCCTTTGTTAATTTTCAGTTTGAATTTTTGTCCAGGCCATAACTCCCAAACTTTAAAACCCATCATCTTGAAACTTCAAAGACTAATAGAACACATTATGAAGAAGTGCACTGCACAAGAACCATAACTCTGCCATCCTTCTTTTTTAGTTATTGCCCTTTGTTAGTTTTCTCTTTGAATTTTCGTCTGGGCCATGATTTCTAAAATATAAAAGCTATGATCTTGAACCTTTCAAGACTGATAGAACACCTTGTGGAGAACAGCAATTCACAAAATTTGTAACTGTGCCACCCTTCTTTTTTTAGCTATTGCCCTTTAATATTTTTCACATACCATGGAGATTAACTACTCTTCATTCATGGCCCTTCCGTCATTTCAACTAATTTCACTGACAAGCCCCTTCGGGCATTTATGCGCCGCTTTGCGAAGCTCTTGTTTAACTCTATCAAACAACAAAATTTTAGACTGGTCCAAGTTAGAAGCATTTGCAAACACGGCTCAAAAACTGAAGTTTGCCGTTGGAATGGGTAGAAACATTGTGGGAAAAAGAGAAAATGCTGGTAACCAGCTTTTTCTCCTTTTTCCGCAATGTTTTCCTGGCCTTTTCCATCAAGGTCATTAAAACCCTGGATTATGTGGTAAAGGGTTAAACTCTGCTTTTGTGAGAAATCTACAAGTTGCTAAGAAAGAGAGTTATGACAATAGGAATGAAAAACAGAATTATTTATTCACAATTTACTAATATCAAACATCAACATCAAGTGATGTAAAAATCTCTGTAAACTATTTACAAAGTACTGAAGTAAGAAGTTATGAATACCAGTTTTTGTTAAGAAATGACCCATGCTCCGTGAAAAGGAAATTTAATGCATCTGTAAAAAGTATTCATTTGCATAGGCAGACCTCGGTTGAAACTCTTTACTCTTAATTGATTTCCTCCAAGGACATTCTAACTCATGATTCAGTCGGTTGTTTGATGAAATGGATTTTATGAACCCATAATCATGTGACGATTTGCTTGTGACGATTTGCTTGGTATAATGCATCACGCAGATGCATTAAACCCCTTTATGCCAGATCATGGCTCTAATGGTAATCGCTACCTTCTGTTGTAACTTTGATTATAACTTTTGACAGCATCCTTGTGAAATATGGAAAATCAAACAACCCTCTAGTAAAAACTTTTTTTTTAAACTGAAGTGAACACATGCGAACATAATTTGAACATAATTTTATGCCCCTGACACAATTCTGCCGCCGTCAAATAAATTCAGTTTTTCAGTGTTGTGGAAAACATCCTACATTGTGGAAAAGAAGCAAATATTTCTTCTTGTCCCACAGTTTTGGAAGTGGTTTTAGGCATGACAAAAAAGGTTATCTTCTAAACAATAATTTTATAGACACCCCACTGACATTGATTTCTCCCTTCTAGAAGGATGAACTACCCCCAAATATGCTTCGTTACTTAGTGCTCCTACCTCAATAGAGGACAGGCATTGCCCCCAACACTTTACCAAACTACAAAAGTTTAGACGTGAAAGCATTTGCAGATGACAAACTAAATGTGACTCAAAAATGGGTATTTGTTTTGAGCAGGATAGAAAACACTGTGGGAAAAGGAGAAAACGTTTCTTTCATGCATTTTCTCCTAATCTCACAATGTTTTCAAAAGCTTTCTTAGGGTTTTAAAAGTCTGGACTATGTTGGAAACTTTTTACTGAACAACAAACCAGACTTTTGTAAGACAGAGATATGAGAAAATGTCAAGGTTTTTGCATGATGACCACAACAGATACCCAGCCGACTACAGAGCTCTGACAATCCTGGAGTTTTCTTCGAAAACAGAACGGCAAAAGTTGCTCGTGGGAGTCATTAGTAAAAGGGGGAGCCATATGAGCCATGCTCTGTGAAAAGGGGGCTTAATGCATTTGCGAAAAATACCGACCCATGTCAGCCTGCGCAGTCAGCTCAGGCGGACATGGCCGAAACTTTTCGCTATCTTTAAATTTTCTGCATGTCAAAGGATAATTCTACTGCATGCATCAGTCGGTTGTTTGTCAAAATGGATTTTATGGATCCATAATTAAGTAATGTCTTGCTTGGTATAATGCATTACGGAGATGCATTAGGCCCCCTTTTACCAGAGCATGGCTCATCTATTTGCAAGTACTCAACGCTGAGCAGTGCACAAGCATCCTCTTCTGCAGGGGTACTATATAAAAAGCCCTTCCTAGAAACCAGCTCTAGACATGCAAATAAATAAAAAGGACTAGTGTTGAATGAATAAATAACATAGAATGACAGACAGACATTAAATACAGGTATTTACAACACTATTTACACATATTGGTATATGGAACTTTGCAGCTAAGATCATCTTTGTGTCTAAACCATACTAAAGGACAAACTTTAGTACATGTGTTTCTCAAATGAAAAATTAAATGTAGCCCAAATGATAATTTCTTTCCTTCAAAAAGCTTGACACATTGTGGGAAAAAGGAGAAAATGCTGGTCAACAGCATTTTTTCGGTTTCCCACAGTGTTTTCAAATGCCTTCTTCATCAATCATGCCACTATTTGGTAAAATTCGTGTTTTTCCTTCAATGTGTTAACAAGTTTGGAAAACATTGTGAAAAAAGGAATAATGCTGTGATAAGGCATTCTCTCCTTTATATTTGAAAGGTTTGAAAAACATTGGATACCAGCATTTTGTCTTTTTCCCCACAATGTTTCCAAAAGTCTTTTTCCTCAGGGTCATTTAAAGTCGGGATTGTGTTGTAAATGGGTTAAATCATCCTGTAATGGCAGTGCATGTATATTGTTTTGTTGTAACAGTGACCAGGAAAGGTTTGCGCCATGCGCCATAGTCCCTTTAAAATCCAAAATGTCACATCGTTTTCGATATCGAGTTGCGCCCTTGTCCCATTCAATTTTCGACTTCGGAAAAAGTACGAAAAATCGTGGGGCGAATCTATTTTGATCGGATCCGATTAGACGCTCTATAAAAATGAGTAACGTAGGTGCGCGTGACGTCATCAACTTGTAAATCATGAAACGCTCATTGGAAATTTGTACCTATGTCGTCGTCGTGAATTCGTCTGTTTAGCTGCTTGAATTGAATAGTAAAATTTAATTTTCAACGTCTAAAATGCCCCCGAAAAAGGAATTAAAGTTGCCTGAAGGCCAGGGCTAAATAGGTAGTTTCCTTCCCAAAACAAATGTTCCTCAAGTTCAACAGACTCAAATAGACGACGATCAGACCGAAATGAAGGCAATGAAAATTTTTGTGTTGTTGAAATTGTCATACTGGTTTTCAAAATGTCACATTGAATTTCCTGATCAAAGGGACATTGTCCCATTGCAAAAATTCCTTTCCCAATCACTGTTGTAATTGAACCATGCTCTGTCAAATGGGGGCTTAATGCATCTGCAAAAAGTATCAACCCAGGTCAGCCTGCGCAGTCCGCCCAGGCTGACCTGGGCCGAAACTTTTCGCTGTTGGTCAATTTTCTGTATGTCCAAAGCCAGTCTACCTCATGATTGAGTCGGTTGTTAAAAAAAGTGATTATTATGGATCCATAGGTATGTGATGACTTGGTTCAATGCATTACGGAGATGCATTTAGCCCCCTTTTGCCAGAGCATGGCTCAAATCCCTTTTCCTACATTCATTTATCATTCATTTTGTTGTCCAGGCTGTCAGTTATTGTAGTTATGAGCCCTGCAAGTACAAGGCACATCTTTGTTTGCATTAGTAAAGCATATAGATACAGATCAGACAAAACCTGCAGTCTGATATTGTATCATCAATGACCACTGTTTCAAGCAGACTAGAGATATTTTGAAAAAAAAAAGTTTAAAATTTCAGTTATTTGGTCTTTCTCCACTTAACTCTTTACCATACAACAAAATTTTGGACACTTCCAAACAGAAAGCATTTGCAGACAACAAATCAAATGTGGCTCAAATGATGAAATTTGTCTCTAAAAGGACAGAAAACATTGTGGGAAATGGAGAAAAAGCTGATTATCAGCATGTTTTCAAAAGCTTTCTCTTTCTGGATCGTTAAAACTCGGGATTGTGTGGTAAAGAGTTAGCATAGTGATGAACCCTTTAAGTACAAGGCACAACTTTGTTTGCATTTGTAAAACATACAGATCCAGATCAGACAAAAACTGCATTCTGGTCTTGTATCATCACTGACCACTATTTCAAGTAGATAAGAAAATTAATGTTCTGATAAAAATAAGTTTTTAAAATTTCAAATTTTTTAGGTCTCTTTTCTTCACTAACATTGAACATTTCACTACTTTAGCACTCTAACAATTACATAACCCTTTACCACACAATCCCCAGTTTTCATGACCTTTAGGAAGATGGCTTTTGGAAAACATTGTTGGAAAGGAGAAAATGCTGGTAACCAGCATTTTCTCCTTTTTCAACAATGTTTTCCATCCTTTCAAGAACGAGTCATTATTTGAATCATGTTTGATTTGCCTTTTGCAAAGGCTTTGAATTTGGATAAGTTTAAAATTTTATCCTCTGGCACAGGGTTATTCACAGAACTTGTTATAATCCCAGAAGAGTCCTCACTCTAGAATAATAAAGTCATTTAACCCTTTACCAGACGACAACATTTTAGCCTTGTCCAAATTGAAAGCATTTGCAGATGACAATTTCAATGTGGCTCAAATGGTGCAACTTTTCTTTGATAGGGTAGAAAACAGTGTGGGAAAAGGAGAAAATGCTGGTTACCAGCATTTTCTCCTTTTCCCACAATATTTTTGAAAGCCTTTTTTCCCAGGGGCGTCAAAAGGCGGCATTGTGCCATAAAGAGTTAATGCCGTACAATAATAAAAATAATATGGTGGCGTGAGGGACTTAACCCTTTGCCAAATTCTAGACTCTTCAAAATTTAAAGTGACCACAGATGACAAAGTGATACAAATAAACTGAAATTCTTTGACAGGGTAGAAAACAAAGGAGAAAATAGTAGTTACCAGTATTTTTTCCCTCTTCCACAGTGCTTCCAAAAGCATTCTTATAAAGTGTCTTTCAAAATAGGGTTCATGTGGAAATGGATTTACTAACAAATGGCATAATATTAAAACCTGTCCAATTTGAAAGCATTTGTGTATAGCAACAGAAACATGTCTAAAAACATGTTGGAGGGTAGAAAACATTGTGGGAAAAGGAAGAAATGTTGAATACCCATTCCCAAAGTGTTTTAAAAACCTGTCTTTGGGTTGTAAAAAGTCTGTACTGTGTGATAAAGGGTTTACCCTTATATGACGCATTTACATTTAGAAATATCATTTAAAGCTCTATTTTTCTATGGCAGCTTCATCTAAATGGGACGCTTTTTATGTTGACCAAGACAGGTACTGAAAAGGGGTCAAATTGGATGGATTATTGTAGTACATCAATTTTTCTCCTAATTTTCTGAAGACAGTACTTTTTTTACTTATGATCTGTTCATTCAAAGGCATCAAATTGCCTGCATGAGGAATTTAGCTATGTTTCCGAAGAATGGTCATGTGACTTGTGTTTGAATATATTTATCCACTTGAAGAATGACTGCATTCTTTTCCTCCTCTGTTGTTTTCTAGCAAGCTTTTCAATGGCCACTATCTGTTCATGTTCTTTTCGTCTTATTTCACGAACAATCCCGTGAAACACATCGTCCACGCACTGACGCAAAACTGCTGAGGTCTCAAAAAATGGAGCGCCAAGCTGATCTGCTAAACGCTGCCCTTCTTCTGTGGTTACCTGTAAATTTAGAGTAAATTATAAATTACTGAACTGTTGTTTTAGTATTATATAATGAAAACAGTCCATTCAATACCAAATGAAAAACTTTGCCAATATCAGCAAACATGGCCATTACACTTTGCAAATACCAAAGAAAGGGTCAATATCAAGTCTTAAGTTTTTGTCATCCAGTAAAAAGGTTAATAAATGTGACTGACAATTGCAATGATTTAGAAAACCCCACTAAAGATCATCTAGCTAAGAGCTTACCAACTGGCCATATCAGACCCTCTCCCACTTTTCATCAAGATTTGAAAGTTTGACCTCCGACTCAGTAGACGAATGTCTTAACCTCTTGTCCATGGAAACAATTTTAAATCAGATAATAGGAGTGAGCAAACTGACAAATAAATGCTACAGTCCATTCATGATTGTAAAGTCTGTATTTAGAATGCTGCATCATTGGTGGAAGGCCTTTTATCACAATAAAGAATTTCCATATGAAGTTTCATCAGTATGGCTTGACCAATCAAAATTGTATAACAATTAGTATCAGGTTTTTGTGGCTTGGCCAATCAAAATTTGCATCACAATTTGTATCAGACTTTTGTGGCTTGACCAATGAAAATTTGTATCACAATTTTATCAGATGTTTACATAGTAATGATCATTTTGTCACCTTTAAGTCATTTCTTTTTTACACAATAGCCATAAATATCATGTCTATCTCCTTGTCTAATACTGCTGCTACTGCTATACTTTGATGCTTTGGACTAGAGTCAGAGAAAGGATACATCTTTTCAGGTCTGAGATTATAAATACCTTTTACCACAAAGTCGCGAGTTTTGACAACCTTGGAGAAGAGGGCCTTTGAAAACATTGTAGGAAAAGGAGAAAATGCTGGTAAACAGCATTTTCTCCTTTTCCCGCAATGTTTTCTACCAAACCAAAGACAAATTCAATTATTTGAGCCAAATTTAAATTGTCATCTGCAAACATTTTTAATTTGGACAAGTCTACCTGATCTGCTGCATGGAAAATGGTTAATTTTAGATTCAAAGATTTAAAAAAAAGTTTTTGCCTTTCTCTTTTCTTCTAGGTCACACTTGTTGCCTGTGATGATAATGGGTATATCTTCATTGCATCTCACTCTGTCAATCAACTCTTTGTGCGCTATTACTTCGTCGAAACTTCGCCTATCTGTTATTGAGTAGCATATAATAAACCCTTCCCCACGTCTCATGTATTGTTCTCGCATTGTTGTGAATTCCAGCTGAAAGTATTTAACATGTTTGAATCCTAGGCTAACAAATGATAAATTCTTTACTACACAACAAAATTTCGGACTATACCAAATTGAAAGTGTTTTCAAATGTAGATTAAATGGTGACTTATGTATAGGGTAGGGTAGAAAATACTGTGGAAAAAGGAGAAAATGCTGGTTACTCCTTATCCCAAAATGATTTTCACCTATTCAAAAACAAATCTCATAATTTTTGCCACATTTTAATTCATTGTGCAAATGCTATCAATTTGGACAAGTCTAAAATTTTGTTGCCTGGTATAGACTTTAGCTGTTTTTCATGGATTTTTGATTCATCAAACATGCAGTATAGTGGAAATAAGAGAGCTCGTTATAGAGCGATTTTAAGTTCAAATGCCAGCTTGGCCAAAACCCTGAGAACCTGCAATCCTTTACCAGACAACATGAATTTGCAGACAACAGCATGAAAGTGCCTCAAAGGATGGGATTTGTAATTGGAGTGGTAGAAAACCTTGTTGGAAAAGGAGAAAATGCTGGTAACCAGCATTTTCTCCTTTTCTCACATTGTTTTGAGAAGCTTCTTTCATCACGGTTGTTAAAACTCGAGATTGTGTGGGAAAGGGTTAAGTTCATTGCACCAGAATGAATTCCTCTCTCACCTCTAAACAAAGTTTACTTTTTTCATTTTGAAAAGCAGCCAGTGGATTCAACAGGGTAGATGCATTGTGCTGGTTGAAGAATCTTCAGATAGACTTCGATAGGTGCACTAGTTACCCTGATTTAACTGAAGTAAATTTAAAAATGATGTTGAACCCCAAACAATCAACAATTCAAAGTTTGATACCACAGTATTAAGAATCTGTAAATCTGTACTTGAACTCTAGTAATTAATGGTCGGTATGCACTTACTTGTCCAGCAGTGTCCAAGATGTCAAGTTTAGCTGGTTCCCCATCAATTCTAGCCTGCTGTTGGTATGAGTCCTCTAAAATAAGAAAAATATGCACAGTCAAAGCTATATTAAGAGAGTATTTCATAAGTTCTTAGGTAAAACAAATATGCACTTTGGCAAAATGGGGTTTAACTTGCTACCATAATTTTACAAATTTTTCACTTGTCTAATTTCCAAGCACTGGCAGTTGACAAATTACATGTGGCTACAACGATGGAATTTGTACGTGAAAGGACAGAAAGAGTTGTGTGAAAGAAGAAAATGCTAGTTACCAGCATTTTATCCTTTTCCCACAATGTTTTCCAAAGCCTTCTCTGTCAGGGTCGTTAAAACTCAGGATTGTGTGGTAAAGGCTTAACGCATCTCTGTGACAATTTATACCAACCAAGTCATCACATAATTATGGATCCATAAAAATCCAGTTTGTCTAACAACCAGCTGAATTATGAGATAAAATGATCCTTGGACACACAAAAAATTTACCAAAAGCAAAAACTTTCGACCCAGCCAGCCAGCACAGGCTGGCTGATTATTTTACAAATATATTAATCACTCTTTTCAGAGTAAATGGCTGATAAATTGAACAGTACTTGCATTAAGCAAGCACCTGTCTTAAGCAAGCATATTTTGAGCGTTCCTTAACTGCTAGCTTAGTACAGGTTAGACTATTTCATTACTTAACATCAGTTTCTTGTGAGATAAAGGTGTCATTCATGATTCAGTTCTGGGGTCCAGATTGGTGGGGCTTATCGTCATTGTATACTGTATACGTGGATATATAAAAAAATGTGAGTTACCAATTATGGACAATATGCGTACAGAAATGTTTGCGAATTCAAGACACTCATTATTTGTTAGTATATTCATGGTAAAATACACAAACAGAAAAGTTTGCAAATTTTTCAAATTCACGAAATTGCAAAAATTACAATGTTGCAAAAATTTCCACGTACACAGTAAGCATTAATTCTTTATCAACACCCATGCTATTTGTTTAATTATGAATCATCTTGATGAGAAAATGACTTGTATAAATACCCACAATATTGGTTTTGGCAAGTGATATAATTATATGAGCCATACTCTGTGAAAAAGGGGTCAAACGCATCTGCAAAAAATATCTACCCAGGTCAGCCTAGGCAATCCCCAAAGGCTGACATCAGGGTTGAAACTTTTATTTTTGCTGCTGGTCAATTTTCTGCATGTAAAAGGACCAGTCTACCTCATTTAGGCCAGTGCTAAACAAAACAGATTTTATGGATCCGTAATTATGTGATGATTTGCTTGCTATACTGTATTAAACCCTCTTTTTCCAGAACATGGCTCATATATCATTGCCTTTTAATCTATAACTGTACCATTACCATTAAGTTAAACAAAACTTTCAAGCTGATAGTAAAAACCTGAATGTTGCTATCTCAAAACTAATTTTTTTGGAGAGAAAAATGTCTCCATATTGGACAGTATAGATCCAAGATCAGACTGCACATTCTGTGCTGCTTAGCAGCTTAAGGAGTAACATGTACAGTAATTGGTTATTATGGTTCAATGTGTCAGGTTCAAATTCAGTGCAATCAAAGCATCATGGATCTGTTAAATTACTTTTTGTATCTGTATACCATTTGTTAATTGTTCTTTTCAAATAACCATTTATTCATAATTATCAATTATGGACAATTTCAATCAAGAAGTGACATCTCTACATCGCTTTTTCTTGTAAACACTTTTTGCTGGAATGTTTTACAATGTTTTTGACAGGATGGATCCGGGATATGACTGCACATTCTGTGCATATTCTGTGCTGTCTGATCTCAATCTTCTTTGCCTGTAAAACATTGTTTGATCTTAATATTGCCTGCAAGAATGGCTTAAGTTACGTTTGGCACTTCAAAGGTTAAGATCTATGTATGTACATGTAATGCAAGATCCATGTATGTACAAGATATAAAAGGAACTTTTTTTTTCCTTTCATTTCAGCACGTTACCCTTTTCTCACTTGGGGTACTATATGGGCTACGACAATATTCTAGATTGAAAGAGTCAACCTTATCTATTCAGCATGTTACACAAGGTCTTCTAATTCATTATGTTCTTTTTTTTTCAATTCAGTATGTAAGTACCTATATGTTTGGTACTGTCAGGTAAAGTCAAATTATATGAGAAGTGTTTTATGGCTTTGCTGGGGAGTACTAAATATATATGTCACTCCCGTCATCATGCTTGCCCAAGATCTAGTGATTTTCATGTTTATTTATTTATTTTTGGTAAGACTATGTACATCTGTGTACTTGTGAAATACAATGTTCTGTTCTGTTCTGTAAAATGAGCAAGCCCTCGACATAATTGTGTTTGACTTAGACTTACAAATACTTAGAGGTTCAAACAGATGACCTTTTGAACTGCTCTTTTGTTGGATGCTAAGGGAAGTGTCAGAAGTATTCCTTCACTCCATATATTCAAATTAAACTGTCTCAGATTCATGAATTTAAATTGACACATCTGCTAATCTAAGTGCCTATCATAACTTAAGGTGCTAAAGCTGCCAGTTTACATTTTCTTTAGCCACCAGTTACCATCAAGATCAGAATGCAGAAAACATGCAGTCTTATCTTTTATCTACCTTGTTCCCTTTAATAAGATATTCTAAAAAAAAAAAACAGCCTTGAAATTACTGAGTATTTATTTTCTTGACTGAAATAGTAAATTTTTTAGTCAGACTCTCCACGAGTTAACCATTCACCAAGCAATCCCATGTTTTTACAATTTAAAGGAAAAAGGCTTTTAAGTTTCGTTTAATGGGAAAAGAAGAGAATTCGGCTAACCACCTGTCTACAGAATTGGCATCCAAGCTAGGTCATCCTTTGTAATGGTTTTAAATAAATTCTCCATAATGAAAACTTGGTAAAACTAGAGCTATCACTAAACGTGATCATACCCCCCAACAGCTCCTTGTCACAAAACAGATTAATGTCACAGGAATGCAAAATAAGTGACTGGAGAGTCAATTATACCAGAGCTATCACTGAAGGTGATGAATATCCTGCAATGGCTTCTTGCCAAAAATCAATGAACCATAACCAACATTTCATATGCACATCTCTGCTTGATACTGAGTCTACCTGTGAAGTTTGAATAAGATTCGTCCAATAGTTTATGAGAAATAGAGCGGACAAAAAGCTACAGACCGACCAACGGACGGACAGCTGTGTTAAAAGTATTCTATCAAAAGTATAATTTATTTTCATCAATTCAGCAAGGGCACCGTCATAAAGAGAACGACAAAAAAGGGCTTAGCTCTTGGAAATTTTATTTAATTAACTAAGAACAATTTATGATATGCACATCTTTGCTGAATGCAAAGTCTATCCATGAAGTTTGAAAGAAATTTGTCCAGAATCATCAAAGGGCCATAACTCCATGAAACCTGAATAAACCATAACCAAAATAGGATATGCACATCTCTGCTTGATACTGAGTCTATTTGTGTAGTTTGAACCAAATCTGTCTAATAGTTGATGAGGAAAAGAGCGGACAAGAAATTTCATGAAAGGGCCATAACTCAGTGAAAAATCAATGAACCATAACCAACATTTCATATGCACATCTCTGCTTGATACTGAGTCTACCTGTGAAGTTTGAATAAAATTCGTCCAGTAGTTTATGAGAAATAGAGCGGACAAAAAGCTACAGACCGACCGACGGTGTCCAGAATCATCAAAGGGCCATAACTCCATGAAACCTAAATAAACCATAACCAAAATAGGATATGCACATCTCTGCTTTATACTGAGTCTACTTGTGTAGTTTGAACCAAATCTGTCCAATAGTTGATGACAAAAAGAGCGGACAAGAAATTTCATGAAAGGGCCATAACTCAGTGAAAAATCAATGAACCATAACCAACATTTCATATGCACATCTCTGCTTGATACTGAGTCTACCTGTGAAGTTTGAATAAAATTCGTCCAGTAGTTTATGAGAAATAGAGCGGACAAAAAGCTACAGACTGACCGACCGACGGACGGACGGACGGACGGACCGACGGACCGACCGACAAGCTGACTCCTATATACCCCCCAAACAGAGTTTTGGGGGGTATAATAATGAATATGTTTAAACTATTTACCAAACAATCCCATGACCAAGAAAAAAATATACTTTTGAAAACACTGTGGGAATTAAAGAGAGAAATGCTGGTAACTAGCATTTCTTCTTTTCCCACAATGTTTTCTTCCCTTTTAAAGAAAAATCCTATCATTTGAGTTACGTTTAATTTCCTGTCTGCAAATGCTATCTATTTGGGCAAGTCTAAGATTATGTCATTTGGTAAAGAGTTAAATAGATAGTTCTCCCAAGGTTCTCCAATATTAAATGAAGCCTTTTAAGCCTTTCCCAAATGATAAATTTTAGACTGGTCCAAATTGAAAGAGTTTGCAGACAACAATTTTATTGGATGAACATGGCAGAAAGTTCTCAAAAAGGGTAGAAAACACTGTGGGAAAAGGAGAAATTGCTAGTTACGAGCAATTTCTCCTTTTCCCACAGTGTTTTCAAAAGACTTGTACTGCAGACACGTGAAAACCAGGGCTTGTTTGGGAAAGGGTTAACAAATACTTTACTTGATCATTAGGGGACCAACCAATTGTAACAGATCAATAACAGACTCATTAAACCTTAACCCTTTCCCAAACAAGCCCTGGTTTTCATGTGTCTGCAGTACAAGTCTTTTGAAAACACTGTGGGAAAAGGAGAAATTGCTTGTAACGAGCAATTTCTCCTTTTCCCACAGTGTTTTCTCCCCTTTTTGATAACTTTCTGCCATTTTCATCAAATTTAAAATTGTCGTCTGCAAACTCTTTCAATTTGGACCATTCCAAAATTTGTCGTTTGGGAAAGGGTTAACAAACCAATCCCTTACATGTTTTTGATTGATCTGCATTTACTTTAACGCTTAGAGCACCAAATAAAGCCAAGTGACATTTTCAATCTAGAATTACACCTGAACTAAGTACAATTTCAAAGTTGCTCTAATCTAAAGAGATTCAGCAAAGCAGACAATGTAGATCAATGATCAGACTGCATATTTCATGCAGTCTGATCTTGATCTACACCTGCCACATTGGCAAGTACAGTTGTGACAGGCACTTTAAAGGTTAATATTGAAGGCATCGGTTGCACATGTGGGCAGCACCTTTGAATGCAGTTAGTTTTAAGGGACAGAGCAAGAAACAAGACAGAATCCCTCCAAATTGCGCCTGGTTCTTTAGTGTGCTCAGTGAATAGCACCGTCACACAGGACCTAGGTTTTAAAGTCTCATAAAAAACATTAAGATGATATGAAGTTGGCAAGCCATGGGAATCAAACCCACACCCTAAAGTATCCCGTGATTACAAATCTCCTACTTTACCAATTGAGCTAACCCAGCAGACAATGCTTTGTAGAGTAGGCCATTCACTTTTTACCAAATAATCCTCTGCTTTTAGGATCCAGAAGAAAGCTTTTGAAAACAATGAGGGAAAAGGAGAAAATGATGATAATCAGCATTTTCTCCTTTTCCCTCAATGTTTTCTGCCCTTTCAAAAACACTTCTCTTTATTTGGGCAACATCTATGTTACCCTCTGTAAATGCGTTCAATTAGCCATTCACCACACAATCCCGTTTTAACGACTCTGAGAAAGAGGCCTTTTCAAAACACTGTGGGGAAAAAAAGAAAATGCTGGTAAACAGCACTTTCTCCTTTTCCTAAAATTTTGTCGGCTGGTAGAGAGTTTTATGTGAAGAAAATGTTTCAGTCTTTACCATACAATAAAATTTCACTGGTTCCTATTGAAAGCATTTACAGAAACAAAAACTGTATGTGGCACAAGTGGTGGGAATTGTTTTTGAAACAATTAACTCTTTGACTACTAATGCTGACTTGACTACCTTTTGCGGACAGCATAGATCAAGATCAGACTGCACAGAACGTGCAGTCTGATCTTGATCTTTGCTGTCCGCTACTCTATTTTTAATCTATGATGAATGTCGTTTTAAATAGCAGTGGAAATATATTTTTAGAGCTTGGAAAAGGCATGTAATTTCTGGAGTTAGTAGTGAAAGAGTTAACTCTTTACCAAAAACAAAATTTTATTCCCATATAAATTCAAAGCATTTGCAGACAACATAAATATGACTGATGGGATATGTCTTACCATCATTTTCTCATTTTCCAACAATGTTCTCAAAAGCCTTCTTTCTCAGGGTCATTTAAACTAGGAATCATAAGGTAAAAGTTTTAAAAAACATTGTGAAGAAAGGAGAAAATGCTTGTAACCAGCATTTTCTCCCATTTCCCACAGCCGAGCTCTGGTAGCTCAGTCGGTAGCATACAGGACTTGAGAACTGGGGGATGCTGGTTCAATCCCCTGCTCACCCAATTTCTTTCCAAGGATTGGTGATAGTCATTGTGACAGGATTCATTCCTCCCTCACTGCTGAACATTGTTTCCATGATGATTATGTGGGAAAGCAGCCATTGGCTTTGAAAGAATATAGTGTGAAGTGCTGGTAAAAGAAACTCCAGGAAAGCATGGGCAAAGGTGCACTGGCTGCACCGATATAACTGAAATAACATTGAAAATGGCGTTTAAACACCATACAATCAATCCCATTTCCCACAATGTTTTCAAAAGCCTACTTCTTTCTCGGGTCAGTCATTTTGTAAAAGAGTAAGCCTATAAATTCAGAATCAATTAGACAGACTGTTTGCAGAGTTCTCCAGCTTTCAATAATTATGTTTACATTCTATCCATAATGAACAAATTTAGACCAAAATGGCATCCATTCAACCTGGATGAAAAGCCACCCTTCCTAAGCCCATTATCCAACAATCTAGAGTTTCAAGGATCCTACAGATAAGGGAATTTGAAAACATTGTGGGAAATGGAGAAAATGCTGGTAACCAGCATTTTCTCCTTTCCCACAATGTTTTCTACCATTACAACAAAAAATTTCAGTATTTGAGTCATAATTTTCTCTTGTCTGTAATTGCTTTTAATTTGGACAAGTCTGAAATTTTATTATTTGGTAATGAGTTAGCATAACCCATTTCATTACCTGCAATAATTATTATTTTGATATGACACTAAGTGAGTGAGTCATGCCCTGTGAAAATGGGATTTAATGCAGATCTGCAAAAAAGTATCAACTCATGTCAGCCTGCGCACTCCGTTGCAAGCTAATATGAGTCCAATCTTTTTTGCAATTTGTAACTTTTATGCATGTCGAAAGGGCCATTGTACATGACTCACACTGTTGTTAGACAATGGTTCAAAAAAAATGTAACTTGCTTTCCACATCACATCTTAAAGATGCATTTAACCCCCTTTTCCAAGAGTGCCACTCAAATATAGGGTCACAAGGGGAAAATATTTAAGTTTTACAATGCTATCGCTAACATAAGGTGATTTTGAATACAGTATAGATCAAAATCAGACATCAAAGAACATACATGCTGATTATTGATCAACGCCATTCGATATTTCCATATGAAAATACATGGTTTACACAGTCCCCTGCTCCTATGACCCTGAAGATGAATTTGAGCTTTCTGAAATAATAAAGGAAACAGTTACAAGTACATACATGTGTACTTTGGAGTAGGAGCAAGAGGAAGCTTGGCAGCAGGGACTAAGAAAGCTATTTCGTCCCCAATCCCACTCCTTCTTGTGTGAGAAAGGGTAGAAAACGTTGGCAAAGGAGAAAATGCTGTTTACCAGCATTTTCTCCTTTTCCCGCATTGTTTTCAAAAGTCCTTTTCACGAGGGTTACCGGTATTAAAACTCGGGATTGTGTGGTAAAGGAAAATTTGTTTGAAAAAGTCCCCCCCCCGCCTATTATTGCTATGCTCCAATGCCTGTAAAGTAAAGCAGTAAATGTTCCTTTTATCACAATGACTTCTACAACTGTAATTTCAAGGGAAGTAAAAAGCCATTATTGTACGGTAATGGGCAAGGTGGTAGAATCTTGAATTATTCATTCTTTGCTTTTTTTACAGTAAAACAAATTTACATTTGCACCTTGATTTAATTTGGTTTACACTTTTGAAACATTTGCTATGTCCCTCTTTAAGTTTATACCTTTGCCACAAAATCTGGACTTTTCACAACCTTGAAGAAGAAGGCTTTTGAAAACATGGGAAAAGGAGAAAATGCTGTCAAAGAGCATTTTCTCCTTTTCCCTAAAAATTTTCTATCCTTTCCGAGGCAATTGCCACTATTTGAGCCACATTCATGGATCTGCAATTTGATTTGGACAAGTCTGAAATGTGGTCAATTAGTAAAGAGTAAAGTTACGGCTGCAATCTCCAGATAACATTTATCTGTTACCTTACTCTGGTAAACTCATAACTGTACATGCTTTTTTATTTCTTCACCAGATAACAAAAATATAGACTTGACCAAAATCAAAGCATTTGCAAACAACAGATCAAATGTGACTCAAAAATGGAATTTTGCTCTACAGGGTAGACAGCTTTATAGGAAAAGAAGAAAATGCTGGTAACCAGCACTTTCCCTTTTCTGTTGCCTACTTCATTTAACCTGATCCTGACCTTTATGCTGAATATAACAGTAGGCATATAAATAGAACTCTGACGTTTATTCAGAAACTTAAGTTCGCATTTGCTGAAAGTACAGAAGACTTCCAAGAGCTAGTTCTCTGCTACGTACTTATATACACAGGTAAACAATTTAATTTGCACAAACCGTTCAAACTATTTCTGTGACCATTCAGGACATATGCCAAAGGCAGCCCCATGCGATGTCGAGGGTAAAAATAGAATTTCATTTTATGTAAATGATATTTTTTTACAAAAGTCATCTTCCAAGGATTCATCAAAACACAGGACTGTTTGGTACAGGGTTAATCAGGATCTACCAGAATCTACTGAAAACTAGCAAACATTCAGTGGAAAGGAAAATACATAATTCTTATGTTTTGCATTGTCTGATCTTGATCTACATTTTGTCCACCAGGCAACCAAACTTATTATGTGAAAGGCCTGCTTTCAATTTTTACCAGAAGGAAAAATGGTAGACTTGTCAAATTTTACAGGATTGGCAGACGATAAATTGAATATGTCCCAAGTAATGTAATTTGCCTAATAGAAAGGGTAGAAAACATTGTGGAGTAAAGGAGAAAATGCATGTTACCAGAATTTTCTCATTTTCCCACCATGTTTTACATCCCTCCAAAAACAATTTAATTTTTCAGTCACATTTATTTTGTTGTCTGCAAATGCTTTCAATTTGAACAAGTCTAAAATTTTGTTGTTTGGTAATAACTTAACTCTTTACCACACGAGAAAACTTTAGACTCATCCAAATTGAAAGCATTTTCAGACGACAAAGTAACTGTGGCTCAAATGATGGTAAAGGGTTGAGGGTTAAAATGTCTCTGGCATTCATTCTAAAGGTTTCCCTTTGTTTTTCACCTGAGGCAGCCATATTGAAATATTTATTTTTAGAGTAACTGAAATACATTCTTTAAAGATTCGAGTATAATGGCTGCTTTATGAGAAAACAAGATGCAGACCCCCATGTTTTAATACAGATACCAGCACTAATTAACCCTTTCATCCTTTACCAGATGATAAAATGTTAGATTTGATCATATCAACTCTTTATCACACAATCATGTGTTTTGAAGACCCAGGAGAAAAAGTCTTTTGAAAACATTGTCGGAAAAAGGAGAAATTGCTTGTAACCAGCATTTTTTCCTTAATCTGCAATATTTTCTACCCTTCAAATAAAAAATCCAGCATTTTGTAGGCCAAAAATTAAGGCAACTCAAATGACAGGATTTGTTGGAAAGCATTGATGGAACTTCGATACAAATGCTTGTTAACCCGCCTTATCTCTGTTTTCAACAATGTTTCCTGAAAGCATTCTTCCTCAGGTTTTGGTTAACCCTTTACCACACAATGCAACCTTTTAACAACCCTGCTGCAGAAGGTTTTAGAAACCATTGTGGGAGAAGGAGAAAATGCTTGTAACCAGCATTTTCTCCTTTTTCAATAATGTTTTCCACACTTTTAGAGACAAACCCTAGTATTTGAACCACATTTAACTTGTGGCATGTAAATGCTTGTACTTTGGACATGTCTACAATATTGCAATGTGGTAAAGGGTTAAAGAAGATCAAAATAATATTAGGCAAAAGCTCAAAAAGCTCAAAATGCAATTTGGTTTGTTTTACCATGATGAAAAATCAATAATTCCAGGAAAAAATTAATGAAAATCTGGCACTCCTTTGATCTTGAAAAGCCAATTAAGCCCATTTATTTTTTTAGTTGCTAGGCAACGCAGTTAATTAACAGGTACAGTCTGGCATATACTCCGGAGCCAGTTTTCTAATATTTTCATTGCTCTTTTTTTAAATAGCAATTGAACTCCTTGACCAAAATGCATGTTTTTTTTTAGGAAATATCAAGCATTTAATGCAGACAGCCTAGTTGAAGATCAGGCTGCACAGAATAATATACAGTCTGATCTTCGATCTATACTGCCTTATTATATAATTATTCTGGCAAAAAAAAAGCTTTGGCAATAAAATATTAGTATTAAAAATGCCCATTTAACTTGGCAATCTATAAATAAGGCTTAACCCTTAGAGCGCCGTATAAACCAGAGACATTAAATGTTACAGTCCAGAAGTAAGAGCTAAATTTTTGCAATAACAAGGCCAGTTTTGTCCAAAATGGTCAAAGTGGACAGTAGAGATCAAAGATCAGACTGCGTGTTTTGTGCTGTCTGATCTTGATCAACACTCGCAGCAAACACAATTATAGTCATTAAAGGCATTTTAAGGGTTAACAGTTTCATTTGTTTAACCCTTTACCACACAATCCTGACTTTAAAAAGACCCTAAGAAAGAAGCCTTTTAAAAACATTGTGGGAAAAGGAGAAAATGCTGGTAACCAGCATTTTCTCCTTTTCCCACAATGCTTTCTAACCTTCCCAGAACAAATTTCAATTTTTCGGTCACATTTAATTAGTTGTCTGCAAATGCTTTCAATTTGGACAAGTCTAAAACTTTTGTTGTTTGGTAAGGAGTTAATTTCTTTGAAACAAATTTGCCGCAGACAACTTATAAAAACATAGCTGCTTTAACCCCTTACCACAGTGCTTAGTTTTAACAACCTTGACAAATAAGGCTTTTGGAAACATAAAAAGCAGAAAAATGTGAAAATGCTAGTCACCATCATTTTCTCCTCTTCCCACCTTGTTTTCTACTCTTTCACTCACAACCTCCATTACTAGTATTTGAGCTACACTTTATTTGTCATCTCCAAATGGTTTCAATTTAGAACAGTCTGAAATTGAATCATCTGGTAAAGGGTTAGATCGGCCTAAGAGAAACTGTTTATAATGTAAGCAACTGTACCTACCGGTATCATTCTTACAAAACCCTTTCCCAACCGACAAATTTCGGACTGGTCCAAATTGAAAGAATTTGCAGATGACAATTTTAAATTTGATGAAAATGGCAGAAAGGTCTCAAAAAGGGTAGAAAACACTGTGGGAAAAGGAGAAATTGCTCGTTACGAGCAATTTCTCCTTTTCCCACAGTGTTTTCAAAAGACTTGTATTGCAGACACGTGAAAACCAGGGCTTGTTTGGGAAAGGGTTAATAGAGGAAATCTTTACCCGGCAACTAAAGTTTAAACTGGTCCAGTATTAAAAGCATTTTCACACAAAAAATAAAATGTTTCTCAAATGATGGAGTACTCTTTGAATGGGTAGAAAAGGAGGAAATGCTGTTTACCAAGCTGTTTTTCCTATGATGTTTAGAAAACTCCTCTTCATCAGGACTGTAAAAGCAAGGGATCATATGGTAAATGGTTGTTTCTGAGTCCAACTTACCGATTGTGGGGTCATGGTACTCCGTGAATCTGTGACTTACAAACTGTATAACCAAGGCTGAAAGAACAAGAACAAAAAAAATACTAGTAACCAAGAGGTCACTCATTTATGGCCAAATAAACAAATCATAGGTTTTTAACTCTTTACCACACGACAAAATTTTAGATTGGTCCAAATGCAAACTACCTGCAGACAACAAGATAAATGTTAGTGAAAAATTGAAATTTGTTTTGGAAAAAGTAGAAAACATTGTGGGAAAAGGAGAAAATGCTGGTTTCCAGCATTTTCTCCTTTTCCCATACTGTTTTCAAAAGGCTTCTTTCACAGGGTCGTTAAAAGTCAGGATTGTGTGGTAAAGGGTTAATTAGCTACAAATTAAGTTCTCATGCAAGATGAACAGATAGTTCAGTAATATTCTACGGTAAAGGGGTGGACAGAGTAGATCAGAGATCAGACTGCACAGAATGTACAGTCTGATCTTGATCTACACTGTCCACAAAAGCTTCTTGTGGTATCTATAATGGTAAGTAAAAAGATAACAGCAGAAAAAACTATTGGCAAATACTGCCAGTCATACCTGAAAAAATGCAAGCTTTTTGGTATAAAAAAATGTCAGACCTTGCCAATATGACATTGATGCTCTTTCTAGTTAAAAAGTTATAAAGTTTTGTACGATATGGAAAACCTTCCAAATGAACACATACTTATAGCCTGTGAATGAATTTTTTTCTTTGCACTAGGCCACTTTTGAAAATGGTACGGAAGATAGAAGTAGCAAACAATGATAAATTTCTCACTTTGCCACATTGTTTTATAATTATCTGTCCAAATTATCTTAGCCAAATAAATGATGGGATATGCCTTTGAAAGGGTAGAAAATATTGTGGGAAAAAGGGAAGATGAAAACCCTAATAAGTACCACCGGTGAACGGCGAGCGAAGGTATGAATCATATATATTAGTGTGTAATATACGATTTGCGATACTGTCACTCGCTGTTCACCTGTGATAAGTACAATAACAAGGTTGCTTAAACTTTCCATAATGTCACAGCAACAGGCAGAGAGCGAGTATCCCAGGTCAGTCTGATCATTTTGTACAGTCTAATCTTGATCCAGTCTAGCTGCATAGGCAACTCAAGCAGTGAAAGAAGCTTTAAGAGTAGCGCATGTAATGTAGATCTAGATCAGACTAGATCTACATGTTTAGTGCAGTCTATCTCTGCAAATTGTAATTAAAGTGGTGCTTGTTATTCTATGGACCTGAATTTGAACTCTGAGAAAAACTAACAAAATAATGCAAGGGGAAAAGCTAATGCTGCAGCCAATAAAGAATATAATTCACTCTCATCCTTTCTTACCTTCAGTCTGACAGTTCACTCTGAGCCAGAAAGAATCACAAAAATGACATCGGAGCAAACCTTCAGACTGAAGGTAATCCTTTCTACATCTTGCCTCTTGACATTTTGTAAAAGTGTTAACCGTGATATGTTTTAACACAGTTTAAGTATCATGCACATGTTGATGAGTCAGATAAATGACATAGCTGAGATATTTATCATCATTTTGGACATGGAGGCATACCATAATCATGAAAAATCCTATTACCGCTGTTCTTCAACAATCAATTTTTGGAAGGGGTGATCATTTTCAAACACACTGAGGACACAGTCTTAAAAAGTCTCAGTCAGTATTTCTGTGATGACCAGAGTGCCCTGTCCTGACAATCTGTTTACCAAACAACAAAATTTTGGACAAGTCAGAATTCAAAGTATTTACAGACAACATTTTAAATGTGGCTCAAATGATAGAATTCGCTTCTGATTGGGAACAAAACATAGTGGGAAAAGGAGAAAGTGCTGGTTTGATTCCCAGATTGGCTGACTTCTTTACTAGGAATGATGTTTGTCATTGCAACATGGTTCATTCCTCCCTCATTGCCGATGATGTGTATGTAGGAAAGCAGCCAGTGGCTTGGAAAAAATGTTTTGTTGAATAATGGTAAATGACATACCAGGAAAGCATGGGTGGGTGCGCTGTCTGCCACAATAAAACTGATATAATGTTGAAAATGGTGTTAAACATGCTGCAAACCAAACAAACAAACACGGGTCAAGAGTCAGTATTTATACTATCTATTGGTTAAAAAGTAACCCAATATAGACCAATCTGGTCTTGGCTGATCTGAACCCAATACAGTCTGTGGACACACAAAAAATGTAACACATAAATACTGATACTGATTCTGATATTCATCGCAAGCATGACATTTGAATCAAGATAAGAGATGACATTTACAAAAATCCATTCTGAAACACTGGGGAAAAAACCTGCATTTTTCCTGCTGTTTTGTTTATAATTGGCAGCTCAGGTTTTAAACCTGACATACCTGTTTAACTCATTACCACACAATACTATGTTGTTGTATACTGAAAATGAGACTATGAAAATACATTGTGGAAAGAAAAGAATGCTATTATTAACCAGCATTTTCTTCCTTCCCACAATGTTTTCTACCATGTCAAAAAACCAATACCAATTTGTGTATTGAAACCAAAATTGTTGTCTACAAATGCTCTCAATTAGGAAAAGTCTATGATTTTGTCATCTGGGGCAAAAAAGTTAACCCTTCCCCCGCCCCCCAACAATTGCCTATCTTGCAAGCAGAAGGCTAAAATTCTTACCTGAACCAAACAGTCCAGAGTTTTTATGAATCTGTGGAAGAAGCCTATTGAAAACATGGTAGGTATAGGGGAAAAAGCTGATTACCAGCATTTTCTCCTTTACACACAATGTTTTCTGCCCTATCAAAGCCAAATTCTATCATTAGAGCCACATTTAATTTGTCGTCAGCATATACTTTCCACTTAGGCAAGTTTTAATTTTGTCATCTGCTACACAGCTCTCTTATACATGCATGTACTTAGCTCCATAGTGTCTTGCCCAAAAAAACTCCCATAAGAAACACCAGCGATTCAACTTAGGATCGAAGCAGGGCCTCTTGGTTTTGAATCCTAAATCCTACCTTTGACCTTAGAGCAGGAACTCATTAAAATGACATAAGCGTCTTTCTTGGATTCCCATACTTTTACATCACACGCTTGCATATTATGTTAAATGGGTGTTATAAGGCCTGTTCAAATATGAATGCATCAAAGCACCTAAAATTTGATTCTTCACAGGTTTCACTGAAATTTTTATTTTTTTCCCTCACAGTATTCGACTCCAACGGATATACAGTGGATGGCATAGCACAAGTTCAGGCTGAATCTTTGATCCATGCTGTCCCATACCAAATCCTACATAATAAAAATCTTTCTAAGTTCCTAAGGATTTTATTTGCAGACGTCAAAAATGGTAAAGTTTGTATATTTGGTGCTGAAAAAGTTAACCCTAAAAGTGCCTTTTACAACTATGGTTGCCCTTCAAGCAAGTGTAGATCATCATCAGACTGCACAAAAAGTCCACATTGTCTGCTTTGCTAAGCACTAAATTATGATGATAGACAAAAGCAACCTTGAAATCTCACTTATCTACTGGGTCTTATTTCGAAACTTAAAAGGTCTGTTGAATTTTTCCAGTGTTCTTAGAATGGGTTACACTTTCAAAGACCTTTTGTGGACAGCGTAAATCATGATCACTGCATAGAACGTGTAGTCTGATGTTAGATCGACACTGTCAGATAACAAGATATTTTTCCCTCAAAAAATAGCCTAAAATATCAAAATTTGGCTTCTTACTGTTGACTTGAATATTTCATTTATTTAGCAGGTTGAGGGTTGAGGGTTAATTTTCTAAAGGAATAGTAAACACAGCATTCAGACTCATGCAAACATAATCAGCACTACTGTTTCATAGCCTGATATATCTGATGATAATGGTAATTTTTTCCTCTGTCTGATCCATACAGCATTTTATTTACCCAACTGTAAATTTAAACACATTAACCCTTTCCCAAACAAGCCCTGGTTTTCACGTGTCTGCAGTACAAGTCTTTTGAAAACACTGTGGGAAAAGGAGAAATTGCTCGTAATGAGCAATTTCTCCTTTTCCCACAGTGTTTTCTACCTTGTTTGATAACTTTCTGCCATTTTCATCAAATTTAAAATTGTCGTCTGCAAACTCTTTCAATTTGGAGCAGTCCAAAATTTGTCGTTTGGGAAAGGGTTAACTGCAACTTTGGGGGCTTGTACAGATGTTGGAGCTCAAAATTAGACTGAAAACATACAGTTTGATATTTTGATAGATAGTTCTTGTAAAGCAAACCATCCATTTGGGTCTTTCGCACTGAGTGATAATGTGGCTTTTTTACCCATAAGGTGGCCTAAGGGACAGCAAATTGGATGTTTCTAGCTTACAAGAAGATATTTTCTTAGCTTCTTTTGGCCAGAACAACTCTGCATAACATACAATGTACCCCCGGTAGATCCAAGATCAGACTGTGCAAAACATATTGTCTGCTCTTGCATCTTCACTTGCTTCAAAAGTTATGAAAGGCATTTATTTCTTTACCACACAATTCCAGGTTTCAACGACCCTGATGAAGCTTATTGCAAACATTGTGGGAAAAGGAGGAAATGCTGGTAACCAGCATTTTCTCCTTTTCACACATTGTTTTCTACCCTCTCAAAAACAAGTATGATCGTATGAGTCACATTTAAATTGCCGTCTGCAACTGCTTTCAATTTGGACAAGTCTACATTTTTGTTGTTTGGTAAGAGTTAATCTAACGTAGATAAAAGCATCCCTATCTTGGCTACCACAACTTCAATTTGGGGAAGAAATGGTGTAAACAACCTCTTTGATTAAAATATTATTAGCAGTCTAAGATTTTCTTTACTTTCTGGTTTCTGTGTCAGCTAGTAAGTCTTGAAATTTTCCTAATTCCAAAACTAGCTGTCTGATTGGTTGAGACAGGATGTCTGAGCCAATCAGATTGCAGCAAATACACATTAGAAAATATTTAGATTAAATGAAGTAGCGAAAACTGTTTTGCTTTGATGAGCTTCAGAAAGTTGATAGTTTTCCACATAAGCCTGCATTGTCAGTACTCCCAATGCATTATCTTAACCGCTAAGATGCTAAGCGCCACTCATTGACCTTTTGCAGATGGTGTAGATCAAGATCAGACTGCACAGAATGTGCAGTCTGATCTTGGATCTACACTATCCAATAAGAAAATATTTTTTTCTATAAAATAAGTTGGAAAAAAACATTTTTCGGGTTTTTACTACTGGCTTGAAGGTTTTATTTAACTTATTTAGCTGGATAAGGGTTAACCCTTTACCGCACAATGACGCCTTTTGACGCCCCTGGGAAAGAAGCCTTTTGAAAACATTGTGGGAAAAGGAGAAAATGCTGGTAACCAGCATTTTCTCCTTTTCCCACAATGTTTTCTACCCTATCAAAGAAAAATTGCACCATTTTAGCCAAATTGAAATTGTCGTCTGCAAATGCTTTCAATTTGGAGAAGGCTAAAATTTTGTCGTCTGGTAAAGGGTTAAGAAATTCCTACAGAGTAAGTTATGGAATGGAGGAAACATTATGTTGCCCATACAAGAATTTTACCAAATGTCAGTCCTTATCTGACTCGAAATCTCCAGATTTTTCTGTACATCAGCTTGTGCAGTTTAACCCAACATGTCCAACACTTGTGCTACAAATGTATCTGTCATGGCCAATAAACACCATCTAAGTAATACGATTTCGATAATAAATTTACCCCTTAACTCTTTACCACACGACAAAATTTTAGCCTTCTCCAAATTGAAAGCATTTGCAGACTACATTTTCATTGTGACTCAAATGATGCGATTTGTCTTTTATGGGGTAGAAAACATTGTGGGAAAAGGAGAAAATGCTGGTAACCAGCATTTTCTCCATTTCCCACAATGTTTTCAAAAGGCTTCAGCATCAGGGTCGTTAAAAGTCGGGATTGTGTGGTAAAGAGTTAAGCCCAACTAGTGGCCAAATGTAAACAATGGGGGTGTTAAAATGCACTTAAAATCATACATGTTAAAAGTAAGGAATTTATTGTGAAGATGACAATCTGTCATTGTACGGTTGATCGAAGTGTTAGTTGCTGGCAGAAAAATTAATTCTAAAAGTAGTTCAAAAGTTGCCAGGTTGCTCAATCTTCTGTTTAACCCTTTACCAAACGGCAAAATTTTAGACTTATCCAAATTCAAAGCATTTGCAGAGGACAAAATAAATGTGACTCCATAAATTGAAATATGTTTGAGAAAGGGTAGAAAACATTGTAGGAAAAGGAGAAAATGCTGGTTACCAGCATTTTCTCCTTTTCCCACAATGTTTTCAAAAGGCTTTTTCTGTAGCATCGTTAACACCCAGGATTGTGTGGTAAAGAGTTAATAAAATTTTTGTCTGATCTTTAATTTTATTTTGCTGCAGATTGTCATCTTCACAATAAATTTCCATACTTTTAAAAGGTATGATTTAAATTCAAATGCATTTCAACACCCATTTTGTTTACTTTTGGCCGCTTCTGGGCTTTTATCCCTATTTTTGTGCACTATGTTTGTGTCTTATGGCTAAAATGACATACAACTTCAGTGTCAGCTTGACCCTTTCTTGATTTATTGCATCAGAACTAACTTGGCCCCTTTAAAGATGCATCCTTACAGCCAGAGAGAAAAAAAACATTGTTTAACCCCAATAGTATGTAGAATGGTTCAGAATTTAGTCAGCTCTGTAAACATAGATAAATTACCAATACATATGGCGTTAGGGATAAAGAAACTCGAGGGATTTGTCTTCGATTTAAGACTGGAAGCGACAACAGTGATTTCTTTAATGGCCTCCAGAAAATGAAATGCATTTTCTTTCGTCATAATCCATGCAACTTGCAATCATCACATGCAATATTTGGCATGAAGATACAAGAATAATTATGGTTTTATAAGAAGAAAGATGAATGGATTAAAAACTGGCTGAAAACGAGTATCATGTATCTTTAACAACTCTAAAGAAGAATTCTTCAGAAAACATTGTGAGAAAAGGAGAAACTACTAGTAACCAGCACATTCTCCTTTTCCCCCAATGTTTTTTTTAATCATTTTAAAGACAAAATCATCTTTTGAACCACATTAGTCATCTGCAAATGCTTTCAATTAGGTCAAATCTAAGATTTTGTTGGTTGATAGAGAGTTAATGGAGCAGTCAAATGCATAAATAATTTACCCCTACTTCTTAGAAATGGGGGTGGAGGCATAGAAATAAAAGTAAACATTTCTCAAACCAAAACCCATCAAAACAGATACAGCAAGTCTCATCAAAACCTGCAAACAACTGATTAAAATGTGACTTAAATGACAGGATTTGTCTTTGTTAAGGTAGCAAACTTTATGTGAAAGGACTGAAAGGAGAAAATACCGCCGAACAGCATTTTCTCCTTTTTTTAACAATGTTGTCTAAAGTCTTCTTCCTCAGGGATGTGAAAACTGAGCGTTGTTTGGTATTGTCCTAAGGGAGAACAATCACTTATAATTGGTCATGAACTATACATTGTACAAGTACTCCTCAAGATCAGCATCTTCATTAACTCTCTAGTCTTTACCACACAATCCCGAGTTTTAACGACCCTTAATCCTTTACCACACAACAAAATTTTAGACGTGTCCAAATCCAAAGCATAATATACAGACCCCAAATTAAATATGGCGAAAACTGTTGAAGTTGTCCATGATAGGATTGAAAACATTGTGGAAAAAGGAGAAAATGCTGGCTACCAGCATTTTCTCCTTTACCCACAATGTTTTCAAAAGTCTTCCTTTTCAAGTTCGTGAAAAGTTGGAATTGCGTGGTACAGAGTTAAAGAAAGGAGGCTCTTTAAAACAGGTGACCAGCATTTTCTCCTTTTCCGACATGTTTTCTATCCTATCAAAGACAGGAATCATCATTTGAGCGACAAACAATTTGTCATCTGCAAATACTTTTAATTCGGTCTAGTCTAAGATTTTGTTGTTTGGAAAAATTTTAATACATTTCTGAACGATTCCCAATTAATATGCGGAAGAAGGCTTCATAAAAACTTTGTTCACAGAGGCAAGAATGCTGATATCCAGCATTTTCTCCTTTTCCCACATTTGTTTCTGCAATTCCAGAAATAGAACCCACTATTTTGGCCATATTTTCATATGTTTTCTGCAAATACTGTCAAAAAAGATGAGTCTAATATTGCGTTGCTCCAGTTAACTCTTTACCACACAATCCTGACTTTTAACAACCCTGAGGAAGAAGCCTTTTGAAAACATTGTAGGAAAAGGAGAAAATGCTGGTTACCAGCATTTTCTCCTTTTCCCACAATGTTTTCTACCCTGCCGAAAACAAATTTCAATTTTTGATTCACCTTTATTTTGTGGGCAGGGTAGAAAACATTGTAGGAAAAGGAGAAAATGCTTTTCCCACAATGTTTTCTACCCTGCCGAAAACAAATTTCAATTTTTGATTCACCTTTATTTTGTCATCTGCAAATGCTTTCAATTTGGACTGGTCTAAAATTTTGTCGTTTGGTAAAGAGTTGACAGAGTGCCCTAAATGAGTGTAAATCTATATCTAACACCAAACAATTCTGTATTAACACTATCTTCAGGAAAAACAGTTTCGAAAACTTTGGCGAAAAAGGAGAAAATGCTGGTAGTCTGGAACCCACAATATTTTTTAAACTCTAACAAAAAGTAATCCCATCATTTCAGTAACATTTTGTTTGTTGTCTACAAAGGCTTTTAATTGTGGACAAGTCCAAATATTTTGTTGTCTGGTAAAGAATTCAGGACAGGTTCAGTCAGCAAAAAATCAAAATGATTATTATATTCAAGGCTGTTTCAGCTAGAATATTCACACAAAGTATCAGAAATTGTAGATTTGATATCAGACTGCACATTCTGTGCCATCTGACTGCCTATAACTTCCTGTACTTGGTAATTTCCCAGTCTGTACATCCTGTTCCATTTGATTGTCTTCCTGTAAATTTGAGAAGCATTGTTTTGCCTTTTGCCAAATTATCCCAAGTTTTAACAACTGTAAGGCAACAAGGCTTTTGAAAAACATGGTTGGAAAAGGAGAAAATGCTGGTAACCAGCATTTTCTCCTTTTCCAACCATGTTTTCTTCCCTTTCAAAGATAAATTCCAATGTCTGAGCTACATTTGTCTTCTGCAAATCCTTTTAAGTCCGAGAAGTCTAAAGTTTTGTTGTCTAGAACTGAATTAACCAGTTGAGATCCTTCAAGGTGCCATCTGTATCAAATCTTTGGCTGTCTTTTACCACAACAATTACCACAACAAAACTCAAAAGATTTGGGTCTTTCTATGTATTAATTGGTATTTTGTGCCACTTTCAACATTATTTTACAAGACAATCACAAGTTTTAATAACCCAAGGGAAGAAGGCTTTCGAGAACATTATGGGAAAAAGAGAAATTGCTTATGACAAGCAATTTCTCACAATGTTTCAACGGCAAATCCCATACTTGATATGTCATTGGCAATCGCTTTCAATGTAAACAAGTCTACAATTTTGTTGTTTGGTAAAGAGTTAAGGCATACTTTAACATGTCACCTGCAAATCCCTTCAAATAGATATTTCAAAAGTATTGTCGTCTGGTTAAGAGTTAAGTACATACTAAGCGGAACTTAAGTTGCCTTTGAGTGTATCTATGAGGAAGTGATTTTATCAGTGGATGTCTACACTTGTGCTGTGCCTGGTAGTGCAGTCAATAGCATACAGGACTTGAAACCAGGGGATCTTTGGTTCAAAATCCCTATCTTTGCATATAACTTCTGAGGTTTGATGATAGTCATTGCGACAGGATACATTCCTCTCTCACCGCTGATAATTGTTTCGGCAATGGTTATGTGGGAAAGCTGCCAGTGGTTTGGGAAAAATATTGCGCTTCATTGCGACAGGATATATTCCTCTCTCCCTGCTGATAATCATTTCGACAATGAATTTAAATTAAAGTGGGGTAGAGGCCAGTGGCTTGGGAAGAATACTGTGCTAAATGCTTGAAAAAGAAACTCCAGGAAAGCATGGATAGGTGCACTTGCAGCTGCAAATGAAATAATGTTGAAAACTGTATTAAACACAATACAAAAAACAAGAGGGCCATGATGGCCCTGTATCGCTCCACTGGCTTATAAATATAAACCATAAATAATAAACATTTCAATGCTGAGCCAAATGGTTTCAAAATGAAGACTTACAAAGTTTTCTCTGTAAAAGCCCATATGAAAGTTGAGACTCGCAGGGCAAAGCCATTTTTGATCCCAGAGCTATTTAATTACTTGAACCCTGGTAGAGGTCCACAAGATAAAGCCATAAAAATAAGGTGATTTTCAAGTTTTGTCCATATGAAGCCTCTGTAAAACATAAGACCCCTGATGCAAGGCTAATTTAAAAAAAAAAATCGAAACAGGAAGATTTCTTAAGTTGTCACTATGTAAGCCCATGTAAAACTTGTGACCCCTGCGGTGGGGCCAATTTTGACCCCAGGGCTAAAATTTTGGCCCACTTGGTAGAGGCCCACTAGATATAGCTACATGCAAAATTTGGTAGCTCTAGGCCTTATGGCTAGGTACAGGAAGATTTTTAAAGTTTTCTCTGTATAAGCCTATGTAAAACTTGTGACCCCTGGGGCAGAACCAATTTTGACCCCAGGGCTATAATTTGAAGAAACTTGATAGAGGTCTACTACATAAAGCTACATGCCAAATTTGGTAGCCCTATGCCTTATGGTTTCCGACAAGAAGATTTTTAAAGATTTCTCTATATAAGCCTATGTAAAACTTGTGACCCCTGGGGCAGAGCCAATTTTGACCCCAGGGCTATAACTTGAAGAAACTTGATAGAGGTCTACTACATAAAGCTACATGCCAAATTTGGTAGCCCTATGCCTTATGGTTTCCGACAAGAAGATTTTTAAAGATTTCCCATATTTTTCAGTTTTGTTGCCATGACAACCAGAGTTTTTGAAGGAATCAAATTCTTTCAAGAAATTCTGAAGAGGACCATGGCAGGATCATTTCTGTGAAGTTTCATGAAAATTGGATGGGTAGTTTCAGAGAAGAAGATGTTTGAAATAAAAGTTAACGCACGGACGGACGGACGAACGGACGGACGCACGACGGACACCGGGCCATGACATTAGCCCGCTGGCCTTCGGCCAGTGGAGCTAACAAACACCTACACTTGTCCTGTCCGTTAACACTACCACATGACAAAATATTAGACTTATCCAATTTGAAAGTATTTGCAGACAACAAATCAAATATGGCTTCAATGATAATATTTCTCTAGAAAGCCCAGAAAATATAGAAGGAAAAGAAGAAATAGATGGATACCATCATTTTCTCCTTTTTCCATAATGTTTTTCTAAAGTCTTTTTTTCTCAGGATCATTTAACCCTCTACTACACAATCCGAAGATTTGAACAACTCTAAGGAAATGGCCTTTTGAGAACACTGTGGAAAAAGGAGAAAATGTTTGTATCCACAAGTGAATTTCTCTTTCAGGTGTCAATATTATTTTGTTGTCTGCAAACCTTTGAATTTAGGCAAGGCTGAATTTTTGTCATCTGGTAAAGAGTTAATTCTTTACTTTACAATGCCGACTTTTGATGACCCTGAGGTTGAAGCCTTTTGAAAACATTGTGAAAAAAAGGAGAAAATGCTGGTATTTTCTCCTTCTCCTGCAATATTTTCTACCCTACCAAACAAAAATCAAATCATTTGAGCCACATTGGCATTGTTGTCTGCAAAATGATTTTCATTTGGAAGGGTATAAATTTTTGTCTAGTGGTAAAGAGTTAATTTAAAATTGTTTGGTGAAGGGTTAAGACAAAAGGGTTACAAAGGGATAGGGAAGTTGTCAATTAAATCCTGGTATTAACCCTTTACCAGACAACAAAATTATAGTGGCTAAGCCTTGTCCAAATTGAAACCATTTGCAAGGCCAACAATATCAATGTGGCTCAAATGGTGCAATTTTTCTTTAATAAGGGAGAAAACGTTGTGGGAAAAAGAGAGTATTTTCTTCTTTTCCCACAATGTTTTCAAAAGACTTCTTTCCCAGGGTTGTTAAAAGTGTACAGTAAAGGGTTAACTGTTTATAAACAGATTCAATTAAATTTGTACTCAACTTACCGAGTGCCTGGAAAACTTTTCATTTTTAGAGCTTGGGAAACACGTTTTGAAACATTGTGGTAAAAGGAAAAGATGCATGGAGCAAATTTACCACTGAAATCCTTTTAATTATCAAATTTAACCCTTTACCAAACGACATGATTTCAGGCTAAACCAAAATAAAAGCAGTCGCAGATGACAGTTTAAATGTAGCTCAAATGATGATTTCTGTGTTTGGTAGGGTCAAAAACATTGTTGGAAAAGGAGAAAATGCTTGAAGCGAATTTACCACTAAAATCCTTTTAATGATTAATTGTTAAACTCTTTATCACACAATCCTGAGTTTTAACAACCCTGAAAAAGAAGGCTTTTGAAAACATTGTGTGACAGGAGAAAATGCTGGTAACACCCACAATGTTTCCTTCCATGTAAAATACAAATTCCATCATTCCGTCACATTTAATTTGTCATCTGCAAATGCTCTCAATTTCGAAAAGTCTAAAATTTTGTTGTTTGGTAAAGAGTTATAAGCATTGAGGCCAACAAGGAAATTATTCATATCTTTTCTTTTGTTTGTCCAACCGCTCATAATTTTTTTTTTTTCAAAACCACGAACTGCTTTACCTCATTATTCCATAACCATCCAATCCCAAGTTTAAACAACCCTAAAGAAGAATGCTTTGTGAAAATGTTATGGGAAAAGAAGGAAACACTGGTTAACCCTTTACCACACAATCCCGACTTTTAACAACCCTGAGAAACAAGCCTTTTGAAAACATTGTGAGAAAAGAGAAAATGCTGGTAACAAGCATTTTCTCCATCTCCCTCAATGTTTTCTACCCTTTCCAAAACAAATTTCAATTTTAAAGTCACTTTTATTTTGTCGTCTGCAAATGCTTTCAATTTCAACCAGTCTAACATTTTGTCGTTTGGTAAAGAGTTAACAGCATTTTCTATCAATGTTTTCCATCAATGGTTTTTCCCCTTCCAAAGACAATTTCCACCAGTTTAGCCACATTTAACCCTTACCACACAATCCCGAAATTTAACAACCTTGAAGAAAGTGCCTTTTGATAACATTGTGGGAAAAGGAGAAAATGCTGGTAACCAGCATTTTCTCCTTTTCTCACAATATTTTCTACCCTTACCAAGAAGAATTTCAATTTTTGAGATACATTTATTTTGTTGCCTTCAAATGCTTTAAACCTGGGAGAGTCTAAGATTTTACTGTTTGGTAAAGAGTCAGTTCATAGTCTGCCAATGCTTTGCATTTGGAACAGCCAAAAATTTTATCATTTGGTAAAGTGTTAGAAAGTCAAATTAATATCAAACAAGCCATGAAACAGTTAGTGGAGAAATAATGTTGTTTGATAAAACTGGTGAAAAGAAAACTCCAGGAAGTATGGATACTACAAAAGCCTACAAAGGTCACATTGAATCATACCATGATTTAAAAGTACAGAAAATATTGTGAAGATGACAATCTGTTACTGTGTGGTTGGTTCAAGTGTAAGCCGCTGGCAGAGAAAGGATTTTCACAATTAGGCAAAAAGTTAACAAAAGATAGAGTGACCTGGCAACTATTAACCCTTTCCCAAACGACAAATTTTGGACTGGTCCAAATTGAAAGAGTTTGCAGACAATTTTAAATTTGATGAAAATGGCAGAAAGTTCTCAAAAAGGGTAGAAAACACTGTGGGAAAAGGAGAAATTGCTCATTACGAGCAATTTCTCCTTTTCCCACAGTGTTTTCAAAAGACTTGTACTGCAGAACCGTGAAAACCAGGGCTTGTTTGGGCAACTGTTAACCTAGTTTTGAAATTAATTTCTCTTCCAGCGACTAACAATTGGACCGACCATACAATAACAGATTGTCACCTTTACAATAATTTACATACTTTCAAAAGGTACAATTTAAATTTAAATGAGCCATGCTCTGGCAAAAGGGGGGCTTAGTGCATCTAGGTGAATCATGATACCAAGCAAGTAATCAGATAATTATGGATCCATAAGATCCATTTTGTATAACAACCAACCATGTCACAAGGAAGAATGGTCCTTTGACACGCACTGACTTGTAGCAAATAGGTGCCGCCCTGGTCAGCCAGCACGGACTGTGCAGGCTGACCTGGGTCAATATCTTTTGCAGCTGCATTAAGCCCCCTTTTCACAGAGCTAGATGCATTGTAATGCCTGCTTTGTTTACTTTTGGCAACTATTGTACCTTTAAGTTTGAGGTTAAAATTTGAAGCCATTTTATCATTAGTCAAGTGCCTGCCAGTTATTTCATTAGTTCATCTGAATTTAACCTTTACCACACAATACCGCCTTTTAACGACCCTGGAATAGAAGCCTTTTGAAAACATTGTGGGAAAAGGAGAAAATGCTGGTAACCAACATTTTCTCTTTTTCTCACAATTTTTTCCACCCTATCAAAGAAAAATTGCACCATTTGAGCCACATTGAAATTGTCGTCTGCAGATGCTTTCAATTTGGACAAGGCTAAAATTCTGTCATGTGGTAAAGGGATAAGGGCTTTAACCTTTCAACCCTTGTCCATGCAATCCGGCAGTAAAGAAGAAGGCTTTTAGAGACATGGGGGGAAAAAAAGGAAAATGCTAGTAACGAGCATTTTCTCCTTTTCTCATGATGTTTTCAACCCTATCAAAGACAGAACTCATCATTTGAGCTATACTTAATTTGTCGTTTGCAAATGCCTCTGTCTAAAATTTTATGGTTTGGTAAAGACTAAGTAATCCATGTGTTTGAACAAAAGCAACGAACAAGCCTCTTAACTCTTTACCAAACGACAAAAATGTAGACTGGTCCAAACTGAAAGCATTTGCAGATGACAATTGAAATATGAACCAAATGATGTAAATTGTCTTTGATAGGGTAGAAAACATTGTAGGAAAAGGAGAAAATGCTGGTTACCAGCATTTTCTCCTTTTCCCACAATGTTTTCGAAAGGTTTCTTCCTCAGGGTCATTCAAACTCGGGATTGTGTGGTAAAGGGTTAAACTTATTATAATGGTAACCCGCATTTTCTTGTTTTTCTACCATTTCAAAGACAGAAACATCTTATGAGCTAGGTATCTGCAAATGCTTTCAAAATTTGGACATGTCTACCAGGTAATTCATCTGGAAAAGAGGTAACATGTACAACCTTCTGTAACAGGCTGTGATGGGACTCATGACATTGATAAAAGCTTTACGATAATTTCAACCCTTAGACCACCTTTCACAATTTTGATTGGCTTTGAAGCCAGTGTAGATCAAGATCAGACTGCAAAAAGCATTTAATCTGACCTTCGATTAATGTTATCCCCTTTGCTGTGACAAAGTAGAAAGGGTGAGGTTTGAAATTTATTTTGGGTCATATTTCTAAACTGAAATGTCTAAAAGGTTCATACAGTGGTCTAACCCTTTATCATATAATCGCAACTTTTAACGACCCTGAGGATGAAGCCTATTGAAAACATTGCAAAAAAAGGAGAAAATGCTGGTAACCAGCATTTTCTCCTTTTTCCACAATGTTTTCTACTCTATGACAGACAAATTTCATGTTTTCAGTTCCATTTAAAATTGTCGTCTGCAAATGCTTTCTATTTGGATTTAAGGCAAAGACTTTTTCATGTGGTAGAGAGTTAAGGGAAACCCTCATATTTGTACACTATTGGTTGGTACGTCACATTTACTAAAATATTACCTTGTTGCCAAAAATCACTATTAAAAACCTTGTGGCAAAAGGAAAAATTGCTCATGACTGCCCCTCAAAACAATAAAAAAAAAAAACACCCTCACTGAATTGACACACACATTGATCTAGAGTTATTCTGCAGGATTCAAAATTGTTGACTTTTACTTATATCTATAAACACACTTATCACACTTTAAATGAAAACATAGATCTACCTACCGCTTTTACCGACACCTCCCTCTCCAAGTATCACTATTTTATAAACCCGGGTACCAGGTCGAGTATTCGTCGAAGAAGATGGTGATTTCGAGGTACTTGTCATTTTATGCGAGTCATTCAACGAAGCTATAGAAACACAAATGATTTCACGGATTATTTTCTACCTCAAAGTTCCATATCTCACTCTCAGGACGTCAGGTGCACTTTACGGAAACTAGGGTCCGTGTTAAGTTTCGTTCAAGACCGTAATTCTGCTGATCGTAAAAAGTTCCGTCTGCATCTAAACACTTAGGTATGTGAACTCGCTAAACTGACTCATTTGTATACAATGTCAATGTGTGTAGCATTTATATACGTACCTAAATCTATCGTGTGGTTAAAAATAGATTTTCGTAAAGTTTGTTTACATTTTTGACAAACAAGTACGAGTAGCTCCGAATGATTTGACCTTCCCACGGTTCATGTAGCAGACGACTCTTTGCGCTTGACCAATGTTGTTATCACTCACGAGCACTTTCACGGGTGGTAACCAGTGTAACTAGCTTCAAAAAGAGTCAATGGAATTTTGTTCCATCGACAAATCCGGGTACTCTGGAGCTAGCACCATCGAGTGAAGAAAAAGTACACAAAGGGGCGGCACAACATACCTAAATCTTCCTAAATTTACCCGAATCTACCCAAATCCCGCCCAAATCTACCAAAATCTCTCCCAAATTTACCCGAACCTTCCCCAAAAAGATTTTGGAAGATATGGGTATTTCGTGCTGCCTACCTGGGCACTTGATGAGATTCCAAAGACTGAAATCAGTCTGTTGACCCTTGATCAAACAATTCAATGGGGCTTGAAAATATAGTGGGAAACAGTGCATGTAGTCAGCATGTTCTCTTTTTTCCATCGCGTTTTTTAACATTTGAAAAATGTTCAAATTTTTGTCATTTGATAGACTTTTAACGGTTACATGGAGCATTTTCATCGAGGAAAAAAACCTGAAACTGTAACACAATAAGCTCACTCAACGTGATATAGTCCAAATCTGAGTCAACGAACCATGGGAAATGTCTTTGCGGAAGGTGCAGATTCAGACCAGACTGCACAGAATACACAGTCAGATCTTAGATCTGTCATGCCAGTTTTCTGTGATATTCTAGTCAAGACAGCAATGGGCCTGCAATATTTAGGCTGCTTTTTCAAGCTGAACTTGTCTATTTTATTAAATAGCGCTCTAAGCGTAAACCTCTCAGCAGCATGTCTGTCTCATCAGCTGCTCCATATTGTTGATTCTCATCCTTTCCACATTTTAGATAAAGAGCACAATGTTTACTGTAGTTATGCTATTGCATATTAGAATGAATCAAATACTATGTATGACCTTTGTTCGCCATGGACAAGTAAAGTCGCTTTTGAAGACAATAAGAGATCAAGATCAGATTGTTCTTTGAACGCCATGCAGATCAATATCACAGACGTTTCATATTTTTAGATCTTGATTTGACTGTTCAAAAAGAAATGTGGGATATATATGGGAAAAACAATGAAATTATAATATTTTGATATTGTTTTTCTGACTGTAAAAGTACATTAGATTAAATGGGTGTTTTAACTCTTAAGCAAACTACCCTTTTTTAATGTCCATGAGGAAGTAGGCTGTTGAAAACACTGTGGGAAAAGGGGGAAATGCAGGTAACCATCATTTTTTCCTTCCCCCTTTTTTTTACCCTTTCAACGATTCAAATCACCACTTGGTCTACATTTCATTCGTTATGTGCAAATGCTTAACATTTAGACAAGTCTAAAATTTAATCATTTGGTAAAGAGATGAGGGTTAGGTAACTATTGGGTATCTACATTCTTTGAATGCAATGTAGGAGAAATTTGCCAGCAGACGTTTTGGACGGGTCGATTTGGCCCAGGACGATTTGATAGTCCGCAAAAAATAGGTAGGACAATTTGTCTATATAAATACGGTGGCGTGTTAAAAATGGAAAAATGAAAGACCCACAAGCAGCCAGAAGTAAACAATTCTAAAGTCATAATGCAGGCATATTTTATACGACTTGCATATGTTACAATATACAGTTACCAAAGTTGCCAAAGTTACTGAAAATAATATTTTTTTTTTAATCTTGTAAAAAGTTGGTAGGTACTGCTATTCATGATGAGTGATATGTCTTACGAACATGAAAGTTCGCAACAAATGCATAGCTGAAATATAAACCGTACCGGTTGGGATTCAAACCCGTGCGACAAAGATCCTCATTTACTGAGGTTTAAAAGACCAATACACTAACCCCTGAGCTAAAAAGAATTCTTACCAACGCAGAACTTTGTGAAGTATTGATTTTATACGGGAAAGCTATGCCGTAAGGAAGGAGTGATCTGCCGTAACATAATGTAAAGCTTGATAATGGTTATTGCTAATCATAACTTACATATCTTTTACCTTCTACTGCTGTCGGCTGGCAAACATATATTTTAACCATTCCGTTAAAACTATTGATTTGTAAAAGACACTTAAATAGGGGGGATCCTACGTGGCTCTTTGTTAAGATGTGTGATTTTTTTTTTTTTTTTTTTAATCACATACATACTTTAAACAACTACCATCTGGTTTGTGATTTCAAACCACTGTAGTTATTCAGTATCGACCGATTACAGTGCTTACAGCACTTTGATTTTTCATGCATTTCAAACGTCAGTGTTTGAGGCAGGTAATCCAGACTAATTCTGAGGTTACTTTGTGAAAGATCACATAACAGTTACAGAACCGATAACACTAGTACCGCAGCTCTAGCAACTAGCCGTGAGTCTACCCAACGTCAACTACAACACTCCTCTCCCTCCAGTTTTTTTGGGAGTCACCAAACCACCCACCCACATTCCGGTCCCCACGGACCACCGGTGCAGCCTATCCACGGTTTCCAATTGATTTCGTCGCCAATAAGGTAAATCATGCAGGGAAGAGAAGTGTGTCCAACGCGGGACTCGAACCCACTACCCCAGGAACATTAGTACCGCAGCTCTACCAACTGAGCTAGCTGGATAACTGGTCGTGAGTCTTCCCAAAGTCAACTACAACGGTAGAAATCATCTCCAACATCTCTAGATAATGAGGCCATCTTGTCGAAGCCATTTTTCACATTGGAAAAATTAATGCTTGAAACAGTCTGGCAGCTCATTGGTAGAGTATTCGCCCTTCAAGGAAGGGTTCCAGGTCCAAGTTCCGTGACTGGCCGCACTTTTTCTCCCTGAAAATTATCGCAATGGTGCGAAGAGATCGACGATTCAGGTGTTCCCGACCACAGGGCTTAAGTTCTTTTATTTATAAAGGAGAAGAAATATAACGGTCCAAATTGAAAGCAATTGCAGACGACAATTTAGGTGTGTACATATAGCTCAAATGATGATTTCTACCATTGAAAGGTAAAAAACGTTATGGGAAAAGGAGAAAATGCTGGTTACCAGCATTTTCTTTTTTTTTCCGCAATGTTTTCAAAAGAATTCTTTCTCAGGGTTGTTAAAACTCGGGATTGCGTGGTATAGGGTTAACCCTTTCCCTGCCCAGTAAGTAACGTCGATGTAGACAAAGGTCTGTAAGTATATTTTCATCGACACTGAAGACAATTTCGGTCAAAGTTTAGCATCAGGTAGCGGAGGGTTTAGATCCAAGATAAGACTGCACCTTTTGAACTATCTGATCTTGATCTACGTTGTCCGCAAAAGCTATCCAAGGCGACATAGACAGTGAAAGAGTGAAGGGGCTCCTTTAACACTAACGGCTTCAAACGCGAAAACAATGACTTTGGCGGACGGCATGGACTAAGATCAGATTGCACAGTACGTGAAGTCTGATCTTGGTCTGTATCGTCCGCTTGTTCAATCAAGCTAAATTTAGAGTGGTTCTTAAACTTTTCCCGGGGCAAAATGGTTGAATTTCGAACATTTTTATTGAATGGTTGTTTTAAATGGTGTACGTGTTACGCAGCTTTCAACATATTTCAGTTATATCACGGTGATCGGTCGTATATTCCTGTACCCAGCATTCTCTCCTTTTCCCACAATGTCTTTTTCTATTCACTGACATATCCCATTATCATAGTCGGATTTATTTCGTCGTCTGTAAATGCTTTCATTTTGGGCCATTCGTTTGCTGAAGATTCGATACTGTTGAAAATGACGCTAAGCACCAAGCTGGCACGTTATCTAGTGTTTTTGTGCTGACTTTCAAACTTACCTATCTTACATTGGTCACGCTCTATCCCAACACCACTGTCGCCCACATCATCATCACCACAATTGGTTGTAAGCTTGCTTACATGAGCGGCAAGGTGATGTCTCTTCACATGACATACTTAGCTTATGGAGTATAAATATCAATAAGTATATGAGCCATGCTCTGTGAAAAAGGAACTTAATGCATCTTCGAAAAGTATAGACCCAGGTCAGCCTGCACAGTCCGCCAAATGATTGGTCAATTTTCTGTATATCCAAAAACCAGTCCACCCAATGTTTTCTGCTCTGCCAAGGGCGATTCTCATCATTTGAGCCATTTTCTAAAAAGCTTGCGAAAAGATATATGGCTTGAGTCCCTTTAATTACTAACATAAACTAGCTGATAAAGAAAAACACAATTCTAACTAACATGAATTTTCATCCAGAATTTCTAACCAGAATTTGAAATTGAATATTTGTCTGCAAGGGAAAATCTGGTACTAGCCTAGAACGACTTTGACACACTCATACGCAACGCAGGTTCCCCACGAGTGTGGTTATTACTCTTTCAGCTTCACAAGGGAGGTAACCAATATTTGACGAACGTAGGTTTAGATTAAGTGAGATGAACAGAGTAGCCTCCCTTAGCTGTTACTCGATCAAATTTTTTCCAGGGGATTCTCGGCTCCAGATATTTTTGAGACGATTTCAACAGTCCCCTGGAAGAACTTTGATCATACAGTTTCAAAAAGCTATCTTTACATTACAAGCTCCATTGTATGTCTGCCATTTTCTTCATTTCTCACAATGTTTATAAAAGCCTTCATTCGTTTAAGGTCGTTATCCAAACGGGGGATAATTTTGGTTAAAAAGGACATATAGCAAGTACACAGCAGAAAAATAGACTTCATTGACAGGTATTAACCTCTTTCATTGCACTCAGCAACCAAACCTTTGCTTCCGCGAATGGTGTAGATAAAGATAGGATAGCAAAGAATGTGTAGTCTGATTTGATTTACACACTACAGTATTCTGTATTGTGATCATTCTGTTTAATTGCAGGGTTAGTGTATGTTTCAAGCCTCGGTAAAGAAGAGACGCTTTCCCGGACTTAAAACTGGTCCCCGCTGTATAAATACATAAATTATGCTGTGGGAAAAGGGGTTATATGCATCTCCGTAATGCCTTTCACCAGGGATCGTAAATTACAATTACGTTATATTTCCCCGATTATACCAAGCAAGTCATCAACTCATTATGGGTCCAAAGAGTCGATTTTGTCTAACAACCGACTATATTAGGAGGCAGAATTACCTTTGGACATGCATAAAATTTAAACAGGGCAGTTTCGACCCATATCAGCCTCCGTGGACTGACATAAGTCGATACTAGCTGCAGATGCGCTAAACCCCTTTTTACAGAGCATGGCTCAATCCTTTGCTGTATCTGGGGAAGTAACCATTCTATGCCGTATAAGTACACGCAGTAAAAAGAGTGGCCTCCCTTCGATCGTAATATACTCTTTCAGGTTTTATTTTTTGTGAGACTACTTTCAACAAACCTTTCATCAGAATTCTAATCAAGCAGTTTCAAAGCTCCGTGTGTTGGCTGGACTACGTTAATTCATGACTAGATCTGTTGTTGTTATTATAGTAGAAAAACATTGTGGGAAAAGGAGAAAATGCTGGTTACTAGCATTTTTTTCATTTTCCCACTTTTTCAAAATAAACCTTCCTACCTGGGATCGTTAAAACTGGATCGTTTAGTAAAAGGTTAACCCAAAACCTAATGTTCCAGTGTTTTAACCCTATACCACACCAGCACTTTCTCCCTTTTCCCACAATGTTTTCTGCCCTTCCCCTAAAAAAATTGGTCATCTGCAAATGCTTTTAATTTAGACCAGTCTAAAAATTGTTTTTTTGGTGAAGTTTAACCTCAACCGAAATCCAATGTTTATCATTCAGCCTGTCGAAAGTGTCTACTGAAAATAGATAGCTGCCACCAAGATCAGAATCTCTATTTTGGATAGGTCTCAGCGAGCCATTTCAAATAAATAACCAATCATGTTTTGGGAAATAACTTTTCCAGTTTTCCCATTTATTTTTGATAAATAATCATCTATTGTATGTCTATGCAACTAAAAGAAAAAACTAAAGGAAACAAGACACAGTTTCAGTTTTCAAGCAATACAAATTTATTGTACAGTAAGTAAGATGAGGTTATTTGCCATCATTACCTGCAATAGAGATAAATAATATGCCCAGCCCTTGACACGAGGAGGCCACCTCTGTAAGGGCCTCATTTTTGAAAAAAAAATGCCAAAATAGTCCCATACATGACAAGAAATTACCACACATGACAAGAATTTGCTAATACAAGTAAAAGAAAATATGCTCAGTAAATAAATGGCTATAATAATTCCATTACCTCACTTCTGTACAACTGATCTTAAGCTAAAAATGTAGCATATTTATTTCAAACTAATTTGGTAACAAGTCAACAACAATTTACTTTATTTCAGGAAAATATAAAAAACATCTTGGATTATATTAAACATGACTTCTAACCGACATGTATAACAGGACTAACATCTGAAAAAATGCATGTGGACAAGAGAGACAGGCAGGTGTGTGTGTGTGTGCGTGTGTTGGAAGAGGGCCTTCAATATCTTGCATGCACCCAGGACTTGATTAAACTTACTTATACTTGTACCAGAAGTGTAGAAAAAAAAAGTATGTTGTATTTTTAATCAAACAATCTATGCAATTATAACAGTTACTGCATATCAGTGTGACAGAAAATAAAACTTGACACCACAATAAATATTGACAAAAATATTGACAATGTAAAACTTAGCTAACAACCATCATAAGAGAGGAAAATTGTTCCTAATCGAAACGCCCACAACAAAAAATTAACAGTATGTAATGGCATATAATATACTATCACCACATCAAAAACAGTTACTCAGACAAAAATAAAGAAAACAAATACTATACTAGGCGCCTAGTCTCAAATCATTAAAAAAAAAAAAACCCACAGAACTTGAAACACTAATTTAAAAAAAAAAAGATCTACGACAAAAAACATGGGTACCCACAACTTAACAAAAGAAATAAACCATAAATCTAAAATATTGCATACAATAAACAAAAAAATAAAATGTAAAAAAAAAAATAATATGCATCAAAAATCAGACAAAGGATTCACAATACAATTACTACATCTTAAATGCATTCTCCATCCTTTGCCAAACAATCCTATGTATTTACAACCCTGTGAAAACATTGTGGAAAAATGAGAAAAATGAGAAAAATGATTTAAGCAGCATTTTTTTCCTGTTTGCACACAGTTTTCTACCATTAAGAGACAAATCCCACTATAATGCAAATGCATTAATTTTGAAAAGTCTATCTATTTCCAACCTGTAATGTAGTGGAAAAGGAGAAATTGTTGGTAATTGACCTACCACCATTTTCTCTTTTTTTCTACGATGTTTGTGAAATATAAATATTGATGACTTATAAACACTGAAAGTCTTTAGTCCTGCTTCAATAATGCGTAGTCACAAAATAACGGTATATAAAGCTGTTTTTGGGGTCTTGCTGTATGTGTCTAGTAAACTGGCTGGAAGAAATATGCACTTTGGCTTGTTGCTGTAACTAACTGATGGTTATATCTGAAAGAAAAATAACAGAAATTTCACCAAAAATGCCTCTAAACTCAAACTGTTTGAGACATTTTGCTTGCAATTTTTTTTTTCTGCTTAACCCTAACCAAACGACAAATTTTAGACTTGACCAAATTGAAAGCATTTGTAGACTACAAAATAATTGTCACTCAGAAACAGAAATTTGCCTATGGAAGGGTAGAAAACTTGGTTACCAGCATTTTCTTATTTTTCCACCATGTTTTCAAAAGGAACTTTCTCAGGGTTATTAAAAGTAGGGATTGTGTGGTAAAAGACTTAACACTTTACCACATAGTCCCAAATTATAATGACCCTGAGGAAGAAGGCTTTTGGAAACATTGTGGGAAAAGGAGTAAATCCTGGTAACCTGCACCAGAATTGTGTTAAAGATGCATGATGACATCACATGTATTTTATGAAAAAAAGACACCAAACGAGAGAATTTTAGACTGGTCCAAATTGAAAGCATTTGCAGACAACAAACTAAATGTTGTATGAATTAGGACACTTTTCTCGATAAGGTTAAAAAACATTGTGGGGAAAGGAGGAAATGCTGTTTACCAGCATTTCCTACTTTTCGCAAAATGTTTTCAAAATTCCTTTTCCCTTGGGGTACTTTAAACTTGTGACTGTGTGGTATAGGGTTATTATTGTACAGCAACCAACCCATTATTTTGATTGATTGCTTGATGAGTGTTTTATGCGGCTTTCAACATTTTTTCAGTCATATCATGGTGACAGCTCATAAATTCATGCATTTCCTGGGTTCCACCAGAACTAGGCCTCTAAAGTGTCTTGCCCATGGACACTCCTATCAAAAACCCAGTGGATTAAGTGAGGCTCGAACAGGGGGCCGCCATGTCATAAGGAGTCCTACACTTTACCACTGAGCCTCAAAGGACACCCCCCCCACTTGGTATTCTGATGTACCCTTTCAAACAAAATTTGATATATACACCCTTTCAAACAAAATTCCATCAATTGAGCTACAATTGAATCAACATCTGCTACTGCCTTTAGTTTGGACATATCTCAAGTTCTATCATGTAATAAAGAGTGAAAACATTACTACATACGAAAATATTTGATATCACGCGAGATCTAAGGTCGAGCAATATGTCAAAATTTTTCTACACAGCCAGAAGTAAATACAAGTATCAGGAAAGTTACTACAACATGATAGTCCTTTTATTATACCCACAACTTTCAATGACAAATTTGCATGTCTTGACATTTTATTTGTAAACTGGTAAACAAAGTACGGCAAACAATGGTGCAGATGCTAGTAAAGTTATTTTTATGTATGGCGGATAAATATGACAGTATGAATTTTGACCAATCAAACTGCAAATCAATATGTATGTTTTCCAGGTGTGAGTTACATCATCAAACCATATTTGGAATTGTATTTCACAGTGTGTAGATAATTTTTCCTCTTTGAGTTACTTTATCCGCGAGCGACACCTGTATTTGAGCCAGAAAATGTTCAGGTATATAGTAGACATGAATTATTACCTCTGGGAAATTTTCCAAGCGCAAATTATAATTGGCAATGGCCTGGTTCCTTGGGGCTTGAAGGGTCTGATGAAACCTGGAAAACACAAAATACAATAAATGATATTACTCTTTTCGAGATTACAAAATTTTAGACAGGTCCATACCAAATACATTTCCTGATGACAAAATGAAATGTTCCTCAAATGATGAGATTTGTCTTTTAACGGCAGAAAACAATGAGGGAATGGAAGAAAATGCTGGTTAACAGCATTTTCTGCTTTTCAAACTATGTTTTAAAACCCTTAACTCTTTACCAAATGAGAAATTTTAGACTAGACCAAACTCAAAGCATTTACAGATGACAAATTGACTAATGTGGTGGGATAATAAATTAGAAAACACTGTGGTAAAAGGAGAAAATGCTTTTTTATGTTTATAATGGTGTCTCTAAATTTAAAATACCTCAAAACAATAGCAATACAAAAAATAAAAAAAATACGAATGCTACATTGAGAATCATTTGAAGGCATTTTTCGACTTGAAATAGATAATTTACGGAAAGCTCATCTTTAAAACCATTTGGTGTTCAACACACAAAAAGGGGCCTTCGGACATATGCGTAAAAGTGTGTCGTCTCAGATCAGCCTGTGCAGTCTGTGACTAATCCGAGCTGACACTTCCCCTTTTTTGTGCGATTTTCTGTTTCACAACAGTCTACTGTATGAAAGAATCTTATGTAGTCGTAAAGTGCTGTCTCGGATTAGCCTGCACAGACTGCGCAGGCTAATCCGAGACGACACTTTACGAAAATGTTCGAAGGTCTCATTTCGCATGTTGCGGGCCATTTATGTGCAACAGATTTTTGAATGTCGTATTGAGACCGGAAATAAACATGCCTTTTTTCCGTTGCCCATAGAAATGATATAGTGATAACATTTAAGGGGACATCATCTGTAACATAAATTTCTAAACTCTATTCTACCGACCTTGCATTGAAGATTTCCAAAAGCAATGACATAAGCAGATTCACAAAGTTGCAAAAGTTTTGTGAAATTGATTTTACAATTTTCATAATTCTAGTTCTACGCACAGAGTTAGATACAGAACAATTCACTAATTATTTGTGAAGCAGTGCTCTGGTATAGAAAAACAGAGTGATATATACAGAAACTGTTTACCTCTGGACAATCTTTCAGGGGGCAAATTAGCCTTGACATCAGTTCATGGAGTCAGTGGCAGGCATCTAGAAAACACAAGTAAGATACAGTTAGATTGTTTTCTGGTGTTGAACTTTGTTGGGTAGGGAATGATGGTTACTAAAAACCAAAAAAATTCAATTTCAAATCATTGTAAACAAGAAATATTTTAAAAAAGGTATACAGAGTAAATTTGTCTGCAAATAGGCAGGGGTCCCTTAAAAAAAAAATGTCTACATTTTTGACCAATCACAATTTCTATTTATTTATCTTTGATCAGTACCAAAAGTAGGTCAAAAGTGAGCACATACAGCTACGCCGAAAAATGTAAAGTGAAAAGAAGAGACACATGTTCATGTTTATGGTGACTTTTTACAAGGAGAAAAGGAAAAAAAACATCATGATAGAGAGCTGACTTACCTTGGGACATCTTCTATGAAACAGGGAAACTCAGCCTTCACATCCGAGTCTTGGGGAAGGAGCCTAAAAAACACAAAGCATAACAAACAAGTTGAAGGGCTGGAATCTACAATTTAGGTGATTGAACTCTTTATATATACTAAACGACAGTAATGTAGACTCAAGCATGCTGAAAGCGTCGGCAGACAACAATAAAAATTTGGCTGAATTTATCCAATTTGTGTTTGAAAGTGTGGAAACAATGGTTACCAGCATTATCTCCTTTTTCAACAATGTATTCAAAAGCCTTGTTCTTAATTAAAAAAAAAAAAAAAAAAATGGCATTTTCTGGTGAAGAATTAATCCACTATTGTAAAAACAATACAGGAAAGTATTAAAATTCAATGTGTGGTAAACGGTAAAATCTCATTAAAAAATGAACTCAACTCTTTACCAAACCAGAATTTTTTACACTTGACCGAACTGAAAGAATTTGCAGATGACAAATAAAATGTAGTTCAAATGATGATGATTTCTGTCCTGGATAGGGTAGAAAAACACTGTGGGAAAAGGAGAAAATGCTGGTTACCAGCATTTTCTCCTTTTCCCACAATGTTTTCAAAAGGTTTCTCCCTCACAGTCGTAAAAACTTGGGATTGTGTGGTAAAGGGTTAACTCCCATTCAAAATGAAATTTAATATTTCCAGCTTGTTAACTCTTTACCAGACAAAAAGTTTTTAGACTCATCCTTGTTGAAAGCTTATGCAGACAACAAATTAAATGGCATTCCAATTACTGAATTTGTCTTTGTAGGAGAAAATGCTGGCAACAAGCATTTTTCTCCTTTTCCCAAGATGTTTTCATAAGTCTTCTTCCAAAGGATTGTTAAAATGAAACCAATGTCATATTGCTCAAATTTTTGACCCATTAACTCACAATCCTGAGTTTTAGTGACCCTGTAAGAGAGGGCTTTTGAAAACATTGTTAGAAAAGGACAAAATTCTGGTAACCAACATTTTCTCCTTCTTCCACACTGTTTTCTACCTGATCCAAAACAGAAATCATCATTTGAGCTACATTTATCAACCGCAAATCCTTTCAATTTGGACCAGTTTAAATTTTTGTCATTTGGTAAAGAGTTAAATGAAATAAATATCCGTCTAAATAGGTGAAGTCCTATTTTCATAACTTACAGAAGGAATGGTTCTAAACCCAAACAGAACAAATTTGTATGTTTGTATGGCGTTTCACACAGTTTTCAACATTATTTCAGTTAAAATACAGTGGCCAGTGCACCCATCCACGCTTACCTGGAATTTCTCCCACAGGTACTTTGCACAATATTCTTCCCAACCATTGGCTGCTTTCCCAAATAACAATCACTGAAACAATGACTAAAGATCAGACAGGAATGAATCCTGTCCAAATGACTATCATCAATTCTTGGAAAGAAATTCTATGACCTGTAGATTTGAACCAGAAACTCCCAGTCTCAAGCTGTGTGCCACAGAAACAAATAGTCAGAATATAATGCTATATTTAGATGGAAAAGTATAATAGGTACAGTACTTTCTTTTTTTGACTCTGTATAGATGATCATTAGTAGAGAAATTTGTGCTCAGGTGAACTAATAAAAAATAAATCATGATAAACAGCAAAATTATTTACCTTGAGATATTGTCTTTGTCACAGGAAAAGTGATTCTTTGCTTGAGAATTGGGATATGTGTTGTTATCTGTAAAAGATGGAAAATATGTTTGAGATTTTTAGGTTGCTCAATCTGGCTGATTCCATCAAATATGCCATCAATTAATCTGAATGTTGTCTAATCCATAATCCATCATTTCCAATACATATCAATCCTTTATCAAACAATCCAGTCTTTTAACGACCCTTAGAAATTAAGCCTTTGAAAACATTGCAGGAAAAGGAGAAAATGCTGGTAACCAGCATTTTCTCCTTTTCCCACAACGTTTTCTACCCTTCCAAAGGTCTACCCTTCCAAAGGCAAAGTACATCACTTGAATAAAAACAAATTTGTCATTTGCAAATGCTTTCACTTTTGGACAAGTCTAAAATTTTGTCATTTGGTAAAGAGTTAACCCTTTACCACACAATCTCCGGTTTTAACGACCCTTTTGAAAACACAGTGGGAAAAGGAGAAAATGCTGGTAACCAAGTCATCTCATTCAGGGTCTTTCATATAGCAGAAAACACTGTGGGAAAAGGAGAAATATTTTCACTTTACCACATTTTTCTACCTGTAATAAATGACTTTCCTTTCTCTCCAGCATTACTTTTACTAGATACAGATAGTAAAGTATAGCACATACAGTAATGTATTCTCACCTGCTACGTTTCCAAGGTATTTAATGATTCCTTCCAAATGAACTAGTGCAGTACAAGAGGCTCAACCATTCCAACAAGATGACCATGCTGAAATGCAAACTTAGGCAACCAAGCAAATGATCACCTTTATTATGCATTTATGTTCATGAACTGTCGTCATAATTATGTTTTCCGTGTTTTCTCCATGTTTTCAAAGTGTACATACACATATATCCACCCATAAAATACATGTAATATCAGTCCATACAAAAATAGTACTGGTTAAGTTATTGGTTCAATCCAATTTGTATTCAAAGCATAGTGAGGACAGCAGTTTTAAAGAGCTGCAAGTTAACTTAACACTTCTTTGTTCAATCCATGGCCTGACCATATCAACATCTGACAGACTGGAAAAAGCCTTCAACTTTGACATTATCGCTTCAAGTGTAGGTGTGTGACAAACTGCTATTTCCTCTGGGTCGTTAAGACTCAGGATTGTGTGATAAAAAGTCCAGTCTTTCTCCTTTGCATCACTAGTGACCACTTTCACTTATGTGAATAAAATAGTCTGTAACCAAAAGGACTAGTAATAATGGGGTGAGGAGTTCAATCCCACCAGAGGCAAGCTCTTTTCTAGTACTGATGGTAGTCCTTCTGACAGGATTCATTTTTGCAACCATGAAGATTGTTTCAACTTTGCTCAAAAAAGCCTTGAGCAAAATCCAGAAAAGCACAGATTGCTGCCCTGGAAGCCGGTTTATGACTGAAAGAATGTTGAAAAACACCAAACTAAAATCCATGTGTAAGTATTTCAAATACAACTATATATCAGATTTATTTAAAGGTTACCTTCACCCCTGGGTCAAGTCCAAACCTTCAGATTCTGTAAAATATAACAAGAAAAACTTGGAGAGTATCAAAGCATTTGTCAACATTTATGCCACAGATTCTATAGACTCCAAAATATTGCTCCACCTATCACTATTCCTATCTAAATCTTAACATTACAGTAGATTTCTAAATAAGTCTGAATCAGTTCAGCACAAATTCCAAACTTTTCTGCATTTCTTTTCAAACATTGCCAAAAGGAAAACCCATCAGTTTTTTGTGACCCTAGAACAAAATGAAATTTCTGAGATAATTTGTCCAAAGCAAAAGCATTTGTAAACAACAAATAAGATGTCACTTAAATGATGAGACTAGTCTATGAGAGGGTTAAAAACATTATGAAAAAGGGAGAAAATTATGGATACATGCATTTTCTCCTTTTCACGCAATGTTTTCAAAAGGCTTCAATTTATTCCTTAGGGTCTCGAAAACAAGGTACAGTTTGGTAAATAGACTGTCTAAAGACAAGTGAAATCTACTGTAAACAGTGTTAGTACCTAAATGTGGTCCTTGCCTTACTTAAGGATGGCAACAATTGCTGACCTCTGCTCAGGAGTACTGAGCTTTTGTTAAGGAAACCTATATCAGACGAATTTGAAATATTACGGTGCTGTTGCATTTAACATTTAAACCTATGTTGTTAGCAATCAGTATCCAATGCATGCCAGACATCTTATGCATGAATATATATATATACAGATTTTGCTCCATGATGAGAAGAACAAAGCACTGCCCTTTGCACTGGTGTTTTTAATACTATTGTTTCATACATCTACCCAGTAACCCAACAGGTGATCTACACAAGCTGCATATTTTGTATGAATATCAACAGAATTGTATTCTTGACAACGTTGAATCACTTGACTAATATGCAGCTTCCCTATATCCTAGTTTCCTCACTATTTTTGTTTCTTATTTATCACACTGTTAAGTAACCTATAGCTGGTGACCTTTACATGTCAGTGAAGTACCCCTACAGCTGGTGACCTTTACATATCAAATATGTAAGACCTGAATATGAATAGAAGTTGCCTGACAATGTTGAAAATCTTGTATGTCTACTCTCCTATAATTGCTTCATGTTTATAACACTGCCCAGAAAACATACACAATGTCATGACAGAGACTTTACCACCAAATGTTATGTGGAGTTCCAACCTCTGAAAAGTTGCACAGGGGTGCTGAAATGGCAATTACTAAGTTTAAACTGGGGATTGTCATAAATAAATGGTTAAACCTTAGTTCTTGTTCATTATCAAAAATTTAAAATGATATTTTGCACTAAATCTGTTTGTGGAGGCAATTTCGACAGAACTTCTGTGTTACCAAAATACTTCTTGTTGCCATCCTGCTAAGTGTTAGTTATACTAAGCAGTGTACAAGCCTACTTATTTTATCATCTTTCTTCTTATTAGTTTGGATAGTAATTTTCAAAGATTATTTTACCAATGACATGAAAATGATCGATGTCAAAGAGTGAGCACCCAAAAAGTTAAAGATTGTAAAAGGCATAAAATGACTTACTAGTAATATGAAACATACCATTAGAGCTTGCAAAAACAAAAGCACCACATGCAGGTGCCAATGCTTGGCTGCAGTTGCTATTACAGAAAATCCTTAGTCAAAAAAAAAGGGGCATGACTGATAAATATGGTTAACAAGTAGTCCAACTTTGAAGTTCCTATATTCACTAATGACAGAGATATTATAAAATGTAGAAGTTTCTGCATGACGACATAGACATCAATGTAGTCGATGACAGGGCTATGACAATTCCTCAACTTTTTCATTTAAAACAGTAAAGTTAAAAATAAGAGTATGGTAATTTCTTAGATATTCTGAGAATGTGGGCTTATACATAGGTTGGCATACACAAGTCAAACATGTACATCTGATTGCTAGACCCTCTTACCAATCATCATACATTTATGGATCATTTGTCTCTTTCTTTTTTTATTTCTGATGAGATGAACTCTCTTTTTTCTTCCTGAAATGCACCTGCTGTTCAATACCTGAAATATACCTACTATTCTGTACCTGAAAAGCACCTGAAGTATACCTACTCTATCTTCGTACCTGAAATGCACCTGCTGATTCGGACCTGAAATTTACCCGTTTTTGTTGTTGTTTTCTGGTCATCAAGATTTATGCTCTGTGAAAAGGGGGTTTAATGACCAATGTCAGCCTGCGGATATGTTATACAATGTCTTCTATCACTCTAAATATGAACCCCATCCTTTGAACCAATTGCAGTTTATCGTCCGCAAATGCTGTCTTTGTTTGTATTGGAGTTTAACGCCATTTTAATAGCTTAGGTCATATCAAGGCTGTCAGTGCACCTAGGCATGTGTTTCCTGGCTTTCTCACACCTGTACTGACACAACCTTCTTTCCAAGTCACCAACTACTTTTCCTACATACATAAGAGGTGACAGGGGAAAAAATCGGTTGCCTCAACCGGGTATCAGACTCACAACCACCAGATAACGAGTCGGATATGCTAACCACTCAGCTACCCGGGCGGGCGCAAATGCTGTCAATTTGGACAAATTCAAAATTTCATTGTTTGGTAAAGAGTTAAACCCCCTTATGCCAGAGCATTTTCTCATGCTCACCACCAGCACCTTTATTTACACTTAAATGAATTCAAAATAACACAAAAACACATAAATTAAAACATCATACAGCATTCACCACCAGTTATGACATTTAATTTGGACTACATACAAAGACAAGCCAACCTACAAGATATTCATAATTTTGACCGAGACCACCAAATCAGACCTAACCATTACATTATCTTTTTTTTTTTTAAACATGCATGCAGGTCTCAAAATGTTGAAAACTTCAACTTCAAAACTCATATCTGCAAAACCATATTCTCAGCGACCCTACAGACCAGATGACATGCTCCTACTATTTTGAATCAAAAACACATGTCATCACAGCAGACTGAAACCCTGTCAGAACGACACTCTGCAGAAACTTTGGGTTGGTCATTCCTTTACCAACACATTTGTTGATCTTAGGCAGTCTTAGTTTGCAGGTGACACTAAGAAAGGCACTTCAAAGACCTGTCATTAAGTCCCTGGTCTTACTACAGACAGATCCCATCCATTCCTTCCTCTAACCACTTTATGCTCAAGAACCTCTCACACAGTTGGGAAAACTATAGAGACAGGAGGAGTGTCAAAGAAAGGGTCATTCTAAAACAATGGCAAACATCTTTTCTAATTTAGAATTTGTACATTGTGTTTTGCCAAAAAAATATCCCTAAATAGCACTGAATCTAAATTCTTACTTTCCAGAAATCTTAGAAATAAAGCGAGTCCTTGTATCTGTCAGGCCTCCTACTAACACAACAGACTCTGCAGCCGCATCACTCACGGACAGCAACACATACTCTGACAGTACAGGAGAGGATAGGACAGTGACGTCCCACTCTTCGACTGCATCACCAGCGTATGGGACCACCAGTCCATGCTTTTTGTTGTTTCATTATATCAGTAATTTGCACAATATCCCTCCAAAGCCTCTGGCTTTTTTTTCACATAACCATCATCCTAAGTATCTAATACATCTTAACAAGGCAAGAAAGATATATACAAATTACTTACACTGTTGCACAAAATATATACTAATATCTAACTTAAACAAATGACTAACACCTAACCATTGCAATTTTGTATCCCTACAGGTTTTTAGACTATATGAATGAATGATTGTTGTTTTATGGCGCATCACCAGCTTTGGTCTTTTAGCGTGCGTGGCCGTATTAATTTAGACTATATTCAAAATAATATGCACCAAGAACTTGCACTTAACATCCAGATTGAAAAATAGGTCTTGTCATTGTATATGATTGAAACCCTCTCAGGCTGACACTCTGCAGAAACTTTTGGTTTGTCATTCCTTTACAATCACATTTGTTGATCTTAGGCAATCTTAGTTTCCAGGTGACCCTAAAAAAGGCACTTCAAAGACCTGTCATTAAGTCCCTGGTCTTACTACAGACAGATCCCATCCATTCCTTCCTCTAACCACTTTATGCTCAAGCATAATTCACACAGTAGGGAAAACTATAGAGACAGGGGGAGTGTCAAAGAAAGGGTCAATCTAAAACAATGGCAAACATCTTTTCCAATCCAGAATTCCTATACTGTGTTTGCCAAAAAAGTATCTGTAAATAGCACTAAATGTAAATTCTTACTTCCTAGAAATCTTAGAAATAAAGCCAGTCCCCGTAATTATCTATCAGGCCTCTTACTAACCCAACAGACTCTGCAGTAGCATCACTCACAGACAGCAATACATACTCTGACAGTACAGGAGAGGATAGGACAGAGACGTCCCACTCCTCCACTGCACCATCAGCGTATGGACTACCAGTCCATGCTTTTTGCCGTTTCATTATATCAGTAATTTGCACAATATTCCTTCAAAGCCTTTGGCTTTTTTTTCACATTACCATCATCCAAAATATCTAATACATCTTAATAAAGCAAGAAAAATATATACAAATTACCTATACTACTGTTCAAAATATATACAAATATCTAACTTATACAAATGTCTAACACCTAACCATTGCAATTTCGTATCCCTACAGGTTTTTAGACTATCTGAAGAAATGATTGTTGTTTTATGGTGCATCACCAGCTTTGGTCGTGTGTGGCCGTATTAATTTAGACTATATTCAAAATAATATGCACCAAGAACTTGCACTTAACATCCAGATCGAAAAATATGTCTGTCATTGTATATGATTGAAACCCTCTCAGGCTGACACTCTGCAGAAACTTTTGGTTTGTCATTCCTTTACAATCACATTTGTTGATCTTAGGCAATATTAGTTTGCAGGTGACACTAAGAAAGGCACTTCAAAGACCTGTCATTAAGTCCCTGGTCTTACTACAGACAGATCCCATCCATTCCTTCCTCTAAATACTTTATGCTCAAGAATAACTCACACAGTAGGAAAAACTATAGAGACAGGGGGAGTGTCAAAGAAAGGGTCAATCTAAAACAATGGCAAACATCTTTTCCAATCCAGAATTCCTACACTGTGTTTGCCAAAAAATTATCCTTAAAGAGCACTTAATGAAAATTTTTACTTCCTAGAAATCTTAGAAATAAAGCCAGTCCCCGTAATTATCTATCAGGCCTCTTACTAACCCAACAGACTCTGCAGTAGCATCACTCACAGACAGCAATACATACTCTGACAGTACAGGAGAGGATAGGACAGTGACGTCCCGCTCCTCCACTGCACCACCAGCGTATGGACTACCAGTCCATGCTTTTTGCTGTTTCTTTATATCAGTAATTTGCTCAATATACCTCCAAAGCCTTTGGCTTCTTTTTCACATTACCATCATCCAAAATTTCAAATACATCTTAATAAAGCAAGAAAAATATATACAAATTACCTATACTACTGTACAAAATATATACAAATATCTAACTTATACAAATGTCTAACACCTAACCATTGCAATTTCGTATCCCTACAGGTTTTTAGACTATATGAAGGAATGATTGTTGTTTTATGACACATCACCAGCTTTAATCATTTAGCGTGCATGGCTGTATTAATTTAGACTATATTCAAAATAATATGCACCAAGAACTTGCACTTAACATCCAGATTGAAAAATAGGTCTTGTCATTATATATGATTGAAACCCTCTCAGGCTGACACTCTGCAGAAACTATTGGTTTGTCATTCCTTTACAATCACATTTGTTGATCTAAGGCAATCTTAGTTCGCAGGTGACCCTAAAAAAGGCACTTCAAAGACCTGTCATTAAGTCCCTGGTCTTACTACAGACAGATCCCATCCATTCCTTCCTCTAACCACTTTATGCTCAAGCATAACTCACACAGTAGGGAAAACTATAGAGACAGGGGGAGTGTCAAAGAAAGGGTCAATCTAAAACAATGGCAAACATCTTTTCCAATCCAGAATTCCTACACTGTGTTTGCCAAAAAAATATTCCTAAATACATGTAGCACTAAATGAAAATTCTTACTTCCTAGAAATCTTAGAAATAAAGCCAGTCCCCCGTAATTATCTAATAGGCCTCTTACTAACCCAACAGACTCTGCAGTAGCATCACTCACAGACAGCAATACATACTCTGACAGTACAGGAGAGGATAGGACAGTGACGTCCCGCTCCTCCACTGCACTACCAGCGTATGGACTACCAGTCCATGCTTTTTGCTGTTTCTTTATATCAGTAATTTGCTCAATATACCTCTAAAGCCTTTGGCTTCTTTTTCACATTACCATCATCCTAAATATCTGATACATCTTAATAAAGCAAGAAACATATATACAAACTACCTATACTACTGTACAAAATATATACAAATATCTAACTTATACAAATGTCTAACACCTAACCACTGCAATTTTGTATTCCTAGAGGTTTTTAGACTATGTGAATGAATGAATGTTGTTTTATGGCGCATCATCCGCCTTGGTCATTTAGCGTGCAGGGCTGTATTAATTTAGACTATATTCAAAATAATATGCACCAAGAACTTGCACTTAACATCCAGATTGAAAAATATGTCTGTCATATTATAAGATTGAAACCCTCTCAGAAAGACACTCTGCAGAAACTTTTGGTTTGTCATTCCTTTACCAACATATTTGTTGATCTTAGGCAGTCTTAGTTTGCAGGTGACCCTAAGAAAGGCACTTCAAAGACCTGTCATTAAGTCCCTGGTCTTACTACAGACAGATCCCATCCATTCCTTCCTCTAACCACTTTATGCTCAAGAACCTCTCACAAAGTGGGTAAAACTATAGAGACAGGGGGAGTGTCAAAGAAAGGGTCAATCTAAAACAATGGCAAACATCTTGTCCACTCCAGAATTCCTACATTGTGTTTTGCCAAAAAGATGTCCTTAAATAGCGCTAAATGAAATTTTTTACGTCCTAGAAATCTCAGTAGTAAAGCCAGTCTCCGTATCTGTCAGGCCTCCTACTAACCCTACCACTACGAGTCCTCACCACAGGCACATCTGAGATAGGGCTCTGCACAACAGTACAGACCTCTACCTCAGTGGTCTGGATGGGCACTGTAGACTCAAAAGCAACAGGAGAAACAGCAGCGGGGGTAAGAAACATCTCAACCTCCTCCACTGAGTCCTCTACACCACAGGGGCTCAAGGTACAATCTGCTGGTGTTGTAGAAGACAAAGGCGTTGAGGTGAGAAACATCTCATCCTCTTCCCCCAAGTCCTCTACAGCAGAGAAATCCAAGGCACAGCTAAGCTCTACTGAACTCAGCTCTGCCTCAGATCCCTCCTCACCACGAAAGACCTCAGACCCCTGAAAAGCAACAGCACCAAAGGACTCTGCAGCGGCATCAGTCACAGACGGGTCCACATACTCTGTCAGTGCAGGAGAGGATGGGATGGTGACATCCCAATCCTCGACTGCACCAGCAGCGTACGGACCACCAACCCTGCACAGAACGAACCTGGCAATCCTACAAAGAGCACTCCTAGGACCCATTATACAATAGCCAAAAAATCACTTATCTGTCTCAATGAAATCTCTCTGTGTACCTGAAATGAGAAAAGAAAGAAAAATTTTACCACTGATATTCTTGAAAGCCAGGTTAAACCAGTGTCAAGTATAACCCTAAAGTTGCTAAATAAATGAAATGAAACTTTCAAGCTGACAGTAATATTCCAAATGTTGCTATTCCAAAGTCATTTGTTGGGAAAGAATATCACCTTATTGGACAGTGTAGATATGACTTTAGGCTGCAAGTTCTGTGCAGTCCGATCTTGTTCTACACTGTCCACAAAAATTTCTTGAGTTGCCCTTGGCAGCCTATGGGTAAAGCTAATTTTAGACTTGCCATTAATGATAACTAATCAGACAATAATAATATTTGAAGAAAAGGTAATATATTTCGTAATATACTCAATTGCACTGGAAAAAAATTTGCTGCTCCTAGCAGTAACTATTGCTGCTTTCTTCTTTACAATATTCTCAAACAGTTTTTATTGCAGGGACATAAAATATTTATAGTCCAGAGAAAAAAAAGGCTTTTGAAAATATTATGGGAAAAGGAGAAAATGCTGGTTACCAGCATTTTCTCCTTTTCTCACGATGTTTTCTACCCTATTAAGGGCATATTTTACCAAATGTTCTCTATTTGATAACAATGTGGTCTGCAAATACTTTCAATTTGGACTCGTCTTATATTTTGTAGTTTGGCAAAGAGTTGTCTTTACTGAATCAAATAATAAAATTTTAGGGTTGTTCAAATCCAAGATATTTACAGACGACACAATGAGGTTCAAAATTTGGGATTTGCCTTTGAAAGCGCAGAAAATATAGTTGGAAAAAGAGAAAATGCTAGTTTCCAGCATCTTGTACTTTTCCCACAATGTTTTCAAAAGCTTTCTGCAATAGGTCCTATCAAAACAATCTCGTGTTTTATCAACACCTAGGAAGATGGCTTATGAAATTTGAAAACATTGTGGGAATAAAAAACAAGAGGGCCATGATGGCCCTGGATCGTTCACCTGAGTCAATAGGCCAAACATCCTGACCAAATTTCACAAGAATCCGACTGAAAATGTGGCCTGTATAGCGTGCTCAAGGTTTTTCGATGATTTGACCTAGTGACCTAGTTTTTGACCCCACATGACCCAATTTTGAACTCGTGTGAGATTTTATCAAGCCAAACATTCTGACCAAGTTTCATAAGTATTTGACTGAAAATGTGGCCTCTAGAGCGTACACAAAGTTTGTTGAAGATCTGACCTAGTCACCTAGTTTTTGACCACACATGGCCCAATTTCAAACTTATCCGAGATTTTATCAAGACAAACATTCTGACCAAATTTGACAAGTATCTGACTGAAAATGTGGCCTCTAGAGCACACACAAGGTTTTTCGAAGATTTGACCTAAAGACCTAGTTTTTGACTCCACAAGACCCAATTTCGAACTCGTTCCAGACTTTATCAAGACAAACATTCTGACCAAGTTTCATGAGGATCCAACTGAAATGTGGCCTCTAGAGCGTACACAAAGTTCTTCTAAGATTTGACCTAGTGACCTAGTTTTTGACCCCACATGACCCAATTTCAAACTCGTCTCAGATTTTATCAAGACAAACATTCTGACCAAATTTCACAAGTATCTGATTGAAAATGTGGCCTCTAGAGCATACGCAAGGTTTTTCCAAGATCTGACCTAGTGACCTAGTTTTTGACCCCACATGACCCAATTTCAAACTCTTCCGAGATTTTATCAGGACAAACATTCTGACCAAATTTCACAAGTATCTGACTGAAAATGTGGCCTCTAGAGGATACACAAGGTTTTTCGATGATTTGACCTAGAGACCTAGTTTTTGACCCCATGTGACCCAATTTCGAACTCGTTCCAGATTTTATCAAGACAAACATTCTGACCAAGTTTCATGAGAATCTGACTTCAAATGTGACCTCTACAGTGTACACAAGGTTTTTCTAAGATTTGACCTAGTGACCTAGTTTTTGACCCCACATGACCCAATTTCAAACTCTTCCCAGATTTTACCAAGACAAACATTCTGACCAAGTTTCATGAGGATTGGACTGAAAATGTGGCCATTAGAGTGTACACAAGGTTTTTCTAAGATTTGACCTAGTGACCTAGTTTTTGACCCCACATGACCCAATTTCAAAAAAGTCCGAGATTTTATCAAGACAAACATTCATGAGGATCGGACTGAAAATGTGGCCTCTAGAGCATACACAAGGTAAAAAGTTGACGACGCACGACGGACGCCGGACACAGCACGATCACAATAGCTCACCATGAGCACTTCGTGCTCAGGTAAGTTAAAAATGTTGGTAACCATCATTTTCTCCTTTTCCCACAATGCCTTTAACCTTCCAAAAAAAAAGGAAATATAAAATTAGTGAATAACTATTATATTGTCATCTGCAAATGCTTTCAATTTGGACATGTCTAAAAATTTGACGTTTGGTACGGAGTTCAAACTGTGGATTGTTTGGTAAAGGGTTAACTCATCACTGTGGACACAAATTCACAGCAACTTAAAGGAAAAGGAATGTCATATAAGGACAAATTCAGAACTCAGGTTTAAAAGTGAATTTTAATCAATTTGACAAGACCAGAGAATGCTAATCACAAGCAATTTCTCCTTTTGCCATAATGTTTTTAAAAATATTCTGCTGCAATATGAAATAGAAGTATAAATTAAATGCACAGAGAGGGTGCTGCAGGGTCCAACCTTCACCCCCTCTGTACCCCCTTCCCCGATGGTAGGAACTTGGCAAATGGCATTTACTGTATTGTCCCTTATTATCGCTCCCCCCAATTAACACTACCCTGTTTTTTCTATCTGTAAAATAAGCTTACAAGACTTGCCAATCCATCAATAAAGTTAAAAAAACATTCAAGGCATCCAAATAATCCTAATTACCTCACAAATTGATGTCTTTAACAGCTGAATATCTGAATACACTTCCAATAACATTTTAAATTTCCGTCAACACAGAGTGTTAACAAGTTAACAAACTTAGAATAACTTTAAGAAAGTGAAAGTATCGAAGATCAGTGTGAATGCAATTTAAATTACAAATGAATCATTATTAGAGGCAAAATCTATATTCTGCATTAAATACTGCATGTGCATGTAAGAAAGTATGAGTATCGAAGATCAGTGTCACTAATTAATTGTGAATACAATCTAAATTTCAAACAAATCATGATCAGCGGTAAAAGCAATATTCTGCATTAAATACTGCATGTTTCTCAAATGGCGAAGCTCCACAGGCAGCGCTGACTAAAACCTGTTATCGTCATCCTCAGAAAATTCTATGTCATTTTATCTCTATTAATTGCCCTTCCCCTTTCGGAAAATGTAACATCCCTGAGGGTGTTTAAATGAGACAATATGTTATCCTTCAAATCCTCATTTTAACCCTCTAATAAACAATCCTGTGTTTCAATGGCATCAAGAATGATAGCTTTTGAAAAACATTGTGAGTTATTGCGGGCAACTTTTTTTGTCATCTAAAAATGCTTTCAAATTTGACCATGCAGTCTAATTTGTTGTTGTCTGGTAAACAGTTAATTTGTTTGTTTGTATTGCGGTTTAATGCTAGTAAACAGTCAACCTATTTTCTACTTTCTTATGATTTTTCTCACACTAAACTGTAACCAAACAACCAGTGATTTTATGAAGACATCTTTAAAAATATTGTGAGAAAAGAAGAAAATGCCGCCAGCCCACATTTTCTCCTTTTCTCATAATGCTTTCTGCTCTTTGCAAGACCAATCCCATCAATGGAGTCCCTTTCTTTGAAGATCCAAAATTGTTCAGCTGATTATTATGGTGCACTCAGTCATGTCTCAACAATGCCAGTGCACCCATCCCTACTTTCCTAGAGTTTCTGTTACCAGTACCTGGCACAATATTCTTCTCAAGACACTGGCTTCTTTTCCATATAACCATCGTCGAAACAATGATCAGCTGTGAGAGAGGGGAATGAATCATCTGGCATTGTTTCAACAGCTAACATTATTTCTCAGAAAAAATTGGCCTAACTCGGGATTCAAACCAGCAACCCCGTTCTCAATTCCTGTATGCTACGAACTGCACTACGAAGGCTCAGCAGTATTTACTCAATTACTCAGGATCTGACCTAGATAAAAGCAGTTTATAACAGTAACTATAGGCCATATTTTTTTATCTACCGGTAATAAATGTATTCCCATTCATGTATCTATGAATACTATGCTAATAACAGTGCAGAAATTATCACTGTTAATTGACGCAACCTTATTTCCGCCATGAAACCTAAAAAATTACGAAATATATCTGTCGACAGTAGACTTTCGAAATTTTGACACCCCATTACAAAGGAATTTAACTTTCCTGTCGATTACTAAAACTACAGTTTATTTTCTTGTCATGAACAAACCAACTTTGATTCAATCGTCCACGAACCATTTTGGTTGAAACTCGCCTCATTAAGGGGTTTAATTTTTGTCGCTTGAAATAGCGCTTTTCGAAGTAATACTTTAAACAGGTTTTGCCTTTTTTGCGCCATTGATACTTCCATAATACTCAGAAAATCACTTCATTGCGATCTTGAAAGATCAGCGGAAGCTCAAGGAATCATAAGTTCTGGTACCCGTTGTATCTCCTGTAACCGTCTGATACGAAGATCGATAACATGCTAATATTGACAATAACATCCGTCGGGTTATCGATAAATTCTCACCGGCAAGCTCAGTATTATGTTTATTGAGTAGAAAAAGCAGAAATGGATGAAAACGAGTGTAATTCCCTGAATGGTTCTTTTACGACCGAGTGAGCCTGAAGGGCCTGAGGTTGGTTTAGCATTGCGTCATCTGGGACTTTAGGGGGTCTAGGGCGCAATGGCGCGCTCTAGATTGAACACTGTCTAGGTTCTGCAATACTCCAGTGTCTTCATAGTATACCTAAAAAGACTATGAAAATGCCTTCAAAGATTGGATCTGGAGACTGAAACTTTGTATATCTGTTGCAGGTGGATACTTTGAGGGAAGAAAATAAAAATTTCAGTGAAACCTATGAAGAATAAGATTTTAGGTGCATAGATGCATTCATACTTGAACACTCCTCATATGTAACAAAGTTCACTGTTCATATGAACATATTGATATTTGGTGAAGTCAATAAAACACAGACAAAACAATAATGTAAATTTGCTAATTCATCATTTATTTGAAAATCACATTCAGGAGTTTGACCCAAAGTTTTGACACTTGACTACAAATATTTGAAATAGGGCATCAAAGATGACCCTCAAAATTCAACATTGTGGAGGAAAGACTGCTATTGCAATTACTATCATCAATCCTTGGACAGAAATTGGCAGAGGCAAATCAAAACCAGCCATCCCCCGGTTTAAAGTCCAGCATTTCACAGAGTCAGCATTTTCGACATGGTAAATGAAAGGCTGAAGCAACAAAATAAATTACATCTTCCTGGTACAACACTACAACTCTTCTGGCAGTGACTTTGCTTTTTTTTCTAACATACAAGAATTCATGTTGCAAAAAGGAAAATGAACCCCCCCTCCCCCCTAAAAAGCGGGGGGTTTGTTGCAACTGGGCTTGAACCCACTAAAACAGCACAGGTAGGCATGGTGAACTGAACAAATAGTGCAAGAAATGAAGTACAATTTCTCAAAACCAATTCTCTGGAATCCAGCAAAATTTGATAGAGTTTCAGCACCCGTTGTATTAACCCTTTACCACACAATGACGCATTTTAACGCCCCTAGGAAAGTAGCCTTTTGAAAACATTGTGGAAAAAGGAGAAAATGCTGGAAACCAGCATTTTCTCCTTTTCCCACAATGTTTTCTATCCTGTCAAAGAAAAATTGCACCATTTGAGCTACACTGAAATTGTCGTCTGTAAATGCTTTCAATTTGGACAAGGCTAAAATTTTGTTGTCCGGTAAAGGGTAAAACAATCCCTGCAAGTTTCAAAGAAATGTAACTAATAATGTGAACTGTAGCGAGTAAACAATACTAAGTCATCAAACAGGTGCTCTTCCTAAACTGATCGTAGACTTTTGTCATTTTTAATAGAGTTCAATCCCTTGATGATAACAAGAGGGCCATGATGGCCCTGGATCGCTCACCTGAGCCAATAGGCAAAATGACCCCAGTTGACCAATTTTCAAACTCGTCTAAGATTTAATTAAGACAAATGTTTTGACCAAATTTCAAGTCGATTGAGCGAAAAATGTGGCCTCTAGAGTGTCCACAAGGTATTTCTTTAATTTGACCTAGTGACCTACTTTATGACTCTGGGTGACCCAATTTCAAGTTTTCTGAGATTTAATTAAGAAAAACATTGACCAATTTTCAAGTCAATTGAGCGAAAAATGTGGCATCTTGAGTACCCAAAAGGCATTTCTTTAATTTGACCTAGTGACCTAGTTTTTGCCCCCACATAATCCAATTTTCAAACTTGTCCAAATTTTATCAAGACAAAATTTAATATTCTGAACAAGTTTCACAAGTATCTGACTGAAAATGTGGCCTCTGGAGCTCACACAAGGTTTTTCCAAGATTTGACCTAGTGACCTAGTTTTTGACCCAACATGACCCATTTTTTAACTTGTGCGAGATTTTATCTAGACAAACATTCTGACCAAGTTTCACAAGTATCTGACTGAAAATGTGGCCTCTAGAGCACACACAAGGTTTTTCTAAGATTTGTCCTAGTGACCTAGTTTTTGACCCCACATGACCCAATTTCAGAATAATCCTAGATTTTATGAAAACAAACATTCTGACCAAATTTCACAAGTATCTGATTGAAAATGTGGCCTCTAGAGCGCACACAAGGTTTTTCTAAGATTTGACCTAGTGACCTAATTTTTTACCCCACATGACCCAATTTCAAACTCATCTGAGATTTTATCAAGACAAACATTTTGACCAAATTTCACAAGTATCTGACTGAAAATGTGGCCTCTATAGCGTGCACAAGGTTTTTGGATGATTTGACCTAGTGACCTAGTTTTTGACCCCACATGACCCAATTTCAAACTCGTAGGAGATTTTATCAAGACAAACATTCTGACCAAGATTCATGAGGATTGGACTGAAAATGTGGCCTCTAGAGCGTACACAAGGTTTTTCTAAGATTTGACCTAGTGACCTAGCTTTTGACCCCACATGACTCAATTTTGTGCTTGTCCGAGATTTTATCAAGACAAACATTCTGACCAAGTTTCATGAGGATCGGACTGAAAATGTGGCCTCTAGAGCATACACAAGGTTTTTCTAAGATTTGACCTAGTGACCTAGTTTTTGACCCCACATGACCCATTCTCGAACTCGTCTAAGATTTTATCAAGACAAACATTTTGACCAAATTTCACAAGTATCTGGCTGAAAATGTGGCCTCTAGCGCGTACACAAGGTTTTTCTAAGATTTGACCTAGTGACCTAGTTTTTGACCCCACGTGACCCAATTTCAAACCTGTGCGAGAGTTTATCAAGACAAACATTCTGACCAAGTTTCATGAGGATTGGACTACAAATGTGGCATCTAGAGCGTACACAAGGTTTTTCTAAGATTTGACCTAGTGACCTAGTTTTTGACCCCACATGACCCAATTTTGAACTCATACGAGCTTTTATCAAGACAAACATTTTGACCAAATTTCACAAGTATCTGGCTGAAAACGTGGCCTCTAGAGTGTACACAAGGGTTTTCTAAAATTTGACCTAGTGACCTAGTTTTTGACCCCACGTAACCCAATTTCAAACTCGTCCGAGATTTTATCAAGACAAATATTCTGACCAAGTTTCATGAAGGTTGGACTGAAAATGTGGCGTCTAGAGTGTACACAAGGTTTTTCTAAGATTTGACCTAGTGACCTAGTTTTTGACCCCACATGACCTTACTTCAAACTCGTCTGAGATTTTATCAAGACAAATATTCTGACCAAGTTTCATGAGGATCGGACTGAAAATGTGGCCTCTAGAGCGTACACAAGGTAAAAAGTTGACGACGCACGACGGACACAGCACGATCACAATAGCTCACCATGAGCACTTCGTGCTCAGGTGAGCTAAAAATAATCTTTGCAAGTTTCAAAAGAGTTAGATAAAAAATGTGGACTTAATTACATAAACAAGAAATGTAAATTTTCAACTTTAAATGGCTCCTTTTCCTATACTACTAATTGTCAAAAGGTTTTTTTTTCTACAACATTTTCTCCTTTTCCCTTAATGTTTTCAAAAGCCTTTTCCCTTGTGGCCTTTAAAGCATGGAATTGTGTGGCAATGTATAAAGCCTTGGCCCTTTACCACACGACAAAACTTTAGACATCCAAACTGAAGGCATTTGCAGATAACAATTTAAATGCAGCTCAAATGATGCAATTTTTCTTTGACTGGGTAGAAAACATTATGGGAAAAGGAGCAAATTCTGGTTACCAGCATTTTTCTCCTTTTCCAACAATGTTTTCAAATGGCTTCTTCCTTGAGGTCGTTAAAACTCTGGATTGTGTGGTAAAGTGTTAATCAAAATAAATAATTTACAGAGATGTATATTTACTTATTACTGGATCAAATTGACAAATCATAAACTTCCACTGAGATTGTTCTTCCTAATGGTCTTCTTCAACCTTGTATTCATCAATATTAGGTTGGGACTCTGTAGTATCTTCCCCAAGGACAATGTGTGCAGACCAGCCTCATTAACTTTTTACCACACAATCCTGAGTTTTAACGACCCTGGGGAAAAAGCCTTTTGAAAACATTGTGGGAAAAGGAGGAAATGCTGCTAACCAGCATTTTCTCCTTTTTCTACAATGTTTTCTGCCTTATCAAAGAGAGAAATCATCATTTTAGCAACATTTGTCCTCTGCAAATGCTTCCAATTTGGTTCAAGACAAAATTTTGTTGTTTGACAAAGAGTAAACCAGAGTCAAACCAGGATTTCCTGCATACAAGTGAAACCTTTACTCATCTTTGATAGAAGATGACTTTTAACAGGCTGTCTAGCACTTTTTGGCACAAAATGAGGGCTAATTTTAGGGACAAAAGTAAGAATTTTTAGGGCAAATTCAGGGCTAAAATTTGGAATTTTATAACTAAAATAGGGCAAGCAAAAACATTCAAGTGGACTTACCACTGCATATTTGACAAGAAGAAACTCACAAATAATTTTTTAGTTGCAGGAAAGGATTCTTACAGGGTCTCACTGTCTCAGCTGTTTGTTGGCTGTGACCTGAAATATACAAGATCATATAAAATTTAATTTAATTGAAAGAAGCCATAAAGAAGGACTGACACAGTATTTGAAAACTGTCCACTAGCTATACACTTGTAACAATTAGTGTCTGATTGGAACAGAAATTTACCAGTACGTGTGGCCTCCTCATCTCCCCTTCTAGCCACCACATTTCCTCCCCATTTGTTCTTTTATACTTATTTCTTTAGTTTTTGGTTTTCAATATTTTTTTTCTTCATTCTTGAAAAAGAGTACTCATCAGGGCAGTTCCAGAAAAAAATCCTGAGGGGTAGTAAGACTGTTATATAATTTGAATACTGGGTCTCTTCAGTAACTTCTAAGTAGTTAATGTTTTTTCTGTTTGTTCTTACAGGGATGTATGGCAGAAATTTTGTGGGTAGTGGGTTGTTCCTAAAAAGAGAATCTATGTTGAGGAAAATGTGCCTCCCTCCCCTCTCAGGGATTTTTTGCTGGACTCAGCCCTAAACAATTTCAGTATTCACTATAAAGTTTGTAGCTAGGAAACAAATGAAAGATTTGCACAAAATCACTCTCTAGCTCACAAGTCACTGTCTAAAAAGCCATATAATGAGACTTAATTTACATATGGTGATCATGCTCACAATAATTATTAATTGATATTTTATCAGGAATTAGAAATAGCCACTAAAACCTCTCACCAGTGCATATATATAGATATCAGCACACTGACTCATCTCTTTAACTCATACATTTTATCTTAAGGAGGACTTTCATAGAAATTGTTTAACCCTTTCCCAAACGACAAAGTTTGGATTGGTCCAAATTGAAAGAGTTTGCAGACGACAATTTTAAATTTGATGAAAATGGCAGAAAGGTCTCAAAAAGGGTAGAAAACACTGTGGGAAAAGAAGAAATTGCTCGTTACGAGCAATTTCTCCTTTTCCCACAGAGTTTTCAAAAAACTTGTACTGCTGCCACGTGAAAACCAGGGCTTGTTTGGGAAAGGGTTAAACAGTTTCTATATGTAAACTACTATTCACAGAACAGCCAATATAGAAGCACATAGCACAGAATTGTAAACTAGTTACTTTCTAAGTTGTTCAATGATGTTGTAATGAACATGTGATATTGGTTTGTTTTATCAGTAGTTGGGCTGTGTATTCTAATTAACTTCTTTTAACCCTTTACCACACAATCCCAACTTTGAACAACCCTGTGAAAGAAGCCTTTAGAAAACCTTGTGGGAAAAGGACAAAATGCTGGTAAACAGCATTTTCTCCTTTTGCAATGTTTTCTAACCTTCCCAAAACAAATTTCAATTTTTGAGTCACATTTATATTGTCGTCTGCTAATGCTTTCAATTTGGACTAGGCTAAAATTTTGTCGTTTGGTACAGAGTTAACCCTTTACCACACAATCCACGAGAGGCTTTTTGAAAACACTGTGAAAAAAGGAGAAAATGCTGGTTACCAGCATTTTCTCCTTTTCCCACAATGTTTTCTGTCTTTTTACAGACAAATCTCGCCATATGAGCAATATCTAATTTGTTGTCTGCAAATGCGTTCAATTTGGATACGTGTAAAATTTTCTTGTGTGGTAAAGGGTTAAAGTAAGTAGGCAACACTTCTGCTACTATGTGTATGCTACACTTTTGGTGAAGGAGCATGAACTTATCCCTCAGATAATCTTCACTGGGACACATGGCTTAAACCGATCGCTATCTATTTACCTGGTAAATCACACCTCCATCACCCAGTCACAACCAACAACTAGCTGGACACGTGGATCCACCGTTCAGTTGCCTTTCACTGCTTTCTCTGAATAAGAAAAACTGTAAACCACGTTAAAACACATTTAAAGATCTCGATTTTCAAAAGTGCAAGGAATATAAAAAAAAAAAGGGGGGGGGGGGGGTGAAGTGAAATAATCAGGGCATTTTTAGGAATTCCCTTTGGATTTTTCTTAAAAAAAAAAAAAAGGATATTTAGGAATTTTAGGGATGCTGGACAGCCTGTTTTAACACTCTATCAGGTAATAAAAAATTTGACTTTTCAATTTTTTAAGCATATGCAGACAATGGAATTCACCTCAGAAGATCATTCCTGTCATAGAGAGGATTTAAAACAATGTGATAAAAGGGAGAAAGTGCTAGTTACAAGCAATTCATTCTTTTCCCAAGATGTTTTCAAAAGCTATTGTCCTCAAGGTTGTTAAAGCATGGGGTTCCTATCTAGCTTTTGAAGGTTTCTCACTGAAATTGGGTCTGTCTTGGGGGGTTTCCATTGACCCCTGTATTTCCTAACGTTATGCTGGATTTTTTGGACAACAATGCTTCTCAGGCCTTCCCTTTATCTGATATGGAAACATTATTTTGTGAAAAAATGTCACTCATCTTTTTTGACATGATGACTGATGTTTGTTTTGTCTACAATTGCAAGGTGATTATACAACGGCTGAGCAAAAAGTTCATGAAAACAAAACTAACAGTGCTTTTATGATTAAATTTTCATATGTTTAAGATCCTTCAAAAGGGACAAAATCTGGAAGTTTCCAACAAATTGATCTAAATGCACAGTTGCTTCGACTCATTTTATTGTAACCGTTACCTGGAGCATGCCATGACTTTAACGTCTTAAGTAGGATGTCATTTAATTTTTTTGTCGGTGCTTTCTGTGGGATCGTCTTCAATACTCTTTCGTCATTTTATAAACTCCACATGCCACTTGGATACTATAGATTTTTTCAATGGTGGCTTTACCCCTGCTTCTTTTAATAAATTAAACCTTTCAGATGGACTATTCCCAAAGTTTACACAGAATTTTATCGCTGCTTGAGTTCCTACCACTTCCAAAATCACCATTTTTACCATATTTTTCCTTTGAACGGGCTCACAAAAATTATTACACTAACTTTTTTTTTTTTGAAGTGACATCAGAAATTTCGCACAGAATGTTAAATGGAGCCATCCATTACCTTGACTTAATTTATGGAGATATGAATCAGACAATTTTGAACTACGAACGTCCTAAAAAGCATGACAATAGCCATTTTACACTGTGTGCTCAGGGTGAAACTAACGTTTTTACGGGTGAAAATAAATATCTTGAGTAAAACCAGACTTGATTTTTTACCTGAAAATTAATATAAGACCATATTACACAAACAAAAATCTGAAAAAAAAATCTGACATCAAAGTAAAAAGTCATTTAGAAATTCCACTAACTTTTTGCTATGCCCTTGTATGTTTTTCGAATTTTAAGATGCTTTATGTTCAATTGACAGGAGCCGAGACCCAGCTTATATTTTTTTAAGATTCCTAAAAAAATTGTAAATAACCGTAACAGAACTTTCTCAGTGGGACATGTCCATAATGTCAAGAACAAAAAGGATTAGCTTACTTGAGTTCACATGTTTAATTTATTAAATTTGCATGATTGACCTTAGATAATTTGCAGTCGCTCTTTTTTGCCCCGAGTGCTTGAATGTTCAGCAAGCATTTTCATATTTTCTTTCACATTTTGTGAGTAAATAGATAGGAATTCTGACCCTGATGTAGACTGTACAGGAATGGGTTTTAACCCTTTACCACATAATCCCAACTTTTAACAACCCTGACAGAAAACACTTTTGAAAACATTGTGAGGAAAGAAGAAAATGCTTGTAACCAATTTCATGTTTCCTCCTTTCATATTGATAATTAGCGTCATAAAAAGGCCATGAAAAACAAAATATTTGAGTCATCCTCTGTGAAAAGGGGTTTAATGCATCTGCTAAAAGTATTGACCCAGGTCAGCCTGCGCAGTCTAAGCAGGCTGAACTGGGCAAAAATATTTTGCTTTTGTGCCTTTGGTCAATTTTTTGTATGTCCAAGGACAATTCTACCTTAGGATTCACTCATTTTATCAGAGAAAATGGGTATAATGGATCTGTAATTATGTGATGGTATAAAGCATCAAGGAGATGCATTAAACCCCCTTTTCACACAGCATGGCTCATTTGTAATGATACAGAAAGCATTTGAGCAGTTACCTCTAGCAGAATATTGCCTATTTTCCCAATAATCCAAATTAACTCTTTACCACATGACAATAATGTAGACTGGTCCAAATTGAAGGCATTTGCAGACCACAATTTAAATGTAGCTCAAATAATGGTATTTGTCTTTGACAGGCTAAAAAACATAGTGGGAAGAGGAGAAAATGCTGGTTACTAGCATTTTCTCCTTTTCCCTCAATGTTTTCAAAAGGCCTTTTTTCTTAGGGTCGTTAAAACTCGTGATTGTGTGGTTAAGGGTTAATCAACTTTTTACCACACAACAAAATTTTAGACCTTCCAAATTGAAAAGAATTGATTTCAAATGTGGCTCAAATGATATGATTGGTCTTCGAAAAATTAGAAAACGTTCCAGGAAAGGAGAAAGCAATGGTAACCAGCATGTTTTAGAAAGGGATCTTCCTCAGGGGAACACACTGGATTGTTTGGTAAAAGATTAACTATTGGGGAATAAAATATTACAGTTGGATTTGTATTTTGTTCGGTAGTCAAACCATTTTTTAGCATTCTGATCGACTTTCATGAGTATTAAACTGAAAATGTGGCCTCTACAGCATATAAAAAATTTTCAAAACTTGTTCTGATGACCTAGTTTTTCTTTTTATCTGATATGACCCATTTTCAAACACATCAAAGAAATCATTAAGACAAAAATTCTGACCTCTTACATGAGTATTGGATTGAAAATTTGGCCTCTACAGCAAACACACAGTTTTCCAAAGATATGACCTGGTAACCTAGTTTTTGACCCCTATGACCCACTTTCAAAATCATCTGAGATATCATCAAGGCAAACATTCTGACCTACTTTCAAGCGTATTGGGCTAAAACTGTGGCCTGTAGAGTGTTCAGAAGGTTTTTCGAAGATTTGATCTAGTGATCTAATTTTACCCAGTATGACCAACTTATCAAAGATATTATCAAGACAAACTTTCTGACCACTTTTTCATGAGTTTTAGATTGAAAATTTGGCCTTCAGAGCAAACATGTGGTTTTCCAAAGATTTGACGTGGTGACCCAGTTTTTGACCCAGTATTACCCATTTTCACATTCGTCAGTGATATCATCAAGACAGACATTCTGACCAACTTTCAAGAGTATTGGACCAAAAATGTGGCCTCTAGATCATACACAAGGTTTTTCAAAGATTTGACCTGGTGAATTAGTTTATAATCTGACATGACCCATTTCAAAGTCATGCAAGATGTTATCACGACAAACATTCTGACAAAGTTTCATAAATATCAGACTGAAAATGTGGCCTCTAGAGTATCAACAAGGTTTTTCTAAGATTTACCCAGTGACATAGTTTTTGACCTGACATGACCCACTTTCAAACTTGTCTTAGGTATCATCAAGACAAGCATTTACACCAATTTTTCTAGAATATTAAACAGATAGTGTGGCCCCTACAGAGTACAAAATTTAAAAAAATGTGACCTGGTGACCTAGTTTTTGACCTGGCATGACCCATTTTCAAACTCGTCCAAGATACCATCGAAACAAACATTCTAAGTTTCATGAGTATCAGACTGAAAATGTGGCTTCTAGAGTATGCACTAGATTTTTCTAAGATTTGACCTAGTTTTTTACCTGATCATGACCGGCTTTCAAAATCGTCAATGAAATCATCATGACAAACATTCTGACCAACTTTCGGGAGTATTGGATGGAAAATGTGGCCTCTAGAGCATACAAAGCATGAAAAGCGTTTGAGAAAATCTTTAAAACTGATTCAGTTTTATTTGCCTGCAAAGTTAGCCCTTTGCCAATCAATCTCAAGTTTTAATGACCCCGAGGAAAAACCCTTTTGAAAACATTGTGGGAAAAGAAGGAAATGCTGGTAACCAGCATTTTCTCCTTATCCCAAAATGTTTTCTACCCTTCAAAAATTCAATTTTTAATCAATATTTATTTTGTTGTCTGCAAATGCATTCAATTCGGATTGGCCCAAAATTTCATCTTTTGGTAAAGAGTTAAGTTTACCTCTTTACCAGACAATAAAACTTTAGACTTGTCAAAACTGAAAGCAATTTGGGACTCTGTGGTAAAGGTTAGCCAACAATTTTCTTTGTAAAATTTGTTATCCCTTGTCTTAGGGTGTGACCCTTGTCTCATAGCAAGGGATAAATAGTAAAACCTTCTACACAGAAAGGACGAGAAATTGATCTGCAAATAGCAAAGTTAGTACAATTTCCTAGATTATGGTTTCAAAGGTCCTGGGTTCAAATCCAAGCAATAGCAAATAATTATTGTAGTAATTAAACAGTCGTGTCCTCAGGTTGTTACTTTTGAAACATCAACATTCTTCTAAGACAAAAACCTTTACCACACAATCTGACCAGCCCTGAGGAAGAGGGGTTTTAAAAACATTGTGGGGAATAAGGGAACAAGAGGACCAAGATGGCCCTAAAATCGCTCATATGAGCCTTTTGACCAGACATGATCCATTTTTAATCTCTTCTGAGATAACACAACAAGCACTCTACCAAACTTTTGTGACTATTGGACTCAAACTGTGGTCTCTAGAGTGTATATATGGTTTTTCCAAAGATTTGTGACTTCGATTTTGACCCAATGTGACCCACTTTAAAAGTTATCGAAGAAATAATCAAGACAAATATTCTGACTAATTTTCCTGAGCATTGGACTGAAAATGTGGGCTCTACAGCATACACAAGACTTTTCAAAGATTAAGCCCTTTTGACTTTTGACCGGACGTGACCCATTTTCTAACTCTTCCAAATTATCCTCAGGACAAATATTATGACCAACTTTCATGAGTATTGGACCACAAATGAGACCTCTGGTGTGTACTAAGGATTTTTCTAAGATAAGAACTAGTGACCTAGTTTTTGACTAGCAAAGCTAGTCAATAGGCATCAAGACTGACCTAGATTCAAAACCCCACAGTTGCCAAGATGTCATTTATAAGGCACAAGATCTTTGCTTATATGTAAACTGAGTGACCTATGCAAAGCAGAGAATCACTTATTCCTACACAACTGTATTATGAATGAATCTTTTAACCCTTATCCTGCTGAATAAAAGAAATGAAACTTTATAGTAGATAGCAGAAGCCCAAAACTTTCTTGTTTCAAAGGTATTTTTGGAGGAAAGATATCTCCTTATCGGACAGTGTAGATCAAAGATCAGACTGCACATTCTGTGCAGTCTGACCTTGATCTACGCTGTCCACAAAAGGTCGGTGGGTCGCGATAAGCAGCCTAAGGGTTAATAGATACACCTAGGCTTGTAGCAGCTATATCAACTCCCACTGAACAGGGAACCCTTGTCATTCATTCATTATTTAGATCATTGTGTACAGTTGAACTATTATGTTAAACTGTTATTCTATTAACCTTTTACCAAACAATCCCAAGTTTTAATGATACTGGGGAAGGGTCCCTTTGTAAACATTATGGGAAAAGGAGAAAATGCTGGTAACCATCATTTTCTCCTTTTCCCACATTGTTTTCTGCCCTTCTGGAATCATGTTTCATCAGTTCAGAGTTAGTTAACTACATGTTGTGCTATTAGGTATTGACTAATTGACTGCATGGTGTTTAACGCCGTTTTCAACATTATTTCAGTGATATTGCGGCAACTAGAGCACCTGTCCATGCTTTCCTCGAGTTTCTTTTACCAGCACTACTGCGACTCAATGACCTTTTGCAGACAGTGTGTTCAGTCTGATCTTGGATCTACATTGTCCGATAAGAGGATAGATTTTCTCCAAAGTGTAACTGTGAAATAGCAGTTGCAATATTCAGGTGTTTACCATCAGCTTGAAAGTTTCATTTAACATTTTTTAGCAGGTTAAGGGCCAAACTTAAACTGGATTATAGTTAACCAATTGCAAATATAGCTCCAGCAGTTCAGTCGGTAGCATACAGGACTTGAGAACAGGAGGTCGCTGGTTTGATCCTCAACAAATTTCTTTCCAAGAATTGATGATAGTCATTGCGACAGGATTCATTTCTCGCTCACATTTCGACGATAGTTATGTGGGAAAGGAGCCAGTGGCTTGGAAAGAATATTGTGTGGAGTACTGGTAAAAGAAACTCCAGGAAAGCATGGATATGTGCACTGGCCACCACTACATAACTGAAATAATATTGAAAACAGGGTTAATAAACACCATACAATAAATCAGTCAATCAAATTTGCTAGTCTGTCAGTACTTTCAGTCCTTTGAATTACCCAACCTGACATACTTCCACACTCATCTGAAATATCATCAAGACAAACATTCTGACCGAATTTTATGAGTGTTGGACTAAAAATGTTGCCTCCAGAGCATACACAAGGTTTCTGAAAAATCTGATTCAGTGACCTAGTTTTTGACCTGATATAACCCATTTTCAAATACATTACAGAAATCAAGACAAACAATCTGACCAGTTTTCAATAGTATCTAATAAAAAATTTGGCCTCTAGAGAGAACACTAAGTTTTCCAAAGATTTGACCTGGTGACCTAGTTTTTGACCCAGAAAGACCCATTACCAGATTGTCTGAGATATCAAGACAAACATTTTTACCAACTTTCAAGAGTATTGGACTGAAAATTTGGCCTCTAGAGAATACAGAAGGTTTATCAAAGATTTGAGTGGATGACCTATTTTTTGACCCAATTATGATGATCCATTTTCAAACTCAAATCATCAAGACAAACATTCTGACCATTTTTTATGAGTAATGGACTCAAAACATGGCCTCTAAAGTGATCATGCAGTTTTCTGAAGATCTGACAAAGTGACCTAGTTTTTGACCTAGGCTCTTTTTGTAGATAGTTTAGATGCAGACAACTTAACCCTTTACCAAACAAAAAAATTTTAGACTTGTCCATATTGAAAGTATGTACAGACAACAAAATAAATATGCATAAATGATTAGTATTTGCTTTTGGAAGGGTAGGCAACACTGAGGGAAAAGGAGAAAATGCTGGTTACCAGCATTTTCTCCTTTTCCCACAATGTTTTCAAATGCCTTCTATGTCGGGGTTGTTAAAACTTGGGACTGTGTTGTAAGAGGTCAAGATGTCTAATTTCTAATAAAAGGCACAGAAATCAAAGTTGGGTTTTATAAGAAACATGGCCACAAGAGCCAAAAATACCCAGAGCTTTTTACTTCATAGATGAATGCAACACACCAAACACATTGTACTAAGGATTTTTCTCATATATTCCGATAGGTGGCATTTTTCAAAGAATATGACATGTGCAGACAACAATATTTTCTAGGCTCTTTTGAAGATGGCTCTAGATGCAAATCAGACTTGTCCAATCCTATCTGGGGTATTTAGGCAAAAAGAATCTTTAAACCCTACTAAATGAATCTTTTCTACTAACAAACAAGTCTATGTTTTTAAGTCAATTTAAAGTCCAATTACTGTCCAGAAACTTCAACCTTTTACAACACAATCCCAAGTTTTGACGATCATAAAGAAAAGGGCTTTTAAAAACAATGTGGGTAAAGGAGAAAATGCTGGTAACCAGCATTTCTACCCTTTCAAAGATAAATCCCGTCTTTGAGCAACAATTAGTTTGTCGTCTGCAAGTACTTTCATTTTGGACATGTCTAAACCTTTGTTGTTTGGTAAACTTGCTCCCTACAGTTGATATCATATGAATAACCAGCATTTTCTTCATTTCCATCAATGTTTTTTGTCCTTTTGAAAACAAATCTCACCGTATAAGCCATATCTAATTTGTCATCTGCAAATGCTTTCAATTAGGACAAGTGTAAAATTTTGTTGTGTGATAAAGGTTTAAATTGCATCCCTACCCATTATATTTTCCACATTATCTGTTGAAAAACAATGTTCTTCTTTCTTTCAATTGTGTGTCCCTTTGAAAGAGTTAGGGAGTCTTCCCTTTGGTGCATGAAATTTCAATGAAAAGGTGTTTCACTGAAATCCATGTATGTTTTCAAATAATTATTGCTAAATTCCTATATTTATTTCATGAAAAGCTCTGTCTGGGAGGAGGATTTGAGCCACAATTCGTCTGGGTTAGGATAAGGGTAAAGGCGAACATGGCTCTCATGAAATGTCGTGGTTCTCAGGAAATGTCGCAGATCCTTTTCCCTGACCCTCTAAATTTGGTACTCCAATATTTTCTGAATATCCCACAAAATTTAATGTACATAATCTTCTTTGATAGTTTAACCCTTTACCACACAATTCCAAGTTTCAACAACCCCGAGAAAGAAAGCCACTGGAAAAAATTGCAAGAAAAGGAGAAAATGATGGTAACCAGCTTTTTCTCCTTTTTTCACAATGTTTTCTACCCGTTCAGAAACAAGTATCATTGCTTGAACTACGTTTTAATTGTCATCTGCAAAAGCTTTCAATTTGGACAAATTTGAATTTATACTGTTTGCTAATGGGTTAAACATTTATTTTCCACTGATCGAGAAACAAGTTCTTGCAACTTTTACGTTAGTCTTTGCCTATTTGGCTTCGTAGAAACTACATGTATACCGATTCTCGCGCCAAAGTGGACACCTGCTCTTTTATTTATTTGAAGGGGTCCAACTGACCTTTCCTAAGAGAGATTCTTGGCATAAAACTTCGAAGATGCTAAGTTTCTGGTTGATACAGACTCTTTAGCAGACAACATTTTAGACTTGTCCAAACTAAAAGCATTTGCAGATGTTGCTTAATTGATGGTAGTCCTCTCTGAAAGGGTAAGAAAACACAGTGGAAATCACACGCACACCATGTTGTTTTGTCTTTAGCAGTCAGGGCACCTATCCATGTTTTCCTGGAGTCTTTTACTAGTACATGTACTTTGCACAATACAGTGTTCTTCCAAAGCAGAATTTAGTCTTAATAGGTAAAAGGCAAAGATGGAAAAAGGGCCCCCAATTAACAGGATGGGGTGGGGTCTGTATAAGGGTATAGAATCTAACAATGAACATCATCATTCAAGTTAATCTAAACTTTTTTTTCCCATTATGTTGTTGAAATAAATGGGATATAAAAACTTGATTCAATTAGCACCTTTCTCTACCAAAGGATTTCTTTGTGATTGATACTAAAAATATCTTTATATCACAACACAAGTCCAAGATTTATGTAATAGAGCTTATGAACACATGGTCATATGTGGATGTCCCTATCAAAACATATTAACCCTTTAGCTGCTATGCGTGACTCACTGACCTTTTTTGGACCATGTAGATCAAGATCAGAGTGCACAGAATTTGCAGTCTGATCTTTGATGTACACTGTCTGATAAGGAGATATTTTTTCACCAAAAGATAACTTTGAAATAGCAATATTTAGGGTTTTTACTATCGACTCGAAAGATTTATTTAATTCATTCAGCAGTATAAGGGTTAAATAACAAACAGGGCTGGTTCATGTCTAAAATCTGGAGAAATCATGAAGACTGAACCATGTGATTGTTTGTTTGTGTATGTATATACATGAATGTATATTGACAATATATACTCTGGTCGCCCTTATTCCTAACTGAATAAAGGTGACTTTTTCAAAAAAAATGTTCTAGCAAAACTTGTCAAAAAATCTTAGAATGTGAATGCTGTAGTATTCAAACAAAACCTTAGTTTAATCCATTATTTAACAAGCCTGAGAGTTAAAGACTGTGGAAAATTAGACTTTTGAGAGCATTGTGGGAAAGAGAGAAAATGCTGGTAAACAGCATTTTCTCCTTTTTCCTGTATGTTTTCTAACCCCTCAGAAACAAATCTCATCATTTGAGCCACATTTGTCTTCTGCAACTGCTTTGAATGTGGACCAGTCTAAAATTTTGTGTTCTGATAAAGAATTAAACCTGTACCAGACAACGAAAGTTTGTTTGAGAGAATAATATTATGCTGACAACAGTTGAATATGGTTCAGTTGATGGAATGGGTCTCTAAGGAGTAGAAAATATTGAGGGAAAAGGAAAAAATGCTTGTAACCAGCATTTTCTCCTTTTCCCACTATGTTTTATAAGGCTTCCATCACAGGACTGTTACAACTTGCGTCTGTTTAGTAATGGTTCGGGGCATCACTCTACAAATATGTGTACCAGTTTAATGTCTTTTAATCCTTAGAGAGCCAGATAAGCTAGACATCTTCTGTTTAGAAGAAAAACCCATATAACTGCAATTTCAAGGTTTCTCTTATCCAGAATGCCTTAGCAAAGACAGCAGTGTACATTTGTAGATCACAGATCAGACTAAATGTTTTACGCAGTCTGATCTTAATTTACACTGGCTGCAAAGACACTCAAGTTGTGATTGGCACTTAATATGGATTACTTTAACTGCAGCTAACAGAATTATTCATTCTGATCTTGGATCAATTTGGACCAGTGTAAAATTTTGTTATCTGTTTAACTCTTTACCAAATGACAAAATTTTAGACTAGTCCAAATAAAACATTTGCAGACGACAAAATAAATGTGACTCCAAAGGTAAAATTTGTTTTGGGAAGGCTAGAAAACATTGCGGGAAAAGGAGAAAATGCTGGTTACCAGCATTTTCTCCTTTTCCCACAATGTTTTCAAAAGACTTCTTCTACAGGGTCGTTAAAAGTCGGGATTGTGTGGTAAAGGGTTAAAGGTTAAATTATTTTCATGACGCATCGATAGCAGTAACATGAACAAAAACCTTTAAGTCGAAGGCTATGCTTATAAAACTTGAGTCCATGGTCAACTAAGTTGTTGCTCAATTTTTACCCTTTATAACACAGTCCCTGAGAAAGCCTTTCAAAACATTGCAGGAAATGGATAAAATTCTGCTAACCAGCATTTTCTACTTTTCCCACAATGTACTCTACCTTTACATGGACATCTTACATTGGTTGCGCTATATTTGATTTGCCATCTGCAAATGCTTTGAATTTGGTCCATTTCAAATTTTTGTCCTTTGAATTTTTTAAGTGCTGTTGACTTTGAGAAAATTTGATAAAATAGACATTGATCTCAAGATAAAAAGGAAGGAAAAGGCCTGAAAGTTAAAAATTTATTTCATTTCTTTTATCTTATTATACTTAAAAAACTTTTAAATTTCTTACTCAACCTAGTAAGGCACAAAAAGTTATACCTTTCCCACACAATCCCGTTTTTTCACTACCATGAGGGAAAAGTATTTAAAAACATCATTGGAAAAGGAGAAAATGCTGACAACCAGCATTTTCTCTTTTTCCAACTATGTTTTCTGCTGTTTCAATGACAAGTTTCATCATCTGAGCCAAGTTCAGTTTGTCATCCTGTAAAGCTTTCTATTTGGGCAAGTCTTAAACATCTTTCTGTGGTAGTTGGGTTAGGCACAGAGCCCGATTTCAACATTATTTTTTGCAAGTAAACATAAGGCAAACAAAATGACCAAAAACATAGAAGATTGGCTCAGCAGTAATGCTGTTTTGACCTCCCTATCTAAAAATGTTGATCAAAGACCAGACTGCAATGTTTGAATGGAGTCTGATCTTTGATCTACAAGGTTCATCAAGGCCAAACTGTGCCTGTAAGCTTATAAAGTTGATGTTTGTCACACACATGAGCTATGATGCTTGAGCAGAAATGGGTCTCAGATCTAAGTAATTATTCCTGTGCATTCTGATCTTGGATCAAGCAAGGCACTTTTATGCCTGACAGGTTCAAAGTTACCATTTGTATACACATAACTAAGCAAATTTCAACTGGGATATGCAAAAATATAGAGCAATATTATGTCCAAAATTAGACTGCAGCTTTACCCTTTACCATAGAACAAAATTTTACACTCATCCATATTGAAAGCATTTATAAAGGAGAAACAAAATATGACTTAGATGATGAGATTTGTTTTTGACAATGGAAAAAACATTGTTGCAAAAGGAGAAAATGTTGGTTACCAGCATTTTCTCCTTTTCCCACAATAACTGTAAATGCCTCTTTCCTCAGGGTCACTAAAACTCTGGATTGTGTTGTAAAAGCTTAAATTAAGGCTGATCTTGGATCTACAATGTTTATTGATGTTGTGCCTTGCAGCTTGAGGTTTACTAATGAATGCAAGCATCAGACTGATTGTATAGATCTGGTAATGCACCCCCAAAGATCAGACTGCCTATTCTGCACAGTCTGATCTTGGTTTTATATTATATCATGGCTAAACTGATACCAAGCTGAGATTTAACACAGATAAACCAAAGGGCTAGCGGGGTAAATACATATGTAGTCATGCTCTTGCAAAATGGGGTTGAATGTGTCTCCATGATGCATTATCCCATGCAAGACTAAGTCATCACACAATTATGGATCAATAAAATTCATTTTGACTAACAACCAATCATGAAGTAGACCGGTTCTTGGATATGCATAAAAATTCAAAATGACCAATTGTAAAAAGTTTCGACTCGGGTCAGCCTGTACAGACTGCGCAAGCTGCCCTGTGTCGATAATTTGTGCAGATGCATTGAACCCTCTTTGCATAGAACATGAACCATATGAGGGACACTGTTGGCTAATTTAGCATATCTATGTTAAGAACTTTAAAGGCGCTTTGGTGGACATGTCAAGTATGGTTAGATTCAACATGGCGGACCTGTTTTTTTTTTCCCCCAACTAACGTTTTAAAGTTGAAGAAAACAATGGCACCCATCACTTCCTTCCAAAAGTTAAAATGTACATGAATACACTTCCCTTTAAACTTGTCAATTTAGGCTACATTTCAATTTGATGTTCATCGAATGAGTATAAAACCATGGCATGAATATTACACACTGCTAAGTAGAACTATTTTTCAAGTTACCATCTAATAAAAGCACCAAAAAATAAATGTTACAGAAATTACTAACAAACATAATCTATACTCACAGAGAGATGAAGTTAGATATATAATAAAGTTTGCTTTGCGTTCGTCAGTAATCAACTCTAGCACTAAGCAAGAAAGTATAGCATATAATATCAACTCTAACACTAAGCAAGAAAGTGAGGCAAGAACCAGCGCAAGTTGGTTGGTTATTTCCGTTTATTTATCGTCGCTACCGGTTGCCCATCTGAGCGACGCCCCCAGAAGACGGTTAGTTGTTACGGGGGATAGTGCAAGGATACAGGTCGAAACTACTGAGAGCTTCGCCTGGTTCTTTAACGTGCTCGGCGTATAGCACCGTCACACGGGACCTCGGTTTAATGTCTCATCCGAATGACTATTAGTAATTTTTTAGTTGGCCAGCCGGGGATACGAACCCACAATCTGTAGGAAATTTTAACCAGCGCAAGTGCGTGTTCGCCGGGTATTTATACCTGTACGGTAGTCTGACGTCACAGTCCTCGCTGGCTCTGGGACCTCCCCGAAACGTCACGTGGTAGATCTGAACAGCATTTTACCGCCATTTAGACGCACTCGTACTCTCTCAGTATCAGATCATATTAAATCGTTTCTGAAATGCAGTTCCAAGATAGACTGCACGTGTTGTGTGGTCTGATCTGACTCTGCACAGACCGCACAAGTCAGTAAAGTTCTGTTTGACACTCCTGTGGTTCAAATGTTATTTTTTTTTTTTTTTTTTTTACATCTTCCTGTAAGTACCTTATGATATATAAATCTAGCCAAAGTTTTCCTTTCTCTCTCTCTCTCTCCAAATGTATGTCACTGTTGACTATTGTTGATCTTTAAAACATAGAATGTTGTAACATGATGTATACTATTATGTACAAGTGAAATAAATATCTATCTATCTATCTATATTCATATGCAGCGGCGCCATCATTTAAATCCCTGAAAAAGGCCAAGTGATACATTTACCCTTGGAGAGCGAATAAATCCAACTTACACGTTCAGTTTAGAATAAGACGTAAAAAAAAAAAAAAAAAACGATAGACTAGGGGAGACCGGCGATAGTTGTTACATGGGGTAAGTTGTTACCCTGCAAATAATTAGTTCATTAGGTCATATATGACATCAAATTAGACGTGAACATGATGCTTTTGATAGCCCCATTTTTTATTGGGACCATGACAATCTACAGTGCGAACCACTGATTCTGTGAGAAAAAAAAAAATCAATTTCGAGTCTCGAAAGTAAATTTTGACTTTATTAAACTTTTTCGTGGTATACACAAGTGCTTTTTGATCAAGTAATGACTTGGGATTAAATTTAGGGTGTTACTGGTGACAAACCATCATTCAAAATTGATCTTCTTTGAATTTTGTTCCGTGTGGTACTGACGGGGCAAGTCGGTACACTGAGCTGGGGGCACGATGTTACAGTGTAACAACCTGCCCCGTTCACTTGATTTACAAGTTTACGTTAATAAAAAACCAATGCTCTAGCAATATAATTAGTATTTACACTGTGTAAGTGCGTTATTAAAATGCTATAAGCTATACCACAATAATCCATTTTATTTTCAGAAGGGTCAGAAACTTCTTCCGCAAGACAAATAGACAAATTTGATACGGGTTGGAGTGAATGATATAATATTTTGTGGCCCCTCCATTCGATCTGTGACATTGGAAATAATGAATCCCATGATTCTGTGAAGATATGTTAAAGTAACAATAGCTGCCAAATGTGAACAAAGCAGGTCTGGTCTTAAAATGCATTTAAATTTAAATCATACCATTTAAAAGTATGGAAATTATTGTGAAGGTGTCAATCTGGTATTGTATGGTGGGTCCCAGTGCTAGTCCCTGGCAGAGAAGTCGATTTCAAAACTAGGTTAAAACCAGCCAGGTCACTCTATCTTTTGTTTACTTTTTGCCTGATTTTAAAATTAATTTTTTCTTCAGCGACTAACGCTTGGACCAACCTCACAATAACAGATTGTCATCTCCACAATATTTTCAATACTTTTAAATGGAATGATTCAATTTTAAATGCATTTTAACACCTACACTGATTTTTTGAGTCTTTAATTAAGCCCAAGTTGTGGGTTCACCTGACTTACAAATCGGATATCGATCACTCCAACGTGTATTTTCAATGGAACAAGAGAAAGTTTTACAGGACTACACCATTAGGTCAGCAACCATTATTTCGGTTTATCACTCAAGAATGTTAAAGTCCTGGTATATGAATACGCTCTGAAATTCGGAGTGAAAATGCCTGATCGATGGAGCCGAGATAGGTCTGGTAGACCTGATTGGTTTTCAGGGTTTCTGAAACGCAATCCGTCTCTTTCATCCGCACAAGGAGGTTTGAAAAGTCAGTTTATGAAGCGCTTAACATGGATTGATAAATTCTGTTGTTGGTCAAATGTTAAGAAGAGCTGTTAAATGTGTTGACTGTATTTCTGTAGTCAAATATAAAATGGAACAACTTACCCCTGGCTCTGTCACAACTTACCCCAGTGTTGGGGTAAGTTGTTACATTTCACTTACTTCTTACATCTACCTATTTCAAGTAGAAATAGTTGTATGTGTACATTACAATACAGTGTACGTCTTCTTACACAAGGCAAACATTGAACTAAACATAGATATATCGTATGGAATGCCATAGCAGAAAATATTCAAGATATAAAAACACTATTAAGATGTTTAAAATATTCAATCAAGATAGTCGCAATTATACCAAAATGATATATAAATTTGATATATGACAGCAAAATTATCATATCAAAACATAAAACCACTTCAAGACAAATAAATATACTTCAAGATGTAAAAACAGCATCAACATTTTAAAAACCACACCAAGACAAATAAATATACTTCTAGATGTAAAAACAGCATCAACATTTTAAAAACCACATCAAGACAAATAACTATACTTCAAGATGTAAAAACAGCATCAGCATTTTAATCAAAGCGTTGAAAACGCTGGTGTGGCATTTGTCAAGGGAGCCATTGTGTGGGATTAATAATTTTAAAAATAAACAACTGAAACTGTTTCAAAATATTCGCTTGAAAGTCAATCAACTATATAGTCATGCAAAATCCGATAGAGAAGGGTGCAATCTTGTGGGACGAACAAGTCAGGGCGAACAATCCTGGGACGAATAAGCCCAGGAACGAACTGGTTTTGGGACGAACAAGCACGGTATGTGTGTGTCATTACGCCACTATAGAAGTAAACTGGTACCCGTTGTATCTCCCGTAGCCGTCCGATAGACGTTGATACGAAGATCGATAACAGGCTGCCAGTTTACTATAGAAGGCCATAGCGGATAAAGCTATTTTCGATAAAAAGGACGTATTTCCACGATCGATGGCCTTATCCAATTTATTGTAATACGCCATTTTCAATTTCATATCTGAGTGCAATCGAAATATTTATTTTTATCCGAAAAATTGATTTTAATTGGGTTTACTTCCTTTGGTTTTGCACAAAATACGATACATGATTTTCAAAGTGTCGTATTGAACTCATAGTGGCATTGTCTTCGACAAATGCCACAAAAACCACACCAAGACTCCCGTGACCAATCAAGACTCACGTGACCACAAAATCCACGACGTCATCACTTGGCGAAAAGAACGTACACACTCTGCTGCTGCTTGACTGTTGACAGTCACACTGTCATTTTTTATTCGGCGTATTAACGTTAATCATGGACCACCCAGACGAAGTTACTCGGCTCTTTAGACATTCGCAGTTCCAAGATCTCATGAGAGACCACAGGACGAGTGTTTCAGATGCCCCTTCAAATGTCCGTGATGTTGTTTCATTCATTGAAGGATAAAGTGTAAGATCATACTGCATGTTTGTGCAGCCTGAGCCTCCTAAATATCAGATAGATGAACGGACACACGAAGGGCAGACAGACGGATGGACGGACGGACGGACGGACGGACGAAAAAACAGACAGTCATAGGGAATACCGACAGATAAACACAGACACACAAACAAAAAGAGAGATAGACGCACAGACCGACAGATAAACAGACCCACGGAGAAAAAGACAGACAGACGTGCACATGAACAGACGGACGGACGGACGAAAAAATAGACAGAAAAACATGGGAAGACGGACAGAAAAACACTGCAGTCTGATCCTCCAAAAGATCCGAAAGGTTAACGGACCAACGAAGGGCAGACAGACACCCATACATATGGACAGACGGACTGACGAACACAAAGACACACATACAAAATAGACGGACGGACCAACAGATAGACAGATATAGGGAAGACCAACAGATAGAAAGACACAGACAGACAGCCAAAGAAAAGAAAGACACACAGACGCACAGACCGACAGAGTAAGGGACACACAGTGGGCAAACGGACACGATTACATATTGACAGACGGACAGACTAACAGACACACATACATATAGACGGACGGACGGATGAGCATATAGACAGACATGGGGAAGGCCGACATAAAGATACAGACAGACAGGCAAAAAGACACGCACAGACCGACAGATGAATACTGTGTAGACCTTCGGAGGGCAGACAGACACACATACATATACACGGACAGACGAACAGACAGACAGACAGATAGGAAATGCAGACAGAAAAGACACAGGCATTTGAAAAGATACTGAAGGCCTGCAGACTGATCTTTTGCTTCACAATCGTAACAAAGCAATGGCAATGCCAGATACCGTATCGTATGTATGGTAGGCCACTATTACTAGACGTGCTGTGCATATATCGTCGAGTGTCCTTATTCCGTGAGTGTCCTTGAACCGGTGATTTTTGTGTACATCTCGTAGAGAACATATTTTGATGACGTCACACGGTATTTCTGCTCGTAACCCTTACCAATATTCGAATGTCTCATTGCCCTTGAATTTCAGACAAATACAAGACAAATACACCGGAAAATAAACTAATTATCGTATGTTAAAGAAATCTACTTCTTTTTTCTTGATGCTAAGTAGTGTTACTTCTCAGAACAAGAGGGCCATGATGGCCCTGTATCGCTCCACTGGCTTATAAATATGAACCATGAAGAGAAGTCTTCACTATATAAGCCCTTATAAAACTTTGACCCCAGGGCTACAGTCGGACTAAATGGGGAATATGTGTACTAGAAGAATAACATGCCAAATTTGGGACTTCTTGGCCTTATGGCTAGTAACAAGACGGTTTCTGAACTTTTCACTCCATAAACCCATGTAAAACTTGTGACCCCTGGTGCAGGGCCAACTTGATCCTAGGGCTGTAACTTGGGCCCTCTTTGTAGTTGTCCACTAGATAATGCTATAATTATGCAAAATTTGGTAGCCTAAGCCTTATGGCTATGTACACCAAGATTTAAAAATTTTCCCTATGTAAGCCTATATATATCTTGTGAAACCCCCCCCCCCCCGCGCCCAGCATGAGGCCAAATTGACCCCAGGACTATAATTTGGGCACTTTTAGTAGACCCCAACTAGATCAAGCTAAATGCAAAATTTGGTAGCTCTAGGCCTTATGGCTAGGTACAGGAAGATTTTTAAAGTTTTCTCTATATAAGCCTATGTAAAACTTGTGACCCCTGGGGCAGAGCCAATTTTGACCCCAGGGCTATAATTTCAAGAAACATGATAGAGGTTTACTACATAAAGCTACATGCCAAATTTGGTAGCCCTATGCCTTATGGTTTCAGACAAGAAGATTTTTAAAGTTTTCTCTATATAAGCCTATGTAAAACTTGTGACCCCTGGGGCAGAACCAATTTTGACCCCAGGGCTATAATTTCAAGAAACATGATAGAGGTTTACTACATAAAGCTACATGCCAAATTTGGTAGCCCTATGCCATATGGTTTCAGACAAGAAGATTTTTAAAGTTTTCTCTATATAAGCCTATGTAAAACTTGTGACCCCTGGGGCTGAGCCAATTTTGACCCCAGGGCTGTAATTTCAAGAAACATAATAGAGGTCTACTACATAAAGCTACATGCCAAATTTGGTAGCCCTATGCCTAATGGTTTCAGACAAGAAGATTTTTAAAGATTTCCAATATTTTTCAGTTTTGTTGCCATGGCAACCAGAGTTTTTGAAGGAATCAAATTTTTTCAAGAAATTCTGAAGAGGACCATGGCAGGATCATTTCTGTGAAGTTTCATGACAATTGGATGGGTAGTTTCAGAGAAGAAGATGTTTGAAATAAAAGTTAACGCACGGACGGACGCACGCAGGCACGGACGGACGGACGGACGCACGACGGACACCGGGCCATGACATAAGCCCGCTGGCCTTCGGCCAGTGGAGCTAAAAATGCAAAGATCATCGACTTTCTTCAGTAAATACTACCGAGCTACCGGAATCAGGTCACGCCATGTTTGCACAAGAAGGCATGCACATTGTGCATGAAAATAGTTATTCTTTTGATATGAGAGTGACCAGAAATGATTTTTTTATGAAGGCAAGTAATTTCTAGCTCATATTCTGGTCTCAATTCTTAATTTCATCAAGTTATTTCCTTATCATCGCGGAATACGGACACTTTTCGCCAAGTGATGACGTCGTGGATTTTGTGGTCACGTGAGTCTTGATTGGTCACGTGAGTCTTGGTGTGGTTTTTAAAATGTTGATGCTGTTTTTACATCTTGAAGTATATTTATTTGTCTTGGTGTGGTTTTTAAAATGTTGATGTTTATTTGTCTTGAAGTGTTTTTATGTTTTGATATGATAATTTTGCTGTCATATATCAAATTTATATATCATTTTGGTATAATTGCGACTATCTTGATTGAATATTTTAAATATCTTGATAGTGTTTTTATATCTTGAATATTTTCTGCAATGGCATTCCATAATTATCGACCATCTAAATCGGCAAATAAATGAGGAAGATATTTTCCAAGACATGAAAAATGTAACAACTATCCCCGGTCTCCCCTAGATGTAGAAAAAGAGGGGAACAAATAGAATAATCATAATAATGATAAGAAACATCTGTAGGCCTAATGGGGTCTGAAATAGCATTATAATTGCTTCCCTTTATGTTTAAGATTATACACATGCATAAACAAATTCTACTTTAAGTACGTTGAATGGGTAGTTCTAAAGACGGGTGGTGGTCCAGTAGGCCTACAGCGCCAAAATAGCAAGTCTTCACCCATTTGCTGCGGTAACGCAAGTACTGCAGTAAACATTAGATAGAGAGCATTACGGTGGTCATGAAACGACCTTGGCGTCCGAATCGCCCTTATCTCTTTTCATTGACTTTGTCAAGTAAGATTAAAAGCGGGTTCGGGACACTGACTAATAGGGCCTGAGCCCACAGCAGCATATCGATCACTTTGAATGAATGAATGAATGAATGTTGTTTTATGGCGCATCGACAGCTTTGGTCATTTAGCGCGCATATCTGTGTTGAATGAACGGTTAAGACGGATTTTTTTTTTCTAAAAAGATTTGAGGCATGCTGACAGTAAAAGAGTTGAATTAAGAAGGATCATGTTTGATCTAAGTATGTATAAAAGATATAATTGAGCAACAGGGCTTCCCTATTAACTCAAAAAGGTTTTGAATAATGATGTTAAGACTGCGATAAAAAGATTTGAACAGTCTTAAATTGATAATAAAGGAGTCTTTACATGAAGAATGAATGTCTCCAATGAGATAAGATGCCCTCAAAAGAGGTAATCCTCCCATTAAGGAGATGCAAACTTAAGATTGTGATAAAAAATTTGAACAGTCTTAAAATGATAAGAAAAAATCTTTAAATGATGAAAGGTTATGTGTAACTGATAATGTGCATAAAATATAATATTGAGTGGCTGGGCAATCCCTGCCTACTCAAAGCTCCAGACGAAAAAGTTAAGAATGTGAATAGAGAAAGGGTGGAGCCTCCAATGGGATCAAAACACTCCCATTAAAGAGGTCCCGTCTCCAATGAGATAAGATGTCCTCAAAAGAGGTAATCCTCCCATTAAGGAGATGCAAACTGGAGATAAAAAGGTTTAAGCAGTAGAAATATGAGTTTACACAACGGGTTAAAAAGTTAATTAAGAAAATATCACAGCTTGTTGTATAGACCAATCTCTTTGATAAAGGTAATAATTGAATCAATGTTGACTGTTTCAAAGAGGTTGTGCATACTGTCAACATTGTAGTATTTCTCACGAATTGGTTGAAAGTCAATGCAATCTAATAAAATATGTTTTATTGTAAGGTGTTCGTTGCATTGAATACATTCTGGTGCATCTTCTCTGGTTAAGAGCCAGGAGTGTGTAAACCGAGAATGTCCGATTCGGAGCCTTGTGATTATCACCTCTTCTCGACGAACAGACCTGTAAGAGGGGTACCATTCGCCAAGGGTTGGTTTAACGGAATGGAGTTTGTTGAAGTGATCAGCATCCCACTGGGATTGCCAAAGAGATTGGATGAAAGGTAAAATGGACGCTTTAAAATCTGTGTTAGGTATTTTAAAATGAGATATGGGTAGAGACAATGCCGATTTGGCAAGTTCATCGGCCTTTTCATTGCCTCGAATACCCATGGGACTAGGAAGCCAGCAAAATACAAACTTGTGTGTATCGGAGAGAGAGGAAATTCTCTCAAGAACAGCACAAATAGATGGGTTATCAATTTTCTGATTATAAAGAGCCTGGAGTGTAGAGAGAGAGTCTGAGAACAGAAGAAAGCGATTGACCTACTTTCCTCTGCAAGACTCAGGGCAAGGTCGATTGCTTTCACTTCAGCAGAAAAAATTGAAGTATTGTCAGGAAGGCGACATTTTTTACTTTTATTACCAAATACTGCTGCTGCTGAAACAGCGTGCCCATCTTTAGATCCATCTGTATAAATGGTTTTATAGGAATTGTACTGCTCTTTTATTTCCTGGTACTGAGTTTGGAAAACAACTCTATCTGTGGTTGACTTCTTGTGGGCTACAAGATCAAAACGAAATTCAGCAGTCTTTATCAACCATGGAGGGGTATCAGGAATTTTGTTTTCACAAATGGCATTCATGTCAACATGGAGATTGTCTAGATGAGGTTCCATGCGGCTACCAAATGGAGTTATTGCATTTGGCTTCCTAGCAAATAAAATTTTGCAGCCAGGGTTAAAAACAATTTTGTGTGTAGGGTTGGATGGGTTTGCTTTCAGTTTTAACAGATATTGAAGGGATAGTTTGAGCCTTCTATGAGAGAGAGAAGGCTCATTGGCCTCTACATACAGGCTGTTAATAGGAGAAGTTCGAAAAGCCCCAAGGGCCAAACGTAAACCCTGATTGTGGATTGTGTCAAGGATCTTCAAGTATGATTTGCGGGCTGAACCATACACAACGGAGCCATAGTCTAACTTTGAGCGAATGAGGGAGCGATAGAGACGTAGAAGAACTTTCCTATCAGCTCCCCAGTCCGAATGAGCAACTGTTTTTAGAAGATTAAGTGCCTTATAGCATTTCTTTTTAAGTGCTTTAATGTGGGGCAGGAAGGACAATTTCTTGTCAAAGATGACACCTAAAAATTTAAACTCTGGTACAACTTCAATTCTTGTGTTGTCAAGATGTAGCTCTGGGTCTGGATGATGACCTCGTAATTGACAAAAGTGAACACATTTTGTTTTGGTCTTTGAAAACTTAAAACCGTTTTCATCAGACCATATTTGCAGTTTGTTTAAACACTGCTGAAGTTGTCTTTCAGTAATGGCCATATGGCTTGATCTAAAGCATATGACGAAATCGTCCACATATAAACAACAATCCACACCAGGGTTGATAGCCTTTATTATACTGTTGATCTTGATACTAAAAAGTGTCACAGAGAGGATACATCCTTGTGGCACACCCATTTCTTGTTCCCTTGCATCTGACAAGGTTGTGCCAACCCTCACACGAAATAGGCGATTATTTAAAAAGGAAGATATAAAAAGAGGCAGGCGGCCTCTGAGACCGAAGTCATGCAAGTCCTTTAAAATTCCGTATTTCCAGGTAGTGTCATAAGCACTCTCCAGGTCAAAAAATACTGATACAACATGTTGTTTTTTTATGAAGGTTTCCCTAAGAAAAGTTTCAAAGCGTACAAGGTGGTCAACTGTACTGCGTTGACGTCTAAATCCACTTTGAACATCAACAATGAGGTTTTGTTTTTCTAAAAACCAAACAAGGCGGGTGTTGACCATTCGCTCTAAAGTTTTACAGAGACAACTTGTGAGAGCTATGGGTCTGTAGCTGTTTGGGTCGGAAGTATCTTTCCCTGGTTTTGGAATTGGGATTACCAAAGCTTCTTTCCAGGAGGAAGGTAAATCACCTTTTTGCCAGATATCATTGAAAATATCAAGTAAGATTGATAGAGTGGTATCTGGTAAATGCTTTAGAAATTGATAATGTATTTTATCTTGACCTGGAGAGGAATCATGGGCTTTGTCTAAAGCAGACTTGAGTTCTTTGAATGAAAACAGTTTATTGTAAAACTCAAGATTGTTGGATTTGAAATTCAGCCTTTTCTTTTCTTCTTTAACTTTATTCCTTTGGAACTTTTCAGAGTAGTTCTCAGAGGAGGACTTCTTGGCAAAAGAATCGGCTAAAGTATCTGCAATATCTTTAGGGTTTTCAATATTTGTATTGTTTGTAGAAAGATGTTTAATAGGCGAAGAAGCACTGCCTTTAATCTTTCTGATCATGTCCCAGACTTTTTTTGTAGACGTTCTAGCATTAAGTCTGGAAACAAAATGCCTCCAAGACTTACGCTTACTACTTTTTATGGTTTGTCTGGCTTTTGCCCTGGAAATACGGAAGAGGTTATGGTTTTCCGGAGTGGGTCTCAGGTTGAATTTTCTGAGAGCTTCTTTCCGTTCTTTTATAGCCGACTTACAATCATCAGTGAACCACGGCTTATTTGGGCGTTTTGGCTTTGTCGAGGTCTGTGGAACTGACTGTTTTGCCACATCAATGAGCAGCCGGGAAAATAATTCTGCAGGGTCAGCACAATCTACAAGTTTATCTCTTGTAATATTTTGCTCACAGAGAACTTGAAAAAGGTCCCAGTTGGCTTTGGAGAGTTTCCATTTCTTTGGACGTTCACATGTAGATGGCTCAGAAGATGTAATAAAAATTGGAAAGTGGTCGCTTCCACAAAGGTCGTCTCCCACTTTCCAGTTAAAATCCTGAAGCAAGGCTGGGCTACACAGAGATAGGTCAAGGGAAGAGTAAGACCCAGTTGCTGGATGAAGATATGTTTTTGAATTATTGTCATTCATAATTGACAAAGAATTATTAGAGATAAAGTTCTCTAGTTGTAAGCCTCTTTGATTTGTATCACTGCTACCCCAGATAATATTATGACCATTAAAATCTCCTGCCAATATGAAAGGAGATGGTAGCTGTGAGATGAGGTCATTGAGCTTGTTTTCATTGATAGGAGAACTTGGGGGAAGGTAAATAGAGCATAGAGTAATGGTTTTATGAAGGGAAAGACGAACAGCAACAGCTTGTAGAGAGGAGTTTAACGGTATTTGTGTATGGGGGATGTTGTTATTTACAATAACAGACACGCCGCCCTGGGCCTTATCACCCTCTTTGTATATTTTATTATAAATTGAGTGATATCTGAAAGAGACAGTGTCAGATTCCTTCAGGAAAGTTTCCTGTAAACAAAGTGCAACAGGATTGTGGTCATTAATTAAAAGTGAAATCTCTTCATGATTTGACTTTAGACCTCGACAGTTCCATTGTATAATATTGTGAGCCATTATGCCCATTAAAAGAATGTAAACATGGGTTATGAAATGTTTCTGTAGGTATTTCATATACCCTATGTATTTATATGGACTATGACTTCAGTCTCGGGTTTTGATGTTGACCAGGATTCTACATCCTTATCCCAGTCAGTTGGAGAAGGGGCGAGTTCAGAATCGGAGAGCTCTCCCTCCAATTCCTCCTCTTCCATGTTTTCTTCCTGGTCCTTCAGAGGTTCATACCTGTTTGAAACAGGTAATGAATCCTTCTGGACAGGCATCTTGTCTTTAGAGGAGGTGGAAGCTTTTGGCCTCTGTATTTCTGTTGACTTTTTCTTTGGTGATTTTGGTTGAGCTTGTGATTTAGGAGTTTGTTGTTTTTGCTTCGTAGGGGCTGATGGTTGTTTGTGTGTTGAAGTAGGTTTTTTAGGCTCGGGGGTAGGTTTATCATTCTTTAGTACAGGTTTTTCTGTACCTTTAACAGAGGAGGCTTGTGTTTTGGGGGTAGAAGAGGAGGTATTGGGTTTTGTTGCAGGCTGTGTATGTATGAGGGATTTAGACAATTGAAGGTCTGGCACTATGCTTTTTAACTCATCGGCCATTTCTGGAAATTTTTCAAGAAGTTTTTTGGCCAAGAGTTCGCAAGTAGAGCAATGTTCCTGTGCAGACGTTGCAGTTGACACTTTTGCATATGTTGTTGAACTATTCAACAATGTTTGGTCATTTCTGCGTTTTTCAACTATCTTCCGTGCTTCAACAAAACTAACATTTTCTTTAAATTTTATAGACAGGATTTCTTTCTCATCCTTCCAGACTGAACAGTCTTTAGAAAAGGTTGGATGAGAGCGCTTGCAATTAAAACAAAGCACAGGGCTGTTACAAGTATTAGGGTCATGGTCTAAGCCCTCAAAAGCACATTTTGGACAGACTGGTGTGCTTTTACAATTACTTTCGTGATGGCCATACCTCTGGCATTTGTAGCAACGCAGAGGGTTTGGCACATACACGTCAACCTTTACTGATTGAAATCCTATTTTGATGGAAGTAGGAAGAATCGGAGTAGAAAATGTTAGGATGTAAGTATTTGTTTCCCTACGTACACCATTCCTGAACACGGAGATCCTTTTGACCTCAGACACAGCCTGGGATTTAAGATTACTTTTAATCTCTTCCAGTGAGTCACAGTAGGAGAGCTCCTTACACCTGATGACTCCTTTGCTAGTATTGAGAGTTTTGTGAGGGTACACTTTAACATCTAGATTGAAAAACTTTTTATGAGACAAGAGATTTTTGGCCTGCTGTTGAGAAAGACATTCAACAAGCAGAGTCTCATTTTTTAATTTTTTGACTGACTTTGGAGTACCCAAAATGGAAGAGATTGTCTTCTCTATTACGAAAGGAGAAAGTTTTGTGACTGGTTTAGAAGAGTCAGCTGCCTCAATAACAATGAAACGAGCAAATGTAGAATTAGAATTGTAAGAAATTTCAGATTCCGAGTCAGAATCGGAAAGAACACGCTTGGCTTTCTTTTGTGTTGCCATGTTTGTTTTATATTGTTCATCACCGATGCTCCCCACCCGCCTCGGAGTCCAACAAGGGGACATGATCTGGGGAAACCAATCGCAGATCATGACAAGGATACATCGGTGATATACTCGAAGTGAAAGGGCTAGACCGGACAAATGTAGGCCCGCAGAATGTCACACCAAGCATAGACTGTCTTTGGGCGGTTACAAGTGTCAATCAAATACCAACTTTCACCCGATTAGCCCATGAGCCACCGCCTTCTAGGGTATTGATATATATGTTCGACAGTGATGAAAATGATTTGACATTCTTGTTGCAAATATGTGCATTTTTTAAATAATACACAGTAATACAAGTACCCTAGGGCTAGGCATGACCAGCCGATTGATCAGGACGGGCCCTCCTGACCTCTCGTTTAGTCCAATTCAAGGCCAAAGTGGTGTGTTGTGAAAACAGAACAATTCAAGGGCCATATTCTGAATCCACTCAACCACCAGGATCCCGTCATCAGACGACACGAGTTGCAGCCCACGGCAAACGGGCAGGCACAGTGGGGGGGTCTTACCCCTTCTGTAGTGCGACAGCTGGGCTATTTCTATCCCCCCGCCCAGCTGGGGGAATCGATCACTTTGCTTTGGTTTACTCTATAGTAATAAGCAAGTGATAGAGTTATCTTGTATAGACAGCACAGTAAGCGTCCAGTTATGACCTGGGGGAATCCAATAAACTGACCTTGTCATTTATCATTGTTTCAGGGGAATTTACACACAATATTGTTAATGGGCTAAGAGATTTGACCTTCGTGGCTAAATAACATTTTTGGCATATTTGAAAAACATGAATAAAGTACTTGAGCCATGCCTGTGAAAAGGGGCTTTATGAATCTGCAAAAATTATTGACCAGGTCAGCCTAGGTAGTCCGCACAGGCTGAGCTTGGTCGATACTTTGTGGTTAGTGTAATTTTTTGCATGTCAAAGGACCATCTTCTACCTACAGATTGCGTCGTTTGTAACTGAATTTATGGATCCATAATTATATGATGAACTGCTTGATATAATGCACCTTGGAGATGCATTTAACCCCCTTTGACCAGAGCACGGCTTACTTGTTTATTCATTTGAACCGATGCAAACTTGTATGATGTAGTGACGGAATTTGCCGAGTTTTTACGAGTGTAGTTTTGAACTCACATTCGGATGACGGAAAATACTGTTCTTAAATTTGCATAGATTATTCATAACTTTCACAACGTTATCGACTGAATGACGCACTGGTCACAACTTGGCCGATTCCGCACCTACGTCTAATCTCGTCCGTATCAAGGAGGTTTCTATGGAAGCCATGGAGGGCAATTTTGACTTGCGACTAATAACTTTTAAACATAGAACTTATGAATTATGGTTGCGCGCATTTCAAGAACGAGCACAAAAAATGGCTACAAAATTAACAAAACCACCGTGCATTTTAATGATATTTACAATTGTGGCTAACGTCTGCCATTTTCTGTGCTTGCTCTCGATATGTGTGCCAATATTCTATAACTTTGGTAACTGTACTGTAACATATAAAGTCGTACAAAATACGCCTGCATTATGACTGTGGAATTGTTTATTTTTGGCTGCTTTTGGTCCTTTCATTTTTCAATTTTTAACAAGCCATTATCTTTATCTAGAGAAATTGTCCTACCTTATTTTTTGGCTGGCTGAATCGTCGTGGGCCAAATCTTCCAGTCTATAAAACGTCTGCAGGCAAATTTCTCCTACATTACTTTCAAGGAATAGATACCCAATAGCTACCTAACCTACAACCCTTTATTAAATGATGAAATTTTAGACTTGTGCAAATCGAAAGCATTTGCACATGACGAATAAATCTAGACCAAATGATAATATGAATCGTTGAAAGGGTAAAACACACACACACACACACACACACACACACATAATGGGAAAAGGAGAAAGCGATGGTTACTTGCATTTTCCATTTTTCCCACAATGTTTTCAACAGCCTTCTTCCTCATGGACATTAAAAAGGGGATAGTTTGGTTAAAAGTTAAAACACTCAGTTAATCTAATGGCCTTTTACAGTCAGAAAAACAATATCCAAACATAACAATTTCATGGTCGTTTTCTTCCCACTAGTATCCCACATAACCAGAGCCGAAGATATATATGAACGTCTGTGATGTTGATCTGCATTACGTTCGAAGGACTGTCTGATCTTCATTTTTCATTGTCTTCAAAAGCGACTTTACTTGTCCATGGCCAACAAAGGTCGTAGTATTTGAGTCATTCTAATATGCAACAGCATAACTACAGTAATTGTGCTCTTTATCTGAAATGTGGAAGGATGAGAATCAACCGATACGAAGTGGCTGATGAGACAAACATGTTGCTGAGTTTTACGCTTAGAGTGCTGAATTGATAAAAAAGATATGGTAAGCATGGAAAAGCAGCCTAAATATTGCAGGGCCATTGCTGTCTTGACTAGAATATCTCGGAAAACTGGCATGACAGATCCAAGATCTGACTGCATGTTCTGTGCAGTCTGGTCTGAATCTGTTTTCTCTGCAAAGACTTCTTCCCTGGTCTGTTGATTCAGATATGGAGAATATAACATTAAGTGAGCTTACTTGTGTTGCAGTTTCAGTGTTTTTTTCCCTCGATGAAAATGCTCTATTTAACTCTACAAATGGCAAAATTTTGAAAATCTTTCAAATGGGTGAAAAAGGTTTGGGAAAAAAAAAAGATGTTGAATACATGCAGTTTTCCCCACTATATTTTCTAAGCCCCACAGGGTTGTTTGGTCAAGGGTGAACAGACTGATCATAGTCTTCAGAATCTCATCAAGAAGAAATATCGTAGTGACCGTGTAAAATGGTAGAGTAGTGGCTGGAAGGAGAGGAAGAGGGGTTATGAAAACAAGTTTAACCCGTATCCTGCTATAAAAATGAAATTTCAGAGGGTAGTAAAACCCGAATAATGTTATTTCAAAATTATTATGTTTCGGGGAAAAGAAATATCTCCCTATCGGACAGCTTAGATCCAAGTTCAGACTGCACGTTCTGTGCAGTCTGACCTTGATCTATATTGGCTGCAGCCCAAGGGTTAATACATCCTACGTTGAAAGATGCGTAAATAGACCTATGCTGGTCAGTATTGTGAATGGTCAGTCTGGTTACTAAGGTTGTAAGAAGTAGATGGTTAGTCCATTCTGAAAATGTTTACGTAATGGCCTATCCGCTCTACTCAACTCTACATTCTTTTTCCCCCCACAGCTTCGTGAACACGCTTCACCTCGCCAACAGTAAACGACCAATGGCCGAGTACTGTTTAAAACTTTCGGCTGTTACAAGTTGCATTTACATTAGTTTGCTCTAAGGCAGAAAAATCTAACTTTTCAAATTCTTTTAAAGCAATGTTTCCTTACAAACTTCTTTCTGTTGCGATTTTATCCTTGCCCAAGGTCAAAATGACCTATCATCTTTTCAGCACCTGTTGCATATGCGGACAGCACTCGTAACAACTCAGCCGATCCTGTAAAGTCCTGGGTTAAGGCATTAGGAGATTAATTGATTGTATGTATGGTCTCTGACGCCGCTTTCAACATTATTTCAATTATATCGCAGCGGCCAGTGCACCTATCCATGCTTTCTGGGATACTCCTTTGCCAGTACCCCGCACAATATTTTACCCAAGCCACTGGCTGCTTTCCCAAATAACCATTGTCGAAATAGTGGTCAGCGGTGAGACAGGAATGAATCCTGTCACAAGGACTATCATCAATCCCCGGAAATAAATTGTCCCAGCCGGGGTCGAACCAGCGACCCCCTGTCCTCAAGACCTGTACGCTACCGACTGAACTACCGGGACTCAGCGATCCCTAGTTAGGATAAGAGGGAGAGAAAATTCCCTTAATGATGTGCATACCATAGGATGCAGGTCTAGGTTATACGGTACAGACAGACAACACCCAAAAGAATGTGTACACCATAGAAAGCAGTTTGTTTGTAACTGCACTAGGGACAAAAAAGCCCTAAATTATGTGCAAACCATATAATGGTAGTTCTGTGTATCTGCAGTAGGGACTGACAACGCACTATATCATGTGCACACCAAACAATGCAGGTCCCCTATAAATGCAGTACGGACAGAACACGCCAAAAGACTGTGCACACCACAGAATGCAGGTCCCTGTTATCTGAGTGACTCAAAAACCTAATTTTCTCTTCGGAAGTATAGAAAACATTGTGGAAACTGGAGAAAATACTGGTTACCAGCATTTTTTCCTTTTCCCACAATGTTTTCAAAAACGTTCTTCCTTAGGGTAGTTCAATCTCGGGATTGTGTGGTAAAGAGTTAAAAGGGGCCTGTGTTGTATGGTGTGCACATTATGTAGAACATTATCCGTCTCTTCAGACATCACCAGGGACCCACATTCTATGGTGTGCACAGCTTTTTTGGCATGTTCTGTCTATACTGCATTAAAAAAGGGACCTGCATTGTATCGTGTGCACATTATACAGAGCATTATCTGTCTCTTCTGACATTAACAAGGATCTGCATTCCATGGTGTGCACAGTCTTTTAGCGTTTTCTGTACATACTGCATTTAGAAGGGATCTGCATTGTATGGTGTGCACATTCTTGCCCCTACTGTTGTGTGCACAGTTCTGGGTCGTTTTCTGTCTCTGATGCACATAAGCCCATATTTTAACTCTCTCAGCGCCAAATATATAAACTCATACTGCACATTCTTTCCTAGTTGTAATGATGTAAAACACATAAATGTTCGTGACCTACTTTTCGATCTCCTTGACCTATTTCTGAACTTGTCAGAGATATAATCAAGACAGATATTCTTACGATATTCGTGAGTATCGAACAGAAAATGTGGCCTCCATATTGCACACAAGATTTTCTAAGATTTGTCCCAGTGACCTACTTTTTGACCTGGCATGACCCAAACTTGAACTTGTCTCATATATCATCAAGACAAACATTCTGGCCAACTTTCATTAGAACTGATCAGAAAATGTGGCCTCTAGAAGGCTCACAAGTTTTTTTTCTAAGATTTGGCCAAATGACCTACATTTTGACCCGACATGATCCCCATATTGAACTTGTACTAGATTTCATCAAGACAAACATTCTGACCAAGTTTTGTGGGTATCGGGATGAAAGTTTTGCCTCTAGGGTGCACACATGGTTTTTCTAAATTTGGCAGAGAGATCTACTTCTTGACCCGCCATGACCCAATTTCAAACTTGTTGGAGATATCATCAAGACAAACACTCTAAGTTTCAAGAGCTTATGGCTGAAATTGTTGACTCTACACTGAACACACAAGGTTTTTCTAAGTTTCAAACTTGTTCGAGATATCATCAAGACAAACATTCTGACCATGTTTCATTAGATTCAACATGTGGCCTCAAGAGTGCTCACAAGGTTTTTAGACACGGTGACCCACTTTTTGACCCGACATGACTTAATTTTGAACTTGTCCGAGATATCATCAAGGCAAATAATTTGACCAAGTTTCATAAGTATTAGACTGAAAATGGGGCCTCAAGAGTATACACAAGGTTTTGCTAAAATTTTGCTAAAATTTGACCTGGTTTGACCGAAAATTTGACCTAAAAAGTTTCAAACTGGTCTGATATACTATTAAAACAAACATTCTGACCAAGTTTCATCAGTATTTGACTGAAAATCTGGCCCCTAGAATGCACAGTGTTTTTCTAAAATTTGGCAGAGTTTTGACCCTACATGACCCAGTTTCAAACTTGTCAGAGATATCAAGACAAACACTTTAAATTTCATGAGTTTCTGGCTGAAAATGTGGCCACTAGAGTGCTCACAAGATTTTTCTAAGATTTGTCCCAGTGACCTACTTTTTGAACCAACATGGCCTAGTTTCAAACTTGTCCGAGACATCATAAAGAAAAGTATCGCAGTTTCAAACTTGTGCGAAACATCATCAAGAAAAGTATTCTGACCAAGTGTCATAAGTATTACACTTAAATTGTGGACACAAGGTTTTCGTAAAATTTGATATGGTGACCTACCTTTTGATCCAGCATGACCTAATTTTGAAATTGTTCTAGATTTCATCAAGAAAAACATTCTGACCAAGTTTCATGAGTATTGGACTAAAAGTGTGGGCTCTAGAGTGCACACAAGGTTTTTTTAAACTTTGACCTGGTGACCTACTTTTTAGCTTGACATGACCCAATTTATAAATTCTTCGAGATATCATCAAGACAAACATTCTGACCAAGTTTCATGAGTATATGACTGAAAATGCGACCTCCAGAGTACACATAAGGTACATGTAATTGTTGATGCCTGTACGATCACAAAAGCTCACCTTGAGCACTTTGTGGCCAGGTGAGCTAAAAATGCTGGTAATTATTTTTCTAGGTGTCCTCATTTCTTTTCAAAGACAAATCTAATCATCAGAGCCATATTTACTTAGTTGTGCATTCACTATTGATGAGTCTAAAATTTTGTAGTCTGGTAAAGAGTTAAAAGATTTTTCTTGGGCTGGACTCAGCAAAACATGTAATTTCAAAGTCATATTCAAATTGGAGTAATCCTTTACAACACAGTTCTGAGTTTTAACAATTTCTGGGAAAAGAGGCTTTGGAAAACATTGTGGGAAAAGAAGAAAATGCTGGTAACCAGCATTTTCTCCTCTTCCTACAATGTTTTCTGCCCTTCCAAAGTCAAGTTTCAATTTTTGAGTCATATTTATTTTACTGTCTGCAAATGCTTTGAATTTTGACCAGTCTAAAATTTCGTCATTTGGATAAGGGTAAAGAATGCCTCATAAAGTGGTTTCTTCAATTTTTGAGCGGAATTTCACCAGTAGGTAAAGGGTTAACCCATTTCCACACAATCTCGACTTTTAACAATCCTGAGGAAGAAGCCTTCTGAAAACATTGTGGGAGAAGGAGAAAATGCTGGTAAATAGCATTTTCTCCTTTTTCTACAAAGTTTTCTACCCTATCAAGGACAAGTTTCATCATTGGAGCCACCTTTAACCCTTTACGAAACAATCCCTGGTTTTCACAGCCCTGACGAAAGAAGCATTTTGAAAACATTGTGGGAAAAGGAGAAAATGCTATAACCAGCATTTTCTCCTTTTTCTACAATGTTTTCTACCCTATCAAAGAAAAATTGCATAGTTTGAGCCAAATTGAAATTGACATCTGTAAATGCTTTCAAGTTGGACTGGTCTAAAATTTTGTAGTGTGGTAAAGAGTTAATCTGTCATCTGTAAGTGCTTTCAATTTGGACCAGTCTGCATTTTTGTAATTTGGTTAAGAGTTAAGAATACCTCATTAGGTGAATTCTTCACTTCTTGAGTGAAGTTTCACCAGTACTAGGTTAAGGCTCTGAAGTGTCTAGCCCAAAGACACTCTCTTGAAACACCCAATGCTTTGAGTGAGAATCGAACTGGGGGCCTCTAGGTTACAAATCCTAAACCTGACCATTGAGCCACACAGGACCTCTAATGCTGAAACTGGTTTCAAATACAGAACAAATACAAGCATGTGATGTCTTAACCATTTAATATGTAGATTACAGACACAGTAAAGCGAGCATTCTATTCATACAAATTAATTTATACTAAAATGAACCCTCAGATTTTCCAAGGACAAAGTTTTTTGCTCTTGAAGACAGTGTTGATAAAACTCGGGCTGATCCGACCTACATTCTTTTATAATTTGTGTGACTTAAATATTTTGGCTAAGGAGGTCTATGAAGAGTATATCTGGATCTTTATCTATAGCCCTAAAACTAAATTTCTTATATTTAGTAACCTGAAGAATTTGGCCAAGCTGGGACATTAACTCTTTCACATTTCTCGAGGTCTAAAAGTGTATTTTTCGTTGTTTTTATTTTAAGCTGATTTTGGTCAAAATTTAGAATCAGGTAGCAGATGGTGCAGATCCAAGATCAGGCTGCACATTTTGTGCTGTCTGATCTTGATCAACACCATCTGCAAAAAATATTGGACACAACATTGCTAGTGAAATAGTTAACTCTTTACCACACAATCCTGACTTTTAACGACCCTGAGAAAGAAGCCTTTTGAAAACATTGTGGGAAAAGGAGAAAATGCTGGTAACCAGCATTTTCTCCTTTTCCCACAATGTTTTCTTTCTTTCCCAAAACAAATTTTAATGTTTCAGCTAGACTGATATTGTCGTCTGCAAATGCTTTGAATTTGGACAAGTCTAAAATTTTGTCGTTTGGTACAGGATTAAACCAGTGTGCCCTTGTTTTCAAGCCATGTACAATATCAACTAAGCTACAGGGTTCAGCAGATCAGAGATCTTTGATTTATTCTGTCTACAAAGGCAAAAACATTGAGCAGTGCTCTGAGAAAAGAGGATTTAATGCATCTGCAAAAAGTATTGATCCACATCAGCCTGCGCAGTCAGGGCAGGCTGACCTTGGATTGAGACTTTTTGCTATTTGTAAACTTTCTGCATGTCCAAGGACCATTCTACCTGATGATTCCATGGGTTGTTAGACAAAACGGATTGTTTGGGTCCAACATTATGTGATGACTTGCTTGGAACAATGCATTATGGAGATGCACTGAACCCTCTTTTCACAGAGCATGACTCAAAAATGCTTGGCATGGAAAGGGTTGACACATGATCAAACATTTAACTTCAGTTATAATTCTAGTATAACATCGTCTTCCATCTTCATTTCTGAATTTGCATTTATATCTTTGTCTATCTTGACACCATAAAGCCATGTTGAGCCTTTACCAAGAAACAAAATTTTAGACAGGTCCAAACTGAAACCATTTGCAGATGACAAATTCAGTATAGCTCAAGTGACAAAATTTGTCCCTGACAGGATAGAAAACATCATGGGAAAAGGAGAAAATGCTGGTTACCAGTATTTTCTCCTTTTCCAATGATGTTTTCAAAACGCATCTTTCTCAGAGTCATTAAAACTTGCAATTGTGTGGTAATGGGTTAAACTGCTAAATAAATGACACGAGAATTTCCATACAATAGTAAAACCCAAAACATTGCAATTTCAAAGTTGATTTCACTGGAAAGAAAATACCATATCAGACAGTGTAGATCAAAAATTAAACTGCATGTTTTGTGCAGTTTGATCTTGATCTGCACCACTGCAAAAGTGCACAGAGTCACACTAAACAGCCTAAGGGTTGATTACCCATTAAAACAAATTTAAAGAATACAGTTTTGAAAATTTAACAGAGATAATCAGCACTGACTCAAGTTCATTGATCCGTGAGAAAATATTGTGGCAAAGGGAGAAATTACTCAAGAGCAGTATCTCCTTGTCATCTTCTACAACACCTAAATCTGCAGGAGCGAATGGTGTGAACAAAACTCATAATGCTTTACCACACAAGTTTGAGTTATAACTACCCAGAGAAAATAATTTTTGTAAAATATTGTGGGAAAAGAAGAAAATGTTGTTTACCAATTAATTCAAGGTTTTAACTACCCTGAGAAAGAGCGTTTTTGAAAAAAAAAGAAAATGGGGGAAACCAGCATTTTCTCCAAAGACAGATAATCTCATTTCAATGAAATAAAATTTTATCATCTACAAATGCTTTCAATATGGACATGTCTAAAATGTTGTCATCTAGTACAAAGTTAAATACAATAACATAAGCAAACAAAAACAGCACTATAACTCGACTCCACACCAAGCTTTTACCCTACACTTCATTAAAAGCATTGAAAACAAATAAAGTAATGCTCAAATGATGGAATTTCCACCCTTTCACACACACCCCAACTTTTAACGATCCTGAGGAAGAAGCCTTCTGAAACATTGTGGGAATAGGAAAAATGCTGGTAACCAGCATTTTCTCCTTTTCCCACAATTTTTTCTAGTCTATCAAGGACAAATTTCATCATTTGAGCCACCTTTAATCTGTTGTCTGCAACTGCTTTCACTTTGGACCGGTCTAAATTATTGTAGTTTGGTAAAAGAGTTAAAAGGGTAGGAAACATTTCCCACAAAAGTAACAGATACAGTTGTACCTTCCTACTTGGGGTCATTAAAGACAAGATAGTGTGGTGATAAAGAAATTTGACATTCTGTCAACATTATCACAAGTTGTGATCCATTTATAAAATGGTTTTAACTGCTATAGATCTAAGAAAAACACAAATGAAGAAAAAATAAACAAAAGTCCTGTATAGATAAGTATTAAATACACTTATCTGTGACAGCATTAACCCCTAACAAAATAATCCCCTGTTCTAACAGCCTTCTGGAGAAAGGTTTTTGAAAACATACGAAAATAAGAAAATGCTGGTGACAAGCATCCTTTCCTTTTCTCTCAATATTTCCTTTCCTTTCAAAGACAAATTCCATCATTTGAGTCACATTTCAGTCATCAGCACTAGCTCTGAGTTTGAACAGGTCTACAACTGTGTTTTGTTATGAAGAAACACAAGCCTTGAGTTTGGACAGGTCTAAAATGTTCTTGTCTGGTAAGGAGTTAACCCTTTCCCAAACAACAAAATTTTAGACTTGCCCATATTGAAAGTGTTTGCAGATGACAAAATGAATGTGGCTCAAAAATTGAAACTTGTGTTGGGAAGGGTAGAAAACACTGTGGGAAAAGGAGAAAATGCTTGTTACCAGCATTTTCTCCTTTTCCCACTATGTCTTCAAATGCTTTCTTTCTTAGGGTCATTAAAAGTCGGGATTGTGTGGTAAAGGATTAAAGCAGCATAAATTAGATTGACAATCATTGTGCTTATTGGTTTTATCTTCTTTTTTTCAATAATAAGATGTTGTGATACAAATCAAAATGAGGAAATACCATAAACAGAATATTTGCAGCATGAAAAAGCATCTTTTATGCATTCAAAGCCTCTCTGTTATATCACATAAAAGTCCCCATCACATAAAACAATGGGCCATCAGCATTTTTTACATGCTCCTTCAGGTTGATTGTGCTGACCGAAGATTTCAAATACTGCAAAAATATTCACAACAGTCCAATACATTGTACACAGAATGGGCATTCTGCAGATCCGAATATTTGTAAATAAATTATATTTAGTAATGCTATCATGTAATACATTGTTCATAGGATTGATTCAAGATTTATTACATCCATGCTCTGACCAATGTCCAAACTGTTCAATAGTTTAACCTGTAACAGACTATAAACTGCAGCATTGTTTGGTTGAACATGAATTTAAGCCATGCTCTGTGAAACGGAGCTTAATGTATCTGCGCAAAGTATCGACCCAGGTCAGCCTGCACAGTCCGCGCAGGCTGACCTGGGCCAAAACTTTTTGCAATTGGTCAATTTTCTGTTTGTTAAAGGACCAGTCTACCTCATGATTCGGTCGGTTGCGAGACTAAATGGACTGCATGGATCAATGATCATTATTATGACCTGCATGGCATCATGCATCATGGAGATGCATTAAGCCCCCTTTTGGCTCATTTGTTTTGTGGCATTATCATGGTATTTGTTGTAAACCTTTATACATATGCATGACAAATCTGTTCCTTATGATGTAGAGTTATCCTGTTTGTCACTGGGTTGAAAAAATGATGGGATTTTTATTGAAAACCACAGATTCATGCTGTTTTTGTGTATAATTCTTTCACAGATTATTTAGAAATACCTTTCATCAAATGAAGTGAATATATGATCAAGTTTGGACACTTGTTCTCATAGTTGGCTATCTAATTGTACACTTATCCAAAACAAATGACAAAATTACAAAAGCAAGGCCTAAGAGATCATTGTACTAATACACCTGACAAGATAATTCATGCAAACAAACAGAAAATTTAAGAACACTGAATGGCAGGAAAGCTGAGACATTATTAAAATATGATTGTCAAAAGTAAAACTGATGAACTCAGAGCTCCAGATAGAGAGAGTGATTTTGATTTCAAAATTTAAAATATTAATCACTCTCCACTAAACCTTATGTTATGGGTACTCATTAGAGTCGTCTCATCGAGACGATTCTAATGAGTACCCACAACATAGGGTTTGGAAGAGAAATAATGGATTTAGAATACCATCACTCCCTCTTATCTGGAGCTCTGTGAACTGATGACATTCAGAAAGAAGATTGCTGAACCTCTACAAGATGAAACCGATTCTGCTAACCCTTACTGACCATTCTAGTTTTTTTGCACTGTACCACACGATAAAATTTAGACGCTTCAAAATCAAAGCATTTTCAGACAACAAATTGTTTCAGATGATGTTATCTAGCTTTGGAAGAGTAGAATATGCTGGTTATCCGCATTTTCTTTTTTTCCCCACTATGTTTTCAAAAGCTTACACTGTCAGGATCAATAAAGGTAAAAGGGTCAAAGACTCATGAAGATGAATTGAAAACATTGTGAGAATAAGGGAAAATGCCGGTAACCAGCTTTTTCTCTTTTTACACAGTTTTCCAACCTTTGCTGACAAATTCTATCATTTGAAGCACATTCAACATGTTGTCTACAAATGCTTTAAATTGTGACAAGTCCTAAACTTGGTCATTTGGTACAGAGCAAAAGAAGACAGATGATGGATTTCCCAACTCTAATCCTAAGAGTTCCAAATAGTTGAAATAAGCATTTCTATTCTGACAAAAAACCTGCAATAGAACAAGAAGATTGGAATTGCAAAATGTTTTTTCTTCATCTTTAGAATATCTGAAAAACAGATTGTACCTATAGAATATCTAACAAATTAACACAATGTGCATCCAGCATCAGACTGCACATTTTCTGCTGCATGATCTTGATACACACTGTCCAAAGAAGCAACTCAAGTTGTGCTTGGGACTCTATGGCAAAAATAAAGGGCTTTTGCAGATGGCATAGATCAAGATCAGATGGAAAAGAAAAGGCAATTTGATCTTGGATTTATACCATCCACTTGTCAAGCCTACAAGATAAACAGCTTTCTAAGTATCAGAAAGAGGTTGAGGTTACATGAGCCATGCTCTGTTAAAAGGGGGCTTAATGCATCTGCGAAAACTATCGACTCAGGTCAGCCTGCGCAGTCCGTGCAGGCTGACCTGTGCCGAAACTTTTTGCTACTGGTCAATTTTCTGTATGTCAAAGGACCAGTCTACCTTATGATACAGTCGGTTGTTAGACAAAATGGCTACTATGGATCCATATTTATGAGATGACTTGCCTGGTATAATGCATCACAGAGATGCATTAAGCCCCCAACTGCCAGACCACGGCTCATATATTTATAGCTATCTTTCATTTCATTGAGAAATAAGAACATTAGTAAAACATTTACACTTTATCTCATAATGAAACTTTCATTACTTTCTTCTATAAACATGTCTGTCTTCTTGGAAAAAAAACAAAATGCTATTGTTGAAATGAAGAGCAAATCTTCAAGTCTTTCCCAGACAGTGAAATTTAAAACTTGTCCTAGTTTTAAAGAAGCATTTTGGGATGACAGCTGTGGCTAAAATAATGGAATATGTCATTGAAAGTGTAGAAAACAATGTGGAAAAAGGAGAAAGTGCTCGTTTCCATCATTTCCTCCTTTTTCTACACCGTTTGCAAAAGCGTTTTATTCTCAGGATCAATTAAACTCAAGATTGTTTGGTAAAGGCTTAAACAAAGAATCCCTTGTGTTAACGACCCTGAGAAAGGCTTTAGAAAACATTGTAAAGATAAGAAAAATTGCTGGTAAGCAGCGTTTCTTTTTTACCAACCATGTTTTTCCGTCTACTTCAACGACAAATTCAAATGTTTGATCCACAGGGCTAATGTCATGCTTTTTGAGAGAAAAGATATACATGTACTATCCTATGAAACGTTTACTATGGGATAGTAAATCTTTCCTCTCAAAATACATGATGCTGGCCCCTGTTGTTTAAGCCATATTTAAAACAATTTGTTGTCTGGAACTGCTTTTAATGAAAACAAGCCCAAAATACTGTTGTCTGGTAATGACTTAAGTCATTACATCCAAAACACAATCTTGCTGTATGCAACTTTTGAAGTATCCTCATAAAATATGAACAATTCATATGAATAAATCTTAAATATGTGAATACAAGTGAAAATGTTATGACAAAGGATGAAACTATTCCTAATCAGCAATTTCTCTATTTTCCATGATGCTTTCAAAAGTATTCTATCCAAATTAATGTACCAAACACTATTTCTGACATAACCTAATGCATGCATGCATTTTAAACGACATTTTTATGTATAGAAGATGATTTCTGGTATCTGACCATCTTCCACAGAAGTTCCATTGTTGTTTCCGGCTGCGTAATGAAACTGAAAGGTGACTTTCCCTCCGGAAACAGATTCATGGGTTACCTTTCTTAACCCCTTGGATCCATAGTATGAGTCTGGGCCCTGGAAAAACAGAATAAACACCAATTTCCCTTTAGTATTTCTGTTGAATTCTGATGGATGGTGCACCTATCCATGAATTTCTTTAACCCTTTACCAAACAATCCCAGGTTTTAACAATCCTGAGGTAGAGGCCTTTTGAAAACATTGTGGGAAAAGTAGAAAACACTGGTAACCAGCATTTTGTACTTTTTCCACAATGTGTTTTCTACCTGTCGAAGAACTTCATTTTATTTGGACCACTTTCAGTGTTATGGTTCGCAGATGCTTTCAATTTGGAAGAGTCTAAAACCTGTTGTTTAGGAAAGGGTTAACTCTTCACCACACAACAATAAATAAGGGTTGTGATGTAGAAAACATTTGCAGATGACAAATATAGCTCAAGTGACAGGATTTGTCAATGAAAGGTTAGGAAACAAAATGCTGGTAACCAGCATTTTCGCCTTTTCCCACAATGTTTTCAAAAGCCTCCTTCCTAAGGTCTGGTAAAACTTTGAGTTCTCTGGAAAAGGATTAACTGTGTTACAAAACACAGAAAGCTTTTTTTACTATTTGCTGCAACATACATGATGAGCCATGCTTTGTGAAAAGGGGGACTTAATGCATCTGCAAATAGTATCGACCCAGGTCAGCCTGCGCAGTTTGCACAGGCTGACCTGGGTTGAAACTTTTTGTTTCCAGTCATTCTTCTGCATGTCAAGGGACCACTGTACCTCATGATTCAGTAGGTTGTTGCACAAAACCAATTTTATGGATCTATAATACTGTGATGACTTGCTTGGTATAATACACAATAAAAATGCATTAAGCCCCCTTTTCACAGTGTATGGCTCATGCTATATTTGAATTATGAAGTTAAACAGTGGAAGAGGAATTATTGCTACCAAAAAGAAAAGGGGATATGAGGCTGGTTCATCAGTATTTGTGTCTGAAAACAAGTTGATTCTTTCAGCTCTACTCGATAGTAGCAGATTCGGGCGTTTTTCAAAACAAATTCTACAAAAAAAAAAAACATTTTCTGCTTCATTTATAAAATTTAGGTGAGAGAAATTTCAGACAGAGAAACCAGAAATGAGAAAATATTGTGACAAATTGAAAAATAGCTTCTTTCGAGCTTTTCCTTGTTTTTTTTTTTTTATATGATTATGAGAGGTATACAATTGAAGAAAATGTACCACCAACCTTTAATGTGGCACAGGCTGTGTAACTGGTGTTTGGTAAAATCTCCACTGGCTCTTTAAACATGACACGAAAAGTAGAGTTAGAACCATCACATTGGAAACTGGTATCATTGTATCCAACACTTTTAGCATTATCCGACTGAAGGATCTAAAAAAAATAATAGAATATGGATAATTGGCTGGTTGCACTTTAACCCTTTACCACACAATCCTGAGTTTAAACAACCCTGAGGAAGAAGCCCTTTGAAAACATTGTGGGAAAAGAAGAAAATGCTGATAACCAGCATTTTCTCCTTTTCCTACGGAGTTTTCCATGCTATCAATGAGAAATTTCATCAATTGAGCCACATCTAAACTGTTGTCTGCAAATGTTTTCAATTTGGACAAGTCCAGATACTTGTTGTGTGGTAAAGAGTTATATGCTTAAAAAAACTTTTCCTTTAAACAAAGATGATGTTTATCAATTTCTAACAAAAGACAGTCTTGTACATACTGGATCTTTCCAGAAAATGATTCAAAAGTGGCTCAAATGATAAGATTGTGTTTAAAAGGGTAGAAAGCATTGTTGCAAAAGAATAAAATGCAGGATACCATGGTCTTTCATACTTTTTTTTGGTACAACAAAGAGAAAGCTGCAACTTTTTGTTATCCTGTCAACAATTGACTATATTGTAACAGTATCTTTCAGTACTATTAAATAAATACTTGACCAACCTGCATCGAAACAGAGTATTCTGTTGGTCCATGTATACTACCATATAGTCCAAATCCAACCACAAAAATTCTCCTGTTTACCATAAACCTGCAAAATCAAGGGTTATTTAAACTTAATGGCTAGTAACTACAATATATACATGTATAACTTTCCAAGAGCTTTAATTTTAACTTTTTACCAAACAACAAAATTTTGGACTTGCTCAAATTGAAAGATTTACCAGACAACAAATTAAATGTTACTCAAGACTTGAAATTTGTTTTGGGAAGAGAAGAAATCATTGTGGGGAAAAGGAGAAAATGCTGGTTACCAGCATTTTCTTCTTTTCCCACAATGTTTTCAAAACCTTTCTTCTTCAGGGCTGTTAAAAGATGAGATTAAGGTATATATGGTAACAGATAAAGTCTTCTTTACATTAAAAAAAAAACAAAAAAAAAAACCTGACATGTCTAATTTCTCCACACTTAAAATTAAAGTAGGGACTTACTTACAAACTGAAAGAAAAAAAAGGTGCGTCCAATTTGAATACATCTGGATTAATTTAATGAACTAACTCCCTGAACTGAACAAGTATTTCTTTGCTTGCGTGCTGTCTTCTGGTTTAGAGTTAAAACATTTTCTAGTCTTTATAATAAATTACTGTAATTTGCTGACTTACCTGACTGAATCACTAGGTCCACTGCATCTGCAGTGACTCTCTATCTGACTTAATTACAAGACCTCTCTTTCATAGCCAGCTTTTATTAACCCTTTATCACACAATCCCAACTTTTAACAATCCTGAGAAAGAAGCCTTCTGAAAACATTGGTGACCAGTATTTTCTCCTTTTCCCAGAATGTTTTCTAACCTTCCAAAAATGAATTTCACTTTTTCAGTCATTTTTATCTTGTCGTCTGCAACTGCTTTCAATTTAGACTGGCCTAAAATTTTGTCATTTGGTAAAGGGTTAAAAATCAAACAAAATCATAAATCAATGACCTACCGAATCCTATCACTTGTTCCACTGTATCCCCAACGACTCTCTATCTGGCTAAACCGCGAGACCACTTGTTCTTTACCGGTCAGACAACATCGAGGAACATCCTAAAATTGTAGCTACGTGAGAATATTTCGTCACAAATTACATATGAAGTTTTAAATTTAGGCATACCTCAGTCATCAAAAGATTAACATGAACAAGACACAACGAAAATGTACACAAAGCCAAAAAGAAAATCTGACATAAAATAAACAATTTTTCCATCTACAATAAAGTGCTCATTTTCATTACTGGTCATTGGTCATCTGCCAGTTTGGCAAAATTAAAAAAGTTCCTCATGGCTGAGTTAACCCTTACCGCTATACCACATGATCCAGAGTTTCAACGGCCTGTGGGAAAAGGCTTTGGTAAAATATTGTGGGAAAAGGAGAAAATTCTGATAACTAGCAATAGGACCATATCCTACTAATCACAATGCTTCTCAGTCTTTCAAACACAAATCCTAATTATGATCTAGTTGGTCGTCTACAAATGCTTCTAATTTGTACAGATCTAAATTTTTTTTTTATCTGGGAAAGACTAAATATTCAGTCTTATTTCTTAATAAGATAACTTTTTTTTTAATTTCTCAAAAGGTGGCTATTAAAAAAAAAAAACACTCTGCAAAATACAGGCAGGCATTTGTTTAAAAGTATTTGTTGCTTTTTCAATAATGGTTTTAATATTACATACACACACAAAAAAAAAAAAAAAACATTTCCCTTTCCTTGAAAAAGATATATTATTCCTTTGTGTCAAGTCTTGTGTTGGAAAGTGGTACGGAAAAAAAATAGCTTATACTTACTGAAGATGTTAAGGCTGTGTTCATGCCTATGTTTAATTCTTACATGAGCACTGCATGCAGGTGTCAACACCAGGCTGCAGTTGTTTTTAGGAATGAATGTCAAAATTGCACGATGACAATGCAGATGACGACAGGGCTATGCAATGCCTGGAAGTTTTCCTCAAAAAACAGCAGACGTAAAAATGTCCAAAAGTCCTTTTCTTAGAACTCTTAACAACTCTGCATTTTTTTTTCAATCTGCCCTTAAACCTTTACCACACAGTCCAGAGTTTTAAGGACCCTGTGGGAAGAATTTGAAAAACATTGAGGGAAAAGGAGAAAATGCTGGTAACCAGCATTTTCTCCTTTTCCCACAAAGTTTTCTACCCGTTCACTTACAAATTCCATCATTTGAGCAGCATTTAATTTGTCCTCTGAATATGCTTCAAATTTGGACAAGTAAAAAATAATGCCGTTTGTTGACCTTTTACCACATGACAAAATGTTAGACTTGTCCAATTTGAAAGCATTTGCAGATGACAAATTCGATGTGTGTCAAAAGGTGGAAGTTGTCTTTGATAAGGAAGAAAACATTGTGGGAAAAGGAGAAAATGCTGGTTACCAGCATTTTCTCCTTTTGCCATAATGTTTTCAAAAGACTCATTCCTCAAGGTCGTTAAAACTTGGGAGTGTGTGGTAAAAGGGTTAAAGGGTTAAAAGGAAGACATCAACCCTACCACTACTTGTTACTACCGTAATTAGGTCAGTATACAACTAAATGTGAAGGCCATCAGTTCATAGGACCAGTAAAGGCTGTTTCTGTTTGAACATCTCCTGAAATATTGGACAGCATATGTCAAAGATCAAATTGCACATTCTGTGCAGTCTGATCTGAATCTTCATTACCAACAAAAGCAACTTAAAATTTTGTTTGCACCACTAGGGTCTTAAGCTAAACTTTCCTTACCTGAAAAGGTACAGACGGTTTTGGATTCACAGTGAAGTAGAGAAACATCTGGACAACTTCTCTGTCTTCAAGTATGCCACTCTGGGCAGGCAGATGGGCAAATTCTTCAATTGTCATCAAGGGAAAGCGAATCAAATGCAAGGCCCTCCCCAAAACCTGTCTTTGATTCTCCGGGGTTGGTTGTATGTTTTTTCGCTTGCACTCTGCTTCTGCCCATCGAAAAACAGCATTACACAATTTATACTCTCTAATACCAAGAGTGTCTCTTTCTAAAACTACACACATTGTTTCATTGTCAATATCTGTAAACCCCTCAGCATTCAAAGCTTCAGAAGTACTTTTATCAATTGACTCGAGACATAAGGCAGCCAACTGGGGCTCATCAAAAAGTCTAGCTTGAGTAAGCAGCATGAAGGCATTGTCACTGCTGAGATTTCTTTTCAAAAAATCCACACACGCTTTCTCCAGTTCTGGTACTGCATATTTCTTTGCTGTGTAAAGGGTTGTCATCACTGTCTCTGGGCCAATGGTGACTTCATCAGAGTACAGAAACCATAGAAGAGCCTTAAAGGCAGAGGGCTCCACATCAGGAATCTCTATCAAACTCTCTGTTGTGGCCATAGGTCCATTAAAAAGTGCATCAAAGACAGCTGACCCAACTGACAGAACAAACTTATGACCTGGTATTAATTGTGTGTTTGGAGGTTTACCAACAAGGAAACGTATATCACTCATTATGTCAGTGTCATACAAGTACTTCAATCTCTCCTTTACTGAAGACTTTGTAGCTTGCCAGTTGTACGGAGCATTACTCTGACTAGATAGAGGTTGAGTTGCTACAGGTGCACTGGTGACTGGTACAATAGGAGTTAGTAATGATGGATGATTTGAAGAAGAACAGTCGTTCAGAGAAAGAGAAGCCAAGTTTTCAACATCTTTATCAGTATCTTTTGACACAAGGTTGTTGCAGGAATTTAAGTTTGCTTGGGAACAGCTATTAGCTATCATAGATGAGACAGTATTTGATGCCCCGTTGTGATTTCTGGATGAGGCTTGTTGTCCAGCAGTAGCATGATTGGCTCTGTCTCCACTTTCATTAGACCGCTGGTTCTTTGCGGCTGGTTTCTCATCTTTTCCTGTTTTTTCTTTTTCCATCATGAAAAATGTCAGTGTAGTCCTATAAAATAATGAAAGTTTAAAAGGGAACTGCATTTTCTCCTTCTACATCAATGTTTTACATTCAAAATCAAACCCAGATTATTTGAGACAAATTCTCGATGTCTGCAAATGCTCTCAATTTGCACAAATCTTTAATTTTGTATTCTGGTACGGGCTTAACAATTAATCTTATTATATGTAAACTGTAAATGAAATCAGTATTGTAACACTTTAATGACCCTGAGGAAGGAACCTTTTCAAAACTTTGTGCAAAAAGGAGAAAATGCTGGTAACCACATTTTTCACCCATTCAAAGGCAAATCCCAATATTTTAGCTACATGTATATTGTTTTCCTGCAAATGCTTTCAGTCTGAACATTTCATTAGATTTCTAGACAAAAAAATATGCTGCATCATAGTATGACTTAGCACTGTCACTGCCACATGGCAGTGAAGATGTAAGTTAAGACTGCACATTCTACACTGTTTTGTTCCCAAGTCAACACCAACTGCAAAAGAACATTAACTTACCAAGACACAGCAAAATTTTAGGCATGTCCATTACAAAAGCATCTGCAGATGACAAGGTGAACATGGCTGATTTTATGAGGATTAACTCTGAAGGGAACAAGACACTGACAAGACATTTCCCCCAACAGATTTGAAGACAGTTCTATGACACTTCTGAGGAAAGTTCCCAGACACTTTTGTTTGATATCAAATGACAATTATCCAAAGCTGCATGGTGATGCACAGTGTTCCTTATCAACATGGAAACCATCGCAATCCCAGTTTGTTGACCTGGAAATACAGCTTATCCGGAAACATTCATAGGAAACGGAAGTGTCCGGATAAATGAGGCATGGAACAAAAGTGGAGGGAAACTGTCTTCAAAAGTATTTGGGAAATGTGTTCAAATCTGTCAGGAACAAAAGTGGCGGGAAACTGTCTTCAAAAGTATTTGGGAAATGTGTTCAAATCTGTCAGGAAACTGTCTTGTTGGGGAAATGTCTTGATACCTCTCTCAAAGAAGAGAAAACACTGAGGACAAAATGTAAGTTAGCAGCATTTTTTCCCTTTTCCTATTGTTTTAAACAGCAATCTGTGTCAGAGTTGTAGAAACTTGGGACTTCTGGCAAAGGTTGAGTTGCACTCAGCAACAAAGGCAAGGACTTTACAAAACCCAGCTTGACAACGACATACATCAAGTTTCAATCCCAGAACTTTCTTTTATCTGAACTGTGATTTCTTCAGAAAGGATTCAAGCAGCTTCTGAGCTTAATGAACATTTTTTATGTGCAATTAATTCGTGATTAAGGAAATTAAAAGCTATCCATGAAAACACTTATGACGGCAGACAGGCTTTGATGATTTTCCGTGGATAGACAGTAGATTTCAATAAAAACCGGTTGTCCATTCCTTTTCTAACTTTAAAAAAGATTGCTTTTGTATACTGTAGAACATATGGTCGAATCAAGAGGATATACCATGCAGATTTCTTCACTTGATGTCGTCCACTTCTGCTTCTTGGAGGTCAGCCAGCAAGTTAGGAATTTTTGACACCATTACATTCGTATTATTTAGGTATCTTAACAGCTATGTTTTGTCACTAAAAACTATATTTATATTTTTTAGGTTTATTGTGAATATTATTGTAGAGAAAAAATAATTTAAAGGTGACGAAAACGTATAGAATATCTAAAGTAAAAATTACAATTAATTCGAACATTCGGTTCCCGGCCAGGAAATCAAAGTACTGGCGACACGTTGTTTACAAAAAAAAAAAGAAGGTGACCGTCGGAAATGCTCACCACATAAAGGCATGAATTCAGCCCTTCCATTTTTCGCTAAGTACATCGCTCTTGTACGTGTATTTGCCCTTTTAGAATCACAAAAATGATATGGTTACTAACCTCCAAGTCGGAGGTAATCTGTGTTAAACCTTTGCCATACAAGAAAATTTTAGATTGGTCCAAAGCACCTAAACTATAGACGATATGACTAAAATAATGGAAGAATTTGTCACAGAAAGAGTTTACGAAATGTGAAAAAAAAGAAAAAAAAAATAATAATAATAAAATGCATCAAAAGGATTTTCTTCGTTCCCCACAATGGTTTCCAAAGACCCCCCCCACCCCCCTCCATGGATCTTTAAAACTCGGTGAAGGGTTAAATTTTCATAACCTGTTGTGTGGGTAAAGTTGAAGACTCTCTTTGTGGTGAATTTTGTCTGTTCACGCTGAGCACCAATCGAAAAATGGAGCATGCCAGTGGTAACAAGACAACGAAAACATTACAAGCCTTTGCAGATGACAAATGTAGCTCAAGTAATGGTAACTATTTTTGAAAGGTAGAGAATATTGTGGGAAAAGGAGAAAATGCTGATTAACAGTGATGTTTTCAAAAAGCTTCTTCCTCAAGGTCATTGAAAGTCAAGATTGTTAAGGAAAGTGTTAGGACACTTGATTTGTTTGGGTTTGATCACCTTTGGTGGTACTGCCAACTGGTTACATGGGACTGCCAAAAGATATATAGTTCATCAGAGTTCCAAGCACGGAACCCCAGATTGGGATGGTAGCTGCAGTGTAAGATGTTATGTCTGTGATTGTGTCTATTGTATTGACTACTGGTAGAGGTAGAAAGTAACATACAGGAGTTGAAACGGAAGAGTTGCTAGTTTGAATCCTGAGCTTGGCCTTTTTCTTACTTCGCTTTGATGATAGCCATTGTGACGGGATTCATTCCTCTCTCACCGCTGACTTGTTTTGGTGATGATTTTATGGGAAAGCAGCCAGTAGCTTTGGTAGAATATTGTAAGAAGTACTGGTAAAAAGAAACTACAGGAAAGCATGGATAGGTGCAATGATGACTGCAATATAACTGAAATGATGTTGAAAATGGCATTGAACTATGTACAATCAATAACAGGTAAAAAGGTACGAAACACAGGTCTGTAAAATTCAGATTAATTAGAGAGGGAACAGCTGTCCCATAAATTTTCAGAAATAAGTGAGACAAAGGCACTCGACACTACTCGTCAGATATATTTGAGCAATGGTCTATGGAAAGGAGGTTTAATACACCTGCAAAAAGTATACCCCATGTCTGCCTGCACAGTGGGTACTTTCTGCATTCGGTCAATTTTCTTCATGTCCATTCTATCTCATCTTTCATGGTTGCTTGACAAAATGGATTCTATGGATTCTTTGAATCCACAAGTATGTGATGACATGCATGGTATTATGTATCAGAGATACATGAAACCACTTTCTGACAGATTGTGACTCATTTGACAGGGACAAGGTGTCCTGCATGACTCAGTGGTAAAATGTAGGGCTCTTGACCTGTAATCCCTCGGTTCAAGCCTCACTAGAAGTACTGGGTTTTTCATGGGAGTGTCCTTGAGTAAGACCTTTCAGAACCCCAGTCTAGTACTGGTGAAACCCTAGACATGAATATGGGAGCTGTTGCCTTGATATGACTGAAATGTTGAAAGCGACATTAAACATCATTCAATCAATCAGTCAGTTGAAAGGGACAATGTCCCAGCTGTGTGCATTTGATGGCACATTCTTGTAATTTAATGGGACATAAAGCACATAGCTATGATGGGACATTCTTCCAACTCCGTGGACAGTGTCCCAAAATCTCGCCATGGCCCAAATTGAATTGAACTCTAATTTCTCTTTTCATCTTTCAGTTTCAGCAAAGTAATGACAACAACTACACTGTGGCCAAAATGTATCATTGTCATCAGCGGTAAAAGGAAATCTGGAAAAGATTACATTGCAGAGCAGTTACAACACAGGTGCAGTGAACTTATGGTTATGTAACCCTTTACCACGTGGTGCCGCCTTTTGACGACCCTGGGAAAGGAGCCTATTGAAATCATTGTGGGAAAAGGAGAAAATGCTGGAAACCAGCATTTTCGCCTTTTCCCTCAATGTTTTCAACACTATCAAAGAAAAATTGCACCATTTGAGTCACATTGAAATTGTCGTCTGCAAATGCTTCAATTTGGACGACGCTAAAATTATGTTGTCTGGTAAAGGGTTAAATAGTCTTTTATGTTTCTGAGCATGTTGGTTTTCAAATGCATTGTGGAAAAAGGAGAAAATGCTAGATTCAAGCATTTTCTCCTTTTCTTTCTTGTTTTCCAGATATTTTTTGGAAGACAAAGTCAACCATTTGCATGCTTCCCAACTTTTTCGAACACCAACGGGGGTTTTTGAGAGTTTCAAAGGGGGAGACTGGGGGTTTCAAGGGGGAGACTTTTTGAGGCGTACCGGAAGGTCCTTCTAAAGATCATTTTTAAACCATTTTAGGCTAAATAACTTTACAAGTGAACAAAAGTCTGGTTTATGATTTATCTATTTACTTTATTTATTTTATTTTATTCTTTATTGAATATTATTGTTTTTCAGATGTATACATGTGAGCTAAAACAAAATCAGTCATTAGTCATGAATACATGTATATAGAAAGCAGTGACTATAGTGACTATGGCAAAGAAGCACTGTAATGTTTATTATCAAATGCTGCTTTGTCCATTGTGTTTTCACTGTTTTGTAAGTATATCATATAATTTTGACTTATTGTGTAAAGATATTCTGCCATTTTATATTGTACCCATAATGTCTTAGCTTGAAATATAGACTACAGAGTACCACATTTTATCCTTATATTATTCGTTCTCTTTGGTACTCAATAATCGCAAACAGGTATATCGAATAAACCTCAAATAATCTGGCTCGAATTGCTGGTAACTACCAAAAGGACAAGCTGTCATACTGTTTGAAAAAAAAGTCATGTGCCATTGAGTTCCTTTGGAGTATCATTTTTGTCTGCATAAATCATCAGTAAAATATCTCAAAAGCATGAAGAAGATTAAAAAAAAAAAAATCTGGAGGCAATCTTCACACGAAAAAATTCTGGAAGCAAACGTCAGCATCGGTAACGCTAGGTAACACTTGGTTCCTCCAATCAGTGCCCTGAGCATTACAATATTACCCTATCGCCGGTAACCAGTCGAATATTGCTACATCATTGTTTTAAATAAAACTAGGTCACGTTCGGGTCGATCTATTTTTACGTAAATTGGAATTCCAGTGATCACTGAGCAGTAAGAGTTTAAAACTTCGTATTTATTCATTGTTTCTGATGATTATTAACTTAAGTTTTCACTCATTTTTATCTGCGTCCCGGGGACGCAATGAGCACTGGTGTTTTGTGTTTATAGATCTATACTCTTAGAACGTAATTTACCTGCTAACGTCAGGTGAACGACGTTTGATTTCCACTTTGAAAATAAACTGGTACCCGTTGTATCTCACGCAGCCGTCCGATAGAAGATCGAACACTGGCTGCTAGTTTACTCTGAAAAGTACCTTGGCCCGTTCTCGAATTTGATTGGTTCACGATCATCGATAAATCTCAGTATCTTGATTCCTTTTTATAGACAACGAACCTGATTGACCGTGAAATACACACACATGTCAACTATTTGTAAACTTTGGATAACATACATGTACCTCGGGTACAAATTTATCACACCCGTTTTACCCTTATGTCGGATTTTTTCCAAATCGGGGTTTTTTAACTGTCTGTCGGGGTGATCGGGTATTTTGTCTTGAATCGGGAGAGTTGGGAAGCATGCATTTGAGCCACATATAATTTTTTGTCTGCTAGTGATTTAAATACGGACAAATCTCAAATCTGTTTGTCAGGAAAAGACTTGATTAACTCATTACCAGTCTACAAAATTCTACAATTTTCTTGTGTGGTAAAGGGTTAAAGAAGCTTGATAGATTTTTTGCTGCAATTTGATTTTTTTTCTTACATGCTGATATATATTACAAAATATACTTTTCTCTGAAATTGTAAAAAACTAGATGATTACCCTGCAGTGAAAAGATGCAAGTTTGGGGTTCATGTAATGGGTGGGTTGCTTTGCAATTAGGTACTCGGCTATTTTTTAACTCTTTACCACACGACATAAGTTCAAATTCAAAGGATTTGCGGATGACAATTTAAATATAATTCAAAAGGTGGAATTTGTCTCTGATAGGGTAGAAAACATTGTGGGATAAGAAGAAAATGCTGGTTACCAGCATTTTCTCCATTTCCCACAATGTTTTCAAAAGGGCTCTTCCTCAGGGTCGTTAAAATTCGGGATTGTGTGGTAAAGGGTTAATGAGATCAAATATGACAGTATAATAAGCATTTGATTGCAATCCCACATAAGCAATGCAGGTTTATTAATAACATGCATTGAACCTTTTCAGATTCCTGGTGCAAAATCATCACCTTACTTAAACCAGTGATGAATCATTTTTAAGTTTGGTGAGATTATAAACATGAGCCTTGCTCTGTGAAAGGGGGCTTAATGCATCTGCAAAAAGTACCGACCCAGGTCAGCCTACACATTCTGTGCAGGCTGACCTGGGCCCAAGCTTTTTGCTACTGGTTAATTTCATGCATGTCCAAGGACCAGTGTATCTCATGATTCCGTAGGTTGTTACACAGAATGGATGTTATAAATCCATAATTATGTGATGGTTTGCTTCATACAATGCATCACGGAGATGCATTAAGTCCCCCTTTTGCCAGAACATGTCTCATATCTATATAGCCCATTTTAAACGTGACAGATGGCGTGGAATTTATCTTAAAAATGTCAAAAAACAATGTGGGAAAAGCAGAAAATGCTGTTAACCAACATTTTCTCCTTTTTCCTCCAAATTGTTTTCAAGGATTAATTCAAATTCAATACAACACTATTCACTTTCTATGTTCAAAGACTATGTCATTGAATTTGTAACTTTGATACCCATTACTTAACCCTTTACCAGACGACAGAATTATAGCCTTGTTCGAATTGAAAGCATTGGCAGACAACAATTTCAGTGTAACCCTACTGGAGCAATCTTTTTTTTGATAGGGTAGAAAATATTGTGGGAAAGGGAGAAAATGCTGGTTACCAGCATTTTCTCCTTTTCCCACAATGTTTTCAAAGGGCTTCTTTCCCAGGGTTGTTAAAAGTCACCATTTTTCGGTAAAAGGTTAATTAAAATTGCATGGCAATGTTTTTGGAAAGAATGTAAATTTTTATGATACTACTGTGGTATTATTAACTCTTTACCAAATGACAAAACTTAAGATTTGTCCAAATTGTAAGCTTTTGTCAATGACAAAATGCAACCCAAAAAGTAATATATATTTCACAGGTTAGAAACATTGGTGGAAAAGCAGAAAATGGTGGTTACCAGCTATTTCCCATTTTTTCACAATGTTCAAAGTTGAGATTGTTTGGTAAAAGGCTATATCCACATAAATTTGCTGGAATATGAACAAAAGTAAATCTTTAGGCATAGACATGTCTTAAGCTTTACATGTTCAGTTTTCTATGATTGCTTTTTTATTCTATACAAGGTACACTGCATCATTGTGCCAAATCCTGAGGTTGTCGGGACCTTTAAAGAAACAGTATGCAGAGGTTTGTACCTTATTTCTATGCTTATGTAGCCTTTCCAGAATGTTTTCCTAGTTTTTACACACACATGAAGCAGTGATAACAGTTTGAAGGAAGATTTTAGGATTGAACAATGAAAAATTTGATGTAAACACATCAAAGAAAACATTATAAGAAAGAGAAGCCACCTGAATATTATTGTTTTATATGCAGGTACAAGCGCCAGGAAATGTACTACAACATAATATTCCTTTCATTTTATACTTACAACTTTCAACAATAAAATATTGCAATAATTGACATTTTATTTGATAACAGTAAACAAAATAAAGAACAGATTAGTTGATACATGTAGTAACTTTGTTTTTACGTATGGCAGATGAATATTATAGTGTAACGTTTTGACATATCAAATCACGTATCAATGCATGCATATTCTGTGCGCCACACAGGTCATCATGCGATATTTGGAACCCTTTTTGACACTGTGTTAGATACAGATGTTTTTCTGTCACATGATATTTTATCCGTGTGTGACACATGTATTTGAGCTGGGAAATTTTCAGATACATAATAACTCTTTTCCAAACGTTGTAATTGTGAACTGCACCAAATTGGAAGCATTTGCAGACTACAAATTAAATTTTGCTAAAATGATAATTTCTCTCTTTTGAAGGTAGAAAACATTGTGGGAAAAGAAGAAAAATTTAATGCTGGTTACCAGCATTTTCTCCATTTCCCAGTGTTTTCAAAAGGCTTCTTTTGTAGGGTCGTTAAAAGTTGGGATTGTGTGGCAAAGAGTTAAATGTCTTTATTTTGAATTGATCTTTGCAGTTGATTTAAATCATACTCCTAAAACAATACCATTTTTTCGCAAAAGTGTAGTGTGGGGGTATGAGGCATTCATGTGACAGGTCTAGTTAGCTCCTCTGGCCGAAGGCCAGCGGGCTTATGTCATGGCCCGGTGTCCGTCGTGCGTCCGTCCGTCAGTCCGTGCGTGCGTGCGTCCGTCCGTGCGTTAACTTTTATTTCAAACATCTTCTTCTCTGAAACTACCCATCCAATTTTCATGAAACTTCACAGAAATGATCCTGCCATGGTCCTCTTCAGAATTTCTTGAAAGAATTTGATTCCTTCAAAAACTCTGGTTGCCATGGCAACAAAACTGAAAAATATTGGAAATCTTTAAAAATCTTCTTGTCTGAAACCATAAGGCATAGAGCTACCAAATTTTGCATGTAGCTTTATGTAGTAGACCTCTATCATGTTTCTTCAAATTATAGCCCTGGGGTCAAAATTGGCTCTGCCCCAGGGGTCACAATTTTTACATAGGCTTATATAGAGAAAACTTTAAAAATCTTTCTGTACCAAGCCATAAGGCCTAGAGCTACCAAATTTTGCATGTAGCTATATCTAGTGGGCCTCTACCAAGCAGGCCAAAATTTTAGCCCTGGGGTCAAAATTGGCTCTGCCCCAGGGGTCACAATTTTTACATAGGCTTATATAGAGAAAACTTTAAAAATCTTCCTGTACCTAGCCATAAGGCCTAGAGCTACCAAATTTTGCATGTAGCTCTATCTAGTGGGCCTCTACCAATCGGGCCAAAATTTTAGCCCTGGGGTCAAAATTGGCCCCGCCGCAGGGGCCACAAGTTTTACATGGGCTTACATAGTGACAACTTAAGAAATCTTCCTGTACCTAGCCGTAGGGCCTAGAGCTTCCAAATTTTGCATTTAGCTTGATCTCATGGGGGTCTACCAAAAGTGCCCAAATTACATTCCTGGGGTCAATTTGACCTCATGCTGGGGGGTGGGGGGAGAGGTTCACAAGATTTACATGGGCTTATATAGGGAAAACTTTTAAATCTTGGTGTACATAGCCATAAGGCTTAGGGATACCAAATTTTGCATAATTATAGCATTATCTAGTGGACATCTACAAAGAAGGCCCAAGTTACAGCCCTAGGATCAAGTTTGGCCCTGCACCAGGGGTCACAAGTTTTACATGGGTTTATGGAGTGAAAACTTCAGAAACCGTCTTGTTACTAGCCATAAGGCCAAGAACTCCCAAATTTGGCATGTTATTCTTCTAATACACATATTCCCCATTTAGTCCGACTGTAAACCTGGGGTCAAAGTTTTATAAGGGCTTATGTAGTGAAGGCTTCTCGACAATCTTATTGTTACTAACCATAAAGCATAGGACTTGCAAATTTGGCATGTTTTGAGCCTTGGGATCAAAATTTGTCCTACTCCAGGGTTCACAAATTTTAGATAGGCTTACATAGTGAAAACTTAAGATATCTTTTTTTATCCTTACTGTAAGGCCTAGCGCTATAAAAATTTGGCATGCCGATTCATATTGTAGACTTCTACCAAGATTGTTCCATCTTTTTCATTGAAACCACTCTTCCAGTTTTGACCAAACTTTACAGAATCTGATATCATCTTGCCATAATGTTCTTCAGAATGTCTTCAAAGAATTAAGTTCTGTTAAAAGCTATGGTTGCTATGGCTACAAAACTGAAAACTATTGAAAAACCTTTAAAAATCTTTTCCAAAAGCTTGTATTTACTAACGTCATTGTAGCACATGAAAAAGATACTGCTTTTTAGCTCCACAGGCCTAAGGCCATCAAGCTCATCGTCTCTGAAACTGCTTCACCCAATAAGTCACAAGCTTTACATAGGCTTATATAGTGAGAACTTAAAAGGTCTTCTTGTTCCTTACCTTGAGTTACAGCTGTAATATTGTATGAGTGTAATCTAAATAACCTCTTCCAAAGTTATTCAAGTTATGTCAAAATTAGTCCTGTCTCATGGGTCATAAACATGTGCTTATAGCGTGAAAATTCAAAAATCTTTTTGCTCCTAACTGCAAACCCAAGGGCTACCAAATCTGGATCACTTTTGATTTTTTTTTGAAATTAGCCTTGCATCAGGGGTCTTATGTTTCACAGAGGCTTCATATGGACGAAACTTGAAAATCACCTTATTTATAATCATACAGCATAGACTTGTATTATTTTGGCATGTGACTTTATCTTGTGGACCTCTACCAGGGATCAGGTAATTATAGCTCTGGGATGAAAAATGGCTTTGCCCTGCGGGTCTCAACTTTCACATGGGCTTTTACAGAGAAAACTTTGTAAGTCTTCATTTTAAAACCATTTGGCTCAGAATTGAAATGTTTAGTATTTATGGTCTATATTTATAAGCCAGTGGAGCGATACAGGGCCATCATGGCCCTCTTGTTTCAAATTGTGTTACCAAGGACTAGTAATGCAGTCCGTTGCGTACAGGGTCTGTATTCACCAACCATTCTTAAGAATATTCTTAGTCTTATTCGCCAAGATTTTTTTACATTTGAAAGTAATACAACTCCTGATTGGCTAAACCAAATGGTTTAGCCAATCCGGAGTTGTGTTACTTTCAGATTTAGAAAATTCTGAGAACAAGACAAAGAACATTCTTAAGAATGGTTGGTGAATACAGACTCGGGACTTGAGAACAAGGGTTGCTGGTTCGAATTCCCAGTGAGAACAAGGGTTGCTGGTTCGAATTCCCAGCGTGGCAAATTCCTTTCTGAGTACTGATGATAGTCATTGCAACAGAATTCATTCCTCTCTTACTGTCGATTTGATGATGGTTTTGTGGGAAAGCAGCCTGTGGCTTGGGAAGAATATTGTAAGGACCGATAAAAGAAACTTTGGGAAAGTAGAGATAGGTGCACTGGTCTCCAAGATACAACTAAATTGTGTATATCCTTCAGGAACATGAGCTGGATTATGAAGAACTCATGAAGTCAAGTGCCTATAAAGAAACTTACAGGGCAGATATGATAAAATGGGGGGAGGAAAAGAGGAATCAAGAGCCATATTTCTTCTGTGAAAAAACCCTAGCAGGAGCAAAGAAAAGTTGTTCTTTGTTGGTGATTTCTGATGCTCGAAGGAAATCAGACTTGCAGTATTTCCGTGACAATTACTCAGGTAGAAGCTTGTTTGTGAGGCTTGAGGCAGATGAAAATGTCAGAATACAGAGGGGATATAATTTTACATCAGGTACAAAGAAAAAGCTTGATTCAGATATCTTAGTTTCCATGCTCTTGTACCCTAAGAAAGAGGCCTTTTGAAAACATTGTGGGAAAAAGAGAAAATGCTGGTAACCAGCATTTTCTCCTTTTCCCACAATGTTTTCTACTCTTCCCAAAATAAATTTCAATCTTTGAGTCACATTTAATTTGTCGTCTGCAAATGCTTTCAATTTGGACCAGTCTAAAATTTTGTCATTTGGTAAATAGTTAACTTACTTATCAGGATGAGGGTTAAAGATGGGAGCTTGTGGTATAGGATTAATTTATTACAAAGGCCCAATATTTCGAAAATGGGGGAAAAGGAGCAACTATATGGTGCCAGCAATTACTCTTTTATCAACAATATATGTACCTCCCTAAAATTTTTGACCCCTTTGTGATTTGTAACAATTTTGGGGTTGTTATGAATTTAGCATTCACACAGTCATGTTGGTTATCCATTCACTATTTCAGGACAGGACACATAGAAGTTAACCATTTATGAATCTATCAGGATTTTTCAAAACCTGTATGCCTTTTCCCCTAAGGGAGAAGGTTGCTGTAAACATGGGAAATGGAAACAATGCATTTTCCCACATTGTTATCTACCTCTTCAAAAGAAAAATCCTCCCAATACTTAAGCTACATTAACTCTTTACCAAATTTTTAGACTGGTCCAAATTGAAAGCATCTGCAGACAACAAATTAAAGGTGGCCAGTTTTATGAAATTTGTCCTTGATAGGTTAAAAAACATTATGGGAAAAGGAGGAAATACTGGTTACCAACATTTTCTCCTTTTCCCACTATGTTTTCAAAAGCTATCTTTCTCAGGGTCGGTAAAAGTCAGGATTGTGTGGTAAAGAGTTAAAATTGTCACCTGCAAATGCTTTCAATTAGGACAAGTCTTGAATTTTCTCTTATGTTGAGGAGTAAATTCTCATGCAAAAGCATCAGTTTGATTCAGTGCTTATGTCTTTGCCAAATGACAAAATTTTAGACTCGTCCAAATTGATAACATTTGCAGACAACAAATTTAATGTGGCACAAAAGATGGGACTTCTATCAGAAAGAGTGGGAAACATTGTGGAAAAGGGAGAAATGCTGGTTACCAGTAAGGGTTAAACTCTTCCACACAACAAAGTTTAACTCTTTACCACACGACAAAATTTTAGACCAGTCCAAATTGAAAGCATTTGCAGACGACAAATTAAATGCAACTTAAGAATTCAAATTTGTTTTTGAAAGGGCAGAAAACATTGTGGGAAAAGGAGAAAATGCTGGTTACCAGCATTTTCTCCTTTTCCTACGATGTTTTCAAAAGCTTTCTTTCTCAGGGTCGTTAAAATTCAGGATTGTGTGGTAAAGAGTTAAGACTTGTCCATAGTGGAAGAGCTTGCAGACACATTAAATGTGGCTCAGTTGTTAATTTTTCTGTGAGAGGGTTGAGAACTTTGGTGGAAAAAGGAGAAAATGCTGGTTACCAGCACTTTCCTCTTTTCCCACAAGGTTTTCATCAAGCATCATCAGGTTCGTCAAAACTCGGTTTTGTGTGATGAAAGGGTTAACTCCTTTACCACACAATCCTACATCTAAACACCCTGAGGAAGAAGGCTTTTAAAAACACTGTGGGAAAAGGAGAAAATGCTGGTTACCAGCATTTTCTCCTTTTCCCTCAATGTTTTCTTCGGTATCAAGAACAAACTTGGTAATTTGGGTAATCTTTAATGTATTGTCTGCAAATGCATTCAATTTGGATAACTCTGAAATTTTGTCATCTGGTAACTTTTAGGGTTAACTCTTTGCCAAAGGACAAAATTTTAGACTAGTCGAAATTGAAAGCAGCTGCAGACGACAAAATAAACGTGACTGAAAAATTGAAATTTGTTTTTGGAAGGGTAGAAAACATTGTGGAAAAAGGAGAAACTGCTGGTTACCAGCATTTTCTCCTTTTCCCACAATATTTTTCAAAAGGTTTCTGTCCCAGGGTTGTTAAAAGTCGGGGTTGTGTGGTTAACAGTTAAGAAATAGTTTTACATGTAGCTGGCTTTACATTTTTTTTTCCTCATTTGTATCACTTAGGTATCGATGATGCAGAGTCAGAATGTGGGTTGGACAATGGTGTAGATTGGGACATTGTCATTACAAACAATGGAAACAATGCAGCAGTATTAAACAATTCTTTGGCAGAACTGTATTCAGCTATTGATTTAAGACTCCAAGAAGTGTAGAGGTGGTTTCTTGATCTCAACTGTTTGGAAAAGCAACTTTACTTTAACCCTTTCCCAAACAAGCCCTGGTTTTCAGGTGTCTGCAGTACAAGTCTTTTGAAAACACTGTGGGAAAAGGAGAAATTGCTCGTAACGAGCAATTTCTCCTTTTCCCACAGTGTTTTCTACCCTTTTTGAGAACTTTCTGCCATTTTCATCATATTTAAAATTGTCATCTGCAAACTCTTTCAGTTTGGACAAGTCTAAAACTTATTATTTGGGAAAGGGTTAAAAGTGTTGGACAGTGAAGATATAAAATCAGGCTGTAGTATAGAAGCATTAGCTACCATGGCATCACAGAAGTAATGTTGAAAATGACATCAACTCTTTACCAGACGTCAAAATTTTAGCCTTGTCCAAATTGAAAGCATTTGCAGATGACAAATTAATGTTACTCAAAACATAACATTTTGTCTTTTATAGGGTAGAAAACATTGTTCGAAAAGGAGAAAATGTTGGTTACGAGGAATTTCTCCTTTTCCAAAATGTTTTCAAAAGCCGCCTTTCTCATGGTGGTTGAAAGTCCACATTGTGTGGTAAAGGGTTAAACACCAAACAAAAGAGAAAAGTTGAAATGTTGAGCAAACAAAAACAAATTTGCTTTATTCATTTGATTTCATCTTTGGTAGTATAAAATTAAGGAAAAACAGCAATTAGTGAGCACACTTTATTAACATTCCTGAATATGCTTCATAACATAATATATAGTATATATATGTGTAACTGGATATTTCTTAACCCTTTACCAAACGACAAAACTTTAAACTAGTCCAGATTCAAAGTACTTGCAGACAACAAAATAAACATGACTCAAAAATTGAAAATGGTTTTGGGAAGGGTAGAAAACATTGTGGGAAAAGGAGAAAATGATAACCAGCAATTTCACCTTTTCCCACAATGTTTTCAAAAGGTTTATCTCCCAGAGTTGTTAAAACCCAGGATTGTTTGGTAAAGGGTTAAGAGTATAAAATTAAAAAATTAGTGTTAAACACTGCAACATTTGTTATGAAAAGGTTCAGAATAGAAGTTTATTAACTTCATTCATTCATTTAATATGTCTACTGGTATAAAATTAAGTATATAAACTTATCACACTTATTATCTTTGTACAAATCAATTTAAAAAAAAATAAAATCAACATCTAGTCTTAACAGTGAAAAACAAGAGGGCCATGATGGCCCTGGGTCGCTGACCTTAGTATAGTGCCTTAAAGGTTTTTCTTTAATTTGACCATGTGACCTAATTTTTGACCGCAGGTGACCCAATTTCAAACTCATATTTCATGAAGACAAACATTCTGACCAATTTTCAAGTCAATTGAGCAAAAAATGTGGCCTCGAGTGCCCTAAAGATATTTCTTTAATTTGACCTAGTGACCTAGATTATGACCCCAGGTGACCCAAATTTGAACTGGTCTTTGACTATATCAAAAGAAACATTTTAACCAGTTTTCAAATCAAATGAATAATACATGTGGCCTCTAGAGTGCCCACTAGCTATTTCTTTAATTTGACCAAGTGAACTAGTTTATGACCCCAGTTGACCCAAATTCAGACTCATATGAGATTTTACAAAGACAAATATTCTGACCAATTTTCAAGGCAATTAAGCAAAGAATGTGGCCTCTAGAGTGCCCACAAGGTATTTCTTTATTTTGACCTAGTGACCTAGTTTATGGTTCCAGGTGACCCAAATCCAAACTCATCTGGTATTTCATCAAGACAAACATTCTGGCCAAATTTCAGGTCATTTGAGCAATAAGTGTGGCCTCCAGAGTGCAAACAAGGTATTTCTTTAATTTGACCCAGTGAACTAGTTTATGACCCAAGTTGACCCAAATTAATCTTATGTGAGACTTTATAAAGACAAACTTTCTACCTAATTTTCAAGGCAATTGAGCAAATAATGTGGCCTCGAAAGTGCCAACAAGGTATTTCTTTAATTTGACCTAGTGACCTAGTTTATGACCCAAGATGACCCAATTTTGAACTCAATGAACTTGTTGCGCTTAGGTGGGCAAACAAACTTAGAAGAGAATCACTACATACCAAATATCAAAGCTCTACGCCTTCCAGTTTCAGAGAAGATGATTCTTAAAATTTTCCTTCTCTGTTCCTATGTTCGAACTTGTGACCCCCGGGGCAGGGCCAACTTCTGCCCCAAGGGCATCATATGCACAGACTTAGTAGAGATCCACTAGGAGATGCTTCATGCCAAATATCAAAGCTCTATGCCTTCTAGTTTTAGAGAAGAAGATTTTTAAAGTTTTCCTTCTTTGTTCCTATGTTGGAAATTGTGACCCCCGGGGCGGAGCCAGTTTTGACCCCAGGGCCATCATATGAACAAACTTGGTAGAGGTCCACTAGGAGATGCTACATGCCAAATATCAAAGCTCTACGCCATCCAGTTTCAGAGAAGATGATTTTTAAAGTTTCCCCTCTTTGTTCCTATGTTCGAACTTGTGACCCCCGGGGCGGGGCCAGTTTTGACCCCAGGGGCATCATATGAACAAACTTGGTAGAGGTCCACTAGGAGATGCTTCATGCCAAATATCAAAGCTCTATGCCTTCTAGTTTTAGAGAAGAAGATTTTTAAAGTTTTCCTTCTTTGTTCCTATGTTGGAAATTGTGACCCCCGGGGCGGGGCCAGTTTTGACCCCAGGGGCATCATATGAACAAACTTGGTAGAGGTCCACTAGGAGATGCTACATGCCAAATATCAAAGCTCTATGCCTTCAAGTTTCAGAGAAGAAGATTTTTAAAGTTTTCCTTCTTTGTTACTATGCTCAAACTTGTGACCCCTGGGGCGGGGCCAGTTTTGACCCCAGGGGCATCATATGAACAAACTTGGTAGAGGTCCACTAGGAGATGCTTCATGCCAAATATCAAAGCTCTATGCCTTCTAGTTTTAGAGAAGAAGATTTTTAAAGTTTTCCTTCTTTGTTCCTATGTCGGAAATTGTGACCCCTGGGGCAGGGCCAGTTTTGACCCAAGGGGCATCATATGAACAAACTTGGTAGAGGTCCACTAGGCTATGCTACATACCAAATATCAAAGCTCTATACCTTCCAGTTTCAGAGAAGATGATTTTTAAAGTTTCCCCTCTTTGTTCCTATGTTCGAACTTGTGACCCCCGGGGCAGGGCCAGTTTTGACCCCAAGGGCATCATATGAACAAACTTGGTAGAGGTCCACTAGGAGATGCTTCATGCCAAATATCAAAGCTCTATGCCTTCTAGTTTTAGAGAAGAAGATTTTTAAAGTTTTCCTTCTTTGTTCCTATGTTGGAAATCGTGACCCCCGGGGCGGGGCCAGTTTTGACCCCAGGGGCATCATATTAACAAACTTGGTAGAGGTCCACTAGGAGATGCTACATGCCAAATATCAAAGCTCTATGCCTTCAAGTTTCAGAGAAGAAGATTTTTAAAGTTTTCCTTCTTTGTTACTATGCTCAAACTTGTGACCCCTGGGGCGGGGCCAGTTTTGACCCCAGGGGCATCATATGAACAAACTTGGTAGAGGTCCACTAGGAGATGCTTCATGCCAAATATCAAAGCTCTATGCCTTCTAGTTTTAGAGAAGAAGATTTTTAAAGTTTTCCTTCTTTGTTCCTATGTTGGAAATTGTGACCCCCGGGGCAGGGCCAGTTTTGACCCCAGGGGCATCATATGAACAAACTTGGTAGAGGTCCACTAGGCAATGCTACATACCAAATATCAAAGCTCTATACCTTCCAGTTTCAGAGAAGATGATTTTTAAAGTTTCCCCTCTTTGTTCCTATGTTCGAACTTGTGACCCCCTGGGCAGGGCCAGTTTTGACCCCAAGGGCATCCTATGAACAAACTTGGTAGAGGTCCACTAGGAGATGCTTCATGCCAAATATCAAAGCTCTATGCCTTCTAGTTTTAGAGAAGAAGATTTTTAAAGTTTTCCTTCTTTGTCCCTATGTTGGAAATCGTGACCCCCCGGGGCAGGGCCAGTTTTGACCCCAGGGGCATCATATGAAGAAACTTGGTAGAGGTCCACTAGGAGATGCTACATGCCAGATATCAAAGCTCTATGCCTTCAAGTTTCAGAGAAGAAGATTTTTAAAGTTTTCCTTCTTTGTTACTATGCTCAAACTTGTGACCCCTGGGGCAGGGCCAGTTTTGACCCCAGGGGCATCATATGAACAAACTTGGTAGAGGTCCACTAGGAGATGCTACATGCCAAATATCAAAGCTCTATGCCTTCAAGTTTCAGAGAAGAAGATTTTTAAAGTTTTCCCTCTTTGTTACTATGCTCAAACTTGTGACCCCCGGGGCGGGGCCAGTTTTGACCCAGGGGCATCATATGAATAAACTTGGTAGAGGTCCACTAGGCAATGCTACATACCAAATATCAAAGCTCTATGCCTTCCAGTTTCAGAGAAGATGATTTTTAAAGTTTCCCCTCTTTGTTCCTATGTTCGAACTTGTGACCCCCAGGGCTGGGCCAGTTTTGACCCCAAGGGCATCAAATGAAGAAATTGGTAGAGGTCCACTAGGAGATGCTTCATGCCAAATATCAAAGCTCTATGCCTTCTAGTTTTAGAGAAGAAGATTTTTAAAGTTTTCCTTCTTTGTTCCTATGTTGGAAATTGTGACCCCCGGGGGCGGGGCCAGTTTTGACCCCAGGGGCATCATATGAACAAACTTGGTAGAGGTCCACTAGGAGATGCTACATGCCAAATATCAAAGCTCTACGCCTTCAAGTTTCAGAGAAGAAGATTTTTAAAGTTTTCCTTCTTTGTTCCTATGTTCGAACTTGTGACCCCTGGGGCGGGGCCAGTTTTGACCCCAGGGGCATCATATGAACAAACTTGGTAGATGTCCACTAGGAGATGCTACATGCCAAATATCAAAGCCCTATGCCTTCAAGTTTCGGAGAAGAAGATTTTTAAAGTTTCCTTCTTTGTTACTATGCTCAAACTTGTGACCCCAGGGGCGGGGCCAGTTTTGACCCCAGGGGCATCAAATGAACAAACTTGGTAGAGGTCCACTAGGCAATGCTACATACCAAATATCAAAGCTCTATGCCTTCCAGTTTCAGAGAAGACGATTTTTAAAGTTTCCCCGCTTTATTCCTATGTTCAAACTTGTGACCCCCGGGGCTGGGCCAGTTTTGACCCCTAGGGCATCATATGAACAAATTTGGTAGAGATCCACTAGGAGATGCTACATGCCAAATATCAAAGCTCTATGCCTTCTAGTTTTAGAGAAGAAAATTTTTAAAGTTTTCCTTCTTTGTTCCTATGTTGGAAATTGTGACCCCCAGGGCGGGGCCAGTTTTGACCCCAGGGGCATCATATGAACAAACTTGGTAGAGGTCCACTAGGTAATGCTACATACCAAATATCAAAGCTCTACGCCTTCCAGTTTCAGAGAAGATGATTTTTTAAGTTTCCCCTCTTTGTTCCTATGTTCGAACTTGTGACCCCCGGGGCTGGGCCAGTTTTGACCCCAAGGGCATCCTATGAACAAACTTGGTAGAGGTCCACTAGGAGATGCTACATGCCAAATATCAAAGCTCTATGCCTTCTAGTTTTAGAGAAGAAGATTTTTAAAGTTTTCCTTCTTTGTTCCTATGTTGGAAATCGTGACCCCGGGGCGGGGCCAGTTTTGACCCCAGGGGCATCAGATGAACAAACTTGGTAGAGGTCCACTAGGAGATGCTACATGCCAAATATCAAAGCTCTACGCCTTCAAGTTTTAGAGAAGAAAATTTTTAAAGTTTTCCTTCTTTATGACTATGCTCAAACTTGTGACCCCCGGGGCGGGGCCAGTTTTGACCCCAGGGGCATCAAATGAACAAACTTGGTAGAGGTCCACTAGGAGATGCTACATACCAAATATCAAAGCTCTGCGCCTTCTAGTTTCAGAGAAGAAGATTTTCAAAGATTTTGCTTTTTTTCCCTTTTTGTTGCCATGGCAACCAGAGTTGTGGGTGGAATTCAATTCTTTGAACAATTTTGGTAGAGCTTCACCCAAGGAACATCCCTGCCAAGTTTCATCAAGATTGGCCCAGTGGTTTAGGAGAAGAAGATGTTTAAAGAAATTGTTGACGGACGACGGACGCCGGACATATGGCGATCACAATACCTCACCTTTAGCACGTTGTGCTAAGGTGAGCTAAAAAGATAAAAACTAATTTTCAAAATTGTAAACTATAATCTTTTATATAAATACAGAACAATATCAAAACAAAGTTCTTGAGTTTATTCTTTTTCTTTGTATGTTTAATGGTATATAACTGAGTTACCAACAGGTTTTCTCATTTTATTGACAAATTTTTAGTCCAGTCAATATTAAAAGCATGTTCAGACGTGTGAGTGAAATGATGGAAATGGAAGAAAACACTAGGAGAAAAGGAAATAATGCTGGTCCCGCCATATTTTCAAAAGTCTCCATTTTCAGGGTCCTGACAAAGAAAGGATTGTTTGCAAATGTACAGTATATGGGTAACTGTGTTGAACATTTTACCAGGCTTGCAACAAAACTTGAGACTTGTACACATTGAGAGCATTTTCATAGAAGAAATAATCCTTTACCAAACAACAAAATTTTAGACTTGTCTAAATTCAAAGCATTTGCAGACGACAATACCAGTGTGACTGAAACATTAAAATTTGTTTTAGGAATGGTAGAAAACATTGTGGGAAAGGAGAAAATGCTGGTTACCAGCATTTTCTCCTTTTCCCACAATGTTTTTAAAACTTCTTTCTCAGGGTCATTAAAAGTTGGGATTGTGTGGTAAAGTGATAAGTGTGGCTCAAATGAAGAGATTTGTCTTTGAAAGGGTAGAAAACATTTGAGGGAAAAAGAGAAAATGCAGCTAACCTGCATTTTCTGCTTATCCCACAATGTTTTCAAAAGATTTTTCAGTAAAGGTAGTTAAAACGTGGAATTGTATGGTAAATGTCTCTTAGAACATGTACAAAATTTATATAAAACAATTACACATAGCAAGTTTATAAATCAATTAAAAACTTCTAAAATTATCAACTAGCATAAAACACTAACCTATGCCATACAAGAGCATGATATCAACATTGCTCTGTAAAGAATTACAATTATCACATACATGTAACAACTCTAGTTGTGAATGTTATATAGCCATTACAACCTTTTTTTTTTAATCATACTCTTATGTAAGATAATGAAGTAGTACCATCATTAACCCTTTACCACACGAGAAAAATGTAGACTTGTCCCAAATTGAAAGCATTTGCAGACAACAATTTCAATGTTGTGAAAATGATGGAATTTGCCTTTGATAGGGAAGAAAACATTGTGGGAAAAGGAGAAAATGCTGGTTACCAGCATTTTCTCCTTTTCCAACAGTGTTTTCAAAAGGCTTTTTCCTCAGGGTCGTTAAAAGTTGGGATTGTGTGGTAAAGGGTTAAAGGATACAAAATGTAGGAAACAGAGAAAATGCTACCCTTTTTCCACATTGTTTTTGAAAATGTTCTTTTTTAGAATAGTTAAAACAGGGCTGTCTGGTGAAGTTTTACAGAACACAAAATCTGTTCTCGTTTTCAGAGCAGATACATGGTTGCAAATGATCTGATGGGTAAAAGGGTGATCTTCATATAAAAATAAACTTAATGTAGCTGCCAATGTACATGTATTCTGTAAAAAATGAGTAAAAAAATCACTTTGAGCTTGGGTTTAGAAAAAATATTTCCAAAATTTCTGTTTCGATGCAAATGTGACATGGTATTCAAATAAACAATCCTGAGTTTTAACAAATGTAAGGAAGAAGTTTTTTGAAAACATTGTGATAAAAGGAGAAAATGCTGGAAACCAGAATTTTCTCCTTTTCCTACAATGGTTTCTACTCTTTCATGGACAATTTCCATCATTTCAGCCAGATTTTATTTATCGTCTGCAAATGCTTTAGATTTGGACAAGCCTAAAAGTTTGCTGTCTGGTAAAGAGTTACAGTTGTAATATCAACACCACGATAATAATTGATATCCTACATCAACATTATTTGTTTTCAAAATAATATGTTGCCGTTTTCCAAACCTTGAGTGCCAAATAAGTCCTCACATTTGAGAACAGGTGCAATTTTTGACACTACTGCATCAACAATGAGCAAGAATGATTTCATGGGATGAGCTGTTTTATTGACAGATTGGTATATTTAATAGATATACATGTATTTGTTCCAAGAGATAAATTTATTGTTGTTGTTGTCAAATCTTAGTAAATTAAGTCTTCATATTTGAGGATAATAGCAATATTTGAGAGTATTATACATGTATCAGCATTTTCTTTCATTTTCAACAATGATTTCAAAATACTTCATCTTCAGAATCTTTAAAACTCAAGAATGTTTGGTGGAGGGTTTAAAGATGTTCTGAAAAATGTTTGATAGTAATGTAAAAAAAGATATGAGCCATGCTTTGTGAAAAGGGGTTTTAACACATCTGAAAAAAGTATCATGTCGGCCTGCACAATCCGTCCAGGCTAACATGGGTGAAAACATTTTGCTATCAGTAAATTTTCTGCATGTCTAAGGACCAAACTTCATGATTTAGACCAAATGGATTTTATGGATCCATAATTATGCAATCCATTACATGATGCATTTAACCCCCTTTTAATTAAGCACTGCTCATATGAAAAATATTACAAAAATATCTCATCTCTTCACTTTATAATCAGGTAATAATCTAAGCAACGAAAATAATGATTACCAGAATCACACAGCAATAAAAATAGTCTGACAATATCCACAGCAACATATATCATACATCCTTTAAAAGATAACTTGACTTTTGACAAAGATGAATGAAAGCAATATGCTTTTTCCTGAGTGAAAAAAAAAGATTGTACATTGCATAAAGTTTCATCATTCCTAGGGAAAAAAAAACCTCTTAGATTCTTACACAAAAACATTGTTGATCGCACAGAGTTTTATCCTCTCTTGTGAAAAAGTCCTACTCAATAACATGGTATATTGCTTTAACCCTTTACCACACAATCCCAACTTTCAACAACCCTGAGGAAGAAGCCTTTTGAAAACATTGTGGGAAAAGGAGAAAATGCTGGTAACCAGCATTTTCTCCTTTTCCCACAATGTTTTCTACTCTTCCCATAACAAATTTCACATTTTGAGTCAAATTTATTTTGCTGTCTGCAAAAGCTTTCAATTTGAAGTGGTATACAATTTGGTCGTTTGGTAAAGAGTTAAGATTTTATCAACCCTTGTAAGAAGGTCTTACATTCTTCTACAAAATATGGTAGATCTATGTTGCATAAAAATTTTATTATCTCTTTTCAAAAAGGCATATACAGTTTTACTGTGCATAAAGCTTTTTAATGCATTCCTTGTCAAAAGGTCTTACAATCCTAAACAAAAATATTGCAGACTGCATAAGGTTTCATCATTCCTTATCAAAAATTCATTTACTAAAATAGTAAACATTGCATAGAATTTCATTATCTCTGTATCAAAAAAAAATCAAACAAAAAGGATAGACCACATGATGTGCGTCATCCCCTGTGTTAAACTTAAATACAAAATTGTTGTACACTGCATCATCCCTTGTCAAAAGGTGTTACATTTTTTACACAAAAATATTTTATGCTACAATCATGAAGTACCGATAATATCATCCCTAGTCAAAAAGTAATACACAAAAATACTGAACATTACATAAAATTTCGTATTTCTTTATAAAAAAAAACGTACAAAAAAGAAGACTGTATGTTGCACAAACTTGTTGCACAAACTTTTATCACCCTGTGTCAAAAAGTCAACCGCAAAAATGTTGCTTACTGCAAACAGTATTTATCTTCCCTTGGCAAAAAGATGAATACAAAAAAGTACTATATACTGCTTAACCCTTTACCAAAAAATCCTGACTTTTAATGACCCTAAAAAAGAAAGCTTTTGAAAACATTGTGGGAAAAGGAGAAAATGCTGGTAACCAGCATTTTCTCCTTTTCTCACAATGTTTTATACTCCTCCCAAAACAATTTAAATTTTTGTATCACATCTATTTTGTCACCTGCAAATGCTTTCAATTTGGAGTAGTCTAAAATTTTGTAGTATGGTAAAGAGTTAAGTTTCATTATCTAGTTTCAAAAGTCCTAGAAAAAAGTATTGTACACTGCATTAAGTTGGTCATTCTATGTCAAAAGGCCATACACAAAAATATGGTATTTTACATATCCTTATCTTCATGTGTCAGAAAGTCAAACACAAAAATATTGTTCTCATTACCGATATTCTTTGTCAATATGTCATGCATTCTTAGACAAAAGTAGTGTGGATTGTATAAAGTTTCATTATCCCTTGGAAAAAGGTCATACACAAAAATACATGTATCAAATTTTGTCATTCCATGTGTCAAAAAATCCTCCACAAAAATATGGAACACTGCATGTTTAACTCTTTACCAAGCTTTAACAACCCTGTAGTAGAAGGCTTTGGAAAACACTGTGAAAAAAGGAGAAAATGCTGGTAACCAGCATTTTCTCCTTTGTCCACAATGTTTTCTACCTTATTAAATACAAAAATCACCATTTAAGCAACAGTGAATTTGTCATCTGCTAATGCTTTCAATTTGGTCCTGTCCAAAATTCTGTCGTTTGGTAAAGAGTTAAACATCACTTGCAAAAAGGTCTTGCATTCTTACACAAAAATATTGCACACTGCAAAGTTTCATCATCCCACATAAACACATAAATACTGCATACTGCATAAAGTTTCATAATTCCTGTGTTAAGCAGTCATACATAAAAATTTTGTACAGGCCACTGAATTTCAACATCCCTTGTAAAAAGGTCTTACATCATTACACAATTACATTGTACTTCACATCAAGTTTCAATATTCTTTTTCATAATGTCCTAAACCAAATCATTGTAGGGCAATGTCGGGTATGTACGGACGTCGTGTCAACTTGGACACATGTCCCCTGCATTCAATGCCAGTGAATTTTTCATAGCTGTGCAAATTTTTCAAGAGTTCCAGAGCGGCTATTTTTGAAAATCGATAAATTTCATTGATAAACAATTGTAGAATATTTTTTTCTCGACGACTTCACATTCGTGCAGGTCTGTAATCGATTACCTATCTTATGATACCTTGTGCGTGTAAGGATATACTGAGTTATACTTTAATCAGAATTGTGAATTTTCTGGATTATTTTTATTAACCCTTTACAGCACAATGCCGCCTTTTGATGCCCCTGGGAAAGAAGCCTTTTGAAAACATTGTTGGAAAAAGAGAAAATGCTGGTAACAGCATTTTCTCCTTTACCCACAATGTTTTCTACCCTATCAAAGAAAAATTGCACCATTTGAGCCACATTGAAATTGTCGTCTGCAAATGCTTTCAATTTGGACAGGGCTAAAGTTTTGTCGTCTGGTAAAGGGTTAAGCTGTATGACCAGTTTTTTTCTTATCCAAGTTGAATATGTCCAATATTTCTGAAAGACCACAAGACTCCGATCTGACTAAACAGATAATGGAGTCGTCAGGCCTGACTGGACAATACTGACTCTATGTATGTATATTTCAGTTCATTCAGGGGTTAGATTGGGGCAGTGGTTAGCAATGACAGCTGAGAACTTCATGTACATGAGTTCGAGGCACGATCACTATGGTAAAAAGATTATTGTTCTTTTCCAAGTCATAATGGTGATGTCAAACTTAATTGTGGTCTATATATTTTAATTGATAAAATCAGTAACTACATGCTTTTTTAGTATAATGGCACCTGTCGATCAAAGGATGATCTTTCTTCAGTAAGTGATGTTGCATTATAACAAACAAGTACTCCACTTAATGGCGGTTCTCCAAAATCACCCGACGAAGTGTCCGATGTGACCCGATGTGTCTGATATGACCCATCAGTAACCATCCAGTTTATATCCCGGATGGCTCCCTTTTTGCAACTCAAATACATGTTGGAAAGAAGGAATGCCGAGAACAAGATCCAAATTATCTATGGATCGCCTAGGATAAATTTTCTCTCTCATTTGAAATAATAATATCTGGTGGCCGCTTAACTGTCCAAAAGAACCTGACATTGCTCTATATTGCATAAAATTTCATAAAACTGGGTCAAAAGGTCTCTGAAGTGGAGAGAGGAAACAGTTCTGGCACAAAAACATGAATTGAGGCAAAAAGATCTGGTGCCTCTAAACAATCCCTGGTTTTAATGACCCTGAGGAAGAAGCCTTTTGAAAACATTGTGGAAAAAGGAGAAAATGCTGGTAATGAGCATTTTTCCTTTTCCCACAATACTTTCAATCTTTTCAGAGACAATTTCATTATTTGATCTACATGCTGTAGGCCAATGCTTTCAATTTGGCTAAGTCTAAAATTGTGTTGTTTGGTAAAGGGTTAACCAGTCTGGCAGAGTGTTAGCAATTACAAATACAAATACAATACTAGACAGGCTATTTCTAGGCACACCACAAAGTAGTGAAAGTGACACAAAGGTAAAACATTTGGTGAAAAGGGAAATGCCCTTTTTTGAAACAATATAGAAAACATTGCAGGAAAATGAGCAATTGCTTGGGAAAAGCAATTGCTCCTTTTCTCCACAATGTTTTCCACAATGTTTACAAAGTTTGTCTATGGTACGTGCATGAAAAATCACATGGTGAAAGTAATCAGTTAACCCTTTACCAAACAATTTTGTCTTTTGACAGCCATGAGGAAGAAAACAACGTGGGGACTAGAGCAAAGGATGGTAACCAGTATATTCTCCTGTTCCCTGTTACGTTTCCAAAGGCCTTTCAGAGACAAAACCTATCATTTGAGACACACATTCTTTGTCATCTGCAAATACTTTCAATTCAGACACATTCAAATATTTGTCATCTGGTAGAGAGTTGAAGATGATTCTGAGTTGGGTGGACCCAACTTGCCCAATCAACTTGTACTGAGTCAGCTTCTTTAACCCTTTATCAAACAAAAAAATGTTAGCCTTGTCCAAATTGCATTAGAAGAGGACAAAATGAATGTGACTCAAATCTGACATTTTTTCTTGGTAGGGTCGAAAACATTGTGGTAAAAGAAGAAAATGCTGGTTACCAGCATTTTGTCCTTTTCCCACAATGTTTTCAAAAGCCTTCTTCCTCAGGGTTGTTAAAACCCGAGATTATGTGGTAAAGGGTTACAAGTGCTTGTCAAGCACCAGATCCCCCGCCGATTGGGCTTTTTCTAACACAGCACCGAAATAAGAGCTTGAAGTGAAGATAAAAAAACAAGCATATTTTCTTTTTTGAAATACAGGTCCAAGTTATGAAAGTTGGCATTAACATGATATAATAACTACAAAACATTAAAACTTAATCAATATTGAAGTTTCTGAAAAAGAAAAAAAGACACTTTTTCTTTTTAAAATGCATACAACAGTTATAAAACTTTTTTGTGTTTATGCCATAAGTATGAAACTTGGCCAAGAATGGGAAATGTGCGAACAAAAATCCAAAGTAAAAATTTATGAAGGGCAATAACTCCAAAAATACTGAAGATAGAGTTATGGTTCTTGTGCACTGCACTTCTCCTCAATTAGTTCTATATGTGTGTGAAGTTTCAAGTTCCTAGCTTTTATACTTTTGGAGATATACGCCAGACAGAAATCCAAAGTAAAAATTAACAAAGGGCAATAACTCAAAAATTACTTAAGACAGAGTTTTAGTTTTTGTGAACTGCACTTCTCCTTAATGAATTCTATAAGTGTATACAGTTTGAAGTTCCTAGCCTTTGTACTTTTGGAGATATGCTCCGGACAAAATTCAAAAGTGAAAATTTACAAAGAGCAATAACTCAACAATTACTGAAGATAGAGTTATGATTCTTTAGCACTGCACTTCTCCTTAATTAGTTCTATATGCGTGTGATGTTTCAAGTTCCTAGCTTTTATACTTTTGGAGATATGCTCCAGACAAAAATCCAAAGTTAAAATTTACAAAGGGCAATAACTCCAAAAATACTGAAGACAGAGTTATGGTTGTTGTGCACTGCACTTCTCCTCAATGAGTTCTATATATGTGTGAAGTTTCAAGTTCCTAGCTTTTATACTTTTGGAGATATGCTCCGGACAAAAATTCAAAGTAAAAATGTACAAAGGGCAATAACTCCAAAAATACTGAAGACAGAGTAATGGATCTTGTGCACTGCATGCCTCCTCAATGAGTTCTATATGTGTGTGAAGTTTCAAGTTCCTAGCTTTCATACTTTTGGAGATATGCTCCAGACAAAAATTCCAGAAAAAAAATGTACAAAGGGCAATAACTCCAAAAATACTGAAGATAGAGTAATGGTTCTTGTACACTGCACGCCTCCTTAATTAGATCTATCCACTTGTGAAGTTTGAAGTTGATATCTCAAATACTTTTGGAGATATGCTCCGGACAAAAATGTGGGACGGAAGGACGGACGGACGGAATGACGGAAGGACGGACAGAGACTATTACCGTATCCCCCGCCGCCTTTTCGGCAGGGGATGAAAAACCTGTTACCAACTGAAACAAGAGGGCCATGATGGCCCTGGAGTCACTCACCTGAGCCTTTTGACCAAGCACAACCAATTTCCAACGTCTTGTGAGATATATGTATTACCAAACAATAAAATTTTAAACTCATCAGTCTGAACCTTCTGCATAAGACAAATAATATGTGGATCAAGCTGTGGGATTGGTCTCTCAAAGGGGTAGAAAACATTGTGAAAAAGGGAAAAAATGCTGGATACCAGCATTTTCTCATTTTCAAACAGTGTTTTCAAAAGGCTTCTTTCTGAGAGTCATTCTTACACTAGGTTTTTCTAAGATTTGACCTAGTGACCTAGTTTTTCAGCCAACATGACACATTTTCAAACTGGTCCAAGATATCATCAGGACAAACATTCTTACCAAATTTCAAGAGTATTGGACTGAAAATGTGGCCTCTACAGCGTACACAAGGTTTTTCTAAGATCTGACCTAGTGACCTAGATTTTGACCCAACATGACCCATTTTCAAACTCATCCAAGATATTACCAAGGCAAACATTCTGAGCAACTTTAAAAGAGTATTGAACAAAAAATGTGGCCACAACAGTGTACACATGGTTTTTCTAAGATTTGACCAGGTGACCTAGTTTTTTTGACCCGACATGACCCATTTTCAAATTCAACTGAGATATCATCGAGACAAACATTCTGACCAACTTTCAAGAGTATCAGACAGAAAATGTGGCTTCTGGAGCTTACACAAGGTTTTTCTAAGATTTGACCTAGTGACCTAGTTTTTTACCCGGCATGACTCATTTTCAAACTAGTCAGAGATATTATCAAGGCAAACATTCTGACCAACTTTCAAGAGTACTGGACAGAAAATATGGCCTCTAGAGCATACACAACATTTTTCTTAGATTTGACCTGGTGACCTAGTTTTTGACCCAACATGGCACATTTTCATACTATTTCAAGATATAATCAAGACAAACATTCTGACCATTTTTCAAGAGTATTGGACTGAAAATGTGGCCTCTATAGTGTACAAAAGGTTTTTCTAAGATTTGACCTAGTGACCTAGTTTTAGACCCCATACGACCCAATTTCAAAATTGTCCGTGACTTTATCAAGACAAACATTCTGACTAAATTTCACAAGTATCTGACTGAAAATGTGGCATCTAGAGCGTACACAAGGTTTTTCTAAGATTTGACCTAGTGACCTAGTTTTTGACCCCCCCATGACCCAATTTCAAACTCGTCTGAGATTTTATCAAGACAAACATTCTGACCAAGTTTCACAAGTATCTGACTGAAAATGTGGCCTCTAGAGCGTACACAAGGTTTTACTAAGATTTGACCTAATGACCTAGTTTTTGACCCCACATGACCCAATTTCGAACTCGTCTGAGATTTTATCAAGACAAACATTCTGACCAAGTTTCATGAGGATCGGACTGAAAATGTGGCCTCTAGAGTGTACACAATGTTTTTCTAAGATTTGATCTAGTGACCTAGTTTTTGACCCCACATGACCCAATTTCGTCCTCGTCCGAGATTTTATCAAGACAAACATTCTGACCAAATTTCACAAGTGTCCAACCGAAAATGTGGCCTCTAAAGCGTACACAAGGTTTTTCTAAGATTTGACCTAGTGACCTAGTTTTGGACCCCAGATGACCCAATTTCAAACTTGTCCGAGATTTTTTATCAAGACAAACATTCTGACTAAATTTCATGAGGATCAGACTATAAATGTGGCCTCTAGAGCGTACACAAGGTTTTTCTAAGATTTGACCTAGTGACCTAGTTTTTGACCCCACATGACCCAATTTCGAACTCGTCCGAGATTTTATCAAGACAAAGATCCTGACCAAATTTCATGAGGATCGGACTGAAAATGTGGCCTCTAGAGTATACACAAGGTTTTTCTAAGATTTGACCTAGTGACCTAGTTTTTGACCCCACATGACCCAATTTCAAACTCGTCCGAGATTTTATCAAGACAAACATTCTGACGAAGTTTCATGAGGATTGGACTGAAAATGTGGCCTCTAGAGCATACACAAGGTAAAAAGTTGACGACGGACGACGAACGACGCACACCGCACGACGGATGACGAACACAGCACGATCACAATAGCTCACCATGAGCACTTTGTGCTCAGGTGAGCTAACAAATTTGCTGCAAGACAGCACTGAAAAGATCGTTTTACAGTAAAGATAATCAAAATGTTTTGCCATTAATTACAGATAACATGTGAAAACACTGTGATGAAAGGAGATGACAATGTGCTTTAACACTATACCTAAAGACATTTGAAAAGCATTTGTTGACAACAAAATAAATGCGACTCAAAATTTGAAATTTGATTTTGGGAAGGTTGAAAACGATGAGGAAAAATGGAGGAAATGCTCGTTATCAGCATTTACTCCTTTTCCCACAATGTTTTCAAAACTTTAAAGCTTTCTTTCTCTTGGTCGTTAAAAAGCAGAACTGTGTGGAAAAGGGTTAAAAGCCAAAATGGTTCTGAAAGTGATCTGCTGCAAGACTAGAATGTCGTCTGCAGGAGATAATGTTTTGATTGAAAGCCTCCATTGCAGAAGGTATTGCATGAAACGAGGGCCATTGGCCCTAAAGAGCTCACCTGAGTAAAGTCATCTGTGATTGATGAAGCTGAAGAGAACTTGGTTGTAATGATGTAAAATACAAGCCTTAGTTACCTACTTTTTGACAGACTTTGACTTGATTTTTAATTTCTTCTGAGATATCATCAAGACAAACATTCTATCAATGTTTCATGAGTATCAGATGGAAATTTGTGGCATCTAGACAGTATACAAGATTTTTCTAAGGTTTGTTGTCCCAGTGACCTTATTTTTGACCCGACATGACCCAATCTTGAACTTTCTGATATATTTACACAAATGTTCTCACCAATTTTCATGAGTATTGGTCTGAAAATGTGGTACTCTAGAGTACACACAAGGTTTTTCTAAGATTTGGCCCACTGACCTACTTTTTGACCCAACATGGCCCAATTTCTTGCCTATAAGTGATAATATCAAGATAAATATTCTAACTTTCATGGGTATCCATCTGAAAATGTGGCCTCTAAGAGTACACACAAGGTAACTGACACCTGGACCACGCACCATGTACGACAGACACAGCACAATCCAAAAAGCTCACCTTGAGCACTTTGTGCTAAGGTGAGCTATAAAAAGGAAGCAGGAGCACAAAAGTAATCCCCCACAATTACCTTCTTGAGGTTGTGATTTAACCCTTTATCAATCAGTCCTAAATTTTAACAATCCTGAGGAAAGGAGGTTTTGAAAACATATCTGGAAAAGAATAAAATTGAGGTTTCTTGCATTTTATTCTTTTTGCAGAGTGTTTTCCACCCTTTTAAAGTCAATTTCCATCATTTGAATCACATTAAATTACTGTCTGTAAATGCTTTCAGTTTTGACAATTCAACAATTTTCTTGTTTGTTAAGGAAAGCTGGGGGGCGGGTAATGTGGGTACAGGTATTTTCTTTTTCCGTAATATTACGTTTTCTGTCAAAGTATGGGAGAAACACAATATCCCCTTCTTATTACTCAAACTTTCATCCTCTGTATTCTTGGAGTTCCTTAGTGACATCCTAAATGCTGTTTTAGTTAGAAGGTGAAGCATGCTCAATTCATCCTTTTCCTGTCTTAAAACTTGTAAAAGATCATCTAAAACCCAGCTGCCTGTCTTTTCATGTCTCTTATTCACTCTTCCTTTATTTGCACCATATACTATAAAGAAAACCACAGCAGAATAATTGTTCTTTTGTTGATCTTAACCCTTTCCCAAACAAGCCTTGGTTTTTACGTGTCTGCAGTACAAGTCTTTTGAAAACACTGTGGGAAAAGGAGAAATTGCTCGTAACAAGCAATTTCTCCTTTTCCCACAGTGTTTTCTACCCATTTTGACAACTTTCTGCCATTTTCATCAAATTTAAAATTGTTGTCTGCAAACTCTTTGAATTTGGACCAGTCCAAAATTTGTCGTTTGGGAAAGGGTTAAATACTGATTACACTGAATCACCACGGCCAGAGCACCTACCCATGCAAGAATATGAGTGCCATGCTCTAGCAAAAAGGGATTTAACTCTACCAAACAACAAAACTTTGGGCTTGTCCAAATTGAAAGCACTTGCAGACGATAAGCTTAACATGCCTAAAATGACGAGATATGCGCTTGAAAGGGCAGAAAACATTGTGAGAAAAGGAGAAAAGGGTGGTTACCAGCACATTTCCTTTTTCCCCCATTGTCTTCAACAGCTTTGTTCTCCAGAGTCATTAAAACTCTGAATTGTTTGGTTAAGGCTTAATGCATCTCCATAATACATTAAACCAAGCAAGCTATCACATTACTATGGATCCAAAAATCCATTTAATCTCACAACTGGCTGAATTCCAAGGTAGAATGGATCTTGTTTAAAAAAAAAAAAAAAAAAAGCAGTAATGCATTCAGAAACTTCCTTCTTTTCTGATGCATCCTACAATGATACAACCCATACAAACATAAATTACTGAAATGTTTGGTACTCACTACAGCTTACGCCATCACTATCGCCACTTTTCAGGGAATCCGAATATACAATACACATGTAACAGGTTATCTTTATTGCTGTGAAATTTTACAAATATGGGGAAAAAACATAAGATTTGATTTTTTATGAGTTTTCTTTTTGTATATTCAAAGTGTCAGAAAAAAATTTAGCTCGTTAAAATTCCTCAGCTGTAAAATCTACAAACACGGTTCTTCCCCTCTCTCCCCCCACCCCCATCCCCTCCCATCTAATACTTTGGTTGTTCATAAAGCAACAAGTTTTTTTCTTCATTTTAAACAGAGACTTTAACTTCCACTGATTGTTGTACACACAGATTTTATGTAAATTCACAATTTAAATTCATTATTAAAGATGAAAAGACAGTTTTAAGTGCCTCTAATCGGACGATGTCAAACCACAGGCTTTTGAGACTCCATTGGTCTATCACAGAATACTAAAATTTTCCTTGGTCGATCATCAAATGCTTTTGCACATCGGTGCATTGCCTGTATATCACGGAATACTCAGATTTTCATTTACACCATTACTATAAATAGCACATTGGAAACTGCCTCTATATTGTATGTAATAAGACAAGGTGTGCAACAAAATCAAAAGAAAATTTGACCCCTGTCCCCTTTCAGAGATACTAATTAATTGAAAACGGAAAAATAAATCTAGTTACTGTTGCTGATGGGTTCACAAATGATTTTTCTTGTGTACCCTGACCTTCAAAAGTTCCAAATGGCTCTTGCAATCAAGCGATAGCTCTGATCTAGAAATTTTCAAAAAGCTTCTACATTTTCCGGATCGCCATGCACTGATGTCACACAATTCTTTATGACGCAGCAAATTATTTCTCAAGTAAATTTACTATCAAAAGACGCACCAAAGTTATTGACTAATAAACTTTAAATACAAATTTGAAAATATGCAAAATGGAAGATGAAAATGGCGATACTGGTTTGGATGAAAAGATAAATTATAACAGATGAAACATTAATTCAATAATTTCATCAATATATCATTAAAAATTTTTTAGATCTTTGTTTAAAAAAAAAAAATTTAGTTATAATTCCCTGTGGGATGATAACCTGTGTGACATCAGCGCATGACGATCTGGAAAATGTGAAGGTTTTTTAAATTTTTTCAAATCAAAAGATCCCAAGAGCAGTTTGGGAGTTTTGAAAGTCAGGGTACACTAGAAAAATCATTTGTGAACCCATCTGCACCGGTAACTAGGTTTAATTTTCCGTTTTCAGTTAAATATTATCTCTGAAAGGGGATAGGGTTACAAATTTTCTATGGTTTCGTTTCACACCTTGTCCTATTATATACGATATAGAGGCAGTTGCCAATATGCTATTTATAGTAATGGTGTCCGCTAAGGAAAATTCGTTATCCTGTGATAGACCAGTGGAATTTCAGTGGCCTATGGTAAAACTGACCTTTGTTGTGTCATGGGTTTTCACATTTTTTTTTCCAGTGATCTACTTTTTACATCAATTAATTTTTGGAGAAATATTACAACATGATTTGACACAAATTTGTCAATTAAGGCAGCAGATAACTTTAAAACCTGTCAATTTACACTAGATAAGTGGATTAACACCTTTATCATGTAATGCCTTGCCAGCATGTGGGGGTGATTTTTACAAATCGTGTCTAGATCCTATAAAATAGTACAAATTGGCAGTCTCCAGAAATGACCTGTTATACCTGTATGACATTATGCACACAGAGTTTGCCTCACTAATCAAAGATTTGAAACATTGTCCGTAAATTTCAAATCGTTTTATATTCCCCAAAATAACAGTATCTGTCGCCATTTCCGTTTACAACTCGCGAAAATCGACAACAAACATGTTTATCCAATCAAATTTATGGAATTTTTTGCAACATTCCAATTTATGATGTCATCATATAATGTAATTGGGACATTCCAAGGAAATCCATTGACCTCTTTACAAGTAATAGTTGTTTCCCTTACAACAGCAACATCATAGTCCTAAGACAGAATAGTTTTTGAGACCTTGTTGGAATTTTTGGAACCCCATACTGTATTTTTAATAATGCGCACATTACAGTAACAATATGGCATTTTGTGGGCATATTTTTAGATTTTGGGGGCATTTTCGGAAATAAAGGGGCAATGCGGCACTTTGGATGCATCACTGAAAAAGTATTGACCCAGGTCAGCCTGCACGGACTTCTCAGGTTGACCTGGGTCAATACTTTTACCCAGCATGACTCATGATTATGAGGATTAAACCTTTGCTAGATACTGCCATTTTCTCCCTTTCCCTCAAGCAAGGCCCGGTAGTACAGTCGGCAGCTGAGGACTTGAGATCAGGGGGTTGCTGGTTCAAACCCCAAGTTTTGCCAGATTCTCTCCGAGGATTGAGTAATTGTGATGTCATTCATGCCTCTCTCAAAACTGATTATTTTCTCGACAATGATTGCATGGGATGGCAGCCAGTGGTTTGGAAAGAATATTTTGCAATGTACTGGTAAAAGAAACTCCAAGATAGCAGGGGATAGGTGCACTTGCCATTGTGACATAAAATAAGTATTGTTGAAAACAGTCTTAAACATCAAACAAATCATACAAACCAATCCCTTTTCTTTAAAGTTTCAAAAAGCCTTCTGTCTTTGGGCAATTAAAACTACAAGTTGTTTTGGGTTAAAAAAAAAAAAGCCAAGAAGAAACAAGAGTAATGAAGACACTGAATTTTCTTTCCACCAGCATTTTTTGTTTTTTCCACAATGTTTCCTAAACTCACTCCTTCATTCAAACACAGGATTCTATAGTAAAGGGTTAGCTTTACACGATATAAGATAAAATGTAATGTAGTTCATCAACACATACCCACAAGGAAATTGTTTGGAAGATTTTCTGCCGAGTAATACTCGTTGTTTTTCTGCAGTTCCAATTTTTTCTCAGGCTTGACATTTTTCTGCAGTTCCAATTCTCCCTCTGTTACTGGATACACTTTAAAGCTTTTGTTAGGGTCTCCAACATCATTGCCTGTGGTTGTGAAAATGTAAACAGTGAACAAGATTACATTGCTTTGCGACATTACATTCTACTGAGGAGTTCTTTTTCTCTCTTACAGAAGACCATTTTTGAAACAATGTGGCACAAGAAACTGCTTGTAACACACTATTTCTCCTTTTGCAACATTTTCTGTTCAGTTTATTCATGTATCAAACCTTCAAGCATATTCATCATTTCTGATTGACTGATTCTGCTTTTATCCATCATCGTCTCCACTGGTTGCCAATATGGATAGCTCCCCCTCCCCCGGGGTTTGCCATCAGATGCCCACATGGGCTACCCCCAAAGAAAGTTGTTAGTTATGAGGGATGGTGAAAGAGACAGGATGTAATCCATTCTATCTTATGCCTGGCTCTTTAACCCTTTACCACACAATCCCAAGTTTTAACGACCCTGAGAAAGAAGCCTTATGAAAACATTGTGAGAAAAGGAGAAAATGCTGGTTACCATCATTTTCTCCATTTCACACAATGTTTCCTACCCTGTCAGAAATCCTAAGCCCATTTGTACCAATTTTGAAAATTACTGTCTGCAGATATTTTGAATTCAGAAGAGTCTAAAATTTGTCGTTTGAGACGGGGTTAATGTGCACAGTGTATAGCACCATCACACAAGGCTTCCCCTCAACATATCAACCTAAAGACTATTACAGGGCTCCAGATAGAGCGAGTGATTTTGATTTCAAAATTGAAAATACTAATCACTCTGCACTAAACCCTATGTTATGGGTACTCATTAGAATCGTCTCATCAAGACAATTCTAATGAGTACCCACAAAATGGGGTTTGGAAGAGAAATAATGGAATTAGAATACTATCACTCCCTTTTATCTGGAGGTCTGCTATTAGTTATTCATTATTCCTATTCAGCAAGGGTGTTTTTATAGTCATCTCCTGGGAATTTGATTCAGGAGGTGATGAGATAACTCTTTACCACTCCACAATATTTTTTTAGACTGGTCCAACCTGAAAGCCTTTTACAGATGACAAATCAAATGCAGCCCAAATGATTGGATTTGTTTCTGAAAGTTTAGAAAACGTTGGAAAAGGAGAAAATGCTGTTTACCAGCATTTTCCCCTTTTCCCACAATGTTTTAAAAAGCCTAATTTCCAAAGGTCGTTAAAACCCTGGGTTGTGTGGAAAAATGTTAAATCTTTCAGCCCCAAATATATAAGCTCTTCTGGGCTGAAACTATAACTCACTGAAGGTCAGACATAGCTTTATCTTTTGTGCTTTACTACACAACCTGATGGTACAGATCAAAGATCAGACTACATGTTCTATATAGTCTGACCTTGTTCTATACTGCCCATAAAAGCCCTTGTTTTCATCTATCGTGCTGAATGGGTTTACTCACAGTTATTGGACAAATACAACTTTTTACACCCCTATCATTAAACGACACACAAGAAACATGCTTAACCCTTTATCACACAATGCTGCATTTCAACAACTCTGAAGAAAAAGGCTTCCGAAAACATGGTGGGAGAAGGAGAAAATGTGGAAAAACAGCATTTTCTCCTTTTCCTACAATGTTTTCTATGTTGCTAAGTGCAAACTCCATCACTTGAACAACATTTAAAATGTCATCTGCAGATGCTTTTGAATTCAACAAGTTCAACATTTTGTCGTTTGGTAAGGAGTTCACCGTTTACCAGATGACAAACTTTTAGATTCACTTGAATTGAAAGCATTTGCAGACAAGAAATGATATAACAAGATTTATCTCAAAATATAACAAGAGGGCCATGATGGCCCTGTATCGCTCCACTGGCTTATAAATATAAACCACGAAGAAAAGTCTTCACTATATAAGCCCTTATAAAACTTTGACCTCATGGCTACAGTCTGACTAAATGGGGAATATTGTATTAGAAGAATAACATGCCAAATGTGGGAGTTCTTGGCCTTATGGCTGGTAACAAGATGGTTTCTGAACTTTTCACTCCATAAACCCATGTAAAACTTGTGATCCCTGGTGCAGGGCCAAACTTGATCCTAGAGCTGTAACTTGGGCCTTCTTTGTAACTGTCCACTAAATAATGCCATAATTATATGCAAAATTTGGTAGCCTAAGCCTTATGGCTATGTACACCAAGATTTAAAAGTTTTCCCTATGTAAGCCTATGTAAATCTTGTGAACCCCCCCCTCCAAGTATGAGGCCAAATTGACCCCAGGACTATACTTTGGACACTTTTGGTAGACTCCAACTAGATCAAGCTAAATGCCAAATTTGGTAGCTCTAGGCCTTATGGTTTCAGACAAGAAGATATTTAAAGTTTTCTCTATATAAGCCTATGTAAAACTTGTGACCCCTGGGGAAGAGCCAATTTTGACCCCAGGGCTATAATTTCAAGAAACATGATAGAGGTCTACTACATAAAGCTACATGCCAAATTTGGTAGCCCTATGCCTTATGGTTTCAGACAAGAAGATTTTTAAAGTTTTCTCTATATAAGCCTATGTAAAACTTGTGACCCCTGGGGAAGAGCCAATTTTGACCCCAGGGCTATAATTTCAAGAAACATGATAGAGGTCCACTACATAAAGCTACATGCCAAATTTGGTAGCCCTATGCCTTATGGTTTCAGACAAGAAGATTTTTAAAGTTTTCTCTATATAAGCCTATGTAAAACTTGTGACCCCTGGGGAAGAGCCAATTTTGACCCCAGGGCTATAATTTGAAGAAACTTGATAGAGGTCTATTACATAAAGCTACATGCCAAATTTGGTAGCCCTATGCCTTATGGTTTCAGACAAGAAGATTTTTAAAGATTTCCAATATTTTTCAGTTTTGTTGCCATGGCAACCAGAGTTTTTGAAGGAATCAAATTCTTTCAAGAAATTCTGAAGAGGACCATGTCAGGATCATTTCTGTGAAGTTTCGTGAAAATCGGATGGGTAGTTTCAGAGAAGAAGATGTTTGAAATAAAAGTTAACGGACGGACGGACGGACGATCGGACGGACGGACGGACGGACGCACGACGGACACCGGGCCATGACATAAGCCCGCTGGCCTTTGGCCAGTGGAGCTAAAAATCACTGTGCAACAAGGAAAAAAGGCTTGTTTCCTGAATTTTCTCTCTTTGCCCATTTTTTGTTTTCCCACAATGTTTTCAAAAGCCTTCTTTCTCAGGGTCTTTAAAGCTCTGGATTGTGTGGTAAGGGATAAATAAGTAAGATGTATGCAATATTAATGAAAATGGTGTACCAGGCAGGTGGGGTTCCTGTTTCCCATCTTGAACATGTATTTCTGCTCCATCATCCTCTGCATCTAATTAGAAGAGAAAAATAATGTAAGTCTCTCCAAAATAGAAAAAATAACATTATGAAGAAAAACTATGAGCCATGCTCTGTGACAAAGGGGGCTTAATGCATCTGCACAAAGTATTAACTCAGGTCAGCCTGCACAGTCCACCCTGGGCCAAAACTTTTCGCTATTGGTCAATTTTCTGTATGTCCAAGGATCAGTGTACCTCATGAGTCAGTTGGTTGTTATACAAAATGGATTTCATGGATCTATAAGTATGTAATAATTTACATACTTCGTATCATGTATCACAGAGATGAATTAAGCCCCCTTTTGCCATAGCATGGCTCATATATAAGTCTCTCCAACAGAAAAATAATTATATACATGTATGTAAGTCCCACAAACATTATGAAGAATAATGTAAGTCTCTCAAACATTAAACTCAAAAAAATAATGTATGTCTCACAAACACAAAGAAAAAAGCCATTATTGTAAGTTTTACAAAAAAGAAGAAAAATAATGTATGTCTCACAAACACAAAGCAAAAAGCCATCATTGTAAGTTTTACAAAAAAGAAGAAAAATTATGTATGTCTGACAAACATGCAAAAAAAAAAAAAATAATGTAATTCTCAGAAACATGAAGGAAAATCATGTATGTGTCACAAACATGGAGGAAAATAGTGCAAGTCTCACAGACACAAAGAAAAAAAGAAGTCTCATAAACATTAGGAAAAATAATACGATACTAAAAAAACCTGAAGAACAAAAATGTAAGTCTAACAAACATTAAGCAAAATGATGTACAAGTCTCATAAACATGTAATTCACCAAATTCATGTAACCTCTTACAAGACTATCCCTCATTTTCACAACCCAACAGAAAGAAGGTTTTTGTTGCCAATTTTTTCTCCTTTTGCCACATTATTTCTTTTTGCCACAAGACTACTTGACGTCTTGAATCACACCATTGACATAACCTTATTCTTGAACAAGTTGGTCATGATGGTCCTGAAGTCACTCACCTGAGCTTTTTGACCAAACATGACCTTTTTCCAATCTTTTCCTAGATAATGTAACAAGCATTCTAAGTTCTAACAAACTTTCATGAATAATGGCATCAAAATGTGGCCTCTTGAGGGTACACAAGGTTTTTCAAAGATTTGTCTCCATGACCTAGTTTATAACCCAATGTAAGCCATTTTCAAACTCATCAGAGAAATTTTCAAGACACACATTCTGACAAATTTTCATGAGCACTGGACTGCAAATGTGACCTCTAGAGCATATACAAGGTTAAGCCAAGTGACCTAGTTTTTGACCCAGCATGGCAATTTTCGAACTGGTCCAAGATATCATCAAGACAAACATTCTGACTAACTTTCAAAGAGTATTGGACTGAAAATGTGGCCTCTTGAGTGTACACCAGGTTTTTCTAAGATTTGACTAAGTGACCTAGTTTTTAACCTGACATAACCAGTGTTTAATCTAAAGCATTCCATTGTGCCCTAGGCCCCCTAAAGTCCCAGATGGCGCAATTCTTAGCCAACTTAGTTTTTAATTTGACATGACCCGTTTTCGAAATTGTCCAGGATATTATCAAGAAAAACATTCTGACCAAGTTTCATGAATACTGGACTGAAAATGTTGCCTCTAGAGTATACATAAGGTTTTTCTAATATTTGACTAAGTGACCTAGTTTTTTGACCTGACATAACCAGTGTTTAATCTAAAGCATTCCATTGTGCCCTAGGCCCCCTAAAGTCCCAGATGGCACAATTCTTAGCCAACCTTGGACCCGTCAGGCGGACTAAATCATAAAAGAACCATTCGCAAATTGTGGTCCTTTTCGTCCGTTTCTGCTTTTTCTGCTCAATAGACATATTACTGAGCTTGCCAGTGAGAATTTATCGATAACCAGATGGATGTTATTGTGAACATCAAACTGGTAGCCTGTTATCAATCTTTGTATCGCATGGTTAAGGGAGATACAATGGGTACCAGAAGTTATGATTCCTTGAGCTTCAGCCGATCATTCAAGATTGCAATGAAGTTATTTTGGAAGTATCAATGGAGCTAAAAAGGCAAAACCTGTTGAAAGTATTACTTCCGAAAGTATCACATGTACTTTTGAAAGCACAATCGGGCCAGTTTCTACCCCTAGTTTTAGCTACGAAAATAAAACCCTACAGTAATGTGAGTTTCAACCAAAGTGGCTCCCGGACCACGGGATAAAAGATGGTTGGTTTATGACGAGAAAATAAACGGTAGTTTGAGTGATCGACAGGAAAGTTAAATCCCTTTGTGATGGAATGTCAAAATTCACTGTTTTTTAGGTTTAAATTAATGGCAGGAAATAAGGCTGCGTCAGATTAAAGTGATAGTTTCTGATGTGTTGCAGTTTTATCAGTATAGTATTCAAAGATACTTGAATGGGAATACACTTGTTACATAAAAAGGCAACACTTGTTAAATAAAAAGGTTAACATAGTAATAAAATATTTTTTGTGTGTGGCCCCCGGTTTTCCAACATGGGCCCCTATTTCAAGCAAAGCTAGATTGAATACTGCATAACCAATTTTCAAACTTGTCCAAGATATCATCAAAGCAAAGTTTAACATTCTGACCAACGTTCAAGGGTATTAATTGGACTGAAAATGTGGCCTCTTCAGCAGACGGGAGATTTTTCAAAGATTTGATCTAGGGACCTAGTTTTTGACCCAACATGACCCATTGTCAAACTCATCTGAGATATTATTAAGACAGAATTCATAGGTATTGGACTGAAAATATGGCCTCTAGAGCATACACAAGGTAAAAGTTGATGACGCACAACAGAATGATGACAGACACAGCATGATCACAAAAACTCACCTTGAGCATTTCATATCTCAGTTGAGCTAAAAATAACTGAGTCAATAAACTTTCATTTCTTTAATCTTTAACCCTTTCCCAAACAAGCCCTGGTTTTCATGTGTCTGCAGTACAAGTCTTTTGGAAACACTGTGGGAAAAGGAGAAATTGCTCGTACTGAGCAATTTCTCCTTTTCCACCAATGTTTTCTACCCTTTTTGATAACTTTCTGCCATTTTCATCAAATTGTCGTCTGCAAACTCTTTCAGTTTGGACCAGTCCAAAATTTGTCGTTTGGGAAAGGGTTAACCAATCACCAGATGGGAAAATTGTAAATTTGTCCAAACCAAAAGAATTTGAAGACACACTAATCAAATGTGGCTGGGATTTGTCTTTGAAAAGATACAAAACCTTTCAGGTAAAGGAATTAATGATCACCAGCATTTTCTCCTTTTCCCACAAAGTTTCCAAAGTCTTTTCCCATAGAGACTTTAAATGGGATTGTCTGCTAAAAGGTTAACCTTATACCAAACAATCCATATTTCAACAACCATGAGAAAAAAGGCTTTTGAAAAACATTGTTTGGATAGCTTAAAATGCTAGACACCATTTTCTCCTTTTTTCCATATTGTCTTCTATCCTTTCAAAGACAAATTGAATTTTTTGAGCCAAAAGAAATTTGTCATCTTAAAATAATTTCAATAAAGATGGGTCTAAAATTTTCAAAGCTTATTAAGAATGTGCAAAAAAACTTTTGTTTTGATATCAGATTGATTTTCTTTTCTTTTTGCAACAAAATTTTTAATATTCATTAACTCCTCACCAGATGGCAAACTTTTTGACTTGTCCAAAATGAATACATTTGCAGACAACAAATAAAAAATGGTTCAAATGATTGGATGTCTTAAGTTTGAATGGGCAGAAAATATTGTGGATAACAAAAATGATGGTTATCATTATTTCTCCTTTTCTCACAATGTTTTCAAAAGCCTTCTTCTTCAGGGTCGATATCAATCGGGACTGTTTGGTAAAGGGTTAAACACTGGTTCATGCTGGTTATCCACATATTATAAAGATGTTTCTAAGTACTCTGTGAAAACCCTTTACCACACAATCTTGAGTTTTATCAATCCTGAAAAGGAAGATTTAGAAAAGATCATGGAAAAATAAAACAAGAGGGCCATAATGGCCCTGAAAACGCTCACCTGAGCCATTTGACCAACTATGACCAATTTCCATAATGTTCCAAGATAATATTACAAGCATTCTAACATACTTTCATAAGTATTGCACTGAAAATGTGTCTCTATAGCGTACACAAGGTTTTTCAAAGATCTGTCTTGGTGGCCTTGTTTTTGACCCAATGTGACCCACTTTCAAACTCCTCAAAGAAATTATCAAGACAAACATTCTGACTAATTTTCATGAGCATTGGACTGAAGATGTGGACTCTACTGCATATACAAGGTTTTTCAAATATTAAGTCCAGTGACCTACTTTTTCACCCAATATGACCCATTTTCAAACTCCTACTGACAATCATCAAAGCAAATATTTTGACCAACTTTCATGAGTATCGGACCAAAAATGACATCTCTAGAGTGTACACAAGTTTCTTTTAAGCTCAGACCAAGTGACCTAGTTTTTGAGCTAACATGAGCCATTTCCCCACTCATCAGGGAAATCATCAAAACAAACAGTTTGACCAACTTTCATAAGTATTGGACAGAAAATGTGGCTTCTAGAGCATACAGAAGGTTTTTCAAAGATTTGATCCTGTGACCTACTTTTTGACCTGATATGACCCATTTTCAAACACATAAAAGAAATCATCAAAATAAACATTTTCTGAGTTGTCCTGAATATCATGAAGACAAACATTCTGCCCAACTTTTAAGCATATGGGACTGAAAATGTGACCTCGAGAGCATACACAAGATTTTTCAAAGAGTTGAGGTAGTTACCTAGTTTTTGACCCGACATGACCCATTTTTAAACTCTACCGAGATACTATCAAGAAAAAAATTCTGACAAACATTCAATAGTATTGGACTGAGTATGTGGCCTCTAGAGTGTGCACAAGGTTTTTCAAAGATTTTATCTAGTGACCTAGTTTTTGACCCGCAGCAATTTCTCTTTTCCCACAAAGCTTTCTGTCTGTTCAGCAACAAATCCGAGGTGACCCATTTTCAAACTTGTCCGAGATATATCAAGACAAACAATCTGACAAAGTTTCATAAGTATTCGATTGAAAATGTTGCCTCTTGAGTGTAAGCAAGGTATTTCTAAGATTTGACCTAGTGACCAAGCTTTTGACCTGACATGACCTGTTTTGGTTTTTGTCTCAGATATCATCAAGACAAACATTCTGACCAACTTTAAATTTACAGAGTAATGGACTGAAAATGTGGCCTCTAGAGTGTACACAAGGTTTTTAAAAAATTTGACCTAGTGACCAAGTCTTTGACCCGACATGACCCTTTTTCTAACTTGTCCAAGATATATCGAGACAAACATTCTGACAAAGTTTCACGAGTATCAGACTGAAAATGTGGTCTCTTGAATGTATGCCAGTGCTTTCTAAGATTTGACACAGTGACCTAGCTTTTGACCTTACATGACTTGTTTTCAAATTTGTCCCAGATATCACTGTGACAAACATTCTGATCAACTTTAAAGAGTAATGGACTGACAATGTAGCCTCTAGAGTGTACACAAGGTTTTTCAAAGATTTGACCTTGTGACCTAGTCTTTGACCCGACAACCCATTTTCAAACCTATTCAGAATATTCTCGAAACAAACTTTCTGACAAAGTTTCATGAATATCATATTGAAAATGTGGCCTCCAGAGTGTACAAAGGTTATTCTAAGATTTGACGTAGTGACCTAGTTTTTTACCAGACATGTCCCATTTTAGAACTTGTCCAAGATATCATCAGACAAACATTATGACCATCTTTAACCCTTTCCCAAACGACAAATTTTGGACTGGTCCAAATTGAAAGAGTTTGCAGATGACAATTTTAAATTTGATGAAAATGGCAGATAGGTCTCAAAAAGGGTAGAAAACACTGTGGGAAAAGGAGAAATTGCTCGTTACAAGCAATTTCTCCTTTTCCAACAGTGTTTTGAAAAGACTTGTACTGCAGACACGTGAAAACCTGGGCTTGTTTGGGAAAGGGTTAAAGCGTAATAGACTGAAAATGTGGCCTTTTTATGATTTGATCTAGTGACCTAGTTTTTGACCTGACATGACACATTTTAAAACTTGTCGGATTATCAAGACAAATCTTCTCACAAAGTTTCATAAGTATCGGATTGAAAATGTTGCCTCAAGAGTGTACACAAGTTTTTTCTAAAATTTGACCTATTGACTTAGTTTTTGACCCGATATGATCCATTTTCAAACTTGTCACAGATATCAACAAGAAAAATATTCTGACCGATTTTCAAGAGTATTGGACAGAAATTTTGGACCTCTGGAGCATTTACAAGGTTTTGCAAAGATCTGAACTAGTAACCTGGTTTTTGACCCGATGTGACCCATTTTCCAACTTGCCTAAGCCATTATCAAGACAAACATTCTGACAAAGTTTCATGAATATCCCATCGAAAATGTTGCCTCTAGTGTGTACACAAGGTTTTTCTAAGATTTGACCTAGTGATGTAGTTTTTGATCCAAATGACCCAATTTCACACTCTTCCGAGATTTCATCAAGACAAACATTCTAACAAAGTTTCATGAGTATCAAACTGAAAATGTGGCCTCTAGAATGTATAAAAGGTAAAAGTTGATGAATGACACAGCATGATCACAAAACTCACGTTGAGCACTTTGTGCTCACATGAGCTAAAATTGCTGGTAACTAGCATTTCTTCCACTTTGTTTACACTGTTTTCTACCCTTTCTTAACAAATTCCTTCAATAAATTTTAAGCCATATTTAACTTGATGTCTTCTTGAAAATGCTTTCAATATGGCCAAGTTAGAAATAATATTGCCTGGGAAATAGTTGAAAGAAGTAATTAATCCTTTACCATACAATCCTGTGTCTTAGTAGTAAGAAGCCCTAAAAAAGAACCCCTTTGAAAACATTGTAGAAAAAGGAGAAATGCTGGTGAACAGCAATTTCTCTTTTCCCACAAAGCTTTCTATCTGTTCAGCAACAAATCCCATCATGTTTAGCCATATTTAACTTGTTGTCTGCAGACGCTTTCAACTTGGACTGGTCTGAAATTTTTTGGTTTGGTAGAGTTAATCAAAATTTGGTTTCCTATAACTGATACAGATGACAACTTACCTGAAGTTCTTACATAAAATTTGTCAGAAAAAGGACTAAATCCCTTGCTAGTTTTCTCCCTCACTATGAAACAATAACTTGCATCTCTATCAAGGTTTCCTACAGGGAGTATTGTTCTTCTGTCAGTCTCTGAATTTTTCTGAATCATCAAGCTGTTCCAATTCTAGATCAAAAAGGATATTTCAACTCAACATACCTCTTGAGTGCATTTGTTTCACTTACTTTGAGAATATCCCCTGTTTCTGTAGGTCTGTGGGACAATAGTCCCCTCTATTAATAATCCTTGGAAGAACACTACATAAATATCTGCCATGCTCTTGCAAAAGGGGGCTTAATGCATTATACCAAGCAAGTCATTACATGATCACAGATCCTTTGAATCCATTTTGTCTAACAACCAGCTGAATGATGAGGTACACTGGTCCTTGGACATGAAGAAAACTGACTAATAGCAAAAAGTTTCGACCCAGGTCAGCCTGCGCAGACTGTGCTTTTTGCAGATGCATTAAGCCCCTTTTCATAACCATGGCTCATATTAATTCTTATTTTCTAACTAACAGAATATCCATGCAATAACTCCTGTGTGATATTTATCTTTGATTTACCAATGACATTATAGAATAGCATAACTGTGTTATCCATTTTGAAAACAGCATTGTGAAATGTCAGATTTGAGGTCATTTTAATCCTTTACCAGACGACAAAATTTTAACCTAGTCCAAATTGAAAGCATTTGCAGATGACAATTCTAATGTAGCTCAAATGGTGCATTTTTTCTTTGATAGGGTAGAAAACACTGTGGGAAAAGAAGAAAATGCTGGTTACAAGCATTTTCTCCATTTCCCACAATGTTTTCAAAAGGCTTCTTTCTTAGGGGCGTCAAAAGGCGGCATTGTGCGGTAAAGGGTTAAACTTCTTTCAGAGAAGTGAATCAGGAGTAATATGGATACAGCACAGCCTTAATATGAGTGACATGAATATTTTGCAGAATAAATAATTATCTAATAGGTTCAAAGGACAACACAGATTTAGAAATCATAAAGTTTTGAGTTCAAATGCCAGCTTTGCTAATGCTAATATTACGGATTTTCAAACGTCATTGTCATATAATTATAACGCATTTTCCTCTCAAAAATGAACATGAATTAAGGCAAATGAGTCAGCTGATTTGCATATAATGCTAGATTTGTGTTTGTCATTGTTAGAAGTAATAAACACCACCAAATCTGACGTTAAAGGATAAATATAACATGTATCCTCGACCATCCATGGTTTGTGCCAGTAACAAAGAGGTGGCCGTCAATCTATGACAGAAAGCTGACAACCTACTTAATGACGTCATCTTCTAATCTGATGTATCAGTATTGCTAAAATGCTTGAGGGCACAATCAAAGGACCGGTATGATCAAAGAACAGTCAACAATACATGGTATTTTCATATATAAACAAGACTTGTCACTGAGAAGTGGCTGATGCCCCCGAAAATATATATGACCTTGCTGTGACCTTGACCTTTACCCTACAGACATGACCCTTGTACATGACACATTGTCTAAATGTGGTTCACATTTGTGCAAAATTATTTTGAAATTAAGTTACAGGGAAAAAAGTTATGGTCCAGACACAAAAAAGGCTACCCCCAGCACATTTGACCTTGCTGTGACCTTGACCTTTAATCCACAGACAAGACTCACAACACGCTGTCCTTATGTAGTTAACAATTCTGCAAACTTAACTGAAATTCATTCATAATTAAAAATGTTACAGGCTGGACACTAATACTATACCCTCTAATACACATATGACCTTGCTGTGACCTTGACCTTTAACCTATGGACATATTTCTTGCACAAGACACATCGTTTCCATGTGGAATGCATTTGTGCAAAGTTATTTTGAAATTACGTTAAAGGGAAAAAAGTTATGGCCCAGACACGAAAACGATCCTCCCCCCAAACACATTTGACTTTGCTAGAACCTTGACCTTTAATCTACAGACATGACTCTTGCACAAGACATACTGTCTTTATGTGGTTAACAATTCTGCAAAGTAATACTGAAATTAATTCATAAATAAAAAAGTTACAGGCCAGAAACAAATACTATCCCCCCCCGCAACACATTTGACCTTGCTGTGACCTTGACCTATAACCCACTGACATGACTCTTGCGCATAACACATTGTCTCAACATGGTTAACATTTTGCAAAGTTATATTGAAATTGAACAATAGGAAAAAAAGTTATGACCCAGACATGAAAAGTGTATGGACAGATGGACAGACGGATGGACAGTCGGTCGGACTAAACAACAAGAGGGCCATGATGGCCCTGGATCGCTCACCTGAGCCAATAGGCAAAATGACCCCAAATGTTTTGACCAATTTTCAAGTCAATTGGGTGAAAAATGTGGCCTCTAGAGTGTCCACAAGGTATTTCTTTAATTTGACCTAGTGACCTACTGTATGACTCTGGATGACCCAATTTCAAGTTTTCTGAGATTTAATTAAGAAAAACATCCTGACCAATTTTCAAGTCAATTGAGCGAAAAATGTGGCCTCTAGAGTACCCACAAGGTATTTCTTTAATTTGACCTAGTGACCTAGTTTTTGACCCCACATGATCCAATTTCAAACTTGTCCGAATTTTATCAAGACAAACATTCTGACCAAGTTTCACAAGTATCTGACTGAAAATGAGGCCTCCGGACCTCACACAAGGTTTTTCGATGATTTGACCTACTGACCTAGTTTTTGACCCCACATGACCCATTTTTTTACTTGTGCGAGATTTTATCAAGACAAACATTCTGACCAAGTTTCACAAGTATCTGACTGAAAATGTGGCCTCTAGAGCACACAAAGGTTTTTCTAAGATTTGACCTAGCGACCTAGTTTTTGAGCCAAACATGACCCAATTTCAAACTAATCCTAGATTTCATCAAGACAAACATTCTGACCAACTTTCACAAGTATCTGACTGAAAATGTGGCATCTAGAGCGCACACAAGGTTTTCCTAAGATTTGATCTAGTGACCTGATTTTTGACCCCACATGACCCAATTTTGAACTCGTCTTAGATTTTAACAAGACAAACATTTTGACCAAATTTCACAAGTACCTGACTGAAAATGTGGCCTCTAGAGCATACACAAGGCTTTTCTAAGATTTGATCCAGTGACCTAGTTTTTAACCCCACATGACCCAATTTCAAACTCATTCGAGATTTTATCAAGACAAACATTCTGACCAAGTTTCATGATGATTGGACTGAAAATGTGGCCTCTAGAGTGTACACAAGGTTTTTTTAAGATTTGACCTAGTGACCTAGTTTTTGACCCCACATGACCCAATTTCAACTTCGTCCAAGATTTTATCAAGACAAACATTCTGACCAAGTTTCATGACGATTGGACTGAAAATGTGGCCTCTGGAGCGTACACAAGGTTTTTCTAAGATTTGACCTAGTGACCTAGTTTTTGAGCCCACATGATCCAATTTCGAACTTGTCCGAGATTTTATCAAGACAAACATTCTGACCAAGTTTCATGAAGATCGGACTGAAAATGTGGCGTCTAGAGCATACACAAGGTTTTTCTAAGATTTGACCTAGTGACCTAGTTTTTGACCCCACATGACCCAATTTCGAACTCGTCCGAGATTTTATCAAGACAAACATTCGCACCAAACTTCATAAGTATCTGGCTAAAAATGTGGCCTCTAAAGCATACACAAGGTTTTTCTAAGATTTGACCTAGTGACCTAGTTTCTGACCCCACGTGACCCAATTTTAAACTCGTCCGAGATTTCATCAAGACAAACATTCTGATCAAGTTTCATGAAGATCGGACTGAAAATGTGGCCTCAAGAGCGTACACAAGGTTTTTCTAAGATTTGACCTAGTGACCTAGTTTTTGACCCCACATGACCCAATTTTGAACTCGTCTGAGATTTTATCAAGACAAACATTCGGGCCAAGTTTCATGAAGATCGGACTGAAAATGTGGCCTCTAGAGCATACACAAGGTTTTTCTAAGATTTGACCTAGTGACCTAGTTTTTGACCCCACATGACCCAATTTCGAACTCGTCCGAGATTTTATCAAGACAAACATTCGCACCAAACTTCATAAGTATCTGGCTGAAAATGTGGCCTCTAGGGCTTACACAAGGTTTTTCTAAGATTTGACCTAGTGACCTAGTTTCTGACCCCACGTGACCCAATTTCAAACTCGTCCGAGATTTCATCAAGACAAACATTCTGATCAAGTTTCATGAAGATCGGACTGAAAATGTGGCCTCTAGAGCGTACACAAGATTTTTCTAAGATTTGACCTAGTGACCTAGTTTTTGACCCCACATGACCCAATTTCAAACTCGTTCGAGATTTTATCAAGACAAACATTCTGACCAAGTTTCATGAAGATCGGACTGAAAATGTGGCCTCTAGAGCGTACACAAGCTAAAAAGTTGACGACGGACGACGGACACAGCACGATCACAATAGCTCAGGTGAACTAACAAGAGGGCCATGATGGCCCTGTATCGCTCCACTGGCTTATAAATATAAACCACGAAGAAAAGTCTTCACTATATAAGCCCTTATAAAACTTTGACCTCATGGCTACAGTCTGACTAAATGGGAAATATTGTATTAGAAGAATAATATGCCAAATGTGGGAGTTCTTGGCCTTATGGCTGGTAACAAGATGGTTTCTGAACTTTTCACTCCATAAACCCATGTAAAACTTGTGATCCCTGGTGCAGGGCCAAACTTGATCCTAGAGCTGTAACTTGGGCCCTCTTTGTAACTGTCCACTAAATAATGCTATAATTATATGCAAAATTTGGTAGCCTAAGCCTTATGGCTATGTACACCAAGATTTAAAAGTTTTCCCTATGTAAGCCTATGTAAATCTTGTGAACCCCCCCCCTCCAAATTGACCCCAGGACTATACTTTGGGCACTTTTGGTAGACTCCAACTAGATCAAGCTAAATGCCAAATTTGGTAGCTCTAGGCCTTATGGTTTCAGACAAGAAGATATTTAAAGTTTTCTCTATATAAGCCTATGTATAAAACTTGTGACCCCTGGGGAAGAGCCAATTTTGACCCCAGGGCTATAATTTCAAGAAACATGATAGAGGTCTACTACATAAAGCTACATGCCAAATTTGGTAGCCCTATGCCTTATGGCTTCAGACAAGAAGATTTTTAAAGTTTTCTCTATATAAGCCTATGTAAAACTTGTGACCCCTGGGGCAGAGCCAATTTTGACCCCAGGGCTATAATTTCAAGAAACATGATAGAGGTCTACTACATAAAGCTACATGCCAAATTTGGTAGCCCTATGCCTTATGGCTTCAGACAAGAAGATTTTTAAAGTTTTCTCTATATAAGCCTATGTAAAACTTGTGACCCCTGGGGCAGAGCCAATTTTGACCCCAGGGCTATAATTTGAAGAAACTTGATAGAGGTCTACTACATAAAGCTACATGCCAAATTTGGTAGCCCTATGCCTTATGGTTTCAGACAAGAAGATTTTTAAAGTTTTCTCTATATAAGCCTATGTAAAACTTGTGACCCCTGGGGCAGAGCCAATTTTGACCCCAGGGCTATAATTTGAAGAAACATGATAGAGGTCTACTACATAAAGCTACATGCCAAATTTGGTAGCCCTATGCCTTATGGTTTCAGACAAGAAGATTTTTAAAGATTTCCAATATTTTTCAGTTTTGTTGCCATGGCAACCAGAGTTTTTGAAGGAATCAAATTCTTTCAAGAAATTCTGAAGAGGACCATGTCAGGATCATTTCTGTGAAGTTTCGTGAAAATCGGATGGGTAGTTTCAGAGAAGAAGATGTTTGAAATAAAAGTTAACGCACGGACAGACGGACGGACGGACGGACGGACGGACGGACGCACGACGGACACCGGGCCATGACATAAGCCCGCTGGCCTTCGGCCAGTGGAGCTAAAAACTATTATGCCCTCTAAAAATTTTTTCGGCGGCATAAAAAATATTATCTAACTCGGTTGTGAGAATCGATAATTGTCTTATCAAGGCTCAACAATTATCAGTTCTCCCAACCCTGTTAGAAAATTTTGATACATGACAATACTTTGTATATATTACCATATATATATATGTATTCATAAATCAAATTTTCATTCATGTTGCTAGTAATATCTTATTAACAAGCGGATTTTAACTCTTTACCAAACAACAAAAACTTAGACTCATACAAATTGAAAGCATCTGAAGATGACAAATGTGACATGAAAACTGAAATTTGTTATGGGAAAGGCAGAAAACATTGTAGGAAAAGGAGAAAATGCTGGTTACCAGTATTTTCTCCTATTACCAAAATATTTTCACAAATCTTCTTTATCAGGGTCGCAAAAAGTCGGCATTGTGTGGTAAAGGGTTGAAGCTGTGTGTGGAAATGTGTTTCTGGTAGTGATGAGTTTCATTCCTACCTGAAACAAACTGCTACATCTCACAATTACCAGGTATTGCATCATGCTGGTATTTTGACCGACCTTTAACTCTTTAAAAATAACTAAATTTTAAGCTAATCTATTTTAAAAGCATTTGCAGACAACAATTCAAATGTGAATCAAATGATAGAGTGTGCCATTGGAATCTAAAAAAACATAGTGGGAAAAGGACGAAAATGCTGATTTACAAGCATTTTCTCCTTTTCCAACAATGGTTTCAAAAGCTTTTTTTTTTTAGGGTTGTTAAAGCTCAGGATTTTGTAGTAGAGGGTTTATTTACAAAGGAGGTTTGGCTATAATAGAGCAACAAGCTTATGCAATAAATATTCCTAAATATGTTTTCTATTAGTTTAACAAAAATAGGAAGGCCAAAATTAAGCAAATGGAGCATTTTCATGGGGTGACAAAGTATGTTGAACAAGTTACTCATAATTTACTTACTGAATTTGATCCCTGTTTAGTCCATCTGATATCATACGCTAATACATCTGCCTTGGTTTCAACTGTAAACTTGACTGAAGAATCAGACAGACCAACACGCTCTAGCTTAATAGAAACTGTAGAAATCAAAACGCTGTAGACACTGTGCACTGTGGTATTCACTTGTTTGAAAACACTAGCACACCTAAAAGTTCTAACAAAAACCAATAAACATGGCTTTTTTATTTCATTGGTAATTTATTTTATTGGCTGTTGGTAATTCTTTCTTTTTCTACAAGATCAAATATGACATCATTGTACTACTCATTTGAATACAATTCCACAAAATGATGTGTGTTATCGATCCACAAACCTTTGTGAAATTCTGTCTAGGATCTAAACAAGAGGGCCATAATGGCACTGTATCGCTCCACTGGCTAATACGTAAAAACCATACACACCAAACATTACATTTCTAGGCCCGAAAGTTTCGAACAAGAAGACTGACAAAGTTTCTCCATAAAAGCCCATGTGAAAATGTGAACCCAGGGCAAATCCATTTTTTACCTATAATTATGATTTCAAGCTATAATTATGGGCTATAATTAATTAAATCCTGGTTGAGATCAACAAGATACAGCCACATACCAAATAATATTGGTTAAGGCTGTATGATTATAAACAGGATTTTCAAAGTTTCCTTCATAAAACATGAGAGGGTTTACTTCAATTTGAACAATGGCTAAATTGTGAACACATTCATAAGAGATCCACTAGATGAAGCTATATGCCAAGTTTGGTAGCCCTAGGCCTTACAGCTAAGAACAAGAAGATTTTAAAGTTTTTGCTATAAAAGCCCTTCTAAAATTTGTGACCCCTACGACAGAGCCAATTTTGACCCAAGGGCTACAATTTGCAGAATCTTAGTAGAGATCCAGTCAGGTGAAGCTACATACCAAAGTTTGTAGCCCTAGTCCATATGAATTAGAACCAGAAATTTTCAAAGTTTTTTCCTACATAAGCCAATGTAAAGCCTTATGGTTTTGGACAAAAAGATTTTTAAAGTTTTCCCAATATAACCCAATGTAAAGCTTGTTATCACTGGGGCAGGGCCAATTTTGGCCCCTGGGCTATAATTTAAAGAATCTTAGTAGAGGTCAATTAGATGGAGTAACAAATGATTTTTGGTAGCCCTTGGCCAATTGATTTAAAACTTGAAAATTTTAAGTTTTCCCTACATAAGCCCATATAAAATTTGTGACCCCCAGGGTAGGCCCAATTTTGGCCCAAGGGCTATAATTTGAAGAATCTCAGTAGACATCCACAGATCAGGGTACAAGCTAATTTTGGAAGCCCTAGGCCATATGGTTCAGAACCAGAAGATTTTTAAAGTTTTCCCTATATAAGCCCATGTTAAACTTGTGATCCCTGGGGCGGAGCCTATTTTGGCTCCTGTGCTATTATTTAAGGAATCTTAGTAGAGGTCCATCAGATGAAGCTACATGTAAATTTTGGTAGCCCTAGGCCATATGGTTTACAACCAGAAGATTTTTAAGTTTTCCCTATATAAGCCAATGTAAAACCTGTGACCCCTGGTGCAGGGCCTATTTTGGCCCCAGGGTTACAGCTTAAAGAAATTTAGTAGAGGTCCATCAATTTTGTTAGCCCTACACCATATGAGTTAGAACCAGAAGATTTTTAAAGTTTTCCCTATATCAGCCCATGTAAAACTTGTGATCCCCAGGGCAGGGCCTATAATTTAAAGAAATTTACTAGAGGCCCATTAGATGAAGCTACATGCAAAATTTGGTAGCCCTAAGCCTTATGGGTTTGGACAAAGAGATTTTTAAAGTTTTCCCAATATAAGCCAATGTAAAGCTTGTTACCCCCGGGGCAGGGCTAATTTTGACCCCAGGGGTATAATTTCAAGGAAGTCTATTGGATGAAGCTACATGCCAAATTCGGTAGCCCCTAGGCCTTATTGTTACTGACAAAAAGATTTTTAAAGATCTTCAATGTTTTGTCAGTTTTGTAGCCATGACAACTAGAGTTTTCATTGGAATCAAATTCTTTGAAGGAATTCTAAAGAGGGCCATGGCAGGAATCATTTCTCTGAATATTCATAAAAATTGGATGGGTAGTTTCAGAGATGTTTGAAAAAAAGTTAATGCACACATGCACACACAACAGACACTGGGCCATGACATAATCCCGCTGGGCTTCACCCACTGGTGCTGAAAAAATTTTAACAGGCCACATAGCCCACTGAAGAAATACCTATACAATTAAAAATATATATATACGACAAAATAAGTAACTTTAGCTCTGTTTAAGTGCAGATATACGTAAATATGGAAAGAAGGGTTAAATTATTTTTACTTGTATTCCAAGATTATTTCAATGTGAATTTGTGTGAAAAATTTTATTGCTCTGCTTTAACGGAAAACTGATGAAATGGCTGATTAAATGTGGTAGGGGTCATAGACCAAAATTACACATTAATACTGGGTATGGCCACTTTGAGCATCGAGTACTGCCTGGCATCTTTGGTGCATAGAACCGACAAGTGTGTTGATTTATGCCTGTGGAATGTTATTCCACTCCTGGATTAAGCAGTGCTCCAGATAAGGTCCGTATTCACATAATTTACGGATGACGATCTGATGTTACGCATCTTTTTTTTACAAAATTCCGTACTCGATACGGGACATTTTTCCAGGTACGTAAAATACAGGGTACGAATCCGTACACACTGAAAAGGAGCTTACTCTTTCAAACAAACATTTGGATATTTTCTGGATTGCCGAGCGATTTTCCAATTTTTTTTTCCATTAAAAAAACAAGAGGGCCATGATGGCCCTGGAGTCGCTCACCTGAGCCTTTTGACCAAGCACAACCAATTTCCGTCTTGTGAGATATATGTATTATCAAACAATAAAATTTTAAACTCATCAGTCTGAACCTTCTGCATAAAACAAATAATATGTGGATCAAGCTGTGGGACTGGTCTCTCAAAGGGGTAGAAAACATTGTGAAAAAGGGAAAAATTGCTGGATACCAGCATTTTCTCATTTTCAAAGAGTGTTTTCAAAAGGCTTCTTTCTGAGAGTCATTCATACACTAAGTTTTTCTAAGATTTCACCTAGTGACCTAGTTTTTCAGCCAACATAACACATTTTCAAACTCATCCAAGATATCATTAGGACAAACATTCTTACCAAATTTCAAGAGTATAGGACTGAAAATGTGGCCTCTACAGCGTACACAAGGTTTTTCTAAGATCTGACCTAGTGACCTAGATTTTGACCCAACATGACCTATTTTCAAACTCATCCAAGATATTACCAAGGCAAACATTCTGAGCAACTTTAAAAGAGTATTGAACAAAAAATGTGGCCACAACAGTGTACACATGGTTTTTCTAAGTTTTGACCAGGTGACCTAGTTTTTGACCCCACATGACCCATTTTCAAATGCTACTGAGATATCATCGAGACAAACATTCTGACCAACTTTCAAGAGTATTAGACAGAAAATGTGGCTTCTGGAGCATACACAAGGTTTTTCTAAGATTTGACCTAGTGACCTAGTTTTTCACCCGTCATGACCCATTTTCAAACTAGTCAGAGATATTATCAAGGCAAATATTCTGACCAACTTTCAAGAGTACTGGACAGAAAATATGGCCTCTAGAGCATACACAACGTTTTTCTTAGATTTGACCTGGTGACCTAGTTTTTGACCCACCATGGCACATTTTCGTATTAATTTAAGATATAATCAAGACAAACATTCTGACCATTTTTCAAGAGTATTGGACTGAAAATGTGGCCTCTATAGTGTACAAAAGGTTTTTCTAAGATTTGACCTAGTGACCTAGTTTTTGACCCCACATGACCCAATTTCAAACTTGTCCGAGATTTTATCAAGACAAACATTCTGACCAAATTTCACAAGTATCTGACTGAAAATGTGGCCTCTACAGCACAAACAAGGTTTTTGTAAGATTTGACCTAGTGACCTAGTTTTGGACCCCACATGACCCAATTTCAAACTCGTCTGAGATTTTATCAAGACAAACATTCGGACCACATTTCACAAGTATCTGACTGAAAATGTGGCATCTACAGCGTACACAAGGTTTTTCTAAGATTTGACCTAGTGACCTAGTTTTTGACCCCACATGACCCAATTTCGAACTCGTCCAAGATTTTATCAAGACAAACATTCGTACCAAATTTCACAAGTATCTGACTGAAAATGTGGCATCTAGAGCATACACAAGGTTTTTCTAAGATTTGACCTAGTGACCTAGTTTTTGACCCACATGACCCAATTTCAAACTGGTCCGAGATTTTATCAAGACAAACATTCTGACCAAGTTTCATGAGGATCAGACTAAAAATGTGGCCTCTAGAGCGTACACATGGTTTTTCTAAGATTTGACCTAGTGACCTAGTTTTTGACCCCACATGACCCAATTTCGAACTCGTCTAAGATTTTATCAAGACAAACATTCTGACCATTTTTCAAGAGTATTGGATTGAAAATGTGGCCTCTATAGTGTACAAAAGGTTTTTCTAAGATTTGACCTAGTGACCTAGTTTTTGACCCCACATGACCCAATTTCAAACTTGTCCGAGATTTTATCAAGACAAACATTCTGACCAAATTTCACAAGTATCTGACTGAAAATGTGGCCTCTACAGCACACACAAGGTTTTTGTAAGATTTGACCTAGTGACCTAGTTTTGGACCCCACATGACCCAATTTCGAACTCGTCTGAGATTTTATCAAGACAAACATTCGGACCACATTTCACAAGTATCTGACTGAAAATGTGGCATCTAGAGCGTACACAAGGTTTTTCTAAGATTTGATCTAGTGACCTAGTTTTTGACCCCACATGACCCAATTTCGAACTCGTCCGAGATTTTATCAAGACAAACATTCGCACCAAATTTCACAAGTATCTGACTGAAAATGTGGCATCTAGAGCATACACAAGGTTTTTCTAAGATTTGACCTAGTGACCTAGTTTTTGACCCGCATGACCCAATTTCAAACTGGTCCGAGATTTTATCACGATAAACATTCTGACCAAGTTTCATGAGGATCAGACTAAAAATGTGGCCTCTAGAGCGTACACATGGTTTTTCTAAGATTTGACCTAGTGACCTAGTTTTTGACCCCACATGACCCAATTTCGAACTCGTCCGAGATTTTATCAAGACAAACATTCTGACCAAGTTTCATGAGGATCGGACTGAAAATGTGGCCTCTAGAGCGTACACAAGGTTTTTCTAAGATTTGACCTAGTGACCCAATTTCGAACTCGTCCGAGATTTTATCAAGACAAACATTCGGACCAAATTTCACAAGTATCTGACTGAAAATGTGGCATCTAGAGCATACACAAGGTTTTTCTAAGATTTGACCTAGTGACCTAGATTTTGACCAACATGACCCAATTTCAAACTGGTCCGAGATTTTATCAAGACAAACATTCTGACCAAGTTTCATGAGGATCGGACTGAAAATGTGGCCTCTAGAGCGTACACAATGTTTTTCTAAGATTTGACCTAGGTCACTAGGTCAAATCTTAGAAAAACCTTGTGTATGCTCCAGAAGCCACATTTTCTGTCTAATACTCTTGAAAGTTGGTCAGAATGTTTGTCTCGATGATATCTCAGTAGCATTTGAAAATGGGTCATGTGGGGTCAAAAACTAGGTCACCTGGTCAAAACTTAGAAAAACCATGTGTACACTGTTGTGGCCACATTTTTTGTTCAATACTCTTTTAAAGTTGCTCAGAATGTTTGCCTTGGTAATATCTTGGATGAGTTTGAAAATAGGTCATGTTGGGTCAAAATCTAGGTCACTAGGTCAGATCTTAGAAAAACCTTGTGTACGCTGTACCTACAGCCATTCTCCAGAAATTAAAGCCATTTTGAATTGAGAAAAAAATTTTTTTGATCCTCCCGAAACCCAAAGGTTTTGAGTTATTTTTAAAGAGTAATTACTTCAAACGTTATTTCTGAAAATTTTACCTGCAACATTTTTATGGTGTTCATTTTATGATCCATCAAATTAAGTATATAAAAAAAGCATGTTACGGAACATAGAGATGACAGTGTTGTTATATTTTCAATAGTAAACTCGATAATCCAAGATCAAAAATGAAATAAATGTGTATTGTTTTGACGAGGAAGCATATCTGTCTGTATAAAAGCGTATTTTTTTGTGATTTTGTTCTTTTAATTCGTCTTATCAACAAACCATATGAAACCTTCGGAATACATAGTTTTGTCATATATGTTTGTGCTTGTTTAGTTTTCTATGAGAGACTAATATTGTCTAATACTGTTTTAAATGTTATATGTATCATTTCTCTGATTAAAGTAGTGGTGAAAAAAACATTTACTGTTTGTGCTGAGCATTCTGAATGAATGAAACAATAAACAATAAAAATGTGGTATTTCGTTACGGAGCATATGCAAATTGTCTTGATATAAAAAACGTTCCAACAACCCACATACTTGTATACTTGTTTGATGAAATCTTAACTAATAGTTATTCTGACACTACTTGAACTGTTTTAAACCTTTATTTGAGCACAACTGACAAATAATGTCTGCAAAATGTCACAATACTTTCGAAATTGACATATAACTGATAGATAAATGAGTTAAAATGTCAGAATGTGGGAGAAACTCTCATTAAACCATTCATTAAGATACAAATAAACGCTGGTAAGCTCCACAATAGAAAAGAAAATGTCTAAATGAAACTGGTTTGTAAAACATCCTTGTTACGGAACATATGTTACAGAATATAGGACTCTATGAAGTCTTTCGCAAGTTAATATGCATGAACATGAAATCAATAAATCACCAATAACTCCTGTTTTTTATGACTATCTCTGTCTTTCTTTCAATATTTGAAATGTTTGACTGCATTTACTACATGGTATTTCTGTCCATAAATGCCCGATAAGAACTTTCTACGACTTTCTCTTCACTAGCAGATAATCTATAGATTTTACGCGCTTTTCCCGTTTCTTGCACTTCATGTAGAACAACAAGAATATCTTCTTTGTTTACCCAAATCTCATCTTTCTGTTGAGGAAATTTAAATGCATTTCCGTACTTTCCAGCTTTGGTTAGGAAATTAACTTGACACTCGTTTTCATCGACATCGGTAATGACACCTACATACCATTTACAGTCATATATGGCAGAAACCCAATCACCCTGCTTCACTTCTAGTCCTTTATGTGTGTGCTTTTGTTTAGTGTCATCTACTTCTTGCTCTGTATTATCAAATGATGTTTTCTTTACACTATACATACTCTTTATCTCCCAACCGCATGAACTTTTACTGACATTATGTAAACACTGGGGACAGTAGCAACTTAGCTGACGTATAGCTATAGTGCTACTACTCAAAGGTACAGCGGCATGTAGTTTCATTGTGCCTGGAACTGCCATGACTGGGTGTTTGTTCTTCAAGATATTAGACGATTCCTCTACCTCTTCTTCTGTGTATTTGATAAATTTCACTCTACTTTCACCTTTCTTACTTTGTGCCCAATCATAAAAGTCAGTACCATCTTGGATTAAACATTTCTGTTGTTTGACATCCATATCTGCCGTTCTTTTTACGCTAGCCCCAAGCCCATCACAGGGGCCCTTACCGTGCCCTGTTTCCAAATAGTTCCACCTACCTTTTATCCCAAAGTCATTCTCGTGTTCACACAGGATCTGAAATATCGTTTTGTTCCGGTATTGGCTGCTTGGAGAGTCTGTAAGGTAGTGAACATACTCGACTTCTGGATATTCTTGTTTTAACATTGGTATCAATTTCCTGAGTATTGTGTAGACAACTGTAGCATTATGACTCAACAAGCTTGAAACTCCAACATAGCTTTGTACAGTCTTAGAATGTTTTTCCGGGAAATATACCACCATAGTGTGCAATGACACCATCTGGGCATTCCAATAAGCGCTCTGAACCTCTTCAACGGATGAGCACGAATAGTTCCCTGCGAAGTCCATCCAAACTAAAACTTCTTTTTCAGGTAGATTTTCCCTAAGTTTTCGGAGTTCACTGTATTGGTTTTTCACTCTAGATACATGCATAGAAAACTTGTCATACTCTTCTACTACTATCTCAATAAATCTTTCTTTTGTAACAACTTCCTCAACTTCTTTCCATCTCAGCTTTTCTCCATCCAACACTTTTTTCCAGATTCTATACTTCACATCACTGTTTTCAATTACTTGTAACAGCTTTTCTTTAAATACATCTTGACTTTGGATTTCTTTAATAAACACATCTGGGTTTGAACTACTTTGAAGACCTTCTTTCTTCATGGTTTTAATTTTCAAAGCAAAGTTTTGATGATATGTGCAAAGACAGGTTCGACGTGAAGAAAAACTTGTAAGTAGAATATGTGATGGCCTTAACTTACTAAACAAACTCCTTGACAGTTTGGTTGTTGGATTTTCAAGGCAAAACTTCTGATGAAGGTTATGTAGGTAGTCATTAAGTATGTGCTTTTGTGTTTGTACCTTGTTAATCACTGTGACGTCACGTTTACCGGGCAATACAGTACTGTTGTCTTCTCTCTCAAGAAACACTCTCACCTGCTTGCCGTACTTTTCTTTCAGTGTTCTGCTGTTTCTTGGAAGATGCAACCTTGAAAGTCTGTTTCTTGATAGCCCTATGTCTGTGGATACCTTTCTGATGCAACGATACTTTTTCAGAATCTGTGATCCAACTTTAATGGTGTAGTTTTTCACTGACTTCTTATTTCCAGCAGTTGCTTTCATTGCGTCCAACACTGCATTACCAAACACCAATCTCTTATGTATGTCTGATCGTTTGTCCACTTTCAGACCGACCTTCTTCAGCATTAACTTTGTCTTTGATCTAGGCGTACCATCTATAACTTTGATGGATGAACCTGATGGAGTAGAACGCAAACGTTCTCTTTCTAACCTTTTCTGTAGAGTTTTCTTTCCCTTTTGTAGTTCTACACATTTATCTTGAAGCTCATATATATCTCTATAAGCTTTCCTCAAAGCCCTGCGATATCTCTTGTTGAGTGCAATACCTCTTGCGTTCTGTTGAAAAGGAAATCTTACTTTCAGGTTACTGGTGCTGGTATTTGATTCTCGGGTGTTCTTCCTGCTTGTTCAAGGTTCAGATACTCTTAGTTTCTTTTTCTTTCTGATGTAGTGCTTCTTGAAATCTTCCCTACATTTCTTTCTTCTTTTTGCTTTCTTCTCTTCTGATAATAGGTGAGTAGGTATGTATTTGTCTTTTTTACGTGTTCTCTCTTTCTTTAGGTATTTCTGGTAGTTATTTTCTCTTTGCTTTTGTCTCCATCTACGCTGTCTTTCTGCATTGCTAAGTGCCATTCTGCAAGTAAAAATAACCATAGTATTGGTACAGTACGGAACATCATGAATTTGACAATTTATGCGATCCCGCTCCAATCATTCCCATGCACTAGCATTAGCGTTCCCATTCCATTCCGCTCTTAGCGTTCCATGTTAATTTTGGTAAATTATTTAGCCACCAATCTCTTGTCCAAAGTTTCGTACATGAATCTCTTCTAAAAATATTGTGGGAAAAGTAGAAATTGCTCGTCACAAGCAATTTCTGCTTTTCTCACAATATATTCTAACAACGATCCGAGAACGTTTTTCGTTCAACAATCAATCCAATTCCATAGCGTTCACGCTCCGCTCCGTTCACGTTCCACTCTTGCTGTCAAATTCATGATGTTCCGTACTGTACTAAGTATTGTGTGTAATATTTGCTATTTTTATTTATTATTTATTTTAATTTGATATTAAATTGTGTTTTAAAGTATGCTTCTGGCTTATTAAACAACATAAGTATATAATGATGTTGTTTAATAAGCCAGATGCGCCCACAAGTAATACTATGCAATATTACCAACTTCTTTTAAAAACCTATATTCCATAACGCTATGTTCTGTAACAGAGAAAATGTCATTTATATTTTAAATATTACTTTCAAACGTTGATTTTGTATTAGACTTCAGTAGTGTACGTATGCAGCTGGATGGAAAATAAAATGTACACTTAAAATTTATAATTTTGGAATATAAAACATCAGAAACGCAAAAGGTGTCCTATGCTTCCGTAACGATTTTTTGTTGTATTCGATCATAATTTTGTAGCTAATGCTTACTTTTAAAAGAAGTCTCACGTTCAGGGACCACATAAACACAAATATTTTTACTAAATTGTACATTTTATTCCCAAAAAGTGACATAATTTGATCCTGAACGATATTTATATGTTCCATAACGGACTGATTGTTGTGGGTGAAATATTTAGTTAACACAGACAGACGACGCGATGACGTATTCTGTATCAAACAATACTGTTTCTATGGTAAAAAGAAATATATTTGAACACTCCTACATGCGTCAGCATAAAATACATATGATTTAATCAAAGTTACTGATTTTTTCCTTACCTTTGACATGTAAAATGAGCCGAAAATCATAAAAACACATGCGTATATGCCTACGTCATTTTCTTACACGGATTAAACCGGTGTTACAGCAAAAGGTTCCCAGTTAGTTTTTACAGTTAAATTCACGCAAATTCGGATAATACAATAGTTACGGAGCATAGGTGTTACGGAAGCATAGTGACCTGCGAACAAAAACAACGCTGACACACTGAATCTGCATAAAATCCGTCATAAAATAGCAGTAAAAACCTCGACTTGCATTGATCTATCATGTTCTAATTTTAATTTTAAGAAGAACAATCTGGTTTTTTAGATACAGACGTTACGGAAGCATATCATTTGAAATGTGACATTTTATTTTTCAAATTCAATTGTTTCTGTGGTAACCACGGTTGACATAGTTTTTACCGAGTATGTTTTTTTGTTAAATATGACATGTTCACTATTCATTAAACATTTACAAAGTCTATTCTGCACCTTACCATGGGAAATAAGAGACAGGTTAAAATCGTTATGGGAGCATAGGATCTGATGGCGACTCGTGTATTTCAATACACGAAGGAGAAAAATAGGTAAGAAAAAGCATAATTACCTTTATCAAGTCTAAGCCCATTGTATACTGCTCCTTCTGATACCATTATTTCAGTATGAAAATGCTGGATTTTGGAAAATTACGCATGTTGCATATCGTACATCGGCTTTGCGACATGGGAAATTTGGGGGTACGCATGTTAAATAATGATCTATAGATTTATTAAAAAACAGTTTCCTGCAACAAGAAAGGTATGTATTACTTCCGCGATGCTTCTTGTCGAATAATATGATAAATTCCTAACGTTAGAAGTATATGAAATTATGTAGTTTAATGCCTATATGCTGGCGACAGACTTTTTTCAAAATGGCTTCAATTTCTGGAGAATAGCGGTGTAGAGGCCACATTTTCAGTCCTATACTCTTGAAATTTGGTAAGAATGTTTGTCCTAATGATATCTTGGATGAGTTTGAAAATGTGGTATGTTGGCTGAAAAACTAGGTCACTAGGTGAAATCTTAGAAAAACTTAGTGTATGAATGACTCTCAGAAAGAAGCCTTTTGAAAACACTCTTTGAAAATGAGAAAATGCTGGTATCCAAATGTGGCCTCTAGAGCGTACACAAGGTAAAAAGTTGACGACGGACGACGCACACCGCACGACGGACACAGCACGATCACAATAGCTCACCATGAGCACTTCGTGCTCAGGTGAGCTAAAAATGTAAAATCGGCTCGGACAGGAATTGGACCCTGCATCAAGGCTTTAGTTAAGTTTTTATCCATTACGGCGTGGGACCAGCGGATAATCGTACATGAATAGTTCGGGCTTCGAAAATGTCGTGGAAAACACAGAAACCTTTGGCTAGTCTTTCATTCATCTCCAGAACCAACTAGCCCTAACAAAACTGGGAATCGTTGAAAGATAAAACCGGACTGGCCAAGACTTAAGCACTGTTCCCATTTATGTACATAATGTGCAATAATTCACGCTCTAAATTGAATAATCACGCACAAAAGTAATGAAGTGAAAAGCGCATGGCGCACAGAGCTCCCGCTGTCGATCGTCAGTGGCGCCAATTGGGACAAGTTAGAAAAAATGTCTCCAAAACTGAATCACTGGTAAATACAAAAGTATTTATCATATCTGCTTTGCTAGTGAAAAATTTCAGGTTTTGAAGTTACATGTACATGCTACCCAAACGAGAAAAAACGCGAAATCCCATAACACAGCAAAGATCAGTCTGACATCGTCCGACCATAGGCATTTCAAACAGCTTGAATAATGACTTTATTTAAACAGTGAATTTACATAAATCTGTCTATAAAACAATAAGTAAAAGCTAATTAGTGTCTGAAATTGACAGTGAAATGGAAAATTCTGATGGCCATCAGGTTGAAAGTTGTCCCTCTTAACATAGTCCCGTGAGTATCATTAAGGAAATGTTACAATTAGCTTCTGTTTTAAATAACCCGTATTGTTTTCAAGAGTAGATGACTGCAGAGTGAGATTCATCTAAACAAATCTTCAATTTAATAGACCCTTACTTTCCTCCACAGAAGCTCTAAAATTGTTAATATAAAATTAAGTGCGCTTCTAGAATTTCTCTTGCACTCCAAAACTCCAAAACTTGTACATCAGGGAGTGAATGCACTTCCCCCAAAACTCTGGGAATACTCTTAGGGCAATGATAAAAGGGACTTACAGAATTTTCAGTATGAAGATGTTGATGAAAGATGTGCTAATTTTGCATTCAGATATGTTCCCAAATATTTCAAAGTTCGCAAAATTGCTCTCCGCATGTTTGTAACCAGTGTGGCACTGCAGAGATCTTTTTCAATTAAAAACAGAAAAACCAAGTGCAGACGTTTTCTCAGACAAAAAAAAAATAATTAGATATCTTAATGAGGATTTGTAGTGAAGGACCAGATTTTAACAACTTTGTTCCTTGCCCTGCTATAAGATTATGGAGGAGAACTAAAGTAAGGAGAGACACTAGACTTGCACAACCATACGAATTCGGGTTGCAAGAACTGAGCAGTTGCTCTGTTTGTAGCTCAATCATATTGATCTACAAACAGTGCTATTTTTTTTTTTAGATTATGAGTTGCATAATTGTTTCTACAAGCCTGCTTCACACTTTTTTGTATATTAAACATCATACTGTTACTATGTAAAATGTTATGTAGTTTTACAGTAATGCTTATATATAAGCAAAGGAAAGAAAACAAATTTTGATATTAATCAATTTTGTTACCCAAATCTTGGTACTGATCCCCATATGCTGGTACTGATTCATCTTCATTTTGATCAGTACTGTACTGATGTCATTGAAAATTATCTGGAGCACTGATTAAGGCTTGTGTTAGTTCATTGATGTTCAACAGTGGGATAGGGCAATGTCTAATACGCTGGTCCAAGTTATCCCACAGATGTTCAATGGACTTTTGGTGGGCCAATCATTTATGAATGCAATATTATTCGTCCTGAGGAAATTCAAAGTATCTCTAGCTGTATGGCTTATGGCATTATCATGTTGAAACAGAGTGATATTGGCATTATTTTGAAACAGTGGGATGACATGCCTCGCAAGAATCTCATCTCGGTAGCATGGGCATTCAAATTCCCACATAGACAACCTTCATGCAGACAATTGCGCACAGTTTGGGCAGATATTCGGTTGTTATGTGTACCAGGGGTGTTAGCACAGTGGCAGTTTGAAAACAATTACGTAGGTGTGTGTTCATGATATAGAGGTCTTGACTAGGCATCGTGATGCGTGGATGTCCACAACATGGTAAATCTTCCGTATGCCCTGTTGCTTGGAAACGTTGCTTAGGGTATTGAATAGAATGCCTAGAACTGCCAACAACCCTAGCAACCTCATTCATTGCCATACCAGCATTAAGCATTCTAATGACACATTCACGTAAATTTGGTGGAATTTTAGACATATCTAAAAGAAAGAAAACTTTATAATTCTTTTTTTTTTTCCCCAACGTCTTTTTCTTATTGACAACAAAGTCTATAAAATCAGACTGAAAGGTTTGTTTTAATAAACACGGATTACACTGGTCCATACATACACGACAAAATCGAGTTTAACGTTTTCTCGTTTGTGTAATTCGTACAATTTAGTTATAATTGGTTTTATTTGACACATAATCATTCGACCGAACATATGTAGGGCATTGGACATGTCGATTTTGTTTCATTACATTAAAAAAATATGTATAGAAATCGGAAGTTTCTTTTTTGGTTCAGTATACATTTTGTTCTTTTTCTTTACTGATGGTTTGCCAGCTATTGCCTTACTTTACTTCACTGACAAATTATTTTTGTTATTATTACTGAAGTGACAAATTATTATTATTTTAATTCAGTGACAATTTTTTTTTGCAGTTCAATGATACCATAACAAGAGGGCCATGATGGCCCTGTATCACTCCACTGGCTTATGAATAAATGTATCATGCACTTAACTGGCATTGGCAAAGAAATAAATCATAAGTCTGTATTGCTATAAACTTTAATAGAGAAAATAGCCTAGGTCCAAAAAAAGGTCATATCTTTTGCAAACGCAAAGATTATGTCAGTGAATACAATCAGGTCTAATCAAGTATTGTCCATATCAAGTATCAACAAATTCTATAACATGAATTGCTTTGATAAGAAGATTTCCAAATCTTTAGTAAAGAAATCATTTTTATGATTGAATGAATGGTGAATTTCTGGAACAAAAAACAGAATGATACAAACCTTGCTGCATATTAACCCTTAGGCTGCTAAGCACTACTCACTGACCTTTTGCAGTCAGTGTAGATGCGTGTTCTGTGCAGTCTGATCTTGGATCTACACTCTCTGATAAGGAGATAATTTTCCTCCAAAAATATCTTTGAAATGGGAAAATTTGTGTTGATACAATCTCTTTCAAAGTTTCATTTCTTGTATTTAGCAGTATAAGGGTTAAATATCCAACTCACCTGAGCATAACAATTACCATCAAAATAAATCAATCTCACTGAAAACTGAACATTTTCTATCCAAAAAGATTTGAATATCCAACACCAATCATGTTATTATTTGTTTGTTTGTTTGTACTGGCATTAACTCTTTACCACACAAAAAAAATTCAGACTTCTTCAATTCTAAAGCATTTGGAGTTGCCAAATTAAATGTGGCTAAAATTGCTGAAGTTGTCTTCGAAAGGGTAGAAAACATTGTGGGAAAAGGAGACAATGCTGGTTGCCAGTATTTCCTCCTTTTCACAAAAAGTTTTCAAAAGTCTTTTTTCTCAAGGTCGTTGAAAGTTGTCATTGTGTGGTAAAGGGTTAATTGCCATTTTAACAACTTAGGTCATATCATGGCAGTAAGTGCACCTATGCATGTGTTTCCTGGCTTTCTCACTTCAATACCTGCACAACTTCCTATCTAAGCCACTGGCTGCTTTCTCACATGCATCAGAGGTGAGAAGCAAAAGTTCTTGAAAAGAAAGTTTGCCACAACTGGCTATCGAGCTTGCAACCACCAGGTAATGAGTCAGATGCACACTGTGATGTGGGTAGTTCCAAAGGTTCAACCAGCTCATCACTGAATCTGAGCCCCATAAGAGCCAGGCCGATGCTCCATCAGTTTGATTGAAAGCCAAATTCCTTTCCAGAATTTTGTATAAAATTACACATACAAAACAACTGATATATATAGGTTTGATATAAACCTTTAACAGTATTAGTGATTCTCTGCTACAAAAAAAAGTATCTTTTTCACAAAAAAATCATGATTTTTTCACCAAATCTCATTTTGGGAATCACATTTTGGTCTCTATAAAACTATAAATCTGAGTGGCAGCATTATATCTGCACAAAAGGAAAAAATGTTTTCATAAATCATGATGCCAGTTGCTTTTCACATGCAAGTGCTATTTTTTTTCATAATGTTTTCAAAAACTGTCAAACCCTTTACCAAACAATGTCATCTGACCCTGAGGATGAAAATATTTAAAAAATGAAGGAAAATTAGAAAATGAAGGTTGACAGCATTTCCTCCTTTTCCATTAATGTTTTCTACACTTAGATTTCCAAGTAAGCTGGTGTTGATAAAAGAAGAGAAGAGCTACATTGTACTGTCAATATAATTTTTTGCTACTCACCATCTCCTACGAAATTTGAATCTGGAGGCATCTCTACCTCAAACCTCTCTGCGAAAGAAAGATTTGTTTGTTTGTAGGGGAGTTTCACACCGTTTTAACAGCATAGGTCATATCATAGCAGTCAGTGCACCTACACAAATGTTTCTTGGAGTTTCACACCAGTATTGACACAATGTTCTTTCAAAGCTACTGACAACTTTTCTCACATGCATCAGAGTCTAGAGGCAAAAAGTCGCCAGAAAAAAAGGTTTGCCTCAAATGGTTTTCAAACCCACAACCACAAGGTCACCCATCAGATCACTAATCGCTGAGCTATCCGGTCGGATTTGAAAGGAAGAATGACTGTGATAAAAAGGTAAAGGACAAGAACATTACATGTCTGTTCCAAAGCTAAGCTTCATTGACATTTTCCTTGAAAATTCCAAGCTGTAAAAAGGGCATTTTTAAAATAAGCAAAAAAAGTTTCTGTATTACCTGCCATTTTTGTATAGGTTTGATATAGTTAACAACTAGCCCAAGTTTGAAATAATGAAATCTTCAGTAATGACAGACATCTGAGAAAATGTCCACAATGACACACAGACCTGACAGGGCATTCACAGGCTATGACACTACCTCAACACTTTTTGCTCATGGAAACAGCAGGTGTGCCAACTAAAACTCACAAAAATAAAGACAAGAAATATAAACATCCAGGTTCAAGGGGCGAAAAATGTTCAGTGCTTAACTCTTTACCAAACAACAAAATTTAAGACCAGTCCAAATTGAAAGCATTTGCAGATGACAAAACAAATGTGACCCCTAAATTAAAATTTCTTTTGGGAAGGGTAGAAGGTTACCAGCATTTTCTCCTTTTCCCAAAATGTTTCCAAAAGCCTTCTTTGTCTTATTCATTAAAACATCGGAATGTGTGGTAAAGATTTAAAGTGGCAACAAACCAGATTTTGTTTCACAAGATTTCTATTTAGAACTTCTTCCGATAGAATGGTAATTTTCATTTGCAAGCAAAGATGGCTTTAAATCTAAAATATGGGTAGACTTACACATACAAAATTCCAAGAATTTTTTTTTATTTCTGCTGTAAAATCTTGTATTCCATTAGTGACAGGACAGCCGTTATTGCAAAGCAAAGCATAAATGAGCCATGCTCTGTCAAAAGGGGGCTTGATGCATCTCTGTGATGCATTATACCAAGCAAGTCATTATATGATTATGTATCAATAAAATCCATTTTGTCTAACAACGAACTGAATCATGACATACACTGGTCCTTAGACATACACAAAATTGACCATTGGTGAAAAGTTTTGGCCCAGGTCAGCCTGTGGGGACTGCGCAGGCTGACCTAGGTCGTTACATTTTGCAGATGTATTAAGCCCCCTTTTCACAGAGCATGGCTAAAATACATTTTGACAATGAAAGTATAAAATGATACCAGGGGCCTATTCACCAGCCATTCCTCAGAACAGTCTTCATCTTTAAATGTAAAATTTTCTGAATTTGAACGTAACATAATTTCTGATTGGCTAAACTAAATGGTTTAGCTAATGAGAAGTTGTGCTTCTTTCAAATTTAGAAAATTCTGGAGAATAAGACTAAGAATTTTCATAGGAATGGTTGGTGAGTATGGACCCAGTATTATAACATACCTGCTTCTTTAGCTATGGCTCGGCAACCAAGCAGAATAACTATTCTGGGCTTATCTGCTAATGTGGGGTTGCTTTCCACAGACAAAACTTTCAAAATATCTGACAAGCATAATATTTCACCATCACTAAGTAATATAACAGGTTGATGTACACCATCCACTATCTCTTCATGACCATGGGAGCTGAATCCCAACAGAACGTATTTACATGAACTGAAATCTCTTGCTTTAATCTTACATACCCAGCATTCTTCACAATTTTCACGACAGTCTTGACGTTTCCACAGGTCAAGAGTTAAATTCTCAACAGAAGAACCATCTGTATCGCCAGTGAATGGTTCAAAGTCAAGAATATTCCAAAATATTTCCTCAAACATTTCTTTATCTTTCTCTGCACCGCTTCTGGTTACGAATCCAGTGCCTGGTTGGTTGTCGTCTTTCTTTGGTATCTCTCTGAGATTAGTGAAAAATGCTGCTATGTTGTACTGTCTGTCCTCTTGTGAACCTGTGGCCATACTGTCTCAACTGAACATGAGTAAGTAAATGAATGAGCTCTTTCCCAAATGATAAAACAAAAGACTTCAACATTGAAAGCATGTGCAGATGACAAATAAAGTGTAGCTCAAATAATCAGTTTTGTTATTGAAAGGATAGAAAAATTTGTGGAAAAGGTAAAACTACTGATTACCAGCATTTTCTCCTTTTCCAACAATGTTTTCAAAAGACAAAGTTAACAAAATAGATGTGACTCAAGATTCCAAATTGGCATTTGAAAAAATATAAAATATTTTGGGAAAGGGAGAAAATGCTTGTACCAACATTTTCTCCTTTTCCAAAAATGTTTTCAAATGAATTCTTTTTCAAGGTCATTAAAAGTCAGTAAAGGGTTAACTCTTTACCAAACAACAAAATTCTAAACTTGCCCAAATTGAAAGCTTTAGCAGACGACAAAATAAATTCGACTCAAAAATTTCAAATTTATATTAGAAAGCTTAGAAATCATTGTGGGAAAGGGAGAAAATGCTGATTACTAGCTTTTCCACAATGTTTTCAAAAGGCTATTCCCTCAGGGTCCTTAAAAGTTGGGATTGTGTGGTAGAGAGTTAATAAAGAGTTGTTATAGCATATAGAAAAGACTAAGGTCATATTTCTACATATGAATATAACAACATTACAATAATATTCATCCATCTAGTTTAACCCTTTACCGCACAATGGTGCCTTATGACGCCCCTGGGAAAGAGGCCTTTTGAAAACATTGTGGGAAAAGGAGAAAATGCTGATAACTAGCACTTTCTCCTTCTCCCACAATGTTTTCTACCCTATCAAAGAAAAGTTGCACCATTTGAGCAACACTGAAGTTGTCGTCTGCCAATGCTTTCAATTTGGGCAAGGCTGAAATTTTACAGTCTGGTAAAGGGTTAACTATTTACTAAACAATTGCGAGTTTTAACAGCCCTGAGGGAAATGGCGTTTGGAAGCATTGTGGGAAAAGGAAAAAATACTGGTAACCAGCATTTCCTCCTTTTTCCCCACTATGTTTTCTATGGCCTGTCAAAGAACTTAAGTCATATGTACCACATTTGTGTTTGTTGTCTACAGACCTTTTCCATAATTAAGCCTTTACCACATAATATCGACTTTAAATGACCCCAAAAGAGAAGGCTTTGAAATGAAAACATTGTGAAAAGAGGAAAAAATGCTAATAACCAGCATTTCCTCCTTTTCACACAATGTTTTCTACTCTGTCAAAGACAGAAATTGTCATTTTAGCAACATTTAATTTGTCGTCTGCAAATGCTTTGAATTTCCTCCAGTCCAAAAGTTTGTTGTTTGGTAGAGTTGATGAATCTATGTGGATCAAATCATTGAAGAATTTAACACGACATCAATGTCTCCAGCATTTCACGTTAAATTTCTTGATAAAGGTGTAAGCCAAAATATTGAAAACAGAATAAACCTTTCCATTTTGTAAAACAAAGATTAACAATTTACCTTACAAAAAAATCAAAGCCTTGACCAGTCGAAATATTGAAAAACGTTTGCAGACTACATACTGAAGGCAGTTCAAATAAACTCTTAACCAAATGACAAAATTTTAGACTTGTCCAAATTGAAAGCATTTGCAGACAACAAATTAAATGTAACTCAAAAGTTGGAATTTGTTTGTGGTAGGACAGAAAGCATGGTCATCAGCATTTTCTGTTTTACCCTCAATGTTTCCAAAGGCACTTTCTGTCAGAGTCATTGAAACTCAGGATTGTGTGGTAAAGGGTTAATTCTTACACTGCTAATGGTGACTTGGTAGTTTGGGCTGACAATATAGATCAAGATTAGACTGCATAGAATGCTGCCACCACCTGATGCTGCTGCCAAATTCAAATTAACTGTAACGGAAGACTTCAGAAAAGGTTGAATTTCAAAAGTTGGAAGCAAAAGAATGAAATACCATCTACTCAATATCCTCTCTAACCCGGGTCTTTACAATATTTCTTTGCAAGGGGTTTAACTCTTCACCACACAAAAGAAAAAACAGAGTTGTCCAAATTGAAAACATTTGCCGACAACAAATTAAATATTTTACAAACGACTGGAAGTTTCTTTGAAAGTTAAGTTACCAGCATTTTCTCCTTTTCCAACAATGTTTTCAAAAGCCTTCTTCTTCAGGTACTCCAAGTCTGTTGACTAGACATTTTTGTTTTATCGCTGTAGCAGTTGTTTTTCTGGGTCTTCTTTCTTAAACGCCATGGTTTTAATCATTACCAAACAGCCTTCTTTCATGGCGAACCAGATTCGACCAATATCTGAATAAGATGATAGACTTGGTCGCAAAATACAGATGACTGCCAGAAAACAGTGAAAACTTGCTGGTCACAAAGTGGATTAGGAAAAATTGCCCTTTTCGCGTAAGATAAATTCTGCTCATAGCCCTAAACTTTGTCTTAAAGCTAAAGTAATATTTGATTTTGGAAAATTACCTACCCACATATTAATTCAAAATCCAACAATGGACAACTATTTAATCATTGGTGCAAATATTCAAGTCAAGAACATTGACACGTTTTTGTCACACACAAACATACGAGATAAAAACAAACACAAAGTGAAAATAGTCATAATAAATGTAGATTTCAACAACTGCAAGCAAAATATGCTTTGACATAAGCATAAAATGACGACTGCACAATATTTATAATATTCAAGAGTGGGATGTCTCAGTATTGTCAAGCATGTGAAACATCCTGCTGAGGAAAGCATGCACAAGACACAAGGATTTGTTGCCATCTCTATACACCCTGCTCCTGTTTAAAATAACACCAGTGTTTCACTGACTTAACATGTTTGTTGTAGAAAATGAATAATGATGAATGCAGTCAAGAATGTGGAAGTCAGGTATGCGCACTGAATTGTGGTTTTGATGGTTTTCTATCCTGAGTTTACAATTGGATGTATCCATATTGATGTCCAATGAGTACTTGTCTAGTATGGGTTCTACATTTACTGGTACACCTTTCCTATCCAGCAAAACTTCATGTGCAAATGTTATGTCAGTTATGTTAACTACATCTTAAAACCCAGCAGGAATAAATTATCTATGTGTTTAAATTTGCTTTCTTGCATAAACGTATGTAGACTTTGCTAAATAATAGCTTTTGGTGTTCACATAAGTTTTTTCAAGTTCTACCTGTTCCAGTTTCTGTATTCAATGGTCATATATGTGAAGAATGATTGTACTGAGAAAATGGCAAGTCATAAAATGACCCCATTTACATTTTTCATTAGGGTTGAGGTTAGTGAATGTTAAAATAAAGTTGAAAACATAGCAATGTGACTTTCATTTTTGATCATTTTCTACCATGAAAATGCTCTTTAAACTGACTTTGAATACAGGACCCTTAAAACATGGGATTGTTGGTAAAGGGTTAACACTGTTTCCAACATTATTTCAGTTACATTGCTGCTGCCAGTTCACCTAATGCTTAGCCATGCTTTCCTGGCATTTCTTTTTACCAGTAACACACACAATATTTTAATTATATCACTGCTGCCAGTGCACCTATCTAAGGTCTAAATCCTGGAGTTTCTTTTTACTTGTACATCAGACAATGTACCTCCTCAGCCACTGTCTCCTTTTCCACAAAAGTATCATCGAAACAAAGATGAGTTGTGAGAGAGGCCAGTGGCAATAACTATCATGAAATCATGAATCTTTAAAAAGAAATAAGTGAAGCTTGGGATTCAAACCAGTGACACCCCCCCCCATTTCAACCTTTGTAACGTTAACCATATGGTACCAACTAAGCTGCCTGGCTTGGTTCAATCTATTATTCAGCAAAGGTGTGCACAGCGTTGATAATGCACCATATGCAAGTGTGTAATGTGGAAACCAAACATTTTTTTATTACTTTACAGAACAACTCTACCTTCATAACTAAGCCTAAAACTGTAAGAAAAAAGAAAATTTCAAGAGCAAAAGTAATAAGCCAAATATTGCAATTTCATGATCCGTTGTGCTATTATAAATGCCAATGGCACAGCCATCATGAAAATAACTGCAAAAGTACACCTGTATGTCAAAATTGTGCTTTTGAAGGAGAAGACCATGATCAAAAAACTTGCAATAATCCTGTCCTCTGTGTCAATTGCAAGTAAGGATGTTCAGTTTGGAAAGATGAGGAAGAAATCCAGTCAATCAAATTCAAGGATAACGTTAGCTTCTTTCAAGGATAATGTTAGCTTCTTGGAAGCCAGGAAAACAGTTGAAAAATGCAGGCCTGATCAGGCATTGTTGAGAAAAAGCACAACATATGCAAATATTGCTTCTCCTTTGCCTACAAATGGACACTGTCCAACCTGCAAAATATTGGCTAGAACACTTCTTCAAAAGTGTCCTGAAATGACTGATGAACTGAAAGCTCTCATTAACAATATCCAAGTACCAACACCTTCCATTCAGACTCAGCCTAACCCAAAGCAAAATACCACCTCAGTTACTTTAAAGACAAGTTTTTATCCTATCAGAGAGAAAATCATACCCCTGGGAAACCAAAACCATCTAAGGAGTCTTCTGAAAAGCCTCCAAATCATGTTCAGTCTTTTCCTGTACCTATATCAAATAGGTATGAATCTCTTCAGGAGACCCTTCAACCTGAGGAAGCCATGGAAGAGGAATTGAAGGGAGAACTCTCCGATTCTTGCGAAACTGATTGGGATAAGGACATATTAGAATCCTGGTCAACTTCAAAACCTGAGACTGAAGTAATCGTCCATAGAATTTCATAGGGTATATGAAATGCTTAAGGAAAAATTTCAGAACCCATGTTTACATTCTTTTGATGGCCATAGTGGCTCACAATATTATGCAGTGAAATTGTCGAGGTCTAAAGTCAAATCATGGAGAGATTTCGCTTTTAATTAATGACCACAATCCTGTAGCATTTTGTTTACAGGAAACTTTCCTGAAGGAATCTGACCCTGTCTCTTTCAGATGTCAATTTATAATAAAATATTCGAGGAGAGTGATAAGGCCTAGGGTGGTGTGTCTGTTACTGTAAATAACAACATCCCCTATACACAATTACAATTAAACTCCATTCTACAAGCTGTTGCTGTTCGTCTTTCCCTTCTGTACCCTCTGCTCCATTTACCTTCCCCCAAATTCTCCTATCAATGAAAACGAGCGCAATGATCTCATTTCACAGCTACCATCTCCTTTCATACTGGCAGGAGATTTTAATGGTCACAGTATTATCTTTAGCAGCAATGATACAAATCAAAGAGGCTTACAACTGGGGAACATTATTTCTAATAACTCTTGTTATTTAAGAATGACAGTAATTCAAAAATATATCTTCATCCAGCAAATGGGTCTTACTCTTCCCTTGACCTTTCTCTAAGTAGCCCAGCTTTGCTTCAAGATTTTAAGTGGAAAGTGGCAGACAACCTTTGTGGAAGTGACCACTTTTCAATTTTAATTACATCTTCTGAGCCAGATACATGTGAACATCCAAAGAGATGGGAACTCTCTAAAGCTAAATGGGACCTGTTTCAAGTTCTCTGTCAAGAGATAAATTTGGAGATTGTACTGATCATGCTGAACTGCTTTCCCTGGTGCTTACTAATGCAGCAAAGCAGTCAGTACCACAGATCTAGACAAAGCCCAAATGCCTAAACAAGCGATGGTTCAATGATGAATATTAATCAGCTTTAAAAGAAAGGAAAGAGGCTCTCAGAAAGTTCAATATGAGACCATCTTAGGAAAACCATAATCTTTTCTGTATTTCCAGGGCAAAAGCCAGACAAACTATAAAAAGTACGGTAGTAAGTGTAAGTCTTGGAGGCACTTTGTTTCCAGACTTAATGCTAGAACATCTACAAAAAAGTCTGGGACATGATCAGAACATGATTAAAGGTAGTATTCTTTGACATTTAAACATCTTGCTACAACCAATACAAATTTTGAAATCCTTAAAGATATTGCAGACACTAAAATTGATTCTCTTGTCAAAAAGTCCTCCTCTGAAAACTACGGTACTCTGAAAAGTTCCAGAGGAATAAAGCCACAGAAGAAAAGAAAAGGTTGAATTTCAAATCAAATAATGTTGAGTATTACAAAAAACTATTCTCGTTCAAAGAACTGAAGTCTGCTATAGATAAGGTCCATGACTCCTCTCCAGGTCAAGACAAAATTCATTAAAAGTATCTAAAACATTTACCAGACATAAACCTATCAATTTTGCTTGATATTTTCAATGACATTTGGCAATCAGGTGATTTGTCTTCTTCCTGAAAAGAAGTTCTAGTAATCCAAATTCCTAAACCAGGGAAAAATACTTCTGACCTAATCAGCTACAGATTGACTGTATGGTGTTTAACGCCATTTTCAACATTATTTCAGTTATATCACAGCGGCAAACAGCTACAGACCCATAGCTCTCACAAGCTGCCTTTGTAAAACTTGAGAGGGAAAGATCAACACCAGCCTTGTTTGGTTTTTAGAAAAAAAAAATCTTGTTGATGTTGAAAGTGGATTTAGATGTCAATGCAGTACCATTGACCACCTTATACACTTTGAAACTTTCCTAGGGGGAGCCTTCATTAAAAAAAAAAGACAAGTCACATATCACTATCAATATTTTATGACCTGGAGAGTGCTTACTACCCTAAAATATGTTATTTTTTCAGGATTTGCATGACTTTGGTCTCAGAGGCTGCTTACCTCTTTTTATATCTTCCTTTTTAAATAACTGCCTTTTTTGTGTGAGGGTTGGCACAACCTTGTCAGGTGCAAGGGAACAAGGAATGGATGTGTCACAAGGATGTATCATCTCTGTGACACTTTTTAGTGTCAAGATAAACAGCATAATAAAGGCTTTTAACCCTGGTGTGGACTTTTGTTTATATGTGGACAATTTTGTCATATGTTTTAGATCCAGTGATATGGCCATCATTGAAAGACAACTTCAACAATGTTTAAACAAACTTCAAACATGATCTGATGAAAACGGTTGTAAGTTTTCAAAGACCAAAACAAAATGTGTTCACTTTTGTCAGTTACAAGGTCATCATCCAGACCCAGAGCTACATCTTGACAACACAAGAATTGAAGTTGTACTTGTACCAGAATTCAAATTTTAAGGTGTCATTTCTAACTGGAAATTGTCCTTCTTTCATCACATTAAAGCACTTAAAAAGAAATGATATAAGGCCCTTAATCTTCTCAAAACAGTTGCTCATTCAGAATGGGGAGCTGACAGGAAAGTCCTTCTAGGTCTCTATCGCTCCTCTTATTTGCTCCAAACTAGACTATGGCTTTACTGTGTATGGCTCAGCCCGTAAATCCTACTAGAAGATCCTTGACACAATCCACAATCAGGATTTATGCTTGGCTCTTGGGGCTTTATGAACTTCTCCCTTAAACAGCCTGTACATGGAGGCCAATGAGCCTTCCCTCCCTCAAGCCATCTCTCCAATATCTTCTAAAATTGAAAGCAAACCCATCCAACCCCATATGTAAAGTAGTTTTTAACCCGGGATGTAAAATCCTTTTTGCTAGGAAGCCAAGCGCAATTCCTCCATTTGGTATTCGCATGGAACCCCATCTAGACAATCTCCATGTTGACATGGATGCCATTTGTGAAAACAAAATTCTCGACACACCATGGTTGACAAAAGCTGCTGAATTTCGCTTTGACCTTCTAGCTCACAAGAAATCAACCACATATAAAGTTGTTTTCCAAACTCAGTATCAGGAAATAAAGTTCACAGTATAACTTCTATAAACCCATTTATAAATACAGATGGATCTAACGATGGACATGCTGTGTTAGCAGCATAAGTTTTTGGTTGAAAAAGAAAAACATGTCACCTTCCTGACAACTCTTCAATCTTTTCTGCTGAAGTGAAGACAATTGGCCTTGTTTTGAGTCTAGCAGAGGAGAGTAGGTTTAACCGCTTTCCTCTATTCTCAGATTCTCTTTCTACCCTCCAGGCTCTCTGTAAGCAGAAAATTGAAAATCTATCTATTTGTGCTGTTCTTGAGAGAATTTCCTCTCTCTCTGATACAAACAAGTTTGTATTTTGCTGGCTTCCTAGTCACATGGGTATTCAAGAAAATGAAAAGGCGGATGAACTTGCCAAGTCGGCATTGTCTCTACCCATATCCCATTTTAAAAAACCTTACACAGATTTTGAAGCATCCATTTTACCTTTCATCCAATCTCTTTGGCAATCCTAGTGGGATGCAGATCATTTCAACAAACTTCACTCTGTTAAACCAACCCTTGGCAAATGGTACCCCTCTTACACGTCTGTTCGTCGAGAGGAGGTGATAATCACAGGGCTTTGAATTTGGCATTCTTGTTTAACACACTCCTGGATTTCAGCCAGAGAAGATGCACCAGAATGTATGAATTCAATGCAATGAACAACTTACAACTAAACATATTCTATTAGATTGCAGTGACTTTCAGCCAATTTATGAGAAATACTACAATGCTGATAGTATGCACCACTTCTTTGACACAGTCAATATGGTTTCAATTACCTGTATCACCTTCATCAAAGAGATTGGTCAATATAACAAGCTCTGATATTTTCTTAAGTACTTTTTTTCCCTTTTGTGTAAACCCACATTGCTATTAGTCAAACAAATTGACATGAAATAAATGACCTCTATTACACCCTTGAAATGCTGTCCAAACTTAGCTCCGGCCATTGTTGTCTGAATGCAGAAATATATGAACAATTTTCAATTCTTTATGCTGCTAATAGATTTAGCACGTCTTCAAAGAATTCTTAAAATACCTGAAAAAAACATGATTTTGTTGATTTAAACTGGTAACACGTGGCAGATGACATTGATCTAAGATGCACTTTCTGTGCAGTCTAATCTTGATCTATGTCATCCGCAAAAGCGGATACTTTGATTATGGCACTGGAAGGGTCAAATCCGACATTTACCTTCAACACAATTTTCGTACTGTCCAATTATACATGATGACATAAATACTCATTGTCTCAGTATTCTTTGCAAAGAGGTCAATTTCAGGTCAATTTGTTCAAGTAATACCGGTACCAGTAAATGTAGAACTCATACTGGGGCCAGTACTCATTGGGCATCAATATGGGCATCAATATGGTCACATACAAGAGTAGACTTGGGCAAGAAAACCTTCAAAACCACAATTCATAATTGCATGTGCCCGACTTCCCCGTTCTTGCGTGCATTTATCATTATTCAGTTTCTACAGCGAACATATGAAATCTGTGAAATGCTGTTGTTATTTTAAATAGGAACAGGGTTTATAGAGATGGCAAAGAAACCTTGTGTCTTGACATTTAAAATCAATTGTGCATGTTATCCTAATTAGAATGTTTCAAATACTTGACAATTCTGAACATCTCACTTTTGAATATTATGAATATTGCTCAGTTGTCATGTCATGCAAACACAAGAGTATGTTTTGCTTCCAGTAGTTCAAATCCACATATATTACGACTTATTTCACTACAATAGTGTTTGTTTTGATGTACTTTATGGTGTGTTGGTATGTTTCCACTTTTTGTTTGACAAAAATGTGTTATTGTTCTTGAATATTTGCGACAATAATCCGCCGTTTGAATTGGAAATTAACATGAAGGTAAGTAATTTTCTAAAATCAAATAGATCTACCATCTTAGCTTTAAAAAATTGACAAGGTTATGTGCCAAATTCATCTATTTGAAATGGTCAATTTTTTCTAATCCACTGAGCATTAGTATTCTTACCTTCAGTCTGCAGGTTTGCTCCGATGTTATTTTTGCGGCTATTTCTCCGCTCACCTTCATATCAACCATTCATGGTTCTATTCGGAATGAAAATTGATCGTACCGACACCTCTACTAACTGCTCTATGCGGCAATATTATTGTTGACTGCCAATAATATGGGCACGGATCGTTTGACAAATGATTAATCTTTACAAAAATGCCAAAATTATTAAAAATGTAACTGCAACCTCCTCATAATTCCATGTTTTTGAAATATTCATTGACCTACTTCCAAGGAAATCGAAACTAGGCTTAACATTTACTGCGCATGTTCCAGAAGTCATTTCCAGTACAGTAAAATATTATTTTCACAATTTATCGGCTTCTGTTTCATCAGCTTGGGCACTGAAAGGAGAACATACTGGATGTATTTCAATTACGACGAGTCATAATTATCACTTCAAATGCCGATCATATGATGTCGTTTTTTCAAATAAAAATGACTGCACATGCACAGTTAACTGAATTTAAAATGAGTGTTTGTTTACCAGATTTATTTATGTCAAATAAAAGGTAAATTACAAAAAGATCGATAACAACCTTGCACTACACTTGGTGTCAATGTGAACTTAAATCATTTATCTATTGATCCATGTCCATTTTTATTGCTGACAAGCAGATTTAAGACACATCATGCTGCCTGAAAGCTGACCGGTAAGATTTTGAAATTTCCAGAAGTCATTAAAGAATGGCTGATATGAAGGGAGACCCCATCACAAAATAATATCGGAGCAACCTTTGAGACCTAAGGTTCGGTATTGTGTGACCATCCAAGTCCATCTTCCCATTCAGATATTGGTCAAAGAAGACCCAGAAAAACTTCTACGACACAGAAAAATGAAAATGCCTGTTTAACTGACTTTGAGTGTTCTGTCAGCCTTTTGTTCAAGCCGTTTTAACTAGCTCAAACATTCCGCTTTAGTCATCTCTTAACACAGATCTATATGCATGCTAAATGACAAAGCTACCGATGCACCATGAAACGGTGACTGGACATTTCGGCCCATAACAATTTCGGCCCATTACAATTTTGGCCCATAACAATTTTGGCCCATACAATTTCGGCCCATAACGATTTCGGCCTATGGTTGGTGTATCATAAATATTGCACGACCTGACGAGTGCTTTTACTAACTGTTTGGTGGATAAAATTGCACTTTTGAATATTGTTTTTTTTGCATCAATAAACATTTTGGATATATGTTTTACATCCTGGTTGAATGTTTACACATGGTAAAAGAGTATGTACAATAGGAGCAAAGGAAAACCAATATAATCATACGGCAGACGTTAAATCTTGGTTTGTATCGAAGATCAGACTGTGTATCATGTGTAATCCGGTGTAGACCTACGCCATCCACAAAAGATACTAAGTTGCCATCGACAGTTGAAGAGTTGAGAACTAAATTTCCCATCTCCTAAATTTTGAATCATCTAAGTTTAGCATCAGGTAGCAAACGTTATAAATGGAAGAGTTTTCATCACTTTAAAAGTACAATCTGATCTTGATCTAAGCTCTCCACGACGGATACTTAGGTCTTCATCGGAACTGAAATGGTCAAGTTAAATCCATTGTTTATTGATCTTTTTACCTTCTTTTTTTGCAGGCAAATTTAATCATACTCTCTTTTTCGGGTCCTCCAATCTGGGTTAAGGGTTTAAACCATCCGGTATCCATAATGTCATAGTATCGTCTAAGATATCCGTCGAATTTAGGTACACGCTTCGTCGCGTTTTATTATCTTGGGTGTTGTGAATCTAGTCTCCTTGACAACCAAGTACATGTGAAACGGGTATTTTATAATCATATTGTGCTAATTAGAAGTACGGAGCTGTGTAATTAGTATCGACACTGTCATAATTGCCCTAAAATAGTGGTGATCAAAGACAACTGATATCAATAGAACTTCCAAGTTCCTGACTTATATACTGTAACAATTTTGTGCTAAATTTCTCCTCCAAATCACTTTTTCTGGGGTCTTGAAGTGCTTGTATCACAATCTCATTCTGATTTCAATTCTTAGTGTGTATGTGAAAACACGCTGTTCTACATGATTTTTTTTTAAATACTACAAGGCATGGGTTAAAAAAAAAAACATGAAAACGCATGACAAACGTAGTATCAAACTGACATCGTCCGATCATAGCCCCTTCAAACTGACTTTTTTAGACCTAGATAACAACTTTATATAGCTGACTTGCATAGAAGCTATATAATTTATAATGTTGGAGCTGGGATATCAATCACTACCAAAAAGGTCAGAAAATTTCTTATGAAATAAAGTCTTTTGTCGAACGACGTAGATCGGAAAGGGGGGGAGGTGTTTACTTGTCGACGTGAGTGCTCTAAAATTTGTGTAATTTAAGACAGGGAAAGACGGGGGAAAGTAATTGAATGGATGCAACTTCAGTAATTATTTTCAATAATAATTGTTTGGTGCATTTTTTTTATTCGTGATAATGGATTATTTACCAAGGATTCATGTTTTTAACCCTTTATCACACAATCCCGAGTTATAACGACCCCCAAGGAAAGTGACTTTCGAAAACATTGTCGGAAAAGGAGAAAATGCTGATAACCAGTCTTGCCTCCTTTTACCAGCATTGTTTTCTACCTACTCAAAGACAGATTTCATAATTTGTGCAACATTTACTTCGACGTCTGAAATTACATTCCATTTCGATCAGTCTATAATTTTGTCGTTTGGGAAAAAGTTCAAAGAAATGGTAAGGTAACTGTTTTTCAGTTTATTTCACTATAGCATCCAGATCAGAGAAGAATTTAATTGCTTACTTAGCACTTAATTTTTCTCCTGACCTCAATTAACCCTTTCGATGTCGTGGGTACTAACTCATTGTCTACATGTAATAATTCCTAACAACACGGGGTTTTTAGAAGGATTACATATATATAACGTTTTTCATACTGAAGCCCAAATTAACACTTTCATCTGTTCCATGGTAAAATTGGGGAAAAAAACTGGATTTGTGGTATTGCCAAGGTATGTATAACTTCCCAAATTTTCATTAAAAAAAAAGAATTTTAAAGTGACATCTGGAATTTCAAAATTCCTAGAAATTAGTCCTTAATGAAGGCTCTGCACAATGAACTATCCTTAGAAAACATACGTTCTTCAGCTAAAACTGAGTTTGAAAGTAGTTATGATTGGCAAGTTTACGAGTCTGGAAATGCCTTTGTGTTATTTCAAACGATGACACTAATTCTCCCTTGCCCAATACACAACGCGGCTGTTTTGTTTGGCAAACCTTCGAAGGTGTAAGACCAGCGGCTGAAACAACGTCATGTAAAAGCAATCAATCAACACAAAGAGGGGTACCAAGACAGGTCGGAGTATGGAAGCTGACAGACAAACAAACAGGGAAAAATTTAAGTTGGTTTTAGACTATGGGCCGAAATTGTTATAGGCCGAAATGTCCCGGAATCCATGAAACAACATTCATTCACTCAGATCTAAATCGTATCATGTTCAGTCTGTAAAATACAGTACCTTGGTCGACAAACTGAAAATAGCAGTTAAATCTTTTTAGATCTGCTTTCGCTTTCGATTTCGGAGTTTTCTTAGGTCCATGTTACATAATTACAAGCGAAATAGATTCTAGATCTACTTTTCCAAAGTACAAAGCAGCGAAAAAAAAAACAAAACAATTCATACAAGCCAAATGAATTCATAAATGTGAGGCTTTTAACTACCTGTATGGACTAGAGATCAGCATAGGCTTCGAAAGTTTCACACGTCTCTATGTAGTTCACTCGTCGCAACTCGGCCGATTCCGTACCTACATCTATATTTGATCACCAGATCACCCGAGGTATGCCGAATGTGTAGTTCTGCTGTTAAGATGTAGGTACGGAATCGGCCGAGTTGTGACGGGTGGCTTGCTGTATTTCGGCATACCTCGGGTGATCCGGTGATCAAATAGATGTAGGTACGGAATCGGCCGAATTGTGACGAGTGTCGATACGTGATAATCGCTCTCCGTAAATACTCCCGGACTTTACCGACTATCTCACACCTTCCTTCTCGTTGTCTGCGCATGCCATATTCTTCCACTCGTCACAACATAGCCGATTCCGTACCTACATCACCACCCGAGGTATGCCGAATGATATTCTTCGTTAGAACTATTTGATCAACGGATCACCCGAGGTTTCCCGAATGCCGTTGATCAGTTATGGAATCGGTCGAGTTGTGACAAGCGTAAATAGGTCATGATTGTTTATGTTTACGTGTAGCCTTCACTTCACCTAATAGATGAAACAGTTAAACAACATAGAGTCTGAAAATGGACCATCAGTATGAAAAAGTATGTATTACACTGTCTTTCTAATGTCCTTTAGCATTTTTGACACGGTTTAGCATAAAACTTCAAATGCCTGTAGAAATGCATGCATGTAAGAACTTCTATCTTTATCCCGTTTGATATATTGTAAATGTACAGGCGTTTGTTTAATGATGAACTTCACCATCTATATAATGTAATATATAGGACATATTGCAGTTTTCTTTTAATTTTTTTTTTCTTGTTTGGCTTGTAACAGATCACTTTCAAAAGCATTACAACTTTAAGAGAGTTTCTGTTGGCTTTATCCACAGTGCTTATTCATATAATGTGAATCATGCTCTTGAAAAGGGGGCTTAATGCATCTGCGAAAGTATTGACCTAGGTCAACCTGCGTAGTTCACGAAGGCTGACTTGGGTGGAAACTTTTCGTTATTGGCCAGTTTTCTGTATGCCCATTGCCCAAGGACCAGTCTACCTCATGATTAAGTCAGTTGTCAAAAAAAGTGGCTATTATGGATCCATAATTATGTGATGGCATAATTGGTATCACACATCATAGAGATGCATTAAGCCCCCTTTTTGCAGAGCAAAATGCATATTTTTATTAATGATCTGTAACTCATAATGATTATCCCTAGTTTACAAGGTTCAGGATGTTATCAAAATTGTCAGGCGCAATGTGAGGTAGAGTTAAAACCTTTTTAGTTCCCCTGGCCAAAGGTCAGGGAGCTTATGTCATGGTCCTGTGTCCATCGTACATCTGTACATGTGTGCGTTAATTTATATTCCTAACATCTTCATCTCTGAGACTACCAATCCAATTTTGATCAAACTTCACAGAAATGGTCCTGCCATAGTCCTCTTCAGAGTTCCTTGAAAGAATTTGATTCCTTTAGAAACTCTGGTTGCCATAGCAACCAAACTGAAAAAATATTGGAAATCTTTGAAAATCTTTTTGTTAAAAGGGCTACAACATTTGGTATGTGGCTTCATCTAATGGACTTCTACCTTCTACTTCAAATTGCAGCCCTGGGGCCAAAATTGGCCCCACCCCTGGCATCACAAATTTTACATTGGCTTATATAGGGAAAATTTTAACAATCATCTAGTTTTAAACCATATGGCCTAGGATTACCAAATTTTGCATGTGGCTTCATCTGATGGCCCTCTACTATGATTCTTCAAATTATAGCCCGGAGGCCAAAATTGGCACCACCCCAGGGCATACAAATTTTACATGGGCTTAAGTAGGGAAAACTTTTAAAATCTTCTGATTCTAAACCATATGGCCAAGGGCTACCAAAGTTGGCATGTAGCTTCATCTGATGGACTCTACTAAGATTCTTCAAATTACAGCCGTAGGGTCAAAATTGGCCCTGTCCCAGGGGTCACAAGTTTTATAATGGCTTTATAGTGAAAACATTAATTAAACCGTTTCTTGTCCCCAACTCTAAGGCCTAGGGCTACCAAATTTTGCATATAGCTTCGTCTACTGGATCGCTTTTGAATTTGTTAAAAATTTAGCTGTTGAACTAAAATAAACCTCACCTTTCATGTTTTATTAAGGAAACTTTGAAATTCTTCTTGTTTATAACTATATGGCTTAGAGCTATATTATTTGGTATGTGGCTGTGTCTTGTTGACCTCTACCAAAACTCAAGTAATAGCTCATAATTATAGCTTGAAATCATAATTTAAGGTAAAAAATGGACACGCCCTAGGGTCACAATTTTAACATGGGCTTTTATAGAGAAAACTTTGCCAGGCTCCTTGCTAAAAACCTTTGGGCCAAGAATTGTAATATTTGGTATGTATGATTTGTACAAATTAGCCAGTGGAGCGATACACGGCCATAATGGCCCTCTTGTTTCTCCCTGCAAAATACATGAACATGGAAAGTGCTAGAAATAAATATTACTCTTGACCAGATGACAAACTTTAAAACTTGGCCAACTTGAAAGTTTTTGCACATGACAGTTCTAGTGTGGCTCAATTAACTCTTTACCACACGGCAATATTTTAGACTGGTCCAAATTGAAAGCATCTGCAGATGACAAATCAAACGTGGCTCAAAAATTGAAATTCATTTTCGGAAGAGTAGAAAACATTGTGGGAAAAGGAAAAAACGCTGGGAACCAGTATTTTCTCCTTTTTCCCCCTCACAATATTTTCAAAAGGCTTTTTCTTTAGGGTTGTTTAAATGCTGAATTGTGTGGTGAAGGGTTGAATGAATCCATGGTAAACACCGTAAAAATCAGTTAGAGAAAAGGAGAAAATGGATGTTCCAAAAATGTTTTCATATGCCTCCTTCCTTATCATCATTAACCCTTTACCACACAATCCCGACTTTTAATGACCCTGTGAGGGAAGCCTTTTGAAAACATGGGAAAAGGAGAAAATGCTGGTAACCAGCATTTCCTCCTTTTCCCACAATGTTTTCTACCCTTCCCAAAACAAATTTTCATTTTTCAATCACATCTATTTTGTCATCTGCAAATGCTTTCAATTTGGACCAGTCTAACATTTTGTAGTTTGGTAAAGGGTTAAAATACAGGATTACTTGGGAAATGATTAGTTTGAATGTATATGAGCCATGCTCTGTGAAAAGGGGGTTTATGCATCCGCAAAAAGTATTGCCTACTCAGCCTAGGTCAGGTTGCACAGTCTTCACAGGCTGATTTGGGTCAATACTTCTTCCTTTTGGAAATTTCTGCATGTCCAAGGACCATTCAGCTAGTTATTGGACTAAATGGATTTTATAGATCCACAACTTTGTGATGACTTGCTTGGTATAATAGATCACAGAGATGCAATAAACCCCATTTTACCATAGCTTGGTTAATATTTTTTCCCCTTGGAAACTGTGATTGTAGGGTAATTTGGGTATGATATGGCTTAACCCTTTATCACACAATCCTGACCTTTAACGACCCTCAAGAATATGGCTTTTGAAAATATTGTGGGAAAGGGAGAAAATGCAGGTAACCATCATTTCCTCCTTTTCCCACAATGTTTTCTATCCATCTAAAGACAAAACCATTATTTTAGCCCCATTGAATTTGTCGTCTGCAAGACATTTGGATGAGGAGAAGTCCAAAACTTTGTCATCTGGTAGAGGGTTAACCCTTTACCAGAGGACAATGTTGCAGATGTGTCCATACTATTAACCCTGTACCAAACGACAAAATTTTAGACTTGCCCAAATTGAAAGCATTTGCAGCCGACAAAATAAATGTGACTCAAAAAGCCAAATTTGTTTTGGAAGGTTAAAAAACATTGTAGGAAAAGGAGAAAATGCTGGTTACCAGCATTTTCTCCTTTTCCCACAATGTTTTCAAAAGGCTTCTTCTACAGGGTCATTAAGACCTATTATTGTGTGGTAAGGAGTTAAGTCATAAATGAGTCATGCTCTGGCAAAAGGAAGTTTGATGCATCTCCATGATGCATTTTGATAAGCAAGTCATCATAATACATGATAATCACGGAACCATAAATGCCATTTTGTCTTAAACCTTTACCAAAGGACAAAATTTTCAACTCGTCCAAAATGAAAGCATTTGCAGATGATAAATCAAATGTGACTTAGATGGTGGGACATTTTTATGATAGGTAAGAAAACATTGTGGGAAATGGAGAAAATGCTGGTTACCAGCATTTTCTCCTTTTCCCACAAAGTTTTCAAAAGGCCTCTTACCTAGGATCGTTAAAAGTCGGGATTGTGTGGTAAAGGGTTAAAACCGACTTAGTTATAAGGTAGACTGGTTCTTTGACATACAGAAAATTTAACAATTGCAAAACATTTAGGCCCAGGTCAGCCTAGGCAAGCTGTACTGGGTTGATACATGTACTTTCGGAAAATGCATTAACCTGCCTTTTCACAGAGCATCGCTTGTATTGTTTCTTTATCAACAATGTTTGTAAAGGTGGTTTCCTTTCAGATTAATGAAAAAGACAGTCATGAGATGAAAAAAATATTTTGTTTTTTGCAGTTTCCATCTATCATTGAGCTGAATGTAGGTGGAGTTTATTTCACAACAACATTACTGACTTTAACAAAAACTCAGGACACAATGCTAGCTGCCATGTTCAGTGGAAACTACACTGCAGTTAGAGACAAGGCTGGTCGATACTTCATAGATGCAGATGGAGAGAACTTTGTTCATATTCTGAATTTTCTACGCTATGGATGCCTTCCCCCACATCACACAATGGAGAAAGTTTATTGTGAGGCTGTATATTTTGGTCTCCATACTCTCGTAAAGGAACTTGAGAAGTGCCCTTGTATACTAGCCAAAATACAGCGGAACAACTTTAAAACAAATTTCTCTGGTTATTCTGAATGCATAGAATCTATCATTTTGGCAGCTAGTTCACCAGCAGCAGATACAAGTACAGACGTGAAACTTGTCCTGTTTGAAAAGCAGCAAAAGCCCAGGAATGTGAACTTTGATTTAAACCACAGATGTGTGTACGAGCCAGCTAACGATGACAAGTGCTACCCAGTAGACGCCAAACTTGGACCTTGGTCACACAAGAGTACCGAAAAAGACTTGTTGAACTGTATTCTGTTTGACCTTGAAGATAAAGGTTTCAAGGTGACTGGACAATACATAGGAAATTGTGGGTATGTCTACAATACTGAAAAGTGTCGAAAATCATTTTACAACATATGTTTCCATTGGTGGAAATACTAGTATGCTTGTATTCATTGATTTTTTAGAACCAAACAACAAAATGTTGTTAGACTTGCCCAAAGTGAAACCATTTGCAGATGACAAAATAATTAAGACTCAAAAAGTGAAATTTATTCGTAATAGGGTTTTAAAACATTGTGGGAAAAGGAGAAAATGCTGGTTACCAGCATTTTCTCCTCTTTCCACTATGTTTACAATAGCTCTCTTCTTCAGTGTCATTAATACTCAGGATTGTGTGGTAAAGGTTTAAAGATATACAAGGGATCAATGCCCATAAAGCACATTACATAAATGTTGAAAAAAAAGGGGGATAAGATTGAAGATTTTTTTAATTCTTTATCAAACGACAAAATTTTAGACTGGTCCAAATTGAAAGCATTTGCAGACGACATATAAAAGGTGGCCCAAATGATGAAATTTGTCATTGATAGGTTAGAAAACATTGTGGGAAAAGGAGAAAATGCTGGTTACCAGCATTTTCTCCTTTTCCCACAATGTTTTCAAAAGGCCTCTTTCTCAGAGTCGTTAAAAGTCGGGATTGTGTGGTAAAGAGTAAATCACTAGGGTTAATCATTATTATTCTCATTATTATGCTTTAGAACACGATTCAAAACTTAACCCTTTCCCAAATGACGAATTTCATACTCTTACAAATCAACAGCATTTGCAGAGAATAAATCTGACAGTGGTGCAAATGTGTTGAAGTTCTTTAGCAGGGTAGAAATCATTGTGAGAAAAGTAAAAAATGCTGGTTACCAGCATTTCCTACTTTTCCCCAAAACTTTTTCAAAAGGTCTCTACCTCAGGGTCGTTGAAACTCCTGATTGTTTGGTAAAGGGTTGAGTTGATTTTCAGGCATTGCAAATCACATTTAGACTGCTGTTTGGGCACACAGCAGGAAAAGGAGCAATTTTATTGTTATAATCAATGAGCAATAATCCTAGCGTAGCCAACTTCATACCCATAGACTTTTATTTGTTTATGCTCACCTGGCTTGCTCAGTGGTATCTGACTCGTGACCTGGTGGTTGCGAGTTTGATACACGGTTGAGGCACAAACTTTCTTTAAACTCCAATACAAACAAACAAATCTTTTTGTTTATGAAGAAAAACAAGACTTGGGTTTGACTTACTTCTTAACCGTTTAGGAAACAACAAAAGTTAATTGTGATATTTGGTATGTATGGTTTGTACAAGATTGTTCCAAATTGAAAGCATTTGCAGATGAGTCTATGAGTCAAAATCAGAAATTAGCCTTTTGAAGGGTAGAAAACATGGTGGAGAAAGGAGAAAATGCTGGTTACCAGCATTGTCTCCTTTTCCTGATATGTTTTCTAAAGCCTTTTTTCTCAAGGTTGTTGAATAGTTTCAAAATGTGTGAGTCTAAATCTTTGTCATTTTGTATGGAGTTAATAAAATGATAATGAAATATAGGCATCTCAAGGACTGATTTCTTTCTGCATGCCAAGTTTTGCTCAAGCATAAACCAGTCGTGCTCTGTGACAAAATGGGTTAATGCATCTGGAAAAAAGTATTAACCCTTTACGGCACAATGACGCCTTTTAATGCCCCTGGGAAAGAAGCTTTTTGAAAACATTGTGGGAAAAGGAGAAAATGCTGGTTACCAGCATTTTCTCCTTTTCCCACAGTGTTTTCAAAAGGCTTCTTTTCCCAGGGTTGTTAAAACCTGGGATTGTTTGGTAAAGGGTTAACTCTTTACCAAACGAAAAATATAAAGACTGGTCCAAATTGAAAGCATTTACAGACAAGAAAATAAATGTGACTAAAAAAATGAAATTTGCTTTGGGAGGGGAAGAAAACATTGTAGGAAAAGGAGAAAATGCTGGGTACCAGCATTTTCTCCTTTTCCCACAATCTTTTCAAAAGGCTTCTTTTGCAGGGTCGTTAAAAGTTGGGATTGTTTGGTAAAGGGTTAAGAAAGTAGAGAGATAAAGACTGTTATCACCCTCTTGTTAGGAATATTCTTTGACTAAGAATTCTTTAAAGTGCAATATTTGGGTACCTTTTTTTTTTTAAATTAGACAAGTTTCATTTCTAAGATGTCTTTAGCTGCATACTTCTGTTTATCTTTTTTTTAACTTTTAAGATTGGGCATTTTAACATGCATCTTTCACTTTCTGTTACTAGGCTTTCTTTTTCACCTTTTTTCATTCCTTGCCTATCTCACCTTTCCTCTCTCTTGTTAAGTATTTAAAATATTTATGATTTATATGGTTTTTTAGCACGTGTGATAAAGGATATCTGTTAGCATTATATGCATGTATATTAAACATCATTTACTGATTATTGTCTTCCTTCGTAATTTCTACCCCAAAACTGATACCACACATGAATTGTAAAAAAGCCTACTCACAAAAAATGCTTCGCAGCAGCCTAAGGGCGAACTTTGCAGTATTGGTGCTTTTAACCCGCACAAGATAACAAAAGTTTGGACTTGCCATTGTCCAAATAGTTCGTATGCAGAAGACAAATTAAATGTGTTTCAAATAATGAGACTTTCCTTGGTATGGATGGAAAACGTTGTGGAAAAAGGAGAAAATGCTGGTTTTTCACAGAGCATGGGTCATATATAATAAGCAGATAACGGTCAGTGTGGATGCAAGGATTATGCAGTATGATATTAGATCTGCACTTCTGCACAAAAAAGTTTTGCTTATGCTCCTACGCTCAGTTATGATGCTTTATCGAGAGTTATGGAGAAAACCCTTTTATCTTTTCCCACGCTAAAACATTTTAGACTGGTCCAAATTGAAACCATGCCCAGTGGGAGACAAATGTGACTCAAACGATTGGATTTGTTTCTGAAAGGTTATAAACATTGTTGGAGAAGGAAAAAATGCTCTTTACCAGCATTTTCTCCCTATCCCACAATGTTTTCAAAAGTCTAATCTCCCCGGGTCGTTAAAATTCGAGATTGTTTGATAAAAGGTTTAAACAAATCAGAATAGAGTCCCAAGTGTACAGAAATAATTTGAATGCATTAAGTTGATTGATATCGATTGTCAAACAAATGCCATAACTTTGATTAATCACTCATAATCCTCCACATGTTAAAGGGGGCTTTTCAGATTTTTAAAAATTGTACCAAAAGTAGTGGCAGACCATAAATCATAGGAGCCTCGAGTGATTAAACGTGATTTAGCTGAGTAGAAAACATTGTATGAATTGGGAAAAAAATGCTGATTACATTAGAATAATAGCAATGGGTTGTGGGAATGTCACATGACATACAAGTCCGATGACATCATTTCAAATCTCATGAAAATAAACAAAGTTCCCTATTGCAAAAAGACTATCCGTTGTTTTTACGTCAAAATTCCAACTTTTGTCAGAATGTAACTTACCAGTTTTCACACTTGGGAAGACAACTACATTTTAAAAAGATAATCAGTGTTTTACAAGAATTTTCTATCTGCAACAATAAAATTTAAGTAAGCCCCTTTCAGAGGATCCCACGCTTTTGCAAATAGTATACGAGTACATTGTATTTCCAGACCAGACTGGACCGAATGTGATGCAACATCGTCCGATAAAGTTCTAAATACTCTAGCCACTACAGGCTAGATTTTGCTGGAAGTTTTGGTATACATTTCTCTTTACCTGTCTACATGTCCCACACAACCCCGACCCGTAGAAATCACATGTGGGAAATGGAGAAAATGCTGACTACCAGCAGTTTGTCCCTGTGTCTAGCATTCAAAAGATAAATCCCACCAATTGAGACATCTTAATTTGTTGTCTTCAAATGCTTTCAACATGGACAAGTCCAACACAGTGACATTTTATCTATCCAACAATTTTAGACAATAATTATGTCAATTGACTGTATGGTGTTTATTTAAAGCAATTTTCAACGCGGCGGCAAGCACACCTATCCACACTCTTCTGGACTTTCTTTTACCAGCACTTAAGTTAGCGCAATGTTCTTTCCAAACCACTGGCTGCTTTCCCAAAGAGCCATCGTCGAAACAATGATCAGTGGTGAGAAAGGAATGAATCCTGTCGAAGTGACCATCACCAATCCCCGGAGAGAAATTAGCCGATCTGGGGACCCCCTGTTCTCAAGCCCTGTATGCTAACGACTGCGCTATCGGGACTCGGCCAACAAACGACAAAACCCTTTATTTGAGCCACATGTGATATACTTGTCGTCTGCGAATGTTTCCAGTATTGATGATTCTAACGTTTTGGTCATCTGGTAAAGAAATAACTATTATTGAAGGACACAGATAAGCGGTAGTATCATTTACTCCTTAACCACACAATCCCGAGTTTTAAACACCCTGAAGCAGAAAATATTTGAAAACATTGTGGGAAAAGAAGGAAGTGCTGGTAACCAGCATTTTCTCCCTTTCCAAAAATGTTTTCCTCGGACCATTCCTATAATCTTAGCTACATTAAATATGTTATCTGCAAATGCTCTGAATTTGGAGAAGTCTGAAAACTTGTCGTTTGGTAAGGAAACAAAACAGCAGCCCTATCTATAGAGACAGATGTTGACTCGTAAGCGCAGCCATACATTTTAGCTTGACTGGTTTCGAAAAAAGAAGACAAGTTACCAGCATTTTCTCCGTTTCCCACCATGTTTTCAAATGCCCTTTTCCTTCTCGTTGAAACATGGGATTGTTTGGTATATATAAATATAACACAAACTCTGAGAAAATGAGAAAGGAATTTACTTTAAGCGATTGATTTGTCCACGGTGAAAGGATGTAAACCATATGATTGGTCGCAAAATGCAAGATATTCAATCGAAAGCATAGCCGTAATATTTATTCTCATACGGTCCATTGCCAAGAATTACTGACTGAAACATTTTGAACATGTCGTAGAATTAAGTTCTATACCTGCATTGGTAATTTAACAACCTGTTTTACCACGTTACTCATGCACGTGTGTTCAGTCTTGGTGCTAGTATATCTGAGCCATGCTCTTTGAAAAGGGGGTTTAACGCATCTGAAAAGTATCGACCCACATCAGTCTGAGCAGGCTGACATGGGTAGAAACTTTTCGCTCTTGGTAAAATTTCTGTATGTCCAAAGACTGGTCGACCTCATGATTCAATCGGTTGATATAACAAAATGGATTTTATGGATCTATAATTATGTGATAACTTGGCTGGTACGATGCATCATGCAGATTCATTAAGCCCCCCTTTGCCAGAGCACGGTTCATCTATAAACAGGTCAGCGCTTGTCGGCAAACTGAGTGTTGACAAAGCTCTCATATTTGCACAGGCAGACAAAAATCCCGGATGCATTTAAATCGAAATGCAGTCAGAGGCCTTTGTTTGTCTGAGTGCTTTGTATCATGATGTAATAAATCTTCACCAGACGACAAAATCTGAGAATTGACCACATTCAAAGCATTCACAGACGGCAAATCAAAAGTGGCCCAGGTAACGATTTTTATCTTCACAAAGGGTAGAAAACTTTGTGTGAAAATGAGAAAATGCTGGTTACCAGCATTTTCTCATTTTCCCACAATGTTTTGGAAAGCCTTCTTCCCCAGGGTCGTTTTAAAACTCTGGATTGTTTGGTTAAGGTTACACGAGTATTGATTCGATCTCGTATGAAACTGAACTTCGATCATTATAAATGTGCTACAAAGTCTTTATTTCGATCAAAGAGGAAGGGAAAGCTGTCATCCAGGGGTCACACTACTACCATTCCAATCCAAAATCGAAGGACAAGCTGTAGATGATAGAGACGTTCCGCCAGAGAGTGTATTCAACATTTATTCTTAGAGAGCACTTCCAGTCCAAAAATAAATTTCACAATTTCTTTATGTATTATAGATAATACAAATGAGATCGCATTTGCATTACTCGCTTAAAAAAAAAAGTATGTAATTTATCAGAAATCGCGGATTGAAAATCGGATTTGCACCTGTATAAATCTGGTTTCACCACCTTATCGATTGAACGACGAGAGATTACACGTGACGTCATCGCATGACCGCAACACATTATTTTACTGATAACTCCACATAACACTTGGACTTTAAAACAGGGGGAAGATGGGCTTCAATTCAGCAAACGTTTCTCTTATTTGCTAATTTAATTGCAATAACAGACTGGATCTAGGTTCTTGACGTAGGCCTATTATTTCGGCTACGGTAAACCCACGGCACAAATGCTTCAGACAATACTTTACACATTCCACGGCTTTCCGTAGTGTAGAAAACACGTTGAAAGACTTGAAAATTTCATGACATTCTCCATTTTTGGAATTTCAAAGACATAAGAACACATAATTACAGAGAATGACAAGCTTACACTGTCTTTTAGTTGTTTTTGAGCCGACAATTTCGGAACCGGAAGACCAACACAACATTTTCTCATCGGAGCCATTGGCTCCGCTATGAAGTTTCCTACCCGTGATGTCGTACCTTTGTACCTGAGCGTAAATAAAGTTTGTTGTTGTTGTTGTTGTTGTTGGTTAGAAAGAAGTACTGCCAAATGTAGATGTAAGATCAGGCTGAAGTTTCTTTGCATTTTGATCATGTAAGCAACATACGAAAGCGTGCTTGGTCATTCAAGGGGTGAAAGGATTGATTGATACAAAGATAATGACATTCAGTTTAAAAAAAAAAATGTAGTCTTGAAAGATTTATTTAGATAAAAGTAGGAGGGTCCTAATCATAACAACTGGTTATAAGGTTATGGGCCCAAATCTTGTCAGAAAACGTTTGCCGACGCCTGACACTCAATTTACAATAAGTCATCTGGGTCACGTGAACCATTAGCCCTACATTTGTAAGTTGGTGGATAAGTATATTGCAGAAAGTTTACCCAAATCTTCCAAAACACCTACACATTTTATAGCATTAAAGATAACGGGCTGAGTATGTTTAAAGTTAATAATAATAATAATAATAATAATAATAATAATTATAACAACAACAACAAAACCTCGATCGTCGTCAGTGGGAACGATGTCTGTAATGGAGAAATATACTTGAGTCATGCTCTGTGAAAAGGGGGGTTTAATGCATCTCTGCAGAAAGTATCGACGCAGGTCAGCCTGCGCAGTTGGCGTAGGCTGACCTTGTTTAAACCTTTTTGCTATTTGTCAATTTTTTTCCATGTCCAAGAACCATTCTACCTCAGGGTTCAGAGAGTTGTAGGACAAAATGGATTTTATAGATACATAATTATGTGATGACTTGCATGGTATCATGCATCACGGAGATGCATTAAATCCCTTTTGCCAGAGCATGGATCACTTTCATGACGTCTACATTTTTCCCCGAAACGGTCATATAAGCAATATCTTCCCTCAAACATTCGAGTGTCACTTAAGTAATCGAGGAGATTAACCCTTAGGCTGCTAAGCGCGACTCACTGACCTTTTGCAGACAGTGTAGATCAAGATCAGACTGCACAGAACGTGCAGTCTGATCTTGGATCTACACTGTCCCATAATGGGATATTTTTCCATAAAAAATTAACTTTGAAATGGCAACATCTGGGTATTTACTATCGGCTTGAAAGTATCATTAAACTTATTTAGCAGGATAAGAGTTCAATGTACAGTCTTCAGCACATACTGTTCTGGAGCCCTGTTTCATACGTAACAAAAAGACACGAGTAGTCATTATTTATAACCGTTGCGCTAGGGGTGATAATGTCATGTGCCTAGTACGGAAGCTCAGTCGATAACGAACAGGACCAGGAGTCGCGAGTTCGATTACTAGCTGGGCTAAAATCTATCCAAGGTTCGGCGATAGTTATTGTGACAGAACTGATCCATTTAGCGTTGTTTTAAGGATATTTATGCGTTGGAAAGCAGCCAGTAGTTTTGAAAGAGTGTTATCATTGTTAAGTCGTTACCACACAACAAAATCTTAGACTGGTGCGAAATCAATGTATTTGCAAACGACAAAAAAATTGAAGTTTGTTTTCGGAAGGGTAGAAAACATTGTAGGAAAAGGAGAAAAGGAGATAGTTATTAGCATTTTCTCCTTTTTCCACAATGTTCTCAAAATATTCATTTTTTGGGGTCGTTAAAACTCGGGGTTGTCAAGTAAAGGATTAAGCACTGGTAAAAGATTCTCCAAGAAAGGATCCAAATACAAGTCTACAGAGATAAGTCAACATTGAAGTCCCTTTACCAGTCACTATGGTTGGATTAGAATTGCAACAGCACGAAGAAATAGGTTATATACAAGCCTCCGACCTGTAAATAAAAACGAAGAAAAGGTTATTTTTTTTGTCATGTAGTAGATGACTTTTGAAAACACTGTGGCAAAATGAGAAATGGTAATGAGTAATTTTCGTCTTTCGCAACATTTTTTCCATATACTTGTGCATGTAACAATACAAGTATTGAATCTTAATCCCTAAGCTGCTAAGTGAGAAATAAAGACCTTTTGCAGACAGTGTTGATCAAGATCAGACTGCACAGTACCTGCAGTCTGATCATGGATATACACTGTCCGATAAGGAGAAATTTCTCCCCCACCCCCGAAACCCTGTAAAATAGCAAACTTTGGTACTATCGGCTTGAAAGTTTCATTTCACTTACATGTATTTAGCAGGTTAAGGGTTAAACTTCGTCGACTATTTTTATTTTACAAGAAAGTTTTCTAGCCAAATATACTCACTCGAAAACGAAAGTGTGTAACTGGTAGGAGTAAAACGTGTTATTTTGGTAGAAGAAACATTTAGGCAATTTTGGTATCAAAATGTGCAACGTATTGGCCAGTCCATATTTTACTTTTACTTGAAATTTTAAAATTTAATAATTATCAAACCAGCGTTTACAGATGTATATCATAGGACTGAAAAGTGGCAGATCTGTAATGTTTTGTATCGGCTTTTTTTGCCATCGGATATCTTTTGATTAACGCATGTAAATCTACTCTAGACAGCGTAAAACTCTTATGACGTTAGAAGGGACGGCGTTACATTCAAGAACCATGGCTTCAGACAAGTCACTGATATTGTTATTAACAAAGTGTTTCCTTGCACCCGACCCACCCAATCCCATAAATGCTCAAACAGATTTATGCCCGGAGAGAAAGCCGGCCAAAGTAAGACGTTAAAGTTCTATCTAGCGAATTAATTTTTCATTAGTGTAGCACTATGTGACTACGCCTTATCATGATTAAGCTGACCAAGTTTATGTCTGGTTGTTGTTCCTTTCCCACAGCAGAAGCCCGATTGAACAATTAGAAAATGACAGACAGACAGACAGACAGACAGACATACAGACAGACAGACAGACAGACAGACAGGCAGGCAGGCAGGCAGAGCAAAAGTTAAAAGTATAACTGGTCATCTAGATAAATTATTGAATTGTAAAGCGACCAGTTTGCAAAATGAAGCCCTGAGCTGGACTAAAGATTTCAAACTTTCAGCATTACTTGATCATGGTTTTCCATGTTTCAAAAGGCCTTCTAAGTCTCCAAGATCGTAAGATATACATACGATTGTTTAAGAGGCAAAGTACGAAATAAATGGAAAAAGTTCAGGCTATTTCAACTTTTATTGTCCCATCAATACATCTCACAGTTCTGTGAAGTCTGATCTTGCTCTACACAGTCCGCAAATTTAATAAGTTGTCCTCAGCCTTTGCTCGTATAATCAGTCTGTGTCACTATTTTAAAGTATCTGATCGACTCCTCGGCCACGTGTTTCAGCTACATGATGGGAAGATAGGACAATGCATGATGGGAAGGTTGCGCAATGCGTGACGGGAAGGTTACGAAGCGCTTCACGGGAAGATTGCACAGGGAATAAGTTACGCTTCTTCAGGGCCAACTCTACGACTGAATGCCTCGGAAAGTCTCTGTTTCTTTGATGATTTGATCGATGATCATTCTTATAAGCTCTAAGGGAAGTATTATGCTTTGCCCCTTGTTGTCCGCCCAACCGTTCTTCCATCCGACGTCCGTCTGTCCGTCCGTGAGGATGTTAGCAATTTCGTGTCCGCTCTATATCTATTGAACCTCTTGTCCGATTTTCAAAATATTTCACGCACTTATTCACCTTGATGAGATGACGTAGAGAGTGGATGATTCAGATACTTATCTCAAAGGTCAAGGTCACGATAGGGGTCAAAGTGTAAATGCCCTTAAATCGAATCCGCTACATATCTTTTGAGTCCCAAGCACGTTTCTCAAAATACTTCACACATGTGTCCACAATAAATATGCAGGGCCGAGGTTACATACGTCGGGCTCCTAAGTCAAGGTCTCAGCCGGGGAATTAAAGGTCATACTATCTTAAAATCTTTACTCGTTATTGCCACGAAATATTTTGTAAAAAAAAAAAACTTTTATACTCCTACATGTATGTCGGCATTTCTATATGTATCCATTTCTCTTATTGGGGTCTAAACCGGTTATAATGAATACATGCTGTGTGGGGATTACTGATTCATACTGGAAAGTCGGACTCAAAGGGAAAAAAGACAGACATAAAGACAGACAGTGCATCGGACATATGATCTATAAAGACGAAATACGAACATTCGCAGAACTTACCGTGAGAAATAATTCCTTCGTGACAGGAACAAAGGTCAACACAGTAAACCCGAGGGCGCTACCATTCAGTTTCGAGGTAAACAAGTGCAACTGTGAAAAAAGAGGAAGACACCATACGATTGATATACAGAAAATATGTTAGTTTATCTAAGAATGAAATAATGCGTCATGCTTTGTTAATAGGTGGTTCAATGCATCTGCAAAAAGTATCGATCCAGGTCGCAGTCGCTCAGGCTGACTTGGATAGGAACTTTTTGCTACTTGTAATTTTCTGCTCGTCGAAGGACGAGTCTATCTCATGATTCGGTCAGTTTTTTTAATGATCTAAACTATGCAGTGATTTCTTGCTTGGTATCATGCATTACGAAGGTGCATTATGTCCTCTTACAGAGCGCCGCTCAGATATGCAACAGTCTGATAGCATTCTGTTTACATAGCGATAAAAACAAAGCAGCGCTTATGGAATACCGGAAACTATATTGTTGATATAAACCAAGTCAGTTGTTATACCTAATGTGGCTTTAAATCAATAATAAAGAACAGACTAGAATTGAATTGAATACAATTTTTGGTGTACTTCAAAATCGCTGCTGTTTTATTAATGTCTTAACCCTTAACCTGCTAAATAAGTGAAACGAAACTTTCATGTCGATAGTAAAAATCTAAATATTGCTATTTCAGTGTTATTTCTTTGGAAAAAAAATGTATCCTTATCGGACAGTGTAGATTCAAGATCAGACTGTACGTTCTGTACAGTCTGATCTTGATCTACAGTGTCCGCAAAAGATCAGTGAGTCACGCTTAGCAGGTTAAGGGTTAACAAAATGCAATCAGATATTTGAATGCCTATATACCTAGATATAACATACCCAGTAAAATGTCTTTATGTACATGTATTTATCTGATGCTTCTTTTTTGTGGAAATTTAATTCATGAATTTTGCTCAGACTTCCTATCTGATTCCATTCTTATGCCTTTTGAATTTTCGGGTTTTGTGATCCTCTTTATACAGATCTCCATTTTGAAACTTTGGGGTAACTAAAAAAAAAAAGAAAAATCCTATCGTCGATCCAATATACCGGTAGTGCATTTGCTATCGTCGATCTTCTGACATTGCCATAACCCACTCTGTTTTTTGCTGTCTGTAAACCAAAGTTCTAATCTTACTTTATGTACGCCTGTACCAGCTTCTTTTGTTGGGGAGGGGGCAAAATATTTGCTCTCTGTGGAGCAATATTGTATCATAGTACAATCATATTATCATAGTGCATGTAGATAAAAAAATCTTGTCCAGTTTCGATTAAATACTTGAATGTTATATGTCTAGAAATATCAGCTGTTAAAATGCGAAATGGATTAAATGAATAAATCGAATATTAAGCTTTCAGACTTCCTTTTGCAGGAAAAAATATCCCTCACCGTATCGTATTGTGTAGATCAAAGATCAGACTACATGTTCTATGCAGTCTTATCTTGGTCTGCACCTTAAAAGCGCATTGGGTCGCGCCTGGCAGCCTTAGGTTCAAGTTGAGAACTCTGTAAGAAAAATTCATTTTACCTGACCAAGCTGCTCCAAACAGATACTTTTCATTCCGACATCGTAAATACAGTCTAACGGAGAATGTGCCTAAAATAGAGAGTACACAAAATGAAACAGGCACTTAACGCACAAAGTGATTAATTAACAGAGTTCAGTTCACCATAGCATATCTCCTGTTTTACTTCATGCACCAATCAAGCAGGCCGAAAAAAGCCCGGACAATATGGCAGGGATGAAAAAGGCTCTAGGACGAATGAGCCCATTTCCCTCCGTCTTTTTACTGGCACCGACAAGGAGTACCTAAACTTATATGGTCCTAGGAAGAGCTCTTTCTCTCACGCTGTTATCTAGTGACATATAAACACAGGTTACAGTGGCTCTGTAAGCATCAGTATTATACTCCAGTATCTTTTTTTGACTTAACCCTTTACAACACAATTCCGACTTCTAACGATCCTGACAAAGAAGCCTTTAGAAAACATTGTGCGAAAACGATATTTCCCACAATATTTTCTGTCCTATGATAGAGGGAAATATGAGGGAAATATCATTTCAGATACATTTATCTTTTCGTCTGCAAATGCTTTCAAATTTGTGGAGTCCAAAATTTTGTCGTTTGGTAAATGGTTAAACAGGGAAGGTGCGAGCTTTCTGAAAGGCTGAGGTAATTCGCCTGAGCAATGGAGAAAGCACCATTTGAATTCCATATTTGTTGTGCAATTAGAGTGGGCTAAAGAAAATTTAGCTCGACTAATCAATCAGAAATATAAGCAGAGAAACACTGAAGGTAATAAACTACTAGTATATGCCATAGATATATATTATTTACAGCAATGGAACAAAATATTTGGCTTGTCGAATATACGAGATATCATGCCCATTGTCCCATCGTTCTTAACTGAATTGGACATACTCCAGCAAAGCTATATCAAATGAGTCATGTTCTGCGAAACGGAAGTTCAATGCATCTGCTAAAAGTATCGATTCAGGTCAGCCTGAGTAGTCCTGTGTTGAAACAGTTTGCTATTTCTGCCAAGGAACAGTATACCTCATGGTTCATCTGTTTGATAGACAAAATGGATTTTATGGATCCATATTTATGTGATGGCCTGTTTGGTATAATGCATCACAGAGTTGCATTAAAACCCGTTTAACCAGAGCGCAGCTCGAATAAATGTGCAGCAATTCATTTATTAAGTATTGTACACTGTATATAACTTTGACAGTCCGTATTATTAGTTTCCTCTAGGGCTATTTAGAACCAGTAGTTTGACGGTAAAATATTTCTGGCTCCAGGAATCTCAATACTCAGAACTAACCTTGAAGAACAGCCGCGCTGTCCGGGGTAAAGTTAAAAGCTACAGCTTGTTTCATGGTCTTTTCTATGGCCCTGCCAGACCTCTCGCTTCTGAATACTTATAATTTACGTGGAAAATATGATCTGGCTTACATTTCGAAAGGACTAATTCACAATTAGTACCCACTATAGCTAAATGTAACGTGTATGAAGTTGCTTTCTATCCAGTCTTGTTTGTGAAGTTGATAAACTACCATGAAAGGAAGAATATTCTAATCTAAGTAGACTTACATCTTGTACTCACCGTCATAAATAAGTAGCCTCTCTATATATTTTAAAACTAAACACATGAAATTCGTACAAGAATTTTTTCAGGGTAAAGCATGTTTACAAGTTGTAATGTATACAAGAAGGCTAAAATACAACAAATTGTATACAGTGACTATTTTACACGGACTGCCAAGGCATAATGAGGCTATGGATTACCTCTGGCAATAGAGTATATGGCCAAAATTTCAAGTGTACTGCACACTAGCACAACAATACAGAAAAACGCCAAAATTTGATTGCATTGATTGATTGAAAGGTGTTTTACGCCGCTTTCAACATTATTTCAGTCATATCACGGTGACAGTTCACATATTCATGTATTCCTTGGTTTCACCAGTACTGGACAAGGGCTCTTAAGTGTCTTAGGAGGTAAGGACTCTCCCACAAAAAACCAGTGGATCGAGTGAGGCTCGAATCAGCTGGGTCTCCAAGTCACGAGTCCTGCACTTCATCACTGAGCTAATTTTATTGCAGTATCGTTGGACGTTTAAATGACATTCAACGACACCGGGCCGTGTGTATGTTTGAAGCGGGTATGTCATATCGGCAAGTGGCTCGGAGAATGAACTGTACGTACAGAACAATACATGGCTTACGGAACGAAACAATGCAACCGGTTCAGTAAAGGATAGATTGTGTGCTGGACGTCCTAGAAAAAACATCAAGTCAAAAAGACTGGTACATATTGCTCTCACAACCGCAAAATCAGTCTCAAACAGCGGCTCAACTTGTCCAAGAGACTATAAATATTCATGGAAATTGTGTCAGTCAGTCAACTACACGACGCTAATTCCGAGATCATGGACTACGCAGCCACTGCGCGTGCCGAGGCAACATGCTAACACCCGAGCGCGGTAGAAATCGGGTTGTTAGGTGTCAATAGCATTTACGTTGGACTCCATGGCAATGGCATAGTTTTATTTTTACTGACGAATCACGTTTTTGCCTGAATATGTCCGACATGTTAGAGTAAGCCATGGCGACCTCGTGGTGAACGCTACGCCGATTGCTGTCTTCACCAAGCTCCAAGATGGGAAGGCGGAAGCGTAATGGTGTGGGGCGGTATATCATGGAATAACAGGACATCTCTTGTTGTCGTGGATTGGAATCTTGTTTACAAACAGCTCGCGGTTAGGTAGATGAGATACTGCAACCAGCAGTGTTGCCTTTCCTTGCCAGGCATCCCTACGTCACACTGTATCAACATGATAATGCCGGGCAACACTCTGCAAGACTGACAGCAGACTTTCTGGAAGCAAATAACGTTAACGTGCTTCCATGGCCTTCGTTTTCACTGGACTGAGTCGAATAGAACATCTGTGGGATCAGCTTGGACACAGGGTGTACAACAGCGGCCAACCCATCAAGAACTGCTAAGGGCTGATTGAATTTTTCACCGTTGAATGGAGGAACATCCAACAATACAGAACACACCGCCTGACATATGCAGTATGTGTCGTAGATGCAATGCATGTCTAGATACAGGTGGTGGTCACACTCGTTACTAGGTCTGTTATTTTTGTTTTCAGTCAGATGCATTTCAACTGGAAATTATAGCGTATATATTGCAATCTATTATTTTATCGATTCTGAAATGTACTTGTACATTAATGCAAAATCATTGAAATATATAATAGGGCATAATAATTGTTGATATTTCAAAATCAAGAGGCGGCTACTTTTTTTATGACACAAAATCCATTTTGTCTAACGACCAGCTAAATTAATGCACAGGCTGGCCTAAGTGGAAACTACTTGCAAATGCATAAGACACATGACTGATTTGTTTTTACTTACCGCAGTATTCACTGAAGCGCCTGCCAAAGTTGCCATTGCCACGAAAAGCACGTTGACTGCAAGCCAGATAAAGAACGCTGCTAAATTTAACGGGTCCATACTTGTCTTCAGCATCTGGTACAGAATAAAGCAGGCTAAAGGAATGTTTGTGAAGAACATGTTGGCATAAAAATACTTGAAATCCTTGTCTATCAGTTCCAGACACCTCGAAATGTTCAAGTGCAACATGCGCTCTCTGTATAAGCAAAAGGGATACGTGTTGGTTTCCTTGCCTTTGTCTATGGCAGCTTTTAAAGCCGCCTTGCAGACCTTGAAGGCCGCACTGACCACAAAGCACACTGCCATAAGATACATAACCGGTACAATCCATGCCACTGTCTGAAAAACAGCAAGAACCAATGTGCAAAGTTTAGTGTAGGTGTTCACTGGCACAGGAGCCATCAATGCGTTTGACATCGTATCGCCAAATGCAGAATTATTTTGAAACAATAATATTGGCATCAAACATAGATTTAGTGCAACGGTGCCCCATCCAATGGTCACGATGAACTTCATGATCGTTTGTATTTTCTTTTTGTGCAGACCCACCTCCAAAGATTCCATGAATCTAAGAACCTTCGTGTTCCAGTTTCGACAAGCTACTCCTTGGTAACCCCATCTCGGATGACTTGCTTTCAAAGTAACACAAACATTCAGCAGAATTTGCAGTGACCACGTTGCGAGAACAATTCTAAACGCAAAGTTCTCTTGCGCGTCTTCTCCCACGAAGAAGGCCAATATAGATCGAACGAAATACGCAAAAAATAGTGCAACTACGACTAAACAGTAGACAGAATGCAGTTGAATTTTTCTTGATCTTGGTTTTTTCTCTTTGGCCTCTTCCACTGCACACTTTTTTCCAACGAGGTTATCCAAGTGAAACATTCCAAATATTGCTAACGAGAATCCTAGCACCCTTAAAAGCTGTTGAAGTTTATGGAGATTCTGAACATGACCAGAGGTCGGTTTCCCCTCCCATGCATTTGGGGTACTTGTTTTTTCTGCTAGGACATCTTTTGTCTCACTGTTCTTCCAGTCGCCGTTTCTATCCATCTCTTTTACCTGGTCAGTGCTGAACAGGTCCAAGTCCTTTATAATAAGAGAACCGTCAGCGATACGGTTACTGTTAATCAGCATTTTACATCTATTACGTGAGAACGGAACCGTTTGAAGTGCAAATGATGGCTTCTGTGTTTGTTCTAGATCGTTACCCTAACCTGTGTCATAATTATTCCATGCAGGTCCATTTAGGAGCGGCAATAACTTAAAGGGTGAATCACCATTTACAGAGAAAGAGAGAGAGGATCAATGGAGGTATAATTCTGTAATTAACCTTTAGGCTCCTGAGCGCAACCCACTGACCTTCTGTGCACAGTGTATATCAAGATCAGACGGCACAGACCGTGAAGTCTGATCTTGAATCTACATTGTCCGATAAGGAAATATTTTTTCTCCAAACAAATAAGTTCGTAACAGCACTATTCTTTTTACTATCGGCTTGAAAATTTCATTTTCAAAAGTGATATAGCAGGATAAGGGTTAAAAAGATTAAAAGTATTAACTGTGCTCTAAAAACAAGGGTATTTTTTCATCTCATATACTAGCATCTTGAGTTCTTAATTTTTCCATTCAGTTGTTTCCCTTTATTATTTAAAGGAAACCCAAAGAAACAGCAACAATAACAACAACAGCCAAGAAAGAAAGACAAACTTTAGACAGGTCAAAAATGAAAGCATTTGCAGAGGACATCTTACATGTTGCTCATGTGGGGGAATTCGGTTTTAATATGTTAGGAAACATTTTGAGAAAAGGAGAATACGCTGGTTATCAGCATTTTTTTCTTTTTCCCGACAATTATTTGAAAAGCCGCCCCTGAAAGTCTTACAAACTCTTCCGCTACGGTAAAATATTCCACTCTTTAAATATTTACTGGTGTCATTAAGTGTTCAATCCATAATTCCTTTCATTTCGACAAATTACAATTACTGCTCAAAGAACAACGCGATAAATTGTTAAGAGAGCTTTTTCATTCCAGTTTTTCTTTTATTTCTCTTCGATTATTTTGAATTTCCATTTTAACCTTTTCAGCGCTAAATATACAAAGTTGACCACATTCAACGGCTGAAAATACAATCCACTGAAACTCGGAATTTTATTTTTATCTTACTGTCTCGACTAAGCAAGCAGACGATACAGACCGCCTATCAGATTGCTGTCTGGTCTTGATCTATGCCATCGCTAAGGGCCCTTGTTTTTTTTTTCCATGACGCTAAAAGGGTTAATGTTTATATAGAACAGCGTTGTATCCTCATAGAAAGCTTTGAAAAAAAAAAAGAACGAAAACTCATTACGGATCAGTACTTTTTAAACCTTTTGTTTTGCTTATTTTTTTTTTCGATGTAGCTGGTATTTGACCTACTTCTTGGTATTTGTCTCGAATAGATAAATAGTAATTTACGATGAGTCAAAATTGTGGAAATTTTTTTTTTTTATCACGCGATCCTCTGCAGGCCTATTTGAGAGCCCACTTACAATACCAATATAAAAAGGTTGCTGCCATGAATTGATACCTATCAGCGCTTCTTCGCATATAATTGGAAACGATCCTAAAATGTTTCTTGTATGGATCTTATACTAGTTCATTACTGTATGTACTCTACATGTATTTTCAGACACATCTATTTTTGGAAGGAACTGCTCCTTGTCCAATGATGAGTTAGGGTTTCATCTAATATTGAAAAATATAATTGAGCCACGCTCTGTATAAAGGGGGCTTACTGCATCTGCGAAAAGTGTCGATTCAGGTCAGCCTGCGCAGTCCGTGCAGGCTGACGTGGGCCGAAACTTTTCGCTATTGGTCAATTTTCTGCATGCCAAATGACCAGTCTTCCTTATGATACAGTCGGTTGTTAGACATAATGGAATCTAAGGATTCATGGCAATGTGATGACTTGCTTGGTATCATGGATCATGGAGATGCATTAAGCCCCCGTTTTGCCAGAGCGCGGCTCATATCTAATTGGACATTTCACTCTTTAACAACATGCAAAACAATGAAGATAAAGGAGGAAGTTTCTGGCCTGGTTCATTTTCATTATTTTGATGCTCATTGACCCTCAAAAGAGCTTTAATGCATATACTAAGGGCCATATAGGCGGGGGTTGGGATGTACAACAATATTCCCCTAGAAATATTTTGTTGAAAAAGAATGTATTCAGTTCTGCTGTAGTCGTTTTGAGAATGAATTACTCAAGGTACTTTATTTCGTAGGGGCAATCCGGGTAAGTACGGACAGATGGGTAAGTTCGGACATGGTTAAAAATGATACGAATACGGCTGTTTTTGACTAGCGTCCCTGTCAGATGACGTCGATACTTAAAAGAAGATACTTAGAGCGCTTTGATTGTAAGTAACGATAACTTGCAAAAGGAGAATAATTTAACCGTCTGACATACGCGAGATCGTGACCGCCACTTACTTCCCCTTTCTCAAACGCGAATGTTTAAAAGCGGGAAAATTCAAACAGGCGCACAAAAAATTGATTTTAAGGTGATTGTCACAAGTTTTTTTGTGAACTACCCATTTCAAGTGTGACATGAAGTGTTGATTACTGCTTTGACAGTCCGTGCCTATGATTTTGATATGGATGTAATCCTTAAGCTGCGAAGCGCGACTCACTGACCTTTTGCGGACAGTGTAGATCAAGATCAGACTGCACAGAGCGTGCAGTCTGATCCTTGATCTACACTGTCCGATACGATATTTCTTCACGGTGAAATAAACTTTGAAAGTGCAATATTTGTGTTGTTTTACTGCTGAGTGGATATTTTCGTTTCATTTATTTAGCAGTTTAAGGGTTAAACTATGGAAACTGTTTTTTTTACTCATTGGGTCGGCAAGTCACTCACTCTACAGTGATCGTGAATAAAACATTATTTACAAATAGACAGGTCAAAGGATGGTTAATAGCTCTTTTAAGGATGAAGAGCCCTTACTTGCTTTAACTCTTTTCCTAAACGACAGAATTTTAGACTTGTTCAAATTTGAAAGCATATGTATGAATGAATGAATGAATGAATGTTGTTTTATGGTGCATCGACAGCTTTGGTCATTTAGCGCGCATATCTGTGTTAAAAGATAATAAAAGTGGAATTGTTTAAACTGAAAAAAGTTTGAATACATGAATAATGATAAAAGAGCTGAATTAAGAAGTAATATGTGTGACCTTCATATGCATAATGGAAATAACTGAGTGACAGGGCGATCCCTATCTACTCAAAAGTTTTAAATGATAAAGTTAGGAATGTGATAAAAAGATTTGAACAAAAAGTTGGATTGATAGTAGAAGTGTTAAATTAAGAAGAGTGTCATTTTTTTTAATGTGCATAAAATATGATATTGAGTGGCAGGATAATCCCTGCCTACTCAAAGTTTTAAATGAAAAAGTTAAGAATGTGAATAGTAGCTTAAAGGAAATGAGAGCTTAAAATTGAGAAAGGGTGGAGCCTCCAATGGGATCAAAACACTCCCATTAAAGAGGTCCCGTCTCCAATGAGATAAGATGCCCCCAAGAGAGCTAATCCTCCCATTAAGGAGATGCAAAGTTTTAGATTAAAAAAGTAAGACTGTGAATCAGCTGACAAGATATCTAATATAAAGGTGTGTAAAGAATGTAAAAAAAATGGGTAAGAAACTCAAAAAGCAAATATCACAATTTATTGTAAATGCCAATCTCCTTTATGAAAGCGATAATAGATTCAACGCTGACAGAATCAAAAAGCCTTTTTAAACTATCGACGTTGAAATATTTTGAACGAACTGGCTGAAAGTCAATGCAATTTAGTAGGATATGTTTTACAGAAAAAGATGCACTGCATGGAATACATTCAGCCCTGGGCATCATCTCTGGTCAAGAGCCAGGAATGTGTGATGCATGAATGGCCAATTCTTCTCGACGAACAGACCTGTAAACGGGGTACCATTCACCAAGGGAAGGTTTAACTGAATGCAGTTTATTGAAAACATCAGCATCCCACTGGGATTGCCAAGAAGATTGGATATGTGTTAAAACAGAGGATTTAAAATAAGTGTGTGGAACTTTAAAATCTGAAATGGGAAGGTTAAGTGCAGATTTGGCAGACCTATCGGCATTTTCATTGCCTTTGATGCCTACATGACTTGGAAGCCAGCAGAACACCAATCTATTCATAGAAGAAATTTGTGAGATCCTTTCAAGTAAACTACAGATTAAGGGATTCTCAAGTCGTTGATTTGAAAGGGCCTGTAATGTTGACAAAGAATCCGAAAAGATAATGAAACGGTTGGAATTAAAATGTTCAGCTAGATTAAGGGCAAGATCAACTGCTTTAATTTCAGCAGAGAAGATAGAGGAGTTGTTTGGAAGGCGGCACTTTAAGCTCCTTTCTCCATAAACAGCCGCAGCTGCTACAGAATTTCCCTCTTTAGATCAATCTGTACAGATTGGTTTGAAGGAAAAATATTGCTCCTTTATCTCATTGTATCTAGCATGAAACACAGTTCTATCCGTGACAGACTTTTTATCAGATGCAAGGTCAGATCTGAATTCCGCACTGTTTAGTGTCCATGGAGGGATTTCAGAGATTTTATAGTCGGCAATAGACTCAGTGTCTGTGCCAAGGTTATCTACAATGGGCTCCATGCGGATACCAAATGGAGGAATAACATTTGGTTTCCTTTCAAAGAGAGGTTTAAAAACAACTTTATGAGTTGGATTGAAACGATTTGACTTCAGTTTTAAAAGATATTGAAGCGAGAGTTTTTCCCTCCTGTAATAAAGAGAAGGTTCATTAGCCTCAACATAGAGACTATTGACGGGAGAAGTTCTGAAAGCTCCAAATACAAGACGCAGACCTTCGTGGTGTATAGGATCGAGAATTTTAAGACAAGATTTACGGGCTGATCCGTATACAATAGATCCATAGTCTAATTTGGATCGAACTAAAGACCGATAAAGCTGTAAGAGGACTTTACGGTCTGCTCCCCATTCAGAATGGGCCACAACCTTTAGAAGATTAAGAGCCTTCTTGCACTTCTTTTAAAGTGCAGTGATGTGAGGAAGGAAGGAAAGCTTTCAGTCAAAGATGACTCCAAGAAATTTAAACTCAGAAACGACTTCAATTTTAGTTTTGTCCAAATACAGTTCAGAGTCTGGATAAACACCACGTAGGTTACAAAGGTGAATGCATTTTGTTTTGGACTTTGAAAATTTGAAGCCATTTTCATCAGACCACGTTTGGAGTTTGTTGAGACACTGTTGAAGTTGTCTCTCAATAATATTCATATTTCGAGATTTGAAGCATATAACAAAGTCATCAACATAAAGAGAATAGTCTACACCAGGACAGATAGCTTTAACTCTATTGTTTATTTTTACACTGAAAAGTGTAACAGAGAGAATACATCCTTGGGGTACACCCATCTCCTGTTCACGGGCTCCCGAGAGAGTATTACCAACTCGGACGCGGAAAAGCCGTTCATCCAAGAAGGCGGAAATAAAAAGAGGAAGACGGCCTCGAAGACCAAAGTCATGTAAGTCTTTAAGAATTCCGTATTTCCAAGTCGTATCGTAAGCGCTTTCAAGGTCGAAAAAGACGGATACTACGTGCTGTCTATTAATAAAGGCTTCTCTGACAAAGGTTTCAAAGCGGACAAGATGATCGATGGTGCCACACTGGCGACGAAATCCACTCTGTACATCAACGATAGGGTTGTTTTTCTCTAAAAACCAGACAAGCCTGTCGTTGACCATACGTTCTAGGGTCTTTCAGAGACAACTAGTAAGAGCTAGTGGACGATAGTTTGCTGGGTCACAAGCATCCTTGCCAGGTTTTGGGATAGTAATGACTAGTGCCTCTCGCCAGGACGAAGGAAAATCACCTGACTGCCAGATATCATTGAAAATATCAAGTAAAACGGAGAGAGAAGTAAAAGGTAAGTGTTTTCAAAATTGGTAATGAACTTTATCTTGGCCGGGAGAAGAATCGTGTGCTTTATTCAGAGAAGATTTTAATTCTTTAAAGGTGAAGAGTTTATTATAATGCTCTGAATTAGAATTGAAATTAAGTTTTTCCTTTCTTCTCTGGCTTTATTCCTCTGAAACTTTTCAGAATAGTTTTCGGAGGAAGACTTTTTGCAAAAGGTGTCGGCAAGAGCATCAGCTATATCCTGGGGTGATTCCAACGACGTATTGTTAACTTCAAGGTGACTAAGACGGGGCTGGCCTTTGCCATTGATCTTTCTGATCATGTCCCAGGTTTTTTTAGCAGTGGTTCTACTACTTAATTTAGAGACATATTGTCTCCAAGCCTTGCACTTACTTTCTCTAATGGTACGACGAGCCTTTGCCCTAGAAATACGGAATAAGTTATGATTTTCTTTGGTAGGCCTGAGGTTAAACTTTCTAAGGGCTTGTTTTCTGTCTCTGACAGCCTGTTTACAATCATCATTGTACCAAGGCTTGTCAGGACGTTTTGGATTTGTCGAGGTCTGAGGGACGGACTGTTTAGCTGCATCAATTAATAGGGAAGTGAAAAGTTTTGCGGGATCATCGCAATCTCCAAATTTGTCATGTGTAATGGTCTGTTCACAGAGGGTTTCAAATCTATTCCAATTGGCTTTGGAGAGCTTCCATTTCTGCGGTTTTATGCTGCTGGATGGTTGTGTAGATGAAAAGATAATAGGGAAGTGATCACTTCCACACAGATCCTCTTTCACTTTCCAAGTGAAATTGGGAAGTAAGACTGGGCTGCATAAGGTTAAATCAATAGATGAGTAAGATCCAGTTGCTGGATGTAGGTAGGTTTTGGACTTGTTATCATTCATGAAAGACAAAGAGTTGTTCGAAATGAAGCTCTCCAACTGTAAACCTCTCTGGTTGGTGTCATCGCAACCCCACGTAACATTGTGACCATTGAAGTCCCCAGCAAGAATATAGGGGGATGGCAATTGGGAAATGAGATCATTCAGATTGGTCTCATTAATAGGTGTGCTCGGGGGAAGATATAAAGAACATAGTGTAACGGCACTGTGTAAAGATAACCTGATGGCAACAGCTTGCAAGTTTGTGTTAAGAGAGATAACTTTATGAGGTATGTTGTTATTAACAATAACAGAAACACGACCGCTAGCTTTCTCGCCTTCGGTAAAGACTTTATTGCAAATGGAATGGTATTTGATAGAGACATCATCCTCCCGTTTAAGGAAGGTTTCTTGAAGACAAACAGCAACTGGTTTGTGATCACTAATTAAAAGGGAAAGTTCGTCAAAGTTTGACTTCAGACCTCGACAGTTCCACTGGATTATGGTATCCATTGTGCATGAAGAAAGTATAAAAGCTAAAGTAAAAAAAGAGGCTGTAAACCAATGCATTTTAAAATAGGTTGATTAAGACTTCATTACAGTTGTCTCGGGTTTGGACGAGTGCCAAGTGTCAGTGTCCTTGTTCCAAGTATCTTTAGAAATGGACCAGATAGAGGCTTCTGAATCTGAAGCCTCACCTTCCAGATTTTCAGCATCTGCATCCATGTCCTCTAGCTCCGAAAATCTGATGGAGGTAGGGACAGGATCATTTACTCTGACTGTGATTTCACACGATTCATAGGCATCTCTAGATTGTGGTTTAGGTTTGGAAGAAGACCTTTTAGGAGATCGGGGTGCATGATTAGATTTGTTATCTTTAGATGAAACGTTAGATTTAATTGTAGACTGTGAAGATGAGGGTTGGGGTTTCTTTGGAGGCTGTTGTGAAGGGGGAGATGGCTTTGAAGCTTTTTTCGAAGAGATATTTTGCGAAGAGGTAGATGGCTTTGAAGTTTCTTGTGAAGAAATACTTTGAGAATTTGTGGGTTTTGAGGTTGCAGAAGAGGTTTTGTTTGTTTTAGATGCAGATGGAGAGTCGGGAATTAGTTTGGACAAGGTGGACGGAGGTAGAAGTTCTTTCAGCTCTGTAGCTACATCAGGAAATTTTTGAAGGAGAACTTTCGCAAGAATCTTACAAGTGCTGCAGTCATCTTTTCAGTTGACGAGCCAACAACACCTCCATAGCTAGGACTGAAAGAGGTTTTCTTGCGTTGTTCAAATATTTTCCTTGCTTCTGGAAAGCTAACATTACTGTTGTATTTAATGGACAGGACTTCTTTTTCTTCTCTCCATACAGGACACTCTCTTGAAAAAGTAGAGTGTGGAGCCTTACAGTTAATGCAAAGAGGAGGATTTGAACATGTAGTACTGTCATTGTCAGGTCCTTGATGAGCACATTTAGAGCATGTTTCTTGGTTTTGACATTTACTGATGTGATGGCCGTACCGCTGGCATTTAAAACATCGCAAGGGATTTGGCACATACACATCTATTTTTACAATTTGGAAGCCTATCTTGATAGATGTTGGAAGAACAGGTGAAGAAAATGTTAAAATGTATGTGTTTGTGAGTCTCTGTTCTCCATCTCTGCGTACGGAAATCCGCTGAACATCGGATACACCTTGTTGTTTCAGGTTGTCTTTAATTTCTTGCAAGGAGTTGCAGTAGGTAAGTTCCTTGCATCTAATTACTCCTTTACAAGAGTTGAGTGAAGGATGTGGGAAAATTTTAACGTCTGTGTCAAAGAATTTTGTGTGTTTTAAAAGATTCAGTGCTTGTTGATTAGTGAGACATTCAATTAGAAGGGTCTGGTCTTTAAGTTTTTTGACAGATTTTGGAGTTCCAAGGATGCTAGTTATTTGTTTTTCTATTATGAAAGGAGAGAGTTGTTTTTATTGGTTTTGAAGGATCTTGGGACTGGATAATTATAAAACGTGGAGAGTGACAGGAAGAAGTAGAAATTGAAGGTTAAGTTTCGGATTCACTGTCTGAAAGAGGGCGTTTGCTTTCATTGAGCTTGGCCTTTTTTTGGGATGCCATGTTTGTGTGTAAAATTTCACCACCGATGCTCCCCACCCGCCACGGAGCCCAACAAGGGGACATGGTCTGGGGAAAGCCCATTTGCAGACCATGACAGGGATACATCAGTGGTATACTCGGTATGAAAGGGCTAGACTGGACAGATGCATTCTCACAGACAGTTCTACCAAGCTTAGACAATCATTGAGAGGTTACAAATGTCAGCCAAATACCAAAGAACTTTCACCCGATTGACCCATGAGCCACCGCCTTCTAGGGCAGAACAAGAAATATGAAATCTGGAAAGAGTGTGGATTAGATATGGAGAAGACAGTAATTTTAATAGAGAGAAGGGTGTAAGAGAAAGAACATATAAGATGCCCTAGGGCAAGGCATGACCAGCCGATTGATCAGGACGGACCTTTCTGACCTCTCGTTTAGTTCAATTCAAGGCCAAAGTGGTGTGTTGCGAAAACAGAGCTATCAAACGGCCGAGCCCTGAATCCACTCAACCACCAGGATCCCGTCATCGAACGACACGAGTTGCAGCCCACGGCAAACGGGCAGGCACATGCGGGGGGGGGGGGGGGTGGTTCTTACCCCTGCTGTAGTGCGACAGCTGAGCTATTTCTATCCCTCCCCCACCCAGCTGGGGGCAGAAAGCATATGCAGACGGCAAAATAAATGTGAGTCAAAAAATGAAAATTTTGTTTTGGGAAGGGTAGTAAACATTGTGGTTACCTGCATTTTCTCCTTTCCCAACATTTGTTTTGTTCAAAAGCCTTTTTCCTCAAGATCGCAAGACGTTGTGACTGTGTGGTAAAGGGTTAAATAAGTTAAACGAAACTTTTCAGCCGATGTGAAAAACCCAAATATTGCAATTTCAAAGTTATTTTCGATGGAAAAATATCTCCTTATCGGACAGTGTAGATCCAAGATCAGACTGCACATTCTGTGCAGTCTGATCTTAATCTCTACTAGCCGCTAATGCACATTGAGCCATCTTCATCTTTCAGAATGCCGAAGAAATAGGTATACACGAAGAGAGGAAAAATACAGATTTACAGCCCTGAAGATTTAGAAAATGCTGTTAAAGCTGTTCAAGATCACTCGATGTCTACCAGAAAAGCTGCAGCTCTGTCTGGTGTGCCAAAAAGCACCACTGGTGATCGGCTGTGGAAAACAGGAAATACATGTTAGGAATGGAAGACCCCCCTAATACTCCTACTGATATTGAACAGAAAGTTGTCGACGCAGTGAAAATGGCTACTAGGAGGGGAATAGGCTAAACAAGAAAGCAAGTTCTTGCTAGAATCAATGTTATGTGTAAGCGAATGAAAATTTGAACGGTTTTCGCGTGCACGTAAATATGATATATAAGTGGCAAGTTACAAGGAAAATAGGCTGAGTCATTTGAATGACAAAGTTTACACCATTTTCAGGTATATATTATAGATCTACACATAGATCTATCCAAGAACCAAGACATAATGGGGAAAACCTGATTTTGACATTTACGACACAAATTGGGCTGTTTTTCACTTAAATGGAAAAACACCAAAACAAAAAACTCCCTCTCCTGATGGAATAATATTCAAATCAAACTGACAAAATTGCAGGCAATAAAAAAAAAAGTGCAGTTATGCAGTGGAATGGCAAACTTTACGCAAACCCATATTTGGTTTTCGCATGCATATAAATGTAAAACATAAGTGGATGACAGTCTGTGGAAACTGATTTGTTATTCTAGTCTACCTGTCTACGGAACCCCTAAAGTGACATGCTCGACTTTTTTTTAATATGCAAATTTCTCACTTTATTTCGTTTTAACGAAATAATATTTCGTTTTAACGAAATATTATTTCGTAAATACGAAATATTATTTCGTAAATACGAAATATTATTTCGTATATACAAAATATCATTTCGTAAAAACGAAATATTATTTCGTAATTACGAAATAATTATTTCGTAAAAACGAAATAATTATTTCGTAAATACGAAATAATTATTTCGTAAAAACGAAATAATTATTTCGTAAATACGAAATAATTTGATAATTTTAAATACAGGCATCTTCGGTTCGACTCGTGGTGAGGGCTCTTGGACTGCCTTGCTATAGGGATGCATTGTAGGGTTGATTTGACAGCCTCTCACATCATAGGTTATAGATTTGAATTCCGAGTTGAGCTGTTTTATTCTTGAATTGCCTTCTCCATGTTCGATTTTGGGTTCTGTTTCAAGGAAGCTATCATCTAGAGTCATTGACCTAAGTTGTGCTTTTCCAGAATCGATGTCAAATAAATAAGCTTGATATCGGTACATTAGACAAAAGGGGACAAGCATAAGTAATATGACTGATAGACTCGTGACTGAGAGCATGGTAAACTCAAATCTATTCATTCAGTCAGTCAGTCTGGGCGTCAGTCAGTCAGTCCCTCGCCTATCCGTCCGTCTGTTATTTCTTCTGTTTATGAATTGTGTAAGCACAATTGTCATTGATAATTAAAAGGTCGTTACAATATTCAGTTTGTTTTAAACACGGTCCAGTCGAAAACTGGAGGTTGAGGGTCCGATTCCCAGCTGAGTCATTTTTCAGATTTAAGAATTAGAATTTATGGCTCTCTTTCTTATCACTGGGGTGCAGAAATCACAACAGGCTCATAATTGTGATGGTGAGGGACTTGTAGAATACGGAATTGGTTGATTGATTGATACCGGGCTAAATAATTATCAATCATAATGACGAATAGCACTTATTCATGTATTCTTAGGTTTCACCAGTAGCCGGATGCAGCTCTGATGTGCTTTCTAACTAGCTGAAATGCGTTAAAGAATAATGTTTGAAGGTGTACGTAGTAGCAAATTTGAAATTGAGCCATGCTCTGACAAAAGGAGGCTTATTGAATCTCCGTGATCCATGACACCGAGCAAGCCATCACATACTGATGGATCCACTTTTTGTAACAGCCGACTGAATCATATGGTAGTTGTAGTCCTTTGGCATACAGAAAATTTACTGATAGCGAACAGTTTCGGCCCAGGTCAGCCTGCGCAATCCGTGCAGGCTGGCCTGGGTCGATACTTTTCGCAAATGCATTAAGCCCCTTTTTCACAGAGCATGTCTCATATATAATGATCCATTCTGGATCCCCCTCTTGAAAAAAATCCTGGATTCCCCCTTGTTATGGATCCATAAAATCAATTTTGTCTTATCAGCGACCGAATAATGAGTTCGAATAGCCCTTTTACATGCAGACAGTGGGAACATATGGAAAAGTATCAGCCCATGTCAGCCTGCACGGACTGCGCCGGCTGATATGGGTCGATTTTTTTTCTTAAATGCATTAAGCACCCTTTTCAATGAGCACGGTTCATTATGTTTTCGCCTAGATATGGATAGAATAATGAGGACAGCGGCGTTAACACCAGTCAGTAATGGAATTCAAGGCTACGTGGCCTTATTAAATGTACAAATTGGTAAAATTATTTCGTAATTACGAAATAATTATTTCGTAATTACGAAATAATTATTTCGTTTAAACGAAATAATTATTTCGTAATTACGAAATAATTATTTCGTTTTTACGAAATAATTATTTCGTTTAAACGAAATAATTATTTCGTAATTACGAAATAATTATTTCGTTTTTACGAAATAATTATTTCGTTTTTACGAAATAATTATTTCGTAATTACGAAATAATTATTTCGTAATTACGAAATAATTTTACCGTTCAAAAGGCCACGAAGCCTTGAATTCTATTATTGACTGGTGTTAATGCTGCTGTCATCATTATTCTATCTATATCTAGGCGAAATCATAATGAACCGTGCTCTGTGAAAAGGGTGCTTAATGCATTTGAGAAAAGAATCGACCCATGTCAGCCAGCGCATTCTGCGCAGGCTTACATGGGCCGAAACTTTTCGATATCTTCAAATTTTCTGCATGTCAAAGGGCTATTCGAACTCATCATTCGATCGCTCATAAGACAAAATGGATTTTATGGATCCATAACAAGGGCGGATCCAGGATTTTTTCGAAGGGGGGTCCAGAATCGATCATTATATATGAGGCATGCTCTGTGAAAAAGGGGCTTAATGCATTTGCGAAAAGCATCGACCCAGGCAATCCGCGCAGGCTGACCTTGGCCAAACTTTTCGCTATCAGTAAATTTTCTGTATGTCAAAGGACTAGAACTACCATATGATAACGTCGACTGTTACAAAAAGTGGATAGATCTACTATGGATCCATCAGTATGTGATGGCTTACTTGGTGTCATGGATCACGGAGATTCATTTAGCCTCCTTTTGTCAGAGCATGGCTCAATTTCAAATTTGCTACTGCGTACAACTTTAAACATTATTCTTTAACGCATTTCAACTTGTTAGAAGTTCTTTGTGGATTTGACTTATCCTTGGCATAGATGTAGAATTTGTATGAAACTGTCATACTTGGTCAAAATTTCAGGCAGGCAGCGGTTACTTTGAAAATTCTAGAGGAAGTGGAGGCGTGGGGGGGGGGGGGGGGGGGGGCTCCGGGACTCCCTTGACCCTCCCGCTGGTCCGCCGATGAATAGTAAGGTGATGTCTTGCTTGGTACCATGGATCACGCAGATGCATTAAGCCCCCTTTTCATAGAGCACGGCTCAATTATGTTTGATTGCTTCGTGTTTAACGTCGCATCAATCTTTTATTTCAGTATTTTCACGACAATAGTTCACACACAAAAAAAATTCCTGGGCTATCATCACCAGCTAGCACTTGAAAAGTCCCATAATCCTAACACTGGTAAGGCAGTCGTTGTGCTCTCCTGGAAACCCTGAGTACCAAGGAAGGAATTCCATTACTAGTATATTTGAATTTCTTTGTATGAGCACGAAAACACTAACGTTACCCCTCGCTGTTCTCCACCTCCGCGGCGGTTTCTAAAGAACCTGGTCTCCCTGTCTTAGCTTTGAAAAGAAAGTTCTGTCAGTACTTGTGTGAGAAAGCCAGGAAACACATGGTTGCATCACTAACCACCGTGATTTTACCTTAACTCTCTGTCTGTCTTTCTGTCTGTCTACCTGCCTGCCTGCCTGCCTGCCTGTCTGTCTGTCTGTCTGTCTCTCTCTCTCTCTCTTAATCATCACTCTACAAATCTCTTGCCATGATACTTAAGGGACAATCGTAATGTTATCCCGTATTTCCAAGTGCAAAGAAGGAAAGGAATAAGGAACGCGCTATTATTACCATTTCATTAATCTGAGAAATGGATTTGCAGGGGATCGACCCCGCTACCTCGCATTTCAAGTAGGACAGCCTAACCAATCGGCTAAAGAAGCGGTTAAAGCTCTCGAGAGAGCAATGCTTTGATCTGCACTATATTAAAGATCTGTATTTTTATACAAAAGGAATGAAAGTCAAGCTGCATATCTACTCGAAAATACATCGACGCTGATTTGTCCATCTTGTAAGACGCACTTCTGGATGCCTGAACATTACGAATCCTCTTATATACGGAGGTTAAGGTTCCGGGTTAGAATCCCACTGGCGGGGCTGTTTGAGTGTCACTTCTTTGGCAAGGCACATCAGAGCGCATCCGGCTACTGGTGAAACCTAAGAATACATGAATAAGTGCTATTCGTCATTAGGATTGATAATTATTTAGCCCGGCATCAATCAATCTGTCAACCAGTTCCGTACTCTACAAGTCCCTCACCATCACAATTATGAGCCTGTAGTGATTCCTGCACCCGAGTGATAAGAAAGAGAGCCATAAATTCTAATTCTTAAACCTGATGAATGACTCAGCTGGGAATCGGACCCTCAACCTCCATTTTTCGACTCGACCGTGTTTGAAACAAACTGAATATTGTAACTACCTTTTTATTATCAAAGACAATTGTGCGTACACAATTCATAAACAGAAGAAATAACAGACGGACGGACAGACGCGGGACTGACTGACTGAATGAATGAATGAATAGATTTGAGTTTACCATACTCTCAATCAGTCTATCAGTCATATTACTTATGCTTGTCCCCTTTTGTCTAATGTACCGATATTAAGCTTATTTATTTGACATCGATTCTGGAAAAGCACAAATTAGATCAATGACTCTAGATGATAGCTTCTTTGAAACAGAACCCAAAATCGAACATGGTGTAGGCAATTCAAGAATAAAAAAGCTCAACTCGGTAGTCAAATCTATAACCTATGATGTGAGAGGCTGTCAATCAGCCCTACGTACTGCCCTATGCAGCCCTATCGCAAGACAATCCAAGTGCCTCGACCCCGAGTCGAACGAGAATGCCTGTATTTCAAATTATCAGATTATTTCGTTTTAACGAAATAATTATTTCGTAATTACGAAATAATTATTTCGTTTTAACGAAATAATTATTTCGTAAATACGAAATAATTATTTCGTTAAAACGAAATATTATTTCGTAAAAGCGAAATACTATTTCGTAAATACGAAATATTATTTCGTAAAAACGAAATACTATTTCGTAAATACGAAATATTATTTCATAAAAACGAAATAAAATGAGAAATTTGCATATAAAAAAAAAGTCGAGCATGTCACTTTAGGGGTTCCGTACCTATCCTCGTTGTCTGCATTTTAGGTATTTATCCATATCATTACGGGCTCAGGTCATATTATGTCGGATCAGGACAGTTTACACCGGTTTAAGATATATATTATAGATCTACATATAGATCTATCCAAGACATAATGGGGTAAAATATTGTGACAGAGGGAAAAAAGGTGTAAAAAAAAGGGTCAGAGAATGGAACCCTGAAGTTAACCCGGACCAAGATTAAAAATCACTATCGGGCTGACCGTGTAGCCCACTAAGCCGGAGAGGCAGCTGAATTCTGCCTGACAAAATTATTTATTTACTTATTACCCCTCCCCTTTCAAAGACATTGGGAAAAGGATTTTAAGTACTTCTGAAAGTTCGATTAGAATTGTTCGAAAAAATGGGTTTAAAGTGACGTTTACGTATGTCTATTTTGAAGTCTGATATGTAATCCTTTTTTCAAACGGCGACATATTCCTGATCGATAAATGCCATAAAACAAGGAAATTAGCGCAACTTTGAATGCAACTATGGCAGAAAATCAGACAATGAGTCTTTAGTCCCGAACTTTGTTCCATGCTTATTTCAATTTGTAATTTCTGTCTTATTCACCTTCCATTTGAAGTATACTATGTAATCCCTGGCAGACCGGCACAAATTTTGGGTCCGTTTTCACCAGCAACTAAATAACTCCCTCTCCTGATGAAATTAGGTTCAAATCAGAATGACAAAATTGGTGGCATTAAACAAAAGTGCAGTTAAGGAGTGGAATGGCAAACTTTATACAAAGTCGTATTTGGTTTTCGCGTGCACGTAAATATGATATTTAAGTGGAAAGTTACAGAGAAAATAGGCTAATTCCTTTGGATGACAAAGTTTACACCAGTGTTAGATAAATATTATAGATCTACATATAGATCTATCCAAGAACCAAGTCAAAACGGGGGAAATATTGTGACAGAGGGAAATCAAAGGACTGATAGTCCTGAGAGTCGCCTGTTGCTTAGTTGTTTGAAAGTTTAAGGGGCATTAAACCAGATTTTGACACCCCGCCCCCTTTTTCGGAGGAGGGGGTTGATTTTTTAGTAAATAAGAATCAAAAGGACGTGGCTTTTTACTCTTAGTGGCGAAAAAAAATGCAAAAATAAAATGCCTTCTGTGACCTTAAACCATAGTTAGCTACCATTCCAACTGTTTAAGATCATGTGACAAGGAGTATTTCAGTATGGAAATTTCTTTGTTACAGACGAGGTTAGATGTAGGTTACTAGGTACGGAATCGGCTGAGTTGTGACGAGTGCGTGGAAAGGTGAAATAAACATAGAACTTTCCCTGACAAGCCAGTTCCTGGACGACAATTTTTTTTAGAGGCAGTTCCCAAACACTTTTGTTCTAAGTCAAACTACATGTACCTATTACTTACTATCATTAACAGTTATTGTTGGTAATCACTGAAAATTAAGGATATTTATTGATAACACATGTTTTGTGACTGGATAATTTGTACCTGTTATTCTATATACATGTATCTTGTAAACATTTGGCAACAAAATCATCTGGTTGGCGTCCGCACCGTCCGTAGATGACAGTCTTATCCTAAACTAAATCAGGCAAACACACACAAAACCGTTAAAATATAATGATTCGAGCTTCTGGAAATACGTGACATTTCAGAGCTATAATAACATGTTAATCTATCACTGAAATATGAAATATTGCAAATTAAAGAGTTGTCAGAAATCAAGTAAAAAAGAAACTGAAAGAAATAATTATACCCCATCATAAAAGTACTATCTAAGGTTCCTCAAAATATAATCAAAATAGATGAGAGTCAGAAGATCAGGCTGTACATTGCATACAGTGTGATCCGAGTTTACATCACCTGCAGTTCAAGGGAAATTGCATATGTATACATGCCATGATAGTTGTCTGAAATTGTCGGGAAACAGTGTACAGATGTGTCAGCGAATTATCTTGTCGGGGAACTGTGTTGTTCCCGCGAAGGTGAAGGTTGTTGCTATAAATAGACACCGGTAATATGAATCTCAGCACATCTTGAACGGCATATAAAGATGTTTTGGCTTGAAAATACTTTGAGAAAAAAGACAACCTTATCTATTGTATACTTAATATATTTTGGGTCAAGTTTTGTTGGTTAAATCTTCCTAGGAGAGTAAACTCTCACAGTTGAACAAGTTAGCCTACGACGCAATTTCCCCCTATGACCGAGCACCAATGCCGTTCGACATTGCCTTTTCCTTCTGTCATTGACTGATTTTAAATCAGAAAAGGGTATGAGGGCTGGAACCAAATTAATGCACTTTAAGTGGATAATTTGGCCAATGAAAAAAGAATAGTTTTATTAATAACTGTTGCCTTATATATAGCGGGGCTTCCAAAGCACACGCCAGACGACATCCAGATATTCAAATTATTCTCGGGTGCATGGAAAAACCGAAATTCACTTCGAACCGCATTTCAACGAAATTCATTTCTTGATAACCGTATTTCACCTCGTATGACCATGTTTCACATCAAGTAATGAATTCTTCGCCATGGTGATTTCTCATTTAGCTAATTTATTATGTAATATAGCTTATCCACATGTCAAAAAAATCTTTTCAAAAGGAGTTGCATGTTGTTCTAAAAAACCCTAACAAATTATTGTTAGAATAAGATATTTTCCAGAAAATTAGCACACAATTATGCTGTTCATAAATATATTTCATTTTAGATCAAAAGTTATCACTATGGCAATAAAATTTGTCATGCTTGGGTGAAATGCGGTCATCAAGAAGTGAAATCCGGTTCGAAGGGAATTCCGGTTTTCCACGGACCGATTATTCTCGATGCCAGTGTGAAAGTTCAGTGTTCGTGTATCCTAGAGCAGGAGACAATCATTTCAAATATTTACGCATTTGAATACTTGAGCTGTAAGGGACGTCCTCGATATATCTGAAAATATAGCAACTGAAAATTATGTACGATAGAAGCATTGAGGATAATGCAACATTACAAATAAACTACGCAACGTCTCGCAAACCGGAAGTCAGTACAAGGCCGGAGGCATGCTTACGTCACCCCATGAATCAGGATGATAACAATGAGAGCCTGGTTGCTACGCAACCAGGCGACTCAAAAAATCTAAATAGATCTATAGCATTTCTCATTTCTTTTTATATCAGACGATAACGATCAAGATCAGACCACATTTTGCAAGCTAGATCTTGATCTATAGAAAAAGGATTCAAATTTCATAAAACCACCCCATTTTGACCACGCTAAAAGAACTTTGTGGACCAACCCCCCACAGGGAATAAATTTATTTGTTTCGCTTGATACTAGATTAATGAAGTAAAACAAATTACGTGTAATTTATTCCCTGCGTACCCTCATTGTTGGACCGTGAGGAACCGGGTCAATTTATCAAAACGCCAACTGTAGAGAAAAATTTTGTTTAATATACGGGTCAACTAATGAAGAAAATAAAAAGCATGTACAAACCAAACCTACGTGTCGCAGAGAGACCCAGCAAAAATGACGATAATGAAGGCAATGCAACTAACCACGAGATTTCTGTTCCCGCCAAAGTTAAGATCATCGTTACAAACTGCTTCTCTTAAATTTCGTCTTTCGCGTCTGTTGAGAAGTTCTTTTCGGTTTGCAGTCTACAATTCGTTCACTGACGATGAAACAAAAGTCTTTACCAGAAGCAGCAATGTGTAACTTTGTAAAGTGATTTGGGGTACGTGTAATTTACGCTTTTCAACATGGCGTTCGATAATGTCGTCTGCATTTAATGACGGAAATGAAATTTAAATGGCGAAAAGGATATCAATTCAAAGAAGCAAATTACACTTATTGGTAGCAATTGCAGCTGTCCACAACACTTAACAATAATAAGGGAAACAATCAGAAATTTCTTAAACGGAACCCAGAAATAATAATAAAAAAAAAAGAAAAAAAGAAGATCTACTTGGTAAAATGTTTAAAAAAAAAATCTGCGTAAGTGTGTGGAGGGGAGGGGGGAATGTTCATATTCATAAAAATATACTCCAAGTCCTTAACAAATCACTTCGTTGGCAGTTGTATGGTACCATTTTTTTTTTTTTTCTCCCTGAAGAGGTATCTTCTTTTCATGTACGAGTACTGTCCGTTGGAGGTTGAAATTGTATTTTTGCAGTCCACAAAAAGTCTCCTTGCTGACAGACGGAATGTATTTTGAGTCCCTAAAAGCGTTGTCTGCGCATGTCATGTTCTTCGAAGATGATGTATTTGAAAAATGCCACCCAGCGGGAGATAACGCCCTAAAAGTCCCTTCGTTTGCAGTAGAGACGTATTTTCAGATTTTACAATGTCCCTTCTTTTACCATGGAAGTGTATTTTTATTCCTGAGGAAGTCGCAGTGTTGGCACTGGAAATGTATATTGAGTCTCAGGAGATCATTTAGTCTGCAGTCCACGTAAGGTCTCCAACTCAGCGCTAGAAATGTATTTCGGTCCTCAAGTAGTCTCTTCTTTAGATTTAACCCTTTACGAATGCTGGTGATCAGCATTTTCTACTTTACTTACGTTGTCTTTTAAGTTTTCAAAGACGAAATCCTCATTTTTAGGCTCATTTAATTTGTCCTCTGCAGCTGCTTGCATATTGGATGACCCTAAAATTTTCAAGCGCGATAAAGAGTCAATTAAATCGCATTGTGTGTCTCTAAAATACCTCTCTATATGGGAAGCAGGTCTATTTCGAGTCCAAAAAATTGCCTCGCCGTTCGAATGGGAAATGTATTTTCTTCAGTCTTAAAAAAAGTCTTTTCCTTTGCATTTGAAATGTGTAGGCCCTGTTTTCAGTCACCAAAAAGTTTGTTTTTTTTTTTACTAGAATTGTATTTTGAACATTAATCAAAAAGTAGTTTCATTACCTATGGAAACGTATTTTTTCAGCCCTTCTGTAGCCTAGTCTCTGTATTGGCACTCGCGGTATATTTCCCCTCTCCGCCGTCGCCCTCCCATAAAAAATCACGAACTGCTTCATTTGGCCATGAGAGTGCTAATTTGATCCAGCATTTTTACCATTCTTAATTTTATGAATTTCGATGTTATTTACATATTTTACCTTCCTTTTACCTTTATCAGACAATGCGTTTGAAAACAAAAGTGTCAAATTAAGAGACTTCTTGTAGATCTAATCAGCATTTGGTCCTTTTCCACCATTTTTTTTCCCCGGTTAAACTAAATCCAAAGATTTGATTTGAATATAGACGAGTCTATTTATTTCTATCGTGTCTGAAAATGAGTTGATTGATATGGCGGCAAAATGATCTGAGGGCAGGGGCGGGGCAGAATCCAAGCCTACAACTGATAGAACTATCAGAAAAGTAAAATGTTGCCCTGATAACAACTAAAATACTATTGAAAACGGGAAAAAATCTCAAAGGTACAAGAACCCCCACCCACCCCCCTCCCCCCTAAAAAAAAAAACGTCTGCAATTCTTTCAGCACCATAGAGAAACTTTCGCCTACGAAATAGATTAAGATAAGACTGAACAGAACGTACGTTCTGATCGTAGATATATACCTTCCGCTTGTTTATTCAAGACTATGTGCTAAAATTCGTTCAGATATTCAGTGGATTGCTCTTTGAAGTCCAGATTATTATATAATAAGCACGGCGCTGAAAGAGTTATAGTTCGTTCAGACTTTGTTACGAAACATCCGGAAGCAATTGTCAGCTCAATGTCAAACCTTATGTCCACTGAGTCTTATTGACATTTCTTGGACAGGAAGTTCGGAGTTTTTATCTTTTTCCAATACTGGCCAGGGAGAAATTTGGTAGAAACAGATTTAGGATATAAATGATTTTCTTGGATTTTCAACTCTTCCAAAATCCCGCAGAAACCTATAGAATTGAACGTGACGTCATTTTGTTCCTGACCCCTGCGTTAAAATCTTTACCCGACGACAAAAGTTTGGAAGCGTCCAAATTCAAAGCATTTGCAGACGGCGAATAAAATGTACCTAAAATTATAAGATTCGGCTTTGAAAGGTTTAAAATATTGTGGGAAAAGGAGAAAACGCAGGATACAAGGCGCACTGTGCACAGTGCCCTGGCAGGGTAGAACTAGTACTGGTGAAACCCAGCAAAGACATGAATACGAGTGACCGTGATATAAGTGTATACTGTTGAAAGGGGCGTAACACACCACCTAAATTATTCACCTAAACTATTAATCCAAAAAGCGCTGGAACCGACTTAAGTTGTTGTTGTTTGCGGACAGTATAGATCAAGATTATACTGCACAGAACGTGCAGTCTGACCTTGGATCTACACTGTTCGCTTTTTTGTCACATGTTGTTGCTAAAACAACTCTGAAATGACAATATTTTGGACTTTTTTCCTAACTGAAAGGGTCCATTTAATTAATTCATTCTAGAAATGAGACCTAAATGGTTGCAATTTTGAGCCTTACTACCCAGAATTATCTGCGCAAGCGGACAGTGTAGATCCGAGATCAGACTGCAATTTTATGCAACTATAATTGTCACGGTGCCTAAGGGCCAATCGTTGCTCCTGTTTCCGACTGGTCACTTGGATTTTAGGCTGACCCCTATCACGTGACTCCTAATCCACCCAGGTGATTGTTACTCAGTGTGAACTCATTCAACGTTTAGTCGGGCAAAATAGAGGTTCAAACAAAGAGCCAAGCAGGTTGATCCGGAAAAAAAAAAAAAAAAAATGAAGTAAGTCTCTTTTTCTTTCGTAATCTTTGTATTTTTTTCCATGAATAAGTAAAGTACATGTATGTATATCTAGATCTGGCATTGTAGTTGAAATTTGTGATTGTTTTCGTATGATTTTCCCTCGCATTTGTAAAACGCCAGCGTCTTTGTGCCTATGTTTGCGCCCGCCTCCCGATTTCCGTCTTAACATGTCGCTCTAATAGGCATATCTTTTTGAAATTTGTTTGAAACAAAGTTTTCCTTGAATAACTAGGAGATCGCAGACATCTTAGAAATTAAAAAAAAAAAGAAAAAATGGGAACACTGGTGTGAGCGGGAATCGTAGCCTTTCGCACAAGGGGCATAAAAATGTGCATCTTGTTGTAATGGGTTCATTCTTTAGTGCATGGAGATATAGTTTTATACATCCGGCATTTACTACTTATGGGGAACATTGTGGAAAGTAGAAAAACTGCTTAGTGTAGGGATCATAGACATGTCTACATACAGTATGATCCTTGCTTAGAGAAAGCAATACCGTGAATCCATTAAGATCAGAATTTCTTATCGAATGTTTATCCTTAAGCTGCTAAATAAATAAAGGAGAAATTTCCTGTTGATAGCAAAAGAAAAATCCAACAGATTTATTGTGATTTCAAGGTTCTCTTTGCCAGGAAAATCTCCCTATGTTGGACTGATTTGATCCAAAATCAGACTGAGTGTTTGTTGTATTTAGTCTGATCTTGATCTGTACACTCCAAGTCAGGATTGTGTGATAAAAGGTAAAGAGGCCTTCTTAAGTTGTTTTTGCTGCAAATTATTTATTTCTTGTTTTGTTTAACACTGATACATGTAAGTACATGTACCACAAAATACTCTTTTCTACATAGCCTATCAAGGAATAGATAGAAAAATGTTTTCTCGTACATACATCCTTTTTTTAACTGATGGTTTGCCAGCTATTGCATTGGTTAATTTAGAGATGTAGTGTTTTTTATGTTTGTTGAGATTATTAAAAATCTGAATAGTCCCTCTTAAGAACTAAGGACAGCTTTACATGTCTTGGCAAAAAGTTTCATTCAATATCAGACTACAGAATATGCAGTGTGATCGTAACGCTTTATCACACAATCCCGACTTTTAACAACCTTGAGAAAGAAGCCTTTTGAAAACATTGTGGGAAAAGGAGAAAATGCTGGTAACCAGCATTTTCTCCTTTTCCAGCAATGTTTTCTACCCTCCCAAAACAAACTTCAATTTTTTGGTAACATTTATTTTGTCATCTGCAAATGCTTTCAATTTGGACCAGTCTAAAATGTTGTCGTTTGGTAAAGGATTAAATGTTTTATCAAGGCAGGTATTCTGCGATAATGTCCCATCATAAAGGACACAGATTGGCATTTCTCCCTCTCTTCATTTCAGAATAAGTATAGATTGCATTTGTCTAGCTTATTTAAAAACAAAAACATGTATTTGCTCTAGTTCATAGGACGTTATTTCCCTCTCTAAACCCTGTACCACACTTGGGTTTTAATGACCCTTTGGAAGAAGCCTTTTGAAAACATTGTGCGAAAAGGAGAAAATGCTGATAACCAGCATTTTCTGCTTTTCCCACAATGTTTTCTATCATTCCAAAAACACTTAAATAAAATATAGTCACTCAGTTTTTCAATATTTCGGCCAGTGGCCTTTCTCAAGAAAAGAAACGTAAATTTATCTACTTTGTAGATGCACGTCGTATGCCATTGTTGTATACAGGATGTGACGTCATTGTGAAATACACAACGTTTGATCCCGCGCTAATTAAATTAACGTTAATTGATAGCGGGAATCTTTGACGTTACACCCCGCCGGCCGGTGAGTCCGTAATTTCTGTATCCAAGTTGATTCGTACATCAGTCTCTCTGTCTTGCAGCCTGATTTTATTTGTTGTAATATAATAAATATTGTTGTAATACAAATAAAATCAGGCTGCAAGACAGAGAGACTGATGTACGAATCAACTTGGATACAGAAATTACGGACTCACCGGCCGGCGGGGTGTAACGTCAAAGATTCCCGCTATCAATTAACGTTAATTTAATTAGCGCGGGATCAAACGTTGTGTATTTCACAATGACGTCACATCCTGTATACAACAATGGCATACGACGTGCATCTACAAAGTAGATAAATTTACGTTTCTTTTCTTGAGAAAGGCCACTGGCCGAAATATTGAAAAACTGAGTGACTATATTTTATTTAAGTGTTGAATTCCCTACGGAATTATTTGTATTGATATTCCAAAAACAGTTTTCAATTTTTGTGTCCCCTTTATTATGCCATGTGCAAAATGCTTTCAATATAGTTGAAGTCCAAAAGATTGTCGTTTGGTAAGGAGTTAAACACCTTTGGCAATACATGATCTTGGATTTAACCCTTTACCATACAATCCCAAGTTTTAATGACCCTAATAAAGAAGCCTGAAGTGTGGTGAAAAGGGGAAAATGTTGATTGCCAGCGTTTTATTCCTTGTTCCACAAGGTTTTCTACCACGTTTATTATTAACCACTCAATCCAGACTATTATCGACCCTGAAGAAAAACCCTTTTGAAAACATTGTGGGAAAAGGTATTTTCTCCTTTTCCCACAATGTTTTCTACCCTTTACAAAAAAAAAATTAATTTTTGAGCTGCATTTGATTTGTCATCTGCAATGCTTTTAATCTGGACCAGTCGTTTGGTAAAGAGTTTAAGATAAATTACATTATTTAAGCCACATTTAATTTGTAGTTTTCCAAACACTTTCAATTTAGGCAAGTCTAAAATTTATTTATCCAATAATGATTTGAACCACTTGCTATTCTGTGAAATATTTTTTAAAAGAAGCCTTGAATACAGCATTTAGGTCTCTTTTTTTTCTAATTGAAAATATTAGTCATTATAAGATAAAAATCTAAAGACAAGTCTTGGTCAGGATGTATTGCAAAATATAGTGCACACATTGTAAATCCCAGATCAGACTACATAGTGGGTATAGTCTAAACCAAATACATCTTTACTTGTTTTCAGCCAGATTTTTACCCATTTCAGTTTTTCACTCTACTGGCTGAAAGCCAGCAGAGCCTATGTCATAGCGAGGTTTCCGTCGTCCATCAGTCCATCACTCTGTCTGTTCATCTTTTTCTTGTTTACATGATAAATTCTGCATTTTTGTCAGATTTTCGTGAATCTTACACAGTTTGTTTCTAATCAATAGCTTGAACCCTATTGATTATGAAAAAAATCTGACAATCAGTAAGGGAAAAGTAGCCATTTAAAGTTGAAAATTTACATATCATGTTTACTGGATAAAATCAACATTTTTTTTATCCAACTCTTTTGTATTATCAAGGGATTGAACCATATAAAAAAAAAAAAAAATGAAGAAAATCCAGAAACCAAGAACTTACATGATGACTGAAAACCTAACATACCTTAACCTCTTTGGGTGAAATTTGTGGCAGAGGATTTTAAAAATGTCCTCTTGAAATATGGATGATAATGTTTGAGACATAAATACAAGTGGAAATATTGTGGCAAAATGCAATATAATTCGGTCATTCCCAACAATTTCTCCTTTGCCACATTATTTTTTTTATTGTTGTATACAGCAAGGCCAAAGTCAACTGTGGGTGATTATGCTTTAATTCTTTACCAGAGAATAAAACTTTGAACCTGTCTAAATTGAAAATATTTGCACACGACAAATTGTGATTGGAATAGTGGTATTCATCTTTTGTAAGGTAGAAAATGTGGGAAAAGGAGTTTTTTCTTGTTTTTATCCAACAATGTTTTCAATACCCATCCTACTCAAGGTCATATAAGCATTGGAATGTTTCTGGGAATTTCTTGGGCCTATGTTCAGCGCAGAATTAAATATTTTAGGGTAGGAAAACACCTATAGGGCATTACAGCATACTGAGGCAAGCCAAAGAGTATAATTGAAATAAGTGTTTTAATTACCCTATACCAGACCACAAAACTTTGTACTGGTCCAAATTGCAAGCCTTTGCACACAACAAATTGAATGTGACTTGTATGATGTAATTTGTAAAGGAATAGAAAAAGTTGTGGGAAAAGGAGAAAATACTGGTTACCAGTATTTTCTCCTTTTCCAACAATGTTTTCAAATGACTTTTTCCTTAGGGTCATTAAAAGTTGGGATGTGTGGTAACACTATTAAATATACACATTTATTTAGAAATAATCTTTTTCACCTGGAACAACTTGGTGCTTATGTTACTTGTTAATAATTCTACATAAAGTTATCTTTATCTTTGTAGATTTACAGTATGACCAGATTTGGACTTTGTTAAGGTAAGAGTCACTTAACATCGGGTAATCAAGGGTTAAAATAAGTGCATGATAAATTATACAAAGTCTATCAGATTAATGATGGGCAAGTTTATAAAAATTTGTAAAAAATTGTGATATGTATATTACAAAACATGGAGGTTTGAATTTGATGTTTTTTACCTGCCTAAAAGTCATATTTCAAATATAACATGGTAGAAACTGATCGTCTGCCATGAAGTCAAAGGTGTAAGACAATAATATTATGGTTGCCATAAAGTGTTGAAAGGTAGCAAACTGAGAAAGTTTGTTATGTAATTTCAAAATATCAACCACACACAAATGAAGCCATTTTACTAAGATGGCATACACTGCCCTCAAAGTACAGCATTCTGCCTCATTTTATCAGGCTAAACCCTGGAATCAGCTGTATAGGTCCAAAGTTTGACAGAAACATAAGCTAGTATGGATATTAGTATGAAGTTTGCATTGATAAAAAAAAGGGCATAGTGTCATGAATGTTAAACTTACATTGTTGCCAGACCCATGTGTTTTATTTCTTAAAGTAATTTCAAATATACCAAATAAATCAATACAGACCAATCCCATGTACTAAAGAACCAGATTTACCAACAAATAATGCCTTACTAAACCTTCAGACTGCTGAGTTGAAACATGTGATACATTATCATCTCCAAGACAGACCATCTTCAAGCAGTTCCAAATATATTCTGACCCCAATGACATCAGTTTATGCATATCTTTACATAATGCCTCTGATATCCGGTAACATCTCTTGTGGTTTTAAGATTATAAAGTGAAAACTTGGTAATACTCCTTGACCAACCCCTTCTTGGTACACCCCAGTCATCAACAAAACACACTGCATACTTTATTTTTATCATTATTATGTCAATATGACTGGTACTATTTTGCAATGATGCTTTGATAAAATACCATACTTCACCCAAGTAACGCTCCCTCCCTAATAGTAGCACCCCCTCCCCCCCACACACTATCATTTCTTACTCCAAATGCTTCCAGACAACCCCCACCCATACCCAACCTTAACCTTAAAATCGACAACTGGGGTGACAAACTTCCAAACGCAAGATATTCACTAAAACTTTTCAAACAGAGACTGATGAAAATGACTAATGACCAATTATTTATAAACAAACTTACAGGTTCGGCGTCGACATAATCCTAATTACTTCAGCAATCAATGTCATTAACAGCTGACTGTCTGAATACACATACACTTCCAATAACATTATAAACTTCCCGTAAAACAAAATTTGTCAACTAACTTGGAAGAACATTAAAAAGGTGAAGTATTGAATTTCACTGTCCCATACTAATCGTGAATGCTATTAAATGTCTACATGAATCATGATCGGCAGTAAAATCAATATTCTGTATTACTGCATTACAGGAAGTCTTTCAAAATGGCAATCACTTTGCACTGGGCTCTGACTAAAACTTGGATCAAAGTACCATACTTACTCTAAGTGATGGCAGTGAAAATTTCGGGAAATTGGCTATGGACTAAGAGTGCCCTGTTGGTGTTTTGAATGGTGCCCCAGCACATTAATTAGGTGAAGTACGGTAGGAACAATAACTTTCAATAAGTCAATCAATAATGTCTTTTATGCAAATACGGAATACACATAATCTTTCTTAATTTAACACTTTTTCCTACAATTTTTATCTTTTTAAGCACAAAAATTGCATTTTATTATCTTTTAATACATACATGTGCGCTAAATTACCTGAGCTGTCATCGTGCCATGAAATGACAATTATTAATTCATTCAGCTTTCAATAATCTAACATTATCAGGGATCAATCACTTTACATTGATCTTGTAGGTTGGTGTTGGTCATCATTCATTTATAGGTCACACTATTTTTCACAAAACAACTCAAAAGTGGCTTGCTATAGGTTTAATGTATTTGTTCTTACACATTGTATATGTCAAAGAATTCATCTTAAAGTGGGGCTATGTGGATGGGACAGTTGAAGTAATTGAGCATACTCTTTATATCACACATGATATAATAACTACATCACTTATGATTTTAAACGGTTATTGAGGCTGAAATGTGTTAATTTTTTTTTAATCACATAATAATTTATTGTCACTGTACAAAATATTTGAATTAGACCAATCATAGACCAATCAGGTAAACACTTAAATATAACTTTGATTTCCTGCTAGTAACAGATCAGTAAAGAACATGTTTGTTGCCCCAATGCTAGTCTGCATCATATTAAGTATGAGTTACATACTTGTTGTCCTTAAATAAATAAAAAAAAAAAGAAACAACAACAAATTTCATTCAGTGTTTGACACCTACATACAAGGGGTCCAGTATGTCAAAAATTTGCATAGGGTATTACTCATGAAATTGTAATTCTGACTAGCTCTTAACCCTTTACCAGACGACAAAATTTTAGCCATGTCCAAATTGAAAGCATTTGCAGACGACAATTTCAATGTGGCTCAAATGGTGCAATTTTTCTTTGATAGGGTAGAAAACATTGTGGGAAAAGGAGAAAATGCTGGCTACCAGCATTTTCTCCTTTTCCCACAATGTTTTCAAAAGACTTCTTTCCTAGGGGCGTCAAAAGGCGGCATTGTACGGTAAAGGGTTAATTGGATTTGACTTCCGAAAATTTTTGCTCAAAGGCTTCAGTTTAAGAGTAGAGCAGAAAAAAAAAAGTCTTATGGGAGTTTCTTAAGTTTTAGTTTTGTGGCCTGTGTATTCAAAGTATTTCATTACTTGAGAAGTACAGAATGGCATAATGTTAACAATGGATGAATCCTTTAAATCAGCACCATGTCTATCAAATTGGTAGGTGTGATACATATTGAAGTATCCATACATGATGTGTGTCTATCAGACACACATTAACTTAAACATGTTTGAGGGTTTGTAAACCAAAGGGAGCTGTAATAGCCACTAAAGTATTGTCAGCATACCTTATGTGATTTTGAGAATCTTAAATCCTATATGTATATCAGATAAAAAATGAAAGTGGATGTAATTTCTTATTACTTAAGTATATTTTTCTGTTCTGTTATTAAAAATTCTATTTGACTTCTTTAGCCCTTTACCAAATGATCCTGCATTGTAGCAACACTGAGGAAAAAGGCCTTTAAAACATTGTGGGAAAAAGAGAATCAGCATTTTCTTATATTCCCACAATGTTTTCCTTCTACAAAGACAATTTGCACCATTAATTGAGCCACATGTAATGTGTCATCTGCAAATATTTCCAAATTGGACAAATCCAAATTTGTTGCTTGGTAAAGACTTAATTTTCAGGGTTCATTTCAGTTTTTTAACCCTTTCACTAAAATAGTTGCCTTTGTGGCCAGTGTAGATCAAGATCAGGCTGCACAAAACATGCAGCCTGATCTTTGATCTACACTGTCCACTATGTTAAAACAGGCAAAAGGTAGCCATGAATTTGCAATTATATTGGTTTATTCTAGAATGAAAATTACAATTGGGTTTATTTGGCACTTTAAGGGTTACTTTCTTGTTACACTGTTATGAAAACATCTTTTTTTGTACACAAATTCAATTTGAAATGAACCCTGCAGTTCTTTTTAAACCAAAACCTATGCAATTATTATGGTGTTAAGGATCTTTGATCCAAAAGTAAGAAAGAAAATAATTTATTATCTCATGCAACATTTGATGTTAAGGATCTTAAATCCAAAAGTAAAGAAGAAATAGTTTATTATCTCATTGTAATGTTTGATGTTAAGGATCTTACATTCAAAAAAAAAAAAAAAAAAGAGAATTATCTCATGCACTATTTGATGTTAAGGATCTTAAATCCAAAAGAAAAGAAAAACTCATGCAATGTTTGATGTTAAGGATCTTAAATCCAAAAGTAATTTAAAAAAATGAAAAAACCAATTTTCTCATGCAAATAATAAGAGTGATCTTAAATAAAGCAGAATTTGAATTATAGTTAAATTAGTAAGTTAAATCTGTTCATATAAATTTTGAAAATGGCTTGAATAAAGTAAACTAATTACTTTGGCAAAGATATAGGTGAAAAATATTGCATTTATGAAACAAAATTATTTTTATAATTAATTGCTCAGAGAGGTTATCCATGCATTGGACTGGTTAGTATCCAGGAAACACAGAAAGATATATGTAGACAGAGTTGATTACTGGGTGGGATCCAGGAAAGATTTGTCTTTTGTTCAAAAGTTTTAAATCATGAACAAAAAAAAAAAAAAAAAAATATAGAGATTAAACTGTTACCAATGACGGATCAAGGCAATCCAGAAAGGTTTGTCGGTCTATTCAGGGGCAGCAACTGTGTTCCATCTGCAAAGTTAACCTCGTCTGAGCATTTTTGTCAAAACCCAAGTGCATGTAACTGAAAAATAATCGGTTCTTAAGACCATTTTCAAAAGTTATGTGAATGCATTTATCTCACCTTTTTATTTGTGAAAGGTACTGTTTTTTTTGTCCACTCAAAAAAGACTTAGCTTTTTACCAAACAACAAAGTTTTATAGCCAAAGATGAAAGCATTTTCAGGCTACATACCAAATATGGCACAAAAATAGGATTTGCCCTTGAAAGGTAGGAAAACATTGAGGAAAAAGGAGAAAATGCTGGTAACCAGCATTTTCTCCTTTTTCCACAATGTTTGCAAAAGCCTCCCTTCCAGAGGTTGTTAAAATAAAAATCAGGATTGTTTGGTAATGGGTTAAGACCACACAACAGTTTTTTTTTTGTGTGTCAATTTCTGCAAGGTTCATGAGAAAGATCTTAGCCTGCAAAGTGCCTTAACAATATCTTTTTTTTTTTTTTTCTGGCTAGTGAAGATCAAGATCAGACTGCACAATGCAGCCTGCTCTTAGATCTACACAGCATACTATGGATAGACATGGCTTGCAAAATTCAGTCTCATAATGACATTTTATCTGGTCCCTGTTCACTGTGTTTGGCACTTCAAGGGTTTTATCCAATAGATATGTAGGGCTTAATGGTACATTTATTTATGTAGTTATTGCAACATGTGTATGGATTTTTTTTTGCTTTATTTTTAGATTTTCGTTGTTCAAATGTTTTTAATTTTAATTTTGACTTTTTCATTGAAAACTTTTGAGTAGGCAGGGACTGCCCAGCCACTCAGTAATGTCTTTTATGCATTATACAGTCTTACTTCATTTAATTTTTTTGCCACAAATTCATCATTTTGTTCAAATCTTCTTAAGTGCAACCATTCTACTTTATCATCTCTTAATACAGACATGCACACTTAATTACCAAAGCCGTCAATTGATGCATCATAAAAAAACATTCATTCATTCATTCATTCATTCATTTATTCATTCATTCATTTTGATTTATAATAACAAGTTTGCTATTTTGCAGTATGGAAGCTTTTGCTTTTGTGTGATCTGACTGTCTATTAATGCATCCTGTGAAGGCAAGTGCTCCAGTTGAATAGGATCATTGACTGTAAAACAGCTTTGGGGCAATTTTAAGTTTAAAATTAAATCCAGTGCTGATAGAAGAGTGGACCCTGTTCTTTTTTTCCCACTCATGTAAGACTTCAGATCACACTCTACAATTAGGTATGCCTCATATTCCATTTAAGTTGCTGAGAGCCTTGCACAATGTTGTAGACTAAGGGTCTTATTTCCACAAGCAAAAAAAGATATTCATTTATTATTAACTCGGCTGTTTCAAAAAAAAGTCGAGTTATTGTCATAGCCCTGTCGCCGTCTGCAATGTCATGCAAAAACTTTGACATTTTATAATATCTCTGATATTACTGAAGATATTTACTTCAAACTTGAACAAATTGTTGACTATGAAAAGGGGAACCCATAGAACTAGGGCAGGTAATCACTAGAATATTTTGACACAGGTATGCCCTTTTTGCGACTTTGAATTTTCACTGAAAATCAAGCAACTTCAGCCGAGCGTTGCCACCCGCATGCCATGCACTTGTTGTTTTTATGTAAGTAGGTACACAATTTTAGAAATGATGTACCTTTTAATATAGAATGTTTATCATAGTTAGGTTGTATTCTGTATTTCATGATGAGAAGTAGTCATTTTTTTTCCACATGAATGTAATCCCTGTTGGTTTAAAAAAAAATCTCAAAGATGTGGTCTGTGAAAAGACTTTAGATTTAATTGGGGAAACAATATCAAACAGATATTGAGGAAAATCCAAGACTTTGTGCTTTTAAAAGATTCATCTGTTGGCTCTCTATATATTGACACTGTTTGATTTCAACACAGGAACGCATGCAAATCCGCATATGGAATACTTTTGAATACTGGAACCAGCCACAAAGCCAAAACAACAAATGATTTGAATGATGTTTTAATTATATTATTTCCTGTTAAATCAGAACAGAAAGATACATGTATCTTGTTTAAAAATACAGGAATTCAGATAAAAAATGTATGCCTGATTTCAAATACTTCAGCAGAGCCCTGATATTTATATTTGTGGTTAAATCTGACAATTACTATCATATTCATAAGCTTGGTCTTTACACTTTCATCTACAGAAGTTGTTTTATGAAGTTGTTTGGTATTTGCAAGGAATTTAAGTATTTTTGCTGTTGTTTGTTTGATATAGGGGAAGAGGGTTGAATTGCATTGAACACAATGTCACCTTCACTATTTAAGTATCTATGAGCATTGAAGGAATTTCTGAGAATGAAGAATTTCCCCATTAAATGCTTCGGTTTTCAGTAGAAATACTGATCAAAATCAAGATGCTAATTATTTACACTAAAGTATACATAGTGCAACCTTTCAAGATCATCCCCATGATCTTTAATCAATAATACTTTCATCAGTTTACCAGCACGGTCCAAGTTTGTATATTACAGGCTTAATTGTTTGAGGAAACTTGTCACATACATGTATTGTTTTTTCCTGTGATGTATCAAATTGTCATTTAGAAAACAAAGACATCACAATTTTTAAGTGTTGCTTGATTATTTCAAAGTTCAAGTGCTATTTCAAAGTTCAAATGCAAATATGAGGATAAATTAATGACAACTGTCTTGGTTTCTACAATTTTGGCAAGCCTAGAAACATTTGTTAACCCTAGGAACATTAGCTTATTTCACATGAACTCATAGCCTGGATGACTCCAGTACACTACACGTTAAATTGTGTCAGTAACATTAAAAAACAGCATAATTCAAGCACTTTTCAATAAATATCTCCTAAATTCCATCTTCATTTTTGCAACACTTTTTCAAAATCAACTTTTTAATGGGTAATCAGGGATAGTTATTTCTAATCATCCTTTGGAGTTTTTGTGAGAAGCATTTGGTGGAGTATAGGTCATAGTAGATCAAGGACACTGATAATATATCTCTTTACAAACATACTTTGGAAATAGCAAAAGCACACAACATGAAACAGAGCTGTCTCAGCTTTGAGTAACCTGGTTCCCATCCAATTTGTCTGGGCTTATAGTATTCCATAATATACTAGGGACATTTACACAAGTGTACTGAGACTCTGACATAAAATCTTGACAGCGGAGACAGATTGGAAAGCAAATTCTGACATGAAATCTTGACAGTGGGGACAGATTGGAAAGCAAATTCTCCTTTTAAAGCAGATACCATATCTTGCCAAACAATTTATTAAACCAATCCCCAAGACATGAATTTGTTACTTACTTCTGTAAAGGGTGATTTTTATTTTTAGCTGGGTTGTTCATGAATATGTTTTATTCCTTAAAATGTTACACACATGGTTATCTTTCACCAGGGTAGTACATGAAAAGGATCAAAACACACACACAAAAAACATGGTTCTACTCTGCATAATGCAATTGGACAAATCTTGAAACAAAAGACAGGAAACAAAATAAAGTGATCAAAGCAAAAACCAAAAAGAATGTTATTAATAGAAAGTTGGGAAAAAAAAAAAATGGAAAATTCAGGAGGAAAAAAAAAAAAAAAAAAAAAAAAAAAAAAACTCGTAAAAAATGAAAAATTGGGGGTGGGGGGGAACACACAAATTGAAAAAAAAAAAAGATAAAACAATAACAACAACAAAAAAAAGGAAAAACAATTAGAATATGATAATGATAAACAAAGATGATTTAAAAACATGTAAAAAAAAAAAAAAAAAAAAAAAGAAAGAAACAGTCTGTAAAACAAACATGTAAAAAAACAACTGAAAATGGCAAAATTTAGAATAAGAAATTATGAAAAGAATTTTTAAAAAATGAAGAAAAGCAACATCAACAGAAAAACGGGAGAAAACTTTAATAACCAAAACCTAAAATGATCAAGAAACAAATGTAAAAAAAAGTAAACATTTTTTTTTTTAAAAATGTGTAAAAAATGAAAAAGGCAAAAGATTAGAACAAAAGAATAAAGACCAAAAGAAAGAAGAAATAAGAAAATACTAGAAAAGAAAGAAAATCATAACTAAATGATAAAAGAACTGAAAAAAAATCTTATCAAAAGAATGAAAAACTTTAAAAAGAATAAAAAGAAATAACATGATAAGAAAATTAATGAAAACTTTAAAGAATATGAGAAAAAATTACAAAGAGAAATAAAATTATAACAAAAATGATGAAAAAAAAAAAAAGATAAATAAAAGTTACTAAAAGATGAAAAAATTGAAAAAGGAATAAAATAAGATAACATGAAAAGAAAATTAAAACCCATAAAAAGAGAAATAAAAATGAAAAACAGAAAAAGAAGCATGAAAAGAATGAAATAAAAAAATAACTAAACAAAAAAATTAAAGAATTTAAAATGAAAACAATAAAACTGAAGAAATAGAAAATAAAAAGAATGAAAAACAACATCAACAGAAAAAAACCACGGGAAAATATACAATAGTAAGCAAAATTATAATATAGTTAACAAAAATGATTAAAAATAAAAAGAAAAACTAAGAAACTATAAAAAAAGAAAAGAAAGAAAATTCTAACAATATAATAAAAAGAATAAAAATTGTATAAAAAAATAACAAAACAAAAACAAAAAATAAACAAATATAAAAAAAAGGTGTAAAAAATGAAAAAGAAAAAAGATTAGAACAAAAAATAAAGACCAAAAGAAAGAAATAAGAAAATACTAGAAAAGAAAGAAAATTATAACGAAATGATAAAAGAACTGAAAAAAATCTTACCAAAAGAATGAAAAACTTTAAAAAGAATAAAAAGAAATAACATGATAAGAAAATTAATGAAAACTTTAAAGAATATGAGAAAAAGTTACAAAGAGAAATAAAACTATAAAAAAAAATAATGAAAAAAAAGAAAAAAAAATGTTACTAAAAGAATGAAAAACTTGAAAAAGGAATAAAATAAGATAACATGAAAAGAAAAATAAAACCCATAAAAAGAAAAATAAAAATGAAAAACAGAAAAAGAAGCATGAAAAGAATGAAGGAAAAAAATAACTAAACAAAAAAATTAAAGAATTTAAAATGAAAGCAATAAAACTGGAGAAATAGAAAATAAAAAGAACGAAAAACAACATCAACAGAAAAAAAACATGGGAAAATATATAACAGTAAACAAAAATATAATATAGTAAACAAAAATGATTAAAAATAAAAAGAAAAACTAAGAAACTATTAAAAGAAAAAAAAAAAAAAAAAAAAAAAAAATTCTAACAATATAATAAAAAGAATAAAAATTGTATAAAAAAAAAAAAAAAAAAACAAACCCTGAAAGAAATCTTAATTAAAGAATTGATAAATTGAAATAGAATAAAAAGAAAACATGAAAAGAAAAATATTATCATAAAAAGAGAAATTTAAATCAAAAACAGAAAATGAAGTATTAAAGGATTAAGAAAAAATGTAGGAAATTTCAGTTGGGATATGTTTGTTTCTGATACCCCCTGTCCCTGGCAAAATTATTGCAATAAGTATCAGAAGCTAGCATTTTCCATTAAATCTTAATTTTAAGAGTAATGGAAGGAATTTGCACAACAATTTTCACAAGGAACTCAAACAACAAATTTGCAAAGTGCAAAGGAATCTTCAAAAAATTACCTTGGATACAAACTTAGATTCTAAAAAATATTTAAACTGTAAATCAACAGTCATGAAACTGCATATGGAGTATAAACTAAAACTTTCTAGTACTTTAAGAATGAAAAAAAAAAAAAAAAAAAAAATCTGTGATTGAAAATGAAAATATTAACATAAGAGAACTAAACTCTACTTTATATTTACTTGAAAGATAAAGTTACGTAACAAAGGTGTAATTGACAAGTTAGATATGTACACAGCTTTCTATAGCAGCAGGTCATTCTCACTCCCAAACACATGTATTAGCAAGAAACACTTGTGGAATGTATAAAATGAAACTGACACACTGAAAATGCATACAGTCAGCTTTCCACAGGAACATATTGAGATGATAAAAACACACACACACAAAAAAAAAAAAAAAAAAATTGAAAAACAGACATGTAAAAAAAAGGTGAACAATGTAACATGTGAATTTTTCTGAAAAAGTGTTCCATCCCTACAATTAGCTGTTTCCCCCCCCCCCCCCCCCCCATCCCACCCCACAAAAAAAAAAAAAAGGTTTTCCTTTTTTGTTGTTTTTTTCAATTTAAGATACCATGGCTTTGAAGTGATAGTACTTGGAAAAGATGATGACAGACATTGCCCAAAGCAGTTATGTGAACAATCAACAAGTCAGCTGAGCATCTACATGGTAAGTTTAACATGGATTAGGTATATTAATATCCCTTTCACTTATTCACTTATTTAGTATCTGATTATATACCATTTGGAAATGTAAGTAGTAAAATGAAGAAATCATGTGACTAAATGCATGAATTTAAACGATGTTCTGTTCTGATTAAGATCAGGCTGTACAGAATATGCAATCTGACCTTAAATCTACACTGTGATTTTTTTCTCCGATGTAATACCAGTATATAAAAATGCAATATCTGGAAAGTCTTTTGACTACCAAACATCTATTCTTAAGCTTGTCCAAATTATTAGCATATGCAGACAACTTACTTAAATATGGCTCAAAAAATGGATTTGTCTTTGAAAGGGTAGAAAACATTTGGGGAAAAGAAGAAAATGCTGGTTACAAGCATTTTATACTATTCACACAATATTTGCACACAAGCATTTTAATCTATTCACCCAATAGTTGCAAAAGCATTTTTCTCATTAAAACTTGAGATTGTGTGGTAAAGGGTTAACTCTTTACAAAATGACAAAATTTTGGAGTGGTCCAAGTTGAAAGCATTTCCAGATGACAAATGTTGCTATATTGATGATTTTGTCTTTGATACAGTAGAAAACATTGTGGGGAAAGCAGAAAATGCTGCTTACCAGCATTTTCTCCTTCTTCCACATTGTTTTCCTATAGCCTTCTCTTACAGGGTGGTTAAAATTTGGGATGTGTGGTAAAGGGTTAAACTAACTGAAAATATCCACGTGTTTATCAAGCAAACTCCTGAAACAAATTTGCTGCAGGTACCTATGAGAATATTTTTGTAAAATAGGCATTACTGGCATTTATTTAGGTCGAATGGAATTTGGCTAAATAAGGAATACACCTTTAGCCACAATATTTTCCAAAGAACATGATTGTATTTTGCAGAAAACCCAAAAATATTTCATCAGGAATTGGAAGTCCCTGAAAGCTAGCTTAACACTCTTCATTGTGACCAGCATTTTCTCCTTTTCCAACAAAGTTTTCTTCTCTCTCACAAGCAAATTTCAGATTTTGGTTAAGTACATTGCCTGCATGTATATTCAGTACCAACAGTTCTGAAATTTTGTAGCCTAGCCCTGGTAGCTCAGTCGGTAGCATACAGGGCTTGGGAACAGGGGGTCACTAGTTTGATCCCCAGCTCAGCCAATTTCTTCCGGGGATTAATGATAGTCATTGTGACAGGATTTATTCCTCTCTCACCATTGACCATTGTTTCAGCAATGGTTATGTGGGAAAGCAGCCAGTGGCTCAGAAAGAATATAATGCATAGTACCAGTAAAAGGAACTCCATTAAAGCATGGATAGATGCTGGGATATAACTGAAATAATGTTGAAAATGGCGTTAAAGACCATACAATTAATCAATCTAAAATTTTAGTTTGGTAAAGAGTTAACTCTTTACCAGGCAACAAAGTTTTAGGACTGTCCAAAATTTTGAAAGTACTTGTTGACAACAAAACAAATGTTGCTCTAATGACGAGGTTTATGTTGTAAACAATATTGTGGAAAAAGAAAATTCTGGTTACCATTTTCCCCCTTTTACCAAAATGTTTTTTAAACACCCATGAGAGGTAAGAATACAACATGAGTCCAAACTTTTTACAGATGCATTAAGCTTCCTTTTCATAGAGCATGGCTCATATGTAGACCTCCCTTTACAACCTTTATATTTTCTTAAGTTTTTCATCCTTTTGTTTTAAATTTCCAGTTCACGTGGGGTCCTGCATGACTCAGTGGTAAAGTATAGGTCTCATAACCTGGAGGCCCCAGGTTTGATCCTCACAGATAGCACTGGGTTGTTTGTCAGAGTTTACTTGGCAAGACACTTCATAGGCCTAGCCTAGTACTAGTGAAACCTTAGGACTTACATGAATATGTGAGATATAACAGTCATGTTACTGAAATAATGTTGAAACAGTGAAAAACACCATTTAATCAATTAATCATTAAATCTGTTCATAGGTATTAGAATACCGTAGCTGCCAATACACTATGAAACACCATTCATTCATTCATTCATTCATTGTGGTACATGTCTTTAAAGTAGGTGTTGAATTTTGTTAATCATACAATTTGTATATGTAGATGATGAACAGTTTTATTTTCAGTGTTTTAATGTTCCTTTTAAATTTCTTTCAGGGAGGAAATTAGCTAGCTGATAAGGACACTTTGGCATGGTCATGGACTGGAGGTAGGTCAAAGTTGTCAGTTTTCAATATTTTTTTCTAAATTCATATTACTTTGGCTCAATAGAACTTTCCATCAGTAGAGCTAGAGAAGGTTATAGTGTATTTCTTATTTCATCATTTTGTGCATAAAATCCTTGTCTGCAATGCACTTCATTTTGGCAGTGCTGATGCAATAGTAAGAGTACTGGGTGCAAGACATTCATACTCATCTTCATTGTACAAAGTTCCGCAAGTTTTTATTTTCTGTATTATATTTTTGTGTAGCTTTGCATCCATCAGTTACCTGAATAACTGTGAAAGATTATAGGCTAACCCTTTACCACAAAATCCTGAGCTTTAACTAAAACTCACTTTTGAAAACATGGTGGGAAAAGGAGAAAATGATGGTAAGCAGCATTTTCTCCTTTTCCTTCTGTGTTTTCTATCATATCAAAAACCATTATTTGATGCAGATTTGATTTGTCATCTGAAAATGCTTTCATTCTGGACATGTCTACAATTTTGTTGTTTGGGAAAGGCTAAAACGATACGAAAAACGTTGAACTTTTTCACAGTATAGAAGCTTTTCAATAACTATAAAGAGAATGTTTGCAATGATTTGTATCTAAAAGCTTTTGCACATGTATTTTTAAATTACACACCAAAGATTCTTTCCAGTCAACTTATAATAAAATGTTTTACCCATATAAAGTTGACAAGTGAGATTCATTTAACTGATGGTAGGAATTATAAAGCACAAATGCAAGTTTAAACTACCAGGTTGCTAGCAATACTTTAACTGTAAACTGGTAAAATATACCTCAAGTAGCAAATAAAATGTTCTTTCATTACAGAATTTAGCTCTGGACTAAATACAGGCTGCAAAATCTAGCGCCTGAAAATATCCTCTTTGAATTATATAAACTGTTAGGTTAAATACAAATCTTAGCAAGTTTGGTCAACATTTGAGTCTGGTTGTAAAAAAACCCATCTATAACATATAAATATTTAAACTGCTAGGTTATATATAAATAAAAGGATTAATTTTAAAAGTTCTTACATAAAATATAAAGCATTAAGGTTGTATAGACATGTGGTTATCGGCAGACTGACAGTTGGAATTTCCATTACCAGTTAATACATTGTGGCCTGGGACAGGGGCTCTATAGAACAAAATGAAAGTTTCAACTATCAGGTTGCTTGCAATACCACTTTCAAATCATATGTAATACATCAAATATACATTAAGTATGAAACCATAAAGTTCTTTTCACTATCATTAAATGCCCCTAAGAAGGCAAGCTTAAGTTAACTGAGAGACAGAATTTTCACTGTACAAATGTTTATACAGGGGCCAGGTACAACACATCATCAAAAAAGAGATCACTTAAGCAACTTCTGTACATAAGTTAAATTACTATGAAAAGGTGAGGTTCAGTTAACTAACAGCTGGAATTTCCTTCATATACTTTGTGACCAGGGACAGGGGTTTTACAACCAATAAGGCAATTTCAGCTATTAGTTTGCTGGCAATACCTTTTGTCAACTATTTTGTAAACAGGTGAAATGCATATCGTGGTGCCAAGTAAAAAAAAACTAACCGGTAGATATCTTAGCATTAGGTTTAACCCATAACTGCACAACTCTGAGTTTTAACAATGCTGAGAAAGAAGCCTTTTGAAAACATTGTGGGGAAAGGAGAAAATGCTTGTTAGCAGCATTTTCTCCTTTTCGCACAATGTTTTTTATGTAGTTAAGGACAAATACTATCATTTGAAAAACATTTGAATGTTACTCTGTAAATACCTTCAACATGATCGAGTCTAAAATTTTGCCATGTGCTAAGGGTTAAAGTTCTTTGATAAAACTCATACTTACAGAAATTTCCTTTAAACAGCTGAATTCATTAGACTAAGAGTTATTTCTTTTTTCTAACAATATTTATTTGTTTTTTTTTACGAAAATTCCCATGGTCTAAACTACATTTGATTTGCCATCTGCAAGTGCTTTCACTACAGATGAGTCTGAAAGTAAAGAATTAATGCCTTTGTCAAAATCAAACTTTGTACACTTCAAGCCAACACTGTGAATGTCTTGCATCTTTCTTAATTTTGCATCTGGACTGTTGTCTGGTCTTGCTATGCTATGTCAAAATGAATGAAATAAAACATACCAGAAAACCTCTATATAACAAACTCTAATAATTTTCTAAATTCAAAATTGTTTTTGTTTGTACATTTTTTCATGCTTATTTCAAACTTCTGCAGAGGTTTTGTGAACAGTGCTATCACCACATTGATAACCTAGGTACCGGCCTGCAAAAATGTACCCGATATGGCCAATGTACAGAAAGGATATAGGGCCTTATGCTTTTTCTGTTACAAAGTATTTTGTAGGTTAAGATGGTACTGTCATGGAGTGTGTTGGCAACCCTAGTGTGGAGATCATCTATAGAGACTATAGGATCTCTGCCAAGTCTGATTCAAAACCTCATCCCAAATATTTACTTCTTCAAAACAGGCCCACGTGTCTTTCATATAAAGACTGTCAGGCCAAGGCATGTCCGAAAGCATCATAATCGTGACCCCAGTGTGACAGCAAGATGGCCATTAACATGCTGACACCCAAATTGTATCGAGCAGATAAGAAACTGGCCATTGACATGCCTAGAGAAAATGCTCCTCCCTATGTTGGCCACACCATGCTAGGTGGACAGTCTTGTCTGATGTCTGGAGTGTATAAAATAAACATTAGATATTATGTCAGCATATTTGTTAGGTAATGGGTTCTACTTATTACCATACAGACTATTTGTTTTTGATCTATGAGAAAAGAAACACAGCTGAGAAACATTTGAAAGTAATGTCTTTTTAACCCTTTACCAAACACGCATGTGTTTAAATGAACCTGAGGAAAAACCTTTTGAAAACAATGTGGGAAAAGAAGAAAATGCCAACAAACAGCATTTCCTTCTTTCCCCACAGTGTTTTCTACCTTTCCATTGAAAAAACTTTCCATTTGAGCCTATGAAAATATGACATCTGCTAATGTGTTTAAATTGGACCAGTCTAGAATTTTGTCATTTGGTAAAGAGTTAACAAACAGGAAAACTTTTCAGGAGAGAGGGAATAATTTTTTGAAATATGCAAATACTACTTTTCCAAAGAAAGATCTTCTTCAGGGGCTTAACAAGTAAAGTCTGTATGGTAGTGAGCTAATACTTTTGGTAAAAGACTGTTAGGCCAGGGCATGTCTGAAAACATCTGATCGTGATCCAAAAATGAGAGAAGAATGGTCATTGCAAAGCCGACACCAAAATGAGCATCATTTTAAAAATGACCATGAACATGCCCATAATGCATTCCCTAAAATACTGGCCACACCGTGCTAGGTGAACAGTCTTGTCTGGTATGTTTGTTGTATGATACAGAATGCAATATTGTGTCGGCTTAAAGGGAAAGGAATCCAATAATTTTCACATAAATAGATTTTCGTATCTGTCTTCAAAATTTGTAATTCTTTGACAGCAATAGGCTAAATCAAATGATAACTTTGACCTACTTAAGATGTGGTTGTTGTTCCTTACCTCTATTTCTGTTTCAATTTTAGGTAAAGTACAGAAGTAGAACAACACAGACAGAATATGGAAGGCAAAGCCGAGATGATTTTTGTAAATTGAACCAATGGATGACATACATTATACTAGTGTAAAAAGTACAGATTCAGCAACCACCATAACACTCTTTGCATCACTGCTCTAGACATTTTTTTAAATATGGCAAAAGCAGTGTTTTCTTCACAATGATGATGTGTGTTTAGCTACTCTGATGATACCACAACAACAAAACTGGCCAGTTAACTTTGTACCTGACAACAAAATTTCAGACTTATCCAGTTTGAAAGCAGCTGTTGGTGACATATTAAATGTGACTCAAACATTGATATTTTGTCTTAGAGGGTGTAGAAAACATTATAGAAAAGGAAGAAGATATTTTCTCCTTTTTCCACAATTTGTCTGAAAGTCCTCTTCCTCAGTGTTGTTAAAACGGCTATTTGTCACAAGATTTCCAAAAGGAGGTTGTCTTATGATAACAGATCAGTTAGATTTTTCATCCAAAGTTATGTTGTTTAATCAAATTGAGCAATGTTTTGTGTCCAACAATACATACTTGATTTTACCTGTTTAGTAAACAACCAATGAGTTCCAAGGGGGAATGCACATACTGTACAGCAAAAGGGTACACTAGCGAATGGTGTGTCTCATGTATGCATATATATATGTGAGCCATGCTCTGAAAAGGGGGCTTATTGCATTTGCGAAAAATATCAGCCCATGTCAGCCTGCGCAGGCTGAGGGCCGAAACTTTTCGCTATCTTTAAATTTTCTGCATGTCAAGGGATAATTTGATGTCATGATTCAGTCGGTTGTTTGACAAAATGGATTTTATGGATCCATAATTAGGTGATGTCTTGCTTGGTGTAATGCATCATGGAGATGCATGAAGCCCCCTTTTGCCAGAGAATGGCTTATATGGTTGTGGGTGAACTACCACTTGATAAACTGATATAATAATGTGAAAAATTAGTGCTTTATTTTCTAGTTTGTCCTTTACCAAACAACATAACAGTACACTTATACAAGTTGAAAGAATTTGTGGCAGACAAATCAATAGTTTATGTCATGGGATAAATCTTTGAAAGAGCTGAAGGCATTGTGGAATAGGAGAAAATGCTGGCTAACAGCATTCTTTCCTTTTCCTACAATGTTTTGAAAAGTTCTCTTCAACAGAGTCATTTGAACTTGGGATTGTTTAGTAAATAGTCAAAGCAGAAGTTGCTTTTTCTACAGTGAACATGTCTTGATTTAATGGTTGTTTTTCCCTTCATTACACAGATTGACTTGAAGCTTCTATGAGACAACAAATTTGCAGACTACAAAGTAAATTTTGGAATTTGTCTTTCAAGGGGAAGAAGATATTGTTGGAAAGGGAAAAAACGCTGGTTATCAGTGGTTTCTCCTTTTTCCACAATGTTTCATTCCTCCCTCACCCCTGATCATTATTTTGACAATGATTAGGTAGGAAAGCAGCCAGTTGCTTTGGAAGAATATCATGCAAAGCACTGGTAAAACAAATTCTAGGAAAGCATAGATAGGTTCACTGGCTAATGTGATATAACATATGATGTTGAAAGTGGGACTCAGCAACAAACATTTTCAAACTGATTTGTCTGTGCTATTAATTTAGTCATATCATATCATGGGACTACTCTTTGAAACATGTAAAAAACATTGTGAGAAAAGAAAAAATGCCAGTCTCCCTTGCTTAACTCCTTATCAGACGATTACTCCTTATCGATAACTCTTTCACCCTTTACCAGATGACAAAATTTAAGCCTTGTCCAAACTGAAAGCGTTTGCAGACGACAATTTCAGTGTGGCTCAAATGGTGCAATTTTTCTTTGATAGGGTAGAAAACATTGTGGGAAAGAAAGAAAATGCTGGTTACCAGCTTTTTCTCCTTTTCCCACAATGTTTTCAAAAGGCTTCTTTCCCAGGGTTGTTAAAAGGTGACATTGTGCAGTAAAGGGTTAACTCCTTATCAGATGATAAGAAGTTTTAGACTTGTCCCAATTGTAAGCATTTGCAGACGACATATCAAATGTAGCTCCATCAATGGGATTTTTCTTGTGAAGGGTAGAAAAAATTTTGAAAAAGGAGAAAATGCTGATAACCATTATTTTCTTCTTTTCCTACTATGTTTTCAAGAATCTCCTACCTCAGGGTCGGAAAAAAATGGAATTGTTTAGGTAAAGGATTAAATTATGAGGGAATACAGAGAAGCATAGAGCGGCAATTTCATGGACAATATTTGTGCTTTCAAATGATACAGGTTATCTTGAAAGTAAGATTTGTTTATTAGGTGTTTAATGCTGTTTTCATCATTATTTCAGTCATATCACAGACTTTAGTCCACCACTGCATGCATTTCTTGAGTTTATACAACAAGTACTTTGCACATTATTATATACCTGAAATTTTTCTGGCTCAAATACATGCGTCACAAGCGGGAAAAATAACACATGACGGAAAAAAAATCTATCCATACTGTGAAATACAGTTCCAAATACATGTATGGTATTGATGACGTAACTCACCCGCGGAAATCATATGTAATGATTTGTGATTTGATTGGTCAAAATTTATACCATCACATTTATCCGCCATTCATAAAAAAGAGGTTACTAGCTACTACACCATTGTTTATTTTGTTTACCAATTTAAAAAAAAAAAAAAGAATAAAATGACATTTCGTTCGACCTTCAGTCTCACACAATATCAAATTTTCTCATGCTGCTGGAATTAAATACAAGCACCAGGAAAGTTACTACAACATAATATTCTGTATATATTCCTCCCGATATTCCGTATATTTTCCTCTAAAGCCACACGCTGCCTTCTCTCCTAACCATTATAGAAGCAATGATCGGTGATGAGAGGAAACTGTAGCAATGACTATCATCAGTCCTCTGAAAGAAATTGGCAGACCTGGGGATTGGAACCAGCCATACCCTGATATCAAACCCTGTACATTATGGCCCGAGCTATTGGACTCTAGCCACTTTCTGACATAAACTCTGTTGGAAAAAAAGTTAAGCTGTGAGAGAGATAAATAATTGACTACTATCAATACTCCCAAAGAGTTTTACTTTACCAAACCATCCCAAATTTTAACAACCGTAAGGCAGAATACCTTGGAAAACATTGTGGGAAAAGAAGAAAATGCTGGTACCCAGCATTTGCTCTTTCTCATATTTTCTACACTTTCAAAGACAATCTCATCATTCCCAGCACACTTAGTCGGTCATCTGCAAATGTTTTGAATTAGGGCATGTCTAAAACTTCATCATCTGGTCAAAAGTTAACCCTTTACCACACAATCCCAAGTTTTAACGACCTTTAGGAAAAAGCCTTTTGAAAACATAATGGGAAAAGGAGGAAATGCTGGTAACCAGCATTTTCTCTTTTTCCCACGATGTTTTCTACCCTCTCAGAGAATGAAATGAAGTCATTTTTGTGACTTTTAATTTGTTATCTGCAAATGCTTTCAATTTGGACAAGTCTAAAATTTTGTCGTTTGGTAAAGAGTTAACTGGGCTGGGATTCATTCACGACACACTGATTGCAAGCCCTGAAACTTACTGGCTTGATTGTTTAGCTTTGCTTGAATGCAAGGTAATCTGCCAATCTTTACTTGGACCCACAGGAACATTTTTAGACCCCTCACCTACGAAGTAGAGGGGTATATACTGGTTTCACCATATCTGTCTGTCTGTCCATCTGTCCATTGTCAGTCTGTCCATCTTTTTGTTTCCGTGCTCTAACTTAAAAGCCATTTGATCTATGACCCTGAAACTTTATACAAGTGTTGCTCATAACCCAAGGAGGTGCCCTATTGTTTTTAGGTCAAAGGTCATGGTCGGGTTAATTTTGTTTGAAAATCGATTCCATGCACTAACTCAAAAGCCGTTTAACCTAGGACCTTGAAACTTAATACAAGTGTTGCTCATGACATCTGGGTCCTTATTCACCAACCATTCTGAAGAATATTCTTAGTCTTCAAGATTTTCTAAATTTGGTAGTAACACAACTTCTGATCGGCTAAACCAAATGGGTTAGCCAGTCAATAGTTGTGTTACTTTAAGATTTAGACAATTCTGGAGAATAAGGCTAGGTGTATTCTTAAGAATGGTTTGTGAATAAGTACCCTGGTCAACTCTGTAACTTGTTTACCTAGTTTATTTTGTACCTAATGACAAAAGTTTAGACCTGCCCATAGGGAAAGAACTTGCAGACAAGAAGCTGGACTTTGCTCAATGATAGGGCATCTCTTTGTTAGGTAGAAAACCTTGTGAGAAAAGAAGAAAATGCTGGTTACCAGCAATTACTCCTTTTTGCACAGTATTTCCAAGTACTGTCTTCCTCAGGTCATTAAAACTTAACACTGTTTGGTAAAGAATTAAGGACAAGCACAGTGATGAAATTTCATTGAAATCAGATAAACTTAAACCGAGATAAAATCTCTTAAATCTTTAACAAAAGACAAAATCTTAAAGTCCTCCAAACTGAAAGCACTTTCAGACAAGAGTTAAATTCTTGATGCAAACAAAAGCATTTTTCTTTTAACGGATTGAAACATGGATCAAAAAAAGAAGATGCTAGTTATCAGCACTATCCTCTTTTTTCCCACAATGTTTCCAAGGTCCTTGAAACATGGCATTCCTCAGTAAAAGATAAAGTCTTTTCCAAAAGACAAAATTTTATACTTGTCTAAATATAAAGCACTTGCAGAAGACAATTTAACCCTTACGCTGCTAAGCACCACTCAATGACTTTGCGTACAGTGTAGATCAAGATCAAGATCAGACTGCAGAGAACATGTCTCTGATCAGGAGACATCTTTCAACAAAAAATACCTTTGAAATAGCAAAGTGTGGGTTTTTACTCTTGGCTTGAAAGTTTCATTTCACTTACTTAGCAGGATAAGGGTTAATGTGGTTCAAAAAGAATAAAATATCTTTGAATTGTGGGAAGAGGAGAAAATGGAAGTTACCAAACACTATCAATCAAGTTGAATAAACATGAACCCGTAAGCTGCCAAGCACAACTCGGGGTGCTTTTGTGGACAGTGTAGATCAAGATCAGACTGCACAAAACATGCAGTCTGGTTGTTGATCTACTCATCCGATATGATATTTTCTTTCCGGTGAAATCAACTTTGTAACAGCAAGATTTGGGTTTGTCTTATTGAAAACATTGGCAGACAACAAAATAACATGTGCCATGACTCAAAATTTGAAATTTCTGTTTGGTAGGGTACAAAACATTGTGGAAAAAGGAGAAAACTCTGATACCTGCAAAGATTCAATCGCTTTCCTCTAGCAATGGGACTAAATGATGTGATCTGCCTTTAAATTGTTTAGCATGGGGCACAAACTAAGAGCACTAAGAATATTTGATGATGCCTTTGGACAATAGTATAGACAAAGATCAGACAGATATATTCTTAAATCGTTAACGAAAGGCTGGTCAGAACTTTCAGTACATGCCTGAACCCTTTTAACAAACAACAAAATTTTAGAATTGTCAAAATTGAAAGCTTTTGCAGGTGACAAATTATCTGTCGCTGAGACTGTGGCATTTATCTTTGAAAGGCTAGAAAACGTGGGCAATGGAGAAAATGCTGGTTACCAATCTTTATCCTCTTGTTGACACGCGACATTGCTGATGAGGCATGGCCGTAAAAGTTGGCTATGATGATTCTACACGCATTTCTTCTAATACTCAACCTCAGGGCTAGCCATATGATAGGCTGAGATATTTGTCACAGCTAATCATGTTATTAGCTTTGAAATTCAGAATTTCCTAGAACAGAATTAGCCTAGTCCTAATACCAGATATTTATCAATTGTAATGCTAGGTTGTGTAACCCCTATGCTGCTACGGGCAACTCACTGACCTTTTGCGGACAGTGTAGATTAAGATCAAACTGCAGTCTGATCTTGGATCTACACTGTTTGATAGGTAGATATATTTTCTCCAGAAATAGGACAATTTGGGGTTTTACTGTTGGCTTGAAAGTTTCATTTCTTTTATGTAGCAGGATAAGGGTTAAATAACACAACTGCTTAAAACTGACTTCTAAATTATAATTCATGCAGCAACCAACTTTTAAAGTCTCCGGTAAATGCTAGGTTGTTTAAATAACACACCTCTTTAACCCATTACCAGACGACAAAATTTTAGCCTTGTCCAAATTGAACGCATTTGCAGACAACAATTTCAGTGTGGCTCAAATGGTGCGATTTTCCTCGCATAGGGCAGAAAACATCGTGGGAAAAGGAGAAAATGCTGGATACCAGCATTTTCTCCTTTTCCCACAATATTTTCAAAAGGCTTCTTCCTCTGGGTTGTTCAGCTTGTAAATTATAATTCATGCAGCACCTAACGTCTTCAGTCTCCAGTAAAGGAATCAAAGGACTGATAGTCCTGAGAGTTGCCTGGAGGGTAATGGGTCAGAAGTTTTCACCCTTTCTTGTTCAAATCTGTTAAAAGCATTCAAGATACAAAATAACTTAACCATAAGACACTATTACATGCAAGTATATTTCTAAGTTGTCATCCTAAAATTACAAACATCAATATTAAAATTTACATGAAAAAAATATGTGGTAATTTAGGCACCACAAACAGGTTTAAAAAGTTCAAAGTCTCTTACCCCGGTTGACTTCATTTAAAAAATGGTTTTCAAAAGGTACAATCAATATAAGAACAAAGCATTTCATTGAAATGATATCCATCACCGAAAAAAAAATAACTTTTTTTTTTGAAGAAACATAATTATGAGAGGTATGTGTTTTGCATGTAAACATTAAGCTCCCTTTTTCCATGACACGGCATTTCATTAAATTAAAAACAAATGCTGATTGTCTGTGGCTTGTGATAAACAATATAAAAATGAAGTTTCATAAAATTTTGTCCAGTAGTTAAAGAGATATTGGTGCAGAATGGAAATATACATCAAACCCCCCTTTTCCATGACACAGCATTAAAACAAAACAAAAAAAAAAAAAAAAAAGGTAGACCGGAAGACACCAAGCCTCCTTTTTCCATGACAATGCATTACATTTAAAAAAAGTATACCGGAGGAACACATGTATAAAGTTTCATTAACTTTCGTTAACGATTTAAGAATATATCTGTCTGGATGGACGGAAGATCGGACGGACGAACGGACTGCCGGACAGACAACATGAAAACTATATCCCCCACCACCCGAAATTCGGCGGGGCATAATATCTGTCTAAGTTCCATCAATATTTACAGTTCCTCCCTAGCTTAATAATGCCTGTAAAGAATGTGTACAAAAATTAGGCTTCTAGATTGATAAAAATGTTTTTCTAGCGCAGAATCTGGGCGACTTAACTTACATGTATATCTTAATTCTTACACATATTGCTAAAACAAACATTCTAAATAATTTCAGTAGGATAGGATATACATTTTCTCTCCAGATTTAGAACAAGTTGTTTTTGCATGACACAAATTTTCTACAATTGGACCATGTGGTTATACGCATACCGGTTAATTTGAATAATTGTCCTTTCCAAATACAGGATGCTAGATATGAAATTTGGGTATAATTGCTTATACAGTTTCAGAGGCGGTAATTTTGAAATGTTACTAGTAAGTTCTGAAGCTTCTGCGAAGTTTACGAAAACAGTGCAGAACCACTTGAACAATTTTACAAGAGGACCATTTAAACAACATTAGTATGGAACTCAATTGAACTTTGTCTTCTGGTATATGATCTACTGACATACTTTTAAACCAAAAATGCCCTTTTGCAACTCACCCATATCTAATCTAAGCAGTCTGACAAAGTTCCGCGAGTATCGGACTGAACATAAATGGATTCTAAAGCACTAGATCTATTACGGTTTCGTCTGATTTGACCTAGTGACAACCTTTTTCTTTTAACCCCCGGTGACCTACATTCAGCTTTGTCAAAAATACATATATATTGCTTTGGTGTAAACTAAATGTTTGCGATTCGCTCTATTACCCTTTACAACAACCCTTTACAAGACTACAATCGCTTCAATAAAGAACTTGTTGTTCGAGTGGGTTAACATTGATCTGTTCTATTATATCTGAAATCTATTGCAGTAAAAAGTCAAGTTCTCAGATTGCTGGTTGTTAGGACCGCGTCGTTTCAAGTCGAATTCCTGTGTGAATTAAGATTTTGGCAGTTACGAAAGCACCTTGCGTTCTGACACCCGCACTAATAAATTGTTGTTTCATATATACCAGACCTAGGTTAATCGCACATTAAGAAAAAAAAAAACAACAGCAGACTTTGACAAATTCGCCTCTTTTTTTAAAAAAAAACGAAAAACAATTAATCAAACACAGTGTAATTTAAAACACTCTCTTTGCATGGATCGGTGAAGCGCTAGGTCGGTGTACGCTGAAAGTAAAGGCCCGTCCAGTGACTGATTCATAAATTTATAGAGAATTCCGTGGTGCAAATGACGTTATACGTCACGTGATTATAAGATCTATATCTGTCGCACAGCTACATATCAGAAAGCACCTGTTAAGCAATGACTTGGTACAGCCTAGATTCGTGCGCACTGCATACTGCATGTACGATCTCTGCTTGTGCACCTAGAATACGGGTGTGCAAAGTATTTAAAGTATAGAATAAAAAGCTCTGAAGAAGCAACATGTACATGTAAGAATGTCTAAGAAGGCAACGCAACCGTTCCAAGCCGTTATAAATTTGTCAAAAAAAAAGTCCTACTGTTGAGAAAAATCTCCATTGAAAGCTTCCATGTTAACTCGGTATCGCCTTTCTGTTTCCGATCATAGGTTGAGTGTTGAATTGAAATAAGACTTACAATTAGGGACAGATTTTAAGATTAAGACTGTACTTCAAATGGGTAATTATCATTTTCACTGAGAATTGGAAACAAATAGAAGCGTGCCGTTGTAAAGACGCTGTCGTTGAAGAGTATGTTTCAGCGTGTCCCTTAACTTGTTTAGTTCAAGACAGCTATTTTTAGATACATACATAATGCGCTATTTAGTCAACAGAAAAAGGGGAGAAAACTTTAATAACCAAAACCTAAAATGATAAAAAAAAAAAACAAATGTAAAAAAAAAGTCAACAGATTTTTTTTTAAAAAATGTGTAAAAAATGAAAAAGGCAAAAGATTAGAACAAAAGAATAAAGACCAAAAGAAAGAAGAAATAAGAAAATACTAGAAAAGAAAGAAAATTATAACTAAATGATAAAATTATTTTAATTTGGTGGTAACCATCAACGAATTTACTCTAAAAAGAATGTTTTGTGTTTGTAGCTTTTGAGGTGCATATCAAGCTACGTGATACAGCCGAGGGTTTTGATCACCGGATCACCCGAGGTACGCCGAATGCGACAACACATTGGACTCTTTCAATCAGAGAAAAATTTTAAATGCATTAAAGTTTTAAAGGATTAACTGGTAGGCGAAAGAGAAGTCAATACCATGATTAGATCAGCCTCATGTGCAGTATCATCTTAGTCTACTAAATTTAACACCTGGATTAGTTCAAATAGATCATAAAACATCATGGAAAAGGAGATACAGCTCTATTTAAATGAATAATTCGTTCTCTTTCCACATTTTTTCCCCTTCCTTTTGTAAGTGATAATCTTAACCCCTAGGCTGCTAAGCGCAACTCAAGACCTTTTGTGGACAGTGTAGATCAAGATCAGAATGTGCAGTCTGATCTAAGATCTACACTGCCCGATAAGGAGATATCTTTCCCCAAGAACTACCATTGAAATAACAAAATTTGGGTTTTTACCATCGGCCTAAAAGTTTCATTTCTTTTATTAAGCAGGATAAGGGTTAATTAAGAACTGATTGGCCACAAAAAAAAAAAAAAAAAAAAGAATGGACTAGCTTTTTCTTTGGCAAATTATAATGTTTCTATTAGATAACCACAAAATATTGTAGTATTGTATTTATGATGTTCAGTTTTCACTTCTTGCCACCGTGATTTCTTTTAGTACTTTTATGGCCAAACTACAATTTTTAGCTGATTTACCGAATGAGTGAATGAAAATGCATTTAATTCATGCTTTTTTTAAAATCCTACTGCAGGTGAGCGTCTTTTTCTCTTTAATCTGTCCTCTAGGTACCACGAGATCACCGAATTTCGAGCATGGCGAAAAAAAGATTTTTGAAACATCGTGGGAAAAGAAAACAAGAGGGCCATGATGGCCCTGGATCGCTCACCCGAGTCATTAGGCGAAATTCCAATCCAAGGTCATAATGACCCAATTTAAAACTCATCTGAGATATTATTAACCCTTTCCCGAACGACAAATTTTGGACTGGTCCAAATTGAAAGAGTTTGCAGACGACAATTTTAAATCTGATGAAAATGGCAGAAAGGTCTCAAAAAGGGTAGAAAACACTGTGGGAAAAGGAGAAATTGCTCATTACGAGCAATTTCTCCTTTTCCCACAGTGTTTTCAAAAGACTTGTACTGCAGACACGTGAAAACCAGGGCTTGTTTGGGAAAGGGTTAAGAAAAACATTCTGACCAATTGTCAGGTCAATTGAGCTGAAAATGTGGCCTCCGGAGTGTCCAAAATGTCTTTCTTCAATTTGACCCAGTGACCTAGTTTATGACCCTATGTGACCATATTTCAAACTCATATGAGACATCAAAACAAACTTGTTGACCAAGGTTCAGGTGAATTGGGCAAGAACTGTCACCTCTAGAGTGCCCACAAGGTATTTCTGTAATATGACCTAGTGACCTAGATTATGACCCTATGTGACCCACTTTCAAATCCATTTAAGGTATCATCAAGTCAAACATGCTGAGAAATTTTCAGGTGAGTTGAGCTAAAACTGTGGCCTCTACAGTACCCACAATTCATTTCTTTAATTTGACCCAGTGACCTAGTTTATGACCCTATGAGACCCAATTTCTAATTGATCTGAGATATCATCAAGTCAAATATGTAGACCAATTTTCAGGTCAATTTAGCTAGAATTGTGGCCTCTAGAGTGCCCACAAGGTATTTCTTCAATGTGACCCAGTGACATTGTTTATGACCCTATGTGACCCAATTTTGAAATCCTCTGAGATATCATCAAGACAAAAAATGTGGCCTCTAGAGTGCCCACAAGGTATTTCTAAAATTTGACCTAGTGACCTACTTTATGATCCCAGATGACCCAATTTCAATCTCATCCAAGATTTAATTAAGGCAAACATTCTGATAAATTTTCAAGTCAATTGAGCAAAAAATGTGGCCTCTAGAATGCCCACAAGGTATTGCTTAAATTTGACCCCAGTCACCAGAGCCATGTTTCTTGACGGATCAAAATTTTGCGACAATTTTTGAAAAGGGTCACCCAAGGAACATCTCTGTGAAATTATTTCAAAATCTGACCAGCCGTTTCAGAGAAGAAGAATTTTTAAGAATTTCTTCATATCCGTATGGTGCAAGTAGCCCCCATTCCCCAGAGCCATGTTTTTCGACATATCAAAATTTCGCGAACAGTTTTTGAAAAGGGTCACCCAAGGAACATTCTTGTGAAATTATTTCAAAATCTGACCATCGGTTCCAGAGAAGAAGAATTTTTAAGAATTTCTTCATGGCCGTATAGTGCAAGTAGCCCCCACTCACCAGAGCCATGTTTTTCGACATATCAAATTTCGCGAACAATTTTTAAAAAGGGTCACCCAAGGAAAATCTCTGTGAAATTATTTCAAAATCTGACCAGCCGTTTCAGAAAAGAATTTTTAAGAATTTCTTCATGTCCGTATAGTGCAAGTATCCCCCATTCACCAGAGCCATGTTTCTTGACAGATCAAAATTTCGCGTACATTTTTTGAAAAGGGTCACCCAAGGAACATCTCTGTGAAATTATTTCAAAATCTGACCAGCCGTTTCAGAGAAGAAGAATTTTTAAGAATTTCTTCATGTCCGTATGGTGCAAGTAGCCCCCGTTCACCAGAGCCATGTTTCTTGACAGATCAAAATTTCGCAAACACATTTTGAAAAGGGTCACCCAAGGAACATCTCTGTGAAATTATTTCAAAATCTGACCAGCCGTTTCAGAGAAGAAGAATTTTTAAGAATTTCTTCATATCCGTATAGTGCAAGTAACCCCCAGTCACCAGAGCTATGTTTCTTGACGGATCAAAATTTCGGGAACAATTCTTGAAAAGGGTCACCCAAGGAACATTCATGTGAAATTATTTCAAAATCTGACCATCGGTTCCAGAGAAGAAGAATTTTTAAGAATTTCTTCATATCCGTATAGTGCAAGTAGCCCCCATTCACCAGAGCCATGTTTCTTGACAGATCAAAATTTCGCGAACACGTTTTGAAAAGAGTCACCCAAGGAACATCTCTGTGAAATTATTTCAAAATCTGACCAGCCGTTTCAGAGAAGAAGAATTTTTAAGAATTTCTTCATATCCGTATGGTGCAAGTAGCCCCCATTCACAAGAGCCATGTTTTTCGACATATCAAAATTTTGCGAACAATTTTGAAAAGGGTCACCCGAGGAACATTCTTGTGAAATTATTTCAAAATCTGACCATCGGTTCCAGAGAAGAAGAATTTTTAAGAATTTCTTCATGGCCGTATAGTGCAAGTAGCCCCCAGTCACCAGAGCCATGTTTTTCGACATATCAAATTTCGCGAACAATTTTTAAAAAGGGTCACCCAAGGAAAATCTCTGTGAAATTATTTCAAAATCTGACCAGCCGTTTCAGAGAAGAAGAATTTTTAAGAATTTCTTCATTTCCGTATAGTGCAAGTAGCCCCCATTCACCAGAGCCATGTTTTTCGACATATCAAAATTTCGCGAACAGTTTTTGAAGAGGGTCACCCAAGGAACATTCCTGTGAAATTATTTCAAAATCTGACCAGCAGTTTCAGAGAAGAAGAATTTTTAAGAATTTCTTCATATCCATATAGTGCAAGTAGCCCCCACTCACCAGAGTCATGTTTTTTGACATATCAAAATTTCGCGAAAAAGTTTTGAAAAGGGTCACCCAAGGAACATCTCTGAAATTATTTCAAAATCTGACCAGCAGTTTCAGAGGAGAAGATTTTTAAATAATTTCTTAGAAAATTCCATTTCGTTGCCATGGCAACCAGAGTTTTTGATGGAATCAAATTTTGTGAACAAGTTTTAAAGAGGATCTCCCAAGGAACATTCCTGCCAAGTTTGGTCCAAATTGGCCCAGTGGTTTAGGAGGAGATGATGTTTAAAGAATTGTTGACGACGCACGACGAACGACGGACGACAGACACCGGGTGATCCTAAAAGCTCCCCTTGAGCACGTTGTGCTCAGGTGAGCTAAAAACATGCTGGTGTTTAGAAATGTTAACTTGATCTGCGCATTTATATTGCCCGTTTATTATTAAGTCGTGTAGCATATATGGTCCTGATGAGCCACGCTCTCGCAAAAGGGGGCTTAATGTATCTCCGTAATGCATCATACCAACCAAGACATCACATAATTAAATGGATCTATGCAATCCATTGTGTCTAACAACCGATTGAATCATGAGGTAGACTTGTCCTTTGACATGCAGAAAATTGACCAATAGCGAAATGTTTCGGCCCAGGTCAGCCTGCGCGGACTGCACAGACTGACCTGAATCGATACTTTTCGCATATGCATTAAGGCCCTTTTTCATAGAGCTTGGCTTATATATGCTATGCCCACACAATGCAGTTTCGTTTCGATGTTGTTTTGTTTTATAAGCCTTTTTACGTGATATAATACTGTTTATGAATTGGAATAAAAGCAATGACTGTGTACTACAAATTGTTTCATTTTCGATTGTCATTCTTCGAATTAACCGTTTACGCTAATTCGTAATGGTCATATTCATACACTTTGATTTCGTATTGCCTGATTCACTTCGTATTTTCCATATAACATTTGAAACCGAAATTCAAGGTTCTCTAGATCATTTGAAAGCTGATCTTGTGATCTTTGAATCTTATCGTTTCCTAGACCAATAACACAATAGATTTCGAAACTTAAGAACGAGAAACTTTATTTGCGCCTTAATATTCATATGTTCCGTATTTCCAATTTTTAGACAAATGCTAATGAGGAAGCTCTTATACCTAAAGAAACACCTGAATCAATCCTTTAATATTTTTTACAATTTTAAAGCTAACATTATAACCTCGTAACTACATCAATTTTCATACAAACGGCCGGACATCTTACTCGTTCAATAAAAAAAATATACTCAACATGTTTCTAAATTGAAACGCCAATAATTAAAAAAAAAAAAAGAAAAAAAGTAATGCATCAATCTTCAGCTTTAAAATATCGTTCAAAAGCTCATACTATGCAGTTTGTAACCCTATTAAAAATAGATATTAGATACATTATTAAGTCTAAAACATAGGGGCAGGATAAGTTCATTTTCCATAATTCCGCGTACATGTACATGTATATCTTTCCAAAGTATTAATAAAATCTGAACGCTTATAGCACGAAAACGCCGGCACCAATTTTTAATTTCTATATACCATTGAAAAGCTTATATAATGACCTTTGATTGTATATCCGGATTCTTTAGATTTGATTGATAGTTAAAATTTTAATATGGGGGCCGGATATGTTACTCGGTTCAAATTTCTAAATATTTATTTCTAAAAATTGATAAAATTAAAACGCTTATAACTCAAGAATGCCAGGGTCAAATTTAATTTTTTTTGGTATCATTTAAAAGCTTGAAAAACTTGAATTTCTCATCATATCATTCTTTTGTAAATAAAAGAAAAAATAAAGTTTTAAACATTGGGACCGGATTTCTATCTCCTAAAAACTTCCGAACATTTTTGTTAAAAAAATGACAAATTTCAAACGCTTTTATCACAAATTTACAAAAATGAAATCTTATATTTCTATATACCATTGCAAAGGTTATAACATAAGCTTTAATTTGACACTACTTTCATCAAATTCGGTATACAAATAAAAGATTTAGATGGTGGGGCCGTTGGGGCCGGGAATTATAGCTTATATTTTCGAGTGGGGCCAGGGAATACACATACCCCATAGCCGAGTGCGTCTTTCACATTTGATACTGATTGTGTTAACATATTAAAAGCCCATATATATGCCGGGTACACGCACGCAGGCTAATTTACATGTATACAAAGCTTTAGCCGATAATCTCTTGCGTCAGACTGACATTTAGGCAGATATTTTTTTAGCGTAAAAAAAAACACCTCGGGTCATTTCAAATTTCCAAGCGTCCATGAGAACTGATAGACCAAGTTAGAAAATTACCGTAAAACTACTTTTTCAAAGGAAACGTATGAAGAAAGTTTCTGATAGAAAATTGTGACGAGTGGTTTCTTTTTCTAAGTGGAGTATTACGATTTAAGAACGATAAAGCGGTGTGTATTTTTAGAAGAAATGTACTGTGTAGGTGCATATCAATCTAAATTATACAGCCAAGGCATTTGATCAAAGGAACGCCCGAGGTTTGCCGAATGCCAAACCAAGTACACGTATAACCGGCATTCGGCAAACCTCGGGTGATCCATTGATTAAGTTAGATGTAGTGTACGGAATCGGCCGAGTTGTGACTAGTGGTATAATCAGCTGATCTAGGAAGCTTGCATTTTGTTCAGAAAAAGACATGAGAGCGTTTCAGTGACAACACAGCTATTCAAGATGATGATTTTGGTTGTCAAAAAAAAAAACAATACGCAATGAAAATCAGTCAGAGTGCGTCTGAGAAACTTGTGCGTATTTGTCACACCTTAAAAAAAGTTTTGTTACGTATTTGCTGTTCCAAATAGCGTAAAATACGCAAATACGCGCTTATCTGGGACGCTGCTTTTAACCCACAATCCCGACTTTTAATGACCCTGAGAAAGAAGCCTTTTCAAAACATTTTGGAAAAAGGACAGAATACTGGTAACCAGCATTTTCTCCTTTTCCCCACAATGTTTTCTACCCTTCCAAAAATGAATGTCAACTTTTGAATCACATTTATTATGTTGTCTACAAATTCTCTCAATTTGGTGTAGTCTAAAATTTTGTCGTTTGGTAAAGAGTTAATAAATAAATAGATTTATGATTGTGATTAATCTATGTCCCGAAGTCAGATAATTTTAGCGTTGGACTTCAGCTTAGCAGATTGGAAAGCTTATATTACCGACATTTTACTGAAAACACTTCATATAATATTATCTGTAATATATAAATAAATAAATGAATAAGAAAAAAAAAAAAAAAAAAAAAAAAAAAAAGCGAAAAAGCATACTTTGGAAGAAAGAGCCAACTAGTATAAAAAGTGATTTGAAAATAGACATGTAGGGCGGGGTCGGGTATTACCGAACATGCGGATGTTTCCGAACAAATAATTAATAGCATTATTTATCCATACATTAATAAATTACCTGGAAATATGGTGTAATGATAAACGTCACATACCATACCTGACATTTTGAATTTAAAAGAACATATGTGGTCCGAAGATTTCAAGTTTTTTTTTCCAGCAAGAAATATCTTGCCTTCCCGAGGTGAATAAGTACATGTATACGATTTTCTTATTTTTTGGTGATGTTTTGCTAAGCTCATGAAATACTTAAATTCCGGTATTATATCGAATTTTTTGGGATATATAGGAAGCTCAAGTACTGGTGGAACCCAGAAAATGTGACCTGTCGCAATATGACTGAAACAATGTTAAAAAGGTCGTAAAATACCATTCAATCAACCGAGATTCTATACAAAGATTGCATCAATATATAAATCTAGATCTAACTACTGGTACTGGTATAAAAGCATGCAATATTTTCGAATGTAATATAGAGAGGAAAAAAAAAAAATAGAACTTAGCGAAAAACAGGAGAAGAAGGACGAAAGAAAAAAAAAAAAAAAAAGAGAGAGAAAGTGGAAAACTTAAGAGAGAAGTAGAAAAGAAAGCTAAGCGACTGCGTAAGCAACAAGAGCTGGAGAAGAAAAGGAGGCGGGTAGAGAAGGCACTGACCTAGTCTGACAGCGATGTCCTATACTTTACCACTAAACCACGCAGGACCCCTTAACCTCTAGGCTGTTAAGCACGACTTACTGACCTTTTGCGGACAGTGTAGATCAAGATCTGACTGCAGTCTGATCTTGGATCTACAGTGTCCGATAAGGGGATATCGCTTCCTCAAAAGTACCTTTGAAAAAGAAAAATTTTGGTTTTTACTGAGGACTTGAAAATTTTATTTAACGGGTTAAGTAACTACCAGAATTCTTTGTAATTATGTAAGACAGCATTTTCTGACTGGTCAAAGTAATGTTAGAATGGCAGTTCCAAATTTCGAGTAGTTATTTCACTTATTTTGCTGTCTTAGTAGAATTTTCCGGTTTGAGAACAGCCTACACCGTCATGTTTATCTATTCAGCCCGCTGACTTTCTTCTGAAAGAGTTGCTCTTAAAGATCTAGATCTCCGTATCTTTTGAATGTTATTGTTGTTAAGGAACTGTTTCCTTTGAATTAAATTGAAATCGAAAGCGACATAAATTTGAAACCGCCGTGAAAAAGGACATTGCTTGGTATTGACGGATGTCAGACACTTAGACCCCTGACTGTTTAGACAGTTTAGAATTTAGGAGACAATTAGACCCCTGAGATACATAGGCCCCTGTCTCAGTGAGACACTTGGGCCCTTTTTTCCTGAAAGATAAAATACATGCACATGTTTAATTGACTATGTTTATTGATTGTGTTGGTTGTGTAGTAATCTTGTCCTGCAGCATAGAATAAGTATTTTGACTTTTGAGGTATTAATATAAAAAGAACTGGCTGATGAATTGATTTTGAATTACCAACAGTCGACAGAAAGGTCAAACATATGTAGCGCGGGGTTGGATATATCCGAACAGTAAAGCTTCATCTGTGAAAATTCGGAATTACCCGCAGCTACTTTAGAAATCGCATCTAAAATCGATATCCTAACGTATGTAATATACTTTCCCGCCTCATCGTGTGTGTATTTGCCGTGAATATGCTTAAAATAAGTTACATACATGTATGTGTTGAGGGTAATGCGGCTGTAACCGAACATGTCGTCTAGAGCTACTGAACGGATGCTGTGGGTAACTCTGAGCATTTGGAGATTTTAAAGAACAATCGGCAAACTGAAGGAACGAGGGGGTCCTGCGTGGTTCAGTGGTAAACCACGCAATGACACGAACAACCATGGTGAAGTTGAGCACATCTATCGATCTGTCGATGAAAGCTCCCAAAGGAATTGATAAATCAAGCTAAAACTTGAATGTACAAACTGTTTACCGACTGAAATATTCTTAGAAAGATCGATAGAAAATTGTGACCCGTGTTTTCTTTTTTAAGATAAGCTAAATACAATTTTAATAACGGTAAAATGTGCTTCCGGCGACTTCCAAATGTACCATGTAGGTGCATATCAAGCTACATGATACAGCCGAGGGATTTGATCACCGGATCACCCGAGGTATGCCGAATGACCTATAGATGTGAATAACTTCACCGTGGTTGTACATGTCGTTGCATAGCAATTTACTTTGGCGCCGCCATGTTAAAAGATTATGTGATTGGTAGGCCTAGTTCAAAATGGAAACCTTTATACGGACGAGATTAGGTGTGGGCAAGTTCTGACGACTGTTTCGGAAGGCTGACCTCTACCATTTCTATCGTTGTCTGCGCATGTCAACATTCTTCGAAGATTTGATCTGTCTGCTATGGAGCAACGCTGTCCTGTGCAGGACAAATATTAACCCTTAGGCTGCTAAGCGCAACTCACCGACCTTTTGCGGTGTAGATCAAGATCAGACTGCAGTCTTCCGGTGAAATCGCAATATTTGGGCTTTTACCATTGAATGGAAATTTTGGTCTCATTTACTTAGCAGTTTAAGGGTTAATACGCGGTGCGTAAATTACCGCTTAAAAATCCAGGCGGAAAATGGCAATAAATAATTCGTCTGTGGGAAAAGTCAAGCCAGTTTCTCGCTACAGATTTCTTGAAAGCAAAATGATTTCAAAAGTGGAATTCTTAAATATCAATTGTTTACTGCAAATCTCTGTAGACATTTTCTAGATAAAGAAATGGGGAAAATCATGACTCATGCAACAGACTGACAACAAAAATAAGGTCCCCAGGTTCCTGGGCTTATACCGCAGTGGCGTCGCGTCGGGGGCGGCAAGGGCGGCGATCGCCGCCCCAATATTTCCACAAAAAAGGCGTAGTTCGTGCAATGAAAATGTAAGAATTCTGACATTCCGTTTAAGAACTTGCAATTTGAATGGAGCGGCGAAATCGGCGGATATCTGTAATCGGTTTCTAAGGCGACCGTGACATGTATACCTACTCTCCCTTTGTGTCGATTAAGTGTGAAAGTGTGACAATGCGACTACTTAGGCAATACACAGTATAGAACACCTTCAAACAGAGAAACTTTGACCAATTAATCAGCCATCAAAAACTTAATTAAGAGTTTAAGTGTGTGGTTTATAAGAATATACACTATATACAACAGCCGCAAACTGAGAACCTTTGATTGAATAATTAATTAGCCGTAAAAGGCTTAATCAAGAATTAAAATTTGTGTTTTAAAGCAATGAAAAAAGGCAACAGGTTTGATATGAAATAATTACTTGTACTCAAAAACGTGCAAAATCCTGAAACAAAATTTCTTCTTCATTTCTCTACGTATCTTCTATATGTAAACATGACTGAACCTAATTAGCCCCGTGACTTTAAGTTCCATAAGCGTTCATTTGGAAAGAAATCTCCAGAACTACGATCATTCCACGCACAATGGTTTAAACAGTTCTCGAGGCTCCATTACAATAAGGTATGTACAAAAGCAAACTACAAACCCCTGTTTTCCGAATCTTAAAAACATTCTTGGAAAAGGAGAAAGGGCTTGTGACTAGCATGTTTTCCATTCGCAGAATAATTTAATAATATTGCAGATCAATCATGTATAAATGAACTAAATGCCAAAAATCTAAGACAAAATCAACATTAAAAAAAGCCCCCAAGAAAGTTTTGAAGTCCAGGAAATGGCGGCATTTCCCTGACAGATTTTAAAATTTTCTTACGCAGTGGGAGGGGACACCCCTCCCACACCCACCCCGTCCTTCGCCGCCCCAATGTACAAAACCACGCGACGCGCCTGTACCGGGGCTTTATCCCAAGCTTGTATGGGTTATGTTTATAAATGGCTGGTGCATAGGTTTTACGCTGGCTAACCATGGCTGGATGGATCATACAAGGTAGGTTTAAGCGAGTAAACATATAATTTAATTTGCAATTCGTTGCATTGACAGCCGCCTTGAAAAGTAGTCCGGTTCTCTACCCCGATTGCCCATATCAGATAGGTTAGGTATTTGAAAAATGCCACCTAGCGGAAGGTAATGCCATTTCTATTGCTGATTTAATCCTAAAATAAGCCCCAAGAACGATGATTCAATATTAGAAGTGTCTAATTTACGATGATGTTTTACAAAACAAATTAATAATAATTAGTTCAAACATATTTTATTCATCAGTATATAACAATCTACAGCAAACAATATAATGATATTACACATATACTGTAGAAGTGGATCAGAACGGAAGCTGAAGCTTATAAATATTCTCCAAATTCCGGTCAACGGTTATATTTTATGATGATTTCGATAAGAAAAAAATTCAGAGTAAATAATGTAGAAAAACAATAAAAATTGAAAGACAAAAACGTCAAAGCAGAATGGTGTGGAGCGTTAATGGTAAAGATTTTCACTGCCGATATATATAGGCTGAGGACGGTAGTAACTTCCAGCTTGACCAGCATCCCTCTGTTTCAAAAGGAGTAAATGATGACATAAATCATAATTACTTAAAATACTAGAAGACGAAGTAAAATGAATGAAAGATAATGCACAAACATGGTTTCGCAATAAATAAAAAGAGAGAAAGTAAATGGTAGACATTCAACTTTAATGCGGAAATAAAAAACTTACGTATTGCTTGTAAATCTTACTGTTACGGATATAAGTATGCACCGCACTAAATATTCTTTGATTATCAAGAAGGCTAAGATTTTCATCCCCGAAAAGAATAGTATGAAGGTTAGGTGTTGTAATGCCATGTAGGCTTTGACTTAGTCTCAATCTTAAGTCACGATAAAATAAACAGTCTAAAAAGTAGTGTTGCGTCGATTCGACAGCACCGCATCTACAGAGAGGTGATTGCACCAATTTTTTTTAAGTACAGGTGCTCATTAAGACTGCTACATCTGTTACGTAGCCTAGCTTGAATGACTTGCATTTTCCTGTCTCCAAAGAAGTAAAGCTTTCGTGGAATAGGTTTATCTACATTCAAACGGTATTTAAAAGATGACAGAGATTCCGAGTTCTTGATTTCATTTGGTAGGTTGTTCCAATCATTGATTACAGTTGGCAAAAATGAATTGCTATACAAGCTGGTTCTACATGCAATGTTTCTCAGATTATTTGGTCTTCGAAGACTATAAGTTGAAGAATCGCCGACCGTTGGCGGAATATGATTATTGAGATAATTTGGAGCAAGTCCATTTAACATTTTATAGAAGAGAATGAGCTTGTGTTTTCGCCTTCTTTGACTTAGAGATTCCCAACAGCCTCCCGATAAAGATCAGCGATGGCAACAAGTTTAGTACAACCGGTAACTATCCGAACAGCTTCGTTTTGCACTTTATCCAGTTGATCTTTTAACCCTTGGGAAAGATTGTCCCATATCACTTCTCCATATTCAAGAATGGGTCTGATAAATGAGAAGTAAATTATTTGAAGTGAAAGGCGATCAAGACGTGTTTTCAAAAGTCGCATGACTCCTATTCTCTTCCACGCTTTTTCAATAGACTTGTTAATGTGTAAGTCCCAAGATCCATCGTTAGTGAGATACATACCTAAGTGTTTGTGGTTTTTTACAGACGGAATCTCTGTATTTCACATAAAAAGACTGGGATGGTTGGGTTTAAAGCGTGTACGAGATATTACTAAGGATTCAGACTTGGATGGATTAAACTTGCCCAACCACTTTTGTGCCCATCGAGAAATTTTGTCTATATCAGATTGTAAAATAGTTCCAGCACCAGCTGGATCACCTACAACCACAGATAAACTAGTGTCATCTGCGAAAAGATTAAAAGATTAATGTTTGCCTGAATGTCCTCAACAATATCGTTAATATAAATAAAAAATAACAGGTTCTAAAATGGATCCTTGAGGCACACCATCTTGTATACGGCATAAATTTGAAACACAACCTGGTAGAACAACTCTTTGAAAACGATAGGATAGATAATCAGAAAACCAGTTTAACAGTTTTCCACCGATCCCTGCTCTTCTCAACTTAAACAATAATCCTTTATGCCAGACTTTGTCAAATGCTTTGCTGATATCGAAAAATACAACTCTAAACTCTAAACCATCATCCAAAGCCCTACATATATTGTTATACAGACTAGTTACTTGATTAACAGTAGAGTCACCAGGCATGAAGCCTGACTGATAAGATGTAAAGAAATTGTTATCCTTTAAATGATTATAAACTTACTTGAATATAATACGTTCTAAAACTTTTTCAATGTTATTTAATAATGAAACGGGTCTGTAATTAGAAGGAAGGGAAGGGTCACCGGACTTAAATATGGTGCATACATCGGATATTTTCCATGAATTTGGAACAGAACTGGCATTTAATGAGAAATTGAACAGTTCGGACAAATGTGGTGCTAACTGATGAGCTGCTTCGTTCAGAATTCTATTATTTATGCCATCAGGGCCGGAAGCTTTACCAGTTTGAAGAGTTTTAAGGACATCCAATACCTCAGACGGCATGACATTGATAGTATCTAAAGTACCTTGTACGAAATGAAAACGTTCATCAGGTATGTTACTGAAAGAATCATCTATACATGAATGATTTGCAAAATAAAGATTCAATTTATTTGCTTTCTCATGATCATCAACAGTCAATGAATCGGTGGAAACATCAAAAAGGGGAGGAATAGACGTTGCGGTATGCGGAGATATCATGGACTTGAGAGTTTTCCACCAATCACGCGAAGATAGGTTACCAGACTTCAACTTCAAAGACAACCGTTCGTAATAACTTTCTTTACTCTGTCGAATCAATGAAATTACTCGATTCCTGACAGACTTAAATTCTGTCCAGTGACTGGCATTGTTTGATAGTTTAGCTTTACTATATAACCTTTTACGACAACGGATTTCCTTTTTAATTGTACAATTCATCCAGGGTGGTTCTTGCGGATTGACGATATTGTTTTGTTAGGAATAAACCTAATCGCGTTTTCAGAAATGCTTTTCAGCATGAATGTTAATGTTACTGTAATATAAAGAATCCCAATTAAAATTAGCAAAACTATTTCTTAGCTCATTGTAATTTCCTAGCTCATTTTTAGCTCCACTGGCCGAAGGCCAGCGGGCTTATGTCATGGCCCGGTGTCCCTCGTGCGTCCGTGCGTCCGTCCGTGCGTCCGTCCGTCCGTGCGTTAACTTTTATTTCAAACATCTTCTTCTCTGAAACTACCCATCCAATTTTCATGAAACTTCACAGAAATGATCCTGCCATGGTCCTCTTCAGAATTTCTTGAAAGAATTTGATTCCTTTAAAAACTCTGGTTGCCATGGCAACAAAACTGAAAAATATTGGAAATCTTTAAAAATCTTCTTGTCTGAAACCATAAGGCGTAGGGCTACCAAATTTGGCATGTAGCTTTATGTAGTAGACCTTTATCATATTTCTTCAAATTATAGCCCTGGGGTCAAAATTGTCTCTGCCCCAGGGGTCACAATTTTGACATAGGCTTATACAGAGAAAACTTTAAAAATCTTCCTGCACCTAGCCATAAGGCCTAGAGCTACCAAATTTTGCATGTAGCTATATCTAGTGGGCCTCTACCAAGCGGGCCAAAATTTTAGCCCTGGGGTAAAAATTGGCCCCGCTGCAGGGGTCACAAGTTTTACATGGGCGTACATAGTGACAACTTAAGAAATCTTCCAGTACCTAGCCATAAGGCCTAGAGCTACCAAATTTTGCATTTAGCTTGATCTAGTGGGGGTCTACCAAAAGTGCCCAAATTACAGTCCTTGGGTCAATTTGGCCTCATGCTGGGGGGTGGGGGGGGGCGAGGTTCACAAGATTTACATGGGCTTATATAGGGAAAACTTTTAAATCTTGGGTGTACATAGCCATAAGGCTTAGGGCTACCAAATTTTGCTTAATTATAGCACTATCTAGTGGACAACTACAAAGAGGGCACAAGTTACAACTCTAGGATCAAGTTCGGCCCTGCACCAGGGATCACAAGTTTTACATGGGTTTTTGGAGTGAAAACTTCAGAAACCGTCTTGTTACTAGCCATAAGGCCAAGAACTCCCAAATTTGGTCATAAACATGTTCTTTTAGGGTGAAAATTCAAAAAATCCTTTTGCTCCTAACTGCAAACCCAAGGGCTGCCAAATCTGGATCACTTTTGACTTTTTTTTTGAAATTAGCCTTGCATCAGGGGTCTTATGTTTTACAGAGGCTTCATATGGACGAAACTTGAAAATCACATTATTTATAACCATACAGCATAGACTTGTATTATTTTAGCGTGTGGCTTTATCTTGTGGACCTCTACCAGGGTTCAAGTAATTATCGCTCTGGGATCAAAAATGGCTTTGCCCTGCGGGTCTCAACTTTCACATGGGCTTTTACAAAGAAAACTTTGTAAGTCTTCATTTTGAAACCACTTGGCTCAGAATTGAAATGTTTAGTATTTATGGTTTATATTTATAAGCCAGTGGAGCGATACAGGGCCATCATGGCCCTCTTGTTCGAAATAGTTCGATAAATATTTTTAAATTTGGGTTTAAGGAAATTAAAAAGGCCAAAAACAGGGCAGTGATAACGCATTGTAAGACCGAGACATGGTTCTCCAACGCCAGTTGTAAGGACTGATTCTTCATTGGTAACGAAAAGAAGGTCAATGGTTGATATAGAATTTTCTGTGAAATGAGCTGGTTCATATATACATTGAATCATGTTGTATTCATTGCACAGGGATTCAATTTTACGGAACTCGTGATGTTTCATTACATTCAGATTGAAATATCCTGTAATAATTACATCAGAAGTATTCGAGTCCATCGCAAGACCAATGGAATCTTCGATAAGTGAATAGTAAGCAGAGGCAGAGTTCGGTGGTCTGTAGAATACACCGTACAAAATATTTCTATTGTTGCTAGACTTGAATTGAATCCAAATACATTCAAGTCCGTTAGGTTCAAGATCATGTCTTCGAATATAAGACAGGGTATTTTTGACATACAAAATAACACCTCCATATCTGTCACCAGCTCTGTCTTTTCGCTCAGGTGGATAGAAAGAAGGGAAGACTAGTTCGTTTGATGAGTAATCATCGTGCAAGCAAGTCTCGGAGAATGAAACAATGTCAAAGAATGAAAATTCATCATTCAAGGTATCTAGCTTATTAGCGATACTTTGAACATTATAATGGACACTTGAGAGGTGATTTGGAAGATTTAGAAAATTATACAAATCTGTACTATACAAACTGCTTGAGGACTCGCTAGATTGCAAATCTCTGTAGACATTTTCTAAATACAGACATGGGGAAGATCATGACTCATGCAACAGATTGACAACAACAATAAGGTCTCCAGGTTTCTGGGCTTATACCGGGGCTTTATCCCAAGCTTGTATGGGCTATGTTTATAAATGGCTGGTGCATAGGTTTTATGCTAGCTAACCATGGCTGGATGGATCGTACAAGGTAGGTTAAGCGAGTAAACATACAATTTAATTTGCAATTCGTTGCATTGACTGCCGCCTTGAAAAGTAGTCCGGTTCTGTACCCCGATTGCCCATATCTGGTAGGTAAGGTATTTGAAAAATGCCACCTAGCGGAAGGTAATGCCATTTCTATTGCTGATTTAATCCTAAAATAAGCCCCAAGAACGATGATTCAATATTAGAAGTGTCTAATTTACGATGATGTTTTACAAAACAAATTAATAATAATTATGAGATGGAGAGCATTTTAGAATTTGATAAACAAAAGCAGTTTGATACACGATTTTTTCGTCTAATCTTAATCTGTAAAGAAAATAGAGCGGTTAACCTTGATTAGCTATAGTCTGTTTACCTCCCTGTACAGTGTATCGTTTTATGTACAACAGGGAGCAGTTTACCTCAGCTATTTGTAGAATACTTGAGGTAAAAATAACCTTTTTTCTTCTCTTCATCAACACTTTAGCCGAATGGATTTTTGTTACCATTTATGAAAGTAAATAAATGGACAATCTAGCATATGAGCCCTGTAAAATTTAGCATTTCATGTAAATTTGTGTATAAAAGCTGTTATGGAATTATTTAAGATTCATATAAACACACAAGCCGTTTTCAGCCCTTGTAGTTCTAAATAAAAGAAATCAGGGGTCGTGTTTATTATCCCTGATGAAGTGGACTTCCTAAATCAGGAAGTACACCATGACTTTGTATTTTCCATGCTGGACTATGCCATGCAATTAGGATCAGACTGCACGTTCTGTACTGTACTGTATGGTTCCGATCTAGATCAATATCCGTGAAAAATATGGATCTTGACGAACACTGTCTCCTAAACCAATTGAAGTGGTGCCTTGTGCTCTAAAGGTTGAAACTTCTTGAAAATACCAAACGTGGATCAAGATCAGACAGAACATAGCCTGTCTATTGTGTTTAATATTTGATAAGATACTGTACATAAACATAAAAATTCTGTTTCCTCACTCGGTATATTAATTTCATTGTGTACTCTACGGGTTAAGGTTATTGCAGGACCTAAATATATTACATTGCATACAACTTCTTACGTCGGTGCTGGTCAAAGGTTTGGAATGTCTTTTACAATTTACATAGAATTTTTGTTGGTCTGTACAAGGCCTGTGCAGAAAATGGTTCAAACCAATTTTTATTCCACAAATAATAAAATTATGTATCGTAATGGTTAAATTATGTTGTGTTGAACAGATCCAGATCCTTAAAGAATTAGGTGTACCTATTAATTTCGTTTTTTAGTCGCTGCCATAAGGAATATCAGAAATGTGGTTTGCGCTAATTGTGAGGGCCATGATTAGGAGAATTTTGAAGATGCCTTCCAAACGGTCTCTGATTCCGGAGAAGAAATGTATAAATTCACTCTGTTACAAGCGGGCTAACACACTTTTTGACGACGATTTTATTTCTGAAGAAATTTGTTGATTTTTTTTTTTTTTTTTTAAATGAAATTCGAGGAAAAACTCACTGATAAAAGAAAGTTTGCTTTAACCGTGTATCGAGCTCGCAACCTCCAGGTCCTGATTCAGGTACGCTAACCACTGAGCTAAACGGCGGGGCGACGATAGTAAGTTAATTTAAGGTCCCAGTCTTAACTTTGGCTCTTTTTTGAGGACACCTATGTATTTTATTCTGGCTTTCAATATTTTCCCCCACATTTTAGTACCATTTATCATGCTGGTACAAAAATGCAATCACAAATTTTACAAGAGCGTTAATATTTCGGAAATTGGTCACAAAAACATTGCGGCTGCTATGATGCCATGCATCATAAATTTTTCTTGTTTTATTACTTGTTAAGGACTGGTAATTCGATCCGTCAATCTGACGCAGTTATTTATACACGTGTCGGGCAGTATATTCGGTAGTGACAAAAGCGAGGTTGAGGTGTATTAGCTAAAACTGAAAGTAGAATCGGCGGAAGCGTGAATGACAGTATATTTGGTTCAGGTCAAACCGATATCATAGTACAGCGTGAGTGCGCATGCGTCATTACGCATGATGTATTTGGTTCCGGTCAGAAGGATCACAGTTAGCGGATTTGCTATACAAAAGTAAATGAAGCGAAAATGGTCTTCATCGAATAGTGTTCTTATCTTAACTCTTTACTACACAATCCCGACCTCCAATGACCCTGAAGAAACATTTTTTTTCTCCTTTTCACACAGTGATTTCTACCCGTCCTAAAACAAATTTCAATTTTTCAGTCACATTTGATTTGTCGTCTGCAAATGCTTTCAGTTTGGACAAGTCTAAAATTTTGTCGTTTGGTAAAGAGTTAACGCAAATTAAATCATTCAGTGAATAAATAATAACACAGGTGGCAGAGCTACGCTGTGGGTACTTTTTCAATGACAGTTCAGAGTTGAAAATGGGGCATAACTGTGTAAAAATATGTTGAAAATTACATGCCCTTACAATATGGGTTCCCCTTGTGATACTAAACAACTAGCCCAAGTTTGAAGTAACAAGACGTGTCACTGAGAAGTGACTGATGTCCCGAAAACACACATGACCTTGCTGTGACATGACTCTTGCGCATGACACATCGTCTCAATGTGTTTAACATATGTGCAAAGTTATTTCGATATTTAGTTAAAGGGAAAAAAGTTATGGCCCGGATACGAAAACGACTTCCCCCCAACATATTTGACCTTGCTATGACTTTCGCACATGATACAGCGTGCAGTTAAACATTTCTGCAGAGTTATACTGAAATTCATTCATATTAGAAAAAGTTACAGGCCGGTCACGAATACTACCCCCCCCCCCCCGAGAAAAAGACAAACCACATTTGACCTTGCTGTGACCTTGACCTTTACCCCCATGGACATATCGCATGACACCTCGTCTCAATGTGAATAACATTTGTGCCAAGTTAAATTGAATTTGAACAATAGGAAAAAAGTTTTGGCCCAGATACGAAAATGAACGGACGGCCAGACACATAGACGGGCGGACAGACGGAAGGACTAATAAAAAAACTATATGCCCCCAAAAAAACAATTTTTCGGGGACATAAAAAATCTCCAGTAATAATAGACATATGAGAAAATGTCCAAGTTTTCGCTTGACGATGACGAGGCAAACAACGATAGGGCTATGACAATACCTTGACGTTTTCTTCGAAAACAGCCGAGCTAGATATTGAATGAAACAGAGCTTTCCGGCAACCATCAACTGCAACACACATCTTTTATTCACAAAAACGATCGAGTTGGAGTCTCTTTGCAGCCACTTGGTTGATTTAGAACTGTAACAATATGAAGAAGTACGTAATGTACAATCCCCCGACCTAAGGAAAAAAAAAAAAAAAAAAATAGAAAGATGGAAATTAACCATTTATGAAATATTTGAATAGAAAATTATGAAATCACTGTAATAGATTATTTTAGACATACAATCTTACTTCAACTAGAAATACACAACCGGAAAAATCAGAAAGGAAAATATGTTTATTAAGTGATGCAAAAAATACAGTTAGAAAAAGCAGTTGGTTCATTTCCCACCGGGTATATTTAATATTGGATGTTGCAAGACGATGTTGCAAGTTCGAGTCTTATATCGATGGACATTCTTTCAGCTGTAGAACAAAAAAGTATTCCTGTACTGTCGGTACTATACAGCAATCGATTTTAAACCAAGAAATCCAATCAACGGCCCAGCATGGATGTTGTATTCTTTCAGTAAAAATCTCATTAAGAATCTTGCTGTACAATCTCCGCAAAAGTATCTTATGTCGTAATATCGGCAAAGGACTTTATGCCGTAACATTCACGAAGTCTTACGCTGTAATACCAGCAAAAGGATCCGCGGCTCTCCAATGAGGATAAGCGACGCACACCAAGGTTAGTGCTCGGATGGGTGACCAGATCGTGATGCTATATAAAAGTGTGTCCGTACATTTTTTTTTTGTATCTGTTTTAACGATGTTCCGGATTATCATGTAATCTTGAAATGTATCTTGAAATGTATACCTAGTTTAAAAAAAAATCTTTTCAACAAAATGAAAAACTTTGAGAAAAAATTGGCCATTGCTGGTGTTTTTTTAAAAAATTATTTCTCTTCATTTGAGCCACAATAATATTGTTTGAATATACCCTGTCCAGTTTCTCTTACGCCGTTTATCTTTTTAAAGATACTTCTTGTTTATACTATGCTAACGTGTTGCATTTCCACCGATATACAGTTTACAATATGGTAAGCTGGATCAGCTTGAAAACAGTAGAGCACAGGATTTGTAATCTCTCAATTCTTGAGCATGCGGATTCGATTCGCTAAGCCAACTAAACGAACCAGGCCTAACTTTTGATAGGTTCTGGCCTGTACACGTATCTTGTACTAACAGCCATCTAAGGGTTACCGGTGGTGACGACCAATAAATGCAAAACAAACGTTTGTTATGAAAAAGGTGCAGCCCGGTGACCAAATTCGGCAGAAAAAAATAGTAACTTCAAATTTTTTTTTTTACCTCCGTACAATTGTATCTAACTCTATCCCAGACGACAAAATTATAAGGTCGTCCATTTTGAAAGTATTTGCAGTCGACAAATTAAATGCAATTCACGTGATCAGACTTCTTGGAACGGATAGAAGGAGAAAATGCCTGTTACTACCATGTATTTTTTCCCCAAATATTTTAAGAAGCTTTATTCCTAAGGGGTATTAATACTGGATTGTTTGGACAAGGATGAAACCCTTATAGTATGAAGTGTAATGAAATGTTAGACAAACTGTACCTATGTTTGGCTCCCAAAGAATTATAGATCAAGAATACTCAGAGATCAACTGTAAAACACAAAGACAGTGCGAATTGCAATACAAATTAATAAGAAAAAGAGTGTTCTACCGTTAGAAATAATTCCTTCGTAACAGGCACAAAGGTCATGACTGTAAATCCGATGGCGTTTCCGTTTAGTTTCGAGGTAAACAGGTGCAGCTGGGAAAAGGAAAAAGACACAGTATAGGAACGAAAGCTTCATTTTTAATAGAAAATTTAACTAGAAAGATGTCAAAAAATGAAAAAAATAAATCTTTAGTCAGTAATTGAAACGCACTTGTAGCTATTGTTCAATTTTTGACTAAGACATCTATATGAATATGGGACAGATTAACCATAGATTCCGATGTGTCTAATTTTGATCGACATCCGCGAAGAAATTATATAAAATATTTCGCATATATCGCGTTGGTCAGGCCACCTATGCAACATTTTTTGTGTTGCTTGTCCAGTACTTCGCACTACATTCTTTCCAAATCACTGCCTGCTTTCCCTATAAATTATTTTGGGGAAAACCGCTCTGAAGAAAATTCGTAATAGGCCTATGCTTGTTTTCTTAAGATAATCATATGTAAGCGTCTTTACCTGACCAAGTTGTTCCAAGCAGATACCTTTCATACCAACGTCGTATATACAATCTAGTGGAGAATGTGCCTAAAAGAGAGAAGTGTACTAAAGTGTACACGTCAATTAGAATTAATGTAACATCCAACCAGCCTTCGTTTCACAACTTTTTTGGAAATCTTAAAAAATATATTTTTTATTAGCATGCAAAGATGGCTTCAAAAACAGAGACAAAAATATATGAGTGATGCTTTGGCAAAAGGGGCTTTATTATATCTCTGTGGCGCATTATACCAAGCAAGTCATCATATGATTATGGATCCATAAAAGCCATTTTGTTTAACAACCGACTGAATTATGAGGTAGAATGGTCTTTGGACATGTAGAAAATTTACAGATAGCAAAAGGTTTCGACCCAGGTCAGCCTGCGCAGACTGTCAGATGCATCGTATTTTCATCGAGCATGGCACAGATGTACAAAGCACAAAAAATCCGTTTGATACCGGGTAGTTGTTCATGTGTAACATGGGATAAGTGCATTTTGAACACAAAAGAATAACACTTTCCCTGATGGCTCAGTTGGTAGAGTTGTTGTGTTACAGTTTTGAAAGTATTTCGTTCGATTTCTAGCGGAGACAAATTATCTTTTCATTTTTATTTTGGGATTTCCCAAACTAAAGTAAACAATAAAGTCCTTTTAGTTCTTCCAGACAAAATGTCGACTCCGCATCTTCCCCCCCCCCCCCCCCCCCCCCCCCCCTGCATCAAAGCACTTCCTCACTTAAACACTTTGATTGGACACGATAGGTGAAGGAAGGAACATAAATTCCTGAAATATCTTTTTTCTATTCAAACTGTATCTAGAAAATACCGGTAACAGAGAGTTCAGATCCATTATAAACTGCATTTTATCAGAATAAAAACGTTGGTCAAAACTTACCGCAGTATTTACTGAAGCGCCTGCAAGTGTTGCCATAGCTACAAAGAAAATGTTAGCTGCAAGCCAGAAAAAGAAGGCGGCTAAAGTTAGCGGATCCATACTTGTCTTCAGCATCTGGTACAAGATAAAACAGGCTAAAGGTATGTTTGTAAAGAACATGTTTGCATAAAAGTATTTGAAGTCCTTGTCTATCAGTTCCAAACATCTCGAAATGTTCAAGTGCAACATGCGCTCTCTGTATAAGCAAATGGGGTATGTGTTGGTTACCTTGCCTTTGTCTATGGCAGCTTTTAAAGCCGCCTTGCAGACCTTAAAGGCAGAACTGACCACAAAGCACACTGCCATAAGATACATAACCGGGACAATCCACGCAACTGTCTGAAATACACATACAACTGACATGAAAAGCTTCGTGTACGGTGTCACCGGAATAGGTGCCATCAATACGTTTGAGAAAACGGTGCTAAATCCTGAATCATTTTTGAATAATAATATTGGTATCAAGCAGACGTTCAGTACAACGATGCCCCATCCAAAACCCAATATAAACTTTAAGATCTTCTGTACCTTTTTTTTGTTCAAACTTACGTCCAAAGATTCCATGAATCTTAGAACTTTTGTGTCCCAGTTTTGACAAGCTACTCCTTGGTAGCCCCATTTCGGATGGCTTGCTTTCAAAGACACTGCAATATTTAGCACTAGTTGAAGTGACCAGGTTGCAACGATAACTCTAAAAGCAAAATGTTCTTTTGCATCTACTCCCATGAAGAAAGCCAATATGGATCTCACGGAGGAGGAGAAAATTATTGTTGCCACGACTACACAGTAGGCTGAATGTACTCGAAATATTATTGACCTTGACTTTTTGTCCTTGGGCTCTTCCACTGTGCACTTTTTTACGAAAAGATTATCCAAATGAAACATTCCAAACATTGCCAAAGAGAATCCCAGCATTCTTAAAAGTTGTTGCAACTTCTCTAGGTTCTCCACGTGACCCTTGGTAAGCTTCGTCTCCCACGTATTCTTACCACACTCTGTTTCTGCGAGAGTGTCTTTCTCCTCACTATTCTTTAATTGGCCGTTTCTCTCCATATCTTTTTCCTGGTTAGTGCTAAAAAAAATTCCAAGTCTTTGATAATTAGAGAACCGGCAGCTACTCAGCATATCATTATTGTTAATGAGCATTTCTGACCTACTACACGAAAACCGGAAACACTTAAAGTACCAATGCTATAGTGTTTGTACTAGGTCATTATCCCAATCAGTTTTCATAATCATTAGAGAGAATTCTATAGAGGAACGCCAGTATAATATTTAAAGGTAGATTCCCCAATATCTCAAAAAAAATATTGCCATTTTGATTCGCAACTTGGTTTTCTGTGACATTTTCATGACAACTACGGCTTCTATTTTTCTTTCGGGAACTCTGTTGTTAGTCACTTTCAGAACTATGTTTTCAAATTTGATTTCAAAATAAGATTTAATCAGAGACAAAGCGTTTAGATATGAATGTACATGTCTCAAATTTGGGAAGGATCGCAAGGTGAACTGCGGTTGCCGTTGTATCTCCTCAATAGTGTTGAACATTACACCAAGCCCAAAAAACTCTATCTTTTATCCCTGAGAAAAGTAATATATTAGTTTTCTAACACAGAACATGGCTATGTATATGTGATATTATTAATATCTTGTTTGAATAAATTAGTCGGGGGGGGGGGTGCAGAAATGATCCATAGTGCTAAAATTAGATTTTTAGACAGATGAAAGTTGGGTGCTAATCATGGAGATGACGTGTATCTCTACTTTCATGGATCTTGATACAATGTATACCTGCATACTCTATGTATAAGGGTTTCAAATCTCCATTCCAACTGAATGTGGTGATTTCATCCAAAACAAATGTAGAGGAAATGAGGTCAGCGGTGGGGAGAATGGAACGAGAGGTTATTTTTTATCAAGCTTGCGTAATGTTTTGCTTGTACCGACCCTACTGTTATCAGAAGAGCCCGGTCTAGGTTTTAACCATCTGCTAACCGTCTGGCAGACTGGTCAGGTAGCATGGTAGTGGTAAAGAAAGTGCAACATCTGCAGGTGAAGGCCATTCTGTCATCGTCAAAGCTCTTCAAAGTGCACATATCTTGAATGCTTTCACGTTCACCATCTGTTCAAGTTTGTACAAAAGTTGTCCCCGGTCAAGATGATCCTGTCAGAGATTTTGCGACTAAGTTTGTTCAATGAAGCATGATGAGGTTGTGGTCTGCATTCTTTACAGAGGAGCCCATGTACCACCGAGACTACACAGATAGGTACTGAATCAAGGTTATGCTGGTCCAGAAACGATCATCATGGGCACGGGCCGTTAATTAGACAATAGCAAGCAGTCATGATTTCCATTTGAATACATACTTTACATAGAGCCCGTACAAGAGTGCAACTGTTAGCTTTTTTGGGCAAATGTAGAAAAAAACACAGTTTATCAAACTCTGTAACTACAAAGATATTCATACTTAGATTTCAAAATTCCTTCTTAACAGGTTTTATTAAAGTCTACACCATTGAAAACACTGAACGAACATTTGATAATGATGATAATAATAATAATAAATGATTAAAAGGGATTACATTGTAATTTAATATTTGTATAATAAGTTTTCAACTTTGTGTCATTTAGATGATGATGTATTTTGACTGTTTTTTCCTCCTATTTTTCATCCCGTGTATCGAATTTATATCGTGTCTAACACAAAAAGTCCCAAGGTATCGAATACTCGTAGGCACAATAAAAACGAAAATCACCCTTTAAAGCTTTAATAGTGTCATTAAGCATTCAATCTATAACTCCTTTCACTTTGGCGAGAAACAATTACATGTAACTCCCACAGGACAACGCTCTTTATATAGACAGGGGATGCTATATTTCGTACTTGTTGTTTTATTTCAATTACTTTTAATTTTTCACTTTGTTTTTGTTTGGTACATCAATGAAGTTCCGTAGCAATGGGAATTATACTGACTAATATCAGAAATCAATTTATTCCTTCGCATCTGTGTTATTTTTCTCTATCGCCTTTTTTTTCTCTTGGTCCCATATTTCTGTACTTGTGCCTGCAAGAAAAATGTGGATTAAAGATTCAAGCAACTGGGTTTGAATAGAAAGATATATATCTCATCATTTGAGCTATACACACACTATATATATATCATCATTATTTGAGCTACACACACATACTATATATATATATATATATATATATATCCTAAAAAAATAGCACAAAAAATACTTACCGTACCTTGAATTCCATTCTTCCATCTTCAAAACAATGGTCCAGTGACATTATTGACCGATTTATCTGCGTGTTTAACCTCTCACAACACAATCCTGGGCTGCAACGACCATGGTGAAGGATGCTTTTGAAAGCATTTTCTCCTTTTTCCCACATTGTTCTCAATCGTATCAAAGACAAATCTCGAGATATGAACCTCATTTGATTTCTCGTCTGCAAATGTTTTCAATTTGGACAAGTCTAAACGTCTGTTGTTTGGTAAAGAGTTAAATATGTTACAATAATGCGTAGCTTGTGACAAACGGGAAGATTTACAAAAAATATTTCTCATTTTATTACAAGTACTTTCGGCAACATCGTACTTTTAGAGCCACCTTTGCAGGCGAAAATAAAGTAGTTTTTTGTAGATTTTTCCAAAAAAAAAACTTGCAAAACGAATTCGGACTGCATGGCATTTTAACCCTTTTCCACACAATTCCGAGTTTAAGCTACCATGAAAAACAAGGTTTTTGAAAACAATATGGGAAAAAGAAAAAATGCTGGTAATCAATATTTTTCTCCTTTTCCCACAATGTTTTCTACCTTATCAAAGACAGACATCATCATTTGAACTACACATATTTTGTGGCCTGCACATGCTTTTAATTCGGTCTAATCCGAATTTTTGGCGTTAGGTAAAGAGCTAAGACATCTGTGTTGCAGACAGGATAGTCGAGATAGAAATATGGCATCAAAAATCTCAGAAAATTGACATTGACAGTGTAAATGTTTCAATCAAAGCTTATCAACATGAAAATGAGCCGTGCTGTGGCTTATGCATCTCCGTGATGCGTTATACCAACCAGGTCAGCACATAGAGCTCTATGGATCCATAAAATTCATTTTTGTATGAATCAATTGACTGAATCATGAGATACAATGGTCCTTTGACATTTGGAGAATTGACCAATGGCAAAAGGTTTCGGCCAAGGTCAGCCTGCGCGGGCTGACCTTGGTCGATACTTTTTGCCGATGCATTAAGCACCCTTTTCACAGAGCACGTTTCTGATTGACCACGTTTCTGATTGAACAAAGGGAGGTACTATTTTTGTTTATCGATATAATCGGATTGTAATAACCATCTACCCTTTACCAAACGACAAAATTTTAGACTGGTCCAAATTTGAAAGCATTTGCAGACGACAGATTAAATGTGGCTCAGATGGTGATATTTGACACTTACAGGTTAGAAAACATTGAGGGAAAGGGAGAAAATGCTGGTTACCAGCATTTTCTCCTTTCCCTCAATGTTTTTAAATGTCTCTTCGGTCAGGGTCGTTAAAACTTATGATTGTCTGGTAATTGGTTAAGAATAATTCGACATGGTATGTGCTAAGAATTAAATATAGTTTTTTTTTTTTTTTTTTTAATTTCTCCATGCATTCAAGATGCACTGAATAGTGTAAACATTATTTCATATATTTTTATGTCTGAGACAAAATTTTCGTATCGCACCTTTCAAATTCTTTGCGAGGAGAATAGCTGCCAGGTACCAAGTAAGTAAAGTATAGTAAAGTTAGATAAAATAAGGTAAAGTAAAGTAAGGTTTAAGTAAAGGTAAGGCAAGGAAAGTTAAGGTAAGGTAAGGTAAGTTACGTTACGTTACGTTAAGTTACATTAAGTTAAAGTAAGCTAAGGTAAGGTATGAAAGTAAATATTTTATTATAGTGAATGTGTATAAGCAGAAAATCAAATTTACAAATAAATAATGATATCAGTAACACCCGTCCCACGGGCCCATATGTCATTTTTGAATACAATTAGAACAAATTTTACATTTTATGAGTACTATTATCAAGTGTTAAGCATTCTTGGATGCACAAGGTACAGCTGAAACCCAGTTTAAATAATAGATTTCATTCAAAAGAATGATTCGATTTTTTTCTTTATTTAGCAGAGTAAGGTTTGAGTAATAATGCTTTGATCTAGGGCATCGGTGTTCATGACCCCATGGTAATAATGACAATAGAGACGACCATGTTTACTTTGAGTATTTGTTAATCTCAAAGCACTAGGCAAATCAAAAGTTATTTTAGTGAGCATTATAAATTCAGATAAGACCGTCTCTTTCGGACAGCGTACTTTACGACTAAACTGCACAGAAAGTGCAGTGTGATCTTGATTTTTACTTTCGTTTATTTTGTAAAGTATACTGAAATTTACACCTTTGAAATGGAGAGTCTTTTTTTTTTTTGTTTTTTTGGCTGATAAAAGAGAGAGAAAAAAGCCATTCGATTTTTGCTACTTATGAGTTTTGCGCATGTCCAAGGACCATACTACTTCATGATCCAGTCGGTTGTTTGACAAAGTGGATTTCATTGATCCATAATTATTGTCGAATTGCGTGGTATAGTTCATCACAGAGACGCATTAAACTCCCTTTTACCAGAGAATGATTCATTTTTTTGTTGGTATGGCACCTTACGCCGCCTTCATCAGTGTTACAGTCGTACATATACCAGTGCCAATCTCACTTGTCCATGTATTTCCTGTGTTTCACTAGTGCTGGGATAGGGCTCTTGTCCCCTCACACTCGCATGTGACAGGCGCTGCGAAGTGGCATCATACCTGTGTTTCCTGGTTACATATCTCTTGCTTTTATCAAATAAGTCAATGTTAGAAAGCGGATGTTATTTTCAAAGGTATGGCTAGTCTTCTAATAACGTGGATGTATTAGGCGGGATTGCAGTTTCCAACAGCATTCACCCGAGAAATGAGCCATGCTCTGTGAAAAGGGGGCTTCATGCAACTGCATGTTAGAAAGCTTGGGTTATTTTTAAAGGTGTGGCATCTAATTAGGTGGATGCATTTGGCGGGATTGCAGTTTCCAATGGCATTCACCCTAGAAATGAGCCTGTGAAAAGAAGGCTTCATGGAATTGCGAAAAGTATCGACTCAGATCAGCCTGCGCAGTCCGCGCAGGCTGATCTGAGCCGAAACTTTTCGCTTTTGGTCAATTTTCTGCATGTTTAAGGACCAGCCTACCTCATGATTCAGTCCGTTGTTACGCCAAAAGGACTTAATGGATCCACAATTACATAATGACTTGCCCGGTATAATGCATCACGGAGATGCATTAAGCCTCCTTTTGCCAGAGCATGGCTCAAATATTTTGGGGAAAAAGAATACAATCTGTTCTGCTCTGGACGATATGAGAACGAATTTCTCTAGATGATTTACTTCGTACTTTATATCGACGTCTTTGAAGCAGAAATAAACAAATGAGTAATGCCCTTTGAAAAGATGGTTTAATTTAATGCATCTGCAAAAAAGATCCACTCAAGTCAGCCTGCACAGCCTGCGCAGCCGGCGTAGGCTGATCTGAACCGAAATTGTGTGCTATCGGTAACTTTTCTGTTTGTCAAAAGACCATTCTACCTTGTGATTCTTCTGGTCTTTCGACAAAATGGATCCAATGACTTTCAGGTTATAATGCGATTTTCTGTAAAAATACGAAAAAAAAAAACATATGGAAAAAAAAAAAGTAAATAATTGAGCCACGCTCTGGCAAGAGGGGGCTTGATGCATCGCCGTGACCCATGATAGCAATCAAGCCATCACATAATTATGGATCCACAGTAGCCACTTTTTTAAACAACCGGTAGACTGTTCTTACGACATACAGAAATTGACCAATAACGAAAAGTTTCGGTCAGGTCAGCCTGCGCGGACTGCTGACCTGGGTCGATACTTTTCGCAGATGCATTAAGGCCCCTTTTCACAGAGCATGGCTCAATTATGATAACTAACCAGATGTGAGAAAATCAAGTATACGGTTAACCCTTTACCAAAACAAACCAAAGTTTAAACGACCGTGACGGGAAAAAGGGCTTTTAAGAACATCTCGGAAAAAGGAGAAAAACATTGATAACCACGGGTTTCTCCATTTCCCACGATATTTTCTACCTTTTCAAATGTAAACACCCTCATGTTTACCTCATTCAATCTGCTGTCTGCTTTGAATATGGACGAGTCTAAAAATAACGTTGTTTCTTACAGAGTAACTGGTTTCTCAAGCATATCTGAAAGCTGATACCGTCTATTTATGGATAATCGCGTTCACGGGTCAAGGACTGAGCTTGGCTGCCCTCAAAGTTTAATGTCCTTTGTACCCAGTTAACCCTTTACCAAACAAAGCCGTATTTTAACTCTTAACCCTTTACCGCACAATGCCGCCTTTTAACGCCCCTGGGAAAGGAGCCTTTTGAAAACATTGTGGGAAAAGGAGAAAATGCTGGTTACAAGCATTTTCTCCTTTTCCCACAATGTTTTCTGCTCTGTCAAAGAAAAATTGCACCATTTCAGCCACATTGAAATTGTCGTCTGCAAATGCTTTCAATTTGGACAAGGCTGAAGTTTTGTCGTCTGGTAAAGGGTTAATGCAGAAATTGCCGTCAGAAATTGCCCAGTTCTGGCACAAGGGTAAGCAAATTAAGGCTAAGCTCGACTACTTGACAATTAAGCTATGTTACTTGGTTCGCCTATACTCTTACGTTTGCATACAGAGGGCTTCACACTCGCCGTCTGCATAAGGTCTTTCAGACGCTTTGAAATAAAAACACTTCTGGGTTTGTCCTCGATTTCTGGGTTTCTGGGGTTTGTCGCTTACTTCTTGTAAGTCAGTTTGATTTTTATTACTCTGTTTGTCTATCTTTCCCTCACACTTTTTCTTCGTTTAGTGAGGCTCTCTCTCTCTCTCTCGGGGTCCTGTGTTGCTCAGTGGTACAGTCTAGCGCTCCTAACCTGGAGGTCCCAGGTTCGAGTGTCACTGGATCCTCTGGGTTTATTGTTGGAGTGTCCCTTAGCAAGACACTTCAGAGTCCTAGCCTAGCACTGGTAATGCTCAGGAAATGCATGAATATGTGAGCTGTCGCCGTGATATGACTAAAATAATGTTGAAAGCGGCGTAAAACACCAATCAATCAATCAATCAATCAATCAATTATAACTCTCTTTCTCTCCGTCTGTCTGTCTGTCTGTCCGATGTTCCTACGCCCAACTCCTTCTTTGCCGCTGACAGTCTCTATTTTCTATCTCTTCTTCTTTCTCCTGTTCCTCTTCCAAATTGCATTCATATATGTCTTCATCCAACATCTCTCTCTCTCTCTCTCTCTCTCTCTCTCTCTCTCTCTCTCTCCTGTGACTGGATTCTTTTTTTTTACATTGATCCCCTCTCTAGTTTCGGTCTTTCACCTTTACATGAACCTGTCATTTATGTACCTTATCACCTTTTCGATGTATTTGTTACACATTATCTGAACCATGCTCTGTGAAAATGGGGCTTGATGCATCTTCGAAAAGTTTCGACTCGGGTCAGCCTGCGCAGTCCGTGCAGGCTGACCTTGGCCAAAACTTTTCTCTATTGGTCAATTTTCTTTATGTCAAATGACCAGTTTATAATTCAGCCTCGGTTGTTCAAAAAGTGGCTATTATGGATCCATGATTATGTGATGGTTTGATTGGTAGAATGCATCACGGAGATGCATTAAGCCCCCTTTTGCCATACCACTGTAAATGCAATACACTTCTGTAACATGATTAAAACAATCCATGTTAGACTGTTTGACAACACAGAAATTGCCCGCGGTAATTGTAAATCAACCCTCTACCAAAGAAAATCCCGAGTTTTAACGACCCATAGTGATGAGGCTTTTGAAAACATTTTGGGAAAAGTAGAAAATGCTAATAACCAGCATTTTCTCCTTTACCCACAATGTTTTCTATCCGTTGAAAAGCAAATCCCATAATTTTAGTCATATCTATTTGTCGTCTGTAATTGCTTGCAGTTCGGACAAGTCTAGGTTAATTAAGAGATAACGAATGTATCTGTGTAAGAGTGTTACATTTATTTACCTCCCGGCATACTTAACCCTTTCCCAAACGACAAATTCTGGAATGGTCCAAATTGAAAGAGTTTGCAGACGACAAATTTAAATTTGATGAAAATGGCAGAAAGGTCTCAGAAAGGGTAGAAAACACTGTGGTAAAAGGAGAAATTGCTCGTTACGAGCAATTTCTCCTTTTTCAACAGTGTTTTCAAAAGACTTGTACTGCAGACACGTGAAAACCAGGGCTTGTCTAGGAAAGGGCTAATCTTACTCAAAGATCTCTGCAGGCAGTGTAGACCAAGGTCACACAGCACAGATCATATCTTATTAGCTACCTTTCGTTTTCATCTGACAATGGTAATAGCTGGACCATAACTTTTCGATCACCATTTTCACCCATGTGCTGGCATTTGACCTACTTCTTGGTACTGATTAGAATGAATAGATGGTAATTTGCGATTGGTCAAAAATGTGTACATGTTTATTCGGCGGATCCCTGCTGGCATATTTGCTCACACATTTGTGAAACTACTAGTACCAAGCGTGCTCTTGCAAATCGATACCCAGAGGCCTCGATTCATACAATGTAACAGAGAATGATTCTTTTCTTGTGCTACTTGGACCCAATACAACTTTTCGACAATATGAAAAACAGTGAGGCAAAAGAGGCAAATGCCCTTGAGGTTATTTTTCATCATGTAGTTCATACTGAGTTACAAAAAAAATTCAATATTTATATTCCAGTATCTGATACGCCGCCTATCTTTTTTTAAAGATATTTCTTGTCCCATGATGTTTTCCAAAGGCAGACAACGACACATCTTTAAATATAGCTACAACTGTACGACAATGGGCTAAATAACTTTCATTGTTCAAAAGTCTACCTTCATGTCAGTCTTTGTTATCTTATCGGCTTGGACAGGTCTATGTAGCTCAGTCGGTAATGTACAGGGCTTGTAGCTCGAATCTTCAGGTTGACCATTTCTTGTGCGAGGTTTGGGGATAGTCATTGCTGCAGGATTCATCCCTCCCTTATCACTGATTATTGCTTCGGCTATGGTCACGTGGAAAGGCAGTGAGTTGGTTTGGAAAGAATACTGAGCGATGCACTGGTAAAAACAACTTCATGAAAGTATGGATTCTCGCACTGGCCGCCACGACATGACTGAAAAAAAAAAAACGTTTTAAAAAACGGCTTTAGAATAATATACAAACAGGAGATACGAAAGAAAAAGTCGTAATTGTCTATGGATAAAAATCCATCGTTCAAAAGTCATTCTTCATTACTGCCATTATAATTTATTATCTTATCAATGTCAAATGACACCTAGATCTGTTCGACATTAAACTTTCCAGTGCCACAGGCTATTTTCAGCAGCTTTTGCGGACAATGTAGATCCAAGATCCACACTTTCAATACTCTGTGATAATTGTCATCTAAAGGCGCTGAACTTGGAATGTATCATTTTTACAGACAGAATAATGATAATTATTATTAAATTGATATCACTTATTATGATTAGCAAGGACTGTTCAGTCTTATCCTTTTATTTTCATTATAGACAGTGCAGTCCGATCGTGGATCAACACTGTATGATATTTTGTGATATATCTTGAATTAAAAAAAAAAAAAAAAAAAAATGTGGAAACAATTAACCCCTTTTTTACAAACTCAATTATGTTCATTTTGGATTATTCTGTTTATGGACGGTGAGGTCATTATCTTCATTTATTATTATTTGCTTCCGCATAATGCAATTTTTTCACTCACTCCACTCAATATTTTACCTTCAGGCTGCTAAGCTCGACACACTGTACAATTGCGGACAGTGTAGATCAGTATCAGACTTCAAAGAACATGCTGTATGATATTGGATCTACACTGTCCAGTACTGTGATAGAATATTGAAATCGTAATATAGTTGCTCTTTTTTCACGTTGAGTTGAAATGTATATTTCCTTGATATAGTAGTTTAACCGTTAGGCTGCCAAGTGCGACTCACTGACCTTTTGAGGACAGTGTAGATCAAGATCAGACTGCACAGAACGTGCAGTCTGGTCTTGGATCTACACTGTCCCATAAGATTTTTTTTCCAAAAAAAACCACTTTGAAATAGCATAATTCGGATTATTACTATCGTTTTGAAAATTTCATTTTACTGATTTAGCAGAATAAGGGTTAGGTACTGAAGGCGTCTCAAGTATCGTAAACCTAAAATGGAAGAATTGGGCGACTTTTTAAACAGTTTCTCCACCTGTAAAAGTGTTTTAATGGCTACTGACGCGGAAACAGACGTGTTTGCACAGGGGAACCGGCTAAGGTAAACAAGGTCACTAAACATATGTAGTTTTCTATAGATGAGAACACATGTTAAACCGGGCTTTCTGAAAATTCAAAATGTATAACATTATTGAGAGAGCATGAACATTCGCGTTAACAGGTAGGTGGATTTTGTTGTTGTTGTACTTTTAATCAAGCAGTTGCTACATTAACCCTTATTCTGCTAAAAAAGTAAAATTAAATTTTCAAACCGGTTTTAAAAACCCGAATAATGCTATTTCGAACTGATTTTAGGGAAAAAAAAATCTCTTTACCAGACAGTGTAGATCCAAGATCAGACTGCACAATCTCTGCAGTCTGATCTTGATCTACACTGTCCGCAAAAGGTCTTAGCAGCGTTAGGGTTAAGTTACGAAGCATGTTTTCAGTGCATATTATGCTGAAGGGAAATATGCATGTATTATGTCAAATATACATACATCTAGTTATATACACAACTACGTACGTGAGAAAGCTGTCTAAAATTAAAATATGAATGCCCCATACACAGGCAGATACATTTTCGTAGAAGGATAATTGGGATAGTCTTATACTGACCATAACAGCTTAAATTCGAATTGTTGTTATATGTGAAGCCTTTTTTTTTAAAAGCAGATTTACAAGTATATTGCATGGAAAATACCTATGAATCATGATAGATACACACTGTGTATGAATATCATTAACTAATAATAAAAACTTGATAATTTTTTACTCATTCCACTTTTGATTGAATGTACACAAAAGCCAAAAGGTATATTCTATAGATAGCCGGAGAAAACGAACCGGTAATTATTTACCTGTATTGATCGATCGACGCATTTGCATTTTTTAAATTTGCCCTACTATGGTTTAAAGATGATAGTGTGTCATATGGCAACCAAATGGTATTAAATGTAGAAATGTTGATAACTATAATGAAGTTTGAACGATAAACTTGATTTCTAAATTACATATACATTCCGAAATTAGTGATACCAGTTTCATGTTGTTGCTTTGAATTTTTGCGTTTATACCGCTGACACAATATCGACGTATACATGTATATTCATTGAAAATGTTTTACAAGAATACAACTGTGAAAACGCTTTCTTCTAGTGTGTACTGTGTACGCAATTAGATACCAGATGCTACCTATGCCTAAAAACATGAAATTTCATGTTAATGGATATGTGATAGGCTTGAATTTAAGCGTTGTATATCATATATTTCATCCAGTTCTTATTTTTTGTTTTGTAATACTTACTTGTGTATTCGCAAATTGTATAAGTTAACGTACACAGCAATAAAATGACAACCTCTAGCCGATAGCAAAAGTCCAGGCATTGCGATTTCAACGTTTTTTTTTTTTTCACCGGAAAAATCACGTCACATTAGATTTTGTAGATCCAATATGAGACGGTACTTTTTGTGCAGTCTGATTTGGATTAACAATGTCTGCAGAGGCGCACTGGGTCGAACTACACGGCCAAAGGGTTGAAAGTTTTGCATATCCGTCGAGCATTGTCCGAGCTCACTGCAAAAAAAAAAACTCTGTGAGATGAATCTTACTGGCCGACCGGTCAAAAACTAAAAAATATTTAAAAAAAAACCCGAAGATTTTACACTGTTAACCCATTACGAGGGATAACTGCGGTTTACTTTTTTTGAATTTGAAAATAAGCGCAAGCATTTTAGAGGGTTTGAGCATGTTAGTGAATTTGAACAATATGTCCTTTCACTTTCGAAAGCGGTCTGCTGTAAGACGCAGAAGCCGTCTTAACCCATTACCACACAGTGCCGAGTTTTAAAGCGTCAGGGAAATCAGACATCTGAAATTATTTTGGGAAAGAAGAAAATGCTAGGAACCAGCATTTTCTCCTTTCCCAGCATCTTTTCTAATCTTTCAGAACCAAATGCAATCAGTTGAGTCACATTAAATTTGTCGTCTGCAAATGCTTTGTATTTGGACCAGTCTACAGTTTTGTTGTCTGGTAAAGAGACGTAATAATTAACCTTTAATTAAGCAAAAAAAAAAAAAACTTTGAAATGAAAAATCATCGCAAATGAGAGATTGCAGACAACATATTACATATATATTATATACATAAGTTTTCCTTAGAAGAGTATAAACCATCGTAGAAAAAGAAGAAAATGCTGGAAAAAAACAGCATTTTCTACTTTTTCCACAGTGTTTTCAAAAGCCATCTTCATCGAAAATATTAAACCGCGACTGTTTTTTTTTTTTTTTTCCTTAAAGGGTTAAAAAGGTAAATTATTAATTTTAACCGATATTGACATGGATGTTCTCTAATGAACTGAAAATAAACGTGTTTTTAAAATGAATCATTGGTGCCATTATTTTCAACTTATTTTTCAAAGTGGCAGAATCCGGTTATGGCATACATTAAACTTTGTGTAAATAAGTTGATCTCAACTCCCAATATTTGACAAATACACGCAAAAAATAATAGGCCTATTAAAAAAAAAACATATCAATTATTCACGAGGTTTTTTGGTAAGGGGTTAGTATAAATGCTATTCTGTGTGAATTACATGAAATTATTTACCCCTTAACCTGCTAATGAGTTAACCCTTTCCCAAACAAGCCCTGGTTTTCACGTGTCTGCAGTACAAGTCTTTTGAAAACACTGTGGGAAAAGGAGAAATTGCTCGTAACGAGCAATTTCTCCTTTTCCCGCAGTGTTTTCTACGCTTTTTGAGACCATTCTGCCATTTTTATCAAATTTAGAATTGTCGTCTGCAAACGCTTTCAATTTGGACCAGTCCAAAATTTGTTGTTTGGGAATGGGTTAAACGAAACTTTCATGCCGATAGTAAAAACCCAAATTGTGTTATTTCGAGGTATCTTTTGGAAAAGAAATCTCCTTATCGGACAGTGTAGATCCAAGATCAGACTGCACCTTCTGTGCAGCCTGATCTTGATCTACAGTGTCCTCAAAAGGTCCTTGAGTCGCGCCTGGCAGCCTAAGGGCTAACCCGAATTTAGAGATCAGTTGGAAACAGGAAGCCAACACCAAAGTCACCTGAGGATGTTGGTATGGAAAAATGCGGAAAACATTTTCATTAAATTTTCTAAATTTATTACAATATTTTCATTGCAGAAAAATAAAGAAAACGCAATGTTACGAATAGAAAATGTGTACATGTATATGTAACACGGTAAAGGATTTAATTCATGCAGACAAAGGAAGTCGGTGTCTTATATACCTAAAGGGATTTCCGGTTTAAAATTAAAGGTGTCAGATTATCTTTCCTGATAAATATCAACCGATTTGAATATTAGTATAATTATGGATAGATTATTATAAATTGGGAGGAAATATAAGATGAAAAATACGAAGCAAATTAAATGTAGACCATAATAATTTTCATTCAAGTCCACTGCCTCGCCGTTTACAGTCGAACAGGAAAAAAAAAAATCTGGTTCTGTGTGTCTTTCCTCTTAACTCTTCCTGAGCTGAATATGTCAACTTGACCTCATTCGGCTTCTGGAAATACAATGCACTCAAACCCAGAATTTTTCGGCGAACCGCATGTGCTGGCTTTTGACCTACTTTTTGGTACTGATAAAAAATGAATGAATAGAAATTTGTGATTGGTAAAAAATGTAGACATGTTTATTTTAAGGACCCGTGCTTATTTGCGGGACAAATTTACGCCGTATATCTTTTTTAAAGATATGTCTTGTTATTTATCTTGCAAGCTTGAGTTAACATGCGGACGGTCAAGAACCAAGATCTGTGCGGTTTTATCTTGATTTCTGCCGACCGCCAAAGCCTATTTTGTCACCAGTGGCGTTGAAAGGGTTAACCCTTTACCACACAATCCCGAGTTTGAACGATCCTGAAAAAGAAAGCGTTTGAAAACATTTTGGGAAAAGTAGAAAATGCTGGTAACGAACCATACTTACAGTGATAATACAATATATATGAGCCATGCTCTATGAAAAGTTTTTTTTTTTTTGTAACTGCAAGAAGTATCGATCCAGATCAGCCTGCAGAGTCCGTGCAGGCTGACCTGTGTCGAAACATTTTGCTATTGGTCAATTTTCTGTATATCGAAGGACCATTATACCCCATGATTCAGCCGCTTGTTGGATAAAATGGATTTTATGTATCCATAATTATATGATGACTTGCTTGGCTCGTATGATGCATCACGGAGATAGATTAAACCTCTTTTTGCCAGAGCATGGCTCATATATACATCTAGATTCACCCATTACCGCAAGACGCTAATTTGCTGCGGACGAGACTATATCAACGACATCTTAAAATGTGGATACTCGACTTATATGAGGTATGATGATAGGTAGGAACATAGAAGACATTGTGGCAAAGGGAGAAATAGCTCGTTACGAGTGATTTCTCCTTTGGCTACAATGTTTTCAAAGGTTTTCTATCCCAAGACAAGGACAGATCGATGGTAGAGATAATACGTCAATCTATACAATACCCGGTGACCTAATTCTCTTTTAAACACGGGTCGAATTTCATCCTGAAAAATGGACAGGTATAACAGCTTGAATATAATTAAAACATTTCGGTACAACATTTCGGTACAAAATTAGAAAGACTCTTTTACACGCCGATTGCAGGAGGTAGACTTTTTCAGTGATTGTTTGAAAATTGGACAATTTTCATGAATGTACAGGTATGTAGGGTCTAACACAATGTTGCAGCTGAGATAAGATTTTATCAAACAAATCTAAAAAAAAAAAAGGCGTTTGGCGAGGATGGTGTTATATATACAACTTTCTTTTCTTTTAACCGAGTTTACTAAAGTCTTATCTATTGAAGCGACTAATTTATCTGATAAATCGACTAATTTCAGATAATTTTCACCAAAGTATCTATTTAAAAGAAGTTACAGTTCATGATGACAGCAAAACATACATTTTAGCCTGGGAATTTTTTAAAATATGAATGTGTCACTACTTTGACAAGAGTATTCATACGGGATTTAAAAAAAATAGTTCCATTAAAGCTTATAGAATTACTAAATGTGGACGGAATAGTAGGTGTGTCTCTGAGTACGGTAAAATGATGTGGGAAGACGAGAAAACGGTATAGATCAAAGATCAGACTGTACGTCTTGTGCATAATGATCTTAGTCCATACCGTCCGCAAGAGTCATTGTTTTCGCCTAGGGCAATGAAAATGTTAAAATTACAGTGTGTGTCATTCTTTTTTGCTGATAGCTAAATCGATTTGCTGGTCAATGTTTAGAAATCCAATAATCAGAGAACCTTTTATGGCGTGGACACTGCGTGTTATTGAAGTGAATGGAATATGTTAGTAAAAAAAAAAAAATCCGTGCTCAGATAAAATATTGCTCTTATCAAGCTATTTCTGGGGAAAAAAGGGCAAAAACGTGGTCTTGAAGCCTGTGTCATTAAAAACATTAACCCTTTCCCAAGCGAGCCCTGGTTTTCACGTGTGTGCAGTACAAATCTTTTGAAAATACTGTGGGAAAAGGAGAAATTGCTCGTAACGAGCAATTTCTCCTTTTCCCACAGTGTTTTCTACCCTTTTTGAGACCTTTCTGCCATTTTCATCAAATTCAAAATTGTCGTCTGCAAACTCTTTCAATTTGCACCAGTCCAAAATCTGTCGTTTGGGAAAGGGTTAATTGATCAATGCTTTATATAGTGTAACGGTACATTAAGACTTTCTGTTTGCATGTAAGAGAATTTCTTCGCTGGTATTTTTTTGAAAAGCAAAATGGATTACATGAAAAGATGTGCACAACAGTTAACATTATTTCGTCGTTACCTTAGCATTGTTATGACCAAAGGTGTCCGAGGTGTGACGGCCTGAGGCAAGAAGTAACACACCACGGTGAGGAAACTACATAGACGGAGCCATTGGCTCTGTTAAGGAAATCTTGTGTGGGTTTTTCCGGTCACGTGCGGCGCCGTCAATATCGGCTGTTTCGGTGGACACGAAAACGTAAGTTTTCCATTTATTGTCAAAATTTGATTTTATACTGAACACTAGCGAGAAAAGGGGAATTGTATGAGGGGCCCATGACTTTCAACTTACTTCCTTGTCCGTAGGGAGTTCCAAGTCGGCGCGGTTTTGTCTGAAACACTTTTGCCGTGAGCCACGGCGAGGTAAACAAAGGTCATTTTCTATAATGACCACAGGCTTTCTATTGCTCTTTCTGCATAAATATTACTTATCTAAATGTTTACACCGTCCGAATGTATGAAGTGATTATCTAATCCTTCCCCACTCACGAAAAACAAAATTTGAATCAAAATAAAAAAAATTGAGAAAAAATAAACAATGGCTCCGTCCATATCGGCCGGCTCTGTCTATATCGGCTGGCTCCGCTGTATGAGGGTGAGTTTTAGAAGCGACGTATATGCACAATTGAAACAAAACTCACACACACACACACACACACACACACACACACAATTCGCTTTATTTTCTTTCTTTATTTTTAGACTATGGGGCTTTACAAAGGCAAAAGAAAAAGAGGTCTTCGCTTAAGTATTAATCGGAAACCCCATATATACCGACGACAACTATTGCGCCACTCTGGATCAACGTCGTGTTCACCGTTCAAGTCGCCAAGCTCAAAAAGACTACGACAAGACAGAACAACTTCACAGCCACTATCGTCAAGAATATCATCTATCAAAAGAGTAACATCAAATCCACAAACGCCAAGGTCAACTATCAAAAGGAAGAAAATTTATTTCAGTCCAAATCTAAACGGAAGTCCAGCGACGTGTTCAAGGCGCAAACTTTTATATTCTACCCCTAAAGATGTAAAGTTTTCGGATAAAGAAGAACTTGAATCAGATTTTGAAAGTGATTTCAAAGATATTCCTACAAGTGAATCAAAAGAAATTGAGACGAATGGATCGGTAAGTGGGAGGAAACGGGAGTACCCCGGGAGTATCCCGGGAAAAACACCCGACACACCCGCAAGCAGAACTTGGCTTGTCCACGTTGTCCGAGAGTGCCCTGTACCCACAGGGTGATATGGTCGAATGATCAAGAGCACTGAAGTCAACCACTTTAACCACTCAACCACGTGACCGCCCTTTTTGAAATGATAGATGGTTCGAGAAAAGCATCACCATTCCAAAAATAACTTTCAAAAAATCTAACTTTTGACTGGTAAACCCAATAGCGAAAAAAACCTATCGCTTCTAAAACTCGCCCTCATACAGCGAAGCCAGCCGATATAGACAGAGCCGGCCGATATGGACAGAGCCATTGTTTATTTTTTCTCAATTTTTTTTATTTTGATTCAAATTTTGTTTTTCGTGAGTGGGGAAGGATTAGATAATCAATTCATACATTCGGACGGTGTAAACATTTAGATAAGTAATTTTTATGCAGAAAGAGCAATAGAAAGCCTGTGGTCATTATAGAAAATGACCTTTGTTTACCTCACCGTGGCTCACGGCAAAAGTGTTTCAGACAAAACCGCGCCGACTTGGAACTCGCAACGGACAAGGAAGTAAGTTGAAAGTCATAGGTCCCTCATACAATTCCACTTTTCTCGCTAGTGTTCAGTATAAAATCAAATTTTGACAATAAATGGGAGACTTACGTTTTCGTGTCCACCGAAACAGCCGATATTGACGGCGCCGCACGTGACCGGAAAAACCCACACAAGATTTCCTTAACAGAGCCAATGGCTCCGTCTATGTAGTTTCCTCACCGTGACACGGGGCTTGTAATCGAGTGGTCATGGGTTCGAATCCTTGTCCAGCAAAAGCTTCTCACGCGGATTTACGAGAGTCATTGCATCATGTTTTATTCCTCTTTCACCGTCGAGCATAGTGTCGACTATGATTATGCTGGAGAGGAGCCACTTGCTTGGCAAGAGTTTGGTGCTTGGTCCAGGTTAAAACTTTACCAGACGACAAAATCGGTCAAAATTGTCCAAATTGAAGGCACTGGCAGACGACAAATCAAATGTCGCTCAAAGGCTGGGATTTGTCTTTGACAGGATATAAAACATTGTGGAAAAAGGAGAAAATGTTGTTAACCAGCATCTTCTGCTTTTCCCACATGGTTTTCAGAAACTTCTTTAGAGTCATTATGTCACGGGATTGTTTGGTAAAAGGGTGAAATAAAATGAAACGTAGGTTTACCGTCTGCAGTGATTTAACTCTTTAAGTACCATGATATTTGTAAAACTGGTTTGTTATATGACGATGTACATACGTATATATATGAGCCATGCTCTGGCAAAATTGGTTTTGTATAATAACCTACTAAATCTGGAGTTTACAGGTCCTTTGACATGCCATGCAGAAAATTGACCAGAAACAAAACGTTTTGGCCGAGGTCAGTCTGCGCGGCCTGCGCAGGCTGACCTGGCTCGATGCTTTTTGCAGAAGCATTAAACTCCCATTTCACAACCTACTAAATCAAGAGCTAACCAGTCCTTTGACGCGCAGAAAATTGACCAGAACTGCGCGGACTGCGCAGGCTGACCTGGGTCGATACTTTTTGCAGATGCATTTAGTCCCCATTCACACAGCATGGCTCATGTAGTTACGGGAGATCCCTAAAGCAGTTGTCAGGTATTGATTTTATACGGGAAGAAGCCATGCTGTAAGGAAGGAGTGATCTCCCGTAACACTACGTATATGTCAGTAAAGATTATGAATCTCAGTGTTAGTTGAAATACTGTAGTTGCTATATTGTGTGTTTAAGGTATGTGAATGACTATGTAGTATGGTAGCTTGTCATCCAGGACTGATGGTGCCCAAAAATGTTGACCGTGTTCAAAAATAGAAGAAAATGTATTCGACGCCTCGTTTTGGGCTGTATCTTCGTTACCTTGGTGATCACTATATCCGGTATGTATTTTGAATCATCTGCATCAAATGATACGTGATCTTTTGTCAAAATCTCAGAAATCACTTTTCTCTAAATTATACAACAGAATTGACGAGCCGTGGCTATGGCCCGTATTCATCAACCATTCTTCAGAATATTTCTAGTCTTATTCTCCAAAATTTTCAAAATTTGAAAGTAACATTACTTCTGATTGGCTACACCAAATTCTTTAGCCAATCAGAAGTTGTGTTACTTTGAAATACTGGCCCTGGTTCCAGGCGGTAATAATCTTTTAATCACTCCTGATCCCAATCTCCTTTGACAGTTTGTACAGTTCTGTGTTGAAACTATTTATCGGTTCCGTTGTTATTCAAAGTAAAATTTAAATATATGAAAGGAAAAAAACAAATAATTGTACTTGATCAGAGGCTGTCGAACCCGAATGTCTGTTGTTAACTCATTATTCAACTTCTCCTCCACTAATTCTAGCAAAGCAAGCGCCTTTGTGTCATCAGACATTGAAAACATTATGACAAATAGAAGAAATGTGGAAATCGAATTAATTAAACATTTTGCACAATATCTCTCAATTTAGTCAATGTATATTTGTCCTCGTTTCCATGTCCTGGTGTTTTTATAGTGTTCAATCATTCAAAATGCATTTTGGTCCTATTCTCAAAAACAGTCTAAATTTCAAAGTAACGAAATTTCTTAACCAAATGAGCCATGCTCTGTGAAAAGGAGACTTAATGCACCTTCAAAAAGTATGGACCAGTGTTAGCTTGCACAGGGGTCGAAACTTTTTGCTATTTGTAAATTGTAGCCTATGCATGTCTAAGCACAGTCTACCCCTATATCCGGTCAGTTGTATGACTAAATGGATTTTATGGATCCATAATTATGTGATGTCCTGCTTGGTATAATGTATCACGGAGATGCATTAAGCCCCCATCTAGCCAGATGATTTAGCCAATCAGAAATTGTTTTTCTTTCTCACAATGGACATGATTATATTAAGAGTTCAATTTAGAATGGTCCTTGAACATGGACTCCAGATGGTCTTTATCAGTAGGTACTATCATTTCATCATCATGTTGAGATACTATCATTTTATCATCATGTTGAATCATTTTATTTGGAGATGCAGCATGACCGCATTCAAAGAGTGTCTCGTCAATGTGAATTTAATTAAGACTGGGAAAAAAATATCTTACAGGAACTATAACGATGTATACAGGCTGGACTAATGACGCACGATTTTTTGCCGTTCCACAAGATCTCATCCTAAAACGTAAGTTTCTTTATATGCCACAACTGTAAGTTATTTTGCTCACGCTCGTCACTATTCGGCAAACCTCGGATGATCCGTTTATGAAGTCCCTCGGCTGTATCACGTAGCTTGATATGCACCTAGACGACACATTTCTTAGCCGGAAATACACCGCTTTATCTTAACTTGTAATAATCCACTTAGGAAAAAGAAACAGTAGTCACAATTTTCTATCAGAATCTTTCTCAATATATTTCCGTTGACAAACGCTTTGTACATTTATTTCCTAACTTTTCTATTAATTCCGTAGGCATTTTACAGCCACAGGTTGCTCATCACCGTGGCTGTTCTTGCCGTTGCTGATGAGTTGCCTGGGCGCCGCCATGTTTAAGATCATATGACGAGCAGTATTTCAATATGGAAATCCCTTTGATACAGACGAGGTTAGATGCATGTACTGAATCGGCCGAGTTGTGACGAGTGCCTCGACACATCTCCGATTCCGTTACTGCATCTAACTGATCGCCGGATCACCCGAGGTTTGCCGAATGATACATATCATCGTATGTTGGAAAATGATTCGGTTCTTTGATCGAAACATGTGAAAATAAATGACACATTTCTTCTGACTGTAGTGTTGCACTTTCTCCTCGAGCATTAGCCTACAGCTAGCTGTAAATATAACGTAGATCTGATTTGATAAATGCAAATCCTAATGGAAATAATGATAAATAGAACCTTTCACTCTTACCAAACGTCAACATTTAGACTTGACCAAATACAAATTATTTGCAGAAGACATTTAATAAAATTAGTTTAATGGGCTTTGTATTTCAAAGAATGAAAAAACGTCATGAGGAAGTGAGATAATGCTGATTACGGACATTTTCTCCTTTTTCCTCGGTGCTTTAAAAAAAGCACTCCTTCCTTGAGGTCGTTAAAACTCGGGATTGTCGGTAAAGGTTTAAATATTTTAAAAATAATAGGATAAATACCCCAAAACAGCCTTTTTTACCTGAAAGGAACTTCATCCCCTAGGCTGCGAAGAGTGATTCATTGAACTTCTGCGGACATCGTAGATCAAGATCAGGCTGCACAGAACGCGCAGTCTGATGTTAGATCAACACTGTCCGTTAAGGAGATATCTTTCCTCCAAAAATACCTTTGAAACGGGAAAATTTGCGTTTTTACTATCGGCTTGAAAGTTTCGTCTCTTTTATTTTGCACGCTAAGGATTAACGTAGTCTGCTTTACATTTTCAGCTAATTTTACGTCCACAGAGAAATATGACGTCATACTTAGTGCCTACATGAACAGCGGTTCTCGTTTTACGAGCCGACTACTCGGATTTCAACCTGATACATTCTTCTTTTACGAGCCTCTGTGGAAATTTTCTGTCTGGGATTATTTCAGACCTCCAGATTTGTCTTGCAGTACCACCGTTGGATCATGCAGGTAAGTTTGCCACACGGTTTTACCGCCTATTTACATAGAACAGTGGCATTTAGGCTATGATCTTATTCACATATATGTACATGTATGTTATTTGATTAAATTTTTATAGATAAATAAAAATAAATTGAAAAAAAAAAAAGTTTACGTTTTCACGCAGCTTTGAGTCTATCCCATATACATTCTAGTATAACGAAGAAGGTAAAATTGTAACCAATGATTCAGATTAACCTAAAGGATAAAGAGTTCGGTTTCGATATTTTCAGCTTGACCTGTTATTTTAACCAGTCTATCAAATTGTGCTTAATCTGAGGTTGGTGCTGTAGGGAAACGGACAGACGACGAAAGCCCGAAACAGACCAAGTTGGCTTGTTTGATGCATTAGCTTTCTTCATCGATTTAAGTTTGAATATGTTTTGTATATTCTGACTGTATGTTTACCAACAAGTTGTCAATTTTTGCTATTTTGTAAAGGAGGGTGAAGACAGATGACGTCAACTCGTTCCAGCCAATCAAACATCGACCAGATCGGATTCCAATCATCGAAAACATTACAGGGTAGCTACTTTAGTAGAAGTTCTAATCTGGTTTTAAAAAATGTTTTGAGTTTTCGTAAGTTCGTGTTGGTTTTGAACGTTATTTTCAGAATTATTACCGTGAAAAGCCACCTGCTGCTCGCCCACATAAACAAAGTTAAAATAATTGTTTAGATGTTAGAGAGAAAAGGCCCCATCGCAATTATTGTCATCAGTCCTCGAAAATGACTTAGGTCGAGTGGCTTCCACTAGCTGGTCACATGTTTTGAGAAAAGCAAATTTGGATTTGGAAACGGAACACCATTTTCATTTCTATCAATGTTCAGTATTAATTAGTTTTCGTTTTACAGTATTTACCATTACAATGTCAGATTATATCTGTAAAAAAAACACCGTCAATACATCAAATATGTTGTTTAATAGTTGGTACAATGGGAGACTCCAATCCATCTGATATCACTGATATCAGGAAGAAACTTACCGAGAGCAAGACTAATAAGTATAAGTTGTGGTCAGAATTCTTTTTTTTTTTTTTTTTCGCACTCGGAAAATAGGTGAATGAATTCTATATGTTACAAAACAATGACATACAGTCATTCATCATCATCATCATAAAGATATCCGTCGTCATTTTTCTTGCCTTGAGGTAATTATTTTGTTTAACTTTCAGGATAAATGCCCGGCCATCTGATATCTTTATGTACGTGATATCCAGTGTGTACAGCTGTAATTTTGTCCCGCTTAAAAATGTAGTGCAAGAACGAGTACAAGACCATCCATCATACTCAGGTAAAATTTTAGCTCTTTCACAGTCATTTGCAATATCAGTAACGTCTGCAGCCGGCGTAAATCTATATCACGCTGCCGAAAACGCCCTACGTTACGTGATTGTAAACTTTAGCGACAGTGTGCTATCAGCTTCTATTCAATTTGAATATTTAGACCTCGCGTTGTGTTAATTACTGGTAATTCTGTTGTATTCGGTATACATACTTGTGGCATAATAAAGCTTTAGTACGAACGGACAAAATAAACGTTATTTTACCTTCTTTTCATGCACTCTCCTACATCTCTATTTCTCTTTGTATCTGTCCGTCCGGCCCTCTGCGTGTCTCCATGGTCATGGAAAGTTTTTTTGTGATGTATTAATCGAGACAAATACTGTGTAAAATTGGTCCTGTTCAGATCGTTTGGGAGTCTGTGCGAATGTATGACTAATAAAAACTGATTATGTCTTCACATATGGTTTTTGTTTTTTCAATTTTCTTCAAATAGGGCCAAGCTGGGAGAAGTACAGATCTTGTATAGCAAACTTCAGTGCCAAAAGTTTATGTTTAAGAAAATTAGAAGACATTTGTCGACGAAAAAAACACAGAGTGACTAAAATACTTCGTTCCACGCTCGGCGCCTTCAGACCTTTGATGTATGCAAATCCGCGGCTTAAAATAGTCCATCTTATACGAGATCCAAGGGCCATTATCCATTCGCGTATTTATTCCAGACACTATCCCATATATGGATATAGAGAAAATAGTTCCCTGGAAATCAATCTGTGTGATAAAATGATGCAAGACTACAAAGATGGGATACAATTAATGCGTGAATTCCCAGACAGAATAAAGTTTCTTTACTACGAAGACTTACTGTCAAATTTACATGTGAGATTAAAAGATGTTATGGACTTTCTGAATATGAACTTCAACCAAACATTAGTCGACAAGTTGGCTAAAATACAGGTAAATTTATCTCCTCCAGAAAAGGGGGTGGACTTCGTTAAAGATAGAACAGAGAACAACGCTGATTGGTGGAGAAAGTATATACAGCGATATGACCTTGACCGAGTGAATAAAGCTTGTTTTCTGGCGTTGCGAGCTTATGGATATAAACCTCTTGTTAACCATTTACAGTTAAGAGACACGAGCATACCGGGTTATAGCATCCCCGAGAAGTTAAAATTCTAACGGGGACTCTTGAAATGGCGATTATGGAAAGCCAGAGACTTTTGTTCTGGATCAACTTGGGAAATTTGAAATGCCCCTGAATCAGATATAATTAGGGGAATATTAGCTCGGATGAAATAACTTTGAAATTTCCATGTATAATTTTTTAAGGCTTTTCTTATAGCGATTTAATAAATTAAAATTCGCTGACTGTTTGGACAAGGGAGACAACCGTGCAGTTCAGCAGACGACATTTGAAAACGTGAAAAAGAAGAAATTGATTGTGATTAGCATTTCATCCTTTTGTCTCAGTGTTTTCACAAGTATTGATTATTTAAACCGTTTTTTATGTTCATATTTTCAAGGACATTTTCAAAGTCTGCTGCTGGAATTTGTTTCTGGGGACATGTTGGTATTGTAGTCCCCGTATACATTGACAATGAGCCATGCTCTACGAATGGCGGGTTATATGCATCTGCAAAAAGTATCGATTCAGGTCAGCCTGCGCAGTCCGTGCAGGCTGCCCTAGGTCGAACCTTTTTGCTATTTTAATGTCAACAGATTGTATGGATTTATTATTATGTGATGACTTGCTTGGTATAATGGATCACGAAGATGCATTAAACCCCCCTTTTGCCAGAGCATGGCTCATTTTTTGTATTTACTTGGCTTAATTGAAGGCAGCTATTTTACAGAAGAATCTAGAGATATAGTGTCAGAGTTTTCGTGTTGTTTCTGACAGTCTTTTGCTCCCTTTTTCGTCCTTGTCCAATCTAACGAAGGGATCGACCTATAATAGAAAATTTAGCCACTTTTGAGCCCCAATTCTTAATAAATCTATAAGACGACAATACTTTAGCCTATTCCAATCAGTTGCACGCACTTGCAGACGACAAATTATAAGTTGCTAAAATAAATGCATTTGTATTTTGAAGATTAGAAAACATTGTTGGTGGGAAAAAGAGTAATGTTGGTTATCAGCATTTTCTCCGTTTCCTATGATGCTTTGAGAACATTCTCTGTACGAGTCGACCGAAAATGCAAATTGGCAAAGGTTTACGCCAAAGTGTCTATTCTAGATCATAGATCAGACTGCAAGTTTCTAGAGTGTCTGATCATAATCTCCATAATCCACTGAAGCCCTTTTTCATCACACAAAGGTGGTAAATAATTCTTTCTAGGAGGACAGTCACAAAAAACATGGTGACGTCAGAAGTTACATCATTGTGTAGCTTCGGTCAGAGAGGGGACGTATATTTTACGGTCCTTGATCACAAGAACCGGTATTTCATAAGTGAACCATGCTCTGGCAAAAAGGGGCTTAATGTATCGCCGTGATGCATTCTACCAATCAAGCCACCACACATTTATGGATCCACAATAGCCACTATTTTAAACAATCGCCTGAACCATGAGGTAGACTGGTCCTTTGACATACAGAAAATTGACCCATAGCGAAAACCGTCGGTTCAGGTCAACCTGCGCAAGCTCACCTGGGTCGATACTTTCTGCAAATACATTAAGCTCCACTTTTCACAGGGCATGGCTCATATTTATGACGATATGTTGATCGAACTTTTTTATTAAAAGCAGAAATAACACGTTTTTAGACTAGCGAAGCTAGTCTATAGGCATCAAGATTGACATAGAGTCAAAGTAAACAAAAAAACCTACAGTTGCCAAATACTGCCTCACAGAAAATACTTCTTTCTCTAACAAATCTTAATTCTTTTATATATGACAATTTTGACAAAAACCACTTAATCTCTACCACTCCAATTTAAACATGTCGTCTTACAAAGTATTAAACTGAACAAGATGTCATTTATAAGGTACAAGATCTTTGCTTATATGTAAATTAAGTGACCTACGGAAAGCAGAGAATCACTTTTTCCTACGCCACTGTAACATTATGAAGGAATCTATAAATAGATACACCTAGGTAACTTGTAGCAAATCCCAGTTATGTTAACCCTCACTGGACAGGGAACCCTTGTCATTCCTTCAGTCATTCATTATTTAGATCATTGTGTACAGTTAACTGTTATGTTAAACTGTTATTTGAGTCTTGAATATTAACCCTTTACCAAACAATCCCAAGTTTTAACGATACCAGGGAAAATCCCTTTGAAAACATTGCAGGAAAAGGAGAAAATGCTGGTAACCGTAATTTTCTCCTTTTTTCCACATTGTTTTATGCCCTTTTGGAATCAGGTTTCATCAGTTCAGCCACTTTTAATTTATAGTCTGCAACAGCTCTGAATTTGGACAAGTGTAAAATTTTTCGTTTTGTAAACCGAGTTAAATACATGTAGTTAACTACATCTTGTGCTATTGGATATTGACTAATTGATTGATTGGTGTTTAACGCCGTTTTCAACATTATTTCAGTGATATTGCGGCAGCCAGAGCATCTGACCATGCTTTCCTGGAGTTTCTTTTACCAGTACTACCGCGACTCAATGATATTTTGCGGACAGTGTGGATTAAAATCAGACTGCGCAGAGCATGCAGTCTGATCTTGGATCTACACTGTCCGATAAGAGGATATATTTTCTCCAAAATGTAACTTTGAAATAGCAATATTCAGGTGTTTACCATCGGCTTGAAAGTTTCATTTAACATTTTTAGCAGGTTGAGGGTTAAACTTCAACTGGATTATAGTTAACTAATAGCACGGATAGCCCTGGCAGCTCAGTCGGTAGCGTACAGGACTTGGGAACAGGAGGTCGCTGGTTTGATCCCCGACTCAGCAAATTTCTGTTCGAGGATTGATGATAGTCAGTGCGACAGGATTCATTCCTCTATAAATGTGGGAAAGCAGCCAGTGGCTTGGAAAGTAATATTGTTCGTAGTACTGGTAAAAGAAACTCCAGGAAAGCATGGATATGTGCACTGTCCACTGCTTTATAACTGGAACAATGTTGAAAACAGGGTTAAACACCATACAAACAATCAATCAATCAAATTCGCCAGTCTGTCAGTACTTTCAGTACTTTGATTCTTTTTAAATTAATGTCATTGTTTTATAGAGAATTAAAGGGAAAAAATACAACACGTAGCCATATCTCAAACTAAGTTCTAGACGGTGGTGAATTGAACATAAATTACAAGTATTTTAAGTATTTCGGGATTTCTATTTTTAAATAAGACTAAAAATCAAATCAAGGAAATATGATGTCCTACACCAAAAACTGAAAGTGTATGCCGTTCAACCTGTTAAGCGAATTATCTTTCAAATCTTTGTCACATCTCTTTATTCCTGTAACAGTTTCTGCATTCAAATCTATTACGACTGTTTCATTCCCTAAGAGCGTTGTTATAACTACCCATAAAAAATACGGGTGTACGACATAAAAATACATTTCTTTTTTGTTGTGTATTTTTCTACGTATTTCATCAAAGTTTTCTATCATTCAGCGGCTTCAGAAGACAAGATTACAATGAAACATTGTTCAATCAGTTTAATCAGTGATGACGAAAGGCGCGAAAACTTTACGTTGGGTACAAAGACGCTGTTTGCTGGAAATCAATTGTAGGCTTGTCACACTAGTAAACACTGTCTCACGATTTACTCGGAACGTTTCTTGAAAGTAAACTATCAAACCCTTTACCCAAAAATCACGAGTGTTAAAAATCCTTACGCGAAAGCTTTTGAAAACATTGTGGGAAAAGGAGAAAATGCTGGATATCAGCTTTTACTTTTTTTTTCCCCACAGTGTTTTCAATCCATTGAGAGACATTTCATCATTTCAGCCACATAATGACTTGTCATCTGTAGATGCTTTCGGTTCTTGAGAGTCCAAAATGTGTCCACTTAGAAAGGGTTGAACCCTTTTTCCACATAATCCTGTGTTTTTACGAATCCGGTTGGGAAGGCTTGAGTAAATACTGCGAGAGAGAGAGAGTGAGAGAGGGCGAGAGAGAGACCGAAAGAGAGAGAAAATGCCGGATATCAGCATTTTCTCTCTTTTTCCGCAATGTTTTCCTCCTTTTTCAATGACCAATCCTATTAAATTCAATCACATTTAATACTTCCCTTGCAAATGCTTTCAGTATGGATAGATCGTCCGATAAAGTGTTAAATCTTCAGAGCATTATCAAGTTCTGTATTAACCCATAGGCTGCTTAGTGCGAACCACTGACCTTTTGCGGACAGCGTAGATCAAGATCAGACTGCACAGAACGTGCAGTCTGGTCTTGGATCTACACTGTCCGATAAGGAGATATTTGCACCCCAGCATGACTTTTGAAATAGCAACATTTAGGTTGTTACCATCGACTTGAAAGTTACATGGCTTTTATTTTATTTAGCAGAATAAGGGTTAAGTATCTACAAATAAAAACAAAACGAACGAGGCAATGCTGTCGATTAACCCTTTCCCGCTAAGTCAGTTAACCCTTTCCCAAACAAGCCCTGGTTTTCACGTGTCTGCAGTACAAGTCTGTTGAAAGCACTGTGGGAAAAGGAGAAATTGCTCGTCACGAGCAATTTCTCCTTTTCCCACAGTGTTTTCTACCCTTTTTTTGAACTTTCTGCCTTTTTTTATCAAATTCAAAATTGTTGTCTGCAAACTCTTTCAATTTGGACCAGTCTAAAATTTATTGTTTGGGAAAGGGTTAAATAAAGCTTTTAAGCCGATGGTTAAAACCCCAATAATATTATTTCAAACTTATTTTTTTAAGACAAATACATTTATCTCCTATTCGGACAATGTGCATGTAGATCAAGATCAGTCTGATCTGCCTGATGTTGATCTACACTGTCCGCTATAGGTCAGTGTGTCGCGCTTAGTAGCTCAAGGGTTAATTGAAAAAGAATCATAATCAGAAACGCTCAATGTATGATACTACTAATCAACTATTTAATTGACTCATATTTTCGATTTCAGCTTTAGTTATTTGGGGCGTCAAACAAAGATTGGGCTAAGGGGAAAATGAAGGGGCTCGAAAGGCATGTTTAACTTTTCATTGTTTTTCACAACTCTTGTGATTGGTTTTACAGAGATGAAAGCTTCATAAAATATAAAACCAGCGTTGTGAAGTTTTTTAAAACAAATTCTAGTATAAGCTGTGAAGCAGAACCAGTCGATAAAAAGATTAGTTAAGTTTCATTTCGGTGTACAAAAATGAAAACCTACGATTGACTTTAAAGTAAGGAACATTCTTAAGAGCGACGGAGAATCAGTAGAGGAAAAAATTGTGTATTGGTAATTATTTATTGCTATTTTTTGCTTGAATCATCCTACATTTTTTATTATCTAAAGCATGCACAGTATGTTAACCTTACGCTGCTATGCACAACTCAGGGATCTTTTGCGGATAGTGTAAATCAAGATCAGACTGCACGGAACGCGCAGTCTGATAAGGGGATATTTTTCCCTCACAAAAAACTTCGAAATAGCAACATTTTGATTATTACTATCGGCAGTAAAGTTTCATTTGATTGATTGAGCAGGTTGAAGGTTAACTCTGTGGGCGCTTTATACAAAGTCGCTTTCTTTTATTGTGGACATATCTTTGATTAAGGCCAAACTGCCTTGTCGGGACAACGTAGTTGAAGATCAAACTGCACTGAAAGTGAAGCCTGATCTTTGATCTGCATTGACAGGCATTACTTGAAATATTTGGCAAAAAGCACTAATAAATTCGCAATGCTTTGGTTTCTTTTCCTGAATAAAAGGGGTCCTGCGTGGCTCAGTGGTAAAGTGTGGGACTCGTAACCTGGAGGCCCTGGGTTCGAGCCCCACCTGATCCACTGGGTTTTTCGTTGGTGTGTCCTTGGGCAAGACACTTCAGAGCCCCAGCCTAGTACTGGTAAAACCCAGGAAATCACATGAATATGTGAGCTGTCGCCGTGATATGACTGAAATAATGTTGAAAGCGGCGTAAAACACCATTTAATCAATCATAATCAATCAACCTGAATAAAAGGCATGTAAAGGTTGTAAAGATGCTGGTGATCACCACAAATGTGACTGAACCCTTTATCCTAAATCCAGAGGTTTAACAATCGTGTAGGGGAAGGCCTTTGAAAACACTGAAACACTGCAGAAAAAGTATATCCAGCACGTTATGCTTTTTTCCCCACAATGTTTTTATTTTTAAATTTTAATACATGTACTTGGATTAAATATTATTTGTCGTCTGCAGATACTTTGAATATGAACAAGCCTAAAAGAAGTCGTCTTGTAGAGTCAATGAATAGGTCAGAACAAAAACAGACTGCACAGAAATCTATTGTCATCTACATTCGACTATTTTCTGTTTTGTAGCAGGCTCTTTTTTATAAACATTTTAGCGATGAGGGAAATGACTCTTCGAGAGCTATTTATCCACTTCTCTCCTCAGAATTATTTCACAAGAAACGGATTGGACCATTATTACATTCATTTTTTTTTTTTACAAAGATTGACTTAATATCGTCACCTAAAACATTTGTAAATTGAAGTACATGTATTTCTTTAAAGAATAGAATGTTCTTTTCTTTGGCTAAAGTATTTCAGGAGGTAATCCACGTACAGCAATTTTGTTAAAGCCATATTGATCACGGATCAATAATAGAATTATAGATTTTCGGTGATATTTCTTCTAATATTCTGTAATATGATTAACATAATATATCAGATACAAAAGAAAGCAGGCTTAACGTTAATTTATTACGACGCGTCAAAACATAACAACAACTTGTACTGGGCTTGTCTTCCCTTAACCTTTCCCAAACGACAAATTTTGGACTGGTCCAAACTGAAAGAGTTTGCAGACGACAATTTTCAATTTGATGAAAATGGCAGAAAATTATCAAAAAGGGTAGAAAATACCGTGGGAAAAGGAGAAATTGCTCGTTACGAGCAATTTCTCCTTTTCCCACAGTGTTTTCAAAAGACTTGTACTGCAGACACGTGAAAACCAGGGCTTGTTTGGGAAAGAGTTAACTCTTTACCAAATGACAAAATTTTACACTGGTCCAAATCATTTTCATTTGCAGGCGACTTCTTAAATTGTTGCTCAAATGATGGGTTCTATCTTTATACGGTTAAACATAGTGGAATGGGGAGAAAATGCTGGTCACCAGCATTTTCTCCTTTTGAAAAATGTTTTCAATAGCCCTTGTCATTTGGGCCATTAAAGTACAGGGTTGTTTGGTAAAGCGTTCACCCTATACTGTGAAGACCTTTGACCCACCAGAAAAGGTTTAACCCTTTCCCAAACAAGCCCCGGTTTTCACGTGTCTGCAGTACAAGTCTGTTGAAAACACCGTGGGAAAAGGAGAAATTGCTCGTAACGAGCAGTTTCTCCTTTTCCCACAGTGTTTTCTACCCTTTTTGCGAAGTTTCTGCCATTTTCATCAAATTTGAAATTGTCGTCTGCAAACTCTTTCAATTTGGACCAGTCTAAAATTTCTCGTTTGGGAAAGGGTTAATTGTCTATAAAGGGCCACAAGTGAAAGAAAAATATGATTTTTTTTTAAAGGAACGTAAAAAAATATGAGGGGAGAAATTGCTAGGTACGACGAATTACTTCTTTTTCTTTTCCTGGTGTGTTTTCCAAACCTGTCAACTTGAAAGCATAAAAGTCGTATTTCTGAGAAGTGTAACTGAATGAAAGGTCCTATTTTGTGTATAATGGGTCAGAATGCAAAAAATAAATACAAAGAAAAATTCCCGTCGATAATAAAAGAAATTACAACTTTATGTATTATGGGATCTGAAGGGTACATCCTGCGGCAAAGGTAACGGTTCAAGTACACTAAAACGGTTTAAACTCTAATCCTGCTAAATAAGTGAAATGAAATTTTCAAGCCGATAGAAAAAAAACAACAACAAAATTTTGTCATGTCAAATGTATTTTTTTTTTTAGGTGGGGGAAAGATATCTCCTTCTCGGACAGTGTAGATCCAAGATCAGACTGCACGTTCAGTCCGCAAAAGGTCAGTGAGTCACGCTTCGCAGCTTAGAGGCGCTTGGATTTTGACAAGCTTCGCCTTCTGTAATTTGAAAATTTAAAATTTTGAAAATTGCTAATGGAATACTAAAACAAATCACATGACACATGCATACTTTAGAATATACATACAGCATGTGTGACATTTAACCCTTTCCCAGACAAGCCCTAGTTTTCACGTGTCTGCAGTACAAGTCTTTTGAAAACACTGTGGGAAAAGGAGAAATTGCTCGTAACGAGCAATTTCTCCTTTTCCCACAGTGTTTTCTACCCTTTTTGATAACTTTCTGCCATTTTCATCAAATTTAAAATTGTCGTCTGCAAACTCTTTCAGTTTGGACCAGTCCAATATTTGTCGTTTGGGAAAGGGTTAACTATGTAAAGTTTTGTAAAATAAAAGATGCTCTGTTCTACCCTATTCCAAATATACGTGTATTGGGTTTACTTAACAGTGAGAATCATAAGGCAAGCGCCCGTGATTGTGCACACGAAACGCAACCACTGTATGTGGTAATGAGCGATTTTTCTTCGAAATGTTGTGATGCAAGTGAAGATACCATGATTATACATTTTAATCAACTAAAATATAAACTTAGCCACGCTCTGGCAAAAGGGGACTTAATTCATTTCCGTGATCTATTATACCAAACAAGTCACCACATGACTATGGATCCATAAAATCCGTTTTCTCTAACAATCGACTGGATCTAGGACTAGACTGGTCCTTTGACATGCAGAAAATTTAACAATGGCAAAAAGTTTCGATCAATGTCAGCCTGCGCGGACTGCGTAGACTGACATGAGTCGATACTTTTTGCAGATGCAATAGGGCCCCTTTTCACAGAGCATGATTCAAATGTACATGGAGATGGATAAGGAAACGTTTTTCCTCGATTTCAGTCACTCTGACTCGAATGATCGGAACATCCAGTAAGTCGGACTGATGTATAACTTGGTTGACTTTACCACTGTAATAGGTACTTGTCTGAAGAAAGTGATGAGGAATTACGAGAAAGGTATGTATGTTTTTCCTATGTCTTTTCTTTTAAAAGTTTAGTTACAGCAGTATCTATACGGCCTTTCTTAGTAAGTACGAACACAGCAGCTGCATACATGTCGAAAATTCAATTCCATCAAATACATGTGCTTTAATGATTTTCCTGCAAGAAATGCCATCAGGTTTTTAAATCTGAAATTTTGATATATAGATGTTTTTTGTCCAAATTTTGAATTGAATATTTTCATGCAGTAGGTCAACCTGACAAAAGCTACTTTCCATTATACCCCGTTTTTTTCCTTGAAAAAGTCTACACGTTTTCAAAATTGTATAGAGTGCGTGAGGTCGTGTTTATATACACATGTATCTTGAAATAACAATAGCCTAAATCTCTATACAACACAATTCCGATTTGTAAAGATCCCGAGAAAGAAAACATTGAAAACAGGGGAAATGAGAAAATGCTGGTAACCACCTTTTTCTCCATTTCCCCTTTCCCTACAGTGTTTTCTAAACTTTCATAGAGTAGTGCCTATCATTTGAGCCACATATGCGATTTTCAAACGTCTTTTTATACAGGCCCGTTAGAACCCGGGATTGTTTGGTAAAGGGTTATTATATTACATCTTGGGATTTTTCGGTAAAGGGTTATATTAAAACCATTTTTTTACCTTTTCTGTTTCTTCTTGTAGAACTACTTGAGGAACTACGAAACAACAACTATGAAGACCAAGATTTACTAAACGAAGAATCAGACGAAGAACTCTCCCAAATTTGGAGCATTTCCGGTCACATGACTGTCAACGATTTCAATGACCCGAAATTCAAATTATACAGGAACCAATCAAATGAAAGAAACAGTCATGTAAAAAGGAAGGGGGAGATAAAAGAAACAACAACGGATAATTACATGAGGTATATTGATACAAATGAAATCAGTGATACTGAAAAAGAGGACAGCAGTGTTGATATGTCAGATTCCGAGAGTGACCATAATGTCGACGCAGACGACGAAGATAGTGACAAGGATACGGATAGTGACAGTGACAGCGATGATGACATGTTTGACGTGTGTATAAGAGAATCATTGTTCAGACGACGAAGAGTGCTGCCATACCACAATGTACAAGAAGGTCGTCAATATAATGGTGATGCTGATGACGATGCCGATGTGTACGAAGACAGTCGTAGGCCTTTGGTTATAGTTCCAATAAAACGAAGATATGCCATTCAAGAAAGTCTTAGAATTCGTGTGCTTAAGAGTGAGGCTACTAAAGCTATGGCGTCCATTTTTAAGTCAAAATGCTATGTTTAATGACGTAGTTAACTCTATACCAGACGACAAAAATCTTTACTTGTCCAAATTGAAAGCTTTTGCAGACGACAACGTCAAACATCAGAAAGTCAAAGAATTTGTTTGCTCAAGAGTAAGGCTACTTAAGCTATGGCGTCCATCAAAATGTAACGTTTTACGACCTTTTACTGCGTTTAACTCCATACCAAACGATAAAGTTTTTGACTTGTTCAAATTGAAAAATTTGTAGGCTACAAAATAAATGGAACTCAAATACTGAAATATGTTTTCGGAAGGGTAGAAAACATTGCTGGGAACAGGAGAAAATGCTGGTAACCAGCACTTTTCCTATTCCTAATGTCTCATTTGTTTTTCTGTTGCCTTGTCATTTTTTCAAAAGCCTTCCTCTGTAGGGCCTTAAGATTCGAAAGTGCTTTGTAAAAGGTTAAAGGTTGCCAACTAAATAAGATCGACATTGGTTCGAAGCCTCAAATTTTTCTCAAACAAAAATAAAATTGTCTAAGCTGAAAGAAATTGAAGACGGCAAATTAAATGTAACTCACAAATGGGTGGATTTGAATGAAAATGGATGGAAAGATTGTAGGAAAAGGAAAACTATTGTTTACCAGTAATTTCTTCTTTCCTGTTCCCACGATGTTTTCAAAAGGCCTCTTCCTTCCAGGTCGTTAAAACACGTGGAAAAGGGTCCAAATATAATCTACTTCCAATGCAATTGAAATGACTTTGACCCATGATTTAGTATCTGGAGACGGACGCTGTAGATCCAAGATCAGACTGCACGTTCTTTGCAGTCTCATGTTGATCTACACCGTCCGCGAAAGGTTTCTAACTTGCCATTGGCAGTAAAAGAGTTAACTCCTTCAGCTTCTTCTGGAGAAAAATTGCAAACTACCACATTGCAAACATTCTAGTAAAACTTGGTTATCAATGGGAATAGGCGCACATAGGCTGAATGCATGTGATAAAAAGGTGGCAAAAAAAAACGGAGAAAGTTGCTCGTTATGAATAATTTTTCCGTTTGCTCCGATGTTTTCAATAGTGATCTGCAAGAATCAAAAGTCGTCGGAAGGAGATTTTTATATCATCATAAATATTTCTTATATTTCATGTACTACCGATACACGTACATATCTATAGGATAATTTGATTCATCTGTGATATTTCTATTGTCTTTCAAATTCATGTACATGTACATAAGTGATTCATGATACGTTCAATAAAATAATCAGTTAATCAGTTATCAAAGGATTAATCAGTACTTTTCCAGAACCCCTAAAAATTAAATGGTTATGACATTATCAGTGCATGTCAGTCGACTTGTACTGAAATGTACAGCGCGTTTTTTTTTGTTTTTTTTTTGTTTCAACATTATTTTGGCGTTATCATAGCGGTCAGTTCACCTATCCACGCATTCCTGTCAAAATGATCATGCATCCTCGTTCGAGCCGAAATTCAAACTCACACCCTGAGTATTATAAGACCAGTGGAGTTACCACACATCGAGCTATTGGAGCTTTTGGCAGCCCCCTCCTCCGTCTCTTTATGTCTCCTGTCTCTCTGTCTGTCTCTGTCTCCCTTCCTCTCTGTCTCCGAGAGAAAAAAAAAATGTTTTCAACAGTATACAAGAAATTGCACCTGAGGAAAAGAAGAAATTACTAACGATTGCCCTCCCCTTCCCGACCCATTCCGAACGTATAAATTAAGTTAACGCAAGCCAGGGCGATCATTTCACCCACAGATCATCATGCACTATCTCCCCGGGCTTCGGTCTGTAATCACCCGTCTCTATGAAGTTCTCCGGATACACCTTCCTTCCGCGATCCTTTCTTCTCAGCCTGGAATATTCTTCTGCTCGTTCATTAGAAATTTTCTCCACTCGCAGCTTCTCTGCAAAAAGACAAAATTAGAAAACAGGGTAGAGCTTTAACGAACTTGCCAAGTGATTATGAGAAAAGTAATGAACAGAATGCAAAAAAAAAAAAAAATGACTGGGAGGGTGTTAATCAGATTTTTTTTATATTTCAAACTTCACAAATGTTTTATCACTAAATTAAGTGAGGCAAAAGTTTGCAAAGCATCATTATTTAAAACAGAAAAGTAAAAGAAAATAAATTTTCAAAGGTATTTCCTTACAGTGACTCGAAGCCTCTCAAGATACTTTTAGATTTGGTACCATCCTGAATTTCGAATATGCTTGTGGGTATATCACATGAGCGATGTGCCGATGATGTGGGATCGTATTCAAATGGGCACGAAGATGTCATATGTAGGTCCTTATACACCAACCATACCTATAAGTATTCTTTGTCTTATTCTTTAAGATTTTCAAAATTTGAAAGCAACACAACATCTGATTGGCTAAACCAAATGGTTTAGCCAATCATAAGTTGTGTTACTATCAAATTTAGAAAATTCCGAAAAAACGTTATAACAACGTTCTTAAAAATGGTTGTGATTACGGACCCTGGTCTCACTAAAATAGGCGGAATTCAAGATGGCAACTGGAAAACTTTCGTCTTTTTACTGAAGTGAACCGCCAAGTTCCTTTACGCTTGCAAAGTAAATTGTGTTCAGTTGTATTTATCAGTGTTTAATTAGAAATGTAGGATCTGATTTGTCTTGGCAACGAGTTTAGAACTAATGCCATTAAGTGAGCCTTTGGCGAGCTCAAAAGCCAACGAATGCCAGATTCGTTCTATCACATACATGTAACTGTATCTCAAGAATTAAAGGGTTTACGATGTGTTAAAGCATAGGCTTACAATCATGTGCACATGTCTTGAAATTTACATGGAACCTATTCGCTCTTTTTGACAGGTGTGTATGTACATCACGACCGGAAAGTTGTTCCTAAGAAACTTGCACATAACGCTTCTGTGATGAATCTAAAGATGACTAAATTTGACGCTTTGTTACTATTACCAATTTTGACAGTTAATTTCAGAGAGAAGTCTGGGCCAGCAATGTTTAGAAAGAAAACCTATAGTTTCAGATCTTCGACCGAATACGACACCATCTGCGATTCTCAAACGTGTGTAAGATAATGGCTCTATTACACTAAGAAGAAAGGTATATTAAATGTGATAAATGTTACTTTATGGCAAAAGTCCTTGGTATGTCCCTATATGGAAGATATTTTTTAACTTTTTTTCCTGACGATTCAAAAGTTCTGTTTTGACACACCTATACCCTATTTTCGAAAAACCAACTGCAGCCTAGCGTTGGTACTCGCATGCTTCTGGGATTACCTCGCTTTCTTTCTGCATATTCCATTTCTCCCGCTGGTTCAGGGACGATTGTTTTTGGTGCTGCTTGCAAGCGAAGATGTGTTTTCTTTTCCATGTTCGGTTTGTCCAGACCTATGGCACCCAGTGTGACGTCAAGACTGACAGTTATAATGCATCGTATACTACTGGAGTAAACTTTCATCTAAAATACAGTGAATCATATATTAACCCGAATTCCGTTTAGCGCGACTCAGTAGTCAAGACTGTAGTCTGATTTTGGATATACACTGTCCGATCCAGCGAAAAGAGCTTCCGCTCACATTTTGGTTGTTCATTATTGTCTGCAAATTTTCGTCTTACTTGTTTTTATTTAGCCCTACTGCAGAGGGTGTCCGGACCAGAGAAAAGTTTATATGAGCCACCCTTTGTGAAAAGGGGGTTTTTTGCATCTGCCAAAAGTCTCGACCCAGGTGAGCCTTTGCAGTCCGCGCAAGCTGGCCTTGGTCGAGACCTTTTGCTATTGGTCTGTTTTCTGCAAGTCAAGGGACCATTCTTAATCATGATTCAGTCGGTTTTTAACTCTTTCGGCGCCAAATAAGCAAACTTGTCTTCTTTTGATGGCTGTAAATACAATCCACGGAGTCTCCGGAAGATTTATATCCTATAGACTTGACCAAACAAGCGGAGGGCATAGATCAAAGATCAGACTGCACGTTCTGTGCAGTCTGATCTTGATCTATGCCGTCCGCAAAAGTCCCTGTTTTCGCCTATGGCGCTGAAAGGGTTAAACGAGATGGGTTTCATGGATACGTGATTATATGGTGACTTCCTTTGTCTCACAGAGAAGCCTTAAATCCTCCTTTTCAAGAGCACTACTCATTTGTATTTGACAAAAAAACAGAATTTTTATTGCGCAAGGAGTGACGTGGTTGATTAATTTGAAACAGGGTCTCAAGCTTCTATCAAATCTTTAAGCGCAAAATCTATACATGTAAATGACAAAGATCATGCTCGTTCTGTGCAGTTTGACATTGATCTAGGCCTCCCGCAAAGCCTATGTTTTCGCTTATCGCGTTGAAAGTATTAAAGCATGACATACTGAAAATAATTTGCAACCGATGACGTCGAAAGTTTTATACATAATTAAATGGAAAAGTATTTAATTTACCAATGGCCGCTCGGCGCCTGGCGTAATGTCAAAGGGCGAGGGTAAATTAAACCACCACTACTACTTAGTATTTTTGGCAAAGGAGAAGCTTGTCCGTTGGTCACAAAAGTTTTCAGGCATTGGCTGCTGCAAGGCGACAGTCCTTAATAACATGCTATACATGATTTCTTCTTCGTCTCAAAAAAAGGCATCAAATTTTTTTATCCTTCTCTTCTATCCTACTAGCTTTTGGTTGGTAAAAAAGTACATTGTACTGTACATTGTCCGTTTACAATGTCAAATAAATGGGTGAACAATTTGCATAAAGAAAAAATATGGAAGCTTTTAACCCTTATCCTGCCAAATAAAAGAAATGAAACTTTTAATAAAACCTCAAATTTTCCTATTTCAAAAGTATTTTTGTAGGAGAGATATCTCTTTATCGGACAGTGTAGATCCAAGATCAGACTGCACGTTTTGTGCAGTCTGATCTTGATCTACACTGTCCGCAAGAGGTCAGTGAGTCGCGCTTAGTAGCGTAAGGGTTGAATAATTCTGAGAATGAGAGGGAAGTGCCCCATACCTCTATATAGTGTGCGATTTGAAAGACTTGACTGCATGTTACATTAAACAGTTGCTGTTTAGGGATCTCTAATGGGATGTCCCTCCATTCTTTGGTTTCTAAGGGAAGGACAGGTCCTTGTCTGACCTCCACCATCGTCTCGCGTTGCTTGATTGTCTTTCTCTTCGTGATATATGTCCGCGTCTGAAAAGGGACACATAACATATGATGATGATGATGATGATGATGATGATGATAATAACAATAATAGTAATAATAATAAATAATAATAATAATAATATGTCTGTCTGAAATTGATAATGCTAACAATGAGCGTGAAAAAGATTTGCTGTGTGAAAATGGGGTTTAGCACATCTGTTAACCCTTTACCAAACAATCCCGTGTTTTCACGTCCTTGAGGAAGAGGCCTTTTGAAAACATTGTGGAAAAAGGAGAAAATGCTGGTAACCAGCATTTTCTCCTTTTCCCACAATGTTTTCTACCCTGTCCAAAAACCTTAAGTTCATTTCTACCACTTTCAAATTTGTCGTCTGCAGATGCTTTCAATTTGGGAGGGACTAAAATTTGTCGTTTGGGAAAGGGTTAAATTATGGATCCATGTCGGCCTGCACAGTGCCTGCAAGCAGACATGGGTCAACATTCTGCTACATCTGTATCTGTGAATTTTCAGTATGTATACCTACAAGGACCATCCCATCTTATGATTCAGTCAGCACTTGTACAAAATTGGTTTTTATGGATCCATACATGATTATATAATGACTTGCTTGGTATGATGCATTACGAAGATTCTCTCAGATTCACTAAATCCCTTTTTGACAGAACACCGCTCATGTAAAGATAACAAGATTACATCATACAGGTAACATCGTTTGGCAGAAAGATTTCAAAATAGTCGTCTACTAAAGGATTTCATAAAGTCGACCGCATGTAATACTATGAAGGGAGTAACTCACTTCTATTAGAGAAAACGTTGTGAATTTCAAATGTCTTTTGGAATTATTTTCTATGTCAGCCTGTATACGTATCGTCTCCCCAGGAACGTATCCAGAACGTGGCAATCGGAGGAAAGCGACGATTGGCTCGGTTTTCCAACACCCGCAACACAACGTACGGTATTTCTGTGCATGTACAGGAAGCTGAAACAACAATTTAAATTGTCGTCGAAGAAAATGCTTACCCATCTCCCTTACTACCATTGACGTTTCTTAATAACAACAAATCTTATTAAAATAACCTATAACCAGCCAGTCCTGAGTTTTACGACTTTTATCCTATCCCCACTTGTTTTTTTGAACACTTTCGAAGACAAATCCTATTGTTTGAGCCATACTCAGTGAAAGGGGGCTTAATGCATTTGCGAAAAAAGAAATCGATCCAGGTCAGCCTGTGCAGTCCGCCCAGGCTGACTTCGGCCGAATCTTTTTTGCTTTTGGTAATTTTTCTGCATGTCAAAGGATCAATGTACTTTCTGATTCAGAAAGCGCCAGGGATGTATAATACTGTGATGTCATGCTTGGTACGATGTATTACAGAGATGCATTAAGCCCCTTTTGCCGGAGCAAGGCTAATTTTAATTGGCGTCTGCAAATATTTTCAATTTGGAGAGTCCAGTATTTAGTTACCTGGTATAGGGTTAAACCGACTTGGACTTGCTAGTTTGCTGTTTGAATTGTTTTTGAATTTCAGTGGATTGTATTTCCAACCGTCTAAAGGGGTCGAGTTTATAATTCTGAAAGAAAAAAAAAAGGGGGGGGGGGGCAGATAGGTGGGAGAGGACGGAGGGGTAAAAAGAAAGAAAGAAAGAAAGAAAGAAAGAAAGAAAGAGCAGACTTACTGTCACGTCTGGTAGGATAATTTCATTAAGGTTGATAGGTGACAACATAAGGATCTCTTGCACAGCAACGTAGTCATTAAGGGTGTTTGTGTCTCCTTTAAGTCTCGCTTCCAAGTAGTAATCTATCTGACATATATTGTCTTCATAGGACTCCGGCAATGGAGGGGTCAGTTGGAATTGAAATGGAAGTTTATGCACGTTGGCTGGTATCGAGCCTGGGAATTAGTTAATAAATAACAAACACACATTGTCAGTCTTCGTGAACGAGAATAGACTAAGTAGCCAGTTTAAAATGAAATTGTTTTTCGTGTCAAAATATATGGCGGTTAACCCTTTCCCACACAAGCCCTGGTTTTCACGTGTCTGCAGTACAAGTCTTTTGAAAACACTGTGGGAAAAGGAGAAATTGCTCGTAACGAGCAATTTCTCCTTTCCCCATAGTGTTTTCTACTCTTTTTGAGCACTTTCTGCCATTTTCATCAAATTTAAAATTGTCGTCTGCAAACTCTTTGAATTTGGACCAGTCCAAAATTTGTCGTTTGGGAAAGGGTTATATCAATATTACAGGCCAGATTCGTTGAATACTTTATACCAAGACAAAAGTCCCATAAACAAGCTTACGGCATCAATATCTAGTGCTCAATTTTTTAACCGCCACCTGAAAGTCCCAAGATGGTGCGCTCCAACAAATCCAGACAGAATCGCCACTAATGCGTAATAATTTTGTTATGATGTATTTCAGTAACTAGGCCCTTGGCCATACAACATTTTATATTTAAAATGAATTTATTGTCAAACTTGACTTATTAATTCATAGCTAATGAAACATTTAGATGCCTAAGTAATGCCAAGACAGTTTATGTATAATTATATTCTCATTTCTTCATGCAACAGTGGCAGCAATCATTTTTCACATTTTAATTATTGATTAGAGATTTGATTATATGAGCTATGCTCTGTGAAAAGGGGGCTTAAAGCATCTCCAAAAAGTATCGTCTCAGGTCAGCTTGCGCAGTCCGCAGAGGCTAACCTGGCCCGACACCTGCTGCTTTTGGTACATTTTCTGCATGTCAAAGGACCAGTGTACCTCATGATTCGGTATGTTGTTATACAAAACGAATTTATGTTGATCTATAATACTGTGATCATGACTCGCTTGATATCATGCATTACCGAGATGTATTTAGCCCCCTTTTCCCGAAACGCATGACTAATATATTTTGAGGATTTATTTGGCACTTTCGCAAGTTTCCCAACTACGCGTTGAGTTTAGATGAACCTCATATTTCCACGCACAGGAACTCACTGATAAATAATTATGGTTGGGCCAGCTCTGTGAAAAGGTGGTTTAATACATATGCAAAAAAAAAATACCGATTCATGTCAGCCTGAGTGGTCAGTTTTAAGGCGTTTGTAAATTTTCTGCATGGCATAGGAGCATTCTACACCATAATTCAGTTGGTTGTTAGACAAAATGGTCTTCACGGATTCGTAATTATATGACGTGCAACACACGAAAAGGGGCTTTCGGACATTTGCGTAAAGTGCTGTCCCGTATTAGCCTGCGCGGACTGCGCAGGCCAATACGGGACAGCACTTTACGACTACATAAGATTTTTTCATACAGTAGACTTTCGTGAAACAGAAAATCGCACAGAAACGGGAAGTGTCGTCTCGGATTAGTCACAGACTGCATAGGCTGATCTGGGACGACACACTTTTAAGCATATGTCCGAAGGCCCTTTTTCGTGTGTTGCACGCCATATAATGACTTGCTTAGTGTGGTGCATCACGGAGATGTACGTACAAAACCCCCTTTTTGCCAGAGGGCCGTTCATCTATATAGCACTTGTATATTTTATGATGAAATATGTGTTCTTTTCTAATCTAACGAATTACCAGGTTCATACAGGAAATTCCGCACATTGAAATATTCCTCAACGGCTCGGAAATCAACTCTTTTAGTACACTTTAGGCCGTCGGCCCATGTTCGCTCCGGCCAGGAAACAACAGCTTTCCCAACAAAATGTATGAGAATACCTGAAACAAGAAATGTCTTTAAAACGATAGACGGCGTAAATTTGCCAGCAAATAGGGAGGGGCTCTTAGAATGAAAATGTCTACATTTTTTATCACAAGGGTCCTTTGTATAAACATGTCTACATATTTGACCAATCACAAATTTCTATTTATTCATTTTTTATCAGTATCAAAAAGTAGGCCAAAAGCCAGCGCATTGAGATACGCCGAGAAAAAAAAAAGAAGGATCCCAATCTTTCGAACTTGCAATGATCACAGATATATCGAGATATAATCAATAAGACTTTTAACGATTCGAATCTTAAACCTTTTCAGCACCATAAGCGATAAACAGGGGCTTTTGCGGACGGCATAGACTCAAGATCAGACTGCACAGAACGTGCAGTCTGATCTTGAATCTACGGCGTCCGCTCGTTTGGTCAATCCTAAACGATATAAATTTATATGTGCTTTAGTGAATGGATTTTTCGGCCGTGGAAAAAGATCGAGTTTATATACTAAGCAACGAATTGATTAACCCTTAGGCTGTTAAGCGCGTCCTTTTGCAGACAGTGTGGATCAAAATCAGACTGCACAAAATTGTAGTCTGATCTTGGGCCTACACTGTCGGATAAGGAGATATCTTTCCCCCAAAATTACCTTTGAAATAGAAAAAGGTTTTTTCTATCGACTTGAACGTTTCATTTTACTTATTTAGCAGGATAAGGCTTAAAATTGGGTCTATCAGAACGACTACTTTTCCACTTGAGAGCTTACTTATTCCTACATATATTTTTGATACCAGAAATGTTCGAGTCAGACCATGTTTGAATGATCGAGAGTTCACTGCATGTATGCGATTGCCCGATAAGGATTACATGTATATACTTGTATGAAATCAATGTGTGCAACGAACTGGCTAGCTGATTTCTATTGTTTGGTAGTGTTCCTATCAGTCTTTCAGCTCAAAATATATGAGCCATGCTCTGTGAAAAGTGGGCTTAATGCTTCTGCAAAAAGTATCGACTCAGGTCAGTATGCGCATTTACTGCATGTCAAAGGACCAGTTTACCACAGGAATCGGTCGTTTATTAGACAAAATGAATTTTATGGATCCATAATAATGTGTTGACTTGTTTTGTATCATCGATCACGGAGATGCATTAAGTCCCCTCTTGCCAACATGGTTCAATAAACTCGACTGCTTTCGACGACTGAAAATACAAACCATTGAAAGATTGAAGATTATAATTTTACAAGTCTGACTCACTCGCAGCCACTATAGATCCAAGATCAGACTGCAAATTCTGTGCAGTCTAATCTTGTTCTATGGGGTCCGTAAAACACCTATGTCTTTTATACTGAGCTACCGACGCTTGGGAGAGAGAGAGAGAGAGAGCCAGACAGACCATAGACGAAAGAAAGAAAGAAAGAAAGAATAACGAAGCTAAAAAATATCCACTATCAAAGTAGTTGAAGTACCTCACCTCTTGTTATCATACTCTGTCTAAGTTTAAGATGCACATAGCCTTGTAATAACTGGCCCGGGTGGTATGTGATATTGTGATTGTTCTCTAGAACTATCCAAAACTGAAGCACATCTTCCTCTTCTACTGGTAAGTTCTCGCCCTCGATGTACGTAATTTCCATCTTTATGCGAATTAATTAGCATATACTACTGAAAATTTGCTAGGGATCACCATATTGGATTCAGTCAATATATACGTGTGGCATGTATCCGGTATAGTTCTTCAATATGTAGCACTGCCATACCGATCAAATAAACCACCGGTGGAAATGGAAGTTTTCAACACAAAACTGTATTGTTTTAACATGACCCGTATTGAAAGATCTATCTTCCATTTCGAAGTGTGAGTAGTATATATAGGAAAAAAACGTCACTAACGGCCACTAAATAGCTTCCACAATTCAAAAATTTTCTAGGGGAGACCCTTCAGACTCTCCTTGAAAATTCCGCTCACCTCTCGCGGCACTTTGCGCCTCGCTCAACTCACAAACGCACAACAAAATTCTAGACTGGTCTAAAATGAAAGCATTTGCAGACAACAAACTAAATGTCTTTTTCCTTGGGGGGGGGGGGGGGGGGGTTTCATTAAAATCGGGATCAAATGGTATACCTGTGCTATTACTTTTGCGTACACTTTATTTTGGGCTAGCTATGCGCCGCCCATAACTATTTTGTTGAACTCCGTATTGATTAGGTTGCTAAATCACAAAATATGACAAGACTTTAGCCTAGCTGCAAAATTATATCTTAACGCTCATCTTTTCACTTGGTCATGAATGGATAAAATGAACACAAGCAGCAAAAATTCTGGAATACTTATCGGGCGCGCAGTCCGCGTAAGCTGACCTGGGCCGAAACTTTTCGCTATTGGTCAGTTTTCATGCATGTCAAAGGAAAAGTGTACCTCAAGAATCAGTCGGTTATTGGACACAATGGATTTTATGGATTCCTAATTATCCCTTTACCAGACGAGAAAAATTCAGACGGTTCCAAATTGAATGCATTTGCAGACGACAATTCCAGTGTTGCTCAAATGGTGCAATTTTCCTTCAATAGGGTAGAAAACATTGTGGGAAAAGGAGAAAATGCTGGTTACCAGCATTTTCTCCTTTTCCCACAATGTTTTCAAAAGGCTTCTTCCATGGGGGCGTTAAAAGGCGGCATTGTGCGGTAAAGGGTGATATGATGACATGCATCACGGAGATGCATTAAGCCCCTTTTTGCCAGAGCATGGCTCACATATAGACGTTTATCGGATTACTAGTATTTCACTTGCGAAGCTGTTACTGATTCACCGTAAAGTATAGCATTTTTAAAAACTACTACAAGCAAACAATTGGTTATGCAGTGATAAGGTGCAGGTTATAAAAGTCTTGGCTTTCAGGGGAATTAAAAGAAAAATTTTGGTTTACATAGTTATCTCCCTTTGACATTGGAAGTAAGGATCTCGTCCTGTAGCTAAAATGAGACTTTTTTTCGGCGTAGATGAATGCTCCAGCTATTGACCTAGTTCTTGGTATTGTTATATTAGCATGAACAAGGAGTATTCTGCGATTGCTAAAATTGTAGACATATTTATTCTGCGGGCCCATGGGGGACTTATTTTCGAGCAATTATTGCTGGCATATTTACTTTCCACTATATCGCTTCCGAAATCTCAAAGAAAGAGTGTAAATATTTATTTGAGCCATCCATGCTCTGGCAAAAGGGGGCTCAAATGCATTGCCATGACGCATGATACCAGTCATGCCATGACATAATTAAAAATCCAAATTGGTCACTTTTTTTTAACAACCGACTAAATCATATGGTAGACAAATATTTGGACATCTAGAAATTTGACCAATAGCGAAAAGTTTCGACCCAGGTCAGCCTGCGCGAACTGCGCAGGCTGACCTGGGTCGATACTTTTTGCAGATACACTAAGCCTCCTTTTCACAGAGCATGGCTGACTTATATTCCGCCACATCTTACATCGTCTATTTTCTCGGCGTAGCTGAATGCGCTGGCTTTTGACCTACTAGATCTGCTTGGTATAATGAGATCGAATGAATACATGTGGAATTGCGATTGGTAAAAAATGGGCACATGTTTATTTGGCGGAACCCTGCGTCCTATGTCCAACAACAGCTGTCACAGTAGTACGGAATAATGTGCGGCTCTCCAATAAAGCTATGCCACGTACACTAGGATTAGTGCTTGGATGGGTGACCAAATAGTGATGCAATTAAGGCTTTCCGTTAAGTTTTTACTTTTAATTCTTTTTTTTTTCCTTTTTCAACGATGATTTGGACTAACTTGTTATCTGGAAATATATATCTGATTAAAAATTCCACTTTTGAACAAAATGGAAAGCAACGTGGAAAAATAGGTAATTGCTGATGAGGTTATATTTTACATTTTTTGGTTATATGATAAACCCAGTTCCTTCACCGTCTATCTTTTTAAAAGACATTTCTTGTTTCTTTTTTCTTGTATTTATTCCATCATATTGACACCTCGCAGTCAACCGAGTCAATCGTAGGATTGAAAGCTTCTCCATCAGTCGCCTTCTAAATACTGTACAGGGGAGAACTGCATCTGACTGTTTCTTGTTTGTGAACCAAGGCAATTTCTCGAAAGATAGGTCAACTTGTAATCCTTGGTTTCTTTCCTAAAGAAAATATCTGTTTAATATTGTTTTATTCTGTTTATGGAGAAAAGAAATAAAATGCAAAACTCCCTTTCTCCGACTCCATCAGCCCTTTCGTTGCCATGGGCGAAAACAGAGGCTTAAAGAACTAGGGACGTCTAAGATGAACGTCAGATTGCTTAAACGTACAGTCTTATCTTTGATCTATCCCACCTGTTTGGTTAAGCTAAAAAAGAGGAACGATAAAAGCAAAAAGGAATCAATAAACCTACTCTTGGTGCGAGAAGAATTTTCTATATGCCATATAGAGAGGGGTTGACCATTTTTCACTTAAGTAAGAAGTTTTCAATATCACTAAACCCTTTATCTTTAAATATCCACAAAGCTTTCTAAGCGCACTGAATCTAATGATTGGTTACTCCAAATATTTCCAGTGATATTCTAGATGTTACATAAGTTGGCTATTGCATGTGTAAATTTTCAAAAGTACATGTACTGTAGATGACTCTATTGGCTATGGATCGTAAATTACAATAATTTACGATCCCTGTATAGGCCTAGTACAGGGATAGGCAACGATAATATTTAAATTTATCTGGCCGGAACGAGGTTTACCTTCGAACGGCGAGATCATCTCTTCTCGAGGTAGATCTAGTAAATCTTGTCCGAACTGTTGCAATTTGTAAACCGGTGCAGATAGATCTACGGATTACCGATTATATAGCCTATATATTACGTTTGAATCTGACTAGATTTATTGTTTTGTAAATTGTCTACTGATCAAGCAAGTGGCCGAACAGTTAGGCTAAAAATAAAGTGGTCAGTAGACGAGTTCAAAAATAAACCTTCACGGCATTGACGATGAAAAAAAAATTGCTTCAAATTTCCCGCCAATATAAGTGTGGGCATTGGCAAACGCGTCCCCGATAGTCGTAAAATTCGGAAAATTTACTACTGTTTCAACGCTTATGTATGTAAATTATCATTAACGAATAGTTTTTACCATCATGACCAAATAATTCTTCGGTTACAAAAACTCACAACACGAGAATGGGTTTTTGTTCTGATGTCGTAAAATAGAATATTTTTGTTGAAGAATACTTTTTGGTGTTTGTTTACAAATGGCCGCCTAACGGACTTCTAAGGTGTATAAAATAAATGTTCAGAAGCGAAGTGGCTCGTACAGTAAGTATATTGTTATGATCTTAAATATAATCTTTTCATCGTTTGGTTATAGATTTATGCATTTATATTCGCCAAAACGACTCTGGACATGGGAAATCACCATGTTCAGGTACACACTTGTTCGAAGATTTTCACGTTGATGCTTCTTATTCGACGGTAAGGATTTGCCAAATAATTTGGCTCATTTCCACAACTCTATATATGTCTTTTTTGTTAGTGAAAACACTATTTAATTTTTTATGCAACATGAACTGTCAAAGGGTCGACTACAAATTACAATGCCCCATTAGTCCTATTTATAAGCCCCTACGTACGTTATTTTTCATTCTGACATTTATCGTTTACGTAGGGTCTTATCGGCTCCTTCATAGTTTCCTTTAGCAAACTCCGACATCGAATTTTGTCGCTGTTTGAACAGCAAATTTGGATACTTTCAAGTGAACTTGTTCAATAAAATATACATCAGAAGTACGATAAATGAATAATTTCTCGACTGAAAAAGGATATTTGTCCAAAACTTGCCTATTTATGAGCGAAATCCATTCCGATTCAACACCACTCTGTTTTGTTATGAATTGCCGTGGAAGAGATATGATTGTTCCGAATGAACCGTCATGTGCGGGTCAATGCAACTTACAGAATGGTATTATGTCTTTTTTTAAAACGAAATTCTGTTCGCTTCGGTCTTGTTTGATTATTGTAACAGATTTCGTTCATAAACTTAAAGTCGATTCTTATTTGTTATGCAACCGTCTGCATGACTGAAAAACATGGCGGCGACTCTGTCGGCAATCCAACTTGCGAGTGATTTTATTGAATTCTGAATGAATCTGCCCATTATTTATTAAGACAGCGGCTGAATATTTTCAAAAAAAGTTCTATCTACAGGTAAATGAAGTTCTCTTTTATTATAATACTGGTTTTAGAGAGATCGGATTTGCTACATAGAGCTGAATGGGACCCGTTTAGACGTTACATGCAATAAGAAAAATCAAATGTGAAATGTCCGATGATAAATGTTGAAAGGTAAATAAGCATGTATACGTCTAAATATTTGGACTAAATGCCCCATATGCTTAAGAATCATACTGAAGTAAATAAGAGGAGAAAAGTGTACCCGAGTGGGACATCAACCCATGACCCCGGAACACTAGTACCGCAGCTCTACCGAGCTAGCAGGGCAACTGGTCATGAGTCTACCCAATGCTGATTACAACACTCCTCCCCCTCATGATTACTTGGGAGTCAACAACTTCCCCTCTGGTCCCCATGGACCGCCTGTGCAACATACCTCTCACCAACTGACCTTGTCGCCAATGAAGTAAATCAGAGGAGAAAAGTGTGCCTGACGTGGGACTCAACCCCACGACCCCTCTAACACTATTACCACAGCACTACCAAATGAGCTAGCCAGGCAACTGTTCATGAGTCTACCCAATGCTGATTACAACACTACATTCGTTACGTCCCATATATTCGTTACATCATATATTTCTAGAATTTTCTCACGTGCCCGACATACATTTCATCCAAGCATAGGTGAACTCTTTTCGAGTTGATGAAATCTGTATTTGTGTCGAAGAAAAATTCGTAAAAACAGTTAAAATGCAGTTTTAAAGTCTTACCTTGTCTCTAAATTTTCTTTTTTAATGTAAAAACACACTATTTCATGTTTAAATTGCCTATTTGCTTAAACAAAAACATGACGTAGCCGTTTCAGGTGCTTTCGTTATTGTTGTTTTGCGCAAGGGCCAAAGATACTGAGAAAAATACAGTTTAGTTCACTGAATAATCCACCAGGGCGCATTCAATTTGGCGAGTGTACATGTCCGATTAGCATTTCATTTTACGTGAATTGATATCTGTTTCAGTCACAATTAAAATTTGATCTGATTGTGCTTGCTTATTTTTCATACCTACTCCGCAAAAACAATATAAATAATTTTGTACAAAGATTGCAGTCACATTCCCAGTTGGATTAAGTGGAAGATATTTGATAAACCTAACTGTAAATTGAAAGTAGCACCCAGGAAATGACGTCAATTTGATGTTATTGACTGAGCAATCACAGGGAATGAATGTATGGGTCCTGCACAAGCATGATTCAGATCAAAACATACACAAGTAAGAACAAACTTAAAAAAATTGTTATTATGTTGTTTCTTCCAAGTTTGTACGTGTTAACGATCTATAAATATGCCCAATGTCTTATTTTACCAAAGTCATATAAAATCATCTACCAAGCCATAATGCGCATGCATATGCAAAAATACGATGTTTAAAGTAACGAATGTATGGGTCCACAGGCTAATTTCAAGCTTAGGAAACACCAAGACTGCAAATGTGACATAGCTCAGATGTCTTTGTTTTTTGTACATATCAGGCTTTGACTATTAAAGTGCGGAAACTTTATTTAAGTTGACTTTCAAAAATTTAGGGATCGGGCTGTACAGAACATGCAATATAACCTTGGATCTACTCTGTCTTCTTCTGTGCTGGATATTCTAATAAAAGTACACTTAAAATTTACATCTTTAGTTCTGACTGAGAATGTCCATTTATTTCCCACTACATTGGAAATGTGGACAAGTCTTTTCGTTGATCATCTTCTCTGAATGTAGGCTGACTTGGGTCAAAACTTTTTGCTACATGTGAATTTTCTGCATGCCCAATGATCACTTTTAGCTACAGATTCAGTTGATTATCACACTAAATGATTTTATATTTGATAATTTGCTTGGTATAATGCATCACAGAGATACATTTAGCTCCCTTTTGCCAGAGCAGGTCTCATATATATATATATATGTTGCATATGAAATAGAAGTGTATCAAACAGTCTAGCTGCCTGATCAGAACAGTGTTTGATTGATGGGCCTAAAAGGTTTGTTTGTTTGGTGTTAAATGCCGTTTTCAACATTATACATTATAAGTAAATGGCACAATTGACACCTGTCCTGGGCATAATACTGAGACTTGTTTTGCTATTCTGTTTCTTCTGAAGAGCTTTCTAAAATCAAGTGCACCGTAACATCTATGCAGTTAGATATTACTGCCATAGAATTGATGAACATAAACAATTTATTTCACGAAAAATAATGCCTTTGTCTGTCTTTAGTGACTGATTATTGTATGGAAGTACTTTATTGGAGATAGCTGTTTAGATTATACAGGAAGTACCAGAGATCGCTAATCAAGTATGACCCTCTTGTCCCAAAAATTGCAATTGCATTGTTTTGACTGCAGTACAGTACGTAAAATTTTCAGAGAAATGGCTATCAACAAGAGATTTTTTCTTGTTTTATTCAAGACTTCTTATTCAGATTTGGAACTAATTTTTGTGCATCCATGGGATGAATACTGCTAAAAGATGTACATACTAATATTTAAGCATATATGGATGCGGAAATCTACATCCCGTTAAACCCTGGTAACAGTACCCCTACGGTAAAAAAATGAATCAAATTTTCTTGGAATGGATAATTAATTGAGCCATGCCATGGCTAAAGGGGGCATAATGCATCTCTGTGATCCATTAAACCTAACAGATCATCACATGATCAAGGATCCACAAAAATCCATTTTTCTAACAAGAGAGTTAATCAATAGGTAAACTAAATGTTGGATATGCAGAAAATTGACAATAGCAAAAAGTTTCGGCCCAGGTCAGCCTGCATGGACTGAGCAGGCTGACCTGGGTTGATACTATTTGCAGATGCATTAACCCCTCTTTTCACAGAGCATGGCTCTTATGTTTAAATCAGACTGATTGTTGTGACAGTGTATACTCACTCCGTGGCCTAGGGGATAAGGCCTACTGGATGGGAGGTTGAAGGTTCAAGCCCCATGTGTTTACCTACTTTGTGCCTTTGCATAAAAATATAGGAAGTAAAATGCTAGACAAAGCTGTCATATAAGTAAGACGTTTGCTGGCCCTTTCAGTTAGGATAACAAAAAGTTCACTAGATTTACAGGGGTCATATTTGTCCCTGTGGATTATAGTGTGGCAGTGCCTGCAGCTTTGACCAGTCAGAAGTGCCCCTATAAATTGACAATGATAGTAGATATTTTTAATGCTGAAAACTTAAAGTAAAAGATATTCATTTTAATGCCCGCCCCCCCCCTCCCCCCCAAAAGAAAAAGGGTTTTTAACTATCAACTTAAAATTTTCATTTAAGTTATTCAGCAGGATAAGGGATACTAACCTACCTTATCAGTGTCTGATCTAGAGCGTGCGACTGCGGGAATCGCCAATACTTTTTGTGAATCACGCATATTTTCAAACCAACTGCAGGATAATCCTGCATTCAAATTTTGGAGAGAATAGTCAAATTTCCTACCTATTTTGCACCAATGTATGTGAAGAAAGATAGACAGATCAAGCACATCACTGTTGTATAGAGTAGCTTCCCTTTTTGTTTACAGTAGAGTTACCAATTCAACTTAACAGTTGTTTTTTAAAAAGAAAAATTAAGCCCCATTTTTATCAAAGTAAGCCAGGTAAAATATAATTTTGTCGTATTTACAGAAATGTTAGTATTTTTTATGTTTTTTTCTGAACATGAATTTATTTTATCGACAGTAATATAAAAAGAGGGCGGAAAAACGTAAATTAATTTTTTCGTCAATTTTTGCCAAAGCCGATTCTATAAGCCGGGTTGGCAGTCAAACCAAATGAAGATGAATTTACCAACCTTTTCCATCAATGGATAAATCGGGGAAAAAACGATGAATTTTTTATCCCTGGAAATGATTGTCCCTCGACATCTGAGTCTAATCCTCTACCTATTACTGAAATTGAATCTCGGATTGAAATTGAGAGTACATCTAATATCGATGTCTCAGACGAGACATCCGAGAAAAAGTCTAAGCCGTGCCACTTTCAGCAAAAGTGGCTACAGGAATGGCCGCGGCTAAAATATGAAGACAGCCTAATGAAATGCTCTTTAGATAACAATATGACAAACACGTTCACAAGTGGTATGAATAACCTATCTACTTTTTTCCTATCCACCATACTTTTGAGAAATCCCCCATCTTTTTCAAAGTAATGGGGGATTTTCCCCCTCATTTTTCAAATCCTGGATCAGGCAGTGCCTTATGTAAAAAGCTTTTGAAAACATTGTAGGACATTGTAGGAAAAGGAGAAAATACTGGTTACCAGATTAAATGAATGCTCCAAAATGAAAAGAAATTTAAAAATGAAAATAGCTTTTCAAAAAAAAAGAAAAATCCCACAGTACATCTTAAGCTTTAACAGGATATTCCATGTCTTAGCAATTTTGGGGATGAAGACTGTTGAAAATGTTTAGGGAATTTTGGCTACAAGCAGTTTAACAAAGGTTCCTTAAGGTAATCTAACCCTGAGAGCACCAAATAAACCTAACAGACATTTTCAGCCTAAATATAAGACAAAAATAATTGCAGTTTCAGTGTTACTTTTGTGCCAGAAGGTTACAGTAGAGCAGACAGTGTAGATCAAAGATCAGACTGCACATATTGTGCAGGAGGAAACTATGGTTGTGACAGGCACTTTTAGGGTTAATGTGTGAAGAGTGAGGTAATGTCAGAATGTCATATACTTCAATATTATCTCACACTAAATAGATACCCAGGCCTATTGTAACTGATCAACAGCTATGATTTTGATAAATAATGGCTTAACATTGTATCATGTGTCAGGGCAAAATGGGAAAATGTTTTAGACTGTACATTATAATTGTCATACCCTAATTGAAGTTTCATAAGGGTATACATGCACCTTGTTGGTCTGCTGGTCATGAAAGTTGTCTGCAGCTAGGTCAGCCAGATTACCTCAAGTGGTAGAGCACAAGATTTTCATCATCTAAAGCTGATGGTGGGCAGTACTATTGATTTGTAAAGTTGTAGGTTGATTGATTATTTGTTGATTCATTCAGCAGATACTTATGCTTTTGGCTATCTGTAAACTGTTTCATTGTCCAAAAATTGATGATAAAATTAACACCAACTGACAAACTGGTTGCTCAGTCAGACTGTTACTTAAACTGGTTTGTTGGTTGATTGATGTAAAAGTTCCTTTTTTCGTTCAATGGTGAGAAACTACTGAAAAAAATCAATTTTACTTAATTTTATATTTAATATTTGATTATATAACATTTGAAATTGCTAATAGAATACTGAAACATATTGTGTGACTTATGCATTCATACTTTAGAATAAATATTATATAGAACATGTATGATTATAACCTACATGAAGTTTTGGTAAATAGACAGTGCTTTGTTCTGTTTGAAGGTGTGAGCTTGGTGCCCACTGCTGGTCAACTAAAAATTACAAACAGCCTGTCAGATAGGACATAAAAGCCTTCATGACAGTGCTATACACCGAGCATGTCAAAATACCAGGTTTAACTTTGAATGGGTTTTTGTCCTGTTTCTTGCACTGTCTCCCATAACACAACTAACAGCTTTTTGGGGCAATAACCCATATGGGCACCTGTTGGCAATGATAGATAAATGCTAAATCAGGTCAGAATATTCGCTCTTTAAACTTTGATTCAGGATAATGAGTTCATCTTTGACAGTTTGTATTTTTTCTTTTTGTGGATAATGTCTCTTTCTATATTATTTAACCTTTTTAACACTTTACCAAAGGACAAAATTTTAGACTGGTCCAAATTGAAAGCATTTGCAGATGACAAAGTAAATGTGACAGAAAAAATAAAACTTGTCTTGGGAAGGGTAGAAAACATTGTGGGAAAAGGAGAAAATGCTGGTTACCAGCATTTTCTCCTTTTCCCACAATGTTTTCAAAAGGCTTATTTCACAAGGTCGTTAAAAGTCTGGATTGTGTGGTAAAGGGTTAACCCTGTACCACAAAATCCTGAGTCTTAATGAAAGCCATAAAAAAAGGGTTAGAAAAGGAGAAAATTCTGATCAGCAGCCTCCACCTTTTCCCACCATGTTTTCCACCCTACAATAGACAAAAACCATCATTTGACACATTTGTAATTTGTCATCTGCATATGCTTTGAATTCGGACAAGTCTACTTTTTTGCTGTCTGATAAAGCATTACAGTCAGAATAATATAAAATTAGTAAGGCTGAAGATTGATTAAGTTGAAACATGTAGTAGATTTACTCAATTGAAATTATTTTATTACAATTTAGCTACTTGTATGAGCTTTTAGGTAGCACAATCAGTATTACACAATTTGGCCCCTTTGACCATGCCATGTTCTTATTTGGTTCTTTAATCCCAATCTTTTCACAGATTTACAGATTAAGAGTAAAATAGTTGAAATTTTATTAGCCCTTAGTATAATGACAAAACTTGGTTGCTTTTGCAGACAGTGAAGATTAAGACCAGACTGCACAGACATGCAATCTGACTGTGGATAAAGACTGTCCAAAACTTTGAGAGATATTTCAATAAAAAAAGGCTTGAATTGTTAAATAATCCTGCTCCTTTTTAGTTACTGAAAAGGTACATTTCATGGGTTTATTGCGTGAAGAGTTACCTATGGATTAGTGCTTTTCAAGTTATAAAGTTACCTGCAGCTCACTGCAGACTGAAGTGTTCTTATAAAGACATGTAGTAACTTAACTGTTAACCAAACCATTTTGCCTCTTAGTCTGGTATAATCTTTCTTCATTAGTGCAATCAAAGATTGCATTGAAGTATTCATACTTTGTGCTATTTCTTTTGATTTCTTATCATGACTGTGAGTTGTGGAGGAATTACTGTCTGCAGTCCTTGGAGTGCTTAAAGGTGGAAAGTTAATGATCATGGAAATAATTAAGACATTTCAGTGTGTGTTGTTTCGGCAACTGATGCATCAGCTAATAGCCATGGTGTAACTTAAGTATAATTGCTATGTGGTATCAGTATTCTAAGGCATGCTGTTTGGAGATTTAGTCTTGTACTCTTTGCAAGAAAATGATATTATGTTGTTCACTAAACAGTAATTAACATTAAATTTTAACTGTGGAAGATGAATCAAAAGTTGGCTGCTGTCTGAATTCACCGCTGAATCACCAACATTCATGAGTACTTAGTACCTTCATGAACCTGAGGTGACAAAAGAGACCAAAAATTACTGTCAAGTTTATACGGAAATGTAATATGGAGATTTCAGTCTATTGATTTCATTGCACGAAATGAGGTATGCTTTAAAAAACTCACATTGAATTAGATTCTGCCTTGTTTGAGTCAAGCAAAGTTTCGTGCTGCTTGTTTATTCTGTTCATTTTATACACAGACAATACTATCTGTGTAGTATTCACAGGTTTTCTAAGGCTTTGAAATATCATAGACAAATTTAATTTTTAAATGGATAATATTCTATGATATACATGTATTACCCACCTCAAGTGAAATGCATGGGGTGCTTTACGTCAAAAGAATTCAGATGAGAGACTTGTGATTATTTGTAGCTTTATCAGACAATATAACTTGACATTATCCATGTTGAAAGCATCTGCAGCCATCATATTAAATTTGGCTCAAATTATTGCATTTGCTGATGAAAGGATAGAAAATATTGTTGGAGAAGGAAATAATGCTGTGCACCAGCATTTTCTTCTTTTCCTACATTTTTTTTTCAAAAGCCTTCTCTGTCAGAGTCATTAAGAATTTGGATTGTATGGTAAAGGGTTAATTCATTATTATTATTAAATTGACTGGCATTATGTTTGGCATTAGTAACTTCTGTAACAATGAAGATTAAGATCAGACTGTGTCTATATGAAAGTTTGATCCTTGATAAAAATTTTCTTTGGTCAAAACAGCCTTGAAACTGCACTGTTTCATTTTCTTTTTTGTCAAATATCCAATTTATTCAACCTTTTAGTATCAACCCAGGTCAGTCTTGGCATTCTGTGCAGGCTGACCTGGGCCAAATCCTTATTCTCTGTCATTTTTTGCTTGTCAAAAAGGCTGACCTGGGTCTATACTTTTTGCAGATGCATTTAACTCCTTTTTCAAAGGGCATGGCCCAAATGAAATGGACATATTCCAGCAGCCAGACAAATCCTGACAAATCCTGAGATACTGAAATTTCAAGGTGGTTTTGATCAGAATATCCCTAAAATATGGTCAGTGTATAATCCAAGATCAAGTTGTATGCTTTGTGCAGTCTAATCTTGATCTGTACAGTGTGCTGAGGAAACTTGTGCTGTACTTGTCTATCTAAAGCTAAGTAAGCGTTATAGTAAATACATTCATCAACATAAAGAATCTATTATTCATTCAGACCATCTGTCATTCTTGCGTTTGAGATTACTCCAATATTCTAGATGCTGCTTTTGATGTTCTGCAAAATTCAAAGACAGTATGAGTCCTTTGCTGTCTAAATCGGTTCACCTGTATTTAACATTTTCAGCCATTGATGATTATTTTTGTCAGCTTAACCCTCATCTTTCTAAATGAATGAAACTTACAAGCTGATACTAAAGACCAAGATTTTACTATCTCAAAGGTATTTTTTGGGAAAAGATATCTCCCTATCGGACAGAGTAGGTCCAAGATCGGAATACACATTCTCTGCAGTCTGATCTTGATCTTCACTGTCCACAATAGGTCATTGAGTTGTGCGTAGCAGCATAAGGGTTGATACTTGTCCTTTTATTTTACTTAGCTGAGATTCTCATGATCTTCTAAGAGTTTTGATCCATATCCATGTAGAGAGGGGTCTTCTTTTCACTCACTCAGAGGTGCACAGTCTGTTTTATAATGGTTTGATCTCCCTGTTTGTCAACATTCTTTTTTTAGGACCTACATAAGCCTGTCTTAGAAAATTAAGTCTTTACCAAAGACAAGATTTTAGACTTTTCCATAATGAAGGCATTTTCAGACAACAAATTAAAATTGGCTCAAATGATAAAATTCTCCCTTGAATGCACAGAAAACATTTTGGAGACAGGACAAAATGCATTTTGTCTTTTTCAAACGGTGTTTTCAAAAGCCTTCCTCCCTGGGGTCATTAAAATTCTGATTAGTTTGGTACAGTAGTTTACTTCTTTCTATTACTAATTAACCCTTTTACCACACAATCCTGAATTTTAATGACCCTGAGGAAGAAGCCTTTTGAAAATATTGTGGGAACTGGAAAAAATGCTAATAACCAGCATTTTCTTCTTTTCCTCCAATGTTTTCTACCCTATCAAGGACAAATTTCATCATTTGAGCCCCATTTAAATTGGACTACTCCAAAATTTTATCGCTTGGTAAAGAGTTAACTTAGAATAATATTGAGGTAATTAAATGCGTTGTTTCCCAAAAATTAAACAGACTTTGCAAATTTGTGGTCATTGAGGCAAATTTAGCTTTGACAGATTAGTCATTTGGGTTTGAACATAGTGAAAAGGATTCTATTGAAGGTGAAAAACTGAAAGATTTAAACTTTTTGTGTGCTCACTTTTACTTAATGCTTTACCACACAGTTTTGTGTGTTAATGTCTCTGAGGAAAAAGGCTTTCAAAAAATTGAGGGTAAAGGACAAAATCCCTGTGACCAGCATTACATCTTTTCCCCACACTATTTTTAGACACTTTCAAAGACAACCCCATCATTTGAATCACATCTCATTTGTTGTCTGCAAATGCTTGTAATTTGAACAAAAGTAAAACTTGTTGTATTTTTTGTTGGTAAAGAGCTTAGATGCTTTTGCAAACCATTTAGATCAGACTAAAATGTGCATTCTTACATGTATCTTGGATCAACATCTTCTGATAATTTTTCTAAGGTGGGATCAAAATTGCAATACATGGATTTTATTCTTTTACTATCTATAAATATATTTGAAATGTCCAAAGGGTTCAGACTGAAGAACTTGACAAACAGACTTTATTATCCATTATAAACAAAACCTTTAGGTTTAAATTACCCCTTTCCTTATCATGGGTTGTCATAAATGCCAGAAAATAACAGTTTTGAAGAAATTGTGGGACAAGGAGAAAATGCCAGCATTCGTTTTCTGTTATATGAAAGACAAATCCAGCCATTTGAGCCACATTTAAAATGTCATCTGCAAATGCTTTGAAATTAGGTAAGTCTGAAACTATGTTGCCTGTAAATGGGTTAATAAGTAGAATGATGATGAAATGCTTTTGCAAACATTTGAAAAGAAGCATTTGTCCTAATGTGGCACTGATAGGAGAAACTCTCCCAAAATAGAAGAAGTTGTTATGCAGCATTTTTGAAATATGGAGAACATCAGCATTTTTATAGCAGTGTATTTGAGAGGACATGTAAGTATCACAGAGAAAGGGATTAATGTTTGCACTTGTCATATTTACAAATCCATAAACAACGAATAAAGATGTTTGGGTTTAAATCAGTGTTGGTCATCAGTGTTGCAAGAGTTTAGTGTTTTCCTATGGCTTTCCATATTGTTCCTAATGGTTGGATCTAAAGATGATTTGGAATTGAAATACATGTATCTTTAGAAATATTGCTTAATATGTTAGTTTGACTTTAACTGTTTTAACCACACAATGCTGCCATTTAACGACCCTGAGAAAGAAGCCTTTTGAAGACATTATTGGAAAAGGAGAAAATGCTGGTCATCAGCATTTTCTCCATTTCCCACAATATTTTCTACCCTATCAAAGACAAACTCCATCATTTGAATAACATTTAAATTGTCGTCTGCAAATGCTTTTAGTTTGGACAAGTCAACTTTTGTGTTGTATCGTAAAGAGTTAAGGTCTGTGTCACGATTTTGATTCAGTAATTTTGCAATGGATTAAACAGGCCATCTTTTTACAAAATACTTGCAACTACAAATTTCCATGATAATGCCTATATTTATGGTAAAGACATTTTTTCATGGTTTTAAATGTCACACAGGAAAAGGAGAGATAGACATGTCAGAGCAATATTTCCTTCACCCATATTCTTTTTCAAAAGTTGATGCCTGCAACTTTTGGGTGAAAAATATTTATCAGTAGGAATAGATCAATGTAGTGTAAAATCTTTAAAGAAATACCTGAATATGATTCCTGTGCATAAATTTAACCTTACCTTAGACAAAACTGGATTATGATTCCCAGTTTTCAAACTTGACCAAGACAATTAGGTGAAAATGATTCCTAGTGTTTAGCTCTTTACCAACGATTTGTCCAAATTCAAATCACATGCAGATGACGAAATAAAAGTGACTCCAAAGTTGAAATTCGTTTTGGGAATGGGAGGAAACATTGTTGGAAAAGGAGAAAATGCTGGTTACTAGTATTTTCTCCTTTTCCAACAATTTTTCAAAAGGCTTTTTCCTTAAGGTCATTAAAACTCGGGATTGTGTTAAGCTTTAACTAGACCTTAGTCAAAAAGCTGGATATGATTCCTAGTGTTTAAAGTAGATGCGAGACAAAAAATGAAAATGATTCCCATATAGTTATCAAACTAGACCTTCCACAATGATTCATACTGGTAATTTTCGATATAAGAAAAGAACATTTTTGGGAGAATTTAGAAGGAAAAAATACAGATATAGGCAAAGACTGAGCAAATTAGTCTTTAGACAGAGAAGTCGATCATTCATCCCGTATGTTTTCAAATACAGGTAGGAACTATACTGTTGAATTACATGTATAATCTCAATACTTTGAAATAATTTTTGCAACTTTCTATCATCTTGTTTGTATGTTTGTATGGTGTTTAACACATTTTTCAACACTATGTCAGTTATATCGCTGCAGCCAGTGCTGATGTCGAAAAATGATTAGCGATGAGAGAGGTTGGGAGTCACTTGAAAATGATCCTAAGGGAGGCCAACCACACTCTATCGTGAAGGGAAAAATAAAGTTGCCATCGTAAAATGATTAATTGAGAAAGATGCATGATCGACAGTGCAAGAGATAGCTGATATAACAAGCATTTCTTTTGCAGGCATTTTTAAGATATTACATGTACACTAAAGCCCCAGGCTTCTTCAGGTCTGTGCACGCTGCGTCCCTCATTATTGCTGTGATGGGTATAAGCAAACTAGGGTTAGGCTGGCATCACAAGTAATTGAAAAAGTATGCTAAATATGATCCACATTGTTTTCAAAAAATAGTTTTAGGTGATGAAACCTGAATCTACCATTTTGAATTCAAGTCTAAGCCTAAAAATAAGGTTTGGATTACTACTGACAGTGAAAGACCTATTATCGCTTGCAGAAGTGAGACCTCAAATTACATGTTTTTTGCCATTTGCTTTCATTCAAGAGGTTGTGTTCTTCAAGCACCAGTTCTCAAATGTAGATCTGTAACCAGGAAATTTTATAGAGAACATATTCTCAAAGGAGTTGTTGATTTCACCAGTTCTTAAAGGTAGTTCTGTAACCAGGAAGTTTTATACAACATATTCTCACACAAGTTGCTGATTTCTATCCGAAAAGCAGCGTGCACACTGGCATACACAGCACAGAATTGTTCTGTGATTTTGTGCCGGCACACAGGCTTGCCACGGTACACAAGTTTTTTGAAAGAATCTAGGTTTGATGTTTTACAGTATCCTCTATACACCCCAGACCTGTCAGCTTGTGGCTTTGGGTGTTCCCATGGTGAAAGGAAGTGCTAGCAGGATGCCAGATGGAATCCTGTAGCAGTATTGGAAGTGCGGTCAAAAGGCGTTTTCTGTTGACACTGTTATGTTCACTCTTTACCATGCAACAAAATTTAGGACATTTCAAATCTGAATGTGTTTTCAGGTGAAAAATTAAATGGGGCTCAAATGTAAGGATCTGACTCCAAAATGTTAGAAAACATTGTGAGAAAAGAGGAAACTGCTGCTTACCAGCATTTTCTTCTTTTCCCATAATGTTTTCAAGGCTTCTTTATTGGGAGTCATTAAATCTCAAGATCGTGTGGTTAAGAATTAAAACACATATTAAGGCACTGGCTGTTAGCACGTGAATGGAGACCATTTAAAACATTATAAGCAGTCCAGTTCAATTTTTGTGAAAAATGTATAAGTTGCTTATGACAGGATAAGTTTTCTTCAGCAGACTTCCCATTTTGCACAATTGGGAAAGAAACTGGTTCTATTAACTCTTTGCCACACGTCAAAAGTGTAGACTAGTCCAGATTGAAAGATTTTGCAGACGACAAATAAAATGCAAATTAAAAATTGAAATTTGTTATGGGACTGGTAGAAAACATTGTGGGAAAAGGAGAAAATGCTGGTTACCAGCATTTTCTTCTTTTCCCACAATGTTTTCAAAAGGCTTCTTCTTTAGGGTCATTAAATCCCGTGATTGTGTAGTAAAGAGTTAACAATTACCCTGGAATATCTTATGAATTATTAGCTAGTGAAATACATGAAAAGGACATTACAGATAGTGAAAGTATTTTATCAGTAGAACTATTTAATTATGAAATGAAAGTCACATCTATAGGGTTTTACAATATCGGATCACTCCAGTTATTGGATTATCTATTGAGTCGATATTGTTGAGTATATTTAAAACTGATGTATGGTTAATGTAATGAATCAGCCATTACAGCGGTTTTGCATTCAATTTCCCAAAAATAATATTGACCTGAACCCTAATCTACAGGTTTCGTAAAATAGTTTCTTATCATATGGGCAGCTCTCAGTAAATTGTACTTATAGGTGCTTTTATATTTCTGCACATGCTGATATAACCCATTACAATACAAACCTTAGTATAAATGACCCAGAGGAAGTGGCCTTTTGAAAAAAAAAAGTGGGAAAAGGAGAAAATGCTGGTATTTTATCCTTTTTGCCCCAATGTTTTCTATCCTATCAGAGGCAAATTCAATAACTTGAGCCACATTTAATTTATTATCTGTGAATGCTTTGGGTTTGTACAAAACTAAAATGTTGTTGTGTGGGAAAGGGTTGAAAAAAAGACTCCTAGCATAGGACCAATGAGTATGTCATAGAGAAAAACAACCTTGAAAATGCTATTTTTGAAATTGAGTCATTTCTCAACTGAAATGCCTTTTGGGTTGTTTGTTGCCTCACTATATACCACATAGTATTTTATATGTGTTTCTGATGAAAGCATTTGCAGACAACATATTGTATCACAGTGGTTCAAATGATGGGACTTGTACTTGAAAGGGTACAAAACATTGTGGGAAAAGAAGAAAATGCTGATAACAAGTATTGTCTCTTTTTCCCATATTTTTTTCAAAAGCCACTCACCTTTAGGATCATTTACTAGAGGTCTAAGTTCCTAATGAAGTTTTTACATTGGTATATGAAGTACTTAAAATTATTACCATCTGGGCTAGAATGACTTTGTAAACATCCATGTAAAATGGGGATAATATCTGTAATGGTTTAAAACATTAATACCTGAAAAAATATCGTTGCAAATGAAAATGTTGTTCATAATGAGCAATTTCTGCTTTTTCAGCGACATTTTGAAAAGTGGTGTATGTGAAACAAGTCATTTATAGGAGGTAATGAATAAGTAAAACGCTGAATGACTCAGTAGACATTTTGTTCAGAAAGTCTGTGGTTCATTGACTCATTACTCCTTAGGCTTACGCAATCTGAACTCAATGTATAATGGCTACAAAGGCAAGTAGAGCTGTGACAGGCTTTCAGAGGGTAAAAAGCACAAGTTTTAAAAGCTTATATGACCTCCCAATCAGTTATCATTTGCAGAGCCAGAATTCTTTCAGAGAATAAACGAAAGCCAGTGCAAAGCGATTCATTTCTCACTCATCATTGCTCTCTCTGTCAATCTTGCTTATTTAGAAAGAAACATAGGTTTGAAATGGAATGGATGTTAAGCTTAGTGGTGGTAGATAATCCCCAGTTTACAAATAAGTGCATGGGCAATGAGTCATGACATTTTACTGAAATACTGTTGAAAATGTCAGTTAGCACAAAGCAAACAAAGCAATACTAATTATGAAACTATCAATATTAGCTGCCTAGTAACTCTAGATGAACTTGTTACTGAAAGCAAGGGTTATTGAAATATTGACATATCAGTGTTGCCAGTTCAGTCAATATTTGTAGTACTTTGATGCAAGTCATTTTGTAGTGAAAGGTCTTCTTCTGTTTATTTGTTAGTATGAATGTGTTATCAGTTGTTTAATAGTGCTTGTTTACTGCAAGTTTGGAAACATGTGTATGCTGTTGGCTTTGGATGGATTATTTTGTTGCATATATGCAATGGAAAATTCTAGAAGTGATGCTGTAGAACTAAGGATGAGTCTGTGTTTTGACTAGATGAAATTGAAATGTTATCTGTATTGTTCATGAGATAAACTTATATTTCAGCAGGTGTTAACCCTTTGCAAGCTTAGCACATTTAGTTGCTTTTCATAATAGAGTATTGAGATCAGACTGCTCATAATATTCAGCTTAACTCTTTTCTGAACAATCTTAAGTTTTAACGACCCTAAACCAGACAACAAAATTTTAGCCTTGTCCAAACTGAAAGAATTTCCAGACGACAATTTCAATCTGGCTCGAATAGTGCAATTTTTCTTTGATATGGAAGAAAAGATTGTGGGAAAGGCAAAAATGCTGGTTACCAGCATTTTCTCCTTTTCTCACAAGGTTTTCAAAAGGCATCTTTCCAAGGGTCGTTAAAAGGCGGCATTGTGCTGTAAAGGGTTATAACAACTCAGGGAGTAAGATCTTTCAAAAACATTGGGAAAAGGGGAAAATGCTGTTAACCAGCATTTTATCCTTTTCCCCCAGTGTTTTCTACCCTTCCAGATATACGTGTATAACCTATCGTTGCAGCCACATATAATTCATAATATGCATAATTATGCTCTCAGTATGGAAGGGTTTAAAACTTTGTTGTGAGGTAAAGAGTTAATCTTAGATCTAGAATATCCAAAGTTTAGTAAGATATTCTGGCTAAGATAAGTCTTGAAATTATAATGTTTCTAAAGTTATGCTCCTTCCAGACTGATTATATCCATTCTATTTGAGCCATGTTCTGTGAAAAGGAGGCTTAATGCATCTGTAAAAAGTGTTGACAAAGGTCAGCATGTGCACTCTGTGCACGCTGACCTGAGTTGAAACTTCTTGGTTTTGGTCAATTTTCTGCATTTCAAAGGACCAGTGTACCTCATAATTCAGTCAGTTGTGATACAAAATTGATGCAATGAAATCATAATTGTGTGTGATGACTTGCTTGGTATCATGCATTGCTAAGATGCATTAAATCCCCGATTCCCAGAGCATGGCTCATTTGTTCATTGTAGGAATCAAACTTCAGACTGTGTAATAAATGAAAGAGAAAAAGATCCTTGTATGATAACAAAGATCTAGTGTTACAAATGCATCCATTATTATGCAATGACTTGCTTGGTATAATTCATTACATAGATGCATGAAACCAACCCGAATACAATGCTTTTTTTATTGTTGAATATCAAGCTTAGATCAAATTCTCCTTTTCTGTCAATGTTGAAGTCTTTTGTCTAAGAGTAGTAAATTGCAAAGTGTTAATTCTTTGTGAGACAATCCACATTTTGTGACCAAGTTTAGAAAGACATTTGAAGACATATTTGGAAAAAGAGTAAATGGTGGTAAACAGCATTTTGTCCTTGTTCAATCCTTACCTTTTACCCTTTATAGGCAATCCCATCATTTGAGATATATCTAACCATTCATCTGAACTACTTTAAATTTGGAGGAGGCTAAATTTTTGTCATGTGGTAGAGTTACAGGTAAGCAATCTAAGGACTAAATAGTTTTCTTGTTTGTTGTATTTCAGTGATCAAGGTGTTTCAACAGAGTTTCTTATCAGAGGCCGTCCACACAGATCTACTGATATAGTTGCTCTTCTTAAAAAAACTCTGTCCAGTGTAAATACATCACCAAGAACAGGCTCCTCCTCCCCGACAAGCCTTAAATTGCTGGGCCTGGAAATTCACCCAGGTGGGCATTTGTGTTTTTGTTGATGTCTTTGTAGTGAAATGCCTCAATATCCACAGATTTAACAAGAAGGACTTGTAAAAAAAATAGAATTATGAATTTTGTTATTCAGATATGACTAAAGATGACTTCCAAATATGTCCAACATATACATCTCCCAGAAATAAATGCTTTGACCATCACCACCACCATCACCAACAAACACAAACACATAAAAAATTACGACAATAACAACATCAATGTTTGTAAAATATCCAAACTTACCTGAAAAACCTGTCAAATACAGATACTTTCAAAATTTGCAACTGGAATATTTATTGCTTATGTATGTGTACCAATAAGTGTTTACATCAAGCAAACAGATGGCTTATTTTTATGTTTGCAGATAAGAAAATATCAAGGCAAAGTTGTGCCACAGTTTATCACATATTGTATTATTTACATTTAGGTACATCTTTTGAGTTTTTCATGTCATTATATAATTTTAGGGGATGCAGATTTAGAGGCCGGCATGAGCTCACCAGCAAAACGGCACCTTCCTGGTGAGTGTCTTTTCCTATGGTCTTCAGTATGTCACAACTATCTCTGTTTCCTAAACAGTTACTGCTAATGTTATCTAATTTGAATAATTTATTTTACCCATGCTCTGTGAAAAGGGGACTTAATGCATCTGCGAAAAGTATTGACAGAGGTCCGCGCAGGCTCACCTGGGCCGAAACTTTTCACTATTGGTCAGTTTTCTGCTTGTCAAAGGACCAGTGTACCTCACGAATCAGTCTGTTGCTATACAAAATGGATTTTATTGATCCATAATTGTGTGATGACTTGCTTGGTATTATGGATCACGGAGATGCATTAAGCCCCCTTTTGCCAGAGCATGGCTCATTTATTGAAGTCTCAAAAGTAAACCGTAAGCAAGGTGCTTATTCAGTGCCTTCCAGCCTTGCTCACCACTGTATGCAAAAATGCTGAAAGGCATCTTTTTTTAGACTTAAAGTTTAAATATAATATCTCATTTCAGATATTTAAAAATTTGCAAAGTAATATCTCATTTCAGACATTAGATATAGTAAATCTCCATCTCCACATGGAAACAGAGGAGACAGGCAGCAGTTACACTACGGTTCCGCTTGTGACCTCACCAGTGCCTCAAGGGTAAGTGTGCTATGCATCATCAACATATATTTCGGGCATGAATTTGAAGTGAAAAGATGGATTGTTCATGTGCATTTTTTGTAAGGACACAAATATCAACCTTTCTATTGATGTATGGTGTGGCATGATTTCTTCAATTATGTATGTCTTCTTATTCTAGAGTGTCGTTTGACTTGAATTCTATTCTTGTTGTAGTCAGAAGTCATAATAAGTCATTTATCTCTCTTTACAGTATCTTTAGAAGCAAATGATTCTGTACTTACAACAAAAAACAGAATCCACTGACAAAGTGTTTGTATTGAAAAAAAAGGGAACCAACCAAAAAAATTGCACACTTGAATAAAATATGAGTCTTAAAATATCTGCAGTAAGAAAGAAGTGAGTGCTTATTAGATGTACATGTATATAAAAGAAAACTGGAAGTAATCACATCACACACAGTATGAACAAATTGTTCTTTGCATTGTGTAATCAAAATATATGTGAATTGCATAATCTTTTCTACAAATGACAAAATAAAAATGACAAGACAGAGTTTTATTGAGTGTGAAAATATGCCTCTTTGATTGTAAAATTGCGCCTATATATTAGCCATACACTGTGAATAGGGGGCTTAATGTATCTGAAAAGTATCGACCCAGGTCAGCCTGCGCTGTCTGGGGGACTGAAACTTTTCTCTATTTGTCAAATTTCTGTTTAATGGACCAGTCTACCTCAAGGTTAAGTTAGTTTTTTAAAAAAAAAGAGGCCATAACAGATCCATAATTATGTCATGGCTTGATTATTATTCTGCATCACAGAGGTGCATTAAGCCTCCTTTTTCCAGAGCATGGCCCATATTTATGTATTTTCTTTTAATATGATTTGAACTGATTTATCTATTTAACATTGTATTAATCTTAACTTACAAATGAATTATTACAGTCTGGTCGAGAAACCATCCTATAATACATATTTTCAATTGGTTTTTACTCTACCTGTGACAGTCAAATAACTTGAAGCAAACTCAACCTTATAGTACACTACAAACGTAACAGATGCTTAAAGGTTATACAGATGACACAGATATTGCAATTTCAAGGCTATTTCGGTCAGTGCATCTCACAAAATTGAGACAGTGTTGATGCAAAATAATTTGTACAGTCCGATTTTGATCTACAATGTCCACAAGGGAAAATTGTCCTTGGTATCCCACTGGTTAAATACTTCAAGTTTGTCAAGTTTGGAAATAATGAAAGGTACTGTCAATTGTATGGACATGCCAAAACTTTCAGTGAGACAGAGTAAAGAAAGAAAGTTGTGATGTATGTAGTGAAGATATTGTATTTATTTGTGTAAAACCTTTTTTTTATTTGACAGTATATAGAGTAATATAAACAGATGAAACAGCAAATCAAAAGTCAGAGCAATAGAAACAAGATATAGGTGCAAAAGTTAAAGATACTGCTTTACAATACATTTTTAACTCATTGATTATTTCATTGGGTGTGTGTTTCATGAATATTTATGAATATGGATCGCAAAAGCTCTGAAGAGTCTAGTGAAAAAGACCATGCAGACATGGATGTTGATTCAGAGGTTTCTGAAACTTGTGGTATCGATATACAATCAAATGGAGACAAAGATCTTGAGGAAGAAGATGATGAATTTCTCAATACAATGATAGTTCATAACATCACTTCTGAAGAGGAGAAAGTGTATTGCAGAAGTGAAAAGTCTACCCCCAAGGTTCAATCTAAAACAAGTAAAGAAATAGCAAGTGATGAAGTTGTGAGTGATAGTAATTTGACAAAGGAATTTGAAAATGCAGGTATTATTCATTCTTCATGTAAATATCACAGAACAATAAAACAGGACCAGGAAAAGGATGTTGTCAAACCAAAACTAAGAAATGATAATTGCGAATCTGGTCAGCATTTGTCACCTGAGAAAGCATTCTCAAATATTAATGATTTATTTGCTGTGAAGAAAGATAATTGTAACATTCAGAAAAAGAGAAAGCTTGAAGATGCGCTCAGTAGTGATACACTGAGTAGTGAAGACAGTCTGAGTGAGCTGATTGATAGCCCAGTGTTAGAAAACATGGAGTCTTTCTTGATTCTAGATGATTTAGAGGAATTTGGGGCAGTTGGTGGAAGAGATGCTGTAAGTGATAGAACAAGTACAAATGCAACACAGAAAGATGTTTCTAAATCATCAAAAGAGAACCTTTCAGGAATTCTGCACCGAAAATCCTCAGTAAATAGAAAGCCTTCATCGGTACAGTTTGATGAGAGTGTTGCTGTAGAAACGTTTTCTCAGACTGAACCTGCCAGTGACTGTTCTCCAAAAGCCATACTAGCACAAGGTGATGGTCCAGACCCAAATCAAGCACCGGCTGGAATGTTTGGGCCATTTCCAGGGCCTGTTTCAGTTGCAAGATTGAATGATTTGTCAGAAAGAGCAGTGACTGATAGTAAAGATTCAGATAGAACCACTTCAGGCTCAACATATGCGAAAGAAACTTCACCCCTTCATATTTCAGAAGTCTCATCAAGGCGGGGAAGCTTTCAAAGAAAGGATAGTGCTCCAAGAATGCTTTCCCCAACTGAATTGCTGAGACAGAAACAGAAAATTGTTGCAGATAAGATTATTCATACCTTGTCTTTGAAAAGTGGTGATTCAAAGAAGAATCTAGCCCATTCCACTCCAGAACATCCAGTGATTTATAATGATTTCAATCAAGAAGATGGTACAGAAATCTGTGAAAGGTATAGTGCAGTGGAAGACAGTTCACACTATTCAGATGCAATGTATGAGAATAGAATGGGCAATGACAACAGTATAGAACCAACAACTGGAAATGGATCCAATTTAGTGAGAGTAAACAGTTCAGATTTCATTGATCCAAGGTTTTTGCATAATTTGCCAGATATACAAAACAATTTTTTTGATATACAGGCAAAATGGAGAGAATTAGATGAAAGAACAAAAGAAGACCACAAGAAACCTTATAAAGAACAACGTCCAAGCTACATATCTACCTCGGAATGTCTTGAAGTGACAAAGCTCGGAGGTAGTGAAAGTGAGGAAAAAGAGAATTCAGAAGTAGATAATGGTAACAGAGATGATCTACGACAAGCATCCGAAGAAAAGCACCAAGATAGAAAATTTTCAAAGGATCCGGTCAACAAGAGTGGAACATCTGTTGACATTGGTGTTTTGTCTGAAAGCACTGGAATGCCACACATTTCTAAAAGTCAACTTGGATATTGGTTCTTTAAATGCTCTGATACATCTTTCTCTGGTAGTTATGATGTAGATGAAGGTTGGGAATTTATACCATATCCATACAACTCAAATGACCCTGATAGTATTCCTGCATATGTTTGTACAGATGAAGTTAAAGACGAAAGAATTCAAGAAAGACTTACAAGGAAAAAGAGATTGGATTCTTTGAGAGACAAGACATTTCAAAACAGATGTTCAGCTTTACTCTTCCATGAAGATTCATCTGCTAAAATACACACAATAGAAAAAGGTGCTGAAATATATTCTGACACTGCACTTGAAGATGATGGAGAGCTTGGAGACAGTAAAATCACTGATGAGGACAGAGAAAATAGTAATGTAGAAGAACATTTAAATAAGTATGGCCCAGGAAGGGATGAGCTTCATTGTGATGCAGCTCAAGAAGCTGTTGATTATATGAATTCTTTACTGACTGAATTCCTTGACATGATTGCATTTAAGAATGAAAGGGGAATGGCTATTACAGTTGATGACTATAGGGAACTGGAATTAATTCAATCCACAGTTATGTATATTGGTAAAAGGCTTACTGCTTTGACTGAAACTGCTGAATCTGTGGTATCCAGCACTAGTCAAAGTGAGTCCCTTAAAGAGGGAGGTTCCAGTCAAATTTATGTAGATTTACATGATAGGAATATGATTAAAAGGCATTTAAACAAGTTAAAAATGTCCCTCAGTAATACACAAAAGAATATGCAGTCTTGGTCAGATTCAATGATGAATGAAAGAATTTCAGAAGCTCTGCAGAAAAGAAACAAACAGAAAGCATACAAAACGAAAAGTGCAAGTGAAAAAGTGAATGCTTATCATGGTCAGAGTCACTCAGTAGTTGATTATAGTCAACTGAAAAGCAATTATAGAAGCGAAAAGAAGAATCTGGATACATCAGCAAATGAAAGAGAGACAGATTCCAGGAATGTACTGACAGAAGCAAATACGCAAGCCAGCACAAATGAGATATTGCGACATAATTTTAAAAATCTCAGTCGAAGCCATGAAGAAAAAAATAAGAGTGATTCATTTTTATGTGTAAAGTGTGTAGACAATGAATCTAGTGGATATTTAGGGGATAGAAGTGAATCAGAGAGCAGTATTCCAGTGAGAAAGACATACCATAGAAAAATAAGGCAGAATGGTTCAGAAGTACTAACTCTCGATTTAAAACCACAAGGTAAACGGCCTCCAGTTGAAGATAAATTTAAAAGACAAACTGTGAGAGACAGGGATGCAGTTGAAACACCAGTACCTCATGAAGCTTTAGTCACTCAGCAATCGCAGTCAGGTGCATCAGAATTCATGACACTGTCATCATCATCTCCAGACAGAAACAGTGAATGTTGCTTTGATCCATATTGGAGAGAAGCTTATGATAGGAGGGAAAATAGCTATAGAACACATCCATATGAGAACAGACAAATGTATCCAGAACTCAGTTGGTCTAGAGTTGCAACTGAGAATGCAGTAGAGTCCGATTTCATGTTTCCAGACTATTACCTTAGTGACAGCAGATTAAATGCTGAGGGACAGTCTAGTGAGCCAGAGCTGCTTGGTAAATATGGAGAAAATGCCAGTAATGTACAACTTACACCAAATCCTTATTACAAGGCGCAGTCAAGTTCAGAATTTGAAAATGATGATAATGAAGACACTGGTGATACATGTTATACCATGTCAAATAATGTGTTACAAATGATAGAGGGAAGGTATCCAAATGCTATTGTTTCTCCTAGAAAGATTAAATTGCTTACCTGTGTCAGTGTACCTGATGATTTAAGAGGGATTCACATGGATCTAGGGTCTACCTCCCTGACTGTTAAAAGGCAAGATGATAGACATCCTGCAATGGTTACAGCCAATGGACAACATTCATATAAAGAATTCATGCAGAAGGTTATTTTGAGTGTTCCTTGTTGACTGTTAACAGTGCATTAGCTCTAGTTACAACTTGCTTCAACCATTTTGAGTTAATTGATTTTGATATGGTTAAAGTCGGAAACAGAATGCAGATATGTCTTATCACCAGTACACATTAATGGCATGTGGCTTTCAGAAGAAAATACGAGCAATTGTAGAAATTACTCAAGATGACTAATTTCTTCAGTTTGCCAGAATGTTTTCTTGTCTTTTTGTTTATTATTAGTTTTGAATGAGACAAGAGAAAAAAAAACACAATCTTTTAACCCAAATAGTACAATCAATAGATACTTTAAAACTTTCAAAATAAAAAAGCTCACTTGTTGCAAGTTCCAAACTTTCATGGCTAAGATATTCCAGAAAATATAAGATAGGCTAGATCCAAGGTCAAACAGTATATTCTATCTAGATGATAAAATAACCTGACCCTTTACCGCACAATCACAAGTTTTAACAGCCTTGAGTAAGATTGCATTAGAAACCATGGTGGGAAAAGGAAAAAATGCTGGTTACCAGCATTTTTTCCCTTTCCAAACATGTTTTCTACCACTCCAAAAAGAAATTTCAATTTTTGAGTAGTAATTTGTCATCTGCAAATGGATTCAAGTTGGATAAGTCCAAAATTATGTCCTCGTTAAAGAGTTTACATGTCTTCATTATGATGCATTCTCACGGTTAAATTTATGAGTTCAATCATTGGTTTTAGTTCAGAATTTTGTAAACTTTGGTTTTTTTTTCCTTGTTGTTTTTAATTTTTAAGTTTTGTTTTACCTGCTTGGAATAGATTATAAATTTTAAAAAGAGATTTCGATATTTCCTGAGCTAACTTTTCTGCAAATGACCTGGAAAATGCTCATAGAAAATACAGGTAACCACTTTGATATGATTTGATATAAGAAGTGAAAACATTGGAGTGAAAGAAAAAAAAAGAAATGATCATTTAGAATAATTTAACTTTGAGCAAAAATATTTTCAAAAGCAGTCTTTTTTAAGAAAAAAAACTCTCTGCAGTTGGAGCTCAGACAGGTAGCTCAGTGTATCTAACTTGTGACCTGGTGGTTGCGTATTTGTACCCGGTTGAGACAAACTTTCTTTCCAGCAACTTTTATGCTCTCACCTCTCATGCAGTAAGAAAAGTTGTCAGTGGCTATGAAAGACAGGTGTGAGAAAGCCAGGAAAGCTAGGAAACACATGCATAGGTGCACTGACCACCTAAGCTGTTGAAATGTAATTAAAGTACAACACATACAAATTTTGCAGTTGGTTTGTTAACTTTTCTTTGTTTCTTTAATGAAGGACTTGTAAACTGAAAAGAGGAGCGATCTTAGTGAAGGTAAATCTCATGCAGTGTTTGTGGATTATTGATAAGCAGTTGTTGGTTTTTCATAGGTAGTGGGCACATTAGGCAATCAGTCAGGCATTTTCCTTGAATTACATTTATGTCAAAATATTACAGTATCATTGATTATGAATGCACTGTTTCTTTGGCTTTGCTTTGAGTGTTGGTTCTATCATTTATTTTCATTTAAGATAAGAAATCAATGGAACTTTAGAATTCTGCACACCTAATAACCAGCTTTGTCCTCAAGCATGTCTTATTTCATCAAATATGCAAACAGTTATTTCTCTCACCAGAACCCTTTATCAGACAACAAAATTTTAGACTTGCCACTATTGAAAGCATATGAAGACAACAAAATGTGACTCAGTTGATGGAATTTATATTTTGTAAGGGCAGAGAATATTGTGAGAAAGGGAGAAATTGCTGGTGACCAATATTTTCTCCTTTATCCACAATGTTTTCAAAAGTCATATTCCTAAGGTTCTGTAAACATGGGACTGTGTGTGAAAGGGTCAAATTCTAGTCTAAAAACAAAGATCCATGCTGCAGACAGCTTTTGGTCGATGATTTGAATAAAGAGGTGAAAGCACATGTTGGAACTGGATTCCAAGCCTTGCCATCTGATTAGCTGAGACAGAATACCTTAGCCAATCAGATTGCTGGTGTAAGAATATGGACACAGAATTTAATTTAGGATGGTTGATGCATGTTCTGTAAAGTGTGGTGTTGGATCTGTGCATTCCATAAGATCTACTTATTAGGTAGTAATTTAAAGATGGAGTAAGCACGGAATTTCTACCAAATGTTTCGAGCTATTCTTAGACTCCATGCTTATGGTTGTATTTTCTGTTCCTTCAGCTTGAATTTCAGTGTGTATACTTTCAGTTCATCTGCATATATATATATATATATATATATATATATATATATATATATATATATATATATATATATATATATATATATATATGAGCCATATATGAGCCATGCTCTGGCAAAAGTGGGCTTAATGCATCTCTGTGATGGATGATACAAAGTAAGTCATCACATAATTATGGATCCATAAAGTCCATGAGGTAAAGTGGTCTTTGGATATGCAGAAAAATGAGCATTGGCGAAAAATTTTGGCCCAGGTCAACCTGTGCGGCCTTTGCAGGCTGACGTTGTTCGATACTTTTTGCAGATATGTTGAGCCCCATTTTCACGGAGCATGGTTCATATGTATACTGCGTGTATCTCTCTCTCCTTTGTGGCAGATATGTAACAGCACAGAATAAGTTAATATTTTGCAGAACAAAGAATTAGACTTATTGCTAATTTGCAGATACTCCAAGGTCTTAAAATGAAGGGATTTTAAAACGTAGGATCTAACCCTATAACTGCAAAACCTTTAATAGGTCTTTACTGTTATCTTGTTCAAGTGACACAGAACAGAAAACCTTGAAGTAAAGCAAAACGGTCTTTGTTGAATGAAATTTGATAAAACTTTGGGACTTTGGGAAACCAAGCTGCAGGTCGTCTTGTTCAGTTTTTTTTTAAAAATACTCTGTTAAAAGCTACAAAAAATCATCCAAAATTACACTAAGCACTCAAGTAGGAGTTGATTTGAATTTTTTTAATCAAATTTTGATTGTAAATACTTTCATGGTCTGATAAAGTTGTTTTCATAGTTAAGAGAGATACATTTTGTTATCATTATCCTAACCTAGCTGCTTATATTAATATTTCTGTATTTTCCCATCTTGCACTCAATCTTCAGGAGGGATCACCAGAGAGAGGTCAAAGGTTGTATGGGTCATCACAGAATCTTGAAAGGGTAAGATGGAATTAAGTGATGTAGGGATTTGAGTGTTGATCCTTTCCCACCAACTTTTTGGTCAAGTTATTCAGGTTATTTTCATTGGATGGAATGATTTCAAATAATATAAACCTGAAACACTGCCCCAAGATTTCACTTTGATATTTGTATGAAACACTTAGTCTGTAAGAAACTCTTTTGAAAGAGATATGTGTTTATCCCTTTACCACATGGCCATATTTTAGAAATTTCCAGTGGAAAGCATTTGCAGATGACAAAATAAATAATACTCCAGAATTAAAAATTGTTTTTGGAAGGACAGAAAACAATGTGGGAAGAGGAGAAAATGCTGGTGACCAGCATTTTCTCCTTTTCACATAATGTATTCAAAAGCTTCCTTCAACAGGGACATTTAAAGGTGGCATTATGTGATAAAAGTTTAAAGAAACCTTGTACTTAATATTTTAAGCTGTATCATTAACCCAACTGCCAGTATTTTTCCTAAATTCTTTACTATGGTAATTGTCTTTGGTGATGACAAGAGACCGTAACCTCTAACCAAACAATCCGGAGTTTTAACAACTCAGAGGAAGTTGACCCTTTAAAACATTGTTGGAAAAGGAGAGAATGCTGGTTACAAGCAATGTCTTCAACTCTTACAAAGCCATTTCCTCCATGTGAGCCATGCTTTGTGAAAAGGGGACTTAATGCATCTCCATCTCCGTGATGCATGATACCAAGTAAGCAATCATATACTTATGGATTCCGTAATAGTTTTTTTTTTTTTTTTTTTTTATTGAATTACATGGTAGAATGGTCCTATGAAATATAGAAAATTGACCTGTAGCAAAAAGTTTCGACCCATGTCAGCCTGCGCAGACTGCGCAGGCTGACCTGGGTTGATACTTTTTGCAGATGCATTAAGCCCCCTTTTAACAGAGCATAGCTCATTTATTTTGTCACATACAAATGCTTTCCTCTTGGACAAGTCTAAAATTGTCTCATCTGTTAATGGGTTACCAAGACATTTTCAATTTATTTACAGCAAAGAATGTCTTTGTGTTGCTCTTTCTGATCACTTAAGCATGGTCTTAGTTTTCACAATGATCCTATACAATAATGAGCTGATTCATGGTTGATGAAGCCAGTTCTTGATCAACAGTGTCTGATAAAGTGGCAAACATGTGCCCAAAATGCTGTACTTAAGTCTTTACTACACAATCCCAGGTTTTAAACAACCCTGAGGAAGAAGCCTTTTGAAAACAATGTGAGAAAAGGAGAAAATGCTGGTAACCAGCATTTTCTCCTTTTCCCACAATGCTTTCAACACTTTGGGAGAAAAATTCGGCTTTAGAGTATCTTTTCATTTGTCATCTGCTAATGTTTTCAAATAGGGCTAGTCTAAAATTTTGTCCTTTGGCAAAGAGTGAAGCCCATACTTACAGTCTGATCTTTGTCAACACTCTCCTTACTCTTTGCTGATTTGTTTAAGTTGTATAAACCCCATTTTACATGCCAATTGACTCTACAAAATAATATGCTGAACCCTTTTGCAGAAAGAACCCACGTTTAAAGACCCGGATATAAATAGCCTTTTTTGAAACATTGTTGGAAAAGGAGAAAATGCTTGTGACCAGCATTTCCTCCTTCTCCCACAATGTTATACCCTATCAAGGACAGAACCTTGATTTGAGGCACATTTAATTTGTCGTCTGCCAATTCCTTTGGCTAAGATTTTATTGTTTTTTAATGACAAAATTTTAGACTGAATCACATTGGAAGCATTAGCAGATAACAAGTTATCTGTAGCTCGAAAGATAAGATCTGTCTTTGATAGGGTAAAAAGCTTTGTGAAATAGGAGAAAATGCTAGTTAGCAGCATTATCTCCTTTTCCCACAATAGTTTCAAAAGCTTTGTCTTCAGGTTCATTATAATTCGGAATTGTGTGGTAAAGGATTAAATGACAGTTAACAGTATGAAATTTGCAGAATATTACTTTGTGTATAATTGGTATATTTCAAATTTTATTTATACGTTTTCATTCAACTATAGAGAGGAGATGCGGGGGTCACTAAGAGAAAACCAGCAGGGGCCAGAAGTGTAACACCTGACTCAAGAGGATTCATTATGGAGCGGGTAAGATTTGTAGTGTTTTTTATTACCATTTCTAAAAATATTGAAACCCATTTTCATGTTTGTCAAAATTTAGTTTCCTAATGAAAAAGGAGTCAGTAGAAATGGTGACGGTTTTTTGCTTCCGATTTATTTTTAGAATTATGATTTATATGATGGTCTGCTTGTAAGTTTATGTGGTTTCAGTCAGCCTTGAAAATATAGAAATAGATGTATTTGTATAGATCTATTTTGAAATATTTACCACACAATCAAGTGTTCTAACAATCCTGGTGAGAAAAGGTTTTTGAAAACATCCTTGGAACAGGAGAAAATTATGGCAACTAACATTTTGTGCTTTTTCTACAATGTTTTCTACCCTTCCCAATACAAATCCCATCATTAGAGCCATGTTTAATTTATCATCTATCTGCAAGCACTTTCAATTTGGATGTATATAAAATTTTTTCATTTGGTAAAGAGTTCGACCTTAAAGTGCCCTTCTCAACTGTAATGACTTTTGCAGAAGTGTAGATCAAGATAAGGAAAAAAGTGCAATCTGATCTTGGATCTACACCCTCAGATATGTAGAGATATTTTGGTCCAAATTTAAGCAGCCTTGTAAATAATATATTTGACATTTTTATCTTGCCTTGAACATATCCATTTTTAACCCTATCCCACACAATTCCAACTATTAATAACCCTGAGAAAGAAAGCTTTTGAAAACATTATGCTGTTAATCAGCATTTCCTCCTCTACCGACAATGTTTTATACCATTCACAAAGCAAATTTCAATTTTTGAGTCACATTTAAGTCGGCTTATGTTTTCAATTTGGACTAGTCATAGAATTTGTCATTTAGTAAAATACTGAATCGATAAGGTAAATTTCGGGCAACAGTATTAGAGACGTCTCTTTTTATTGATCATTGCTCAATAAAGACATGTCATTTACAGGTATTTGATAAATAATTGATTCTGTAATTGGCTGCACCATCTGCCATAGTATAAATAGTTATGGTATCTCTGTGTTATTTATCAATACCTTTACCCTTGTAGTGCATAACTCTGTATACACAGTCCTGACTTTTAACCCTGAAGCTACTAAATAAATTAATTGAAAATTTTAGCTTAACCCTTTACCACACAAGAAAAATTTAGACTGGGCCAAATTGAAAGCATTTGCAGACGACAAAATAAATTTGACTCAAATAATGGAATTTGTCTTGGATAGGGTAGAAAACATTGTGGGAAAAGGAGAAAATGCTGGTTACCAGCATTTTCTCCTTTTCCCACAATATTTTCAAAAGGCCTCTTCATTAAAAGTTGGGATTGTGTGGTAAAGGGTTAATAGTAAAAACCCAAATATTGCGATTTGAAAGTTGATTTAACTGGGGAAAGAAATGCCGTATAGCAAAGTGTAGATCAAAATCAGACTGCATATTTTGTGCATTTTGCACTTAGCAGCCTAAGGGTTAAGATTGATAAGAAATGAGACTTTTGAAAACATTGTTGGTCACCAGCATTTTCTCCATTTCCAACAATTTTTTTCAACTTCTAAAGGAAAATGTTTGTCATGTGGACCACACATAATTCGTCTGCAAGTGCTTTTTGAATTTGGACCTGTCTAAGTTTTGTCATCTTGTGTAGGATTAATATATAAAAATGACTATCTAAGTCAATACTTTTGATACAGATATTGCAATTTTAAAGCTGTGTTAGTAAGAATATATGGCAAAGAAGCAGACAGATAGATCCAAGATTAGACTGCATGCTCTGTGATGTCTGATCTTGATCTATGCTGTCTGCATGAACAAACTAGGTTCGGTGCTACAAGGGTTAATAGATACATTTAATCAACTATTCCTAAATTTATCAAACTCTTTACAACACAACAAAATTTTAGACTTGTCCAAATTGAAAGCAATTGCAGACGACAAAATAAATGTGACTCAATTATTTAAATATGTTTTTAGGAAATTATAAAATATTGCGGGAAAAGGAGAAAATGCTACTTACCAGCGTTTCCTCCTTTTTCTCACAGTTTTTTCTAAAGGCTTTTTGTTCAGGGTTGTTAAAACCCATGATTTTGTAGTATAGGGTTAACCCTTTATCAGATGACAAGATTACAGACTGACCTAAAGTAAAAGTATTTGGATATAACAAAAATGTAGCTCAAATGAGGAGTTATTTTCTTTGAAAGGGTAACAAACATTGTGGAAAAAGGAGAAAATATGCTTACTAGCATTTTCTCTTTTTATGGCAATCGTTTCGAAAGCTGTCTTTCACAAAGTTGGTTAGTTGGTAGATAATTAACTTCTCACCATATGGCAAAGTTTTAAAGTGGTTCAATTTTTCCAGTATGTGTAGATGATGGATTAAATATTGCTGAAATGCTTGACTTTGACTTTGAATTGGTGGAAAACATTGTCGGAATAGGTGAAAATACTGATGGCAACCATTTTCGCATTCTCCAAGGATGTTTTCAAAATCAGTGTTTTTCAGGGCCATAAATCCTTTTCCAAACAGTCCCAAGTTTTAACCACTCACTTTGAAATGCTGACCAGAATTTTCTCATTTTCCTACAATGTTTTCCACCTTTTTAAGACATACCCGATAATTTTAGCCACTTCTGATTTGCTTTCTGCATATGTATGTAATTTGGATATGTCTAAAATTTTGTGGTTTGGTAAACAACTACATCATTGTGTGGTAAAGAGATAGTTTAGTGATCTGTTGGTGAAACACTGAAATACAAGACAAGTATTGACATATGAACCATTCCCTGGCAACAGGAGGCTTAATGCATCTCCATAATGTATGATATGAAGCAAGTCATCCCATAATTAGGGATCCATAAAATCCACTTTGTCTAACAACCAAATGAAGCATGAGGTAAACTGGTCTTGGACCTATAAAAAATTGACTTTTAGCGAAAAGTTTCGGCCCAGGTCAGCTTGCTTGGACTGCGCAGGCTGACCTGGGTTGATACTTTTTGCAGATGTATTAAGCCCCCTTTTCACAGAGGGTAGCTCATATATGGGAGTTAACCATTAGAGTATAATTATCCACGTAAAGAAGAGATAGCTAGCAAGAAATAGAACTCAACCCTTTCCCAAACAATTTATTGTTGGTTCTTTTAAGTTGAAAGTAACTGCAGATGGCAATTTCTGTATTGGTTCATACAGACTATGCTAGAAATCATTCTGGTAAATGGAGAAAATGCTGGTTACCAGCATTTTCTTCTTTTCCTACAGTGTTTTCTAAAGCCTTCTTCTTCAGGGTCATAGAAATTTGGGAATCTGTGGTTAAAGGGTCTATACACAAATTACATGTAAAACTTAATGGCAGAAGGAGAAACTGCTTGTTCCAATTATTTTCTTCTTTTGCCCCACTAATTTCAAAAGTGTTTTGCTGCCACACACACAAGAAAGGAGATGTCTGTTGGCAATAATATTATTACATTGTGCTTCCATGATTGTGAGTTACTAAGCATTTAGGAAGAATATGTAGGAAAGTTTTACGTCAAGCAAAGAAATTTTCACATTAATCTGGATTTCTGGCGAATGGAAGTGAGACAATGGGTCCAAATGACATTTCAACATGATGAAGTTAATATTCTTTTTTGTTCATTTACTGTATTTGAACTCTTTTCTGCTTAACTCTTTACCAAACGACAAAAATTTAGACTGGTCCAAATTGAAAGCATTTGCAGACGACAAAATAATTGTAATTGAAAAATTGAAAATTGTTTTGGATAGGATAGAAAACATTGTAGGAAAAGGAGAAAATGCTGGTTACCAGCATTTTCTCCTTTTCCCACAAGGTTTTCAAAGGACTTCTTTCACAGGGTCATTAAAATTCGGGATTGTGTGGTAAAGAGTTAAGAAGGCATAATCTGAAAGAACATAGTAATGAGCCAGGCTCTGTGAAAAGGGAGCATAATGCATTTGTGAAAAGTATAGACCGAGGTCTGCCTGCACAGTCCATGCAGGCTGACCTTGGGCGAAGCTTTTCACTTAGTTAAGTTTTCTATAATTTATTATGCCCAAGAACCAGTCTGTCTCAGGAGTAAGTCCGTTATTAAACATGTGGCTATAATGGATCCATAATTATGTGATGGCTTGATTGGTACCAAGCATCACGGAGATACATTAAATCCACTTTTGCCAGAGCATGGCAGATCAAATTCGTTTAGTTGGCCTTTGACATGAACTAAAATAAATGAAAGTGAAAAGATATTATCATTCTGACTAACAAATGTGTTGGGAAATGTAGGAAAACTTTTTTCATTCATGTACATGTATCAACATGTAACAATATGGATGTAAAGCTTATATACTGAGAACCAATTATATGGTTCATCCATGCCAGCTTTTGGGGGAGAAATGAAAAAAAAAAAAGAAAAAAAACATGGGCATTTAAATGAAATAAAAATTTTCAATTTTCAATTTATTCCATTTGGAAAATCAGAAAAACAAAAATAGAATTTTCATTATTAATTTTGTCCATGGAATATGATTTAGTTTTGTGGAAGACACATCATAAAAAGGATCATAGTGTTCTTATTAATCAGTCTTTAGGATGCTATATATGAATTATTGATTCATTGAGTTCTAACAGTTCTAGAAGTTTCTCAGCATCTAACCTTATCCCTGTGATCCTAGCTGTTGGATACCTTTAACATATCACCACACGCAGATAACTGTTTCAGGTTGCACTACTGTAGACTAATTTTATAAGTATCATGGTAAAGGAAGAAATAAACTTGCTTAAAATATCAATAAAAATCATTTAGTGGGCCACATGGTTTTTAAACTATTGTTTTTCAGAAAATCTGAACTTCGTTTGAATGATGATAGAGTGTTGTTCAAAGTACAAGTAGGAGAAACTCCAGGAATGCATTTATAGGTGCACTTGCCACAGTCATATGACTGGTATAATATTGAAAACATGGTTAAACACTAAACAGCAAACCTCTTGTATACAACTCTTGATCTTATGTAACTTCAGCAGGTTATACCAGAGACTATTGCAAAAGGGCAATAAGTTCGTAACTTCTAAAAAAGGGGGGGGGGGGCGTCAGATTTTTCTAATTATACAAAACATAACAAAATATTTCATTACTGAATTAAGTAGATCAATAGTTTGTGGAAAATCAATAAATCATAAAGAGAAGTATGAGTAAAAAACAAACAAACAACAACAACAACAAAAATGGTGCTTCCTTGAAGTGATATGCAGCCTTTTCAGGTAATTTTAGATTTGGAACCAGACTTTTGCAAAGACGTTTTTGAATGTCACACTATTGATGAAACATTTAGATTTCATGTGTGTGGTATTGTTTAAAAAAAAAAAGGTACAATGACATCATATCTTGTCCTAAAAAAAGACAAAGTTACCAATTTGTTATTCAAAAGCTAAAATTACATGACTGTACCACTTATAGGCTCCTTCCTTTTTCTTTATGCATGAAAAGGATATCTGTAGAAGTGTTTTACAGAGGCAGCATTAGCTGAAATACAAAATTTGTATTTGTTACAGGAAATGAATGAAAGCCAAAACAGAAAGCTGCAAATGGAAATCTCGACATTGCAGACTGAGAATAAACTTCTCAAAGAAAAGAACAACCGTTCACAAGGTAGTATATATAAAATATGCTTCGTTTGTTATCATTTAGCAACAATAACTCTTGTCTATAGGGCGTATTTGCTAGAGACATTGTTAGTCATCACATGACAAGTTTGGTGTATTTGTGTACTTGTGTGTGCATTCATCTGCCCTGATTTGAATGGCCATAACTTCAGCATAAATCATAGACATAGAATAATTTTGAACTTTTGGTGTACATGCAGTTTTAGCTCACCTGAGCACAAAGTGCTCAAAGTGAGCATTCGTGATTGTGTTGTGTAATCATGTGCCATGCAGTCGTCAAAAATTACCATGTGTGTACTCTAGAGAACACATTTCAGTCTTTTACATGTGAAAGTTGGTCATATTGTTTGTCTTGATGATATCTCAGACACGTTCAAAACTTGGTCACCTTGGATGAAAAAAGTTCACTGGGTGAAATCTTAGAAAAACCTTGTGTGCGCTCTAAAGACCGCATTTTCAGTCAGATACCTGTGAAAATTGTTAGAATGTTTGTCTCTTTATATTAGCTCTGGCAAGTTTGGAATATGGACATGTCAGGTCAAAAAGTAGGTCGCTTGAACAAATTTTGGAAAAAAAAATGTGTGCACTCTAAAAGCCACTTTTTTAGTTGGATGCTCATGGAAATTGGTCAGGAAAGTTTGTCTTCATAATATCTGGGACAAAATACAAACTGGGTCACCTCAGTTAAAAAAGGAAGTCACAGGGTCAAATCTTAGAAAAACCTTGTATCCTCTTTACATGATACTTTTTCATTTGGATACTCGGGAAAGTTGGTCAGAATATTTGTCTTGATAATATCTTGGCAAGTTCAAAACTTAATCACCTCATATCAAAAAGTAGGTCACTTGGGTCACATTGTAGAGCAACCTTGTGTGCAATGTAGAGGCCACATTTTCAACTGGATACTCATGAAAGTATGTCAGAATGTTTCTTTTGACAATATCTCAGACAACTTCCCTCTTGTTGTCATACTAATTTGAAAAATACAGTTTCAAATAAATAAATTGCTCAGTATAGCTACTTTGATTTTAATAGAGATGACTAATAGAAGAGTTGGTTTCTTTTGCTTCAGTGTCTTGAAAGATATAGATAGGAAGAGTGATCAACCATATCCTTGTTTCATTTATAACTGAATATCACTAATCTGGAATACCTCATTAATTCCAATGCATCGTTTGGCATCACTTGGCACTTAAAGAACAAATTTTGATATGAAATTTATTGAGAATATTATTAAGATTTTTTCTGGAAGATATACTCTTATTTATAATGTTTTAGCCCGCATAGCTGAACTGGAAACACAGTTAGCAGATGCTCAGGATGATTTAAACACTTTACAAGATAACCTCAACCAAGAGGTCTCAGACTTGTCCTATAGAACAAAACAAGAAATAGAGAGAGGGCGTGATGAGATGGATACAAAAATTCTGGTGCTAACAAAGGAGAATGAAGCCTTAAAGGCGGAGGTATGTATCTCATTCAAGGGCGTTATGGTATTAACAGTTGTATTGATATTAACTTGCAACACTGTAATCTTAAGCATGTGGTGAGCTTCGCAAAGTGCTTTGTTTAGAACTGACGCCAGAGTCTTAAGTATATTTCAAAGATCAGACTACAAAATATATTTTTGATCCTCGACTATGCAATATGGTATTGTCTGAGGTAATTGGATCAAAAAAAAAAAAGCCGCTTGTGGTTAGCGAGACATAGTTGTCACAATATCACTTTAGTGTATGTGCGTGCATGCGTGTGTGTGTGATTAGTTACTTCTTTTCCATGTGCAGCTTATGAGGCTCTTTACGAACTCCCACATGGTGGGTTCGACATACGTTGCCCCTAGGCAACCGTCTAGTTTTTGACTTATTTGGCATGCCTGTTTACTTTAAACCTTACAAGCTGTATTAATGAAATAGATGTTTCAATCTGAACTAAGAACCCATATTTTTCCATTTTAAGGTCTTTTCTGTCACAGAACATGTATGCTACATACCAGACAATGTACAATATCAAATCACACTTTTTGTGCAGTGCAATCTGTATCTCGGCAGTCTGCTAAAGATTATCAGACTATAGCAATTCCTGTATCTTCATGCGAAATGATGCCACTGACGGTTGCAAGGTTGCATAGATTAAGACCAATGGAAACTTCATTTCATTTTCTGGAGGCCATCAAAAAGGTCGCTGTCGTGACGTTTCTGATTGTAAATTGAAGATTTCCAATATGTGTATTTATCCCTTACACCATACATATTGGTAATTTATTTATGCTTTTGCAGCTGACTAAATTCTAAACCAATCTACATTCTATCGAATTTCAACAGCATTTTCTCTCTGGCTAAAATATGTATCTTTTAAAGTGAGCCAAAATATTGATCCAGGTAAATTTTATACTTCTTCAGGTTTCTAGTTTAGAGAAAAGACTTGAGACATCCCAGAGGGTCACAGACATGGCAAGACACAATTCCGAAAAAGCAAGAACGATAGATGCTTATAAACTTGAACTTGGAACCATGAAGGTTAGTTTTGAGACTGCAAAGTGTTAGCAATTGCTTATTTCCATGGATAAACACAAATGTTCTAGGGCTTAGTAGAAACGCCATCAAATTTGGATTTCAGATGTTCTTTGTTGATCTGCGACTGTTCTGGTTGGACGGAGGCCTCTTTTGACAGGCGTTGTTGAGCACCATGGGATTACTGATGAAAGCAAATGTTATTGTGATACAGTTAAAATATTGTTAAAATAGGTGTAAAACACTTAAACATTACTGTAGAGGCTGCTTTAAGAATATTACTACCTAGTACAAGTGGCACAACAATGGAAAAATGCCATTTAAGTCTTTACCAGATGACAAAACTTTTTGTCTATATTTAAAACATTTGCAAAGGACATACTATGTAGCTCTAGCGATGATTTGTGTCAGTGATATGTTAGAAAATATTATTGGAAGAGGAGCAGTTTTTTCTCCCTTCTCACATCTCTTTTGACATTCCTGTGTCTCAGGACCGTCAAAACATGGGATTATTCAGTAAAAACTTAATTAGGATTTGTAATGAATTTATCTATGGTGAAGACTGATGCAAATCTCTGATTTATAGGAAATCATGACCTGCTCGAAGTGCATGATTTTAAGCATGAAATGTTTTATAAGCTGGCTGATCATTAACTTTGGTTATAATTCCTTAACTTTGAAAGTTAATTACTAGTTCTTAACCTTGAATTTAGTTAACTATTTTATAATCATGACTCTTCAAATGTAGTTTCTTATTCTCAAAGTTTGTGTTCAATTTGTTCTCTATTTCTAGCCATGATTTTTTTTTCTTCTTATAATTTGTTATTCTTAAAATGTGTCTACAGTGTCATAGCTTTGAAATTTGTTTACAATTTCTTAGGCTTGAATTTTGTTTACGATTTTAGAACTTTGTAGTTTGCTTATAAATTCCCACCTTTCAAATTTGTTGATCATTTTCTAATCTTTTGTAGACAATAATAAAGTCTTGATCTTTTTTTCTTAGGAGGAATTAAACAGTGTAAAAGCATTACTGGAGCAGAGCGAAAAGCATTTAAGAGAAGAAGAAGAACGCCATACAGAAACAAGTAAACAAGTGCTAAAGCTGACAGAGTTAAAGAATGCCTTACAGCAGCAGTTGGATGCTGGAGGCAGTGGTGCTGTAGTAGATAAACAAGTAAGTACAGTTGGTTGTTTCATCGTTTTAGAAAGTCTTATATTTGTACAGCTGTTAGATTATTTAACGTACGATTCTTAGTTTTTTTACAGCTGTGAGAAAATAGGCTATTGAAAACAGTATGGACAATGGAGTCAAAAAAATAGGCTATTGAAAACAGTATGGACAATGGAGTCAAAAGTGATATCCATTTTTGTGATCTTTTACCGTAATGGTGGTTTTTTTTTTACCTTTTTCAAAGAAATAGGGTCCTGCGTGGCTCAGTGGTAAAGTGTAGGACTGGTTACCTGGATGCCCCAGGTTTGAGCCTCACTGGATCCATTAGGTTTTTTGTGGGACTGTACTTGGGCAAGACACTTCAGAGCCCTAGCATAGTCCTGGCGAAAGCCAGGAAATACATGATCGCTGTGATATGAATGAAATAATGTTGAAAACAGGGTCAAAACCACTCAACCAATCAATTTTCAAGGAAACGAATCATTCAAGCCATATCTATTCTGTTGTTTGCAAAAAGCACACATTCATATCAATTTGGCAGGTAGTTTTTTTCGTCACCTTAAATTTTGGAGCTCTGAATAAGTAAACTGCTTTGTAGAGTGCTCTGCAATATGTTGTTGCAACTGTATTTGGCCCTGTACTGGCATGCATGACATTTAGAGCTGGCTTTTTGTTTTTATTACATTGTTCCAAGTTGTTCTGCTCGAAGCGTTTATTTCTGTGATAAACGTTTTATCTGTGATTTTTAAGCTTGGCTGTTTTCGAAGAAAAAGTCGAATTATTGTCATAGCCATAGCATTGTCGTCGTCTGCATCTGTGTTGTTGTCTGCATTGTCTTGCAAACTTTAACATTTTATAGAATCTCTGTTACTGCTGAAGATATTTACTTGACACTTCAATGAGTTGTTAACTATCAAAACGGAAACCTGTGTGGTATCATTTATTCAGATCTCGCTGTCAAAACAATATCTTTAGATGCACCAAGGCGTCTACTCACGCAAAAAATATTGTTCTTGTTCTTTCTAAATTGTACATGTTTAAATGTAGATCAAAAAGACAAACACATACAGTAGCCGTAGTCAGGAATTTTATATCATACAAGTTTACAATTCTAAAGAAAACAGTTGTAGAAAAGAATTAGATAAAATGCTTTACTAAAGGTTGTGAAAACCTGCTTTGTTTTTTTAATGTTTGGCAGGAAATATATTCTTTTATTTATTGTAGACCTGGGAACTCTCGTTTTTTTTTTTTTTCTTTTTTTTTTTTCGTTTACACATCTTTCTTTTATTTATTTTTAGTTACTTTTTTTTATGTTCATATTTAGTTTTTTTTTATTGCTCTATTGTCCATTACTGTATGCACTATAATGATAGAATTTGTAAGATATGGTATGGGATGGCCCCACGACTTGCAAACACAAATAAACGGGGACAATAAAATCTTGAAAAAGTGCAACCTATAAAACAAGGGCTGGTAACCATATTTTGACACAGTTACGCACCTATTTAAAGTTACAATTTTAACTGAAAATCAAACATCCGCAGACGAGGGTCGGCATGCGGTGCTTTTGTTTTAATATGATCGTATAGTTAGATAGGACAGTGCTAAATATCAAGTGCTTAATTGTTACTTTTTCTTCCATTGTTATTCCGAGGATTTTCTTGAGATTTGTATGTTTACAGGCAAAATTTTTAAAATGGGTCTCCCAGTAAACATGTATTTATTTCTCACAATGTTTATCATATACAGCTTCCAAGATTTTCGTTTGAGGCCATGTGACAGTTTATCTTGTATTATATTACAGATGAAATCTTTAGAAAAGAGATTAAAAGTAACGGAAGAAAGATTACATCAAGAGAGAGCAGACAGGGCCAATAACCTGTCGGCTGTGGAGGACAAACTTCTGACGGATAACTCCAGGTTACAGGTAAAAGTTTGATAATATGATCATTATTAGATCAAAGCAAGGACAACAGAATAGGATACTATTGTTGGATTAAAATGATATATTTGATTCTTTGCTACCATAGTTGTTCGATTTTTTTTTAACCTGACAATTCTATTTAGTACTTAAATGAATTTCCAAAAAAAAAAAAAAAAAAAGGGAGCACCCAAGTTTTTGGCTCGCTATTTATCGACACAAGTTAATAATAGTGGAGTAATTAATTCGAAAGCAATATGTGGGCGTTGAGATTTTTTATCTCGCCCAATCATGACAGTCAGATAGCGTATATTGGAGTCAAAAGTTGAATCAAGAGTAGTTTGTAAAATTAGGAATGGTTAAAAGCATCGATTTTTTTCCCCCTCAATATTTACATGCCATAAATGTCAGGTCATTTTGATTTTCTCTGTGCGCACAAAAGATGTCTCAAATTCATCTTCAGTAGTTTTATGTAATGAGGAAATGAATTGATTGGTCTATTTTACATGTGTTAGGCAGCAGAAAAAGACTTAAAAAGACAGCTTCAGAGAGAAAAAGAGAAGAACAGAAACTTAGATCATCGTGTGAAACTTTTGAGAGAAGAGAATGAGAAACTTAGAATAGCTTTACCATTTGATGAATCAGTTCTAACATCTGACAAAGGAAAATACGATATACCTTATGGAATCCATTCATCACAGAGAGGTGAAACCATGAAAGTAAGTACAGTTTATACTGTGCATGTAAATGTTTGAATCCATAATGGCTTATTGTTGGATATGAAAATGTAAAAAAAACACACACACACACACACACACACACACAGAGGCTAGTGAAAGACCTATCAAGAATTCATTTCAGATGACAAAGTGAAATTCAAAAGGGAAAGAAAAATATTTACACATGCAAAATAAACAATCACTGGGAACAAACAATGACATTTTAAGATTTGAATGACGTCAAAAATTATCTATGTTAAATCATGGTGGCGAAAGGTGGATACAGCATATGAAATTTAAAAAAGAACTTAGATTTTAGTAGCCAAATTATTCTGTTCTGACTGCAGTTTTCACAAATGATGTAAAATGCGTTTCACTCACACTGTTGTATGAGTATGTATTGTTTAACTTACAAAGGCACAACATTTGTTTGGAGAAGATTGCATGTGAAAAGGTTTTGCAAAAGGTGAAAATACCATAACAAGCAGTTTCTCCTTTTTCACAATGTTTCCAGATATATGCATACGTTAAACCTTATTTCATATAGATCATCCATGTCTTTTGTAAATGTAATGCATGGTTGTTAGCGTTAAGTTGTTTCAGCCTGTATAACATGTAAGAAAAGGCACCATTTCTTCTTCATTTTCACGTATATTTATTGTTCACATTTTAGTTCATGTGTCACTTTTATGTTTCTCCCACAGCACATTTCTGATGATATGAACTATATCTTATCACAAATTGAAAAACAAGATGGCCTTTCAGTGGGACAGGAAGAGGAGATCATTTGCACACTGTGGAACAAAAGGGAGCTTGCGTACAAGCATCTTCGTGAATATGAACTTCAAATTGAAGAACTGCAAATCCATGACAATAATAACATAGTTGATGGACTTAAGGTGAAAGAAACATGCTCTCAGTACTTCGAAATGATGTTTTAGCTCCACTGGCCGACGGCTTATGTCATGGGCCTGTGTCTGTTGTACGTCTGCGCAAGCGTTATCGTTTATTTCAGACATATTTTCTGAAACTACACACCCGAGATTGATGAAACTTCACAGAAATTATCCTGCCCAAGCCTTCTTTAGAATTTTTGTTTAAAGAATCTGATTCCAGTTAGAACACTGGTTGCCATGCAAAACTGAAAGAAAAAAAAAAAAAAAATGAAAATCTTTAAAACTTCTCTTCAATAACTGCAAGACCTAGGGCTACCAATTCGGTATGTAGCTTTGTCCATTGGACTTCTACCAATAGTCTTCAAAATAGCCCTTTGGTCAAAATTGGCACAGTGGTATACTTTATGACTTTTGACCTGGAGCCCCCGTGTTCGAGCTTCAGTGGATCTACTGGGTTTTGTTGTGGGAGTGTCCTTGGGCAAGACACTTCTGAGCCTTAGCCTTGTACTGATGGAACCCAGGAAGTACATGAATACCAGAGCTATAACCGTTTTCTGCATTTTAATGTTTTAAAATGGTACATATTTTTATTATGTAAAATCAGACATCAAGAGAATTTTGACTGAAAATACTGGAACTTGATACTGGTCAGTGTAAAGATAGACAGTCCTTGCCAATCACATAAACGTCTGTCTGTCCATCCGTCCATCTGTCCGTCTGGACAGATGTCTTCTAAAATCCTTGACGAAAATTCATGAAGCTTCATACATTTGTTCCTTATGATAGTCCACCGATATGCTTTTTTTTGCTGTGTCATGGAAAGAGGGGACTTTTATCGGCGGGGGATATCATTTCAACGAAAAAGCTTGTTACAAATAGTTTGTGCTTTAGAAAATGTTTTAAAAAATTCTCTGTTAAAAGAAATTGAAGCATGCCTCTGCAGACGGCAAAACTGTCTGTTAAATGAGACCACCTGACATGTATTTACAGAATCTTAGGGATACATATAGCCAATCAGAAGCCAAGTTACACAGTATAGAAGAAAGTGTGGAAGACATACAAGCACAATTAACAACTGCAGAGGCAACTTATAGGGAGTAAGTGTAATGATAAAGGAAATGTAGTGATTGATTGATTGTGGAATACCCTATGCAGCTGTAAACATTATTTCAGTTTTATCATGACGACAGAGTCTGTTCAAATACGAGTATCCATATGTGTCTTGGGTTTTAATAGTATTAGGTAGGTCGCATCTTTCTTACCTAAGGACACCCCTTAGGGGAACTCAGAGCTTCTGGCGTGGATCAGACCCTGGACATCCAGTTGCTAATCCGACAACTAAACCTCTGACACGCGAAGCAACGGTTTCACAAGTTAGCAAATCGGTAAGCTCGTCTTCAAGGAAAGAGCAATTTCGCCTTTTACATCAAGTCCTTTAGTATAAGGAACGTAGCCATTGAAAATAGTTAGACACTATTTGTACTAGATTCTTGAAACTAAGTAGAGAAATTGATTATGATCTTTCTATTTTCCCTTTTGATTATGTCACACTGTGTATGATTTCATTTTGACGTTTTTAAGGTTATCCGCTTATAGACTTTTTAATCAGACATCTAATTAACAATAAAAAATTAAAGGTATCAATCAGTCGTAACTGATCGATCCAGAATTTGAACCTTGAATTTGACCATATTTGACAGTGCATGTAAATATTAGGACATCCGTTGCCAGGTAAAGAAAACGGTAGACAAACATGTTTTTGCGTTTAGTTTACAAAATGAACAATCTTTGTTTTATGCGTATGTTTAATTCATTTCCCTTTCTATTTTATTATTCTCACGTATATTGCCGCACTCTCTACTTGGTATCCTGCTTGTCGATGTACGTTGAGAGCACTAGACCTGTACTTCTAAACGATGACTTGCGTTTGTAAACAAATATTCGACAAATTTTGACATATCCTTTTCAATACTTAGGCACTGGACCGATAAAACAACCGAGTACTTGATTACTTATATTAGTAATCAGTCCCATTCCTACTATAAAACATTTTCAGACCAGACCCCCCCCCCCCCTTTTTTTTTTTTTTTTAAACATCTCAAATAATGATGATCGTAAATGGCTTGTTGCGAGACAAAGAAATGTTGCTAGTTTACTGCAGTTGGTAATGTATAAATAGTGTTGAAATTAGATTTATTTATACCAATGGACATTATTACACCTGTTGTTGAGAAAATGAATGTTCCCTTTTTTTCACAGGCAACTTAGTGGACTTGTCCAAGAACGCCACGAAGCTTTTGCCAGGTTGAAAACCGCTGAAGATTTACTGGAGGCTGTCAGAGCAGAAAATGATACATTACGCAAAAATGTAGCACTGTCACAAGGTGGTGTACATAGTCAAGGTCATCTGGCAACAGGTAGGACTAATAGCTTTTTTTCCAGTCTTATATGGCCGCTATGAGTTTTATTATACAAATATTTGGGATTACTTCATAGTAGCATTTTTAGTATATACATGTCATAAACACTGCTTTTTCTAAACAACGTTTCTAAAAAGTGATTGACCTATAATTTTCTGTCGATTCAACTATTGTATTAGATTAGGCCTTCTTTGTGAATTTCCGAATATTAAAGTATGTTAAGTGTCAGTCTATGGCATATTCGTATATGCTTCTTATTTTTATCAGAGCTGTAAACAAGTATCAGAGCTGTAAACAGGGTAATATCTCATTCTCTTTTTTGTCCAAAGGGCCTTTACTAATCAATGGTAACTATTCACTTGCACATATGATTTTACATGCTTTTGCAGAATATAAATATTTTTATGTGAATAAGAGTAGATGCTTATTACATGCTCCCTCCTGCTTCTCCAACAATTCTTTTTTTTTTTTCATTCTGTCCACAGCAAGATATTTTTCTTTTCTTCTACTGCACGTGTTTCACTTTTTTTTTGGATGGAAAGATGGCTTGTATCATAATGGCCTGAATGCTTAAAAAAGAACATAAAAAATATACCACGTCAGTTTATAGAATCCAGATATTTCAAAATCAGAGTTCTTCACGGAATACTAAGCATTGTAGATACGTGTTGCTTGAACTCTGTATTTATTTTTTTGTTATTGTTGTAATCTGAATTTTGCTTTGTCCTGTCCGTTCATGCAATTTAAGGGCATATGCCACGGTTTTTTTCTGCCCCTTTATTTGCGCATGTTTCGTTTTTGTAAGTCGATTATATATACACCAAATCACGCAAAAAAAAAAAAATGTTAATTCAAAAGGGAGGCAATTCATTCTGTAAACAACTCCTAAAAATACATAATATTTCTTAACACAGCCACTCTTGATATACTATTTTTACAAAATATATGAAAGTGCAATTTTTGTTTTATATTTAAAAAAAAAAAAAAAAAAAAAAAACTGTTTGCTGAAAGTTAATTGCAGAAAACAGATCGGGAAAATAAGTTTATGCTGACACGTTAGAACGTTCCTATTTGCTACTTTTTACCTGTTTGGTGCCTTAATTCTCTCGATTAATGCCTTTTTGTGCTGGAAAACATCACATTTCTCATAGAATAATGATTTATGTGAGCAGTACTTGTTACTTTATGAACCTTTTTTTAGCTCTACTGGCTGTAAGCCAGTAGAGCTTATGTCATGGCGTGGTTTCCGTCGTCCACCTGTCTGTCTGTCTGTCCGTCGGTCCGTTAGTCTTTTTCTTGTTTACTGCATTTGTGGTCGGATTTTCGTGAAACTTGCACAGTTTTTTGTCTCATCAATAGCTTGAACCCCATTGATTTTGAAAAAAGAATCTGACAATCAGTGTGGGAAAAGAAGCCATTTTTAGTTTAAAATTTCAATTTCTTGTTTACGAGATAAAAGCTGCATTTATGGTTTGATTTTCGTGAAACTTGTTTCTCTCATCAATAGCTTGAACCCTATTGATTTTGAAAAAAAAATCTGATAATAAGTATTGGAAAAGTAGCTTTTTAAAGTTCAACATTTCCTTTTCTTGTTTACACGATAATGTCAGCATTTGTCATCAGATTTTCCTGAAACTTGCTCGGTAGCTTTGTATCATCAACAGCTTGAACTCTATTGATTTTGAAAAAAAAAAAAAAAAAAAAAAATCTACAATCAGTTTCTGAAAAATAGCCATCTAGATTTGAAAATTTACATTTCTTTTTTACGAAATTAAGTACGTATTTTTGATCCAACTCTTTTTAAACTTGCAAAGATTATTTGTATCATCAAGGGATTGAAATCTATCAAAAAATGGAGAAAATCTTGCAATCGATTTAGGAAAAGCAGCCATTTGATGACTTAGTATTGTTTACTCACCGCAGGTTACATTATTATTCTCTTTTCTTTGAAACTCACAGGGATTGTTTAATGCAATGAGGACTGAAACCCTATCAAATTTGGCTGGATTGCAAGTAATTAGTTTTGAGAAATATTTCATCATTTTTTTTCAATTTTCGTTCAATTCACCATGCCTACTTGTGCTGTTTCAAGCCCAGTTGCAGGCACCCGCCTCCTCTTTTTTGTTGGGTGGGGGGGGGGGGTGAATGTTAGTCTTTTTCCCTTTTGTATCATGAATTCATAATGTATGCTAAAAAAAGCAACATTTCTGCAAGTAGAGCGATTCAGGCCCTCAAGGGCCTCTAGTTTAGATTTGAAATCAAAGCCTTTTTTTTCTGTGATTTTGACAAGAACTGTCTCCTTTGAAGAACTGTGTCTTTGTATTTTGCACTACAACATTTGAATTTCTTTTTATTTTTTTCTAACTTCGCATGCATTATATTATCACCCAAGCGAAAATGAAAAAAATGTCCGTTGAAAAAAAACTGTGGTATATGGCCTTTATTCATTATATATTACACTTTGAGGATTTTGGTTTTCCTTTTCACCTAACGATGAAATTACCAGTACAGTTATCTTTCTTTTGAACTTAAAGGTGACACTTTCGAAGCACTGAAGCAAGAAAATATCAGTTTAGATGGTAAAATTGCACAGTTGAAACGTTGCAATGAGAAGCTTGAAGGGGAGTTAACTACAGCAAAAGTACAGTTAGATGCAAGAAATAAGGCTCTACAGGTAATTTATAGTATCTGACAGATTTACACATTTGTTTTCGAGTAAGATGTTACTTCAATTGCTTGTAAATGAAAGATTTTGCTGATTTCATTTTTTTTTTCATTTCTCATCTGTCCTGATAAAATTCAAACATAATTACCCCGTTGGTTAACACTTCTCTCAAGTCTTTGTGAGTTTAACTACCTTGTTCCAAACCATCTCTCACACATTGCTCTAGTCTTTGAGAAGCCTTGACCTTGAAATTACTCTGAGTGAATTCAGTAAACAACAGAAGAATCACAATTTCAGTCATGGAAACAACCAGGATTTTACTAGTTTCTGAGTGCACATTGGTTGGTACCCTTCAAACTACTCGATCATTTGTTCATAAATGTGATTTTTAACGCCCGTATATATCGTGGCGGCCAAAGCAACTGATTATGCTTTCCTATGTTTCTTTTAACAGTACTTTGCACAGTATTTTTCTCCAGCCACAGGCTACTTTCTCACATCAATATCGTCCAAACAATTATCAGCAGTGAGATCAGTAGACCATGGCAAGGTTTGTGAATTCCCATGCCCAGACATATGCCATTGAACATTATTGATGGGACTTAGTCTCATGTAGGGCTTATTGAAGAACTTGGTACAAAACTTGCCCCCTGGGACATTGGTAAATTAAAAGAGGTATTTTAATCTAACATTTTAACTGCTGGCACTGATGTATGAAAAATGTATCAATTGGAGTCCTATAAATGACTTATTTTGTGTTGCTAGGATGTACAGAGTGAACTGGATTTAGCATACAACAGGCTTCAAGGTGAAGAAGTAGATGATAGAAAACAGATAAAAATTGATAAACTGACAGCACAGGTATGTAATAATGTTGCACCTGAAACACACATTAAACTCCTCTGCACTTAAAGCAAATATATTACACTCTTAGCTAATGCTGCGAAAGGACGTTTTACATTCCTGCAGGTGATCATTCGCCCGCAATGTTTTCTAGACAGTTATAGATAAAGGTATTTCTCCTTTTCCGTAGTGCTTTTCCAAGTGTTGTTTATACCAAGTATTATAACACTTAAGTGTAGTCAAACACATGTCCAGAACTTTGTACACATGTAAAGGCAACATGTTTTCACAGTGCTTTGTTTTACATCCTTGTACGTTGATTTACATATTTGAAGGTGAACAATTGCCAGATAGAGTTGAAGTCTTGGACAGACAAATATAACCTCCTTGTTACGGAGAAATCAAAATTGGAGACAGAATTATCCCTCTTGAAAAAGTCCACAAGTCCGCCTAGGGTAAGACAGCAGAAGATGGATCAAATTGATAGCAAGGTGATTTCAGTATTTCTGTTACCATAATTGTAGTGTCCATGGTCAGTGTTCCAGTAACTTTTATTTCAATTATGATTGGGCTAGGGCTCTTAAAAAAAAAAAAAATGCGAGAAGGGCTGTTATCTAGGATTTGAAATTCCAAGTCGCAGAGGACAAAAAAAAAAAAAACTGAATCCAGTGTTTGAGGGAAGGTTCAGATTTTTGTTGGAACTATTTTCAACGGAGGGCCTCATAACAAGGTACCATACATGTTATTTTCGTTGCACATAGAAATATGATCATAGGAAAAAGGAGCAATTGCTCATACTGAGCAACTGTTCACTACTCTCAAATGTTTTCAAAAGACATAAGGCATATCTGTTTTGCAATAACTCAGTTTATATATTTAATTTCGGAAGGTTAATACTGAGTATGATATTATTGTGGGTGTTCGATACTGTTTATAAATAACCAAATTCATAATGTATTTTTGGCTAGGACAAAATTTTGTCTTCAGTTTATGTATTTTAAATATCACACAGGTGATTTTTTCACTTCATTTAACAAGAAATTGATTTTGTAATTATAAAATTGACATATAAATTCTTTAAAGGTACTTCAACAGATGAGAGATGATATAATCGAAAAGGAAAGTCGACTTTCCACCCTTAATAAACAGCTGCAGGACACAGAGAATGACCTACAGAAAATTAGACAGGAGCTGTATGTAGAGCAAATGCATACTTCAGAACTTGAAGATGAGGTACTGACTGCAATATTAGTTTTATATGTGACAAATTTTAGACATTTTATTATGTATAGCTTTGAAGTATTAAAGATCCAGAATGATAAGTTTCTTAAATTTCAGGATTGTTGCATGTTTTCTATTCTCGCCAGTAAATTTCGTTCTTCTCTAAAACTGAGTCTACAAGGGGTGTTCAAATACAAATGCATCTGAGCACCAATAGTTTGATTCTTCATGCATTTCACTGAATTTTTCATTTTGTTCCTTCGAAGTATTCACCTCCAACAGATATACAAAGTTTCAGTCTCCGGATCCTATCGTTGAAGGATTTTTCATAGTCTTTTTTAGGTATACTATGAAGACACTTGAATATTGTAGAATCGAGGTGTTTGCGCTGAACAAATTTGCGATCTGAAAGGTATTTTTTAGCTTTGGAAACAAAAAGAAGCCACAAGGGGCAAGTCAGGTGAATACGGAAGATGGGGGAACACAACGACTTTCTCCTGCTTCAGAAAGTCTTGCACTATAGACGTATTGTGCGATGACGCGTTGCAATATAGCATTCTGACATTGGCCAAACCTGTTGAGGGTCTTCGTATTCGAAAGTATTTCTTCAGTTATCGAAGAACTTTGGCCTTTTAAAATTTCTCATTAACAGATCTGAATGGCAGGACTCTGAATTGTAAAGAAAATGGCATACATTGCTTTCTTTATACTGATGGTCGTTTTGGCAATGCATGGTCATTTGCCAGACTTTGAAGCCCAAATCTTGTTGTGGTATTTTCGTTTTATCTCATAGAAATAAACCAATGTTTCGTCACCAGAGACGACATTTGCAAAAGACCATGCATTGTAATTTGGATACTGTTGAAGCAACAATTTAGCGCATTGCCCGCAAGTCTTTTTCTGCTCATTTGTCAGCAGATAAGGAATCCATCTGGCGCAGATCTTTCTTATTTTTGAATCACGTTTGAGAATGGTATGAGCTGCTCATAATGAAATGCAAACGATACTAGCTATAAATTGTCAAGTGGAATATCTTGCATCGGTATAACTTTAGCAATCAACTCCGCAGCCGTTGCTGTTTTATTCGAAATTAACCCACATTTGAATTTATTAAACCAACGAATAGCATGAAAAAGACATTTCATTCTGTCCATTACCAGAACGGATTTAATCAAAAATGCCAATGAGACAACGATTCGTAATATAAGACCGTTTTCAGTGGCATACTGTGATCTACCAACAATTTATGTATTAGTATATACGGGTGGACGATGTATAGTGAGATATAAACACAGCTAAATGGAACATATTTTCATGAATGTGGTATTAATGTAAAGGTAACATGTATATCTACCCGATAACCTTCATGCCCGCGTGTTTTTCGGAATATTGAACAGTATAACGTTCTAGATGCATTCATGTTTGAACACTCCTTGTATATAGCCCGGTGAAAACTAAGGAAATTGGTTTGCAAGTTGAATTTAAGCTTTGGATGATAAAAGGCATTGCTAGAGGAATGATTCATTTCTTACTGCCGACTGCTTTAATCTAAGCTAAGTAGGAAAGTTTTTACATACATGAAAAAAAATATTGTGCTTCATTTTTGAAAAGAAATGCCATGTCTTAGAGGAGTTGCTGTGAAAGAAATATTATTGTCTGAAAAATAGAAAAGTGTTCGTATACATTGCTTTGCTCGTAATGCATTACCAATTCCAGATACATTTTTGATGTCTTAGAGCAGACTACTGCTAAAATCATTATAGTTCCCGGAAAAAACTGGTTGTAATTTACAATTTATTCCTTTCCCGCAAGGTTTAAACGTGTTTTCGTCCATTTAACGCCACTTTATATAGATTATTGTTATTTTACGAGCAGGCATTCAATGTAGTCTGTATACCTTTAATGGGGTAAGTATTAAATTAAACCTGGGATCTTGCATGTACATGCATTTCACTAAAGTCAATATATTTCAGATGGACACACTCCAGCATACTGCCAACCAGAGAGCTCAGATGTTTGAAGCTCTGAGTGGGACTGAAAGAGAGCAATTGGCTCAATATCAAATACTCAAAGAAACGCTAGACTCTGTAAATCAGGAACTTGCCCAGAAACAAGCTCAGGTTGGTCTTTTTGTAATCTTTATGTTTTAAAGCTTGATTTTTTTTAACGACATTGGAAAACATTGGGGGAAAAGGAGCAATTGTTTTTCGCAAGCAAACTTCTTTTCCCATTTTTTTTTTTCATACCATAGAAAAAATAAGTTTGCTTTCATAAACGGAATTTGTTTGTGCGTTACGCAGATTTGAAATAGTGTTCAAGTATAGAATTATCTGGTACTTCAGGTATAAACTTTTGGTTACATTAACTAGACCATATCTGCAAAGAGGCTATCAACTGTCTATTATGCAACACTTGGAAAAATGAGAAAACTTTCAGACAAAGAAACCATTTGTTTTAAAAGTTCAGTGATTTTTTACAGGAACAGTCTAGAAAATATTTTAAATCGCTACATTTCTTCAGTTTGTTTTGTTGCATGCATTATAGATTATCTCCCTTGATGTAAACTTGAGTGGACAGAGAGATAAAACAGTAGAGCTAGAACATGAGGTGGAGAAACTAAGGAGAGAAGGCAAAGACAAAGATGAGCTTTATACAGAAGATGAACAAAATTCTGCTCATCAGTTACGGATCAAAGTACTTGAACAGGAGAGGGCGCAATTGAAACAGGAGCTTTCTGTAAGAGATTCCAACCATTTTTTTTTCTTTTAATGAGTACCTTTCCAATGATCTCTTCTGAAAATACTGCTGACTGTATGATCAGATGCTTAATGCTATTTAGCCCAGGAAAATTAAAACTGACAAAACTGCAATGTCTCGTAGCTCTGGAAATACAAACAGATATCTTAATCAAAATACATTTGTAGTTATCTGTGATTTTTTTGTAATGTATTCACAGCAAGCTTATAGTGCCATACAAGCTGCAGAAGAGCAATATAGAACTCTACAGACAGAAAGTTCTCAAATAGAGCAAGAGCTTGTCAAAGAGAAAACCATAATTTTGCAGATAACTGCAGAAAAAGGGGAGATAGAACAGCATTTAGAGGTATGGTGTGGGAATTTTTCAAAAGCTATTATGTTTTTGGTAGGGAGATTATTATTATTTAGATAATATATTGATAACAAGGCTTTTTGAAATAGACTGATTCATACATTGTTCAGGTGAATCCCAATCCGCTCGGCTTTTATTGAAGAAAACATTGGGGCACTGTCGTAGCTTTGTTATTGTTAGTATTGGTCTTCATTGTTCAAAAACTGACACACCCTGACAAAACTATCATTTGTGAAGATATTTACCTAAGTTGGGCAAGTTGCCCAATGTCAAAAGGGAAACTCATACTAACAGGGCAGGTTACCCTGCAAATATTTCTGACACAGCCATCTTTTGAATCAAACATGTCCTATATATTTCTAACTTGGAACTACAGCCAGACGTTGGCACCCGCATACAATTCTTTTGCTTTGTCTGTATTAAGATAGATATGCATATTCACACCACTGCAATAGGTGAGCAAATACAACAGATACGGCTGCAGATTATCACGGCTTTTCTTTTCATCTTTCAGAACTGACTATATGTTTTTTAACTCATTGTTAATGCAGATTTGTTTACTAGTTTATTATGATTTAGAATAAAATTGTTCCTGGTTTATTATTTTCTGGAGTCATAAAGGAGTCTCTTTTTCAATGGATGAAGCATTCAAGTTTGCTTTTTGCTGAATATCTATGTATGTAGATTATTTGAGTTCATATGACTTGTTTTCTAGTTCTTGGTCTTGCAGCCAATACCATGTACTTACACATGTAATTGAAAAGTGTTCCTCGTACTTTTAGACCCCCATTCTTTTATTTTAGGAATTGGCAGAGGAACATGATGCTCTAATCCAAGAAAAAAGTCAAGTTGAAGAAGATCTAATTAAGCTAGAAACGAAGTTACAGGAGATTTTGCAGAAATACGAAGCTGAGTCTAAAAAACAACATGCTGACTTCGCTAAGCAGTACCCTACCATGCCCCCTGAAGGTCGCAAGGTGTGATATTTTGAATTTAGTATACATGTGAATTCAACTATTTTTCTTGCAGCATCTGCCTTTGTGTACTGTTCTGTTACAAACAAGTCTAAGCGAAGATTTATTTGTAAAATGTACATTTATGTGTTCCTTTCCTGAGATTTTTGGTTTATTTCTTTCAAAATTTTTAAAGCTGATGACAGGTTTTATATTAGCTGCATTCAAGCTGAACAATTGTGGATAGTTTACAAAATAAACGACAGAAATAAGTAAGCACTACAAGCATCCAAGTGGAGCAGTGTCAAAGTACTTGAGGTTTAGAGAGGCAAGCAAGCTATTGGCAAGAACCGAGTTTCATACTTTTTCCTAGTTTTGTATGGTTAGCTATGACACAAATGACTGAATTTTAGATGAAAGTTTTTTACGCACAAGTGAAGGTAAATGATTATCGAATTTCACAAATGGTGTCTGAGATTTGATAAGTCATACTAGCAATAAGTGTTGTTGATGATTCTGTCCTTGCATAAAATAACAGACTTACACATTTTCAGTTAATTAGCCTAATAGCCGTGGGTGTGATGATTATGACTCATTGCACTTTTTTGGAACATGCAGCATGATCGCAGTGCCAGAATATCTGATACGATGAAGTTTTTACTGTATGAAAAAAAAAGTTTATATTGCATTTTTTTGTTTTCTAATTGGCTTGAAGTTTTATTATCAAATGATTCTAGCAGCAAAAATATTAATGTGAAATAAGAAATTGAACTTTTCATCATTATCTTTATGCTTTTACAGCTCGTTTCTGAACTTGACTCACTGAGATTGGTTGTGGAGGGCAGGAATAGAGAAATAGAAATGCTACAAGATAAACTGAGGTATGTTGAGTATTCATTTGTTTTAATACAAGTACAAAATATTATTACCACAGAAATGTAATTTCTTACACCTCTACAGTAAAGTGCTTTTGAGTTACCAAAGAATAAATGAGGAGTTGCTTGATACAAGTAATGGCTACATCATCCACAATATTTTCCTTATTATATGGAATAGACAGTTTTCTTACATGTGGTTCCAAATGTTTCTGCTTTACTTCATTCATACTAGTCTTTGGTATGTCAAAGAACAGCCTTAATGGTAAAGCAGATAATAAGTTTGAATTTCTTGAATCAATGTTTTGTATAATAGAGAATGATTGGGATGGTAAATTGTATGAACACATTTTCCCATTCATAGATAATCTCACTTTTTCTTTTATTTAACACTTTAACTTTGTTTGAGAATACAAGAATTTATGTGCTGGTCCTGCTTTGGTATTTCTTTCAGTCGCAGTAGCATTGAAATAGATTTTCTCAATCGCAAAGTGGAACTTGTGCACAATGACAGTATATCCAACAGAGAAGATGTGGCCAGAATGATTTCTGAACTAACGCTTAAGGTAATGATGACGTCAGGGGTCGTATTCACCAAACATTCTTCATTACACTCTAACTCTTATTCAACATTTGAAAAGTAACGCAAGTTCTGATTGGCTAAACCATATGGTTTCTGTGTTACTTTTAACCGAAGAAAATTCTTGAGAGGCAGACTAAAAGTTTTGCCTCTAGCCATGCGTATTGCCTGGTTGATAATAGGAAAAAAATGATGATGGTTTGATATTTGATATCCATTGTAATGAAACATCCGTTTGGAGAAAACAGTTTAAAGTGATCATTGTCTCAATAAATTTTAATTATTTAAATATGCAATATTTTTAATGAAATCACCCATACGAAGTAAATAAATGCCCTTGGAAGGCGGTATTTACTGTTCCTTTTATTTTTCTTGAAAAAAAAAATGCATGAAGAATGAATAATTATGTGGCTTATTTGTAGATCATTTCATTTCATTAAAGTTTTTGAAGAATGGTTTGATAGTACGTGTATACTAGGTATATAAATATATATCTTTTTCTTCCAGTAAATAAATACTTCGAGATATTTTAGTTTTTGTAGTTATTGTTCCTATGTAACACAGGTCAGAAAAGTCTGACAGTAGCTTGTATCCCTTTTTTTTTTTTATATTTTTGAAGATGAAAGAGGCAGTTACTACTCGAGAGGTTAACCAATATTTGGTGGAGGAGAGAACTAAACTGCAAAATGAGAAGTCTCATCTGGAGAGGGAACTGGAACAGGAGAGAAGGACAAATGATGAAAGAAAGAAAGAAATAGCCGATGTGATCAGCAAGGTAATAACTGTAATAAAGGGTTATTCATCAGCTTTTTTAAATTCAGTTCAAGTTGTAAATTCTAAGCCAAACCACCTGACTTCCCGACACAGGATGTTTCAACCTGTCATGGGTTTTCTGAAATAGAACGTCCCTGCCAATCAGACGACTTTCCATAGAATTTAAGACGCAGATCAATATTAACCCTTATCCTGCTGAGTAAGTTAAATGATACCTTGAAGTCAATAGTAAAAAAAAAAACGAATGTTGCTATTTCTAAATTATTTTAGGGGGTAAATATCTCCTTTTCCGACAGTGTAGATTAAGATCAGACTGCACGTTCTGTGAAGTCTGATCTTGATCTACACTGTCCACAAAAGGTCCTTGGGCCGTGCATAGCAGCCTAGGGGTTAAGAATGGTTGGCGAAAACGTGGTGGTGTATACCATGTTAACTCCTGCAGTACCACGTAGATTAACTTACATTTTCTGTCAGGAAAAAATACCGAAACATAAAGTCGTGGTTGGGCTATTTGATCCTTAAAAAATATCTGTGTTTGTTGGAGATCAAACTGGAATAAATTTCAGTAATAACATTTTTTACCATGAAAAGTACCCACTAAAAAAATGAAAATAATAAGATTTAAAAAAAAAAAAAAAAAAAAGAAACAGAGTTAAGTAATTAACTTTTTAGTAGATCGAAATGTACATGTTTTCTCTGAGATTATCTTTTTTTTTCCCATTCGAAGAATTTTTTTTTAAAAGAAGAGAATATTTTTTCTATAGAATGATTTATAAATTTGCTCTCTTTTCATGCAAGATTGAAAGAACTGAAACCCACAAGAAATCAGCAGAGAAAGATTCAAAAGACAAAGAGGGAACTATTGCAACGCTAGAGGCAGAACTTCACAACAGTAAACATAGTTTTGATGTCATGGAAACCGAATGTGCTCAGCTGAAGAACAAACTGGAACATCTGAATAATGACTTAAGAAATCTTATGACCATCAATGACTCACTCGAAAAGCAGCTTGAGATGGAAAAAGTAACGGTTGGTAAAATAGTCTGGTATAACTCATCTCCAAAGACAACTTTGAAATCACCAGTTTTAAATATTGCTTAATCAACATGAATTTATGCTTCATTACATGAATACGAGTAAAAACGTTGTGAAGTTAAAGACACTGTTCATTTAGAGCACTTTCCCCTTTTTACCAAACTGTTTTTAAACGTGCTTAGCTCGTGGCGTTTCTTTTATTCATGATGTTTTCCATATCGTTCAAAAACTGTTTTTGGTTATTGTTGTCTGCCAGGCTTTTGTTTCAGGGTTATAGGTGTTCATGAAATTGTTTCAACGTTGACAATGGGGTTGAGATATAGAGTATAGAAATTGAGAAAACATAGTGTTCTTTTTATGTAAAGATTTAAACTTTTGAAACCTGAGTAAGGCTGAAGATTCCTTGAACCACCAGAATCTTTGGTGTAAACAATTTCAAAAGGTTTCAGTGACAAAAAATTTTTTTTCCTCATTGATTTTAAGGTCAACTAAAAGTTGGCAAAGAATATCTGTCCCGATCGTTCCTCCACAAGATCAGATAAATTGTCAGCTATTTACCAAAACTGCCAGGAATTGCAAATTCTTTGTCGTGTTTTCCCTCCTTGAGATGTTTACGGGTTATCAGTTCTAGTTCTGTTTGCACAGTTAATCTTAAAATTATTAAGTATCAAGCACAGCCGTATGAAACATTGTAGATCAAAACAGTACTTTATCGAGCATCCCATCTGATCTTTGGTCTACACAATCAGATTTTATTTTGATACTCAAACTGAAACGGCTACAGTTAGATCTAGATCTAGTCAAAAGGTGCTTATTTGAATTGGTGGTAGAGCTACACCATTATTTTTAAAGCGCTTAAAACAGATGGAATGGACATTTCAGATATTGCAGTTTTGAGACTGCTTCAATAAAAATATCTTAACAAAAATTTAACCTGGAGATGCTAGATCAGACTAAATTTTCTATACAGTGTGATATGGATTTAAACCGGTTGCAAATAGAACTAATGTTGTACTCTGTACTTCTCGTTACTTTGAATTCAGTTTTGTTACTATTTTGTGTTTAGTTATCTGAGGAAAAAAGCAACCTGGCTAAAATGCGGGAAGATCATAGCAGCCTGTCCCATGACTACCAGTTGTTACAACATGACCACAGGGTTCTGTCAGATAAATATGAGGGGGAACTAAGAAATGTTGAAAATTTGTCTGTAAGTGGTGTGACATGATTTTATGAGTTTTTCGATAGTATCTCTCCAACATATGAAGACAGAACCAGGTTTGGGACGAGTTTGAGGTTCTTCCTTTTTGGTAGAATGTTTAGAAACGTCGTAACTCAGATCATAGAAACTGTAGAAATTGTGCGTGTGTGTGTGTGTTCCAGTGTCGGAATAATATAAACGGTAAAGCCACTTGGAACCATGAATAGTGAAGCATAACAGCTTAATTACTGACAAACTGATTGTTCTTTATTGACCTCCGAATCGTCGAATTTTTATATACTTAGATAAATATTTTGCAATATGTTACAGTGATTTTCAACTGATATAGTGATCACATTGAAGATAAGTTTTATTAAGATTGTACAATCTTGTTGTTTAATTTCCATTGGAACATTGCACATAACGTCTTTCTTTACAAATACAGTTTTATGGATGTGAAGAAAGCAGAATTTTGATTACTAGATTGTGTTATGTACTGGCCTGTTTCCCTTATTTTCATTGCACATTTCGTACGATTTTTATATAGAAGGGCTCAGTTTAAAATAACCTTGCATTAATTAGGAGTTCGTTGGGTATAGTGTCCTATTGTGCTGTTTTACGAAATGGCAATTTTACATGAATTCATTGAACGTCTGATTTAAGAAAGTTTGCAACAACTACAAGAGCAATAATCTTAAATCCATTTACATTACTTTATTTAGCGCACACTACATATTTGTTGATCCGCCGAAGCAAAAACGTTTAAAGGAAAATCGAATATATATTTTTTAAATTATATGGAAAAAAAATTCGTAGAATGAGAAAAGTCTTCTCAAAAGTAATTACTCCTTTCCTAATAATGTTCTCAATAGCCGTGCACTGCGGAACTGAAATTGGTCTTAAAGTATGGAATTAGGATTTGTTTATATCAAGGTACATACATTAAGAAAAAGGTGACATGCGTAGCAGTATTGTCTTTAAAATGAGATGGTCCGTGGATTAAAGTATTTTATTGTCATTTCATCTGTCGCTAAAATGGTTATCTAAAACTTGCAGAAAGACCTAGATGACGTAAAGAAGGAAAACTTTGATATCCAAGAACAATTGCAGAAAACCAAGATTGACTTGGATAGTCAGACAGGACAACTTGTCATCACCAAAGAGTCAGTTCAAAAGCTAACGCAGGATAAAGGTAGCATTTATCAAGGTATGTTTTTTGTATTCAAGGGGTCCTCTATATGTCATTGCTGGAGGCACTGAAGATTTAATCGAGACATTCTTTGTTTTAACCCTACATGTTGCTAAGGTCAGATTGGGATGACTTTGGGTATAGCACTACAGAGATTTGCCTAGGAAAAAAGGAAACTCATAAATGAGCTTTTGCCATTCGAATTGTTATCCAGAGTTAAAAGAGTTTTATCCTTTTTGAGAGCTGTGGTCAAACTTTGGGTAAGAATGTGTTTGGACAAAACATTGCAGATACTTGTAAAATATTGAAAATACGTGCATTATGTTAGCTATTGCAATGATGAACGATTAAGGCATTGGAGACATCCCCAATGGTGTTGGGTTGAATCCATTGGGGTAGCTCAGAAGTATCTTCCAGCAATCAAGCCCTACCTGAGTAGCAATGACGAACCGGGGAAAAAAAATCAGATATCGTAACAGATGAACTTGTGTTATCTTGTGATAAGAGTGTTTAAGTTTTGACATGTTGGTCATTCACTTGTATGCGCAACTGAGATTTATATGGTTTGTATATTTCAGTTTTGTTCAAGCTCATAAAAATCGTGTATAAAATCATGTCAGGAAACAATAGTATAGTGTATGATTATAATGTCTAAATTACATTTAGCTAATAGGTTACCCTAATTCTAAATAATTACTTCAGATTATGAAAGTATGTGTCGCACGTTGACTGAGAAAGAAAGGCAGCTAAATGAGCTCAGGGACAGATCAGAGGAGAAACTTGAGCTTGTGAAACGAGAGCATGCCCAAGAAAAAATTCGATTGGAGGAACACAGAAATACAGCTGTTCAGGAGTGTGAAGCAGCTAAGTAAGATTATTACCTTTTTGACGTATGATTTATCAGCATTCAAACATTCAGACTTTGTCTTTTAGGAATTTAATGACAATTTAAGGTGGTGAAATGTTAAACCTCTGTGGAAATTTTTCGGAGCTGTTAAAGGGCCAGCGTGTCTTTTAAACCTATGTTTTTTTTTTGTAATTGTTGTGACACAAGTGTCTTATTATTATTTTTTGAGTTATTGCCCGTTACTATTTTACAAATTTGATTGTCTTCAAACGTCATATTGTCATAAATCACATTGAGGATAAGTGCAGTGCACAATATCCCTAACTCTGCCTTACTTTTGGAATTATTTCCCGTCGTTATTTTACGAGTTGGATTTTTGTCCGGAGCATAACTTTCAAGGTATAAAAGCTTTTGGCTTTAAACTTTCGATACATATACATCACATTGAGCATAAGTGCGGTGCACAAGATCCATAACATATTGACCTATGTAGATGTGACTTAAGAAGATGTGCAGAGCACATATCCGTAGACGTTCAGGGTCACAATTGAAGGCCAAGGTACCAGCCATGAGTCCTATGCTTGAAGCTTGGTTTTTGTGTTTGCAGCTTTTGTGTTTGTAGATTTGTATTTGCGAATTTTTTGTTTGTGGATATATCATCAAGAAATTATATTCACACACCGGTTTTTTTTTTTTTTTTTTTAAATTCATCAGTGTAACCAAAGATATGGATGGATGACTTTGTGTCTTGTGTCCGTCAAGAGCATTTCAGACGTGATACGATGATAGAAGGGTGTTTGTAAAAGGCTCAGTACAAGGAAATGCTGTCTCTCTCCAGCTGCGGGGGGTTGGGGGGGGGGGGGGGGAGATATAGCTGTCCATCAGACTGCCTTCTTGTCCTTGACAAATCGTGATCGGTTTTGCTTGTTATATTTCAGAAGAGAGATGAAAAGCCTGATTGAACAACTGAAACAGAAGGAGATTCAGTTAAACACTTTTGGTAAAACATTGCAGGAATTGGAGACAGTCACAAGGTTAGTACCTTTATGTTGCGTTTGTTTGCACACCATCACTATCTCTGTTAGGTAATTAAATCAGTAAATTTTCATAAAATATATCTCAAATTCATTTGTGATTCAATTACGAAAAATACTGAGTTATTTATCCCTGAGATCCATCGGTAAAAAATGAGTTTTGTTTGTTGGCCCTCAAGAAATAGGATTCTGGGGAGCGACAGTTCGAACCTAGCAAGTTAATCAATAAACCCATTAACTGTTCATGGTATTTTAATAACTTATGATATTCTTACGAGAACATGAAATAATGTGTGATTGCTTTACCAGTTTAAAAAAAAAAAAAAAAAAAAAGTCTTTACTTTATCATGAGTAAGTAAAAAGTTCAAATCAACATTCTCTTGTATTCCAGGGAGAGGAAAGCTCTTGAAAGCCAAGTACAAAGACTAGAGTCAACATCGGGAGATTCGAGGTTACTGCTCGAAGGTCAGAGAAAAGAGATCATGGCTCTGAATGAAAATTTTGCTAAACAGCAGGTAAGTATAACTGACTGCACGGTTGACATTCCCAAGAGGAGGCATTGAGGCATTTAGTAGGAAATTTTTGAAAATGAATTAACATTTCGTGGCAGTTGAAAAAGATTTAATGGTTAGATTTAAGATGAGACAACGGAGTCTGATAAAATCAACACTGCATGTAAAATCAGTTGTGATAATTTTTTTTTTTTCAAATACAAATGATCCCAGATTCCGGTTTTTGCATATTTCATGAAAAATATTTACAAGAACAGATATTCAATTCTGGCCTGCTAAAATAGGATTTACATTCAGATATTAAGAGAAAATACTAGCAGAAAATGTAGCAGATACCATAATGTTCTGTTTCTTCTGTGAAATTTGTTAATCGTGTAGTCAAGGGTTAGCTACTCTTGTGTGTTAAGCTTATAAATAAAACAGCATGAACACACTTTTACTACTAGTAACATTATATTGCAGGAGAAATCAATTCGTCTTGAGTCTGAGAATCACTCTTTACAAGCAGATCTGAAAACTGAGAAAGACAACGCCAACAGGGATATACACGAGTTGAAACTGACAATCAATGAACTGAAATCACAGCATGAAAATGAGCGGCATTACTTGAACGATAACTTAGCACAGGTGAAACATATCAGAGTTATCTTAATCATAGTATCGTAAGATACAAGTGCCCCCCCCCCCCCCCCCAGAAGACTTTGTTAAACATTTTTGTGTTTGCAAATTTTCTGTATCACGTAGGTGTCTATAATATATGTAATGGACTCCAGATTATGCTGTCTTAGTTGTATTGCACTGTCTAATTTAGGATCTACACTGTCCAAAAAGTCGCGACAGTCATGAAAGGGATTCTAGGGGTGAGTCCTTTCAAGAAAAATAAAAGAAAAATCTGACACATCACTTCACAAATACTTCAAAGTAAACAAGGGAGATGAATTTAGCAAGAAGGGGTTTCCTGTTCCAAATTTACTCGTCCCACTCACAGACTAATGAAAGCGATTTCCATCTTATGAAAAAGAAAACAGAGAGAGCCGTTTCCTTCAAATAATAGTATGTAAATTTGTTGCCTCAAATCATGATAATTTATATAGTAAAAAAGTGAAGAAAGAAATAGTTTTTACTTGATATGCCTTGGTTTATTGCTTAGACACAGAACCGGTTGCGGTCAGTAGAAACAAGTCTAGCATCTGTGTCAAAGGAGAGGGATCACCTACAAGGTCAGCAAAGGCTAAAAGAGAAGACGGTAGAAGATTTGCAAGCTCAGCTATCAGACGAGAGTACAGGTAGACGTCTCGCTGAACAGTCTGTGGGTACACTGAGGCTTCAACTGGAGGATGCTAAAAATGCAAAGGTAATTGGTTGTTAGAGACATACTGACTTAACTGTAATTTCCCCTATATATCTTTTTTGTACAGGAAGCATAACTATACATTTAAAATAACAAACGTGAATTATTTTGTGTATGCGATAACTGACAAGAACACTTTTTCTCACTCACAATAACACTGATTACCTTACAAGAACAACAGTTGTCATTGCTAATAAGATCCCATTGCTTTACGGAAAAATAGTGTTAGCTGACAAAATTCAATGATTATTATCACAGAATGTTGCTGAAGCCAAATTTACAGAAATGCAAGCACAGATGAACAAAGCTGAAAACCACTACAAAACAGAACAAGACCGGAACCAGAAGTTGTTAGGAAAAGTACAGGAACTGCAAGCAGTCTCCCATACGACAGAAAGTAGCGTGAAAGCAAAATCAGAACAAGTTGACACTCTACAGGTATGATGTAATAGTTGATGATAAATCATTAATTCAGTACAGTTTTCACACTATTCTTCTCAGGCAGTCTCCTTAACAAACTACTTTTTAAGGCTTTGCAGTAAATAGCTATTAAATATGTCGAGGAAGGAGTACTTGTAAAAATCAAATGCTCCTTTTCCCATAGTCTTCAATGTCAGTTAAACAACATGCCTTCTTTTCATTCAAATGTTACACATAGTGTTATTTGTTTTAGCCTGTTAGGATCGTGTTGAAAACAGCATAGATGTTGATTGAGTATGATGATAACATAGATTTATCCCTCTTTCAGTGGAATAGTTAAAATACTAGCTTTTTATATCCATGATATTCTTCTGTTTTTTCCTGACATCGCAGAAAGAAATAAACAAGTTAAAGCAACTGTTAGACAGTCAGAAACAAGGTCACATGGGTAAAATGAAAAAGTCTGCCTTGGAGTTTAAACAACAACTGTAAGTATATCAACCATTTTAACCTCTGTTTGTCCTTTTCCAGAAAATGATTACCGGTAACCCACAGAGTAAGATTAAGAAGTACTTAACAAGCAGTCTGATCTTTAATGTGGCAATGTCTTCTATTTTGTGAAGTATTTTGACGAAACAATCTTTTCTATGCATTTCAATAGATTAGCGATCTAATGGTCAACTCTAATGCAACAGTTTTGGAATAGAAAAGTCAGAATCAGACAGCATTAAATTCAAAGTCTAGCCTTTGATTATCTCTTTCAGATCAATTTTTAAATCTTCTAGTTTACTTAACACTTCTGTCTAAATTGTTTTTGTTGTCAAAGTGTCAATAACGGTGTTCACTGAAGTGGACCATGACAAATAGCATATGGAGCGAACTTTGGTGAAATTATTTTTGTTGTTATAATCGAGCCATGCTCTGTGAAAAGGGGGCTTGATGCATCTGCAAAAAAGTATCGACCCAGAGCAGTGTGCGCCGTCCGCACTGGCTAACCTGGGCCAAAAGTTTCTGCTATCAGTCAAATTTCAGAATAGCAAAGGACCATTCTATCTCATGACTCAATCGGGTGATAAAGTGGATTTCATGGTTCCATAATTATGTGATGACTTGCTCGGTATAATGCATCACGGAGATGTATGAAGCCCCCTTTGCCAGAGCGTGGCTCAATTATTTTCATTCTCCAAATGCATCACAAGAAACTGGGTTAAAATATGGTAAAATAGGAGTATAATTTACGTTCAAGATAAGAACAGCAGCTTGACTTTTTTACGCTAACACCAAAATGGCCTTTCAAGTGCAAATTTCTACAAACGTAAATTTTACTTTACATCTTTAGCTCGGATGTTTTCGAAGTAAACGTCGAACTATTGCCATAGCCCTGTCGTCGTCTGCGTCGTCGTCGTGCAAAAACGTTGACATTTTATAATATCTCTGTTATCACTCAAGATATTTACTTCAGACTAGAACAAGATATTAACTATGTAAAGAGCAACCCATGCAACAAGGGCAGGTAACCATGAAAGATATGCCCCTTTTTCGACTTTTAGAATTTTAGAATTTTCACTGAAAAATATAGCACCTATAGCCGAACGTTGGCACTGTACTCTTGTTTTAAGAGTTTAAAGGATTAATAGCAAGTTTTTCGAAGATGACCGTTAAGGATGGTACTAATAAACATAACAACAAGCCAAAAGGAATTAAAGAAAAATTAGGAATCGCTAGTTTTGATAAAGTGTCATTGGGCATTAGGTTGTCAAAGTTGTAGTCGACATAGACAGTTAGAAGTACAAGGATGTAAGTGTAGCCTTCAATCTTTTTCAGGGACCTTGCCCAAGAAGAAAAAGACAAACTAGTCCTTCAAGTACAACAAATAGCAGCGGATCTTGATAGCTGTAGGGAAAAAGTGGCAAATAAGAACAAAGAAAACCTCAAGGTAAAAATAAAAGGGAAACTGCCAGTTCCTTATGTGGTTTCAAAGTATCATGATCTGGATAACTTTATATGTGATATCTTATTTTTTTTTTTTTTTTGTGAAAGAAAGTGGTATTTAGAAACGTCGTTATTTTGATGAACATGTAAGATCGAAATTTATCGTAAACCTAACCATGATTTACTTGGGGATGTAATAATTAAATCTTGCAATTGCTACAGTTAAGATCATCAGTAGTGGAGATATCCCTGTTGATCGACCGTATGTTTTTTTTTTGGCGGGATAACATGTTTTTTCATAAACTAAGAAGGCAAACAATATGATACATAGATTTCTCAGATCAACACCTTACATTTTGCAAGTAAATAAATAGCGAATGTATTTACCTAAATGCTTGATATATAGATCATGTTTTAGATTTAAAAGAAGAAAAATACTACTACTAAAGGTGCTTTATGGATTATCTTCTGCCCCAATATATTTCTACTTTTCTACATCTTGGTGTTTATGCAGAAAGTCGTATTATGTTGGGACACATGCTTATGGAATGAAGCATTACTATTTATGCTACGGAATGCGCATTTGATCCCATTTGATCCATTTGGCATAGTCATACACTTTTCTTTGAACCTTTCCATGTACATGAACCATGCTCTGGCAAAAGGGGATTTAATATAACATGTATATTGATTGATTGATTGCATGGTGTTCAACGCAGTATCCCACATGAGTTCAGTTATACCGCCACGGCCAGATCACATATCTATGTTTCCCTGGTGTTTCTTTTACCATTACTTGGCACAATATTCGTGCAATATTCTTTTCACTGTCTGTTTTGCCACTTAACCATTGTCAAAACAATGATTAGGGATTCGAATCTGCAACCCTCTGTTCTCAAGTCCTTCACTCTACCGACTGTGCTACCTGAGCTTGATCCATTTCGTTTAACAACCCGCTGAATCCTTGGGTAGAATGATCCGTGTAACTACAGAAAATTTACTGAATGTTTTGACATAGGTCAGCCTGCGTAGACTGCGTATACTGCGCAGGATGACCTGGCTCGATACTTTTTGCAGGAGCATTTAACACCCTCTCTACAGAGCAAATCTCAAATCTGCTGAATCTAGAAATTGTGAATAATTTCAAAAACCTTTGCCAAGTAAGGTTAGTGTAAGCACGATGGAGATTGTTATCACAACAGCACATTGTTTACTCGTGTTCACCATGTTCTGTAAATATGATAGGCAGTTGTCTAATACAACCATGTATTTGGAGGCGCATACTTCATCGCTAATGTGAAATTCTCTGCTGGATTATTATGTATCTGAAAGACAAGATAATTAAGTGTATTTTTGCTAGACTGAAAAACATAAAGTCAACCGATTAAAAGTCAACAAGTGATGTTTAAACATTTTAGCAATTTATAGGTAGCGAAGGAGAAACACTTAAAACGATTTTTTTTTGTGTGTGTGTAGCTCATTGTTTCTCTGTAGAAGTAAGTCGCAAAAGTGTTATTCCAGTCTGTTCTTTGCATTGTGAAGTATCGACAAGTGATGTGAAATTACAAAGTTTTCAACTACCAAAATATTCAACTGTAAAGCATGTCAGAAAATTCCATGTAAATCTTTTTATTTGATTAATGGAAGCTACAAGAAGAGTTTTTGATGATGGAGGATAGTCTTAGAGAAAGTAAGCTGAAACAGAAGCAAGCAGAGGAAAATTTGAAAATAGAAGTGGAGAAACAGTCACAACTGTCATCTAGGTGAGTGTTTAGTAGAATTTGAATAAGATAAAATTCTGGAACCGAGGTTGTTAAACTTTCCCGATGCGAGACACAAACCATCTATTCTATTTATCCTGTTTTTCATTTATGATCCTTTCATACTAAATTGAATTTTTGGTTCTAAAAAGTACACACATTTAATTTTCTTAAACTATGAATAATGATGAAGAACAGTTTATATAAAGTGATCTTACAGTGTACATGCAGCTGCAATATTGACATCACGATTGATGTATGATTATGCCATGAACTTGATGTGTACTGAAGAAAAAACGTTGTATCAAATGAAAACACGTATTTTTTTTTTTAAATCGGTTTACATTATTGAAACTATAAACATATCTTCAACATTCAGCAACAATTCGTTATGCTACCACTTTCATTCAATCATTAGGATACTCATTTAAAAGTAGTCTCAGTTGGCAGACATTTGCGAACTTTTTTCGTCACATAACCAACTGATGGATAACGAAATTAATATATGGCCCCCTATTATTGTGAAGAAATATTTTCAAGTGACAAGTTTTGCACAACAGTAAGATGAATTTTGAGTAATAAGCAAATGATCCATGAATGTAAAAAAACTGGCTATTGCACGGCTGGTGAGTGATATTGGCCTACCACCTAAAAGTCTGCCCTTGAACCAAAGCCTTCGGGGCGGATATTATGGTGGCAGGCCGATAGCACTCTTGTCCCTCATCAGCCGTGCAAAACCCTCCACAAACACACACACACACACACACACACACACACACACACGAACACACACACATAGTTAGTTGTTATATTATTCTTTTTTTTATTCATTTACTTTTGACATACGTACTTTTATGTGACAAAAAGTATTTTTGTGTGTGTATTATTATAGTTCAATTTTGGGTTTAATAATTGATGAAGAAAGGTAAGTCTAAGCACGTGTTGTAGGCAGTTGGTATGGTGCTTTGGAAAATGGTATGGCAATAGCTTTGGCATGTTGAGGGTTTAATTATCTCTTTCAATCTCTAATGCAGCGCGTGACCTTCAGTTATTTTGAGGATATATTAGTGTAGATTAGCGCAATCTAATCTTGGATCTTCTACATCAGATACATATATTATGCAAGATATATTGGTTAAAATGGCTTCAGATTGCCAAAAAACGTATTTTTCCAAACTGAAAAAAATATGCAAATTATTCGGCTCTACAAATTCTTATTAAAACATTATACTATGTAGCACATAAACTGGTTAAATATTCAGATGATGAAAGCCTTTCATCCGGAATTTTTAACGTATGAACTGTATCAATAAGTATCACCACGATTTGAAGTGTCAGTGGATTGTTTTTACTCTATGATAGTTACTATCTCGAAGGCCTTCAAAAAGTAATTGTATGATAACTTTTCGAAGGACTTCAAGATAGTAACTAAACATGTTTCAATATATTTTGTTGGTTGAAGAAAAAGATTGCCTCATAGTGGCTGTCCTTTACTACAAATGTCACCCATTAACCAATTCATTATCCTTTTGGGTGAAAAATCAAATTGTTTAATATGTAAAGAATCAGAAAGAACTCTAAAATGAATATTTTTGAAACATAAATGCATGAAAAGACAATAAAAATAGTTCTTTTGACCACCAGTGCTACTACAGGTTCCAGCTACTGTAACTTAGGCGTTTTCTTGGTGTGTGTGAGATTTGAGATCACTTTCATAATGAGAGCAATAAACTATCAATATTTAAATACATAAACTTGTCAATGTCAATATGCTCAAGGTAATCAAATATTTCAATTTGAAGTTCATGTAATTATACCTAAAATAGCTAGATTTCTTATCTATTATTTTTCTTTCTGCTTCTGTGGTGGTTCTCAGTGTAGAAGAGTTCCTTTTGAAATATGGGCTAATTTGATTGAGCCATCTGGGATCAATAAATGCTTAGGAAATTATCATTTTTTTCTGCCTCAAGAATTATTTTTAGATGCTCCGTAATGTATTTTTTATTTGGTAAATGGTTAAATGGTTAATGGTAGTATTTAAATTTTAATATACCGGTGGGGTAAATGGTCACGCTTTGTGTAGCTAGAGAAGAACATGCTTTGAGAGAGAGAGAGAGTATTCATGATAAAGTAGGTTGATTATTGCCTTTGATTTCATGTCAAAACTGAAATATCTTCGAAAATAGCAAATCCCAAATAATCATTATGATCATTTTACAGGTTTAGAGATCAAGATGAGGAACTTAAGAGGCTCAGAAACTTTTTAGCCAAGAAAGTAGAGGAATCAGGAGATGCTGATAAGTCTATGTGGTAAATTTTGTTCAGCTTTCAATCCTATAGTTGAAATAGAAGAATAATGATGATGTCATTTATTGAACCTTTTTATGTTGTATTTTCATATTTTACAAATATTTTTCAAAGTCATCTACTGCAAATTAATTTCTTTACCTTCGAGGCCGAGCCCAGTAGATCAGTATGCAGTGTACAAGACATGAAAGCAATAGGTCGCAAGTTTGAATCACAAGCTCTGCAAATTTCCGCCGAGGTCGATGATAGTCATTATGGTAGTATTCATTCCTCTCTCAACACTGATCTTCTTTCAACGATGGTTGTGTGGGAAAGCAGCCACTTGCTTGAGAAGAATATAGAGCAAAGTACTGTTAAAAAGTAAACTCTGTGAAAACATGAGTATGTGCACTTGCTGCCGCGATATAGTTGTAATAATGTTAAAAACAGCGTTAAACGCGGTTCAAAATTTACCCTTGAGATCGCTTAGTTATGTTGCAAATGGTCCTTTGGTGTACGGTCAGTTTGTGTTTCAACACCTATTCCTATTATGTCAAGATATCAGACTGCCCATTTCTTAAATGTACAAGCAATTTCCTGCAACTTTTCAGACCAAGCAAAACATTGCACTAAACACACAAAAGAGAAAGGTTTGAAGTTAACTTCTTCCTAGATCTGGTTGGATACTTTCTGAAGAACAGGAGCGTTTTTTTTTTTATAAATACTACTCTTATGGTGTTTGCAGAGGCCAACTTTTCCTATGTAGGCACATGAATAGTCATATTTGTATGATGAATGTGTTGAGCTATGGGAAATAAGTGGCCCGCAAGCAAACAAGCACCACATCAATATGTTACTTGTACCCTAGAAAGAAAAAATATATAATATAAACAATCCATGTGGGCAAACTAGAGGCAAGGTAATCTAATAACATTTAAGATTATCAGGAAACACGACGCAAATTTAAGACCTCAAGTTGAGTGACATTGCTGTGTAAATACGAATGTTTATAAAAAACAAAATGATATCTATACGTGTACATGCAAATATACATGCTTTTTTTGTCGCAAACTTTAAAACTTTGTGCAACTGTTGACCTAAAAACTGATCGTTTGCAAGTATCTCTTGTCTGCATTGAGTGGTTGAAATATAATCTCATTTTGAATTTGGTTACTTTTTTGGGGGGTAGTGCATGTGAGGTTAGAATATCTATCCTCTGTACTCTTCAAACAAATTATTTGGCCAGGATATTAGACACATTTTGTGACAGGTTTAGATATTTCTATCTGTATTGTAAATCCCCCTTTTACAGGCATGAAATGAACAGGGTAATTCAAGAACTTAGTAAACAAATGCAGATCCATTTAGATGCACAGAAAGCAGGAAGTAGTAAGGATGGGGAAGGACAGTCTGTTGTACGATATAAGAAGCAGATAGCGGAACTGCAGGGTGAGCTGAATACTGAGAAGTCACTTCATCAGATCACCAAAACCTCTTTACAAGCATTGGAGGACGATTGCCAAAGACTGCGGCAGCAGCTTCAAACCTGGAGAAGGAGGGATCCCCATACCTCTGAAAAGTATGTATATGTATTTTTTTTCTTTTTTTTTTAGAAATGTTACTCCTGCAATTTAAGATAAAGTTCTAAATCTCCATCAGTAATTGCTGTGGTTTGAATTTGGTCAAAAGTGTGCATGTCTGGACCTCAACTGGCCTTTTTCGTGCTGAACTCCATATGAAAGGAAAGGAAAAAATCAAGAAATTGTACTGAAAATATATAGACTTGGTTGTTTGTGGGAATCACGAAGAGGATGCATTCTTTTGTTGTTAGCAAAGGTTAAGTCTGAACGATATTTTCGAAATCAGTTTATTTCAAGGAGGTTCATAAGCGTAAATGGGTACGAAAACTAAGTAGTGGTTTATTGGTCTATTTGTAGGGCAAATATCTGCTTTGAGTTTATAAGTTGTTTGGTGTAATGCTGATTGCTGAGCCCGGTAGCCCATTCAGTAACAACCAGTACTTGAAACCAGGCGATCGCTGGTTAGAATCACCAGCTTGGCTATTTTTTTCTGAAGATTGATGATAGTCATTGCCATTGTATTCACTCCTCTCTCATCGCTGAACATTTTTTTCCAGGAAAGCATAGATATGTGCACTTGTCTCTGCGATAAAACTAAAATACTGTTTGAAATGGTGTAAAACATCGACCAAAAATAAAAACCAAGCAAGGTGATTATGATTTAGGTTAGAAAACGAATTGATCCTGAATGAGGTTAGACACACTGGAATTTGGAACACAGCACTAGAATTGTTATGAAATTTAACAATCAGGCTTATTTCTTTCCCCATAAACCTTTCAGCCTTCGTTTGTTGGAATGTTAGTGTGTCTGACTTCTGTACTTGCTTAAATTGCTTCATTGTGCAGATATGGTACACCTTATTTCTTGTAGGTATTGCTTTAGATTTGTTCCAGAATTTTGTATATGTATCGTTTACTTTATTTGTTTGTCTAAATTATCAAGGTTGAATACAAGTAACACTAAAAGGTATAAAGTTCAGTTGTTTTCACTCTTTATATGGTTTGATTACCCTTAGAATGCAGAAGAAAACTTTATGTCTTAATGTGGACAATGTAGATTAAAATCAGACTGAAAAAAAATGTTTACTGTGATTTTGAATCTACATTGATCTCTATGCTGTGAGAACTTTGTACAAAGCAACCATGAAATAGCAATGATTTGGGTCTTTCTGGTCGAAAGTGTATGTTTATTTCTTTCTTTTCAGTCTAAGGGTTATTTTTTTAAAAGTAATTCTGCATGATGACTATATCTATGTTGTTAACAGAAATGTTTTTCTCAGGTTTAAAGGTATATTGTACCCCTTTACCACCTAACGTTGATTTTCCATTGACATTTGATTTGAAGTTTGAAATCACGGATTATTTTAACCTTTTAATAACAGGCTCGATAATTTGTCTGCAATACTACGAATCGCACGTAGGCAATTTATTTGAACAAAATAAAGATTTTGCTTTACTTTTTTTTTTTTTTTTTCTTTTTTTTTTCAATTGATTGATTGAATGGTGTTTTACGCTGCTTTCAACATTATTTCAGTCATATCACGGCGACAGCTCACATATTCTTGTATTTCCTGGTTTTCACCAGTACTAGGCTAGGGCTCTGAAGTGTCTTGCCCAAGGACACTCCAGCGAAAAACCCAGTGGTTTCAGGGAGGCTCGAACCCGGGGCTTCCAGGTCACAAGTCCAAGACTTTACCACTGAACAACGCAGGACCCCGCGTTTCTTTTCGATGAATGTTCTTCTATGTTTAGTTCCACTGGCTGAAGGCCAGTCATGAACTTGTTTTCCTTGTGTGTTCATTTGTGCAAGCGTTCGTTTATGTGTTAATTTTTATTAAAAAAAATCTCTGAAACTACCTCTCCAATTTTAACAAAGCTCCAAAGAAAAGATCCTGGCATGACCGTTTTCAGAATTTGTTGAAAGAATTTGATTGCTGTAAAAAATCTGGTAGCCGTGGCAACAGAACTGAAGAAAAATGAAAACTTTTGAAAATATTATAATCCAAAACCTTAGGCTTTTTAAATTTTTAGATCGAATATTATCCATTTGCAGTGAAAGTGATTTTTATGGTAATAGTTATGCTCAGACGAGTTAAATATTTAATATAAAGAAAGGTTTCTACCATACTATTTTTTGTTCTAGAACTATACATTTTTTGGAGTTTATTGATATTTTGTATGAATGATAATTTATCAGACTTCCTCTTGTATTTGCTGACATCGCCTTTGCATGTGAAAAAGATTTGACCTGTTGGGGGTGGGGGGGGGGTTTATTTTCTCTCTGAAAATTTATGGCCACTCAGAGTTCTTATGATTTATTGTCTCTGTCAAAACCAATGAAGTGTATGATACATTCATTTTAAAGGCATTTGAGCGAAAAAGGGCCATTATGGGCCATTCGTTGAATAACAGTGCCGCAAAGCCAATTTGTACATTAATAGATTAAGCATTACATCCGATCTGTATCCTATTCCACTCAAGATGTATATTTTTGACCTGTGGAAATAGATGACACCGATTAAATTTAATTCTAGTCAATAAGGAATACTAAAAAGTCGAGATTGAAGTGCTGCTAGTGAAAGCAATTACTTGTAAGCAGTTTCTCATGTAAAAAGCTCGGCTTTCCTACAATTGCACATTTTAGATACATTTTGTGGATTTTTTTTCAAAAGGTAAAGACACTTTTTTTTATTTTTTCAACCGCATCTTTTTTAAATTACATTAAGATTATAAACGTGAAAATTTGTCATAATTACAAAGATTTATTTACATCACTATTCTACTGAAATAAGATTATTTACATCAGTAAAGAAATGTTATGAAGTTATCAATTCCAATTTTATTATTACAACAGGAAGTTTTTTCTACGTTATCGTGCATTTTATACCTACACGAACTGAGTTTGTTAAATCACATTTTTTTTCAAAAGCATAGTTAATATTGACTTATTCTAAAACACTTTTTTTTTTAAAACATCACTGTCACTTCTAATACCACTTCATCTTTTTTATGAGTTTATTAAGCGATTACTGAAATTTACAATCTTAATATGAAAGCTTAGTTTATGTCTAACTTGAACAGCGCTGATAGTCAGGTGCTACTGTTCTCTTGTGTGAAATTTTTGTTTTGCTATTGCCTAAAAATGCAATAACCATAATTATAATGACCAAAAAAAAAAAAAAAAAACGGGTTAAAATTCAATTTAGTATGTCCACTTGGTGTATACACACTTACAGCAATTTATGTATATTGATGTATATTGTTTTTGCAGAGATTAGTATTTAGCCTCTGAGGTATTGCAACTTAAAGTAGTTTGGTATAAATGGTAGTCAGATGTTCAAGGCTCGTGTAGAGCTGTCAAAAGTTGCCTATTTTATGTCATCAACAGGTTGCGTAGAAGTTTGTGGGAGCACTAGATTTTAACTTACCGGAACACAAAGTGCCCAAGGTTAGCTTTTGTGATCATGCTGTGTACGTCGTCCGTCGTTTTTCGTGCATCGTGGATCTTCAACTTTTAGCTTGTATACGCTCTTAAGGCTACATTTTCAGTACTCATGAAACTTGGTCAGAATGTTGTCTTGATAATATCTCGGACGACTGTGAAAATAGTTCACATCTGGTCAAAAACTGGGTCACCAGGTTAGGTCTTTGATCCACCTTGTGAACAATTTAGTGGCCACATATTCTGTCTGATACTCATGAACCTTGGTTGGAATATTTTGGAAATGGGTTACTTCTAGTCAAAAATTAGGTTTTCAGGTCAAATCATTGAAAAAACATTGTGTACGCCCTAGAGGCCACATTTCAAGTCCAATACTCATAAAATCCGGCCAGAACGCTAATCTAAATCTTTGATTTTGTTATTTGCAATTATTTCGACACGATGACAGGTTTCTCTCTCTCTCTCTCTCTCTCTCTGTGTGTGTGTATATATATATATATATATATATATATATATATATATTTTTTTTTTTTTTTTTAAATGTTATCCGTCTATTTTATCACTGGAAATTGTCGCTGAATGCTAAATATCTGTAAATAGTTGAAACATGCAAAATTGCTTTTTTTGAATATTACGTTTAAGCACTAAAAATAGAGAAACATATGTCTTCTTCGACACATATTTTTCAGCCGGTAAACGTCACTTTCCTGATGTAATCGATAGCATTCATGACTACAATATTGCAGCTGCAAAGCCAATATGCGAACGCTAAATACTCATTTTTTTTTTTTTTTCATTTTCCCTCGTAGTGAAACAGATTTCGAGCAAAGTTCAATTTAGTTGCTTATTGATTATAAATGAGAGAGAGAGAGAGAGAGAGTATATATAGAATAGATGGTTGGTATTTTGGTTAGGGAAAGTTTATCAGGCTCGGCTCCGTGATGTTGTGATTCGCTGTCGTATTACCAGATATAATCCTTACGCCTTGCCCGGTAAACTTTCCTAATTTAGGACACCAGCCATCTATCATGTATATCTTGGACGAGCTTGAAAAGGGGTTATATTGGTAAAAAAACTAGGTCAAATATTAGAAACTCCTTGTGCACACTCTAGAGGCCACTAATCAGAATGTTTGTCTTCATAATATCCGAGACCAGTTGGAAAATCGGTCACATCAAAAAGGTCATCAGGTCAAATCTGAGAAAAACCGTGTGCACACTCTACGGGCCACATTTTCAGTGCAAAACCCTTGAAACGTGGTCAGAATGGTTGTCTTGATAATATCTCGAAAGAGTTTGAAAATGGATCATGTCAGGTCAAACTCTTGATCACCAGGTCAAATCTTTGAAACAAACGTTGTGCACACTGCAGAGGCAACATTTTAAGTCCAATAACAATGAAAGTTGGTCAGAACGTTTGTCCTGATGACATTTATCATGTGTTTGAGAATAGATCATGTTTCATCAAAAGTTTGGCCACTAGGAAAAGTCATTAAAAAATGTTAAGACTCTAGAGGCCACATCTTATGTTCAATACAATTATGAACTGATCAGAATGTTTGTCTTGATTACATCTCGGATAGTTTTGAAAATAGGTTACATCTGGTCAAAAAGTATGCCACTGGCACAAATCTTAAAAGAACATAGTGTACACTCTTGAAACCATATTTCCAGTCCAAAATCATAAAAGTTTGTCAGAGCGTTTGTCTTGACGACAAATAAAACGAGCTTGAAAATTGGCTTGCAAGGTCAGAAAGTAGGTCACTGAGACAAATCCTAGGAAAAATTGTGTACCTCTAGAGTTCACAAGTGTAGTCTAATACTCATGAAAGTTTGTTAGAATGCTTGCCTTTATATCTCTGAAGAGATTGGACATGGGTCATATTGGTTAAAAAAGACTCAGGCGAGCGACTAGGCCCCACCATGGCCCTCTTCTTCTTTTTCATGTACAGGTTATTATTCAATTTACGGAGATAAACGGATTGAGTTTGCTCACATACCTGCACACATTTTAACGTCTTTTCCCGCAGGTGCCTTTGATGTAAAAGGCATGTAAAACATTTTGACAAATGAAGAAATTGTAGAAAAAAAAAAAACTTCATACTTGCTAGTATATTTTTTTGACTTGATAGCCTAACTTATGGTATAATTTCTTTATGAACCTTTCAGTTACCATTTGCTTAAAATTAAAATTAAGGTAATTTTTTCATGGGACTATTGCTAAAAGGTTATGATTAATTGCACTTCAGAACTTTACTACCTCAGCAGTCGGATGGGTACTTTGTTGTTCTGTTTGTTAGTTTGTTTTAGACATTTTTTATCGCATAACATCCTCCGACAGTGTATTAAACCCATAACTTATTGCCGATAATGCAATAGTGTATTATTATTTTTTTTTTGGTCCCGATTCTGGTTGATTTGTAGTTATGAGCGCATAAAGCCAGAGAAACCAGCCACAGCATGAGCCGAAATTTTACTACTTCCCCATTTTGCGGGAAAATGACGTCACTGTTGGTAAGCCGTATGCGCATAGAAAATTTTATGTTTAATAACAAGAAATGCATAGAAAGATTTTTTTTTTTTTAAATCAATAAATTGTAGAAATCTTTGGATTTACTCCCTCTACAAACTGTTTCCTTCTTTTTTCGATGTAAATTTCATAGATCTATCTTCTTGTGCATGTTCACATTTTAAACCGAACTGGATTGGTAAACATGGACATGTGGACGGTTAATATGCTAAGGATGATGATACAGGATACTTACTTGTCTGTCATTCATTTTATGTGATAAATAGAATCTCGGATTTGTGTTTATGTATTATCATTTTTATCAAACTCGTTGAGTAAAATATATTTGACGCTTGCCGAGGTTCATGTCATGCAATTGTAGTCGACTCATTTGATAAAAATGATAATACATCAAAACTCATGTAAGATCGTCTATATACATTTTGTTGTCTGTTCTCAGTGCTGGTGATTTCTTGACTTTTAATAATGTTTGTAACATATTATACATCATATAATTTGTTAGCCTTTAAAGCTCTTCGAAGTTGGTTTTGCAGAAAATGTAGACCAAGAGCAGAGTGCACAGACTTAGCAGTCTTATTTTCTATCTAAACTGTCTGATACAGTTATTTGTGAAATATTCAAGCCGAAGCAGCCTTCAAATGTTCACATTTATGTATTTCATTTTTCCCATTGAAAATATCAGTTTTTCTTAGTGTTAAGCTTTTATTCAGTTAGTGTGAATGTTTCTTTGATATTTTCCAATCAGTTGAATATTTTGTCATTCAGTATTTTAAGTTAAAGTTTCTTGCAGTACACAAGTGTTTAATGGTTAAATTCCAGACTGTTACGTTGCAGAAATTTGTTGGCACAATATTAAAATTACCTCGGAGGCTGTCAGGAATGCATCGAGGGCAAGGAAGGAATGGATCATTTAAAGCAAATCTCTCTAGTTGACACACTGTTTTCCATGTTTTTTATTAGCAATTTCACAAGAATAGATCTACATTCAAGGCCGACCAGCGGCCAAAATCAAACTACTCCGGAGGATAAATGCAGTCAAATATAATTCATACTATATAAAAGTGTTCATGAGGCTGACAACGTGTTTCAGTGAAGTCTTATAACGTCCAATTCGCTGGCAGAAAAACAAATCGTAAAAATTGCCATCTTTAATGCTAGTTTTAAGATTCATTTTCCTGCCAGTGACTGGAGCTTTGACAAACTGTACAGTAACTCATTATCAGATTAATGATATGGATATTTTAAAAAGGTTTGAATTAAATTTGCCTGAAATTTGACCTCAAATTATCAACCCCGCCGAATTTCGCGGGGATGGGGGGAGGGTGATGTAGTTTTTGCGTTGTCCATCCGGCCGTCAGTTTGTCCGTCCGTTCGTCCGTCCGTCCGGATAAATATCTTCTAAAATCCTTGACGTAAATTGATGAAAGTCCATACGTATTCCGTGTGATTGCCCGCCGATATCATCCTTCTTTTTTTTTTAATGCCGTGTCATTGAAAAAGGGGGCTTGATGCATTATTGACCAATTTCTCTTTAACAAAAATTTTTAAACTTAATATGTATACTGTTTATCGTAAGCCCTAAACAATCATTATTTGTTTTTATTTGATAAAATGTTATGCCATGGAAAAAGTGGGCGTTATGTATAATTTCATTATGGACCAATAACGTCACTTAGTTTGTCAGTCCAGACAGATATATTCTAAAATCCTTGACGAAAATTGATAAAACTTCATACATGTGCTCTTTATGATGGTTCGCCGATATTTTTGCTATTGAATGCTCTGTCATAGAAAAAGGGGAGTCGATGTATATTTTCATTATTTACCAATACAATATCTCCTTAACTACTGGACAAAATTTTATGTAACTTCATATTTATATTGTTTATCATAAGCCACAGACAATCATTCTTTGTTTTTAATTCAGTGAAATGCCACGTCATGGAAAAGGGCTTAATGTATAATTTTATTATGGACAAATTACAAAAAGGCCATGTGTACATGCAAAACACAATACCGCTTATAAATATGTTTCTATCATAAACATGTCTTTTTCGGTGGGGATATCATTCCAACGAAATAGTTTGTTTATTTTGACCATCAGTGGGTATGTATGTAATGGATTACTTTTCTCCTTATTTATGAAAATTGTATGACACGTTTCTTTCAGCATATCTAAAAGATGTATACAGTCACTCTGAAATCATTTGTAGTATAGTTTATATTGTGTTCCTTGGTAAGGGTAAAAATGTTTCTTTTTCTAGTAGAAGTTTGTAATGTGAAGCGTAAGCCTTATTCACAATAAACTGTATCGATAAATGTACATACACTGATTTCACTTCGGATGAAGGACAGAAACTTTCAAACATATGTGTCATGGTTTGTGTAAAGAAGGTTTAATGCATCTGTGTAAAGTATTGATTCAGGTCATCTTGCGTGGTCTGCGCAGGCTGACCAGGGTCAAAACTTCTTTTGTGAAATTTTACTTCGATTAATAAAATTAAACTTCGATTAGTAGAGTATCTGCATATAAAAAGACTCAGTTTTACGGCAAAATGGATCCATCTTATATGACAAATTGTTTCATAGAAAGCATAATGAAAATGTCTTAAACCCCCTTTTCCCAGAGCATTGCTTAATTTTTTCCCAGTTAGCGGTACATCTAATAATATCACATTTTACCTTTATTAGGCATAGAATGATTGTGTGGTTTTTTTTTTGTTTTTTTTATAGGAAGTACAAAAACCGAATGGAAGCAATCAATGCCATCATAGCTAGATCCCAGTCTCAAGCCCAAGCATTGCTAGCTTCTGGGGGTTACATCGGTAACACCATGCTCAGTCCAAGGACTCATCAGAACCGACCCGGGTTTGGGAGCCCTCAGCATATAGACTCACCTGACAACTCTTTCAGTGAAGATCTGTCGATTGCCAGTCTGCCACCTTTGCATTATGGGTCAACATCCAAACACACTTGAGTAAAAGAGAGGAAAACGGGTATTTTTGTAATGTTTAACTCTACTGGCTTCATAAAGAATATTGTTGATGCCAATTCATAAATACTCAACATAATAGCGTTGGTATTCATTTTACCATGTTAATTGATTGTTAGATGATTGTTAGGTGAATAGTTAAGATGTTATAGATTACAATCCTTTTAGCCGCTTTATTCAACTTCAAGAGTTTTTCGTTCTTGGGATTTGTGTACTTACGGGAATATGGGACCTTTTAAATGAACTAGATATCAATAGTTTGTTAAACAGATCCAAAAGTTGCGCCTTTCAGTCTTTGTTTGTGAGAATGTCTCAGAAGATCCACAGTTTGTGCAACTTCATCTTGACCCACACTGGAAATATAACGATAGTTGTGCGTAGGACTAAGAGGGGCAAATTTATAGAGTATGTTAAGTACAGGAACGAAGAAAAAACACCGCTTCAGCTTTTTCATGTGAGTCTGTTGTTTGCCGTTCATTATGCTTTTGATAAAATACTACAGAAACATCAAGTATATTTTTCTGTTTCCTGTAATGGAAAGTTTACATAAATGCACTTTTTTTTTAAATTTGAACTTTTTTGCTAGGTCGAGAATTTCTACAGCAGATATATTAGGAAAGGGTCTTTCAACAAAAAGCAGTAATATGAAAGAAATTGAATGCACGAATTTAGATGAAGCGCACATTAATTTTGAATAGAAAGTGAAATTCTATATAAGAATAAAATGTGGTGTAATGTTAGAATAAGAATCAAATGTAACATACTAATTAGAATTCAATGCAATGTAAGGCTGCAATATTTTTTTTCCTTCTCTGCAATTCATTGAAAGCAGATTGCAGTAACCCAGATTAGTGTCTGGTGTAACTTCATAATATCAAAGATATGTGTTCTGTTCTAGTGATTTATAGATCTGCTTTTTTTTTTCTTCTATTGTCGGAGGTGTAGATGAGAAGTAGGACTAATATTATTCTAAAATCATCTACTTATTTCTGAAAACTATGTTGTGGTAACTGGTTGGAATAGATTGAGCGCATGAGTTGCAATTTGTATCAGTTACAAAGTTTCCAGTGAAAGTCTGACAAAACCAGTATTTTATGCATGAAATATTTCTCTAATCTATAGCTCAGTGATCTGAATCAATTTTACAGATAATTAGGCAATCATTGCATTCAACTCATGTTTTTTCAAATGGATAGTCACTTGTACAATTAGCAGGCCCGTTTTAGTTCCTTTTTCAGTAAACATTGTTTTCTTGATATTTAATTTTGAACCGCTGATACGATGTAATATTTGTGATATTATTTTTGTTATTTGAATGTAAATGTGTTCACTTTATTACCACTTTTTCAAAATCTTTGAAAAGCTTATTTTCTTATTTCAACCATTGAGATCTCCTTTAAAGTTATTGCATACTCTCCCGCTTAATAGTTGAGATAAATCAAAGCAAAATTTTTGCTTCTGTAGAAACTAACTTTTTGTAACCTGCTTTCTAGTATGAAAAATAAACTAATCCTTTCATTAAATCAATTTTTCAACACGTGAATTGTCAAACAATGGACCAGAAAACATGTTCATAATGACGGTCTTAATAAAGGAAAAAATTATTTGTACAGACAATCAAAAAAGATATATGATTTTATCTTTTATATGAAGAAGATTAACAGAAGAGTTATATAGAAATATAACTTACTGTGTTTGGAGCAAAATAAATATGACACCGTGACCAATATCTATTTATTAAGAAAAGTATAAGTAAACATTTGATAAGTGACAATTTGAAACCTTGAGGGAGCTTATGTGTGAGTACTACTTTGATTCACCACCACAGGAGAAGACTTTTTTTGTGCAGCAGGCATCGATCGAAAACTTTTTTTAATATAAGAGCTAATAAGTAGCAGTCTGCTGCAAAGTTGACTGTTGAAGAAATGAGTTAATAGATATGCTTTAAAACCACGTTTTTCCGTTGCTTGGAAATATTGTTGCAGATTTCTTTAAGGTTTTGGCTACGTTGTAGATGTATGTAGTAACCTAGACTATCTCATTTTTGTATTTATCCGTCCAAGCCATACTTTTCTTCCTCTTTTATGATGGAAGTATGTTTTGTGAATTACATACATTCTTAATTCTCTCTGTCTGGTTAATAGTTCTGTTTCTTTTTTTTATATTTCCATATTGTCTGTGATTTTTAAATACCATATCAATTCCATCCAACATTTTTAGCATATTTTAACAGCATTTACAAAAAAAAGTTTATTTATGTTTATATTCGTGTCATTGTTTCATTGATGTGTTGATTTTTAATGTGATAGCACTTCTGTGATTTATTTTTTGTTTACACGCATACATGTTGTGAAGGCAAGGTCCGGGGCCTTCCAATTTTTATCAAATTGAGCTACATGAAGCTTACAGAAATTAATCTTGTAAAACATCAAATGCATATACGTAAGTTTCATGGTACTGTATTTTTGAATAATGAAGTGTTTCAAATGTCATTCATTAATTGACAGAATTTTATGGATATTGCGAAACTGAAAAACAAAAGGTTGTTAATAAGAGGTCTTCAAACACCAAATATAGGCCATTGATCCAAAGGCTATAGTTGGACCAACAAAAATACATGTACTGGAAATGGCACAAGAAAGAAACTTTGAAGGAAAGCGAAACTGATTTTCTTGATTGGTACAAAATCAGTTAGGGAGAGGGAGTCCTTGTTTGTCATAATCTGTTGCCTCTTTTTCGAAAAAATGTTTTCAAAAGTTGTTCACTGGTAGAGTGTTAAAAGTTGCATTTTCACTCTTGTAAGTTTAACTCCTAAACACATAATCCCGACTTTTAACGGCTCGGAGGAAGAAGGTTTTTGAAAACATTGAGGGAAAAGGAGAAAAGGCTGGTAACCAGCATTTTCTCCTTTTCCCACAATGTTTTGTCCTCCATAAAAAATTTCATTTATTGAGTCACATTCCCGTATTTTGTCGTCTGCAAATGCTTTCATTTTGGACAAGTCTGAAGATTTGTCCTTTGATACAGGGTTTAGCAATTCTATATTTTCTGAAGCCATTTTCATCAATGATGTCAAGTATGGATCCTTTCCCTGGTATGCATAATATAAACTCAGATTGAAAATATTTCAAAGATTTGAAACATCTGCCACACTGATAAAACTATAAATGTAACACACGATAAAGACATGGTGATGAATGGAGAAATTGGCCCTTATGAGTAATTTCTGCATATATAACAATGTTTTCAGTACTGATCTTCAAGTGCGGTTCTTTAGGGAAGGGGTTCAAATCTTGCAGCATATACGTGTATCATTGTATTCATTTTATGTGTAACTGTGTATACCTAACATAATCAAACTAACTGTAATCTTCAAAAAGGTGTTATCACTAGTTTAGTTGTTAGTTTATTTGTATGTTTCTAATGAATTTATATTCAATGAAATGAAAAGTACAAAATTTTAATGAAAGATTCTTTTTTTTATGTTTAGACAAATCCACCAGCTCTTTACTAGACAAAATTCTAGACTTGTACAAAACAAAACATTTGAGCAACCGCTTTGGCAAAAGGGGCTTTTATGCATCTCCGTGATGCATTATATCAAGCAATTCATAGCATGATTATTAATACATAAAATCCATTTTGTCTATCAACCGGCTGAGTCCTAAGTGAGACCGACCTCACTCTGTCATGACGGGGGAAAAATGTTTTCGTCCTGAAATCAGTAATTGATGAAGATGCAAGATATACAGTGCAAGAAATAGCTGGTTTAACTGGCATTCTTTCGTCAAGTTTTTTTTACGATATTACGGGAACACATCGGGCTTCGGAAGGCCTACCAGTCTTCAACATATACCTAAAGAAGAGTATCGTTCGGCATTCAGGGGGATGGCTACATTGTTGTAAAAAGTGGAAACGTGGGGGGGGGGGGGGGGGGCATATATATATATATATATCGCAAAGATAAATGGGAAAACCCGCAATGGTCCACGAATATAAAAAATGGCCCTCGTACCTAATGGCTCTTTTCATCAGGAAAACAATCCCCCAAAAATACAATCTCATGGTCTTTTTACCCCATATATATCCTACAGTAACAAACAATTTAGATCCAAGATATACATGTCTGTGAAATTAATCTGCACTGTCAGACTGTCCAAGGACAGTTTGATCTTTTATTGTCTGTAAAAGCAACTTAACTTGTGCTTTCATTTTAATAAGCCAGGAGCGTAACTACAGTAAACCTTGTTATATGCTCTCTGCCTGAAATGCAGAGTCTTGTGGACAGGATGAGAGTCAACCAATATCAAGTTGCTGATAAGAGGAAAGCTACTTGCCAGTACACATTTCCATACAGGTTGCTGAGAATTTTAATCTTACAGTGCCATATTAACCCTTATCCTGCTAAATAAAATAAATGAAACTTTTAAGCCGACAGTAAAAACCCGATGTTTCCTATTTCAAAGGTATTTTTGAGGAAAGATATCTCCTTATCGGCGGACAGTGCGAATTCAAGATCAGACTGCACATTTTTTGCAATCAGGGTCCGTATTCACCAACCATTCTTAATAACATTCTTTGTCTTATTCTCCAAGATTTTCCAAATGTGAAAGTAACACAATTTCTGATTGGCTAAAACAAATGATTTAGCCAATCAGAAGTTGTGTTACTTTCACATTTAGAAAATTCTGAACAATAGGACAAAGAACATTCTTAAGAATGGTTGGTGAATACAGACCCTGATCTTGATCTACACTGTCCGCAAAAGGTAAGTTAGTCGCGCTTAGCAGCGTGAGGTTTAATAAAGATCTGACTACATGTTCAGTGCAGTCTGATCCTAATCTGCACTGTCTGCAAAGGCAGCATAAGTTATGCTGAGCACTCTAAGAAACAATACGTTATAAAAATACCATGCTCCAAAATTTTCCCGTGGTCGGTTGATTCAGACACGAAGAACATGACGAAGAACCCTTTGCTGCTTATCGCGACTCGCTGACCTTTTGCGGACAGCGTAGATCAAGATCAGACTGCACAGAACGTGCAGCCTGATCTTTGATCAACACTGTCCGATAAGGAAATATCTTTCCTTAGCTGATCAGGATGTTTGTCTTGCTCCATCTGGGGTAGTTTGAAAATTGGTCAGGTCTGGTCATGTCTAGTTAAAAGGTAGGCTACTGGGTCAAAATTGGAAAATCTTGTGTGTGCTCCGGAGGGCACATTTTCAGCCCAAACTCATAAAAGTTACACAGAACGGATGTCTTGGTAATATCTCCGGCAAGGTCAAGATTGGATCAAATCAAGTCCAAAAGTAGGTCACGGGATCATATCTTCGAAAAACCTTATGTGCTCCCTTGAGGCCTTATTTTCAATCCATTACTCATGAAAGTTTGACGGGATATTTGTACTGATGATACTTCGGACGTCTATGAAAATGAATCACCTCGGGTCTAAAATTAGGTCACCCATTAAAATCTTTGATAAACATTATGTACACTCTAGAGGTCATTGGTCAGAATCCTTGTCCTGACGATATTTTGATTTCAAACTTATTTACATCGTCACAAACACTAGATCATCGAGTCATATCTTTGAGAAAAAAAAACCATCATATAATCATGTACATTGTAGAGGCCATATTTTCAGTCCAGACTCCATGAAAGTTGGTCAAGGTGTTTATCTTGATGATATCTCAGACAAGTTCCAAAGCTTAATGCATCAGGTCTAAAAGTAAGGATAAACGTCTAGAAACTAAATTTCCACTCTGACGTTCAGCAAACTGGGTCTGAATGTTTTTGCTGATAAACAATTTTGAAAATGGGTCATCCTGGTAAAAAACTAGGTCATTAGGCTATATCAGAGAAAAGCATAGACGATACGTCGTATTATATTCTCATAGGAACATAGGCCTAGGTGAGCGATTCAGGGCAATCATGGCTCTTTTGTTGTGTACCGTGATTGTACTTCTTTCTTTCTTTGAATCTTACCAATGTTTTAGTGTCAAGGAATTAAATTTTGAGTAAGTGATTGAATCTTTGAAAACGGCGTCAAACACCATACCATCAATCAAGTGATTGAATCGCTAGATAATTGAAGTGAACTGTTTTCGTTCGGTGATTTAACCCTTTACCAAAAAATCCCGAGTTTTAATGACCCAGATGTAAAGGGCTTTTGAAAAAAATTGTAGCAATGAGAGAAAATACGAGTATTTCCCACATTTTTTTCAATATTTTCAAAGACATCTCTTATTATTTGAACCACATTTGCTTTGTCGTTTGCAAATGCTTTCAATTTGAACAAACCTAAATTTTTCTCGTCTCGTAAAGGGCTAACCCTTTTCCAAACCATCCCGGGTTTTAACGGCCCCGAGGAAATAGGCGAACGTAAATGCTGTTTATTAGTATTTTCTTTTTTTACATAATGTCTTCTACTCTTTCAAAGAGGAAGTCCATAGGCTTAGGCAAATTTACTTAGTGGTCTGCAAATACTTCAATAATGGGCACGTTTAAATTTTTACTCTTCTTGCAAAGCGTTGAATAGATTAACAGTATTTTGGACGTAACTTGGTAGCAAGAGCAGCCTCTGCATTCTAAGTATTTCTTCGACCATAACCATAAACTCTTTACCAGTCGTAGACCTTTACCAAAATAAATAAGCCATGCTCTGCCAAAAGAGGGTTTTAATGCATCTCAGTACTGCATTATACTAAGCATAAAAACCATTTTTCTTACAACCAACTGGATCATGAGGTAATAGTGTTCTTGAACATGCAGAAAATTTACGAATAAAAAAAAGGGAAAAAAAAAGGCCCATGTCTTGCTGCGCAGATTGCGCAGTCTTACATTGTTCTATTCTTTTTGCAAATGCATTATACCTGCTTTTCACAGAGCATTTGCTCAATTATTTGTAACATAGTAAGTGAACACTTTTACCTAAAATTTATGACCGTTTGTAAATTAAAGGGCTCTTATTCACCAACCACTTTTGATAAAATTCTAAACAAGAACAGACTTATTTTTAATGTAACGCAATTTCTGACTTGCTATACAAAAACGTAAAGCCAGGTAGAGACTGTGTTAATTTTGTAAGTCTAAACTAGGATGCAATTTAAAATGGTTGGTGAATAAGGTCAAGAGATTTTTTGTTAATCAAGAATATTGCTTTATCCCCCTATAAATCTGGATTAGGTCAGGCTACCAGATCACCTATGAATGTTACTGGACCCACCCAAATAGGCGCTTGCTCACATGAACAAAATCATTTCATTGTCATAAAGGGAGATGCGGATTGAGTGTGTAAAATATCTTGCAAAACCTTTCAAAAATCCTAGGGAAGAATAAAACAAAGACCGAATTTATCACTTTGAATTCAGTTCTTGTTCAGACTAGCCATGCGATTGGCCATGCCACTCTGTGTGACCAAACACATGGCTAATTTTGAATATAAAATTAGAACAGTGTAAAGTTTGGTTCGAGAATACAACGCAAGGCCATTACTATTATTATACTTCATCTTGGGAAAGGGATCTACACATACCAGTATAGACACTTTGACTAGTCCTGACGTATAAAATGTACTGGAAAACAAAAACATGACAATGTTATTGTCAAATTTTGTATTTTAATCTTGACTCTCTGACAAGATGTCAATATTTCATTAACGACCGTGAGTTGATATACAATACAATTGTATGTACATTAAAGTACAAAAAGAATAAACATGCGTTAACATTTATCAATCTATAATTTATGAAATAATTCAGAATGCCCTGTAATGTTATGCTAGGGCCAATTAAAAAAGATGTGGGAAACGGAACAAACAATGCAGAAAGATTTACAAACATCAGAAACAGAGGAAGAAACTGTTACGAACAAAACAAAGCACTGTCTCATTTTTCAAATATTGTTTTCAAAGGTCTCTGAAATCTTTAAAATCTGAAAACCGTTATTGAGAACAATGATAAATCTATTATACAGCAGAGAAAGATAGGAAGAAGGGAGATTTTGTCTTTGGAAATGACCGGGGAAAAAATAAGCAATAGCTTTTTAAAGAATAATACTGTTCTCTCAATGTTTTCAAGAGAGATCGACTGTAGTGACATAATATTAACGTAAAAAGTGTTATATGTGAGACAATTGATAACATAAATATCAAATATCAATTTTTCAGTTATCACAAGGTTCTATAAACGTTCATATCACATGAACAACAACAACAAAACGTTTGATAACAATTCTGGTTCCTTAACAAAAAAAGTGGAACGTACAATCCATGGACGACAACATTACATAAAGATCGATGAGTTTCAGTTGCTAACAAGGCTTTACTTCAAAAATAACCAAGAAAGATGAACATTTTTATGCATATTCCATATTTCTTTCCACATATTAAAGAAAGTAAGCATATGAGCTATGCTCTGAGAAAAGGCGGCTTAATGCGTTTACAAAAAGTGTCGACCGAAGTCAGCATGTGCAGTCCGCGCAGGCTGTCCTCGGCCGATTTTTTTTAGATTTTGATAAATTTTCTGCGTGTCAAAGAACCTCATAATTCAGCAGGTTGTTGTACAAATGGATTTTAGTTGTGTCTTGCTTGGTATCATGCATGACTGAGATGCACCAATACCCTTTTCACAGAGCATGACACCTATAGTTTGTCCACTTTAGTATTTCACAACACACTGACATATAACAAGGTGTAAGTAATACATCTGAGTAAATGGATGTTAAATATGTTCAATGTCCGAATGGCGGATGAATCAATGTCAGTTAAATGAAAAAGTGCACTCGGTTCAAGTTAGTTAAAATTCATTAAATAACGAGCTTATATATTATTTTTATGAACAAGAATACAATCAGATCTATGTAGTTTTGTTCTAGCCTGTTGAAAGGTAAACATTTTCATCTTCGCAGTCTTGGCTTGATCGGCACACTCCGTAAACCTCTAAGGCTATATGGTGTTTTTTTTTTTAATCAAATTACCTATCACAGAATACATTACATGCTCAAAATTTAAACCGTCAGACTTTGCACTGCCATATTTAACGTTTGTAAACACTTTGCGAAAACTGTACAAATATCAAAACGCCAATATTCTGTTAAATCTAGCTTTAATACCATCCTCAACAGGCTTCAAGCTAAAATACACAAAGGGAAGTTCTGGGTCTCTTATTATCGATACTGAAATGTCAATAGTGTAAGCGCACGAAGAATATTTGCCATAATATTACACAATTCTACAACAATCTTACAGTAATTTTTCAGAGAAAATCTTTCCTAACAATCACAGCTTCAGGGAATGCAATTACTGTCTATTTCAGTATTCATCAACAATACGAGGCTGAATTTAGAAGGCAAAAACTCGGTGGCCTTCCTTTCATGCATAATTTTTTTTTTCGCAATCTTGAATATAACCAAGAATATAATCCATTTCCTTTTTCTTCTCACAGTTCAGTTGTACGAGAGTATTTGTACCTTTCTTCTTCTTGTTTTCATGTAATGAGCTATTTTTCAAGTAAGTTCCTTTTTTTTTTTTGTCATTCGAAACGAGCTAATAACAGTAATTTTAATGTTGTTAGCATTTACTGTCAACAATATTGTTACATATCAACATAACTGAAGGAGCTAAACACTACACACCAATTATATAATAAGGCATATTTTGGCAGATTTGTTTTCATTGTATGTAAATTGACCAGACAAGAAAGTAGACAATGCTGATGAAGTAACCAATATTCAGAAAACAATAAACATTTACATAAAACAGGACCCCCCCCCCCCCCCCCCCATATGTTGGCAAGGAATAGTTCTATTTCAGTAATAATGATAACAAAATACTGGCCGCAGTTCTAAATCCGGTTTCCAGTTATCAAGTTTTCTGCCAAACCACTTCCTTTTTTTACAAGTATTACACACACGAACACACAAAAAATACTTAAATATTGAGTCCTTCATCTGAGTTTTTAAAATTCCTGTTTTCGAAAGAACTTTAAATTTGTCACGACCTTCAAACAAAAATATTCTTGTAAAACACTTGTACAAGAAAACACTTTTTTTTTTTTTTTTTTTGACAAATAAAGAACAATGTCAACAACGAGTTGGAGAGTCAAGGTGTGATTTAGGACTGTTCGAGTGAAGTGATTGGTCAGTTGTGGAAGGAGAATGATCCGATGGCGACTCGGCAAATCTGTGGTAAGAAGGAGATACTTGCAAACTAGCAGGAGGAGATATAGGTGAAATATCTATAGAAGATTGTATAGGATTTAGTGGGGTAGAAAGGCTACGTTGTTTGGCGGAAATGATCCCGTTGTTCACAGGTTTGGGTTTTGAAAGTCTGTCAAATTTATTTTTATCTGGAATGGGAGCTGGATGCCTGAGCAAAATTCTATCGATAACCATACTTGGTAGCATATCCATCTGTGCCTAAAACAAAAAGAAAAGTAAATATTATGGTTCAAGTAAAATTTCATTGCACAATATATGAACCTGAAATCACTAAGCGCTAATAATCGTCAAAAATCACGCAGTGAAAATCGCTATAATATTTGGACAAAAAATGCACGGTGGAAAAGCAAAACGAATACTCTTTTTGGAAAATGGAATTACATGACATGTTAACACCGTTATTATATTTAGATCAAAATTCTTGAAAATATACATTTACCATAAAATAATAATTAAAGCGTGAGAAAACACGGAATTGCCAATCACACCATGTTTTTTTATGTCAACATAGTTCAAACTCAATTTACGTTCACGTTATCTTATCATGAATGTCCTCTTTCATCATGTCTTTTGCAGTGTCCTCGTCTATTAATTAATGTTTTTGTCTTTAATAATATGATTATCGTTTAAATCAATTATCAGTTTCCACTGCATTTTAAAACTTTCGATCTTTTTTTTATGTAGTGGAAACTTACCAACAAAAAATTGTGATTTTGTCAAGTGTTGCAACTTAGAAATAATCCTTGTAGGGATGAAACTTGTCATATTCAGCAGATAACAAATGAGAGGTTGATGACAAGAATTTACCTGAAATGCTACGATACTGTCTTCTATTTTATCAATTCTTTTCTCCAGATTGTTGGTACTTGTATTCATACTTAGCACCATTTCTTCTATATGTGATTGTGTCTATAAGAAAATAGAAAATTGAAAATACAGTGAAACTTACAAATTTCGGATTCATTATGATTAAAGAATTGACATCTCACATTGTATGAAGAGCATTATGTTTTCTACAGGTCACTAAGTTTAACATCGTCATGGCTATTTTACTGATTTCATAACCACTAGGACTGTAAGGATGTGCAGAGAAACTGAAAGTAAGTTTATATGTAATTGTACTTAAGTCTAGATATCTGGACTTATCGTGGTTTCTCACAGTATACTAGTACCTAGGATTTTTACTTTTATTCCCTGTCTTTTCACATGAAACAGGCAGTTTTTTCCAAAATATTTTTAGATATTTACAATATATCCTGTAAAGCACTGCGGCTGAATAATGAGGCGAAATACAGATCTATACGAAGACAAAAAGATTTAGGTGAAGTTTTAAAGACTTTTGTAAAGATGCAAAATTTGCTTAACATGAGTCTATCACACTAACTATCAACAAAACCAAGTACAGTACAGCACAACATTTTAATTGGTAATTTATGCAACCACTCAAAATTGTCTTATCGTCTAGGGTAAAATTTGTTCGGGTTTCTTAGACCAGAGACCTTTGAAGATCAATTGGTCTATCATGAAACACCGAAATTTCCATCGATCGATCATTGGACATCGTTACTAGAAATTACATATTTGCACATCGCCTGTACATCATATATAGTAACACAAGATGTGCAACGAAATCGGAGAAAATTTGACCCCACGTCCCTTTGGAAAGATAATTTTTGACCGAAAACGGACAAAACAAACTGTTTTTCGCTGTGGGTTCAGAAATGAATTTTCCTTGGTTCGCTGACATTCGAAGGTGTCAAATGACTTTTGCAACCAACCATTAGCTCTGATCTCATGAGTTTTATAAAATCTTTTTTTTCCGGGTCGCCATGCGCTGACGTCACAAAATTCATAATCCCGCAGCGAATTATAGCTCCGTGAATTTACTGTCACAAAACATGCCAAAGTTTTTGACCAATGAAAGATAAATACACGTATGGAAAGATTCGAACTGAAAGATGAAATTCGTGATACTTGATTAGATGAAAAAATACAGATTAACAGCCACTATAATATTTCAATAATTTCACCAATACAGCAACAAAAAAATGTTGAATCTTCGTTTGAAAGAAATAAATTATAAATTATAAAAATATAACTCGCTGCGGAGTAATGAATTGAGTGACGTCAGCGCATGGCGATCCCGAAAATGTGGACGCTTTTAAAATTCATGAAAACAGCGCCAATGCTTGGTTGCAAGAGCCATTATCGAATGTAAAGGAACAAAAGAAAAATCATTTCTGAATCTATCTGCATCGATCACTAGGTTGTTTTTTGTCAGTCGATTCTGTTCTTTCAAACGGGACGAGGGAGGTGTCAAATTTTCTCCGATTTCGTTGCACACATTGTGTTATCATATACTATATCTATCTATAGAGCCAATGCGCTAGTGTGCTATTTCTAGAAACGGTGTCCGATGATCGAGCAATAAGAATTTGGATGCTCCGTGATAGATCCATGGAACTTCAGTGGAGTATGCTTAGACTAAAGAAATAGCCCTTTGTAAAGGACGAAACGAGTTTTGGTCAGCGTCAGTATTCACCAACCATTCTTAAGAACGTGCTTAGTATTATTCTCCAGAATTTTGTAAGTATGAAAATAACACAACAGCAAATCAGAAGTTGCGTTACTTTCAAATTTAAAAAAATCTTGAAGAATAAGACTAAGACAGTTCTTAAGAATTGTTGGTGAAAAATGACTCGGGTTGCAGAGAACATCTATTTTGATTTTTATAATGCATTGTCTGTTTTAAATTTTTAAATTTGTAATTTTTCATCTTTGTTTCGTTATAGTTTTTCTACCGCTAATTAAAGACGCAGATTTCATGATACAAATAGCTTAATTCTATGCAATGTTTACTGGGCAATTGAAGCATATAAACTGTATGTAATTTGGTTTAATGATATCCTGTTTGATCCCTCCAGAAGCCATCGATACAAACTGGAATCCAGATACAAAAACCTTGTTCATGGCGATAATAGAATACAACAAAGAAAGCTTTTTTTAAAAATGTTTATCTAAATGGATCAGAAGGTATTAAGCCGAATGACACTAAAGGGGGATACATAATGTCACCTACAGACTTATAAAGAATTAAGTTGACTTTTTTTCGGTGTTAAAGAAATACATGCGTTATTATTTTCTTTATCCGTGTTTGGACTAGAGAAATCAGAGATGTTAAGACCAAACTGTACTTATTCCGCATAGTATGACATTATATACAGAACATTAGTAAGAGAGCCCAGAATAAAACATAACATTGACATTTCTTATCTCAGAAGATTCGTAAAGGATATTTATCTCATTACCACAAAGGCAATTTTGGACTTTTCAATATTCAACATACCTATAGAACAGCAATAATAATAACAATAGTAATAATAATCACTTCAAAATGCAAAGAACGGAAGTGAGGAAATAAGTAGATTGAAAAACGATCATGCTGTGCAAAATCAGAGAATACTTTTGAAGGTTTAATCAGAATGTATCTACATAGAGAAAAATGCTATCTCATTAGTGCTTTTACCTTTACTTCAGAGCAACTCTGCAGAGCGAAGAACATGCATTATAATCTGGTGCCTACGGCAGCTGATATATTGCAACGGCTGGGCAGAATGAAATCAAATATAGCTTGATTCATTTAACAAACTGAAAATTATTCAAAATATTCAACATGTTATACTACAGAGGAACAAATTTGCGCTAGAAACAAAGTCAGATGAAAAATCAAAAGAAATAGAAAAAGGATAGCAAAGAGATTATGTGTAAGATATAAATGACCTCAAATTCGGGACAGAGGCACGTTGAAGATAAACTCATGTTGCTATTACCAATACATAACCCGAAAAAATGTTTGATTCTGGTCTTTGAAAAATATTATAATTTGATATTCATAAATGCCACTTTCACTTTTAACCTTCTTTGGTCATTCATATGAAAAATAAATGCATGTAGATCCCTGTTTTTCCTGGATTCTTTACAAGTGCAAACCGATAACCAAGAAGCCCATTATCTTGACATCAGTTTAGACCTTTCTATTCTCGTGCCTACAGAAGAACAAAGACCAAAGGCTTATTTTTTACGGTTAAATATTGAACTTAAAAATACACTGTGTACGGCTGGATACCCTACACGGAAACAGAGTTATCTCTGAAAAGTTTTAATGACGGCTTGGTAAAATCCTGTAAGAAAATTAATGGCGAAAGAATTAATTCTATTCTCTTAACGCTCAATTTTTGTTCTACTTTGTTTATTTAGGAAAAGTTATAAATACCTTGGATTGAATATTGTGGATATCAATGGCCAAAGTAAAATAAGATAAATGCAATAAAATTGTAATGGTGACTTAGCCTTCGAATAAAGGCTTTAGCGCTAGACTAAAGCAATTACAGAAACACATAATACCGGTATCATGTTTGAAACATAAATTTGAAAAGAAAACTTCAGCAGATTTAAATTTTCCATAACCAGGAGTTTTTAATCAAGGTCCATATTCATCAACCGTTCAAAATACAAGTTTGATAAAACCCACACAAAGCGTCCTTTAGACCTTTAGATCAGAGTCAGAACAGAATTAACGAAAGTTTGTATATATTGCTACTGGTCAGAAATTAACCATTTTTTTTAAATTACTGAATGTTAAGCACAACAAAATTTAAGAGAAAAATATATCGCAGAAAAAGTATAAGACAAATGATAACAGAAACTGATCCATTTCCCATGGTAGATTCATTTTCGAGGTAGAAAGAGGAGCTTAAAAAAAGTTATGTAAAATGAACAAAATGTTTATTGTGAGCGATTTTCTTCAAGTTGTTTATCAATATTTTGTTTTATCTTTTTTTTATTTCAACTGCCCGTCTTATTTTGGACCTAGCAAAATAAAAGAGCCACCTATACTGTAGCTGACTTTCTTACTACCTCCTGCAGACGACTGCTTCATTTTTACAGATTACCACTTTTAAAATCATTGTCAAAATAGGAAAGTTGCTCGTCGGAATCGACCCTTTTTAGAACAACCTTCCTCATTATACTTATACTTAAAGATAAGTTCATCTTTAGCATCCTTATTCCACATTGTTTCAGGAGGTATTGCCCACATCATTTAACCTGACCCAGGTCACCATCATTTGCATAAATTAAAACTCTACTTTTACCCTTGGCACCGTACGGGGCTTCCTTCGGCAAATATCCCGAATGGTCACGGAAATATTTCGTAGGGTATAGGCGAATTAAATTGCTTACATGTGTTTATAAGGACCAAACGGAGAACTAAATAAAGTCTTTCGTAACTTCAGCGAATGCGAACTAAACTTCCCGAATAATACTCGAGAGTTCTATATGTCTATTTATATATTCATTATAAAGGTCAGGATCAGGCTACATGAAGTAGGCTATAATGAGTCAATTACATTACGATAGCTAGAGGGAAATTAAAGAAAGAGAGACTAAATTGAAACTTCTATCTTGTTTCTCTTTGAATGTACCAGAACTATATCACGTAACTAACACAACCAATGGCTGAAAGGTTCTACTCTACTCAGCACTTTACTGCAAGCAAACAACGTCCAAGTAAAACTACATCATTAATAGCGGGTTAGTATATATGGCACAGATAATATATATATGCTTGTTAATAGATACTATGTAGCCAAACCTGCTGGTATTCAGGTATAGGTTTTGAGATGTAAAGCCTGTTTCCATTATACAAACCGGTAACTCCAAAAGTCTAAAAGGAAAGGAGGAGGCAGAAGTAGAAAGAAGAAATCATATAAGAAAAGTCAGATATCATACTTATGCAAAAAATACGTTTAGTTTATGTAAGGCTAGGAACACGATTCTACTTTCAACACTTCAAGTAGGAAGGAAACTCGTTGTCTATACACAAGCTACGCAAGATAGTATGTTGTACGTAATTGACCTTTTAATTACTTTTTGGATCAGTTCATTTATTCACTGAGCATCTCAAGATCAATATTATATCGCCATCTTCAGCCACTTTGAGGAAAAAAAAAAAAAAAAGCTGTAACTGTTGAGTTATATGAGTTCATATGTAGTATCTCATGAGTGTGATTAAAGAACAGATCTATGAATCAGTAACTAAAAGGAAGGTAACCTCAATGGAGCACTCAGGGCAGTCTAAGGTGCTTTAGCTGGCAACGTAAAGAAAGCTCAGACTGGAAAGTACGAGAAATCTGATCTAGGTCCCATATTTTACCAAAGGATTAAATTATAAAAATATGTCATTGATTGAGGGAGCTAAGGAATAAATGATTTCTAAATGATGATTTACAACGATAGCAAAATTTGTAAATGTATGCCATGATGACAGAGCCACAGCAAGGACAGAGAAGTAGAGAGTTTAAGGTACCTAGGCAGTAATTAAATTGGCTAATTTGGGTTAACTATCCAACATCATTCGCCATATTTCCGACATGACGCCTATGCTCCGGACATATACGAAAAATGCCGAGAGTCGTTAAGGAAGAATGCCAAATTTTACCCCATTTAATTATACCTGAGATACCATAAAAGACGTACAAAAAAAGAAGACAGACAGACATAAAGATGGGTGTGGAGAAAACACCAAACAACCAAGGTACAGCCCTAAGTTGGTGAATGTCTTTTCAGCAGACACAGTGTCCATATAAACTCCCTTCATTTGCCACTTGCAATAAATTTGCAGTTGACAGATTTGAAATTATCTTCGCCAAATATGCACGATAAGCTATGATTTTTCAGCGTAGCTGAATGCGCTGGCTTAAATCCACCTTCAAGAACTGATGAATTAGAATGAATGAATTGAAATTTGCGATTGGGAAAAAAATGGACATGCTAATTCTGCCGGCCTAATTGCGGGAAAATTAACGCTGCTATTTTGTTAAAAGATGTTGCTCGTTTTTTTCCCCCCGTGTAAGTTACACTCAAGATTATAATAAACAAAGCAAAAATAAAGCGGATTTATAAATAAGAGACGCGGCAACACAATGGTTTTTATCCCAAATAACAGAATTGAAAAAGAAACCCGAATGAGGTTTAAACGGGTGAATCAAAAAACAAATACCTAATAGTTTGATAGATGTTATATGGATATTCATTAAATAGTTCACCATGAATATTTTGAACGAAACGCAACACAAAGATTGACTTTACATGGTAAATCGTTTTTTTCTGTATAGTTTGATTATTATTATTTTATTTTTTTTTTCCATGTTTTAAGTCTATAAGGCTCAATTAAGAATGCCATAGTCTTCATATATATTATTGGCCTACTTCCTCCTAAAACAAATCTGCAGCAGGCAACATGTTGAAATAGCATAGTAAAATATTGATTACTGACATGAAATACTATTGAACAAATAATACAATTTGGAACATAATAGCAAAAGTATTTGCGTTGCGAAACACAATAAGTCGTCTTCAGGAAAAATGTACTGTATGTGATATTCATGTTTCCTTCAACATTAGGTTTGTTCATATCAGTCACTAGGGTTGCATCAGAGAGCAAAAAATGAGGAAAACAATCAAACCTCAAACTAGCAAGTATATGTGCATCTGATTTTTTACCGTTCGTTTACAATTTTGGGGAAAAGTAAGCACTACGATTAAAGACATTATCTTGTTGCTTATAGAAAACGAGTTGATTTTGCTCGTCCAATGTCTAAGAAAATACAAACAAACAATCGAAAAAAATACATGCAAATATGTTTTTAACTTCTATTTTTCGAAGGTGATGACCTTTCAAGTCTCGCAGTCTTATGTCAACCGTTACACTGAAATCATGCTACGACAAAGAAAAAAATCCTCAAAGATCAATGAACATTGACTTGTAACTTTCCCGAAATCCAAGATTGAATCGTCAAGCTTAATCATTTTCTATCTGGATAAAAATCTAACCTTGTTTGCGCCGAACGTAACATATTATTAACAATATACAATCTGATAAATTTACCAAGTCAAACCCTGATAAAAAAAAGTTGGTGAGTTTGAATATCGTTGTCCCTTTTTTTAAAACAGTTCTATGCTTCATACATTTTCCGCTCAAAGAGTTCTATGTATAAAGAAAAAAATGCATAAAGGGAATAATATTGTTGTTAAGCTACTACCAGCTGGGATAACGCCTTGAATTGCACCAAATGAGGAGGAGGGAATTCAGAAAGATACGAACAAACGGTTTAAACATCACACATGGTATCAACTGGGTGAAAGCCAGAATTATCCTGAGAAAGGTACAGACAGCAAGAACTCAGAGAAAACAAACAGGTCATTTGAGGATAACACATGGTATTAGCTGGTTGGAAGCCAGACTTATGCTGGGAAAGGTGGAGACAAAAGGGGCTTAGAGAGATACAAACAAATAGTATAAAGAACAAACGTGAAACAAACAAGGTCAACAAGCATAAGTGCCATGCTCCGTCAAAAGGGGACTTAATGCATCTCGGAAATGCATAAAACAAATCAAGCAACTACATAATTGTAGATCCATAACAGCCACTTTTTTTTATACAAAGCACTTAATCATGAGGTAGACTGGTCCTTGGAAACACAGAAAAATGACTAATGGCGAAAAGTTTCGGCCCAGGCCAGTCTGCGCGGACTGCGCAGGCTGACCTAGTTCGATACTTTTCGCAGATGCATAAAGCCCCCTATTCACAGAGCATGACTCAATTAATTATTTGACATAAAACATTCAGTTACCTTTGCCATATCAATAAGGGTGGTCTGGTTTTCATTAAGCTTTCTTTGGTCCATTTTAATCTGTCTCAACCTGGAAAAGAGGGTTTATCAAGTGGAGTGAATGAATTGCGTTATATAAGCGTTAACGCACTGAATGCGGCTTTAGGTGCTTTTGTAGACAGTGAACGAGTAGATCAATATCGGACTGAAAAGAAGGTGCAGTTAGATCTTTGATTCACTCTGTCCGATACGGTGACATTTTCTTAATCAAAGAGAGTTTTTAAATCGCATTATTTGGCGCTTTTACCATTGACTGAATGTTTTCATTTAACTTATTTAACAGCTTCAGGGTTAAAGCTTTTGAAATATATCCGAAACATACGGGCTTTTTATGTATACGCTACTCCATCACTTGTACATATTTCGGCAAAAGCAACATTGAAATGACCATATTTCGGGTTTTTTTTTTTCTTTTTCTTTTTTTTCATGCCAAATTCAAAAGGTCCGTTTCATTATTTCGGCGCCATAACGGCTAAGGTAACCCCCGGATACGTCCAGGGTCCGTATTCACTAACCATTCTTTAGAACGTTCTTAGTCTTGTTCTCCAAGTTTTTCTAAATTTGAAAGGAACACAACTTCTTATTGGCTAAACCAAAATGAATTAGCCAATCAGAACTTGTGTTACTTTAAACTTTTGAAAATTCAAGAGAAGAAGGCTGACAGTGTTTTAAAGAATGGTTTGTGAACACGGGCTCAGGATTCACATTAACCCTTATCCTGCTAAACAAAAGAAATGAAAATTTCAAGCGTATAGAAAAAAAAAAAATCCTATTTCAAAGGTATTTTGGACGAGAGATCTCCTTATCGGACAGTGTAGATCCAAGATCAGACTGCACGTTCTGTGCAGTCTGATCTTGATCTACGCTGTTCGCAAAAGGTCATTGAGTCGCGCTTAGCAGCCTAAGGGTTAATTAATCAACAATTCTTAATCAGGTTCTTCTCTCCAAAACTGAAGAAAGAACATCCATTCTGTCACTGCCGAACAGATTACTAGTCTTGACCCTTTATCAAACAATCACGTTGTTTTTAACACACCTAATGAGCAATGCTTTTGGAAACATTGTCGTAAAAGTAGAAAATTTTGGTCACCTTGGATTATGCGTTTGAAAGGTAATCCAGAACCGCAGTTTAGCAAAGATTAAATCCAGAAAATACAATGTATATTAATAATGCTTCACAGAGCGGTGAAGCCCAGTAAAGATAAATGAGAACAGGGCCATCGCATGCGGTTATCAACTCTCGGCTTCAGTTGCTCTTTTCAGTGGAAATTCTAAGTCTACAAAGAAACATAACTCTGTAAAAATACTTACAGCGTTACTTGCCCTTCTGTAATGGTTTCTCCTTTCAATACTCAACAACTAGCCAGAATTCGAATTAAATATCTCTAGTAATGACAGAGATGTCAAAAAAGACAAAATAGTTCGCAGGACGATGGTGCAGATTACGATAGGGTTATGAAAATACACAGCACCTCGATGTCTTCTTTGGAAGCAGAAAAGCTGAAAATGTGTTATAACTCACTGTTGTATAGCTTGTAGAAACCTCCTTTGGTGCGACCGGATCTTGCCCGCGCTAACTTTCGGAACTAGTTTGGTATATTTGTATATCAACCAGGTCTCTCTAAGAACGTTTGCAGCTGCATTTTTCATCTGTAAACGGCAGAAACAAATAGTAGGATATTTGGGGTATGATCAAGGATTTCAGTGCAGTGGGCAATGATTAGATTTTGCTCTGGGCGTTATTAGAGATCAGCCTGCTCCTCGTGCTACCTGATTCTGAACTGACAAAGGAAGATTCCTCATTTGCTGTATTGTATCATTAAAGCGCAAATGAAGTTCGAATTGACTTGTTACAATTAAATGTGGTGATGCAATATGATCCACAATCTGTAAAAAGTGGATTTAATGCATATGCAAAAAGTATCGACCGAGGTCAGCCTGCGCAGTCTGCGTAGGCTGACCTGGGTAGATACTTTTTGCTATCGGTCGTTTTTTCACAAAGGTCAAAGTACCATTCTACTTCATGATTTTGTCGGTTGTGAATCAAAATGGATTTTATCCTGTCACCGCCTATAAATTCCGTCGTATAACAGGGGGTCATATAAACTTGGTGATATACGGTCACTTGACCACGTGACTAGGTTTATTATGTCAGTTGGTCACGTGATCAAGGTTTATTAGGCTAGTTGGTCATGTGACCAGCCGGAACTCCTTTTCTAGGTACCGCGATACGAAATCAATATTTTAAATTAAAATTATCGCTTAAAATTCGATGCACATGTTGATTTTTCTTATTATTTAAAATAAAACAGAATTCTTCGCCACAGCATTCTTCCGAGGTTTTACGTCACGTTTATGACGTAGTCAATATAATTTATGATGTCATTATTGCAGCTGCATACCCAAAGCGCTTTACACAGTTCGCCATTTGTGTGTTTATTTCATAGTGAGAAAGATGTCAATACGTACCTTAATTTCGAGCGAAATATTCTATCTAGTCGGATTTAGGATTGTTTACAAATGAGAAAGAGGATAAACAGAATAGTGTCGTGGATTGTGGAATTATACAGTAACATAGTGTTTTTGATTCCAGGAAAGTTTGTCAGGCTCGGCGACGGAATTTTATGGTATCAGTACCGTAAGATATTGAATAGGAGGTACGGTCTTTATATCAATGTTTGTTTATTGTCTTGTTTTGTTCTTGCAGAGTGCGTGACAGGATAAATAGAATAGATGGTTGGTGTCTTGGATGGTTTAAGTTTATCGGGCTCGGCTCCGGAATTTATCCGGTTCGCCTTCGGCTCACCAGATAAATTCCTCCGCCTTGCCCGATAAACTTAACCCATCCAAGACACCGACCATCTATTCTCTATATATGGATCCAGAATTACATGATGACCTGCTTTGTATAATGAATCACAGAGACGCATTAAACTTCATTTTGCCAGGCCATGGCTCATAGACAAATACACAATGGCTGTGTAAATATTACTTTTGTACTACGGTATTCTGGATCTATGTGAAATCAATGTTATGTGCACAGTGTCAGCGCAGTCGAGAATTTTATTATTAAGCTACAGTTATTTGTACAATGTCCGTCTAGATGAGCTTTTATTGTATTAAATATTAAGAGAAGCCAACGTTATTTGCACAATGTCAGTGCAGATTATAGTGCCATAAGAGTATATTCTAAGTTAAACACATGTTATATACTTCCAGTAACCCTACGGCTGCTAAGCACGACTTAAAAACGCTTTTGCGGACCGTGTAGATAAATTTCTAACTACAGAAAACATACATTCCAATCTTGGATCTTCACTGTTTAATATGTGGAGGTTTTTCACGTTGAAAAGAACATGAATATGGCAACATGGGGGGGGGGGGGGAATGTACCATTAGTGAAGATTTCTGTTCGACGTATATCTATGTAGCACTTTAAGGCCTATCCCATTTATGTGCAGTCCAATTTTCGACGAACCAAAAACTAGTGCCGTTGATAAAAATGGGCTACACTCAGGCAGAAGGGGTTAATGCATCTCTGTAATTCATTATATATTATGTAATAATATATCCATAAAATCTATTTTGCCTAACCGACCGGATCATGAAGTACACTAATCTTTCGACTTGCAGAAAACTGACCAGTAGCAAAAAGTTTCAACACATGTCAGTCTACCCGGACTGCGCAGGCTGATCTGGGTCGATACTTTTTGCAGATGAATTAAACCCGCATTTTCACAGAGCATGGTTCAGCTATTTAAATGAATCAAATACGCTTTTCACTGTCCTGAGTAGAAAGTATTACGGGAAAAATAGCAAGTGCTCCAAACAAGCAATTACATCTTTTCCCTTTACCGTTTTCAACAGGCTGCAACTGCGAGAATTATAAAGGCCTCATATTATATTTGCATAAATTGGATTAAAATTGTCTCAATGAAAGTCATTACTTTCTCTGTATTTTTTCACGGGGCATCCGTTGAAATATTTTTAAACCAAAATTGCTCTCTGCTAATCCGATTTGGCACCAAACCCATTTTCCTATTTCGACGACAAATCCGACTTTTAAATTCCTAATATGGTAAAAGCCGAGAATTTAAATTTCCTTCCAGTGTCATTAGCGCCTTTACTCCATCAACAGCTTAGTTTCACAAATTTACGGTCATAACCCTTTACCAAACAATCCCATGTTTGAACAAGCTTGAGAACAGCAGCTTTGGAAAACATTGTGAGAAAAGGAGAAAATGCTGGTAACCAGCATTTTCTCCTTTTCTCACAATGTTTTCTATCATTTCACGACACATTTCACCAATCGAAGCACACTTCGTGTGTCGTCTGCAAACTCGATAATTTGGTTAAATTTTATTTAAAAAAAAATAAGTCAACCAGTAGGGAACAAATATCCACTTAAAATTCATTTACACGAATTACTGAGAAATTGTTTAACCAAATTCGGATACTTGATGATCTGCCAAATCCCGATTTGTTTTGTTGTTAGGATTTTCTACACGATCTTCTGTTCTTAGAGTGCTTTCGATGGTATTTCAGGTATATCTAGATAGCAGCCCGCTTTTTCAATGTTTCTTAGCTTTCAGCGGTCCCAGATCAGAGCACTGCAAGCCAATGCCCAAGGATTATACTTATCGATCTGCAAACATTCGATTTGTTTTGTCATGTGAACTTTTCTATGATTTCTTGTTCTTAAGGATATATCCTTACAGCAAAAAAAAATGCTGTTAGAATTTGGTAATTTGGTAATTTATAGAATGGGTCAGAATTTAGTAAGTTGTGTAAACATATAACATATATAAATTACCTATATATATATATATATATGGTGCAAGGGAACTCAAGAGATTTGTCTGAGGAACCGAATTTTGGTGAGTAGAAAACTGAGTCATGGTCGAAGCTGAAACATTGGCGGGATGTCACGGAAATTTTTCGCTGGGTTCCGCCAAGAGTCGGATACTATATAATTTGTATATAGTTTCCTTCTTCCACGCTTTTTAGTATGCATTTTCTTTGTTTACGTCATTTCACACAAGACCAATGTCAAATATAATCACGCGATAGAATTTATATTCATCATGTGATATCCCGAGGGATTACGGACATCTTGGATGTAAAACCGGAAACGACAACTTTGTTCTCTTTCCTGGTCTCCAAAAAATGGAATGCATTTTCTATTGGTCGTGACAACCTTGCAGTCGTCAAGGGCAACATTTGACATGAATATACAGGAATGATTTAGTGTTATAGAATGAGCGTGACTCAAGGACCTTTTGCGGACAGCGTAGATCAAGATCAGACTGCACAGAACGTGCAGTCTGATCTTTGATCTACACTGTCCGACAAGGTGATATTTTTCGGCCAAAACTTAACTTTGAAAAAGCAATATTTTGTTTTTTTACTATCGACTTGAAAGTTTCATTTTAGTTATTTAGCAGGTTAAGGGTTAAAACTGGCCGACAACAAGTATATAGAGGTGTCTTTGAACCCCTGGTAGCAGTGTTTTAACACTTAAGCTGCTGAATAAATGAAACGCAAATTTCTACTCATTACTAAAAGCCCAAACATTGCGGTTTCAGAGTTGATTTCACCGGAAAGAAAATACCGTATCGGACAGTGTAGATCAAAGATCAGACTGCACGTTTTGTGCAGTCTGATCTTGATCTACACTGTCCGCAAAAGGTCAGTGGGTCGCGATTAGCAGCTTAAGGGTTAATTATATCTAAGGAACAGCTTACTTTGTTCAGGTTTTTCTTTCGGCTGTCTTATGCTAGGGTACTGCAGAACATTGCCTAAGGATTATACTTGTCAATCTGTCGAAGCCCGAATCATTTTGTCAGGAGTATTTATTTATTTATTTATTTATTTTTTGAAATCTTAACCCTTGCGCTACTGAATAAATAAAGCCTTTTTTTCAACTCTTTACCACACAATCCAGAGTTTTAACGACCCTGAGGGAGAAGCCTTTTGAAAATATTGTGGGAAAAGGAGAAAATACTGGTAACCACCATTTTCTCCTTTTCCCACAATGTTTTTTCCGAAAGCAAATTTCGATTTTTCAATCACATTTATTTTGTTGTCTGCAAATGTTTTCAATTTGGACCAGTCTAAAATTTTGTCGTTTGGTAAAGAGTTAAAGGCCACTATTACACTTCCGCTTTGGTCATAATAAAGACTATGGTAGTGGACGGTGTAGATCAGAGATCAGACTGCACATTCTGTGCAGTCTGATCTTAATGTACATTGTCCACTAAAGCTTCTTGTGTCGTCTTTAGTAAGGAAGAGTTAAACCGCTTTCAACGACATTTTAGTCTTATCTAGGTGACCGATGATTCACTTTGAGATTCCTGGCTTTCACTGCACTAAAGTGCAGTACCAAGGGATTTCTTGTTTTCTGTGCTTGTTTGCTCTTTTACTTAAACATAAACAACATGGCGACCCCTCCTATTTTCAGTTCTATTATTATCAGTGTTATTATTTCCGTACTGTAAGAATGGTTCGGGTTTTTAAATATCCGTAATTTCTATTAGGTGTAAGAGAATAATTGAAAGTATGAGAATATGAGAAAGTAATATGACAGTCTCTTATCAAGGGAATGCTATTATTATTATAAAACCACCACTGAAATGTCAGACTGAACTAAAGCACTTTTACGTCCTGTGTTGATTAAGATCAGGCTGCACAGAATGTGCACACACCTGGATATATAAGTTGTTAGATAGACTGGCCAAAACCAAACCTAACTAAGACTGCAAGACTTGATCCAGTCCTAATGACTCAAAATCTCCGATTCATCTGTGTAACACTTGAAGGGTTTTAACTCTTTCGCCGCCAACTAAATGGATACGACTTTTCTCGATGTCTATAAGTATGAGTCATGCTCTGTGAAAAGGGGGCTCAAGGAATCTGCCAAAAGTATCGACCCAAGTCAGCCTGCGCACTCCGCGCAGGCTGACCTGAGCCGAAACTTTTCGCTGTTGGTCAATTTTCTGCATGTCAAAGATCCATTCTACCTCAAGATTCGGTCATTCGTTTGACATGATGGTTTTTATGGATCCATCATCATGTGATGGCTTGCTTGGTATCATGCATCACGGAGATGCATGAAGTCCGCTTTTGCCAGAGCATGGCTCGTATCTTGTTCGTTTCAACTGATCCTCTTTTAAGCTGTAGATTAGCCTCTGATGGCAGACGGTGTTCGCAGCCGTTCCCAAAGGCGATCCAAGGCGACATTGGCAGTGAAAGAGTTAACACTTAGAATGCTGAATTTAATTGGCCTTTGGGGGAAAACTCCATTTAAAAGTCGATTTGGCCAGAATATGTTGCAAAGAAGAGGACAGCGTAGATCCAAGGTCAGACTAAAAGTTCTGTGCGGTCTGATCTTGATTTACGTTGTCCGCAAAAGTAACACACATTATGCTTTGACCTCTAAGGATAAAGTCAAGCTGAGAAGTATTAACTTTTTCCAATGTTCAGTTCAAAACTATTACAATTCTGTTATTCAATTCCATTGCTTCATGAATATTATTTTACAATGCGTTCATATTAATATTGTAACGAGAAAAGGAAACGAAAATTAAACGCACACACAAAGAAAGGAACTTTATGTGTGAAAGTTTTATTAGCCTAATGACAATAAAGAAAAGATGGTGGCAAATGAGAGAAAAAAAGTTAGTATTGGGCATATTTTTCATTTTCCAAACTTGTGTTATAAAAAAAAAAAAAAAATTTAGGCAGAATTATTGAAAAGGATCTGCACGAGAAAATGAGAGAATATAATTACAAAGCTCATTTACAGATGATTAGATGCCTCACCAACAGATGCGACCAAAATATTAATGTGATACAGTTTGACTTTTTTTCTTTTTAACCCCTACTGGTTACATTTATAGCAACAATCTTAAAATCACTATTGCTCATAGTTCTCATTAGCAATTTATCACATGAATATTTTTTTTCAGTGCAATACAGTCATCACAATATTTCTTCCCTTACACATGTTTGAGATAAGCATTGTGTGACGTCATATGTGACGTCAATTTATACTGTTTTTAGATGAGTGAGCCACGTTTTACCCATGGAAATTGGTGTACACGTGTGCCTGTATGGTTAAGCATATTCTGACCTATAATTTGTGACATTTCGTTATGTGAAAAATCTGACATTTGTTGACTTTTTAAATAAAATTTCATTTTACTCGTCCATAAAACTGTTATTAAGCCCGCCAGAAGCTCGCTGAACAGGATTTCTATAGACTCGTTTCTTCTTAAATTCCAACTCTTAATATGAGCCATGCTCTGGCGAAAGGGAGGCTTAATGCATCTCCATAATCCATGATATCGAACAAGTCATTACAGAATTAAAGATTCTTAAAATCCATTGTGTCTAACAACCGACTGAATCGTGGGGTGCACTGGTCCCTTGACGCGCAAAAAATTGACTTACAGCAAAATGTTTCGGCCGAGGTCAGCCTGCGCGGATTGACCTGGATCGATACATTTTTGCAGGCGCATCAAGACCCCTCTTCCCCCCCCCCCCCCCCCCCCCCCCGCATCACAGAACATGGTTCATACATAAATGTCAGGTCTTTATTTTTGAATTTGCTGAAATGTTTCAAATAGATGTCTGTGGTGGATACCTTAACAACCCCCCTCTAAAATAAAATTATCAATAAAATAAAGCATGGTATTATTTATTTTGATTTACTAACAGTGTAAAATAGAAATGAGTGTTGCCATAATTAATTTTTTTCCAGTTGCCGAAATTTAATAAGAAAACTCGTCTGTTTATATACGTCGAATTTTGCGTCTGTATTTGTACTTTTCGAAAGAGTCCTAAGCGATGACAAGAACAATCAAGGACTCATACTCACACGTAAAAGAAAGTGTCCACAACAATGTTCATTTATTATAGCGTAGAAAAATGGCAATTTCTTACCTTTTTCGTCAGCTGTGTATCTTGCATAAAATTGTGAACATGTTTTTCAGCTTTGCTCAGCTCCAGCTTTCGTGCTATAACAGCGACTACTAAAGCTGTACTTCCAGCACCCTGTAAAGGAAAGATCCGTCAGTTGATTAATTGATTATTGGGTGATTGATTTATGTTTACGCCGCTTTCATTACTATTTTATCCAAGATCTGTAAAAAGAGGGCTTCATGCATCTGTAAAAAGAGGGCTTCATGCATCTGCAAAAAGCATCGATCCAAGTCAGCCTGCGCGCACTGCGCAGGCTGACATGGGTCGAAACTTTTTGCTATTAGATCTAGTCAATTTTATACATGTCAAAGGACCAGTGTACATGTATCTCATGCTTCAGCCAGTTGTTCTACTAAATGGAACTCTATGGATCCACAATTACGTAATGACTTACTTGGTATAGAATGTGTTACGGAGATGCATTAATCCCCCTTCTGCCAGAGCGTGGCTCATTTTAATCACATCACAACGACAGCTTACTTATTTAAGTGCGCTTATTTTAACCAGTACTAGGCTAGGGCCCTTTGCTCAAGTACATACTCTTAGGAAAAATCAAGCGTCCCGAGAAAGGGTCGAACCCGGGACATCGGGATTACGAATCCAACACCTTAACCACTGAGCCACATAGGGCCCCTGTAAAAGGCAGAAACTAGGATGCTTTCATTTTCCCCATAAAGAACATTGTGTGACTGGGCTCTGCAACGTGGAAAATGTTAAATCGGTATTGCTAAGTATCGTATGAAATAAGTTTGCTTACCATGACACCGGTTGCTATGGCAACCATCCTGCCGCAATACGTGTTTGGAACCACATCGCCGTAACCGATGGACAGAAACGTTATGGCAATCATCCACATCGAATTAAGAATGTTGTCATGTTGGTTCGGATCCAGTGGACTGTAATTACAACAGAGGAAGGATTACAATACTCAAAAGAATCATTACAGTGAGGTATACATCAAGTTGATATCCTGGGTCGAAAAATAGAACCAAAATCATGGTTTTGCAGTTATACACCACATAGTCCCCGTGTTTGAGATTTGAAAATATTGTGGGAAGACGGTAAAAGCTGATAACCAGTATTAAAACTTTTTTCAATCTTTTGTTGTGTTACTGAAAAGCCAGAGCCAAACATTTTCGTCGCATTCATTTCATCGTCTGCAAATGTTTCCAACTGGAATAAGTCTAAAGGTTTCGTGGCCAGAATATCATCCGAAGTCTCGCTCAGTGCTAGATGCAGATTCACACGGCACAGTTCTTTCGGCAATCCTTAGACGATAACACAGTCAAAATGGTGATAACCATTGCGGCAAGTATAGATTTGTTTTGTTTTGTTTTTCTTGCAAATTATTTCCCTTTGAAAGCAGAAACGGAGACTATCGTAATTTAAAACAAAGCCATTTGAAAGCAGAAACGGAGACTATCGTAATTTAAAACAAAGCCATAACATGGCTTTTTTTTCTTCATTTTCAGTTAAGTTTTAAATTTCGTCTACAAGAAATGACCGATAATGAGACCGAAACCAAAATTAATTCTGGTCTACAATATGACTTTTTCCTCTGTAACTTATTTCTGTCAGCCCTTAGGCTGCTAGGTGTGACTCAAGGGCCTTTTGAAGGCATTGCAGATCAAGATCAGACCGCCTAGAACGTACAGTCTTATCTTAGAGCTACACTGTGAATATTTTAGGTTTTTATCATCAGCTTGAAAGGTTCATTTAATTCAGCTGGCAAGTTACGGGTTAAAAATTTAATTTTGGTATTTTTGTACTTGATTACATTGCATCCTAGAAGTTTTGTGGAGTCTTACATTAAAATAAGAAGATCTTGGCTGACTGAAGGCCGATACTTGGTCACACTAACAAAAGGCTTCCAATCCTTCAACGCATAGTTCAAACCTTAGTCTGCTATACAAACCAAACGGATATCTTTAATATGGTAGAATAGAGCCAAAATGTCAGAATTTCAAGGCGAATTCGGTATGAAAATTTCACCAATAGGACTGTAAATTCAAGACAAAACTGCACTTTCTGTGCAGTTTGATCCTGTTCTACAACATCCACAGAAGCAACTTAAATATGCTATGATGAACGTTCTGGGAAGCAATTATTTAGAATTCTCATCTTTAACGTGCTGACGATATAATAAAAAGGGTAGTTTTCATTTCAGACGCACAGTTTTCTGCGTTCATACAGCCTTGAGGTTATATAATTCTGCATGTCAGGTTCTTTCTTGCTCACGTCTGTCTAATTCGATTTCTATCTACTGCTTTCTGTGTGTGCGTCGTTATGTCTTCTGTATATTTTCTGTCTTGTATCTTTTTTAATGCTACAAACTATATTCAACTGCATGGAATGCTCTACTTTCCTACCTAGCATCTAAATAATACCGCAAAAGATGGGTTATAATGCTAGGTTTTCGTAAACTATCCATAACAAGAGTAAAATGTAACATAAAATTAGGTTGAGAGAGCCAGTCACGTGACCTTGAAGTCCTAAATTCAGTAAAATCAGAAGAAGTGTTTGTTTGCGTACAGTTTATCGAGATTGCATGCGCCGGGAATCAAAGACTAAACGTTTGATTGGGCACAGTGTTCACCGCTTTTGAGATAAGTGATTTTCATTTCCGCGCTTGCCAGATGATAAAATGCATTTTGTGTTTGTGTAGGTATCGCATGCATGTTGACTTGATTGATGAACCAACTTTTGAATCGTTTTTTTTTTTTTCAAATTTGTGGTAATTTTGTATTTAGTTCCTATAAATTACATGTAGTTCAAAAATCATATACAAAAATAAGAAGTATAGTAGTTCCTATCTTCAAAAGCTCTATTCAATGATATTTTCACTTTAGCAGAAATGCGATCATGAGACACAACATTTTGATCTGCATTCCATAAAAAAATGGTGACTCGAAATGTACAGATGTGTTTCTCGTATGTCACAATAATTAAACACTCAAATCAGAGTAGCAAAATAAGATTTTAATTGAGACTGTAAGAACAAAGTAATAACAAGTACAATATAATATAAACTCACTCTGTCCAACGTTTAACATCACATAATGCCGATTTCATTCAAGTATGTACAAAACGCAACAACAACCAAACAAGCCCTAGATATACATGTATATGACGTTTTTCCTTATAAGGCGACAAAATTTTACACTAGTCCATTTTGAAATCATAACATTATGCAGATAATTAATTACAGATAGCTCTATTACAGCTTTTTCATTCCTTTCAGTGCTAAGTCTGTAAATTCGACCTTTAATGACGACTAAATCATAGAGAGTCAGAGAGATTATTGACTTAAAGGATTGGCTACATAAGCAGACGGTATAGATCCTAGATCAGAACGCACTTTTTGTGCAGTCTGATCTTGATCTATTCCGTCCGCAAAGGCCCCCGTTTTTGCTTACTGCTCTGGAATGGTTACTATAGGATAATTAACACCATAAAGGTTAAATGACAAGATGTTTTAAAACAGTTTGATTCGTCAATCAATTGCATAATTACCTTTGGAGAGACAACTTATCGCTCTTTGCTAATGTGGACAGTGAAGATCGAGATCAGACGGTCCAGACCATTCAGGATTTTTTTTTTCTGTTTATTTTTATTTATTTTTTTTTTACACTGTGGTCAGGGGCCCATATTCACGAACCATTATAAACCGCATTCTTACTATTACCATAGATTTATAAAGTAAAGCGATTTCTCATTTGTTAAACCAAACGCTGTAGCCATGCAGAAACTACTTTACTTTGAAATTTAGGAAAATAAGGCTAACAATGATATTAAGAATGCTTGGAGATGGGGCCTTGTCTTTGATCCACATTGTCCGATAATCTGTGAAATATTCAAACAAACTCGAAATTGCAGTTGCGTGGTCTGTGTTTCAGACGAAGAAAGATTATTTACCGTCTTTGACACTCAAAGGCTTGTCCAGACAAATAAATTGGTTGTGGCGTTCAGTTCCATCAACAGCCCGTCTAGGACGGAAACACCATTTGTTGTTAAGTAACTATATCATGTAGACTGATATGCTAAATCCTACCATTCATCATTAGAGTTGACGTCGAATTACTTCCATGATACGTACAATAAAAGATTTTATTTTAAATATGAAAACGGTGATACGTCTAATAGAATAATTCTTTTTAATTGTTACACGGAGAATGTCCAACATCTTTTCTTTAACGTCTCTTTTTTCTTTTTAATATATTTTTTCAAAGTAGTTTTCTAGCTGTAAATGGTCGTTGAAAGAAAAGCTGTTTAAAATACACACATATTACCACCAGGAAAAACTTTTACATTTTGCAGGAAGACGGTTTTCTTTAAATGTTGAAGAGGACAATCAACATGTTTCGCCACATTTTTTTTGCAATTGTTTAGGAATTTAACATAACCTCTTGTTGACTGTCCCTTATGGTCTACAGAAAGTTTTAAAAAGATAACTTTTGTAAATCGTTGCAGGAAGTAATCAGTTAACAAAAGGTATTTTTCTTCAAACGTTTGCTCTTTCATGCACTTTGAATGGTCTGACATAACCTCTGAGATAATGGGTTAAAACTTTCTTTGGTAAATAAATAACAAAACAAAATGAAATAACAAGAGTATAGGTTTTGAAATAATAATAATAATGATAAAAATAACTGTTCACAGTAAGATCTCAATTATCCGAAGAAGCGATAATATGAATACATCGGGAAATTCATTTTTTTTTTTTGCACGGACCTCCCTTTTGAAAAAGTAAAACAGCAGTACTGGTCACTCTTTCGAGTAATTACAATTGCTGCTGCACATTTTTCCAGGGTAAAATTAAATTCACAAAAATTAATGTATGGAGAATTGTACATGGATTGATTGTTGATTGATTGTATGGTGTTTGACGCCGTTTTCAACATTATTTCAGTTATATCACGGCGGCCAGTGCTCCTATCCATGCCTTCCTGGAGTTTCATTTACCAGTACTCCGCACAATATTCTTTCCAAGCCACTGGCTGCTTTCCCACATAACTATCGTCGAAACAATGGTCAGCGGTGAGAGAGGAATGAATCCTCGGACAGAAATTGGCCAAGCCGGAGATCGAACCTGCGATCTCCTGTTCTCAAGTCCTGTACGCTACCGACTGAGCAAGTGGGGCTTGGCAATTGAACATGGAACAAAACTATATATGTGCTTTGATTTCATCTTTTAATGTACATTTGGATTTTGTTCGATTTTGTTAGATTCTTTTTTTTTGTCGATTATTAGTTCCAGACTGATAAACTCAGCTAACCTATTGGGCTACCTGCCAATTATTGAGATCTTATTGTGCAGATGATCACGTGACTGAACAATACTTTAAAATACATATGACAACCCCTGAAGGAATCACTTTACACGATTTTTATCGTATAATTGTAGGTATTAACTGATGAGCATGTTGTGCATGTTTCATGTTGAACCTAAAGAAAAAGTCTAGAAACACCTCGTGGAATCTATACATTTAACACTTAAGCTGCTGAATAAATGGAACGTAAAATTTCTACTCACTACTAAAAGCCCAAACACTACGGTTTCAAAGTTGATTTCACTGGGAAGAAAATACCGTATCGGACAGTGTAGATCAAAGATCAGACTGCACGTTCTGTGCAGTCTGATCTTGATCTACACTGTCCGCAAAAGGTCAGTGAGTCGCGATTAGCAGCGTAAGGGTTAAATCGCTGAATACCAGGGACAGATCCAGAAATTACGGTACAGTGTTGAATTTGACGAAAGTATATGGGTCATGATCAGGGAAAAGGTGGTTTGCATCTGCAAAAAGTATCGACCATCACAGCCTGCGCACTCGACTGAACTTGGTCGGAACGTTTAGCAGTTTGTACATTTTCTGCTTCTTAAAGGACCATTCTTACTGATCCTTCATCAGTTTATAGACAAAATTAAAACATACACAGTATTATGTGACGACTTGCTACTTATGGTGCATTACGACGATTTATACTCTCTTTTCCCAGGGCACAACTCGTATACTAACACGAAAGATACAACAGTTAACTGTTATATATGCACTTCAGTTTTCAAGTTCAGGAAAAATACTACAATAAACAAACAAACGGTATTGAGTTTTTTTTTTTAAATTCATCTTGTTTACAGGCGGTAATGGCATAACCGATCTTCTGCCACATGAATAAGTGCTCATTGATTACTTGTTTTAAGTGATGCCTTAAACGTTTTTTTTCCTGTGCAAATTCCCCATGTTGTACAACAAAATGTAGTTGAGAAGTAAAATAAAGCATTATGTTAGGTGATGTTGAGCAGGTAGAAAAAGAATCGAAGGCTGCTAGGTCACAGAACGTCGTGCAAAGTCTATAACACTCTTCTAGAGAGTCTCTGTAGCCTAAAATACATATCTCACCATTTCGGCCTGTACATTCTTAACTTGAATGAGACACGTCGTTTATTATTTCATGATTTTAGGTAGTTTATCAGGAAATAATGGTTGATTATGGTTTGATAATTTTACTGTTTCGACCAGTGAATTTATCGATTGATAAACTCACTGGTATGGAAAATACCGAGAGATCCCCTGTTCTTTGCAAGTCCCAACGAAAAAGGGGGTTGAAGCATGAAATAAACCAACTACTGTATTTGATTTTTTCCGGTGAAAAATTGAAATTGATTTCATCTTGTGAACATCATCGGCAATATTTTCACGAGTGGCGCAGCCACCCGTGAAAATATTACCGATGATGATCACAAGTGCGCCACTTGTGAAAATATTACCGACGATGTTCACAAGATGAAATAAATTTCGATCTTTCACCGAAATAAAAAAAAAAAAAAATATTCTCTATATTTGTATATGCATGAATGTTAATATACATAAAGCAAATCAAATTTATGGACATAAAGTAGTCGTACAACTTGAATCTGATACCTGCCTTACCCAAGCCATTTTCGGAACCTACGACAACGCTTAAAAAATAACATAAAACAAAGGTTTTCATATTCTTTGATCTTTGTTAACTGTAGAACATTCTAAGACCTTAGTCTATTTCAACTCCTTACATTGGCCATAAAAAATGGTGTCTCTGAACCTTTATTTCTAGATCACCCTTCGAATGCAAAACAAGACCATAACATTTTCACCATGCCCTAAACGTATTTTGCATTGTGTGATCATTTGTCGAGGAAAATAAAATCGCCGAAAAATATGGTATGATCGAGTCGCGTGATGTATGTTTATCAGTGAAAATAGTAACAAGTATCTCCCTTTATACAATATTTATCATGAGTCAGTATTTATACTAGATAATCCCTTGTAAAATGAAACAAAACCAAGTCAGACCTCAAAATTAAAAGTCTATTTCTATACTCATGAATTTCTGTACGCAAGGACATAATAAATCATAAATATTTACAATTGCTAAAAACATTTATAATAACATAAGAATCAAAATATAAGTGACGTGCTCTGTGAAAAGGTGGTTTAATGCATCTGCAAAAAGTATCGCAGTCTGTGCAGGCTGATATTCGTCGAAACTTTTCACTATTTTTTAATTCTTTTGCCTGTCAGGTTGTTAGACAAATTGATTATATGGATCCATAATTATATGATGATTTGCTTGGTATAAGGTATCACGGAGATGCATTAAACCCCCTTTTCCTACAGTACCACTCATATAATGTTCGGGGAATGGCTGACGAAAGGAAAATGGTTCTTAACGACAAACAGGAACCGTTCTTAATGACAAACAGGAACCGTTTATGTATTTCAACAACAAGAACAAAGTGGTGCAAAGGTGTTTTTTGTTGACCTTATTGTCACAGCTAACACTAATTTGCTGCAGAAAACGGAGAAGAATCATTGCCGTTTTTTGCACATGCAATGTGTTGTTGACCTATGTCATTAAAAAGCAACAAACGTAATATTCAGCCACTGAATTGATTAAGGACAATGTAAAAGTTTCTGACGAATTTTTTTAAATTATGATAGACTTTTCTCTAGAGCCATTACATATCAAATACACCATTTGTCGTATCCACAGCTTTAGACACATTAATTAAACTGCTCTATACAAACAAATGGTGCATTTTCAACAAGATATTTCCTATCACTGCAAAAAAAAAAGTCGTTCATTTCGTTCGAAAATGCTTTCCTTTTTCCCAACTATCTCACATTCATCACTTTAGAAAGACTCGTTCATTCTCTTCTTTTCGCGTTAATTGCACTCCGCAGTGCATATATCCTGCTAACCGCTTTTACAACAGACCATTTTGAAAGCACAAAAGGCAAAGTAAAAACTGCCCACTGAGATAAAAATCTCCCTTTTCTAGTTATTCTTAAATCCTTTTATCTACATGAATCCAAAAAAAAAAAACCAAAAAAAAAACTCTTCACATAAATTGTCTTGATCATCCATATTCAATAGGGATTTTTTGTACAGATGCCTGTTACAGATTTGTTACAGAAGGTAATTACTAAAAGCGGCGTGCATCGTGACGGGTTATGGATTTCTTATGATTAAAAGATTCTTTTTCTGCCAGAAGACCGGACCAAAATAAGGCAAAACACAAACATAAAACTGAAAAAAAATCGATGGTAAAATAAAGATGGCTTTCATAATCATCTGAGAAAAGCTGTTTAACAAAAACCAAAACCTTGAAAATACACTGTATAATGTATGAATCTCATAGACCAACTAGTCTTCGGCTTGTGGAAGAATGTCCGTATCAAATGACCTTATCCACCTTTCACCACCTCACAATCTTTGTATACTTCATTGTCTTCCCTTGTTCTCTTCGTTCGAAAAGAACAGTAAAAAAAGTTTATACCTTTACACTTAAATTTTGGCATAAATATATATACCAGTGTCTTCTCGATTTTAGCCCACTGTACCCATCCTGCTAGTGATACGGTATCCCACTGGAGTGCAGAGTCACATCTCCTTATAAATTATGCAACCACCATGAAAGTAACTCCCAAACGTATACAAATCAGCCATGCTCTGGCAAAAAGGGGGCTTAATGCATTTCCGTGATGCATGATACCAAACAAGTCATCAGAGTATTATACATCTCTAAAATCTCTTTTGTATAACAACCTACTGAATCATGAGGTCCTTTGACATGCAGAAAATTGACCAAAAGCAAAAAGTATCGTCCCAGGTCAGTCTGCGCGGATTGCGCAGGCTGACCTGAATAGATACTTTTTGCAAATGAATTAAGCCCCTTTTCACAGAGCATGGCTCAAATATTTTTCTCATATAGCGTTAGAGATTTACTTTTTTATTGCAGATATATTTTTTCGTTTTTCTTTGTCTGATTTTGCTGTTTGCGATTTCATTTCTTTGAGTTCACTTTTCTTTGAACCGTTTATTTATGGTTATCAGATTCTGGCATACTTCTCCGAATTTCATCTTTCTTCTTACATTCATAGAAACTAATTTTTCTTTTCTTTCTATCATATCCTATACATAATATTTCTGCACTCGTCTCAGGATTATCCCTGTTTAAGATTCTGTAATTCAATGTAAATATACAAGACACCTCACACACGATCATTTCCTGATATGAAGGTATGTAGATTTTTGTCTTAGGGTTTAGGTTGTGTCACATTTAGCATGTCCGCCTAAGATAGCTTGTCCACTGTATATAATTCCAAGCATTGTACGGACTGTTTAACAAATGCGTTTCCTTCGGGATGATACACGCTCTTCTTTCGCCCTCTGACTCACTCTGACAGTAAACGCGCTTGACGTGTTCTGTCTATATCCGATTTCCCCTTGACCTGTTGCCATGTCGCGCTTATCTGGCGATTTGAGACTTCTGTCACTAGCCCTCTCTTTTATTATCTCTTCAAATCATCTCAGTGCACATGGAATAGGATTTCAGTGTTAGCAATTATTTGGAGCGCACGGAATAATTTTCCTCATCCGTACCATCATTTGCTGTTAACTGATTGATGAAATACACTCTAATGTTGTACTGTTGAATGGGGAGTCGTAACTATTCATTCACACGATTTGTCTCTCTAGACAATGTCCATCTTCAGTCTTCAGTAAATCCAGATTGAGCATATTCTAGAGATGTTTCTGGTAGGGTTGACTGGCGTGTTAGCTGCGACATGCTACTAGCATGTTGCGGTGTTTGTGACGAGGACTTCGGCACTGGGCCCGGGGGTGAGAGAATGGGTTGAACGGGAGCAGATACTTGTGCAGTGAACAAGCGCCGCCTCCTGGGAGGAGAAAGTCGACTATATGCCCGAAATTCCGGAATAGGTCTCGGATCAGCAGGTCTATCAGGAAGGCTATCTGGACGACGAGCAGTAAGTTTGTCTACGATTAAGTTTGGCAACATGTCCATTTGATTCTGAAACAGATATATTACCATTGTTGACAGGTAAAACTTATGTTACTATGGAAATTTTTATCCAAGCTAGTAAGTTATATTACCATAGTTAACAATCTGTAATGCCACAGATACTGAGTGACACCAACTGAAAAAAGAAAACGCAGCTCTTCTAGAACAATTTTGAAGAAGACAACTTTAAAAACACAATAACTGATTGTGGCAAATGGAGAAATTTACCATTTACGAATGATGGAACAATGGACCAAGATAATACATCGTGTTTTGAGGTGTTTGATGAACATCTATACATGTAGCTTTTGCCACTGTCCACCTGTCTTTGCAAGAGGCATTTATGGGTTTAAACTAAAACCTATAGTAAAAAACTAAACTGCACCTTTTGATATTTTCACCGGAAAAAAGGACTTATTGCATTCTCTTAGTACAGTAAAATCCCGAAACTCGAGTATGTGTATGACCATGAATTTTGATAAAACTACCGGTTAAGTCCGATTATTGAAGTGTCACATGAAATGTTTGTGACACTGAAAGGGAGGAATTTGTGTACTATTTGGATTGTTTACAGTCAGATATATAAATGCCCTTCCAGGAATTTATAGATTTGAGCCATGCTCTGTGAAAAAGGGGGCTTAACCCTTTACCAAACAATCCCTGGTTTCCACGACCCTTGGAAAGAAAACTTTTGAAAACATTGTGGGAAGAGGAGAAAATGCTGGTAGCCAGCATTTTCTCATTTTCCCACAATGTTTTCTACCCTATCGAAGAGCTTAAGCCTATTTTACCGATTTTGAATTTGTCGTCTGCAGAAGTTTTGAATTTGAAAGAGTCTAAAATTCGTCGTTTGAGAAAGGGTTAATGCATCTCCGTGATGCATTGTACCAATCAAGCCATCACATAGTAATAGATCGGTAAAAGCCACTTTTTTAACAAAACGTCTGAATCATGAGGTAGACTGCGGGGACTGCGCAGGCTGACCTGAGTCGATACTTTTCGCAGATGCATTAAAACCCTTTTTCACAGAGCTTGGCTCATTTAATCATTCTTAATCATGGTTAAAACGTTTCCTTTTTCCATGTCACAAATTTCACAACTGTAATATAAACTTGATTGTGCAGAATTATATTAACAGGCTTAAGTCGACACCCTCTTTGTTATGAAATTATTTCCACATGCGCACCAAGTACAAGGTAGTTTATGAAACTGCTTCATTCGCTTTGAACAACCAATACCGGTTTATCTCAATTTTGAATAACCTATTACTGTACAAGCTATAAAAAAGTATAGTACCTGGAGAGACTGTAGTTTCTCCTCGATTTTGTTCACCCTTTTCTCAAGGTTGTGTGCATTTCCTGACATTTCACTCACCATGTTCTCAATGTGGGTCTGTGTCTGAAAAATATGATATAAATGGTGAAACGAGACGAGTAATATCGTTTGATATGCTTTCTGGTATTTAAACAACGTTAATTATCCTTTATGGACACGTGCCATATGACTTCATATACTTCTGTAATATTGAGGTAGTTGTCTATTAACTAAAGGAAAAAGCCGACGTACTCATTTTCAGAATATTCCAGACATATGGAAACCGCAGAATCAGAATGTTTAGCAATTTGTTACTGTAACACATTGTAGACCTTCGAACCACTTTCTGGAGAGTTATAGTCTTAATCTCACTAAAATCTATTGCTGTCAAATGAATAACTTCAATGTATTTCCCGACGGCTTGAAAGACAAACAGATATTTTTTCTCAACAAAGCTTCGTCTTAAGTAACAGATAGTGTAGATTATGGGTTATATAAGCAGTTTAAATTTCAGTGTTATGTTAAAGCTCATAACTAAGCATCTTTATGTTTATTAAAAGGCTGCAAGAGAACAATATTACGCATGAAACCGTGCAATCTGAACAGCTAACTTCAATAACATCGAAAGGTTACTATCAACTCAGTATGCTAGTATTAAAAACTGTTGATATTCGAAATAATGACTGAAGCAGACGTGTCTTTAAACATGTTCGAGCTTATATAATTGTTCATACTTGCAATTAAATCTGCTACTTCCTTATTTTCAAGTAGGAGGAATAAAGATTTTAGAAATATACTAATTTATCATCGATTTTCAAGTAGAAGGAATAAAGATTTTAGAAATATACTAATTTATCATCGTAACACGTTATATTTTCCAGCGATAATTAAAATGGGTTCACTACCACACTTTTATTGAAGTACCAAGGTCATGGCATAAAAAGTAGAGCTAACCTTTGAAAGCACTTGCTGGTCTCTATGCAGCATTGTCTTTCAAATTTTTGTGCAAAATGTTGACCTGTCTGGAAAATCTATGTTAAAATCTTAGTCTTTTTTTTCAAGTTAACATTGTGATTGTTGCAGATGTTTTGTCTGGTCTTATATGATTCATGGCCTAAATTACCATTGAAAGATAATACCATTTTTAGTATAGTGGGCCAATTTATGGCAAACAAAACTGACGGAATAGAACGTAATTGGCGGCAATTCTTTAATTGCTTTTGTAACTTATTTGTGCTTTAAATGTACCTATGATCAGCTACAGGCTGCTATTTTGGTTGACCTACGTTTACCCGCATGTGGGTCGCAACAAGTTTTACCTAATTTATCAAGTAGAATTTAGTGCTTATTTCTGTACACAATCTAGGAAGAAGAGGCTTACATGGGGGTCGTGTGCTTGGTCGAAATAAACCAAATGGCCGCCCATAATTAACTATAGTAACCAACTTATTTCCAAATAAATAACAAACAAAATGGCTTCCGCTCAGGTCATATTTGTTTGTGCTTAATCGACACCCTTACTACTACTTTCTTTTCGACACTTGATTTTTCCTGTTTATTTCATAACAGCCAAGTTCTTCTGTGTATGTATATATGTACATGTAAAACTGTATACATATCGATTAAGTGGCGGTCAAAAGTAAGCAATGCAGGTGTTAAAATCCATCTATATTTAACTTACACTATACTATTTTGAAGTATGGGAATTATACTGAAGATGTCAATCTGTTTTTGTACGATCGGAACAAGGTTTAGTCGCTCGCAAAGAAATGATTTTTGAAAACTAGGTAAACTGTTGCCTGGCCGTTCTATCTTTTGCTATTTTTTTACCTGGATTCATAATTCATTTTTCTGAAGCAACTACCATTTTGAACGGCCGCGCAATAACATATTGTCATCTTCACAATATTTTCCATTCTTTTTTTTTTTTTTTTTTCAATGGTATGATTCAAATTTAAATTCTTTGTGTATTTGTGGCCGCATTTATGCTTTTTATTGGGTTTAGACGATTTTCTTCAGTAGATAAATATCCACATGCATAATACTTTCCCATTAAACACGTTTGTTAGGAAGTACCCAATCGCATTGCTGGGACAGATATTTATACGAAAATATTTTCCTGAACTTATTTACCTCCTGAAACAAATTTGCGACGGACGCATTTGAAATACCATCATTAAATAAAGTAAATCAACGGGAATTTACGTTTTATACCTAACGGTGGTCAAAATATCATTCCGATACGTTCATCGGTTTCAAAATAGTCGGCTGCAAGGCGGAAAAAGAAGTGCATGAGTTAATGACTTAATTGAAAGATATTGTCGCCAAACTTTTTATACAAAACACATGAATCATACACTGGTATCTACTTCTTACGAATATGTCAGCTGCGAAATTGAACTATAGTATGCAGGCCACACTCTAAACAGAAAAAAAAAAAAAAAAATAAGAACAATATTACACCGGCCATGCTTGATTAATAACAACGGGGGAAAAAGAATAGGGAATAAAAACAAAGCAGCAGATGAACACCAATCCTATTCTATTCAAACAAAATGTCATGTCACTGAAAAATAAGCAATGTAGATCATTAGAGCGTTTTGCAATCCTAGACAGAGGCAAAATTTCAAAGACCCAATTAACGCTATCTGCATCAAAGACTATTTTACATGTAGCTTTCTTTTTGGGCAGTGTGGGTGAAGATATGTCGTGCATTTCATATGCAGGCTCACATAGGATCATCACTAACCTTTACATTGTGAGATATTGTGGCAAAAAAGACTTTAAATTCGAACACCTGGGTCTTTCCTATCGACTTAATACAATCACCTCACTCATTTTGCACTCTAATTATTGATTTAAGTATAAAATAAATTAGACAAGACTTCCAAGACTTCCAATTTCAATGGTTTTTGTAGGCATCTCCAAAAGTACCGACATTTTACCCAGTTGCTTAGATCACACTGCACATTCTGATCTTGATCTAAATTCCCCAGGAAAGAAAAACATAAAATTGCCTTTGAGGCTCTAAGTGTTAATGAAAACCATCAACCACACAAGAGTGTTAGTATTTTTATCTGCCTCAGACAAAAAACTGTTCAAACCTGTTGATAATCGCTTAGAGGTTTTGAGATATAGACGCTGTTTCCCGTATACAGCCCATTCACTTCGAGATTCTAAAAGCAAAGGATTGGATGAGTGGTGAACATTTCGTTTAGAAAAAATGTTAATGTTAAAAGAAAAGGAGAGAATAATTGGAACGAGTAACAGCTACTGATATAGTTTAAATAAAGTAAAGTCACTCAAATACATTGTAGTTTATTGTAAGCAACAAACAAAGTACCCGTAAATTGAATTCAATACCATTTTTACGTATAATCAAATAACAACCAATTTGTGGCCAACAAACAATGTAATACTTTAACTTTAACTTGAAGGGTTTTTAAAACCGTCACTACAATTTTCATGTATATCACGGCGACACTTCACTTGATTCGCGTGTATCCTGGGTTAACCAGTACTAGGCTATATATCTTTAATTGCATCATTTAGGGTGCTCCGATGCGAACAGGGCGACAATCGAACATTGGTACTTGATGAAAACCCGGAGCCCCAACCAGTGAGTCACGCAAGACCTCCACACACACAAAAAATGTACATTAGCACTGATGAATAACTCAAAAGTCACTCTTTAAGTCATGATTATAAAATAATACCTACTATTGCATGGATTAGCAACAGAATTAATTGCATCTGACGACTTTGAAAATATCGTTGGTCAATATCAGCATAAACTGAAGTTTTATATACGAGTACTTGTAAAGACAAACACTTTGTCAAAATGAGAAATAATTATGTTACATCTTCGTTTCCCGAAATATTTTCAAAGGAATCTGCTGCAAGAAGAAAATTCGCTAATCCTAATGATATGAAAAATTCACCAATATCCTTTCCTTTGCCTCTTATTTAGATTTTGTATCTCTGATACTCTCATACAAACAGGTCCCTTTTTTCACCCTTTGAACGCTAGATCTATACCGTGACTATTTTCTTTCGCGTCTTTATCATTATTATTTTGGTACAGAATGGCTTATGTCAGAGTCTGTGGATCCAAAACCAGAAACCACACTCTGTGCATTCTGTTATAGGATCTATCCTGTCCGCAAAAGCAAATAAACGTGTTTTTGTTGCCAAAAAGGTTAACTCTTCTTTGTCCATTTTGAAGCCAAGTGTAGCCCAAACCGTTGGATAATTATATTTTAATTTTTGTTTCAAATCCTTGTGATTTTATTCACCACATATATCGCGTGACATATTGTACAAGCTTTTTGTATGGCATTCATGGAGACCCACAATGCCAAATTGCTTTCGAGTTTATGCGTATTCATCTATGAAAATTACTCCATTTTCTTCATCAATAACTGTAGAACAACAAGTAAATGGTAAGCAGTGTTATAATATTAAAAAGGGGAAAGAAAAGGATAAATGTGATAAACATGACTGTCTAACAACATCTTATTCAAGAAAGGATAAAACACGTTGAACGACACCACGGAGGAAAAGATTGGGGATCAAACATATGCTGGTGCAAAATACAACGACAATCAACAATAAATATGCGTAAATACATTGTGTCTTTCGGTTTTATAGAACAATAAATATGCGTAAATACATTGTGTCTTTCCGTTCTATAGCCGGTATATTCGTGCTTTTGAATTTCGCGAGTTCACTTCACGGGATTATTTCATAGGTTCATAGATCATACATCATACAAGGCAGTAAAACACAATTTGCAACAAAGGCAGCTTTTTGAGTCACGCAAAAAATATTCACATAAATGATTTAAATCTCTCTCTCTCTCTTAGACATTTCTCCTCTTGCTTCTGACTATTTTAAAATAGTCAGCAGCATGACGAAAAAGTCGTCTGTAGCTCGAAATCTATCGATCAGTATTAGAATAGTTAACGACGATTGCTTGAAACATAGAAATAATTCGTTTAAAATTTCAACAAAAAAAAGGAGAAACGATCACATGATTTTCATAACCGTATGAACTTAATAAATTGGAAGACGACACGAAGAACACTCTAGCTGAACCAAAAATGGGGTATTCAGGAGTTTCAGTACTGTGATTTCTCTCTCACCAAAGACTCCTGGTGCTAAAGGCGTCAATGTATCATCTGAAACGCTTATTACACACTACGTTTGTCTGTTTTTCAGTTGCTAAATCGATTGTTTATGTGTATCATCTTTTACAAAATGCATTCGTTTCCTATTATATGGCCCGCAACACGCGAAATGAGACCTTCGGACATTTGCGTAAAGTGTCGTCCTGGATTAGCCTGCGCAGTCTGCGCAGGCTAATCCGGGACGACATTTTACGACTACATAAGATTTTTTCATACAGTAGACTTTCGTGAAACAGAAAATCGCACAAAACGGAAAGTGTCGTCGCGGATAAGTCACAGACTGCACAGGCTGATCTGAGACGACACACTTTTACGCATATGTCCGAAGGCCCTTTTTCGTGTGTTGCACGCCATATATGGAAATAGATGTGCTGCCTCTACTCTTTCAGCGCCAAAATCTATAAACTCGACCTCTTTCGACGGTTGAATATGCATTCCACTGAAACTCGGAAAGATTTTTATCTAATAGGCTTGACTCTACAAGCGGACTGTATAGATTACAGATCAGATTGCACGTTCCGCAGAATCCCCACATTTTCGCCTATAGATGGCGCTGAAAGGATTAAACCTTAACGTGTCACGTGACAGGTTTAGCTATGGACCGAACTACTCCGTAATAAAATGTATCGTACTAACGAGGGTTGACTGTACATAGTACAACAACAAAAATATGAAGTTCAGGACAGAATGTATAAAAGAACATAAAGAAGAAAGAGAAAAATACATATGAGCCATGCTCTGTGAAAAGGGGGCTATATGCATCTGCGAACAGTATCGACACAGGTCGGCCTGCGCACTCCGCGCAGACTGACCTTGGCCGAAACTTTTTGATTTTGGTAATTTTTTTCTGCGTGTCAAATGACCGGTCTACCCTATGAATCACCTGATTGTCATACAAAATAGATTTTATGGATCCATAATTGTCTGATGGCTTGTTTGGTAAGATGCATCATGGACATGCATTAAACCCCCTTTTGTCAGAGCATGGCTCATATATATAAATGAGCAGCACTTAAGTGAAAGAGGGTTGAATACAGCTTCAAAATGCATTATATCTTGTTACAGTATGGATTCGCGTTTTCTTTAAGCTGGTTGAATCATCAGGCAGAATGGTCCTCTGACATACAGCAAATTTATAAATAGTAATTAAAGGTTTGGCCTAGGTCACCCTGCGCGGACTGCGTAGGGTCACAACCTATGTCGATACTTTTGTGCAGATGCATCAAACCTCCTTTTCACAGATCATGGCTCTCCATATACTTAAGCATCTCACCTTGGCCAAATCTATCAAGGAGCTTTGGTTCTCCATCAGTTTTCTCTGGTCCATTTTGATTCGACGTAAACTGCAATAAACACAATTATTTCAAACTGAATTATTTAGAGCAATGAATCTATTCATGATACCATGTGAGTACAAAATATCTAAACCCATATTAGACTCGGCAGAGCCTCGAATACTGCTGCTTCTTTTTTAGATCGAGGCTAGAGTCCCGAATATTGACTTTTCAGAACGAAGTCTTAGTGTCGAATATGGATTATTCAGAACGAGGCCTGAGTATCGACTATAGATTATTCAGAACGAGGCTTGAGTCAAGAATGTTGATATTTACACGGAAGATTACTCTACCAAAATCCGCCTTCAGTGATCAATATTATTCGTTTATAGCCCTGTCCGCTTTTGTTCTAATATTAATCAAAGCGAAAAATATCACACATTTCTTGTTTTAATTCAACACGCGAGTGTAGAATAAAGAAGTCATTTGATATTATTTGGCACAATTCTGAATTCAATTGGATTCATACACTGCAGCCTCTCGCCTCGTCCAAACTATAGACTGGTTCTGCTGTGCACCCATCAAATAAAATTCCGCTTTTAACCAAAGAATATAAAATAACCTCACTTTATATGAGTACCAGTATTTTTGTTTGAATGGAAGGAACTTAACGCCGCTCTAAACATTTTATCATTTTCATTACGACGATAAGACGCCTATTCATGTCCTTTCCATTTCCAACTAGTATTAGGCAGAACCTTGCCAAATGAAACCAAAAAATTGAGTAGCGCTACCCAGGCAAATCTATCTCAGGATTTCACCCATGCTTTCTGAATTTCTTTTATAGCATTTTGCACAAAATTCTTACCAAAGCAATACTAGATCTTTTACATAAAATTGTAACAGAGTTATAACAGTCAGGGCGAAATGAGCATTGTTGCAAGGACTCTGATCAATTCTGAGAACGCATTTTGGCCCAAAAATGGATCTACACGGCTCCTCCACCCTTTAGACTAATGAGCCATAACTGGAACAGGTATCCTGTATTGTAACGAAAGTGCATAAAGAAACTCAAGGTAAGCCCGCAATTTCATGTTATTTATATGCAAAGATAATGCCATTGAATACGAAGAAGGTCTAGTCAAAGATCATTCATACCTAATATCAATAGAATCTGAAAACAATTTCTAACCAACACATTTGCAATGATTTTGTGCAGAAGAAACGGTTTTACATATGAATGGAAATGTTTTGAAAAAAATGCAAGGATTAAAAACCTTCCTTCATGTTTAAAATTCCACACAACTGAGAATAAACGTCAAAATAATACAACAACTTATAATGACCGAAAATACAATATACAACACCAGCTATGTTACAGAGTGGTGTGTAAAAAACATTCTGAAATAAATTGAAAACAAAATCTCTAATGAAAAAGGAGTTATTTCCCTTAGATCATAGTAAGCTTAAATGAAGCTTGTTAACGCTGACGCTGCTAAGCGCGATTTAGTGACCTTTTGCGGACAGTGTAGATCTAAGATTAGATTGCACAGAACATGCAGTCAGATCTTGAATCTACACTGTCCGATATGCAGATATTTTTAGCCCAAAAATAACCTTGAAATAGCCATATTCTGGATTTTACTGTCGGCTTAACAGTTTCATTTTCAGTTATTTAGCAAAAAAAAAAAAGCTTAAGAAATGAAACTAATCCTACAGCAGCCGTATTCTTTAAAGAATCAAAATAAAATCAAGAAATATAAAACATGTGAATCAAAGAAACATTAGTGTCATTTAGCAGAAAAGTCCAAGCTGTGGTTTTGGAGATAAAAGGATTTTTTTTTTTTTAGCTCTTCATTACATTTCTGTTTTGTTGCCATGGCAGACAAATTTCTAGATGAAATCAAATTCGTTAGAGGAACGTTACTGATGATCTCGGCAAGCTAATTCGATTGAAGCTTAGTTCAGCAGTTTCATAGATGACGTTTAAAATAAAAGTTAACTCACACAGATGCACCGACGCACGCATGCGCGACGGACACAGGGCCGAAGATTAAACTCGCTCCGATTAGGCAAATGGAGCTAAAAGTGAGTGTATCGGATCCTAATGAAGTCATCCGGACACCATTTCAAATTACATGAAGTTAACTTAACCCTTAGGCTGGTATGCCCGACTTAAAGACCTAAAATTGTGGGCAGTGTAGGTCAAGGTCAGACTGCACAGAACGTGCTGCCTGACCTTGGATCTATACTGTCCGGAAATGAGATATCCCCCCCCCCCCATTTCCTCTGAAATAGCAAAGTTTGAGTTTTTACTATCGGCTTGAAAGAAGTTTCATTCCACTTATTTAGCAGCTTAACTCTTTACCACACAATCCCGACTTTTAACGACCCTGTGGAAAAAAATCTTTTGAAAAAATTGTGGGAAAAGGAGAAAATGCTGGTAACCAGCATTTTCTCCTTTTCCCACAATGTTTTCTACCCTTTCCAAAACAAATTTCAATTTTTCAGTCACATTTATTTTGTCATCTGCAAACGCTTCAAATTTGGACAAGTCTAAAATTTTGTCGTTTGGTAAAGAGTTAAGGGTTTAAGGTAGGCTGAAAAAGATGCGTGCTCCTCAGAAAATGGGATCTAAACCAGTTATCTTATCAAGTGAAGCCCATTACAGAACGAACCAAAATACGCCAACCTTCAGCATGCTATCGACGTTCCGAGGTTTTTTTCTGTAGGGGCAGTGTAGATCGTGATGAGACTTCACAAAAAGTGCAGTCTGATCTCTGATCTAAATTGTCTGACATGTAGTGTAATTCAGCAGAGTAAAGGTCAATTTGACCAATACTGCAGAGTAACAGGATGGCGAAAACTTAAACAGCAGACGGCGTTTCTTCAGTGAAAATAAGTTTTCATACTTTAGAATAATATCAGTTTTCTCCCTCGGTTCAAATTGAAGCAAAAAAGCACATCCAAAACCTTGATTAAAATTGTTACCATGGAAATGGTTTCATATTATATAGATTCATCTTTTTTTTTTCATTTAACATAAGTCTCAAATGAAATCAGCTGCCTAGATTGTTTGAAATAGCTTGAAATCTGTCTGGAAATCAGATAGATTATTTCTGTCGCCACGGCGACGTTGTCTAATTAAATAGCACCCTTAGCTATTTCACCGTCATGCCCTCCAACCAGTCTTAATAACATTTTTATCCCAGTTTTCAAGATTTTTGGAAATTTCAAAGTAAGGCAATTTCTAATTGGCTAAACCAAATGGTTTCTAAATATACAGTAAGCGTAAGAAAGAATACAAAACGGTCGGTGAATACGGGCACCGACATACTCTCCGGCTCTCTGATTTGTTTGTTTTGTATTGTATTGGAGTTTCATGCTGTTTGAGCAGCTTAGGTCAAATAAGGGCTGTCAGTGCATCTATGCATGTGTTTAAATATTTTTATTTTTCATCGATTGAGAAACAAGTTCTTACAACTTAAACTAATCTCTCTCGATTCTGCTTCCTGGAAACAACTCCAGTACTCGCGCTGAATGTGTGGGCCAATGAACAATCCAAAGGTTGACACCCGCTCCTTGGTATCGAACTCGAGGCCGACGCTCTACCTCACAACCACGCACAACACAATGGATGTGTTTCCTGGCTTTCTCATACAAGTACTGACAATTTCTTTCCAAGCGACTGACTCACTTATCTGACATACATCAGAGGTGAGAGGCTAAAATAAAGAAAGTTTGCCTCAACCCAGTATCGAACCCGCAACCACCCGGTCACGAGTCAGATACGCTAACAAATGAGGTACTCGGCCGGGTGCCAGCTCTCTGAGCAGAGAGCAGCTATACTGCTAGGTCCTGATATAGACATCTGTTTGAATCGCGTACGCCGGTCTTAAAGGGGCGTTTTTGTGTGTTGAACGTCGTTTTCAATATTGTTTCAGCTGTACTGCGGCGTCTATTTCACTTAATCGTGCTTTTCTTATACAAGTACTATGCATAGCATTTTTTTTCAAGCCATTGGCTGCTTTCCGACACAGACATCGTCGAAATAATGCTCAGCTGTGAGAAAAGAGAATCCTTTCGCAATAATTATCATCAATGCTCGGAAAGTCTTTGGTCGAGCTGGAAATCGAATCAGAGATCAAGCCCTGTACTTTACTGACTGAGCTTCCGAGCTCTGCCTGCTATTGAGCAGACGGTCACTGTATCACCTAAGCCAAACGATATATTTCTACCCAAATTGCAAACGTATGCCGCTATAGATGTGCAATTTTGTCCTTCTGGAGGAAATACGGCGAGAATTCTTCTGTAATGCGTGGCGCGCGCAATCTAAAATCACTGTGCACTAATACAACCCTGTTACTTGAAAGGCATCAAAATTACGTTAAGTTATTTGTTGAACAAGCTCGACCAATTAAATTTTGTATTACTATTTTCAGCCGTCGACAAAGGTAAACGTTTCACGGTTAATAATAAAATCAACTGTGACTCAGAAAGATATAAACAATGCTCTGGCAAAAGAGGGTTAAATGCATCTCCCAGATGCATGATACCTATTAAGCCTTCACATGATAATGGATCCTTAGTAGCCATTTTTTTTATAGCCAACCAAATCATGAGGTAGAATATACTTGGACATAAGGAAAATTGACCGATAGTGAAAAGTTTGGCCCAGGTGAGCCTGCGCGGCTGCGCAGGCTCACCTGGATCGGTATTTTTCGCTGATGCATGCATCCCCCTTTTCACTGAAAATGGCTAATATTTATCTATGAGGGCTTGACTATACAAGCAGACGGTATAGATCAAAGATCAGACTGGCCTTTCTGTACTTTTTGGAAATGCATTAAGCCCCTTTTTCACAGAGCATGACTCATGTCTTTTGCAGATAGCGGACACTAAGATTAGCTTACTGATATATGCAGTCTTATCTCGATTTTCGCTCTCATTAAGTCCTTTACATGCCAGAAACTCAACGAAACATGTCTTGGCCATAATAAATAATGTATGGATTATGAACAGATATGAATTACAGATTAATTAGGTTTCATATCAATAACAACAAAATCTGTCAATCAAGATATCATGTTTTCACTCTCTCTCCCTTGAAGATAGTATTAAGGCCCGGTAATTTAGGATTGCCATGGATCAGCTCATTTCATTACAGAAATTTGCGGTCCTTTATCAATCAGACGATCCTTAAACCCTTTATCCAAAGGACAAATTTATAGACTGCTTCAAATTCAATGCATTCGCAGACAAAAAATTCGATGTGATTCACATGAAGGTATTTGTAACAGAAAGGTAAAAAAATATTGTGGGAGAAGAAGAAAATGCTGGTTACCGGCATTTTCTTCTTTTCCCACAATGTTTTCAAAAGCCTTCTTTAAATGTCTTCATTGTTAGGTAAAGGCTTGAACTCTTTAACCTGAGAGGTTTTAGGAGTAAGATCAATTGCATGTTACAAGAAATGGAAGAAAGAAGACAGTTACTTCTCTTCAAAGCTCTCTACTACTTACTACGTCCCGAACAATGTATTACTTGGTTTTTATCCTTGATATCCTTTGCACTATACAGGATTGTTAAGGTTTAAAATTCTTCTTCAAAATTTCATAAAGCCATGAATTCAATCTATTTTATACATTTCGATGATAATAGAGTGTGAAACTAGGTTAGCAAATATTATGAAAACCTTACATATACATTATAAGTAAAATTGTAATAATCGCATAATCTCTTTGTAAAGCAAGTATAAAAAGGAAATCAAACAAGGGACCCAGTTGCAACTAGGTTACCTTGGTTTTTATCTAACAAGGGAGATAATTTGGATTTCACTTTTTTCTCCCATTGCTTATTCCTTATTTGCATGATGTTTCACGGCGTTTTATACATTGTTTCGGTTATATCGTGGCTGAGATGGGAAGCCAAACGGCGACACTTGAGTTTCAACCCCCAAACGAGTGATGTTACATATAACGAGCACGGGTCCTTTTTCCATACCTTCGTTTGCATATAAAAAAAGCTCAAATATTCGAGCACAGTACCATCGAGCACTCGAGATTACATTATATTTGCTTTCGGTTTTATATATTTCGACCTAGGCGATTTGGAACTTTATCTTTGGCAGTCCAAAACTGTCTCGTTTCCAGACTCACAAATTCTGCGTAAAAAGCTTTTAGAATCTGTCTTCCCTAAATGGATAATTTATCAAATGTCGTAAAAAATGTTGCCGTGAGTGAATAACATGTCGTTCTCGAGAGGAGATTTGAAAACGTTATCGCTAAAGCGTGTTTTCAGACCCGTCAAATTAATGCACTTCCGTTTATCTCACGCATCAAGCCGTTGATATCAATGCATCGATTTTTTGCATGCAGTTGCTAATCAAACGGAAAAATATCTAACGAAGTTAGAAATGAAAGGTAATCTGTACATTTAACTAATCTGTACAATTCCCATCTTCTCGCTTTGACACGAAAAACGACACATAAGTGAAGCTGGTACAAGAAGTGAGTTTAAAAGTTCTAGATGTTGCAATTTCTGGTATGGTTTGCTCTTTTGATGACTACAACCTAGCAGGAGTTTTAAGTAAATGTCTCGAGTGATGTCAGAAGCCAATGATGTTGAAGTTTGACCATTTCGATGCACGCGCAAAAGACGTCGACAGGGTTTTGACGTTTACTTCGAAAACAGCCAAGCTAGATGTAAAAGAAATATATCATATGAGCCGAGCCATGCTCTGGCAAAATGGGGTTTACTTTATCTCCGTGATGCATAATACCAAGCAAGACATCACATAGTCATGGATCCGCAAAGTCTATTTTGTCTAACAACCAACTGCATCAATAAGTACTATGGTCCTTAGACATGCAGAAAATTGACCAACAGCAAAAGGTTTTGTCCCAAGTCAGCCTGCATATTAAACACCCTTTTCATAGAGTATGGCTAATATAAAGTTGTACGTATACATACCAGTGGATCGCTTGCAAAAACTTTCGTTGGTGAGTTCTAACTTTACTCGGGTTTACTCGTTTAACTAACTTGGTATGGCGGTAAATGAGCCAAGTCTCCCGTAATACGTTTGCTGCTGCGTTTTTTAACTGAAATCATACAAACGAAAACATATCTTTTAACCATTTTCCACACAACCAGTATCCGTATTTACCAACCGTTCGTAAGAACGTCCTTAGACTTATTCTCCATTATTTTCCAGATTTGAAAGTAACATAGCTCCTGATTGGCTAAACCATTTGGTTTAGTCAAACAACAGAAGTTGTGTTACTTTAAAATTTAGAAAATCTTGAAGAAAAAGACTATGAATATTCTTGAGAATGATTGGTGAATACGGACCCTTATGTTCTAACGCCCGTGAGTGAGAAACATTCTAAAAGCACTTTTTGGAAAAGGAGAAAATACTGGCAACAAAAATTTTCCTCTTTTCAAAGAAAAAAAAATAATGTTGTCTATGCTTTTAAAGACAGAAATCATGATCCAACCTCCTTTTTTTAAAAACAAATCGAGCAGACGACAATAATGTAAACTAGCCCATATTGAAAGTACTTACAGACGGCATCTACAGACTGGCTGAAATGAAGGGATCTGGGCGCGTATTCACCAATCATTCTTAAGGACATTCTAAGCCTTATTGTCCATAATTTTCTAGATTTGAAAGTGACGCACCTTCTGATTGGCTAAACCATTTGGTTCAACCAACCTGAAGTTGTGTTACTTTTAAATTTAGAACATTTTTGAGAATAAGATGAAGAATGTTCTCAAGAACTGTTGGTGAAAACGGACCCTTTCTTTAAAATGGTTGAAAACATTGTGGACAAAAAAGAATATTCTGCTTGAGGCATCGTCTTTTCCACAATCTTTCCTAAAGCCTTGCTCCATAAGAACTGCAAAAAAAAAAAAAAAAAACACACAGGGCTCTCTTTACAAAGTCATTCTTGCTTGACCTGTAGGAACCAGGGTAGATCTGTTAATGGTTAATACTCCAAAATGACTTCACAGTCGGGTATCTCTATTTTTATTGCAGCTACATTGTATTTTCTGCCCGATCTTTATTGGTATATTCCATATGTTTCGTAAAAAGATTCGCGAATAACTCGTTGGATTAGTGATGAATTTCCATACTAATATGGTCAATGCGTTCGAAGTGCGTCTACATATATGACGACATTGATTGTATTCTTTCATTGAAGGCAGATGCCGTGTAATATAGAGCAGGGGGAAAATCGCTATAAATTATTCAAACCTATTGGCTGTGAACTATTAGATTATAGGCAATAATGATGTGCTAATAATTCATACATATCTATACACGTATGAATAGCGATAACAGCACAAATTAAATATCAACAAATACGTGTTCTGCGTGCAAGCGTTCTTGTACGGAGTGTATGGTCATGCAAACGCATGACCTTTCGGTAACGGGCGTATTAGACTGATATATGAGAGTCAAGCTTTGTGAAAAGGTGGTCAAAGGCATCCAAAAAAGTTTCGATCCAGGTCAGCCTGCGCGAAATGCGCAGGCTGACCCGGATGGAATTTTTTTGGTAATGGAAAATACATGTAGTTTGCATGTCAATGGACTATTTTACCTAAAAAATTCAACCGTTTTTAGACAAAATGTAGCCGTACTGTGCATTGACTTCCTTACAATAATGCATAACGAAGATACGTCCCCTTTTTCAAAAGCGCCCCTTGTAAATTTAAAAAAAAAAAATCTGTACAATGGGATTCCAAATTTTGAATGCACTATTTGATCCAAGCCATTTGATCCAAAATTGACCCAAGCCGTCTATATAGACCCATAATGTTACATGTACCTGAAGTAGGATGAAGGTTACAAGAAATATCAGTTAGATCCCTAGATATATGAAACAATACAAATCAAGGCAAGGCTGCACAGAAAAAGCACAGAAAAAGAAGTCCGATCTCAAGCCAATGCTATCTGACGGTTTGTGAGATAATAATTCACAAGGCTTTTAGAGACATTGTGTTCTTATGTGAAGAATGTAGAACGAGTTCAAATGGAACGTAAAATAAATCTTATATATACGATTACATTGACGCTGGATATACGAAACAACACGAATCAAGACAAGGTTTCACAGAAAAAGCACAGAAAAAGAAGTCCGATCTTGAGAGGCTACCAGAGACATTGGGTACTTATGTGAACAATGTAGAACGAGTTCAGATAGAACGTAAAATACAATCTTATATATACGAGTACATTGACTGATAATTTTTTTACGTATTCCAACAAAGTAAAGCCATTTACTTAGGACACTTTGAATCTTTACCATACGGAAAAGTTTTAGAACCGTCTAATTTGAAAATCATTTGCAAACGATGAACCAAACGTGGGTTAAATGACGGCATGTAATTTCGTAAGGGAAGGAAATAAGGAGAAAATGCTAGTTACCCGCATCTTTCCCCAGGATTCTTAACCCTTAGGCAGCTAAGCGACTAACCGACCTTTTGCGGACAGTGTAGATTAAGATCAGACTGCAAAGAACGTGCATACTGATCTTGGATCTACACAGTCCGGTAACGAGACTTTTTTGTTCCAAAAAATAAGTTGACATAGCATGATTCGGGTTTTTTTTTTTTGGTGGGGGGGATTATTTGGTAAAAAGGTATAGTTATCATCTAACGTAGATTAATGCAACGATTTACACATTTATGAGAATTTATTAGATGATCTCCTTTCTGGACTCTGCGAGGGGTATAGATTTTTTTGTTCTACATCCATCAAGTCAGATGCTGGTGGTATTTGATATTTTCATCTCAATAAGAACGAATTTGCATGATGAAAGACTTGAATGGAAATTTGATTGCACACGTGGGACCACCAATCTGTACACAGGGCTCTTGGCTGTAATTACTCAATTCCAATTTTGGACAGATTCCAAGATATTGTATGAGTTATAGACCAATTATGCCTAAGGATTATCGATTCTGGAACAGTCTTTTTTATATTATTGATACATCCAAACCGTTTTATACTAATTCACTTGTCGGTAATTGTCTCAAATAGCAGTTTATGCATTGATTATTCCGGGAAAGATGGTGCAAAAGGTCAGGTCGTGATACAGGGAGGTCGCCTTGTTAATAGGGTGTTATCTGTGCAAATCACTCTGCGAATGTTATTTACTGCTAATAATTATGATAATGGTGTACCGTAGACACAATTCATTACGCATGACCTAACGCCGCATTCTCACACATTTGACCTCGGTGAAGTTCTGATATTTACAGGCTCACGCCTTTTCGCAAATTAAGATGTAGATGAAGGTCACTATGAACTTCACAAACGATGCCACTCCCTGGTATCCCATTACATCCTGTTGACGACCTTTTTTGCGTCTCTCTGAAGACGACTTTTCAAAACATAGCGACTCCATTAGAAGCGGCTAGCAAAGAGTACTTATTCTTTCTGTCTCATTATTTTTACGTACATGCCGGTCTTTTATGGATTAAAATTAGTTTATGTTGTATTCAAAGTGTCTTTAAGATTTTGTATCAGGTTAAAATAAGATGTCAGAAGGTATTGCTCATTAGAATACGCGTTATTTTATGGACAGGTCAGCTAGTTGCTTAGCTATAGGTGCACCATGTGATTACTGGTGTTATGTTGTAGAGATGGAAAGAATCTAAACCAGTCAGTATGTAAACTGCTATAATTTTTACTTCTTTGATCGGCTGAAAGTCTTTGGCTACCCTTGACATAGCCATTGGGGTCCTTCAAGACTCCCTTGTTAAGGCAACTGAGATGCAACCAAGACTGCCTGGTTTACTATACGAAGGCGGTGCTGGTCATGGGAGGTGGGGGGGTTCATGTACCAGGCAAGATGGGGCGTGCGGTCAAAGCTCTAATCGATCTCGTCTTATGATTTTTGTAAACTCTTTAAGATTTATTCCTTTTCTCATAGGTGTATCCATGGCTTCTTCCTGTCTAATCAGCCGAGAACAACTGGACCATGTCAATTTTGGCCATCAGACAGAGTCTTGCTATTGGGTTTTCGCTTTACTCCATCGGGCATCAAATTGATAATTACGGTTACCTTAAGTCATCATAATCGACAATTTAATCCAAATTAAATGTTTTTTCTCTTGGATTACAGTAATTAGATTAACCTTTAAAGCATTCAGTAAGTGGATAAGTGGTTTGTATACACCCAGTGATGAAAGAAAAAAAGAAAAAAAGATTATTATAATATGTCCAAATTATTGGACAATGTAACAAGATACATTTTCGTCCAATTTTCTTCCAAAGTGTTTGACACGATAAATCAGAGTGGACGTTCATTGAAGACTATCCTTGGACTACACTACAAGTCTTTGGCATTGAAAAGGTTAAATATTCTTCTAAGGCTCCAGATCTTAACAGCTGTGAAACGAAAAATACTGTTACAGGAAGTCGAATTCTTTCATTATCATGTTTCATTTTATTATTAATAGATACGGCGTGTTAACAAGGCACCCGTGCGAAAATGATAACAGTAATTGTTGTTACATTTTATAATTTAACCCCCTCCTTCTGAAAAGAAGGGTAGGCATTGCTCTGTTCTTATCAGTCAGGCGGAAGGTCACTTGGTCCATTCGTCGAAATACCAAACTTTATCTTAATTAACATTGGATATTGATTTTTCCTGGGCTATTCACCATGAGGTTTAAATCAATTTCTAGGTCAATTTTTCAGAGGTTGATGTCTGAGTGACTTTTAAAACATATAAGCCTTTTTTAATGGATAATAAGTAGACGCTTGTTTGGCATGCATATGTTCTTCAAACTTAGTACGGACTCTTACAGTTATGGCAATAGATTGAGGGATGTAAGTCACAGTTAGGTCATAAACTTTCTTCTCCATCTAATACAGAGCACAGAAATGACGCATTTATATATGATATTTTGAATTTTTCTTTTTTTTTTTTTAACCTACCTACTATTTACAAATGAATAACTCCACTCCCAATCACGTGTCTATATAATATTGTTTCATGCTTAAAAGTGACATATAGGCCCATGGGGCCGAGTGTTTGTTTATATGTTTTGTTCAGTCTTCTGTATCTCTATACACATGTCACTGTAATAAAAAAAATTACTATATAAGAGAGGTACATGTAAATGTACATATACAATAATTAAAGAAATCTTGTTATATGCTGACTTTGGACAACCAGTTAAAACTATCTTTTATTACAACCATGCACACTATTAGACGATCCAAGCATAAATCAAATTCTGGGTCCGTATTCACCAGCCATTCTTGATTTCATTCTTGATGTAATTTTAGATTGAGAAAGTAACACAATTTCTGATTGGCTCAACCATATGTTTTAGCCAATCAGAAAGACTAAGACTTCGAATGTTCTCGAGAATTGTTGGTGAAAACGGACCCTAGTCTCACTTCTTAATATCCACCAAGTTTATCTTCCCCAAGTGGAAACACAGCAGAAAGCTGGGAGTATTTGAATTTATAAGACCAGCTAAAATCCAACAATGTACAGTTAGTGGCCATAAATATTTTATCAAATTTTGAATCCCCATTGAATTACATGTTTTTCTCGGTTAACTTTTTCATTCACTGTGGATTAAATGCTAATGCTATCGTTGTGAATTGTTTTGAAAATGAGGCAAAATGAATTTGACATACACAGATATATAATTTTAGACAAGATAAAAAATACATCATAAGAATGTAGCTGTTAAAAGTGATCAATATTTTTCGAAGAATCGAACGTCGCCAAACTTTGACAGTGAAGTAATACTTCCAGGTTTCAGAGCTACAACTTTGACGTCAGGCGAGGAACAATAACACGACGTTATTGTACCTAGTACCAGCAACTTTGCTTTCTTCCAGTATAGTTTTCCCTATCATAGCTTGTCCAGGAGCAGCGTCCAATGGAAATTTGGAATATGATGAATACTTCTGCATTTGTGTAATGTGGCCATTCACTGTATATTGTCTATCAACATGAACAATGGCAAGCGACATTGACTCAAATCAGTCACAGCAGCACGCAACCAGTAAATCTAATTTAGTAGCGAACGTGCCACATTTTCATAGAAAAAATATCGGCTTCCTACTCCGTTTCGCCAGTTGCTAAGTGCACATTTAATTTAACGGCAGTAATCGTCATTTTTTTCGCACGCCGTGTAAAGCACTTGTTGATTTCAAGATTACGTCACAAATGACGGTTTATTTGAAAATACTCTGTCCTTGAACTTTTTCAGTGCACAGGTGTGTCAACTAAATACTAAAAATCAAAAGCTCTTTCGGTAATCTTTTGAAATATACTTTGCAAAATGCCTAAGCGGGGGATTAACAGATGTTTATATAGTGAGGAATCGCATGTATATTCTTTTTCCAGAGTAAAAAGTCATGAAACTGTAAAAAAACTACATGAACTTCTGAAGTTCTCATTCGATCCGAAAGGCGAGAGAATATGTACTTTCGTGACAAGCGGGAACTTTTGAGCTGAAAAAAGTATAAGTGAAATTAATCTTTTGGAGATAATTTAAATCGCTGGTTGTCGAATGCAATCGAGAGTTTTGGTGGTTGCTAAAATATTGGCACAGGAGACAAGAAATATCGACACAGTAGGTCTTGAAAGAGAATAAACAATAAAACCCTGTTGCAAATTATGTTTGGAGTATTCACGGAATTCTGCCAGCGAGAATATTAACATTTGATCTATCAGAGATAACCATGAGATGAAAATATAAAACAAAGATTTATGAGGGTCAGTGTCTTTGCTTTTAATCTTTTGATATAACATTTAATCTTTAATATTTTTTATATTAATCTTTTAATATCTTGAATTTGTCTTCGCTTGTTTGAAGCAGCTAACGTCTAGGAAAATCTTAGACAAGTAATGCTGCTCCAAACTCTAGCATTAAATTCTGTCTTTGTGTATTCTGTAACGACGGACATGGTTCCAACTGATTTGAATCAAAAGCGAAAAGCTGTGACAGTTTTCGTGATTTAAAAAGAGTTCAGTTCTGTATAATGTAATCTTACCTTTTTAGTAAGCTGTGTGTCCTGCATAAAGTTGTGCACATGTTTTTCTGCCTTACTAAGTTCTAATTTTCTAGCTATGACTGCAACTACTAACGCTGTACATCCGGCCCCCTGATAAAAGACGAGATAAATAATGTCATAACAATGTTCAATGATTAATTTCATCCTTGAGTACAGTTTATTCAAACCATTACCTACAAATATAATATATTTGAGCCATGCTCTGGCGAAAGGAGCCTTAATGCATCTCTGTGGGGCATTATACCATGCAAGTCATCAAATGATTACAGATCCATTATACGTATACTATTATTTTCACTAACAAACGACTGAATCTTGCAGAAAATTGAACATATGCAAAACAAATTCGGCCAAAGCCAGCCTACGCGGACTACGAAGGCTGACCTGAGTCGATACTTTTTGCAGATGCATTAAGCCCCCTTTTCACAAAATATGAATCATCGCGATGAAAAAAGGTTAAATATTAAATACGATATTCATGTGAAAGATTTGTGGGAGAAGTAAACTGAATCGTGATGAATCTTAGCTGGTCCACTAAAGACAAAAGAGAAAAAGGTAGTGGAAACAATCGCAGTTCAACACATCTTAACCCTTTACCACACAATCCCGACTTTTAAGCGACCCTGAGAAAATTGCCTAATGAAAGGTAACCAACATTTTCTCCTTTCCCACAATGTTTTCTACCATTGTAATGACAAATTTCATGTCTCAAGTGACAATCAATTTGTCGCCTTGGAATACTTTCAATTTGGTCAAGGCTGAATTTTTGTCTTCTGGTAAGAATTTAACAGACGACAAAACTTTAGGACAGTCCATATAGATAGCACGTGCAGACGACAATAAAACGTGGTTTAAATGATGGGAACTGATTTTGAATGAATATAAAAAGTATCGAGAAAAGAAGGAAATGGTGATTATCAGCTTCCTTTTGTTCCCTTTTTCCACAATGTTTCAAAACCCTTTTTTTTTTTTACTCTTCTGGGTCGTTAAATACGGAATCGTTTGGTAAATGGTCAAGTTTGGCCAGAAATATTATAATAACTTCATCGTTTGAACATTTTGAGAAAAAAAAAAACAACGATGAATAAGAAAATGAAAATCATGAAAGCAAAAAACAGACTCGATTAGTTTGAAATCTAAGAGGGAGATAAAAAAGAGAAATACTCCGTTTGAAGTTACAAAAATCTTTTCATTTGGCACAAGATGTTTGGTTTTTGCTTCTTTCTCTCTCAACAATATCAAGTTTTCATTAAGATATGATATCAAATAACCAATGACGAGTAACAAGATAACGTCGTTTGATGTTCAGTTCCATACTATCTTATTTTTCCTTCTCAATCCTTTACGACACAATCCCATGTTTTAACGACCCTAAGAAAGAAGTCCTTTGAAAAATCATTATGGGAAAAGGAGAAAATGCTGCTAAACAGCATTTTCTCCTTTTCCCACGATGTTGTCTTCTCTTTCAAAAACAATTTTCACCACTTGAACCCCATTTAATTTGTCGTCTGCAAAAGCTTTGGATTTGGACATGTTCAAAAGTTTGTCGTTTGGTAAAGATTTAGGCAAGTCACTTTACATCAGTAAAGTTTTCCTATACAAGTTACAGTCGTTCTGATGAACCCTTTACTATCAGACATTTATTTCATGCTTTTCGGTAGTTTATCGAGAAAAAATGGTGGACTATGGTATGTTTTTCCATGGTTACGACCAGTGAAAATACCGATTTTATATTTTCTAACTCTTCAAGTGAAGTCAGAAACAGTAGTTCCCGCTCATAAGCGACCTAGGTAATCAGATGGCCATTTAAATGGATGGAAATATGACGTAATTTACGCTATGTTTCTCGCACCAAAAGTAAAATTGTAATGCGTTGTTATGTAAGGGGGTACGCCACGGGGAATTACCGAAAACAACTGTACTTGATTTCGATGAAAGTTCCAACATCATAAGGGTTAAAAGCATGAAATAAATAGAATATTTGTTTTTTTTTCCGTGAAAGATCGAAATCTATATCATCGAGTGAACATCATCGGTAAAATTTACACTCGTGACTGCGCCACTCGTGAAAATATTACCGATGATGTTCACTCGATGAAATAAATTTCAATCTTTCACCCGAATAAAAAATATCGTCTATGTATCTTAGAATTGCCCAAACAGAATGCATTTACACACACAAAAAAAACGACAAAATGAATAGGGCTCAAATGATGTATTTTATTTATGAGGAGAATTGTTTGGTGAAGATTTAATATCTAACATATATCCCGTCATAAGCAAGTACATTTGAATCTTGCGGATAGTCTAAAAATAAGATCACCGTGCACATACGTGCAACCTGATTTTGGTCTACTCTCACATATAATCATGATATATTCCTCTGACTGAAAATACCCATTGCAAATTATAGATGACTGAAAGTGTTTGCTAATGAAAAATTTAATCTGACTCAAATGATTGAACTTGTCTTTGAAAGTGTAGAGAACGCAGTGGAAAGACGGAGAAAATGCTGGTCACCAGCATTTCTCCTTTACCCGCTATGTTTTCACTGGTCTTTTTTTTATCAGGGTCGTAAAAAATTAATTGGATCGATTGGCAAAAATTAACCCTTAGGCTGCTAAGCTCGTCTCGCTGACTTTTTGCGGACAGTGTAGAACATGCAGTCTGATCTTGGATCTACACTGACCGATAAGGAAAATGTATTTCCTCAAAAATTAACTTTGAAATAGCAGAATTATGGGAAAGAAACCTTTTGGAAACATTGCGGGAAAAGGAGAACATGCTGGTAACCAGCATTTTCTCCTTTTCCCACAATGCTTTCTACCCTATCAAAGGAAAATTGCACCATTTGAGCCACATTGAAATTGTCGTCTGCAAATGCATTCGACTTGGACAAGCTAAAATTTTTTCGTCTGGTAATGGGTTAAAGGTTGAGTTCAGCAGCACGAAAAGGTAAAAAGAAACGCGAGTTTATCGGAACAATGCTCTGTAGAAAGTTCTTACCATAACACCGGTTGCTATGGCGACCACCCTGCCACAGTAGGTGTTGGGCACGATATCCCCATACCCGATAGCCAGGAAAGTTATCACAATCATCCACATCGAGTTCAATATGTTGGCGTGTTGATTAGGGTCAAGTTGGCTGAAAATGAGAAAAAATAGATCCATAAAACACCAGCGTATCTATCGTTACGCGACATAGAGCGGGTCATAAAAAACAGCTTTGCACCATAAAATACGCGTAAATAGTATGGAAAGGCCTGTTTTATTGACTGTTGGGTGTCTTTGCCAGATACGCCCAGATAACAGAAACTACCAGTCAACAGTAAAACGGTTTTGCTGATGTACCTATATTTATACATATTTTTTTAAACCTGCTTCAGACTAAAATTATAAATTTCTCTTGAAATGCAAGGACCTTGAATGGGTACCATTGTTCATTTCTTTTTCAGAAAAGAGGGATACAAGTTAATATTTGGAGACTGATCCACAGGAATTATAATAATATTTCCCCATGCTTTCTCAAAGAAAGGGCGCCTAGAAAAAAATGCACGCAAATCTTCGCAGTATTTGTAAATAAGGCAGCCAATAACTTTTGAGGGGTCTTGGCTTTTTTTGGATGTTATTATGCAAACGGTCTAAGCCAGCGTGCACTAAAAATGATACAAAAGTAAAGATTATGCACATCTATTGCTTTCAATTTTCAGCTTTCATTTTTCAACAGGACTTCGACATTGCCAACCTCTTTGGTGGCTGTTTTGGAGCAAAATATAATGTAGGAATAAAACATGCCTTATCCTTCTTTTAAACTGACATGTATCTGTATACTTTATCCTTGTCTAAATGAAAAGTGTCGTCCAATCATGCTACTAGAAACCTTACTTTTCGGTTACAGTAGGCCTAATAGGGTGTTTCAAAGAAACTAATATATTAATCAAACTACATGTGAAAGTGTCGAATAAGACTGAAGAAATGCAAAAAGAACAGTCAAAATGAAATAAAACAGAAATCAGGGAAATCAGCTTAGAAAACAGAGCTCAATAATTGGAATGAAAGAGCAAGTCACCAAGCATAAAGAAACTACACATCACAGACAACTCACTTACAAATGAGTAAATGTGCAAACAACTGTTAAAAAAGCCGCACACACTTTGATGTTTTTCTAAAAAGTTTAGTTTGATAAGCTTAGATTTAGCAGCACCCCCCCCCCCCCCACAAAAAAAAAAAAAAAAAATCAATCAATCGTTTCAATTTCGTTCCGTCCCAGTCACTCAGGTGGCTAGGATTTGAACTTAGACTAGGATCCGTAACCCAAAACGCGGATATTCAGGTTGAACGTGCAAGGTATTACACACAGTCGGGATTTTTCAAATCACCATTGTTTATTTGTGTAAAATTCATTTCATTTTCTTAAGAAATGGAAAGTATGTATTGTGTATACAATGTCACTGTTACCGTTCTGCCTACAGATGTTGAGTTAGCATGGGAATCTCACAAGTAATAGTAGTATAAAAGGTTTTTTTTTTTCAGATTTACATAGCAGACCAACAATTCCATTGGAATCGTTATAGTATAGCAGTAAAAACAATAGTACGTAATCAACAATGCGAGATCCGAGTACAAACGTGTAATATTCATAATAGCCTGGTTTAATAATGTGAGCCGCGCTGTACTAAAAGGTGGTTTAACCTTTAGAGCACCAAATAAACCCAAACCGACATTTTCAACCTAGAAATATGACCCAAATAATTGCAATTTCATTGTTGTTTTGTCTACAGTGATTCAGCAAAGTGGACAGTGTAGATCAAAGATCAGGCTGCACGTTTTGTGCAGCCTGATCTTAATCTACACTGATCACAAAGGCAACTATAGTCGTGAAAGGCGCTTTAAGGGTTGATACATCTCCGTAATGCATTATACTAAGCAAATCATCACTTAGTGATGGATCCATTAAATTCATTTTGTCTAACAACTGACTGAATCCTGATGTAGAATGATCTTTGTACATTCAGAAATTTTACCAAAAGCAAAAAGCTTCGACACAGTCCGTGCGGACTGCGCAGGCTGGCCTGAGTCGGCACATTTCACAGAACATCACTCATATATATTTTCCGTATTAGACCATTTGCTTGAACAGTATCATACAAAGCTTTCAACAACAACAGCAGTTCACCTATTCATGTTTTTTTTTCGAATTCGATAACTACCAGCGCATGACTGGAATTCTGCATTGACGGTTTCAGAGAAAAAAAAAACCGAAGTGTTTGTATTGTCGAGATTGAATTTTCGGTCAAAAATATCTTACTATTGCGTTCACATGAATATTGTTTAAAACTTTCATGCCCTGGATGCAGCTTAGGTTGCAAGTGTAGATTTAGATCAGACTGCACTGAACGTGGTTACTTTGTTACATTTCTCTGGCCAAAACAACCTTCAGATATCAATACTTCGACTATTATTTGTTAATGAACAGGTTCATTTCATTACTTTCACGTTCTCAAGGTGAATAATTATAACAAACAATAGTTCTGTGAAGTTGTAGCCATGTTCAAGGTCCGCTAGATGCCAAATGTAAATCAATCGGGGGTCAGACTGCAGACAAATTTAATTTACGCCAATCAAAAATATGGATATCGTTTAGTCCGACAACGTGTTCCTGCACAGTCTGTCAAAGTTCCAGTCGCTGGCAGAAAATATATGAGCCATGCTCTGGCAAAAGGGGACTTAATGCATCTCCGTGATACATGATACCGAGCATGTCATTACATACTTATAGATCATAGTAGCCACTTTTTAACAACCGACTTAATAATGAGGTAGACAGGTTCTTGGACATATAGAAAATTGGTAAATAGCGAAAAGTTTCGGCCCAGGTCAGCCTGCGCCGTCGGCACAGTGGCGTGGGTCAATACTTTTCGTAGATGCATTAAGCCCCCTTTTCCCAAGCCTTGGCTTATATTACAAAACTAGAACAAAACTTGCCAACTATTGTTCTAGTTTTACGATACATTTCCCGCTTGCAACTGGAACTTTGGCAAGTTCCACTGCAACGCATTAACAGACTCACAATAATTTTTTAGGGGCATGAATTAAATTTGTTTGGAATTTGACTCCCGAATTGTTTACTTTCGGCAGCTAGCATGTCTTTAATATTTAATCCTTATACTACAAAACAGTAATATAGCTGTTTCTGATGTGTGTGAGGCTTGCAGTTTGTGTAGATCAAAACTGGGCTACACAGAAAGTGAAGGGTAATATTGAGTCTGCAATGACTGATATCAATGGCAACAGCTTTAAAATTGCAATATTTTCCTTCTCTCACGGACTGAGTTGGCTAAGTGATTATTAAACCTTAGGCTGCTACGCGCGACTCATTGACCTTTTGCGTACAGTTTAGATCAAGACCAGTCTGCACAGAACGTGCAGTCTGATCTTTGATCTACATTTTCCGATGAGGTGAGTTTTTTCCTCAAAAATACTTTTGAAATGACAAAATTTGGTTTTTACTAAGGCTCGAAATTTCCATTTCATTTATATAGCAGCTTAAGGGTTAACCCTTTAACTGTAAAGAATGTAAGCAGTAAGTAAAAAAAAAATGCAGTCACAATTCAATTTGCACACAAAAATAAGCGCCTTTAAAAACCCAAATGCGGTGTTCAGGTCGGACCAGTTGTTTTACATATTGTGTACAAAAATCACAAAGTTTTTTTTCTTAAGATATGACCATAAAAAAATTCCAAAATATGATTCTGTCATTATTTTTTACCGTTTCTATCAAAAAAAGAAAATGCATTGTCTCATTCTCTCTCCAACAGAGCCAGCTATCACGGCCTAAAAACGCATCATGCTACAAAATGCAATTGCTGACAGCTCAGCCATTTCTGCAAATTAGTTTACTAATGGATCTAGATGAAAAATAAGCGCATCTACGCAGTAAATCAGTCTCCAAATGACAATTCACTACTGAAGTTCATTACTTCTTAGCTCTGTCGGCGCAAAATTTATATGAGCCATGCTCTGTGGAAAGGGAGCTTAATGCATCTGCAAAAAGTATCGACTCATGTCAGCCTGCGCAGTCCGCGCAGGCTGACATGGGCCGAATCTTTTTGCTATCTTTGAAATTTCTACATGTCAAAGGTCCATTCTACCTCGTAATTCAGTAGTTTGGGAAACAAAATGGATTTTATCTATCCCTAACTATGTAATGACTTGCTTGGTACAATGCATCATGGAGATACATTAAACTCCCTTTGCCAGAGCATGTATCATATATCAACTTAACTTCTCTCGACAGCTAAATATGCGATCAAGTGAAACTAAAAAAAAAAACCCTTTTTTTTAACACTTAAGCTGCTGAATAAATAAAACGCAAATTTCTACTCAATACTAAAAGGCCAAACATTGCGGTTTCAAAGTTGATTTCACCGGAAATAAAATACCGTATCGGACAGTGTAGATCAAAGATCAGACTGCACGTTCTGTGCAGTCTGATCTTGATCTACACTGTCCGCAAAAGTTCAGTGGGTCGCGATAGGCAGCTTAAAGGTTAATCATATAATCTCATCGGCTTGACTAATTCAGCGGACGGTATAGACCCAAGATCAGCCTCCACATTATGTACTGCCGGATCTTGGGCTATGTAGCCCACAAAGAGAACCCTTGTTTTTGCCTATGGTGCTGAACGGGTTAAAACTAATTTTCTTTTATAGAATTTCCGAAGAACAACGAAAAAGTGTAAAATATGCGTGGTCACCATGAATAGATGTGAAAATCATTTCCGAAACGAGAAACTTCTTGTTAAGAGCATTATGTTCCTTTTGTCACAATGCTTTACACAACGTTTTTTCAGTGGCCTTGGTCATCAGAAAATCGCCCAAAAGTCAACAATTTATAACATTTAAAAGCGTGGATTGTACCACGAGTCTGACAATATCTGAAAGTATGCCGCTGGCAAAAAAGAGAATTAAGAAACCAGAATTAAAATTGCCAAATTTAAGTCTAATTTTAAGATTAATTTTTCTGCACCCCAGTGGAACTTTGACAGACTCTCGTGCATTGTCAGACTCACAATAATATCCATAGTATTAAATGGTATGAATTGAATTTGCTTGAACTGTTTACTGTTGGCCGCTAGATGGCCTTTGAGATAAGCTCTCTTCTGAAGTTAAGCGCACTGTATTTTAAAGACGTCGATAGAGGTCGAATTTACATATGTGGAGCTGAAAGAGTGAAATGATCGAACTCTTATTTACTGACAAAAAGGAACCCTGAACAGTCAACAGAATTTTGTAAAAGATTCTTAAATACTACGATATATGAGTCACGCACTGGGACCATAAGGTTAAATGCATCTTCGTCATCCACTAAACCTAGCAGGTCATCACATAATTATGGATCCACAAAATACATTTTGTCTAACAGTCGATCAAATTCGTGGACATGCAGACATTCACCGAAAGCAAAAAAGTTTGGACCCAGGTCAGCCTGCACGGACTGCACAGACTGACCTGAGTCGATACTTTGTGCAGATGCATTAAACCCCCATTTCACAGAGCAAGGCACACCAAATTGTAAAAAAAAAAAAAAAAAAATCTTAAAAAACGCTGTATATGAGACTGTAACGATGAGTTACAATATGAATAATTCATGCCATTTTGTAATGAAGAATACCATTTAACAATTGACGCCTGAGACGTTCCTCTGGTGCTAAAAGATCCCATGTTTTATGGTTCTGCAGGAGAATGTTTAAAAAAAAAAAAAAAAAACACTGTGGAAAAGGAAAATTTTCTGGTAACTAGCTTTCTCTTATTTTCACACAATGTTTCTATCCTTTCACAAAAATATTAAATCATTGAGACACGTCTGCATTTGCTTTCAATTTAGACAAGTCTTAAGTGTTGTTGTTTGGTAAAGAGTTTAAAAAAAAACTGTTACGGATATGCGTTTAGATAAAAACACAAGGTTATTACCACTTCAAGAAGGTATTGGTCGCCATTACTTACAAAATATAGGACAGTATAGATTCAGGGTCTGGTTTCAAGATCTGTGCTTTCTAATCCTGATTTGCACTTTCTGGAAAGCAAATCGTCGTTATGCTTAGCACTTTAAGGGTTACGATATTTTCTCTAGTGTTCAGACATCAAGTTGTTAAATTCAGTTAATTTTTCAAAACTAATCTTTTGTTAACACCTACAAAAAACACACTTCTAAAAGGTGTCAGAATTGAGGGAGTGAAAATGAGATTTTTTCACCAGCTCTGAAATTTCTCGCGAAGGTTTAATGATAAGTTGTAACTTGGCAGACAAAAAGTGACACCTACTGCAAAATATCTTTGTAGATATTTCCAATGACATGCTCTAAATGGGCCTCTTGGACTATACTACAAGAGGACCGTGGTGGCCTCATATCGCTCACCTGAGCATATAAGAACACAACCTAGTCCGAGTTTTGACGAAATATCCTTCAATAGTGACAGAGATATTAATTCATACGAGTCATACTCTTTGATAAACGGAGTTAAATGCATTTGAAAAACAGCGCAGGCTGACTATGTTGAAACCTTTCAACCTTTTTGCTATTTGTAAATATTCTGCATGTCTAAGGATCAGTTTACTTCATGATTTAGTCGGAATTTTGACGATATGGCTTTAATTGATCCATAGTTATGTGATGACAGGCTTGGTGTTATGCATTACGAAAACTCCCTTTTGCTAGAAAGCCGCTTATATCAAAGTGTTTTTGCACGACGCAGGACGCAGACGACAAAAGTGTCATGGCAATACTTCGAAAACAGTCTAGCTAAAACAAGATATTGTTAAATGGCCAACGGTTGCTGTTACACCAAAAAGTTTTTAACCCTTAAGCTGCTAATCGCGACCCACTGACCTTTTGCGGACAGTGTAGATCAAGATCAGACTGCACAGAACGTGCGGTCTGATCTTTGATCTACACTGTCCGATACGGTATTTTCTTTCCGGTGAAATCAACGTTGAAATAGCAATATTCTGGGCTTTTAGTATTGAGTGAAAATTTGCGTTTCATTTATTCAGCAGCTTAAGTGTTAATTCTCCTAGCCTTTTGGCTCCTGAGATGAAAATCGTGAAAGTTCTGCCATATGAAGACAAACCACCGCCTCTGATTACCTAGGCAGTAAGAAGGCCAGCACTGGAATTCACAAAACATTAAAGTATTCAATTGGTCACACAAGCTGTGAAAGAAGACAAATCATTTTCTTAGAAAGACCGGCATCAAACAGGACGAAAAGCCATACCTAATTCACTTTGATTTGATGCAGCACTACCATCAGAAATCAAAGCAGGGTCCTGACTAAATTATCAAGACTGAAACACGGAGGACAAACCCATTTTGTATCGATCATCTAAAAGTTTAATTTACTCGGGGTAATTAGAACAAAAATATGCTACAGTACTAACTGGACGTAATTCGAAACGAGGAACGATAGTAAACCCTGTGTAAATTCGGAGAATGTGTTCTTATAGCTTCTTTAGCGCAAAATTACAACCAAACATACTGTCTATCTAAAATCAACGCTATTTTTAACCCTTGTTCTGCTAAGCGCGACTCACTGACCTTTTGCGGACTGTGTAGATCAAGATCAGACTGCACAGAATGCGCAGTCTGATCTTGGATCCATACAGCCCCATAAGGAGATATTTTTTCCGAAAAATAAGTTTTAAATAGCATTACTCGGTTTTTTTTTTTCTACAAGTTTGAAAATTTCATTTTACTTATTTAGCAGGAAAAGGGCTTTAACGACATTGACTGCAAGGACTACAAGTATCGGCAAGTTTTTGTGAACTTAATTTTGATTAAGTTCATGACAAGAATTCAAAAGTGCATTTGTTCAATCAAGAGATACGATATGTTTGACCTGTTTTCAAAACAATAGTGGTAATGATCATTGTGTCTAAGCTAATGGGACGGTTTGATGTTATCTCTGTCCAATATTTATCCTTGCACATATGAAAAAAACGATGGAAGTACATAATTAAGATAATGCAATTTCGAAACTCCCCCCCCCCCCGCAAAAAGAAAAAGGTTTTTATTAAGTACAGGGCAGTGTAAATCTAAGATAAGACTGCACATTTTTTGCAGACTTATCTTGATTTACACTTTCGACAAAATCACGTAAAGTTAGCGGTGCTGCCTGAAGGATAAATGCGAAAAAAATAGATTGGCGAATTGAATCTTGTCAGCTTAGTTCGTTGTTCTCTTCTCTCGAGGGAATACCGATTCATTTTAAGCGTGAACCAAAGTTACGTTTTCTAATCTGGTTTCTTATTATATGGTAATTACTCGTGCTTCGACCTACATTAGCTTTTAGCATTTCAGGTCTCTGAGAAAAGAAACACGGAAAAATAACAAAATAACACAGTGAGGCAAGTTCCGTCTCAGGGGAGACAACCTTTCACTAGTGGGAAAAAAAAAAAGGCGCTAGTAATTGGAAAATGTATTTCATTAAGAGCTCAAAGAAGATTTTCTGGAAGACAATTATCACCCGAATTCTGTGAACCTTTGGTCATTGATAGAGAAAAAGGTTAACCCTTTCCCAGACAAGCCCTGGTTTTCACGTGTCTGCAGTACAAGTCTTTTGAAAACACTGTGGGAAAATGAGAAATTGCTCGTAACGAGCAATTTCTCCTTTTCCCACAGTGTTTTCTACCCATTTTGATAACTTTCTGCCATTTTCATCAAATTTGAAATTGTCGTCTGCAAACTCTTTCAATTTGGACCAGTCCAAAATTTGTTGTTTGGGAAAGGGTTAAACACCTAAGTATGTTACAACTGTCTGTTTTAATTACCACATTATTATTCGGCTAAATCCCATCAAGGCCTAAATGGTATTTTCTTTATGCTTGGTGTTCAAAGTCAGACTTTAATCCTTGATGATACTTAAATCCGATCGAATCACACATCAAAGAAACAGACTCAACGTATGTGCGAGTGCCCGTGAAATGAAATCATGTTCTATCTATTAATCGAAACCTTTGGTTTCCAATGTGAGGTTGTGATAAGTGACCGATGCAAGAACTTAACCCCTTCAAAACCCAATCATTTCATCAAGCCCACAGGCTTAATCAGTGCTCATATCTTGAAAAGTTCAAGGTTCTCTTTATGAAGTGATTTGTGATTTACTGCACACCAAACACCTGGATTATTTCAAGACATCAACAGGAGATGCCTCCTATTAGGAAGGTGTACGTATATCAATTACTACCTTGCCTCCGAAAACTTGTACGTATATCAATTACTACTCTGCCTCCGAAAACCTAAACTTTTCCTCTAAGCGTTTTCTCCGTCTGTCACCGTAAATTGGCTTCCTGAGCACAGAGACAGTGCTATCATCAATCTGAGCTTCATACATACAAATAAGTGGAAAAAGCATGTGCTTAAAACGTTTAAGGATTGGCTTCCGTTACGATGAAACAACAGGAAGCTGGCACTACTGAATATTTGATAAAGAAATGCTGCTGAACGTAGACCTACCAAGGCCTACTGTGAAATGAAACCATTGTCCTTTGAAAGCAAGCATTATGACGTACCTTGGATTTGCTGTAACTTATAACCTATGCCAAAATGTCTATGATTGAATGTATCATACTCAAAAAAATGAACAAGGAAAGGAAAACAAACAAAAATGACATTGAGGCAAACGATTGCTACAAACGAAAATCGTTGCATGCTATTACGGGAATATTTCTTAGAATTTACTGAATGGTATGCATGGAAATAATTGAATCGGAAAAAGAGAAAAGGTTCAGCATGCATTTTCCATACTAATTATTTTGGTACTTAATCAAAACGACGGAGGCAAAATAAATAAGAGTTCACATCAATTTAGAAAGTTGTGATTTTGTGAAGTATCACTTACAAAGGAACTTTGAAATTACTTACTTCTAAATGTTTTCCTTTCCTCTTCTGATGGATACTAAGCACAACTTGTTAAGCCAATCACGTCGTTATCGCTGTTTAGGCCAAAAGTAGAGTTGCACAAACTCGTCAGATGCAATCAAGTGAAACGACTTACGGCATCGTTCACTTAACATTCTACTTCCGGTAACATTATACTTAAAAAGTTGAAGAAATTGCTAAGCTGTCAGAAATACACTGGCATAGACAGTAACGTTGAATGACAGATTGCTCTACGATGTTCTATTAGAAAAAATAATCAAGAAAAAAATCTATATTATGTCATTGAAAAATTCAGAATTTAACTCATCCGCCACTAGACAAACAGAAAGACATTTTATCGAATTCTAGAAATTCGTTCCTCTGCAAATCAAGAGATTTTTGTCATGGTTCAGAATAAAGTAACGGACGGTTTAGATAAAAACAAAGAACTTCACATTCTGTGTGGTCTGATCCTGAATCAAGCCGTCCAAAAAGCGACTCATATCGCCCTGGGCGGTGGGTGGCTTAGGCTTAAACTCAGTCTTAGAGATCGTGTAAAAAGTTCCAGCCGTGTCATACCGTCAACAGCCTGTAAGACTGCTGATTATGCGAAATGGATTATCAAATGTTAAACAAAAAAAAAAAAAAACCGAAGAAACCAAAATATTGCAATCTTATTGGTGTTTGGATTAAAATTCCACTGTCCCAGAAGCTCTTGTTCAGAAATAGGAAAATACGTTTCTATGAGGCATTTTTTGGCGTAACCATTTGAAAGTGTTCGTTAGTCGCGCAATTACAAGATATTTGTAAATGCTTTGAATTTAAATCATTGAAGATTTGTATTCCGTATTTTTCTTTCACACATGAGATTTTCACATGTCGGGTTGTATTGTTAGCAGAAGGTCCGCACAATATAACACAACTCCCCCCCCCCCCCCCGAAAAAAAACAAAAAACTGCAGTCTCAATTCTAATTTCAACATCTTACAAAATACCAAGCGTAGACAAAGAGATCAGCTCATGTTCAGTGCAGTCCCATCTTGACTTTCATTGTCGGTAAGAGCAACTAAAGGATGTTACTGGCATTTTAGAGGTTAAATCAAACAGCATCAAGTAACTGTTAGGAAAAAGATCGCACATTTATACATAAACTAAACCATTACTCCTTAACACATGAAACATGTCTGCAACAGACGACTTTGGACACATCTTTTTAGAATAACGATCAACATAAGGCACCATAAACACTTATATGTGAAAACTTTGCGGCAAAGCAGAAATTACTCTGTAAAAATTCTCCTTTTGCGATCAAATTTTCAAAAACGTTCTATTACAACAATACGTCTGCAGATGGTAAAACATCAACGAAAGAAATTAAATGCCTCTTGAAGTAAAATGAAATGTGAAAACGTTTTTGCCTAAAGCGCAAACACACATATACATAGAAAGCATAGAGGCATAGTTTGAATAAAACGGATAAGGTTACGGTACACGTCTAACTACTTTCTGGGGTGCGTAAATAAGAAAAAGTACAGCTATCGGTAATTGCAAACATACAAGCAAGTTCTATCCCACCCCAACATAACATCACTTAATCCCTATCAGACAACAACCATAAACGCAAGCAAGATGTTTTTAAACACAATTTTCTTTGATAATCGGTTCGACAAAACATAGTGCAACCAAGCGAAGGACACAAAAGGGACAGTATGAGTGTATTTGAGACTTGTGAACTATATAATTATGAATTCCAACGAAAGCCTGAACACAAAACAACAAGTGCAAAGCTATAAAAGTGTTCAAAAGAATAAGTAAAGAGTACATTATATTCAGCACGTGTTGCAAAAAATAATCGCTAGTACAGGGTGCAAATGATGCACCTGTAGAAGCTTAAAAAGAAAGGAGAATAGTAAAGGAATTAACCCCTAGGCTGCTGAGCCGGACTCACTGACCTTTTTTGCGGGCAGTGTAGATCTGATCTTGGATCTACAATGTCCTATGAGGAGATATTTTCCCACCCCCATAACTTTGAAATAGCAACATTCGGGGTTTTTATCATCGGTTTGAAAGTTACATTTAAGTTATTTAGCAGGTTAAGGGTTAAGATAAAAATGATGCAGATGAGTAATAGGTGTTTGGAGTGTTTTCATTAAATGAAGTGTTCTGAATGAATCTAGGCAATTTTCCGGTAATACAGAGTCGCAGCAGTAAGATGGCTGAATCAAGTAGTTCGAATTAGATTTTCGAAAAAAGATAAATTATTAAAAAATTAACAAAAGTAAAGGTACATCGATCTAAACCCATATCCTGCTAAATAAGTCAAATGAAACTTTCACGCCGATATTAAAAACCCGAATAATGTCATTTCAAACTTATTTTTTTGGAGAAAAAATCTCCTGATTGGACAGTATAGATCCAAGATCAGACTGCACGTTCTAGCAGCTTAAGGGTTAAGAAAAACTTTGGGCTTTATATTTACATGGTCTGTTTTGTTACCACCATATTCTGGTTAAACTTTACCGTCACTTCATTATTACTTGCTGAGTGTAATATAACAATGTGGTGAACTTTTGATTGGTTTTAAAATTTCCTTTGGTAACACCAAAGCTTTCTTTTCTATTGACTTCTCTCTATATATACAGGTATGCACACGATTATACAGTGACATGTTAACCATATTGGTGCAAAGCTGATAAAACAGACTAAATGAATTAGCAATAAAGTTCCGGAATTGAAAGTTTCAGCACTGTTTTGGTAAGCATATTAAATAGAAATTCTACAGTCTAATTGTTTTGAGCGCTAACGCAACTGAGGCTGTGATGTAAAAATGTCAGTACCAATACTCCAGTACCCCTTTGAACATAGTATCAGAGGACGAGATTGTAAGAATTATAATGCATTCCCCGATTTTTTATTCTTTCTATGGTGAGTGTATAAACCATCAAAATATACTGAAAGTTACGATATAAGAATTTTATGCCCCAATAAAAGAAAGCAAGAAGATATGTCTCAAAATTCACATTGCAATATGACACCTAAAGGGGTGATAATTTTCTGGAATCTGACTTTATCCATACCAGATTATGGATTTCAAAAGGACAAAAAGGCTTTTGTATCCTTTAAGACGTGTGATTAGCAAATTAACATTTCAAGTCATTTTGAAGACGCGAGTTTAGCATTTCTAGGGTTGGTTTGACATAAATATCCCCATTACTTCGGATATTGAAGGTCTAAACATGATACTTTGATACTTGATAGCTTTGGACCACAGTCACCAACTACTCTAAGTACAATTTCAGTTCTAAATCTCAGACTAGCCATATGATTGGTCGAGATGTACTGTATCGGCCAATTAAATGGCTAGCATAAAGAAAATATAAGAAACACTGGTAAATACGCCGCCAGGTATTCAAATCTAAAAGGTACATAAAAAAGCAAAATGTAGTGCCTTAAGCAATCCAACAGTTAGACAGAAACACACAGAAGGACACAAGTTACGAGACTAAAACGTCCCAGTTACGATATTAAAACGTCCAGTGCTGACTGAAAGGCACATTAAAAAAAAAAAAAGAAATGCCAATGCAACACACTACTCTTGTATCTTCCATTTAGCTCGATAAGACAGATTTTAAAATAAAGCATTTAAGTACACATAAGATACCATTTAAAAGGTATCAAATTACTACGCATTAGATACTTAAAAGCCTCATTATCTGATAATCTGGGTTTTGTTGTTTTATTTTTTTCCATTAACCCCTATCCTGCTGCATTTTGATCGTTGACTTTCAAAGAACATTTTTGTAAAAGACTTTGGCAATCATTAGTGATTATTTGATGAAATCCATTATCGGAAAAATAATATGTATGATTTGATCTACAGTATATGGTATATTTACATGAATAGTTTTGATTATCCTTCTGGAATTGTTCGTCATTTGTAATTCACCGGGGGGGGGGGGGGGGGATGCACCGAGATAAGACTTCACGTATCCAAGTAAAGACTAATTTTGGTCATCAGTCTTAAAAAAAAAAATCTACTCGTGATCGCGCACTGGATGAAAAACGTTTTATATATTTTATCACCAACATGGGAAAGAGAAAATTATTTGGAGGCACACCTTATGTTGGGCAGATACAATAATTTCTAATTCATATTGTTAATTTAATATTTTATTTCTATAAACGACACTGTATTTACAAACGTTTATAAACGTGCTTATTTTGATGCAATGACAAAAAACCAAAACAATTAACTGTTTAATGGCATAAGGTACTGAGGAGTTCTTTTTCTTTTTTGGTATTTTAGAGCAGAAACAGAATTAACAAGTTGGCTTCTTCAAAAAAGAAGCCAGGAGAGGTCAGCATCAATGTTTTCAAATAGTTTATTGGCTTTAAATTTCAATACAATTTACAACATGTAAACAAATAAGTAAGGCATTATATGATTGCCGCCCATGGTGAACCTCTTATGCATTATATGTCAGACACGTGACCCTCCCGCATTTTCAAGTCGAGTGATCTTTTCCCGCGGTATTCTTCTCTTTTTTTAACGATTTTTCCCGCATAGATTTATTTGTTTAATGAAAAATGACAACTACTGAAGAGGCCATTTTGTTCTGAAGATACTATCCTTTGAATAGAAATAATGAGTAAGTAAAACTGTCCTTTGAGATTAAGCAAGAATTAGCTCCCTTAGTCTGAGTTTACGTTTTCTGAAAAGATGAATGATGGTACAGAAAATAAAAGGAGAAAATATCGAAAATGATCTTGATTTTGGTATCGACCGTCGAAACACATTTGCAATCAAATCAGTACATTTTTTTTTAAAATCCGTTACATAAAAACAAAACACCTCTATTTCTTATTTCAGTTTTTTGATTTCGGTTTATTTATAAAATCATGACGAAACAGACTGTGTATCAGAACAATTTCGCAAAAAAGTGGATTTAGATTGCAATTTCTGGGGCAGTCTGCCTTTTAAACTCACCACTGTTGGAAAGGCTGATGACCTCTCCAATGAACAACATGGACACATTTTGTATATCAGGTTGATCCGATATTACATGACAGTAAAATAAAAGCGTACTTCTTATGCAAAATATCTTTTGAGGTGTTAATATTTGCCTCATTGGCTGTCAAAGACGGTATATAAAACATCTGTTTTGCTGCGCACAACAGATCCAGGCTTTAAAAACTTATTGTTCCCATTTCTATTCTAAAGAGGCAATGTCCTTTCACATTATGCTATATCAACTCGTACCATGTTTTATATAATCAAAATAACTAAAGACTTACTACTAAAATGCACGCGTTAGTATTGATGTGAAGGTGGAAAAGTGCTAGTTATACCTTATCTCGAAAGAGATATGTGGCAAGAAATAAACGTTCTGCAGGTGGCAATGTGTTTATGATAGATCGTTCAAGAAAAGCCTATATATGGATCTATCATCGAGGATTTTGAATCCGATGGTGCGAAGGCTTTTGAAAAAGGACAGAGGACTGTTGCTCGTTCTGTGAAAATGCAGTATATTCCACACCGCCTGTAAAGGCCATAGGTGGAAGGCGCTTGAATATTAAGTACACATGAGGTTACAAATATGCTAGTAGTGTCATTATTGAGGAAAAAAAAAAAAAAAAAATAGGGGAAAAAATAGAAAATTAAAACAACGAACAGAAGAAAAACACAACATGAAATAGTACAGTTATTACAATTGCTAGCAACACGTCATATGATGCAAAAATGAATTTTTATGCTTTAGAAAAGAAAGAAAAGCATGGATAGTGAGAGGTATGTGGGCAAAGTGAATCCTTGGGTAAAGTAGGTAAAATACCATGAAGCAACAAGGAAAGCCTAGTAAAACCCTGTGACCCATGCTTTGACAAAAGGGGGCTCAATGCATCTCAACGGTGCATTGTACTAATAAAGCCATCACATAATTGTGGAACCACAGTAGCCACTTTTCTTAAAAACCGACTGAATCATAAGGTAGACTGACCCTTGGATATACAGAAAATTGACCAATAGCGAAAAGTTTCGGCCAAGGTCAGCCTGCGCAGATGCGCATGCTAACTTGGGTCGATACTTTTCGCAGATGCATTAGGCCCCTTTCCCACAGACCATGGCTCATTATGATTTTATGAAAAAGGAAAATGGGTCATAGAAAGCGTACAATTCGACTTAAGCTAGACCAGATTCTAGACGTATAAATGAACAGTCAACATACATGTAGATTAGTGGAAAATCGGGTTAAATCGTTATTCATTGAAACATGGTAGACGAAAAAAGAAATATGACTCAAAAGTTGAAATCTGGATTTGGATGGGTAGAAAACATTGACGAAAAAATTCTGGTTTCCAACAATTTCTCCTTTACCACAAACTTCAAAAGCCTTCTATCTCCGGGTCATTTTAACTCCGGATTATGTAGATGAGAGCTATAACTTCTACAGGTATTGGTACCTCAAGCTGCTTTTTTCTCGGCGTAGATCCACGTTCATTGTACACAGATTGTACAGTCTATTTCTTCATTGCCATATTGAACCTAGACCGTCCATTACTTGAACATAAATCTGACCATATATTTCATTTATGTTAATTGGGAGCTGTTTAGTTACAATGTCGTTCAAAATTTCTTGTAAAGTACAGGTAAATACATCCAAATATATTTTTCTTAGCAATCGTATAAGCTTGACGATTACGTTCACTAAAACGTTGCAATTTTGGGCTTTCAAAATATGGGGTGGTAGTTTTGCAACCGGTAACTCAGTTTATTTTAATTACATCAGATATGACGTCATCAAACTGATTTGAATACCAGTCCTCGTGATCGACACAAGTTATGGACCAAGGCCCGTATTCATCAACCATTCTTCAGAACAGTCTTAGTCTTGATCTCTAGAATTTTCTAAATTTGAAATTAACACAATTTCTAATTGGCTAAATCAGCCAATCAGAAATTGTGTTACTTTCAAATTTAGAAAATCTCGAAGACAAAGACAACTTTTGGAACATTCTTTAGAATGGTTGGTGAATACGGACCCAGATAACATTCCCATAGGTCTTCGCCATACTCTGGCGCAAAATCTAAAAATACCTAAAGATATAAATTACTTTTGTCTGTATTCTTTACTGATGATATGCCAGCTATTGGCTCACTTAATTCAGTGATAAATCATGTTTGAAGTTTGGTGTAATTTAAAAAAAAAAATCTGAAGAGCTTCCTTTAATGAACAAGGCATGGTATGTTAAGAAGTCGAATTGATCAATTTGGTGGCAAAATAGTGAGGAAAAAATACTTAATGTACCAGCTTTTCCTAGCTATCATTCTGCTCTAACTTAAAGGATTTCTTAATGATTTTGTATGTACAACGAGGTACAACAGGCCGGCAGGCAAAACAATCGTGCGACTCCCTCGACAGTTTTCACTTGCAGGGACAAAATAGCATATGGGAAGTTATTGATCAACAGAAGTTTTTATGGTTCTGGAATTATTCGGAATACGGTATTACGACACCTCTGAGACCATGTTTTTGTCGATTTCTGTCCGTTAAACAAATAGCAAACCATTTGGATACTTCGCCCAGTAACTAACCCCTAGAGTTGAAAATGACGGATAACAATTAAAAGAACAAAACTATTATAATGTTCTGCGCATTTTTGTTAAGAAGATCATGGCACGAAACTGCGAACATTATAGATCAACAACCAGATAGCATGTTCTATCTGTTACGTTTTGACAGTAAAAAAGCATATATTTACAGGTAGAAAAGGCTAGTTTTCTGAAAGAAGTCTGACACTGGTCTGGTAGTGATCGGTTCAACATGAGTTCATGCTCGGGTCGATAGAAAAAAAAAACACTTTTTATTTTCTTAATGCTTGACCGTCACTAGATCAGCTCGACAACACACGAAATTCGAAGGCCTCGTTAAATACGCTTGATTGTGTTTGGTGCTTAACGCCAGTGAACCTATTCATACGTAACTTCATCCTAAAACCGTTACTAGCACAACACTCTGTAAGCCATTTGCAGCTTTCCTATGCCTCGCCGAAATGATGTTCAGTGGAGAGCCAGAGATCAACCTGTTGCGATCGCTATCATCAATCTTCAAAATGAGTATGAGAATTACAGGTCTTGAACGTATGCCAAGGCGTCGATGAGCAAACAATTCCTTGAAGCAAACTCTGGCCCTCTACTCGCGTTTATTCGATATGTAGGTCTATACCTAAGCAGTTTTTGAGCTATGCTACATATTATTAGGCCATATAGATGGTCATACAAAGAAACATGGCGGCTGTTCGTCATTATCTGAGAACCGAAATTATTAATTCTATGCCTACGAAGAGAAAAACGCCTACAGTTGTACAAGATGTAGAATGTTGCCTCCCTGTTAGTAGCAGCCTAGAGCCCCCACCCCCCCCCCCCCCCCCCCCCCCCACGAGAAAGGGGGACGAGAGAAGGTAAATCGGTTTTGCCATTGGTTCTTCTGTTGTTGATTCTCCTGACCTAAACTACAAAGGTTAGACAAGGGTTTCCCGATCAAAAATACCGTCATAAATATCTTGTAAAATAAATTTTGCGGTCTGAGTACCACACTGTATAGATAGATCACCGAGCTTCTTGACAAAAACTCAAATACATTTAAACCGTATACGAGCCCGTCTTCATACAGGAACGTTCTTTTTTTTTTGTAAAATAAACCATTCTTCCCGAAAATATATCAGGTTGTTTGTTTACATTTGCCTACACTAAACCACAAACTGTCTTTGGAAACTAATTTTGTTATGGTCTCTTGGGTGTTTTATTTTAAAGACAGGTCCAACGATACATCAGTTAACAGGGATTACCGGTGCTTTGTACTTTTGTTTCTTCATTAATTATGTATTTGAGCCATGCCCTGCCAAAAGGGTGCTTAATGCATTCCCGTGATGCATGATACCAAGCAAGTCTTCATATAATTGTGCATCTATAAATTCCATGTTGTCGAAGAACTGACTGAATCACGAGGTACACTGGTCTTTTGATATGCAATAAACTTGTCAAATGCAAAAGGTTTCGGCCCCGACAAAGCTGCGCGGACCACGCAGGCTGACCTGCGTCGTTAATTTTTTGCAGATGCATGAAACCCTCTTTTCAAAGATTATGCCTCACTTATTTACAACCTCTCTTAAATTTAGTAAGTGTTGTAAATTATCAAACATAGCTGTGTATCAATTAATGTAAATATTTATGACGAATTTTGTTTGAATTGTTCGAAGAATTGTTTCCAGATCAGTTAATGTCAAGAGGAATTCGGTCAAGAGGCTACAGATCTAGGAAGCGGAGGACGTTTTGACTTTTCTAATACTGCTCTCTAGACCTGTCTTCATGAATTATTCAATCAGAAATTCTTTCTTTAAATGCTCTTATCAAAATGATGATACCATGGTCGAGTAGAAGGCTGGATTATATATCAGTTTGGTCGTGTTGATCTAGTTGAAATCCGTTGGCATTCGACAATCCTGAGCGGCAATCGAGTAGCGGTCGAAAACGTCGGGCAAGTCTGTGTGCATAGTATCAACGGTCGAAGGCTAATTTTTAGCGGACGATTATCAGTGGGCTATTTTTATCATGGGCATATTGTTTTTCATACGAATTAGTGTAAGACTTGCATCCTCGGAAACACCCCTCCGTACTTGCTTATCGTGCGACATCTTCACTAAAAAGAGGTACGTTTTGTCGTTGGATAATCGCGTGATTTAAGATTTTCCTAACCGTGCGATCGTTTATAAAACGTAAACATAGTGTTGTCAATATTTTTACGGGTCAAAATACAGTTCCACAAGATTAATCTAGTCTTTTATAAGCCCTGATACTGGACGGTTTCGATCAAAGATAAATATGCACATTTTGTAAAGCCTATTTATGATCTATACGTAGACAAACAGCCCATTCATTTCACCGATTGGGGTAGACGGTTTCATGAGATTAATAAAGCTAAACCCTTGAACTGCTAAGCAAAAATCAGCGTGCTTTTGCGGACAGGAAAGAGCAAGGTTAGTCTGAAATTTTATCGACACTTTCCGATATGATCCAACGTTTCCGACAAAAAGAAGTTTGAAATTTCCATTGGCTGGAAATTTTCATTAATAAGCCATGCTATGTGAAATGGTATTTAATGTATCTGTAAAAAGTGTTCGCTTTTGGCCAACTTTCCGGATGTCCAAGGACCATTCTACCTTTTAATTCAGTTGGTTTTTAAGACCAAGTGGATGTTATTGATACATAATTATGTGATGACTTGCTTGGTATAATGGATGACTGAGATGGCTCATTTAATTTATTCAGTGATCTAACGGTGAAGCCAAGGAGACTGGTCTGCACTGGAGAACAAGATAATGTCGGCCTTCTCTGATCACAAAGTTCTCTAGAGGTTATGGTTTTCATAATCTGTATTATGTTATAAATTTCTCACTTCATCGATTTCGCGTTTGATAGGTAAAAACAACTTTTCAGTGCAATTCAGTAAACTCTATTTTAAGATTGAAGGACCACATTTTCATGAACAAAATATCGGTTGCATAACGTACTTTGTCATATAATAAATTTATATGTTTAATACAACAGCTACAGGTGTAAAGAGATTTTCGCATCCCGCGTATATTTCTAATTCATTGTAAGATTGACATCATTTTTAACGAATAACAGAGTCTGTAAACGCGTTTTCATTTAACTTTATTCAGAGCACATGTGTGCATATACATGTAGGTAATAACCTCTGTTCATGCTTTACTCAATGTATGTGTTATGTGGGAAGGTGTACACCGGAATGAAATAAACTAACCCGATAATAAACATAACAAAGAAATCAGAGGGACAAACGTGCATTCATTTGAATTCTAGCGTACACCACGTTAAAGTTTAATTCCTTATTGCTCCCTTGCTGATGAATATTTCGTGACTTGACGTAGAACGCTTCTGTAAACTCTTCATGACCACTTTCTCTTTTTGCTACAAAAATCTAGTTGTATTGATATAAACAAACTTCACTTCATCCCCATTATTCATATTTTGCAATAACGATATCGGTGTGTCCTATACTGCATATAGATTTCGTAGGTAATGTGTGTCCAGTATTTCTTTTGGTATTTAAATTGAGGAAATTGAATTTTTCATTTTCTTACTGTTGATTGGGAACAGTAAGGTACCTGAAATCAAATAGCAATGACGATCCAATAATTATGTTAGCCACACCATGCAAGGCATGCACGTCTACTACTTTGTTCTGGGTTGTTTTAGTTTCATGATGATTTGAATATTTTTAGTTTTAGACAAAGAATATGTACATGTGTTTCATATTGTATGTTACACTTTCAACAATGCCTAAGGTACATTATTTGTAAATGTAATAATAAAAAAAAAAAAAAAAAAACTATACTATTAATAAGTATTAGAATAATACATTATGACACACACACAGTACGTTAGGTTACACTGAACAATATAGGCAGCTGGGGCCCTTCAAAACATACATCGATTTTTACCAAATGCTCAAAATGACATCGGTCTGTTCGTGAAATTTGCTTTTATTGACCTGGGTTGGGATTAGGGTCTACACTGGAACTATGAAAGCCTTAAGCTCATCTATTGTCTGAGGGTGGTCTTTATGCAAATTGCACGGGATGCTCCGAGTATAAATGATGTAACCGGGCCTTTCGTTTTTGAAGACAATAATGAAGATCCTGCAACAGTTACAGGGAACGACATCTGCAGCCCTTCCTTTGAGGCAAAAATTTATGCCAGCACTATGTGGTAGGGTATGCAGTACAAAAGGAAATGCGGTTTTAGCAAGATAGTACAGCACCACACATAGCCAATAGCGTCTTGATATTGTTGATAGGCAAGTTCGAATCGAAATTGATATTGAAAACAGAGCAACCATGACCCCCTCACTCGGCAAACTTAAGCCCATTGGACTTTTTTTCTATGAGGTTTTCTAAAGGACGATGTGCATAAAGACCACCCTCAGACAACGGATGAGCTTAAGGAATCAATAGTTCCACAGATGAGCCTGATCACAAACCAAATCCACGAAAACCAATTTTATGGAGAGACCAACTGTCCTGCAACTTCAAAATGGACGTCATTTTGAACATTTGATGTAAATCGATGGATGTTTTGAAAGGTGCTAGCCGCCTTTACTGTTCAATGGTACCTTAAATACTGTGCAGGTCATAAAACTTTATTCTTAAATTTATTAAATGGAATAAACTGTATTGTAATATCTTCATAAACAATATACCTTAGACATATTTGAATTTGTGACATATACTATGAAACACCCTGTATATAACTATATGCATGCTATATATATATGAATTATGCCCTGTGAAAAGGGGACGTAAGGGATTTTTAAAGCACCGTACCAAGAAGGCTTTTGCATAAGATAAGACTCTTTTTACCTAAAATTCGGCTAAACCACATGGTACAATTAGGTAGAATATTCCTTTAACATTTAGAAAATTTACCGATAGCAAAAGTTTCGACACAAGTCAGCCTGTGCGGACTACGAAGCCTGACATAAATCGATACTTTTGGCAGATGCAATAAGGCCCCCGCCCCCTCCCCCTTTTTTTACACAGCATGACTCAAATATAATGGACTCTTTCATATAAGGAGTTAGACTTCGTAGTAGTAAGGTCTTAGAAAAACTACATAAAATTAACAAAAAGTGCATATCAGATGTCATACTACACGTTTGTGCAGTTATCTTTGATCAATAGTCTATCAAAAACACTCGACTTCGCAATAATCATAAAAATGTGCAAATATGAAGAACTTACCTCTCACAGGCCCGCAGGAACCAGCTAGCTATTATCCACAGTGAGAGCATATTAACTAAAAGCACCGTGCCTGGACAGATGGTCATGAGGGTCTTTAACACGAACCGGGTGTCAAAATTTATCCTATTAAGCGCGCCTATGCTTCTGGATGAAGCGTCCGTAAACAGTTTGCTATGTAACAACATCACCCTGGCTATGAGATAGAGTCGTAAAAACATGGGTAAGGAAAGTAACACGTCGACACTGACTTTTTCCGACAGCCTTGTGACGCCATTTGAATGCATAGTAGTCCATGTGAACTCGAAGTTCCCGGGAATGGGGTGAATTGCGCACACTAGTACCTCCAAGCACAGCTGCACTGTCCGCCGTGGCGAGATCGCCACTCGCCAATCCTCTACGCAGTTATCTACAGCAAAAAGCTGAAATGGAAAAAAAATACACAAGTTGATACTCAAAGAATAAGCTGTATTAAAAAAAAAAATATATATATATATAACACAATAAATCCAGTTTGAAGATCATTCTGCACATTTCCACATGCAGACAAATTTTCCTTCTCGCAACAGATAACTTTTGATAACGTTGTGGAAAAAACCAGAGGAATAGACAGTGACAAAATACATTCTCTTCACCATGTTCTGATATGTATTCATGATCCTTATTTCATGTTTGTATACCATATCTTACAAAGATAATTTCGGTAGGTCTCCTTGGCACACGAGTTAAAAAGTTGGACCTTGTAATCGTGTTTCGATCCCCATCAGACAGGTTGAGCAGTGGCAAGGTTCTGCAAAGCGCCAGGCCATTGCTGCTGAAAACTAAGACAGACACACATAAGTGAGCTTTGGCCATGGTGTATAAATACGAAACACTGAACGTTACATTCGACGGGAATCACAACCTAGGTAAACTACAAATTTATTCATTTATTTATTTAGGTAATTGGAAAAGTTTTACCATGGAAGATACAGTAATAGAAATGGCAATACATTTCAAAGAACTATGTAGAAAATGACTGTAAAACTGAAAATATGGGAGGGGACACTTTTTGTCCACTGTTCCAAGGTTTGACGTAAGTCGTCACTGCCACAATTTCCATCTCCTTACTGGCTACTGCTATGACTTTGTCTACGTTTGAAAGTAAACGGGGGCTTAAAGAGGTTCTGTGACTAAAACTGGTTAAGTCCCTCAGCGTCATAGGCGAAAAAAACGTGCAGTCCGATCTTGGATCTATAACGCCTGCTTGTATAGTCAAGCCTGAATGATTAAATTATGTCTTTCTTTCTGTGGATTGTATTTGCAGTTGTCCACATATGTCGAGTTTATATATTTTGCTATGATAGAGTTGAAAAGGTACAAGGACGCTTGACTGGATACCTAAGTGGCCATGGTATGCGTTTGCGTTTTAAACGCTGTTTAGAATTAACCAGAAACCACGACCAAAGTATTCTAAATCACCACAGAAAACTGCAACGCATTAATAGAAGTACATTCACTTCAAATATACACCGAACGCCAAGTAGATGTACTTTGGGTACTAACCAAGTTACTAGGCGGTAAAAGCCAAGGAACTAATTAGATTTATGCATCTCAGACGACCCCGTCAAACATGATTATGCATCCAATGGAATTCCGACAACAGACGCTTTCAGCTGTATAAACAAGTCAGTTGATGTCCCCAAACTTGGTTCTCCTCCAGATATTAATTATTTACCATACGACCCCCAAGAAGAAGCATTTTAAATAAAAGCGTGGACAAAAAAAAAAAGAAAACGCTTGTATAAAAAGTTTCCTGTTTTACCTCCACACGTTTCATTTCTTTAAAAACAATGATCTCGTCATTTGAAACAGACGTCTTTTGTTGTCTCATAATGAATCCAATGTGCTTAAATCTAAAATACTACAGTCTGGCAAAGAGCCTTAAACGTTAATCCTAATCGACATGCAGCACTGATAAAACCCTCACCCTTTTCCAGCGAAATTTAATAAACTTTCAAGCCGATAGCAAAAATCCGAATAATGATATATCAAACTTATTTTTTGAGGACAAATATCTCCTCATTGGACAGTGTAGATCCAAGATCAGACTGCACGTTCTGTGCAGTCTGATCTTAATCTACACTGTCCGCAAAAGGTCTGAGATTCGCGCTTAGCATCCTAAGGTTTAAACGTTAATCCTAATCGACATGCAGTACTGATTAAACCTTCCTTAAGAAGTTTTAGCGGATGTCGGTACTTCTACTCATTCTACAGTTGCAAGAACTCTTTTTTTTCTACTGCCTGAGCTTCCACACAGTTTGGTAATTTTTTAAAAGATCACAAGAAGCAGTTGGGAGTTTTTGATTGGGTCAAAAGCAACAGCAAATTATTGTTAATTTGTTATGTGTTGAATACGGTCTCAACATATAGTGTGCTATGGACATTCTTCTATGAAATTTGCAGGTACAAAAGAGCAAGATTAATTCACGCGTTCTGTATATTCCAACCTTTGTTTTCTTGACTGTCCGATATTGGTAAAGGGCATTATCTCCCGCTAGATGGCATTCTACAAATACACATCTATCTAATTTGGGCATCCTGGGTACAGAAGCGGAGTAATTTTTCAAAACAACAACCGTGACTTTGAATTTCAAATAAAATAAACGTTTACTCAATAAAACGCTACCTGGTGCCATTCATTCAGCTATGATCGGCTAACATGTAACCTATGCACCGACCATTTATTAAAACAGCCCCTACATGCTTTGGTAATAGGCTAATAGCTTCAATATAAGCCCTACTTTTCCCCGGTATACGGGGGATGGGTGATGCGTCATTTAAGACAGGTCGAATCTTCGAAGAATATGACATGCGCAGACAACGTGGTAAAGGGAACCCAGTAACTGCGATGTTTTGATTTTACCACTGAAAGAAGTCATCATTCGTACGAGTGGTTATTGTTGTCAGCAATATACTTATTATTATTTCATGCTTTCCGGCAGGATATCGAGAAATAGCGGTGAAAATATTTTTCGATATTACACTGGTACGACCAGTGAGAATACCGATTTCATTTTTTTTTTTTTTTAAGGAAGTCTCGACAAAAAAAAAAAAAAAAAAGGCGTTAGAAGCATGAAATAAATAGAATATATATATATTTTTTTTTTTCTTCGGTGAAAGATCGAAATTTATTTCATCGAGTGAACATCATCGGTAATATTTTCACGAGTGGCTGCAGCCACTCGTGAAAATATTACCGATGATGTTCACTCGATGAAATAAATTTCGATCTTTCACCGAAAAAAACAAATATCCTCTATTTATTTCATGCTTTTCGGAAGTTTATCGAAAAAATAGTAATAGATTATGGTTTGATATTGCATGGTTACGACCAGTGAAAAATACCAATTTCATATTTTCTAATTTTTCAATTGAAGGCGCAAACAGTAGTTCCCGCACACTAGTTATTATGATAAACAGCGCGTGCCATTCAGCTAGAGGGAAATATGACGTAATGTATGTGCATTTATCCTGTATTTCTCGCGCTTTACGAAATATTGTAATGCGTTGTTATGTGAGGAGGGGTAACGCCACGGGGAATTACTGAAAACAACTACTAAATTTTGATGAAAGTCCCAACAAACAAGGGGTAGCATGAAATAAATAGAAAATTTTTTTGTGTGTGAAAGATCGAAATTTATTTCATCTCGTAAACATGGGTGCGCCACTCGTGAAAATATTTACCCATGATGTTCACTCGATGACATAAATTTCGATCTTTCACCGAGAAAAAAAAATCCTCTAGTTATCATAACAGCTACTAAAACGACACTTACTGTTACTACTATCTTGTCGAATACCAACAGTCTACAACCACAGTTGCTAATTATTTTCACTGTTGTTTTCACCATCACCAAACTAAACCAATTAAAAGTGCCTTTGTAAATAATGTGTTAAAAATGTTGGGTAAGCTATTTTCTAAAATTGTTAACTTGCATGTGTCAGACCTTGTTGACTGAAAAACTATCCTATTAATTGAATTAAAGAACAAAGAAACAAATACCAATGAAAAAAGTAATCAAAGTATTTTTTTTTTTTTTTGAAATATGACAACAATGCACGCAAGTTTACCCTTTCAGCGCAAAAGGCGACTCGACGCTTTCCCAGACGATAAGATAAAAGGATATAATTGAGCCATGATCTGTGAAAAGGGGGCTTCATGAAGACCACGCAGGCTGACCTGGGCCGAAACCTTTCGCTATTGGTAAATTTTCTGTATGTCCAAGGACCAACTTACCTCATTATTAAGTAGGTTATTTTAAAAACAAAGGCTATTATTGATCCATAATTATATAATTTCTTGATTGATATCGTGCATCACGGAGATGCTCTAAGCCCCATTTTGCCAGAGCATGGCTCGAGTTGTCTTGGAAAAAGTAGAGGATATGGTGAAAAAAGGAGAAAATTTGGTTACCAACGTTTTTACCCTTCCCACAATGCTTTCAATAGTCCTCTTCCTCATTCTCTCTTAAAGACCGAATTCTTTGATAAAAGGGTTCTTTTGCTTCTGTGGCCAGTAACATCAAGGTGTTAGCTTTCTCCAATTTTCGTGGGATATTTTGACCAACAAAGTAGTGGAATAGGAACATCTTGGATTTTATCATTACTTATATGGACAGGCTGATCCATAGGGCATTTAAAAGGTTAAACAGCAAAAAAAAAAAAAAAAAATGCGTCGAAACAGTTTCAGACAAGTCTCTTTGTGTTTGAATGTATTGGATTGTATTGGTGTCCTTGTATTGCAGTCCTCAAAATTATGTCATTTCTTACGACTAATATGATTCGTTTAAGTTGAACGTGGAATAAGTTACCCAAACATGACGAAAGACAGTCTGACTAAAAATAGTCCATATACCTTTGAAGATCGTATCTGTTTAAAACGAAACAATTGATTTTGTAAACACTGACGCAATAAATCATGTAGTACCATATTACCAAACAGGCTATATTTAGATATAACACAATCTAGTTCAGGCTACCCAACGCAAAAACATTTAAAGAATTTGATGAAACTTTTTAAATTGTGATATGGAAGACATTGTTGGCAAAGGAAGATTCGCTCGAAAACTATACCTTGGTCCTTTTCATACATTTTCTGAAAATAGATAATTATTCCACATAGGCTTAAAACGTGTATTTTCTATGCTAATGGGGTATGGTTTGTATTGGAAGGAAGGAGATCCTCAGGGACTAGAGTTACCCTTAACCAAACGTGTGGAAGAACACATTCAAATGAATTGTGGGGAAAAAGAGAGAATTCTGGTAACTAGCATTTCTCTTTCTCTCTACAATATTGTCCACTCTTTTATAGCCAAACCCCATTAGTTGACCCACATCTATGCAATCTGTAAATGTTTCAATACGGACAAGCCCTAACATTTTGTAGTCTTGGCAAGAGTTGGGTAATTGAAGAGTTTTTCGATTGCCGTGTCAAGTGCTCGGTAAATATACGTACTGGACAGGAACACAGCTGCCGCATTAATGATTATTCTCTCAGTAAATATTCTACAAGGAGATTTTTTTTTCTTCTCTAGGTATCGGCCTGGTACTAGTAACGTGTTCCACAGATATAATCGTACATCGATTTCTTTTTTTTTTTAACTCTTTACAAAAACTCTTTAGACCGGTCCAAATTCAAAGCATGTGCAGATGATAAATTTAATGTGTCTCGAAAATTGAAATTTGTTATTGGAAGGATGGAAAACCTTGTGGGAAAAGGAGAAATGCTGGTAACTAGCATTTTCTCATTTTCTCACGTTTTCAAAAACCTTCTTTTTCAGGGTCGTTAAAACTCGGGATTGAGAGGTAAAGAGTCAAATGATAGCACATAAGACGTGTTAAGCTGTTTAAAATTTATACGGGTTTTACTTTCAAAATATATATTTTTTTCCTTTCTTTTTTATCATTTAAAACACTGTTTGCAACCCTTTGATGTACAACTTTGATGATGAGGATCAGACTGAAGCTGTTGTTTGCAAATACATGTACGTTCAATATGGATAAGTCTAAAATATTGTCCTTTAACCCTAAACCTGCTAAAAAAAAAAATCAAGCCGACAGTTAAAACCTCATTTTGGCTCGTTGGCTTATCGGGCCACATTTTTTCTTTATCAAATTACATGTAATCGACAAAGAGGAACTATTATTAAGCGAGCCTCTGGCGAGCTTGATAATATTTTTTATGGACTCGTTTAATGAAATTAAATGTTAAATGACCAACTCTTGTCAGATTCTGTATATATGTTTCGAACAGAGCTTTTATGCGTTTTACACACATGTACGCGTCATAACGTCCTTCGATGAAGTAAATGAGCCATGCTCTGTGAAAAGGGGGCTTAATATATCTGCGAAAAAGTATCGATCCAGGTCAGCCTGCACAGACCGCGAATGCTGACCTGGGCCGAAACTTTTCGCTATTGGTCAATTTTCTGTATGTCAAAGGATCATTCTAGCTTATGACATAGTCGGTTGTAAACCATAATTACTTTTAAGGATCCCTATGTGATGTCTTGCTTGGTCCGATGCATCTCTTTTGCCAGAGCGTGGCTCATATGTTTCGTACAATGCTTTTAGGTTTTTTATACACATGTAGGCGTCATAACGACCTTCTACGAGTATGAAGTAAATGTATGGTTATACAGCTGGAAGATAGATAGACTCATTATTTCGTCTATGATCGATCGGTTAATTAGTGGACCATTCGGCAGAATGACAGAACTAACAGTCCGACATATGAGCCAACAATTCCAAGTATTGCTCTTTGTTTGCTTGTATATATTATGTTCTACAAAACTTTCTACAGTATTCTAGTCATTTCACAACGACAGCTCACATTACTCAGGTGTTCCCTGGAATGGGTTCTTCGTTGCCTTGCCCAATGACACACAGGGGCGATCAGCTAGTTTCAGTGTTTATAAAACTTTTTTCGTGCTCAAAGCTGTTCAAATGTTACCTGGAAATATCATATGGACTAACGTCTGAGCCTTAGAAATTTTCTTTAATTCTGACAATAAAATCAGTCTTCATTTCAAATTTTCATACTGTCATAAGCATAAATGAGACTATAAAAGTTGAGCACGAACTCATTTGAGCATGTAATCAAGTTTTATCGAAGATCCCTAAAAATATGTTCCAATTCTAAATTCCAAGACAAGTTGATTAGCTGGAACAGAATGTCTCAGCCAATCAAATGGCTGGTATTACATATTACAACTAAAATAAAATTTATTGAATACAGGCCCCGGGTTCAAATTAATACTATTTCATACATGTTTCAGTAGAGAATTAAATAAAGCTTTGAACAAAAAAAGCCACACAAATGAAACCTGAGAGATGTGAATTAAAAAAAAAATAACAACCTGGCATCAAAATTCTGGCTCCGAATGATTCAGCGGGAAACGTTTCATGAATAGTTATTTGTTTAAAAAAAAAAAAACACATTTTTGTTTCTAGGAGCTAGTGATACCACCAGAAGCTATTTTGCAGCGGAAGCCTATAGAAATCATCTGTGTAAAAATCAAATGATACATGCTCTATGAAAAGGGGACTTAATGCATCTGCAAACAGTATCGACTCATGTCAGCCTGCGCAGTCCGCGCAGGCTGACATGGGCCGAAACCTTTTGCTGTGAATTTTCTGTGTGTAAAAGAACCATCCTACTCCATTATTCAGTCGGTTGTTATAAGAAATGGATTTTATTGATTCATAAGCATGTGATGAATTGCTTGGTATCATGTATCACGGAAATGCATTAGGCCCCCTTTTGCCAGAGCGTGGCTCAAATATATGAGTATTTGTAAAAATAAAAAGGAAAATTGTTCACCATGAAAAAAAAATTCTCCTTTGCCGCAAGGTTTTCAAAAGTAATAAATTCTGCAACACGTAAAAATCTTTATTTTTCAGACCGTACTACTCAAATTCAAAGAAAGCCGACCAGCTTTTACTCAGTGTGCAAATAATTCCATCAATTTGCAATTCAGATTTATACGGCTATCTAAATTTAGATGGGATTTTAACTGTTAACAGCCTGTTCCCACCCACGCGTTCTCCCATTTCAATACCAGTGATTACTACTGGAAATGGGGAATAAATTATTGTATCGGAAAAATGAGTACAATGTAACATGCGACTGAAAATTTTCTGCGAGGTTCAACATGGTGGAGATTGCCTTTTCAAGCGATTGTTGCAGTTATGTTTTTCTCTTTTTCGTTTCAATTCAATTCAGTGCATTTGTTTTTTGTTTAAATTGTCTTTAAATCGTCTATTGCGCCGCATTCGAAACATTCTCAAACATGTAACAGCGACAGCTCACTTATTAATGTCTTCCTTGGGTTTCATCAGCACTAGGCCTGCAGTGCTATGGCCAAGGACACTCTCTCGTGGCCGGTACCGCCCGCAGGACTCATGTTCAGACCAAACTTTTGTCATCTGGGAAAGAGGTAATGGCAAAATCCGATATCAATTATGAATCTGAAGTGTGACATTTCATTCAGCAACAAAATGTCAGAACGAAATCTGTAACATTTTGTATAGATGAATCATTACAATAAATGAGACAATAAATATAGATTTTTTACATTGCAAGCCATTTAAGTGACCTAAATTTAAAACCTCTTTTCACAGAGCATGGCTCCAATATATAACAATAGGAGTGGATACTTTAGATCAACACTAGGATGCATGCATCTGCAGGCTGATCTTGTTTTACTACTTTTTTTTTTAAAGTACTTCCATAGTCATATTACGACGGGGTACGGAATAAACCGTTAAGCGTAGGAATCAGCTTAAGTTGCTTTTGCTGACAGCGCAGTTCGAGATAAGACTACACAGAACATGCAGTCAGATTTTAGATCTACACCGTCCGCCGTTGTGATACAAGTTCTGGCCAAAATAACATTTAAAAAGCAAAAAGTGTCCATTGCATTATTTCAGGGCTCCATGGGTTGAGGGTAAAGACTTACATAGGGGAGGGTGCATAATGTTATATAACGTTATCAACAAATGCAACAGAATTCCTTATAGTACTGTTCATTGTTACTTCATATAAATATCTAAAAGAAAGTAGTCCCTCTTGGTTCATTCCGTTTCATACAGCTTTTATCGCTAATCCTATGATTTTGTGGAACAAATCCTGAGGTGGTCATGAACTGATGTGTTTTTATATATTTTTAAAACCCTAAGCTTTTATTTAACGAATGAAGAAGGGAATTATTTGTATAAGAAAGGATCGATATCATTTAAAGTCTGCACATATTTTGTAAAAGGGATTCCATGTATGAGTGTTTCATGTAACAGAAAAAGAGAGGTAGGTAAGGTTATGTTATGTTATGTTATGTTATGTTATGTTAGGTTAGGTTAGGTTAGGTTAGGTTAGGTTAGGTTAGGTTAGGTAAGGTAGGGTAGGTTGGGGTAGGGAATGGATCGGAAGGAAGCAGAAGGGAACGGAACAAGAGTTGTGTGAGACTGACAAAGAGAGAGAGAGAGAGAGAGATTTGCAGGTTTAGAGAGAGAGAGAGAGAGCTCTTATCAATTTGTTGAAGATAGCTACGAAAAGTGCTGCAAAAAAAAAAGAGAGAGAGAGATTTAACGCTTATCCTGCTAAATAACTCAAATAAAACTTTCAAGCCGATGGTAAAAACCAAAATGTTGATATTTCAAAGGTATGCGGGAATGGAGAAATATCTCCTTATCGGACAGTGTAGATTCAAGATCAGACTGCACGTTCTGTGCAGTCTGATCTTGATCTACACTGTCCGCAAAAGATGGACGAGTCGCGCTTAGCAGCGTAAGGGTTAACCGAGACAGAGAGACAGCGAGAGAGCTTATCATAAGAAAACTACTGAAAGTGCTTGATTTTAAAATAAGTCCTCCAGATTCCAAATTCAGACAATGCATTAACGAAGCCTGTCATACTGATGGATAGCACAGCCTTCATTTCTGTCAGTCACGAAATGCGAACGCCTTTGCAAAAATGAAAATTTTGGAGTGCTATACTTATTCTATATTAAGATGAAGCCAAGTATTACACAGTGCAGTATAAAATGTCTCGTTGCACAAAAGCTTTGTGCAAACGTTCAGTCTTACGCGCTGGACGATATACAGTACAAAAATCACATAGACATTGAATTCGATAAACCCTGAATATAGATGACTCTTTAAAACCACCTACAAGTTGAATGAGTATCAAAAATATAAGTTTTCATGGATTTTCCGAGATAGATAACTTTATTTTTTTCTTGTAGTATGGTAAAGAAAAAGATTTAAGAATAACCGGATTCTGACGCTAGTTCAAGATTCTGAATACCCACTCCTAATTTTCTGCGTATACAGACTTTTTAAGTGAACCAATCTGTTCAAGACTTTAAGTACAGCACACTTAAGATATAAGAAACAATATGCAAACCTCTTGGCTTTGACCACATAGAGAAGAGAAATAATGGATTTAGAATACTATCACTCCCTCTTATCTGAAGATCTGTTCTCTATGTTTTTTTTTTTAAATTGAAACCTATGCAAATACTTTACCACCTATAAGTGTATTATAATTAAAATTACGAATTCAGAGTCTTACATTTTCTGCTTGGCTAGATATTTGGTTTAGCCAATCAAACAGATTTGGCAAAGCAGAAATCACCTTTCTTTAAAATTCAGATGATTTCTGAGTAGAAGAATTAAAATGCAAATTAGATTAGTTGGAGAATATTGCAACTGGACTATTCCGGCTGCCCTGTACAATTTTGGTAAGAAAATGCGTTGATTATCTCAAACTTCCCTAACACATCACACAAAATATTTTTCTTGGAAGTAAACAATATCGTTCTATTTTCCATCTTGTTGATAGAGCTAGACGACAGCGAAATGGGGAATTCGGTCGATGAACTGCCGGATAATAACGTAATCTGAAATACTGCGACTGACATTTTGGCTTGCTTCGAAATGAATGGTTCTTACTCCAATATCAAAACATAGTTTAGAACTGTATTTAGGGTAGTTGGTGACTAGTACCAACCTGGTAAATACCTAAGAATGCTGTAGAAATAAATTAATATTTTGGTATTCGGATTGTTTAGAACGTGTGTTCAACTCTTTACCAGCTGTGAGGTAAAACTTTTGACTTGACATTATGTATAACCATGAAAGCCTACTACGGTAAATATGATGGTAAAACGAATTTTCAAAACTAGAACTGTCGCAAAGCGGACAAATACCCCCACCAAGATCTTATCACTGAAGCAGCATAATCAGAGAACGGAAATGATTTTCAAAAAAAAAGATAACCAGTGACCTTGACTTTTGGCCCATGTGACCCCAAAACAGTAGGGCACCTCCTTGGGTCAAGAGCTGCACTTGTAAAAAGTTTCAAGGTCCTAGGTCAAACAGCTATTGACATAGAGCACAGAAACGATCTTCAAACAGAGTTCACCTGTGACCTTGACCTTTGACCCATGTGACACGAAAACAATTGGGAACCTCCTTGGATCATGAGTAAAAGTTGTATAAAGTTTCAGGGTCCTAGGCCAACAACTATTGAGTTAGAGCACGGAAACGATTTTCAAACATAGTTCACATGTGACCTTGACCTCTGGTTCATGTGATCCATAAACAAAGGCATACCTCCTTGAGTCATGAGCAACACTTGTATAAAGTTTCAGGGTCCTCGGTCAAACGGCTTTTGAGTTAGAGTATGGAAACAAAAACATGATGGACGGATTGACGGACGGATGGACGCACTTACGAACGTACAGACAGACAGTAGGTGAGGGATATAAAGGCCACCTTTTGGCTAGAATGGCTCACAAAGTGGGAGACAATTTGGGTTTAGTATAAGATTGCACAGAATGCACAGTCTGGTCCTAATCTATAGTGCTTGCGCATGCAACTAAACTTGTGTTAGGCAGACTTTAAAAAATGGTCTAAGAGATGTCTAATGTCGATGATTTGGAATAGTTTGCAGATAAATATATGAAAACCTGTGTTCTTCGGCGTGATTGAAGCATCATCGATTGCTAACCTGACAGCGTGAGAACAAGATAAGACGCGCAGTATGGTCTTTCATTGTCGCCCTCTGATGGATTTATCAAAACGAAATAAAAAATCATTCAAGTTGTTCTGTTTGGGCCGATTTTAATGTTTCTGTAACATGCTTAAGTCTAGTGTTCTTTTAATTCTACAATATTGGAATGCAAATGTTTATCTTTCTATGAATAAGATGTTACATAATTAAGGAAGAGAAAAAGGTTTGAAACAATTAAGGAAATAATCAGGTTTGGAAGAATTAGGGAAAAGAGACAATTGTTTGTTAACACGCAATTCCTGTTTTGCTTGACATGTGTTTCATATCATTAAAAGAGACGATTTTCCTTTCCTTCTGGCCTCTGTAGTTCCTGACAAAATAAAAACCCATATAAAGATAAAGTAACGGTATCGTGGAGCATCCAATCCCTAATTTATATCAAAAGATGTCATTACTTCTCACGCTTTGATTTCGCGATTGCAATACCGTGTGATATGAATTCATTAAGGTTTATCAAAAGACATCGTTAACGAGCCGACCAGTTGATTGAGTCCTTCGTTTAAAACCCTTACTTTTCTGTTAGAAAAGTTACTAATTTTGTCCCGTTTAAGCCGAATCTAAACTTGTAAGTTTTACAAGTTTCGAAACTGCACTTTCTGACTTTAAACTACTGGCAACAGACTAATCTCTGTAATCGTAAGGGGAGCTCACTCTGTTTGAGTGCTAAACCGCTTTGAAAGTGCCGAGATTGACCATAGAATTCCGGAAAGGGACCATGGTGACTATTGCAAGCTGGCCAGTCTAAGCTACAGGGAGTTCGTGCCCTTAATTACGCCCATGCTACTATTGCCAGATTTTGGAGTGAATTTAACCAAACAGGTACGCAGCATTTCTTATCTTTGTTTACTAACTGAAAACAAAACAAAACAATAAATTGTATACTTGGATTTTAATTTTCTCTACACACTGGCATACCTAGAAGGGGTTCAGTTACGGGCATATCGCTTAGACTGGCCAGCTTGCAGCAGTCCCAATTGCCTTTTTCAGGAATTAAATGGTCACTCTCGGCATGTTCAAAGCGGCTTAGCAGTATAATATATGCGCTAAAATGACGATCAAGCTTTCCTTAACTTGCCAGGAGAAAGTAATATCTGCGGACAATCGTGAAGGACAACTGTTAATGAATCGTGACTCTAGCAGAAGTTGTTCGATAGTACTAAGTAGTTGTTTGGCCACAATGCTATCAAAATAGTCTGCTGCGAAACGAAAATAGTCGCGGGAAACAATTGTTTCACTCTATACCAGAAGAGAAATCTTGGACCTGTCCAAATTCAAAACATTTACAGACGACAAATACAGTGTTCCTAGATTGTTGATATTTGCCTTTGAAGGGGTAGAGAACATTACTGGAAAAGGAGAGAATGCTGGTTGTCAGCATTTCGAACGTTTTCTCAGGGTCATTAGAACATGTGATTACGTTGTACTTGGTAAAAACACCATTTTGTTGTAACGGAAATCAGTTATACTCTTGAGGTCTTCTCAGCTGCATGTCGTATTTCATTATCAAAAATCTCTAATAAGTGTTAATACCATTTTAGTACGCACACAAGGAAGTCGAAATTAATTGCAAAGCGCAAGGAATATGTGTGATTTACGTATTCATATAATGATAACCTGATAGATTTGTTACCTTTGGTAATATTAATTAGCCTCTTGACCGCTAGATAAGCAAAAAAGATATATTCACTCAGTACTTACGGGTCAATACCTTTCTGGTCCTCAATACCTCGCAAAATACTGCACACTATAGTCCAAGGCCGATTATTTTTTAGTCTGATCTTGCTCTACCCTTCTCGCAAAAAGCAGCCATAATTTCATTTGGATCTTTGAGAATTAACTAAGTTTGAAACAATTTGTAATTATCCCACCGAATTTGAACTACTTGAAAGCGGCGCATGTTTATAAGGGAGCCGTTCATTTAATTGTGTTAGTAATGGCTATACCGCATGGCTGTAAGGAGCATGTTGAAAACTGCTCCGATACCACGAAAGATGATTTTTCTTTATGGTTTGGTAGATTTGTATCAAGATAAAAAAAAAAACAAACACTTTTTTGCACTCTGATCGTTATTTACTATTTTCACAGAAACATTTAAATTTCATTCTGCTGCCTAAGTTTTTTTTTGTAGTTTTTTTTTTTAACAACTTTCAACTGTCCGACCGATATTGAACTATTTGAAAACAGCGGATGTTTTCGCATTTCAGTCGTACAAAGGCTAAGGAGAGTTGTGTCAACATAAAAGCAATAATCCATTTGAAAACCATACATGGGATAAAAGAAGGCTTGAGTAGTATATGAATGACCTCATAAATTGAAAGTAAAATCTACGACCGTCGCAAACATGGCAAAAACTTCTTTGGCCATATGAATTTCGCAATACAGTGGTGTTTGCTAATCAAGCGGAAAAATAATCGGCCTTGTGAGATTTTGTTTTGTTTTGTAATTTACGTGACTCGGCATTCATTTCGAAGAACTGGCAACAACAAATGCTAGATTTTAATTGGCAAACCCTTCCAGCACCACATACGAAAATATGGGCTCTTAAAAATGGTATAGTTCCAAGATTAGACTGCAAAGAAAGTATAGTCTGATCTCGGATCTATACCGTCCCCTGTTTTACGTATAAAACGCTTGTATGAGTTCAGCAAATTGTATTTCAGTCTTCCAAAGAGGTCTAATTTATAGGGACCACGTATAAAAAAGTTTAATGCATCTGCAAAAAGTTTCGAATCATATCAACCTGCGTGGTTCGCAGGCTTGGTCGAAGCTTTCTGTGTAAAATTTTCTGCATTTCAAAGGACCATTCTACCTCCAGGTTCAGTTAATTGTTGGGCTACATGAATTTTATGGATCGCTAATTATGCGACATTTTGCTTGGTAAATTGCATCACAGAGATAAATTAAACCCTCTATTGCCAGAGCACGACTCATACTTTTGGTCCTGTAGGACTTAAAAAGTAATAAATTGCCGAATCCCGGTAGCTCAAACGTGTTTTCCATGGTCACAAAAAGTTGGAAGTTTGAATCTGAGTCAAGTCTTTTTGTTCATTGTCCAAAGTCTTTTCGAACTTGAACATTATTTCGACTTGGTTCATGACGAAAAGCAGCAAGTGGTCTGGAAACAATTCAGAGCGTAGTTCTTGTTTAGGAAATCCCACGAACACACGTGAGGTGGGCTGTGCATGCCTTCTGATGTAATTGGAATTCTCAAGAATGTTTTACAACATAGTTTGGAAAAAAAGAAAATAGAGCAAAGTTTTGATTTTTTTTAAAATAATAATTTATGAGTAAATAATCATTCTACTTTTATTACAAAGGTAGTTTTATTTACTTCTCTTTTGGGGAAATTTACAAAAAAAAGGAGGACGATTTCAATTTCGACAGTTATTCATCGGTTGGAAATAAGTATTTCTAGTCATTAATACAACAAATATAATATGTATATTTTTTTTTAAAAGTACTGTGCTTAACGCATACCCCGTGTCCTCCATAAAAACACACACATAAACGTACAATGATGAATTGATTGAATGGCGTTTAACACCGCTTTCAACATTAGTTCAGTCATATCACGGCGACAACACACGTAAATATGTATTTCTAAGTGTCGAGAATACCAGGCCAGGGCTTTGAAGTCTCTCGCTCACGGACACCAAAACGTATGGAAAATTTAGTACGTAAATAAAACGGTTTTTTTTTCCCTCATATTAACAAAACCCAAAGTTTTGCAAAATATTGATGCTTGTTGAATAAAATCCTAAAAATCCTCTAGCACAAATATGAATCTACATGAACAGAGTTCTAGCTGCGCCCTGCCTCCCCCAACAAAATGCTTCGCACAGGAAAAACCTTAATAAGAGAGCCATCACCGTTATCTGACTGAAATACCGTTGGAAATGGTGTAATACTTCGTAGAAACAAACTAATTAAGCTAAAATGTAAACAGTGGTTACAACCGCACAAGTATACCAACATGATAGCTCTTTTGGGCTGAGTCAAGGTGAGCTAAAAATGCAACATGTCAAGCAATAAAAACAGCTGTTGTTTATCGATGACACTGATAAATTGTTTCAAAGATAATGAAGTTTCACCTGGAAACCGCTGTAAAAACCTTTGCAAATAATACTTTAGTTTTCTCCATACAAACTAATTTGGACATCGTGTTTGGATTGCAATTACACCTTAGTCTTGTTTAAATAATCAACCACGAATAATTTCCACGTTTGACGTCATCACGTATTACCCCTTGTAGCTCTTGTTTCTTAGCAGCAAGAATAATTCGAGCTATCTCATAGATCTACACAAACTTACCAGTTTAAGCTCCGTTTAAGATTATGTGTACAAAAAAAAAAATAAAACCTTGTCCAAAATAACATCATTTGAACACAAGATATTAAAAGAGGCTCAACTGAGAGTATTTCTAAGGAGTAGAAACTATTGTAGGAAGAGGAAAAAAGCTTGCTACCAGCTTTATATCCTGTTCCCCGATCTTTCCTCACAATGTTTTCTCATAAAGTTTTTAAATCCCCACCCCCTATATCTGAGTTGCTAAAACACGGGATTGTCTGGAAAAGCCTGGTAAGGATGTAAACATTTTCATAAAGTAAGGGTGACTTACATGAATTCAGATTTAATACTTGAAACGTGAAGGCCAAAGTGTGACTAAAAGAGAAACTGTTAATGTCGGCGTCGTGTTAATGCAATTTATTAGATGGTTGTGAAAGAAAAAAATCTAATCCATTTTCGACAAATAAATGAGTCGTGCTCTTTCAAAAAATAGTTCACTTCTTTAACCCTTAGGCTGCTAAGCGCGACTCATTGACCTTTTGAGGCCACGGTAGATCAAGATCAGACTGCACCAGAACAAATAGTCTGATCTTTGATCTATACTGTCCGATAATGAGAAACCTCCCCTCCAAAAATACCTTTGAAATAGGAAAATTTAGGTCTTTATTATCGGCTTCAAAAGTTTCATTTCTTTTATTTAGTAGGATAAGAGGTAACAAAAAGTAACGACCTAGGTTAGTCTTGGTCGAACTTTTTGCCATTGGTGAATTTTCTACAAGTTAATGAACCATTCCACCCTATGATTCAGTGGATTTTTAGTCAAAATTGGTCCATATTGTACAGGATTCTGTTCAGTGACGATCTGTCACTTGGTGTTAAACATTGTGTTCACATGGTAAGTCAAGCCGGTACTTTTTCCTTAATTTTGATAGTTATCATAAAATATTCATATCCAGTAATTTGTTTGTATAGACCATGTCAGGAAAACGTATGTGCGCTGTGAACCTTCCGTGGAGCAATAGGAGATGTCTTAATCATTTGACCCTGCTCGAATACAAATGATTTTGTCCAAAAACGATACCGTTTTTACGAATTACTCAAAGTTAAATGCATACCTGTTTTCTCATCGAAATATGTATAAACAGTTTTTTTATTCAAATTTTTGTGAAAACGTGTCAAAGTTTGTTAAAAAAGTCGACTACAGTCTTGCTTATCCCTTATTTAGAATGTCATGTTGAGAAAAGAAACTTGTAAGCGGTTACTAGATCTCGTGTGACTGTACAACAAAAAGTTTCTCAAGGTGCCATGTTAAACTAAGGATAATGAAGACTGTAGTCGACTTTGTTCCCAAACTTTAACATGTTTTCATAAAAACATGAATAACGAAAATGTTTATACATTTTCCGTTGGGAAAACATGTTTTTAACGTTGAGTAATCCAGTAAAAACGGTGTCGTTTTGGGACAAAATAATCTGTATTTTTGGCACGGTTATCAAGATCAAGGTGTCCCTATTTCTAGAAGGAAGGCTCACAGAGCACATAAGCCCTACGTGTTCCTGATATGGTCTCTACATAACAAACAAATAACTGGATATGAATATTTTATAATAACTATCAAAATAAATGAGAAAGCAACAGTTAGACCACCAACTTGACTTACCGTGTGAACACGACTTTTAACAAGCAAGTGGCAGACTGTCACTGTAAGAATCCCAAGCCACATATAATGTATACTTTCGGTCCTACACTGTGAACCCTAGATGGACCATGTATTCATTTGTACTTCTAGGTGCATGGTCATACGACTAACTGACGCAGCAAGTGCACAGGTATAGAAAATTACCGGAATAAACAAATGAAACACCAGCACTCTGCTATCTAGAGTGTTTGTACCAGTCAACAGACTTTCTAAACCGTCAGAATTTTCAAAAGAAACGTTTCAACCCTAGGGTTTATAAACTTTAAAACACTGTAAACCTTTTTACCTGCTTACCTCCATAGCTTATTATTAGTCCGGTGCAAATAAGAGAGGTAAAACATAGATCGTGACGTGTTTTGTCAGAGAAATCGATGGAAAATTTACGAAAAGTGAAAAACTAATTAAATAAAATTGTTCATACTGAAACAACTACAGAAACGAAACAGTGTTTAATGAAAATAAAACCTAAGAGGTGCAAAAAATCCTCAGATCGCTTAACCCTTATCCTGCTAAATAAATGAAATGAAACTTTCAAGCCGATGGTAAAAACCAGTATGTTGGTAATTCAAAGTTATGGAGGTAGGGGAAATATCTCCTTATCGGATAGTGTAGATCCAATATCAGACTTCACGTTCTATGCAGTCTGATCTTGATCTACACTGTTTGCAAAAGGTCCGTGGCTCGCGATTAGCAGCCTAAAGGTTAAATATCGAGTAAATAATAACTTTGTCCTAGGTTTGATGCAATGTAAAGGAATCTTCTTTAAGTTTTAAGCCTAATCGTGCCGGATTTATGAGGAAGCAGGGAATGTACAAAAAATATCTCATTTTAAACCTTATCCTGCTGAATAAGTAACCGTCAAGTCGATAATAAAAAAACCCAAATGTTGCTATTTCAAAGTTAGTTTTGGGGGAGAACATCTCAGTAGCAGACACTGTAGATCAAAGATCAGACTCACGTTCTGTGCAGTCTGATCATGATCTACACTGTCCGAAAAAGGTCCCGAAGTAGCGCTTAGAAGCCTAAGAGTTTAAAAGTCTGATCTTTGTCGTAGCCACCCTTGGCCACAGTGTAGGACCGGAAGCATGCATTGTATGTGACTTGGGATTCTGAACAGTGACGGTCTGTCACTTGAGTGTTAAAATTGTGTTCACATGGTAAGTCAAGCTGGTTATTTTTCATTTATTTTGATAGTTATTATAAAATAATCTTATCTAGTTATTTGTTTGCGATATATAGATCATATCAGGAATACGTATGTGCGCTGTGAATCTTCCATATAGCAATAGGGATGCCTTGATCAGTTGACCGTGCTAAAAATACAGATGATTACTCAGCGCCTTAAAGCTGTTTTCTCAACGGAAAATGTATAAACAATCTCTTTATTCATATTTTAGTGAAAACATGTCAAGGTTGGTAGCAAAGTCGACTACAATCTTCATTATCCTTCGTTTAAAATGACTTGTTAAGAAATTTTCGAGATCTGTTAACCGCTTACAGGTGACTGTACAAATTTCTTTTCTCAACATGCAATTTTAAACGAAGGAAAAGAAATATTGCAGTTGATTTTGTTACCAAACATTGACATGTTTTCACAAAAATATGAATAGAAAAAGTGCTTATACGTTTTCTGTTGAGAAAACAAGTTTTTAACGACGAGGAACCTGCATTGTTTTGGGACAAAATCATCCGTATTTTCAGCATGGTCAAATGATCAAGGTATTCCCACTACTCTAAGAAAGGTTCACAGCGCACACGCGTGCTCCTGATATGGTCTGTAGATAACAAACAAATAACTGGATGTGAATATTTTATAATTACTATCAAAATTAATGAAAAATCACAAGCTGGACTTAACGTGTGAACAAAATTTATAACACCAAGTGAAAGATCGTCACTGTACAGAATCCCAAGTCACATACAAAGCATACTTCCGGTCCTACACTGTGTTGTCAGGATAAGGTCAAAACTGATCCACAAATCCATCACTGATTTCATCTTTGGGTTTTTAGTTTAAGTACAATGGTAGAACCTTGCAGTTGATATTTTTGTCGTGATAGAGGGAATGCTATCCATAACTGAATATCAGTCTTCGGTGTTCCTTTCCTCTTAGGGTGGATGAATACAGTGAATCTCTAAGGACTTTAACTCTTTCGCTGAAAACTAAATAATTCCATCTATTTCAAAGTATTTAAGTCGATTTTAAATGCAGCTACATGTGATCATGCAATGGCGTGTATCAGGTAGCAGACGGTGTAGATCAAAGATCAGACTAAAACTTCTGTAAAGTCCGTTTTCGATTTACACCGTCCGCTAAAGTGCTTAACATCGACACTGGCTGTTTCATTATTAATATCAAGAATCTACTTATCGCAGCAGTAATAGATTATGCTGACATTACATCGCCCTGCAAAATACCAAAACATTAGCTTGCAGGCTTTGTCCAGGCTAAAATCAAAGGTGAAAAAGAAATCATTGTGAAAGTGTATACCAACTAAAACAATATACGTACACCACCTTCTGTGAAAATCTGTGGCACAGACAGAAAAGGAAGGAAGAACAATGTTTGAAGCACAATACAACTTTCTATATAGTACACAAACTTTTCTCACAAGCATGAACAATCAGTGAAAAATGGTAGGAAAACACTATTGACCCATTTCGCTGCGGCAAAAGTAATTGTAAATAAGTAGTGCTCTGGGAAAAGTGGGGTTTAATGCATTCTCCGAATGAATTATACTAAGTAATTCGTCACATAAAATAAATCCATTTGGTCTAAAAATCGACTGCATGACGAGGTGGAATGGTTCTTCGACATCAGAAAATTTACAAAAAAAAAAATCCCAAAAAACTATCGACTCTGACTGCGCGGATTATGTAGAGTGACATGGGTCGATACTTTTTACATATGCATTAAACCACCATATCACAGAGCATGCTCATATAATATACATTTGCTTGCATCCAGGGCTGCGTTTGTCAAGAATCACACAGTATATAGAAAAGTAAAGAACAGAGACTAGATTTTTTTTTTTTTTTTTTCGATTCTGAATTTTAGATTTATACTGTCCACAAAAGTAATTATATCTGCTAATTTGCATCGTGACATGAATTTTAAGGCACGTTTGGGTGTGCTTGTAACCGAAAAAATGTCGAAAACAGAATGACTCTGCGAATTTCTCAGAGAATAAATAAATGAAGAAACGAGAAGTAGTGACTAGTAGCTACTTGAACAAACATTATGCCTGAAATATTACACGTTTAACATTGTTCTAGTGGGATTTAGTGTTTCGAAAACTCTTGCAAAAAAGCTATAGCTGTAACATTGACCAAAATAATGATTTAATTAATAATCGACAACAGATTTAACTCGCAGTATGCCACAAGCAACATATAAAACAGTCTAGATAAGGATAAAATGCACAGAAGTTTCAGTTTCACTTTTGGTCGAGGATATCTTTAAATATTTCAAACATGTCGCAGTCACCTTGGGGGAACAAACTTAACCAAACTGTTAAGACAAGAAGCTGTTCAATACAGAGACACCTTTATATTGGAAATTGTGATATAGAGGTCTTAAAATGACTGTTGCTTAACTCTATATCACACAATTTCCCCGTCTAAAGACCTTGGGAAGAGGGCCTCTTAAGACATTGTGAGCATAGGAGAACTTGCCGGTATTCGGTACGTCTCCTTTTCCCGCAGTGTTCCTACCATTTTTAGACAAATTCCACAATTACAGCCACTTTTGAATTATCTCCTGCAAATGCTTCGGATTCAGATAAGTCTAAAACTATTGCATATGGCGAAGAGCTACTGTATATGGATTTTGAACTCACGTGATGGCTATCATAAATTTGACTGTTTTTCAAGTTATTTTATACTGAACTAAAACGAATAAAACCATGTCAATAATTATACCCAGTTAAAAAGTGCTGCACCTGCTGTGGTTTATGGGGTTTGATTTTCTGGCTATATTATATGAAATTGGGTGGAAATTATAATACAACTGCTGCATATACCTTCAAACCATTCTTTTGCCTCTGAAATGAATTGCACTAAGATATCCCTTGACGTCATGGCAGCAGCGGTTACCGATCAAACTTTTTCAAGGTCTGGTGAGAGGTATGAAGCGAAGACTGCAAGCTAATGTCCAAGCCCTAGGCGAAAGTGCGCAATATTGACTGATTGTGAGTGCCCATTCTTTGCATGACAATTTCAACTTGTCGAAAGTTCTATTTCGACTACAAATTCCAAGTTTTTACCAAACTTAAAACCTCCTCGTTTTCCTTGAATTTGAATGCAATATCTAAGCAAAAAAATCCTACTTACCATGAGGTCAAAGGATACCAGATTGCTGTTTATTTCATAGGCAAGAGACTGGTTTGTATGCAGCAGCCGGTTTCTAATTTCTGTCCATTCATATTATTCACGTCAGAAAATCAAACCCGGTAAAAGACACTGAGGGTGCAACACTTTTTTACTGTGTATATAATGAAACCCTGTTTTGACATTCTATGTACGAATATATAACAAACAGCCGGTAGCTCTGACGGTAACGCACTTGGGATGGGGTACCCTTTGGGATGTGCTAAATATATAGATTTTTGGGATCCTATGCTGCCCCGGCAAATAATAACCCTTAGGCTGCCTAGCGCGACTCAAAGACCTTTCACAGACAGAGTAGACCAAAATCAGACGGCACAGAACGTGAAGTCTGATCTTGGATCTGCCCTGTCCGATATGGACATATTTTAGCCCAAAAAATAACTTTGAAATAGTAACATTTCGGTTTTAAGTTTTCCACGTGAAATGTTCATTTCAATTATTTAGCGGGTCAAGGGTTAAATGTTGTCTCGCGAAAGAATTTTCTCCTTTCTCATCCCCGAAATTTATCCTTATCCTGCTAAATAAGCGAAATCAAACTTTCAAACCTGATAGTATAATCCCAGATTTCGCTTTTTCAAAGGTGTTTTGGGTGGAAAAGAATCTTCCTATCGGACATGCTCAAAAGTCGCTGTAGTTCTGTATTAATTTCAAATTCGTCTTTTAATCCAATGTCAACATGTACGTGTATATATATTATCACCTTTTTGCACAGTAACTGGAAAACTGATTTATCATTTATTAACATAATCGTTTTTTCTCTCTCTTTCTTTTAATAACTCTCAGGACTGTTGAATACATAAGAGAAACATTTACTTACCTGAACCTCTAAAGCATGATATGCCAATATAAGTCCAAGTAATATCACAGTCGAGATGCTTATGAAGCACTTCAGAAATATAGAGTAAATATCTGTCTGAAAATGGAGAAGAAAAAAACAATTGATTAGTTAAATGTAACAATTCAGATCGATCCACAGGTTGTATCTTGTTTTACGCCGGTTTCAACATTATTCAATTCCAATTACAGCGATAGCTCACTTATTTATGTATGTCTTGGGATTTAAGCTAGGCCTTCCAGGTGTCTTTTCCGAGGACACTCCGAAGAAAAAGCCAGCGATCCACGTGAGGATCTATTCCGATGTTCCATGGTTTCGAATAGGGTACATCCTACCAATCAGCCATGCAGGACCCCTATAACAGTTCTGCTAAGTTCGTCCATTCCTATCTTTCTTCCTTCCTTTTTCCTAATTCTACGATCGTTTACTATTTTCTATAGTATCTCTCACAGTCAGTCAATCAATCTATAACGAAGCAATAACCGAAGTTTATGAGGGCCTCTCATAGTCAATCAAGCAATCTATAGCAAGACAAATACACTTAAACAAATCGAAGTTTATGAGCGTCTCTCACTGTCAATCAATCAATCAATCAATCTATAACAAAGCAATAACGCTTAAACAATCGAAGTTTATGGGCCCTGTAAGGCTATCTTAATCAAAATAATGTCGGCGAGATTAAAATATCTCTATCGCTACCAAACTATCTAACACTTGAGCATGTAATTACATTTAAACGATCAGCCTGTAATTAGTTCCTAATGTTTTCTTAGTACCGGGGGAAAAATAACATTGTAAACACTTGTGGACTCCTGGACACAATGTAAACTTTTCTTACCAGAAGGTAACTTTCTGTAAACAAACGTGAGTTTCGGCTTATAATCGAATTAATTGAAAACATGCGCTTGTTACGAAATTTTAATTCATGAAAACATGTGGCAAAAAGAGAAGTTGCTCGTCACGGTATGCGAGACAAAAGCAATCGCCATTAGATCGCAATGCGGTTAGAAACTAATTTCTATTTGGGGTATTTTCAGTACACCGTGCTGACTTCATTGTTGTGCATCATACACTGTGACAATTATCCTGTGCAAATTGTAATGGGAGACAAAAGTCTCTATCAAAGCTAGATTTCTACTCCTTACTGGGTCCTGAATAAGGTATTCTTTGTTTTTATCCTTGATATTCCTTGCAATATTTAGGAATGTTCAGGTTTACATATCTCCTTAAAAAGTTATCAAACCACCAATTTAATCTACATGTATTTGATGTATTTCAATGGTAATAGTGTGTGAAATTCGATTTGCAAATATTTTTAAGACCTTAAATGTACATAATAAATCAAATTATAATTATCGCAATATGTCTTAGTAAAGCAAGGATAAAAACAAAGGAAATCAAATAAAAGGACCCAGTCGCAAAATGGTAAACTTGGGTTTTATCGTACAATGGAGATAATTTGAATTTCACTCTTTTGTTCCATTCTACAAAGCATGACACACCAAGGGTCAAATAATGTGCCTTTTGCAGATAATATACATATGAACAATGTAGATCAAGATCCGATTGCACAAATTATAGACTTTGATCTTGTATTTAAAACATTTGGTATTTTCTCCAATAGTTGAACCAAAACAGTAGTAAGTTTGCAATTTATTGACAGGCAATTACAAGAGCGCTAGTCTATTGCCATCGAGAGTGACTCAGATTCAAATATAAACGAAAAAACACAGTCGCCAGATACTGACCTACAGAAATAATTCTTTCTGTTTGAAATCGTAATTCTGTTAAATATGATAATGTTGACTTGAACTACAAAATCGCTACCACTCCAATTCGAACAAAGTCTACAAGCAAAATCATGGACTGAACAAGGTAAGGTATAATATGTTTGCTTATACGTATATTAAATCACAGAGCAACGGAAACTAGGCTCATCTTTAATTATTCGAACACAACGTTTTTCATCCTCGTGTTTTTTAAAGTTGTTGTATGTCTTGTCTAGCTACGAGTCCGTAAAACCGATAAAAATTGATATAGCATAGATAGTTCCTCTAAAAGTGTACCCTAGAAAATATTCAAATACCAAAACTTTAAATTGACATGTTCTTTTTTTTTTTTTTTTTTTAATTAAAGATCAACAGAAAGACATTTTTTATGGCATTTCTTACTTTCACAAGAAAATGGCTATGAGCAGTGGGTAACGTCACTGAATCGAACGGGTCTTAAAAAGCAGTTTTTGAATTTGAGTCATACCTTTTAAAAGTATTGAAATTATTGTGAAGATGACAATCTGTTCTTGTATGGTCGGTCCAAGTGTAAGTGGCAGACAGAAAAAATGAATTTTAAAGCCAGGTTAAAAGTAAACGATAGATAGAGCGACCTAGCAATTTTCTAAATACTTTTTATTTTTAAATTTCAGCCAGTGACTAACATTTGGACCGACCGCACAATACTTATAAATGGTAAGGTTAAATTCAAATGCATTTTAACACCTGAATTATTTATTTTTTTGCCGCTTTTTAGGCTTTCCAGGTGAATTTTTATCAAAATCATTGAGAAGAAAATGTTATCAATCTTATAACATTTTCCCAGACTAGTATACTTATGTCGGGTGCCATAGATCTTAATCTTAGCATTCTGCACAATGTCGTTGAAAGCATTTGATCACAAAAAAAAAAAAAAGTGTCTAAGAACATTTCTTGAAAGTGCTAAATACATGTAGTTATTTCTTTGATACACAATTCCGTATTTCAAAGACTCTGATGAATAGGGCATTTAAAAACATTGTGGGAAAATGGAGTTAGTGCTGCATTTCTCCTTTTCCAACAATATTTCCTATCCTTTAAGAGATACATCCCACGTTTTAGTCTTTTTAAATTAGTAGCTTTCCTTTGTCGAGTCTAAATAGTGTCGTTTTGCAAAGACTTAAAGCGATTTGATATTGTGATTTTAAAGTTCTTTTTCACCGGAAAATCGTTCCACATCTGACAGAGTTATCAGATTTACACTTTCTGTCTGCACGTAATCTTATCGGACAGGGATATCCCCAAAGTTCTATGAGTCGCTCTTTGCAGCCTATAGGCAAAATAATATCTAAAATATGAAATCTACGGCTGAAACCTGTTAAAAAATCCGGGAAATGTTCTAATCGTATGGCCAGAACCTGTTTATCTTCACCAAAAAGACTGCTCAAAACATCATTTCCAATGCCCATAGCCAACAAATCTCATTTTGTTCTCGAGCTTAGCGAGAACTTCGTTCTACTTAATTTTCCCTCGACAAATTAAGACTTGACGCCACGAAATGAATTTTGTAGAGAAAATCCCCAAATCAATTCCTGGAATCGTAAAGTGATAAATGGAGTTGAAAAAGAGGGGTCGAAAAAGCGAACCTTGTGTTCGTGTCGTCTTGTTGCGGAATTAGTTTGTTTTAACCCATTTCTACCGACATTTGGTCTTATAATAGCAGACAGCATTTGAAAACGATGTTGGAAAAGGAGCAATTGTTTCCAACAAGCAGTTGTTTGTTATACGCAATGTATTTTTATCGCTTATGTTAAAGATGTGTTACGGTCTTTTCGTGTGTGTGTGATAAATGAAGTTGAAAAAAGGGGTGAAAAAACGTATCTGTGGACCAAGCTTGTTTTTAACTCATTCATATGTTCATATACAGATACAACTCTATTGCAGACCCATAGATAAGAAATTGCTTGTTACCTGCAGCGGTAATCAACATTCTGGAAAAAGGAAAAAAATGTCAGCATTTTGTCATTCTCCAAAAATGTTTTAAAAAGGCTTTACTCCTCAGGATCTTTTAAAGATGGTTGTTCTTTAACTCTGTATTATCTTAAGCAAATTTTCTGCATTTAACGTTGAAGAATACATGTAAAATAAGGGATGTCCAAAATGAAATAAACACACATAGCTCTATCGTTGTAAAATCAAATGGTCAATGTAATTGCCCGTGGTTTACTGCAGGGCGTAAGAAGCAGTCGGTATTAAACCTTAGGCTGCTAAGCGCGATTCAAGGCGCTTTTGCGGCTAGTGCAGATCAAAATCAGACTACACAGAACGTGCAACTTGATCTTAGATCTTCAATGTCCGATAAGGATGTGGGAGATTTTTTCCTCTAGGAATAACTTGGAAATAGCAATATCATTTTTTTTTTTTCTATTGGCTGGAAAGTTTCATTTAACTTGACTAGCAGGTTAAGGGTTAAACGAGTTTGCTGAACAGGTTACGGTTCACAGTGTTTATTTTTCTGGGAAACTTCAGGCCTATGAACCTAAAAGGCAGCACTGTCAGTCAAGATTTTCCCCACTTAAAATGCAAGATGATTGATCTGTAAGCAATGATTTGTGTAACGATATTTGTTACCATACGAATTGCCACTCAAACTGAGTGGCATTTCAATGGCATCGATGATTTTTGACCCTTTTCGCTCTCTGAGAAGGGAGCGCGGAGGTCTTTAAACGTAAGCTACCTACATAGAGGAAACGAAATTTCTCAAGCACAAAAATAGCCTTACCAGACATTTCACAAAATTAGTGGAAAATGTAAATTCTTTATCAGAGTGCACGTTCCGTGATTTCTGATCTTGATCCACATTGTCTGCAAAAGGAGGTTTTGATCTTGAACTGCGGAGCTCTACGGATTATGGTGTTTATTTTTTCATTAAAAAAATCCTGCCAGGTGCTGAAAGCGTAGTAGTTAGCGTAGAGAGCTTGAGACAAGAGGGTCGCTTGTCCCAAGCTCGGTCAATTTCTTTCCAAGGACTGATGACAGTAATTGTGAGAAGATTCATTCCTCTCTTACCACTGATCATTGTCTCTATGATGGTTGCGTGGGAAAGCAAACAGTGGCTAGTGGGATAGCAACTAGTGGCTTGGAAAGAATATTGTGGGAAGTACTAGTAAAAGAAGACCCAAAGAAAGTATGGATAGTTAGACTGGCCGCTGCAGTATAGCTGAATGACGTTAAACTCAATACAAACAAACGCCAGAAAATCCTGGCTTATACCATGCTGGCTACACTGGTCACGCGAGTGTGTCCAATATGAACTGCAATACAAATCCGAAGGTAAACAATAAATCAGCCATGCTCTGGTAAAAGAGGGTTTAATGCATGTCCATGAAGCACCATACCAAGCAAGACATCACATAATGTATAAATTCTATTTTGTCTAACAACCGACCATATCATAGGGTGGACTGGTACTTTGACATACAGAAAACTGAGCAATAGCGAAAAGTTTCAGTCCAGGTCTGCCTGCGCACAAGCTAACATGGAAGATAATTTTCGCAGATGCATTATGCTCAAATATAATGTGACTGCTTCGTTTATAGATACCCTACTTGGCAATCAAAATTATTCAGATCGATTATATAGGTATTTTGTTATTCTCCTACCCTCCTATAATTTAGTTAGGAACAAGAGCTCCCATTTCTGTTGTATTAGATTTGCAAGGTTTTATTTTTGGATTCTCATCTGCCCGCCATATTGCAGATCTAGAATCCTTAGCAAACTTACGCTAAAATTCGTAAACGTATCCATTTAATTTGGGGAACGGTGTTTTATACCGGAAAACTATTCAACTGTAAACCCTTTGAGTGCTTCTCAACTTTGGTTCCTTTTGAGGGTAGTGTTGAGCAAGATCAGACTGCACAACACCTGCAGTCTATCTTTGATCTAAACTCTCCGATATCATGAGACATTCTGGCCAATATGCAGCTTTGAAGTTCCATTTATTTTTTTTTTTCAGACGATGAAGGTTCATTTTTTTATCAGGCAGTCCAGGGGTTAAGATAGGATCTGTCAGACGAACGTCGATTCATCACCATTTGTTTTTTCTCAGTATATGTCAACGACCTTTGTGTGCAGACAAATCGCTTCTCTATTGCTATTGCTCGATTTTCTGCTTACATTGTTTGTAGATCTACGTTTGGTTGGTTGTAATACGTTGTATGTGATTATCGTGTTTTATCCACTGCGTAACAACGATAAAGCTTTCCGTTAATCCTGGGTCTGTATTTACCAACTTTTTGCATAAGATTCTTGGTCTAATTATGGATTTTAAAAGTAACAAAATCTATGATTGGCTAAACCATCAGGTGTTTTACTTTCAAATTTGGAAAATTCTTCAGAAATAAGACGACGAATGTTCCCAAGAATGGTTGGTGAATACTCACCCTGGAGTATTTTTACCAGTCTCTTTATGGTGCATCCGTGGTAAAGCTATGCTAAATTCAAGAGCTGGTCCCATTCTCATAAAAGAAAAATAAAAGACGCATATTTGTTACTCGCATTCAAATTCCGAAGAATGCCTTTTAAATTCAAGCATACAGGTAGGAGATTCAGTTTCCTTAATTAATATTCCAACAACAGGTAAAATGTGTTTATCCACTAAAGTTGATGCATTTTGGCTCAAAATAAAAAGTGGCCTTTACAGTCACGTAGAATGTAATTCTAATGTAGTTTGCAGGAAACAAAAAACAATGATTCTAGTTGTTGACATGATTACAAGAGAAAGATCTGTCATTATGTGCAATTTATCCATTTCCTTCAATATTTGCTAAAACTGGTCTGGTACAAGACCCCAAAGAGTTTTACGCTGGAAGTAATGGGTTAATCCCTCAAAAACCACGAAAATCGAGACATTCCAATAGTTAGAGTCACATGATATGCATGTCATCAACAGGTGGTCGTGTTTACAAGCAAGACAACACACTGCGCGGAGTAAGATTTATGTATATATGTAGATCTCGACAGTATTTACACAAGTGTTAAACACTACTGTGGCTTCTTGAAAACAAACCGCACTAAACGATGACAGATAAATGAAGTTTTTGTGTTATTTTCACCTGTAATTTGTAGCATTCTAACCTTTCCCACGTCTTAATCCGAGACCCTTTCGTGAGTCAAGCCCACCGGGTAAATGTCTTTTGGAGCTTCACCTCAACATTTTGTTCATATTATAGGCCTCTAATAAATAGACATACAACTACATATGAGCCATGCTCTGTGAAAAGGGGGCTTAATGCATATGCAAAAAGATAGGCCCAGGTCAGACTGCGCAGTCCGCGCGGGCTGACCTGGGCCGAAAGTTTTCGCTATTGATCAATTTTCAGCATGTCCAAGGACCAGGGTACCTCATGATTCAGTCAGCTGTTAGACAAAATGGACTTTATGGATCCATAATAATGTGATGGGCTGCTTGGTATGGTGCATCACGGAGATACATTAAACCCCCCTTTTGCCAAGGCTCACATATTGGTCCCTTGACCCTTTACAAAGCAAACACACAAGCAACTTGAGAAGTCGAACCTTGTTGCTATTGGTAATTTTTTTTTTTTTCATATCAAAGGGTGATGATTCAGCTGGCTGTTCGACAAAGAGCTCTATTTTAAGCACCGACTTGCTTGGTAGAACGGTATAATGCATCACTGAGATGCATTAACTCTATACCACACAATCCCTACTTTTAACGACCTTGTGAAAGAAGCCTTTTGAAAACATTGTGGGAAAAGGAGAAAATGCTGGTAACCAGCATTTTCTCCTTTTCCCACAATGTTTTCTACCCTTCCCACAACGTTTTCTACCCTTCCCAAAACAAATTTCAATTTTTAAGTCACATTTATTTTGTCGTCTGCAAATGCTTTCAATTTGGACCAGTCTAAAATTTTGTCGTTTGGTAAAGAAGTGAACGCACATGTCCTGGACCACCGCTCATTTAGGAATACGTTTATACCCTGATAGAGTAAACACAAAACATTTTAAATTCTTACAAACTTATATATTTCAAAATTTTGGGATACTATCTTAACATTTTTTCTTCAAATCTTTGGTTAACATTTGATGCACAAAACAGTTAAAGACGAGCTGCGTCCATTGGACAACAGGTCTGAACTATTTTGTATCAGACAATAGCTTTGTAACTATTTTTATAACGCTAATTATGCGTCCAATATTTCCGACTTCAGTCTGTGACAGTAACGGGCTTAACTGGCTAAACTGACAGAAATAAATCAAAATGCATCTTGAGTCTTCCTTGAAGAGCTACGTGATACACCTTTCAAGTCCTCGAAGTCGGGATACCGCCAAGGCTCAGTTTATATTGGATGTGCAATCAGGAAATCATTGTTCGATCTCCACTGCTGGCAGTAGAAGCGTTGGCCCTGAGCATGAATCTGCAGAGCCCCTGCCTATTGTTCGGAAAGTCAAAAGGAGACATGAAGAACTGTGCTTTTGTTGTGGTATAACTTATATGCTGTTGCAGCGGAGTAAAACATCATTAAAAGAAATTTTTCTTTTAAAGCCGAACAATCTTCTTCCAAAGAAAGAATCAGTCTGTATGTTGCCAAGACAGTTAATCGGATGCGTGTAATGTAGAATCTGACCGAGTTAAGAGTGTCTGTGAAGAGATTAAAATGTCCCTCTCATCGACCAGTCACGTTCTTTTATACCCTCTCTGGTTTAGCCCTACAAAATACATTTCGAAGAGAATTTCCGTCGAACCAATCTATTTTTCTAGTTGCACGTCAGTTAATGTAACTATTAATCAATCACATCGTGTGTTTGCGTACATGTTTCTCTAAATTTATCCGTCTAAATTTGCTTACTGCTAACAGTCTTTGATAATGCATTGATTTAGCGAGGAAAAGTGGGTCAAAGAGGGTAAAATCGACATTACGAGACGCCAGCGTTACGTATGTCAACCCTTTCCCACACAATCCCAACTTTTAACGACCCTGAGACAGAAACCTTTAGAAAACATTATGGGAAAAGGAGAAACTGTTGGTAATCTGCATTTCTCCTTTTCACACAACGTTTTCTACTCTTCCGAAAGCGAATTTTATTTTTGCAGTCACACTGATTTTGTAGGCTGTAAATGCTTCCAATATGGACTAGTCTAAAGTTTTGTCGTTTAGTAAGCAGAAAAAGCGATTTGTCCAGTAAAACATCACGTTCCGCGTTGCCTGAGAGATAGGAACTACCCGACCAATTTTGAAAAATAGTTTTACTTGACATCTAAAAAGAAAGCACAATAAAGTCTTTCTGTCTCACTGTGTTTAGCTAAGAAATACTCCATTTATATTGCTTTTAGTTCTAATGATGCTTTGCGACTTCATGTCTTTGTTCTGTCACTGTTCGTAAATATAGTTTATTGGTGTAAACATTTCTGCCTGTAAAGGCTTAGTCCTACGATAATGATAAGAAAACGGAAACAAACATTGAGTAGAATTTATGGCGCAAGTATATATTGTTGAACCCAATCGTCATCATTAACCCAATACTGTCTAGCTGTTCAAGACGTGCCTGAATTCCTCCTGGGCATTCTTTAAAATTATTATAAAAAAAAGACGTCTGAGGCAAGGTTTAGGCGGCTTTTGAAGAACCAGCAATAATAAGCTTTCGTTACCCTGCCGTTAATTCCTCTCCTTCCAAACAAAATGTACAACCACAATCTATGGTCTTTTTCACTGCTAATGAGATCATACTTGATAAACTCTTTGTTGAACCCTTTTGATGAACAATAAATGTGACACAATATGGGCAGCATATACTGGCTAATGATCCAATTTACCTCCTTTTAATGATGGGACATTTTCATGATGGCCTTTTTCTATTGATCAACATAAATGGAACTTTATGCCAAACTCCTATCAAATCTGTCAATAAATAACATTGGGTGCACTAATATAAAATGAAGCGGTTATAATTAGTGAATATGACTCAAGAACTTCATTAAGGCGCAGAAGACAAAGGTTCAATGTGATCCATTAAAGCCTCGATTTTAAGTATAGAAAACAGTCCATCTTACTTCAGGAAAGAGACAAAGTTATACGTCCTGGTCCTCACCAGCATAACTCTCTGAAATAATGTCATGAACTGGACGAAACTTATACAGCTATATAGCATACTTCACTTAGCAGAAGAAGTTGTGTATGACCTAATTATATCTCAACGTAATCTAAAAATGGCTAGAGACTATAAAGACGACATGGCGTGCAATACACGAAAAGGGACCTTCGGACATATGCGTAAAAATGTGTCGTTCAAGATCAGCCTGTGCAGTCTGTGGATAATGCTAGACGACAGTTCCCGTTTTTGTGCGATTTTCTGTTTTACGAAAGTCTACTGTATGAAAAAATCTTATGTATTCGTAAAGAGCTGTCTCGGATTAGCCTGCGCAGGCTAATCCGGAACAACACCTTACGAAAATATCCGAAGGCCCTTTTCGTGTGTTATACGCCAATTAGAACAAAATATTTCGCAATGTTACCATTTGTACAAGGCTTGTGAACATGAAGATGCATCAACATAGTTATGGATCTAATAAACCCATTTTGTTTAACAAACGGCATAATCCTAATGTAAAATAGTCCTTTGCCATACAGAAAACTTACCATTAGCAGAAACGTTTTCGAACAAAAATTTTACTGAAGATTTACAAAATTGAGCCATGTTTTGCACACGTGCTGTGGAACAACTTAATATTTGGTTTTCTAATAGATTCTATGCATTGTCTCTGAACGGCAGTGCTATTTCATTTCTACATTAAGATTAACCTGCTTTAGTTTTATCCCGTGTTTCAGGTGTGGTCACCAAAGCTATTGCAGAGGAAATTTCTGTATTTTGTTATCTTTATTACATAAAATTCCCATTAAAACATTCGGAATAAACCTCCTGAAACAGGTTTACAGCAGAATACTTCCGAAACATATTTTTGAAACAGGGATAATCAAAATAAATCAAGGTATAATATTTGAGCTGCAGATTTGACTAAATACGCTGCAAGACGACAGCAAATCATGTCACCAGATAAATTCATTTATACGAAAAAGTAAACGTCAACATTAAAAAAAAAAAACTTGGTATGACATTGCCTTAATAATCAATTTACACTGAAATATCTATATTGGAGACAGGGAAAAGTTTTAAATGTCTTAACATCTTTGCGGATAATATTTAAGATTAATTAAATGAAATAAGAATTCATTATTTCATGCTTTTTGGTAGTTTATCGAGAAATAAGGGTGGATTATGTTGTTATTTCAGTGAAAATACCGATTTCATATTTTCTAACTCTTCAACTGAAAGGGGAAACAGTAGTTCCCGCGCACTAGTTACCTAGGTAAACAGGGCGTGCCATTTAAACAGAGGCAAATATGACGTAATTTACGCTATATTTCTTGGGCTTTACGTAATATTGTAATGCGTTGTTATGTGAGGGAGGTACGTCAAGGGGAATTACTGAAAACAACTGAACCGGATTTTGATGAAAGTCCCAAGCAAAAAAGGGTTAGATGCATGAAATAAATAGAATATTTGTTTTTTTCGGTGAAAGATCGAAATTTGTTTCATCTCGTGAACATCATCAGTAATATTTTCGTGAAAATATTACCGATGATGTTCACGAGATGAAAAAAAAAAATCGATCTTTCACCGAAAAAAATCTAAATATCATCTATGTATTACATCTAGATGGCATTAAAGAATTATTTACAGGCATCGCTGTAGATGACATCAGTATAGTAACTGCAGACGACTTTGCGCCTTGTAGTAGACCAAGAGTATATGAGCAGCTCTCTGCAAAGGGGGATTAATGCATCTTCCTATTGCTTATACCAAGTAAGCCGTTGCTGGACATCATAAAAATTGATCAATTTTTCTCAAAGGCGGATGAACCATGTGGGAGAAACGTCTTTTTACTTGCAAAAAAATTACCCAAAAGAAAATGTTTCGACACGGGTCAGCATGCGCAGACTGCGAATGCTGACATGAGTCGATACGTTTTGCCGATGCATTTAAACCTCTTTGAACAGAGCGTGACTTTTATATGATTATATGAGGCATGCTCCGTGAAAAGGGGGCTTAATGCATCTGCGAAAAGTATCGACCCAGGCCAGAATTATGATGTAATGACTTGCTTTGTATAATATGTGCCACAGAGATACATTAAGCCTCCTTTTGCCAGAGTATGACTCATATTTAAAACTTGTCCAAATGAAAATGGCTCATTTTAGACAAATGTTTTTAAAAACGCATACGTGTACATACTTCAAGATGATAAGATTTAAGAAAACAACTTTTAACAGATGTCTGCTGTAAATTTATTTCAAGTGGTTTACGTTGATCGGTGACAAATGCTTCTTTAGTCATGCCTCTCATATTCAGTCTAGAAAAGAGAACAAAACTAATTTAATTTCAAGTGTCTGCAGTCTGATCTTGATCTACAGTATCTGCAAAAAAGCCATGAAAATTCTTTGTGAGGTATAATCACTAAGCTTTTAGGTCCAAAGAAAGATTGGTTATTTGAGAGCGCCCAGAGAGCTGTTCCGTCTTCGATTCTAACACGTGTTGCCGGCAATTCGTGGCCCTATCCATCTTCTCGCAGACATCTTAATATGTCATTAAAGAGGGGAAAAATTCTCTCCAGCACCTCCCGGTATGAAATACAACACGGTCTGGTCATATCGAACTGTTTGCTTGTGTAATTGTCTGACAGCTCGTAAGCTCATAGTACCGTAATCAAATCCCGGCCTGCTGATGGCATATCTTCAGATATACTCTTTTTTTTTTAAGCGGGCAGCCTGGACTTAACATCTTCACTGTCCAATATTTGGAGAAATACTATGACTGACTCAGTGAAATAATCTGTGCAAACTTTTTTAGGATCCATTGTTTTAGGAATCGAAGGGCACGTTTATTGTCATGGCGCTTCATTTGGTTTTCATATTAACACCATTTAAATCATTTATTCTATGTCATGAGGAATAGGTAACCAGGCAGTTTTCTTATTTCCTGTTTCAATAAGCAGTAAATCTCATGTCTTTTATGGCGTTCCCTTTGTTGCAAAGTAAATAGGATGACCAGTAAATAGAATTTCTGATAATTGTCTCATTTTCAAACTTTGCCAAAAAAAAAAGACGCAAATTTGCAAAGTATTGCTATCAGGTATGTGACCCGGTGATTTTACGGACAACTTGCCACCGTCTCCTCATGCCCGCTGTAGAGATCCTGGTTATTCTATATAGAATATTATTCCAACTCGGAGAAGCATAGCACAAATCTCATGGATACCTATTGGTTGCAAAAAAAAGATTGAATTGATATCAGGGGATCGGACATGCTAGTTTAGACGTACAATACCCTTTCTTTGTAAGTGTCCCTGCAGAGTGCAGTATATATTCGTGATTATAACTAATTTGACTCTATCCATAACTTACTCCATTATCAACTAATCGCACAGGGGCAGTCAGCGTGTTTTTGTCAAGGCTACCGAGGTCTGTACGCCTTATGCGGTATTCTTTGCCGAAGACAACATCCGCGAAGCCTTATACAAATTTTTGTGGATGCACCCACCTAAGGTCATTCTGAGGGTCAATAGTTATACGATACTGGATTAACCCTTAGCTGGTAAGCTGGTAAGCTCACAGGTCTTTTTGCGGACAGTGTAGATCGAGATCAGAAAAGCACAGTACGTGCAGTCTGATCTTGGATCTACACTGTCCGATGGGAGATACATTTACTTTCCTCAAGAAATAACTTTGGATTAGCCAAACTTCGGGTGTTTAATATCGGCTTGAAAGTTTCCTTTACGTTACGTTGTTAACGTAAAAAGAAAAACTCGTTGCTGCACGCTTTGATGATCTAGAAAACGTTTTTAGCTGTAGAGAGTGTCCTTTCCTTGCCTGTTCCATGCTGCTGTATAGGTTTGTTACACTGTTTATACCTTACCCAGCTTCAGCGAGAACAAAATAGTCTCCCCTACATGATGGGTTGCCCTTGTCTCAACCATCCTAGCTGCCTAGCAACATACCATACACACGTCGCACACATGTATGTAGGAGGCAAAAGCACCAGGGAAATCGAGAGGTACATTATTAAATTTTCAATGTGCTGCAGGAAATATCTGTCTGTCATAAAAGCTTTTGTTTACTCCCTAGACCATCTCAGTACAAGTGCATCATATTCAGTGAAAATATCACAGAATGCATGCACCTTAAGCAAACGTTGTAATGCTGTGTGTAATACTTAGAGCCTACTAAACTTACAATATATCAACAGCATCACATTACCAACTATGATACTTTATAAATGAGCCATGTTTGGCAAAAGGGGGCTTCATGCATCGCCGTGGTGCATTAAACCATACAAAATATCAGAGTATTAATACGGATCCATAAAATTAATTTTGTTTAACAACCGAATGAATCATGAGGTACATTGGTCTTTTGGCATGCAGAATATTGACCAATAGCGAAAAGTTACGGCCCATGTCAGCCTGCGCGGACTGTGCAGGCTGAGATGGGTTGATACTTTTCGCAGATAAATCAAGCCCCTTTTCACAGGGCATGGCTCAAATGTGTCTGTTTCCTCCAGGCATTCGACTAGTATATTAGGTTAGTCAAGTACCGATGAGAAATACCATGTTCAGCTCCTTCAACATCAAATATGTCTCTTCATCTTTCTATGGCTGAAGATACACAATTTTAAACTGAGAATTTTTTTTTTTCTTTTTTTATCTTATCTAAACTAAGCAGGCAGAAGGTATAGGGCTATGTAGTCTGATCATGATCTTTGACGTCGTCAAAAGCTCTTGTTTTCAATTACGGTGCTCAAAGAGTTGTCTAAATCATATAATACATGCGTTACATGTTTGACTTTGTTTCATACAGTTATACAGCAGGAATTACCAATGCCACAGAGATTCGCTTTGAATGCTAACACACGATTTGCAAAAATCAAACAAACATACACACTTAATTTAAGTTTGACTCGAAATATTTACAAGCATATTTGTATAAAGAGTATGCTTAACATCCTGTAGCAAAAGCTTTTAACGATATTGACATTAGTAATGAGTCGATTTCAGAACGTCTGTCGAATGTCTGGCTTCGATTTTTACCCCGAAATTGTTTGCATTTGATATAAATCAGACTGTTGGCGCGTGCAGCCTATTTCATGAAGGCTTCGTTTGTAAGATGTGGAGATTAGACACTCTTTTAATAAGTTTGGTTTAGCGATGACAACACTAAATTGATAAATATCCCTTCGACTGCTAGGTTTTTAAATGTCCCAGACTTAGGTTCTGCGGTGCTTTACCTAACTGGCATTTCTATTCAGCACTGCCTTCGAAGGACCTCTGGATAACACATTTATTGTTTATTAGCTGGGCCATAAAGGACCCCAAATAATTTGATTTCCAGGTGGACTCGATTGACGCGCGCTTTTTTAAGTATGGTTTGCTATCAAATCGTTGAGATAAAGTAATTCACAGCAATTTTAAATCTAATGCCAAAAACTGGGTCATAATCAACTCTACAAGTGACTGTTATGAGTACTTGTTATATAGCAAAATTGATATTTTTTCCACAAACAACATGTAATATCAATAAGAACATGGTGATGATGTCCATATCGATGGCATTAATGTAGAATCGAACATCTGAAAGGTCAAAGTGACAATATCCTGTCTCTAACACAACAAAAATAAGACGTGTAAGATATGACAGAAGGCGAAGAAGTAATAACACATTGCGCATGGTTACCTACGTAATGATTATGATCGGACTGCAAAGAGAGCTATGCTTTCTACTGCGTCAGCACATGTACGTTTGGGTGAATATTTGAATATCTGGGTAAACGTTGTAAGTAAACCTAACCCTGGAACCGACTTAAGTTGATTTTTGCGGAGTGTGTAGATCAAGATCCGACTGTACAGAACGTGCAGTCAGATCTTAGATCTACACTGTCTGATACTATCTTACGTGTCCTAACGGAAACAACCTTAAAATAGCAACTGCTTCGGACTGTTTTTCATAATTAAAGATGTCCAAATTATGTACAATGTACTAAGCAAGTTGTCGGATCACAGGGATCCATTTTGTCTAAATAGTAATTGAATCAGGGGTAGATTTGTCCTTCGACACGTGGAAAAAATTACCAATAGCAAAGAGTTTCGACCCGAGTCAGCCTGCGTGGACTACGAAGGCTGACATGGGTTGGTGCTTTTCACAGCACCAACTTAAATGTTCTACTTAAATGTTCGTGAAACAAAAAATTACCGATATGTTGATAGTAAAGAAAAGAACCAAACGTAAAATGACGAATAGCATTTGACATTTAATCCATCCAAGTCATTAACACTGAGCAAAATACAGTAAAATACAAGGAGAAGGCCACACCAGTTTGTAAGTAAAGCAGAATAACAATTTACCGATGTGGAAAAAAAAAATTCCTTTTCCATTTGGCACTCTTTTTATTAGTCTTTGCTCTGCCTAAGACCATAACAGCTGTCATTGCAAACAATGTAAATCAAGATCTGACTGCACAGTGCAGACCCGTAGAAAGTATTTTCAGATGCTGAAGGAGGAGAGGGGAGGGTGCTAAAGAAAAATATGCAACACCAATTCCGAAACCCGTAACCTTGTTTCTAGGGCTTGAGACCGACTTAAAACGATGCTAAGTTAGTTTATTTTTTATTTATCTGTTTGTTTCATTTTCTTTTGACATAAGGGAAAAAAGTTTGTGCATCTTGGGGGTTTACAAGCCTTTAAACACTTCCCACATTACTATGGGTGTAGGCTACGCCTCCTCTAGTGCCCCCCGATCCTTAGTTCCTACTGCCGTGCAGAATTACGAACTAGGCATCCTGTGCAGGCATAGCATAGTAGTGCCTAGGTGAGAATTGACAGTTTAACCCTTAAGCAGCTAAAAGCGACTCACTGACCTTTTGCGGACGGTGTAGATCGTACAGAACGTGCAGTCTGATCTTGGATTTACACTGCCCGATAAGGAGATGTCTGTCCTCCAAAAATGCCCTTGAAATGGCAAAATATGGTTTTTTACTATCGGTTTCAAAGTTTCATTTCACTTTTTACCGTGATGAGCGTTAAAACCTAAATATTGCATTATGACATTTCTTTTCTCCGGAAGAAAATATAATAATGTCGGATATTTTGGATAAAAAATTATGCAGCGTACAGTCTGATCTTAAGAAGTGTATATTAAGATCGCAAGAAGTCGCGCTGACAAGCCACAGGATTAAAAAGAAACATTGTGCGCAGGTGGTAATTTGTTGAAGAACATTAGTATTGCTGTCTAAAACCCAATTTACCTATCGTCTAAGACCCGGAGAAAAATTGACGATTTCAAAAAGAGCAACTTGCGTTTATTTCAATGTCTGATGGGTCCCCTGGCATGTGGCTTTGTCGTTGTCGCATTGATCGGAAACGGATCCGAGATAAAAATAAGTTTAAGAGTGTGTGGTGATGACATGCCCTTTTTCTGGCGTTTTTCCCTCTCTATTTGTGTGAATAAATACCTATTATGCCGTTCTTGCAATTGCTAGTATCGTCCATTCAATCGACTGATTCAAAAATAAATATGCAGTAAACTCTTGGTGAATGGCAACTGCCCTCTTGTGGTGTAATCATGTGACGCCGTAGTTTATGAACTGTTAATGTCAGCAGCGTATCAATTGCTATTTATGAATTACTCGATGGAAGTTATTGTATGAAATAATCGAACAATTACGTTACACCGATGAAAAATGGTTCAGAAATGTGTTGGTCCCGAAGAAAATTTCAAGAACGAAAAAGCTTTGGATCTTAAAACCAGACAAACAATTGCAGTTAACTATTTGTATTTGCTACATCCAAATTGCTCCTTTTCACACATCGGTTTTGATACTAGAGTAAAAAGAAAATTCTGTGCGTTCCAATATTGCACATTTGTGTCTCTTCTGCCACTAGTGTTTTATGCTAAAATAGAATTTACATAATAATAATAATAATCGGCTACCTCATTACTCTCTGAAAAAAAAAAAACACCCAACGAACACAAATTCTGAAACATGTTTAACCCTTAGGCTGCTCAGAGCGACTCACTGACCTTTTGCGGACAGCGTAGATCAAGATCAGACTGCACAGAACGTGCAGTCTGATCTTGAAACTACACTGTCCGCCAAGGAATTATCTTTCCTAAGACAATTCCTTTGAAATGGCAAAGTTTGGGTCTTTTAATATAAGACTTGAAAATTTCAGTTCACTTATTTAGCAGGATAAGGGTTAATGGTGTTCAATAGATTATCAGCGTTAACCCTTTACCGTAAAATACCGCCTTTTGACGCCCCTGGGAAAGAAGCCTTTTGAAAACATGGTGGGAAAAGGAGAAAATGCTGGTAACCAGCATTTTCTCCTTTTTCCACAATGTTTTCTACCCGGTCAAAGAAAAGTTGCACCATTTGAGCTACACTGAAATTGTCGTCTGCAAATGCTTTCAATTTGGACAAAGTTAAAATTTTGTCGTCTGGTAAAGGGTTAATTAAGGTATTGATATAGTACACCGAGACATAGAAAATAATTGTGACAAAAAAGGTGTAAACGTTTGTTCCGAGCAAGGTGTCTCTGTTGTCTCGATAATTTCAGTAGAGGTCACCCGTACGACGAATGAGGCCGTCTACAGATGGTAAAGTATCAACTCTTTACTAAACAACAAAATTTAGGCCCTGCCAAAATTAAAAGCATTTGCAGACGACAGACTAGATTTTGGACAAAATTGGGAAAATTGTCTTTGAAAATGTAGAAAACATTGTGGGAAAAGGAGAAAATGCTGGTCACCAGCATTTTCTCCTTTTCCCACAATGTATTCAAAGGCTTCTTCTTCAGGGTCGTTAAGTCTCGGGATTGTGTGGTAAAGTATTAACTCGGCCGTTCAATTTCCTCTAATAGCCTTTAATAGCGAAAAGTCAAAAGCCTTTTAATAAGAGACTGGATTAAATTCGCGAGGGAGTTTCCGTTCTGTTTTCTAAAATCAATTTAAATCTAATTTTATGGAACATTTTGACTGGCATTTAATTTTCCAACGTTAGTTAGTTTTCCTTTTAAGAAACCTCCAAAAAGTCTCCGATCAAGTCTGGCCTTTTTCATCAGTTCGTGTGCAATTTAATCGTTTGTTGATGCAGAATTGTTAATGTTAAAATTCGATAAGAAACGCTAATTAGAACAGGAAAATGATACTAAAAATAGAAGAAAAACGACAGTCTTTATATAGAAGAAAATAACTTTGGTTCTATTTTCCTTATTATGATAGTAGTAATTGTTGTTGTTGACTTCTATTCAAACCGATGCTTTCGAAAAAGTAATGTATTACAGTACACTTATCCATGTTTCTCTATTAACGTAACAATAGCTGCCAAAAGTGAACGTAGCGGGTGTTCAAATGCATTTAAATTTAAATCGTATCATTTAAAAGAATGGGAATTATTGTTAAGATGACAATCTGTTATTGTACGGTCCGTCTAAGTGTTAGTCGCTGGCAAAGAAATTAATTTAAAAACTAGGTTAAAAGTTGTCAGGTCAGTCTATCTTTTGTCTACGTTTTACCTAATTTTGAAATTATTTTTTTCTGTTTTTCTGTCAGCGAGTAACACTTAGACCGACCACACAATAACATATTGTCATCTCAATATTTCATACTTTTAAATGGTATGATTTAAATATTTATGCACTTTAACACCTGCATCTACTGGGTCTCTACTGGGCCTTTTAATGACCGTTTTTTCAACAGAAATGAATATTTGACCGATTTATATTTATTATGACATCTGCAACAATTTGGTTTTAATAATTCATTGAGAAAAAGAGAGATAACCACGTTGTGCTCTTTTTTCTTGGTCTACTTTTCCTAAGCATGCGACGAAAAAGCGTTCAAATCTTAATTGTTCATATCATAATATACCCGTTTGTGAATCAGATAAAAAGTCACTGATTTCTGTCAATAATATTTGGACCTTTATGATAAGAGTTTGGGAACTACTTTCGTCGATGAAAATGTTACTTCACGATTGCCTAATTAACCCAAAAAGGAAGATTCGAGTTTCCGCCATGAAATATGCAACTTCAATACAACGTTTGATTCAGTAGAATAATACGATAAATAGAATAGACGATTAGAGTCGTGGACCTTTGCAAGCTCGGCTTCAGAAATGTATCTGTTTCGCTTTCGATACTCCAGATAAATTCCTCTACCATGCAAGATTAACTTTCGCCACCTAAGAAATTAACCATCTACAAAGTGCTTGTTATAAATATTTCATTGTGCAGTCATAGTGCCTTTGTGTTACGAACAGTACTAGGATTTCGTTTCGCATTTGAGCGAGCAATTGAGCCTTTGGTGGCCAGCTTCTCATAGCACGTCATTGACATTTAAGCACAGAGAAATTCCTAAAGCAGAATTAACGTCATTATGTAATTACGAATCGTTCAAATGTAACAGTAACTTCGTGATACCACGCTGTGTGAATGCAGTCTACGGTGGCATAAAACCTTTATCTTAAATGTCAAATTTAATGGTAGCTCGATCACAAATTACGTTTTCCAGAGAATTCATGTAGTAATGTCCTGATGAGAGGACAGATTTATTTATGCTGAATCACTTGACAACGATGTCTGCAAGTGAATTATTCTGCAGACAGTTCGCATCTATTCGGGCCCTGGAATAGGCATAATAATTCAAAAGTCTGGTCTTAACCTTTTGGACACGTAGTTTATTTCACAACAGAACAAAGTGCACTGAGGCTTGTTTTGAAAGATTTGTCACTACCTCCATGGCCTTTTGAAGACTTTTCACCTTTTACTTAAGCCTATCAAATGGATCGTCCATGGAAATCTGAAAAGTTCAAGTAAATTGGAACCCTTGGTGAATACAGAATATAGTCTTTATATAGCAGTTATCTAGCTTAGGCGGGATATGAAAAAGATAAATAATGTAGGTACTACAAAATACATTTAAAGTGAGGTTCCCAAAAATACTAGTCATGTCCTAATCGACGATTTTGGCTCATTCGATTCAGGCAGCCCAGTTCGGTGTATCCCATAATGTTACATAATTACGTTTCATTTGCATTTGGTTCTAATGAAATGGGGAAATACCGTCTACAAGCGCCCTTTGTTGAGTCTGGTTCGATTTGTTAAAACATTCCGTTATACGAACCTTAGTTGGTTTGCAAGTCAATCAGCGTATGTCAAATAATTAGGGATATCGTCTTTTGCAAATTATTTTTGTAAATGTCTATAATTAACTGAAACTATCAGTAAATATGCCTTTGTAATTATCTATGATATGTCGTGATTGATCAAGATTGAGGGTTATCAACGGAATTAACCTACGCGAGCATTAAATCGAAGAAGACTGCCATCTTTTACTTAGATGTTCTCCGATTCGATTCCAAAAAAAACTATGACTTTTAGTTCCCGAAAGCTTCCATTCAAGAAAAAGATAGGACAGGGAGCAAAGTGAAATGAACTGTAATGGGCAACAATGTGATGAACATTTCTTACAAATACGGACCCTATGGTTGTCTCTACAAAATTACTGACTTGTGAATACTTCAGTTAATATATTATATGGACAGTAAAAGAGAAACAGAAAAATAACTATCATGTCGGTCATAAACAAACTCAAAGACATATATGAGCCATGCTCTTTGAAAAGGGGGCTTAAAGCACCTACAAAAAGTATCGACCCAGGACAGCCTGCGCAGTCCGTGCAGGCTGACTTGGACCGAAACTTTTGTGCTGTTAGTCAATTTTCTGCGGGTTTAAAGGACCTGTGTATCTCATGACTTAGTCGGTTGTTATACAAAATAAATTTTATGGATTCATGATCATGTGATGATTTGTTTGGTAGGGTGCATCAACGAGATGCACTAAGTCCCCTTTTGCCATAGCATAGCCCATATTATCTTTCTTGTTTACCATTATTGAGCCATACTGAACCATGAATGTAAGTGTACAGTTAATCTTTTTATTTGTTTTCGTCAGAAAAACATTTAAAAGTGGTCTTCTGCAGGACATTGACAGTCGTATGCAAAAGGCAATGTGCTATAGATTGAAGTGAGCTCGAAAATAGGTCAAAACGTATAGTAAATGAAGTGTTAGCATGTTTGTTCTGTTGAAGAAAACGACGCATGACTCTTTCGTTCATATCAATATCGGATACTTCAGATTCAAGATCAGGTTGAAAAAAATCGATGTTGTCTGATCTTAACCTTCAAACAAATTATGAACGACTTCATTTGTTCTTTGCACCGGAACGGTTAACAATACTCACTGTTCTCGACAAAAACTTGAAAACAACAAACACCCATCTATCCTTTCACAGTATGTCGGAGTAAAGTGTCTATTTCCGTCGTTAAGCGTGTTAGATCGCCATTTTCGAGGCTGATTGAATCTTAAAGCTTTCTCGAGTTGATTCCATTAGATTATCTCTATATTTAGCCTAGGTCTTACCCATTTTATAAGGAATTTCCGGTGAATCTCTGTAAAAACAACTTGTATTCACCATAAGTGTCCGGCAATGAGTACTGTCCGAGCTCAGCGTATCATTGAAAAATACAGGGTAATTTTAGCAGTTAATCACAGCACTATGGTAGCTTATGGCTTATTTGATTTTGCTTCGTATATTAGTAATGGCAGTGCAGGCCGATTTCATAAAAGGTGGCATCTTCGAGTCCCGTTGTAAAAGGGACCAAACCCGAAAACTGTCAGTAGCCGCTTATGAGCCAAAGAAAATCGAGCAATTCGCTATTTTGCAATTAGATAGTGATTAAATCTGTGCCATGCGCTATGGCAAAGACAATGTAATGGCCAAAAAAATGCGAGCCATGCTCTGGCTAAAGGGGTATAATGCATCTCCGTGATGGATTGTATCAAGCAAGTCATCACATAATTATAGATCCATAAAATCCATTCAGTCTGACAATCGACTGAATCTGGAGATAGAATGGTCTATTGCCATGTAGAGAACCTACTAGTAACAAGAAGTATCGACCAAGGTGAGCCTGCGCAAACTGCGCAGGCTGACAAGAGTCGACACTTTTTGCAGGTGCAACAAGCCCCCTTCTCACAGAGCATGACTCATATACCTCTTTCGCCTGTGAAATAATATACTGCAGAAAACGTTGTTAAAGCCGAAGAAACCGTGAAACGCGAAGATAATTATTATCTTCCTGAACAAATCAGTGCGTGCAGGTTTATCGACCAACTAACTCATTCAATCAACAATAAAAAGGCTATGACAGAACATTCTCCACTGTATTTTTCTCCAGTGCGTCGGAGGATCTGTTTTATGATACAAACACACTGCTGCGGCATAAACAAAACTACACGAATACATAAAACAGACGTTCGACGTATACAAAATTATTATTTGTTTGCTTGAAAGTCTACCGGTTTTTTTGTTTAACTTGAATGGCGTTTTACGCCAGTTTTATTGTTTTGGTGCGGTAGGCTTTCATGTGTTTGAATACCTGTGTTCGGCCAATGCCCTGCATCGCCTTGCCCATGCGACATTTGCCACCAGCGTGGATCAAACTAGACTTTTTTTTACAAATCCAACGCCTTAACCTTTCACTAAACAAACCCCTGTTTTACCGACCCCGAGCAATAAAGCTTTGGCTGACACTGCAGGAAGTTAGGAACACGAGAAGATGTCGTAACTCAGCATTTCCACATTCCCCCCCCCCCGCCCCCCCCAGTGTTTTTAATGCCGTCTTCCTCAAGATCCATTACCTTCTTAAACAAATTTTCACCCAACAACTTTGAAAACACAATTGTAAAATATGGATAATTCACTTAATACGAACAAAAGGCTTGATAGACCGAATAAAAGTGAAAACAGCGTAGCAAATAGAAAACTTACTCCTGCTGACCAAGTTCTCCGTTTGCAACCATGTTTTCAAATGCTATTTCCCCCAAGACGAAACTCAAATTGTGTCAAAACGACAAAGATGCTCCTGTCCAAGTAATAATTAAGTTGGAAAATGGCTATACATTTCAGGATATTTGGAGGATTTTACCCTAAATTGAAGCTGACTGCATGGATTTTCCTACCCAAATTTCGGACCGTCCATACTTTCGATCCGCTTTCAAGGCATACGCACATAAACCCATGTTTCCATTGAAAAAAAAAAAAAATGCAAAATGTAGAGTGGCAAAAAGAAAGCATGCACAAAAAATAAAACTGTTCTCAGAAGAGGGGCGTCCAACGTGTCAAAGAAACACAAAATCTTTTTTCTTCCGATGACTCACGATTCCCTTAAAGGAAGACTGTTAGTTCCCGTTGGAGGCTGAACATCCTTCCCTCCTTTCGGTGTTCTCTCAATTTTTAGTATCGAAACGCCACTGGCGTCCCAGTGTATGTGAGTATTGTTTCACGCCGTTTTCAACAGTACCTCCGTCATATCAGTGTGACAGCTCGCTTATTTGTGTTTTCCCTGGTCCCGTATTCACCAACAGTTCTTAAGAACATGCTTATTCTTGGTCTTATTCTCTAGAATTTTCTTAATATGAAAGTAACATGACATCTGATTGGCTAAACCATTTGGTTTACTGGGGATCAACCCAGGATTTCCTGACTACAAATCTGGCCCTTTAAAATTGGTCCATCAAAGATCTCGCTTTTATTAACTAGGCTGGCACCCTGTAATTTCGTGCCCAAGTACACTTCCACATGACAATATTGCAGTCATAGAGAGTACCACAATACTAGAATTTCTGAGAAAAAAATATTTAAAAAGGTAGCATACTTCAGTGTGGTGGATTGTTACGGAATAATCAGGAAGTGAATAATCAGGAAGTGGAAGGTTAACGAAAAATCTTATTTCCAAGGTCATTCCGTCTGCATGTCAGATATAAATAATGTTGTCAAATTAGAAGCTAGTCTCGAAATATAGATACGGAACAGAAGTACATATTGAATGAGACTGTAAAACTTGTTTACCAACCATTGAAAATTCAGTTCTTGTCTACAGTCCACATCCGACAGAAAGTGTCAGCCAATCAGGTGTCATTTCTGTTCTTAGAATTAAGAATTTGAACATTATTTATAACAATTGGTGAATTCGGGTCCTCATTGTCGCCTAGTGGTACAACCAATAAAATGCCTCAATTAACAATCCTGTTTCGATTTTACATGTACCACTTATGTAATATAGAAAGTCTAATATAAGAAATCTGATTGGTTGAGACGAGAGCTAGTTTCGGAATTCATACTTTTACTACAAATGACAACTTAGACAGCAGTGTAGATCAAGACCAGATTGCACAAAACTTACAGCCTGATCGTTGATCCAATGCCTCCGCTCTGACATAAATCGTTTTTAACTAAACTGGAGATCGATTTTAACAAAAAACGAAATTATTCAGTTGGGAGTGCAAGATCAAAAGGAATATTCAGAAATGCTGTTGAATATAAAACAAGATTAGTGGTTGTCGATTACTTGTACAGTCCATAATTTGTCATGCCCAGCAATCCTGCTAAGATTATTTGTTTATCTTTCAATGGCCCGATATTGTTTATTGTCCACGGGTCACCATAATTGGTAAAATGAGAGCCCTGTCGTCATATGCGGTTACTACTATCGGTCTTTGTTTAGAAATAATGGACAAAACACAATCAGAGTTTTTCCTGTATGCCAATATCTTCCATTTTCCGCTAGCTCTGTTTTGTGATTATTGTCTTGGCCATTCATGTTTGTGATTTCCTAAGTTATTGCTTGCTATTGCAGACTTTGGCCTGCTAGAAATAGCTGTGTAAAGAATGGGGCAAAAAAGAGCCATGCGCGTAGCTTCCTATTAGCAAGTATTCAGCCGATTCCATAAGATTCTGACCACATTAAAATTTGCCGATGTTTACCTTTAGAGCGCCGGATAAAGATAACAGACATTTTCAGATCAAAAGTGGTGTATGCTGCGATATCAAGGTTACTTTTCAGCAAAGCGGGCATTGTAGACCATTCATATTAATCTACACTGGCCGCAAAAGAATGAATGCATGGTGTATTTTGGCGCATAGACATCTTGGGTCATTTAACGCGCAAATAGAAAAGGTGGTGAAAAGTAAAAAAATACTTGTAATAATGTGAATAATGAGTATATGATGAAAGATAATCCCCTCTGTTATGCAATTGATTCTGTAATAGAAATACAATAAAATAGATATATCGTGATAAGAATAAAGTAAGTCTGAATAGACAGAAATCAGGATATCACAGTTTTGTATAAGGACCGCAAAAGTAACCACATTTAGGAAAGAGATTTTAAGGGTTGGTCATTAAATATCCCCTTTAGCTTGGTATTTCAAAGAAAACATTGAAGTGCAACAAATTGCACCATAGCTTTCAATAGGGGAGGTAGCATGTCCTCGTACCCCTCATGCACAACTGTGACAGCTGTCTGTGAAACACAGTTTGGTATCGGTAACTGAAATCCAAGGAGAACAGTGAATTTCTTCGAATCAAAGGCGTTTGAGGTTCCGAAACAAAATCACTCGATAACCTACACAAGCCATAGAGATCCATGCCATTCTTTTTTTTATACAAACACATGAGCGGTAGGGTGTAGTTCTTTCACAAAGAACAGCTCTGGCGAATTTTGAAGTACCATAACCTAGTGACATATGCAAAAATTAGGAACATGTCCATATTCAATTTTTATGAAAAAAATCTTCCTATCGGACAGTGTAGATCAAAGATCAGACTGCACGTTTTGTGCTGTCTGATATTAATCTACACTGTCCGCAAAAGGTCAGCGAGTCACGCTTAGCAGCCTAAGGGTTAAGACTTATTCTAAATGAAAGGCATTACAGGCAATGAATATAATGTTACTCAGCCGACGAAATTTGTCCTTGAAAGGGTATAGTATAAAACATTTTGGGAAAAGGCAAAAAAATGATGGTTACGAACATTTTCCTCTTTTTCGCTCAATGTATCCAAATACAGTCTTCCTTATGGTTTTTAGATAACGGGATTGTTTGTAAAGAGTTAAGCCTTGAACTGCTAATTAAGTAAAATAAAACTTTCAAGCCGATAGTACAAACCCGAATAATGTTATTTCAACCCCCTCCTTTTTTTGAGAACAAAAATCTCTTTATAGGACAGTTTAGATCCAGGATCAGCACGTTCTGTGAGGTCTGATCTTGATCTGCACTGTCCGCAAAATGTCAGTGAGTCGTGCTTGACAGCCTAAGAGTTAATACAACAAACAAGAGCATTGCACGGAGGGGAAAAATACGACCGGATGAAACTATCAAGAACATGTCACCTTTGCCAAATGCGTTGACCTTGGAGTCTGGTGTCTCAAATCTCCCCTTTGTATGTCGTCTACTCAAGGTGCACACAAACTTGTGTATTTTTTCTTTTTTTTTTTTAATCCGACTAGGGCTTAAAGAGACAAAGGCCTGAGGGACGGACGGACAGGTAGGCACACAGACTAACGGACTGTCGACCGTGGGTTTGGGCGTATAAAAATGGGAACAATATTTCGCACGTAATTCCGAAATGCATGTACGTGGTTGTTCATTTCAAGACTGACGTCATTTATTACGAATCATTTGACACGACAGCGTCCTTGAACTGATTGCAGCTGCACAGGTGTGGTTTTTTTTTCTACATGCCGGATGTCTACAACTCTTCCGGTGTGCTACACGTACTGGTCTTCGCTCTGTACAGGGTATCCAACTACATTAGTTGCCGAACGCGAGCCCTATTCGCTCGTCAGTAATTTTCCAATATTATGTCTAAGCTTGAATGCAAATAGTCGTTTTTCATTTCTAGTTTCTTCGATCCGTTACTGAGAACGGAAAAAAAGAGATAAACTTTCAGAGAGTTATAGAAGTACAAAAGTTTGGAAGCAAACATTTTGTTTCTCATTTAAATTGGGATTTTTCATACCATGGTTCGACAATAACTGTTTTCTGCATCATTAACCCATATAACATGTCATACAAGGCGAAGTTTGTAAAAACAAACCAACAAGTGCCCTGAATGCAAAAATTGAACCTTCCGCCTGAAGGTAACCGTCCATTTTCTTTATTATAGACTTGCAGAAAAATACATCTGAAAGTATTTGTCAGTGTTTTACAAGAGATTTAAATTCAAGGAAAAATCTAAAAACATGCCCTCTATAGTACCATGTAAGTAGTATTTGAAGTGTATACAAAGATCAGCCTAGGACAAAGGTTTAATCCAAATTAGAAAACAGGGTTTTCTCCTGTAAACCATTGAAAAAATAAATATTTAGACTACTTGAGACACCTTTGACCTTTATGTTTTGGAGACATTGTTTAAAAGGGACATTCAACCAGATTTTTACGCCAATCGATAGGTTGGAGAAAGTTAATATATTTAAAAAAAAAAAAAAAAAAACATGCGGGCTTGAACCCACGACCTTCAAAACAGTAATTTGCGACTCTAACCACCAAGCTATAGAGACCGATGATAAATCTTTGTGTTGAAATGTATCTGTTCTTTGTAATGCAATAACGGCTGTACAGTTACTGGAAAAATTACATTAAACAAGCATTCTGATAGTATTGCATAGCAATACACAGTCCCCTACCGGCCGTATACATGTATCGCTGGCATGTCAGTGAAATTTTTAAAGTCCAAGGCCCGTAAATGCGTCAAAAAGCAGTGGAGCGGGACGAAACTCGAACTTGATGTGTAAGTCATGGTTGTTGATGTACACACCAAAAATCAGCTCTATATGTAGCAGCGTTTAGAAAAAAAGTGCAGAAAAATGTTTTCTCAGTGAAATTTTGTAAGTCCAAGGCCCGTAAATGTGTGAAAAAGCAGTGGAGCGGGACGGAACTCAAACCTGATCTGTAAGTAATGGTGGTTGACTTACACAGCTAAAGTCAGATGAATATCTACCAGCATTTAGAAAAAAAAGTCCGGAAAACTGATTTATCAGTGGAATTTTGTAAGTCCATGGCCCGTAAATCCGTGAAAAACCAGTGGACCGGAACGAAAGTCGAACTTGATCTGTAAGTCATGGTGGTTGAGTTACACAGCAAATCTGAGATCAATACCTACCAGCGTTTAGGAAAAAAGTCTGGAAAACTGATTTATCAGTGAAATTTTATAAGTCCAAGGCCCGTAAGTCCGTGAAAAACCAGTGGACCGGAACGAAAGTCGAACTTGATCTGTAAGTCATAGTGGTTGAGTTACACAGCAAATCTGAGATCAATACCTACCAGCGTTTAGGAAAAAAGTCCGGAAAACTGATTTATCAGTGAAATTTTGTAAGTCCAAGGCCCGTAAATCCGTGAAAAACCAGTGGACCGGAACGAAAGTGGAACTTGATCTCTAAGTGATGGTGGGTGACTTACACACCAAAACTCGGCTCAATATGTACCAGCATTTAGGAAAAAAGTCCGGAAAACTGATTTATCAATGACATTTTATAAGTCCAAGGACCGTAAATCCGTGAAAAACCAGTGGACCGGAACGAAAGTGGAACTTGATCTGTAAGTGATGGTGGGTGACTTACACACCAAAACTCAGCTCAATATGTACCAGCGTTTAGAAAAAAAGTCCGGAAAACTGAATTGCTGGACTGACGGACAGACGGACAGACGGACGGACGGAGTGCAAACTTAAAGTCCCCTCCGGCTTCGCCGGTAGGGGACTAAAAAAAGTTCGATGATTCTTGGTGTTTTCTACGCGCATTTCTACCTAGGTGTAACTTTTTAAATTGATCTTTGCATGCAAATGTAGATAAGATTTCTTTGTAAAGATTTTCTAAAACACTTGCGAAACGAAATCGGGTTTAAAGTACCTCTAAAAGCCGAATAAATTCATTATATCAAGCCCTCCAAAGTTTAGAACTAGGATAAAAGAATACACAAATACGAATGGCCCTACAATTAACCTTTACCTAGCTCAGTGCAAGTCAGTGGGCTTTTACATACAGTGTGTACTAAGATCAGACTGTACAGAACTGCAGACTTAGACCGATCTTGAATCTACTCTACCCGACATGGTAAGGTTTTCCGGTAAAAATAGCTACAAAATCGTAAATTTTATGGGTTTTACTGTCGGCTTGAAATTTTCATTTAATTATTCAGCAGCTTAAACATTAATGGCACAACATTTCGAGTTTTATCGATCAAAATCTCAAAGTTATAAAAATCCAACTGAGACCTCGAAAAGCCGGGTCTATTCGTTTCTATTGAGAAGAGACCAAATTTGAATTCCGTTTTTGTTCTCGTTGTTTGATAAGTAAATATTTTCATTGGAGGTTTTCTCTTAAAGCTATTATTGAGTTCAAGAACTCCACTGACGATAAATCTTTAGTAAGAGGAAACCAACACGCGTCAAACTTAAGCTCTTCCTATAGAAATACAATTGAGCCATGCTCTGTGAAAAGAGGGTTTAAAGCGTATTGACCAAGGTCAGCCATCGCAGTCAGCGCAGGCGGACCTGGGTCTTTTGTATATTTTCTACATGTCCAGGATCATACTACCTCATGATTCAGTCGGTTGTTGGACAAAATGCATTCATGAATTCAAAATTATATGATTTCTCACATGCCAGATCGTCCTTTCACTATTGTGAAGGGACGATCTGGCAAAAGGAGGTTAAATGCATCCCCGTATTGCATGATGTCAAGCAAGTTGTCACATAAGTATGGATAAGAGTAGAGTTATTCTTTCTGCAAAACGTCCTGAAAATCTGCCTTCAGATAATAAGCAGTACATAGCTTCATATGTGGAAAGCTCTGTTACAACAATCTTTCCCTAAGAGCCTAAAGGTCTCGGTAACCGTAAGAGATTGATTTCATAATTGTGCTAGTAGTACACTTTGATCTTAACCTAATGCTTGTTTAAAACAGATCGGTAATGTTTATTTCATGCTGAATATTAACCCTTAGGCTGCTAAGCGCGACTCGCTGACCTTTTGCTGACAATGTAGATCAAGATCAGACTTCACAAAACATGCAGTCTGATCATTGATCTACACTGTCCGATAAAGAGATACCATTTTTAACAAAATTTACCTTTGAAATAGCAAAATTTTGATTTTTATTGTTGGTTTAAGTGTTTCATTCCATTTATATAGCAGGATAAGGGTTAAGATATCTCTATTGGTTGTTTCTATAGTTCAGAACAAATGGTTATCAATTGGGCCAAAGAACGCGTAAGTTGTTTGACTTTTTTTGTTCTTATGACAAAATCGATAATCAATATATCAATATAAAGTTTATTACATGAAACAACATCCTAATCACCATTTTCTCCTTTTGCCATATTTTTGTCAGGACTAGGCTGCTGCGAGACGCAAATGTTCTGCAGGGGTTATCGGTTTAATACATTTTTTTCCTTCTAAAATGTGCCCTCTTTTTGCAAGTTAGAAGATGAAATGGTTTGCTATGTGGAATAAATAATTATTAAACAATATTTAAGTTTCATTTAGTGAGATATAGGCCCTGGTAAAAGCATCATCGTACCATTTCTTCTAGTGATATCATCAAAGGTAAAATGTCTTTCACATGTTTCCGTTCTCCATTCAACAATATTATATTTGCGTAACGGCCTAGCATCAGTTTCACTAGTTGTTTTGACAGTAAGTACACTACAACATTTTCCTGAACTCCTTACCTTATAAAACAAACAAAACAATGCCGCAGCTGATTGTGAGAAAATCATTGAAAAATACAGATAATCAACAAAAATACAGGTATAAAGGCAATATTGGGTATTTTTGCTACAGTGCTTTCGAAAGAGGCCATTTTCAAGACAAACACACAATAAGTTAATATAGATTATACCAAATCCACGTCTGAAAGAGTCTAATAGTTTGCACAGCAGACAATCGCTTAAATTGCAAAGGAAATTATCGTAAAAAAGATAACAGTTCGGTAATGCACCTGTAAGTCTAGGTCCTGGAAAAGGCATTATCAAGAGTGAACTATTTCTACAATCGATGTCATCAAAAGTAACATGTCTTTTATATGCCTGCACTATCATCAAATAATATTGTATTTGCATGCCGCCCTAGCATCAATGTCTCTGTTTAAGAATGCTGCATCTTTTAAATAGAACATTAAAACATTTACAATATTCATAACAAATTTTAGACCACAGACAAGCAACTATTATAAAAGTAGTATCTCTTTTAGCAAATTTTTTTTTCATGTATGTATGCATTCACTTTTCCAAAAAAATTATATAGCTGAAGGACAGATTTAACTTTATTTGTAAAAAAATATAAGATATCAACACAGTAGTTGTTCCAGAAAGATTTAAAACGCATGCCTAAGACAGTGAAAAAATGTCATAATCCCGGGAAAAAGCCTTATCACAATACCGATGTATAGTGTTAAGAGGTTAAGGACTGGGCAAACAATAACTGACCCAAGGAACATAAATACGTTAATTGCCAACCTGAAGTGATATTCATACAACGTAAAACTCCAGTCAAACAAGAACAGTGAGTAATAAATTATAGTCACAAATACCCAGGCTCTGGCTGACACATCAGAAATAAAAGCGGGGTTCCTTGGCTTAAATGGGGTCATCTGGAAACGACAATTTCTAAATTATAACGTGTTACTTTAGTTTATATAAGCATTTTATTTACTACTTTTTAATCCTTTAACAAACATACTCCGCGTTTTGACGATCCTACAGGGAAGAAAGCTTCTGAACACATGGTGGGGAAAGGAGGAAACGCTAGTAACCACCATTTCTCCTGTACACAAAGTATTGTGTGATCTTTCAAAGAGCAGTATCACCATTTTATCAGCGTTTAATTTCTTGTCTGCTAATGCTTTCAATTTGGATAAGTCTGGAAATGTGTCTTCTAAGAATATGAATGAGCTCTGCATTCATCAAACAGTTTTCAGGTCTAGGATGAAACCATTTTTACATATCGTAGACTCTATCTGTGGTTGTCCTGCATGTTTGATTATTAAGGCATTAAATCCATAGCCACATGTAGACATGACTGCTATTTGTAGCACGAGATTTCACTTATCCTGAGGTATTGGAGCCTAGCCAGAAGCTCAAACTAGCAACATCTGTTTCAAGGGTCATGTACAATATTGATCAAGTTATCGGGCTGGCAAGTCAAAGAGTAAAATCTTCACACAGGCATATTATTCTTGTCTAAGACGCGGCGATAGGAGTATGCGATAACAGAGATTAAAAAAAAAGTGTATAATGCATACACTGGCGAAACATCTGGTCAATGGAATGGCACAGACCATTTTCACTCATACATCGCTTATCACAACTTTAATTGCTTTTGCGGATGGTGAGGATTAATATCAGACTGCAAACAAAGTACAATTTGATGTTGGATTTGCACAAACATGCACTCGTTTTCCCAGCTTTTTGCTTTTTACAAACTTAATAACCAAATGTATCAGGTTATGATGGGCGACCTTGTAAAACAATACATGCTCTGGCACTGTATGCTGTTTATTGGGAGATTCTGACCTAAACAGCCCTGAGAGTACAGTGTCTTTTTTTCGCATTTAGTGATAACTAAAGACCAATTCATGTTCTTTGAGTTCCAAGGGCTGAGATGCATCCAGTTCAAGGTCTGTATCATTTATATGGTGAAACATGGTCTCAAGCACTATTGTCCCTATACCGTAGTGCTAAAACAAACGTGTTGTATAAATAATTCACTGGCATTGAGATGTGTACGTACTGTAAAAAGTTGACTCGTCTACAGTTAAGGGTGTAAAGCATTCGATTGGTCATAAAATTCTTGTTTTTAATCGGAATCACAAGTGTGTTGTTTAAACTCATATGCTCAAATGAAAAGAATAACTGAATGAAACAATTAGCATCGCACAATTTAGTTCAATTGCTGCAGAGATAATTTAACAAATACCAATTTACCTATTTACTTGGGTGTGTATGTGTGGTATATCTTTGTGTACAACACACGTAAAAAATATCACTGTTACAGTAACGACAACTGCTACCATAGGGTAATGCTAGTCTTTGTATTTAGTATTTGAATCGAACTTAAAATGGTAGGAAAATACAAGTCCTGTATGTAAATAAATTTTTAACCCAACCCATACCATCCCTTGTTTTAACGTCCATTAGGAAAATGGCTTTTGAAAACCTTGTGGGAAAAGGAGAACATTGTAGAAAATTGCTTTGTACCCGTTAACCCTTATCCGGCTTAATAAATTATATAAAACTTTCAATCCGATTATAAAAACCCGTATAATGTTATTTCAAACTATTTTTGGGAAAAAAAAAATCTCCTTATTGGACAATATAGATCCAAGATCAGACTGCACGTTCACTGCAGTCTGATCTTGTTCTACGTTGTCCGCAAAGGGTCAGTGAGTCGTGCTTAGCAGCTTTAAGGTTAAAAAAACAAATCCCATCATTGAACTTACATTTCATCGGTCGTCTAATTCTGCTTTCCCCCTGGACAAGTCTGAATTTTAACGTCTGGTTACGAATTAAGCTTCGCCCTATTTCAGACAATTTTCTATGATGTATTACCGTATTGGTTTCTAACAAGATTAGAAAATCTAATAATCTACGGGTCTGCCTCCTCTACTTTACTCTAATTTATTTTAACAGCACAATTTTCTTATTTGGCAGAGATTTAACGATTTTCTTTTCTTCTTTTATTTCTTTTGTTCTGTTGAGCTAGGGAAGCTCGGTTTGTAACCTACTTGGCTCGTAATCCAGCTATTGGTGAATTAGAATCTCGAAAGAGTCAAAAGTCTTCTTCGGGAGTTTTTTTTTATAACCATATCCCTTACATCGCTGAACTTTCTTGGTTTACACATAATTTATGTAAGAAGTCACTTGCTCCTAAACAGAGCTGTCTTTGCCCTGAGCTAATGATAATAAATAAGAATCTCTCACATTAGGATTGAGAAAATCTTTGTTCCACGTTTTCCCATACGGTGATATTTTTCCGGCAAGAAGAAGTTTTAAAATGACAATATTAATTTTGATTAGTCGTAATTAATCTTAATTTTTAGTTTCCACATAGTGAATTTGTACAAACCTTTCAGCTACATAAGTCATTCAGCAGGAGTGAATAATCGAATTCCACGAGGCTGAATATGCATTGAAATAAAAATCCAGAAGCAAGCAGGTATTTTTGTTATTTCATTTTACTAACTGCAAAATAGAAGTCGAAGAGGTAATTATTCAATCGTTATTTATCATTCGGTTTCCCTCAAGATGCAGTAATGATCAGATTTGTTAGGTTCTTGAGCTACCATTGTAATACCTCCGTAGTAAATGGTTACAGGCCGCTGATACAGTACCTTCGTGGCCCTACTCAAGACAGGGGTCCGTATTCACCAACCATTCTTAAGAGCGTTCTCAGTCTTATTCTCCATATTTTTCAAAATTTGAAAGTAACACAACCTCTGATTGGCTAAACCGAATGGTTTAGCCAATCAGAGGTTGTGTTACATTCAAATTTTGAAAATCTTGGAGAATAAGACAAAGAATGTTCTTAAGAATGGTTGGTGAATGGAGGATTTACGTATTTTAATGTGTGTCTTTCCATGAGGTTTAATTTCTCTTGTATTAACGTGTGTAACAAGACAACTTTGTAATAAACCGCTGGCAAAGTAAAAATAAAAAAGAAAGCACAGGTTAGGTTTACTTGCATTGTATAATGTATTGTTTAGATACCTAGGTATCCTCCTTGCCAAAAATATTACATCAAAGCCGTGTGAATTCTTTCCCTCAGACAGATGTGTCAAATTTTGTCTACAAAAAACTTACCACATGCAATATCGAAGGGCGTGTTATGCACTATAAGGTACATAGATATATGTAATAATCTATCTTCTTCATTAAAACCTGCTTTTCCCTCTGAAACATTACACAATTCTGTAACTTTTCAAAAATCAAATGACTGGCTGTAAGGATAGCTGTATGTTTAGTTTTAAAGGGTTTAACGTTTCTTTTCAATTTTTATACAGTAAAGTTGACAGATCCGTCCCACAAGTATATATCATGAATATTTCCTAAGTCATCCACTGTGAAAGTGCATCTGGAAAGGTATCGACCATGACAGCCTGCGCAGTCCGCGGAGGCTGCCATTGGTCGCAACTTATGGATATTTGTAAGTGTTCTGCATATCGAAAGGCCACTCTACCTCATGGTTTAGTCAGCTGGTTGAAAACTAAAATGGATTCTATAGATCCACAATAAGTGACTTGCCTGCTTTAATACAGAGATGCACTAGCCTCCAGTTTGCTATAGCACTACTCATTTATGTAAATATTTTACACGAAGTTCAAAATACAATGATCTATATGATTCAACTATACTTGGAGAAGTAGACATAAGTTGTAGTTCTGACCTTTAGAGAGCGGAAAAGATAAAAATAATGGACTATGCAACTTTCAAAAGCCAAATTCAAGAAATTTAAGCATTCATAGCCCGGTAAATATATATATATATATTTAAAACAGATAAAGTAAACCAAAGATTGGGTTACCGGTCGTCTGCAGTCTGATTTTAAATCTTCTTAAAAACTACTAATGCCTCGGGTACAGATCTGGAATAGTTTTGCGTAAGAAAATGTACTGAGAACTAAGACAGAACCAGTTTTGCACGTTTGAGAATCGTGTCATTTCTTTTTTTCTTACATTATATATTCCATCAAAGGCTAGACAATTTAAATGGTGTAAAACAATTTGAGATGCACCTGAACATGATAAGAGCCATTAACCTCGTTCAAGTTGAAATTTTGGCAGCTGTTATTCTTTAAGGCGCAATCGCATATTTTTTCTGTGCTGTTTCCAAAAGGTTCTCAATGGTATCCTGGTTATCTAGAACTTTATTGCACACCGATGCTATAAATTGAGACATAGGTTTAAAACGTCAATAGGGTAATTGGTGCTGTGCCAGACAAAGAAGAATTAGACATACTTTCTTTATCTAGCCCAATGCATAGCTTCAAGAAGAAAAATGTAATCAATTTCGAAAACAACCTTGTGGTGAAAAACATAATATCAACTAAAGTTACTCATGAATACACGTGGAAAGACTGATTTGCCCGTTATGAACAAATTATTCTTTTGCCATAGTGCTTTGTAAGTCGATTGTTGAAAGAGGGAAAAAAACAGTCATTTTCAGTTTACGGTGTATTAATATCGACGGTTGAAAAGAAAGAATGAAAACATATGCCAAGTGGAAAAGAATAGAAACAAATTGCTGATACACCCACCGGCTGCAGTTTACATTTCACCTGGCCAGATAAAAATATCTCTTGTCTAACGCTTATTCATGAGGAAATACTTTCTTCGTTTCAAAACAGCATTCATCACCCAAGAGCGCAAATTTATATTTGCTTAAATCGGTTACCTTTCACAGCATGAGATGGGCTTAGAGCCAGGACGCTTTTTATTATGCTGAAAGACAAAATATATAATTTTGTGCATCAAGCTGACAATGCTGGATTTTTGAAATCGGCAAAATACTTTGCAACTTCGAATTCCTTTGTTACTGTTAACCCTTTCCCAAACGACAAATTTTGGACTGGTCCAAATTGAAAGAGTTTGCAGACGACAATTTTAAATTTGATGAAAATGACAGAAAGTTCTCCAAAAGGGTAGAAAACACTGTGGGAAATGGAGAAATTGCTCGTTACGAGCAATTTCTCCTTTTCCCACAATGTTTTCAAAAGACTTGTACTGCAGACACGTGAAAACCAGGGCTTGTTTGGGAAAGGGTTAAATTTGCTTCAACGTGGTTTTTATCCCACCTCAAACAGGGTCTCAGTATATATCACGACAACTTATGTCTACCCTAGTTTAATCAGTGTCAGACTGGGGTTCTGAAGTGCTTCGCAGAATGACATGCTGATATACCACATGAATGGATACTGCACCCTAATTTTCTAATTAACAATCCACCAATGACTTATTCGCAGAGTCGTGAAGTCCTACCAAGCCTGCCTCAACTCTTTCCTCTGTGTAAATGGGAGGTAAGTTGGGGTATACCTAATTTTCCAAGAAATCAAAATATATGAAAATTCTTTGATGGCATTGACCTTTTTGTTTGCAAAGTAGAAATAGCAGTAAAAATCATCAGATTCCACAAAGATGATATTGGTCTACTTTTCCTAGCAAAGATACAGATCTATTCTGGGTACGGTCTTCTTCCGTTTAACACCTTTACAACATCAGAATTAGTGAAGACGTTCCGTTTTGTCACCAGGAAATTCGCATTTGCTTGCCATTGAGGTCAGGCTTTCCTTGAAAAAAAAAAGAAAAGACACAAACCCACAAAGTGATATGTCTTTCGTCAATTATTAAAATCTATACAAGGTTTGTTAACATACTGTATTGATCTATTTCGTCTGCACAGGCGACATAAACTCTATAACTGAGACAAAATGTATATAGAAAACACATCAACTCTAACAACTTTTCTTATTTTGCTGTGAATTTTCTAAATCATAATACAACAGCTAAAAACAGTTAAAACACTTTTATTTACATAGTTTTAAGTCGATTCAGGAATATCAGACGATAAAAACGCTCTCAATATAGAACATGGCGTGTATACATGTAGTTCCCAAAAGCATATGGCGCTATGAAGCTTAAAGTTCTGGTATCAGTCAGATATGGCAAACGTTCCGAAGATCTGTTTATCCATATATTTTACAAGGTGATATACAGCAACATATCGATTCTTCGAAGGCATTTCTGGAGAAAAGAAATAAGTTCAAACTATCAGTGTCTTCGGACTATATATGTTGTAAAATGCACCGCAATTCAAAATACACCCGTGACATCTTAACTCTTTACCGCACAATGCCACCTTTTAACGACCCCGGGAAAACATTGCTGGTAACCAGCATCTTCTCCTTTTCCCACAATGTTTTCGGCATTATTAAAGAAAAATTCCACCATTTGAGCCATATTGAAATTGTCGCCTGCAAATGCTTTCCATTTGAACAAGGCTAAAATTTTGCCGTCAGGGTCTATCGTGATTTAACCTTTTCAGCGTCAAACATACAAACTCGACCTCTTTCGAAAACTGAAAACTACAATCTACTGAAACTCAGAGTGACTTTAATGTTTTATGTTTGACGACTACACAGCTGATCGGTATAGATCCAAGATCAGCCTGCATGTTCTGTTTTGTTTCTTACAATACTTCAGCTGTATATATTTTTTTACAATCTTTCATGCTGGCAATGCATTAAGGCACTAAGATTACTATCAAGTACTATCAAGAGTACTACCTTTGTATGGCGCTGAAATACGTTTCCGGGACTCTATATTGACACTTTAAACAAGTATCCATCAATTAGTGGCGAATTTTCTCTTGTATTTATGTTTATTCCACCGGTTCTAAATTAGTGCTCTTTACTTTCTGTTGTGTTCTAAATGCCCCGTTATGTAACACCTTAAATACATCAAACAAGATTTTACCGAAGCTCTTTCAGCACCAACTATATTAACTCGACATCTTGTGATGACTGGAAAAAAAAAAACAATCCACTTCTACCGAGAAAAGGTTTTAATATGATATGTTTAACTACAAAAGCGGGCGGTGTAGATCCTTCATCATATTGCACGTCCTGAGCAGTCTGATTTTGATCTATGCAGTCAGCAAAAAGCTCCTCTTGTTGCCTTAGGTCTTGAAAGCGTTAGCCCTTATCCTGCTAAATAAGTGAAATAGAATTTTCAAGCCGATTGTAAAAACCCAACCTTTCTATTTCAAAGCTATTTTTGGAGGAAATATATCTCCTTATCGGACAGTGTAGATCCAAGATCAGACTGCACTTTCTGTGCAGCCTGATCTAGATCCACGTTGTCCGCCAAAGGTCAGTGAGTCGGGCTTAGCAGCCTAAGGGTTAAAAGCAGTTCTTTATACGAGTTCTATCTTTGTATTCAAGTTATTTTCGAAGAAAACGTCGAGGTACATGTACAGTCGCGCCTCGTTTATCCGGCCACTTCTGTTTCCTATGAATGTTTCCGGATCAGCCGTATTTCCGGATCGACGAACTGTGATTGCTGGCATGGCATCCAAGTTAAGCTAGGTCAAAAACCTCCATGTTGATAAGGGACACCGTGTATCGTAAGAATTACAGCAGCGTATGTTTTACACAAGCACTTGTATACATGTCATTATTGCTCCTACGATTGTTCAGGTTTTATAAAATAAAGGGTGTCATAAATTTGCATTTTGCCTTTTTGTTATTTGTCTGTTTTTGTACATGTCTTTTTACTTGTACCTAATTACATGCACATGCATACCTATTGTGCAAACAGGTGCGCTTGTAAAGCTCGGCACATTTATGACTTTTGAAAACACCATGAAAAGGGCGAAACAAAAGGAAAACACGATATGCACAGTACATGTATTTTAAATGTACATAACGTGTTGTCGAATTCCTGCAAAAGTGTTTTCTTTTTTTTTTTGGATGGTCTTCTTTGTACTGACAAATGTCTTTTTTCACGGAAGTCGAAACTTCAACTCGTCTTTTGCTGGTGGTGTAGACATTCTGTTGGCTTCTAATAGTCGTACTTTCAAAGTGGTAAAATGGCAAAGACTAATTGAGACTGATTGCCAATTGATTCGATATCGAAGACGGGCATATTTTCAATCATCTTTACAGCCTGTTAGAAGTAAAATATTTTCGAAAAACCTAACGAAATTTATCGTGTTTGGCGGCCATTTTGTGTGTACTTTGGGGAACATAAACATCTCGAGTTAACTCATGAATCAAACAGTTTTTTTTTCCCTATGGTTTACCATTTAAATTGAAAATATTTGTTTTTGAAACGAAGGATTATTGAATATGCAAGCAGACGGTATGTTCATATTTTAGTTTTGCGTTTAGTTTTGAAAGATAAGTTTAAACATGCCCACAAAATCTTTGCGGACATTTCAGTTATTTTTTTAGCGATTGTTACTGTAATCAAGTAGATCCAGTAATAATTAAACAACAAAAGCGTGGAATTGTCACTTCAGTACTATGTGTATGGATAATCTGTTAAGTTGACAATTGTCGATGGCACGAGAACGTCATTCAACAGTTTTCGAAAACAGTACTAATTAACACGCGTGTTTTCAAAACGTGTGAAAATCGTCTGCAACAACTGACACTATTTAGACTGATACCCGTGTTATTCACGACGAACCAGTCCGAAATCGCTCGAAGTAGACTGTATTTATGATATTTATGATAACCAGTCTATGGTCCCGGGGGAAAATAACAAGTCTAAATTGTGTGTAAACTAGTAGCCTGTTATCGATTTTTGTATTTATCGGACGGTTACGGGAGATACAACGGGTACCAGTTTAAATTGTGTGATACACAGTCAGGCCACGTCCGGTTTCTTGGATAAGGTTTGTACTAATTTTTAACCCTTCGTTCCCGATTTTTTCATTCCGGTTCCGGAACGCGGATTTCCGGAATAAAAAGTGAAATTTGTACAGAAAATATCCGTTCCCTGATGTTTTTGTCCGGATCCTGAGATTTCCGGAATTATGGAGCCCGGATAAACGCGGTTCGACTGTACATGTATTATCGTAGACCTGGCGTTGGCGTCATCGTCTGCGTAGCCGTGCAAAAACTTCAACATATTATAATATCTCTGTTTTTACTGAAGATATTTGCTTCAAACTTGGATAAGATGTTAAGTATCAAAAGGGAAACCTATACAATAAGGGCAGGTTACCATCAAAGTATATTTGACAGAGTTATGCCCCATTTTAGGCAAAGAATTTATACCGAAAATCAAGCATCCGCAGCCGAGCGTTGGCACCCGCATGCGGTGCTCTTCTTACATATATCTTGTGAACCGCTACTTTTCCCCCACCATTGTAAAGATTAAACTTATTAGGCAATTTGCGTTGAAAAAAAAGAAAGAAAACTTATATGAGCCATGCTATGTGAAAAGGGGACTTAATGTAAATCCGTTAAGCATCATACCAAGCAAGACATCACATAATTAGGGATTCATAAAAAACATAATGTCTAACAACCGACTGTATTACAAGGTAGACTGATCCTATGACATACAGAAAAATGACGAATAACGAAAAGTTTCGGTCCAGGTCAGCCTGGACCTGGGTCGATACACTTCGCAGATACATGAAGGCTCCTTTTCACAAAGCATGGTTCATATATAACAGGAAAGGTTCGCACTAATCACAAACACGTGTTGTGAATTTACCCATGATGTAATGGGTAAGACAAAAAAACACAACTATGTTTTCTGGAAGCAATGCGAAGCATTCATCTTGCTGTAAATAAACACTAAATCCATTGCTGTTGAAAGCTAGTCTGTTAATATATATATATTAACCCTAAGGCTGTTAAGCCTGAATGAAATCACTTTTGCTGACGGTGTAGATCAAGATCAGACTGCGCAGAACGTGCAGTTTGATCTTGAATCTACACTATCCGATACAGTTTAGATTATTTAAAGTGGAAATAAATTTGAAATCTCAAATATTTGTTTAACTATTTTTGATTTCATGATTATCTCATCAGGTCTTAGATTTGACCAGTTTGCTACGGCTGATCTTTGTCTATTTTGAAGAGGGAAGTCCAAGATCAGCAGGCACATTCGTGCAGTCTGACCTTGGATTGCACCCTTTAACACCTATTTTTTTAGCGTTGCACTGTCAATCTTAAATCAATATCTTGACAAAAAATTGGATGGATCCGTCGACTCTTTATTTCAGCAGGATGAGTGAGGTAGCAACCTTTTTGCTAGCATGAATAAAACACAGGCAACTGTCAGTTGACAAGATATAAAAATGTACACAATGGCCGACAAAAAAAGCGATATTTATTACAGTTATCTTCTCTCTCTCTCCCGCTGTGTCTTTCTGTCTGTCTGTCTGTCTGTCTGTCAGTCTGTCTGTCGGTCGGTCTCTGTCTTTAGACTCTCTCTCCCTGTCTGTCTCTGTCTCTCTTTCTCTGTTTCTCCCACACGCTTGCTTTATTTATTTCGCTGTTAGAAATAATACATTTTGCTTCTCATCGTTACTCAGTCCTTGTCGCTGTTTTGGTTCCATTAAATATGGTCTAAATATAGTAGCAAAGGAAATGGAAAAAGATCCGTCTATTGATTGCATAAATTGCCATAGATATTCCGCTAACAAGAGCTCACTTCCATAATCGTGTCGCGGAATAATTTCGAGGAGAAATTTATCACGGTCTTTCATATATGTGCCAAAGTAGTTCAGCTTAGAGCATAATTATACCGGAGCTGTATTTGATAGTCTTTCTAAATATTGTTGTAATTCTTTAGTTTAAAGACTAGCTATTGAAATGGCTGAGAGAGAAGGTCGCACACAATCAGAAGACTTGTTTTTGAATGTAACTTTAAGAATTGAATTGAAATTGGTTGATAAATAAATATGAGTCGTGCTCTGTGAAAAAGGGGGCTAGATTCATCTGCAAAAAGTATCGTGGAATGCGCAGGCTGACATGGGTCGAAACCTTTTGCTATTTATACATTTTTATGCTTGTCAAAGGACCATTCTATCCCTAGATTCAGTCGTTTCAGTCAAAATGGATTTTGTGGATTCATAATTATGTGCTGAATTGCATAGTACAATGAATCACGTAGATGCATTAAACCCCTTTTTGCCAGAGCATGGCTCATAAATCATTTTTTTGAAAGGTTTTTTTTTTTTACGCAATTTCAACAATAGTGTAGTCATGGCACGGCGACAGGCCTCTTCACGTTCTTTTTTTTTTTAATCACATGTCTGTCATTGTTTTCAGTGTAATACAATCGTTAAAAAAACTTCATGTCTAACACAAGTATGGGAGAAAATAACGTCGTAACCGGTCAAAGCTCTGTAATCATACGCCTATCTTCTGAAACAGTGTTGACTTAGATTTTCCGGTTAATTCAACGGTCGAAGTGTATAGCCTCTATGGAATTACTTTTCGTACTCGTACACACCTGTCAAACAAGCAAACAGGCCAGATTCGTGTAAAATTCAACAAATATGTACATGTCGGTCTGTGCTTTCGCACATTATGAACCAAACATCTGGGTCCGTATTCACCAACCATTCTTAAGAACATTCTTGGTCTTGTTCTTCAAAATTTTCCAAATTTGAAAGTAACACACCTTCTGATTGGCTAAACCGTACGGTTTAGCCAATCAGAAGGTGTGTTACTTTCAAATTTGGAAAATTTTGAAGAATAAGTCTAAGAACGTTCTTAAGAATGGTTGGTGAATACGGACCCTGGAGACCCATTTGTTAAAGATAATCTGATATTAGTTCGCTTTTGAGCAAAGGCTTGCCTAGCTACATTTTTCTGTACTCGTTTAATAAAATTTATTCCAAATGCCAACCTATTACAGATCCTATGCAGCCCGGTTTTATCATTACTAAGCACTTCACTAATAACATTTCAGACTGTCCAACATCCAAAGCATTGTTTTAAATTTTGCTTAGATATTAGGAAAAAGATGCTGGAAAGGAGCAAAGGCTGTCTACCAGCATTTTTGTCCTTGCTCAGCAATGTTTTCGAATACCCTTTTTTCACTTTCTAGGATCGTAGAAACACAAAGTTGTTCGATACCGGTAAAATATTGAACTACGGAGAATCACTGAAGACCCATCCTGAATTGTTGTGCAATTTGATAATTGATAACAGAACTTAAAGTGTCGTCTTTATCTAGGAAAAAAAGAGGGCGACCATCAAAACGAGTACAACAATTTTATAGGTGGACAATGTATGTCAAACGCTAATGACATCTAGCTTATGGCAAGTCATAGCACACAGTTAGTGTTGGTGACATTAAAACTATGTGAAATAGATTAATGGCTCTAGTTAAAGTTAACTTAACATGACAACAAGTAATTGGAAACCCAATTTTCCTCTACGTCATAATGATCAGGGGATATTGATTGGTTGATACATAAGTCGCGTTAACCATTTCATTGATACAGGCGACAACAAGGGCTTTGGCAGACGGCATAAATGAAAATCAGACTATACAGACGTGCAATCTGATCTTTGATCTATACTGGCCATTTGTTTTGTCAAGTTTGTACGATAAAAATCTCTTAATTTCAATACTACAAGCAAGCTCCAAACGGTAAACCGGTTGGCAATTTCATGTACCGAGGGAAATTGACTTAAAATGCAATTTCTAAATAATTATGGGAGATCTTTTCATCTGTAACAGCATTATAGGAATTCGCCCAATGAAAGCTGTACTGATATTATTATGAACGGGTGATCAAGTGTTGCAACATGTAAAATACTCTATGATGCTTCGAAACAGACCACCTTTCGCTGCAATTCAAGACAAAAGAGACATTAACGAGCAATCTCCCATGTTGTCACAACCATTCTACATGTGCTTATATATCATCCAACTCTTACTTCGTCTCGATTATGCATATTTTTGTTACAACAATGGGGGTTACCGTGGAATTTCTCATACAGGCGTCACTTGATCCCTGTCATCAAAGAAGACATTCATTTAAATGTTGGGGCCATTTGGAAAATTTGGAGGTCAAAATTCAACAAAGCTTCAGGAAAAATTCTGAGAACATTTTCGAAGCCGTTTGCTGCCAAATGAGATCATAGGTATGAGATATGGTCTGTGAAAACGGGGCATAATGCATCCGCAAAAAAGCATCTACCCAGGTCAGACTAGGCAGTCCACGCAGGCTGACCTGGGCCGTAACTTTTTGCTATTGGTCAGTTTTCTGCATGTCCAAGGACCAGTTTACCTCATGATTCAGTTGGTTGTTAGACAAAATGGATTTCATGGACACATCATTATGTGATGACTTGCTTCGTATAATACATCATGGAGATACATTAAGCCCCCTTTTCACAGAGCACGATTCATACACTTTGTTTCCTATTAAACGTTGTGTTCGGGTACACCTCGAAGCGATTTCACAGTTCAACTTAAAATTCGCATGCAGTCATTTTGACAGACGAAAGCTTGGACCAGTAACCCTAATTACAGAAAAACAGATCGTTTTATGCATTCCCGACATTTCACATGTCAAGGATAAAATGTTTTGGTCATAAGTAGGATTTCATCTAGACAAATTTCCGTTATTGATTGGCAAGCAATGCACGGATCTAATATATCATTAGCTTATCGCTGTCGCTGCCAAATGAATGAAGCCTTTTAGGATGATTTTTGAGGGACATAAACATAACAACTCCATCTCCGATAAAATAATAAAGGGACCCTTTGATCTTTGCTGAAGAATATCCTGCGAATGCTTAACCCTTATCCCGCTAATTAAAAAGAAATGAAACTTTCCAGCCGATAGTAAATACACAACTTTTCCTATTTCAAAGGTATTTTCGGAGGAGGGATATCTCCTTATCGGACAGCGTAGATCCAAGATCAGACTGCACGTTCTGTGCAGTATGATCTTGATCTAGGCTGTCCGCAAATGGTCAGTGAGTCGCGCTTAGCAGCCTCAGGGTTAAGGTAGAAATAAAATTGCACACTGAATGTGGAACAATGCCCCCTGTAAAACCAACTCTTGACGTCCATGGTTATGAAAGGCTTACGAGGAAATAAGGGAGGATATCCCTTCTAACTCTGACATGATAAGAATCTGTGTACCGGAACCGTCTAGACGTCATTACACTTCCTGTCAAAAACTTGTCCTTGGACATGTAAGAGAATCACTGATAGCAAAACGGTTCGATTCATGTCAGCCTGTGCGTACTGCGCAGGCTGACATTGGTCGATATTTGTTGTGGATGCATTACACCCTTGTTCACAGGGCATGGCTCATGAGTAAATCAGGGTCCGTATTCACCAACCATTCTTATAAGAACGTTCTTAGACTTACCCTTGTAGATTTTCCAAGTTTGAAAGTAACACAACTTCTGATTGGCTAAACCATATGGTTTAGCCAATCAGAAGGTGTGTTACTTTCAAATTTGGAAAATTTTGAAGAACAAGACCAAGAATGTTCTTAAGAATGGTTGGTGAATACGGACCCAGTTTTCAAAAGAGATGACTGAGAACGATCTCCATGGACTTGCGTGTTATTCACCGGTCTACCTAGGCTATGGAGCTATGGAGCAAGTAATAGGTAAGAAAACGCAACGAAAGCACAGGTTTGTGCTCCTATGACACCTCTGAATTACATTCATGCTCTGTGAAAAGGGGTTTTGTGCATCTGCAAAAAGTATCCAGCTGTTTCAATCCGCGCAGGTTGAAATTGTTATTTTTGTCTTATTTGTAAATTTTCTCCGGGTCCAAGGACCATTCTGCATCCCGATTCACTGATTCAGTCGGATGTTAGACTAACTGGGCTTTTAGGCCCATAATTATCACAGTACTTGCTTGGTAAAATGAATCAAGGGAATGCATTAAACCCCCTTATGTCAAAGCGTCACTCATTTGTGTGTTGGTTCGGTGCTTAACACCATTTCGATTTTTTTTTCAGTCATATCACATCAGCCAGTACATCTATCCATGCGTTTCCAGAGTTATCTTACAAGAGCTTCGCACAACACTTTTTCCCGGTCATTGGCAGCTTTCCAACGTCAACATCATTCCCACGCCCTCAAGCATAACACGATTTTTGATTTTTTTCAGTCATATCACATCAGCCAGTACATCTATCCATGCGTTTCCGGAGTTATCTTAAAAGAGCTTCGCACAACACTTTTTCCCGGTCATTGGCAGCTTTCCAACATCAACATCATTCCCAAACAAGCCCTGGTTTTCACGTGTCTGCATTACAAGTCTTTTGAAAACACTGTGGGAAAAGGAAAAATTGCTCGTAACGAGCAATTTCTCCTTTTCCCACAGTGTTTTCTACCCTTTTGGAGAACTTTCTGTCATTTTCATCAAATTTAAAATTGTCGTCTGCAAATTCTTTGAATTTGGACCAGTCTAAAATTTATCGTTTGGGAAAGGGTTAAACTGACGATAAGCGGGAAGTGAGGAATGAATCGTGTCTTGACCCTTAACCTGACGAATAACTAAAATGAAACTTTCAACTCGGTAGTAAAAAACCCAAATAATGCTATTTCAGAGCTATTTTTGGGGGAAATATCTCTTTATCGGATAGTGTAGATCAAAGATCAGACCGCGCGTTCTGTGCAGTCTAATCTTGATCTACACTGTTAAAGGTCCTTGAGTCGCGCTTAGTAGCCTAAGGGTTAAAGAGTTTTTGCGGTCCATGTAGATCAAAATCAGCCAGCACAGAACCGGTGGTCTAATCTTGCATCTAAATAGACACTGTAAGATTTTTACGGCGAAAAGAACTTTGAAATCACAATATCTGGCTTTTCACGATTGGCTGTAAATGTTCAAACAATTTACTTAACAGTCTAATATACAATCTATTCAGTCTATTCAGATAACTATATCGGTATATTCAAAGGAGCAACTTACAAGCATTCAATTATTTAAGACAAGATTAACCTGAGCTATCAAAATGAAATCTGTGAAGGATGGAAACAAACAAATATGACTAGCGCTCTGGCAAAAGGGATTTTAATGTATCTCCGTTATACATCATAACAGGCAAGACATCGTATAAATAGGGATGCATAAAATCCATTTTTTCTGACAGTTGACTGGATATAGAGGTGGAATGATCCTTGGATGTGACAAAATTTACAAACAGCAAAATATTTCGACCCGCAGACTTGCAGGTTGATATGAGTCGATAATTTTAGCAGACGCATTAAGCCCCCTTTCCACAGAGCATGGCTCATATTATGAGGATAACGTTTTAAGTGTCCCTATTCAGAACAGTAAATTGTATAATCGATATGTTCCACATTGTGTCACAGAAATGGGAATATGGTTATCATTTGGATACATGCGATGAGTAAGAGATAAGATTCGCTGATTTTTCTCCTGAATACCGTAAAATGAGTAACACGCAAACTTAGTTCAAACTTCTTTAAATGGAAATCCTAATGCCTGAGGGCACGTGTAACATATTTCCTTTCACGTAAGGAAAAAAGGACGTTGACTGTCATGAGATACGACCTTTAGTATTTCTTTTACAGTAGACTCAAGTTCTTTTCCAACTTGATATATCGTTTTGTGTAGTTTAAAGCAGGAAAACGTCCCAAACAGGCAAGTCTGTATTGACTTTGGTTGAGAAAGATACCAAATGCTCAGATACAAATAGTGTATGGCGTTCTTTACAAGATCGCCTGAGGTTTTTGGGTTGCATTGTTCGGTCGAAAAGTGGAGCCTGACCGGACAAGTTCTGAGAGCCATTCCTAAAGACCCCTCATCTAATTCTTTTGTACACTTCAGGATAGTGCTAAGTGTTAACTGCAGTTTTCCCGCTTGAAAACAATTATTGTGCAATTACAATTATCAAGGCATTGCAGAAATACTTGATATTGTCATTCAAACTAACGTTGGAAGCCTTGCTTTCATTGCGGACAATGATGAAATGGGCTTCGGAACAAAACTCTTTTGCTGGGTCTCAGGCTCAAGAAAAAATATAAATGAAAAATAAACCAAGTTTCAACTGTATGTTATAAAACCGTAGTATCTCTCGTCATTCCTGCACATTGATCCCATTTTCGATTATTGAATAGAAGCTCAGGTCAAGTATTCACACTAGATTTAGAAAGTATCACAATGTCTGATTGGCAAAAACATTAGCTTGAACCAATTGGACATGGTGTAAGTTAGAAAGGTGTTGAGAAACAGGCTAAAAATGCTATTTAGAACTGTCTGTGACACACATGCCCTTGTGCTGTTTGCTACACGCAATTGTCCCTCTCTTGTTTCTCCAAATTTTTTTGTTATTCTAAGTGTTACAATTGTAGGAGCGTAAAAGATCTTTTTTTTTTTTGAAGTCACGATAGGGTTTACAAACCATATTTCTGATATAGACAAAATCTCTATCGACTTTGGAATCATACAAGTCTGGCAAGAAAGATTTCTATACAATATGGTAGTGGGTTTTATCAAGGAGACTGGACTAAAAGTTTCATTGTTATTTATTGATTCGTTCTTTGTTTTAGTTTTTTTTTTCTATTTATGTACTTTAAAAATCACTGACTTCACAAGTGAGGACATTTGAATTATTGACACGGAATTTCATCAATACATATTGAATACAAAAGAAACTGGGTTAATGGCTCGGACAAACTGTTTGTGTTTCTGAAAATCAGGAAATCCATTTTCTTTCTTTACATATATAAAAACATTATAAATTCATTTAGTGCAAACGTTCTCCTATTGTAATTGGCTTGAAAAAGTACATTATGAAAGTGGTGAAACAACAGTGAATTAAGGTAAACGATTCATAAATTGAGCATTCAAATCAATACGTTTAGAATTTTGAAAAAAAAAGTATGTAGCTGAAAACGCCGGATACATAAAGGAAAACGGTTTTGTAGCACTGCACGAGTATAATTTTTCCATTTCTTTTTTCAAAGTTGAGAAGCTATAGACCTATAAAACTATGCGCTTATTAGGGTACGTGGTGCAAAGCGACTGTAGTCATTATTATTAATTCAAACTATTTCTTAATCTTATAGCTCTTAACAACTGAAATTGAAAAAAAATAGGAAAGTAATATTAAACTTATTTATTGCAATTTTGAACATTTACGAGGACTGTGGGTCCAGGGTCTCAAAATGCATATCAGAGAGCATTCGTCAACAATCAGATGGTATAGTCCATGCAGTCTGATCTTGATCAAAAGTGTACAACAACTTGCCCTTCAGATCGTAAGAAATAAAGTCAATGACCAATCGACCCAGCAGACAATCATTTTTCTTCTCAGATGTCTAGAGATTTGAATATCTAACTGGAAACGTAATTCGAGTCTGACAAGTATACGTTATGTCGAATAAAGAAGAACGTGGACGCATCTTAAGATTAATGCATTAAAATTTCGAGTTTAGAAATGAGCTATTACATGAGAAGCAGTCCTAGCTCCATTACGTAAAGATATGCAGTCCAGTTTGTTTGTTCATTGAATAAGTTTTGCTTTTTGAAAAGGGAAATTGATGCATCTGCAAAAAAACATCGACCATGGTCAGCCTGTGCAGTATGCGAAGGCTAATCTGGGTGGATACCCTTTGCTCGTGGTAAATTTTCTGCATGTCAGAGGAAGAGTCTTTGTCATGATTTAGTCGTATTTTATGAATCCGTAATTATGAGATGTCTTGCTTGGTATAACGCATCACACAGATCCATTTAACCAGAGCGACGCTCGTCATATTATAAACATGTTTTTAAACATTTTAAGGGACATTATTGATACAGTCCAATCATATCCACGGTTTCTCAAATTACAGTTGCCAATGGCCTGCCTGCCTTTTACAATGATACAGTTAATTCTTATTTACAATTTCAATACTATTCATTAAATTGAGCCATACTTCGGCAAAAGGGGGCTTAATGCATCTCCGTGATGCATGCTACCAATCAAGCCGTCAAAAAATTATGGATCCATTTTAGCCACTTTTCTTTAGTAACCCTTTTAATTATGACGTGCACTGGTTCTTGGACATACATGAAAATGACTAATAGCGAAAAGTTTCGTGGATTGCGCAGGCTGACCTGGGTCAATACTTTTCGCAGATGCATTAAGCGCCATTTGACAGAGCATGGCTCAATTGATTACTAACATGTCAGCCAATTTGAGGGTAAGTCTTGGAGTTTAGAATACGGACAAACTTCAGACTGCTTGGTGGATGCTGCTCACCTTGAGGGGCTTGGTTACCTATACGCATAAACACAGTTGCGTAAACAGCAAAAATTTAATTTCCGCTAAAATCTGTCAGCAATGACTAAAATTCATATGGTCTGCATCATCAAATATTCCTGCAGAAGACCTACAGATCTCCCATGAATATTGTGCGGAATACTGGTAAAAAGAAACTCCAGGAAAGCATGGATAGGTGCACTGGTCACCGCGATAGAACTAAAATAATGTTGAAAACACCATACAATCAATCAATCAATCAATCAATCAATCAATTCTCCCATCCCCATCCAGTTATATGGGAACATATTGTTCCTGTGCCGGCCCGTAATCTGTGCATCGTGCAAGACGGAATGCCTACGGTAATGTACTCTTTGTTTAAATATACTTATGTACATTGTGTTTCTTAAAACTTAAATAAAACTATTCTCTACGATTGCCTTCCAGGATCCTTAACTATGATCGCACCGTGATGTAGGTGCTTTCGAAGGTTGACCCCGCCCAGGATTCCAACATATGATATGAATGGTGTATTTTAAGCTGTCTACCTCAAATTTGGTCCCGCGGAATATAATGTTAATGGTCCTCGGTGCGCGGTTCACAGTCCTAATATTTTCTCTAGGTTGTCAGAGCTTAAATCTCAATTTAAACTCACTTTAAGGTCATGCATACAGATTTACATAATACTACACTTAATACAATCCACTAAACTCAGACGTATCTTTTTTTATCTTAAAAGGTTTGAATAAACAAGTGAGTGGACGATATATTCAAGATCAGAATGCATATTCTGAGCAGTCTGATCTTGTTCTAGCATGCCGCCCTCAAAAGGTCCTGTTTTCGATTTTGGCGCTAAAACGGTTGAATAGCTGTCTCTTACAGACAGTATGCTCCAAGTTAAGACTCAACAGATTGAGCTAAGTGGTCTAGATATGTCTTCTCTGCATGAAAAGTCTACCATGCAAAGTAAGAAACACAGAAAATAAATGATAGACTTTACCAATTAATATGGACAGCAGATACCTCTTGTGTATAGATTAGTTTATTCCATGCCTCTCTGCACTAATACAGAATAAACGTTTATCAATAGGTCATAATTGTGGAGGCTTTTTCCATCTCTTTTCATGAATAATTCATAGCGTGATTAATCGTACTATTAGGCAAATACGCCGCATTCAGCAAATAACTGTTTTTTTTTTTCCTTTGTGAGTCCCATGTAATATGATAGCATACGACCAACGTGAATTCTTTCTTTAGCAAGCTTTACAAATGATAAAACTGAAATTATTCAGACATTTCCTTTTTTTTTCAAGCCGATTTATATAATGATTATAACCTTTGACATTATTCACGAAATCTCAGGCTTTTTTTTTTTAACATGTAGATTTAAGCGATATTAGATTCCATCGACTGGGTTTGACATTTAAGTATTCTATGTTCAAGGCAATGCAACAGTTACGTTTTTAAGTTTACATGCAATCTTCTCAATATTGATCTGGGGAGAAAAAGAATGTAAATGATACCGAAAACTTTGACCATAAGTAAATGAAAGGACAATTAACTAAACTACTTTTTGCGTCTCACAACAGACCATTTTTCATAACATTTTAGCAGGAGGAGAAGTCTCTCGTAACAAGCACTATCTACTCCAACCATGTTTTTCTTTTCCACGTCTGTTCGTATACTAAACGTTTACTCTAGCAATCGACAAATTTTTGGACTAGTCCAAATCCAAATCATTTGCAGACGACAAATTAAACGTAGTTAAAAATGATGAAAACTGTCTGTAATAGGGTGAAAAACATTGTGGACAAAGTAGAAAACGTTGACATCTAGCATTTTCCCATTTTCTCACAATGCTTTCAAAAGCCTTCTTCCTAAAACCATCAAAGCTCGGGACTACCATTAATTACAATAATTGATACTGAACTAGCTTGCTTTCAGAATTACTTCATATTTGCTTTGGGTGACAATGCCCGAACCGCTTGCAATCCTTGCCAAGAAGGCTAATGATATTGCGACCGTTCCAGTTGCCATCATCACAAGCTCTTCTCATCGAACCACATTGCCTGTGGGCTAGAGTCCAGACATCGATCGCGAGAGAATAATCATAATAAAAACCTAAATCTCTTGTCGCTGTAAAAATGTCATTATAAAAGTGTCTCACGCCTGAAGTTTCAGGCAAGTCGATACAGATAAGCACGTCTTTCTTGTTTCGTCTCCTAATACTAAGTCTTGCCGAGACGCACTTCTATTCAAAGTACGAGATGGCAGACAGTAGTTTAGGGGTTGAACGACAGTTATCGACTACAGGCACTCGTCTACAATAAAGTGACAGGTAGGCTAAATATGTGGGACTGCTCTCACTACTACTTAGGTTTTCAGGCAGTAACCATCGAGCACCAATGATGTAAGTTGTAGAACTTACCTAACATATTTATTAGATGAACACGTTTGAATGAAACACATTACTTGAGGTCCCCAGCTTGCTGGACTTGTCAGTAGCGCTCTACAGGCAACTTTTACTCAGAGCGTAATGATATGAACTGATATCAAAATATATGCGCTCAAAACTCACTAAGTATCTGAATTGAAAACACCCGACGAAATAACTGAAACGTCAATACAAATGTGTATACATATATCTTCATTTTAGGCTGTCCTACACGAATGACAGTGAGACAACGCAGCCTCAGATTTCAAGAATTGGAAAATAATCTTTTACAAACGTAGCTGAATATCGTTCAGAAAGTTTTTAAACATCTGAAAAACTAACATGTAATTATCTTTCAAATATATAGGAATAAATATCTTATTTGAAAGGGGACGCCCGTCTTTTTTTTTTTTTTTTTTATTTAATTTCTAAATGTGTGCCGCGATAGAAAATGGCGGAAAATACACTTGCGGGCGTGTCAAAGGCGGGCGTAAGAAATATAAAGTGGGTACAGTGGATAAGTTTTCAGTATCGATATTCTGAAGTATAAATGTTAATCATGGTAGCAAATGGCTTTGTTATGCCATGTAAAATGGTAGTAGTGCGAGAAAGCATGCTATTTAAAAGCACGATAGACAAGACTAAGAGAATTATGTCTGAAGGTAAACCGCTAATTACATCCACAGGCAGCCGAACGTAATCATTTTACCTTCGACCTAATCCAGCTAGCGTTTCAAGAAAGAAATCTACACATTGCAATTTCTTTGTTTCTTGACTGATACTACATGAAGATGAGCCATGCTCTGGGAATTGGGGGCTTAATGCATCTCCTTGAGACATGATACCAATCAAATCATCATATATTTATAGATCCATAAAATCCATGTTGTATAACAACTGAATGAATGATGAAGTAGACTGGCCCTTCGACATACAGAAAATTGACCTATAGCAAAAGGTTTCGGCCCAGGTCAGCCTGCGCAGGCCTATCTGGTTGATACTTTTTGCTGAGGCATTAAGACCCCTTTTCACAGCGCATGCCTCAAATACATGCTAATCACATAATTATCCTTGCTCTCAGTGTAATACAGCCAGTACGAATTATGTTGTTGCACATGTTTGAGATAAGCAAACAGTGTCGTCATTGGTCAAAGCTCTGTAATCATACACCTTAGTCATGGTTTACGTAGATTTATTCATGCTTTTCGGTATTTCATCGAGATTAATGGTGGATTATGGTTTGATAATTCATGGCACGGCTATTTAAATAGAGGGAAATATGACGGAATTTACGTGTTTTTACCCTATATTTATTGTGCTTTACGTAATATTCTAATGTGTTCTCATGTGAGGGGGTACGCCACTGGGAATTACAATAAACAACTGTACATGATTTTGATGAAAGTCCCAACAAAAAAGGGGTTAGAACCATGAAATAAATAAACTATCTTTTTTTCGGTGAAACTGCGCCACTCGTGAAAATATTACCGATGATGTTCACTCGATGAAATAAATTTCGATCTTTCACCGAAAAAAAAAAAACCACACACAAATATCCTCTATTTCGCTGTTGATTCAAATTGATGGTTGCAACAAAGGTACGATATTTTTCATCGTTATATATAAAATATAGCCGTCGTATGTAAGTTTGTCATCTTCAGCACTATTTTTCGCCCTCTCAATGACGCGAATAGGTCTTACTCGTGTAAATTTCAATACATATTTCTACATGTATCGCTGAGTTCTCGCAGACTATGAACTCGTATATTTACATGTATATATCATAAAAAAAGTTGGCATTTGTGGCCTTAAAGTTAAAAAGATTTAAAAGGAAGTCATTGAGGAGCCTTTGACATCTCAAATACCAACTTATGGCGGATCCTATCAATTACTTGGGTTCCAAATTGCCTCAACCCTTTATCACACAATCCCGACTTTTAACGACCCCGAGAAAAAAGCCTTTTGAAAACATTGTGGGAAAAGGAGAAAATGCTGGTAACCAGCATTTTCTCCGTTTCCTATAATGTTTTCTACCATAACAAAGACAAATTCCAGTATTTGACCCATATTTAAATTGTCGTCTGCTATTGCTTTCAAATTGGACCAATCTAAAACTTTTTCGTTTGGTAAAGAGTTGAAGGGTCTAAAACAAGATTAAATTCCTTGGGCACTGTGAGCTTCAAACCTTACTGAAACTTCACTCTCACTTTTACCCTCTGACTGCTAAGCGCGACTCGATATAGAGAAAATCCAATCAAGTCTTGTAACAATTTTATAATGTTTCGTCTTGCCATTATATCATTAGTTTCGAGAGCATCCCACATCGCACGATCTCTCTATAGTATCCGTAACTGTCTCCTTTTTCTTTTTTTGGCACCTTTTTGCTTTCACTTATCAAATCATTGAATGAATGAATAAAATAGGACTTATACCATCGAGAATCCACGGAAAGGAACAGTATAAGCTTACGCTTCCGTTCCAATCCATTTTGTATCATATTATATGTATATTTTGTAATTGTCTTATTATATTCTTGTATGTGAAATGTTACAAATAAAATATGTTTAAACTAAGCGCGACTCGGTTCCTACTTGAATACAGTGTAGAGATCAGGAGCAGACACCACAGAACTTTCAGTGTGACCTGTCCGATGCACAGAACTGCACTAGTTGATAGGATTATTATTTCTTTTTATCATTTTACGGAAAGTGATTTAAGTGGGACAATTTGGATATCAGTACTAGCTTGACTTGCTTATTTATAAATTACATTTGATTTGAGCCATGCTATGTGAAGAGGGGATTTAATGCATCTGCAAAAGGTATCGATTCAGGCCAGCCTGCGCAGGCTGAAATGGATCGAAGCTCGTTGCTATTCGTAAATTTTCTGTTTGTCTAAGGACCATTCTTTCTCAAAATGCAGTCGGTTGTTAAACAAATGCTTTTATTGATCTGTGTTTATGTGATGACTAGCTCGGTATACTGCACCACGGAGATGCATTAAATCCCCTCCCCCCTCTTTGCCTGCGCATGACTTTAATTCAATTAAAAATTTAAGGCTTCACATTTCATTGACTCAACCTAGATCAAGACTGTGCAGTCTGTGACTAATCCGAGACGACACTTCCCGTTTTTGTGCGATTTTCTGTTTCACGAAAGTCTACTGTAGGAAGAAATCTTATATAGTCGTAAAGTGCAGTCTCGGATAAGCCTGCGCCGACACTTTACGCAAATGTCCCAAGGTCTCATTTCGCATGTTGCGGGCCATATGGTTCCATATTTTGAGACACCGTGCCAAACTCGCAATAAATGGGTTTTATCTATCGACGGAAAATAGATAACTGGCGCTCTCGGAAAAGGGAATTTAACGCATCTCCATGACGCATTAAACAAAGCAAGTAATAATGTAATTATGGATCCATAAAACACATTTTACCTATCAACCGACTGAATCATGAGGTCGACTGGTCCTTTGGCGTGTAGAAATTTGACCATTAAATGACAAATGGTTTCGACCCAGGTCAGCCTGCGATACATTTTGCAGATGTTTTAAGCCCTCTTTCCGCAGAGTATGGCTCATATCCAATTCATTTGTCAAGCCATTAAAGGTTAAAACCCAACGGTATTGTCAGTAATGTTGTCGGTCAATACAACAATAAATCGCTTTACATAAAGTTTACTACTTCGATCATATGTATTATTTTTATTTCTATAATTATTGTCAATAGTTATGGACCTCCAACCACGACGTTTGGGAGTACAGGCCTACTGGAATCAGAAAAAAAGGTACTAATATTCTTACAGATAAGCCGTGAATCGTAAATCTAGAAATAATTAACCCTTCACATTGCCACGCTCATCAATTTTGATAGGTTAATTATTCAGGAGATTAATGTCAAGTGTTTTGAAAATAACAGTCAGGAAAACAATGCGTTCAACATATGAGTCACATAATGCATATATGACATCATAAAATCTTGTCCAAAACGTGTGTAAGATAAGACAATTCGTAAATGATTTGTTACACTGAAAGCAAGGGTAGTTATGCGATAAAACTATATACTATATGAAATATTATGCAATGTACATTTAAAAATATCGATATGAAATATAATTTATATATATGAGCCATGTTAGGTGAAAAGGGAGCTTGATGCATCTGCGAAAAGTATCGACCCAGGTCAGCCTGCGCAATCCGCGCAGGCTGACCTGGATGGAAACTTTCCGCTATTGGTCAAGTTTCTGCATGTCAAAAGACCAGTGTGTCTCATGATTCAGTCGGTTGTTTGACAAAATGAATTGTATGGATCCATAGCTATGTGGTGACCTGTTTGATGTCATGCATCATGGAAATGCTTTAAGCCCCCTTTTGCCAGAACTCACACACACACACACACACACACACACACACACACACACACACACACACATATATATATATAAAAGAGTGATGCAAGGTCTCTATTGAACGTCCAATAAGAAAAAAAAAAGTATTAGGCCTGTAATAGGCGATCCAAGGCAGGTTTCCGTTTTGCTGTCCAAAAATAATCTCACCTTCTATTGCTAAAACTTCAACTCCACTGCAAATAAAGGAACTCCAATTTCATCGGCACAGAATGAAGTAGCCGATAATCTAGGCATAAGATGAAATTGCTAGAACTCAACAGTCTACTTTCCAAGCTTGCTATCACATGGTTGTGGATCCATAATAGCTACTTTTTTTTAACTTAATCATGAGGTGGACTGGTCCTTGCTCATATAGAAAAAATGACCAATACCGAAAATTTCGGCCTAAGTCAGCATGCGCTAACTGCGCAGGCTGAGCTGGACCAAACATTTTGCAGATGCATTAACCCTTTCCCAAACAAGCCCTGGTTTTCACGTGTCTGCAGTACAAGTCTTTTGAAAACACTGTGGGAAAAGGAGAAATTGCTCGTAACGAGCAATTTCTCCTTTTCCCACAGTGTTTTCTACCCTTTTGGAGAACTTTCTGTCATTTTCATCAAATTTAAAATTGTTGTCTGCAGACCAGTCTGAAATTCATCGTTTGGGAAAGGGTTAAGCCCCCTTTTCACAGAACAAGATTCATTTTTCTTATATGATACGAACCATATTAAGACATCTATATGCATGCATACAAGGTAAAGGGAACGATTATCAGCTGTACAAACATACGTCATTAAGTATAGCTAAAGCGCGACTGCTAATGTATTAACTCTTATCCTGCTAAATAAGTGAAATGAAATTTTCTAATCGGTATTAAAAACCCGAATAATTCTATTTCAAATTTAATGTTTTGGGGAAAAATCTCCTTATCGGACAGTGTAGATCCAAGATCAGACTGCACGTTCTGTGCAGTCTGGTTTTGATCTACACTACCCGCAAAAGGTGAGTGAGTCGCGCTTAGCAGCCTAAGGGTTAATTCACTCGAATACAATTATCGCGCGGTCGGCCGAGTCCCCACGGGACAGACTTGATTAAATTCCCTATCTCCGGGCTGAGAGTTTGTCCTGGAAATAGTGTTATTCTGGAGGGGGATATGGACAACAAAAATAACATTGGATAAAGTCGGTTCAAATAATAGTCGTATTGGAAGGGCACAGTATATGTACCAGAAACAATTAAGGGTTATAACCTTAACCGGCTAAATAAGTTAAATGAAACTTTCCAGCCAATAGTAAAAAAAAAAAGCAAATATTGCAATATCAAACTTATCTTGTTTTTGAGAAAAAATATCTACTTATGGCTCAGTGTTGATCAAGATCAAACTGCACGTTCTTTGCAGTCTGATCTTGATCTACACTGACCGCAAAAGCACCTTGAGTCGCGCTTAGCAGCCTAAGAGTGAAAGGAAGAATAAAAGAAAAAACTTTGAGATTTTCAAACAAACCATTAACCAGTAGCCTGCAAATATTGCTCTTTACACCCATACGGTTGACAACATACGAAAGACTTTTGTCAAGCTGGAGTCAAACTTTTGAACTCTAATATTGGAAGTCAGTACCTTACCGACTGAGCTATCGGGACCGCAAAAAGCCGAGACAATGCATAGCTGAGTAACTAACTCGAAAACGAGCATCACTGAAATTACGAAGATTTTCGTCTAGATCTGATTTTTGTGTGCCTTTCTTCACTACAAAAGAGCTTATTTCAGTGGCTTTTTTAAAGGCACATAGGTAGGTTATTACGCTCGTGGATGATAGACAGCTTGCTTTCCTCATGAAGAGGTTTATACGTTCATGGACAGCCTGTTACAATCACAGCTAGCTTGCTATACCCATGACAAGGGAAGTTCAGCCATGGACACCTTGCTTCGCACAAAACAGCTTCAAACAGCAATGGACATTTTGCTACGTCAATGAACAGTTTGCTTCGCTCATAGACTAGCAACTTGCCCTAGTCATGGACAGATTGCTGTAATCAAGGACATCATAAACTACGCTCTAGGCAGACAGAGCTCTTGTCAAATGCATGGACAACTTGCTACTCTAAATGAATAGCTGACTTGTGTCCATATGCTCATTGCTATTTTTGCGAAATCATGGACTTCACCAACAGCAACCTTGTTCAGTGTAAAAAGAGATAATTCGCCTTAGCCATGGACTGCCATCAATGACATCTTACAACACTCATAGACACATCGCTATGCTCTTGGACTCTTTGCGACGCCTATAGAGGATGCAACGATCATGTGTATTTTGCTGCGCTTTAAGACAGAGATTGCTAGAATCATGGACATCATGTCATCATTGTTACGATGATGGACAACTCGCTACTTTCATGGACGTCTTCTTTGGCTCATAGACCGCTTACTGTGATCATGGACAACACGCTACGATTTTTTGACAACTTAACCCATAATTTGCTAAATAAGTTAAATGAAACTCTCTAGTAAAAAACCTAAATACAGCAATTTCAAAGCTCAAGGTTGCTACTTTTCATTGACATATTGCTTTTTGTTGAGAAAGCTTGTTCTGTTGACGGACAATGTATTTCCCTAGTAGACAGCTCGCTATGCTCACAGCTTTTTCTGTTCTGCTTGATCTACTGTGACGCGGCGGATTACCTTGATTCTCTTTTATAATCGTCTCTGACGGTTGTTTCATGTACACGTGTAAAGAAGCGAGCGGAATGTTTCACGCTTAACTCTATCGCCTAAACACGCACCAGTGATAGTTGAATCAGTTATTTTACTGTGTCTCGAACAGATCGAAAGAACATGGTTGGTGGCACAAGGAGCAGTGCGGTTAGATAAATTTACACAGATTAAAGAAGATTCTGCTGGAATAAGCCATGCTCTGTGAAAAGGGAACTTAATGCATCTGCCAAAAGTATCGACCCAGGTCAGCCTGCGCAATCCGCGCAGGCTGACCTGGGCCGAACCTTTTCGCTATTGGTCAATTTTCCGTATGGCGAAGGACCAGTCTACGTCATGATTCAGTCAAATGTTGAAAAAAGTGGCTATTACGGATCCATAATTGTGTGATGGCTTGATTGGTATCCTGCATTACGGAGATGCATTAAGGCCCATTTTGCCAGAGCATGGCTCAGATCTAAAAGCCCTGTTGCTACGGTTATATTAAGAAAGGAAAGAATGGCAAACAGTGTAGATCAAAAGCCTCCGAATTCTTCGCACGTTAAACCTGTGCAGAGAAAGCAAAGGGTTTAATAATTGTGGTATGCCTCCCCCGCTCTCTGCGCGAGATATACGCAATGCATCATCTGCGCCATGTATATTAATATATTGTATACGTTAATAACCCTGAGAGCTCTTAGCTCTTCACCAAACGACAAATTGTTAGACTTGTCCGAGTTGAAAGCATTTGCAGACGACAATTTAACTGTGGCTTAAATGATAGAATTTGTCATTGATAGGGTAGAAAATATTGTGGGAAAAGGAGAAAATGCTGGTTACCAGCATTTTCTCCTTTTCCCACAAGGTTTTCAAAAGTCTTCTTTCACAGGGTCATTAAAAGTCGGGATTGTGTGGTAAAGAGTTAATAACCCTGAGAGCGCTTAGCCTATATTCTGCTAAATAAATAAAATGAAGCTTTCAAGCCGATAGTAAAAACCAAGATTTTACTATTTCAAAGGTAATCTTTTGGGAAAGATATCTCCTTATCGGACAGTGTAGATCCAAGATCAGACTGCACGTTATGTGCAGTCTGATCTTGATCTACACTGTCCGCAAAAGGTCAGTAAGTCGCGCTTAGCACCTTAAGGTTTAATAAGTGAAAGGACCTTTTCTTTTCAATTTGAATGAACACAGCCAAAAGAATTATCTTTCAGGGGTGTTATTGGTCGGGAATTGTTACAAAGTAGCGGACAATATAGATCGAAAATAAGACTTCACATTCTGTGCAGTCTGATCTTTGAAATACACTCTCCACAAAAGAAACAAAAGCTATATATAGCACTTTCAGGATTCAACCTTAATGATTAAAAAAAAAAACAGAAAAATGAGGATTCAGGAAATAGTTTGAAACTGATCCCAATCTATTCTAACAGCCAGGTGTTTTTAACAACTATGTCTCGTATTGGATTTTTAACTTTCGCTACCAGTACATGAGTCATGCTCTGTAAAAATAGAGTTTAGTGCATCTGCAACGAGTATCGACCAACGTCAGCCTGCGCATTTCACGCAGGCTGACATGCGTTGAAACATTTTACTGTGTTAATTTTCTGCATGTCCATGGACCATTCTACCTCATGCTGCAATCGGTTGATAGACAAAAGGGGCTTTATGGACTTATATATTTTGGGATGACTTAATAAGTTAACTCTTCACGAAACAATCCCGTGTTTTCACGACCCTGAGAAAGAAGCCTTTCGAAAACATTGTGGGAAAAGGAGAAAATGCTGGTAACCAGCATTTTCTCCTTTTCCCACAATGTTTTCTACCCTTCTCAAAACAAATTTCAGTTTTTGAGTCACATTTATTTTGTCGTCTGCAAATGCTTTCAATTTGGACGAGGCTAAAATTTTGTCGTTTGGTAAAGACTTAATGCATCACGAGGATGCATGAAACCTCCTTTTGCAAGAGCGCCACTAACATATTTTCACTTTGTTCATGTAGTCTAATAGGAGGATATCTACTGTAATCAAAAATGATTTTAATCATAGTTTAGTCGTTCAGGCTACTGAGGGTGTAGATCCAAGATCAGAATGTCTATTACGTGTACTCTTATATTAGACTGTATATGCCATCTGCAAAAGGTCCTTAGGTTGTCATTGGTAGTGAAGTTTTAAGTTAAAAAAGGTACCTTGTTTTGAATATAAAAGGTGGACGGAAAAAAGACAATTGCTTAAAAATACTCGTTTTTTTCATCCCTGTTCTATATTGAAGTCAATACATCGAAAATTGCTCATATGATGTATTTGGTCAAAGAAGGGTTAGAAATACTCTCAAAAATCCTCTGAATTTATAATTTAAACAATTTTGATTGGCTTCACTGTTTAGACTAAGACTGCTACTTCGAATAGTTTTTGGGTATGAGCACAGTGTGTCAATTTAGCTATGGATGGTTCCGAAGCTTGATCCTTACCTATCACGTGATTCGAACCCAGAAACCTTGGTAAAAATAAAACTTGGTTGGTCCATACAAGATTGGAGAAAAACGGTCCAAATCGGTTATTAAGTCCGTTACGTTTCGGCTCGGTCCAGCCCTATCATCAAGTCCCTCTGTATCAACTGCTCAAAGCCATTTACTTGTCACAATACGAAATACAATGCAAAAATTCTGTTTCTAATTGAAAAACGGAAAAGCAACCAAAAATCATGAACAGTCGGACGAACTCGTAGCTAGACGAGACTTACAACATCTGCGAAAAACACTAGAATGAAAAACGTTGCGTTGGGATAAGTACAGTTCAGCCTTATCTGCATAGGTCACTGACTTATTTATTGGTCATACGCTACCACTGACCAGCTTGGGCCCGGAATTGAAGGACTTGACCCTATGGCAAACAATTAACAGTTCTATTAAACCTCGATAATAACTTTGACGGGAGTTGGAGATATGTTAAAACAGATAAACGGTCAACTCTTACGCTGCCAAGTAGATATATTTCAACCTATTTAACCGGCTAGAAATACAACTTGACTGCAAGTTAAGGTACTCTTTGGTAATAAGTTAGAGTTTAGCAGCGTGCGGCATAGATCCAGGATCAGACTGAACGTTCTGAATATTTTGATCTGATCTATGCAGTCTGCTGAAGCCAATCATATCGGCAATGGCAGTGAACAAGTTCTCAAATGGAACAATCATCGATTTCGTAACACTGATCAATTCACGTAAGGTACGATATAAATCAAAGTTCCGCTGTAATAAAGTTACATTGTCGAACAGTTTAGGGTATAGTACATAGCTGTCGTTGTTGATACAAGAACAGATTGCTGTGCAGTTTGATCTTAATCTGTGTGGTCCACTGAAGCCATCTAAATCTGCAATGGTTGTGAAAGAGTTATAAAAAGGAACAATTATCGATTTCGCGACACTGATCACTGTGTGATAGGTACTGTGAAGATCACAATTACATTATAATAATGCTACGTTTCGTCTCAGAGAAGAGTTAGGTAGCAAATGATGTAGAATAGAGAATAGAATGCATATTGTTTATAGTCTGATTTTGATCTGAGCTGTCAGCAAAACATGTTTACGTCACCAAAGGCTTCGAATTAGTATTAAACGGAACACTTGTCGATTTCGTAACACTGATCAAAGTGGAACGGGTACCGTAAAATCAATAGCCAACCATGCAACGATAGTCATCGCAAATATTGTAAAGTTAATGAACCTTGTGACATATCACCCTTTTTCCGATTAACGCTCTCCTAGTTTATCGCTATCACCAATGGCATCTATGAGGAGTGTAGACCACAATCATGCCGCACGTCCATGCAATCTGATCTTAGTCGGTCTTTTCCTAATACTTGATTTTTTTATTTAAGTTTTTCTATAGCTAGTTAACACGGCGCGAAATGAGGAACTGAATGTGCATATAAGGCGGTGATAAACAAACGGTAATCCGCGTCCAAGACTATTTTGCTGAGAATTTGTAACAAAATATAAAACACTGGATATCGAAAATCAGACTGCAAGTTGTTTAAAGTCTGATCTTGGTCTAATCTTGGTCGACTTCTTTGTTACATTTAGCCTTTTCGCCAAAAAAATTTAAACTCAATTTGCCAATTCTCAACAAGGAAAACTCCGTTTTAACCAAGTTGTTATCATTCTAATTCAGCAAGGGAAGGTAAAGATGTGATGGTACGCATGTTTGTTTTCGTGCAGGCCGAGTGTTGAAGTATGTTTTATTGTTTTTTTTTTCCCTGTTTTTCTGAATGACGCTTTACGCGACTTTCAACAAAGTTTCTGACACATCCCGCTAACAGCTCATTTATCCAAGTCTTTCCCCTGTTTCGCCACTAAGGTTCGTATTCACCAACCACTCTTTAGAACATTATTAGTCTTATTCTCCAAGAATTTCTACATTTCAAAGTAACACAGTTTTTGACTGGCTAAACTAAATGGTGTAGCCAATCAGGAGTTGTGTTATTTTCCAAATTTAGAAAATTCTGGAGAATAAGACTAAGAACGTTCTTACGAATGGTTGGTGAATACGGACCCTGAGCAGGGTTGTAACTGTGCAGTGTTCAACCTGAGGAGACTCTCACGTGAATAACGCCGCCAGCCGTGTCAGACTTGATTATAAATAAATCCTTTACTAAACAATTCCAGACTTTATAAACCTTAAACTAGAAAACACTGTATGAAATGGAGAGAATGCTGCTAAACAAGACTTTCTCCCTTTCCACAATGTTTTCTACGCTTCCAAAACCAAATTTCAGTTTTTGGATCAAATTACATTTCTCGTCTGCAAATGCTTTGAATTTAGACAGGTTTGAATTTTGTAATTTCGCAAAGAGTTAAACGCTGTAACCATCAAGCAAGTTGAAGCAATGGAGGACCGCTGTTTAGGACGTTAGAAATGTATCCAGGAGACAGTGGTTTGAGTTTTGTTGGCGCCCCTCTAGGTTTGAATGGTCCAATAGAAAGGCTTACGGGGTTCTGAAATGTGAAAATGTAAATGTCTAGACATTATGTTCCTTACGGTGCTGAAAACCATAATGAACACGCAAACCTTCATTGCACAGTTCAGAGCCATAGCGAAAAAGAATATCTGAGCCTTTAAATGCTTATTATGGGTTTTATTCATCAATCACAAAATCAAAGCTGTAGGTACTCCTTTGATGTGAGAATCTCCTTTTGAAGCAGCCTTTGTATCATGTATTGCCTGAGAATATGTGTTAAATTTATTCCACGCGTCAACTCATTAAGCCCTATAATTTATTCCAAGAAAATAACTTTGGAGAAACCATCATTTTAGAAAATTAGTATATCTTTAATTATCAAGGTTTAAAGCATAGATACCTATGAAAGAATTAAGGCAATTAGCCGCAAAACGGGAACTTGTTCTAGCAGAGTAAATCCAGATTTTTTCTTTCACACTATTTACAACAGTGTATTGTTGCAAAAAAAAAAAAAAGAAGTTTGCATCAGGCAAAGGGTAAAGGATCAACAGTGAAACAAAACAGAAACCATTTAAATCCTAATTTACCAGAATTAATTCGAGACAAGGTTTTGTGCAAAACATTTTGCACTGACTTATGTTTTCTTAATGAGGCAATTAGCCATTTTGAATAGGGCGTAAATCTCTAAAAATAATCGACTTCAAACCGCGCTGTTAAAGAAACTGTACTTGAATGGTAGAGATTTTGCGTTTATTGTTTGGTTCTTTAACAGGTAAGATTTACGTTGCCAGCGCCAATACAGTAACATGGTATAAGGGCACTACTGGGCACTAAACCCCGGGCTTCCGAGTGCAGAAAACACTTACTTTCCTGTAGCAGAGTACTCTAAGGATAATAAGTTGGTTAATTGAAAAATAAATAAAAAACTAATAAAACTTATCCAATTACTGAACTGATTGGTATTTAAAGTAATTCTAATCAATCTGCTGATTGATTTAGTTATGGTTCATCGCATTAAAATACTGATTCGCTTTGTGTTTATCGTCTTTTTCGTGAAAATACTGATTCGGTTGGTGTGTACCGTCCTTCTCAGTGAAACATGGATTAGGTTGATGTGCACTGTCCTGCTCAGAAAAGTACCGATTTAGTTGGTGTTCTTCATAAAATACTTCTATGTCTGTTACTTTATTTTCTTGTTCGTACAAAACTATCATGACGCTGAGGAAGAAGGCATTCGAAAACGTTTTGGTAAAAGCAGAAAATGTTGGTAAACTGCATTTCGCCTTATTTTAAAATGATTTCAACCCCTCGTAGGATAATTTACATCATCTGAGCTACCTTTCATTTGATATGAATTTAATTTGGTGTCTGCAAAAGCGTTTAATGAACATATATACCAGTCTATGATCATGTCTTGTAACGATTCAAGCCACCATTTAAACAAACAACAAACACCAAAGTGAGGTACTGAAGTGGTAATTTGCGTATTAGTCTATAAAGTTTATATTAACACTTAAGCTGCTGAATAAATGAAACTCAAATTTCTAATCAATACTAAAAACCCAAATATTGCGGTTTCAAAGTTGATTTCACCGGAAAGAAAATACCGTATCGGACAGTGTAGATAAAAGATCAGACTGCACGTTCTGTGCAGTCTGATCTTGATCTACACTGTCCGCAAAAGGTCAGTTGGTCGCGATTAGCAGCTCAAGGGTTAACCGTTATCATGCTAAGTAAATCAAATAAAACTTTCAAGCCAATAGTAAAAACCCGAAAAATGTTAATTCAAACCTATTTTCTATAGAAAAATATCCCCTTATCGTTCTGTGCAGTCTGATCTTGATTTACACTGTCCATAAAGGGTAAGTGAGTCGCGCTTAGCAGCTAAAGGGTTAAGACCAGGATGAAATGGAGGCCAGGGAGAGTATTACATTATTATAGATGACATTTGATCAGCGAATGACGTGAATTTGGGCCATATTACACAAACACCATTAAAAACGAACGCGGGAGCGTAATGGCAAATTATTATTTCCAATTTACCAATTTGCAAATGACTTGTATGGTACCAAAAACAGACGAGTAAATTATCGACAGCTATCGGTTGCGCCATCGCTATGAATTACTGTACCTTTAACCCTAAGCTTTGTGTGTGTGTCTGTGCATGTGATATAGTACATAAGTTTCATACGTACATGAAAATAGTTCTTCGTTATGTTTTGATCATTATTGTATATCCTTTGAGGTTCGTGTAGGTCAGACTGCACAGAACGTGAAGTCTCATCTTTGGTCTACACTGTGCGCTGCCGTATCCTAATCTTTGACGAAACTCATCTTCAATTACTGATGAAAGGACAAAATTTTAGACCGGTCCAAATTAAAAGCATTTACAGACGACAACATAAGTGTGACTCAAAAGTGAAAAATTTATTTTGTGACGAGGAGAAAACATTGTGGCAAAAGGAGAAATGTTGGTCACCTGCATTTTCTCCTTTTCCCAAAATGTTTTCAAAATGCTTCTTTTTCAGAGGCGTCATTACTTGGAATTGTGTAGTAGAGAGTTAATTCTTTACCATAAAATTCTAATTTCAATAACTTTACCTACATTTTCTCATATTCCACATGCTTTTACCCTTTCATAGACAAAGTTCGTTACCTCTGCCACATTTAATTTACCGCCTACAAATGCTTTGGATCTGGAAAAGCCCCCAAAATGCCTTTTTGTAAAGACTTGACTTGCAGCGAAAAGGTCTGTCGCTGTAGAACATGAAGAAGGTAGGGCTCATACGGCTGCGGCAGACGATAATCTTTGAATCGGAATTTGATATGTAGCAACAAAATATCCCTGTAAAGTAAATCCTTGTAGTGATATTATCATATTTTCTCCGGGTAAATTTCATCATTTCATTGTTATAGAGATTTTGATGGTTGAATTCTCATGAGAAAATTCTCCCGCTAAATTATAGTTAATTTTGAAGTAAAACAAATCAAACGGCTTTGATTATTTTAGAACCAGTTATGACAGTCTACCCCTAAACCCTTTACTACACAATCCCGTGTTTTAACAATCCCGTTTCGGCTTTCATGCATAAACACTCGTGTAAGATCCTCTATTTTGGTTTTCACCTCCTGAAAAGCAAAGGATATATTCTTAATAGTGGCTTCGCCACTCGTGAAAATATAGCTTTCGCTTTTCACTCAATAAAGGAAATTTCGTTATTTCATGCTTTGCGGTAGTTTATCGAGATATCATGGTGGATTATGGTTTGATATTTCATGGTTACGACCAGTGATAATACCGATTTTATATTTTCTAACTCTTCAACTGAAGATGGAAACAGTAGTTCCCGCGCACTAGTTACCTATGTAATTAGCGTGTGTCATTCAAACTGAGGGAAGTATGACGTAATCTACGCTATATTTCTCGCGCTTTACGTAATATTGTAATGTGTTGTTATGTGAGGGGGTACGCCACGGGGAATAACCGAAAACAAATGTATTGATTTTGATGAAATTTACAACAAAACAAGGCTTAGAAGCATGAAATAAATAGATTTTTTTTTTCGGTGAAAGATCGAAATTTATTTCATCTCGTGAACATCATCGGTAATATTTTCACTGGTGGCTGCGCTACTCGTGAAAATATTACCGATGATGTTCACTTGATGAAATAAGATTCGATCTTTCACCGAAAAAAACACCGAAACAGACAATTATCCTCTATCTATTATACATATCTATCTGAAAATTTCCTGGCTAAAATATATGCGTCACACGAAGATAAAATAACACACACGAAAGAAAAAAAAAAAAAAAAAATCCGTATATACACACAGTGAGATACGGTTCCAAATATGGTATTATGACGTACCACACGCGCGGAAAACGCAATTTGATTGGTCAAAATGTTACTCTAACATTCACCGCCATTTATAAAAACTTAGTTACTGGCCACTTTACCATTATTTCGTTTATTCCGTTTACCGTTAAAAGTGGTAGCTATAAAACAAAAGGACTATTATTTTGTAGTACCTTTCCTGGTGCTTGTATTTACTTTTCGCTGTGTAAGAAAATTTTGACATCTCGCTCGACGTACGGTATCGCGCGATATCAAATTCTCTCCATTACGGAGATACGTTAAGCCCCTTTGCCAGAGCATGGCTAGGTAGAATGTGCTGAATGTTTAACATTCGTCACTGCAGATTATAAGTGTTCTGTGGTCTACTGTGACCAAGTGGTTGCAAGCGTCCTTTGGAAATACTCTTCACAGCCCAACCTATTGGTCTTAAAACCTACAGTTTACATGAATACAGGTAATTAATTTTGCTGTCGCCATGATATAAGTGCAACTGTATTAAAACAGGAGAAAAAAGTTGCTTTCAAACAAAGTCCTACGGCGGATTTCATGCACAAAGTAATGAAATCAGTGTTCGCACTCACTAACCGTTCTCAAGAATATCTTTAGTCTTCTTCTCCAGGATTTTCTACATTTGAAATTAATACGACTTCTGATTAGCTAAACTGGAGAATAAGACCAAGAACGTTCTTAAGAATGGTTTATGAATACGGACCCAGGGTCCGTATTCATCAACCATTCAAAATTGCATTCTTAAAGTCCTATTCTAAATTTATAAAGTAACATAATTTCTGATAAACGATACCATTTGGCACAGCCAATCAGAAATTGCGTTACTTTGAAAGTTCTAAACTTCTTAAGAATAAGGCTAAAAAAGCAATTTAAAATGATTGAAAAACACTGTCCCCGAACCCGAATCCTTTTTCATAGCAATGTTATAAATAGTTTCTCTCTCTGGTCCTATGGCGCCTCGGATATACAATAAAACATTTTGTTCACCCTTCAAGCGCTGAACCCGGATAAAGTAGCTTGTTCGGACAGAGTAGATCCAAGATCAGACTGCACGTTCTGTGCAGTCTGATCTCGGATTTACATTGTCCGCATTCTTTTGCCTGTCCTTCTGACATAAAACAATCTTTAAGTTGCAATATCTGCCCGTTTTGATTATACATGTAACTGCATTGTTCATTCCATCATTATACGAGTAGTGCTAGGGTTTACAGCATACCAGTCGCGAAAATGTACGGAATTCCCACTCTATGCCAAACCGGAATTACGAGCTACATTTACTATATAATGTTAGGCTGACAAGTCACGCGTTATCATATTTTCGACACCTCATATGAAACTCTCGTTGTCGACACCTCATGTGAAACCATGCTTCTACAGATAGTGAGATGGGGGGTGATATGGTATCGACTTTTGATCCCTGCTCAACGCATTACCAAACGACAAAATTCTAGACTTGTCCAAATTAAAAGAATTTACAGCCAACAACATAACTGTGACGTAAAAATTGAAAATTATCTTTCTACATCGCATTTTCACCATCTCTAAGAGCTACTGCAGCCAAGCGTTGGCACCCGCATGTGATGCTCTTATTATACTTAATCTTTAATCCCCTTACCCCAAAAACGTTTAGGTAAGAAGTCTTTTAAAAGTATTGTGAGAAAAGGAGAACATGCTGGTAACCACCAGTTTATTTTATCCTTTTCCAGTCAGCCAAATTTAATTTGTCGTATGCAAATATTTTCAAAAAGGAGCAGCTGCAATGATTTAAATGAAATACTGTTGCTTTTTGGACTTCTTAAAGCGAATTTTGGACCAGTTGCGGAGTGTAGATCAGGATCATACTGCAAAAGAAACCCATGCTATCTAATCATGAACCTATACTATCAAATATGGTGAGTTTCACATGGTTAAACCGGCTTTAAAATGGAAATGCTTCGGGCGTCTGTGCACAGTGGATGAGGGCTTATAGTGTGACTCCATTTATAACATGTTTACAAACAGACACGGTCTGTGCAGTCTGATCTTGATCTACATTGTCCGCATAGCACATCAAGTTGCTCTCAGCAGACTCGGGGTAACAGTCCGGAAAACATAACGGGTACAGGAACAAAACTTTGATACAAACAATCACTCCTTTTCCAACTATTTTCTCGGAAAGAAGAATCAAGAGCAATGGCGCAAAAAGTCTTTACTTCGGTTATGGCTGAAGACTTTCTTCACTTCAAAGCATTTAACCCTTTTCCTGCTAAATAAGTTAAATAAAACATTCAAACCGATAGAAAAAAGCCGAGTAATGTTCTTTCAAACATGCTTTTTAGAGAAAATATCTCCGTATCGGACAGTGTACATCCAAGATGAGACTGCACGTTCTGTGCAGTCTGATCTTGATCTAAACTGTCCGCAAAATGTCGGTGGATCGCGCTTAGCGGTTAGCAGCTTAAGGGCCAAGTCCATATCAAGGATTCAAGACAATGCGGCCTTGGTGCATACACTCAGTAATAAACATGGTAGATAATCCGCACTTTGATTGAAGAAAAAAAAGTTCCTTTGATAACTATCGAATCCTGACATTAATATGATTTTCAAAAATAGAATTATGCTGGCTGGAGATAAAGGGGTTAAAACCTTGTGGGAAAAGGTTAAAATGCATGTTACCTTACTGATTTCCTTTTCCCTCAGTGTTTTGAAATGCGTGTTTCCTCAAGGTCTTTAAGATATAGGATTGTTTGGTATAGGGTCAGGAATTAAATACAATGATTCTCGTATTCAAGCTTTCCACCAAGACCCGTTTAAAGATACGCAAACGACTTGTCCAAGTAAGACTAAGCATACGAGTATAAACAACAAGGGCTTTTGGAAAGGAACCAAGAGCTAGAGTTATCTGGACGTTAAATATAACAAACTCGACTTACCTTTTTGTAAATATTCGCCATCGTTAATTCTGTTTCCAACACCATAGCAACAATTCCAAACATTCCAAACACTAAACAATAATCAGAAATCTTCTTTCTTTTTTCGTACAGCTCCTTTCTCCTTCCAAGTCTATATCCTACATTAGGTTTTTGTCGGATTTGTTTCGACCGATCGGGCGGATACTCCACCCCTTGCACAAGAGCTACACCCGCATCCTCAGAGGTATAGCTCATCTTACTCGAAGTGGGTAAAGACTGCATGGAGGTCGGCTTCTGCAGCTGTTTGAACGAGCCGATCGCTCCATTCACGCGCATAAAATCTGCACCGATGTCGGAAATATTATCCTTGGTCGTCGACCGGTGTCGACTGTCCTCTTTTTCCTCACTAGAATGAGCCCTAAACTCTCGACTTTCCTCGTCTAAACTGATCTGCGTTTGCACAGAGCTATATAAAGCGCCTGGCCTACAATCCATTTGCGAGCGCTGTAGGTGATGCGAAGGTTGTAACGTATTAGCATCCGTCATGCTTGGACGGTTCTCAATGTTTGTTGTAGAGATACGCGCATCTGGCGGGATGTCATTGCTAGTGAAATTTTGTAGTTCTATATCCGGAGATGTATATGCACGATTAATCCTTCCGTCACTCAACGAATTTTTATTCCCTGCCGATGAACCTTTTGGACTTTTCACTGTCAGGGTGCACGAGTTGTTATACAGACCCTGACTGTCCATGCCGTCATTTTGCGCGTGCGGTCCATCAACATTAGATGTTTCATGGTTCAAGTCAGCATCGCTTCTACATTCAATCACTGGCGTGGTGAGAAGCTTCTCCGTGGAATCAATACGCTTGTTTTCATTGGCTGGCTCGACGCTGACTACAGACATATTGAGGTTATAAGGTAAATAGCGGTCTAGGAATCGATATTTTATGGTGAAGCTGTGAAACTGTGAAGCACAGATGTTTTTTGTGACGATTATATGATAATAACTATATATTTTGTGTCTCACCAAGTTAATATGCAATACCACTTGGAAAATCCTTCTATTTAATTTAAATTATGATATATATTAAAATGTCTCGCACTTTGATTGAATATAGAAACTTTGATTGGACTAGATTTGTCCTGTTCAATGATAATGCTTTCATAGGATGTCCCATGTTTTTTTTTCTGCGAGTTTCATTTGGTCATTTAATAATACGTTCTACTCGAAACAGTCAACAAAACCGTATAAAAACTATTTTGCATTTCCTCGAAATTTCCACCGATAAACAATGTGTGGTCAAAATACCACTTTTTGCTTTAACTATTCAAACTTCTCCATAGTTTTGCTGCAATGAGTATTAAGATAACATTCCAAGACAAAAATTAACAGGTGTTTAAGCCTATATGTCTGCATATTTCACACCAGTTAAGATATTTGATGCGCCATTGTAGTATACATTTGTACAAGGTAGCTAACACCATCTGCTTATACAGCGCCAAATCTGTCTGTATGAAATGATATTATTGTCTGTAGGTCCTTTTGTGTCTCCAATAAGCAAGATAAACTTAAATTTTAGAAATGACACGAGTGATCAAAAGCAATAATAAATTGATAAAGGAAATGTTTGTTTTTCCATGTCAATAACACAACTTATCGAAAACATAGACATCGTAAGAAAGCTCGATATTTTTGATGAAGTTCGTTTTACTTTCCTTAGACATGGTTTTACGTCATCCTTCTCAAACACGTTTATATTATTCACCAGTTCACCAGTTATACATAGACAACATTCACAAAATATTATAACATTCCTTCAATGAAATACTTTTCTCTTAACGATCAATTCACTCCTTTTTATCTGATTTGAAAAGAATGACAATTCTGATGACCACAAATTATTTGAAAAACAGTTTTCCCATTTCTACAAGTAGTGCATATCCACTAGCAGTGATAATCTAAAAGAAAATGTATGCCTCTTAAGACCAAAGAGGAGAGTCGGAATTTCTTTCGTGTATCCACAAAACTGATCATAATATACGGTATCACAATCAATCCCTAATGCTGATGTTCATCTAGATTTGTAAAATCTGCAAGTAAAATTTGGATTGCCATGTTCTCGTTAGATAAAGATGTGCGTGTATCGCGTGCACTGTCAATAAACACTGAGCGCTCAACACAATTAAGATACTGTAACACACAGGTAACAAAGTCTGGTAGTGATTACAGCAGGATATACATGCTATAATGTCCGCAAACTGATAGGTAATAACATCCACTTAGACATGTGCTTCGAATAGCATTAATGTTTACCATTATTCATCCTTTCGTAATGATCTCCCAAGAGAGACAATCCGCGTAAATTTGAGCGGTTACTTTTAAATTAATATTCGTGTGATGATTACTATGGACATTGAAGACGCCTCACTAATAGCTCTAACAGTTCGACGATATTTTTCATTAATCTAGCAAAGAAATATCAAATCGCCATTTCATAGACTAACCACTATTTAAGACAATGGTCTGTTGTCAATCTAATCCCAAAAATCATCCAGTAAATCGTTATCGTGCGTTGACATCAACTTTGTACGACGTCATATTTTTTTTTTTGTATTGGTGAGACATGTCTAATTTTGATGGTACCTGATTGAGATCACATGGTTTTTTAATAACAATTAGATGTTGGTGTCATTTTCATTCTAGTTAATGGAAATTTAGCTGGACTTCATTAATATGACACAGTGACAAATTTGACGGAATTCTCTTGAGTACATTTTTTTTAAATTTGATCATTGGATGCTTTCACGCCATGTTCTCGTATTAAACCGACGTGAAGAGTTTAGAGTTAGGGTATTAAAGTACATTTAATGCACTGATGGGCTGCAAGTAATTAGCAGTTACTAGTATTTACAAGTCAGAAAAATTCACTCCTCAAATTTCACACAGTTAATCAGTAGGGAGAAATAAGCTGATATACACTTGAACACATATAAAACATTTGAGTAAGGCAAGCATGATGTCCGAAAGGGTGAAAGCAAATGGTTGAACGTTTTGTTGTTTTGCTTATTACGTTAAAAAAGCTGCACACGTGACGATTTGTTTCTGTTGCGTTTAGCTGTTCCACTGTTTAAATTATAAACACAAAACCCTTCTATTGATACTCTGTATGTTCTGCATACCTTCCGTTGATATATTTTATTGATCAGGCAGAGACATTTTGGCATTCGTATTCAGCATTCATCTTAACTGTTGATTAATTCTATTTATGTTCTTGTTATAGTGTATAATCAATTTCACTGAGGGTTTGTATCACTCAAGTCGGAATTTGTTACACTGGTCCTAAAAGTCTCCTTTAACTTTTCAGAGAAGTTTGTCTCGCAAATTATCACCAAGGCAACAGAACGGTTGATTATGCCTTGACCAGAGTATTCCGCTGACATCCTTAAATTATCGTCTTGGAATATTTTTATGTCCATATAATCTCCACACCTGCCACTTTATCTCCATGGTAACGCTGTTAATCTGAAACGATATTCAGGTAAAACATCAACATTTTCTGCTGTAAAGTATAATTTTGTAGACAATGTTTATTGTTAGGCGCACCTTTTTTTCTCATTGTGCAGCAAACGTAGAGAGTAAACTTTGGCAGATGTCACCATGTTTATTGAATTTCATCCTAAGAGCGCCGTTCACTTAACTTAATTCAATTTGAAGACAAGGTAGGCAAAATTTTAATATCCTTTGCCGAGAATGTAGATTAAAATTGAAATGCACGTAACCCGCAGTCTGATCTTTGATCCTCTCTGTTCCCAATTTTGTGATACACATTGTGGCTGAAACACCTTTGAATCGGCAATGTTAAGTTCCCTTTCTCCTGCCTGAAAAGTACGCTTCAATTTGAGCTCTTCTCTGACAACAAGCGGTTCAATGCATCTCCGTGATGCATTGTACCACGCAAGACGTCACATAATAAGGGATCCATAAATTCCATTAAGTCTGGCAATTGACTGGATATGTAGGTACATGTATAGTGGGCCTTGGACATGCGTAAGATTTACTTTTAGCAAAATATTTCGACCCGTGTCAGCCTGTGCAGAATACTTTTTGCAGATGTATTAAGTCCCCTTTTCACAGAGTAATACTCATTCCTTTTGCGCTTACAAGCTTTACACACCTCTTTACTGACGAGCCTGAATTCTGTTCTTTTTTGCCGAAAAATAAGGTTTATTCATCTAATTTCGAGAGTTACGAAACACTTCGACTGCAAATGGGGAGACTGTGAATACCTTAGAATGGAACCGGACGATCTAGATGTAACCCGTAAACTGCTCTGCGAGCTACCATCTATCGAACAATAATTATTATAAATCCACAGCTAACGAAACAAACCGACCAGATACGACAATTCTAGATAAAGTTCATGGCATTTGGCCTTTGACTAAAAATAAATCAACCAATCGATCAATTAATCGATCAATAAATCCAACCAATCAATCAACCTATCAATCAATTAATCGATCAGTAACTGAACCAATCAATCAACCTAACGATTAATCAGTCAGTCGGTGGATCAACCAACCAACCAACCAACCAACCAATCCATCCATCCATCCATCCATCCATCAATTCTTAAAATGCTTTCATGTACTGAACACTTCAGAACGTTTCGTCGTATGACATATTACAAGGTATGCATGTACAGGGGCTCCAACCACAGAAAAAGCCACTATTCTGTAACAATATACGGAGCTTTTCTGCGCATCATAAAAAGTAAAAGAAGATAAGAATTAAAAAATTTACACAACAAAACAGAATTCGATCCATCCTGAATGCAGAACTATGTAATCACCAACGATAGCAAAAAATACAACCTACTTGTATCAGAAGAAAAGAAGACAAAAAAAAAAAGAAGAAACAAAACTCCCGAAAAATATTTTACGCTCATGTAACTAATTTTATTGTGCTGTCCCTAATTGCAGACCAAGTTCAGAAACGTAATTCCTTGAGTTTGTGGGCAATTACGTAGGATTTACCTAACTCCAAGCTTCAATTACCAGATATGTCAAGGCTATATCTAAAAGTGTTCACAGACCTATATAGGTCTTTCAAAATTACCTTTCTCTTCTTTGGCACTTGTATGTGACCGAGTTTCGAGAAGCACATATTCTGAAATTATCTTTGGCTGAAGACATGGGACAAAAATAAAATTATATATGTACTCTTTTACCTTGTGCACATATTTGCATTTCCTTAAAACGTGCTTCAAGACATGCAAAAAAAAAAAGCAGCAGGCATTTTTTGATAAGATTCTTTTTTTTTTTTTTTTTTTAAATTTATATTGATACCTAGTTGAAATAAAATTCAATTGCATATTGAAATGTAAATATACATGCAATCACATGTAAAACATAATTCAAATTAGTCCAATTTGGCTGAGGAAAATTACTGCGTAAATCGTCACAAAAAATGCTAAAACTGTATAATACATCAAACATACAAAGTGCAATAAGACGTTAAGTAGATGTCATAATCACCAGCCCGTTTATTCAGTTCTCAACATAAAGTTCAAAGATCAGCCATCTAAATGACTTCCTGTCTCTGCCAAGCTATTTTAGAACTTTGGAATAAGAATGATATATAATATCGTTGGTGAATACGACGCCTGTGAACATTTCAGATGTCACGATTCATTTTCTCTTGCATTCCAAATCTATAAATATATCTGGCACAGATAACATTACGCCACGCTCAATTCAAGCACATATGTTTGCATGTTGTGGGAGTTCAATTGTCTGCTGCTTGCAAAATCGATATCTAATGATGATTGTCTTTATGTTTTTGTATCTGTTGCTTCCTTCTTTAGAACGTTAAGTTAACAACATTTACATACGGATACAAACTACATGTATAGATACATATACTTTTTAACATATTTTGAAGAGTAAAAGAAAACAACTTTTTATCATATCTCACTTTTAAGTGTCCTAAATACAGGTGTTTTGATCACAGTTGCAGCTTGAATGCGATTAGAAAAGCTCTCTGTTGCAGATTGTTTATACTGGTCCCTCGTGGCCCATCTATTAAGGTTAGGAGTTTAGATAAAGTGATGAAAGTACTTGCGCCAAGTACTTGTGAAAAGCAGAAAACTGATTTAAAGTGAGTGTCCAATTACCATTCAAATAAAAGTAAATCAGCTAATTACTATTACCAAGTCACCAGACGATCTTATAATCCTCTCAATGTCACAGAGTTCAGGACACTGATACATCGACCTCGAGAGAGAAGCTAGCAAAGCTATTTAGGAATTTTAATAAAGTACATATGACGTAGAGTGAGATACAGTGTGTATTTAAGGCACATGCCTCAGTTTTTAGCTACGGACAGAATTTTTTTCAAAAATTTTTGAGATGATATTAAAGGTATACAGAATAAAAAAAAAAAAAAGAAAAATAAGATGTTGCGTAGCAAAATACAAAGATACAGTTCTTCTAAGGGGATAACTCATGTAAAAATACAGAAAATTGGCTTTAATTTCAAACAAACAAAAATACTGATCAAATAAATGATTATTCTTAGAAATGTGATGTTTGCCTGTAGTAAAAAGGATTAATCGGAAGAATTAAGGCAATAGACAGATCACAGAGGCAATTCGAAATGTTCTTACATGTCAACAAAGACTTACTTTCTCATCAATTTTCTGCAATTGAAAAAAAAAAAACATTGGACAACTTTTTTGAAAAAAAAAAAAAATGCACAGAAATAGTTTAAGTTGATACAGTGCATTTTTAAAAGTTACTGACATAATGAATTACAGCCCTTGCTAATAAACGTCTATTTTGGCGTGATTTGGTATCCCAATCATTTATAAATCTCCCATTTTTCTTCCGCGACTGTGATATTCTGATATTTAAAAGGCAACCGGCTTATAACAGATGAAAATATGCTATCTCTCTGTCATACTGACCCAGTAGAATACAATGAAGTATACTAAAAGAAAACAGAGAAAAAAAAAAATGTGCAACGGGGTGAGCAGGGAAAACTGTGGCATAATATCCTTAAGACCAGACAATAACTTCATCATTCTGATCATGATATCCTACACACTGATAGAAAAGGACTATTAAAGTTCTGTTTGAAATCTGTTTACATACCCGCAAAAATTACCTAACACTTACCCTGCTAAATAAGTGAAATGAAACTTTCAAGCCGACAGTAGAAACTCAATTTCTGCTATTTTCAATGGTACATGTATATTTGGGGGAAAGCTATCTCATTGTCCGACAGTGTAAATTCAAGATCAGACTGGAGGTTCTGTGCAGTCTGATCTTGATCTACACAGTCCGCATATGGTCCTCGAGTCGCGCTTAGCAGCCTTAGGGTAAAATTGTGCTTACCGCCCCAAATGTTGAATATTTCTAAATACGAACAGACTTGGACATCTTCGAGATGTCTTTCCAGCATTTTGAAATTCATTTTATTTCTGCACAAATAATTTGCCTATTTCTTGAAATGACTAAGGACAAAATGACAGGTAAGAACAAATGTAGAAAAAAACATAAACATGTTTAAATTTTTTTTTTTTTTTCAATTAGAGATTTTTTTAACCCTTGGGCTGCAAAGCGTTACTCGCGGACTTTTTGGGAAAAATGTAGATTAATATCAGACTGCATAAAACGTGCAGTCTGATATTAGATCTACAGTGTCCGATATGTATCCCCCCCCCCCCCCCCCCCCCCGCAAAAAAAAAAAAAAAAAAGAAAGAAACCTTTGAAATAGCAATATTTGGGGTTTTACTATCGGCATGCAAGTTTAATTTGACTTATTTTGCAATTTTGTATGTTAAAGGTTAAAACTTGATATTCTAACAAGCAGCGGGAAAACATCTGTATCAACAATACAACAACACTCAAAACAAAATCAATTCCAATTGCCAAGAGATTCATTTATCTTTAATATAGCTGAAATTCAGTTTTATTAGAGGCGTAATTACATTTATTGACATTTTGATAAATCAATTGGAATACAGCTGTGGGATTGACGACACAGATTGACACTTTCATGTATAGAACGTTTGGGTTGTGGCTGCAGTGTTACACCTTTATTAAGTGTCAAATAGGTGAAAAATCGGATAGAGCCACTCCTCATCCGTGGTCATCTACATTACGCAGTCAGCCTGTGTAAGCAACTAGTTAGTGATAGGTCCATAGCCAAATCCATAATTTAACCCTTATCCTGCTAAGTAACTTAAATAAAATGTTCAAGTCGGTAGTAAAATCCCAAATAATGTTATTTCAAACTTATTTTTGGGGGAAAAATATCTCATTATCGGATAGTGTGGATCCAAGATCAGCCTGCACGTTCTGTGCAGTCTGACCTTGATCTGCACTGTCCGCTAAAGGTCATTGAGTCGCGCTGTGCAGCTTGAGGGCTAAGTTTAACCTTCATTAACCCAAAGGCTGCTAACAGTGAATCAAAGACCTTTAGCGGACAGCGGAGATGAAGATCAGACTGCAATGAACATACAGTCCGATCTTGGATCTACACTTTCCGAATAGGACATATTTCCCCCAAAAGATAACTTTGAAATAATAATATTTTGGTTTTAACTATCGGCTTGAAAGTTTCATTTAATTAAATCGGCAGGTTAAAGGTTAGGACAAGGCCATGGATAATACTTCAAGCACACGTATTGAATCATCTAAGTCACACACTAGCAGAAGGGAGCTTAATGCAACTTCGTGCCTCATGATTCATTAGGCTGTTATACAAAACGGACTTTAGGGATGTATAATATTGTGATGTGTGATGACTTGCTACGATGCATATTCGGTAGGCTGTTATACAAAACGGACTTTAGGGATGTATAATACTGTGATGACTTGCTACGATGCATATTCAGTAGGCTGTCATACAAAACGGACTTTAGGGATGTATAATATTGTGATGTGTAATGACTTGCTACGATGCATCTTCAGTAGGCTGTCGTACAAAACGGACTTTAGGGATGTGTAATACTGTGATGACTTGCTACGATGCATCGTGGCAAGTCATCACAGTATTATACGTCCCTAAAGTCCGTTTTGTATAACAGCCTACTGAATCATGAGGCAAACTGGTCCCTTGACATGAAGAAAACCGACCAAAAGCAAAAAAGTTCCAGCGTAGGTCAGCCTGCGCGGACTGCGCAGGCCGATCTAAATCGATAGTATCTGCAAATGCATCAAGCCCCCTTTTCACAGAGCATGAGTGAATTGTATTTGATTGAATCACTGAACGGAAATGAAGCCATAATATTGTTAACAGAGGATTCCAAACCGAAGAATATTTGTTTAAATTATGTTTACGTTTTGAATTGTTATAGTGTGTCGTTTCGTACATTTGTTCTGTAGTAACTGCCACTGTGATGAAAATATAGTGGTTAATTACTTACACACGATCAATTGAAAGAAAGCCAAACACAAGAATGTATTTTGATTAAGTTTTTGTAGTAATTTGAAATGTTTATAGTATCAAGTTTCTTGAGTTGCAACTGTTAAAATATAGCTGTTTTCCATCATCAGTGTCTGACCTTAATCCTTTCAGCATAATCAGCAAAACACAGGGGCTCCTGTGGATGACATAGATCAAGATCAGACCATACATTTTAAACAGTCTGATCCTGGAAATATGCCTTTCATGTTTAGTCAAGCCTGTAACATACAAAGTATTCTGGTTTACATTAGATTGTATTTTCGGACGTCGAAAGAGGTCGAGTTAACATATTTGGCGCTAAGATAATTAAACAACAATTCACTTTTATTAAGCGATCTTTTGAGACTGCCCAAGTCAGATTTGACTGTATTAGAGCAAGCCTTTCTTGATCTACATCGTCCTTAAATACTATTTCTGTAGCACGTGGCCGTAAAACAGATAGTACCAATGACGTCTCTGCTGAACTGTGTAAGGCATGTTCTGTACAAGGCATGCTAAGTGTCTAACCCATACTTTTATGACTTATTTAGGCGTCTGCATATCGAAAATTTTTAAAATCATTAAAAGAAAATTGATCATCTGTATAAATTTTTAAGCTACCAAGACATTCGACACAAGCATAGTCTGGGTCCTTAGATCAAGATTGTCCGGTACAAGTTTCATTTATTTTATGTGATGCAGTATTGTATCAAGAATTATTCCGAGAGAGATAATGGTGCAAATAAATTGCTGAAGAGATATTTTTCATAATAAGCGAACAAATGCATTGAGTTTTGCTCTGTGATTAGGGGGCTAAATGCATCTTCGTGATGCATGATACCAAGCAAGTCATCACAGTATCACAGATCCATAAACTCCGGTTTGTATAACAGCCCACTGAATCATGAGGTACACTGGTCCTTTGACAATGCAGAATATAGACCAAAAGCAAAAAGTTTCAGTCCAGATCAGCCTGCGCGGACTGATATTTGGCAAACCATTTTAAAAACATTTCAGCCCTAAAAAGAGATTGTTTCATTTATTTTTTAAACGTTGTTTATCCATTTCGATGGAAATATTGCTGCTAAATTGATAAATGACTTAACGTAAGTTGCTCTTTACGTTATTACAAGGAATTTCATAACGCCGTCATGTTTAAGATCGTGTGATTGAAAGTAGATTCAATGGCAACCTCCTTGACACGGAAGAGGATAGATGTATTGACGGAATCGTCCCATTTGTGGTTAGTGTTCCACGTGTGTGTTTTATGATGGAATTTTACTGGAATTATGTCCCCAAAATCTCTGCCTTAGCAGAACACTGTTGATGAAAAGGCTTAGTCAGTCTTACATTATCAGTATCCAGTTCTTCGTTTTCCAGAAATTTAAGTTCCCTCAAGAGAGAACTGCATAAATGGTACACGCTATAAAGAACACTTCTCTGGGTACATATTTGCGTCATTCCCATCTAAACTCACATGCACTTTTAGCAAATTTCTCTATTCAAATTTGTCTTTTTTTCCCCTTTAAAAATGGGTGCGAGAGAGAATATTGAAGATAAAGAAGAAATGCTACTTGGAAACAAAATTACCACTAATTATCTTGCTTCTATTAACTTGTAACCCCATTATTGTTTAGAAGTACATGGATTTTAATCTATTTATCATTTCAAAAAATGTTCGTTTATAATGAGTTATGGAATAATTAAATATTAAGCGAATGTTCGATTTAATAAGAACATAAACATTAAAGGAATATTTTACCATTAGGCCGATATGTTAATACAGCCACTAAAAAAACATAAAATTAATTCCAATTCAGTAGAAATAAATAAATAAATACATAAATTTTAGATTTAGGGCGACTTTTGTCAGAGTATCTCATGACCTGCACGTTCTGTGCAGCCTGATGTTGATCTACACTGTCCGCTAAAGTAAAGGCCCTAACACTCTAAACATCATGACGATACACCAATACAAACCTGGAATCTGTTAATTTCAGGATCCCAAGTGCCATCATCGTGGCAATAAAGAATACCATTATGTGGCTTATACACTCTCCTATAATCAAACACCTTGTAATAAACCTAAGTATCGTTGTTACCTGAAAAGTGAACGGTTGGTAATAAACCCCAGCAATTTGCTGTAAGTACGAGCAGGTAAGTCATGTTATTAACCCTTATTCTGCTAAATAACTAACATAACATTTTCAAGCCGATAGTAAAAACCCTAATAATGCTAGTTCAAGCTTATTTCTCGGAGAAAAATATCTCCTTATCGGACAGTGTAGATTAAAGATCAGGCTGCACGTTCAATTTAGGGAAAGGAGAAAATATTGGTCACCAGTGCTTTCGTCTTTTCGAACCATAGTTTCAAAAAAACATTCTACGTAACTATCGTTATGACAAGTGACTGTTCGGATAATGGTCAAGCTTTGATAGAACCACTTTTGTAATAAAACGGCTTATTATAATAAATTTTCAACTTTGCTATATTCTTTCAATATTAACTAGTTTAGTTCAAAACGGATATATATGGATGATTTTTTTTAAAGTATAGGGGTTAATATTGAAGGAATATAGCGAAAATGAAAATGTAATACAAAAATCCGTTTTATTACAAATGTGGTTCTAACAAAACTTGAGAAATACATTAAGCCTTACTATACGATGATAATTCATAATTTACAAGAATGTTCTTAAAAGAGTCTATTGCAAAGTTTGTTTCCAGAGGTCAATGATTAAATATTTACAGAAAAAGCCATTATATAATTGAGTCATGCTCTGCGAATAGGGGGCTTCATGCATCTGCCAAAAGTATCGACCGAGGTCAGACTGCGCAGTCCGCGCAGGCTGACCTGGACCGAAATTTTTCGCTTTTGGTCAATTTTCAGTATGTCTAAGGACCATTCTACCTAAAATCGGCTGTTCAAAAAAAGTGGCTACAGCATTATGGATCCATAATGATGTGATGGCTCGATAGGTACGATGCATCACGGAGATGCATTAAGACCCCTTTTGCCAGAGTGTGGCTCATATATACCAAAATAAAATGTCTTGATAGCATGTATTCACAGAATGCCTCAAACTTACCTGAGGTACACGACTGCACTTGTATGGATCTAATCCAAATATTTCGAAACGAGTGCATAAAAAACCTACAATCACACAACATTACCATGATGTGGATTATGCTATAGGCCAACAGCGTGACGTAAGCAACAGATGTTGCTTTGCTGTCAAACATGTTAACACGCTGGCCACTTATTTATGGATAAAAAATAGATAAACATCAATTGTGGACGTGTTTTACTGGTCGGTTTTACGTCGCTGGTATCATTTTGAAACATGATTTAAAGCCATTTGTGACAGATGTCTCGATTGTGTTTTCTAAAATATATTCTCAAAAGTCAACATACAATCTGTGAAGAAGTAGATAAACGGGTATTAGACAGACAACAACTTCACCCCAAAAACGAAATATCTGACTATTTAGATTTTTTATGCGTTGATTCAAGATCAAGATTTCCATAAGCATAGGAATTGCGTCCAATTTTTGGAAATATCTACGTTTAGTGTTCCAAAAATGAAATATAAATATCAAAATGTTATCAAAATGGATATTTTTTTAAACAAATGATCAGATATCAATTAAAATACAGGCCCTACATCAACTGAGAAAAATATTTTTAGGATTTCAATATCGTGGCGTCGCTAAAACCAGGATATTCTAGATCATAACGTTATTTCACGTTTTTGAGGTCGCAAACATTCGCAGAGGACCGAAAAACGGTTAAACGCCCGGGTGCAGTGCACTCGAGCGTTAACTCATCTTGAGGGCCTCTGTGAATTTCCACGACAGAAAAATAAACGTGAGGTAACGCTATTATTTCATAAAATGTATTTAGCAGTGATATGCAATGAAAGCAGAGAATATCTCCATATAAATGTAAAGAAATGGACCTGACATGCACTGCACTATATAATTTTACAGCTTCACTCTCAAAACTAGTTGACAACGATTTTGCAGAGGATATGTGTATCATCTGAAACCCTATAATTCTAAACGTAAATTTTGTCCTAGTAAGAAAATATGTCTAATAAGAACATTTCAATGCTTTTTATATGAGTCATGCTCTGTGAAAAGGGGGCATAATGCGTCTGCGAAAAGTATCGACCAAGGTCAGCCTGTGCAGTCTGCACAGGCTGACCTGGGTCGATACTTTTCGCTATTAGTCAATTTTCTGTATGTCCAAGGACCAGTATACCTAATGATTATGTCGATTGTTTAAAAAAGTGGCTATTATGGATCCATAATTATGTGATGGCTTGACTGGTATCTTCAATCACGGAGATGCATTAAGCCCCCTTATGCCAGAGCATGGCTCAAATATATGTCAGATTAAAGATTCAACCACATCTTGTTTGACAAAATCTGAAAAAAATATTCAGTATTCGAAGGGGAAAAGAATCACCGTCTGTTTTTTCATTCATTCTGCTAAATCCCAGGAGAAGCCACAGTGTTTGTAAGCAAGCTTTTAATCAACCCGATACCTGATAATCTGCCATTAAGCACGATTAATTAAATATCCTCTGCAAAAACAAAGAAGTCATCAAATTACAAAAACTCAGCCTCGGCAAGTTTCAAAAGTCGCTTATCTGTTCACTGAATGAACCCAGTCTATGTAACATGAATCCATTAGTGAACAGACCTATTTTAGACCTATGAACAATTGATACAATTAACACAAGCAAAACCCTTCTAGTAAAAAATAATATGGTCCTTATGCCGAATAGAAAACGTTCTGTGAAATGGAACAATTGCCTGAAACAGGCAGTTGCTACTTTTCGCACAATGTTTGCCAAAGCACGGGCGTCAAAAGTCGTATTTGTTCGGTAATGGTTCAATAATTTATGGAAAATCCTTCGTCTCCTTAGCGTCCTTTCGCAACAAGAGCAGACTCAAACACAGGCTAATATGTCCACACACTCTGATCCGAGTCGAACCCCTATTAAACAAATATTGATTGATATATTGCTTGTTTAACCTTGAACACTTTGGAAGCCAAAGTGTTTTTTATTACTTTGGCAGATAGTATGAACAGAGATTAGACGGTACTCATTCATTCGATGCATTTCCAAGTAATGTATAATCTTTGTCGGTTGACACCGCCTAAGGATCTTTTTATTTCGCACTTTCTTCCTCAAAATGTTCATAAGTTTTTAAGCAATAACAAGCAGTGACGGCAAATCTATTCTGCCTCACAAATCAAATAAAGCCATAATACGCCTTTAGTCAAGCTTGTCTAATTCCATCGCGAAACAAGTCTGATGAAGACAATTCGGTTACGTTGTTTCGTTACAGTTTGTAATTTTTATAATGAAGACTACTTCCTTCTCGAAATATTCTTCCGCGTCATTACATTATTCTCCTTCGTCAATAAATTTGGATGTATACACAAATCTTGACGCCCATAGGTCTTAACCCTTAAGCTGCTATAAGCGCGACTCACTGACCTTTTGCGGACTATGTATATCAAGTTCAGACTGCACAGAATGTGCAGTCTGATCTTGGATCTACACTGTCCGATAAGGAGATTTTTGTTCTCCAGAAAATGAGTTTGAATAACACCATTTTTGGTTTTTACTATCGGCTTGAAAGTTGTATTTGACTTATTTAGCAGGATGGGGGTCAACACATGCATAGGTTAGGACACCTAACAGCTCAACGTAAGTGGCTATTTTGCTAAAGCAATTTCGCTTACAGAATAGGTATGGCTTGACCCTTTACCAAACAATCCCGAGTTTAAAATGACCCTGAAAGGCAATGATTTTGAAAGCATTGTGGGAAAAGGGAAATGCTTGTAACCAGCATTTTCTCCTTTGCCCACTATATTTTCTATCCTATCAAAGACAAATCACGTGATATGAACCTCATTAGATATGTCGTCTGCAAATGCTTTCAACTTGGACGAGTCTAAAATTTTGTCGTTTGGTAAGGAGTTAACGGCAATAATCACCTGGCAAAGTCTAAAACAGTTGGTCTTAAGATAGAGCAGATATTAAAAGACGCGTAGATAAATCTTACAAGAGATAAATACGGATTATCATGTTAAGGTAACTTTCCAGATGCTTGTATTTGCTTCGAGATGAGTAAGGAAATTTGATATCGCGTGAGACCGAAGGTCGAGTGAGATGTCAAAATTTACGTACGCAAAGAGAAGCAAAAATACAAGCATCGGTAAAATTACTTCAATATATTATTACTTTTATTTCCCACAAACTTCAACAACAAAATATTGGGATTATAGACTATTTTATTTAGAAATGGTAAGCAATTGAAAACAAATACCAGTTTTGAAGTAAAAAATCAAATGATTATTAATAAAAAAAGTAAAATATGAGTTGAATTGGTTTGACATGGCATTACTATACCTACCTAACTTTTTTTTTCTTTTAAATTACGAAACCATGTTTGTGCCTTAGCGTATACATATATTTATATTCCATGTCAAACCTGGTTAGCTAATATTTTGCTATTTCAAACGCAATGCTGTCATGTTGGCTACAGAAAAAAGTATTCAGGATAGACCAAGGGAAATCAAAAAGTTTCTCTTTCTTGCAAAAATTTGCTTAAAAAGATATTGGTCTAAAAGTCACTTTTCTTTCCCATATACGGCGCTATCAAACGCTATGCGATCCCAACATCTGTTGTCAGCTAAAGCACTTTAAGATGGTTTCAACATCCTCAAGGCGAGATCACGGGTTTCTGCAGACAATGCAGATCAAGATTAGACTGCCAACAACAGGCACTATCATCTTTGATCTATACCTTCCGTTTGTAAATCTAGCAGAAACCAGTGGATTGTATTTTCAGCCGTCAGTAAGGGCCAAGTTTATATATGAGCCATGCTCTGGCAAAAGGGGGGGGGGGGGGGGGGAGAAACTTAATGCATCTCCGTAATCATGATACCAATCAAGCCATCACATAATTATGGATCCATAATAGCGACTTTTTTAAATAACCGACTGAATCATGAGGTAGACTGGTCCTTGGACATACAGAAAATTGACCAACAGCGAAAAGTTTCGGCGCAGGTCAGCCTGTCCTGTCTGCGCAGGGTGACCTGGGTCGATACTTTTCGCAGATGAATTTTTGCGGACAGATTTGAGTAATTGATAGATCGACTACAAGAGGAGGGATGGGAAAAGATGCTATTCCAACATTTCAAAGGTGTTTTTGCCAGAATATTCCACATAAAGGTGGTCAATCTAGATAGAAGTTCAGACTGCACGTTCTGTGCGTTCTGATCTTGATTTACACTGTCCGCTAACAGTAGTATTAACTTGGTCTACATTGTCTACAAAATCAACAAAAATGCGTTTAGCGCTCTCAGAGGGAATTTCTTCACTGGATTTAACCAGCGTATATTTTCTCTGGCACACTTACAGTTAATAAAGATAGCGATGGGGAGCCATTACGGCCCTTTTACAAAATTCACATTTGACAAACAACGGAATTTATGTTTCCGGCACAGAATTACAATATCTGTCATGCGAAAGTAACATCATTTCCGTTAAAGCTACATTTACATTAGCGAGAACGTCGTGTAACAAATATAGAAAACCTTAGAAAATTCGAAACAGACGTATTTTAGTATTTTCTACTTGAGTCATGCTCTGTGAAAAGGGCGGTTAATGCATATGCAAAAAGTATCGACTCATGTCAGGCTGCGCAGTCCGCGCAGGCTGATTTGTGCCGAAACTTTTTGCTATTGGTAAATTTTATTCATGTACAAGGACCACTCTTCCTCCAAATTCAGACAATCGTCAGACTAAGAGGATTTTATGGATTCATAATTATGTGGTGACTTGCTAGGTATAATGCACCACAGAGATGCATTAAGCCCCCTTTTGCCAGAGTATGGTTCATTTACTTTAGTCATATAGCTGTGTATGGGTTATGGGTTAAAGAAAGTGCATATATGACCTTATCTTTGTCATTTATATCATTGTAACAAATATAGAAAACCATAAATAATTCGAGAACACATCACTTTAGTGCTTTTTATTTACTTCATTCATGTACCAGTCTGACTTTTATAGGTTGAACCTAAACTGCAAAGCGTAACTGAATGCATTCGTTCGGGAACGTGTAGATCAAGATCAGACTGCACTAGGAATGCAGTATTATTTTGGAGCTACATTGTCTGATAAGTTTTTTTTTTCTTTTTCTTTTTTTTCACCGAAAACAAATTCTTAAATGGGAAAAGTTGGGATTTTAATTTCGGTTGAAAATTTTATCTTAGTTATTTAGCAATCAGAATGCTTGATAAAAACGTCTTTATAAAGTAGATTTTTTCGTTTTGTGCAAAAGAAAAGCACCTTCCTATATAATTATAACTTTAGGTAAGAAGTTTATTCTTTTGAGAGCTAAAGTAATACTTTATTCATGAAAACTATTGTAAATAATAAATAAATAAATGAATAAATAAATAAGGAAATAAATAAATAAACATCGGTCGAGCAAAACAATAAACAAACGAACGACTGAGCAGTGATTTTTATTTGTTTCGTATGAAATATTCTACTTTTTTTTTTTTTTTTTTACATGCGATGTTTACAAAACTTTCTAATTGAGAGGGCAGAATGAGTCAAACTTGTATGGTAATAGGTTAAAAAATGCAGACATTTTTTTGCTATCTTGGTGTTAAAAACAATTTACCAATGTCTGGAAAACTGTATAATATGAGCCAGGCTGACCTGGCCAAAACTTTTTGCTATTAGTCAATTTTATGCATGTCAAAGGACCATTCTACTTCAAGATTCAGGGGATTGTGAGACAAAATGAATTTTATGGATCCATGGCTATGTAGTGACTTGCTTGGTATAATGCACCATGGAATTCATTAAGCCCTCTTTTGCCAAAGCACGGCTCAGTTACAGGTTTTTATAAATAAGGGAAGTAACTCAAACATCCCCTATGTGATACAGTAACCAATATTTATTTCCCTTCTGAAAACACAACGTCATGAACGAAAGTGCTTACTGGAAAAATCGCAACACCACGTTTGACAGCTCGGATGAGCAATTAACCCTGAGAGCACTATCCCGTGTTTTAACGAACCTAAAGAAGAATCCCTTTGAAAAAATTCTGGGAACAGAAGAAAATAATGGCAATTACAGGTAGCATTCTCCTTATTCCCTTATTATCTTCTACTCAATTCCTAGTTCGAACCCAGCTTGTAACATCGGTCGTGTGAAAAGTTCCTTGAGCAAGACACTGCACAGCCTTGGAATTGCAATGTGGTGTATTCGTGAAAGCCAGGAAAGACAAGAACAAGTAATCTGTCGCCACAACTGAAATGCTTGCATTAATGAAAGCGACATAAAAACATAATGAACGAAATACTTCAAACAGATTGATCTGCGTTTGTACAATCTACAATCCGTGCTAAAGGAGATACTCGTACAATAAACATTGTTTTGTGGAATTTTAATCAAGAATTCCATAGAAAAAATATCTAATAATCTTTACTGATTACGCACTGGGGGCAGACACCTTTGAAATCATTCTCGTAAAATACGGATAAAGATCTGGGTCCATATTCACCAAGCATTCTTAAGAACGTTCTTAGACTTATTCTTCAAGATTTTCCAAGTTTGAAAGTAACACAACTTCTGATTGGCTAAACCATATGGTTTACTCAAATTGGAAAATTTTGAAGAACAAGACCAAGAATGTTCTTAAGAATGGTTGGTGAATACGGACCCTGGAATCAACGTCAAATGTATTAAGTGGTACTTTACACCGCTTCCAACTTTAATCAAGAGATATCTCACAGACAGTTAGCTATGAATCTGGAGTGTACGACCCGAAGTCACTCCAACGTAAAGCAATCGCTTCCAGCGAGGATCGAACCTGGGCCTCTATATTTCAAGTCCTACACCCTCTCCACTGAGGCATGCATGACCCAACAAAAAGAATGGAATACCTGAGTACAAGTGAAAATAATAATAATAAAAAAATACTTCTTACAAGCAACTGTTCCCCTGCGCACCACATCTGTCATATTTTGTACAAAAATCGGTTGATGATGTTTGATACTGGCTCTGACGACACCATAGAAAGTTTCACTGCCTTTTCATTTCTCTTTCTTTTATTTTTTTTTATTAATTTTTAAACAGACTACAAAATTTTAGGCTTGTCCAAATGGAAAGTAATCGCAGACGACAATATAGAATACTGCTATGATGTTATTTGTCCTTGAGTTTGTACGAAACATTGTGGGAGGGGAGGAAATGCCAGTTACCAACATTTTCTGTTTTGTTTCCACAATGCTTAAAACTCGTTTTTATTTTGTTAAAATATGTGATCGTTTGGTAACGGCTTTAAAAAGAAGGTGAAACATTACAGAGAGATTTTAAAACAAACTGAAGGTGTCGGTGCTAGTTCACCAATAAGTCGTATTTTCCTTTTTTCTACATTCCGTCGTGAAAAAACAGCGCTGGTCTAAAACTAAGCGAAGAGATAAGGTCTAAAAAAATACACAGTACCGGATAGGTGTTTTTTCATTAATTAATTTGAAATAATGTGCACTGTAAGAAAATCCTAAACGTACACGCACCTTTAAGAACTACGTAAGACACGTCCAAAATTTGAGCGATACGGTCAAATAAAAAATCAAACACTTACAAACGGTAACCTTGATAATAAATCTCTTCTGTTATCATGTGTTTTACAATATCAACAAATACTCACAACCATGCTGCTGCACAGTAACGAAACAAAAGCCTTCATGTAATTTCTGCCGTCTGCACTGATTTAGAATAATATTTTATTACCATGGCAACATGTTTGTCAACTGAAAGCAATTAAGGTCTAAAGAGTTTTCTAATTACTTCTTCAAAAAATCCCTTGCCGGCTGTAATTACGTACCCATGGATGATTACAGGTTTTAGTCCGAGATTACAAAAGCTGCTTGTCTGTTCTACAACGTAATCTGTCTTTAGGGATAATTTATGGAAAGCCTTCGTACTTATATGTCACTTTGTCCCTCTAGGGTCGTTCTACTTTCTAATTTTTTGTGCATAATTTTTGTCTATTGCTTTATAGTCCCCTACAGTATTAGTTGTACGGTCAGGTGGCAGGGGACTTGGAAACTTGTTCACGGTCGTGATAAATCATGTCGCCACGAGCCGAAGGCGTAAGCATGGCTGAAATAAATTTCAAAATCAACAACACGGTTGTGTAGTGAGTGACAAAGTGATGATAATCGAGCACGATATCATGAACACTTAATTTAGTAATATGCACGTCATCCAGTATTCGACGCACATGAACCAAAAAATAAATAGAGGATATTTGGGTTTTTTTTTTTCAGTGAAAGATGGAAATTTATTTCATCGAGTGACCATCATCGGTAATATTTTCACGAGTGGCGCAGCGGTTTATTTCATGTTTCTAATCCCTTTTTTTTTTGCTGGGATTTCATCAAAATCCAGTACATTTGTTTTCGGTTATTCCCAATGGCGTACCCCCCCTCACATAACAATGCATTACAATATTACGTAAAGGACGAAAAATATAGCGTAAATTACGTCATATTTCCCTCTATTTGAATGGCATGCGCTGTTTACCTAGGTAACTATTGCGCGGAACTACTGTTTCCGCCTTCAACTAAAGAGTAAAAAAAATATGAAATTAGTTTTTCTTAACAGTCGTAACCAAGAAATATCAAACCGTAATCCACCATTATTTCTCGGTAAAGTACCGAAAAGCGTGAAATACAATAACGTCTAATCCCATTATTGTACAAGTGAGACTATCCTTGTCCCCGTAATAGAGTACCATGAGAAGCGTTGCCCAGTAAAAATAAGTAATTGCTTGTTACAGGCATTTGCTGCTTTTCAAATACTTCCAGTGTTCAAAAGAGACAATTTTGGACTTGACCGGATTGAAAGCATTTGCAGACGACAAATTAATTGTAGCTCAAATGATGATAGCTGTCTGTGAAGAGTAAAATCATTGTTGGAAAAGACAAAAAATGCTGGATACTAGATTTTCTTCTTTTTCCACTATGTTTTCAAAAGCCGCCTTCCTCAGGGTCGTTAAAACTCGGTATTATGTGGTAAAGGAAAATGATTCCCGTCCGTGTCTCCTTCGGCAGTTTTGGATAAGTCTAAAATAGCCTGCACGGTAATGGGTTTCAATAACACATACTTACTTGTTATTGTCAAAGGTATTAATAACGACCTAATTCTCAGAAACTATTTTGTTGAAAAGAAACAAATAATTAATTACATAATAATGCATTTATTTCATTAAAGCATCGCCTTTGTCCATGTTATGACATTTAAAAGTCTGTTGGGAAAGACAGAATCTGACTTTGTGGCAAGGCATGGAACACTTGCATATTATATTTCGATGTCTTACATCCAATGATGCATAAATCGATCAAACCTGATCAAGAGTATTCCTATAAGACAATCGATAGAAAGTTTACTATATTTGAGGACATACTATTTTGAGACTATTCTTTATCCGAAAATACACCTTTTTATGCATGGGGAAAATGAATAACACCCCAAATATGGAGGGGAGCCTTGGTCCCCATAAAACTAACTGCTGACCTCCAGTCAACCTGATTCACCGCCTATGTATTTGACGGAAGGTGATAGATACATTTCGATGACACAATTTTTGATGCATGCATTCAGCGCTCTAGATAAGCAACGTCAGTGTACATAATGGCAAGTTGGACTTTTCTAGCCGTGCGTTTGTTACGATCGTTGGTCATACCTGTGTTAAACTTTAAAGCTCGGTCGACGACAATTTAAGTTCCTACACAGCTCACCCACCATTGTAATAGTTCACAGAGATAATTTGACTACAACTGGGGTCTATTCATCGTTCAGTATTATCGTTGTAAACTCAGCGGCGTTTGAGCCAAGTATCTCTATCAAGAATATCGTACGGTATGTGTAAAAAATAAGACTGAAAGTTCTGTGACGTCTGGTTCTACTGTGCGCAAAAACACCGAATGTGCATAGCATTTCAATACCGGTTGATGCGAGATAGCGTGGAACTGTAATTGAAATAAAACAAGAAATATGCGACGTCACGTTCGATACACGCAATTCCAATTAGTCTCAAATCCGCCTAGCACCACGTCTGTATTCAACTCTTCCTCAATAAAGGTAATTTTACTTCTTTTTACGGATAGTGTGGATCAAGATAAGGCTGCAGTCCGCTATTTTGCGATGAAAGAAGATGACCAAAACAGGATTTATGTAATCAAAATCCGATTTTTTTCTAACCGAGAGGTTGCTTTTCCTATAGTTTTTTTTTTTTGCTCAAAATTCCTAAAAATTGTGAACACTGTTCTAACTTTGAACTCCAATCCCGATTTTTTGGCCATATGGACCAGCATTATCGTTCCTTGCCATTGAACGTACTGCTTAAAGCTCTTCTCATTTTTCGCTAGTAGGTGAATGAATCTATCCCACTTTTAGTGATCTGAGGCTAAAAATTCCCCTGCAAACAGCTGTACATTCTTGCCCCTATTCCCAATCGAAGTACCAGATCTATGAGTAAAATGAGACTAATCGTTTTCTTTCAAACTAAATAAGTCATAAAAAATAAACTCGCCCACGCACAAGCTTACTACGTCGCGAATCTCAGTGGAAGGGTCAGTGGTACAGGTAAATAACATTCCAATATTCAGTGTATGTTTTGGACCTTCTTCTGTCACTATCTCATAGAACAAGTTCGCAGTTCACGACATTTATAATATTATATTCAAAATCCAGATAACCAGTAATTATGAATTATGATTTGGTATACACAATCCTGGTTCCATTCCAGCTAGCGACGCTGATTAACATAGAAGTAATATGGATCTAGGATCTGTGCACAGACTCTCGACTTTGTACTGGTCCTGATATTACTAAAACACTGTTAAGAGAAAAGTAATACCAATTCAAAAAGAAACGAAAAATATCTTAAACAAAATTAATGATGAAAAATAATGAATTATAATCACTTTGCACACATTAAGCCAAACAATGTCCATATACCAACCAATTCTAATGTTCCTTCTGGATCGAGTTTTAAATTTTGGAAGTAGCACAATTTTTGGTCAGCTTAAGCGTTAATTTTGTTGGAGTTAATCAGAATTGCGTTTCTGTAAAATCAAGATTTTTTTTCTTAGAATTAGGTTAAGAATGAAATTCAGTTCGAATGGCGCCCTGAATCGAAAGCACCATAAAGAATTATTGATCTATCCCACTTACGTTTTTCTAGATAACCAACTGTTTAAAATCAAGTATTACAGACCACATTACATTAAAGAGCTGTTGGTTTAAATAAGCAACTTTATAAGCTTCCATTGCCTTTGAGTGACATGATTTTAATACCACACCATTGTAATTAATTATTGAACCTGTTGTGTGCCTCTTTAGCAAAACTTATTGAAAAAGTAATAATTTGTTAATGGAAAACAGCCGATCGACGAGGAAAGCGATACAGAAGATGACAATTAGAATACTGGACAAATTCGAAAATATAGTCTTACATATGAAGTTTGAATTGAGGTAAATATTTAACATTGTGCATAAAACAAAAAACTGTCATTAGACAGCACAGGTAACCTGGAAAAGTTATTTGTTTGAGACGGAAGTGCTTTGAAACAGCAACAGTGTCCCGGCCTTTGCCAGAAGACCCAGCACCAACTCTGACGCCAGGAATAGCACCATAACTCGACCTTGACCTTTTGACCACAGGCATGAGCAGGGGAAACGCTGAGTAAAACTGCACCTATATCCATCAGCATACTAAATATGAACCCAAATCAACAATCCGGTCCGGAAAATACGAACTCTTACAAAACGTTAACATGAAATTTCAAAATCTGCGACTTTGACTTAAAGATCTTGGGCATGGGCATGGATAAGGTATTGCCCAATGAAAGTTTGGGTCTATATCTGTCACCAAGCCAAATGCGAACCAAATCCATCATACCATTTGGAAAATGTGAGCTCTTAGAAAACTTAAACGTGAAGCTATGTTGTAAAATATCTAGGTTTACGACCTATAACTTAATAACATGGGCGTTAGTGGGAGTGTTACTGAAAGGCACTTTCGACCTATATCCATCTTCATACCAAGTATGAACTAAATTTACCATATAGTTCGGAAAATATGAGCTCTTAAAAAACTGTGCTGTGAAATATCTAAGTCTATGTCCTGACCCTAAGATTATAAGCGTAGGTGCGAGTTTTGCTGATCATAATACCAAAAAATGAATATATGGTTTGGACAAGTGAGCTCTTAGATACACGTTAATGTGGACCCCTACGCCAAGACCGTCGCCGATGCCGATGCTGACGTCGACACCCAGCTCCTCCTGGACTCCCTCTAGGCTTGGTAATGAAGTTTTTTTCTTGCCCAGTGATTACGTTTTTATCTTAAAAAAGGTAAGTATGCAAACAATTCGTGCTGTAATTGTCTTTTATCTGAGTGACCTGTCAGAACTTGCGGTATTATTGCTGAAATGCGCCTTATTCACAAATAGTTCTGAATATTAATCTGATTTTAAATTACAAAAATAACTTTCTAATTGGCGGAGAGAGAATGTCTCGGTGAGCCAAATGTAATAACCATGTAATGTAGAATTAGGCCTAGAATTTAAAATGGTGGTTGCATACGCTCCTGAGTATATGAAGTTAAATATTTCACCGGAAGTGTTGTCTGAACTTTAGTCAGCAGTGTTCGAAAGTTTCTGAGCTATTTTGACAAATTCTCACAGGAAAAGTAGCTGTATCTGGTCCTAGGATGATGAGTGTGTGAAAAGATAAATGTAAATTATTTTTGCTCAAATGATTAACCTGGGTCTCCTTAAGCCGTTGAGAAAAATCTCGGTTTTATTTCTCCGTTCCAGTTTCGTGTTATCTGATAATGGGAGATAAATCATGGGAGGCTTGGTAAGTTATGATATAAAGAAAAAAGAAAACAATGATTAATGTATGAAATATAGAATTAAAGGACATGATTATTTATGTAATGACAGTTGTCAGTCTCGCGAGACTAGAGCGAGGATTAATGTCACATCTCACTAGTACACCATTATCTTCGAGAATCAGAAGGTGTAACCAGACCAGATACTGACATGTTTACTATCAACTCAACTCAGTTTACTAGGACATCATTGTTAAAACCGGCAAGATTATCTTTGCACATATATATTATGACGAAACAAAATTCCAGTGATTTTTAAGCGCTTCTAAACTTATCTATGTGTCTTGCGTTCATTTAGAATAGAACACTTTGTGTTACATTTCTCAAACTAGCTGCTTGGCCATTTTGGGCTAGTTTTGGTCAAGATGCCACTAATTTCCTCGCAACTACTTATTGCAGTCACCTTATCATGGTATATATTTAACAACATTATGTAAGCTGTTCCGTATATGGAAAAGGATTAGACTGGATTCCAGCCTAATTCAGAACACACTCAAACGGATTTGTATGAGTATACAACGCAGTATACATCATTTTGAAACAATGAACGGAGAATCGGTTATTAACAAGAATTGTAATTTCTTTACAATGTTTCCATTTCATTGAAGAAGACAATGCTAATATCCGTCGAAATAGCTCTCCTTTTCACTTGTTCAAATATAGACAAAGATCAGACTGCAAGTACGGTGTTTACAAGGCTTACCTTGGTCCACATACTAAAAAAAGAACGTTGCATTTAACAGGAAAAAAGATCTGTCTAAATTAAGGTCCTGTGAGACATATCCGATATTCTAACTATTCCAGCTAGAGCCCTCGATATTGACTTAAAATTGAACCTCCCTCCCCCACAACACACATTAAGAGATAAGAGGTTATCGAGATCGCCACCAAATGTTAAAAGCATTGTGATCCCATTACTGACAAATCATTTCCGTTTTGCATTGGACACAGGAAATGCAAATCAGATAAAAGTGGTTATTAGATAATATTGCTTCAGAGGATTCATTGAGTTCTTCCAAAACTGCAGAGCAATTTCTCTTTGTTTAAACTCCTTCGCCGCGAACAAAATCGATTCAACACAATTTTGATGTCGAAATGTAGATTTCGATAGCAGTAGAACATTATTTTAGTCGTATTTTAGCTAGCGGACAGTGTAGATTCAAAATCTGATTTGCAAGTTCTTTGCAGTCAGACCTCCATATACGTCATTCGCAAAAGCTATTTCAATCGCAGTTTGAATATGTAATGCATGTAAAGTTAAAAAGCTGTTAGCTGCAGGTGCAGGTGGCGCAAAACTTTGTTTATTTATCAATAATTGCAATCATTGAATAAATCGCTTTTTGATTGGTCGAAATCTGGTCATGTGAGGAAAAAAATCGTGCCATTTTACGATAAACGCAACATTTAGGACTTTTTTCGATATTTTGAAGTCGTCTTGTTTGTCTAATTTCAGATTTCATGCAAGGTCTTTATATCCTATTTTAGATTTCCACCACTGAATCAGTCCAATGAGGATGAATTAATTTGTTTGCTTGAAAAAACTTGGCATATATAGCCTACGCATAAGCCACAGAAAAAAAAAAGGTCCATTATCTTCATTTGCACGCTTCTGTAAAAATAGAAAATAATGATAAGTGTCATGGCGGCTAATGACTCTCTCGTGACTGCAGGACCAGAATTTGGTCCCTTCTTTCAATTCATGTGCACCTATGGGGACAGATAGGAATTGCTTTAGACACCACTTTAACATAAAGCATCTGAAAATATAGGATGTCCTGACAAAAGGGTAAGAAATATTTACTATCAGTAGCGACGAATGTTCTGGAGTAATTGTTCAGTCATAAGTTACCGAACAAAATGATCAACGAAATTCTCTGATCTATTTACAGATATAAATCTTGTCACATTATTTCAGGATAGTGAGATGATTCTTTTTGCGTCAACACTGACTGTTGCACATGTCGGGAACTTTTCAGGATTAAATTAAATATTTTGATTTTAACTTTTCAGGATTAAATTAAATGTTAGTAAGGTAATTTAAATCAGGCACGCATCGGACTGAAAAAGGTAGATCTTCGACCGTCCATGATTCGTGCCCATAAGAAATTTGGCAGCAAAAACGATCTTTTCCTTTGAAACATGCCTATTTCCTTGTTTTCATCGCAGGTTTTTAAATTAAGTAGTGACACTATTGAAACAAGCCATCGCGATGTAACTGAAATACTGCATTAAACACCATACAATCAATCAGTCAATCATTCAAATAAGCGGTTTACACAAAACGGTGATATCATTCACTCCATAGCATGCAAGTAAACTCGGATATCGTAGGTTGGAAAACAGGTACCTCTCGAAAACAGGTCGGTCGCCCAAATATTTACAGAATATCTATAAAGATGTTACCCAAATGAACGTGTCGTCAGCCCAGCCTCAAGATTAGATAGTCGACGAGACATGTCACTAAGAGTATGGAACAATTCCATTTTGTTTTTAAAATTAGTTGGAAATATTGATTTCGAAGCTTATACAATGGCCGAATACGCTGAAAAATATGTTATAAGTATACGCGCACCACCAAGTATCCACCAAGGAAAAAATAAATCGCGCATACTGTCGTATTTGTCGATTGTTTTTCTTTCTATCACTTTCGGAAACTGATTAAACTGAATAACAAGTGTAATTACAAGAGCTGAATGCTTATCTTTGTGCTGCAATCGAGAAATAAAATGCAATTGCCTTATTACATGGTTTAAAATAACGCCTTTATCATATAATAAGGCAATTGTATTTTATTTCTCAGTGGTGACACGAACATATGCACTCAACCCTTAATAGAACCTCAACAGTTTAGATTTTACAAGCTGCTGCGCGCGCAGTGCTTTGCAAACAGACGACTCCCACGTGACAAACACTGAGAATGGATAAAGCGGCGGAATTCAAATAAAATATCCAATTTCGTTATTTTGAAGGGAAACATCGCGAAGGATTCAAAATCTAAAAATCGATATAAAGGTTGTAGGTACAATCTGAAAAAAAAAGAAACACACACACATATATTTTCGCTACGTTAGTTTCATCAATTTATATGAATCGTGCTCTGTGAAAAAGGGCCTTAATGCATCTGCGAAAAGTATCGACCCAGGTCAGCCTGTGCAGTCCCCGCTGGCTAACCTGGGCCGAAACTTTTCGCTATCGGGTAATTTTCTGCATGTCAAGGGACCAGTGTACCTCATGAATCAGTTGGTTGTTATAAAAAATTGATTTTATGGATCCACATGACTTACTTGGTATTGATAATCACGGAGGTGCATTAAGCTCCCTTTTGCCAGAGCACAGCTCATATTGTTTTGCACTTGCACTGCCAGTGCAGGTCGGGAAGGGAACACAAACATCATAGCCATATCGGTATTTCTAATCAAGTAATGATATTGTCCCTAAAGTTGTTCAAGGCTCTCGAGGTTGGTGAAAAAAAAAAACAACTTATTTCCAAGTTTATTGCATGAATAAAATCATTAGCCTGACTTTGTCTGATACGGAGCATATCCGTCGTAAGGGAAACTGACAAGATAATGAAAGAAAAGCGTACTGACACGAAAGAATGGAAGGTCAGGCTTGCCTCACTGCTGAACTTTCGTGGACAATTATCGACATAGAGGTCTATATTCATTGTGGGCTTTTTCTTTACCTGATAATAAGAAAGATACATGAAACCATGTCGAGACACTTTGCTTTACGTTATTGGTAATTTCTAAGCAAAATGTACACGTAGCAAACCTGAAACGTCCTACAAGCAAACTACTCTGACTGTATGCAGTTGTTTTCAAGACTCCTTGACTCTTTACCAAACAAAAACATTTTGGACTTTTCAAAATTGAAAGCATTTGCAGACGACAAAATAAATGGGAGTTAAAAACTGAAATTTGTTTTGGGAAAGGTAGAAAACATTGTGGGAAAAGGAGAAATGCAGATTACAAGCATTTTCTCCGTTTCCCACAATGTTTTCAAAAGGCTTCTTCCCCAGGGTCTTTAAAAGTCGGGATTATGTGGTAAAGGTTTAGAGTACACGTGCGACCAATAAGGGAATAGATGAAGGTTGACTAAAGAGATGGATGATTACTAAAAGCAAAAACAAAACAAAAAAAAAATTCTCATTTTTATCTTTTCGTAGGAATCTTTGAACTACAGAAATGCATCAAATATTTCATTGTGGTGGATAGTAGTCTACTTTGTGTTAGAAAACTTCTGCTCTATAATTGACCAGGGACTACTTTACGGATAGTTTAGTTAATAGAATAAGACTTCTCACATAAATCAATGATGCCATTCCCGCTATGTTAAAGGAAAGATAACAATGAATATATATATACATGTATATTATAGATCTACATATAGATCTATCCAAGAAGCAAGATATAATGGGGAAACTATTGTGACAGAGGGAAAAATGGTAAAAAGAAAGGGGTCAGAGAATAGAACCCTGAAAATAATCCGGACCAAGATTAAAAATTACTATCGGGCTGACCGTCTCGCGCGCTTAATCAGAAAGACAGCTGAATTTTGCCTGACAAAATTATTTATTTACATATTACCCATCCCCTTTCAAAGAAACTGGAACAAAGGACCTCAAGTCCTTGTGAAAATTCAATTAGAATTGTTTGAAAATATGGTTAAAAGTGACGTTTATGTGTATTTTGAAGGGTTATGTGTAATCCTTTGCAAAAGGGGACATATTCCTGATCGATACATGCAAAACAACAAGGAATTTGGACAACTTTTTGAATGGAACGGGTGGCAGAAGATCGGCCTATGAGTCTTTCGTACCCACCTATGTTCCACACCCTTTCAATTTGAATTTTCAGTCTTATTCAGCTTCTATTTGATGAATAACTTGTAATCCTTAGCAGGCCGACTGGAATTCCTGGGTCCGTATTCACCAACCATTCTTAAGAACATTCTGAGACTTATTCTCCAGATTTTCCTACATTTGTGAGTAACACAGCTTCTGATTGGCTTAAAATATTTGTTCAACCAATCACGAGTTGTGTTTCTTTTTAATGTTAGAAAAGATATGTACTTTAAGCCTTTTGTCCCCTCCCTTGTTCGTCCGTGTTTCATTTTTTTTTTTTATCTTGTTCAGCTTAGCTTCCATGCTTCACATTGATACTTTGCATATGTTGAGACCATTAACTGAAGACGGAAAGGTCTCCAGGAATCATGGCATAGGTGTGAAAATTAGGGAGAAAACTTTCTAGGGACAACGGGTACATGTTGCATGAAACAGAGAGGTAGACAAACAAAAACGTGGCCCTTTCTCGCCTTTACACTGTTAAACACATTATTAATTAGTGTCTCAGATCAAAGTGAATGGTTTTGATGGTACAATTAAAACGTTTTAACTGGCAAAATGGGGTATGAAGTAGAAAAAAAGAGATCAGGAGCAGTTCTGCTTCATGCAGTCAGGGGACATAATTTAATTTCGTTTGGGAATAGTCTGATAGTTTGTAACGTTATATCAGTTTTTCTTGCTTGATTATGCTGAGAGGGAAAAAGGTAAACCCATTGCCTTATCAAATCCATACGGCTAGCCAGGGTTTGCACCCGGAATATGTGACAAGCAGACATGTGCCTCAAGTGAACGCAACGACATAGTCAAAACGCTAAATTAACTTAACAATTGTACAGAGACTAGAATCTAAAATCAGTTTCCTTGACCAGCGACTCTCATATGGCACTTGCGGACATGTGAAAACCTAATTTTGACATTTGCGGCACAAATTGTTGTTACTCACAAATGTAGAAAAATCTGGAGAATAAGTCTCAGAATGTTCTTACGAATGGTTGGTGAATACGGACCCAGGAGTTCCTGCCGGCCTGCTAAGGATTACATATTATTCATCAAATGGAAGCTAAATAAGACTGAAAATTCAAATTGAAACGGGGGTTGAACATAGGCGTGTACGAAAGACTCATAGGCCGATCTTCTGCCACCCGTTCCATTCAAAAAGTTGTCCAAATTCCTTGTTTATTTCTATGTATCGATCAGGAATATGTCCCCGTTTGCAAAGGATTACACACAACCCTTCAAAATACTTATAAATATCACTTTTGACCCATATTTTCAAACAATTCTAATCCACTTTTCACAAGTACTTGAGGTCCTTTGTTCCAATTTCTTTGAAAGGGGAGGGGTAATATGTAAATGAATAATTTTGTCAGGCAAAATTCAGCTGTCTCTCCGATTATGTGCGCTAGACGGTCAGCCCGATAGTAATTTTTAATCTTGGTCCAGATTATTTTCAGGGTTCTATTATCTGACCCCTTTCTTTCCAGCTTTTTTTCCCTCTGTCGCAAAATTTTCCCCCTTCTGTCTTAGTTCTTGGATGGATGTATATGTAGATCTCTAATGTTTATCGGAAACCGTTTAAAAATTTGTCACCCAAATGAATCAGCCTATTTTCTCCGTAACTTTCCAGTTATATATCATATTTACGTGAACGCGAAAACCAAATACGATTTTGCGTAAAGATTGCCATTCCACTCCCTAACTGCACTTTTGTTTAATGCCACCAATTTTGTCATTCTTATTTGAACCTAATTTCATCAGGAGAGGGAGTTATTTTGTTGCTGGTGAATACGGGCCCAATAATTCGTGGCGGTCTGCCAGGGATTACATATTATACTTCAAATGGAAGCTGAATAAGACAGAAATTACAAATTGAAACGGATGTGGAACAAAGTTGGGGACTAAAGACTCATTGTCCGATTTTCTGCCCCAGTTGCATTCAAACTTGCGATATTTTCCTTGTTTTATGGCATTTATCTATCAGGAATATGTCGCCGTTTGAAAAAGGATTACATATCAGACTTCAAAATAGACATAAACGTCACTTTAAACCCATTTTTTCGATCAATTCTAATCGAACATTCACAAATACATGAGGTCCTTTCTCGCAATTTTTTGAAAGGGGAAAGGAAATAGTTAAATAAATAATTTTGTCAGGCAGAATTCAGCTGCCTTTGGCTTAGTGGGCTAAATGGTCAGCCCGATAGTGATTTTTAATCTTGGTCCGGGTTAACTTCAGGGTTCCATTCTCTGACCCCTTTCTTTACAGCTTTTTCCGTCTGTTACAATATTTTACCCCATTATATCTTGGATAGATCTATATGTAGATCTATAATAGATATCTTAAACCGATGAAAACTGTCCTGAGCCCATAATGACATGAATAAATACCTAAAATGCAGACAACTAGAATACCAAATCAGTTTCCACAGACTGTCATCCACCTGCGTTTTACATTATATGTACGCGAAAACCAAATATGGGTTTGCGTAAAGTTTGCCTTTCCACTCCATAACTGCACTTTTTTTTAATGACAACAATTTTGTCAGTTTGATTTGAATATAATTCCATCAGGAGAGGGAGTTTTTTGTTGTCCTTTTTTTCCTTTAAAGTGAAAAACAGCCCAATTTGTGCCGTAAATGTCAAAATCAGGTTTTCGCATGTCCGCAAGCGCCATATGAAAGTGGGTTGTCAAGGAAACCGATTTTAGATTCTAGTGTCTGTACAATTGTTAAATTAATCTAGAGTTTGGACTATGTCGTTGCGTTCACTTGAGGCACATATCAGCTTGTCACATATTCCGGGTGCAAACCCTGGCTAGCCGTATGGATTTGATAAGGCAATGGGTTTACCTTTTTCACTCTAAGTATAATCAAGCAAGAAAAACTGATAAAACCTTACAAACTTACAGACTATTCCCAAACTAAATTAGTTTATATCCCCTGACTACCCAAAGCAGAACTGCTCCTGATCTCTTTTTTTCCCTACTTCATACTCCATTTTGCCAGTTAAACTGTTTTCATGGTACCATCAAAACCATTCACTTAGATCCGAGACACTAATTAGTAATGTGTTCGACAGTTTAATTGAGAGAAAGGGCCACTTTTTTGTTTGTCGACATCTGTTTCATGCAACAGGTGCCCGTTGTCTCTAAAAAGTTTTCTCCCTGGTTTACACACCTATGCCATGATTCTTCGAGACCTTTCCGTCTCCAGTTAATGGTCTCACCATATGTAAAGAATTAATGTGAAGCATGGAAGATAAACTGTTGAGACCATTACCTGACGACGGAAAGGTCTCCAGGAATCATGGTATAGGGGTGTAAACCAGGGAGAAAATTTTAAGGGACAACGGGCACATGTTGCATGAAACAGAGAGGTAGACAAACAAAAAAGTGGCCCTTTCTCTCCATTAAACTGTTGAACACATTACTAATTAGTGTCTCAGATCAAAGTGAATGGTTTTGATGGTACAATGAAAACATTTTAACTGGCAAAATGGGGTATGAAGTAGAAAAAAAAAAAAAAAAAATCAAGAGCAGTTCTGCTTCAGGCAGTCAGGGGAGATAATCTAATTTGGTTTGGGAATAGTCTGATAGTTTGTAAGGGTATATCAGTTGTTGTTGCTTGATTATGCTGAGAGGGAAAAAGGTAAACCCATTGCCTTATCAAATCCATATGGCTAGCCAGGGTTTGCACCCAGAATATGTGACAAGCTGACATGTGCCTCAAGTGAACGCAACGACATAGTCTGAACGCTAAATTAACTTAACAATTGTACAGAGACTAGAATCTTAAATCGGTTTCCATGACAACCCACTCTCATATGGCACTTGTGGACATGCGAAAACCTGATTTTGACATTTACGACACAAATTGGGCTGTTTTTCACTTAAAAGGTAAAAACACACAACAAAAATCTCCCTCTCCTGATGGAATTATATTCAAATCAAACTAACGAAATTGCTGGCATTGGAAAAAAGTGCAGTTATGGAGTGGAATGGCAAACTTTACGCAAACCCATATTTGGTTTTCGCATACATATAAATGTAGAAACTGATTTGTTATTTTAGTCTACCTATCCTTGTTGTCTCCATTTTAGGTATTTATCCATGTCATTATGGGCTCAGGACAGTTTACACAGGTTTAAGATATATATTATAGATGTACAAAGTGATCTATCCAAGACATAATGGGGTAAAATATTGTGACAGACGGAAAAAGCTGTAAAGAAAAGGGGTCAGAGAATGGAACCCTGAAGTTAACCCGGACCAAGATTAAAAACCACTATCGGGGTGACCATTTAGCCCACTAAGCCAAAGGCAGCCGAATTCTGCCTGACAAAATTATTTATTTAACTATTTCCCTTCCCCTTTCAAAAAATTGCGAGAAAGGACCTCATGTACTTGTGAACGTTCGATTGGAATTGATCGAAAAGATGGGTTTAAAGTGACGTTTATGTCTATTTTGAAGTCTGATATGTAATCCTTTTTCAAACGGCGACATATTCCTGATAGATAAATGCCATAAAACAAGGAAAATATCGCAAGTTTGAATGCAACTGGGGCAGAAAATCGGACAATGAGTCTTTAGTCCCCAACTTTGTTCCACATCCGTTTCAATTTGTAATTTCTGTCTTATTCAGCTTCCATTTGAAGTATAATATGTAATCCCTGGCAGACCGCCACGAATTATTGGGCCCGTATTCACCAGCAACAAAATAATTCCCTCACCTGATGAAATTAGGTTCAAATAACAATGACAAAATTGGTGGCATTAAACAAAAATTGAGTTAGGGAGTGGAATGGCAATCTTTACGCGAAATCGTATTTGGTTTTCGCGTGATTGTAAATATGATATATAAGTGGAAAGTTACAGAGAAAATAGGCTAATTCATTTGGATGACAAAGTTTTAACCGGTTTCAGATAAATATTAGAGATCTATATATAGATCTATCCAAGAACTAAAACAGAAGGGGGAAAATATTGTGACAGAGGGAAAAAAGTTGGAAAAAAAGGGGTCAGAGAATAGAACCCTGAAAATAATCCGGACCAAGATTAAAAATTACTATCGGGCTGACCGTCTCGCGCACTTAATCAGAGAGACAGCTGAATTTTGCCTGACAAAATTATTTATTTACATATTACCCCTCCCCTTTAAAAGGAATTGGAACAAAGGACCTCAAGTACTTGTGAAAAGTCGATTAGAATTGTTTGAAAATATGGGTTAAAAGTGACATTTATGTGTATTTTGAAGGGTTGTGTGTAATCCTTTGCAAACGGGGACATATTCCTGATCGATACATGCAAAACAACAAGGAATTTGGACAACTTTTTGAATGGAACGGGTGGCAGAAGATCGGCCTATGAGTCTTTCGTACCCACCTATGTTCCACACCCTTTCAATTTGAATTTTCAGTCTTATTCAGCTTCCATTTGATGAATAATATGTAATCCTTAGCAGGCCGGCAGGAATTCCTGTGTCCGTATTCACCAACCATTCGTAAGAACATTCTGAGACTTTTTCTCCAGATTTTTCTACATTTGTGAGTAACACAGCTTCTGATTGGCTTAAAATATTTGTTCAACCAATCACGAGTTGTGTTACTTTTAAATGTTAGAAAAGACATGTACTTTGAGCCTTTTGTCCCCACCCTTGTTCGTCCGCGTTTCATTTTTTTTTATCTTGTTCAGCTTAGCTTCCATACTTCACATTGATACTTTGCATATGTTGAGACCATTAACTGACGACGGAAAAGTCTTGAGGAATCATGGCATAGGGGTGTAAACCAGGGAGAAAACTTTTAAGGGACAACGGGTACCTGTTGCATGAAACAGAGAGGTAGACAAACAAAAAAGTGGCCCTTTCTCTCCATTACACTGTTGAACACATTACTAATTAGTGGCTCAGATGAAAGTGAATGGTTTTGATGGTACAATGAAAACATTTTAACTGGAAAAATGGGGTATGAAGTAGAAAAAAAGAGATCAGGAGCAGTTCTCCTTCATGCAGTCAGCGGACATAATCTAAATTGGTTTGGGAATAGTCTGATATTTTGTAAGGTTATATCAGTTTTTGTTGCTTGATTATGCTGAGAGGCAAAAAGTTAAACCCATTGCCTTATCAAATCCATACGGCTAGCCAGGGTTTGCACCCGGAATATGTGACAAGCTGACATGTGCCTCAAGTGAACGCAACGACATAGTCAAAATGCTAAATTAACTAAACAGTTGTACAGAGACTAGAATCTTAAATCGGTTTCCTTGTTAACCCACTCTCATATGGCACTTGCGGACATGCGAAAACCTGATTTTGACATTTACGACACAAATTGGGCTGTTTTTGACTTAAAAGGAAAAAAAGGACAACAAAAAACTCCCTCTCCTGATGGAATTATATTCAAATCAAACTGACAAAATTGCTGGCATTAAAAAAAAGTGCAGTTATGGATAGAGTGGAATGGCAAACTTTACGCAAACCCATATTTGGCTTTCCCATGCATATAAATTTAAAAAAATGACTGGATGACAGTCTGTGGAAACTGATTTGTTATTCTAGTCTACCTATCCTTGTTGTCTGCATTTTAGGTATTTATCCATGTCATTACGGGCTCAGGTCATATTATGTCGGATCAGGACCGTTTTCACCGGTTTAAAATATATATATGTAGATCTACATATAGATCTATCCAATACATAATGGAGTAAACTATTGTGACAGACGGAAAAAAGCTGTAAAGAAAGGGGTCAGAGAATGGAACCCTGAAGTTAACCCGGACCAAGATTAAAAATCACTATCGGGCTGACCGTCTAGGCAACTAAGCCAGAGAGGCAGCTGAATTCTGCCTGACAGAATTATTTATTTACATATTCCCCATCTCCTTTCAAGGAAATTGGGAGAAGGGACCTCAAGTACTTCTGAAAGTTCGATTAGAATTGATCGAAAAAATGGGTCTAAAGTGGCGTTTATGTCTATTTTGAAGTCTGATATGTAATCCTTTTTCAAACGGCGACATATTTCTGATAGATAAATGCCATGAAAGAAGGAAAATATCGCAAGTTTGAATGCAACTGTGGCAGAAAATCGTACAATGTGTCTGTAGCCCCCAACCTTGTTCCACATCCGTTTCAATTTGTAATTTCTGTCTTATTCAGCTTCCATTTGAAGTATAATATGTAATCCCTGGCCGACCGGAACAAATTATTGGGGCCGTATTCACCAGCAACAAAATAACTCCCTCTCCTGATGGTATTAGGTTCAAATAAGAATGACAAAATAGGTGGCAATAAACAAAAGTGCAGTTAGGGAGTGGAATGGCAATCTTTATGCTAAATCGTATTTGGTTTTCGCGTGCATGTAAATATGATAAATGAGTGGAAAGTTACAGAGATAATAGGCTAATTCATTTGGATGATAAAGTTTTAACCGGTTTCAGATAAATATTAGAGATCTACATATAGATCTATCCAAGAACTAAGACAGAAGGGGGAAAATATTGTGACAGAAGGAAAAAAGCTGGAAAGAAAGGGGTCAGAGAATATAACCCTGAAAATAATCCGGACCAAGATGAAAAAATTATTATCGGGCTGATCGTCTAGCGCACTTAATCAGAGAGACAGCTGAATTTGCCTAACAAAATTATTTATTTACATATTACCCCTCCCCTTTAAAAGGAATTGGAACAAAGGACCTCAAGTACTTGTGAAAATTCGATTAGAAGTGTTTGAAAATATGGGTTAAAAGTGACGTGTATGTCTATTTTGAAGGGTTGTGTGTAATCCTTTGCAAACGGGGACATATTCCTGATCGATACATGCAAAACAACAAGGAATTTGGACAACTTTTTGAATGGAACGGGTGGCAGAAGATCGGACTATGAGTCTTTCGTACCCACCTATGATCCACACCCTTTCAATTTGAATTTTCAGTCTTATTCAGCTTCCATTTGATGAATAATATGAAATCCTTAGCAGGCCGGCAGGAATTCCTGTGTCCGTATTCACCAACCATTCGTAAGAACATTCTGAGACTTATTCTCCAGATTTTTCTACATTTGTGAGTAACACAGCTTCTGATTGGCTTAAAATATTTGTTCAACCAATCACGAGTTGTGTTACTTTTTTAATGTTAGAAAAGACATGTACTTTGAGCCTTTTGTCCCCACCCTTGTTCGTCCGAGTTTCAATTTTTTTTATCTTGTTCAGCTTAGCTTCCATGCTTCACATTGATACTTTGCATATGTTGAGAACATTAACTGAAGACGGAAAGGTCTCGAGGAATCGTGGCATAGGTGTGCAAATTAGGGAGAAAACTTTTAAGGGACAACGGGTACCTGTTGCATGAAACAGAGAGGTAGACAAACAAAAAAGTGGCCCTTTCTCTCCATTACACTGTTGAACACATTACTAATTAGTGTCTCAGATCAAAGTGAATGGTTTTGATGGTACAATGAAAACATTTTAACTGGCAAAATGGGGTATGAGTAAGAAAAAAAAAAAAAAAAAAAAAGAGATCAGGAGCAGTTCTGCTTCAGGCAGTCAGGGGATATAATCTAATTTGGTTTGGAAACAGTCTGATAGTTTGTAAGGTTTTATCAGTTTTTGTTGCTTGATTATGCTGAGAGGGAAAAAGGTAAACCCATTGCCTTATCAAATCCATACGGCTAGCCAGGGTTTGCACCCGGAATATGTGACAAGCTGACATGTGCCTCAAGCGAAAGCAAAGACATAATCAAAACGCTAAATTAACTTAACAATTGTACAGAGACTAGAATCTTAAACCGGTTTCCTTGTTAACCCACTCTCATATGGCCCTTGTGGACATGCGAAAACCTGATTTTGACATTTACGACACAAATTGGGCTGTTTTTCACTTAAAAGGAAAAAAAGGACAACAAAAAAACTCCCTCTCCTGATGGAATTATATTCAAATCAAACTGACAAAATTGCTGGCATTAAAAAAAAGTGCAGTTATGGAGGGAGTGGAATGGCAAACTTTACGCAAACCCATATTTGGCTTTCCCATGCATATAAATTTAAAAAAATGACTGGATGACAGTCTGTGGAAACTGATTTGTTATTCTAGTCTACCTATCCTTGTTGTCTGCATTTTAGGTATTTATCCATGTCATTACGGGCTCAGGTCATATTATGTCGGATCAGGACCGTTTACACCGGTTTAAGATATATATATATATCTTACACCGGTTTAAGATATATATATATATATATATATATATAGATCTATCCAATACATAATGGAGTGAACTATTGTGACAGACGGAAAAAAGCTGTAAAGAAAGGGGTCAGAGAATGGAACCCTGAAGTTAACCCGGACCAAGATTAAAAATCACTATCGGGCTGACCGTCTAGGCAACTAAGCCAGAGAGGCAGCTGAATTCTGCCTGACAAAATTATTTATTTACATATTCCCCCTCTCCTTTCAAGGAAATTGGGAGAAGGGACCTCAAGTACTTCTGAAAGTTCGATTAGAATTGATCGAAAAAATGGGTCTAAAGTGACGTGTATATCTATTTTGAAGTCTGATGTGTAATCCTTTTTCAAACGGCGCCATATTCCTGATAGATCAATGCCATAAAAACATGGAAATTATCCCAACTTTGAATGCAACTGTGGCAGAAAATCGGACAATGAGTCTTTAGTGCCAAACTTTGTTCCACACCTGTTTCAATTTGTAATTTCTGTCTTATTCAGCTTCCATTTGAAGTACAATATATCATCCCTGGCAGACTGGCACGAATTTTTGGGTCCGTATACACCAGAAATAAAATAACTCCCTCTCCTGATGAAATTAGGTTCAAATAAGAATGACAAAATTGACAAAATTGGTGGCATTAAACAAAAGTGCAGTTAGGGAGTGGAATGGCAATCTTTACGCAAAATCGTATTTGGTTTTCGCGTTCACGTAAATATGATATATAAGTGGAAAGTTACAGAGAAAATAGGCTAATTCATTTGGATGACAAAGTTTTAACCGGTTTCAGATAAATATTAGAGATCTACATATACATCTATCCAAGAACTAAGACAGAAGGGGGAAAATATTGTGACAGAGGGAAAAAAAGCTAGAAAGAAAGGGTCATAGAATGGAACCCTGAAAATAATCCGGACCAAGATTTAAAATTACTATCGGGCTGACCGTCTAGCGCACAAAATCAGAGAGACAGCCGAATTTTTGCCTAACAAAATTATTTATTTACATATTACCCCTCCCCTTTAAATGAAATTGGAACAAAGGACCTCAAGTACTTGTGAAAATTCGATTAGAATTGTTTGAAAATATGGGTTAAAAGTGACGTGTATGTCTATTTTGAAGGGTTATGTGTAATCCTTTGCAAAAGGGGACATATTCCTAATCGATACATGCAAAACAACAAGGAATTTGGACAACTTTTTGAATGGAACGGGTGGCAGAAGATCGGCCTATGAGTCTTTCGTACCCACCTATGTTCCACACCCTTTCAATTTGAATTTTCAGTCTTATTTAGCTTCCATTTGATGAATAATATGTAATCCTTAGCAGGCCGGCAGGAATTCCTGTGTCCGTATTCACCAACCATTCGTAAGAACATTCTGAGACTTATTCTCCAGATTTTTCTACATTTGTGAGTAACACAGCTTCTGATTGGCTTAAAATATTTGTTCAACCAATCACGAGTTGTGTTACTTTTTTAATGTTAGAAAAGACATTTACTTTGAGCCTTTTGTCCCCACCCTTGTTCGTCCGCGTTTCATTTTTTTTTTTTTAATTTTTATTTTATCTTGTTCAGCTTAGCTTCCATGCTTCACATTGATACTTTGCATATGTTGAGAACATTAACTGAAGACGGAAAGGTCTCGAGGAATGATTGCATAGGTGTGCAAACTAGGGAGAAAACTTTTTAGGGACAACGGGTACCTGTTGCATGAAACAGAGAGGTAGACAAACAAAAAAGTGGCCCTTTCTCTCCATTACACTGTTGAACACATTACTAATTAGTGTCTCAGATCAAAGCGAATGGTTTTGATGGTACAATGAAAACATTTTAACTGGCAAAATGGGGTATGAAGTAGAAAAATAAAAGAGATCAGGAGCAGTTCTGCTTCAGGCAGTCAGGGGACATAATCGAATTTGGTTTGGGAATAGTCTGATAGTTTGTAAGGTCTTATCAGTTTTTGTTGCTTGATTATGCTGAGAGGGGAAAAGGTAAACCGATTGCCTTATGAAATCCATACTGCTAACCAGGGTTTGCCTCCGGAATATGTGACAAGCTGACATGTGCCTCAAGTGAACGCAACGACATAGTCAAAACGCTAAATTAACTTAACAATTTTACGCAGAAAAGAATCTTAAATCGGTTTACTTGACCAGCCACTCTCATATGGCACTTGCGGACATGCGAAAACCTGCTTTTGACATTTACGACACAAATTGGGCTGTTTTTCACTGAAAAGGAAAACAACCACTACAAAAAACTCCCTGTCCTGATGGAATTATATTCAAATCAAACTGACAAAATTGCTGGCATTAAAAAAAGTGCAGTTATGCAGTGGAATGGCAAACTTCATGCAAACCCATATTTGGTTTTCGCATGCATATAAATGTGAAAAATAAGGGATGACAGTCTGTGGAAACTGATTTGTTATTTTAGTTGTCTGCATTTTAGGTATTTATCCATGTCATTACGGGCTCAGGTCATGTTATGTCGGATCAAGACAGTTTACATAATGGAGTAAAATATTGTGACAGACGGAAAAAAGCTGTAAAGAAAGGGGTCAGAGAATGGAACCCTGAAGTTAACCCGGACCAAGATTAAAAATCACTATCGGGCTGACTGTCTAGCCCACTAAGCCAGAGAGGCAGCTGAATTCTGCCTGACAAAATTATTTATTTCCATATTCCCCCTCCCCTTTTAAAGAAATTGGGAGAAGGGACCTCAAGTACTTGTGAAAGTTCGATTAGAATTGATCGAAAAAATGGGTCTAAAGTGACGTTTATGTCTATTTTGAAGTCTGATATGTAATCCTTTTTCAAACGGCGACATATTCCTGATAGATAAATGCCATAAAGAAATGGAAATTATCCCAACTTTGAATGCAACTGTGGCAGAAAATCGGACAATGAGTCTTTAGTCCCCAACTTTGTTCCACACCCGTTCCAATTTGAAATGTCTGTCGTATTCAGCTTCCATTTGAAGTATAATATGTAATCCCTGGCAGACCGGCACAAATTATTGGGCCCGTATTCACCAGCAACAAAATAACTCCCTCTCCTGATGGTATTAGTTCAAATAAGAATGACAAAATCGGTGGCATTAAACAAAAGTGCAGTTAGGGAGTGGAATGGCAATCTTTACGCAAAATCGTATTTGGTTTTCGCGTTCACGTAAATATGATATATAAATGGAAAATTACAGAGAAAACAGTCTAATTCATTTGGATGACAAAGTTTTAACCGGTTTCAGATAAATATTAGAGATCTACATATAAATATATCCAAGAACTAAGACAGAAGGGGAAAAATATTGTGGCAGAGGGAAAGAAGCTGGAAAGAAAGGGGTCAGAGAATAGAACCCTGAAAATAATCCGGGCCAAGATTAAAAATTACTATCGGGCTGACCGTCTAGCGCACTTAATCAGAGAGACAGCCTAATTTTTGCCTAACAAAATTATTTATTTACATATTACCCCTCCCCTTTAAATGAAATTGGAACAAAGGACCTCAAGTACTTGTGAAAATTCGATTAGAATTGTTTGAAAATATGGGTTAAAAGTGACGTTTATGTGTATCTTGAAGGGTTATGTGTAATCCTTTGCAAACGGGGACATATTCCTGATCGATACATGCAAAACAACAAGGAATTTGGACAACTTTTTTAATGGAACGGGTGGCAGAAGATCGGCCTTTGAGTCTTTCGTACCCACCTTTGGTCAACCCCCCGTTTCAATTTGAATTTTCAGTCTTATTCAGCTTCTACTTGAAGGATAATATGTAATCCTTAGCAGGCCGGCACGAATTCCAGGGTCCGTATTCACCAATCATTCTTAATAACATTCTGAGACTTATTCTCCAAATTTTTTTTTACATGTATGAGTAACACAGGTTCTGATTGGCTTAAAATATTTGTTCAACCAATCACAAGTTGTGTTATTTTTCAATGTCAGAAAATACATGTACTTTGAGCCTTTTGTCCCCACCATTGTTCGTCCGCGTTTCATTTTTTTTTTTTATCTTGTTCAGTTTATCTTCCATGCTTCACATTAATACTTTGCATATGTTGAGACCATTAACTGGAGACGGAAAGGTCTCGAGGAATCGTTGCATAAGTGTGTAAACCAGGGAGAAAACTTTTTAGGGACAACGGGCACCTGTTGCATGAAACAGAGAGGTAGACAAACAAATAAGTGCCCCTTTCTCTCCATTACACTGTTGAACACATCACTCATTAGTGTCTCAGATCAAAGTGAATGGTTTTGATGGTACAATGAAAACATTTTAACTGGCAAAATGGGGTATGAAGTAGAAAAAAAGAGATTAGGAGCAGTTCTGCTTTTTGCAGTCAGGATATAATCCAATTTTGTTTGGGAATAGTTTCATAGTTTTTAAGGTTATATCAGTTTTTGTTGCTTGATTATGCCGAGAGGGAAAAAGGTAAACCCATTGCCTTATGAAATCCATACGGCTAGCCAGGGTTTGCACCCGGAATATGTGACAAGCTGACATGTGCCTCAAGTGAACGCAACGACATAGTCAAAACGCTAGATTAACTTAACAATTGTACGGAGACTAGAATCTAAAATCGGTTTCCTTGACAACCCACTCTCATATGGAACTTACGGACATGCGAAAACCTGATTTTGACATTTACGACACAAATTGGACCGTTTTTCATTTTCACTTAAAAAAAAACACTACAAAAAACTCCCTCTCCTGATGGAATTATATTCAAATCAAACTGACAAAATTGCTGGCATGAAAAAAAAGTGCAGTTATGGAGTGGAATGGCAAACTTTACGCAAACCCATATTTGGTTTTCGCATGCATATAAATGTAACACATAGGTGGATGACAGTCTGTGGAAACTGATTTATTATTCTAGTCTACCTATCCTTGTTGTCTGCATTTCAGGTATTTATCCATGTCATAAAGGGCTCAGGTCACATTATATCAGGTCGGGATATATTCAGCGCTAGAGCCTAAACATATTTATTTGAGGTCAAAGCCAGTTACAATTACAAGAGGCTAATTAAAATGGATGAAAAATTTTACATCGGTTTAGGACAAATGATATATAATATCTACATATAGATCTATCCAAGAACCTATACCGAAATAGATTTATGTCAATTTTTGTGGTTGGTGACGAAAAACTCTGTAGTTTAAGTCAATAAAATATTCTGATTCTGATTCTGACCATAATGGGGTAAAATGTTGTGACGGGGGGGGGGGGGGGGGGAGGGGGGAAAGAAAGGGGTCAGAGAATGAAACCCTGAAGTTAACCCGGAGCAAGATTAAAAATTACTATCGGGCTGATCGTATAGCCAAAGAGGCAGGACATATTCAGGGCTAGAGCCTAACTAAGCATATTTATTTGGGGTAAAAACTAGTTACAAAGAAAATATGCTGATTCAATTGGGTGACAAAGTTTACACTGGTTTAAGATATATATTATAGATCTACATATAGATCTATCCAAGACATAATCGAGAAAAATATTGTGAAAGAGGGAAAAAAGGTAGAAAGAAAGGGGTCAGAGATTGGAAGCCTTAACCCGGACGAAAATTAAAAACCAGTATCGGGCTGACCGTCTATCACACTAAACCAGAGAGGCAGCTGAAATCTGCCTGACAAAATCGTCTATTTTCATATTCCCCTACATTGGTAACATTCCCTGATACAGCAAGGGTATAGGGATCAGTACAGGCTACTAAAAATGGTCAGAATTCTGTCTTTGTATTTTTAGAACAGACAACGCTTGACTAATAGAGATTCAGAGGAGGTCACTCTCCCTTCCAGAGCAGCAGTTTTTCCAACATTCTTGACCTGACGAATAAGTGAATTTTATTTTTGGTATCATCTTTTATGTTTGCCAATATTTCTTTTAGTTTCGATTACCAATTTAAAATTGTGCAAAATCGCAATGTTACCTCTACAGTCAAACTGGAAATGTGTATGCTGCTCTGATCGGCAATTCTGTGATATACAGGTACTATATATCTGCTATCTTTTTCTGTGGGCGCTCATTCCCAAAAGGACTCGAGTAGTAACCTCGAACCACATTTTACTCAATTCTTGCCAAAATTTTATTGCAGTTATTTATCACGATGCAGTTTTCTTTCAAAGGGTAAAACCATGCGCCCAAATGCCCAACTGCATCTGTATGAAGCTATTTTTTTTTTTTAATCAATAATATGTAAATGTAGTCTAAACTGTGCTTTTGGTTTGACCTAGAGTCTTCGAATGCCAACAAAGATTACCCGTGGCCCGTGGATTAACCCTTTCTTAGCCATCTGCGAAAACATGAACTTTCGCGATTGACATAGATCAAGATCACACTGCAAAGAATGTGAAGTATGATATGCGACCCATACCTTCTGCTTGTTTTGTCAATCATATAACATAAATATATTTCTGAATTTCACTGGAATGTATTTTCATCCCTCGAAAGAGGTCGAGTTTATAATTTTGGCGTTGTAAAAGTTACGATGTCAGGTTTGTAGTTAAGATATGCTAGGTTAGATCCTCGCTTGTAGTGTTGGTCGATCTGAAGTTTTCTCTGGCAAGGCACTGCAGACAAAGTCGAGTGCTTGGAAAACCCTGTAAGCAAAACTTTATTGAGTAGAAGCTGTATTTTCATTAATGTACTGTGGACAGCACCGTAAAACGTACTGACACTGCAATGTACTATTGAAAGATTGTTCATTAACGCTTTACCATACAATATCTGTTTTTAATGTCCCTGAAGAAGGCATTTGAACACATTGTAGAATAAAGATAAAACGCTGGTTACCTGTATTTTCTCACCAGTGCTTTCTAGTCTTTCAAAGGCTAATTCCATCATTTTAATGTGATTTAATTTGTCGTCTGCAAAATGTTTTCATGTTGGACGAGTCTAAAATCTTGTTACCATGTATAGGGTAAATTAAGTAAACCACGTTTCAATTAATGAGTAATTCAATAAATCATCTCGTCAGTTTACCATTCATTATATACTTAATGGACCCTCGCATCATTTTGATTTCTCCTCTCAAAAAACAAACGCTTATTTCATATCTCATTTTTTTTAAACACTTTCCTACATAATCCCGAGTTTTAACGACCCCGAGAAGGTAACAGCATTTTCTCCTTTTCCCACAATGTTTTTTTTCCCTATCAAAGACAGGAATCATCATATGAGCTACATCTAAATTGTCGTCTGCAACTGCTTTCAATTTGAACCAGTCTAAAATTTTGTCGTTTGCTGAAGTATCTGAGGTTGCGCTTTTTTCCAGCGATATTTTATATTGAAGTAATTAGCTTCCGATACAAACTTGAATGAGAGTGCTTTAAAGTCATCCATGTAAAAAATTGAAATAAAATGAGTCATGCTCGGGTAAAAGGGGGCTTAATGCATCTCCTTAGGCGTTATACCATGCAATTCATCGCAAAATTACGAATCCATATAATCTGTTTTGTCTAAAAACCAACTGAATCATTAGGCAGGCTGATACGAGTCGAAACTCTTTTTTCAAATCCATTAAATTCCCGTTTCAGAGAGCATGGCTAAATTGAAATTTGGTTTAATACATGGATGCATGTGAAAACATCGTGGAAAAAGAAATTGCTCCTAATGATCAATTTCTTCTTTTTCCACGATGTTTTTAAAGTGGAAAGGTAGAAGATGCCAAGTAGTCGTCTGTACAAGCTATCGATATAACTGTTTGACACAATGACGTTCCAGACTTATCCAAATTGAAAGCAACTGCAGACGACAAATTGAAACGTGACTAAAAAGACTCAATTCGCCTTTGATAGCGTAGAAAGCATTGTTGTTCAAGGAAAAACAATCCTGGTTACCAATATTTTCTACTTAAACCACAATATTTTCAATAGCATTCTTCCTCGATGTCGTTTAACCCTTTCCCAAACGACAAATTTTGGACTGGTCCAAATTGAAAGAGTTTGCAGACGACAATTTTAAATTTGATGAAAATGGCAGAAAGTTCTCAAAAAGGGTAGAAAACACTGTGGGAAAAGGAGAAATTGCTCGTCACGAGCAATTTCTCCTTTTCCCACAGTGTTTTCAAAAGACTTGTACTGCAGACACATGAAAACCAGGGCTTGTTTGGGAAAGGGTTAAACTCAGGATTCTTTAGTACAAAGGTGTATCTCTAAAAAGTGTATCCAATCTGCTTTTATTAGATCAATGAAAGCGAATGAAAAGGGAGAGAATAATCAGTTAAACGTTGATTAGAAAGGGGTATATCAGCTACTTGTGTTCAGACTCATTAAACCGAACACCAGTCTAAGTTTACAAAAACAAGATATGGTAAAATCAGAAATAAGAAAAAAAAAAAAAAAACTCTGTCAAAAGTATGGAACATGGGAGAAACTTGAACTTGTTACCAGAAATCGGTCATTTTCCAACGCTATTTAACAAAACTGTCAACTGTGGGGGTACATAGAAAGCAATATGTTTAATTTTTATCCTAACTCATAACTGAATAAGTTAAATGAAACTTTCAAGCGGATAGTAGAACACCACAATAATGCTATTTCAAGCTTGCTTTCTGGAGAAAATTAACTCCTTATCGGACAGTGTAGATTAAAGATCAGACTGCACGTTCTGTGCAGTCTGATCTTGATCTACACTATCCGCAAAAGGTCAGTGAGTCGCGCCTAGTAGCTTAAGGGTTAAGAGTGATGGGTTTAAAGCAAATCGATACTACTTTTGCTACAAAAGCACTGCCAGAATCTGATAGCAGATTAGCGCGAATTGATAAACCCGTGGAAGCAGTTATATAATCCTTTGTACCATCCTTTTTTTTTCCTTGACTGTAAACAGCAGAAAAGGTATGACGCTCCCGAAACAGATGTCTCTTAAATATTTCAAGAAAATTCCATGTATTTACGATCCCGAGAATGAAGGCTTTTAAAAGCACCGTAGGAATAGGAGGAAATGCTAGTAACCAGCAGTTTCTTCTTTAACCACAATATTGAGTACCCGTGCAAAGATAAGTCCGATCTTTAGAACCTTAATCGTAGTCTGCACTTTTTTTTTAAATTATGACAGATTCAGTGATTATTATAAGTAGCAGCATTACAATCGTTATTATTATCATTATCATTATTATTAATAACACGAGTCTAAAATTATGATTAAGAATTTAACCACTGCAAAAAATCCAAAACTTGCAAGCAACCCTTTTTTCTTAAAAAGCATAAAATGTTCCGAAACACTGTGGAAAAGCAACGATCGTTTTTTTTTTCACCCTAGCTATTGAAGGAAAAACCCATTACTATTATAAGTAATGATCTTTGAAATAACCTTGAAGGGAATCGAATCCACGGCTATTTGCATTTGTTCAAAACTCTTAATATTCAGCAGACATGAAACCATGGATATCCTTGTCATATAATAATGTTTTCGCCATGGTAAACATCAGAAGTACATGTAGTTTATGCAGATGGCGTAGATCAATTTCTTAAGTGCATGGACACTATGACGCAAGGCCATTGGCGATGACAATGGTAACAAAATAAAAAAATATACAGAAAGCTCTTGTGTTCCGACGAGAGTATGAGTTACTTGCTTTTGTTAGGGCTAAATATCTATTACATAGAAACACATTTAATGCTAAGTACTGTGGTATATTCTAAGCGTCTGAGGGTTTCCAGTGTTGCATCAAGGATAATAAGCATAACAATCTTTCAATTTCACAGGCTGCTTTTCCAAAGTACAGTGTGGGTACTAATTACCTATAATCCTAAACATTGTTCTAAATCTAAACTAGCCATTAGTTAGAGGTGTTGCAGTGTTCGAGGTCACAACTGCTTAGCGGCGCCAAACATATAAACTCAACCTCTTTCGACGGCTGAAAATACAGTCCACTGACACTCGGTGACCTTTTGCGGACAGTGTAGATTAAGATCAGACTGCACAAAACGTCTAGTCTGATCTTAGATCTACACTGTCCAATATTTTTTTTCCCCAAAATATAGCTTTGAAACAGCAACATTCTGGTTTTTACTATCGGCTTGCAAGTTTCATTTCATTTATTCAGCAGGTTAAAGGGCTAACCACTCCTTATCACGGTCTCCTTATGAAGGTATATATAGTTCCGTAGAAATGGTTTGTTTATCTGGTCGGTAATTTTTACCCTTGTATCGTTTTTTTACAAAGTAAAATAAGAATACTCGTATATACAAAGAAGGAAAAACAAGCACACTGCAACCAAGACTACCTATGGCATTGAAAGTGTTAATTGCGATAGCTACGTCAGAAGCACGCGGAACGGAATCCAAATGTAGTAGAATTTCTTGGTTTAATTAGAATCCTTTCGAGAGAAACCATTCCTCTCTTACTCGCGGAATATTGTGCGAAAAACAGCCGGAGGCTTGGAATAAGTGATGTCGGTTTTACTGTTACTAACTACGAGGGAACGAAAACACTTGGTGCCGTGATATAACTGAAATATACGTGAAGACGGTGACTAACAGCGTGCATCAAGCAAACAAGCCATTTAGCAGCTGATATCACAACTCTGAAAAGCTGTTAGATAGATTAAGCTGTGAAAATCGGTAATAAAATCAACCAAGAATGGAATAGGTTGATAGCAATCTGAATTATTGTGATACGAATCCGGTAAGATCTATTGTCACTCAATAACTGGAATGCAATATTTTCCATTTTCATTTAAAAATCAAAGAGCAAAATTTTCCCAAGGGTTGTCGTAATCACCTTTGACGTGTTTGAATGTATATCAGTTCAGGTCAAAAACTAGGCCAATGGTTCAATCCAAGAAATATAAAACTTGCAGTCACTCAATAGGCCACATTTCGCAACCATCCGAAGGAAGTAGATTTGGTTGGAATGCTTGACCAGACAATAATTACATGAGCCATGTGGGCTTAATACATTTGCAAAAAGTACCGAGCCATGTCTGCCTGTGCAGTCCGCACAGGTTATCATGGGTTGCAACTTTTTGCTATTTGTAAATTTTCTGCAGGTCTAAGGACCAGTCGTCCCCTAGATTCAGTCAATCGTTCGACAAAATGTATTTTATAGATCTGTAATCATGTGATGACTTGATTCATACAACCAAAGGCTTTACAAATGAAAATTTCAAGAGAGCAACAAATAAATGCTGACCACACTGCCTAGCAAGTGCAATTAATGCAGACCAAGGGCTTGGACATCCGACATTTCAAGAGAAATGGTTCAACCTCAACCGTACATGTACAGCTCCAATACTCTCTCCAACACTCTAGTCTTAAACTTTTACTATACTAAAACATTAGGTGCTTATACAGACAATGTACCCTCTAAGATCACATTGCAAAGAAAATTGACAGTTTTACCAGAAATCTACTCTTGCGTTTGAAATCGGAGATTGTGTGGCCAAAACGACTTCGAAATTGCCTAAACATGGAGACGTTTAGCTGGCTGAAATATATTTCACTTCATATATGGTTCTCCTTCGCCATTAACTCTATCCCTACCACAGACGACACAATTATTTTTTCTTTTTCGGACCGTGTAGATCAAGATCAGATTTCATAGAACTTGGATTCTGATATTTGATCTACGCTTTCCATCATTGTTAATTGCTTCCTGGTTGCAAAAGAGTTACAGTTGTGGCCGTCAAAAAATGTAAATCAATTTTTGCTTGTAGTTAAAGAGAGACAGAAAATATTCTTTCCGACCTCTGCAGTAGAATCTAGTTTTTAGAAATTGATGTTTTGTGTATCCAGTATCAACATTATGTTGGACGATGAATATTTCCAACATCAGAATTTAAATTTTACAGTCGTGCTTTCAGAATCACTTTGTTCAGAATAGTTCGTAACGTATCCGACATTGTACAACCAAGATCATCTGATGTCGTGCTTAAAATAATTAAATATATCTTCTAGTGCAATTAACTCGATCCAGTACGTAGTTCTAACGAAATAAAAATAGGGACTACATATATCTAAACTTCACCTGATTATAACTATCTCTGTTCTTAACGAAGAAATCGTCCTGGGCTCAACATTTCACACACACTTTTAAATCAATATCCAAAAGAAAAATGCGCTCATGTTCAAACAGAAATTTTGGTGCTTGTGCCACTGTTGGAATATTTTACAACAACACTGTTGACTGTAATAATCCAATACAAAGCACTCCGTCGTTTGACCAGCGCTTCCAATACTTCGCTTCAATCTGCTTTAAAACTTCTCGCGACAACTGCAGTTTCGTAACATTTTAAAACCTTGTGTAACGGTAATAAAAAGAAGAGCGTTAGAAGCTTGTTTAACGGTTTGGAAAAGTGACATTAAGATTTTTCAAACACGCAATGGAAAAGATCAATTTAATCGAAACAATTGACTACAACAAACAGGGCAGCGTAGCAACACGTCTGATTGATATTTTGGTCGCCCTAACCTTTTCCTGCACAATCGACTGAAAAGAAACATTCACAAAATTCTGGAGGCTAAATAACCTGTAAATTATGTCCACTCATCCCTCGACTTTAAAGATTTTCCAGTAAGTTTCAACCATCTATAAATAAATTAAAGTCATTTCATGACTCCTCTCCTGCTCAACCTATCCAAAATGTACTGCAAACACACTCATACACTTTAACTCCTAAACTGAATACACAAAATGTAATTTTCCAGCTAACCCAAAATTTTGCGATTTCAAATCGCCTTGCGATATCGTGTGGTAGAACAGCCAAGGTTTATGAGCAAGTCAGCAAACTAGAGTACGTTTCAAACAATTTTGTGACACGGCCAAAGTGGAATTTTCTAAAAAGGATATCTGTTACATGAGCCATACTCTGTGAAAAGGAGATTTAATGTATCTGCAAAAACTTTCGGTCCATGTGAGCCTGTGCAGTACGCGTACGCTGATATGGACCTAAACTTTTTGCTGTTAGTCATTTTTTTCTGCATGTCCAAGGACCAGCCTACCTCATGATTCAGTCGGTTGTTAAACACAAAAGACTATGTGATGACATGCCTAGTGTGATGCATCACGGAGATGCATTAAACCCTTTTTCCCAGAACCATGCTCATATACTTTAGCTACCTGTCACACAGGGCATCGTTTACTCTTTCACTGCCAATAACGACGTGAGTATTTGCGAATGACGTAGATCAGTATCAAACGGCAAAGAACGTGCAATGTGATTTTGGATCAACATCGCTCTATAACTTATGCCAAGCTTCGACCAAAACGATCTTTAGTTGAAGGAGAATGATACTTTGCGACTTGAAAAAAAGTCGACTTACATATTTGGTAGAGAACGAGTTTAACCCTTTACTACACAATACCGCCTTTTAACGACCCTGATGAAGAAGGCTTTTGAAAACATTGTGGAAAAAGGACAAACTGTTGGTAACCAGCATTTTTTCCCGTAATGTTTTCTGTCCTTTTACAGACAAATCTCATGATATAAGCCATATCTAATTTTTCGTCTGCAAATGCTTTGAATTTGGACAAGTGTAAAATTTTGTCGTGTGGTTAAGGGTTCCCAGCATAAGTAGCAAGTTTAAGTAGCATTTACTGTTTGTCTGCTCCATCAATAACTTGGGATTAGTTGATTGTATGGTGTATAACGCCGTTTTTAACATTGTCTCAGTTATAATTATATCATAGCAACTAGTGCACCCATCCATGCTTCCCCTGAGGTTCTGTTACCAATACTTCGCACAATATTCTTCCTAAGTCACTGGCTGCTTCCCCTCATAAACATCGTCGAAACGATGATTATCCTTCGCAATCAGTATTTATAATCAACGTATTGTATTTTCGAGAATACAATGGATTTTGAAAAATATTCGTTGCAGTAACTGTGACATGGTCGAAAAGATTATAATCAAAAGAGAATGTCTATCAGATAGATTAATGCCACCTAAGGCTCCGTGAAAGCACACGTGACATTGTGGTTGGTATCAATTATTGATGGTTCAATACACTTAAACGTCCCACGAAATCTACTAATTACTTGATCTGGATTTTGCTGTGCACAAATGGCTTTTCATGCACCCACCATTGACTATTCTATGGCTCTTTTTTTTCTAACAGATCATTAGTTTTTGTGACACCAAAGAAGTCTTATCAAGGCATAATAATATAAATGTTTGCGACTTTTCGAATTTAGTGTAACAAGAAGGAGCCAATAGGTTACATCAATTGATTACATCCATTGTACAGTTAAGGGGAAACACAGGCAAAATTGGATGGCATCGCTTAGCTAGAAGTTCTAAATGTGTATAACAGACTGCGATATCCGACATTTGGAACGGAAATTCTGAAATCCCAATAGTATGTGAGTCATGTTCTTTGAAAAAGGGGCTTAATGCATCCGCGAAAAGTATCGATCCAGGTCAGCCTGCGCAGTCTGCGCTGGCTGACCTGGGCCAAAACTGTTCGCCATTGGTCAATTTTCTGTGTGTCCAAGGACCAGTCTACCTTATGATTCAGTCGGTTGGGAGACAAGGCGGATTTGATGGATCCATAATTATGTGATGACTTGCTTGGTGATGACAATCCATCACGGAGATGCATTAAGCCCCTTTTGCCAGAGCATGGCTCATATCTATATCTTAAAAGTCCAATGATGATGAATCTAATTGTTTACAGGAAGAGACCACACTTACAAAAATATACTAATGATATCGTGATGTTTGTGAACGTTAGCTAGACTAAAATCAGACATGAGAATCGGGGTCAGTTGAGTTAACGGAAACAAGGTTATTTCGGGGGATCCTAATACGATAGTTCATCATAAAAAGGGTAGACTGCACATCTAGACATAATGATAGAGACAATTCATTAAAGCTGGAAATGCCACTTACAGTTTCTAATAAAAAACCCTCTGGGAGTTGTGGTACCCACTTCGTTTGGCCAATCTAGAGTGACAGACCAAACCTATGTCGTTAAAAGCATTAGGTAAATGAATGATGCACATCTGGTTTTACGGTCTAAAGAATACAGGCGCCACGCACTTCCTTTTTGTATGTGTTCAATGTGTATTTAATACATTTCTCAACAGTCTGTCATAATATTATCATCGAAACTGCTCAGGAATTTTATTAATGCCACTCCTAAGATTTACATAAAGTACTGAGTTCAAGCCACAATTTACATGAGCCACGCTCTGTGAAAAGTGGGTTTAATCCATCTGTAGACCTGAGTCGAAACTTGTTATTGATAAATTTTCTGCATGTTAAAGGACAATTACATACTATTCTACTTCGTGGTTCCGGCGTTTTTTTTTTAGGTAAATGGGTCTATCCTATGGGACAACTTTCTTAGTATGGTGCATTGCAAAGGAGCATTAAAACCCCTTTTCACAGAGCGGGACTCACGTGTAAAAGATGTACGAGTTGTTAGCGACGACTCTGTCGAAAGTATTAATTCTTTTAGCTTTAACCCTTTTTTTTCTCCTTTTCCCACATTGTTTTCAAAAGGCTTCTTCCCCAGGGTCGTTAAAAGTCGGAATTGTGTGGTAAAGGGTTAAAACCAGATTTAATTGATTGCGGACGATGGGGTCTGATCTTGATTCTACGCTGTTCGCTTCTTGGCCACATATTTTGACAAAAATCTCTTTTGCATGTTTGTTACTGACTTATAATAGACATCATATCTTTAGTTTGGCTGTTTTCAAAGAAAACGTCGAGGTATTGTCGTAGTCCAGGGCCCGTATTCACCAACCATTCTTAAGAACGTTCTTGGTCTTATTCTCCAAGATTTTCTAAATTTGAGAGTAACACAACTTTTGATTGGCTAAACCATTTGGTTTAAGACATTTAAACCAGTAGGTCTTTTTATATGGTAGAAAGACATGCTTTTTTGGAGAAAAGAGGGTGGTGTGGACGAACAATAATACTATTACAAAATTAATTACAATGAAGATTTTTTTCTAACTTAAAGATCGCAAACAAAGAAAAGCGACACCTTCTTTCCATTAGAACTTTTAAAACAATCCGAAGAATAAGCTAAATTGTGAAATCTGAAAGGAGTTTATGTGAAAACCACGAAATAATGTCAATCTCGTTTTGAAACATTACTCTAGAAAACACTCTGCAGCTGGTATCACATATCAAGGCATAAGAATCATTGATTTTGTTCGCTATAATCCATTTAACATTCAGTATGCTAAGGCCATTACTGCGAGCATTACAGACAGTGTACATCGGGACCAGTCTGCATGCCTACGCAGCCAGATATTAGATTTACATTATCTGCTTTCTTTCAGATTACCATATCATGGTCCAAACAACATAAACTGCATACCGTTGGATCTACATTATTGGTATTTTTATTTTCTGTATTCAGTAGTCTAAACCTGAATACATAAGCAGCTGCGGACGAAACTCTTTCGTTTTGCAGCTGCTCTCCTTCGGACAAAGAAGAGGAAAAAAACACACACTTCGACTTAACATTCCACAAATATAATGTTTTAATTAATATGACTCATGCTCTGTGAAAAGGTGGTTACATTAACTCTTTACCAAACGGCAAAATTTTGGACTGGACCAAAGTGAAAGTACTTGCAGGCGACAAATTTGATGTTTCTTAAATAGTAATTTCTGTATTTGATAGGGTAGAAAACATTGTGGGAAAAGTAGAAAATGCTGGTTACCAGCATTTTCTCCTTTTCCTACAATGTTTTCAAAAGCCTTCTCTTTCAGGTCGTTAAAACTCGGGATTGTGTGGTAAAGAGTTAATCTGCAAAACATATCGACCCATGACACCCTGAGTAGTCCGCGCAGGCTGACCTAGGTCTTGCTATTGGTAAATTTTCTCCATGTCAAAACTTAGACCAATCTACCTCACGATTCAGCCAGTTATTAGACAAAATGGAACCATGTTGTAAAACTACTTCCTTCGTATAATCCTTTACGAAGACTCGTTAAGATACATTAAGCCCCATTTTCCTACAGCGCCGCTAAAATGAGCTTAACATTTATCCGAGCTGATTATGCATGGATTACACGCGTGCTTTCAAAGTTTACTGCCGCAAATTTACCCAAACAGGTTATGATATATTTGTTCCATGGTAAACCCCATTATCAGAGCTAAATGTCTCAGTCAACCAGAATGTTATCATGCAAAAATCTTTGTATCGTAACTTCGAAGTATCGGTGAATATAGAACCTAAAGATTGGTAAGGAAGCCGTCCAAGTGGCGCTATGAATTTTGGAGTGCTAACTGACGTGGGCCTACTCTCATTATTATTTCATTATTGCCTTGTAGCTTATATTCAATGAGCAGCATCCATCGTTTCGAGACGTTTTCAAAAAATGCAAGAAAAAAACAACAAAATGTTGAACACATCCTCTCATTTGTATGTGAGGTTTTTATTTTATTTTTTGCCTTTAGGAAAGAAATTACTCTAAATAGTTATCATTCCAATATTCTTGGTTTTATTTCGCAAGGATGCAGCAACACTGAAACCCTCTGTAATTACAAGTGGGGTCTTCTTTTGCACTTACATCCATGTAACCTCAAGGATTTTGCAGACATCCCGCAGTGCATTTTGGTTGCGAATTTCGAAGTGCTCATATTTTATATGAAAAGAACAGACTAACTTTAACAGGAGTCTACATCAAACCAGAATAGCACCAATTTTGACGTATCAGTTTACAGCCAAACAATGGGTTCTTTTTACAACTTATGCTCTACACTGTACACTGTACAGATCAAGGACCGTTGTCAGGGAAACAGGTCGCACTTGCTTTGTATTGTAATTTTCCGGATTGAAACACATATCGTCGATATGTAGATAAAATGCTGAATAACAATGAAACACAGGATGTCTGTGGTCAGCAGACTTGATTCATTGACGTGAACTGTGTATGGAGACATCCTTTTCGGGTGATATTGGACACTGTAATCAGACTAGAGTATCGGGTAGAAACAATCAATATGAGACTTTCCATCTTTTTAGCTGACTCAAAGGAATGCACTGAAGCGAAATAGAAAGCGTTTCAATATATAAACAAGCAAGCAAATTATTATCACTTAGGACGATTAATTACAAGATTTTGACCTCTTTCTTTCTTCGGGAAACTTGAAATGTGTTAAATTGATATACTTTTGACGCAATGCAAATCAAATAAAACCTCCACTCTATTTACATGTACCACAATAGATTATTCGAACCACAGACTTTAAAGTTATGTGTCTGCTTATGTCCGTCTAGGCTGCGACCCAGTTACTCGTATTCAATGTATTGGTGACTTGTTGCTTGATGTCGACTGACTAACGAAGAGAGAACTTTCAAAAGAGATATTTTTGACAAATACAAATCAATATGAGCCATGCTCTATGAAAATGGGGCTTCCTCCTTCTGCAAAATGTATAGGCCATGTCAGCCTGCGCAGCCCGCACAGGTTTACATGGGTCCATACTTTTTGCTATAGGTCAATTTATGCATGTCAAAGTAGATTGTTATCTTTGTGATGACTTGCTTGGTATCATGCATCACGGAGATACATAAAACTTCCTTTACCAAGAGCATAGCTCATATGTTCTGTTACCTAGAAAAGTAAAATTTGATTATCACTCTCCGTTTTCATTTCTCAGATAAGCACTAGCAACTTGTTAAATTTGTTTTAGAAAAGGAAAGTTCCTCTACAAAATACACAGGACCAAAATTTAGTTAAACCAATTAAGGGAGAGTACTTCTGGAATAATTGCCTATTTATTTCAATTATTTGAGAGAAATTATAATTCGTTACAATGAACTGTGCCGTAAGAAATACACCGTGGTATTAAAATAAAAGCGATGTGCAACGTTTTTTTTTTTTGTTAGAATTCTGGGGTGTATTTTTTTCACTTTCTTTCTTGAAAATTTTCAAAACATTGGATTGCAAAATGAAAATGCATTAGAGACTCTGACAAAACGGGGTTTAATGTACGTCCTTGATGCATTACACTAAGCATGTCATCGCAGATCTATGAAATCCATTTTGTCTAACACCAGACTGAATCACGAGTTATAACGGTCCTTGGACATGCAGAAAATTTATAAATACATGCCCTTGGTGCATTTTACCAGGTAAGTCATCGCCTAATTATGGATTCACAAAATCCTTTTGGTCAAGAACACACTAAATCATGGGATAAACTGTGTGACATGCAGAAAATCTACAAATAGCAAAACGTTTTGTCCCATGTCAGCCTGCACAGATTACACAGGTTGATATCGGTCGGCATTTTTTGCAAATGTATGTGATTCCCTTTACACAGAACATAACTCACATGTATTACTAATGTTCTTAACCAAGGTCCACGAAAGAAGAGAACATTAAAAATAAATGGGCCATGCTCTGTGAAACTGGGACTAAATACCTCTGCGAAAAGTATCGACCAGGTCAGCCTGCGCAGTCCGCGCAGGCTGACCTGGACCGAAACTTTTCGCTATCAGTCAATTTTCTCTGTGTCAAAGGACCAGTCTACCTTATGATACAGTCAGCTGTTAGACATACTGGATTGTTATGGATCCCTAGTTATGTGATGTCTTGCTTGGTATCATGCATCGCGGAGATGCGTAACGCCCCCATTTTGCCATAGCGTGGCTCCAATATAAAGAAAAGCTCGTGTCAGACAAAGAAACTACTCCAGAGCATGCAGCCCCTTTCTTTTCCACAAAGTTTCCAAAGCCTACCGCTGCTGACCCGCTTCATACTGTCAGCATGAAACTAAGTGCTAAGTCTCTCAAGTTCAAACGCAAAGAGAAAAGAAAAATCCATGTTGGTACATGTCTAGCTATTGTTACAGTTACCAACTTACCTAAATGTATTAAATATTTATTAAGGCTAATGGGCTCATATGTATCTGAAGAAGTTCTTCAAAGGTACTCGTATAGGTATTTGTAAATCTGGACCTGCACTGGCTGTTTTATGTCGATGAGAGAGAGAGAGAGAGAGAGAGAGAGATTACGGGCATAATTCTGAATATTTTTCTGATTATATGTGCAGATTTTTAAAGATTTTAAGTCAGCTATCAAAGTGGTTTTTTCCCCCCTTCTTTTTCTCTTAGGTTAAGCGTATTTGGTTATGCGATAAGCAATAAGTCAATAAGCGCTAAGTCCTGTAGACTCGTACGTACGTATCTTGAATTGAAACATTTGCGATTTTCGTCTAAAAAGTGAATTACATTCGTATGTGGCAGCCAAACGATCTAAGGAAAGGCATACAGATTCACTCCCTTGACGAGGCGAGTTGCCACCTTGACCTTAGATTACTCTGACCACCACGACCTTGGGTTAAGTAGAGCGCTACCAATTTGATATTATAACCGTAATGTCATAACCATTTACCGAACGGTCTCAGTAAAACAGGTGGAAAATCGAACACTCTCAAGAACCTAGGTGCGAGTCGTGATTCACTATTTTTTATCTATAACCTCTCAAAACACAAGCAGATGTGTATTAATGGTCTTGTCACTTTCGTGGACATCTTTGAAAAGCGTTTTCAACAGAAATTGACTGATCTCGTTATCCCTGACTTAAAGGGGATGCTAACCGATCGTCTGAGACGATCTTTGGTTACCTCGACGAGTTTTAGGATCCCCCGTGCTAGTGAATATTCGATCAGTCTCGTCATTTACGGCCCCTTGGGACGGACTAAAATAAGATGGTCGATGATAGTCTTTGGTACTCTCACTGGACAAACATGCACGGCTTGTCTCGTTATCTGCGAATAAAATAGTATGGTATTCCTTTAGAAATACACGTAATTCACTTTTAAGGATACCTATGCAAACAGTTTAGACTTCAGTCAATATCTGCTACCCCGTCAAAGAGTCCTCTGTATTCGACATTAACCAGAAAAATACCTGAAAGGAAAATCTTATCCAAAAAAATAAAACTCGATGTTCGGTATGTGTCTGTGCTTACATTATTCTTGCATGACCAGAATGCAATATCCTGGAACTAGACTGACCTTTGGAAATTCTGCCTAGGGAGACCTATTTAGTATTTGACCGAAATAATGAACTTGTGTCGACAATATGGTAGCTTCTGTTTCTATTTACTTCGACTGAGTACAGTCGTAATTTACTGTGTAATTTCCATGAAAAATCCAGAAAAAGTATTATTATTTAAGCATGCTATAATTTAAAAATTCAACACTTCGTTTGGTCAGGTGCCTGATGAATACAACGTCTGTAGGAGGGTAAGGAGTTAATACCGAGATACTATGCCTGTCACTGTTGCTCTGTAATATTTAGGTGATTTATTTGATATTACACACACAAAAATGGCTGATGGTCAAGGTCAAGGTCGAGGGAGCGTTTCATAGAAACAGGTCATTATACCTGTACTTCAGGTTTTATAATCTACTCACGATTCCTAAAATGAAATACTTTACAGTAATGGATATACTCAGTATCAGACAAATGCAGTACTTTCAACGTCGTTACTTTACTTCCTTGATCTTGAGTACCTTATTTTCAAAATAAGTTTGATAATAACGGCGAAGTTTTAGGTCAAAATTAGCAAACCATAGAAGTACGTCATGAATCTTATTTTTCGCATTTAATTAAAGTATTGACAATTTCTAAAATAGATCACTCAACGACAATGGAGATACGTAGGCAAGTTCAAAATAGTGTCTGAATGCTTTATTTGGTACTTGAAATGTTTCATTTATTTTCATCACTCATTTTCTATTGTCTATTCTTTTTATTCAAACTGACATACGTTAGCGGGTCATCGAAAGAAATGTTACAGTATTGCCCCGTTCAATTATAATCTTGGATTTTTTTTTGTCCTTAAAAAGACTATAGGACTATAGGTTTTGCTGTAAATATTTCATTTCCGTTTTTGTACTTCATTAATAAAATTATAGAACATTTCCCCCAACTTTTCTTGCTGCTTTGTCGTAGAAAGGTAAGTTATTTACCATTATTTATTTTTTTAAAAATCCTTACTGACTTAACCTGTAGGTTTTACCCGATTTATTCCTAACGACGGAAGAAATGTGATTATCCTCCACTACAAGAGAGTATCATTATGTCATCGACAATTCGATTGGCTATTGGGTGTAATTCGCAATCTTATGAACATTCATAGAAACGACGGTTTCGCAACTGAATATCCCAGGGGTGATGAATGTTAATACTTTATGCCATCGCTTCTTGACCTTTTACTCCTTTAGTGTCTTCTGCTAACTTGTCTTCTATGTTTTCGTCGCATCTCCCTACCAAACAAATTAAGACTACATTGTAAGTGTAAGATAAGTTGTAGTGAAATATATCAATTAGTCTTTTAATATTCCACATGCTCTTTCGTCGTGATGATCGATAGAGTAATAAGGCATCGTGAAGAAGGCTTATCATATATTTATGCCTAAACGATATATATATCTAGTTATGATGACATATTGCATTGTAATCATAGATCTAAAAATACAAAAACTTCAAAATCATTTGAACAAAAAATACTTGTGATAAGGACTGCCGATTTTGTTTTCCTTTAAAGATGATATTCCATATTTATTACAAGGGACTCAACTTACAACTCTAAGTTAGGGTGCAACTTAATATTTCAGAAATGGGCCTGATTCATCTCCGTGATGCATAATACCAGGCAAGTCATCAAATAATCATGGATCCGTAAAATCCATTTTGGAATGGTCCTTCGACATGCAGAAAATTGGGGAATAGCCAAATCTTTCTATTCAGGCCAGCCTTCGCGGACTGTGCAGGCTGATCTGAATCGCTATCTTTTGGAAATGCATCTAACCCCCTTTTTAGAGAGTGACTCATTTGCAAAGACCTTTTTAAATGTAGCGAAGGTTTTGTTATCGGATCGATCTATATGCGATATATATAGAAAATGTTGTATCAGTGAATGAATATGGTAAATTGACGAAATAGCTTTATACTTCAACTAAGCCATCTAATACTTTACGACATTTAGGAGGGAGGTCTTGATCCACATTTAGTTTGACGTATCCAAATGGAAAAAGTTTAACACTTTATCGTCTGGAAAGTCGTTTACAACGATGTTATCGACGATGACATCTGCACTTGATGGTACCATATTTCAGGACAGGGAGGCACCGCTGGATCAAATGTTACTTATAAACAGGAAATTTGCTTTCGCAAGGGGAATAAAATTGCAGACAGAAACGTATATTTAATTTTGTATTTATGTCCATAAGCCAAACCCTTAGATGTAAGACAAATTGTTTGGACTATAAGTGTAACTTTAATTTCAAAGCATACTGCTACTACTTTAAATAATAATGATAATAATAATGATAATGATTATGGACGTGATGATGAAAAAAACAAGTTCAGTATTTTTCGCTTGTCTCCGTTGACTATCTGGATGCCTAATTAATGAATTATGTATTTCGAGAGCCCCATTTGTTTAGATTAAGTAGAATTTTTGTCCAGACTAGTTATGTTTTCGTTTTGGCAGATAATATATTCCCTCGGTAGGATTAACTTCGCTGCTTGCAACAGACTCTTCTTCATATTATTGCAAACGCTCATTTATTCATGCGCTCTCTAGTTTACAGTCGTTCCAGTCCGCGGTTCAAAATTACCCTGCCAAAGGATATCTCAATGCAACCAGCTCCTCAAGCTTTGTTTGATAGCGGAAAGTCTCTTATATATGAATAATACGATGTGCCGCTATAAAGTTGACAGAAAAAAGGTCGAGTTTCAAGATACATGTACAGTAAAAACAACCAGTAAAAGCCTGCGTTTAACATGGATGTAATTGAATTGTCCATTTAGATTTCCTTAAAAAAGGTACACGTAACGTATTTCATTTATTCAACAATGTAAGAGTGTCTCAGTTGCTCGATGATCATGCAGTTAGACCTGCAATCTGTGCTAGATCAGTGAACGAAGTGGTTTATTCGGCAAGACACTCATTTCCAGGGCTACTTCTGACAAATCCAAGGAAGTGTATGAAAAAGAAAAACTGTCGCTCTGATAGAACTGAATGTTCTTTTTTTTTTTTTTTTTAATCGATGTGACAAAAGCAATGAGATCGACGAGTCTGTGAGTCAAAAAGAGAGAGTACATTTCTGCATTTTCATATCTTTAAATCCATGTTGACGAACAGATTCGTACGTTAAAAAATTTATCTAGTGTCCTCTCTTTAAAATCTTATTACATTGTTACAACCAATCAAGCTGTGTTCGGTCAGTGAAATGACGCCATATAATCTATGCTTTTGCCACCCTAATTAAAAAACATAGGACCGTGTACATTCGGGATCGGAATGGCCATGATATGTATGTGTAGTATGATCTTGCTTGCAAAAAGCAATTGAAATTGCTGTTAAATTAGATTTATTTTCCTTTTATCGTTTGTATTCAGTTTTACTAACTGTCCCAAAGAGTTAATGTGATCCTCATTAAAAATGTGCTCAGAAATCGCAATCGTCATCTTTATTTATTTTTTTCTGATTACAAATCCAACGCTTAGCCACTGAGGTTTTCATTCAGTATATATTTCTACTGGGATTTCTTGACTTAGTAAAGAAAGGATAGCAAGTACACAAACAAACCGCACAACTTTCAGAAATATACTCTTCGAAAAACACAACCTATTTTGAAGTTATTCCTTTCTTTCTTTTTTCTTATTCCCGAAAACCCTGCGAGAGATCGACGTACATTTATTATTTTTTTTTTTGTCGTGGGAGGCAGTAAAAGTGTCGTATACTTTAGAAGTCTGTCACCTCAATATATTTTGTTTTCTTAACTTTGGAAATCGGCTGGAAAAATGCAATACTCATTGTGAAGCAATTTTGGTACAGTCGTAACGGTTGTTGGGTTGGTGTACTTTTAATTTACATTTTGTTTTCGAGTCATTTATATATCTATTGAAGTTACTCAATTTTCACGCAAGAGAAAAAAAAAAAAAAAATGTTTGCAATAGATGTGTTTCGATTTCTCTCATTTTATCTGATAATTTCTAGACTTTATAAATGATTTATTCATTGTCCGTGGTATAGATTTCCCCACTTAAAAAAGAAATGTTTCTTCATATATCTCGTATTTATCGGATATAGAAAGTAGCCAAATCTTTGATAAATATCACACAAAAACAAATTTTGTCATACGCGATAAAGCCTCATGTCTGATTATCTTTAGGACCATTCGTGGGTACTCATTAGAATCGTCTCGATGAGACAATTCTAATGAGTACCCATAACATAGGGTTTAGTGGAGAGTTATTAATATTTTCAATTTTGAAATCAAAATCACTCCCTCTATCGAGAGCTCTGGGTTCAGACTGAAATAAAATCTTATTTCTTCAAAGGTTTACTAGAGAGTTTTTTTTTTTTCTAATATTGAGAAAGGGCGAGAAGCTCAAAACATAATCTGAGGGACATTAGGTATGCTTTTTAGAATGGTTTACAAATAAATTCAGTCATATAGTACTATTAAATTTTAAGGCTTTTTAAATCTCTTGTGATTGCAACAAAGAAATCCTTGAGAAACAGCTGTTGACAGAAAGGATAAGCACAAGTAATCTTGCTTGTCTAGCCAGCTTTACTGCCTTGGCCTAACCCAAACATATCAAATATTCATTAACTCTTTCTCTCAAGTAGGCATTTAAATACAGTTGCAGTTTTCGAACCAAGATGATTGCAAACATTTTAAGGAGTTTCTGGTTCAGAATCTCTTATCCTAGGTCTTGAATATATTAAATACTGTAGTCCTCCAAAAGCCAGTGTTACATTTAAGTAGTCAAATAAATTAATAGTACTATATCAGAGCTGAGGTCATATTTTGAGACACCGAAAGGAATCTTTCAGGGAGCATATTTCCTACTTGCAATGATAGTTTAATTTTCTTATTTACACATGCAACCTGAGCCTGTTTAAACAGACGGAAGACAGAATATTCACCAAATAATTTTAAGCAGCTAAACATGGAGCAGACGTGTGATAATCATAAAAAGTAGCAGTAAACGTAGATTATGCCGTTATGTATTGGTCAGTTCGCCTATCCTGCGATTCATTTGAATTGTGTTTTTGATGAAATTCCGCCTCTAAAGTCTCCTTTTATCAGTGAGTGTAAACTTGTTGTGAAAACAGGAGCGTTTTTTTTTTTTTCATCATCGTGAGTGATCAAATGTTTCATGATGTTTCAGTGTGTCCATCGACAATTATCACCTGATCTGATATTATAAGACAGTGTGATACAATTTTACGTGAAAATGCTTCATGTATTGCTAAATAAGTCTTTATAAGCGTGTATTGTTTGTCAACCAATCTAAAATTTGATATGATTGTACAGTAAAATAAGACGTAAAACGTACTACAGCTTACATCACAGTCTTAGTAGCGTGTGTTTGTATCACGTCAATAAGTTGTGGCTATTCTTCATTATTTCATTTGTTAATGCAGTTTTTTTTTTTATAAACGAAGTACTTGATAAAATCTGTTCGTGAAAAATAGAAACGTTTGAGCTATGGTGTGCGAAAACGGGGCTAAATGCATCTCTGTTATGCCTCATACAAAGTAAGACTCCATATGATTATGGATCTATAAAATTATTTTGTACTAACAACCGACTGCATCGAAAGATAGAAAGGTCCTTGGGCATACAGAAAATTTAACAATAGCAAAAAGTTTCAACCCATGTCAGCCTGCGCGGACTGTGCAGGCTGACATGGGTAGATACTTTTTGCAGATGCATCATGCTCCTTAATTAACAGAGCGTAGCTCTTTTAAAATACCCATGACACTGAGAGAGTAAACCACGTGACTCAAACGACCGAAATCCCCACACGACTAAACACGCACAACAAACAATTTTACGAAATGGATAAAAAAAAAATGTGTTTTTTTTTTTTGCATGAGCGTTCGAATTAGACAATAAAGCTTTTTAACTTACGAAAGTCTTAGTGTTCTGACGACTTAAATTGTTTCACTGATAGATAAAAAATGACATCCTGTCAAGGATACAAAGAAAAAAAAAATGGAACATCCTGTACAAATAAAGGGACCTTTTGTTCTTGAATTAAATAGAATTCAGTAGCAGAGGCTGGTTATCCAAAAAATTAGAATGCAGTTTGAAGTCAGATTTTATCCTATGTCGTTATAGTCTACTACCTATCGTCACGGGCTGTAAAGGGCTTCTAAAGAAGAACATACGTGTATATATTATCCTCATTGAAAAAAATAGAATGACTAGAGCAAGCTTTTACACTCCGCAAAATAAAGTGTCTATGTTATTGATCCGTTTGGATTTTTATGTAAATTATTCATTCGATCACAGGAAGTTGATTTAATTAATGAAACTTTGAAGTTTTAACTGTTTTCTGGATTTTTATTTCATTTATTTATTATTTTTATTTCTCTTGTTTTGATTAGGTTTGAGATTTCTTTTTGTTTTGTTTTGGTGTTTAACACTGTTTCGAAAAGTACTTCTCTTACCTTATGGTAGCAGCCAGAGTACCTAATGTTCTTAAAGAGTTTTGTATGAGTTTTAATACGAATTACAGTTCTAGTGAGTTTATGAGCACTTTGTTCATCATTCTACTGGCTGCTTTTCCGCAACTTTTACATAAGGACAGGTTGAAATTTAACTAAGCTGTGCAGCTTTTCCAGATACCAGACAAGGTTGAAAAAACGATCACAATGAGAGATGAATGTACTACATTGCTACAGTTGTTTTTTGGCCTTTGGTAAGACCCAGCTTTCGATCTAAATCAAATATCTACCGCCATCTTTGTGTTGTTTAAGGCCTTCATAATGGTCTTGCCTATTTCAGGTTACCAAGATGTTATTGCCACTAGTAAGCTTTCCGTGATAACATGTCCAGAAGAATAATGTTTAATGCAGCTTTCAAAATCACATCTATTTCACTTATATCTTTGGAAAGATCGCATAAGGTAGATCAGTGCTTGGACGGCACATTCTATGCACTGTGTTTTTAATCTATACTGTCCGCACCAGATCGTGTGCTTATTACCATACAAGTATTTTTTTTTATTTAACCTTCGCTGCAAATTACTTTCCATGGCTGAGAGAATACACTACCGCTGAAGAGACTTGAATCTATAAAATATGCTTTAGAACTATATAGCGGACTGAGTAGGAGACATAAAATCAGACTGGACTTTCTGTGCAGTCTGATTTGGTCTACGCCTTTCAAACAAGGTGCTGATTTTTCCATAGGCACTGAAATTGTTAAAAAAGAGAATGAATTCAAATGTGAAAAAAGAAAATCCTAATGAACTAATGCAATCAGGACTTTAATGTCTTGCCATGAGGCAGTATTTGCTTCTAAGTACGAAAGCACAATTTCTGAAAATCCCAAGAAGTCGCCTCACATTTATGCTTGCACCCCAGCCTAATAACCAGCTCACATAAGAGGGGAAAATATGATGTTGATACCTCTGTTAAGCTTACTCTTAAGCTGTTAATTCAATAGTCTCCAAAATATTACTGCGGTAAAATCGGACAGTATTATGTTGTGTTGTGTAGTGCTATGTTATGTTGTGTCAGGACTATTCCTGAACATTGGACTTCAACGTACAAAATGAGTTTGATATGCAAGAAAGAACGATATGCAAGAAAGTGAACGAACAATAGAACCTCCAACAATCAAAAGACAGTATGTCCTGTAGTTGATTTTAAATCTTTGAAAGCCATGGAATAAGAACTACAAGAATAACAACTACAGGATTTTGATGAAAGTCCCAACAGACAAGGGGTTAGAAGCATGAAATAAATAGAATATGTGTTTGTTTCGGTGAAAGATCGAAATTTATTTCATCGAGTTAACATCATCAGTAATATTTTCACGAACATCGCAGCAAAGAATGAACATGTTTTCAATGATGATCATTCGATGAAATAGATTTCAATCTTTCACCAAAACAAACAAATACTCTATTTATTTCATGCTTCTAACCCCTTGTTTGTTGGGACTTTCATAAAAATCCTGTAGTTGTTTTCTGTAATTCCCCGTGGCGTACCCCATCACATAACATCGTATTACAATATTACGTAAAGCGCGAAAAATATAGGGAAAATGCACGAACATTACGTCATATTTCCCTCTGGTTGAATGGCACGCGGTGTTTACCTAGGTAACTAGTGCGCGGGAACCACTGTTAGCGCCTTCAACTGAACATTAGAAAATATAAAATCGGTATTTTTCACTGGTTGTAAACATGAAATATCAAACCATAATCCACCATTATTTCTTGATGGACTACCGAAAAACATAAAATAGACATATCTTGTCAATGAAAAAAAAAAAAAACACACACACACACACACAAAAAAAAAAAAAAACGTCTAGAGCCATGCAACTTCATCCCATACATCACACAATTTCAGGCAGTATAGATAGAAGATGAGACTGCACAATCTGGGCCGCCTAATTGTGATCTAAACTTCTACAAAAAAAAAACAAAAAAAAAACTTATTCATAGCTGTTGACGAAGGTGAAATGGCTAAAATAAGTTCATTAAAAAATATACGCTGTACACCTTCGTTGTCTACTAACAGTTATCTGAAAATAAATTCACTTTTTCATCGACATCAATCAGATTGATTCTGTCAGACAGAACGACAATTTTATGTCGTCAGACTTGGCTAATCTTCATTTGTTCTCAGCAATCTCGATCATTTTCGCTACTTGCAACAATGCATTAACCCTTTCAGTGTCGTAGGCGAAAACAAGTTTTTGCGGATGACAGATATCCACTGATATCTGCAGACGGCAGATAAGCACAGAACTTTGCAGTCTGCTTTTGGATCTCCTGGTTCTTAAGTCGAGCCTATAAGATAAAAATTTTTCGAGTCTCAGTGGATAGAACTCCCAATCGTCGACAGATGTAGAATTTATATATTGACGTTGAAAGAGTAAAGTAAAATGAAGCTTCGCCAAGGAAATTTTTAGTCGATTTCAATGCTGTTTCATTCCACTTTCAACTAGAGAAACTGATATCATGATGAGAGCCAAATTATCTATACCCTTTCTGCGCTACACCCGCCCTAGGACGGAACTCTGCAGTACCTTGGCCATAGATACTACTGCGTGACAAGTGATTACAACAGAAACAATAACTGAACTATGTAATTACAAACCTAACGCATTAAGCACTGAACCATGAAGGTTCAGTACCATTCACATAATGTAGTCAACAGTCTGTAGATTGATTGGAAACTTCTATACGATGGTATCTAGTTGAAACTATTCGGATTTCTCAGATGAGAACACAACATGTTAAGTTGGTAACTGTCTACTTGCCACGAATTTCTAGATCCCGTCGTCATCCAAATTGGGTCTTACAAAGTTCAACGGTAAGCCCATTCCCACATTGACTATTGTTTAATATCTGCAAAAACGGTTTATGTCTACTTGCCTCGATATTTATGGATCCCGTTGCCATGTGAAGTTGGCCTAACAAAGCTTAACTGTCAGCCCATTCCATCATTGACAATTGTTTCATCTACATATTAATGCCTCATTCTGTTTTTCGGCACAAGTTGCCAAAGTAAGGCGCCTTTTCGTTTTTATTTGGTTTGTCTCGTATACTGTTTGTTTCGACTATGCTGGTGGCAACATTTACTTCCCTGGCCCTAATCGTATAACCCCTCATCTGCTGATCGCGACTCAAGGACCTTTTGCGGATAGTTTAGATCAAGACCAGCCTGCAGAGAGCGTACAGTCTGACCTTTGCTCTACACTGTCCGATAAGGAGATATCTTTCCCCCCAAAATGCCTTTGAAATAATGAAAAAAAATGTTTTTATTATCGTCTTGAACGTTTCATTTCACTAACTTAGAACGATAAGGGTTAAGTCTAAAGCAGGAAGCCATTCGGTAACCTTTGCTTAACCCTTAAGCTGCTAAGCGCGACTCACTGACCTTTTGCAGAATGTGTAGTCTAATTTTGGATCTACACTTGCAGAATGTGTAGTCTAATCTTGGATCTACACTGCCAGATCAGGAGATACCCCCCCACCCCCCAAAAAAAGGAACGTTGAAATATCAAAATTTAGGTTTTTCTTTCCTATCGGCTTGAAAGTTTCATTTCATTTATTTAGCAGGATAAGGGTTAACTCTTTCAGCGCCACATGTATAAACTTCACCTCTTCCGACGGCTTAAGATACAATCCAGCCAGAGGGAGAAAAACAGAGTTGACAGACTGTAGAATGGTTCAACATTTAGTCAGCTGTGTTAACACAGATAAATTACCGATATATATGTTGTAACGGATAAATACATACACTGATAATCTTTGATTTACAACCGGAAACGTCACAACAGTGATATCTTTGATGGAATGATGGAATGAAATGCATTTCTGTCGTTCGTAATCTGTGCAACCCTGCAACTGTCAGGGGGCATCATTTGGCATGAAGATACAAGAATGATTATAGTTAGATAAAATAAAGATGGAACGGGTTCGAAACGGGCTGAAAAAAGTATAGATGTATCTTAAAAACTAAGAACAGAATTTTATCTTAGAGGCATCAATAAACAAGCGGACGGTGTAGGGTTTACGAAAGGGTTAACAAGTTGTAGGCTCACGAACTGGCCATATCAGAAGGCTTACCACCCCACATAATCTCGAACCTTTGTACTTCCGCTCCATAGGCGAATGGCTTTATCGCTGGACCACGAAGACGGTTAAGGAAATGTGAAATAATAATATTATGTAAAAGCCGCGGAAACGCGGTTCAAATCATATCTTGAATGTTGCATTAAGAAAAACGTGTTTACATCGAACTAGCTCATGAATATCAAATGAAACGAATTATTTTTATAGTTTCTAACTAGACAGCAATGGATGAAAAATCAGATGTCATCATCTTTACTCCTATAGCTGAAGTGATGGAATTACCTTTTCATTCTAAAGAATCAGTCAAAATATTGTTCTTCAAGCTTGTTTTGGCAGAGATATGCTTTAAAGTTGTAGATGAAACATGATGATATAATTAATTTTAGATAAATATAAGATAACATAGAAGTACATATGAAAGAAATGAGATAAAGCAACAGGACTTGACTTTTTTGAATGATATGGAAAACAATGTGAGGGAAGGTGTTATAAGTTAAAACAAGCAGTTGGTTCTTTCATCAACACTAATTTAAAAAGCTATTTCATGCAGGGACATGAAAGATAGTGTGTGTAATAAAATGCGTTCACTGTTAAACAAGAAAGATTTCCCAAGACAACAATTGTTCCTAAACACTCCTTTAATTATTTAGGTTCTTCTATTTTGGGAGTTATTCTTTCACCTGTGACTCATAGAATACAATATAGGGTTTACAAAGCAGAATTTCTGAGCTCGATCTTGGCTAGGGGCGCTAATCAAGTTGGATAGTCCTTTTAATTGTAATGACAAAAGTGTTAAACACCAATTAGCCTTGTATATCTGTGTTCATCGACCAATTTGACTAATCTAACTGCTGTAATCTACATGTTATTCTTACATGGGATACAATGTGTCTAAAACCAGGGTCTCAACATGTGGCCGTTGCATTACAAACTTCCTAGGCAACAACTATACAGCAATACACGATACCCTAAACCCGTTTGTAAATATTGTACTTTGCGCACATCGTTCATTTCACAAGATAGGGGAACATGGTATTCGTTGGACAAAAATGTGAGGAAATTTGTTAAACATTTCTTTTGCCGCAACGCTTTAAACAATTTCTGAGGCAAGGAGGTAAACAGACGTATCCAAGTGCCTAGATATAAAAGTACGCTGAATTTTATTTTTTCGATATTAACCGCTATCAATGAAGGGAAGAGTACCCTCCTAATGACAATTAACCCTTAGGCTGCCAACCGCGACTCAATGTGATTTCACAGACAGTGTTCTTCAAGACCAGAATCCACAAAGAGTGCAGTCTAGTCATAGATCTACACAATGCGACACTGTGAGATTCTTCATGCGGAAGAAAAAAAAAAACCTTAGAATCTGGGTTCCTTACTTTACCTTGGTATTTTCTGTTAGCTAAGTAAAGCATTTGAAGAATTAACAAACGCTTAATTAGATACCGCTGCGATTTGTCGCGAGATAAGTATATAACTCTCTAATTCTAATGGATTTTTTAAAGGGTTTCGTAATGCACGAAAACAAGTGTTCACACTAAATGAGTCAAGGATGTGTTTCATATTTTTTTAACACAAAGGTTGACGGCCAATCGAGTTGGCTTTACAGTGTTAGAACATTTTAAACCGTCTTTCTGTCGCTCATCCAACTCTCTCCTATGTCATCTACAGGGAAAACTGTTTGTTCGAGTATCATTTAACTTTCATTGTAAGACCGGCTGTTGCTAGTTACAACACTAGAACTTTTATCTAGTCAAAAACAAGAAACAAATATGTCACAGTATGTGCTACCAAGTTTTGTTTTCGAACTAGACATTCGAAAATTTAAATGAAATCGTAGCATTAGATGATTTTTTCATCTACCATACGTTAACATGACGTACATATACGGCGTCGCCATGGTTAGCAAAATCCATACTTTTTCTACACTTCTCACAAGCGAAAAATCTCAAAAGAATAGCGAAAGAGTTATCAAAATGTATTATTGTGATGATGAATTAACGATTGATGAAGTGTGGCATCTATGGGTAAAGTCGAACGTTGGTCCGTCATAGCCCACGGGATTTTCGGTCTGTTAATTTAGTTAACAAAAGTAGCCACACAAGTTGTAAAGTATATCAGGTTTCTTCTCATGTACAATTATCTCTTAACTCCTAAAATAAAACATTTTTGGCCTGCTGTGAGAATAACATCTTAGTGTCTACATATCTAAGTTTCTCTATGACATGCATTTGTATGATACTTTGAAAAAAGTATAACATCATACACAAGATCGCTCGTTATACACGTATTTGATATGATTTCATAAATAAATAGAACTAGACACTAAAATGAGATGCATCTATTCACTGTATTCACTCAATTCACTAAACTCACCGTACATACCATTAATCGATATTGTAGCAGCCTGAAAATATGCTAAGATATGACATCATGGCACTATACGAAGTATAACGTCATTTAAGCGTAGTTCTTGTTTTGAAAATGGTCCAAACTGACAGTTGGCACAGTTTTTCAGCTATTTTTCGAAACCCGTTTACAAGATACAAAGATTAACGATAAACTTCTGAATCTTTCCGCAGTCAGACCACAAGTCGACCTCTGATTTACGGTGTCATTATCCAATGACACAACAACTAGACGACCAACATAATCTATTGCTGTCATAGAATAACCGTAAACACGGGAAAATACGGCGGGAACTATAACAGGGGAGTCGGCAAAATGCAATAAAATTATTTCGACAGAAATTATCGATTAATGATCAATTTGCTACCTGCTGATGACTTCTATTGTCTAACAGACGAGTTGTAAAAACATTTGGCAAAGAAAGAAATTGCCCGTGCGAACAATTTACTCTTTTAGCCACATTCTGTCATGCATCAAACTTGGGTAAAACTTACATGTTTTCAAAAATCATTCATTACACACACAACCCCATTGTGCATGGTTTCATAAATTTATCTTTTGCATACTATACATGTATGCGCGTTAAGCAAAACGTAGATAAGGCACATGTTTAAAACTATAGAAACAATTGCTAGAGATCTACAAGACAACAAAAAGTACTTCGAGTTCGTAAATCATACGAGTAATAGCTCCTGGTAAACAAGCAACGGATATGTTACTTTGAACCTCTAATTGTGTCTCCTACCACAGATGCATATCGTATTTTTTTTTTTTCAACAATTTGCATGTAACAAAGATGCTTATATATCAATGTATGAGGGGAATCGTGAATCATTCTAGATACATATTGTTGAGTTAAGTGTCTTTTCTTTTACGACGCAAGGTGCAGATTCAGAGCCGACATGAATATTTCATCACCGTCTCGGATAATCACGTTTTACACAGCGTTTTCGTGAGAAAACGGTCACATCCCAAATAGTGGGGGAGTGCAAAGAATAACTACATACGATCGTCCTCTCTCTCTCTACTTTTCTCTATTTTTTTTTTTCAGTGAGGGTGTGTTTCTTACCTTCATTGTTTTATCTTGGTATTTTGTAAACTTTTGCAGACTTTTTTATTGAACCCGTAGGATATAAACTAAAATAAATAAAATCTGTTCTTCTTGCGCTTGATATCGGATACCAGTTGTTCTGTTGAATATCTACATAGTTTTTATCTATATTTTCGATTGTCATCTCATCAGTTCTCTTTTAGTGATTTACTATAAGCTTTTTTCATAGTTATATGACACAAATGTCATCCTTGGATGACTTTTTTCTTGTTCAGCCATAATGCTCCATGCCTCATACAGCATTTTTTGTCCTGCAAAACAGGAGGTATCATGTTTAACCTAATAAGCGCGCCAATGACGTCAGACAGATATCAAATACGCTTCAATTATAACATCAACGGGATCAGCTGTATGTTGTTTCTCGAGGTAAATCATTTTTCCTGGTCCAAAGATTCTCATATCCGTACTAATTTATGGTTTCATTAACCCAGTAGGATACAAATACGACTGCTTACGCCACCAAATATTCTCCGTTGAGTCATTTATACTATTTTGTGTTACACGTATGTCTAACATTAGCCCTTACAGTGAAGGGGTCACGCATTGCCTCCCACGAAAAAAATGATTGTTTTCTTTTGAATATGACTTTCTATTCATTATCGGAATATCAGTGGCAAAAACAATTTGTACTGGTGGATCAAAGATGTAAAGAAATGCAAGAATTCAAAAATGAAAAAAAAAAATGCAATAGCAGGTAGACGTTTATCTCGATTTGCCACAAAGGTGTTGATAAAATCAGCCACCTGAGATGATGCTGGGTTACATCTGTTTGATGACTGTGTTCGTTGACCTTCTGTCAGTGTTTGCCTAGACTGACACTGGTTCACTAGCGTTCTCCTTTTCATATTAACACCCTTCCTTGAATATGAGCATATTAATTATTGATTGATTATATGTTTATCATGGTGCGCTGATACTAGTTCTCATGTATAGTGAAAACCGTTCTTTTCCGATCCATTGACATGCTATATTTGGAAGATATCATTAACCGGATTTAATTCACATGAAACATATAGATGACCAGTTCCATTGCCAAGTCCAATATTCTTTTTTTCATTCCTTGTCGTAATCGAATACCACTGTTTACAAATGAGGACGTTTTAAAGGGTTTGAAGGTTTTCGATCTTAAGGTGTTACCATCCTAACGTTTCTAGTGTAACATGGAATAAAATTTCTTATTAGTTGACGAATAAGGATTTATACTGATATAATATTTTTGAACATTTCTAACCGACCAGAAATTCATTTGTTGTCTATCTTGAAATTATTTGATGATATTTTTGCTAGTTTTCTGAAAAGGGAGGTAATTATTATCTCTCTTTGTATTGAGAATAGAGTGGCTTTAAATTTATAAATGATAATTCTAAGAAGGAAAAAATGGAAAAAGTGGCTCGGTCAAAGTATTACAATAATACTCACTTTTAATCATAGCACATTTTTTAGGATAATATTATTATGGAAATAGCTGTATTTCATTAGAATGGTCCTACCTTAAATTGCTAGAAGGGCATTTCGGTTCTAATGAAATGCTATGTTTGTTGTCGGAAAACATTCTACCTCACCGAATACTAGACAAGAGGTGTTTTCTGACCATTTGAAGAACTTCAGTTCAAAAGCTAGTCTGTAACATCCTTTCAACATAGTATGGTTAGACTTTACAGAAACCAAACCTACTGCTCTGTCTTAATCACTTTTGTAATAAAACGGCCGTTGTATTACAAAAGTGGTTCCAACATGGCTCTATTTATGCGTATCACGTCTATGCTACCATACCGTTTTTTTTTTTTTTGTCAAGCACTGCCTCTATTAATACGAAAGAAATGTAATTCAGTTATGAACTTTTGTTTTTCTTCTATTTTTCAATTTTTGTATTGATTAAAGTCTTATCATAAAGGCCCTGTAGCTAGCATCATTTCGGTGTTTCAATAACATTTTGTGAAACATGGCAAAATAGTATGTGAACTCTGAAATGATTTCAAATCTCACGAGAAACAATGTGATAAGCAAAGGCGACCAAAGACATTCAAATACCTTTCGATCACTGTCTCTGAGTAATTGAGCCGTCTGCTTCGTACAAAATTTGTTGTCTGGACCTTTGTTCGAACGCCTGATCTCTTGACAGGCGCGTGAGAAACAGCGTGTCAAAACCGTCTGCTTGGTTATCAAACCTTCGTTTGTATTCCACAATTCCCTGATTAGGTCTCGGCGAATTCAACCTCAAAACGTTTCTGAGGTCGGACGCTTTAAAAAACATTTAGGAAAAAAGGACTACAGCTTATTACAAGTAACTGCTCTTTTTCCCTCGATGTTTTCAATGCAATACAAGAAAATGATACCAGTTGCATTTTATTAGGGTTCCTCTGCTCCATTTGCAGTAGGTGTAGTTCTCCATATCTGCATGTGATGCAATGGGTTGACCTATCAGTTATCGCTCAGTTTTTGACTGATCTGTCTAGAGAAGAAATCTATAGAAAGGAAGAAATGTAATATTTTGGTAAAGTCTTAGGTCTTGACGCTGAAATTAACGTATACACATGAGCTATGCTCTGGCAAAAGGGAGTTTAATGCATCTACGTGATGCATGATACCTAGCAAGTCCTTACATAATTATAGATCCATAGAATCCTGTTTGTCCAATGACTGACTGAATCATGGGACAGATGTCTGCAAAAGCCCATAAAGTCATGCCTAGCATTCTACATTTCTTCTTTGTTCGTATCCCAAAACCAATAATTAATAAAAAAAAAAATTGTACCAAGAACTTTCTTCCGGAAAAGCTCTCTTCGAATTTATTGTAGAGTCAGTATGGAATGCAACTCCATTAACCCTTATCCTGTTAAATAAAAAAATGAAACTGTCAAAACCGATAATTTAAACCCATATTTTCGTTGTTTATATGTATTTTGGAGGAAATATATCTCTTTGTCGGACAGTGTAGATCCAAGATCAGACTGCACGTTCTATGCAGTCTGATCTTGATCCAAGCTGTCTGCAAAAGGTCGGTGAGTCACGCTAAGCAGCCTAAAAGTAAATTTGAGGTGTTTATTTTAAAAACCTAAAATGTAGCAACCGTTTCAGTTCAATGACTGTTTAACTGCTGTCTATTGTTAGAGCCTGGCGCTGGAACAGTTGACCAAAGATACTCAAAGCGTATAGTCTGTATATTCTGTATATCGAAATGACATTGTCACCTTGGCGCTTCATATAGGCCAATGTATTTTCACAAACATAACTAACACGAAAAGTAGACCTGTAAAAAAATTAGCCGAACAGAGAGATATGGGGGACATCTTGTGAAAAAAAATAAAAGAAACAGATTTCAAGGTTACATGCTGAAATGACTATTTGACAACAACTACAAAAAAAAAAAAAAAAAGAGAGCAAATGACAAGTTGAATTAGCAAACGTTTCCTTATAAATCTAGAAGCTAAGTTTCTGCCCCTTTTTCTTTGCCAAAGTCGACCTACGTTGCTTTTGAGAATGGCATAATCTAGATCAGACTGCAAGAAACGCAAAGTCAGATTTTGGACGTCAAACGTCTGCAGTTTAGGTCTAAACTATGACTTGGATTTTATTCCCTAACAAATTCACAGAAACATAATCAAGTTTTTCCATTGATAAAATTATGGGTTGGTCATGTTAAATTGTATTATGCAACTTCTCTCCAATAACGATTTTACCTAGTAATAACAAAACGAAGACCGGCGAAAAGGTATTATAAAAGATGAAAAGTTACTATTAAGAATAAAGACGATTTATACCAGGAAAACCGAATAACAGATAAGTATCGGTATCTCCAAATAAAATGATTATATCGTTATTAGAATTATGATCCCACAATGTGACCGTTCAACTTTACGACTTGTTGATACAGTTCAATGCACCAAACTACGTTGCCATGGCAGGAAACAAAAAAGTATCTTGAGAAAAAAAAAAAAACGCTTTCTTGAAAGGAAAAAAAGACCCAATTTGAATGCAATTTTAAAGAAAATCCCCATGAGACTATCTAGATGGATTGTTCAAGAAACTGCGATTTGTCAGGTATGCGTCTATGGTGCCAGTAAATCGAATGAGTTTTTAATCTCTCTCTCTCTCTCTCTCTCTCAAACGTTTAATTGCAGTGTTAATTTCGGGCATTTTAATTGGGTCAAAGCAAACGAACCCCACTATAACACGACTACATTTTAACCCTTTACCACACAATTCCGAGATTTAATGACCCTAAGAAAGAGGCATTTTTGAAAAAAAAGAAATTGTTGGAAAGGGAGAAAATGGTAGTAACAAACATTTTCTCCTTTTCCCACAATCTTTTCTCCATCTTTTACAACCATTTTAGCCAGATTTACTTTGACTTCTGCCGACGCTTCGAATTTGGGCAGATCTAAAATTTTGTATTGTTGTAGAGAGTTAATAAGGCCAACAAGTGGACTCCCTACCCTTTTTCACCAACACCTGATTTACGCATACCAGAGCTCCAGATAAGAGGGAGTGATAGTATTCTATATCCATTATTTCTCTTCCAAACCCTATGTTGTGGGTACTCATTAGAATCATCTCGATGAGACGATTCTAATGAGTACCCATTACATAGGGTTTAGTGGAAACTAATATTTTCAATTTTGAAATCAGAATCACTCCCTCTATCTGGAACTCTGGCATACGTTGATAGAAACGTGAAATCTACAAATGAACGGGGCTTTGGCATTAGGATTTGATGCATATCCGTCATGCATCGTACCAAGCAAATCATCATATAGCTATAGATACATAAAGTCAATTTTGTCAAACAGTCATGAGGTAGACTGGTCCTTTTGAGTGCAGGAAATTGACAAATAGCAAATTTTCGACCCAGGTCAGCCTACACGGACTGCGCAGACTGACCTTGGTCGATACTCGTTGCAGATGCATTAGACTCACTTTCTAGAGAGAAAGGCTCAAATCTTTTCGCATGGCTTCTATAGTGGTTGTTCATCTATCAGGAATCATCTGAAAACACGGTATCTTTGGCCTTTGTTGAGTGATTAAGTACACAAGAGACAAACAGACAAAGAAATGAAACAGAGGGACCTTTAAAAGCCGAAGGCCTACCTGCGGTCCTAGGAGCGTAAGTCAAACGTAAGTCAAGAGGTGTTCATGAATATGTCGGATATTTAACACTTAAGCTGCTGAATAAATGAAAGGCAAATTTCTATTCAATACTAAAAGCCCAAACATTGCGATTTCAAAGTTGACCGGAAAGAAAATACCGTATCGGGCAGTGTAGATCAAAGATCAGACTGCACGTTCTGCGCAGTCTGATCTTAATCTACACTGTCCGCAAAAGGTCAGTGAGTCGCGATTACCAGCTTAAGGGATAAAAAATCCCAAAGTCTCAAGTGATTTTAAGAATTCAACAGTCTCAGACTTCTGAATGATTAAATTTTGATTTTTAGAGCAAAATATTAATGTTGATGATATATTAAACTTCTTTCCCTTTGAGTGTAAAGAATGAAACAGATATATTAACCCTTGAATTGCTTAGCGCAACCCGGGGCGCTTTTTCGTACAGTGTAGATTAGGATCAGACAGCACAAAGCGTACAGTCTGGTCTTTGGTCTACACTGTCCGATACAGTAGGCCTATTTTCTTTCCAGTAAAATCAACTTTGGACTCGCAATATTTGGGTTTTTACTATTGAGTGAACATTTTTGTTTTATTTATTAACCAGTTTAAGGGTTGAGACGATAAAAACAATACTTTAACGATCCTTATTAAAAAAAAAAAACACACACACACACACACACACACACACACACACAGACAGACAGACTATCTATTAAAGTCCCAATAAAGTCCAAATGTAAACAATGCGGGGTAAAAAATGAAGTTAAAATTTAATCATACCATTTAAAACTATGTAAATTAATATAACGATGACACTCTCTTAATGTGCGATTGGTCAAAGTTCCATTCGCTGGCAAAAGAATTACTTTCAAAACTACAAGAAATACTACCAGGTATCTCTAACTTTTGTTTACATCAATAACGATGACGTAGTTACACCACGTGATACCTTGGAGCTAAGGTAAACGAAAAACAAAATGGAGGACGGTGTGACGGTCGTGAGAATCATATTCGGCAGAAAACCAAGTTCGTTTACCGAATTTGCCGAAGAGCGACACAGAAAGAACAAACGGGCGTGTATTTTAGGATCTGTTTCTTTTGTTTTGAACAAGAAGCTCCGTGTAAACATACAGAATGAGCGAACTGTCTGAAAACTGATGCGGATTTCAGTTCGCATTCTCGAATCAGTAAGTCGCCTTACGTTCATCTTATATTTATTGTGTTAAAAACAGATTTATCGCTCTATCTGTATTGATTTCCGCATTTACTGTTGGATCAGGGTACGTAAGCACTTTCTGATTAATGAATATCGGCTAGTAAGATGAAACACAGGTGAACGGCGAGCGACAGTATAATTCATATATTACACACTAATTTACTATTACTTAGTGTGTAATACATGAATTATACTGTCGCTCGCCGGGCACCTGTGAGATGAAAGTGATCTTTCATTTTTGCGCAGCACCCGATTGACCCATTTTCTTCGCAGAGAATGCAGATAATGATTAAATGTGCATGAATGTAGTCTGAACCTCGGATATACGCGACGCATATTTATTCGGAGATTGGCCATTTACCTAGCAATCCCTAGTTTTTACGATATTGAAAAAATGCTTTTGAAAACATGGTGGAAATATGAGAAAAAGTTGGTAGCCGACATTTTCTCCAATTTCCACAATATTTTTCTTGTATCACAGACAAATTTCATTATTTGAGAAATATTTGTTTTTCCGCAAATGCCTTAGTGTTGGACAAGGCTAAGTATTTGGGGGGGGGGGGGGGGGGGGGGGAATAACACTTTAGAAATGCAATTGAAACTCAATGTGTTGAATTATATCTGCACCATTTTTTTAAAAAAATTGGCTGAATTTCTTGGGTGACACAAATTTGAACGTAGAACCCAATTATCTTTCCCTAATCTGGTCAGTGCACATATCAATGGAATCTTGGTGTGTTTTTTTTTAGCAGATGACAAAATTTTGGACTTGTCTAGATTGAAAACATTTGTAGACGACATAGCTTGTATTGGATCTACATGATTTGTATTTGAAACAGGAGAAACAATTGTTGAATTAAAGGTTAATACTAGTCACCAGCAGCATTTTCTCCTTTTCCTACAATGTTCTGAAAAGGTTTATGCCTCTGGGTCATTACAGCACTGGATTGTATGTTAACCCTTTACTACACAATCTCGAGATTTTACGACCCTGAGAAATAAGCCTTTGAAAACATTGTAGGAAAAGGAGAAAATGCTGCAAATGCTTTCAATTTTGACAAGTCTAAATTTTTGTCGTTTGGTACAGAGTAAAAGATGAATTTGCATATTATTAGGTCTGGGGTTCGATCTGCTGGTTTTTTCATGGGAGTGTCTTTGGGCAAGACACTTCAGAGCCCTAGCCTAGTACTGGTGAATCCCAGGAAATACATGAATTTGTTTGATGCTGCCATGATATGACTGAAATACTGTTGAAAGCGGAGTAAAGCACCACTAAATTTCTAGCACAGAATGTTAAATGATATGTAAATGATATTCCAGAGTATGGAGATAATTACTTTACACATCTCTGGCCAATGTGAATGGATCCTCCTACATGGTGATACACATACTGAATTATACTGACTGTGCAGATGCAGATGAGCCTTGGTTTCTGACTCTGTCATGATTGTGATTCCATTCCAGTAGATTCAGAATTTGGCGACCACTTTTCAGGTACATGTTTCTCAATCAGATTAAACAAATTTTATTTTCAATAGCCAAATTCACAAAATTTACATGACTGGTAAAGTAATGAAAATTCAAAACAATGTATTGCAGTTTCAGGGATTCACCTCAACCCACCACATGGGCTGTACCTTTAAAGAAGCAGTGTAGATTCAAGATTACTGGTATACTGCAAGAAGTTTTTGCTGTCTCATTTTGCTAGATCTTAAATGAAACCTTTATTATAGGCCAGGATGAAAATGGAGCAGAATTCTTGAAAATATGCTGTTGGACAAAATACCGGTAGACTGCTGATTAAGCTACTACTGTGCTTATGCGACTGAATTTTGTTTTGTCACTTAGGGCTTCACAGTTCTCCTATATTACTTGAGCTGACCTAGGAATGCCACAAGTTTTATTCAACTGAACAGATGTAAATGGCTCAAGGATTATTTCATGTCTCAGTGGTAAATGCATAATATAAGTAATCCATGACTCAGATTCAATTCTCACTGGGTTTTGTTGGGATGTCCATGGGCAAGTTACTTCAGATCATACATGTAAACAGAATGATTGTCAGAAATTGAAAGGCTAAAAACTACATTTATTTGTTAGATATATAGCCCATACCCATGATTGTACTGTTTAAAGGCCCAGCAGCCACCAAAAGTAAACAAAGTGGGTGTTAAAATGCATTTTGATTTAAGTCATACCTTTTGAAAGTACGAAATTGTTGGGAAGATGATAATCTGTTGTTGTACAGTCGATCCAAGTGTAAGTCAATGGCAAAAAAAAAATTGAAATCAAGTAAAAAGTTAACAAAAGATAGAGCAGCATAGCAACTGCTGACCTACTTTTTGTGTACTTTTTGCTACTATTCGGGCTTTGAGACATATGCCATACTAGAGTAAAGAACATGTGAAGAAAATTATTAAAAGGTTGGAAATGCAGCAGCAGTCAGTTTTGATCCATATGGAAAAGTAACATTGTGGAAGATGGAACACATGTTTTCTTCGCTACAAATGATAAGTAATTACCAATGCTGTTTCGAAACAGGTTTGTTAAAAGTTGTATTTGTACAGTTATGACTTCATACGTGCACAGTTTTCAACATTATTTAAGTTCAACCACATGCTGGACAAAATGCTGCAATCAATTCTGTTATCAAATGGAATGAAGTTGGAGTAAACCTACACCTATTACTATACTGCTGTCTTTGTTTTTTTTACAGTTTCAGATTTAGATAAATTAAAAAAGAGAATAGGTCTTTTTTTTTATTTTTCAGATATACAGCAGAATAATCAGATTTCCAAAGACATATTCTGTGGTGTTGCTGAAGATTATATAGCATGTGAATACTTGGCCTTCAGTACTACGATATAAAACTGGCTGGTTCAGATCACAGCTCTTACAAAGACAGATATGTTTCATGCAACAATCAAGGCAATATAATGTAATATTATTTTATTATTTTAAATACATGTACATCACAATAGTCTTACAAGAAGATTTTGTGGACAAAAAATAAAAAAATATATTCATACATACAGAGCAATGTTATAAGCTACTGCTTTCCCTCAACCCTTAACTCTTTACCAAACAACAATATTTTGGACATTTCCAAAATGAAAGCATTTGCAGAAATTTGTTTTGGGAAAGGTAGAAAACATTGTGGGAAAAGGAGAAAATGCTGGTTACCAGCATTTTCTCCTTTTCCCACAATGTTTTCAAAAGGCTTCTTTCCCAGGGTCTTTAAAAGTTGGGATTGTGTGGTAAATGGTTAACCAAAACATCCAAGTTATTATGTAAAGCACTATTTATTCACTTTAACAGAGAAAAATGCTTTTGAAACATTATGGAAATAGCAGAATTGCTGGTTACCTGTATTTTTTCCTCCATAATACTATTCTTCTTGAAGCAAATCTTTTCATTTGAGCTAATACGTCCAATTTTTGTCCAATTTTTCATCTGCAATTGTTTCCAGTTTGAACAATTGAACTAAAATTTTACCAACTGGTAAAGAGTTGCGCACCTGCTTGGAAAGTAAGAAAATGGTAGCCGTCTTGCTTTATTCTGACAAAACTTGTTTCATAGTAGCAGACAGTATAGATCTAAAATCAGACTACATATTATGTGCAGTCTGATCTTTATCTACAATGTCTGCAAAAACAACTTTTGTCTGCAAAAACAACTTAAGTTGGTTCCAGGGCTTTAAGCTGCACCCTGTAGCTCAGTCTGTAGCGTAAGGGACTTGAGAACAGGAGGTCGCTGGTTCAAACCCTGGCTCGGCCAATTTCTTGCCTCTCTGGCCATTGTTTTGACAATGGCTATGTGGGAAAAGCAGCCAGTGGCTTGGAAAGAATGCTGTGCGAAGCACTGCTAAAAGAAACGCTAGGAAAGCATGGATAGGTGCACTGGCCGCCACGATATAACTGAAATAATGTTGAAAATGGCATTAAACACCATAGAATCAATCAATCCAGGGCTTTAAGGGTTAAGGAATGTCCTTAGGCAAGACATTGCAGAGCCCCAGCTTTGTGCTGGTGAAATACAGAAAAGATAGTAATGAGTTGTCACACTGACATGAATATAAATCTGAAATAATGTTTAAAGTGGTGCAAAATGCTCCAACAAATAAACACCCAATCTTTACAAGAGAAGAACATTTTAGTCTCGTCTAAATTGAAACTATTTGCAGATGAAAAAGTACATATAACTCAACACAATAAATGTCTCTCTGGAAGAGTAGAAAACAGTGTGGGGGAAAAAAGAAAAAAATGCAGGCTACCAATATTTTCTGCTTTTTTCTACAGGCTATATTGTACCAAAATTTTCTCTTTATCCCACAATATTTGGAGAGGCTGTCTTACTAAGAGTTGTTAAAACTTGGATTGTTTGAAAAAGGTTTAAATTTAATAATGCGCCTTTTACCTCTATTTCATATACTAGTAATTCTCAGCAAATTCTCTAAAATTCACTGGCTGTTTCCCCCATGAGCAAACCCAAATCATGTTCAGGAGTTTGAGAGGATCAAATCCAGTTGCAATGACACTTAACTCTTTACCACACAGCACTATTTTAGATTGGTCCAAATTAAAAGCATCTACAGACAACAAAATAAATGTGACTCAAAATTTAAATTTGTTTCTGGTAGGGTAGAAACGACAGTGGGAAAAGGAGAAAATGCTGGTAACGAGCATTTTCTCCTTTTCCCGGAATGTTTTCAGAAGGCATCTTCCATACGTTCGTTTAAACCCGGAATTGTGTGGTTAAGGGTTAATAAACAAGGACGTGAAGATGCTTGCAAGCCCACCATGGCCTTTTGGTTGATATGATTTGTAAAACATGTGTTCAAAATTCAACTGTAGCTGGAGCTTGATAGGTAGTTTCCTACAAAAAGTAACCTCCCCCAGCTTTATTGCCAGTAATATCTCTTTACCAAACAACAAAACAGACTGGTCCAAATTGAAAGCAGTTGCAGACAACAAAATAAATGTGACTGAAAAATTGAAATTTGTTTTGGGAAGGGTAGAAAACACTGTGGGAAAAGGAGAAAATGCTGGTTACCACCATTTCCTCCTTTTCCCGCAATGTTTTCAAAAGGCTTCTTTCTCAGGGTCGTTAAAAGTCGGGACTGTGTGGTAAAGGGATATCAGTTATTGACCCAGTGAACATGATTAAGTGTACAGCTACTGCTATACAGTTGAAATGCTGTTGAAAATAGATTTATTGCATTGTGACATATATCAGTCAAATACATTTACTTGTTTCTGTTTCTCTTCCTACCTTAGGTGCTCTATGATGGAAAGTTTTACGTGAACAGTATTTTTACCCAAGATACAGATAGCCAGTATAAGTTTTTACAACAGTCATGAAGAATACTGAATTAAGATTACCAATATGATTAACTCTTTACCAAACGACAAAATTTTAGACTGGTCCAAATTGAAGGCACTTGCAGACGACATAATAAATATGATTGAAAAATTGAAATTTGTTTTGGGAAGGATAGAAAACATTGTGGGAAGAGGAGAAAATGCTGGTTACCAGCATTTTCTCCTTTTCCCACAATGTTTTCAAAAGCCCTCTTCTTCAGGTGTCATTAAAACCAGGGATTGTGTGGTAAAGAGTTGAGTGTGATATTTTTGTGACCATTGTTTTTTATTACTAAAAGGAAAATTATTGAAAGATACTAAACTCTATTTCCAGTTTAAGCCTTTACCACACACTCACGGCTTTTAACAGCCCTGAGAGAGAAGCCCTTTGAAAACATTGTAGGAAAAGGAGAAAATGCTGGTAACCAGCATTTTCTCCTTTTCCCAATGTTTTCTTCCCTTCCCAAATAGAATCTTAACTTTTGAGTCACAATTATTTTGTCAACTGCAAATGCTTTCAATATGGACTAGCATAAAATTTTGTCATTTGGGAAAGGGTTACAGTTTTAATTCATGTTTATGAATTTTAAAACAAAACCATATCTTACAAAGTTCGAGACCAATAAAAAGGACATTTGAGCAAACTGCAATTGTTTTCACTACTTACATATTTTCAAGCTTTTAAATCAAGTATACAATGGTCCTTTAGCAAACAATCTCGTCTTTTAATGACCCCCAGGGAGATAGCTTTAGAAACTTCGTGGGTGAAGGAGAAAATGTTAGTAACCAGCATTTTCTTCTATTCCCTCAATGATTTCTACCATTTCAAAGACAAATCTAATCCTTTACGCCACACTGAATTACAGTAGTTGTCAAAAAACACTTCCAATTTGGACTTGTCCAAAATCTGTCATCTGGTAAACGGTTAACCCATTTCTGCACATAGTTTTTAACTCTTGACAAACAACAAAATTTTAGACTTGAAATTATTTGCAGATGATAAATGGGACCCAAGTATTGAAATTTGTTTTTGGAAGGGTAGAAAATATGGGAAAATGAAAAAAAGTGCTGGTAACCAGAGAATTTCAACAATGTTTTCAAACGTCTTCATCTCTAGGGTCGTGAAAACTCAAGATTGTTTAGTAAAGGGTTAAACCGACAAAAACCCTTTTTAAAGTACCTCACACAATAATCTTTCCAAGCCACTAGCTGCTTTCCCACATGTCACAATGAATATCATCAATTCTAAGAAATTGGAAAAGCCAGGAATCAAACCACTGACCCCCTGTTCTCAAGTCCTTGACTGAGTTCCAAAAGAAACCTCCAAAATCCACAATTTTGATCCAAAATTTCTAATATTACAATCACCAATCACTGCAGAAGTCCATTCCGATGTTACTGGTATACTGTTAAGTTAGTAGATGCACTAATATTGTCCATATTTGTCTATAAACTGAGAGTGATTTTTTTCCCTGTCCACACTGTTCAAATGTCACGTCACTCTGTTCAAAATGAGACACTGAAATGACAAGAACATAAATTTCTTTTTAACTCTTTACCACACAATCCCGACTTTTAACAACCCCGAAAGAAAAGGCTTTTGAAAACATTGTGGGAAAAGGAGAAAATGCTGGTAACCAGCATTTTCTCCTTTTCCCACAATGTTTACTACCCTATCAAAAAGAGAAATCATCAGTATAGCAACACTTAATTTGTCGTCTGCAAAATTAATGCTTTCAATTTGGTTCAGTCTAAAATTTTGTCATTTGTTAAAGAGTTAAATAATGCAAAGTATGTATGGGCCACACTCTGGCAAAAGGGGGCTTAATGCATCTCCAGGTGTTTTGAAAACATTATGAGAAAAGGAGAAAATGCAGGTAACCAGCATTTTCTTGATTCCACACTATGTTTTCTACCCTATTAAAAACAAATTCCATCATTTGAGCCACAGTTAAATTTTTGGCTGCAAATACTTTGAATTTGGACTAGTACAAAACTTTGTTGTTTGGTAGAGTTAAATGAAATCCTAAAGAGGCCATTTAACACCTATGTCCTTGTATCTTACACTGCCATTGAGACTGCATTCGCATTTTGAGTCTGAAATACAAATTTATTTAAGGTCTCCCTGGCTCGGTGGTAAAGTGTAGCACTCATAACCTGGAGGTCCGAGCTTTGAGCCTCACTGGAAGCAATGGGTTTTTCATAAGAGTGTTCTTGGGCATGACACTACAGAGCCATAGCCTTGTACCATTAAAACCCAGGGTATACATGAATAATGAGGCAATGAAATGACTGATATAATGTTGAATGCCGCATTAAACACCATTCAATCAATCAAGTAAATTTAGATTGAAAAACACATGTATTTTTAATCTACTAGTCTCAGATTGTATCTCTAGAACTATTTTACAAGATATGCTCATTTCTTTATACAGTAAACCCTGCCCTTGTGGCCACCTTTATACTAATTCTTTTCAAGCTGATAAAATTTCTAACTTGTCCAAATTGAAAGCATTTGTAGACAACAAATTGAACGAGGCTCAAATGACAGAACTTGTTTAAAAAGCTAAAATCACTTTTGGAAATAGAAAATGTTAGTTTTCACCTTTTTTCATTATGTTTCAAAAGCCTTCATTTTCAAGGTAAAAAAAACCCCACAATTTGAGAGTCTCTTTGGTGCTGGCTTAATACAAAGCAGCTTTTGAGTGTACCTTTTGTGCTTGCTGACTAAAAGTTGGACTTTAATTTGTTTTAGCCCCAAGGCATGCCTTTTTCTCTCTCAAGAGTACATTACTTTTACGAAATACTACTGCAAAGCCCTAGTGGTGCAGCTAGTCGCATACAGGGCTTGAGATTGGGGGATTGCTGCTTCAAATCCCTAGCTCAGCCAATTTCTTTCGCAGGACTGATGATAGTCATTGCAACAGGATACATTCCTCTCTCAATGCTAATCATTGTATTGACAATGATTACGTGGAAAAGCAGCCAGTGGGAAATTATGCAAAGTACTGGAAACAGAAACTCTTGATAAGCATAGACAGGTGCACTGGCTGCCGTGATAAAACTGAAATAATGTTGAAAATGGCGTTAAACAACTGACAACTGGGAATGTTCACAAAAAAAAAAAAATCAACTAAATGGAGGAATGTGAGAAAGGAGCAGTTGCTTGTAGCAAACAATTGTTCCTTTCAAAAATTTATGGCAAGGGTGTAAAAAAGTTGTATTTGATCAATTATCCCTTCAGTAGCTGATCCTTTCTAAGCTTGAAATATAATAGACTTCAAAGTTCTAACATTAATGTGTAATAGATGTAGATCTAAATATAATTCAGATACCTGTTGACATGGACTGTGCTAAAATCTGTGAAAAAAAAATTGTCGTACAGCAGAGATATAACACCAGACTGGGATATCTATTTGGCGGTTAATAAACATCTTGGTCTCTCTGTATCACACCCTAAAAAAATACACTGTTTTTAGATTGGAAAGAAAAGAGATCAGTAAAAAATGACATAAAAAATTATTTTTCTTAATCACAATGTGGTAGATAAATATTACTTGAGTACTAGTAAACTTCTACTTTTGTCTTCAATTGTCTTGCACTCCAACAACTTGAAGTTCATGTATTTATCAGCTTTGGAATATGTATCTATAATTTTGAAAAGTATGGTTCATCTGCATGCAATAACTTGATTGATGAAGTAACATCAACTCTGTCTTCAAAAACTAGCAGTAAAAATAACTATAAGCAATGTATTTTACTAAACTCTTGAAAGTTGAGAAATATCCTTTGTTGACAGCATAGATCGAGATCAGATTGCACCTAGTAAGAAGTCTGACCTTTGATATAAAACGTGATGCTAAACTCAGGTCAAAATTCGCTAGTAATTACAGACCCGAAAAAAAACCCCACAAAATTCTTAACTTTTTCATTACCTACGAAGATCAAGATCAGATCGCACATAATGTAAAGTCTGATCTTCGTTATAAAACGTCCGCATTTGTTTGACTTATTCCCCATGGCTCATATTACAAACCTTTATACCTTGTGTAGACATTCGATTTTGTATGCGCCGAATTTCTTACTAGTCGAAATTGTAATAGGCCGAAAGTGTTATAGGCCGAGATGTCATTCGATGTTTGGACGACTCTTGACAAGAAGAAATAGGCATATCATGACCGAAATAAATATAACACAACTCCGATTTACCAATCAAATGCATACAAATAAATTAGATACGATGAGCGCAGGTAATTTAACGAAAATTAAAGTCTTACCGAAGTTTCGCAACGTTTTCTAAGGAGAGAAAGCACATCGTCTGTGTAATACGTCATCGGTCACATGGTGTCTACAAATAGGACACCAGAATGATTCCGAATAGTGCGTGGCAACGTCACTTGGGAGAATTGATTAAAAAAAGTAGGATTTTTTGTATGGTTCTGTGACATGAACCGATGCTGCTATGAACGCCCCTATCCCCTTGGCGACAAAATAAGAGTAAATCTAACAGATTCATGCCTTTTTTCTAGTATAAAAAAATTCTAATTTTGGACTTTATTGGGACTTTAATTCATCAGACAAAAACCAAAGATCTTAAGATTGAATGCATGCTATAGATCTCGATGTTTCTACTAATGGCAGCAGTGAGTGGAGAGCTTCATTAAATTAAAAAATAAATGTATTCTCAAAAGAAAATTACCATGATTTACAATGCAGCATTGAATGACTTGGGAACTTAGTTTCTACATGCACCCTTTACATATACATCATAAGCCCCCCCCCCCCCCCACCGCTCCCAATCTCTTTCTGCCCCTCTCTCTCTCCCCTGCGGAGTACAGTGCTGCTATGTGGTACAATGTACAACTCGTAACCTGGAGGCCTGCTTCTCTGGAAGCACTGGATTGTTCATGGGAGTATGCAAGACTCTTCCGCGCCCTGGCCTTGCACTTGTGAAAGACAGGACATAACCAGGACATACATTAAAGTGTGAGCTGTTGCCGTGATATAAGTGAAATCATGTTGAAAGCGGCTGAAAACACTAATCAATCAATCAATCAATCAATCAAAATGTCTGTCAATTTCTTTGTCTCTTTGACAATCGGTAGAATTAACTGGAAGAGCAAGACTATTCAGAAGAATATCAGGGCAAGAAATAACGAACGTTATTCCAGTTTCACAAAGGATAACATGAAATGTCATACGGCATCACTTAACGCCTGATTTATATCAGTTGTTAGATTAAATAACAGAAAATTTTCCTGAAGATGGAAAACTTGTCTGACGTTATATTATGAATTATCGTTCACCGAGAAAAAAAATGGTGTTTTCAGAAAAACGTGTTTTGATTGAGCTGAACTTTTAACTCATTTTGCGAACGGCATAGATCAAGATTAGACTGCACAGTTTAATCTTGGATCTATACCTCCGGCTTGTTTAGTCAAGTGTGTTAGAGAAAAATCTTTCTTGGTTTCAGTGGGTTGTATTTTCAGCCGAAGAAAGGGGTCGAATTGAAAAGAAAATGAGCCATGCTATGGCAAAAGGGGGCTTAATGCATCTCTGTGATATATTATACCAAGCATGTAATTACATAATTGTAGATCTATAAAATCAATTCTGCGTAACAACCAACTGTTTCATGAGGTACAGTGATCCTTTGACATGCAGAAAATAGCGAAAAGTTTCGGCCCAGGTCAGCCTGCGCGGACTGCGCAGGCTGGCCTGGGTCGATACTTTTCGCAGATGCATAAGGCCCCCTTTGCACAGAGCATAGCTCATATCTATTTGGCACTGAAAGAGTTAGATGTCTTGCAGCGTTCTCGAATTTTAGGGCAGCAAGCTTTTTTACTCCCTTTACGGCGCCATTGTCAATTTTTTTTATTTAATAAACAGCACAAACCACGACCAGTTTGTACAGATCATACAGTTTTACCTTGGATAGACCCTTTCCAATATTTTGTCGTGTTCTGATAAAAACATTCAAAATGTTTTGTCGCAAAATTTCTTCACAGGTTTGTTACCCAAAGTTTAACCATTATACACTGTGTTTATGAGAATGTTATTACTGTGGTATGCTACTGTGCGACGTTAACCTCTCACATGTAAGCATAGCATAAAATAAACTTTATTATTTTGATTTTGCTTCAGTTGTTGGAAAAATAAGGTCATCCGAAGAATATTGCACTAAAACTTGTTTATTGCGAGAGATTGTCTGTTTCTCTGTTCGAACTGATAAGAAAAGTATTGCATTCATTAAGATTGTTCGGGAAAGTATTCGTAAAAAAACACACACAAAGAGGACGAAAAAAAAACTTTCAACATATCTCTGTGTTGTCCCCAAATCCCACAACGCAACCATTGGCAAAAAAGAAAGAAAGAAAGAAAGAACAGGAAGTCACAGAAAAAAATGAATACCGTACAATTTTCAAATTTTATCTCCTACCTTTCTCCTTTGTTGAATAAAAAAGGATTAAATATGAGCGAAAAATCATTGGCGGTTTTTGTGACTTCCCCGAACGGAAAACTGTACTCTAGCAGAGATTTTTTAGTTTTAAATTCCGAAGGAAACATGTTATTTTTCAGTTATGCAACAAAACTAATTACTGTAATTTTAAATCACCCATTCCTCTTTTTCTCAAATATTTTGGCTCATATGACGATTTTGATTTTTCGTGCATAATGAAGATCGAGTGCACAATGCGTTCGACGTGCATGCTGATCTTGGGTCTAGAAAGACCAATTTACTAAGACACACCACAAAGGAAAGCCTCGGTGCTGGGAGATTTTAGTATTTACCTGGTTTCATAAACCTTTATTAGACTATGCGCTTAAGGGGTTAATTAAAGTTGAAACCGGAGTAACAAAGTATCTCTGCTGAAATTATCCCTTAAACATGAGTAATTTCAATTTTCCCTGTGATTCTGTTTTTCTTAAAATAATCTTTTTACAACTATTTGTCAATAAATTCTACGTAAAAGTTTATCCTTCGGGGTTTTTCCCAATTATTACTATCATAATAATGGTTTTAATGGTAGTAATAATAAAGAGTCGGGCTGGTTCTTTCCTGCTTCTATATAAAATCAAGCTCAGTTCTCATATAACGACACATAATTAAATAAAATTAAAAAAAAAACACTGTTGCAAATTTTACAACACCAGAAAATCCCACAAAAGCAGAGTTCTTTAACTTCTAACGATGCATTTTTTTTTCCATATCTCCAGATTAATCCTTTACCACATGACCGAAATCAGCCAGGGCTTGTTCAAGTAAATATGATTTGCAGACAATAAAATAAATGTGCTTCCATTGATAGAATTTGTCTCTTCAAAAGTAGAAAACACTGTAGGAAAAGAAAAAAAAAAAAAAAAAAAAGTGCTGGTTATGCAAAGTTATTTTACTTTCAGTCCCCTTCTCTCGATTTCTTTCGTTCCGAGAATATGATGTACACGAAGAGAAACAGTCAAACGAGAAAGAAGATACGGGAACAAGAAATACGAGACAATTAGAGAGATGAGAATTCTGCGAAGATAACCGATGGTTTTATCATGACTTGGGGTATATTTAACCCATAGGATGCTTAGATCGTCTCAAGGACCTTTTACGGACAGTGTAGATCAAGATCAGACTGCACAGAACATGCAGTCTGATATTGGATCTACACTGTGGAGAGATACTTTACCCCAACTTTGAAATAGCAGTATCTGAGTTTTTACAATCGACTTGAAGTTTCATTTTAGTTATATAGCAGGATAAGGGCTAATAGCTGGGCATATAATAGCAGACTTTTCTTATTTCGACTCGAATACCTCATTTTAAGACTTAGCCATCTGTCTGGCTGAAACGTTTTTTTCCAGCCAGTCAGTTTTTTTTTTAATTGAAATAGCTGAAATAGTCGGTAAATGAAGGTTATTTCAATTCCCGTAATTTGGGAATTATTATTCTGTTTTCAGACTGTTTTACGCGAGCCACTTAGGCTCCTACAAAAAAATGACACAATGGACTGTTTTACGCATGCCACTTAGGCTTCTACAAAAAAAATAACAATGATAGAACGAACTGTTTTACGCATGCCACTTACGCTACTACAAAAAGTGACGCAAGGGACTGTTTTACGCATGCCACTTAGGCTGCTACAAAAAATAAGACACAACAGGCTGTTTTACGCATGCCACATACGCTACTGCAAAAAGTGACACAACGGACTGTTTTACGCATGCCACTTAGGTCTACGGCAAAAAGTGACACAAGTGGACTGTTTCTAGAAAAGCCTCTTACCCCAGAAAATGACACAGCGGACTGTCTTTTGACACACCACTTACTGCAGAAAGTGACATAACGAACTGTTTTTAGACACGCCACTTACTCCAGAAAATGACACAATATACTGTTTTTAGACACGCCACTTACTGCAGAAAGTGACACAACAAACTGTTTTTATACACGCCACTTACTGCAGAAAGTGACACAACGGACTGTTTTTAGACACGCCACTTACTGCCAAAAGTGATACAACGGACTGTCTTTACATAAAGGGATGTTAGTTACGACAATAAGTGACACAGAGAACTGTTTCTTATACATGCAACTAACTGCAAGTGACACTGTAATATTTCATGTTGATGTTGCCATAACTAGACGATTGCTGGCGTAACACCATTCAGATTTGATTATGTACTCCACCACAGGTAAAAGCGGATGAAAAAATAGAAAAAACAAATATTTTTACGAGTTTAATTTTAAAAATTGTTTTCCGTGTCTCTCAAAAAGATAACTCATTCCGACAAATTATATTACACAAGTTCCTCCAAACTATATAATCTGTATTGGCATATCCATCTGATGTCATTAAGTCTTTGTCGAAACGATGGATGTCAAATAAAAATTCCTAAATACTATTGCTTTTATTAATGGAATACAGCGCGGCAACAGTAGTAAAGTGTTGCTGCACCTGTGTTATTTTCGAAACAGGTAAAAGTTCAAAAGCACTTACCTAGGAATATCCTTGAGCCGTTCTCGCACTTTATTCTGCCAATTTCACAACAAAAAATATAAAGTTTTTTTTTTTAAATGAACACAATTGGTGTGATGACAAATAAATGGAAATCTTACGTTTCTGGCTTTTTTCCTCACTTGTACAGAACTAAGGATCAACTCCTATAATCATAATTAGAAAACCTCACAAAACTAAACAGTAAAATTCACATCCGAGGACTTTTTTTTTTTTTTTTTTTGAACAAACAGGTGAAAAATCAGCATGCATTTACGAATCTGTTTCCAATTTAAAATCTCTGAACAAAGATATAACGGTTAAATCGTGTTACTTTTGGATTGTATTGGCTGTCCATACAGATCATCCATGCTATAATAGCATCGGTCTTGTACTGTTATCTCACCTTATCGATTGTACAGTGGAGCGTCTGTAGCAACCAAGTGACGATTCAAACTTGTTCGGTAATTATCGGTGTTCGTCGTACAGACAAAAGAAAAGAAAAAGGATGACGTAGCCGCCTCTTGTGATTGAAGAAAGTGTGTAAATAAATAATGAGAGCTATTTGCAGGACATCTTTTGAAATACTTTTTTTTTTTTCGTAGACAGAAATTGTGCCGACCACTCTTTGTTCACCCATACTGTGCTTTTAAAGACCTTAATCAGGGTTTTTGACTGCGCTCATTTAATACTATGCACCTGCGCAGTCCGTACAGGCTATGTTTTTGATATTCGTGAATTTTCTGAATGTTCAAGGACTAGTCTACCTCATGATGCAGTCGGTTGTTGGACAAAATGGATTTTATAGATCCATGATTATGTTATGACTCGCACGGTGTAATACATCACGGAGATGCATTAAACTCCCCTTTGACAGAGCACGGCTCATATGTTACGTAAATCCTTTAGGGTGGCTGTTTTGAATAGAGAAAGATTAGTATAAAGGCCGGTGCTGTCATGTACTACGGAAACTGAATGGTGTTCCTTCCCCGTGTATAAATAGTCCTTTCCTACCAAGTGTTATTGAAATGTTCGCTCCACATGTCTGAAATAATTCGATTTCACATAAAATGCACAGTCCGTTGGGAAATAAAAATGAAAATTGGTGTGTCTGAAAATACTTCTCCCCTTTTCTCTCCTTTTTTTCTCGCGCGCATGTGCGCGTGCGTGCGTGTGTCTGTGTGTGAGGAAGGGGCGGCTGCGGGGTAATTTTTTATTAATATCGGTATCCTCTCTACCGCCATCTTTGGAAGAAAATAGCTCTTAACTCTTTTCATTTAACGGTTCGACGAAGTTAATGTGAGAAAATGATGCGTAGCTCAAGAAAGAATCCTTTGAAAAGTACTTTTTCAAAAAAATCTCCAGGAGAGCATGGATAGATGCACAGGTCGTCACGATAAAATTGTAATAATGTCGAAAAGGGGGTTTAATACCTGCAAAATACAAACAAACAATTAAATACATAAAGCTACTTATATGCATACTTTGTTTTAATAATTTCTACTTTGTTCCAGACAGTCATAGAAAAGTATTTGAGCCATACGCTGAAAAAAGGGGGTTTAATGCATTTGCAAAACGTATCGACCCATGTCAGCCTGTGCAGTTTGCGCAGGCTAACATGACTCGAAACATTTTGCTATTAGTCGATTTTCTGCATTTCAAAGGACAAGTATACCTCATGATTCAGTCGGTTGCGACAAACAAGATTTTATGAATTCATAATTTTATGATGAATTACCTGGTATAGTGCATCACGGAGTTGCATGAGACCCGATTTGCCAGAGCACCCTTCATTTATATCGTTTTGGCTAAATTAAGAATATATACACATCTGCACAGCGTTCCGTTTGCACCACAGCTCTCGAAAAACGAGGCTAAAAGCTTTCGTAATCATATATGAGTTCAGACCAAGGAAATTGGATTTGACTTATTTCTACATCCAGACGTGACATGAAATCTTGTTATTCTCAGCTCGGATCAAACAATCAGGCACAAACAATTCAATCAGACTCGGTCTAATATATCTATATTATACAATATTTGAAGAAAAGCTTTTCGATTTACACGAATAATTGAATCGGACGTCAAAATGGAAACGAGTTCCTTGCAAATTGCGACAGCCTCGGTAACCTTGTTACGTTGGATCTTATGATGAATGCCGTAAACGAAATAAAGTGCTACTGAGTTACCAAGTGTAAGTTTATTATTGCGTGTGTATTTAGGACTATATGAACCTTGCTCTGGCAAAAGGAAGCTTAATGCATCTCCGTGATGCATCATACCAAGCAAATCATCATATACTGATGAAAAAAAAAAAAAAATCCATCTTGTCTAAAAACCGACTGAATCATGATGTAAAATGGTCCTTGGACAAATAGCAAAAAGTATCGGCCCAGGTCAGCCTGCGCGGACTGCGACGGCTGACCTGAGTCGATACTTTTTGTAGATGCATTAAGCCTACTTTTCGCAGAGTATTCGTTTCATTATGATATTCTTTACCTATTTGGAATTGTGCCATCACTGTTCGGATTATGTAAACGGTCCATGAACTCTTTCGGCAGCCTATAAAACCTTGACCTTCATCGACGGCTAAAGATATAATCCACTGCAACCCAGAAAGATTCTAATCTCATGGCCTTGACTTATCAGGCATTTATATGCCTATCAAGATCAAACAGCACGTTCTTTGCAGCCTTTCTGTCTTTGCATATGGCATTGATAGGGTATAAGTACTAAAGGGGTTTTAATGCTTTTCTCTGATGCATAATACTAAGCAAGTCATTGTCTAATTATGCACCCATACAATCTATTTTGTCTAACAACCATTTTACGATGTAAAATGGTCCTGGGACATTCCGAAAATTGACCAAAAGCAAACAGTTTCGATACAAATTAGCCTGCGCAAAGTGCGAAGGCTGACCTAAGTCGATGCATTATGCAGATGCATTATACCCCCTTGCTTGCTTTTGAACCTGTTTTGGATCAATTGATTTAAACTGACAATCTTAGGCCACTTTGATATACATGTAGATGTCAGAAGATACACTCTATATGCCACTATAGACCTCAATTTATTGATGATTTTGTTTGCTTGGATTTTTATGCCACTTGCAATAGTATTTCGATTATTTCATGGCGATCAGCTCTCCACGCATTCTCGGAAGACTCTTGTTCGTGCGACATATATCATTCGTCCGAGGCAACTAAATACTTTGTCGAATGAACAAAGGCGAAACAATTTTTAGCGGTGAGGCAAGACGTAAACGGTCGATATCATGTACATTAGTTATCTCAAATAATTTTGAAATCGAACGCTCTTACCTTTGACTATGCCTTTCGCCTTTACCATAGAGCAATCTGGGGCAACTGAGGCATGCTATGTTAGAAGAAAATCCCTTTTTTAGATAGAAAATAATACAGACTTTTGGGGCACATAAGATTATGCATGTATTTATTCTACTAAAGTTTACAAAAGTGACAAGGGTGTGGTACAATCGGATAACATTAATTTGAGACTATTTTGAGACTTTAAAATTCTCCTAATGAAAACATGTTTCCCGACACGCAGTTCTACATCATTTTAATTTGCTGTCGATTTCCGTCGTCATGACAGCACGCACGCTCTATTATGAAATAAAGGCTGCAACAGAACGGTAAGTCTGAAAATGGATTATCATTTGTCACACGTATGACAAAAAATACAGTACACGATTAGTACAATGAAAAAAAAAAAAAACGAGTTTTGAAAGAAAAATATATTACATGCCACTGGAATAAGTCTCTGTCTGTCTATCTGTCCGTCTGTCCGTCCGTCCGTTCGTTCGTCCGCCTGTCTGTCTGTCTGTTTGTCCGTCCGTCTGTTCGTCTCCCTGTCTGTGTTTGTGTTCGTGTCTTCGTTTTTGTATTTGTGTGTCTTTGTCTGTCTTTGTGTGTGTGTCTTTCTGTCTGCCTGTCTGTGTCTATCTGTCTGTCTGTCCCTCTTCTCCAAAAGTACCCAGATCTTTGAACCCAGGACCGTTGAGCAATGGCAACATCAACAACACTAGCACCGACATCGTAAACAAACACAGGTAAATAGGAGCTGACTCTGGGAAAGGGGGTCTAATGCATCCTTGTAATGCATTAACCCTTTCCCAAACAAGCCCTGGTTTTCACGTGTCTGTAGTACAAGTCTTTTGAAAACACTGTGGGAAAAGGAGAAATTGCTCGTAACGAGCAATTTATCCTTTTCCCACAGTGTTTTCTACCCTTCTGGCGAACTTTCTGTCATTTTCATCAAATTTAAAATTGTCGTCTGCAAACTCTTTCAAATTGGACCAGTCTAAAATTTATTGTTTGGGAAAGGGTTAAAGCAGGCAAGATATCATATGATCATGGATCCGTACAATCCATTTCATGTCTAACAACTGACTAAATCATGAGACAGGCTGGCCCTTGGACATTTACCAGATTTATGATAATCAAACAATTTCGATCCAGATCAACCTGCGAAGATCAAGTTTTTACAGAGCATGATTCAAATGTATAAGACGAAACTTAGGTTCAATCGCTTACTGAACCCTAAACAAAAACAATAACTGACAAGGTTCCGTCGAATTTCTATCCGTATACTTTCCACGATCGAGTTGTACAATAACCTAGGTCCTCATTCACCACCGATTCTTAAGGCAAAACCTCGTTCTTGACCCCCAAAATACCACAACTTCTAAATGGCCTTCTCAGGGTCATTAAAACACGGTATTGTATGACAAGGGGTTTAAGCTCCTTTTGCAACTATAGTTGCTTTTTGATGTCAGTGTAGACTTTGATATTTCACTTATTTGGGCCTTATTTCCAGATTTAAAATGTATGTTGAGTTCATTTGACACCTTAAAGGTTAAGGGATGATGAAAGTCCTGGTGATAGAATTGTTATTCCTCTCCTCTCCTACCACTGAACATCCCACTGGCTTTGACTTTGTATATTTTGGCAATAAGCTAGTGTCTTTTAACCCTTCACCAGACAATCATGACTTTTAACAATCCTAAAGAAAAAGCCTTTTGAAAACACTGTGATAAAAGAAGAAAATGCTGTTGAAAACATAGTGGGAAAAGGAGAAAATGCTAGTAACCAGCTGACAGCATTTTCCCCCTTTTTCACATGTTTTCTACCCTTTCAAAATCAAATTCAAATTTTGAATCACATTTAGTTTGTCTTCTGCAAATGTTTTCAATTTGGACATGTTTAAAAGTTTGTCGTTTGGTAAAGATTTAAAGAGCATATAACATGTGTAGTGCTTGTAAAGAAACTCATGAATCAGGAGTCCTCTGGAATATGACATTTAACCGTTTTCTAGAGTGGCCAGCTGCAAGATGAATAAATTTGTTTGTAGCAGGAGAGCATTTTATATTTCAGCTCTCAGTAAAACTTATATTGTTGTGAACATCTAGATCAAGATCAGACTGCACAGAAAATCCCATCAGATTTTGGCTCTATACAGCCCAATACCTTGTAGCATTATTATTCTTATCTTGAAATTGCAATATTTGGCTCTGTCCAATTCAACTCTTTACAAAATGACCAAATTCTAGACTTGTCAAACTTGAAAGCATTTGCAGACGACAAAATCAATGTGACTCAGAACTGAAATTTGTATCTGGAACGGTAGAAAACATTGTGTAAAAAACACAAAATGCGGATTACCAGTATTTTCTCCCATTTCCACATTGTTTTCAAAGCCTTTTTCCTCAGGGTCGTTAAAACGTGTGATTGTTTGGTAAAGGGTTAAAGGGCCCATTTCATTAAGTCAGCTCTCTAAATATTAATTCGTAAGAAAGGTGTTTTAGGCTGTTTTCCAGCATTTCTTAAGTTTTATCTCGACGGCTGGTGCACCTATTCATGCTTTAAGTTTCTTTTGCCAGTTCCTTGCACAACATTCTCTTCAAACTACTGCCTGCTTTCTTATATCACAATAATGTTCAATGGTTGGAATAGACAGGAATAAATCCTATAGCAATAACATATCGTTTACTCTTTGGATAGGGTTTGACCTAGCTAGGAATCAAGTTAAGACCCTTGGATTTAAGTCGAGTACACTTGACGAGCCTGCCCACTTGGTTTGGTCCCTAAGAGCTAACCCTTTGCCAAACAATCCGGAGTTCTAATGTTCATGAGGAAAAAAGGCGTTTGAAAATTTTGTGAGTAAAGGAGAAAATGCTGGTAACCAGTATTTTCTCCTTTTCCAACAATGTTTTCTAACATTTTAAAGACTAACCATATCATTTAAGTCATGCTGACTTTGTCATCTGTAAAAGCTTTCATTTTAGACAGGTCAAATTTTATATCATGTCGTAAAAAGTTATTAAAGATCATATTCGAACATCTGAAGAAACAATTTGAATTTGACTCAATCAGACTGATGGACACGTTCAAAACTGTTTTTGATGATCTATCCACAAAATATCAAACATTTGTTGAACACATGGTGTATATTACCATTTTCCATATTATTTCAGCTATATAGCTGTGGCAAGTGCACCTAATAACATGATTACATGGAGTTTCTGTTACCGGTTCCATGCTACTGGCTGCTTTTTCACACACACACACACACACACACACACACACACAAAAAAAAAGTACCTGTGCAATTTTCAGCAGGAAATAATTACATTAGAAAGATCAGACATACCAGAGGTAAAGCTAGAAGATCAAACTACACATTTCGTGGTCTAATTGTAAGAAAACACAAGAGTGTGCCTAGCCTTTTTAAATGGAAGATTCCATATTTACTCAGTGGTTACCTCTTAACAAGACATTAAAATTTGAGACAGATCGATAAATGCAGATTATCAGGCTTTTCTCCTTCTTCCACAATCTTTTCGAAAGCATCTTCTCTCAGGGTCGTACAAACACTGGTTTGTTTGGTAATGTTGACTTATAGATAATTGTAAAAGCCTGAGATTGATCCTTGTTTGAAGCATGGGTCACCTGGGAGTAGCCTTGTGCAAAGCACTGCAAAGGTCCAGCCTTCTACTGGCTAAACCTAAGAAAGCTACAAGTGAGCTATTGCTGTTAAATGACTGAAATATCATTACATGCAATGAAAACACTATTCAAACAAAAATGTTGATTTTTTTTCCAGATGTCAACATGGAGGATGCCATGTATCAACAGCTTGAGGAAAAAGGTGGGTTGAATTTGCCATTATCATTTAGGTTGAATTTATCATTTAGCTTTTTCTTTGGTAGGATGAGACCATTCTTATCACAACTCCTTAGACCAGGAAGGAATTCTGACAAGAATGGTTTCAAGCTTTCACATTTTTTTTTTCCATGCTTTGAATTTGCTTTATCTTGCAATAAGTTTTTGTTTTTCATTCTAACCATGCTTTGAAATTGCTTTATCTAGAGTATGTATGTCTCAAAAATGATTGAGCTGTAGTCTGTATTTGTCTTGCCATGCTAGGATTTTTTTTGTGTCATGAATTTATTTCTCATGAAAATTCTAGGAAGTTTTCATTTTTATTTCCCTTACCATGCTTTTGTTCTTACAGGTATTTCTTTAGCCTGTTTCGAGTTTGCATAATGTGGTGTTTTTATTTCTCATCCAAATGTTCGTTAGTTTTTGTTTATATTCATCTAACCATCCTATGAATTTTCTTTATATAATGTGTATTTTCTCATCAAAGTTTCGGTATGTATTTTGTTTATGTATCTCAAGCCATATTTTGAATTTGTTTCAATATGTGTATTTCTCATAAATATATTGTAGTAAGGTTCTGTTTATTAGTCAAAAAATAAGATTTGAACTAGCTTTATCTCGTGAATGTATATCTAATAAAAACTGCAGTAAGCCTGTGCATATATTTCTCTAATTGAATTTGCTTTGTCTCGTGTAAATATTTCTGATGAAAATTACACAATTTTTTAAATCTATGTGTTTAACCATCCTTTGGCTTTGCTTTGTCTCATGTATGTATTTCTCATGAAAAATTCAGAGTTTTTGTTTATATTTCTCTAACCATGCTTTGAATATGGTTTATGTCTCGGGCAATTTCTTTTCAAAACTTTAGTAAGGTTTTGTATATATTTCACTAACCATGCTTTGAACTTGCTTTATCTCATGTGTGTGTTTCCTATTCAAATCATGATTAGATTTTGCTTTCATTCGTCTGACCATGCATTTTATTAGCTTTAGCTCATATTTCTAATCAAAATTTAGTAGGTTTTTGTTCATATATCTTCAACCATGTATTGAAATTGCTATATCTTGTGTATGTATTTCTTTTGAAAATTTCGGTACCGGTAAGTTTTCGATTATATTTGTCTAAACCTGGTTTGAATTTGCTTTTATCTTTCGTAGGTGTTTCTCGTGAAAAATTCAGTTAGTTTTTTCTTTTCATATTTCTCTTAAGCTTTGCATTTGCTGTATGTCATTTATGTACTTGTCTTGAACATTCTAGTGAGTTTTTGTATATACTAGACCAACCATGATTTGTCTGCATGAACTATTTTCTTGATTGTGTTTGTATTTGTTTATCCATATGTTTGGTTTCTTGTACCTTTTTATTTCATGTTTTTCTGCAGACGTTTTTATGTGCAGTGCTGTCAGCACACATGTAGCCCAGTAATAGGTCAGCAATAATATTCCCGGTATGTTCAGGTATATAGAGAAAGATATACGGCCTTATGCTTATTTGTATATTTGTTTATATTGGTGTTACATGTCGTTTAAAGAGCTTATGTCATGTAAGATCACCAGAATTTTTAATCGCTTTTATCCCTTGGTTTTAATACTCATCATGTACTGTAGGTCCCTTGAGAAAGGTTTCTTAAGGTAATAAAAGAATACCCTGAGTTGTTACCACTTTTATCTATTGGTTTTAACACTCACATTTTTTTAAACAGCTGTCCAAAACAAGGATACAAATATTTTACACTAACAAAAGAGTACTAGGGAGTTTTTACCGCTTCTATAAATTGGTTTTAAGACTCACCAGGGAGGTCAGTTAAGAAACGGTTTTTGAAATAGCTGAACGAAACGAGGATAAAAAATATTTAACATTAATAAAAGAGCACTTGGAGTTTTCTTACTGCTTTTATCCATTGGTTTTAACAGTCACCAGGGACCTCACTCACCAGGGAGGTCCCTTGAGAAAGGTTTCTGAAATAGCTGAACAAAACCAGGATAGAAATATTTAACCGTAATAAAAGAGAACTCGGAGTTTTTACCGTTTTCATCCATTGTTTTTAACTGTCCATAGGAAAGTCCTTTGTGAAAGGTTTCAAAATAGCTGAATAGAAGAATGATAAAAGTATTTTACCCGAATAAAAGAACACCAGAATTTTTATCGCTTTTTTGTATTGGTTTTAGCAATCACCAGGGAAGTTCCGTAAGAAGGTTTTTTTTTTTCTTTTAAATAGCTGAACAAAACAAGGATGCAAGGATGAAAATGTTAAATGACAATAAAAGAGAACTCGGAGTTTTTACCGGTTATATCCATTGGTTTTAACATTCAGCGGGGAGATCCTTCGAGAAAGTTTTTTTTTCAATAGCTGTACAAAACAAAGATAAAAATATTTTACCCTAATAAAAGAGTACTCGGAGTTTTTACTGCTTCTATCCATTGGTTTTAACACTCACCAGGGAGGTCACTTGAGAAAGGTTTTTCTAAAGTAGCAGAACAGAAAAGGATAAAAACTTTTTACCCTAATAAACGTGTACTTGGAGTTTTTACGGCCTTTATCCATGGGTTTTAACAGATATCATGGACCTTGCTTACCAGGGAGGTCCCTTGTGAAAGGTTTTTAAAATTGCTGAAGAAAACCTGGATGAAAAAAAATTACCTTAATAAAAGAGCACTCGGGAGTCTGTACCATTTTTTATCCTTTGGTTTTAACAGTCAACAGGGAAGTCCCCTGTGAAAGGTTTTAAAATTCATCAATATAACAACAACCATAATAAAGGAGCACTTGAGTTTTTTACCGATTTTATCTATTGGTTTTTACACACAGGGAGGTCCCTTGAGAAAGTTTGTTACAGAATAGCTGAACAAAACAAGGATGAAAAAGATTTTTGATAATAAAAGAGCACTCGGATTTTTTACCACTTTTATCCATTGGTTTTTACACTCACCAGGGAGGTCCCTCGAGAAAGTTGTTTTATCTTTTTTTTAAAATAACTGTACAAACTAAGGATAGAACTATTTTACCCCAATAAAAGAGTACTCAGAAGTTTTTACCGCTTCTATACATTTGTTTTAACACTCAACAAGGAGGTCAATAGGTAAATTTTTTTTTTATAGCTGAACAAAACAAGAATAAAACATTTTACCTCAATAAAAGAGCACTTGGATTTTTTACCACTTTTATCCATTAGTTTTAACACTCATCAGGGACCTCATTTACCAGGGAGGTCCCTGAAGAATACTTTCTTAAAATAGCCGTACAAAACAAGGATAGAAATATTTTACCGTTACACAAGTTTTTTACCGTTTTTATCCTTTGGTTTTAACACTTACCAGGCAGTTCCTTTCAGAAGGTTTTTTTTTTTAATAACAGAACAAAACAAGGATGAAAATATTTTATCATAATGAAAGGGTACTCGGAGGTTTTACCACTTTTATCAAATGGTTTTAACACTCACAGGGAGTTCAGTTGAAAAAGTTTTTTTTTTTTTTTTTTTTAATAAGCTAAATAAAACACGGATAAAAACATTTTACTTCAATAAAAAGTACTCGGAGTTTTTACCGCTTTTATCCAGTGGTTTTAACACTCACCAGGGACCTTACTCACCAAGGAGATCCCTTGAGAAAGATTTTTAACATAGCTGAACAATACTGAGATAGAAATATTTACCCTTACAAAAGAGCACTCAGAGTTTTTACCGTTTTTATCTATTATTTCTGACAGTATATAGGGAAGTCCTTTGAGAAAGGTTTTAAATAGCTGGATATAACACTTATAAAAATATTTTATCCTTATAAATTTTATCCTTATAAAAAGCACCAAAAGTTTTTTACCACATTATCCGCTGGTTTTAACACTCACCAGGGTGGTCCCTTGAGAAAGTTTAGTTTTTTTTTTTTTTTTTTATAGGTGAACAAAACAATGATGGAAATATTTCATGATAATAAAAGAGCATTCCGAGTTTTTACCAATTTTATCAATTGGTTTTAACACTCAACAGTGAGGTCCCTCGAAACTTTTTTGAAATAGTTGGTCAAAACAATGATAAAAACATTTTACCCAAATCAAATAGTACTTAGAGTTTTTAAAGCTTCTATCCATTGGTTTTAATACTAAACAGGGAGGTCCCTTGTAAAAGGTTCTTAAACTAGCTTAACAAAACAAGGATAAGAACATTTTACCCTAATAATGTGTACTCGGAGTTTTTACAGCTTTTAACCATTGGTTTAAACAGTCATCAGGGACCTCACTCACCAGGGAGGTCCGTTTAGAAAGGTTTTTGAAATACAATTTAGCTGAACAAAACGAGGATAGAAAAAGTTTACCTTAATAAAAGAGCATTCGGATATTTTACCGTTTTCCTTCTTTGATTTTAGACATTCAACAGGAAAGTCTCTTGAAAAAAGTTTTAAAATAGCTGAATGTAACAATGATAAAATATTTTACCCTGATGAAAGAGCAACGGAGTTTTTTACCGTTTCTATCCATTGGTTTTAACACTCACCAGGAAGGTCATTTGAGAAAGTTTTTTTTAATAGCTCTACAAAACAGGGATAAGAATATTTTAACCTAATAGAAGAGTAATCGATTTTAACCGTGGTTTTAACAGTCAACAGGGAAGTCCCTTGAGAAAGGTTTTAAAATGGCTGAATATAACAATGATTGAAATATTTTACGCTAATACAAGTGCACTGGAGTTTTTTATCGGTTTTATATACTGGTTTTATTACTTACCACGGCGGTCCCTTTGGTAAGGTTTTTTGTTAAATAGCTGAACACAACAAGGATGAAAATATTTTATGATAATAAAAGGGTGCTCGGAGTTTTTACCACTTTTATCCATTTGTTTTATCACACACGAGGGAGGTCCCTCTTTAAAAAAAAAAAAAAAAAAAAAAAAAAAAACTATTCAAAAGAGGGATAAAACTATTTTAACCCTTAAAAAAAGAGTACTCAAAGTTTTTACCGCTTCTATCCATTGGCTTTAACACTCACAAGCGAGATCACTTGAGAATTTTTTTTAAATAGCTGAACAAAACAAGGATAAAACCATTTTACCCTAATTAATGAAAAAGTACTCGGAGTTTTTACCGCTTTTATCCATTGGTTTTAAAAGTCACCAAGAACCTCACTCACTAGGGAGGTCCCTTGAGAAAGGTTTTTAGAATAGCTGAACAAGCGACGTCCCTCGATGAAAGTTTTAAAATTGCCAAACTTGGTTAACATCAAAATTATTTTACCGTAAAATAAGAGCATCAAAGTTTTTATCGCTTTTATCCATTAGTTTTTAAAAGTCGTTCCATTGAGTGGCCACATTGTGCTTAGTAAACAACCTTTTCTTGCTTAGAGTATGAAGTGTATATAAAACAGTGTCTAATAATTATGTCAGCATCTGGAAATAATATTTGTAACTAGTATTTCGTTGATTAAGTATATGTAAGCAGCTGCCGATAAATTTGACCCACATGGAGATTTAGTTAGCTCCTTACCCCCCCGCCCCCCCCCCTTTTTTTTTTTTTTACTTTTAGAGAGCAAACAGAAGGATGAAATGGAAAGAAGACAGATATACAACAGATAGTATTCTGCGATAGACAAGTTTATTAAAATATCAATAACAAGGACAAATGATTAAGGACTAAAGACTGAATTGCTGAAAGGTATCAGACCATTTGTTATAATTATGAAACATTTGTCAAGAAAAGTTAAGAATCTGCAATGCGCCAACCTTCTCCAGCTTTTCACAAAAACTTTTTTCATTGAAAAAAAAACAAAAAAACATAAATCTTTCCTGTTCAATTGGCGAAACTAGGCCAAGGCCGGACTGTACAGAGTATCCAGCCTGATCTTTAATCTTTATCGTCTGTTTGACTAGTCAGGCTAACAAGAAAAAATGTTTCCAGAATGTTTTCTACCCTTTGAATGACAAATTCTATGTTTTGAGTGACATTTAATATGTCGTCCGCAAATGCTTTCATTTTGGACCAGTCTAAACTTTTGTCATTTGGTAAAGAGTTGAGGCAATGAGTTTACCTATAATGAAAAAAATCCTGCAATTGACCGCCCCCTCACAATGTTTTGTTGCATGAGTATTATCAGAGTATCTTTGTGCAGTGCACGGCTAAGCCCCAGCCTAATGCTGATGAAAACTAGGATTAAGAAATGATTAAATGAGCCATTATGGTGAAGAGACACAAGTACTTTGGCATACATTGACACAGAAGTACTGATCTGATATTTTATCATTTTTCAGATTTCAACATGGAGGATGTTATATAACGACAGCTTGAGGAATGAGGAAAGAGGTGGGTTGAATTTATCAGATTTTCAGGGGTAAATCATTACTTTGTCTTTGTTTTTATTTTAGTATGCGTCTGTCATCAAAATAACGGTTAGTTTTTGGTAATGTTTCTGATTTCTCTAATAATGCTTTAGAATTGCTCATATATTGTATGTATTTGTCATTACAATTGCAGATAGTTTCGAATATTTTGAACATGCTTAATCACGTGTATGTATGTATTTCTCATTTGCTTGTTTTTGTTATAGAATGCTTTGAATTTTGAAATTTCTCGTGTATTGATATATATTCAAATATTGCAGTTAATTTTGTTTGGACTGTATATCTTAAACCGTGCTTGAGTTTACTTTGACTAGTTTTTGTTTATATTTCTTTCACCATGTTTTAAATTTGCATTATCTTGTATATGCCTTTGGCAATTACCAGCAGGTTTTGTTTGTATTTGTTTAACCATGCTTTGAATTCGTTTTGTTGCGTTTAGGCATTTCTTAATAAAATTTCATTGAGATTGTGTGTTATTTTACCGACCATGCTATGAACCAAATATGTCTAGTGTATGTCTTTCTTATGAAAATTTTAGTAAGATGAGTGTTTATATTTTGCCAACCCCATTTTGAATTTATTTTGTCTCCCATATGTAGTTCTCACAGAAGCTTTATTTAGTTTGTGTTTATATTTCACTAACCATACTTCGGATTTCTCGTATCTTACGTATTCCGAACCATGATCAGTTTTTAGTTACATTTGTCTAACCGTGCCTCTAATTAGCTTATCTCCTGTATGTATTTCAAATCAGAACTTCAGTAAGTTTGTGGTTACATGTTTATATTTCACTAACCATGATTTGAATTTATATTTCACTAACCATGATCTGAATTTGCTGTATCTCATATATGTGCTTCTCATCCCAATTATGATTCGTTTTTTGTTAATTAAGTCATATTACTATATTAGTTGAGAAAGGTTTTAAATAGCTGAATAAAAATGTTTAACCCTAATAAAAGAGCACTCGGAGTTTTTATAGGTTTTATCCATTGGTTTTAACGCTCACCAGGGAGGTCATTCGAGAGAGTTTTTTTTTTTTTTTTTATTTAAATAGATCTACAAAACAGGGATAAAAATATTTTACCCTCATAAAAGGGTACTCGGAGTTCTTAGCGTCTTAATCCATTGGTTTTAACAGTCAACAGGGAAGTCCTTTGAGAAAAGTTTTAAAATAGCTGAATATAAAATGATAAAAATAGTTTACGCTAATACAAGACCACTGGAGTTTTTTACCGTTTTTATGTATTGGTTTTAACACTTACCATGGCGGTCCCTTCGGTAAGGTTTGTGCTAATTAGCTGAACAAAACAAGGATGAAAATATTTTATGATAATAAAAGGGTACTCGGACTTTCTACCACCTTTATACATTTGTTTCATCACATATGACGGAGGTCCCTCAGGAGAGTTTTTTTTTTTAAAGCTGTTCAAAATAGGGACAAAAATATTTTTTACCTTATTAAAGAGTATTCGGAGTATTTTATCGTTTCTATCCATTGGTTTTAACACTCACCTCGGAGGTCACTTGAGATTTTTTTTCCCTTTTTTTCATAGCAGAACAAAACAAGGATAAAACATATTCTACCCTCATACAAGAGCACTCGGAGTTTTTAACGCGTTTATGCATTGGTTTTAAGAGTCACAAGGGACTTTGCTTACCAGGAAGGTCACTTGAGAAAGGGTTTTTAAATAACTGAAAAACGATAGAAATATTTTATCCTTATAAATGAGCATTCGAAGTTTTTACCATTTTTTCCATTGATTTTAAGAGTCAACAAGGGAGTCCATTGAGAAAGATTTTAGAATAGCTGAATATAACAATGATATACATATTTTACCCTAATAAAAGAGCACCGGAGTTCTTTACCGCTTTTATCCATTGGTTTTAACACTCACAAGGGAGGTCCCTTGTTAAAAGACGTTTTCTTTTCCGAATAGCTGCACAAAAAAAGGATGAAAATTATTCATGATAATAAAAGGGTACTCGGAGTTTTTACCACTTTTATCTATTGGTTTTATCGCACACCAGGGAGGTCACTTGAGAAAGTTTTTTTTTGTTTCTGATAGCTGTACAAAAATGGATAAACTATTGTCACCTTATTAAAGAGTAATTAGAGTCTTTACCACTTTTATCCATTGGTTTTATCGCACACCAAGGAGGTCACTTGAGAAAGTTATTTTTTCTTTCTTTGATAGCTGTACAAAATTGGATAAGCTATTGTTACCTTGTTATAGAGTAATTAGAGTCTTTACTACTTCTATCCATTGGTTTTAACACTCACCAGGAAGGTCGCGTAAAAAAGTTTTTTTTTTCTTTTTAAATAACTGGACAAAACAAGGATAAAATTGTTTTACCCAAATAGAACAGCACTAGGAGTTTTTACCGCTGTTATCCATTAGTTTTAACAGTCACCAGGACCTGGCTTACCAGAGCGGTTCCTTGAGAAAGGTTTTTAAAATGACGGAAAAAAATCACAAAAGATATACTTTACCCTTATAAAAGAGCACTCGAAGTTTTTTTTTTTTTTTTTTTACCATTTTCTCCATTGATTTTAACAGTCAACAGGGAAGTCCCTTGAGAAAGGTTTTAAAATGTAACAGCATCGGAGTTTTTACCGCTTTTATCCATTGGTTTTAACACTAACCAGGGAGGTCCCTTGAAAAAAAGTTTTTCTGTTTTTTTTTAAGAAATAGCTGCACAAAGCAAGGATGAAAATATTTTATGATAATGAAAGGGTACTTGGAGTTTTTACCACTTTTATCCATTACTTTTATAACACAACAGGAAGGTCACTTGAGAAAGTGTTTTTTTTTTTTTTTTTTTAATACCTGAACAAAACAGGGATAAAACTATTTTAACCTTATTGAAGAGTACTCGGAGTATTTACCGCCTCTATCCATTGGTTTTAACACTAACCTGGGAGGTCACTTAGGGAATTTTTTGTTTTTAAATAGCTAAACAAACCAGGAATAAAAACATTCTTCTTCATAAAAGAGCACTCAGAGCTTTTCCGCTTTTATTCATTGGTTTTAACAGTCACCAGGGGCCTTGCTTACAAGGCAGGTCCCTTGAAAAAAAGTTTTTAAAATAACAAAAAAATCACGATAGAAATATTTTACCCTTATAAAAGAGTACTCGAAGTTTTTAACATTTTTTTGCCATTGATTTTAAGAGTCAACAGGGGAGTCCCTTGAGAAAGGTATTAAAATAGCTGAATATAACAATGTTATACATATTTTACCCTGATAAAAGAGCACCGGAGTTTTTTTACGGCTTTTATCCATTGGTTTTAACAATCAACAGGGAGGTCCCTTGAAAACATTTTTTTGGGGGGGAAATAGCTGCACAAAAAAAGGATGGAAATGTTTTATGATAATAAATGGGTACTCGGAGTTTTTATCACGTATATCCATTGGTTCTATCGCACACCAGGGAGGTCACTTGAGGATTTTTTTCCTTCTTTTCTTAAATACCAGAAGAAAACAGGGATAAAACTATTTTAACCTTATTAAAGAGTACTTGGAGTTCTATCCGTTGCTTTTAACAGTCACCAGGGACCTTGCTCACCAGGAAGGTTCCTTGAGGAAGGTTTTCAAAACAACTCAAAAAATAAAAAAAACAATAAAAATAATAATAATTAAAAAAAAAAAAAAAAAAAAAAAAAAAAAACACAATAGAAATATTTTACCGTTATAAAAGAGCACTCGAACTTTTTACAGTCAACGTGGAAATCCCCATGAGAAAGGTTTTAAAACAGCTGAATATAAGAATGATATACATTTTTTTCCCTGATAAAGGAGCACCAGAGTTTTTTAGCGCTTTTATCCATTGGTTTAAAATCTCGCAAGGGAGGTCCCTTGACAAAAGTCATTTTTAGAAATAGCAACACAAAACAAGGATGAACATATTTTATAACAATAAAAGGGTACTCGGAGTTTTTACCACTTTTATCCATTGGTTTTATCGCACACCAGGGAGGTCACTTGAGAGAGGTTTATTTTTTTTAAATAGCTGTAAAAAAACAGGGATAAAACCACTTTAACCTTATAAAAGAGTACTCGGAGTTTTTACCGCTTCTATCCATTGGTTTTAATACTCACCAGGAAGACGCTTGAGAAATTTTTGTTTTTTAAATAGCTAGACAAAACAAGGATGAACATTTTTCACCCTAGTAGTTGAGCACTCGGAGTTTTTACTGCTTTTATCCCTTGGTTTTAACAGTCACCAGGGACCTTGCTTACCATGGAGGTCCCTTGAGAAGGGTTTTTAAAATAACTGAAAAAATCACGATACAAATATTTTACCCTTATAAAAGCGCACTTTTCTCCATTGATTTTAAGAGACAACGAGGAAGTCCGTTGAGAAAGGTTGTAAAATAGCTAATTATACCCTGATAAAAGAGCACTGGGGTTTTTACTGCTTTTATCCATTGGTTTTAACACACCAGACCGTCCCTTGAAAAATTTAATTCTTTTTTGTAAATAGCTGCACAAAACGAGGATGAAAATATTTTATGATAATAAAAGGGTATTCTGAGTTTTTACCACTTTTATTCCTTGGTTTTATTGCACACTAGGGAGGTCACTTGAGAAAGTTTTTTTTTTTTTTCCTTTTCATAAAATTGCTGTAAAAACAGGGATAAAACTATATTAACCTTATTTAAGAGTACTCGGAGATTTTACCGCTTCTATACATTGGTTTTAGCAATCACAAGGGCGGTCACTCAAGAAAGATTTTTTTTTTAAATAGCTGAACAAAACAAGGATAAAAAACATTATACGCTAATAGAAGAGCACTCGAAGTTTTAACCACTTTTATCCATTGGTTTTAAGAGTCACCAGGGACCTTGCTTACCATGGAGGTCCTTTGAGAAGGACTTTTAATATAACTGAACAAAAATCACGATAGAAATATTTTACCCTTATAAAAGCGCACTCGATATTTTTACCACTTTCTTAATTGATTTTAACAGTCAACAGGGAAGTCCCTTGAGAAAGGTTTTAAAATAGCTGAATATACATATTTCACCCAGATAGAAAACAGGGATAAAACTATTTTAACCTTATAAAAGAGTACTCGGAGTTTTTACCGCTTCTATCCATTGGTTTTAACACTCACCAGGAAGGCGCTTGAGATTTTGTTTTTTTTTAATAGCTAGACAAAGGATAAACATTTTTCACCCTAATAGTTGAGCACTCGGAATTTTTACTGCTTTTATCCATTGGTTTTAACACTCACCACGGACTTCCCGTGAAAAAAGTTATTTTATTTTAGAAATAGCTGCACAAAACGAGGATGAAAATATTTTATGAGAATAAAAGGGTATTCTGAGTTTTTACCACTTTAAGCCACTTTTATCCATTGGTGTTATCGCATACCAGGGAGGTCACTTGAGAAAGCTTTTTTTGCTTTCTTTAAATAGCTGTAAAAACAGGGATAAAACTATTTTAACCCTACTAAAGAGTACGTGGCGTTTTTACCGCTTTTATCCATTGGTTTTAACAGTCACTCACCAGCGAGGTCCCTTGAGAAAGGTTTTTAAAATAGCTGTACAAAACAAGGATAGAAATTTTTAACCCGTAATCAAAGAGAACTCGGAGTTTTTAGTGTTTTTATCCATTGTTTTTAACTCTCCATAGGAAAGTCTTTTGTGAAAGGTTTCAAAATAGCTGAATATAAAAATAATAAAAGTATTTTACCCGAATAAAAGAACACCGGATTTTTTATCGCTTTTATGTATTGGTTTTAGCACTCACCAGGGAGGTTCCTTGAGGTTTTTTTCTTTTAAATAGATGAACAAAACAAGGATACAAGGATGAAAATGTTAAATAACAATAAAAGAACACTCGGAGTTTTCACCGGTTTTATCCATTGGTTTTAACATTCACCAAGGAGGTCATTCGAGAAAGTTGTTTTGTTTTGTTTTAGTTTGTTTTTGGACCTTGCTTACAAGGGAGGTCCCTTGTGAAAGGTTTTTAAAATTGCTGAAGAAAACCTGGATGAAAATATTTTACCCTTATAAAAGAGCACTCGGGAGTTTGTGCCACTTTTTTATACTTTGGTTTTAACAGTCAACAGGGAAGTCCCCTGAGAAAGGTTTTAAAATTCATTAATATAACAACAAAATAAAATGTTTTTACCATAATAAAAGAGCACTGGAGTTTTTTACCGATTTTATCCATTGGCTTTTACACACACAGGGAGGTCCTTTGAGAAAGGTTTTTACAGAATAGCTGAACAAAACAAGGATGAAAAAGATTTTTGATAATAAAAGAGTACTCGGAGTTTTTACCACTTTTATCCATTGGTTTTTACACTCACCAGGGAGGTCCCCCGAGAAAGTTTTTTTTTTTTTTTTTTTTCTTAAATAGCTGTACAAACTAAGGATAGAAATATTTCACCCCAATAACAGAGTACTCAGAAATTTTTACCGCTTCTGTACATTTGATTTAACACTCAACAAGGAGGTCAATTGGTAAAGTTTTTTTTTTTTTTTTTTTTCTCTTTTATGGCTGAACAAAACAAGAATAAAACATTTTACCTCAATAAAAGAGCACTTAGATTTTTTACCGCTTTAATCCATTAGTTTTAACACTCATGAAGGACCTCACTTACCAGGGAGGTCCCTCGAGAATACTTTTTTAAAAATAGCCGTACAAAACAAGGATAGAAATATTTTACCCTTACACAAGTTTTTTACTGTTTTTTTCCATTGGTTTTAACACTTACCAGGGAGGTACCTTCAGAAGTTTTTTTTTTTTTTTTTTTTTTTTTTTTTTTTTTTAATAACAGAACAAAACAAGGATGAAATTTTTTTATTATAATGAAAGGGTACTCGGAGGTTTTACCACTTTTATCCAATGGTTTTAACACTCACTAGAGAAATCTCTCGCTTTTTTTAAATAGCTGTAAAAACAAGGGTACACATATTAACCCTAATAAAAGAGTACTCGAGAGTTTTTACCGCTTCTATACATTGGTTTTATAACTCACCAGGGAGGTCACTTAAGAAAGTTTTTTTTTTTTTTTTCTAAAATAGCAGAACAAAAAAGGATAAAAACATTTTATCCTAATAAAAGTCTACTCGTAGTTTTTATGGCTTTTATGCATTGGTTTTAACAGACACCATGAACCTTGCTTACCAGGGAGGTCCCTTGTGAAAGGTTTTTAAAATTGCTGAAGAAAACCTGGATGAAAATATTTTACCCTTATAAAAGAGTACTCGGGAGTTTTTACCGCTTCTATACATTTGTTTTAACACTCAACAGGGAGGTTAATTGAGAAAGGTTTCCCCCCCTTTTTTTTAAGCTAAATAAAACATTGTAAAAAATATTTTATCTCAATAAAATGTACTCGGAGTTTTTACCGCTTTTAGCCATTGGTTTTAACACTCACCAGAGACCTTACTCACCAAGGAGGTCCCTTGAGAAAGGTTTTTAACATAGCTAAACAAAACTGAGATAGAAATAGTTTACCCTTACAAAAGAGCACTTGGGGTTTTTACCGTTTTTCATCTATTATCTCTAACAGTATATAGGGAAGTCCATTGAGAAATGTTTTAAGTAGCTGGATATAAAAAGTATAAAAATAGTTTATCCTTACAAAAAAGCACCAAAGTCCTTTACCACATTATCTATTGGTTTTAACACTCACCAGGGTGGTCCCTTGAGAAAGTTTTTTTTTTTTTTCTTTCTTTTTTTTTTTTTTTTTTTTAAATAGCTGAACAAAACAAGGATGGAAATATTTCATGATAATAAAAGAGCATTCCGAGTTTTTACCACTTTTATACATTGGTTTTAACAAGCAACAGGGAGGTCCCTCGAAAGTTTTTTGAAATAGTTGGTCAAAACAACGGTAAAAATATTTTACCTTAATAAAACAGTACTTAGAGTCTTTAAAGCTTCTATCCATTGGTTTTAACACTAAACAGGGAGGTCCCTTGTAAAAGGTTCTTAAAATAGCTGAGCAAAACAAAGATAAGAACATTTTATCCTCATAAATGTGTACTCAGAGTTTTTACCGCTTTTACCCATTGGTTTAAACAGTCACCAGGGACCTCACTCACCAGGGAGGCCCGTTTAAAAAGGATTTTGAAATAGCTGAACAAAATGAGGATAAAAATATTTTACCTTAACGAAAGACCATTCGGATGTTTTACCGTTTTCCTTCTTTGATTTAGACATTCAACAGGGAAGTACCTTGAAAAAAGTTTTAAAATAGCTGAATATAACAATGATAAAAATATCTTACCCTAATAAAAGAGCAACAGAGTTTTTTACCGCATCTATCCATTGGTGTTAACACTCACTAGGGAGGTCATTTGAGAAAGATTTCTTTTTTAAAAAAAATAGCTCTACAAAACAGGGATAACAATATTTTAACCCAATAAAAGAGTACTCGGAGTTTTAACCATGACTTTAACAGTCGACAGGGAAGTCCTTTGAGGTTTTAAAATGGCTGAATATAACAATGATAAAAATATTTAACGCTAATACAAGAACACTGGAGTTTTTTACCGGTTTTATATATTGGTTTTAATACTTACCACGGGGGTCCCTTTGGTAAGGTTTTTGTTAAATAGCTGAACACAACAAGGATGAAAATATTTTATGATAATGAAACGGTACTCGGAGTTTTTACCAAAAAACTATTTTAACCCTTAAAAAAAGTGCTCGGAGTTTTTACCGCTTCTATCCATTGGTTTTAACACTCACAAGCGCAATCACTTGAGAATTTTTTTTTAAATTAGCTGAACAAAACAAAGATAAAACCCTTTTACCCTTATAAATGAAAAAGCACTCGGAGTTTTTACCGCTTTTATCCATTGGTTTTAACAGTCACCAAGAACCTCACTCACTAGGGAGGTCCCTTGAGAAAGTTTTTTTAAAGTTGAACAAGCGACGTCCCTCGATGAAAATTTTAAAATTGCCATACTTGGTTGACATCAAAATTGTTTTACCCTAAAATAAGAGCATCAAAGTTTTTATCGCTTTTATCCATTGGTTTTTAAAAGTCATTTCATGGAGTGGCCACATTGTGCTTAGTAAACGGTCTTGTCTTGCTTACAGTATGAAGTGTATATAAAAACAGTGCCTAATAATTATGTCAGCATGTGGACATAGTATTTGTAACTAATATTTCATTGATTAAATATATGTCAGCAGCTGCCGATAAATTTGACCCACATGGAGATTTAGTTAGCTCCTTACCCTATTTTATATATATATTTTTTAGGGCAAACAGAAGGATAAAATGGAAAGAAGACAGATATACAACAGATAGTATTCTGCGATAGACAAGCTTATTAAAGTATCAATAACATGGACAAAGGATTAAGGACTGAAGACTGAATTGCTAAAAGGTATCAGACCATTTGTTATAATAATGAAACTTTTGTCAAGAAAAGCTAAGAATCTGCTATGCGCCATCCTTCTCCAGCTTTTTACAAAAACTTTTTTTTCATTGAAGAAAAAATAAAGAGACATAAATCTTTCCTGTGCGATTGGCGAAACTAGGCCAAGGCCGGACTGTACAGGGTATCCAGCCTGATCTTTGATCTTTATCGTCTGCTTGACTAGTCAAGCTAACAAGAGAAAATGTTTCTATTTATCATTGATTTGAATTTTTGGCGGTTGAAAAAGTGCAAATTTACCCACTTTGAATGGGTAACTAATCAAATTGTCCTAGTTAATTTACATGATGTCCATGAACATGAAAAATGCTTTGAACACTCTACCAAACACTTTACCAAACAATCTCGACTGCGGAAGAAGGCTTTTGAGAAACATTGTGCAAAAAGGAAAAAATGCTGGTTACTATATAAAGAACAAATTTGGTCATTTTGGTGACCTTTAATTTGTCTTCTGCAAATGCTTTCAATTTGGACCAGTTTAAAATCTTGTCATTTGGTAAAGAGTTACTACCGACAGGTCATTAAATGTGATGGCCGGTAAAGATGTGAAAGCATTTTCAGACTGTTAAAATACAGGACTGGTTGTTAAAGTGTTAACCTTTCACCACACAGTTCTAGTTTTAACGACCCTGAGAAAAAGACCTTTTGCAAATATTATGAGAAAAGAGGAAAATGGTAGTACAATCATTTTCTTCTTTTTCCAGAATATTTTTTTTTTTTTTACCCTTTGAATGACAAATTTTATGGTTTGAGTGACATTTAATATGTCGTCCGCAAATACTTTCACTTTGGACCAGACTAAACTTTTGTCATTTGGTAAAGAGTTAAGGCAATGAGTTTACCTATAATGAAAAAAATCCTGCAATTGACTGCCCCCTCCCCATGTTTTGTTGCATGAGTATTATCAGAGTATCGTTGTGCAATGCATGGCTAAGCACCAGCCTAATGCTGGTGAAAACTAGGATTAAGAAATGAGTAAATGAGCCATTATGGAGAAGAGACAGAAGTACTGATCCGATATTGTATCATTTTTTCAGATTTCAACATGGAGGACGCTATACAATGACAGCTTGAGGAATGAGAAAAGAGGTTGGTTGAATTTATCAGATTTTCAGCGGTAAATCATTACTTTGTTTTTGCTTTTATTTTAGGTATGTGTCTGTCATCAAAATTGTGGTTAGTTTTTGTTAATGTTTCTGATTTCTCAAATAATGCTTTAGAATTGCTCATATATTGTATGTATTTGTCATTAAAATTGCAGATAGTTTCGAATGTTTTGAACATGCTTAGTCACGCGTATGTATGTATGTATCATTTGCTTACTTTTGTCACAGAATACTTTGAATTTTGAAATTTCTCGTGTATTTATATATATTCAAATATTGCAGTCAATTTTGTTTGGACTGTATATCTTAAACCGTGCTTGAATTTACTTTGACTAGATTTTGTTTATATTTTGTTCATCGTGCTTTAAATTTGCATTATCTTGTGTATGCCTTTGGCCTTAGAATTGTAATTACCAGTAGGTTTTGTTTGTATTTGTCTTACCATGCTTTGAATTCGTTTTGTTGCGTTTATGCATTTCTTAATAAAATTTCAGTAAGGTCGTGTGTTATTTTACCGACCATGCTATGAATCAGATATGTCTATTGTGTGTCTTTCTTATGAAAATTTCAGTAAGATGGGTGTTTATATTTTGAATTTATTTTGTCTCCTGTATGTAGTTCTCATGGAAGCTTTATTCAGTTTGTGTTTATATTTCACTAACAATACTTCGAATTCCTCGTATCTCATGTATGTGCTTCTCATCCAAATCATGATCAGTTTTTACTTACATTTGTCTAACCGTGCTTCTAATTAGCTTATCTCCTGTATGTATTTCAAATCAGAACTTCAGTAAATTTGTGGTTACATGTTTATATTTCACTAACTATGATTTGAATTTATATTTCACTAACCACGATTTGAATTTGCTGTATCTCATATATGTGCTTCTCATCCCAATTATAATTAGTTTTTAATTAATTTAGTCTTATTACTATATTAGTTGAGAAAGGTTTTAAATAGCTTGAATGAAAATGTTTAACCCTAATAAAAGAGCACTCGGAGTTTTTATAGCTTTTATCCATTGGTTTTAACGCTCACCAAGGTCATTCGAGAAAGATTTTTTTTTTTTTTTTTTTTTTTTCATTTTAATAGCTCTACAAAACAGGGGTAAAAATATTTTACCCTCATAAAAGGGTACTCGGAGCTCTTAGCGTTTTGATCCATTGGTTTTAACAGTCAACAGGGAAGTCCCTTTAGAAAAGTTTAAAATAGCTGAATATAAAATGATAAACAATATTTTACGCTAATACAAGAGCACTGGAGTTTTTTACCGGTTTTATGAATTGGTTTTAACACTTACCATGGCGGTCCCTTCAGTAAGGTTTGAGCTAAATAGCTGAACAAAACAAGGATGAAAATATATTATGATAATGAAAGGTACTCGGAGTTTTTACCACTTTTATACATTTATTTTATCACCCATTAGGGTGGTCCCTCGGGAACGTTTTTTTTTTTTAAAGAGTACTTGGAGTTTTTACCGCTTCTATCCATTTAACACTCAACTGGGAGGTCACTTGAGAAAGTTTTTTTTTTTTCTTTAATAGCTGAACAGAACAAGGATAAAACACCTCGGGGTTTTTAACTTTTTTATCCATTGCTTTTAACAGTCACAAGGGACTTTGCGTACAAGGGAGATCCCATGAGAAAGTTTTTTTAAATAACTGAAACACGATAGAAATATTTTATCCTGATAAAAAAACACTCGAAGTTTTTACCATTTTTTCCATTGATTTTAAGAGTCAACAGGGGAGTCCCTTGAGAAAGGTTTTAAAATGATTATATATATAATCAGTATAACTTCAGCAAATTTGTGGTTACATGTTTATATTTCACTAACTATGATTTGAATTTATATTTCACTAACCACGATTTGAATTTGTTGTATCTCATATATGTGCTTCTCATCCCAATTATAATTAGTTTTTAATTAATTTAGTCTTATTACTATATTAGTTGAGAAAGGTTTTAAATAGCTTGAATAAAAATGTTTAACCCTAATAAAAGGAGTTTTTATAGCTTTTATCCATTGGTTTTAACGCTCACCAAGGAGGTCATTCGAGAAAGATATTTTTTTTTTATTATTATTATTTTAATAGCTCTACAAAACAGGGATAAAAATATTTTACCCTCATAAAAGGGTACTCGGAGGTCTTAGCGTTGTGATCCATTGGTTTTAACAGTCAACAGGGAAGTCCCTTTAGAAAAGTTTAAAATAGCTGAATATAAAATGATAAACAATATTTTACGCTGATACAAGAGCACTGGAGTTTTTTACAGGTTTTATGAATTGGTTTTAACACTTACCATGGCGGTCCCTTCAGTAAGGTTTGAGCTAAATAGCTGAACAAAACAAGGATGAAAATATATTATGATAATGAAAGGTACTCGGAGTTTTTACCACTTTTATAGATTTGTTTTATCACCCATGAGGGTGGTCCCTCGGGAACGTTTTTTTTTTTTTTTTTAAAGAGTACTTGGAGTTTTTACCGCTTCTATCCATTAGTTTTAACACTCAACTGGGAGGTCACTTGAGAAAGTTTTTTTTTTTTTTTTTTCTTTAATAGCTGATCAGAACAAGGATAAAACACATCGGAGTTTTTAACTTTTTTATCCATTGCTTTTAAGTCACAAGGGACTTTGCGTACAAGGGAGGTCCCTTGAGAAAGTTTTTTTTAAATAACTGAAACATGATAGAAATATTTTATCCTTATAAAAAAGCACTCGAAGTTTTTACCATTTTTTCCATTGATTTTAAGAGTCAACAGGGGAGTCCCTTGAGAAAGGTGTAAAATGATTAAATATATAAATGATAACGTATTTCACCATGATAAAAGGGCACCGGAGTTTTTTACCGCTTTTATCCACTTGTTTTAACACTCACCAGGGAGGTCCCTTGAAAAGACGTTTTCTTTTTAGAATAGCTGCACAAAACAAGGATGAAAATATTTCATCATAATAAAAGGGTACTCGGAGTTTTTTACCGCTTTTATCCATTGGTTTTATTGCACATTAGGGAAGTCCCTTGAAAAGAGTATTTTCTTTTTTTTTTTTTTTTTTTTTAATAGCTGCACAAAACTAGGATGGAAATATCTTATGATAATAAAAGGGTACTCGGAGTTTGTACCACTTTTATCCATTGGTTTTATCGCACACCAGGGAGGTCACTTGAGAAAGTTGGTTTTAGACTAGTGAAGCTAGTATATAGGCATCAAGATTGACCTAGAGTCAAAGTAAACAAAAAACCTCACAGTTGCAAAATACTGCCTCACAGAAAATACTTTTCTTCGTTAGAAATCTTAATTCTGTTATATTTGACAATTTTGACGAAAACCAATAAATCTCTACCACTCCAATTTGAACATGTCATCTTACAAAGTAATAAAACAACAAGATGTCATTTATAAGGTACAAGATCTTTCCTTTACATGTAAATTAAGTGACCTAAGCAAAGCAGAGAATCACTTATTCCTACACCACTGTAACATATATGAATAAATATATTAATAGATACACCTAGGTAACTTGTTGCAAATCTCAGCTATATTTACCCTCACTGGACAGGGAACCCTTGTCATTCCTTCAGTCATTCATTTTTCGATCGTTGTGTACAGTTAAACTGTTAGGGTACACTGTTATTCTATGTCTTGAATATTAACCCTTTATCAAACAATTCCAAGTTTTAACGAAACTGGGGAAGAATCCCTTTGAAAACATTGTGGGAAAAGGATAAAATGCTGGCAACTATCATTGTCTCCATTTCGCACAATGTTTTCTGCCCTTTTGGAATCAGGTTTCGTAAGTTCAGCCTCATTTAATTCTGCAACAGCTTTGAATTTGGATGAGTATTTTTTTTCGTTTTGTAAAGAGAGTTAAATAGTTTACATCTTGTGCTACATGTATTAGATATTGACTTATTGATTGCATGGTGTTTAACACTGTTTTCAACATTATTTCAGTGATATTTTGACGGCTAAAGCACCTATCCATGCTTTCCTGGAGTTTCTTTTACCAGCACGACCGTGACTCAATGACCTTTTGCGGATAGTGTGGATTAACATCAGATTGTACAGAGCGTGCAGTCTGATCTTGGATCTACACTACAAAATATAACTTTGAAATAGCAATATTCAGGTGTTTACCATCGGCTTTAAAATTTCATTTAACATTTTTAGCCGGTTAAGGGTTAAACTTAAACTGGATTATAGTTAACCAGTAGCACGCATAGTCCCAGCAGCTCAGTCGGTAGCATACAGGACTTGAGAACAGGAGGTCGCTGGTTCGATCACCGACTCGGCAATTTCTTTCCGAGGACTGATGACAGTCACTGAGACAGGATTCACTTCTCTCTCGCTTTATGTGGGAAAGCAGCCAGTGGCTTGGAAATATATTGTGCGGAGTACTGGCAAAGGAAAATCCAGTAAAGCATGGATATGTGCACTGGCTACCACTACATAACTGAAATAATGTTGAAAACAAGGTTAAACACCATACAATCAATTTCGCTAGTCTGTCAGTACTTTCAGTACTTTGATTTGTTTTTTTCTTTAATATCTGTACAAAAAATGAATAAAACTATTTTCACCTTATTAAAGAGTAATTGGAGTTTTTACCACTTCTATTCATTGGTTTTAACACTCACCAAGAAGGTCGCTTAAGACTTTTTTTATTTTTATTTTTTTTTTTAAATAACTGTACAAAACAAGGATAAAAACATTTCACCCTAATAGAGGAGCCCTAGGAGTTTTTACCGCTTTTATCCATTGGTTTTTTACAGTCACCAGGCTTATCAGAGGGGTCCCTTGAGAAAGGTTTTTAAAATGACTGAAAAAAAAAATCACAAAAGAATTATTCTACCGTTATAAAAGAGCACTCGAAGTTTTTACCATTTTCTCCATTGATTTTACGAGTCAGCAGGCAAGTGCCTTGAGAAAGGTTTTAAAGTTTTTAAAATAACCGAATATAACAATGATATATGTTTTTTTACAATGATCAAAAAGCACCGGAGATTTTTACTGCTTTTATCAATTGGTTTTAACACTAACCAGGGAGGTCCCTTGAAAAACTTTTTTTTTTTTTTTTTTTTAAATGGCTGCACAAAGCAAGGATGAAAATATTTTATGATAATAAAAGGGTACTAGGAGTTTTTACCACTTTTATCCATTACTTTCATCATACAACAGGATGGTCACTTGAGAATTTTTTTTTTTTTTTTAAATACCTGGACAAAACAGGAATAAATTATTTTAACGTTATTAAAGAGTACCGGAGTTTTTACCGCTTCTATCCATTGGTTTTACTACTCACCTGTGAGGTCACTTGAGGAAGTTTTTGTTTTTAAATAGCTGAACAAAACAAGGATAAAAAACATTTTACCCTAATAGAGGTGCAATCAGAGTTTTTTTCCGCTTTTATTCATTGGTTTTAACAGTCACCAGGGGCCTTGCTTACCAGGCAGGTCCGTAGAAAAAGGTTTTTAAAATAACGGAAAAAAATCATGGTAGAAATAGTTTACCCATATAAAAGAGCATTCGAAGTTTTTTCCTTTTTTTTTTTTTTCTTTTGCCATTGATTTTAACAGTCACCAGGGAAGTCCGTTAAGAAAGGTTTTTTAAAATAGCTGAATTTAACAATGTTATACATATTTTACCGTGATAAAAGAGTTTTTACGGCTTTTTATCCATTGCTTTTAAAACTCACCAAAGAGGTCCCTTAAAAAAAAGGGTTTTTGGGGGTAATAGCTGCACAAAACAAGGATGGAAATATTTTATAGTAATAAAAGGGTACTCTGAGTTTTTAGCACCTTTATCCATTGGTTTTATCGCACCCAGGGAGGTCACTTGAGCAAAATTTGTTTTTCCTTCTTATTTTTTTAAGTACCAGAAGAAAACAGGGATAAAACTATTTTAACCTTATTAAAAGGTACTCGGAGTTCTATCCATCGGTTTTAACACTCACCAGGGACCTTGCTTACCAGGGAGGTCCCTTGAGGAAGGTTTTCAAAATAACTGAAAAAAAAAAAAAAAAAAACGATAGAAATATTTTACCGTTATAAAAGGGCCCTCGAAGTTTTTACAGTCAACGGGGAAGTCCCCATGAGAAAGGTATTAAAATAGCTGAATATAACAATGGTATACATTTTTTTCCCTGATAAAAAAAACACCAAAGTTTTTTAGCGCTTTTATCCATTGGTTTTAACACTCGCCAGGGAGGTCCCTTGACAAAAGGATTTTTTCAGAAATAGCTGCACAAAACAAGAATGAAAATATTTTATAATAAAAGGGTACTCGGAGTTTTTACCACTTTTATCCATTGGTTTTATTGCACACCAGGGAGGTCACTTGAGTTAGTTTTTTGTTTTTTGTTTGTTCTAAAATAACAGCTGTACAAAACAGGGATAAAACTATTTTAACCTTATAAAAGGGTACTAGGAGTTTTTACCGCTTCTATCTATTGGTTTTAACATTCATCAGGAAGGCGCTTGAGAAAGTTTTAACCCTTATAGGTGAGCACTCGGAGTTTTTACCGCTTTTATCCATTGGTTTTAACAGTCACCAGGGACCTTGCTTAACTTGGAGGTCCCTTGAGAAGGGTTCTTAAAATAACTAAAAAAAAAAAAAAAAAAAAATCACGATAGAAATATTTTACCCTTATAAAAGCGCCCTCGAAGTTTTTACCATTTTCTCCATTGATTTTAACAGTCAACAGGGAAGTCTATTGAGAAAGGTTTTAAAATAGCTGAATTTAACAATGATATACATATTTTACCCTGATAAAAGAGCACCGGAGTTTTTACTGCTTTTATCCATTGGTTTTAACACTCACCAGGGACATCCATTGAAAAAAAAATTTTTTTTTTTTTGGAAATAGCTACACAAAACGAGGATGAAAATATTTTATGAGAATAAAAGGGTACTCTGAGTTTTTATTACTTTTATCCATTGGTTTTATTGCACTCTGGGGGGGGGGGGGGGGGTCCCTTGAGAACGTTGTTTTTTTCTATTTTTTTCCCTTTTTTTAAATAGCTGTAAAAAACAGGGATAAAACTATTTTAACATTATTAAAGAGTACTCGGAAGTTTTACCGCTTCTATACATTGGTTTTAGCAATCATCAGGGGGGTCACTTGAGAAAGATATTTCTTTTAAATAGCTGAACAAAACAAGGATAAAAAACATTATACGCTAATAGAAGAGCACTCGACTTTTTTTTACCGCTTTTGACCATTGGTTTTAACAGTCACCAGGGACCTTGCTTACCATGCAGGTCCCTTGAGAAGGGTTTTTAAAATAACTGAAAAAAATTCATGATAGAAATAGTTTACCCTTATAAAAGCGCACTCGAAGTTTTTACCATTTTCTCCATTGATTTTAACAGTCAACAGGCAAGTCCGTTGAGAAAGGTTTTAAAATAGCTGAATATAAAAATGATATACGTATTTTGCCCTGATAAAAGAGCACCAGAGTTTATACTGCTTTTATCCATTGGTTTTAACACTCGTTTTAACAAAACAGGGATAAAAACATTTTACCCTAATTAATTAAATAGCACTCGGACTTTTTATCGCTTTTATCCATTGGTTTTAACAGTCATCAAGGACCTCCAGGGAGGTCCCTTGAGAAAGGTTTTTAAAGTTGAATGAGGGACGTCCCTCGATGAAAGTTTAAAATTGCCAAACTTGGTTAACATCAAAATTATTTTGCCGTAAAATAAGAGTATCAAAGATTTTATCGTTTTTATCCATTGGTTTTTAAAAAAGTCATTCCATTGCGTGGCCACACTGTGCTTAGTAAACAGTCTTGTCTGGCTTAGAGTATGAAGTGTATATAAAAAAGTGCATAATAATTATGTCAGCATGTGAAAATGGTATTTGTAACTAGTGTTTCGTTGATTAAGTATTAAGAGGGAGGTCCCTCTAAAATAAATGATTTGTAGGAACCTAGCCAGGTAAAAATATTTAACTTAAAAAAGGGTACTTTTTTAAAATTACTTTTTTTGAAAAGAATACTAGGAGTATTCTCTCTTTTATTCATTTATTCTAATGCTAACTTATCAAGTTTTGTTCTTCATTGTCTAGCCTTGGCTTGAATTTAGTATCTATCGTGTATGTATTTTTCTTGAAAATTTCAGTAAGTTTTTGTTTGTATATCTCTAGCTTTATGCGTCTAATTTGCTTTATCTCATGTATGAAATAGTCTTAACAATATGGGTAAGTTTTTATAAATGCCTGTCTAATCATCCTCAGAATTTGCGTTACCCTGTGTATGTACTTCTTTTATGAATTGTAGTAAGGTTTTGTTTATATTTGTCTAACCATGTTTCATATCTGCTATATGTTGTGCATGTAGATCTATTCCTCTTGAAAGTTTCGATAAAGTTTTCTGTATATTTGTCAAACCGTGGTTTGAATTTGCTTCATCTCGTGTATATATTTTTCGTGAAATATTCAGTAAGGTTTTGTTCATATTTATGTAATCGTGATTTGAATTTACTTTATGTCATGTCTGGAAAAATTTAGTAAGTTTTTTTTTAATATATCTATCTAAACATGCTTTGTTTGTATTAACCTTTTCCTTGATTGTGGTTGTTTATCTAACCATGTTTAGCTTCTGGTCCATTCATTTCATTGTAATCAATGTTAATTTGTGAAATACATGTAAGCAGGTAGTGATACATTTGACCCACATGGAGATGTGGTTTACTCCTTACCCTAAATATTTTCTATTTTCAGAGCAGACAGACACATGAAACATCATAGAAGTCAGCCAAATGTGCGATGGTTGACATAAGACTAGTTATGAAAACATCAAGGATCTGGTAATACATCAATTTCCCTCAACTGTCTACAAAAGCTGTATGCTCATTGAAAACAATAGGGGTTGGTCCTTTTTAAAAAAAATGAATCATGGATGAGTACATGAAGAAGGTCTGCCTTGTGTGACAAGCTTATGAAAAGATCAAGGATCTTGTAGTACATCAATCTCCCTCACATTTCTACAAAAGCTGTATTTTCATTTAAAAAAGGGGGTTGGTCCTTTAAAAAAAATCAATGATGAGTACATGAAGAGAATATGTCTTGTGATCTGGTTTATTGTCTTATGGTATCAGACTTTATAATCCTTTGGAGATCGTGCGGGGCTCAGAGGTAAAGTGTAAGTGTAGGACTCGTGACCTGGAGGCTCCAGGTTCGAGCCTCACTTGACCCACTGGGTCTTTCGTGTGAGTGTGTTTGGGCAAGACGATAAGAGCCCTAGCCTATTACTGGTGAAACCCAGGAAACACACAACTATGTGAGCTGTCAATGTGACTGAAATAATGCTGCAAGCGGCATAAAATACCATTTAATCAGTCCTTTATTATGTTGTTTGTCAACCTTTATCAATTTTGGCACATCTTCTTGTACTTGGAATACAGCAGAAAAAGGAAATATATGATAAAAGAAAACTTGTGTCTATCTTTACCAAATAACAACTTAGAAGCACTTGCAGACAACAAATTAAATACCAACATTCTCTCCTTTTCCAACTATGTTTACAAAGGTCTTTTTTCAAAGGGTAATCAACTTGGTTTAGCTTTTGTAAAGGGTTATGCGAATAAATGTAACAAAGCCAGGACAGTTCTTTTTTTATTTATGTTACTGGAAATTATAGCACTTTACCACACAAACCCGATTTTTTTTTTACAACGCTGAGAAAGAAGCCTTTTGAAAACATTATGTGAAAAGCAGAAAATGCTGGTAAGCAAAGATTTTCTCCTTTTCCTAAAACGATTTCTATCCTATCAAATAGAAATTCATCAGTTGAACCACGTTCAAATTGTCGTCTGCAAATGCTTTCAATTTGGATAAGTCTACATTATTGTCATATGGTCAGATTGACACTGTATAATTCAACCTTGATCTACAGCGTCTTAAACCATAGTAGTGATGGACATATTACGGGTTGAGATAGTATTGTATTGCTGAAAAAAAATGGCCATTGCGAGCTTACGTTGCTTTTTTTTTTTTTTTTTTGTCGCCAACACTTCCTCCTGTCTCAATATTGGAGATATGATTCAAAAATGTTCATCTGATACTAAATGATTCATTTCAAAAGAAGTTGCAAGATCAGACAGCACAAAAAGTTCAAAATGTTAGAAACTCTGTTTTAGTAAAACTCTTCAAGAAATTCATTGAGTTATTCTTTAGAGTTATTTGAGAACCACAAATGAACATTTAATCCTTTTCCAAAGAATACTGCTTTTTAAAGACATTGAAGCAAATGCCCTTTCCTAAACAATCCTGCTGTATTAACGATGCTGCTGTAGAAACCTTCAGAAAACATGGTGGATGAGGGAGAAAATGCTGCTAACCAACGTTTTGTCCTTTTTCCTTAATGTTTAAACCCTTTAAAAGATAGAAATCATCAATTAGACTCTATGTTCGGTTGGTCATTATGACCCCGCAAAACGAATGTTTTCGCGGGTACACTGGAATAAGCCTGTCTGTCCGTCCGTTCGTGTGTACGTGTGTCCGTCTGTGTACAAAATACTAGCAATTATGTGTCGCGAACTCATCCTACAGTTTTCCTTCAATTGCATTGAAACTTTGCACATATATTGATCATATATTGAAGATTTGCAAGACGTAATTTTCAAGTGTCAACTCCCCCTGGTTGCGGAATTATCTCCCCTTGAATTTGACACTTTTTTTCTGTCAAAGCGCTGGCGGGGGTATCAAGTCACATTCAGTGACTGCTCTAGTTTGTAGATGCTTTCAATTTGGACAAGTCTAACTAACCAGCATTTTCTCCTTTTCCCACAATGTTTTACACTCTTATGATCCTCTACCAAACGATCACATTTTTTAACGACCCAGAAGAAAAGGGTTTTTGAAATTATTCTGGGTAAAGTAGAAATTATCGATAACAAGCAGTTTCTCCTTTTTTCTACAATGATTTCTACCATTTCAGAGACCAGTCTCATCATTATTGCCGCATTGGATTTGTCGTCTGCCACTGCTTTGAAATTGAAGGAGTCTAAAATTTTGTTGGTAGAGAGTTAAAGATAGATTATTATCATTTGGACTATATTTTGTTTGTTTGTAAATGCTTTCAATTTGGAAAAGTGTAGAGTTTTGTCGTTTGATGAAAAGTCAAAGAATTGTGGGGAAAGGAAAATACAACATATGTTGGTAAAAAGCTTTTTCCTCTTTTCCCACAATTTTCCAAATTCTTTCAAAAACACTCTATGATCTAAGCAACATCTATTTTTTCACCTGCGATTGATTTCAGTATGGACATATATAAATGTTGTAGTCTGATAAGAATTAATGGGTTTACATATATCTAGCTGTGCAAGATTGCCTTGAATAAATACTGGTATTGTAAATTACGATTTCAGTATAAGTATTAAAAACATTGGAAAAATAAAAAAATAAAATAAAGTCTTGATTTTTTGTTTTCATCTATTATTTCACGTTGTATAACTTTAGTATTGAGCTTGTCATTGAAAAGCGATAAAAAGTCGGAAAAGCCTTGTGTTTTTAACGTTTCTAGAATGAGTTAGGAAAAAAAAAAAAGATTTTTAATCATATTATGCCGCTTTACCGAACGCCAAAATTTTGGACTGAACCAAATTGAAAGCATTTACAGACGACAAAATAAATATAGCTCAAATGATGACTTCTGTATTAGATAGTGTTGGTGGCATTGTTGGATTTAGAAGAAATGCTGTTTTCCAAAAGGTTTTTCTTCAGGGTGGTTAAAACTCACGATTGCGTGGTAGTGATTGATTGATTGTACGGTATTTAAGGCAGTCCCCAACTTTATTTTAGTTGTATCGTGGCAGTCAGCGCGCCTATGCATGCTTTTCTGGAGTTTCTTTTACCAGAACTTCGCATACTATTCTTCCAAAGCCACTGGTTCTTTCCCAAGTGACCATAGTGAAAACAATGATCAGGGTGGGGAGAGGAATGAATCGTCTTGCAATGACTATCATCAGTCCTTTGAAAGAAACTGACCAAGCTGGGGATTCAAACCAGCCACCTCTGTCCTCAAGTCCCGTATGCTACCGACGGCGATGCCGGGGTCCGCCAGATTATGTGGTAAACGGATACCCTACACGTAAATGACAGAAATATCAACGACACCTTCGACTATTCTTCGGGATCAAGAGAGTCAATAGGATACGGGTTCAAAGCAAACAAAAAGGTTCAAAATAAATATCAATAACAATTAAGCCTTAGCCAGACGACAAGATTTCAGACTTGTCCGAATTGGACGAATTTGCAGACGGCATATTAAATGTGGATCAAATGGTGGGATTGGTTTTGAAATGGTAGAAAACGGTGTTGTTAAATCAGAAAATGTTGGTCACCAGCATTTTCTCCTTTTCCCACTTTGTTTTCAGAAGCTTTTCTTCTCGGGGATGTTAAAATTCTTGATTGTTTGGTAAAGGGTTAAAAAAAGGGGGGCTTAGATATCCATAGTGAAATACTTGAAAACGTGCACACCAAGCAAATACGTAATTGGGGAATTTGGTAGAACATGGTTCGAACAAAAAAGGTAAGAGAAAATTAAATAGTGGCATGCAAAAAGTTGAAAACTTGAAACTGTTGCTCTTGCATCTAACTTTCGCAATTCAAGTATTGTATGTACGTGTAGAGCTCAAGTTAAATGCAACCATTTCGTCTTTTCTAAACAACACAGTTGTTCCTTTAAATAGTTTCTTTATTTCGATTTTTACATCCATTCCAGGCTTCCATATACCCTGTTAAAATTCTAAGACAATATAGTCTGCTTGGCGATTAACCCTTTCAAAGACGACACAATTTTGGAGCCACCAAAAATTAAGAAAATTTGCACACGACTATTGTTGCTCAAATGGTGTGCTTAAGAAAGCTGAAAACATTGTGGAGAAAATGCCGGTAACCAGCCCCTTTTCCTTTTTCCCACAATGTTTTCAAAGATTGTCTTCTGTAGAGTAGTTAAAAGTCAGGATTGTTTGGTAAAGGGTTAACATCATTTCAATATTATTTCAGTCACATTAGCAGGCCGTAACCAGGGGTTTAGGATCATTATGTAGTCTAAATAGAGGGCACTAGTTCACCCTTAGGCTGCCAAGCGGGACGCTATGTGATTTTGCAGACAGGGTGAATGTGTAGTCTGATCTATAGGATGCAATCACAATATTTGACCTTTACTATAGGTTGGAAATTTCATTAAAAAAAGTTTAAGTTAGTTATGAAAATGAAGTTGTTCTATAAAGTGATAATGTTAAGAATATTTCTCCATTTTTCTTCATTACGTACTTGCATATTGTGCATTATGGACGCTACGCCATTGTTTGGAAAAGGCGTAATCGTTCTACTATCTACAGTCGTCTTCCTAAGAATTAATTTGAAGAACTTGACTTCATCCCGAAGCTTAAGCTTATAGTAATTACACGGAAATAACCCCTCAACACACTCGTCAAATTGTAAAACTCTGAAATGGTGAAACAATGTGTTGGGAAAGATATCAAATACCTTGTAATATTGTGATCTGAACTGTCTGACTACCTTTTCAAAACAAAATGAGCAGCGTTTCCTTTAAAGTCAATCAGTGGTTTCTAATTGGCTTGCTGAAGCTCAAACTGCTTTCTACATGCACCTTTTACGCGGATACGTGCACCGATATACTTTGTTTAAAAGATGGATTCAGGTTTTTTTATCAGTTCTTAGGAAGACCACTGTAGGATCATACCTGTCATGTTGTCAAATTTCAGTAGTTTCACAGATTGAAATGGTTTAGAATAAAAGTTTGAGGACGCTCGTAATCGCATATGACGGGCAAAGGAAAAGCTCAATGACCTTTAGCAGAGGTGCTAAATTAAACCTACAGCAACGGCTGTCTTTTCGATTTATGGTAACTACTCGATAAGGCCACCGCCTGTTCAGACTCATGGAGAAGTCGAATTATGTTTTTTGCTGCAAAAAAAAAAATTGTAATTAATCCCTTATAGAACAAAATGATTATTGAAAAAAGACCAGGCACGTCTGTCACTTTTTGCAGGGCTTTTTTCTAATCGCCTTTTTTTAGAAGTATCCTGACTCTCTGAGACATAATTGAGAAAAAACAAACATACCGTGGTAAATTCCAGGTTTTCCATGTAAATTTCAGCGGTCTCTGTTTTGGTTTTGGCTGAGGCAAATACACGTAGTTTGAAAATAGCAAATGTGTTCTGAGATTTATTTGAGAAATACTCATTTACTCGGAAAAACGATATAGCTATCAATCAGACGTATATGAAAATATCAGAAGTGACATGAAAATATCATATTGTGAACTGACATTAAGCTGAATCAGTTCTCTCATGGATTTTATTAAATACACAGGCAAGCAAGCGATCGGGCAAGTAAAAATTCAAAATGCAATATAAATCCTTTGCATCACTTATATAAAGCTAACGTTCTTCAAATGTTAAATTTTCTGTATATCTCTTTTTGACATATAAAAAGCAGCACTCATGCATATTTGGTCTAGCACATGGATTTCAACTTGAGTTGGATTGAACGCCTCCCACTTCGGCAGTGCTTTCAGTGCTTTGATTTTTTTATTTATTTATTTATTTTTTACGTTGACCAGAATGCAGCTGTCGTTTGGTAGCAGCCAGTAGCTTCTGAGACTAATAACCTACTTGGTGACACAAAGCCTGCAAGTGGGAAACACAACTAGGACAAAGCCATTGCATGAGGAACCATTTCTCACGTATCTTGACAGTGAAATAGCCACTGGAAAACAGCCAGCGCGTTAAGAAAAGAATATGTGCAATATACTGGCCTTCGTAAAAAATTTGATTTCAAATGCTTCATCCGCTACAGAAATCATTACCTTAATACCCCGGAATGTACACTTTTAACTTTAATCAGCACTCTCCAGCCAATTGTTCATTTTGTCGTATTCCACTTCCACCCCCACACTCTCTCTCCCTCTCTCTGTAACATATTATTGTCCATACTATCGAAAATTTAGGAGTTGGTAGCGGTCAGCATTTCAGTATGAAGAGTTAAAGAACGGCTTACTGAGCAATATTACATCTGTTTCTGGCGCTCGTAAAGACCTCTTCATCCCGTGAAAACTATTTCTTTTTACGACCGTAAATGGCACAGAGTCGCGGTAGCGTGGTTACCGTAATTATTCCATCGTTTTGTGTAACCATTTAATTTTTTATTTAAATTCTCAAGAGATACTTTACAGACCTCTGTCACGATATGATTGTCTTGTACCGGTAAATCCTCGGTAACTAAAGGAACATGACTATTTGTGGTCTTGGTATTTATCACTTGCATTTATCTCCGGTTGCTATTTACATTTATGTAAAGACGGTCCTGTACATGTATGGGGTATGTGAATGCTATCCTTGGAAATCTGGGTGCTATGGAAAGAAGCTTTTACTGCAATATATTTCCGTATTTGTTGTGATTCTCCGTGACAAGCGTTTTTAACTCACATGGATCAATGTCAGGGGCGTTGCTAGCCCAAAATGAAGTAGATTCAAAAGAAATACCGAGGGTATTATCCGAGGCGTGAAGTGCTTGGGGGCGATCTTTCCCAGGAGGGTCTGCAGAGCCACTCCAAGAACAATTTTGAAGTACAGAAGCTATTAGCGGCTTCTCGTGATTTTTTGGGGGGCAAAAAATGTCTTCCTTTTTTTTCTTGTGGCACATTGTGCTCCAAAGATCGCAGGACTTTAAGGAGTATCAAATTCTTGGTGAAAACCAGTCAAAGGGTATAGCCTCCTTATGTCATTTCATGACTTTTCACAAGTATGACAAAACCCATTTGTCACTTTTTAATGTCCAAATATTGTTTTCATGACGCTCCATCAAAATTTGAAATATTTAAAATGAGAAACTAATTATCTTTTAGCCATTTAATGTCACATTTCATTGTAACGTAAACGATAAGCCGTTTAAATGTCTTTGACGATGTACATCCATAAAGAAGACGAATATTTATATGTGGGTCAAATTTCTTGTTGAAACGTGCCATAATTATACAGTCGGATTTCACAAGTGGCCCTAAACCTTAAGTATGTCAGTAACAAATTTAGTCTCTGTCGCAATCCAGACAGAACACGACCTGCAATTATCTTGGGCCATCCGAGATCTTTATGAGATGCTTTGAACTAACGAACGTTGAATATACAGGCATATGGCTTCCAATATAAACTTATATGTTTTTTTTTTTTTTTTAATTGTAGAAAACGATTAGATATCACACTGTTTTAAATCTTGTATTTTGATTGCTTTAAACAAGCTTACGGTACTGTCTGTGAATAAAAGTATCATGATCTAATTATAACTGATCATGGCCATTGAGACTGCATAATGAAATTCTCTAAATTTCCCCATTTAGAGGAATGAATAACTCTTAAGTACTAAAGAAATTGCCGTTATGTATTCATTTTAATATAATAAAAGTAGAAAACCGTAAGGACCACGTCAGCCGTGGTAGAGCTACAACTGGCAACATAATGTGAATATGCGCCATGAGTAATGGCACTAGCATAATATTGTTTAAAAAATGTATTTTATTGAATAATCAAAAGACATAAAGCAAATAAACATGAGCCATGCTCTGTGAAAAGGGTGCATAATGCATTTGCAAAAAGTATCGACCGATGTCAGCCTGCGCAGTCCACACTGGATGACCTGGCTCGAAACTGTTTGCTATTGGTCAAGATTCTGCTTGTCAAGGACCAGTCTACCTCATTGTTCAGTCGGTTGTTAGACAAATTTGATTTTATGGATCCATAGTTATATTATGTCTTGCTTGGTTTAATACGTTAAACCCCCTCGTGCCACAGCATGGCCAATATCTGTTAATTTTCTGCCGCTGCTTTTTTTCAAAAGAATCAATTTGACTCGATATTCTAACGTGTGTTTGTAAATTTTCATCGCAGGGAGGTTATTCCTTATTTTATAAAGCAAATAGAGTGATTATATAATTACAAGTAATAAAGCTGAAATAAAGAATTGTGGCTTATTTAAGTTTATGTATTTGTTTTAAACTTTGATCATAATAACTATATCACATTTTTGAGGACCTCATGATAGCAGAAAGTTTTCCCCTTAGCCGTACACTAGGCTGCTAAGTGAGACTCAAGGACCTTTTGCGGACAGTGTAGATCAAGATCAGACAGCACAGAACGTGACATTATGCTGTGTCAACCGGTTACGAGACGGCTAGTCTCTGAACATAAAATTAAAAGATTTGTATAATAATTTTTTAATACGGCCTCATTTATAGTCTACAAACAACCGTAAAAAATGTCTCCAAAGAATAGGAAAAGTATTTTTATCGCTTCGCTCTTTTTATTATATAGTTTTATAGTATTGTAAGTTCAGATATATAGAATTACACTGAATCCCATGACCGCACATTTTTTTTTTTTTTCCCTTTTTAAATCTAATAATTCTGTATCATCCACACATTAATAATACAACGTCATCTCCCTACTGAGAGACAGATACATCATGGATCACGTGGATGGCGTACCTACATGGCCTAATAAAACTCAAATTACTTGACTCAGCAATTGCTCGATGATTTAAACTTGTCATCTCAGGCCATTACTGATGAAATGTTGTCAGCAAATAATGTATGTGATTGGAAAACTGCGTATGATATATACTGAAGCATATACCGATCATTTGGAAAGATGGAAAACTTTAATGGTAGTGTCGAAGCTAAGACATTGCACACAAGGAGCTTTCAATACGTGGATAAGTCGTGTTTGTAACCAACACGTGGTTAAAAAGAATATGATGTTGAAGTTTCCTTTGCTACACACCAAATACCATGACAAAAAAGTTTAGCTGCACGTTACACGGTCCTTTCGTCTAATTTGGAGCTCTTCTTCATAGCAATTGCATCTTGGCGGCCTCCACTATCTACACACCTTCCACTTTTGACCGAATATTGTAAGAATAGCAAGCTACAGAGAATGGTTAGAAAGGAAAGTACGTAACCATTAGGTAACTAAGTGCGACTCAAAATCCTTTTGCGAACAGTGTTTATGCACTGATACATACCTTCCACTTTTGACCAAATATTGTAAGAATAGCAAGCTACAGAGAATGGTTAGAAAGGAAAGTACGTAACCATTAGGTAACTAAGTGCGACTCAAAATCCTTTTGCGAACAGTGTAGATAAAGATCAGTCTTATCTTAGTTCTACACTGTCCCCCTCAAAAAAAAAACCTTTGAAATAGCAATTGTTTTTGGTAAGTTTCATTTCACTTATTTAGCACATTAGCATTTATGTTTTGTCGTGTTAACTTTGAACCCTAATGGACGGAAGCAAAATATTAGCACACAGCAGACTCCCGAATCACATCGTCCGGTTGGTTGCCGGAACCAAGCGAAATGCAAGCAAGTAGTCTAAATGTTGACCTGTATTGCGCAATACATTTGAAAATATAACTTATTGTGGACAAAAGAAATTTTGACAAAGCGATGAATGTTTTTTTTTTTCCCACTAAAGGAGTTTGATTTTTCATTTATGTAGATCAGACAGTCTTTGCATTATGTAAATAGTACGAGAGACCAGGATGTTTTTAACGTAACAAACCACATATGGATCATTTTGCGGTTGTGAAAATCACGAACTATTATTTTATAGGGGTCATCTATATCATTTGAATAGGTTCTAATATGATATATGTCTCTGTAAACGTAGACGGAAAAAAAGCTAAAATCATCACTCGACCCACCTGAAAGGTTATGTTCGTAGGAACCACTTACGTGAGTCTTTGGCCCTTTACTTCTGCACACGTTTCACCTACATTTTGTGTAGTCTGATTACACCTTGCACTTTTCATGAGTACACTAAATTTACCAGTCCAAATCATGCCCAGAATCGAGTTGGTTTTAATTGTGACAAAAATGTCCTAGCTGTAAGTTGGCTGTGCATGTCGATATTCTTCGAAGATTTGACCTGTCTGCTATATGACGCATCACAATCCTGTACAGGACAAATATTAATATGCGGTGCGTAAATTGCCGTTTTAAAAAGTACGGCCGCAAAATGGCAATAGATAATAGGTCTGTGGAAAAATCAAGCCAGTTTTCCGCTATAAATGTCTTTAAAAAAATCATTTCAAGAGAAAATACTTCTTTTTTTATATACCAACTCTTTACTGCAAATCTCTGTAGACAGTTTCTAAATATAGACATGTGGAAAACCGGGATTTGTGCAACAGGCAGACAACAAAAATAATATCCCCACCTTGCGGTGCTTTTATCGGGTTTTTTTTTCCCAAGCTTATAAGGGCTATGTTTATAAATGGCTGGTGCACAGATTATATACTAGCTAACCATGGCTGGATGAATAATACAAGGTAGATTTTAGTGAGTAAACGTATTATTTTATTTTGACATTCGTTGCATTGATTGCCGCCTTGAGAAGTAGTTCGATTCTGTACCCAGGATGCCCATATCAGAAACGTTAATGTATTTGAAAAATGCCACCTAGCGGAAGATAATCTACACAGAGGTTTGAGTTAATAATGGAAGAAATGACTAGTGAGATGTAGTTCTATATATGAAGTTAACGTATTTCGGACAAATTGAAATGTTAACCAATATTTATAGGGAAAAACGTCAAACGCCTCTGATTGCATAACTCTTTGTAAGAATGTTACTGAATTTGTGATGATGGAAGGTAAAGTTGGAACAAAAAAAAAATGTGCAAACTTGCTATTTCTTTAAGTTATGTATTGACTGGTATGTATGGTTCTATTAAATGCTTTCCGAAAGGTTACAAAATATAGGTACGACTGATATACTCTTTTAGCGCAATATGGCGAAAAACAGTGACTCAAGTTTGTAGACGGCATAGATCAAGATCAGACTGCACGTTCTATACAGTCGGATCTTGAATCTAACCAGTCTGCTTGTTTGGTCAAGTCTGTGTAATAAGTGTTTTTTTCTGTATTTCAATGGATTGTATTTATAGCCGTTTAAAGAAGTGGGCTTACGTACTTGGCGCTGAAAGAGTTAAAAAGCCAAATATTTATTTTTTAGATAACTGGTCTCTGCGACCGCAAAGTGATCCATATGCGGTCCTTTTTCATCAATACACAATTGTCTCTTGTGGTTACTTTTATCTCCCTTTGTTTAGGTGTTTGCGACTAAAAGCGTACTGGCTTACATTTAAGCAATGCTCATCTATCGGCTAAATAATTCTGTGGCGAAGGACGAAACTTATGCGTTTTGTTTTTTGCTTCATGAAAATTCTAGTTACAACTACAAAAATTGCTACAAACGAAAGTCCACAGATATTCTCGGCTTATTTATATAATGATGATCTCTGGCCGAAGGCCTATCATTGCGCTCTGAATGACAATATGTTTCTGCCAAAAGCTGTCCGAGTATGGGCGAAAGTTATCTAAGTGGAAGTAGGCACCAGTTTAGAAAATTATCTATATTTTTGTGCCTGTGGTGTTACGTGTAATTCTTAGAATCCCGATTCACGAAAAATAAGACACTGGGAACTTCACTTCTGATAAATACAACATGCCATGCCTACTTTTAAATCAATACTGATAGCCATACGTAATTTCGATTAATCTTCTGTTTGAGTCAAGTGATCTAATTTTAAAGTTATCTTAGTACGCAGAGAACCATTGCTAAGCATGGTTGCCAACTCGCTTCCCCTTTTTACGAGTTTTAACTGAGGCCAAAATAATCTCAAAATTATCAAGTTTATCTGTTTTAAACGTCATGTCATGCTTGTTATTTTCCAGACCTTTAACATTCTATTAACATCCTTTTTTACAATTGAAAAAAACGAAAAACCTATTAAGAAAGATATTTACACATTTTCCCGCCACAATCTGACGTCAAACCGAATAATTTATGGCTGACTTTCGGTACGTTTTGTCTCCATATCATTTGAAGACAAAAAAAAAAGTGTTTCGAAAGCACATTTTACATACTCAATCCAGGCACCATAAATCAAGCAGGAGTAACAACGTCATTCTGATTATTCATTCTGTAAATACATAATATTTTTCGTCTGTTTCTGTTTTATCTGTCTTGCCTTTGGCTTCCTTTTTTACCTTTTGCTTTAACAATGCCATCTCAACTGTTACAGGATCGCAGCCGACAGTTCCCCATTTGCAAATGGTATGCATTTACTATGTCACATTAGTCATATTTTAAATGTTAAATGTTAGGCCCTCGATGTCTAGAAATGTATGAAAACGCATGGTTGATTAGGTATGCGCATTATCATGAATAAAGTATCAATTTTTTAATTACTAAAATGTGCATTCAGTTAACAGGGAATAATAGTGGCTGACTCACAGCTTAGATAAAATACCATCCCAGAAAGATTTGAACCTTCCAGACTGGAAGAGTTTCTTTTAATTATATCTCTGTCTTTTTCACAAATGACCGATGCCACTTTCATTCGGTTTTTTCAACAATCTTTGATTTATTGATGTGCATCTACCAATGTTTTAAATCATGACTATCTATTCTTTCGACTATATTAATTCACAGAAGTAGCTCAAAACCCGCCTGTTCAGTTACGTCTAACAGAGTGTGTGCATCATGTTCCATCGGACAACGTTCTGCAGGCATTACATTTGCTTTGGCTTTTGAGTGGATTTCGTTTTATGTTAAAGGCTAACTTCGTAGAAAATAAGTTCTTAATTCATGTTGCCACCACGTGTCAATTTTGGGAAAGTCTGACGCCAGCTTAGGGGTTTATACATACAGTTTTATAGTCGCAAAAAAAAAAAAAAAAAAGATACCAATCTATAGACATTGACAACCAAATAGAAGATATAAACAAATCAGTTTGAAAAATAACCATTTTGATAGAATTAGGAGCTAAACATTTGTCGTCGCTGAATTACTATGGGTCCCAAGCACAGCCCTCCTTTAATGACGATAGTGACTAGTGTCGAAAGCTTTAATAAGGGCTACTGTCCGCCCGTTGCTCTATTGTGAAGGACAAGCATTTTCCCTCATAATATAAATGAGCCATGCTCTGTGAAAAGGAACCTTAATCTATCTGTGGGTTGACGTGGACCAAAACTTTTCGCTATTGGTCAATTTTCTGTATGTCAAAGCACCAGTTTACCTCACGATTCAGTCGGTTGTTCGTCTAAATAGACTTTATGGATCCATAATTATGTGATGACTTGCTTGGTATAATGCTTCACGGAGATGCATTAAGTCCCCTTTTCCCAGGGTACGGCTCATATTGCACGTACTTTACAAGTAATCATGGCCAATACTGCAAGCATCATTTCTCAATAATATATAAATAATGTATAGCTTTGTTACAATTTGAACATAATGTTAGACAGGCGTGTATTATGTTTCTTACACCAAATATGCAATAAACATGTTCGCCCCTGTCATAGCTTGTCATCTACCTTTATTACCTTCCTTTATATGAATGCTTTGTAGAATCTTGTGCTGAAATGGGAAATGGGCCGAATAAAATCGTTGTAACAAGGCAATGCTCAGATAATGCAACACCTCAAATTGATCCTTTATTTTTCTTGTCCCTGTGCCAATTATTGAATGATTTGAATTTGGTTATACTTTCTTCATGAGCGTCCACGCTGATATTTTCTAAATTGCAGCTGGAAAAGGCTCTTCACTACGTTCTATTTATAGTAATGTTGTTTTTATCATAAACTGCCATATTCATTATTCACACCATTATGCTTATAACATAAACATTTAACATATTACGATCAGCTGTTTCAGCGACATACAGAGTGAAATACAATCATGCAAAAATCTGTTTTTGTTCTTGTATTGAAAGTCACCTTCTTTTCCTTGGATATACTGCTTTCTTGATTTTCAAATAAAGTAAGGCAAATATATTTAAAACCCTGTAACCTTGATGATGAAGATCAAACTGCACATGAATATACAGTCAGGCATTTGATCTACTCTGTTCGATATGTATGTTTTTTTTTTTTTTTTTTGAAAATTATAGTATTTCAATAATGTAAATTTTGGTTATAGTCTCTTCGAGTCATTCAATCCTTTTAAATGATCTGTATCCTACATTGCCATTGTTTCTTTAATCCTTTGCAATGGTATATACATCGCCTTTGATATTAAAAAAAAAAAAAAAACATATTTAAATTTTTCCTTGAAAAAGGGAATTATTCATGTACAGACACTGTAACAGATATCACAATGTAGTTTTTGAACTACCAGACCACGGGAAAACGAAGACTTTACTATATATCATAACATTTGTGTGGGGGTCTTTTGTTTAGATTTAAATAGGTCCAAAATACAAGTACGTATTTTTTCTATCATATTTTTTCCATTAACGTATTTTGAAAAATAATGGACATTGTAGGATATATGGCGCGCAACATGCGAAATGAGACCTTCGGACATTTGCGTAAAGTGTCGTCTCGGACTGGCCTGCGCAGTGGCCGCAGGCTAATCCGAGACGGCACTTTACGACTACATAAGATTTTTTTTTTTCTAACAGTAGACTTTCGTGAAACAGAAAATTGCACAAAAACGGGAAGTGTTGTCTCGGATTAGACACAGACTACACAGGCTGATCTGGGACGACACACTTTTACGCATATGTCCGATGGCCCCTTTTCGTATGTTGCACGCCATTAAGTCCATACTTAACTTTCGGTCTGTAACTTTTGGATCTACAATGCCCATAACTTAGCGTTTTTGAATAGACTGTTGTTTGGGTCATTTTTTTCCTATTGTTCACCAGACACTCACATTCTTTCTTGGTTACCTTGAGTTTTCAATGTTAAAAAAGAAGAAAAGATAACGAGAAAGAACTGTTTAAGATGAGAGTACTTAATTCTTCCTAGTTTTTCCGAATCATTTATCTTGGAAAAGGATTGAACAGACAAATATTACGAGTTTTGAAAACGTGCAGAAAATTCAAGTTTTTAACTGAGGCCAATCTACGAGTATCAACTCGAAATAGTAGGCTGATGCGTAATAAAATGCAACAGGTTTGTTTATTTTCATGTTTAGGGGCCCTCAATCGCCTTGTGTTTATAAAACATGTCTCGTAAAACGGCTTTCACGAGATCGACTCTAACTGAAGCAGTTTTCGATGGAAGCGGCCATAGATAATGATTTATTGAATGGTGTTTTACGCCGCTTTGAATATAATTCAGTCATATCATTGTGACAAGGCGACAATTTACATATTCGCGTATTTCCTGGGTTTCATCAGTACTAGGCTAGGAATCTGAGGTGTCTTGCCAAAGGACACTCTCACGAAAATCCCAGTAGATCCAGTGAAGCCCGAACCCGGGGCCTCAATGTCACGAGTCCGACACTTTACCACTGAGCCACACAGGACCCCGGTCATGGAAAAACACGTTTTTCTTGCTTGGTAATTGCAAAAAACGATAGAAGAAGGAGGATGTGCACTCACGCCGCAATATGACTTAAATACTTATGAAAACCATTAATCCTGTGTTCAATTCTATTTCGGTCCAAATATTTGAAGACAGTGCATGTGCGCTTGGAAAATGTATTAACAGCTTTGTTACACCTGATGCCGTGGTGTTGGTTCTTAAAATTTAATGTTCAACGATGTTTAAAAAAATTATACTTACAAGACCACTAGAGATACCTTGCTGACAAAATTGTTTGGCTATTTTCTCGAGCCTTAAGGAACCGGTACTCAACGTCTAATAACCACTCCCACAACCTGGACATTTAGCAGAAACAAAAAGAGTTTCATAATTGTGCCACTTTCAGTTTTTGACCCTTCTAACCTTTATTGGTATGGTCATTATTCTGCATTCTTCCACCAATGGTTGGCAGGTGCAAGAACCCGACCTCGTGCACTTAGAAGCCCTTTGGAGAGTAGATGATGCATTTTTCATGTTTTATTCTGCTATGAAGATTGTGATTTACTGGGCTAATAGTGTGCTTGTGGCACATATGAATATAAGAGAGGCACATGATTAAATGAAATCAATTTGAGCGTGAATGAAGACACTATATCATTAATTCATAAAGTCCTTTCGGCGATGTTGGCAGACATAGTTGCTTCTTGCGGACGGTGTGAATCAACATCAGACGGCACAGAACATGCTGTACGAATCGAGCCATCTGCTACATAAAGACGCCTCTTCATTAGAAGTGAAATCATGTTTTTGCTGTCGCAAAAAGCCGACGTTCATACCTGTGGCCATGAAAGAGTCAACCTTATCTGTATGAAGATAGATAGGATGTAACTACATCTGACGATTTTAGAAAACAAGAAAAGAAAACCAGCCGACCAAACGAGCCATTTATCCGTCACATTGTTTTGTCGTTGTTTCTGCACCTAATTACTGATTTGATACACATACGTTTACCAACATGTGTTGCAATTTTTCTTTAAATTTCAAATCTCTATTTTGCAACTGTGAATTGAATCGTATTATATTTCAAAATGAAAGATAAAAGTGTCTTTACATGAAGGAGAAGTGTGATAATGAACCATACTCTGGCAAAAGGGGGTTTAATGCATCTCCATGATGTATCATACTGAGCGGGTCAATACATAATTAAGGATTCATAACACCCATTTCGTATAACAACCGACTGAATCATGAGGTACACTGGTCCTCTGACATACAAAAAATAGACCAATAGCAAAAGGTTTCGACCCAGGTCAGCATACTGTGCCGGCTGACCTGAGTCTAAACTTTTTGCAGATGCATTCAGCCCCTTTAAAGGATCAAGGCTTATATGTTTTGTTATACACTGTCAATTACCTTATGATACATTTAGTCAGTACGACCACGGAGTAGCTCAGGATTGCAAGTATGTGGGTCTTTTCCTAGCTATGTAACACATGCTTGAACTTAAGTGAGTGCGAACGAGTAATATGACTTTATTTCTGACTGCACTTGCTTTTCAGAATGCGCTACATGTGTACATAAATCCCTCATGGAGCCAGGAAGTATAAACCTTTTTATATATGATTGATTGATCGTTGATTGCCATGCTACTTTTACCCTTTACCAGACGACATATTTTAGATTTGTCTGATTTGAAAGCATTTGCAGACGAATATCAAATTCAACAGTTTGTCTTTTAGCCTGCTGGAAAAGAAGTAAAAATAATGCTAGTCACCATCATTTTTCACACTTTAAAAAGAAATATATGAGCCATGCTCTGTGGAAAGGGGGCTTAACGCATCTGCGAAAAGTATCGACTCAGGTCAGCCTTTTTTTCTGGGGGGGGGGGGGGGGGGGGGGTGGAGGGTTCGTTAAAAACAGGGAGTTGTTTGTAACAGGGTTAACTCATAAAGCGCTAAATAAAATAGACTTTTTTTTAACGATAGAAAACATCTAAAACTGAGGAAAATGTTGATCGAAGGTTACAGTGTACCCTCCGTTGTGTCCGAACTTGGTCTTTCTACAAAATCTGGAGACCAACATGCTCTTGTGTAACCCTAGACGTTTCTTTTTATTTTTAAAAACGATCGCATTATTTGAGTAACATGTGATCTTTTGTCTGCAGTTGATTTCATTTTCGGCAACTCTAGATTGTCTTCGTATTTTCGCAAAATGTAATGGCTTTATTAAAGGATCCCCCCCCCCCCCCAAAAAAAAAAAGCCGATAACATTGATAACATTAAGTGGCAAGTTTTGCATCCTTCACTTTCTACACTGAACTACCCAAGTACCAATACGAAAAGACAACATTTTAGACGTGTCTACATTAGAAGCATGAGCACATAAATATGGCTCAAGCGACGGTATTAGTCTTTAGACGCGTAGATAAAAAAAAAAAAAAAAATAGTGGGAAAAGAAGAAAATGTCAGTTACCATCATTTTGTCCCTGTCGAACAAGGTTTTAAGAATTCGCCCTTCCTGCTCGTGGACACCAAATAGCGAACATTTTATGATCAAGAGTCCGTATATTATCTACACAATTGGGAACAATATACCACTGTGTCCCCTCTGTCAGGGCCTCATTACATACGTTATGTTCTCGTCAAAACTAAGCAAAATATCACCGACTCAGTCCTCAGGTTTTCGGTTGTCAACAATAAAGAAGGACATCATAACGCCCGCAGAAAGAGTGTTTTAACTCGCAGGTTTTCGCTGTCTGCCTAACAGCTTTCGTGCGGCGATACAAGATATTAAAATTTCGAAACTTTTCGCATCTTATTAGCAAGGTTTTAAATTTAATTAAGACGCGTCTGATATTAACGCAATAAATATCAAAAACGTGTGTAGCCATAACACTTCCTGTCTGTCTTCTGAATGTAGTCAAATGAGTAGCTGAGGACGGAAAGTAATCGGGAACCTAGGATTAACAAAATATAAAAGTGCTGAAAATTGATCCAGAGTAAACTAAAGTAAAGACATCTAAAATAGATATACTATCAAAAAACGATAAATTGAATTCTGAAATTAGAGAAGAAGAAGGAGGAAAAAGTAACAAAAATGACTTCTCCAACAATGATAAATGTTATTCTACTCGGGGCGGTTTTGTGCGCCATGTTGGACTTTGCGGCGGGGCACGGGCGCATGATCGAACCTGCAGCTCGAAACACAATGTGGAGATTTAATTACAAAAACCCTAGGAATTACAACGATATGGGGCTAAACTGTGGTGGATTTCCGGTAAGATCACTTTCCTTATTTTATTTAAAAAATAAATAAATAAATAAACAAATAAATAAATAAATAAATTATTTTACGTCTCTCAAACCAAACGTGCAGCACTTTCTACTATATACGTTACATTCGATAGAATAGCAAGAAGCTATACGTGAATTTGGTGAATAGTGTTCAACCATTTGAGACATTTACAACATTTCGTTTTCTCCAACCATTTATAATTCCATTCTTATTCTAGATTCAGAAAGTAACGCAAATTCTGATTGGCTAAACTGTTTGGTTTTCGAATCAGAAGTTGTTGTTCTTTCAAATTTAGAAAAGTCTTGAGAATAAGACTTAAAATGATTTTAAGAATAACTGGTAAATAACGAAACCTGATCTTGGGTCGACACTAATTTGTCTACTGAGTGTACCCGTTTTCTTTTTTACTTACCGGAATGTACTAAGTATCTTGCTCCCTGAAAATTGACATGTATTTTGGTATACCTAAGGACCGTGCTATCATCAGGTATAATAGGCCATGTATCAAATAGTGCTTATAGAGATCGGACTTCGTTGAGTTTAGGCTATTTGTGATTTGTTATTTCGCAAGGTTTCAGTAGGGCGCCAGGATATAGTATATAAATGTCAGGCAAGCTTAGAATATATGACGTGCAACACACGAAAAGGGGCCTTCGGACATATGCGTAAATGTGTGTCGTCCCAGATCAGCCTGTGTAGTCTGTGACTAATCCGAGACGACACTTTCCGTTTTTGTGCGATTTTCTGTAAAAGTCTTCTGTATGAAAAAATTCTTATGTAGTCGTAAAGTGCCGTCTCGGATTAGCCTTCGCAGACTGCGCAGGCTAATCCAGGATGACACTTAACACAAATGTCCGAAGGTCCCATTTTTGCATGTTGCGGGCCATATGATATATTTGACAAGAGAGAGAGAGAGAGAGAGAGAGAGAGAGAGATAACTCCGTGTACATGTACATTGTATTAGATTTTGTCTTTCAAACTAAAAAAAAAAAAAATGTCAAAAACTGTAATAAGAAAAGTTACAATTCCATTTCCAAAAATAACATTTGGGTTTCGCAAAGGCAGGTTTCTTTCAATATAGACCTTCTTTAGATAAAGGTATTTTCACAGCAACTGCAGTGTAGACTAATGATAGCTTCTTTGTTCCATATTTAGAAAAGTTCAAAGCAAAAAAAAAAAAAATGACAAAAGATATATTTGTCGATGTTATTTTGCACACTTAACGCATAAATAAGAGAGCCCTATGTTAACCTGTAAAAGAGTCTGTTTCAATAAATTAAGTTTTACTGTCTCGCCACCAAAAACAACATAAATGACTCTTGGGGACGGTGAAGAATCAAACTCAGACTGCAAAGAACGTGCAGTCTAATCTTTGATCGACACGGTGAGGTTTTTGTAGAGAAATATATGGACTTGTTACATGTGGGGTATTAATATTGGATACACATTTTAACCTGACATTCTTTTAACTATTTAAAAGGGAAAGGCCTCGAAAGTAGTCGTATTTATTACTACATACTGGGCAAAAACCGAAGTAATTGTTTCGATACCAAATACGAGAATAACTTCGATTTTTGTCAGCACCTCTAAACAGTTCTACTGCAAATGAAGTAGGCCTAACTTGTTGACCATAGCTTAGAATTTTTTATATGCCTGGCTTTTTCAACAGTATTTAAGTTCGTGACGGCAAGCGCACCAATCCCTGAGCTCATGGAGTTTCTTGAGAAGTACACATTAACACTCTTTTCAAGCCACCTGATGATTTCATAAATACATAGGAGGTTAAGACAGAGGACTGAATCCTGTCGCTTGGCTCGTTTTTTGCCAATCACCTATAAAATCAATTAATTGTATATGTCTGAAAAGCTTATTTGAAAACAACCATAAACGACTGTGTTTTTATTTCTCACTCTTTTACAAAGACTTGTGTCTGTCCAATAAAGACCACTTCCCATCAATTCATGTTATACCATCCAGTAACATAATAGTTCTCCTAAGAATCCAAAACCGAATTTTAACGTCTCGTTTTTGAAAGACCTGACCTAATGATTAAATAATACAAATAAAATCTGCGTCTATGAATGAAGAATTTGCTAACTTTGAGCAATATCTCCCTTGGGCACAAATATGTTAATAATAATGCCATGTAGTAGATAGAGTTTCTATTTTGAGAAAAAGGGTTGTTGACATTTTTCTCAGAAAACATTGTTTTATGATTGTGTGACATTTAGAATTTCTTATCTAATGATTCTATATATTCTAATTGAACAAAGGTGAAACTTCCATCCATCATCTCAACAAATGTAACAACTAAGTTTTTGTTGATTGAAATCGTAAGATGACATTAAAGTTCAATGCGCTTGTCAAAGTTGCAGTAATGATGCAATAAGACATCGAATACTGTCTTATAATTCATTATTATTGTATGAATGCCTGTGTTAATGGGCCATGACAAAAAAAAAAAACTTCAACAGAATTACGACTAAGGACTGCCTTGTCAATTTGCCATCTCTTTCTCCGTCTCTCTCTCTCTCTCTCTCTGCGTCTCTCACACACACACACACACACAGAGCTATCAAGCTTTTCCCTCGAGTTCTAACGTGTTTTCATGCGCTGAATGCATGTACTCGTCATGTCTAAAGTATCAAGTATGCACGTCAGTCCAAGAGACTGCAGTTTTTCAACGCAATATGGCAATAAGACATAAATCAGGAGCAAAAAATGGCTGCCAGATTTGTAAATGGTGCGGGAGGAGCCAACCCTGGGCGGGTGATGTTTCATAATCATGGAGCACCTCTCAGTGGCATGACTGACAAAGATCAACCTTTTCAGCTGAAGACCGGTTTTTGACTGTCCGCGATCATAGTAGTCGTTTTCCGATATGCACCTGGGATCAGTAAATCCACGCAAAAACCATCCACTAAAGATTTCAACAAAGTCGCCTTTCGTTGAGAAGGCTGTGCATAGGCATCTCGCTTTCTCAAAGCCTCTGCCTCTATTGTGAAAGTTGGCCATGAACGATGTTAGTTGGACTAAAATGGATTTACGCTTTGTCCTCTTCTAAAATGAGTACATTCTCATCAGAGTATACAGAAACGCGTGCTAGGATCTGTCAAAAGCTATGGGTGAGATTGAGATTCCATGCAACCAACATGACTAAACATGACTGCAAGTTGGAATGATTAGAGACTCCATCATTTTTGGCGACGGCATCAACTGAGATAAATGCACTGACGTCGTAGTCCTTTACATGGGCAAACTGATTGCCAGATCAGTGTCTAGATTAGGTTTTGGATGCCAAGAAGAGATTGCATCCTGATGCAGCATTGAACAGATTTATTCTAATAATGGACCAGTTTGTCTTCCCCACACAGCACATATTGTGTAAAGATACCTGTAAAGAGAGGATAGTTCACGGCTGGATTTTCAAGCCATATCTACTGACCTTAATCTCATGTACGTGTAGTTCATGTGTAATAAGTTGCAAGTTCAACTTCCAGTTCACCAGGTCCAACCAAGACCTATCAAGGAGCTTGGTGCTTTGCTTGCTTAAGAATGAATCAAAGTTCAAAACGGCTAAATGGAGACTCGGGGAGTATGAGAATACGATGGCAAGCTTGCATTATAACGGGTCAACTACTCCTTATTAATCCTATTCGTGCTTACATCGTCAGCTATTTCGCAAATTTTGAAACATAAAAAAATCATTGAAACCTCTGTTTTCTAACGTTTTTTTTTTTTTTTTTACAATATTAAAGCACTAATTACAGTGTATTACAAAAATCATAACAATAGTGCAACAGCAACACACCTTGCTCTAATCAGTTATTTGTACTTAGAATAATTTCAGTAGTATGAGGGCCGTTCATTTAATTGTGTCACCAATGGCCCACCATACCGCATGGCGGTAAGGAACACGTTGCAAGCTGCTTTGATTCCCAAGGGGGTGGGGGAATGATTTTTTATAAAAGGTATGGAATTTCTTTCTAATCCGTTCATTCTGTCAAAAGTTATTGCAGGCTCAAGTTGGTTCTCTCATGTACATTGCTTATATTGCTGTAGGCAAAATGCAAAAAGGAAACAAGGCTTGAGAGGTTTGTGTCTTATCCATGACAATGCACCTGCTTACACGTGTATTCTTGTCCAAGACATCCTGAAAGGGGCACATGTAGTTCAGCTCCCTCAACCACCTTATTCGCCAGACCTTAGTCCCTGCGCCTTTTTCCTATTCCGTTTACTAAAGAAAACCATCTCTGGTTGCCGTTATGCATCCCGAAGTGCACTTGGTAGTGCACTTTGCCAGTGTCTCTAGAGTATACCTACAAAAGCCTACTGCTATGTTTTTATGGAATGGATTTTGAGACTTGAAATGTGCGTTTCCGTCAAGGAAGAATACTTCGAAGGGTTGAAGTAAACGCAATTTGAATACGATTAATGATGCGCCCTGTAGAACCCTGATGACCGCCCTAAATGAACGGCCCTCGTATATACGCATTAGAAAGGTTACTCTAAATTACAGGTACAGTAAGATGCAAGCTTATGAACAACTGACTGTTCAAGTAGAAGTCACACAATTATTACAGACTATTCAGTTACAGTCCCGAGACAGGTTATAAGACACATATTTTATTGAAGTATCTTCCACCGTGTCTAAGTTTTCAAAGCTTTACTTCTATCTCAAATATAGCAGTGCTATATGAAAAGAGGGCTTTATGCTTCTATGAAAAGTATCGGCCTAGGTCAGCCTACCATTCTACCTCAGGAGTCAGCTTGTTGTAAGACAAAACTGGTTTTAGGTATCCATAATTATGTGATGACTTGCTAGGTATGAATGAAGATGCATTTAACCCCCGTTAGCCAGAGCATAGCTCATACACATAATAGATCGTGACTGCATTATCTCAAAAAACGACATCCGGTATTATACTGTTTTAAGCAGTAATTCCGGTGCTATAATTTATTCTCTAACCCTTATAGCTTTCAGAGACAAAGCGGAAAATAGTGGCTTTTGTGGGCGGCATAAATCAAGATCAGACTGCACACAACGCACAATCTGATTTCAGATCTTTACCATCTGCTTGTTCAGGCAGGACTATTGGAAAAGAAATCTTTTTTACTTATAGTAGGCTTTATTTTCAGATCGGGTCTATATATTTTGCGGAGTTAATAGCATAGGATGTGTCAATCCACAAGAACTCCATAATGTGACGGCCAACGTTAAAAAAGCTCATAAAAATATTACACTTAACCCTTAGCCTGCAAAAAAAGATTTCATCTGTTTTTGTTAAACCAAGATCAAAAACGTTTTGGTTGGACACTGATCAATATTGGCCTTGATTGTAGATACGGGTCTCTTAGAAAAAAAAAAACGCCTTTTTGTTGTTTTTCATTCGAGCCTACTTGAGCACTGAAAACTAAACTATGCGGAACTTAATACAGTGTATTCCTAGACAATTACTCTTTATCGAAATTGACAATGTTCTTCTTTATCTCAGAATACCTACAAGTAATCAGAACTACCGCTGCACTGGTTACAAGAGCTTTATCCATTAATTTGAATATTTACACTTTAAACCTTATTGTAATTATGCAGTCCTCGCAAGCAGGATACAAAGAAGTGTGTCGGGTCTATTACACGGCAAGTAAATTTATGTCGACAGTGGAGACACAGGAGTCAGTGTAATGCTTTTTTTTGCGGGGGGGGGGGGGGTACAAATTTGACCTTGAGTCCGAGTCTATATCCAGTTGCACAAAACGTATAAACTTAGCCGTTATGACACATGAGTATGGCTTGTCCAATATAAAGGTCTGCAATTCTGCGCACGGTCGTTAGCAATATCCTATTATTTTGACAAGATCGTAGGCGCCATTCTGACAACCGGTACTAAAACTAAGTATTTCATCTAAACAAAAATTGAAAGTATTTTCAAAAATAAATCTTAAGATCGGTTGAGAACTTTATAAGCCTAAGCTTTCGTTCTTATCCTTTTGTCACATAATTTTATTGTCTTTTGTAATCTGGTATTTTATACTGATGAATAAATATGAAATCTGATAGAAAGGTAATATTGGACGCTCGTCGTATTAGATTTCCGGGAATTCTTCAGCCTAAGAAGAGGTTTGTAAAGACTTGGTTTGCGTTGATCTTCCTTTCGGGCTTATCAAGACTCTAGCTCTGTCCAAAGATTGGCATACAAACGTATTACAAACGTATTACCGTTAACTCATTCAGGGCACCTTTTATAAACGGAGGTTCCTCCGGCGCGCCCTGCCAATTATGAGACCCACACACTTCAGTATCGCAAGGAGGGACATCTGGAAACAAAGCCGCCTATGTAACGGAGTTAATAGGAGATTCAAGCGCTTTTAACCCTTAGGTTGCTGAGCGTGGCCCACATGCAGAAAATTGACCAATAGCTAAACGTTTCGACCCATGTCAACCTGATTAGTAGATGCTGAGTCGATCTGCAGATACAAGAAAAGTCATGAACAACCGAGTTTCCGCTGTAATATAACCCAAGAATGTGGCCAGCGACATGAGGCGCGATCGAAACAAACAGGCTATGCCTTCTTGTATTTCAAGCCAAGCCCCCGTAGCTCAGTCGGTAGCGTACAGGACTTAAGAACAGGAGGTCGCTGGTTCGATAGCCCGCTTGGTCAATTTCTTTCCGATGATTGATGATAGTCATCGCGACAGGATTCGTTCCTCTCTAAACGCTGACCATTGTTTCCACGATGCATATGTGGGAAAGCAACCAGTGGCTTGGAAAGAATATTGTGCGGAGTACTGGTAAAAGAAACTCCAGGAAAGCATAGATAGGTGCACTGGCCGCCGTGATATAACTGAAATAATGTTGAAAACGGCGTTAAATACCATACAATCAATCTTCTCGTATTTCAAATTATATATATCTGGAAGCCCGAGGCTAGGATTTTTCGAGGAAGTCACATGATCTGTATAAATGTTTGTTTATACCAGTAATAAATACTAAAAGCGATGAGTGTACAACTGCCCTAGTTATTCGGCCATCACAGTGACTGGTCTTCGGACATTAATTATTACAATACTTCTGTCATAAATCTGGTTTTGCGGTCTTAATCTAATACCTATTATACCTGAACAGGTGACGTCATCGTTAATTATGACACGCTTTTACCTAATTTCGTATTTATTACTTGTCAAATGATCATGTCTATATAGCTGTCAATAAAAGGTAAGGTTAACCCTTAGAGTGCCAAATGGATATTTTTATTCAAAAAGACTTGGGAGTTTAAGTATCAGAGTCGTCTCTGAAAAACATATGTGAAGGTGATGTTGGATAGGATTGACCAAGCGTCAGCCTGCACGTGTTGTGCCGTCTTGTCTGAATTTAAGTCATCCGCAGAAGTACGTCATGCTCTTATTGGCTCTTTAAGGGTTAAACAGTTATTTTTATTGATCATCGCTGTGTCATCACCTTTTCACAGCCTTTGTTTCACTGCAGACCCTTTCTTCATAGTTTGATTAGTTTTTTTTTTTTTTTTTAAATCAAGAGACAGGAAGAAAAAACATGTTTTGTCATATTTGTGACTTGTTTTTTCTATGTTGGTTTCGAATTGCTAGATCTATGTCAACAACACTGAGGTTAAGCCAGGGTTCTGGCATATCAGATGCCTTAGTCTACGTCCTGCAACCATTGCGCTAGCTAGGCGAGGTCGGGTTATGAAGGTGGTTTGTTACCTGAGATACCAGTTGGCTGCGGCCGTTGGTCGAAAGAAGAGTGTTGAGAATGTATAGCTGTCTCCTTTGACAGATATGTTTAACCACAAGCACACGCTTCGAAGTTAATAGCCTTGACCTTTTTTTCGTATACATTTTCTCCTATTATATCTGCACATATAGGCAATCTTGTTTTTAGTGCCAAGCACTACTTTTAATGTTGTCACAGACAGCTTAGATAACGATTAGACTAAATAATCTGATCATTGGTGTGAATTAAATGATTTTGACCGAAACGTTATTGCAAATGTTACATATGGGTGTTTTCAACTTAACATACACGTTAACTTGTTTGGCACTGTCACAGGAATTACATAATAATTTATTATTCTTAAACGCAAGGTTGAACAACTGACAATGCGTAAACGTATCAAAGAAATTAGCAATTCTTGTTGAAATCCAGTGCTCAAGCCACTTGACATTTTAATTTAAGCTACATTCCAAGTACAAGAATTGGGCTTTTTGTCTCAAACAATTTTCAAGATTCGATGTAAGTCAAACTCATCGGCTGCAATGGAGGAGTTGCTGTTAAAATAGTTTGTCTGAAGATGCATCTTGACTATTTAGTAACGAGTTATTTAGCAAAGCATAAAAATTATCAATAAATAAAAAAAAGGATTGTCCTTTGCCCGTGACATATCCATTTGCGAAACCACAAATAAGTGCCGCGGAGTATCGAGGAACAGTTTTTTTTTTTCATAATAAATTCATAAAATGACCCGCTAATAGCCCCCCCCCCCCCCCCCCAAAAAAAAAAAAAAAACAAAAACAACTGTCTAATGGCCAAGTCCACATTTTTTTATCAGTCGTAATCTACTGTTTATTTATTCGAGTTTTATACCAAGATGTAGATCAAAAGCAAACTTAAACAGCTACTCCAAAAAATTACCCGTCTGAGCAGTCTAGACTGCTTCTCCAATGATTGATTCGAGATCCTAGTCATGCCGTAAAACTGTATTTGCTCATCAAATTGAAAATTAAGTCAAGTTCTTTCAAAAATGTAATATATCCTAATCTTACATACAGTAAATTGAGGCTAACTTACAACCCACTCGGAAAAAACCACCGACCTCGATATGAAATAATTCGGACGTCCTTTAATTAATGCGTCCGTTAACGTTGTGGATAACCGAATGTCACTTTAAAGTGACTTGGTTGGTTTGTGGTTTATGTCCTTATACCTATATAACAAAACTTTAAAATATTCATAGATTATACTTTACTCGTTTCGCTTTATATCTTTGCTATTACTCAGGCCAATTCTAAACAGTTTCAAAATATGATGGGGAAAATCGTGTGTCTTAACGTTTTTTTTTACAGGTACATGCGTAAAGCTTTATTCCAGAAATCATACATTTTGGAATTATCATAAATTATGGACATTTAAAATCGTATTTGTAAAGAAAAGGGATGACAACGAGTGGCTATCTGATACATCATTTGAAAAAAAAAAAGTCGATTTTACGTGCAATTGCTTTTCCGTCAACTATATTTTCCAAAACCTTTTTCGGGGTCGCAAAAACATTTTGGTTAAGGCGTATGACATACGACCAATTAGTGCAAGTGATAAGGGCAAAGCCATGCTCTGTGAAAAGGGGGATTTAATGCCTGTGTAAAATGTATCGAGCCTTGTCTGCCTGTGCATTGCGGAGGTTGACTTTTGTCGAAACTTTTTGATGTTGGCCAATTTTCTGCATGTCAAAGAACCAGTCTACCTTATGATTCAGTCCGTTGATACACAAGATGGATTTTATGGATCCATGATTATATAATGTCTTTCTTGGTATACTGCATTAAAAAGATGCATTAAGCCTCCTTTTGCAAGAGCATGAATCAGTGAAAAGAGACATTAACTTGACAGCATAACAGTATTTTGTAAATAGGGGACATTCTTTGTAAAACGACGTAGAAGTTTTCTGACACAGTGTTATACCTTTACCAGACAATGCCGTTATGTAACGTCCCTGGGGAGGAAGGCTTCTGAAAACATTATCCTACAAGAATAAACTGCTGTTTAGCAGCATTTTCTCCTATACCCTCAATGGCTTCTTTCCTATCAAACACGACTCATTTCATCTTTGATAATCACAATTAAATTGTTGTCTGCAAATACTTTCAATCTGGACAAGTCTGCAATTTTGTAGTCTGGTAAAAAGTGTCTGAAACGGTATATTTTGTTAAATACTTGTTTACCGACACTAAGAAACAGCTGAACATAAAATGTATTCTACAGACCCACAACGATTGTATCATGGGTACTTAACGCTGTAGAGGACAACGAAAGTATAGACTAGAATTTCTGAAAGCAACTGCAGACGTTAAATAAGAACTGGCTCAAATGGCGAAATTTGTCTTTGAAAGAGAACACATGTCGGGAAAAAGTCACCTGCTGGTCACCTGTATTTTATTATTTTCCCAGATTGTTTTCGAAAATGTTTACAAAAAGCCTTTCCCTTCAGGGTCGTTTAAACAATGGATTACTTGGTAAATGGTAACTAAAGGAGTTTCCGTGGATCAGTCGTTAGTGGTATTGAAATTGTTACCATGAAATATTAGCGGATCCCTAATACCGGTGCTGGGTATGTGAGAGAGGTCTGTGAAAAAGAACACTGTAGAGACACAGAGTGGTAAATCCTAAAGATTTTGAGAGATGCGAGCTTTCACTATATGATATGGCTGAAATACCGTTTAAATAAAGTTGAAAGCGCAGTAACCCCGTATTTAAACAGACTGTAATTTATCTGATGGACTTGAAAAATTAGAAATACCGGCACTTACCAAAGGTATATATCCATTCTAGAAAATACAAAGTAACTTCCTTGTCCTAAAAAAAACACAGTGATGAACTAGATGTTATCAAATTGTAGTGTGCAGCGTGTGCATTATCTCTGAGATATGAAAATCAAATTGCCGGAGGCGCATTATTTCGGGTTGAATTTAACCAGAATGCTACCATATATTGTATTTCATTAAGTATTGGTTAAAAGAATCAAACCGCTTTAACGTCACCGTCAAATAAATAAAAAAAAAAATAATGAGACTGGTGTAAATCATAGGGCTCAAGTTGACAAGTCTATTTTTTTCTGTTGTTATATTTAAATTATCGCACATTTTGTATATACAGATATATCGTTTCCTGATAATGAAATAGTATTTTGTTATACCACACGACTAAGTACTATAAATTTTGGTGAAATAAAGCCATTACGAATTTTCCTATCTCACACACCTATGAAATAACCAGAAAGTGCCGTCACTGGTCAGATCTCTGTAATTATTCGCTGAAAATATTATACATGACTGACCAACATGTAGATCAACCTGTTATATCACCTAATTACCATTTCAGCGTCATAGACGAAAACAATATAATTTGCAGACTGAAAACGTTCAGTCTAACTCCAATCTATACCATCCGCTTGTTAAATTCAAAACCTTCCTGAATGCTGATGGATCTTATTTTCAGCCGTTGAACACATGTACAGATACATGTATGTCAACATGTCATGTACAAACAGGCCAATGCTTTCCGCATATAATGAACTATATTTAGTTGAGATGCAATTATAAAAAGAAAATACTCTGTCCTTCGTTGGCCTTTGGGGTAAAGTCTTATTAAATACTACGAGGGAAAAAAAAAGGTATCAAGCTGTCAAAACAAGTGTCAAAACCTGCCTCATGCAATCCCATTTTTAATGCCGACTAGTGTCAGGTAGTATTTATTTTATATATGAAATACTATGTCCTGGATGTTGTGAAAAAGATGTGGTGTGGAATTTTGGCAAACAAAAAGTAAATGAGCCATGCTCTGGCAAATGGGGGCTTAATACACCTCCATGATGCAAGATACCTATCAAGCCATCACATGATTATGCATCTGTTATATCCGCACTTTTTAAAGACCGACTTAATCATGAGGTAAACTGCACCTTGGACATACAGAAAATTAAACAATAGCGAAAAGTTTCGGCCCAGGTCAGCCTGCGCGCACTGCGCAGGCTGACCTTGGTCAATACTTACCCAGGTGCATTAGGCCCCATCTCACAGAGCATGGCTCAAATGCATCATGTCACTGTTAGCTTTCTTTTATTTTTGTCCAGAAAGCGTATAAAGCTGACCGCTGGACGAAAACAGGTCCTAAGTGTGTCAGCTGTTGATTCACTTGAGTTTTAGAAAGTGATGATCTTTCAGGTCTCACCTTCTTATGTCAACCGACGAACTGAAATCTTGTGACGACGAATCACTCTTCTGTTTCAAGCAAAATAGGTCCTTATAGATCTGTGTACAGATGCGTGTGTGTCATTTGATATGTGAAAATAACATACAGACTGAAAAACTGTCCCAAAATGAATTTTACAAACAATGACTTTCACAGTTAAATGTCATAAGAATTGCTCTAGATTTGAAATTAGCATCGTTTCGCAGCTTTGACGTGGCCTATTTTATAATGTTTTTCGCGGCTGAATAAGAAAGAGAAAAACCCCAAAATTAGATACACGATTTTATGGAAAATAGTCATGAAATACTCATGAAATAACTGCTGTCAATCTTAGGGGATAAAAAATGTTGTCAACCGTCAGATGATTGAATTTTTAATGAGATGGTCCACTATTTGCAATTGAATTTCTACCACACCTTCTATAAGTACGTTCAGCACTTTGATTAATTAGGGAAATATGCGTACAGTGCTCGCTGATATATGGCGCTTGTCTCTTGGCAGTGTATCTTAGGTCTACACCGTTGGGTTATTCCAGAGTTTTTTATTTTGATTGTATTTTCTGTTGAAAGAGGTATCGTTTGAAGATTTGCCACTGAAAGAGCTGAACGGGTAGAGTGAGTATTATATGACAGATTTTTGTATCGAAGAGACCGGATAAAGATCAAATTATATATACACACCTGCAGTCTGGACCTTGTCTCAACGTAGAATATGGGCTTTTGACCGAAATCTACACAGTTTCCTAGCAGTCTGAAAGCTGTAGAGGAAGTTAATGAAAATCATCGGTGATCAAAGTTTAGTGAATGACAGTTTATGTAATTAGATACGTTTGATGGGCAATTTATGGACGCTAATCAATAATAATGATCATGCAAATCACGCATATGCTCCTCGACATCAAATGTAATCACACTAACATTGAATTAGTCACAGACTGCAGCAGACATCGTTTCCAATTTGCAAACTTATGCGGTTTTACATTTGATCCACGCTCTGACAAAAGGGGGCTTAATGGATCTCCGTAATCAGGATACCCAGCAAGTCATCACATTATCATGGATCCATAAAATCTTTTATTTCTAACAATCGACTGTATTTTAAGGTAGACTGGTCCTTTGAAATATAGAAAACTGACCAATGGCGAAAAGTTCCGGCCAAGGTCAGCCTGCTCGGACTGACCTGGATTCATACTTTTCGCAGATGCGTTAAGTTCTCTTCACAGAGCATAGCTCATTTATTATTATCATTATTTTTTGACCTGCTGAAATTCTGTTCTGTCCAATCGCTGTAAAGGATAATTTGAAGAACTTTTTTTTCTTGCAAAACACAGCATGTAGATCAAGATTAGGATGGGGTGTCGCTTTCTGATCCTGTATCTACAGAGCCCACGATTTTTCTCAGATAATGTGGTCAGGATTGCTTTACGCTCGCAACTTCAAACCCTTTGTTAACAACAAGAAATATCTACTTTATTTGTGAAGCCACGTAAAAACTATTGGCTGCACACTGTACAGATAAACCATTAACCTGCTAAACAAGTGACATGAAAACTTCAAGCCTGCAGTAAAAGCCCAATTTTTTTCTATATGTACTTCGAAGGTATCTTTTTGGGGGAAAAGAACCTCCATATCAGACAGTGTACATGCAAGATTAGGCACGTTTTGTACAGTCCGATCTTGATCTACACCGTCAGCGTAAGGTCACTGATTCGCGCTTAGCAGCCTAAGGGTTAACAATGTTATTTGCTAAACTATATACCCCGGGCCATATCTCTATTTTCGAGTTTGACGCAGATCAAAATAAGACTATAATTGTGCAACAAAGTGGGAATTTCTACTTTGCGCAGGACCATTCTAGAATGGTCCCAATTCCCACTTTGCGCAGAACATATACATTTTACTCGACTTTCTTGTCCAGTATCTTCAATATTTGACAGCATCTGCAGAGATTTAACGAAACTTTTGTAAAAGTTTAAGTGTGGTCATTTACATTAAAACGTCCCTTGACATTTTTAATTCTGCAAATGCAGCCATTTTTTCCAGACGAATTGTGTGTTTCTGTACTAGTCAAAGGGATTATCAATTGTTTGTTTTCGATACCATGTTAACATTTGAGTCATGCTCTGTGAAAAGGGATAATGGAATTGGTCTAAACTTTTCGCCAGGTGTAAATTTTCTGCGTGTCCAAAGATCATATTACCTCGGGATTTAGTCGGTTGTTAGACAAAATGCATCATTTTGGATTTTATGGAACCATAATTACGTATGTGTTGACGTGCTTGGTATTAATGCATCACGGATATTTCAGCGTGGGTTTATCCTGTCTGTTCAGACCATCTGCAAACGAAAAAAAAAAAGAACTTTGTACATGTAATGTAACATTAAAAATGGTGTTCAATGTCATTGACTTTGACAGTGGGTACCTTTATCTGAGACATTTTTTTTTTTTTTCGAATAAAACGTATTTTTTTCCATGCTATCAGCGCCATAGGTTTAAAAAGGGATTCTTTTTGCGAACGGCATAGATCTAAATCAGACCACAGAGAACGTGCAGTCGGATCAATAACGTCAGCTTTTTTTCTTTAGATGAAGCGTTTGAGAAAAAACAAAACAAAACAAACCTTCTGGTTTTAGTTAGATGGTTGTAGGCTCGTCAAAAATGGACGATTTTGTCAATTGGGCGCCGAAAACGTACAAGCTGTTATGAAGCCTCAATAGAACTTGTTCTTGGAGTGCTCAATAGAACTTGTTCTTGGAGTTTGAAAGTATTGAAGTTTTAACTCTATTGAGGTTTTATCACGGCGACAGTCCATAATAGTTCTGGCATCTACTTTGACAAGCAAAGAGAGCATTCACCTTGACGCTTAAAAACATTACAAGACCCTGCTCCCACTTAAAAAAAAAAAAAAAAAAAAAAAAAAATGAACTATGCTCCGTGAAAAGGGAGCTTAATGCATTTGCAAAAAGTATTGACTCCTGTCAGCCTGCGCAGTCCGCGCAGGCTGTCATAAGTCCAACCTTTTTGCTATTGGTCAATTTTCTTAATGTCAACGGACCAATCTACCCCATGATTCAGTCTGTTGACAGACAAAACGGATTTTCTTTAACTATAGTTATGTGATGACTTGCTTGATATAATGCATCACAGAGCTGCATTAAGCCCCCTTTTGCCGGAGTATGGCAAAATACGTCTTACCTACTCGACACTGACGAACACTCATGAATATAAACTTAGACGAGTTGGTGCAATGCCTGCCCTTATGAAACTTAATGTTTTTGGCCTTCTAGTTCAAAAATCTCCAACAAAGCATTCTTTTGTTCTATACTTAATCGCTAACATTTGCGATGGCATGAATGGCATTCTACATCGTTAATTGTGCATGAATCAGACACAGTATGTCAAAAGGTCTAGGATACTACTGAAATCAAGGATGTTTAACACTTCAAATCCATCTATTAGACTTTAACCCTTATCCAGCTAAATGAAAGAAATCCAACTTTGAAAGCGATAGTATTTACCCCAATTTTCCTATTTCAAAGGTACTTTTGGAGGGAAGATACCTCTTTATCGGACAGTGTAGATCAAAGATCAGACTGCACGTTCTGTGCAGTCTGATCTTAATCTACGCTGTCCGCAAAAGGTCAGTGAGTCGCACTTAGCAGCCTAAGGGTTAAAAGACTCCATCATAACTTTGTTGATTCTGGTATACACATTTTATCCAAGACTAGGAGCCAACGATAGCAGTCAAGCTTACTTAACCTTATCCTGCTAAATAAATGAAATGAAACTTTCAAGCCGATTGTAAAAAGCCCAAACTTTGCTATTTCAAAGGCATTTGGGTAAATATACATTCTTATCGGACAGTATAGATCCAAGATTATACTGCGCATTTTGTGCAGTCTGATCTTAATCTAGACTGTCCGCAAAATATTCTTTAATAGCGCATAGGAGCCTAAAGGGTTAAAAAATACGCCACTCTGCAAACCTCCGTACTTTCAGTCACTAATGATGATACAAAGTGCAACACTAGCGCTGTCAAAAGTAGCCCACAGGCTTGTATATGATTGTCATACAATTTAACAATTTTAGCATCACACTGGTGGAAAAAAACAAAGAAAACCATTATATCGCTTAGCAGTTGATTTGAGGACACGGCTATATCCCTTGGCAGTTGATAAGAGGACACGGTTATATCCCCTAGCAGTTGATTTGAGGACACGTGTATATCCCTTGGCAACTGAATAGAGAACACGGCTATATCCCTTGGCAGTTGATTAGAGGGCACGGATATATCCCTTGGCAGTTGATAAGAGGACACGGCTATATCCCTCAGCAGTTGATTAGAGGAAACAACTATATCCCTTGGCACTTGATTAGAGGACACGGCTATATCCTTTAGCAGTTGATTAGAGGACACGTCTATATCCCTTGGCAGTTGATTATAGGACATGCCTTTATCCCTTAGCAGTTGATTATAGGACAGGGTTAATTCCCTTAGCAAGTGATTATAGGACACGACTCTATCCCTTGGCAGCTGATTAGAGGACACGGATATAGATATCCTTTAGCAGTTGATAAGAGGACACGGCTATATCCCTTATCAGTTGATTATAGGACACTGCTATATCCCCTAGCACTTGATTAGTGGACACGGCCATATCCCCTAGCAGTTAATTAGAGGACAAGGCTATATCCCTTAGCAGTTGTTCAGAGGATATGACCTGTGTTACAACATAATGAAAATAAGTTTGTCTGTGACATAAGTCTTTTTACCTAGGGGTTTATTGTAGATTCAAGGCGCATGGCCTGTTTTGACCTTTTTTCCTTTATGTAGGTCTTAATCATTTTATTTCCCTGACTTGTTTGATTTTTTTATTGGACTGTATTTTTTTTTTTTTTTCAACTTAAGCAGCATACATTAATCTTCCAAATCAGGTATTCGTCACTCGTTTAGTCGGTACGGGACCTGCTTTCAAGCATTTACGGTTTATGTAGTCTGATTTTGATCTACACAATTTTCACGGGAAACTTTATTTGTGCTGTGAATCCTCATGGTGAAGGGTAAACGTCTTCAAAAGGGAAATACTTATGTCATGTACACTATGTTTGAATTCGTTCTTATGATATAACCTTCAGTCATGGATTTTAAAGGCATAATATTTTACAATGTATTAGTCTTCGTAGAGCAAAGATCAGTCTGTACATAGGGCATACTGATCCAGGAACATCACTGTCAAAAAGAAACACTAATACTACGTTTGGCAATTCGAAGACTAATCGCAACTTTCGTTCGAGAGGGAAACACGTCGCACTTATGTCTCGATGAATTATCTTAATTGCATGACCTCCTTTCAAAATTGAATGACGACTTTGTGCATAAATTTCAGCGTAGGTATCAGAATAGTGCCCGCGCTTCCGTACTATCCATCATTGTCAAATGGCGTATTGTAGGATAAACCGCTTCTGTACATGTATATTCACGGTTTGCATGTCAAGACGTGTGAACTCTTACCTTAATGAGAGAAGCATACAATACTTTTGTGGACAGTAGAGATCCAAGATCAGACTGCAAAGAACGTGCAGCTTATCTTGATTCTGCTCTGTTCAATTATTATGTGAAGCATTGTTGCTAAAAAGGATTTCGATAGCAAGATTTGAAGCTCTTTTTTTTGTGTGTGTGAACGAAACCTTCATTTACCTACATTGTAGCAAAGGGTAAAGCTGCATTTGTAATTTGAAGCAGTATAATTCAGAAAGAGTTTTGAATATATTTAATTACCTGCAACAAACATTTATAGACATAGGTTTTCTTTTGCCAAGCTTAATCAATTTAAAAGCACCTTTATTCCGTTGAATAACTTTTATCTCCTATTTTCGTTGAAAGAAAATAAGGTAAAAAGGAAAGGGAATGGAAAGAAAGGACAGATGCAAGCAAAATGGTGAGAATGGGGATACAGCGAGGGAAAAGGGAAGAGTCTCAAGGAGCGACGGGAGAAGGACGGAGGCAAGAGAGGAAGGACTAGTATTCTTTATTACCGATTTGTCACTTACCTGTATAGATTTTAGATACGGATACATTGACATGCTCCATTTAAAATGATAAAATGAAGTATGTGTTTTGTTTGTTGGAACAATTCGCAAGCAATTTTATAAAGGAGGATTTTCTCTCATTAACTCTTTGACTGCCAATGGCAACTTAAATAACTTTTGCATACGGTGTAGATCAAGAACAGACAACACAGAGCGTGCAGTCTGATCCTAGATCTACAACGTCTTCTACCGAATACTGAACTAGGACCAAAATCATCTAAAATAACAATGCAAATCTACTTTTAGACTGTTTATCTCATAAAATTCATTACCTCTTTACCAAACGACAAAAATTTCGACTTGTCAAAATTGAAAGCATATGCAGACAATAAAATAAGTGTGTCCCACAGAATGAAACTTGTTTATGGAAGGGTAAGAAATGTTTTGAGAAAAGAAAAATATGTTGGTTACCTGCGTTTTCCCCTTTTTCAACAAGGTTTTTCAAAAGTTAACTGTCGTTGAAATTCGGGAAAAATTCGGAAAAAAAATGGTAGTGTTAAACAAGCAGATGGTATAGATCCACGGACAGACTGCACGTTATGTGCACTCTGATCTTGATCTATGCCATCCGCAAAAGTATCTGTTTTCGCATAGGTCACTGAAAAGGGCTATAGAAAAGCCAATTAGAATAATTGACAATGTATGGAACAAATTAGATCCCAGATGAGACTGCATATTCTGTGCAATGTTTCAAAATCAATTAAAATTTCTCTTGAAACAGTAATAATTAAAACAGTATCATGCACCTGTTTGGCATAATTGTATCAAATTTCAATCATTAAACGTGTTTTATGAGTGATTCATGGATGTTGTTTTGCATAACAAATGTGAGAACTAGGTTGAAGTAAAAAAAAAAATTGTGTTGCACCGTTCACTATGTGTGTGCCAATCTTATTTTTACTTGTAGATTTTGAACGTCTCGGTGAACAAAAAATACAAAAAATAGCAAAAAATTACAATCTTACACCAGTGCCTAACTTAAGGTAGATTTTGCAGGTCCCGGTTCTTCTTTTGAAACGTGCATGACAAATAATTTAGAGTGTGCGTTTGAATCTCGGTTCAGACTAAAAGATAACTGGACGAAAAGAATTCATAGCGACAGGGTTTCAATCGCTTCAATCTGATCGCTTTTTGTTTCTTTTTTTACTTTAGTTTATGTGGAAAGGCAATGATTATCGCCCTATTTCCACCTGTGTTTAGCAGGTAGTTTATACTTCAGGGGCGTGAAGCGTCGTACTTGAACGGCATTGTATCAAGGCGCTGTAAGGCATAAAATAAATGCTATATGGCCTATATTGTTCATATGATAAAATTAAAATGCGTACTTTGTCTTATAGAGTATGAAGATGAATCACGTACATAACATTTAATCCTTTCAGCGCCATAGTCGAAAACGGCGGCTTTTGCGGAATGCATAAATCAAGACAGGCTGGAATGAACCCGCTGTCTGAGCTTGGATTTATAGGCTACTTTTTACTTGCTTCGTTAAGCCCACCAATCAAATTTAGTTTTTTTACTGAGTTTCTGAAGAGTGAAATTAAACCGTCAAAAGTGATAGAATATTTATATTTGGATTTGAAAGTAGTTAAAATGTCAACAAAGACATTACTCCGAAAGTGACTTTCCTCCTGCCGGTGATACAAATGAAAGAAACGCAACATTTTGTTTTAAAACAACTTTTGACTGAATGATGTTTTACGCCCGTTTCAACTTTAGGTCAGTCATATCACAGCGACAGCTCACATATTTATGCATTTCCTGGGCTTCATCAGTACTAGGCTAGGGTTCTGAAGTGTCTTGCCTAAGGACACCCCCGCGAAAAACTCATTGGATCCAGTGAGGCTCGACCCCGCGGACTCCAGGTCACGAGTCCTACACTTTGCCCTTGAGCCACGCAGGATCCTCATCTAACTTTCGAGGATTAATACGAGGATGAGTATGTGGGAAAGCAGGCAGTGGCATTGGAAGAATACTGTTCGAAGTAATGGTAAAAGAAATTTCTGGGAAGCATGGAGGTGCACTGGCCGCCGCGATATAACTGAATGGTGTTGTAAACGGCGTTTAACACCGTACAATCAATCAATCGATTCTACTTTTCCGATATTTTCATTCAAAACGACAGCCTATTTCAGGGACTTTGTAAGAAGCCGTACTCTTCTTATAACAGGTTTCAAATATCTGTAGCTATGCCGTAAATTCTTTATAATTATACATAGAAAACATAATCATGTTGCACTGAAATTAATTAAGAAAAGATCTATATGCTAATAAATTTATCTAAAAGTACGTATAACTCACTCAAAACGAACGTGGTAAAATTGTACAACGAATTTAAGATCTGAGGCGCAATAAATCCCGCTTTCTTTCAATGGTTTCAAAGGCAACATAAACAACATCATAAAAAGTTTTGTAGTTGTGGGTAAATTCCAACAAGTGTTTACGTATTTTTAAAGAGTCAAAATTAAGATTCAAAGTACGTCATGCTGTTTAACGACGCATTTCTTTACACATTACAGAATGCGTTCGTCTTCGGCAGACCATTTCGAAAGAAATAAAAAAAAAAAACAAGGACCTTTTACTAGAGTAACCCATTCTAAAAATTGACGGACTATATACTTCAGATAAATGCCGTGTCCCTATTCTATTTTGCTGGATTACATCCATACATTCAAAGCAACAGATAAAATCGCTTATGTTTGTACATTTCTGCATGCCGTTTAAGTTTGTTGATTTCAATATTGACGTCACTCATGACGGTTTGCTTTTTTTTTTTAACCAATCCCAGTTCTCATGACCTTTATTTGGTGCACAGGTGTGTATATACATGTTTTCTGCTCATGTCATATTCTTTGAAGATTGACCTATCTGCTAACACTTCACAATACTGTACAGGCTGAATATTAATACACGGTGCACATAACTGAAGACTCTGTAGCTAAAAAAGTAGCAATCAAAAATGGCTATAATTAAGTCGTCTTTGGAGAAATCAATCCTGTTTGTTGCTCCAAAATTATTAAAGATGTAACCGGAAAAAAATGTTTTTTAAATCAATACCCTTGTTTACTGCAAATCTTCGTGTATAGTGTCTAAAAAGAGACCAAGGAAAACACAGAACTTATGCAGGATTTTTCACAGATTTTAACAGCAAAAAAATGACCCGACTATGCTTTAATTAGGCCTATATCAGGGCTGAACCCCGGGTTTATGTGGGAATGCGTTTGTAAATGACACGTGCATGGATTACATGCCAGCTAACCATGGCTGGATGCTAGACCTGGAGCTGTGCGTAGTCTGCATCGATTGCTGTCTTAAAAGGAAGTGCGGTTCTGCACCCAAGATGCTCATGTTAAAAATTCAGATGCTCGGAGCTTAACTCAATGTAACCGTTATCAGGAAGTGTTTACACAAGCACGAACACCAATATACTTCATTTAATCCACCAATAAACCATACCTCATATGAGCATATCGAGTAAAGTCTCAAACAGCAATAATTCAGAACCTTGCCTGTTTTTGATGGGTTTTTGCTCTTCAGTGATGGACTGTTTAGCATAAGAATACAAAGTCTTGTTATATGCTGGGTTAACATAAGTCATGCTCCTGGAACAGGGCGTTTTATGCATCTCCTTATTGCATATCATTATGGATCTATAAAATCTATTATGTCTTATAGCCGACTAAATCATCAGGTAGAATGGTCCGTTGGCAAACAGAACATTTAAGAATAGCAAAAAATTCAACTCAGATCAGCCTCCGCTGTGTCGATACTTTTTGTTGATGCATTAAGCCCCCTTTTCAAAAAGCATGAATCATAGCATTCCTTAGATTATCTTAGAAGCTGGCCACTTCTAGACAAATAGGGAAAAAAAGTGAAAACCAAATGTAACGACCCTGGAGCCCTACTTTTTTTTACCTGCCTTTGCTTTGATAAATGATCCAATATCAACTTGTCGACTGAGTTTATAAAGGTTCCGGCAATAGCTCGAAACGGGGTCTACAGGAGTGTTTTTGTCTCTCTTTCAAGATTCATCCTGTCTACAGTTTGTTTCGCCCGCAAATATTTTAGCTCACACCTAGAAGACTTGATGATATCCATAAATGCCTCAAAGAGATTCACGTGTACATTTCACAAGCCGAAAAAATACCAATTTCTGATAATAAGGAAACGTGACAGTTCGCCTGATGTACAAAATACGTAACTAATGTGAGCTGTGGCCGTGATATGGCTGAAAACCTGTTGAAACTAGTGGAAACACCAATTTAAACAGATTCGTATATATGGAGTGTTTTGTATATGTCAGCTGTTCATGGCAGAAGGGCAATAAACATGTCCACATGACGTTGAGTAAATGTTTCTAGAAAGCATTAATAATTCAAAACTGCAATAAAAAAGGACTGTTGAACTTTGCAATGCTCCTCATGAACAAGTGATCTTTTGAAGTATCATGTCACTGGAAATTTATTTCTTCAACACCTTACTTTAACAAAAGAATAAGTATACAATATGTATGTATTTTACTTCCATGAGAAAGAAAGGTTTTGAAACCTTAAGGGTAAAAGAAGAAAATGCTGGCTGCCGGATTTTCTCCTTTTCCAAGTGCCTAAAATTACTCATTTAGAGACAATTCAGATCTCTCGCTACATGTAATTTACCGTCTGTAAATACTTTCATTCTGGACAATTTTGATATTCTGTATTCTGGTGAAGAGTTAATTTTCTTAGTGATGCCTCTTTTTTTTATATATAAAGAAAAGAAATAATCATCCTTCCCAACAACGAAACTTGTGTTGCCGAAAATATTAATGTCAGAAAATAGAATAGCATGATTTTAAGTTATAAATATCTCCATCCATAATACTTGATATTCAGAAAAGATGACATTGGGACATTTGTTCTAAAACATATATTTTTCTTTTAGTAGCCATACTTTTTTTATTTGAAGTATATCATTGTCAAGGTGAGATTCATCAAATCAATTCGGGTCACGTTTTCATGTACATTAACTCAAAATATGTTGTGTTGAGTTACATTTAATTTTTTATGTAAGTTGAAATTTCTTGTGTAAACTATAATTCTTTTCATTTTAAATACGGGCATATATGCCCATTCTACAATAGTATTAATACATGGCAAAGATAGAGTAGTGATAACATTAAATAGACGAATACACATTTTACATAGTTCTGTCAAAATGTAGAATTACTTTAAAACATTGTTTTACAGAATCATCATGTACGAAAATTCATAAACACGTACACAAGTCATTAATGCTTACGCCAGAGAGAGAGATAGAGAGAGAGAGAGAGAGAGACAGACAGACAGACAGACGGACAGAGATGTTGACAAGTTTCCATTTGGTTGTATAGCAAAGTACTGTGCGTGATTGACTTTTATAAAATATTGTTCCTCAGCGGTGAGGATTTGCTGTAGAAAAGAATTACAAAATACCATTCATCCTCAATATCGTCTCGGTCATTAATTTCAGAGTTCGTGTACTTTTTTTCTTTGCCCCGATGCCTCCCAATTTTCGATCCTAAAATCTGTACCAAACGACAAATTTACTGCCTGGTCCAAACTGAAAACATTCGCAGACGAAAATCCAATCGTTGCTCTAACGACTGCATTCGTCTAACACGGAGAAGGAAACATATTTGGAAAAGGAGCTGCCAGCATTTTCTCCTTTTCCCTTAATCTTTCCGAAAGCCGTGCTCCTCAGGGTCGTTGAAACTCTGAATGGTATGGTAAAAGGTAAATCATGTTACAATAACCTCAGATTTGCTGGTGAATGTAACACATTTTCGCTGTCATTGTACTTATTTTTGCTGCACTTGTTGATTTTGTTGTTGCTGTTGTTTTCTTCTTCTACTTTTTCTACTTCTTCTTCGTCTCCTTTTTCCCCGTCCTCTTTTTTCTTTGTGCTCTTCTACCTTTGCTCAATAAGGTATTATCGTACTTCTCTATATCAATTCAGAACCAGTTTGAACAACAAGGTGGTCGATGTGGAGTCTGTGGGGACCCTTTCCAAGGACCACGTGACCACGAAGCTGGCGGAAAGTACGCACGTGGGTTAATAGCACGACAGTACCGTGTTGGATCCTTCATTAATATCACCGTTGAGCTAACCAGCAATCACAAGGGCTATATGGAGTTTCGTATATGTCCTGTTAACAACCCAAGGGTAAAGGTCACCCAGAATTGCCTCGACAAAAATCTGCTGAACATCATTGGACATGGCACCCGGTATTTTATCACGCAAAATGGTGGCAATGTTTTTATAGAGTTAATGGTGATGCTGCCTCCAAGGATGGAGTGCTCTCAATGTGTTGTACAGTGGAAATGGGTCGCAGGTAATTAAGAAAAAAACATCACTAATTACTAAATGACGAAAACGTTTGAATTGGCCAATTTGAAAACATTTGCAGACGAATTGGCGGGTGCTCAAGCCATGATAATTGTCCTTTAGTGGATTATTGAAAAAAAAAAAAAAAAAAAAAATACTGGCCACAAGCATTTTTTTTAAAGTTTTATTCTCCAGGGTCATTAAAATACGAGATTATTTGATAAAGAATATCTTTACCAATTTTCGGTAATCAAGCTCCTCATTATTTCTTACATTTCGATGAATGAAGTTAAAACTGGAATATCTCTGATAACCCTTAATCATGCTGAATCGAAGTTTTCAACCGAGCATATGATTTCTTACAATCATTTTATTTAGATAAATTTCAAACAAATCTCGTAAGAGTAAGTTGGTATCAAATGCAAGAACGACAACTGTTTCACGATTCGCCAGAAGCAAGACAAGGTTCAACAGAAAGCTGATTTCTTGACTCGATACTTTCAAATTAAGGATATTAATAACGATTTGATGTCCATTCCAAGCAATACACTTTTCCCTTAAACGACAGTAATTCAACAAAAATGCATAAATAAATGAGCCATCTTCTACAAGAAGGGAGCATAATGCATCTGCGAAAAGTATCGACTCAGGTCAGATTGCGCAGTCCGCGCAGGCTGACCCGGGCCAAAATTTTTCGCTATATGTCGATTTTTTGTATGTCCAAGAACCATTGTACCTCATGATTAAGTCGATTATCAAAAGAGTGGCTATGATGGGTCCATAATTATGTGATGGTTTGATAGGTAGCATGCATCACGGAAATGCATTATATCCTGTTTTGCCAGAACATGGTTCATATTTATTTACCAGCATTCGAGGTATCTTGTAATTTACAGGTGAAGGGCAACGTTTGTAAGGGTAATCCTCAATACCATTGTCTGAAATCTTTTTTCTATACTTCAGACCTTAACCGCAAATTGTGGCTAAGAACAAATCCAGTCGTCTACCTCCATCCTGTTGAAAATAAATGTACTACTTTAAAGCAGCAATCAGCCTCGTTGAAAGACAATCTTGGCTTTCTGTTGTTGAAAATATCAAATATGTAGATATTGATCATCTTGTTGTCAAATATACAGTTGTTTAAAAAAATCAATATTAAAAGTGTAAATCATCTGAATCTGCACTGTCTTGAGTAGATATTAAATGCAAAAGTGGAAAGCGACTGCCGTTTTCTTTTATGCATTAGATCGTTATATATCTTTGCCATCTATGACACTGGTAAAAAATTATTTTTGAAAAAAAAAAATAAATAAATAAATAAACATGTTGTTAAGGGTCAGATATTGAATGTTTTTTTTTCAGATTACGAAAAGCACACTGGTGCCGACGCGTCATGTTTAAAGACTATGAAATTAACGTATATGTGAAAGTTCTATGGAGTCATTATTTATTACATGTAAGAACATTAAGGGTTAATTTTGAACAGAGACAATCGCTGCTTGATTATCAAATCCGACAATTAAGCTATACGTATTACATTTATTTTGTTATGTTATCCGTTCAAACAACAAATCTAGACAGTGAGAAATCATACTAACAGTCAAAAGTAAATATTCCCACGGAGACCATTACTGACCGCTTAGGGAATCACGATGAAATTGCTTTTAGAAATGAACGATATCTGCATTATCTTTTACTCATATCCTGCAGTTGCTGATTTGGATAACCACATAATGTTTATCAATGTTTAACATTATCCACAGGTCAAAGTATGGGTCCAGACGGTTATGGGGGCGAATGTATGGGCTGCGGTAATCAAGAACACTTCGTCAACTGTGCTGACATCGCTATAGGTACAAAGGCTGTGAAACCCTTGCCAAAACTTCAAGAGACAGTATCAAAAACCGCAACTCCTCCACCACACGTAGCACATCCAGGACCAGAATATAATGTTGCGGGTAGCCAGTCTAATACCGTAAATTATGTGCCAAGCCCTGCGATAGCTAAAAGCCCACAATACAACCCTCCGGTGAAAGTAGCACAGAATCGTAAAGCCACGACCCAATCGCCTTGGAACATGGATCCAAACATGATGTACCAAAACCTTATGGCAGGTGCTTTTGGCCAGACTGACTTAATGGTAACGACACAAGCTCCATGGAATAACGCATGGCAACAACAACAGCTACAAAATGATCCAGCACAAATGCCTTACTTTCAAGATCCCTCAATGTCTTCGATGTTTGGAATGCTACCAAACTTTTTCAGGGAAAGTAATGAATGGAGCCATGATGTTCCTACACACAACCAACATCAACAACAGAGAGCTCCTCCTGCTCCTCAGGCCCATGCGCCTGGCCACGACCCCGCAGATTATGCTGGAAATGAACCAGGGGAGTATCCGGAAATTGAATCCCCGCCTCAAGGCCCCGGCTCAGCAGGCGCTAGTAGTGGAAGTAGTTCATACATGCAGGGTTACAACGACGCATTAAAACAGATGCAACAAGATTTTGGTCTATCGGGTGACTGGAGCAGCTTCAATCCAAAAGCCAGTCGAGCAGTCTCCGAAATAACTCTGTCTCTTCAAGAGAAACAAAAACAACAAAGCTCTAATCCAAATTGCCCTGGGCGTGTATGCAAAGCCACAGGTTCGTGGAAAGGTCAGTCAAATTTAGATACCTGGTGTGAAACAACGTGTAAAGTTGGACAGTGTCCGGGCCATATGTGTGCATGCACGTGTCCGGGGCTAGGTGCTTGGTGATCGGAAGGGCGTAGTTAAGCTCTAGAGTTTCAACCATCAAAATTCAATCCAGGCTTTAGTATCGTTTTCTAGATACCCATTTTTCGGAGCTGGCCCTTTCACCAGAACATTTGTCAGTTATACGAAAGTCAAACAGACTGATGGCATTTACATTCCTTTAAGTGTAGCTAAAGATTTAGAACCAGCCATTCTTCTAGTATTGTGGTAATATAATTCAAGAGTGATGATTAATATATTTGAGAACTTTTGAACATCATTTTATAATACCAGCAATGAAATGTTTTCGAGCGAAATTATTTAAAGTATTAAACTGACATTACATCACGTTGACAAATATTCTATGACTCAGCGATTAAAGTTTTTATGCTATAAACCTGAGAAATAGAATTGTGATTCATACAAAAAGAGTTTGCCAAAGACTTTTGCTTGAATTGTTAGAGCGTAAGTACTGGTTTGAGACTTCAAATTGCGTTTACAAACGAATAAAGATTTTAAAATTTAAGAAACTTCGGCTCTATCAACCTGAATTTATGATTCATTTTTTCTTTCTTTTAAAGTTAAAGAGTCGGCAGCAATAAAATCGTGTTAATCAGAATCTGCTGCCGGACGTAATTTTTGATAAATTAAATGAATGAATTAATAAAGAGATGAAATGAATAAATAAATAGATAAAAAAAATTCGACTTATTCGCTATTGTGCTTGACCAATCAAAAGTTAATTAAGGTTTTATGTGAACATATTACAAGGTGGTGGCCCCACGTGCCTGTCTGATTCGTTTGGTGGTAGCTAAGGTCTTTTTCGTAATATTACATGAGCACTGGACGGATTCATACAAAATACTTGCAGTGTACTGGACTTCGGATTTCCTTTTTGGTTACCAGAAATTCTGATCTCAAATGATTGTAATAGACAGGGACATTTTCACAACCTATTGGAGAATATGTTTCGGCAAGCAGATCTAGAAGAAAAAAAAAAACACTTCGGTCATCATAGCATAGTAAACGTAATTAAAACTTTTTGGTTCAGCAGGGTTATCTGTGTTATAATTCATATGAAAACGTTCCGTTATTTCTGTGGGTATTTAAAAAAAAAACTTACCTGACACGCCCCGTGAACTGCATCAAGTAGTCACAAGAGTTCGCCACGGTCTTACATGGGCTCTTGTGGCGGATCTTGGTCATAAAGTGTATGATGCCATTAAGAATTACATTTTAGCCATGCTGCAACACAAGGATGTTTAATGCCTCTCCGTGACGCACTATACCAAGCAAATCATCACATAATTACGGGTCCTTAATGTCCATTTTGTCTTACAACCGGCTGAATCCTGAGCTAGACAGTTCCTTGGACACGCAGACAATTTGCAAAAGCAGAAAGTTTTGACTCAGGTCAGCCTGTGCAGACTGCACAGGCTGACCTGGGTCTATACTTTATGCAGATGCGTTAAACCCTCTTTTTCACATGGCTCATTTTTATGCCCAAATAAAAACTGCTCTTGCCCTTTGAGCATTAATATGGAGTCTTCCTTCACACATCGTCACCCCTTTGAGCTTTGAGATCGAATGTTGTTATTTTAGAGGACAACACAGATCGACACCAGACTGACGTTTGCAAACAAAAGAGTAAATCAGGATGCGAAGAACGTGTTTGTTAATGCTGACGTGACACCATACCGACATGGACAGCAAGTCACAGTACGAGTATGAGTTTCGTGTCTACTTTAAAGTTAACAACAAACTTTGCTCAATAGCCTTTCAAAAGTCCAAGATAGTAATGATCACGGGCAGGAAACTTCATGTTCGGAGCCAATCGCTCTGACGAGAAAATGTTGCATGGTCTTACGTTTCTGAAAGTATCGGCTAAAACTGAAAAACAGGTAAGCTTGTCATGCTTTGTAATTATGTGTTCTTAGATCTCTGCAGTTCCAAAATTCCAAAAAAAGGAGAATGTAATGCAATGCTTAGGTCGTTCAACATGTTTTGTACACTACGGAAAGTTGTAGAATGTGTACAGTGTTGCCTTAGTCTTTTGTGCGGTGAGTACTTTAATTTAGTCTGTTTTTGCCATTAAATTAGCAAATAAGAGAAAGTTTTGCTGTTCTAAAAGCGTGAATTAATATCTTGCACTGTTACATTCGCTGCTGAATTGAAAAGAAACAACACTAAACTGATAAAAATAAAGATTATGTAGGTCGGCTCTGAATATCTAAGTCGGCACCGATTGATGAGGGATTCATTTAAAAAATTAGTTTTCTGTAAGAAATTACTGAAGACATAAGCTCTGTTTTACCGTTAATACCCTTCTGTCTAGAATTAGACACATTTGTTCGATGGAACGTAACCGAATTAACGAACATGATTTCTTACAGAAAGCTAAATTTATAAAAGAAAGCACTTATCAATAGGTACCGACTTACATATTCAGAGCCAGTCCACATAATCGGAGCTTTTCTTTATTTTTATCATTTTTACGCCAATTTTTTTCAGTTCGTGACCAGCGGCGAATGTAACAGTTCAAGCTATAAATTCACTCTTTTAGGACAGCAAAACGCTCTCTTGAATGATATTCTCCTTTTTTGGAATTTCGAAGATATAAGAATATATAATTACAAATAATTTTTTTTCAGTTGGTTTTTAGCCGATACCTTCGGAGCCAGAAGACCAACACCATATTTTCTCGTCAGTGCCATCGGCTTCGAATGAAGTTTCCTACCCGTGAACGATGTCAACAGAAGATTATAGGATGGCTTAATCCGTCACAAGTAGTTCGATGGTTAACCATTGGGATTTATTGATTGATTGATTGGTTGATTGATTGATACCTCTTTCAACATTATTTCTGTCATATCATGGCTACAAATCACTTAGTAATGTGTGTCCTTGGATTTCGCCCGCATGCGGCCAGGCTTCTGAAGCGTTTTGCTCCAGGGTGCTCCCCCGAAAAAAACTAAGAACCTCGAATGAGATCGATGTATGGCCTGCAGATTAAGAACCCTACACCATCATCACTCATCCAAACAGGTCAACTTATTAGGCCAAGGAGTATGCTATTTCCATAACAACACCATGAATACATAAGTAATATGTCTCCATTAATACTATATAACAAAAACAAACCGAAAGTTAGACATAACATGTAGATGTTTTGTGAACTGGGCATACACTGAAAGAGAAATAGAGTGACACATTAAATACAGAGAGCATGACAAAAACACACCAAAATAACTCTTATCATAGATGGACTTTATCATTCAAACTTTATAACCTTTTACCGCATAACAACATTTTAGACTTGTACAAAATCAAAGCATTTACAGAAAGTTATCAAATATGGCTCAGATAATGTGGGTTCTAAGTGAAATTTAACAAAATATTGCAGGAAAAGGAGAAAATGCTGGTTACCAGCATATTCGTAATGTCAATATTACCCTGACGACAAAGGTAGTTATCAGATAAAAATCGATCGTTTTAAATTTTTCTTCATCTTTCAAGACGCTTGCAAAAGTCATTTAGGAAAGATCACTGGAGAAATCGGTCGGTTTGGTTTTGAAAAGAGGTCCAAAAGTTTGACCAGGGTGTCTATGATAAACACAATATTCATGTCTTGCCAGACTAAACGCTTGCATATGACTTTTTATTACTGTAATGATTTAACGCAAGACGTTTGTCACAGTAAAACGCAACTGTTTGAGAAAATATACGGGACATAATAAACCTAGTAACAGTACAGAATATTAATATAAGAGTTACCTCCCTTTTCTTTGGGGAACGAAGAATCTCTACCGTATTTAATTTTGTATTGTGATAAAAGAAAAAAAAAAAGATTCACGTGATTTTTGTTTCATTCCGCTAACCCCAAGGATGTTCTACGCGACTTTACAAGCTTTTGCGTACAGTGTAGATCAAGATCAGACAGCATAGAACAATATTTTCTGACACTGTGAGATTTTCTGGCGAATAGAATTTTGCAAAATTGGGATTTTCGAGATGTTGCTACCGGTTGGAAATATTTATTATTATTAATAATATATAATTATATTTAGAAGTAAAAGGTAAAAAATCTTTTAAAAAAGTCACGTAATGGGACTGTTAATATGTACAAACTCATCAATACTATCAATTAATCTTTTAGAAACTATGATTACGAAGATTGTCATCATAAAGAGGTCAAATACATAAATAGTCCGGTAAAGGGACTGTCGAAACATATACTCTTAACTCTTTACCAAACGGCGATTTTAAAGTGGTCCAAACTGAAACATTTGCAGACCACATGTTAGATTTAGCTAAAATGATGGTAATCGTTTCTGAAAGTGTAGTAAACCTTATGGGAAAAGGAGAAAATGCTGTTTACCAGCATTTTCTCCTTTTCCCATAAAGTTTTCAAAAGGCTATTTCTACGGGGTTGTTAAAACTCGGGATTGTGTGGTAAAGGGCAAAATACATATTGTATTATCGATAAATCCTTATCAGATGGAAGAGCTCGTATAAAAGATATAACACAGACATTGAATTACGAACGAATGTACTTTAAACGACTGACTCGTTCACAGAGAAGTGGTGTAAAGCATATCGCCAAATTCCAGAATTTCAGTCTGGATACATTCGTGATAAAACACTTCCAAGTGTGGGATAATTACGTTCTCTTAAGGTCTTAGAGGAATGGAGCATGGTAGACGGGCATACTTTGGAGCACGATTGTGTCCACGGTTTAAAAGAAAGGCATCCCAAGCAGTAATTATCATTGTGATCTAAGACTTCGCCTTGTCAACATGACATATACAGATGAAGAAGATTTTGTTTTTGTATAATGGCTTGGTGAATATGATCTTTGCCTCAGAAAGATAGAGAATTACAGCAAGGGCAGAATGCCACATTGTAGAAAGCAAGATGAAAGAGAGCAAGGAGGACGCGAAAACCAAGGTCCATGTGGGTGCGCAGATAGATATAAAAAAAAAAGGAAAACGAAGCAACACTTCGGCTCCCCGCTAGTAGTAAAGGAGGGTAGCTCCGGGACACGGTCCCTGTGCTACCCTCCCTGAGTCCCCCTACAGCCCTCCCGGGTCCTCCTACAGCCCGCCATGGCGGTTGAACTAAGGACACGGGAGGGACTCGGAGTCCAAAAAATCGTCATTTACCCTTATCTCTCCCTTAACCCTTCTAAAACCCCTTTGTTTTGTTCTAAAACCCTTTTGCTTTCTTCTAATGGCCAAATTTTCTTCTAAAACACTTATCCCTAATTTGTCCCTAGTCTGCCCTCCCAGAAACAAATTGGCCCATATTGCCCTCCCGCGGGAGGGCAATCTGGGGCAAAATGGTCATGTGACGTCACAGATAGGCTTTTCTCTATTATTGTTGGACTTAGTCTTTTTCTTCGTCTTTGTTCGCCTCAGGCTTTTCTCTTTTCTCTATCACCGTTGGACTTAGCCTTTTTTCCACGGTATGGGCTATATTCCCTCCTCACGCTGGTTCAGGCAGAGAGTATCGTTGGACTTAGTCTTTTCTCCACGATAGGTCTATATGGGTACTTTGGAAAACATTGTGTTGGACTTAGTCTTTTTTCCACGATATGGGCTATATTCCCTCCTCAGCTTGGTTCAGGCAGAGAGTATCGTTGAACTTAGTCTTTTTCTTCGTCTTTGTTCGGCTGAGAGCTGTTCTTTCTTTCTCTATCACCGTTGAACTTAGTCTTTTTTCCACGATATGGGCTATATTCCCTCCTCAGCTTGGTTCAGGCAAACACCTTGTTCGACTTAGTCTTTTTTTCTTCGTCTTTGTTTTGTCTCAGTCTTTCTCTCCGTCTTTGTTCTCCGTTTCTCTGCTTTCGGTCGATTTGGTCTTTCTCTACCATCGTTGGATTTAGTCTTTTTCTCCACGATATGGGCTATATTCCCTCCTCAGCTTGGTTCAGGCAGAGAGTATCGTTGGACTTAGTCTTTTTCTTCGTCTTTGTTCGCCTCAGGCTTTTCTCTATCACCGTTGAACTTAGTCTTTTTTCACGATATGGGCTATGCCCCTTTCCCTCTGGGATGTGAACTTAAACTTTTCTCCATGATATGTTGGTCTTTCTCTATCACAGTCGGACTTAGTATTTTTCTCCACGATATGGGCTATATGCCATCTCACGCTGGCTCAGGCAAGGGTTCTGTTGGACTTAGACTTTTCTCCACGATGTGGGTTATATTCCCTCCTCAGCTTGATTCGGGCAGAGGGTTCCGTTGGATTTGGTTCTTTTCTCTATCTTCGATTAGGTGTTGTAGATAATTACTATATTCTATGTGAAATAGAACGTGATGTTCTATCTACATACTTCCGCCCACGTTCGCGCTCTTAATTTTAACGGAATTAACATTAACCAATCGTTAGTTTCGTTACATTTTTTTGGAGGTAAGGCTCTTAGGTATTGTAGATAAATCATCATATTCTATGTGAATGAATGATCTATCTACATGCTCTCGCCCATGCTCGCGCTCTTAATTCTGTTAATTCTGTATCAAAGTAGGTCAGTCCCCTGCCCATCCCCTGCCGGGCTATAAAGCCAGCAGATTTCTCTATAGATCATGTCATTTCCACGATGAAGTTGTCCGAATTCTGTTCTCCATAGTGAGTCATTTTTGGAAGTACTTAGTAGTGCTTGTCCGAATACTACTAATACCAAGTTGTTGTGGGTTATTTGGTGAAAGTTCGGGAAGGAACTGAAGGAAGCTACAGTCTTTTCAGACCTAACCAGGTGAGTGGGCTAACCAAGACCAAGAAAGTTCTATCTTTCAAATTGTCAAAAACAAAAAAGTCAAGTCCTATACATATGTTTTTATATTTTTATTTAAAAACTTTTTATTTAAAACTTTTGTACAATAATCATTACAATGAAACATTGAACTGTAGAAGTATATACAATGAAAGATATATGTTCTACATTGAACTGTGAGAATAAATCATTTCCATAAGATATATGTTCTAGGTCATTGTCTGACTTATCATCAACCCCTAAAACAATGTCTAAAAGACTGACTTACCATCAGCCCTAAAACAATGTCTAAAAGGTTAGTACCCTAGTTAGTATCCTATTCAAATAGATTCTTCAGACAGTACAAGTAGCGATGAGATAATCCAATCCATGTCGAATTTTAAGTATATATATATATATATATATATACACACACACACACAAACTGTGAGTATGAAAAAATGAATCGTTTTGAAACAGTTCTTTGAAACAGTTCTTTGAAAAATGTTACCACATTTTTACAGCTCACTGTGTTTTTCTTTTTTTCTTCGGGATGTCAGGCTCACATTCACTCTTGCGTTTCCTCTCTTTAATATCATTGTTTTCATCCTTGTTATTTTTCAACACAAGATCTGGACAGCTTTTTGCACTGTGTTTTTTTGATTTGTAAAGGAAACTGTTCTTCTTTTTCTTGTCTTCTCTTTTCTCGTTGATCTTCACAACGTCGGATTTCCATTTACATCTCAATTCCATATCTGAACAGATCTTCTTTTCTTCTCGTCGAATAGGCTTTGCACGTGGTAATTGGGTTACACGTGGGTATTCGTTTTTCTCCTCTCCAGACTCTGAAGAAAGTTTACCTGAAGAAATCTTGTTGATTTGATTCTCTCCAGATAACTTTTCTGAGGAAGATTTCTTGTTTTTCCCGTCTCCAGGCACTGAAGAAGGTTTCCCTGAACTCTGTTCGTTGATTTTCTCGTTGATTTTCTCGTTGATTTTATCGTTGATTTTCTTTTCTTCAGACCGTGAAGAAAGTTTCTTGCTTTTCGCCTTGCCAATCACTGAGGAGGGCTTGCTGCTTTTCTTTTCTTCAGACCCTGAAGAAGACTTCTTGTTTTGGGAATTCTGTTCGTTGATTTTCTCGTTGTTTTTCTTTTCTTCAGACCGTGAAGAAAGTTTCTTGTTTTGAGCCTCTCCAAATAACTTTTCTGAAGAAAGTTTCTTGTTCTGCGACCCCTGTTCCTTGTTTTGTCCCTCTCCAGATAACTTTTCTGAAGAAAGTTTCCCTGAAGAGGTTTTCTTGTTTTTCTTCTTCTTCACAGGATAATCTATCTGAAGAAGATCGCTGAATAGAAAAGTTTGTGGCGATTTATAGCCTGTATGTTTCTCTATCTGTTCTCTACAGGCCTCTATATCGCTGATAGACGCGTCGAAAATCGTTATATGCCTAACTGGGTCCTCGACGGCATAATATGATTTCAGAGCGCCAACATGAAACATGTCTCCGATTCCAATAACGTCTTCTGGATATGGTGAAAAAATGACGGAATGAGTGTCTCGATTCACGGAGAAATAAACGCATATCGGTGTCTTTCTTGGTTCCGGTGCTCTGCCCTCATGATTAAGAAAAACTCTGGTAATACTGTAATCGTCTTTTTCATCAAAACGTTGGCTCGATAAAAATGATCCCACATAGTTACCACCATAATACTTTGGCGGAACATTGCTGATCGCATAATCGTGGGTGTATGGGTTAACATACAGATACATTCTCCTTTCAGAGGGAGTTGTACTTTGTAGGTCGAACTCACTCATTTTTCTATCGACTGCTCTGTTTGAAATCTTTCCGAGGAATGATGGAGATTTCAATCGTAACGCCTCTTTTTATGCCCGTTCGGCCTGAAAAAAAGGTATAAAAAAAGCTAGGATTTCTTGAGTTCTGGGTCATTATATGACTTGCAATCAACCATAAAACCATGTCTAAAAGGCTAGTACCTTATTCAGACAGTACAAGCGACGATGAGACAATTCAGTCCATGCCGAAAAAGAGAAAAAAATTACTGCCGGCTAAAAAAAGAAAAAGAATCCTAGTCTACCCAGACAGTAGCAGCAATAATGAAAGCGACGATGAGAAATTTTCACCGTCAACCAAAAAAAGAAAAAGTTTACTATTGAAAGAAGAAAGTGACGGTGAAGACAAAAAATCTTTGAAAGTCTCAACGAAGGAAAAATCTTCGAAAGAAGAAGACAAAAAATCTTTGAAAGAAGAAAGTCATGCTGGGTCATTTTTGCCGAAGAAAGAAAAAAGTGACGCTGAAAGCGATTTCACCTCAACGAAGGAGAAATCTGTACAAATGAATGTGGACTGTACCAGTGAAGACGAGAAATCTTTGAAAGTCTCAACGAAGGAGAAATCATTGAAAGAAGAAAGTCATGACGAATCATTTTCACCACAGAAAAAACAAAGTCATGCTGGGTCATTTTCACCGAAGAAAGAAAAAAGTGATGCTGAATGCGATTTCACCTCAACGAAGGAGAAATCTGTACAAATGAATGTGGACTGTACCAGTGAAGACGAGAAATTTTTGAAAGACAAAGACAAAAAATCTTTGAAAGAAGAAGACAGAAAATCTTTGAAAGGAGAAGACATAAAATCTTTGAATCATGCTGGGTCGTTTTCGCCGAAGAAAGAAGAAAGTCATGCTGGACCATTTTCGCCCAAGGAAGAAAAAAGTGAAGACAAAAAATCTTTGGATATGAAAAGTCTATACGCCTTAACAGAAGTGGAAAAAAAGAAGTCAAGAAAATTCAAAACAGAATCCCACGTACTGGAGGCGTCTTTTAAGGAATTCGAAGAGTTACAACCACAGCAATTGACCGTCTTATTTGACGATGTTATCCGACAAATCGTTCAAAAGTTAAAGGCTGAATCGAGGGATATGATTAGAATTACCATCAATCACCCTTCATTGGATATGGGGATTCATATTCCCTTTCTATATGTGGAGGAGCTGGACAGTCATACTATGTTGGACGAAATTGAAAAAGTTCTACAATCGAATGAGGAATTCGTCTTGAACGATGGTCGCATGACATTCGATATCACACATACGGTACCCCCAAGTGGAAGTGGCAAAAGACTTAGGGGTACAGAAGTATTGGATTCAAAAGTTTTCGAAAAGAAGAAACATTCGGTTATTGAAATTAACAATCAAGACCATCTATGTTTTGCAAGAGCCGTTGTTGTGGGGCTTTGTTACCATGAACGTGAAAACACCCAAGAATGGAACCGAAGATGGGATATCATCAAAAGATCAAACAGACCACTTCAAAAGACTGAAGCCGAGAAATTGATGAATGAAGCTGGAGTTTCGTCGACACAACCTGTAGGTCTTGAAGAATACAAACAAATTCAAGATTTCTTGTATGAAAAAGACTATGTTATTAAAGTCCATCAACAGCATTCAAGAGTGGAAAAAGTATTTGAACATCCAGAAGTGAAAGACAATAGTAAAATCATACATTTGTACTTTCATCAAAACCACTATGATTACATCAAATCCATCACAGGATTTCTTGATTGTGGTTATTATTGTGAGTTCTGTGATATGCGCTACAGGAATCGGGAAGACCATACTTGCTCAAAGATCTGTAAAGGGTGTTTTCGTGCTGGAAAATGTCCATCGGAATCAAAAGAGTATGTCTGCTCCAAGTGCCATAGATGTTTTTTCAGCGCAGAATGCTTGAAAAAACACAAAACACTTCAAGGTAAAGAGAAGAAAACCATTTGTGAATTAGTGAAACTTTGTTCAAAATGTGGAGGCCAGGTTTTTGTCAGAAAGAAAAATCATGTCTGTAAGGGAAAGAAAAAGTGTCACCTCTGCAAGAAAATAGTTGACTTTTCTCATCGCTGTTTTATTCAGCCTTACCAGAGTAAGATGAAACACGACAGCGACGATGAGACGAGTTCTTCTGTAGTCAAAAAGCCTTTGTTCATTTTCTTTGATTTCGAATGCCAGCAAGACACGGGAGTACACATTCCGAATTACTGTATTGCACACCGAGCCTGTGCTGAATGTATCGATAAACCACTTGATTTTCATTGTTCCACATGCAGTGAATTCAAAGAAGGAAGAGAAGTTATTTTTCAAGGAAAAGAAACTTTGAGTCAATTTTGCAGCTGGCTCTTTACAAAGCATCATAAAGGAATCATAGCTATTGCCCATAATCTCAAAGGTTATGATGGCCAATTTATTCTCAACCACATTATCAACGTTGGGATGAAAGAACCAGAACTAACCATGAATGGAAATAATATTTTGAAGTTAGAACTGAACGGTGTGTGTTTGATCGACTCCTTCAGTTTCATGAACTTTGGGCTGGCGAAATTTCCAACTACATTTGGACTTCAAGAAATGAAAAAAGGCTACTTTCCTCACTGGGCAAATACAGACGAATTCTGGGATTACGTCGGCCCATACTTGGACATGTCTTATTACAAGCCCGATTCAATGTCTGAAGAGGCTCGATCGAAATTCATAGTCTGGTATAATGACAAAGTTCAAAACGGTGAGGAATTCAATTTTCAAAAAGAGATGGAGTTGTACTGTCGATCGGATGTTGATATCCTAAGACGAGGATGTGGTGAATTCAGAAAGTTGTTCATCGAACAAAGTGGAATTTGTCCATTTACAGAGGCGTTTACCATCGCCGGCGCCTGTAACAAGATTTGGCGAAAAGATTATTTACCAAAAGATCAGATAGCCATCATTTCAAGCAAAGATCCAGTCAGACGTCGTTTTTCTATGAAAGCAATACGTTGGATTCAAAGCATTGCTATGGAAAAAGGGATTCATATTCAACATGCCAGAAATGGTGGTGAATTTCGAATAGGGAAATACACTGTAGACGGTCTTCACCACAAATCAAGGACTGTCTATGAATTCCTCGGGGATTTATTTCATGGTTGCCAGAAATGTTTTAAGGATCGGAAATATATCAACCCCATCAATGGAAAAACAATGGATGAATTGTACAACAGTACCATCGAACGGCTAGAAACCATCAAAAGAATGGGATATAACATCGTAACCATATGGGAACATGAATTCGACGCCAAGATGAAGAAGGATAAAGAGTACAAAAAAACCATTGAAAGTCTATACCCGAACTGTGACCCCATCGAACCAAGAGAGGGGCTGGCTGGAGGCAGATGTAATGCAATAAAAATTGTCTATGATGTTGAGGAAAGCAGTGAAAAGGAAATCAAGTACATTGACATCTGCTCACTGTATCCTTACGTTTGCAAACATAAATTTTACCCTGTAGGCCATCCAACAATCCTGACTGGTGAGAACATTGACATGGAGAATATTCGTCAGTATGAAGGACTCATTAAATGCAAAGTTCTACCCCCAACTGATTTGTTTCACCCCGTTCTTCCAGTTCACTGTAACAACAAGATGATGTTTCCACTCTGTATGAAATGTGCACAAGAAAGCTCAAACGTTTGTAACCATGAAAAAGAAGAGAGAGTCTTGGTTGGAACTTGGGTTACATTCGAACTGTTCAAAGCTCTCGACTGTGGTTATCGGCTAATACATGTGTATGAAATCTGGCATTTCGACTCTGTTTCGGACCAATTCTTTAAAGGCTATGTGGACAATTTCTTGAAAATCAAGCAAGAAGCCAGTGGATATCCCGGCTGGTGTCAGACAGACTCGGAAAAGTCCCAATTCATTCGCGAGTATGAGGAAGCCGAAGGGATTCGTCTTGACCCAAAATGTATTCAAAAAAATCCTGGCAAAAGATCATTTGCTAAGATTATGCTGAACTGTCTTTGGGGAAAATTAGCACAGCGTGAAAACATGAGCAAGACGAAATACATCAGAGAACCGTCTAAATATTTCGAGTTGATTACCGACCCGAAATACACGGTAAAATATGTGGAAATCTTTGACAACGAGTGCCCATTCATTTTGGTCAACTATGAAGAAAAGATGGACTTTGTCGAAACGCATGCTACAGCCAATGTTATTGTAGCGTCTTACGTAACAGCTTATGCAAGGTTGGAACTGTACAGAGTTCTTGAAAGATTGGGAGATAGAGTTCTGTATTTCGATACAGATAGTTGTATGTACATTCATGATCCTGAATTGTGGAACCCTCCCATCATTAACAGCAGACTAGGAAAATGGACCGATGAAGAGCCTGATTGCAGAATTACTCATTTCAGAGGATTAGGCCCCAAGAATTACGCTTACAAAATGAGAACAAAAGATGGAAAAGAAAAAAGCAAATGTAAAGTCAAGGGAATTACTTTGGATCACAATACAGATCAGCTGGTGACTTTCGACACCTATTCAAAATGTGCTTTGGATCGCACAATAGAAATCAAAGTTCAGTATGACTGTAGAATCAAAAGACATAGAGATAGAACAGTGACCAGCGAACCACAGTCACAAACGTTTCGCTCTGTATACACCAAAAGAGTGATTGTAAACGATACTGATACTGTACCCTATGGGCATAAAAGTTTGAGGGTATAAATAAACTGTGAGAAAACAACATCGTGTTACACTGATTTGAACGACCAAAGTAAGACGTTTTTAAAACCAGTTTTAAAAAGAGTGGAAAAATAAACATCTGCACAAACTTATTGTGGAACATGAAGACAAGTGGAAAAATCAAGGTATCTGTGAATCTGCATTGTAAGAATTGTTTTGTCGTTGTTGTAGATTAAAACTGTATTGTTAAAAACTGTATCTTCAATGCTTTGTAAGAAACTGTCTTGTTAAAATGTTATAGTGTTTTTTAACGATAATATTGTTAAAAACTGTATTGTTAAAACTGTATTGTCAGAAACTTTGAATGAATAATGTATTGTAAATATATAAAATATAGTGTTAGAACGTTTGCTTTGTTTTAAACGTTACTGTTTTTAATGATAATGTTTCAAACTTTGAATAAAGAAAATGATTTAAAAAGCCGTCTGTTTTGATTTCTTCCCAAAAAGTTTAGGCTTGGAAATAATGTAGCTAGATCATAACATTCTATGTGAGATCATATAGTACATTATGTTCTATCTACAATGCCTACAGAAAAGTCTAAGTCTACGCCCCAAGACAAGTCCCCTCGACCAAAAACTATAAAATGCTGGCGAACTTTCTCTATAATCATTCGACTTTCGATTCTCGAATAGTACGAATAAAACAAACTGTTAACTAGTGTGAATAACGGAAAAATGGATTCCATCTTAGACAGTTTAGACGATTCCTTACCGCAAGAAAACCCCGTCCTAGACGATTCCTTACCACAGCTTGAAAACAATAAAGATATTCTATCGACAGCTATGAATTCAACATTCATTGAGCCGATGACAGGATCGGTTAATAAAATCGAAGAAGAAATAGATCTAAACCAATTGATTTCAAACCAAAATTCTGTGATAACTCAGATTTTAGACGAAGTGAAGAGTTTGAACACAAATATGAATCAAGTCAATAGAAACATTGAGATATTATGCCTACAAAATCAACAGAGTCAACAAGATTCATCTGTAACGATTCCAGCCCAGGTTAACTTTGATAAAACCAGGTTTCAGAAGTTAACAGCTTCTATCGTCACTCCTGTAAAACATCAGTCAAATCAGATAAAAGAAGTCAAGCCAAGAAGAAAACGAAAATCAGAGAAAGCAGAGAAAGACGATAGCCAGCATCACAAAAAACAACGATTCGATCCCAGCTATGTAACACCACCACTGGTAGAAGATAACTTCAAAGACCTCAAGATTCCGACGATCCCGAAAGAACCAAAGGAAAGCTCTCAATAGAGGAAAGATCTCAATAGAGGAGGAAAAAACCACAGAAATCAAAAAAGATAGCAAGAAAGAACCAAAGGAAAACTGTCGATAAAAGCAGAAAGCTATACCAAAAAATCAAAACAGTCCTTTTCAGGACTAACCAATACCCAGGAAGTCTATCTTTTGAGAATTGTCAATTTCGCAGATGTGTTGTACTTTTGCAGAGAGAGAAAAAACTTTTATCAATAGAAAAACTTTTTTAGTGATAGAAAAATTTTCGATTAAAAAATCTTGTAAAGAGAAAAAACTTGCAGACAAAAATTTTTTCAAATAAAAAATCTTGTAGAGAGAAAAAAGTTAGCAGAGAGAGTCGCACTCCAAACGATGTACTCAAAAAAAAAAAAGACTAAGTCTAACGATGGTAGCAACTATGGTAGAGAAAACCTAAGTCCACATCCTTAGAGAGGAAGGCGAATTCTCCTGAGCCAACGTGAGATGGTATATAGCTCCACATCGTGAAAAATAGTCTAAGTCCAACGATGAGCTCTGTCTGACGGTAATAGAGAAAAAAACCTAAATTCAACAGTGGCAGAGAAATGGTTAAGTCCTACAGAAACGATCGAAACTAGAGAAAAAGACTAAGTCCACCAGCCTGAGGCCCTGGGCAGCCGTTCGAACATTGTGTCAATTTCGTAAATGTATAGTACTCCTGCAGACAGAAAAAACTTTTATCAATAGAAAAACTTTTTAGTGATAGAAAAATTTTTCGATTAAAAAATCTCACAGAGAGAAAAAGCTTGCAGCGAGAAAAACTTGTAGAGAAAACTTACAGACAGAAAAAGTTGCAGACAATTTTTTTCAAATAAAAAGGTCGTAGACAAAACTTGAAGAGAAGAATTTTTTGGCGATAGAAAAATCTTGCAGAGATAAAAATCTTGCAGAGAGAAAAATCTTGCAGAGAGAAAACTTTTATCAATAGAAAAACTTTTTTAGTGGTAGAAAAATTTTTTACGATTAAAAAATTTCGGATAAAAATTTCGGATAAAAAATTTCGAATAAAAAATTTTTACAATTAAAAAAGTTTTGCAGATAAAAAACTAGGGACGAATAAAACTAGGGACGAATAAGACTAAGATCGGATAAGTCTAGATGATCTGATTCCTGGGAAATGTCGGAAAAACCCAGTAAACATGATTTGGTTACATTTTCGGAAAATGACGTCATGTTTGATTTCCGGGAAAGTCGCGTATAGCACAAGGGGAGATAATTCTTGTCTGACTAATTCAACCATGATACGGTATATAGCTCATATCGTGGGAAAAAGACTAAGTCCAACACAATGTTTTCCAAAGTACCCATATAGACCTATCGTGGAGAAAAGACTAAGTCCAACGATACTCTCTGCCTGAACCAGCGTGAGGAGGGAATATAGCCCATACCGTGGAAAAAAGGCTAAGTCCAACGGTGATAGAGAAAAGAGAAAAGCCTGAGGCGAACAAAGACGAAGAAAAAGACTAAGTCCAACAATAATAGAGAAAAGCCTATCTGTGACGTCACATGACCATTTTGCCCCAGATTGCCCTCCCGCGGGAGGGCAATATGGGCCAATTTGTTTCTGGGAGGGCAGACTAGGGACAAATTAGGGATAAGGGTTTTAGAAGAAAATTTGGCCATTAGAAGAAAGCAAAAGGGTTTTAGAACAAAACAAAAGGGTTTTAGAAGGGTTAAGGGAGAGATAAGGGTAAATGACGATTTTTTGGACTCCGAGTCCCTCCCGTGTCCTTAGTTCAACCGCCATGGCGGGCTGTAGGAGGACCCGGGAGGGCTGTAGGGGGACTCAGGGAGGGTAGCACCGGGACCTTGTCCCGGAGCTACCCTCCTTTACTACTCCCGCTCAGCAATTCTCACCAGAGAGTTTCGCACTGAAGATATCAACACATTCCAGAACTATCTAAAGATGCCTCCAGAGCTCCTTTGACGAATTTCTGGGAACGGTAACACAAGTCATTGAGAGACAGGACGCGAGTTACCGCTTTGCGTCACAACTTTGTCGGAAGTTGTAGAGGCAATATATTGATGAAAGTTTTAATGTTCACTGTTCCTGTGGCACCCGATGAATGGAGATCCCCGGTTCAGGGCCGCGTTTCAATAAAACTGCGTTTCAACTTTCGTGCGTACGCAGTTTAGTGAAAGGCAGCTAGAGTTTAGGGACATCAGGTCCCCGGGGATCACCATGCTGAAGCAATGGTGGCATATGTGGCGCTGCAGTTAATATGGACCTCGTTTTCTTTTGTTGCATGCACAATGCCAATTTGGACTTCTTGAACTCAATTTCCTATCGCAGTTTTTATATGCTCGGAGACTGCCCACGGCAGGTCAAGCCGTATTAGAGCACAACGCGTCATAAAACGCTGGATCCATAAACCGGCACATGCCGCGTTGCGCCTTCATAGAACGTAACAAAACGATTGGGACATACACTGTAGATGAGTTTGCCGGGAGAACCGTGAAGAAATGGAACAAAACCTGACAAAATTTGAAAGAATCTTGAGATACCGGCAAAATAAGTGCTTCCACGTCCAAATACGGATCGTCCCTGAGTCTTCTAACGGCATAATACGTACAAGTGCTGATAAGTTCTGTTGCGATCGATCCCTTCCAGTACGGGCTGCTTGGTTCCTCATCTGCAACGGGACTGCCGTTGCAATTCTTTTACAGTTTAAACATCTGACTGCAGTGGCTGCTGGGAAAATGGTGTAAACGTTGCTTTAACCCTTAGGCTGCTTAGCGCGACTCACTGACTTTTGGCGGACAGCGTAGATCAAGATCAGACTGCACAGAACGTGCAGCCTGATCTTGGATCTACACCTTCCGATAAGGTGATGTCTTCCCCCCCCCCCCCAAAAAAAAACGTTTGAAATTGGAAAATTTGTGTTTTATTATATTTTATTTTTTACTACCGCCTTGAAAGTTTCATTTCTTTATTTAGCAGGATAAGGGTTGAGTTCGATTCCTCGACAGGTGATTTAATACGTACCTGTTTTACCTATTTACTCATGTTTAGTTTTTGATGTATATCTATAGCTAGATGAGGCCTACGGCACCCGGGAAAAACGGCTTCGTTGGGATAAGTACAGATGAACCCAAACTGCATAGGTCACTGACATAACCCTGATCCTGCTAAATAACTGAAATGAAACTTTCAAGCCGATAGTAAAAGCCCAAATTTTGCTACGTCGGAGCATTTTGGGGGGAAAGATATCTCCTTATGGGACAGTGTAGATCCAAGATCAGACTGCTCGTTCTGTGCAGTCTGATCTTGATCTACACTGTCCGCCAAAGGCTAGTGAGTCGCACTTAGCAGCTCAAGGGTTAAGTTACATTATAATCCAACAGCTTGTACCTTATCGATGACATCTTGTTCAGTCTGTGACCTTGTAAGTATACATCGTTCATTTTGAGTGGTAGAGGTTTTGTAGTTAATGACAAAACAAGACGTACTATTTCTAAAAGAACGAATTGTTTTCTGTGTGGCAGTATAACTCTAACTCTATAAACCTTTCATTAGCAGTTTATATTATTGCTTGTTTTTGGGAATACATGTTTAAAACCACGAACAGTGACGAGATAATATAAACATTATCGAGTTGGGTTTATAAATTATCTCGTCACGGTTTGCGATTTCAGACCTGTCATCCCAAACATAAACAATAATATAAACTGATAATGAAAGGTTTATCGAGTAAGAGCTATACGTGGCGACTGTGTGTGTGCGTTTTTTTATGTGTGTTTACATTTGAATCTGGATCACTTTTGATAGCAATAGAATAGCGATGGCTGGTCAAAACATGGTATACAGGAGGTAATGAAGTAAACAGAAAACGTGGAGGACATGGAGGTAAAATGGACGTTGATTGAGTTTTTAAGAGATAAATATCAGTGAAAACAATGAAACGAAAGAAAACAGAAATGCTCCTAATGATTAAACCTTTATCCTGCTAAATAAGTGACGCCAATAATTTTTCTATCTCAAAGGTACTTCTGAAGGAAAAATATCTCCTTCTCCAGTGTAGATTCAAGATCAGACTGCACGTTCTGTGCATTCTGATCTTGACCTACAGTGTCCGCAAAAGGTCCTTGAGTCGTGCTTAGCAGCCTGAATGTTGAAAAGAAATATATTGCGATTTGTAGGTACAGAATGGGGTGATATCATTTGCTGACGTGAAAATTAAATGTGGCATTACTGTATTGAACAAAAGCCATTGCAGACAAAGGAGAAAATGCTAGTGACCAGCAATTTGTCATTTCCCGCATTTTTTTCTGAGGCATTTTTTCCTCGGGGTCGTTAAAACGCGGGATTGTCTGGTAAATATACACTTCAACACTTTGCAAAATGAGTGTATAGTAGTCAGCAACAAATATTCCAGAATATCGATAAGGGTATAATTTTCCATGGACTCTTGGGGCAATTTACATATTTGTAAGATCTTCATGCTTCCTTAGCGAAGGGAACATACAGAAATTGACATAACTCGGGCACACAGAAAAAAATATGATCGGGAATCTTAACCTTCCCTCGGGATCTCTTCTCTACATTTTTTTTCTCTATCACTGATTATATAGCGCTTGTTTTCGGTCATTTCTCTCTCTTTATGTGTACCCTAAACATTCATGAAAGCTTGCAACACACATTTCACGTTAGTCTGTGGACATCTTCAGGTTTCTTTACAAAAACAAGAAAAACAGTTTTAAAAAAAGAGGAATAGAAAATGGCTGCTCATTTCAAAAATAAATTTGCAGTGTGCAATGAAATCGTTACAAATGGATAGTAGAGTATTGAATTCCCTTTTTTGTACATTTATATGGACCTTAACGAAAGAATTCTAAGTAAATGGTGGCTGTCAATGCTTCTGTCAGTGAATTTTAACAACGCAAATCGAGATCAGACAGCATAGAACATGCAGTCTTTTCTTTTGTCTACACTTTCCGATACTTAGGTGCGGAACGAGGTTCCCAAACGAAAGACCGTTGAAATATCAATATTTTGAATTGATCATTGGCTGATTTTTTTAATCAGTTTATACACGAATCTAAGGGTTTATATATCTGTAAACCCACCGACGTAAAAAATGCATGACTCAAGATGCTAATTGTCCAATTAGCTTAGCTACTGCACTGACTGCAGACAACAGACTGAAGCATCTGAAATTCCGAATATCCTAGAGCAAATCTCAACAGCTTAAACCATATCCAGTTATTTCTAAACTCTGTATCGGTTTAACTCATTTGCATAGTATGCATCGCCTGAAGAGAATTTATAATGTGCAATTCGAACTATACATTAACGCAGTAAATGTCGCTATCACTTCGGAAAGCACTACTACTGCTTTCATTGCCGTGTAGGCTGTGATGTCCACAAAAACCGTATATGAACTCAACAAGATGAAATTGTGGCTTTTTTTCGGAAGGACAACTCAAATTGGTCCGCTTCCCGTTCTTGTGTTCGTATGTGGGCATAGCATAGTGTGTTCGTGTATCAAATCCCCTCTTCCATTTTTTTTTTTTTTTTTTTATTTTGAAATATTGAACCATATACAAATATCAAGCCGATGGAGATATTATTATAAAGGTAGAATCTTTGGGCATTTCTTTTTTTATTGTTATTTTTCAAGCGTTTAAGAATTATGCCCCTATTAAACTTGCATAGTTTGTAAAGAATGCACCAAGGTTCCAACATTTGCCCTCTGTATCAATGCTCTTTGTCGTTTGTGTTTAATAACTCATGTCTTGTTCCCAAAAGCACTTCTAGTGTGCTTCTCACAGAATCATGTAGCTATTCCGGCTATTTATAAAACACTTCATTTGATGAATTGTCCCCTAGTAATTTCGTAAATTAAAACCACTTTACAAGTCTGTCGAATCCGATAGCAGACGCACGGCAAGGGCTTTCAAGGAATTAGCGACCACTTTTGTAAAACCCGATATCTATTATCTTGATAGACAAGAAAGGCAACAAGAGGTTTCTAATGTTTGATACCAGATCGCTGTTGACGTCTGTTACTTTCAAGAGAGTTACCTCATTACTTCCTGAAATGACTCTGCAACTTGCAACCACAAAAAAAACAAAAAACAAAAAAACACTCGTTTATGGAATTTATGACGATCCTGGTCTATAACAATTTCATCCGCCAATGCATTAGAGATCCTTTTTGATAAAGCAGAAATGGCTTCTCACGAACCATTTCTCCTCTTTACAATACTGATTTCAAAAGTCATCCACTGCCACACAAAAAAACACCGTCTATAGAATGTCATGTTTTGAGGCACTCCAACTTATTGCGGTTTTCTACGGGGTTTCTACTAATGATTTAGCCCTTAGGCTGCTGAACGCGACTCGATGACTTTTTCGGACGGTGTAGATCAAGATCAGACTGCACAGAATGTCTTGGACTCACACTGATATTCTTCCGCAAGAAATACCTTTGAAATAGCAGAATCTTGGTTTTTTACTATCGTCTTGAAGTCCTATCTCATTTATCTAGCAGGAAAATGGTTAAAATAGGAAAGCCAAGGACTCAAAGTCCAGAAAAGTTTAGTTTTGGAGTTTTATTTAGCAGTGATATTGAGCAATGAAAAACTAAGCTTTTCATCTCATGTAACTTAGGTTTTTAAAAATACTTCATTGCAAACGTAGGGATAAGGGAAATTGGAGTTGGTCGGCCCAGCAGGAAAAAATGGTTTCATTGCTTTTGAGGGTGTTCCAATTAGTAGCCAGTTGATACATTGTGCAAATAAGCCAGCGCATCAATCTGACCCAATGTTATTGGTTTTAGATCGTAGAAAGTGTAGAGAGCATGCGTATACGATAGTATCGGGTTCCGGTCTGAACGATGACAGTAAGAATTGCTACACAAATCCGCTAAAAGGCTCTCTATTTCTACTTCTTAGAATCCAGATTGATTCTAGATATGTCTATTAAATGCACATGTGATTAAAATGTCGAAAATGCCCGCCAAGTTCAGATTGTACACAGACTGTGTGTAATGGTTACATGAATGTCTTGCGCAAAGATCAACAACTTTTCAACGGAACCCTAATGGGGCCACCCAAAACCTCGTATGTTTAGACATGCGAGGTTTTGACATTTTGTCACATTCTCGCATGACATTCAACTTATATACATGTGAAGTTTTACACTCCTGCCGAGATAACAGGGGCGAAATTTCATTTCTTAATCCTCGCCTGTCTTTGCTAAATCATCGCATATATATCTAACTTGCAAACATGCGAGCTTTTCATTAATAAAAAAAAAAAAAAATCTTTAAGCATCTCGTATGTACACTTAATTAACGGGATAATATACAATAACCCACCGGGCGAGAGAGTGAGGTTTTAGAAACTCTCCCATGTCTCTGTGTTAGGGATGACTGAACATCGATTCACGACGCGAGAATAAAGAAAAGACAGGCGAGGGTTAAGAACGTAAAATCTCGCCCCGATTATCTCTCAGGGATTGTAAAATCTCGTATGTATATCACGGCCGCTCATCTCCTGAATCACAACATGTTGTGAATGGAAAAATGTTGAGGGGACATCCTGTTGAACTTCAGGGGACTATAAATCGGGCGATACGAAGGTGACTGTTACGGTTGAACAGGGATTTTTTTTTTTTTTTTTTTTGCTCCAGAGTCGAATAAAAAAAAAAAAAAAAAAAAATTCATGCAACCCTTTATTCATTTTCCTACAAATATGATGCTCATTCGAATCCAGATTACGAATGATACAACAGAAATCCATAGAGATAACAGGGCAGAGATTTTACGTTCTTAACCCTCGCCTGTCTTTTCATTATTCTCGCATCGTGAATCGATGTTCAGTCATCCTCAACACAGAGACATGCGTGACCTTTCTAAAAACCTCGCTCTCTCACACGGTGTGTCAGTGTATATTACCTCGTGAAATAAGTGTACATGCGAGATGCTTAAAGTTTGTAATGAAAAGCTCGCATGTTTGAAAGTTAGACACATGCGAGGTTTTAGAAAAGACATTCGAGGATTAAGAAGAACAATATCGCCCCTGTTATCTGGCGAAAGTTGTAAAATCTGGCAGAAATGTAAGTTAAATGACATGCGAGAATGCGACAAAATCTCAAAACTTCTCATGTCTAAACATGCGGGGTTTTGGGTGGCCCCATTAGGATTCTGTAGTTAAGTGACATGTGAGAATGTGACAAAAACTCAAACTGTCGCATATCCAAACATTCGAGGTTTTAGGTAGTCCCATTAGGATTCCGTTCATTTCAGTCATATTACGCCTGCGGCTTACTTTTTCATGTCTCTCCTAGGTTTTACAAGTTCTAGAAACTTGCCCAAAGACATTCTTATGTGACCAGCGCAGCTCGAGGATTTCGAACTAGGGTTTTTCAAATACAACTCCAACGCTGTAACCCGCACTAAACCATGGAGGGTCCTGACGTTCATTTCGAAAAGGACACAATGAGGACGCGATACGTAGAATCTGGCATTTACATACACTCATGCAAACGCCATGTTCTAATGTTGGTCGTTTAGGTCTTCCATTTGTTTTGGCATTTATCTTCAAAACTTGTGAAAGAAGTAATCAAAACCTTTATCTTATTTAAGCTGTTAAAGTCTTATTTCATTCTGCGTTTACCAGTGATGTGTGACACAGATTTGAATTATCTTTTCTCTCTTCGCAAATTAACGTCATATTTCTTGAAAACTACTTCTGATTTCCCCGAAGATCGTGTGTTGGTTGGTTCGTCATTATCAACTGTGATTTGCGTCCAGTAGTTCCTCGAGAATTCGTTGACGGATATGTTATGTCATAATTGTAGAGTTAATAATTACAAGATTTCTGTGATCAATATGCCCCCTCTGAATGTCTTGTCAATAAATAGTGCGGTGTAGATAACCTTGACATGGGATTTGACTTTGGCATTAGCCCTAATCCAGTGACTGCACAAAATGAAGAGTCTAATCATTTGTCTATTGTGTCTGTGAATGATATTGTGAAAAAGACTTTAAAATCGAAGTATCTTTCAAATTTCGTTTTGTTTTTATATTATTGCAATATTTACAAATATGAAACCGAAGTAGATAGGCCTATACAAGGTGGAATCTTCGGACATCCTTTTTAAGCGGTGAAGAATTATACGGGGTTCACATTTTAGGAAGCCAAATGAATCAATATTTACTTTTTGACAATGTACAATATACGAGTAAGTCCACTGCACGCATAGCGACTTTATGATTATAGTTTACAATAACAGACGGACGGACTTTGATCTTGATATATTTATTCCGCTTAAGTTAATACCAAAATCAGCTACACTACGAACTCGTTTTGCTCCGCAGTAAATTAAAACAACACGATGGGGCATCCGACATTTCAATGAAAATACCTCAACCTTAAACCTTAGGCTGCTAAGCGCGACTCACTGACCTGCAGAACGTGCAGTCTGATCTTTGATCTACAATGTCCGATCAGAAGATATCTTTCCTCAAACAAAAAACATTGAAATAGGAAAATTTGGGTTTTTATTATCGGCTCGAAAGATTTATTTCTTTTATTTAGAAGGATAAGGGTTAACAATGCATCTACATCCTTCTCCCCAAACCGGATAATCCAGATGCATTTCCCCAACGTGTCCATATACATAAGGTTAACCCCTTCAGCGCTGTATGCGAACACGGGGCTTTTGTGGACGGTAAAGATTAACCTGCATTCTGCTAACTTTGAAGAAACGTTTAAGCCGATATCAAAAACCTGAATTCGGCTATTTCAAAGTTGGTTTTCGGAGGAAAAATGTCTCCTTATCTGACAGTGTAGATTCAAGATCAGACTGCACCTTCTGTCTGATCTTGATCTACGCTGTCAGCAAAAGGTCAGTGAGTCGCACTTAGCGTTCTAGGGGTTAAGATCAGACTGCACAGAACGGGCAGTCTGAGCATGGATCTATATCGTCTACTTATTTCATCAAGCCTAGAAGTTGAAACCTTTCTAAGTTTCAGCGGAGGGTATTTTCAGCTGTCGAATGAAGTCGAGTTTATGTATTTTTAACACATCTTAACCCTTAAGCTGCTAATCGTGACTCACTGACCTTTTGCGGACAGTGTAGTTCAAGATCAGACTGTACAGAACGTGCAGTCTGATCTTTGATCTACACTGTCCGATAGGGTATTTTCTTTCCGGTGAAATCAACTTGGAAAACGCAATGTTTGGGCTTCTACTACTGAGTGGAACTTTTCTTTTAATTTATTCAGCAGCTTAAGTGTTAAATCTCAGATAACCCTGTATGGCCCATGCTACTGATCAGTAGTATAGCATACAAGCATATCTGAGATTGGTATCTTCTCCTCAGCATGACAAACCTTTATCTAAAGAAAGCTTTTTACATGTAAACTTGATACTATGTCAGTGTTATATACGATCTGGGGGAGGATAAGGTGAAAGACACAGTGGAATCTGGAAAGTATCAGAAGTGTCACTTCAGTACACTTGAGACTTGCAAACAACTAATCCTAAGAATCGGAATATTATCATTGTCCTTTTCCTTTACCATTAAAACACTAAATAAATTAAATAGTTAAAATGACGGTGATGAATCACTTTTAAGCCTGTCAGCGTCATTGGCGAAAACAGGGGGTGTTGCGTAAGGCACAGAATGTGCTGACTAATCTTGAATCTTGAATCTATTCCGCGCGACTCTTAATTCAAGCCCACGAGTTAATATTTATGAGATTCAGTGAATTGTATTTTGGTTGATTTATATTTAGCTCCGAGAAGTTAATTTTAAACAGAGACTTTACGAAGCAATCTGAAAAGTGTACAGGTCTTCTTCCTTGAAAGAATAGTCCAGCCGGAAGTTTCGGTAGACAAAACTTAACGTTTCTTCCATCTTTGCTGTTATGATACATCAAACTTTTTCACATGACAGAATTATTTGAACAAATTTTATAGCAGAATATAGATTGGTATTTCTTTTTAAGTTCGGTTGAAATTACTACTGTTTTACATGTGTTTTAAAAGCAGTGGATCCACGTGGATTCATGTGCTTAAGGATAACAGACACTGGACCATGCAATAAGTTCGCTTCCATTCGGATATGTACCTGTTACCTTTTGTCTGTTTATCAGACTGAAGTTTATAATTGTATGTACATTCAAGAGTACAACTTGGATAGGTCAGCATTTTATAAAAGCTTGCGAGTCTGTTACCGGGTTTCCCTTTAAAGGAAGCACTTTAAATGTCATGTTACTCTACCGTATATGACAATTTCCATCTATTACCAATACATTGAGACAGTCTGACTTTTGCTTATTTTACGTCAGCTGATGTGATGCTTCAGCCAAAAAAAAAGAAAACAGTAGTCTCCATCCTGCATCTTTTGGGTCTGTCCTATAAACACTTCTCACGTGAGCGCTAGATAAAAAAGGTGAAAAAAAAATGAGCCATGCTCTGGCAAAAGGGGGCTTACTGTATCACCGTGATGCATTATACAAATCAAGCTATCACATAATTATGGATCCATAATAGCCACCTTTTTAAACAAACAACCGAATCATTAGGTAGACTGGTCCTTACACATAAACAAAACTGACCAATAGTGAAACGTTTCGGCCCAGGTCAGCCTGCGCAGTCAGCGGTAATTTTCGCAGATGCCTTAAGGCCCCTTTTCACAGAGCATGGCTCATATATTTTCAAGTCAGTCTGTATAGATACAGATATTTTGATTGTAGTGCCTTCGGCCACATCATCCTGTAAAATGTCGGACAGTGCAAAGTCAGCATTAGACTCCAAGTTCTGTAAAGTCAGATCTTGATCCTATTTAAAAGGATCAAAAGACAACTGAACGTGAAAATTATCATTTACGCCGGCAAAATTGTGTAATACTTCTATTTCTCTTTCTTCTTGCATTAAATTCATTTTATACATTTGCACAAAATGTGCAGTCTGATCTTGGTTTCTACAATGTCCGATAATGAGATATCTTTCTTCTTGAAAATAATTTTGAAATAGCATTAATCGTGTTTTTACCACCGATTTCACTTATTTAGCAGGATAAGGGTTAAATACACTTATACTGACTCTTTCTTTTGATCATAATTGTTTAAAGCCTGTGCTTTACTTTCATGTTTTTATCAATAAATCCATTCAGTTAGCACTTTTGTTTTCTCTAAAACATTTCCAGTGACAATTCAATATTGAAGTCTGTCTTTAGTATTTAGCTTACCAAAGTCGAAGGCTCTTGAGGAGCTTATAGGATAGGCAGTTCTCCGTTGTCGTAAACTGTCGTCATCAACATTTTCGAATGCATCTCCTCTTTAGCCACTGAACCGAATGGGCCAAAATTTCTTCTAACATCGTTGGGTTAGTGGATTGAAAGTTTTTTTTTTTTTAACGAAAATCTGCCTATTAGTGTGGTGTTTCCATAGACTTATAATACGGAAAATTTAAAAAAAAAAAAATGGCATTTACAGCCATCTCAGTGCAGACATTTTGACAAAACTTTAACAGATATGTTTCTTGAATAGTCTTGTATCATCTGTATGAGTTATTTCCACTTTTAATTTTACTGGTTGCCACGGAAATCAAAATGCAAAGAATTAAAAACAAAAATACTTAAAAAGTTATTTTCTCAGAAGCCATATGCTCTGTGAGGCCGAGATTCGTATAGAAATATTTATCACACAGACTTTTACAGATTTTAGTGTGTGTGTGTTTTTTCTTTTTTTGGAAATCGGCCCTTTAATTTGGCTGATATTATGATATGGAAACTCTATGGAACCTCTTGTAATGAGGGAAATTTAAAAAAAAAAAAAAAAATGGCATTCAGTGCCAGGCTAGGGCTATTTGACAAAACTTTCATAGGAATGTTCCATGAGTAGTTTTGTATAATCCATATGATTTGGTCCCACAGATCAAATTTATTGATTGCCATGAAAACCAAAATTTTCCCCTAAGTAGTCCTGTATCCGGCGTATTCTTGGCACGCTGCTCATTTTGATTGGTTGCCTTTGTAACCCAAAGGAGAAAAAAACACAGAAATCATCTCCTTTGAATAAATAAAGACTATGATGCCAAGCCTTTACGAAAATACTCATTATATTAGCCATTACGCCATTACAAATCTTCGCTTCATCCATTCTCTTTTCAGCTCTACAGTCTGTCAGTGTGGGTCTTTGTAAATATTTTGTATTAACCTGTACAAGTAAGTAAATAGTTTATTATTCTGACACGTGTACAGATTAACATACAAAAAATATAACAATATTAATGACAAATGTACACCATGCCCCATAGGCCTATAAGTCACTGTCAGTTTTAAACATGATACGTACATTAACTCATAGGTCAACTCAAACAAATTAAAAACTTCCAGAAAATAGCAGTAGATGGGTAAATTTTTGTTGCTTCTCGAATGCAACAATGAATTTTGCAAGTGAGCAAACATAATTCTTCGTAAGATATGACAGTTTGTCCAAAGGAGATAACTGTGTAAAATATTTTTGTTCAGCATTTTAACGAAATTCTGGATTCTTACGTCCTTGTAAAAATCACATGAAATAACAAAAATGGACTTCGTTTTCTATACCAGACTTGTAACAAATTAGTATTATGTACAAATGGGATTACACTTTCAAGCCTGTACAAATGTGATAGCAATTTCGAGCTTGAGGTCTTGTGAGCTCTGTAGCCCCCAGGCCCCGTGTTTCTACTTGTTCGCCCCTTCCGATGCCATGGCCTTCGGCGCTTTGATTTTTTTTTTGCTTCAATAGCAGTAGCTTCGAACGATTAACGCCGATGGTTTTGGTTTCATAGGAGTGTTTAATAAGGTATTTCAGAGCCATAGTTCTGGTTAAACCTATGAAACATATATCAGCCATGCTCTGGCAAAAGAGGGCTAAATGCATCTCATGATGCATTATACCAAGCACGCCATTACATGATCACAGGTCCATAAGGTCCATTTTGTCTATTGACCGACGAAATAATGAGGTAGACAGGTCCTTTGACATGCAGAAAATTGACCAGTAGCAAAAGGTTTCGGCCCAGGTCAGCCTTCACGGACTGCGCAGGCTGACCTGGATCGATACTGTTCTCAGATACATTAAGCCCCCTATTCACAAAGCAAGGCTCATATATAAGTGGCTCATATGTAAGTGAACTGTTCCCATGATATATCTGAAATACTACTGAAAGCCGTGTAAAAACATTTCAGCAAACAAAATCAGAAAGAGCGTTATGATTTCGAGTAGGAAGGGTTCGTTGCCTCTCGGAATATTCTGATCCAAAGACGAAGACAACGCCGCATGTTACGCATTTGAACTGTGTTGTTCTTACTACACGCAGTTATACCTTATCTTGTTCACTTTGCAAACTTAGCGAATGATTAGGCTTACTTTCAAGGGGCATTCCCCATGCCTAAATGGTGGGGACAATGAATTTGTAATCAAGAAACCGTGGCTTAATCCCTGCTTCCAGTGTCGTGTTTTTTTTGTTTTTTTTTTTTTATTAAGACAGCAATTTTCTAAATTTCATTTTTCATAAATTCAATATTCTTTTGAGAACAGCGTAACGAACATAATGGGAAGTGCGTATTTCAATTTTCGTTGAAAACTGTACAATGGCGTTATATTCGAGTTCCATGTCATGACTGTATCCGTTTTCATAGGGCATATAAACAAAGTTATAAACGTTATCCTATTTACTGATTTCTAACGACGATCAAGGCTGCAATGCTTACTAATATTCTTCTGAGTGAAAACAATCATAGGAACAAATCGATAAAAAGGTTCCAATTATTGAACTTCATTCACTACAGTCTAATAACAAAATTTATTGTTCGAATTCTGAGTCTCGATGCAGTTGCGAGTTATTGCCAATGTATCGAGTGCATGATACAGAGTAGTAATTGTAGTAAATCAATCAAAGTCAGCCTGTATGTTCTATGACTTAGGTCTAAAGTTTCTGCAGTCTTCCATTTGTCATAAATTGATTAAATGGTTAAAATAAATATTTAACAATAAGTTTTATCGGAGAGTGCAAAGACATGCAAATTGATCTAATGCAGCTCTCTTCGTAAAGGTCATTATGGCTGCGAGGTGCAGCAAAATGGCTAGTTAGAGACTTAACACATTGTCAGTTGTTATGTCAGGTTTCACTTTTTACTGGTCAGTTGTGGCATCCAACATAACTGTTTCGGTCATCGTTTTACCATTAGAATTAACCAGACTGTAGTCTGAATCCGTCGTCCTTTTACTGCTGTAGCTATGCTTCATGATTTTGTTCAAGCCGAGGAGATTCTTAAATTCTCGTCTAAAGTACACACCAGTGGTATAATAAATCACAAAATACGCTGCGTAATTGGATAAACAGATCTCCTCAACTATTTTTCGAACAGTCAGATATCGAAAATAACTTGTCCACACTGGATCCGAGTTCCATTCGCTGAATGGAAGTGCGGGGTTCCCTTGTTTAACAGACGTCTGTATGACGTAAACAATCGTTGCCGGAAGTAAAGTAAATATAAAATAAAAAGACACTGCAAGTAAAGTTGTAGTTGATGCGGCGTTGGACGATGATCCGTCTTGCCCACGTGCAGCACTCTGAATCGATAGACGCTTTATTTCACGGATCACCAAGATGTTTATGATAAGACATCCGATAGGGATAACTCCAAAAATTACCATTTCTGTTATCCAACTCCAGACGGTGTTAAACAGTTCGGTATTGACACGGAATACACAACCTATGTAATCATTCCAAGCCCAGATATAAGTCTGTAATGAACCCAAGCCAATCGCGAGCCCGGCCATACAACATATAACAATTTTAGCTCTAGTAACCGTGCAGTATTTCTCTTTCACAAACGGATGACAAACAGCGATATATCTCTCGGTCGTAAAGCCAAGCACTAGCATGGGAACCTGTAAATACACCAAAACGTTTAAAGCGGCGTAAAATACCATTCATCGACTTCATCATTCAAATGAATATACAGGTATAATTTGATAAGCAGATTCTATAAGGGTGCACTGTTAAATGCCGAACGTCAGCCTCGGTTTTTTTTTTTTTTCTAAAAAAAAAATCTTGGGATAGGATTTAAAAAAAATATAGGACGACAAAAGGATGACCAGTTATATAAACATCCTTGTTTACTTGACATTTAACACTGTTTCCCTAAAGTAAGAGCTTTGTGTTTCAAGTGTGCCATGTACGGCCGATTTTGTGTACAGTAGGATCTGTGCATCACAGGTGCATTGTATTGGAATACAGCTGCGTTTACATAACAAGGTGTAGGAGCTTTTCAGAACTCAGAGCCATACGTTAGACGTCCTGGTTGGCATCATTATTATAAAATTTTTGATGTTAAAACTTATCCTGCTGAATAATTTAAACGAAACTTTCAAGCCTATCTTAAAAATCAGAATGTTGGTATTGCAAAGTTATGGGGTTGGGGAAACATTTCCTTATCGGACAGTGTAGATCCAAGATCAGACTGCACGTTCTATGCAGTCTGATCTTGATATACACTGTCCGCAAAGGGTCCGTGAGTCGTGCGCTTAGCAGCCTAAGGGTTACGTTTTTCGTTTAGAACAATATACGACTAGTTTACGAAATACGTCATACGTGATTGACTCGTTCACAACACGATTAAGATTAAACAACAACACCCTAAACGGGATTCTCTAAACGCTGGAGGTGCTAAGTATTGTATTCCTCTGTATTAACCAACCATTCTTAGTTTATTCCAAAGTCTTAAGAAAGTAACGCAACTTTGATCGGTTAAACCAAATGGTTAAGCCAATCAAAGTTGTCTTTCATTCAAACTTAGAAAGTTCTTGAGAGTAAGACAAAGAATTGTTGGTGAATATGTGCCCAGACATACTGATGTCCACGGTCAGAGATATGATAAATTATCAGATTTTAGGCATGCTAAACAATATATCAATACACCCGCATAAGTACCTATCTGTAGCTTGTAGTCTTATCTTGGCTATTACAACGTCTGCTACCTGTTTTCAAACTATTGCCACGCAAGATCTCGTAATTCTAATTGAAAAAAAATCTTAAATCATTTAAGTGGCAGCAAAAGACTATGTAAGGTAATGTGCTGGCTGACGTAATGCAGCTATCTTTGTAAAGGCTATCAAGGCTGTGAGGTGAACCATATTGACTACATAAAGTATGGGGATGGTGCTGTAATGTTAAAAGAACGCAGACTTGATGGCAAGCAAAACGATGCCAAAGATGTCACACAAAAAAAGTCTAGATAGGAGTTGTAGAAAACTAGCAAGATTTAGTTGTGCAAAAATACACGAGGCAAACATATTCATTGTATTTCGCGAAAGTTTGCAAGAAAAGCCTGCAAAATCTTACTCTACCCACTCTGCTTCTCTATTAATAGAGTCAGATTGAAAATCTAAAATAACGAAAATGTATTCGGAAAAAACTAATTCTTAGGACACGAAAGTATTCCATGCTAATTACCTGAACATTACCTGAAATCAACACTATTTAATAACTAAAAGTCGACACTATGAATTCAGTAGTATACGAATTATTCTAACAAGACATGGGTACATGTCTTTAAACATACAGTGGCAGAATCGACCTTATTCTATATTCTATGTTAAGTTAGAATCAATGCGCATCTGCTGAATACTAAGTATGAACTTGTTTCCTTTTCATCAAGAGTTGGACATGTTAGAATTGAAATAATCTTTTTCGCCCGAGTGGTTTATTCATTGCGCCTCATAACTCACAACCGTGGTTTATTGAACGATAAACTACGACAGAAAGAAGATTATTTCTTAAATAACTTAGTCAGAAGTGGTACATATTAGTGTTGCTTACCAGATATTGTGGTGAAATCATCAAAAAATTAAACACTTCACACAATACAGGGCGATGATATGTATTTACATCCCAGGCTAGATTCAGCTCCATTATAATATGTATCAGTAGATATAAAGTCTGTACAATAGCCAGAGATCCAAAATACACTGCTGATGAATTGGTCTTCCGAATTTTTCTGTAAAATAAGGATTTAAAGAAAATCGATTACAAACTTTTAATTAAATTCAATAAAGTATACCTGTTCAACCTTACAGATATAGCTAACAAATTGTTCGATGATGGTGTTCAACGCCGCCAATCAGATCATGCTGAACTATCACTTAATGTTTGCTCACGTTTCAAGAGCAATTGGCTGGCACTCTGCAACGCGTTGCTCAAGAAACTCTGTTGTAAATAAGCGCGGCTCTGTTGTAGGGTAGCCACGCACGAAAACAGATAGATGCATGTTTTGAGGTTAACAGAATAATCGAAAAAAAAAAAGTTAGAATTGTTTAAAAAAAAAAGTGTTAATCTGAAAAAGAATGATTTTTACCATAAGCGGATTCTTGCCATGACTGTAGTACAAACTTGGTCTACAATCTCAGCTATACATTCAATGTATTTAGTCATTTATGAACCCCTTATTTGAAAAATAAAACTCTTTTGTTTATGATGTCCAATAATAATGACATCATATTAATGACAAAGGCACAAAGCAGGCACAATTTGAGAACCTGTTATGATTGGATAATTATAATTTCATATCAGGCAACTATAAAAGCAACTTCATAAATGCAACTTTTAAATTACCCACCTGAAAGTTATTTGAGACATACAAAAAAAAAAAACAACGATATCTGTGCAATTGAAGTGATTAATTCTTTGTCGTAATTTGAACGCCTTTCTGAAATCATTATATGCCAGTAATATGCAAATCGTTGTTTTGAAAGCGTCATATGATGACAAAAATATGAAAGTAATGTCAGGGTCGGATATGCCATCAAAAATACACGCATATAGAAATAAATGAATGTCGATCTGATACTATTTTAGAGGGGCAAGCGTGCTAAAAATAGATCTTTGTTGTTGTAGGAAAGCAAGTAATTATTCATGGGGTCCAAACAATTTAGATAAACATAATAAGCATAGATGTATAGCTCCAACTCGATAAACCTTTCAATGACAGTTCATATTATTGCTTGTATATTGGTATACATGTTTAAAGCCACGAACCGTGACGAGATAACATACACGTATCGAGTCGGGTTTATAAATCATCTCGTCACGGTACGTGATTTTAAACCTTTTATCCCAAACATAAAAATAATACGAACTGATAATGAAAGGTATATCCAGTGAGAGCTATAGATTTAGATTAGCATACTGGTGACTGGTATGTTTACTAAGTTTACTAATAAAAAGATCTGGCTTAAAAAAAAAAAAACACACACACACACACACATTGAAAAGTAGTCCCTTTGTCACTGAAATATCTTTAATTGAAACATCTATGAACTGATAAATTTTATCCGGTTAGGACCTTAATTACTGCTCCAAAATTCCATGCAAGGAGGTCTGGAAAGGAAAATAAAACAGTTAAAAAAAAAAAAGAAAAAAATGCGTATTCAGTTTCCTAACTTCTTGATCTTATATCGCCTCTTCCCCCCCCCCCCCCAGTTCTCAGTAGTGGCCTAACCTCAGAATCTTTGAACTTTTATATGATCCATACTCTGTGAAAAGGGAGCTTAATGCATCTGGGAAAAAATTTCGGCTCAGGTCAGCCTGTGCGAACTGCGCAGGCTGACCTGAGCCGAAACGTTTTGTTTTTGAATAATTTTCAAAAGACCAGTCTAACTTATGATTCGGTCGGTTGTTTGAGAAAATTGATTTAATGGATCTTCAAGCATATGATGAATAGCTTGGCATCATGGATCACGAAGATGCATTGATCTACCTTTTGCCAGAGCATGGGCCATGTTATTTATTTATTTTTTTTTCATACAACCGTGTACGTTGATTCTATGTAGAGTGGTTTATCAGACAAACTTCATGTAAGTTATTATGAACTCTCGCTATAAATTCTAGGATGGCGTTTAGAGACAAACTCACCTTGATAACCATATTATGGCAGATAATGGATTCCCAAACAAGCCCAGGACGTACCAAACAGGGGAGACAACTCTGTCGATGATTACGATGTGAGGGGCAACAATCTCTAATATCTGATTAGGTGAATGCGTCAAAAACTGGCTCCCATTTCCATCTGTTACATTTTCACTGACTTCTTTAAATACATTGGTCGAGTTCTCCATTGTTATCTTAATATTTCCCCTGAAATACAAATAAGAATTAATTTTACTTGTATCCGAAATATTTCGCTGCAAAGAACAGTCCTGGGCCCGTACTCACCAAACTTTTCTAAATTCTAGGCTAAGAATAATAATTATTTACCAAGTCAAGACTTTCCCAAGACGATTCTTAAGTACGGATACACCAATGCAATTTAGAACGGTCTCAATTTAGAATGGTTTGTACACGGCGTAAGCGGCCGCGCACCTCCTCTGGTTGTCAAAAACTGAGAGAGTGAAAATGTAAAACGTTAGGTACCATCGTCTGTCATCTATTTCTCAATAGGCCTATGGGGTTGAATGGGTTTTAACTCCCGTCAAAAAGGCCTTTTTATTAAGATATTTTCGACCGTTACCATGTCTAGGGATTGTGTAGTAAACAATGAAGAAAAACTGAGGAAGTATTTAGAAAACGACTAAGAGAGAGACAGACAGACAGACAGAGACACGAAAAATGGAGAATGTGTTCGTTATGAGCTCAAAATTTTAGCCTCATCCAAATTCTAAATATCTGCAGATAACAAATTCAAATTTGATACTTTTAAATAAAGTTTAGTTCTTTGACAAGGTAGAAAACGTTGCCCGAAAAGGAGGAAATACTAGTTAAAGGTACACTCAGGAGCCAAATATTAGTCCACTTATTCAAGATGGCTAAGTATGTAAATGGTAGGTATAACTTACAACAGTAGATGAACTAAATACTTTTTTTCCCCTATACGAGTTGGGAGTTTGGTTATTAGGTACTCACTGACGTCATTTAAACATGATGATGTCATTTTAAGTAGAAATTACATCATTTATCAGGTAAACATTTGGTTTAAGAGGGTCAGGTCAATATGGCTTCCAGAGGCAAGGCTTTGAGCACTGATATTGAACAAAACTTGATTTCTTTGATAAAGAATGGCATTAAACTTTGTGAAGTTTCTAGAATGCTTGAATTAAATAGATCTAAATCTACAGTTTATAATTATTCTAAACGATATTGTGAGCGTGGAAATGTTGCAAACAAGAAGCAAAGTGGAAGACCAACTGAAATGGCTGAACGGGCAAAAAACAGGGTTGTTAAAACTCGAGTGGGTTTGGTAAATGGTTATATAATGATCCATTAAGATTAAAAAAGAAATTCTACTTTGAACGTTACACAATTTAAAAAGGTTATTAACATTGAACGTTCTAAAGTTTAGAACGGTTTGGTGAATACGTACTTGAGCCTAAGAATTGAAAATTTAGCACATTCTTGAGAATAAGCCTAAGAACGTTCTTAAGAATGGTTTGGTGAATACCGACCCTGCTTTTTCGAAAAAAAAATAAATAAATAAATAAATAAATAAATAAAATAAACATACTGCGAATTAATAAACTTTGAAAAGTATATTAGTTTAAAGATAGTTAAAGTTACAAGTCGTACACGTTACCCCTGAGCTGTGCAGGAACACTAGAAGAAGAAGAAGAAGAAGAATGCTATCTTTTTTTATACAGGTTGAAACAAAAAAAAAATCGAACTGCAAAAGCAGAAGCAGGGGGAAGGCAGTTTAAGACACGCAGACACAGGTTCATTTACATGCTGTTGTAGACAAATCCACATTCAGTCAGGATCTACCTGTCATACACAATTACTTCCTTATCTAATTTAATTAACGCGTTCCTTTAAACTATTACATTCGTCCCTGTATGAAGTAGTCTCGAAAACATTAACCCTCTTACGAAACAACCCCGTGTTTAAATGACCGTCACCCTAAGGAATACAGTTTTTGCAACAAAATGTGGTAAAAGCATTTTCTACTTTTCCCACAATGTTTCTAGCCTTTTACAGTAAAATAACATTTGATCCCCACTTAACCTGTCTGCAAATGCTTTTAAATTGGACAAGGCTAAATTTTGTCATCATGTGAAGTGTAATCCCTGGAGCGCCAAAAAAACGGAATTGATATTTCAGTTAGGTCAAAAGCTCACAATAGTGCAATTTCAGATTTTGTTAATCTCTTTACGACACGACAAAATTTTAGACTCGTCCAAATTCAAAGCATCCGTAGACGACAAACTAATTGTAGTTCAAAAGATGGAAGTTGTATTTTAAAGAGTGAAAAACATTGTGGGAAAGCAGAAAATGCATGGGTACCAACACCTCCATTTCCAATAATGTTTTCAAAAGCCTTCTTCATCGAGGTCTTAAAAACACGGGTTCGTGAGGTAAAGAGTTAACTCATTATCATTGGCTAAAGATTGTTTCGTTATCATACTGCACGGTCTATGCAGTCTAATCTCAATATACACTGTCTGCTACAGCAACTAAGACTGCTTGGCGTTCAGAGATTTACACCTATACCTGACGATAGATGAAACACTCGTCTTTATTGGTATTTTTTTTTACAGACGGTTACGGACTGGTGTCGGTCAGATTATGAGATTTGCCTGTTAACGGGATAGTAAACATTTTTGGTAAAGAGAAAAAATGCCTGAGACCAGCATTTTATTCTTTTTTAAGACGATATTAACAGAAAGAAACCCTTCTTCTTATGTTTGGAAAAAAAAAACAAGGGACCGTTTATCAAAAGGTTAAATGTTCTCGCTCACCACTTAGCGCTCACTGGGGTTTGCCTCATAGAAAACAGAGACATAAATGCGTATAATTAACCCTTAAGCTGCTAGGTGCGACCAGAACACCTTTTGCGGATAGTGTAGATAAGATCAGACTGCACAGAACGCGCAATCTGATCTTAGATCTACACCGTCCGATAGGGAGATATTTTTCCCTCAAATATAACGGTGGGATAGCAAAATCTAGCATCTTACTATCGGCTTGAAAGTTTTAGTTCACTTATTTAGCAGGTTAAGACTCAGCATGAAAAACGGTAGCTAAAAATTTATTGGTGTTCGTATACGTGCATTATCGATGGAAGATACACTTCGTTCCCTCAAAACCGTGCATGTGTGGCAGCACAAAGAATACCTTAGCTCCCAATCACATGTACATATTTACTTCAGTAAGTATAGTTACCCACGTAAGTAAATTTACTTGTGGTGTCAGGTGCACGCATTTACTTTCCTAAGTATGAATACCCATGAGGTAAATTGAAGCAATTTAAAGTAGAGAGGTCATGCAAAACATGTAGGTTATTATACTTCATTAGCAAAGCATGTCATGTCAACAGGCATTGGCTTTATACAAGTAAGCACACTGATGTTTACTATTTGGATCCTGTAGGAAATTATCAAAAATAATCTAATTCCACAACCCCGAAAAAAAAAAAATAAGTGCCATTCACAGAAGGTTGCCCACTTTAGAAGCCTGCTAAAGCAAAACGGCTGTTATAGTGAGCTGGTATATACTTGAAATGTATTGAATTGTGCTGGAATGGACACCCTTTTTACGTTCCAAATGCTAAATATCCATTTTTTGTGATGTTCGATATGTTGACCTAACATTTTGGCTTTAGAGAAATGCCTGTCAAAAATTATTTCGTTACAGAAGTAAAACTTTATCATCAGCAATGTTCGAAAAAAAAAAGAGATAAGTATTTTAGGGAGCTAAATGATTTTATAAAAGAAAAGCGATAAAATAAAAATGAATAATAAAAAGAAAAATACTGTAAATACAGACAAAGTCAGCAAGCACAAAAAAGTGCAACACAAGAAGGGCAAGGAAGAAGAAAAGGAAGGAGAGAAAGAAGAGGAAGAAGAAATAAGAATTATTTTCAATATCCTAACACTTACAATTAACACTTGAATCTCATAAAATGGTAATAAGCGAATTATTTAGGACTTCATAGAAATGCAGAAATTTCATATCAAGTTAATGGTGTATTAATTAAACCTACATAAGAAAAAACATAAAACGGGCTCCCCGCGTTGTCGGGTATAACTATATTCTGTATCTACGAAACGTCTGTATATAAAAAACGGGTGTTCTTTAATACTTCTTACAAAACAATTAAGTATAGAGAATTCGAATTTTGAATTTTAAGTTTTCCAAGAAGAATGGACATGCTTTAGAAAAAAAAAAGCCATGTTCTGTGAAAAGGAAAATGGGTTTAATGCATCTGCAATAACTTTCGCCCCATGTCAGCCTGAGCAATCCGCGCAGGCTGACATGGGTCGAAAGTTATTGCTATTGGTCAATTTTCTGCAGCTCAAAGGACCAGTTAATCTCATGATTCAGTTATTCGAAAGACAAAATGAATTTTATGGATCCATAATTATGTGATGACTTTCTTGGTACGTTGTATCACGGAGATGCACTAAGCTCTCTTTAGTCAGAGCAAATGTAATAGCAATTATGATGTCCTGTGCACAAAGTACAATTTTTTCTTCCTTGCTGTAAATTGCCTTTCAACACAATGAGGAAGAAAAAGCAATTATTTGTGAGACATTGTGATCTAAATCAGTGATTTACCCAGACCTTAACACTTAACCGGCTAAATAAGTGAAATGGAACTCTCAAGCCGGTAATAAAACCCCCAAATTTTGCTATTTCAAAGGTATTTTTCGGGGAAAAAATATCTATATATCTGAATGTAGATCTAAGGTCAGACTTCACGTTCTGTGCAATCTGACCTTGATATACACTCTCCGTAAAAGGTCAGCGAGTCGCGCTTAGCAGCCCAGGGCTTAACATACCTTAGGGCGACTGTAAATGACGAATCTACCTATTGCGCTTGTTTGGTGGCAAAGGAGTTAATACACCTGTACACATAAATTTTCAAGATATATTCTGATGATTTTGTTTTTCATTTATCATGCAGTAGATCCAAGGTGATACTTAAACATATTTCAGAATTTTGTCTTTTACCTCTTGCATTTTTATAGCAACGTAAGCATTTTTATTCGTATATAGGCAAAAACGACTTCCTTTAATTTGACTGCATGGATTAATAAAAGCTAAAAGCAAAATAAGATAGAGTTAAGAAATAATCTTCTTTCTATCGTGGTTTATCGTTCAATAAATCACGGTTGTGAGTTATGAGGCACAATAAATAAACCACGAGGGTAATAGTCCGAGCGGTTTATTCATTGCCCCTCATATGATAAACCACATTAGATAGAATATTATTTCGATTCTAACATGACCAACTCTTGATCAAATGAAACAAGTTCATATCTAGTATAACAAGTGCTTGTCAAGCACCAGATCCCCCGCCGATTGAGCTTTTTCTAACACAGCACCGAAATAAGAGCTTGAAGTGAAGATAAAAAAAAAACAAGCATATTTTCTTTTTTGAAATACAGGTCCAAGTTATGAAAGTTGGCATTAACATGATATAATAAATACAAAACATTAAAACTTAATCAATATTGAAGTTTCTGAAAAAGAAAAAAAGACACTTTTTCTTTTTAAAATGCATACAAGAGTTATAAAACTTTTTTGTGTTTATGCCATAAGTATGAAACTTGGCCAAGAATGGGAAATGTGCGAACAAAAATCCAAAGTAAAAATTTACAAAGGGCAATAACTCCAAAAATACTGAAGATAGAGTTATGGTTCTTGTGCACTGCACTTCTCCTCAATTAGTTCTATATGTGTGTGAAGTTTCAAGTTCCTAGCTTTTATACTTTTGGAGATATACGCCAGACAGAAATCCAAAGTAAAAATTAACAAAGAGCAATAACTAAAAAATTACTGAAGACAGAGTTTTGGTTTTTGTGAACTGCACTTCTCCTTAATGAATTCTATAAGTGTATACAGTTTGAAGTTCCTAGCCTTTGTACTTTTGGAGATATGCTCCGGACAAAATTCCAAAGTGAAAATTTACAAAGAGCAATAACTCAACAATTACTGAAGATAGAGTTATGATTCTTTAGCACTGCACTTCTCCTTAATTAGTTCTATATGCGTGTGATGTTTCAAGTTCCTAGCTTTTATACTTTTGGAGATATGCTCCGGACAAAAATCCAAAGTTAAAATTTACAAAGGGCAATAACTCCAAGAATACTGAAGACAGAGTTATGGTTTTGTGCACTGCACTTTTCCTCAATGAGTTCTATATATGTGTGAAGTTTCAAGTTCCTAGCTGTTATACTTTTGGAGATATGCTACGGACAAAAATTCAAAGTAAAAATGTACAAAGGGCAATAAATCCAAAAATACTGAAGACAGAGTAATGGATCTTGTGCACTGCACGCCTCCTCAATGAGTTCTATATGTGTGTGAAATTTCAAGTTCCTAGCTTTCATACTTTTGGAGATATGCTCCGGACAAAAAGTCCAGAAAAAAAATGTACAAAGGGCAATAACTCCAAAAATACTGAAGATAGAGTAATGGTTCTTGTACACTGCACGCCTCCTTAATGAGATCTATCCACTTGTGAAGTTTGAAGTTGATATCTCAAATACTTTTGGAGATATGCTCTGGACAAAAATGTGGGACGGAAGGACGGAAGGATGGACGGACGGAATGACGGAAGGACGGACGGAGACTATTACCATATCCCCCGCCGCCTTTTCGGCGGGGGATAAAAAAAAAACTGATGCGGATTAAGGACATTTTCCGGATTTTTTTTTTTTGCGCAACCTAGTGCGCATGGAAACGAGCTTTTTCGTCCCAGGGCATGTTCACCCGAGCTTGTTGATCCGGGGTCGTTCGTCCATTTGAACGATCTCATTTCTTTTAAAATCAATTTTGGAGCACTTAGAAGGCATATTAGTATAAAGGACGATATTAGACTCGCCACGAAGGAAACAGTAGTACCCGGATCTATAGTTTCACTGTACGGCGCGAAATCATAAACAGCCTAAAGATGTTTCGCTTTAACTCTTTACCGCACAATGCCGCCTTTTAACGACCCTGGGAAAGAAGCCTTTAGAAAACATTCTTGGAAAGGGAGAAAATACTTGTTACCAGCATTTTCTCCTTTTCCCACAATATTTTCTACCCTATCAAGGAAAAAATGCATTTTGAGCCATATTGAAATTATCGTCTGCAAATGCTTTCAATTCGGACATGGCTAAAATTTTGTCGTTTGGTAAAGAGTTAAAGTAAATTTTACGAGGAAATCTAAGTTACCGTTTTTCAAGGGTTCAGTCTAAAATTCCAATAAATGATACTACAAGAAATGCCGACTGTATGCAACAAGCGATGCAGAAGAAACGAAGGTCACTGTCAGTCCCCCACCCATTTCTCCTTACGCAAAGTGTACAGAAACGTATTCTCGCGATGAGATAGCATAATCGTCGAACCAGCCACGGAAAGGTGATCGTTGACTTAGTAGCCTCGGTCGAATTATTAGCCTACAGACTTTACTAAACGGTTGATATATATCCAAAATCCGATTTCACATTCCGTGCAGTCTGATCTTAACATTTGTCATCCGCTAAAGCCCCAGGGCCTGTTTTCGCTTATGGCGCAGAAAAGGTAACTTTTTTTATTTTAAATCCAGTGTTATACTCTCACTAACCTGATGTTAAGTAATGCATAGTATAACCAGCTTACATACTTCAAAGATTTTAGGAGCCCAATTCAAAATAAAGTTGAAAATTTACCATGTTTACCCGAACCAATCTTCACTTCTGGGTGGTCTTTGATAATAGGTGATCTGTCAGTTAAATTTGACATATCAAATGTGTTATTGTTTTTACTAATACATGAGTATGCTTGTATGTTTTCAGGAAAATAAAAATGCTTAGTTTTCGGTAAAACTGGGAATTTTGTATAAATCTATTTTGTGGTTGCCATGGAAACTGTAATTTTGTGAAAATCTGAACTCGACGACCTTTTTTTTTTTTTAATTTGAAAAGAAGATACTTCAAGGGTTCTATACAGAGAAAATGGACGAAACCTATGGAAGGGTATTTTTGATAATCCAGTTTTACCTGCAGAACTCTTATTTTTTCGGCATTTTTGTGAATACAAAATTACTCAAAAATGACCAGTTCTGAAAAAAAAAAAAAAAAAAAAAAAAACTGAATGGAATTCACATATTCTGAATATTAGATAAGAATATACAAATATTTAGTTCTGATTTTATATAAATTATAAAATTAAACTTGTCTGACAATGTTATAATCCTTTTTAAGCAAAAGTTTCAATTTTTAGAATTTGAGGGTATACTGTTACCATGGAAACAGGCATTTAACAAGAAAACGAATTCGACAACGTATCATTTTCTTTTTATTTTTGTATTCAGCATAAAATTTTACATAATATATGTGAAAACGAAGAAATTCTATGGAAGAATTAAAACTCTAGAAAACGTCCTTAATTCACTTGAATAGACCATGGATTTTCCAGTTACTAACCAAAACTAAAACCCCACTGCCTAGTCTGTAAATATAAAAAAAAAATCAAACTTTTGGTAAAAACCTTAGACATCACACACACACACAAAACCCGCACCGTTTAATATTTAATTTTCTCCCTTTCAGACGACAAAGAGAAATGAATGTATCGTCAAGCAGTCGCAGTCGCTTCAAATGCTCTGAATGTAACCCCACTCCCTCCAAATCCCATTTCCAAATTGCAACACCGGCCAATTTTGATGTTAATTTTCAACATGAAAAGATACTTGATTTACCATGTTTACTGGTAATATTTAAAAAAAGTTCAGTCATTGCCTTTTTTTTTTTTTTATCAAAAAACAGTAAATATCGGTAAATCCTTTAGTTTTTCCTTCCTCCTTAGTTGCGGAAAATGGCGATTTGTTTACGTCGAGTGACTTTCAATGATGAAATATCTGAGGGCGGAGACATGGAACAGCCACGTGCGATCTACTTTACATCGAATAATTTCGATTTTGCCACGCTTCCGGTGCACTGTGTTTATAGAGCTAAATTCACGTGTCATGTCAGAATAAGGAAATAATATACTTTTTATCATAAATTATCGTTCAATAAACCACGATTGTGAGTTATGATGCACGATAAATAAACCACGGGGGCGATAGCTCGAGCGGTTTATTCATTGCGCCCATACTTCACAACGTGGTTTATTGAACAATAAACTAGGATAGAAAGAAGACTATTTCGATTCTAACATTACCAACTCTTGATCAAAGGAAATCAAGTTAATATTTAGTATACAAACGTGGATGCAGATTAATTCCCTTGAACAAACCATGGCTGTCCCAGTTACTAACCAAAGCAAAACCCCACTGCTCAGTCAGTAAAAATATAGAAAATCAAAATTTCAATGAAACCTTAGGCATAAAACACAACAACAACAACAATATAAAATAAAACCCGCACCGTTTCACGAGTTTTATTTATTTTTATCCGTTTCAAACGACAACGAAGAATGAATATAACGTCAAGCATCCCATTTTCATTGCAACACCGGCCAATTTCGACGTTAATCTTTAACATGATAAGACACTTGATTTACACATGTTTACTGGTAAGATTTCAAATAGTTCCATCATTGCCAATTTTTATCAAAAACAAGAAATATCGGTAAATCTTTGAGATTTTCCCTACTAAGTCGAGTAGTCGAAAACGACGAATTGTCGACAAGACTTCTATTGATAAAATATACGAGGGCGAAGACATGGAATAGCCACGGGGGACTCACTCTACATAGAATGACAGCGCTTTATATTGAATGACGTTGATTTTACCGCGCTTGCTATGAACTGTGTTTATATAGCTTATATAGTTTATATAGAATTCAGGTGCCATGTTAGAATTAAAAATATTGTAATATTGTAAGAGGCAGTAGTCCAATAGTATCACATTTCCTACCCCCACCCCCAAGTTTTTTATGACAAATTATTCAATATTATATTCCGACATTATTTAGCATCATTTCTTTTATCTCCTGACCAACACACGTGATATCTCCGTTTGAATAATATCAGTTCCATATATTTAAATGTAGCCACTAGATCTATAGTTAGCACTGAAGGGAATAGTTTAATGAACTTAATCTTTCTTTTTCGTTTTGTACGAGACTTAATGTTCACGATAACATGTAAACCCCCCTCCCCCCTCCCCCCCAGTCTGATCTTTATCTGCACCGCCTGCAAAAAAACCACATAATCGCACGAAGGGTTAAATCCACTTAGCCTAAACAAACACTCATTATATAATGATGGATCTCTATATTGATCATGAAGCTGATACCTTTATCCATGTCTATGAATAAATAAACTATTTTGGCCAAGCAAACTTAATTCAATGAGACGTGAACTAACGATTTTTTTTTTGCCAAGATGATGGATAACTTAATAATTATGGGTTGGGGAAGTAAAATTGAATCTCCGTTCTGTCTTGAAAGTACTTGTTTTATTTCGACGAAATTCAAGGAATGTTGACAAACCTGTTGGAAAATACTTTAGATAACAGTTCTGATTGCTCAGTCTAGCTATCAGAAGTATTGATAAGGTATCTGTTTCATGTCTGTGTTTAAATGACGTTGTCAAAGGCATGACAGTTACTTCACCGCGGCAGGTGTACCTTACCGTGCATACCAGACGTATATTTTTTTCGGCGTAGCTGAATGCGCTGGCTTTTGACCTACTTCTTGGTACTGATAAAGAATGAATAGATGGTAATTTGCGATAGGTCAGAAATGAGCATATGTTTACTTGGTGGGCCCCTGCTGGCATATTTGTTACATTTATGAAACCACTATTTACAAGCGTTGCTACTGCTAATCGAAACCCCGGGCCTTGATTCATACCATAACAAAATAAGGTGGTAGAGAATGATTCTTCTCTTGCGCTATTTGGAAATTTAATATTTTCGTAAGTGTTACCCAATTACCCAATACTACTTTACAACAAAATTAAAAACAGTTAGGAAAAAAGAGGCAACTTTTTGCTCGTGAGGTTACTTTTCATTATTTAACTGCATACTGAGCCACAAAAGACTTTCAATTTTCATATTCTAGTATTTCTTACGCCGTCTATCGTTTTTAAAGATATTTCTTATTACCAATACAAACTAAGTCATTCGTTTCCAAACCACGGGCCTTTTTTCCACGTAAATATAGTCGAAAAATATGTACAGCGATGCGAAAGAAATGTCTGTCACTGTAAAGACTTTTGCAGTCAGCTCTATCTCTGCTGTCTTTCATAAGTCATCAAAATGATTTTGGCCGAGCAGGATCCATCAAACTTACAACCAAAGATTTATTAGCTCTGCTCGGTATCACGGGGCTACCGGGCCAGTGATTCGAGGACATGTATTCACCAACCATATTCAGTTTCTTTCTTAACATCAATTTCAAATATATTCTAAATTTCATACTACCAGAATGATTTATCCGATCTGAATTCAAACTGTTAATTTCTAAATCTAGAATAATACAAAGAATGCGGTTTATGATAGTTGTTAAATACAGACCCAGGGCATGTATTCAGTAACTATTATAAACTGCATTCATATTCTCGTTCTCAAGAACTGTCTAAATTTCATTTATAAACAAAAAATACAACATTTCTGATTAGTTTTGCCAAACTTTTAAGTCGAAAATTGACTTACTTTCTAAAATTTAAATTAGACTAAGATTAAGATGGTTTTGGAATGTTTCGTAAATACAGGCCCGGGTGACAGAGAGCTCAATATAGACAAGAAATATCTTTAAAAAAGATAGATGCCGCCCACACATGGGCAGGGGCTCTTAGGATAAACATGTATACATTTTGACCAGTCATAAATTTCTGTTTTTTCGTCTTTTATCAGAACTAAAAGTAGGTCAAAAGCCAGCACATTCAGCTACGCCGAAAAAGAAGTAAAATAAAATATCGATCCATCTTACTTCTCTCGTCTTATTTTGCATGTAAGAGGCTCTTTCGAAGTCTACTATCTAATCAAATTCTGAATTCGATGAGGAGTCACCTCAATGATGGGGTATCTAGCCTCACAGCAATCCCATTGCCAGTCCTTGAATTCAGAAAAAAAAAAAAATACACATGTTAGAATGTAAATATGAAGAAGATGAATACAGCCCTTAATTGTTTCAATCATTTAACCTCTATTAAATGCCAAAAGAGCTACTTCGTGGCTGTCAACAATTTAAAGGCGACAGAATAGGACTAAAAACGTTTTTTTGTGTGTGTGTGTGTGTGTGTGTGTGTGTGTGTGTGTTAATTCTTTTTAATTCATTCGTCTCCTTTTTTACCCATAGGCTAAATAAATATTTTATTTTGAATAAGTGCTCCAGCTTTCTTATATATCTGACCTTCGGTATTTGTCTGGTAATACTTAAACTTGTCTTAATACAAACAACACGTTAAACAGCAGCATAAAAATACTGCTATCAATAATAATATGCCAGATTAAAATCAATGTGTGAAGTCTTTCCAAAAGTTTCGGGCATCAATAAAATCATTGAAAAAACACCAAACGAGAAAAATGAAGGAAAACAGCAATCCTGTTACTAAGTACGTACAGACGTATGGAGCCTATCCAATTATTGCATGCATTGACGCCATATGCAATATTTTCATTACTGTAGAGGGGTAGATAAAGATATGACTGCAGAGGTTTAAGATGTCCACTGTATGGGTTTTATGAGATAACGTGAACAACACGCATATCTTGAAGGAGTTTTGACGACAGAATATTGTCTACTGAATCTAAATGTACATGTATTTCGTGTGTCAAGAGGAAAAACACGTGTATGCGTACATATGAATTTCCAAGATAAGTTCTAGTGATTGATTAACTAAACGCAATTTCTATATTTATCATGCCTAAGATCCAACGTGATTTTCAAGCACCTATCAGTTTTATCTTTTATCTGTTGAAATGGTATAGCAACAAAACTAGACATAATCAGTTTTTGTTTGATATTTAACGCGATACCAGCGTTACTTCAGTTATCTGTTGACGACAAGTCACGTATATCTTTTTTTTCTGGAATATATAAGAGTAGAGCTCAAGCATTGTATATAACACTGGCTAGCAAGCCAAAATGCTCTGGGATACATTGGTATCACCTAATAGTAGTAAATATATGAAAAGATAGATTTGTTTCATTGATGTTCTAAGATGCGTTTGAAATTGAGCCATGTTCTGCCAAAAAGGGCTTAATGCATCTCCGTAATGTATTATACCAAGCATGTCATCACTTGCTTATAGATCAACAAAATCTATTTTTTCTAACACTCGATTGAATCATGAGGTAGAACGGTACTTTTACGAGCAGAAAATTCAAAAGATAGCAAACTGTTTCGGCCTGTGTCAGCCTCACGGACTGCGCAGGCTGACATGGGTAGATAATTTTTGCAGATGCTTAAGCTCCCTTTTCACAGAGCACGGCTCAATTATTTCAGACGTATTAGAGCTCATTAAGTAATTTCTAGTACTAACTTAAAGGTTTGTAGTGCCTTGCCACGAACACTTCCTCATGATCCGTGCCGCTTCCAGGGATCAAACCATGTTTACAAATAAGCCATGCTCTGGCAAAAGGGGGATTTAATGCATATCCTAGATGCATTATACCAAGCAAATCATCACATGATCATGGATCCAAAAAGTCCATTTTGTCTAACAATCGACTGAATCATGAAGTAAACTGGTCCTTGGACATGCAGAAAATTGACAAATTGACATATAGCACATTATTTCGGCCTCGGTCAGCCTACGTGGATTTCACAGGCTGACCTGGATCGATATTTTTGCAGATACATTAAGCCCCCTTTTCACAGTGCATGGCTAAAATTCAAAGGCTTTCCGTCTGGACAATCGAGGACAATCCCTAAAACTGGCAGTTTCAAGAATACGTTTTCGAAGACTTAAGCGAAATACATAGATCGGCCAGGCGAATTCTGCGCACAAAATGACGTTAACTTTTCTAAGAATGATAAATGATAAATAAGTGTTACTAAAAGTTCTATTTTTGGCTTTCCTTCAAAAGTAATCTAACGAAGAGATTAGATCGGACATGCATAGGTGACACAGTAATTATGAAATAGTATCTTTGAAAATGATTTTAAAAAAAAGAAGATAAATGACGCACTTTATATTAAAACATATAACTGGATTTTATAGTGAAAATGCCCTCGGCGCATTGGAGGTTTTGTTTTAATCAATCATCAAGTTGCATATATGACAGCAGCTTATCTAATCAAAACGGTGAAAGCGCTGCTGAGGTGGGGTGCGTTTAATCCTGCTCAAATTGAAATCTAACTGTTGTACCGAAAAATAAGCACGTAGTGGTAATAGAAAGAATTGAGCAATGGAATGTCAAAATGAAACGACGTGAGAAGTGTTATTAAGCAATATCTAGACAAATAAAGCAGTCCTATTCAAAGAAATCACCACTAGAGTTCTCATGATGCATGTAGGCTTTTCATGGCACCTGTTGACGCTTCTTGACGCTATTTGGTGGAACTGACACATAAATGCGTATATACCTACGCATTGCCATGGTAGTCTTTTCTAACACTCTTTTACAAATTGTATTATGGCAATGGTGTATTTATTTTACATATCTATCGTCCAAGTCTTGTAAGTTCCCCTATTTTTAACGTTTTAGTCATGCCTTGATGCCAAAGTGAATAAAATGTTTTCTTAATAGTACTATTTTTCCAGGTAATAATTTTGCCATGTTAGGTACCCAAGAAAAGATTTTTAGTTTCAATTTCCCACATGGTAAATCTGAGCTGGGATGCTTAGTACCCCACCTCAACAAACTAAGCCAACTGTAGCAGATTAGCTTATAGTCTGTTTATGTCTAGGAGTATATAAAGTGATTTTGCAGACGATAAAGATCAAGGTCAGACTACAAACAGTGCAGTCTAATCTTCGATCTATACTGTGTTCTATTTCAAAGGACATTTGCCGAGAAGACCTTTAAATTTGAAATCTAATTGTCCTTTTTTGTATACATGCTATCTGACAATGTCTATTTCCTTTATCTCGTATTCCAATCACTGTTACATGTATATCTATAGATATCTGCCTCTTGGTTAACTCTTAGAATACCTTTTTAAACAGGAAATGTCATTTGAAATATTTTCATTTCAAGGTTGTTTTGGCCAGAATATGCAAAACATAGCGAAAAGTGTAGATCCAAGATCAGACTGCATGTTCTGTGCAGTCTGATCTTGATCTTCACTGTCCGCAAAAAACAACGTAAGTCGGTTCCAGTGCTTCATGGGTTATTGAAAAATGTCCCAATTTATATCAGAGACAGTTATTCAAAAATAACCCTTCACCCTTATCCTGCTAGATAAAAGAAATAAAACTTTCAAACCGATGGTATAAACCCAAATATTCATATTTCAAAGGTATTTTTGGAGGAAAGATATCTCCTTATCGGACAGCGTAGATCCAAGATCAGTCTGCACGTTCTCTGCAGTCGGATCTTGATCTACGCTGTCCGCAAAAGGTCAGTGAATCGGGCTTAGCAGCCTAGGGGTTAAGCTGCTCAGCGACAGCATATATCAAGATCAGACTACTCTGTCCAGCTCATTAAGATTATTTTCTGGCGAATAGAACCTTGAGATTTCAATTCTATTTTTTTTTTTTTTTTTTTGTCTTCTGAAAATTTTAAGTATGTCGTTTTAAAAGGTTATTGCTTTACTATGTTGCATCGGAATAAAATGATGCGACTTCCAGTTTCATTCAAAGGTACAGCCTCACTTATTTTCACTACTTTGAAATAAAAGGCAAACGCATTGGATCAAAATCCAAAATATTACAGTCGAATCTTGATCTACAACGTCAAAAATACTATATAATTAGAGTGACTACGACGGTTAACCCTTTACCAGACGACAAAATTTTAGACCCGTCCAAATTGAAAGCATTTGCAGACGACAATTTCAGTGTGGCTCAAATGATGCAACTTTTCTTTGATAGGGTAGAAAACATTGTGGGAAAGGGAGAAGATGCTGGTTACCAGCATTTTCTCCTTTTCCCACAATGTTTTCAAAAGGCTTCTTTCCCAGGGTCGTTAAAAGGCGTCATTGTGCAGTTAAGGGATAAATCAGGGCAACTGGAATGTAATCAATATACTTCACTTATTACATCCATGATAATGTCTGTATGTTTAACCTGTAGGCTGCTAAGCGCGACCCATTGACCTTTTGCGGACAGGTAGGATCAAGATCAGACTGTACAAAACGCGCAGTCTGATCTTGGATCTACACTGTCCAATCAGGAGATATATTTCCTCCCAAAGCACCTTTGAAATAGGAAAATTTGGGTTTTTTACAATCGGCTTGAAAGTTTCATTTCTTATTTTTTAACAGGATAAGGATTAAAGAGATAAGATTAATCGAACTATTGCAAAAAAAAAAAGACTGCTTTCTGTTGCTAGAACATCTTGTATAATATCGCACATTGTCGTTCCAAGATCAAATTACTAGGTATGTGCATTCTGATCTTGGATCTAAATTGCCTGCAACAGGACTGTATGACTGCCTCAGGATGGGGAGAATTAATCTAATTATGCAATCTATCGTATGACTTATTTATTCCATCATAATTAGATTCATATTACTGGAAAGCGGTCGGCCAGATATGCAAATGACGCGGTGGTAGAATATTTCTCGTATATCATTTAACTCTTAACCAAACGACAAGATTTTAGACTTGTCCAAATTGAAAATATTTGCAGACGACAAAATAATTTTTTATTGAAATTGAAAAATATTTTGGGAAGGGAAAAAAACATCGTGGACAAAGGAGAAAATGCTGGTTAATAGCATTTTCTCCTTTTTCCGCAATGTTTTCAAAAGCCATTTCTTTCAGAGTCGTTAAAACTCGGGAATGTGTGGTCAGGGGTTAAACCATGAGACGCAACAATTCAAGCTCAAGACCTTTTATTATAAAAATCTGCTTACAGACTTTGATGAGTTTGTTCTCAAACTTTAAGGTTCATTAACGAGTAGGGTATGAGAAACTTGGATGGTGAAATATTACTTGATTAGGAAAAAGAAAAGCAACAATAGCTAAGGGAAACATTGTTTTCGTGAAAGAAATAAAGAAAAAGAAATAAAACAATTTATTCATTTGAACTAATATCTTTCCCCCCTCGTCTTTTCATCAGATGAAACCTAATTGCTGTTTAACCCTTAGACTGCTAATGACTTTTTTGCGGTCAGTGTAGATCAAGATCAGACTGCACAGAATGTGCAGTCTGATCTTGAATCTACACTGTCCGATAAGGAGATATTCCCCCCCCCCCCAAAAAAAAAAAAAAAAAAATAACTTTGAATGAGTAACATTTGGATTTTGTTATCGATCTGAAAGTTTCATTTAACATATATAGCGGATTAACGATAAATAGCATACGTCGTAAATGATAATCTTATGCAGTATCTATTATTTAGCCGTAGAATGAAATAAGCTTGATCGTATAATTCTTTATCTCGGAATGAATATCTCCTTACAGATGACAAATATTTGGTAACTTGTGGTAATTTTTAATTTTAAATCTCACCTTTTTGTCACAAATAATGGTTACACTAATCCTATTCCACAATTATAAGATTCGCAATTAACTCCTGTCAGTTCATAGTATATGAGAACTTGAGTCCAGGCGCCAATACAGTGGCACCAATAATTCCTCAAACACTCCTTGTCGCAATCTCCTTATCACGGTCGATATAGATCTACTCGACAATAATTGCAATTTCTGTTTTGATAAAGAATCATCAAATAAATAAATAAATAAATAAATAGATAAATAAAAGGAAAAATGATCAGACTGGAACGCCGGCTAGTTATATGGTAACACTTATACGTTAAGAAAGAAGATCGGCGGCCATGGTGAGAAAGCAGGCGACCGATAGAACGAGCGAGAAAGACATTGACAGCGAGGAAGAGTTTAACACTTATCCTGATGAATAAGTTAAAGGATGCCTTCAAGTCGAAATTAAAAGTAAAAACCTAAATGTTACTATTTTAAAGTTATTTGTTGGGGGAGAAATATCTCCTTATCGGACTGTGTAGATTCATATCAGACTGCACGTTCTGTGCTGTCTAATCTTGATCTACACTGTCGCAAAAGGTCAGTGAGTCACGCTTAGCAGCCTAAGGGTTAAATCACGATTGTTCGGTGTAAAGGAAGACGATACAGAAATTATAAGTGACCGGAGATTAGACTCACCCGACAGCAATACTTTATACTCTATCCAATCACTTGTAATCCAGAATTGATCACGAGAGGAAATAGTCTATTACACAATGTCATCTAAGTACGCAATTAACACCAGTAATGACCATAAACATCCTCGATACTACATTCAATATTTTCAGTGCCAAAAACAAGTATATAAAGTCGAACCCTGTCGGGGATCGAAAATACGACTCACTGAAACTCAGAGAGTTTTTTATCTTGTACGCTTGACTACATATGCGGACGGTACCGATCCAAGAGCCGTATGATCTTGGATTTAAGGCGTTCGCAAAAGAATCTGCTTTCGCTTATGGGGTTAGGTTGATAATTTTACTGACACCTTCCCCCAGCCCCAATGCCCCGTTGACAAAAGGGGGCACTGTGGTAGTTTGATTTTTTCTTCTTTTCACAAACTAAGAAATGTCCATTTTACATAAGCAGTATGCCAATGGTTTGCGTTAATCCCTATCCTACTAAATAAATTAAATAAAACTCTTAAACAGATAGTAAGAGCCCGAAAAGCGTTATGTCAAACTTAATCTTTTGAAGAAAAATATCTCCTTATCGGACCGTGTTGATCCAAGATCAGACTGCACGTTCTGTGCAGTCTGATCTTGATCTTCATTGTCCGCAAAAGGTCGGTGAGTCGCGCTTCGCAGCTGAAGGCTTAAGACGAAGATCTATGATATTCGCACGTCGCCTATATGGAACCAACTGGCCCAGAACCGTTATTTGTGTAAGGCACGAGTTTGATAAACGTCCTGTGGCCGCGCTCTCTAATGTGACCCTATCAATATCCAGTTTGTTCCACGATGACAAATTACCTGATCGGCTTGTCACTCTCTTGGCTTTCATTGACTGTTAAGGTATCACTCTTCACTAGATGACACTATTCTAGAATTGTCAGTTCCGATGGCATTTGCAAGTACCAAATTTAACCTTTAAGCTTAAAAGCGCTACTCGCTGACCTTTTGCGAAAAGTGTAGATCAAATTCAGACAGCACAGAACGTGCAGTCTGATCTTGGACCTACACTGTCCGATACGATGTTTTCATTACAGTGAAAACAACTTTGAAATCGCAATATTTGCCTTTTTACAATTGCGTGGAAATTTCGTTTTATTTATTTAGCAGTTAAATGACCAACACGGTTTTTAAAAAAAGTTAGAAAACATTGAGTGAAAAGAACATAATGTTAGTTGACAAACGAAAACAGACACACTCAAAAACACCTCCTTTGAATATACAAACTATTTTTTGTTTAATCTAAATTGAGTATCGAATAGTTCGCACCGCCTCTAACTTCAGCAAGTATCGAAGACACAGTGATTTGTGAGAAACTAGAGTGAATAGACCCGCGGGATGTAAACGCTTGGAGCGTAAAGCAACACCTATGTTGCATTGGCGGAGAAGGTAGATCAAGATCAGACTGCATAGAATGTGCAGTCTGATCTTGAATCTGCACTCTCCGCAACTTTATAACATTCTGGCCACAGCAATCGTGACATTGCCGTATTCAGGCTTTTTGTCCTCCTTTCTAGAAAGGTTCCTTTTCTTTCGTTCAGCAAGTAAAGGATGAATACATAGGGTTGAACGATGCACGATTGCCTGTTTACATTGCGTGTGAAAATGTCGTTTTGGTACAGTAAAATTTACAAGGACAGGTTTGCCCTTATCAATTACTAAATATGTTTTAGGTGGAAAAAAAAGAGAAAAAAACAGTGGGGATAGAGAAGGAGAGAGGGAGGGTGAGAATACAGGAAGTGAAAGGGGGAGAAAGAGAGAGACAGGGGGGGGGACAGAGGGGGAGAAAAAGAGAGACATAGAAAAGAGAAAGAGAGAGAGAGAGAGAGAGAGAGAGACAGACAGACAGAGACAGAGAGAGAGAGACAGAGAGAGTGTGTGTGTGTGTGTGTGTGTGTGTGTGTAAAGAAGAAGAAATAGAATAAAATAGACAAAATTAAGAAACTGTAATCACATCCCTTACTTTACACTCAGAGTATGAGAAAAATACATTCTTTTGAAAGAAATCAAATAGTTCCATTAGACAAGATCAAACTCCATTTACAACAGAGATATTATTTAGATTCGACTGACGATAAGTCGCCCCATCACTTACTGCAGCAAGTATCGAAGACACGGTGATTTGTGAGAAACTACAGAACCATAAATGGAGAAAATATTGGACCGAAAGCCAATGCAGCTACAGAAGCCCGGAAGATTTTTAACATGTAGAATGAACATACCCACGTTTTCTGGGGTACTGACCTTGCTCGTGTTTTACGTAAGGGATAGAAAACGAGTGTCGTGGTATATGGGAAATATACACGAGCGTTAGCGAGTGTATATTTCCCATATATCACGGCACGAGATTTTCTATCTCACTTAGACCACGTGACTATTCGTGCTTTTTATGTCATAATCCAGGAACATGTGCTTATGAGACAAAAGTTTTTTTCTTTTACGAAATGGAAGCATCATTTGATTTGGATTTTGACTTGAATGAGCTATTTAAAGATGATCCTGAAGTTACAGTAACTCAGCTTGACAATTTGCCGACACAGGATTTGGTGGTAAATAAATTCGAAAATGAGAGATTTAAGAATACTGATATACTGACTGAAAGCCAGCTGAAAGAGTTTAAAGCTGAGCGAATACCAAAAAATACCAAAAAACAAAATTGTTGGGCTATGTCTTGTTATGTGGAATGGGCTATATGGCGGAATATGCAACGCGAAACATTGCTTGATAAATATGGTGTCGTGCCGCTCGAACTTGGTAGCGAAACTGTTGATAAAATAGACTATTGGCTGTCGAAATTTATTATCGAATGCCGAAGGAAAGATGGTAAAAGCTACCCACCAACGACTTTATACAATATGGCTACAGCAATCCAGCGATATCTTAGGGAGGATAACTCTAGAAATGATATTTCTAGCGCGCAGACTGTTTTAGCAAACGACAAAATAAAAAAAGCTACCCACCAACGACTTTATACAATATGGCTACAGCAATCCAGCGATATCTTAGGGAGGATAACTCTAGAAATGATATTTCTAGCGCGCAGACTGTTTTAGCAAACGACAAAATAAAAAAAGCTACCCACCAACGACTTTATACAATATGGCTACAGCAATCCAGCGATATCTTAGGGAGGATAACTCTAGAAATGATATTTCTAGCGCGCAGACTGTTTTAGCAAACGACAAAATAAATGTGACTGAAAAATCCAAATTTCATTTGGGAAGGGTAGAAAACATTGTAGGAAAAGGAGAAAATGCTGGCTAACAGCATTTTCTCCTTTTCCTACAACGTTTTCAAAAGGCTTGTAACTAAGGGTCGTCAAAAGTCGTCATTTTCTGATAAAGGGTTTACCGTGAAGGCTACATTTTGTCTCGAATCGATATTGCAAACAGAAGTCTGAATTCACGTGCAGGATATACTAGCATAGTATATCCAGATATACAACTGCGGAAGTTGTATCTTCGATATATACTATGACAGTACTGAACGCTGATTGGTCAGCTCGCTACATACGTGGTCTAATGAATTAAATAGTGGTTCGAGAGTTTCGAAATGTCACAAACTTATAACAACCACTTCTGCGGCAATTTCCTCAACTAACATCAGTATTGTTCAATCCTAATACTAACACTGTACCAGAGGACAATTTCTCGTGCTTATTTATATTGAAAGCATTTGAAGACGAGAAAACGGCATTCAGCTGCAAAATAATTTTACCGGATGTTTTTTTTTTTTTGACTTGTTTATACTAAAAGCATCTGCACACGATAAATCAAATGTAGCTAAATGATAAGATTTGTCTTTGAAAGGACAGAAAACATTGTGGGAAAAGGAGAAAAATGCTGGTTACCAGCATTTTCTTCGTTTCCCACGTTTTCGAATGCCTTTTTCTTCAGGGTCGTGAAAACTCGGGACTTAGTGGTAAGGTTTAAACTAAAGATTTCCAGCCGATAGTGAAAACCCATATTTTACGATTTAATTTTTTTTTTTTTTTTTCTTGTCGTAGAAATCTCACGGTGTCGGGCAGTGTGGATTCAAGATCAGACTACACGTTCTGTGCAGTCTGATCTTGACCTATAGTGTCTGCAAAAAGCCCACAAAGTCGTGCTTAGCAGCCTGAGTGTTACATGCGACTCAAATTATGGAAGCTGTATTTGAGAGAGTAGAAATCATTGTGAGAAAACCAGCCTTTTCTCTGAACAATACAGTACAATACAATACAAAGCGTTTATTGTCTGAAACATCAATACAATATTTATAGCAAGAAGATATCCATTTTAGTCGTATCACAAGCGACAGCACGATCTGCTCAGCTACGTCATCAGCAAAAAAGACATGATACAATATTCCAATAATACACGCAATAAATTAACCCTTATCCAGGTAAATGATTTAAATAAAACTTTCAAGCCGATAGTAAAAACCCGAATAATGTTATTTCAAACTTATTTTTTGGAGAAAAATATCTCCCTATCGGACAGTGTAGATCCAAGATCAGACTGCACGTTCTGTGCAGTCTGATCTTGATCTACACTGTCCGCAAAGGTTCAGTGAGTCGCGCTTAGCACTTTAAGGGTTAATATACAATACAGATTTACCTGTTTTAGTCACATGCAACAGCACGATCTGCTCAAGTTACGTAGTCGGCAAAAAAGACGTAATACGATATCCCAATAATACACGTAATAATATAGTGTCAACAAATATAGGATTCTAAAGTACATACATGTAAGCTGCTGTACCCTACCCTCCGGTCAATGTAAGGTGACCCTTGGTCAGTTTATTGACGATTCATTTATCACGATAACATGTCCAGTTGATTATAACTCCAACTCGATAAACCTTTCATTAACATTTTATATTATTGTTTGTTTTAGGGAATACATATTTAAAACCACAAACCGTGTTTATGAATTATCTCGTCACGGCACATGATTTTCAACCTGTTACACCAAACGTAAACAACAATATAAACTGATAATGAAAGGTTTATCGAGTGAGAGCTATAACATCCCTTCGTGTTGACAAAGTTTTATCTTGTTTATCTTGTTGCTGACGGCGAAAGTTTGAAGACGTTTTGACGACATTTGTACCTGTCGAAATGTAAACATAATGTCAAGCTTAAAGATATCTCTGTTTCATGTCGACTTGGAAACATCCTTTTTGAACTTGTTTTTGTCCTTTTCCTTTTTTTTTTTTTTCCTTTTCTTTTTTTCATTTTTATTTTTTTCTTATTTTTTTTTTTTTTTTTTTTTTTGAGGGGGGGGGGGGGATTTTAAACATTTAGGGAAAGGAAAAAGGGGGAATTTCTTGCAACAAGTAGTTTCTCCTTTTCTCCTTTCTCCTCAATGTTTTTCAAATAATCGAGTAATGCATTTACCTTTTCTTCTTGTGTTCATCCTGTCCTTTTAAATCGTTAGTCTTGTTACTTGTAAGTGTACTAGAAGAAGCTAAAACGGTTCGTCTGAAAACAGGTTTCACGCTAGTGGACAAAACAAACCAAATTTTAGACTGCATTATGAAATGTGAAACAGGAGAGCCATTATGAGCTGAATCGCTCTACTGGCGTTTAAGTCCTTGCCAGGCGACACAATCCCAAAATTTTGTAGTCTCGAAGCATTTCCATACGACAATTTGAATGTTTCATAAATGATGGGATTTTAAAGGGAAACTAAAAAAGTGAAATTTTAATTAAATACATATGAGCCATGCTCTGTGAAAAGGAGGCTGAATGCATCTGCGAAAACTATCGACCCAGGTCAGCACTGCGCAGTCCACGCAGGCTGACCTGGGCCGAAACATTTCGCTATTGGTCAATTTTCTGTATGTCAAAGGACCAGTTTACGTTATGATTCAGTCGTTTGTTAAAACAGGTGGCCATTTTGGATCCATAATTATGTGCTGGCTTGATTGGTGTCATGTATCACGGAGATGCATTAAGCCCCCCCCCCCCCCTTTTGCCAGAGCATGGCCCATCGTGATTACAAGTTAATTCCAATCATCGTTGATAAAAGGAAAACAAAGTTGAAAGATTGTACGAACACGCTTCAGTATCGCATCACGATTTGGTCACCTATCCAAGCACTAACTTAGTGCACGATGCTTGAAAGCCGACCATTTTACCGCACTACTGTGACAGCTACTCGAGCATTTGCTTTGTATTGAATGGTTATACAGATAAATGCTGTGCATTATGCATACGTGCTCTCATTCGGCCGATTTTGTTATCTAACGTGGTCGGTCGAATTATACTGGTGTAGACAGACATATATACATGCAGCATTGTGTTATTGGGTAACGCTTAGAAAAATATCAAATTATCATTTGGTAGAAAAAAAAACGACTATTCCTTTAATATGGTGTGAAAAAAGGCCCATGGATATCGATTAGCGGTGACGATGCTTGTATTTTAGTGTCATAAATATGCAAGCAAACAGGCCGGGGGGGGGGGGGGGGGGGGGTGCCGCCAAATTTTTACCCAATCGCAAATGACCATCTATTCATTGGATTTCATTATACCAAGAAGTAGGTCAATAACCAGAAAAAAAAGTGAATTAAAAGAACAAAATGCTGTTTCCCTTTGCCTCTTCTCCCTTTTCAGTAATGGTTTTACAAGCATTCTTCTTCAGTGTTAGCAAACCACGACATAATTCTGATTTGGCATGTATGATTGTGCGTCAACAGTAAAAGAAATAATTGAAACACAAGCGATACATGCTGTTTAATTATGATGCATTGCATTATAATTTCACGAAGCGATGTCGTAAATAACCAAGCAAAGACAACCCTTTATTGTCTACAGCTACAAGGTTTATTGAGGAAACAACATTTTATGTTACATTACGTACATTACATGTCGAAATTGTGCACGTTGCATTTTCCTGCATGTAGGTGTCAGTGTTTCCGAATATGACAGAACAGTGTGACTCAGAGCTCCAGACAAGAGGGAGTGATGGTATTCTAAATCCATTAATTCTCTTTTAAACCTTATGTTGTGGGTAATCATTAGAATCGTCTCGATGAGACGATTCTAGTGAGTACACATAACACAGGGTTTAGTGAAGAATAATTAATATTTTCAATTTCGAAATCGAAATCACGCCCTTTATCTGGAGCTCTGATTCTGTACTTTCAAATAAATCTTTACCACACGGCACTCGAAACATTGCAGCAAGTGCATCTGAAATGATTGAAATTTGATTCTGAGAGGGTTAAAATACTGTGAGAAATTGACAAAAATGTTGGTGATTAGAATTTTCTCCTTTTCCGCAATGTTTAAGAAAGCCCTTCAATAGGAGTCGTATAACACAGGACTGTTTGGTAAAGGGTTTATCCTCTGCCTGCTTAATTATTGATACAGAGAAATAACAAATGCATATACTTGTATACAGCTTGTTTATGCATATTGAATGTTTCATAATTATGAGTCATGCCCTGGCAAAAGCGGACTTAATGCATCTCCGTGACCCAAACAGATAAGCACATAATTATTGATTCATAAAGTTCATTTTATCTTACACACTGCTGAATCATGAGGTACACTTGATCTCTGATATGCACAAAATATACCCAAAGCAAAACCTCGGCCCAGTTCAGCCTGCGCGGATTGGGTAGATACTTTTTGCAGATGCATTGACCCTCATAGTCACAGAGCATGACTCTTATATTTTTCCTGTTGTCTTTTACTGTACACTTATTGAATCGCGTCGCTTTAAACATTATTTTAGTTATGTCATGATGACATCTCACTTATTCATGTGTGCTCTGATTTTGACCAGCATTAATGGTCAAGGCTGTAAGGTGTCCCTACCAAAGACACCTTCACAAAAACCTTATGTCTCGAGTGAGGATCGTGGGCGGTTCCCCTATGGAATCCTACACATTTGGACCACGCCCCTTTCATTTTGTTTGTTTGTTTTTGAGCTTTACACAATTTTTACAGCTTAGGTCTCATCACGGCGGATAGTGCATCTACTCATGTGTTTCCTTGCTTTCCTAAGTCACCGACTACTTTTCTCGCATGCATCAGAAGTAAGAGGCGAAAAATCGCTGGTCAGAAAGGTTGCCTCAATCAGGTATCTTACGCCCAACCACCAGGTCACGAGACGGATACGCTAACCATTGAGCTACCCAGCCGGACTTATTCCTTTGAATATACTGATAGCTCGGGCTTAATTCTGCGTCTAATTCGTGTTTGAATTATAGAATTATTGTATTTTTCTATGACAATGACTGCACTTAAAAAAATCAAGATTAACTCTTACAGAGGCAAATCCATATGGACGGCTGAAGGTGTAATCTACAGAGGCCCAGAACGTTTTTTTTTTGGCGTAGATGAATGCTCTGGCTTTTAACCTACTTCTAGGTACTGATTAGAATGAATAGATGGTAATATGAGATTGGTCAAAACTGTGCACATGTTTATTCGGCGGGCCCCTGCTGGCACATTTGCTCACACATTTATTAAAGCACTATTACAAGTGTTGCTACCGCTAATCTATACCCAGGGGCCTTGATTCACACCATAGCAAAATAATATAAAAGAGAATGATTGTTTTCTTGTGCTATTTGGAAATTTAATATTTTCATAAGCGTTGCCCAACAACCCTGTACTACTTTTTCAACAAAATGAAAAGCAGTGAGGAAAAAGAGAGATTTACTCGCGAGGTTATTTTTCATTACTTTACTTCAAATTGAGCAACAAAAGAGTTTCAATATTCATACTACAGTATCTCTTACGCCGCCTATCTTTTTGTAAAAACTATTTCTTGTTTTTATTACAGGCTTGACTTTACAAGCAGACGATATAGATCCAAAATCGGACAGCACGTTCCGTATGATTTTTAACTATGCCGTCTGCAAAATCCCTAAGGCTGTGTAAGGGTTAAGACATAAGCTGCTAAGCGCGACTCGAGGACCTTTCGCGAACAGTGTGGATCAAGATCAGACTGCACAAAACGTGCAGTCTGATCTTGGATCTACACTGTCCGATAAGGAGAGTTTTGTCCCCCCAAAATAACTTTGAAATAGCAATATTTGAGTTTTTATTATCGACTTGAAAGTTTCATTTTGGTTATTAAGCAGGTTACGTGTTAACTCTTTACCACACGACGAAAATTAGACTTGTCCAAATTCAAAGCATTTGCAGACGGCAAAGTAAACATGACTCAAACACCAAATTTCTCTTCCGAAGAGTAGAAAACAAAGTGGAAAAAGGAAAAAATGCTGGTTACCAGCATTTTCTCCTTTTCCCACATTGTTTTCAAAAGCCTTCTTCCTTAGGGTAGTTAAAACTCAGCATTGTGTGGTAAGGGTTAAAGGATACTCTCAAAAATTGCCAAGATCCCAAAGGCATTGATAATGATACAACCCATCTGACTATTAACTGACGTATAATGCCACGAAATTCAGATGTATTAACAAATTACCATCCCAGAAATCAAGTACCGACCCATTTTAAATCTGGGCGGCTTCATATACATGTACGTAGATTTTACCATGTTATCAAGAACGCAAACCGATTTCTTCTTCAAGTTTAAAAAAAAAAATAGCCCTTGTGTTTCACTTTTAAAACTAAATATCGCTATTTCAGCTCTAATTGTGGTGTGTTATTATTGAACCGAGACAATTATCCTACGGCAAACGCTTCGTCCATTTGAACACCCGTTTTATGTGGTTTCACAAAAGTTATTGGAGATGACATCTGAACTGACCGGTGAGTTTAAAAAGCAGACTGCTTCAGGAATTGCTGTGTAAATCCATTTTTTCTGCCAAATTGTTCTGATACACAGTCCATTTCGCCATGGTTTTTATAGATAAACCGAAATCAAAAACTGAAATACGAAATAGACGTAGTTTGCTTTTATAATTATGACGGATTAAAAAAAAAAAAGATTTGTTATACTGATTTGATTGCAAATAACCTCTCCAAGGATTGTAATTTTTCAATTAAACAAATAAATCTAAGCAAAAAAGAAGAAGAATTTCGCGGACTGCGCAGGCTGACCTGGTCGATAATTCTCGTAGATGCATTAAGCCCCCTTTTCACAGAGCATGGCTCATTTATTTCGTCGTCTGCAAATGCCATCAATTTGGTTTGGTCCAAAATTTTGGCGTTTTGTAAAGGGTTAAATCTTGTCGCAAAATACAATGCAATATTTTTTTTTTCCCTCAGACGTAAAATAAAATGACCTCAACCGATTATTGTGTTAAAATCTACCTCTGGTTTTCCCGAGTAAAGAACTTGCCATTGCATTTTCCCCAAACTGTTACTACTAACCAGTAAGTGTCTAGATAGTGTGATAGTTGTCCTGGGACACCAAAACGACATTCGAAGTTCCTTGATCCTCCTTACATTTGATTTGTCGAGATGTTTAACGTATGGAGAAAGAACAGTTAACTGATTTTCCTGTACATGTTTTATTACAAAAGGAAATAATACACGATTCGATTCAGTATACAGAAACTATACTGAAACTCTATTACCCTTCGACTGCAAAATGAAAAATTCTGACAAATAGCAAAACCCCAAAAATAGTGCTGTTCTTCCAAAGTCCTGTCCATAAAAAAAAAAAAGAAACCGTATAGAACAATGTAAATCAAAGACGTACTTGATCTTCTTCAATTGTCTTGATCTACACTATCTGCAAAAGTGAACTGAATCATGCTTTGCAGCCTCGGAGTTAATAATGTCAGTTTCACTAATCTGGTGCTTTAAACTCTATGTCTATCTAAGTTTTCTGTGCTTTTAAAAGAAAATCCTATCACTTCAGCCAAGTTTAACTTGGCGTTTTCAAAATGCTTTCAATCTGGACAAGCCTGAAATTGCACCGTCTTGTAATGAAGTAATTACACAAAACGGTTTTAATGTAGTTACAAAAACCAAATCTTTCTGCATGGAAACTCTGCGAAAATAGAACTCCCTAAAGTGTTAAACTTGACAAATTACAGGAGACTTTAATTGGCATGTTATTCTTCAAAATGATCGCAAAATGATATTCTCAAATGACCTGCTTCGGGATAGGTGGCTTCAGGGATAATTAAGTCAATCGAGTGATTTTTTTTTTTACGAGTTTAAAGTCTTTGTAGGCAGGTTCATAGAATCAGTCCCAGCTTAAACTTTTTTAAGCTGACGTTTTAAATGTATGTAAGGTTTACGACCACATCAGAATAACGAACAGAGTCTGTGTGGGAAAAGAAAAAGGTAAACTAGCAAATAAAAACTGACAGTATAACAGATTTCTTACAACTTTTGCATAGATATTTTCTAATATATTTCTTTACCTTTTTCTTGCATTCCAGTACTGGCCAGAAAACGAATGAAATTTAACCCGGCGAGCACTGTTAGAAGAGCATTACTTCAAATCAAATAAACATTTACAACCAAGAAACGGATCCAAACAAATTTTAGTGTTTAAGACCGTTTTGGTAGGATATTCTACAAATAAGTGGGAAGTGCAGATCCAAAATCTGACTGCAAGTTCTGTGCAGTCTTATCTTGATAGGCACTCTCCGTAAAAGCGGAGCATAGCACTGTAAAGGTTGATAAAAAGACAGAAGCTCATTACCGGTATTCCATACAGGTGCAATAACAGATCTTTGAAAATGCAAATTCTCAGGATTCTTGGACCAAGTCGGAACTGACCTTTGCACATCTTTTCCCCTTTTCCCCCCTCATTTCAAGAATGTTTATAGCTTTGCAAATACGAAAGTCTGAGAAAAAAAAAATGTATATATATTCTAGCTTCAAATGGAACGGATATGTCATTGTCATTGTCGATTTCATTCTATTTATTTATTAGTTATCTTTATCTATTTATTTGTCAATTAATCTATTAATTTGTTTACAGTTTTGTGGAGGAGTTTAGCATATCCATAGTACAACTGAGCCATGCTCTGGCTAGAGAGGGCTTAATGCATCTCCGTGATAAATTATACCAGGCAAGTCATCATATAATTATAGATCGGTAAAATCAAGTTTGTTTAACCCTTTCCCAAACGACAAATTTTGGATTGCTCAAAATTGAAAGAGTTTGCAGACGACAATTTTAAATTTGATGAAAATGGCAGAAAGGTCTCAATAAGGGTATTACGAGCAATTTCTCCTTTTCCCACAGTGTTTTCAAAAGACTTGTACTGCAGACACGTGAAAACCAGGTCTTGTTTGGGAAAGGGTTAACAACCAACTGCATCAGTAGAGTGGTCGTCGGACATGCAGAAAATTAACCCATAGCAAATAATATCGATCCATGTCACCCTCCGCAGACTGCACAGGCTGACATGGGTTGATACTTTTTGCAGATGCATTAAACCCCCTTTTCACACAGCATGACTCGATTATAGTTACAAACCAGAATCCGGGACTCACATACCTGTTTAACATGCCTGAAATGACTGTCCGATTTATTTAGCACTTTGATGAGCAGTATAAGGCCCACCACTGAAGCCACATTTACTTTGTCGTCTTGATGTGCTATGTATTTTCACATGACCAAATTGTTTAGGTTTTGTACAGAATTAACCCTTATCGTGTTAGATAAGTTAAGAAAAACTTTCAAGACCATAGTAAAACCCCATATAATGTTACTTTGAACTTATTGGACAGTGTATATCAAAGATCAGAATGCACGTTCTGTGCAGTCTGATCTTGATCTAAACTGTCCGCAAAAGGTCAATGAGTCGCGCTTAGCAGCTTAAGGGTAAAGGGGTAAAGAATACTGGGGCACAGAAGATGAATAGGATTATCGTTTACATGTGTTACCACTTGTAAAGTTATCCTGGATTCTCAACTAATTTATCAAAACCCTTTACCTAAAACTACACTTTCTTGCTCATTTCGAATGATACTCCAACCAGAGGTACGAATAAATAGGTCTAATCATGTCGTAAATGCATTATGTTTTGCTTAAATGCATGCCTGTGGTACTCATACATGTAAGTATTGTATTGTCGAAGAAGTTCTGGGTCCTGAACAACAAAGTCACGTGTACGTTAAGCCAGGGTTTAATCTCTAAACCATCAGTACTTCCGTGATCTATATCTCTTCCAAACTGCAATATTGTTTAACAAAGGTAGACAGTTCCCTCACATAAATTTAATGAAATGGGAAATGGAATGCAACTATTTGCGAAAAGGTTCAAGAATTTGTGTTAACCCTTTACCAGAAAATTTTAGCCTTGTCCAAATTGAAAGCATTTGCAGACGACAATGTCAATGTGGCTCAAAAGGTGCAATATTTCTTTGATAGACCAGAAAACATTGTGGGAAAAGGAGGAAATGCTGGTGCCAGCATTTTCTCCTTTTCCCATAATGTTTTCAAAAGGCTCCTTTCCCAGGGTAGTTAAAAGGCGGCATTGTGCGGTAAAGGGCTAACTCTTTACCAAATAATAAAAGAAAATTTAGACTGGTTGAAATTGAAAGCATTTGCAAACGACAACTTAAATGTAGCTAAAACATCAGCTAGGCGCCTTTGTCGTAATTATCTGGGCTGTCCATTTCATTACTTTTCTGTTCATTTCGACGATGATGGTCTTAACATTCGCAAACAAAGTAACAGAAAAGTGTTGATCCACAGTTAGACAGCACGTTTTGCGAAGTCTGAAATTCAGTCACGGTCTTATCAAAGTAACTTTTAAATTGTACTTGGTGCCAACGTGATAAAGTTCTGACGGTCGAATCGATTTATCGACAGCAGTTTATATTTCAGATGCAATTTTTCAAATGTAATTGACGCCGACTGATACCAGGCCTTGGTTCATCGCATTAACGATAGATTGCTTAGTGCAACTCCGTGGACTGGCAGTAAAAATCCGAATAATGTTGTTTCAAATTGATGTTTTTTTTGTGAAATATATCTCCTTATCGGACAGTGTAGATCCAAGATCAGACTGCACATTCTGTGCAGTCTGATCTTGATCTACACTGTCTGTAAAAGGTCAGTAAGTCGAGCTTAGCAGCCTACGGGTTAATTCATCATGTTTATTTTCACACGGATGTTTTAAAGTCGCTAACCAAAAACTTACTTCGGGAGGCAATAAGTTAACTTTAAGCTGCTGAAATGTAAAAGTCGATATCGATCGCTGTAAAGGATAAAAGGATTGAGTTTAACCCTTTCCCAAACAAGCCCTGGTTTTCACGTGTCTGCAATACAAGTCTTTTGAAAACACTGTGGGAAAAGGAGAAATTGCTCGTAACGAGCAATTTCTCCTTTTCCCACAGTGTTTTCTACCCTTTTTGATAACTTTCTGCCATTTTCATCAAATTTGAAATTGTCGTCTGCAAACTCTTTCAATTTGGACCAGTCCAAAATTTGTCGTTTGGGAAAGGGTTAAACGGGTAGAATTGAGTTAAAACATTTACCCGAGATTCAAAAGGAGCTGACCAAGAACATAATCCTGTGACGCGCAGTCTGATCTGGTCTACTCCCTTCACACTGAATATCAGATTTAATAGGACACAGGATTTAGGATAATTCTCAGACTGCTAAATATTTTATCGAATAATTGAATTTTGGAAAATTCAAATATTGCAGGTTTTACAACTGCTGTATACCTCATCCCTAATATCACAGTATAGACTTTGAGACGTACTGATCTTAATCTACATCGCTCACCCGGGACCAGTATTCACTAACCATTCATGCTAAATTGCATTATTTGTGTCATGCTAAAGAATTTTCTGGAGTTCCAAGTGCCACATTTTCTGACTGGCTTAAGCAAATGGTTTAGTCAATCAGAAATCATGAATCTTTCTATATAAATATGAGCCATTCTCTTTGAAAAGGGGGCTTAATGATCTGCGAAAAGTATCGACCCATGTCAGCCTGCGCAATCCGCGCAGGCTGACATGGGCCGAAACTTTTCGCTGTTTATAAAATTTCTGCTTGTCGAAGTATAATTCTACCTCATGCATTAGTCGGTTGTTTGCCAAAATGAATTTTATGGGTTCTTAATAAGGTGATGTCTTGCTTGGTATAATGCAATACAGAAATGCATTAGGCTCCCTTTTGCCAGAGCACGGTTCATATAGAATTAGACTAAGAGTACGGTTCAGAATGCTTGGTTAGTACGGGCCCTGTCGTGACGAGAAGCTATCTATGGATTACATGTTTGCTTGAAAAAAATCACAAGCCGTAGCCTTTGCGATAACACATGTAACGACTGAATGCAAAACATGACACCTTTTAATTGAAACGTCAGTCATGCATCTTGGCTGAACTATGGCGGCTGTCCGGTTATTCAAAACCTCGACACAAAATCAATTAAACGATCAGATGCAATAACTAAAACGCATTAATTATTAATGTTAATGCTGCATTTGCCAAAGACCTGATCAGTCCGATTTTTATTTCGTTATCATTTTATACAAATTAACACCCAACGCAAACTAGTTATAAATATTGCATTGAATACGTTTGAGCTGCAAAAGAAAGGGGGTATAATGTATCGTCGTGATTAATAAACAGGATGTATTTAGTCTACAAAGCGGCTGAATCAAGCAGTATAATAGTAACTATTGTCCTTTGACAAGCGGAAAATTTACCAATACCAAAAGGTTTTGCCACCAGTGCCCTTGAACAGGACGACCGAATTGTGCAGGCTGACATGGGTTGATACCTTTTGCAGGTGAATTTAACCACTTTTCAATAGGCATGACCTGTTTTACGGCACTTTAATTTTGCCGTTCATCTACGTACAATAACAGCTTACACCAACTCCCCAAGAGACTGCATTTGAGTGCATTGGACAAAACAGAACCACTGCGTTATTCCTGCTTGCTTCGAACATAGGTTCCTTTTTTCAAATATTTGATCCATGCTCTGCGAAAAAGGGGCTTAATGCTTCTGCAAAAAGTATCGACTCAAGTCAGCCTGCGCAGTCCGTGCAGGCTGACCTGGGCCGAAACTTTTTGCTATTGGTCAATTTTCTGCACGTCCACGGACCGGTTTACCTTGTCGATTGTTAGACAAAATGGGCTTTACTGATTTATGATCATGTGATGACTTGCTTGGTATCATGCATCACGGAGATGCATTAAGCCCCTTTTGTCAGAGCATGATCTAACGTTATGTGGCATTTCGGATGAAAGTTCATTAAACAGTTCCGAGGAAAAATACATGTATTATTAGAGCTTTTGGCGTGGAAAAAAAGATTTTCCTTGGAACTTGGACGCCGGCATTTTCTAAATGTCACCCAACATGCTCACGTTCTGTTATTCAATAGGGATGAAGAAAACGAGACATCCTCCCTGTGAGAAAGTCCAGGGGATGTCTGCCATTGCATTTTTTTTTTTTCTAATTTTCTTCGACGAGGGAGAGAGAGAGAGAGAGAGAGAGTACGGAGCTATTGAAAGTGGAGAAGAAAAACAATGTAATCGTAGAATATACAATATGAGCCATGCTCTGTAAGGAGAGAATTTAATGAATCTGCAAAATGTCGACCAGTATCAGCCGGCGCAGTCCGCTAGACATGGGCCGAAACTTTTTGCTACTTATAAACTTTCTACCTGTCAGGGACCATTCTATTTCAAAATCCAGTCGATCGTTAGACTGTATGGATTTTAACCCTTATCCTGCTGAAAAAAAGAAATGAAACTTTCAAGCCGATAGTATAAGCCCAAAATTTTCCTGTTTCAAAGGGATTTTTGGAGGAAAGATATCTCCTAATCGGACAGTGTAGATCTAAGATCAGACTGCACGTTCTGTGCAGTCTGATCTTGATCTACGCTGTCCGCAAAAGGTCAGTGAGTTCCGATAAGCAGCCTAAGGGTTAAGGATCCGTAACTATGTGATGGCTTGCATGGTGTAATGCATCATGGAGATGCATTAAACTCCCTTTTGCCAGAGCAGGGTTCATATATAGAAATGATACCAAGTAACCCCTTACAGTATCGGCCAATTTTAGACCAAAAAAAGAAAGATACGAGTCACACAAAGACGAAATATAAAAAAAGGAAAGGAACTCGTTCTTCCTTCATGGTAAGGAAACTATTGCAAGAGAAAAGGTGCAGGTACTTATTTGCAGTTGTTAGTTTCAAACATTTGCATTTTTTCCCTATATCATCTAGTTTTAGTGTGTAAAATCGGGGTAGGATAAACTGGATTGGTACAAAAGTAGATTAACCCTTATCCTGCTAAATACTTCAGTTAAATGACACCTTCAAGCCCATAGTAAAAAGCGGAACGTTGCTATTTCGAACTGTTTTGGGGGGAAGATATATATCTCATTATTGGACAGTGTAGATTCAAGATCAGACTGCACGTTCTGTGCAGTCTGATCTTGTCTACACTGTCCGCAAAAGGCTTAGCAGCCGCACGGTTAAGTGCATTTCTTTGAGTAGCTGTTTAGGTTAGGGAACATCGGTTCACGTTTTTACACTTAGATGTTTCAGAAAAGTGTAAATATGTTTATCTTTTTCAAAAGGCCTTACCGTGTCGATAATTACCAAAATGATTTCGGCTGACTATTATGTGTTATCGAAAAGCTCTGAAAAGGTAAATATGGGTCATTCATATCAGCGCCATAGGCGAAAATAAGTTTTTTTTTTGGATGGCATAGCCTAGAGTCAGACAGCGCAGATCGTACAGTCTGACCTTGAATCTATACTATCCGCCTGTTCAAGCAGGCCTATATGACAAACATCTGTCTGCGCAAAATAGTGAATTGTACGTAAGTGGTCGATATCGGTTGCGTATATATTTGATGTGAAAAAAGTTAAAATGCTAAACCAACCGTGCTGATTACCAATAGGCTAAATACATTCTATCAGCACTATGTTTCCCTACTGACGCAGTAGTTCTGATCGCACATTTACACACTGCTACCTTAAGAAATATTTCAACCAGAAAGAAATGAATCTTAATTTTACTAAATGGTAAGATACCACCCACCGAAAGACCTATCCATTTCCACGACCGTCCTGCTATTGTTCTTCAAGTTCGAGTTCTTTCCCGTTTGTAAGTTGTATGATACAAAGAGCTAAGAGCACTTTTAAACATAAAAGATGAAAACTTAAAAGGGTCATTTTATAGTTTAAATAATTGCTAAATGCTACACAATACTGGTCGCAATACAGATCCTCAAATTACCGGTTTTAATAGGTTCTGTTTTTAATGAAAACTTCATCAAATAGTACAGTCAAGTAATGTGATACTTGGGTATTTATTTACACAGCGCCATACTATTTGTTTTCTAAGAGAAATCTATTCATCACCCAAGTACGGTAAACCGAAACACACCATTTATTTATGGTATAAAGATGGTTTGATTGTTTTCAGAACCAATATGATATCCTTTTCCTTGTTTACAAATATCTTCATAGAATATTAACCTTTAAATCTTTACTAAACGACAAGCCAAGCCCCGTAGCTCAGTCGGTAGCGTACTGGACTTGAGAACAGGAGGTCGCTGGTTGGATCCCCGGCTTGGCCAATTTCTTTCCGAGGATTGATGATAGTCTTTGCGACAGGATTCAATCCTCTCTCACGCTGACCATTGTTCCGACGATGGTTATGTGGGAAAGCAGCCAGTGGCTTGGAAAGAATATTGTGCGGAGTACGGGTAACAGAAACTGCAGGAAAGCATGGATAGGTGCACTGGCCGCCGCGATATAACTGAAATAATGTTGAAAACGGCGTTAAACACCATACAGTCAATCACTACAATACTAAAAAGACAAATTTTAGATTAGACTAAATTGAAAGTATTTGCAGACGAGAAATTAACTATGATTGAAAATTTGAAAATTGTTCTGGGAAGGGTAGAAAACATTGTGAGAAATGGAGACCACTGCTGGTTACCAACATTTTCTCCTTTTCCTGCAATGTTTTCAAAAGGTTTCTTTCTGAGGGTCGTTAAAAATCGGAACTGCGTGGTAAAGAGTTAAATTGCTAAAAGAAAAAACTTGATCGAAAATTTACATCTGATAATTACGACTTAAAATATCGAGATTTCAAAGTTTCTTTTAATAATAAAAATCTCGCCGTTTCGTACAAGGTAGATTTAAGAACAGGCAGAATTCAGTGCTGCATGATCTTGGTTTACATTGTCCGCAAAAAGCGGCTTCATTGGCGCTTAATAGCTTAAAAGTTAATGATTTAGCACATTTTTGGGCAGTATTTCAATATTATCAATGTGGAAAAAGCACAAATCTATGCGTTCCTAAAATTGGCACAGCGTTCTTTCAATATTCCTAGCTCATTTTCCCTCTTACAATAGATAATTAAACACGGTTGACACAATATTTTGCCGGTCTAGAATTAATGTTTTCAACCTTGGGAAAGAATCCTGGACGAGCAGGAATACGAACTTACAGCCCATTGTTCACAAATGCTGTATACTACGATCATAGCTGCGGGTACAGGCACTTGGCCGTGGTTCAGATCGAACCGTTAACTTACCACATGTAAATTTCAGATAGTTTCTATTAACCCTTAAAGCGCCCTTCACGACTATAGTTGCATTTGCGGCCAATGTAGATCAAGATCAGGCTGCACAAAACGTGCAGCCTGATCTTTGATCTACACTGTCCGCTTTGATGAATCACTGTAGACAAAAGCAACCATGACATTGCAATTATTTGGGTAGTATTTCTAGGATGAAAATGTCTGGCAGGTTTATTTGGCGCTCTAAGGGTTAATGCGCTAAATGATAATAATTAAGTTGGCAAATTCCATCATACGGTGGCATGTTTACAAATGAAAGATACGTAAATATATTCTAGCTCGCATCGTATGTATGGACTACACTTCATTTTTTTCCCCATTTCTAGCTTCATATTTACCAAATAATGAACAAAATACATACAGTACTAATAACTTAGTGTATGACTAACTTTTAGCTTTTCGGGGTTCGGTATAATTAATAGATGGTTCCGATTTAACAAAGTAAAATATACTAATGGACAAAAGTCTTGTCCGGTCCACAAAATATTGAATATTTCATTTTTTGTTCAGAGTACAAAAACAAATCAGGTATCAATGAAAAGAACAATTCAAGATGCATTTAATGGTAAAATTTTGAAAGAATTTGGATCAGTACCGTCTATGCAAAACCCCCACAAAGTAGGGCACTATAAATTAGGAAGTTGCATTATGCTGATAAGACAAAATCAGTAAAGAGTATGGCCCCCATGTACCCTTATGACTGCAGTGCACCTTCGCCTCATGGAGCAAACTAGCCTGCGTAAAAATGTGACAGGAAGATTGTTCCATTCGTCAGCAATTGCCCGTCTTAACTGCTGGACGTTGTTTACGTTCCGTGATCTGATCTTACGTTTCATGTAATCCCATACATGCTCGATTGGGTTCAGGTCGGGTGATAAAGCTGGCCAAGGTAATGTTGGAACATTATGTGTGGTAAAGAAGTTTTGGGTCAGTCTTGCGGCATGGGGACGGGCATTATCCTGTTGTAAAACAGTACCTGGGTGGGCAACAATAAATGGCAGAGCAATTGGACGCAAAACTTGGTCGATATAATGCTGCGCAGTGAGACCACGACCCCGTCCTCGACCAAAGTCAAGAAACACGAGCTGAGTCTTGTGATGGTAGGTAAACCCTGCCCAAACCATGATGCTTTGCCCACCCCAACGGTCAGTTTCCACGACACACGGGTCCGCAAATCTCTCTTCACTGCGCCGGTATACACGCTGTCGTCGATCGCTCGAATCAATGCAAAATCTACTCTCGTCGGTAAACATAACCGTTTGCCATCGGTTTAAACGCCATCTTCGATGACGTAAAGCCCATTGCCTTCGTAAACGTCTGTGATTTCGTGTTAATTTAGATCCGTGGTATGGACGACGGCAACGTAAGCCGACTGCTTTCAAACGTCGCCGCACAGTCTTTGCACTAATGCGAGGTCTATTACAACCCGGTGTGTTACGTGCCGTGTCATTTGGGGCCGCAAAACGGTTGCGTAAGTGAGTAAGCTGAATATGCCTATCCTGACGCAAGGTTGTTACTCGGGGCCGTCCAGAGCGTGGCAGGTCCGCAACGGTCCCATAAGCTGCGAACTTTTGGCGTAAACGTCGAACAGTTCTTTCGTTTACACCAAATACACGGGCTACATGTGCGGCTGTGGCCCCTGCCTCAAGTTGGCCTAAAACGCGCGCACGCTGTTCATTTGAAAGCTTCATTTTTCTGAATTAATTGCAGAAATTCGAAAACTTTCGATGTCTTTCGATTGGAATATCGATAAGGATGTGCTGACATAAACAAATCAATAGTGAAACACAGTTTTGCATACATGACGATGCACGTGAAAAACGTCGCCGTTACTGAATCTCGTAATTCGGTGCAGCCTTGAAATCAAAACCCGATTTACCAGTTTGGAAATTGGCTGAAAGAAAATAAGCAAAATTTCAAGGTCATACCTTCATTGGTTTTGACATTAGTAAGGAAACCCTAACCGGACAAGACTTTTGTCCTTAAGTATATGATACTCATTTACTCAATATAGATATACCACATGGGCTGGACAGCCATGTCCAAGTTAAACGGTAGAGAACAGATTTTAGTTATACATGAATAGAGCGAATTTCTGTGATTTTAAATGCCTCAGTCAGTTTTAAGTGTATGGAAACTACACAATACACTTGTACACAAGATTAAAGAAGACATATTTGTGGCAATCGTATCCTTAACAATAGACTGGTCAATTGTTTAACTCTACTGAATAAGACAATTTTAGACTTGTCCAAATTGATAGGATTTGCACACGACAAATAATTGAAAAATTGAAATTTGCCTTAAAACTGGGGATTGTGTGGTAAACGGCTAAAGTACATTAGCGTCTCAATGCCTGTGTTTTATCTATACCTTTGCTCTTCTATCGTTTCAAAGCCGAGACAAGAGACTCAAAAGCCACTTGCCGAGACCATTTAAATTGATTATGCTAAGCAAATCTGGGAATGCCTAGATGAAATAACATCTTTTTTTTTTTGGCCTAGCCGCTGCCTTTTGACCTGCTTCTTGGTACTTATAAAGAACGAACAGATGGTAATTTGCGATTGGTAAAAAATGTACACATGTTTATTCGGCGGGCCCTGCTGGCATATTTGCTCACACATTTATGAAACCACTATCAACACGGGTTCCCACTGCTAATTGATACCCCGGGTTCTTGGTTTTTACAATAGCAAAATAATGTAGTAGGGAATGGTTCTTTTCTTTTGCCATTTGAAAATCTTATGTTTTCATAAGCCTTACCCAATAACTCAATACTTCTTTTCAACAAAATGAAAAACAGTGAGGCAAAAGAGGCAATTGCTCGTGAGGTTACTTTTCAGTATTTTACTTCATATTGAGCCACAAAAAGAGTTTCAATATCCATATTCTAGTATCTCTTACGTCATCTTTTTTAAAGATATTTCTTGTTACATTACAGATATCAAGTAGCTAATGAGGCATAACCTTTTAAGTTAGTCATTCCCACACGAAAAAAATGTGGACCAATCCAAACTGAAAGCAGTTACAGACAGCAATTTCAATGCGGCTCATATGATGCCATTTTTCTTTGAAAGGGTAGAAAACATTGTGGGAAAAGGAGAAAATGCTGGTTACCAGCATTTTCTCTTTTTCATACCATGTTTTTAAGAGGCTTCTTCCTCAGGGTCGTTAAAAGTGTGCACTGTATGGTAAAGGGTTAAGCTTCTATTTTCGCGGGTTGTATCCAACTCTACTACATTCTTGTCATAGACTTCCAAGTGCTTGTTTTTGCAGAGTTATTTTGTTTAATCAACTTCTTGTGAGGAGAAAGCGTAGCAGACGATTTATTTATAGTAAACAGATGGCTTGGGTGGTTCGTGAAGGTAAACAAATCAGGAATATACTTCATCTTGCTGAATAAAAATAATCAATTACAATTTGTACATGATGCAGATGTAGATTATTTCGTTCATGTGGTGTTTAACGCCAACGCCGTTCGCAACATTACTTTAGTTAAATCACTGTGGTAAGTTCACCTATCCACGCTTTCCTGGAAGTTCTTTTACTTCACACAATATTCTTCCTAAGCCATTGGCTGCTTCCTACATAACCATGTTCGAAACAGTGACCGATGGATATTGATTAGTGTAAACATATTTATTTTACATCGATTGAGAAACAAGTTCTTACAACCTATTCTAATATCTCTCGATTCTGCTTCCTGTAAACTACACCGGTGCTCGCGCCGAATATATGGGCCAAAGCAGTCCAAAAGTTGACACCCGCTCGAACTCGGGACCTTATGGTTGCGAGGCCGACGTTCTACCCTTCAACCACCGACACCAGAAACATTGCATATTGATTGAGCCCCCAGCTGGGTGGGGGGATAGAAATAGCTCAGCTGTCGCACTACAGCAGGGGTAAGACCCCCCCACTGTGCCTGCCCGTTTGCCGTGGGCTGCAACTCGTGTCGTTCGATGACGGGATCCTGGTGGTTGAGTGGATTCAGGGCTCGGCCGTTTGATAGCTCTGTTTTCGCAACACACCACTTTGGCCTTGAATTGAACTAAACGGGAGGTCAGGAAGGCCCGTCCTGATCAATCGGCTGGTCATGCCTTGCCCTAGGGCATCTAATATGTTCTTTCTCTTATACCATTCTCTCTATTAAAATTACTGTCCTCTCCATATCTAATCCAGATTTCATATTTTTTGTTCTGCCCTAGAAGGCGGTGGCTCATGGGTCAATCGGGTGAAAGTTCTTTGGTATTTGGCTGACATTTGTAACCTCTCAATGATTGTCTAAGCTTGGTAGAACTTTCTGCGAGAATACATCTGTCCAGTCTAGCCCTTTCATACCGAGTATACCACTGATGTATCCCTGTCATGGTCTGCGAATGGGCTTTCCCCAGACCATGTCCCCTTGTTGGGCTCCATGGCGGGTGGGGAGCATCGGTGATGAAATTTTACACACAAACATGGCATCCCAAAAAAAGGCCAAGCTCAATGAAAGCAAACGCCCTTTATCAGACAGCGAATCCGAAACTGAACCTTCAATTTCTACTTCTTTTCACTCTCCGCGTTTTATCGTTATCCAATCCCAAGATCCTTTAAAACCCATAACAAAACTATCTCCTCTCGTAATAGAGAAACAAATTACCAGCATCCTTGGAACTCCAAAATCTGTTAAAAAACTCAAAGACCAGACCCTTTTAGTTGAATGTCTTACAAATCAACAAGCAGTGAATCTTTTAAAAAACACAAAATTCTTTGACACAGATGTTAACATTTTCCCACATCCTTCACTAAATTCTTGCAAAGGAGTAATTAGATGCAAAGAGCTTACTTACTGCAACTTTTTTCAAGAAATTAAAGACAACCTGAAACAACAAGGTGTATCCGATGTCCAACGGATTTCTGTACGCAGAGATGGAGAACAGAGACTCACAAATACATACATTTTAACATTTTCTTCACCTGTTCTTCCAACATCAATCAAGGTAGGCTTTCAAATTGTAAAAGTAGATGTGTATGTGCCAAATCCCTTGCGATGTTTTAAATGCCAGCGGTACGGCCATCACATCAGTAAATGTCCAAACCAAGAAACATGCTCTAAATGTGCTCATCAAAGACCTGACCATGACAGTACTACATGTTCAAATCCTCCTCTTTGCATTAATTGTAAGTCTCCACACTCTACTTTTTCAAGAGAGTGTCCTGTATGGAGAGAAGAAAAAGAAATACTGTCCATTAAATACAACAATAATGTAAGCTTTCCAGAAGCAAGGAAAATATTTGAACAGCGCAAGAAAACCTCTTCTAGTCCTAACTATGCAGGTGTTGTTGGCTCGTCAACTGAAAAGGACGACTGCAGCACTTGTAAAATTTTTGCGAAAGTTCTCCTTCAAAAATTTCCTGACGTAGCTACTGAGCTGAAAGAACTTCTCCCTCCATCCACCTTGTCCAAACTAATTCCTGACTCTCCATCTGCGTCTAAAACAAACAAAACCCCTTCTGCAACCTCAAAACCCACAAACTCTCAAAGTATTTCTACACAAAAACCTTCAAAGCCGTCTACCTCTTCGCAAAATATCTCTCCAAAAAAACCTTCAAAACCATCTCCCCCTTCACAACAGCCTCCAAAGAAACCCCAACCTCCATCTTCACAGTCTACAATAAAATCTAATGTCTCATCTAAAGATAACAAATCTAATCATACACCTCGATCCCCTAAAAGGTCTTCTTCCAAACCTAAACCACAATCTAGAGATTCCCATAAATCTTGTGAAATCACAGTCAGAGTAAATGATCCTGTCCCTACCTCCAACAGATTTTCGGAGCTAGAGGACATGGATGCAGATGCTGAAAATCTTGAAGGTGAGGCTTCAGATTCAGAAGCCTCTATCTGGTCCATTTCTAAAGATACTTGGAACAAGGACACTGACACTTGGCACACGTCCAAACCCGAGACAAGTGTAATGAAGTCTTAATCAACCTATTTTAAAATGCATTGGTTTACAACCTCTTTTTTTACTTTAACTTTTATACTTTCTTCATGCACAATGGATACCATAATCCAGTGGAATTGTCGAGGTCTGAAGTCAAACTTTGACGAACTTTCCCTTTTAATTAGTGATCACAAACCAGTTGCTGTTTGTCTTCAAGAAACCTTCCTTAAACAGGAGGATGATATCTCAATCAAATACCATTCCATTTACAATAAAGTCTTTACCGAAGGCGAGAAAGCTAGAGGTGGTGTTTCTGTTATTGTTAATAACAACATACCTCATAAAGTTATCTCTCTTAACACAAACTTGCAAGCTGTTGCTATCAGATTATCTTTACACAGTGCCGTTACACTATGTTCTTTATATCTCCCCCCGAGCACACCTGTTAATGAGACCAATCTGAATGATCTCATTTCCCAATTGCCATCCCCCTATATTCTTGCTGGGGACTTTAATGGTCACAATGTTATGTGGGGTTGTGATGACACTAACCAGAGAGGTTTACAGTTGGAGAGCTTCATTTCGAACACTTCTTTGTCTTTCATGAATGACAACAAATCCAAAACCTACCTACATCCAGCAACTGGATCTTACTCTTCTATTGATTTAACTTTATGCAGCCCAGTTTTACTTCCCAATTTCACTTGGAAAGTGAAAGAGGATTTGTGTGGAAGTGATCACTTCCCTATTATCTTTTCATCTACACAACCATCCAGCAGCATAAAACCACAGAAATGGAAGCTCTCTAAAGCCAATTGGAATAGATTTGAAACCCTCTGTGAACAGACCATTACACATGACAAATTTGGAGATTGCGATGATCCCGCAAAACTTTTCACTTCCCTATTAATTGATGCAGCTAAACAGTCCGTCCCTCAGACCTCGACAAATCCAAAACGTCCTGACAAGCCTTGGTACAATGAAGATTGTAAACAGGCTGTCAGAGACAGAAAACAAGCCCTTAGAAAGTTTAACCTCAGACCTACCAAAGAAAATCATAACCTGTTCCGTATTTCCAGGGCAAAGGCTCGTCGTACCATTAGAGAAAGTAAGCGCAAGGCGTGGAGACAATATGTTTCTAAATTAAATAGTAGAACTACTACTAAAAAAACCTGGGACATGATTAGAAAGATCAATGGCAAAGACCAACCCCCTCTTAGTCACCTTAATGTTAACAATACTTCGTTGGAATCACCCCAGGATATAGCTGATGCTCTTGCCGACACCTTTTGCAAAAAGTCTTCCTCTGCAAACTATTCTGAAAAGTTTCAGAGAAATAAAGCTAGAGAAGAAAAGAAAAAACTTAATTTCAATTCTTCTAATTCAGAGCACTATAATAAACTCTTTACCTTTAAAGAATTAAAATCTGCTTTGAATAAAGCTCACGATTCTTCTCCTTGCCAAGATAAAGTTCATTACCAGTTTTTAAAACACTTACCTTTTACTTCTCTCTCTGTTTTACTTGATATTTTTAATGATATCTGGCAGTCCGGTGATTTTCCTTCGTCCTGGCGAGAGGCACTAGTCATTCCTATCCCAAAACCTGGCAAGGATGCTAGTGACCCAGCCAACTATCGTCCCATAGCTCTTACTAGTTGTCTCTGCAAGACCCTAGAACGTATGGTCAATGACAGGCTTGTCTGGTTTTTAGAGAAAAACAACCTTATCGTTGATGTACAGAGTGGATTTCGTCGCCAGCGTGGTACCATCGATCATCTTGTCCGCTTTGAAACCTTTGTCAGAGAAGCCTTTATTAATAGACAACATGTAGTATCTGTCTTTTTCGACCTTGAAAGCGCTTATGATACGACTTGGAAATACGGAATTCTTAAAGACTTGCATGACTTTGGTCTTCGAGGCCGTCTTCCTCTTTTTATCTCAGCCTTCTTGGATGAACGTCTTTTCCGTGTCCGAGTTGGTAATACTGTCTCGGGAGCCCGTGAACAGGAGATGGGTGTACCCCAAGGATGTATTCTCTCTGTTACACTTTTTAGTGTAAAAATAAACAGTATAGTTAAAGCTATCTGTCCTGGTGTAGACTGTTCTCTTTATGTTGATGACTTTGTTATATGCTTCAGATCTCGAAATATGAATATTATTGAGAGACAACTTCAACAATGTCTCAACAAACTCCAAACGTGGTCTGAAGAAAATGGCTTCAAATTTTCCAAGTCCAAAACAAAATGCATGCACCTTTGTAATTTACGTGGTGTTCATCTAGACCCTGAACTGTATTTGGACAAAACTAAAATTGAAGTCGTTTCCGAGTTTAAATTTCTTGGAGTCATCTTTGACAGAAAGCTTTCCTTCCTTCCTCACATCACTGCACTTAAAAAGAAATGCAAGAAGGCTCTTAATCTTCTAAAGGTTGTGGCCCATTCTGAATGGGGAGCAGACCGTAAAGTCCTCTTGCGGCTTTATCGGTCTTTAGTTCGCTCCAAATTAGACTATGGATCTATCGTATACGGATCAGCCCGTAAATCTTGTCTTAAAATTCTCGATCCTATACACCACGAAGGCCTGCGTCTTGTACTTGGAGCTTTCAGAACTTCTCCCGTCAACAGTCTCTATGTTGAGGCTAATGAACCTTCTCTTTCTTACAGGAGGGAAAAACTATCGCTTCAATATCTTTTAAAACTGAAGTCGAATCGTTTTAACCCAACTCATAAAGTTGTTTTTAAACCTCAGTATAAACGTCTTTTTGAAAGGAAACCAAATGTTATTCCTCCATTTGGTATCCGCATGGAGCCCATTGTAGATAACCTTGACATAGACATTGAGTCTATTGCCGACTATAAAATCTCTGAAATCCCTCCATGGACACTAAACAGTGCAGAATTAAGATTTGACCTTGCATCCGACAAAAAGTCAGTCACGGATAGAACTGTGTTTCATGCTAGATACAACGAGATAACGGAGCATTATTTTTCCTTCAAACCAATCTATACAGATGGATCTAAAGAGGGAAATTCTGTAGCAGCTGCCGCTATTTATGGAGAAAGGAGCTTAAAGTGCCGCCTTCCAAACAATTCCTCTATCTTCTCTGCAGAAATTAAAGCTATTGATCTTGCCCTTAATCTAGCTGAACATTCTAATTCCAACCGTTTCATTATCTTTTCGGACTCTTTGTCTACATTACAGGCCCTTTCAAATCAACGACTTGAGAATCCCTTGATCTGTACTTTACTTGAAAGGATCTCACAAATTTCTTCTATGAATAGATTGGTGTTCTGCTGGCTTCCAAGTCATGTAGGCATCAAAGGCAATGAAAATGCCGATAGATCTGCCAAATCTGCACTTAACCTTCCCATTTCAGATTTTAAAGTTCCACACACTGATTTTAAATCCTCTGTTTTAACACATATCCAATCTTCTTGGCAATCCCAGTGGGATGCTGATGTTTTCAATAAACTACATTCAGTAAAACCTTCTCTTGGTGAATGGTACCCCGTTTACAGGTCTGTTCGTCGAGAAGAAGTGATAATTGCACGACTTCGAATTGGCCATTCACGCATTACACATTCCTGGCTTTTGACCAGAGATGATGCCCCTGAATGTATTCCATGCAATGCATCCTTTTCTATAAAACATATCCTACTAGATTGCATTGACTTTCAGCCAGTTCGTAGAAAATATTTCAGCGTCGATAGCTTAAAAAATCTTTTTGATTCTGTCAGCGTTGAATCTATTATCGCTTTCATAAAGGAGATTGGCATTTACAATAAACTGTGATATTTGCTTTTTGAGTTTCTTACCCGTGTTTTTACATTCTTTACACACTTTTCTCAATGTTAAGCTCTCATTTCCTTTAAGCTACAACTCACAGTCTTAACCTTTTCATTTAAAACTTTGAGTAGGCAGAGTTTATCCTGCCACTCAATATCATATTTTATGCACATTAAAAATGACACTCTTCTACTATCAATCCAACTTTTTGTTCAAATCCTTTTATCACATTCCTAACTGTGATTTAAAACTTTTTGAGTAGATAGGGATTGCCCTGTCACTCAATTATTTCCAGTATACATATGAAGGTCACACATAACACTTCTGAATCCAACTCTTTTATCATCATTAATATATTCAAACTTTTTTCAGTTTAAACAATTTCACTTTTATTATTTTTTAACACAGATATGCGCGCTAAATGACCAAAGCTGTCGATGCGCCGTAAAACAACATTCATTCATTCATTGCATATTGATTGACAGTAGTATAGTAAGTTTAGGCCCTTTACCAAATAATCTGTGGTTTTAATGATTCTTGGGAAGAGGGTCCTTCAAGACATTAAGCTGGCATGGGCCATTGAGGAACTAACAGAGTTCTCTGAACTTGCCGAAAAAAAAAAAAAAAAAATTACGATGGTTAAATTGATTTTGGTATGGTCAAGCTAAACCCTGTACCAAACAATCCGGTGTTTTAACGACCCTAGGAAAGAGGGCATCTGAAAAAAAAAAAAAAATCTAAAAGAAGAAGAAACTGCTAGTAAAAAGCATTTTCTTTTTTTCTCAGGAAGTTTTCTACGTTTCCTTCCATAATACGAATTTACCGATTGTAGCCATGTTTTTTTTCTGTCGTCAGTAGATTCACTTAACTTCGTTAAATCTAAATTTTTGTCGTCTACTAAACAATTAAGAAACTGTTATAGGAATATCGTGAAAAGACTGAGATAGACTACACAGACTACAGTCGGAAAGCCATCAAGTTTTACGATACCAGTTTTTGGTTAATTACCACTTCAAATTGTAAGTTCCCCGTTGGTTAATTGGACAGAATGTAAACAAATACCGATATTGTGTGAATCCATAGGTTATTGAAATCGCATCTGCTTTTAATTGTTAATTAATTCTATACTTTCCACAGACATCTTGCAAAAGACCACAGTGTGAATGAAGTCTGGTTAAATAAGAAATGGCTGGTAATGAGTAGGACATAGTATTGCAGCGATTAACCCTTTGGCTGCTTAGCGCGTCTCAAGGACCTTTTGCGGACAGTGTAGATCAAGATCAGACTGCATAGAACATGCAGTCTGATCTTGAATCTACACTGTTTGATAACGAGATATCGTTCCTCCAAAATACCTTGAAATAGCAAAATCTTGGTATTTACAACCGGCTTGAAAGTTTCATTTCACTGGTTTAGCAGGATAAGGGTTAAGATTGTTTATATTTAGTGTGGATTACTCATTTACGCTATCAGAGCTGCTTTCGCAGTATTTGCTATGGACAAATCACACTCAAGTGGACATGATACAGAAGAAACAAGGACATAATAAATATGAGCATTCAATCTCTTTACTTCGTGAAAAAAACGACAAACATTGTCATTCATGCATTGAGACTCGTTCACTGTAGAACTGTTCATTGTATTCCAAAAATGTTTACAAATATTCTTCCACTCGGGATTGCTTGGTAAAAGTTTAAAGTAAAATACTAAGTGAACACATAATTCCAACTAATTTCTTCTTTCTGCGCAGTATCGAACTTTTATTACGACAAATCTGCAGATTAAAGAAGTGTAATAGGAGTAAACCTAGGGAAACCTAACAAACACGTCTTACTTACCCATATGGCATAATACAAAATAAGTTCAATCAAAAGGTAACTTTTCTTTTTTTGAAGTGAATCTCAGGTGGAAAACATGTGAAAATGACTTTCAAGCGGAAGAAAATACTGAATAACTTGGCTTAATGTCCCTTTCCTTATAATATGACACAATATAATAAAACATGTTTATCTGAATAAAAGCCTTTGTTCCATTATATAGAAAAAGGCTTTCAGCATATGCATAATATATCAAATTTACATACGCATATGCATATATTTCTATAAAAATAGGTAGAGACCAAAAACAAAAAAAACATCAACTTACTTGGATAAATATCTGTGCGAAGCAGCTTCTTTTGGATGATTATTTAAAAAAAAAAAAATGTTTATATGCTTTATTATATGAAAGATTAACTAAATATTGCAATTATCTGCAACTCGTTTTTTCCACTTCTGTCCACAAATTATGATCTTGTAGGGGCAAAGAACCTGTATAAAATCCACACTCTAAATTGCATAATCAAAAGAGTGCATAGTTGAAAAAAACAATTTTAGGTTTGCAAAACAAGTTTTAAATATGAAAGGACGGTATGTCGAACTCCTTATCTGAAAAGTACAAGTTTATCGTCTAATACAAATATAACATAGTATTTAATTTTTAAATCTGACTGAGGCCGTTGAACCTTCGGTTTACGTTTGTGTGATTGTGCAAATAAGTGGATAATTAAGGCCCCTCAAGGGATGCCAGGCGAAGTCTTGAAGACGCATGGTTTTGAATTTTACTCGTAGTTTCCACACGATGGAATCGTTCAGCTTTATTACATTACCTCCTGCAAACGACTTTTTGCATCTTGTGGTCGACTACTTTTATACGACTGTGACTAAAGAAGAATTTGGTATTCACGTTCACATTCTCTTTTAGCCACATTGTGTTTCCTCGTAGTCGTGTATCTACTCTTAACAAAATAGTCACTGTTTTAAAAGACACTAAGAAAACAAACATTGAAAACATCGTGAAAAAACGATGGTAACAAGCATTTTTTTTCCTTTTTACTCCCATAATGCTTTCCGGCTTTTCAAAGATAAATGCAAATATTACAACAGCTTATTCATTTGTCGTCTGCAGATACTTTCAACTTGTAAAAGCCTTAACCCTTTCCCAAACAAGCCCTGGTTTTCACGTGTCTGCAGTACAAGTCTTTTGAAAACACTGTGGGAAAAGGAGAAATTGCTCGTAACGAGCAATTTCTCCTTTTCCCACAGTGTTTTCTACCTGTTTTGAGACCTTTCTGCCATTATCATCCAATTTAAAATTGTCGTCTGCAAACTCTTTCAATTTGGACCAGTCCAAAAGTTATCGTTTGGGAAAGGCTTATGTTGTCGCTTGGTAAAAAGGAAAAAATGTCACTATTAATTATCTGAGCCATGCGCTCGCAAAAGAGGGCTTAATGCATCTGCGTGATGTATTATACTAAGCAAGGCATCATAGAACTATGGATGCATAAAATTCATTTTGTTTAACAACCCACTGAATCATGTAGCAAATTGTCCATGGACATCAAGAAAATTAACAGTTAAAAAGTTTCGACCCATGTCAGCCTGATCTGCATCGATACTTTTTTTGCAGATGCATTAAGCCCCCTTTTCACAGAGCACGACTCATCTGTCTGTTACATGGACATTTTCCGAGGCGTCTCCTGCAAATGTGTTTCAGGGGGTAATGAGTTCACTTATTAAATCAAGATTTGCGAAATGCTTGTTTAAATGAAATGTCGGCTTGTCATTCCTTATCATCGCATTAAGAGATAACTGTAACTGTGCATCGTTGTCGATTTTTCCACAATTAGAAGACCTGTAGTACACAGACTTAATTCTTTCACCGTCAATATTGCTTGTGATTGCCTATGCGGACGGCGTAGATCAAGATCAGACTGCACAAAACGTGCAGTCTGATCTTTGATCTACACCGTCCGCTATATGATGCTAATCTTTAAACGAAACAGTCTCAGTTTTAACGAAAAGATACTTAAAAGACCTGGAGAAAAGTCGTGTCCACTTAGATGCTAACAAAAGAGTTAATCATAATACTCTTTATAATTTGAGGTAACTACTACCCAAAGCTTCTTAACCGCCATCTCTTTCGTTAATTTCAAAACAATCCCTATATAAAAATCATTTTAGCGCAAAGCAAATAAATTCTTATCCGTTTCCTTTATTGGTTGTACAAAAATCTTTGAACTATGCTTTGTGAAAAAGGGGGTTTAATGTATCTGCAAAAAGTATCGATTCAGGTCGGCCTGTGCAGTCTCTGCAGGCTAATCCGGATCAAAACCTTGTGATATAGGTCTTGGCATGTCCAAGGACCAGTCGACCTCAAGATTCAGTCGGTTGTTAGACAAAATGGATTCTACGGATACATAAATATGTGATGACCAGCTTGGCATAATGCATCATGGAGATTCATTAGACTACCTTTGGTCAGAGCACGGTTTATTTGTAATTAGTTTATGCAAGTGACGAGTCATGATAAAACATAATTGTTGACGAATCATACTCTCTGCGAGAATTGTCCTAAGTATCCAAAAAGAAGCAGTTCTCTCTCTCTCGTAACGGACTAAATGTCGGTAGCTTTTCGGTTTAAGCATTCCATCCAATTCGAGATCACTGTTGAAAGATTGCTTGAATTGTGCCTTTTGGTTACGAATCCCACGCCTTAAAGCTGAGCGACTAAGGATCTTCTATTTTACTGCAGAGTATTTCGAAACAGGATATGTCCGAGCAGCGCAATGCTTTTGAAATCGTCTGAAGCTAACGCTTTACGCAGTGAAAAGAAAGAAGTCAACTTTGTAACAGGATAAGTTTAAAATTTCAATGCAAGTGACGTTTTCGGCGCCATATCAATACTGCTGTAGTTTTTGTTTAAACTAATCGTACGAAGAATACTGTATAACAATCTTATTTCCTTCACCCGACTCCTGAAATTTGCCTTGCTTTATATAATGACTGATTACGGTTATTTCCCTAAGTATTTGATTGACTCCTATGTAAATTGGGAAGCAGTATCTATTATCTTAGCCATTTACGAAGTACAAAGCTAGTAAATATGTTTTCTTTTTTCTAAATAACCTGAGTAGGCACACTTTGATAGCTGTAGAAAATGGAGTGTGTGATTTTTTTTTTTTTTTATAATGAGTAATTCCTCATTTCCACATTATTCATGAAATTCGTTTTTAAGTAAACCCTTATCCTGCAAAATAAGTCAAACGAAACTTTCAAGCCGATAGTAAAAACCCCAACCATGCTATTTCAGACTTATTTTTTAGAGAAAACATTTCGTTATCGGACAGTGTAGATCCATGATCAGACTGCACGTTTTATGCAGTCTGATCTTGATCTACACTGTCCGCAAAAGGTCAGCAAGTCGCGCTTGCAACTTAAGGGTTAATAGGTTGTATCTTTTGACACTAATGTGAAAGTATGTTCGCTATGAGTATATTAACATGAAAGCCGGGTTCTGACCGTGCCATTGGGTCGTCCTGGATTTTCTTAGTAATGGCGGCCGATATGATCGGTTTGATCGAAACGCAAGTCCCATGGGTACCAATAGTAAACTGTTAGCGAAGAACTATTGTACGTATATATAGACTTCAATATTCCCGCAGACACCGTAGGAAAAGTGTTACCTCTATTATAGACTTCAATATTCCCGCAGACATCGTAGGAAAAGTGTTACCTCTATTATAGACTTCAATATTCCCGCAGACACCGTAGGAAAAGTGTTACCTCTATTATAGACTTCAATATTCCCGCAGACACCGTAGGAAAAGTGTTACCTCTTTTATAGACTTCAATATTCCCGCAGACACCGTAGGAAAAGTGTTACTTCTTTTATAGACTTCAATATTCCCGCAGACACCGTAGGAAAAGTGTTACCTCTATTATAGACTTCAATATTCCCGCAGACACCGTAGGAAAAGTGTTACTTCTTTTATAGACTTCAATATTCCCGCAGACACCGTAGGAAAAGTGCTACCTCTATTATAGACTTCAATATTCCCGCAGACACCGTAGGAAAAGTGTTACCTCTATTATAGACTTCAATATTCCCGCAGACACCGTAGGAAAAGTGCTACCTCTATTATAGACTTCAATATTCCCGCAGACACCGTTGGAAAAGTGTTACCCCTCATCATTACCCATTATTACGTCAAGGACCGGATTACGCGGTTAAGGACACACTAGTCTTTGAAAAATGACTGGAATAGCACAATTACCACAAAAGTGGCCTGACATTTTTTTTTTTTATGTATGGAAAACACGATGTTTGTCTGTAAATATGTCATTGTGAAAAAGTGCCTCACTGGTAAAGTGTAAGATTTGCACCTGGAGGACCCCGGTTCAAGCCTCAGTGGACGCACTCGGTTTTTTATGGGAGTGTCCTTAAGCAAGACACTTCAGAGCCCTAGTCCAGTACTGGTGAAGCCTAGGGCATAAACGAGTATGTGAACTGTCGCCGTGATATGACTGAAATAATTCTGAAAGCGACATGAAACATAATCAATGGATCACTAGGTTTGAAGTTCTTGAAAAATATTGTAACGATTTGGCGATTACAGGGGCAAAGTAAAAACTCGTACATTTTTCCTCTGGCCAGTCTCAAATAATATATTTTGCATACAAAAGACACGCGGATCAGATCACAATAACCTTTGACATTAGAAGTGAGCAGTATTTGTTTAGTCTGGATATTCTGTAATAAATATACGCCGATTCTATTGACTTAACTAATTGGTTCCCAAGAGCCATCTCAAACATACGAGGCCATTGCTTTGATTCAACTATATGTATATTTCCGTCAAAGCTTTTGTTGGTGATGCAGCGTCGTCTATATTCTTGCACTTCGACAGTGCGCAGATTTGTGAAAATAATTGTTTAATATCCATAGTTTTTATTAATCTTGTATTTTGCAATGAAGGGTTGCTTTTTTTTTACCCTAGAGCACCCTCGTTCAAAGCATATCGTTGTCTTACAAGAGCACCGCAAGCGGGTGCCAACGCTCGGCTGCAGTTTACTTTTTAGAAATAGACTGTTTTAGTGAAAATTCTAAGTCAAAAAAGGTACTTAACCGTGTCAAAAATGTTTTGATGGTTACCTGCCCTTGTTGTATGGTTACTCTTTTGATAGTTAACAACTAGTCCAACTTTGAAGGAAACATCTTCAGTAATGACAGAGATATTATAAAATGTAAAGGTTTTCGCACGACGACAGGGCTATGACAATGCCTCGACGTTTTCTACGAAAACAGTCGAGTTAATAAAGAATAACAACACGAGATAGCTTTTGCTATCGCAGCTGACGGAGACACCGATGAATGAAGTGATGATTAAAATCGAAAAAAACTCGTTTACGTGCATTTCTTACAAAATCGATTTCTGTTAAATAATCGCTAAAAAGCCATGGGCTGGGGTTATTTTAGTGAATTAAGGGATACCAGTAAACAACCTGTTGTAATGCCTTTGATAAAATTACAAACATTTAATTAAAAAAAATTTTTTTTGGTCAAATTGAATAAATAAAGGCCATGAATTAAAGCCTATTGAAGAATGAACAATTGCATGTATTTAAGGTCCAATGGCGACAGAAAAAACAAACAATGCAGGTCTTAAAATGCGCTTAGACATATATTCAAAAGTATGGAAAATTTGTCAAAATGACAACCTGATATTATGTGGTTGGTCCAAGGGTTAGCCTCTGTCAGAAAAAATGAATTTTAAAATCAGGCAAAAATCAAACAAAAGACACGTCACCTGGCAACATATAACGTTGTTGTAAAATTAATATCTCAACTTAGACCGACCGCACAATATCAGATTGTCATTTTTACCGTAATTTCCATACTTTTAAATGATATGATTTAAATTCAAATGCATTTCCACAACCTGTTTCCATTTGACAGCGACTGTAACCTTTATAAATTCCTAATCTGTAGCATCATACAATTGCAAGCATTTCATAAAAAACTAAATTATGTGAGATAATGCTTAAAAGCTCTAGATATTTGGGAAGAAGAAATAAACCAATGCATGCGTAAGTAAATACATTGACTGGTTGATTGTATGGTGTTTAACGCCGTTTAAAACATTATTTCAGTTATATCGTGCCGGCCAATGCACCTATCCATGCTTTCCTGGAGTTTCTTTTACCAAGCCACTGGCTGCTTTCCCACATAACCATCGTCGAAACAATGATCAGCGGTGAGAGAGGAATGAATCCTGACGCGATGACTATCATCAATCCCCGGAAAGAAATTGGCCAAGCCGGGGATCGAACCATCGACCTCCTGTTCTCAAGTCCTGTAGGCTACCGACTGAGCTCCGGGGGCTTGGCAAGTAAATACATAAAAACGTACCCATGGCTTTTATGAACCTGAAACGCCCAAATATATATAGGCTTCAACAATTTTAGCTGGACATTAACAGTTACAACAAACAGTACCGTTAAAGAATTTTTCTCTTTTCCCCCATTAGTTTGACAAATTGAAAGTACCTAACAACATCAACAAGGTTTCTTGACCTCAGATAACAGTAGCGAATCCTCTGAAGATTTCTTACATATAAATTACTGGCCTTCGTCGACTTCATTCTCTTAATAATACATTTGTTCCATTTCTTTGTCTGGTTATTTACCCAGTAACCTATTTAACCCATTACCAGACAACAAAACTTTAGACTAGTCCAAATTGAAAGCATTTGCAGACGACATAATGAATGTGATTGAAAAGCTGAAATTGGTTTCGGGAAGGGTAGAAAACATTGTGGGAAAAGGAGAAAATGCTGGTTACCAGCATTTTCTCCTTTTCCCACAATGTTTTCAAAAGTCTTCTTCCTTAAGGTCGTTAAAAGTCGGGATCGTGTGGTATAGAATTAAACCTTCGGCTCCCTGAGAAACGAATTGAACACATAAAGGTATTAAATCAGACCTAAATATTACACTGATTATGCTATCACCGTCAGAATGTTTCAAAGAACAGACGAACACTGTAGATTAAGATCGGACTGCACGTTCTGTGCAGTCTGATCTTGTTAAAGACTGGCCGCTAAAGCAGATATAGTTGTGACTGGCATTTGAAGGGTTAACAGAAACATAGTGGTCATCAAATTTGGATCACATGATCAGTGAACCAGAAAGCCAGGGACAATCTTGTAAAACATTATCAAATTCCACGCAATACAGTATATTTTCTGCTGGTTTTTTTTTTTAATCTCAAGAAAACATTTTCCTTTCTTTGTAGCGGATAACTTCTTGATCCAGTGATTAAGCCACTGGACCTATTACTAGGGAAGTCCATATCCGACCCTTGAATGTTGTATTGGTCACGGAAGTGCGATGCATACAACGCAGACCCTTCGTTTGGTACTGGTGAACCCCGGAAAAACACGGTTAGGTGAGTAATCATCGATATTGGACTGAAATACACGTACGGTTAACCCTTTACCACACAATCCCGACTTTTAACGACCCTGAGAAAGAAGCCTTAGAAAACATTGCGGGAAATAGGAGAAAATGCTGGTAACCAGCATTTTCTCCTTTTCCCACAATGTTTTCTACCCTTCAAAAGCATATTTCATTTCTTAAGTCTTTACCACACAATCCCGATTTTTAACGAGCCTGAGAAAGAAGCCTTTTGAAAACATTGCGGGAAAAAGGAGAAAATGCTGGTAACCAGCATTTTCTCCTTTTCCCACAATGTTTTCTACCCTTCCAAAAGCATATTTCAATTCTTAAGTCACGTTCATTTTGTCGTCTGCAAATGCTTTCAATTTGGACTAGTCTTAAATGTTGTCGTTTGGTTAAGAGTTAAAATGGTGTATTGTCCCATTCAGACTGACAGTCATTTAATTGCTACAAGTTGCAGTCCTTATTTGTTGGTATTATCAGCAAGGACAAAGATTTGAATGTTACTTGTGAAGCATTGCAAGTTGTGTATATCAGTTTGAATCGTTCCCTTGTTAGATAACTAGTATTAGTGTTATTAATTTGCACGTGAAGTCCACTTTTCTAAATTGGTCGTTCAACCCTGCCTTTCATTTGGGAAAAAATAAGTCGGCTATACGCCAACCGCCCTTTCCCTATAAACACACCATGAACCTTTGTCTTCTTGCAAAATACCTCGTTCTCAACTACACCCTGAATTTGAGTCTAAAATGTTTGTGAAGCACCCCTGTTAATTTTGCTGATTCAAGTTAATTATTTCTCAAATTCCAGGTAAAAACGGTAATGAACACCACGTGAAGAAATAAATATATTTTCAATTAGCCTACCTATTTGAAGCAGATATATTTCAGCGTACAGGTAAGCTTTATTTTAAGCTTTTAGATATATCAACCTAACACCATTTGAGCTTATTTAAGACATGCCGAGACTATTTCATACTGCACAAACGTTAATTTTGCTGTAAATTCTTTCTTACAGAAAACGGAGCTCAAAAGAAGAATTCACATATCAAAAGCGATAGCTTACAAAAGCTTTCAACTTTATATGGCGAGATTGAAAAACAACATACCACTATGGTGACTGGGATACTATGAATTATACATAGGTTGTATGTGGATCTTGGCCCTCTTTTTGGGAAAGCTTTAAATATTTGATAATGTAATATCATTAAAGCTTGCCTGTTAATACATGGAGGATGCAAAAAAAAAAAATACGAGAGAAAAAGAAGTACCGTCAACTGTCACCTGCGGTCTGAAGAATACGCGTCGGCGCCATAAAAGAAAGTCCGCGCAGGCTGACATGGGCTGAAACATTTTGCTATCTTTGAGTGTTCTGTATATCAAAGGACCAGTCTACCCAATGAGTCAGTTGGTTTTTAGACACAGTGGCTTCTGTGGATCCATGATTAAGTAAAGACTTGCCAGGTATAGTATATAACAGCTAGAGTGTGGCTCATATGTCTCCATGTGTACAGGTAAATGCATCTGTCGTTTCTTTCCTAAAAGCCAACTTTAACCCTTTCCCAAACAAGCCCTAGTTTTCACGTGTCTGCAGTACAAGTCTTTTGAAACACGAGCAATTTCTCCTTTTCCCACGGTGTTTTCTACCCGTTTTGAGACCTTTCTGCCATTTTCATCAAATGTAAAATTGTCGTCTGCAAACTCTTTCAGTCAGGACTAGTCCAAAAATTGTCGTTTGGGAAAGGGTTAAGACAAGAAGACCTGGTCTTGCTTTATACCGTATTTGTCTCACTATATACTCTTATCTCAGAGGTCTTTTAGATCACTTCGGTCATCGTGAGCTGATAGAGTCTTGCTTCCAAACGGAGGTCTCAGACTGAATTCCTTGTTATACTTTCCTTTCAATCTCGAAATAATGGCGGTATATGCTTTTCTACTTAGCGCTTAGGATTCAGATGTTGTTGACACAGACATACTGTCGTATTTATGTAAAGTGATAACATTACGCTTTTTCCGCCGTCGGAAGGTTGGGGAAAAAACATCATCATGGAATACATGGCATATTGTCACTACATAACTGTAACAATATATATATATATATATATATATATATAAAACGGTTCCGACAATGTGGACATTTAGCTAGTGATGCGATGCATAGCTCAAGCTGAAGAGATAATAATCATAACACTTTATTAAAACTTATACTGCACCAGTGCGGAATGTTTCAGATGGTCAAAAGCATCTACTGCCTCACAATTTGCCATCTCATTTTATCCTACTATATATTTTGTTTCTATTGTGCATGGACACTATATGCTAATTTCATCTAACGATCTGTCTGCTATAATGTTTCGTGATAAATATTTAAACAGTCGAATCGATTGTGAAATCATTACCTACACGATGATGTTATGATAACGATTTTCTTGATAAGATTTTAAGCAAACAACCTAGCATAGGCCTTTCTTAATTCAATAACAACGTTACTTTACGTGTGTTGTGGTCTTCGAACAATTACAATACAGTTAAAGAAATGGTTTTGATCCGTCATAGTTTGATCCTAGACGAGAGAATACCTTAAAAAAAAAAATAGTGGAACGGAGTTTGTGCGCGTGTGTGGGTATTTTTTTTTTTTTTTTTTCTTTCACAGACAAAAAAACAGTAGCTGCAGCTTATGCGAGCAATGAAAACGGATGTTAAACTATTAATAAATACTTAACATACACCTACATGTAATCCTGTATAATGACAAGGAAGGTTATGTCTATGGTTACCTAACTTTGTAACCCTAAGGCTCCTCAGGGCGACATGATCCCCTTACCAAACGAAACAATTTTAGATTTATTCGTTATGAAAGCAATTAAAACGACATATTAGATGCGTCAAAAACTATAGTCACTGCATTTTCTCCTTTTCCCACAATTCCCACGAAAGATTTCTCTCCCAGGGTCATAAAAGGACATGATTGTTTGGTAAAAGTTTAAGTGCCAAGTCCAAAACTGTACTAAAACCTTTGAAAGGGGTTTTCCGTTAACATTCAAGTCAGTGCATGGCGATGACTCTCTAATTTATACCTTTTCTCCGTTTCATTTCCAAGCTGAGGATCCGCAGTGCCTAACCAAAGGACAATCCCGTGATTGGTTTTGTATTTTGTCCTACTTGTAATCAAATCATGGGTGTTTTTCAAAGACTGATTGTTAAACAAAGGACTTTCCTACTGAAAACACTATATTTGAATATACAAAGTGATAGGTGCATGTAGTTTGATGATTCTCGGGGAAAACAATCTGACTTTTTATACCATGCCAAACGCAGTTCGTAGTTAGCCATGGTCTGTGAAAAGGGGGTTAAATGCATATGCAAAAAGTATCTACGCAGGTCAGCCTGCGCAGACTGCACAGGCTGACCGTAGTCGAAACTTCTTTTTTATTGTTGCCTTTTTGCATGTCAAAGGACCACGCTAACTCATGATTCATCCGGTTTCTAGACCGAATGAATCCCTATAATTCAACGAGTTGCTTATTATACAGCATTTTGAAGACGCATTCAATTCGTCAGAGCACCGCTCTTTACTTTTCTTCACGGGAGCCTAGTGTGTCCTTGACCAGCCTGATGCATGAAACTTGTTCGAATAAAATCATCTGTTAGTAGACTTCAAAGGCCCCGATCTAGGCCATTTCCAAATTTTATGAATTTCGAATTTCGAATTTCGAATTTTGGATTTATTAAGTTCAAAGGTCACATTCTTAAAGGTAACCGGGCTTTATTAAGTTCAAAGGTCACATTCTTAAAGGTCACCGGGATTTATTAAGTTCAAGGTCATATTCTTAATGTACAAGGTCATTACGATATTACAGAACTCCATTAATTTGGGTTTTCCCAATATTACAGAATTCCATAATTTGGGTTTGTATTTTTTTTATCCTCCCGAAATAAAAATCTTCTCAATCCTCCCGAAATAAAAATCTTCTCAATCCTCCCGAAATAAAAATCTTCTCAATCCTCTCGAAATAAAAATCTTCTCAGTCCTCCCGAAATAGAAATCTTCTCAATCCTCCCGAAATAAAAATCTTACTATCATCCCGAATATCGCGAGATAAAATCTCTCCGAACATCCCGCGAGAATAAAAATCTCTCTGAAAATCGGCAACTCCCGATCTAGGCCACTTACGCATTATCGAAATAAAAATCTTCTCGATCCTCCAGAAATAAAAATCTTGCTATCATCGCGAGAATAAAATCCTACCGAATATTTACGAGATAAAAATCTTACTATCATCGCGATATTTTTAAACATTTAAAAACTATGATATTCCTAAGCATCATATATAGTCTCTGTGGCTTCTTGTAAATCCCTCGATGCGCGTTTTTTCCTTTTCTAAACGCTTGTTTTCCCTCCTCAAATTACGTAACATAATGTTGTTTGAATACATTTTTCTAGTAATGGATAAGTAATCTCTACAAACTTCATTTTGCGCTTCATTTTGCGTTATAATATCATAATAGTAAATCTTTGCCCGCAAATTTTTGTTTTCCTCTTTAAGCGTCTCAATACGTTTCTCGTTTTCCGAGATTTTCTCGTCATTAATCTCGTTTTTTACGCGTATCGAGCTATTCATTTTTACTAAAGTAATATTTTTCTTTAACTATCTCTGTTCAAAATGGCTTTTTCCCATGTCTCTTCCGTATCCATCTCGTTCCTATAGTGCCCCAAAGACCTTGTATTTATTCTATCGCCTATTATATATCTTTTATCATCATCATAAGCTAATGCTTTCTTGTTTATCTCCTCAGTATATATTTCGTGATTATAACTTCTCAGCGTTGACATAGTTCTGCACTGATCCGCACCACCAAACAAACATTCTTTGTAATTCTCAAAATGTAAGTCCAGTCAACCACGCACTTTTTAATTCCTTTACATCTTTTAACTTCCGTACCTTCTATAGTTTTATAAGCGTAATTTTTTGCTCTCAAACCTAAGAACTCCGTCATAATCCTCCCACCCATTTCGTCTTTAAACTTTCCAACTACTCTTTTATTACTATTATTTTTTATAAAATGATCATCAGGATAATTGCTCGTATCAAATATTGAGGCCTTTTCCGGTTCGATATCCTTATACAAATCATCAGTCCCTATCTCGAGAATAAAACTATCCGTATCGGTATAACATAATTTAACTTTTTCGCCACACTTTGCTTTGAAGTAATTATAATAAGTATCATACATATGAACCTTACTAATATCTAAAATACTCATACCTAAGTAAACGGGTTTGTTGTATTTTATATTAGTCTTCTTCATATGTACGGCCGCTAAGTTCTCATCGAATATTGTGGTATGATCATAGTTTGGTTTGGCGACGAGTTTTTTATACCGGTAACTGACTTCGTTAGAAACCAATTGTATATTTACTCTATTTCGCACGTTTTCCATAGTCTTACCAAAAACAGAATTCATCATTAACTTAAAAAACTCTTCTTCGAATTTATTCTCAGCTTTTTTTCTTAGTTCGACGTTTAAGTCAATATATGGTTTCATCCAAGGGCTTTCCGCAAATTTAATTCCTCGATGTATCTTTTTAATTTTTAAACCTAAATCGAGATACGTTTTTAAAGCGTCGTAGTGTACGACATAATTTTCCTTACTATATAAATTAGGTATCAGCTTTTTTACCTTTTTAATCTCTAAATGCTCCGGTGCTAGAGGATAATCATTATGTAAGTCATGTAACTCTTGCGGATAATCTAAATCCACTTCTAAGAACATACCTTGGCCTTCTGTATTACAATATTTTCTCCATTCTTTTAATTCTTCTTCAGTTGACCACTCAAACCCATGAGTAGAAAGAGGTTTACTCATTGCCCAAGGGTAAAGGCTATTTGCGTCAATATATATTAAATATCTCGAGGGTTTACTGGGATCATATAGGTCTCCCATATATTTATTATTAGCTTTGGAATATCTTTTGCTACTCATGCTAATACCACCTCTAATTCCGCGTTCTACCATTAAAGGCATGTCGGGATCCGATAAAAGTTCAAGTTTCACCTCCGTTTTCTTTAGCATAGCTTCCATACCTAATCCCGGAGCGGTATAATACCAACTGGGATCTAGTTCATAGTATTCGCGGCAAACATCCCTAAAGTTCTCAAAAATATCGGCTAAAAGCAATACATCTATCTTATTGTAAAGTTCGAGGTAATCCCTAAAAGTTTCTGCGCCGAAGGTTTCCCAAACCCTCCTCGCGTGAGCATAGTCTTCATCACTAATACCTTTTTTGTTTAAATCGGAGTAAAATGCTTCTTTAGGTGGTAAACTAGTTTCTTCGAGTTTTTCGAAAGAGTCTAAGTGCTCATAAGGGAAAACGCCTTTCCTCCTAACTAACGGCAACTCTTCTTTCGTAAAGAATTTAGTCAAGATTCTTAACTGGCTTTCATTTAAATAACTCGAAAGAGAATCTAAACTAGTTTGCATAAATTTCATACTATCGAGAAATCTAATGGTATGATATCTATAAGTTTCAACTGGAACCTTTTTTACTGTAATAGTATATTTATCAACCGCAATCTTTTTACTAAAACTAATATATCTTTCCTCATTATTCGGTATACAATCAATCCTCCCTTTGGTTTTACCCAGGATTTTAATAAAAAGATGAGCATCATATCCGCTTAAATTATGAAAGTACACCGGAGTAAAGTTCGGTGTTCTCGCCTTTAGGTTACATTCATTATGCGCGGCACCTCTATATTTACCCGTAAAATGGCAATGATCTCTTACCTTATAATTTTCTTCAGTAAACCAACCTCCACAAATCCAACATTTTTCCTCTCGCTCGTACTCCGCCTCCTCCTGTTTCGTTATTTTAATAGGTTTTGGTTTTTGGTAGAAATTGTAATAAATGTCTTTTATATCGCGCGTTAAAAATTCTGTAAACTTTTCTTCCGCATTTTCTCCGCTATATTCTCTTATTATAGGAGCGCACACTTCATCATCAAAACATTTTATAAGATAGGAGAAACTGCAAGGTACATGTTTCCGAGTTTTCGTTGTATAACTATTTTCGGGGCTTGGTTGGCAAGTATTCATAGGTGATAAGACGCGTTCAAAATCGGCGTATACGACAAAAGGAACCGTAATTTTTCTAGCGTGATTTATAAAGTTTAATTCAGTACCCTTTTTTGGCATTTCTAAAGTAACGGGTTCGTGTTCATTCGTATTTCTTATGTTTTTCTAAAAGTTTTTTACTACCAAAATGATTTAAACAAAGCATGCAATATTCGGTGCCACCATTATCAGCTATTTGTTCTCTCATTAAACCTCTAAATTTTTTTTTATCAAAGTATAGTGGCTTTTTTCTCCTTCTTCGATATAAAGCAGGTTTACGTGGTTGCTACCCATTTTTTTAGTACCCCTAATACGGGTAATCTTCTTTTTTCCCGTGTACTCAAAGACATTAACGCTAATTTCCGGATTTTGCTTTTCAAACTTATCTATATCCTTAAATGAGACGGGATATTTTATTCCATTCATCTTTAAACTATTTTCCTTTTCTTTTAAAACCTTATCGACTCTATACGCATGCTCGTACGCAGGATTCAACCATCTCAAAATACACCATAGAAAGCATTTATCATCTTTATTCCGCATATTAATAACTACTTTCTTGTTCTCAATCCATTTTGGTAAAGGTATGTAACCTCCGGCTTTTAAAGGATCATAGACGGCTGAATGCAACGCTATTTCGCTTATATTCCGTAATAACCAACCGCTATCCTTATCTAGGTATTTTTTTAAATTTTCTAAAATCCTGGCTACCATTCTATCGTATAACTCGTATAAATCAGTTTCCTTCGAAATAATCTCATTTATGTTAGAATGGAAACGAGCTGGTTTTGCTTTGTCAATATCAGGCGCAACCCCTTCATACATAGAAGCCGCGACATTCATTTTTACTTTTCTATCGCGATTAACTAATAGAATTTTTATTACATTTGGTTTCGCGAGTAGCAGAAACTGGTTCAATGTTGATATAGATTTATATTTCGTATTATTAAAAATTACACTTCCATCAAATGGCGGTGCTTTCCACACATACTTTCTCACTTGATCACCAAGAGCGGTTTCCACCTGCTTAATATCTATTTCATTTTGCTTATCATGTATTTTTTTTATTTTTCCTTTAAGAGCTTCTAGCTTGGGTGAAAAACTTTTTTTAGGAACTTTCTCCAAACTTTTTAATATATCCTCAACTGAAGAAGCAGGGGGGGCTTTTTCACGAGTTGCAGGGGGTAAAGGAACATAAGGCTTCGGTTTTAATATCGGAGCTTTTATATTATCGATATCCCTATCTAATATCGGCGCTTCTCGGTTACTCAAACGCGCGATCAATTGATCTTTGCTAAGCCTAGAATATCCTCTGAGGCCTCTATTCTTAGCTATATCTTGCAGACCTCTTATTGTTTGTTTACTAAGATCGCTAACTGGCTGCCTTATATAGTTAATATCCGATATCGGTCTTTCCCCCCTTAAAACCTCATTTAATTCTTCTTTGCTAAGCCTAGAGTATCCCCTGAGCCCTCTATTCTTAGCTATATTTTGAAGATCCCTTATTGTTTGCCTACTAACCGGTCGTCTTTGTTCCCTTATTGCTCGCTTTCTTGGTTCGTTAACCAGTTGTCTTTGCCCCCTTAAAACCTCGATCAATTGATCTTTGCTAAGCCTAGAGTATCCTTTAAGCCCTCTATTTTTAGCCACATTTTGAAGACCTCTTATTGTTTGTCTACTAAGATCGTTAACCGGCTGTCTTATATAGTTAATATCCGATATCGGTCTTTGCCCCCTTAAAACCTCGATCAATTGATCTTTGCTAAGCCGAGAGTATCCTCTAAGACCTCTATTCTTCGCTATATTATGTAGGCCTCTTATTGTAAAGCCTCTATAATCGTTATCCATTTTTTATATAATAGTTTTTTTCTTAAACTATTATATAAAATTTAGGATCGCTTTATTACGTAGAAATTCTTTATTACATTTCTGCAAAAAGCGCATTCGTTTCTCCCCTCGTTTTTAGTATTGCGCGTCGCGCACATGCAAACGTGTCCGCAAGGGATATTAAATATAGTAGGTTTCTCCTCTTGGCATACGCAACATTCATCATACACGAAGAAAGTTTTTTCTTCAGGTTCCACGTCATTCCAGGTTACCGCATTTTCTCCGACAGAATCTTCGGGAATATCTTCATCAGTATCTTCATCAGTATTTACATTAGAATCTTCGGGAATGTCCTCATCAGTATCTTCATCAGTATCTACAATACCTAAATTAGGATTACTGGGGACATGTACAGGAAGTACAGTAGAAGGAAGCGTGCTACGTCGCATTAATAAATCTCTCCACCAATATAGTAACATGTTTTGCTCTCTTATTAAATTTCTCCGTTGTCTTATTATATCGTTCACTTCCTTTTCTTTTTCTGAGAATTCCCTTTCTAAATCGTATTCCCATTCAAAAATATTATTTATTCGTCTTTCTAAATCATCATATCGCGCCGATATATCATTTACTCGTCTTTCCAAATCATCGCGTAATTGCTCGGCTTGATTAGTCGAATCCATTTTATTTATGATAAATATTACTGAAACCATTTATTAAATTTTTTTTTAAATAATAATCTTATATTTATTTTTCCAAACTCTCCCGTCCCAATTTGAAATCGTTTGAGGACAGCGTTTAATAAATTTACCGGCTTTAAAGATCTAAGGGAAAGTATGTATTTCTCCAGTTTCAACATCCTCTAAAGTAACTTTTCTAGGATTTTTCATGATAGTTTTTAATCTATCATACTTAGGATCAATTATCTTTTCCCGTTTAGGTTCTCGTTTTATTACCGTTTCCGATTTAAGTATCTCCTCAGGCATTAATCCGTGTTCTTTTACTTTCTCAATCAAATCTTTCTTATCCCAAAAAGAGAAATATTGTATATGATTATCGCTAAGAATTCTTTTTAAATCCTTTATCGTTAACATTTTTTTTTATATAGGGGAAAAAAACGTTTAAATTAATATACTACGCTCATTTTTTCTCCGTCAGACTGGAAGGATATTAACCTATCACTAATAATGACGCCGTATGCCTCCGTGTTCGCGCCCACGTTCGCGTTAAAAAATACCTTAACTTGGATATCGGTAGAAGAATATTTTAACCTTTCACTCTGTTTAGAAACATCGAAGACAAACAAAGGATGAAGGGTTTTATAATCTGCGGGGGAAATGTTAGGATTTGATACTAATTCGTCCATGTTATAAAACTTAGATCTGAACAAAGCGGCATCGCCATACGCTCTACTAAATTGATGAGCAGCGAAAGACAAATCATAGTCGGCCGCGGGATATTTAGTGGAATTTAACTTAACATAAATATTTTGAACGTCTACGTGGTCAAATATGGCGGGATTTTCCTCTTGATTACCTCGTTTTGCCGTCTGAAAGCCGATAATGATAAAACGTGGCACCTCGGGAGATGATTTAACGGCCAGTCTCCAAGTAAATGTTAATGCCTGCGGAACCGTGATAGAGTCGCATTGTATCATTCTATACCCGACTGGGAATTTTTCTTTTTTTTCGATATGTTTATAAAGTTCCATCTTCTCCTTATCCGCGGGCATAACGTGAGGCATATACCACGATATTTTTAATAAATTAACTCGACCAGCAGCAACGGCTGGTATATCTGCCCCACCAGGTCCTGCCCCTGCAATTACCCCTCTTCTAAAGATCGCCTCATTATCATCGTTTCTTGTCAATGGAAGAGTATGTTTCATTCCATAAAGAACTTTATTATAATCTTCGCAAAACCTGAATATATGTTTTAACAGAACTTTAAAACTGAATCTACCATGCGGATTCGGATCATTTATAATATACTGTCTTCTTTTTCCGAAGCCTTCATTGTTTCCGTCCGCAATAAGCGTGGTGTCCTTATACCACAATTGGTTTAATCCCTGCGATTTAGAAAAATCATCCGGATATTTTAATAAGCCTATCATTGTAGTAGCCTGACCAGGATCTGCTATGGATTCAATCACCTGCCCGCTAAGCTGATACTTGATATTTTTAAATAGATACATCAAGCCGTTATTTGTTAACGAAATGTTTGTTTCATCGGGATAAGCCGCACCATTATCATTTCTTACTAATTCGCCTATAAAAATTAAATAAGACTCGGAGGGATGCGTAAAAAGATCTTGAGTTTCGATGTTAATCCTAATATCTCCTCCGGGATTGTTTAGATTGGCGCCAGCGATAGGTTCATACTCATGCACCTCATACTCATCAATACTAGTATCTTCCGAAATTGGTTCTACGATGTTTAAAATACTCATTTTTATTATATATTATAATAATTTAAATTATTATAATATTTTTTTAAGTCGTTTTAACACCTGATCCTTTACTTAATTTCTTAATTAATTTTTCTATAGCAATTGCATCGTTAGCCCCACCATCTATTATCGCGTTAGTATCTCCCGTTGCGGGTAACGCGGCATACTTTTGCAAAATTTTTTGGATTTAGGGGTTAAAGCCTTTTTAACTAATCTGGTCCCCGCATCTACCGCGGCGCTCTTTCCGGCCTCCAAAGCTTTTTTCGCGCCCTCCTTAGCGACATTTTTTCCTACGTCGAAGGCGGAAGAAGCAATTTGTTTAGCGGCGTTACTAGTAAAAAGTCTCGTAAAAAAGCTAGCTAAGCTGTCAAAAATTCCTGTACCGCCGTACGCGTACGTTTTTTAAAATCCTCTTCGATTATGCATCATCATCTTTTTATAATATAGACATTAACTTTTTATAGCTTTTTTTATCTAGGTGTCCTTGCCTTTTTACTTCATCACAGACGCTAACAATCTCGTTTCTTACACCAGTATTTCCCGCCGCTTTACTCGCTATAAGTAAATCTAATCTTTGCAGTAATGCGTTAGGATCACAAGGGATAATAATTCCTTCTCTGGTTACGGCTCTCTTTGTAATCGTATCCCAAATAGGTTTAACTATGTTTTTCCACTTTTTTCCTCTAGAAGATTTCGGGTAATTACTATTCGGATTGTTATCGCGATAAATAGTAGCGGTTCTTATGGCTATTTCACCATATTTATTTTAATCTCTTGGTGTAACAATGTTCTCATCTGGGTCTCTAGATGTAATTAACTCCCATAAACCTGGTGTTCCTTTATAAACCTCACCATTTATCGAGATATCATTATAATTAATCGTGACTATTTTATTACCGATATAAAATTTACCATTTTTAGAATATAGCCCGTATGTTTTATCAACATCAGCTTTTTCAGCAAATCCCGTTAAATACGAATATGCAATTGGGCCAATAGTTTGCATTTCATCACCTTCCCCCATAGTTATTTTTTTTCCTTTTTCAGAGGTATTAAATTCTATTCCCCGTTAATTCGGTAATTTAATAGATTGTTGTAATCCTTCTATACCCTCTTTAATAGGTATAAGTCCCTCCGTAATTTCCTTCCTTGTAGCTTTTAGCGCTTCCGTAATAGGTTTAAAAATCTTCGAAAGATCGGATTGTAATTCTATTTCACCCGTTCTTTCTGCTATCAGGTTGTTCTGAATTTTCTTCTTTGTCTCGAGATACTCTTTTACAATTAAGTCCCTTTTAGCGGGATCATCTATTTTTAAGAAAGACATTTTTTTTTATTAGGATTATTTTTTTTAAACGCAGTTTTTGACGCGGTTTTTTTAACCCGTTTCGTAACTAAAGCTACACGAAAATTTAATCTTGGGTTTTTTAATATTCCAACGTACTGCCGCAATTTTTTTCAACCAACCTCCGAAAGGATTCACTCTGTTCTCTTCTCCCTCTTTCTATTAACGATTCTTCCGTTTCGCTCGTGATCTTTTTCTTGGATTTAGACCTAATTTCTTCCTTCATCTTCTTATATTTCTCTAATTCCTCCATAATCAGTTGGAACTCTTCATCCGCGACTTTATTATCCGATAAAGCTTTCGAGATGTGGGAAGATATAGTATTTAATTTAGTATCGGCAATGATTTTAATCTTCTCATGTTTTTCCGCTTTAGTCATCGAATTTCTAACGGCATATTTTCCGACTAAACTTAAAATACCGCAAACACCCGCGACAATTTCTAATACCGTTACCGCGGGTATCGCGACTACCGTCGATAATAAAACTACGCCTCCACCCCCGCTAGCTAAGGTAACCGTAATTAAAGCGCTATCTACGTTGTCTACTATTCTCGCGGCTCTAAAATATTTTTTACTTAAAGCTTCTCTTTTCGCCACCTCGCCTTCTAAAAAGTTTTGTATCTCGTTAATTTTCTGAAGACGATAACCTTGACCCTCATCAACTGGAGGCGCCGTAGGTAATATAGGATAATGATTCTCTTTCATCTCCATTTTTTATAAGCGGGATATTTTTTAAAGATGATAATAAACGTGACATAGAAGTTCGTTTTCTTTTATTTTTACTGCCCCCCTCGAATTGTTAGTAATAGTAACTAAAATATTCTCAACATCGCCGATGCTAATCTCATTTTGCAAACTGCATTTTTTAAATCTTAGAGAATAAGCTAATGGGGTAAAAATTATACCTTTAGATGACATAAAACCTAAACCTAATTGCAACGGAAATACTTGTCCCGGAGTTAATATAATTTCTTCTTGGCTAAAGACTAGCCAAGTTAACGGATTTACTTTTATCGGAGGATGTTTTAGATTAGAAGCTGGCCTCCAATGGATCGTTATTACTCGAGAAATTCCCGGTTTTACGCTAAATTTGTGAACATTCATCTTTTTTAATTATAATTTTAATTTATAATATAGCTCCTAAAATGGGAATATTAGCGAAAGGACTATTTGGTCCTAGAATAAGACCGCTTCCATCATAAAAGTTTCCGCCTTGTTTTAAATATAAGCCATTACCAACGAGTCCTAATCTTTTACCCTTATAAGGACTTAAATAAAGACCTTCGCCATCAGTTTCTACTCGGCAAACGCAGCCTCCTTTTTTAAGATAAAGACCCGATCCCATCGCCTTTTGTACACCGGATGATGCTAATCCCGAGAGAGCACCAACGCCTAATGCTGGCAAAACAGTTTTGGCTAGCATCGGCACAGCGCTCGCGGCTAAACCGGCTAACAGCCCGAGAAAACCTCCCTTTATTTCCTTATTATGTTTAAGTTGTCTGGCAGACATTCTAATTGTTACGCCAGTACCATTTTCGAAGGCTTTAGCTATTTTTCTCACTTGAGTTTGAGTGACCGCTAAAACGTCATTACCATGTAAATCTTCGCGACCTAAACGAATACTTATTTTGCAGTCTCCCTTTTTTAATAGCGGACGCGAGTTTTTTCTTTTGTCCTTCAGATATATTAACTTTAATATTCGTATAACTCCTCATTTTATATATACGTTTTTTATTTTTTATGCCTCTCTAATATGAAACCTAATTGTAAGGTTTTCCCCTCTTAGATTTAGTAAAGTCCCATTTTGATCCGTAATTTTTACCTCTAGATCGTGTATTTCATCTAATGTTATTGGTAAATATACTAAATTAACCGGTGTCTCGATTATCTTATATCCGGGGGCAACATTGGGGAAAAAAGAGTAAATCGTATTTTGCATCAATCCGTTAACGTAGCTTCCTGAGATGATAGTGATGTTAACGAACACGGAATTTATGCTGAGAATGTTTACCATATTCTCGGACTCGTGAAATCCCGCTCCGTATTTTGCGCGAGTAAAACCTAGTACTTTGGAAATGGAGTTTGGATGGTTAAAATCTACTTGATAACCGTCTTCGATAGTAAGAATAGATTTTAGCGTATTCGTGTTCGCGGAAATGTTAATCGAATATTCATCATTTGCTAAGTCAACGTGACCTTTTTTTCTCATTTCCTGATGAATGGTATCATTAATGTCTATAAGGTCGTAATTTCCTTCCGATATTTCTATTTTAAACCAAGAAACGCCATTGTCCGGAGAATAAATAAACACGTCGTTTGCCGCGTCAATGTTTGGAAAAGAGTAGTATGTTTCGAGGTTTACCAAAGCTATTTCGTATTTTATATCCTTTTCCAGCTGTAATGGAGGATTAAACCTTGTCCTAAATCGCGTTTTGTCACCGCTTACTATAATTTGTGAGGACTCTTTTTGTCGCGTATTTTTAGCTATCCGTTCTAAAATATCTTCCATTTTTTTATAGCGAGAAAATTTTAATTAATCATCTTTTTCCATTTTTCCCTAAGGGTTCGGGTATATAAAATTTGTCAAAGCCATGTCTATACTTTCCTTCATCTTTCTCGCTAGATAAATCGATGGTAACAAAACCATAAGGTTTTTCCCACGCCTTATAGCAAAATTTTCTAAACTCTTCTTTAGGCATATCCCCGCTTACATGATCGCCATAAATTTGATTAATGTTTTTAAGGTCTTGGCGAAAAAGACAAATAAAATTCGCGTTTTCTCTAATAGTTTGCCTCGGTAACTTAAAATAGTTTTGCGAGAGGTAAAAGCAGTCAACATTACTATGCCTTCCGCGAATATAGTAACATTCGCATTTATTTTGCCTTTCTAAAAGTAAATCGTCAAATATCATTAAATTTTTGTCTTCCACTTCCAACTCTCTCGGATCGGGTACATCCTCAGCAGTTTCGAAGAAACTACACCTTATATCCGATTTTTCATCTTCTATTCTTTCAGCCCATTTTTCGATTATATCTTCGCCAGTAAAATTAGAATCCTGTATTTCATCGCGATTGTTAAATATCTCTAAAACGCATTTTTTCAGTAGTCTTTCTTCAAGAGCTTTTTTAAGCATGCGATATTCGGGTTGGAAAAGACTTTTTCCAAAAACGCATAAATTATCGTAGTCGAGCCATTCCGGTTTTAGCAAAAGGTTTAGTAAAAGCGTAGTCTTACCACATCCCGATTTACCTACGATTAGCCCCCTAATGCTTTTAGGTAAAAGAGGATTATTAAATCTTCTCGATACTACTTCGTTCCATGATAAATCTTCAACATCCATTTTATATATATTTTAAAAAAATTTAACGTACATAAAAAAAATGTATTGCGTTAAATGTAGAAAAGCTACTGAGACAAGCAGCATAAATTATGTTGTTACTAAAAATGGAAGAAATATGGCGCGCGGAAAATGCGTGGTATGCGGAACAACTAAAACGCAGTTTGTTAAGTCAGCGGGTACTAAGCCGAAGAGCGTCAAGCCAAAGAGCTCCAAACCGAAAAGCGCCAAACCAAAAAGCGTTAAAAAAAAAAAAAAAAAAAGAAAAATTTAGGTGGATCAATACTTAATAGGATGATAAATAATTTACCCGTCGAAATGCATCTCCCCGGACATAACTTTACTGGACCCGGTACTAAATTAAATAAAAGACTTAACCCCGATTTAACACCTAAGGAATGGAGTAAACCGATAAACCGCGTTGATAAAGCAGCGTTCCATCACGATATTTGTTATTTAAAAAATCCTACGACGGAAGTTAGAAACAATGTATGTGACGCGAATATGTTAACGGAGTTAAAAGGGATCTATAACCCAACACTTAGGGAAAAAATGGAGCGATCCATCGTTAGTAATCTGATTGGAGCGAAGAAAAGATTCAGAATGGGAGTTAAAAAAAAAAAAATTGATATGGAGGCTTTAGCTGAAGAGTTGCATAAACCCGTAAAAAGAAAATTTAAGAAAAGGAGAGTCCTAGTAAACGGTATTGATAGGATATGGGCCGCTGATTTACTAGACATGCAGGCATTTTCTAAATTTAATCGCGGGAAAAAATATCTTCTCGCCGTCATTGATATCTTTTCCAAATAGGGTTGGCTGATTCCATTAAAAGACAAAACTGGGAAATCTGTGGCCGCAGCCTTAAAGAGTATTTTTAAGGAGAGAAAGCCCGAAAAAATGTGGGTAGATAAAGGTAAAGAGTTTTATAACGAGGATGTTAAAGACTTGATAGAGTTGTATTCCACCGAAAATGAGGAAAAATCTAGCGTCGTTGAGAGATGGATTAGAACGATGAAAGAAAAAATGTGGAAATATTTTACCGCTAATTCCACTAACGTTTACATCGGCGCGTTGCAGGATTTCGTTAAAGAATATAATAACGCGAAACATTCTTCCATTAAGATGACGCCGGTAGATGCTAGTAAGGAGGTTAATGAAAGCGAAGTTCGGGAAACTCTTTATCTCGATCATCTCGAAGTGGAGGTTAAAAAAACCCAAGTTTTCCGTCGGTGATAAAGTAAGAATATCTAAAAAGAAAAAGACTTTTGAAAAGGGATATACCACAAGATGGAGCGAAGAGGTTTTTACGGTTTCCGAAGTAAAACGTACGTCACCCGTAACGTATAAAATCGAAGATTTTACCGGAGAAGAAATACAAGGTAGCTTTTACCAACCCGAACTACAAAAAACTAATCAGACCTTGTTTAGGATAGAAAAGATTATTAAGAAGGGAAAAAATAAATCTCTAGTAAAATGACGAGGTTACCCCGACAATCTTCTTTCATGGGTCGATAATAAAGACATAAAAAATATGATGACATAAAAAAATGATGGATATAGCGATTAAAAACGTAATTTTACCGAACAAACCGCTAAGCAACTTCGAACTAGAAGATGCCGCGAAAAGATTAAAGATACTTTTTTTAGGGGCGTATTTTTACGAAACGATTTACCGAGAAATCGTAGAAAAAAGGAATGCGGTATATTAAACCTAGATGACGCGAGTGGGCCTGGTACACATTGGGTCGCTTGGTATAAAGACGGTAAACTAAAAATTTATTTCGACAGTTACGGTGTGCAACCACCTCTCGAACTAGAAGAGTATCTGACGAATCCAATATTCTACAATACGGATCAAATGCAACGAGAGGGGCAAGTATTTTGCGGACATTTATGTTTGTACGTACTTAAAGAGCTAAGCTCGGGAAATAAATTTCAGCGAGTCTTAAATAAACTTTTTTAAATATAAAAAAAAGATGCCCGTTGATAAATTCGGAAGAATGATCGATGTTAAATCGAGCGGTGACGGGGTGTCACTTACTTACGTGAATAATAATTTTTTGCGTAAAGATGGTACGACGGAAGTTACCGGATCTATAAATATGAATGGCAATACATTAACGAGGGTTAGTAATCCCGCGAATCCGCAAGACGTCGCGACCAAGGATTATGTAGACTCTAATGCGGGGTTATTGCTCGAAAATGGAGGTTATCATATGTTAGGATATTCAAACATGGGATTTAATAAAATAAAAAACTTAGACGATCCTACAGAACCGAGCGAAGCCGTTACTAAAAAATATGTGGATGATATCGGTAGGGCTATAGTAAAACAGGAGGGCGGCAGTTTTTCCGTGAATGGGCAAATAGATATGAAAGGAAATAGAATTACAAACTTGCCCGAACCTGCCGCTTGGGATGATCCTGTGACAAGGTCCTTTCTTGCCACGCAGTTATTAGCTCTAGCTGAGCGGGAGAAAAAAAATAATTAAACCTATAATAAGCGTTCACGCTGAGGAACAGGGACGTTTATTAAACGGAAATTACGAGTTTTCTTTCGGTAATGGTAGCAGCGGAAGATCGCACGGATTAGGGGGTTATTGCATGTCAGCTCCGGGTAGAATTATAAGAGGTTCTTTAATGGTTTTAAAAGGAAATTGTTTTTTAAACGAAGAGGTAAAAATTAATATAGTCGTAAACGGAGACGAAAAAACCGACTACTCCCTAATAAAAGAAAAAGGAAAAGGTTGTAGTTGCGTAGTTTTCCCCCAACCTTTAGAAGTAAAAAAGTGTGATGTCATAAACTTTTTAACGAAGTCTGACAATCCCAATGTAAAAAATGCTTATTTAACGATACTTATAGAACTCGATTTATAAAAAATATATTAAATGAAAGAGTTAATTTAATATATAAAAATGGAAAAGTTACTAAAAGAGATTGTTGGAAGCGATGTCTTTCTTAGAGATCCTTTAGAATATTTTTTTAGAAGTATAAGCATAGACTTTAATAACCTTATTAAATACAAACCTTTGTTTAAAGACTACAGTGATGAAAGAGAATGCAAGTATTACGAAGATAAAATTCGCAACCTATTCGACTTTTTAATAATGCGGTGTAAATTTGTTTTCGCGAATTATTTGTAGAGAAAAGATCGATAATATTTATCCTAAAGAGCAAGAATCTTTAAAGGGGGTGGGTGAGGAGACTGAGGATGAACGAGTTAAAGAGGAAGTTGAAAAGACCGTGGAGACTGTGAAGACTGTGGAGGAAACGGATGAAGAGTCTTAAACAAAAAATTTATAACTTTTTTTTCTGAAGTTATAAATTTATTCTTCGTTATCAGACTCAGAACCACTAGGAGTATACTTAATTTCATGTTCAGAATTACGTTCTTTTACAGACACTCCCATTTCATCTAAATGCCACGCTGCGTGTAATGCATCCGATTTTTCGGTGCCAAAACATTTTTCTATTTCCTCTTCCGTTTTATTAGCGGCTCGAAGTATTTGCCGTCCTATTTCTTTTAAAGCCATCTTTTTTTGCTATAAAACTTTTATATCGTCTAGATGGAGTTTTACCATTTTTCTATGTTTGCGTTTTTCATCGAAAAGACTTTGCAATTTATCTTTGCGAGTGATAACTTCACCCGTTCTTAGACAATCGATCGTTTCTTCGTATTTATTAATAATTATGTGTAAATCAATAATCCTATAATTTCTGTATTGTATTTCATTTTCTATTTTTTTTACAATCTCGTTTATATGTCCTAATCTTTCTTCAAAAGGGAGGTTCGGGTCTTCGATGCTTCCATCAATAATTAGGCTGTCGATGCGCTCCTCTCCAAAATTTAAAAAATTCATTATACTCGTATAATTATTTTCTGCCATTATGCTTTTTTTTCATAAGAATTTTTGTTCTTTAAGCCAATTCTTTTTTTAAGCGGGTGCCTGCAGATTTTTATCTCGTAAATATTCGGTAGGATTTTATTCTCGCGATGATAGTAAGATTTTTATTTCGGGAGGATCGAGAAGATTTTTATTTCGATAATGCGTAAGTGACCTAGATCGGGAGTTGCCGATTTTCAGAGAGATTTTTATTCTCGCGGGATGTTCGGAGAGATTTTATCTCGCGATATTCGGGATGATAGTAAGATTTTTATTTCGAGAGGATTGAGAAGATTTTTATTTCGGGAGGATCGAGAAGATTTTTATTTCGGGAGGATTGAGAAGATTTTTATTTCGGGAAGATAAAAAAAAACCCAAATTATGGAATTCTGTAATATTGGGAAAACCCAAATTAATGGAATTCTGTAATATCGTAATGATCTTGCACTTTAAGAATATGACCTTGAACTTAATAAATCCCGGTGACCTTTAAGAATGTGACCTTTGAACTTAATAAATCCCGGTTACCTTTAAGAATGTGACCTTTGAACTTAATAAATCCCAAATTCGAAATTCGAAATTCGAAAATTCATAAAATTTGGAAATGGCCTAGATCGGGGCCTTTGAAGTCTACTTCTGTTCACTTTCGAAGATAAAAAAAAGGTATATTTAGTGCCAAAAGAGAAAGTTATTCTGTCATACAAAAATTCCATCAATAACTCGAAAATAATAATAATAAAAAAAGAAATCAAATGCTGGACACCAATTCGAACTGGCGATCCGGAAAGTTGAAGATTGGTGATTTACTGTTGGCCAACTACAGACCAATCGATAATCTCAATAAGCATTCAACATTTCGACAACAACGTGGAAGGAAAGTATTTACACAAAACCCTAAAGAAAATCGGAACCTTTTGACTTAAACGTGATACCTGTAAAAAACCCATTAGTAGATTAAGCAACGCCATTTTTTATTAAACCTTAAGCTGCTAAGCGCGACTCAAGGACCTTTTGCGGACAGTATAGATCAAGATCAGACTGCACAAAACGTGCAGTCTGATCTTGAATCTACACAGTCCGAGAAGGAGTTATTTCTTCCCAAAAAATAAGTTTGAAAAAGCAACACTTAGGTTTTTACAATTGACTTATAGGTATCATTAAACTTATTCAGCAGGATAAGGGTTAACTTCTGTTACAGTAGGGTCAACGCGTGCTTCGGTAAAGATCGAAGTTTTTTTTTTATCTGGGGGCTGTACTTAGTATACTAAGCATCAATACCGAACGTGACTTCTAAAACTAGTCATCTGATTGGCTAAGAAACTTTATCTTATCCAAGCAGATGGAATTTTGATTTTGGGATCATATTTGACTTTAACCCTATCATGCTAAGTAAGTGAAAATTTTCAAACCGATAGTAAAAATCTCAAAAGGTCAGTGAGTCTCGCTTAGCATCCAAAGGGCTAAGAATGGTTGGTGAGTATGAGCCGCGATGGACTGTAAATCCAAAGTGCAACATAATCTTTTGTACATCTTTACAGGAGTCTGAAACAGATCTATGTCGTATTATACGAGTGTAAGGAATTGTTGCACAGTTCCATGGAAATGACAAATAAAATTGTACCGATGTATCATTTCAGGCGTAGAGACAGTAATATGTGACCTGCAATAATTTTGTAGACTTCAAAAGTTGAAGGAAACATTTATATTTCTTGAAACAAGCCTCTGACTTCAGCGGCATTAAACGTAGTCTGTTGATCACATTTTAAGTCTAGGTGGTAGGTTAATCCGTTAATGGGGGTATAAGACTTTCTCAATAAACGATCGTAATGCCTTGATGATGCCAAAGTCCCTGTCTCACTTGAGCATAGCAACCCTTTCACTGCCAATTTTGAGTTAAATAGGTCTCCTGGGCGGCGTAGATCAAGACCAGATGGCAAAAAAAAAACAAAAAAAACGTGCATTCTGATATTGAATCTACACCATCAGCTACCTGGTGTTAGCTTATGTCCAACATCTTCAGCTGCAGTAAAAGTGTACTTCAGACCATGAAAAGAGTCATTTGTTGGCAGTGAAGGAGTTAAAACACAACAAAAACCAGACAGAAATTAGAGAAGTTAGTTATAAAAAAGTCGTACAAGTGAAGAATATCAAATTCTAGGCGGCACACAAATAAATTCAATTTTGAATATCAGAGTTATATCAAAGTATCACTAGACAGTTTATTAACAAATATAAAATCAAAACCATACAAGGAAACTTGATACAAGCAAGGTACATGTAGATTGAAAATGCCGAACAACTGGGGTATATTATTTGAACACCAACATAAATTGTTTGAAAGGAGATAATTGAATGGCAATAATTTAAAAGCAAGAATGTTCCACACAGGCATTTTAATTATACTGTTAACTTTTTCAACCCAAACAAGGCTTAAAGGGCCTTCGATGTTGAGAATGTTGTTTGGTGGTTATTGAAAATCTACCTGAGACACTGAATATTTTTTTTTTGGTAATTGTTTTTTTATATAACATTATTTTGGTCAATTTGACACAATCTTTTTCAAAAGACCCTTTCTAAATCTGTCGCAAATATATTCTCAGAAGTAAAGGTCCGTCTGAGCTCCCTATGCGCCGACGCGTCTTGCCTTCCTGATGACCATGAGAGGTTTCTTTCGCTAAAGACGTCGACCGAGACTATCATTTCCGAAGTAAGCGATCTAGCGGTTGACAAAAAAATGGCCCTTTTTATTATTCATAATGCTAGGCACTTAAATGCAATTACCTCTGAAGGACTAATACTTTCCACTAACATTTCCAGGGTACTATCAGTAGAGCCAATACTATTTTTGTCACAATATCAAACAATTCATAAGTCAAAATGAAAACTGTAGTATGCTGTTTTGATACTCATACTATTGAGACTCTTCATCCACTGTTGGACAATTGAATTTTACATTTCAGGTCTAAACTAGCCATGCAAAAGTTAAGACAGCGAACGATTGCAGCAATAATACCAAGAAATAAGACCTGATTAAAGAAAGTCTATCTTTAGATGTGGGACTTATATGATATCGATGGATTTAATAGCAAATGGTGCATTAACAAAGCTTTGTTTGGGCGCTAGTTAAAGTCACAAAACAAAGAAAATGTGAACAAATGATCAAATTGCAAGTTCTTTATTGTTGGCATTTGTATTCACCCTGCATTTACCCCTGATGCTTAAGTAATGTTTTTTTTTTTTTTATTACGGATTATTTTTGCCCATCATTACTGGTATAGTTCAGTCGAATATTTTTATAAGTGTAGGATTTGAAACATTGGTTACGTCCGAGAGATCGTTAAAATCCGACAGTTTTAGTCATTTACGCTACGCACACTCCGAAGAGGATCGTCGTGTTTAACTTCTTTTTGCATTTTCCAACCATGATCATCTGATTTACGAAATACTAAGACAGACTTCGGAAGATTAGGTATAAATTACATGCTCATGCCCAATTTGCACAAAGATACCTTTATCGAACGACATCCAAGTCTCGAGCGCCTTGTGTAAGCAATCTTCTGATTAATGCTGCCTGCTGGAATCAGACCCTGACGACTTGTGGGTGGAAATAGGCTAAAGTTATCTGTAACAGGTGTGACAAAGTTGAAATTAGACCGTAATAGTTCTGTGAAGAAGACACAATTACGGCTCCACAGAAAAGCTTGTCGTTATTGGAAATGTAGTGAAGTAGATGAACGACTTTGATCCTTTCATTGCAAAATGCGAAAATAAGAGCGAACGGCGTAGACCAAGGTCAGACTGGACAGAACATACAGTTCTTATCTTGGATCTACACTGAAAAATGACAAAATCATTATCTTCATTTGCAGTTGTATGCACTTTTGGACCTCAAAACTGTCAATCACATTCATTTGGCGGCGAAAGAGTTCAAATAAATAGCAGTCTACAATTAAATAAAACAGTACAAATAGATTACGTAAATGTTTTTGTTGCCTCTATTGTCTTGCCATCAGTTTCCCAAAAGAACTAATCTATCAGAACGCTAAATTGCACAAGAAACCCGAGTGGCCAATTAATTTATCTGCTCTGTGCATTGTTAAAACAGTAGTATCGAGTTTTCTGGTTCAGTCTTGGTGTATAAAATTTTGTATATGTTACACCACATGCAACACCTTGCAGCCCTACTCTATTTCCATGTTATTTAAACACGGCGTCAGAACCCAGTTGTACCGCCCCTTAACACTGCCCAAACTACAAGTTTTAGACTCTTCCGAATTGGAACCATCTGCAGACAACAAACCTTACAGTGTTTTTGACAGGGTAGTAATCAGGATTTGAGAACTGTTATTGTTAGGCAAATGAGTCTCAAATGACGAACTCAAGTCGGAAAATTAGTCAGTTATCAGATGTGAGCAAAAAAATAAGACACCTGCATGTAAGTTTTTTTTTGTGTGTGTGAAACAAGGCCCAGAAGCAGACCTGAGTTAGTCTCGTACAAACCAAAAGTGATAAGAGCTCATGGTCGTGCGGTTCTAGAAAGTAAGGTCCTGACTCTTTCTGTCTGCTGCTCTTTGTAAAATGTTTGAACTTCCATTCGAGGCCATAATTGAACCAAGGTCTGTATTTCTTTTATTTTTCTTTTATTATAATTATTATTTTGGAAAATAACACTTTTGGTCAAGTAATCGATACATACCTGTGCCCTTTTTTATATGGGGTCTGTAAGCAAGACTTAGTTCGGTTTCGTCTTACAGTTTACTCGAAAAATCACTTTTTATTTGTGGACGGACAGACTGAATGGCAGCAGATGGATGTCTTACTTTGACCAATCATTAAAGTTCCTTATCCTTTCCATGTTGCTTGCAGATAAGCAAAATGTTTCAAACGCGTTACAAAAGGGTGCAGAGTGTCAAAAGTAATACTTGTGGTTAAATAAGTGCTAAAAGGAGTCTCATGTATTCACAAGAAAGTACAAAAGACACCCCATCAATCAAATTATATCTGTATCATTAAAATGAAATTCGGCTCTTTTTCTTTGGGTCAACATACTCCAATATTCATTTTAAAGGACCGACACTTTGCCTAGACATACAAACGATGATTCTTGTAGTTTTTGTTTTTCTTTTCGATCGATTGAACGTTTAGTTTTCGTTTATTTAGCCTACTATGGGTTATTATTTAAAGGAAAACTTTATACACTGTTGTATACACTGTTGTTCAGACATGACACAATCATAATTACTCTAACTGGACTACAAGTATGTCATCCAATTAAAGATCATGTCTGTAAGGACATCGATATGAATACATTGACCAGTTCACATGTAAATACGTTGCTTATGGCCTAAACTGCATTAACCCTTAATCTGCTATGATAAAAACTTAAATTTCTCTATTTCAAAGGTATTCTTGAAGAAAAGAATTTCCACATCGGACAACGTAAATACAAAATCAGACTGCACGTTCTGTGCAGTCTGATCTTGATGTACACTGTCAGCAAAAGGTCGTTGAGTCGCACTTAACATCCTAAGGGATTATCCACATTAGGGTCATGACATAAAGACTCACTAATAAGATTAATGAAGGTATTTATCTACAGCCTTTCACAAAGTTTTCTCTAGCTCAGCGGTTTTTAGATTAGATTTGTAATCCAGAAATACAGAATTTCATGGTTCGATCCCCGCTGATAGATCTGGCTGCATGAGAGTGTCATTGCATAATCTTCTTCATACATCTTTGCCTAAACCTAGTTGTTATAAAGTTGAACTGTCGCCGTGATTCTGTCGAAGGCGATCTTAAAGGTCAAACAATTCATAGTCAATTATGTTTACATAAAGGAAAAGTAATTCCAAAACAATTACAAAAATGGAAATATCCTCAATAGGCTCCTTATGAAACTATATTATTACTAAAGTTGACGTCATATTACATTATACAAATTAGACCTACTGCTTTATACAATATTCCAAGTTCAAAGGAAGGCACTTGGCCTTTTCTGAACCCATGTTGAATCAAGTATCGTGTACGAATAAAACTAATGTCGTAATTCTACATTCCAAAACAAGCCTTCTTATAAAGTGAGAGCCTGTGTTTCAGAGATATTGCTTTTCTCAGAATCACAAATAAGAATTCAATTTAGATTGATTGGTGGACATTATTATACTTCTTTGTGCGACCAAGCCGTTGGCATTAACTCATAAACTACCACTGTCGAACCGGATGCGTAACATACCCAGGCAAGTGAATTTCAGCACAGATGATACAGTATTTGAGCCATGCTCTGTAAAAATGGTGCAGTCTGACCTGGGCCGAAACTTTTCGCTATTGGTCAATTTTCTGTATGTCAAAAAACCAGTCTACCTCGTAATTCAGTCGGTTATTTTACAAAATGGAATTTATGGATCTGCAATTATGTGACGACTTGCTTGGTACCATGCATCATGGAGATGCATTAAGCCCCCTTTTGCCCGAGCATGGTTCAAATTGTACAGAAGTACATTACTTCTGGCAGACATGAAGTTTAGTATAAACACGATTTTATAAGCTAATACAATAGCTAATTTAGTTTTAGAGTTTTTCCTCTCTTCTCATCTTTCAAATGTTCTAGCTATCAATAGAATCGTATTTTATTGTGGACTACGAGACAAGACACGTAGTAAATCTAAGGTGCTGATCTCTTACAAAGAAAAGATATCATTTGACCCTATTACCTACTTATTCAGCGTCAAGTGTTGTTCAAAACACAACGCAATATTTATAACTCTAACTCGATAAACCTTTCATTAACAGTTTATATTATTGTTTGTTTTTGTGAATAAGCTAATACAAGTTGTCACTTTGCCATAACTAGAAACAATTGTATATAGTTAAAAACAAAACAGTCCTGCTATTACGTCAGGATCGAAAATATAATCCGAACCTGAGGGTAAGATTTGTATTACTGCTGATAGCTGCTAATAATAAATTAAATACTGTCTCCAAAAACTGGATTATCTATAAAAGTAAATAAAATCTCGGCCAACAGAATGCTCGTCGGATGGTAAAAACGATACTTGGACTTATAACTCTTCCTCAAAAACGTACTATATCTATTTAATCCCATTACCACACAGCCCCGAGTTTTAACAACCCTGAAGAAGTAGGCTTTTGAAAACATTGTGGGAAAAGGAGAAAATGCTGGTAACCAGCATTTTCTCCTTTTCTCACAAAGTTTTCTGGTCTATTCCACAAAGTTTTTAATATTTGAGACTTTTTTTTATTTGTCGTCTGCAAATGCTTTCAATTCAGAAGAGCCTAAGATTTTGTAGTGTGGTAAAGAGTTAATGAAAATACAATCATTACATTCTTTTTCAGGGTATTCCAGCGACCAGGTCTATTCACGCTTGCTATCTTCTAGAAAGCCTTTTCTATTCTGTTCACACATCTTGAAGACCAAACTGTTGAGGTACGATTGGCTGTTGAGATAAAAACGATGTCTATAATTGAATTTCTGTAAGACTTTTCTTAGTCGTTGAGGGATATAGAAACACATTTAAGGTGTAAGGCCGGAGTTGAAAGTTTGTAAGTTTTGAAAATATAAGCAATTTGACGAATGTAGATGAGACGGGACATTGCCATTCAAACGAAGAGCATTCTCTGTTCCAAGAGCTTGGTAAAAACTATCCTGTTAAATCGATGAATGATTTGTGCATAAACCCCTTATTCAAACGGAGCTAACTTATTACGAATGGGGGAATGCAATTTCTGCTAATGTATGCAGGTATCTAAACGAAGAAAGAAAGCAGTATTAAAACAGTCAAAAACAGTCAATGTATTTTTTCGACAATCTTTGGTATAACAAAGGCATTTAGATGAACATTTATTGATAGTAGACTGACTTCTGTGTTACGAGATCAAGTAACAGTAAAAAGTTTAATACAATACTTCACATTGGTTTTTGTCCTTATTTTTTTGTTCGCCAATTTGTAGAAGTATCTGCAGAATATGATATATTCTTCTAACTTCCGCTGTAATATGCAATCTAATGTTTAGGGCTTCACACACCATTTTAATTACAGCTCTGAGATATCAAACGAATTCAAAAGCTTCTTCAACTGGCGTTTTCAATTGTCGGTATCAAGGATTGAAGTTCACATAGAGTTGTATTATCCATATTTTTCCAAGCAAAATATTTCGTTAGAGATCTTAAGGAGGAAAAAAAAAAAAAAAAAGGCGAAGCATTTTTAAGGTATGTAGGATTTCCATGTAGGATTAACTGTTCATCCTCTTTTGCAACATACATTTATTATACAAGTAAGCAGACACTATGGAGATCAGAATAAAGTTGGGGTAACACCTTATGTTCTTTTCAAACATTAGATGGGTTGGTAAAAGCCGTGGAGAGACAACAATAAAAGAAGCAACAACAATTACGACAACAACAGGAAAATGCTTCGTATTAATTTTATCAAGACAAATTAAAATACCATTTCTTTGAAGATTTCTTTCCCGAATCTTTTTTTTTTTTTTTTTTGTATTATTCTTGCAGTGTCTAAATAACAATTTATCAAGTCTTACGGAAACAATGGTAGAAGGGTCCGATATATCGGATATCTTTGCCAACAACATACACGAAAATAGACATTTTCCCTTGACTACATACATCTTACACAAAAGTGTGTTGAAATTTGGGAAAAAGCTGCTTTCATTTTGACTTCTTTTCATTTCTTAATAGAATTCTAGATTTTAATCCTAAAGAGATGCATCGTGCAACTTTGAACGCAAACGTTTGGGTACCCGTTACCCAACCATTAGCTCCACAGGAAGCCCAACTAGCAATGGCAGAGAGGCTAGCAATACGACAAAATTTCTTTCCAACGTTTTGTCCGTAGCAAGAGAGAGTGTTAACCCTTTGGCAAAAACAGTTATCTGCACTTCCATGCGATAATGTTAGGGTCTTGATTGTTGGTCGGAAATTTTCTTTTAACAATATCTAGGTTAAAGCATATCATGAACTTTTTGAATTAGTCGCACAATTGAAGCGAATTACCATTTCTTTGATATATACAGGTCATATACGTATCGTGGAGTGATTTCATGATTTTATAGTTATTTTTTTCCTCCAGGTGTTGATCCGTATTTTTTAAATATATACCCAATGATGAAGAGAAACGGGAAAACTTAAATATCTGTCCAAGAGATAAATATCTTCTCGAAGGACAGGGGTCCAATAAACTGTTCTTAACATTTCTATTTATCATGGGATTTAGTGTATTACAGTCATTAAAATATCTATTAGTTAAATAAATGGGCACAATATTCTTATTAGTTTATCTCAGACAATAATTCCATACTCTAAATAGTAAGGGGATGTTAGCTATTGTTTTATTTTGAAATGTTGAATACTCCGTAGACTTTCATTACACTAGCTTAAACTGCGCGGAAAAGCAGATAGTGCTGTTGAAAGGCTATTTAAAGACAATCTATGAAAAAAACAGATTAGAGTCCACTGTTAAATATAGCATAATAAAAAATCAGCAGCGCAAACAATTTAAAACTCGAGCCCAACGAAAGGGTGCGTACAGTGTAGGAACGGAAGTCGGTACTTTATGTGACTTAGGATTCTGTTCAGTGACGGTCTGTCACTCAGGTGTTAAATACTGTGTTTACACCGTGAGTCAAGCTGGATTTTTTTTTATATTCATTTTGATAGTTATCATAAACTATCCATATCCAGTTTTTTTATTGTTATATGTAGACTATATCAGAAACACGTATGTGCGCTGAGAACCTTCCGATTAGTTGGCCGTGCTAAAAATATGATGACTTAGTCCCAAAATAATGCCGTTATTATAGATTACTCAGTTATAAAAACATGTTTTCTTAACAAAAAAAAAAAAAAATGTATTAACAGTTTACTGTGTGTGTGTGTGTGTGTGTGTGTGTGTCAGTCAAAACATGTCATCTTTTCGCAACATGCCATTCTAAACGAACGATAAGGAAGATTGTGGTCGACTTTATTACCAAACCTTGAAATGTTTTCACAAAAATATGATTATAGAAACTGTTCGATATTTTATGGGAATTCTGACCAAAAAATTTGAATTTGCAATGTCTGAGCCTGATATACTGAATGAATGTGCTTGAATGTAAATAGAGCAGTCTAAGAGTTAAATAAAAATGCCAAAAATACTAGCGCCCCGCCGCTCACGATATGGGACCAATAAGTGGAGCAGGCTCTTTGGGCGCCTAATATGAGCGGCTTTCTGGCAAAAGGAGGTTTAAATGCATCCCAGGCAGGCTCCAGTAACTCAGTCGGTAGCGCACAGGACTTGAGAACAGGAGGTCGCTGGTTTGATCCCCGGCTTGGCCAATTTCTTTCCGAGGATTGATGATAGTCATCGCGACAGGATTCATTCCTTTCTCTCCGCTGATTTCGACGATGGTTATGTGAGAAAGCAGCCAGTGGCTTGGAAACAATATTGTGCGGAGTACTGGTAAAAGAAACTCCAGGAAAGCATGGATAGGTGCACTGGCCGCCGCAATATAACTGAAATAATGTTGAAAACGGCGTTAAACACCATACAGTCAATTATTAAATGCATCCCTATGATGTATTATAGCAAGCAAGTCATCGTATACTTATTGATCAATTAAATCATTTTTTGTCAAACAACCGACTGAAACCTGAGGTAGACTGGCCTCTGGACATATTTTACCAAGTTCAACCTGGTCGGACTGAGCAGGCTGACCTTGGTCGATACTTTTTGTAGATGCATTTAACTTCCTTTCCACAGAGCATGCTTCATGGAATTTCTACCCCTTTCGACGAGTGAAACAAAATCCACTGAAATTCCAAGTTTTTTTTTTCTCTTTAATTCCTATAAGTTTGATTTAACAAACGGACGAAAGAGATCCAAGATCAGAATAAGCAGTCTGATCTTAATCTATGCTGTCTGCAAAAACCCTCGTTTTCGCCCATAGTGCTAAAATGCTTAAACCTTTAGCTGCTAAGCGCGACTTACTGACCTTTTGCGGACAGTGTAGATCAAGATCAGACTGCACAGAATGTGATCTTGGATCTACACTATCCGACATGGAGGTATACTTCCCCAAAATATACCTTTGAAATAACAACATTTGGGTCTTTACTATCGGCTTGAAAGTTTCCGTTTCAATTATCCAGCAGGGTTAAGACGCATATTGCGTTACACCCCATCACATTTATGTCACATAACGAGGATAAAATTGACTGTAACGCCCGGGTTTTAAGCTGCGTTTTAATGCTTTCTGCGTTATCTTGTGGATGCATGTGTAATTTATCATGCTTTGTGCAATGCTAGACAGTTTCTTGCAACAAGCTAGTTACATGCGAACATATTATAATAATCTAATATATTTTTGTTGTCACTTCAGTTAAAACGCATATATTGTGGATGAATCCTGTATTGCGTGACAAAGGTGAAAATCTACTTTTACATTCCCGTTAATGCTCACCGTTTTTAGTCGAGCCCGCTAGCGTTGAGCGAGACATAGTTGCCACAATGTCGCTTCGATCTATGTGCGTCCGTCCGTCCGTCCGTGCGTTAGTGCGTGCTTGCATCTGTCCGAATTTGTTCGGACCATAACTTCTACATGTGTCGATGGATTTAAAAAAAAAAATAAATAAATAAATAAATAATGGCAAAATTGTTCTCCTTTATGAGTAGAAGAGCACTTTAAAACATTTGTTCAGGTAGATCCAAGGCCAAGGTCAAAGGTCACACTTGAAGGTCAAATAATAAAATTGTCAAACATATAGCTTGTTCGAGCTACAATTTCTACATTTATAGACGGATTTTAAAACAATTTGGCACAATTGTTCTCTTTATAAGTAGAAGTGCCATTAGAAACATTTTTTCTGGTAGGTCCAAGGTCAAGGTCACACTCAAAGGTCAAGTAAGAAAATTGTCATACATAGAGCTTATCCGGGCTACAAGTTCTACATTAATGAATTGATTTTAAAATATATTGGCACAACTGGTCTCCTTTACAAGCAGACGTGAAATATGAATCATTTGTAAAGGTAGGTCCAAGGTCAAGGTCACACTTGAAGGTCAAATGATTGGGCACAATTATTTTACTTCACGAATAGATGTGCCATTTGAAATATTTGATCATATAGATCCAAGGCCAAGGTCAGTTTTTAAGGTCAAACGATAAAGTTATCATAAGTAGATCTTGTCCGAGCCATAACTTCTACACATATGGATGGATTTCATGAGAAATTTGCACAATTGTTCTCCTATTGAGTAGATGTGCCATTTCTATATTTGTTCAGGTAGGTCCAAGGTCAAGTTTACACTTGATGGTCAAAAGATAAAATGTTTGATATTTTTTTCTACTTAATAAGTGATAAGTGTCTCTCTTTATTATTCACTTCGGTGCTTTCAAGGTCAATGTCATATTTGAAGGTCATAAATTAAGCTTCTTCTTGTTCATAAATAGGGAATACTCCTATCCTTATTCAGATTTGAAAACAAAGGGGTGTGAAATAGGACAGATGTACATTGAGTGATGCCGCTGCGATATAACTGAAATAATGTTGAAAACAGCGTTAAACACTATACAATCAATCAGTCAATCAATCATTACATTGTGTGATTAGTTACTTTTTCCCATGTGCAGCTAATGAGGTTCTATACAAAGATATGGAGGGTTCGAAATATATTGCCCCATGGCAACCTTCTAGTTTTCGCATTATAGCTTTACCGATGGACCCATCTACTTTGATCTAAAAAGCCGTGCTAAATAAGTGAATAGGACAAAATTTATTGAAGAAAGACCCGTGGGGGGATTATATCAAATATGCGTTTGAGGCAAGGTTTCAAACATACGTAAGAGATAAACGTATATAAGTTTGTTTTTTTTTTTACTTTCGGGCGATGCTTCTTGTTCTGCAAGTAAGCGTTGTATGAAATAACAGAAGAGCGTAGGCAAAAGGACATATTATATCTTTGCAGCTGGCACTTTAGACAAGCAAAAACCAACATGCCGATAGTTTGCACAAATTTTCGTGGCGATGCTTCTTTAGACATTTTATTCATTTTCACCGAGTGATTGTTAAGAAATAGCGCGGATAGGATTGACTGACTGTATGGTGTTTAACGCCGTTTTCAACATTATTTCAGTTATATCGCGGCGGCCAGTGCACCTATCCATGCTTTCCTGGAGTCTCTGTTACCAGTACTCCGCACAATATTCTTTCCAAGCCGCTGGCTGCTTTCCCACATAACCATCGTCGAAACCGCGGATAGGAGAATGTGGCCAAAGGGCCATCAATCCAAAAAAATATTATCGTTCCAGAGACTGCTGACAATAGCCAAAATTGCAAGTCAACTACTCTTTGCAAAAACGTTCGTTGAATTCCAGAAAGTGATTGCTAACAAACAACGCACAAGCAAAGCCGGGAGCGCATGGACTGACCGCCGACGAGGCGGCTATACGCTCCGCCAAAAGTCTTTCGGGGAGCATAAAAAGTTATTTCTGCCTACCACAAACGCTGTATCTTACAGTTAATGTCTAAAAGTATCTGGTCCGTGTATTGATTCATTGTCCACAAAGTTCTAGAAATACATAACAGACTGCGTGCCACCACTAATAAACCATAATCTAATTATATCTGACTGATACGTTGATATCTAAGGCAACGTGAACTTTAGATTTTTTTTATCGAGCTCTGTTACTATATCTGTTCTGACTTGACATCATATCAGTCTTATAACAGACACAAACAACCCTCGTGCGGTCCTCAACATGAAAGACAAGACGATTTGTTCGTCTATCGACAACCCTACTTTTTCTGTGCAAACGCAGTAAGCTCAACAGTTATTAATTTTTGCCTTCAACCATTCTTATCAGACATGTAAAAACAATTAAAAAAAAGACAAGAACGTGTGATCGTTGATACGACATGTGAGATCTCATTTATCATGTTCCAATTTCGTCAAAGCAAGTCTGAAAAAATCCTTTTCAAATCAATACACCCTTTAAACACAAAGAAATACATATACGCATAAACTCACAGACAACAGAAACACACAGACATCAGTTCCATCATTTTATACCAGTATATTCGTTTCTGTGAGATTGAAGCTAAAGCCTAGAACTTGCATTTGAGCGTGCTGTCTTTAGCTTTATCTCTTTGCCGTATCTTAATGGCGCGAGTTTTGAACTGGGCACCTAAAGTGTATTTGAAAGTGTCAAAATAAACGTCGTCAGCTACTCTTGTCGTCGCCAAAACACACGTTAGACTTATTCAGTTTGCTTGTTTGTGTTGGAGTTTATCGCCGTTCTAACAGATTAGGCCATATCACGGCGGTCATTGCACATACGCACGTATTTCCTGGTTTTTCTCACATAAACACTGACACAACATTCTTTGCAAGTCCTTGACTTCTTTTCTCACATGCGTCAGAGTTGGGAGACGAAAAATCGCCGGGGAGAAAGTTTGCCTCAACTTGGTTATCGTGAGCTACCCGGCCGGGCGACATACTCTGTGAATGAAAACGAAATGGAAGGCAAAAATAGCCAATAATAAAGAACACAATAATCAAGGAGCAAGACATAAATGAGCAGACGCCTAGAATAAATCCTTGATTGAGTGAACAAGTGGATAAATCTATAGAAGAATTAACTAGTTAATCAATTAATCAATAAATTAATGGCAAAAAAGTGCATGAGTTAGCGAGAAACAAAAATATAAATACGCAACCCAAACTTCAATCCAACGCAGTAGACTGGCAAAAAGAATGGATATATGTAACAGCTGCTTGGACATGCGGGCAGAAGGAATTAAAAAAATAAATAAATAGTAATAGTCATTTCTGTCTGTGTATGAACACCTGTCTCTGGCAGTCAGTATTTAAAATTGCATATTGATGCATATGTGTTCATATTTGTTGATGACTGGTAAATAGTTATGTGTAATCATATCTAAGATAAATGAAAGTATACTACTAGCATCGAAAGAAATAATGCCAACTTGAGCCTTCATCATATATACCATAGCTCTCGTTTAATTTGGTTTAAATGTGTTAAAATTGCATATTTCAAAGGTTGAACCTTCTTTTGTAACAGAATGAACTTGGCTGTCTGTGTCTGTGTGTGATACTTTTATTTATTTATTTATTTTATACGCGCTTCACTGATCACCAAATAAATTTGGTCTGTACAAAAAAGTGAAACAGTCTCATCATGCTTGCAAATTAATAATTTAAGACAATGCAGTGTAGGACGCATGATTAACTTTGATTTCTCTTGTTCAAAAACATGCAGGTAGAATCAATTTTGGGTGAATTTGCTTTATACTGCTTCGTTGATTGAAAGCGGTTCAAGCAAAACTATGAGGCAGTAGTTACTGTCGATTTTCTAGTAAGTTCTTGACAGATCATTACCAATGCGTTGTCGTAAAAGAAAATAATTTTTAAACTTTACAAACAAGTTGGAAGTATGTTATTCGTCATGTCTACCAATGTTGCTCCAGTAGAACTAGAATACAACTTTATCAGGAATAAACAAAGTAATTACTAGGACAGGTAGGACATTTTAGAACGCTCTAGCCTAATCTCCTATTATGTCGTATGGTTTAGACTAATCGAATTTAATAGAAGCGATAGATATCCGATACAAGTCCCATGGACAATTCTTGCACAGTGAGATGCAAATAGGAGCAAATTGGTAAAAATGATTATTTGGTCACTTCCCTAAATAATCAGACGCACAGACTTATAATCTATTTACTGGGATTTGATCTGCTAGTTTGCTAAAGCCAATTACCCTTCTGTGTCTCGATGGAATGCAAACGATTTTTAAAAAAAGACAGAAGAAAAGAACACAGTTAATCGGGGCTGGGTGATTCAGGAGAACACTATCATGGGCAAGCTGGGTTTTGTTTGTTAAAACGAGCATGTAAAGAGACTCAGACAGGCATTAACCAATTTTACTTCTTTGGGAAATGAATGTGGAACTGTAAACGATTGATTGGTCACTGGGTTTATGGACTTTTTGTTTAATTTGAATTTGCTGGTAATTTGGGCATGTAATGTTCTTTGTGGGACTTGCAAAAGGAATACGACGTAATGAAAGTTTCTACTTTGTGGTGTTAAACCGTGTATTTTTCGTCCTTTAGAGCCATGTTTTGTTTCAATTGTCATTATTGGGCATCTGAAAATCTGTATCTAACTGTCTGTCATTGTCTTCCTTTGCTTCGTGATATTGACACAGTTTGTTGTGTTTGCTATTCGATGTTGATGATTGTCAGTTCGATCTAAAATCGTTCGTAACTTATCAGTTTTTGCATGTTCTTAATCAAAAAATTTTACTGGAGACTTACAGAATGCATGAGTTGTGTGGTGGCTATGGCGACTTGGTGTAGAAGACTTTCGATTCCTTAAATAGGTAAGTTATTGTACTTGCCCTGTGTTGTAGATACTTTGTAAAGGCTACTTACTGTTTTATGTATTGATTGAGGAATGGGACTAAGATAACAACTTAATTTCATTACATATTGCTTGCTATTGTACAGCATAAATGCTAGACTTTATATTCTTCAATTCCACGTAGTTACACCTTGTAAAAGCAGTTAAAGATTAACCAAGATCAGAAGTTGTACCTGTTGTTGCTTATCATGTATCTCTAACCATCCCTACAACATTACTCTATAAAAAAAGAACCTAGCAGATTTGGAAACAGGTATAGAGGCGGAGGTTACAGAACAACCAATAAAGGACCTGTTGAAAATTTCATTTTAACTGTGTTACACAGTCCTCGGTCAATAGTATTTCAGCGACATTTTATTGTTTTTCTATGTTGTACCAGTATCAAACTATAGCTTTGAGCACTTCACCTTGGTTTCAAATCAAGAATCGACCTGTGGAGCCAGTGGCATTTAAACCAAGAACTTCCAGAAATAAATCCAGCGTCATACTCCCTCGGCCACGGCGGCTCATTCTTCAGTGCAAATTGTGCAATTATTAGATCACGTATCACGATTACACAAGAGTCGCAAGTTTCCCAAGAGTTAGCTTACAGCAAAGATTGGCTATACATGACTGTTATTCAAAGAGGTACACCTTCTGTGGTAGTTAGAGAGAACCAGCATTTTTAACTTGAAGAAATCACGAAGTACTTTAAGAAATCATGAAGGGCACTTCTGTCATTGTTCTATGTTTCGATCGGACAGATAGATATAAAATGTCTGTTCCAGACAATATATATAAAAAAGAAGAGATAAAATAAAAGGTTTGGAAACAGAGAAGTATATTTGCGGGATGAGAGCATTTTATTTCTCAGCATCTTATTTCTCATCATAACATGACGATATGTACATATCCCTTGATAAGGCAAACACGATTTATGATTGAATTGTAGTCTAGAAACCTGTCCTTGGGGAAATTTAAAGTCTATTTGAACAAAAACATACAAAAACATTTGAGCCATGCTCTGTAAAATGGGGGTTAATGTATTTGCAAAAAGGTATCTGCCCAGGTCAGCCTCCGCAGTCCGCGCAGGCTGACCTGGGCCGAAACATTTTGCTTTTGGTCAAACTATTGCATGTCCAAAGACCATTCTTCCTCAGGATTCAGTCTTTAGTTGGAGGAAAGGGATATAATGAATCCCAAATAATGTAATGATTTGCATGACATCGTGCATCACGGAGATGCATTAAGTCCCCTTTTGCCAGAGCATGGCTTATTTTAAGAGTCCTTCCATTGTCAAAAAATCGATTTCCCTGTACCCAGTTTCTTCGCAAATATTAACAATTATCTTCCCCGGTGTTGAATAGATTAATCTGTACTTTACATAATCTAGTCCAATGTCTCTTTTTCAAACAAAACAAAGACAATTCGTTTCGACAATCTTAAGTCCGATGATCGGGGCGACGAATAACTGAATTAAAAAGAAATGTCAATTAACTACTGTGTCGCCAAAGATGGGCATCGGATATAGATAACTGATAAAACTTATCTGATATATCAAAAGAAAATACTTTCAGTCGTACACGCACGTGATAGTATTTCCACGAGATCTTCAAATTTGCTTTTCTAAATATCACCAAGTGGCATGTAAGCATGTGCAGGACATACAATAGTGAAAACTTGTGCCATGACACCCTCCTTTTCCTTGATTCGTGTCACTCCATCGCTTCATAGTTTGGGCATTGGTTATTACATCAGGGACTCCTGGGACCATATTCACCAACCAATCTTAAGACCACTCCTAATCTAATTCTCAACAAGGTCACCGCACATGCGGGTTCCAGCGCTCGGCTGCAGTTGCTTTTAGTTAAAAATTGAAGTGGAAAAGGGAGAATATCTTTGTCAAAATTAGTTTGATGGTTCCTGCCCCTGAGGTATGGATTCCTCTTTTGATGTATAACATCTTGTCCGAGTTTGAAGTAAATATTCAACGATTGAAATATTGAAGTATATTCAATAATGACAGAGATATTATGAGGTGTCAAAGTTGATGCACGACGACGCCAGGGCTATGACAATACCCCGACGTTTTCCTCGAAAACAGCGAAGATGATAATGCAACCCGTGACAAATTGAAAATGTGCTCATGGTTAAAAAAAAAAAAAAAAAAGGGAATTGCTTTTTATTCTTTCGATGTTCGGAAAAACCTTTTCAATGGCAAAGATGACTTTTATTCCGTTTACTAACAGAGAAAAATGGAGATCGAACACCATAGATAACTTACAATTCTGATCTATGATCCAAACAATCAAATATTCATTACGAGATCCTGAAACCGATAAAAGCAATGGAATATGAATACTTGTATTTTAGTTTAAACATATTTATTTCTCTCGATTCTGCTTCCTGGAAACTACACCAGTACTCGCGCCGAATGTGTGGGCCAATGAACAGTCCCAAAGTTGACATCCGCTCCAGAGTATCGAACTCAGGACCTTTTGATTACGAGGCCGACGCTCTACCTCACAACCACGGACACCACATTACTTGCATTTTCTTTCACCGGATAAACATAGCACACAATTCACACGCTTGGTGCCCAGTTCACTCCTTTAAATAGGGATATAAATAAATATAAATCTGGGTGTATAACAGCACGCGAGAGAAGCTATGTTCTCATGTGTCATATAGAGGATCTTACATGAGCGTTTATGTATTATCATTTTTATCAAACGAGTTGACTAAAAATGTACGACGCGAGCCTTGGCGAGCGTCAAATACATTTTAGTCAACGATTTTTATAAAAATGATACTACATAAACACGAATGTGAGATTCTATTTATCACATAAAACAAATGAAAGGCAAAAAATATCCTGCATCGTCACCTTTAGCCTATACAGCATTCACGGGTCAATGTTTATAGTTGTGGTTCGGTTTCAAATGTGTACATACACAAGTAGATGGATCTTTGACATTAACTCCGATAGTAGAATGAAACAGTTTCCGGAGGGGGTCTACCTATTTCAGCACTTTTGTTGTTTTAAAAGACTTTCGCCGCATTTCTTGGTTTTTATTAGACCTGAAAATCAAACACTTTCCACGCGTGTACGTCTTCGCAACAATAGCGTCATTTTTTTCCGCGAAACGGCGTAGTCGTACAAATTTCGGCACGTGCTGTGGTTGGTTTCTCTGGCTTCACGCGCCCATGACTAAAAACTGATTAGAACTGGGACAAAAAAAAAAAAGATAATACACTAGTGTATTATCAAAAAAAAATGTCATGGGTTTAATACACTGCCGGAGGAGGTTTTATGTGATAAAATATTTTCAGAAATTGTGTGCTGTTAAAACCAAGGAGAAATTCGCGATGTAATTTACAACATAAATAAATATAATGTCTGTAGAGATATCACTCTCAGAAAAGATAACGCTCAGATTGTGCTCACGAAAATAACCTTACTGACAGATGATGAACATTAAAAATAGTTAAAATAAACACAAACAACGTCAAAAAAGTAATTTCAAGCAATAATCTTTCGAAATATGGTTCCTGTCTTGAAAACAGCTGCAGTTGCAAAAACATAAAGCCTATAGGCTTAACGAATTTCGATTACTTTCGGGGAAAAAAATCTAAATACATATATGTAATCATAAAGACTTTTACCTTCATGATTCGAATTTGAGAGGAATCAAGAATTATATTTCTAACTCTGCAGATTCTATAGCAGACTGCATGTTCTTGGATACGTGCCTGAGCTAGATGAGACACGGAGTTGTGTGTGTCCCTGTTTGTTCCATCAGGACTGTATAAACGTGGTAACAACTTGCCTATAACTGACGGAGTAAGAAAAAAGAACAATTATAGACGGAAAGGAGATACCTGTTGTGTCTTCTATATGTATCGTTTATAGCCAGCTTAGTTTTAGAAGCCATACGTGGTTGCAGGCGAATTTAGTTTTTAAGGTTTCGTTTTATTTCAAGTATGCCAAAAACAGAATATAATGGTGAGTCACTTAAACGTTCTCTGGTATAAATTTTTTACGCATATGTCCGAAGGCCCCTTCTCGTGTGTTGCACGCCATATATAACGTCCGTGTTTTACTTACTTGCTGACGCGCAAATAACAAATGAAATTATGCAAGAGTCCATCACATTGCATGAACAACATATCTGATGTACGCTTTTTTTCGGGGGGGGGGGGGGGAGGAGAGAATGTTTTTCTATTACTTTTGAATCAGTAGTCATTTGGCGTAAGCCGTCAAAGTGAGGCAAAGTGCACAGGGTGTATAACAATGCCTTTCTGTTTTACTATTTCGCACAACAGTCTTTCAATTCTTATCCTGCTGTATAAGTGAAATGAAATTTTCAAACCGATAGTAAACACCCGAATAATGCCTTTTCAAACTTGTTTTAGGACAATATATTTCTCCTTATCGGACAGTGCAATCTGATCTTGATATACACTGTCCGCAAAAGATCAGCGAGTCGCGCTTAGCAGCCTAAGGCTTAAAGCCCCTGGACCCTATATACGTTACAGAGTTTATACTGATGTGGTCAGTGGTTGGGAAAGAAGGATATCATCAGTGCCTGGAAAGGAATTTTGGCATACATGTGGCTGCGATTCGAACCTGAAAGCCATATAATTCTACCTCTAAATCATGTAATTGAGCTTTATGTACCTAATTTTGGCTCTCCAGAAGGCCGTTAGAGATCAGCTGTATTCATAACCAAATTCCAAATTCAAATTACTCGTAAATTAAACTTTTTTAAAACCCTGAAAGTGCTACCATGAAACCAGAGCTTTAAGTGTTAAAATTTTGATGGTTATCTTTGTCTAAAATATATATCTAAAAACAGTAGCGAGTGTGGATTTAATGTCAAAGTGTGCAATACGTGCACTGTCAGCAAAACAGTGTACGTTATACTCTGTATCTAAAGGGAAGGGTTGATATGAAAGTAAACTTTGAGAGGGAGACCGTCTGATTCTGTGAGACTGCAGTTGTTTCTCATAGCAGTTGTGGTCTGTTAGTGTTCGATGTACACGAAGATTGCTTTAATCATAGATTTGAGATCTAATGCGAGTTAACACATTACATGCAGCATGGTTTCAGATGTTTTAGAGTGTTCTTATTTAATACCCGAAGTTCAAAAGATCCATGTGACAGAGTTTTACAATAAAATACCATACAGATGTGTTTACGTGTTAAATCTGTAATTACGTGTGTGGTAACATTGTGTAAGGACACTTTCAAAGTTGTACGCTCAGGAAGTTTATGGATGGAAACTTAATCTGTTTGCATAAATGGCAATCTTTAAATCTACTAAGTAATATTCTAATTCTGCTTCGTCAGTTTTTGGTTTCCACATGTGATTATTGCCAAACTTTACAGGGGTGGGGAACTTAATCTATAATCTGTGTAATTGGGAAATTCTATCATTTTGAAATCTAAGAAGTTGGAAACAATTATTTGTTTTAGGATTTTCGAAATATAAATTTTGTACAAGACCTTTTCCGTTCAGCAATTTTAAAGGCTAAGTACTTAGATGACTTACAAATGAGCCATGCTCTGGCAGAAAGGGATTGAATGCATGATGCATAATACCTATCAAGCCATCACATAATTATGGATCCACAATACGTACCTTTTTTAACAACCGACGTAAACGTGAGATAGACTGGTCCTTGGAATCACAGAACGGGCTTATATTCAAGTCTGCTGCCGGGGCATAAGTCAGTTGCTTTAAGCATGGATTAGAGGACGACGACGACAACAACAACAACAACAAAAATACAATTCAGAATGTAAAATGTCGAATATTTCGATAAAGATCTTGATTATTTTATTGATTTGATGATCTGATTTTCTACCAACTCCAAATATACAATATCAACCTCCTTTGACGGCCGAATTACAGACAGTCGGAAAGATTATTATTGGAGAGGTCATCAGACCTCTCCAACAGTGGTGAGTTTAAAAGGCAGACTGCCTCAGAAATTGCTGCCTAACTCCACGCTTTTCTGCAAAATTGTTCTGATACACAGTCTGTTTCGTCATAGTTTTATAAATAAACCGAAATCAAAAAACTGAAATAGGAAATAGACGTATTTTGTTTTTATATGGCGGATTTCGAAAAGGATTTGTTATATTGATTGCAAATGACCTTTCCAGTAGTTGTAATTTTTCATTAAACAAATAAAGCTACACACACACAAAAGAATTTCGTTAAAAAAAAGAAAGAGAACACCGCGGGAAAAGATCACGCCACTTGAAAACGTGGGAAGAAGGTCACGTGTCTGTCATGTAATACATAAAAGGTTTCTCCTTTTTACACAGCGGCAATCATATAATGCCATACTTATTTGTTTACATGTACCAAAATATATTGAAATTAAAAGCAATAAGCTATTTGAAAACATTGATGCTGACCTCTCCTGGCTTCTTTTTTAAAGAAGCCAACTTGTCTAATAGGTTTCGATCCAGTATCAGACTACACGTTCTGTACTGTCTGGTCTTGATCTATGGCGTCCGTAAAAGCCCCTGTTTTGCCTACGGCGCCGAAAGAATTAAACTGTATATTTCAGGGAGCTTTCGTGACAGTATCTATAGACTAAAATGCAATTTTACTGCTTCTTTCATTGCCAAGCTAAAAAACCCACTTCTTTCGAAGGCTGAAAACACAATCCACTGAGCGGGATATATTTTTATCTTAAAGACTTGACTAAATAAGCGGATGGTATAGATCCAAAATCAAACTGCACCTACTGTGTAGTCTAATGTTCATCTACCGTCTAAGAAAAACTCTGTTTTGGTCTATAGCTGTACAGTGCTAAAACTCATATTGGAGTAAATGGAAAGATGAATACGCTTTTTATTGCATTAGGCGAATGACATTTTACTGTTAAAAGTCACACTGCAATAGCCTGACCTTCATGCCTGTTAACTATCTTTGAGTGACTGCAGTAACCACAAAGTACTCATACATGTAAAATCAATTATCATTTAGATTATTCCTTTGTCCCTGGAGTTTCCGATTTATGCAGGCTAGATCAAATTTTCAATAGAAAGGGTAGGGCCGGACAAGTATAGACCAAATGTGAAGTAACTGTTCTTTAACATGATTCTGTCTTTGATTGAATTCCGTTTATCAGACATGTAACAGATTACAATGAATAACAAGAAAATATTGATGCTGAACATCAATGGCGCCGCAAACTAGTTGTTTCTGTAACAGGGCACAATGCATTGGGTTATTTCCTAATACGCATCTCTTGCACAATCTTCGTAGAGGTCCAAGTGGTGATACTGTATTTAAACTCTGGGCCATCTGGTTTTTGACAAGATTTTTAAATTTCATATCATTGAACGCTATTTGCAAACTTCTTATCCATGGACTGGGCCATTTCTTTATCCACAGGACATCATTTGGACACAATTGGTAGATAGAAATGTTAGAGCTGTTGCCTTTCTGATATTTGATAGAAGATTTTGAAAAGTGTGTAACAAATATGGCTATGCGCAAATTTGTGACATCTGGGTGGAGGGGAGCATATGGCAACTTTTGACCCGAAGGCCACCATTTGAACATACTAGTACTTGGTAGAGGTCATTGTAGCGATACTACACATGAAATATCAAAACTCTCGACCGTCTGATTTTGAACAGGAAGATTTTACATTAACGAAAGAAAAGTCTGTTATCGGATTGTGCTAAATCTGAAACTCCAACACATATGTCTGGTATCATACAACCCCTCTTTATTATAGATATAATAAAGACTTGAATGAAGTCCTTATATCTATATAGACTAGAAGGGTTGTATGATACCAGTCATGTTAGGCGCTCCAACATTGATTTACGGATGTTTCGGTAACAGACGAGTTCGGTAAATTGGACTTATAGAGTAAATTGATCGGATGTTTCGGTAACAAGGCAGTAATATAGTGCCGTGACGTTTTTCACACCCATGGCTTCTGTTTGTGCAAACGTTTTTTCTTTTAATTTGCAATTCTCACTCGTTTTCTGACGTAAATATATTTGTTGTTCTTTCCATGCTGTATAAATAAATACCTGAAATTAGTAAATTTTGATCACCATATCTTATTTTCGTTTTTCACCCATAGCTGATTCATGTAATGAATAATATACGATCCCTGATAAAACCCAGCCCTAAGCTTGTACCCGTATTACTTAATCGTCCTACAGATAACAGACTCCAACTTTAAGCCAGTCCTCAAGTTTTTTAAAAATGTTTTATTAAAAATGACGCTATTCTTGTCAACGTTTTCTGTGTGAAAAATAATTTCTTCCGGAAACAAATTGGTCAACTTCCAAACCAGCCATTTACCCTCAGAACACCTTCACTCTTGTTGCCCTTGCGACCGATTCAGACAAAGATCAAACTGCAAAGCAAAAAAAAAAAAAAACAGAGTCTGATCGTTGGTTTACGCTGCCAGCTTTTCTAAGACATTATGAAGAAGGACAACTTTGCTTTGAAATAGCTAATATTAGACCAGGGATCGTATATTGTAATATATGTATTGTTCTGTTTCCAAAATGAAAATAGCCTTTACTTTTTTCGATGCTCTAAGGGTTAAAATTATGGATAATTAACGTGAATTCAGAAATAAAGATAATACATTTGAAACATTGTGGCAAATGAAGAGAGAGAGTGAGAGATAGAGAGAGAGAGGCCTTGACAATAATGCTTTCGTGCATACTTCTTGTGATTTTGACCATGAACATTTGTGCCCATCTAAAAGATATCTGTTCTGTTTTGTTCCTCTTCATTTTCCACACAGTTTTCAAATCTGGTCTGGTGCACAAAAATCGGCGTCTGCTGGTTTTAAAGTGCGTTCATCAATACAACACTGCATAAAAAAATCATATGCGTACTATTTGAGAGCGAAGGGAGTACTGTATATTGTATATAGACGCGTTTACAGCCTGTTTTCACACCTCCCATTGCCAGCAAAATAAAGAAGTTTCCCGTAGATCTTAAAGATTAACCCCAGTTTATGAAAACCTGAAACACCAATGGACAAGAAGAAACTCGCAGATCAGACTGCATGTAAAAGTTATGGGTATTGGGCATGTTTAGATCACACACTGCTCGTGCAGTTTGAAAAAAGTATTTGTCAAAAAAAGTATTTGCTACTATCTATCTCTCGCGCTCGCTCTCTTCTTTTGCCACAATATTTTTACCTGTATTACCTGTGTTTCTGAACTAAATTTAACTATCCATAATTTTAAATCTAAGAGCGTCGAATAAACCCAACGGTCATTTTCATTCTAGATATAAAACCTATTTTTAGCAGTGTCAAGGTTTTCTTGTTCTGAATGTCTTGCAAAATTGACAAATGAAGATCAAAGATCAAACTCCGTGTTTGGAGTACTCTGATCTCGATCTGCACCGGCCGCAATGGCAACAGCAGTAATGACAGACGCTCTAAGGGTTAATGGCTGGTTTGGAAGTCTTTCAGCAAGAAAATATTTTCACATTGAAAGGATCATAAAGCATTGATTTAAAAGGAGATACAACGTGTTTCAAGTTTAGGATTGGGCGTTGTTATTCGTTACCTCAACTTTGATTCGGGTATCATTTTACGTACAGCATAACAGTAGAAACATAACAAAAATATTATGTCTTAAAGTGTGTGGAAGAAAAAAGAGAAACATTGAACGAATCAGAACCAAGACTTTATTTGGTGTGAAAAACGTCACGGTGCACTACCACTATATAATTACCGAAACATCCAATCGATTTACTCTATAAGTCCAATTTACCGAACTCGTCTGTTGCCGAAACATCTGTCACCCCCAACATTGACCTAGTTACAGTTAGCTGGTCTTAAAAACACGATCGCGAAAGGAAAACAATATTTCTACAATCCATACAATACTAGAACAAAAATATAAGTGGGGTCACAAGTACCACATTGGGTGATCTAGGGTCAAAGAGCTTGAAAATGCCTCTTAACCTTTTCCAGCGTAAGATATTTAAAATGGTGGCTTCGAAAATTTGTGACAGATAATTTTTGATCACGTGAGTTATTATTCGAAATGCATTTTTTATTTTTCGAAAGGAAAATGTTGATATGTCTACGATCCGTGTTTTTATCCATCTAACAATGAAAGTGCAATATACAAAAACAAAAAAATAAATCCCCACAAATAGATAAAAAAGTTATAATGGACCCCGATCTGGTAATCGAAGTACAGTAGATATAGGTGGATGTTAAAACAAAGCATGGAACCAGTTCAATATGGCTGCCTCCATAGGCACTTTACAAAACCGAATAAAAATATAGTGCCGCCGCTCATGCGGCGCCACAACAAGATAACGTAATCCTTGACATGGAACACGGGATCTGGTTATCAAACTTCAAACAAATCGAGTTCCGAAAGCTGAAAAATTCATTTTATATCACGTAACAACAAACAAACAAACAAAAAACAAATGTATCGATTAGATAAGAGAGTACGATACATTAATCAACCCTTGACCTGCAAAATAAATGAAATTAACTTTTAAGTTGACAGCAAAATCCCAAATTTGTTATTTTTTAGGAATAACATTTCCGTATCGGAGAGTGTAGATCCAAAATCAGACTGCACGTTCTGTGCGGTCTGATCTTGATCTACGTTGTCCGCGAAAAGTCATAGAGTCGCGCTCAGCAGCGTAAGGGTTAATCGAAAACACAGATTTGTCGGAGCTGTTTTCGTTCAAAGATCGCCGTCCTATTGCATAATCCTGCCCAATATTGTGCTGGCTAAAACGAGCTTGAAACTGATTTAAAACTGTGAGAAAATGTCCACTTCGTTGCACCACTTTCATTCTTAAAATTACGGGCTGCTTCTGCGGACAGAAAGTGGATTTACAACGTCTATATATATATATATATATATATATAGGCGATGCTCTGTGAAAAGGGTGCTTCAAGCATAGGCAAAATGTATCGACCATGTCAACCTGCGCTGGATGTTAGATTGCATTTGATGGATCCGTAATTATGTGATGACTTGCTTGGTATACTGCATGACAGAGAGGCATTAAACCCCAAAGCATGGCCCATGTATGTGGTACTGATGTCCCTAAAGCACGTTCTTTCTTTATATAATAACAACGATCGTTAATATGTCCTGGCATGCATGTATTAACCAAATGATGAATCATCTATCTAATAAAATCAAAATTGTTTACTCCCAGTGGAATGTGACAAACGTTCTGGGTCCTTATTCACCAACCATTCTTAAGAATATTCTCAGTCTTATTCTCCAAGATTTTCTACATTTGAAAGTAACATAACTCCTGATTGGCTAAACCAAAAGGTTTAGCCAATCAGGTGTTGTGTTACTTTCAAATGTAGAAATCTCTGGAGGCCAAGACAAAGAAAGCTCTTGAAAATGGTTGGTGAATACGGACCCTAATCTCTTATGACCAGTATATTATATGGATTTACCTAATCTAACCGTGTATTTACAGGGTCCAACATGTAAAAAAAAACTGGTGTGATATTAGCCTGCTAACCTTTCCAATCAGAGACTATCTCCTTACCACAACAACACTCTCCCTAAATTTATTGGGCTTCAGATGTCGCGCGATGCCAAACAAATGGCACAGAGTAATTTGAGATCCCTATTTTCCAAAGTTAAATGTCACTTTGCAGACATTACATTCATTTTGTCTCTCCTAAAGGTAATTGCTTCATTAAAATTTCGAAAATTGTCGTCAGGAGATTCCAACTGCGTAAAAGATTTTATGAGGAAATTGACAAGTTCGCGAAATGCATGCCTGGAATGTACGTAGAGTTTTCGAGACTAACCAGAGTGACATAACACATACATCCCTTTTTTTCTACCGATCGACACGAACACGCCTTTAGCTGTTTACAAAAATACAATGACAGACAGGTTTGGTAACTAGAATATCAAATCTCAATCATGAGATAAGGCAGAGGAAAATGGAAGTACACACCGGACAGTTAGTGCACGTACAGAACACAATTTAAACATATTTAGTTACTTTACATGGACCTAACATTTCTTTTGTCACTGTCCCTTTTGGCCCAGTGGCTGCCAAAAGTAAACAGTGTAGGTGTTATAATGCATTTACATCTAAATCAAACCATTTATAAGTATGGAAATCGTTGTGAAATTGACAATATTGTCATTGTATTGTACGGTCAGTCAAATTGTTGGTCACTGGGAGAAAAATGAAATTTAAAACTAGGTAAACAGTTGCCAGGTCGCTTTATCGTTTGTTTTTACCCGATCTTGTGATTCGTTTTTCTGCCAGGAAATAACATTTTGACTGACCGTACAATGACATGTCATTTCTCATATTTTTAAATGGTATGATTTAAATTTAATAGCTGAAACAGTCATTTAACCCCTAGGCTATTAAGCGCGACTCACTGACCTTTTGCTGACAGCATAGATCAAGATCAGACTGCACAGACTGTCTGATTTTAGATCTACACTGTCCGATAAGGAGATATCTATCCTCCAAAAATTTCTATGAAATAGGAAAAGTTGGGTTTATAATATCGGTTTGAAAGTTTCATTTCTTTTACTTAGCAGGATAAAGGTTATAGAGGACCTTACATGTGTGTTTATGTATTATCATTTCTATCAAACGAGTTGACTAAAATTGTATGACGCGAGCCTTGGCTCGCGTCATACATTTTAGTCAACGAGTTTGATAAAAATGATACTACATAAACACGAATGTGATATTCTATTTATCACATAAAAGGCAAAATATATCCTGCATCGTCACCTTTTGCCTATACACCGTTCACGGACCCATAGTTACAATTGTAGTCTGGTTTCAAATGTGTACATACACAAGTAGGTAGTTCTTTGATATTTACACCGAAAATAGAATGAAACATTTTCTAGAGGGGATAAGTCCACCCATTTCCGCAATTTTGTTGATTTAAAAGACTTTCGCTGCATTTCTTTCTTTTTATTAAACATGAAAATCAAAAACTTTCCACGCGTATACACCTTAGCAACAATGACGTCATTTTTTCCGCGAAACGGCGTAGTCGCACAAATTCCGGCACGTGCTGTGGCTGGTTTCTCCGGCTTAACGCGCTCACGACTAAAAACTGACCAGATCCGGGACCCGAAAAAAAAAAAACAAAAAAAAAACGATAATGCACTAGTGTATTATCAAAAATAAGTCATGGGTTTCATACACTGCTGGAGCAGGTTTAATGTGATAAAAGGATATAAATGACAGCATAGTATGGCCTTATTACTTGGCTACAATTTCATCTTGCTTTTTTTGTCTTCATAGAGGTAATCCGGTTATTCGCTCTCTATTGCTTTTTTGGCGTATAACACCGTATTAAATGTTATTTCAGTTATATGGCGGCGGCCAATGCACCTATTCATGTTTTTCTTGGGTTTCTTTCAATCAGTAATTCTCACATTTGTTTATGGCCACCAGTTGCTTTCCATTATAAACCGTGACTAATGATGTTCAGGTGTAAGAAAGAAATGTGTCCTATCGAGGTCGATATCGTCAACCACTGGAAAGAATTTGGCCAAGCTGGGGTACTAAATTTAGTGATCCCTAGATTTAAATCCCTGGGTTCGTATTCACCAACCGTTCTTACGAACATTCTCAGCCTCCTTCTCCAGGATTTACTAATTTTGAAAGAAACACAACAGACCCTGTACCGACTAAGCTACGTGGCTTAGGAAAGATCATCAAAGGTAAGGATAGGCGCCTCACGAAACGTGGAAATCCAAAGCACAAAAGAACTATTCGTGGAACAAAAGACAAACTTGAACTGATCCTCATTACAAGATGAAATCTGGTTACAACAGGCCATGTGATGTAATTTGACGAATAAAATGGTAACTTAACACGACGGATTGTTAAATGTATTAGCACTTTACCCCGTGGTTTTACTATCCTGTCGAAAGGTGGCGGATGAACACAGTGTATTTCAAAGGAGAAAATGCTGGAAAGAAATATTTTCTCCTACCCCCATCTACAATTTAATTCCACTCTTCAAAAACAAAGTCCGCCGTTTAAGCGGGGTTTTATTTTTTCGTCTACAAATGCTTTCAATATGTACAAGTATTAACCTTTGGACTGCTTAGTGCGACTAAAGGACCTTTTGCGGACAGTGTAGATCAAGATCAGACTGCACAGAATGTGCAGTCTGATCTTGGATCTACACTGCCCGATAAAGAGATATCTTTCCCAAAAATGCCTTTGAAATACCAAAATCTTGTTTTATACTATCGGCTTGAAAGTTTCATTTCACTTATTTAGCAGAATAAGGGTTAAATTTTGTCGTTTGGTACAGGGTGAAACCGGAGGTTACACGCCTGTTTCAGATGTTTCAGTCTTCTAGATCTGATTTTGTTTCTGTTTAGATCTGCCAGAATTGTGATACTAGTCTTTCACGATGTTTTTCTCATCTGTTTGCTCCATTAGTCATCAGATGGTTATCGTCTAGAGTGGAATACACGTAGTCACTTGTCTCAAGTATTTATTTATGCAAAAGGCCACCGGCCCATAATGCAAACAACAATATTACATATATCTATCCATGAAAACAATACAGTCAAGTACTCTGCGGAAAAAAATCATTTAAAAGGGGTGCGGCGGAGCTTTTATATTCAAAGAGAACTTAAACAATGTTAGATGAATAGGTATCCGTCCAACATGGACTCGGATCAGACTGCAACAAAACGAAGACCGATCCGGGTGCTTGTTGACGGATAGTTGTAAGCTTTACGTAAATTTACAACAAAACAATATAACAACTTGAATCTAGGTCGAAAGATTCGAGATCAATAATGCGATTATAAACAGTAATACATATGGAATATTACAACAGTCTGCATTTCAGCGTAGTTAGATCATGTCGAGTTGCACGTGTAAAGAGACGCGTATCGGATGAGATCGAAGGTCGAATCCGATGCGCATCTCTTTACACATGCAACGAGACATGATCCGACCATGCAGAAATGCAGACTGTTATAATATTCTTTTTTTATTATATACCTCTCCACTATAACCGTAAAGAAATATCACAAAATCAATACGAATAACAAAAAAAAAAAAGCAGAAAACTGCATTTTTATTGTACATAAATTATGTGTACAATATTTATGAATGGCGGATGAATATATATAGATAACATAGATCTGCATAGATCTATATGCGTTTAAAAATCTGCATAGATCGATATGCATTTAAAAATGGCGGTTGCTGTTTTCGAGCTGCTTCAGGAAAATGACAACTGTAGCTTGAAAATTATATCTTAACACAGAAAAGGTAGTCAGTGGTCGTTATTCACTGTCACTGTCAGGAACTGTGCATTTTTTTTTTGTTTCAACCCTGGAGGCGAGTCAATCAGTAGAAACAGACTTTCCTATAACAAAGAGATAGTTCCTCGGTCGAAAATTCTTTAAGTCGAGATGTAATTAACAATATATCCGAAACCGCGATTCGTCGTCAGCTATATCAAAATGGACGACCTGGAAATTAGCTGACGACGGCTCGTGGAGTGGAAAAAATTGTTTATTACGCCTCAACTCGAAGATTTTTCGACTGAGGAACTATCCGTCTGTTACAAGTAAGTTTGTTTCTGTTGACTGCCTTCATATCTGAAAAGATTGGCATGTGATTTGGTGCCTTTTCAATGTGATTTGTTGGTGAATTGTGTACATGTATGTCGGTCAGATCTCGGCGACCTGACCGTTCTTAAAGTTTTAAGACTTGTTTAAGTTATCTTAGCGTGATTGTGCTCATGCATGTATACATACGGGTTTTCAAGAAAAATCTATGTATCATTGATGAAAGACATAGTTAGAGGATTTTTATATGCTTAATGGTAGTTTTGTCATGTAAATTGATTGAATCCAGGTAGTTCATTGTTTGGAGTTGTATACCTTTCTGTATTTAGAAACAGACTTCAAATTTTTTAATCACGCAACCCTCACCTTTGTTTCCAAACATCATCGTTGTGTACCATTTACAACCATCGTTTTTTTTTTGTGGCATTTGTCGAAAACAATGCCACTATGAGTTCAATACGGCATTTTCAAAATCATGTATAGATCTATCGTATTTTGTAATAGTAGTCTTGAAAGGTCAAATCAACACGTAAACTAAAGTATATTTTCAGTCACCGATCGTTGCCTTGTTTTACGATCGGTGACTAAAAATATACTTTAGTTAATGTGTTGTATGAGCTTTCAAGACTACTATTACAAAATAGGACAGATCTATACATGATTTTGAATGATACGTTAACACCTAGGCTGCTTGATATAAGAGCGCGACTTACTGACCTTTTGCGGACAGTGTAGATCAAGATCAGACTGCACAAAACGTGCTGTCTGATATTGGATCTACAAAAAGGAGATATTTTCTTACTAAACATAAGTTTGAAATAGCACTATTCGGGTTTTACTTTGGGTTTGAAAATTTCAGTTCATTTATTTAGCAGGATGAGGGTTAAGGTAAATGCTGAACCAGTGGAACAACGTTAACCTTTAGAGAGCTGAATGAATCTCCAGGATTCTTTCATGAAAACGGATGCAGTCACGTTTTCTCTCGAAAATTCCAATATAAATCGCTATAGGTGCATGAACTGTATTTCGGCGAAAATTTGCATTTAATTATGTCTCTAGTATATTGTCTGGCCGCAAGTGATCGATGGAAATAATAAGGAAAGTATGTAAGATTTATCATAACTTTTACAGGATGCATCTGACAGATTAATGGCAATAGTTATGACATAAGATCTCTAGTTCATGTAATATTTGGAAACAAAAGAATATTATTTTTGGCACGTTTTCGAAAAATAAAGATGGTCGTTCGGTGGCATTTGGTTATAAAGCAATACAATAATACGTGTAAGAGGCGATTAAGAGTTCCTTTTTCTAGTTCAGCACACTGACATCTTTACATGTAATTAACTGCTTTCGTGCATGGCAATAGTTAACCGTGGCTGGTGACGACTAACCATTTTCAGAACTTTATAGCTCTTAGTCAGACAGGCCTGGTTCATTCATTTCACATATTGTCCAATATAACACACCTTTTCAAGAACCAAATTCTTTTCCAAGCGATTCCAGGAGTTTACGGTGGAGGAAGGCTTTAAAAGCATCGTGGAAAAAAGAGAAAATGAATTGTAACCAGCATTTTTTTCCCTTTCTCAAACATATTTCTAACGTTTCAAAGAAAGTACCGATACCATCATTTAAGTTGTAATGAAGTTGTCTGCGAATCCGATCACACGAGATACAAGCCCGAAGAGTAATTAGAAAGAAACACAATTTGCAATAATGCTGGGAATGAAGACAATTTTGTGGCAGGAAAGGCGATGTGTTTCCGGATGATGGCGTTCTATTATTGCCAAGTTTAGGCTCAGCACAACAGTAATTTGGCTACCTATATTCGCAGGATCGTCAAAATTTACTGCGTGTTTCATTGCCATTGTTCATGATAGATAGTTGAAACTAACATTATGGTAAACAAGCTATTTCGTTGAAATGATATCCCCCGCCGAAAAAGGCCCCCTTTTTCCATGACATGGCATTGAAAATATATATAAAAAAAAAGTCTATCGGTGGACTACCAAAGGGAACACATACATGTACGAAGTTTCATCAGTTTTTGTCAAGGACTTTAGAGGATATCTTTCCGAACGAATGCGAATCTATAGGTCTAACATTGTATTTTTTGAGCCTTAGCAAGCTATTTCAACGAAGAAGAATGTAAGGTAGCTAAATAAATAATTTAAATTTATTGACATATACACTCTCTCTCTCTCTCTCTCTGTCGCTCCCTCTTTACATTTGATGCCTAATAACGCTTGAAAAAATAACCGTCAACAAGGTCGAATTGCGCGTTACAATTGACAGAAAATTGTCAAATGATTTAAAGAGAAGAATATTATATTTCCCCGTAGATTTATTGTTCACTTGCAATTTGACGTGATTTGTCAAGGCGGTGTCCTCAGACATTTGTCAAAGAAATTGTCTCTTATCAAGTTCTTAATCAAGGCCTCATCAGACATCAACAAATTTGTTATATTGAAACGCGAATCGGGGAATGGATGTTAACAAAATACTAAATAAACACATCTATCTGTCCGTAAAATCGTGTGACGAGCTTTTCCGTCAGACTGAAACATTTTGATATTGTATTAGTTCCCTGAATCTTGTAAAGTATCCAACAAGACATATTTATCATTTGCTTGAAAAAGATCTGGGTCCGTATTCACCAACTATTCTTAAGATCATTCTTAGTCTTATTCTCATGAATTTTCCAAATTTTAAACAGACAACAGTTCTGATTGACTAAACCGTTTGGTTTAGCCAATCAGAACTTGTGCTACTTTCTAAATCTGAATAAGACAGAGAAAATTCTTAAGAATGGTTGGTGAATACGAGCCGAGATGTACGACGTAACTAAGAAACCCTCAAATTCCTCTTCTAAATGTAAAGTGCTGTTACAACGGACCACCAATCCAAGTCATATAAATTCACAAGTATAGTGGAGAAAGTTGGTACCTAATTGTATAGCTATAAGAGCACGTTATCTTCTAACTGTTCGGCAACAACAAAATCAACAAAATAAGGCCTTCTGACATTTGCGTAAAGTGTCGTCTAGGATTACCCTGCGCATTCCGCGCAGGCTAATCCGAGACGGCACTTTACGACTACATAAGATTTTGCCAGACAGTAGACTTTCGTGAAACAGAAAATCACATGAGAACGAAAAGTGTCTTCTAAGGTTAGTCAGTGCTGACTGCACAGGCTGATCAGAGACGATACACTTTTACATATTTCCGACAAGCCAAGCGATAAATACGGTTGATTTGTAAACCAAAAGTTCTAGAGTCGATCCTTGTTTACAATAATGATTGCGAAGAAGCGTCTTGGAACATGGTACTGCAAAGCTCAAGACCGCTTTAAGTGAAACCCAAAAAAGAAACAATCAGTTCAACGTCCCCGTCTTATGATTTAAAATTAATACTGTTAAAATTGACGTTATGTTGCAGGCAGAAAACAATATGATATGGATGTAGGTATAAAGGGGGCGAATGGGAGGTGTGAAACAATTTTCTAATCAATATCATAAAAAGTAAGATAAATTGTCCATGTAAATTTGAAAAATGTGACAGTAACAGCTTGCTGTATCAAACAGCTGGTATGCGATCGTTTTTAGTTGTTTTTTTTTCCCCAGTCGACAAATAATAATGAGCTGCTCTCCGGAAAAAGGGTATCAAATGTATCTCCCTGATGCTTTATAACAAGCAAGTCATCACATAGGTATGGTTCCATAAAACCAGTTTTGTCTAAAAACCGACTAATTCATGAGGTAGATTGGTCATTAGACATGCAGAATATCTATAAATAGCAAGACGTTTCGATTCATGTCTGCCTGCGCGGACTGCTAAGGCTTACAGGGGTCGATACTTTTTTGCAGATTCATTAACTCTTTTTCACAGAGCATTAATCATTTAGCTTCGTCCATATTTCAAGCAATTTGCAGACGTCAATTTGCTTTTGAAAAAATGACTGGCTCTGCACGTCTTCAAGATGTATTTTGGATAAGTCTTAATGGCAAAAAAAGCGTTCAAGCCCTAGAGTGACTTACCCTTGAACATCAAGGATAACCGGGTCAAAATCTCCAATCACCACACAGGCATTTGGATGAGCTATAATTTTGCTGACGAAACCTAGTCAGAATGTTTGTATTATTAATATCTCAAAGAGTTCTGAATACAGATCGTGGGTCAAATCGTGAAAAAAGTGCTTGAATTGGTCTCCCATGTTCATTTTAAATAACGTAACCCTCCATTATACTGGGTCATCTTATTTACCGAGAAATATCAATATTTTCCCCGAAACTCTTGTAGACAAGTGGCAAATTAAACAAAGCACATCTGGATACAAACGTTTAAACTTGAATGGTATGCATTGTTGTTGCCATTCTTTTTTAATTACGTGCGCTTGTCATTCCATTCGTCGTGCTGACGACACAAAACAAATTTCAAGCCTCTAATTGACGTTTGTCAGACAGGGCAAAAAAAAAAGTTTCCTCTAGAAAAAGAAGATTGTAGGAAAATATATTACTTCGTGTACTATTTTAAGAATATTCTTACGACAATTCTCTTCCCATGAACGGAAAAAGGCGACTTCTTTGACGCGATTTTGTGATAGTGTTCCATTTTATATTAGATTTATTTATCATTTCGTGACGTAACGGCATCCTGGAGTTGTTTATCAAGGCACGAAATCACATGTGTTTGTAACGGGAGGGGCTAGTCTGGCTGGTTCTGTCTTATAGTTGGCCTGCCGTGATTTTTTTTTCAAGAGATATTTTCAATTGTTAATTATGCTCACTGAAATTTATACAATGGGAATAAGTGAATCTGTGCTGTCCGTGTAACTGGACCTTACCCAACAAGTTTTCTAGCGATGCTTCTGCTATGATCCTCTTTTGATGCGATCGTGAACGTAATCTGCCGGTTCATGACGACCTTATACAGACATAATCGAATGATTTTGTATTTTCAAAAATGTTTGCCGATCTGATTGCCCTCTATGCACTTCGTAGAAAATACTAGGAATGATATATTTTGTCTGCTTATTCCATTACGTATCTGAAATATGCAACAGTTGCATGTCATATATATTGTTTTCATTGTTGAGTTTCTTCCGTGACGTTATTGGAAATATGATTTTCTAGAATGGTTCCTTGCAGCACGAGAACGATTTCAACAAAAAAAGGGCGAAAACTTTCGTTACATTCTAGCATCCAAGACGTTTTGTAATCTTTCTTCAAATTATTTCAAAACTTGAGGAAAAACTGTATAGGATTCAACATTCTCTCTGTAACACAGCTAATGTTGAAATTGTTTTCAGTAATCTTTCAAATATTTCATGGTGGCCATTGGCCAAATTCTTGAATTCCAATACCTGTACCATCTGGCAACGCATCGATGTAAAAGTTAACAGTACATGTTAGAGGAAAGCATGGTAATATATACACATGCATCTATCTCTAGCTGACAATGTACACATTCCTCCAAATAAAAGCTAACGCATATGAGCCACGCTCTGGCAAAAGGGGCTTAATGTATCTCCGTGATCCATGATATCAGTCAATCCATAATATAATTACGGATCCATACCAGCCACTTTCCTTGACAACCGACTTAATCATGAGGTAGACTGGTCCTTGGACATACAGAAAACTGACCAATAGCGAAAAGTTTCGGCCAAAGTCAGCCTGCGCGGACTACGCAGGCAGACTAGAGTCGATACTTGTCGCATATGCATTAAGCCCCCTTTTCACAAAGCATTGCTCATATGTATCTCCTACAAGCTATTGATATTGTAATTCAAAACCATTATCAACTTTACGTCACAAAAACAAACATTATTTCATTAATCGTATACCTCTTCGAAGCAACTATTAGGTCTTTACCAAACGACAAAATTTTAAACTTTTCCAATTTTGAAAAGCATTTGCAGACGACAAACCAACTGCGGCTCTACGAATAAGATTTGTTTTCGAAAAGGTTTAAAGCATGCTATCTACCGGTATTTGCTCCTTTTCCTTCAATGTTTTCAAAAGCCACTTAGCTTTAGTGTTTTTGAAACTCAGGTTTGTTTGTTAAAGAGTCTTGCCAAAGACAACTCTTTTGTATGGTAGAGACTTAATGTCTTGCCGAAGACAACTCTTGAAAACATTGCAGCTAAAGAAGAATTTGCACGGTACTAGAAGATTAAGTTTTCTTATTTATTACACCAGAAATATGTTCTCTTTTCCATCAAATACAAGAATGTTTTCAAAGAGTTCTACAGGAAATTTGCTTAAGAATGTAACTGGAAAAGAGAAAAGACATAAATTATGCATACGTTTGTCAAGTATTTTTTCCCCCAGGAAGTGTGTAATTTCCATGAAATCTTTCTTTGAATTCAGGATTTCGTTGCAACAGATGTGCAACTTCAAAGCTAAACGTAGATATAATTATGATTAATTACACCACAATTGTCCGTTAACATAATCCTTTAAGATCTATATAAAGTAAACAGATGTATTCAGCGAGAAAAAGAAAACTCCACATATTCCAGTAACAGGCTGGGTCACATATCGTGCAAGTGTCACAGAAGATCCAAGATATGACTATATATTCTGCGGGACCAGATCTTGATCTAAATTATCTACAAAAGCTGCTGAGACCGTCTTTGGTCCCAATAGAGATAAAAGTTGAGGTAGTAAAATCCTTTACACCAAATTCATCTGATCACAAGTTCTTAACCCTTTCCCAAACGACAAATTTTGGACTTGTCCAAATTCAAACAGTTTGCAGACGACAATTTTAAATTTGATGAAAATGGCAGAAAGTTGTCAAAAAGGGTAGAAGACACTGTGGGAAAAGGAGAAATTGCTCGTTACGAGCAATTTCTCCTTTTCCCACAGTGTTTTCAAAAGACTTGTACTGCAGACACGTGAAAACCAGGGCATGTTTGGGAAAGGGTTAAGAGATGCATCTTTTCTTTTGTATTCAATGAATTGGAAAGCTCCAAATATTAATAAAGTTCAAATACGTCATTGTATCATATATATAAATGTGAATGTTCCAGTCAATAACGTAAACCAACGTTGAATTATGAAACTAACAACTAAACATTTTAGGCCCGTTTTTGCCACACCTGTTTCGAGTTATGAAACACACACCTACGCATAATGACGGATCGTCAGTCTCTGGTCAGAGTTGCCCACGATGCTGTTGAGCATGATGCATTCGGCAACTAAGATGTCCTGTTCAAATCTGAAAAAAGAAAAGAGAAAGTAAATCAAGGGAGCTACTGAAGTTTAACGTGGCTGTTTGAAAAGCGAAGAAAGGCATTGTGTAAATTAATTTGTTATACATGATTAGAATAAAATGGACGGGATTTCTTTTTTTTTTGCCGGAGAAAGTGACACTGAGATTTCGTGTGACAATAAAAATTTAGATAAAACATGTGAGTCGTGCTCTGAGAAAAGGGTTTAATGTTCGCACTTGGGCTTTAAACCATTTTCTTCGGGCCGCTGCGAATGTAAACGACCTCAAAAACGTGAGTCAGTCCTATAAATCAGAATTGGTAATCTTGTTATGCAAACTTTAAGTTTCAGATGTGCTAACAAAAAATTAGGTGGATAAGAAGTGGATGACTAGGGTCGCAAACTATTCAAGCGTGAAGGAGTAGTGCATTTTGCACCAGTGAAATCAATCAGTTGTCGAGAATGAGTTTTTTGCCGACCCGAAATTGGAATCACCAAGCTCTGTTTCGAAAACACACATGAGTGTAATCAGCATCCTATGCTGGTGTTGATAAGAGACTCGAATCACATCTCTTCTAGATAATCAGTTCTTATGTATGTCACTGTTAAACATTTATTAATTACTGTTAAATCAGTTTTTATCTGTAACAAAACTTGTTTTGCTTACCAGTCTTTTAGCATATTAATAGACGGCCCTGAAAATAACTGGCATTTGTCTTCTCTTGCTTAATTACGGAGCCCGGTAGGTGTCATGCTCTACACATTTTTTATTTCGAAATAACGAAATCCTAAATCGTTAAAACGAAATGCTATTTCGAGAAAACGAAATACTAAATCGTTAAAACGAAATCCTAAATCGTTCAAACGAAATACTATTTTGAGAAAACGAAATACTAAATCGTTAAAACGAAATACTAAATCGTTAAAACGAAATGCTATTTCGAGAAAACGAAATGCTATTTCGAGAAAACGTAATGCTATTTTAACGATTTAGTATTTCGTTTTGACGATTTAGTATTTCGTTTTCTCGAAATAGCATTTCGTTTTAACGATTTAGTATTTCGTTTTCTCGAAATAGCATTTCGTTTTAACGATTTAGTATTTCGTTTTCTCGAAATAGTATTTCGTTTGAACGATTTAGGATTTCGTCATTTCGAAATAAAAAAAATGTTTAGAGAATGACACTTACCGGGCTCCGTACTTAATGAAGAATCGTTGTTTCATTTCCATACATTTCTATGCGTATTAAGTAATAACCCGTATGATTTCATTTATCAGTTAACAGCTCACGCAAACAGTTTCCTCAAAACCAAGACATTATCTCAATTCTGTATAACTGCAAGATTATATATAGAGAGTCGGATATTTTGGGACACCCGTTGTTTTTATTGATATGATATTGCTAACGTTGAAGACATATTCAAAGATATGAAAAGACAAACGCAACACTTTGTAAAATCCCCATGGGCATCTGTTAACGGAAACATGTTTTTTTACCGATACAGAAGCTTCGTTAAACAGATAAACGAACAGCTTTTGTGGAACTTTGCACTTGCACCATTTTAGAGGAATCAATAATAAGAGTATTGAGATAAACTGCCGTGCACTGCAAGGGAAGTTGTTAAATAAAGGATCCGGAAGCGATAAGAAACGTGTATCTTCCATAACTATCATTATCAGGTACTCTCAGGCGTTGTGTCTGGTCGCTAGGTCAAATCTTCAGCTTGTTCAAAATCATTTGTAAGGTTTGGCGCTGGCCTTGTACCAAGAAGTAACAATTCTTTACGCTGATACGAGGAGCGCTCAAATATGAATGCATCTAAGCACCTAGATATGATTCGCCATAGGTTTCACTGAATTTTTTTATTTTGTTCCCGCAAAGTGTTCATCTCCAAAAGATATACAAAGTTTCAGTCTCCGGATCCAATTTTTGAAGGCATTGTCAAAGTCTGTATTAGGTATACTGTGAAGACAGTGGAATTCATTTTCTGTCAACTCTATTTCAACGTGTGCAAACCATCAGTTTCAGTCATTGCCTTTTGTACTGCGGTGCAAGACTTTCTGAAGCAGGATAAAGTCGTTGTGCTCCCCGACCCTCCGTTTTCACCTGACCTTGCCTCTTGTGACTTCTTTTTGTTTCCAAAGCTGGAAAATATATCTTTCAGGACGAAAATTTGTTCAGCGCAAACACCTCGGTTCTGCAATAATCCAGTGTCTTCATAGTATATCTTTAAAGACTATGAAAATGACTTCAAAGATTGGATCCGGAGGCTGGAACATTGTATATCTGTTGGAGGTGAATACTTTGAGGGAACAAAGCCAAAAAAGATGCCAATCAAGCCATCACACAATTTTGGATCCATAATAGCCACCCTTTTTAACAATAAACTTAATTTTGAGGCAGACGGGTCCTTGGACATACAAAAGATTGACCAACAGCGAAAAATTTCGGCCCAGGTCATGCGCAGGCTGACCTGAGTCTATACTTTTCGCAAATACATTAAGCCCCTTTTCACAGAGCATGGCTCATTTATTGTCACACATTCTAAACGTAACGTTTCGCTCAGCATATAGCTCTTCGCAAGTCATGCACTGACAATATTTCTAAATTGAAGTCCTTTTCATTTGCAACGAGTGGATGTTCTCCAGACAGTTTTATCACCCCTTATTCAGAACTGTTTTCTGGGAATATCATTTCTTGTATAGGCAAAATTCCAAGAAAAGAACTTTTAAAGAATTATAATAAATAAAAAATTAAGTTGTCTGTGCCGTAACCTACTGAAAAAAAAAATTCTTAACTGTATTGCGCTCTTTGTTTCATTATTCCTCGAGTAATTTACGCCGTCTCTTTTTTTTTTTTGAATGATTGTGGCAATGGTAGATTTTGTTTTTCTGGCTCAGCTATGATAAACTTTATATCGACGGAGTTCCATCAAACATTAGTAATCAATAGGGGGGTAAGAAGGATGGACTATCTATTATATCATGGAATATTAATGGACTTACAGAGGCTAAGAAACTTTCAGAGGAATTCAGTTCCATAGTATGTGAAAAAGACCTTATATTCTTATACGAGACTTGGGCTAAGGAAAATACCTGTTTAGAAATAGAGGGGTTTAAGTGTTTTAATTTTTTTAGGAAACATCAGCACAAGAAGGCTAAAAGATGCAGCGGGGGTGTTGCTTTATACATTGCAAATGAATTAATAAAAGGGGTCACTGTTGCCAAGAATAGATTTGACACAATCATATGGGTTAAACTAGATAAATTTTTCTTTAAGTCAGTCGAAGATATCTATATCTGTGGTGCCTATATTTGGGGAGAAGAATCACCAATGAATTACATAGAAAACACAGATCTGTTTGAAATTTTAGAAAATGATATATGCCAATTTAATTCGGAAGGTAAAGTATATGTTTTCGGGGATTTTAATGGTAGAGTTGGAGAAAAGCTAGATTTTGTTACATGTGACAAAAACCTGGAAAACATTGACCTGGAGGAAAATATACCAGATCGCCCCTTAGTTCGGGCCTCACTTGATAAAACGTGTAACAACCAGGGTAAACGTGTACTAGAACTGTGTAAAACAAACCAATTACGCATAGCTAACGGTAGATTGGGGAATGTTTTAAATACCAGCACATTTACATTTATGAATTCTCAAACGACAACTACTATCGATTATTTGTTGTTATGCGAGCGAGATTTTAATACAGTATCTAAATTTTGTATTTGTGATTTTAATTATCTATCAGATCATGCACCGCTCGAATTTACTATTTCATGTTTTAATCCGGTAGTTAGAGACTACAATGATAATTTTTACTCCTTTACAAAAACCCAATGGAATGATTCATTGCGGGATGAATTTCGGCACAAATTGATTAGTAGACTACCCGATTTGAACAGGGCAGTATACTGTCTGAAAAATCCATGTAAGGAATCTATTGATCAGTGTTTGAATGCTATAGTTTCAATATTACACGATGAGGCCGATCCTCTCTTTTCCAAAAAAGTTAAGATTAAATCAAATGCTTGTCTTAACAAAAATGAGAGTTGGTTTGATGAGGAGTGTTTCATTGCTAAAACAAACTATAGAAGTATGCGTAAAATTTATAATAGTTGCAGATCTGAGGAAAATAGATCGATGTTTTTTCATGCAAAAAGCACGTACAAAAAGCTGCTAAAACGTAAAAAGAAAGAGTATAAACTGAAACAAGTTAATAAGATCACATTATTACGCCATTCTAAACCAAAAGATTTTTGGAATTTGTTTACTAGTAAGAAAAATTCTTCATGTCAGGTGCCATTAACAGAACTTTTTGAACATTTTCGATGTATGGGTAGCAATACAGTACTACAAAAAGACAAAAACGACGATAATTATTGCACCCAAGGAGTTTTTCAAAGCACTGACAGTACTTTTGAAGAGCTGAATGTTTGCATTTCGCAAGATGAAATCACTAAAGTAATTAAAAATTTAAAGTTAGGGAAGGCTCCAGGTAGTGATGAATTACTGAATTCGTATTTTACAGAAACTTTTGATATTATTTTACCGTATTTGTGTGATTTGTTTAACGCTATTCTCGATTCAGGATCTTACCCTAGTACGTGGGCAGAAGGAATTGTAATCCCAATTTTTAAGAAGGGAGATCCCAACATTGTTTCAAATTATAGAGGTATCGCACTACTCAGTAGCTTTAGTAAAATTTTCACCGGAGTATTGCAAAATAGAATAAGTAAATGGAGTGACGAGAATAACATAATATCTGATGCTCAGTTTGGATTCAGGGAAAAAATGTCTACCGTCGACGCTACCTTTGTTCTAAATTCAGTTATTCATAAATTCATAAGTGAAAAGAAAAGATTATATTGCGCATTTATTGACTTTAAAAGAGCGTTTGACAGTATCAATAGAAATCTTTTATGGTTTAAGTTGAATAAACTTGGGTTAAACGGCAAAATCCTACGTATCATTCAAGACATGTATTCGAAAATAAAAGCAAAAGTTCGCAAAGATAATCTATGCTCTGATTTCTTCGACAACAATGTGGGTCTCTTGCAAGGAGAAAAAATGTCGCCAATTTTATTTTCACTTTTTCTTGAAGATCTAGAATTATATTTACAGGGGGCTGAGGGAGATGGTATTGAAATATTTGATATGATTATAACCCTTTTACTATTCGCTGATGATATAGTTATTTTGGCAAAATCACCCTCTGAATTACAAAATAAAATGAATAAGTTGAAAGATTATTGTGAATTATACGATTTACAGGTTAACTGTGAAAAAACAAAAATAGTTGTGTTTAGAAAACGAGGGAAGATAAAAGAAAATGAAAAATGGTGGTATGGTGGGAAATCCATAGAAATCGTTGACAAGTTTAATTATTTGGGTACTGTCTTTTACTATACTGGTAATTTTAGCAATAATTTTGAATTTATTCAAAGTAAAGCTTTAAGGGCACTAAATGTATTTATGTTTAAGATAAAGGATTATGGGCTTTCTCCTGATATCACGATAGAGTTATTTGATTCCTTCGTTGGTTCAATTTTAAACTATGGCAGTGAAGTTTGGGGGTTTTCCAAAGCAAATCAGTTAGAACGTGTACATTTAAAATTTCTTAAGAGGTTACTATATGTTAAACGAAGTACCTCAAATCAAGCAGTTTACGGTGAAACAGGAAGAATGCCATTTTACTTGACCCGTTATAAACGTCTATTTAAATATTGGTTTAAGCTTGTAAATAACAACATAAACGAAAAAAATATTATCCTTTCAAATGTTTACACAATGCTAAGAGCAGATGCCGAATCTGGAAAATTAAATTGGTTTTCTAATATAAAAGATTTATTGGGACGCTATGGATTCGCAGATGTTTGGCTTAACCCTTATAGTGTTCATTCAGATAGTTTCATTCGTACTTTTGAACAACGTATTTTAGACTGTTTCAAACAAACCTGGCATGAAAATATGGAGAAAACTGAATCGTTATACTCATATAAGCTTTTCAAAATAGAATTTGGCATTGAAAAATATTTAAAAATTTTACCTAAACAATTAAGAATTTATCTGTCAAAATTACGTATGTCATCTCATAATTTAAGAATAGAAGCAGGACGATATGGGAGGGTTAAAACTATAAGAAGTGAAAGGTATTGTTTGAAATGTAATACCCATGATATTGAGGATGAGTATCATTTTATTTTAATCTGCCCGCTGTACACTGAATTGAGGAATACATATATAAAGAAATACTATAGAAATAAACCAAGTTTTATAAAATTTTGTACCTTAATGTCTTCAGAAAATCACAATGAAATAAAAAAGTTAGCAATATATGTTAAAAAGGCCTTATCAATAAGAAACCTATAGTAGGTCCTACTTTATCTTATGTAAGTTCATTCTAAAAAGAGCATTTATATCAATAACAATAGTATTATTGTTATATCATCCGTTTGAGTATTATTTCAGCACTATTCAGTATTATTCTTTGACATGTTTGATGTTTCTATGTACACATGTTATTTATCTTATTAATATGTAATGACACTTCGTTAGCACGTCGTTAGTACGGTATGTTATATAACATCCCATGTTCTTGTCTTTTGCAAATATGTCTTGCTATATTTACAAATCAACCCATGATAAATCGTGACTATTATTGTATGTCATTGTTGTATTGTCATGATGAGGTACTGTATGTACAAATCGTAAATAAATCTATGTCTATGTCTAAATTGGTACGTTGCATGACATTTTTTTCCAAAAAACTTTCCGCTCAACAAAGTAAAAACAGTCGAGCGATTGTTCTAAGGCGTGAGGGAAATAAGACTTGTCAAAATCATCAATACCCGGAAATGTTTTGGTCAAGTCAGGGTTTGAAAAAAAAAAAATGCACTGATTAATTGATTACTTTGTAATGACGGCAGTGGTCAGACCCTTGTGTTGCGTCGGGTTTTATATCAAGTGAAATGTAATGATAAAGAAGGACATTGTGTATCAAATGAAACAAGTCATACTCTATGAAAAGGGGAGTTAATGCAACTGCGTAAAGTATCTACCAAGGTCAGCCTGCGCAGTCCACGCAGGCTGATCTGGGCCGAAACTTTTCGGTATTGGTCAATTTCCTGTATGTCCATAGACCAGCCTACATCATGATTCAGTTGGTTGTTTAAAAAAAAAGTGGCTATTATAGATTCATAATTATGTGATGGCTTGATTGGTACAGTGCATCACGGCCATGGTTAGACCTTTGCACTGCGTCATCATAATATATCAAGTGAAATATAATGATTAAGAAGGAATGTCAAAACTTATCAAATTTAATATCATATCGTCGTTGGGAGAATTTTATTGCACTCTTTTTCAAGACATAGTGTAGGGATATATTGTCACATAGTTTATTCTTTTCTACTTTCCCCCATTCAGCATTGACAAGAATTCAATACTGAAACTGTTTGAATAGCCTCAAGTAGGTATTCCACAGACAATTTTATTGCCCGTTATTTATACATCTTCAGTTAATTTATCATTTTTTTGCGTCCTCTGTGTTCCTAAATGCTCTGACTGAAACGTCTCTAAAGCTGAATTGACGACATGTTCATTAGCGAAACGTACATGTCATCTAGACTTACTTATATATATTTGCGACTGCTGCGTTCTATTGTGCTCCAAATGAAATATTTCTCTCGAAAGTGGCTTGAAGTTTAACCCGGTAACCTTTTGAAAAAAAATAGCTTTGGCTTCAGTGACAATCATCAGCCGTTGTTTCTCTTTCTCTAGCGAAAGCCTTTATAGCGTTTGTAAATATGGCCCCCGTATACCTGCTGAAATACGTCAATCGGGAATACAAGATTTAACAGAAAATATGGCAGAGTATTGGAATTTATGGAAGAGCTTCTTCCTATTTTAACCCTTTAACTGCCTAATAAGTTACATAAAATTTTTGTGCCGATAGTAAGAACGCGAATAATGCATTTCAAACTTATTTTTTGGACAAGAATATCTCCTTATCGGACAGTGTAGATGAAACATCAGACTGCAAAGAACTCAGACTGCACGTTCTGTGCAGTCTGATCTTGATCTACACTGTCCGCAAAAGGTCAGTGAGTCATGCTTAGCAGCTTAAGGGCCACGAACCCCTTATAAGGAAGATTTTTTTTCATATTTCCCAGACATAGTGTTATGTCATATTGTGACACATTTATTGCTTTAAATGATTTTTGTTTTCAAGAATACACCCTTGACATGCCATGGTCGATAGCCGTTGATGATATTTCTAAACTGAAGGTGAGTTCATAAGTTACAGCATAGATTACATACTACCGAATCCGCCCCATGCTTCGCCTTTTCGTGTTCTTTTACCTTTTAATGTGTTTTCTACGTTCTTTTTCGCTACAAATGAAACATAATTTAAGATATTGGATGGTCTATTTACCTTGCAAGCCAATTTGTCGGCTTAGCCGTTTCCATAGGTCCACAGAAGAATGTTATTTTAGTATTCAAAACGAATACTGACGTTCTTAAACGTCTTCTTATAGGTCGAATCCTATTGAAAACCAATAAAGTGAACAACTGGTACAGAAAAAAGAGTCACTTGATGATGTTCACACAACAATTTCAACATCATTGGTCTACTTTCTTTGAACTTTACAGGGATTTACATGTACATGCAGCATCGAAATAAGTTCTAAAACTTCAATTTTTCATGGTTCCAATAATTTTTTTCGAGGAATTCCTCACTTATTTTTTCGCAAATGTTTTATTAAAAAGGAAGCTTTTCATACGCTGCCTCCCGGACTGGCTTGCGTTCACGCCCGGTTGAATCAAACAAAAAGCTACTTTTCTTATTAAATCATAAGATTTAAAGATAGATAGTAGAAAGTTCATATTTCAGTTTAGAAATTAAACAATAAATGCTCTTGTTTTTCCCCAGCATTAGAGCACTTATAATTATGGCGGCGACCTGTGCACCTATGCATGCTACCCTGGATTTTTCTTTTACTTCGCTCAACATTTTTCAAGCCACTGGCTTATTACAAAAACATCATCGAAACAAGTTTTAGCTGTAATAGAGGGACAAGTCCTCTCGTCCATCAATCTTTGGCCTAGTAGGGGCCCCTGGGTTTCAAGCCCTGTACGTTATCGACTGAGCTACCTGGTCTCGAGCTTGCAATCCCTTAATTGCTATGACTACGAATTACCACTTGGCTGTTAAGAAATTTAGCCCATAAATCGTGCATGTAGCAGAATCTGGTCCATTATACTGCTTTAGTATAATTCAATATTGTTTAATTTAGAAATCTTATTTTGCATTTAATCACGTAATGTTTTAGCCAGCGGCAAAAATGATATAATTGGATTTTCATTACTTCTGTGCTTCATTAGGCTCTACCGTGTTGCATGCTGTGCTTTGATTCAATTTAGCAATCTCCAAATGCGCATTTATTTCTAGGGAGAGAGACAGAAGAGTGAGACTGCAACGAGTCAATTATGGACAACTTTCAATCAGAGAGAGGGGGGAGGTATGGAGTCAATTATGAACAATTTTCAAACTGAGAGAGAGAGACAGACAGACAGACAGACAGACAGAGAAACAGAGAGAGACGGGGTGGAGTCAATAGAGGACAGTTTTCAATCCTCAGATATACGACGTATCACTGACATAAAAAGACAAATGGGAGAAATAGGCATGTTTGCGTGATCGAGAATAGTTCAAAAGTTATAACTACAGTCAATAATTTGCCGCCAGATATACACACATTACTATTTTTATCGGTTTCAAAAGGCACATCTCAACTGTAGAAGAAGCTTATGATGCAATTCATAATAAGATACATACCTAGAAGCTTGGACATATAGAGGTCATTTGAAATGAGAGAAACAGAGACGGGGGAGGGGGCCAGAAAGACAGAGAGAATGAAAAAAAAAAAACTTCCGATGACTACAGTCATTTACTACGTCCCAAATCATTTTTTTCTCTTAACCGTTTTTTTAAGTAAAAGCCTTAAGATCGCCATCTTCTTAACCCTTGTGCTGCTACGCGCGACTCAATGACCCTTCCGTAACAAGCAGTCTGATGTTTTATCTAAATCATCCAATAAGGAGATATTTATCTCCCCCCCCCCCCCCACACACACACACAAAACTTTGAAATAGCAACATTTGGGTTTTACTATAGGCTGGAAAGTTTCATTTAACTTATTTAGTAGGTTAAGGGTTAAATGGTTCTCTTCACCGTTCACCCAAAAGCACGGCTCTGACAAATTAGTTTTATTAAGCTTCATTCTAACAGTTTCAAGCCTTAAAAGACTAAACAGATAATTTTAACAGTTAAAGATAATGTTTAGGTGTTCTCGCTAGATATTTTTGCTTTGTTAATCCTAAGCTGCTAAGCGCGAATAGCTGACCTTTTGCGGACAGTGTAGATCAGACTGCACAGATTTTGGATCTACACTGTCCGAAAAGAAGATATTCTTCTCCAAAAATACGTCTGAAATAACATTACTCGTGTTTTTAAAGTTTTATTATACTTAAGCAGCAGGATACAGGTTAAAACCCTGTTGATGTACGAAAACATCTATTCTCTAAAGTCCACAGATTAAATTATTTGATACTTTAGAATTTTCTCCTAGAGCCTATTGTCTTCCTAACAAAAACTATAAAAGTTTCATTTTCCCAAAATTAAGAAAATGATATCAGTTGGTATATCAATAACGTGCAAGGAAACGTGTCATAAACATCCTAGCGTTTCTCTGATATTACTAGGGGCGAGCCATAAAGTTGTGTTTTACATTGTTTATTTGCCACTTTAAAGCTCTGTGGAATCTCTCTGGTATCGGAAAATTGTCATCGTCTTCACTTGATATTGTCCTCCATTTCATTTCTTATCCAAGTCACCGAACTTGGCAACATGATCCTTACACTGATCCACAATGGGAAAAAAGTAATAATAATAAAATTCAAGTTATCTCCCCTGTTAGAAAAAAAAACAAGGTTACCACATTGCACCTGGGTCCTTTTATTTGATTTCCTTTGTTTTTATCCTTTTTACTATGAGATGTTGTGATTACCTCAATTTGACGTATGATGTAAGGTCTTCACACAATTTCACACACTAGCTCCACTGAAATGCATCAGTTAGATCAAATTTGTTGTTTGACAAATATTGCTGGAGATATGTGTAGCTGAACATTCCTATATAGTGCAAAGAATATCAAGGATAAAAACCAAGTGATACCTTATTTAGGACCTAGTAATTGATGGAGAGCTATCAAGGGAAGTAACTGATCTTTGTTTCCCATTACAATGAATATCTTCAGCCAATAACAAAATATAAAATATTACGATTGATTAAGGTTCTTTTCACTGGGAAAAATCTCACGGTATCATAAAATGTAGATTCAAGATCATACAGCACGTTCTGTGCAGTCTGATCTTGATCTATAGGATCTGAAAAAAAAACATTTCAAGTCGTGCCTAGTGGCAAAAGATTTAATTAATATCCAGCTTCCGTGTACAGTCTGATCTTGGACTGTACTACCTAAAGTATTGCCCATCCAGTACTTTACCCATTTTTTATTATCTAACCCTTAGGCTGCTAAGCGCGACTCGCTAACGTTTAGCGGACAGCGTAGATCAAGATCAGACTGCACAGAACGTGCAGTCTGATCTTTGATCTACACTGTCCGATAAGGAAGTATCTTTCCTCAAAAAAATATCTTTGAAATAGAAAAATACATGTATGTATTTTTACTATCGGCTTGAAAGCTTCATTTCTTTCGTTTACCTGGATAGGGGTTAAGTGTGAATCCTAAGCATCTGTTGGATCTCTCGATTGTCCAATGATGTTCAAGCAATGAAATAAATTTCGATCTTTCAGCCAAAAATACAAATATTTCATTAATTTCATGCTTCTAACCCTTTTTTTGTTGTGACTTTAATCAAAATCCAGTACACTTGTTTTCGGTAATTCCCAGTGGCGTACCCCCACTCACATAAAAAACAGGAAACTTATAAACCTTGAATTCAGAAAAAAAGAAGAATGACAGATTACCTATCAGTTCGGGAAGAAACTCTGTATCTGTAATAACGTTTCCTATAGATAAGCATTTCTATTGAAGTAAAGCTGTTTTCAGAATTTACAGCAATTCAGCACACCAATCTATCGTTAAATAAACAATTAAATGATATCCCGTGAAGACATCAGACATCATAAGTCAGAATCGAAGCAGAGGGGAGCAAACCGTTTCCTCGAGTGCCTGATAATCTTTTTTTTTAATTCATAATCTGAATTGTCAAAAAAAAAAAAACATTAAAGGAACGCTTACATATAGGTCATTTAGGTCATTTTTTTTTCTTTTCGTATATTCTTCATGGAGCTCTCAAATTCACCTCTTCATGCCCCGCAGATCTCTGTAATAAACGAAAAAGAACCTGCCTGTGAAACCTTTTGGACGTAGTTTCCCCCCCTCCCTCCCCACCCCCCCCCCCCTTGTTATCGTTTCCTGTCAGATAAGTAACGACTACTTGTATTTATCCAATTTTATTTTCATCACGATAAACTTGATTCCCTTGCATGTTTCAGTATTTTAATCTCTTTATCATCTGACAAATCACTAAGCAGCTGTGTTTAAGCATGGCGGTATGTACATTAAGAAATACGAAGAATAAATATTCAAGGAGAAGAAGATCTTTCGTCAAGATCAGACTGCAAAAATATGTGTTCTAATCTCTTATCCATAGTGTTAGACACACTAAGATGTCAAGAATAGTCTTAAAATCACAATAGTTGTAGAAGAAATGTCTTAAAAAAAAAAAAAAGAAAATGTTCAGTTCTTTATTCTTGTACAGTAAGGGTTAATTTTGTTGAACAAATGAACTGATGAATCTGCCTCATTATTTCCTTTGAGCTGACGACTTTATCACGAAAGACCACATTACGAGTCTATATCTATTAACGATGTCACGCCACTTTGTACCAAAAGCCAAACAGAATCCTTTGTTGACTTTAATCCTTTATTGACTCAGAAATATTTGAGCCATGCTCTGCGAAAAGAAGGCTTAATGCATCTGCGAAAACTATCGACCTAGGTCAGCCTGCGCAGTGCGCGCAGGCTGACCTGGGCCGAAACTTTTCGCTATTGGTCATTTTTCTATATGCTAAAGGACCAGTCTACCTTATGATACAGTCGGTTGTTAGACAAAATGGACCTTATAGATCCCTAATTATGTGATGTCGAGCTTGATATAATGCATCAAAGAGATGCCTTAAGCCCCCTTTTGCCAGAGCATGGCTCGTTTAAACCTTTTACAGGGACATAACCCAAAACATCAATTGTTATCTTCTAATCATATTTGTTTCTCGGGTGAATAAATTCGTCAGTTTTTTCGATGGCTGAAATTACAGTTTCAAGGCAAATGAAAATGAGCCATGCTCCGTGAAAAGGAGGCTTAATGCACCTGCGAAAAGTATCGATCCAGGTCAGCCTGCGTTGTCCGCGCAGGCTGACCTGGGCCGAAACTTTTAGCTATTAGTCAATTTTCTGTATGTCAAAGGACCAGTGTACCTCATGATTCAGTCGCTTGATGTACAAAATGGTTTTTATTGCTCCATGATTATGTGATGACAAATGGTATCATGCATCACGGAGATGCATTAAGCCCCCTTTTTGCAAGAGTATGGCTCAAATGCTTTTTGTTCATAGTTTAGAACGAAAGTTCTGGGGTTTCGGGTAACTTCTAAAGAAAAAAAAAAAAAGGGCGTAGATTAAGGGGAAAAGATTGATTGTATGAAGTTTTACGCTGTTTTCAACATTATTTCAGTTATATAGCAGTTGCCGGTGTACCATTATATGCAATCCAGGACTTGGCACAATATGCTTCCCAATCCGCTGACTGCTTTCACACATAACCACGCCGAAATAATGATCAGCGGTGAGAGAGGAATGAAATCTGTGGCAATGACTATCATCGGTCTTTGTAAAGAAATTGGCCGAGAACAAAGAATGGGAAATAAGAGGGATCCGAAAGGGATAAAGAAGGGGTACAAGGAATTCCCAATATACCAAGATTGTGCAAGGAAAGACACGAACAAAATGATAACATAACATCTTTGTAATATGTTACAGACCGTTATTTCTTCATATAAGAAATTTGAATTAAATTACCGTTTCTTTCTGGACAATTTTAAACCAGTGCAGTTATAAAAAATCTGTACGTATACATAAAGTTTACGTATACCTGCATACAAGTCTTGATTTTGTTGATACAAGATATACGACCGAAACAATTTACATATTAAATACCAGCTTTTTCTTTCTATTTGTATTCTCCAAATACCCATGTCGACAAGCCAGAACAAGAATGAGACATGTCTATTGCTGAATTCAATTTGATTTCAAGCGCAAATATATGCCATGTCATTTGAAAAGGGGGTTTAATGCATTTGCAAAAAGTATCGCTCCAGGTCAGCCTGCGCAGTCACGCAGGCTGACATGGATCGAAAGTTTTTGCTTCCAGGAATTTTTCTGCGTGTCGAGGGAACACTCTACCTTTTGATTCAGTCCGTTGTTAGATGAAATGGGTTTTATGCATCCATAACTATATGTCGACTTGCTGGGTACGATCCACCTCGGAAATGCACTAAACCCTCTTTTGCCAGAGCATGACTCACGTTTACTCGACCTCTTTCGACGGCTGAAAATACTGTGCACTGAAACTCTGAGAGATTTTTGTATCTGATGGACTTTACTAAACAAGCAGACGGTATATCGAAGATCAGACTGTATTTTATCTATGCCGTCTACAGACCCTGTTTTCGCTATGGCACTAAAAGGGTAAATAATTCACATAAAAAAAAAAGATCAAAAGTTTTCAGAAACATTCTCTGAGGGTGATAAAGACAGGAGATTGCTTAGTACAGAGTTTTTTTCACTGCAGAATATATTTCGTTACCCATGAAAACAAGTGAGGAATAAAATTCCTGGATATTCATTCATAACAATCGATAGCTTCATTTGGAATTCAAATTATCCTTTTATCAAAAATATCTGTCACAATAAAAAGCCAATGAATAAAGTTTCGCTCAAATAAAACTAAATTAACTTAACGATTCATGATACAAATAAAAACATGTCACTGGCGTTCTTTCGATACAACCTTTGTGCAAGTGTTTCAATATTGTCAATAACACATTTGTTCGAGATACAAAAAAGATCTTCTCTAACATCTTTGTTATTCAAATGTGATGGCGATGTGATGTTCATACAATAACTAGACGTTCTATAGCCTTCCTTCACGTCTTTCGTTCTGTTCATTATGGTAGGAAGGAAGTCGTGTTAACCCTTAACCTGCTAAACGCGACTCACTGACCTTTTGCGGACAGTATAGATTAAGATTCGACTGCACAAAACGTGCAGTCTGATCTTGGATCTTCACTGTCCGATAAGGGGATATTTTTCACCAAAAAATAAGTTTGAAATAACATTATTTGGGTTTTTAATATCGACTTGAACGTTTTATTTAACTTAATAGCAGGATACGGGTTAAATTTGTATATAAATAGTACGTTTCTGAGTGACTTCCTATTCTACCAACTCTCACTCGAGAACTTATTCGTTAGCATTCTGGAATATCTAAAAGTACCTTTATCGAAAGTGAAAATCAAAATCTGATTGCACAGAACTGTGAAAGAAAAGTAAGTATTATAGGTCTTTTTTCCACGTATATCTTACTCACTCTTGAAATAATGTATGCCTTTTTATTGTAGCTTAAAATGCATGTGAGTCAAAACTCTCATTTTGTTGAAATATGTACTCTTGATTGAACGATACGGTAAGTATTTGCATGGATATTGTTTTTAATTTCAACATTTGTTTATCAGTACAGTTGCGTAATTTGAATTTATTAGTCATTGAATAAAGGCCAATAGAATATATCGAGTATGTGATTAACTCTTTCGGCGCCAAATAAGCAAACTTGGCTTCTTTTGATGGCTGTAAATACAATCCACTGAGTCTCCGGAAGATTTATATCCTATAGGCTTAACCAAACAAGCGGAGGGAATAGATGAAAGATCAGACTGCACGTTCTGTGCAGTCTGATCTTGATCTATGCCGTCCGCAAAAGTCCCTGTTTTCGCCTATGGCGCTGAAAGGGTTGACATGACCGTAGCATCTGGTCGTGACTTCTAAACCGGATGATTTCAAGTATTTGAAATGACACACAATTTAATAATCGTCTAATATCATATAGGAAGCCTTTTACTCCAAGCTGGTTATATTTCGGTATGACATTGTACAGGATCAAACGCAAATTTACCAAAATCGTTGATACATGCGGAAAGGAGTTGTGAATAAACTGTACTCATGTTACCTATATGTACATGGACACATGCGATAGATAAAGATGGACATCCAATCGTTTCGTTGAAAACGGAACACTAAGTACTTGGATACTTCCTCGCTTTAACCTTTTACCAGACGACACAATTTTACCCTTGTCCAAGTTGTAAGCATTTGCAGACGACAATTTCAATGTGGCTGAAATGGTGCAATTTTTCTTTGATAGGGTAGAAAACATCGTGGGAAAAGGAGAAAATGCTGGTTACCAGCATTTTCTCCTTTTCCCACAATGTTTTCAAAAGGTTTCTTTCCCAGGGGCGTCAAAAGGCGACATTGTGCGGTAAAAGGTTAACCATATAATAACTCTGTTACTAAGATTCAAATTAGCTGTCAGGTTTACTCACACTTTATAATACTCTCGTTGAAGATAAGGCATGAACTTGTAAGGATTAACTTAAGTACAAAGTCATTCATGATCGGAAGACTTATTGATGTCTTGCTAATCCAGTTTGTGTTTGTTCTGATTTGATTTGATGAGTTTCAACGGCGGTCTCAATGGCATTTCAGCCAGACCGCACCGACGTTATACATCCTTTATAGGTCAACTAGCATATTCAATGGCTTGAGAAAATGCTAACGCCAAGAACATTTCCAGCAAGACCAGTCCCGGCAGCGATCGAGGTCAGGGAACCAATTTGCATTTTTTGCGGTTTGGTTTAAGGCTACGGGAGCATACTCCTTGATAGGAAACCGGGGTAAAGAACTTGTCTAAACTTGCAGGCCATGGTTGTGAAATAATTAGTCGTTATCTTAGCATTGCCCTAATGATTTGGCATAGAAAAAGATTTAACCCTTTCAACGCTAAATGTATATAATCGACCTGTTTTGACGGCTGAAATACAATCCTCTGAAACCCAGAAAGATTCCGTTTGTTGTAAAGACTTGATTACACAAGCAGGCGGTAGAGATTCAAGATCAGAGGACATGTTCTAATCAGTCTGATCTTGATCTATACCATCCGAAATAGTCACTGTTTTCGCTTACGTCACTGATAGGATTACAAGAAATCCGAACCCCACTGGAATATATTCCAGCCATAAATCACTTTGTGGCATTTTCTTGGCACAAACAACTCATATGATTCAATTCTGTTACCCCCTTAGTATGCCAGACCTGAAATTGTCGTTCCCCGTGAGTAGGACTAAACAACACACAGATATTACAGCTCTGGATTGAGACCCCTCTGAAAGTGCAGACCTACACCGGAGCTCTAAAATGCCCCCAAGAAATCGCACGTTGGGGCCAAACTCTCCTTAGTGTCAACATTCGGTACACCTAATCGTAGAGTTTTGCTTCGCCTGAAGTTCTGCCGAAACAATCTGGATCTAGAATGAGACTTCCTACTGGGTTCTCCTGCACTGTTGGTTATCTTTTTATGTCATGAAGTCTTCGGAGAAAATGGAAGGTCTGATTTTAGACCAGAATGACATCCCAATTGCTAATACATTCATGTTGGATTACTGTTTTATAGGCCTATGAACTGTAAGTCTATGAAAACTTGGTTTTCCAGCGAAGGCCTCTGTATTTGCTGATCCGAAACTTACAGCCACATAAATCAAATTAGAAATTCCAGTCAATGGCAGAAAATCAATTTTTTATCTTTTAAATTAATCTTTCACCCGAAACGTCATCGTATCGGTAGACAGGGCAGTTCCAGTCAGACTGCAAGGTCTATGAAGCTTGATGTTGATCTACATTGACTGCACAAGGGTGCTGAGTCTCGCCTACGGGTTAAATGATTCGGGTCCCCAATATGTATCCAAATAAATATGAGTCATGCTCTGGCAAAAGTGTGCTTAACATACTTCGTACTGCGCAGGCTGACCTGGGTCAATACTTTTCGCGGATGCATTAAGCCCCCTTTTCACAGAACATGGCTCATATACTTTGAAGTTTCAAAAAAGGGGGGGAGCAGTCAATATTGTAAAGAAATTGAAAAACGTTTAACTACCGGCAAACTTCATATAAGTAGAGCAACGTCTGGTGCTTAACTGGACAGTGTAGGCGAGATCAGACTGCACTGATTTTTGTGCATTTTGATGTCGAATCTTCACAGTCCGACTTTGTGCAAGAAATCAGGTCACGAACTCCGAGATGTAGCCGTTTGTAATATGATTGAATATAAAAATGTTTTGAATTTTATTGCACTCTTAACTGTCTATTAGACGACACAAGGTTTTACTGGTACACTTTCAAGCATCAGATTATATGAGGCTCCACAATGGGATTTGTCTTTGATAGAATAGACGATTTGTGAAATGAAAAAATAACAACGCTAATTACCAGCACTTAGTCCTGTTCCTGCAATGGTTTTAGAAGCCTTCTGTTTTCGGGGTCATGAAACGAAAGGATCGGTTTATTTTTAAAGGATATGATATAGATATCGCATCTAGCCAAGTCGGTTAGTTGACCAGTTGAAGTCAAGGGTGAAATTAAAATAGATGAGATATAAAGATAGCTTCAGGTAAATAGTGTATATTATTTTGATTGTAATTGAGTTCGAACTATACTGCATTTAAAACCCATTTAAATGAATTGCTAGTCCGACTGTAGGCCTTCCGAATCTAACCTTTTAACCCCCTTAGATGACCGTAGTAGGTTTTGCGGGCGACGTAGGTCAGGACCATACTGCACAGAGTTGCGGTCTGATTTCGGGTCTACATCGAGCGTATCTTCACTCTGAAACTTTAACCGAAAAGGTGCATCATTATCTTTTTGTCCGAAAGAAGTCTAACTGTTATTAAAGAGTGAAAAGATATTCAGATTAGCATGTCCACATGTGTATATAATGACGTTTCTGTGATTGATATCGATGTCGACTGTTAGTTGCTCCTTCTACCCTATTCTCGCTCACCATGTTTTCTTTTCCTGAAATTGACTTTTTCGGGTCTTTGGTGCTCTTAACTCCGCCTTCTGTGTCGACATTCAAAAGAGATTCTCGACACTGAGGTGAAGGAAGAATTTGTACGAAACGTTTAAAACATTAACCCATGTGAAAAGTCCCTTTTTGGACGGAAATTTTAGAAGTTGCAAGATTGTTTGTTTAGGAAAAGAGTTAAGCATTACAGTAAATCGACGTTAGACTTAATTTCTACGATATTTTGAAGTGCGATAACAAGATAATAATAGAATCAATATGTGCCTTGTTTGTTGTTGCTTACTGAATATAAATTATGTTAATAAAATTTCAACTATGTTCGAAAACACCGAAAAAGAAACGCTTATGAAACGCTTTAGACTGAGATCAAGCACCGAATAATGAGTTTTATCTTTTCAGGTGAATTAAAGTTACTTTCAAGGTTTCTCTCTTTTTTATTATACCAATTATGTTACAGAGAAATTAATGATTGACTACTGGACCTAAAAAATGTACTAAAGGACTTACAAATTACCGTAAGAGTTACATTTATTTATTTATTTTTTTTATCATTTTTTTTCCGTAGCTGAGAGTAAAGGAAATATGGCCCGCAACATGCGAAATGAGACCTTCTGACATTTGCGTAAAGTGTCGTCCCGGATTAGCCTGCGCAGTCCGCGCAGGCTAATCCGAGACGGCACTTTACGACTACATAAGATTTTTTTCATACGGTAGACTTTCGTGAAACAGAAAATCGCACAAAAACGGGAAGCGTCGTCTCGGATTAGTCACAGGCTGCCCAGGCTGATCTGGGACGACACACGTATATGTCCGAAGACCCCTTTTCACGCTATATATGCTGTAAGGTATTGAAGTTTTGTTGTTGTTGTTACGGGTCCTGCGTGGCTCAGTCGTAAGGTGTAGGATTTGTAACCTTGAGGCTTCGGATTGGATCCTCACACGATGCACTGGGTTGTTCGGGGGAATGTCACCTAGGCCTGATACTTCTGAGCCATTGTCTAGTACTGGTGAAACCTAGGACGTATACGAATGAGTTGTGATATTACTGGACTAATGTTGAAAGCGGCGTAAAACAGAATTCAACCAACCTATGAAACTATCTTTTTTTTACAGACAGCCGGTAAGACTTCGTTCTCTTATGTCGTTTATAAACTGTGGATAGGGATTTTTTGTACATGTACATGTATGTTCAACAATGTTTACTCTTGATTCCAGCTTAGCTAAGGCAAGGGTCACATGTGTTGAACTTTAACCATTACGCGCAGAATCTTGTGAAGGTCATTTTTTTCTCGTTGCCAAACATTCCCGAGGTTTAACGACTCTGAGGAAAGAGGTTTTAGAAAATATCGTTGGAAAATAATAATAATGTAAAGAATTATGTTTGCTATTCGTTCAAGGACAAACCCTTTCAGTTGTGCTACATTTAGTCCGTAGTATTCAAATACTTTTAATTTGGATGCGTCTAAAATTTCCGGTAAGGTGAAAAATTCGAGGTCGAGTCTATACCTCATAGTATCCAATTTCGAATATCTTAACCCTCACACTGCTAAAAGCGACTCGCTGACCTTTTGCGGACAGTGAAGATCAAGATCAGACTGCACAGAACGTGCGATCTGATCTTGGATCTACACTGTCCGATAGATAGATATTTTTCTCCCAAACATAAGTTTGAAATATCATCATTCGGGGTTTTTGCCATCCGCTTGAAAGTTTCATTTAACTTATAAAGCAGGATAAAGGTTAAGTATGTACCCTTTACACCAATTTTTCCTACAAACCTAACACCTATGGCATTATACGGAACCCTATAAGACAATACCAAATATCTTATGAGACATTTCATCAGCTGCGTTACGGTACCTAATGGAACAAATATTTCATACGAAAGAAGTAATTCTTCTGCAATGCAAATACCATTATCATAATCTTAACCCATTTCCTGCTAAATAAATGAAATGAAGCATTCAAACCGACAGTAAGAATCCAAATTTTGCTGTTTCAAAGGTATTTTTGGGAAAAATGGTATCTCCTTATCGGACAGAGTAGATCAAAGATCAGACTGCACGTTTGCAGTCTGATCTTGATCTACACTGTCCGCAAAAGGTCAGAGAGTTGCGTTTAGCAGCCTAAGGTATGATAGCATCTCTCCTGTGCTGAAGTGGGACGAGAAAGTCTGTATTGTTGATAATCTTACATTCTGACCACTTTGGAATAGAAATACTCTATTTTGCAACTTTATGTCACCGTGGAAATGAGACATTTGTGGTAGAAATACATTTGCTTGTTGCAATTAATTTGCCCCTTTCCCTGTTCCTCTGCAATGTTTTTGCATGCGATATTTGTCGGGGTGTACAGGTTTTTCTCTTTTTCTTTAGTGGTTTAAACTTTAAAAGTAAATGTTTTACTAGTTTTGCTCATGTCTTTGTCCAGCTATATAAAGATAAAACAGAAATTTCCTAACCAATACTACTAATAACAAGTTGGCTTCTTTAAAAAAGAAGCCAGGAGAGGTCGGCATCAATGATTTCAAATAGTTTATTGGCTTTTGATTTCAATATACTTTGGTAGATGTAAACAAACAAGTTAGGAATTAAATGAATGAGAAAAAACATCTTTTTTTTTTCAATTATGCTGGTGTAAAGGCACAAAACAGTGCATGTTCCACATTGTTATAATATTCTAGGAATTGTAGGCCATATGCTATTAACATGCTCATTTTTTCAAAATTCAAGGACACAAAACTGAAGATGATGACCCATTTGGCTCATTTTCAAAAGGAACAAACCTCTAATGAATGTTTGTTATGTGTGCTCAGATAAGCCAAATTATTTTTGGAAAGGAGAAATCGTTCAATTAAAATTTGATACAATATGCTAATTCCACTGAATTAGAAAGAATCTTACCTAATGATAATAAATAAAGGTGGCCTATACATAATACTAGTACCGGACATGTTAAAAATAAATGTAACATTTTTTAATCCTTTAACAAACAGCAATTTTTGGACTGTCCCAAACAGAAAAAGCATGCAGACGACAATTCAAACTTTGATAATTAATATGGAAGATGGTGCTTTGATGCGATGGAAACCATTGTGACAAAGGGAGAAACTGCAGTGATTAGCAGCTTCTCCTCTTCCCACAATATTTTGAAAAGTTGTCTGCTGCAGACATGTAAAATGAAGAGGTTGTTTGTCTAAACGTTAAAAATTTAAGAAAGTAGATAAATGAGCCATGCTCTGAGAAAAGGGTGCTTAATGCATCTGCAAAAAAGTATCGACCATGTCAGCCTGCGCAATCCGCCCAAAACCAAAGAACCACGGTCTCTTTTGAGGTGTGCGGCACGTAGGGCGAAGAGGCACGACTTTTTTTCCGCTCATAAGTTGATTTTCGCGGGATTCTCGCAATCCGGCATAATAGAGGCAACTCTGTGTGTTGTTTCATCAAATCTATATCATTATAAATCCATAGAATTTTTGTATAAACCTGAGAAAAATTCAAGAGTCTGGTCAGTTTTGAAAAATAGAACTTGAAAACATAATGATCAACCTATTTATATTTATTTGTGGGTTACGAGTTCTCCAGAGAACTCGTGCTTTTGAGATTAGGGTACGAGTTCTCCAGGGTACGAATTCTCCAGATAGTATCAAGTCATGTGATCTTTTCCCGCGGTGTTCTTTCTCTTTTTTAACGAAATTTTTTTCTCTTTGCTTAGATTTATTTGTTTAATGAAAAATTGCAATTATTGGAGAGATCATTCACAATCGATATAGTATAATAAATCTTTTTGGAAATCCGTCATATAAAAAAAAAACCGTTTATTTCCTATTTCAGTTTTTTGATTTCGCTTTGTTTATAAAACCATGACGAAATCGACTGTGTATCAGAACAATTCCGCAAAAACAAATGGATTTAGACAGGTATTTGTGTGGCAGTCTGCCTTTTAAACTCACTACTGTTGGAGAGGTCTGATGACCTCTCCAATAAATTGTGGTTATATTCTGCCCCCCCACCCCCGAAAAAAAAAAAATGAATTTATCGAACGTTTTGTGCCCTCTAATCTTGATCTACACCGTAAAAGACATTGAGTTCCGATTAACAGGCTGAAGTTTAAAAGGCAATCATCAAAATATTGATTCGCAACACAGTTTGTTTGTTGAAACAGCTTTCGACCACCCACTTTGTAGGCTTGTAACACACTTTCCTTATCGCTATGGTAAAATTTAAGAACAACTAAGGGTCATATTATAATAAATAGAACAGAACTTTGTAAAGAGTGTATACACATGTGCGTCTTTCAAATACCAAGTGTAGACCAATCTGTGAGATATATTTCTCTCCAAGTAATAGGACCGTTGACTGTTTCAAGGTATTTAGGACTAGTACCTTCATGTAAGTTCATTGCGCATTGACCCTTATCCTGCTAAATAAAAGAAATGAAACTTATAAATCGACAGTATAAACCCAAATTTTCATGGTTCAAAAGTATTTTTGAAGAAAAGATATCTCCTTATCGGACAGTGTAGATCCAAGATCAGACTGCACGTTCTGTGCAGTCTGATCTTGATCTACACTGTCCGCAAAAGGTCCTTGAGTCGCGCTCAGCAGCCTAAGGATTATGTTTCGTACGTATGTATACAAGACGTCGTTTCATTATAATATGAATTGAAGTGGAGTGGAGGCGTAAGACGTTCAATTTTTCAGGAAATTAAAGTAAGTGATACATACATGTAGTTGCAGAATAGAATACTTACACACATAGTTCTATATGTAAAACTTGAGTGTGGAGAAAATAATATACAAATCGTGGATGTGGGATTCCTATGCAGACTTTTTTCGAACTTATTCGCCAAGTGAACATTTTTTTTTTTCTTCAGCTTCAGATGTATAGGAAGCGTAGACGTCTATGTAACAATACATAATTTGGAACTTGGTAACGCGTCAATTCTTTTCTAAGATTTATGCTGTTCTCCTCGTACTTCTGTTAGAGTCATGCGATCCGTATCCTTGCTAACCCGAGCTCAGTTTCTTTTGAACTATGCCGTCATTGAAACGTTCTCTTTCAGCGAAGCATCTGTCCCTTGCCCCGGTGTTAAAACTTTTAACCCTTTACCACACGATCCCGAGATTTAACAGCCTTTAGAAAGAAGGCTTTTGTACACAACTTAGGTATAAAAGGGAACATTCTGACAACCAGAATTTTCTCCTTTACTCGTGGTGTTTTCTGGCCTATCAATGACAAATTTTATCATTTGGGGCACATTTGTCGTTTGCGAATGCTTATGAATTAGACAAGGCCAAAATTTTTCGTTTGGTAAAGAGTTTATGTACGAAAACACGTGGCCAAAAGTGTTTTCCCGCTTCTACAGCCACTCTGGACAAATTAGTTTAGTTAGCTTTGTCGAAATCACAATAAAATACTATATATAGTATTGTTTGTTGTAATATTGTAACTTTTGAAGCGATTCAGGATAGCTGAACACGGGTGTTGTGATCTACAACATGGGAGTCAAAATGATACGATGAAATTATTACATGATGATTTATTGGTTTATGACGATATTGTCTCTTGCGAACGACTGCTTTCGTCTAACAGACCACTTATAAAAGTATAGTAGTAAAAGAGAGAAATTTCTCACTAGGCCTCGTTCCCACATGTTTTCGTGCATTAAGCCGAGTAACAAGCACATATTTTAACCAATCATCTCTCTCCATCACAATGTTTACTTGAAATTTTCCAGGGGAAACCAAAGTCAGTGACCAAGGCGGCATAGCTATGTATACTCTTCTTGTGTCATCTTTACTTTGCGTCGCGCTCATTTTCGTAACAAAAAATTCTGGACAAACACCCTGTACATTACATTGCTTTGGTCCGAATGAGAGGGTCCATTTAATTTTTTCTAGAGCTTTGACTCTTTACCACAAAATACAGTTTTAACGACCCTGAGGGAGAGGCCTTTTGAAAACATTAGTGGCAAAAAAAAAAAGCTGGTAGCCAGCATTTCTCTTTGTCCAACAGTGTTTTCTACCCTTTTAAAGATAAAGCTTATTATTTGAGCACAAATATATGTCATCTACAAATGCTTTGAATTTGGACAAGTCTAAACTGATGCCATATGGTAAAGGGTTAATTTAATCATGTCTACATTTAAACCCTCGGTAGACTCACGCTGAACATTGAAGAGGTGACGTGTTTTCATAAACTGGTGAAAATATTGTGATATGCTTTTATTAATCTAAAGATAATATTTTGATAACATTCACAGTTAAAGTGTATATTGTTGATATTAAGTTCAATCGGGTAGAAAATTAAAAGTGGTTTTATGAAAAGAAGCACGATTTAATCTAGGTTGATCTATGCCAGGTAGTTTTTGAAAAAGACTATATTATCCGATAAAGATCTTTCCCATTTTTTTGAGTATTCAAAGGAAAACAAGAAATCAGTCTTTTGAACATAGTCAACCTGTTTGTTTGTACGTGTCCGCGTGCGTTTGCAGCCGTTTTCGATGATATATTGTTTGTATATTCGGCTGGCGAACATATTGCATACATATTGCAATATTCACGAATCACTTGAATAGCTGTTTTCAACCAGTCTAGATTCTAAGACCGGTAATGTAAATGACTGAGACAGAAAAGCGAATCAGTCAATTATATGGCTAGAATTAGAATTTACAGCTGAACATAGAATAGTTGGTGACTAAGATTTCTCATCGCTTCAATCATGTCGGTTCTAAGCACAGCCTTGTTGCCAAGAAAATGGCTACAGTATCACATGGGAACGGCGAATGTGAAATGTTTTGCGGCAAAACGGCAACGAATCTTGTTATGATGCTTTACACAAAACTTTTAGGCATTTTGGCTTAACCGGGGATCGAACCTTTGGCTATAAGGTTTCAAATAAAAATTGCCGTTATTTGTACGATCAGGATTTTTAAAAGAAAACATTCCTAGGCCTTAATATGTAATTAAGGCATTAACCTCTAACAAACGACAGGGAAGGTCTTTGGAAAATTTATACGAAAAGAAGAAATTTCTTGTGTCAGACCTATGCAGTTTCTCTTTTCCCATTTTGCCTTATACTTCATCAAATTTGGACAGCTTGTTTGTGACAATTTTTATTTGTCGTCTGCAGATATTAACAGTTCAGGAGAGTTCAAACGTGTTGTCTGAAAAGTGGTGTACATGCTTTTGAATCTTGATCTGCATCGTCTGATATCATGACGTACAATTATATTGTCATAGGGGCATGTAAACAATGGTTAATCTACAAAATGTTGGGCTACGTGCATTTAAATTTCAAACTTTCTGTCGGATTATTACAAGTTTAGAACATTTTCTGACTATCCGGCGTGGAAAGACCGTGGTGCGATACAACCGACAAGTGTTCTTTTTCATATAGTTTCACGAGGTGGAACCCAAATTGGTTAGGATAATCAATATACGCTTGATAATTTTTATTCATGCGATATCTAAAGGATTAACTCGATAAACACCTTCAAATTACGTCATAGATTACTGCATGATGTAGGCAAAAGGTTTAAGTCAGTTCTATGGCTACTAAGCTATACCACCATCAAGTTGTATAAATTAATCGATATACGCTTGGTAATTTTATTTATGAGATATCTTAGCGATCAATTCTGTCAACAGCTTTTTTTTACGTCATTAAGTACTACATGACGTTGAAAGATCACAGTTTTATAGCTAAGCTAGGCCACAGACGCCTGAAATTGCATTGGTTGTACACTTTTTCTTGAAACGGAGTGGCTTGGAGTACGGATCCGTACCTCTAGCTTGCAAGGCTAGAGATACGCATCCGTATATCTAGCATTTCCAGTTAGAATGGCTAGAGGTACGGTTATTACAAGATTTGACTGAATCTTGGTTTAATCATTCAGATTATTGTTTGGAAATACGAAACAGACATTGTTGTACAGAACTGAGTCCTGCCATGTATCCCACGCCATTTGCAAAGTGAAATAACTCTTTATTTATAAACAACATATAAACAGTAAATAAGTCAGTAAGATATCTTACTTTTTGCATATGTGAACAAACAAAGATGTAAATCATAATTATACGCATTCGGCTAATCAGCGCCCTTTGTTTTTTCTCTACATAGAACATCCTTCGTTTCTATATCGAATATATCATGTGTATGTGAAGAATAAAGGCGCAGAGCAGATATTCATCGGAGCAGTCCGATTGGCATTTTTTTTTTCTTTGACTCCTAGACAGTAGAACATCTCTAGTTTCTATATTCCGGAATTGAAATAAAAAAAAGTAGATGAAGTAAAAGAAATTACAGCCAGCTTTTAAAGGTTGCATTTACCATGATTTTGACCTGAGTTTTTCTTGCTTTGAGTGGGGAGAAAGTTGATCTTTTATAAGGAAAAGTCATAAGGAGCTGGGACTCGAACCCTTGGCCTCCAAAACCTTCAACCAATTGAACTATATTTTGGCAATATTTTGGCTTCTAAAGCTTTGTACTTATATTTGTATAGTGGAGGTGATACCAGAACAGACACCTATCACACCCTATGGTACGCATTTTAAGATTCTTTAATAGTCAGTAAGGTCATTGTTTGATCCATATTGATAATTTAGGGAAAGATTCTTCAAGGGCAAAAGGATCGCTGTCATTTTCAAGGCAATTTCATGTAACAACTTGCAAAGCGATCAGTTTTTGTGTTGATTTTGTTTGAATTTATTTGTTAAAAGGCTCTTCTCCCGTTTCTAGGCTTTCCCTCTCTTAATAATAACAATTGCCCAACAATACTGTGTTTGGTTCTGTCCTATTCCAAACTTCATGATCACCTTAGTGGCTACCCTGATTGTTTGGGTTAATTCCACTTAGCAAATGGCATCTATTTCGTATTCTGAGAAAATAAATAAGCCGATTAATTCAAGTTTCTATCGAACCATCTTAGTACCGTACCTCTAGCCTTGCCGCATCGTAAATGCAAGTGATTTGGATCCATAGCCCCAGCCTGGCAAAATGAAAAAAAAAAAAAAAACCGTAAGGGCTTATACACAGGACTAGTGTTTCACGTACATAAAAAGGATTTCAAACCAGCAACGCCGTTCTGTTAAACACGGGTAGGAAATTTCATATTCGGCGCCAATGGCTCCAATGAGAAAATGTATTGGTCTTGCGGTTCCGAAATTGTCGGCTGAAAAAGAGCTAAAAAACGGGTAAGCTTGTCATACTTTGTAATTATGTGTTCTTATGTCTTTTAAATTCCAAAAAAGGGAGAATGTTTTGCAATTCTCAGGTCTTTCAACGTCATTTCTACACTACGGAATGTTGTAACAAGTGTACGATGTTGCCTTTAAATCATTTGTGCCGCGAGTTGATCATGGCAGACTTTCGACTTCGAGGCCATAAGTTCAGACTCATTCTGCCAGTAAATTGGCATTGTTCAGAAATTTTCCTGTTTAAAGGCTTGGATTATTGTCTTTGAATTTTCTATTTGCTTAATGCAAGAATTGATAGAAAATTACACAAAATTGAATATAGAAAGGCTCTGACTGGACCTGCTCGAAAAATATCGGTTGGCTCCGGTGAAAGAGGGTCTATATTTATTATGTGTATTGTTTCAATTATGTATTATACGGGTATCTATGAAGATGCATCCAGTTACATTTGAAACATCAATGTTCAGTGTAAGCCATTTTTCTTTATGTAATATAGGTATAACACAAAGAAGTATTTTACTAATTTTACTAATTGTCAAATTTGTATTTTGCTATAATGAATTTACAAAGGCAAATATCACTTGGTTTTTTTTTTTTTTTTTTCGTGTTAACTAATTTCCTTTTTCTAGAATATGGGAGTATTTAAAGGAAAGAGAAAGCGTGGGTTGAAATTTGCCGTACAGAAGCCGTATGTATACAGAAAGAAAAAGTCAAGCCAGCATGATATGCCAGATAGGTCACCATTCAAGCCACCTTTACCAAAACGGCTTAAAACAGGGACAACCAAACATCTACCATCACCGAGCCTTTTTAAAACATGGACGTCGCCTAAGCAATCATTGAATAAAAGAAGAATGATTGACTGAATGGTGTTTTACGCCGCTTTCAACATTATTTCAGTCATATCACTGCGACAGCTCACATATTCATGTATTTCCTGGGTTTTACCGGTACTAGGCTAGGGCTCTGAAGTGTCTGGGCCAACGACACCCCCACGAAAAACCAAGCGGATCAAGCGGGGCTCGAACCCGGGGCCTCCAGGTTACGAGTCGCACACTTTACCACTGAGCCATCCAGGATCCCAAAACAAAAGAAGAATTGCGTTTAGACCGAATATCATTCAATGCAGTACAGTTTCAAGGCGAAAGCTGTCATACTCGACACTACAACATGTCTTTTATACCCAGGTTTGTCAATCTCTTTTAGAAAATCGCATATTATTTGGATTTCAGTACAGACTGTTTTATCAGAGTCTAAGATTACTTTCCTCGTTTCATTTGTCTCTATGTCAGATAAGAATTCCTCGTCTATTGGAAACATGTAAATCTTCGTCCCGCAATGCTTTGGTTGGTTGATTGTATGGTGTTTAACGCCGTTTTCAACATTATTTCAGTTATATCGCGGCGGCCAGTGCACCTATCCATGCTTTCCTGGAGTTTCTTTTACCATTACTCGGCACAATATTCTTTCCAAGCCACTGGCTACTTTCCCACATGACCATCGTCGAAACAATGGTCAGCGGTGAGAGAGGAATTAATCCTCTGGCAATCCTATCTGGTATATCATGCTGGCATGACTTTTTCTTTCTGTATACATACGGCTTCTGAATGGCAAACTTCAATTCACACTTTCTCTTTCCTTTGAATACTGCCATATTCTAGAAAAAGGAAATCAGTTATCATAAAAAAAAAAAAAAAACCCTCGGGTGATGGCGCCTTTTTAAATTCATTTTAGCAAAATAAAAATTTGACAATTAGAAAAATTAGTGAAATAATTCTATGTGCTATATCTATATATTATATAAAGAAGAAAATGGCTTACACTGAACACTGTTGCTTCAAATGACACTGGATGCACCTTCATAGATACCCGTATAGTACATAATTAGATAATATAATAAATAAATAAAAAGAAACTCTTCCACCGGAGCTAACCGATATTTTTCGAGTCGGTCCACACAAGCAGAGCCTTTCTTTATTCAATTTTGTGTAATTTTCTTGCATTAGGCAGATAAAAAATTCAAAGACAATAGTCCAAGCCTTTAGAACAGGACAATTTCTGAACGATGTTAATTTATTGGCAGAATGAGTCTGAACTTATGGACTCGACGTTAAAAGCCTGCTATGATCAACTCACGGCAAAAATGATTCAGACAACATCGCACGCTTGTTATAATTTCCGTAGTGTAGAAAACACGTCGTGACAATATCAGTCCTTTGTATTTTCATAAATTCGGTCACTTTCCATCGAACAAATGTATTTAAAGTTGGCCTTTAGGGTATTAACGGTAAAACAGAGCTTACGTCTTAAGTAATGTCCGACAGAAAACTAAATTTTTAACAGGAGGCCCTCATTAATCGGTGCCGACGAAACATATTCAGAGCCGGTCCACATAATCAGAGCGCTACTTTATTTTTTATCATTTTTATGTTATTTCTTTTCAATTCTTTACCAGCAGCGAATGTAACAAATTAAGCTATCAATTCACGCTATTGGGACAGCAAAACCCTCTTATTTACTGATTTAAGGGCAATAACAGACTTAATTTAGGTTCTTGACATATTATTTCTGCTACGGTCAACCCACGACACGAATGATTCAGAAAATACTGTACATATTCTACAATTTTCCGTAGTGTAGAAAACACGATGAAAGACCTGAGCATTGCAAGACATTCTCCTTTTTTTCTGGAATTATAAAGACATAAGAACACATAATTACAAAGAGTGACAAGCTTACCTGTTTTTTTGTTCTTTTTCAGCCGACAATTTCGGAACCGGAGGAACAACACAACATTTTCTCGTCGGAGCCATTGGCTCCGAATATGAAGTTTCCAACCCGTGTTAAAGAATACCATATGTAAAGCCTTTACCAAATAACTTCGTGTTTAACGACCTTGAAGTACAGGTAGAAGGCTTTTGAAAATTGTGTGGTGGAGAAAATACTTATAACCAATATATTTCTCTTTTCCTAGAAATTTTCCAAATTCGAGCCACTGTAAATATGTCAGAATGCAAGTTCTTTAATTGGGACGAGTTAAAAGTTTTGTCGTCTGTTTAAGTATAGAGGAACATGGCCCTACTAGCTCAGTGGGTAACGTAAATGGCCAGTTATCAAGGGCTTGCTAGTTTGAACCAATGGTAATCGTAATTCCAGATTGTCACTGTCAGGATTCCCCATTCTCATCGCTGTACACTGTTTTGACCGTGTTATTGCAGGAAAATAGCAAGAAGTGTACTAGGAGTAATAGAGTACAGAACTTTGAACATGTTTTTGTTAGGTGTGATGATCGCCGCTAAGGTGAAATTAATTTTGTTCGTTTGTTTGAATGGTATTTAACGCCGTTGTCAACATTACTTCAGTTATACCGAGGCTCTCAGTACTTCTATCCATGCACCTTCTCTGCACGTTCTTTAGACAGTACGTCTCACAATGTTCTCCCGAAGCCACAAGCCGTTTTCTCACATAACCATCGTCGAAACAAAGACCAGTGGTGAGAGAGTAATAAATCCTGTCGCAAAGACTACTATCAATCAACGACAAAAAAATGGCAGAGCTTGGGATTCGAACCAGCACCCCCTGGTCTCAAGTCCTGTTCGCTACCGACAGCGCTACTGGGCTCGGCTCTAAGGTGAAATACTCTTGAAAACAACAAACCTGTGCCTTGTAAACGATTTAACTGCCCTCAGCGATATGAAATAAATAAGGTTTTAGGATTCAAGATTAGACAAAAAAAAAAAACCTCCCAATCTGCTTGCGTATTATGTAGGCCTTTTTGTTTTATTCGTCAGTTATCAAACTTTTGCAGCCCCAAATATATCAACTCGATTTATTTCAGCGGCTTAATTGTCTTTCTAAACAAGCAGGCGGCATAGATTCAAAATCAGACTTCACATTCTGTGCAATGCAGTTTGATTTTGGTCTATGCCGTCTGCAAAAAAGTCCCTGTTTTTGCCTGCAGTGCTGAAAGGGGTTAAAATGACAAATTTTCATATCAATAATGTTCGCAGACGGGGGTCAAAAGAGGCAGACGTTTGTCTTGACGCTCCGGTGCTAATGGAAATCACCATTGCTTTATTTGATTGTTTGACCTGTATAAACAGACTGCCAGCTGGCTAATGACGATTGGAAAACACACACACACACACACACACACACACACACTAAAAAACATTCTCCTGTATCGAAAACTGTAATAGGTTGATTTTGAGGCTGTGAAGACCAAGATCAGAATACACGGTCGGTTTGGTGAGATCTTGATCTACTCCGTCTTCCAAAGTGCATTGAGTCGCGCATAGTAGCCTATAGGTTATTTCTTTCATCTCCCCCTTTTCTGAACCTGCCTGTTATATTCCCCATCTCTATTTCCCTGATACCTTCAAGCAAATTGAAGACGTGCCGATTGTGTTCAATATAAAGATGCTTTGTGTAATAAGGAAAGATGAAAAGGAACTTGAAAGTAATATCCGGTTAGGCTCTATATTATCTCTTTCCACTTTAAACTAAATTCGCCAATAAATCATGTTCATTTTTATCCGAATTCAAGATTTCGAAATCCGATTTTTTTTTTAAATTTCATTTTGCGCCTTAATAAAGATAAATTGACAATGTAGTAGCAATAACAAAAATAGTTATACACTGGAGCCTTTTTTCTAAGTCATACTCACCACCTTTAGGGTTTACTTAAAGTCCCAGCAGTGGCCAAACGTTAACAATGCTGATGATAATATTTGTTTAAATTCGAATTGTACAACTTAAAAAATATTGAAATTATTGTGAAGATGACAATCTGTAATTGTGCAGTCGGATCAAGAGTTAGTCGCTGGCAGAGGAATAACTTTAAACCTAGGTCAAAAGTTGTCAGGTCATGCTGTCTTTTGTTTACTCTTTTCCACATTTAAAATTCATTTTCTACCAGCGACTAACACATTGATCGTCCGTACAATGACAGATTTTCATCTTTACTAGAATGCCTGTACTTTAACCCTTTCCCAAACAAGCCATGGTTTTCACGTGTCTGCAGTACAAGTCTTTTGAAAACACTGTGGGAAAAGGAGAAATTGCTCGTAACGATCAATTTCTCCTTTTTCCACAGTGTTTTCTACCCTTTTTGAGACCTTTCTGCCATTTTCATCAAATTTAAAATTGTCGTCTGCAAACTCTTTCAATTTGGACCAGTCTAAAATTCATCGTTTGGGAAAGGGTTAATACGTTATGATTTAAATCTAAATGCATTTTATCACCAGTATTGTTGAACTTTGGCCGCTACTGCGCCTGTAAATCATTTCCTGTCAATTCTTAGCTCATCAGAGCACAAAATGCTCAAAGTGAGCTTAATGATCGTGCAGTATCCTACATTCGGGCTTCAACAATTACCATGTGTGCACTTTAGAGGCCACAATTTCTGTCCCATACTCATGAAGTTGGTCGGAATATTTGTCTTGAAAATGTCTCGGACGAGTTCCAAATGTAATGACGCCGGGTCAAAAATTTGGGCAACTGGGAAAAATCTTTTTTGAAAAAAGGACCTATAGGCCACACTGTCAATCCCTTACTGTATTGATCCCTGACCACTTTACTCCGTTGAGCGCTTTAGGGCCAATGGCCCACTTGTTTTACTGTAGTTCAGAGTGTTGATTCCTATCGTCGTGATCGTTTCATTGTCTTCTTCTTCTTCTTTCAAGACATCAATTTCCACTCAAATAACTGTTGTGCCAATGTTTTCTCATCTGCCTGATAGGTTTATATACTGATTCATTGTATATTGATAACGACATCAAACAGTGATGATTTAAAAGCTAAAACACAAACAGAAATACAAATAAATAATCTATGATTTAAGCTCCCTCCTCCCTCCGCCCCTCTCTCTCTCTCTCGGACACGGACTCTCTCTGACAGATTGCAAAAGAAAAAAAAAAACATTTGGCAACACTGTCCTACTCGTAAGCGTATATTCTACAGCATTACATAAACCTAATTAGTGTTAAATGCTCCCTCCAGTTAGCTGTGTTCTTGGGATTTTCTCCTTTACGAACAATTTGTCAATGTCGCTGATAAATGCACAAGGGACGCATTTAAAGATTATCTATTCTTTAAACTTGGGGCGCTAAGTACATGCGATGGACACTTTTGTCGGTAAAGTTAGATCCCGATGTATCGATTTCAAGGCTATATGACCATAGTGTCCTTTGAAACATAGAGCAGTGTACATGCAAGATCAGACTACTCTTTTGGTGCATTTTGATTTTCACTACACTAAAAATTATTGACAGAATCTTGAGGCTAAACGACGCAATTACTTGAGCCACTTAATGGAGTCAAGCTATCAATTATTCATTCATTCATCTGTCCATTAGTCGTACGATTGCACAAGTTTTGATTAACTCTTTCGGGGGCGAACGTAGGAGCCTTTACTGATGACAAAGATCAAAATCGGATTGCACAGAACACGGTGCATGGTTTTCTTTTTTTTTTTCTTTTAATTCTAATAGTGCGCTTAATTAATCAAGCCTAAAAGGTCAGAAGAAAAAAAAAAGTTTCATATGATGCACCTTCAACCGCCGAAAGAGGTACAAATTATACATTTGGTGCAAGAGTAAAGAAACATATATATATATTATTTGGAAAGTTATCGAAATTCCTAGACGACGAGCAAAGGCACATGCAGCTGCACATGCAGCTTAGTGGCAGGGTACAGCGACAGTAACTATGGGATTACAAAGACAGCATACATTGTGTTTATTTTTAATTCCATGTGATTAAGTACTACTAGGCCAAGGCTCTAAAATTTCTTGCTTAAGGATACTTCCGCGAAAAATGCAGCGCTTCGAGTGAGGATCAAAGCCGGAGCCTCAAAGTTTCGAATCCTACGTCACTGACCAACTCAGGACCCCATTTGGGTTTCACGCGTCACGCCATGTACAGCATCATCTTCACGTCAGTTCTATAGAAAGCATGGCCTGGGTTCCAGGACGTTCAATCTTTTTTCCCTTTTCTATCATTCGGACGTTACTTTGTCAAAATTTACGTAATGATAACTGAAGCGATTAACATACAGCCTCCCAAGACCCATAGCGGACTATGATTAAGAGAGTGTTATACGGAGTGATTAAGGATATTATTGCCGCCTGGACCCAGGCTACAGAAAGCAGTGCATGACCCTGAAAGAATGTTGTGCTTATTTGTGGTAAATCATAGATGAAGTATCCCCCCATCATGTACATGTGGTGTCGTTTCACTGCAATAACGCAAATTTCCGCGAGATCAGTTTATGAGCAGTTCTTAATATTAAGATTGTGTAAGGAGGAAGACGTTTAACTAGGTAGTTTTATTTGGGTCGTTCGTAGTATTTGAGTCCGTATTCACCACACAGTCTACCTTGTAATCTTATTCTGTCTCTGATTTATATAGTAAAGCATTATCGCTGATAAGCACAACCATTTGGTTTATCCAATCAGAAATAGCGTTACTTGTGGACCCTCGGAACTAGAATGAGAATGCAATTTAAATGAGTGGTGAACATGCGCCTTTGTATTTGCTATCAAGTATCTCTCAAAATGCTCTTTTGAAGCAGTTAGCGAAAATGTCTACTTCAAATAAATGCCATTAATATTTTATAGCGTCTCGCAACTAGATTCCTTGCCTCACGTTTTTATACAAAAAAACTGATTATCTTTATGTATATTCTCTTGAAAAACACGGTCTATAAACTTTAACAGCAACATATGTCAATTAATTTTCGGACTGTTTTGTTTGAAATTTCTTACTTTGGTGGTCAACAAGTAGCCACTACGTATGAAGAATAGATATATAAGCTACATGATCAGAAAAGGATGAAATGAACAGAACGAGATAACAACAGAATGTGATCACTGTTTAACTTAATGAGACTAGCCAAAAACGCCTTAAACTCATTTTTGGGGATGTATCCAAGATCTTTACGGTAGTATCCAGTCACCGTACGCTTTTTATAACTAAATTCCTGTTCTTAAATGTTGATTAAAATGCATTGAAATCATTTGTACTCATTTGTAATCATCTACACAATGTATATACTTAAATTAATGTTGATGAAAATATATTGAAATCATTTACACTCATTTGTAATCATTTATACAATGTATATGATAATGCATCAAAAGTATCTGTACGCATGTATACACTATTCACGAAAAGACATCAGAATTATATTTACTTTTTTTACAGGAAAATGTATCAAATGACCTAACTCTTTTGTATGATGCTCATGAAAATGCATCAACGTTATCTACACTTATTTATGTAATGTTTATGAAAATTTATCAAAAATACCTTCACTAATTTAAACAGTGTGTTTGAAAATTAATCAAAGTCAATTTTGTTAAGTATACTATGTATGAAAATGCATTACCTTTACTCTTTTATGCAAAATGCATCAAAATCATCTTTACTCCTTCGTACAATCTTTATTAAATAAAATGCATCAAAATATGTCACTCCATTTATATAATGTTGCTATATCAAATTATCTTTACTAGTATATACAATCAGTATAAAAATCCATTAAAAAATATTTACTCATTTATGCAATGTTCATGAAATGCCCTAACTATCATCTCTACTCTTCAACATCATGTTTATGAAAATACATCATTTTTTTACTCATTTGAACACTGTTTATGAATATACATCAAAATTATGTTCTTTTTTTAATACAATTGTTTTGAAAATGCGTCAACATTTTCTTTACTTATATCAACGATGGTTTTCAAAATGCTTAAAGGTTTTCTTTACTCATTTCAACAATATTTATGACAATGCATTATAATAATTTTTATTTTTTCTAAGCAGTATTTCTGAAAATGCATCGAACCATAATTATTCCTCTATACAGTTTTTTTTCATGAAAAACCCTAGTTGCCGTCTGTTTCTGCTAGAAGTATCCAGTTCTTGAATGTTTATGAGCGATGAAAAATGATAGCTGGCACGAATCACGACAGATTTGCATTAAACGTGCTGTTTTAGTGTATGCAAAAACAGCAAATGCTGTATCTATCATTAATTTCAAGCAGGAAGTGTGAAAACATATCCAGTTCTAGTCAGTTTATTTCTGAATTCTTCATCTTCTTATTTAAGTAGTTCGAGGGCATTTTTTCTTTTCAGTTCAATGTTTTACTAAACAATTGCGATACAGGAAAGAAAAAAAAAAAAAAAAACAACTCTTGTTACCAGTAATCCTTCTTTTCCCATACTGTTTTCCATCCTCAAGCTTTGAGTTATATCAATTTTTTCAACTGCAAATGCTTTCAATATAGAAAAGCTAACATTTTGGGGTTTTTTGGAAAAGAGCTACTATGCATGGATGATTTGATGCAGTTATTATAAGCCAAGGATAGTATGTGTAAAGAAACACTGTGTGGCAAGGTTTATGATAGATGTTTTGTTTATCCTTAGGCTCCTGACAGCGACTCAAGGAGCTTTTGCAGACAATATAGATCAAGATCAGACTGCACTGAACGTGCAGCCTGATCGTGGATCTACACTGTCCGATAAGTAGATATCTTGCCCCCAATTATACCTTTGAAGTACCAAAATCTTGTTTTTATCGACTTGAAAGTTTGACTTCACTTAATTCGCAGTGTTAATTTAGATGTAAAAGTTCTTTCGGTTTAATGGATGAAGACATGGAAAAACATGCGCCTACAACAGAAATTGCTCACTACAAGAAAATTTGATTTTCAGCCCCTTTAAGACGACAAGGAGGCGAATTTATTAATTTAAAAGCAAAAGAGATCAAGGTTTAGAGTTTTGTAAGCAAGTATGTGTAATACAGAGTTGATTGATGCAGCTGCAGGTAATTATTTGCAGAATTTAAAGGTATGTACTTTATCTTTAAAATATTGGTCCTTTACTGCAACATGAAACGCTTTGTCTTTCAATAATTGTAACAAATATTTTAAACACAAACCAAGATATTTTGTGCAATAGTTTTTAATTAAGCAGTAGGCGTTCTAGATCTTAAATGAAACTGCCCGTTCTGTGCAAATACCCAACTTATTTTGCTAATGTGGATGAAAATTTTACTTCGTCCACTGCTGACAAGGGCTTCGGTTCATTTTGTGGACTTTGTAGATGAAGTTCAGACTGCACGTAAACATTTATGCAAAAAGCAACATGGCCTCGAACATAAACGTAACGCGTGCACTGCTTTGGAGTCGCAAAAATCTCGTCAGCTGACAGCAGAAATTCATTAGCTAATAATACAGCTCGTTACAACAAGCAGAACATGCACATTTGGCACAGTGCAATCCGATCAATATCGAGTTGATGGGGATATTTGTCCAATATTTCTAGAGGTCCTCGTTAGTATAACTTTTTTTCCCCCCTTTGTTTTCTACTAAGAAAAAAATGTCATTTCAGCTTTTCGCAAATGTTTGATTAACCCCTCGATTGCGAAGTAAATCATGCGGATGTACGAATTCAGTAGGAAAGTCCAGCAATCAATCTGTGATGTATTCTCACAATATCAAATAGTATGGACTCTGATTGTACTTTCCATGCAATTTTACCTTGATCCTCTATATTCGCTTAACAATTTTCATAAGCTTGACCCCCCCCCCCTCCCCCCCCTCCAAAAAAAAAAAAAAAAAAAAAAATCGAGTTACGATGAGGATACATGTCCGATATTTCCAGTGGTTCTAGTCAGTATAAAGTCTGAACTTTGCTTTGCTTTCTACGCACAATAAACGTAATTTCAGCTTTTGGCAATTCTATGATTATCTCGTCGATGTCCAAGTAAATCAAACATATATATGAATTCAGTATGAAAGTCGAGTAATCAGCAAAATATTGAAAGTGTTTTTAGTAGTGGCAATTATTTCTTCAAGGTTTTTATTTTACTATATGCTTGACAAAACAGACGAATGGGAAAGAGAGAGTATGTTCCACAATGGAAGCATTTTAGTATGCAGATTTTGATATTTCAACGTGAAAAAGAAGAAAGTATTTGTTCTTTTTTTTTTTTTTTTTTTTTTTTTTTTTTTTTTTTTAATTTCTTTCAAATGGAGCTTTGTCTTCTTTGAGCACAGTTTTTCACTCTGTCTCATCTAGAAAAAACTTGTTAATGTTTGACAAAAGTTTGAAACCGTCCAAATTGACAGAGTTTGTAAACAGCCCAATAAATGCGGCCTGAACGGTAGTCTTTATTTTATTTGTTTAATTATTATTATCATCATTTTTGTAACAATAAGAATATTGTGAGAATAATGGTGTTTTAACAGATTTACAGTTCGGTTTTAGAAGTAAGAAAAGAACAGTCGATTGTAAATATATTCTTCTATAAACATGTAGATATCGCAGTCGGTTTGAAGCAAGGGGAGCCGTTTTCGGCTCCCCTGTTTATTTTATTCGTAATTGATATAAGCGATTCTTTGAAATTAGAAAATTCGGGTCAAAGTGATATAGAATAGTTTTCCATTTATTTACTGATGTTTGCAGATGACATGGTTCTCTTTACAACGGATAAAAATAGTCTCCAAAAACTACCCAACGATATTTCTAATTACGCCAACCAATGGGGTTTAAAGATCAATGTTGCAAAACACACACACACACACACACACACACACATATATATGCTTTGAAAAAAGGAAAAGAAATCAGAATTTTATATGGTTTATTAACAACGGAGAATTAGAAATTGTAGAAAATATTGTTACCTTGGTGTGAAATTTAAAAAAAAACAACAAAAAAAAAAAAACGGGTTATTCAATAATGCTGTTTCAGCATTACATGACCAGGCAAGTAGAGTAATGATGAATCTTTTTCAATTATTTAGAAGAGCAAAATTTGATATTAAAAGAAAGATACTCTTATCCGATAGATTGGTTGCATCAATCTTGTTATATGCCGCAGAGGTATGGGGTTTATATGGTTTAACACAGGTTGATAAAGTACATATGAAATTTTGTAAAAGTATCTTTGGTGTAAGGACACAAACTCAAATCTTTGCGGTTAATAGTGAGCTCGGCAGATACCCTTTATCTATTATAGCAAAAGAAAGAGCAATCAAGTATTGGGTGAAAGTAAAAAGTAATAATGAAAGCCTTATATCAAGCTGGTTTAACATACCTATCAGATAAAGGTAATTTGAATAATACTGTTTCTAAGTTATCACAAAGTCGGTTAAGGGATCATTTTAAACAAGAATGATGTAGTTATATCAATACACTGTAACTCTTTTAAATTAGAAACCACTGTAAGTATGAAGACCGTTTTCAGATCGAACCGTATTTAGATAATTAAAAAAGAAAATAAATAAAATAAAATAAAATAAATCGTTAAGAAAAACGCTCACATAATTTCGATTAGCATCGCATAAACTTGAAATTGAAAGAATAAACAATATTGACAAAAATAATAGAATATGTCACCCTCGTTAACCCAGGTGTGAAGTATTACCATTCATCACCCCTGGGACATTCAATTGCGAAACCGTCGTTTCTATGAATATTCATAAGATTGCGAATTACACCCAATAGCCAATCGAATTGTCGATGACATAATGATACTCTCTTGTAGTGGAGGATAATCACATTTCTTATGTTGTTATGAATAAACCTGGTTAAACCCACATCATTATCAACGAATATGGCGGCCGCCGGTGGGCCTTCCTTCTGTGGCATTTGCCTTACGACAATCCAGGGCAGACATTACAAATCCTTGTATTCAAAGGCAAATGTTCAGAAATACAGCGTGCTCTTGCAGTCCATAGGCGTATGTAGCAGGGGTGACGTCATCCTCTTTGACCCAGCTCCGATGTATTCCGTAAACTACATTCATCGATTTGATTGGTTGTAGACGAGGTAAAAATAGAAATGATGGCATATGGTTGATAAAAATAGATTAAATTTTCTCACTGAAAAACTGAAATTACCAATCAAAATGCCTCATGAATATTTCATGAGAATGAGAAAACATACGCGAGATAACCCAGGGCCGATGAATGTAGTTTACGGATATACATCAGAACTGGGTCAACGAGGATGAGAATATGTAGACTTTGTGATTGTTCTTAAGTGGAATCGAAATATCATTTTCTTTGCATTTCCAGTAAATTTAGTGAACTAGGTACTTGTCATTTACTTGGCCCAACATCAATAAAATATCAATATCTTGTTTTCTTCTAAATGGCCAATGGCCTACTTGTTAGCCGAATGTCCTATAAAGTTCAGTTGACTTGACTTGACTTATGAAAATGGAGAAAATGGTGTTCACCAGGATTTCCCATATTCTCTTACGATGCTTTCAAAGGCCTTCTTAGTCAGAGTCATTACGACCACAGTATCGTTTTGATAAAGCAACAACGGAAAAAAACTGCGTTCTTGGAGAAATCGTATTTCTTCAATAATGTAATACAACTATACTACCTAAATTCAATTAACCGGATTTTTTTTTTTTTTTTTTTTTTAATTCACGAAAAGTTTGCGTTATCTACCAAAAATATGCGTTATCTACCAATAGTATGCAATTTACCATACGTTCTCAAATTCCAATCTTGTCAATACAGCTGAGCCACGAAAAGTTCGAAATTTCACTACTTTTAGAGGTTTCAAGACTCTAAATTCTCCTTTTCTTGAAAACACTTTCGCATCTAATGTTTCAAAAGGGTTTCTTTTAATCGTAGTAATGTTTTTTTCACGACTCTTAGTGTGCGCTCTTCTTTTACATGTAACGCATGATCATATAGCACACATTTACAATCTAGTGCTAGATCTTACAACCTATTTTTTTCCAGTGATTGCAAAACTGCTTTTGTATCGATTTCCTGTAAGAGGAAATCTAACATTTTTAATGAAGGTCTACCAATTCTCTCTCTCTCTCTCTCTCACAGACACAGACACACACACCCACCCACACACACACACATTTAATGACTGTACAATTCAAGATCAAACAGTAGCTTAAGGGCTGTGGAAAACTGGAGCCACAAATTCCATTGATACTGTAAGTAACGAAAATACTATCCTATAAGACAGTGTAGATATCTAACAACAGGAGTCTATTGTCTTGACACAAAAAAAAGCCCAAACTCAATTTCATTTATTAACCGGTCTGAAATTTAATCAAACGCACAAACTGTAACAATTGTTCGCCGAAGTCTTGTCTAGACATAACTGATCGTTTCTGTCAAAAACCTGTTAATGGATATCAAACTGAAGAGACATCCCGTAGAGAGGAATAGTTTACACTTTTACTGTACAAACACTACCTATTAAGCCCCTAAAAGGTAACAGTTCTTGAGAATATTGTATCGTAAGAGACCGTTGCTCCTTTTCCTAAACACTTGTCCTTGCATGCTGTTGAGTGAAACATTGACCTTTTTTTCCATTATAATTGTGTTTATTGTGTATTTTGTGTTAGCCAAAGCAAGACCATGTTTATCGTAAGTAAAGGATGAATTCTGTTGTCCTTGAGAGAGTGTTGTAATTTTGTCAGTGGTATCGCTTTCCGAAAAGCTTGTGACACATGGACCTAATCCATGAAACAAACACTTCCTGTAGTCGTCACAATAGTTCTTGCTTCGAGTGCACATCCATGAAGTGCTTTTTAGATCGTTGTGTCATGATGAACCCAATAATTTTTCCTAGCAATACATCAAAATCATAGCGTAGATCGAAGGTCAGAACTGACTGGTTGTTCAGTCTGTTCTTGATCTACTTACACCATCAAACAAACATTTGGCTTCGAAAGGGTTGAATTCTCTATCAACCGACGATGTGTTTACACGACCATGAAAACAAGAGTTTTTTTTTTTTGTTTTGTTTTTCAAAAAATAAAAAAAACATTATTTTAACCGCGTGTAATTTGTATTAATGAACTGTTTTCAATGTGGACAAGTTTAGTATTTTGTCGTCTGGTAAAGGATCTAACAGATTTTTCCCGTTGATTGAACCATAAAACTTGTTTTCTTGATCCGTATAGAAAATAGACAGATGCCAATTTCGTGTAGTACTAATCGACTTCTCTGATGTGGATGTTATTATTCAACGACAATTTCAACGCCATGCTGGTACTCCGCACGAACACATTCCTTTTCGTTTCTTACGAATATCACCCATTACTTACCCTGCACGATACCGATTTCTTTCTCACTTAGGAAAGTTAAAAGCTTTAGTACCTCTCTCTCTCTCTGTCTTCGTCTTGAGTCTTTGACCTCTTTCGACGGCTTACAACCCAATCCACGTTAATTCGAAAAGATTGTCCGATTATAGGTTTGCCTAAACAGGCAGACGGCAGACCACATAGATTTAAGATGCGACTGCACGTTCTGTGCAATCTGATCTTGTTCTTTGGCGTCCGCAAAAGGCCCTAGCTTTTTTGTTTTTTTACAGGCGAAGGAAAGATTAACAGAATTTACCGCCACAGGAACAAGAATCCTGTCGCAAGTGGTTACATGACTTTTTAAGAGTGTCTTCCGATGAACGCCTATTATGCCTTATTCGAAACATACTATGTGTGTTCACTATAAACTTTAACGTCCATTTATGGCAAACAGGCTGCTTACCGACTAACTAAATTTAATGCAATTTTTAAAGACGAAAGCAAAGATTTCTGCTGAAATTAGGTCAATAAAGTGCTTGATACAACATTGACTGCTTTGCAAACTGATCTAGTGAGGTTTGGTGAGAGATTTTCTTTTTTTTTAAATATTGCACCCTTTGAATATTAACTTTGTTCATTTGAAGCCTATCCTACGCAAATATATATTTCTTTGTTTGGTCCATTTCCTCTGCGTCTGTTCTTCTGTAAGTCTATCTAGGGGAAGAGTATTAACAGGTTTGCAGACAATTAGAATAAAAGTACTCTACCCTTCGAAACGGTAAAATCGAGGTCTAATGTCTCGCAGACTCGCAACATTACAAGTGTAATAATAAAAATATGTACTTTTAATGAATACAACATCAATAGTAAACAAGCAGGCCCTTTGAGTTTCATAATTTCAATCATGTGTGATCAGTTCTCGTATTAACGGATGGATAGTATTACATTGACAGTAATAAATTGTGTTAACTATCTCATAATACTCGTTCATGCCCCTTTTACGAACCATTCTGCTACAACAGTAGCATTGCCCTTGCCTTTTGTTTAGAAGATGGGCATACTAATAATGTACAAGATAAGCGGAGAGCTTCTTCGATTACAATACATTTGAATTAGTTTGTGCTTTGACAATAATGATAGATAGTAGCTCATAAGCTACTTGATGATTGAAATTCAACCACAGAATGATATATGACTGGAAAGGTCGATGGTCAGGAATATTCCTTCAAGTCTACAGTCTTTCACATTTATTTTAACCCTTAGCGTAAAGATTAATTTTCAACGATTGTATTGACACTGTCAATATCAAACAACAGGTAACATGAAGCGTGAACTTGGATTTACACTGTCCAATATTGTTAGAGATAGGATGAAAAACAAAATTGAAAAAAAAAAAAAAGCCATGGGATTTGATCTTATAGGTTTGTAACATTGACGGAATCCTTCGCCAAGATCTTCACCAGTCTACAAAGTGTTTTGACTGAATCTAAAATTGCATCTCTAGAACAAAATTATCCCTACTATCTTACATTCTTATCTTCCCTGTTAATGTGAATTTTACGGTACAATTCATTTTTGCATTTACTTTAATCACAAAATCTCGAAGTACTTAAAATTCAAGTCTTAGATGTTCTGTCTGCTCATTTTGTTAAAATTGAATAGTTTCAAAGAGTAAATGAATATTGATCAGTTACTTTCTCTCCCCTAGCGGTACGTGTTTATACATTTGAATCTTTATGGTGTTTTGATGGTCCCCACCATTATTATGGAAATTCAGTCCTTTCAAGAAATTTCTGATTCTTAACTCGGAAGGAATAGGATTTGACATGTGCAATTTTATTCACTTGGATACTGTAAAAGATTGCTTTTGCAATCCTGTGCCACAACGAATTTCGTAAAAACCTCTATATAACTTCACGACCAGCAGAAACGATGCTCATTGAGCAACCAGTTTCTATTTGCTGAAAAAGTTATATGAAACCTTCAAAGTAGATAGTAAATAACCCAAATGTTGCTATTTCAAAGTCCTTTTTTGGGGGGGAGAGATACCTTCTTGTCGGACAGTGTAGGTCAAAGATCAGACTGCACGTTCTGTGCAGTCTGATCTTGATCTACATTGTCCGCAAAAGGTCAGTGAGTCGCGCTTAGCAGCCTAAGGGTTAAAAGGCTACTGTAAATTACTCATAACCTTTTCACCGTCACAGGCTATAACAAGCTTTTGCAAACGGTATAGATCAAGATTACACTGAACAAAACGTGCATTTTGATGAAGAAATATTTTTCCAAGTTTTAGTAGGTTGTATTTTTAGCAGTAGACAGAGGTTCGACTTATTTATTTAGCGACCAAAGACTTTAACAATTACTTATGCACAGAAAAGAAAAATACTTTTTCTAATTCTAATAGGGTTGTATTTTTCCGTTTGGATAATCTCGAGAAAATTAGTTCCAAAATTGCGAGGGCTTTAAAATCATTCAATACATATATCTGAGACACACGATTCAATTCTTGTTAATTTTAACTTTCTTTTGATATGACACAATTCTGTAAAAACACGTGGATTTTTAGTGTTTTTAAGGCTTCGTTTGGAGAAAGAACAAAGTAGTTTTAAGCATTTAAAGTCGACTTAAGCCGAATATCATAATTTCAAAGTAATGGAACAGAAAGAAAACACGTTCTATCTCAAGCAACGTTTACCTTAAGGCACAATATTTCTCAACATAGACGCATCATTATATCTCAAACTACTGTAGAACACTTTCTCATCAGTCGTATAATTGAAATGCGATGTTTTGCACATAGCCCATGTGCACATGACAATGGTATCCAAACAGTACAGTATTCGGGATTTAAAAAAGTGAAGTATTTACCGTAATTTTGATACCTTAGACAGCACCATTCTTAAGAATCTTAAACAAAAGCTCTATTAAGTTTCAGCTCTGTACATATAATAAATGGCCCCTCTATGTAAAACCTGACCTTTGTAGATCTCAGTTTAGAATGCATCATTGTAATCAATATCAAACATTGTTCCTTCTCGTTTTATTTGTAAGGCCCAACAGTAAATACCGATAAAATTTCTTGGATTGGGTGTTACACATAAGCCGAATCGTTATCAAGTTGCCTAGGTTGGCCAATACAACACAAGTTTTCCGTAAACACAACATCATCAGTGGGCAGAAATCAACATACTGTTTAAGTCCTTCAGCTTGTGAGCTAAAATAACGCTACCTTGTTTAACAAGGTTTCACTCAGAAATCTAAACTTCTGGAAATGAACAGCTTTTTACCAAAAGAAAGCATAAAATGGGCATGGAAAGGCAATATTATGACAAGGTTCGAATAAAAGCACATCTCTGAATTGTTCCAAGCGTAGCCTATTAGTAATTGACTGAAAGTCAATGACATCTTTTACCTTCGTTTGAATTGCTTTCATGTACGTAGGTCAACCACTTACCACCTTCACAAAGCATAGAGAATTGTATACACCTGAAAGCTTTTGGAGTTTTTCAATGTTGGAGTGGATATTATTTACCTCATAGATTAATGAATGTTCGGGTTTGAGCCTCACTGGAAGCGCTGAGTATTCTGTTGGAGTGACCTGGGGCAAGACACTCCAGAGCTTTAGAGTAGTACAAGTGAAAATCAGGACATACGTGAATATGTGAGGTGTCCTCTTGATAGGACTGAATTAATGTTGAATAATTGAACAGGTCTTAGACAATTTTCTTATTTCATAGCTTACTGAAAATATATGTAAAATCTATCTCCAAATACAAATACCTGCAATTCAGTGCAAAAACACATCACCATATACGCAATTCGGCTATTTAATCCTTTGGGGAAAAAGTAACCACATGACGGTTAACCGGCTAGGGTTTGTTTAAATGATAGGAAAATGACATGCACAATAAAAATGCTCACAAGTTCTCTTTAATGTTATAAAAAGCATGTATTCATGTAGTTGGTGCCATGTTTGTTCTGGAAAATTAAGACTGATGATATGATATTTTGGAGATGGAACATAGCATAATGTATCAACCGTGGTACTTAAAACAAAAAAGTCTTCATATTATTTCAGTCATATGACGCTACGTACCTATTCTGACTGGAAATTTTACTTAGAACATGTCTCCGAACAAAAAAATAGCGGAGTTAAAACATGTTGATACTGAACCTTCTATACCAGGGTTTTTTAAATTTTTTTTTACTGGTTTCATTAGGAGGTATAACTCTTCTAGACGATTCTAACGATACACAAATCTCAAATTTGGTAAAAATAGAGTTAGAACACCATTGCAATAATACAACGATATTTCCAGTTAATGATGGTATGCAGCTGATGTTGGTTTACACTCTTCGAAAACGATTGTAGGATGAGGTTAAATATTCCAGGACCTTAATCGGCATCTCTTACAAAGAACTGTATGAGTTTAATCACAGTTGCTATACGGATAATCCCACTGCAGCATCGACGGGGGATACGTTTAACTTCCTATTGCTAGTGTCAATTCCAATTTCTATTAGTTTTTAACTCTTACTGTACTGCCGGCTTTTTAAGATACCCTTGAAATTAGATTGATTTTCTGACTAAACATATATATGCCTTTGGCTGCTTCGATGCTAAAAAAAAAAAAGTTTTCGTCTTTATTTATTTATTTATTTATTTTTTGCTCAAACGTTAGTTACAATGTTTATGTCAATAAATTACACTTACGATGAACTCGTCGTTTATGAGTTTAGAGGCCTAAAGTACCAGCAAAAGTTTGTAACTTCAGCATTAACGATAGTACATAATCAAAGTGCCTTGAACAACTGATATACACATACTAGCTTCGAACAGTCTCCTATTTTTGCTAATTCTTCAGTCGTTATTTTTTAAGCAGTGTCCCCGAAAAAAAGTTTGAACACGATTCTAAAAAGGAAAAAAAAAAAAAAGATTGTTCGGAAGTAATTACGAAAACCATTGATGGATTAGAGAACAATGACCTAAGAAGGTGTATGTTTTTTTTTTTTTTTTTTTCCTTCAATCCTTTCTGTTTTTTTTTTTTTTCATAAGAACTAGCATGTCATTATGGATGGCCTCAACCAAAATACACAAGATGATGTGTGCAAGATAAAATATTTAATGAAATGTAAAATAGACGTTTACTCACTGTGCTTGCTGTATCTTGCAGTGAGAAGAAGACAGAACCGAGTAACGCAAACTGATCATTAACACAGTCTCATATATCATCTAAATTGATTTATATACAAAAAAAAAAAATGTTGTAAATTCAAGTATGATTCATTGTCGCTATGCTGTGACACCTGTGTTTATATTTTATGCATATCCAAAACCAGCTGTTGAAACTGTTGAGGCTGAAATTTGCCATTTTGACGCCGTATCTTTCTTGACATGCGTATGTTACAAATTACTTACACCCTGGATCGGAAACTGCATAGGATTTTGAGGAACTAGTAGTTTTATGTGCATTGACCGTGTGTAACGTTCTTTGAAGATAAATCATTTCAAGAAAATATAATTTGTGAATGCATTTTATTACCTTGGATGGAAATTGATAGAATTACATGTATTTAGTTGTGAATGAATTTAACTTTTTTTTTCATACATAAACTAGTTCTCTAAACAACGATAGTAATTATCAACTTGTTGTTCGGATATGAATTGTTTGGCAGCAGGTTTGGCTGAACATTAAGTTTTGAACCGCTTGTAACTGTGACAGCTTATCTGATCACGAGCGTTACTTTCGTTTCGACGTAACAATGATTACAAACCATGAATATGATATCGAATAACGTATTGTTCTAGGAATAGCTAGCAGTAGGTGAGTACTTTTCAAACCCTTTTGTGTTTGCTATTGAAATTCTCAAGGTACCACTTTCTTTGCCATACGATCGACATAATCTGATTCTCTAAATCAAAAAATTATGTCGGTAGAAGAAGTTGTCCTTTTACCTTTTAGGTAATGCTTGAAAGATAAAATCACATGGTAATATACTTTAAACTAGAAATGCGTATGTTCAGTTGTACATTTGCAAAAAGTAAACAAAGCAAAAAAATGAAACCCTAGCTTTAACGCATTGTTACATATTTCTACCCGGGCATTGACGATGTTGAGACTCTGTAACACTACTTTTCCTATTCAACCTATTACGCTATTACGGTATCTTCAAACGTCATACTTGATCTACTATTTACTGTTTCGTGCGACATGGCAGGTGTTATATGAATACTTCTGATTTAAAAACACAGCAATTGCATTTTGTTAACGCCACAAATATGTTTAAAACAACACCTTAATGGACTTTCAAAGGTATGCCATGTTTTCCAACCTGACCTTAGCATGACAGTTCCTTATATCTTTGTTGAACGGAAGAAGATAGCAATCATTTCTCTTTGACGGAGTTAACAGAGTTTCCTATGAATTGACGAAGACCATTAATTGGTTAGTGTTTGAAGGCAGGCTACACCTGCGCGAATCAATTTTACTTTGTGCTTTTAAAAATATAAACGCTAACATGATCATACTATTGAAGCCAACTAAAGGGACATCTTATTTGTTTGTTTTGTTTTGTTTTTTTGTTTTTTTTTTTAGAGAAACTAGTAGTTTTCATGAATAAATTCAAGGTTTTTAACCCGAAAATCCCTGCAACAAATTAATTCAGATTGCTTCAAACACGTCAGTGTGAAATATGAATAACCAACACGAATCAACACTTTCAATTATGAATGAATGTGAAAAGATGTGACAAAGGATATTGCAACATACGATGATGGAGCCAAGCGTCCCGATGGACATGTGCACTGATATAATTTTCAAAGAAAAAGGAAGGCATTTGCAGACGAAAATGTGTTTCAAATAATTGGAATTGCTCATAAAACATTGTGGAAAAAGGAAACAATGCTGGTAAGCAGTATTTTTCTCCTTTTCTCACAATGTTTTCGGAAAAAGCATTATTTCTAAGGGTCCTTAAACCACTGGGTTATTTCGTAACAAAAATATTTATACGAATGACATCAGAATGTGTGGACAGTCATACAGTACTCTCTTTGCTAAGGATATTAAAGTTTGTCATACGAATATTATAAGCAGTTAATTTCTGGCTTTGTCAAAAGAAAAAAATAATAATATGTCTAACTTTCATTACTCGGGGCTACATTTTGTGCCAATCACGTTGAGACAAATCCTGTATTTATGGCATACTTTTGATTAGGGTTATAGAGGTGAAATGCATTTTAAACGATCTGCAGATATGGTTGCAGAGGTTCAGTGTTTGAGAGATTGTCGAAATTATTTCCAAACAGGCTTGTTCATAGAAAACCAGACATTAACTCTTTACCAAAAAGCAGTGTATAACAACCGTGGATAAGGTTGATCAAATGGTGTCTATGCCGCCTTCAACATTATTTCAGTCATATCAGCTTACATGCGTATTCATTTATGTCCTGGGTCTCAGCAGTATTAGGCTATGGATCCGAACTGATTTGCCCAAGGAAAATTGCCACGGAGAACCCAGTACGTCATGTAAGGTTCTAACCCTGGGTTTCCGGGTAACGAGTCCTACAGTTTACCACTGAACCACGTAGGACCCCTCGGTGGATAGGAAGCCATTTGAAAATGTCTCAGGCATTTTTCTCCTTGTCGAAAAAAAATGTTTTGTGCTTTTTCAAAGTCACCTCCAACCATTTAAGTCGTATTTAATGCCTACATAAATCAGCCAAACTCTATGAAAAGGGGCTTCATGCATCTGCATAAAGTATCGTTTCATGTCGGCCTGTGCAGTCCACCCAGACTGACATGGGTCGATACCTGTTGCTGTTAGTAAATTTTCTGCATGCCGAAGGACCTGTCTACCGCAAGATTCAGCTATTTGTTAGATAAAGTGGATTTTATGGAACCCTGATTATGTGATCTCTTGCTTGGTATCATGCATCACGGAGATGCATTAATCCCCTCTTTGCCAGAGCATGGCTCATATGTTTTCGATATGGAGGACTGAATTTTATCATCGGGTACGAGGACATATAGCTCAGCAGCGATAGTGTGTCAATTGGAAAGGGTTAAAACAAAGGGTTTTGAGGTAGAAATATATCCAATAAAACTTAAATTAATCTTATAAACGATAAACTACAGTCCAAAAGTATGCATATGCAATAATTAAGAAGTATACAATGCCCGTTCTGTGTTGTTGTTTTGGACTGTTTGTGTATAAATCAGCTGTTTACAAGAACTGACCAAGCAGGGCGTGTCTAACCTTTGACATAAGTCGACCAGTTTATTTTTCATTTTAGTGGCCTCAAACCAGTTCGGAATTATTCGTTGTAAATCTACGTAAACACATGCATCGTAACAGTGCTTTACCAATCATTTACGGCTACTTACGATGATATCCGAATAACCTATCTTACCTCAATCTAAAATACAGTGAACTGTAACATAGCTCCGCTCTGCCAGGTCAATTCTTACAGCCTATACAAGTGTCACACTATTGACATTTTAGTATACAAATAGAGTTTTTTTAAGGAAATAGTATCAACAATGTGCATTCGTCATTTTTTTTTTTTTTTTTCAACACTTAGGTTACCAAGCGCGGCCTAAGGACCTTTTGTGGACAGTATAGATTAAGATCAGACTGCACAGAACGTGCAGCCTGATCTATGATCTACGCTGTCCGATAAAAACATATTTCTGCCCCCAAAATAACTTTGAAATAGCAGCATTTTTTTTTTTTTTTTTACTATTGGCTTGATTTTCCAACTATTCTGTTGTTCCTGTCTATTTACGGTAACATCATCATATTAAATGAAAATAGTCTAAGGGAAACAAACAAGCTTTGGATCCAGTTTAATTTTCATGGTGGGTAACAGGTTAAATATTTTACGAAAATCAGATTAAATAGACATGCAAGCTGGCTTCTGTATTCTCTGTTCGCCAGGGTTGTAGCTATGTCTCATTTAAGCAGTCTGTAGCACACAAAAACAGCTTCAACTGATCTAACTTGACAGCATTTGCAGAGGATAAATCAGAAATAGTTAAAACGAAGGTAGTTGTCACTGAAATAGTTAAAAAAAAACAGCACGTCTAAAAATATGATAAAACATGATAACAATCTCAAAATACATTGTAGTTATTTTGCATATGAAGGATGAGGACAAGTCATCCTTCATCTTATAATCTGAAATATAGTTCTTTTTCTCGCTACTGACGTCCCTGTAGTGAACTACTATAATTACGTATTTTTTACCCTATGGCCTTTGTTAATAAAATAGAATTTACAATATTATAGTGTCAAATCAAGTTGGGGATTTATCTTAAGCATTTCCGTCCTTACTTTAAATCCTTGTTCCAAATATATATGACTAAGACAATGTTTTATCAAATAATTCTGAATTATTTTTGCTCTAATTCAATGTCCACGTCTTTTTAATTGTTAGGCATACATGATTTAATCCAGATGGAAAATGACAAAGTTATTGTAGGAATAGTAAACACCTTAACACGCCATTACATACCAAGTGTCATACCTCGTTTCTAAGGAAAAAAAAAAAACATATTAAACATATCATACAAGTTCATGTTGTAAATGACATTATCATGTTTTATATAGCTTATCAATTTTACTTTTATCAGCAAAAGTCAAAGGGGGCCAAAACATTAACACCTGCACTGATATCTGTTTAATCCCACTTTTCCTGTTTAGCTGTCACATAGTTATACGACAATTTTCTTTAAGAATATTTTTTTATCCAAGTGTTTCGAGTTCACGTTTTGAGAGGATTTGCTAATACAGGAGATAGCGTTACTTCGGGCAATTCAATGCTATTCTAAAACCTTTAATGGTGTTTTTGAATTCGTTTAAAGATCCAAGGGCCACCAATACAACGATTCCCTGTTACAAAATCTAGTGTTAATTTTGATGCCAACACTGAAAGAACAATGCACACGATCACTGAGAGAAAACAAAACAAAACAAAAATAAATAAATGAATAAATACAAGCAGCGCTCTGGGAAAAGGGGTTTACAAGTCATCACATAGTCATTGATCCATAAAATCCATTATATGTATAAGAAAGAACTACACCATGAAGTAGAATGGTCTTGTGAGACAGAAAAAGAAAATACAGATGGCAAGAACTTTCGACCTATGTCATCCTGCGCGGATTACGTTTAACCTCCTTTCCACAATGCATGGCCCATATACGGGATTAAGTTGATAACACTTTTGACGTAATAGCAGAGGCTAACCTGGGTCAGTGCGGTATTAATCTTCTAGTCACACCCCATTGTTGAATATAACATTTGCGATTTCATCGCAGAGACTAGCCTGGATCAAGGCGCTAATAATCTTCTTATCACTCTTTATCGCTGTGTGTTCTTAAGGTCTATACAGATATGTTGCGGAACTGTTTATCGGTTCCGTAATTACGTCATTTTTGACATAGTGACGTCAGAATATACAGAAGGATAAAAGTAATGATCGAAAGGGAACCAGGCTAGACAGAGGCCGAAATAAGGCCCGCAAAGAGCAATTATGAACATCATAGATAAGTTAGGCGTCGAAGCTGATAGTGCTGTGGTACACAGCTACTGAAGACTAGGAAACTATGGCAGTAAGGAAAATGATAGTTAATAACAGGATTCGAACTCGACCCCCCCCCCCCACCGCCCCTTTTGGCTTATTCATGTTTGAGATTTGGTTGACAACAAGATGAATCATTACTTTTTCATTTCTTTTGTGGTATTGGCTTTGACAATGGGGAAAGCTACCAAAGTTGCTCTGCTTTTTCTAATATCATGGATACAAATAAACACAATAAAAGATTGGATATTTTGCTGATGTAACGTGTAGGAATGCAGTTGAGACGGCATCAAATGCCCGTCAATCATACAAATGAAATAACGTTTGAGTGTTTACTTTTGTTTTATAACATAAACTGGCAAGCATTAGGCCGTACCGAAAGTAAAACTTTGCATACCATGTCCGCATGACATCTCTCATCTAAACTACCCCTTGGTTTCAAAATACCTTTCGATTAGGCTTACATAAGGTTTACAATATTATTTTGTATTTTCAGATAAGAAGAAACCGTCGATGGGATTTATCCGCCATACAAGCAATGGTCTCAAAAATCCGATATCAGAGCAGTTGCGTCGGTATAAGCGTTATTGGACAGGTTTCTTTATTTTGGAATGAACTCAAAAGAATGCAATCTTAACTTTCTTACATGCTTACGTTAGAGTAAAACGGGATTTCGATCCATCTACATTTTTGTGAAAGAACAAGGTGAGATTTTTCATTTTTGCAAAAGAAACACTTTGTTGGTAACACATTAGTACATTAAATAATTTTACAGTGAAGACTTTGACAAACAAGGACACATTTTTTACACTAAAGCTGCCAGCACGATTCAGCGATCGTTTGTGGACAGTGTAGACTTAGTTTCGACTACACAGAGCAAGCACTCAAGTTTTGGATTTACAACTTCTTAGATGGCAAGACGTTTGAAAAAAAAAAAAACACACACACACACAGAAGGGGCTTTTACGATCGGCTGAACGTTTTCCTTAACATTCTTTAGCGGTGTTTAGGGTTTAAATGGCAATAGATTGTATTTTCTAGGGTATGAAATTTAATTTATCATGCATTAAAAAGGACTTGTATCAATGCCTTTTTTGCATTAATATTATTTTATTCTGCACAACCTGCAGCTTGATTCTTAGTCAGCACGGGTTACTTGGCTGGATTAGCGCAAGTGGAAGAACTTGGGGTTTGTAAACTCGGGATACTTAAGGGTGTTTGTTTGAGTTCGATTCTCACTGCTGGCTAGCTAAAATCACTAGTAGTCTTTCAAATGAGTCTTTAAAACCTACTTTCCTTGTGAAAACGCTATAAAAACAAGTAAAAAAACAGGCGTGACTAAGGATGGAATTCGTCCTGTATCTTGCACTTTCCCTCTAACATAAAATGACTAACAGGGCGCTGGGCGCGCCCTCTATCTGGGCAACCGCTACCGACGGTAAATCATGAAGCTCAACAAACAAACCGGTAGCTCTCGGGTAGTGCAGGAAGCTAGTTGTCCAGGGGTTGTGAACTCGGGCATATTAAGGAAGTGATTGCTGGAATTTATTTCGTATCACATCGCTTGATTTCGAGAATGTTAAATGTAAAAAAGCAGCCAGTAGCTTCGATAGAGTCGTATGCATACAACTAGTCGAATATTCTCCTATAGTGCGCTGACTTCCGTGATATAACTTGAGTCTTGAATTTTCTTCATTACCAAAGAATATCCTCATTTGATATGAGCCATGCTCTGGTAAAAAAGAGGCTTAATGCATTTCGCGATGCATGATACCTATGAAGCCATCAGATAATTATGGATCCATTATAGCCACTTTTTTTAATAACCCCCGACGGAATCATGATGTAGACTGGTCCTTGGACACACATAAAACTGGCAAATAGCGAAAAGTTTCGGCCCAGGGTCGATACTTTTCGCATATGCATTACGTCCCCTTTTTTCACAGAGCATGACTTAAATGTATTTGCTCTTTCGATCTCGAAAAGGTCTACTGTATCTATTTGCTGGAAAAAGGATTTATATTTCATCAAGATCATTATAGCATAGTATGATAGTTTCATTGTTTGAGTTTTCCGCGAGGATTGCGAGTGGTTACCTTGTTTTATTTGGGTTTGAATTATATTTAAAGTGTTTGGTAGTTATTTTTTTTTTTTTGGATTCGCAATCGGTAAAGATAAAACCTATCTTCGTCATCACGATAAGCAATGAAGGATACTACTATATAGTTTTGAAAACTCAGACACATTTAGATGCTATCATACAATCATTTTGGCATTCATAGGATACCTGTATATTTCTTGTTCAAATTAATATTTCCTTGGTTACCCACAAGTATGCACTGTATATTCGTTTGTTTTTATAAATTCGGTATATCAGCCAATTTGCCTTTCGTTCTCTGTAAGATCATTACTTACTGAACAGGTCGGAGACTGCTTGACCAAGTGAATGTGTCTTCAACACATTATAAGTTTTGTCAAAGCACTGACACTAAAAAGACCGGTCATTATGACCAAGAAGACATGTAAAAGAGCTATGCCCAGTAAAAAGGGGGCCTAACCCTTAAACTGCTAAGTGCGACTCAAAGACCTTTCACGGAGAGTGTGGATCAAGATCAGACGGCACAGAACGAGATCTAGGATGTACTCTGTCTGATAAGGAGATATTTTTCCAAGAAATATGTTTGAAATTACATTATTCTGGGTGTTTACCATCGGATTGAATTTTTTATTGAGCTTGTTTGGCAGGATAGGGGTTAATGCATTGCAAAAGGTATCGACCAATTCAGCTTGCACAGTCCGTGCAGGTTGACCTTTGCCTAAACTATTTCCTTTTAGTCAATTTTCTGCATGTCGAAAGGACCAGTATGTCTCATGATTTGGTAGGTTGTTGTAGCGAAAGAATTTTATTGATGTATAATACTGTGATGACTAGCTTGGAATCATGCATCACGGAGATACATGTATATCAAGCCCCCTTTTCACAGAGCACGGCTCGAGTATTCATGCAAGTTCCATTGTAACAGTTATTTCGTGTCATTTTGAGGACAAGCATGACGTTATGGACCTAAAGTTTTACGCCTAAAAATAGAGAATACAACATTCCAATCTCGTTGTAAGGCGTAACTTAGGCACCAGGGTTACATCTGAAGTTCATAGGTGGGCAAAATATCTATTCGACTCTCTCAGCTCCATAAATGTACATCGGTGTGGTGTTATGTAGATTTAGTGCAGTATATTTTTCACATTCCTACAATCGCCATAATTATTTATCTCACGTTTAAAATTTATGCGAATATAGTCGGTTGGATAAATCATTGGAAATGGGTTTAAACGTCCGTTTCAGAATTACATGTTGAATCTCCTTCTCTCATTAGTAACATTTATTTCAGCTAGACATTTTAACTCGGCTAACAGTTCAATGTGATTGGAAAACTGAATCCTTTAAAAGAGATTAAACTTCCCATTTCAAACTGAATACTGTCAGACCTACACGTATCCCTCCTTCGGAAACATTTAGGGTCGCATGAACCTGTAAAATCTTGGCATTAAGAGTCCTAGGTTTAATGCTCTGTAGCACTCTGTTAATGTAATCAATATTAATTACCGGGCTAAGTCTTTAAGGCGTTCACCTATTTATTAACCCTTATCCTAACAGATAAGTTCCGACTTTCAAGCCGAAAACTCGAATACTCGTATTGCTACTTCAAACGTATTTTTTGGAGAAAACTATCTCCTTATCAGACAGTGATGATCCGAGATAAGACTACCGGTTCTGTGAAGTCTGATTTTGATCGGCACTGTCTGCAATGGCCAGTTAGTCGCGCTTAGCAGCCTAAGGGTTAAACAAAGTGGGAGTGAAATATGTTGGCAGGGAAATGTGTATTGTGTTGTGTATTGTGAGCAACGATACCCCCTGGTGAAGACCATTACCATGAGTAAATTTGTCTCTCAGTATCTACATGTATGTCTATATTTCTGCCTGTTTGTTCATTTCTGTATGTCTGTCTCTCTGTGTTTTCATTCTCCTTTCCGTTCGCCCCTCTCTCTCTCTCTCTCTCTCTCTCTGTTAAAGGCATATATTTGGTTACTATTTGTCAAAACTTTGATATGCAATAATCTTATTTCCATTTAGTCTGTATCCTTCAGAACTTTGATTTGCCATTATCTATTTTCTTTTGATTTTGTTTCCGTGAAAATTTTGATTTGCAATAATCTTATTTCTTTTTACTCTGTTTTATGTCCCCCATGACAAAAAAGTGCATGACTTAGTAAATTGTCAGGATGAAAATTAAACCATCAGAGATGTGTTGGATATGAAACAATAAACTGATATGGACTGTTTAAAATATTCTCTCCCAAAAATCAATAGATAAGAATATTAATGTGTTTAAATAAATACTGACTTTACCCAATAATTATCAATTTGTAAAGCGGATTATACACGCCTGAAAAAATAAAAATAACAAAGTTTTTTTTTTTTTATAAATAGACTAAGCAAAGATCTTAATAGCTCACGTTGAATTGAAAAAAATACGGTAAAACCGATTAGCAACTTTAACAAATTATTATAAGAGGGATCACTAGATCTGGTTACTATTGAATTCACAGTTGTAGAAAAGAAGCATTCGATAAAAATGTATGGTATGACTTTCCAACGTAGGAAGAACGTGAGGGGAAATCAGACTCTATGAAATGGCAGTTTATAAGTTTTGTGAGGTCTATATTCTTTTGAGACAGGGGTCGCTCTAACAGGCGTACATGTGTTCATACAGAATGGCGTAAGGAATCATTATTTTTTTTTACAACACCATTTCTTAAAGATAACACGAAAACGCTGAAAAATGCCTGGCAACATCTTTATTGGTACTCGGTCATAATTTGTAACTGCTACCAAGGTCCACTACAAATGTCTTTAACACCGATGATGTCTGGGACAATTCAAGTCACATATGCGGCAAGTATAGATTCAGGACAATTCAAGTCACATTTGCGGCAAGTACAGATTCAGACGACACTATATCGAATTTGCAATTTCTTCTTTGATATACATTGTTCCGTATTTGATGAGCTATCATTATAGAAAGTGGCACTGGAATAAAAAAAAAAAAAAAAAAGACTGTATAACTGAGAAAATATATGAGTCATGTTCTTTGAAAAGGGGATTTAATGCATCTCCGTGATGAATTATACCAAGCAAGTCATAACATAGATGTGAATCCATAAACTCCATTTTGGCTAACAACCAACTAAATCCTGAGGTAGAATGGTCCTTGGACATGGACAAATTTACTAAAAAAATAGGATTTGTCTATTCAAGAGTGGAAACATTCAGGGAATCGAAAAATTACATTTAAAGTATCATCTTTTCGTACAATGTTTCATAATTTTATTTATTTCTTTATTTTTCCTCGGGTCGTTTAATCACGGATGCGCTTGGTAAAGGGTTAAACAGAGGAAAAGAGAGTATTTCTGATGAAATACAATTTCTATGCTCACAAGGCGAGATAATTACGTGTTTCATTTGATGAGGCCGTAGGAATGCATATCCCCAAATTGTGGGACTGTTCCAATGTCTAGAACGGTAATGACATTTGTGAGGATCGTCTTTAGTTAAACCCTTTGACATACATTGGTGACACGAAATGCCGTAGCGGACGGCGCACATCATGCACAAAATTTGCAGTCTGATTTCGATGCTTCACCGACCGCTTCTAATTTTGAAAAAAAAAAAAAAAATCTAGGACAATCCCAAAGTCTAGAACAGCGATGAAATTTGTGGATTGTTTTCATGAAATAGAGTCGAACATGTACATGAAATCCTATTCATTTTATTGATAAAGGCAATAGAGCAAATTTCTTGCAGACAACCCTTTTAAACTTGTAGGCGACTACTTTTTAAAACGATGTTGCAAAAGAGGAACAATTTCGGTACTAACTTGGCTATGTACCTGTATTTTAGCAACGCTCTGGCAAAAAGGGTCTTAATGCATCTCCGTAATGCATTATACCAAGCAAGACATCACATAATTATGGATCCATACATTCCATTTAGTCTAACAATTGACTTCATATAGGGGTAGAATGGTCCTTTTACATGCATACAATTTACAAATAGCAAAAAGAATCTAACCAGGTCAGCTACGCGGATTGCGTAGGGTGACCTGGGTTGATACTTTTTGCAGATACATTAAGCGCCCTTTTTACAGACCATAGCTTATTTATTTATCAATTCTTGAGTACAAGGTTGACTTTTATCGACAATTTTACTTGGCTACCTTTAAAGTCGCCTGCTTTAAGTATGTTTCCAAGTTGGAGGAGGGAGGGGTCTAATGACCTATTACACAGATGTTCTATATCTGGAGGCAAATTAGCTGATGAGACTAGTCTAATCAGCTACTTCCTGAAGGTTATGCTGAAATTACTGATACATAGGGCACCACTCAGAGTCGAGGCCACATGTTAAATTATACTTCAATAAGAATACAGTCATTCGATGGGTTAACGCTTCGTTTGCTAAAATAAGCGCGTCTCAATAATGCGGACGATTTAGATCAAAATTATACTGCACAAACCTTGCAGCCTGTTCTTGATTCTGTAATGTCCGATGTGAGAAATTCCGGGAAAAAACACTTGAAACTCGTAATACTTATATTTAGATATTTATTGTCGACAAAAAGTCTCATTTTATTTTCAAAGCAACTGTAGAGTTAACTTTAGGGGACTTTCGTGAAAGTGTCATTTCTCACGGCACCTGATAGTTTAGATTTAAACGAAAACAAATGACCTATAAAGCCTGATTGTGGATTCCTATATTCGATATTCTGAAAGACCGTGATTGTGAAGAAAAATATCTTTAGAATTTGAATAATTTGTGTTTTTGACAATTGATAAGGAATTACATAGGTTTCTAAGTCATACCATGTTATTCACGTTTATCCGCTAATCAAATAACTCAGTATCATGCCTGAGCTTGAACAACTCTTCTTTTCATATTTATCCCACATTTTGCCTAATTTGATACCTTTATTGATGAAGTCGATGCTGTCTGCTGCGTGCAATAAGGTGTATAAATAAAAAAAAAAAAGCTTTATTAGTATGTTTGTTGAGTGAAAGTTACAAATATTTTAAGACATGTTTTTTTTTACAGTTTTTGCTGAAATGGTAGAAACGAGTACCTTCACTATACAGGCATAAGCTAACAGAGTCATTGTTAACCTTTTGCAAAAAAAGAAAATATCTTGGCTATACTTTTCATTTTAGAGACGAAACTGGTAAAATTAACCAATAGTACTTGTCTTGTAAAACGCACGGGCTATCTACTCTCTGGTATACAAACTAAGTCTAATATCATTTTAGTAATGAAATAACTGAGTATACGAGCCTAAAGATAATATGAGAAAAAAAGTGTGTATTTAAGATTTATTTGACGAGTAAACAAAGAACCAGCCTGATAGAAATAGTGAACACACGTCCATGTATCTTACATAAACCTTTAATGGACATCCTCTTTTGTTCACCATTACTGATACAGCAGTGACCATAATGCTTTCATCAGGCAGTCTAAAGATAAAACTGTATATAATCATTACTTTGTAAAAAATGTGTAAGGTGTGGAGAGGGATGGCTCCCCGACCCTCATATACCGATATACGGGGACAATAAACATGTTTAAAAAAATCAGTATTCCAGACATCCGTTTTCTTCTTATCTTCTTATCTAAGAACATCGTTAAAGACGAACAAGCGATCTTGAGCTGGCTATTTCACGGGCTTTCTAGTCATTAGCTATGTCTTTAAGCGCATTCAAGTTTAGGATGCATTTTGATTTACTACTGTTGTCATTACTACCAGAAATGTCCTATGTTAGAAAGTCGTACAATTTCGTTAGCGTCATATTTTTCTTATCAGATTTAGGCGTAAGCAAGAACCCATATGTTCTTTACTTTCCTGCGTAAATCAAGTTTACCTTGAGCGTAGCCTTGAAAATCGTTGGTTTGCGGTAGTTTCGGTCCGATCAAGGAAAACGCCAAACTTTTAACAGAGTATGGAATCAAGTGCACAGTCATTCCTTAATTCTCTCTTAGTTGGCATCATAGAGAATATCACTAAATTGCATTCATACGTTTGAAAGAAAACTCACCTTGACCAACAACACTGACCTGCTGTCATTTCCAAATTGAATCAAGTGACATCGCTGGTATTCATCAAAAAAGCATTGTAACTTGATACATTTGGCGCCAATTTGTAGTCACATGATTTGAAAATATTGCCACAGCATCTAGCAGATGATCTAAATACGTCATAATGTCCGGTTGCGTGCAATACAGGATTTTAAAGGGTGGGGTAAATTGTGTTAAGCAATTAGGTACCGGATACATCGCTTTCGCATCGGGGATATTTTGAAGATTTTTTTTTTCCATTCAAAACCTGTACTTTTGAAATTAAAGATGGTTTCGGAAGAGTGGTGTCAAAGTCAATGCATAAATTTACATTGAAAAGCAGGCCAGACAAGCCGCTAGATGGTGCCAATGTTTGTTATGACGGAAAAATACCGACCACCGCGAAGCAAAATGAAACGGGAACTTACAGAACATGACTATAAATGATTTCATAATCATTATTATCTTGTGTGGTTATTGATTCCTGAATCATGGGGTATTGTATCTGAAATCCGAATGTCCTACTTTCGATCCCCGTTGTCGGTGCCAGTCGCTTTGGAATAACCGTGACCAAGCCCGATACGGAAGAGCACTAGCACTAGCTTAGTACCGATGAAACATATTGCCTTGATCCAACAGAAAAAGAGTATTTCAAAGTGGCGTTAAATACCATCTGGACAAACAGTTACATGGCCGATTACTCTCAATAGGCAAACGTTCCAGACTTGGAAACCTTTGAATTAATCTCGATAACACAAAATTTATTGAAATAGCTTTATTACGTTTTAACACTGATATCTAAAAGTAGATATTCAACTGCTAGAAAAAGAATTATAACAATGTTTCAGACGAAAAGCAGGTCACAGTAAAAATACAGATAACATAAATTAAGCAATGGAAACCAAATATGAAGGCCACTGCTGTGGGTCCGTAAAATAGTGATGTAAAACAAGAGCGACTGAACTAGTTCTTTCTGAGTTTACTCCAGATTATCATAACCAGACAGGAATAGTTAACTAGCTCCCATATGCTTTTGTTACTCAACTGCATACATGTTTATACTATTTGGGCGCCCTAAAAGTATAACGGATACAATCAGTCGATAGATATTCAAGGACATATTTGCCAGTTTGCTCTAAACATTATCTTACAGTGCAGAGCCAGGATTATATTGGATTTTTTGTGCAGTTTCCTTGATCGCAGAGTGAAAGAATTATTAAGCTTTGACCTTCTATATGCTTATTCCTTTCTGCATTACTTAAAAATGCTAAACCCTTTGACATGGCAGGCAAAATTCATGAGTTTTTGAGGATGGCCTGGGTTTGAATCGGGCGGCACAAAATGTGCTGACTGATCTTGAATCTATGCCTTTCCCTTGTTTAGTCAAAAAAAAAAAAAATTTTTTTTTCAGTGTTTAATCCTTTACTATTGATTGTGGGATATTGTTAATAGTAATCAGTATTAGAGGTTTCATTTTTTTTTCCCACTATCATCGTTTACATTTGCAAACATAAGCATATACGTTTGTAATTATATCTAGTCTGCATACTGTATTGGGCCACAATATTGCGGTGCCATTTACTTCTATTTTAACAGTATTTCAAATAATATCTGATGGTGAGGATTGGGATTGGACTGCACATTCTGCGCGACCTGATCTCGATTTGCACTGTTGGTAACAGCAATATGAATTGTGATATGCTATTGATAACTGAATTTCCCCAACAATGACTCTTTGGATAAAGCATGTATTTGCTTATATACATGATGATGTGCTGCATCAGATTAATCTCAAGATCTGGGTATAGCTAATTATTGCTTACTTTTGGTCTCACCATCTATGCTTTACCCAAAAAGCCTATTAATAATGATCAATGTTGAAATTAATATTTCCTAGACTATTTGAACGAAATGACGCATCCATAGATATCTTCCTGTACAAATGGGTTAATTTTTCACTTATCGTCCTTCATTATTTCTATTTGTTACTTAATGTATATATCATTTACTACATATTTTTTTTTTTTTTAGTGGAGTGTCAACCAATATTTGGTGACACTCCATGCCACATACAATCGCACACACACACACTCACATACACATGCACATACATACACACAACTGACCATATTTTGTCCTTATTTTACTACTACTAAATAGTGACCACTTATCGGAGAGGAACTTTATAAGCTTATAGCTTTCGTTCCGATCCTTTTCATGTAGTTAGCTGTTGTTAATTATGAATATGTATGTTATCAATATACGAATAAAATATGTTTAAACTAAACTGAAGAATTATCATTTACTTTGAAATCAGTAAAACACAATGGCTACCTTGACAAATGCCACACCAGTGTTTTCAAGGCTTTGATTTACTATGCGATTTAAGAAAATATGCCTGCGATGAGGAAGAACGGTTCCTTTGGCATGCATATTATTTACAAGTTTATTCGCTGGGAGTTTTACGACTATATGCTACGTAAAAAGGGAAACTGGTATGTTGTATTATTTGTATGCTAATTGCTTAAGAATATATTTTCATACAGAGACAAAAGTATTTGTTTTATCAAGTAAATATGGTGGTTCAATCATTTACACCGTACGTACATTTATCATATTACACTGGAACGAAGAAATTGGCTAGCTTTCTATTGAAAATATATAGATCTATGACTTATTAACTTTCTAAAAAAAAAAAAAAAAAATGCGTTTATTGTCAACCAATGGAATTATTCGTTAAAAGAAAATATGTTTTCCATATTGGTCAGTATTTTTAGTACGTCTTATTCTGCGAATGAAAAGAAATAAGTATTCATACAAGACTTTAAGCAAAAACAATGCGTGGTTTAGAATACATTTTTTTCATGTTACTCAAATATTAAAGAATTATAACTAAATAAGTACTGAAACCTGATTTTTCTTCTTACAAAGACAAGTTTTACTTGTACTAAGCACAACGCCCTTTCCACATGCCGACCTTTTTCCAGCATAGGTATTGTCTAAACAGTGTTCAACAATAGGCAGGAAATAATCCTTTCGAGAAGAATATTATCGATCATTAAAGAGGTTGGTCGAGGTAGGATCCGAACTATCGATCCCTTAATTACTAGCCCCAATAGTAATCCACGGGGCGATCAGGCTTTATACATGTGTAACAAGGATAGCTCTTTCTTTTTCTCGATTCCTAATGCCATTTCAGTTTTCATTCGTTTTAATAGACTTTACTTCAGCTTTGTTCATGATTGTTTATTTATACTAACAAAAGAGGTTTATTTCCATTTTTTATCGTAAATAAATATTTTCCAAGTAGACGTGTTATGTATACGCTTTCCTTTGACCGTAAAAAGAATACCGGGAAAAAAATATGCCATATGCCAAGGGACTTCAATTTCATCTATTTTTCAAATGAGATCCTGTTATCATTAAGCTCAAAAAATTGTTTCCTGAGATGTTATGGAATTGTGTCATTACTGCCGCAGAGAATGATTCATATGTCGAAGAAGTTTTCTTTCATTTACAGATCTATCAAGTTCTAGTATTTAAGGAGCATAACTGTTATTATAAACTTCCAGACAAGTCATGAAATCGGCAAAGGCAGGACAACTCGATCAATTTGCTAGCTGTTCTTAGAATTTTGGCAAAATAAGAGAGAGAGAAAATAAATAAATAAATAAATAAATAATAAACAAATAAATAAGTAAGACAAAAGAGAAAATGAATGGTTGGCTAATGTAGTTGTGGTTCTGATTAATAATCATTCATAACACAGATTCTTAGGCGACAATGCCTTTTAAAAGGGGAGGCCCTGGTAGGGTCAATGGCTGTACACATCGGGCATCTACTTTACTCACAAACAATTTATCTATTCAGCGTCTCACTGCACGTAGTAGCAGAATGGTACTCATGAAAGGCTTATCTAATCAATGATTGCTTTAACATTTTTGTCAACACTATTTTTGGACAAAAAGCAAACCGAGAACAGTTTGAGCAAGTCTTCCAAGTTGTCAATGATCTTCACTCTCGAGTTCATGTTATGACAATGTTGTTGAAAAATTTTGTTGAAATGATGTTTCAGTTCAGCTAGTCACAAACTGTATATACCGTATGCATGTAAGGGAAATGATATTTTAGCACATTAGAAAGGGCATGAACTTGTTCATTTTAATTCTGATATGTAATGTAATATTTTTCGAAGTTTCTCATTGAACAAAAGCTGAATACATTGTACCTAAGGAAGGAAGATATTTAAGAATCATTGTCATTCGGATTCTTTTTTGTTTCTGTATAAGACTGGTTCATCAACATCTCTATAGGATAACGATAGCTTTGGTTAATTCTGATCTATTAAAATATATATCTTATATCAGTAATATTCTGGTGAAGTTTGTGAAATTAAAACATTGTATGTCTTGTTCTTGTCTTTCAAAGCTTTGTAAAATTGCATCATATTTCTTAGTAAGAAACTGTATAGCACAAGAAAAAAAATAAGAAGCCGTATAACCATCCAGATAACAAGTACTGTGCATATTTCTTAAGTATAAAACTGATCATGAGCTAATAAGGGGCTAGTCACAGACTCTAAGATGATCGTTTGCATCTCAATTGATGGTCTGATCTTGGATCTACGCAGTCCGATAAGGATATATTTTACTCCGATAAATAATTTGAAAGAACATTATTCGGGTTTTTACTACCGACGTGAAAGTTTCATTAACCTTATTTAGCAGGATAAGGGTTACGAGTTGTCTTAATTATAAAAACATAAAGAAAAAGGTCTGCAATACATATCGACGGGACGCATATTGGGTTTGGATGACCTGTTAATTTTTCCCAACGGAATGAATACTTATTTTTTCACATTTAAAAGAATACCATGAATGAATGTGAGACCTCACCCTCGTTAACCCAGGTGTGAAGTATTACCATTCATCACCCCTGGGACATTCAATTGCTAAACCGTCGTTTCTCTGAATATTCATTGCGTTGGCGAATTATGCATAATAGCCAATCGAATTGTCGATAACATAACGATACTCTCTTGTAGTGGAGGATAATTGCATTTCTTCCGTTACTATGAATAAACCGGATAAAAACCCACACCATTATCATCGAATATGGCGGCCGCCAGTGGGCCTTCCTTCTGTGGCATTTGCCTTACGACATTACAAACCCTTGTTGACTAAGCTGGAACTCTTTTGGGGTGACGCCGAATGTTTTTTTGTGAACCTTTTTAAGTGATGTTAACGGCCTCAGCCATATTTAAAGTATCGCCAAACAAGCGATTTGATTGGTTGTAGACGGGGTAAAAATAGAAATGATGGCATATGGTTGATAAAAATAGATTAAATTTTCTCGAAAAACTGAGATTACCAATCAAAATGCCTCATGAATAATTCATTAGAACGAGAAAACATACGCGAGATAACCCAGGGGCGATGAATTAGTTTACAGAATACATCGGAACTGGGTCAACGAGGATGGTGAGACCTGTGTTTTTGTTTTCGTAGATGTGTGTACATAGACATATTGCCTTGAAATCAGAAAGCGCTCCTATTAAAGTGTGTCAATGACGCCTAATGTTAATAAGATCTCAAATATACCAGGAGTTTTAATTAACCTCAAAGGCACATTAATTGCATACAATTGGGTTTCGAAAGATTTAGTGATTCACTGTCAGAAACCATAGACTGTTATTTTTCAGTTCATGTCCAGTGTTTCAGTCTGTAACATCTCTGGTGTGGTTAACGCGAGTATTTTTTTTATAATTGCGTTGCGCTCTGGCAAAAGGGTTTTCAACGCATCTCCATGATGAATTATACGAAGAAAGTCATAACGTGATTATGAATCCACGAAATCCATTTTTGTCTAACAACCGACTGGATTATTAAGTAGAATGTCCTTGGACATGCAGAAAATTTACAAATTAAAAAGAAATCGACCCATGGCAGCCTGCGGGGATTGCACACGCTGACACGGGTCGATACTTTTTGCAAATGCACTGTGCATGGCTTATCATTATGTAAATGCAAAAAAAGTAGTGTCCGTTATTAGACATTAAATAATACAATGGGGTATCTTGTGCGAAATATCTATTAGCTGCGTGAGAAATTAATGGCTAAATTACCTTCCAAATTACACCTTGTATGACTCATAGCGAAACCGGTATGTTTAATTCATAAGAACAGCGAACTTGATAGTTATTTTATTCAAACTAATCAGCCAGATATCGTGTGTTTAATATATTAAGCCTTTACGCATTCATTACAAATTAAGATCGTGTAAGCACACCTGATGAAGACAGATTGTAGTTTGATAAACCAAATGTATTCTTTAGTATTTCTTTGCGTTTCCTGAGAATAATTGCGAAGATCGTATTTCAGTTTTATGAAAGGTTTTGGGTTTTCTCGTAGTCTCTTGTTTTTCGATAGAACTTTTTAATGCATCACTATGACTTTCATGCCGGTTCAGATGAATGCTTGGGGACTGTTGTGAAAAAAAGAAGCCATTGCTAATAACTAGAAGTTTCTATTTCAACTGTGATGTTTCCCTAATTGTTGAAAAAGTTCCCACATTTCCTGTAAATGAGCAGCTGTTTTTCGTGTAATTTGCGCCAGAAACAAGAAAAGATTTCACTACAAACAACTAAATTTTATCAACTCCATCTCGAAAACTGAAATGTCCCATTCATTGCGTGGGACAGGGAATAATTTGTGTAAATTTTGAGTTAGACTAAAATATCGGTAATATCTGAGGCAAACCTCAAGACATAGTTGATTAACATTTCAAAAGTTTTTTTTTTTTTGTAACTAGACATCTTCAAAATAATAATCGGTGCATGTAGTTAATCTAGTGGGAACCTCTATAAAAGAAAAAATCAGAAATTGAAAAATCAACACGTGCAGTTTATCGAGTGCATGTCATTAAATCCATCACTAGGAAACCAAGAATGAGCCATACTTTGTGAAAAGGTGTTTGAATGCATCTGCAAATTAAAAAAAAAAGATAACAATAACATAAATAAATAAATAGATAAATAGACCCAAGTCAGCCTGCGCAGGCTGATCCGGACCGAAACTTTTTGTCAAAGTTAAACTTTCTGCATGTCCAAGGACCGGATTGACTCATGGTTCAGTGGGTTGCGAGACAATATTGATTTTATACATCCATACTTACATGATGACTTGCATAGTATAATGCATAACGGAGATGCTTTTAAACCCCTTTTTCCAGAATACTCATTTAAAAACAAAAGATATTTAGGTGGGCAAAAAGACCACAATTCACTTTTCGGGACTTTTTACTTCAGCCGGACTACCGACCAAATCATCGGGCATTATTAATTGCTCGTGAAATTGCATGTTTAACCCAGGGTTATCTTGAACCAATTTGCCTATAAAAAAAGAACCGTTTGGTATCAGAAACATTAAATATTAATGTAATATGAAATTCAATACCGTCACAGAAACATATTTTTTGAAAATATTACTGAAAGCCTCCCATGAAAAGATCCTATTTCATCTTTATTTGAAATGCGATACAGTAATTTATTTGTGCTCTTGTTTTAGGTCATAATATATTCGCGACAAGTACAATGTCAACGCGATTTAATTGAGATTTTTAGGAAAGAAAAAACAAAATATTGTCTTAGATTGTCAATGTATTAAACCTGACATGTTCATAAGTGTAGACTATCTGGTGGCCAGAAAATCATTGCATATCGAAAACCTTTCATGCAAGATCAATCGCGCTCTACATCTAGCAGATCCGTATACGTTTTGATATTCTTTTCAGTGGCACTAAGTAAATTGTTAATTTGGCAATCGTTAAATCCTTTTACTTTCTATATGTTGATCATATCCAACGCTAACAGACACGGCAGATGTTTTATTTTTTCTTTCCTATGTGTAACGTAGTTGTATTTGCAAGTCTTCCATTAAATAATATTTATACCTTTATTCAACTTGGATTACGCTGTACGAGTATTGCTGAATTGAACAAGTAATAAATAAATCACATAATACCAAATAGTAGGCGTCAAATAAACATTAAAACCGAATTATAACTATGTCTGGTTTCACTTTCTTCATTCACAATAAGTCTGCCAGACAGTTAGGTATTATTTATTCATGTACGTCAGAGATTTACTTTTCGTAGCGGAAAGACATAATGTCGACGATAACTTGCTTTGAGATTCCTGTTGAAGGCTGTGATAAGATTAGCAGTCTAAAACAGATGTTTAGCCATTCACTGCCAATGAGGACTTAACCGTTAAGCTGCTAAGCGTGACACTCTGACCTTTTGCGGACAGTGTAGATTAAGGTCAGACTGCACAGAATGTGCAGTCTGATCTTTGATATACACTGTCCGATACGGTGCTTTCTTTCTGATGAAATCAACTTTGAAATCGCATTTTTTTTTTTTTTTTTTTAATATGAGGTGGAAGTTTTCGTTTCATGTATTTACCAGCTTTAGAGTTAAATACGTGTAGCTATGGGGTGATCAGGCTGTATAACAAGTGCAGATCGTGCTTGGATCTAGATGTCCCGCTAGCTGACATTAAACTATAATTACATTCACAATTGCGCTGTAAAACGACTTTTCTACTTCGAAAAAATGTCACATTCATTGAGTTGGCAGTGACAGAGTTAACGTTAAATAGGAGATACCAACATCAGAGAATCAAAGAAATAGGAAATTAGAAGAGGTTGGCTTGTGACATCAAAAGAAAAATAACCATAATAAGATATCGCATTCCTCTTTATAGAGGAGGTTAACATTCATGGGCGCTAACGATAAATCAATAAGTCAATAAGTTAATTGTTTCTACCACATTTAGTAAATATATGTTACAGTGAATCAAAGGAGCAGACTTCACACTTAACTGTACAGGTAGAACTTTTAACTACTGTAGACACCTTTCGATAACATAATTTGAAAAGGAGCGATTGCATGTAATAAGCTAGTGTTCCTTTTTCCTTAATGCAGCTGTATGTTTATGTAAAATGAACACTTATCCTGTTAGATATTAAATTAATATGTACCATGAATACCTCAGACTTATCATAAAAGAATTGCACCTTTAACGAAACACAAACATTTGAACGGAAGGAAAAAGTTCGTTTCAAGATGGTACTAAATATTTGGAAAATGCTTTTAAAGTATTGGCTAATTTCGTACTTCATATTTTTATCATCTGCCGATTTTAAAAGCGTGAACATTCGCATTTGAACAGTACCGGACTATATCATAACCGATGCATCCAAAGGATTTTTTTTTTTTTTAATGCTCGTCTCATAACTGACGGAAATGTAGATCTTGATGATAAAGATGAAAGAACTGCTGATATTTTATATCGACTTTGAAGCTGTATTTCCTTTGTAACGTCTAATTTGTGTAACGATATGTTTCGCAAATAGTTATTATTGGATGGTGAAATTGCCTTGCAAGTCAAATGTTGCAACCCTAATTATAGGGTTTGTTATTTTGTTATCAAATATAATTTGCAGTCTTTTTATCGCATATGTGAACGGCGGATGTTGTTTACCCCTTACACTTATAAATACACTTAAGTGAAATGAATATTGCTTTTCTACGTAAAAAATACTCATCAAAATTATGCACTTTCAAAGCCTTACCCGACAGAATTTCTCAATACATTGGATAGGTGATTCAGGTTTTTGCAGTCTAATCCTTGATCTACCTTGTTCATTAAAACAGCTATACTTATGCCTAGTGAGTATGAATGGCGGATTTGAATTTAATGTCAAGACAGTATGTCAATGAATGAGTTTATAAAAAACAGAAGGAAAGTATATTTCAGAGAAGGAAAATGTATAGGGAGGCATTCTTGTATTGTCAAATAAAAGCCTATCCAAGAAGTGCAAAGGTGCAGCACAGAGACAGTATTAAAAAAGAAAAACATTAAATAACCACCAAAAAACGTTACAAGCCAATTTTGAATGTGTGCTTGAAGACAGTAAATCGTCAACAGGAAAAAAAAAAATAACTATTTTAACGGCCAACTTGATGTTTATGATATGGATGAAACAAATAGCAAGCCTCTCTTTGCCGTTATTGGTGAATGATACTTTGGAATATCACTACCTTTGAAGTTATTGACAACTGCCTATCGCTTTTGTACCTGTAGAACGCTTTAGTATCTGTCGTACCATAATTTGTTATTAAGTTGCACATTATCTAATATATAGAGAATATTTGTTTTTTTCGGTGAAGGATCGAAATTTATTTCATCGAGTGAACATCATCGGTAATATTTTCACTCGTGGCGATCAAGTGAACATCATCGGTAATATTTTCACTCGTGGCGCAGCCACGAGTGAAAATATTACCGATGATGTTCACTCGATGAAATAAATTTCGATCTTTCACCGAAAAAAACAAATATTCTATTTATTTCATGCTTCTAACGCTTTTTTTTTTTTTGTCGAGACTTCCATAAAAATCAGTACAAACTCCCCGTGGTCGGTATTCTCACTGGTCGTACCCGTGTAATATCGAAAAATATTTTCACCGCTATTTCTCGATATCCTACCGGAAAGCATGAAATAAAGAAGAATTAGCAATACGTTACTTAGTCTCTATCTAGACTGTGCACATTAGTGATTCTTCCCGTTAGATATGGGCATCTTAAATCTAAAATTCAAACTTCAACATTACAAATCATGTCTGTTATGAAATAATGCGTACTTGGATTTTACTGTTCAAGAAAAAAGTAAGAAAACTGTGTGACTGTTGACTTTTCATAAAATTCTCTGCAGATTCACCCTCGATAGCCCATACACTGACACAGTATTTTCAGGCACGTATTCGAGTTCTAGCGAGGAAAAAACGTTCTTTTTTGTTCAGAGACTCTCATTATAAATGAACCATGATCTGGAAAAAAGGGACTTAATGCATCTCCGTGATTTATTATACCAAATAGGCCATCACATTATTATGGATCAAAAACTCCAGTTTGTGTAATAACTGACTGATTCAGCAGGTAGATTTACTCTGGTCCTTTGACATGCAGAAAATTTACCAGAAGCAAAAAAGTTTCGGTACAAGTCAGCCTGCACGGATTGCGCAGTCTGACCTCTGTCGATACTTTTTGCAGATGCATTAAGCACACTTTTCACACAGCATTGTTCAAATCAATGAGACAATAGCTATTCTTTTGTCTGAAGACTGATTCCATTTATACTTAAAACAGCTAACAAGTTAGAAAAAAAGTTAGTGCTGATTAAGCCATGTCAAAGAACAGTGTGACATTCAGGTTGGTCTGATATGACTGAACTGCGGTTGCAAACGCTGTTAAACGCTACATCACCATCGGACCTCCACTAACCCCGATTCTTAATCATCGACGTTTTCATTCCTGGGTCCGTATTCACCAACCATTCTTAAGAACGTTCTTTGTCTTGTTCTCCAGAATTTTCTACGTTTGAAAATAACAACCATTTTGTTTAGCCAATCAGGAGTTGTGTTACTTTCAAATGTAGAATATCTTGGAGAATAAGACTAAGACTATTATAAAGAATGGTTGGTGAATACGGACCCTGATTTTCAAAATATTAAAACCCCAGAATCTGACATTCAAATCCCCGATGTTATCAGTATTTATCGAACAGAACAGAACATATTTTTCTATTAACTTGACCTATACAGGTCATTGTCTCAACATAAATTATCTAACATCAAACGACAACGTGAATCATACAGGAGGTAATAAAATCCTATGTAACAAAACATACGTATATATGGAAATTGGAATCAATTTACATATACGCATTTAAGTTTTCAAACTTCTGAGGCCTACTGGTAATATCCGAAGTTGTCACCCTAGGTAGCTGTTGCAGACTATGTAGATCAAGATAAGACCGCACAAATGTGCAGTCTGATCCTAGATCTAAGTCGTCGAAGAATGTTGGATATCTAAACCAAAAAAAGGTAACGGTGTATTGTCGTCAGCTCTTTTCATTAGAAACGTTTATTGGCTTTGACAATCACAGACTTACAGGCCCACAAGCGGCCAAGTGAATATTTACAAATATCAAACGAGAATTAAAATAGGCAAGTTTTGTTCTAGTTTTACATTTTGTGATTCTACCAGGGGGCTGAAAATTTGACATACCGCATTGTAACACATTTCCAGACGCTTAATAATATCAGTACTTTTTAAATGGTACGAATAAAAGTTTCCAGCATTTTGTATCCCGAATTGTTTAATTTTGATCGCTAGCTGGACTTTAACTCTTTACCAGATGACAGAAATTTATACTTGTCGAATTCGAAAGCATTTTTAGACGACAAATTCGATGTGGCTCGCGAATGATTAAAATTATCTGGGTAAGGGCAGAAAACATAGTGTTTACAAAGGAGAAAATGTTTTCCAGCCACCTTTTCCTGCGATGTTTCCAAAAGCCTTCCTTCTTCAGTGTTGTTAGAACTAAGGATTGTGTGTAAAGGGTAAAGAAGAGTGGTTAACCCTTATCTAGGCGCATTTAGCTAATCAACCAAACTGTGAATATCTTTGTATACCCGTTTCTCGCCTATTTTGTGTATTGTTAAATGTGGAATACAAAGTGTTCAAAACTTTTTAGTCAGAAAGAAATAATCTCTGTGGTGCAAATTCAGTGCTATTTTAACAGAGGATCCTGAAAAAAAAAAGAAAGACAGAAAGCTCAAAGAGCATTTTGCACTTTTCTGTTCAAGCCAGGTCTAAATCTACACATTGTGCAAGACCGTCAGATTTTTCATCTTTAACGCCAAAGGTAAAGTTGGATATCTATTAACCTTTAAATTTCGAAATAAATCAAATGAAACTTTCAAGCCGACAGTGAAAACCTACATATTGCTATTTCAAGGCGATTTTCTGGGGTAAAATATCTCCTTATAGGACAGTGTAGATTAAGATCAGACTGCACGTTCTGTGCAGTCTGATCTTGATCTACACTGTCCGCAAAAGGTCGTCGAATCGCGTCTATCACCTTAAGTGTTAAAGTTGTTTTAGTTTTACGGAAGTTGAAGTAGCGAATATCATTTACGCCATTTTAATGAAAACAATTTCAGTTCATTCGTCATTTTTGTAGTGTCATTATTTCTGACAGGTACTTCGATTTATTGAACATCGCTAAAATTTAAGTCACCATTTTGAAACATTTAAACGTCAAAACTATGAGTGCGACCATTTAAAACAAATTGGAATATTGTTCTCCAGAGTGATTATATTGGTCACATTTATCGGCCGATAGCGATAGCCTTGTGAGCGATGGGGCATTTAACTTGATATATGTATAATCGATAAAGCCATACATTAAGTTGAATAACTGAAGTTACTGGATACTTAAAAATTGACTTTAGAAAAGTGTACGCTGAAAGAAACCGCTGAGAATGTATTTACAGGTAAAAAGAAACAACATACTTTGGTAAAGGCTGATGGAAAAGATTGCTTTTCAACGATTTGCTTTTTTCTCAGTCCAAAAAAAAAAAGTATTCTACTCGAGACTTCGAAGAAGGGGTAAGAATCACTGTTCGTACCGATACTTCATCACTTATCTAATGGGAAGTGTTGCCATGATTATAAGACCGTCACGGCCCTCTTGTCCTTTTTTTTTTTTTTTTTTGCGCTCTCTATGATACAATCCCGTACCTAAAGGAAATCGATGGCATTGGACTGAATAATTTTAGACAGTTTGCATGTTTAAAATCATTTAACTCCTTACCTGAAGACATTTAGACTTGCTCAAATTTTATTTTTATTTTTTTTGCAGACAACACATTAAATGGACGAAAGTAGTATGACTTTTTCCAGAAAAATTAAAAGCATTGTAGAGAAAATAGAAAAGGGTGGTTACCGGCATTTTCTTATTTCCCCCCCCCCCCCCCCCCCCCCATCCCATGATGTTTTCTAAAATCTTACGGGATTTGGTAAAGGGTTAAAATAGCGTCTCATGAACTGAATCAGAATGTAAAGTAATTTGATATCCTTGATCCACAGCCCGTTTAAACTCATGACACATTTAGACAATAACAGGAGTGCAATCATGACGATTAATTTTATTTAACCCTTAAGCTGTTAAAAAATTCCAACGAAAATATCCACTCGCAGTAAAAAAAAAACAAATAGTGCGAGTTCAAAGTTGATTCCACTGGAAAGAAAATACTGTATCGTTCAGTGTCGATCAAAGATCAGACTGCATGCTTTGTTCAGGCTGACCTTGATTTACGCAGTTGGCAAAAGCGCCCCGAGTCGCGCTTAGCAGCCTAAGGGTTAAGATTCATATTCAAAGCATTTGCAGACGACAAATTTCCCGTGACTCAAGCACTAAGATCTTTATTTCGTAGGATAGATGACATTTTAGGGAATACAAGAACTAATTGTTATTACCATATCAACTTTTCCAATAATACTGGTAACACCTTTCTTTCCAAGGGTCGTGAAAATACGGAATAATTTGGTAAAGGCTTACCTAATTAATATAACGAACAATACATGTTAATATAGCTTATCAAGTGCATATCCTTATAACGAAACAAATGCACTATCCCTTAGACAGCTCAGTAAAATAAGGGGTACTTGGCATGCTATGCTTCGGTTGCTGAATTGTTTCGTTTTGAGAATTATTTTGGTCAGAGAATCTTATGTAAATTAAAAATCAGTTTGCACGTTCAATGCAATCTTATTTATGTCTTAGCTTTTCATTAAAACGTAATAATTATAGCCCTTCTCAGTAGCGTAAGGATAATTTTGCACGATTTTGGTGGATTAAATTTGCTCTTGTGTATGTGGAGTTATTCTCATTAAAAGTGAACCATGCTATGTGAAAAGGGGGCTTAATGCATCTGCGAAAAGTATCGGTCCAGGTCAGTCTGCGCAGTCCGCACAGGCTGACCTGAGCCGAAACTTTTCGCCATTGGTCAATTTTCTGTATGTCCAAGGACCAGTCTACCTCATGATTAAGTTAGTGGTTAAAAAAAAGTGGCTATTATGGATCCCAAAGTATGTGATGGCTTACTGGGTATGATGCAGCACAGAGATCCATTAAGCCCCCTTTTGCCAGAGCATGGCTCAAGTGTAAATTTATTCCAATGATGTGCAATGTTTTGAGAAATTTTGTGAGTATGGTAACGAAGCAAATATTAAGACACACAGGACGGACAATCTCAATTATTTCTTGGACTCGAACGTTACTGTAAATTGTCATAAAAGAACGATAAAACACACAGAGATAGGGTACGTAACAATTGTAATTATCATGATGGAATAATTAGAGAAATGAAAAAGAAGAAGAAAAGAAACAAAACCAACTTGAGTTGAAAACAGAAGTCGGATTTACGTATTTTCCGATAGATAAAGAGTAAAATATTTTGAGACATGCTCTGTCTTAATGAATCTGCGTGGGCTTAACGAATCTGCGGAATGTATTGACCCCAAGTCAGCCTGCGCAGTCCGCGCAAACTGACCTGAACGCAAAATGTTCGCTATTGGTCAATTTTCTGTATGTCGAAGGACCAATATGCCTTACGGTACAGTCGGTTGGCTGACATAATGCATTTCATGGATCCCTTATTGTGTGATGACATACATGGTATCATGCATTACGGATATGCTTAGACCCCCATATGCCAGACCATGGTTCATTTGTTTTTTGTTATCAGCTCTTCTCATTACGCATTTGATGTTTATAAACACGCACACGCATTTCGAATTTCGGGTAAACGTTAAATGCACGAGAAGGTGATTTTATTAGTAGAATTAAAAGTAACCATTCATTGCCACAAAACAAGGAATTGCCACTTTCACCACCAACTGTTGAAACTCGGGCTCTGTAGTCGGCTGAAATTACAATCCATCAAAACTCAGACAGATTTAAGCCGTGCTGTGTGAAAAGGGGGCTTAATGCATCTGCGAAAAGTATCGACCCAGGTCAGCCTGCGCAGTCCGCGCAGGCTGACCTAGGCCGAAACTTTTCGCTATTAGTAAAGTTTCTACGTGCCAAAGGACCTGTCTACCTCATGCTTTACCTTTTAATACTAAACGACACAATTTTACACTTACCAAATTCAAAGCTGTAGCGCAAATTACATGTGGCGGAATTTATTAAAGGCTATTAGAATTGTGGGAAGAGGACAAAATTTTGTTGCCAGCATTTTCTCCTCTTTTCCCAATGTTTTCGAAAGGCTTCTTCTCAAGGGTCGTTAAACACGGGATAGTTCGGTAAAGCGTTGATGGATTAACAAGGTCGTACGGGTAGATTACGACGAAAATGATCACGACGAAAATAGCATTTTCTGATACAGCTGTCATAGGCAACAGTTGATCTTCCTCTTGTTCAAATTCGCACATTTCTGGTTTAGAAGATGTGTGTGGGGGGGAGGTGGGGGGATGTAATTTGTTTGGAATAGTGCGCTTATTTCTTTTTGTTAAGTAAAATTGATCATGATGTACTGGTGTAAGTGATTTTTTTATTCGACTTTCCATTTCTTTTTTAATATAAACGAAAAATCAATTAATTGTTCTATTTTGTAAATGAGAAGCAACAGGTATGGTAGGGAATAAATAAACACTGATATATGAATTAACAAGCAGGAAACGTTATCTTTTTTTCGAAAATCAAAATCCAACGGAAAAAAAATGCTGGAATTTAAAACGTGTGCAATTAAACCTTGCACAAGGCTAATTCAAATAAATATAAGAGGCTTGATTCATAGTTAATAATGCTGTTAGGAGAAAGATGGGAAAATTGGCAGAGTACGAAGCAAAATGTTTCTTTCTCGTCTCAATGGGTTTTTCATTTGAATTGCACTTCACCCAATGTGTAACCAATTTAACCCTATCCTGCTAAATAACTTAGATAAAACTTTCATGTTGATGGTAAAAACCAATATGCTGGTATTTCAAAGTTATGGAGGTTGGGGAAATATCTCCTTATCGGACAGTGTAGATCAAAGATCAGACTGCACGTTCTGTGCAGTCTGATCTTGATCTACGCTGTCCGCAAAAAGGTCCGTGCGTCGCGATTAGCAGCCTAAGGGTTAATAATTGTTTACTTTGTTCGAGGCATAAAAAGATTGGAAAAAAGGCTGGAAATGAAGAGACACAACGGCCAAGCTTTATTATTACTTATTTCGAGGTGTTTATCCATGACCAGACTACATATTCTGGGCAGCCGTATCTAATTTTTTGTTGTCTGCAAAAGCTGCTTTTAAAAGAAACCTATGGTGGGTAAAGATTGCGGTGTTTGGTCCCTAGATTGATAAATAAGACATTTCCTCAACATATAAATCCGAACGATGAGGAAGTACTAGATCTAAACAAGTCTAGAAGGATTTTATGAAGCCAGCCCTTGGCGAGCTAGCTTTTTTTTTTTTTGTTTTGTTTTGTTTTGACGGGTTTTATACTTCAAAAGCCAACAAATTTCAGATTATTTCAATCATGTAAAAGTACCAAGAGAACTATAGTTCATGATGTTTTAAAAACATAGGCCTACGTGTGCATGGAAATTTTCAGAAAGCCCATTAGGTTCTTTTACATGTTAGCATTCGAACAAACGAAAAGTGGTTCCAAAGAAGCTTACATAATAATTGTATCCCAAAACATAAAAGCATTCGCAGTTTAGTTACAATGATCAATTTTGACAGATAGGTTCTCAATAAAATCTAGTTGCACAGTGTTTGAGAGTTAAATATCAGTAGATCGGTGAATCACAGAGGTTTGATCAATCACGGTCATCTTTGCTTATATCAAATGTGAGTAAGATACAGGACATGAATGTCTACGTATCATCATTTTTGTGGCATTTGTCGAAGACAATGCCACTATGAGTTCAATAATGTATTTTGAAAATCATGTATCGTAATTTGTGCAAAACCGAAGGAAGTAAACCCAATTAAACCCAAGTTTTCTAAGACAAATAAGTGTTTCGATAGCACTCAGATATATAATTAACAACGTCGTATTAAAATACACTGGATCAGGCCATCGATTATGGGAATACTTCTCTTTTTATTGAAAATATCTATACCCACTAAGGCTTTCTATTGGCGCAACGATACACAAAACCTTTGTCTCCTGACCGTGTTCGTCCCAAAAACAGTTCGTCCCTGGGCGTGTTCGTCTCTTGGCTTGCTCGTCCCTGGGCTTGTTCCTCCCACAGTATTGTTTGTTTATTTATCTAATTATTAATTCCACGCATTTGCCTCCCTTGACTAATGCCACACCAGCGCTTTCAACACTTTGATTATCAAACGAGTTGAGTAAAATTGTATGAAACAAGCCTTGATAAATATGATAATACATAAACACAAATGTTAGATTCTATTTATCACATAAAACGAATGACCGAAAAATACGTGTCTTGCATCTTCATCTTCAGCCTATATATCGTTCAAGCGTCCATGTTTACAGATGTAGTTCGTTCTGAAATGTGAACATACACAAGAAGATAGCTCTGTGACATTACACCGAACGTTGAATGAAAGTTTATAGAGGGATTAATTGAAATATTTTCACAAATTTGTTGACTTTAAATAACTTAATATGATGATTTTTTGTTGTTATTAAACATGAAAATCATAATATTTTTCCGCACGTATACGTTTTGCAACAACAACCTCATTTTCCCTTGAAATGGCGAAGTAGTGCAATTCCACGTGCTGTGGTTGGTTTCGCCGGCTTCACGCGCTCATAACTACAAAAATACATGTAACAAGAAATGGAACTCATCAAACGTTGTTAATTCATATAACAAAGTGTGTATTTAAGACTACTCTGCAGTCAGATCTTGACCTACATCTTCCGCAGTTAAAGCTACACTAAAGTGCGTTGTTTGCGTGGTTTAAACCTACATAAATAATATATATGCCAGGTCAATTTATTACCTTTGGAAACTATCCTCTGGATACGAACATGCCAAGTAATCCTTGGGATAACTTCCGGTGTCATGGCGGTGTAAACACCACATTCACTTCGAGCCGTGGTTTTTCTTAGTTTTACACTTTTGCAACAAGATTCGGAGTATCGGTTGAAGTTGAGAGTTACATTTGGTTCCTTACGTAAATATATGAGATCTCCACGTTTGTTCATTGACTTGAAAATACATACTCAAAACCCACAAAACCTAGGTTCGATCATAAAGTACAAGTCTATGATTAGTACTATTACGATTTCGTTTAACTTACTTCTTGTTTATATTTTCTGCTTTTATTGCAACGGTAGATTGATGGCGACTTCGACTCCCGCACTCATTCCTAATTGTTTTCCAGCACATCTCGTCCTGGCTATTGTGGTCCTATTCACATCTGTATGCAGATACCATCCTCCATGATGATTTATTTACTACGTATTCCCCAGCCGCGTCACCAGGATATACAAACCTCATCATTTTATACACACATCACAATTACCGACACCAGCACTTACCTTCAGCTCCTTATATTGATTTACTTACCCCTTTTACATATACTTACCTCTGGTGATGTGCATCCTAACCCAGGTACGGATCCTGGAGCATCCGATACTTCTACTTCTTCAACTACCTCGTACTCTGAATTACTCAAATCAGGCACCAGTGTTATGCACCTAAACATACAGAGCCTGAGACCAAAACTAGACATTTTGCAAGTCGAAACCCAACCTTACGACATTGTTGTCATAACAGAAACGTGGCTAAATCCCTTCGTATCAAATACCGATCTCTTTTCAATTTTCAATGTCCTTTCCGCTGTGATCGAAAGGGTCAAATTGGCGGTGGCGTATCTATTTACGTGCGTGACGGCATTTACGCCGAACAAAGACACGATTTGTCCATTGAAGGAGTAGAGGCACTCTGAGTTGAACTGAAGTTGGGAAAAAATATATTCTACCGTCCTCCTGACTCGAACAATGGCCAATGGATGGAACAGAGTCTCGACCAAGCATTCGACCAATCGTCTGACAATATAATCGTCACTGGAGACTTCAACATAAACTCTCTCTTTCAGACTTCAGATAAAATAAAAACAAAAAAAGCTCATCGCATCATACAGAACAACTGATAGACAGACCGACTCACTTTACAGAAACTTCAAGCTCGCTTATCGATCTCATATTTGTTAAAAATAAGAACAACGTCATTTCAAGCCTCGTTGGTGACCCATTTATTCCTGAACTTACCCGCTTCCATTGTCCAGTCGTTGCTGTCCTCAAGTTTGACAAACCTACATTCAAGTCTTTCAAAAGTCACACCTGGCTTTATGACAAAGGAAACTACGATGAATACAGAAATAAATTACGAAACGTAGACTGGGACTCGCTTACAGATGACAATGATCCTGATAAAACTATACAAAATATTACTGACAAGATCATTTCAGTCGCCTTTGAAACCATTGCAAACAAAGCAATCACTGTAAGACCAAATGATATTCCCTGGATGAACACCGAAATACGCAAACTTATTAGAATATGCAAAAGATTACATAAAGAAGCCAAACGGCAAAACACTGTTGAATCATGGACAAAGTTTAGAGAAGCACGAAATACTGTAACAAAACATATATGTAAAGCAAAATTAAACTACCAAAACAAATTAGTTGAAATAGTCAACTCATCCAACACTTCACCAAAGACATGGTTCAAAATCGCTAAACAACTAACACAAAAGCAAACAACACACACCATTCCAACTCTATATGGCAATAATACACAAGCATCTACAGACATATCCAAAGCGGAACTTTTGAATTCGCATTTTTCTAGACAATCGACACTTGACGATCACGATCAGCAACTACCCCTAAACATATCATTTATTGAATCTACCTTGTCGCATCTCACCATTACTCCATGTGACGTGAAAGACGCAATTTCTCTCACTGATTCCTCTAAGGCCAGTGGTCCTGACCTTGTTAGTCCAAAACTTCTCTGTGAAGGGCCCACAGAATTATGTATTATGTCTTATCACACCTATTTAATACACTTCTTGCTTTATCTTACTTCCTCAATGCTTGGAAACGAGCAAATGTTACACCTATATTTAAAAAGGGTGATCCATCCAAGCCGTCTAACTATCGACCAATTTCTCTGCTTAGTTGTCTTGGTAAATTATTCGAAAGATGTGTCCACAAATATTTATACAACTACTGAATGACAACAAACTTTTGACACCTTATCAGTCCGGATTTATCAAAGTTGACTCGACCACTAACCAATTAATTTTCATTTATGATGACATAAACCCAGCTTTGGACAAAGGACTTGAGGTCCGCGCCGTGTTCTGCGACATCTCCAAAGCGTTTGATCGAGTGTGGCACAGAGGTCTCCTCCACAAACTGTCTCGCTTGGTATCTGTGGACCTCTCCTCAAATGGTTTTCTTCTTACTTAACATCACGGAAACAACTTGTTGTCTGCTCAAACGTTTCGTCAACTTGGTCTATTATCAATGCTGGTGTCCCCCAGGGCTCCATTCTAGGGCCATTATTATTCCTAATTTACAAAAACGATATAGTGTCTTAAATCAACACTAACGTTCGTCTCTCGACACCAGTTTGTATGTAATTGTGGAAACACCTGATCAGGCAGCGACAGCTCTTAACACATACCTTGAAGCTATTCATTGCTGGTCTAAAACCTGGCTAGTTTCTTTTAATCTTTCAAAAACGGAGTCTGTTATATTCTCAAGGAAACGAAAGAAACCAGAACACCCTTCCCTTTACATGAATAACGTGGCCATTAAAAATGTATCGTCACATACGCATCTTGGTGTCACTTTCTCTGAAGACTTGAATTGGTCATCCCATGTATCTTTTATACTTAAAAAAGCTTGGCAGAGAATTGGAATGATGAAAACTGTCAAACATTTCATAAACAGGTCTAGCCTTGAACGAATGTACTTCTCTTTTATTCGACCTCTCTTAAAATACTCAGATGTCGTCTGGGATAACTGCACAGAAACCTTAAAAATGACATTGAGGCAGTACAAAACGAAGGAGCTAGAATTGTTACTGATGCTACTAAATATTACAACATCCAGAAACTCCTACACGATCTTAAGTGGGAAACACTAGCAGCAAGAAGACGTAAACATAGACTCATTTTGCTCTACAAAATGTTAAACGGTCAATCACCCGCGTACCTGTCAGACCTCATTCCTGGTCGTGATCAAACCGATCCTGGAAGATCCTGGAAGATACAACCTAAGAAGTATCAGGTGTGTAAACGCCAGGACCCAGTCCTACAGCTCTTCTTTTTTACCACGTACAATTCGGGAGTGGAATACCTTGCCACTAAGTACAAGAAATGCTCCATCCTTATCACAATTTAAATCAATACTAAACTGCACCTTACAAAAATCATCTCCATTGCTTAATATTGGGACACGCAAGGTACAGATCTTACATGCACGCTTACGGTTAGGATGTAGTTCTCTTAATCATGATCTACACAGACGATCTCTAAACGATTCACCATTATGTTCTTGTGGCCAAATCGAAACTGTAGATCACTACCTTCTTTATTGTCCTAAGTATCATCAGCTACGTACTCAAATTTTTCATGATATCCCTTGTCCGCTTATCACCTCCAACCTCTTAAATGGAAACGAACACCTCACGTTCGAACGTTCGAACAAAACAAATACACATTTGCTTGTGTCCAGCGCTTCATCAAAGCGTCACAAAGATTTTCTTCGTAGGCTGGGTGTCCGGAGCCAACAAATTTCAGATTATTTCAATCATGTAAAAGTACCAAGAGAACTATAGTTCATGATGTTTTAAAAACATAGGCCTACGTGTGCATGGAAATTTTCAGAAAGCCCATTAGGTTCTTTTACATGTTAGCATTCGCTTCATCAAAGCGTCACAAAGATTTTCTTCGTAGGCTGGGTGTCCGGAGCCAACAAATTTCAGATTATTTCAATCATGTAAAAGTACCAAGAGAACTATAGTTCATGATGTTTTAAAAACATAGGCCTACGTGTGCATGGAAATTTCATCTCAATCTCCATTGCTATGATCAGAAAACATAAATCCACCCATATATTTATAACGTTTTGTGAACTCCCAAGTGACGGGAGAAGAAAACAGGAAGTGGTTATTTCTATACTTTTTTTGTCGTTATTTTCGGGAATATATGTACGTTCTTTACTTTAAAGCTATGGCATCTCAACACGTGGTATTTCTGAATAAGTATAAAAAATCTTTAGGAGAGAAATTAACAACATAAGTTATTCATAGCTTGTTTTCCAATCCTATCTGTCAACCCTTGAAACCTGTTATACCATATACCATTTTCTTTATTTTACATGTTTATTTGTATCAGCTTTAATAAATAAAGTTTAAACTAATTCTTTGAAAAACATTTTTTTTTTTTTCTTTTTTTCAAGATAAATAAGGTTCAATTGACGAATACACGACAAAACAATGCGTGGAGAGGAGATATTGCACTTTACTTGCAATTTCCTTCTTTCGAAACAATGATTACAAGTGTTGTCTCTTGGTAAATGCAAGAACAGTAGCCTTCCAGTGGTACCGTGTCACCTCTGTACCACACAATCCTAACTATTAACCACCCTGGTCGAGAAGGCTTTTAAAAACATTGAAAGAAAACGAGAAAATGCTGGTAACCAGCATTTTCACCTATTCCCACAATGTTTTCTTACCATTCAGAAATAAATCCAATAATTTGAGCAATATTTAATGTTTGCAAATGCGCTTCATCAAAGCGTCAATTTGGACCATTCCAAATTCTGTCGTGTGGTAGAGAGTTAAACCTTTACAAGTCGACGATAGTTTCGACTTTGCCAAAATGAAAATATCTCCAGACGACAAATAAGATTGATTATGTATTATAAAGAGCATAACACATTGTGGGAAAAGGAGAAAATCTTAGTGATCAGCATTTATTTTTTTTCGCAGAATATTTTCAAAACTCGTTTTCCTCGGGACTGTATAAACACGGGTTTGTTAGGTGCATAGGTAACGACCGTTATACTATGATTTAATTATCGTGCCAGTCTGACATACATGGAGTGAAAATATAATTTTTGGCATCCAGTAACGGGTTTGATAGAAAATGTATAATTATCCGTCAGAAAGATTAATTGGCTGCTTTCTTCCCCAAAATAACTTTTTGATACAAGTATTCTAAACAAAACGCACGTGCTAAAGAAAAAGGTTATTGACCCCTTCAAATCTACAATCACGGGAGCATTTTTCTTTGTGTCCCTATATGAGATTGCTATTGAAACCATCGATGGAAAGACACCAATTGCTGCTTTGGGGGGGGGGAGGGGGGGGAGGGGGGAATTATTGCTTTTTTTTCCCCCAAAAAAAACACTTTTCGTGATATTTCAAATGGAAACATTTTACTTTTCTTTTCTGCATTCATATGTTGTCCCACTTCTGTAAATTACTGGCATATCCAAAAGAAGCCATCATGGTACCTGTTGAAAGATGAAATGTTATCTCTCCTCGGGCATTTTTCGCTCTCAGGAAGTAATGGTAGTTATAAGATTGTTTGTTTACTAATCCTTTAAGCCGATATATTCGACTCATTGCGTTTTTACTGTACAGTGTAGATTAAAAACAGACTGCAAAGAATATCTACGCTGTCCACACGGTGAGACTTCCAGGCAGTTTAGAATATTTTGTGAATACAGGCCCCTGTGTACAAATTCAACGCCGCAATTATTGAGCTGTAGAGGAGCTCTTGCTTACCTTAACCATTAGGCTGCTAAGCGCGACTCAGTGACCTCTTGCGGACCGTGTAGATCAAAATCAGACTGCACAGAACGTACAGTCTGATCTTGGATCTACACCGTCCGATACGGAGATATTTTCCCACGACAGGTACCTTTGAAATAGCAACATTTGGGTTTTTACTATCGGCTTGAAAGTTACATTTCATTTATTTAGTAGATTAAGGGTTTAATTCCAGCAAACCCTTTCTCATATAAACCCTTGGTTTTAAGGCCCTGAAGAAGGTTTTTGAATACATGTACAATGTGGGTAAAGAACAAAATGCTGGAATACAGCATTTTCACTTATTCCTACAAATATGTTCCTCACTTTCAGAAACGAATTCTAACATCTTTAAGTCTTAAATCATTGACTCAAGAATTACGCTACTATCTTCTACAATCGTTCGTTATTCGATACAAAAAAAAAAAACGGCGAAGGGTGAGATGAAGCATTTGGAATCACGAAAGCCCAAGTAGTTTGTCAATATACTCGATTTTCACACAACATGTCTGATTTAATCGGCTGGAACATATCATTTCCTATACCTTTGGGACATAATATTTCTGCAGAAGTGTTTTGAGTCTGTGATGCCGGTATGATATATATTCAAATAGGAATTGTTAGATTTAACTTGAATGGCTGTTGGGCGTATTCATGCAACTGACATGTGACTAATGTGATCGCTAGAAAAAAGAAAATAGGACAATAATTTAAGTAATGATATTAATAATAGTGAACATAATTGCAGTAGAAATAGGAAGGACAAAAAGAAATGGAGAATATTTGCGCCACGAGAGAAAATGTTATTGATGATGTTCACGAGATAAAATAAATTTCGATCTTTAAACGAAAAAAAAAAACTTCTATCCCTCTTTGTTGGGGCTTCGTCAAAATCCAGTACGTCGTTTTCGGTACTTCATCGTGGCTTACCCCCTCCACGTAAGAACGCATTACAATATTACGTAAAGCGCGAGAAATGTAAGGTAAATACGCGTAAATTACGTCATATTTCCCTCTGGTTGAATAGCACGGGCTGTTTACCTAGCTAACTAGTGCGCGGAAACCATTGTTTCCGCCTTCAGTTGAAGAGTTAGAAAATATGAAATCGATATTTTTTTAGTCGTAACCATGAAATATCAAACCATAATCCACCATTATTTCTCGATAAGCTACCGAAAAGCATGAAATAAGATGTAGTAGGAGAAGATACTAGAGCTCTAAGTACAACAAAGGTTAACAGTGTATATTCAAGTAATAAGGATTTCCAACATCCGGCAGACATATATATATACCTCTCCAGCGAATAAAGGTCACAGACACCATGTTTTCAAATAATGTGTTATAAATGACGAAAATCCCGAAATGAACCAGACCGGACACGGCATACACAAATATTTTGACAGTTATAGCCGGTGAATAAGCTGTCGAAAAAGGGTAAGCAACCGACATGTTGCCTGTAAAAATATAGTTTGTAGCTTTGAAGTAGGGGTTACTAAAGTACAATCACATTTTGACCTATCAAAATGCGCAAATTCGATAATATTTGGTTAAACTCTTTCCCTGCCAATGGCTGAAAAACTTTTGCAGGTTGCACAGATTTGAACTAAACTACTCAGAACGTGCAGTCTGACCTTTTATCAACACCATCCGCTACCTTATGCTAAATTGGGCCTAATGACCAAAATTATCGTCAACTTCTAGGATATCTACTCTTGGACCTTAAAAGAGCCAAATTTATTGAGATGGCAGTGAAAGAATTAAGATTATTTCAGTAATCATCGGAGATTGCTTGGTCAAAACTATTTGACAAGGACATGGAAATTCAGGACATGAGTTCAATGTGAAATCGACTAAAAATTTAAGTTCCAAACTTTTCCTGGAGTTGAGCTTGATTTCCAAACTTTTTCTTGAGTTTAGATTTCTAACAAACTTAATCAGTATGTACTTATAACACACACACACACAATACTAAAAGCCCAAACATTGCGGTTTCAAAGTGGATTTCACCGGAAAGAAAATATCGTATCGGACAGTGTAGATCAAAGATCAGACTGCACGTTCTGTGCAGTCTGATCTTGATCTACACTGTCTGCAAAAGGTCAGTGTGTCGCGATTAGCAGCTTAAGGGTTAAAATATCCAGTCGATATTTAAAGCCCAAATCTAACGATTTCGGAAAGAATTACTGTAACTGACAGTGCAGATCTAAGATAAGACTGCACTGTCTTTGCAGTCTCCTCTTGATAAACACTGTCTGCCTAAGCTTATTTAGACCTACTTAGAAGTTTAAGGGTCACGTTTATAAATTTCATAATCCAAGAGGACTTTGAGACAGAAAGATTCAGATTTCTCCCAGAGTAAAAATCACCGTCTCGTTTGCGCATATAAATCAGATGCAGTACTGAAATATTTCTTCACAGTTTTGACACTTGCTTGAAACATAAAGGAGGTTTTAGCCCACCAGGGAGTCTCAGGTTGTTCTTGATGGACTGCATCACGTGACATGTTGTGATGTTTTAGCTAGCATTTAGTATTTTTCGTAGCTGAACTAGTACTAGTGTGCTCAATCGCTTACACTCACCATTATATTTATACATCAGCCATGCTCTGGTAAAAAGGGGGTTTAATGCATCTCCATGATCCATGATGTCAAGCCAGTCATCACATGATTATGGAATCATAAAATCCATTGTGTCTAACAACCAACGGAATCATAGGATAGACGGGTCCTTTGATATGCAAAAAATTGACCAGTTATGAGTTTGCTTTCTGGAAGACTCGAGTTGTAAATTGACCCATTGCTTCTGTAGGATTCTTTTATGTGTATACGTGTATAGACGAGTTCACCAGCATTATTTTCTTTAAGAATGGAAGTTTGCTTCATTTTAATAAATCTCTCCTCTTAGATACTATCAAAATTAAAATGGAGAAAACAGGGCTATGCTCCGCCAAGCTTATATTATTTGCAAACAAAAACATCACAAAAATGATATCCTGTTAAAGATTCCTGCCAAATTTCTGCTGATGTCTGTGACTTTGGATGAGACGCGGAACCAACATTTCACTCCAGAAGGCAAACGACAGTCTACACAGTGGACGCACCTTGGCTTCCAGTCATATGATGACGTCATACATGCAGTAGCGGACTTCTGCACAATCAAGCAGGGCACTTCTGTGCAGGGGTCATTAGATATTTAAAGATTGCTGCTAGTGTGTAAACTCCAAAGGGAATTATGTTGAAAGATAATACATCTCCCGCAAGAATTGTTGATACAAAATAAGGCGAATCGATGGTCCAGATATAAATGGAGTATATAAAAATCGCGGAGAAAAGAGTAAACGCTTTGTGGAGGGTAAAACGATAGTTAGACGAATGGATGTACTAAGAGTGTAACATGGGAATACTATAGTACTTTCTTTCAAGGAACGTCATAAGTAATTACGAATTGGAGGAAAAAAAAAAAACATTGAAGAATCATTCGGAAATTTACTATACTTCTTGGGCGGTATTAACAACCCATTCTAATTCAAATTCTTACCATTTGTTTGACTAGCCATCTGATTCGCCGAGACATTCTTTCTCAGTTAGTCAGTTGCCTAGTCTTGAAATTGAGCGTTAGAACAAGCAGACGTGGAGTCTTTGCAAGTAGAAAAAAGAACATTAATGAGAATAATCTCTGAATTCAGTCCCCGATTCAGTATTCACGGACACAGATGTAAATACTTTGTGATTGGGAAAGACGATAGTACGGTAAATGGATTCAGTACGAAAGTGATTGGGGAATAATAAATATTTTCTTTATATCGAACGTCGAAAGTAATTACATTTTGGCTTTCTTGCATGTTATTCCTCTCAGCCTTGGTGAATGGACTTGTAGATCTTGTATTGGATGTAATTTAAGTATTACTCGAGTCTAGTTTTATTTGGACATTTGTCCCAGAGGTAGGTCACCGTGACTCACTCTGTTACTTAAACTCTTAACCTTTAACTCTTTACCAAACGACAAAATTTTAGACTGGCTGAGATTGAAAGCATTTGCAGACGACAAAATAAAAGTGACTTTAAAATTGAAATTCGTTTTGGGAATGGTAGAAAACATTGTGGGAAAAGGAGAAAATGCTGGTAACCAGCATTTTCTCTTTTTCCCACAATGTTTTCAAAAGGCTCCTTTCTCAGGGTCGTTAAAAGGCGGAATTGTGTGGTAAGGAGTTAAGCTGCCCAGCACGACTCACTGACCATTTGCGGACAGTGTAGATCAAGATCAGGCTGCACAGAACGTGCAGTCTGATCTTTGATCTACACTGTCCGACAAAGAGATATACCCCCCCCCCAAAAAAAAAAAAAAAAAACCTTTGAAATGGCAAAGTTTGGGTTTTTACTGCCGACCTGAAAATTTCATTTCACTCATTTAGCAGGATAAGGGTTAACCAAACGACACAACTGTAGACTAGTCCAAATTGAAAGCATTTGCATATTTCAAAATAAGTGTGACTCTAAAATTGAATTATGTTTTGGGAAGGGTAGAAAACATTGTGGAAAAAAGGAGAAAATGCTGGTTACCAGCACTTTCTCCTTTTCGCAACAATGTGTTCAAAAGCTTTCTTTCTCAGGAGTGTTGAAGGTCGGGATTGTAGGTAAAGGATTAACTCACTGCTTTCTGAAACAAATTTACGGCAGATGACTTTGTTAATACCATTCAAAGGGATGATGGTGATATTGAATTGAACGACCGAGTTTTCATTTTTTCTGAAAAAAAATTTGAAACTTGAAAATTTGATTGAACGTCTATTTTTACGTATAAAGTGCATACTCATTGGCGTTGTACTGTGAAAAATAATTAAAAAAAAAAACCATATCATGAGCTATATTGCCACATTTCTTATTAGCACCACTTGAAAAAAAATAAAATATTCCTTGAAATAAAATGATTTCAATTGACGTTTGAAAATGTCTACAGATTCAGATTGTCTCAGACTAACTAGTAATTCATGTTACAATTTTGGATTGATCGTGCCAAAACTTCTGTCCGAAGTCATTTGTAAGACTAACAAAAAATCATACAGGGGTAATAAGTTTACATTTTATGATTTTTTGTTTGTTTCGTGTATGTTGCTATCAGGAGACCTAGGAGTTTTATCGGGAATGGAATAACAGAGGTACGGTAAGTCTCTCCCCCCCCCCCCCCCCCCCCCTTTTTCTTTTTTTTTTTTTGAAAACGAAAATCCTGCTAGTATTTGAACTATATTGTTGAACCCCGCTAAAGCAGCAAACCAAAGGGGAACTTACCTCTTGAGACAAATGGCCGTTAAGCATAGTATTTTTTGTATATAAAAAAAAAAGAAATTGGTTCGGTCACTGAAACTTGTGGATGCTTCATAGAAATCAATTCAAATTGGTGGAAAAACCTTAATTATCCTGACAAGCGAGAAGTTGAACATAATCTAACCGAACCTAGTGGCCGACCCTATCAAGGAACCTGTATTAACTAATAATTAACTATATGCTGTGTCTGTAAAGAGGCCTAATATGTTGAACTTGGTCTTTTTTTTTTTAATTAATCAAGCAAGTCCATGTAAGTATACTTTCTTAACTCTTTACCAGACGACAAAATGCTAGACTAGTCCAGATTGAAAGCATTTGCAGACGATAAATAAGATGTGGCTCATTTGTTGGGAAACAAATTTGAAATAGTAAACATTTTGGGGAAAAAGAAAAATGGGGTTATGAGCATTTTTTTTTTCCTTTTCCCACATCTTTTATTTTTTCGAATGTCTTTTCTCTCAGGGTCATTAAAACCCAGGATTGTGCAGTAAAAGGTTAAGCTGGTATGTTTTGAATTTGCCGTTGGTGTTTGCTTAGTACAGGCTGGCGTTTATATGAATTTAGTTTAGATATTTAATACCTAGTGAGAAATGGAGAAATTGCTCAGAATGAACGATTACACTATTTACTGCAACGTTGTTCTAGAAGGAATTAACAAGTGTTAGAAATTAAATAGTAAGAAAACGCTACAGAAGGCATCGATTAACCCTTATCCTGCCACATAAGTTAAATAAAAATTTGAATCTGATAGGTAAAACCCGAATAATGCTATTTCAAACTTGTTTTTTTTTTAGAAAAATATCTCCTTATCGGACAGTGAAGATCAAAGATCAGACTGCACGTTCTGTGCAGTCTGATCTTGATCTACACTGTCCGCAAACGGTCAGCGAGTCGCGTTTAGCGGCCTAAGCGTTAATAATTTCAAGGATTGTAACTTATAATTCACAATTTGTACAAGATATCTTTGGTATAGAGGCGAATCCTTGTTGCTGGCTTTAATTCCAGCAAAAGGACATTCTCTAAGGTTTTTCAGTGAAACTTTTCAGGTGCAGTCTGGTTTTTAGCGTATACTTCAATTAAGACTTTAATCTAAAGATAAAGATTTATTAAATGGTCCTTTACTTTTGTTACAAGAAATGTCCTTTCAAAAGCATTTTTCGTGCGTCCAAATCGGTTCATCTGAATATTTTCAACGGTCATCATTTGTTAGATTTTTTTTTTAATCAGTACTTTAAACTGTTTTCTTTCTTCTGTGACACCCTTGGTGGTAGGGTGGATAGAAGGATGGATGAATGGGGGGCGTGTGTGAGTGGGTTGTATTTTCAAAACGTTCGTATTAACCCAGGTATTTTGAAATGTTCTGACAAGTAAATAAGTTACTAGAGATTTGGCAGTGTTTACCTTTTTAGGATTCGATTAGTTTAGTTTAAACATATTTTATTGCCATACATATGTACATGTCAACAAAAGCAATACATAAATACAATTTCTAGTATACATGGAATGACAAATGTACATAGGCAAAGGGGTCGATTCACCATTGAACGAATATGTAAAGCTTTTGGGTGCCTACTAGTAGAAATCAGCATATTGACTAAAAGTAAAGTAGTAACTATTTCAACAACTCATGTTGCTTAGCCAGAATATAGGAAATATATGGGACGCTGTAGAGCTAAGATATGACTGTACATTCTGTGCAGTCTGATCTTGATCTACGCCGTACGTAAAGGCAACTAAAGTTAAGCTCAGTTTTTCTCAGGGTTTTGTGTCCAGTTCAAACATGACTGGTTCTTTTATTGTTTCTTTTATTGGTCATACTTAGCCTGTAATTAATAAATGGCAATTTTAATGGGCGAGTAATTTTAAATATATACTCTTTAATGGTCTATTAAAGTTTCATTGTAAGCAATATTTGCTTGTTGTTTTCTACTTCAAAAAAAATGTAATCACTCTCTCCTGGATTGTAACTTCAGTTTATACGAGAACGTAGATCAAGAACATTCAGGGTGTGATGTTGATCTGCAGTGTTCTAAAATGTGTTAGATACTGTACCCACAATGACTCGGTCTTCTTTCCGGACTTAAATTGTCCGTTTTGATTGTTATAGCGTTGCATGGGTTACAGTTTAGATTGCTCATGCAATTTCATCTTGCCAATGTAAGTTCGACTCAGATCCAATTATGACAACTGGGAGATTATTCTAAGCGAGGATATCTTAAAGAAACAGCGAACAAGGAGATGTACTCCATAATCATAAGTCAGAGCACTGGACAAAAAAAAAGTTGAAAAGTACTTGGTCTGTATTCATATCAATCATTCTTAATCATCACACCCCACCTAAGAAGTAGCGGGGGGCGATAAGCAGGTTTCACTATGTCTGTCCGTCCGTCAATGCGACAGTCTTGTTTTCGTTTCCGTGCCCTAACTCAAAAGCCGTTTGACCTAGGACCCTATAACTTTATACAAGTGTTACATTACTCATGACCCAAGGAGGTGCCCTGTTGTTTTAGGGTCACATGGGTCAAGGGTCAAGGTGGCAAGTGAACTTTGAACATTTTTCTGTTCTCTGATTGTGCTGCTTCAGTGACAAGGTGCTGGTTGGGCGTATTTGTCGCTTTGCGACAGTTCTAGTTTTATTCTTAGTCTTATTCTAGATTATTCTAGAAAGTAACCTTTTATTGGCTAAATCATTTTGTTTAGCCAATCATAATTTATGTTATTTTTAAATTTAGAAATTTTTTGAGAATAAGACTAAGAATGCTCTTAAAAATGGTTGGTGAATATGAACCCTTGTCTTGATTACAGTTTGAGGCGCAGGTCCCGTGTCAGGTCCCTTTCTATTGCACTTTCAAATTTATTTGGGATTAACATTAAAAGAAAAGTTATAAGATCGTCTGAATACTTTGTTAATTTGTAACAAGATCACAGACTTGCCTCGTTACTAGACGGGTTCGTGTTGTAAATTGTTGAACGAATGAGAGAGGTGCTCTGGCAAAAGAAGGTTTAATGCATGTCCTCGAGGCAATATACCAAGCAAGTCATAATTATGTATCCATCATACCCATTTTGTCCAAAAGTGATTGAATTATGAGGTAAAATGGTCCTTTGGACATGCAGAAAATTTATAGATAGCAAAAGGTTTCTACCCAAGCCAGCCTGCGCGGACTGCGCAGGCTGACATGAATCGATACCTATTGCAGATGCATTAAATCCCTGCGTCATAGAGCACACCAAAAAATAATCCACGGAGCTTTCCTTTCCGTGCTGAAGGTGCATTCAGGTGTCGAATTGTGAATAAAAATGGAGTCCCGATACTGCTTATATTATTTTAAATAGGATTTTGTCTGGTAAGCTAATCAACAGTTTATTCCAAAAGGCAAATAAGATTTTTCTTCTCTCTTCATGACTGTAAAAGGTTCTCACATTTTTTTTTTTTTTTTTTCTTAATTTCTTAATCCTTCACTAGAAAAAAAATGCAGACTACAAAGAAAATGTGGCTGAAATGCTCAAAATTGTCATTAAAGGCAAGAATACAGCGTAGGTATAGGAGAAATGCCGGTTACCAGCATTTTCTTCTGTGTCCACAATGTTTTCAAGAGACATCTTGGCAGTGACTTTTTTTTTCAAAAAGGTACGGTTACCCTGGAGGTATCATCTAATTGGCAGTTTGCACGTAATTTGAATATGCCGTCCTACGTTTAATCCGTTTTTTTTTTTTGCTGGATATACATGTAGTATCGACCTTCTTTACATGGGAAAACAACTAGTGAATTAGAAAAATTGCTGTTTGTTTTACTTGAAACAAAATTCTAAAAATACGTGGATGAATGTATTTTAATAGGGGCGGACCGATTCTAAGTTGAAAGCACTGCGCCTCCCACCACCTTATTGATGACCTTGACCTCTGCCATCTTTCATGGCCTTGACTGCCGCCACCTTGGATGTACTCGAATGAGGTCATCACTTGACACGATGTCATGGCTATAAATAGACCTAGATAAAACGGGTCAAAACTGACTAATGTCAATTCCAGGCCAATCCCATTTTCATATGCTGTTGAAAATAAAATGTTTTTTTTTTTCAACAAGCTGCCTTCATCTCATTCAAATACTATGGAAACAAGCGTGACAGGTCTAACAAACAATTTAATACTGACCAATAATAGCAGGAACATTGTCCGAATTATTTTTGTCTTTAGATTCTCCAAACTCAGACTGATTGAAAAGGAACTTGCCACGACTTTGTTTTTTATTCTGTACTTTCCTAGCACTGACATTCTAATCAATATAAGACAAACACATACGTCATATGTATCCGGCATACGTCGACAAAAGGATAAATTGTATGTGATTTAAAATGACAGACTGTTCAACGTATCTAATAGATATGCAATCAAGGATTACCCATCAATTGTTTTTTCACATGTTTGAGATCAATTCCAGTGCCATGCACTGATAGACGGAAGGGTCGTTTGTTGGATTATGCCTGATTTTAGTTGTCTTACGAGAAAATCGGAAACCCATAACGATGTCCAAGTAATTGATTGAACGTAGATCTCATAAGCTATTTGAGAGGGTATGTTTTTCATTGTAATAGTCCGCAAGAGGATCGTCGATTTACCAAGACAGTTTAATTTCTTTACACTGCGATCATTCTCTTTAGGATATCTCTATGATTCATTGATTAACGAACCATTTGGTTGGTCCCGCAATGAACCTATGCCTGGGGTCTCGACCAATAAACCGGCATGTTGCATATATATATATCGCGTGTACAAAAGGTCTAATTTCAGAAACGAAATCCTGAATCAGTTTCCAAACTGGACATCACTTTGATAATTGAAACAGGAATTTCGAATCGTTGAACTGTGGTCTTTTTTTCAGTTCAAGAATATAAAATTAACAAAAAAGGTTTTTTTAACAGTCAGAGTTTCCAAGACAAAGACGAGAAACGATCGCCGAGTTTGCCATTTAAATGCTTCTTATGTCTCATATGGATGTGAAAGGTTTGGCTAAAAAGCTTGTTTCTAACAGTTTGTTCATTGTTTTGTGGCTGGTTTGGTAAATCACAAAGACTCTAACTGAAATGTGGTAAGTTCCAATGTAACCTTTGCAAAACTTATTGCCAGCGGCTGGTTTTACGATAATCATCAAGATATGAAACCCCCACCCCACCTTTGTCAGCTTAGCTCATGTGGTAGATTACGAGATTGATAAGTCTCGGTATATTTGACGGTGTTGGTTCGATTTCCACGGCTGGCCAACTAAAATTATTAATGCCTTGCGGATCTAACTTTAAATCGAGGTTTCATGTAAATGTGCTATACACCAAGCGCGTTAATTAGGATAAATTTCGTCATGTATGTTGTACTATCCACCACCAAAATGACTTATAGCCTTCTCGGAGCGTTGCACACACTGTTGGCGACAGTAAAAAAAAACACACACACACACTAAAAAAAAAAGAAATCCAATCCGCCCCTCTCACTATGCTCACTATGGTTTTGATAGAAGCTTTATGAGAAGTCAGCCGATGGTTTTGGATTTTTTTTTGTGAGCTTCACTAGTCAAACAAGTACCAGAAATACCAAACTATAGGTTAATTTACTGAAATAACGATATGATTTAAAAGCAGCTTTAACACGTAACAGACGGCATCTTATCAATGGACTTGTTAGCGTAGGAATTGTTATGCTCTCTCTCTCTCTCTCTCTCTCTGGGTCGCTTATTTTCTTTCCTTTATTACGTTCTGTATTATTATGTTAGCTGAACTAAGGTCTTCCTCACGAAATCAATATTGTAATAAAATCATACTGTGTAACTTGTAAATATTTATTTGCATTGTGCAATTAACGAAGTATGCGTCCTTTTATAATCAAGGCTGAAATTCGCATTATGCAATATGAATTAAGTAAAGCCAACGGCATTATTGATATCAGTCCTCTTGACTTTCAGCGATATGCAATTGTTGTTATATTTGCATAGAGACAGCTTTCGTGCATCACAGTCCTTAATGAAAATTGGTAAAGTTATCATTTTGTCATTTTATACAGACTCATTCCGATATGAACCCATGTACCACCGAGTTCATATTGTTTGCTATGGCTACAATAGATTTCGCTAAATAAACTCTTTACCCAGACGACAAATTTTCAGATTCCTCTATATTTAAAACATTTCTAGACGACAAATCAAATGTGGCTAAACTAATGATATGTTTTGTAAGGGTGTAAGAAAAGGAGTAAATGCTGGTTGCCAGCATTTTCTCTTTTCCTAAAATGTTTGAAAAGGCTTCATGCTCAAGGTCGTTAACCCTTTCCTAAACGACAAATTTTAGACTCTTTCAAATTCAGAACATCTGCAGGCGACAAGTTCAAAATTAGTTCAAATGAGCTTAAACCTCTGATAGGGTAGAAAACATTGTGGGAAAAGGAAAAAAGTCTTCTTTCCCAGGGTCGTGAAAACCCGGGACTGTTTGGTAAAGGGTTACAGATTGAGTGTTTGCGCTTTTAATGGTAATGTTATTATGATCGACATGCTTTATGAAGAAGCGGAGGATACCGACAAGGATGAGACTGTGGCATCTGATCGTCAATCTGTACTGTCCGTCTTGGACAATTATGGTCCAACCGGCCTTGTACCTGTAACTGTTTTTTTCTAATGACTGAAAGTATGTGTTGTCTTTCGCAAAAGATTTTTGCGCTTGCAACAGAATATATGTAGGTTGAGAACATTTTTTTTTTTTTTAAGGTAGAGTGATTTGTTCTTTTGTCATACTGTTTACTGTATCCATGTATCAAATCTTAATACATATTAAAATATTAAAACTTACAGGGATGTTTTTAATGCAGTCAATTGCAAATTATTGCAGACGAAAGGGATATAACCAGAGAACCTCTATAGATCAAATGGTAATTCTTTAGTCGTACAACCCACGTCCATGTAGGCTGATTCTGATCTACACTGTAAGCAAAAGCAGCTAAAGCCGGATTCATTGCTGTAAGGGATATATGCTATTCATTTACAATAATTATGAAGGCTCACTTAGCGATAAATATCAATTGATTACAAGTGCACATTTCCTACGATCCTGCCCAGACGATGTATTCGCTATCCAAATAAACATTGACAAGTTACAGGTGGTTATCAGCCTTTTAGACTGCTGACCATGACTTGTGGATTCGTTCTTTTTTTGACGGTGTAGATAATGATCTGAACTCACATTCTGATCTTGGATCCAGACTGTGCGCAACCGGTAGGGTTTTACCAGGCGAAAAGGAGCTTGAAATCGCAGTATATAGCTTTTCTACTTTGCACTATTGGATAGAAAACGCCATTTCATTTATCTAGCAGTGTAGTGGTTAGTTCTGTTTGATTTTTCCAGAAAAAGGTTTGAATGGATATCATTACAGAATGTTAAAAGGTGTTAGAGAGTGCAGGACATACAAAACAGATACGGAAATTTATCAACTATTCTGAAATTCCATTCGGAGACATTTGGTTTCTACCAGTCAACTAGTTAATCTTGAATTTCAGTCTCAATATCTATCCTGCTGAGAAAAAAAAAAACGGTGTTTCGACCTTGCTATCACAAAATATATGAGCGTCTATGAAAAATATCGACCCAGGTGAGCCTGCGCAATCCGCGCAGGCTGACCTGGGCCGAAACTTTTCGCTATCGGTCAATTTTCTGTATGTCCAAGGACAATTCTACCCCACGATAAAGTAGAATGTTAAAGAAAACTGTGTTTATGGATCCAAAATTATGTGATGGCGTGATAGGTATAATGCATCACGGAGATGCATTTAGCCCCCTTTTGCCAGAGCGTGGCTGATATGTAACTATGTTTATCTGCATATGGTTGGGATTGTTATCATGACTGAAATTGTTCAGACGGAAGAGGAGAGTGCAGACCATAATCAGCCTGGTTGCATGCTGATCTCCTTCTTTTTTGTGTGTGTGTTCTTTTTTTCCATCTATCGTAGCCTAATTCGAGGCGAGAAATTTATGACAGATTAGAAAACTAGGTGGTTACAGGTACTAAACTTATGGTCCGTTAATCGCAACCTTAGATATCCATTTTTTTTTTCAATTGTATACCAATAATAGCTTGCCTGTCCACCCTGTCTGGTCTCTGGTCTGCACTTTTCGGCATCCATTTAAATGTAAAATAACTTCCATAACTTTCTAACTCTTTCAGTGTCAAATTCACAAATTCGAACTCTTTCGACGGCTGACAATTCAATCCACTAATACTCATCAGAGAGCTTTTATTAATCCTATAGGCCTGACTAAACAAGCGGACGGTATAGATCCAAGATAAGACTGCTTGCTCTGCCCTGTCTGATTTTGATCTATCCGCTAGCAAAAAGTCCGTGTTCTCGCCTGTGGTGCAGAAAGGATTTAATGAAAGTAGATTGATCCTGAGCAATGTCTGGTTCCGTTTATCTTTTTAAGTTAGCAAGGTAAAGATTAAAAAGTTGCCAATTAGAAATGACAGATAACATATTCCCTGTTGTAGAATATGCTAGTAACTGACGTGTATGTATGAGCTTCGTTAGTGCAAATTCCAGTGTTTTAATTTTATTGTTGTAGCGCCACAGCAGAATACTATCGGGTCGTAATGTCAAAAGTTTGATGTCTAGCACTGTTGCAGCTCTATTAGTAAAAAAAAAAAGAAGACAGCGAATAGCTTACGTTGTCAATGATGTCTTGTGCGACCAAGTGCACACTTTTATTTTGAAATTTTTACTAAGCTACTTAAAGCATGTGGACACATGATGCAGAAACATGGAAGGCTATGGTTTTTCATTCAGGAGATACATGTATATTCAATTGACTTAAAAAAAAGTACGTTGTCTGATTGGCGAAGACCTTCTGTCTCAGACAATCAATTGGTTTGGCTGGGAATTAAGAACAGAAACTACATGAGAATAGTTGTTGTTGAATACAGCCCAAAAGTTGGTGAATTTCCCAACGTAGTGAAAGTTTTACAAAGTGTTACATATATTGACTTATATACATACAGATTTTAGATCTCGATCTCATTCTTTTTTCAGTGAACCCCAGAGTTATGGAAAATACAACTGATGTAATACGTTACGTCACCGATAATATTACGGATAGAAACGGGAGCCAGTTTTTGACGCACACACAGAATCAGATTTTAGAGATTGTTGCCCCTCACATCGTGATTATTGACAGAGTTGTCTCCCCTATTTGGTATGTCTTGGGCCTGTTCGGGAATCCGTTATCTGCAATCATATGGCTATCTCGGTAAGTCAGTGAGCCTTCTATCACTGTCACAGTCAGCATCACAATCACCATTTAATGAATTATTTTAATCAGAAACATATTATTTAAGTGCATATTCTTACGAACATGAAAATTCGCAACAAATGCATAGCTCATATATAAACCGCCCCGGCTTGGATTCGAACCTGTGCGGCAAATATACTCGTTTATCGAGGTTTATAAGACCAATACGCTAACCCCTGAGCTAAAGAGAATTATCCCTAACGCAGTTGTCAGGTATTGATTTAATACGGGAAGAAGCTATGCTGTAAGGAAGCAGTGATCTCCCGTAATAATAATGCAATCCAGTTCTTAACGTTCTAATCCATTATTTTTCTGAACTGATATACACTTTAATTACACTAACATTTAAAAGTGTATTTCAAAATACTGGCTTCCTGCAAGAGCAATAAGCATACATAGTCTTTGGGGCGTTTTTCTTCTTTTTATTTGTTTTTTTATTAAAAAAATATTACACCACCCTTGAAGTCCCAACTAAGTTCCTTATCCCGTTTTTTTTTTTTTATTTACATTGCAGTAAGATAAGAAAGACCAACTCATCAGCCGTGTATTTTGGATCCCTGGCTATTGTACAGACTGTATATCTACTGATACATATTGTAATGGAGCTGAATCTGGCCTGGGATGTAAACACATATCACCGGCCTACGTTGTGTGAATTGTTCAACTTCTTAATGATATCTCCGCAGTATCTTGTGAGTCATTTTGTGCTATTTTGACGGTTATAAATGCACGCATATTTGTGCCATACTCTACGAAAAGGGGACTTAACGCATCTGCGAAAAGTATCGACCCAGGTCAGCCTGCGCGGACTGCGCAGGCTGACCTGGGCCGATACTTTTCGCTATCAGTCAATTTTCTGTATATCCAATGACCAGTCTACCTGATGATTGAGTCGTTTGTTAAAAAAATGGTTACTATGGATCCATAATTATGTGATGGCTTGATTGGTATAATGCATCACGGAGTTGCATTAAGCCCCTTTTTGCCAGAGCATGGCTCATTTTTATTCGATTCTGATGTCGTCTAAGTTCTTCCCCTTTCTCCTCTTCCACCTTTTTTCTTTATTTTGTTTTCACAACTTTACATTTACATTTTAGACTCGCTCTTTTCATGATAATGAATGGCAAATGTATGAAGTGTTGAAAAAAAAACCTTTTCATTTTCTGATGGTATTTTGAACAAGAGGGTGAGTCATGCTATCGCGTAAGGGGTCAACTGACACGCACAAAACTTACAAATAGCAAAACGTTTCGACCCAGGTCAGCCTGCATGGACTGCACAGGCTGAAATGAGTCGATACTTTTGGTAGATGCATTAAACCCAATTTTCACAGATCATGGCTGAAGTAAATGTTTTCCAATAATACAAGTTACCGTGCAAAAGCACGTTCTTTATCTTAGCTAAAGAAAGCGAATCAGAATTCAGCCCGATACTGATCTACAATGTAGGCAAAAACTATGTTTACCTGGTATTCCTGCATTCCGAAATGTCAGTTGTTCAATAGTTTTTTTTTTCTCGTTGAAAATCCCCCGAATTCCATAGCATGGAATCAATTTCCTTCCTTTTCAGTCCGGTAAATCATTTTGCCCCGTGACAGTCCTAACGATCCAACGAGGTAAAAGTGTATCATTTTGTCTTCACAGTTCCAGGGATTATTATACCTTACAAGTGTGTTTTCCCCAGTTTTATGAAATATACGCGATACCGTCTACTAAAATGTTATTACACCGGAAGGCGGATCGTTGGACAAGCTAATGATATGTTACGAGGAAAGTCTTCTGAAAATTTCAAATTGTTTATAATTTATTGCTATTTTTAATGTATAACGAACGGTGCAAGTAGTATATGCTATAATGCAGTCTGATCTTGATCTACACTGTCCGAAAAGAAAGAGAACCTTAATCTTTTGTTCAGTATCAAGTTTAAATTCAAATTCATAAAACTTTATTAAGCTCAAATCTTAACACTAAAAGATATACGAGGATTACCAACACTTCTTGTAAATTTTTTTGTGACGACGAGGTACGGACTGTACAGATTCGAATTCAGATTTCAAGTTGGTCTGAACTTAAATCGTTTTCAAAGGCCACACATGTCAAAACTAGTTGTGACAAGATTAACCTCACACCAACCAACCGCATGTTTCAACGATCTTGCGGAAGGAGACGTTTGAAAAGATTGTGGGAAAAGAGAATTTCTGATAGCATGGATAAAAACATTTTCTCATTTTCTTAAAACTTCTGCCTCTTTCAAGACGAATACTATCCATTGAGACATATGTACTGTTACGTTTGCAAATGCTTTTATTAAGGACAGGTCTAAGATTTCATCACGTGGTAAAGAGTATGCCTAAAGACTAAGTATACACGAAAAACAGAATTGTATGATAATAATAATAATAATAATATCTTTATTTTGTGAAGGTTAAAACATTAAGACATATTTCAAGTCTTTTACAATCATTGCGCTTATTTTACATTTAGCGCATTTATATAGTTAAATGTATATATATGTACATATAGTACATATGTATGTTATATAGCGCATGTATATATATGTACATATAGTACATATGTATGTTATATAGCGCATGTATATATATGTACATATAGTACATATGTATGTTATATAGCGCATGTATATATATATGTACATATAGTACATATGTATGTTATATAGCGCATGTATATATATGTACATATAGTACATATGTATGTTATATAGCGCATGTATATATATATGTACATATAGTACATTTATGATTATGGTATCATTGCGCTTATGGTACATTTAGCCTTTACCACGCGATCTCGAGTTTTAGAAAGAAAGACCTTTGAAACCATTGAGGGAAAAGAAGAGCATGCTGGTAAAAAACCATTTTCTCCTTTTCACAAAAAGTGTTCTATCCTTTCAAAGAAAGTCTCATCATTTAGCCACACTTATTTTGTCGTCTATAAATGCTTTAAAATTTGGACAAGTGTAAAATTTTGTCGTGTGGTAAAGAGTAAACGTATTTTCCATGGAAATATTCGAGCCATTACGACACACTGAAACACTCAAAAGTAGCAATTTTAGATAAGCAAGATAACATGTTATTTCACGAACGATTTTGTTGCTATAATAAATGGTTTGTGAACAAAATAAATGGAGAAAGAGCATAAAATCGGGCCATAAGTATTCGATGACGTAAAATAGATATCGACAGTAAAGTATAGAAGTAAAATTTCTCAAAGAATGTTAAACCTAACTTTATGCGTTTTCGTTGACAGTATAGATCAAGGACCTAGATTATACAGAAGAGCATTCTGTTTTATATAAAATCATCTTTGCCAGAACTACTTTTAAACCCTTTTTCCAGCTTTTCATTTTGTGTTAACAGCGCTTCCAAAGAATGTTTTTCAATACCATGGCCATTACAAACATTTGAGTTGTGCTCTGGCAAAATGGGGCTTAATGCATCTCCTTGATGCATGATACCAGTCAAGCCATAACATAATTGTGGATCCATAATAGCCAATTTTTTGACAATCCACTGAATCATTAGGTAGACTGGTCCTTGGACATAAAAAAAAAAAATAAAAAAAAATAATTATAGCGAAAAGTTTCGGCCTAGGTCAGCCTGCGCAGACTGCACAGGCTTACCTGGGTTGACGCTTTTCGCAGATGCATTAAGCCACCTTTTCACAGAGAATGGCTCATTTTTTTTTTTTTTTTTTTTTTTTTTTGGGGGGGGGGGGGGGGGGGAGGGGATCTTGGGTCAACACTAACCGATAAGGAGATTAAGGAGATATCTTAATCCCCACCCCCCTCAAAAAAAATTACCTTTAAAATAGCAAAATTTGGGTTTTTACTATACGCTTGAAAGTTTCATTTCACTTATTTAGCAGGATAGGGGTTAAGCATGCATGCCGACCATCCGCTTTCTGTGTCTCTTCAATAGTCTTATTGGCACGCAACATGCGAAATGAGACCTTCGGACATTTTCGTAAAGTGTCGTCTCGGATTAGCCTGCGCAGTCCGCGCAGGCTAATCCGAGACGGCACTTTACGACTACATAGGAATTTTTCATACAGTAGACTTTCGTGATACAGAAAAATAGAACAAAAACGAACAGTGTCGTCTCGGATTAGTCACATACTGCACAGGCTGATCTTGTACGTCACACTTTTACGCATATGTCCGAAGAAGGCCCCTTTTCGCGTGTTGCACACCATATACGAATTTTGTTTTAGTTAATACAATCTGCTTTACATAAAGTTTCTACACTCAGTTTATATCGTTGCATCAATGTTTGCAAACGCAATAAGTGCGGATCTCTTATATTTTTAAAGATGTTTGAATATTGTTCTGGATTTTGCTATAGATAATGTAATAAATATCCCCTTACTCTCTTTATATTCACAGGTTCCAATGCTAGTCCTTGGCTTTACAACAGAAAGATACATCGCCGTTTGTCACCCTTTTGTGAAAGAGAAATACTGCACAGTTACTAGAGCTAAGATTGTTATATGTTGTATGGCTGCATTCGCAGTTGGTCTTGGTTCGCTACAGACTTATATCTGGGCTTGGAATGACGGCCTGGGTTGTGTATTCCGTGTTAACACTGAACTATTTAACACAGTTTGGAGCTGGATAACAGAAATGCTCATATTTGGAGTTATTCCTATCGGTTGTCTTATTATAAACGTGTTGGTGATTCTTGAAATAAAGCGTCTGTCAATTCAGAGTGCTGCATGTGGGCAAGACGGATCATCGTCCAACGCTGCGTCAACTACAACGCTTCTTGCGGTGTCTTTTTATTTCATATTTACTTTACTTCCGGCTACGATTGTTTACGTAATCCAGCCGTCAGTCACACAAGGAAATCCTGCACTTCCGTTAACGGAGTGGAACTCGGATCCAGTGTGGACTTGTTATTTTAGATACTTGACAGCCAGGAAAATAGTGGAGGAAATCTGTCTATCTAATTATGCGGCCTACTTTGTGATTTATTATACGACTGGTGTGTATTTCAGACGAGAATTTAAAAATCTCTTTGGCTTGAAGAACCTTATGAAACATAAATACAGAAGCAAAAGAGGCGTAGATTCCGATTACAGTCTGGTCAATTCAAACGGTAAGACAATGACCGAAACCATCATGATGGACGCAACAAGCGACCACTGAACACATCATAAATTAGCGTTAGTGACTGACAAAGTAAGCAGTGACCAAACTAAAATTTGAAACAGTGCTAGAACATAAACTAGAAAAGATAAATACTGCCACCTATGCGTTTCTTTGCGGTCATTTTTGACACTCATCATCATGAACACATAAACGATTGCTTGAATCAAGGTTAACGAGAAAAAAAAAAATGTAAACACTATGTAATCGGTTTCACATGCACAAAACAGGTTTGAAAACGGGTGCGTGAATGGTGACCACCATCTAAATCATATGCAAAACTGACATAATAAAATAAGATTACTGATTTAAAAATGAAAAAAAAAAAATCAGGTACGAAAACAAAACAACATTTGAGACCGCTTTGACTTGTCACCCCTGTGTTTCCGTGACCGTGTTCAGTTTTTTCCCGATATTTTCCGATACTCCTTCTAAATGGAGTTCAAATGTTTAACCATTAGGCAGCTAAGTTCGGCTCACCGACCTTTTGCGGACAGTGTAGATCAAGATCACACTGCACAGAACGTGCAGTCTAATCTTGGATCTACTCTGTCCGTTAAGAAGATATTGTTCTTCAAAAAATAAGCCTAGCCTAGTACTGGTGAAATCCAGGAAATAGATGAATATGTGAGCTGTCGCCGTGATATGACTGAAATAATGTTGAAAACGGCGTAAAACACTATTCAATCAATCAATCAATCAATCAAAAAATAAGTCTGATATATTATTATTCTGGTTTTTTACTATCGGCTTGAAACTTTTATTTAACTTACTTAGCACGATTAGGGTTATTATGTTTGTATTATAAACTGATCCTGTCGCCGTGTCCATGGTGTTGAGGTAAAATACATGGACACATGATCCCGCAGTAAACGTCCTATAAAATCGTAAATTTATCGGAGATCTATAAATACGTAGTTTACGTAAAAAGACGGAATATTAAGTGACATATTAAAGCGGTTCCACTATACACCGATGCTACCACCAAGGAACTTCTGTGAAGTAATAAAAAGCGAACACTAAAAGCAAGATATGCGGGCGAAAATGAGAGATTTCGCAGGCAGCATATATCAAAATCAGAGTGCCTGAAGGGTGCAGTCTGATCATTGATCAATACCGCTCGCTTGTTTAGTCAAGCCTAGAAGGAAACAAATTTAATTTTCTGAGTTTCAGTGGGTTGCATTTTCAACCATCCAATGATGACGATTTTATTTATATTTGGCACTGAAAAGAGAAAACTACAAGAATTATAACTCAGTAAGGCGGCAACCAAAGTCAAAATCAAACTGGCAGAACACTAGCAAAATCCATGGATGCTACCACCTTGCTAGAATTTCTGTGAAGTCATTTTTTTTCTTATTTCAGTCAAACTGCCTCGCGGTTTGTTCCACATAGAGAGGAAAACGTAGCTATTTGACAGCTGTTACAGTGGAGTTATGTGTGACATATGTTGACTACTTTTTGCTGTCGTTGTTTGTATGTTTGTTTGTTCATAAAATGAAAACATTTAAAATTCAAAACATTTACTCCTTTTCCCTAAATGTTTTTTTTTTTTTTTTGAAAGCCCTTTTCTTCATGGTATTTAAAAATTGGATTGTTTGGTAAAGCTTCAATTACTGCATGACAAGGATCTTACAATAATGGCCTGCAACACTGGAAAAGGGGCCTTCGGACATATGCGAAAAAGGTGTGTCGTTCCAGATCAGCATGTGCAGTCTGTGACAAATCCGAGACGACACTTGCCGTTTTTGTGCGATTTTCTGTTTCACGAAAGTCTACTGCGTGAAAAAATCTTATGTAGTCGTAAAGTGCCGTCTCGGATTACCCTGCGCGGACTGCGCAGGCTAATCTGGACGACACTTTACGCAAATGTCCGAAGGTCTCATTTCGCCTGTTGCGGGCCATTTAGTATATTGCAAAAAAGTCAAGACTACGGAGATGATTGGGTGGAAGGCAAGGTTAGTCTACTTATACATAAAGCTGTTTATTATTCTGCCGTCGTCAATCACAGGTCATCCTAAAAGCAATAGAATGTAATGGAAGTTTATTTTTGATCAGTCCCTGGAATCAATGGCTTAAGTATTTCAATTTCATGGCCTGATTTGGAAATAATGTCTGTCAAAATCAACAGCAGACTAGGTCTAAACTGGGAATGCTTATTCCGTTCATTCTTATCTTATCTAAAATTTAAAACAAACAACTCAAATTTAGCTTAATGCTCGAACATATCAACAGTGTATTTTGCACTACATCCATCTGACCGAAACCGAACAGTCCCAAGTTTTAACGAACCTAAAGAAGGCTTTTGAAAATCATTTTGAGACTAGTTGATCGCACGGTGTTTTACGCCGTCTTTAACATTATTTCTGTCATATCATGGTGACAGCTCGTCCTGGGGTTCACCAGTACTAGGCTAGGGTTCTGAAGTGTCTTGCCCAAAGAAACTCCCACGAAGAACCCAGTGATTCCGGTGAGGCACGAACCCAGAATCTCCAGCTTACAAGTCTTAAATTCACAATAAGCCAGGCAGGACCCCTATGTTTGGTTTGGTATGTTCGGTTTGTATTGGAGTTTAACGTCATTTTATCATGGCGGTCATTGACGCACACGTGTGTTTCCTGGCTTTTTCACACCAGTACTTACACAACTTTCTTTCCAAAGCCACTGACTACTTTTCTCACATGCATCAGAGGTGAGAGGCGAAAAATCGCCGGAAAGAAAGTTTGCCTCAACCGTGTATCGAACTCGCAATCACCAGGGCACGCGTCAGATACGCTAACCACTGAGCTACCCGGTCGGGCAGGACCCCTATGGAGGAAAACATTAAAATGATGGTAGCCAGAATTTTCACCTTGCCCTCATTGTTCTCTACCCTTTATGGCTCCAAGAACAACACTATGAAGTTGTTAATTGTAGAATCGACCGCCCGGGTAGCTCAGTGGTTAGTGTATCGGACTCGTGACCGGGGTGGTTGCGATTTCTATACCCGGTTGAGGTAAACTTTCTATCCGGCGGTTTTTGGCCTCCCACCTCTGATGCATGTGAAAAAAGTAGTCAGTGGCTTTGGAAAGAAAGTTGTGTCAGTCCTGGTGTGAGAAACCCAGGAAACACATGGATGCGTGACTGACTGCCATGATATGACCTAACATGTTAAAATGGCGTTAAACTCTAATACAAACCAAACCAATCATTGTAGATTCAGGTCTGACTTCAGAGTAACCTCAGTCTTACCAAGGACTTACACTATCCGGTTAAATTCAAGTATTTGTTGATTTCTATCCAAAGCTTTCCTGTATTTTCGGTCTTATTCATAGACTATAATCTTTCATGTCAATTTGAGTTATGCTATGTGAAAAGAGGATTAAATGCATATCCGTGATGCATTATATCAAGCAAGTCATTACATAATTATTGATCCATACAATCTATTTTGTCTAACAATCGACTGGATGTAGAAGTGGAATGGTCCTTTGAGACAAAGAGAATTAACAAATAGCAAAAAGTTTCGACCCATGTCAGCCTGCGTTGACTGCGCAGGCTGACATGGGTCGATACTTTTTGCAAATGAGTTAAGCCCCTTTTCACAGAGCATGGTTCATGTTTTGTTTTGAACTCAAAGGAAATATCTTTGCAGTTGTCAATATGTGATGGCGCTTTTTTTGTGCTTTTACGCTAGTGTAACACACATATTGAGTCTAATAATTTTGAAACGTTTATTTCTGTAAAATCCCTTGAAGATGGGGGTGGACTTTATACCCTTAGAACCCTATAAAGTGAGACCGGCTTTATCAAAAAGGAGTCAAGGACTATCATTTCAAGGTATTTTAGCCAGAATCGATTACAGAACAAAGCGGAAAACATCGATCGAAGATGAAACGGCACAGAAAGTGCAGACACATCTTGATCTACATTGTCTGCGAAAGGTAATCTGATTTTAAACTATACTGAAGGCTTGAACAGCTATGGTAGTGTTAAGCGTGCCAAGGGTGCCCATCCCATGCACACCTGTGCACTTAATCCAGGTCACGGACGCCTTAATTTCAAATAATTCGTCAAAGATGACGTCAGTCCTGAACTAAACAAGCAATATACATGACTTGCCAAAATGTGTGATCAAAAATAGCTGTTGTAGTGACTCAGTGAAAAACAACTTGACACTTTGTGTATAAAAATACAATCCATCACCATAGGGTAGGATTAACTGAATTTGACACCCCTTCTTTTGCGAGTCAAAATGCGCGATTTCCATGAGCTTAGAATGAAAACAGAAGGTACTACAATTTCTTTTTTTTTTTTTGTAAGGTAAAGCATTCGACATTACTTTCGTTTCATAAAGTTTCTTTCCCTTTGATCTTCCACAAAACTTGGTTTGGAATGACGACAGGGTACGTAACCTAGCATGATCCAAAACACCCAGTTTTCAGGATTACTTCCCTTGTCAGGGTTTATTTTTTTTTTTGCGTTCAGACAGGTCGCTAGTAAAATGAGAATCAATACATTAATGGATGACAGAAGAGAAATAAGCAGGGCAGAACTTATCAGCATACCTCTCATCTGTTCGCGTGCCTGTGCGAGGACTTGGCACATGGCAAAGTACTTCCTTTGGTTGGCCTAATGTCTGCCCTAAGATAAACAAATTGCGAAATTGCTCGAAACAAGTTCGTTCTTCATTTAGCCAAAGATGTTAAACTTGAATAAGATATCACTTAGTTCATCAACATTTATCATTAATATATTGAAGGGAAATTTTCAAGGTCCGCTGATGAAGTTTCGGAAAGGAATGCGCCAAGAGAAAACCAACATCAACTTGAATTTCAATTTCTTATCCTGATAAAATCTAAAATTACATCTAGTCACATTTTTTTTTTTTTTGTTTCGATAGGAGAGTGTGATGTATGATATACATTATTATGAGTTTCTTTTTTGTGGCACACATTTTCAACATTACTCCAGTCATTTCACTGTGGACAGTACACCCATCTATGGTTTCCGTTTTTCGCACAGCAAACGTTAACAACACACTGGAGCTTTTTGTCAGCATCGTAGATGCTCAAGACTAAGGTTTTCTGGTTTGAATCCCAGTCGGGCCTGATTAAAAAAAGTATGATTAAATTTTGTTTCTCTCAATCTGACTGTGTGTTTCTTTAACTATTTTCTTTTCCCATGCATCCCAGTTCTTGTAATTCCACGGCTTACTTCGGTCAGAATGTGTCAAAAAATATAAGAAAGTACAGATACAAATTCAGGCTGCATATAATCTGAATACTAAGGCTGATTTACACTGTACGAAAAGGCATCACGGTCAATGATACCAAATAAAGTAACAGTTACTATTCTGCTGCCAATTAACCTTTTACCACAAAATTTCTAGTTTAAGCAACCCTTAGAAAGCTTTTGAAAACATTGTGGAACAATTTCTCATCGTCCGTATCAAGCTCTCTAAACTGTCATATGTAGAGACAGTGTGAAGCGAATTTATCCTCTCTGAAAAACGAAAGATGGTACCTAAAATGATAACTAAACTGCTCGTGGAAAACAACCATTCTTTTCCACTCAGCGCATTTAGGGTATGTCCATTCCTGCAAGTGATTATCCCTGCAATCTTATTCTGTTACTATGGTAGGTCTAAACTAAACTCCTGTCAGATTGGACTATATATATGATCCGTTTTCTGTGAAAAGGGGAATTAATGCATTTTCAAAAAGCATCGACCCAAGTCAGTGTACGCAGTCCGAACAGAATGACCTGGGTTGTAACCTTTTTTGCTTTTGGTGTATTTTCTGCGTGTCCAAGTACAATTCAACCCCAGGATTCAACTGTTAGACAGAATAGGTCCTATGGGTCAGTGATTATGTAATGACTTAATTGGTGTAATGCATCACGGAGATGCACTAAACCCCCTTTTGCCAAAAAATGCTTGTATAGACAGAAGACTTCGTACGGTTCTTGAAAATTGCGAATCTAAGGTAACTACTGGTTACAAAATTTAAAATTCTGTAAAGAAAACACAGTGTTAAGGAAATTTTTCAGATATCTTGTCTAAACATAAATTTCCTGTTTTTCATAATCTTTTTTGTTGTTTGTCCGCTCCAGATCCTTCCAAATCACGGTAAAACTGCAGAAAGACAAAATCAGTATGTAGGTTTACAGAATTGTATGTGTTGTCATAAGAAAACATAAAGAGGCTACGTGTCATTTTAAGTCCCCCTGTTCACTTGATACCACTAAGAAAACATATAACTCTTACCTAGAGAAACAAATGGATGTCAGTTAATGTCTTTTGGATGTTAGACATAAGAAATGAGCGCTGTGAAAAAGGGGCTAATGCCTCTGCCAAAAACATCGACCTAGGTCAGCCTTCGCAGTCCGCGCAGACTAACCTGGGCCGAAAGTTTTCGCTATTGGCCTATTTTCTGTATGTCTAAGGACCAGTCTATCTCATTATTATGTCGGTTGTTGGAAAAAAGTGGCTATTATGGATCCAAATTGTGTGATGGCTTGATTGGTATCATGGATCACGGAGATGCATTAAGCCCCATTTTGCCAGAGCATGGCTCAATTAGAAGAACATATGGAAGTATTTTAAGCCTTGACTAAAGTCTAAACATTTCCCTCCTAAATGTCTTTTGAAATATCTCTCTTTAAAATATCTTTAGATGATCTGAACGATTAATATTAAAGCCCGTTTTCCACATAGCCTATAAAATGTTTCCAGTGTTACCAAGATGATAGACATGATATGTGTTAAAATATCTAAGATTAATAACAACGTATAACTAACAATACAAATGAAAGTTAGTCTTAGTTGAGAGAGAAAGAAACATGTGACACCTTCAATGTGACTCGACAACACTACTTGTACTTTACTCTGTCGTTTTTTCAGTGGCCTGAAAGATCATATTTCTTAAATGTTTAACATATTTTACTCTATTCCCCATTGAATTTAACGTTATACTTCGACGGAAAATATGTGAACTACGCTCTGGCAAAAGGGGGCTTAATGCATCTCCGTGATGCATTATACCAAGCAAATTATTGCATAATTATGAATCAGTAAAATCCAATTTGTCTAACACTCGACTGGACCTGGAGGTAGAATGCACTTTGACAGGCAGAAAACTGACCAATAGCAAAAACGTTCGACCTATGTCAGCCTGTGCGGACTGCGTAGGCTGACAAGGGTTGATACTTTTTGCAGATGCATAAAGCCCCCATTTAACAGAACATGACTCATATGTATCAAGAAATGATTATTTATGCATTTTTCCTTGACAAGCAGCCAAGCCCCCGTAGCTTAGTCGGTAGCGTACAGGACTTGAGAACGGGAGGTCACTGGTTCGATCCCCGGCTTAGCCAATTTCTTTCCGAGGATTGATGATAGTCATCGAGAGAGGATTCATTCCTCTCTCACCACTGACCATTGTTTCGACGATGGTTATGTGGGAAAGCAGCCAGTGGCTTGGAAAGAATATTGTGCGGAGTACTGGTAAAAGAAACTCCAGGAAAGCATGGATAGGTGCACTGGCCGCCGTGATATAACAGAAATAATGTTGAAAACAGCGTTAAACACCATACAATCAATCATTCCTTGATAAGCACGTATGGTTATATAGTTTGTCGTTATATCGAATACGAGAAAGATCTTGAGATGTGTTCCAATAATCATTGAAGTGAAAACGTACTAAGCCTAGACTCTGTACCAGACGACAGCATTTTGGACTGGTCGGAAATTGGACTGAATTTGTGAATAACAGGCTAAAAATGCACTTCCAATCCGATTATTCTCCCTTTTCCACTTTTTTTTCCCAAGAGCCTTCTTCTCCCGAGTCTCAAAGATAAGGGATCGTTTACTAAAAAATAACTTTCTCATTAACATGATTGACATACATAGTAAAGAGAAATAAAAAAAGACAACACAACGACTGTCCATTTGCAGAGAAGTTACATGTTCGGTCCAAGAAAAAACTGCCAATATATGAATTTAGCTGTGGAAGATGTAAATAATCAAAGAGGACCATGTTGGCTTTCAAATCTTTGATATGAAATATCAGTATGATTTTCATTCTTTTTCATTCTATTAACCATTCGGAGAAATTTGATGAAAGGTTCATCAATTAATGCCATCTATCAAATAGCAAAGCTGTAAATCTAGCTTCATAGGGTTTGGACAAGACGAGTCGTTAAGATTTCGCTCTCAACCCCAATATAAAGATTTTGACACTCCCCTCTTGGAAATGCTAGATCCACTCTCATAGCTAAAATCTCGAAATTATGGTTGAGGTTAAGGCGAAAACAAATACAAAAGTACAAATACCATTGCCTTAACACTTCTACCTTGAGAAAATGATACTTTTTCCCTACAAATGAATGGTTAGCGTCCACCCGCCACTACTAGGCCATATTTGACCCAGAGATTATGATTTGAACGATCTTAGATGAACATACGTATCGTGTGTAGGCGCTATGGTTTCATTCAGGAAGAAATCAAAAGTATTACATGATTGTATAAATAAAAAGGGTTTAGTATAAATAAAAAGGGTTTAAAAAAAATACATATTCAAATCCATGTCAACATACGGTCATTATTTTAGAAATCTTAACAGAGCATCTGAAACTGTTTATCTGTGGCATGTCTTAATGGCAACTTTTAGGCTTTTGCTCAGATAGTGACAGAACCATAGGATCTCCTAACACAGGTGATTTACAATGAAATCCTTAGCATTGTGTTTATTTAACAAGTCTAAGGATACAGTTTGGTACACTACTTGCACAGATTATTATTGGAAAGTTCTTTCAAAATAACTAGAAGTATATGTAAATGAGCCATGCCCCGCACAATAACCTCCACACAAGTCCTTCGTAAGCTGAATATGGACCTTAATATCGGTCGATACGTAATTTGTTACCTTACCAAATGGCATACTTTATTTTGAAAACCACGGGTCAAGCGGGTAGTGGAGGATAAACAAATTTACAACGTATTTAAGCATTTAACGACAAAAACTGAGTATGACGAGTCAGTTTAAATCAATTAGGCATTGCTTTCATGAATTCTCTGGTCAAAGATACCACACAATAACAGAGTAGAGATTGAACATCATACTACATCTTCATCAATCCTGTCCACAAAACAAACTACATCATGGGAAAGGTTTAATCTCAAATTTCCTTACGTGTATCCTTGATGTTCAACAGATGATATAGCGTGGGAAACTTTCTATCTGATCAGACGTTTGAACGGTATTGCAGGAATTAAAAAAAAAAGGAATGCAGATTTCAACGCAGATTGTGTTGTTTATTGTGGTGATTTCAATCTATGTGAAACAAATAGATGGAGCCACATTGGGGAAAATGAAAGACTTGTACAAGAAACTGTTGGACGATTATAACAAAGACATACTGCCCATTCAAAATCAAAGCGCTGAATTCGTGGTTAACGCTGGAATGCAGTTAATGTCTCTTAGCGAACTTTACGAAAAGGAGGAGCGCTTGACGACCACTATGGCGGTAGTCTTTATATGGACCGACGAATCTATGGTCTGGAACAACACTGAATATGATGTTAACATCATTAATATGGATGCTTCAAAAGTGTGGAAGCCTCTGGTTTCAGTGACCAATGCGCATGCCAGCAGCAAGCTCCGCCGCGACGATTATTGGGTAATATATAATTATGTATTTGCATTTCATCTATATTTTCAGTGTATTCCTACGTCTTTGTATTAACTCTGTACCACACAATCTCGAGTTTTAACGACCCAGAAGAAGAAGGCTTTTGAAAACATTGTGGGAAAAGGAGAAAATGCTGGTAACCAGCATTTTCTCCTTTTCCTACAATGTTTTCTACCCTATCCAAAAAAGAAATCATTATTTTATCAACATTTAATTTGTCGTCTGCAAATGCTTTCAATTTGGTCCAGTCCAAAATTTTGTCGTTTGGTAAAGAGTTAAAAAAAAAAAAAGGTCAAAGTGCCATTACAGCCCGCGTCGACTGCGTCGTAGCTGTCGTGCCAAAACTTTGCCACATTCTAATATTTCTGTCGTTACTGATAAAAGAAATTTCAAACATGAGATAGTTGTTAACTATGTGTATCAAAAGGGGAGTCCATATCAGAAAGGCAGACAGCCTTCAAAGTATGTTTGGCTTCGTCATCTCCCCTTTAAACGTATTTTTCCTCTTTACTGAACAAGCAACTACAGTCGAACGTTCGTACTGGAATGCAGTAATTGTTATCTATATGACTAGACCTGTTTCTGTGTCGCCAAATTAATTGCATATCCAAGATTAGATGTAGCATGTTTACTTACTTTGATCTGAGACACCGAATACAACTTGATTGTAAGCGTTTGAGCACTATAAAATTCAAAAAAGGCGATCTCTATCTGACATTTGTATTACTCTTCAGGATTTAGATGTCCTTAATGTAACATTTTGTTTTATATAGTCTTTCTTATTCTTTCGCATACTTATAACACCACATCGGGTATTCGTAATCCCAAAAGAAAGCCATACATACTGCAATGTCAAGTCTGTGAGAGAAAGATTATGTAATGGTCGGCAATATAGATCTACCTAGAGGTTTATGCTCTATACAGTCCCTAATGCTTGAATATTTTGTCCCAGTGTCCTCTGATTTTATTGTTTATTGCCGCAATTGTTGTGTATTTCAGGAGCTGATTGTGTATTCATACAAGGGAGGAGCAAGCTGGGCAACACTCAAAACATTTGAGACCACATGTGCACTAGATGTAACGTATTACCCATTTGACGAGCAAAGGTGCAGCGTGGAACTGTTCATCTACGGCTACTATGCAAATTTAAAGTTCTTCCCGTATTTTTTTTGAAGAAACACATTTGTTTATGTATCGGGGTGAAGGGACATGGAACGTTACGGATTTTTATATTTCAAATCAGAACGGTTCGAACGTAACGGTGACGTATCATCTTAAACGTAACCCTCGATATATGATAATAAATTTTCTAGTTCCTCTGCTGGTGCTAGCCTTGTTAAATCCCCTCGTCTTTTTACTGCCTGCAGGTTCAGGGGAGAGAATAGGGTATTCTGTTACAATCATGTTAGCTCTTTCCGTATACATGACTCTTTTAGGAGATTACTTGCCGCACAACTCGGATCCAATACCTCTGATAACATATACAATCATGATTTGGTAAATCCTCGGTGCTGTAACTGTGTGTGTTCTTTTCATAAGTGCCCGAATATACAACAGGTCGAACGGAAAATCCGTACCTCGAATCTTGCAATTATTTGTCATGCTTATTAGAAAAGTTTTTTGTATTAACTGCTCTTGTGGACGCGCAGTAACTATTGCTAAATATGAAACAGTAACTTATCTACATAAACAGGGAGAATCTGAAAGGGATCACAAATTAGAGAAGGTAGACGGAAAAAGTATAGTGGAAGATGGGAATAAACTTAATGAGGTAAAGTGCCAAAGGGCAGTGTCGTGGCATTCAGTGAGCAAGGCGGTGGATCTATCATTTATGACATTCATATATGTGGTGAAGATTCTCTTTGTTGTTATATTTATGTCCATGCTCTCACAAAGGGAAAAACTTCAAAGAATTCTCGCAAAAGGAATGAAAACGAACGAACATTGATTTGTATGTATCTTACCTGGGACATCACAAGTTGTCAAACGACTTGTACAAGAAGAACAGGTCTCAAAAATGATATTTTTGTAGGACTGGAATAAACCTTTGTCAAATTGTGCGCTTTAATTTCATTTTAAACAGACTCTTGTTTTCTGAAGTAACAGCTGCATTAGTGGTGTCTTGTAGGATGTATACATGAGAAAAGGAGTCGACATTGTTCACATGATTTCAGGTCTGAAGACTTACTTGAAAAATTCATCCATTTTAGCAAATTAAATCAGAAGTAATAGGGAAAGGACTCTGTTAATTAAAATAATACGGCCTCTTTTTGGTCAATTCTATACAGTATTTGTCACAAACAAATTATTTGTTATCCCTGGCCAAGGTTGAGAGGAACAGTTGTTCGTTTTCTTTTTCTTCATTTTTTAACTAAATGCTACATACATAAAATACATGTAAATGTGTAACATAAGTATACTTAAAACGGCCATATAGTTTTGTGTCAGTTAATCTCATCTCAATGCATGAGAACACCTGACCCCTGACTTGTCGAATGTTCTTTTTTTTTTAAATGCACTAGAAAATAAACAGAGAACAGCAAAATTGACAAAAGACCACTGTACGAGGGTTTAGCCAATCAGAAGATGTGGTCGGCCATGTTTCATTAAAGGCGAACAATGAAGGATGATATTGGGTCGGTGAGTTTTTGATGTTAATGATAGCCAAATATCGTTTACTCATACTCCTGACCAGGTTGCTCATGTTGTTCAAATTTCGGAAAGTCATAAAACAAAGCTCCGGTCTACTTCTAAGTTTGACCAGACTAGTTAGAATTTAACCCTTAATCTTCTAAATAAGTGAAATGAAAATTTCAATGCAATAGGGGAAAATGCGAGTTTAATGGTATTTTTTAGGTAAAAATATCTCCTTATAGGACAGTGTACATTCAGTAGATTCGCAAGAAAATGCTGTTTTGCTGTATTCACTACCTACAATTTGAAATATTTGTAATAACACATTCAACAACATCAGCTACCTACAAACATCTGAAACGGCATCTTAAATTACGGGTGTATATATGGGACAATGGACAATTTTTTTTGTATGAGAGCTGGCTATAATTTTTCTGTTTAATTGTACAACTTCTCACATATCATATTAAATTGTGTGTGTGTGTGTGTGTTTTTTTTTTTTTTTTTTTCAATAATAACCGTTTATATTATGATTACCCCTTTCCTAAACTGACCATATTAGACCCTTCGAAATTAATGCGTGCGCAGACGACAATGTAGAAGCTGAATACAACTGAGTAGAAGTTCTTTGATTGGATAGTAGTTGTTGAAAAATGGAGTCATTGATGGTTGCCTACATTTTCTCATTTCTTCAATGTCTTCAATATGCCACTTTCTTCAGGCTCGTTAAACTACAATAATGTGTGGTAATGAGTTAATTAAAAACTGTTTAAAGCAACAACAGCTGCCAAAAATAAACAAAGAGGATGTTAAAATACATTTAAATCTAAATCATACCATTTAAAAGTATGGAAATTATTGGGAAGATGACAATCTATTATTGTACAGTCGCTGGCAGAGAAATTAATTTCAAATCCAAGTTAAAGATTGCCAGGTCACTCTATCGTTCCTTTAACGGTTTACTTTTTGCCTGATTTTAAAATTCATTTTTCTGCCAGCAACTAACACTTGGACCGACCACACAGTAACAAATTGTTATCTTCACATTATTTTCATACTTTTAAATGGTACTAGATCTATATAGATTTAAATGCATTTTAACGCCTGCATTGATTTTCTGCCGCTACTTGGCCTTCATCGATCCTCTTTTTTGTATATGTAAAGTCACACGTATCTTGGAATGAAATTAAGTAGACCATGATTAGGGTCTACCGAAGTGCAGTTTGATCTTTATCCAATCCCTTCGAATCGTACAATTCAGGTCTCAAAACGCAAGGATACGAAGCGTTAACCATTTCATCACAAAAACAGCGGCGTTTTTCGACAGCAAAGATCAAGATCAGACTACAGAGAACGTGCGTCCTAATCCTGGATTAATTCATTCTGCTTGTTTATTCAAGCCTGTAAGAGGAAAATGTTTCAGCGTTTCAGTGGGTTGTATTTTCAGCCGTCGAGAGAAGTTGACTTTATGCATTTCGCACTAAAAGGGTTAAAATGTCTTTTGAAGGCGAATCAGTGACAGATTGGAAAGTACTGAAAATTACATTTAGAGCTGAAAACATCCCAGAAATTTAATAGTTGATCGAGTAATAAAACCTATCTTGCACGATTCATCCAGCCATGGTTAGCTAGCATTATAACCTAGGCAACAGCCATTCATAAACATTAGCCCCTATAAGCTTGAGAAAAAGTTCCGGTATAAGCCAAGCAACGGGAAGTTATTTTTATCGGTCTGTTGCACAAATCCCGGTTTCCCTATGTCTATTATTTGGAAACTCTTTACAGAGATCTGCAGTAAACAGTTGATAAATTTGAAAAAAAAAACAACATCATTTAGGGTTTTTTTTAAATACATTTGTAGCGAAAAACTGGCTTGATTTTTCCACAGACATATTATTCATTGTCATTTTCCGCCCGCACTTTTCAAACGGTAACTTAAGCACTGCGTATTAATACTTGTCCCTTATTTGTCTATTGACGCGTCACAGCAGATAGGTCAAATCTTCGAAGAATATAACATGCGCAGACAAGGAGGTTAGGACCGGAAATACCAGTCTAGATGCGCACATTCCGCTCTTTGCAGGTACTCTTGCCCAACGTTGGCATAATTGGGACGGACATTATCGGGGATAAATCCATCCTACTGCGCCTGCCTACAATTGAATATGTTGACCGGGAAACCCATCTCTGTGCCATGGTCTATACATTGACTCACTTGTAAAGTAGAAGGGTTGCTTGTGTAGTCTTGACAAACATAGTCGACGGGTCATTCATGCACTGGCTGACAATGCTTTCAAAATAGCGGATTGCGTATACACAGGCTTCTCGATCAAATACAAAGTACCACTTTATGCAGAGCAAACCTTGTGTGCATGCTTTGCGTAAGAGACTGGTCCTTGATGCATCGTCAAGGTTTGTGCGAAGTTAAATTGCGGTCGCAAAACGTTTTCTCCGAGTATGAATGATTAAAACACGGTTTCAACGGTAGATTCGGCCCTTTCCCTGGTACTACTGAGCAGCCTGACTGGTATATTGGCGTACAAGCCCACAAAAGGCTCTTGTAGTAATAATTTAGTACACGTCAGGTGCCACAGTCTCTCCTAACAACGCAAAGAGTGTTCGCTTGCCCCACTACCATCAATACCTGCGACAATTTTGCTTCTTGCTTCTGAATGTCCTCTAACGTTTACATGACCTATTTTTCATCCATTGAAAATAGCTTATCGAGTATGGGTGAGGACTGAATGCCCAACCATATTGGGCCAGTTTACACTGAAAAATAAAATCTACTAGTCTCCACTGTAGTTAACTAGCTAAAAAACGAAACAACATGACTTATGAAAAAAGCTGCTTTCGACTTGTTTTAATCTTAAACATGTAATTCACGGCCGCATAACATCCATTCCCGATTTGCATAAAAAAAAAAATATGAGCCTCATTATCATATTTGACGTATTTTGGTGCAGAGTTTCCTATTACTTTGGTTACTATAATAAAAGAAGGACTCTTAGATTATCAGATATCAGCCAAATCCCTTTCTTTCTTTTCACGCCGTTAACATTAGTTTGCTTGGGTTACATTTGCTGTAATTGAATTAGGTCGAATCCTGTCGATATATGAGGCGTGATGTCTGAACGCTCAGGACGTATATGGTGAAATGCTCAAATTCTGTAAATGTATGTATATCTCTCCTTCAGCAACCAAAAAGTTTACTATTTTCAGTAACATTTGGTGTGCCGTATAATATAACAAGTCGAGAGTAAAATTATATATGTAAGGGGTTGGATTTTAAATACAAAAGTAAATAGAGCAGAAATAAGAATGTTGCATCTAACTCTTTAAACGATAAATGTAAGAAATATTTCTTTTTATAGACGTAGACGTTGAAAGTATCAAAATAGTGCAGTTTCAACACCGTTTATGTTAGAATATCTCACTAAATCAAGAAATTTGTTCAAGGACCACAGTGCAAGATACGCAGAGTAAGGCTTCAATCGCATTATCCGCAACTAGCAGACTGATAACGTTGAAAGAGTTTACTCATAGTGTCCCTCAGGTATTCATTGTGTCAAAGATCTTTTATTACTCTAAAGACTTTTCTTCTCATCAGACGTACAGTAAGTTTGGACGCATAAGAAAGAATGAATTGTTTGTTACATTTTATTCTTTTAAGCTTGGTAGTTTCAAACTTCGTAGATGAAATGGATGGAGCCACTATGAAAGATGTTAGAGAGTTGTATGGCAAATTGTTGAAAGACTATAATAAGGATATATTACCCATTTATAATCAAAGTGCAGAATTTTTAGTTGAGACTGGAATGGAGTTGTTGTCTCTTAGCGAACTTGAAGAAAAAGAGGAGCGTTTAACGACTACTATGCTACTCTACCTCATATGGACGGATGAATCTATAGTATGGAACAAAACTCAGTATGACATCCCCTTTATGGATATGGATGCTTCCAAAATGTGGAAACCTCACATTTCTGTCACCAATGCCCACGCTAGCAACAGACTTCGACGCGACAATGATTGGGTAATATAACATTTTACACCTTCTCTTTTACTTATTGTCTAGAACTGATATTCATGTTTCATCAATACGTAAGTTTGAAGTACAGGCAGTACAGTCTGTCGTTATTGTGTTATGGGCCCTTTGCTATAGAATGTTATTAATATTAATAAGTCTATAATTACAGACTATAGTAAATGTCCTTGGAGTTAAATATTTCTTAAACAGGTGAAAATGAACGAAAGCAGCTTTCAACTGTACATGTATTTTTAGTTACATAATGTCAAGACCTCTCTTACTGATGTTTTCTAAACATCGAAAGAAGAGAACCATCTAAATTTGCATAACTTTGTTCAAGAAAATACACGTATCCTCCGGTATGTCACATTTTCCCTTTAGTTTATTTAATTGATCACGAGCGTGTTGAAATAGATGTATTTTCATAAGTAAATTCTATTTATCACATAAAACCTCCTCCGGTAGAGTGTTAAACCCATGACTTATTTTTGGGTCCCGGTTCCGATCAGTTTTTAGTCATAAGCACATAAGCGCGTGAAGCCGGAGAAAGCAGCATCTGCACGAGCCGGAATTTGTACTACAACGTCTTTTCGAGGAAAAATGATGTCATTGTTGCTTAGACGCATACGCGTAGAAAGTTTTGATTCTCCTGTTTAATACAATACCATAAAAATGCAGCAGAAGTTTAAAAAAAAAAAATGCAGCAGAAGTTTTTTTTAAACCACAAAATTGAAGGAATAGGTGGACTTAACCCCTTTAGATACTGTTTCATTCTTCTATCGGTGTAAATGTCTCAGAGTTATCTGCTTGTGTATGTACACATTTGAAACCCAATTCTAACAGTAAATAAGGACCTGTAAATGGTGTATAGGCTAAAGATGATGATGCAGGATATTTTTTGTCTGTCATTCGTTTTATCTGATGAATAGAATCTCGCTTTCATGTTTATATATTATCATTTTGATTAAACTCGTTGACTAAAATGTATTTGACGCTCGCCAAGGCTCGCGTCATACATTCTTAGTCAACTCGTTTGATAAAAAATGATAATACATAAACACTCATGTAAGATCCTCTATTTTCGTCACACTATCTTTAGGCAGAATGTGCAGTCTAATTCCGGTGCACGATGTTCGAAAAAGCAACTTAAGTATCATATTTTATTTAGCTATTATTCCCTGTTCTAGCGGCTGATTCAGTACTCATCAAACGGAAAAGCGCACTGGGTGACACTCAAAACATTTGAGACCACGTGTGAGTTAGATACAACGTATTACCCATTTGACGAGCAAAGATGCAGCGTCGAACTGTTTATCTACGGCTACTATAGAACGTTGAAGTTCCGCCCATTCTTCTTTGAAGAAATGCATTTGAATCTATATCGGGGTGAAGGGACATGGAACGTTACGGATCATTATATTTCCAATCAAAACGGTTCAAACGTGACGGTGACGTATCATCTAAAACGCAACCCTCGATATATGATTATTAACTTTTTGGTGCCTTTACTGGTGTTAGCCTTGTTAAATCCGCTCGTATTTTTATTGCCTGCGGATTCTGGGGAGAGAATAGGATATTCTGTCACAATTCTGTTGGCTCTTTCTGTGTACATGACATTGTTAGGGGATTATTTGCCACAAAATTCGGATCCAATACCGTTGATAACATATACAGTTATGATTTGGTACATACTTGGTGCTGTGACTGTGAGTGTTCTGTTCATAAGTGCACGAATATACAACAGGTCGATCGGAAAACCAATACCACGATCCTTGCAAGCCTTTGTTGTAGTTATTAGAAGATTGTTTTGTATTAACTGTGCCTGTCGACCAGAAGTAATTATCAATGAAGATGAAACAGTGGCTTGGCTTGACGAACAAGAAGGTGGTAACGGAGAGCCCAAGTCCGAGAAGGTAGAAGAGAAAGTCGGAGTTAAGAATGGGACTAAGTCTGTTAGGGTGAAATGCCACAAGGCAGTGTCGTGGCATTCAGTAAGCAAGGCGCTGGATCTATCATTTATGACGTTTATATATGTGGTGAAGATTCTTTTTGTTTTTATTTTTATGTCCATGCTCTCGCAAAGAGAAAAACTTGAAAGAGTTATTGCAAAGGAAAGGAAATTGAGCTGAGGCTTAACAATTATTATTTTGTTCTTTGGCGTGTACAGAAAATTGAGAATGATTTTATACTCCAGATCTGATTATTTTAATTTAAAGTAATGTACACAGAAATATACCTAACATATAGATTGATGATAAAAGGATGTTGTTGATTGTTTTATGTTATCATGAACAAAATGAGGTCCATCTGTGTGAAGTCTGTTTGAAATATGATAGGAACATGGACATGGACCTTATAGGCAAATCTTACATCTAGTTAAATAATTCGAATAGAAATAATTGGACATAAGGTATAAGGCTTCTGTAATTACTTATGATAAAAACAATTACAGCCTGTTCTGTCTCCTTTTACGAGCGTTATATACGTATACCTCGCATATAACAGGGTGTGTATAACTTGAAATGCTCTATTCGGAGTTAAGGTGTTTAGGGTACTCGATAAGTTTAACTCGATTTTAATGATGCGTTTGCATATAAAAGTGAAATTCGGTACTCCTTCATTTTTTTTAAACCTCAAGTCATGTGCAAACCTCACAGGTATTTAAGCATACAAAATTATTAAATTAGAATTAATTTACAGAATCATTGAGGATGTCTGAATATTTTGGATGCATTTGAACTAATACATTTCTTAAAAAAGGCTATAAGACATCCGTGTGAATAAATGGTGTCAGATGAGTGTCCAGAAGCAGTACGGTTGCTGTGTTTAATAAATGGCTTTTGTATACGCTGTCAAAAGCAACATGCATACAGCGCATCAATAATCAAAAATAACACCAACGTATGTTGAACCTCTGAAGTTTAGTATTCTAGTGCAGTAAGATGCTTACAGAGCGAGCATTGAGGCTCGGAAAAGTCAGTGTACTACAATTATTCCGTGGAAGCTTCTTCTTCTTCAAAGAAACGAGCAAAGTCGCACATTTTAATTGTATAGCAAGCTTAGGTGCTGTTTTCGTTGTCAGAGAAGATTAAGATAAGGTTGCAAAGAATGTACAGTCTGATATTTGATTAGAAACATTTGGCTAGTTTCTTGTGCGATGTAAGGTCAGCCTCATTGTATAACGGCTTGCAAAACACGCCAACCTGTATAAATGAGTTTATTAATTGTGTGACCCAAGTAAGGGAGACAAAAAATGACAGCTTAATTTTCGCAAAGGAATTATCTGTCTTAGATCTGCTAACCTTTTTCGCTGCCAGTGGTCGCTAAAAAAAATAGCATTTCGCAGGTAATGATGAAGCCAACTACATTCTTACTTTGAATCAAGCTGCAAACGGTGTAGATCCAGAATAAGACTTCACGTTCTACGCGGACAACGCTTCGCCTACTGCAGTGAAAGGGTAGAATAATTGTATCAACATAACATTTGCTGTGTTTCAAAAGATATGTCAAACGCTTTTTTACAGAGAACAGGTTTCGAAATGTCATATTTTTAGTTATTTATTACACCTTATACTGTTTTCTAAAGTAGCTGCTGTGACATTATAGTTGATAATACGATGTTACAAATACGTTATCTCTTATTTTTATACAAAATTTAGTCATTTCTGTAAACGTCCCATTTGTCCCACATTCCGAATTTTAGAACAAAACAATGATGTTGGACAGCTGGAAAATTTTATAGGTCAGGGCACAGATAATCCCTGCCTGGGATAATGTTACAGCCATAGTTTGTTTCAACAAATATATGTTCTTGTGCGCGAAATATGTATGGAAGAAACCAGACTGCAATTCTATCTCTTTTTTAACTTACTATTATACATGTTCGTTATTTTCTAAACAGAACAATACCGCATAAAAAATTACACATTTTTTTCAAAATGTTACATTTTATTTGCTACAAGTAAGGGTTTTATTATTACTCATTTATCTTTTCTTTATAATTCGGTTTGGTGCAGATGACTATTCTATATTTGAGGATGGTGGACACGTACTCTGAATGTGTAAAAACAATGCTGAAAAATGAGGAATTACTTATTGAGAACAATTTCTCCTTGTCAGCAATGTTTTCTCGTGTCTACATGTCTATATCTCTCTTTGAATCTGAATCACAAAATATGTAAAAAAAAAAAAGAATAGAAATATTATACACAATATTGAAAAGCCAAAATATGAATTCAATGAAGTTATATGAGCCATGTACCCTGACAATGGTGGGGAGGGGGGGGGGGGGTGTTTGGGGGGCTAATGCATCTGCGAGAACTATAAACCCAAGTCAGCCAGTAGTAAAAACCTTCTGCTATCTCTAAATTTTCTGCATGTCCAAGGACTATTCTACATTATAATTCAATCGGTTGTGAGACAAAATGGATTTTAGTAATCCATAAATATCTGATGATATTAAACCCCTTTTCCGAGAACACAGCTCATAGCTATATATTGAAATGCATCAAGTCTGTATCAGATGACAAGTTTTGAATTCTTCAAGAACATCGTGAGAAAAGGTAAAATTGCTTGTTACCACAACTTTATTATCGTCAAAACAAATATAAATCAGGGAAAACGCTAAAATCATATTTTTCTTTGTCATGTCTTCATTTATGAAATCACCAGCGATTGGTACAAATAGTGCCATGTAGAAGACTGTGAATTCTTGTTCCCAATTAAGAACTGAAAACAAAACCATTGATAGATGTATGTATAAAATTTTGTTTAAATTGGGGACAACTGCTTTAATATTCAATTCATAGTTTGAAAAAGGTAGACACAGACTATATTCGCACTTACCCTACACCCCCCAACTCGTACAGCTAAGTGTCATACTGGTTTCTAGAAATGTTGGACAAATGGGAAAATATCCCATAAACATTATGTGGACTGATGTTTTAATAGCTCGCAATAAGAATATCGACAAAGAGACTGAGACTGTGCAAAAAGATGGTCTTGTTCTAGACAGCTTTCAACATCTGTTAAATCAAAGCGCTGAAGGCATTGCAGTTGGGACCTGTATCAAAAGTTGCGAATTCAAAGAAAACAAAATAAGAATAGACTTTTAATTTTTTTTTTTCTATTTGCAGTAAGAATATTTATATAAAGAACAAACGTACATTATATATATATGCCTTTAGCATCATCCTTTGATGATTTACTCAAGTAGCCTTTCTCTATTTATTGGAGAGGTCATCAGACCTCTCCAACAGTGGTGAGTTTAAAACGCAGACTGCCACAGAATTCGCTGTCTGTATCCATTTTTCTTGCGAAATGAGTATGATACACAGTCTGTTTCGTCATGGTTTTGTAAATAAAGCGAAATCAAACAACCGAAATAAGAAATAGACGTGGTTCTATTTTTAGGAATGACAGACAACTCGCCCCAAAGACAACTCGCCCAAAAGACAACTCGCCCCACAAAAAAATCGTCGTGTAGTTTTATAAATACGTTCAGGTGATAGTAATAAGAGCGGGGCGAGTTGTCTTGTATGTGGGGCGAGTTGTCTCATAACTTGGGGCTAGTTGTCTTCTGAAGGTGAGTCGAGTTGCCTTGTGGCGAGTTTTTTTGGGGGCGAGTTGCCTTGGGGCGAGTTATCTTTGGGGCTAGTTGTCCTGCACCCACTTTTAGATATGACGAATTTCAGAAAAGATTTGTTACATTAATTTGCCATGATTACAAATGACCTCTCAAATAACTTCAATTCTTCATTAAGCAAATAAATCTAAGCAGAAGAAAAAGTACGAAGAATTTTGTCAAAAAAGAGAAAGAAGACCGCTGGACAAGATCATGCGACTTGAGAAGGCGGAAAGAAGATCAAATAACCGTCATGTAAAGCAAAAGAGGTTGAAATTAAAGGCCAATAAACTATTTGAAAACACTGACGCTGACCTCTCCTGGCTTCTTTTTGAAAGAAGCCAACTTGTTCTCACTGTGATCAAGAGTTACATCACTGTTTTTCAAATGAAACTAACACTTTGATTTTCATCTTAGCAGCATGATATGACTTAGACTTAGACTGATGAAAGAGATTTCTAACCGTTATGTTCTCCCAAAGTCTAACTGAAATACAATTTACCATAATTACAATTGTGATAGACAGTAATGCAACTCTTAATTCTTTAATTTGACTGTGTGACCATTTTACCATGAAAATGAAGTTTAAAAGATGGAACATTGACTTTAAGAAGTAGTCTTAAAGGCATTTAGTTTCATTGGAATTTTCGAAGAATTTGTATTCATGGCCATTTAATTACGAAATATCATTTAACTAAATACCATAACAAAAAAATTGATATATAGACAAACTGTGTATAGTCATTTATCAAAAAAAAAAAAAAAAAAAAATAGAGAAAAGATCACTAGAGAAAAGCAATAAAGGAAAGTAATGAAAGTTTATTATCAACAGTTTTTGCACTTGTTGTATTGTATACACATACAAATAAAAATACTGGTACTGGTGAACAGAACAAACGTATAATGGCTAGCACAAAAACAAGAGGGCCATGATGGCCCAGGACTACTCACGTAAGTTTATAATGGAAAAAAAGGAAAACATGCTGTTTTTGTTTGTCATTAGCCTAAATACTAACACGTGGCCCTTAGGACCAGGGGAATAATTTTATGCCAGGGGAATAATTGAAAAAGAATTTATAAATGTCAAATACATGGTGCTACATACCAAATATCAAGGCTTTCTAGGTCATTACAAGAAGATTTTCAGAACTTGTACTACATGAACCTATGTACAAACTTTATTTGTGGGTTTTGGCCAATATTTACCTTTGGGGCATAATTTATACAATTTGTGTAGAGACTCTAGATGACACACTAGATAACACTATATATCAAATATCAAATTGGGTCAAAGGGCATTCTTCACGAATATTTATTTTAAAGAAATGACATCATACACTAACGGAAACACTCTCATGTAAAAGTTTTCGCTAAAATTACCTTTTCGATTGTACTAAATTCCTATATTTTCGAACTGGTAGTAGAAATGGCCGTTCACAAACACGCAAGCTTCAGGAACAAAAAAAAAAAACCCGCGAAATAGGACCGGACACGACTGTACTTTCGGGTCATTTTAACTCTTTCACGACCAAGTTAAGAAATTTGACATTTTTCCAGATCTAAAAGAAGAGTTCCATTGCTAGTGAAACTGAACTGGGTCATAAACTAGTATCAGGTAGCGGATGATGTAGATCTAAGATCAGACTGCGTGTTCTGTGCAGTCATTATCTCGATCTACGTCATCCACAAAAGCAATCTATGCCGTTACTGGTAGTGAAAGAGGTAAACAATGGTTTAACCCTTTCGCTGCCAATAAATGGTTTCGACTTTTCTCGAGGTGTTAAAGTGTATTTTTGTTACGATTGAAGGAGACTCTGGTCAAAGATTAAAATCAAGTAGCGAATGGTGTTGATCAAAGATCAGACTGCACTCTAGTCTTGATCTATGCCATCCGCAAAAGCTATCCAGAATTAAAACTTCACTGGAAATGGACGTTAAATTTCCGAGTATTGGTCTCTCTAATTGTGACCTCTGAACAGGTCCCAAATAAAAAGGAAATCTGAATCCTCACACTGATATATAAATTACATTGACATTCGCAGCCCATAGCAACAACCCAGATATTGCACATTCAATGTTCTTTCCTCTTTGCAGAAATTATTATCGTATCAGGCAGTGTAAATCCACGAACAAACCTCTCACTCGGTTCAGACTGATATTGATCGTTACTTTTCGCAAAAATGCATGTAGTCGCACCACACACAAACACACACATACTAAAAACAGATCTTGAGAACTTGCCATCACCAGGTCAATTTTTTAAGATGAAAATATGTTAGTAATTCTTTGTGTTCTGAGAGAGAAGTATCAGCATAATACCTTATATTCTTCAAAAACAAGTTCATTCTGCCAATGTTATTATGGCACATAAGCTAGACAAAATAAGTAAGGGCTTTCTATCAGAGTTCATACGAATCGACCTGATTTCAAAATTCGATCAATTTTACAAGACTAAGAATTGCAGTGGAAATCTACTAACAATCACTTGACAGTGTTCCTACCTTATTTCGTCCTACACTGTACATAAAACATGCGAAAAAACGATTACTTTTTCTTTAAAAAGTATGTTGACATTGTATTGCGTAAAAACCCAGTCCAATATACGACAAAAAATGAAAAGAACGAGTGCATTGAGATTTTTTTAAAGAAAGAAATATGAATCTTCAGTATTTCGTAGTCGGTTACTCCAATACTCTATCAAAGATGCTAACCGAAATAGTCTTTCTTGGTGTTATGACCTCAAACTAATTGGTAATCAACTACATATGCGAGCATGTGTTCAATTGTTCAATAATTCTGAAAGTCTGTCGATAACTTACTCAGAGATAACTGTACAGAAGAAACAATTTTAATGACACCAATTGTACAATCCCAATTTCTACGCCAAAGATGGCAAGAGTTCAGAAGACCAAGGGACTTTGCCATCTTTTTACTCAGACTGTTTACAAAACTCCATGATTAAAAACGGATAAGGAGAGCGCCTAGGCAAGAAAGATCAATGAAAGCTTTTGTGCGATCGTGACAAAGATTAATAGGATCAGCACTTTTTGATTCATGTGGAATAAATCGCTGTCGTCCCTCGTCAAAATCCGTTATTGTTGGAACTAGCAGAAATTGTCTTGCCATAAACCGATTTGTTTTTCTAGAGAACATTCATTGGGACCTTTGGCGGTTCGTCTTTTTTATATTTGTAAAGCTTCAAATGCTGTTAAGCCACATTTCTAACGTCCTAAATCCAAACTCTTACAAAAATGGTTGATGTAGAGAAAGGAAAAAAAAAAACTTTCAAAGAGTTTTCAGTTGGTCCGGATTTCGAATTGCATTTGAAAAGCCGATCTTAATTGTATATCTAGCAAGCCTAAATGTATATTAGTCAAAGTTCAAAACAAATACAACAAAAAGGAGAGAAAGTATAAAAATAAATCAGATGGGCGTAAGGTATAATAACATTTTTTTTTCACCCTCGCCTTTTGGCGTTGAACATTAGCCCATATAGAATTTCTTTTTCTCATTTACAGTCTTAGGTACTGCTTTCGTGAGCATGTCATGATATTTATGTGAATGAAACTATTAGCACAGAAGTGAATACTTTAGATCAATATCGAACTGCTTATATGCTGAGGCCAATCTTTATCTAAACTCGCCGCATATTTATATCCATGGTCACACATGGACCACACATGGGAGTTAAATGGGTCACATGTGTCACTCAAACATGGGGATTAAACAAATGAATTCTAATAGGGTCATCAGGGAGACCTCTTGTTTGAGGCACATTTAAATTTAATCCATGTTCTGTGAAAATGGGGCTTAATGCATCTACGAAAAGTATCGACCCAGGTCAGCCTGCGCTGTTGGTGAATTTTCTATATGTCAAAGGAACAGTCTACCTTACGATACAGTCGACTGTTAGACAAAATGATTTTTATGGATCCATAATTATATAAGGACTTGCTTGGTATAATGCATCACGGATATGCATTAAGCTCCCTTTTACCAGAGGGCTGCTCATTTTTCTCTTTTTTTTTTTTTTTTTTTCAATATTCGTGCTTTATGAAATGATTATGTACAGCATTGGACTGGTCTTGAATCCGCTGTAGTATCTTTTCAGTTCAAATTAAAAAAAAGAAACATTTGGACTATTATGGATGGAATATCAGTACTTAAAAGTAACAATGAAATTTGTTGTTCTGCTCTTTTGATTAACTGTCAGGTAGTTCAAGAGAGAAGTTCATGTTTTGTATTTTTCATCCATTGTATTTTTAGTTTATTGCCTGCATGTATGTGTTTTTTATATAACTTCACGAAATTTAGATTTCATTTGCAAGAAGTATTCTCATATCAACATGCCTTGTTTTTTCTTTTTTATTTTTGTGATTACATTTTCGAGTAAGTGACGAATGCATACAAGGACTGCTGTACATTTCTCTCTGTCCGCGTTTAGATGAATCCAACGGCCCAGGGAGCCATTCAGTTTGCAGGGTCGCTTGTAAAGTAAGTATGTGACCAAAAAAATTACAAAAAAAAAAATGTTTTTTTCTAACTGAACTTTGTTTGTTAGAGTACATATTAGGGTGAACGAATATATCCGTAACTGTGCAAGTTGAACCTGAACCAACCAAAACGACATCAGACGTAACATTTTGTGCAAAAGAAAACGCCTTTTTCAAAGATATCGAAATCAGGGAAAAAAAAAACATTACACCGTTGCCAATATTTCCCCTTTCCCCCCTTTTTAATGTCTTTTGCTTGATACAAGTGGTTGCTTCTTTTCCAACAGTGTTTAAAAAGTTGTCTAATAAAAGAAACAAAATATGGTTGTGTGGTTATGGGTTAAGATGGCTTTAATAAAGTCAGGGCTCTGGAGAAAGACTGTGTTACAGCAGTTTGTACACAATGAACATCCTATTGTCTTCCACTGAAATGAAATTCCTGGTGCCTCTATAGTCTTGTCAAAACTCTGAGTCACTCGTAGAGTGATGCTGGAAATAATGATTCGGCCAGCAAGTCATACTGATAAGAATCGAAATCACAAATTATTGGCGTTAATCATAACTTGTCTTGGTGACGCCTTCTGTGTGATATGGACTTTTCTTGTTCCCGGAATTGGACTTTCACGCACATGCACGTTTTTAGGCTCGTTGGTCCGCGATGAATGGCTCAAAAACAAATGACTAGCATCCATTACAAAGTACCCGATGTTTTGGCCAATCGGAAATCGCATTAGGTTCTGATTTCAGAGTGAAAGCAAGAATGCATATTGAGAATGGTTGGTGAATAGGCCTTAGGTTTTTTGGACTTACAGAAAATGTTCACTTATGAGAGAATATAAAAATTAAGCTCGCATATAAGTTCCTAACTTACTCCAACACAATCTCGCCTTTGCCCGACGTTCAGGAGGGTCCCAGAGCAACTCAAAACAATTAATCGAAACGTATTTTTTTATGGATCAACACTCAATAAGTGCTTGTACCGACTGTAAAGTAGCACTTACATTGCAACATTGTGAACCTTTTGTTGACAATGTAGATTTACATCTGGCAACACAGGACGAGCAGTACGACCTCGGACCTGCTACATTTTGCTTTGTCTTGTCGACATAATCGGTTTAAGGTAGTTTCTTTAAATGAGATCTTTTTTACATTAAAAGACTTATTTTATTTATTCAGTATTCTAGAAATAAAGGCACGTACCATTAAAATTGTCTGTCATCCTACCATAAAGACAATTAAGTGCAAATAATGTAGAATATGAGACCTTTATTTTAGCACTGCCGACACCTAACTTAAACATTTACACTCGTTGTTGTTTATGGTGCATGCAGTAATTGAATTATTAATTGTTAATTGTTTCCACATGTTTCCCAATTGCGTTATTAAAACGTGGAATGCAAAAGACAGCTTCATGTCTTTTTCAGGCAGTGTAGAGAAAGATAATATTACACAGCTGTTGATGTCTGATCTTGGATTAACACTGTCTGGTACCTTCCTCTCGAATATTTTTCTACATGACTTTTAATAGTTTTCAGATATACCATTTTACGTGCAATTCCTCTCATCGCTGCAATATTTTTAGATTGAATTTCTGTAAATGGCAAAAAAGTAGGTTATCGGATGTAGTGATTCATACTGTAATTGTGTAGACGTGATAAGAAGGGGAAAACATAGATGATGACAAGAGAAAAAAAAGGCGATGTACATGCCTCATACGACATGCATCATTATGGTACATGATCTGGGAAAAGTAAGTTTAGTGCATCTCTGAGATGCATGAACCTAAGCAAGTCGTCACATCAACTGAATCATGAGGTACACTGGTACTTTGACATGCAGAAAAATTAACCAATAGCAAAAATGTTTGACCATGGTCAGTCTGCGCTGACTGCGCAAACTGACCTGGTCGATACACTTTGCAGATTCATTAAGCCCCCTTTTCACAGAGCATGTCTTATATATGCATCACAGACAGGGAGATTCAAAAGTATTGAAAACAGAATATGACTGTACACCCAAGACAGTGCTCTTGATACCTAACTTAACGTAGATGTATACGTATTTCGTTCTTGCCAATTTGGGAAAAAAAAAAAATCGGAAAAAAAGAATAGTTAAAAAGTTATTCCTTATCCATCTTGATCACGGACAGTTGTTCGTATTGGCCTAGTCCGTGTTGATTGTCCCACTTTTACAAGAATGTTTGCAAAATAGTTTGCTGAAAAATCGTTTCAAAAGCCGTTACGTAAAACAAGCGCATGAGTTTAAAATTGATGCAAGCTATTGAAATCACCAACATCTTATTTTGTTATCTCTCCTACCTTAGATAAAAAGCTTATCTGATGAATGATGTGGGATATTCTGGCCGAATCAGCACTTAATTATGGGGTAGGGCTTCCCTTTCAAAATTTTCGTTTCATTTTGATTTTCCGAACTTGAATGTTGAAAATGTGGCGGGTGCGTTAGAGTGGATAGTGATCCATGTAAATAATAGTTCTATCTCCCATGATACTTGGTAGAATAAGGAGCTAATTAATCAAAGTCGTAATTTACTCTTTCCCGAGTTATAAATCAATTTGTTTCCTCGACTAAAAAGTATGTAGCTCCATTGCAGAATAGAAGTTGTTGGGACATGCTCTAGAATAATTGGGGAGTAAAGAACGGTTTAGATAAGAAAATAGCGTGCACAATTTGTGCTGTCCTATCTTGATACACGCCGTCTTCAAAAGATCTTTATTTTGCCCTGAACGGTAAAGGGGTAATTACCCTTTACCACACAATGCCGCCTTTGAACGACCCAGAGAAAGAAGCCTTTTGAAAACATTGTGGGAAAAGGGGAAAATGCTAGTGACCAGCATTTTCTCCTTTTCCTAAAATGTTTTCTACCCTACTAAAAAATCACATCATTCGAGCTACATTGAAATTGTCGTCTGTAAATTCTTTCAATTTGTACGCGTCTAAAATTTTGTCGTGTGGTAAAGGGTTTAACGTCAATCACACCATGTAGGGGTGTTGATTGCCCGTTTCTACTTAAGTTGTAGCTAATTGTAATTCTTTAGTATCGGGTGAAGCATCTCCCACCGGGATACTAAAGAACCATAATCGGAATGAATTCGTTCAGAAATTGACCATTTGTCCAATATGTATTGTTATACTGATTTCAAGGCTTTAGACTAATTCATTTTCAATGTGTAAGAGCCATGCTCTGGCACAAAAGGGCTTAATGCGTATCCGTGATGCATTATACCAAGCAAGTCATCACACAATTTTGGATTCATAACAGCCACTTATTGTAACAACCAACTTAATCATAAGGTAGACTGGTCCTTGGGCATACAGAAAATTGACCAATAGCGAAAAGTTTCGGTCCAGGTCAGCCTGAGTGAACTGCGCAGGCTGACCTGGTCGATACTTTTCGCAGATGCATAGAGCCCCTTTTTCACAAAGCATGGCTTATATGTGTATGTCTTAGGTGCAGGCATTTGTGTATATCTATACCGAATGTTATAATAATGGAGTCATGCCCTGTGAAAAGGGGGCTTAATGCACTTGCAAAAAGTATCGAACAATGTCAGCCTGCACAGATCCAGTCAATCGTTAGATTGAATGGATTTTATGGACCCATAATTATGTGATGACTTGCTTTGTATTATGCAACATGGTGATGAATCAAACCCCCATTTTCTAGAGCATGTGTCATATTATATACACAATTTCAGCAAACCGATTTTGATTACATCTATGTATTTGAATAATCTACAAACTGCGATTTCGATCTGAACCATTCAAAGACACGAGACGAAATGAATGGACTCGTGTGGTCATTTATGTCCTTAATGGAAAGCTGGGTGGTCCAAAAGCTTAATTTGACGGGTTGATTAATTACAGCTTTTGGTACAGAATGCAGTAAATTCATCTGTAAATTACTTAAACTGTTATCTTGCTTTTTTTCATGCATCACCCTAAAGGCAATTAACAAATGTAGAACAAAATGATAAAATTAAATGCCTTGATTACATAAAGGACTTTTCCATGCCCTAGAAAAGAATGCACTGGAAAAAAATATTAAACAATGAATACCTGTATGAAAGCCGAATAAATGAAACATACATTTTCAACAACCGCACTTAGCTATTTCATAAATATTTTGAGTAGAGTATCTCATAATACGGCGGACAATCTACATGTAGATAAAAGATCAGCCTATACTGTCTGAGCATTTTTTTTTAGCAACATGCAGGTTGAAATGTTGATTACTAGTACTTACAAGTATAAACATGTACATACTATTTTAGCCGAATTTTTTCTTTCCATCGAAAAACGACACTCATCAGTGCAACAAGATAAGTGACTTTAAAATCAAAGGCTCTCAGGGTACACGAATGTTTTCAGAAAGAAGAACTGAAAAAGTTATTCTGTAGTTGTTTAGTCATGCTTGGACAGCCAATTAGACAGCTACTCTAGAAACAGCACGTTCTAAATTGAGCTCTATCATAAATATCATATGACTTGCTGCACGTGCAGTGTTACCGTAAATCATTCATTGATTCAGGATCAGCATTGGCCTCTCCTTGGTTACCATGGCAATTTCGCCCATAATTGACTATCATCGTGAACAAATAAAGTCATGAGATTTAGTTCACACAAAAAAGCCAAGCAATGCCTTACACCAAAGTTCATGACAAAAATAATTTGGCGAAACTTATTCGACAAAGGTTCCAAGTCGTTTACAGCATAACTTGAGCGATATCACTTTGAAAACTCACAATTAGCCATTCCAGTGTCGGGGGGGGGGGGGGGGGGGGGGGGGGAATCGGGGTTTTGGTGACATCATGGGACAGGATATGACTGCACAGAATGTCCATTTGTTAACTCAAACCTATAAAATAGATTAATAATAAGCGAGTGTTGGTGAATTGTATTTTCTACCTCCAAATGAGGTCTACTTGGTGCTGAAAGATTTAATGCCTTTTTTCTCTGATTTCATCATTCTAAGGCTAGAAATCTGTAGACCCGTGTCTTAGGACGCCACGTCCATGACTAGTACCACCAGCGGAGATCGACATAGGACTGCCTGATTTTAGATCGGCTGCAGGAATCACAAAGGCGTTGTGAAGTACCAACTGTTTTTAAAGGAGTTCTACGTATATGCCGCTTGCGGAAGGACTGCTTGAATTGATTGGTGTTTTACGTCACTTTCAACATTAGTTTAGTCATATCACGGCGACACCTCACATATTCATGTATTTCCTGGGTTTCACCAGCTCTAGGCTAGGGCTCTGATGTCTTTTGCCCAAGGACACACCCATGAAAAGCCCAGCGGATCAGGTAGGGCTCGAACCTGGGACCTTCAGGTTACGAGTCCCACACTTTACCACTGAGCCACGCAGGACCCCGTTTGCGGAAGGAAACGCGTCGACCTTTGAACCATGTTGGACTAGAATAAGTCCATATCAAATAAACAAAAATGCAATACAACATTACTACACATGTAATGTTCAAGGTCCCAAAATTTTTTTGAAAATACCCAGAGAAAGGAGCAGATGCTTCTGTCAACAAAAAAACTCTACAGTGAATCCTTGTTTAGCCTGTTTGGTAAATACTTAAAAGGAAACAACATTACACAGCATGCCAAATCTGTTAAAATGATCTTCTGTTTAGAAAAGAAACATCAAGCTCATCCAGTCTTGTCAAACAAATCCCTTCCTGAAAATGAATACCAAAATGAATGTTTCTACTTAATCTCTCGAAAAGCTAGCTTGTTTTCATATGTCAAGCGGAAAAACTACATTGAAAAGGAAGAAATATGTTTTTTATGGAAAAGTAAACACGAAACACAGACGCGTAATGGCATTTCTAAAGATTCAAAAATACCTTTAGACCCACGACTTGTCTGAAAAACGAAACTCAAATGCATTTTACTCGTTTAAAACCCAAATTTACTCTTAAATGAATCGACAACAAAAACGAAATGTCCCACCTACTTACGAGTATGAATTCATCTATGGTCACATCTGTCTATCTAACTTTGGGATTTTTGTAGCACTGGGCGGTAGAGGTAAAATTTATATGTACAGGTGTGTAAAGAACGGTAAATAACATTCCTAATTTTTACTTTCGAAGTTGATAATACCCGTTTAGTGTTGTTGATTAGGGGGTATTTTGTATATACACAAGTGACACAATATCAAATTTTAAGTATGTCAGCGTATGCTGTCTCCATACCATATCCAAAATATTTTTGATTACGTACATTTACATATACATGTAGATATCATAAAAATAAAGATAAATACTTTTTTTTTTTACTAAGTCCTTGTAGGCCTTTCCGACTACTGTGCTTCTCTTAAAGTATCTCAAAAATTATGAAATTTCATACAGTACTTATTGCATATCTTTTCGATTTAAAAAAAAAAAGATGAAAATGCCAAAGAGAGTTAGACAATACTAACTCAATTGGAAGCGTTTTCTCTTAATCTGTGTTAGAACCAGATTTGGATTTTTTTGTAACTTCTACAATTCCACCACGTATCCAGTTACGGGCATGTTATTATATATATCTGCGTTTCTTGCCTAAAATTACTATAGATGTAGATGTATTATATAACTGAATTATAAACTATTTTTGTTAAAAGAATTGTAATGAAATAATCGCAAAACAGCTACGATTACAAGCACATGTAATGTGAGCAATTCAAAATGTATTTTGATCAAATTTGTTGTCATCAGTATTTCACAAAAACCTACATAAAAGGGCAGTGCTCTGAAAAAAAAAGAGAATTAATGTATATCTGTGATGCATTACCAAGCAATTCGGATCCAAAAAATATATTTTGTCAAACAACCGACTGAATCATAAGGTAGGCTGTTCCTTTTACATGCAGAAAATTGACAGATAGTTTAGTATCGACCAAGGTCTGCCTGTGCAGATTGCGCAGGCTGACCTGGGTCAAAACCTTTTGCAAATGCAATAAATCCCCTTTTCACAGAGCATGACCCATTTTTATGCCAGTTTAGGAACGTAATTGCTTTCCATGGAACAAATAAGCCACGTTCAGAATGCACGGAATGTGTAGTTTTGTCGAGAACTCTTTATTTTTGGTACATTATGGACTATGTTTACTGGCTAAAGGGATCCATCGTATGTATATAGCAAGCAGAGTTAAGGGAAGATATCTTGAAAGTAGTTATAGATGAAAGCTCTCACTAAAACCTTGCGTTTCTGACTTGTTATCGCCTCATGTCGCTGAGACGCATCCAACACCAGTAGGTTAGGTGGAAATAGGTTTTAAACTCATAGCCGCAATATTACAAGATCCATGGCTTTTGTAAGTCTTAAATTGATCAATACTATTATGATTTCAGCATACATACTGCAGTGGATAGAACCATGACTTTTCCCTCAACTGCAATCGTTTATTTTTAGTGTTATTGTTATGATTTTGAAAGAAGGAAGCGTGATTACTTAGTACATTTACTCATTTGAATATACGTCGTATGTTTTCTGACAAGACCGATGACCCATTCATACATGATATAGTTTATTAGCTTGGCTATTGAATGTTATCTGTATATGGCCAATGATAGTTTATGCCATGAACTGAGTAAATTATGATCTGTCGAGGCAGAATACAGTTGATATTTGTCACACTGCGAATGACCATCACTAAGGCCATTTTAAGTTAATAATGGTCAAAATGACAACCAAAATACGTGATGCCATTGGGAATTGAAAGTGCCTGTTTTCAATACACTGTGTAAGATAGGAAAACTCGACATAAAACCTCAAAACAACAGAAAATACAAATGACATTTAAGAACAGATGAAAGCAAAATAACCCAAAGAGCCTGTGTTTCTCAATTCCAACTCCTGAGGGAGATGATGGAAAGACACAAATCTAAAAATTATCACCGAGCAACAGCATAAACGTGTATTGTAATCTGCTTAAGATCTGATTTGTTTTGACATGTCAGTTGTTATAAAACATCGATGATTGAGGAAACTAATATGTGGGTGCTGATCCTCTAAGATTTCTCTTTCTATCCAAACTGACAGAAAGGGGAAAACATTGTTAACAGATAAATGAAACGCTTTATTAACAGTATAATATCTTAACTACTTTTATGAGTTATTTACTTTAGGGTTTGTTTTTCTTTCTAAAGTAGGAGTTACCAAAACAAGCCTACACGTCTGTGTAGGTCGAGCCTGGCCTGCTCTGTCCAATTAGACTTTAGATTATATGAATCGGATGCAATTTTGGTTCCTGATAGTATTTTGATTCAGTAGGACTGCTTACAAAATTTATGGAACAAGGCCGGTATTAGTTTTGTATCTTGTTTTAATCAATGCTAACAATCCCAATAGTACAAGCGTCAGCATTCTCACGAGATTACATGATTTCAACACACAAACGTTCATTAACGAAGAGATGTTCGTAACACGACAATAGAGTTTGATGGTTTCTGTCAATAGAAAGCCAAATTTTGTATACAGCTTGTACCCAAGAGAACATGTTTCAATGACCTTCATTTCCATAAATTATTTCAGCATTGTATTGCTGACACTGTTGCTGTGATAGCGATATCTGATCATACCACAAAAAAAGATATACATGTATACGAAGGTCCACATCAGTCTTCACTCATTTTAATATCGAACAAAGTTGGCGTCTTATTTCATATAGTCCAACATGCTTTTGAGATCCATGATAAAGTACCTGGTCGTCGGTATTTAGTATCTACTCTTTCCTGCAAATGTAAAATTGAAAATGCATTCGACTTTTTCGCCTACATGAAACTTTTTTTTTATCTTTCTAGGCTCCGATATAAAACCATTCTGGTAGAATAAAAAATGTGGAGAGGCAAGTTGTTTGGTATTTAGGTTTCATCTTATCTAAAAGAAAATTATAGCAATACGGGCGCAAGGCGTTTATCGGTGACCCGGTCCAGTAATAAACGTTATAGAAAACCATAACACTTGAACATCATTAAACTGACCATTTGTGATGGTCATAATGTGATAGACCAATGTCCGTCTTGGCCAGAATTAATTAATCTACGATAAATGAACCCTACATTTTCACCTTCACTTAATTATTATTGTCATTCAGGGTCCAGCAGTCCTCTCAATAACGTCTAATTACTACACATTCTTTATGGCAAAAGGCTGATTGATTCCTTGTCATTTGGTGATGTGATCTGGAGGTCCTTTTCACCAAACATTAAACATTCGTTTCTAATCTAGAATTCTAAGTGTAAACATAATTCGTTGAAACAGAACGGCAACAGCTTCTTTTAACCTTTAAGCTGCTACGTGCAACTCACGGACCTTTTGCAGATAGCATAGATCAAGATCATACTGCACAGAACGTGCAGTCTGATCTTGAATCTACACTGTCCGATAAGGAGATACTTTCCCGATAAGGAGATACTTTTTTTTTTTTTTTTTTTACAATCGTTTTTAAAGTTTCATTTAAGTTATTTAACAGGATAAGGGTTAAAATTACGATCAAAATAGTACATTGTATTTGAGTCTTGTGCAAAAAGTATCGCCCCGTGTCAGCTTGCGCAGTCCGCGCACGCTGACATAGGCTGAAACTTTTTGTTGTCTTTAAAATTTTCGGCATTTCAATTATGTGATCTCTTACTTCGTATAATACATTACGGAGATGCATTAAATTCCTTATTCCAAGAGCGACACTCATTTAGATTAATTTAAACGTCGACTGTGAAACCAACTCGCTCACTTTCAACCCTTCCCAATAAGCCATTTAACGCTTTACCACAGAATCCTGAGTTTTAACGACCCTAAAGAAGAAGGCTTTTGAAAACATTGTAGGAAAAGGAGAAAACGGTGGTAACTAGCATTTTCTCCTTTACCCATAATGTTTTCTATCCTGTCAAAGAAAGAAAACATCATTTGCGCTTCATTCAATTTATCGTCTGCAAATGCTTTCAGTTTGGTCGACTACAAAATTTTGTCGTTTGGTAAAGGATTAAATCCTCCTCTACGTCTCTTTTACATGTATAGCACTTTTGTTTCAATCGAGCGCGTAGTTTTTCCGGCTCCGAGGATGGATGATTAGTTAATACACGTGGAGACGGAGGGTTATACTTTTGTCCGTCAGTAGGAGAAAACCTGCCCGGAGATCGAAAGAGTCAGTGTATTGGTCCCATTAATCTTTGTCGCAACCACAAAAAAGCATTCTTAGACCTTCAGTGTTCATGGTGAGTAGTATAGGAGGGTAGACCTCGGACAAAATCCGTTTTGTCCGAGGTCTACCCTCCCAGAGTGCCATTTTGTCCGAGGTCTACCCTCCCAGAGTGCCATTTTGTCCGAGGTCTACCCTCCCGGGGAAGCAAAAGACCGGTCAAAATGTCAAACCGGAAGTAGATATCCACTTTTCCTGCCCCCCCTCCTCACACCACTGCAAAAATGTAAAAACAAAAGGAGGAACCGGAAGTAGAATTCCTAGCAAAGAGTGGTGTGCCACCATGTTTTGTTCGGGTTGATCCTGCATTTTGATTGGTCGAGACGTTTTCCCTCCAAAATTTGAATTGAAAACGTGTGACACCGCATCCTGGTTCGAAAAGAAGGTGTGCAACCATCTTCACTCGTTTTGATCTTTCTCTATCACCGTTGGACTTAGTCTTTTTTCCACGATATGGGTTATTTCACCTCCTCAGCTTGGCTCAGGCAGAGAGCATCGTAGGACTTAGGCTTTTTTCTCCGTCTTTGTTCGGTTAAAAGCTGATGTTTCTTTCTCTATTACCGTTGAACTTAGTCTTTTTCCACAATATGGGTTATTTTCCCCTCCTCATGCTGGTTCAGGCAGAGAGTATCGTTGGACTTAGACTTTTTTCCATCTTTTATTCACCTCTGTAGGCTTTGGTCTTTCTCTGTCATCGTTGGACTTAGTCTTTTTTCCCACGATATGGGTTATATGCCATCTTACGCTGGCTCAGGCAAAGATCATCGTTGAACTTAGTCTTTTTTCCGTCTTCGATCGGTTTAGGATTTCTCTCTATCATCATGTTGGACTTAGTCTTTCTCCACAATATGGGCTATATTCCTTCTTCAGCTTGCTTCAGGCAGACACTATCGTAGGACTTAGTTTTTGGAGAGGTGTTCTTTCTCTCTATTAGGATAAAGTTGGGGTTGGACTTACGTAGATAGAATATCATATTCTATATGAACGTGATGTTCTACATGCTTCCGCTCACGTTCGCGCTCTTTTAATGGAATTAACGTTAGCCAATCGTAGGATTCGTTGCTTCTGCACTCGCATGGATATATTCATATAGATATATTCGCATAGATATTGTAGGACTTAGTCTTTTTTCTCTAATAGATATTGTAGATAGAGTATAATGTTCTACCTACATGCTTTCGCCCATGGTCGCGCTCTTAATTCTGTTAATTCTGTATCAAAGTAGGTCAATCCTCCTGTCAGGCTATAAAAACCGCCCGATTTCTCTCATTCCCACGATGAAGCTGTCCGAGCGCGGTTCTCCATGGTGAGTCTTTTTCTCCCATGTTGAATTTCTAATTGGAAAGTACTTAGTAATACTTGTCCAAATACTGCTAATACCAAGTTGATGTGGGTTATCTGATGGAAGTTCGGAAAGGAAGTGAAGGAAGTTGTAGTCTTTTTTCAGACCTAACCAAGTCCTGGAAAGTTCTATGAAAGTTCTTACTTTTCTTCAAATTGTCCTTTTCAGACCTAGTCATTCAGACCTATCCAAGACCTAGAAAGACTGCTTCTTCAAATTGTCAAACAAACAAAGTCAAGTCCTATATGTTTTTTCATATCTTTTATTTAAAACTTTGAACTGTCAGAAACAATGAATGAATCATGTATTGTAAGTTGAATAAAGTTAAAACATTCTGTACAATAATTATTACAATGATACATTTAAAAACTTTATGTACAATAATCATTACAATGAACAGTTAGAAACAATGAACTGTGAAAATATATACAATGATCATCACAATGAACTGTGAAAATATATACAATAATCAGTATTTGGTCAGTATACGACTTACATCCAGTCATGTTTAAAAGTTACAGGCATAAACATATCATTGACTATTGCAGGCATAAAACAATGTATTCGGATAGTCCCGTATTCGGACAGTACGCTTCTAAAACCATGTCTAAAAGGCTATTGTCTGAATTGCAGTCATGTTTAAAAAGTTACAGCCCTAAAAACAAGGTCTAAAAGTCTAGTACCCTAGTTAGTATCCTAGTTAGTATCCTATTCGGACAGTACAAGCGACGATGAGGCAACGCTGTCTTTGAAAAATTGTTTTGAAACAGTTCTTTTGAAATAGTTCTTTTGGAAATGTTTTTTCTGTTAAAAATTACAGACACAATTTTCTTTTTTTCTTCGGAATGTCAGGCTCACAGTCACTCTTGCGTTTCTTTTCATTATTTTTCACAACATCGGATTTCCATCTACGTCTCAACTCGATCTCTGAACAGATCTTCTTTCCTTCTCGTCGAATTTTCTTTTCTGAAGAAATCTTGTTGATTTTCTTTTCTGAAGAGGGTTTCTTGTCTTTTCCCTCTCCAGTCATTGAAGAGATTTTCCCTGAAGAGGGCTTCTTGTTGAGTTTCCCTGAAGATTTTTGAACCCTCTGTTCGTTGATTTGATTATCTCCAATCGCTGAAGAAATCTTGTTGATTTTATCGTTGATCTGGCTGTCCCCAATCGTTGAAGATTTATCGATGATTTTATCATTGATTTTCTTTTCTTCAGCTTGTGAAGAAATCTTGTTGATTTGATTGTTTCCAATAGCTGAAGAAATCTTGTCGAGTTTCTTTTCTTCAGACTCTGAAGATTTTTGAACCGTCTGTTCGTTGTTTTGGTCTTCTCCAGATTTCTGATTGTGTATAAGCGTATCCTCTTTCTTTTCTGAAGAAAGTTTCTTGTTTTTGGAGCTTTGTTGTGAACTCTGTCCCTCGCTAATCAACTTTTCTGAAGAAAGTTTCTTGTTCTGTATCCTCTGTTCGCTGATTTTCTTTTCTGAAGAAATCTTGTTGATTTGATTGTTTCCAATCGCTGAAGTTTTATTGTTGATTTTCTTTTCTGAAGAGATTTTCTCCTCAGTATAATCTATCTGAAGAAGACTGGTGTATAGAAAATTTTGTAGTGCTTTATAGCCTGTATGTTTCTCTATCTGTTCTCTACAAACTTCTATATCGCTGATAGTCGCTTCGAAAATCGTTATATTCCTTGTTCCTGGATGCTCGATGGGATAATATGATTTCAGAACGCCAACATGAAACATGTCCCCGAATCCAATAACGTCTTCTGGATATTGTGAATAAATGACGGTATGACTGTTTCGATTCACGGAGAAATAAACACATATAGGTGTCTCTCTAGGGGTCGGTGGTCTGGGGTCATCATTAAGAAAAACTCTGGTAATGCTGTAACCGTCTTCTCCATCAAAACGTTGGTGGGATAGAAATGATCCCACATAGTTACCACTATAATACTTTGGTGGAACATTGCTAATCGCATAATCGTGGGTGTATGGGTTAACATACAGATACATCCTCGTTTCGGAGATCATTGTTCTTTCTAGATCGAACACACTCATTTTTCTATCGACTGCTCTGTTTGAACTCTTTCCGAAGAATGATGGAAATGTCAATCGTAACATCTTTTTATGCCCATTCGATCTGAAAAAGATATAAAAAGCCAGGTTTCTAGAGTTCTGGGTCATTATATGGCTTATCATCAGCCATGGAAGTGGACATACTTACAGGTAGACATAAAATAATATCGAACAGTGCAAGTGGGTCTAAAAGACTAGTCCCATATTCGGACAGCACAGGCGACTATGAGGCAAGTCAGGTCAGGTCGAAAAAGAGAAAAAAATTACTACCGGCTAAGAAAAGAAAAAGAATCCTAGTCTACCCAGATAGCAGTACCAACGATGAAAGTGACGATGAGAAATTTCCACCCAAAAAGAGAAAAATTTTGAAAGAAGAAAGTGATGGTGAAAGTGATAAAAAATCTTTGAAAGAAGAAAACGATGAGAAACTTCCACCGTCAACCTCAACGAAGGAGAACTCTGTACAAATGAATATGGATTGTACCAGCGAAGATGAGAAATCTTCGAAAGAGCTATATCAAAAACAGTCCTTTTCAGGACTAACTAACAAAGACGAGAAATCTTTGAAAGAAGAAAACGATGAGAAATGCCCAACGTCAAACTCAATGAAGGAGAAATTTTTGAAAGACGAGAAATCTTTGAAAGAAGAAAGTGACGGTGAAAGCGATAAAAGATCTTTGAAAGAGGAGAAACAGTCCTTTTCAGGACTAACCAAAGAATATGAAAAATCTTTGAAAGAAGAAAACGATGAGAAATGCCCAACGTCAACCTCAACGAAGGAGAAATCTGTACGAATGAATATGGCTTGTACCAGCGAAGACGAGAAATCTTTGAAAGAAGAAAGTGAAGACAAATCTTCTTCAGACAAAAACGCTTTGAATGTGAGAAGTCTATACGTCTTAACAGAAGTGGGAAAAAAGAAATCAAGAAAATTCAAAACAGAATCCCGTGTACTGGAGGCATCTTTTAAGAAATTCGATGAGTTACAACCCTACCAACTGACCGGTTTATTCGACGATGTTATCCAACAAATCGTTCAAAGGCTAAAGGCTGAATCGAGGGATATGATTAGAATTAGCATCAATCATCCCTCATTGAAAATGGGGATTTATATTCCCTTTCTATATGTGGAGGAATTGGAGAGTCATACGATGTTGAATGAAATTGAAAAAGTTCTACAATCGAATGAAGAATTCGTCTTGAACGATGGCCGCATGACATTCGATATCACACATACGATACCGCCAAGTGGAAGTGGAAAAAGACTTACGTCCACAGAACTATTGGATTCAAAAGTTTTTACAAAGAAGAAACAATCGATTATTGAAATTAACAATAGTGACCACCTATGTTTTGCAAGAGCTGTTGTTGTGGGGCTTTATCACCATGAACGTGAAAACACCCAAGAATGGAATCGAAGATGGGATCTCATCAAAAGATCAAACAGACCCCTTCAAAAGATTGAAGCCGAGAAATTGATGAATGAGGCTGGAGTTTCGTCGACACATGCTGTAGGTCTTGAAGAATACAAAAAAATTCAAGAGTTCCTGTATGAAAAAGGCTACATTATTAAAGTTCATCAACAACAATCGAGATTAGAAAAAGTATTTGAACATCCAGAAGTGAAAGACGATAGTAAAATCATACATTTGTACTTTCATCAGAACCATTATGATTACATCAAATCCATTACATCATTTCTTGATTGTGCTTATTATTGTGAGCTCTGCGATATACGTTACAAGAATCGGGAAGACCATTTTTGCTCAAAGATCTGTAAAGGTTGTTTTCGTGCTGGAAAATGTCCATCAGAATCAAAAGAGTATGTCTGCGACAAGTGTCATCGACGATTTTTCAGTGCAGCATGCTTGAAAAATCACAAAACACTTCAAGGCAAAGAGAAGAAAACCATTTGTGAATTAGTGAAACTTTGTTCAAAATGTGGAGGCCAGGTTTTTGATAGAAAGAAAAATCATCTCTGTAAGGGAAAGACAAAGTGCCACCTTTGCAAGAAAATCGTTGACTATTCTCATCGCTGTTTTATTCAGCCTTACCAAAGTAAGATGAATCATGACAACGATGATGAGACGAGTTCTTCGGTAGTCAAAAAACCTTTGTTCATATTCTTTGATTTCGAATGTCAGCAAGACACAGGGGTACATATTCCGAATTACTGTATTGCCCATCGCGCCTGTGGTGAATGTATCGATAAGCCACTTGATTTTCATTGTTCCACATGCAGTGAATTCAAAGAAGGAAGAGAAGTTATTTTTCAAGGAAAAGAAACTTTGAGTCAATTTTGCAGCTGGCTCTTTACAAAACATCATAAAGGAATCATAGCTATTGCCCATAATCTCAAAGGCTATGATGGCCAATTTATTCTCAATCATATTATCAACGTAGGGATGAAAGAACCAGAAGTAACCATGAATGGGAATAATATTTTGAAGTTAGAACTGAATGGTGTGAGTTTGATCGATTCCTTCAGTTTCATGAACTTTGGGTTGGCAAAATTTCCGGCTACGTTTGGACTTCAAGAAATGAAAAAAGGCTACTTTCCTCACTGGGCAAACACAGACGAATTTTGGGATTACGTCGGGCCATACCTGGATATGTCTTATTACAAACCCGATTCAATGTCTGAAGAGGCTCGATCAAAATTCATAGTCTGGTATAATGACAAAGTTCAAAACGGTGAGGAATTCAATTTTCAAAAAGAGATGGAGATGTACTGTCGATCGGATGTTGATATCCTAAGACGAGGCTGTGGTGAATTCAGAAAGTTGTTCATCGAACAGAGTGGAATTTGTCCATTTACAGAGTCGTTTACCATCGCAGGAGCCTGTAACAAGATTTGGCGAAAAGATTATTTACCAAAAGATCAGATAGCCATCATTTCATGCAAAGATCCAGTCAGACGTCAGTTTTCTATGAAAGCAGTACGTTGGATTCAAAGTATCGCTAGAGAAAAAGGGATTCGTATTCAACATGCTAGAAATGGTGGTGAATTTCGAATAGGGAGATACACTGTAGACGGATTTCACCACAAATCAAAGACTGTCTATGAATTCCTCGGGGATTTATTTCATGGCTGTCAGACATGTTTCAAGGATCGAAAATATATCAACCCCATCAATGGAAAATCAATGGCTGAATTGTACGATAGTACTATCGAACGGCTAGAAACCATCAAAAGAATGGGTTATAATGTCGTGACCATATGGGAGCACGAATTCGACGCCAAGATGAAGAAGGACAAAGAATACAGAAAAACCATTGAAAGTCTATACCCGAACTGTGACCCCATTGAACCAAGAGAGGGTCTGGCTGGTGGTAGATGCAATGCCATAAAAATTACCTATGACGTTGAGGAAAACAGTGAGCAGGAAATCAAGTACATTGATATTTGCTCTCTGTATCCTTACGTCTGCAAACATAAATTCTATCCTGTAGGCCATCCCACAATCTTGACTACTGAGAGTATTGACATGCAGAATATTCGACAGTATGAAGGACTCATTAAATGCAAAGTTCTACCACCAATGGGTTTGTTTCACCCTGTTCTTCCAGTTCACTGTAACAACAAGATGATGTTTCCGCTTTGTATGAAATGTGCACAAGAAAGCTCAAACGTTTGTAACCATGAAAAAGAAGAGAGAGCCTTGGTTGGAACTTGGGTTACATTCGAACTGTTCAAAGCTCTCGAGTGTGGTTATCAGCTAATGCAAGTGTATGAAATCTGGCATTTCGATTCTGTTTCGGACCAATTCTTTAAAGGCTATGTGGACAATTTCTTGAAAATTAAGCAAGAAGCCAGTGGATATCCCAGCTGGTGTCAGACAGATTCAGAAAAGGCCCAGTTCATTCGTGAGTATGAGGAGGCTGAAGGAATTCGTCTTGACCCCAATTGTATTCAAAAAAATCCTGGCAAAAGATCATTTGCTAAGATTATGCTGAACTGTCTTTGGGGAAAATTAGCACAACGTGAAAACATGAGCAAAACGAAATACATCAGAGAACCGTCTAAATATTTCGAGTTGATTACCAACCCGAAATATACGGTAAAGCATGTGCAAATCTTTGATAATGAGTGCGAATTCATTTTGGTCAACTATGAAGAAAAGATGGAGTTTGTCGAAACGCATGCGACAGCCAATGTTATTGTAGCATCCTACGTAACAGCTTATGCAAGGTTGGAACTGTACAGTGTTCTTGAAAAATTGGGGGATAGAGTTCTGTATTTCGACACAGATAGTTGTATGTACATTCATGATCCCGAATTGTGGAACCCTCCCATTATTAACAGTAGGCTAGGAAAATGGACCGATGAAGAGCCTGATTGTAGAATTACTCATTTCAGAGGATTAGGCCCCAAGAATTACGCCTATAAGATGAAAACGAAAGATGGGAAAGAAAAAAGCAAATGTAAAGTCAAGGGAATTACTTTGGATCATAATACAAATCAGTTGGTGAATTTCGACACCTATTCAAAATGTGCTTTGGATCGCACCGTAGAAATTAAAGTTCAGTATGACTGTAGAATCAGAAGGCATAAAGATAGAACAGTGACCAGTGAGCCACAGTCAAAAACGTTTCGCTCTGTATATACCAAAAGAGTCATTGTAAACGATACTGATACTGTCCCCTACGGCTATAAAAGTTTGAGGGTATAAATAACTGTAAGAAAACAACATAAGATATTTCAAAATATGTTTTAAAACATGTTTTTTCCATTTAGTAGAGTCCGTGAATATAGTGAAATGGACAGCAAATTTCCATTGTTTTTAGGTCATGACCAATTGCATAAAGTTATTGTGGAACATGAAGACGAGTGGAAAATCGAGGCCTCTGTGAATTTGCATTGTAACAATTGTTTTGTGTTGAAAACTATATTGTTAAAAACTTTGAATGAATCATGTATTGTAAGTTGAATAATGTTAAAAACTGTATTGCCAATGCATTGTATGTAAAAATGTTCCCAAAAAGTTCAGACTTGGGAAAAGTTTGAATAAAGAAATTGTCTTGTAAACATTGTCTTGTAAAAATGTTAGAATGATTTAACAATTGTTAAAAAGATTTAACGCTTGTTAAAACTTTCTAACATTGTCTTTGTATATAAAATTTGTAAAAATGTTTAGAATGGTTGAAATGTTCCTGTTTTTTCATGATGATGTTTTTCATGATAATGTTATCATGTTATTGTAAGTTGAATAAAGTTAAAAACGTTTGAATAAAGAAATAAATTAAAAAGGTCGTCTGTTTTGATTCCTTCCCAAAAACTTGGAAAACAAAAGTCGTCTGTTTTTGATTCCTTCCCAAAAGACTTGGACAATTAACAAGAACCCAGAAAATCTGGGCAAAGAAAAGTTCAGACTTGGGCCAAAGAGAAAAAAACTTTGAATAAACAAACGGTTTTAAAAGATCGTTTGTTTTTGATTTCTTCCAAAACTTGGAAAACTTTGAATAAAGAAATGAATTTAAAAGTCGTCTGTTTTTGATTCCTTCCAAAACTTGGACAAAGAGAAAAATCTCACAAAGAGAGAAAAGTTCAGACTTTGGAAAAGAGAAAAAATCCCCAAAGAAAAGAACAGAGATGGGAAAATGTAGATAGATTATAACATTCTACATTGTCTACAGGACTCATATAGAATGTAATGTTCTATCTACAAGAAATCTACAATGCCTACAGACACATATAGTACATGATGTGAGTGAAATTTCTAGTATATTAGGTTCTATCTACAAGGCCTACAGAAAAAGTCTACATCGCAAGACAAGTCCTCTTCGTCCAAAAACTATAAAAGGTTAGCGAACTTTCTCTGTAGAATCATTCGACTTTCGATTCTCGAATAGTACGAATAAACCTGTTAACTAGAAAAAAAGTTTTTGTTAACTAGTGCGAATAAAACAAACTGTTAACAGAAAATGGACTCCAACTTAGACCAAAGTGATCACGGAAGAATGGATTCCAGCTTAGACGTTTTAGTCGGCTCCTTATCGCAAGAAAACCCCGACCTAGGTATTTTCTCACCGCAGCCTGAAAACAGCAGAGATATTCTATCGATAGCTATGAATTCAACATTCATCGACCCGATGATACCACCAGTTAACAAAATCGAAGAAGAAATAAACCAAATGATTTCAACCCAAAATTCTGTAATAACTCAGATTTTAGATGAAGTGAAGATGTTGAATAGAAATATTGAGACATTATGCCAACAAAATCAACAGAGTCGACAGAACTACCAGAGTCAACAAGATTCGTCTGTAAGACAAGATCCAGCTATAACGATTTCAACCCAGGTTAACTTTGATAAAACCAGTTTTCAAAAGTTAACAGCTTCTACCGTCACACCTGTAGACCATCAGACAACTCAGCAGTCAACTCACCAGTCAACTCACCAGTCAGCTCATCAGTCAACTCAGACAGAAGAACCCAAGCCAAAAAGAAGAGGAAGAAAACGAAAATCAGAGACAGCAGAGAAAGATGATAACCAACTTCACAAAAAACAACGATTCGATCCCTACTCTGTAATACCACCACGAGTAGAAACAAAAACAGGCTTGGGTAAATATGGAAAAAACATTGATAACTTCAAAGAGTTCAAGTTCCCGATGATCTCGAAAGAACAAGGAGAAAAGATGTCATCAGAAGAAAAGCTGTCATCAGAGGGAAGCTCTCGATAAAAGCAGACTCTCAATAGAGGAGAAAAAATCTTTGAAAGAGCTATACCAAAAGATCGAAACAGTCCTTTTCAGGACTAACCATTCCCCAAGAAAAGTCTATCTTTTGAGAATTGTCAATCTCATAGATGTATTCTAAGAGTTGTACTCTTGCAGAGAGAGAAAAAACTTTTTTAGTGATAGAAAAATTTTCAAATAAAAAATCTTGCAAAGCAAAAAAGTTGTAAACAAAACTTGAAGAGAAGAATTTTTATCGACAGAAAAATTTCTACGATTAAAAATTCAAATAAGAAAATCTGACAGAGATAAAAATCTCACAGAGAGAAAAAACTTGTAGAGAAAAAAGTTGTAAACAAAACTTGAAGAGAAGACTTTTATCGATAGAAAAAATTTCAAATAAAAATCTTACAGAGAAAAAATTTTTCAAATAAAAATTTTACGATTAAAATTTTTATCAATAGAAAAAACTTTTTAAGTGATAGAAAAACTTTTTAAGTGATAGAAAAATTTTTACGATTAAAAATTTCGGATAAAAATTTTTACAATTTAAAAATTTTACAGATTAAAAAACTAGGGTCGAATAAAACTAGGGACGAATAAGCCTAAGATCGGATAAGACTAAGATCGGATAGGTCTAGATGATCCGATTCCTGAGAAATGGTGGGAAAAACCCAGTAAACATGATTTCGTTACATTCCGTTACATTTTCGGAAAATGACGTCATATTTGATTTCCGGGAAAGTCATGTAGAGTACAAAGGGAGATAAATCTTGTCTGACTAATGCAACCATAATACGGTATATAGCTCATATAACCCATATCGTGAAGAAAGCCCAAGTCCAACGATGATAGAGAAAGAAACATTAGCTTTCAGGTGAACAAAAGACAGGAAAAAAGACTAAGTCCAACACGGTGATAGAGAAAGACCAAACCCTACAGAGGTGAATAAAAGACGAAAAAAGACTAAGCCCTACGATAGTGTCTGCCTGAACCAAGCTGAAGAAGGAATATAGCCCATATTGTGGAGAAAGCCTAAGTCCAACACTCTGTCGACATATAGCCTATATCGTGGAAAAAACTGGGTGGTGTGGGGATAAATCCAAAATGCCTATGAAAGCAAAAGGAATTTAGAGCAAAAAGGGATTTAGAAGGGTTAAGGGAAAGCTAAGGGTCAAATTGTCGATTCTGTGTTACTGGACCCAGCATAGCAACGGAGTAGTCTGCGCTGAGCCCATGCTGAAATCTGATTGGTTGATCCAACCTATGACGTCATTTGATTGATAGGTCCATCCTGTGACGTCATAAGGGCACGTGATCAAATACTGGCTTCTGATTGGTGGATCAGCTGGTACCCAGCTGGTTCCCAGCATGGGCCCAGCATTCTGCGCTGAGTTTGCGCTCAGTGCTGGGTACCAGACCTCTCCTTAGTTACGCCCCGCCCCTTTATCGATTTTTTAGACATTTTTGCAGTGGTGTGAGGAGGGGGGGGGGCAGAAAAAGCGGACATCTACTTCCGGTTTGACATTTTGACCGGTCTTTTGCTTCCCCGGGAGGGTAGACCTCGGACAAAATGGCACTCTGGGAGGGTAGACCTCGGACAAAATGGCACTCTGGGAGGGTAGACCTCGGACAAAACGGATTTTGTCCGAGGTCTACCCTCCTATACTACTATGGTGTCACTCTTTATTCGATTTCAATCTATTACCATTATAAACACTACATTTCTGTCACTGCAATAGGTAGCTTTTAATATGCAAATGAATGTGATAGAAATTTAGTATGGTATAGAAAATGCTGTTTGTACTTGAATTTCAAGTCCTCTTTAGAATATTTTACAACAAACAAGACAATGTAGATCACCGTCTTTGTCGTATGATTTGGAAACTAGACCGTCCAGAGTTGAGGTATAACTTGTCCGTGACGTGAAGTGTTAAAGACGAGAGAGCCAGATGCACCAAAATATTCACCACGCCAGCGTGAATATGGTATTATCAAGTTCTTTTTTTAATTATTTGCAGGCAACGGCTAAGATAAGAAGGAAGCTATCGAATCTTAGAACATTTTTTTTTTTTTCACTGTTCAAACTTTAGCTGTGCATACCTATTAAAACTGTCTCGATGCGACAACAGGGTCTGATACGTTTAAAGAACCTTTGATCCTTAACCTATCCAACATATCTGAAACACCATACATGGATACGATAGATAAGACATACAAATGAGCGGAGTTCTGGAAAAAGAGGGCCATGATGCACCTCTGTGATGCATTATACCAAGCAAGTCATTGCATGATTATTCATCCATAAAACCTATTTTGTCTAATAACCGACATCTTCGCAAGCCAAGGTGACGATCACTACGTGGACCTTACCCCTTGGTTGATCGAGTCGAAATTTGTTAGCCTCGCGATACGAGTAATCATTGGATGCAGTCAGGACTGAATGCACCAATCCAATATTGTGTTACATTTGCTATCCAGCAACAGCAGAACGTAAATAAAAATGACCACAGGAGAAAGTTATCGGATATGCTGGGAATTATAACCAAAAAAATACAGACGAAAAATATTTTCTTCAACATTCACTGTCACAAATCAATCTAAATGTAGTTTTTGGATACATTCCAACACCAGATGATGGACTGTCAAAGTAAGTGTGTGGCTTTTGCTTCGCGAAACTTAAGATTTCGGAAACAGATTTTGACTTGATAAACCGTCTGTCAAGTTTGCGATCTGAAAAGCAGTCAATTGTTGGCGAATTACGGAAAAAGCATGCTGAACAAACTATAATTGAACCAACCTTAGTTGCCAATTGTCAAGGACCACCGTTAAAACAACAACACCAAAGCCCTTAACAGATCATAGCCCAACACCTAGAAAGGTAAACAAGTCTTTGGCCAAAAGAGTTATGTTACACGACGTTTGATTGGTGTACGATGACGTAAATCTAGGGGTGATAACAATCAAAATCCAGTAGGTGGCGCGTCGCCGTGCTAACAAATTTCGACACGATCAGCCAGGGGGTAAGATCCACGAAGTGATCGTCACCTTGGCTTGCGAAGATGAACAACCGACTGAATCACGAGGTAAACTGTTGCTTTGACGTGTTGAAAATTTACCAATTACAAAAAGCTTCGCCGAGGTCAGCCTGCGCGTCCTGCACAGACTAACCAGGGTTGATACTTTTTGCAGATGCATTAATCCCACATTTTATAGAGCAAGGTTCAAATATATCAACCTTTGCGTTCGGCACGTCCATGTTCAAAGACAAATTAGTGTTTACATTAATGGATAGGAATGGATTGAATCTTCAGTCATAAACACTAGAGCTCTATCTGAGGCCATGATCTTGAGCACTGCGCAGGAATTTTTCGTTCGGTTCGTAAATCAAAATGTAATTACCTGCGTGACAATTATTGGAGAATGTCCATTATTCTTAAAACGTCCAGTAAATGCAGACTGAGTTCTTAATTGGGATTTATGTTTCATAGTCTTCTCAAGCTTTAAATGGTTAAAAGGGTCATGCGAGGTCTGTCAGATAAGGAGTAAAAGATGTATCCAGATGTCCCAAGGTTCTACAACAACGGTTTTTGGAGACAATCATGGCGGGATTCCTATCAGCCAATTCATTTTCCCCCAGCTCTATTACAAGTAAGTGACCAAGAAAACATGGATAAGTGCATGATGGTTACAATGGAACTGATGTTGGAAACGGCTTTAAATACTACCAAGCGCAGTTATGCTTCCTTCTGTTGTGTGAAAGTGGTCTTCATAATTATGATTTACAAAGTCAACCATTTATCAGAAATCTAACTGTAAAAATATGAGAATACAATGTGTTTCAAAATCTTTTTTTTTTTTTTTTTTTTTTTTTTTTTGTTTGTTTTTTTTTTTTTTTTTTTTTTGGTTTTTTTGTTGTTGTTTGTTTGTTTGTTTTTTTTTTTTTTTTTTTTTTTTTTTTTTGTTGTTTTTTTTTTTTTTTTTTTGTTTTTGTTTCATTTTCTACGAAAAGTTAATCTTTTAGATGTTATTGTATTTGTATTGTATTGTATTACGTTTAAAGTTGCCGAAACAGAAACTACTTGTACTTGCGAGAAATATTTCAACAGTAACAACAACAACAACACTTAGAGGCTTCATTTTACTTGTCCAGTAACTTCTGCTAGACGGAAATCATATACTCCTCACAAAAATTCAAGCAACAGAATCATTTTTTTTTTTTTTTTATATGTGTGTGTGTGAAATATTTGACCAGTTAACTTTAAATGCGAAGAAAAACGCGTTATGTAAAAGGCTAGAAAGTAATTGCCAGCTGCACCTGCAAAAAACGTTTTTTTTTTTTCTTCACATATAAAGTTAAATGAACAAATATTTCACAGGACTAAAAAGCAAAAAATAAAAAAATGATTTTGCTGCTTGACTTTTTGTGAGGAGTATATATTCACCTACGCTTGGACAAGTTAGAGGTAAAGCAATATTAATCTCATGAAAAGTATACATTATTTTATTGAATGCCTCTCATAAAATCGCTGTTTTTATCATTTTTGTCAATAGTATAATAGTATTGTTCCTCTGTAACGTCGGGTGAAATTTTGATGACTTGATTGTAATTTACCCTGTTTTCGATTGCTCCTTTCAGCTTAAAAGCCGCTACAGTGCATGTCTTTGTCGTCGTTGTGGGGCTGGGCAAAAAGTGACCTTCCTACGGACTCTTAAACCATAACCAGCAGGGATCGAACCTGTCTGCCACAGAATGCAAACCCCAAGCCCTATAAACATTGCTACTCAATGCTTCGTTAACTCTCTTTTTTTTCTTTTTCTTGTCTATCATCAAATAGAAAGAGTAAAATAAAATGATTATGGGGTAACAGTTTAAGTGGTGCTTTCTTTTTATGGCAGACTGTCAGTTTAGACCATAAAGTAAATTAATCAACTGGCTAATTAATGTCATTGATGCCATTTTAGGGAAAATATCGATTCTTCTAACCCGTCAGCCTATAGGCCTTGTTATGGACATAACCATAATCAAAGGCAACAAGTGGCGAAAGGGAGAGAGATTTAACGAAAAGGAAAACCCTATTATATGGCTTGAAAAATGTGGGATAATGAGCAATTGCTTGAAATATGCAATTGCTCCTTGTTCTATAATTTTTTCAAAATGTTATCTATAGCTGCTGCTTACAGAAAGCCGTGATTGAACACTAATAGTCTACCAGACCCGTGTTTATAGCCAATCATCATTACCTGACCCCCGGGTTTTCTGGCCTCGACGGGGCTGCTAATGAGTCGATATCAATTCATCTAATTTGTAATCATGTAATAACAGGGGTAATCTTCGTCTGATCTCTTGACGAATTTCTCGGAAAGGGCTGGTTAATGAGTGTAAATTGAAATATGTATGCATTTTAACGGCAATGTTCAGCTCGGGTTTTATTTTAGATCTCTCAAGCCTACTGGTGTAATTAGAGGAAAGTGTATACTAAAATAAGCTCGAACATCCGTGCAGTTTGATCTTGATCCAGAATCTCCACCTCTCATAAATGCCCATAAACGTAGCGAAATCTGTATTTTTCGGTAGGATAACGTTTTATTATCATTATATTATGGCTTTTAAATTCAACTCGTGCGATTGTTTAGGCTATGACTGTAGTCTAAAAGACTAAGGTGTTTATAAGCAAGTGTAGTATTCTTTTTTATCATTCTCCTCATGTTTTCCTATAATGCTTCTTAATATTTCAAAATTTCATTCCCTAAATAAGAAGATTCGTAACAAAAAAAAAAAATACGTAATGAGGTCAGCATGCTTACACCGAAATTTATGATCACTGTATTAAAGTTATTGATCAATTCCGTGGTCTGGTATAACAAATTATGGGAGCGTTGGGTGCAAAGGGCTTATATCTCCTCATTAAAAAGTTCCGATCTGAAAATGATAGCAACGCAAATCTGAAAATGATATCATTTGACATCGTGCCATTCCCAGCAAGGTATGTTGTTGTTTTTTTCTGGTGGTTTATATATGATACAATATTAGAAATGCAAAGAAATTTGTCTAAAGGAAACAAAAGTTGCTGTATGCGGACGCTGTAAATAGTGCTTTAGTAAACAATCATTTCGAACAATAATAATATAGAATATAGTCCTTGACAAACAGGCAAGGTTGTGTAGAAATTTCAGAAGATACGTTTTTGTTTTTTTTTTTTTCTGTTTTTGCAATGTTCTTCCGTGATTTTCCGGTTTGACAGTAGTAGCAGCATTGACAACTTGCAACACATCATCATATTTTTTTTTTGTACGCTTATTGTATCAACTAATCGCTTAATTATTGTTATCTTGGGAGGGTTTATTAGAGTGATAAACACTACTTTGTACCCTGTTTCATCCAAAGTATTTAACAGATGATAATTCTATAGAAACATCCCTTTTGAAAGTATTTACGGACGACAAACTTGATGAGACTCAAATGATTGAATTGACCTTTGAGAGGATATCTAGAGCATTTCTTCATTTCCCCAGATATTTTGAAGACCCTCTTTTTCAGATGGTAAAACTCAGAAATTTGTGGCACAGGTTAATATTTGAAATATCACTTGTAAAAGATGTATTTATTTAAATAAAATGTAGAGATTGACTAAAGTATAATCGAAGCAATCCATACATCGTAACAATTGACTGATGTTGCTTATTTTGTTTTTTTAAAAAGATGTTTGATACTGATTTCATTATAAATGTCCAACAGAACAGATGCTTTCCAGTTGTTTCGATAATAAGCGACACATGGTCAATGGTCATGTGCACTGACTCTGTGCATGACTTGATCAACAGAAATAGCCACATTCCTGTCAAATCTGTACGGGTAATTATCTCTGGTTTGATTGATTGGTGGCGCATCATGTACGATGTGCCATAGTGGTGATGCAGAGTAACCTGAATTTAGTCCTAGGACTCGTTTTCTGTTTTCACGACAGATTCGTGTGATCGAAGAGAAATCGGGATTTGAGTCCGCTTCCTACTATTGATCCTAATCCTGCTAAATAAGTAAAATGAAACTTTCAAGCCGATAGTAAAAAAACAAATCATACTATTTCAACTTTTTTTAGAGAAAAATATACACTCATCGGACAGTGTAGATCCAACATTAGACTGCACGTTTTGTGTAGTCTGATTTTGATCTTCACTATCTGCAAAAGGTCAGTGAGTCGCGCTTAGCAGCCTAGGGGTTAATTGGCAACTTTAATTTACTTTCATGGTTTATAGAGACTACACATGACAAGGTGACACGGATGACAGTACAGGTAAATAAATATACCGATCAAAATCCAAATAGAATGGGTTAAGAAAACTGAATTAGGAAAAAAACAATTGAAACTGGAATAAGGGCTCTTACGTGGCCTAGTGGTTGCAGAAATGGATAAGGAATCAAGACTTTCACCATTGAGGCTGTGCTTTCGGGGGAGTGCTCAACCATGCTCCAGCCCATTGTCGGGCTGACATAACTAAACCATTCTTTAAGCCTTGTGAAATAACACTTAAAATGACATCCAACAAAGGGCCACTTAAACTAAAAGAAAAAAAATATATATAAGCCATGTTCTGTGAAAAGGGGGCTTAATGCATCTGCGAAAAGTGTCGATCCAAGTCAGCCTGCGCAGTCTGCGCAGACTGACCTGGGCCGAAACTTTTCGCTATTGGTCAGTTATTTGTATGTCCAGGGACCTATCTCATGATTCAGTCGGTTGTTAAAAAAAGTGGCTATTATTGATCCATAATGATACGATGGCTTGATTGGTATCATGAATCACGGAGATGCATTGAGCCCTCTTTTGCCAGAGTATCGCTCATTATATAACTGAATATTACTGAAAGTTGAATAATAACCCGAGTCTCTTGGTGATCAAACAGTGCGTGTAGCCTTTTGTACCTCTTTATTGCACTAAAATAATGAAGTTGTACTGAAAAATAACACCAACAGTTGGTCTCTCCAAAAACAGAATATGAGGGTTTGTTGAAAACAAAACATAAATAGTCCTTTCAAATTGTAACATGCATTTAGCATTCCTGTCTTTTACAAGTTTCCAGTTATTTGTAATTGCGTAATGACGTTTTTGTTGGGACAAGAAAGGGTCGCAAATATGATATCCAGAAAACGTTTATCGTTGTTGCATTATGTCAATCAAAGTGGAGTTCCTAGTTCTCGACTCCGGAAAGCAGATAGGAAAGCGAAATCTATCTTACCCGAGAGATTTTTTAGATTCATCATATTGTTAGCACATATCTGACAGGTTTTCCCATTTGAGGGCAATATTTATAGATGTCTTACAGCTTGTTAAGTCTTTTGTCCTGTATTTTCTTGGTTGCGTCCTTCTGTTGAAAGACACTCTTAACCCTTATCTAAATAAAAGAAATGAAACTTTCAAGCCGATATTAAAACCCCAAGTTTTCCCATTTCAAAGTTTTTTTTTTTTTATTTATATATATATTTATTTATTTATTTATTTATTTTTTGAGGAGAGATATTTTTTTAACGAACAGTTAAGATCTGAGATCAGACCGCACGTTCTGTGCAGTCTCATCCTGATCTACGCTGTCCGAAAAAGGTCAGTGAGCCGCACTTAGTAGCCCAAGGGACAAACTGAATTTTGATTGGCAACATTTAAAAAAAGATCACTTGCAAAAATTGATATTTCACACACACACACACACACACACACATATATATATATATATATATGTCTTGTGAAAAGGGGGCTTAATGCATCTGAAAAAGTATCAGCCCATGTCAGATCAGCCTGTACAGTCTGATCTTGATCTATGCTGTACAAAAAAGACCCAGAATTCTCCTATGATGCTGAAAGGGTTAAGCAAAGTACAGGTAGAAATATTGCGGTTTTTTTCTCGCTAAATACTTTATCACCGTTTACCCATAGCAAACTTCTTGTGCTGCCTTTTGTAGACAACTGTTGAAAATACCATTAAAATTGTTCTTTACCAAATGTATCTTTATATTTTCTTTGATGCTGACGTGAGTCTGTGAGTTAACCCGTATGATTTATTGCGGATTAACCATATTTTACATCGTTTTTTTTCTCTTTTAATAGTCATCTGCTTCAAATTTTGTTCAGTACGTAATCAGTTAAAGAAGCAATCCAAGCATTTGAAATTCAATAATACAATGGACTCCGACTGAAGACATGTTTCAGCGAAGAATTCTATGATACAACAGAAGCATGGCAACTATAATCCCAAGAGATCTGAATCAGTCTCCAACAAATCACCTCATATATAACAATTATATCTCAGCCAATAGATAAAGAGCTTGCTCGCAGCTGAAACAAGAATCTTAGCCCTTTACCAAACGATCCCATGCTTAAAGACTCATGTGAAAATAGCTTTAGAAAAAACTGTTGGAAGAGCAGAAAGTGCCGGGACCAGAACTTGCTCATGTTTCTTAAATGTTTACTATATCTACCCTTTTACAAACGAATACCACCAGTTAAGCCACATTTGATTTCCCGTGTGTAATGGCTTTGAATTTGGACCAGTCTAAGATTTAGTTGTCAGGAATAGAGTTGGTCCACTTATACATCCGGGACCTTCCGTGTCTGGTTCCCGCCAAACGTTATCAATGATGAACGGTAATTGGTCAATATGCATATTTCACTGATAAAGACACGGTATCTGGTTCCTGTCTCCTACAAATGTTTCTCACTGTGGTCAAAGAAAAGGAATTGGAGCTTTTTGTAAACAAACAAATTAATGAAGTCTCAAAGATACACCATCTACCTGCTCAATTATATTCCCAATGTAAATACGTGAAAGGTTTCCGCTAAAAGATACTTAATTTAGTTCAGATATATGCATGTTGAAACTCGGTTTCCGCCCAATACATATAAACAAACGACAATGTTCGACAACTTCGGCCCACAGTAATTTTCAGAATATTTCGATTAAATCAGGGAATCCAAATTGATAGACTAGTTGGAAATTAATCTTTTTTAATTACGAAATCTTGGTTCGATCCCTGCAGGGGGCTCTGAACACCTAAATGATTCCTTAGCCTGGAAACAGCAGATCCAAAGCATTGTACTGATGAGATTATGGAAGGTCAAGAAAGAAGAAGGGAGCTGTCACAGTGATAAACTGACTCGTGTACACCATTCAAGCACATGAAAACTTATATATTACGAAGGCTTCTTTAAAAAGGTTCATTGACTTTGGACCTGTTTTTTTTTCCAAGTTTTGTGATATTTGTGCGGGCCACTTCAAAAGCGGACAAAACTTGGCAGATGGTATTTTAACTTTCTAAATACTCTAAACTATCGAAAGAATATGATCCCTAACAAGAGGATTCAAAATTTAACATTTTGTATTAAAAACAGTAAGGGCCATGGGATAAGCCATTTTTCAGAGAAACATTTGAATGTAAAAAGGACAATACCTAAATTGATCAGTCTGTAATCTGAACTGATCTGTGCAATAATGTGAATGAACAACAGTCGTTAATAGACCGGTAAACGATGACGTCGCTTTCGCTCTAGTATCGTATTACAGAGTCTATAAAATACCAAGATACGCATATCAGTTGTCATAGTTTTGCTGTTATAATTGTCCGTTTGTTTGTTTCCTTTCTGTTTATATGTTTGTCTGTGTCTGCCTGTTTGTCTCTTTGTATGCCTCTATTCCTTTCTTTTCCTCTCTCTGTCTTCCTTGTAATTCTAAATTTTACTGTCACCTCTATTCAAATCATAAAACTCTCTCTCTCTCTCTCTCTCTCTCTCTCTCTCTTATAACATATTGGACAGTGTAGATCCACTATCAGACTTCACAAATTGTGCGGTCTGAATTTTAATCCATGATGCTCAAACTTTCATGCGTCGTATTAACCATTCGTCAGAAAAATCTCACCACATCGGTTAGTATAGATCAAGATTATGCTGCATATTATGTGCAGTCTGATCTTATTCTTGACTTTCTACAATAATGCAATGAGTCACACGTGGCAGCCTAATTATAAAAACTTATTGACCGTAGGTCTGTCTTCAGCGATTCTTTAGACTGATCGATTTTGCTTGTCTCCCTCATTTAGACAAATCGATCCTTCATTTGAGAGAAAGAATCTACGCTATAATTTTAAGTAGCAGCCATTTATATTTCAAAAGAAAGTCGATAAATTTACATAAATATTTATAGTTCTAAGCCCCAACTTTCAGTCTAACCATCCTCTTACGCGGGGAAAAATCGCTGTTCGTTTTTTTTTACATTTCTTTTCTTCCTGCTGACTTAAAAAAGAAAATCGCTTACAGAAATGATTATTATCAAGGATATCTACCTCTTTATTTAAAATGGGTATAGTAAGACAACAACGCACCAAAGACCTAGCTTACATGAAAAAGCATGCTTTGACCAAACTGAACAATTTTGCAGGATGATGTTGGTGATGTTTACAAGAGAGAAAGAAAGAAATCCTGTCCAAATACCTTGATCACTCCCGTTGTAAATTATTGCCGAATTAACTGTAGGCTCTTAACTCACAACCACCAGATATACAAATCGTAGACCATATAGGCAACCACTACGTTACACAGATTTGCGCTTGCATCGTGCTGATAAAAATGCCAATAAAACTGTTGAATTTGTATTTCAAGTTAACCCTTTACCACACAATCCCGAGATTTAACGACCCTGAGAAAGAAGCCTTTTGAAAACATCTGGTCACCAGCATTTTCTCCTTTTAAGGAGCTAAGGAAAAGAAGACATTTTATTTACACTGTTTTTTGCAATGTACCGTTTCAATTCGTATCGAATTCTCGAGCTCTGACATATTATGTTCTATGTAATTTAATGGTAAATGTTAAAATTTCGTTCACAATTCTAGAAACAAGCAGTAAATAACGTGTGTTATTACCTAACTTTATTTCTAACTGTCTCAATTTTCTTTCTGTTTTTGGGCCATAGTCCCGGTGCCTTGTTGTAAGGTTAAAAAAAGTTGAAACAAAAAAAATAGAGACTAGAGCTATACTGCCATGTAAAATTTGTTTATAGTTTATTGATAGTTGTTGTAATAGGAATGGCGCTTCCCTCATCATTGAACTTTTATTGGCTCTTTACTAGACGACAAAATTTTATACCAGTACCAAATTGAAAGCATTTGCAGACGACAAATTAAATGCAACTCAAGAATTGAAATTCGTTTTGGGAAGGGCAGAAAACAGTGTGGGAAAAGGAGAAAATGCTAGTTACCACCATTTTCTCCTTTTCCCACAATGTTTTTAACAGCTTTCTTTCTCAGGGTCGTTAAAAGTAGAGATTGTGTGAGTTAATAATTGTTTGTGTGTATCTTTGCTTGTATGTTTGGTACTTAACCCGTTTCAACAATATTTAAGGTAAATTGTGTTGATCAATGGGCCTATCCATGCCTTCCTGCAGTTTCTTTACCAGTAATTCGCAGAATATTTTATTCAAGGAACTTTCTGCTTCTCACATAAACATCGTCGAAACAATTTCAGCGGCGAAAAAGGAAAACATCCTGTAGTAATTACTATCATCAATCCTCGGAAAGAATTAGGCAGAGTTGGGATCAAAACGCATTTGCTGTAAGTCCTGAACGTTACTTACCAAGCCACCAGGCTCTGTCTCCATTTTTATTTTCGGTCTCTATCATCAGGTCTCTGTGTTTGGGCAAAGAGCTTGAAACAAACGGTTTGAAGACTCAGATGTTGCAATGTAAAATTTATTTCGGAGAATTTATTGATAACTTTTCTCACCGCTGAACTTTTACTAACATTGATGTTTGTTTAGTGCTTAACACGGGTTTTAAAAGTATTTTAGCTATATGGTGCGCCTAGAATCTCATTTCCTGGTACTTCGCAATGCAATGCCTGCGTTCACAGTTATATATACTGTCGAAATGATACTTAGCTGGAAGAGAGAGCTACGATATTTGTCAGTGGCTTAGAAAATAGTAATGCATAGCAGTCTCCTTGATAAAATGTGGTGGGGCACTTTTCACATCGTTACAACTTGAGATTTGTAGAAAATGGTAGGATAGCAGTAGACCATGTATTTATTAACCCTTCATTTGCTAAATAAGTGAAATGAAACTTTCAAGTCGACCGTAAAATCGAAAACTTTGCTATTTCAAATGTATTTGGGGGGAAAATGTCTTCTTATCGGACAGTGCAGATCTAAAATCAGACTGTACGTTCTGTTCAGTCTGACCTTGATTTACACTGCTGCAAAAGGACGTTGATTCGCGCTTAGCAACTTAAGGGTTGATTTGTCTTTTCATGTAAAATCACCTCATACAAAAATCGAAAAATTCTCTCAAACTTATGGTATACCCACGATTACCGCTGGTGGTAGCTCATTATATTTTGCTTTCCCACGGTAACAGAAAAGATAACGAAACGATCTTCAGCGAATAGTGGAAAAAGAAATTTGTCTTGAAGTGAAACTCTTATAGACTCATGGCTGAACTACAATTTTAAATCAGAAAATCTAGATTACAAGCATGAGCGTGAAGAAAGAGTAGCATGTACCTGGTTAGATTTAGAAGTATATTTCCACTAGGTTTCCACACCAGGAAGTAAAAGGAAAGCAACAGAAGAATTTAAAGGATGAAAGAGGTAGATATTTACGGGTGATACAGACATTTAACCTTTGCTATACAAAGAGAAAAGTAACGGGATGTTCGTATTTAACTCAACAGTGGAATTTAAATGATTACAATTATTTGCTTCCATCTTGAAATAACACTATAACCGCTTAATCAAGGTGGCGCTATTCGCTACGAATACTCGCATTCTGGTCTTTGACCTACAATTTCAAATACTTTGTAAGATATTCTGCACCTCCCCCCACTAAAAAAAAAATGTTGCCTTTCTTACTTTACAAACATCAATGTTTAGTTTCATTGATTTAACATGTTGAGAGTAGAACCGACGCCAACCTGTTTTCGGAATCTACCGCATAGAAAAAAAACGTCTCTGTGTCCGCGCAAATGATAGAAACATGGTACTTACTGCATTCGGGTTCGCAGAAAGCAATAGAGCGCGGACGGAAACAGCGCGCGTGGTAATCTCTTAATCAGTGTTTCAATTGTGTTTGAGCAATTAACGACTGAGCTACTTTTTTTGCTGAACAGATGATAGTTGTTTCATTCTGTCATACTTGTTTATCGGATATGTCTCCCTTTGTTTAAATCAGACGGAGATATTGATTTGTTGATTTTTGTGGATTATATTTTAGATGGATTGATATGCTGTTGACACGAGTGTTGCTATTTTAAAATACTATAGCAGGTAAAAGTAGTTCAGTGCAGTCATTTATAAGTGAAATAAATTATAGTTTTGCCTAAAATGTTTCTTTTGTTTTTTAGAAGAGTTTTGGATCGGTCGAACCACTAACACAGGAAACTATTATGTAAAGAAACATGATATTTTCGAGAATAAAAGAAAGAAAGAATCGGAGAATCTGTTTATGTCCCTTGTACGTCTGGGAGGACAATTATAGTATCCATTATTTGTTATGAATTTTTAATGCAAAACGACATTTAGAATAATATTCGTCATCCATCCGGTATCGGAAAGTTGAAAATTCGCCTATGGCTTTATTTGATAATGGTTTTGTGTCTATGAAAATACACGCGGAGTTGTGTGGAAAAGAATATAAGTGTAGACAATTTTACCCATTTCTCGTAAATGTTACATTCAGTCATTAACAACATATAAAGATAAGGTCGCAAGGTATTTCACAATGTTAATGAACGCCGATTTTACAATTAATTTCCAAGTAGTGTGCAATCTGGCTTATACTTATAGAAATAAGTCACCTTAAGTATTTTTATTATCAAATCGATTGAGAAACAAAAACAAAGTCTGCACCTCAATTCAAGCACTCTCGTTAATGCTTCTGTAGAGACATAAAGTAGTTCTTGCACCACGATGTTGGAAATTCCGAAGGTTGACTCTGGTCATCCTGGGGCTTGAATATCATGGGGCTCAATCGACCACTACTAACCGTGTTGGAATTGAAATTTACTTTTTCAAACAAACCTTTGGAATTCAACTTCGGAGAGGTGAGTGGGTAGGGACAACTATCATTAGTGGTTGGGAATATTATGTTCTTATAATATACTTAGGTTTATCGCGTGTTGATGACCGTAGAGAAGTTCCATAATGGTTTCTTGCGAATCCTGTAAACCTTTTAGTATCTTTTAAAGGATAAAAACACTGCTGTGAGGACATAACTAGGTCGGTGTCCGTGACAAACAGGCTTGTGGTGAAGATAGTTGTGAACTTTATAAACTTTTCTTAGATATAGTTTACGAACTAACGACAGAATATAACGACGGATAACTAGTTATGTACAGTGTAATCGGACACATGTAGCATTTGGTGAGCTGAAATAAGGTAAAATTTTACGCTATATATTGTTCCAATTGTTCGCTTTCAGCCTCGTACGCAAATAACACAGAGATTTTCGGACGGCACACATCAAAATCTGACCATAAGTCTTATACAATTTGCTTGTTTAGCCATTTTTTTTAAGATACAAAAATCTTAGTTTCAGTTGATTGTATTTCAAGCAGTCGAAAAGGGTCGATAGGTGGCTTTTCCGGAGAATATGTCTCAAGATGAGTCTGCTCATACATAGGGTCTGGTTTTGGTCCATACTTTTCTGTTATCTTAAATAAGGTCCTGATAATTTTCAGTCGTAATAGAAATGATCATGATGTATTGAAGGTCACCAACTCAGTCGGATGTGGGCTAATTCAAAACCCATTCGAGACATGTTCTATTGCCAATGAATTCAGACAGAGGGAGGGAGGGAGAGTTGTAAATTCATTCTTTATACTCTATTACACGTGAGTTACTGTGGGCTTGTTTTCGTTTCATTACCACTGTTGCCTTTTATCTTTTAGATCACTTTACAAACGCAGCGATATTGCGCAGTTTGATAATGTTCCATTTAGTATAGGAAGTACGCTTAAACGGGGAACCCAGGTTTCTGTTGGCAATAATTGATCCTTAGGTTGCTAAGCGCGACACAGTGTCCTTTTGCGGACAGTGTAGATCAAGATCAGACTGCACAGAACGTGCAGTCTGATCTTTGATCTACATTGTCCAATATGGAGATACCTTTCCCACAGAAATACCTTTAAAAGAGCGAAATTTGGGCTTTTACTATCGGCTTGAAAGTTTCCTTTCAATTATTTAGCAAGATAAGGGTTAATCCCTTTACCCACATTGCTGGCACTCAAGGTGTGTTTCCAGAGGCCGTAGATCAAAATCCGCACAGTCTTATCTTTGATCAACACAATCCATTTCTTAATTTGAAACAATGAAAAAAAGATTACAGTACTTTGTTTTGTTTTACTTGTATTTGTCACCTCTATAAAACGAGAAACTTATTCGGTTACAGAAATAGAACAAAAAGTGTGATCGGAATGTATATAAACTGCTCAAGAAAGGGGGGGGGGGCGTTTTCTGAAAAAAAAAAGCTTTAGTGATATCGGTTTTGTTTACATGTTTTCTTTTCTTACTTAACTCTTTACCAAACGACAAAATTTTAGACTAGTCCAAATTGAAAGCATTTGCACATGACAAATCAAATGTGACTAAAAAATTGAAATTTGTTATGGGACGGGTAGAAAACATTATGGGAAAATGAGAAAATGCTGGTTACCAGCATTTCTTCCTTTTCCCACAATGTTTTCAAAAAGTTTCCTTTTTAGGGTCGGTAAAAGTTGGGATTGTGTGCGAAAGAGTTAAACTAAAAGAAACGGACAGAGACAAGCAAGCTGCTATATATCTCTCGTAAAAAAGGTCTAGGGATAAAAGCCGTAATAAGCGAAATCTGAGCTGAAAGAAAAGAACATTTCTACTTAAATTGCACTTTTTATTAAAAACATTATATTTGGTTCTGGGAAAGAGACAAAACTCTACAAGTTGCCTCTTTCAATGATCTGCAGTTGCAAGTCCCTGCGAAAAAGAAGTGGTGTGTTATCATACGAGGAGTGTTCAAATATGAATGCATCTAAGCATCTAAAAATTGATTCTTCACTGAATTTTTTTTTTTTTATTTTGTTCCATCAAAATAGTCACCTCCAACAGATATACAACGCAATGTGTCAGTGTCCGGGTCCAATCTTTGAACGCATTTTCATAGTCTATTTTAGGTATACTACAAGTTGGCTTCTTTCAAAAAGAAGCCAGGGGAGTCAGCGTCAGTGTTTTCAAATTGTTTATTGGCCTTTAATTCAACCTCTTTTGCTTTACATGAGGGTCATTTGATCTTCTTTCCGCCTTCGCAAGTCGCATGATCTTGTCCAGCGGTCTTCTTTCTCTTTTTTAACAAAATTCTTCATACTTTTTCTTCTGCTTAGATTTATTTGCTTAATGAAGAATTAAAGTTATTTGAGAGGTCATTTGTAATCATGGCAAATTAATGTAACAAATCTTTTCTGAAATTCGTCATATCTAAAAGTGAGTGCAGGACAACTAGCCCTAAAGATAACTCGCCCCAAGGCAACTCGCCCCAAAAAAACTCGCCACAAGGCAACTCGATTCACCTTCAGAAGACAACTAGCCCCAAGTTATGAGATAACTCGCCCCACATATAAGACAACTCGCCCTGCTCTTATTACTATCACCTGAACGTATTTATAAAACTGAGACCTGTGTAAACTGTTATGATTTTTATCGACCTTCTTTCTTTCTTTTTTATCTATATATCTTTCTCTTCTGTCTTTTGTTTAAGTGATTGAAGATTACATTCTTTCGTTTACACCAAGTGAACATTGAAGTTAGCATAAATGATACTAACTTGACCAGTTTGACATCCCTGACATATTCAGTTCATGGAATGAATTTTCTATTACCGGTATACTGTTAACACATACCCGTTCTTTTCAATCAACCAATCAATCAATCAATCAGTCACATCGATCGTTAGACACAAAGAAAAAACAGATGGATAACTTGACCTACCAGTCGTTAGTTTGATGATACTTAAGTCATTCATGATTGCTTTTATCTGGAAGATCTATAGGTACATAAAATTCTGACGATAATAATGTCTCTTAATCCTAGATAATTACTTTCGTATTTCAGTAAATTACCTGTATTGTAATAGGTTAGCATCAAAAAAGTTGTTGTTTTCATGAGTTGAGAACCAATATGTAAGGAGTTTATGCTCAGGACGAAAATTTTGCTTGATTTTGGAGTTTTTTTTTAACGTGGGCGCGATTATTCAAATTCTGTGAACTAGCCCATGTTTCATAAACTTTTGACGAGTTGTCTTCTGCGGGGGTGAGTTGTCTTCGGACGATTTTTTTGTGGGGCGAGTTGTCTTTGGGCGAGTTGTCTTTGGGGCGAGTTGTCTGTCATTCCTAAAAATAGAACCACGTCTATTTCTTATTTCGGTTTTTTGATTTGCTTTATTTACAAAACCATAACGAAACAGACTGTGTACCATACTAATTTCGCAAGAAAAATGGATTTAGGCAGCGAATTCTGTGGCAGTCTGCGTTTTAAACTCACCACTGTTGGAGAGGTCTGATGACCTCTCCAATAAAGACACTGGAATTCATTTTCTCTATTTCAACGTGTGTAAACCATCAGTTTCAGTTATTGTCTTTTGTACGAGGTGCAAGACTTTCTGAAGCAGGAAAAAGTCGTTATGCTCCTCTATCCTCCATATTGTCCGCAAAACGTCGTCGAGTCGCGCTTAACAGCCTAGGGATAAAAACTCCAACGGCTGGAGACAGCGACACCCCAGTGCACCGTTAGGTCAGAAAACCTAGGTTTTAAGATTGCCTAAAATTCGACACTAACCAAAAATAATGCCCCAGGCAATTTCTTTCACAAAAACTATAATGCCATCAATCTATCGATAAAATATCGACATTCCTTATAATAGCCATAAGATTTCTTCCTCATTTTGACATTGAGTTTAATTTTACCAGACTGGGTGGTTCCACAGGGTGATTTACTTCTCGAGCATTATTTAACTCTTAACTCTTTACCAAACAACGTAATTTTAGACTGGTTCAAATTGAAGGCATTTGCAGACGACAAAATAAACATGAATGAAAAATTAAAAATTGTTTTGGGGTAGATAGAAAACATTTTGGGAAAAGGAGAAAATGCTGGTTACCAGCATTTTCTCCTTTTCCCACAATGTTTTCAAAAGGCCTCTTTCTCGGGGTCGTTAAAACTCGGGATTGTGTGGTAAAGGGTTAAGGCTCTTTGAAAGAAAGACATCTGAAAACCCAGTGTATGTGTCTTTGTCTTTGTTTTGCACTCAGCGTATTGACCCATATCCCGCTAAATAAATGGAATGAAACTTCCAAGCCGATAGTAAAACCCTAATTTTTGCTACTTCAGAGTTTTTTTTTTAAGTATCTCCTTATCGAACGGTGTAGATCCAAGATCAGATAAACTTGAATCCATAAGTTCTTCATGGGAAAACAAAGAATTGCATACAGAAATTATTGTTCGTGTGTGTTAGTCTTCATCTGATCTTTTGGAATAATCCATGATTCTTGACCCTCTGGGCACCACAGGCGAAAACGGAAGCTTTTGTGGACCGCAAAGAACGTGCAGTCTGATCTTGGAATATAGCGTCCACATGTTTAATCAAGCCACTTAGATAACGATCTTTGTGAGCTGTCGTGGATTGTATTTTCAGCCGTCAACAGAATGAGGTTGAATGTATATGAGCTATGCTCTGTGATCTTAATGCATCTCCGAAAAGTATCGACCAAGGTCAGCCTGCGCAGTCCGCGCAGGCTGACCTGGGCCGAAACTTTTCGTTGTTGGTGAGTTTTCTGTATGCGCAAGGACCGGTCTACCTCATGAATAAGTAAGTTGTTTAAAAAAAAAAACCGTTGCTATTATGGATCCATAATTATGACATGACTAGCTTGGTATGATGTACCACGGAGTTGCCGTAAACCCTATTTTGCCAAAGCAAGGCTCATATATTTTGCACTGAAAAAGTTAACACGTATCCTTGCATCTTGGACCATAAGTGTATTTGCAGGGAGTGTAGATGAGTGTCAGCCTGCAGAGGCATGCTTACTGGTCTGGGCCTGTCCTCATAGCTTCTATTTCAAACTTTTTTCTGCCATGATAATTTCCAATTCATTTAGTGGTGATCGAGTCATGCTCCGTTAAATGGGGGTTTAATACATCGGCAAAAAGTACCGACCCAGGTCCCCTTGTGCAGGCTGACCTAAGTCGAAATGCTTTACTATTAACCCTTAGGCTCCTTATCGCGACTCACTGACCTTTTGCGGACAGCGTAGATCAAGATCAGACTGCACATAACGTGCAGTCTGATCTTTGATCTACACTGTCCGATAAGGAGATATCTTTCCTCCAACAATACCTTTGAAACAGGAAAATTTTGGGCTTATACTATCGGTTTGAAAGTTTCACTTCTTTTATTCGGCAGGATAAGGGTTAATTCATTGTCTGCATGTCAAAGGACCAGTCTACCTCATAATTCAGTCTGTTGTTAAACACAACGGTTGTTATGGCTCCATAGTTATATTACTTTCTTGTAATAATGCATCACGGAGACAGGTAAAACCCCTTTTGCTGGACCGGTGCTCATATATCAGCAAACGTTGTTTAGTTACGACTCGTAACAGTAAGTACTCGATAGGGTATGGGTTAAAAAGTATCACATTAGCAGGAAGGTCAAACGGATAGAATGAAAGGCAAATGACAGTTACTTCTCTTGGTAGCTCTCTACTACTTCATAGGTCCGGAATAACGCTTTACTTGGTTTTTATCCTTGACATTCTTGCACTATTCAGGAATGATTAGGTTTAAATATCTTCTTTGGAATTTATAAAACCAGAATTCGATCTACTTGACGCGTTTCGCGTGAAATTCCATTTGAAAAATTTATGAAGACCTTACATATACATTACAAGTCAAATTATAATAATCGCAACATCTCATAGTAAAGCAAGGATAAAAACAAAGGAAATCAAATAAAAGGACTCAGTTGCGATTTGGTTAACTTGTTTTTTTTATCTAACAATGGAAATAATTTGGTTTTCACCTTATTCTCCCATATTTTAGTCAAAAGTGAGTGGTTCTTAAATTTACGGCTGCCTAGTTCTACAGAACGAGCCTTTGCGAAGAGTGTAGATTCAGATCAGACTGAACAGAACGTGCAGTCTGATAGTGCATCGTCACCGTCTGACTACAATGAGAATTAGTCGACACATAAGAACTTGAAACCCCAATATTTTTGTTTTTACTACTTGTTGGAAACTTATTGAGCGTTTATGGGTTAATGTCAAACGCAACTTAACCCTCAAGCTGCTAAGCACGACTCACTGACCTTTTGCGGACAGTTTAGATCAAGATCAGACCGCACAGAACCTTCAATCTGATCTTGAATCTACACTGTCCAATATGGAGATGCCGCCCCCCCCCCCCCAAAAAAAAAGCAATAAATAACAATAACTATGAAATAGCAAAATCGACTTTATGAAAATTTCGCTTCATTTATATAGCAGCTTAATAATTACTGGTATGATCTGTCCATCTGTCGACATGTTCCCTCTGTTTTTTTTTTTGTTTGGTTTTCCGCTTTCCTTTTCCATACATGTATAAGCTTTCTGTTGGCTTTTTGGGCTTTTTGGACACGTCGCATACCGAAATTCCAATCTAACAAAAGATATTTATCATCGACCTCTTTCTATAAGATGTATTTTTTTTTTTCGTCTTTTTTTCTAACTCTGATTTATCCACTTTGAAACATTATCTGCAGAATTTTCCACCTCGGATCTAGGAATATTTGTTTTGATAAATGTGCCATAAGTCTTCAAGGCATTACCGTATTTTCCCCCTTGTTTATTATTGATAGAAAATATGCATTTTACACGAAAACAGACGTTGACATTAAGCACGTGATGAATTTGTTTCTTCTTTAATTCTTTCCCAAACGACAAATTTTAGACCCTTCCAAACTGAAAGAGTTTGCAGACGACAATTTTAAATTTGATGAAAATGGCGGAAAGTTCTCCAAAAGGGTAGAAAACACTGGAAAAAGGAGAAATTGCTCGTTACGAGCAATTTCTCCTTTTCCCACAGTGTTTTCAAAAGATTTGTACTGCAGACCCGTAAAAACCAGGGTTTGTTTGGGAAAGGGTTAATGTTGTGCCTAGCGAGCCACTCGTTCTGAATATTACAAAAACAAAACTTAACCCTGTACCTGCTAAATAAGTAAAATGAAACTTTCAAGTACATAGTAAAAACTCAAATATTGCTATTTCAAGTTTATATTTTTGGGAGGAAATATCACCTTATCAGACAGTGCAGATCAAAGATCAGACTGCACGATCTTTCAGTCTGATCTTAGTCTACGCTCTCCGCAAACAGTCCTTGAGTCGCCCTTAGCAGCCTAACGGTTAATTAAAAAAAAAAAACGTTTCGTTAAATGGACATGCATTAATGTTTCTTCAAGTTACAGCTGATTAGAATTTTAAATCTTAGCATTTTAAGGAAACAAACCGATCCTTTTAATCGGCAGCATAGATCAAAGCCATACTGCAGATAACATGCTGTCTGATCCTTGATCCACACCGTCCACCTATTGATTCTAAACAAGGACTAAACTCTGTAATTTTAGTCTCAACCTACACTTCCTTCTTTTTGGGAAAAGTTAGACTGCTTATCCAAAAAATTGCTACTATTTGTTCCTGAAATACAAATCAGCTGATTATAAAGAGTAGTATCAATATTTTACATTGTCTGATCTTGCAACTTCTATTCGTCCACTACTGTTAACTCTTTCCAAGCCCACTGACCATTTTATATGAGTCATGTTCCGTGAAAAGGAGGTTTAATTCATCTGCAAAAAGAATTGGCCCATATCATGCTAATCAGACCGCGGAGGCTCACGTGGTTAGAAACAGTTTGCTATTTGTGAATGTTATTCATGTCCAAAGATCGTTCTAGCTCTATATTCAGTCAATTGTTAGACTATGGATCCATCATGATGTGATGACGTGCTTACTATATTGCATCAAGGAAATATATTAACCCTTTCCCAAACAAGTCCTGGTTTTCACGTGTCTGCAGTACAAGTCTTTTGAAAACACTGTGGGAAAAGGAGAAATTGCTCGTAACGAGCAATTTCTCCTTTTCCCATAGTGTTTTCTACCCATTTTGAGAACTTTCTGCCATTTTCATCAAATTTAAAATTGTCGTCTGCAAACTCTTTCAATTTGGACCAGTCCAAAATTTGTCGTTTGGGAAAGGGTTAAACCCTTTTTTGCCAGAGCGCCGCTCGTATGCAATCGCTGCAGCTATGAAATCCAAGAATCTTTCGAGGGGAAGGTGTCGGGGCGAAGTTACGCATGTATTTTAACCCAAATCTTTACAGAAACACCATAACAGGGGAAAAATGCATTTGAAAATTTTGTTGCAAAAGGCCGTTTATTACAAATATAGTTTCCACCTTTCATGATGTTTCTGTAAAGATTAAGGTTAAAATCATCGATATATAGTCTTTTTGAAGTATATGGGGGAATACTGAAGGAATATAGCGGAGTTGAAAATTCTATAACAAACAGCCGTTTTAATACGAAAGCGGTTCTAACATACGTATCCATCAAAAATTCTGGTTGAATCATCATAATTCTATATTTCAAAACCAGCCATCGGTCCTCTGAGACAGAATGAAACCTCAGCCTAGCAAATGGCTATTTTTTTAAATTAAAAAAATACATATGGAGCTAAGTCTAATCAGATTAACAGAAACATATATGTGAGCCATGCTCTGGCAAAATAGGGCTTAATGTATCTCCGTAATGTATTATACCATGCAAAACATCTCCTAATTATGGATCCATAAAATCCATCTGGATAAACAACCTACTAATGCATGAGGTAGAATTATCCTTTGACATGCAGAAAATTTAAAGATAGCGAAAAGTTTCGGCCCGTGTCAGCCTGCGCGGACTGCGCAGGCTGACATGAGTCTATGCTTTTCGCAAATGCATTAAGCCCCCTTTTCACAGAACCTGACTCATGTATTTAATATCAGAACAGTAATGTTTTATGATTGATAAATCTAGGGGACTACACCTCCAAGTATTTTTCTCAGTTACGCGTGTGTGGTTTCGCTTTTTTTCTCCTTATCGCAAATATACAGAAACGCTGTCAAAATAAACAGTGACTACATGTGATGTATATTTGGAAACTGTCTAGGAAAAAATGCTAAATTTCGACCTGGATCTCTTATCTTGAACTCATGGCATGTTTATCGAGTGTATGGCGATAAAAAGTATGTACAAACCCTTTGATAACGATTAAACTGATAAATAAATAAAATAATAATTACCAGCCCACTGTAAAAACAAGAGCACTGCGTCCGTGTGCCAGCGCTCAGCTACAGTTGCTTGATTTTCAATGAAAGTATAAGTCAGAAAAAGGGGTATAACTGTGTCAAAAACTGTTGATCGTTGCCTGCCCCTGTTGTATCATTTTTTCCTTTGATAGTTAACAACTTGTCCTAGTTTGAAGTGAATATCTTCAGTAAAAACAAAGATATTAGAAGTGTTTGCTCGACGACGACGCCAGGGCTAGGACAATATCTCGACGTTTTCCTTCGAAAACAGCCGAGCTCATAAAAAAAACATTGCCATTTAAAGAACAGTTTTGCTGTAGAATTATAGGCGTATCGGACTGTATTGACGAAAGATCAGGGTCCGTGTTCACTAGCCATTCTTAAGAACATCCAGAATTTTCTAAACGTGAAAGTAGCACAACTTTTAACCCTTTCCCAAATAACAAATTTTGGATTGGTCCAAATTGAAAGAGTTTGCAGATGACAATTTTAAATTTGATAAAAAATGGCAGGAACTTATCAAAAAGGGTAGAAAACACTGGGGGGAAAGGAGAAATTGCTCGTTACGAGCAATTTCTCCTTTCCCACAGTGTTTTCAAAAGACTTGTACAGCAGACACGTGAAAACCAGGGCTTGTTTGGGAAAGGGTTAATAGGCTAAACCATTTGGTTTCGCCAGTCAGAGGTTGCGTTACTTTCGCATTTAGAAAATCTTGTAGAATAAGACAAAGAATATTCTTAACAATGGTTAGTGGACACGAACCCAGGTATCCTATAACTCTACTTGATGAAAGCTTACTCTTCAAAACGGTAATAGGTCTCTGTTTCTTGTTATAGAGATGCTTCTTAATATTTCTACGTATTTGGAATAAAAACTGTGTGTGAATCACTTTTATTGTTACAGAAAACGCTGTAACAACTTTCAAATCTTTATCTTTTTTAGCTGCAAATATGTAGAACTGAACTCTTTTACGACTAAAAAATACAGTCCACGGAAACTCAGAAAGAGTTTTGTACTATAGGCTAGGCTACATTAAGCGGATGGCATAGATCCAAGATCAGACTGCACGTTTGTGCAGTCTAATCTGAATCTATGCCGTCAGCAAAAGCCATTGGGTTCATTTCAGGCGCTAAACGGCTCAAAAAGGAGCGTGTATATTGAGCGGCGTCTAGGCTGATAGTGTCTACATGGTATCTCACGGCAAGGGGTCCAAGTGGCAAACGTAATAGGCAGTGGTGATACAAGGAAGCACGAGTACATGTCTGATTATTATTTTAGACGACTGACGGAAAACTCATTAAGTTTGGCTTTGTTGAGCGTTATGCAGTAAATCGAATGTAACAAAATACACAAACCATCGCTGATGGTGGTTCATTTCGTCATTTACGCGTGAAATTGTTATTTTTAGTTACTTTTGCGTCTTTACAAAATTGAGAACCCGGTGATTCCGAAAAAAATGTTAAATTTGCACCACTTTCATCATTTCTTCAGTACAGTCGCTTTTTTAGTGTCTCATGGGGTTCACTAGGAGTATATAAGGCTGGTGAGCTGTAGTGCTTTTGCTAAGAGCCTGCGTTACTAGAGCTACCAACGGGGATCGTACCAGGACTTCCAGATTACAAACCTTATGCCTTTACGTCTTAGTCACAGAAGATTCTTTACCAAAAAATATTAATTACTACACGCCCCTGGCTAAAGAAAAGTTAGGGTAGATCCTTATTCTTTAACACTACTTGACGATTTTGCTGTTGCTGTGGCTTATTGCTGACAGAAAGCCAGGTTTTTGCCTATTAGTCTTGTAACGCTATGCAGGCGAAAGTGCAGGACGCATTAATGTAATAATGAATTTCTGCTATGAAAGTAATTCGCCACCGCCTTATCCTGCTAAGTAAGTTAAATTAAACTTTCAACCCGATAGTAAAAATCCGAATAATGTTATCTCAAACGTATTTTTGGAGAAAAATATCTCCTTATCAGACAGTGTAGATCCAAGATCAGACTGCACGTTCTGTGCAGCCTGATCTTGATCTACACAGTCCGCAAAAGGTCAGTGAGTCGCGCTTAGCATCCTAAGGGTTAAATAGAAAATGTGCTCACTGAAGTGTTGAATTCTACACCTCAACCAAGAAAATTTTTTTATCAAAATGCTCTTTCCAGCCTGGTAGCTTACTTAGTAGCGTGCAGGAATTTAAACCAGGCGGTCGCTTGTTCGTAACCCCAGCTCGGTCAATTTCTCACCGACGATGGTTGATAGTCATTGCAACAGGATTCATAAGTAAAGCCTGTGAGAGAGAGAAAGAGAGAGAAAAGTGAGTTTCTGTCGATTGTATTATTATAAGTCATTAAAAGAGGTTGGGTTTATATATGAGCCATGCTCTGGCAAAAGTTGGCTTAATGCATCTCCGTGATGCGTTGTACCAAGCAAGATATCACATTTTTAGGGATCCATAAAATCCACATTGTCTAACAACCGACTGAATCCTGAGGTAGCCTGTCCTTTAACATACAGAAAATTGACCAATAGCGAAAAGTTTCGGCCCAGGTCAGCCTGCGCGGACTGCGCAGGCTGACCCGTATCGATACATTTCGCAGATGCATTAAGCCCCCTTTTCATAGAGCATGGCTCATATATATAAGTCGCTGAAAGAGCTACTGCCTGCAACTCTGAGTCTATTAGTTTATATTTTTGTATGATTTGCTTATTTTGAAATTATACAGTGTTACATAGATAATTGGGGTTAAGTGAGTGTATGGACCTCTCAATGGGGGTTGATAAGTGCTGTAAACGATAATTGGAAAATAACAAGGCGTATAATACTTAGAGATAAAGATTAGGGAAAAAAATGCAGTTCCTTAAGCATCATGATAATGGACAGGGCTATACCACCACAGAATGGAAAGTTTATTGTTTTGAAGGAGCCTTTTTAAATTTCTTTTTTAGTGCGAACTTTTTTTTATTATTAAACGTTGATAATTACTACAAAATGTACTTTTTCCTGCAAACGTAAAGGAACTTAAGGTGTTCATTCAGTAAAAAAAAGGGGGCGAATTTGACGTTCAACTAACAGGTTGGTCGCTTTGTAATCTGTAAATTCGTCTGTTTTCATGACATCAAACATGACGTCATCGCACTTGGTTGAATAGCATCCCACATGATCAACGTGTGTCACTGATCATACGATATTGTCACAAGCCTTTCTGACATTCTGGCGCGCCTTGAATCACTTTAGAAGTTTAATGGTGAAAGTGTCGCCTTTGCAAAGACTTCGCGCTTGCTTTACCTCGCAATATTCGACCATCCGAGGTCTACAGTCAAAGGTATCTGCTGTACATACAGCTAGGCGTTTGTTACTTTTCCGTCAGACTTGCAGTTCTTTCGAATAAAGAAAAAAACACTGCCAACATAGATCTACACGTATGTCTACATATTTGGCTTTGATACCATAATAAGGCAACGCCAGCAGCGTTGGATAGACTACATGTATGGATATTAACGATCGCAATTTTACAGTTAACCTAGCCTTATACCACACATATTCATTTAACCGAGGACAAATCTTTTTCAAAAATGAGGAAAACGCGCTTAAATAATCTTATATGACTTCCCTGCCAGAACCTTTCCCACTCTGCTTTTTTTTCTCAATTCTCCTTCGAAATAGAGTACATTACCAGTCTATAATTTACAGGATATATATAATAGAATACGTAAGATTTTTAGTTCTATATGGACGAAAGCAAGGACTTTTGCGAAGGATATAGATCGAACATCAGGCCGCACAGAACGTGCATTCTGAACTTCGATCTATACCATCCGTTTGTGAAGTAAAGCCTGTAAGATGATAATCTTTCTTAGCTGTTGTGAATTGTATTTTCAGCCTTTAAAAGAAGTAGAAATTATGAGAGAAATTACTCTCTGAAAAGGGGGCTTAATGCATTTTCAAAAATTATCGACCCAGGTCAGCATGCGCAGTCCGCGCAGTCTGACCTGGACCGATTTTTGTTTTTGTTTTTTTTTTGTTTCAATTTTCTTCATGTCAAAGGACCAGTGAACCTCATGATTCAGTAGGTTGTTATACCAAAACGGATTTTAGGGATCAATAATACTGCGATGATTTGCTTTTGGTATCATGCATCACGGAGATGCAGTAAGCCCCCTTTTGCATTTGTATGACTCAATTATTATGGTACTGAAATAGTCGGGGATGGAGAGTAGTTTGCAGACAATAATTATTTAGATCATAGTGCACAAGATCAGACTGCACAAGCTCTGCAGCCATATCATGTATCCGCCCTGTCCTTTGTTATGAAAAGTTTACAACCAAACAGCCTGTGGTATGCCTGTTCCTTTCCCATTGGCTGATATATCCGTTTTATCTATTTAGTTCTAAGCGTAGGGCTTAGCCAATAAAGTACGTGCTTATATCATGTATGAAATGAAAAAGAAATGACAAAAGAACGACCTAAATTTTTACTAAAGCTGTCTTGAAGAGCGTGCATATAGCGTCATTTTCTCCCTGCGAAGTGAAAAGGAATTAATTAATATTGCAAGTGAAGCAGTCATACGGCTTCGGAAAATAAATCTTGAACATCTTGGAAAGAGAGAAAAAAAATCTCACACAGCCATGACTCATAAAACAGAAATATCATCTTCTGTAGCATCAGAGCCAAGCCTCAGTACATCAGTGGTAAGACGCAGTATAAGTAATCATAGGGTTGTGGGTTCGAGCAAAGGCTCAGTTAACTTCTGTCCGTTGATTAATGATGACCATTTCGAAAGGATTCATTCATTCTTCATTCGCTTGTTATCGTCTAAAATGCCATCGAGGTGAACCATACTCTGGCAAAGGGGGACTTAATGTATCTCCGTGATGCATTGTACCTATCAAGCTATCACATAATTACGGATCCATAATAAATACTTTTTTTTTTTTTTTTTTTAAACAACCGACTGAATCGTGAAATAGACAGGTCCTTTGACACACAGAAAATTGACGATTGGCGAAAAGTTTCGGCCCAGGTCAGCCTGCGCAGAATGCGCAGACTGACCTGGATCGATACTTTTCGCAGATGCATTAAGCCCCTTTTTTAACAGAGCATGGCTCAAATCCTAATAGCAATCTGCAGACTTGAGAGTGTTCGTATTCCCCATTATAAGTTCAAGCCCAAGCGCCATTCTATTCGATGTCTGAAGAGTGAAAGCCTCGAGATTTCTATAAGATTAACCCTTTACGACACAGTCCCGAGTTTTAACCATCGTGAAACAGAAAGCTCTTGAAAGCATTACGGTAAAAGGTGAAAATACCGGTGACCAGCATTTTCTCCTTTTCCCATGACGTTTTCTACTTTTTCAAAGACAAATCTCACCATTTTGGCCTCATTTAATCTGATGTCTGCAAACCAATGCCTTAAAATTGGACAAGTCTCAAATTTTGTTGTGTGGTAAAGCGTTACATTGTGTTTTTAGTGCTTAGAAACGCATTGTAAAATCCAGCCTTATTAGGCACATGTTAGGTAAATCAAAGAAGCGGTTTTATTTTAAATTTGTGAGTCAAGAGGCAGGGTTAACAAATGCATTAACATCAAAAACATTGTTAACCTCTTTTTTGTTAAATCCAAATATAAAAATAATAATTGTTTGTAATACGCTAGACTACATGTATATACTCAGCTGTGTACTGAATAAAAGCCGTGGACACTGCGGTTTTAAATAACTTCCGGTCGTAATGAAATGAACAAGCACTGTACATTACATTCCGAAATATGTAGAAAATTCAAGCGGTTGCGTGAGCTGGTAGAGGCAGACAATTTGCATATAAAATGTAGTCTGCAGCTTTTTCGAAGGTTCTACTGACGTGTTTACAAGTGTCTTTTTTACCAAAAAGGACTGGGGTCCTGCGTAACTCGGTGAAAAAGTACATAAATCGTAACCTTGAGGCCCCGGGCTTGATCCACACTGGAAGCTCTGGGCTCCTTGTGGCAACTCCCCTGGACAAGATACTTCAGAGGCCTAGCCTAGCACTGGTGAAGCCCAGGACATATATGAGTATGTGAGCTGGCGCCGGGATATGACTGAAATTATTTTGAAAGCAGCGTAAAACCTGATTCAATCAGCCTATCATTTACCAATCAAAATGCGACAAATCGGTCATTATGGATTTGCAATTGCGTCTTTTCTCTTTCATTGTATTTCTATCCTATTTCGGTCGTGATGGACCGTGATGTTCGTATGCATGCTGCGCCTCCTTTTGCACACACGGTAATGAACCATCCGCAGTTTCACCTGCGGATACCAGCTGCTATCCTGCATTTTCTCCTTTTCCCAAACGATGTATTATACCCTCTCCTATACTTATGCTTCCTTTAAATTTTGTGCCCATTTAATTCATTCGTCGTTTTAAAATGAGCCATGCTCTTTCAAGTTATTTCCTGGCGACTGCCCACTTCATTTGTATCCCTGGCATCACCAGTACTAGGTTAGAGCTATGAAGAGTCTTGCCCAAGGACACTCCTTCGAAAAGCCTTATTGTCCTCAAATAAGATCGAACTCATCCCGGTCTCGATCTAAAATACAACCGCAAACTTTACTCAGTGCCTCATCGTGAAAGAGTGAACCAAATCACTTAAAAGACTGAACGAAGCGTAGCAAGTTGTTTTTAGATTCTATAAAAGTATTCGTTTTCAAGAGTGTTTGTTTATTTTCAATAATTCTAGGACTTCTTCTAATCTTTGGGAACTGAATTTCCTAGCACAAAATCTCGAAACTTCTCATCTTTATGTGTATTGCTTGTCTATCTAAACTCTATCAGTGTCAAACATTATGAACTTGGCCTCTATTGACGGAAGAAAAATAAAATCTACTAAACTTCATACAGGTTTTTTTTGTGAGCTTGATTAAACATGCAGATGGTATAGCTCTAAGATTAGACTGCACGTTCTGTGTAGTCTGATCTTGATCTATGCCGCTCCCAAACGTCCTTGTTTTCGCATAAGGCGATGAAGGTATTTAACCTCGTTCTCACTGTCAGGGTATTTGCCCCGGTTCCTCCTGGTGGAACGTAGCTGATGAGACCCTGGACATCCTTGAAGCTTTTACTGTGAAAAAGTGTTTATATTCTCATACATCCGTTGTTACCTAGGTTTAACCCATTGTTAGAAGAGGGAAAGCATGGTGTGATAATGGAATTTACCCATTGTTAGAAGAGGCAAAGCATGGTGCGACAATGGAATTTACCCATTGTTAGAAGAGGGAAAGCGTGGTGTGACAATGGAATTTACCCATTGTTAGAAGAGACAAAGCATGGTATGACAATGGAATTTACCCATTATTAGAAGAGGGAAAGCGTGGTGTGACAATGGAATATAAAGGTACACCCTCGGTTTAGGATGGGACACCAACGATTGGCAATGGATAATGTCCTTAATATTGTCGGATGAACCCGCTACCACACAATCTCATGTTTTAACGACCATGCGAGAAACATGGTTAGAAAATATGTAGGAAAAGGATAAAATGCTGGTGACCAGCATTATCTCCTTCTTCCACATTTTTCTACCGTATTGATTACAGATTCAATCTTTTAAGCTACATTTAGTTTGCTCTCTGCAAATGTTTTCATTTTAGACAAGTCTGATAGTTTGTCTTTTCTTTTTTGTGAAAAGTTAAATCAGTCTGAAAACCTTCCATAATATGTCCCTATAGACTGACCTTTTTCTTTATTTTAATGAAGCAAGACTATTCGACTGTCCATCCCAGTTCTAACCGGTCATTTAAAGTACTGCCCAGGTTGTGCACCTCTTTGACGGGATTATTCCCGGATCTGTAAACCAGTACCAGCTGGCGTCCTTAACATGGACAGTGAGAATGGACATTTTCAGTTCTTCGATTCTGAAATAGTAACTCCCGGTTGTGTAGAAATCTTAATATTCAACCCGTGCCGCAAGACAGACTCATCCGTTTTTTCAGGTCCAGCCAGTCATCCATGGTACTGCCATGGCTGAACACATGGTTGAACACATTTCTGTATTTATTATTGATTTCGGTCAAGCACATAATTATGCTGGAGGGCTGGGAGATCACTGCAATGTATGCGAGCATAAGGAATTAAAATCTGGATGTATTTCAAATGTAGTCTGATACGTGTTTTCCAAAATTTGAATTTGGATCGCGAAAACATTCATAAAATCGTCGTCGACGCTTTGCTTGTTTGTAGTAGCTGTTTCTAAAAATACGTCTGTTTCATATATTTATCCGTCTAGGGGCAAACAGAGATAGAAATCTTAACAACTGGCACAAAATCCTACAAAAGAAAACAAATGTAAGCCCGGAAATACCTTTCATGTTTATTCAGATTATTTTCAGGTTTCTGCGAGGTTGTGTTATCCTACCATCTGCTTGCAATCCTTGGTAACCTGATCTGCAAACGTGATTCCGTATTTTTCCCAAATTACTTCGATCCTTGGTTGCTAGATTCTCTCTCTCTCTCTCTTCTTGAAACTGTCAGCCTGTTAGACGTTTCTCTTACTGCATTGGTCCGTCTTTCTCTCTTAAGCTTGTGTCTTTAAAGAAACTGCAAGACATAGTGCGTTTGCTCTTCTTTGCAGTATTTAACCTTTCTACAACACAGTCCCTAGTTTTAACGACCCCAAGGTTAAGGACTTTTGAAAATATTATGGAAAAAGGGGTAAATGCTGATAACCAGTATTTTCTCCTTTTTCCTGTAATGTTTTCTACTCTTTAAAAAAAATAATTTGTGCACCATTTCTTTCTTTGTCTGCAAATGAGCCATACTCTCTGAAAAGGGGGCTTAATGCATCTGCGAAAAGTATCGACCAAGGTCAGCCTGCGCAGTCCACGCAGGCTGACCTTGACCGAAACTTTTCGCTATTGGTCAATTTTCTGTTTGTCAAAAGACTAGTCTACCTCATGATTAAGTCGGTTGTTGAAAAAAAAAATGGGTATTGTGGACCCATAATTGTGTGACAGCTTGACTGGTATCATGGATCAGGGCAATGCATTAAGCCCCCTTTTGCCAGAGCATGGCTCAAATGCTTTTAGTTTGACTAGTCTTAAATTTTGTCGTTTGGTAAAGAGTTAGGTGATACATGGCCTCGAAGTTGTTGAGTAATCTTATGTTGATATTGTGTTCAACTTTTTTGGAATGTGCTGCACCGCATTCTGTTGCCTGCATTTGATTATCCTTCTGGGCAATAATTGATCTATACGACGATACATTGGTTGCTGCCATAGGTCGTTGGATAAACGCATTACGGAGACATATCCTGTACGTTTTGGGAACAAAGCGGCTTCGTCATTCAAGATATGCCTCAGTAGGTTTCGATTGGTATCATGAAAGAAAAATAAGACTTTTGTAGAAGACGGGTTTCATGGGTCACTCTCCTACATGCTGAAGCTGGCTATGTTCAGGTGAGACAGGCAGGTTCTAAGCTTTGGAGTAACTCGACGCCTTTGTACAGTTTTGGTTAAAACACTTCTTTCGGACATGACGGATGCCTCAATCTATTACCCGCATACATTGTTCTAATTAGACGCTGTCGTTGTGTGACGTTTCGTCTCTGGAGCGTTGCAACTGATTTTGCAGTAGCTCGTAAAACTATAAAGAACTTTTCATTGTTACAAAAAGAGAAATGCTCGAGCAGTTTCACCATTTGACACACTGTTTTCAAAAACAGTTTGCTGCCAAGACAAAATAGGAAACTGAAAGGTCTGTAGACAGTGCTTTTACGAGCGTACATGAAATGTGCTAGCTTCCCAAGTGTTATATGAGATCATCCTTTGATTTCGAACAAAGATGTGTCTGTATTTTGCTGTTTTATTCGGAATCATATCTCGAAACGTTCAGAACATCCAACATATTTCGCTTGAGAATCGGAAATTTGTCTGTAAGCTGAATAAATGAAATGGATAAAATAAGAAGAAATATCTCAAATCGAAAAAGAACCGTACCTTAGGGAAGCTCTTGTGACGACAGCGATGTAAGTGAATGTTTTATTACCCCAAACCGTCGGGATTTGGAGCAATTGTCGTAAATTTACGACGTTAACGTTGTAATTGTCGCACATTTTACGATATTCAGAGCTTTATCGTGTGACAGTGATTGCCTCTAGATACTTTTTCCTAATAATTACAGCCTTTTTTCGCCATTTTCCTATCTTTGTTTACTTAAACAGTCTGGATATCATGTTTTATCTATTTTTTAGTTTAAAGAGAAAGTGGGTCGATACCTTTGACTCCAAATCTGTTCGGTAATGTACTCCTAGGTTTTGGTTAGTTAATCCTTAATAACGATACATGCTTTACGAGAAGAAACGTATATAAAGGGCGTCGTCCGGAATGCTTTTAACTTGAAGACTGGATTCATGCCGTTTGTCGACGCATCGGCTCCTTCTTCATTTAATTTTCGAAATAACATACATTATAGCTGAGGCCTGTGGTTCCAGGTTCCCACATAGTTGTCTGCCTGTATATAATGATGAATACTCAATTATTTGAACAAGTAGTATATCACTTTTTTTCCATTGTTTATGTTTATGTTTATCTTACCTTGGTGCTATGCACTTCTCATTATCCAATCCAATTGTATATATGTCTGACTTTACCACCGAAAGTGATACTGTGAGAGATTTAACATACCCAATCCATTGTATAGGTCTGATTTCACCATTGAAAGTGATACTGTGAGAGATTTAACATACCCAATCCATTGTATAGGTCTGACTTCACCATTCAAAGTGATGCTGTGAGAGATTTACCATACTTGTCTCTGTTGTTTACTTTGCTAAAGGATCAATTCAATCTGGCATACTTATTTATATTTTCAGAATGGAGTGTGGCCCTTTTGAACATGTTTAGAAACAGGGAGCAGGCGTTTCCGTGGAGAGCAATGATGTTCTGTTAAATGTGAGCTGATTTATGCAAAATTATGCCTGCAGCAAAGGACTCCATGATAACAATACACTACGTGCAATTTTTCATACATGTGCTTTTGACTGCGGTCAACAATTACGAAGGTATGTTTGATTTATTACAGAACAAATATATGCAAAGGTACAAAAAATAAGATTTATGGAGTGTGAAAAGGCGGTATGCATCTGCAAAAATTTTTGACTCATGTAAACCTGTGGAGTCCGCTTGAAATGATTTCAGTTACACCAGAGCTCCAGATAGAGGGAGTGATTTTGATTTCAAAATTGAAAATATTAATCACTGTCTACTAAACCGTTTGTTATGGGTACTCATTAGAATCGATCGAGACGATTCTAATGAGTACCCAAAACATTGGAAGAGAAATAATGGATTTAGAATACTATCACTCCCTTTTATCTGGAGGTCTGTTACACTTCATTTATAGTCTCATAATATTTCTAACATGGACATGTCTTAAATTGTGTCATAGATGAAAAGCTACCTCGCAAGTACGAGGGTCCCAGAGGTATACAGGCCTATAATTTGACTATTTACGAACAATCTAATATGGTATTTACCTTTGAAAGGGTGAACACGTTTGCGAAAAGAGGAAAATGCTGGTTACGAGTATGTTCTCCTTTCCCAACGATTTTTTTTTTTTTTCAAAAAACCTTTTTATTCTCAGGGTACAATCCTTTGGTAGAGCCAAAAAAGAAAGGCAATATTGAGTTAAAAAATAAGGCTAGGATTAGATAATCCAGTTTTTAAATAATATCTTTTTCACTTACTGCCCAGTAAATATCGGACCGTATACCTGTAGAGCCAGGACCTAGTCGCACGTCCACATATGAGGAGTAAGACGGGAGACGTCAAGTCAAATGCGCAGACACGACCGATTTATATTTTAATCCGTTCATTATCAAACAGCTTTATAACGCAACCTGAATTGAGCTGTAAAAAACAACAACAAAACTGCAAAACTATCCTGAAGTTCCCCGAACGATTCCAATCAAATTCGGCTTTATTTAACAACGGCATTTTTTTCCAATGTAATACAAAGCATGTATCATATAGCATTATATCGGGAGAAATCCTTTCTCTCCCGGGATTACGTTATAAAGCCTCGATTTGGTTAATTAGTATTATTGCTGAGATACAAATCCATCTTGCTTCAGAAGGTAACATTTGGAGCATTAGTCCTGCTCATAAAGTATGATTTTAAATGATATAATTTCCATAGTTATATACGAAAAATCTATGGTATTTGAATTTAAAATTAATCTCTGGGATGTCGAAGACATCAAGTTAAGGTATTTGTTTGAAACAACATATATGGCGATCGGACTGCTGTTTAGACTGCTAATCATACTGCTAATCGCACATTTTTCCTGTATTGTGAGAGATCTAATAACATAAAATTATACCGGTAGAGCAACGGTTGGGCTTTTTCTATCGACACGTGTACGTTCAATGTACAGGCAGTCTAAACGTTTACTGTGTAATATACACGTATAATGGATGGAACGACAAACTGAGTCATGAATAGCGAACAGAACGAAGGAGTGCAAGGGCATGGAGATAAAAGAAAAAGTTCGTTATAGTTCTTGGATTTTTACAAAAGTTATGTATGGTGCCCTCCTGTTAAACTATTCCAACGAAGAGTAGTTTCTTTCATAGAACACTGGCTGAACAAACTGATCCTGCCTAAGTTTGGCCGTTAACTACTGTTATCATTACTTCGTTCGTTTTAACCCTTAAGCTGCGAAGCACGACTCACTGACCTTTTGCGGACAGTGTAGATCAAGATCAGACTGCACAGAACGTGCAGTCTGATCTTTGATCTACATTGTCCGATACGGCGTTTTCTTTTCGGTGAAATCAACTTTGAAATCTCAATATTTGTTTTTATACCATTGCGTGGAAATTTTCGTTTCATGTATCTAGCAGTTTAAGGATAAATCAAAAGATTCGAACAAACACCATCAGGTGTGAGAAACTCTGTGCTGGAGAAGGTGGATACAACTTCACCACACAATCCCGAGTTTTAACGGTTCTGAGAAAGACATTGTGGAAAAAGGAGAATATACTGGTAACACGCATTTTCTCCTTTTCTCCAGAATGTTTTCAAGCCTATGAGTGAGATATTCAATTGAACCATGCTCTGTGAAAAGGGGGCTTAATGCATCTGCGAAAAGTATCGACCCAGGTCAGCCTGTGCAGTCCGCGCAGGCTGACCTGGGCTGAAACTTTTCGCTATGGGTCAATTTTCTGTATGTCAAAGGACCTGTCTTCCCCATGATTCAGTCGGTTGTTATACAAAGTTGGTATTATTGGTTCAAAATTATGTGATGACTAGCATGGTATAATGCATCACGGAGAAGTATGAAGCCCTCTTTTGCCAGAGCATGGCTCAATTATTTTAGCCACATTTAATATGTCTTCTGCAAAAGCATTTAATATGGACAAGTCTAGAATTGTGTCATGTGGTAATAATTTAATATCAATTGTTTTCATGAATATTGGCGAGTTCTGATTGGCTGAAAAATTTTTTTCAAAGCTCCATGAAAAAAAAATCACGTTGTGCCGGAACTACTTTAGCCGTCAAACTAATGTAAACAAACATGCATACAATATCCCACATTTTTTTTTTTTAAGAATTTTATGTCTCCAGAAAACTCCAATGTTGTATTTAAAAATAAAGAAAATAAATGCAGTTTGAATTATTTCCGTGGGTGTATGTTGTCTGTAATATTAAATTATAAGGAATGAAGAGAATTTTTTCATGGAGGTATGAAAAAAAAAACCCTAATCACACTTTTGTATGAAACCGCTTCGCGGTTTCATACAAAAGTGTGATTAGGGTTTTTTTTTTTTTTTTTTTTCATACCTGAAAAAAAAAAAAAAAAAAACTTATCTTCATTCCTTAAAAAAGATTTAGAGGTAAAGGAATATAGTAAAGGTATTTAAAGTGCCTGAATCACTTACTAAACAGCCACATGGTCTCTAATTACCCTGTTTGGCCTATAAGACTTTTCCCCTTCACCACACAATCCCGAATTTTAACGATCCTAAGGTAGAAGGTTTCTGAACACATGTTGGGAAAAGGAGAAAATGCTGGTCACCAACACTTTTTCAATATTCCCAAATGTTTTCTACTGTTTCAGACACAAAGTCCATTTAATCTTTTGTCTGCAAATGCTATAAATTTGGACCGTCTAAAATTATGTTTCTACAAGAAAATCATTTCCAGTGAGGATGAAGTATTTCTTGACATATTTTGAAAGGATATAAGCATAAGAAATAAGGCCATGAACCAAACCAACTTTCATGCAGTAGAAAGCTCTTTTCGACATCTCTATAGTCTACGCGATTTTTCACAGCAAAATTCCTGGCTGTGAGGGTAAAACATTTCATGACAGATGGTGACATTATAGTGTGACAATGATTCACCATTGTCTTTTTGGTTCCGTATCAGTTTTGGGTTTCCAGTATTATCGACAAAGCCTCCTACTAAAAGCTAACCTTTTCAGCAGACTGATAATTGCCTGAAAAAAGACATAATTTAAAATCCACTCCTTTGGAATGAAATAATCAACGGAACCAATAGTTGTTCAGGACCGATTTACTGTTATTACATGGGTGTAGTAGAGTATAAATATGAACCATGCTCTGTGAAAAGGGGACTTAATGCATCTCCGTGACGCATGATACCAAACAAGTCATCATATAGTTATAGATTTATAAAATCCATTTTGTCTAACAATTGAAAAACTCTGGCGTTACAATGGTCCTTTGACATGCAGAAATTTTCAACATAGCGAAAAGTTTCGACCCATATCAGCCTGCGCGGACTGCGCAGGCTGACATGGGTCGATACTTTTTGCAGACGCATTAAGCCCCCTTTTCACAGAACACGACTCATATGTAAGCGCCGGGTGTCATACAGAGCATACCAAGATCTGACTTAACAGATTGATAAAGTCTTCGATAGCAGGGCTCAAGAATTTTAACATATTTTCTGTCTTATCGAAAAATCTATCCCCCTTGAAAATGTTGAATCACAAAAGACAGACAGAGTCATAACCCGTAGCATCTCGCCAAAATTGCACCATTTTTTCCATGGAGTCATCAAAACCAGTATCAAGTGATTTTCGACGGTAGAAAATAGTCTAACTTCAACGATATTTTCACGTTCTTTGCCGTCTGATTTTGATCAAAAACCATCCGCGAAAACTCTTTGTTTAGCCTATGGCTCTGAGATATTTAAAAAAAAAAGAACAGGAAGTGTCAAAGGAATTCTTAGATTTCTTCTTTTAATGGGATGGTTTTAAAGTCGTAAGAAGCTATTCCAATCAATCATCAACTCATAAATGTCTGTCTGTCTGTCTGTCTGTCTGTCTGCCTGTCTGTCGTATGTATATCTTCATAACAAGCCAATAGAAATAGTTTTTTTTTTTCTTTTGTGTCATTTGCGTGAGTCTGTTGGTTGCTCCGAAACTGATACATGATACCAGACAATGTTCGCAAAGTGAAGTCATCAGCCAAATTAAATCAGGAACAAGAATTTACGTTGTTGCCTCAGTCGAAATTAATGCAATTGTAAGTCTGCATGAAAATATATTCTGATATGCAAATTATCCTCCGGTAGATATATTCAAGAACATGGTAAAATGTTGCGTGCTTACAATACAACAAAACGTAATATTGCGTGCCCGGCTGCATCGTGCAAAACTTTCGCTATTTATCCAATCACTTTCTATTCAACATTGTATCAGTCACATTTAAGATTTCTTCCGAATTATACAATTTGCCTTGCATGTATAAAGAATGGACTTTGAAGTCTTAAAAAAAACTGTCATAAATATAAAATTGCTCCTAAAGTTTAGATGCGGTGCTTCTATCAAAAATATGAAGAATTCTGACAAACATACGGAGGATTTTTTTTTTCCGAGATTAGAAAAAGATCAAGTTTTATTTTTTTTTCTGTCGAAAGTGTTAAACGAAGAAAAACGTCTTTTGCACATAGATCAATTACTTAAGTCAATGGGTGCAAGTCATTCTTTGATCTATAGATGTCAGACGATCTGCACAAAGATAAACGAGTTTATAATTTTCCTTGAGAGAACGATGAGAGCAAGCATATTGCAGAATACATTGTTACATCTAGACGTCGTTTATAATAGACCTTGTAGAGTCTTCTTCTTACCATGAAGAATAATTTGACAAAAAAAAAAAAGAAATAGATTGTATTTGTCGTTATTTGACACAATGCCTAGGGTTTCAAAACACGATTCCAGCTGATCTTTCCTCACTGAAAGGGTAGCGTGGTCTAAATCTAAATTGTCCTATAATTTTGTCATTACATGGTTCAAAACAGTTCTCATATTTCGCTCTGTGTTGACAAGAGAGCAATATCTATCCACCATTCTCAACTTAATCCTTATCCTGCTAAATGAAAAAAAAAAAAATTAAACCGATTGTATTTATCCAAATGTTCCTATTTCAAGGGTATTTTTGGAGAAAAAAAATCTCCTTATCGGACAGTGTAGATCAAAGATCAGACTGCTTTTTTGTGCAGTCTGATCTTGATCTACGCTGTCCACAAAAGGTGAGTCGGGCTTAGCAGCCTAAGGGTAAAGACGGATCTTGATATATAGATCTACTAACCTAAAAAGAAATAACTGCAGTAACAGACACGCCAAGGGTTAAGATTTTGACTAAGACGGACAGGACACAGAATATGAAAGAAAAAACTTTTTTGGTCCAAAACAGTCTTAACACTGTCATCCATGGGTAGACTTTCTACCCAATAACTAGATTTCAGATCTGTTTCAAATGAAAGCATTTGCAGACAACTTGAATGATGGAAGTTATCTTTAGAAGGGTAGGAATCATTGTGGGGAAAAGAAGAAAATGTTGTTTACCAGCATTAATTTTCCTCCTTTTCCCCCTATATTTTTTTTTCAAACGTCTTTCTCCCTGGGATCGCTAGAACTCTTAGCTGTATGGTAATGGGTTAATGATTGCTTGGGCAGTATCCATCACCCATTCTAAACTCAATACTGATCTTGATATATACCTATCCTCTTCGAAAAGGGGAAAACACAAGTGAGCAGCGCACTGGCAAAAGAGGGCTTCATGCATCTCTGTGATGCAGTCTTCCAAGCATGTTATCACACTATTATGGATCCACAAAATCCAACTTGTCTAACAACCGAATGAATAATGAGGTGCACAGTTCCTTTGAAAATATAACTAATAGCAAGATGTTTCGGCAAAGGTCAGCCTAGACCGCGCAGGCTGACCTGGGTCGATACTTTTTTTGCAGATGCATTAAGCCTCCTTCTCACAGAGCATGGATCATTACTGTTATTGATAGAGGCACTCTAGGGGTTAAAGTTATGACTAATACAGACAGAAAACAAAATACAAAACTCATCCGGTGTTCTTCGTATGATATCCTAACCTGCGCACCACAGCAACTCATTTTTTGTAATAGCAAAGAACGTATTTTCTGAGACAGCGATCCAGACTCTAAAGAAATAGAGTGTTATTTATAGCTACAGTTCGATACCAAATTACATTCTAGTTTTTAATGATCTTCTCCGAGTTCGAAACAACAAAATTCAGTGAATCTGAAAAAAAAAAAAGTCTGTAAAGAATATTTATTAAGCCAAATAAAGGGTGTTCTCATAATTTCATTCACCAGTTTTGGCGATGGTCGTTTTGGCAATCACATCAGCTCTCATTTCCTTGACATTCTCCGATGAATGATTAAATTCTTTGACTAATCACCATCTTACACTGGCGGATACGGGTCTTCTCTGTGTTCAGATTTGTTGCGTCATTCTCATGAAAAGAAAAGAAAAGTAAAGAGAGATAAAGACATATTTAACCTCATTGAAGAAATTGATAAGTGTATACTCGTATATTGATACTTTTATATTTGGTTTTAACCAAGTAAGGCAGTTGGTAGCGTACAGGACTTGAGACCAGGGTCCGTATTCACCAACCATTCTTAAGAACGTTCTTAGACTTATTCTTCAAGATTTTCCAATTTTGAAAGTAACACAACTTCTGATTGGCTAAACCGTACGGTTTAGCCAATCAGAAGGTGTGTTACTTTCAAATTTGGAAAATTTTGAAGAACAAGACCAAGAATGTTCTTAAGAATGGTTGGTGAATACGGACCCAGGGGGTTACTCGTTCGAATCCCCGGCTCGACTAACTTCTTTCCGAGGATTAATGGTAGTCATTTCGATAAGATTCATTCCTCTTCCACCGCTGATCATAGTTTCGACGATGGTTATAAGGGAAAGCATCCAGTAGCTTGGGAAACATAATGTGCGGATTACTGGTAAAGGTAATTCCAGGAAAGCACGGACAGGTACACTGACCGCTGCAATATAACTGAAGCAATATTGGAAACGGTGTTAAACAAAATTCAAACAAACAAGACACTTGTATGTTTCATGAAACCTTGAAACATGAAATGTGTGGATTTATTCATTCACTGTTCAATGGAGCAAACAATAATTTATTCCGTGTTATAAAAATCACATGAATCATGTTGTGTGAAAAAGGGGGCTTAATATATCTGCGAAAAGTATCGACCAAGGTCAGCCTGCGCAGGCCCTGGGCCGAAACTTTTCGCTATTAGCCAATTTTCTGTATGTCCAAGGACCAATCTGCCTCATGATCAGTCAGTTGTTTGGCAAAATGGATTTTATGGATCTATAATTATGTGATGGTTGGCCAGTAATAAAGCATCACGAAGATGCATTAAGTCCCCTTTTGCCAGAGCATGGCTTAAATAATTTGAAAGATTTTAGCCCTTTAAAAGTTTATATTTCATGGAAAATAGAAACACGGAATGTTTCGATTCATTCAATCACTATTCAACGAAACGAAACCCTTTATAAAGACATAATTCATTCCATGCTTTACGTCCAATATTTTGATAGAATTTAGCCCTTTTTAATTTCTTTTATATAAAATGAAGTGACAAAGAACATTTTTCCTTCAGCGTGCTTGAAAGTTGCGCAAATCAATTTACGTCTCAGATATTGGATGTTTTCTTAATGGCCGGTATCTGGCAGGAATCACTGCTTCAATTTCGCTTGCTTTTAACTTAATCGTGACTGATTATGTACACTTGATTTCCTTCATGGGTCATCTGAGGCTCATAAAAATCCAATTAACCCTTATCCTACTAAATAAAAGAGATTAAACATTCAAGCTGATAGTAAAAACCGAAATTTTCCTATTTCATAAGTATTTTTGGAGGAAAGATACCTCCTTATCGGACAGTGTAGATCCAAGATTAGACTGCACGTTCTGTGCAGTCTGATCTTCATCTGTGCTGTCCGCAAAAGGTCAGTGAGTTGCGCTTAGCAGCCTAAGGGTTAACCCTTACAGTGCTAAATAAATGAAAACTGTCATTTATATTCGGAAATAATTCTCTGACGCATCGCAATATAAAAGGCGTTTTGGTCAGATCATCTCTTGATATATCGAGGACTGTAGGTGTATTTCCATGATTAGATTGCACGATCTATGCAGTCTGATCTACGTTGTCAGAAAAAGCAGATGAAATTGCAATAGACGCTGTCCATAAATCCACCTTTTTCGATTGATCGATTGTGTGGTATTTAACGCCATTTTCAACATTATTTCGGTTATATCACGGCGGCAAGTGCACCTATCCATGCTTTCCTAGAGTTTCTTTTACCAGTACTCCGCACATTGTTCTTTCCAAGCCACTGGCTGCTTTCCCACATAACCATCGTCAAAACAATGGTCAGCGGTGAGAGAGGAATAAATCCTGTCGCAATGACTATCATCAATCCTCAAAAAGAAATTGGCCAAGCCGAGGATCGAACTAGCGACCTCCTGTTCTCAAGTCCTGTACGCTACCGACTGAGCTACGGGGGCTTGGCACCTTTTTCGAGGGAACAATCACATTTTTAATCGCGATGACTATCATCAATCCTCGGAAAGAAATTGGCCAAGCCGAGGATCGAACTAGCGACCTCCTGTACTCAAGTCCTGTACGCTACCGACTGAGCTACGGGGGCTTGGCACTTTTTTCGAGGAAACAATCACATTTTTAATCATTGTAAGGGTATTAAAAAAAAAAACATCAACCATAGCACACATCCCATCCAGTTCTTCAATGAATAAAATACAAATTAAGCGTTTTCGGCAAATAATCTATTGAACGGTACCTTTTGTCAATGTTTAATGTTGATTGTGCCTATCCTTAGTACTACATGTAATACAAATTTTACCTGAGCTTGTCACAATGTGGTATCGTTCTTGTTACCCAAATATCACAATAAATGCTCCCCTTAACACTTCCAGCTCCAAGTATATGAGCCTTGCTCTGTGAAAAAGGGGGCTTAATGCATCTGCGAAAAGTATCGACCCAGGTCAGCCTGCGCAGTCCGCGCAGGCTGACCTGGACCGAAGCTTTTCGCTACTGGTCAAATTTCTGTATGTCCAAGGGGTTAGTCTACCTTATGATTGAGTCGATTGTTCAAAAACGTAGCTATTATGGATCCATAAGTATGTGATAGCTTTCTTGGTACCATGGATCACGGAGATGCATTAAGCCCCCTTTTGCCAGAGCATGGCTCATATAATCTTGGCCTGTTTCGATGGCTGAAAATATACTCAACTTAACCTTAAAGAATCGAATATACAAGCTGACAGTATGTTCTTTGCGGTCTGATCTTGCCCTATGCCGTACGCAAAAGCTCTTGCTTTTGCCTATAACGCTGAAATAGTCTAGAATTTAACAAAGTTGAAAACTCTTATGATCGAAGAAACTGAATTGCTCTAAATCTGAAATTCTTGTACAAATTATTAGTCAGTAATTGTCTGTTAGTTTGGCGATACAAATTTAATCAGCGGCAACTGCTGTCAGATTTTTATTCATTGTCATTCTTGTAGAAAAAAAAAAAAGACAAAATACTTCGATAAATCTAGACGTTTTTATAATGAAATCTTAATTCCTCTGTCAGCGCAATTTAACCATTATTCTCAAAATATCGAATCGCCCGTTTCATCTTACTATAAACAGGTTTTTAATTCTGTTCAGTATCCAACGTATCTTCGTTTTACGTAGGAATTTCGACCTTGGTTCTTGAAGGGCTCTACCGAAACATTTAATGAAGAGCTGACGCCTCATCTTTGTTTTCTTTCTTTTATATGCGAGGATGTGCTTTCAGTCCTCGGACTCTAGGGTCGCAAGAAAAAAAAAAAAAATCAATATCATTCTACAGCCTTTAATTCAATTCCATTGCAAATGACAGTTTAATCATATACATGTACTTAAGTAGCGGACAATGTAGTGCCAATATAACAGAATAAGGATACTCGCAAACAATCTGTCTGATCTTGATCTACATTGTCCGATACAGAGAACATTCCATTTTGCTTAGAAAAGATATAGGATGAAATCGCAGTATTTCGCCTTTTACAATCGCTTGGAAATTTACAATTTTTTAGGCTCAGTTATGAAAATGGAGTTGTTCTATAAAGTGATAAAAGAATGTTTCCTAATCTTCCAAGTTTTTTTTCTCTAAAATTATGCAGTAGTGTATTGTACGTAAAGGACGCCACACCCTTGATTTATCCAACACCATTTTATACTCTGAGTAAGTGGCAAGTGTTTTATACCCCGGAACTGGCTGGATGAAAATGATAGTTGTAAATGACACCACAGAAGAAAATCCCAAGCGATATCCTAATTTCAGTATTCAAATTTGGATTTCAATATTCCATATTTGGTCCAAGGAGATTCACAGGCCCAAGCTTGACAATGTAAATGCATATCTTAACCAATACTTCAACTAAAAGAACGACAATAAATAGGAATCGTAATAACTTATACACAAAACCGTCCAAAGATCATAAAAGTTTACAAACGGTATTCAATCGACTAACGTATCTTCTGCATGACCAATATGTATACTTCAGTGCCACAAAGTAGGTAAGTTTGCAAACTGACCTGCAATTGTTTTCTGATGAAACACAGATTCATTCAGTAACAGAAGACTTCGACTATGACCAAAATCAAAGCAACAAGAGACAATTGTCGCTGATGTATACTGAATATTGAATGAAAATTTAATATTGATGCTCGTTTCTTGTCATAGTCAAATATATACTGGCATACATGTACAACTTTTAACTTCAAACGCAACCATTAAAACAATAAACTGCAACGCTACGTGAAAATATCGAAGTTCGGCCAAGAATTGCGTGCCACGTAGCATGTTGTACGTGATTTTTTTTAAAGTTAAACTTAGTTATTTCCCATGGAATGTTCAATCATGTGAACAAATAGGCACCTGTTAAGTGGGATTTTGAATCCTATCAATCATTTTGAACTGAAACATTATAATTCAAAATGCTTAACAGTTGGTATCACTCAGATTTCCTAAAATGTATGGAAGCCCTGAAGGGCAATTTTGACATATCGGAAAAAGGAAAAGAAAAATAGCTGGTGATTGCCAGAATCGTAACTATCACTTCAAGGTGTGTGCTTTTGTTCATTTTGCAGCCACTCTTTGCACGTTCTTGGAATATGCGCCAATCTTTACACATAAGTAAAAAAAAAAACCGTAAGTTATGTCAAAAGTCATTAGTCAAATGTCAAAATTGCCCTCCATATTAATGTATATAGGATCAGTACAAATGCTCCGTGACTAATGAATACTATGATACAGTTATGCTGCTGGATTAAAAAAATGCATTATGTAGGGTTTGTTCACATTGCTTTATGCTACGAATTATATGGAAAACTATCTAACCATCTATCACTGACTCTTGGCTAAACACTCTGCTTCCGACGAGCGAAGTGGTTACTGACCATTTTCTGACAGGGATAAAGCGTTAAAGATGCATCTTTCACTTAGACAACAAGCATTAATTGTTTACAGCATTTAACAAAGAGAATATGTTTGATAAATCAGTGAGCATTATTCAATGCAATAGAAACGTTAGTACCAAATACAAAACAATTCCATTGTAGAGGTCATGTTCAATGTTGAGATTCAACAAACATTTTCATGTTTATTTCATTTTGTTAGATGAACAAATCTGTTTGGACAGATGGAATAATTATGTAGAAATTGTCTCATGGCTTCCACGAAATGTAGCGTGTAACCGCTATGGTTTCACTTCGCTAGATTGTAACCTCATACTCTTTCTTAAACCGAGAAAAGAACATGGCTATAGCGAGTATCTGCAGAGGGCTTTCTCGTGCCAAATGCCTACAGTTAACTGTTGTATAGTGATATACGGTGGCTAAATGCAACCCTAGTTCGATTCGCTCTTTCAAAGCTGGTCAAGTAGGAGTATCCTTCAGCTTCAACTTGTTACATCAACAGCGATTAGGAGTAGTCTGTTAAAGAATTATGTTAGAGCCATTTAAAAGAACAAGGAAAGGTGAACAAGTTGAAAAAAAAGACAACATCTAAATCTACAGTAGTACAATAAAGTAAAAACAAAGCCTTTCTCAACTATTCTTTAACTGGTGAAAACTGCATCTTTCTTTTTGTAAAAGCAGGAAAGCATTTGAAGACGACAAATTAAACCTAGCTCATCTGATAGGCTTTGCCAGTGGAATGAGAAAAAACGTTGTGGGAAAAAGGAGAAACACTGGTTACAAGCATTTTTCCTCTTCCCACAACATTTTCGACAGCCTTATTCCGCAGGATCATTTAGTATAGTATCAGTGAGTCTTAATGAGTATTTATGAACACCAAATGATATTTCCGCTTAAATAAAGGACTGTTATTCAGACATTCATAGCTAGCATCTTCTCCACCATATACCAATGTTGCAGTAATATACAAAATGTGGCAAAATCAAAGAAATAAAACAAATTATAGTCTATGTGACTCCTCTTGCTTGCATCATGGCCAATCCATTTGTGATTATCAGTCTGTCTAAAGACGGAGATAGTCTAGTTTTAAGACGTTGTTGTTGATAAAGTGAGACATTTATTGTTCCCCTTGGAATACCCGATACAGGGCGTGTGGTCATATGGTGGTGTATCTTTTAAAGCTATTCCCTGGCGTGTGTTTTTACTCTTTTCCAAAATCGTTCGGAACATTTTTCTATGAACAGATGCTACGAATAGTAAAACTGTTATAAAGATATCAGTCGCATTTCTCAATCGGCTATCGGTTCAGGGTGTTTAACAAGATACTAGGGTGGCAAGCATACATTCTAGCCTTAAAAGGTATGAAACATCATTTCAGTAACTAAATTTTATTGTTAAAGTCAACTCTGTTTGACGTGTGTTTAAATAGAAAAAAAAAAAAAATGAAAAAGGAAATCATCTAGACTCAATTGGAAAGATGTTCACAAACGCACAGCCCTCAATCGTGTGCAAGGTATATTTCGATTACTATAGATGTTTTCCAGGTCCCAAAAGCTCTGGCCAGTGGTTTACATTTTGCTTCCATAAGGCAGGCCTCCAGATAAATGGGGGTGATAGTATTCTAAATCCATTATTTCTCTTCCAAATCCTATATTGTGGGTACTCATTAGAATCCTCAATGAGACGATTCTAATGAGTACCCATAACATAGGGTTTAGTGGAGAGTGATTGATATTTTCAATTTTGAAATCAAAATCACTCCGTCCATCTGGAGCTCTGATAAGGTATTACCACACGACCGGCACGGTCAAAACTTCTGCATGGCATCTCTTGGGCCTCGACCGAAGAGCCTATTGCACTAGCTATGGAATAAAAAATCTATTATAAGTGCGAAAAATCCTTGAAGGAAGTTGAAGGAACAATCCTCAGAATAATGTCTAACAATTTCTAAAAGCCACTCCATCATGTATAATAATATTTAATAGATGGGAGAAATCATGCATTCTAGGATCATCTTGACTGATACTCGTTACTTGAACACAAAAGCAAAGATTGATAAAAACCTATTTTACCGTTTCATTAATCATTCCAATTGTAAGCAGGCATTCGGTATAGTGTTGCAGACATTGTGAAATCAACAGCAGAATTTCAGAAGGTATTAGTGAATCTTGGACTTTATTAGCTCGTTCTTTGTTAGATTTTTCAAGCATAGCAAGATTGGACACTTGTGCCTCTGTTCATTAACTAAATGATCCAGTTCACTAGGATGCGTTTTGTACTTAATGGTCTATATGCCATTTCATTCTGATGCGAAGGAACAGCAAAACTCTATCGAAAGGCTGGAATTACATTTAACGTTTTTGCTCACTTTAATCTTCGACCTCCTGCGTTCAATTTCCCCTTACAAACCGAGAACCAATTGTTGCATACGATTTATACCATTTAAGCCAGAAATTCTGAAGAAAACTTCTGACATTTTAATCGATAAATCAAAACCTCGTTATGATTAAGCTTTCATAACTTGTCAGTTAAGTTTAACCCGTGGTCGTAAATCTCCTTGACCTTACTCTTACGATGCATCCCTCAGCTTCAGACGTGCATTTTTTTTTTTTTTTTTTCAAACAAGTTGGATCTGATACAGTATTCAATATTCATCCCTAGGCTGTTAATTAAAATTATTTACTTATTTTTTTAGATTAAGTGGACAGCTTTGTTACAGCTCAATCTGAAAAAAAAAAAAAAAAAAACGAGTTACATAATACATATTTTTTTGCATTTCTTTGTCCAAGTCTAGATAGGATTTCGTATGATGTTTGACTTCACATAGAACATCCCCCGTTTTTTTTTTTTTTTTTTTTAAGATTATTATTCAAAGGTACAAGAAGCATAGCGCCGTTTTAATTTTAGGTCTTAAGGTTTACTGGAATGCCAAGCCACATCAAAAGTTGCATCCGGATCAAGAAAATTGGCGACAAGAAAAAGTCCCTTTACTCTGGCAAAGACGACGTCACTAAATGAAACAAGTACAATATGGCTTTTGCCTATTGTTATTTCTTCAGCGGTATTTGACACTGCAAAGATTTTTTCTTTGGTATACAATGCGTTTGCTTTACCCTGGGTGATTGTCAGATTTCATGAGCATGATAAACTTCAATGAACTTATATGTAACAAAACATTTACTCATTTATATTGGTCAACACGTGATATTTTATATACAGATTTTACCATATTGCATATGACCAATTGCAAAACGTGTTACCAGCTAGGTTGTTAGTTAGATATCTTGTCCGAACTTTCTACAAATATTTGAATTTCACGCCAATATTTATTAGTACTTATTAGCCCGTAGAGTTCTCAATCAAATTTATATGAGGTATGTACGTATATAAATGTATATGCTCTGAGACTTAATGCATCCGCGAAAAGTATCGACCCGGCCGGTATGTTTCGGATCGTTCTTTTATTTGGCAACGGCAGAGTTCAACCGTTAAACTTCCCCATATTCGAGTCGTACTGTTGTTATTTTGATAGAACTTCGTTCTTAGTTCGTTACCTGAGGGCGGGCAACAATGAGTCCTAATTGTCTATATCCGTTAACTTGCATGCGTTTATTTCCACTGGGTGTCTCGAAAAATGGTTACTGATCTGAAATTAAACCCTATTCACAGTAAATTGAATAAACGAATTGGAAGTCTAAAATTGATATTATTTGGCAATCAACATAAACACTGGTGTTTCTTTGCTTTGCAGAAACGTTAAACATAACACGTCGCGAACCCTTTCCAATATCAAAATATGAACTTCGTTTCTTTAGCTGATCTCAAATCACACGGGGACAAAAATGCCCACAGCTGCACAAAGGAAAGACAAAAATCTGACGGATTGTGAATCGTTTTTTCCGTCACGACATCACATTCCATAATTCCATCCTCCTTGAAAACCCTTTATCAAACATCCCCATATTTTAACGACGTTGGGAATGAAGGGTTTTAGACAGATTGAGAGAAAAGGGGAAAATGCAGGTAACAAGCATTATCTAGCTGTGTTGCCTACCCTTTCATGGACCATTTGCCTCATTTGAATGACATTTCTATTGTCGTCTGCAAATGTTTTCAGTTTAGACCCGTATAAAATTTTGTCGTCTGGGAAAGAGCTATCAGTTCCGTCAATATGATGACACCTTTATCCGCAGAGTGCCAAAGCATCTCTTTAGTTGTTTTGAGAAAAGTGTAGACCACAATCATTTTTATAGTACAGATTAAAGAAGATTGATAGCATGAATAGATATACAAGAAAGCAAGACATGTTCAATTTAGTTGAAAACAATATTTCCTTAACACTTTTACTCTGTTGGCGCCAACGCCTTGGTTTTGTAGACATTTTAATCAAACTCTGGGTGCGTGCTTATAAAATTTGAGTTCATGCTCGACTGAGTTTGTGCGCAAACTTTCAATTGCACTGGTGCTTCTGCAAGTACGAAAATAAGAAATAAAGGCTTTCATTATATAAAAAGGAGGAAAGAGGAGTTCGAAAAGCTCAAAAGTTGCTCTGTTAGATGTACCAAATGTATTCTGTATAGTTTTGAAATTTTATGCTTAGCTGGGTTGAGCAGGAAAAAAGTTTTATAAGCACCAAACCAGGATGCAAACAACGTGTTACCTGATTTTTGATCCACGGTAAATGATATTGTACAAAGAATTGTGAGAGAAAAACTCGCCATGTAGATGCTCTTTTCTGATTGCCATGCTCTGTAAAAAGGGGGCTAAATTCATCTGCAAAAAGTATCGACCAGGTCAGCTTGCGCATCCGCGCGGCCTAACCTGTGTCGAAACTATATGCCCTCTGTAAATTTTCTGCATTTCCAAGGACCAGTTAACCTCATGATTTAGTCAGTTGTTAGATTTTATTTTCCATAGTCATGTAATGATTTGCTTGGTATGATGCATGACGGTGATGCGTAAAGCCCCATTTTGCCAGACGATGGCTCATATATAACATTCCTTTTTCTAATGGTAAACTACGATTTTAAAATATCTTCCATATCTGCCGCAAAATATTAGACAATGTCCAAAAAAAACAAAAACTCCAAGACCTTTGTTGTATAGTGTTGATAGTATCCTACCATAAACACAAATACACATACACACCAAGCCAGAAATTATTGCACCTTTGGTCTCGAAGAGCTCAACCTTCGACCTGCTGAATTGAAAAATGTGAATGATGTTATTATTTATTTCTTTCCAACAATATCTTACATGTGATTGTTTGTGACAAGTATTTATTATCATGCCTGTCCCAAATTGTGGAAAAAAAAGTAGAGGAGAGGACAGAAAAAAAGTTTCAGACCAGTTTGAATCGTGTTTTAGACTTCCCTTCGCCTACAATTATATTGTATTTTCTTTGGCAAACAAGATTGTCAATTTGCCGACTAATACAGGCTCAACGGTTATCGCATTTTGTGGATGAAAGATTCAACGAAGTAACATGCGGCTACTGTTCGAATATGTTATAGGAAAAATAGCGTGATAACCTCAGTTGTTTTCGTTTTTGCTGGTTGGGCTTCACTAGGTACACGTTGAATATTAAATGTTAATTTTTAAAATAGTTACAAAGTCTTGGGCTGTGTTCTATTAAATGATTTGTTTGAATGGTTTTAGTTAGTTAAAAAGCCTTTAAGCGTATGTCGTTTACATCAAGGTGGCGATTGCACATGTTTATGTACTACGCCATACGCCAAGCTCCATGCTATTTTCCCATCTGTATCTAGATCATACAGTGTTCAGGATTGGAAGGATAAAAACTTTTGTCGTTGACTCTTCGAAAGAATTTTGACCGAGCTGAAGATCGAACTCTTACGCGTGGGTTGCTATATTTGTGGGTTACCGATCGAGCTGGACATGGTTCGGCTATAGTGATTATTGATTATTGTTTCTAATCAGTTTGATAAAGGAGAATTTTGGAGCATGTCTTGGGTTTTCTTTCATCTCTCCAAGGTTGCATTTTTTGTTGTTGTTGTTTTCGTTTCTTTATGAGTCTTGACAGTTAGAATATGAGACACTGACCTGCAGCCTGATCTTCGATCTTGAACTATAAAAGCCATATCACACAAAGAAATAATTCTGAAGGGACTTTAAATAATTATGATTTGGCACATGAAGCAAAACCCTCCTTTTTCAACATATCGGCTGATAGCTTTTTCAAGCAACAAAAATGTAAAAAATGTAACTTGTCTTGATAGGAAAAAAAAAGAACCTATCTGTATAATCAAAATGTTTATTTATTTTACTGGCAGCGGAATCGTAGCTTTACCTTGAAATAAAACACCAGTATTTGGAGACCTGGGCCAAAACTTTTTGCCATTGGTCAATTTTCTGTATGTCCAAGGGCTTGTTTACCTCATGATTCAGTCGGTTCTAACAAAAAATGAACTTTGTGGATCCATGATGATTTGATGAATTGTTTGGTATCATGCATCACGAAAATGCATCAAGCCACCTTATGTTTTAGCATGGCTGTATATAGATGGCTAAGTTAGTCTAAACGTTTTATTCTCATTTTTTGAGGAAGAAGGCGGACCGCTGCATTTCCAAACGTACATCGTTGTAAATGACCATAATAAAGGTTCATTTTTTACGTGCCATCACTCGCTGAACAAGACGATCCGATCAGATATGAATACTTCAACCCCAACTTTTACTGTAATCAATCAGCTTAACGAAGATGTCATGCTTGTTCATCAATGTGTAAAATTTGGAGGGGAAACAATTAATTTGTGTCTGTTTTGAACTGTGAAATATACTGGTATCGCTGTCAGCTCGGAGTTAATATATTAAAAACGGTCCGGAAATGAGTTGGCGTCTACAGAATTCCTGTAAAGAAAACAAGACTATTGCGACCTTTAGTCGAGAGCACTTAATCTGTACCATATTAGTCTGTATATAAGTTTACAAGAACCTGGAAGTTGTCTTCGGTAGTCCGGCAACTGCGAATGTACGCTCCAGGTATGATGCAGAGTGTGTGGTTCCTAAACCCCTAGCACTGTACTCTGATATTATACTTTTAACCCGTAAACTACTTAAATAAACTGAATAGAATTTCCAGCCAATATTACAATCAAGACACGGTCTCTTTGCTGGAAAAACATCACGGTATCGGACGGTGTAGATCCCAGACCAGACTACACATTCTGTGCAGTCTGTTCTTGAATCTACACTATCCACAAAAGTGCATTCAGTCCAGCGGATTAATTATGCTCAATGTGGTATACAACGCCCTCAACATGCACCTATAATTCACTCAATCACATATTTAAGTATAAGGAATCTTGAAGAGCACTTCCACAGAGTTGCACGTGTTGTGATTTAAAGATTGGATGCAACCGAATCTCTAGATTTCATGTTTCGATATAACTGAGTAGGCCTGGAAAATAAACATGTTTTAAGTGAAATTTGCATATTTCAAGGAGTGAGTCTAGTGAATACTGTCTTTCTGTTCATCTTTCAAGCGTATGCATGTAGGTCTATGCTGATACCTGGGAAAAACTTTGGCAAGGTTTAGGTATGGACTTTTCACATCAAAACTTACAGTCTAAAAACAAATGTCTCACTCTGAAAACGTTTTCAACATTATTTCAGTTATATCGCGGCGGCCAGTGCACCTATCCATGCTTTCCTGGAGTTTCTTTTACCAGTACTTCGCACAGTATTCTTTCCAAGCCACTGGCTGCTTTCCCACATAAGAACCTCGACAAACAGTTTGGTACCAAAGGAGAAAAACACCTATGTTGGTTCAAACGTACGACTTCATCAAAATTTAAAACAGAAACATTGCTCGTGCCTTACATCAAGGTTTTATATAAGACCACAAAGTGCCACATCATAGCTGGTAACAAAATATAATTGCATAGAGATCGATACCAAATCTTCAAAGCTGTAATCATTGTATCTATTTCCAGTGACAGCAACAGAACCAGAACCTAGCTTCGGTCAGCCGGAGGTGAACGTCTCAGTTGTGGAAGGTGATATGGCCGTTTTGCCTTGTTCCATCAAATATCTAGGCGATAATCAGGTAATTATTACACATGACTGTGTATAGGAGGCACCTGTAGCTGTCGCATGATACGGTCGGTCATCACAAGGCGTATTTTTGAATTGTTGGGGACAAAAACGTGCGGCTGCCGTCCAGCCTTTCATGTTATGTTCCACAGTCACCCTAAGGTTCCTGCTATTGCAACTGTTTTCGTTCTTAAAATTAATGAAAATAAATAAATAAATGAATAAATAAATAAACTGTGAAAAAGAAAGGAAAAAACTGCAAGGAAGTCACACGGCACCCCAAAAGGCAGTTGGATCATAAACCAAAACTGACGCTGTCGCTAAACATCCTCCTTGTTACGTTTATTTAATTCCGTAACGGCCTATTAAAGGTAGTGATATGCATTAAAGGGGGACAAAAACTAAACCATTCATTTTACACTTTCAAGAACCATGAGTTCGAAAAGTTTCTATTTTCAGTAGCCATAATAACATGTATATGCATTTTTAATGATCAGTTAGAACATTTTATATTTTCGTGAACCATGTTCGAACATTCTATATTTTTATATTTTGCTGGAATTCAGTATTTGGTTTCTAATTAGGATAACAATGCCTATGCCATTTTTCCTCAAGTTTCGGTCATCAAAGGAAAAAAAAAAAAAACTCTAAAAATCTTGTTGAAGTATTGTAATGTGATGCATAACAATAAAATGTCAAATGACTTCATCTCACGAAAACACGGCTCCACCGAATTTGCATAGTTAACTGTTCAGCCAGCAAAAACTATCGTGGAATGATGCCTTCCAAATGCATTACTGATCCGAAAATGTGAGGATATATAGCCTTATTATCAAGAGGTACAAAACATAACACGGAGATAACGCTCTACGTAAAGGGCGTCATCCTCAGTCACAGCACTCTGTTAGGCTCCGTAGTAGCAAGGGAGAGCAGCAGGAGCTAAATGCCCCACACCCCTAAAATAATTTTGGTAGGAGGATCTAAAGTCCTTGTTGCCCCCTCCCCGGTATTTGAACATATTTTTCATCTTCTACCAAAACTTGCCTCTCGTGTGAAAATAAGTCTTTAAAAAGTTGACCCTCTCCCCCATGGCACAGGTAGATCTACTACGTTTGATTACTACAGTGAAGAGTTTTCAATCGATAGGATTATTAGCACTTAAACTGCTGAATAAATAAAACGGAAATTTCTACTCAATACTAAAAGCCAAAACATTGCGGTTTCAAAGTTGATTTCACTGGAAAAAAAGTACCGTATCGGACAGTGTAGACCAAATATCAGACTGCACGTTCTGTGCAGTTTGATCTTGATCTACATTGTCCGCAAAAAGGTCAGTGAGTCGCGTTTAGCAGCTAAAGGGTTTTAAAAAAAGAAAAACACACACACTCTTATTCCCGTTTTCTCTATGGCATTATGGAACAGTCAAATGTGTTTTGTCAAGCTTTCCTAAACACATTTTTTTCAGCGGGAAAATGACTTAGTCATGACATAAAATTAGTGTAATTGATGACGTCATTATTTTCTAGCATGAAACATTGAGGATATTCATACAAAAAAAGAAGTTTAATACGCTGAAGTTAAGTTGGAAATGACACAGAGGATTTTTTTTTTTCAGTGAAAGATCGAAATATGTTTCATCGAGTGAACATCATCGATAATATTTTTACGAGTGGTGCAGCCACGAGTGAAAATATTATTGATGATGTTCACGAGATGAAATAAATTTCGATCTTTCACCAGAAAAAAAAAAAAAAAATATATCATACTTCTAACCCATTATTCAAGGGAATTTCATCAAAATCCAGTACAGTTGTTTCGGTAATTCCCCGTGGCGTACCCCCCCCCCCCCCATAACAATGCATTACAATATTACGTGAAGGCCAGAAATATAGCGTAAACTACGTCATATTTCTTTCCATTTGAATGGCACACGCTTATTTCCTAGGTAACTAGTGCGCGGGAACTATTGTTTCCGCCTTCAATTGAAGAGTTACAAAATATAGAATCAGTATTTTCACTGGTCGTAACCATAAAATATCCAACTATAATCCATTATTATTTTTCGATAAACGCAAAACGAGCTTAGGGCGCTATTAGCAAGTGTTGTACTAGTGGGGCAGTGGGGAAAATAACTAGCCGATTTATTAAAAGCGGTGCTCTAGCCTCATTGTCACTTTGGAGTAGAGAACTATATGGGGAATAAATGACAGACGAAAAAGTGTAGTCTTGTCCGTCATGACAACATTTGCAGGCGGATGACATATCAAATGTGGCTCAATTGAAGGATTTTTCTTTGTTTGGTTACCATCATTTTCCCCTTTTCCCACAATATTTTTAAAAGCCATCTTGTTCAAGTCTCGGTGTTTTTAAACGCCATCCTGTTCAGGAACGTAGAACGTCTAGTTGTCTGGTGAAGGGTCAATCCTTGTGCATCCTAATTACAGCCGTAACTGTTACACTATCCAATGGCTTATAAATGATAATATCTTCGATTGTGTGTAACCAATCCCTCAACAGACTTCAGTCGCGCCAGGCTAAAGTCTAACTTAAAGGTCATTGAGGCATTTTCCCTGCTTCATTCAAATATTTGTTTTGCCCAAAAGTTTAAATTTGAGAATCTATTAATTGAGCATGTGGAGAGCAGAGGTCCTCCGGTGGTGACAATCTGTGCCTCGGAAAGACCAGAATTGGAATACTCGCAGAGACGATAGAAATACATGTATGCAGATTTGCCGGCAATATGTATATAAGCAGCGCTGTGGGATAAGGGCTTTCAGTGCATCTTCCAAACGCATTATGCGAAACAGTTTAACCCTTGATATGTATCCATTTTGTCTAAAACCGACTGGACTTGCTATATTTAGTTGCTAAGTTGCTATTTTCACCACTTACTCGAATTTCAAGTCGGATTTTCTTTTGCAATTATGATCATTTTATTGCTTGAGGCAAGATTGTGATTCCAGCCCAACATGTGTTTTTAAAAACTGAAAAACTATCTTAGACAGTACCAACTTTATGGTGGATCCACGTTTTCATGTTGAATATATTAAGTAAATAATTATATAGAGTAACATCAATGTAATAGCGAAGTCACACCAAAAGGGCACATTGAACGTCCGACTGGAGATATGAATTATACTACAAACTGTTTTTCATGATCTCTTGTCGTCACAAAGACATTATACGTTCAGCAAAACTATGATTTACTGCATTAAAGGATCAGGAAAGCGTGAATAATGTGAATCGTGATCGTTAGATACCTGAAATTATGCTTACATTGTGAAATAGGTAATGTAACACCGAACATAATAGAAAAAGTAAAATGGACATGTTAAACTTGGCAAGCTGTTCCAGTTCTTATCTTTCGAGATAGCAGTCAGTGTACATCCAAAATCAAATTGCAAAGAATGCGCAGTCTGATGTTTATCAGCTCTGTTCGGTACAGCTACTAAAATCACCTTGTGCGTCAAAAGGGGTTTTCAAAACTTTGAAGAACGAAGCAGTCAATATGTTTCCTACTAAAGGATGTACGACACAATAATTTCTACGTGATTTCACCAGAAGAAATCGAGGATCTTTCTCCCTAATTAGTTAAACAATACATCACATGTAACAGCATCCTGGAGAATTAATTGCTTGTGAACACTTAACGTCATATAGACAAATTTTGACGCAATTACCGCCAGTGGGTTTTGAAAACACAGAAGTAAGCACAGGACTGAAATAGTATTATTCTTTTTCTATTTGCAAAGTAACACGGTATTTACTTCGCGCTGTCAGCTTCTTGATCCTAATTAAAGATGCAGATGTATAAATTAACACCGCCAAAAACAGATTTGCTTAGAAAAAGTCCCGTAAAATATAGGTACTTAGTGTAAATTAACGTACAATACGCGAAGCCATTTGGAACCAATGTGGCAATATGAGAACGATTTCTCCTTTTCCTTCTATTTTTTTTTTTTTTTTTTAAATGTGATCTGTTAAAAGAAGAAAAAAAAAAAGATCGTCAAGATTTGGAAACTTGTTTATGTCCTATTATCAAATAGCCTTTTTTGCGGAATATTTAATGAAGGTAAGGGTAAAGTTATAAATAAACGCAACATTAGACGCAATGTTCTATAAATAACAGAATTACATGCGATTATAACCTAATTAACCACTATTTGTATTCGATATTATACCCAGAGAAGCTTCTGAACAAGAAAATGCATGAAATACTTCGTTTCAATGATTTGAGCCATGCTCTGTGGAAAGGGGGGCTTAATGAATATTCTATCGACCAAGGTCAGCCTGCGCAGTCTGCACAGGCTGACCTCGGCAGAAACATTTTGCTTTTGGTCAATTTTTTGCATGTCAAAGGAACCATGTAATTGATTTTTTGGATCAATAATTAGGCGATGTCTTGCTTGGTATAATGCATTGCGGAAATGCATTAAGCCCCTTTTGCCAGAGCATGGCTAATTTATAATTATCGGTATCATTATTGTTTTCGCTTCACGGATAACTTAAACGTTTTATCTCCAGCAATGAGACGATTCTATTTTTAACCTGGCAGTTGCGCGGTGTTAGGAATGGCTAGAGAACACGTGCATCCATCACCAAGAGAGAAAAGGTCTTACAAAAACTATCGACAGTAGAATATACGGGTTAGATAATAGGAAATGACAGTCTATAAATAAGTTATTGAAGTAAGACACGAGTTGTAGAAAGCAATCTTCGACAGTTTGTACGTACTATGAAAAATGTCTACGTCTATCTTTTCGCGAAAATTTATTTTGGGGGGGAATGACTAAGCATCTGGAAATAGATAATAACGTTGAGGGCACACCTAGTGAATTTGAGAGTGCAGAGAGATCTAGATTATTCAATATATGTAGTAATCACCTTGTCAAAAAATGATGCCGGTATCACGCACCAAGGAATTTGATTGGCTGATAAACACCTAATGGATCAAATGTGCGTGTGATTTTTTTTTATAATGTACCAAATTCCCAATCCATCGATCAAATGATTTTCAACCGCCAGGTGATTTTACCGACGTTTCGGCTATTGTTTAGTTCCAATTCTAAGCATATAACGCGTGGCGGTCTAGATTTAAGTTTGACTACAAACCTTGCCCTTGAGAGTTACGAATTGTTACACAGCATCTGTTGAATTATTCCAAAACTTTTCTAATTTTCTTTAAGGTGCCTTGGTTTTAAATCATTCGACAAGATCCAAAATTTCACGCCAAATCTCTCGAGATATATGTTTCCCGTAAATTATCGATCGTGCACGATCATCTTCGGCGTATTCCGTATTAAATTGTAAGTAATGGCTATCGTTTGGAGAATATGGCCAGCGTAGTTGGCGGTCAAGGATCTTATATCCAATAGATCCTCCCGCAATATCGTGTATAGAAGGCGTTTTCCGCCTTACAGAAGATCCGTTATGATTGATTGATTGTATGGTGTTCAACCGCGTTTTCAGTTCTATCAGTCCACCTATCCATACTGTCATGGAGCTTTTTTTATTATTACTTCGCAAAATATTCTTCCTAAACTAGTGGCTGCTTTCCCAAATAACTATCGTCGAAGCTATGATCAGCAGTGAGACAGGCATGAATCCTGTCGTACTGGCTATCATCAATCCTTGGAAAGAAATTGTAAGACCAGTTCTGAAAACATGGAGTTAAAATAAGAAACTTCTGCTCTGGCGTCACTTCTTTCCTGTGTATTGCTTACTGAGATTTCAACGAGGCATATTCAACCGGAAATATGTTTCAGGAGGTTAAAAATTTTACGTTACATTGTGTAACTCCAGGTTGCCTGGACCGATGCCGAGGGTTTCGTGCTGACTCACAAAGACAGACGAATCATCGATGATCCACGGCTAAGTGTCGAAAGACCTTTCACGAAGGACTGGAATTTACATATAAGAGATGTTCAATATACGGACACTGGGAAATATATTTGCCAAATTAATACCCAACCGGCAAAGAAGAAAACTATAGCATTATATGTACAAGGTAAGTAACAAACTTTGATCAAAGGATTTTTCTCGCTGCAAGCTCCAGAGATTTGTGAGTTGGAATACTTACGTGGTCACAACTCTTTTCGACGATCGTTGAATGTCATGACCACAAGTTCATTGTTCTTTCAGTGCCGAATACAATTATGTCATGCGCTGTCAAAATATCGTTTAATGCATTTACAAAAAGTATCGACCCATGTCTGCATGAGCAGGCAGCCTAGGCTGACCTGGATCGAAAACTTTCTGCATGTCAAAGGACCATTCTACCTCATGATTTAGCCAGTAAAGGACAAACTGAGTTCATGTCATGAGATAACTTGCTTGGTATAATGCTTTATATAGAGGAAATTTATTTCATCGAGTGAACATCATCGGTAATATTTTCACGATTGGCGCAGCCAGTAGTGAAAATATTACCGATGGTGTTCACGAAATGAAATAAATTTCGATCTTTCACCGAAAAAAATTTTTTTTTTAATTTCATGCTTCTAGCCCCTATTTTGTTGGAAATTTCATCAAAATCCGGTACAGTTGTTTTAGGTAATTCCCCGTGGCGTACCCCCCTCACATAACAACGCCTTACAATATTACGTAAGGCGCGAGATACGTATATAGCGTAAATTACGTCATATTTCCCTCCATTTGAATGGCACACGTTGATTAACCTAGGGAATTAGTGTGAGGGAACTACTGTTTACGCCTTCAATTGAAGAGTTAGAAAATATAAAATCGGCTGGTCGTAACCATGAAATATCAAACCACAATCCACCATTATTTCTCGATAAACTACTGAAAAGCATGAAATAAAAAGATTTATTAACTCTTCGCCAAACGACAAAATTTTGACTGGTCCACATTGAAAGTATTTACAGAGGACAATTTAAATGTTGCTCAAACATGAAATTTGTCTTCCAAAGGGTAGAAAACATTGTTGGAAAAGAAGAGAAAATGCTGGTTACCATCATTTTCTTCTTTTCAAACAATGTTTTCAAAAGTCTTCTACCTCGGCATCGTTAAAAGTCGGGATAGTGTGGTAAAGGGATTAATCCAACTGCCACAGAGAGCCGCCTAATTATACTCTCCACGCAGAATGTGTTGCAAAACTGTTAGCATATTTGAAAGAATATCTTGTATAGTGCTGGCCTAAGAAACTCCTCGGCATCGTTAAAAGTCGGGATAGTGTGGTAAAGGCTTGATCCAACTGCCACAGAGAGCCGCCTAATTATACTTTCCACGCAGAATGTGTTGCAAAACTGTTAGCATATTTGAAAGAACATCTTGTGTAGTGCTGGCCTAAGAAACTCCCGGATTACATAGAATGGTACACCAGCATACATCACATAAACTGAAAAAATGTCGAAAAACTACGTTACGCAATACACAATTGAGCCATGCTCTGTGAAAAGGGGGCTTATTGCATCTGCGAAAAGTATCGACCAGGTGAGCCTGCGCAGTGCGTGCAGGCTGACCTGGGCCGAAACTTTTCGCCGTTGGTCAATCTTCTGCATGTCAAAGGACCAGTTTACCTTATGACTCATTTGGTTGTTAGACAAACTGGATTTTATGTATCCATAATGCTTTGATGACTTGCTTGGTATCATGCAACACGAAGATGCATTAAGCCCCTTTTGCCAGAAAATGGCTCAATGGTACTGTGATGTCAACAATAGTTTCCTCGATACATATACTATGCTACATGAGTTTTGCTGACAGGGGCATGTCTGGAGAAGTCTGCGTATCTCTAGGTTTTTCGAATAAAGTTCAATCTCGTTTTCATTAAAACCCAAATCAATACTTAGAAATGAAATAATAACCTCTTTTTTATGATACCGATATGGATTCTTTACATTTATACCTGTCACATCTTTTATAAGTTCTATAAAGTTATAGCAGATATCCACACGGCGACAAGTTCGTCCAAAAGATACAAATGATTATTCACTGGCCAACAGTCAGATTTACATTTGACTGGAAAATTACGCTATCCACTCTGTCACGTTAAAGTAAAGGAGACAGGTGATATCACAGTGTCTCGTTATTCAGTATAATTTTTCAACTTCTCTGGTATCTGTTAATTCTTTACCAAACGACAAAATTTTAAACTGGTCCAAATTGAAAGCGTTTGCAGACGACAAAATAAATTCGAATGAAAAATTAAAACTTGTTTTGGGAAGGGTAGAAAACATTGTGGGAAAAGGAGAAAATGCTGGTTACCAGCATTTTCTCCTTTTCCCACAATATTTTCTAAAGGTTTCTTTCTCAGGGTCGTTAAAACTCGGGATTGTGTGATAAAGAGTTAAATGCTACGAGTTCCTTGAAACTTTTTGTAGAGAAGAGAAAGAAAATACATAAACGTCATATACATCATATACAGGACTATCTAGGTAAAGTATAGGGGCGTGTAGTTTCATATCAGGCTCGACTATTCACTTGACTCTGACCCTTGATCTGCAATGTCCACAGAATTATCAAAAAGTGCCCGCGGTATGTAAATACAACCCTTGTATATGCAACCCCAATAGTGACAATGATACATGTAAGTTTTCATAGATTTTCCAGGTAAAAAGGTTTACCACGCAAAACATTTTATGCGAGTTTAGCCTTCAAAATAAAGGTTCGATTAGACTTAAATATATGTTCAATTTTGGCATTTATGGGGACATTATTCAAGTAGAAATGGATCATAAATGTAGATAATGCGTATTTTTTGGTCTTGTATTTTTACAAAAGAACATTGAAGTTGCAGCATTTACTCATTTATTAATTTCTCTTGACTAAAGTTTTCAAGTATCCTGAGTGTCCTGGGAGGAAGAATCACTGCAGTTCGTAAATAAAAAAAAAAGAAACGGGTGTATGGTACTACGTTAACCCTTCGGCTGCTAAGCGCGACTCCCTGACTTTTCTGGGACAGTGTGCATCAAGATCAGACTGCACAGAACGTGCAGTCTGATCTTGGATCTACACTGTCCGATAAGGGAAATCTTTCCCCAAAAATACCTTTGAAATAACAAAATTTGGGTATTTTACTAAAGGCTTGAAAGTTTCATTTCACTTACTTAGTAGGATAAGGGTTACAAAGTCTTTTAGCTACCCTTACTTTTTGAGAGGTTCCCTGATAAAATGGAAACCTCAGCGAAGCGTTCATCTGAAGAAAATCTTAACCCATAAATTCAACACTTGTTTTCCATTTAGACTGTTTATCGCCTTTGCCTGAGGTTTGCACATCATTATAGGGGGTTAAGATCGCTCTGTCACGCAATTTCCCCAAAAAATATTCCTTGTTTGGGGTCTCCTAGCCTCATTAATATACATACTTTTTTTTTCTTTTTCTTCTGAATCATTCATCGTCTCTTTCAGATGCGAATTGTTTCAGTCACAAATGATTAGAACACGAACATTTCCAAAACGACTGCATAGAATAAGTTGGCTGGTTACTTTTTTTTTTTTCAATTTTTTATTTCAAAAGTTAGCTCAAATTTAAGAAAAGAAAGCAACGCCGATCTTGAACCCGTTTTTGTGTTAAAAAATAAGTGTAGTCCTAAACTAAAATTTTAGGCAATTCTTTTCCTTTGCTTGTTTCGGTTTTTTTTTATTTTTTATTTTTTTTTTATTTGTCTTGAAAAGGAGAAATAAAATCAGCCATCAATTTTGAATTCCCGTTTTTCACTACTGTAGCTATACACTGAAGAGCACTGCAGAGCCAACCAGTGCCTGTTTTGGAAATGGCAGAAGGAGAAGTCACTTTTGCATTCCATTGAATGTCATGGGACCGGCTTCTCTTTCATAATGGTTACAAGTTTATAAATTATTGTGAATTTAATTAATGTAGGATTATCCGTTCCTTTAAAAGGCTGCGGTATGACGAATTCGTACTTAGTATACCTTGGCTGATGGGTTTCCACGAGGATTCGGTTACTCTAACATGTACACACGGTATTTCTTTGCAGTGCCACCCACTATCATCGATAGATTATCATCGTCAGACCAAACAGTAAGAGAAGGTCAGACAGTTAATCTAACGTGTAACGCAACAGGCATACCGATGCCTGTCATTGCGTGGTTTCGGATAACAACCAATCCCACACGAGGAAGAGAACGTATGTATACTTATACCTACAAGAAAAGTCTTAGTACAATTCTAGAAGTATCCTTTAACTCGCTGAATGATATTCAACTGAAAAAAACCGTGATGCAGACCTAATATCCTGATATTAATTGATCATAGTAAACCTTAAACGGTTCAAAGGAAATCGAAGAGTGTAGAACAAGATCAGACTACAGGTTGATCTTCGACCACGCTCGCTGCAAAGGGACATCAGTGATTGAGATTCGCAAGACACGGGGTTAACCTCGAATGATGTTGTTTCAGTTTTACAGCTTTCATTTCATGTCATAGTTATATGAGCCATGCTCTGGCAAAAGGGAGTTTAATGTATCTCTGTGATGCATTATACTAAGCAAGTCATCACATAACTAAGGATCCATCAAAACCATTTTGTCTAACAACTGACTGAATCATGAGGTACACTGGTCCTTTGAAATGCAAAAAAAAAACTTCGCGAAAGCAAAAAATCTCGACTCGGGTCAGCCTGTGCGGGTCGATACTTTTTGCAGATGCATTAAGCCCCCTTTTTTTACAGAGCATGGCTCATATGTTTTAGTTTCATTCTTCAGCATGTCCTTTTGCAACATCGACCCATGCAGAACGACGCAGTTCTGAGAAGACAAGTCTGCTTATGTTCTTTTCCAGGATTGTTTTTTCTCTGAAAGCACATTTGTTTCTTTCACAGCTATGGTTGACATTAGTTCCTGCTGCCAACTGCTTAGACAAAAATAAGACACAACACAGAACATGCAGTCTGATCTTTGATCTACACTGTCCGATAAGGAGATACTTTTCTCCAAAACATAAGTTTAAAATAATATTAATGGGCTTTTTACTATGGGCTTGAAACTTTCATGCATCTAAGCCATGCTCTGTGAAAAGGGGGCTCAATGCATTTGCGAAACGTATCGACTCATGTCAGCCTGCGCAGTTTGCACAAGCTGACACGAGCCAAAACTTTTCGCTATCTTTAAATCTTTTATTGTCTTTGTCAAACGATAATTCTACCTCATGATTCAGTCAGTCGTTTGTCAAAATGTTGGTTTTTTTTATCCATAATAACGGGGTGTCTCGCTTGGTATAATGACCGACCGAGATGCATTAAGCCCCCTTTTGCCAGAGCATGGTCATCTTATTTAGAAGGATAAGGGTTAAAGACTATGGCAAAAAGCTTCTCTAACGGCCTCAAAGAGTGCAATGGCGGATATCTGGAGAAAGGTTTTCCCTAGTTGGCAAAGTTTGCCGTGTATGCATAAATAAAATGAAAACACTGATAAAATTGGACGAATTGCAGTTAGGACACAGGGACCCTAGTAACTAACATGCCACCGAAAACATGTGAAATCATCGAATGAAGGCGTTCTTATCTGCTTTGGTGATAAGATTGAATGGGACAAGTTGAATGGGCAAGTTTGTCGAGTCATTAAAATTAATAAGGACACAGGTGCCCTGATTCAACACCCAAACTACAAATACTTTTTTTTAAATATATTTTATCAAAGTAGTGGATTTTATTGCAGGAATCGGTTCAACAGGGGAGGTCCTAAAGATCTACAATGTATCACGTGACTGCGGCGGTGTTTACGTGTGCGAAGCAGACAATGGAATCGAAGAAAAGGCATCCAGGAAAATGGAAGTTAACGTTGAATGTAATTATGTTCTTTACCCTTAGGCTGCTAAGCGCGACTCAAGTATCTTTTGCGGACAGTGTAGATCAAGATCAGACTGCACGGGACGTGCAGTCTGATCTTGGATCTACACTGTCTGATAAGGAGATATCTTACCTGCAAAAATACCTTTAAAATAGCAAAATCTTCGTTTTTACTTTCGGGTTGAAAGATTCTTTCGCTTATTTAGCAGGATATGTTGTTAAACGGCTGTCTAGTTTTCTTGCTTCAGCTTTCCATATTGTCGATGTGTTCATAATTGACTGGTTGTTTTTTCCAGCCATACATTTGAGCCATGCTATGGCAGAGGGCGGCACAATGCATCTCCGTGATCCATTATACAAAGCAAGTCATCACATAATCATGAAGCCATAAAACCATTTTGGTTAACAATCACCTGAATCTAGAGTTAAATATTCCTTTTTTTTTGACCTGCATGATAATGAACCAAAAGCAAAAGTTTTGATCCAGGTCAGCCTGTGCGGAATGGGCAAGTGGAACTGGGTCGATACTTTTTTCGTAGATGCATTGAACCCTTTTTTCACAGAGCATGGTTCATTTAGTTGTGACTTTTGGCAAAACAACTATTTTGTCCTACTAGACCAACGATGGTTTTAGATCCCCTTGCTGATACTTATTGACCAAGACTGTAATAACTCTTTACCAAACGACAAAATTTTAGACTGGTCCAAATTGAAAGCCATTGCAGACGACAATATAAATGTGACTTAAAAATTGAAATTGGTTTTGGGAAGGATAGAAAACATTGTGGGAAAAGGAGAAAATGCTGGTTACCAGCATTTTCTCCTTTTCCCACAATGTTTCCAAAAAGTCTCTTCTCAGGGTCGTTAAAACTCGGGATTGTGGGGTTAAACAGTTAATTAGGGGAACAAAAATGTTTACATCAATACTAGCTTAACCCTAAGGCTGCTTAGCGCGACTCAATGACCGTTTGCGGACGGTGTAGATCAAGATCAGACTGCACAGAACGTGCAGTCTGATCTTGGATCTACACTGTCCGATAAGGATACATTTTTCTCAAAGAAATAAGTTTGAAATCGCATTATTTGTTTTTTACCATCGACTTGAAAGTTTCATTGAAGTTATTTAGCAGGATAATTTGTACACTTACTTACACCATGCTATCAGGACAAAATTTATAGGTGCATGCTGATGTGTATCTACTCTCGTTGCTTAGGACTTCAGAGTTTCTAACACACAGGCCTAGGGCCTATTTTACTGTAATACTTTTACATGTACACTGGATTTGGTGATGCCAAAAGGCGAGGATATACAAAACAACTGGTGCTTGTTACACACAGTTTGATGTAGTACACGAAATTCTGTAAATACACCGATACAGCAGATTAAGAATATGACTTTTGTAGGTGGTTTCTTTGTCCGAATTCACCAACCATTCTTAAGAATATTTATACTCTTATTATCAAGAATTTTCGAAATTTGAAAGTAACGCAAGTTCTGATTGGCTAAACCAAAGGGTTTAGTCAATCAGAACTTGTGTTACTTTCTAAATCTAGAATAAGACAAATAATATTCTGAAGAATGGTTGTTGAATACAGGCCTTGTGTTTGAACTTGCAACCACTTAAATGGGTATTATATTTGAGCCATGCTTAATGCATCTCCGTGATGCAAAATACCAAGCAACTCATCACATGATCATGGATCAATTAAGTCCATTTTGTCTAACAACCGAGTGAAGCAAAAATTGACCAATGGCGAAAACTTTCGGCCCAGGTCAGACTGCGCGAACTGCGCAGGCTGACCTGGGCCGATACTTTTCTCAGATGCATTAAGCCTCCTTTTCACAGAGCATGGCTCATCTATCTTAAATGCAGTTGCTCCCGAGGTTGAAGTCAAGAACAGCAGAATGGGCCATTTTCGAGGCAGGGAGACGTTCTTGCAATGTGAGGTCGTGGCCAACCCACATGGTGTTATGTATTGGTACAAGGACGGAAAAGAAATTATAGGGTAAGGTTTGCGTCAGCTATCAGAATGTCTCATTCATTTGATTCCTTCGAGAACTTTTATAGACTATAGGAAGTGAGCCATGCTGTGGCAAAATGGGGCTTAATGCATCTCCGTGATGCAATATACCAATCAAGCCATCACATAGGAAAAGATCCATTATAGCCACTTTTTCTAACAAACGACTGTATTATAAGGTAGACTGGTCCTTGGACATACAGAAAATTGACCAATAGCGAAAAGTTTCGGCCCAGGTCAGCCTGTGCAGATTGCGCAAGCTGACATGGGTTGATACTTTTCTGAGATGCATTAAGCCCTCTCTTCACAGAGCATGGCTCAAATCTTTTTGGTTAGTACATACGACAAGAGTGAGTTTCAGTTATTGCATCCGATAATAGGTGAATGCATTAACTCGATCTGTAGCTTATACAACTCAGCGTAGATCAAGATCAGACTGCATAGAACGTGCAGTCTGATCTTGGATCTACACCGTCCGATATGAAGATTTTTTTTCTCCAAAAACTAAGTTTGACAAGCCATTATTGTTGTTTTTACTATCGGCTTGAAAGTTTCATTTAACTTACTCAGCAGGATAAGGGTTAAAAGCTGAAACTGAAACTTTCCTATTGAGGTCCTTTTCGCTGCATGACGTAATGCCACAAGATGATGGTAAGAAGCCCAGTGATGATGATGGCCTGTTATTGAGATGCCGGATAGCGTAGTATGTTTGTGCAGTGCCCTAGCTATGCAGTGCTGCCGTATTTTTCTGGTTAACATTCTTGAGTCACGTCTTTCTTGCTGCTGACTGAAAGAAAACTAAAACGGAAGCAACTTAACTAACATCCTAAGACTATTTTTTGTCTATCTTTGTTTTTCCACATACAGAGACAGCAGACATATAGTTGAAATGTTTAATTCTGATTACGACGAGAAGAAGATACTTAGTTTACGGATACGCTCTATAGCCAATGAAGATTTTGGTAGATACACATGTTTCGCCCAGAACCAAATTGGGCAAGACAAAGCGTCGATGGTTCTTTATGGTAAGTTACTATTAACTATTTAAAAACTAAGTACAATTTTTGTTACTGATTCGGACAGTTGTAATCCGGATCAGACCACACAAAAGTGCGATATGGTCTTGAATACAGACTGTTCACTAACTTATAGACTACTCCAACCAAGACAGCCTTAAAATTGCAGCATCTTTGCAGTTCTATTCCAGACTAGAAAACATCATTTCCTTGATTGAGTGATCCAAGGGTTTAATTTACAATATATTTATTTCATGCTTTTTGGTAGTTTATCGAGAAGTAATGATGGATTATGGTTTGATATTTCATGGTTTCGACCGGTGAAAATACCGATTTTATACTTTCTAACTCTTCAACTTAATTCGGAAACAGTGGTTCCCGCGCACTAGTACACAGGTAATCAGCGCGTGCCATTCAAAATGGAGGGAATTACGACGTAATTTATGTTGTATTTCTCGCGCTTTACGTGATATTGTAATGCGTTTTTATCTGAGGGGGTACGCCACGGGGAATTACCGAAAACAACTGTACTGGATTTTAATGAAAGTTCCAACAAAATAGGGGTTAGAGGCATGAAATAAATAGATTTTTTTTTTCGGTGAAATTCGAAATTTATTTCATCGAGTGAACATCATCCGTAATATTTTCACGAGTGGCTGTGCCACTCGTGAAAATATTACCAATGATGTTCACTCGATGAAATAAACCTCGATCTTTCACCGAAAAGAAAATCCTCAATTTCATTTGTTGATCAGTGTCAGTATCTTTTGATGCCAGACTTTATAGCATTTGAGACCAAATTTGGAATGAAAAAGTCACAAGTTTCATGCATTCGTCAAAGATACGACAGTTCCTCCTCTTTGGTCAAATAATGTAACGAAATAAGGCAAATCGTAGTTACTATGAGACTTTACTCTCTTTGCTGTCTAATTTTGATCTTCACTGTATTCAGATTTGTATATAACTATAATATTGAGTCATACTTTGGCAAAGGGTGCTTAATGCACCTCCGTTGTGCATTATACTGATTAAGCCATCAAATAATTATGAATCCATAAAAGCCACTTTTTAAAATAACCGACTGAATTATGAGGTAGACTGCTCCTTGAAAATACAGAAAATTGACCAATAGCGAACACTTTCGGCCCAGGTCAGCCTGCGCGGAAAGCGCAGGCTGACCTGGGTCGATACTGTTCGCAATTGCATTATGCCCACTTTTTCAGACACCATGACTCATATATTTGAGTAAAATTAAATCGGAGTTACTAGTTATGTTCCATGGAATATTGACAGATTACTCACGAAGAATTGTAACGACGACAATATACGTTAGGCCTGTGGATCCCGTATTCCCGAAAACTACTCCAGTTATAAAATATGAACCGCCCGATCGAAGTCGCTCCAAACAGGATAACAGAAATGAAAATAGCCGAAATAGACATGGAGGTATGTTATTAATATGTTCCGAAAGAAAGATGGTCGAAATAGATGGCAAAGAAAATTATTAGGCCCAATCCTCGGTGAATAGATGTGTTTAAGGCAGTCAATTGATTTTCTTTAATATATGTTTCCTTTTGATTGTTTTTTCAATGCCTGTGAGTCAATTCTGATTTATATACATGTTTCTTAGACAAAAAAGATCATAATCTAACACACGCTACATCAAATGAATGCTGACAAATGATGACAAATTATTTTAACCCTTGGGCTGGTGAGCGCTAGCCAAAGACTTTTTTGCGAGCAGTTTAGATCTAGATCGGAATGCACAGAACGTGAAGTCTGGTGTTGGATCTACACTGTCCGATAAAGAGATATTTACCCCTGAAATATTCTTATGAAATAGCAAAATTTGGGATTTTACTATTGGCTTTAACCCTTTCAGCGCCATAGGCAAAAACAGGGACTTTTGCGGACGGCATAGATCAAGATCAGACCGCACAGAACGTGTAGTCTGAGCTTTGATCTATACCTTCCGCTTGTTTGGTCAAGCCTATATGATAAAAATCTTCCGGAAACTCAGTGGATTCTATGTACAGCCATCAAAAGAAACCGATTTTGTTTATTTGGCGCCGAAAGAGTTAAAGCTGCGTTTCACTTATTTAGCAGGATAAGGGTTGGGCAAACTTCTAAATGTCTCTGAACAATGCCCGTTGCAAGAAAGGTTATTTTTTTTTTGTTGTTGTTGTTGTATTTGACTGCCTCCAGAATCCAAAAATTGCTTTATCGACCCTTCCGTTTGTCTTAACCCTTATCCTGCGAAATAAACGAAATGAAATTTTCAATCTGATAGTAAAAACCCAAATTTTGATACTTCAAAGGTATGGGAGGAAAGATACCTCCTTATCGGACCATCTGGATTCAAGATCAGACTGAACGTTCTGTCCAGTGTGGTCTTGATCTACTCTGTCCGCAAAAGGTCGGTGAGTCTCACTTAGCAGCCTAAGGGTTAAGATAACCTCGAGTTAGAACAAACCACCTTTTGTGTCAAGACAATGTGAATAGGAAGCAAGACGGTAGAAACACCTATAAATTTTGTCTTGATAGCATGTTGTATGTAATTGTACAAATTAACTCAAGGGCAAAACGATTTCTTTGAAGTCCAGTAATTATAGTGTGGATTTCTTCTCTTCCATATCATCATCACCTTATGGCATATACATCTGAGGCCATGCTCTGTGACAATGAGGCTTGATTACATCTGCAAAAAGTATCGATTCAGGTCAGCCTGCGCAATCTTTTGCTATCGGTCAAAATTCTGCACGACAAACGACCAGGCTACCCTCATGATTCAGGCGGTTGTCTGACGAAGTGGATTTTATGGATCAATAATTATGTGATGTATTGCTTGGTACAATGCATTACAGAGATGCATTAAGCCGCTTTTTTGCCAGGGCGTGGCTCAACTTATTCTCATTCAAAGCGTTAACAAGCTGTAATTTATAGACAGTTGTGCTTCTTTCGCAAGGATGTCACAAGTTAGTCCTCCGTCAGTTGGCATTATTGGTGCCACAAAATGCAACCATGTTCATACACAACTTGTACATTACGGGAGTAACCTTCAGAATACGAGCAGTAACTACAGTTGCTTTTGTGAAAGATATACAAAGCATGCAGTCTATTTCAAGATACAGTGTCCGATTTGGTGAAGCATTCTGCCTGTGTCGCACTTGTATATGTACTTGGAAAGTGTTCAATGATGATGTTTCAGATCATTTAGATCATACATAACGACAAAATGCGGTTTGCATGTAAATGATCGTTTTGTTCTATAAAGTCCATATTATACTATGTTGAGAGATGCGCTGTTAAAGTTTTTTACAAATCGTACAATGAGGCAGGTGGCTTAACTAAGGTAGAAGTGTCGCTGAGGTAAAGTGTAAAATTCGATAAGCTACCTCCGTGTTTTACATTGCCTATCGACTTGTCTTGCTATACTCTGTCCATTGCCGTCAGGATTGATCTACAAAATGTCTGATGTAACCGACTTGACACCTTCTTTTTAAATACATAATCATTAAGTTATACATATCTTATATTTACCTTCTTGTCATACATACATGTATCAGCGCATTTCTTGAAAATGATACCTCGTAACCTTTGTGATCATGCGAATTTTTCTGTGTTTCAGGAGAAAACTTCGGAGCTGTGAAGGGAAATTTGGCACCATCAAGTTTTAGAAAATCAGACATTTTATTGATAATCTTAATGTTTATATGTACACTAGTGCAAGTTAAAAACATTAGAAATTAAAACGGATAACTTACAAATGAGTGTGCTTTGTTCTACGTGAAATAATGACCAGTATTAGAAAGCCCATTCAATTGTCCCACATATATGGAGGAGAGGATTTTCCATCCACCGCCATCTACAAAGATTCATCGTGTATAAATAGTGATCATAACGCAGTGTTCCATGTGACAAACTCTTCAAAGATCTGTGTTCAAATTTATTTTCATCCTCAAGTTTGAGTTGCAGTGATAAGGTGAAAAACTGTTTGTGAACAGTATGGTCATGAATCTTGAAGTCACTGTGGAAATCCATAAATAAGATACTTAACTCTTTCGGCGCCAAGTAAATAAACTCGGCTTCTTTCGGTGGCTGTAAATGCAATCCACAGAGACCCAGAAAGATTTTTATCGTAGGGGCTTGACTAATTAAGCGGACGGTACAGATCAAAGATCAGACTGCACGTTCTGTGCAGTCTGATCTTGATCTGTGCTGTCCGCAAAAGTCCCTGTTTTCGCCTATGGCGCTGAAAGGGTTAAAAGCTTGGTGAAACCTTAATCGCTGATGATATGAAACACACCAGATAGCTTGATTGCATAGATATTAACCCATGGGCTGCTAAGCGCAACTCAAGGACCATTTGCTGACAGTGCAGATCAAGATTAGACTGCACAAACTGTGCACTGTCCAATAAGGAGATATCTTTCCCCTCAAACTAACTTTGAAATAGCTTGGTTTTGGGTTTTTAACTATCGTTTTGAACGTTTCGTTGAACTTAATTAGCAATTTAAGGATTAAGTGGTTTCTTGGATTTTCAAAACGGTATGCTCGTACAAAGGATCGTTCAAATCATGTCACTGATTGAGAGGAAGAAAAAGTAATTCACGTCTTCGTACATGTACATGCTTTCAATCAGCTTCAGTTGGACCGTGTATTTTCAGCAACCATTTTAAATTAATTTCTAACTTTACGCTCCAAAATCGCAGTCTCGTTTGTGTCAAATAAATGTAATGTTTGGCGTTCTAGTTCTGAATGCCAGAGTGTAATTCTATTTCTCACTTACATGCAATAACCAAATATGTTGATACATGATAGTATAGTAGGTAAAGATAAAATGGTGCGGACCACATTATCTGACACAAAACGCTTAACTCTTTACCAAACGACAGAAATTTAGATTTGTCCAAATGAAAGCATTTGCAGACGACAAAATAAATGTGATCCAAAAATTGAAATTTGTTGTTGGAAGGATTGAAAACATTGTGGGAAAAGGAGAAAATGCTGGTTACCAGCATTTTCTCCTTTTATCACAAAGTTTTCAAAAGGCTTCTTTCTCAGGGTCGTTAAAATTCGGGATTGAGTGGTAAAGGGTTAAAGTACCCTTCGTTTAACATGTATTGGTTTGTACTAGAGTTTAAAGCCCTTTTAACAGCTCAGGTCATATCATGGCGGTCAGTGACGCACCCATGTTTTTCCTGGCTTTCTCACACCAGTACTGACACAACTTTCTTTCCAAAGCCACTGATACTTTTCTCACATGCATCAGAGGTGAGAGGCGAAAAATCGGAAAAAATCGTCGGAAAGAAGGTTTGCCTCAAGCGGGTATCGAACTCGCAACCACCAGGTCACGAGTCAGATATGCTAACCACTGATCTACGCGAGCGGGTTGTTCGTTTAACAGCAGAATTATAATAAATATCATTATATTTTGTTTTCTTGATTTACTATTGGTTTAGATTCACTAGCTAATACAAAAGTAGACACACCCTCATGCGAGTAAGTACATGTATAAACCCCACACTGCCAACGTCCCCTCCATCTCGTAATACTATATGAAGCAACACGTGCTTCGGTTTTAATGAAGGAGTTCCATTTTTTTTCAATAATTCGAATATTAAAATCACATTTTTTGGCGAAATGTGGAAGTACGGTACATGGTTTCAAAACAGAACGCATTTATATTGTTATTGCATTGACTTTCTTGTTCAGTTGATTTATGTTTATCATATACTAAAGCAAATATTTGTATTATTTGATACATTTTAATGATATTCATACGCATCGTTACTCCGGTATAAATGATTGTCTGCTATTGCTGTCGTTTTTAGTTATTGAATGAATGTTTTAAAGTTATGTCAAATGTTTTTGAATGAATAAATCAGTAAATACATGTACATTTAGATAGGTGTGTTTCCTCTACGTCATTTTCTATTCATGTTATCTCTTCTTAAGCAATGGAGCCATGCTCTGTGAAAAGGGGGCTTAATGCATCTGCGAAAAGTATCGATCCAGGTCAGCCTGCGCAGTCCGCGCAGGCTGACCTGGGCCGAAACTTTTCGCTGTAGGTCAATTTTCTGTATGTCCAAGTATCAGTCTACCTCATGATTCAGTCGGTTGTTAGAATAAGTGGCTACTATGGATACATAATTATGTGATGGTTTGATTGGTATAATGCATCACCGAGATGCATTAAGCCCCATTTTGCAGGAGCGTGGTTCAATGATTTGCTTTAGCCCTTACAATTTGCTTTATTGATTATTGATACGGTGTTTAACGCTGGTTTAACCATTAATTCAGTCATATTGCAGCGGCCAGAATACTTATCCATGCTCTCCTGGAATTTTCTCTTCCCAGTGCTTCGCACAATATTCTTTCCAAGCCACTGGCTGCTTTCTCACATAACCGTCGTCGAAACAATGATCAGCGGTGAGAGAGGAATGAATACTGCCGCAGTGACTATCATGAATCTACGGAAAGATACTGGCTGAACAGGAGATTCATATCAGCAACCCCTACCCCCGGTCTCAAATCCTGTACGCTACCGACTGCGCTACTGGTGCTCGGCTTAAAGTTTGCAGTTAGATGTGCGGATTTGTAATATGCTGCAATGTAGCTTTTGACGTGCTGAGGGTCTCCTTTGATGCTTCTGTAGACAGAGTATTCATTTTAATGGTATTTTGAAGTCTAAACAGTCAACGTCTTCTCGGCGTATACTTTGAATTACAACAAGTCCAAAATTTCGTTGTTCTGCAAGGAGTTAAAACATACAAATAGTTATCTGAATCTCAATAGATTTTAATACCAGTCATGAGTATTTTCAGTTGATAATCATATTAACCATTAGGCTGCTGAGCGCGACTCACTGACCTTTTGCGGGCAGTGTAGATGAAGATCAGACTGCAGAGAAGGTGCAGTCTGATCTTTGATCTACACTGTCCGATAAGGAGATATTTTTCTCCCACAAATCATATTGGGAAAAAAAAAAAAACATTATTCAGGTTTTTACTTTCGGCTTGAAAGTTTCATTAGGTTAAACTTATTTAGCAGAAAAGGGTTAATCTATCTCCTTCCAAATTTGTTTAAAACATAATACTCAAAAACAGCCTACCTGCCTGTCCTACAAATAATATTTTTTGGTGCCAAAAGTGATGATAACCCTTTACGATACAATCTCAAGTTTTAAAGACCTTGAGGAAGACGGCTTTTGAAAACAGTGTCGGCAAAGGAGAAAATGCTGGTAACCAGCACTTTCTTCTTTTCCCCCACAATGTTTTCAGTACTTTCTAAGACAGTTTTCACCATTTGATGCACCTATAATATGAGGTCTGCAACTGCTTTGGATTTGAAAACTTGCAATTGTGTGTCGTTTGATAGAGTTAAGCTGATGTCTATGGAACAGGGTAGATCTGTGGTTAGACTAATAGATACTGCAGTCTGTCCTTGCATCTACAACATCCAATTTTGGGCCACGCTCTGTGAAAAGGGGTTTGATACATCTGCGAAAAGTATAGACCTAGGTCAGCCTGCGCAGTCAGAAGGCTGACTTGGTCCGAAACTTTTCGCCTTTGGTCAATTTTCCGTATGTCAAAGGACCAGTCTACCCTATGATACAGTCGGGTGTGTGTGTGTGTGTGTGTGTGTGTGTGTCTTATGGATCCATACATGTAGGTATGTGATAACTTGCTTAGTGTCATGCATCATGGAGATGCATTAAGCCCCTTTTGCCAGAGCATGGCTCATCTATATCAGCTATGCTTTGGTAAAAAGGGGTTTAATGGATCTCCGTGATCCATCATAGAATGCAAGTCATCACATAATTTTGAACCCATTATATCCATTTTTTTTTTAACAAATGACTGAATCATGAGGTAGAGTGGTCCTTGGACATGCAGAAAAATTGACTAACAGCAAAAAGTTTCGGCCCAGGTCAGCCTGCGCGGGCTGCGCAGGCTGACCTGGGTCGATACTTTTTGCAGATGCATTAAGCCCCCTTTTCACAGATCATATATATATATATATATATATATATATATAGAGAGAGAGAGAGAGAGAGAGAGAGAGAGAGAGAGGACTTTGGGTTTTCGATAGCGATATAAATTTACATTACTATACTTTAAGTATACTAGGTAAGTTCATGGAAGGAATGGACATATTAAGCATAGCCTGTCGGTTTTCAAACGTCGTCAAATTAAGCTTTTTCGCCATTGTTGTACACATACCCTCAATACCTTTATATTTATCAAATGATAGATAACTTCTCCACCATTTAGCATTATCACTTGCACGAGTTCTTGATATAAGCGGGTTACGATTGACCGGGTCATTAATTCTGACCCTATTTAGTTTCTGAAATTCCCCTACGTTGAATTTCATTCCCACGAAATCGTATAGTTTCTTTATGGCATCTTCCACATTGAACTTGATGTCTTCGTACACAACAAATTTAAATCTATCTGGAAATTTCTCCATCAGTCTCAACCCACCCTCGTAATCCAGTGACATTTTATAGCACAGTGCTCGCGAATTGGTCATGGGGTCAATTTTAGGATATCCTCTTGATTCAATTCTGCTGTTCACTATAGCTCTAGGGTCACGGAATAGGTGGATCACTTTAATACGTTCATTTTGTAGCAATAATTCCTCTAGCGATTCTGTAGTCAAACGCAGAACTTTTGTCACAACATGTGTAGCATTTTTACACAAGTTCTCTTGGGTCAGTAAACATTCGTGTTTTGGTATTCTTTTTTGGATGCATCTTTTATACTCTTGCCATCCCGGTCCTGTTGAAAAATCATATTTACAATGATTCATTAGAAAAGAAAAAAAAAAAAAAAAAAACACGTGAAATATTGTAAACACAGGCTCGTGCCAAATGATCTTTGCACATTATATCAATAACATCAATCAAGATGACAATGATAAGCCCGAAGTTTGTCGAGCTGGAAAGGTTTTTCTTTTATCATTTTTTCAAGAAAAATAACTCTTACGTATCTTACGTATCTCACTTTTTACATTGATTATCTCCCTTAAGGATCTGAAGGGTATCTAACGCCCTGGTACATATGTAACATAATATATATAACAGAAATTGTGTTTCTCTTTTATATATATGTAAATGGATTCATTAAGAATGCCTTGGTTTTTGACAAGCAAAGACTCTATCGTTTTTTAAAGAGAATGTGTCAGAAAATAATGACTATGACAAAATTTTGATTACTCGAAAATCAAGACCAACAAATATAAAGGTTAATTTTTTACAATACCACAATTTTGTGTTTGTTCAGATGATGAAATTCGTCTTTGAAAGTGTACATATATCTAGTAGAAAAAGGAGAAAATACTGCACGTTATATTCACAAGTGTGTACGAGTTGGGCTTTGCAGCCTATGTATTAAAAGTACACTAAAATATATTTTCAGATTTGTCGATGTTCGGAAAAAAAAAAGAAAACACACATCCCTAAGTTCCTAAACAATTCCATTATCGATGCTTAACTCTTTACCGCACCATCCCGATTTTCAACGACCCCAAAGGAAGGGACCTTTGGAAACACTGTGGGGAAAGGAGAAAATACTGGTAACCAGCATTTTCTCCTTTTCCCACGATGTTTTCTACCATTTCAAGGACAAATTTCATAATTTGTGCAACATATAATTTGTCGTTTGTAAATGTTTTTAATTTGGACCAGCCTAAAATATGTCGTCTAGTTAAGAGCTTACTCAATGGACATACCCGAAAGTACAACCCTATCGACAGGCCGGCAACTGTACAGATAGACCAATAGTGCCAACGAATGAAAACAATGACTGAGCGATGCTCTGGCAAAAAGGGGCTAAATGCACCTCTGGAATGCATTTTACCAATTAAGTCTTCACATAATTATGGATCCTTAAAATTCATTTGTCAAACAACTGACTGAATTAAGAGGTAGAATGGTCCTTTGACATGTAGAAAATTGACCAAAAGCAAAATGTTTCGGCCCTCGTCAGCCTGCGAGGACTGCACAGTCTGACATGGGTCGATACTTTTTGCAGATGCATTAGGCCCTCTTTCCACAGAGCATGTCTCAAATATATTTACCTCCATAATCATCTTGTACTCGTTGTACAACCAAGTTGCTGAGTCCAGTCAACTGACAATTGTATATTTTATTTAGGATATCTGTCGTCATGTCTGTAGGATGTGCGTATCTGTAAATGATTAACATTATAGACATTAATCGAATAATTACCTGCAACAAGTCTGTTTCAGTGTTAACCCTTAGGCTGCTAAGCGTGACTCAAGGACCTTTTGCGGACAGTGTAGATCAAGATCAGACTGCAGACTGGTCTTGGATCTACACTGTCCGATAAAGAGATATCTTTTCCACAAAAAATACCTTTGAAATAGCAAAATTTGAGTGTTTACTATCGACTGGAAAGTTTCATCCAACCTATTTAGCAGGATAAGGGTTAATCATTGTGTAGTTCTTACGTTCATAAGCTGTACCAACATCCTTTCTTCATTTCCATGAGAAACTATCTACTGAACATAGACATAGCTCCAGATACAGGGAGTTATTTTGATTTCAAAATTGAAAAAAAAAAATAATAACTCTCCACTAAACCCTATGTTACGGGTACTCATTAGAATCGTCTCATCGATACGATTCTAATGAGTACCCACAACATAGGGTTTGGAAGAGAAATAATGGAGTTAGAATACTTTCACGCCCTCTTATCTGGAGGTCTGATAGAGTTAAACTCTTTCACATAATTTGGGTCGTTTTCATAATATCACGACAAATTTGGACACCGACAATTGCCTGCCAGTAGGACATTTCTCCTCCCTCCCCATCCCGCCCATTCCAGGAAATGCCAACCAGTGCACTGACTTCAGTTGGAAAACAGACATGTGCCCTTTCATTCGGCAAACCTTGGGTGATCCGGTGACCAAGTCCCTCGGCTGTTTCACGTAGCTTGATATGCACCTACACGGTACATTTCTTCACCGGAAGTACAGTTTAACTGTTATTAAAATTGTAAGGCTTCTCTTCAAAAAAAGAAAGCAAGAGTCACAATTTCCTATCAATATCTTATCTTAGAATATTTTAGTAGGCAAACGGTTTGTACATTCGATTTTGCAGCATGGTTCAATTCCGTTGGGAACTTTCATCGACAGACCGAAAGATATGAATAACTTTACCGTGGTTGTTCATGTCGTTGCAAAGCGATTCACATGGGCGCCGTCCTCTTAAAGATCATGTGATTGGTAGTTCAAAATGGAAATCTGCTTTATACGGACGAGGTTAGATGTAGGTAAAGAATCGGCCGAGTTGTCACGAGTGGTGCCGTTTATGTACTACTTGGAAGGAAACATTTTGTATCTCATCACATTTATATTTAAATTATACATTTACCATTTCTCCGCTTAGACATTTCCACCGCATTCTCTGGGAATCGAAGTACACGCCGGCCCCTATTCAAAAGTTTCGTACAGCTTATCAGGGAAGGTAAGTATGTGAATGATTGAAAAGCATGTCTATAACAGTGTTCTGTAATGTTTTAATTGAAATACTAGGAAAGCCTCAACCCTTAAGGTGCTATATCCAGCTCAACCCTTTGGCTGCCAAGCGCTACTCACCGACCTTTTGCAGACAGTTTAGATCACAGAGCGTGCAGTCTGATCTTGGATCTCCGTTGTCGGATAAGGAGATTTTTTTCCCTAAAAATAAGTTTGAAATAGCATTATTTGGGTTTTACTATCCGTTTGAACATTTCATTTCACTTATTTAGCAAGATAAGGGTTAAGCTGCTCTTGTGTACAATGTAGATTAAGATCAGATCTGCACTGTCCGCCACCTTGTTACACATCCTGGCCAAAACAAAGTGGGAACTTGGAATAGAAATATTCAGGACAGTTTCGGTTTTTTTTTTTGTTTTGAAGGTCCGTTTCACGGATTCCACTTTCTGACTTACTTCACTTAGTGTAAAAGGTTGTTATAGAAGATGAAGAATACCTACCCTGAGGTGTTAGATAGGGCCTTGAATATTCGCCCCCGTTCCCTATAAATGTTGATTTCGTCGACTGACTTCTTCCTATAAACATAGAAAAAGGTACCAAAAAGATTGCAAACAATAAAGGCGTACAAACGCGTTATTTAAAGCTATTTAATGGAACAAAACTAACCTCTTAACCCTTTACAAAACAGTCTCGTGTTAAACAATTCTGGGGAAAGAGAATTTTGAAATAAATTTGGGAAAAGAAGAAAATGCATGTAATTTTCTCATTTTCGCACAATGTTTCCAACCCTTTGTAAAAGAAATTCCACAATTTCAGTCACATTTGATCACAGTGTCGTCTGCAAATGCTGTGAATTTGGACGGATCTAAAGGTTTGTTCTGTGGTAAAGCGTTAAGTGTCAAACATAGGGTTTCATTTATAAGGCTTTTTATATGAACCGTGCTCTGGCAAAACCGAGCTTAATGCATCTCCTTGATGCATCGTACCAATGAAGCCATCACATAATTATGGATCCATAGTAGCCACTTTTTTCAACAACCGACTGAATAATGGGGTACACTGGTCCTTGGGCATACAGAAAATTGGCCAAGAGCGAAAAGTTTCGGCCCAGGTCAACCTGGGCGGACTGCGCAAGCTGACCTGGACCGATACTTTTAGCAGATGCATTAAGCCCCCCGATAGATCATATACATGTAACAATAAACGACGTTGCTTCGTTTACCTGACTGCTGAAAGACGATGGTTGCTAACAAACGTTTGACTGTTCCGAAGGGTAATGTTTGAACATTTTTACGCAGCTGAGTTATAAATATTAATAGTTATGAAGATGAACTTACGGGCACTTTTCAGTAGGAAGTATCGAGCTGCAAACATAGTTCGGGCGATGAAAATAATCCCACAGAGTGATTCTCCACAAGGGCTCGTAAAAATAGAAGGCGTCTTTTCTGATAGAGAAACAAACACAGACCTCTAGATAAAAGGGAGTGATAGTATTCTAAATCCATCATTTCTCTTCCAAACCCTATTTTGTGGGTACTCATTAGAATTGTCTCGATGAGACGATTCTAATGAGTACCCATAACATAGGGTTTGGTGGAGAGTGATTAATATTTTCAATTTTGAAATCAAAATCAATCCCTCTATCTGGAGCTCTGAAACATTTATGAGATATCCATAAAGTTGACGGTCAGCTAGAGGTCATGAGTTCGATCCATGCTCAAGTTGTAAATATTACTGTCAGCTTGGTTGAAATATAGTTTCTATGCTTATGGCTTGTACAATAATTATATTAAGTCCTAGTAATGCTATTCTGTTTTGCGTAGGCAACTCCTATCGCGGTAATAATTCTTGAGTATAATTTAGATGAAGATCAGACCATTCGGGAGGTACAGTTCCCATGTTAATTCTACACTGTTTGATACTGTTTGCCCAAGCAGTCACATACATATGAGCCATGCTCCGTGAAGAGGTGGCTTAATGCATCTGCGAAAAATATCGACCCAGGTCAGCCTGCGCAGTCAGCGCAGGCTGACCTGGGCCGAAACTTTTCGCTATTGCTCAATTTTCTGTATGTCCAAGGACCAGTCTACCTCATGATTAAATCGGTCATGAAAAAAAAAGTGGCTATCATGGATCCATAATTAGGTGATTAGTTGACGGGTATCATTCATCACAGAGATGCATTAAGCCCCTTTTTGCCAGAACATGGCCCATATACAGATCTTCATATCATGGTGTTTATCAACCATCCTAACTAGGCTTTTTCATTTTGTCTTCTTCCGTTTTTTTTCGGGGGGTAATGCTTTAACTCTTACATAACTAAATAAAGTGTAGGACTCCTAAAATGAAAGCCCGGGGTTCGAGCGTCACTGAAAACGCTGGGTTTTTCGTGGCAGTGTTCTTGGGCAAGACACTTCAGCACCCTAGCCGAGTACTTCTAAATCTCGGGATATTCATGAATATGTTGGCTGTCGCCATGATATGACTGAAATAATGTTAAAAGCAGATTAATACATCATTCAATCAATCAATAATTAACTAGCGAAATAAACAGTCAGTTGGTAATGCCCGAAATGTTGCGATTTCAATATTCTTTTCAAAGGGGAAAAAATCTCACCCAATTGTAAATCATATATCAGGCTGAATACTTTATGCAGCCTGATCTCAATCTAAACTGTCTGTAAAAGAGCACTGATTCGAGCATAGCAAAGGGCTGGAAAAATTTAATTCGCTTTCGAAATTGAAATTTCAATGCAGCAATATTTTCTTTCATTAGTTTTAGAACGGGAAATTGCTTGGTCATTATGTTAAACTTTATGGTCGCAACTTTCACATAAATTGTATAGCAGTTACAATAGGTCCCCGTGGGCTTACCATTTTTAGAGTAAGACGTTCATTTATCAATAGAATATTTGACCAATAAAACCCAAGTCGAATTAACATACTTATAATCATGCTCTATGAAAAAGGGGTTAAATGCACCTAAAAAAGAAAAAAAAAGAAAAAAAAAAAAGAGCAAAAACGTATCGACCCATGTCAGCCTGCGCAGTTCGCGCAGGCTGACATGGATCGATACTTTTTGCTATTTGTAAGTTTCCTGTATGTCAAAGGATCATTCTACCTCGTGAATCAGTTTTGGAAGAGCGCTGCTTACATATAATTGGCCAATGATTACTAGGTCAATGATTACGCAGGTAACCAGCATTTTCCCCTTCTCCCGGAGTGGTTTCTATCCTTTCGAAGATTTTAAGCTAGATCGTAGGAATACCAATTTTGAATTTGTTGTCTGCAGGAGTTTTGAATATTGAGGTGGAAATGTGTTGTTTGGGAAAGGTTTCAGGATTTATCCTTACAGTCAGAACGAAAACACGCTGTTAAAACTTGATAGCGCATAGAATGGTTCAAAATTTTGTCAACCGTTTAAAAATAGATAAATTATCAATACATGTTTATATGGTGTAAGGGACAAAGAAACTCTAGGGATCTGTCTTCGATTCAAAACAGGAAATGACAACAGTGATTTCTTTGAAGGCCTACAGGAAATGAAATGCATTTTCTATAGGTGGTAATCTGTGCTACCTTGCAAACGTCAGGGTCAACATTTGGCATGAAGATACAAGAATGGTTATAGTTTCATAAAATAAAGATGAAATGGGTAAAAACTGGCTGAAAACGTAGATGTATCATTAAACGAGCAGACCAAACAAGACAATACATACCTGAACCCGAACATGCCCGCAGTAAATCGAGATCCGCTGTTCATGTACGAATTAATAAGCACGTGGTATGGCTTCGTCGCCTTTGTCAGCTCGGGTTTCTTGGTCGATTTTTCTACATTGCTCAATTTCAGATTGCGATTCAGAGGGAGTATTGAACGTGGCCTTCCTTCTAAAAAAATAGAAATTTAGGACTAACATATAATATGTGCTAATATAGATAGAAAAACCGTATTTTTCGTATTGGTACTAGTGAGTCAGAGGGTTACCGAAATGAAACTTGAGGAGAGAAGAGTTTGACCTCATTATGTTTTTTGTACTCGTTTATCTTTTTTTCCTTGTTAAAATAATGTTAAATGAATCGAAACATTCATTCATTCATTCATTCATTTCCCTCCCCCCTTTTTTTTTCAAATGAGCACTCGTTTCGATTTGGCCCAAATGTACGTAAATTTAAAAAAAAAAGCCTAATAATGTGCAGCAAAAGGTAGAATAGTCTCAAAGAAGAATGTTACACTTATAACTTTTTTTTTTTCGATGTTAGGTGTGATATAATGTTCAAAAGATTGTGTTCGATTTTTCCCATCGAAGTTGATTTCCCCACTGGGTTCAATGTAAGTTCTGTACAGTGATTATCCTTATAAATAGTTGATGACAGGTTATTTGATATGCAATAGTACCTTACATAAAAGGAATTGGATCCGTTCCATGTTACAATATATATTTATACAGAGTTATTGACTTTGTTTTCAATTGACCAGTATGAAAATTGGAACATGTAGGCCTAATAGTAATGTTGAAATAAGTATGAAGCTATGAACTGGAAAATGTGACGCTTACAGTTGTCTTTTGTTGCTCTGTACCATGTACAGTTTATTCTATAATTGGGTCATGCTCTGGCAAAAGGGGGCTTAATGCATCTCCGTGATTCAAGATACCAAGCAAGACATCACATAACTATGGATCCATAAAATCCACTTTGTCTAATAACCGACTGGATCATGAAGTAAACTGATCCTTGGATTTGCAGAAAATTTACCAATAGCAAAATATTTCGGCCTAGGGACTGCGCAGGCTGATCTGAATCGATACTTTTTGCAAATGCAGTAAGCCCCTTTTCACAGAGCATGGCTCATATGATAGAATGAAAGATAAAATCATTGTATTGGCTACAGTACTTTCATTTACAAGTAGCACCTTACCTATAAAAATCAACTTTTATAAATCTTAGAGCAGACTAGTATAGAAGAAATTGCTCATAACGAGGGGTTTCTCCTTTAGCAAAAATAGTTTCACTGTACCCTTGTATCAAACTTTAAAAATACACCTGTACTCATTTTCAGCCATTTTTAACCCGTTTCATCTTTATTTTATGAAACTATAATCATTCTTTTATGCCAAATGTTGCCCCTAACGGTTGCAAGGTTGCACAGATTACGACCGACAGAAAATGCATTCCATTTTCTGGAGGCCATTAAAGAAACAACTGTTGTGACGTTTTCGACTCTAAATCGAAGATTTCCGATTTATGTATTTATGCCGTTCACCCTTATATATCGGTACTTTATCTTTCTTTACACAGCTGACCAAATTCTGAATCATTATACAGCCAATCAAATTTTAACGGCGTTTTCTCTCTCTCTCTCTCCCCCCCTCTCTCTCTCTCTCTTTCTCCCTCCCTCTCTCTCTCTCTCTCTCTCTCTCTCTCTGGCTGTAACGATGTATCTTTAATTCTTATTGAAAATCGATGGTCTACAAGGAAACTTTTTGGGGAAATTTGCTAAGGAACAGCCCAGATGCATAACTAAAATGCGTACACTCTGCTTTCTTATCTCAATCCATTTCGTCAGCGAAGCACCTGAAGTTGCAAAGAGACCTGAAATGCCTCACACCTGTCGCTGCTGGAGACATTGTAGATCAAGATCACAAAAAGCACATTTTGACCTTGGATCAATATTGCAAGCTGTTTTGAGACATTCTAGTCGGGACCAACTTTGAAATTGCGATAGCTAAATTGTTGTTAGTTACTGAAACTGCAAAGTTTTTTTTTTTCTTTCGCTGCCAACTAAATGGAGCCGACTATTCTAGAGGCCTATAAGTGTATTTTTCGTTTTAATTGAACCTGTTTTCAGGTGAGAATTAGCATCAGATAGCGGACGGTGTAGATCCAAGATCAGATTGCACGTTTTTTGCAGTCTGATCTTGATCTACGCCGTCTGCTAAAGCTATCCAAGGCGACATTGGCAGTGAAAGAGTCAATATTGACATCATTAGTTCAAGCGAATAGGCAAAACAAATTTAAACTATGTTTTATGATACCATAAGCGCCTAACAACTTGAATCGGTTACACTACTTTTCACAATAAAGCTAATTCGAATTTTTTGAAACCCGTTACTTTACATGTAACACTTTTCACACCTCTGCCACCCCGGTTTGAAATCAAACTTTATTCTACATATACCATATTCTTACAGCTATGTCAGTACCCTTTGGAATTTTAAAACATATGAGCCATGCTCTGGGAAAAGGGAGCCTAATGCATCTCGATGGTGTATGATACCAGGCAAGTCATCATGTAATTGTAGATCCATACAATCCATTTTGTCTAACAAACGACTGGATCATGAGGTACACTGGTCCTTTGACAAGCAGAAAATCGACCAAAAGCAAAAAGTTTCGCACCAGTTCAGCCTGCGCGGACTGCGCAGGCTGAACTGGTTCGATACTTTTTGCAGATGCATTAAGTCCCCTTTTCACAGAGCATGGCTCAATTATAGTTCATTTCTGTACAGACACGGTTTTGCTTGTCTCTGCCATACCGGCGTTAATTCATATCACATTCTTTTTTTTTTTATACTTACCTGTATATGGAAGCTGTAAACAAAGACTCGTAGGAAATTCCTTCGGTTGGAAAGCGTGGACAATTTTATAGTCAAGATGAAACTTGATAAACCCTGTGGAACGGAAAAAAAAAAAAATGAGTGTCTTGTAACTAACAACTTTTAATCCTCATCCTGCTACAGGATTTAAATGAAAATTTACAGCCGATTGATTGGTTTGATAGTGTTTTATGCCAGTTTCAACATTGTTTCAGTCATATCACGGCGACAGCTCACATACAGTATTCATGTATTTCCTGGATTCTACCAGGACTATGCCAGGGCTCTGAAGTGTCTTGCCCAAGGACACTCCCACGAAAGACCCAGTTGATCCAGTGAGGCTCGAACCTGGAGCCTCCAGATTACGTGTTCTGCACTTTACCACTGAGCCACGCAGGACCCTCCCCCAACTCTAGCCGATAATAAAAGCCCGAATAATGTCATTTCAAACTTATAACTTTGAGGAAATTAACTCCTTACCGGACAATGTAGATCCAAGATCAGACTGCACGTTCTGTGCAGTCTGATCTTGAGACACACTGTCCGCAATACGTCAGTGAGTCGTACTTAGCAGCCTAAGGGTTAAAAGCATTGTGGGCAGGGAGAAATTGGTCGAAACGTGGAAGTTATCACTGTGTTTTGACGTGTATTGATGTTTTACATCTTCAATTACTCGTATGTTGACTATCTCTATCGTCTTGTATCAGGCAACGTTTAAAAACATTGTGACACAAGGGAAAATTATTCTGAAGGAGCTTTTTTCCCCCTTTGCCATCACGTTTTGACATGCTTTGATGTATATATATAAAGAAAAAAAAAAAAAATTTGTTGGCAATCCATATCCTACACAGACGTTTTAAAAGTTTTCTGTTACAAATCTATTTCAGGAACGTATATAGTCGTAGAACGCTAAAAATGCGAACAAAGGTGTGTGCAAAGTAAATGAAGTTATTCAACCTGAAATTTTAATTTGCTCAAAACTGATTTTTGTATATGAGCCATGCTCTGACAAAAGGGGGCTTAATACATCACCGTTATGCATTATGTCAAGCATGTTATTACATACTTATGTATCCATAAGATCCACTTTGTATAACAACCGACTGAATCATAAGGTAGACTGGTCCTTGGACATACAGAAAACCGACTCATAGCGAAAAGTTTCGGCCCAGGTCAGCCTGCGCAATCCGCGCAGGCTGACCTGGGTCGACACTTTTCGCAAGATGCATTAAGCCCCCTTTTCACAGAGCAGGGTTCATACAAGTTTTGTGATTCTAGTGAGATAAAGTATTTCAAGTATCCTGAAAAAAATAGGGCAATAATTAGCCTAAATAATGAACAAATGAATGCTTGATATACATTCCTATCTATTATAAGATCTGTTGAATAACAATGAATTATCATAACAATGGACAACATATCGAAACGCTATATAGAACAGAACAGACATTTTATACATTGTCTTGCCAAAATATAAGCTATAAATAATTATACCTTTACCAAACAGTCCCAAGTTTAAACGATTATTAAAAAGAACGCTTTAAAAAAGCATTGTGAGGAAATGAGAAAATGGTGAAAAAAACATTATGAGGAAAGGAGGCAACCACCATTTTCTCCTTTTCACGTGATGTTTTTTTTTTTATTTCTTTTGTTTTTAATTTTTCTTTTCAAGGAAGGACCATATGAGCATAATTCAATCAGTCGTTCGCAATTGTTTTCAAAATGGACAAGTCAAAAATGTACAACAGAACAGAATGGTTCCGTTGTATAAAATGGTCAACGGTCGTCTGTGCAGAGTTAATACCTAAGTAACATTATATATTAGAGCAATGCTTTGGCAAAAGGGGGTTTATGCATCTTCGTGATACATTATATCAAGCAACTCATCACATAATTAGGGATCCGTAAAATCTATGTAGTCAAACAACAGACTAACTCATGAGGTAAGTATAGTCCTTGTCACTGCAGAAAATTTACAAGAAGTGAAAAATTTCGACTCAGGTCAGCCTGCGAGAATTGCCTAGGCTGACCTGAGTCAATACTTTGTTTGCACAGGTTGAGCATCGAATCAGTGAGACCTGGATTTCAAGCCCTGCACGTCACAGACTGAGCTACCGGGCTCGGCCTTTCCTTTAGAAGACCTCTTCTCCTCAAGCGCATTGAATCGTTTCGGTGTCAAATGGAACTTTAGCTGCACATTTTGAATATAGGCTATTTTTGTTGTTGGTGGTGTTGTTGAATAATTTATTATCCACGTGGCATGTTATAAAAAAATACTGCTTTTAGGGAACACAAAACCGAGAGGAATGAATTGGTCGTGCGTGGAAAAGAGTCTGTGGTTTTGGAAGAAATCTATTTATTCAGTGTAATGTTTTTTTTTTCTGGTCAAGGTTTCCTTCTATCCATTGTGTACTCATAGTTTACCTAGTTTAAAGTTTGCAGGTGGCGTTAAATGCCAACTAGTTAAATCAGTCTATATATTGAATTATTATGTAAATATTTGCTTTCAAATATACACGATATAATTATATTCAAATAGACTATTAGAGAACTCGAAACTGGTATCTTTTCTTCTTTATGGCAACTTTTGAAAAAAAAAAAAAAAAAAGTCTTCATAAAAATCAGAAATGCTTGTTCGTCTACAAAAGTTGGTCTTTAATTGTCTACATTTTTTCCTTTTTGTTTTTCGTAATTCATTTATATTTCTTATTTTTTATTGTTACGGGATAGCCACTATCGCTTGACAAGCAGAAAACACTGAATTGCAAGACGATAAATTAAATGTTGCTCAAATATTTGATTTCTTCCTAAAAGAATAGAAAAACATATCTGGTAACTAGCATTTTCTCCTTTTTCCACTATGTTTCCAAAAGCCTTCCTCTTCAGAACTGTAAAAATTAAGAGTTTGTGTGGTGAACGGTAAATTCTTACCGCACAACAAACTTGTAGCGTCCTCCAGATTAAAAGCATTTGCAGACCACAAATTAAATTTGGCTCAAATGATGGGATTTGTCTGTGATAGGGTAGAAAATATTGTGGGAAATGGAGAAAATGCTGGTTCCCAGCATTTTCTCCTTTTCTCACAATATTTTTAAAAACCTTCTCCCTCGGGGTAATTAAAACTGAGGGTTTTGTTGTAAATACGAAACAGTACAGGTATACACACACACACACAAAAATAGAGGTAAGTTTACCAATAATAAATGTTGTTGCTGGGACGAGCAGAATTCCAACACAAATCGTAGTTCTCCATATTCTAGCCATTTCCCGGAACTGCGGTGGTTATCTATGGCTTGAAATAGTATCTCTAAACGAAAAAAAAAAATTTGCTCCGTAATTAGGCTTTCGATAGGAATTTGATTGACAGTTAAATCAGCCAATCGGGGTCACGTCTTAACTAAATTACATAGGAAAATATGTCTTTTAATACTCCCCCTCTCCCGTTTCAGAGAGTCTTCGGAAATGTCATAGGAGAAATTACATATTGCTTGTAACTAGCAATTTGTCCTTTTCCTACAGTGTTTTCATATATATTTTTTCAATCCTTTCTGTCACATTTATTAAGTAGTTAGAAGTATGTCTGAAAAAAGATGCACGGTTAAGTGTTATCCTGTAGCATGCCACAGACATCATCAAAGTTTTAAGTGGACGGTGCAGACCTAAGATCAGACAGTAACAAGGGTGAGGTCAGATCTTTGACCTTCACTTTCTGGTATTCACAATACAATCTTGCTTTAACCTGCTGTCATATTTATGAATATCTTTCTATATTTCCACTTACTATTGTTTCATTTTTTTTTTAATAAGTATCACTGCAACTTTTCTTCTGCTGAGTAACATTTGCAAATATTTGCATCTTATTCTTTACATGATTTAAATCTAGAACTCATAAAAAAAAGATTATATATATATATATATATATATATATGTGTGTGTGTGTGTGTGTGTGTGTGTGTGTGTGTGTGTGTGTGTGTCATGCAACACACAAAAAGGGGCCTTCGGACATATGTATGTATAAAGTATGTCGTTCAGATCAGCTTGTGCAGTCTGTGACTAATCTGAGACGACACTTCCCGTTTTTGTGCGATTTTTTGTTTCACGAAATTCTACTGTATGGAAAAATCTTATGTAGTCGTAAAGTGCCGTCTCGGATTAGCCTGTGCGGACTGCGCAGGCTAATCCGGGACGACACTACGCAAATGTCCGAAGGTCTCATTTCGCATGTTGCGGCCCATATATATATCGCATCACACAGTACATATTAACATGTCGAAGGGGTCTATTTATTGATTAGATCATTTTTGATATATTACACTTGTGAATAATATATGCAAGCCTACATGAACAACAAAATAAATCCACCCCCTTTATCACATATCAATCCAGAACACATATTTAACCCTTTACCACTCAATCCCGGCTTTGAGAGAAAGAAACCATTTGAAAACATTGTGGGAAAAGGAGAAAATGCTGGTTACCAGCATTTTCTCCTTTTCCCACAATGTTTTCAAGCCTATCAAAGACAAATCGCTTCGTTTAAGTCACATTGAAATTGTCGTCTGCAAATGCTTTCAATTTGGAAAGGTCTAAAATTTTGTTGTGTGTTAAAGAGTTAAAAAAGAGGGGAAAAAGAGAAAAAATAACGAAACATTTTCTCATGTTTCAATACGAAATACCCGGTTCCATTGATTGGATCATTTTTGTCATATTACACTTGTGAATAACATCTCATAAATATTCAAAGGAAATCATTCTCTTACAATCGAGTACAGTCTCGATCAAGCCATTGTAATTTATAAGTGTTCAATATTTATGCCATGCTCTGGAAAAAGGGGGCTTAATGCGTCTCCGTGATCCACGATACCAAGCAAGTCATCATATGATTATGGATACATAAACTACATGTTCTCCTACAACCGACTGAATCGTGAGATACACTGGTCCTTTGACATGTAGAAAATTTACCAACAGAAAAAAAAAAAAAAAAAAATCGGCCCAGGTCAGCTTGCGCGGACTGCGCAGGCTGACCTGAGTGGATACTTTTTGCAGATGTATTAAGCCACTTTTTCGCTGAGCATGGCTCATATACGGCATGCAACACACGAAATGGGGCCTTCGGACATATGCGTAAAAGTGTGTCGTCCCAGATCAGCCTGTGCAGTCTGTGACTAAACCGAGACGATTCTTCCCGTTTTCGTGCGATTTTCTGTTTCACGAAAGTCAACTGTATGAGAAAATCTTATGTAGTCGTAAAGTGCCGTCTCGGATTAGCCTGCGCAGACTGCGCAGGCTAATCCGAGACGACACTTTACGCAAATGTCCGAAGGTCTCATTTCGCATGTTGCGGCCCTTACAATAGTAAACAACCGGTTGATATGATATCGATTGATAGGTTGAATAAGTTAACAAAAAAGCGATTTTTGCATTTTCTCCTTCAACATTTGAACTTTCTCGCTGCCGACTTAATACTTTACGCTTTATATTATTATTCCCCCCCCCCCCATTGAAATTTGAGAGTGTATTATTTTCATTTTTAGTATGACCATTATATAATAATTTGGGGAAAACTTACCGAAAAAAATACCTTTACATAAGACCAAGTGTATACAAGCTCACAGAACTTCTAAATAGTACCAATCTTAGAACATTTAATAATCTATCTCGGTTTTTTATCAAAGCTTTAAATGTAAGAAATGTTCTCCTTTTCCCACAATGTTTTCAAAATCCTTCTTTTTCAGGGTCGTTAAAACTCGGGATCGTTTACCGGGTTAAGATTTAAATGGCGACCTCGGCAGGTTCGTGATCCAACTCGTAAAATCTTTAATGAATGACCTTGTGATAAATAAATGACTTTTGAAGTGTAGATCTATAAAAGAATCATTTTGTATCAGTGTTTCATGCCAATATATAAACCATGGTCCCCGTTTTTTGTCTATTAACTAATTCTTTACCAAACGACACAATTTTTGAATGAACCAAATTGAAAGCATTTGCAGACGACAAATTGAATGCTGCTAAAATAATGATTTCTTTTCTTGATAGGGTAGAAAACTTTGTGGGAAAAGGAGAAAATGCTGGTTACCAGCATTTTCTCCTTTTCCCACAATGTTTTCAAAAGCCTTTTCTTTCAGGGTCGTTAAGAGTCGGGATTAAAGGGTTAAGAGGCAGATTTCTGAAAGATATGGTAATTGTTGCAAGTTGAATTAACCCTTATCCTGCTAAATAAGTGAAATGAAACTTTCAAGCTGATAGTAAAAAAAAAACAATTTTGCTATCTCAAAGGTACTGGTTTGGGAAAGATGTCTCATTATCGAACATTGTAGATCCAAGATAAGACGGCACGTTCTGTGCAGTCTGATCTTTGTTCTACATTGTCCGCAAAAGGTCCTTGAGTTACGCTTAGCATCCTAAGGGTTAAGGGTTAAATTCAAGGCGTATGATTAGTTATTCTTTTTTTTGCATCAGTGTATCAACATAATGAAATCCTATTTTCTAATTTTTCTTAACCCTTATCCTGTTAAATAAGGTAAATGAAACTTTCAAGCCGATAGTGTTTAAAACAGGCTTTAACCCTCAGGCTGCTAAGCGCGACTCACTGACCTTTTGCGGACAGTGTAGATCAAGATCAGAACGTGCTGTCTGATCTTGGATATATACTTTCCGATTAAGAGATATTTATCTCCAAAACGAAGTTTGAAAAAGAATAAATTCTTTTATTTATAATCTTAATGAACAAAAATTGTTACATTTTTAAAATAAACCCTAAATGAAACTACTGAAGCGTCAGAATGTACTTAACCCTTTCCCAAACGACAAATTTTGGACTGGTCCAAATTGAAAGAGTTTGTAGACGACAATTTTAAATTTGATGAAAATGGCAGAAAGGTCTCAAAAAGGGTAGAAAACACTGTGGGAAAAGAAGAAATTGCTCGTTACGAGCAATTTCTCCTTTTCCCACAGTGTTTTCAAAAGACTTTTACTGCAGACACGTGAGAACCAGGCTTTTTTGGGAAAGGGTTAAGGATAGTAAAACCAAAGGACTGAGCTCTCTACTAAACGACACAATTTTTAGACTCGTCAAAATTGAAAGATTTTTGCAGACGACAAATCATGTGTGGTTCAAATTCTGGATTTTGCCTCTGAAAGTGGATAAAATATTGTGGGAAAAAGGTAAATGCTCTGTACCTGCATTTTCTCCTTTTCCCACAACGTTTTCAAAAAGATTCTACCTCAAGGTCGTTAAAACTGGGGAGTGTGGGGTAAAGAATTAATAGATTCGCCAAAAATGTATGTGAATTTGTTTTGCCTTTTCATGATCATGGAAAAAAATTTTTTTTTTCACATGCAACTTAAATTTCGTAAGTTGAAAGTAAAAATTAATAATAATAATAATAATAATTATAATAATAAAAATAACAATAGCATTTATTATTCTTAGAAGCTTACACCAAAATTTGTAATAATTAAAAAAAATCATCATCATCATCATCACCATCATTATATCTCACTGCAGCACCAGCAGCAACAGAAACATTAACAACAACAGAAACATTTTACATACTAGGTATATAAGCGAAAAATATATCCATTGTAAAAACTCAAACACACACGTTGTCATATGGATAACCTAAAATATATTAGCCATGCTCTAGCAAAAGGGGGCATAATGCATATCCGCAATGCATTATGACAATCAAGACATCACATAATTATGGATCCATAACAGCTGCTTTTTTTAGCAACTGATATAATCATGAGGTAGACTGGTCCTTGGGCATACTGAAAATTGACCAATAGCGAAAAGTTTCGGCTCAGGTCAGTCTGCGCAGACTGCGCAGGGTGACCTGGGTTGATACTTTTCGCACATGCATGACCTGGGTCGATACTTTTCGCAAATACATTGAGCCCCTTTTTCACAGAGCAAGGCTCATATTCAAACGCCTAAGAACAAATCTAGAAATCCAGCTATATATCTAAAATTTGTAATTACATAAATATAAATATTTCATAAATACAAAAAAACTAATCAAGACTTCAACATACCTATGATATCAACTCGTCTTTAGAGTTCTAAACATTATATTGTTATACTTGACATTTTTTTTTGTATGTAATCCCATACTTTGAATATTTTGTTCCACCTCGAAACGTAAGAGCTGTAATCTATAGGTATTCTATACAATATGGCAGATAATTGTGTGCATTTAACAATTTAACACACAATCCCGTGTTTTGGCGACCCTGACAAAGACAGCTTTTGAAAACATTGTGGGAAAAGGAGAAAATGCTGGTAACCAGTATTTTCTCCTTTTCCCACGATGTTTTTTCCCTATCGAAGACAAGTGTTATCATTTCAGCAACCTTTCATTTCTTGTCTGCAAATGTTTTCAAATTGGAAAAGTCTAAAATTTTGTTGTCTGGTAAAGGGTTAACCATTTACCAATTGATAAAGTCGTAGACGTGTCCAACTGGCAACATTTAACGGTGAAAACGGGTAAATGTGGATCAAATGAGGGAAAAAAATATGTGCCATGCACAGTGAAAAGGGGGCATAATGCATCTGCGAAAAGTATCGACCCAGGTCAGCCTGCTCAGTCTGCGCAGGCTGACCTGAGCCGAAACTTTTCGCTCTTGGTCAATTTTCTGTATATCCAAAGACCAGTCCACCTCATGATTCAGTCACTTGATAGAAAAAAGTGGCTATTATGGATCCATAATTATGTGATGGCTTGATTGGTATCATGGATAACGGAGATGCATTAAGCACCTTTTTGCCAGAGCATGGCTGAAATATATGTGACAAGGTAGAAAACATTGTTCGAGAAGAAAAGAAAGCTGGTTACCAAAGCCTCCTTTCTCAAGGTCGTGAAATCACGAGATTGTGTAGTAAAGGGATAACTCTTTACAAAGTAACACAAATCTAATGCTACAGTCACACACGGCCGGATTTCGAACCGGGTCCATACGGAATTAAAACCGTATCGACCCGGTTCCACCCGTATAGACCCGCATTATAACCCGTGTCAATTCCTGATGGATTCCGGGGGCTACGATACGGCGGAGAAAAATTTTTGGTCATGTTCAAAATTTTTGCACGGATTTCAATTCCGTATTGATATCCGTATTAACCCGGTTCGAACCGCATTCACCCGCATCGATCCGCTCCAATCCGCAGCGTAAAACCGCATCGACCCTTGTCGTATACCGCATTGCCTTCATGCAACAGATTTTGTCAAGGTTTACATCCGGGTCGATGCTGGTCGGAGCGGGTCGACACGGGTCGAAAGGGGTCGAAAAGGTTTTAGTTAAGGATTTAAAGCGGATTTCTCTACGGTTCGAGACGGGTCAATAGGAGTCAAACCGGGTTGATAAGGAATTAATACGGGTCGATAAGGGTAGATAGGGGTCGAAGAGGGTCATTTGAGGAGTGTCCGAAAAAATCATATAAAAAGGGAGGCCCCTCTACTCTACATTCATTCATCATCAACATGAACAAGAACGAGGTAGAACTGATGAAGGAGCTGCTGGAGCTCAACAGACAGGTGACAGACGTTGTTGGCAATGTCCTAATGCACATCTTGCAGAGACAAGAGGACAGAAGGCGGCAGAGAAGGTGTTGGACACGGCCTTGGATCCTCAAGAGACCAATCCTGGGCCATTACGACAGTCTTATGCCAGAGCTGAGACGAGAAGATCCCCAGACGTTCAAGAACTACGTCCGTGTGCCCCCCCCCCCCCACCTCTATGATGAACTCCTTCTGAGGTTGCAGCCACGACTCCAGAAGAAATTCACCCACTGGAGGGAACCCATCGGTCCTGATTTGGGGCTGTCACTCACTCTACGCTTCCTGGCAACTGGTGACTCCTAACCCTCTATCACCTATGACTTCCTGGTGCCCCACAACACCATCACTGGCATTGCGAGGAAAGTGTGTGATGCCATTGTGGAAGAGTACATGGAGGAGGTCCTGGCCACGCCCATGCAACCACACCAATGGGTAGAGGTAGTTGATGAGTTTCGGCGTAGATGAAACTTCCCCCACTGTGTCGGTGCTGTGGACGACAAGCATGTAGCCATCAGAAAACCAACTAAGGGAGGTTCCATCTACTGGAACTACAAAGACTACAACTCTATTGCCCTCATGGCCATGGTCGATGCTGACTACAAGTTTAGATGGGTGCAAGTTGGTGATCTGGAGAGGGGCTGACCTCAAGGTTGCCATTAAGAGGAACGTTGCCGGTCTGCCAGATACTAGTCCTCTACCTGCCGACAACCAACCCATGGCATTCTTCTTGGTAGCTGATGAGGACCTGGCTGATGAAGCCATTCTCCAAGAGGGCACTTGACCATGTTGAAAGGATCTTCAACTATCGTCTCTCCAGTGCAAGGCGAGTGGTGGAGAATGCCTTCGGTATCCTGACACACAGATTTCGTTGCCTGCTTGGATTCCTAGAGCTGACTCCAGCCACAGTGGAGAAGGTGGTGAACGCCTGCATTTGTCTGCACAACATCCTGAGGACCAGATACCCTGGTCAACAGAACTACATCCTTGATGCAGAAGATCCGGCTCACAACCTTGTTCCTGAGGCTTGGAGTGAAGGTGCTCTGATGGATGATTGCCAGCGTGTCCAGGGAGGCAACAGGGACACTAGAGAGGCCAAGAAGCAGCGCAACCTGTTGAAACACTACTTTCAGGGTCCAGGTGCAGTTGACTGGCAGGTGAGGATGATCCGAGTTCATCAGCCCACTGGGGGAACAGTCCTTTTAAGGACTATGGGAAGTACCCCCACCTGGGGAACAGTACTTTTAAGGACTATTGGAAGTACCCAGTACTTCTTGTATTGTTGGAAATATACTGTTATCAAAATTATCTGGTTTAAAATTTTGAAATTCCTCAAATTCTAAGATTTGCTACCTCGTGCAAAGTAATACCTTAGCTGGATTTGTTAAATTAGTTTTGGTCCTTTGGGTATTTTTTCATCCTCTTGTAATTATTTAGGTTTCAACATTTTGGTCAAAGCACTTCTGAAACGGCCGTCTAGTGCTGCCAAATTAAAGATGGTATAATATGTAATTACAAACGGTCCTTTTAAGGGCCATCTAAATCCTCCAAAAAGAATCAAATGACTCGATGCTTAAAAAATATTTAAATGTTACATGAATGTGTGAGTGAATGTTTGAATGAATAAAATGGTTTTCAATTAAAAATAAAGTTTAAAAAGTTAATGGAAATTTTTTAAAGATATATTTTGGCCTTTTCATACAAATTTTTTAACTGGACTCTCAGTACTGATAATACACTGATATTTACAGTCACTTATAGCACCATTTCTCCAAGTCACTGATAAGTTTAACTGCTGCAAGAGTCATTGATGTCACTGAAGTCACTTATTACTGTCTATATACTGGTATGTTGAAATGTCATCCAACTCTCTGGGGAGTGAGAAGGAGGACAAGTCCCCTGCAGAAGTTCCCTGATCCGGAGGCCTGGGAGTGGAGGCCATGGTCACTGGTAAATCGGCCGCTGTCGTGACCGGTGTGACCTGTGTGGGTGGGGTGGGGTCCCAGTCAGAGGCAAGTCCTGGAGGTGCCCCAAGTGCTGAAGATGGTCCTGGTTGCGGTGCTGATCTGGGACTTGGAGGCAGAGGAGGCAGTGTCTGGGGCTGGTACTGTGTCTGCCACTGCGGCAAAGTACCACTGGGGCACTGTTTCTGCTGTAACATGCCAAGTCACCTGGCGGCCTGAAACTCTTCTGTCATAGTCGTAGTTTGGACATACAGGAAATTTGCCAAAGTAAAAATCTTCGATCCATGTCAGCCTGCGCGGACTGCTGTGAGGGTTGCTGAAGCGGGGCCTGCTGCATCTGCTGCCTAGACTCCTGCTAGTACAGGAGCCTGCTGCGGGTCTTGAACTTGTCCACAACGTGGTGAATGTTAGAGGAATATACTGCGACCTACTTTGGGCTAAACCAATATCTCTCATATTGTTTCGAAGCTTGCCGCCATGGACGTAGATTTATTTTCAATGGTATCCATTTACCTTCATTCGTTTCACGATATTTCACCCCGAATTCGAGATACCTCATTTTTCAGATAATGATTTCACGCCTCGGGGATTTTGAAAGTACATGTATTAGATGCATTTCTTCAACAACGCTTGAAGGTCTTAGATTTTAATATCCGACCTGTGTATGCACACCTGTGCACTAATCAAAGGTCATGAACACCTTAATTGTCCAATCGTACATCATAAATCAATCTTGAAATGAACAAGTAGTGTACACGCTAACTGACGAAATGGGGTAAGGAGACAAGATTTTGCATGGCAAAGAAAACTGTCAAAAATACATGAAGCTGATTAACAGATTAAAGATTCACTGCTCGAGCAGATTTGTATCTGTGCTCATTGTAAAAGTACATTTCGGATTTTTCAAATACACTTCACTTATACCACAGTGGCCCGTGTCAGACTCCTCTCTGGCCCCGGGTGGGGTGGGTGGCCTGGGTGGTGGGCTGGGTGACTCCCTCCCTCTTCTGGCCTTGGACTTTGGTCTGGCACTTCCCTTCTTGGGCGACATTATGACTAACAGAGCTTCCAGTGAATAGCAGAGCTTCCAGTTGCAGAGCTTCAGTTGTTGATGAAGTCGTTGTGCACTCTTCTGTAGCAGGCGGTGTAATGAAAACCGTCTGCCAGCGCTGCGGTATTTATTCCCGGCATGCGGACCGCATAGTAAACCGTTTTGACCCGTTTCGACCCATGTGGACCCACATCTAATTCCTGATTAGTCCGCACCGACCCGTGTCGACCGGCAGCGACCCGCAGAGGCAAACCTAAAAGAAACCGCTGCGACATCTGGTCCCACCCGCGTTGACCCGTTTCGACCCCCAGCGACCCCTACCGACCCATACTTGCCCTTTTCATATCCCCGTGACCAACTTTTAAATCCGCGTACAAAAACCGCATCTAGCCGTTTCTACCTGCCAGTATGTAAATTACCCTCCATTCCGGGACTAATCCGGCTCATTTTCACCCGGATCAAATCCGGTTCGTGACCTGGCCGTATGTGACTGTAGCATAAATGTTTCAATCGACTGAAGAGGCCAGTTAACATTGTAGGAAAAGGATATATTCCCATAATGTTTTCAAAAGCTTTATTCTTAGGGTCATTCAAGGTCGAATTTTCTGTTGTAAAGTGTTTAGCCTATGTTTACGCTCAAAGCTTTTACTTTTTTTTTTTCAGTGTGTTTTAATACCCGCTTCCTTTTCATTCATTCGTTTGTTCATCCGATTGCTCCGTTTGTTTGTTTTCGTCCGTCTGTTCAGTTTTGATTATTTTGCATGAATATTTGATGGACAAGGAGGATATTCTTGTTCAAGTCAGATTGATTGTATTGATTGAATGTATGGTGTTTAACGCCGTTTTCAACATTATTTCAGTTATATCGCGGCGGCCAGTGCACCTATCCATGCTTTCCTGGAGTCTCTGTTACCAGTACTCCGCACAATATTCTTTCCAAGCCACTGACTGCTTTCTCACTTAACCATCGTCGAAAAAATGATTAGCGGTGAGAGAGGAATGAATCCTGTCGCAATGACTATCCTCAGTCCTCGGAAAGAAATTGGCCGAGCCGGGGATCGAACCAGTGACCTCCTGTTTTCAAGTCTTGTACGCTACCGACTGAGCTACGGGGCTCGGCGTTCAAGTCAGAAGAGAATCAACTATGTTTTCTGCCCAATCAAAGACATGTCCTAATTTTTCAATTTGTTATCTGCAAATGCTTTTAACCCTTAGGCTGCTAAGTGCGACTTAAGGACCCTCTGCGGACAGTGCAGATCAAGATCAGACTGCACAGAACAAGCAATCTGATCTTGATTCTACACTGTCCGATAAGGAAATTATTTTTATCTTTCCCCAAAAGTACCTTTGAAATAGCAAAATTTGGATTTTTACTATCGGCTTGAAAGTTTCATTTAAACCCATAAGCTGCTAAGCGAGACTCACTTACCTTTTGCGGACAGTGTAGATCAAGATCAGACTACACAGAACGTGCTGTCTGATCTTGGATCTACACTTTCCGATAAAGAGATATATTTCCTCCAAAATACCTGTCGGCTTGAAAGTTTCATTTTACTTATTTAGCAGGATAAGGGTTAAATTTCGCAAGTCCAAAGTTTTGTCTTCTAGTACATAGCCCTCGATAAGGGTTGGTTTCTTTACAATTTGTATGCACTAACTATACTATCAATACCTTTACGGTGAATAATTGGCAATACAGAAAGAGAATAGAATGTCACTTTATTCAACAAGAGGATCTTACAAATGACCCATGGTCTGTGAAAAGGGGGTTTAATGCACCTGCAAAAGTATCGAACCGGGTCAGCCTGCTCAGTCCGCGCAGGCTGACATGGATCGAAGATTTTTGCTTTGGCAAATTTTCTGTATGTCCAAGGACCATTCTACGTCAGGATTCAACTGGTTGTTAGACAAAATGGATTTTATGGATCCATAATTGAGTAATGACTTGCTTGGTATATATAATGCATTACGGACATGCATTAACTCTTTACCACACAGTCCCGACTTTTAATGACCCTGAAAAAGAAGGCTTTTGAAAACCTTGTGGGAAAAGGAGAAAATGCTGGTAACCAGCATTTTCTCCTTTTTCCACAAGGTTTTCTACCCTGTCAAAGACAGAAAACATCATTTGAGCTACATTTAATTTGTTGTCTGCAAATGCTTCCAATTTGGTTGAGTCCAAAATTTTGTCGTTTGCTAAAGAGCTAAGACCTGTCCAGCGTCTCGCTAATACATTTTACAATTTACCAGACAGTCACGAGATTTCACGATCCTGAGAACGAAACCATTGGCAAATATTGTATAAAATGGAGAAGATGCTGTTAAGCCACATTTTTCTTTTTTTTTTTTTCCGTTTTCTACTCTTTCAAAGACAAATTTCAAAATTTGAGCCCCGTTTAAATTAATTTGTCTTCTGTAAGTGCTTTAAACTTAAACAAGTCTAGATGTTTGTCTTCTGGTAAAGAATTTTTTTTCATCACTATAGGCGAAAAGAGCGGTTTGTCGGGCAGGATAGATCAAGATTAGACTGCACAAATCGTGCAGTCTAATCTCGGATCTGTACCATCGGCTTCTTTAATCAAGCCCTTAACCCTTATCCTGCTATATAAGTTAAATAGAACTTTCAAGTCGATAGTAACAACCCGACAAATGTTATTTCAAACTTAGTTTTTGTAGAAAAATATCTCCTTATCGGACAGTGTAGATCCAAGATCAGACTGCACATTCTGTGCAGTCTGATCTTGATCTACACTGTCTGCAAAAGGTCAGTGTGTCACGCTTATAGCAGCTCAAGGGTTATGACAAAAATCGGTCGGAGGTTCAGTGGATTGCGTTTTTAGCCGTCCGGGGTCGAGGTTACACATTTGGAGCTGAAAAGGTTTACACTTGAAGTGCTTATAAGATAAAGTGAACAATTTTCCAGCTTTAAAAAGTAGATATGAGCCATGCATAATACCAAGCAAGTCATTGCATGGTCATGGATCCATAAAATGCATTCTGTCTCACTACCGAGGTAACCTGGTCATTGAACTTTCAGAAAATTGACCAAAACTTTGGGAACACAATATGTCAGTGTTAGTCAACCATCTGATGTATACAAGTCACTCAAATGCACAGGAATTAAAGACAGAAATACAGGAGAAAAAAATAAGGCTTACCTCTGAGGACACTGCAAATCAAGTTAAGCAATTTATTATTTCCCACCGAAAGAATATTTATCGATATTGTGTTTAGAATTAAACAGATATTTTTTTTTTTCCAAATTTACCAGATGTCACATGAAAAAAAAAGCCTTTAAACGCCCCTTATCTTTCATCATGATATGTGTTAAATCAAAGCACTGATAGTTCTGCAGAAAGGCGTTGGTTTACTTGACCCGTCCACCATCAACCAAGCAGAGTACTCTGAACTACTGCGACGAACCAATCATTGTCGAACTACATCTTTTAGAATAAAGGCGGCAAGGTACGTTGTGCAGCTTCATTACTCACGGTTGAAACGGTTCCACAGTTTCTTTCCCCTGCGGCAAACATAAACCTGAGTTGAGGGGAAAAAAAGATAGCTTAATCTTAAGCGTGTTCTCTCTCTTACAGTAGATGAAAAGCCTACGTAACAATAATCTAATAATACTAAGAAAGGAATGTGTAAAGGAACTATGCCCTTTGCAGTCTAATTTTGATCTACACTGCACGGTATGGGCTAAATCTTTACAAATTGCGAGTCTGACATAGGAGAAAACATGTTTTAGATGATAACTGTTTCAAATGTACACGTGTATGAATATGTGCTATGGCCTTAGCCGTTTATCAACAATCAAGAAGCAGAGGGTTTTCAAAAGTATTACAGGAAAAGGCTAAAACCACCATTCTCTCTTTTCCCATAATGTTTTCTACCTATTTACCCCTGGTACCCGTTCAAGACAAGTCGCGTCATTTGAGCTACATATTCTCTGTCCTCGGAGAAATACTTTCAAACAGGAAGAAACAATTGTGTTTTTGTCTGGTAAAACATTAAATACTGGACAATCTTAGCCGTCTTATTAACTTTTATAGCGCCTTATGAACGAAATGAAGCATTCAGTCCATTAAAGTAAACAGGAAATATACTCCAAAAGGTTTTTTAAAACATCGAGAGAGTATAGACGTTCAGCGTAATTACCGGTATTCACGATCGATTCATAATTGCATGTACAGTCTTTTTAATTCTAAATTTTGGAAGAAACGCAATCTCTGACTTGCTACATCATTTGGTTTAGCCGATCTAAAATTGCGTTACTTCAAAATTTTGCATTACTTTGAAATAAAGCACAATATGGGTAATTTTCCTTAGATTATTTTCAGGCTACACCAAGCATAAAAATAAAAGTGAACGATCTTGATGATGATGATGATTATGATGATATACAACAGTTTTCTAATGCGTTTCGCCTCTCGCCTTTTAGCCCGTAGCATATAAATGATTTATTGGTATCTTGATTGACTGACAGACAGACGGACAGACGATATGTCATATGTCGGCAACAGATCACGGAAATTTTTCCCTTTTGGTCCATTTTGCTGCATGTCAAAGGACCAGTCTAGCTTATGATTCAGTCGGTTGTTAGACAAAATAGGCGATATGGATCCATTATCATGTGATAACTTGCTTGTTATCATGGATCACCGAGATGCACTAAGCCCCCTTTTGCCAGGGCATGGCTAAATTGTATTTTCAGTGTACTTCTATGTACAAGTGGGAATAAAGCTACTGTGCTCTGCTCTACTATGAAACTGTAAAATGTGGTTGTTGACGTTTGAAGAAATAAACAGCAAAATAGAGGAGAAATTAATTGACAGATATTATTGTTCACATTTGTATCTTATCAGTTCGGACCAGAGATCTTTCGAACGTTCTATTTAGTATTAATGATAAATTCGACACGTGTCAATCCGTTCAAGTTTTAACTCTGTAAATACAGATGCTACATTTAATACATACGGAGATTTTGGGGACAGTGTAGTTCAAGATCAGACGGCAAAGAACTGCCGTCAGATCTTTGATCTACATTGTTACTTACTATGTGAAAAATTAATTTTCTGAATTGAGTGTAAGAGAAGATCGGTGGAAATTAGACGATATGTAAATTAGACACCTAGAAAACATGCAACAACGGGGAGAGAGATAGACAGACAGAGAGTCAGTAAGCTCAGCAGTATACTCTTGTAGGCTGTGAGACAGTTCTTTGTCCTTTGCCTGAATAGATGTTTTCGGAATCATCAATAAACATCAGTGAAATGAAAGCAGCCATCATTCTACAATCCTCATACTTGTACGCTACACAAAACACCCGACATGCTCTATTATATCAAATACATGTAAAGAACATTATCTACGTAATCGTTTCCGGTTACACTTCATGGCAATCAGATGTAAAACACTATTGGGCTAAGCTCGCTAATAAGGGGAATGTCTGTTGATGAGGAGCTACTTTTCGCTATTTACGAATCTAAATGAGAACAGAAGGCTTTCAATTTTTCTGGAATTATTCCTTCGCTAGATCAGATTTGGATAATTATACTGATAATTATTGCGTTAAGGACAATTTTCATTTCTGTCTCCAATTTTCGATCAATGAAAGAAATTTCAAATGCTCCATTGTACATTAAATTGTTTTATCATATTTTATCATAGATACAGTTTTCACAAAAATCAATAAAAGCTGTTGTTTGGATGGTATCAAAACTGTTTAAAGGAAAACCGATAAGAAAATTGTTGCAATTTGTAAAAATGTGATGTTAGTAATTCTTCTCAGTTCTTTGGTTTTTAAGAAATCCAGATTCAATTCCACAGACTTATGCAGCCTATTGAATTGTTCATTTGACCCCCAGGGTACATGTAGATGTTCGTGCCGCCATACCAAGCTCGGTGGCTTTTCGAAAACGTAAGCGAGTTAAAACTAGGGGTCGCGGGTTCGAATTCCAAGCTCGGCTAAGTTATTTTCGAGGATTGAAGATAGTCACTTTGGACGGATTTTTCCTCTGTGAACTCTGATTGTTGTTATTCGACACTTATCTAGGAAAGCAACCAGCGTCTTTGAAAAAAAAAAAAAAAAAATGTGCATAGTGCTGGTAAAAAGAAACTCCAGGAAAGCATGGATAGGTGCACTAGCCTCTGCGATATAGCTTAGTAAGTTAACAAATTTGCATCAACCCTTGTGATAAATGGTGATACAGGATGGCCCTCGATGCGAATACGCAGACATTTGGAAATGGTAAGATTATGGAACCGACTTATTTCGATGCGAGAGGACAGACTCACAAAAAAGGTATTTAACTAGGATTACAAACAAAACAAAGGATGGTGTTCCGAAATTAAGTCAATTTTCGATGAAAGTAGTTTATCCGAGTTATACGAGTCTAAGTCTATGTGCGGTCGATCAGTAAAATCAGTTATCAATACTGTATATGAAAAACTGTCAGAAACAGCACACGGGCAATGGAGAAATGGTTTACATACTCAATCAAAAACTAAAATTTATCGTACTATTAAAGACTACTATAAAATTGAAAACTATGTGACAGTGCATTTACCATGGCATCTTCGGTCATTTATAGCACAGCTCCGCACAGGGACATTACCACTACACATAGAAACAGGGCGATATAGACATGTCAAACCGGAGAGACGTTATTGTTTTATGTGCAATGAGAAAGGCTCCGTAGAAGACGAGTTTCATTTTTTGTTTGATTGTTCTGCCTATACAGCTATTAGGCTAGGTTTTTATAAGTATGCAAATGGACTAGTTTCAAACTTCATTCAAATTTCATACAGTGAAAGGCTTAAACATATGATTACTGACAAACGTTTACTACGCAAATCTGCACTCTACATCCAAGACTGCTACAGAAAACGACGTGACATTTTATATAAGAATAATATCTAGTATACTATATTTACACCATAAATTTCTCAAGTCAATTGTGTTCAGTATAGTGACTCATAAGCCATTCGTATGGCTGGGTAATACATTTATACATTGTTGCACAACGATTTTATGCAATTTTATGTAGCTATAACCAATATGTATCATGTGTCACGTTAATAAATAAACTACTACTATATGTATTAATAAAAATGTAAACGGCTTAAAGCACCATACACTCAATCAGTCGTACCCCCGTGCTATGACTTACATGTACAACATAATAAGTAACTTACCTGTTTTTTCTGTATATTTATTTCTAAAATGTGATAACAGTGGCATCTTTTTTTTTTTTTTAAGTGACATACAAAGCAGTAAATTCTTTTGCAAAGTTGATAAGATGTTGCGCATATTTTTTTTTTTATCTTTCTCAAAGTTGTTGTTGTTGTTTTTGGTGGTGGTGTTTGTGTTGAAGCTGTTATTTATTTGTTTTCCGTCCTTTTTGTTTTGTGAGTCATTTCATGAAATTTCATGTTTTTATACTCTGACAGCTAATAAGAAAATTAATAGACGTTTCAAGACAATGGTGTATTGCATTTTCAGATTTCTTTTAAAGGGAAAAATCTTACATTATTAGTATATACGTTCCCTGCCGTCTGATATTAACTGCATTGTCCTCAAGAACAAACTGAAGGGTAGTCTGGTACCCCGCCGTACTTCAAGAGTACGCCAGGAAGCACAATAATGGCGACCCCCCCCCCCCCCCCCCCCCGCCCCTTGGTAATATGCAGAGGTAACGGGGGTATTGCTATTTCACTTGATCAAATCGGACTGTAGGCTGAATTCAAAAAAACGACATATCAGAAATACTTTGAGTATCCGAAATGTCAATGGACCTATATAACGTCCGAAAATAGGGTTACTTTTAAAAATGATTTATAGTCAAATTTATATTAAAACCATACCCCAACAGCACGTTTTAGATTCGGTAATGTATATTTTGTACAAGGTTGATCTCACTTTATCCATTCATCAAACTGGATCACAATCATACACTTGTGAAAAAAAGGAAAACATATAGGACTACGCTTGAGGTCGCCATTATCGCGCTTTGCCTGACCCGTTAACGTAGTGTTAGGGGCAGGTAATCCAGACTAACTGAAGCTCTGTTAGCAACTTGAAAGGGCTGATAAAGCGCCCAAGTATACAAATTTTATCTTGTACCACAAAATCCCGACCCTGAAAAAATAGATCGTTTCCGGTAAATGGTATTTTCTCCTTTACTCGTAATGTTTTCTTCATTTTTTAAAGCTTCTCCATAGCCTTGGTGGCTATTGAATTTTTTGCAAATGCTTTCAACAGAGACCAGTGTAAGATTCGGTCATCTTTTAAAGAATTCACCCTTAAGGTACAAAGCGCGACTCACTGACCTTTTGCGGACAGTGTAGATCAAGATAAGACTGCACAGAACGTGCAGTCTGATCTCAGATCTACACTGTCCGACATGGAGATATTAGTCTCCAAAAAGTAAGCTTGAAATAACATTATTCAGGTTTTTACTTCCGGCTTGAAATTTTTATCTAACTTACTTTGCAGGATAAGGGCTAAACATGTACGTCAGTGCGCATATTTTTATTCTATTTTTTCGAACAAAGTCGACCGACTGATCGAATGACTGGTTGTTGTCGCTCCATGGCTAACAAGTATCTAGGATGAATACCTTTGTGTACAGAACTGTTGGCTGGTAATCCGGCTGACTGGTTGGCTGTTGGTCGATTGGCTGGTTAGTCGCCGGATGATTATTTACCATTTGTTAAAAAAAGCAATTAGTTATTTCAAGGTGTGCTTTCAAGCTTTGAAGTTTTCGAAAAACGAAAAGGTAAAGTGAGAGAGGGAGAGAAAGATAAAAAAAAAAAAGGAGGAGGGGGTGCTAAGAAGGGAGATAACTAGAGGTAACCTTTTAATTTAACTATTTTGATAGTCGTTCTTTATTCATGTGTATAAATGTTAACAATATTTAAGTGTGAAAGGTAGAGTGTTTAAATCAATGACCGACCTTACTCCAACATTAACCCTTAGCGACCATACTTCAACATTAACCTTTAGTTTGTTAAGTGCGACACGCTGACCTTTTGCGGACAGGGTAGATCAAGACCAGACTGCAAAGAATGTGCAGTCTGATCTTGGATCTACACAGTCCGACAAGGAGATATATCTCCCCTAAAACATAACTTTGAAATAGCAACATTTGGATATTTACTATCGACTTGAATGTATCATTTAAATTATTCATCAAGATAAGGGTTAACCCCTGTCCTACTAAATAAGTTAAATGTAACTTTCAATTCGATAGTAAAAGCACGAATACTATACTGTCCGCTTGTGTAGTTACGTCATTTGATAAAAATCTCTTTCTTTAAGTTTCAGTGGACTGTATTTCCATACGTCGAAAGAGGTGCAGTCTTGTACATTATGCACTGAGAAATTTCCAAAAACGCTTACGTTATGCAACACTTTTAACCCTTTACCTCACAATCTCGAGTTGAAACAACCCTGAATTAGAGGGCATATGGAAAAATCGCGTGCAAAGGAGAAAATCCCGGCTACCAGCATTTTTCTCCTTTTCCCACAATAGTTCTAAGACAAACTATTTTAGCAACACTGTAAATACTCTGCAAAGGCGTTCAGTATGACAGCCTAAAACTTTGTTGCACAGGAAGGAGTAACCTCCTTACAAGGTAAATCACTCTGCCTTCCTAGGTGTATCTGAAAGGAATTTGCGTTAACTCCCTTTACAGCTCTCTCTGTCTCTCACTCAGTGCAACCGTTTTTTTGTTAATCTCCTTCTCTGTGAATTACATTTTCAATGAATCTACGTGATGCAACACCTTTTAACCCCAAGAAGGAAAGATAACCTTAACTGTAAATGTATATCCGAACGGAATATTTATTGCATTTACTCTGTTTGTACCCTGTTTAATTCATGCCTAACGCCATTGTGGTTCATTTTATCTCCCTTATTTTTGAATTGCATTTAGAAAGAAGCTACGTGATGGAACATCCTTTTACTCGAAGTAGAATAAATAGCAGGAAAGATAACTTTAGATGCCAAGGTGTATCCGAACGGGATATAGATTGCTTAAACTCACTTGGCACTTTTCTGATAGTTTAACAGTTCAAGTGTGGTTCGTTTCATCGTCTTTCCTTTGAATGGTATTTTCAAAGAATCTGTGCAACACCTTTTAACTCCAAGAAGGAAAGATGACCGTAACTGCAAAGGTATATCCGCACGGAATATTTATTGCACTAAGTCTCTTTGCACCCTTCTAATGTCTAACGTCATTGTGTTTCTTTTCATCACAGGGATCCTGCGTAGCTAAGTGGTAAAATGTAGGGACTCGTGATCTGGAGGCATCGAGTTCGAGCCTCACTGGATCCACCAGGACTTTCGTTGAAGTGTCCTTGGGTAAGACATTTAGAGCCCTAGCCGTGTACTGTTGAAACCCAGGAAATACATGCATATGTCAATGTCGCCGTGATATGACTGAAATAATGCTTAAGGGGCGTAAAACACCATTCGATCGATCAATCAATCAATCAGTCAGTCAGTCAGTCATTTTAACATCTCCTTCTTCTTGATTTTTTTTTTTTTTTTTTTTTGTTACGTCATTTCATTATCTATTTCAACACTTTTAGTGACCTTTAATTTGTATTATAAATGAGTATATTACGAAATGCATGTGTATGCATAAGTAATTAATAAAATCTAATCTAATCTAATCTTCTTCTTGAATTACATTTACAAAGAATCAGCGTGAAGCAACATCCTTTACCTCTTAAGTAGGAAAGGTAGTAGGAAAGATAACTTTAGATGCAAATGTCTATTTGAACGGAATATAGATTGCATTAACTCCCTTTGCACTTTTCCTGCAGTTTAACCCTTTGGCTACTAAGCGCGACTTACTGACCTTTTGCGGACAGCGCAGATCAAGATCAGACTGCACAGAACGTGCAGTCTGATCTTGACTCTACGCTGTCCGATGAGGTGATATTATTCTCTATAGTATTAGCTGGGCTTTAACCATCGGCTTGAAAGCTTCGTTTAACTTATTTAGCAGGATAAGGGTTAAGTGTGGTTATTTCAATCAACTTCTCTTTGAATAACAATTTCAAAGAATCTATGTTATTCATAACTTGATGTGCTTGCCTTATTGTATCCGAACGGGAAATTAATGATTTAACATCCGCTTTTTTTTTCACTTTACCAGTAAGACCAGTGTGGTTTCTGTTGGTGTCGCACCATCGCTCAATGCTTTCGGATCGTATCCTGTTTGATAATTGGAAAGCAAGCTCTTCTGCTGCTCTGCCTTATGAGAGAACATGGAAGGCTAGATATTAAATGTTTTGTTTTGTTTTCTGATGATGGTTTGATTATTTCTGAGGAAACACAGTACACTTTTTCATTTTTTTTCCCTGGAGAGGGACGGGGTGGGTGGGTTACTTATGTGCCTGTGACCACTTAGACAGAAACATGGTGTACTTAAAACCACAGTAGGCCTCTTTTCATTATGATTTCTCAAAGGTAGTTGTGTCTGAGATGAAATGAGGAAAAGAGAAATCGGCTGAGATAACTTTTTTTGTAATTTCTTGTGTAGGCCATTGGACATAATGGATACAAATAGCAAAGTTTTGGGTTTGTCAATAACAGTAAAGCAGAGAGCCAAAAATAGTCAGTTCACTCCATTTTCGATTTAGCAAACAGCTAATGATGTGACACTTGTTATCCCCTCCTCTTTGAATGACATTTGCAAAGAAACTACGTAATGCATATTAACCTTTTAAACCTTGCACAGTATTTTCTTTGTCTTTTTTGAGTGTCCAAGTGGGATATCGATTGTTTTATGATGGTAAACAGAGGAGACTGAAATTTCTATATCGTGGGGTGCACGCTTAACTATTTCATCTGCGTTTTGGAAAATTTTGCAGGAGAGGGGAAAAACCTTTTCATTTCTGTGAAGAGAATTGTTAGATTTTCTTGTTTAGACTATGTTTTGTTGAATTGTGTGAATGAATTAAACACATATTCTCTAACAATGCCTTTCAAAAAAATGAGAAGGTATTTTCCCTTTCCTGTAAATTTTTTTTCCAAAACGCAGTTGGAATAGTCTCGCATTCACCCCTCGATATACATTGTAGGGAAATGAATCTTTTTATTGCAATAAAGTTAAATCAACTTGGTAGAATGATCTCATAATATACAACGGTTAGTAAGTGTAAGGATCAGTCTTTTATGATATCCGCAAAAACAACTGAGCCATGCCCTAGCAAATAGAAGCATCTCCGTAAGGCATTTTACCTAGAAAGTCGTCATATAATTATGGATCCATAAATTCTGTTTTGTTTTTTTTTCCTAACAATCGACTGAATCTGAGGTAGAATAGTCCTTTGACATGCAGAAAATTGGCCTACAGAGAAAATCTTCTGCCCACGTCAGCCGGTGCGGGCTGCGCAGGCTGACCTGAATCGAAAACTTTCGCAGATGTATTAAGCCCTCTTTTCATAGAGCATGGCTCAATTAGTTTAGTGCAGATCACTGACAGCGTTTTCGCTAATATGGTAAAGTTCTCTGTAGGCCATGTGAACGATCTTTACACTTTTACACTTTGGCTTCGAACTGTGTAACTTAGAGCTGGGACTCATTTAGCTTTAAAGTCTATATTCATCTTAACATCTTGCAGACGACAAAATAAATGTGACTAAAAAACTGAATTTGTTTCGGGAAGGTTAGAAACATTGTGGGAAAAGGAGAAAATGCTGGTTACCAGCATTTTCTCCTTTTCCCACAATGTTTTTAAAAAGGCTTTTTCTTCAGTGTTGTTAAAAGCCGTGATTGTGTGGTAAAGAGTTAAACTAGTTCAACGTATTCTTAACGAATCACCTGTTCTTCAAAGAAGTTTGTGTGTATTGATTTTTTTTTACTTTGGCCAGTATAGATTGTCATTTCCTACCTTCATTTATTGAGTTATTAATTGTATGCTTTGTTAAAAAGTCTCTATGTTTGAAGTATGCATAGGCTTATCCCTTGTGATATGTGCTTAACTCGTTACCAAACGACATAAATTTAGACTGGTTCAAACTGAAAGCATTTGCAGACAACAAAATAGACATCAATGAAAAATAAAAAAAATGTTTTGGAAAGGGTAGAAAATATTGTGGAAAAAGGAGAAAATGCTGGTTACCAGCATTTTCTCCTTTTCCTACAATGTTTTCATAAGGATTCTTTCACAGGGTCGATAAAAGTCGGGATTGTGTGGTACAGGCTTAATATAGCGGCAATCGATACTGACTTTGCCTGGACTAGACCTGTCTGGTGTCTGGCAATCATGCACCACGACCGTGTCCTCTATTTGCACCAATTCTTTTTGCACGGCAATGAAATACATGAGGGTTATCTGGATAAGATGCAATTCTTGTTATTTTGTGACTGATAGTCTAGTACTGATAGTCGAATACAAGTTAATATACCTCAATATGGTTACAGCAATGAAATACATGAGAGTAACTACTAATCAGGATAAGATGCAATTCTTGTTATTTTGTGACACTCCAGTACTGATAGCCCAGTTATGATAGTCAAATACAAGTTAATATATTTTAACCCTTTCCCAAACAAGCCCTTGTTTTCACCTGTCTGCAGTACAAGCCTTTTGAAAACACTGTGGGAAAAGGAGAAATTGCTCGTAACGAGCAATTTCTCGTTTTCCCACAGTGTTTTCTACCCTTTTTGAGAACTTTCTGCCACTTTCATCAAATTTAAAATTGTCGTCTGCAAACTCTTTCAATTTGGACCAGTCCAAAATTTGTCGTTTGGGAAAGGGTTAATATGGTTACAGTTAATGTATCAAATAAATAATCAGACCTCATGTATCATTTTTGTTAGCCATTGAATCATTGCAATCTCATTTTATCATTGGAAAAATAGTTTTATCTACTAGTATCATTTTTGTTGGCCATTGAATCATTGCAATCTCATTTTATCGTTGGATAGTTTTATCTACTCCCCTACACACACACACATTTTTTTCATTTTTGAAATGAAGTATTGGGTCATTGGATAACGCTTATGAAAATATCAAATTTCCGAATGGCACAAAAATGATCCATTCTCTACTACATTATTTAGCTTTGCTATGAATCAAAGCCCTGGGGTATCGATTAGCAGTAGCAACGCTTGTTAATAGTGGTTTCATACATGTGTGAGCAAATATGCCAACAGGGGCCCGCCGAATAAACATGTGCATATTTTTGACGAATCGCAAATTAGCATCTATTCATTCTTTATCAGTACCAAAACTACCATCTTTTCATTCATTATCAGTACCAAGAGGTAGGTCAAACGCCAGCCCATACGCCGAAAAAAACAGTTTGGTTTAACAATAATACAATGTTAACAAACGTAAACGTAACTATGTAAAGTGAATGATTTAAAAAAAAAAAACTTTGCTTAACGATAATCAATATGTGAAATATGAAGTAAGTAAACATATCTAAAGTGAATTATTTTAAAATGCGAAATATTTTACCCTTTCGACGCTATAGACGAAAAACATGCTCTTGCGAACAGCATAGCTCAAAATCAGACTGCACAGAACGTGCAGTCTGATCTTTGATCTATACCGTCCGCCTGTTTAGTCAAACCTTTACGATTAAAACCTTTCTGAGTCTCGGTGGATTTGTACTTACAGCCGTCGAAAGAGGTTGATTTTATTTATTTTTTGCGCCGAAAGAATTAAACATGTGTATACGTGTCTCTGTCGGTCTGATACACCTTTACTGGTGTTTAACCCCATGCACACGATTCCTCGTACTGTCACTACTGTGCAAGTTTATGAACGTATTTGACCCAGTTTCATAGTTAAATCAGTCTCGAGTGTTTGCATGAATTGCATCAAACACCAACTTCAAACCATCCTCCATAGGTTATTGTCTGCTTTATGAATCCTTGCCAGCCCCATTTCCCACAATCATCCAAATATGTTTTCTACTAGGGCGAGTACTTGTAAGGGTCTTTTTGAAGTGTAGTGGTCTAATCTCACAGATAGATAGTAATTCATAATTTTTTGAAGTTTTTGTTCACATTAAGTGCGGCCTTTACTTCCTTGTAACAGAGCAAGTTATGCTATCTCAACGTGGTAGATGTTTTGCCTAGGGACCTCGAGGTCTTTAGTTCGATCCAGGGTCGGGTAGAGTTTGGCTTTTTTTCAGAAGTGATATTTTCTCTTTTTTACGAAAAAAAAGTGACTTTAAGCCTAGTTTTTCCAAGAAAATAAGGCCCAAAGGAGTGATAATGGTTTGGGTATTAAAAAGATATAATAATCATCAGTCAAATGAGAATTTCATTAATTCCTTGCAAAGTTCCTTATATTCAACGTTTTTCTTCAAAAAACGGCGAAATATCTTCGTCATAGATCTCAGCCATACTTTCTTTTAGCCCTGTTCCATCGCATTTAAAATTCAAGCTACAGCATACGTTCTTCTTCTTCTTCTTCAACCTAGCTCTCTCTCTCTCTCTCTCTCTCTCTCTCTCTCTCTGGGCTACATCGCTTAAAATGGCTTTACTCACTGATTCGATGTTTGACCAGACTGGCTGGTAGAGAGAGAGAGAGGTGCCACAGAACAGTTTAAGATGAATCACAAAAGAACACAACAAATCAACTTTTCTATTTTAACCTTAACCAAATACTCCAGTTAAAGATCCTGAAGACATGCTGTGGCCAGCAATTTCTCCTTGTCACACAATGTGTTCTACCCTTTCATAGACAAGTATCAATTATCGGTTGCGAATGTTTTCAAACTGGAAATGTCTCGTATTGTGTCGTCTGGTATAGGGTCCGTAGATCTACATAAGACAAAGTGTTCAGCAATCGCTTGCGACAGAACATCTTTTGACATTAGTTTGATAAAACGTCCGAACATCAAGGGACTGTAAAAATACTTCCGTTTTTATATTCTATGAAAATGTGGACAAGTGATTTTCTTTTGAAATAGGGTTTTGCTTCAGTAAACCACAATAAGTACATAACGCCTCTTTTACCAAAGTTAACCCTTTCCCAAACAAGCCCTGGTTTTCACGTGTCTGCAGTACAAGTCTTTTGAAAACACTGTGGGAAAAGGAGAAATTGCTCGTAACGAGCAATTTCTCCTTTTCCCACAGTGTTTTCTACCCTTTTTGACAAATTTCTGCCATTTTCATCAAATTTAAAATTGTCGTCTGCAAACTCTTTGAATTTGGACCAGTCCAAAATTTGTCGTTTGGGAAAGGGTTAATAGAGGTATATTGGATTTTTTCTATATACACAACTATCTATGCCATTATAATTATGGTTTTCAAGGATTACTAATATACCTTTTTTTACTTTTAAGCTATTCATCTACAGCTCTACAAGAAACATTTGGCAGAGCTGTTCTAATAGCCACAACCCCGCCCACAGAGCAATAGTTGTCTCTATATCGATAGTAGTCCAATGTATGATGATTCACACCAAGGATTTACAGTTTTGGACTGGAGGATCTTTCAAGTCTAAGCTTTAAAAGCCTGAATGTCGAGGTGGTCGTATTTAACAGTATAATCGTTACATACATACTGGTTACAGAAACTGGTTGTAATACGTTTGTACACAAGATTTTTTGAAAAAATTATCTGTGTATATTTGACTTCGGGAAATCAATCTTGATAATTTTGATAAAGGATCGCTTGCTGATACGTGTTTGTGTAATTTTGTTCAAATAACGCTTTTATCAGGGAAATGGCCAACAACAGTATTTCTAGGTTTTAAGGCTAAAATGAGCACGAATGGTACCAAGGTTAGCTGATGCAATCGGTTCCTGACCATCGTCAATATATCCAAAATTCCTGAACTCTTTACAACAACAACAAAATTCTTGACTTGTCCAGATTCAAGGCATATGCAGACTAAAATAAAATGTAGTGTAAATTATGAAGTTTTTCTTTGAAAGGATAGAAATCATAGTGGGAAAATGAGAAAACTATTAGTAACTAGCATCTACTCCTTTTCCCACAATGTTTCGAACAATCCCCTCGACTGCAGTTGTTCAAATTCGGGACTGTATTGAAAAGGGTTAATAGATTATATGTAAAGGCAACTCGAGCAAATCAAGATAAAGTCCAGATAAGAAATATGGTGTGCGTCTCATTATGAGCTATGCTCTGGCAAAAAGGGGCTTAATGCATCTCCGTGGTGCATTATACTAATCAAGCCATCACATAATTATGGATCCATAACAGCCACTTTTATAAGCGACTGAATCATTAGGTATACTGGTCCTTGGATAAACAGAAAAAATGACCGAGAGCGAAAATTTTCGATCCAGGTCAGCCTGCGCAGTTCGAAAAGTACTGACCTTGGTCGATACTTTTCGCGGATGCATAAAGCCCCCTTTTCACAGAGCACGGCTCATTGATAAAATTGCGTTGTAAAAAGAGGACAGTCTTGATAATGCGACCAATAGGGATTGACAAAGTGTAAAGTTCTAAAAGACAGGGGAAAAAAAGGGGGGGGGGGGGGACAAATACATGTAACATGCATTTGCCATCGACGAAATAAATAAAACAATCGTAAGACGTACAATGAATTACTCAACCGCACGTGAAATCTCTCTGTATAAATCCGTCGCTTAACCCTTCACCAAACGATCCCGTGTTTTTAAGACCAGGAGGAAAAAGCCTTTGACCGTTGCAAGAAAAGGAGAAACTGCTGGTTAGCAGCATTTTCCCTTTTCCCACAGTGTTTCTACCCTTTAGAAGACAATTCCCTTCATTTGAGTTGTATTTGATTAGTCATCTGCAAATGCTTTCAATCTAGAAAAGTCCAACATTTTCTCGACTGGTAAAAGGTTTTACTCGCAACAGGTAGCGAGGTGTTAGAGCGTCAGATACATGTATAGTTGCAATTAGCCATGTCTTGTTCCTTGTAATCAGTAAGTGTCCCGGACCTGGTCATTGAGGATACTTAAAACATGTTCAATGTAAAGTAGATGAACCATGCTCTGAGAAAAGGGAGATGAAGTCATCTGCAAAAAGTATCGATCCATATGAGTCTGCGCAGGCTGACCTGGGTCGAAACCTGTTTACTATTTGTCAATTTTCTGCATGTCAAAGACCAGTCTACCTCATCATTCAGACAGTTGTTATACAAAATGGACTTAGGGATCCATGATTATGTAATCTCTTGCTTTGTAACATGCTTCACGGAGATGCATCAAACCCCTTATCCTGATATATAAATAAATTGAAAATTTCAAGCCGATGGTAAAAACCAAACTTTTGCTATTTCAAAGGGTTTTTTTTTGGGGGGGGGGGGAGGGGGGTATCTCTTTATCGGGCAGTGTAGATCCAAGATCAGACAGCACGCTCTATGCAGTCTGATCTTGATAAAAACTGTTCGCAAAAGGTCCTTGAGTCGCCCTTAGCAGCAGACTTTGTTATGATTTAGATACTAGTCACTTAGAATACAGGCTATTTCGTAGGCGACAAACTGAATGAAATAAACTACATGTATATTTTTCAAAGAATTAAAAAATAATGTCTTTAATGTAAAATATCTATAGAAAACTTTGTGGGAAAAGGAGTCATTGCTTGTTACAGACAGTATTTTTTCTAAGTACAAACTGCTTTACAAGATGTTTACTTGAAAGGCAGAAATGGGCGTAATATTTTTGTTAAGCGTTAAGTAAAGAGGATGCAAATCTTTTCTTTCATTGTTTTCCATAGGAAAGTTTGGTAATGCGTTTGTGCGTCATACGATTCTTTTATTTACTTCGTCGATGGCAAATGCATTTGTTTCGTTTTCGACAAGTTTGTTTTTCTTCCGTGGACAATTTTTGAGATGATGTCCTGTAAATGTATGTGCAAATCGTAGTCTGTCTGTCTGTCTGTCTGTCCGCCCGCCCGTCCTTCTGTCTATATGTCCATCCATCCATTCAGCTAGCTAGTTACATACACTTGACGTCGCTTGGAACCTACCTAACTTTTTACAAAACAACCCCATTTTGTAAAGACACCTGGGGAAAAAGGCTTTAAAAAACATCAAGGGAAAATTGGGGAAATAGTGATAAGCGGATCAACGGATCAGCCGAAGTTTGCCGAATGCTGATTATACGTCTACTTGGCTTGGCATTCGGCAAACCTCGGGTGATCCTTTGATCAAATTTCTCGGCTGTTTCACGTAGACTGATATGCAGCTACACAGTACATTTCTTATCGAAAAATGCAGCGCTTTACCGTTCTTAAATCGTAATACTCCACTTAGAAAAGACAACACTCTTCACAATTTTCTTTTAGAATCTTTCTTAATACATTTCCGTTGAAAAATAGTTTGTACAGTAGTTTTCTAACTTGGTCTATCAGTTCTCGTTGACGCTTTGAAATTTGAAATGACCCAAGTTTTTGTTATGCTAAACGTATCTGCCTAAGAGTCAATCTGACGCAGGAGATTATCGGCTAAAGCTTCAGATAAATTAGCTTGTAAGCGTGTTCCCGACAGATATGTGGGCTTTAATAAGTTACACAATCAGTATCAAATGTGAAGGACGCACACGGCTCCGGACGCACACACCTCCGTTTATCACATCTCATCATACTGGCGAGTCATTTTACTTAAACGAGATAAAAGTATTCATCCCTTTATCTAGGGTAAAATGGCAGGTTTTAGAGTTACCTGCTACCCTTATTGACAAATTCAAGTCAAATGATGCGGAAATACGTATCAAAAAATTAGTTGCCATGGACAATCGGACGCTGAAAAACAAAACCATGAAAACCCATGACACAACAAAGGTCAGTTTGATATCATCCGATCAGAGGCACTTCAATTTGTCTTATCGTCTTTAATAATAAATTTAAACGGAGTATTTACACAAGTCTCTGTATAAATCAAGAAGTGGAAGCCGAAATATGTTTTGTAGTGAGTAAAAACCATTGGTTACTTTATGAAATAAAAATATACGACAACCTACAAATTAGACAGAGGATGGTGGAGGTTAGACTTAGTTTTCTTACAGTGTTACCACCAGAACAAGTGTTAAAGAAGGCATTGGTCACTCATACAAAGAAAGAAGACCAGAATGAAAAAAAAAAAACATAATGATGGTGACCTTAATTTCTCCCTTTTCCGCAATGTTCTTGTATGCTACATGTACATGAAAGACAAAATTAGTCATTCAAGCCACATTTGATTTGTCGTCTGCTCCTGCTTTAAATGTGAAGGAGTCTTAAGTCATGTTATGAACTCTCCACAATAACTGAGTAATGGACATGAAATTTTCTCTTTGATTCTTGGAAATTCGATTTTGACTTTGAAATTAGGGTCCAAGAGTCAATGACTCTGGGATTCAGAACCCTGGTATCCATATTTCAGCAAAACATTTTCGTTTTATACAATGCTCAGCATATAACATAAATAAATAAATAAATAAATAATATAAATAAATAAATAAATAAATAACATGAAATTGCCATATTTTTCAACCAATCTTACTAGCTAGGCACTACATAAAATAAAACAGTTAACATTATGGGATTGAAACATACATGGGGTAAAACTTGATTTTTACTCTAACATTAGAATTCTCTTGCTTAAAAATTTGCTGCTTATGTACAGTCATACATGTATTTCATTTTACCCCCATCATAAGAAAATGATGCTTAAATACTCCTTGGCTCCAAAAAATTCCTGGGGCTCTGCAGTCTGTAACAAAAGCGTGAATGTTGATGAAACCTAGACTTAATTCCACGGCTGGGGTATATCGCGTGAACGGACGGTTGATCTTTTAATGAACAATAAAAATGATAAGCTGCGGGCGTTGCTTGCAACGTATATACCCTGTTTGTCGATGTGCAATTGCTTTCCAAAAAACCCTGACCTAACAAGGATTTTCGTCGTAGCTGTTTAAGCTGGCTTTTGGCCTATTCTTAATAATGATTTTCTTGAATGAATAAGAAGTAATTTGTGATTGGTAAAAATATAGGGACACACACTGTATATGTTCTGCATGCCCTGGCGGTCTATTTGCGGGCCAGTTCATGACACAAATATACAAGTGTTATTACCGCTGATCGATATCCGGGGCGGTTATTCAAATACTTATGCAAATACCTTCAATTTTGGCAAGTCTAAAATCTGTTGTTAGGTAAAGAGTAAACTTTCTACCAGAACATTTTGGACACGTCCAAATTTGCAGGTAACTGTACCTAGTAATGTTTCTCAAAAGGTAATATTTGTCTTTCAAAGAAAATGGCAATTACAAGTACTTTATCCTTTTCCCACAATGTTTTCAAAGCTATCTTCCTCAGGTTCATTAAAACTGGGTCTTGTTTGGCAAAGGGTTACAGTATATTTGAATATACATCAAGTGTGTGATACTCAAATTTGGCGAACTATAGGTTAACTCCTTACCAAACAACAAAATTTAAGATTTGACCATAATAAAAAGCATTTGCAGATGACAAATTAAATGTAGTTCAGATCATTTCTGTCTTTGAATTAGATGAAAACAATGTGGGAAAAAATTGGTAACAAGCATTTTCGTCTTGTATTTCATTGTTTTTAAATGCATTCCTCCTTGAGATCTTTAAAATGTGGAATTGTATGGTAAAGGGCTCAACATTCTTCTGATGTCTTCAGATGTCCTTTTTCTGGGCAGCTTAACCATTTACCACTTGACAATATATGCTGTTGTATTTACAACCGTGAAAAAGAAAGCTTTTGAAAACATTGTGTGAAAAGGAGTAACAAGCATTTCATCTTTTTCCAGAAAGTTTCAACCTTCCATCAACTATAATTTGAGTGTGCAAGCATGTACTATAAACGGAATTGCTTTTTGAAAAAAAAAAGGTACCTAAATATTCTTTAATAGGTTTGTCATGCACACAATAAGGGGTTTATCTTAGGGGCTGTATCAGGCAGTGCTGAAATGCTGCATTACACTGTCTATAAATGATAGGTTTACCTTCGGGATACATGTAATTGATATTTACAAAAATATACCGTATTTACAAGCAAATGCTCTTTCTTCTACATTGTATTTATTTTTTGAAAGGTCACCTGCAAAAAAATGTACAGGTCTGCCAGGGTAAAGGAGTAATCTTAGTGATTTTAAAGTATCTTGAATATCTACTTCTAATGAGCATCTATCTGTTGAAAAAAGAGTAACTGTGGATGGAGTCTAAGGTTGTGGCAATGCAACAAACTTATGACTTGATATACATCCATTATGCTTATATGTCTTTATATTTCAATTCCAGGTTCACGATTACATTTCATTTAGGGAAAAATGAGGATATGGAGATGTTAGGTGCTCTTAGAAAGCACATATGACTTTTGTCGGTCTGCAAAATTCTTTGTCATGTGAATTTCTCACATATTGTAATACTTATCACTTACCAAAATGACACCAGCTTAGTTGCATAGTTATAAAATACCAGTAATCAGATGTCATAAACATTTGATAACTCAATCAGCGATGGCTTTTGTTAGAAGAAACAGAAAATGAGAAGTTCTCTTCCAAGACAGGTATTCAAACTGAAAACAAACAAACGAACTTGCACGCTTTTGCAAAAACTATTGACCAAGGCCTTGACCAAGGCTTTGTTCCTGCTGTATTAACCAATATCAGTAACAAAGCAAAAGAACCTATGCTTGAGAAATAATCGTTTGTACAGATTGGATTAGTGGTAGGAGGATTGTTGAACACGGTCATCTGGCAGAGCAGCTAAAGTGGTAAATATGGAATATTACAACAGTCTGTATTTCTGCGTGGTCGGATCATGTCTCATTGCGTGTGTAAAGAAAATCCGATGCGCATGTCTTTACACACGCAATGAGACATGATCCGACCACGCAGAAATGCAGATTATTGTAATATTCCTTTTATTATATAACTCACCACTATAACTGTAATAAAGAAACATCACAAAATCAATAACAATAACCAAAAAAATCTGAGAACTACATTTTATTGAAGATATATGTACAATATTTATGAATGGCGGATGAATAAACATAGATAACGGTAAGTCTGCATAGAAAGGATGCATTTAAAAATGGCGGTTGCCGTTCGACCCACTACAAGAAAATAAACAACAACAATGGCCTGAAAACTATTTCATAAACAATGAAGAGGTAGTCAGTGGCTGTTATTCACTGTCAAGAACAGTACATTTATTTCTGTTTCAATGCAGGATTCGAGTCAATTTTGTGATTTTTAATCGCGATGCTGAAATCACGGGTGTACTGTACAGTAGCATTTGGAAATACCATTTCGAAATAACACATGTTTATGTAATAGGCACTGATCAATATCGGACAAAATCAAGGTCTGAAAAAAAAAAAAAACGATTTCTGAAAAAATGTAGATGACAAGCAACATTCGAAATATCTATAAATACACTGATAAATGGGGTTTTCGTGCTTTGTCATGCTAGCCGTTAAGGCTGAAAGCACTCGTCACAACTCGACCGATTCCGTACCTACATCTAACCGCGTCGGTATAAAGGAGGCTTCCATTTTGAACTACCAATCACATAATCTTAAACATGGCGGCGCCCCAGTAGATCGCTTAGCAACGACATGAACAACCACGATGAAGTTATTCACTTCTATCGGTCTGTCGATGAAAGCTTCAACGGAATTGATAAACTACGATAAAATTTGAATGTACCAACTGTTTGCTGACTGAAATATTCTTAGAAAGATAACGATAGAAAATTTACTCATGTTTTCTTCTTTAAGAGCAGCTTTACGATTTTAATAACGGTAAAGCGGTGTGCTTCCGGAGATGTGCGAAATGTACCGTGTAGGTGCATATCAAGCTACGTGATACAGCCGAGGGATCATTTATGGGTATATAATAAAGCTGATTATTGTGATTTCAAAGATTTTCCACTGAAATCTCAATGTATCAGGTAGTCAACATCCAAGATCAGACTGCAATCCTGTACATTTCTGGAAGCATGTGATGCTTCTTTTAAATTTCTAAGTTAACCCTTTACCACACAATCCCGACTGTTAACGAACCTGAGAAAGAAACCCTTTGAAAACATTGTGGGAAAAGGAGAACATGTTGGTAACCAGCATTTCTCCTTTTCCAACAATGTTTTTTACCCTTCCCAAAACAAATTTTAATTGTTGAGTCACATTCAGTTTGTCGTCTGCAAATGCTTTCAATTTGGACTAGTCTAAAATTTTGTTGTTTGGTAAAGAGTTAAATTTCCATCTTGAAATTTCCAAAATAGTTCTTGTACAACTATTAATTTCTCCAAAGAAGCATTTGCGTAAGTCTGAAAATTTGTTTATGACTAACCATTTCATATGTTAAAATAATTTTCCTTTTATTAATGAATATTTACTGTTGGTTCAAAACATGGGATTTGTCTTTAATAAAATTGATAACATTGTAGAAAAAGTAGAAAATGCTGGTAACCAACAGTGTTTTCCAAAGCCTTCTTTCCCAGGGACGTCAAAATTCGGGCCCATCTAAATGTATTCAATATATGAAAAGTTGAATTGTAAACCATGTAGACAGAGTATATCATACTTTAACTGCTTTTCCTTTTATTAAAAAATAAATAAAAAAAGGGGGGAGAGTATTACCCATCTCTGATGGCTCTAGTTATGACTGCTTCCTTTACATTTAGGTTCACTGGTCAGTCCTAGTAGAGCCATTCAGTTTCCTACCCGTGTAAATGCTTGATGTAAAGTATTTTAGACATTCTCTGTCAACTTGTTCAATATTTGTCTGCTGATGCTTTGCTTTTTTATACTTACAGTGTCCTAGATTAAATAAATTTATTTTATTGTTGTTACTAGCTGATCATTGTTTCAATGATGGTTGACTGAGAAAGCAGCCTGTGGCTCAGAAGAAATATCATGCTACATAGTGGTAAAAGAAATTCAGTGAAAGCATGGATAGATGCACTTTTTGCCACGATATAACTGATGTAATGCTGAAAATGGTATTGAACACCAAATAAAGAATAAAACGAACTCATTATTTGCTAAGGCCAGTGTGCACTAAGTTGAAAATGTATTTCAAAGCCATTATAATCTGTTCTTAGATACAAGTTATAGAAAGAAAAAAAAAATGTCAAAGAACACAGTGGCAATTAATACCTTTGTATTAAATCGATAAAATGAATAATGCAATGTAAGAGTATTTTACTGTAAAAAAAGTGAACATTTTCTTTGTCAAAGGAAAAACTGCTTCTTCTGCGCAATTTTGTGTTTATTATTGTGTCACAAGTTTCATCTACGTTGCATATTGTTTGGAAAAGAAACCTATGACAGTCAAAGTGCAAGTTTTCACACTATGGAATAACTTAGATTTTTAGCACAGCTGTTTTCGAGGAACACGTTGAGGTATTTTCATAGCCCTGGTGCCAACTGCGTCGTCTTCGTTGTCATACAAAAACTTTGGCATTTTATAATATCTCTTTCATTATAAAGGATATTTTCTTCAAACTCGGACTAGTTTACTATTTGAAAAAATCAAAGTCAAAAAGGGATATAACTATTTCAAAGATACTATGATGTTTATCTGCCTTTGTCATATTGGTTCCCCTTTTGAATTGTGTTTTCTGCTTCAAATAAAATGTCCCTCAAATCTGCTCAAGTTCTATTTGTTAATTCCTCATTTTGAAGAGTGTGATGAAAATCATTTCAATCGGTTTTTCAACTATTGCTAGTACTGCTATGGACTTAAGACTAGATAACAATTCGCTTGGCGCTTGGAAAGAATGGTTTACAGAGTTCTTGTTTGAACTTTCGCAACATGAAAATGCAGCATGTTGATGCATTCATTGATCGATTGATTAAATTATGTTTTACGCCGTTTTCAACATCATTTCATTCATATTAAGGCGACGGCTCACATATTCATGTAATTCCTGGTTTTCACCAGTACTAGCCTAGGGCTCTGAAGGGTCTTACCCAAGGACACTTTAAGGAATAACCAAATGTATCTACTGAGGCTCGAGACCGGGGCCTCCAAGTCACGAATCTTACACTTTACCACTGAGCCACGCAGGACATCATGTGGATGCATCCACTCACTACTTCTTAGCGCTTGAATACGCATAAAAAAAAAAAAAAAAAACGTGGTGCAGTACACATTTTTTATTTAATGGACCGTTCATGTCATGATTGAGGACAAATTGCTCTACGGATATATATATGCACTTTACACTTGCCCCTAGCCATCACTGCTTTCAGCGTTTTGATTAATCTAATGCACAAGTGTATTGTGTTGTCTCAGTTAACCAGAAAGACTTATTGGAATATGTAAAATCGATCGTAGTATTTAGTTCTATTTATGCATGGGTAATTTAACAAATACCTATTCTACAGTACCTATTGACTTGGACCTGTCTGTCAAGTCTATGTGGTATACAAGTGTATTCTATGGTGGCATATTTCTGCCACGAGATACGAGATAGCTATCATGATAATTTTAGAGAACTATCGCGATAAAACAGACTTTCCTGGAAATATTATCTAGCTAACAAAAAGCTTCACGATAAAAATATCGCGATATTTCTAACTGTTATCACGATTTTTTTTTACGCTCGTGCCCACAATTGACATTCACGGTATCTATATTTAGATACTGTTTCGGATCATCTTTGTCTCCTGTACAGTCAAAAACTTCCGAGTTCATCCAAATGTTGATTTTTCTATTTATAGATATCGAGAGACAGGTAGAACTATCGCGATAATTTTACCTCGATGTCAGCTTCGTGCACGAATGAGAAATAATCAACATAAAATTTTCCAGATAGCAAAGTTTATCGTGATAGTTTTTTCAGAAAACTTTTTACTATCTAGATAAAATTTCCAGGAAACTTCGAATTATCGTGAAAGTTTTCTCAAATTATCACGATAGCTATCTCGTATCTCGCGGCAGAAATATGCCACCATAGTATTCCTATTCTGTGCTTTTGTGTTACAGTTTTGTCTACAGATAAACAGATGACACTGTCGTAGTTAAAGTGGACACCCTTTTAGAAGACATTCGTTTAAAGACGGGAAGAGCATCAATTCATCTGTTCGCGTATAAAACTGCTTGCGCCAGGATTTTTTTGTCATTTTTACATACCTTACAGTTGTCAGTTAACCTATTCTTTTAGAGGAAATTTCCAGAAATTAGTGGGAGAAGGGGAAAATCGAATTAATATCATCGTAACAAGATATTTTCATTTTCGATCTTAGAGTTTCTAGTTTTTTGTCACCTGTGACAATGTCTCTATCATACACCTGTCTTTGCCTATACCAAATTGGAATAATTTATTCATTACATTATTCTACATTATTCAAAGCAGATTGATAACTTCAACGGTATTTCCTTTCGAAAGTCGTGTCAATTTGCAATATACAACTCGATATTTCCTGACATGTGACGCGAGAAGTCGCGGTATTGTCGGCTTAAACATCGAATGTACCTTATTCGATATGTTTAAGAATGATTTTTGAAACAGCTGTGAAGTATAGATCCGCTCATATATTTACGACGATTCATTTATCCATTTTTTTCTCAGGTTTTATCAGTGCTTTTTCGGAGAAGCTGAATGATCCCGTTTTTTACCTACTTTAAGTAATAGAATGAAATGAATCATCAATCATTTTGCGATTGGCTAATTATATGTAAACTATGCGGCTTATTATATGTAAACTATGCAAACAAGTAACAGTCAGAGTTACATGTATTATCAATTTTAGACATGTTTTATTCTACAGAATTCCAGTCTACATAAACAATGCAATACAATCAGTTAGCAGTCAGAGCAGAATTTTACCGATATTCAAGAATAGTGTTCATAACTAAACAATCACATAATGATCACATGCATCTGTGTAAAATTGCACTATATGACATTGCAGGTGTTAAACAATTAAAAAAAAAAAAGAAAAAAAAAAAAAAAAAAAAAAAAAAAAAATCAGATAATAACAATGAGTATTGGTAAGTTTCAGTCTCGCGTAGAACCGAATACGAAGAGCGAAAGCAGGCCACATCTTGATTATCGTACGAGAAAATGGGTTATAAAAGCACATATTTCGTTTTCATGTCATAATACGGGCGAAAGACCGGCTATAGGTTACAAGTATTTCATCTTCAACCACGAGGGACAATTTTTTCAGCCATTTTGAATTTCCTCACAGGGAGAAAAAGTTGGACTGTATCAGTACTTCAACTTCCTTTACAACCAGAAGGATCATTTAACAGACGGAAAATTCAACAAGGTCCAGACTAAACCTACAAGATTGAATTCTAATTATTTTTTTCTTAAAATGTAGATTTAGATCTAACAAGAACAGTTGAAAAAAAATCTGATATTGATACATTTAGTTTCAATGACGTGTTAATTAACTACGGCAAGCTTGCTTTGACGTCATTTTCTGGTGTTCGGCCTTGATCCCCTTCGTCCTTTGCAATTCGCCGTATTTGGCGTTCGTTCAGGTTCCTTCCATCAACATTATTATCCACGTCCTATTCTCTTTCACACGTTGTTCACAAGGCTAATGAAAAGCTTACTTTTCCAGTGATAATTTAATGAAAAGAAAATCGTCAATATTGCTGACACGAGGACGCGGGGTAGATAGTTTGGTACTACATACGGAGAATTGGATACTAGTATAAGATATTTTAGGAGAGAGGAGGCAGAGAGTAACAGAGAGAGAAAATTGCTTGATGGATTGATTTTGGGGTGGTTGGGTAATTTTGGGAGATGGGTGGATGTATGGTTTTAATATGAGAGAACAGGAATGGATGGATAGATGGGTATGATTATAGATGTATAGATGGATAAGAATGTTAAGTACTAGTATTAGTATCAATATGCATCTTACTATATTTAGAAAAATCCCAGTTGGACAGGCAAAAACCATGATACAATTACATTTGATGAGCAGAGCTAGAGGCAGACAATGTACACACGTATTCATGCATTATCAATGGTGTGAATAGGCTAATCATGGGTGTTGCCAGAATTGAAATATTTATACGCACGGTGAGGTACGAAGTTCCCATGGGCGAGGGAGTGAGAAGGTGGCATTTATTGTAAAGCATAAATGAATTCCAAAGTCGTCATAGTCTTGATTACCTGCCCCTAACACTACGTTATCGGGTCAGGCAAAGCGTAATGGCGGCCTCCATGGCGGCCTCAACCGTAGCCCTATATGCTTTCCTGTTTTTCCCAATTTCATGTGATCCAGTTTGAGTAATGAATAAAATGAGATCAACCGTGTGCAAAATATACATTACCGAATCTAAACCATGATGTTGAGGTGCGGTTTTAATATAAATTTGACTATGAATCATTTTTAAAGTATCCCTATTTTCGGACGTTGTATAGGTCCATTGACATTTCGGACAATCAAAGTATTTCTGATATGTAGTTTTTCTCGCTAAATAAGAACGGTCATTAAAAAAACATGGAAAACACACACACACACACACACACACACACACTGCCATAGCTTTATTGCAACCAATCTGTTTTGAATTCAGCCCACAGTCCGATTTGATCAAGTGAAATAACAATATCCCGTTATCTAACGGGAGACGCCATTATTGCGCTTTGTCTGACGTACTTTTGAAGTACCGCGGGGTACCAGACTATAGTCGTCAGTGCATCAATTTAATCCACCTATTTACTTTGAAAAGACGCGCAATTCTACAGAAGAATCAATACATATATATGATGTGATTTACAACTTTAGTTGCGAAATTTTCTATACACACATGCGTATAGTGCGTAATGGGTGCTACGTACGCCCTCGCTAATGCTGGTGGAGAATATAATGCGTTGGCTTTTGACGTGCTTCTTGGTATTGATAAACTCAAATGATAAATAGAGGATCTTAGATGAGTGTTTATGTATTATCATTTTTATCAAACGAGTTGACTAAAAATGTATGACGCGAGCCTTGGCGAGCGTCAAATACATTTTAGTCAACGAGTTTGATAAAAATGATAATACATAAACACAAATGTGAGATTCTATTTATCACATAAAACGAATGACAGACAAATAAGTATCCTGCATCATCACCTTCAGCCTACATACCGTTCACGGGTCCATGTTTACAAATGTAGTTCGGTTTGAATTGTGCACATACATAAGAAGATAGATCTGATATGTACACCGAAAATTGAATGAAACAGTCCATATAGAGCGAGTAAATCGGAAGATTTCCACAATTTAGTGGATTTAGATACATTTCTCTGCATTTTCTGTTGTTATTCAAAAATGAAAACCATAAAGCTTTTCACGCGTATATGCCTCGGCAACAATGATGTCATTTTCCCACGAAATGGCGAAGTGGTACAAATTCCGGCACGTGCTGTGGTTGGTTTCACTGGCTTCATGCGCTCATATCTACAGATGTTACAGAACCGGGACCCAAAAAACGATAATACACTAGTTTATTATCGAAAATAAGTCATGGGTTTAATACACTGCTGGAGGTGGTTTTATGTGATAAATTACAATAATTTGCAATTCGTCAAAATGTGAACAATTTTATTCTGTTGGCCATTTGAAAGGACTTGTCCACACCATAGCAACGGATGTGATAGGGGATAATCCTTCTCTTGTACTAATTAGTAATTTGAAATTTTTCACCCTATAACCCATTTAGAACTGTATGTCTACATGATTGTTTCTTTTTTTCAGACACGCCTTTTTTAGCAGTTGAAAAATATATAAATCTGTAGATTTAGTTGAATGTTTTGCTCTTCGAACATATGCAAAGCAAGAAAAGAAGGCGATTTTTGGCGATTTTACTTCCCATTATTTCTCTTCACATTGAATCCCAAAAGAGTTTTGGCAATATTCATGTGCCTTCTCATCTATCTGTGTTCAGAGATAGTTCTTGCTCAACGGGTGTAGATCTCTTCAAATTTTGTGGATAGGTTTCTACACCTCTGCCTTGCGAAATGAAAATGATCGGAATTTCCTAAATACACAGAACCAAATTATAAATACATGTATTTGTACGCTTGTTTGGTGTTAACTCCACTGTGAAAATTATTTCACTTATATCTTTGCAGCCAGTGAACCTACCCATGGATGCTTTCATGGAGTGCCTTTTATCAGGATTTCGCACTGACTTCTTCCCAAGCTACTGGCAGCTTTCCCATCGAACCTTCACTCAACGATCAGCGGTGGCATGAGGATAATTCCTGTTGAAATGACTAGCATTAGTCCTCGGAAAAAAACATTAGTCCAGCTTAGGATTCTAGCCAGTAACCCTTGATAATTGTGATCAGATGGCGCTAAAATTCTTCATTGGTGTAAGGAGTGCTGCCATAAGAAAGTGCTGGGCAATGTCACATTACTATATCTGAACTGATCAGCTATTGTATCGATTATGTTTGAATATGTTTGAGAAAAAGTATCTTTCGCCCGTTTGTAGTCTTTGCCTATTTTCATATTAAAAAATTAAACTATGTCTTGAATTTGGTGCTAGAATTCGCAACATTGATATTTAGGACTGCCTAGCGGAAAAATCCATTTTATTGCCATATAGAATAACCGGGCTCGGCTTCGTCAGTGTTCTTCGTGGGGACGGTGGGGGCGGGGTCTGAACCCAAAACTTCTATATTACAAACCACGCGCGGTAATAGGTTTGTTTGTGTTGTTTTTGAGATCGTCCCCCAAACATCCTCTTGATCCAAAACTATGTTCTCTGGGGACCGATTGAGGGCCACTCCGGTTCTCTTGTCTATCTAGCTTGTCGACTATTCACGTAGATGTATCGATCAAAGAACACTTCAACTCATGTTTTCTTTTAACCGTTTTAGATTATTTCCGTTATCTAGGTAATTAACTCTTTTTTAACCGATAAAACATTTTAGTGATATTTGAGAAAGGGCTCGGTTGTAAAATAAAAGTTAAGTTTTATCAGACTGTATAACTCCTTTAGGTTAAGTTCAGCCTGCGCAGGACAATTTGGTTTCTGATCAACTGGCGATACTTTGTGAGTCATGCTGTAAAAAAAAAAAAAAAATTGCATCTTTTTTTTTTTTCTCTTTTTTTGTCAGCTACTTATTTGTCCATACGTAAAGATAGTAATTAAATCGTTAAAACTGATAAATGATATGATATGTGCAAGTACATACAAGAAGGTACGGAATCCTGTTTCCGCCATCCACTTTTCGACCTACGAGGAACTCGAAAAGTAGAAATTAGGCACACTAACTTCCACTTTTCTAGCAAAAAAGTTACCTCGAAAAGTCGAAAAGTTGAAGTTTTTGATATGACAATTGTCAAAAAACTTTGGACTTTTCGACCTCACGTTTTTCTGGAAAAGTAGAAATTAGGAAGTACTAACTTCAACTTTTCGCGTTAAACTGCTAGGTCGAAAAGTAGAAAAGTAGAAGTTTTTCACATGACAATTGTCAATAAAACTTCCACTTTGCGACCTAGAAAAGTAGTCGAAAAGTTGAAAAGTCGAAAAGTTGAAAAGTCGAAATTAGCGATTAAAACTTCCACTTTTCTAGTTAGGACTGATTATCACGGGATGTTTGTTTATCAGCACCGAATAATGTTGGAGCCGGTGTAGGGGTAAAAATAAACTGGCAGCCTGTTATCGATCTTCGTATCAACAACAGGTAACAACCAATGCTTACAAGTCGAGTTTCTGCCCGGTTCGAGATTTCATGAGATAACGCGAGACTTGGAAATTTAAATCATAATCTTATTTATGCACAGAAATAGACATTATCGATAAAGATTTGATTCCTTAACGATTTTGATAAATTGACTGTGGTCAGAAAAATCTTTGTCTATCATGAAAATCTTAGCCAAAGATAGAATATTGCTCGGTTATTTTAAAACAAAATAAGGCATTCTGCTACGAGCTCTCTGATTGGTGGATTTGGTACGTATGAAGACCAATACCTGCCGTCGATAAATCGGGTGTTGCCTGTTGTCTATCGGACGGCTACGGGAGATACAACGGGTACCAGTTTAGGGTAAAAATTCCTGTGTCACCGGTCCTTCGTATTTGGACCCAGACGAATACAAATGCTGGAATCGAAACATGACTCTGGACGACGACATACGCTGTTATTTCATGCAAAATTACACATACAAAGAAATCCAGGCACTTCTGAAGTTAGAAAAGAATGTAACAATCAGGTGGGTCTTTTTTATGTTGTCGTTTTTTAACAAGACCAGATCTGAGGGGGTTATAGAAGACGCTGTATAGTCTTGCGACCCTGAACAGCAGATGTTAGATGTATGGAAAGATATTTGAATTTACTCGTCTGGGTCCAAATACGAAGGACCGGTGACACAGGAATTTTTACCCCTACACCGGCTCCAACATTATTCGGTGCTGATAAACAAACATCCCGTGATAATCAGTCCTAACTAGAAAAGTGGAAGTTTTAATCGGCTAATTTCGACTTTTCAACTTTTCGACTTTTCAACTTTTCGACTTTTCGACTACTTTTCTAGGTCGAAAAGTGGAAGTTTTATTGACAATTGTCATGTGAAAAACTTCCACTTTTCTACTTTTCGACCTAGCAGTTTAACGCGAAAAGTTGAAGTTAGTACTTCCTAATTTCTACTTTTCTAGACAAAGGTGAGGTCGAAAAGTCGAAAGTTTTTTGACAATTGTCATGTCAAAAACTTCAACTTTTCGACTTTTCGAGGTAACTTTTTTGCTGGAAAAGTGGAAGTTAGTGAGCCTAATTTCTACTTTTCGAGTTCCTCGTAGGTCGAAAAGTGGATGGCGGAAATAGGATTCCGTAGGAAGGCACTTGCAAGCATATGATATATATAGTACAGTCTTAGCAAAAGCAGTAATTTACGTTATCGGATTTAATCGACAAGGAAGGTAAATGTAGATTAATCTGAACACCAAAAAATACTCTATCCTATATACTGCTTTTTGTACACGATGCCTGTCTTTCGATCGCTATAACTTCCTTTGCTTTCTCCGCGTTCAACTCTCCAGCATTTTATCCGTATTTTTAATGATTTTTTTTTTTTTATGCTTTATGCAATGTTTTCTTTCGTTAGATAAAAAAAAAAAAAAAATAATAATAATAATAAAAAAAAAAAAAAAAAAAAATAATAATAATAATAAAAAAAAAAAAAAAAAAAATAATGTACATTTTATTCTTACCTTTTTTTGACCTAGAAATATGTCAATAGGGCATAGATAAATCTCGCTTGGCAAAACATTAAATTTGAAAGAAAAAAAAAAAAAAAAAAGCGATAACTCATGATTGTAATTGGTGCTTTTTACCCTATGGTGAACATAGCTATACATAATGATCATGTATAAAATATGAATGCCTTACAATACTAATATCAAAGGAATACTAATAGGAATCACTATTTTGGGGAAAATGAAAAGGGCGATAACTCCAACAATAGTGGGTAGACTAGCATTACACTATGTGGATACTTATCAAAATCGGACATGACCTATTTGTGGTGCCTATATACCCTTTTTGCAATTTTGTATCCAATACTCTAATCTTTTTTAAAAAAGATAACCAACGAAAACCACCTTAAACGTACGCAAGGGCGATAGTAATTGCCCTCATTGAAAATGGCTGATACATAGAAATAATAGCTCTTGGTGTTTCATAGCGGATGTTGTCTGTCTTTAGAAACAGTATACAGCCAAAATAAAAAAAAAAAAAAAATATGTATAACTATTTCAATAGGGTTTTCACAATATTGTAATGCCAAAATTTAAGCAACATTTTATCCCTTTTTCGGGCAAGGTTTAATTTCGAATGATTTGTTTTTAAATTTTTGGATGGAAACGAGTAACAAAATAAACAGCAAAATATTACAGAATAACTCAACAACCAAATACAAAGTCACTTATTGCGTAAAACAATAATATCTTTTTCATGTTTTTTTTTTGTATAGAAATATATCAACAAATAATGAAGTGACTCTTAAATTACACTATGGGCGCCTATACATATGCGGCATCTATAATAGGACCAATAGATGACAACCTTCAACAAACAGGCTTTTTTTTCACTACAGTTTATCAAATGTAGAAACTTTGTGTTTTGGGTGCAAAACTCGCAATTCAGTTGAGTTACCTTTTATACTCCTGGACATACGATTGATAGAAACAAACAGCAAAGCTTGTGGTTTGTCCATAAAAGAACAGTAGAAGGTCAAAGATAGAAATTTGCAACCCATTTTAAATGTAGCAAATACGGAGTGGTGTGACACCTTATCGTGTTTCGTACTTCAATCCCGATTGATTCGCCCTTACCGTATCAAGGTTTAATTTCATGCACAGTGTTGACACAGAGTTGATCGTGTAAGTCAATTATGAGTTAACATTTGAAATGAAAACACGACTTTCGAACACTTTCGAAGATTTTGCGAAGATTTAAAGTCGAGGTCATACTAGACAGACCGTCGAATCTGATTCGAAACTGATATTCTCCGAAATCTTGCCGAATCTTATGCCCTAAAAATCTTTAAAACTTAAGTTTATTCTGCTGAAAAGTTAAATTAATTGAGTTCCGCCCATCGGACAGAAACATATTTCTCATTAAGTTACCCGTGCAACCCACCAAAAATCGAATTAGAGATAGGTATGAAGAGGAAATGAAACTTAGTGCTAGTCAAACATTTCAAGGTGGGATCAAATTTTGACCACGAACAAGTCAAATTAAACCAAGTTATAACGTGCCTAATTTAAGAGGATACAGCTCAGGGTGATCTACCACCCCTGTGACAGTCTTCTTAAAAGAAATAACTCGGTTCCGACCCACTTCTTGTTAAAATCGAGACATTTCTCTTACCAAAGGTTTAATGTCAGATAAGACAGGGGAGAAAACTATGTTAATTAGCGATTTTTTTTACCGAGTTATTTCTCTTGTCCAAAGTTAAAGCAATAGTGCAGGGGAGAAAACCTTGTCTTCATTAATATTCGGACGTTTGTTTTTGTCCTAAACCCCCTTCATTTATTAACTTAAAAGTGATTTAAGCTTAATTAATCTTTTATGACGTAAAAAAGAATTTTAAAGGCCCAATAGCGACCAAAAAGTCAATGCAGGGGTTAAAATGCATATAATTTCAAATCATACCATCTAAAAGTATCGAAAATATTGTTAAGGTGACAATCTGCTATTGTGTTGTCGGTCCAAGTGTTAGTCGCGGGCAGAATTAATAATTTTGAAATTAAGCAAAAAGTAAACAACAGATTGAATGACCTGGCAGCAGTTAACCTAGTTTTGAAATTAATTTCTGCACCGACGGCTAACATTTGTTTCGACTGCACAATAACAGTTTTGTGATCTTCACAATAATTTCCATACTTTTAAATGGTATGATTTGAATTAAAATGTATTTTAAAATACGCTTTGTTTACTGTTGGCAGCTTTTGCTTCTTTAAACGATCCTGTCGGAAAATGCTTTTTAAAATCATTTTTACAGAAGGCAACAATGGTTATAAGCAACATCTCTCATTTTCCCACGTTGTTTTTAACCGTTTCAATGATAATTTATATCATTTGAGCTACATTACATTTGTCATTTGAAAATGCCTTCAGTACGCCTTCTCAAATTTTATCGTCTGGTACAGAGATAAAAGACCACCTGCTGTAACTAACCACCTCTGTTACTTCCCGGTGGCGGTTTCTAAATAAAAGTTTTATTGTATTTCCAAGACAAACTAATAGTTCCAACTATAAGTCAAAAGTGTCATCGATTATTTAAACTAACTGCCTTACAGATTTGATCTGATGATACATAAAACCCTTTGGGGGAAGGTAGTGTCTAGTTCGGTCAGTAAAGTGAAGTGCCAGAACTTCAGGTCGTAAGTGCAAACTCCGACTAGACCGATTTATTTCCAAGAATTGATTACAGTTACTTATATTTGGACATTATCGATTCCTTTCTCACCAGTGAAAATTGTTTCGGCAGTGGTTTTGTTAGAAAGCGGCCAGCAGTTTTGTAAGAAAGTTGTGCTAAGTACGAGTCACACGAAGTCTTGGAAAAACTGCATAGGGACAACAGCCGTCGCGATGTGACTAAGGCTATATTTAAACACAAAACAAGCACAACTTTTAGCGACATTCCAGCCATTTCGCGGCGACCGAATCAATGTTTCTTTTGTCATTTACTAGAAATTGGGCCTGGAAAAAGAGGCTTGCCAAATGACTTTGAAACCAAGATGTGTTACTATGTCTAAACCATGGATTGTACTCGAGATAACGAGGTAACACAAATCCCACGTCTTTGCTTTCAGGCTATTTGAAATCGCGCAACCCAAGGCTTTTCAGATATTTGGATCCACACTGTCAGAGATTTATACTGGCAGACATTTACATGGTGAAAAGAATTTTTAAGTCACAATATTTGGAGGTTGGCTGTTGGCTGGAAGTGCTCACCGAATCTGTTGAGTAGTCTTAAAAGTTAAATTTTTGAACTTTTACCACACTGTCAGGAACTTTAAATGTTCTCATTAAGTAGGCTTTTGAAAACGTTGGGAGAAAAGGACAAAATGCTAGTAAGCAGCATTTTCTTCTTTTACCACAATATTTTCAACAATATCCCTCCCGTGGTCTCTAAAAAGGGAATGTTTGATAAGGGGTTGACAATGAATGACCGAAAATCTACTCCTTGGGTATAGTGAGTTCATTCTATCACGCAAGCTCGTTGTATTTAGTGTAATAGACTTTATAGCCATTATGAATTTTTCTTATCTACACAAGGTTTAGATAAGAATCTGTGACGATATGAATATTTCATTTTTAAGAGCAATTATTGTATTTCTGTCTGTCATTTCCAAACCACGTCAAACACAAATTTTCCAGACAATTTAAAACTGGTGATCCTAGAGAAGCAAATTTACTTTTATTTTTTATTTCAAGATTAAGAAGTTTTAATTCGAGTTCTTTGGAATTAATTTAATGCCTGCCAAAGTGGTAATAGGTCTCTTGCATAAATTTTAGGTTGACCATAGATTTAAATATTGAAAATGTAGGCCTTAACCGTGTTTTTTTTAACTAGAGAAAAGAACAAATCTTAACTTTGCCATTATTTTCGATTTTTACAATTGAATATTGACCAGAAAATTTGTTGCCGGAGTAGTTTTGAAACAACAGACAGAAATACAATGCTTTCATATAGAAGGTAACATTATGCTTCTATGACGTCACAAAATCTTTATTCAGATGTGTGCAAGATGACAAATTTGTTATGGCTATAATACACTAAAACATGGTAGGTTATGTGACAGAAAAAAAAAAAAAAAAACATAAACCTCGATAAGAAAAAATGTTAACTCTCAACTTGCAAAATAAAGTTACATGAAACTTTCCAGCCGATAATGAAAATCCGAATAATATTATTTCATGGATATTTTTTTGTGGAAAAATATGTCCTTATCGGAAGTGTAGATCCAAGATCAGACTGCACGTTTCTTGATCTACAATGTCCGCAAAACGTCAGTGGGTCGCGCTTAGCAGCTTAAGGGTTAATATGAATAAGGCAAAACCTCAATTCGATCGGACATTAATATCGTGTAGAATAAGTAATTAATACGTGTATTTCATACAGAAGATTAATCAATTATGGAATTTTGGGTCCAACTCCCGGCTGTGCAAATCTGTTTTCAAACATCATTGCGATAAGAAGTCCATTCTTTCCTCCTATCTGAACGTACATATCGCCTGTAAGAACAGTTTAAGCTAAATTTGGCGCTTCAAAGGTTAAGATCTATATATGTACCTATTTGTATTAATTTTTGGGGAATTTGTTTTCCTTTTATTTCGATGCCCCCTTCACACTTGGGGAGCTATATTGGCTACGACGGTATTCTAGACTGAAAGAGTCATCCTTATCTAATCAGCGCGCTACAAAAGGTTTTCGAATTCATCATGTTCTCTTTTTTATGCAAGTATATGTTTGGTACTGTCAAGTAAAGTCAAATTATATGATACGTGTTTTATGGCTTTGCTGGGAAGTAATAAATATATATGTCAGTCTTGACGTCATGCTCGCCCAGGATCGAGTGATCTTTTTTATATGACTATGTACAACCGTGTACTTGTGTGAAATAAAATGTTCTGTTCCGTAAATAAGGGTGAACAAACCCAGGCTGACAAAAAGTAGGGCGAAGGTCTTTAGGGCAAACTCTCTTCTAAACGGGATCTAGTTCCGCTTTCGTTGATAAAGAATTTGAACCCATATATAATATGGTATCGATGCATTTAACTCAAGCAAACCGAATGCACACTATAAGGCCTTTCCTTTTTTTAAATAACGAAATAGTTCAGTGACATACAGTCAAAATCTTGACTGAAATAGAGAAGAACAAGTTTTAAGCCCGTAAAAAAATCACAGAAAACAACAACACTTTTTTAAAAAGATTTTATCCAGAAACGAGGATCGTCCCTCCTAAATTACTTGTACCAACATCTACAAGTTGAAATAAAAAATAACCAGTTGTAGAGTACTGTCTTTCTTTCTGTTTTCTGTTGGCCAGAATCCTTCCTCGCTCAAGTCTATAATGCCTTGTACCGTGATAACTATCAAGGGGATTGCAGATATTTCGCCGAGTCCAGAGCCTGTATTCATTCACAAACCATTCTAAGTAGCATTCTCAGACGAAGTCTCAAGAAAAGTCTTATTCCAAGAATTCTCGAGAATATTCTACATTTCTAACGAACACAATATCTAAAGGATATTGTTTAGCCAATCGGAAATTGTAATACTTTCTAAATACTAGACTAACATCGAACGTCATACAAAAGTAACAAAGAGACAACGTTTACTTACTGTACATTACTACATTGATATTGGGATGGCTTTACCACCAACAGGTGTTGTTAGTTAGTTTAAACATACTTTTTTCACAAGCTGAAATGGGGTTGGACCACCTTGAAGTTATTTCAACTTAGAATCGGTCCTTCCCCTACAATACGATTTCAGAAAATCTTTTTTTAACAATGGCAAATGCAATGATTTGTTATTTTAAGTATATACAAAACTCGACGAAAGAGATGAGGAAGAGTACTGGTGGAATAGAGAAAGAAAAATGAAGGGAAATCTGATGGTGTTCTATGTTGGGCGCTAAGTAAATTCAGCACTGTTATAATAGTCGATTACTTAAAACGCTTTTACTCTTTGATATACATGTGAACTACTTAAAAAAATAAACAATTTTGATCTAAGTTTAAGTCTGCACTGCCAAATAGTAATTTAAATATATTTAAAGGGTGAAATTCCCTTATTGCCTCAAATAGTGAGATTCGTATATCGAATAACGATGGCGTTTAAAGAAATAATGTTCAGCATGTTCAACACAATTATTGCAGTCACACATGGGATCCAATCTTAAGTGATTCGTGTACAGGTCTTCGTTTAAGTGACTACAATTGCTTCTTAATCGTGCATGAAGAACTGACAAATATCTATTTCCAGTAGAATAAATGTTTGAAATTTTGATAGTCTTATCTAGTTTGGATCTAAACGAACTGTATGTTGCACTACTTTTTATTTCAAGATTGTTCCAAAGAGAAATTGAAGAGGGGATACATGACTTTTGTAAAATACTTGTTCTCGCATATATATTTTCATAATTTTCGCTGTCTCTCATCTGATATTGCGATCTATTGCCAACTAATGGAGGAATCAATTCTTCTATATATTGTGGGACAAGATTATTAGATACTTTAAACGTAACTTAGAAGTTTTTCTTCTTAATGAGAGTGTTTCTTAACCACATTCTCGGTAAAGATTTTCAAGAGAAACCGATCTTGTAAGGCCTGTTACAGTTCTTGCAGCTTCATTTCGTAATTTTTCAATAGAGTCTGAACGTGAGACTGAGCAGCCATCCCATACTATTAATGAATACTCAAGGATATATCTTACATAAGATAGATAAATTTGATTTAAGGCTACAGGAGTTGGAGTAAATTGAAGTCTCCGCATACTATGTATTATTTTGGATGCAGCCTCTAAGTTATTATTTATATGGTCATTCCATTGGCCTGAACTACTTAGGGTAATATCAAAATGTTTGTGTTGATCTACAATTTTAATTTTAGTATTTTCAAAAAACAGTAGGGGTTCATCACAATCTTTTTCTTTTTCGAGAAAAATATAACAGCTTCAGTTTTGTTTTGGATTGAAATCAACCAACAATTGTTTCGCCCATATTGAAACATTACTTAAATTATGGTTTATTATACTCTCGATATCTTGTGTTAACGTAGCAGAATAATAAAGAGAACTGTCGTCGGCATACAATCTAGTAAGACTTAATAGTGATTCTGTAATATCATTTACGTAAATAAGAAATAAAAGAGGCCCAATGACGGAGCCCTGGGTACCCCCGCTTTTAAGGGTAGAAGAGTAGACTCTGATGCTTGAAATACAACTTTTTGCTTTCTGTTTTTAAGATAAGTCGTTAGCCAAGTGAGAAGACTATCACCTTTACCATTTTCTTTAAGTTTAAGCAAAAGACATTTATGCTACACGCTGACAAATGCTTTTGAGATATCGCAGAAAACAATACAAGAGAGCTGGCCGTGATCAATGGCTTGACATATATGGTGATACATAAAGAACACAAAGTTTGGTTCTGGAAAAAAGGGGTCGTAATAGCGGGTTGCCCGCTTCACTGAGAGGTCCTTAGGCGGGGTTTCACTGTATATGTCTACAAGTTGATTAAGTTGTGGAGTGTTTTGGCAATAAACTTGATCGACATTTGTATAAAAGATCATTTGTCAGAAGGAAATTGTACATATGTTTAAAAATAATTCTTTCAAGAATTTTTCCGCAACTACTTAACAAAAAGACAGGTCTTTAGTAAGACGGCAACGACTTATCGTCTTTTTAGCACACCTGAGAACAAAGTGCTCATGGTGAGCTATTGTGATCGTGCTGTGTCCGGCGTCCGTCGTCCGGCGTGCGTCGTGCGTCGTCCGTCGTCAACTTTTTACCTTGTGTGCGCTCTAGAGGCCACATTTTCAGTTCGATACTCATAAAACTTGGTCAGAATGTTTGCCTCAATTATATCTTGAACGAGTTCGAAAATGGGTTATCTCCGATCAAAAGCTAGGCCACTAGGTCAAATCTTAGAAAAATCTTGTGTACACTTTAGAGGCCACATTTTCCGTCCAATACTCCTGAAAATTGATCAGAATATCTGTCTTGATGATATCTCAGATGAGTTTGAAAATGGGTCATATTGGGTCTAAAACTAGGTCACCAGGTCAAATCTTTGAAAAGCCTTGTGTACGTTCTAGAGGCCACATTTTCAGTCCAATACTCTTGAAAAACGCTCAGAATGTTTGTCTTGATTATATCTCGAACTAGTACGAAAATGTGCCATGTTGGATCAAAAACTAGGTCACCAGGTCAAATCTAAGAAAAACGTTGTGTATGCTCTAGAGGCCATATTTTCTGTCCAGTACTCTTGAAAGTTGGTCAGAATGTTTGCCTTGATGATATTTCTACCTAGTTTGAAAATGGGTCATGTCGGGTAACACACTAGGTCACTAGGTCAAATCTGAGAAAAACCTTGTGTAAGCTCCAGAAGCCACATTTTCAGGCCGATACTCTTGAAAGTTCGTCAGAATGTTTGTCTTGATAATATCTCAGAAGAGTTTGAAAATGGGTCATGTCGAATCAAAAACTAGGTCACTAGGTCAAATCTTAGAAAAACCGTGTGTACAGTGTTGTGGCCACATTTTTTTGTCCAATACTCTTTCAAAGTTGGTCAGAATGTTTGCCTTGGTGATATCTTGGATGAGTTCGAAAATGGGTCATGTTGGGTCAAAAACTAGGTCACTAGGTCAGATCTTAGAAAAACCTTGCCTACGCTGTAGAGGCCACATTTTCAGTCCAATACTCTTGAAATTTGGTCAGAATGTTTTTTCCTGATGATATCTTGGACCAGTTTGAAAATGTGTAATGTTGGCTGAAAAACTAGGTCACAAGGTCAAATCTTAGAAAAACCTAGTGTACGAATGACTCTCAGAAAGAAGCCTTTTGAAAACACTGTTCGAAAAGGAGAAAATGCTGGTAACCAGCATTTCTTCCCTTTTTCACAATGTTTTCTACCCCTTTGAGAAACCAATCCCACAGCTTGATCCACATATTATTTGTTTTATGCAAAAGGTTCAAACTTTGATGAGTCTAAACTTTTATTGTTTGGAAAAGATTTTATTTTATTTTATTTATTCATGAATTACTCTGCTCTCTAAGGGAGAAGGACTTCCTTGTCATAAGTTTTACCTATATGCAGAGTAGCTTTATTTGATAGTTACTACAAATAATGACAATGAAATTGCCCATCAAGATTTTCTCTTTGACATGATTTTTATGGGCAAGCAGGGAAAGTATTTGTAACAAACAATAATCACTTCTGTTGCTGAAGTGTTTTCATTCACATAAAATTCATTTTATTCATTCATGTATTATTTGGTTCTAAGGGCCTAGGAACCTTTTCTGTTATAAATGTACATTTGTGTTCAGTATAATAGCTTCACCAGATCGGAGAGGGAGTAGAAATGAGTCTACAATGCTCCTATTATGGCGTTCATATCGTAAAAAAAGACAATTGCAAGTTTTGCCATGAAGAATTGTGTGTCTTTCAGCCATCTTGTATCACCTAACAACCGTTCAGCAGGTTCACTGCACCTCGATTGAATAATGTAATTTTGGTATGACATACAAATCCGGAGGTCACATTTTCAGTCCAATACCAATGAAAATTGTTTAGAATGTTTGTAAACAACGATTTTAACCCAAACCGATTCGTTACAATAACCCTCAAGATCAGTACCTCTTTTATGTACAAGGTCCTTATTTAAATATACAAGAACCCCACCTCCATTGTTAGTTTTGTCTTTTCTATAGGGCCCGTCAAAAAGAGTCAGAGAGGCGTAAAAAATCATCAGTAATTATTTGGTTAAGATGTTTTTCTGTGAAACAAATGACTTAAAAATCTAAAACTTCATCTTTTATAAAATCCATCTTATTTCTTATGCTTCTTCAAAACAGTTTTGTGTGGTGATAAGGGACCAGGGTTTATTTTAACATCCCCAGCTAGTAAAATAAGTTGCCAAATGACAAAGAAGTAGTGAAGTGAGTACATATTTTCTTGCACATGGTTTTCTCCTATGGATGGACTTAATGCTCAAAACCAAGCTTTTATAGATACATGTATATAAAAGATAATTTGTCACGTTCAATCGAATATAATGACAAAGTTTCGCGCAACAGGTATAAACATTACCATGAAACGGCTCAATGAACGCTCTCCATGCGGTCAGGTCATTACTCATTAGGAAGTAAAATGACCTGTCCACACAGAGCATCCACCATGGCTGAATCTATGCAAATATAATTCACAGAGGCACCATCAGAAACAAAAAGATAAGAAAGATGTGAAAAACAAATAACATATTTATAATGATAACTTAATCTGTACACTGATACAGTGAAATGGAAATTGTTTTCAGTGTGAGATGGATCGATTCAATCTAACTTACAAAAAAAAAAAAACCTGAAAAAAAAGAAAAAAAACAAGAGGGCCATGATGGCCCTGGACGCTCACCTTAGCCAATAGGCGAAATTCACTGAACGTGCATAATTCAATTTCTGACCAATTGTCAGGTCAATTGAGCTTAAAATGTGGCCTCTAGAGCGTCCACAAGGAATTTCCGTAAGTTGACCTAGTGACCTAATTTATCACCCCACGTGACCCAATTTAGAACTTATCAAAAAATTTATCAAGACAAATATTCTGAACAGTTTTCAAGTTAATTGAGCAATAAATGTGGCCTCTAGAGTGCCCACAAAGTGTTTCTTAAATTTGACCCAGTAACCTAGTTTATGACCCCAGGTGACCCAATTTCAAACTCACCCAACATTTCATCAAGACAAACATTCTGACCAACTTTCAAGTCAATTGAGCAAAAAATGTGACCTCTAGAGTGCCCTAAAGGTATTTCTTTAATTAGACCTAGTGACCTAGATTATGAGCCCAGGTGACCCAATTTTAAAGTCATCCTAGATTTCATCAAGGCAAACATTTTGACCAATTTTCAAATCAATTGAACAATAAATGTGGCCTCTAGAGTGCACACAAGGTATTTCTTTAATTTGACCTAGTGACCTAATTTAAGACCCCACATGACCCAAATTCGGACTCATGTGAGATTTTATCAAGACAAACATTCTGACCAATTTTCAAGTCAATTAAACCAAAAAATGTGGCCTCTAGAGTGCCCAAAAGGTATTACTTTAATTTGAACTAGTGACCTACAGTAGTTTATGATCCGAGGTGACCCAAATGCAAACTCATCTAAGATTTTATCAAGACAAACATTCTGACCAAATTCCAGGTCATTTGAGAAATGAATGTGGCCTCTAGAGTGCCCACAAGGTATTTCTTTAATTTTACCTAGTGACCTAGTTTATGACCCCAGGTGACCCAATTTCGAACTGACTGAACATGTTGTGCTCAGGTGGGCTAACATACTTATAACAGGTTCACTACATACCAAATAACAAAGCTCTATGCCTTCAAGGTTTAGAAAAGAAGAATTTTAAAGTTTTTCCTTCTTTGTTCCTATGTTAGAATTTGTGACCCCCGGGGCAGGGCCAGTTTTGACCCCAGGGGCATCGTATGAACAAACTTGGTAGAGGTCCACTAGGAGATGCTACATACCAAATATCAAAGCTCTACGCCTTCCAATTTCAGAGAAGAAGAATTTCAAAGTTTTCCTTCTTTGTTCCTATGTTCGAACTTGTGACCCCCGGGGCAGGGCCAGTTTTGACCGCAGGGGCATCATATGAACCAACTTGGTAGAGGTCTACTAGGAGATGCTAGATGCCAAATATCAAAGCTCCACGCCTTCCAGTTTCAGAGAAGAAGAATTTCAAAGTTTTCCTTCTTTGTTCCTATGTTCGAACTTGTGACCCCGGGGCAGGGCCAGTTTTGACCTCAGGGGCATTATATGAACAAACTTGGTAGAGGTCTACTAGGAGATGCTACATACCAAAATATCAAAGCTCTACGCCTTCCAGTTTCAGAGAAGAAGAATTTTAAAGTTTTCCTTTCTTTGTTCCTATGTTCGAACTTGTGACCCCCGGGGCGGGGCCAGTTTTGACCCGAGGGGGATCATATGAACAAACTTGGTAGAGGTCTACTAGGAGATGCTAGATGCCAAATATCAAAGCTCCACGCCTACCAGTTTCAGAGAAGAAGAATTTTATAGTTTTCCTTCTTTGTTCCTATGTTCGAACTTGTGACCCCCGGGCGCAGGGCTAGTTCTGACCCCAGGGGCATCATATGAACAAACTTGGTAGAGGTCCACTAGGAGATGCTACATACCAAATATCAAAGCTCTACGCCTTCTAGAATCAGAGAAGAAGATTTTTAAAGTTTTCCTTCTTTGTTCCTATGTTCAAAACTTGTGACCCCCGGGGCGGGGCCAGTTTTGACCCCAGGGACATCATATGAACAAACTTAGTAGAGGTCCACTAGGAGATGGTAGATGCCAAATATCAAAGCTCCACGCCTTCCAGTTTCAGAGAAAAAGAATTTTAAAGTTTTCCTTCTTTGTTCCTATGTTCGAACTTGTGACCCCAGGGGCATCATATGAACAAACTTGGTAGAGGTCTACTAGGAGATGCTACATACCAAATATCAAAGCTCTACGCCTTCTAGAATCAGAGAAGATTTTCAAAGATTTTCCTACTCTTTGCCTTTCTGTTGCCATGGCAACCAGAGTTTTGGGTGGAATTCAATCTCTTGAACAACTTTGGTAGAGTTTCACCCAAGGAACATCCCTGCCAAGTTTCATCAAGATTGGCCCAGCGGTTTAGGAGGAGAAGATGTTTAAAGGAATTGTGGACAGACGGACAGACGGACCGATGGACGCCGGACAGCGACCCATCACAATACCTCACCTTAGCACTTCGTGCTCAGGTGAGCTAAAAAGAATTATCGTTTTCAAGCAAGAACAATTTAGAGTAAAAGCACCCACTTAACACTCTATCGAAACGAAACATAGATCACTTATTAGGGTATTTTGATTTCGTTGGTAAGCAATCAAACAGCAATACATAAATGTACTACAAACAGTCTGTAAGTTTTTTTTTGGTTTTAGGATTGTTACTTGTTTAAGAATAAATTAAGGAAAACAGGGCTATCAGACAGACGCAGACACATAGACAGCCAGTCAGACAACAAGTTTCAGTATATTATCATTTCAAATTTACAGTAGAAACAATAAAGAGGGTATTGCCATTCGCCAAGGAAGACCATTCTTGAGGAGACAAACAGGCTGACAGACAGACAGACAGACAACTCTTCAATGTGTAATGCCGAAAAGACTTGAGTAAGAAACAGTTTCCATAGGCAAGCACAAACTTGTAGCCAAAGGCACATGTACGAACAAAATGTCATTTAAAAAAGGTACATTTACATGTGACGGGCAGCTATATGAAAACTATACACAAAAAAAATCAATAGAATAAAAAGAAAAAAATCACTGGCAACGAAAGATTTTTAATACTTAACTTCGTCCGCCAGAGTTTAGTAAGGAGGACATAAAAATTACATCATTCGTCAGTGGAGAAATTAAACGAGGCTTGTTCACTTATAAAAAGAACTAGACGTAGTACAAAGAAGGGAGAATGTATATTTAACATTATCTCCGGCAATAAAAGGTTTGCATCTTTCATACGCAACCTTGATTGTCAGAGTGCAACAGGAATAGATCTAAGGTACTTCCACATAATAACATTTATCGAACTAAGTACATGACGCTCAACATTTCGATCATGAATGGCATGACAAAGCATGACTAGAAAAACGTTGCACAGTTCTACTTTTAGTTCTACTAATCGTTGATACACTAAATTGGTACAGTATTTCCAAGGCGGATTCTAGCTGTGCCGTTTGATGAAGTAACATCTGATCCAAGTACTACAAAATCGAAAAATATAATAATAGAGCAATCACTTTTACAGTATATTAACATGGTCACAAATGCAGTCGGAGATCTGCTGGAGTATCGTAAGAATATTCCGTGTAAGAGGTTTCATAAAATAGTATATTTGAGCCGTGCTCTGTGGGTGTTTAATGCATCTCAGAGTAAGTCGTCACATAATTATGGATCCATAAAAATCATTTTATATACCTACCGACTAGATCATGAGGTAGTATGGTCCTTGGACATGCAGAAAATTAACAAATAGTGAAAAGTTTGGAACCATTCAGCATGTGCTGCTTGCTTAGGCTGACATGGGTCTATACTTTTTGCAAATGCATTAAATACCTTTTTATACAGAGCATGACTCTTGTGGCTTTTGACCTACTACATCCTGGTCAATCATTTATTTCCACTCTCTGTTTCTGAGACACGGACACATTTTTTCTAATGTTTTTGTGTTTCCAAATTAGAATGACATTCGTTACTTATTCTACATTATCAAACAAATTTGCTCTAGAATTAATACCTTTTATTTCCGTCAGTTTTCAAGGTCAGATTGTAAACAAACAATCTTTCTATACTTGTATTACTTAATTATGATTCTAAATAAGAGACTCTGTTGTGAACAATTTTCTCTTGAGACATTTTGTTTTCACTTTCTAACACGGCATTTTCACGACTTATTTCTGATAAAGAAGTTTTAAAAAAATACAGAATATTTATTGTAAATTATCATTTATTGCATAGCTACATGTATGAACGGCTGACATGAAACGTATTTCAGCACTGTCTTCCTTCTTTTTAACACAATTCACAGTCTTTATCATTAAAGAGTTATGAAATTTCGAAAGACTCTTTGCATGTTTCTTAGTTGAAAATACATTTCTAGTAAAATAGCTTGCGGGATATCAAGATGCGAGTATGCCGAACTAAATCAAAATCTATTGCGTTTAACATGAACAATAGAATTTCGACAACTGACGGGAACATTTTGGTTTGAATGAGGAATAACCCAGGTTCATGCAGGGTTGCAAGCCATGGAAATGCTTTTAATGCAAAACCTAACCAAAATCTTCGAGAAATAATTGTTAATAAGCACCCGGGATGAAAAAAAATGTATCGTTGATTAAGTTCATTAGAAACACACAAACAGCAATAATCGAGCATTAAACCCTTTCCCGAACCCTTTCCCCCTTTCGCCCCCTATTTTTTTGTCCCAGATATGTTTAGCGTTACGTTACCGGCTACGCCATTATTTTTTTGTTAAGTTTGTAACTTTCATTATGCCCACATTTTTCTTTTTAAATAGGAACTTGTCCCTAGCTCTGGATTTGTCTCGACTTACTGTATGTCTTCTATAACTGATATTAGTGAACATATTCGCGTACAATATTGATTGAAATCAGGTAGCTCAGTTGGTAACGCACTGTGCAAGTAATCCGGGGGTTATGAGTCAAAATCCTTTCACCTGCCCAATGAAAGCCAATATGATATAATTTCCCACCCAAAGCAGAGAACTAATTCGACCGTCTCATTGTTACAGCTGCCACTGAATTAGAACGAAGAAATTTACGAAGCAGTTTTTGAATGCACAAAAGATGCATGGATGTCTGCTCTATACAGTTCGATACAGCTAAATTACAAGCATGGCTGAAAATAGCATATGATAAATGATCTTAACACAGTTTCTTCATTGAGGATCGTTCTCTCCTTTTTCTTATTAAGTATCGTGGCTTGCTATGAAGTAGGTTTTAGACCAACCTCAATTTACATGTACATGAACAAAGCTCATATAAATAGTCATTGGAGCAAATTTTCATCTACTACATGTACATTTCAATGGTTGAAATATAATGACGGTTATAAGGTGTACATCACATTGAAAATTATTTGTATGGCCTCTTCAGAATGCCTGTTTACATTTTGCGTTTAAGCCTCATAATCTTTCAAAAGTGAAGAATGGAATTGCCAAATGCACAAGTTATCGTGATTGAATATCAAGAATATCAAATTTTAAACTTAGTTTACCTGCAATTTTGTTTCTTTTTCAAATATGTTTCAAATTCTTCATTGAAGCTGCTTTTTGTTTTTGGCAAAATTCAAAATTTCTCTCTGTAGTGTTTATTCTTTTTTTTCTTTCGATTTTTATTAAACCAATCTTTATGTAAAATGACGGTAGTATAATTGATTTTTAGGTGGTTGTGTGTGGGGGGTTTAAAGATGAATATGACAGCATTGCATTCTTGGCTTTGCTGCATTCTTGTTAGTGTGATTTTGGGTAATTAATCTTTATTATCTGTATATCCAGGGTTTTGCAAAAACAAACAAACAAACAAACAAACAAACAAACAAAAAAGAAAACAACAACAACAACAACAACAACAAAAAAAAAAAAAAAAAAAAGAAAAAAAAAGAGAGAGCCAAGATGGCCCTGGATCGCTCACCTGAATATTTGAGAGGACCATAGCCATTTTGTTTTTGAGGTATTGAAACTTTGGAATCAAAATCATTATTTTGCCAAGCAATTTTGAAAAGGTCACCTGTAAAAGTCATTTCAAAATCTGTCACCACCCCTACAATCATCACCACAGCAATGATTTTGATGAATCAGAATTCTGCAAATAAAGTTTTGGATAGATCACGCAAGGACAATTTCTTGAAGAAGAGCACATGCCCGATAGTGACTAAAAACATAAGTCGAACAAGAGCACCACATGCAGGTGCCAACAATTGGCTGTTGTGTTGCGACGGATAAAAATTTCCCTTACAATTTTTCAAAATGGTCACCCAAAGAACATTTCTGTGAAATTATTTCAAAATCTGACCAGCCGTTCTAGAGAAGAAGAATTAAGAAATTCCTCTTCATGTCCCTATAGTGCAAATAGCCCCCACCACCAGAGCCATGTTTCTTGATAGATCACAATATTGCAAACAATCTTTGAAAAGAGTCACCCAAGGAACATTTCTGTGAAATTATTTCAAAATCTGACCAGCCGTTTGAGAGAAGAAGAATTTTTAAGAATTTCTTCATGTCCGTATAGTGTAAATAGCCCACAGCCATCAGAGCCATGTTTCTTGATGGATCAAAATTACTCGAACAATTTGCGAAAAGGGTCACCCAAGGAACATTTCTGTGAAATTATTTCAAAATTTGACCAGCCGTTTCAGAGAAGAAGAATTTTTAAGAATTTCTTGATGTCTGTATAGTGCAAGTAGCGCCCCCCCCCCCCATATCAGAGCCATGTTTCTCGACGGATCAAAATTTTGCGAACATTTTTGAAAAGGGTCACCAAAGGAACATTTCTGTGAAATTATTTCAAAATCTGACCAGCGGTTTCAGAGAAGAATTTTCAAGAATTTCTTCATGGCCGTATAGTGCAAGTAGCCCCCAGTCACCAGAGCCATGTTTCATGACGGATCAAAATTTTGCGAACAGTTTTTGAAAAGGGTCACCCAAGGAACATCTCTGTGAAATTATTTCAAAATCTGACCAGCCGTTTCAGAGAAGAAGAATTTTTAAGATTTCTTCATATCCATATAGTGCAAGTAGCCCCCATTCACCAGAGCCATGTTTTTCGACGGATCAAAATTTTGCGAACAACTTTTGAAACGGCTCATCAAGGAACATTCCTGTGAAATTATTTCAAAATCTGACCAGCGGTTCCAGAGGAGAAGATTTTTAAAGAATTGTTTAGAAAATTCCATTTTGTTGCCACGGCAACCAGAGTCTTTGATGGAATCAAATTCTGTGAACAATTTTCAAAGAGGACCTCCCAAGGAACATTCCTGCCAAGTTTGGTCCAAATTGGCCCTGCGGTTTAGGAGGAGAAGATGTTTAAAGAATTGTTGACGACGCACGACGAACGACGCACGACGGACGACGGACACCGGGTGATCCTAAAAGCTCCCCTTGAGCACATTGTGCTCAGGTGAGCTAAAAAAAACCTAGCGCTTTAACTCACAAGCTTATGCTTTTGCATCAATCGTGAGATTTTTCATTTTGTAAAAATCTGTGGGGCTATAAAGTGAGCCCATCAAAAGACTGAAAAGAAAAGTACATGTATGTATGCATCTAAGCACGAAACGGGACTGAAGAAAAACGGACACTTATCATGCTTCATTAAGCATATATGAAACACAGCTTTCGTTTCACACTGATATAATTAAATTGCAATTTTCTGTCCTATCCCTGTAACTTTCAACGTTTGAAAGTATTACGGATAAAGTTGGAATGCTTTCCAAACAATTCATTGTTTCCCTATAATGTACTTGATTTTGTTTCATAGTTTTGGTATGTCTAGAGAATATTAACCCGTGTCGTTAAGGACAAGTTAAATTGTTGGCTCACAAAAGTCCTGTGCTGAAGTGTATTCGAATACCAATAAATGCTTTCATTTAGTAACTTAAAAAATGGGAAACTCAATTTAGGATGTACATGTATATGAGAAAAATTGCATTCTTGGCTTTGCTTTCTAATGTATCTATAGAATTATAATAGGAGTTGAGAAAAACGGAAGTAATAGCATCATCCTGCTTGGTCAAACATCAGATACACGTCTTTCTTTAAAACTATCACCATAGGATCGCTATTTTTCTGCCCCTGCGATTTAAAAACATTGTGGGTAAAGTGGAAATGTTTTTCAAACCATTTTGATGTTTCCTTATCATGCTTGATTTGACTTGTAAAACTTTCGGTACTTCTACAATTAGCCCCTATGGTAAAGGGACAAGATAAATTGTTGCAAAATAAATATTAATTGCTGAAGTGTATGCTAATATTTAAAAATGCTTCCATTCAATAACTTAAAAAAAATGAACAAACTCTTTTAATGACTTGAACATTTCTCATTGCTGTCATTATTATTAGAGCTGTATAAAAATAAGATTCTAGGAGGCAATCATTTCAGTCTCATATTAATGCCTTTTTATTGTTCATCGTGGAAACATGTGTTCCACTGTTTCATTGGCTATTTAGCCTTTAATTGTATTCAGCAGATTCAAGCAGTTTTACCTCCACTTTCTACTGGGATGGTGTGTCCAAACTGTCTGTGGGCACCCGGTGTCGAAATGGCATCTGCAAGGTTGCTATTTCCTGAAAAATAAAACACAGCTTTCGTTTTACACTTTTATAACTGAATTGCAATTTTCTTTCCTATCTCTGTAATTTACAACGTTTGAAAGTAATACGGGTAAATGTGGAATGCTTTCCAAACAATTCACTGTTTCCCTATAATGTTTGTACTTGATTGTGTTTCATAGTTTCGATATGTCTGTAGAATATCGTTAAGGACAAGTACAATTGTTGCCCCAGAAAAGTCCTGTGATGAAATGTATTCGAATACCAATAAATGCTTTCATTTAGTAACTTAAAAATATGAACCTCCTGTTAGGATTTATAATGACAACATTGCATTCTTGGCTTAGCCTTCTACTGCATCTGTGCAGGAAATGGGAATTGAGTAAAACGGAAACAATAACATCATCATGCTTGGTCAAACATCAAATACACAGCTTTCTTTAAAACGTTCACAATAGGATTGCTACTTTTTCTGCCCCTGCGATTTAAAAACATTGTGGGAAAAGTTGAAATGATGTTTCCTTATCATGCTTGATTTGACTTGTAAAACTTTCGGTACTTCTAAAATCAGCCCCTATGTTAAAGGGACAAGATAAATTGCTGCAAAATAAATACTAATTGCTGAAGTGCAAGCTAATATTTAAAAATGCTTCCATTCAGTATCTCTAAAAATGAACAAAGTCTTTCAATGACTTAAAATTTTCTCATTGTTGTTATTATTATTATTATAGCTGTATAAAAATAAGATTCTTGGACGCAATCATTTGAGTCACACATAAATGGCTTTTCATTGTTCATCGTGGAAACTTGTTTTCCACCGTTTCATTGGCTATTTAGCCTTTAATTATATTCAGCAGATTCAAGCAGTTTTACCTCCAGTTTCTATTGGGATGGTGCGTCCAAACTGTCTGTGGTCATCCGGTGTCGGAATGGCATCTGCGAGGTTGCTATTTCCTGAAAAATAAAACACAGCTTTCATTTCACACTTTTATAATTGAATTGCAATTTTCTTTCCTATCCCTGTAATTTCAACGTTTGAAAGTATTACGGGAAAAGTTGGAATGCTTTCCAAAAAAATCACTGTTTCCCTTTAATGTTTGTACTTGATTTTGTTCAATAGTTTCGGTGTGGCTGGAGAATATTAACCCGTATCGTTAAGGACAAGTTAAATTGTTGCATCAGAAAAGTCATGTGCTGAAGTGTATTCGAATACCAATAAATGCTTTCATTTTGTAACTTTAAAAATATGAACCTCCTTTGAGGATTTATATGACAGCATTGCATTCTTGGCCATTGCCTTCTAATGTATCTGTACAAGAAATGGGAGTTGAGAAAAACGGAAACAACAGCATCATCATGCTTGGTCAAAAATCAAATACATAGTTTTCTTTAAAACTTTCACAATAGGATTGCTATTTTTTCCTGCCCCTGCGATTTAAAAACGTGGGAAAAGTTGAAATGTTTTTCATGCCATTTTGATGTTTCCTTATCATGACTGATTTGACTTGTAATACTTTCGGTACTTCTAAAATCAACCCCTATGGTAAAGGGACAAGATGAATTGTTGCAAAATAAATACTAATTGCTGAAGTGTAAGCCAATATTTAAAAGTGCCTTCATTCAATAACTTTAAAAAAATGAACCAAGTCTTTTAATGACTTAAAATTTTCTAATTGCTGTTACTATTATTATTATAGCTGTATAAAAATAAGATTCTAGAACGCAATCATTTCAGTCACACATAAATGGCTTTTTTTTTTTTTTTTTCTGTTCATCGTGGAAACTTGTTTTTCACTGTTTCGTTGGCTAAGCAATTTCAAAGCATTTTTTTCATTTAGTCTTTAAATATATTTAGCAGATAAAAGCAGTTTTACCTCCACTTTCTATCGGGATGGTGTGCCCAAACCGTCTGTGGGCACCCGGTGCCCAAATGACATCTGCAAGGTTGCTATTTCCTGCAAAAAAAGCGAGAATGCGCACCCAGTTTGATTAAACAGTTCTTCACTTCAGTAACTTTTGTGATTTCTTAACATTTTATCAGTTGCTTTGAAAGTTCACCAGCCGGTTCACAAGACCAGATCTGCGTTAAATAAGTGAGAGCTTCAAATGTTTAGTAAGAAAAAAAAAAAAAATAAATAAATAAATTAAAAAAAAAAAATAATAAATAAATAAATAAATAAATAAATAAATAAAAAAAAAATAAATAAATAAAAATAAATAAATAAATAAATAAATAAATTACAAAAAAAAATAAATAAATAAATAAAAAAAATAATAATAATAAAAACAAAAAACTACGTATCTAATATTTGAAAATTATAATCCATAATTTTCTTGGTTCTGGTAAACAAAACTTAGCATAACTATAGCATAGGACTTTAAAAAAAAAGTATTACAGTAAGTAAAATTTTGATTTTCCAACCATTCTATAATCTTAATACAGTATTTATTTGGAAGCAGACATGTCTGTGGAACAAATATAAGTGTACCGTCCATTTTGGATTGCCTAATAGTTCCTAAAATACGTGAATTAAATATGACTTCAGGCGTATTGCTACGACAAGTGAATAATTTCTGGAAATGTTGAGTGACTGTTTTAGCAATCTAAAAACGCGATTTACATATTCCGCCAAAGTGTCATGATCTCTCTTTTGTCTGGGTCTAGTAGATTTTACTATACATGTTAGTCCTTTGGAATATAAAATATTCGAGATGTAGCGACGCAGGTAACTTTACAAGGGTTGAACCCATCCCAAAGTGCTCATTTCAGATATTACATGGCCTGTCATAAGCTGATATTTAGATCCGTTTCAAGTCTTTCTGTCTAAAAAATGGGAAGACACTTTTTGCTCGAAGTCAGCCTTCTGCTTTTGGATTCCCTTGCTCAGACAATCTCCATCATCCAACGCACCGCCTTGCTTTCAAAGCGGAAAAACGTGCCGACCACGCCGTTAGTACAAGTGTGGACTCCGTTCTGCATGGTAAGAACCTTAAAATAACATTCGCCATTTATTTCACTTAAACTGAAGATACATGTATATTGCTATCGAATTACCTTCCTGGTCCATTCCTCTTAGCCCTAAAGAACCTAAATAAGAAATGCTGAGATCTGGAAGCTCCAAAAGCACTTGCTATCCATCGTCATTGTTGTGTCATGGAGCTATTTTTAGCTATATGACTCACCGTTTACACCGTTTAGTGAACCAAAATGTATGCTTTCGTTTTATGCAAAAATTTATTTTGCTGCAATATTTAAGAATTTTTTGGCCATATAGTCTTCTTACAAGCTACCGGACACTGTAAATAAAAAAGCATGATTGTCCTTCCACCGAATGTGATCTTTATCAACTTCGACATCGTTTCACGTTGTCCACGGTATTTTAAGGGGTAATAAGGTTATCTGTCGAGGATAAAAGTGTCACACTTCGATTTTATCCGTGAATGATGGTTTCCAACTTTTAGAAACAGTATTTAGATGATTGTGCTAATTACGAATGTGCTAATTACGAGCGCCCAAAACTGGTCCTTGCTGCATAAGACCAGGTACCTTTTAAACAGTCGTAAAAAAGACAAAATGAAATAATAATAGAATACTTAAAACTTGTGTTTGTTCGTAATTAACTTTACCTGTTTTAATTCCATAAATAATAGTAACAGTTACAATAATAATAAGTTAATGGGCTGATTATTTATAATATTATCGTGTTCCAGCATAGGCTGCAAAAGTCACTTCTTAAAACAGGTGCAGCATTACTGATCGAGCGTGGTGCATAATGGCAAGAAAACATTTACATTTCAAGTGTTTTTCAATGAATGCCTAACAAAAGGACCATTTATGTCTAATTCGACACTGCAGTTCGCGCAGGCTGACCTGGGCCGAAACTTTTCGCGATGTCAATTTTTTGAATGTCAAGGGAACAGCCTACCTCATGATTCAGTCGGTTGTTAGGCAAAATGGATTAAGTGATCATGTGATGACTTGCTTGGTACCATGCATCACGGAGATGCATTAAGCCCAGTTTTTTTTTTTTTTTTTTTCACAGAGCATGCTCTTATACAATAAATAACAAGTTTTCGAGGAACTTTAACTTCACTCCCTCATTTATGGTTCGCTTTCACATTCTATCAGTTTTGAATAGGTGGGTAGTGCAAAATATGATGCATTGGTGCAATTACCATAACATTTATTAAACAATGGTGGATGTCTTTTCTAAGCAAACTACAGCTAATTCCCGGTATTTTATGAGTAGTCAGTCCTCAGTAAACTTTTGGCAGCTACCATGGATTAAATTATTTAGATTATTTAGATATTATAAGAGGCAAAAGCTTTATTCAACTGAACACTATGAAAAACAACACTCTATCGTTCATAGTGTTTTCCACAATGATAAATTCTAGCGATTATCTTACAATGAAAAATTATGTATCTATGTTTATTGAATTTCTTATTTTAGAAATGGCTCAACTGATGAACCCTTGGGCTGCTAAGCACGATTATGGCTCTTTTGTGACGAGTGTACATCGGGATCACACTGCACAGAGCGTGCAGCCTGATCTTGAATCTGCATTGTCCGATAAGAAGATCATTTTGGGCTGGCTGCTAAACGCGTTTCATGGTGCTTTTGCGGCAGGTGCAGATCAGGATCAGACTGCACAGAACGTGCAATCTGATCTTGGGTCTGCACCGTCCGATAAGGAGATATTTTCCCTGATTAATCATTTTGAAAGAGTAATATTTGGGGTGTTAGCATCAGCTGGAAGGTTTCACTGAACTTATTTTGCGGGTTAGAGGTTAATTTTTCGCCTCATGACATTGTTTTATACTGGTCCATGCTTGAAGCATTCAGAGACATTCAAATAAATGTGGTTTTAATTCCCTTTAAGAAGGTACAAGGTAGAAAGCTTTGTGATAAAAGAGGGAGGTGATGCAGAGTAGCTTTTTTCCTTTTGGTACACATGCTTACAAATGGCCATTTCCATAGATTAGTAATTTGATGATTAATAGTGAATATATTACCATATAGATTTATGTATCTGCTTTTACTACACTTTTTATTCCAATAATAACAAAATGAATAGTGTTTGGGCTGCTGAGCGGGACTTATCGCGCTCTTTCGGCCAATATAGGTCAGGATTAAACTGCATAAAACATGCAGTCTGATCTTGGAACTGCACTGCCAATTAAGAAAATATTTTTCTCCCATTGATAATTTTGAATGTGCAATATTTTGTGTCTTTGCTATTGGTTAGAAAGCTTCATTTAACTTATTCAGCAGGTAAGGGATTAATTTTTCACTTCAAATTGTTTTATACTTATTCATTCTCAGAGCATTCAGAAACATTCAATTTAGTGTGGTTTAAATCATGATATGTGCCTTTTTTAAGGTAGACAACTAAAAGAGGGAAGTGCTGCTGAGTAGCTTTTCTCTTTGTAGAACACATTGTGCTGGCAAATGGGTATTTCCACAGATCAATAATTTAATGACTTACTTTGACTATCTTTCTATAAAAATGTATGTATCTGTGTTTACTACATTTCTGTAATAGTAATGACACAGCTAATTGACCCTCGGGCTCCTTCGGTCTATCTAGGTCGGGATCGGACCGCACAGAACATGCAGTCTAATCTGCGCTGTCAAATAGGACGAAATTTCCACCCAATCCTTATCCTGCTAAATAAATGAAATGAAACTTTCAAGCTAATAGTAAAAACCCAGATTTTGCTATTTATTTAAGTTATTTTGGGGGAGAAGATATCTCCTTATCGGACAGCGTAGATCCAAGATCAGACTACATGTTCTGTGCAGTCTGATCTTGACCTACACTGTCCGCAACAGTTCCTTGAGTCGCGCTTCGCAGCCTAAGGGTTAATAACTTTGAAAGTGAAACTATGGTATCTGCATTTTCCAAAAGTTTTACAGGAGAAGAAACAAACTAACTAATTTCTTTATTAAAGCATGAAATGGACACATACTGTAACATACTCTTTAATTCAGAAAGTAATGACTTAAATCATTTACAGAAAAAAATATCATTGGATTTCCAGTCTTTTAATGCAATGTTAATAACAGTAGTTTCAACACCAAGAATCGTGGTGTTCTACAGAAACCATGTAGTATGAAAGAAACTATTGTAGGTGCATTGTTATGATTGACTTTTAGCAAGTTAGCAAATATTTTATCATTAAAAAAGGTTTTGTCCTGTTGTGATTATAATGATATAGTGAAGATATATTAAAAAAAGAAATAAAACTGAAACAGCATTATAAAGTGGAGCAATATTGGATAAAGACAGCATATTGCTGTTGACAGACATGTGCTGTCTCCCTGCTAAACTGTTTGTAAGAGTAATGGGTTTATTTTAAATAGCGGTATTGGTGGATGGCAGGTTGTCTTTATTTTTTAATTAAAAGAAGATCTGGTCGATTTTGCACATGAATTTGTGTGTAATAGTGATGTGGTAGAGCAATTAGACAGTCAGCTTCTCGATGAGGAAATATTCAATCATGGTTCTTTTCCTTGCAGTTGTAGGGTTACGCTTGATGACTCAATTGCTTGTTCATTTACATAGTGTTTTGCGCTGCTTTAAACAGTATTTCAGATATATTACTGCAACAAGACACACACAGTCATGATTCTCAGTTTCATCAATACTGCGCTAAGCTCTGCAGTACTTTGCTAAAAATGCTCTCTCAAAACACCAGCAACACAGGTACAGAAACAAATCAACCTCTTTTACCAGGCTGTATCTCTTCTTAGTTGTTATATTTTTTAATGGCGATAAATGTACCAACAACGCCTACGTTTAAGTAGTTCAAGGCAATCGAATGAATAGTGCATATTTGATCAGTGTAAAATTTTACCCTACAGCTTTTTTTTTTTTTTTTTTTGTTTTTGTTGTTTTTTAATGAACAATCTTTGCAAATTAACACAACTCTTAGCTTTATAGCTGTATTTATAATACATTCCCTAACCACTTGAGCAATAAGTTACTTTTCATTCCAAATCTTTTCTTTCTAACTCTTGAGAAATTTATCGTGTTTGAGAATCAGACATTTTGTTAGGACAAGAAACGTTCAGTCACTTGCTTTATCCAATAACAAGCGCTGTTTATTATGATTTACAGATTTAGAACTGAAAATTATAACCCCTAGAGTTCCAAGTCTAACTTAAGTTGTTGCCTTGGACATTGTAGCTGTACTGGCTGCATGGATGAGTCCTTAGTCAAAGCACTGCAGAGCCCCAGCCTAGCACTGGTTAAACCAAAGGAACACATTAGTAACTGAGCAGCCACCATGGTATAGCAGAAGTACTCATGAAAGAATCAAAAACAAATTTCTTTCATTTTACTAAATAACTTGGGAGTTGGCAGAGAGTGCCAATTCGTTTTGAATGCCTTATAATATTATGTATGAATAGATAAACCGTAATTCATCATTTCATGAAAGAAACGAAAACAAATTTCTTTCATTTTACTACATAACTCAAGAGTTGGCCGAGAGTATTCAGCCATTTCTATTGTCTTATATGTATAAATAGCTAAACCGTAACTCTTCACCTTTTTCATTACCGGTAATTATCTTATTACTGTGAGTTAATCTATTTGTTTTAACCTTTTTTAAAAAGGTCAAGCAATTACCCTAGCATCCTGTTGTTCCTATTGTCCTTTCTTGCCATCAACAGTTGATGCACTATGCAACAACATCCATTCAGACAAACACTGCTTAACACTGAACACTGAACATGGTCCAAAATAAATGGAAAATTAAATTGCAGTGGTTTTTAAGTTAAAGTATCCATAATCTTCTGATATGTTTTCTATCTTAGAGTATTTCCTGCCTCTTAAATTTTATGCAGCAATGTTTTTGACAGATTTTATGTAACAAATTGCTAACTTGACTGAAAGAAGACAGCATTTTTTCTACTCCTTACTACACGACAGAATTTTCAACTTATCCAAATTGAAAGCATATGCGGCCAACAACTCAGTGAGACTCAAAAATTGAAATTCATTCTTTTAAAGGGTAGAGAACATTGTGGGAAATGGAGAAAAAGTGGTGACCAACATTTTCTCCATTTCCCGTAGTTTTGCAGAGAGCTTTCATTCTCTGGGTAGTTACAACTTGGGATTGGGTGGTTGGGTTAAAGGAGAATTAAAAGTAGGAAAAATAAATGATAATGTTTGGGAAATATGTTAAAGAGAATTAGTGTACATCTGATAAAGAAATAACCACATGCCACAGTAATATCATCTAAGAATAATTATTTACTGAAGTGTTCCCAGTTATTGAGAGGAATTGGTCATCTCCATCAGCAACAATGGCATTTACAGGATTTTTTCTCAAGGTGATGGAAGGTTAACCTTTTACCACACGTTCTCAAGTTTTAACGACTCTAGGGAATAAACCTTTTGAAAGCACTCTGAGACAAGGAGAAAATGCTAGTAACCAGAATTTTCTACTTTTTCCACAATGTTCTCTACCCTTTCAAAGATAAAAACCAATCGTTTGAGCCTTGTTAAATTTATCTTCTGCAAATGCTCTCAATTTGGGCAAGTCTACAATTGTGTCCTTTGGTAAAGAGTTACAACGCATTCATTTTATTAACTGACAACTGATGTTGCATTTGCGAGGCATTTTCTCAACCTGCCTCGGGATTTTGAATTTCCTCCCGAAATCGATGCTTGTAGGATGATCATGGCTGTGGTTCTGTATAAATAGTTATGAAAGTAGTTTGAAAACTTAAAATTATGAAATTACTCTTTGTGTCCCATTTGGAAAGAATCTAAAACCCAAGTAGTGGAAAACAAAGGCAACACTTGTGGGTAAGAAGACTTGGCTGTCAGAGCTTCTTGAGTGAAAATTCAGTTGAAAAATGGGACATAACTTGTGTAAAAAAAATTGAGAGGTACTGCCCCTTTTCTTATGAGTTCCCGCTTGATAATTAGGAACTGTTCCATATTTGAAGTAAATATCTTTAATAATAACAGAGATATGAAAAGATGTCAGAGTTTTTGTACGATGACAATGCAGACGATGACAGGGCAAGGACAACATCATAACATTTCCTGAATAGACAGCCGAGTTGGTCATCAAAATAGACATTTTCCACCTAAATAAATAATTCCAGTATCAATGCTCTCTACAGCAAATAAAACCTTAGCATAGAAAAGAGTTTAGATCTTAGATCAGACTGTATGTTTTGTTTAGTTTGATCTTGATCTAAACTGACCACAAAACTAACTAGAGATGTGAAAGGGTCAAGTCTTACACTATCATAGTGATGATTTAATGTTTTAGGTCAATTTGTGAATTGAAAACAAACAATACTATCATAATAATTTTGCTACTTAATGTGATACACTTGAAGCATGAAAAATGTCAAAATTAGATAGGAAAGCACGTGATCTCCTCTAAGACTGACTCTCCACCAAAAAAATTGACTATTGCGATACTATTACTATCGGAGGTACCACTATTACGTTTCGATAACAATTGGGGGGTCTAATATTGTGATCCATCACAGTAATATATTGGATGATCTGGCATATATAATTTCAAGGAGTTTTTGTATTGTTTTTAAACATTGGAAACAGTGTTAATTCCTGATACTTATCTACTGTGGTGTATTTGACAACAGATACAACAATACAATGAACGCAAACTGAACTAGATACAGCCTCTCTAGCCTTGTTTTCTTCTCTCGAAATTTGCCACCATGACAAAAAAGACTACGGATAATTATCAATCCTAATGACGAATAGCACTTATTCATGTATTCTTAGGTTTCACCAGTAACCGGATGCCGCTCTGATGTGCCTTGCCAAAGAATTGACACTCAAACAGCCCCGCCAGTGGGATTCTAACCCGGAACCGGACTAGAACTACCATATGATTCAGTCGGCTGTTACAAAAAGTGGATAGATCTACTATGGATCCATCAGTATGTGATGGCTTGCTTGGTGTCATGGATCACGGAGATTCAATTAACCTCCTTTTGTCAGAGCATGGCTCAATTTCAAATTTGCTACTACGTACAACTTCAAACATTATTCTTTAACGCATTTTAGCTAGTTAGAAGAAGTTCTTTGTGGATTTGACTTATGTTTTGGCATAGATCTAGAATTTGTATGATACTTTCATACTTGGTCAAAATTTCAGGCAGACAGCAGTTACTTTGAAAATTCTAGAGGAGGTGGGGGGTCAGGACCCCCCCTGACCCCGCACTGGTCCGCCGATGCATAATTAGGTGATGTCTTGCTTGGTACCATGGATAACGGAGATGTATTAAGCCCCCTTTTCATATAGCACGGCTCAATCATGTTTGAATGCTTCGTGTTTAACGTCGCATCAATCTTTTATTTCAGTATTTTCACGACAATAGTTCACAAAACATTTTTCCTGGGCTATCATCACCAGCTAGCACTTGACAAGTCCCATAATCCTTACATTGGTGAGGCAGTCGTTGTGCTGTCCTAGAGACCCTGAGTACCAAGGAAGGAATTCCATTACTACCATATCAGAATTTGTTTCTAGATGATAGCTTCCTTGAAACAGAGCCCAAAATCGAACATGGTGTAAGCAATTCAAGAATAAGACAGCTCAACTCGGAATTCAAATCTATAACCTATGATGTGAGAGGCTGTCAATCAACCCTACAATGCAGCCCTATCGCAAGGCAGTCCAAGAGCCTCGACCCCGAGTCGAACCGAGGATGCCTGTATTTCAAATTATCAGATTATTTTGTATTTACGAAATAATTATTTCGTTTTTACGGAATAATATTTCGTATTTACGAAATGCTATTTCGGTTTTACGAAATAATTATTTCGTAATTTCGTTTTTACGAAATAATATTTCGTATATACGAAATAATATTTCGTATTTACGAAATACTATTTCGTAAAAACGAAATACTATTTCGTAAAAACGAAATAAATGAGAAATTTGCATATTATAAATAAGTCGAGCATGTCACTTTAGGGGTTCCGTAAAAAAAACACTTATCTAGTACGTATGGAAAATATCTTCATATCAACCGTAATTTACTTTTTTGTTTGTTCATTTGATTCTTCAGCGATAAAAGAACAAAAAATTTAAAAAATACACAAATTTGGTGAAAATGTATGTAAATATTTTCATCTTCATCAAACGACAGAGGAGAACACTAAGTTTCTTTTAAAAAAAAAACGTCGTCTCGGTTAACCGAGTGGTATATATCCCTGGGATGCTAATGGAATATTCATGTGGTGAAAGTATCAGGATGAATCATGTGCTCTGGGTTTTACTGTGTTACTGTGCTTATGTCTCTCTCTCTCTCTCTCTCTCTCTTTCTCCGCGCGCGCGCGCGCGCGCTTGTCTCTGTGTGTGTGTGTGTGTGTGTGTGTGTGCTATGGTGAATCTTTTTTTTTTTTGACTCGAAGGATATAACCTGAAGGCGACTAATTAAACTTCTCACGATAACCTAAATTCAACATCATAGGTCATGTTGTTTCATACAAGAAGATGTTTAAAGATTTACAGCGAGACACAAATACAACATAGAAACAAAAGATTACATAACCCAAAAATAATTTCAAGAGGAAATGTTTTCGGGAGAAACCAAAATCTTTTTATTTCCACTCATGTTTGGATTCAGCTGATAAAACTTTGCATATGGATAGAAATGTAAATTTCAATGACACTTTTGAAGTGAGGACTACGAATTATTCCTTTCTGTTTAGAAAAGAGGAAAATGTGTTTTGCAGATGTGTTTCATACGAGTTTATAAGCTTAAATTTGTGAAAAAACATAGTACGTTGAGACGTCAGCTACCGAGGGCTGCACAGGACACAACAAATATCTTCCAGTAAAGCCCTTGTAATGGCAAATACAAGGTGTTTGTCGAAAGATATCCTGTAGCTTCTAATCTTTGTTGTGCAAAAAAATATATTGTTCTGTAATTGAATATTAGTTGTTTTCATGAAATTTGGCACATTTTTAAGTCATGAACAAGCAGTTTTTCTGCGCTGTGATGGGTATTAGTAACTGCAAATTTTTTTTTACACAAAACATTGCAGTTAGTAATATACTTGTTCGTATTTTCTGTCTGTGAAATTAAATTATGAGGAATGGGAGAGGATTTTTTTTCCAATGAGAAATGAAAACAAAAAACCTATGTAAGAGAGAGATGCTGCTCTTAAGTTATTTTTTGTTACTCGTATCCTTTATGAGGAAAAAACAAAGTCGGAAACATTCTCAAGTTGTCAAAAATGTATATTGCTTTAATAGTTCAGTTTACAAGGAAGGAAACGTTCGTATATCGTTAACAAGAGTGGGTGCTTCTTGAAGAAGTATCATGGTAATTAATCTTTCAACAATAATGTTAACTAGTTCTGTGATGAAATTCCCCCTTTTTGTCACAATGTTTCTGTAAATCCTGCTACAGCTCAGACGACTCAAATTTCCATGAAGAAAGAAAAAAGGCAGAGACCAGACCACAGACATACTAAGTATCCGTCCACACAAAACAAGCAGACGACTCTCAAACAATCTGGTCTTATCCAAAATTCAATTCTACACTCTAGCTCCACTCATCCTTTTATAATCACTGTGTCAAACTTGTGTACCCAGTACCCCTTTTTAAACATGCTGAAAACACTGTTTACTTGGGAGTACATTTTATAGGTATGGTGGTAGTAACAGGCCACTGTTACACCTAATCACACTTTTGTATGAAACCGCGGTTCTATACAGTATGATAAGGTTTTTTTTTTTTTTTTTTTCATACCTCCATGAAAGCAAAAAACAAACCAAAAAAATTCTTCATTCCTTAAATAAAGTGCTTTTGCACTCATACAAACTAATTTTCGTGATATACATATTTTACTGCATCAAAAGTGCATTTTAAGTTATCATTTTTTTTCTGTAACTTAAATCAATACTCATTGTATATTGCATTTTAATGTCTATATTGTTTTATACATGAAGAAAATATGAAAACTTGCCGACTCTTAATGCTCTTTATTAGTAAGTATACGGTGCTCTGCATGTTACGAAGTAAGCCTCTGATTTCTAATTAAAAAAGCATTCCTATTTTTGAACTATAGTACAATATTTACTCATCATCAGTATCATTTTCTTTTCATTGACTTCAAGCAAGTTTCTCACAGTATTCATCAAACTATTGTGGATGGTTTCCTTTTCTTTGAATCGTCTATCTTTCTCTTGCACTTGATGATGGAGCAATGAAACATACTTCAAAGGAAAAAGAACTTCTAGGGTTTTGTTTTTATATAAAAATTGGTGTTTCTTAAGTCTTTGATCTTTATGCCATATTTGAAAAAGCACGCACCAGAATAATTTGAAGTAATTTACACCTGTATCATCAAAATCCAATTTACTTAAAATTCAAACTCTCAGATATTTTATTTCTGGTAATGGGTACTGACAAGGTTTGCTTCTTTGTGCCATAAGTAACACGGTTTCATAATGAATTCGTATTTTTCTCCGTGATCCATGATACCAAGCAAATTATTATACACAGGATGACAAAAAAAAAAAAAAAATAAATATATATATATATTTGTCTGAAATTCATAAATTTCAGTCTAGCTCTTTGTTTTTTTTTTCAGGATATAAAGGAAAAGACATTTTGTGTGGGAGCCTATTTTGCCAACAAATCATACACAAAGCAAATTTTAGGAGAAGTTTTGGTGTCGAAATGCTCCATCAAAATGCAAAATTTTTGACTGGGTTAGGAAGTTTAGAGAGCATGGTACTATGAAAAAGCTTAATTCTAAAGGCATTTCAAACACTTATTCTGGTCGGAGGGTGAGCGCTAGGACAGAAAGAAACATCGATGCAGTACGGAACTCAGTCGCGCTGAGTCCAAGGAAATCACTTCAACGACGCAGTCAAGAACTGGGGATCTCTCGAGAGTCTTTGAGGCGTGTTCTCATATCAGATCTTCATTTGTATCCGTACCAAATTCAAATAAAGCAAAAGCTCACACAGGCTGACATGGCGAAACGCGTTACAATGTGTGAATGCTTTTGTGACATAATCGAAAACAATCCAGACTTTGTGGATCATGTTTAGTTCTCAGATGAAACGCACTTTCTGCTGTCAATAAAGTACACGGCATGGGTAGCCATTTCCAAACACGGCATAATCGGTCCATACTGGTTCGAAGACGAAAATGAGAGGGCTCAAACGGTGAATATGGAACGTTATGTGGCAGTGCTGAGGAAGTTCTGGACATCACTCGAAAAACGCAGAGGGATTGAACGAGATGACCAGTGGTTCCAGCAAGATGGGGCGACCCTCCACACATCAAATCACGCCCTTGACTGGCTAAGAGAGCGATTTTGGGAAAGGCTGATCAGCAGGAAGTGTGACGTTGAGTGGGCACTTCATTCACCAGATTTGAACCCCCCAGAATTTTATCTGTGGGGGTATCTGAAGGACAATGTGTATCAAAACAATCCTCAAACAGTTGGTGAACTCAAGGCTGCAATTGCTGGAAAGATCAGGGAAATACCCAGAAAAAAGTCGATGCGAATAATTGACGATTTTGCGCAACGGATTCAAGTCTGTCGCCAACGCCGAGGATGTCATTTGGAACATATTTGGCAGAGATCATAACTTTTGTGCAAAGCATCTTAGATCACTGAAACTTTTGGATTTAATCATACACAGACAGAAGTTTAAGTGTACCAAATAAGAAAAATTTTGCTTTATTTTTGTAGGAGTTATTTAGATTTATTTTTGGTTTTTTTTGGCGGGGGGGGGGGGGGTCATCTGCATGTCTGCTATCTCACTCCATGTGAGAATGACAAATTCAAAGGAACTTGTCGTCAGCTGTATCATGTATTCTCTTCAGGTTCTCAATTTCTTGCTGGTATTTGTTCAAAAGAGCTCTGTTGATCGCTTGTCACATCGAAAGATGGAGACTACATATGTTTCACTTATTATTAATCCAGTAAACTCTTCATTCTGTTCTGCTAGATGGTTCCAAAAAACGTATATTGGAATTCGTGACTTGTTCCCTTGAGATTCTCTAAAAGCAGAGCAGCATAGGAGACACAATTTGAATGTCATGGCAGATTTCTGTAATTTTTCAGAGTAAAGACTTCATTCAGTCCTCTTCCTTTGCTTTGACCTTACATGTTTTAATTAGAATATTAAAATAGCACATAGAATCCAGTAAATTAATATGTTTTGAAGCTGAAATAAATGTTTTGTCTTTAATAATATCTCAACAGTTTTATTTTCCCTTTCAGAAATAGACACTTAAAAGAATGAACATTGTAATCACAGCTTGCTGTACACCTGTATATGTTTGTTGGGCTTTTGTTGAGATTTTCGCCATATGTTTTTGCACTGCCTGAACTTAATGTCAGTTTCAACCCTGCTATCATCGACTGTGCTGCCATATTATGGATTCCCTCTTCTACATAATGTCATTTTCTTTGTCATTTTCTAAGCTATTCGTAATGATCTGTGTTTGTCTGCCCATGTTCTGAACATGATCTTGTGCATTTTAATCAAATAGCCATAGCTTTTTCTTCAGCATTTCAATTTCTATAAGATCTGAACCTAGTTCTGATGCATTTTCTGCTGGAAATCATTTTGTTCATGGGTAGTCTTAGGTATCTATAAATATTTAAACTGCATGTTAGGAACCTTATTTTTGTCAGTATTTGATTTTCTGTTTGATACTTTGTAATTATTTGTACATAGTAGTCATCTAACTTTGACCATATATGCAAGATAATAAATGCCAAATCATTAAGCCCCTTTATGTCTGAATTCGTTTTATCATACATTAAGACATTATTAGTATCATATTTATTAATCATTAACACCCTGAAAAATGTCATCATGTTAGCCTTGAAAGTTACTTATGCAGAAAGGGGTTATGATTTCATGACAAGTACTACAACAAGTTAATTCTAATCATATTACCGTTTCATCAACCAGTTAAATTGAATAGATGAATGTTTTATTTAGCACAGCTTCAGATAAAAAAAAGTGCAAACTTGGCAATAATTGTAACTTCACACTCAGAATTCAGCAACTTAGGTCCTTTTTTTCTATTCCACACAAAAGATAACTTATTTGTTGAATTGGTAAATACACATAAAGTCATGTAGTTTGTATTCTTTTAAATTACTTTTACTGGGAAAAAGTTAAAAAATCAATTCCATATTAACTTTGAGGGTTACTCTCAAATTGCGGTGTAAATTTACCATAGAATTATAGTCTGTTGCAAATGATATATCAGTATTATCATTGATTGGGGTTTTAATTATAATTATCATTAATGCTTAACTTTATTCCACCTCGCTAGATACTTTACGAGTAATGAATAATGACAGATGTAAGAGTACGTAGAGCTGGTTGTAGTAGACACTTTTTATCACCCAATTAAGAGTTAGTTGAAAATTTACGTTCATGGGAAAAAGGTTGTGTCTGCTGATAAGCCATAATTGGTCTCCTATTGTCACATTAATTATTGTATTATGTTACAGTAAGACTATGATAAATCTATCTACTTGTTTTTTGCAAGAACACAATGAGTTTACAAATTTGACAAGGCATATGTGTATCTTCAGTTCCTTGTTTCTTGCTGGTAAAAACTGTGGACAAATCTGTTTCACCATTAGAGCAAAAACACTACAACAAAACCTACTTTGTCTGTGGAATTTCTTTGAGAAGTACATCTGGGCAAAATGGTTTCTGCAGAAATTTATGTTTTACCAAAGTTATTGCAGACAGTATGGCTTTTGTATTTAACATAAAAAAATTGATACGTGGTTTGATCACAAACCAATGTCTCTATAACGGATAGAAATATTGGGCTCCTTTTGTGACACAAAGGAGGTAAATAAAGACAATGAATCCACGTAAGGACAAAAAGTGATTTTCATAAATTCATCAGACAGTAGGTTTTTTCTCTAACACTTCGAGTTATGTATCAACATACCTAAAATGATTATTCCCAAGAACCAGATATTAAATCCTTGAGCTGGAATTCATTGATGGATGAACTAAGAGAAATATATACGGATACATGAAGACGGATACGTGTAGTAACAGCCTGTATGAGTTAAATGTAGTGGTATATGGGAAATGCTATTATTCACGAGGGTAGAAATTCCACATTAAGTCTTTTTCGCAGCTTTCGATGTACAACTTTTGAAAAGGACCTTGATTCTTAAATTAGGTGTGCTCTATGGGCGATTTAGAAAGTAACGTCATGAAGACGGTAAATGGAAATTCATGGGGGAGATTAATGTTTCAAAGATGAAATTAAAAGAAAAAAAAAAAAAAAAAACCCTCGATAAAAGTATAAATATTCTTAAACGTATTATGCATATGGGTAAATACACGATAATGGTAAAGAAGGAGAACGTGTTCTCACCGGAAGCCATATCGAACACTTTTCAGAACGAGGCTAAGAAAAATAGATCCATGCAATTAGTACATTTTTAATGCAGTTATTTCCCTTTGTCAGTACAAATTAATCAACCTATGCGAACTGACCCCGCATAAGCGCTACTATGACTATTCACAACATTGGTCCATGTCAGCATGTATTTCTAAATGCTAAATTCTTATCATAAATGCCAAGAATAAACTGGCTAGATAAATTATCGCCGTGAACCGGGGAACAGGTTTTATAATCGGTTAGCTTTGATCACACACACACACGCCAACACACACACACATCTGATTGAGAATGAAGACAGTATAACATGTTACGGACTTGTTAATTTAATATGTAGATGAAAGTACTAACCAAAATCTATTGGATAGCGTCCTCAAGGCATAGGTTCCTGTCCATTTCTTTCGAACAGAATCACTTGTTTAAGCGTAAGTGTGGTTAAATTTTGCCATCACTGATTTTCCAATTCAGTATACTCCATACGGCAATTTCTGACTCAAAGCCCTTCACACGCAAATCACTTCTGAAAAAAATGCAATAGAAATATTTTGTTAGTAGTAATTGTAATAATTTTCTAATAGATTCTAACAAACCAAAAACGTATTTCAAAAATGCTGTTTATCAGTTTGATACGTATCATCTTCGTTAATTTCACTATTATCTCAAATTTGACATCGTAGTCACAAATTAGAGTGCTTTGATTAAAACGTTAAAGGGCAAAATCATGCTTTTTAGGTAAGCAAAAAAGACTTACCTAATTTTGTCAATACAACGTCAGAAAAAAAAATCATATATCTAACAATAGTTGAAAAATATAGGCCCAGCGTAGAAATAATCGATTTCATGATACATTGGCATTTTAGTTAAAAACTTGTACACAACACTAGGAATGAAAAATAGAAACTAAGCATTGTACATTAAACAACAGAAAGTAAAGCATGGAATTAAGAAAAACGTGAGGGTAAACAGATATCGAAATTAATATATGGATGAACATAAGTAAATAAATAGATAAACTGACTGATAAAAAGAATACAAATAAAAAAAGATAAAATAAATAAATAAATAGAATTAATAAATGATGAGCAAACAAGCCAAAATAACTGCATTGGGCATTGTCATTTAAATAAATGGAGAAAAATATATGAAAAATTAAAATAATGTACTTCAAGTTTTATCACGTATGGCATATTTCGTACCTCTTTTAAATAAGACGACATGTATAAGGTACGCACTATTTCAAAGAATTTCGACATCTTAATATCCATTTATGTATATTTCTAGCACAATATTTGCTCAAGTAATATTCTATTTCGTGTTAAATTATTTTTTAATTGTTAAAACAATATCTATAGAATATCTCCTTTTTTACCCCCAGAAGTTCGCAATGTTCAATGATTTTAATGTTCTCCGACAAATAACGATCAGGGTTTGAGTTGTAACTTACTTTACACAATGACATTCGAAACTATACCCTTTACGATCTTTTCTTACGACAGTCAGTTCTTTTTATTTCGTGTATTACAGGTACATATTTCAAATCTCCGATACTTTTTAAACCCCGGCTGTTTGATTGATCCGTCAATCACCTTGGAACAGAAACATGAAATCGATCAAACTGCCGAGTTCTGACACGAAAGACAAAATGTTATTAACTTGGTAACCCTTTACGAGACAATCCCATGTTGTAACGACCAGTGTCAGTGCTTACAAAGGTTTTTCTTTTTTTTTCGTGCTCACCTCCGATGGGAATATAATTTTTTTCAACTATGAAGTAAAACTTTAACTTTAGGAACAATTCCTTCCTTCTCCTCCTTCAGATAATGTTTTTTTTTTTTATCCCCCGCCGATTTCCGGGGGTGGGGGTTCCGTTGTCCGTCCGTTTGTCCGTCAGCCCGTCTGTCCATCCGTTCGTCCGTCCGGACAAACATCGTCTAACGTCCTCGACGAAATTTGATGAAAACTCATACATGTGTTCCTTATGATAGTCCACCGATATAGATTTTTTTTTTTTTTTATTATGAAATGTCGTGTTATGGAAAAGTGGGCTTGATCTATATATCCATTATGGACATATATCCCTTTAACTAGTGGACAAATTGTTTTAGCTTCATTTTCATATTCTTTATCATAAGCAACAGACAATAATTATTTGTTTTTATTAAATGAAATGGAAAAAGGGGTTTCATTTATAATTTCATTATGGAACAATAACAGGCTGTTAGTCCGTCCGGCTTCATATTTATCATAAGCCACAGACAATCATTATTTGTGCATATTTAATGAAATGTCATGCAAAAAAGGGCTTAATGTATAATGTGATTAAGGCCACCTGCACATGCAGAACACAATACCTCTTATTATGTTTCTATCAAAAAAGTCGTTTTCTACAGGGGATATCATTTCAACAAATAACTTTTTTTTTTTTCACATTTTCTCACTGTCTGAGGCATTTGAAGTTGTGGGAAAAGGAGAAAATACCCTGTAGCCAACATTTTCTCATTTTACGACAATTTTTTTCACCATTTGAAAAAAAAATCCAACATTTGTGTCACTTTCAATTTGTGGTCGGCAAATGCTTTTAAATTGTCTAGTCTAAAATTTTGTCCTTTGGTGAAGAGTTAAAAGGTCCACAGCTGATACTTCACAAAAAGTTCATGGGGTCCAAGACATGAAGATCTTGATAAACAAACGTAAACATTGCCCGAAGAGTATAAAATTAATATGGTTTTAATAGAGGAAACACGCCAAAAATATCAATATCAAAAACAAGGGAACAGAAAAGAAGAGGAAAGCTTTCTGGAGTCCATTTTTTTTTTACTTACGAACACTACAATATTAAGTTTGTTTTCAAAGAGAAAGAAGAAGTTCGAGTCAGGTGACAACGAAAATTGGGGCTGGTAGAAATTATCAGGTATGTCTACGAGGTATGTCCGTAAAGTTTATAGACAACCCGTGTAGATTAATTTCAAATTGTGCATTGTTTTACGGTTATCTCAATATCATTTAACAATATAAGAAATAAAACCAAGTCTCTCTTTGCATAAGAATTTATTTTACTAGCTTTTCATACATCACGTATATGGCCTACCGGGCAGGTTAAACAAAATAGGTAATCTGACCATTGTTAAAACATTCTTTCTTCAAAAGTTTGGCGCCAAAACGTATGTCGCCGGCCAAACTTGGCTGTTTGACTTATTAGGACGTCGTCGTCATTCCCTGTCAGCTTCACAACATCAATATGTAGACAACTGTCACTAGAGAGAGTTCCAAGTAGATCTTTGTCACCTACGCTGACTACGTACCGCGGACACCTGACTGAGGACTTTTAAGAGGGGTTGTCTCAAAGTTGCAAAATGAAAAGGGGAGGGAAATTACGTCCCATAAACATTACTTCTCCCTTAAAGCGCCTTTCACGACTTTAATTGCCTTTGCGGCCCGTGTAGATTAAGACCAGGCTGCACAAAACGTGCATCCTGATCTTGATCTACACTGTCCGCTTTGCTGAAGCGCTGTAGACAAAAGCAACCATGAAATTACAATTATTTGGGTAATATCTCTAGATCGAAAAAAATAATGTCTGATAGATTTATTAACACTAAGGTTATTTTTATGTAGCCCAATGTTTGATATAACATCACTGGGAGAATAAATGGTAATGTTGTTGTTGTTGTTGTAACAAATTATGTATTATTTTCCACATTGTCTGAGCTCATTCCGAGTTCTCGTAGAACTTTTGGAACTTTCTTTTCATGAATTTACGAATGGATCTGATAAAATCCGCCAGATATCAGCCTGGCCGGGTCGTTGTCTGCGCATGTCAATATTCTTTGAAGATTCGACCTGTCTGCTATGACGCATCACTGTCCTGTACAGGACAAATATTAACACGCGGTGCGTAAATTGCCGCTTAAAAAGTGCAGGCGGAAAGTGGTAATAAATAATACGTCTGTGGAAAATTCAAGCCAGTTTTTCGCTACAAAATTATTTCTAACGGGGAAGATCTTTTTTCCAAAATATCAATTGTTTACTGCAAATCTCTGTAGACATTTTCTAAATACATGTATAGACATCGGGAAAACCGGGATTCGAGCAACAGACTGACAACAACAACAACAACAACAAAACGTCCCCACCTTGCTAAGACTAAGAATGGCTTATAACGGGGCTTTCTCCCAAGCTAATAAGGGCTATGCTTATAACTGGCTGGTGCATAGGTTTTATGCTAGCTAACCATGGATGGATGAATCATACAATGTAGGTTTTTGTGAGTAAAGCTATATTTTATGTTGAAATTCGTTGCATTGATTGCCGTCTTGAAAAGTAATCCGGTTCTGTGCCCTGAATGTCCATATCAGATAGGTTATGTATTTGAAAAATGCCACCTAGCGAAAGATAATGCTCCTGGGTAGCTCAGTGGTTAGCGTATCTGACTCATGACAAAATGGTTGTGAGTTCTATAACCGGTTGAGGCAAACTTTCTTACCGGCGATTTTTCGCCTCTCACCTCTGATTCATGTGGGAAAAGTAGTCAGTGACTTGGAAAGAAAGCTGTGTCAATACTGGTGTGAGAAAGCCAGGAAACACATGCATAGGTGCACTGACCGCCGTGATATGGCCTGAGCTGTTGAAACGGCGTTAATTAAACTCCAATACAAACAAAACAAATTCGACAGAGATCAAAATCTGGATATCAATGTGTTTTGATAAGAGTATATAAGAGTATCGTACCTCAAGTTGCACGAAATTATCTGTCTTAAACTTTTTTTTTTTTCGTTAAAGGGGAACTACGTTGAAATAAACGTGATTTTGTAATTAAATCTCTTTGTGTTTTTAACACCGTGAGAAATGAAGAAAGTTGCTCGTCTCGAGTAAATTGTCCATTTCATTCAAACCGTCATTTCCGTGCCCGTGTCAGCTATTAACTCGGCATACCAACACCCTCAAACTCATACCCCCCCCCCCCCCCCCCACACACACAACAACACACAACAACAACAACCGCTGGCCAAGCAGTGAGAAAACCGGCCTCGTGGGGGGAACGGCGTGTGTTCGAATCCTGCCTGGTCACACCGAAGACATAGTTTTGCAAATAGAAGTAATGATCCCTCCCAATCCCCGCCTTTGGCCGTCAGGATTACGGAGAAAGCACAACGTCTGACTTTCCAGTGTCAGGATAGTGGACTGAGCAAGTCCAGGACAACACACAAATAAGTAAATTGTCGCAGTATATATAAGAACAGTTATTCAAAAAGGGGGTACAACACTAATAACTCACAACAATACACAATTCGCTTCGTTATGTTTTAAAAAATACATGTATTTATTGGTATGATTGTGCCCAACAGGAAAATGACTTTTGCTTTCCACAATGTCAGTGCTGTATCAAGCACAACTTAGCATGTATGATTTTTTTAATCCATTGCTTAATGTTTTTTTCAGCTGCTTTACCGAGTAGTTCCCATCCTTTCACAACCCCTACCTGTAATAATACTTAGTGTTGACGACGTGATATTTAAGGGGGACAACAACGTGTAAGATACGTAATTTCCTTCTTTTCAGAAGATCGTCGACAATTCTATAATAAAACAGGGGAGACACCTGTGACATTTATTCAGTTAATCAGCATTCTTGATGGTCTTGATGTTCAAAACAGATACGCATATAAACTGTCGGTTCTTAATATTCATGGGTTCTTTATTTCTAGTGTGGTTGCGACAATATCCTAGCTTGTGTTTACGTTCCGGCATACTTAGCGTTAGAGTTCCTCAGTTAAACGGACATCTACAGACTGTTTCAACTTTTTGAAAACAGTATTGCATTTTTTTACGCGCTGGCTCTCTAGAATTCAATGGCAAGATCTATACGGGAAATCGGACAAAATCTCCTCAGCAGTCGGACCCACTGACGGAACGTCGCACCGAATAAACATGCCTGCGATAGAACCACAGAAGTAGTACTCTTCATGTTATCGGAGCTGCCGTGTTGTGCATTCACAGATAGTGACAGACAGTAACGGAAAAACTGTAAATTGAACGCAGGTTTCTTGGACATGTGAATGACGCACAATAGCTTGCCTTTTTTGGTAAAGCTTTGGAAGTACTTGACTTCCCTGCTGACTGCATTTACTTGCGGATGAAATATATGCTAATCCTATACTTCCAGCTTTCATAGCGGCCCGACAACAGAAATCAAAGAAGGGAACTGCGGAAATATCGAACGCTTAAATGACACTTAAAATCATGCAGTGTGACAGCCTTACACACATTAGCTAAAGTCATACAAAGCAACTGGCGCAGTTTGGAGACACTCCAAGCCACTTCTAGGCAGAACAGTTAAAATTTTTGGAGGTCATGTCTGTTAACGTCGGGAAATTGTGTTGAAATATTAAAATAGCATGTTAAACTTACAAACTTATGATTCGTTATAGTTCTCCTTTAAATTCAGTTTATTATTGCATTATTTCGTTTGAGACAACCCCTTTTAAAAGTCCGCAGTCAGGTGTCCGCGGTCCGTAGTCAGCGTAGGTGACAAAGGTCTATTATTCCATGCTTTTCGGTTATTTATCGGGAAATAAAGGAACATTATAAGGTTTGATAATTGATGGCTACGAACATTGAAATTAAACGTAAATAACACCCGTAACTTTTCAAATGAAGGCGAAAACTGTAGTTCCCTCGCACTAGTCATCTGGGTAAACAGTGCTTGTCTTTCAACCAGACAGAAATATGACGTAATTTATGCGCATTTACCCAACATTTCTTGCGCTTTACGTAGTATTTTAATCCGTTCTTATGGGGGGGGGGGGGAGGGTACGTCACGGGGAATTACAGAAAACAGCGGTACTGGATTTTGATGAAAATCCCAACAAAAAAGAAAACAAAAAAGAGAAAGGGGGGGGGGGGTTAGAAGCATGCAATAAATAGAATATGTCTTTTTCGATGAAAGATCGGAATTTAGTTCATCTCGTACACATCACTCGTGAAAATATTACTGATGATGTTCACTCGATGAAATAAATTTTGATCTTTTACCGAAAAAAAAAAAATATATATATATATATATATCAATATCTTCTCTTTGGTAACCCTAAACAAGATTGAGCTAAGCGATTTGTAATTTTGAAGTCATAGAACAGTGGACGCTCACAAACTTTTATGTCTCAACAGGAAAAATCGCCGTCTGAAGCCAAAGATATTACCAAAGAAGCCATAGGGAAGCCGAATATGTGTCGATCACTCGTATACATGTGGTATAAACGGTTCGCAGATGGAAGAGCCGTGGCGGTTGACAAACTATGTAAGTGATTGCATTGTAGCATCAGTCAAAACTTTAATTGAATGAAATTACCTCGTATGCAAATTGTTTAAACCGATATTTGCAGTCTTGACACTTGAAAAGACCAAGGTGTTCCTATTTAATTGTTTCTTTGGTCAGAATATCTCAGATAATATTAAACAGTGCGAGAACGAAAATTTGATCACACATTCTGAGCGGTCAGGCAGTCTTGACCTATCCGTCTGCTGAAACACCCAATCTTTGCTGAACACCCTTTATCTTAAAAATCACAATACTAGTAAAATGTTATGTGCATTGACCACAATGTTTTATGTTAATATTCAACCACAAACTCAGAAAATGTCAGAAAAATAAGATCTTTCGACTGACCCATCTTCATGCACAGTTTTTTTTTTTTTTTCCTCTTGTGTTTAAACGCGTCGTTTCTACCCTTTACACATAGGACTTGATAATGTTTTGAATGAGTACATTCCATGTCTGTTATTTATGTTGTTCTCTGTTATGTATCTACGTACCTAGAAAACTGGCAGGCCTACAATTCGTAGCTAAATTTATTCATGTTACAAAATATAGGAGGAAATCACCACTAGTATTTTTGTCTAAAGTAAGTAGCAACTCTCCTGGTAGAATTGGGCAGGTACGAGTTGTCTTAGAACCACCATTTGTTTACGCTGCAGGTTTAGTGCTTTATTTATTGTCACCACCAGTTTCCCACATGGGAAAAAGGCTATAAGTTTTGTTGCCGGGGATAATAAAAGGTAAAGGACGCCTGGTTCTTTGACGTGCCTGGTGTATAGCATCTTCACGCAGGACCTCCATATTACCACAGACCGTTGAAGCTTCATTGGACTATCACAGAACACCGAAATTTTCATTTGTCGATCATCAAAACTGTTACTTTGAATAGCACAGTGGCACATCACTTCTATATAGTATATACCGGTACATGTAATGACACCATATATATATAGAGAGGATAGGATACAGTGATGCAACTCCAAAGGCAGTTAAATTCAGTGAAAGACTTTTGTCAAGATTTTGATATGAAAATGAATTTTAAGAAAACGCAAATTGTTATTTTTAGAAATGGTGGCCCGATACGAAAATCAGAAAGGTGAAATTGTGATGAAAATGTCGTATCAGTTGCAAGTTTTTACAAATATATGGGTCTACTATTCACGCCAAAACTTACGTGGACTAAACCCCTTTTTATGCTTTCAGCCCAAGCAAAAAAGTCTTTTAATGCTTTTAGATCTTTCAGTCAGAGGTTTGGAATCCTTAAATCACTATGAGTTTTTTCGACACAATGGTTAAGCCGATAAATTTATATGGGGGAGAACTGTGGGGGTACACATATAGAGAATCTGTAGAAAGAGTCCAAATCCTAGTTTGTAAACTAATTTCTTGGAGTAGGTAACTATACGAATAATCATATGGTTTTAGGGGAATGCGGACGATATTCACCCTGTCTGGACTACTGTTTGAAATTTTTGAAGTACAGGTGTAAAATAATACAAACGTCTAAACATAGATATAGACATCCAAAGCAGTCTTATCTAATGTTAAAAACTCTAGATGATGAAGGTAAACACACGTGGTGCTAATGTAAGAAATATTCTTTTTTTCATATGGCTTTGGTTTTGTATGGATATCACAAGCAGTTTATCTCTCGAGTCAAATTAAGATTAAAGGATGTTCTTCAACAAGAGTGGCATGGTCAGCTAAGCACTTGTTCTAAACGCAAAAACTATTTTCGATAAATTTCTTCTCAATGTTGAATATTATCTATCATATAACTTCCCTTTTTATCTTAGGAAAGCTTTTGCAAAGTTCAGGTGTTCAAATCATCGATTAAATATAAAACTCGGCCGACACAATAACATTGCACAAGAAGAACGTATATGTATTTTCTATTATGAACAATCGTCCATAGAAGTACTAGATGATGAATATCACGTATTTTTTTAATGCAAACAATTGGATCAGTACAGGAAGATCTATATTGGAAAACATAATTCTAAAAACATTGAATCCTTCTTTAGATTTATTTCTGAGAGAAATGAGGCCAAATTATTAAATATTTGCAAATTTGTGCATAAAATGCTGCAAATCCGGAGCTAATTTTTGAACTAGTTATTTATTATGTATTTATGTCATTTTCTCTTTGTCTCTCTCTCTCTCTCATTTACATAATCACAATACGTTTCAAATTTACTAGATATTCAGTGTCACATTTCTTGATTCTATTTGTCTAATTTGTTCATAAATTCCGTATAGATTGGGATTCATTTCGGTGGGTGTTGATCAGGATCAACATGGCAAGTAGTACGTTTTGATCTTCGAACAACACTCACCAGTCCCATTCGATAATTTTTTCAAAAGTCCTTTTGTATTATATTCAAGTACAAAATTTAGTTTTAATATTCCTATATTTATGTATTTCTATATAAAACCAGGTTACCATAACAATGTATGTTACTGGATGTTTTGTAAACTTGGCCACTGGCCTATATTACCTCAATAAAATATATGTTATGTTATGATAGACAGAGATTGGGCTTGTCTAAATCAAATATACAACCACGAGAGCTCTGTCTATCCGAGTTAGACCAGGTGGAATGGCAAAGCTTTGTATATCCGATATATACAGGCCAAATACTGATTGCAGATTGGCTAATTTATCGGAACCGTAGTCTATGTTACTATATACGGCATAGATATGTCGCGGGACAAGAAAACTTTCATTTGTCGATCATCGAACACTGTTACTTAAAAAAATCGAGCACCCCCTCCATATCGTTTACAGTAACACATATTGTCACTATAGTAAATATACTGAATAACTATATACAGGTGCGATATACAGTGTGCGATGATCGATGAATGAAAATTTAGGTATCCCGTGATATATCTATATCGTATAGTTACACATATTGTTACTATATATAGTAACACATGGTTGGCTATATACGGAAGAGGCGATCGGCCAATGAGCTATTTTAAGAAACAGTGTTCGATGATCGACAAATGAAACTTTCGGTGTTTCGTGACAGACGAATGGAACTTCAAAGCCCTGTGGTATAGTTGTCTGATCTGAAGGACTTTTAGTAATTTAAGATGGGCAGCGGTGGGTATCGAGCCCACACCCTCTGAGCCTGAGAATAGTCGTTTGCATAGTCGTCTAATGCTCTGCCACTTGAGCCATTCGGGCTGGCCAACGCTGCAGGTTCAGCGCTGTATATTTTATTAGTAAGAGTTCTACATTTTGACTTTTTAACATCGTCATTGCGATTTTCCTTTTTATACGTCCGATTTATTCAATAAAATTTGTAGTTTGAACATCGATCAGCTGTTATTATTATTGTTGTTATTATCTAATTTCAACTTATTTATTTATGCATTCATTCATTTACACATTTATCAGTTTATTCATTGCATTTGCTTTAAATAAAGATGACTCTGGTAATTATTGCCATCATACACTATTACAGCCAAAGCTTTTACAACTACTACTAATAAAATTACATTTGTTAGAGCTATTATCAGCACTTAACGCTATTGATAAATGATTACTCTCTATCGAGTTGGATCCTTAATATGAAAAGTAAAGAAAAATAATGTTTTTAGGAGTAAAGATTAGAATACATTGTGTCTCACAAAGCATCGCAATGTAGATTTATGATAAGACCTTAGATTATGTACACACAGGTCTAGTTCTGTGTGTGTGCTTTTTTTTTTCTTACTCCAAATTGGACGCAGGTCTACGTATTCATAGCCCTATTAAAGCCAGTTCATCATTAGCCGTCAACTGTTACATTCTTATATACCGAAACCTTCATATTGCAAATACTAATAGATTTAGATCTATATGCGGAATAGTAAAAAAAAAAATCCTTTTTTAAAGGTATTTTTGGAAGAAAGACATCTCCTTATTGGACTGGGTAGATCAAAGATTAGACTGCACGTTCTGTGCAGTCTGATCTTGATCTACGCTTCAGCAAGATGTCAGTGAGTCACGCTTGGCAGCCTGAGGGTTAAGACGATAGAAATGTCCCCTTTCCAAATATGAAACACTGACAGAACTGTACTAGTGCCAGTTTTTCCCATATCAGTATATCAGTTCTTTTGTGCACGGGTACTTTTGAGCATGACAACTTGAATTATTCCTTTAGAATATTATATGACTTACGATATAAATAATGGATTTTTCATTGGAAAAACCATTATAAACTTCCAAATGACGAATAACTTCACAAGTGAGGTATAATAGTATAATAGTTGGTAATAATTACTAACAATCGTTGGTTAGACTCTTTTCCAAATATTTAAGACCCGTCCAGATTGAAATCTTTTGACAAATAAAATACGACTCAAACGATATTACCTTTTTCTAAGAGTAGAAAGCATTGTGAGAAAAAGAGAAAATGCTGGTTACAAGCATGCTCTCTTTTTCTAAAATAGTTTCCCAAAGCCTTCCTCCTCAGGGTCGTTAAAACTCGGGATTAATTTATAAAGGATTAAAAGAAAAAAATGTTTAAATGTATGAAAGAGTTGTCAACAAGCAATTCTTTTTAGTTACGTTACTACTAAAACATTGAGAATAAGATTTGAGTAATATTAGTAATTTGTTACAACTTAGATTTATTATCGTTTCTTCTAATTCAAGCTTTCACGAAACCCCAAAGCTTAAACAGAAACTAATGTTTATAACCGGCAAGTCGCAACATAGCAAACAAGACAAACCGGGCAGAATTTGGTTAAGGCGCCTACGCAGGTCACCCAATAGAATGTTAGTGCCTATCCTGAAACTTCACCCATTCCTCCATACACAATTTCAAAGACCCGCCAAACTCATGCAAATAAAACATTAGATACATTGTTCCTTTGAAATGCTGAAAATTGACAAAAAACAAAACGTGGTCAGCCTGTGCGGACGGTGCAGGCTGACCTGGGTCCATACTTTTTGCAGGTGCATCAAACGCCCTTTTCATACGGCATGGTTCAAATATTAGTCCAGCTTTAATTAGATAAAAAGAAAAAGGATAATCTTTCGCGGTCGATTGATAGGTCAAATATTGCAGTCTTACGAACATGAAAGTTCGCAACAAATGCATAGCTCAAATACAAACCGTCAGGGCTCGGATTCGATCCCGTGCGGGCAAAGATTCTCGTTTATCGAGGTTCAGAAGACCAATACTCGTTACCCTGAGCTAAAGAGAATTCTCCCTGATGCAGTTGTCAGGTATTGATTTTATACGGGGAGAAGCTATGCTGTAAGGAAGGGGTGATTTCCCGTAACACACCCCCTCTTAAGAGAAGTCATCGTTTTGATGACGGAAAGCCTTATTAGGCAGGAGGTCTATTATTTAGACAACAAAAGGCTCAAACCCCATCTTACGAACATGAAAGTTCGCAACAAATGCATAGCTCAAATATAAACCGTCACGGCTGGGATTCGAACCCGTGCGGCAAATATCCTCGTTTATCGAGGTTTGAAAGACCAATACACTAACCCCTAAGCTAAAGAGAATTCTCCCAAAGGCAGGTGTCAGGTATTGAATTTATACGGGAAGAAGCTATGCTGTAAGGAAAGAGTGATCAACCGTAACACGCCCCCTCTTTAGAGAAGTCATCATTTTGATGACGGAAAGCCTTATTAGGGAGGAAGTCTATCAGTTAGACAACAAATGGCTGAATGGTCAATAACGAGCAATTTAATATACAACAAATGGCTAAATGGCCAATCCCGGACGAGCCATCTTACGAACATGAAAGTTTTGCAACAAATGCATAGCTCAAATACAAACCGCCCCGGCTGGGATTCGAACCCGTGCGGCAAATATCCTCGTTCAACGAGTTTTAGAAGACCAATACACTAACCCCTGAGCTAACGAGAATTCTCCCTAACGCATTTGTCAGGTATTGATTTTATACGGGAAGAAGCTATGCTTTAAGGAAAGAGTGATCACCCGTAACATGCCCCCTCTTAAGAGAAGTCATCATTTGATGACGAAAAGCCTTATTAGGCAGGGATTCTATTATTTAGACAACAAATGGCTCAAAGGCTAATAATGGGCAATTTTATAGACAACAAATGGCTCAAAGGCCAATGCCGGACGAGCCCCCATCTTACGAACATGAAAGTTCGCAACAAATGCATAGCTCAAATACAAACCGTCACGGCTGGGATTCGAACCCGTGCGGGCAAAGATCCTCGTTCATCGAGTTTTAGAAGACCAATACACTAACCCCTGAGCTAACGAGAATTCTCCCTAACGCATTTGTCAGGTATTGATTTTATACGGGAAGGAGCTATGCTGTAAGGTAGGAGTGATCTCCCGTAACAGCAGTGACAACCGTGTCTCTAAAATACCGTTACGTGTGAAAAAAAAAGGAAAGAAAATCAGACTTCATTATAGATATATCGTAAGCTGAATAAATTTAAAAGCGCATGAAGTTGAGCTGACTGAAAATGATTACTCTCTCACTTCTTTACAGAACTCTCTCTCTCTCTCTCTCTCTCTCTTCACATTTTATTCAAAATCTCTCTCTCTCTCTCTCTCTCTCTCTCTCTCTTTCTTTGTTAGATGTCTTCGACTTCAAAGTTTACTAGATTTAAAATTTAATTAGATTACAAACCACCTAAGATTAAGAAAGACATGTGTCAAGGAAACAAGAGGTCCATCATGGTTCTGTATCACTCCATTACTAATAAGTACAGGTCATGTATATCAAACATTACAGTTCTAGGCCAAAGGGTTTCAAACAAGAAATTTTATCTATAAAAGCCAACGTGAAAGTTGTGACCCATGGTCGAAGCCTGTTTTTACCACAGAGCTAGAATTACTTGAATCCTGGCAGAGGTCCTCAAGATAAAAACCGCTTACCAAAAAATACAGATTTTCGAAGTTTCCTCTATATAAAGCACCTGTAAGAAAAATGAGACCCCTGAGGAGTGGCTTATTTTGATCCCATGGCTAAGTTTTGAACAAATTTAGAAGGGCTAAACAGACGGAGCTGTGTGCCAAATTTGGTAGCCCAAGGATTTATGGTTAAGAGTATGAACGTTTTTAGAATTTTCACTCTATAGCACATGTGAAATTTATGACCCATGGGCTGGGGCCAATTTTGACACTTGGGCTTTAATTTGAACAATTTCGGAAGAGGCCTGCCAGATGATAACACTCACATGATATTACAGCTCTAGCTCATGGTCAGGAACAAGAAGACTTTTACACTTTTTAATCTATAAGCCTATGTAAAACTTGTGACCTTGGGGCGGCGCCAATTTTGACCCATGGGCTATAATTTGAAGAATCCTAGTAGAAGTCCACTAGATAAATATACATGCAAAATTTGGTAGTCGTATGTCTTATGTTTAAGAACGAGTACATTTTTTAAAGTTTTCACTGTATAAGTCCATGTAAAACTTATGACTGTCAGGCCTGGGCGGGGCGGGGCGAAATTTGACCCCAGGACTATGATTTACAAAATCTTGGTAGATGCCCACTAGATAAAGCTACATGCCAAATTTGGTGGCCCTTGGCCCAAAGGTAAGAAACGAGAAGATTTTTTAAAGATTTTCCTATATAAGCCCATGTAAAACTTGTGACCCAAAGGGCAGGGTAACATTTGACCCCAGGGCTAAGAACTGACGAATCCTGGTAAAGGTCCATTAGATGAATGTTCATGCCAAATTTGGTGGCCCTTGGCCCAAAGGTAAGAAACGAGAAGATTTTTTAAAGATTTTCCTATATAAGCCCATGTAAAACTTGTGACCCAAAGGGCAGGGTAACATTTGACCCCAGGGCTAAGAAGTGACGAATCCTGGTAAAGGTCCATTAGATGAATGTTCATGCCAAATTTGGTAGCTCTCGGCCATATGGTTAAGAAACGAGAATTCTTTTTTTTTTTTAAAGTTTTCACTGTATAAGCCCATGTAAATTTTGCAATGTCTTGTTTTTTTTTTTTTGTTGTTTTTGTTTTTGTTGTTGTTGTTGTTTTTCCATGGCAACCAGAGTTTTCACAGTATTCAAATTCTTTCAAAAAATTTGAAGAGGACTATGGCAGGATCATTTCTGTGAAGTTTTGTCAAAATTGGATGTATAGTTTCAGAGAAGACGTTTGACATAAAAGTTAACTCGGGCACGCACGAAGAACACCGGACCATAACAATGCTCACTGGCCATGGGCTAGTGGAGCTTACACTAGAGGGTCATGATGGCCCTGTATCTCTCCACTGCATTTTACATGATTGTTATCATGCCCTTAACAGAGACATAAAGCCTAAGAAGTCTGTATGGCAATAAACTTTCAGTAGCCTATCGCCTTCCCGCCACTCCCTTCCCCCCAAAAAAAGTTTGTTTTTTTTTCAATGCAAAGTTAATTAATACATGCAGGTCTAATAAAGTATCATTCGTATCGAATATCAATGAAATCTAACAATGAGAGTTTTGAAAAGAAGATTTCCAAAACTTTAAAGAACAGAAAACATTTTTTTTTTAAATGAATGACAAGATTGGGAAAGATCTCTAACAAAAAAGTGAATGATACAATCACTTCAAAGTAACTATTCAACTCATCCGAACAAAACAATTAAAATAAACTACTGTCACCAAAAATTGATCGTTTTCTATCCAGTAAACTTAAATACACAACATCAATCATATAATAATGCAGCTTGATAATCAAGGGAGGTAAATGGTTACAAAATTTGTATATCTGTGTTGTCTGCGTGTGTCATTTTCTTCGAAGACAGACCTGACTGCTATGATGCATCACTATCCTGTACAGGGTATATATTAATACACTATGCATAAATTGCCGCTACAGATAGCAAGCGGAAAATGGCTATAAATAATATGTCCGTGGAAAAATCATACCATTTTTCGCTTCAAATTTCTTTGAAATATAATTATTTCAAACGGGAAAAATGATTTTATAAATATAATGGCTGACTGAAAATCTCTTTACAAAGTTTCCAAATATAGACATGGGGAAAACCGGGATTTGTGCGACAGACTGACAACAAAAAGAAAGTCCTAACCATGCTGCGCTTATACTTAAGCTATTTCCCAAACTTATCTGCAGAGCCTGTGTTTATAAATGTCTGGTGCATAGGTTATCTTGCTAGTTAACCATGGCTCGATAAATCGTACCATGAAGGTTTAAGTGCGTAAAAGTATTTTTTATTTTGAAATACTCTGCATCGATTGCCACTTTGAAAAGTAGTGAGGTTCTGTACCAAGAACACCTAAATCAGATAGGTACTCGTATGTAATTAAAAAATGCTACCTAGTGGGAGGTTATGAGTGAACACGAGTTATTTCCGTTGATCTGTATTTATATAAGCTTATATTGACTCCATGTGCAAGAGGATTATTGAAGTTTTCACTATATCAGCCTTTGTAAAACATGCTACACCAGCACTGACACCAGGGCTATAGTTTAAACAATCTTGCTACAGATGCACTAGATGAAGCTACAAGCACAATTTGGTAAACTTAGATCTATGGTTAGGAACCAGAAGATTCTTTTAGTTTCTTTTAGATTCTTTTGGTAATTATGTGAAACCCCAGGGCGAGGTAAATTTTGACCCAAGGGCTAATATTCGGACACTATTGATAGAGGTCTACGAGATAAAACTGCATGTCAAATTTGTTAGCCCTACCCTACGGTTACGAACAAGAATTTTTTTTTTTTTAAATTTTCACGTTGTAAGCCCATGTAAAACTTGTGACCCCTGGGACGAGGCCAATTTTGACCCCACGGCTATAATTTGAATAGTCATAAACGGGGGTCCACTAATTAAAACCACATGCCGATTTTTGTATCCCTATGCCTTATGGTTAGGAACAAGAGGATTTTTAAAGTTTTCAAACTATAATCCCATTTGACCCCCAGGATGGGCCAATTTTGACGGCAGGGATATAATTTAAAAAACAAGAGGACCATGATGGTCCTATATCGCTCACCTGAGTACCAAGCAGTAAAGGTCTACAATGAAGATAAATACCAAATATCGAAGTGCAAGGCCAGAGCTCTAGGTCTTCCTGGTTTAGACAAGAAGATAATCTTTCTTAACCAAACCCGGTTATATAAATATTTGTGAGAAGTTTGAATGATATTTGTCCAATAGTTGTTGAAAAATAGGGAGAACAAGAAATTTTATCAAAGGAAAATAACTTTGTAAAAATTCAATGAACCGTCACCAAAATATAAAATGCACATTCTTGCTTGGCACCGAGTCTCTCTAAAGTTTGAATGAAATCTGTCCTGTAGTTGTTGAGAACTAGCTCTGACAAGAAAATGCTACAGAAAGACTGATGGATGGATGGCTGGATGGATGGATGGACCGACAAGCTGACTCCTATATACCTCCAGAACAGAGTTTTGAAGGAATGATAACAAAGCCCTAGGCCTTTTGGTGTGTGCCGTCCGTCCTTTCACATTTTTGTTTACACTCTAGCATCTACAAATATTAACCAATCAGCACCAAACTTGGTCAAAATGTATATGTCCATAAGATCTCGGATGAGTTCGATTATGGGTCTAATCGGACCAGAATGACTGGAGTTATCTGCCCTTGAATAGAAAAATTGCTATATTTGACTTTGTTTATACTCTAGCATCTACAAATATTAACCAATCAGCACTAAACTTGGTCTAAGTATTGCCTACAACACAGTCTTGAAATGCATATTACTTGGTCTATCTTTAACTCTTTACCAAACAAAAATTTTAGACTGGTCTATAATACAAAGCGTTTGCAGACAACAAAATAAATTTGTCTCAAAAAAATGAACTTAGATTTGGGATGGGTAGATAACATTGTGGAAAAAGTAAAAAAAATGCTGGTTACCTGGGTGCTTGGCCCAACTGAGATTTAAACTTGACATCCCTGCATAGCTAGCCCTGTAGGTAATGAGCAAATAGGCTTGGCTCAAATCATTAACAAACAACAAAATTTAATCCTTAAACCCAAAGGCCATTTTCATTCCAGAATGAGTCCAAGATGATAACAACTGAGTGGGTGCCTTTTTTCTGCAGTGTTTCAACAAAGCAGACAGCTATCGGACTGCACATTTTGTGCAGTCTGATCTTGATCTACACTAGACACAAAAGCAACTATAGTAGTGAAAGGCGCCTAAAGGGTTAAGACTTGTCCAAATTCAAACCATTTGCTGACAACAAAATACATGTGACTCAAAATTTTAAATTTGATTTTGGTTGGGTGGAAAACATTGTGGAAAAAGGAAAACATGCTGGTTACAAGTATTTCCTCTTTTTCCCACAATATTTTCAAGAGCCTTATTTCTCACAGGTGTTAAAACTTGGGATTGTGTGGTAAAAGGTTAAATAGAACAAGATTTTTAAAGTTCATTCTGTGTACCTTTATGTCCTGCTTTTACCCAGGGGCATCATTTGAACAAATTGGTAGAAGTCCACAAGGAAATGCCACATACCAAATATCAAAGCTCTAGGCCTTCTAGTTCCAGACAAAAACATTTTTAAAGTTTGCTCTATATACAATTTTGCCTAAAATTGTGACCCCTGGAATTAAAGGGTTAATTCAGTTCTTTTAACAACTTTGGTAGAACTTCACCCAATGAATATGCCTGTCAAGTTTCAACATGATTGGTTTAGGAGGAGAAGATGTTTAAAGGAATTGTGGAAAGACGGACGCCGGACAACGACGAATCACCATACCTCACCCAGCACTTTGTGCTCAGGTGAGCTAACAAATAGGCCTAACCATTGTCTGTGGCTTGTGATAAACAACATAAAGATGAAGGTTCATAACATTTTGTCCTGTAATTAAGGAGATATTGATCCATAATGAAAATACATGTGAAGCCCCCCTTTTCCATGACACGACATTTAATCATAAAAGCTAAACTAATGATATTGGCGGACTATCATATGGAACACACGTATGAAGTTTCACAAATTTTTGTCCAGGATTTTGAGTTGAAGATACATGTATATTGATCCATAACAGAAATATACATGAAGCCCCTTTTTCCTATGAGACAGTATTTGATATCAAAAAGGCAAAAAAAACGATAAATATCAGCGGACATCATCAGGAACACCTGTATGAATTTCTAATAGTTTTTATCAAGGATTTTAGAAGATATCTGTCCTGAAAGATGGATAAAAGGATGGTTATTGGTCCATGACGAAATTAAACATGTAGCCCCCTTTTTTCATGACATGGCGTTTCATGAAATAAAAACAAATAACTTTTGTCTGTGGCTTGTAATAAACAATATAAAGATGAAGTTTCATTACATTTTGTCCTGTAGTTAAAGAGATATTGGTCCACAATGAAAATATATGTCAAGCCCCCTTTTTCAATGACACAGCAATAACTGGTCCTATTAGACCTATAATCAAACTCATTCGAGATCTTACGGTCATATATATTTTGACCAAGTTTGGTGCTGATTGGTTTATATTTGTAGATGCTAGTGTGTAAACAAAGTCAAATGTAGCAATTTTTTGAATTCAAGGGCAGATAACTCCAGTTGTTCTGGTTCGATTAGACCCATAATCGAACTCATCCGAGATCTTATGGTTATATATATTTAGACCAAGTTTAGAGCTGATTGGTTAATATTTGTAGATGCTAGAGTGTAAACAAAGTCAAATATAGCAATTTTTCTAATTCAAGGGCAGATAACTCCAGTCGCTCTGGTCCGATTAGACCCATAATCGAACTCATCCGAGATCTTATAGTCATATACATTTTGACAAAATTTGGTGCCGATTGGTTAATATTTGTAGATGCTAGAGTGTAAACAAAAAATGTGAACGGACGGACGGACGGACGGACGACGGACGACGGTGAGTGATCACAATAGCTCATCCTGAGCACTTCGTGCTCAGGTGTGCTAAAAAAAAAAAGGTAAAGGTCTATTACATGAAGCTACATGCCAAATTTGGTAAGCCCAGGCCTTATGGTTTTGGTTAAAAAAGACTTTAAAAGATTTTCTTTTCTTTTTTTTTTTTTTTTTTTTGCTTTGTTGCCATGGCAACCAGAGATTTCACTGGAATCGAATTCTTTTAAGAAAATTTGTAGAGGACCATGGCAGAATCATTTCTGTGAAGTTTCTCCAAAATCGAATCGGCTGTTTCAGAGAAGAAGATGTTTGAAATAAAATTTAACACACTGACGATTCGACGCACGACGGACACAGAGCCATGACATTTAGCTCACTGGCCTTTAGTGAGTAGAGCCAAAAATGAATATTTCCTTAAAGTGATGCGTAGCCGCTTAACGTTCTACTGCATTCTGCTATAGAATTTCGCAAAGGTTTGTTGGAATGTAAAATGACCAAAAACACTCGTTCATTATGTGGGAAAGCTGCGGCAAGGGCGCATTTCAATGCTTCCCCATAGTTTCTGTCAACATTTCTTTGCACAGAATTCAAATGGCTGCTTTCTCATATACACTTCAAAAACAATGTTCAGCAGTAAGGCACGATTGAATCGTGTCGCAATGACTGTCTTCGATCATTGGAAAGAATTTGGATCAGTTGTAAATCGAACCGTCGATCCCTTGGTTTCAAGCCTTTAAACACAGGTACTGCTTGCGAAATTCTAGAGCAGAATGCAGTAGTACGTTAAGCGGCTACGCATCACTTTAAGGAAATATTCATTTTTGGCTCTACTCACCAAAGGTCAGTGACCTAAAAAAAAAATAACCAGGCTCAAACAATGATTTTTTTGCTTTGGAAGGGTAAAAAATGTGGAAAAAGCAGACGTGCTTGTTACAGGCAGTAATTTTCTCTCTCAGGGTTAGTGTAACTTGGCACTGCAATTGAGTAGATCTAGACATCTGGAATAGAGTTAGAGTAACTAATAATATATGATGTGGAATTTATGGCACCAGGCAATTTCACAAAATTCCTACACTAACAAAATCGCAAATTGTGAAGTAAAACACCCGAGTTCAACAATTCGTTTCCCATCCTTCCAACTGCCACGACTTAGTGTCCGTGGAATCTGCGCGTGAGGATAACTTCCTCGTTTTTTATGAATTTATATCCAATACAGTATCAAGAAATATCCTCATAGTTGTGATCTACACGTATGCTCTTGGCAAAAACTTTTTTTTCCATCTGTCTTTCCCGACACAACACGGCCGGGACTGTCATGGGACGCCATTTTTGAATGCTGGTTCTCCGTTTTACCAATACGTTGAAGAATAAAGCGAGGAACCAGGTCCTCGTTTCCGTTACACTTTCGATACTGCCGAAATACTTACAAATTGTTACGAAAAATGTCGAGATCGGACGGAAAGTAACGAGATCGCAAAGAGCGAGTTAGGATGGCCATAGCCAACAATCCTTAAGCCGTGCCAAATGTCTGCAATAAATGATGTGTAGATCTGTCTTGTAATAAAAGTGATCCAGCCTCAGCTTCACAGCCACATTCTTTCACATGATTTGCTAATGCCGCAACATTCAAGTGATTATGTAATGTTCCTTCTTCGTCTTGATTGGCCTAAATATACTGTATAATAATTGGATAGTGGTAGGAATGAACAAGTTCCAGGACAAGTCTGTGTTTCAATATAAGAACTATCACTTCATCATCTTCTATCTGAATAAAAAAAAGTAACCTGTAGTCTTTTCTTCAAATTAAAAGGCCCCTTTTAAACTTGCCAAACCGTAAAAATAGTGTTTGAAAAGTATAAAATCTACATGGAAATAACAATAAATATCATAAAAATCACACCCTTAAAATGAATATTACCACAAAGAAAAGGAACACTGAGATTAACGAATGTCTGCATATACATACCATGATTTTTAACTTGGATAAAGTAGCGATGGCTAATGAAAGCAGCTCTGTTTGTCCACTGATAAGACATAACTTTACTCTGGCGTACTATATTTTTTCTCTAACATGATCTCATATAACCTCTTTGTGCTATGAAAAACAAGAAATCAATTAATTTCAGTCAATTGTATTGGTGTAGTCCCATTCACTTGTGTCTTTCGCAAGGAGTAATGACGAAGATCATGGTTATTGCGCGCCTGTATGGTTGATTTTGGCTTGCTCTCCTCATAACAAATCTTTTTTTTTTTTCAGACTTTGTTGATTCATTTACCCATTCGAGATGCTTTTTATGCCTTGCAACCGATCAATGTTGACATTATGGTGGCAAAGGGAGAAACTATTCCTAAAAAAGCAATTTATTAAAATTTGATACAATTTTACTTTTATACAGGAATCCCCTTTTTCTGAGCCAATGGCAAGCACAAGTATTTTGCAGACAGCATGGATTAAGATCAGAATAAACAGAGCGTGCAGTCTGATCTTAGATAAATATCCTCCGCTTGTTAAGTAAAGGTTTTAGATAACTAGAAGATTGCCCAGGGGCGACATATCAAGCCCGCCATGTGGGAGTTAGTAAAGAACCTCACTAGCTGCATGTGGCAAAAAAGAAACCAATCACTCATTATACATCTTTTCAAATCCCTTTGTTATCAAGTAACCATGAGGATAGGAGTATTCCCTATAATGAACAGGGAGAAGCTTAACGTATGACCTTCAGATATGAGCTTGACCTTGAAAACACTGAAGTTAATAATTCAGAGAGACGCTTACTACTCGTTAAGTAGAAAAAATTGTTGAGTTTTATCATTTGACCATCAACTGTGAACCTGACTTTGGACATACCGAAGAAACTTAGAGATGGGACATCTAATCATACAGGAAAACAACTGTGCAAATTCATTTTGAAATCCATCCATATTTTTAGAATTCATGCCTTGGACAAGATCTGTTTATGATAATTTCATGATTTCTCTTTAAAGTGTGACCTTGACCTTGGACCTATATGATCAAATATTTTAATAGCACATCTACTCTATGAAGGAGAATAATTGTGACCAGTAAGTAGAGTTTATGGCTTAGACATGCTCTATTAATGACAATTTTATCATTTGGCATTTGAGTGTGACCTTGACCTTGGATCTACCTGAACAAATGATTCAAATGACTTTTCTACGGGTGAAGGAAAACACTTGTCCAGAATTATTTTTAAATCCATTGATAAATGTTGAAGTTGTAGCTGGAAAAAACTCTATGTTTGACAATTTTACCGTTTGACCTTTTAGGGTGACCTTGACATTGTGCCCCCTGAACAAATTATTCAAATGACACGTCTTCTGGTAAGTAGAGGACGTGTGTATTTTTTAATCCATCCACAACTGTAGAAGTTGTAGCTCGGACAAGCTCTGTGTACATGTATGAAAATTTTATCATTTGACCTTCAAGTGTGAGCTTGAACTTAGGCCAACCTGAACAGATGATTCAAATGGCACTTCTACTCATAAAAGAAGAAAAGTGTGTCAAATAATTTTGAAATCCATCCACAATGTAGAAGTTATAGCTGAGACAAACTCTATGTATGAAAATTTTATCATTTGACCTTCAAATGTGACCTTTGACCTACCAGAACAAATGTTTCAATAAGCACTTCTACTCATAAAGGAGACCAATTGTGCCAAATTAGTTTGAAATCCATCCACAAATGTAAAAGTTCTGGTCAGGACAATTCTAACAGAAGCACTCACACACATGCACGCACGCACGCACGGATGAACAGACACACATTGTATTATGACACTTTTACATATTTTAAAAAGAACGCTTTCTTAGGCATTTGCTGCACTTTGCTTTAGGAGGTAATAGGTCAAAAATCAATAAATACATTCTTTACAGTATTTGCAGGAATTTCTTATTTCAGCAGGATAAAGGAAGAAAAAGTGCAACATGCATTGTTAGATGCCAATTTTCAATAGACTATACTCAAAGTGTCTTTTCATTTGGAACCGCTTTTCATTTTATCTGTTACTCAATTATGGCAGTCTTGACAAAATTATATATATGTGGAAACTAATCATACTCCCCAGCTAGGGTTGCCCTCACAAGACTTGGAGATAACTTGAGAAATAAGAAGTTCCAATAAGCTTAATCTTGCCTCTGTTGAAAGACAGATATCTTTGGTTTCCTTTACTGTATCTATGACAAGATTGACATTAGTGTGAATACCGCTGGTTGCCATGACATTGAATACAGCATCCATGGACTTTCAGTATCTGACCTGGAACTGATATGCAATTAATAACAAACCTGCCGTTGCGTAATTACTATTTGAAATAAGTGTATTGTAGACTGTGACTACTTACATGAGGCTAAAAAGATTTTGACAGTTGCATCAAACTTTAAAAATGATTAATCACTGCATTAAGTAAGGCGATAAATGGCAAACCATCAGTAAAAACATCATCAGTAGAAAAGAAAGACAAATGGAAGAAAAACATACGTTTCACTGTTTTTTTCCTTATTGGACTACATAACCTCTAAAAGCATTTCTAGATTTTGCACAAAAAATTCACAAAGTTTTGTTGGAATGTCCTGTGATAAATAACATGGTTGGATTATGTTGAATGTTATTCATATTAGTATAATTACATTATATTTAATATACGAGAGGGCCTAGAGTGAACACAAGGTTTTTCGAAGATTTGACCGGGTGACCTAGCTTTTGACTCAGTATGAATCCATTTTAAAACATGTCCGAGATATCATCAAGACAAACATTCTGATCAACTTGCAAGGGTATTGGACTGAAAATGTGGCCTCTACAGCATATACAAGAGTTTTCAAAGATCTTATCCGATGACCTAGTTTTTGACCTTATATGACACATTTTCAAACTCATCATGACAAACACCCTGACAACTTTTCAGGAGTATTGGATTGAAATTTGGCCTCTACAACAATTACAAGGTTTTCAAAAGACCTGACCTGATGACCCAATTTTTGACCTTGTATTACCCATTGTCCCATGTATTACCCATTTTAAGATTCGTCCAACATATTATCTAGACAAACATTCTGACAAACTTTAATGAGTTTCCGAATTAAAAAGTAGCCTGTAGAGTGTACACAAGGTTTTCAAAGATTTGACCTGGTGGTCTAGTTTTTGACCCGACATGACCTATATCACACTTGCACCAGATATCATCAAGACGAACATGCTGACCAGCATTCAAGAGTATTGGACTGAATATGTGTCCTCTAGATCATATACAAGTTTTCTCAAAGATTTGATTTAGTGACCTAGTTTTTTACCCAACTTGACCCATTTTCAAAGTCATACGAGCTTTAACATGATAAATATTCCAACAAAGTTTCAAGAAAACTGGGCTGAAAATGTAGCCTCTTGAGTGTACACAAGATTTTTCTTAAATTGGACCTAGATTTTGACACCACATGACCCATTTTCAAACTCATCCATCATATTAACAAGACAAACATTGTGGCGAACTTTCATGAGTATTGGATTGAAAATGTGGCCTTTACTGTGTACAGAAGGTTTTTCTATGATTTGACTTAGTGACGAAATTTGTGACCTGACATGACCCATTTTCCAATTCGTCTGAGATATCATCAACACAAACATTCTGACCAACTTAACTGATTTTCGGACTGGAAATGTGGCCTCAAGAGGGCACACAAGGTTTTCAAAAATTTGACCCGAGAACTTCCTTTTAACCCCTAAGCAGCTTAGAGTGACTTACTGATCTTTTGCGGACAGTGTAGAGCAAGATCAGACTGCACAGAACGTGCAGTATAATCTTGGATCTACACTGTCCGACAAGGAGATATGATATCTTTCAGCAAAAAAAAATCTTTGAAATGGCGAAATTTGGGATTTTAGAATCGGCTTGAAAATTTCATGTCACTTTCTTTTTTAGTATAAGGGTTAAAAATTTAGATTTCTGTTAGGAATTACTTAATACATATGCTCTGTTTTCCCGGAAATACCCTTCAGTCCAGAATTCAACATATTAGTTTGATGGAACGTGACCGAATTTATGAAAATACAAAGGACTGATATTGTTACATTTAAAGAATACTGTCTAACATTAGTCTATCTAAATTTTGAAGATACTTTTGTGTAGCTTTTGAGCAACCGAATGGTCTTTATATTACACTTGTATTGTTTTCGACTTAAGTGCAGCCCACACATAAACTCATATAATGAAAAATATTTGGCATTTTCGGAACGCTATGTGGTCTTCCAATAGTCACTCAAAAGCTAAACAGAAAACGGACCTATCGTAGCAGAGATAATGAATAAAAAAATTGAGTCTGCTTAGAATTTTTTATTTTTTCTGCAACAGAAATTTTACCCAACTACACATGCATATCACAGAAGCCCGATTACTCTGGGAATGAACACCATCATTTTACAAGTAAGAGAAGAGAAGAAAATGATACACCCAACACATGTTTGAATGGTCTACATACTTACACGAATTTGCATTATACAATTTATTATGCATTCATCAACATAATAAATGTAAAAGGAAAAGAGAGTAAGTGTAACAATTATGTATCAATCACACTTAATTAATTTATTCATTCAGTCATCATTTTCATTGCACGTTTGTATATCTGTTGTTCTCTGTCTCTCTTGTCGTGAATGAGTGAGTGAAAGATCACCTAATATGAAAGGGGAAAAGGCTGATGTGGTAAAACTGAAACGTAACTTACACATAAACATTTCGGGTAACAATCCACTCACTCGTCTACGCCCATCCACCCTTCTCAAGATAAGAGAGATAAGAAAACAAAAGATATACAAATGGACAATGAAGAAAAGACTGAATGAATGCACGGATGCATGAATGAATGAATGATTGAAAGATTGAACGAACGAACGAACGAACGAATTAATTAATAGCAATAACATAAGTTTGATACATACTGGTACACTTACTCTCTTTTTATGTTACATTATCAAGTGTAAACAATTATGTTGATGAATGCATAATAAATTGCATAATGCAAATGTATGTATGTAGATTATTCAAAAATGTGTTACGTGTATCATTTTCTTCTCTTCTCTTACTTGTAAAGGAACAGTGCTTATTGCCAGAGTAATCAGGCTTCTGTAATATGCACTTGTAGTTTGGTAAAATTTTGTTTCCCCAAAAAATCAAATATTCTATTCAAACTCACTTTTTTTTCAGTATCTCTGCAACGATAGGTACATTACATTTTGTATTTAGCTTTTGAAGCATCTTATGTATTAAATAATTCCTAACGGAAAACTAAATTTTTAAAAGGGAAGCCCTCATCAATTGGTGCCGACTTACATATTCAGAGCCGGTCCACATAATCGGAGCCCTTCTTTTGTCTGTGTGTGTTTTAATGTGGTAGAAAAATAGACCAACAAAGTTAAATGTACACTAAAGTCTAAATTTAGTTATTCAATTCGTGTATGCTACCCACGTCACTCGTGGTTTAATATTATGACCACTAGTTAGCGAATGAAATAACAAACGAATAATGGCTACTGGTTCAGGACACCTCTACTCCGATATTACACTTGGTATCTTGTGTATTCTGAGCAGTGGTAAGTCAGTCAATTTGTCTGTTTTGTTCTCCATCTTTTTCACTTTGTTCCTCGCTTTTTTTAAAAAGCGAAAATAGGCTTTTACAATAAAAGAACCACATCTTTATTAAACAAAAATAATGCAGATTCTTTTTTATCGGCTTGTTCGAGGGCTTTGTCGGTAACGTACAGCGGCTAGTAATCAAGTCTTGAGTTCTAGTTCAAGTTCGACCAAAGGATTTCCAGGGATTGATGAACATGGTCGCGACTTGATTCATTTCTTCCTTACAACTGAACATTCTTTCAAAGATGATTATGAGAGAAAGCAGCCAGTGCATGGCTCTGGAAGAGTGCTGTACGAAGTACCGGTAAACGGAATTCCAGGGATACACTATTTAAACCGTTGTCCGTTGTCCGCCGTGATATGTCTAAGAAATCTGGAAAACGATCTTAAACCTTTAAGAAGCTGAGCTTTTACACCTACAATACCAGCTGATAAACTTACAGAATTCCATAAATGTTGTGCGGATGGTGCCATGAAAATTATCTTTACATTTTGGTTTCGTAAGCGCAAAAACCTTCTTGTGTGTACTGAACTTATTAGTAAAGTGTATCACCCTTTAAATTGTAGACGCAAAAGCTTATCTTTTACATGTATCTTGTGATCTGATGAAATGTACATCATCATCATCATCATCATAAGCATCAGCATCATCGTCGTCATCATCACCGCATCCCTTCTCCTCCTGTTCATCCTCATTATTATCATCACCACTATCAACCTGTTAAACTGTGTCTTCCACACTTCCAGTGACTGTTGTATCAGCAGCAACGGAATGTTTTTACCACCTTGAACAAATGAGTTCCGCTGACTGGGCTCATTCTTCTGTGACCATGGACGTTGTGGATCTACAGAAGACCAGAGATGTTGTAGTAAAGAGGAAGAGTGGTAAGTCTTTCATTAGTGGTTCAACCCTTTACAAAACAATCTCGAGTTTCAACGATCTTGTTGAAAAAGGCTTTTGAAAACAATGTGGGAAAAAGAAAAAAAAAATGCTTACCAACAGTTTTTCCTTTTCACACAATTTTTTCTTCCCTTTCTAAGAAAATTTCCATTATTTGAGCCACATTTGAACTGTCGTCTGCCATTGCTTTGGATTTGGACAAGTGTAAAATTTCTCGTTTTGAAGTTCCAAACCTGATACCAAATGAACATTTGTTTCTCACGATCCTGACGACTAATACTCTCGAAAACATCCTAAGTCTTATGAAGTCGTTTAGCTATTTACCAAACGACAAATTAAATGTGCTTAAATGACGGGTACAAGGGTAGAAAACTTTGTGGGAAAAAGGAGAATAGGCTGATTACCAGTCTTTCTTCCTTTTCCGCAAACCACCAATGAACAAGGAGACACTTAAGAAATTATGTCTTCGAGGATTTTTCTTATTGCGAAACGTGGATTACACGCCAGAATTTTGCTGAGGCTTATGGGAATGTAAGACAATCAAAAACACGAGTCGGTAATATGGGATCATTGCCAAAAAGGTGCCATGAAGTCATATCTGGGTCCTTATCCACAAACCATTCTTAAGAATATTCTTAGTCTTATTCTCCAAGATTTTCTACATTTGAAAGTAACGCACCTCCTGATTGGCTAAACCAAATGGTTTAGCCAATCAGGAGTTGTGTTTCTTTCAAATGTAGAAAATTCTGGAGAACAAGACAAAGAACGTTCTTTAGAATGGTTGGTGAGTACGGACCCTGGTGTCATAAAAATAACAGTAGTCCCCGATTGCAAAATTACCGTCAAAATAACACCTAGTTACCGAATGTAATCGAGATCCTTCACCCTTGAAAAGCCAGATATATTTTGAGCCATGCTTTGCGAAAAGGGGTTTTGATGCATATGCAAAAAGTATTGACTCAGGTCAGCCTGCGCAGTCTGACCTTGTTCGAAAATCTTTGCTACTAGTCAATTATCGGCACGTCAAAAGACCAGTCTATCTCATGATTCAGCCGGTTGTGAGACAAAATGGAATCTATAGATCCGTAACTATTTAATAACTTGCTAGGTAAAATGTATACCAGAGATGCATTAAACACCATTTTGCGGGAGCATAGCTCATTTTTATCAGTGCTTTTACAGAAATTTGAGTTGCGGGAACAATTCTAAATAGGCGCCTTTACAAAGAGCCGAATTCATTTCGTGGCAGCGAAAGACTTAACTCCTTCAGTGCCAAATATTAAACCTGATTTCTTTGTCGGCTGAAAATACAATCCACTGAAACTCAGAAAAAGTTTTATCTTACAGGCTTGACCGGACAGTCATATAGTATAAATCCGTGTGATCAGACTCTACGGTATCTGCAGCTGGATCTTGATGCCGTCTGCAAACGCCCGTTTGTTCGCCTATAATGCACTGAAAGGTTTAATTAAATCGCAAGTTACAGGTGTATGTATTTGATACAGGAGTACTTGGAAAATAGTGGCCATTGTTATGGCCTGTGTGGTCGGCGTCATCGTTCTAGCCTTGCTATGTTACTGGTTACTGAAGAAACAGAACAAGAGGACTATGCGGGTCAGGCACGCGAACAATCCATCTCGAGGTATTGAGTTTTAGTGGAAATCAGTTCTTACAAATCAAACACTTCATGCACAAATTATTTGCCACCCTAAAGTTTGAAACCATTTGATGACCAGAAAGGTAATCTATTAAAGACCCACTGTTGTGCAAAAGTAAATATATCGGGGGCCAAAATGTAGGCAATTTAATTCATGCTATTTAAAAGTATGGGTACGATTTTTTTTTTTTTTTTTTTGGGGGGGGGGTTGTTTTTTTTTTAACACGTTTTACGGTGCGGTCCTTCAAAATTCCAATCGCTGTCAGAATTTAAATGAATCGTAAAATTAGAATTAAAAGGAGCTTTTCGGATTCTTACGATCTCACCAAACTTTGGAAATGATTTGTCACTGAATTAACTAAGCCGAAAGGTGTCAGATCGTCACTAAACAAGAAAGACAAAAGCCAGAAAAAACTATCCTCAACGGTATTTCATTAATGTTCTACTTAGCCTTTTTGGGTATTTTCATATTTCGCGCTAGCGTTTGGCAAAGACTTGTGGGAATGTCAATGATCAATAGCATAAGTCAGTTACGAGGATTTGTACATTCAAATCAGTATGATGACGTCATATCAGATGTAATAAAAATCGTTGTCTGCGCATGTCATATTCTTCGAAGATTCGACCTGTCTGCTCCCGTATACTTGGGAAAAGTAGGGCTTATATCGAAGCCATTAGCCTATTACGAAAGCATGTAGGGGCTGTTTTAATAAATGGTCGGTGCATAAGTTACATGCTAGCCGATCATAGCTGAATAAATGGCACCAGGTAGCGTTTTATTAAGTAAACGTTTATTTCATTTGAAATTCAAAGTCACGGTTGTTGTTTTGAAAAATTACTCCGCTTCTGTACCCAGGATGCCCAAATTAGATAGATGTGTATTTGTAGAATGCCATCTAGCGGGAGATAATGGATAAAAATAGACAGTTACCGATTGCAAAGCGACCATCCCGTTATATACACGCACAAAATTGTACCTTTCATTGAATTTAACCGCACAGTTTATACAACTGTAAAAGGCCCCCTTTTTTTCGGACCAGCTTTTACTTTGAAACTAGACATATTTTACTGTAGCACATTATCAGATTCACAATTATATTTGAGCCAAGCTCTGGCAAAAGGGGGCTTAATGCATCTCCGTGATCCATGATACCTAGCAAGTCATCACATAATCATGGATCAATAAGATGCATTTATAAGAACAGACTGATTCATGCGGTACACTGGTCCTTGGGCATGGAAAATTGAAACATTAGCGAAAACTTTCGGTCCAGGTCAGCCTGCGTGGATTGCGCAGGCTGACCTGAGTCGATACTTTTCGCAGATGCATTAAGATGTGATAAAAATAGACGGAGTTACCGATTGCAAGGCGACCAACCCGTTATATACACGCACATAATTGTACCTTTCATTAAATTTAACCGCACAGTTTATACAACTGTAAAAGGCCCCCTTTTTTCGGACCAGCTTTTACTTTGAAACTAGACATATTTTACTGTAGCACATTATCAGATTCACAATTATATTTGAGCCAAGCTCTGGCAAAAGGGGGCTTAATGCATCTCCGTGATCCATGATACCTAGCAAGTCATCACATAATCATGGATCAATAAGATGCATTTATAAGAACAGACTGATTCATGGAGAAAATTGAAACAGCGGAAAGTTTCGGTCCAGGTCAGCCTGCGCAGGCTGACCTGGGTCGATACTTTTCGCAGATGCATTAAGCCCCCTTTTCACAGAGCGGGGCCTGTTTATATTTTTAAACTGTGAGAGTTAAATGTGTCTGCATTTTGACTCCCTTTTGTTTACTTTTGGCCGCTATTGGGTCTTTAAATGGACCCATTTAATTAAGCATTGATTTCATGCATGTTATTGGTCGAGAAAATTATTTGTACAGAAATATTTAATGCGTTCGACTTACACAGTCCAAAACTGCAGGACTGATTTGCATCTGTGTGTGTGTTGGGGGGGGGGGGGGGGGAGGTCATTATTCTCTTAACTTGTTATAAGCTCTTTTTTGTTATTGTTGTCACCATTGTAACTGAAAACAATAAAGGCAGGAAGTGTTTTGTATCATTTCAGCACATGCAAATATTTCCACAGCTCCCAACAGCACGGAAATATTTGCTTTGTCGCATCTGTACTGCAGGCCACCACCCTACTCCCCACCGAGGTATACCGAATTACCGAACTGTAGTGTTGGTCAATCCGGTTCTACTAGCAGTGCTGGTCCTTTACAAGATAAACTGACAGACACAAGACGGTCAATTCAAGCTGGTACTACTGTTCCTCCACCATACGCCCCGTAGTATGCTCTGTGTGTGTGTGTGTGTGTGTGTGTGTGTGTGTGTGTGTGTTTTAAGAATTATTTCTCTGTCTGCTTCCTCTTCTTCTTCCTTCTTTTCTGCTTTTTACCTTTTCTTGTTTGTCTTGATTTTTATCATTTATTAATAATGATAGTAATAATACTAATAATGATGAGAATGACAAATATTTAAATAAGTACTATTTTTCATCATATTACCGAATTGATGTAAATATGTTATTGTTTATATTTTGAACCTTATGAAGCAAAGGGTCTTGTTGGTGCTTTTGTCGACATTATAGATCAAGATTGGACTGCACAGGTGGTACAACACCTCGCGCGCGCGTCTTAATTTTAGTCCGATATTAACTTACCCGGTCCACAAGAGCCCCTGGATCTGCCTACGGCCCTGAAAGCGTTAAATGTTATCTACCATTTTGGGTAACGGGACAATTGCCACAGGGAAAATTAGTATTCGTACCAAACAGATGGTTTCCAGGACAACTTGTACGACGGACAGTTTGTTTCCAGTATAATTGGTACCTAGGAAAATTTGTATACAGGAACAAGGTAATCTAGGATAACTGGTAGCTGAAAGTACCCATGCTCAAGAAGAAGTAAATCACAATAGTATGATTATCTGAGGTGTTTTTTTTTTCAGTACCAATTGTCCTAGTACCAATTATTCGATTTAATGTTCTCCAAGAACCACTATTGTTTACGCTGCAGGTTCAGTTCTAGTTTTTTTTCTATTTTTAGGAGTTCTCCATTTTGACTTTTCAACATCATGATTGTGATTTTGATGCATTAGGTTTATTGAATAAAAGTTTGTCATTTGAACGGTGATCACTTTTGTTTAATTCCCGAATTCATTCTAGTTCTTAATTTATTAAATTATGTATGTGTTTAAGGCCCACTAGCTGTCAAATGGTAAACAACGTAAGAGTCAAAATTCTGACAAATTCAATTCATGTCATTTAAAAATATTGATATGAGCCATGCTCTGTGAAAAGGGAGCTTAATTCATTTGCGAAAAGTATCCACCAGGTCAGCCTGGACAGTCCGCCCGGGCTGACCTGGGCCGAGACTTTTCGCTATTAGTTGATTTTCTGCATGTCAAGGGATCATGTTACCTTTATTAAGTCGGTTGTTTAAAAAAAGGGACTATTATGTATCCATACTTATGTGATGGATTGATAGGTATCACTCATAACGGAGATGCACCAAGCCCCCTTTTTCCAGAGCATGGCTCATATCATGAATCTGATAGTGTGTTACAGTGTAAATTGTCGAAGTTCAAGTCGCTTGCAGCAAAATGTATTGTAAAACTAGGGCAAAAGTTGGTAACTTTTGTTCTACTGTAGTTTTACAATACATTTTTTCTGTCAGGGAACCATTACACTTGTCAGTTAATGTAATTATCGGTAAAGTAATTGTTAAATAATTAATCTCTGAACAAATACTATCGGGTTGGAGTGAATTTAAAGGGAGCTAATCAGATTTTCATAATCTCACCAAACTTCAACTGCGATTTATCACTGTCTTAATTAAGAGTAAGTTGACAGCTGACAAATCATCAGTAATGAAGACAGACGAAAGTAAGGAAGAACTATATTTAAATGGTATTCCCGTAATGGGCTACGTAGCCTGTTGGGGCGTTTTTATATTTTGCGCCAGAGTTTCGAAAAGACTTGTGGGAATGTCATATGATCAATAACATGGGTCGACTGACAGGACTTGTATTCAAATCAGTACAATGGCGTTATATCGTGGTGTTTCAAATACAGACGGAGTTAGCAACTGCAAGGCGACCATCCCGTTACTTAACAGCCGAAAATTTTAGGTTTTTTTTTTCAGGGTGTACATATACAGTTTTCTTTTCACGAGTACAAAGTCAAACAAGTTTGTATTTATCAGTGTTATGTAGAAAATTTGATTTTCGACAAGAAAAATTAATTAGGCCCTTGTAGGGCGATTACTTTAGTCTTTAACCCTTAAACCGCTGGATAAATGAATCGAAAATTTCCACTGGAAAGTACACTGTCCGCAAAAGCGCCCCGAATTTCGCTTAGCAGCTTAAGGATAATATGAAAAATGAAGAAGAAGTAAATGAAGCGATGTTTTCAGGGGTAGGGATCATAGTACCGGTACATCAGTACGTTTCACAAACCAACGTACGATGTGCATTCAAGGTGTAAGTTCAGCTAAGCCTTTTTCTCGTATCGAAATCGGACACCTATATATTCCTCAACTTCTAAAACAGTTGTGATCCATCATCGGCGGTCATTTGCCACATTTTTAGTAAAAGAATAAGACTTAGATCTATTGGGTGAATGCCAACGGTTTTGATCGGTCCCTACATGTAATTAAGACAATATAGACAATATATATAAGCCATGCTCTGACAAAACGGGGCTTAATGCATCTCCGTAATGCATGATACCAAGCAAGTCATCACATAATTATGGATCTATAAAATCCATTTTGTCTGACAAATGACTGAATCATGAGGTAGAACAGTCTTTTGACATGCGGAAAATTGACCGATAGCGAAAAGCGTCGACCCAGGTCAGCTTGCGCGGAATGCGCAAGCTGACCTGGGTCGATAATTTTTACAAATGCATTAAGCCCCCTTTTCACAGAGCATGGTTCATATATTCTTTGACTACGTTCAATTCTATTGTTTATGGATAATTAGCGAGTTCAAATTGTTGTAAGTTCGGTATTTTGATATGACTGTCAAATGATATGAGTTAAACAAGCAGAGGTGTGTTCATTGGTAAAACAAAAACAACTTGGCAAATGTTCAGTTGTTCTAAAAGTTAAATGATATTAATTAATTAATTAAGTAATTAAAGTAATGAGTAACGATCTTTACTTTTAACCCCATAAAAATAGAGTAGAACAGAGCTTAGAATAGTTCATTTTGAAGGCATTTGCAGCCAGTAAAGTAGACATGACTCAATTGATGTTTTTATTTAATTACTATTTTTTTTTTTTGACAAAGTAAAAACATTGTGAGAAAAGACAAAGATATTCATTACTAGAATTCTCTTCTTTTCTCACAATGTTTTAAGAATCTTTCATCCGCAAGGTCTCTCTTTTGGTAAAGAATTGATTTTAAAAAAAAAAATGTAGAGGAAAATCGACATTTCTTTAAAGTGATACGTAACCTCGTAAGGTAACTGATCAAAAACCCGCTTCGATTACGTTGGATCGCATTCAAATAAGTCCTTGAACGAGGTAAAGAATGATGACGTCTTATCCGGTCTCATGAACATTGGTCGAGTTCCCAACTGCAATACACCCAGTTAACTAAGGGTCAATATTGTAACTTTTTACTAAACACCATCGCACGTTTTCTTTACAGTTGCATGGGGGAAAAGGTATGTTGTAAAATTTTGTGTGACAAGAAAATGTGATTCACAGAAAAAATATCAATTTGGCGTCTGTAACAACTTTCAATTTTGACAAGTCCAAAATTTTGTCAATTGGTATAAGGGTTAAGAGTCAAGATATAAAGATATAACTCGATTACAAAGATTTATATGGATCAGAAGCAAACCACAAACTTAAACGAAAAAAACAAGAGGGTCATTTGCCCTAAAGCGCTCACCTGGGTAAAGTCATCTACATTTGATAAAGTAGAAGAGATCCTGGTTTTAATCATGTAAAACACATGAGTGTAAGTGACCTACTTTTTGAACCAATGTGACCTAATTTCAAACTTGTCCAATATATCATTAAGACAAACATTCTGACCAAGTTTCATGAGTATAAGGCTGAAAATGTCGCCTCTACCGTGCACACAAGGTTTTTCTAAGATTTGGTCCAGTGACCTACTTTGAGACTAGATGTGACCCATTTTTGAATTTGTCCAAGATATCATCAAGACAAACTTTATGACTTAGCTTTATGAGAATCAAGCAGAAAAAGTGGCCTCTACGATGCACACAAGGTTTTTCTACGATTTGGCCCCGTGACTTACTTTTCGACCCAATGTGACCCAGTATCGAACTTGTCCAAGATATCATCAGGACAAACTTTCTAACCGCGCTCCATGCGTTTCAGGCTAAAAAATGAAGCCTCTAGAGTGTGTACAAGGTTTTTTTTAAAGTTCTGGCCCAGTGACCTACTTTTTGACCCGACATGATCCAGTTTGGATCCTGTCCAAGATATCATCGAGACAAACATTCTGACTAAGTTTCAAGAGTTTCAAGAGTATCAGGCCAAAAAATTAGCCTATAGAGTACACACAAGGTTTTTCTAAGATTTTACCCTGTGACCTACTTTTTAACCCGACATGACCCAATTTCAAACCTGTCTGGGATATCAACAAGATAAATATTCTGACCAATCTTCATCAGTATAAGGTAGAAAATGTGGCCTCTATGGTGCACACAAAGTTCTCCCAAGATTAAGCCATATGACATACTGTTTGACCCGACATCACCCAATTTCAAACAAGTCTGAGATATCATCAAGACAGACAATCTGACCTAGTTTCATGAGTATCAGGCAAAATATGTGGCCTTTAGATTGCACATTGGGCAAGATTTGGCCTTGTGACCTACTTTTTGACCCTACATGACGCAATTTCAAACTTGTGTCGAGATGTCATCAAGACAAACATTCCTACCAATTTCCATGAGTTTCAGGCCGAAAATGTGACCTCTAGAGCGCACACAAGGGTTTTCTAAGATTTGGCCCAATGACCTTCTTTTTGACAGGACATGACCCAATTTCGATTTTGTCCAAGATATTATCAAGACAAACATTTTGACAAAGTTTCAAGAGTATCAAGCTGAAAGTGTGGCCTCTAGAGTGCGCACAAGGTTTATATAATATTTAGCCCAGTGACCTACTTTTTGACCCGACATGTCCCAGTTTCGAACTTCTCTTAGATTTTATCAAGAAAAAACATTCTGACCAAATTTCATGAGTATCTGGAGTATCCGACTGAAAATGTGGCCCCTAAAGTGCACTCAAGTTAAATGTTAACGACCGCACTACGGACGACGCACGACGGACGCCGCACGCCGGACACAGCACGATCACAAAAGCTCACCTTGAGCACTTTGTGCTCATGTGCTCAGGTGAGCTAAAAACAGGTAGTTATCTTTTTGAAGACAAAAAAAAAACATACGTCTTATGAAAATACGCGAGTCAGATTTTATTTTTGTTTACCATCATAGATGCTATTTTTAGTTCAGAATTGTCATATAGTGTGGCGTTATTGGTCCGAGACAAATTATACTTCAGTATACCCTTCGTTCATTCTACATTATTGTCTACCTATTTAACGGCCTATTTCAGTTTCTTTGCCCATTTATTTTCAAAAAGGGCACGGGGCTTTAAGCGCTGTTTTGTACTTACTCTACCGATAGTCCAACTGATTTAATTCTGACATACGAAGCATTTTTTTTATGTATTTCATGTCACACTTCTGAATTCAAATGGCCATTTTCCAAATCCTAAATCAGTATAACTGACATTGCTATTCAAATAATTTGTAACTTGATGACGGTACACTTAAAGGTATGGAGGGGAATATCCGCCAAAATTCTATTGGTCTTTATGTATGGAAGGGGATATCCGCCAGTTCACTCATTATTCATGATGAGACTTTCATTATTCCTGATAAAATTTTCAACTATGTTTTACAATTTTAACGTTGATTTACAATTACGTCTTGCCTATTTAATTGTTTATGTTGACATTTGAATTACTTTTTTGTTACTTCAATTTACAATCAACTATTCTATCTTCATATTTAATCATTCATTCAACCTTCCTAATAATATTTGAGACATTTAATTTCATATCAACATTGTAATTATTTTAACAACAGTTACTTCAACAATACAAGATAAGTGTAATACAAATAAGCACAATCTAAATAAGCATAATGCAAATAAGGATAATATGAAGCAGGGAACCACATCTCATTATTACGACAGGGGTCGCCACTGAGAAACTAAATTCTCCCTCAAGGCTAACGGTGCTGCGCTACTTTACTCAGACTTCTGGAACCTTAGATGTGGCAAGCCCTGATGATAACTATCCATACCTACCAAGCATTGGACAGGTATGTATAAATAACATTATCTCTCATTGATTTAGTGTTGAATCAACTTGGGAGAGGTGGGACAGGTTTGTGATTCGAACACAGGTACCACTGACTGAGCTACCGCCGTAGGCGACCGCATTTATCACATGAATGTTGCTCATCTGTTTATTTTTTTATGTGTGAAGAGAAAAGGGGAAAAAAGAAATTTCAGCTGAATTCCATTTTCTACAATTTCGTTACATGTATACAGAATTAACCCGTTGAAAAAATGCATTTTTTACCGGTACGTAAAATTCACCAGATCAAGCATAGACCGGTGTCATTTGGCATACCTCGGGTGATCCGGTGATCAAATCCCTCGGCTGTATCACGTAGCTTGATATGCACCTACACGTTACATTTCGCACATCTCCGGAAGCACACCGCTTTACCGTTATTGAAATTGTAAGGCTCCTCTTTAGAAAGAACGCATGAGTAAATTTTCTATCGTTATCTTTCTAAGAGTATTTCAGTCGGCAAACAGTTTGTACATTCAATTTTTAGCGTGGTTTATCAATTCCGTTAGGAGCTTTCATCGACAGATCGATAGAAGTGAATAACTTCACAGGGGTTGTTCATGTCGTTGCTTAGCGATCTACATGGGCGCCGCCATGTTTAAGATCATGTGATTGGTAGTTCAAAATGGAAGACCTGTGTATTACCGGAATAGACATGAATGGACCGGAAAAGACCGGAATAGACTTAGAAAACACGGCGTAGCGACACCTAGTTTATTGCATGTAGGAATGGGGCAAAGCCTGCAGATACTCAGAGAAGCAAAAATAGGGATTTGCACCTTAGACTACAGAAAATGGACCTTTGTAAAGCCGTGTAAGACATAAATTGGCGAGAACTGGTACTTGGCGAGAACTGGTTGAATGCAGTACAAAAAGTATTAAGATATATAGCAGTTATTATTAGTCTGACAACCTGAAAACCTGTCTCCTACTCCTCTAATTTTTCCCTTTTTGACCACCAGTGCACCTATCCATGCTCTCCTGGATTTCCTTTTAGCAGTACTCCGCACACTATTCTTTCCAATCCGCTGACGGCTTCCCTACCCGCCGTTTTCAACACTATTTCAGTTATGCCCCAGCGACCAGTGCAACCATCCATGCTCTCCAGGATTTTCTTTTTAGCAGTACTCCGCACAATATTCTTTCCAAGCTGCTGCCGGGTTGCACACCTGCTATTTTCAACACTATTCCAGTTATGTCCTGGCGACCAGTGCACCTGTCCATCCTCTCCGGGATTTTCTTTTACCAGTACTCAGCACATTCTTCTTTCCAAGCTGCTGGTGCCTTCCCTACCCGCCGTTTTCAACAATATTTCAGTTAGGCCCTGGCGACCAGTGCAACTATCCATGCTGTCCTGGATTTTCTTTTTACCAGTGCTCTGCACAATATTCATTCCAAGCCGCTGGCGGCTTTCTAACATGAGCCAGGATTGCGTCCTGTTGCATTGACTTTATCGGCTAACTACTATTTCTTTCCCTTTCAGGAGAATACATGAAGATTCAGACATTGGCTAACCTCTAACGTGGGGTTAGCCATTACAGCTGCAAATGCAGCCGACCACATACGACAGACGAGACAGAAACGGACGGACTGGACGCGTTCCTGCAAGGACCGGTCTCGGCCTGGATGGGGAGGCAGAGGGATGTGATGGTTATGGGAACTTTGAAGTCCCACCTCACATCCCTCCTAAAGTTTCTGGATTTCTTAGAGGTGGTAGGCATTCAGGGTTGGTGGAACTGGACCTGCCTCACCATCCAGGTCTTCAGCCGGTCCCTCAGGAAAAGGGCAGCGGAACGGAAGGCAGAAGTGGCGGCAAGGGATTTGGCGTCACTTTCGTGGTCCGAAGCCAGACGGACATACTGGACTTCGGACTACTACGATGACGTTACCTCGGCCGACTAGATGACGGACGAGGACAGACATGACCACCTTGACCGTCTGACGGACTGGCTGGTGATGGAGGTCAATATGACCAACGGATGCAGGCCGTCCGTCGTTACCAACATGACGCTGACAGCCTTAGAAGACGCGATGGAAGAGACGAAAGATGACAGGACGTTCTTCTGCATCCTGGTTACAATGCACAAGACCTCAGCTACCGCGGGCTCTGAGGTGGTCACGGTGTCTGAGGCCTTGTACCGACGACTTGAGGACCTTCAGACACAGCTACACCCGGACACTGACCGACTGTTTACGAACAGGGGGAGAGCATTTGCTAGCAGTTCATCGGTCAACCGATGTCTAAATCGAGCATGGACTGCTAGCGGATGCTCTAAGTACGGACGGTTTTCCTGTACCATCAACAGGAAAGGCCTGACGACCGACATGCAACAGCACGACCCCCTGATCGCCGACGACCTGGCAGAACCACTCTGCCATAGACGGACGACGGCTGACGCACACTACAGACTAATAGACAAGATGGGACCTCCATCCGGACTGTAACGAAAATACAGGACTTCTACGGGGGCGGACAGAAGGTCTCAAGGACGGCAACAGACACTGACAAGAACCCGTGGAGCCTGACTGTGACTGACCCGACCCCGACGAGCCCGTCTCACAGTGGCACTTCCTCGAATCGGACTGTGACGTACGAGACCCCAGGCCCAAATCAGACTTCCACGAAGATGAATGTGACGGACGGTTCTAATTTCAGTGACAATTCCGGACCGACGCAAAGGTTGCTCTCAAGACTAGAATTACCTGAGAAGACGACGGACTTTTATAAGACAGTTTTGACCTTTGTGACTGACCTGGACCAGTCTCGGATACTGAGACGGGCCCAGGCAGACGAGACTGACAGAAAACATAAGATGATGACGGAAGCCTTCTACTTGTCGGAGGCCCTCAGGACTGGCATTGAAAAGAAATATGGAATAGACGTAGTTAGGATGGTGTCAAACTTGTGTCAAACAATGTTTTCAAAAGGCTTCTCTCTCAGGGTCGTTAAAAGTCGTGACTGTGTGGTATAGGGTTCATCTGGTAAAAAGTGATGAAGAGAATGTTAATTTTCAGCAAATAAAGGCTGTTTAATAGTTTTTATTTTCTTTTTATTCTTGCAATGTAAGATCAGACTGCACAAACACGCAGGCTGATCTTAACCTCCACTCTTAACTGAATGAGAATGCTGATAGTGCAGCCCAAGATCTAACTGGTACGACAAATTGTAGACCATTCCAGCAATATACTCAGAAGAATAGAGGGTAGATAGTGTTGCCCAAGATCAGACTGCTCATATATGCAGTCTGATCTTAATCTGCACTCCCTCCTGACCCTAACCCGTCTTCTTTCAAAGGACAGATCTTTTCAACATACTGGTTTTCTTAATGTTATTGAAGACTGAAGTCTAAGATCAGACTGCACGAACATGCAGGCTGATCTTAACCTCCACTCTTCACTTAATGAGAATGCAGACAGTGCAGCCCAAGATCAGACTCGAACGACAAATTTTAGACCATTCCAGCAGTATACTTAGAAGAATAGAGGGTAGCGAACAAAATCCCATCTTTTGGGCGGGGCTTAAATCTACCGGATACCTTTTTTAAAAGGACAATATAAACCCATAGCCAACACATTTCTTCTTCCGTTTGGAGAGTAAAGTCATTGCCTAAAAAGACGAAGTTGTGTCTTTGGTCTTTTATTTATTGATATGTCTCCAACATTTTTCTAATGGTGTTTGTGTAGAGTGCAGCCTAAGATCAGACAGCACAAACAGGCAGGCTGATCTTAACCTCCTCTCCTTACTGTATGAGAATACAGCCGAAGATCAGACTGCACCTACAAGCAGTCTGTCTTTACTTATTTTTCTTTCGTTCATTATCTTTGTAGACAGTGCAGCCCAAGATCAGACTGCTCATATATGTAGTCTGATCTTAATCTGCAGTCTCTCCTAACCCTAACCCATCTTCTTTGAAAGGACAAATCTTGTCAAGATTTGGTTCTCTTTATGTTATTGAAGAGTGCAGTCTGAGATCAGACTGCACAAAAATGCAGGCTGATCTTTACCTCCAGTCCTAACTGATTGAGAATGTTGATAGTGCAGCCCAAGATCAGACTGGAACGACAAATTTTAGACCATTCCTGCAATATACTTAGAAGAATAGAGGGCAGATAGTGTGGGCCAAGATCAGACTGCTCATATATGCCGATCTTAACGTACACTCTCTTCTACAGCTTCCCATCTTCTTTCAAAGGACTATATCCTTTCAAAGGACAAATCTTTTCAACATTTGGTTCCCTTCATGTTATTGAAGACTGAAGTTGAAGATCAGACTGCACAAACATGCAGGCTGATCTTAACCTCCACTCTTAACTGAATAAGAATGCAGCCAAAGATCAGACTGGACATACATGCAGTCTATTCTAAAGTTCCACTCTTCAATATATCTTTACAACATTTTTCTGATGCTGTTTGTAGAGAGTGCAGCCTAAGATCAGACTGCATATTCATGCAATCTTACCTGATACTCCACTCTTTACTGAATGAAAGTGCAGCCCCACTTAGTCAGTCTGTCTTTACTTATTTTTCTTTCCTTCATGATCTTTGTACATAGTGCAGGTCAAGATCAGACTGCTCTTATATGCAGTCTGATCTTAGTCTCTTCTACGGTTACCCATCCTCTTTCAAAGGACAAACTTTTTCAACATTTTGTTCACTTCATGACACTGAAAATTGCAGCCTTAGAGCAAAATGCAAAAACATGCAGTCTGATCTTATACTCCACTCTTTACTGAACGGGAGTGCAGCCCAAGATCAGACTGCAGGTACATGCAGTCTTGTTCTAAAGCTCCAACCTTCAATATCTTTTCAACATTTTTCTTATGGTGTTTGTGGAGAGTGCAGCCTAAGATCAGACTGCACGTACATGCAGTCCGACCTTACACTCCACTCTTTACTGAATGAAAGTGCAGCCCAAGATCAGACTGCACATACATGCAGTCTTGTTCTAAAGCTCGAACCTTCAATATCTTTCAACATTTTTCTTATGGTGTTTGTGGAGAGTGCAGCCTAAGATCAGACTGCACACTAATTGAAAGTGGGCTAACTTAAGTATGGTCTTAGATTTAAGTGATTCATACCAACACGGACCTTTATACTACGCATCTGCTTACAGGCGGACTTGTTTCCCTGGGAAAAATAAAGCGTAGCACCGTTCAGGGGAGCAGTCGTTTTTTTAACAGTTACCTCCCATATTTTAGAAAGGCCAAATTTCAGCGCAAAGAAGAATTCATTTTCGTCGTTTGTCTTCTACTTGGCCTTGTCATTATAAATTGGAAATTGAAACTTTTGAAATGATTTTTAGTAAAACTCTTTTGGTTGATAATTTATAATTTAAACATCGATTTTTTCGTTGAGTTAAGAATGTCGATATGAAATTAAATGTCTCAAATATATTAGGAAGGGTTAAATGAAGAATTAAAAATGATAGAATTAGATCAAAAATAGTTTGTTGTAAAATGAAGTAACAAAAAAAGTAATTTAAATGTCAACATAGACGATATAATAGGGAAAACGTAATTGCAAGTCAACGTTAAAATTGTAAAACATAGTTGAAAATTTCATCAGGAATAATGAAAGTCTCATCATGAATAATGATTGAATTGGCGGATATCCCCTTCCATAGTACTCTGCTCTACTATGAAACTGTAAAATGTGGTTGTTGACGTTTGAAGAAATAAACAGCAAAATAGAGGAGAAATTAACTGACAGATATTATTGTTCACATTTGTATCTTATCAGTTCGGACCAGAGATCTTTCGAACGTTCTATTTAGTATTTATGATAAATCCGGCACGTGTCAATCCGTTGAAGTTTTAAGCCTGTAAATACAGATGCTACATTTAATACATACGGAGATTTTGGGGACAGTGTAGTTCAAGATCAGACGGCAAAGAACTGCCGTCAGATCTTTGATCTACATTGTTACTTACTATGTAAAAAAATAATTTTCTGAATTGAGTGTAAGAGAAGATCGGTGGAAAATAGACGATATGTGAATTAGACACCTAGAAAACTTGCAACAATGGGGAGAGAGACAGAGAGTCAGTAAGCTCAGCAGTATACTCTTGTAGGCTGTGAGACAGTCCTTTGTCCATTGCCTGAATAGATGTTTTCGGAATCATCAATAAACATCAGTGAATTGAATGGGAAAGCAGCCATCATTCTACCATCCTCATACTTGTACGCTACACAAAACACCCGACATGCTCTATTATATCAAATACATGTAAAGAACATTATCCGTACTAATCGTTTCCGGTTACACTTCATGGCAATCAGATGTAAAACACTATTGGGCTAAGCTCGCTAATAAGGGGAATGTCTGTTGATGAGGAGCTACTTTTCGCTATTTACGAATCTAAATAAGAACAGAAGGTTTTCAATTTTTCTGGAATTATTCCTGCGCTACATCAGATTAGGATAATTATACTGATAATCATTGCGTTAAGGACAATTTTCATTTCTGTTTCCAAATCAATGAAAGAAATTTCAAATGCTCCATTGTACATTAAATTGTTTTATCATATTTTATCATAGATACAGTTTTCACAAAAATCAATAAAAGCTGTTGTTTGGATGGTATCAAAACTGTTTAAAGGAAAACCGATAAGAAAATTATTGCAATTTGTAAAAATGTGATGCTAGTAATTCTTCTCAGTTCTTTGGTTTTTAAGAAATCCAGATTTAATTCAATAGACTTATGCAGCCTATTGAATTGTTCGCTTGACCTCTAGGGTACATGTAGATGTTCGTGCCACAATACCAAGCTCGGTAGCTTAGTCGGCAACGTAAGCGAGTTAAAACTAGGGGTCGCGTATTCGAATTCCAAGCTCGGCTAAGTTATTTTCGAGGATTGAAGATAGTCACTTTGGACGGATTTTTCCTCTGTAAACGCTGATTGTTGTTATTCGACACTTATCCAGGAAAGCAGCCAGCGTCTTTGAAAAAGATGTGCATAGTGCTGGTAAAAAGAAACTCCAGGAAAGCATGGATAGGTGCACTAGCCGCTGCGATATAGCTTATATACATGTATTAATAATATTTTAAACGGCTTAAAGCACCATACACTCAATTAGTCGTACCGCCGTGCTATGACTTACATGTACAACGTCATAAGTAACTTATCTGTTTTTTTTTTTTTGTATATTTATTTCTAAAATGTGATAACAGTGACATCTTTGTTTTTTTTAAGTTGCATACAAAGCAGTAAATTCTTTTGCAAAGTTGATAACATGCTGCTCATATTTTTGGTTTTTTTCTTTTATCTTTCTCAAAGTTGTTGTTGTTGTTGGTGGTGGTGGTGGTGTTTGTGTTGAAGCTGTTATTTATTTGTTTTCCGTTCTTTTTGTTTTGTGAGTCATTTCATGAAATTTCATCAGCTAATAAGAAAATTAATAGATGTTTCAAGACAATGGTGTATTGCATTTTCAGATTTCTTTTAACGGGAAAAATCTTACCTTATTAGTATATACGTTCCCTACCGTCTGATATTAATTGCATTGTCCTCAAGAACAAACTGAAACGTGGTCTGGTACCCCGCCGTACTTCAAGAGTACGTCAGGCAAAGCGCAATAATGTCGACAGCCCTCCCCCCCACCCCCACCCCTCCGGTAATATGCAGAGGTAACGAGGGTATTGCTATTTCACTTGATCAAATCGGACTCTAGGCTGAATTCAAAAAACGACATATCAGAAATACTCTGAGTATCCGAAATGTCAATGGACCTATATATTAATGTACGTCCGAAAACAGGGCCACTTTTGAAAATGATTTATAGTCAAATTTATATCAAAACCATACCCCAACAGCACGTTTTAGATTCGGTAATGTATATTTTGTACAAGGCTGATCTCACTTTATCCGTTCATCAAACTGGATCACAATCATACACTTGTGGAAAAAAAGGAAAACATATAGGACTACGCTTGAGGTCGCCATTATTGCGCTTTGCCTGACCCGATAACGTAGTGTTAGGGAAGGTAATCCAGACTAACTGAAGCTCCGTTAGCAACTTGAAAGGGCTGATAAAGCGCCCAAGTATACAAATTTTATCCTGTACCACAAAATCCCGACCCTGAAAAAATAGATCGTTTCCGGTAAATGGTATTTTCTCCTTTACTCGTAATGTTTTCTTCATTTTTTAAACCTTCTCCGTCATCTTGGTGGCAATTGAATTGTCGTCTGCAAATGCTTTCAACGGAGACCAGTCTAAGATTCGGTCATCTGTTAAAGAATTAAACCTTAAGCTACTAAGCGCGACTCACTGACCTTTCGCGGACAGTGTAGATTAAGATCAGACTGCACAGAACGTGCAGTCTGACCTCAGATCTACACTGTCCGACATGGATATATTATTCTCCAAAACGTAAGCTTGAAATAACATTATTCAGGCTTTTACTTCCGGTTTGAAAATTTTTATTTGACTTACTTAGCAGGATAAGGGCTAAACATGTATATCAGTGCTCTTTTTTTTTTTTTTTTTTATTTTCGAACAAAGTCGACCGAATGATTGAATGACTGGTTGTTGTCACTCTATGGCTGACAAGTATCTAGGATGAATACCTTTGTGAACAGACCTGTTGGCTGGTAATCCGGCTGACTGGTTGGCTGTTGGTTGATTGGTTGGTTGGTTGTTTACTGGTTGGCATTGCCTTTTTTGTTAAAAAAGAAATTAGTTATTTCAAGGTGTGCTTTCAAGCTTTCAAGTTTTCGAAAAACGAAAACGAAAAAGTGAAGAGAGAGAGGAAAAGAGAGAGATAAAAAAAAAAAAGTGGGGGGGGGTCTAACAAGGGAGGTAACTAGAGGTAACCTTTAATGAAACTATGTTGATAGTCGTTCTTTATTCGTGCGTATAAATGTTAACAATATTTAAGTGTTTAAATCAATGACCGACAACACCCCAACATTAACCTCTAGTTTGCTAAGCGCAACACGCTGACCTTTTGCGGACAATGGATCATGATCAGACTGCACAGAACGTGCAGTCTGATCTTTGATCTACACTGTCCGACAGGGAGATATTTCTCCCCCAAAACATAACCTTGAAATAGCAACATTTGGGTATTTACCGTCGACTTGAAGGTATCATTTAACTTATTCATCAGGATAAGGGTTAACCCTTGTGTAGTTACGTCATTTTATAAAAATCTCTTATAGTTTCAGTGAACTGTATTTTCATACGTCGAAAGAAGTGCAGTTTGTATATTATGCACTGAAAAATCAAATTCCCATTTCCAAAAAGGCTTACGTTTTGTACGACTTTTAACCCATTACCTCACAATCTCGAGTTCAAACAACCCTGAATTAGAAGGCATATGGAAAAATGACTTGCAAAGGAGAAAATTACCGGCAACCAGCACTTTTCTCCTTTTCCAACAATAGTTCTAAGACAAACTATTTCATTTGAGCAACACTGTAAATACTCTGCAAAGGCGTTCAATGTTGCACAGGAAGGAGTTACCTCCCTACAGGGTAAATCACTCTGCCATCCTTGTTGTATCTGAAAGAAATATTGATTGCGTTGATTCCCTTTACAGCTCTCTCTCTCTCTCTCTCTCTCTCTGCAACCTTTTTTTTTTTTTTTTTTTAATCTCTTTCTCTGTGAATTGCATTTTCAATGAATCTACGTGATGCAACACCTTTTTTAACTCCAAGAAGGAAAGATAACCTTAACTGTAAATGTATATCCGAACGGAATATTTATTGCATTTACTCTGTTTGTACCCTGTTTAATTCATGCCTAACGCCATTGTGGTTCATTTGATCTCCCTTCTTTATTAATTGCATTTAGAAAGAAGCTACCTGATGAAACATCCTTTTACTCGAAGTAGAAAAAATAGCTGGAAAGATAACCTTAGATGCAAAGGTGTATCCGAACGGAATATAGATTGCTTTTACTTCCTTGGCACTTTTCTTATAGTTTAACTGTTTAAGTGTGGTTCGTTTCATCGTCTTTCCTTTGAATGGTATTTTCAAAGAATCTATGCAACACCTTTTAACCCCAAGAAGGAAAGATGACCGTAACTGCAAAGGTATATCCGAAGGGAATATTTATTGCACTAAGTCTCTTTGCACCCTTCTAATGTCTAACGCCATTGTGTTTCATTTCATCCCAGAGGTCCTGCGTAGCTAAGTGGTAAAATGTAGGGACTCGTGATCTAGAGGCATTGAGTTTGAGCCTCACTGGATCCACCGGGACTTTCGTTGAAGTGTCCTTGGGTAAGACATTTAGAGGCCTAGCCGTGTACTGTTGAAACCCAGGAAATACATGCATATGTCAATGTCGCCGTGTTATGACTGAAATAATGCTTAAAGCGGCGTAAAACACCATTCGATCGATCAATCAATCAGTCGTTCAGTCAGTCAGTCAGTCGTTCAGTCAGTCGTTCAATCGTTCAGTCAGTCGTTCAGTCGGTAAGTCAGTCAGTCGGTCGGTCGGTCAGTCAGTCAGTCAGTCAGTCAGTCGTTCAGTCGTTCAGTCAGTCAGTCGGTCAGTCAGTCAGTCAGTCAGTCAGTCAGTCAGTCAGTCAGTCAGTCAGTCAGTCAGTCAGTCAGTCGGTCGGTCGTTCAGTCAGTCAGTCAGTCAATCAGTCAGGCAGACAGTCGGGCAGTCGTTCAGTCAGTCAGTCAATCGTTCGGTCGTTCAGTCAGTCGTTCAGTCGTTCAATCGTTTAGTCGTTCAGTCAGTCGGTCAGTCAGTCAGTCAGTCAGTCAGGCAGGCAGGCAGGCAGTCAGTCAGGCAGGCAGGCAGGCAGAGAGTCAGGCAGACAGTTAGGCAGTCCTTCAGTCAGTCAGTCAGTCAGTCATACAGTCAGTCAGTCAGGCAGACAGTCAGGCAGACAGTTAGGCAGTCGTTCAGTCAGTAAGTCAATCGTTCAGTCGTTCAGTCAGTCAGTCAGTCAGTCGTTCAGTCAGTCAGTCAGTCAGTCGTTCAGTAAGTCGTTCAGTCAGTCGTTCAGTAAGTCAGTCAGGCAGTCAGGCAGTCAGTCAGTCAGTCGTTCAGTCAGTCAGTCAGTCAGTCGTTCAGTCAGTCGTTCAGTAAGTCAGTCAGGCAGTCAGGCAGTCAGGCAGTCAGTCGTTCAGTCAGTCAGTCAGTCGGTCGTTCAGTCAGTCGTTCAGTAAGTCAGTCAGGCAGTCAGGCAGTCAGTCAGTCGTTCAGTCAGTCGTTCCGTCAGTCAGTCAGTCGTTCAGTCGTTTGGTCGTTCAGTCAGTCAGTCAATCAGTCAGTCAGTCAGTCAGTCAGTCGTTCAGTCAGTCGTTTAGTCGTTCAGTCGTTCAGTCCTTCAGTCAGTCAGACAGTCGTTCAGTCGTTCAGTCAGTCAGTCAGTCGTTCAGTCGTTCAGTCAGTCAGTAAGTCAGTCAGTCGTTCAGTCAGTCAGTCGTTCAGTCAGTCAGTCGTTCAGTCAGTCGTTCAGTCGTTCAGTCGTTCAGTCAGTCAGCAAGTCAGTCAGTCGTTCAGACAGTCAGTCACTCGTTCACTCGTTCAGTCGTTCAGTCAGTCAGTCAGTCAGTCGTTCAGTCAGTCAGTCAGTCGTTCACTCAGTCAGTCAGTCAGTCAGTCAATCAATAAATCAGTCAATCATTTTAACATTTCCTTCTTCTTGAATTACATTTACAAAGAATCAGCGTGATGCAACATCCTTTACCTCTTAAGTAGGAAAGATAGTAGGAAAAATAACTTTAGATGCAAATGTATATTTGAACGGAATATAGATTGCATTAACTCCCTTTGCACTTTTCCCGCAGTTTAACCCTGTGGCTACTAACCGCGACTTACTGACCTTTTGCGGACAGCGCAGATCAAGATCAGACTGCACAGAACGTGAAGTCTGATCTTGGATCTACGCTGTCCGATAAGATGATATTATTCTCCACAGTATTAGCTGGGCTTTAACCATCGGCTTGAAAGCTTCGTTTAACTTATTTAACAAGATAAGGGTTAAGTGTGGTTATTTCAATCATCTTCCCTTTGAATAAAAATTTCAAAGAATCTATGGTATGCATAACTTGATGTGCTTGCCTTGGTGTATCCGAACGGGAAATTAATGATTTAACATCCTATTTTTTTTCACTTTACCAGAAAGACCAATGTGGTTTGTGTTGGTGTCGCACCATCTGTAAATGCTTCTGGATCGTATCAGTCAAAAGTAGTCCGGTTTGAAAATTTGAAAGCAAGCACTTCTGCTGCTCTGCTTTATGAGAGAAAATAGAATGGTAGATCTTAACCCTTTATCTGCTATATAAGTTATATGAAACTCTCAAGCCAATAGTAGAACACCAAAATATTGCAATTTCAAAGTTTTTTTTCTTTTTTCGGGGAAGGAGAAGAGGAAAATTATCTTATTACCTTCTTATCGGACAGTGTAGATCCAAGATCAGACTGCACGTTCTGTGCAGTCTGATCTTGATCTACACTGACCACAAACGTGCCTTGATTCGCACTCAACAGCTTAACGGTTAAATGTTTTTTTGGGGGGTGTTGGTTTGATTATTTCTGTGCAAGTTCGTTATTTTTAGGGGAATTACTTTGGGTCCATATAAACTTAGAAACGGAATTGAAACGAATCGCAACGAAACGAAACAGAACGAAACGGAATTAAATGAATCGAAACGGAACCAAACCCAACGAAATAGAACGAAACGAAACGAAATAGAACAAATTTAAGCAGAAGTAAAATCTACATTTTTTTCCTTTAATCCTCTTCCTCTTGATTGCAGTTAATAAAAATATATAGAAAATATTAAAATCTGATAGCAGCCATACGCACGAAGATCGGGCTATTACAGTGAATCTGGATTATTCCTCAATTTGTTATTGAAATAATCATCAGGTCTTCAACCCTGTTTTTTTACCAAGGGTTGTAATGAAGCTCTTCCACTGGTTTAACCCTTACAAAGCCGCATATACCCATATGACGTTTCCAGTGTAGAAATACATTAAAATTCAGTGGCAATTTCAAAGTTGCTTTCATTTAAAGGTTTTGGCAAAGGAGACAGTGTTGATCAAAGATCAGACTGCACATATTGTGTGGTCTGATCTTGATCTACATTTGCCACAAAAACAACTATAGTTGTACAAGATTTCAGACTATATCGATGTCGTCAGAAGAAAAACCGTAAGTCATCTTAAAGTCCATAATCCGAAAGAAAAGACTTTCGTTATAAAAATGCGAAATTACGTGTACGACGATTATCTCTTTACTCTTAACTTTCTTTCAACTTTATTTCTATTTAGTATTATTAGTAATTAATGCATTGTACTGATTGTTAACAACTGCAATGCATACTGAAAATAATGTTTGTGTGTTACATGTATTTAGAAAAGAGAAATGAAGTATTGAAAAAAAAAATCTTTGGACTCGGAACAGCTTGGACATTCGCGGCCGTCATTTGATAAGGGTGTTTATCTTTTAATTATAACATGTATTACCATTTTTAAACGTGATCGTTGTAAATTCCTTCGATGTTTGGGGAAAAGGTTTGGGTCCTAGTTCAGTCATTTTCTGAAGTTCCTTAAAGTAACAATATCTGCCAAAAGTAAACAAAGCGGGTGTTAAAATACATTTAAATTAATATCGTATCATTTAAAAGTATGGAAATAAGTGTGAAAATTACAGAACAGAACAGAACAGAATTTTATTTTGACTTGTACAAAGTGCATCGTCACTTGCACTACAATATACAAAAACAACGTGGTACATGGAGATACTATCAAGATGTTACAAAAAAGACATATAGGAAAGAAATAGGTTGAAAAGTATTATGATTAGAAATAAAAAATAAACAAGCAGTAGAGAGTAAACAAGATCAATTAATTACAATATTTCCAGTCGTTTTGCGATCGCAAGTTTGACGTAGACTGCAGTTTTTTTTAATGATATTTTTGTCTTGGGATTTTAACAGTTCAATACATTTATACATAGATGGGCGATTTCGAAAATATACAGGCAAAAAGGAAAAAAATCTCTGTCTAAGTTCGTTATAACATGAGCATAAAAATAAAAAATGATACGAGTCGTCAATATCTGATGCGTTACAGCAAGGACACAATCTTTCAGAGCGGGGTATAGGGGGGTTGCTGTATCTGCCAGTTTCGATCCGCAAGTTGAGTGATGAACATCTAAGTCTTGTAAAATAATTCCTCATATCTCCTGATAAAATATCTAAATATGGCTCGTAGCCAAATGTATGCTTGATTAGAGAATAGTCCTTCAAAGCTGCGCTATTTTGTAAGGTACTTAGCCAATCTTGAATAAAACAATCTATTGCTCTTTGTTTAAAAACTTTCGGGAATTGTTTCAAATACAAACGATCATAAATATCTTTACTAAAAACATCCGAAAAACCATAGTCATTTAAAAGTTTTTTTAATATTACTGACCCAGTTTTTGAAGCCATTATTCCTATCTATTACGGCTTGATTGTAGACAGTTCTCAGAATAATATTATCAGATGTAACAAGTTTGCACCAATACTTTATCAGTCTACAATACCGCGCAATGTACATAGGATAGCGACCCCAATCGCCATATACTGCTGCAGAACAAGTACTGCTTTTGACACCTAAAATGCGCTTTAAAAATTTCAAATGAATACGCTCAACTTCCCTCGATTTAGAATAACAGCATATCTCGGAGCCGTAACATAGAGTTGAACCAACAAAAGAATCAAATAGTTGGCATTGGGTTTTAAAACTGACTTGAATTTTACGACATTTATGCAATAAAAAGTTAAGATTTTTCAACGATTTACCAACAACGTGTTTAACATGGCTAGCAAACGTTCCCGTATAATGAAAAATACAACCAAGGTAATTAAAATCATCAGTCACATCTAAAAGGGTACCATTGTAATACCAACGTTCATCATCTTTCGACTGTCCTCTTTTTCGAAAAACCATGATTTTAGTTTTGACCTCATTTACTTGTAAACCCCATTTTTTTACAATACTCGTGAAGATTATCGAGATGCTCTTGGAGTTCGCGGGGTGACTTAGCAAGAATTGCCATGTCGTCTGCAAATAACAACAAAATGATGACTATGTCATCAATAATAATTCCACTGTCGTTTTTATTCTGTAAAAAAAGTTCTAAATCCTCCAAGAACAAGGATACCAAAATCGGTGACAATATTTCGCCTTGCCTTAGCCCGACTGAGTGCTCGAGAAAATTAGATACATCATTAAAGTTTTTTACATATGACTTGACGTGTAGGTACATATTTTTCATGACGCGTAAGACCTTACCTTGAATACCTAATTTGTAGAGTTTTAACCACAATGCATTCCTGTATATACTATCAAAGCACTTTTGAAGATCTACAAAAGCTACGTATAAACGCTTATTTTTGTTTAGAAAGTTCTGGACTAGATTTAATAAAGTAAACATTGCATCAATAGTAGATCTATCTTTCCTAAAACCAAATTGCGCGTCAGAGCGAGTGTTATTTTCACCACAAAATTGTTCTAAGCGTTTATTTATCACAGTAGTGAAAAGTTTCGAAAAACAGCTGAGCAACGTGATCCCTCGGTAATTTGAAGGGCAGTTTCTGTCTCCTTTCTTGAAGAGTGGAATTATTATGCCTTCACACCATTTCTTTGGAAAAATACCTGAGTCAAGAATTGAATTAAAAATGTCACAAAGATGAGGTGCTATGATATCAATAGTCTCAATAAAATACTCATTTAACATACCATCATTTCCATAGGCTTTGCCTGCCTGTAAACGCTTTGCAGCAGCTAAAATTTCTGATTGTGTGATTCTGCTATCTAGTTCTGGACAGAAATATTACAACGTGATATTGTGCAGTCGGTCCAAGTGTTAGTCGCTGGCAGAGAAATTAATTTCAAAATCAGGTTAAAAGTTGCAAGGTCACTCCATCTTTTGTTTACTTTTTGCCTGATTTTAAAATTCATTTTCTGCCAGCGGCTAACAATTTGACTTACCACACAATAACAGATTGTCATCCTCACAATATTTCCCATACTTTGATTTGGCATGATTTAAATTCAAATGTATTTTAACACCAGCATTGTGTTTTGGCCGCTTCTGGGCCTTCAATTCATGTGATTTTCACATAGACAGCAATTTTGCATAAGAAGAGACAATCTTTTCCACTATAATATCAAAATAATCAATGCAGTGTCATATTTTTCTTTCACAGAAAATAATAACCTTACTGCTGTCGTGCGAATAATTAGCCGTATCCGCTGTAGGTCGTGTGAGTAAGGACTCTTATTCGCCAGTTGTGTTGCGGCCCACTTAACATTTTCAGATGACTTTAAACCAGATCCTGTGCGAATGTTCGGATTTATTTATATACATGCTTTACATTTATCAATAACAAAGTAATGTCTTTGAAACTACAAACGATTTCTTCCAGACTGAATTTATCTTTCTAAGCTAATGTAGCCATTTACTTCAAAGCGGTTCTAACGAACAGCGATACCCATCTTCTTTTTTTAGACCTGAAACCATCTCATTATCTTACAGGTTCTTATTGGCTTATTAATATGGGAAAAATGTACAAAAAACATCTGTAGGGGACTCTTATACTCGCAAGGGTCGACTGAAACCATCTTGAAGGGCATCGACTCAGCACCTCAAAAGTATTGACGGCATAATATGGTGTTCATGCAAAATATACCGGCACCCTGGGCGAGTAATATAAAATCAAATTGAAACGGATAAAATTGGATAGTGGTTAAGGCCGTTTTCAACATTTTTTTTTCAGTTGTATCGAGGCGGCCAGTGCACCTATCCATGTTTTTCTAGAGTTACGGTTGAAGTAATACGCACAATATTCTTTCCAAGCCACTGCTGATTACCAACATAACTATCAGCGGTGAGAGAGGAATGAATCCTGTCGCAATGACTATCATCAGTCCTCGGTAAGAAATTGGCCGAGCCGGGGAGCGAAACAGCGACCCTTTGTTCTCAAGTCCTGTACGCTACCAACTGAGTTACAGGGGCTTGGTGTCAAAATGAGAGAAGAACAGAATAGAAAGAAAATAAAATTTCATTTCCATCCAAAATATTGCATCAAATATGTTTGAGTTTGTGCTACTTTTCAAAAAACAGGTCCAGGTAAAGGATTGTCGTTTAGATCAACTAATTCTGACTAGATTTTCAAACCCGCAATCCACGCATAAGATGACGCGAAAGTCAACAATTGTGTCTGTGTGCTCTCCACATAAAACGAGAATTTTCCGCCGTTGTCAGTTAATAAGCAGTGCAAAAAAGGGGCCGCTAAGCACACCTGTAGGCCTACCTGTCCCAGACCTATACAACTGTAAAAAAAAGATGCTTGGTGTGAGGAATGAACTATTTTAAAATGAAGATACTTGTTTTTATCCCATTTAGATAACGTTTACTATTAACCCTTTCAGCGCAAAAGACGAAAAACATGTACTTTTGCGCACGCTAAGAAATTGGCCGAGCCGGGGAGCGAAACAGCGATCCACTTTTCAGAAGTCCTGTACGCAACCAACTGAGTTATAGGGGCTCGGTGTCAAAATGAGAGAAGAACAGAATAGAAAGGAAATAAAATTTCATTTCCTTTCAAAATCTTGCATCAAATGTGTTGGAGTTTGTGCTACTTTTCAAAAAACAGGTCCAGGTAAAGGATTGTCATTTAGATCAACTAATTCTGACTAGATTTTCAAACCCGCAATCCACGCATAAGATGACGCGAAATTCAGCAATTGTGTCTGTGTGCTCTCGACATAAAATGTGGGATAATACAATAAGAATTCATACAATAGAAATATGATAAATTGAGGAAAAAATAATGAAATAAACATCACTTTGCAAGACTTCGTTCTATTTCGTTTCGTTTCGTTCTATTTCGTTTCGTTTCGTTGGGCTTGGTTCCGTTTCGTTTCGTTGCGTTTCGTTCCGTTTTGTTTCGGTTCCGTTTCCAAGTTTATAGGGACCCAATTACTTTTGTGCCTGTGACCACCAAACAGAAATATGGTATATTGTAACCACCTTGCGCCTCTTTTCACTGTGATTCTTCAAAGGTAGTTGTGTTTCAGATGGAGTAGGACAAAGAGAAATTGGTTGAGGTGCCATTTTTTCCCCCTTCTTGTCTAGGCCATTGGACATATATTGATCCGAAACAAGCAGCAAAATTTGGGTTTACCTATAAAAGTAAAGCAGAGGGCCAAAAATAGAAATTTCACCCCAATTTAGCAAACAGCTAATGGTGTAACACCTTTTATCCCCTCCTCTTTGATTGACATTTGCGAGGAATCTACGTAATGCGTAACTTTTTAAACCCTGCAGGGCCTTTTTGGTGTGCCAAGTCGTTTATCGATTGTTTTATTCGGGTAAAACGAGGAAACTAAAATTTCCACATACAGAAATTAATAAGTTATAGCAAAGCAAGGCCAACTTTGTCATATCATCTAATGATACAAAGGATAGTAAATGGAAGGGTCTTTTTTGTTATCGACAAAAACAATTAAACAACGCTCTGGGAAAAGAGATTAATGCATCTGCATAAAGTATCGACCTGCACAGTCCGCATAGGCTGACACGGGCCCGAACTTTTTGACATCTTTAAAATTTTCTGCAGGACCAGTCTACCTCATTATCCAGTTGGTTGTTAGACAGAATAAAGCTTATGGTTCCATAGCTATGTGATGACTTGCTTTTTAAAATGCATTACGGAGATACACGATGCCACAATTTGCCAGAGCATGGCTCATTTAACCCTTTCCCAAACTAGCCCTGGTTTTCACGTGTCTGCAGTACAAGTCTTTTGAAAACACTGTGGGAAAAGGAGAAATTGCTCGTAACGAGCAATTTCTCCTTTTCCCACAGTGTTTTCTACCCTTTTTGAGACCTTTCTGCCATTTTTTTTTTTTTTTTCAAATTTAAAATCGTCGTCTGCAATCTCTTTCAATTTGGACCAGTCCAAAATTCGTCATTTGGGAAAGGGTTAATTTAGTGCAAATCATGGATAGCGTTTTCGATAAACATGGCACAGGTCTCTGCAGCCTATGTTATCGATCTTGATACTTTCACGCTTCGGCTTTGAACCTTGTAACCTAGAGGTGGGACTTATTTACCTTCAAAACTTATGTTCATCTTTACATAGACTAGCGTATTGCAAACGAATCTCCTTAAGCTGACCTGGTCTTCAAAGAAGATTGTGAGCATTTTTTTTTTACAATCATGCACCATGATCATGGCGTTTATTAGCACACCTCTTTTTGCATAGTAATTAAATGAGGATGATAAGTAGGATATGATGTAATTCTTGTTATCTTGTGACACTCTAGTACTGATTGTCCAGTACTGACAGTCAAATATAGATAGCGGTGAATATACCTTGATGTGATTACAGTTTATGTATCAAATAAATAGTCATACTTCATGTATCATTTTTGTTGGCCCTTGAATCATTACATTCTCATTTCATCGTCGATTAATAGCTTTATCTACTACCCATATATATTCTCCCTTCATTATGCACCAGCTGATAGCGCTGTTCCGAGAATTTCCACGGTTGTCAGTCAATAAGCAGTGCAAAAAAGGACCCCTAAGCACATCTATACCTGTCCCAGACCTATACAGTTGTAAACAAAATCCTTGGTGTGAGGAATGAACTATTTTAAATTGTAAATATTTTATCTCATTTACATGTAGATAACGTTTACTTTATAGATAAACATTGATAAATTTCTAATAATCTGTTTGTTTTCACTTTTCATCAATTCAATAAATTTAATCATACTTGGCCTCTTCCAGAAATACTTTTTGATATATATTTTTCTAATATTTGAAAACATTGGACATTCAAGTAAAAAGTGCATTTCATCTTCTAAAGTATTGCATAATTTGCATTTCCTTTCCTGATATGAAATTTTTTCTGGTTTATGCCATCTTCCTGATTCTATTTCTAGTCTATGTGATGAAAGCCGGAAACGACTAAAGGCTATTCTATATTTTTCAATAGAAATACATGAACTATTTAAGTATGACTGAAATGAAAAATTACAAAAAGTTCTGTATGTTCGTGCTCTTGATGACTCTTCCAAATCATTATTCCAGCTCTGCCTAAAATTATCTTTAATTCTTTGTATGAATATTTTCATAAATAAATCTGTATCTTCAACGCCTTGATTTAGCCATACATTGTAAAAGCCATTACTTTCTAAAATATATTTAACAGATTTTGCCCAAGATATCTTATTGGGAAAGACTTCTAAATCACTTAATATAACATTATACACATGCTTAATTATTTTTTCATCTGGACTTCTTATAACTTTGAACCAATATTTTAAAACTTTTGACAATCTTTTTATTTTTACCATAAATGAAATTGTTTTGTGTTTGTCGCCGAACTCCTAATATCTGTTTACAGAATTGCAAATGTATACTTTCTAATTTATTTTCATTATTCATACCCCCATATTAACCCTTTCAGCGCCAAAGACGAAAAACATGGACTTTTGCAGACGGCATAGATCAAGATCAAACAGCACAGAACGTGCAGTCTGAACTTTGATCTATACCGTCCGCTTGTTTAGTTAAGCCTTTACGACCATAACTTTTCTGAGTGTCGGTGGATTGTACTTACAGCCATCGCAAGAGGTTGATTTTATTTATTTTTGGCGCCGAAAGAATTAAACATGTGTATACGTGTCTCTGTCGGTCTGATACACCTTTGCATGCACCCGATTCCTCATGCTGTGATTACTGTGCAAATTTTATAAACGTCGTTGACCCAGTCTCATAGTAAAATCAGTCTCGAGCATTGTGAAGAGTCGCAATGTTAAATGGAGCAAAGTCGAAGCTGCAAGTTCCATGTTTGATTCTCTCATACATCGAAAAGTCTTTTGTGTCTCTTTATATTTATGGGATCGGGCACTCTGCTGGTAAATGGCTTGATTTTCTACCGCTGAATGAAATCTCATTTTTCATCTTGCATTAATTATGACCCTTCGTTTCTATTGAACACTCGTAGGTTGAATTCAAGTATACGCCTGAAATGGATATGGATTACACACCAGCTTTCTAGGTTTGTGCTTATAAGCTTGGACTCATGCTCAACTTAGATTGTGCTCAAACTTTATTAAATGATTCAGATTTCAAGGCACTTTTAGACAGAGATTTTAAATCAATAAGACAAAGGAAAGGGAAAGCTCTTTGTTTCTCTACCACTTCATGTTTACGTTTGAAATATCACGTTCAACTTAGTTGAGCACGAAAAAACGATTTGTTTTTACTTTATAAAGAAGTAAAAGAAAACATAAAAAGATAACCTGGGCTTACAGTATGGTGATTTTGAAATGTAAAAAACTACCTCATACCAACTGAGAGAGGCCAGTCCGACAGAGTTCAGCCTATAAATGACAATACTTCATTTTCCACCATATTTAACAACAGTGAAACAAAAAGCGTTTACATACAATGCATCAAACACCAACTTGAAACCATCCTCTATAGGTCATTGTCTGCCTTGTGAAGCCTTGTCAGCCCCATTTCCCACAATCATCCAAACGTGGTTTCTACTAAGGCGAGTACTTGCAAGGGTCCTTTTGAAGTGCAGTGGTAATCTTACAGATGGATAGTAGTTTATAATTTTATGCAGCTTTTGTTGCGCCTTTACTTCCTTGTTAAAGACCAAGTTATGTTATTTTAACGTGGTAGATGTTTGGCCTAAGGACCAAGAGGTCCTTAGTTCGATCCAGGGTCAGGTAGAGTGGGGCTTTTTTTTCAGAACTGATATTTTCTCTTTATTACGAAAAAAAAAAAAAAAAAAGTGACTTTAAGCCTAGTTTTCCAAGAAAACAAGCCCAAAGGAGTGATTATGGTTTGGGTATAAAAAAAATCGGTAAAGTGTTGGCAAACAAAGTATTGGCAAAGGAGTGCTTATGGTCGTTTTTTATCGGTATATATGTTTACATTAAGACATTGAAATCATATATTCCTAACCGTCATAGTTACGGTACAATGTCATTTCGGCGATAAGACAAATAATCTTTTATCAAACACTTCAATTTCGACTATACACTACGCCAATGTAGAAAAAAGAGAGAGGTATGAGATAGTTTTACGTGGTATTTTGTGAGAGAACATTGTTTAGGACGATGCCAGACAACAAAACTATAACGTCACTAGTCGGGTGATTTGTATTGACCCTGCTATTTTGCCGAGCCCTGTCGCAGTGGTCCGTACTCGCAGGATGGGGGTCAGTACGACAGGCCGAGGTCATATACCATGGTCAATATAAAAATCATCAGTCAAATGAGAATTTCATTAATTAATTGCAAATTTCCCTTATATTCAACGTTTTTCTTAAAAAAACGGCGAAATTTCTTCATCATAGATCTCAGCCATACATCCTTTTTCCCTGTTCCATCCATTTAAACTTCAAGCTACAGTATACGTTCTTCTTCTTCTTCTTCTTCTCTCTCTCTCTCTCTCTCTCTCTCTCTCTCTCTCTCTGTTGCATCGCTTGAAATGCTTTATTTATTGATTCGATGTTTGACCAGACTGGCTGGTAGAGAGAGAGAGAGAGAGGTGCGAAAAGCATTTTAAGATGAGTCAGAAAATAACACAACAAATCAACCTTTCTACTTTAACCTTAACCACATACTCCAGTTAACCCTTTCCCAAACGACAAATTTTGGACTGGTCCAAATTGAAAGAGTTTGCAGACGACAGTTTTAAATTTGATGAAAATGGCAGAAAGGTCTCAAAAAGGGTAGAAAACGCTGTGGGAAAAGGAGAAATTGCACGTTACCAGCAATTTCTCCTTTTTCCACAGTGTTTTCAAAAGACTTATACTGCAGACACGTGAAAACCAGGGCTTGTTTGGGAAAGGGTTAAAGATACTGAAGACATGCTGGTAGCCAGCAATTTCTCCTTTTCGCACATTGTGTTCTACCCTTTCATAGGAAAGTCATATCGATTATCGGTTGCGAATGCTTTCAAACTGGAATCGTCACATATTGGGTCTGTAGATCTACATAAGACAAAGTGTTCAGCAGTCGCTTGCGACAGGACATCTTTTGACATTAATTTGATGAAATGTCCGAACATTAAGGGACAGTACAAATACTTACGTTTTAATATTTTCTCAAAATGTGGACAAGTAACTTTCTTTTGAAATTGGATTTTGCTTCAGTAAACCACAAAAAATACATAACACCTCTTTTACCAAATTTAATAACGATATATTGGATTTTTTTTTTATATACGCAACTATCCATGCTTTATACTTATGGTTTATGTGTACCCCCCCCCCCCTTTTTTTTTTTTAAATTTTAAGCTGTTCATCTACAGCTCTACAAGAAACATTTGGCAGAGCTGTTCTAACAGCCACAACCCCGCCCACAGGGCACTAGTTAACTCTATATCATTATCTTCCGCTAGGTGGCATTTTTCAAATACATAACCTATCTTATATGGGCATTCTGGGTACAGAACCGAACTATTTTTCAAGGCGGGAATCAATGCAACGAATTTCAAAATAAAATACACGTTTACTCTCTAAAACCTATCTTGTACGATTCATCCAGCTATGATTAGCTAGCATTTACCATACGCACCACCCATTTATAAACATAAGGCCCTATAAGCTTGGGAAAAAGCCCAGGTATAAGCCCAGTCTGTCAGTTGTCAGTCTGTTGCACTAATCCCGGTTTTCCCCACATCTATATTTAGATACTGTCTACAGAGATTTGCAGTAACCAATTGATGTTGAAAAAATCCCGGTTCGAAATAATTTTGTTTTTTAAGAAATTTGTAGCGAAAAACTGGCTTCATTTTTCCACAGCCGTATTATTTATTTCCATTTTCAGCCTACACTTTTTAAGCGCCAATTTACGCAGCGCGTATTAATATTCGTCCATTTATTTTCCATTGATGCGTTATAGCAGACGTATCAAATCTTCGAAGAATATGACATGCGCAGACAACGGACTCTATATCGATAGTGGTCCAATGTATGAAGATTCACACCAAAGACTTACAGTTTTGGGCTGGAGGATCTTTCAAGTCTAAGCTTTAAAAGCCTAAATGACGAGGTGGTCGTATTTGACAGCAAGGTTTCCCGAGGTGATAATACCACATAATTCTGGTTACAGAAACTGGTAGTTATATGTTTGTACACAGGGTTTTTAAAAATGTACCTGTGTTTAGTGCTTCGCTTAACTTGTGACCTCATTAGTCAGGCTACCTTTGACTTCGGGAAAACATAATTTTGATAAAGAATTGCTTGGTGATAAGTGTTCATATAATTCTGGTTCAAATAACGCTTTTATCAGGGAAAGGGCCAACCACAGTGTTTCTGTGTTTTAAGGCTAAAATGAGCACGAATGGTATCAGGGTTAGCCGATGCGATCGGTTCCTGGCCATCGTCAATATATCCAAAATTCCTGAACTCTTTACAACAACAACAAAATTCTTGACTTGTCCAAATTCAAGGCGTTTGCTGACTACAAATAATATGTAGTGTAAATTATGAAGTTTTTCTTTGAAAGGATAGAAATCATAGTAAGAAAAAGAGAAAACTGTTAGTAACTAGCATCTACTCCTTTTCCCACAATGTTTCCAACAATCCCCTCAACTGCAGTTGTTCAAATTCGGGATTGTATTGCAAAGGGTTAATTGTGGCGCCGCATGAGCGGCGGCACTATATTTTTATTCGGTTTTGAAAAGTGCCTATGGAGGCAGCCATATTGAACTGGTTCCATGCTTTGTTTTAACATCCTCCTATATCTACTGTACTTTGATTACCAGATCGGGGTCCATAATAACTTTTTTATTTATTTGTGGGGATTTTTTTGTTTTTGTTTTTGTATATTGCACTTTCATTGTTAGATGGATAAAAACACGGATCGTAGACGTATCAACATTTTCCTTTCGAAGAATAAAAAATGCATTTCGAATAATAACTCACGTGATCAAAAATTATCTGTCACAAATTTTCGAAGCCCTCATTTTAAATATCTTACGCTGGAAAAGGTTAAGAGGCATTTTCAAGCTCTTTGACCCTAGAGCACCCTATGTGGTACTTGTGACCCCACTTATATTTTTGTTCTAGTATTGTATGGATTGTAGAAATATTGTTTTCCTTTCGCGATCGTGTTTTTAAGACCAGCTAACTGTAACTAGGTCAATGTTGGGGGGTGACAGATGTTTCGGTAACAGACGAGTTCGGTAAATTGGACTTATAGAGTAAATCGATTGAATGTTTCGGTAACAAGGTAATTATATAGTGGTAATGCACCGTGACGTTTTTCACACCAAATAAAGTCTTGGTTCTGATTCGTTCAATGTTTCTCTTTTTTCTTCCACACACTTTAAGACATAATATTTTTGTTATGTTTCTACTGCCATGCTGTACGTAAAATGATACCCGAATCAAAGTTGAGGTAACGAATAACAACACCCAATCCTAAACTTGAAACACGTTGTATCTCCTTTTAAATCAATGATTTATGATCCTTTCAATATGAAAATATTTTCTTACTGAAAGACTTCCAAACCAGCCATTAACCCTTAGAGCGTCTGTCATTACTGCTGTTGCCATTTGGGCCGGTGCAGATCGAGATCAGAGTACACCAAACACGGAGTTTGATCTTTGATCTTCATCTGTCAATTTTGCAAGACATTCTGAACAAGAAAACCTTGACACTGCTAAAAATAGGTTTTATATCTAGAATGAAAATGACCCTTGGGTTTATTCGACGCTCTTAGATTTAAAATTATGGATAGTTAAATTTAGTTCAGAAACACAGGTAATACAGGTAAAAATATTGTGGCAAAAGAAGAGAGTGAGCGCGAGAGATAGATAGTAGCAAATACTTTTTTTGACAAATACTTTTTTCAAACTGCACGAGCAGTGTGTGATCTAAACATGCCCAATCCCCATAACTTTTACATGCAGTCTGATCTGCAAGTTTCTTCTTGTCCATTGGTGTTTCAGGTTTTCATAAACCGGGGTTAATCTTTAAGATCTACGGGAAACTTCTTTATCTTGTTGGCAATGGGAGGTGTGAAGACAGGCTGTAAACGCGTCTATATACAATATACAGTACTCCCTTCGCTCTCAAATAGTACGCATATGATTTTTTTATGCAGTGTTGTATTGATGAACGCACTTTAAAACCAGCAGACGCCGATTTTTGTGCACCAGACCAGATTTGAAATCTGTGTGGAAAATGGAGAGGAACAATACAGAACAGATATCTTTTAGATGGGCACAAATGTTCATGGTCAAAATCACAAGAAGTATGCACGAAAGCATTATTGTCAAGGCCTCTCTCTCTATCTCTCACTCCCTCTCTTCATTTGCCACAATGTTTCAAATGTATTATCTTTATTTCTGAATTCACGTTAATTATCCATAATTTTAACCTTTAGAGCATTGAAAAAAGTAAAGGCTATTTTCATTTTAGAAACAGAACAATATATATATTACAATATACGATCCCTGGTCTAATATTAGCTATTTCAAAGCAAAGTTGTCCTTCCTCATAATGTCTTAGAAAAGCTGGCAGCGTAAACCAACGATCAGACTCTGTTTTTTTTTTTTTTTTTTTTTTTTTTGTTTTTTTTTTTGTTTTTTGTTTGCTTTGCAGTTTGATCTTTGTCTGAATCGCAAGGGCAACAAGAGTGAAAGGTATTCTGAGGGTAAATGGCTGGTTTGGAAGTTGACCAATTTGTTTCCGGAAGAAATTATTTTTCACACAGAAAACGTTGACAAGAATAGCGTCATTTTTAATAAAACATTTTTAAAAAACTTGAGGATTGGCTTAAAGTTGGAGTCTGTTATCTGTAGGACGATTAAGTAATACGGGTACAAGCTTAGGGCTGGGTTTTATCAGGGATCGTATATTATTCATTACATGAATCAGCTATGGGTGAAAAACGAAAATAAGATATGGTGATCAAAATTTACTAATTTCAGGTATTTATTTATACAGCATGGAAAGAACAACAAATATATTTACGTCAGAAAACGAGTGAGAATCGCAAATTAAAAGAAAAAAACGTTTGCACAAACAGAAGCCATGGGTGTGAAAAACGTCACGGCACTATATTACTGCCTTGTTACCGAAACATCCAATCAATTTACTCTATAAGTCCAATTTACCGAACTCGTCTGTTACCGAAACATCCATAAATCAATGTTGGAGCGCCTAACATGACTGGTATCATACAACCCGTCTAGTCGATAAAGATATAAGGACTTCATTCAAGTCTTTATTATATCTATAATAAAGAGGGGTTGTATGATACCAGACATATGTGTTGGAGTGTCAGATTTGGCACAATCCGATAACAGACTTTTCTTTCGTTAATGTAAAATCTTCCTGTTCAAAATCAGACGGTCGAGAGTTTTGATATTTCATGTGTAGTATCGCTACAATGACCTCTACCAAGTACTAGTATGTTCAAATGGTGGCCTTCGGGTCAAAAGTTGCCATATGCTCCCCTCCACCCAGATGTCACAAATTTGCGCATAGCCATATTTGTTGCACACTTTTCAAAATCTTCTATCAAATATCAGAAAGGCAACAGCTCTAACATTTCTATCTACCAATTGTGTCCAAATGATGTCCTGTGGATAAAGAAATGGCCCAGTCCATGGATAAGAAGTTTGCAAATAGCCTTCAATGATATGAAATTTAAAAATCTTGTCAAAAACCAGATGGCCCAGAGTTTAAATACAGTATCACCACTTGGACCTCTACGAAGATTGTGCAAGAGATGCGTATTAGGAAATAACCCAATGCATTGTGCCCTGTTACAGAAACAACTAGTTTGCGGCGCCATTGATGTTCAGCATCAATATTTTCTTGTAGATTATATGTAAAGGTAACTCGAGCAAATCAAGACAAGTCCAGATAAGAAATATGGTGTGCGTCTCATTACGTCTATTCTATAAATGAGCCATGCTCTGGCAAAAGGGGGCTTAATGCATCTCCGTGATGCATTATACTATTCAAGCCATCACAGCCACTTTCTTTTACAAGCGACTGAATCATTAGGTATACTGGTCCTTGGATAAACAGAAAAAATGACCGATAGCGAAAAGTTTCGATTCAGGTCAGCCTGCGCAGTTCGCTCAGGCGCAGGCTGACCTGGGTCGATACTTTACACAGATGCATAAAGCCCGCTTTTCACAGAGCACGGCTCATTAATGAAATAGCGTTGTGGCCAATAAGGATTTACAAAATGTAAAGTTCTAAAAGACAGGAAAAAAAGGGACAAATAGCTAAACATGCATTTACCATCGACGAAATAAATAAAACAATCGTATGACGCACACACGCTTTACTCAACCGCACGTGAAATCTCTCTGTGTGAATCCAACGCTTAACCCTGTACCAAACGCAGCTAGCCATGTCTTCTTCCTTGTACCCAGTAAGTGTCTCGGACCTTGTCATTAAGGATACTTAATATAACACTTGACTCTTTACCAAACGACAAAATATTAGACTCGTCCAAATTGAAAGCATTTGCAGACGACAAAATAAATGTGACTCAAAAACTGAAATTTGCTTTTGGAAGGATAGAAAACATTGTGGGAAAAGGAGAAAATGCTGAATACCAGCATTTTCTCCATTTTCCACAATGTTTTCAAAAGGCCTCTTTTCCAGGGTCGTTAAAAGTCGGGATTGTGTGGTAAAGGGTTAAAACACGTTCGATGTAAAATAGATGAACCATGCTCTGGAAAAAGGGAGATGAAGTCATCTGCAAAAAGTATCGACCCATATGAGTCCGGGCAGGCTGCCCTGAGTCCAAACCTATTTACTATTTCTCAATTTTCTGTATGTCAAAGACCAGTGTACCTCATCATTCAGACAGTTGTTATACAAAATAGACTTTATGGATCCATGATTATGTAATCTCTTGCTTTGTAACATGCTTCACGGAGATGCATTAAACCCCTTATCCTGATATATAAATAAATTGAAAATTTCAAACCGATGGTAAAAATCAAACTTTTGCCATTTCAAAGGTTTTTTTTTTGGGGGGGGGGATATCTCTTTATCGGGCAGTGTAGATCCAAGATCAGACAGCACAGCACACTCTATGCAGTCTGATCTTGATAAACACTGTTCGCAAAAGGTCCTTGAGTCGCCCTTAGCAGCAGACTTTGTTATGATTTAGATACTAGTCACTTAGAATACAGGCTTTTCAAAGAATTAAAAAATAATGTCTTTAAAGTAAAATATCTATAGAAAACTTTGTGGGAAAAGGAGTCATTGCTTGTTACAGACAGTATTTTTTCTATGTACAAACTGCTTTACAAGATGTTTACTTGAAAGGCAGAAATGGGCGTAATATTTTTGTTAAGCGTTAAGTAAAGAGGATACAAATCTTTTCTTTCATTGTTTTCCATAGGAAAGTTAAGTAATGCGTTTGTGCGTCATACGATTGTTTTATTTACTTCGTCGATGGCAAATGCATTTGTTTCGTTTTCGACAAGTTTGTTTTTCTTCCGTGGACAATTTTTGAGATGATGTCCTGTAAATGTATGTGCAAATCGTAGTCTGTCTGTCTGTCCGCCCGCCCGTCCGTCTGTCCATCTGTCCATCCATCCATTCAGCTAGCTAGTTACAGACACTTGACGTCGCTTAGAACCTACTTCACTTTTTACAAAACAACCCCATTTTGTAAAGACACCTGGGAAAAAAAACTTTTGAAAACATCAAGGGAAAATGGGGGAAATAATGATAAGCAGCACTTTCTCTTTTCACCGCGGTGTTTTTTCTACTGTATCGAATAAAACCCGTCATTAAAAGTTACTCTCAATTTGTCGTCTGCAATTACTTCCTTATAGGATAAGTCTAAAATTCGCCTTCTGGTAAAGGACTAAAATAAGGTAAATGAAGGAAACGGAAAAAGGAAAAAGGATAATATATGTTTTACTCTTAGTGCACAAAATACAACTCAGCCATGCTCTGTAAAAAGGGTCTTAATGTATTTGCAAAAAAGTATCGATTCAGGTCAGCCTGCGCAGTCCACACAGGCTGACCGGAGTCGAAACTTTCTTTTGATAAATTTTCTGCATGTAAAAGGAAAAGTCATGATTCAATCGGTTGTTTTACTGAATGGATTTTATGGATTCATTTCAATTTCTGTATCATACACCTGTCTTTGCCTATACAAAACTGGAATAATTTATTCATTAACACCAAAACAAACAGGCCTATGGAAAGCGTCTGAATCCTACATGAATTATGTAGTAAAGGGGGGAAGTTTATTACATTTATCTTATCTTGATATTCTCAGTGTATTAAAACTTAACCAGACGAACACATTACATAAACTCAATGCACTAGCTGGCATCACTTTGAATGTTGCAGGAATATCTATGGTTGAATTTGTCTCCGTAAGGAAAGGAAAAAGCATAAAAGAATGCAGGCTTCCAGCATTTTTTCAATTTATCTAAGCCGTTTCAAAAGCGATCTTCATCATGAGATTAAAGCACGGGATCGTTTTGTAAAGCGTTAAAACTACACTAATGCGATTCATGTCATGACAGAAAATACACTTCATGGATTATACGAGGAGTGTTCAAATATGAATGCATCTGTGCACCTAAAACAGATATACAAAGTTTCAGTCTCAGGATCCAATTTTTGAAGGCATTTTCAAAGTCGTTTTAGGTATACTATGAAGACACTTGCAGAACCGATTTGTTAGCGCTTAACACATTTTCGACCTGAAAGGAAGGCTATTTTTTTTAGTTTTGGAAACAAAAAGAAGTCACAAGGGGGCAAGTTCAGGTGAACAGGGAGGTGCCGGAGCACAACGACCTTTTCCTCCTTCAGAAAGTCTTGCACCTCGAACAAAAGACAATGACTGAAACTGGTGGTTTACACACGTTGAAATAGAGTTTACAGAAAATGAATTCCATTGTCTTCATAGTATACCTAAAATTATCAAATATATTATAAATAAATATATATAAATATATCAAATCTTAGGTGCTTAGATGCATTCATATTTGAACACTCCTCGAGGAAGAGTGTCTACTTTATTCAAAGCAGATTGATAGCTTCGACGGTATTTCATTTCAAAAGCCGTGTCGATTTGCAATATACAATATGTGACGCGAGAAGTCGCAGTATTGTCGGCTTAAACATCGACTGTACCTTGTTCGATATGTTTAAGAATAATTTTGGAAACAGATGTGCAGTATAGATCCGCTCATATATTTGCGACGATTCATTTATCCATTTTTTCCTCAGGTTTTATAAGTGCTTTTTCGGAGAAGCTGAATGATCCCGTTTTTGACCTACTTTAAGCAATAGAATGAAATGAATCATCAATCATTTTGCGATTGGCTAATTATATGTAAACTATGCAGACAAGTAACAGTCAGAGTTATTATTAATTTTAGACATGTTTTATTCTAAAGAATTTCAGTCTACATAAACAATGCAATACAATCAGTTAACAGTCAGAGCAGAAATTTACCGATATTCAAGAATAGTGTTCATAACTAAACAATCACATAATGATCACATGCATCTGTGTAAAATTGCAGTATATAGCATTGCAGGTGTTAAAAAAAAATCCATAATCTAAATAATGTAAATCAGATAAATTGGTGAGTTTCAGTCTCGCGTAGAACCGAATACGAAGAGCGAAAGCAGGCTACATCTTGATTATCGTGCGAGAAAATGGGTTATAAAACCACATATTTCGTTTTCATGTCATATTACGGGCGGAAGACCGGCTATAGGTTAAAAGTATTTCATCTTCAACCATGAAGGACAATTTTTCAGCCAATTTGAATTTCCTCCCAGGGAGAAAAAGTTGGACTGTATCAGTACTTCAACTTCCTTTACAACCAGAAGGATCATTTAACAGACGGAAAATTCAACAAAGTCCAGACTAAACCCACAAGATTGCATTCTAATTAATTCTTCTTAAAATGTAGATCTAGATCTAACAAGAACAGTTGACAAAAATTCTGATATTGATACGTGTAGTTTCAATGCCGTGTTAATTAACTACGGCAAGCTTGCTTTGACGTCATTTTCTGGTGTTCGGCCTTGATCCCCTTCGTCCTTTTGCAGTTCGCCTTATTTGGCGTTCGTTCAGGTTCCTTCAATCAACATTATTATCCACGTCCTATTCCCTTTCACTCGTTGTTCACAAAGCTAATAAAAAACTTACTTTTCCAGTGATAACTTAATGAAAAGAAAATCGTCAATATTGCTGACACGAGGACGCGGGGTAGATAGTTTGGTACTACATACGGAGAATTGGATACTAGTATAAGATACTTTAGGAGAGTGGGGACAAAGAAAAACAGAGAGAGAAAAATTGCTTGATGGATTGATTTTGGGGTAGTTGGGTAATTTTGGGAGATCTTTGGGTGTATGGTTCTAAAATGAGAGAACAGGAATGGATAGATAGATGGGTATAATTATAGATGTATAGATGGATAACAAAGTTAAGTATTAGTATCAATATGCAGTTTACTGTATTTAGAAAAATCCCTGTTGGACAAGCAAAAACCATGACACAATTACATTTGATAAGCAGAGCTAGAGACAAACAATGTACACACGTATTCATACATTATCAGTGGTGTGAATAGGCTAATCATGGGCGATGCCATGATTAGAATATTTATACGCACGGTGAGGTACGAAGCTCCCATGGGCGAAGGAGTGAGAAGGTGGCATTTATTGTAAAGCATAAATGAATTCCAAAGTCGTCATAGTCTTGATTACCTGCCCCTAACACTACGTTATCGGGTCAGGCAAAGCGCAATAATGGTGGCCTCAACCGTAGCCCTATATGCTTTCATGTTTTTCCCAATTTCATGTGATCCAGTTTGATTAATGAATAAAATGAGATCAACCGTGTACAAAATATACGTTACCGAATCTAAACTGTGATGTTGAGGTGCGGTTCTAATATAAATTTGACTATGAATAATCTTTAAAGGTATCCCTATTTTCGGACGTTATATAGGTCCATTGACATTTCGGACACTCAAAGTATTTCTGATATGCAGTTTTTCTTGCTAAATAAGAACGACCATTAAGAAAAAAAAAGCCTCACTGTCATAGCTTTATTGCAACCAATCTGTTTTGAATTCAGCCCACAGTCCGATTTGAACAAGTGAAATAACATTATCCCGTTATCTAACGGAAGACGCCATTATTGCGCTTTGTCTGACGTACTTTTGAAGTACGGCGGGGTACCAGACTATGCTGGATGCTTTCATGGAGTGCCTTTTATCAGGATTTCGCACTGACTTCTTCCCAAGCTACTGGCAGCTTTCCCACCGAACCTTCACTCAACGATCAGCGGTGACATGAGGATAATTCCTGTCGAAATGACTAGCATTAGTCCTCGGAAAACATTTAGTTGAAGCTTAGGATTCTAACCAGTAATCCCTGATAATTGTGATCATTTAGGGCTAAAATTCTTCATGGGTGTAAGGAGTGCTGCCATAAGAATTTGCTGGGTAACGTCACATAACTATATCTGAACTGATCAGCTATTGTATCGATTATGTTTCAATATGTTTGAGAAAAAGTATCTTTCGCCCGTTTGTAGTCTTTGCCTGTTTTCATATTAAAAAATTAAACTGTGTCTTGAATTTGTTGCTAGAATTCGCAACATTGATATTTAGGACTGCCTAGCGGAAAAATCCATTTTATTGCGATTTAGAATAACCGGACTCGGCTTCGTCAGTACTCTTCGTGGTGGCGGTGTGTGTGTGTGTGTGTGTGGGGGGGGGGGGGATTGGGGAGGGGGAGGGGGGGGGGGTCTGAACCCAAAACTTCTATATTACAAACGATGTGCGCGGTAATAAGTTTGTTTGTGTTGTTTTTGAGATCGTCCCCCAAAAAATCTTCTTGTTCCAAAACTATGTTCTCAGGGCACCGATTGAGGGCCACTCCGGTTCTCTTGTCTATCTAGCTTGTCAACTATTCACGTAGATATATAGATCAAAGAACACTTCAACTCATGTTTTCTTTTAACCGTTTTAAATCATTTCCGTTTTATTAATTCACCGAAACTCATTTTAACTGATAAAACATTTTAGTGATATTTGAGGAAAGGCTCTGTAATCAAATCGTTGAAACTGATAAATGATATGATATGTGCAAGTACATGTACATACAGGAAGTCACTTGCATAATATTATCTACTTGGTCACGTGAAATCATATGAGAATTATATAGTACAGCCTTAACAAAAGCAGTAATTTGCGTCATCGGATTTAATCGAAAAAGAAGGTAAATGTAGATTAATCTAGACACCAAAACATGCACTGTTCCTATATACTGCTTTTTGTACACGATGCCTGTCTTTCGTGCGCTATAACTTCCTTTGCTTTCTCCGCTTTCAACTCTTCAGCATTTTATCCATATTTTTAATGATTTTTCAACCTAGTGCTTTAAGCATCTTTTATTTCGTTAGATAGAAAAAAAAATAAAAAAAATAAAAAAAAAAATAAAAAAATAAATAAATAAATAAAAAAAAAAAAAAAAAAAAAAAAAAAAAAAAAAAAAAAAAAAAAAATGCACGTTTTATTCTTACCTTTTTCGATCTAGAAATATGTCAATAGGGCATAGATAAACCCCACTTGGCAAAACATTAAATTTGAAAAAAAGCGATAACTCATGATTGTAATTGGAGCTTTTTACCCTATGGGGAACATAGCTATACATAATGATTATGTATCAAATATGAATGCCTTACAATACTAATATCAAAGGAATACTAACAGAAATAACTATTTTTGGGAAAATGAAAAGGGCCATAACTCCCACAATAGTGAGTAGACTCGCATTACATTATGTGGATATTTATCAAAATCGGACATGACCTATTTGTGATGCTTATATACCATTTTTGCAATTTTGTATCCAATACTCTAATCTTTTTAAAAAAAGATAACCAACGAAAACCACTTTAAACGTACGCAAGGGCGATAGTAATTGCCCTCATTGAAAATGGCTGATACATAGAAATATAGCTCTTGGTGTTTCATAGCGGAGGTTGTCTGTCTTCAGAAACAGTATACAGAAAAAAAAAAAAAAAAAAATATATATATATATATATAGAGAGAGAGAGAGAGAACTATTTCAATAGGGGTTTCACAATATTGTAATGCCAAAATTTAAGCAACATTTTCCCCTTTTTCGGGCAAGGTTTAATTTCGAATAATTTGTTTTTAAATTTTTGGATGGAAACGAGTAACAAAATAAATAGCAAAATATTACAAAATAACTCAACAACCAAACCAAATACAAAGTCACTTATTGCGTAAATAGAGAATACGTACATAGTGTTGTCGTAGATCAAAAATATCTAACGAGGTTGGGAGAATTGATAATTGTCGAGCCTTGGCGAGACAATTATCAATTCTCACAACCGAGTTAGATATTTTTGATCTACGACAACACTATGTACGTATTCTATTTATCTTTTAACCTATGATTTGTACTCATTGTGAAAAGATCTGAAAAATGTTGCTGACAAATACATTTTAAAAGTTTTAAAAGTTTATTTATGTCGGAACTCCTTTCTTAAAATTGCATTACCCACATACATATTACTTTATCGTAGTAATTAAACGTCCGAAAATTGCGATTGAGATCGCTTGGGATTATTCTATTTGAGAAGACGCGGTAAACGAGCATTTAAATGACGTCACGGACAGGAATTACGTAGGCAGATCATCGGAAAGTAGCGCGCGTGCTGTGACATCGTTCTTTTTTCGCGGGCTTTCTGTAGTAATCGTTACTATTTTTGGAACGCATTTCATTCATAAATGGTGATAGAGGGCGGAGTCAGTGGAACTTACTGTTCTATAAATATCCGTGGTATATCAAAAATCTATAAATATCCGTGGTATATCAAAAAAAATATCGCATGGGTGTTATTGCATGGATATCCGGTTAGTTGAAAGATAAACAATAATATCTTGTGCGTTTTTTTTTTACTTCAACCTCGTTGATCCGCCCGTACCGTATCAAGGTTTGATTTCATGCACAGTGTTGATGTAGAGTTGATCGTATAAGTCAATTATGAGTAACATTTGAAATGAAAACACGACTTTCGAACGCTTTCGAAGATTTTGCGAAGATTTAAAGTCGAGGTCATACTAGACAGACCGTCTAATCTGATTCGAAATTGATAGTCTCCGAAATCTTGCCGAATCTTATGCCCTAAAAGTCTTCAAAACGCTATAACTAAAGTTTATTCTGCTGAAAAGTTAGATTAGCTGAGTTCCACCCATCGGATAAGAACATGTTTCTCATTAAGTTACCCGTGCAACCCGTGCAACCAACCAAAAATCAAATTAGAGATGGGTATGAAGAGGAATTGAAACGGTGCTAGTCAAACATTTCCAGATGGGATCAAATTTTGACCACGAAAAAGTCAAATTAAACCAAGTTATAACGTGCCTAATTTAAGAGGATACAGATCAGGGTGATCTACCACCACTGTGACAGTCTTCTTAAAAGAAATAACTCGGTTCCGACCCACTTCTTGTTAAAATCGAGACATTTCTCTTACCAAAGGTTTACTGTCAGATAAGACAGGGGAGAAAACTGTGTTAATTAGCGATATTTTTTTAGGTTGTAGAATACCGAGTTATTTCTCTTGCCCAATGTTCAAGCAATAGAGCAGGGGAGAAAACCTTGTCTTCTTTCATATTCGGACGTTTGTTTTTGTCCTAAACCCCCTTCATTTATTAACTTAAAAGTGATTTAAGCTTCATTAATCTTTTATGACGTAAAAAAGAATTTTAAAGGCCCAATAGCGACCAAAAAGTCAATGCAGGTGTTAAAATGCATATAATTTCAAATCATACCATTTAAAAGTATCGAAAATATTGTTAAGATGACAATCTGTTATTGTGTGGTCGGTCCAAGTGTTAGTCGAAGGCAGAAAAATTAATTTTAAAATTAGGCAAAAAGTAAACAACAGATTGAATGACCTGGCAGCATTTAACCTAGTTTTGAAATTAATTTCTGCACCGACGGCTAACATTTGTATCGACTGAACAATAAGAGTTTTGTGACCTTCACAATAATTTCCATACTTTTAAATGGTATGATTTGAATTAAAATGCATTTTAAAATACGCTTTGTTTACTGTTGGCAGCTTTTGCTTCTTTAAACGATCCTGTCGGAAAATGCTTTTTAAAGTCATTTTTACAGAAGGCAACAATGGTTATAAGCAACATCTCTCATTTTCCCACGTTGTTTTTAACCGTTTCAATGATAATTTATATCATTTGAGCTACATTACATTAATTTTTCATTTGAAAATGCCCTCAGTACGCCTTCTCAAATTTTATCGTCTGGTACAAAGATAAAAGACCACCTGCTGTAACTAACCACCTCTGTTACTTCCCGGTGGCGGTTTCTAAATAAAAGTTTTATTGTATTTCCAAGACAAACTAATAGTTCCAACTATAAGTCAAAAGTGTCATCGATTATTTAAACTAACTGCCTTACAGATTTGATCTGATGATATATAAAACCCTTTGGGGGAAGGGAGTGTCTAGTTCGGTCAGTAAAGTGAAGTGCCAGAACTTCAGGTCGTAAGTGCAAACTCCGACTAGACCGATTTATTTCCAAGGATTGATTACAGCTACTTATATTTGGACATTATCGATTCCTTTCGCACCAATAAAAATTGTTTCGACAGTGGTTTTGTTAGAAAGTGGCCAGCAGTTTTGTAAGAAAGTTGTGCTAAGTACGGTCACACGAAGTCTTGGAAAAACTGCATAGAGACAACAGCCCTCGCGATGTAACTAAGGTAATATTGAACAGGGCCTAAAACACAAAACAAGCACAACATTTAGCGACATTCCAGCCATTTCGTGGCGACCGAATCAATGTTTCTTTTGTCATTTACAAGAAATCGGGCCTGGAAAAAGAGGCTTGCCAAATGACTTTGAAACCAAGATGTGTTACTATGTCTAAACCATGGATTGTACTGGAGATAACGAGGTAACACAAATCCCACGTCTTAGCTTTCAGGCTATTTGAAATCGCGCAACCCAAGGCTTTTCAGATATTTGGCTCTACACTGTCAGAGATTTATACTGGCAGACATTTACCTGGTGAAAAGAATTTTGAAGTCACAATATTTGGAGGTTGGCTGTTGGCTGGAAGTGCTCACAGTGCAAATCTGTTTTCAAACGTTATTGCGATAAGAAGTCCATTATATCCTCCTATCTGAACGTACATATCGTCTGTAAGAACAGTTTAAGCTAAATTTGGCGCTTCAAAGGTTAAGATCTATATATGTACCTATTTGTATTAATTTTTTGGGAATTTGCTTTCCTTTTATTTCGATGCCCCCCTTCACACTTGGGGAGCTATATTGGCTACGACGGTATTCTAGATTGAAAGAGTCATCCTTATCTAATCAGCGCGCTACAAAAGGTCTTCGAATTCATCATGTTCTCTTTTTTATGAAAGCATATGTTTGGTACTGTCAAGTAAAGTCAAATTATATGAGACGTGTTTTATGGCTTTGCTGGGAAGTACTAAATATATATGTCAGTCTTGACGTCATGCTCGCCCAAGATCGAGTGATTTTCATGTTTATTATCTTTTTTTATATGACTATGTACAACCGTGTACTTGTGTGAAATAAAATGTTCTGTTCCGTAAATAAGGGTGAACAAAGCCAGGCTGACAAAAAGTAGGGCGAAGGTCTTTAGGGCAAACTCTCATCTAAACGGGATCTAGTTCCGCTTTCGTTGATAAAGAATTTGAACCCATATATAATATGGTATCGATGCATTTAACTCGAGCAAACCGAATACACACTATAAGGCCTTTCCTTTTTTTAAATAACGAAATAGTTCAGTGACATACAGTCAAAATCTTGACTGAAATAGAGAAGAACAAGTTTTAAGCCCGTAAAAAAAAAAAAATCACAGAAAACAGCAACACTTTTTTTTAAAAGATTTTATCCAGAAACGAGGATCGTCCCTCTTAAATTACTTGTACCAACATCTGCAAGTTGAAATAAAAAATAACCACTTGTAGAGTACTGCTTTTCTTTCTGTTTTCTGTTGGCCAGAATCCTTCCTCGCTCAAGTCTATAATACCTTGTACCATGATAACTATCCAGGGGATTGCAGATATTTCGCCAGAGCCTGTATTCATTCACCAACCATTCTAAGTAGAATTCTCAGTCTCACGAAAATTCTAATTCCAAGAATTCTCAAGAATATTCTACATTTCTAACGAACACAATATCTAAAGGATATTGTTTAGCCAATCGGAAATTGTGGTACTTTCTAAATACTAGACTAACATCGAACGTCATACAAAAGTAACAAAGAGACAACGTTTACTTACTGTACATTACTACATTGATATTGGGATGGCTTTACCACCAACAGGTGTAGTTAGTTAGTTTAAACATATTTTTTTCACAAGTTGAAATGGGGTTGGACCACCTTGAAGTTCTTTCAACTTAGAATCGGTCCTTCCCCTACAATACAATTTCAGAAAATCTTTTTTTAACAATGGCAAATGCAATGATTTGTTATTTTAAGTATATACAAAACTCGACGAAAGAGATGAGGAAGAGTACTGGTGGAATAGAGAAAGAAAAATGAAGGGAAATCTGATGGTGCTCTATGTTGGGCTCTTGGGCGCCAAGTAAATTCAGCACTGTTATAATAGTCGATTACTTAAAACGCTTTTACTCTTTGATATACATGTGAACTGCTTCAAAAAATAAACAATTTTGATCTAAGTTTAAGTCTGCAGTGCCAAATAGTAATTTAAAAATATTTAAAGGGTGAAATTCCCTTATTGCCTGAAATAGTGAGATTCGTATATCTGAATAACGATGGCATTTAAAGAAATAATGTTCAGCATGTTCAACACAATTATTGCAGTCACACATGGGATCCAATCTTAAGTGATTCGTGTACAGGTCTTCGTTTAAGTGACTGCAATTGCTTCTTAATCGTGCATGAAGAACTGACAAATATCTATTTCCAATAGAATAAATGTTTGAAATTTTGATAGTCTTATCTAGTTTGGATCTAAACGAACTGTATGTTGCACTACTTCTTATTTCATGTTCAAGATTGTTCCAAAGAGAAATTGAAGAGGGGATACATTACTTTTGTAAAATACTTGTCTTTGCATATATATTTTCATAAGTTTCGCTGTCTCTCATCTGATATTGCTTTATTGCCAACTAATGGAGGAATCAATTCTTCTATACATTGTGGGACAAGATTATTAGATACTTTAAACGTAAATTAGAAGTTTTTCTTCTTAATGAGAGTGTTTCCTAACCACATTCTCGGTAAAGATTTTCAAGAGAAACCGATCTTGTAAGGCCTGTTACAATTCTTGCAGCTTCATTTCGTAATTTTTCAATAGAGTCTGAACGTGAGACTGAGCAGCCATCCCATACTATTAATGAATACTCAAGGATATATCTTACATAAGATAGATAAATTTGATTTAAGGCTGCACGAGTTGGAGTAAATTGAAGTCTCCGCATACTATGTATTATTTTGGATGCAGCCTCTAAGTTATTATTTATACGGCCATTCCATTGTCCTGAACTACTTAGGGTAATACCAAAATGTTTGTGTTGATCTACAATTTTTAGTATTTTCAAAAAAACTGTAGGGGTTCATCACAATCTTTTTTTTTTTTTTTTTTTTTCGAGGAAAATATAACAGCTTCAGTTTTGTTTTGGATTGAAATCAACCAACCATTGTTTCGCCCATATTGAAACATTTCTTAAATCATGGTTTATTATACCCTCGATATCTTGTGGTAATGTAGCAGAATAATAAAGAGAACTGTCGTCGGCATACAATCTAGTAAGACTTAATAGTGATTCTGTAATATCATTTACGTAAATAAGAAATAAAAGAGGCCCAAGGATGGAGCCCTGAGGTACTCCCGCTTTTAAGGGTAGAAGAGTAGACTCTGATGCTTGAAATACAACTTTTTGCTTTCTGTTTTTAAGATAAGTCGTTAGCCAAGTGAGAAGACTATCACCTATACCATTTTCTTTAAGTTTAAGCAAAAGACATTTATGCCACACCCTGTCAAATGCTTTTGAGATATCGCAGAAAACAATACAAGAGAGCTGGCCGTGATCAATGGTTTGACATATATGGTGATATATGTCTACAAGTTGATTAAGTTGTGGAGTGTTTTGGCAATAAACCTGATTGACATTTGTATAAAAGATCATTTGTCAGAAGGAAATTGTACATATGTTTAAAAATAATTCTTTCAAGAATTTTTCCGCAACTACTTAACAAAAAGACAGGTCTTTAGTAAGACGGCAACGACTTATCGTCTTTTTAGCACACCTGAGAACAAAGTGCTCATGGTGAGCTATTGTGATCGTGCTGTGTCCGGCGTCCGTCGTCCGTCGTCAACTTTTTACCTTGTGTGTGCTCTAGAGGCCACATTTTCAGTCCGATACTCGTAAAACTTGGTCAGAATGTTTGCCTCAATTATATCTTGGACGAGTTCGAAAATGGGTTATCTCCGGTCAAAAGCTAGGTCACTATGTCAAATCTTAGAAAAATCTTGTGTACTCTAGAGGCCACATTTTCCGTCCAATACACCTGAAAATTGGTCAGAATGTTTGTCTTGATGATATCTCGGATGAGTTGAAAATGGGTCATGTTGGGTCTGAAACTAGGTCACCAGGTCAAATCTTTGAAAAACCTTGTGTACGCTCTAGAGGCCACATTTTCAGTCTAATACTCTTGAAAAATGGTCAGAATGTTTGTCTTGATTATATCTCGAACTAGTATGAAAATGTGCCATGTTGGGTCAAAAACTAGGTCACCAGGTCAAATCTAAGAAAAACGTTGTGTATGCTCTAGAGGCCATATTTTCTGTCCAGTACTATTGAAAGTTGGTCAGAATATTTGCCTTGATGATATCTCTAACTGGTTTGAAAATGGGTCATGTCGGGTTAAACATTAGGTCACTAGGTCAAATCTGAGAAAAACCTTGTGTAAGCTCCAGAAGCCACATTTTCTGGCCGATACTCTTGAAAGTTGGTCAGAATGTTGGTCTCGATGATATCTTAGAAGGATTTAAAAATGGGTCATGTCGGGTCAAAAACTAGGTCACTAGGTCAAATCTTAGAAAAACCATGTGTACACTGTTGTGGCCACATTTTTTTTTTTTTTTGTCCAATACTCTTTTACAGTTGGTCAGAATGTTTGCCTTGGTGATATCTTGGATGAGTTTGAAAATGGGTCACGTTGGGTCAAAAACTAGGTCACTAGGTCAGATCTTAGAAAAACCTTGTGTACACTGTAGAGGCCACATTTTCAGTCCAATACTCTTGAAATTTGGTCAGAATATTTGTCCTGATGATATCTTGGACCAGTTTGAAAATGTGTAATGTTGGCTGGAAAACTAGGTCACTAGGTCAAATCTTAGAAAAACCTAGTGTACGAATGAAAGAAGCCCTTTGAAAACACTGTTCGAAAAGGAGAAAATGCTGGTAACCAGCATTTCTTCCTTTTTTCACAATGTTTTCTACCCCTTTGAGAGACCAATCCCACAGCTTGATCCACATTATTATTTGCTTTATGCAAAAGGTTCAAACTTTGATGAGTCTAAACTTTTATTGTTTGGTAAAGATTTTATTTTATTTTATTTATTCGTGAATTACTCTGCTCTCTAAGGGCGAAGGACTTCCTTGTCATAAGTTTTACCTATATGCAGAGTAGCTTTATTTGATAGTTACTACAAAAATGACAATGAAATTGCCCATCAAGATTTTCTCTTTGACATGATTTTTATGGGCAAATAGGGAAAGTATTTGTAACAAACAATAATCACTTCTGTTGCTGAAGTGTTTTCATTCACATAAAATTCATTTTATTCATCCATGTATTATTTGGCTCTAAGGGCCTAGGAACCTTTTCTGTTATAAATGTACATTTGTGTTCAGTATAATAGCTTCACCAGATCGGAGAGGGAGTAGAAATGAGTCTACAATGCTCCTATCATGGCGTTCATATCGTAAAAAAAGACAATTGCAAGTTTTGCCATGAAGAATTGTCTGTCTTTCAGCCATCTTGTATCACCTAACAACCGTTCAGCAGGTTCACCGCACCTCGATTGAATTAGAACAATCAGAACATGTTCTGAAGAACACGGCACAGTGTTCTGAAGTACTCCAATGATCTAGAACATGTTGGGAGTGTTTGGAGTAGCGAAAGGAATATGCCCTTTATGTTTCTACAATGTTGGATTGTCATGCTTTGTGGTCAGAGGACTGCTTTTGCTTTTCAGTAAATGTCAATATGAAATGCTCTGTACCCATTGCCAAGCAATATAATTTTAGACTTTACTGAATTGTAAGCATTTGCAGACAACAAATTAATTGCTACTCAAAACATGCAATTCATTTTTCTTAGGCTCGAAACATTGTGGAAAAAGAAAAAAAATAAAAATGTCCTCCTTTTCCCATAAAGTTTTGAAAAGCTTTTTTCTCAGGGTCATTAGAGGTCAGGATTATGTGGTAAAGGGTTACACTAGGGTATAAAATCAAATGTGTAGTGAAAGTAGAACACAAAGGCTCATAGGTAATGAGCTGAAACAAGTGTTTGTAATGATATGTGCGGTCAAACAATAAGACAAGTTTTACTCACTTTAACTTGGAATTCTTGTGTTCAGTGTAAAGGCCCATAGATGATGAGCTTAAACCGTTCATTGTAGTCATGTATGTGGTATGACAATAACACAGAGAAGTTTTACTGTGACTTTGAATGATCTTGCTATGTTGTTATGGGACTGTTCCTTATTATGTAAAGGTTCATAGGTAATGAGCTGAAACTAGTGTTTATAATGATATGTGTGGTAAAACAATAACACAAGTTGTACTTACTTTAACTTGGAATTCTTGTGCTCAGTGTAAAGGCCCATAGGTAATGAGCTTAAACCGTTCATTGTAGTCATGTATGTGGTATGACAATAATACAGAGAAGTTTTACTGTGACTTTGAGTGATCTTGCTATGTTGTCGTAGGACTGTTCCTTATTATTTAAAGGCTCATAGGTAATGAGCTTAAACTAGTGTTTGTAATGATATGTGCGGTCAAACAATAAGACAAGTTTTACTTACTTTAACTTGGAATTCTTGTGCTCAGTGTAAAGGCCCATAGGTAATGAGCTTAAACCGTTCATTGTAGTCATGTATGTGGTATGACAATAACACAGAGAAGTTTTACTGTGACTTTGAATGATCATGCTATGTTGTCGTAGGACTGTTCCTTATTTTGTAAAGGCTCATAGGTAATGAGCTGAAACTAGTCTTTGTAATGATATGTGTGGTAAAACAATTAGACAAATTTTGCTCACTTCAACTTTCGCATCTTACACATTTTTCACTTAATGTTATCTAAAATTGCCATGCTGTGTTGTCTTCGGGACAGTTTTTTTTTTTTTTTTTTTTTATAGTCCTGTAGATAATGGGCTTCAGATAGTCTATATTTTTTTCTGAAATCTTTACCATTCAATCCTGACTTTAATGATCCTGCACCAGAGAACTTTGAAAAACAGTGATGGAAGAGGACCAAATGCTCATACCTGGCATTTTCTTCTTTTCCTGCAATGGTTTTACCCTTCAAAAAACAAATTTCAATTGTTCAATTGGATTTATTTCAGTTGTATGCAAATACTTTAACTTTGGACAAATAAGAAATGTTGTCACTTGCTAAAGAGTTAACAAAACTTGAAACAGCTCATTTGGACCCGTTTTGTCAATATTGGATAATTTCTTTGTGCTTATTGCAATGCCTTTTAAAAAGATGTCAAATTTTTAATTCTGAGTTATAGTAACTAAGCTTACATGTAACTGACCTGTTGTTCATAAACTATAGTTAAAGACTCACTAGCGCCAAAAGTAAACTATACAGGGGTCTACTTGTAAACAAAAGTAAATCATACGTTATATGAGTCCAACAAAATGTTACACTAATGTCCTTTAAAGATCTAGTCACTACCATGGAAGTGTATGGTAGAAGTAGAGAAAGAAAATTTCACATGCCACTTGTTTCCTTGTTGCAGCTATTGAGCCTTTAATCCTTTACCAAATGTCAAATTTGGGCATGTTGAAAGCATTTGTTGCAAATAATGGTTTCCATCTTTGTTAGCGTAGAAGACATTATAGAATTGGATTAAACATTAGTTATTTTCTCCTTTTCCTACAATGTTTGTAAAAAAGTGTTCTTCGAATTGTTTTAAGTAGGTATTGTGTGGTAAAAGTCAAAACATACACTTGAAAGAACTCCATTTTCGTATTTTATAGTTTATTATTATAGTCATGGTATATACTTAAATGCATTACTCCCTTAACTCTTAACTCAAATGACACAATTGTGCATTTGAAAACAACACATTAAATTTTGCTACATTATTGGTAATTGTCTGAAAGGGAGAAAACCTTGTGGGAAAAGTAGATTTTATTCGCATTTTCTTCCTTTCCCACCACGTTTTCAAAAGGCTATTTCCTTAGAGTTGTTAATGTTCAAACTTTAAAAAATGACAAGCCAAAAACTTTCTTTTATGGTTAATTGTTCAGCCAGTGGAATATTCTAGGGCCATTATGGCCCATTTGTCATACAAAATGAATAAAACTATAAGAAATTATGTTGTCTTTGTTGTTGTTGGTGGTGGTAATGGTACATCAGGCAAAAACAAAACCTCATTCATACAAACAGAATGGAAACAATTTGTTGCAATAAAAAACTGAAAATATCAAACAAAACACCTCAGTGCTATGGTGAACAATGTGAAATGTTCATAAGCGTTTCAGAAATCTGCCTTTGTTCTTTTAACGGTTTAAAATGATGCTTGAAATTCTTTAAAAATGGTTGGCTTCAGTGTATTGTAGCCTATTTTCAAAGGCTCAGGTGAAATCAATTGGGCTGTCAATCAAGTTTGTACTTTGCAAACCTGATTAATAATAGTATACATAAGTTATGTCAAAATGTAACTTACAGAGATGAAACTAGACTTGATTTAAAAATGGAATCTGGATTAAAAAAAATAACATTATCTAATTTTGGTACGACATACAAATCCGGAGGTCACATTTTCAGTCCAATACCAATGAAAGTTGGTTAGAATGTTTGTCATAATACATATATCTCACAAGACGTTGGAAATTGGTTGTGCTTGGTCAAAAGGCTCAGGTGAGCGACTCCAGGGCCATCATGGCCCTCTTGTTTAATCAAAGGTGTTTCAATTGCTTTCTTTCAGGAATCGGGGAAAATCCCTTTTGATATAGAACGATTAAATAATATGTAAAGTGGTTTGCAAATGGACTTAATGCAACCTTTGAGCATTCTGTGGCTTATATTATCTGGACCACCAGCCTTATTAACATGATTAGAATGAATGGTATCCGTTACTTCAGTAATGGTAATTTCATCAATTACAAGTTTATTTAGAGTTTGAGTTGACATTCGGGAAGTACGATGTTATTGTCATTACTATTGATATTGATGAAAAGTAACTATTTAAACAATTTGCTTTTTCTTGAGGAGAAATATACCAGATTTTATCCCCATTGGGTAGCTTATCACTCAAGGGTGGAAAACATGACACAGAATTGTGATTTCAATGAAATGCTTGGTAACTTTCCAAAATCCTTTTTCTATCATTACAATTCAGCTCTATCAGGTTTGTTTTCTAAATTTTTAAAGAATTTTTCCTGTGCGTGTTTTTTCATATTATGAACAATATGACTTATGTTCTTATATTTTGACCAATCAGTAGATTTTCTCGATGCTTTCGCAATACATTACATTCTATCTCTTTACTTTTTGATTACGTAAATCATAACTAACTCTATTGTATAATCAAACAGTTCTCTCGTAGCTAGCTTGGATCTGGTATGGGAAGGGTCTAGATACATAGGTAGCTGAATGATCACTTATTTCTTTACTTTAATAGTGCCGGACTTAGAAATTTCCATATCAACTGGAATAAGGATGGGGGTCAAGAATTGCATTTTGTATGATTAGGGTATTTATTACATTAATCAAAGAATTAAGAAACAGAGTATCCCTCAAATCACGATAATTATCGTTAAGATAATTAAAGTAAATCCTCGTTTAAATCCACCAGTATGATTACATTTTTTGTTATGTTAAAGGCTGCTTCAATGTTAAGATCGAAGTTTCGAAAAAAAAAAAAAAAAAAAAAAAAATTGTCTGCTGTTTTGGGACTATAAAATGTACCAATAAGATAAATCTTGGAATTAACAACGATTTTAACCCAAACCGATTCGTTACAATAACCCTCAAGATCAGTACCTCTTTAATGTACAAGGTCCTTATTTAAATATACAAGAATCCCACCTCCATGGTTAGTTTTGTCTTTTCAATAGGGCCCGTCAAAAAGAGTCAGAGAGGCGTAAAAAATCATCAGTAATTATTTGGTTAAGATGTTTTTCTGTGAAACAAATGACTTAAAAATCTAAAACTTCATCTTTTATAAAATCCATCTGATTTCTTATGCTTCTTCAAAACAGTTTTGTCTGGTGATAAGGGACCAGGGTTTACTTTAACATCCCCAGCTAGTAAAATAAGTTGCCAAATGACAAAGAAGTAGTGAATTGAGTACATATTTTCTTTCACATGGTTTTCTCCTATGGATGAAATCGACTTAATGTTCAAAACCAAGCTTTTATAGATATATAAAAGATAATTTGTCATGTTCAATCGAATATAATGACAAAGTTTCGCGTAACAGGTATAAAAACTACCATGAAACGGCTCAATGAACGCTCTCCATGCGGTCAAGTCATTACTCATTAGGAAGTAAAATGACCTGTCCACACAGAGCATCCACCAGGGCTGAATCTATGCAAATATGATTCACAGAGGCACCATCAGAAACGAAAAGATAAGAAAGATGTGAAAAACAAATAACATATTTATAATGATAACTTAATCTGTACACTGATGCAGTGAAATGGAAATTGTTTTCAGTGTGAGATGGATCGATTCAATTGAACTTACAAAAAAAAAAAAAAAAAACTAAAAAGGAAAAAAAAAAGAATTATCGTTTTCAAGAAAGAACAAGTTAGAGTAATAGCACCCACTTAACACTCCATCGAAACGAAACATAGATCAGTTATTAGGGTATTTTGATTTTGTTGGTAAGCAATCAAACAGCAATACATAAATGTACTACAAATAGTCTGTAAGTTTTTTTTGGTTTCAGGATTGTTACTTGTTTAAGAATAAAGTAAGGAAAACAGGGCTATCAGACAGACGCAGACACATAGACAGCCAGTCAGATAAAAAAGTTCGGTATATTATCATTTCAAATTTACAGGAGAAACAATAAAGAGGGTATTGCCATTCGCCAAGGAAGACCATTCTTGAGGAGACAAACAGGCTGACAGACAGACAGACAGACAGACAACTCTTCAATGTGTAATGCCGGAAAGACTTGAGTAAGAAACAGTTTCCATAGGCCAAGCACAAACTTGTAGCCAAAGGCACATGTATGAACAAAATATCATTAAAAAAAGGTACATTTACATGTGACAGGCAGCTATATGAAAACTATAAACAAAAAAAATCAATAGAATAAAAAGAAAAAAATCACTGGCAACGAAAGATTTTTAATACTTAACTTCGTCCGCCAGAATTTAGTAAGGAGGACACAAAAATTACATCATTCGTCAGTGGAGAAATTAAACGATGCTTGTTCACTTATAAAAAGAACTAGACGTAGTACAAAGAAGTGAAAATGTATATTTAACATGATCTCCGGCAATGAAAGGTTTGCATCTTTCATACGCAACCTTGATTGTCAGAGTGCAACAGGAATAGGTCTAAGGTACTTCCAAATAATTCGTACCTTTTATCGAACTAAGTACATGACGCTCAACGTTTCAATCATGAATGGCATGACAAAGCATGCCTAGAAAAACGTTGCACAGTTCTACTTTCAGTTCTACTAATCGTTTATACACTAAATTGGTACAGTATTTCCAAGGCGGATTCCAGCTGCGCCGTTTGATGAAGTAACATCTGATCCAAGTACTACAAAATCGAAAAATATAATAATAGAGCAATCACTTTTACAGTATATTAACGTGGTCGCAAATGCAATCGGAGATCTGCTTGAGTATACTAAGAATATTCCGTGTATGAGGTCTCATAAAATAGTATATGTGAATATGTGAGCCGTGCTCTGGGGGGGGGGGGGTGTTTAATGCATCTCCGTAATGCATTATACCAGAGTAAGTCGTCACATAATTATGGATCCATAAAAATCATTTTGTATAACTACTGACTAGATCATGAGGTAGTATGGTCCTTGGACATGCCGAAAATTAACAAATAGCGAAAAGTTTGGAACAATTCAGCATGTGTGGACTGCGCAGGCTGACATAGGTCTATACTTTTTGCAAATGCATTAAACACCTTTTTATACAGAGCATGGCTCTTGTGGCTTTTGACCTAGTCCATCCTGGTCGATGTTTTACTACCACTCTCTGTTTCTAAGAAACGGACACAATTCTATCGGATATTTTTGTGTTTTCAAATTAGAATGATACTAGTTACTTTTTCTACATTATCAAACAAATTTGATCTAGAATTAATACGCTTTCTTTCCGTCTGTTTCTAGGTCAGTTTGTAAAAAAAAAATCTTTCTTTATTTGTCTTATTTAATTTTGATTCTAAATAAGAGACTCCATTTTGCATCGTATTCCCTTGAGACATTTTGTTTTCACTTTTTGACACAAAAAAACCCTTTTTAAGACTTATTTCCAATAAAGAAGTTTAAAAAAAATAGAGAATATTTATTGTGAATTATCATCTATTGCATAACTACATGTATGAGCGGCTGGCATGAACGTATTTCAGCACTGTCTTCTTTCTTTTTAAAACAATTCACCGTCTTTATCGCTAATGAATTATAAAATTCCAAAAGACTCTTTGCATTTTTCTTAGTTAAAAATACATTTTAGCAAAATAGCTTGCGGTTTATATATCAAGATGCGAATACGCCAAATACAATCAGAATCTATTGTGCTAAACATAACCAATGAAACTTCAACAACCCACGCGAACATTTTGTTTTGAATGAGGAAAAACCTAACTTCATGCGGGGTTGCGAGCCATGGAAATCAACATTATGTTTGATGCAAAACCTAATCAAAATCTTCGAGTAGTAATTGTATTAATAAGCGCCCGGGATTACAAAAAAAAATGTACGTAGTGAAGACCTCTTAACCTCTGGCGTCATCCACAATGAAAACAAATACTATTATAATTGTGTATTATCCAAAATAGGTTGAAAACAAGGCTAAAATAATCAAACTTGTTTGAAAATCATTGTTCTTCCTAATCAACATAATTACCTTCTTCTGGCAAGGGGATCGTTCTTCCAATCTCTGGCAATTGGCGGCTATGTGGCTCTGTGAAGTAAAGAGTAACAGACATAAAAAGGCGAAAAGGTCCTCTAATTATCAATTAAATTCATTATCCGGTATCAATTTAACTTTGCATACAATTATGCACAAAATTACAAACGTGCAAGAAATGTTTCAGGTTTAAGTTCTTTAGAAAAACAAAAACGGCCATAAGCATTACTCCCTTTCCACACACCCCTATTTTTTGTCTCAAATATGTCTGGCGTTACCGGCTACACGATTATTTTTGGGTCAAGTTTGTAACCTTCATTATGCCCATATTTTTTTTAAAAAGAAATATGAATTTGACCCTAGCTGCGGAGTTGTCTCGTCTTACTGTATATCTTCCATAACTCATATTAGTAAAGATATTCGCCTATGATATTGATCAAAATCAGGTAGCTCAGTTTGTAACGCACTTAACAAATAATCCAGGGGTTGTGAGTCAGAATCCTTTCATCTGCCCAATGAAAGTCAATAGGATATAATTTCCCACCCAAAGCAGAGCACTAATCCGACCGTACACATTTTTACAGCTGCACTGGATTAGAAAGAGAAATTTACATAGCACTTAATTGAATACTCAAAAGATGCATGGATGTCTGCTCTATACAGTCCGATACACCTAAAATACAGACATGGCTGAAAATGGCATATGACAAATGATCTTGATACTGTTTCTTGACTGAGAACCGTTGTCTCCTTTTTTTCTATTAAGTATCGTGGCCTGCTATGAAACAGGCTTTAGACCAAGCTTAATTTACATGTACATGAACAAAGCTTATGTAAATAGTCCAACATCGGATCAAATTTTCTTCTACTACATTTCAACGGTTGAAATATAATTACGGTTATACAGTGTACATCACATTGTACATTACTTGTATGGCCTCTTCAGAAAGCCCATGTACATTTTGCCTTTTAAGCTTCATAAACCTTCAAAAATGAAGGGTGGAATTCCCAAATGCACAAGTTATCGTGATTAAATACCAAGAATGTTAAATTTCAAATTCTTCATTGAAGCTGCTCTTTCTTTCGATTTTTAGGAGACAATCTTTATGTAAAGTGACGCTAGTATAATTGATTTTTTTGTGGTTGTGTGTGCACGGGGATGGGGGTGGCGGCGGGGGTTGTTTGGAGATGTATACGACAACATTGCATTCTTGGCTTTGCCCTTTATTTTATATATATATATATATCCAGGGTTTCGAAAAAAAATATATGTATATAGGGCTTTAATTCACTAGCTTATGCTTTTGCACCAATTGTGAGTTTCGAGAATCTTTCAATTTGTAAAAATCTGTGAGGCTGTATAGTCACCCCATCAAGAGATTGAAAAGAAATGAAAATGATAGAAGTGTACATGTATGTATACATCTAAGCACGAAACGGGACTGAAGAAAAGCAGAAACACTTATCATGCTTCTTTAAACACAAAACACACGGCTTTCGTATCACACTTTTACAACTGAATAGCGATTTTCTTTTCTTTCCCTGCAATTTTTAACATTTGAAAGCATTATGGGCAAAGTTGGAATGCTTTCCAAACAAATTAACTGTTTCCCTTTAATGTTTGCACTTGAGTTTGTTTAATAGTTTCGGGATGCCCAGAGAAAATTAACCCGTATCGTTAAGGGACACGTCAAATTGTTGCATCAGAAAAGTCCTGTGCTGAATTGTTTTCGAATACAAATAAAAGTGTATTTGAATACCTTTCATTTAGTAACTTGAAAAATATGACTCACTTCTTTTGGGATGTATATGACAAAATTGCATCCCTGACTTAGCCTTTTTGTCTTCTAATACATCTATACACGAAATGGGAGTTGAGAAAAAAAAACAAAAAAAAAAACGGAAATGCTTGATCAAACACCAAATACACAGCTTTAGTTAACACTATCACAATAGGATTGTGATTTTTTTTTCTGTCTCTGCGATTGACAGCGCTCGAAAACATTGTGGGTAAAGTTGAAATGCTTCCCATACCATTTTGATGTTTCCTTATCATTCTTGATTGACTTGTCACAGTTTCGGTACGTTTAAAATCAGCTCCTATGGTAAAGGGACAAGATAAATTGTTGCAAAATATATATTAATTGATGAAGTGTATTCTAATAGCTAAAATGCTTCCATTTAGTAACTGAAAAATGAACCAACTACTTTAATGGCGTAAAAATTTCATTTTTCATTGCTGATATTTTCATTATATTTATAAATTTAATAATAATAATAACAAGATTCTACCGCGCAAACATGTTCAGTCACATGTAAATTGCTTTTTATTGTTCATTGTGGAATCTTTTGTTTTCCTATGTCATATTGCTTCACAATTCAAAACCTATCATTTATGTTGATTTTAATACATTTATCAGATTGGATCAGTTTTACTCCCACTTTGTATTGGAATAGTGCTACCAAACTGTCTTTTGGCACCCGGTGTCAAATTGGCATCTGCGATGTTGTTATTACCTGCAAAAACAGCGGAAACGCGCATCCAGTTTGATTTAACCCTACGTATATGTTCCTATATCCATTATTTAATTAACTTTTCTCTTATCTCTAGATTTTATTGGTTGCTGGATAATTTCTTCGTTAGATAAGTTAGAGCTTGAAATGTTGAGTAAACAAAAAACTACCTTGAAACCAAATTTTATAAGCAATGATGTCCATGATTCTGTTACACAAAACTTGACTATAGCATCGCACTTTGAAAAGGATAAAAAAATTAGTAAAATATTGATAAATCAAACGACCTACAGTCTAATTACAATGGTTAATGTATATTTTTTGTTGGAAGCAGACACGGATGTAGAACAAAATTAAGTGTAACGGCAATTTTTGATTGTCAAGTACCTAATGTTTGTTTTAAAAGATTTCTGAAATACGCAAGTTAATTAAGAAGAAGTATTGCTACGGCAAGTAAATGATATCTAGAAATGTTGTGTGACGTTTCAGCAATCTGAATACGCGACATACATCTTTCGCCCAAGTGTCGTGATCTCTCTTTTGTCCAGGTCCAGGAGATTTTACTATACATGTTAGTCCTCTAGAATATAAAATATTCGAGACGTAGCAACTCAGATTATTTTTATAACAGTTAAACCCATTCCAAATGCTCTTCATATGTACAGTCGTTAATTTTCATTTGAAACAAAATGGAAGAATTTTATTTGATCGAAGTAAAGCCTTTTGTTTTGGTTTCACGTGCTCGGACAATACACCTAATCCCACGTGCAGCCATGCTTTCAAAGTTGAAAACATACCGACCTTACCTTTAATACATTTGTGGCTCTCCGTCAACCAATATAACGAGCTTGAAACAATATTTATCACTATTTTCAAACTGAAGGCATACAATGATCGACCTCTCAACCTCTGACGAAATCTCAAAGCGATAGCAAAAAAATAATACAATTTTGGTGTTGTCCAAAATACGGATGAAAAAAAAGCCAAATCGTAATAATCAAGTTTCCTTGAAAAGAATTGTTTTTCAACATCAACAAAATTACCTTCTTGTGGTAAGGGAACCGTACTTCCAATCCCCAGCAGTTGGTGGCTTCGTAAATCTGTAGAGAGTTATAGATATAAAATGGAATCAAATACCCTTCTGGCAAATACATCCAATAAAAATCATTTGTATTTTCTTGTATTAATTTATTTTTGCAGACAATATTTCAAACACATGCAGGTGTGTATGAAATATTCGATGATGTAATATTTGTTTAGTTTACTTTCTACAGAAACAGACAAACATCCATAATCGAGCATTATCCCCCATTACATAATTTCTCACTCAATATAAGCACAGTTGAAAACAGCATGAGAACTACTGATATTTACAAACATTTTTAATTTAAGGCCAATCTCCACCTCTATTTTGCTAGATATCTTGGCTTGCTCTGGTTTTAGTCCAACCTTAACTTACGCGTAGTCAATCATTAGAGCAAATTTTAATTCATTAACTGTCATACAGTGCAAAACGCATTGAAAATTACTTGTATGACATATTCAGATAGCTATTTTACAAGTATTATTTTTATAAACCCTGCATCCTTCAATAATGAAGCTTGGAAACTCGAGAAATACTATCCTGTAGGATTTCCACAACTATTTTATATCTTTATGCAACATACGTACGCGCGCGTGTGTGTGTGTATAAGGGGTGTTTGGGAGGTGTATGCCAACATTGCATTCTTGGCTTTGTATACTTGCCTTCTAATGCATCTATACACGAAATGGGAGTTGAGAAAAAACGGAAACAATAACATTATCATGCTTGGTCAAACATCAAATACACAGCTTTCGTTAAAACTATCACAACAGAATTGCGATTTTTTTCTGCCCCTGCGATTGACATCGATTGAAAACATTGTTGATAAAGTTGAAATGCTTTCCATACCATTTTGACGTTTCCTTATCATGCTTGATTTGGCTTGTAATACTTTCGGTACGTCTAAAATCAGCCCCTATGCTAGAGGGACAAGATAAATTGTTGCAAAAGATATATTAATTGCTGAAGCGTATGCTAATAGCTAAAAATGCTTCCATTTAGTAACTTAAAAAATGAACCAACTCTTTTAATGACTTAAAATTTTCTAATTGCTGTTATAATTATTATAGCTGTACAAAAATAAGATTCTAGAACGCAATCATTTTCAGTCACACATAAATGGCTTTTTATTGTTCATCGTGGAAACTTGTTTGCCATTGTTTCATTGGCCCAGCAATTTAAAAGCAACTTTTCATTCATTCTTTAAATATATTTAGCAGATTGAAGCAGTTTTACCTCCACTTTGTACTGGAATAGTGTGACCAAACGGTCTGAGGGCACCCCGTGTCGAAATTGCATCTGTAAGGTTGCTATTTCCTGCCAAAAAAAAAAAAAAAAGCGAGAACGCGCACCCAGTTTGATTGACCAGTTCTTCATTTCAGTAACTTTTATGATTTCTTTACATTTTATCGGTTGCTCGAAAAGTTTACCAGACGGTTAACTAGACCGGATCTGCGTTAAATAAGTAAGAGCTCCAAATGTTTAGTAAGAAAAAAAAAAGTTTTGTAACTAAATTTTGCAAATTATAATCCATAATTTTCGTGGTTCTAGTAAACAAAACCTACCATAGCTATAGCATAAGACTTTAAAAGATTTATTACAGTAAGTAAAATTTTGATATTCCAACCATGCTATAATCCTGATACAATGTTTACAGTTTTTTTTTGTTTTTTTTTTTTTGGAAGCAGACATGTCTGTAGAACAAATATAAGTGTACCGGCCATTTTTATTGCCTAGTAGTTCCTTAAATACGTGAATTAAGTATGACTTCAGGCGTGTTGCTACGGCAAATGAATGATTTCTGGAAATGTTGGGTGACTGTTTCAGCTATTTGAACGCGCGTCTTACATTTTTCGCCCAAGTGGCGTGATATCTCTTTTGTCTGGGTCTAGGAGATTTTACTATACATGTTAGTCCTCTAGAATATAAAATATAGGAACGCATGTAACTTTATAAAAGGTGAACCCATTCCAAAGTGCTAATTTCACAGATTACATGGCCTGCCATAAGCTGATATTTAGACCCTTGTCAACTCTTTTTTTCTAAAAAATGGGAAGAAATTTATTTGCCCGAAGTCAACCTTTTGCTTTTGGATTCCCTTGCTCAGACCATCTCCATCATCCCACGAACCGCCATGCTTTCAAAGCCATCAGTACAAGTGTGGACTCCGTCTTCCATATAACGAACTTAGAATAACATTTACCACTTATTTCAATTAAACTTAAAATATATTACTATCGAATTACCTTCCTGGTCCATTCCTGTTAGTCGTAAAGAACCTGAATAAGAAATGCTGCGATCTGGAAACTCCAAAAGCACATGCTATACCATCGCCATTGTTGTTTCATGGACCTATTTTTAGCTGAAATCACTCACCGATTTACACCTTTTTATGAAATAAAATGTATGCTTTCGTTTTTCGCAAAAAGTCTCTTTTTTTTTTTTTTTTTTTTTGGGGGGGGGGGGGGCTATAGTCTTAAAAGATACCGGACACTGTAAATAAGAAATCATGATTTTCCTTCTCACTAGACCTGAGTGTGATCTTCATCAACTTCGATATCGTCTCACATTGTCCACGGTATTTCAAGGGGTAATAAGGTTATCTGTTAATGATAAAAATGTTACATTTCGATTTTAGCCGTGAATGATGGTTTCAAAATTTTAGAAACATTGTTTAGAATGTGCTAATTACGAGCGCCCAAAACTGATCCGTGCTGCATAAGACCAGGAACCTTTTAAACAGTCGTAAAAAAGGGCGAAATGAAATAATAATAATGATAATAATATTAATAATAATAATAATGATAATACTTAAAATTTGTGTTTGTTCGTAATTAATCTTACCTGCTTTAATTCTATAAATAATGATAACAATAATAATAAGTAAATGGGTTGATTATTTTTAATATTATCGTGTTCCATCATAGGCTGCAAAAGTCATTTCTGAAAACAAGTGCAGCGTTACTGATCGAAATTGGTGCATAATGGCAAGAAAACATTTACATTTCAGGTGTTTTTCAATGAATGCAGAACAAAAGGACCGTTTGTGTATAATTCGACACTGCAGACAAAGGAAATTCAAGCAAAACATGTTGGTTAAATTTATTAGAATACTGGGTTAACTGTGAAATTAAGATATGAGCCATACTCTGTGAAAAGGGGGCTTAATGCATCTGCTATAAAGTATCGACCTAGGTCAGTCTCCGCAGGCTGACCTGGGCCGAAACTTACCGCTATTAGTCAATTTTCTGTATGTCAAGGGACCAATCTACCTCATCATTCAGTCTGTTGTTAGACAAAATGGACTTTATGGATCTATGATCATGTGATGACTTGCTTGGTACCGTGTATCACGGAGATGCATTAAGCCCCGTTTTCACAGAGCATGGCTCGTATACAATAAAAACAAGTTTTCGAGGAACTTTGACTTCACTGCTTCATTTATGGTTCGCTTCAGATTCAATCAGAGAGTTTTGAATAGCTAGGTGGTGTAAAATATGATGCATGGGGGAATTACCCTTATATATGCCATACAATAGTCGTAGTCTTTTCTTTGTAAAACTACAGGTAATTCCCGGTATTTTATAAGTAGCCAGTCCTCAGTTAACTTTCGGCAGCCACCATGGATTGAATTATTAAAGTACAATAGCTTTATTCAACGAACATTATGAAAAACAACACCCTATTGTTCATAGTGTTTTTCATGATAAGTTTAGCGATTATCTTGCTATAAAAATTATGTATCTATGTTTGGTGATTTTTATTATTCTAGTAATGGCTCAACTGATGAACCCTTTGGCTGCCAAGCATGATTATGGCTCTTTTGCGACCAGTATTCATCGGAATCACTCTGCACAAAGCGTGCAGCCTGATCTTGGATCTGCATTGTCCGATGTGGAGATACTTTTGGGCTGGCTGCTAAGCGCGACTCATGGCGCTTTTGTGGCCGGTGCAGATCAGGATCAGACTGCACAGAACGTTCAATCTGATCTTGGATCTGTACCGTCAGATAAGGAGATATTTTCCCTGATTAATCACTTTGAAAGAGCAATATTTGGGTTTTTTGCTATTAGCTGGAAGGTTTCATTGAACTTATTTAGCAGGTTAGAGGTTTCTTTCACCTCTTGACACTGTTTTATTCTGGTCAAAGACATACAATTAAATGCGATTTAAATTACGATAATTGCCTTCTTGAAGGTAGAAAACTTTGTGATAAAAGAGGGAAGTGCTGCTGATTAGCATTTCTCCTAGCACACATTATGCTTACAAATGGCCATTTCAATAGATTGATAATTTAATGATTTACTGTGACTATCTTACTTTAAAAGTTTATGTATCTGTGTTTACCACATTTTTATTATAGTAATGATACAACTGATTGACCCTTGGGCTGCTAAGGTCAGTCTAGGTCGGGGTCGGACTGCACAGAACATGCAGTTTGATCTCGAATCTGTACTGTCCGATTGGGCGAAATTTCCCCCAGTTATGAACTTTGAAAGTGCAATACTTTTTTTTTTCTATTGGCTGGAAAGATTCGTATAACTTAATTAAATTAAACATATTTTATTTGCATATTCTTATGGAATGTACAGTACATAATAATTTACAAATAATTCAACATTTTTTTCTGCAAAATGGATCAGAACGAAAGCAGAACTTAAAGTGTTTTTCTCCAAATTGGTGGCTTGAACGAGTACAAGTCATTTGAGCTAATACTAAACATTGACAGAAAAATTAATAATTGATTAGGTATAAAGGAGAGATATTTTTTAACGGGAAAACGTGAGGAGTTAGATTGAGAAGTACAGAAGGAGAAGGGGAAGAGATGAGGTAATGCAAGAAACAAAGTAAAGGAGTGTTCTTAAAAGACTCTCATACGGTACTAAAATGAATATGTTCCATTTTATAATAAGCTTCATTATTCTTGCTAAGATTGTATAAAAATAGAAACAAAATTGTCATTCTAGAAATCGGTTCCGTATAACTTATTCAGCAAGGTTTGATTTTCCAGCTCATGACGTTTTATACTTGTCCATTCTGAAAGCATTCAGAGACATTCAATTTTCATGTGGTTGCAATGATGGTGGGTCCCTCTTTGAAGATAGAAAACTTTGCGATAAAAGAGAGAAATGCTGGTGGGTAGTTTTACTCCTTTTTAACATACACCATGTTTACAAAGGTACACTTCTAAAGATTGATACTTTAATGGGCTTTACTACATATCATACCATAAACAGATTTATGCATCCATGTCTACTACAATTTGTAGTACAGTAATGTTACAACTGATCAATATTTCACGTCATGAAAACGCTTATTACTTGTCCATTCTGAAAACATTTAACGACATTTATAGTTCTATGTTGTTCAAATAATGGTAATTGCTTTATTAAAGATAGAAACTTCGTACTAAAAAGAAGAGAATTCTGGTTAGTTGTTTTTCTCCTTTTAATACACACTCTGTTTAAAAAAGAATATTTCCCCAGGAAATTGTTTGCTTGTTTCCAAAGGGATAAAAATCAAAATTGCTAATAAGGAAAGCTAGGTATCTTTAATACATTTCCCCTTAAAGTAAGTGTCATCATTTCACTCTGTTGAATGTGTTGAAAATGCCAAGCCCTGTAGCGTAGTCGGCAGCGTATGAAACTTGAAAACAGAAGGGATGCTCGGCCAATTTCTCTCCGAGGATTAGTGGATAGTCATTGCGACAGGGTTCATTTTTCTCTCCATGTTGATCATTATTTCGACAATCCCCCCCCCCCCTTTTTTGGGGGGGAAGCAGGCAGTGGCTTTGGAAGGATATTGTGTGAAGTACTTGTAAAAGAAACTAAAGGAACACATGGATGTGTCTACTGGCCGCCGCGATGTAACTGAAATAATGTTAAGAACGGCGTGAAACAAAATCTAAAAATATCTCTACATTGTCTCACACTGACAGGCTGTAGAGTTAACAACAGAATGGAAAAACATAAATTTTTAAAGGCTCATGCAACCAATCAAAATGAGCAGCGTGCAAAAAGGAATAGGCCTACTGCTGATAAATGTGGCCTATATGGTGCACACAACGTTTTTCTGATTCATAAAAGTGACCTACATTTTCATACAACACAAACTAATATCAAACTTGTACGAGATGTCATTAAGACAAAAATTCCAACCAATTTTCGAGAGTATCTGACTGAAATTTTTATCTTTGACTGCAAACAAGGTTTTCCTACGATTTTTCCCAATGACCTACATTTTTTATCCGATATGATTCATTTTAAACTTGTCTGAAATATTTATCAAGGCAAATATTCTGACTGATTGATTGATTTATAGTGTTAAACACCCTTTTCAACATTATTTCAGTTATTTCACGGCAGCCTGTGCACCTACCCATGCTTTCCCACCCATGCCTTCCTTGAGTTTCTTTGGTACTCCAGTACTACGCACAATATTCCTTACAAGCCACTTGCTGCTTTCCCACATAACCGTAGTCAAAACAATGATCAGCGGTAAGAGAGGAATGAATCCTGTGGCATTGACTATCATCAATCCTTGGAAAGAAATTGGCCCAGCCGGGGATCGAACAAGCGGCCCCCTGCTCTCAAGTCCTGTACGCTACCGACTGAGCTACAGGGGCTGGACTCAAATATTCTGCCCAATTTCAATGTTAGATTTCATTGTGTTTTAGGGAAACGTTGGTTTGAAATTACAAATATTCTGCCCGATTTCAATTTAAAGCCAAAGCTACCCTAAAACACAGTGAAAAAACAACTTTTTGACCAAGTTTCATTGACATCGGGCGGGAGGGTAACCTGGTTGATATCCTTTTAGGATTTTCCATGCTTATACTGCTTTTGAAATGTATACAAATGGACATATCGGTATTGTAAAGTCAAAAAGGTTATCTAGACAAAATTTTGCCCCAACAATTTTCAGTTAGATTTGGACCAAAACTTGCTTCTATGGTTTAACACTATTTTCAACATTATTTCAATTATGTTGCAAAGGCCAGTGCACCTATACATGCCTTCCTAGAATTGGTTTAACTTGTACTTTTTAAGCCACTGGCTACTTTACCACATAAACATAGTTGAAAAAATATACAGCAGTGAAAGGGGTTGAATCCTCTTCCCATGACTATCATCAATTGTCTGAAAGAAATAGGCAGAGCTCAGCAAACCTGGCTTTCAAGCTTTGTATTTAATAGACTGAACCACCTGTCTTGGCTTGGCTTTAAACACAAAAGAAAATTTGCATGGCATACTATTAAGACAGATGGACAGATCAGGATCTCTATTTACTTACCATTCGTAAGAACTTTCTCAGTCTTATTCTCCTGAATTTTCTAGATTTGAAAGTAACACTTCTGGCTGGCTAAACTATCTGGTTTAGCCAATCAGAAGTAGTGTTTTACTTTCAAATTTTGAAAATCTTGGAAAATAAGACAAAGAACGTTCTTAAGAACAGTTGGTGAATATGAACTCAATTCATGTAATCAAAATATGGTCTCAAAAGTATGAACAAGTTGTCAGTGTTGTAACCAGGGGAGCAACCATTCGAAATCAACTAAGATAATTCTAATCTATTGCCCCCCAAAAAAAAAAATCCCAACTAGAGTGATTGTAATCTGTCTTGTGTGACCTATTTATTTTTATCAAGATTGAACAAAATTTAAACTTGTGACCGTTGTAATTAGGAAACAAACTTGCTAACCCAATTTCCATATTAGCATAGTGGCAATTGTCAAAATTATCTTAACTCCTTATCAAACAACAAAATTTTAGACTTGTCCAAATTGAAATCTACTGCAGACGACAAATCGAATGTGATGCTAATGCTGACATTGGAAAGTGTAGCAAAACAGTGTGGAAAAAGGAGAAAATACTGGTCACCAGCAATTTCTCCAGAGCCTCTCCTCCAGTATTTTCTAAACCTTCCTTCATCCCAGTTGTTAAAACTCAGGATTGTGTGGTATAGGATTAAATATTAATATAAAGACAAATACTAGGACTAAATGTGGTGAAGATTTGGCCAGAGATGTAGCCTTCAGATGATTGGTGTTTGCTACAGTTTTACTTTTAACTTTATCCAAGACATGGTGCATAAAAATAATTTGCTGATGGTCAATATTTTTGGAGCAAACATGGCCCTTTTTGGGGTAAAAAGAAAATGCCTCTCTTTTTTGTAAACAAGCAATTTGTTCTCTATTCTTTTTGATTCTTTAAAATTTAAGAACACTGGGCCTGTTCCTAACTTGATCAATTCATTTTCTGCATTTTCGAAGTGATTCAAGATACTGCTGCTTTTATGTATACTAGCATTTTCCCCTTTTCCCACAATGCTTTCTACCCTATCTGGGATAAATTCCATCATTTGCAAAGGCTTTCAATTTGGTTAAGTCTAAAATTTATCATTTGGTAAAAAGTTAAAAGTAACTCATCATACCAGACAATGTAGACAATCCAAAATCAGACTGTACGTTCTGTGCAGTCTGATCTTAATCTACACTATCCGTAAAAGAGCATCGAGTTGCAGTGAGAAGCCAAAGGGTTAAATATCCCGTATTGACAGCTTAGATCAAGATCAGATTGCACCGAGTAATAAATATGATCTTCGATATAAAACGCCTACCACCTGATGCTAATCTCAGGTCAAGCAATTTATTATCGATAAATAGCGGAGGAGATCAAAAATCAAGATCAGATGGCACTTAATGAGAAGTCTGATCTTTGATATAACACGCTTTCCATTTAGGTCTTCTTAGCTGGTTGTCCATGGCCCATATTACAAAGTTTTATACCCTGTGTAACGTTAAAGATTCGATTTTGTGTGCCGAGTTTGCAATGCCCAAAATGGGTCGAAATTGTCATGGTCCGAGACGTCATAGGATATCGGGACAACTCTGACAAGAAGAAATAACGCATTGTACATACTGGGCCAATCAAAGCATATTTATACCTTTAGATACGAGAAGCACAGTAATTTTGCGAAAATAAATCTTAACGAGTTTTTGAAATGTTCAGCTGTGTTGGTGAAAGAGCACATCGTCTGCGTTTTGTCATGCACAGTGTGTCAAAAAATAGGAAAGACGAAAGATTCCGAGTATTGTTCGGCAACATCACTCGTCACTACTCGGCCGATTCCGTAAATATATCGAAGGATTTGCCAATGTTTCTTCAGTGTTACAGCGCACTAATTTCCACTTGTAAATAAGATCATTAGGGCTTGAAATTCTTTGTCAAATACTTTCGTTAGATTAACATCGCGCATCTCTCACAGTTCTTTGTGAACTTAAACCTAACTATGATGTTCAAACCCAAATATTTTTATCATTTTTGGGGGTCGTTTCTTTCAGCGTAGTGAGATGCATTGCAAGCGGTACTTTTCACTTTTACTCGTAACTTCTCGGATCATGTGGATAGGGTTGAAATTTTGGTATACGATTACTATAGCCTTGGGCTTGGCTAGCCAAGCCCAGGCTAAAAACGACCTTCACATACGATATTATTAAATGTGACATTACAAATGCCATTGGACCTGTTGCAAAATATTATTAAAATGCACAAAACGATGATTTTTGGCAATCTAGGGTTTCTACTTTATAAGAATTGTAATGCTCCCAGGATTTTGATCCATCTGAATCAAAACTACAACAGGTTTACAGCGCATTACGTAAAAGTGCTAGATTCACATGAATTTTTCAAATGATTCGCTTTTTCCAGGTTTTATCTTACGATGGATACACCAAAAGGTGTAATAATACTGACAAGACGTAGAGCTTCAATTTTTAAAAGCTTATCTTTTCCTACATTTACAACGTTTTCTGGTTTTATGCGTGATTGCATACAGAGAGGCGTTCAACGATGAACACATTCTTTCAATATTATTCATTTCGAAAAGCAGAGGTTTGGAAAGAGTGCCGTGTTTTTAACCGGTATAAGAAAACTCTAAGAGAATATCTCTAGATAAGTTTACGAGCCGCCGTGATGTAATTTAACCGTAAGTGAAAGTGACAAAATAATACAAACGCACAAACAAATAAATCAAGACAACATAGCCTAGCACAGCCAGAAAAAAAGAAAATATGATATTTCCAGATTTTTCTGTTTCAACATTACTTTTTTGAAGGGTTCAGCTGTTTGAGTAGATTTCCTTGTACTTGCTGATCAGAAAGAGTCGTGATGTTTCTGGGTTTTAAATCTCAAATATACTGTCAGAGGATCATATGTACTTAAGGTAGCACTCCTCAGTTCGAAAGTGTACTTTTTCTCGTATACATTAATCTTGATTTTATAGTTGTTTTTTTTACGAATACTTCGTTAGGCTCAATCGTGCACTGCGTAGCGCTCCCAGATTCAAAACTTCATTTTTCCAAAGATTCATTACGGTCGTTGCGAACAGTCAGAGTCTCAACAGTACATAATAAAGCATAGGGTGTCCCGAAATATATGTCACAGTTTCACATGTGCTTATGGATTTTTGTTTGCAAAGATAATACAATAAAATCTATACCATTTTACAAGTCTAAGAATTCAGTTTTATGACATATACAGTATATAAAGTAACACTGAACAACTAAGGCGGTTCGTGCCCTATAATATATACACTTATTTACATCAAACGTTCAAAATTATGTCGATTTCGACGTCCCGGTGCATCCAATCCCTTCATGAAATTCTATTTTATCGATCTGCATGTCAAGGTTGTGGCCAGTCTCATGTCTTGAACTATTACTGACTTAAGCCCACTTGATGTCTTAGGCTGGACGTTATGCTCATTGTTCATGCTTTTGAGTGTAAGTGGTGCAATTGGGCCTTTCTTCTTTCTTTGAAGAGGCTGCAACAATGACAGGGAGCAATTACAGCAAGTCTACCTTTGAAGCTAAAGTTAATGCCAGCACTTTGTGGTAAGATATCTATAGTAAAGGAAATGCGGTTTCAGATACAACACCACATACAGCCCACTGCGTATTGAAATGACTGGAAAGCAAGTTTCATTCGAGTGAGTAAAAACGGAGGAACAACCGTGACCCCCTCACTCGCCAGACATACATGTAAGCCCACTGAATTTTTTCCGTGGAGTTTTCTTAAGAACAATGTGCATTAAGTCCAGCTTTAGACAACATGCGAGCTTAAGATATCAATATTTCCAGAAATGAGACAACCGAGAAGTGCTGATCCGTGAAAGCAAAATTACATGAACAGACCTGCGACGTCAAAATGGACGTCATTTTGGATATTTGATGTAAATCAATGTATTTTTTGAAAGGCGCTAGCTGCCTTTATTATTCATTGTTACCTCTGCATACTGTACATGTCATAAAACTGTGTTCTTAAACTTATTTTAATGTATTAATTCTACTGTGTTATCTTTACAAACAATTCACCTTAGGTTTACTTGAAAATCTATTTTGAGCACCCTGCACTCTCAAATTTCAAACTTATCATTTTCAAGGAGCGTTCCGCGCAGGCTGACCTGTGCCGATACTTTTTACTTTCGATAATTTTTCTGCATGTCCATGGACTTTTTTACCTCATTATTCATCCTGTTAATAGACAAAATGGATTAAATGGATCCATAATTATGTGATGATCTGCTTAGTAAATAATGCATTAAAAACCCGTCTTTTGCCACGACATGGCTAAAACATATTTGCCAAATCTACTTAGCGATTGTAGCGTTTTAAAACGTCATAGAGCCATTAGCAGCTTTATTACGTTTTAGGACAGGTTTGGTCAATGTCAGGCTACAAATGATAATATAGTCTTGGACTTTCTTTTGTCAGGTTTTTGGAAACCGTGATTTAATGCACCAATTACTGATATGTTTAATTACCTGCATTTGAATACATGCATACATGATGCACCATCTGTTTACAGAATATTTTATGACACTTTATTTGCAAATAACATTCACAAGAGTACCATCGTGGAAAAGAAAGATTCATATACATGCACGAGGTTAAGTCTAACAGTTTTGAGCTTCGTGGTTAGAACTACTCTTGGGAGGTTTACTTTGGGGTTTGATGTTCAATCTGAACTATCCCAGGAAGGTTTATTTTGTATTTTGTTGTTCAATTTATTTCTCAGCAAAATAACTACGCTCGTACTTTTTCCATGGCAGACTGCAAAAGCAACACTTTGACATATTTGGCACTTCTGAAGCTCTTGTGCTTTCATCATCATCAGTAAGGCTTCTGCCGGTAAGACTCAAAACATTTCGAAACAACACTAGCTTCATTAAAGAGCCACTTCGGGTCTTATTGTGGCTTCGGTGACATTGTGGTCATCGACATTTTTTTCTGATTACATCGTCTATAAACAGACCAAACACTGATAAAAATGGCTATTTGATGGCTGTTTCTTCTATTCCCAATATGGATCCCAAACCTTTTACCGAGATATTAGACAATTTTCTCTCGGCGGATTCGTAGGATCAACAGGATGTCTTTGACGACCATGTACCAAAGGGTCATGGATTGGTAGACGAAAATCATTTGTGCATCTCTAGGTGAATTAATCTCATGTATGAATGTTATCGATATATGAATTCTTTGAGTTTGTTCATTTGTCATTTGTCACCACGGTATTATTGAACACCAGCCCATTCTGAACACACACAGCTACATACATGAAATATCCGTACAACGTCAATGTGACATTCATAAAACAAAATTACAGTTGCAAAAAAAAAAGATATTATTTAAAAAAAAATGCATATCCTAGAAAAAACAGAGAGAGAGTTCGCACTTTCAGTGCTATTACTACTACCACTTTTATCATTTATGATACTAACATACACACAAACACACACACACGCGCTCGTTTGAACTTTGTTTGAACTTTGTCTTTTTACCAATTAAAAGAAGAACACTGATCCATCTAATCTTCCCATGGAAGCCTGTCGAGGGGTGCCCACTCGTGTACTTCAATCATCCTTCCTGCCAACAGAGGGTCTAGAAAGAGAAAGTTTATTTGACACGCTAACACAAAGAATTAGTAATCCTGCTGTTAGTGACTACTAGAGTCCATTGCGAACAGTGTAGACCAAGATTATCCTACATATCTGTGCATATCGCACTTACCCTTAGCCTAGACTCCACAGTATCATTTTAAGTACATCGACTACACCACATTTTTTTCAAGGCGATCTTAAAAGATAATCGGTTCCTCGTATCATTATATATATATATATACACACACACACACACACACACACACACACACACACACTGTATATATTGAAGAAATAATGTCATACACAGAATCCTATTAAGCGTGTTTACGACTGACTTATATTCTTAGAATAACTTATTTTCTACCATTTGGTTTAAAATCTTTTTAGCCTTTGGTGGGCTGAAGCATTAATACCTTGTAATGGCAAAGGCACAGTTTCGCCGAACTGTCTATTAGCACCTGGCGGTAGATTCTCATCAGGGCAGTTGGCATTACATGCACCTGCAGATAAAACAAAACAGGACATTAATTTGCATCTGAAGCATAATGTTATATCACCCATGCATACAACCACATTTGATCAACCAAAAATTGAGGTTAAGGTTCAGAACAAAACAGGTGATATTTTTTACCGTAGTCAATCTCTGATTTCAGTTAAGAGGCTTCCTATTTTTTTTTTTTTTTTTTAATCAAGCTTGGTTTAGAACTTTAGGAACTAGAATCCAACAAAGTTGGTATTAGGTTGAGAGTACATACAGAGATCAAATGAGTGGTAATTTCTTATCAAATGTATGTGCAGCAAATTATGGGTGGTAAATATTGTCGCTAAATGTCCACGTATATGTAACTCCGTAGCCTGAGGGTCGTTTTTATTAAATTGGACCTCGAATGTTGATTAAACAAGTAAATAAACAGAACCAAAAAGGATCCAAGATACTGATGTACGTATCAGCTTTTATCCTGCTAATGTCTAAATGTTCCATGACCTAAGATTCATGTATCCCTTTAGTAAAATGTGATAAGCTAGTACCTAGCAAAGCAAGATAAAACAGCACAACCACGCAAGCAATCTGTGATTTATTAACTGCGAAGGAGATAGAAAATCAGTAGAATAGGATTTATAAGAGGAACATGTCAAACGCTTAAATCTTTACACAGAAGAACGATTTCCTTTCTAACTTAAGGTTTGTAGCAAAAGAGTATTCTGACGTAAGAGAAAGCCGCGCGTAACTGACGAGATATAGATGGTTTCTGTACCTTTTCGGAAAAAATAATATTTGTGATGCTAGGTGCGCTAACTGATTCCTTTTTCAGCCCTAGGTCGCGAAACGCAGGATTACTGACACATTTTTCTGTATACTGGCCACCGGGCAGTACACAAAATGTTTACGATTTAAACAATGACCCGAAAAGAAGCGAGTAAAATTGTTTCGAAATACTCTGTTTCACACCGAGCGAGCCTGTTATAATTTCTGCTAGTCATTTCGATTCTTCTGTAATACCCATAATGATACACTGAAAATCCAAATTCAAACGTGAACGATATTATGAATCGGAATCAAATTTAATTTGTTTTTGGAAAATTCGTAAATCGAAATTTGAAAAACTGCTAATAGATCACTTAGCATGATAGTTTCATTATTATTATTTTGTTTTGTTTTTCTTGTTGTTGCTGTTTTCTTTCTACTGTCATGGCTTGTGTATTTCGATAGTTCATTGATATGATGTGGTATTATCCTCTGGTTCTTTTACTTAGTTTGCAAAACGCGTTCATGGTATCAATATTCCCGTATCTATGTTCAATAAGACAAGTTCAGAAAATAGCAAACGCATAATTAATGACTTGCAGTTCGATAGAGAGATTAATTCTTTCAAGGTCATATTAATTTGAAACTTGCTCCAACAATACGTACATGTAAATGGTGCATTAATTTCTGATGTTACACAGCATCTCGAAAGTTTTGAGCTCAGGAAATAATAGCATCAATGATATTTACCAACCATTGGATTTTCGAAATGAAATAACTAGGAAAAAAAGTAGTCAAAACTTTCTTTTCGATTTCCGAGGTATAAGAACGATATCAATATCTGTTAGACCTTTGCGATGCTCAATATACATATTCTTTTTACTTTTCCCTTTCTGCATATAATATGTTCATGTAATGATTATGCTACGATATGAGGTATTTGGTATCTATCACTATCATTATTGTATCAAAGGTTATTTTTTGATATCCACACATAAAAGTTTTATCATCAGCAGACCGAAGTCTTGATTTTTTTGTGAAATACACTTCTGGAAAAGCTCCACGGTAATAGAAAACAAGCATCCAAATGCACAAGCGCGACCTCTGGATAATTCCGCTTGCAGGTACATAATGATATATTTGATTGCAACAAATGATACCAGTATAGTTGGCTTGTATAACACGGTCATTTTATATCGAATGAAATCTATGAAAACAGCACGATGATAGAGGCCAACTGATGACAGATTTCTAATTAAACAGTATAATATGATTAAGCCTTCAAAGTGCGTTGAAGCGTTGCTTTAAATGCACACTACTATCATTTACTAACTACTGATTAAAACAAGCAGGAACAGACCCATATAAATACAACAAAATGACTTTAAACTATTATGTATGGCCTTTAAAGTAAATACCAAGTTATCCCCATGATACGTTTACTTAAATGATATCAAGTGACCACTGTTAATAAACTTGATATGATTTTGTATATTGTTGAGTTAAAATGTTCTTTCTCATGCATTCAGGTGTGTGATAATTGGTTCAAATAGTGCTTAGACTTTTTTGAAAGCTTGTTTTCCATGGTGAAATGTAATTACTGTCATAGAATGTGCATTACATTGAAAAATAAGTGTTTGACTCCTTCAAATAGCATACTTACTTGACTTCTCTAAATTAAACCTGATTTTTTTGAAATAATGAATGGTGGTAGTTCAAAAAACATGTATTTAAACGGTAACAGAAATGGTCTAAGCCTTTGTTATCTTTATGCTGCAGTTTCTAAGTAAATTCTTCAAAAGAATTGCTATTTGATGAAATAGCGAACATTATTTTTTTCCACGTTTTTTTTTTTTTTTCCAGGTAAATTGATGAAAGTGTCATTTATTCTTTTCTTTAAGTGTTGTTGGCTCACTAATTTTCATTATCTATCCAAGTTTTTAATAAGAACTTCGTACCATGTAGGGTTTTAATACGACGGCTCATGTTTTACTTCAATCTTTAAATATCGACAATCCTTCACTTTTTAAAAATCTGTTTATTTATAAATGTACATGTATACGGCATTCAGATAATGTATCAGACTTCAAAAGAAGGGGAACCCAGATTTGTTCTACTTGCTTCTTACATATAACCTTAAATGAATCATTACCGCATTTTTGCAAAAATAATTGAGCCCTTTCATGAAAATGGGATAACCGTCAAATCTTAAAGGTTAATGCTTAAAAAAATAACAGTTGCGGACCGGAAATGGCATCCTATCTGCACTTCACCAGATCCAATTCTTTACACATCGGGCTGGATGTAAGTTTGATGCTATTCCATATCCATAGTCTTAGATGTTAAAAATTAAATATGTCTGAAATTTAACCCCAGCCAACTGTTTACACTTAGCAAGTATTGGGCCTTGTGCTTATTTCTTAATCTCTGCCCGGAACAATGAAAATGAATCAATTGTAACAATACATATAATAATTATAATAAAAGAAATAGTAATAATAATAATAATAAGAAGAAGAATGACAAGGAAGAAGTACTTGTAGTAGTAGACGCAACAGCAGCAGAAGTAGTAGAAGTATTGATGGTGATAATTTTAACTGCAAGATTGATATGAGTTGATTAAAAAAAAGACAATAAATTTCACGGCTGAAAACTGCCAATTTTTGTCTGTCTTATTTGAAACTACTTTGATATCAAGGCTCTCTTACTAAAGAGAGTGAACAGGAAAAATAAATCCAATTTCGGTAGAGATTAGGGCAGCATACTTCATAAAATATCGAGTACAGCAAACATATTAGCACATCTTTGTGAACGACCAGTTTAAATACATTATTATGGTTATAGCGCCTTTCAATTCAAAATATCCGTTGTATAAAGAAAATAGATTATCTGTATTTTTCTAAATATTTCAAAATACTGTCCATCACAAAGTTCAAACAATAGCAGATGAGACAAATACATGTACATTTAGGTCGGTGCCTGAGGTTTTCGAAACGTTACAATTTCGTATATAACGATATACAAAGGATGGCAGAGGTGTCCATGTACAGGTATATACATTATGTTTCTTTATAAACGAAACGGGTGTTGAGAAATGGAAATAATCAAATTATAGCTCTTTGTTAAACGCAAAACACACAACTTTCATCATTACTAATACAATGGTTTTTTTCAGTCCCTGCAGAAGACGATTTTCGAAAGCATTGCTGGCAAAGTTTAAAAAAAAAGCGTTCATAGCGTTTTGAATGTCCCTGTTGTAATTTGACCTGTAAAAGTTTCGGTGGGAGTAGGGGTAATGTCACTCCGTTTCGTAAATGGACAAAATAAGATTATTGTATCAAAATTACTTAGGCGTGTTCAAATAGTTATCGCTGTAGAAATGGATTTATTACTGGCATAGCATTGTTGTTATTATCATTATAGCTGTACTAAAATAAGAGTCTAAGAACAACCGTTTAAAGTTACTCGTGAACGGCTTTTTGTATTTTTTAAACTTGTTTTTCGGTGTTTCACTTGCTATACATCTCAGGAGCCAAGCTTTATTTAGCCTGTAAAAGAATATTGAATAAGTGTTACCTGAGTTTTGTATTGGAAGAGTGTTGCCAAATTGGCTGTTGGAACCTGGTGATGAATATTCATTTACAATGTTACCTGCAAATGAAAGAATGAAGCAAATGAATGTCGTATTGACATTGTAAGAACAGTCCCGAATCTATTTTCGGAAAAAAAGGTTGGTATTTCTGTAAAGATCAGTATTAAAAATGTAAGATCTGTTTTTCGCGTCAAGCCTCAGTCGTTAAGCAAAACAAAAGTGCATGACAAGAATCGAAAAATTTAAGCCGTACATGTCACGATTCCACTGGAAGGGGGGGGGGGGAAGAGAAGTTTAACAGAGCACGCTTGAAAACAGTAATTTCTTTAAGTAAAATGACATTTTGAAAAATTGAATATGCGGAACTTTATCTCTACCCTCAAAGCGCCTTTCACGATTATAGTTGTCTTTGCAGCAAGGCGTGCAGTCTGATCTTTGATCTACACTGTCCGCCGGCTTTATCTCTACAGACAAATACAACAATGAAATTCCAATTATTTCGGTCTTATTTTTCTACTGGAAATGTCAGTTGGATTTATTCGACGCTGTATGTACATGATTTATTTGAGCATTGACATCTGTAGGACCAAAAGAAGTACACTATCAGTTTTGATTGATTACCACTGAATGTTCCTGTACTGTCTTCTGCAATCCATGTCCTCAGTATCCAGACCTACTACAATGCATATACATAGTACTTTGTAATTTCAATTTTTTAAATATTCTGTGCACACGAATTATTTCATTTCGACCTGCTGTTTGGACCTTACTTGTGTTCAAGTCATTATTTTAACGTGCATGTTTTACATTTTCCTTCGTATGCGTGGAAAAAAAGTTTCAATATCAATCACCTGTTTTTTTTTTTTTTTTTTTTTTTTCATGGTTTAAAGTGTTTAAAATTAAATGGCATTTTAGATGCTGTGGAAGTCCAAGCAACAGTTTTATGTGAAAGATAAAATTTTGCTCGCACACAATATTACATTATCCCCTGTTCACGTCTAAATTCATACGTTGTTGAGTCTAATCTCAATTTTGCAACATTGTTCATATGAGGGAAAATGTACATAAAATTGTTTTATTTGAGCATTTACCCCCAGAACAGGAAACGTATATGTTTGCAAACTTTTCTTTTATTTTGAATACAATTAAATTTCATTTATTTTTCTGCTGGCTTAAGATATTGATGGAAATCAGCCATAAACAAAGAATTATTTCATCTGTTGGCTTTTGATTACATTTTTTTAAACGATGTTTCAAGGATTACCAAGAAATGCAATACGAATTAAAACAACAATAAAAAGAATGAGAAAAGTACAGCTGAGAAACCTCGAACACATATCGTTGCCTATTATCATTACTAAGGTCAGCAAAGATGACAGTAGGCATGCTCTGGTTCGGGTTTTTTTCCCCTTCTTTAAGAAAGTTTATAGCAATTAATTTCTCCTCTGCAACACAAAATATTTGAGACAAGGCAACGCACAGTAGAGGCTGTTTCTTGTGACGGGTGGAATATTCTCTAGAGCTTACTCTAGAGATTTTCAAGCTGTCGTTAGCTTATATTTATAAATAATATATTTTATGGTCTGATTTGAGAGAAAAGAGATGAAAACCAGTATTTGCTCGAAGTAAGCCTTTTAATTTTTGCTTCAGTTATTCAGAGGGTATACCTCATCCCACGTGCAGCCATTTTTTTTTAAATCTGAAACGCATGCAGACGTCGCTGTTGATACACGTGTGTGCTTCCCAAACCTTATTACGAGCGAGCCTTTAACAATATCTTTATAAGCACTATAGGTCAAAACAAAGACATATAATGATCGTATTACCTGCCTGGTCCATTTTCATTGCACCTACAAAGTCTACTTCAGAAACCTTAAAATCTGGAAGCGCCCGGGGGGTTTGCAAATTCAGTCCAATCCGTATTTCCTGGATCTATTTTTATCTGATACACACATATTAGTTAATCCTTGATAGCGAAATGAAATATGTATTTTCGTTCGATGAAATAAGTGGTTTGGCTGCAATGTCAAAACATCTTTGATTTTAAAGCTTGCAAGATACTTGGCTGTGCAAAAAACGGACAATAATTATTTTTCTCAATCGTAGGATAGTGATGTACACGTTCTTTGACACCATCTTACTTTGACTGCGACTTTCAAATGATAATAAGGGTAAAAGGTGACAACTCTCATACTACTTAGTATATACTGCGAATGTAACTTCTTAAAGCGGATACAACAATAACACGTTTTGTGCTGTATGAGAGAAACAAAACAATTGTATTTCAAAGGGTACTGATAAATGCAGAACAAAATGAACTTTCAATCTTGCTCAACACTATTGTCGGGGAAAAACATGATGAACTTCAAAATATCTTTTTCTTGCTGTATTGAAAATACAGCATGAGAGACATAACACTCTTCATTTGTTGATCTTACGCGAAGAACACTGCTAAAAAGGGTTGCAAACGGCCAAAATGCGGTCACAAAAAATGGTAAAAGTTCTTTTGTGTGTGTGTGAAGAAGTCCATCTTAGCTGAATTCATGAAGGCAGCTTTATTATTGAAGATAGATATAATCTGATATATGCAATGTATTAAACTGAAATTCTATTTGAAAAACTCTGGGAATCGAAAACAAGCATTATTTTCCGCGATGAGGCATTTTTCAAATTAATAGCCATCTGATATGGACGTTCTGGGTAAAGAACCGGACCACTCTTCAAGGCGGCAATCGGTGCTTCGAATTTCAAAATGAAATACGTATTTTACTCAGTAAAACCTACCTAGTACGATACCTGGTTAGCTAGCACATAACTTATGCACCAGCCATTTATAAACACAGCCTCTATAAGCCTAGGAAATAGCCCCGGTACAAACTCAGCATAGTGAGGACGTTATTTCTGTTGTCAGTCTGTTGCAATAATCCTGGTTTTTCCATGTCTATATTAAGAAACTGAGATTTGCTGTGAACAATGGTATTTTACAAAAATATTTTTTCCCGGTTGAAATTATCATACTCTTAAGAAATTTGTAGCAAAGAAACTGTCTTGATTTTTCCATAGAGGTATTATTTGTCGCCATTTTCCGCTTGATTTTTTAAGCAGCAATTTACGCACCGCGTATTAATATTTATCCTGTACAGGTGGATAGTGGTGCGTCATAGCAGACAGGTTTATCGTCGAAGAATATGACATGCGCAGACAACGGAAAGAAAATACTTAGAAAGACGTAAAACTTGCGTTCATTTTTGCATTTATATCGTTTTTCAACAACAATAGTGCATGTCTTCTGTTACAGATCACCATTTTAATGTCTAGTTTGCAGAGACTGAAGCCAATGAATATAAAATATAATTTAGCATGTAGTGGTAGACTATGATGGCTAAAGAATCTTGAAAGTGTATGACTGTAATGTGCAAGTATACCATATGCATTATAAGGATATGATATGTTTAGCGTTGGCAGGTATCGTTGAATGAATTCCAATCATTTTATGACATAAAATGTTCAAAATATGCAAAACTGTAAATACATTATAAATAAATAAATAAATGTGAAAGTCTTTGAAATAATCAAAGAGAACAAGCCTTGGTAAGAATTCATGTACAATATTATGGATATGGTATGCCTTTTCCGAAGAAATGTGTATCGAGAAAAAGATGTATGCGCTAAGTGTTATGGGTAAAAGTCAGCAACAGACACCATATACACTGCTTAAAATTATTAAAAGGAATACACAGTTAATACAAAACATATGGTACACTTATTGACATTTGATAGATACTCTTTAGGCAAATACCAATATTATCCTCAACACAAAAAAACGAAACAACATGACCCTTATCGACAAAACCTTTCTTGAGCAGTAGCAACACTCTGAGTGTGAAAAGTATTAAATCAAAACGGAAAACCTTGTTTTACACCGGAACAAACAAAGTGTATAAAAACAGCTTTTGGCCTAGAATCGTACTGTTGCTATTGTCAACAATGAGTGTAACATTCTCTGACATTTAGGCGTTCTCTGCATCGACTGGTTATGCTCCTTATGACACATGACACGACTAATCGTTTCCTGTGGTATGCAACAAGAGCCTGTGAGAAATTGCAGACGTTCTGTGCGGGTTAGGACGAGATGAAAGCATGTCCAAACATGCTACGGAGGGCTGCGGTTTGAATAGGCCCTCTAACAGGTATTTTGGCTTCCAAACCACCTCAATGAAGACGATTACAACTAGTATGAATGGAAACATGAACTCCTGTTGCTTATAGAAAGTCGATTTCATGCACAGTAGCTGTGCTCTGACGATTTTTGAGAGCAAATAGCGGTCCTGACGTTGTGTTGTGACGCAGTGACGACCCGAACCAGGTCATCTAGTGAATTCTCCAGTCTCTAGCTACCAGCTTCACAACCTGGAAACAACACGACAAGAAACGTTTCAAAATGCCACCATCCGTTTTCAATCATCTGAACCACACGAGCGACATCGGCTGCTGCTTAATGATGCCGTACACCATGAGTCATCGCTAAAAGAGTAATGAAAGCGAATATCTGCACTAAGACCTTCACCTTGCTACGCTCGACCTTGTGATTGCCATATACACCTACCAATGTCCCAAGTTTTTTTTTTTTTGAGGGTTGCACAACATCAGCGAGCACAAAAAAACCTGTGTTTTTTTTCAATTTTGTTGTATAGTGAACGAGTTATTGTAGGGAAGTGCTTATCGATGCATACACAACAACAACACCGTATATAATTGGTATGGCGGACAATATGTGCCATCGGAAATAAGTGTTCCTTTAATTATTTCGAACAGTGTATTTCGATACGTGCCGTAAAATAGAATGCATGCTAAAAAGAAAGGATTGAACTAAAAGTAAACCAAACATGGATTCTGTTCAGAACAAAACGTTGTTGTAACAAAGTTGAACCATAACTGCTTGGATAAAAACAGTTTCTTTCAGTTACACCGTCCTGCTTGCCAAAAAGCCTACACTGATGATACTTTTCCATGTAAAGTTGTCAAATTCCAAATGGGTAAAAATAAGGACTGGTAAGAAGAAACGCTTGGACTGTTTGATTCTGTACCCCTATGATAAATGTTATCATTTCACTTTATTCAAACGGTGAACACAAAACTGATTTTTTCATTTGCATTTCAACGAACTAAATTAATAGTAGTATAGTGATATGTGCATACTCTCAAATGTACTTGCAGTCCTATAATCATCAATTGAAATAGGGTCAAATATATCCGCAAGTACCTTCCTGGTTGGTTTCATTATTCCGGATTATTTTTTTATCTAAAAGGAAAGAATATGTGAAACACATGTTGGAAATTTGTATATTTCGTCTGTTACACTAGCCTGGCTTTTTTTAAATTCCGTTTTTACTATCAAAAGCTGTTTTACAGCCAGCTGTACAAAGTCAACGCACACATGTGAGGTCATATAATGAAAATATTTTTTCGGCAGTGATTGGAGGGGGCTGAACGATCCTTTGAAAACAAACATTCATTTCAGTGTATAATATTACAAAGAGTGTTTAGAAAACCAAAAATAAGCGCATATTTCATTTTTACTAGGTGACACTTTGGTGAAGTAATTGCACTGAAAAAAAAAAATCAAATCCCAAAATTGTACTTTAGGGATATTTTTGGAGATGCAAATAAAGCTTTTTTTTTTTTTCTCTCTTGATTACGAACACAAACATCCGTCGTTGTTCGTCATAATTACCACATGTACGCTGTGTTCAATTACAACTCCATTAAACAAAAAAGAAACTTTCGACAATGCTACTTTAGCATCACTGAACAGACATACAAGTAATTTGATAGGAACTAATTACTTTTAGCATTCTGGTTAAATGCTGAATACAAAATACTAAATCAGATTGATTGATTGATTGATTGAATTGTGTTTTAAGCCGCTTTCAACACTATTTCTGTCACATCACGGCGACAGCTCACATATTCACGTATTTCCTGGGCTTCACCAGTACTAGGCTAAGCTCTGAAGTGTCTTGCCCAATGACAATCCCACGAAAAACCCAGTGGATCCAGTGAGGATCGAACCCGGGACCTCCAGGTTGACAGCCCTATACAATACCACTGAGCCACGCAGGACCCTGCGTCAATCAGAAAATATGCCAAGAACAGGATTTTCCAAAAGATTTTATCTTAGTTTGAGTGATAGATGTATATCTGCCTATGACGCTAAATAACTGTCTTGGACTTTCTGCTGGCAGCTGAGCCGCCTTCTAGTGGACAACTTATATAAAAAAAAAACATACTCAGTGTCCAGATTGTAAAAACATTTCTTTAGCATTAGATTACGTATATTCTATCCGATATTTTATCAAAAACACTAGGCAACATAATCTTCAAATTAAAACTGACTGACAATTTCTCTTTTCCAAATAATATCATATACGTTTCGTGTTTCAACATTCACACTCTTAACATTCAAGTCATGTCAAGAATATGAATAAGAAACTGTGTTCATTGTTTACCCTTTCTATAATTTCTTTGAAGAAAATATCATTCCTTGTCTTCAAATTGGATTTTGTTGTTTAAATATTTCGAGCCTTAACTAACACAGCAAAATGTTTTCGTTCTGTTCTGTCAGTCTAATTACTTTGTCAGAAAGCATACAAAAATAATCTACCTTTTAGAACATGGGCTGTTGAGATTCTACTGAACGATCTATATAAAATCTAGTATGTGTATATACGAGTGCATGGGGTACCCACCTTGCGGCAACACGTCGCATTTTTAACTTATTTGTCAAAATTGTATGTACTGACCCATGACTTATCCCAATTTCTTTGGCTATTTCTTCGCATGTGTATCTTCGATCAGTCTCCAATACAGCCTTCACCTTTTGGATATTTTCTTCACTTGTTGCTTCTGTTGGCCGACCTGGGATGGGTTGCTTCTGCACACTAGTCCTTCCTTAAACTGTGCAATCCACCGGAACACTGCTGCACGAGAAATAGCTCTGTCCCCACAAACGTTTTGTAAGGTTTGAAATATCTCTGTTCCAGTGCAACCCTTATAATACTCATTATTTATATATATGCACGTTCTTCTGCTGTGAAGCTGGCCATGTTGCAGTTGTTTGTGTCACAGGAAGTGACGTCATAATTGTGACGTCATAACGTAACGTCATTTGGCGTATTTTTTTTTCTGGCTAATATGTTAGGCAATATATGTGCAAAGTTTCATTAAAGTCTGTCAGACAATATTTGAGATATGTCAACAGTCTCACTCATTATTGAAGGACCTTCGTAATCTAGTGTTTATACTTATGAAAAATTGTAATGCGCCCAGGTTTTGTTAAATGCATCCCATTCAACACCACGACGGGTTTAAGAGTGTATTACATATAGCATCTAAATTCACAAACTTTGTTTTTAAAGGACTTGTGGTTTTTCAGATTTTATCCTACACTAGATTCGTCGAAAGATTAAATTGTACTTACATTACGTAGCAATATTTTAAGTTAAATTTTTTTTTTTTTTTTTTTTTTTTTTTATTTATTGTTTCCAAGTTATAGGTTTCATTGAATAAACAGAAGGTTCAATGATACATACATGTACATTATTTCAATATTAATTATGTTAAAAAAACAGTCTATAGTTTAGAAAGAGTGGTGGACCTTTAAACGGTATAAAGAACACCAGAAGATCATCTATGGATGGCTGTGATATGATTTAATAATGAAAGTTACGTAAAATACCATACACAGAAACAAATAATTCAACACGATATCGTGTAGCATACACAGATTCAAGAGACAAGATATAGAGGATATATATATATATATATATATATATATAATTTTTTTTTTTTTTTTGTGAAAGATCGAAATTTATTTCATGGAGTGAACATCATCGGTAATATTTTCACTCGTGGCTGCGCCATTTATTTCATGGAGTGAACATAATCGACAATATTTTCACTCGTGGCTGCAATGATGTTCACTCCATGAAATAAATTTCGATCTTTCACCGAAAAAAAAAGTAACATTTATTTCATGCTTCTAAGCCCTATTTTTGTTGGAACTTACATCAAAATCCGGTACATTTGTTTTCGATAATGCCCCGTGGTTTACCCCCCTCACATAACAACGCATTACAATATTACGTAAAGCGCGAGAAATATAACATAAATTACATCGTATTTCTCTCTATTTGAATGACACACGTTGTTTACCTAGGTAACTACTGCGAGGGAACTGCTGTTTCCGCATTCAATTGAAGAGTTAGAAAGTATGAAATCGGTATTTTCACTGGTCCTAACCATGAAATAACAAACCATAATCCACCATTTTTTCTCGATAAACTACCGAAAAGCATGAAATAATTTTTTTTTTTTTTTTTTTTTTCTTCATGGCTATATTGAGGAGTTCACATGTTCATGCAGATTACCTACCACTTCCAGATTAGAAGGAATCATTATTTGTTATGGATTTATATGTCAAATTATACTACCAGAGGTTCAACCATAAATAATAAGTTGCACTTGTAATTTCGAAGGTGTATTTTTCCTAGCATTTACGAATCCTACTTCTATAGTTCTCTTTAAAGGGCAAATCCGAACATTTTTTGACTTAGCTTTTTTCTCTTCGATCATCTGTAAATGATGTCAGTAAAACATCTGTGCGTCATTTTCCGCAATTACTACCCGGTAACAAACCACGGTTCAACTGTCACGATGATTTACGGCCCTAAAATGGTGCCTATTCCCCTGATTTGGTTATCTCCCGTCCTTGTGTGACGTCATAGTAGCATCTCGTCCTCTACATTTACAAAGGGATGCTGATATTCGGACGCGTTTATCCAAGAATGAAACGGAAATTTACGCCGATAAAAAATGACAATTTGTGCAGCCTTTGGCTGTAACATCAATTCGGGAATTCATAGAATTAGTACGTTCAAATTTCCAAGAGAATTAAAAAGGACAAAGCTATGGATTCAACGTTTAAACCGGGGTCGGACAGTAACAACGCATTTCGTGCCGACGAATAATTCTAAACTGTGTCTGAAACACTTTGAGGACAGTCAGCTTTTCATAAGTCCAAATCTACCAAAGACAGTTGGTTATAGCAATTTTAGGCTACAACTGAAACCTGACGCTGTGCTAACATTATTCGAAACACCAAATCGGAGAGAGGAAAAACCCAGAGACTCCGCGAGAGCCATTTCCAAAAAGAAACGTCAGCATGAAGTTTTTTTTTTTTGTTTTTTTTTCTTTTTCTTTTTTTGAAATGAAGATATTTTGAATTGGTAATTGTACTTTTTTACCATTTTCTGCATTATCTCTTCATTGTGAGAAAAGGAGAAAATGCTCCTAAGTAGCTGCTTTTTTCTGAAATGTTTTCAAATTCATGTTATGGCGTATTTTAGTGTGACCCGTTTTCAAAAGCATTATTCCTCAAGGTTTGGGGGTTGGGTTATGTACTAAAGCGTAACTCTTTACCAGAAAACGAAATTCTAGATTCATCTGATTTCAAAATTTTGCTGACAACAAGTTCAATTTTGATCTTATGATTTATGGTAACTCTTCACCAGACGACAACATATTAGACTTGCCTAAATTGAAAGCATTTGCAGACGACAAAATGAAAGTGAATAAAATGATGGTTTTTGTCTTTGGGTGTATAGAAAACACTGCGAAAAAAAGGACAAAAAAATGCTGGTTACCAACATTTTCTCGATTTCCCACTGTTTTCAAAAGCAATATTCCTCAGGACAGTTAAAAGTCGGAGTTGCGGAGTAAAGGGTTGAATGTCTTTCAGAAGATGACAATCATTGTTGGAAAAACAGAAAATGCTGGTTACATTTCTCAAGGGGTTTTTGCCTCGCCCGCCAGGTTCCTTCAATTTGGACCCCCAAATTTTCTTAATGGCCTCCAAAAATTCAAATGATCTGCCTTCTTTTATTCATTTGAAGGGAATAAACCCAATATTAGAAAATGAAGGAAAAACCCAGCACATTTGGTATCTTTTTCTCCCCACAATGATTTTCAAACACTTTCTTTTTAAGGGCATATGTAGTCAAAACTAGGTTTGTTTGGTAAAGGTTGAACTCGGGCCACTGCTTCCCCTGGTCATGGTCATAAATGTTAATTATCACCAACCAGTTAAATCAATACAGGAAATGATTACATAACACTTGCATATCTCACCGCTTTACACTGTTATGTTTGTTTGTGACAGCGTCACTCTCTTCAGTTTGTTTGAAAATTGATTTGTAAACTCATTTCAAACAACCTCCGTATGTAATTCTGTTTTTTGCAAATTATTTCCTTGTTAGCATCCATATTATATCTTCCAAAGCATTGAGACCAATCTTTTTAATTCATGTGTCAGTATAAAAATTGTGAAATTTGAACTTTTGATACGAGTGATGCTCTTTGGTAATCAGAAAGAAGTGTGCAAATGGAAAAAAATAAAGATCTGCATTTTGCTGAAGTTACACTTCATCACACAATCCTGAGTTTTAACGACCCTAAGAAAGAAAGCCTTGGAAAAACATTGTGGGAAGAGGAGAAAATGATGGTAACAAGCATTTTCTCTTTTTCTCACGATGTTTCCACCATTTTCAAGACATACTTCATCGTTTGATTCATAGTAAATTTGTTTGCAAATGCTTTCAATTTGGACAATTTATATTTAGTAAAGTGGGAAAAAGTTAATAGAAATCAGTATGTTCCTGACCAGCTTCACAAATCAATGCTTTACTCTTTACCTCACAGTCCGGACTTTTAACCATGCTTACGGAGACGGCTTTTGAGAACATGGTTAGTAAAAACAGAAATTCCTTGAAACTAGCATTTTTTTCCTGTTTCTACACCGCTTTCTATCCTTTGTAAGACCCTTCCAATTGTCAAAGCCACATTTGTTGTCTGCAAATACTTTCAGTGTGGGCAAGTCTAAAATTCTACCGTCTAGTAAAGGGAGTACATTGTTAACACTTTACCAAATTGTAAGATTTTAGAATTGTCAAAATCCAAAGCATTTGAATGTAACAGATAAAATATGGATTGCAATTTGTCTTTGAAAGGACAGAAAATATTGTGGGATAAAGGTATAAAGCTTTTTCCAGTGTTTGAAGAGCTTTTTTTTCTTGGGTTGTTGATACTGGTGAATTTGTGGTTAGAGTTAACATTGACTCTTGCTGTCTGTGCAGAGAAGTTGGTTTTTGAGAATGGGGAAAAGATTTCAGTGAGTTAATTAAAATCATTCTAATTCTAGCAGGCATACAAAAAACTACTTGTACTTTTTCTTATGTGAATCCTTTAGACCAGTAAATAACCATCTGAATGATGTCTTACTTTGCAGTCACTTGATGCTGTTTGACATTATCCTAATACTCTACAGTATTACATTACAGATCATATAATATAATATATGGCTACTTTTGTTCTACCCTTTATTAATTCTTTCGCAAACGACAAAATTTTGGACTCAACCAAACTGAAAGCGTTTGCAGAAGACAGACATAGTTCAAATTACAATTACTGTCCTTGATATGGTAGAAAACATTGTGGGAAAATGAAAATATTGGTTACAGCATTTTCTTTTCCCACAATGTTTTCAAAAGCCTTCTTCTTCAGGGTCGTTAAAAGTAGGGATTGTGTGGTAAAGGGTTAATTAATAGCCATACAAATCTCATTGCAGGGAAATTCGTCACGTATATATATCTCCGTAGACCGTATAATTAGATGAAACAATTGTTCCAAATATCGAAACAGAAATTAATAATCTAGAAATTATGAAAGTACATTAAAAATGTTTCACAAGTTTTTTTCTCCTAATCCTAATTTCACCCGTCGACCGACCGAAACTTCTTTAAATGAAACAAATTTTATGCAATATATTTAATTCTATCTCGTATAAATTATTTTTTCAATAAGTAATATCCGTCTCATCGTATCCAAATTTACCGATGCGCGATACTCACCATGTTGAAACGTCCGCCACAAAAATCGTCGATTTCATAGTCTTCACCCAACGAAGAATTACTCTCATCCTCATCCTCCGAAACAAATTATTTTCTCTGCGAATTGGTTCGTACATGTACGACCTCACGGGACCAGAACCGCCTATTTCTTCGTCTTCATTACTGCTCAAGTTGCTATCAAACACAACGTCCATTTTGAAACAAGTGCGCCTATGACGTCACAAATCAAGGGACGCAACAAATAAGTAAGGGGGATAAGTGATGCCGTAAAAACTAATAAGCAGACATACAAATAGGAATAAAGTACTTTTTTCCGATTTGTGTTTTTTTTTTTTTTTTTTATTATTACAACATTACCAGGTTACTAACTTATGTAGTTTTGAAAATTAATATTTTCTGAAACCTGTTGATTTGCCCCTTAAGAATACTTAGCGAGGTTCAAGCGTAAAGTAAATAGCGCTTCCAGATTCAAAAGTTGGCTTTTCCAAAGGCTCATGACGTGTCATTGCAACCTCAATCAGAGGCTCAACAGAAGAAAATAAGCACTTTCAGGTTTAAAAGCTCACATTCTCAAGGAACTTTTGTAGGAGTAACGTTTCACGAATACTGTGGAAAGTTCAAGAGCACATAAGGCGCCACTCCAAATTTCAAAATTTTACCTTTCTGATAATTGCAAAAGGAAAATATGCCATGTTCTGTGAAAAGCGTGTTTGATGCATAGATCTGCAAAAAGTATCGCCCAAGATTAGCCTGCGTAGTCCCACGCAGGCTGACCTGAAAAATTTTCTGTATGTTCAAGAACCATTCTACCAGATTCAGACAACATGAACTTTATGGACCCATAATTATGATATGCCTTCCTTGCTACAAGGCACTATGGCGATGTATTAATCTCTGTTTTTTTTTTTTTCAGCATGGTTCAAATATACATTTGTGGAGTCTACATTGCACTTGTACATAGTGTTTTTGGACATCATGGTGTCATTAGACGCTGTACTACTTTTTTGCGACAATTTTACTTAATGTCAGACAATAAATAATAGTCTAGCCTTGGACTTTTTTGTCCGACATTTCTTAGACAAAGTGATTCGATTTGCCCATTTCTGCTGTTTCTTAAAGCATAAATTTGAAATTCCAAGGGATAAGCTATTCCATTTGTAGAATACTTATTTACACTCGATTGCAAATTACATTTACTACCAACTATAACACAAGAATAACGTCGTGGAGAAGAAAGATAGATTTATATACGAGGGTACATCTAAAGAGCTCCCCCGGGAGATTTATTTTAGGCTTTGTTATTTAATCTATTTCTCAGCAAAATAGATACACTCGTAGTTTTTCCAAGGCAGACTGCAAAAGCAATACCTTGACATACTTGACACTTCCGCACCTCTTGTCCGTTCATTATCATCATCATCAGTAAGTCTTCTGTCGTTAAGACTCAAAACATTTCAAAACAACACTAGCTACAAAAAAAGAGCCACTTTCAGTAATATCGTAGGTATGGTGATATTGTGGTCATCGACATTTTGCTTTACCACATCGCCTATAAACGCATCAAACACTGATAAAATTGGCTATTTGATGGCTGTATCTTCTTTTCAAAATATGGATCCGAAACCTTTTACCAAAATATTAGCCAACTTTCTCTTGGCGGATCCATATTAACAATAAGATACTCTTTGACGACGATATACTAAAGGGCCATGGACTTGTAGAGAGGAAGCTTTTGTGCATCTCTAGGTGAATCGGTCCTCATGCATGACTAGTGGGTGTTATCGATATATAAATACTTCGAGTTCGTTCATTTGTTATTGTTCATTTATCACCAAGGTATTATTGAATACCAGCCATTTTTCTGAACATATCCTTAGTATTTAGTGAAACGTATATGTCTTGTACATGTACTATTCTGATTGCGCACGTAAGTAATTAATACATGTTTATGCAGCCAATTATGGATTGTAAATATTTTCGTGAAATGCATTCGTATTTATAACACCGTAAGAATCAGACAGTGGGTGTTTAAATGTGAAATAAGGGGAAAAAAAATGTCGAGATGGAAAAAAAAAAAAAAAAAAACTAGTCACCAGACCCAGTTTTACTTTTCGATATAACCTTCAACAAATATATGTGTGATTGAAGGAACATAAAGGTTTGTTTTTATATTACCTTATCAGTGAATTTGTCACGTAAAAAGAGTATGCAACTGTCTATCGCTATTGCATAAAAATGTACTTAAATATCCATAAAGTGTTAATTCCATTTAACGAACACAATGCTATGTAATAAACTTCCTGGAAAATTACTTCAATACCGTTAATGACCTGTGTATATTATATCGCCTGCTATTCAGAGAAGTAAGACAAATTGATAAAATTAAAATAATGATGATAAAAAGGTAAATCTTTTGCAAATCATTGGTTCACATGAGCGTTAATTTTGATATACACATACTAAATTGACGGTCATTCAAGGACAGAGGGGCCATTTCACTTGCACTTCTTGCGAATGAGGTCCCTGTAGTTAGCTATCATGATGCTCTTTTTGTTTTATTTGAGTTTTGCACAGATAACGAAGTACTAGGTAACACAAATCTGATAAGCCTTGTTAATGTTGGCACTTTATGCAACATAAATGAATTTTCTCACAAGACAATCTTAAACATAGGATTGTAGCGTGAAAGATGACAAAAAGTGTTTATCTACCATTGTACGTTAATTCAATATAGACTAACTGTGCTGTTAACTATATGTGTGAATAATAATTTAGCATCATTTAATTGAAATTTACACTTTACAGAAAAAAAAAATAATAATAATAATAATAATACCATGCTGTTGCAATGGAATTGTTTGACCGAAATGTCCATCTGCATCGAGTGGTAGGGTTTCCTCCACGACATCACCGTTATCTGTAAATGAAGAAGGAAAATGGAAATCATGTTTGTGGTGCCTTGGCATAGACATTGTATTGTTAACTATCACTTCCGTCATGCAACAGTTGAAAATATATGTGGCATATATATTCTAGCATAAAGCTTGATATTCAATAATTTTGCCGTGTGTACCTGTGAGAGCATACTCCTAGGATGGTCTTTATTGGATGGGACTTCGAATATTAATTAAACAAGTGCATTAACAGAACCACAATGTAATCTAAAATATCCAAGTACATTTATCTTTTACAAGAATAAAAATGAATTGCCACCTTTTAAGCCTCTATCCTGCCGATTTCAAAATACATGTATTATAAGGCCGAAGATTAGTTTTCTCATCTGTAATGAAATGTAATGATCTCGGTTCTAGCTAGCCAAGATAAGATATAATGACCAATCAAACCAGTTTTGATCTATACGCAGCAAAAATGAAAACTTTACATTGAAATGGCCTGTAATTATAAAGTATTGTGGTATATACAATAAACCGAACCATGTAATATTAATTGGTCTGACAACGTGCATGAAATCTGGGGCACTTTCCCAAATGTACACTTTGCACGAGCCGCACGGCGCCGAATTTCCGGTTTTCAACTCGGCAAGTACTGTACTTAGAGTGAGACACTTGTTGTTTATCACAGACAAAAAATCCAATTTGTTTTGTTAGCGGACTTCGGAAGGAAATGCCACGCCTCTCAGACGATCAGCGTAATCAAGCAATCGTAATGCTGCAGCCTGGCCCCGTCGTTTACAGCGACGCACGTCACTTTGGATGATCACGACAGACTATCCACAGTCTTCGCACCCGGTACATTAATGTCTCCGCACCCGGTACATTAATATAGGATCAGTTCGTGACCGCCCGAGACCCGGCATTCGACGCGTAACAGCGTTAAGTGATGGCCGCGTCATTACGTTAACGCACCTCTGTAATCGGTTTTTGCCAGCAACAGCCAATGCTCGCCAGCTAGGGACCACTGTGCAGACTGTGAGAAACCGTCTGCGTCACAAAACGTGCCCGAAAGCCTTATACCGGGTAGACTAATATACCCCATCATAAGGTTGCCATGCTAGCTTTAGCACAAAGTCACTTGCACTGGACGAGGTTTAGTGACGAATCAAAGTTCAATATGAGTCACGTAGATGGCAGTGTGTAGGAACGAAAGGTTTGCAAATTGCTGCATTCATGAAAGGGGGAGGTTCGGCGGGGGTAGAGTTATGGTATGGGAAGGGATAATGCGTGGGGGGGGGGGGGGGGACGTTAAGACTGATCCGATAATTGTGCAGGGTCGTCTAAATGCACAAGGCTATATCACCGTTCTGACCAACCGATTGCTGCCCTTCAATCCCATCCATCGACCTGATGTTACTCTTCAACTGTAAAATGACACTCCACACGCTGCCCGAATTACCCATAATTTTGGTCAAAATAATGTCAACGTCTTGCCATGGCATGTGATATCTCCGGATCTAAATCCGATTGAGCACATTTCGGATGAGCTTTGGACGAAGACTTAGAGCAAACCACGAGATCATCAACGTCATTGATTTGATACAGGCTCGGCAAATTGAATGGCAGGCTCTCCCTGACGCCCTTTATCAAATATTACGTCAACTCCATGAGGGATCGCATTCTTGAATGCATTTGGAAAAAACAGTGGCCACACACAGTACTGAATTTGTATCAAGCTTGCAGTAAACAAATATTGTTTGAAAATCTCCCAAACCCATTTTGTTTTTGCTCTTCAATTCTTCAGAATTTTTATTTTGACCTCCAACATCATTCGTCCGTCAGAAATACGCTGTTTAATTGAATATCTTAACAAATTTTCGATGGTCAACAAAGATTGCTTTCATCACAGAGTAACAAAATGAAAATATCATTGTTTATTCACAGAAATGGAATATCTGGTATTGGATGTCATGTAAAATTTTCATTTTTGCTGAGTATATTATTCACGGAAGAGATAGAAAACAATTTAAGTGTGATTTGTAGACGGAATATTTCAAACGCATAATCTATACCCAGAAGGAGCGCGATTTCCTTTCGATCTCTGGGAATTAAACTAAATTTCGATGCGTAGCAATAAATAATTCCGACATAAAAGAATTTAGAACCTTTTTATATTTTCGGTGGGGGCGGGGGCTAGTTAATTATGCCAAGGGTACAGAACGGTAAGCCTTTTAATATTCAAGCATACAATTTATAGATCCCTTGTGATGGAACTTTTATCCTGTTGAATCACACTGATCAGTGGAACTAGCCTCTGTCAGGGATTCACTACTTTTATGCTCAGTTGGTGTTGCGAAGCTTAATCCAGGAAAAAGGTATTGAAGAGAGCAGAGTAAGATAGGTTTGTACTTTCAGAAAGACCTATCTTGGCCTTCTCACTTGGCAAAGGACATTGAAAGTCGCGAAAATTGGCATATATAAAGCATGAATGTCGAAAGTGGCCCGAATAGAATACATTAAATAATGTCTCAAGATAAAACGCATCACACCGAACGAGCCTATTCTTATTTCTGGTTACTCTGAACTAAAGTACATAATCGTGCAGGCGTGCGTGTGTTTTTTCTTGGAAAAGGCGGTATTCATGTCCGGTCCTTTACTTTGATATGCATTGTTGGTTTCAAAATAATTTGGCACAAATGATTGCCATGAACAGACATGTCGCAAGCAAAACCGTTCAAATGTCATGGTCACAGTGCTTGGCGAAAATTTTGAAACTACATCATGACTGTGAGCTTTGTGATGCAGGGGCATTCGTGTCGATGACACATTTCTAGTAGAAATACTGCAGCAAATTTGATTTGTATTATTTGAAATTTAGAAAAATCGGTATTTGTTCAGTTGCTTATAATGGAATAAATTCACTAACTGTAATTTCTTATTCTTTGCTCTTTTTCTGGTGTGTGGTTCCATGCCTCGTGAGGTTCAATAATTCAGTAATAACGTTCGTGGTATCATCGTCTGATGGTTCATTTTCTACATTAAGTATATCAAACGTTGAAACCATGAGATTTGACCGAATTTATCACACAACGCAGTAGAAAATATCTTGCTGTTACAGATTTAATAATTGTGAAACACAATTAATATGGAATAGTACATGGAGCATGTTTAATTGGTATACTTGGTATACAATTTAGACAAATTATTAAGGATTCATTTGATGAAGAAAGACCGTGTAAAAGTATCTGCAGCAACAAAATTTTAGTTCAGTCTGGGATCCCTCAATTTCCCTCTCGTCAGACACCCGCGTTTCTTGTGCCCCATGTCCTCCATCAGCTGTAGATTTCAAATTGCATTACATTTAAACAAAATTTAAATCGAAATTGTAACGATCAGCATTGATATCTGTAAAGAGTTTTTGACAGAAAGGTTTTTTTTTTTTTTTTTTTACTACTTGCGATATTACTTTTTTTAATCAACGCTAAATTCTACTTACGAAGGGTTCCTTATAGCGACAATTAAAGAAACGATGATATATGTACATTTAGGTACAGGCAGATGTACCTGCAGATTCAAAATTGTCATATTCACAAACCATTATCGTAAGTCTCGATGCTCAAGAACCAGTATAAAATTAACTAACTATGAAACGATGCTTTGGACCTCTGATTAAATTCATTTTGGCCTGAACAGAAACCCAAGTGTATGAGACTTTTTTAAAATTTAAAACGAAGACATTTAGTTGCCTTCAGCACCTTAGTTATCGTTACCATTCTTAGTTCCAAAATTGCAACTTTCCTCTGAAACATTTTTCTCAGTTTTACTTTATCTGTTGAAAAGAAATCGGAGCACATTGAATAAACCGTACTGTTGTTGATGTACATGTACCTTTCTTAGAGCTTAGGGGGTCGTTATTTGCTCTTATTTGCCCATTACCGTGCATTTATTTCTTCGAACTAAATTTATTGCCGTACCCGGTCTATTTATAAGTAAAGTTCTCGAGGAATTACCATGATCTCTCTCTCTCTCTCTCTCTCGACAATAGCCGATAAAAATGATGATAATTTCACTTAATTAGGACACGCTTTATTTATAGTATGTCGTATCCATCAGAATTAAACAGGGGAACGGATAAAAAAAAGATACTGCCGGAATAATCCCTAAAATATTTGTTTCGGAAGCGTATTGTCAATTTACATCATTTAGAGTTATAAACGGCTTAATCAGTAGAGTTGACAATGCTGTGTTTGGTATTTCCAGTTATTGGAACAGACCTTAATTGGAACACAACGAAGTTATCGCTGAAGCGAAATTAATTTTATTTATTTATTTTATTATATATATATATATATATGTGTGTGTGTGTGTGTGTGTGTGTGTGTGTGTGTGTGTTAGACACCTTTCTCCAGTTAAAAAAAACAAAAAAACTTTTGTTTCTGAAACACATTATTTTTTTTTTTTTTTTTTTTTTTTTTTCTAGACACCTTTGTCTAGTTAAACATGAACTTTTGTTTCTGAAACGTAATATATAATATTCGTAGTCAAATTCTACGTAACATTGAACACCGTTTTTTTTTGTTTTTTTTTTTCAAGAAATTGAATCAATGGTTTCGAGATAGATTTATAACACAATGAACTGGTGATGCTGAACAAAAGCAAAATATACACAGCCTTATTTCATTCACGTCCTTTTTTGAAAAACGGACAACTTATTTCTAAAATCAATTGAACAATTACTGTTGAAACCAAGAAAGTCAAGTGTCCATCTTTACAAAAAAAAAGTGGAATAGATACCTGTCCATTTAGAAGTATTTCCCGCTCAATTTTGGCGTATCTTCTTTAATAGTGGGCATTGCATTTACTTAATGATTAATAGATGTGTGTTTGAATTTGTATTGCAAATGAAAAATTAACGTAGTAATTCACACATCGGTTTTTGCTGTCAACTTAATCCACTTTGAGTTCGATATTTTGTTTATTAAAAATATTTTGAGTAGTACTATACCAGTAAAGTGTACCCTTTACCTTTTTTTCTTTGTCAAGCAGTTTCATAAGCTTAGAATTAAATAGAAATCCATTTCGATCACGTAGAGTGTCTTTTAAGTATCTCAATTCTCGATTGTATATATATATATATATATATATATATGTATGGCATGCCCATAAACTTAGAGCCAGCTTTTTTTTCCATCATTCCATCAGCATTTTTATTATTAGAGAAAAGTAAATTTTTAGTTTTTAGAAAAATATGATTCAAATATCTAATTGAACATTTTCTACACACATGAGAAAATTGGTATTTAGACCCTTTGCATATTTTTACGATAATTCCTTTCCAAACTTTTTTTTTTTTTTTTTTAAGAGCCAAAACTGACTTGACAGTTCGAATCAATTAAACGGACCGTTGGCTAAAAAAATATTAGGCTGTTTGATTTTCAAACTTTCATTATAATTTTCAATGTCAGTCAGTCATTTTAACACATTTTTCTCTCACTGCTGATCATTGTTAGGACGACGGTTATGAGGGAAAGTAGCCAGAGGTTTGGGAAGAAGATTTTGGGAAGTGCTGATAAAGAAACTCAGGGAACGCATAGATATATGTACTGCCCGCCACGATAAAACTGAAATAAGAAAAAAAAGGCTTTAATTCCCATGCAATAAAAAAAAAAAAAAAACACACACACACACACACACACCTTTGCTATAACCTTTAGGAAGTATTGCATTGTTAGTAGAAAGTTCACCATCATATACCAAATATTGAATTAAAAAATGTCTAGTTGTGATACTATAATGGTGTTGGTGGCCCTCAAATGGCTTGATCAACTACGCTTAACATTGTTATCAATCTCAAAAGGAGTTAATTGTCTTCTCTTCCAGTAAACGATTCTTAAAGTCCTCTTAATCATTTGAATTTTGTCATCTTATTTTTCCAGATCTACACATAGAGTAACATTCCATGATTAAAACTCTATATCACGTCATGATAATTTCAACTTTTTATTGATACTGTACTCTATTTCAGTGAGTATACACAAATTGCTTTATTATAATTTATTTTTTGATGCCCAAATGACTACAAGTTATTACTATTATAATTCTAATTACCAGTATTATCACTATGTTACAGCAATGTGAATTAGAATGCATCATCTGCAAATAGAGGACTTTAAGTATAACAGTTTTCCATTTTCAGCCCGGCAGGGTAGCTCAGTGGTTAGCGTACCTGACTCGTGACTTGCTTGTTGCGGGTTCGATACCCGGTTCAGGCAAACTTATTTTCGGCTATTTTTCGCCTCTCACCTCTGATGCATGCGAGAAAAGTAGTCAGTGGCGTGGAAAGAAATTTATGTCAGTACCGGTGTGAGAAGGCCAGAATAAAGATGCAGGGGTGAATTTACCGCCGCGATATGGACTGAGCTTTTAAAATGGTGCAATAGTCCAATACAAACAAACAAATCTTTATTTTGAAGCTCGGAATCTCGATGAAAAGGGTGAGCATAAATGATAAAACACGATGTTCTTGCTTACAATCTCATTTCTATTGTAGATATATATTGAAAAAAAAAATGTGTTGCACATGTAGCATATGATAGGCTAGTTTTTATCTTTTTCATTCGCCACATGAAAACATTTTTTCTCAGTGCTATGTCCTCATTTAGTGAATCATCACAAGTCTTAACAGTCGGTCCCCCTCCTTTTTTTGTCTTTTTGAAATATAATATGAATAGTTATTAGAGATGGCAATCAAGCAGACAAGATAAAACTGGTAACCTAAATTGAAAAGTGTCACTTAAACATGTAAAGATAACTCTCAAATAGGGACACAGTATTTTCTGAACTATTTATTCTTGCATTTAAAGAGATATAAAGCTTTCAGTTCCATCAATATAGCTCTCACGTTCTTTTTTGGGGGTTTCGCTATTGTGCGAATCACAAGTTCTACAATAATTGAGAAAAGATAAGAAATTATGTCTGTTTCTCCTGTATCAAGTCGGTGCTACAGACAATAAATTACGACTTGTATGTGGACTACACGTTTTACTTTTATCCATGCCAGAAAATTAGCCAGTAGCATTTCTTGCAGTTCTGTTAGCATCATGAACAAAAGTGCTCTCTTTTCTATGCTAGCGCCTTTGCAACTGGGGGTATATCTCTATTTAAAAAAGAAACTTATTATTAAGAGACAAGTATTAAATCAATAACACCAGTTTTCACCTTTCCTTAGACACAGTATTAAACAACTGTGAAGACACAACGTTCTGTGCAGTCTGGCCATGATCTATACCGTCCCAAAAAGGTCATAGAGTCACACTTAACACCCTAAGGGTTAAAGGATACATTTCTTGAAAATAGTTTGCGTAGAAGTATTCAGTTAGAGGACTTGTCTCAAATAAGTTCGAAGGAAAGCAAACATGCAGTTCCTAAACACACTATCGAACGTTAATTTCATCAATATACTCCTGACAAAGGATTTGCAAAATTCTTACATTTCCCGTCCTTGTTACAATGTAATAATACTTTCGAAGCAAAGGTATTATAAGCACATATATATCCTTGGGCAATGTTACATAAATTTAATGAAGAATGAGACTTTCGGTAAATGGAAAACACATTTAACTCTTGTGCAATTATTATTATTATTATTATTATTCGTTGTCCACAGTTTTGAATTTTCCAAAAATTCAATTTGGCCTTCTTATTTTCACGGTCTTTTACTGGATAGCTCAATTTGAAGGCTCTTTTGAGGTGTGTTGAATATGTGATGAGAAACCATGTAGTATACATGAAGGCCTTGAATATCCATTCGTATGGAGCTACTCCGAATCATTATACCAACACTGATACCAGCATCCAACTGTAACCACCTGTTTTCACATGGAAAAAAGTCAGCTTGATTAAATGCCAGTAGTTTTCATGTCATATTGTTACAGGCATATCCAACTTTCTTAAACAATAAGGATTTTGAAAAACAAAATACACGTTTTTCTCTGTTCTATTTTTAAATTAACTTATTAAAAAAGACTTACAAAATAAGGCATCCTACTTATTTCAGCATTGCAAAAAAAATGTCCGTTTATGACAGAATAGAGCTCTTTTCTTTATAATTACTCTAAGTAAACTTTTTATCAGATATTTGGTCTGAAAAGTAGAGTATTCGATAAATCTCCAATACATTGGATAAGATTTTTTTTTTTTTTTTTTTAAATAAGATTGAAAAAGATTGAACATTTTAAAAGAAATATATTGAACTCGAATTAAATTCTAAGTAATTTTGACCATAGTGGGAACAAAATGATTTTTGTTTGCAATTGTTTTTATAAACCGTTTGATTAAACATTTTGTCGCCAGGTTCTGGCAAGTTTGTCTCACTTCTAGCATGTTTAAACAATGTCAAGATAAAGCAAGTTTTTCATTGAACTGAACTAATTGTATCTAAAAGTGATTTATATCAACAAGATGATTGGATTTAGCTCTTTACCTATTTTTCCAAAAACTACAAAAGAACGCTATATGGATTATGGATAATATAAAATACCATTTTGAACAAATTGATCGTTTTGATACAAAATGACTTCTCTTTGAGTTCTGGCGTTTTTTCTGATATGACAATTTAGAAATACTTTAGAAAGATCATAATGATTGTATGACTCTGTTGTCACAGAGGGTACTCTTCAATGGCTCATAATAATATCAAGAGGTTGAAGTGGCTTGGAAGAAATTATGATTAAATAAATTAGTCTGATAAAATTTAGAATATGGCAAAATCACCAATATAGCATTCGTCTCAGTTAGAACTTGTATCAAATCTTTTTCAAAGTATAGGAAGCATTCTTAAAGCACCTATTTTTTTTTTTTTTTTTTTTTTTTTTTAAAGAATAAGCATGTCTCATTCAGATTTGGATACGTTTATGCTCTGTTCCAAACTACTCGACTGAAAAAATTTCATTAAACAAAATTTCAAAATGATCATTTAGTTGAGGAACATAATTATATTGGAATTTTCTCAAAATACGAAGGAAAAGAAAATACTGTGGTTTGTTTACTCTCCTAGTACCATTAATATAGAAAGTAACGAAAATCTTTTTTAAAAAAAACACGATTAGTTTTCCAACAAAAAACGTTTTGTCTTTATTGAAAATATGATGCGTGGCAGAAAAAGCATGGTTTAGTCAGTTGAAATGTTGAGGTCTAGTATTTAATAGATAAGGGTTAAGGGAGTTAAATTCTATTCAGTGTAAAAGTATCACACTGTAAATATAAAGCAATACTCTTCTGGCACATAGAGCTATCTCAAATAAGCAGTCTAAATCCGGGTTATGCCATGCAGGACTTAAATGACAAAAGAACATGTAGGTCTTAACATTACATGTTTTATAATCTACAAAACTATGGTTGGAAAGGAGTGTTGATGCAGTTTTGAAAAGCTGCGGATTTTTTTTTTTTTTTTTTTTTTTCAGCCGTCTGATATTTTGGACGGGTGCACTGTTATTTTTGGGACATGAAGATCAGCATGCATAGTCAGAGGTAAACATTAAAAACATGCACTTCACATAAACCGTGGCTGACAAAACCTCGTACTCATGAATGATCAATGAAATACCGATTGGCTCAATAATGATATTTTCCGAATTCTTTTACCCAATCAAATGCTACTTTACAAATCATATGTACAAATGAATTTGCCTTGTATGATTTCAGTAGCAAAGTGTCTTCTGATTTTAGTTGTAAAATATTCTATTAACATCAAGCTGGTCCCCATGTAAAAGCTTTTTAAACTAACCCGTAAGCTTTTACTGTCGCTTTGTGGCCCATATTTCGGTGAAAACGACTTTTACGTGTCAAATCCAAACAGCCAAGAATTAAGTGTGAACCGAGAGGCTAATGTACTAGGTGTCGAAGCTCAAGATTTTGATTTCTTAGTTTTTTCTCCTATATTTTAGCGCTGCACATACCGTACCAAATACACTTAAACTTTTGAATACTTAAATGACGACCGGCATCATCAAAACAAAGAGTAAAAAACACCAAATTGCTTATGCTAAAGCACCTAGCTGGGGCATTTAATGCAGAATAGACTGAGGCATCAACCATTGCTATCAAACTAATCACAAAGCATCAATCAAAATGTAAATTTGCTAGTAATAAAAAAAACGCCTTTTTTAGAAGTCAACATATTGTTCGTGGAACACAATTTTAGACATGAATAGCGAAGTCACCCTCTAAATGATATGAAGCCTTTTTGGCATGAAATGCGATAAACTCTTCATTTGATGAGTCCATCCCGGATATGAGCCCTAATTGGAAGGGCCAGCACAGTCACAACGAAGAGCAATATTTAAATACTGAAGCCGAAAAAATATGGCGAAGGCAATTAGCTGGGCAACTGATGCAGACAAACAGACTGTCATGTAGATAAAAGCCGCAGCTGATACACATTCACAAGCATCCCGACATTTTGCCTAGTCTATTTTATCTGCACTCATTAATTGAGGTAGTTATTTCTGGCATAATTAACGTCTTTGAATCAATGTAAATTGGATAGGCTTTAAGTGGAGTGTTGGTGTCCTTGTATAGATATATCAGATGAAACTGAAGCCGAGTTTACCTGGCTTGTAATATTTGCTCTTAGTGTTGATTGCCTTAGTCGAAACAGACAAGGCTTGTCTGGGGTGAATTCATTTATGGCTAAATCTTATTGTTTATACTTAAATCCAAAATGGTTGTGGGCCGTTCGAGAGGGGGACTTCCTAATTCAATGCGGAAAAAGGCTTTACATTAACGAATTGTTCATTTCTTCAATGAATATGGTATGGTATGGTGTTTAACGCCGTTTTCAACATTATTTCATTATATCACGGCGGCCAGTGCACTTATCCGTGCTTTCCTGGAGTTTCTTTTACCAGTACTCCGCACAATATTCTTTCTAAGCCACTGGCTGCTTTCCCACATATAACAATCGTAGAAACAATGGTCAGCGGTGAGAGAGGAATGAATCCTGTCGCGATGATTGTCATTAATCCTCGGAAAGAAATTGGCCCAGCCGGGGATCGAACCAGCGACCTCCTTTTCTCAAGTCCTGTACGCTACCGACTGAGCTACGGGAGCTTGGCTTTCTTCAATGAGGAGAAATGTTATTGTTACATGTAGTGATACGACGCTCCCTGAATTACTGCAATTCTGATGTGCTTTAGGTAAAATATTGGGATGCTTATGTCATATATAAGCCGAGGCTGATGCTGTTCTATTGAAAGGTCGGATAAGGCTCTTTGTCTCCTTTAAGTGTTCTTGGTAGGCGCTTTCTATGTGTTTAATTTGTAAAGGGTGTAGGGAAGTTTACATCGGACAGACACGTGACAAATTCAACAAGTGAAAGACCAATTGACAAGACGGATGCTTTTAAGTGCTCATCTAGATAAATGTTCTAAAACCTCACCAAAGGTTTCGATCTTTCCTTTCTTTAAAATGACCTCAGTCTGTTTAGGATCATTCCTCAAAGCTTCAGTCGTCTTAGTCGCTTTGCATGAAGGTTATATGTTTTCCAAAATATGCACCAACTGGCCTCCGTGACGTTGGAGGAGCACATCCGTTGCGCAATATGGTCAATTACTAGAACACATGTATACATCTTAAGGGATTTCCCTGATTTTTGCTGTGTAAACTTTTTCAAACCTGCTGGACTTGCACTTCAATCTGGGTATGACCATTCCCCAAAGTTTCACGTGTCTTGGTCGCTTTGCATAAAAGTCCAGCAAGTCGGAAATTTAAGTCCATCAAGTTAAAAAAAAAGTCTGCTAGACCTTTGTAGGATTTAATAAAACTTTTTTTTTTTTTTTTCGTGCGGGGGGGGGGGGGGTTCACCCTTTATCTTCATATTTGTAAAGTTTTCAGGAGAAACCAAAACCTATAGCTCCACTAATGTTTGGATTGAATTGATATAATTTCTTTCGTATAGATAGAAAATCAAGGCTACTATGACATCATAGAACTAAAATCTAAGAAGTATAGCTGTCTGTTGAGAACAGAACAACTGTTTTTTTTTTTTTTTTTTTTTTTTTTTTCAGATGTGTTTAAAACGAGGTGAAAAGCTGATATTTGTGCAAAAACATAGTATTTTACGAAGTCAATTTTTGACTCCTGTACATGACACACACAAAAAAAAGAGTATCTTCCAGTAAAACTATAAAGTGTTCTACGTGTTACAAAGTACAGGATTACAGACTTTTCTATTTAAAATATGCAATCCACTTTTTGAACGACAGTGCAGTTATCACCAGTTTCAACGTTGTGTGTGTGTGTGTGTGTGGCAGTTATCACCAGTTTCAATGCACAAGTTTGAATGTGTGTGTGTGTGTGTGTGTGTGTGTGTGTTTTGATTTCATGCAAGTTTCTTACAATATTTATCAAACGATCCTCGAATTGATCCTTTTCTTTCAATTATCTCCCTTTTGTGTGTTCTTGATGATGGAGCCTTGAAACATACTTGCAAGAAGAAGGAGTTTCTAGTGATGTTTTCTTTAGTTGTAAAAGGATTGATTTCTCCAAGTCTTTGTTTTTCATGTCATATTTGAAAAACATACTCAAGAATAATATGAAGTAATCTGCACCTGTCTCACTATAGTCCAAATCACTTGCATTTCAAACTCTCAGATTTTTCTTTTTTAAATGTCAGGTTATGGGAAGTAACTGTGAGAACATTATCGTAAGTTAAAAATGTTTGCTTCTTTATGCCATTAGTAAAACGGTCTCGTAATGACTGTATATTCATTTGACGTTTCCTCCCTCAGTTTAATAGATGGCAGTGTGCCTTCTATCTAACTCCATGTGAGTGTGACCAGTTTTAAGGAACTTGTCGTCGTCAGCTGTATCATGTGCTCTATATCATTGAGTGCACACATGAGACTCTGTGCCATAACGTGCCTTCTATTTTGCCCTGTACATACAGAATATAAGGGAAAAAGATGTATGCATTGATTAAACATTTCTCACCATTAACCTCTGACCTACAAAAATAATTGCTTGTCCTGACTGCATGCTGACAAATAACTCAATACCTGTCTCGCTTATCAGAGTATCTATGTAGTATACTAGACAACTGTAAGTCAAACATGAAGTGTGTACAACTAAGGCGGCTGTTCCGAACGATTTATGGATATTCTAATTAAGGCCCAAGGGTGGCGAAAATTAAACGATGTTAGAAATGTATTTAAAAGCGATTCCATTAAAAATATGAAACTTGTTGTGAAAATGGCAATCTGTTCTTTCTACGGTCGTTCCGAGTGCTAGTCACTGGTAGAAAAAATAATGTTACAAGAAGGTATAAAGTTATCAAATCGCGCTATCCTTTGTTTACTTTTAACCTGGTGTCAAAATTCATTTTTTCTGCCAGATACTAACACTTGGAATGACCAAACAATAACAAACTGTCGTCTTCACAATAATTTCCACCCAGTTAAATATATGATTTAACTTCAAATGTATTTCAACACCTACAGTGTTTGCTTTTGAACTCCCATTGAGTCTTAAAATGGTCCTACATGGTTTGATACAGCATGTGGCAGAAAGTCTGCTATTTTAACTGACCAGTATCCCTCTGTGCCAAGATTCTCATATTCTTGCAGATGTCTGTTCAAAAGAGTTCAGTAGATTTCTTGTCACATCGAGAGATTGAGAGTTCATATTCTTTATTTATAATAAATCTAATCACCCTTTATTGTGTTCTACTAGTTAGCTCCAAAAAGGGTATATCGGATTTCATAACTTGTTCCCCTTAAGACTTCTTGAAAAAAAGAGCAGCAACGGAAAAGCAATTTGAATGTTAAGGCAAAGCAGATTTATGTATAATTTCAAAGTGAAAGACTTCATCCAGTCTTTCTCATTTGCTTTGACAGTAGCATTATGTACATGGGCTTGATCAGAACTGGGTTCTTTAGCTCTTTAAAAAGCAGCACCAGAGACTGAACTTTTTTTTTTTTTTAGATATTTGTCTCTGTTTCCCTGTTTAATGTTATCCCCCTTTTCAATAAAAATTCTGTTTAGAGCCGTTCTTTGAACTGTAAGACCTGACAAGAATTGATTAAAACATTGCAGTTGAACCTAGAACCCAGTAAATTGCTATCTTTTGCAGCTGGAATAAATGTTTTGAGGTTATATTACTTTAGTAAGGTCTGAACAGGTCAACCTTTTCTTTCATAAATAGACACCTATAAGGATGTTATAATAAAAAAAAGCTTGCTGTGTGTATATGTTTTTTTTTTTGTTTTTGTTTTTGTTTTGTTTTTGTTTTTCTCCATATACTTTTGCACTGCCTGATTTTAATCCAGTTTCACCCATTTTACCATCCACTGTAATTCCATATATATATATATATATATATATATCCTGTTCTTCATGTAGCCATTTTCTCTGTCCTGTTCTAGGCTCTGAACTTGATCTTGTGCAATTTGCTCTAGTCCAATAGTCATTGCTTTTTTCTTCAACCGTGTCGATTGCTATAATGATTTGAACTTTTTTTTTTTTGGCTACATTTTTGTAATTCTTTTTCACAGACAATATTTATGATCATTCAAAAATGCATGTTAGGAATCTTGTCTTTGCTATAAAATTTTGATTTTCTGTTTAAATGATACTTTGTAATTTGTAAACGATAGTAATCCGCAAGATAATAAATGCAAAATCATGAAGCTCTTTATGTCCAAATTCGTTTCATTCTACTTTCGAAGTACCACATTCATAAACCATTAACATCCATAAAAAGTTTGCTTATGCTGTTCTTGAAGTTATTTATGTAGAAAGAGGTTATGATTTGCTGACAAATACATCCACAAGTTAAATTCTAATTATATTTCAATCTCATTGAATTGTTAGATTGTTTGGACGAACGTGTCAGCTTGCACATTAATAGACAAAGAAAAGTTTACACACTGGCAAAAATGTCCATCACATTCAGTAGTCAGCAACCTGAAGTCATTACTATATTCTACAAAAAAATTATACGTGATTTTTAATTGGCAAAACACATAGTTCTTATTCTTTTAAATTACTTTTCTTGAAAAGGGATCAAAGAATCATTTCCATATTAATTTTGCGGGTTACCTTCCAATCAATTTTACGCTGTAAATTTACTTTAAAATTCAAGATTGAGCATTTATTATATTGTTATGGTCACTGACTAGGGGTGTTTAATTATGATGATTAGATATGCCTATTTTTATTCCACCAGGTAAAACAGTTTCTATCAAATAGATAAATAACCAGAAGTTGGTGTGCGTAGAGCTGCTTATTGTGGACACTTTCTTTTATCACCCATTCATGTATTAGGTTACAGATAGTTCGTGGCAAAAATATTTTGTCTGCTGATAATAATAATTTGACTCGTAATTTGACTCATATTACCACATTAATTGTTGCATTGTGTTAAAGCATGACTATAGTAAATGTGTTTGCTTGCTTTTTCGCAAAAACAAATTACTTTACAAATTTGGCAAGGCATGTGTGTATTTTCAGTGGCTTGTTTCTTGCTGGTAAAAACTGTTGACAAATTTGTTTCATCACTAGAGTAAAATTATTACGACAAAAATAATTTGTCTTTGCAATTTTTGTGAAAAGCACATCTGGCCAAAAGGGTTCCTGCAACAATCCTATATATCCTGCTACAGTATTTTTGCACATTTGTTTAATGTTTTATCGTATGTAGATATATGTTGTTTTCTTTTTTTAATTTGTTACTTAAAATGATATGTGTTCTGGTCACAAATCAATGTCTCTTTAATTAATTGAGATAATGGGCTCAATTTTGACACAAAGTGTAAATAAAGATAATGAACCTCCTATGGAGAGAAAAGTGATTTTAACAAATTCACCAGACACTACGTTTTTGCTCTAACCTCTCGAAGTATGTATCAAACTACCTGACATGATTAACCCAAAGAACCAGAAATTCAACCAATGGGCTGGAATTCATTGATGGAAAAACTAAGAGAAAGATATACTGAGCATAGAGGGATTGTAATAGCCTGGAGAATTTCAAGGTATTTGTTTATAGCAGATGCTATCATTTACAATGGTACAAATTTCACAGCCAATCTTGTCACGCTCTTTGTACAACTTTTAAAAAGGATAGCGACTCTTAAAATGGGGTGCTTTACGTGAAACGAGGACGAGACAAAACGATAGCGATACAGAACTCAAAGAAGTAATGTTATGGAAGAGGTAACTGGAAATGCAAGGAGGAAGAAATTAATGTTTAAAAGATGAAATAAAAATCATACAGTCAGTCATTTCGTAAAGCTATGAGTTTGACCTAGTTTAAGAATCGCACCTTGTAATTTACCGGATAAGACCTATATTGAAGTCCGGTAGGTATTTTTCTTTGACAGTAAAAATATGATAACACCAAAATATTCCATCCATCCAAACCTGTATTTAATTTGAGAAGATATCCATTGGACAGCCTTATTCGTAAGTATTATCATTCATGATAACTGATGAGCACTGAGACGACACTGAGCTATGAGAAGACTAAATGTACCGACTCTTTAAAAACCTCCTTTCTGTCTGAAAGCAGTAATATTAGTGCAGTACTGTGTGCTTAAACCCTAGACAAGGAAATGCCAGTCTAATTACGGAGAGATTCCCCGGTTTTCAAACTGGTCTATTGAGGTTTCGGTTACGTCTAAGTGTAATAGATTGTCTCAAATAAGTCTACAATTTCGATTCATAAACTCATATTTTATAAGCAACGATAGCGAAACTGTTTTCCAATCGTTAAAAGCACAAATATTTTTCAGCATATTGTGTATATGGTTAAAAAAACACTTTTTTACAACGGTAAAAAAGCACATGTATCCCTTACAGGCAGCCATTTTGAATATTTTAGCTTTCAGGCTGAAATAAATACTTCCTCAGTTCGGTACTCGATTTAATAATGCAGTTATTTCCCTTTGTCAATAAGAATTTATCACCAATGAAATCGATCTAACATTCCCAATAATCGCAACTATGACAATTTAAAGCATTAGTGTGTGTTAGTATACACTTCTAAATGTTTTATTCTTATCATAAATGCCAAGACTAATTGCATAAAATGTCTCCGGACAGCTTTGATAGCATTTAACCGTTTACCAACCAAAATCTCGAGTTTAAACGACCCTGAAGATGAAAGTCTCTGAAAACACTGTGGGAAAAGGAAAACACGCTGGTATCAAACATTTTCTCCTTCTCACACAATATTTTCTGCCCTTCAGAAAGGAAATTTCAATTCCTCAGTTATATTTATTTTGTCGTCTTCAAACGCTTTTAATTTCGACTAGTCCGAAATTTTGTCAAGTGGTAAAGAGTTTAACTATTTGAAATGCGACGCTGATCTTCCAGCATATTGGGAACTTTTCTTCCCAACTAAATGACTGTTGTACATATTGTATTTTCTGACCACATATTTCTTTATATTATCCTCATGTTTTCCTGTATCGGAATTGAGAAAATAAAATACTTTGTATTGTATTATCTCACACACACACACACACTACTGATCCAGAATCGAGACACCGTTACATATAATGGACTGGTTCCTTTAATAGGTCGACAAAAATACTAACTACGAAAGTACTTACCAAGTTTGAAAGTCTATTGGATAGCATCCTCCAGCCTAGGTTACTGTCCTTCACCTGTTGAAGCGAAGACATGTTTAATTCAGTCACAAAACTCTTCACAGAAGAGTCAATTCTAGAAAATTGCAAGATGAAAATATTTTGTAAGCGCTGATTTAGAAAGTGTCTTGATAGATTCTTATAAACCAAAAACTTATTTAAAAAAGAAAAAAAATGTTGTTTATCATTTGGATACGTATCATCTTCCTTAATTTCACTGTTATCTCAAAATTGACATCGTTTTTACAAATCCGATCACTTTGATGAAAACATAAATGAATGAATGAATGTATGGCGCACCGAAATCTAGGGTCATTTAGCACGCAAATAAAAAAGCTAGTGAGAGGTATAAATATAGCTAGTAATAATCGGAATAATGAGCACATGATAAAATATGATTTATGAAATTGATTCTGTGGTTAAAAAACAAAAAAAAAAAAAAAACAGATATAAAGCGATAAGAATAAAATAGTCTGAATTGAAGAAAAAGTTTTAAAACAACGTAACAGTTTTGTTTAAGGTCCAATCTCCTTGAGGAAAGCCATGTCCCTGAAAACACTAAATGCCGAAATCATGTCTTTCAGGTAAGTAAAAAAGTTTTATATAAATTTATCGATGAAGTCAATAAAAAAAAAAAAGAAAAACAGTTAAAAATAATAAGAAAAGAACACAGAAGGCTTAATGTGGAAACAATCGGTCTCATGGTGCCATGGCATCTTACAAAAACCTGAACACACCACAAGGAATGAAAAATAACATTCAAGCACAGTAAATATTATATTTAAAAAAAAGTTACCCATGATATCGAGAAAAAACGAAGAAAAAAAAACCACATATCTGAACTGAAATATGAATGTAAAAACGAATTAAAATATAAGTAAACAAATAATATATAAACTGATATAAAAGATAAGAAGATAGAATAGATAAATTAATGAAATGAATGAATGAATGATGAGCAAACAAGCCAAAATAATAGTATTTGGGCATTTTCATTTCAGTAAATGGAAATAAGTTAAAAAAAAAAAAAAGAAATTAATGTAATTGAAATTAAAAGTTTTACCGCGAATGGCATATTTCGTAACCCGCTTAAATAGGACTTATGAAAAACACTTTTTCAGAGAATTTCGATATCTAATGTATTCATTTATTTATACTGCTAACACAATATTTTCTCAGGTAATCTCCATTTTCATATTATTTTTCAATTATCAAAAAATATATCTGTAGCTAATTTCCTTTTTTACCCCTAGAAATTTGCCGTTAAATATTTAGAGTTTTAATGCTCCGACAAATAACGATCAGAGTTTAGATTTGTAACAGAGTACAAAAAAAAAACATTTGAAATTGGATATTACGATCAGCGACAATGAAATATAGGTACATACACGTATTTCAAATATATATAAACCCCTCGTGCGTTTAATGGTTCCTTCTCATTCGCCTTAGAACAGAAACATGAAATCTGACAACAGCGCCAAATTGTTACCAACTTGTTAACCCTTTGCCCAACGATCCCGAGTTTTAACGACTAGGCGCTTTTCTTGATCACCTCAGTTAAACATGAAAATACAAAGTTATATAAATATAATTTGTTTCAACTTAGGAGTAAGCTTAAAATCTTAGTACAGTTCCTTCCTTCTTCTCCTTAAATTAATGTGTATTTCTTTTTAATTCTTTCAATGTCTGAGGCATTTCAAGTTAAGCACAAACTCACCTGAGCATGAAATCACGTTTTATAATCATGACCCTAGGAGAAAAAAAGGTTTTTAACATTGTGGGAAAAGGAGAACATTCCCGTAACCAACACTGTCTCCTTTTACCACAGAGTTTTCTACCCTTTCAATGAAATATTCTGACATTTGAGTCGCGTTCAATTTGCCGTCTGAAATGCTTTCAAACTGGCCTAGTCTACTGTTTTGTCGTTTGAGTTAAAGGGTGCGGAACTGCTACTTCAAAAAACGTTCTTGGAATTCAAGACAAGGAGATCTTGATAATCGACCGTAAACACTGCCTAAAGAGTAATAAAATGAATATAGTTCTAATAGTGGAAGTCAGCCAAAACAATGCCCATATCAAAAACAATGGAGGCGGTGGCAGAAAAAACAGGAGAAGTATTTCTGAAGTTTAACTTTTTACAAATATTACCAAATTAATTTTGTATTTCTAAAAAAAGAAAAGAAGTGTATGTAAGATGACAACGAAACGTGGCATTGTAGTATCAAAAGTTCTACATTGAATGAACAGTTGTTTAAACTGATATTTGCTGTCTGGAAAATTGAAAAGACCAAGGTGTTGAAATTTGATGATTGTTTTGGTCACATTACTTCACACAATATGGAAGTGTAGATCAAAGATCCGACAGGACATTCTTTGCAGTTGGGCAGCTTAGTCTTGATCGATCAGTCCGCTGAAACACACAGTCATTGCTCAACACCCTTAACCTTAAAATTTCCAATAATGTAATGTACAATGTAATGTACAATGACCACATTGCCCTATGTTAAATGTTTAATATTTATCCATAGGAACAGCGTCGGGAAAATGGCGTTGTCTGCGCATGTCAAATTCTTCAAAGTTTGGTCTGTCCGCTATGACGCATCAATATCCTGTACCCGATAAATATTAAAACGCATGTATAAACTAAAGACTCTGCCGCTAAAAATAAAGCAAGCGGAAAATGGCGGTAAATAATACTTCTGTGGAGAAATGAAGCCTGTTTTTCACTTCATATTCCTTAAAATGTAACAAATACATATGAGAGAGAGAGAGAGAGGAAAAAAAAAAAAAAAAAACGTTGTTTACTGCAGATCTTTGTTTACAATTTATAAATATAGATATGTGGAGAACCGAGAATTGTGCAAGATTTTTCAACAACAACAACAAAAATGTCCTCGCCAGGCTGGCGTTATACCGGGGTTATTCCCAGACCTATAGGGGCTGTGTTTATAAATGAGAGGTGCATAGGTTATATGCTAGCTAAACATGGCTGGATGCAACGTACCAGTCAGCGTTGTTTTGCGTAAACGTTTATTATATTTTGAAATTCGCTCCAGCGATTGCCATCATAAAAAGTAGTCCGATTCTGTATACCTAAATCAGACATTGAAAAATGTCACCTAGCGGAAAATAGTAGAAGACCATCTTCCAACTGACTCATTTTCAACCACACTTTTTATTCTCTCTTGTTTTTAAACTCCTTTGAACACAATGTTTCATACCCCTTTAAAAAAGAAAATTCCATCGTTTGATGATCATGTCATTGACTGCATTTGCAGTGTCTGGTGTATCAGCTGCAACGGAATGTTTTCACTACATAGAACAACAACGTCAGTTCTTGCTTTTAGACTCATTCTACTGCAAATATGGATGTTGTGGAAGTACAGAAAAACAGAGATGCTGTAGTAAACAGGAAGGAAGGCAAGTCTTTCATTACTGGTTTAAACCTTCACCGAACAATCCCAAGTTTTAACGACCTTGTTGAAGAAGGGTTTTGAAAATAATGTGTAAATGAAAATGGGGATAACGGGCATTTTCTCCTTTTCGCACGTTGTTTTCTTTTCCACTATTTGAGCAATTATTCAACTCTCATCTTCAATGCTTTGGGTTTGGACAAGCGTAGGATTATGTCGCTTGGAAAAGAGTAAAAACTTCTACCAAATGAACATGTGTTTCCTATGAACCTGACGATTAAGACTCTTTATCAACATCATTTGGCGTTTAAGTTCTACCAGACGACAAAATGTTTGGCTCGGCCTGATTCAGTGCATTTGCAAACGACATATTATATGCTGCTCAAATTATGGAGTTTGTCTTTGAAAGGGTGGAAACTTTGCGAGAAAAGCAGAACATGCTGATTATAAGCCCTTTCTCCAACTTCCTTTCGGAAAACCATCGAAAAATAAGAAAGACCTGTGTTTAAGAGTCTTTTTCTATGTTGGTTATATGGCCACTAGAGGTATTTTAAATTTTGCGCCTAACTTTCGCAAAGACTTGTAAGAATATTATATGATCAATAATAGGCTTCGATTATTTTGGACCGTACGCAAATAGGTTGGATGACGTCAGATCTGTGCCCGTATACACCAACCATTCTAAAGAACGTTCTTAGTCTTATTCTCCAGAATTTTCTAAATTTGAAAGTAACACAACTTTTGGTTCAGCCAAGCAGAAGTTGTGTAACTTTCAAATGCATATAGCTTACTCCCGATTGCAAAACGACCATCCGGTTATTCAAACGTCACAAATGCATCTTTTCACTGGACTTCATTTTCTGTCAACTCTATTTCAACCTGTGTAAACCATCAGTTTTAGTCATTGTCTTTTGGACGAGGTGCCAGACTTTCTGAATCAATTGTGCTCCTCCACCCTCCGTATTCACCTGACCTTGCCCCTGGTGACTTCTTTGTGTTTCCAAAGCTGAAGAATACCTTTCAGGTCTAAAATTTGTACAGTGCAAACACCTCGGTTCTGCAATAAATCAGTGTCTTCAAAGTATATCTAAAAGAGACTATGAAAATGCCTTCAAAGATTGGATCTGGAGACTGAAACTTTGTATATCTGTAGGAGGTTAATGCTTTAAGGGAACAGAATAAAAGATTCAGTGAAACCTGTGAAGAATCAAATTTTAGGTGCTTAGATACATTCATATTTGAACACTCCTCGTATAGTTTATTCTTTCATCACCAAAGGCATTTATGAACTCGACTTCTTTCATCGGCTGACACTGATGAAAGAATTTTGTCTAATAGGCCTGACTAAACAATCGAATAGTATAGATCCATGATAAGACTGCACGATTTCTGCAGTTTGATCTTGATCTTTGTCGTTTGCATGCACGGTATCTGCAATTTGATCTTGATTTACCATCTGGAAATGTCCTTCTTTTCGCCTGTAGGGCATTGAAAGGGTTAAGAACCTGCAAAATACATAAATTTATTAATTTATTATTTAATACAGTACTTGGGAAAAAATGGCCGTTGTAATTATCTGTGTTGTCGTCGCCATCATCATTCAAGTAACCACCCTAGCCTTGAAAGATCTATTGAACTGATTACTGAAGAAACAGAACAAGAAGACTATACAAATATATATTCGGGTCAGGGACACGGACAATCGATCTTTAGGTATGGAGATTTTGTTGAAGTCAGTTCTTATACAGCAAATACTTCATACACGAATTACTGACCACCTTTCAGTTTGAAAGCATTTTATGAAAAGAACACGATTTGTAAAAGGCCTACCAGCGGTCAAAAGTAAACATAGGGTCAAATTGCAGGCAAATCAAATGTTCAGCTATGGATATTATCACGAGTCTGACATGGTGTTAAGTGTGGTCTGTTAAAGTTCTAGTCACTGACAGAAAGATGAATCTTAACCCTTATCCTGCTAAATAAGTGAAATGAAGTTTTCAAACCGATAGTAAAAACCCGAAAAATACTATTTCAACCTTTTTTTGGAGCAAAAGTATCTCCTTATCGGACAGTGCAGATCCAAAATCAGACTGCACGTTCTGTGCAGTCTGATCTTTGCTGTCCGCAAAAGGTCACTAAGTCGCGCTTAGAAGCCAAAGGGTTAAAACTAGAATTATGGTTGCCAACTTCAACTCTAGCTGTACAACTCATTTTTCTGCCAGCGATTGGAACTTTGAAAGACCTTACTTTATGTAACACATTGTCAGTCTCCCAAGTACTGCCCATACTATTAAATTGTATGAATTGACTTTGCCTGCAATTTGATTCTAGAAATGTTTACTTTTGGCCGCTAGTGGCCCTTTAAAGGATGCTTTTCAGATTTTTAAATCTAACCAGACTTACAAAGGGTTCATTTTCAAAGAAAGTAAGGCGATAGCTGGCAAAACATCGGTAAAAAAGTAAGACAAATGTAAGAAAATGAGACAATAATGTTGTTGTTTTTATCAGATGTATATCCCTAATGGGCTACGTGGCCTCTTCAGGTGTTTTAGAAACAGTGCCAGAATTTCACAGAGCCTTTCGGGAATGTCAAAAACACCCGTCGATTAGGTGGGGTTTTATTTACAAAGAAAAAAAAAAAAACGATGATGTCATATTTGATCTCTTGAAAAAAAAAAAGAACGGAGCTACCTATAGCAAAGTGGACAACCCGTTAGTCTAAATGCCAAAACTGCACCTTTTTACTGCATGTCCATGTAACCTTCTAGTTTTATTACCCTTACGAAGAAAAGTATATTTTGCAGTTTTTTTTTAACAATTTTCATAAAAAAATTAACACGCAGCAAAAAATATAAAGGACACCTTTTAACGGATCCTTTGTATAAAGTATTATTACGTCATGCAGGTCATTGATAGAGAAAATAATGTAAATAGAAAGATTTAATCCTGATCTTGATCTACACTGTCCGAAAGCAACAAAAGTTGTGACTGGCATCTCTGTGTGTGGGAGGGGGTGTGTGTGTTTCAATATTCTCTTTCATGGTTGTTACTATTGTCATAATTTTAACCAAAAGCAATAGAGGCAGCACCTGTTTTTGTATCATTTCAGCACCAACGAGTATTCCCGCAGCTCCCAACGGAACGAAAACATTTGATATGTCGCATCTGTGCTGCAAGCCACCGCCATACTCCCCACCGAGGTATACCGAATTGCCGAATGGGGATGCAGGTCAGTCCGGCTCCTGCTTGAATTTCTCTAACTATCGATGAACTAGTCGAGACAAGAAAGGCCAATCCAGTTGGCATAATTTTCGGTCCCCTACATCCCATTCACTCCATGTAACCTTCCAGTTTCTTTACCCTTACAGAGAAGCCCGCCTGGGTAGCTCAGTGGTTAGCGTATCTGACTCTTGACGTGGTGGTTGTTAGTTCGATGCCCGGTTGAGGCATTCTTTTAGGCGACTTTTCGATTTTCAACTCTGATGTATGGGAGGAAGGTAGTCAGTGACTTGGAAAGAAAGTTGTGTCAGTACTGGTGTGATACAAGGCCAGGAAACACATGCGTAGGTGCACTGGCCGCCGTGCTATGACCTAAGCTGCTAAAACGGCGGTAAACTCCAATACAATCAATCTATCTTACGGAGAAAAGTGTATTTTGCAGTTTTTAACAATTTTCATGAAAAATTTCAACGTGAAGTCAAAAATCTAAAGGGCACCTTTAAACGGGTCCTTTGGATAAAGCATTGTCATGCATGTCATTGATCGAGAAAATAATGTAAATGGACAGATATAATCCTGATATTGATCTACACTGTCCGACAGCAACAAAAGTTGTGACTGGCATTATCTACGTGTGGGAGGGTGTGTGCGTATCAGTTTTCTCTCTCATGGTTGTTACTATTGTCATAATTCACGGTACCCAAAAGCAATAGAGGCAGCACCTGTTTTTGTATCATTTCAGCACCAACGAATATTCCCGCATCTCCCAACGGAACGGAAACATTTGACATGTCGCATCTGTACTGTAAGCCACCGCCCTACTCCCCACCGAGGTATACCGAATTGCCGAATGGGAGTGCAAGTCAGTCCGGCTCCCGCTGGGGTTTCTCCAACTTATCATGAACAAGTCGAGACAAGAAAGGCCAATCCAGTTGGCATCACTGTTCTTCCCCCTTACGCCTCATGGAACGATGTGTTATGTTTGAAAAATAGTGTTTCTTATCCTTCTTTTTCTTCTTCATTAGAATAGATTATGGTCATAGGATTAACCCTTTACCACACAGTCCCGACTTTTAACGACCCTGAAGAAGAAAGTGTTTGAAAACAATTGTAGGAAAAGGAGAAAATGCTGGTTACCAATATTTTCTTCTTTTCTCACAATGTTTTCTACCCTTCCCAAAACAAATTTCAATTTTTCAATCACATTTTTTTTTTTTTTTTTGTCATCTGCAAATGCTTTCAATTTGGACTAGTCTAAGATTTTGTCGTTTGGTAAAGAGTTAAATGTTGTACTGTAAATACTTTCAGCTTAATGAGGCAAAGAGGTCTTGTGGGTGCATATGTCGACAGTGAAGATCAGGATCTGACTGCAAAGTTGGTTAAATCTGATCTTGACTTTAAGCTTTCATATATAAGCCATGCTCTGTGAAAGTGGAGCTTAATGCATCTGCGAAATGTGTCGACCCAGGTCAGCCTGTGCCGAAACTTTTCATAACTGGTAAATTTTCTGTATGTCCAAGGACCAGTTTACCTCATGATTTAGTCGGTTGTTAAAAAAGTTTTTTAACAACTTTAAAAGGTAGCTATTATGGATCTATACTTATGGGATGGCTTGATTGGTATAATACATCACACAGATTCATTAAGCCCCCTTTTCACTGAGGACGGCTCGTATTATATTATATACGTTTGCATATCAAATATCTAGTGCTCTTTGCACCTAACTTTTTACCAGACAACAAAATTTTAGACTGGTCCAAAATGAAGGCATTTGCAGTCAACGAATTCAACATGACTCATGAACTGAAATTTGCCTTTAGAAGGGTAGAAAAACAATGTGGATTAAGGAGGAAATGCTGGTTATCAGCATTTTCTCCTTTTTCAAACATATTTTCAAAAGCCTTCTTCTGTAAAGTCTCTAAAACTCGGGGTTGTGCGTTAACAGGTTAAATAGCTTTTCTGGGCTGCGTTTGTCAAGTTCAAAATACACAGGCTGATTGTGCAGGCTGATTCTCTACCTACTGCGCCCGCTACTGGATCCTCAACTATGAAATAAATAGAGGATATTTGTTTTTTTCGGTGAAAGATCGAAATTTATTTCATCGCGTGAACATCATCAGTAATATTTTCACGAGTGGCGCAGCCACGAGTGAAAATATTACCGATGATATTCACAAGATGAAATAAATTTCGATCTTTCACCGAAAAAAAAACAAATATTCTATTTATTTCATGCTTCTAACGCCTTTTTTTTTTTTGTCGAGACTTCCATAAAAATCAGTACAAACTCTCCGTGGTCGGTATTCTCGCTGGTCGTACCCGTGTAATATCGAAAAATATTTTCACCGCTATTTCTCGATATCCTACCGGAAAGCATGAAATAAATGACTAAATGTGACCTTAAACTGCAATGAAAATCTATTTCTAGACCTCGAAAAAAAGGCTGATATTGTCCAGGTTCTTACGCTGCAGGTCCAACGCTACATGTATACATGTATATTTTATTTGTAAGAGTTCTTTATTTTGACTTTCTAACATCCTTATTTTGATTTTTATTTAAGTTCAGAATAAAGTTTGTGTTTTTATTTAAAATAGTAGTTATTCAACGGCTGATGTGAACCTGTGAGATTTTATTAATACAACATTCCTACCAGTTTCCATGAGTATTGGCATAGAAATGCGGACTATAAATACCAATTCTTTTTTTTTTATGATTTGTCCCACTGACATACATTTCGATCTGACATGACCCATTTTCGAACTTTTTCGAGATATCATTCAGACAAACATTCTGGTTAAATTTCATGTGTTTTGGAATTAAAATGTGGCCTCCAGACGGCATACGAGATTTTCCTAAGATCTATACCAGTGACCTACCTTTGCCCGAAGTGGCCCATTTTCGAACTCTTCAGATATATCAATAAGATATTAAGATTCTGACCAACTGAAAGTGTGGCGTCTAGAGCGCACACAAGGTAAATATCTATAGACGCTCGCACGAGGGACGACGCACTTCGAAGAACGAACGACGGATAAAACAGATAAAAAAGAAGCGTAGGCCTATATTTTTAGGAAATCAAGATCGGAATACATTATAGTTCACAAAGAATTCGCACTGTGTACATTAAAGATACGTCCGTAGATAAAGTACAGTCAGGTTTTGATCGACACGGGTTTTTTTTTTTTGTTTTTCATCGAAATCAGACAGTTAAGTATTCCTAAAATTCTAAAACATTTTCGATTCATTATCGGAATCCATTCTAACATTCTTACATGCCGCAACCTTTATATTTTTTGAAAAGAAATAGATCTAGATCTATGGGGTGACTATTGCGGGTTTTATAATGTTATAATGAACTGCTTAAACCTTTACCAAACGACAAAAATTTAGACTGGTCCAAAGTGAAAGTATTTACAGATTACAAATTAAAAGTATCTCAAATGATCATTTCTTCCTTTGATTGGGTAGAAAACATTGTGAGAAAATGAGAAAATGCTGGTTACCAGCATTTTCTCCTTTTACGACAATGTTTTCAAAAGGCCTCTTTCGACAGTCGTTAAAACTCGGGATTGTGTGGTAAAGGGTTGAAGTGAACCGGGCTTTCCCCCCCAGATTTAGGCAGTAGAGGCATTCTTTGTTTGCGCTCATTGACAAAGTTTATATCTTAAGTTTGACAAAATGATATATCGTGTGTCAATTCTTTTGTTTATAAAATGAACAGAATCAATCCTTGTATATTGCGTCTTTTGACTTGACTGTTAATAGTGGAATGGGGTCACGGTTATTTTGAATAAAACAACCGGGCAAATGACTAAATCACGTTACATATAGGATCTTACATGAGTGTTTATGTATAATCATTCTTATCAAACAGGTTGACTAAAATTATATGAAGCGAGCCTTGCCGAGCGTAAGACACATTTTAGTCAATGAGTTTGATGAAAATAATAATGCATAAACACAAATGTGAGGTTTTATTTATCACATAAAACGAATGAAAGAGAAATAAGTATCCTGCATCATCTCCTTAGCCAATATATCGTTCACGGGTCCATGTTTACAGATGTGGTTCGTTTTGAAATGTGTACATCACGTGAAGACAATTCTGTGACATTTTCATCGAAAGTAGATAAAACAGTTAATAGTGGAGGTAAATCGAAATATTTTCACTCTTACTTTAAATAACTTATGTAGCATTTCTTGTTGTTATTAAACATGAGATCATAACATTTTCCGCAAGTATATAAGACGTCACATTCCCGCGAAATCGCAGTACAAATTCCGGCACCTACCATGGTTGATTTCGCCAGCTTCACACGCTCACAACTACAAAAATAACTAGAACCGGGACCCCAAAAACAATTATACACTAGTGTATTATCAAAAATAAGTCATGGGTTTAATACATTGCTAGATGAGGTATTATGCAAAAAAACAGAGGATCTCACATGAGTGTTTATGTATTATCATTTTTATCAAACGAGTTCACTAAAATTAGATGACACGAACCTTGGCAAGCGCGATGTACTTTGGTTTTAAATGTTTACATGCACAAGAAAATAGCCCTGTTACAATTAAACCGAAATTAGAAGGCGTCAGTCAACATAATTACTCCATTTTGTTGATTTTGAACAGCTTTTACCCCATTTCTTGTTGTTATTAAACATGAAAATTATGGCATTTTCCACCCGGATACGTCTTAGCAACAACGACGTCATTATACCGCGAAATGGCGAAGTAGTACAAATTCCGGCATGTACAATGGTTGGTTTCGCCGGCTTCAGGCGCTCATAACTACAAAAATAAATAGAGCCGGGACATAAAAAAAACGATAATAGACTAGTGTATTATCAAAAATAAGCCATGGGTTTTATACATAGCTAAAGGTTTTATGTGATACTGTATTTAAAGTTATTTTAAAAAACTTTGACTTTCTATTTTGAAAGCATTTGCAGACAATAAAGTAGGTGTAACTCAATTGTTTTTGTTTTTTGAAAGAGTAGAAAAATCTTTGTTGTTACCAGCATTTTCTTTTTTTTTTTCCTCCTCACGATGTCTTTTAAAACCTTATTCTCCGGGTCGTTGTTGTGTAAAGGGTTACTGGAAAATAAAGGATTCGATTCTGTTCTTGAAATTTCAGATTTCAAAGACTTAGAACGGGCAAATGTGTGTTTTATGTTTTGACTCAAAACACTTCATCGGGCATTTTGTTTGAAAGTGTTAAATATCTACATGTAAACGTAATACGATACATTATAAGTATGTAACAAGGAACAGAATTACGCATTAAAGTAAAATGTAGTTGACTATCCTGAAACTCTAATAATCAATCCATACTTCTTTTCAAATTACTCTAATCTAAAGGTCGCTAAAAAAAGAATCATTCAAATAAACTTGTCTATAGAAACAAAGAATATTTCGTCTGGGCGAAAGAAAAAATTGCTCGTTGGCACCTATTTCTACATTTCTACAATGTTTGTTTGTATTGGAGTTTAACGCCGTTTTAGCAGCTAAGGTCATATCACGGCGGTCAGTGCACCTACGTATGTGTTCCTGGTTTTCTCATAACAGTACTGACACAACTTTCTTTCCAAGTCACTAACTACTTTTCCAATGAATCAGATGTGTTAGGCGAAAATCGCCGGAAAGAAAAGTTTGTCTCAACCGGGTATCGAACTTGCAACTACCAGGTCACAAGTCAGATACCCTAACCACTGAGATACCTGGCGGGTATGATGTCAATAAGTATTTTGAACCGTTATAAGCCGCTTTAATGGGTAAAACTGTATATTTAGTTAACCCTTTCCCAAACAAGCCCTGATTTTCACGTGTCTGCAGTACAAGTCTTTTGAAAACACTGTGGGAAAAGGAGAAATTGCTCGTAACGAGCAAGTTCTCCTTTTCCCACACTGTTTTCTACCCTTTTTGATAACTTTCTGCCATTTTCATCAAATTTAGAATTGTTGTCTGCAAACTCTTTCAATTTGGACCAGTCCAAAATTTGTCGTTTGGGAAAGGGCTAAATCGCCTTACTCCACGTGAAACTTCTCAAAATACTAAAGGAATGAAGTGCTCGATATGGACAAAAGTTGTAAGTGTTAAGAAAAAAGTTTTAGATGAACATAACTAAAGTTTACATAAATATACATGTAATACATTATCAGTTTATTATGGTATACAACTGAATACGTTCCAGCCTTTCCTCACCCTTCAGACTGCCAGTATTATCTAAAAAAAACTTTTCGAGTTCGAAGGATATTCCAGAATATTGCACTGACAACCATATCTCGCAAATAACGTTATATGCAAACACAAACAGAGTGGATTCGGCAAAGGTTATAACCTTAAGCTGCACTGATGGAAAAGAGCATGAAGTTGAACTGAGTGAAAAATAAGTGTGTTGTTAACAACATAGCAATGACTATCATCAACCCTAGGGAAGAAATCGGCTGAGCTGGTGGTGCGAGCTACTGGGGCTCAGCTTTCATGTATAGCAGAATATAGCAGAGCTTTGGGAAAATGTAACCGGACTGCTAGTTCTGAGCAACCCAAAACTTTTATTTTGGCTTGTCCAAATGCAGCAGCAAGGTTAGAATAGCCGGATTCACTTTTTCTCTAAAGGAAAATGGATGAACAGAGAATATGTCAAGAATAACGAATCTTTATTACCTATAAAGAATTTACTTACTATAGAAACATTACTGAGGAAAAAAAAGGTGATAGAAGAATGAAACAGTAGTGAAATGGAACAAGAGGGAACAAAAGTGAATCCGGCTATTCTAACCTTGCTGCTGCATTTGGACAAGCCAAAATAAAAGTTTTGGGTTGCTCAGAACTAGCGGTCCGGTTACAAAAACACGTCCTGTCGTGATAAACGGAAAGGCCCCATTAACTATTTCTGTTTTCTTTCGCTACAACGTTTCTTGACAGCAACATCCTTCCTTCCTTAACCATTCATTCAAATGCTATCTCTCTCTCTCTCTCTCTGTTACTCGCCTTCTTTCGATTGTAAAGGTTACGAAATTTGATTGCCAGATCAGGATAGTAAAGGCGGTTAAAAGAATATTAAAGCCCACAGAATACTCCGTTTGGCACTTTATACAGACACATGGGTCTTTTAATACCAGTTAAAATCTTCTGAAGGTCCTTAAATATCGAATTGCATTTAACAAGGGCATTTCAAATTTGATAATTTACCAAACTTCGTTTTATCATTGAATTTACGATGTCAGTGGATTGCGGACCACCTATAAATGACAAAGAAAATCAGTTTGGCTTAATTCCAAACTTGTACACTCTTCTATCGCATAGTTTCTTTCAGGTTGCATTCAAAAAAGTATTTTGTAGTATTTTGTGTTAGCGTTAAACAAGAAACTTTGCTTCACGGCAAAAAAAAAGTTATATACTGCATCTTTTAGAGAAAGGTAGCCTATTAAAATTCTGAATTATGGTGGTCGAATTTGTTGTGTTGTTGTGTGATTCTCTTTCACGCAGTAAGTCCACCTGTCAAAGCTGTGGTCCCTTAACTTCACTAGCAGCTCGTGTATTTAAGCCGAGCCTGCGCTTGAAACTAAAGGATCGATGATTCGATTCCCAGCTCGTTCAAGTTATTTCCGATGATCGAAGAAAGTCATCAAGACATAATTCATTTCCCTCTCACCGCTGAACGTTGTTTGGAACAACGATATCTATTTGGGAAAGCAGTCATTGCTTTTAAAAGAATTCTATGCGAAGAACTGATAAAATAAACTCCGGGGACAACTGAGTACTGGTACACATAAGGGTACAGATTATCCATTCCTGAGGCAATTTTACATCTATAGTCTGTATCAATACTAACAAATACGAAATATCATGTTACAGTAATTTTCCTTGTGCTTGTATTTGATTCGAGCAACGCAATCTTCTGGTTACAAATAAAGAAAAATAATCCTTCAATAGAATAATTTTAATTTATAATTATAACTGACAAGTACACATCATGAACATTATTCTTCTTGTCATTCAAATAACTAATAATTGCACACTAGGATTTTATTTTTTGTCAGTTCTGTCACAGCTTTTCCTTCCGGCAACAAATTACTTAAACCATTTGCCCAACGATCCTAAAGCCGAGCCAAATGTTTGCAACAAAGGATGTGTAGATCTGTCTTGTAATGAAAGGGATCCAGCCTCAGCTTCAAAACCACATTCTTTCAGCTGATTTGCTAATGTCGCAACATTCAAGTAATCATGAGATGTTCCTTCACCATCTTGACTGCCTAAAATATACTGTATAATGATTGGATAGTGGCAGGAATGAACAAGTTCCGGGACAAGTCTATGCTTCAGTATAAGAACTATTACTTCATCATCCTCTATCTGAAAAGAAATTAGTAACTTTGACAATTCACTTTAAAATAAATGGCTTCTTTTCGCTTATGAAATAATCTATATCTGTAAATATATACAATGGTTTTTAACTCGGCTAACTATTCATTATGGCTAGTATTACCCTATCTTGAAGGTTGAACCAAAACAAAGTTTGACAGTTTCAGTGCCGTTAGCAAAAACAAGCGCTTTGCAGATGACACAAATCAAGTTCTTGGGTGTATAGTGTCTGCTTGTTTATTCTGGCAAATATGGTCAACATTTTTCCGAGTTTCAGTGGATTGTACTCATAGGTTCCAAAGGTGGTCACACTCATATATTTGGTGCTGAAAGAGTTGAAAGAAACTATGATCTGCTGTGCAATTTTGCTAGTTGATATTGTATTTTAATGCCCTTTTAACAGCTTTGGTCATATCATGGAGGTCAGCGCACCTATGCATATGTTTCCTGGCTTTCTCACACCAGTGCTGACACAACTTTCTTTCCAAGCCACTAACTGTATTTCTCATTCTTCAGTAATGAGAAGCAAAAAGAAATGCCGAAAAGGCAGTTCGCTTCAACCAGGTATCAAGCTTGCAACCACCAGGTCACCGGCTGGGGCTGCTGTGCAATACAAATAGCAATAATGAAATTCAAAACTTTTTGGAAAACCAAATCCATCCCTAGGAAATATCATACTTTAATCGGACTTACCTTGGGCATGCTTGATAAGGTTTCGATGGCCAATGAAAGCATTTCTGTTTGTCCATTGATAAGACATAATTTTACAGCTTGTGTACAAAGATTTTTCTCCAACATGATCTCATATAACGTCTTTGTGCTCTGAAAAACAAGAATTCAATTAATTTGACCCTTAGACTGTTAAGCGTGACTCATTGACGTTTTGCAGTGTAGACCAAGATCAGACTGCACAGAACATGCAGTCTGATCTTGAATATATACTGTCCGATATGAAGATATCTTTCCTCCAAAAATACCTTTAAAATAGGAAAATTTAGGTATTCACTATTGGCTTGAAAGTTTCATTTCTTTTATTTAGCAGGATAAAGGTTGACCAACTGTATTGGTTTAGTGACATCCTCTGATGTCCTTTGCAAGGAGTAATGATGGAGATCATAATCATTGCTCGACAGTATAGTTTGATTTTGGTTTGCTTTTTTATAACAAATCAGTGTGTTTTATTCCTATTTTAGTTCATTTAACCCTGAGAGTGCCTTTTATGTCTTGCAGTCAATCACTGTAAAGACATGGTGGCAAAAGGAGAAACTATTCCTAAAAAGCAATAAAGTCAATGCAAGTTAACATTTATATGGGAAGTAACCCTTTCAGAGCCAATGGCAAAACAGGAACTTCTGCCAATAGTATAGATCAAGATAAGACTGCACAAAACATGCAGTCTGATCTATATCATCTGCAAGTTTTGTCAAGTCTATAGGATAAGAGTTTTTCCTGAGCTAAAACAGATAGTATTTTCATGTGACAACTGCTTTATTGAACGATGTTTAACATAATTTTCAACATCATTTCAGTTACTTTACAGATGCCAGAGCACTTATCCATGCTTTCCTGGAGTTTTTTACTACGAGTAGTTTGTACAATATTGTTCCAGAGCTACTAGCTGCTTTGCAACATAACCATCATCAAAACAATGATCAGCGGTGAGAGAAGAATGAATCCTGTTGCAATGACTATAATCCGTTCTAGGGAAAAAATTAGCTGAACTGGTGGTTCGAGCTACTGGGGCTCAGCTTTCATGTTGCAAAAGGTGTGGATTTATATATTTGGCACTGAAAAAGCTAAACTTCTATTATGATGATTTTCCATATTTCAAAAGAATGCTGTCAAAGGCACTTGCTGCAAAGATTGTTTATGAGGTTATGAGTCAAAACCCAATAGATCCTTACATTCCTATAGTAATTGCATTCCTTCGAATTTCTTATTTAAGTACGATAAATGAGGAAAAAGTGAAACCTACATCAAATGTCAGATGCTAATTTTCAATAGACAGTACACTCAAATTGTCTATTCATTTGCTCTATATATCTTATTTGTTTCTACATTATGTCAGTCTTGACAAAAATTTATATGAACAAGATGATCTTACTCCACAGCTAAGGTTGCCCTCACAACACCTGGAGATAACTTGGGAAATATGAAGGAGTTCAACAAAACTTAAACTTACCTCCTTTGAAAGACTGATATCTTTGGTCTCCTTAACTGTATCTATGATAAGATTGATGTTTGCATGATAACCACTAGTTGTCATGGCGTTGAATAATAGTATCCATGGACTTTCAGTATCTGACCTGAAATGATATGAAATTATCATAAACCTGCCACTGAGCACCAAGACTAATAACAGGGGGCTATCATTTTGACAGTCTCATCAAACTTCAAAAATAATCAACCACTGGAGAAAATAAAGCGATAAATGACAAACCATTGGCGAAAAAGTCATCACGTGAAAAGAAAGACAAATGTAAGAAAAAAAACCCATCCTTTTCAATATTACCTTAATGGGCTACGTAGCCTCATAATTCTTTACCAAATGATGAAATTTTAGACTCGTCAACATTGAAAGCATTTGCAGAAGACAAATTACATGCAGCTGAAATGATGGCAGTTAAATGTGAAAGTGTAGAAAACCTTGTTGGAAAAGGAGAAAATGCTGGTTACCAGCATTTTCTCCTTTTCCTCATAAGGCTTTCGAAAGGCCATTTCCCTCAGGGTCGTTATAACTCGGGATTGAGTGGTCACGGGTAGGAAACTTCGTATTCGGAGCCAATGGCTCCGACGAGGAGATGTTGTGTTAGTCTTCTGGTTCCGATATTGTCGACTCAAAAACAACTAAAAAACCAGTAAACTTGTCATTCTTTGTAATTATGTGTTCTTTTGGCTTTTGAAATTCCAAAAACGGAGAATGTCATGCAATGCTCAAGTCTTTCAACGTGTTTTCTACACTACGGAAAGCCGTGGAATGTGTACAGTATTGTCTGAATCATTTGTGCCGTGGGTTGAGCGTAGCCGAAGAACCTACATTCAGTCTGTTATTGCTATTAAATCAGCAAATAAGAGACAGGTTTGCTGTCCTAAAAGCGTGAATTAGTATTTTGATATGTTATAGTCGCTGCTGGTAAAGAATTGAAAAGAAATAGCGTAAAAATGATAAAAACAATGAAGGGCTCCGATTATGTGAACCAGCTCTGAATAAGTCTGCAACGATTGACGAGTGCTTCCTTTTACAAATTTAGTTTTCTGTTAGAAATTACTTACTACATAAGCTCTGTTTTTCCAGAATTACCATTCAGTCCAAACTTTAATACACTTGTTCGATGTAACGTGACCGAATTTAGGACACTACAAAGGACTGATATTCTCACAAATGAAAAATACTGTCTCACATTAGTCTATCCAAATTTTGAAAATACTTTTGTGTAGCTTTTGATTAATCGAGTGGTGTATATGTTACATTTGTAATGCTTCGTCGCAAGTGCAGCCAACACATAAACATGTATAATTAGAAATATTTGGCATCTTTGGAACGCTGTGTGGTCTTATAATAGTCATTCGAAAGCTGAATGGAAAATTTAATGCACTTATCGTAGCAGAATTATTGAATGAAAAAAATGAATCTGCATAGAATATATGATTTTTTGCCAAACTTACTCAATAGTTTTATTCTTTGACTTGAACCATGAGGTTCCTCGTCAACTTCATGTACAAATACATGCGGAACAGATAGACGTAAACAAACAAACGGTAACAATGGACAAACAATGCATGAAAAATATAGCTATCAAAAGTAATACATTAGAAAATAATGAAATAAGCGGAAGAGGCTGCCTAAACAAACATCTTTCTTGGAGTAAATGCTTTTATCGGTATTTAAATTTCTTGTGTATTTATATTTAATTTTTCTTTTCTTACATTTAAAGCTTTGATACAAAACAGAGATAGATTACTCAATATTCTAAGATTGGAGCTATTTAGAAGTTTTGTGAGCTTGTATACACTTGGTCTTATATAAAAATACTTCTTTAAGTAAGTTTTCCTCAAATTATTATATAACGGGCATACTAGACTGAAATGATATTCGTTTTCTACTTTGTCTAAATTACAAAATGAACATTTTCTCTCATTGCGCGGAATATTTCTGAATCTTCCTTGTTCGACATTAAGTTCATGTGACGACAGTCTGAATTTTGCCAATACGTTTCGAAATTTAGGTATTTTCATAATGTCGAGGTAAGTGGAGCGTTTAAATGAACTTTTAATATTTTGGTACAGAACTATAGATGATCTGTCTGCAGTGTCCCTGTGCCATTCGTTTATATACATATCTATCAAACGAGAACATTGTTAAAACCACTGTGCTGTAATAGATTCCTTACTTTACTTAGCCAAATTATTTCATTTCGTGTTTCGCATCTGTACTTCATATTTTCGACAATTGTAGACATTATGCAGTTATTACTTTTAACAGAATATAATTTGAGAAAATATTTAACCCTTATCCTGCTGAATAAGTGAAATAAAATTTTCAAGCCGATAATAAACACCCAAATTTCGCTATTTCAAATGTATTTTTGGGGGGAAAGGTATCTCCTTGTCGGACAGTGTAGATCAATCTACAAGGATCAGACTGCACATTCTGTGCAGTCTGATCTTGATCTACACTGTCCGCAAAAGGTCAGCGAGTCGCGATATGCAGCCTAAAGGTTAATAGTTTTGACTTGCATATTAATTTTCAAAGGATATCTCCCTACTTCACCGTATAATGCAGAATTACATGTTGTTAATTTTACATTTAAAGGCCATTTTAAAATTTTTTTATGTACTTTTTCTAAATTATCAGTGTTAGTAAAAGACCATATTTCACATCCATAACTCAAAGTTGATGTAACGAAACTATCAAATAAATCAAGCATGATATTAATAGGTATTACTTTTCCCCTAGTCATAGCCATTAAAATGCATTCATCAACATAATAGATGTAAAATGAAAAGAGAGTAGGTGAAAGAATTATGGATCAAATTTAAGTTATCACAATTAATTCATTCATTCATTCATTTAGGCGTTTGTGCATATTCATTTACTCATTAGATTATTGCCCATTTCTATATCTTTTGTTCTCTATCTCTCTTACCTTGAAAATGGGCGGGAGTGAGTGACTGGGCGAGCGTGCGAGTGAGTGAGTGAGAGGGTGGGTGAGTGATCACCTAATATATAATGGAAACAGGCTGATGTGGTAAAACTGAAAGGTAATGGCTTACATATAAACATTTCGACTAGCAATTTTATGTTTAGGCATAAGTTACAAAGAAAGAACAGCAAACTCAAACCCATACGTACAAGCACACTAACGATATATGCATTGTAAATGCTACATGACAACATTTTTCCAACCAATGAATTTTGAAAAAGCAATCAAATCTGCAATGGTTGAAAATATGATGTCGTGTCTTATTTACAATGCGTACGTAAATAGTTTGCTTACACACAATCAATTACACTGCAATATTAAACTTCCGGTTCACAAACACGACCAATAACCCTCAGCTTCTTTGGTAAGATATGTGGGCAATGAATATTGATTAATTTGAGGTCCAAATTACAACTTTACCAGAGACTGTGAAGAAGACAAGTTTTTTCTTTGTAATTTATGCCTGAACGTAAAATTGTTCTGTGAAATCTTTACGTGTAAGACATTACGTTTCAGTTTAACCACAATCAGCCTGTTCCCCTTATATTAAGGTGATCACTCTCCCACCAACACAATCACTCGTCCACGCCCACCCACGCGAGAGCTAGAGAACAAAAGATATACAAATGGACAACGAACTAATGACTGAATGAATGCACTGATGCTTGAATGAATTAATTAATACTTAAAACTTAAGTTTATTACATATTGTTACACTTAATCTCTTTTCATGTTACATCATCAAGTGTAAACAATTATGTTGATGAATGTTTAATAAATTGCATAATGCAAATGTATGTATGTAGACCGTTCAAGCATGGGTTGCGTGTATCATTTTCTTCTCTTCTCTTAATTGTAAAGGAACAGTGCTTATTGCCAGAGTAATCGGGCTTTTGTAATATGCATGTGTAGTGTGCATGTGTAGTGTGGCAAAAAAATCAAATATTCTATGCAGACCCATTTTTTCTGCTACGATAGGTGCATTACATTTACTATTTAGCTTTTGAATGACTATTTGAAGACCACACAGCATTCCAAAGATGCCAAATATTTTTCATTATACATGTTTATGTGTTGGCTGCACTTACGACGAAAGCATTACAAATGTAACATAATCATAGACCATTCGGTTAATCAAAAGCTACACAAAAGTATTTTCAAAGTTTAGATAGACTAATGTGAGACAGTATTTTTTAATTGTGAGAATATTAGTCCTTTGTCGTGTCCTAAATTCGGCCACGTTACATCGAACAAATGTATTAAATTCTGGACTTAATTGTATTTCCGGAAAAAATAGAGCTTACGTATTATGTAATATCTAACAGAAAACTAAATTTGTAAAAGGAAGCCCTCATCAATGGTTGCAGATTTACATATTCAGAGCCGGTTAACATAATCGGGGCCCTTCTTTGTTTTTATCATTTTAACGCTATTTCTTTTCAATTCTTTACCACCAGCGACTATAACAGTTTAAAATACTAATTCACGCTTTTAGGACAGCAAACCTCTCTCTCATATGCTAATTCAATGGCAATAACAGACTGAATCTAGATTCTTGACGTATTATTTCGGCTACGTTCAACCCATGGCACAAATAATTCAGAAAATACTGTACACAATCCATGGCTTTCCGTAGTGCAGAAAACACGTTGAAAGACTTGTGCATTGCATAACATTCTTCTTTTTTGGAATTTCAAAGACATAAGAACAAATAATTACAAATATTGACGAGTTTACCCGTTTTTCGGTTGTTTTTGAGCCGACAATTTCGGAACCAGAAGACCAACAAAACAGTTTCTCGTCGGAGCCATTGGCTCCGAATATGAAGTTTCCTACCCGTGGTGGTAAAGATTTAACTTATTTCTAGATTGTGTGCAAAAATTTAACATAAGCCAGTGTAGAACTTAATCATCGCAAGCAATTTCTCTTATAGCCAAATCATTGTCAGAAGTGGTCTACAACAAAGATGATAGTTACTTTGTTTTACAAACATGATGACACATAGGTAGTTAAAAAACATAAAAAAATATCAATTTATGAAGAAAAAAAATCAATCAATGAAGGAAATAAAAACAAAGAAACTTTACATATATATATGTAAAAAAAATATTCATGCAGCATGTTTTTGGGTACAGGTCCAGCAGTGCTTTGATATCTCTTGGAAGTACTTACAAAACTTACAAATTTTGCAGCAATGTTTTCTATAAGACATTTCTTCACCTTCGCAGAAATGACTGAATGACATAAGTCTGTATATTGATTCATTTTGAAAAGGTATTGTGTTTAACGCCATTTCCAACATTATTTCAGTTTAATCTCAGCTGCTTGTATACCTATCCATGCTTTCCTGGAGTTTCTTTTATCTTTACTTCTCACAATGGTCTTCCTAAGCTAGCAGCTGTTTCCCCACAGAAGCTTTGTATAAATAATAGCTCCCCATGCGGGTTCCAATGCTCGGCTGCAGGTGTTTGATTTTAAGTCAAATTTCCAAGTCGAAAATTGGGCATAACTGTCAAAAACACTTTGATAGTTACCTGCCTTTGTTGTATAGGTTCCCCTTTCGATGGTCAACAGCTTGTCAAAGTTTGAAATAACTATCTTCAGTAATGACAGAGATACTGTAAAATGCCGAAGTTTTTGCACCACAATGATGGCAATGCAGATAACCACAGGGCTACAGCAACAACTTGGCGTTTTCTTCGAAAACTTCCAAGCTAATAATGATGAGAGTTTAGAGAGGAATGAATCCCTAAAGAATGAATATCATCAATCCTTGAAAAGGAATCGGCTGAGCTGGGATTCGAGCCACTACCCTATGGATTTTAAACCCTATACTTAAATGACATCAGACAAAAAATTACCCTGTTGCTGGAAATTTTGGCCACAATTTCAGTAATTTACAGAGAGCAGAAAACTCTATCTCCCCAGATGAATCACTAACTCGATCAACAGCAGCGTGGAGAAGCTGTGAAAACAACTGCTGTCTGGATTCTGGTGATTTCACATTATCTTCTTTGACCTGTAATATGTAATATAAATAAGAGGAGGGAGAACTGTTTATCAAACAGTCCTGTGTTTTAACAACCCTGAAGAAAAAGGCTTCTGAAAACATTCTGCTAAAAGGAAAATATTCTGGTAAGCAGTGGAACTACAGCCTTCTGCACCGGCCATGAAATGAAGACATAACCATAAAATTGTAAAACCATGATTCCCCCAAAATTACAAGCTACAGTCTAGCCTGTATGAAGCAAGCACCAATGCAAGATCTAAAATATGCTTGCCCGAGTTTTAATGATCCTGAGGGAGAGGCTTTTTGAAAAAAATGTGGGAAAAGGAGTGACCGGCATTTTCTCCTTTTCTAAACTTAACAAACTACAAAAAATTTAGACCTGCCCAAATTTAAGGTATCTGCAGACGATATATTAAATGAGACTCAAAATTCAAAATTTGTTTTTGAAAGATGAAAACATTGTGAGAGAAGGAGAAAATGCAAGATGCCATAATTTTTTTCTTTTCCCATGATGTTTCTAAAAGCCTCTTTTTCAGGGTCCGAAAAACACATGATTGTTCTGTAAAGGGTCCACATACATAATAACTATTAACATGTTTGCATCCTATAGGAATGACATATACTCTTGTTTAATCCTTTACCACCCAAAAAGATATCACTTTGTTTTGTTTGTTTTGGAGTTTAACACAGTTTTAGCAGCTTAGGTCATCTCATGGCCGCCAGTGCACCTACCCATGTGTTTCCTGGCTTTGTCACATTAGTACTGACACAACTTTCTTTGTATGCCACTGACTACTTTTCTCACATGCATCAGAGGTGAGAGGCAGAAAATCAGTGGAAAGAAAGTTTGCTGCAACCAGGTATCGAATCACAAGGTCACAAGTCAGCTATTCAGCCAGGCACAAAATATCAGACTTGTCCTTTTCCAAAGTATTTGCAGACAACAAATTGAATTTGGCTCAAATTGTGGAAGTTGTCTTTGATAAAGCAGAAAACATTGTGGGACAAGGAGGAAATGCTGGTTACCAGTATTTTCTCCTTTTTCCACTATGTTTTCAAAAGGCTTTTTTCTCAGGGCTGTTAAAAGATAAGGTTGTGTGGTACAGGGTTAATACAGGTTGTTTACTCAATAAAGGTGGCCACTAAGTACTATTTACCTGGTTCTTTTTCAATCACTGAATACATTTTTTAATGTGAATTTGGTGCTAAAAAGGTTGGTTTTGATAATATTATATTATTTCATATAACAATACTACATTATGCAAAAACAAGAGAAGGATTGAGACTACAAAAGCTTTAAGCTTATATACATATAAACTCTCCTTGGCTACACAGGTTGATATCTTGAACGCATAAAGTCATTAAATACCTCACAAGAAGTCCAGATAGGGTGAACAACGGCTTGTGTGCGATACAAAGTAAGAAGCAAAGAATCTTCTTCAGTCAGCTTGAAACTCTGAAAATAAAAGATTAGATATCAACATTAACTCTTTACAAAACAACAATATTCTAGACTTGTCCATATTGAAAGAACTTGCAGAAGACAAGTTAACACTTTACCAGACAAACTTGATATTTAACATCCCTGAAGAATAAGCTTTTGAAAACAATGTGGGAAAAGGAGAAAATGCTAGAAACAAGCATTTTTTCCTTTTCCCACAATGTTTTCGACACTATCAAGGACAAAGTCTGTCATTTGAGCCACTTTTAAATTGATGTCTGCAAATGCCTTCAATTTGGACAAGTCTAAAATTTTGTTTTGTGGTAAAGGATTAAGTGTGTCTCTTAGGATGGAATTGGTTTATGATTGGGTAAAAAAAAAAAAAATCATGTGCGAAAAGGAGAAAATGCTGGTTACCATCATTTTCTCCTTTTCTCATCATATTTTGAAGAGCCTTTTCATCAAGGTTGTTAAAGGACAGTAATACTTGGTAAAGCGTTAACTAATAATCACAGAGAGATTTGTGGCTATATATTATCTATGCCAATTAATCTTAAAGCCCTGAATGAAAAGACATGTTATCTCAGGGATGAAGACCTAAATGTTGCCAGTTCAAGGTTATCTTTGCTAGGAAACTTATCAAATATGATGCGAGACGACGTAAATCAAGTCCAAGCCTTCACAACAATGCAGTCTGATCTTGATCTAAATAACAATGTATCTGCAAAAGCAACCTAAGTTATACTTAGCACTTTAGGACTTAATAACCATAATTAACCCTTTCCCAAACAAGCTCTAGTTTTCACGTGTCTGCAGTACAAGTCTTTTGAAAACACTGTGGGAAAAGGAGAAATTGCTCGTAACGAGCAATTTCTCCTTTTCCCACAGTGTTTTCTACCCTTTTTGAGACTGTTCTGCCATTTTCATCAAATTTAAAATTGTCGTCTGCAAACTCTTTCAATTTGAACCAGTCCAAAATTTGTCGTTTGGGAAAGGGTTAAACTTATTGAAATATCTTGAAAAACATTAACCTCTTTCTAAACAATCCCAGGTTTTAACAACTGAGACAGAGGGCTTTTGAAAACATAGTGGGAAAAGGACAATATACTGGTTACAAGCATTTTCTCTTGTTTCGCCATGTTTTTTCTTCCCTTTGAGAGTAGAATCCTGTAACTTTAGAAATATTTAAATTGTTGTCTGTTAATTCTTATAACTTGGACAAGTCTAACATCTTGTTGTAAAGTAAAGAGTTAAACTAGAATTTTGACTTGGGCATAATGCTGTTTTCTAGATAATGTCATAAGGAAAAAAAAAGTCTCTTACTTTCATTGAGTGTCAAGTTTGGAAAAAATTTAAAAATACTCATGAGAGAAAAAATTTCATACAAAAAAGTCCTTTCAAAACAATCCTCAAACAAAGCTGCAGAAGTTATTCCCCTTGACTAAACTTAAACCACAGTGGTCTATAGTTATGTTAATAAACTTTATTTTCCCTTTCACATAGATGGTACTGAAAGATAATCAAGGTTACTTTTAACTTAGTTATTGTAAATTATGTTGCCTTTACTCTTTACCAAGCAATAAAATTCTAGATTTGCCCAAATTATAAAGTATTAACAGATAAACTAATCATGTTTCAATTGGTGGGATTTGTCTCTGAGAGGGTAAACAAAATTGTGCAAGAGAAACAAATTCTGGATATTACCATCTCCTCCTTTTATCACAATGTACTCAAAAGCCTTCTTCCACAGTGTTATTAACACATGAGATTGTTTGCAAGAGGTTAAAACAAAGTTACTCTGCTTGTCAGTTGTCACTGTGTAACGTAACTGAAACTTTGCAATGTTACTTCCCCTATTACACCACTATAAAAAGATTGGACAAGTTATATCCCTTGAAATTAAATGCAATCCATTTTCACTTCAACAGCTTTTGTTTGAATCTTTTGATCAAAATCATAAAAATTTAAAAGGATTTCTGGAATATTGAATATATTTATAGTCATAGGTTTTTTTCTTTTTTTTTTTTTTTGATTTCTGGCATTGCTTTGCTTCTACATATATTTTGCATAGCACTTCCACTTTATGCATGAAATTTGCATAGAATTTCCACCAAAACTGATTTGTAGCTTTGAGTGGTGCAAAATCTATCTATTTTTTCTAATACTTTCTATCTATGGACTGTTTGCCTTTCTGGAATGTTGTAGACCATCCAAATATCGTCCACCTATTATAGCCCTTACACCGCAGCCATGCTCTGGCAAAAGGGGACTTAATGCATCTCTGTGATGCATCATACCATGCAAGTCATCAGATAATTATGGATCCATAAAATCCATTTTGTATAACAACCGACTGAATCGGGAGATATAATGGTCCTTTGACATGCAGAAAAGCGACTAAGAGCAAATAGTTTTGACCCAGGTCAGCCTGCACAGGCTGAACTGGGTTGATACTTTTTGCGGATGCATCAAGCCCCCCTTTTCACAGAGCATAACTCACCTATCTTTCCACAATTTCACTTACTCACTACATGTAGCTCACACAAATGAGAGGATGACAATTTTCAAAAGATCACCAAATATTCACAAGGTAAGTAAATATCCCATATCAGACTGTATGTTTTGTGTTATCTGATCTTGATCTACATTATCCTCAAAACACCCCTCGGGTTGAAATTCAAGATAATAACAACCCAAGAATGATTCATTACTAGTGGCAAAATTGCTGTATCTTTCTTCTCCCATGACTGTTGATGATGTTTTCACCACCATGAGAAGGAAGAATTTCCATCTTTTCCTCCTTTTCTCACAATGTTTTCTATCCTTTCAGGGACAAATACCTTCATGTAAGCCATGGTTAATTCATTTTCTGAACATGCTATTAACCCCCTTATCCCAAACAACAAATTTTACACTCTTTCAAATTCAAAACGTCTGCAGATGACGAATTCGAAATTGGTACAAATGAGCTTCAGCTCTCTGATAGTGTAGAAAACATTGTGGAAAAGGAGAAAATGCTAGTTACCAGCCTTTTCTCCTTTTTGCATAATGTTTTCAAAAGCCTTCTTTCCCTGGGTCGTGAAAATGTGGGATTGTTTGGTAAAGGGTTAATAAGAACACCTCTAAAGCTTCACCAATTTTTTACTAGACAACAAAATTTCAGACTCATCCATTCTGATTGCATGTATTGACAACAAATCAAATGTTGCTTGAAGGATTAATCTGTATTTCAACCCTTTACCACACAATCCTGAGTTTTAACAACCCTAACATAGAAAGCTTTTGAAAACATAACGGGAAAAGGAGAAAATGCTGGCAACCAGCATTTTCTCCTTTTCCCACTATGTTTTCTACCCCATGTAAAACAAATTCCATTATTAGAGCCACATTGAAATTGTTATCTGCAAATTTGGACCAGTCTAAAATTTTGTCGTTTGGTAAAGAGTTAAAGGGTAGAAAACATTGCAGATAAAACGTGACAATGCTAGTAACCAGCATTGCCTCCATTTCCCACATATTCCATGGGTCATAAGAACACAGGATTACATGGTAATGGGTACAATTCTAGCCACTGAGGAGTTCCACAGACATTGACTTTACCACAAATGTTTATCTTGAGCTTACCTTCTCTAAAATATATAGAACATCGAGTCTTGGTTGGACATCAACAGAGGCATCAGAACAAAATGGCCGCAGTTTGGACAAAATGTCTTCAGATGTAATTAAATCTCCCCTAAAATATTGAAAGTTAAAGGGTTAACAAAGAATACATCTTAATGTACAAAAAGAAAATGATACACACACGCAATACTTCATAAAAACGGAATGGGAAATAAAAAAAAAATCCAAAATATGTTACATATACAGGTTTATTTTTTCTTTCATTAACTGCACTTAAAATCGTTCCTTAAATTCTAGCTAAAAGCAAAACACATTTGAGAAACACACCTTATCAAGATGTTCCCTTATTGCTCCTCCTAGGATGCAACAACCAATTTGATGATATGGTCACAATTTCGGCACTAGGAACAAATCCGGGCAATTAAGTCAAAAGACACAGTTACTGTAACAGCAAAATTTTAGAGCCCCCATTCCTAGGATTTTACAAAAGATGATGCTAGTAACTTCCGTGTTGTTTGTTTGTATGGTGTTTAACACTATTTTCAAAATTATTTCTGTCATATCATGGCAGACAGTGAATCTATTCATGCTTTCCCAGAGTTTCTTATACCAGCACTTTGCACAATATTGCTCGCAAGCCATTGGCTGCTTTCCTACAAAAGTATCATTGAAACAATGATCAGCAATGAGAGAGGAGTGAATCCTATCGAAATGACTATCATCAATCCTCAAAAGGAAATTCACCAAACTGGGTATTCCAACAAGCAACCACCTAGCCTCAAGTCCTGTATGCTACTGGGCTCGTTGTAACTTCCTTGTATAAACCTTACATAAAAGAGTGAACACAAACTAGATCTACATGCTTAGATGGCTTTAAATTTGGGGTTAAAAAACAAACAAAATTTTGAACATGAGTAACACATCTAAAGAAACTAATATCGTAAGTTTTGACAATCAACATTCTTCATATAATTCTATCAAATTGAAAATGAATCCTATGCAGGTTGAAATACCTGGCTGCAGTCTCTTTTTAATTGAAAATTCTTCACTGAAAAAAGGGGCATAATTCTTTTATATTTAAAGAGTTAACAGCCCTTCTGGTATTGTTTCCCCTTTTGGTAGTTGGCCATTTACCATACAATCCCGAGTCTTAATGACCCTGAAGAAGAATGCTTATGAAAACAATGTGGGAAAAGGAGAAAATGCTAGTAACTAGCATTTTCTCCTTTTCCGATAATGTTTTTTACTCTTTCTGAGACAATTCTGTCCTTTGCAACATATTCAATTTATAGTCTGCGAATACTTTAAATTTCAACCAGTCTTCAATTTCTTCATTTGGAAGAAAGTCAACTGGCATTTGCAGTAAAATTATCTTCAATAATGACTGAGATATCAGATAATGTCTAAGCATTTGTATGACGATGACATACAATGACCAGGCTACAACAACACCTAGACTTTGTATTTGAAAACAGCCCAGCTGTTGTCATCAACAGGTACTAGCTAGGTACTTGTGACATTCCTCTTCTTTCCCTTTTAGTAAATTGGTTAACTCTACCCAACGACAAAAAAGCAGACTTGTCCAAATTGAAAGCATTTGCAGATGACAATTTAAATGTGGCGCAAATTGTTGAAGTTGTCTTTGATAAAGTAGAAAACAATGTGGGAAAAGGAGAAAATGCTGGTTACCAGCATTTTCTCCTTTTCCCACAATTCTTTAGTTAAAGGTCTGAACTGTGTGGTAATGGTGTAAGAGGGAAAAATTATAGATATGAAGAAAGATTAAGGAATCTACCCTTTCTCTACATGCTCTTGTACATGGACAACAATTTTCTCCAGTGATACCAATGGTTCAACATCACTAATCACTTCTATTTCATTCTCTGCAGGGCTGTAAACACAACAGAAATTGATCACTGAATGCTCTATTTTCCCAGTTTCTAGCAAATAAATATTCCCTTCCTGATACAACTTAACCCTCAGGATGTTAAGCATGACTCGAGGACTTTTTGCGGACAAAGTAGATCAAGATCAGACAGCACAGAACACACATCTGATCTTGGATCTACAATGTGCAATCAGGAGATATTCCCCCCCCCCCCCACAAAAAAAAACTTTAAAATAACAAAATGTTGATTATTACTATTGGCTCAAAAGTTTCATTTCACTCATTTAGCAGGTTAACTCTTTACCACACAATCCCAACTTTTAACGACCCTGAAGACAATGGCCTTTGAAAACATTGTTGGAAAAGGAGAAAATGCTGGTAACAAGCATTTCCTCCTTTTCCCCCATTGTTTTCAACCCAATCAGAGAAAGAAATCATAATTTAATCTACATTTATATTGTCGTCTGCACATGCTTTCAATTTGGTCACGGCTAAAATTTTATCGTTTGATAGAGAGTTAAGGGTTCATTCTCTACCAGTCAACAAAACTTTTCAACATGTACATATAGAAAGCATTTTTGAATAGAAAGCATTTGCAGACAACAAATTAAATGCAACTTAAGAATTGAAATTTGTTTTGGAAGGAGTAGAAAATATTGTGGGAAAAGGAGAAAATGCTGGTTACCAACATTTTCTCCTTTTCCCACAATGTTTTCAAAAGCCCTCTTTCCCAGGGTCATTAAAAGTCGGGATTGTGTGGTAAAGAGTTAAATATTAACCTTTCACCAGACAACAAAATTTTAGACTGGACCAAATTCAACACTTTTGCAAGCAACAAATTCAGTGTGGCTCACATGATAGGATTTGTTTCTGAAAGGTTAGAGCATTTGCAGACAACAAATTAGATATGGCTCATATGGACAGACTTCCCTGTAAAAGGATAGAAAACATTGTAGGAAAAGGAGAAAATACTGGTTACCAGCATTTTCTCCTTTTCCCACAATGTTTTCAAAGGGCATCTTTGTTAAAGCTTAGAATTGGGAGGTAATGGGTTAATGGGCTATTTACCTTCTTATGGTACTTTAAGTTTTCTCGCCAGAATTTTGCAAAGGTTTGTGGGAATGTCAAGTGATCAATGGACAGATCCGATTGTGGAATCATATTCATATAGGGTAAGAAGGATGACATCATTGTTGATGTCACAAAAATAGGCAGAGTTACCAGTTGAAAAGCAAACAACCTGTTACTGGAATGCCAAATTTGCAAATTTTCACTGGTCATGAACCGCCAAGTTTCTTTATGTAAAGTTTATTTTGTAAAATTCATATATACATAGTAAAAATAGTGTTGCACCTCCTGTGTTTTTACAGGGTTTTTATTTTCGGGTGTGAATGATATGAAATGGGTTGGAAATTAGAATCTGGCTGCTGCATATACCAAGAAACCAGTCTGCTGTCTCTGAAATGGACTCAACTGAGGTATGCCTTGACCTCATGGCAGCGGTAACTGAGCCATTTCACCCTCTTGGGAGAGGTATATGAAAAAGACTGCTAGCTGTTCTGCAAGCCTGGGGCAGAAGTACACAATATTTACCAACTGTGCGTGTGCATTCTCTGCAGGTCACTTTCAACCTTTTGTAAGTTTTATTTTGATATCAATTCCTAGTTTTAACCAAACTTAAAAGCTTCTCGTTTTCCTTAAATTTGAAAGCAATATCTAAGCAAAAAATTCCCATGTACCATAAGGTCAAGGGAAACCTCATTTCATTTCATAGACAAAAGACTGGTCTGTTGCTGTATGCAGCCGCCAGATTTCAATTCCTACCCCATTTTATATTATTCACGCCAAAAATCAAAGTTGGTAAAAACACAGGGGGTGCAGGACTTTTTTTAACTGTGTATATTTTTATTTTTTTTTTGCATTTGCAGCAAAAGATCCCAAAAGGCCCCTTTAATTCTCCCCCTCCTCCCTAATTTAAATGCTAAAACTCAAACTTTACCTCCACCTGTTTAGGAGATGATCCAGGGCGTCTTTAACAATGGTTTTTACTTTCCATGTTTTCAATGTGAACACAGATAATAGTCTATGTGTAACTTCTAAAGGCACCTCACCATCAAGAATAATTTTCATTGACAGCATGTGTAGCTGAAAAAAAAAAGAATCTTACATCTAAATATTTTGCCTTGACCGTTTACAAAATAGCAAAATTTTAGACCAGCCCTAATTGAAAGCATCTGCAGACAACAAATCATAATTGGTTTTGTCCTTGAAAGAATAGAAAACATGGTGGGAAAAGAAGAAAATGCAGGTTACCAGCATTCTCTCCTTTCCACAATGTTTTTCCAATGCCTTTTTTGTCAGGGTCAAGTTACCTTTTACCACACAATCCCAAGTTTTAACGACCCTAATGAAGAAGGCTTTTGAAAACATTGTGGGAAAAGGAGAAAATGCTAGTAACCAGCATTTTCTCCTTTTCCCACAATGTTTTCTATCCTATCAAAGACAGAAATTATCATTTGAACTACATTTATTTTCTTGTCTGCAAATGCTATCAATTTGGTCGAGTCCAAAATGTTTTCATTTGGTAAAGCGTTACACTCGAGATTGTGTGGATAAGATTTAAGAGAAGAATCAGTTCTACTATACCCTGATTTTTACCATCATGATAAAATACGCATATAACTGAGCCATGCTCTGGCAAAAGGGGGCTTAATGCATCTCTGTGATGCATTGTCCCTTTACCACACAACCCCGACTTTTAACGATCCTGAGAACGAGGCCTTTTAAAAAAAAATTGTGGAAAAAGGAGAAAATGCTGGTAACCAGCATTTTCTCGTTTTCCTACAATGTTTTCTATCCTCAGTTTTTGGGTCACATTTATTTTGTCATGAGCAAATGCTTTCAATTTGGACCAATCTAAAATTTTGTCGTTTGGTAAAGAGTTAAACCAAGCAAGTCATCAAATGATTATGGATCCCTAATAGCCACTTTGTTTTAATAACCATCACATAATTAAGGATCCATAAAATCCACTTTGTCTAACAACCGACTTAATCATGAAGTAGATGGGTCCCTGGACATACAGAAAATTGACGAAGAATGAAAAATTTCGGCCCAGGTCAACCTGCATGGACTGTGCAGGCTGACCTGGGTCGATACTTTTCACAGATGCATTAAGCCCCTTTTTCACAGAGCATGGCTCAATTTATTTGCCACAAGTGTTTCCTTAAGTTGTAAATATGTGTTGTGCATTTTCCATAATGTATAAAGTTTACAAGATTTATCTGTATTGAAATCATTACTGTCTTAAGATACAAATAAAATCAATTATTTCAAGCTTTTCAGTAGTTTATCTAGAAATAATGGTGGATTATGGTTTGATATTTCATGGTCACGACAAATGGAAACAAAGATTTTATAGTTCCTAAGTCTTCATTTGAAGGTGGAAACAGTAGTTTCCAGCACACTAGTTACCTAGGTAATCAGCAGGTGCCATTCAAATGGAGGGAAATATGACATAATTTATACTATAATTCTTGCGCTTTATGTAATATTGTAATGCATTGTTATGTGAGGGGGTATGCCATGGGGAATTACTGAAAACAACTGTAATGGATTTTGATGAAAGTTCCAACAAAATAGGGGTTACAAGCATGAAATGAATAAAATATTTGCTTTTTTCTGTGAAAAATCAAAATTTATTCCATCTTGTGAATATCACTGGTAACAATTTCACTTGTGGCAGCTCTACTTGTGAAAGCATTACCAATGATGTTCACTCAATGAAATAAATTTTGATCTTTCACCGAAAAAAACAAATATCCTCTATATCTTAGCTTTAATGTCATCATCAAATTTGACTATTTTATTCACAGAAATCTAGGTAAGCTTTCTATTAGACATTAGGCATATGATCACAGAGCTTTGACCAAGGATGGAACCATTTAGATAATATAAAAAAATGAAAAGGGCTATATCACACTTAACCCTTTACCACACAATCCAGACTTTTAATGACCCTAAGAAAGAAGCCTTTTGAAAACATTGTGGTAAAAGGAGAAAATGCTGGTAACCAGCATTTTCTCCTTTTCCCACAATGTTTCCTACCCTCCCCAAAACAAATTTCAGTTTTTGAGCCACATTTATTTTGTCGTCTGTAAATGCTTTCAGTCTGGACTGGTCTAGAATATTGTCGTTTGGTAGAGTTAAAACAAGGATAGTGATAATATAACATCTTACCTTGTCCATATCCCCTTTTGACAAGTCATAGGATTCTACATAGTCTTGTTCCACTTTTGCTTTTGACTGCATCATTTCCATTATAACGGGGCTGCTCAGGGTCTCCAGATGTTTTAAGTAAATGTTGAGCACACTGACGAGTGTTTCAAATGTCATTTCACTGAGAACAAAAACATCAGTATCTATTTTAGTGTCAGTCTGCAACAGTTTTGACACACAGGCCAGCTCATCTATCTACACACACCCTGATATTAACTTGTATATATACTACAAAAAATACTTCCACAACAACGCTAAGAGTGCTCTTGAAAAATTTCTCCTCTGACCATGTTTTGTTCCATTCTATTCAAAGAAGTTCACATCAAAACGAAAAAAGTACTTTTCAGGAGACATTACAGTGCCGAAACTGAAAGCATTTTCAGCATAATGTGCCTCAAGTGATGTCATTCTCTTAAGGAAAGTAAGAAAACATGGAAAGCAGAAAATGCTAGTAACCTTTGTTTCTCCTTTTCAACAATGCTTTAAAAAAAAAACCTTTTTGTCAAGGAGCTTAAAACATGGAATTATTTGGCAAAGGGTTGACTCTTTATCATAAAACAGGATTTCAGACTTGTCTAACTTAAAAACATTTGAGCTATGCTCTGGCAAAAGGGCACTTAATGCGTCTCAGTGATGGTAAAATCCATAAATTTGTACTGTCTGACAACCAACTGAATGAAGGGATAGACTGGTCTTTAGACATGCAGAAAATTTACAACTAGCAAAAAGTTTCAACTCAAGTCAGCATGCACAGACTGAACAGGCTCAGCCGAGACGATACTTTCTGCATATACAATACATTCCCTTTTCACAGAATATGGCTCATTTGCAGGAAAGAATGAACATGAAGCCCAAATAATGGGATTTGTCTTTGAAAGGATAGAAAGCTGACAACAAGCATTTCCTCTTTTTCTCTCAATGTTTTCAAATAAAAGACAGCTTAGATTAATGGGCTCTGTCTTTGAAACAGTAGAAAATATTGTGGCAAAATGAGGAACAAACATTTTCTCTGAATGTTTCGAAAAGCCTCTTCTTCTGGATCATTTAAATTTGGTGAATCCTGAAAAATCCTAAATTCTAACGACCTTGAGGTAAAAAGCTTTTGACATTGTGAAAAAAGCTTTTGACATTGGCTGGTAACCAGCATTTTCTCCTTTTCCCACAATGTTTTCCACCTTTTCAAAGACACAACTATTATTTGAACCACACCTTGTGTTGCCTGCAAGTGCTTTCAATTTGGACCAGTCTAGTAAAGGTAAAAGCCTTTGCCACACAATCCAGAATTTTAACTGTGCCAATAGAGGAGGTATTTGAAATCATTGTTGGAAAAGGAGAAAATGGTGGTAACCAGCATTTCTCCTTAACGGCTTTACCTCCGTATTTTCTACTCTGTCAAAGACACATTCCATCATTTGAGCTGCATTTTATTCATCATTTGAAAATACTTTCAAATTGGGCTGGTCTAAAATTTTGTAGTCTTGTAAAAAGTTAAACTTGGGATGGTCTGATAAGGAACTAAGACAGGTTTGACAGTATGTGCAGCTTACACTTACCCTTCTACACTCTCTTGTAACTGTCTCTTCTTTTTACTGGCTCTGGAATATTTCAGTATTCGTTTGCAGATGGCTTGGCGACAATCAACATCCAACTGAAGCAAACAAAAGGCAGCCCCCGTTACAATCATTATTAGATCTGGTAACATTTGATCATTGTAAAGATCTCACCAAAGATTTAATACATGTAATTAAGACTAATGCAAAAAAATTCTAAAATTTTACCAACAGACCATACAGAGTATTTCATTACACATAAACAGTACAGTTTCTTGTATAAAAAAATTATATTACATGTGCATAACCAAAATGAATACAAGATGACAAAATTGTAGACTTGTCGATTCTTTTAGCATTTGCAGATGGCAATATTCATTTGTAGGAATATGCAAATGGCAATCTAGTTTTTGTTCGAATGATCAGATTAGACTTTGAAAGAGTGGAGCACTGATGCAGGTGAACACAGTTTCGCTTGAAAAAAAATGTATCATGTAGTATGACCAAGTGTACAAGATTCATGACTGGACTGCATTCTCTGGGCATTCTGATCTTCATCTACACTGTCTGTAAATATTTAACTCTTTACCAAAGGACAAAATTTGGGACTGCAGTCGACAAATTAAATGTAGCTAAAATGATGATTTCTCTCTTTGGAAGGATAGAAAACATTGTGGGAAAAGGAGAAAATGCTGGTTACCAGCATTTTCTCCTTTTCCAACAATGTTTTCATAAGGCTTCTTCTGTAGGTTCACTAAAATTCAACATTGCGTGGTAAAGGGTTAAAAGATGATACACCATGTTCTAAGAGTAAATGCAAATACTTTTGTGTGACTGACTGAAAGAAACACAACCTTTTCTCTGGACTTTTTCACAAACAAGATGGCCTCTACAAATTGTTGTACTTGTACTGGCTGTAGTTTATGAATGAATTCACTGCAAGCTTCATATCTATGTAGCCATCCAGCCTTCAAATATAAAATCAAAAAAAATAAGCAAAATGGTATCCCTTTACATGTACCCAACAATGCTCTTTTTTTTCAGCTCCTGATAAAGAGGGCTTTGAAAACATTATATTGGTAGTAGGAGTTGAAAATACCGGTAAATAGTTTTTTCTTTTTCACTCATGATGTTTCCTACTCCTTGAAGGGTAAATTGCATCACTCTAACCATGTGAGTCATGCTCTGGCAAAAGGGGGCTTAATGCATCTCCATGATGCATCATACCGATCAAGCCATCATAGAATCATGGATTCAGGAAAGCCACTTTTTTTGATAATTGACTTACTTGTGAGGTAAACCAGTCCTTAGACATACAGAAAACTGACCAATAGCGGAAAGTTTCAGCCCAGGTCAGCCTGCGCGGACTTTGCAGGCTGACCTGGGTCGATACTTTTTGCAGATGCATTAAGCCCCCTTCACAATGAGCATGGCTCATATCTAGATCGTTGCAGGTGAATGCCTTCAAGCGGATTTGTAAAACACTTGTTGAAATAAATACATGTATTCTGACTAATGACACAGTATCTTGCTCAAGGTACCATCTATAATCAATGTATTAATCTTAAATTTTTATTAACAAAAAAAAAAAGGTCAAAATATGTGCCATTCCTCCAAATGAACATATTCGCCTTTTGTCACAATGTTTAAAATGCCTGCTAGTGACTATAGCCTCCACATTTACAGGTATACTATTATCTATACTTTCTTTCCAGATCAATTTCAAGTTGTAGCCAGATTTTGAGCTGTACTTCCTGTCTGTCAAATGCATGCACTTCCATCACTACAAAAATATTGACTGGAATTTTATGACCATGATAACAATAAGAAAAGATAAAATGTAGATAAATTCATAAATGCAATATTTACCGCAGTATCAGGCTCTGCTTTTCCAGCCCCTTCCCAGAAATATTTTACAGCCCAAGTACAGTATACTATACTAGCATCTAAATAACCTCCTCTCTATAATATAAACAGAAATCAACATCATATTATTTCCAGACAAATTCAAACCAAACTTCATGGATTCAGTCAGATGTAGATATAAAAAAGCAACAATTACTTTATGCATAATAAAAGTGGTTGACTGTACAACATGTAAGTAGCAAATCTGTATTTGAGCAATAATCTGGCAAAAGGGGTATGATGCAACTCTGTGATGCATTCTACTAAGCAAGTAATCACATAATTTGTGGATACATAAAATCAAATTTGTACTAACAACCAACCAAATCATGAGGTAGATTGGACCATTCACATGCACAAAATTTCAACCAAGGTCAGCCTACACGGACTGCACATGCTGACCTGGGTCAATACCTTTTACAGATGCATTAGACCCCCTTTTCATAAAGCAAGGCTCATAGTCTTGCATCCAAAAGCTGATATCTGCATGAAATCACTTCCAGTGTTAACCGCACAATACCGCCTTCTGACACCCCTGGGAAAGAAGCCTTTTGAAAACATTGTGGGAAAAGGAGAAAATGCTGGTAACCAGCATTTTCTCCTTTCCCCACAATGTTTTCTACCCTATCAAAGAAAAGTTGCATCATTTGAGCCACATTGCAGCTGTCGTCTGCAAATGCTTTCAGTTTAGATAAGGCTAAAATTTTGTCGTCTGGTAAAGGGTTAACCCTTTCCCAAATGACAAATTTTGGACTGGTCCAAATTCAAAGAGTTTGCAGACGACAATTTTAAATTTGATAAAAATGGCAGAAAGGTCTCAAAAAGGGTAGAAAACACTGTGGGAAAAGGAGAAATTGCTCGTTACGAGCAATTTCTCCTTTTCCCACAGTGTTTTCAAAAGACTTGTACTGCAGACACGTGAAAACCAGGGCTTGTTTGGGAAAGGGTTAAACAGCACTTGCCCCAACAGTTAAACACATGACACTGTACATAAGTTTATTTTATTTTGTGTCCATTACTTTGATCCTTTTGCCCGACAGCTGAAAGCAGACATCACTATCAATACAAACAATATCCAAAAGATGGTGTACAATTCCAACCATTGAATGTGAACAATTGTAGATAAAAATCCCCAATCTTTTCACCATTACCAATATACAGAATCCACACATAATATACTTTATCATCGATAGAGTGTCACCTGGTTAAAGTTAAACTATTAGAACTTTAGGTAGAGCAGGTATAAACCACACTTTGATGGTTCTTTATCTCTGTATGATGACAAGGTTACAAGTAATGGCATAAATATACCTGAGTTACCAATTCTGTGTTTATGTTTTCGGCCTCTGTTTGTATACAGGTGACACAGGACCGTCATTTAACCCTTTCCCAAACATGCCCTGGTTTTCACGTGTCTGCAGTACAAGTCTTTTGAAAACACTGTGGGAAAAGGAGAAATTGCTCATAACGAGCAATTTCTCCTTTTTCCACAGTGTTTTCTACCCTTTTTGTTAACTTTCTGCCATTTTCATCAAATTTAAAATTGTCGTCTGCAAACTCTTTGAATTTGGACCAGTCCAAAATTTGTCATTTGGGAAAGGGTTAAGTATACACCAATATACCTAATGCAAAACTGACCTTGACCTTCAGCCTTATGTTTCACTGCAGAATAAGTGTATGCAACATGATCACCATGTATGTCTCATGAACCATGTCAGAATGATAATTATTATTGCAGATCTCTTTAGAAACCATCCCCTACAGGTAACATTGTCAAGAAAGAAAACTGAGATTAACCCTTTCCCAAACGACAAATTTTGGACTGGTCCAAATTCAAAGAGTTTGCAGACGACAATTCTAAATATGATAAAAATGGCAGAAAGGTCTCAAAAAGGGTAGAAAACACTGTGGGAAAAGGAGAAATTGCTCGTAACGAGCAATTTCTCCTTTTTCCACAGTGTTTTCAGAAGACTTGTACTGCAGACACGTGAAAACCAGGGCTTGTTTGGGAAAGGGTTAATGGACTGTTGCACGAAGCTACAAATGAGGTATGTGTGATATATTTACATGTGCATAGACAATGTATTTCCTCTGTCATCTGACAGCTTTATGAACTTTAAACACTGCTGTCAAAACGGGATCAAAATACAAGTGAGATAGAACATTAATCCCTGTCAGAGCATGGTATAATGTAGCCCCCAAACTCCATAGATTCACATCCTATTTTTTATTTTTTCTTGACCCTCAGAGTGCCTAATAAACCCAACAGACAACAGAAACAATACTCAAATAAGAGCAGTTTGATGGGTTCTTTTTTCCAGAGTGTTTCAGCATAGTGGACATGCAGATCAAAGATCATACTGCACGTTCTGTGAACTCAGTCAGAGCTCCAGACAGAGGGAGTGATTTTGATTTCAAAATTGAAAATATTAATCATTAATCCACAAAATCCTATGTTATGGGTACTCATTAGAATCGTCTCAACAAGATAATTCTAATGATAACCCACAACATAGGGTTTGGAAGAGATTTTAAAATTGAAAATATTAATCATTCTCCGTTAAACCCTATGGGTACTCGTAAGAATCGTCTCATCGAGACTCATTGGAAGAGAAATAATAGATTTAAAACACCATCACTCCCTCTTATCTGGAGCTCTGAGTCCAACAGTATATGGATAACACATGTTTTACATACCCTATCAGGAATTTGTTTGGCAAGCTTTGCCACATTTGTGATGTTTTCTGATGACAGGCATGGTGACAATACATCAATTACATTGACTTCTTCACTCATCAAGGCTTTGTAGTCAACACCTGAAAGAGCCACATAAAACATTTGACTCACCCGGCACAATGCCTCAAGGAGATGGCTTAACCCTTTCCCAAATGACAAATTTTGGACTGGTCCAAATTGAAAGAGTTTGCAGACGACAATTCTAAATTTGATGAAAATGGCAGAAAGTCATCAAAAAGGGGAGAAAACACTGTGGGAAAAGGAGAAATTGCTCGTTAAGAGCAATTTCTCCTTTTCCCATGGTGTTTTCAAAGACTTGTACAGCAGACACGTGAAAACCAGGGCTTGTTTGGGAAAGGGTTAAACCCCCTTTTGCCACAGCACAGCTCATTAATAACTCTTCATCGGACAATACAAGTTTAGATTCATCAAAATTGAAAGCATCTGCCGACAACAAACTATATGTCTAAGACTCTAACCAGGCTATTTTTCATGAAATCATGAAAAAAACAAGCAAGAAGTAAGCTGTTTACATACTGCTGTTTTCACACAGAGCAATGTCCAACATGTGGATACAATGGCAAACATTATGAATCCATACAGAGAGCCCTTAATTAGTGTAACACCTTTTCAGTTTGAAGTAACAATTGAAATATTATATCTAGTGTTTAGGCCAGAATATGTAAGTACTGGACATTGTAGATCAAAATTCAGACTGCATGTTCTGTGCAGTCTGATCCTGATCTACTCTATCCATAAGAGCAACCGAGGCCAGGTCTAGCTCTTAGAGATTTAACATATTTAATAAACAGCTTTAAATTAACAGAATGGCTGCCTGTGCATTTACCTGTACACACCTTGACTTTCTTTAGCTAGTATGCACAATACTTTTCCCAAGCCACTGGCTGTGTTCTCATATAAAGAAAGTGTATTATGTTCTGTACCTACTGGTGATACCAAAAGAATACTTATGACCATAAACAAACAGAGATGTAACAAGATGAAAAAGTGGCACGATAGTGACATTGATACTCTGAGGCTTCTCTTTTGATCTACTATGGGTTCCCTTTTGATAGTCAACATTTAGCACCCAAGTCTGACGTACAGATCTTTAGAATGACAAATATTGGGTAATGTAAAAGTTTGTGCATGACAACAAAATTGATAACATGGCCATGGCAATGTCCCTATGTTTACTTATAAAATCAGCCTCATATGCATAAGCTCCCTGGTTCAATATCCGGGAACGGGGGTCAACTTTAGGACGGTTCACTTGCCCACACATTCTGTGTGAGTACTTGTGTAGATTCTAGGAAGCAGAATTGAAAGAGATTAGTATAAGTTGCTGACAACTTGTTCCTTAATCTATGTAAAATAGATATGGTTACACCAAAAGAAACCATCTTTTCACAAAGCATGGCTCAGACATGGAACATACCATTCAAAGGTCCCATCAGTTTCTTCAGTAATTTCACATGCTGGTCAGCAGTTAGACAGCCCTGTAAAATCACACTATTACAGTTATATCCATGTCTTCTGTAGGTTCAAATGGTTTGTTTTGCATTTATGATGTTGTCTGGTAGCCAGTGCATCTATCCATGCACTTTTATCTCCATTCTTGTTTTCAGTAATACCTTGCACAATCTTTCCATTGCACTGACTGCTTACTTTATAATCAAAGTAATTACACAGTAGAAGTTTTACAAAATTGAGCCTAAGTGCTCAGTTGTCAACACAAATGGCTTGTAATACAAGGATCATAAGGTCACATCCTGGACTAGCATTACTTTTTTCTAAGGTTGATGAAAGGTGTTACTATAGCATGAACTCCTCTCTTATCGCTGTACACTGCTGCTCATTGTTTTGACAATAGTTAGGTAAGAAAGCTGCCAGCAGCATGGAAATTTGCACAGGGTGATTGTAACACAAACACAAGCAAATAGTTAGAATATGACTGAAAAATATTGAAACTGCATTAAGCACTAAACAAATGACTAAAATAGAATTAAAATCTCCTACCTCTAAAGGCTGAGTGCTCCCTAACATCACCGTATAGTAATACAACAATGTCTTTATGTCCCTTCCGTCTAGTGAGGGATAAACATAGGTCTTCATGCGGTCACAAAATTCTTCTGACCTTGACCTCAGGCTGTCAAGAAGATTTAGATGGTTTATCCTACTTTCTATTTCATCGACTGATAATCTGAAAAAGAAATATTAGGATTGTGATGAAGGTACAAGAGTTTTGTATGATGGTTTTTGCTGAGGTATTCCATGTTTTCGCTGCCAAATACATAAATTTGAACTTTTTTCCTTCACAAATTTTCAGGGTAAACGAATGTGACATTTTTCATACTTCAGTATCAGCAGACAATGTAGATATAAGATCAAACTGTTCATTCTGAGCATGGCTGTCCACAAAAGCTACAGAAGTCACCATTGCCAGTGAAAAAAATAATGGCTTTAATGAATTTAAAATCTTCCAAATTGACATGTAATTTATTTTATGTTACCTTTAAGACACTTAACAAATTGATATGCGCAATCAACTTCCTGTCAAACAAGGTTGTTATGTGTTTAACATCATTTTAAACACTATTTTCAGTTATGTTACATTCGCAATTTCACCTATTCATGCATTCCTTGAGTTGTCTTTTTTACCAGTACTTTGCACATTCATTCAAAGCTACTACCTATGTTCTAAGACAAACATCATTGAAACAATGATCAGCAGCAAGTGAGGAATGATAAAGAAATTGGCCAAGCATTGGGGCCAAGCCAGCGACTCCTTGGTTTCAGGCCCTGAACATGACCATTTGAGCTTACATGCTGAACCTTATCAAACAAATAATGAATGAATGAAAGTTGTTTTATGGCGAATCGACAGCTTTGGTCATTTAGCGCGCATATCTGTGTTAACTCTTTACTACACAGTCACGTCTTTTAACGACACTGAGAAAGAAAGCTTTTGAAAACATTGTGGGAAAAGGAGAAAATGCTGGTGACCAGCATTTTCTCCTTTTCCCATGATGTTTTCTATCCTTTCAGAATCAAAGAGCAAAATTTTAACTGCATCCAAATTGTTGTCTGCAAATGCTTTCAATTTGGACAACTCTAAATTTTTGTCGTCTGGTAAAGAATTAAAGGAATGATTAAAGCGGAATTTTTTAGTTAAACAAGATTTGAGACATGTTGACAGTAAAAGAGTTGAATTAAGACGGATTATGTGCGATCTTAATATGCATAAAAGATATAATTGAGCAACAGGGCAATCCCTATCAACTCAAAAAATTTTGAATGATGAAGTTAAGATTGTGATAAAAAGATTTGAACAGTCTTAAATTGATAATAAAAAGTCTTTAAATGATGAAAGGGTTATGTGTAACTTTTAATATGCATAAAATATAATATTGAGTGGCTGGGCATCCCTGTCTGATTGTTAATCTGCTTGTAAGATATGCATGTCTGTCTTCAAACTTTTTTGTTAGTCTACAGCTAAAATTGACAGTCATGACCCCATTATATTTAACAGTTCACTGCTATAAAATTACCTCACTTTAAACAAAAACACATCCTTGTTACAAGTGTGCATCCTTGAGTGTTTTTAGAAACAATGTTGATCAACTATTTACCAAATGACAAAATTTAAGACCAGTCCAAAGTGACAGCATTGGCAGACAAAATATTAAATTTAGCAGAAATGATGGTAATTGTATGTGAAAGTGTAGAAAACCTTGTGAGAAAAGGAGAAAATGCTGGTTACCAGCATTTTCTCCTTTTCCCACAAGGTTTTCCAAAGGCTATTTCCTCTGGGTCATTAAATCTCTAGATTGTGTCGTAAAGGGTTAGGGCAGGACTGCAAAGGACATACCTTTGGATCTTGATTGACAATGTTACTTTTCCCAGAGTATTTAAGAAAATAGACTGAACATTGCCATGTATATATAATAGGCTTAACAGTACATGTCCTTTTTCAGTGACTGAAGAGATCAATTTCATTCACGTGGCTCTCTAATGAGTTAATTGATCCCAAACTTGATTACTTAATATTTGATCATATAAACTATATACATGTACTGGTTTTACTTCATAAATTTCTTTTCAATTGTAAGTAGTTTGTTTTTTCTGCAATCTTGTGATAGTGAAACAGACTTTTTCAAAGGGATTTAACACTTAAGCTGCTGAATAAATGGAACCCAAATTTCTACTCACTACTAAAAGCCCAAACATTGTGGTTTCAAAGTTGATTTCAACGGAAAGAAAATACCGTATCGGACAGTGTAGATCAAAGATCAGACTGCATGTTCTTAGCAGTCTGATCTTGATCTACACTGTCCACAAAAGGTCAGTGGGTCGCAATCAGCAGCTTAAGGGTTAAGATATCTGTAATTGTATAAATTTGAAAAACAAAATGTAAGAAGTGGGGAGCTTATATTCCAACTCAAAACACTTCTACAAAAAAAAAACCAAAAGCATACTACAGGATCTTCAATCAATTGCACATATAATTTTACATACCCACTATCTGCAAAGAGAAATTCTACATGAGCCATGTGAACCTCCCACAATGCAATATTGTGTCTCTCAGCCAATGAAACTGCTATCTTATACATGCTCTCCTCGTTACTCCTGTAAATTTCCAAATACATACCATCCTGACTTTTAACGACCCTGAGGAAGAGGCCTTTTGAAAACATCGTGGGAAAAGGAGAAAATGCTGGTAACCAGCATTTTCTCCTTTTCCCACCCTTTTTTTTTACCCTATCAAAGAAAAATCACATTATTTGTGCCACAATGAAATTGTTGTCTGCAAATGCTTTCAATTTGGACACATCTAAAATTTTGTCGTGTGATAAAGAGTTAAAACAAATTTAATATAAGTCATGCTCTCTGGAAAGGGGGTTTAAACTTTCCAATATTTTTTTGTAACAATGAAAGTACATTTGATGTGAATTAAGACCATGGATCAACTTTGTCCAATATTTTGTAAGATATCATATGTTCAATGTTGCCTTGCAAAAAGGAAAGGTCCATATATTGTTTCAGATGTTCTGTTTATCAAGTGGACAGTATAGGTTCATAGTTTTAACTTTGGATTACACTGTCCAATACTTCAAAAGATATTCTATGTTGCCCTTGCAGACATTGAAGATCCAGAAAATAATATTTCCGACAATAGATCTACACTGTCCAATACTGTTTTGGCTGTTCTGTTTATCAAGCAAACAGAGAAGGTCTGTGTAAAGCGATTTGTGACCATGGATCAACACTGTCCAACATTTAACCCTTTCCCAAATGACAAATTTTGGACCGGTCCAAATTGAAAGAGTTTGCAGACAACAATTTTAAATTTGATTAAAATGGCAGAAAGTTATCAAAAAGGGTAGAAAACACTCGTTACTAGCAATTTCTCCTTTTCCCACAGTGTTTTCAAAAGACTTCTACTGCAGACATGTGAAAACCAGGGCTTGTTTGGGAAAGGGTTAAGTAACAAAAGCTGCAAAAAATAAACAAGCAGGCGTTACAATGCATTTCAATTTTAAACATATCATTTAAAAGTATGGAAATAATTGTGAAGATGACAATCTCTTATTGTATGGTTTGTCCATGTGTTAGTTGCTTGCAGAGAAATTTATTTCAAAGCTACTTTAAAAGTTCCCAGGTCGCTCTATCTTTTGTTTACTTTTTGCCTGATTTTAAAATTCATATTTCTGCCAGCAACTAACACTTGGATTGATCACTCAATAACAGATTGTCATCTTCACATTATTTTCCATACTTTTGAATTTAACTGCATTTTACCACCTGCGTTGTCTTTTTGGCCACTATAAAACTCACTGTCCAGTAATGTTTATATGATCTAAAATGCCAATGTGGTCAGGCAAGATGAATATGATGTATGTTTTGACTACAAATCTACATGTCCGATATTTTTCAATATTTTCTATGTTGCCCATGCAGAAAGTTAAGGTCCATTATAATGTAATGATATTTAACTCTTTACCAAACGACAAAATTTTAGACAAGTCCAAACTGAAAGCTTTAGCAGATGACAAAATAAATGTTACTCAAAAATAGAGATTTGTTTTGGGAAGAGTACAAAACATTGTGGGAAAAGGAGAAAATGCTGGTTACCAGCATTTTTTCCTTTTCCCACAATGTTTTCAAAAGGCTTTTTCCTCAAGGTCATTAAAAGTCGGGATTGTGTGGTAAAGGGTTAAGACTCAAGATCTACGCTATCCAATATTATCTTAGATGTTTTGTCTATCATGGATCTACACTGTCCAATACCTTTATGTTGCCCATTTGACAGTGGAAGTCCATACAACATCAATTTTGACTCCGGTTCATCAGTGTCCAACATCTTGCAAGATGTTCTTTGTTGTTCATGTGGTCAGTAAAGATCCATATAATGTCATTATGACTATAGATCTACACTGTCTAAGAAGACTTTGAAAATGTTTTTCGCTGTTTGAGTGGAAGGAGATTCATTAATGTTTTTAAATGTACAATACCAAAATAATCAAATGGTGCTGACAAACACTTACATGGTCAATCCCAGTATTGTCTCCTGCTTGTACTCTGTATCTGATGTAAACCGGTCAATATCTATACCTGAATAGTAAAAAAAAAAGATATCATTTAAACCTGGTGTGTCATCTTAAAATTTTGTTTTGAATGGTAATTGCCACCATTTTGAATTTTAATCAAGCCTTCATCAAATAAAAAATGTTTTAATGACCCTGAGGTCCATGTCTAATGACCATGTTTTTTAATCATACCCCAATTCCGTATTTTGACGCTTCTGCGCAGTGTCATCTGCGAACACTTTCAAACTGAATGAGGTTAGTCCACTGTTAAAAAGTTGAGTCATATCAAAGCTGCCATTGACTTATTCATGTCTTTCCAGGTTTCACCAGCACTAGAATTTAGCTCAGTTGCCAAAGGACATACAAGTATTTGCTGACTTCAAATAAAAATTTTTGACCATTCAGCTATAAACAAGAGGGCCATGATGGCCCTGTATCGCTCCACTGGCTTATAAATATAAACCACGAAGAAAAGTCTTCACTATATAAGCCCTTATAAAACTTTGACCTCATGGCTACAGTCTGACTAAATGGGGAATATTGTATTAGAAGAATAACATGCCAAATGTGGGAGTTCTTGGCCTTATGGCTGGTAACAAGATGGTTTCTGAACTTTTCACTCCATAAACCCATGTAAAACTTGTGATCCCTGGTGCAGGGCCAAACTTGATCCTAGAGCTGTAACTTGGGCCCTCTTTGTAACTGTCCACTAAATAATGCTATAATTATATGCAAAATCTGGTAGCCTAAGCCTTATGGCTATGTACACCAAGATTTAAAAGTTTTCCCTATGTAAGCCTATGTAAATCTTGTGAACCCCCCCCCTCCAAGTATGAGGCCAAATTGACCCCAGGACTATACTTTGGATACTTCTGGTAGACTCCAACTAGATCAAGCTAAATGCCAAATTTGGTAGCTCTAGGCCTTATGGTTTCAGACAAGAAGATATTTAAAGTTTTCTCTATATAAGCCTATGTATAAAACTTGTGACCCCTGGGGAAGAGCCAATTTTGACCCCAGGGCTATAATTTCAAGAAACATGATAGAGGTCTACTACATAAAGCTACATGCCAAATTTGGTAGCCCTATGCCTTATGGTTTCAGACAAGAAGATTTTTAAAGTTTTCTCTATATAAGCCTATGTAAAACTTGTGACCCATGGGGAAGAGGCAATTTTGACCCCAGGGCTATAATTTCAAGAAACATGATAGAGGTCTACTACATAAAGCTACATGCCAAATTTGGTAGCCCTATGCCTTATGGTTTCAGACAAGAAGATTTTTAAAGTTTTCTCTATATAGGCCTATGTAAAACTTGTGACCCCTGGGGCAGAGCCAATTTTGACCCCAGGGCTATAATTTGAAGAAACTTGATAGAGGTCTACTACATAAAGCTACATGCCAAATTTGGTAGCCCTATGCCTTATGGTTTCAGACAAGAAGATTTTTAAAGATTTCCAATATTTTTCAGTTTTGTTGCCATGGCAACCAGAGTTTTTGAAGGAATCAAATTCTTTCAAGAAATTCTGAAGAGGACCATGTCAGGATCATTTCTGTGAAGTTTCGTGAAAATCGGATGGGTAGTTTCAGAGAAGAAGATGTTTGAAATAAAAGTTAACGCACGGACGGACGGACGGATGGACGGACGGACGGACGGACGGACGGACGGAGGGACGGACGGACGACCGAACGGACGGACGGACGGACGGACGCACGACGGACACCGGGCCATGAGATAAGCCCGCTGGCCTTCGGCCAGTGGAGCTAAAAATCAACTGCTTAATCTGGAAGTCACAAATCATAGCTTATGGTGAGAATTTCATTAAGTTTTAAAATTCTGTCTGCAGATTCTGAGGCATCAACATCCTATGAAAGGGAAAGAATTATTAACATGACCTATTAACTCACTATCTTCTTTATCGTTTTCTTTTAAAATCAAATTGTTTTTTTTTTAAATGTTCAATCCATAAAGGTAAAATAAAACCAAAGATATTTCAATCCATTAAAGATTCCTTATAAACTCAAATATACAAAAGGCCCATTCTGTAGATAAATATCAGTAAAATTTGTGTTGAAAATCAATTGCTGTAGAAAATCAAATCAGGAGGGGCATTATGTATTACTGTTCATACCTCGACCAAGACTTCTTAGAATTCTAGCTTGTGTGAAGTCCTCCAGCATTTCTATATAATTCTTCATCTTCTCAACAATATCAATGACATAAACTGGCCAGTCAATGTCCTTTTTATTGGTTATCAAGTTCTTCATTCCATTCATCACTTTCACTAAATAATGAAAAGACAAAACCACTAGAAGGGTTGAGTTTTTTGCAAATAAAAAGTTGTTTATGTCACATTTAAAAAAATTGTGGAAAATGGTCTCACAAAAAATTTAACAATGGCCTCACACGAAAATGAAGCTCCACATTGAAAGGTAAAAATTGAAGATCAAGACCTTTGAAGTTTGATCTTTGTCTTCTACTGATTTATGGGAAATTTAAGCAGTAACAACCTTTGTCAGTATGTTGAATGCTATAGCTAACTTAAACCTTTACCAAAAGATACCGTATTTAAATGACCTCGAGGAAAAACTCTTTTGAAAAAATTGTTGAAAATGGTGAAAAAGCTAACAACCAGCATTTCTTTCTCCTTTTCCCAACATGTTTTCAACCTTTTTTGATAAAAATCTAATCATTTGTGCCACATGTATTCTGATGTCTGCAAATACTTGTAATTTGGACCAGTCGTTTTTTTTTTTTTTTTTAACTATCTTGTTTTATCCATTCAGTGCTCTAACAAATATTTCAATCAAAAGAAAAGACCAGAATGAGTAACTATACCTGGGTGTTGAATATACAGGGGGGATAACTCTGGTATATCACAGGGCTTCATAGCGGCATATAATTGTAAGGCATAATAATATATAGCTAATTGTAATGAGATGTCCGTCTTTGGGTGCTCGGAAAAACAGTATTCAGCATCTGTGGGCTAGAAATAAAATGTCTTATAGTGCTACATATATGAAATGGAGTTTTTAGGTTAGCAAAAAATAAAACACCTTCAAAATGAAAAGCAAATGCTGTGAAAATCCACAATAAGACTGCAAATAATGTGAAATCTGATCTTGATCTTCACTGTCCTCAAAACAAAAGTACCTGCAGTAATTCTAACTATTCTAACAGACAAAATTTAAGAATATGTGAGCCATGCTCCAACAAAAGGGGGCTTAATGCATCTGCGAAACGTATCGACCCTAGTCAGCCTTCACAGTCCGTGCAGGCTGACCTGGGCCGAAACGTTTCGTTATCTGTCAATTTTCTGTATGTCAAAGGACGAGTCTACCTCATGATTAAGTTGGTTGTTCAAATAGGTGGCTATTATGGATCCATAATTATGTGATGACTTGAATGGTATGATGCACTACGGGGATGCATTAAGCCCCTTTTTGCCAGAGTGTGGCTCATATGATTATATGATAGCTTGGTTATCATAATTTTTAGTCTATGTAAAACTTTCTGTGCTAAAGTCTCAACAGGTCTTTTTTCTTATTGTAATCATTTTACAACATAATTATAACAACTTCCCCTTTTTACAAGAAATACAGAAAAACATTCACAGTAAACAATTTGCATTCTAATTTCAATTTTGAAAAATTCAGTAAAATGAGAGAAGATCCACTTTTTCAAACCTTTGCTTATCTTGAATTATCTTTTATATTCATATTATAATTACAGAATGGGAATCAGCTTACCTCTTTTAAAGCCAAAAGATATGCTAGACTCAAAGTGTTGTCTGTACTGAAGTGATCGTTTGCCAACTGCAGCAGTACTGTTATAAAGATTTGAAAGAGAATATATCAAACATGTAAATCTGACCAAAAAAAGGATCTGAGTCATAAAATTAAAAAATTGTTCCTCAACCATAAAATTCCAAATTTTAGCAGATCCTGAATTAAAAAAAGCTTTTATAAACCTAGTGGGAAAGTGAAAGAAAAAAAACAACTGGTTACCAACATTTTCTCCTTTTCTCACAATGTTTTACCCTTTCTAAGATATGTCTCATCATTTCAGTCATATTTGAACCGTGATCCACCAAGGTCAGCATGTGCAGTCAGAACAGGCTGACCTGGGTTGAAACTTTTTGCCACGGGCTAAATTTCAGCATGTCAAGTAGCTCATGATTCAGTCAGTTGTTAGACATAACAAATTTTATAGATCCATAAATATGTGATAACTTGCTTGTTAAAAAGCATCACTGAGATGCCCATCATTTATTTGTTGTCTGCAAATTCTTTCACTACAGAAATGTCTAAATCTGTGTTTTCTGGTGAAGCTAACAAAATTCATACTTTATAAAATGAGAACACAGCATGTGGGTGCCAATGCTCAGCTACAGGTGCCTGATTTTCAGTAAGTCAAAAAATGGGCATAACTGTGTCAAAAATGCTTTGATGGTCACCTGCCCTTGTTGTATGGGTTCCCCTTTTGATAGTTAACAACTGGTCCAAGTTCGAAGTAAATATCTTAAGCAATAACAGAGACATTATAAAATGTCAAAGTTTTTTTCATGACGACCATGACGCAGACAATGACAAGGCTACAGCACTACCTCAACGTTTCTACAAAGAAAACTTCCAAAACAGCCAAGCTAATAATGGTTAATCAAAAAACATCTACATATTTTAAACAAGCCCTAATCTTACTTTATTTTGAATTTGCGTCAGGTTAGTATATCTCAGACATTTTGAAAGCTTTTGTGTGTTTGAGAAAGTGTTGGAAGTATAAAAACATACCTGATCTTAAACAGCAAAATACAAGAACATAAAGACTGTAAGACAGAGGCAGCTATTTGATTTCAGAAATTGTGTTTTAGCCTTTTTTCATCAGAGATACTTGTCTATCTTAGAATCTCTCTTAGAATCAGGACAAAGAACTGCAAACAGAAAAACTGCAGCTCCATTTCCTTATCTTAAAGTTATCTTACATCCAACTTGCTAGATCTTTCCAAGTATATGTTCATGAAATCAAGGGTTAAAATGACGTTGCAGAAAAAAAGGTTGATATGAAACATTATTTTACATTCAGTGGCTGTATGTGATTTTTCACCCTCAGTTAGCATCTCCTCAAGCTGTGCTGTCCTCAACAAGTTTTCACTCATCTGTACAGAAGGGTCCATGTGACTTTCAATGTGACGAAAATCTGCAGCTTCCTATCAGACAATAATAATATAGATAATTGAGCCATGCTCTAGCAAAAGGGGGCTTAATACATCTCCGTGATGCATTATACCAATCAAGCCATCACATATTTATGAATCCATAATAGCGGCTTTTTTTTTAATAGCCGGCTAAATCATGAGGAAGACTGGTGCTTGGACATACAGAAAATTGACCAATAGTGAAAAGTTTTGGCCCAGGTAAGCCTGTGCAGACTGCGCAGGCTGACCTGGGTCGATACTTTTCGCAAATGAACAGAGGCCCATTTTCACAGAGCATGACTCACATGTTTTGTTCACTTATTCTTTACAAGGCAATAAAACTATAGACTTGTCCAAACAAAAGCGCTTGCAGATGACAAATCAAATTTTACTAAAATGACCAAATTTGTCTTCGATAGGATAAAAAACAATAAAGGAAAAGGAGAAAATGCTGGTTACCAAATGGCTTAACCCTTCACCACAATCCCAAGTTTTAACCATCCTGAGGTAGAAGGAATTAAAAAACATTTTGAGAAAAGGAGAAAATGCTGGTAACCAGCATTTTTTCGTTTTTCCCAAATGTTTTCTACCCTTTAAAAGACAAGTTATATCATATGAACCATGTTTGAACTGTCGTCTGCAAATGCTTTGAATATGGATGAGTCCAGAATTTTGTTTTTGGATAAAGAGTTAATTTCTCAAATATGTGGCAGAAGACTTTAAAAACATTATTAAAAAGAAAAAAGAATAATCATCTGTAATTAACTCTTTACCAAACGATCCCGTTTTCACGGCCCCAAGGAAGAGGACTTCTGAAAATACTGTGGGAAAAGGAGAAAATGCTGGCAACCAGCATTTTCTCCTATTCCCACAATGTTTTCTACCAAGTTCAAAAACTTAAATTTTCATTTGTTTCACTTTCAAATTTGTCGTCTGCATGTGCTTTCAATTTGGAAGTTACTAAAAATTGTCGTTTGGGAATGGGTTAAGGTGTAATGCTTGAACACATGTAAAACAGGGAAGATGGATTGTGGAAATAGTCTGTTTGTAAATATTTAAATATTTGAAGTAAAGCCTATACAAGCTTAGTCTATGAGTGACAGATAAGATCATGAAAATTCTTAATCTTTGAATACAAAAAAAAAACCACATAACATACTAGATTAGAGTAACAATTTTCAATCACATCTTCATAAAATGGATGGCAAGCTTGTAAATTAAGTTTCTTATTCTTCTCTTTCATGTCATAGGAAATTTGTCTTTCAGCAGGCTGCTTCAATCTCTTCATAGTTCCTTGCCACCATTTTGCATCAGTTACTGTTGACAAGACAGCTTTTGTCGTCTGTTTTGTAGATGTTAAGATCTGCTGTGTCTGCTGAATGGCAGCAGTGGCAGAAAATGGACTGTGACTAGATCTTTTACCATGATCATTAGACTGGTCTTCAACTTGTGAGCTTATTCCCTCAAAGAGAACCTAGAATAAATAGACAACACTCCATCATACATATCAAAAGAAAGACAAAAAAAAACCACACACACACACATTTTTTGTTTATCTATAACAAAATAGACTTCATTCAATGGATTTTTGTCTTACTGCTAGATGCAACCGATTTACACACCTGCATGATTATGAAACTTTGTAACTTTGTTTTTTACACTATTTATAAATGTATATGTACTCTTCTTGATACTGTCATCAAATCTCAAAGCAAGGCTCTCTTTACAATTGAAAATGTTACCTACCGATTCATGTATTTAGATCCTTAAAAAACTGATGTGATATAGGGTCTTGATACAACTTACAAGTACCAAATGACTGCTGAAGCACAGTCCATGTTGGAAACATAACATGAAAAAAAAAATAAGACTGGAAAAGAAGAAAAATACTAATCAACACCAAATTGGAGAAGAGACATTGGAAAAATACATCAGGGAGAAATCGCTACAGATAAATAAATCCTTAAATCCTTAACCCTTTTGGCGCCATAGGCAAAAACAGGGATTTTTTCGGATGGCACAGATCAAGATCAGACTGCAGAGAATGTGCAGTCTGATCTTGGATCTATCCTGTCCACTTGCCTAGTCAACTATACAAGATAAAAGTGTCTTTTAGTATATCTGGAATGTATGTTAAGCCTTCAAAAGAGGTCGTGGTTACATGTATATATTTGGCAGTGAAAGAGTTAATGCTTCATGTTGAAAGAGGACATGTTTTGGATCAGAATTATTACATGTACAGAAGGATATTATGGCTGACAAAAAAAGGTTTGGTTTTTTTTTTTGTAATGGTGCTTTTTAGTGCACTTGTATGTCTCTTTACTAGTACTATGCACAACACCATTTAACTCTTTATCACACAACAAAATTGTGGACCTGTCTAAAATGAAAGTGTTTGCAGATGACAATTGAAACATGGCTCAAATGATGAAGATTTGTCTTTGATAGGATAGAAAACAATGTGGGAAAAGGAGAAAATGCTGGTTACCAGCATTTTCTCCTTTTCCCATCATGTTTTCAAAAGGCTTCTTCCTCTGAGTTGTTAAAACTTGGGATTGTGTGGTAAAGGGTTAAAAGCCATTGGCTACTTCTTATGATAAACAACTATGCATATCACCTAATATAAGCCACTTGCTACTTTCCACAGAGGCACAGAAGACAACAAGGCTATGACAAGAGCTTCATAATTTCTTCAAATACAGCCAAGATGACATTAAGATAAATCACCTGTGTTTCCAGAAGAGCTCTGGCTTGTAAAACTGGCTCAATCATGTCCGGTGAACAGAATGTCACAGCAAAAGACAGCAAATCCACCCTACAATCACATAATACACATTATACATACATGTCCATATTCTTAAACAATATTTTCCATGTAAAGTAAGGCGTTACAGGCCCTGTAGCAGCCAAAAGTGATCTGCAGGTGCTAAAATTCATTTAAATCATACTATTTTGAAGCATGGCAATTACCGTGAAGATGACAGTCTGTTACTGTATTGTTAGTACAAGTGTACTTGCTGGCAGAAAAGACATAAGTATCAAAACCAAGTAAAGAGTAAACAAAGATAAAATGATCTGGCAACTTTTTACCCAGTCTTAAAATTCATTTTTCTGCTGGTGACTAAGACTTAGACCGACCATACAATAACAGATTGTCATCTTCACAGCAATTTCCATACTCTTAAATGTTATGATGTAAATCTGACTGAATTTTAATACCTGCACTGTGTACTCTTGGCCACTACTGGGCCTTTAAGCATTTTTACAGGTTTATTCCATGTTTTTTATAACTCGAAAAAATTCTGTTAAGCCATACTTTCTTCTTTTCCCTCAGTTTTCTGCCCTTTCACAGTCAAAATCTATCACCTGAGCAACAACTAATATTTTACCTACAAATGCTTTCTTCTTGGACAACTCTGAAATTTTGTTAGTTGGTGAAGAATTAACTCAATCCCAAGTTTTAATGACCCTGCAAAAAAGCCTTTGAAAACATTGTTGAAAAGGAGAAAATGCTGGTAACCAGCACTTTCTTCTTTTCCCACAATGTTTTCTACCCATCCAAATCCAAACAGAAAAAATCAATTTTTAAGTCTCATTCATTTTGTCGTCTGCAAATGCTTTCAATTCTGACTGGCCCAAAATTTTGTTGTTTGGTAAAGAGTGAAGTATTGGAATAAGACAGTCACAAACGATGTTAACATTAAGCAAAAAAAAAAAAAGACATTCAAAAATCAAAGGAAACATAAATATGTTTTGTTCACAATTTATAAAAAAAGAAAAAAAAAAAAAAAAAAAAAACAGTTTCCTTCAGTTTATTTTAACTTAAAACCTTGTGAATAACAATATAGTTTGTTATTTTGCTGCACATTAAAAACTGATATAAAGGCAGACAGTGCACATACGCTGCTTTTTAGTGTTCTTAAAGCTGTACTGTAAACAAAACTCTTTCAAAGTTACATGCTGCTTTGCCTAATAAATTCCAGAGGAAAGAATATCTGAGGGTTGGAGAGAAATGTCTGCCCCAAAAAGTTTCATCACCTTGAAAACCCTGATTGCAGAACCTGGATTCAAACTCAACAGCCCATCAAATACTAGCCCTGCACACTATTAGTCCAAGTATTTGCTGAATTTTCCTGGCTTAATGATACAAAAAAGTGCCTTAAGCATGGAAAAAAAAGGTATGTAGAAAAAACATACTTGGCACCAACGTTTCTAAAATCTTCATGCATGGCTAGATCTACACAAACATCCCAAGCTGCACCATGTCCGTCTGACATTAACTGTTTACAAGCATCATACACATATGGAAAGTCTCTCTCCTGCAAAACAATAAGATTGCTTTTAGACTTTCATGAAATGGATAATGCTTCACTCATATGGCACAAGCCACCTTTAACCCTTTACCACACAGTCCCAAACTTTAACGACCCCAAGAAAAAGCACTTTTGAAAACATTGTGGAAAAAGGAGAAAATGCTGGTATCAAGCATTTTATCCTTTTCCCACAATGTTTTCTACCCTTTCAAAGAAACATTACCTAATTTGTGTAATATTTAGTTTGTCGTCTGCCAATGCTTTCAATTTGGACCAGTCTAAAATTTTGTCGTTCGGTAAAGAGTCAAACTTTTACCTATTGCTTGTGACACGTAATTGCTTCTACTCACACCAAATCTTCAAAAGCTGTCTATAGCCTGAGAGAAATCTCATTTGTATGGGCATGGTCAGAAGAAACCAGAAAAGATTTTGCAAGTTTTCATGAACATAAAAGCTTCGTGCCAACCAAAATGACATATTAGTAATTCTTATTGTGACAAATATTTTAAGACAATATGGCAAGGGGATAGGTAACAAGTCCTCTTGTGTAATGCTAAAAACATATGAGTGGGGCTCTGGCAAAGGGCTGTTTAATGCATCTCCTAGATGTGGTATACCAAGCAAGTTCTCGTACAGTTCTATATCCATAAAACCTATTTTGTCAAACAAACAATCAAATCAAGAAGCAGACTGGTCCTTTGACATGTAGAAAATTGACCAGTAGCAAAATATTTTGTCCCAGGTCAGCCTGTGCCGACTCTACAGGCTGACCTGTGTCCATACTTTTTGCAGCTGCATTAATCCTCCCTTTCACAGAGCATGACTCACATATATACCTTCATGGCAGCTGATGCTAAAATGTGCAGCACCTGGTCATCTCGGTCTATGCGGTCTTTTGCTTTTATTCTCAGTAAATGACCCAGTCTAAGTAGCTGTAAAAGAATTAAATTGACAATATCTGCGTATAAAAATGCAAAACATGACATCAATGTGTTTTTGCAGATAGTGATGTCTTGATCAGGTAGCATGGGATAGGCATACTGATCCTAGATCTACGGAATCAAAAGTCTGGCAAGATCTTTTAGCAAAATCACCCTCAACTATTTGAGCCATGCTCTGGTAAAAGGGAGCTTAATGCATCTCCGTAATGCATGATACCAAATGAGTAATCACATAATAAGGGATCCATAAAATCCATTTTGTCCAATAACAGACTGTATCATACAGTAGACTGGTCCTTTGACATATTGAAAATTGACTTATAGCGAAAAGTTTTGGCCAAGGTCACCCTGTGCAGACTGCACAGGCTGACCTGGGTCAATACTTTTTGCAGATGCATTAAACCCCTTTTCACAGAGCATGGCTCATTTATATGTTACACTCCTACATGTTAAAAGCATCTTCAGACATCAAAATTCAGTGTGGCTTAAATGATTAGATTTGTCTCAGATAGAGTGGAAAACATTGTGGAAAAAGAATAAAATGTTCATAACCAGCATTTTTTTCTTTTCCAATAATGTTTCAAAACTTTTCTTTCTTAGGACAATTAAGTCAGGGTTGTTTGATAAAGGGTTAAACAATGCAGTAATTGTGTTTTTTTTCTACACACTGAAAAGTCAACTGCATTCTTTCAGCTGTGAATGGGTGAGGACATAAAAGAAACCTGACTTTCATGCCAAGAACAAACTCTTTATGAATATTTAATCTTCCACTCATTTGGAAGTAATGAAATTAAAAGTTGGTAAAAATCATCATTCAGTCTATGCTGTAATAAACCAAATTTTGAATTGCAAAACATAATGCAGATTTGATCAAAGCATATTATAGTAATCCTTTACCACAAAAGCCCAAGTTTCTAGTACTGTAAAGTGCTGTAAATTAGGCTTTTGAAAATATTGTTGGAAAAGGAGAGATCTACATATGCTCTTTTTTCCATAATATTCTCTATCTTTTATAAGACAATTCCAATCATTTAAATTACATTTAATTTGTTGCCTGCCAATGCTTTGAATTCAGACCAGTCCAAACTTGGCTTTCCGGATTAGAAGTCAAATAGAGACTGTGTGCTCGTTCTGAGTGTTCTGTACAGAAATCTGTAAAATCTACAGTGAATAAAAGAACAACTGAATGTGAAAAACTTTGTGTTTTAACAAAGCTTTCATATAGCAGGAAGTCTGACTTAAACTTAAGTCTTTACCAAAGGATAAAACTTTAGATCCATTCACATTCAGTGTTTGCAAAAGTCAAACTATCTATGACTCAAACGGTAAGATTTGTCTTTAAAAGGGTAAAAATCACTGTGGGAAAAAGACGAAAATGCTGATCACCTGCATTTTCTCTCTTTTTTTTTTTTTGGAGAGTTTTCAGAAGCCCCCTTTCTCAGGGTTATGAAGATAAGGGATTGTTTGGTAATGTCACACATACCTTCTGCTTGTTTTTGTACGCTGTCCTTTTACTCTGTACTGCACTCTTCACCAACTCTACACGATCTGAGTATAACCGCACTAAAAAGGGTACAAAAACAAAAGAAAAATTCAAAACAGCACCTTTTTTAAATAACCTTGTCAAAAATACCTTACAAAACATCCGAGTGTGTTCTTAAAGATATATAATTAAACAATCATTGTTATCAAAAGGATTCTGACGAAAAGAAGGTTAACAGCCCCTTGCCCCCCCCCCCCCCCCCCACACACACACACACTCAAAGACAAAGCACATCTTACAGGTGCCAAAGTATGGCTGCCTCTAATTTTAAGAAAAAGGCATAACTGTGTCATTTTTTTCTTTTTTTGTTGAGAGTTGCCTGCCCCACTGGTATGATTTTCTCATTTGACTTTTAACAAGTAACCCTGGCTTGAAGGAATACCTTCAAGTCTTACAAGGTATTAAAAACATATGTATCATCAAGCACATCAACATACCCTGTAAAGGTAAAATTGTGAGCCCAAATTCCTCTAACAAAGACAAAGATGCTATCAAGTCATTTTCCTCCAGTATCTCTGCAGGACTGTCTTGTATAAGATTTAAGCATGACCTGCAATATAACTGACATAGCTGTAACCCTTCACCAAACAATCCCAAGTTTAACCCTTTCCCAAACGACAAATTTTGGACTGGTCCAAATTGAATGAGTTTGCAGACGACAATTTTGAATTTTATGAAAATGGCAGAAAGTTCTCAAAAAGGGTAGAAAACACTGTGGGAAAAGGAGAAATTGCTTGTTACGAGCAATTTCTCCTTTTCCCACAGTGTTTTCAAAAGACTTGTACTGCAGACACGTGAAAACCAGGGCTTGTTTGGGAAAGGGTTAAACGATCCTGAGAAATCAAGCTTTTGAAAACATTGTGGGAAAAGAAGAAAATGCTGATAACCAGCGTTTTCTCCTTTTACCACATTTTCTACCCTTACAAAGACAACTTTGCCCATATGAACCACATTAAACATGTCATTTCCTGAAAAAACCTGAAAAGTATTCCAGCAACTCTTTACCAAAGACAAAATCTTAGAGTTGTCCAAATTGAAAGGGTTTGCAGACAACAAAGTGAATGTGACTAAAAATTTGAATTTTGTTTTGGGAAGTGTAGAAAACAGTGTGGGAAAAGGGTACCAGCATTTTCTTCTTTTCCCACAATGTTTTAAAAGATTTCTTACTCAGGGTCTTTAAAAGGTCAGGATTGTGTGGTAAAGGGTATAGAAAAATATTTTTTCCCTTACATTGGACTTTCTTTTTTTATACATCATAAAAATAATGTTGGATCCCCTGTGTTTTTACCCTGTTTGATTTTCTGGCCTGAGTGATATGAAATGGGTTTGAAATTAGACTCTGGCTGCTGCATACACAAACAAACCAGTCTGCTGCCTCTGAAATGGACTAAACTGAGGTTTCTCTTGATCCCATGGCAGCAGCTATTGATCGAGCTGTTACACCCTCTTGTGAGAGGTATGAGACGAAGACTGCAAGCTGTTCTGCAATCTCCAGGCTGAAGTACGCAATACTGATTGTATGTGCCCATTCCCTGCAGGTCACTTTCAATCTGTCGTAAATTTTACTTCGATATTCATTTCCCAGTTTTAACCGAACTTAAAAGCTTCTTGTTTTTCTTAATTTGAAAGCAACATCTAAAGAAAAAAATTTTATCTTACCACGAGGTCAAAGGATACCTCAGTTCATTTCATTTCATAGGCAAAAGACTGGTCTGCTAGTGTAGGCTGCAGCTGGATTCTAATTCCTACACTATTTCATATTATTCACACCCGAAAATCAAAGTCAGTAAAAAACACAGGAGGTGCAGGACTTTTTTACTATGTATAGTTGTAGTTTTTTTCAGCTATTGGCTCATTAAATTAAGAGATGAATCATTTTTTTCTTGATAAGATCATAAAAATCTGAATAGCCCTCTTTAACATGCAGACTAATGTTTCTTAGAATCAAAAAAGAAAAATTATTCTTTACCTTGCAAGCCCAATACACATATCTGACAGATTGGCAGAAGAGTTAAAGTATTCTCTCGCAGCAGAAAGCACAAGTTCTATAGCTCTGTGATATGGTACTTTGGTTTGCATATTGTAAATAAGGGGTGTCGGCTTGTGGGATTCTGACTCTGCCCTTTCCACCATTTTACCAGCCAGCTGTATGTATTTCAGATTGCTGGAGCAGAGTAGGCCATTCACAAAAATCTAGTTTGAAAAAAGAAGATACTAGTTATGATGATGACGTACATTAACTCTTTACCACATAATCCTGAGAAAGAAGCCTTTTGAACAAATTTGTAGGAAAAGGAGAAAATGCTAGTAACTAGCATTTTCTCCTTTTCCCACAATTTTTTCTACCTTTCCCAAAACAAGTTTTAACTTTTCGTTTGCATTTATTTTGTCGTCTGCAAGTGCTTTCAATTTGGACCACTCTAAAATGTTGTCGTGAGGTAAGCAGTTAACTACCTGTGCCTGAACAAATTCACATAATTACCAGATAAATCTGGGAACACTTAGACCTTCATAAACTGTAGGTGTGATCAAGTCACTTGTTAATTTTGACTTTCCAAATCAATTAATGTGGAATACAGCGCTAACATCATAACAATGAAAAATTGATTTTTAGAAGCAATTTTACTACGCCAAAGTGCTTTCTCTTAAAAGTCATGATCTGTTACTACACACTAACAACACTCTGCATTCAAACCTTTACCACACAATCCCAACTTTTATCGACCACTAGGAAAAAGGCTTTTGAAAACACGGTGGAAAAAGGAGAAAATGCTGATAACCTGCATTTTCTCCTTTTCCCATAATGTTTTCTTACCTTTTATATGTCGTCTGCAAATGCATTCAATTTGGACCAGTCTAAAATTTTGTTGTTTGATAATGAGCTAAATCTTTGCCAAACAACAAAATTTTACACCCATCCTTATTCACAGCACTTGCAGACAAAATATCAAACTTACTCAAATGATAGGATTAGTATTTGAATAGTTACAAGCATTTTCTCCTTTTTCCATGTTGTTTTAAAAATACTTAAACACTTTTGAATATTTTAATTGCTATGTATCGGGTTACATCACATGCCCTTACTAAAATGACAAAGAGTTACTTACTTCATGACAGAGTGCTGGAGAAATACACCTGTACACTTTGTCCTGTAGTTCAATCATCTCTCCATGCAGTTTAGACCACATAGCCTCTGACACTTCGTCACTGAAACATGTGTAAACAGACATATCATAAACCTGAGATACATGACTTGTAGTATCAATAAACCAAATAGCTTGTGCATATATATTTTAGGATAAAATACCTGAATACGGAATCCTTAACATTCATAGAATAGTTCAGTCTTTTCAGACACCTGCCAAAAGAAAGCTTTTGAAAATATCATTGAAGGAAATGCTGGTAATTTTTTTCTTTTACTACATTAGTTTTTACCCTTTCAAGCAAGAAACACATTGTTTGAGCTACATTTAAATTTCTGTCTGCAAATGCTGTCAATACGGACCAATCTACAGTTCTGTCATCCTATTGAAAGTTAAGGATGTTTCAGCAGAAATGTCACAAATCACTGATATGACAACATATTTCATGCAGTCTTATCTTGTGTTTTTCAACTCAGGGAAGAAAGCATTTGAAAGCATTGTTGAAGGAAAGTTGAAAATGTTGGTAACCAGCATTTTTCTCATTATTCTACAGATTCTTTTCTACCATTTTAAAATTAAATTCCATCATTAGAGCCTCACTTCATCTATTGTCTGCAAATGCTACCAATATCAACAAACCTAAAATTTTGTCGTCTGGTCAGAAGGAGGAAGAAGAGTACTCACTTTTTTCCCATCATTCTAGTTAACCTTATCATGAGCTGCTCTGCCTCATCTGCTTTACTCTGAAACAGATGAATTCAGCATCACTTAAAAATGAGCCATGCTCTGTGAAAAGGGGGCTTAATGCATCTGCAAAACAGTATTGATCCAGGTCAGCCTGCACGGACTGCGCATGCTGACCTGGGCTGAAACTTTTCACTACTGGTCAATTTTCTGTATGTTCAATGACCAGTCTACCTCATGATGCAGTTGGTTGTTAGACAAAGTAAATTTTATCGATCGTTAATTATGTGGTAGTTTGCTGGGTACAATGCATTGGGGAGATGCATTAAGCCCCCTTTTCACAGAGAATGGCTCAAATACAATTAACAATTCAAAAAGCTTATAATGGAAAGAATCCTGTTATTTACATGCCAGTTACTAAACTTTAAAGAATTGACAGAATGAAAATTGCTGCATTTACAGATTATCAGATTCTGTCAAAAGCCAAGGACTTTATAACTGAGCCATGCTCTGGCAAAAGGGGGCTTAATGCATCTATGTAATGCATTATACCAAGCAAGACATCACCTAATTATGGATCCATAAAATCCATTTTGACAAACAACTGACTGAATCATGAGGTGGAATACAGAAAATTCAAAGGTGGCGAAAAATTTTGGGTTCATGTCGGCCTGCGCAGTCCGCGCAGGCTGACATGGGTTAATACTTTTCACAAATGCATTAAGCCCTTTTGCACAGACCATGGCTTGATTACTAGGCAAGTTTTATATCCAAGTCATTGAAGGGCTAAAAACTCTTTCAGTATAAAATCAACCTCTTTTGACGGCTAAAAATGTAGTCCTTTAGACATTGTGTGCAGTCTAATCTTGTTCTTTGCTGTTCCCAAGTGACTGCTATCACATGTGATGCCAAAAGAGGCACAGAAATATTTTGACAAAATATTTCACAAATATTACACACTGTGGATCAAAAGTTATATTCTACATTCTTGAAAAGCAGTTTTCTGGAGGCAATATGTTTGTATGTATCATGCAAACAGTTACTGCAACTAACGTAATGAGACACCATATTCTTTATGTACAGGAGAGCAAAGTAGAGTAAAAAACTGTCTTTTACCTCTGTATCCTTAATGAAATGGACTGGCTTCTTGATTCCATTATCTTCCAAAATTTTGGCAGCACTGAAAGGAAAAAAAGTTGGGCAGATCACGCGACATTTATGCCATGAACTTACTTGGAGTGTCTGGGGCAGTTAAACTGATTATGACTTGGAAAAAGCGGTATGCAGCCATATGTAATAGAAATACATTGCAGTAGGTTTCAAGGAATCCCAATGAAAATTGTTGAAGGTGATAGGTGCAAAAGGTGGGAGTATCAGACAGAAAATCCATAGGATGGACATTTGGAGCCATTATATAATTATGCTGACGGAAATAAAAAGTGTGTGCATTCTGATCTTGGATCTATGCTGTCTGCTTGTTTAGTCCTGCCCTTAAGATACAAAAATGTTTCTCAGTTTCAGTGATTTGTATCTTCTGCCGGTAAGGGGTAAGGTTTAAATATCTGGCCCCAACAAAGTTCAAGAAATATTTTCTCACTATCTGTATCCTCTCATGATCTGTGTTGACTTTATAATTTTCAGAGCCACAGATACCAACTAGAGGCGCTTGAGCGCCTGTATCGCTCCACAGGCCTGATATTTCTATAATGGCGGAAAGAAGTTTTTAACAATTACCATTCAATCCTGCATTTTAGCTCACTGAAGAAAAAAGGTATGGAAAAAACTTGTGAGAATAGAAGAAAAAAATGGTAACCAGCATTTTCTTAGTTTCCCACAATAATTTCTATCCTTTTTTATATATGTCTTACTAATTTGAAGATATGTTGTCTGCAACAGGTCCTTTCACAAACCATTTTGGGTGGGGAAACATCAAAATATAGAAAATATGTCTTTCTCAGGGTCGTTAAAAGTTGTGATTGTGTGGTAAAGGGGTAATCTAAAAGAACAGCTAGGAGGGCAAATGAATGAATGTTATAGCAATATAGATCAACTTACATCAATACACCAGATAGAATGAAATATGCTGGCATACAATGAACACCTAATCCCTAATAATCAACTTTTCACAGTCACAGTTAGAATGTCTTCTGTGGCAAACAACACAAAATGGTCTACAAATGCATTTACATAAATCAAATATCCTGCTCCAGGGCACAGATTAATTCTGGTGTACTGAAGTTGCGGGATCAGTTTGACTGGATAACATTAATGCCTTATCACAAATGTAAAGCCCTGTCCCACTTTGTACCAGGTCACCAGGATTTACACCCCTTCTGTCCACTCTGCATTTACTCATTTGTAGGTCAACAAACCTTTACCAGAACTAATACAAGTGCAGAGGTTCTCTTGTTCTATATCAAAAGGACTATAAAGTACCTACAATATGGGGGTTTTGTTATAAAAATACTTTTTCTTTTTTATCTTGGCATGGTTACTCAGGCTTAGTAATAAGGCAAAATTGAAAAGCTCAAGTTGTGAAAGGTGCTCAAGCTTTTATCTTATTTATGGCCAGTGATATTTTATTACTAGTACTAACTAATAGCATATCATTGGAGTAAATTGTGATCTTAATACCAAGGAAAATGTGTGGGCTTAAATAGGACAGCCCTGACTAGGTCAAGTCAATCCAATTTTCTTCCTTTTTCTTTGTTAGTCGATAAAACCAACACAATAAATAGTTTTGGAGAAGAACATTTTTTTGAAATATAAGCCTTGTCTATAAAAAAATGTGTTTTTAGGTGTATCATTTTTTTAAAAGGAATTTGGTATACAACCACCATAGAAACAATTTGGCAGACAACCACCATAGGAACTTACCTGCAAAACAACAATGAAATCCAATGAATAGTTTTAGAGAAGAAATTTTTCAAAGATTTTACTTTATACCATAAAAGGAAAATGAGTCTCCCATAAAAGCCATGTTTTTTGACAGATCATTTTTTTTTAAAGGAATTCTGTAAACCTGTATCTAAGGACCATTCCTGCAAAATAATAATGCTATCCAAATAGCGGTTTGGGAGGAGAAGATTTTTAAAGGTTTTTTACTTTGGTTGCCATGGCAACCAGAATTCTTCATGGAACACAATTATTTGAAGGAATTTGAAAGAGGACCACCAAAGGAACATTCCTGTGAAATTTGGTAAAAATCCAGTCAATAGTTTCTGAGGAGAAGTTTTTTAAAGAAAAAGTTTACGGACGCACGCACGGAGGAACGGACGGACGGTCTTACGAGACGGACCTTGTGAGGTCGAATTGCTCTTTATTCAACGGACGAACGGACGCACGCACGCACGCACGCACAACGGACACAACGCCATGACAATAGCTCGCTGGCCTTCGGCCAGTGGAGCTAAAAACTATAGATATTTATTTTTTCTACTCTTTACCACACAATCCTGAGTTTTAACAACCCTAGGAGGAAGGAGACTTTTGAAAACATTGTTGGAAAAAAAGAAATGGCCAGTAACCAGAATTTTCTACTTTTTCCATCGTATTTTCTATCCTTTCAAAAGCAATCTTATCATTTTAGCCATATTTAGGTTCTTCTCTACAAGTGCTTTCAATATGGATATGTCTCAAATTTTGCCTTGTGGTAAAAGATTAAAAGTCAGAAAATATGGGTAGCTAAAAGACAAACTCCACTTACTTGAGATGATGTTCCATTCTATCTACAAGACTATGTAGTTTTTGTATCTCCCTTGTATCTGACCTGTACACAAACAAAAACAAGAGCTCCATATGCTGGTACCAACTTTTGGTTTCTAGCACTTTTTCAGTCAAAAATAAGTCTAAAAACTGTGTCAAAATATTTAAGGCTTACCTGCCCTACAGGTATGGATTCCCCTTTTGGTAGTCAACAACTAGGGAAATGTGTGGTAAACATCTTCCAGTATAGGAGAGATGCGAAAAAAATGTCAGGGTTTTTGCACTACAAGGACCAGAACAACAACGCAGAAGAAGACGCATATGATGAGCGGGCTATCATGATACCTTGACATTTTTTTTGAAAGACAGCCATATCTGCTGAGCTTATTAAGTTACAATATCACTTCACCAATGTCATTAAGTTTACTAACTCTCACTGTGTCATTTCCAATCCTAGATAAATTTTGCTGAAAGTGTTGACAAAGATGTTATTTTTTATTTAACAGTTTCAGTCATAACAGCAAATAGAAAACAGTTTTCTGCAGGGGGTAATGAGTAAATAAACCCAACAATGTGGGAAAACCTACCCTATTACAAACAAATTCCATCTTTCCAGCTGCATTTAATGCAAATGCTTTCAACAAGGACCACCATTTTTTTTTTGTTGTTGTTTTTTGTCTGGAAAAGGATTAACCCTTTACCAAAAAAAGTGTTTTCATGAAACTAGGATGAAAGCTTTAGAAAACCTTTTTGGGAGACGAAGAATATGCTGGTAACATGCAATTCTTTTTGTTCACAACGTTCACTACCCTTTCATAGATAGGGTTCATCACTTGAGCGACATTTAATTCTGTCCTCTGCAAATGATTTAATCCTTTACCAAATAATCCAGAATTTTAAGCGCGCTGAAAACAGCAGCTTTTGAAAACATGATGGGAAAGGGAGAAAATGCTGGTAACCAGCATTTTCTACTTTTTCCACAAAGTTATCTACCCTTCCCAAAACAAATTTTAATTTTCAAGTCACATTTATTTTGCCACCTGCAGTTACTTCCAGTTTGGAAAAGCCTAAAACTTTGTTGTTGAGTAAAGAGTTAAATATGAACCAGTCTAACATTTAGTTGACTGGTAAAAAGAGTAAAAGTGGATCTAAATTTTAAATCCTACCCATATCCCCTCTGCGGTAGACACTTTAAAATACTCATGGCCAAGTCAAGCTGGTCATCTCTGAAATAAACAGCAATTTGATTCAACTTGGTGAAGCAGTAAAAATGTGCATGAAGTAAAATTTGAATAACCCTTTACAAAAAGGAGGGTGTCTATAACTACTACTCAAATAATTTAGGTTGCTTTTTGTCTAGCATATCTAAGCAAAGCCAACAGTGTTACAACAGAGCTCCAGATAGAGAGAGTGATTCTGATTACAAAATTGAAAATATTAATCACTCTCCACTAAACCCTATGTTATGGGTACTCATTAGGATCGTCTCATCAAGACGATTCTAATGAGTACCCACAACATAGGGTTTGGAAGAGAAATAATGGTTTTAGAATACTATCACCCCCTCTTATCTGGATATCTGAGTGTAAATCAAAGATCAGACTGCATGTTGTACATAGTCTGATCTTAATTTACATTAGCTGCAAAGGCATCTAAAGATTTGGATAGTGCTTTAACGGTTAATAATCCTTGGGAAGAGGGCTGTTGAAAATATTGTGGAAAAGGAAATTGCTGATAACCACCTTCTCCTTTCTCTATCATGTTTTCTACCCTTTCAAGGACAATTCCTGTCATTTGAACCACTTAAAATTTTTCATCTACAAATGAGCCATGCTCTGTGAAAAAGGGGCTTAATGCATCTGCAGAAAGTATAAACCCATGTCAGCCTGCCCAGTCTGCGTAGGCTGACCTGGGTCGAAACTTTTTGATATTGGTCAATTTTCTACATGTCCAAAGACCATTTTACTCTAGAATTCAGTCTGTTGTAAGACAAAATGGATTTTGTGGATCCCTTATTCTGCAATGACTGACTTGGTATGAAGCACCACGGAGATGCATTAAGGCCCCTTTTGTCAGAGCATGACTCACATGCTTTCACATTAGTTGAGTCGAAAATTTTGATCACTGGTTTAGAGTCCCTGCACAGTGGGGACAGCCAATCTGATTTTTGAGCCAATCCATGAATACATGTAAAAAAAACATTGTGGCTGCAAGAGAAATATACAACTTCTCCTTTTGCTACAAAGTTTTCAAAAGTAGTCTGCTGCAATACAAAAGTAAGTCCAGGTGACAGGAAGGGAGATAACCTGGTTACCTTTCACAACTGTAAACAGCCTCCATGGCAAAAGACATCAGGTCTGCTTGTTTGATGATAACTGGATTTGGCAGCTGAAATAAATATGAAATAAGTCTACAAAGCAGTATAAATGTGGGTATTTGAATTGTGGCATTATTTTCCAGACTGCAACTATTGTAACAGTGTTATAAGACATTGTAGTAAAAAGAGGAACATGTTGTTACAAGCAAATGCTCCTTTTCCTAAATTGCTTTCTAAATCTGTCACCTTGGGGCACTACAAGTGACATTTATACAGTAAAATGTTAGACTTTTTTGTGCAACCAAAATTATTCAACCATCATAACTCTTGGACTGGTAATAATTAGTACAATGTGCATAATTAAATATGTCAAGATTCACCCCCATTTTCTTTTGGGGGCAACAAATGATATGTCCAAAAACCAGAATGAGAATAGGGCCATTGATACATGAACCACTGTTCTGGCAAAAGGGGGCTTGATGCATCTCCATATACTATGCAAGTCATCACATAATCATGGATCCATATAAACCATTTTGTCTAACAACAAACTGTACCATAGGGTTGACTGGTCCCTTGACACACAGAAAATTGACCAACAGCAAAAAGTTTCGACCAAGGTCAGCCTGCGAGGACTGCGCAGGCTGACCTGGGTCGATACTTTTCGCAAATGCATTAATCCCCCTTTTCACAGAGCATGGCTAACATATAAATCTACTTCAGGTAAACTTTTTGCAAACATCAATGTCAAAGGTTAACCAAAACTTACATGAGTCTTGGATGCTTCAAATACTTGCAAGCAATTCGAAAGGTCTTTCTTTGAGGTTGTCACAATATATTCTCTTAGCAAGTTATTGTAGTTGCCTTGTTTCCTGCCTTCACACTGCTTCAAAAACGGAACCATCCACCTACGTAAGTTTTTGGAGTACATTTCATTACTGGACTGGAATCAGAAAAAATATTTAGGAAACATTATGCTGATAGGGTGAACAACAGACTTTTAAATACCTACACTCTTTCAGAACAAATCGGAGCAATCAGTCAAAAAAAAATGCTAGGCTCAAATAGTTTCCTGGTTGTAGAGTAGCAAAGAATATATTAGTACGTACATAATAATAACAATAATAAATAGACTAGACTAGATAGGAGGGAGTGATGGTATTCTAAATCCATTATTTCTCTTATAAACCTTATGTTGTGGGTACTCATTAGAATCGTCTTGGTGAGATGAGTACCCATAACATAGGGTTTAGTGGAGAGTGATTAATATTTTCAGTTTAGAAATCAAAATCACTCCCTCTATCTTGAGCTATGATATTATTTAATTAGTGGTCAATGAAATGACGTATGTAAAAATGAAAATCTGGATGGGTTCAATACATGTGGGACCCAAATGGGACCAGAAGGTCAGATAAGTTTTAAAGTCTATACTGTGCAATCAAAACATGTAATTTTAAACTTCAGTAACATTTGAGTCAAGCTAGAAATAACAGATGAGAAATATTAGTATCAACCTTTGACATTATCAACTCCAGTTTTTGATAGTTAGTCATATCCTGTAGTTGTTGAAAGGTCAGTGAATCGTCAACATGGCAACTGTACACTAACATCTCCATGGTAACCAGGTCATCCAGAATAAGCTCCAGACCCTGAAGATTACATGAACAAGTCAGAAGTGTGTAACATGTATAGAATGATATACTTGCTTATTTGATTATTTCTATTTTTAATTTGTACAGTGCTAAGAAAAAAGTAAAGTAAGCATTTATTTGACAGTGCAGATCAAAGAACAGAAAAAAAGCTTTGCAGTCTGACCTTGGATTGACATATATTGAGATTTTGCAACATGTTCTGAACAAACACCCTTAAAATTTTCAGAGTTTTTTCATGACTGATTCTGAGACAACAAATTATGTTCTTAATACTTGTTGGTTTATGGGGAAACTTTGCAAAGTCAGCCTTACCAAAGGCTATTTCAGCCTGCAGGGACAATGACATGAAATAATATTAGTATTAAGTAAGTAATAATTTAACCCTTAAAGTGCCTTTCACAACTATAGTTGCCTTTGCGGCCAGTGTAGATCAAGATCAGGCTGAACAAAATGTTCAGCCTGATCTTTGATCTACACTGTCCACTTTGCTGAAACACTGTAGACAAAAGCTATCATGAAGTTACAATTATTTGAGTTGTATTTCTAGGATGAAACTGTATGGTAGGTTTACTCGGTGCTCTAGGGTTTAATATTATACTGTGAAAAGGAACCTATTACAGTCAAGCCCTCAGTTGACTCTTTAATTACAAAACCTACAGAGGAAAAAGCTTGTACACTTATAGCTTTTAACCCTTTCCCAAATGACAAAGTTTAGATGCTTTCAAATTCAAAACAACTACAGAAGACACATTCAAAATCGGTGCAAATGACCTTAAGCTCTCTGATACGATAAACATTGCGGGAAAAAGTGAAAATGCTGATAACCAGCATTTTTCCCTTATCCCACAATGTATTCAAAAGCCTTTTTTCACAGGGTCCTGAACACCCGGGATTGTTTGCTAAAGGGTTAATGCCTTCTTTTTATCTAATTCATCTATTCTTTCACAAATATGTGAGAATTTTAAAAAGTCTGCTTAACCCTTTACCACAGAATCCCAACATTTAACAACCCTAAAGAAACCTTTGAGAAACAGTGTGGGACAAGGAGAAAATGCTGGTAACCAGGATTTTCTCCTTTTCCTACACTGTTTTCTACCCTTTGAAAGAAAAATTTCAGATTCTGAGTAACTTTAAATTTGTCATATGCCAATGCTTTCAATTTGGGAAAGTCTAAAATTCTGTCGTTTGGTAAAGTGTTAATATACATTTCCACTGAGAATAATAAGAGCACAAGAATAATAATGAAAAAAAAATTGTGTTTGTCAAATAAATTCACATAGAAAGATGACTCTAAGTCAACATAAAGGTTTTTACATGCCTGAACCCCTCTTTCTATCCCAAGCTGGATCAGTTCTAGTGCATACTCAGTCTGTCTGGAAAATTTCTCTATTTCTTTAGCTCTGTACTGATACCATCCCGACAATGTCGATGGTGTGATTTCTCCTCTATTTAAAAAGCGTAGATTAATGAGATGAAAAAAACTTGATGCATCATAAAGAAATTAAGATAGCAAAAGGTATTTCATCTCTGAGACACTTAAATACGAGGGCTGATTGATAAGTCATGAGCCCTAAATATAAGCATCATGTATAAGGGTTTGACTTTTGTACGACATATGCATTATTTTTCAACATAAACCCCTTCAGTATCCATACACTTTTGCCAGCTATGTTTAAGGGTCCTCAATGCCACTATTAAAGAAGTACTTTTTTGACTGTTCAAAAAGTTATCCACTGCATGTATGACAACATAATCTGACCGATAGTGGGTACTAGAAATGGCCATTTCAGTTTTTCAGTATATGTAGTTGAAAATCTGATAGGGTGAGATCAGCTGAATAAGGCATATGCTCTACCAATTTAAAGCCACAATCGTTAATAGCAGCCATAGCAATGACAGACTTGTGAACAGGGACTGAGTTTTCAGTGGCACTTGAGTTTAATGTTTTCTCTTAACCACGTAATAAGTGATGCATAATATGCCATTGATTCTTTGTCCCTTTTGCAGGTTATCTACCATCAGAATACCAGCAGCATCCACAAAAGCCAAGGCCATATGCTTCTATCTGATGGAACAGTTTCCACCTTCTTTGGTAGGGGTAAACCATTTTAAGCAGACGATGCTATCAGAAGTTAAATCTGACCCAATTGCCATATTTCTATATCTTATGACAATACATGTATTCATTTCTTTGAAACATGAATCTAACAATAAAGATTAAGGCTAAAACATTATAGAAACAATCCAATGACATAAAAACCTGTTATATCTTTTCTTTATAACCTCAACAAGGAATTTAAACACACAAAAAAAAAAAAAAGACACAAAGTAATGTAGCTTTAAGAATTCACAAATAAGCAGTTAAACTCCGGTATCGTAACTACTATTACCTATATTTCAAAAGTTCTGGTTGATCTTCATACAGGTAATCACCTAAATCTGCAGTGATTGGTTCCAGGGCAGATTTACATGGTTCTAGCTGTATCCAGTCTGGTTTCACCCAACAATCTGACTGCCATTCTGTTACTTTGCTCTCCCTGTTAAAGAAATTTGTAAACTTTTGCTCTTGTTGCAAATATTTGTTTTGCATCTTACAGCGTAACACTTTTGAAAATTCATTTTGATTACCTACCTTTTATAATTGCTTGGAAGGTACTGAATAAAAGTATTGCATAAATTAGCTGTGAAAGATGAAATATGTTTGTTTTTTTTTTTTTTTTTTCAAAATAAATAGGTATAACAACCAAATATGCACAGTAATAAAAAAAGCATTCATGAAAAAATGTGTAATAAACTGTTAGCATACCAATTACAAATAAAATGTTTGAGTCACAAAAACCAAACCAATAATGTGAAAAAGTAAGGCATTTTTTGTCCATAAACATTTCAATGTAACAGATTGCATAGATCAAACTTAGACTGCACATTTTGTGTAGATTAGAATATGAATCATGGTCAGTCTGCATATTTTGTGCAGTGTGATCTTGATCTTTACTTCTGCATATTATATCACTTTGTTGTGACAGGTACTCTATGCTTATGAAAAAAAATGTATGTAATTCATAACCTTACCTAACCTCTGGCAGTAATGTCTTGTACTCTGAAGGACAAGTGGTCTCAGGAAAGTGACTAAGTATGGCTAATCTGAAAAAGTTGTTTGGTAAGTAACTTTTTACTCTTGATGACACAATATTAGACCAGTCAAAATTGAAAATATTTGAGCAGCCCTCTGTTAAAAAGTGCTTTAACCCTTTCCCAAACAACAAATTTTGGACTGGTCCAAATTGAAAGAGTTTGCAGACGACAATTCTATATTTGATGAAAATGACAGAAAGTTCTCAAAAAGGGTAGAAAACACTGTGGGAAAAGGAGAAATTGCTCGTTACGAGCAATTTCACCTTTTCCCACAGTGTTTTCAAAAGACTTGTACTGCAGACACGTGAAAACCAGGGCTTGTTTTGGGAAAGGGTTAATGCATTTCCATGAGGCATTACACCAGGCAAGACATTGTATATATATGAATCTATAAAATCCATTTTGTCTAACAACCGAGTCAAGGGGGACAATGGTCCTTGAACACGATGCAGAAAATTTACAGATAGCAAAAAGTTTTGACCCATGTCAGCCTGCTTGGACTGTGTGGGTCAATACTTTTTAGCAGATGCACTAAACAATCTTTTCACAGACCAGAACTCATTTGCTGTTGACTAATTGAGTATGGCTAAAAAAAATGAGATTCCTATATAAAGGAATTGAAAATATTACAGAAAAAGGAGAAAACTGCTGGTTACAAGCATTGCTGGTTACCAGCTTGTTCTACTTTTCATACTATGTGTACAAAAAGACTTCTTTATTAGAGTCTTGCTTATACAGCACCGTGTGTGGTTGCATTATGCCCTTTTCAACAGTACTCCAGTCATTTCATGACAGCTAGGGCACCATTCTATGCATTCCCCATACCCTAACCCAATACTACATATAAAACAGTTTCCAAGGAAATGGCTGCTTTTATTCCTTGATAAATATAAACAAAAGTTCAACAGTAAGGAGGAACTGACTAATGTGTCAATGGTTATCATCAAAACTCTGCAAAGTATTTGGCAACATCAGGATTAGCGCCAACAAACTCTGGTTTACAAACCCAGTTTTAACTCTTTACTAGATGACAAAATTTTAGCCTGGCCCAAACTGAAAGCATTTGCAGACGACAAATTAAATGTTACTCAAAACATAAAATTGGTTTGTCATAGGGTAGAAAACATTGTGGGAAAAAGAGAAAATGCTGGTAACCAGCATTTTCTCTTTTTCCCACAATGTTTTCAAAAGCCTTCTTTCTCAGGAGCATTAAAAGTTGGCATTGTGTGGTAAAGTGTTAATCCGGTTTTAATTGATATTGTGGACAGTCTAGATCAAGATCAGAATTTGCACTTTAATCTTGGAACTACACTGCCTGATACTTTGTTACATAGTCTTGCCAAAACAACATTTAATAACTAAATTTTGGCTGTTTTTTGGAAACGAAAGGGTCAATTTCATTAGTTGAGCACTTCAACACTGTATTATCCAGAATCTTAATGACCCTGAATAAGAAGGATTTCAAAAACATTGCAGGAAAAGGAAAAATCACTGGTAACCAGCATTTTCTTCTTTTCGAACAATGTGTTCTACACTTTCAAAAAAGAATTCCAATCCTTTGAATTATGATAATTTAAAATACTTACAATATGGACAAATACAATTTTTTTGTTATCTTATAAATGGTGAATGGATACATACCTATGTGGCAAAAGCTCTGTTGAATGGAATGTTAGTATTGTCTCAAGAGCTTGCCAGTCACTATCCTACAAAATACAATAAAACCTTCCTCACAGGCCACTTTTAAGCATACTCCGAGTTCCAAGGGAAAGTAAAATAATGTTGAAATATATCAACACTAAGCAAGCACCTGACCTAACCCTTTCCCAAATAAGCCCTGGTTTTCACATGTCTGCAGTACAAGTCTTTTGAAAACACTGTGGGAAAAGAAGAAATTGCTCGTAATGAGCAATTTCTCCTTTTCCCACAGTGTTTTCTACCCTTTTGGAGAACTTTCTGTCATTTTCATCAAATTTAAAATTGTCGTCTGCAAACTCTTTCAATTTGGACCAGTCTAAAATTCATTGTTTGGGAAAGGGTTAAAAGTATTTTGAATGTCCCTAAGGCGATTACTAAATACAAGATGGGATGAATATGAACTATGCTCCAGCAGATGAAGGTTTGATGCATTTCCGTAGTGCATTATATTCAGTCAGTCACAACATAATTACGGATTCATAAAATCCATCATGTCTAACAGCCTACTAAATCCTAAGGTAGAACGGTCTTTGGACATCCAGAAAATTGACCAATTAAAAAGAGTTTTGACCCAGGTCAGTCTGCAAGGACTGTCCAGGATGACATAGGTCGATACTTTTAGCAGATGCATTAAACCCACTTTTCAAAGAGCATGGCTCATATGTATTGCCAGTTTTACTCAATGAAATATGTTTTCAATAACAACTCAGTTATTTTCACCTCGTAACACATGAACCTATGAATTTTCTACATTAAATCTTACTGACACTTTAACCCTTAGGCTGCTAAGCATGGCTCATGGACCATTTGTGGACAGTGTAGATCAAGATCAGACTGCACAGAATTACACTGTCCAATAAAGAGACATTTCCGCCCCCCCCCCCCCCCCAAAAAAAAACAACATTGAAATAACAGTATTTGGGTTTTTAGTATCGGCTGGAAAGTTTCACATAATTTATTTTGGAGATTAAAGTGTATATCCGAGATCCGACTTCATAATTTTTTATCCTGATCTACATCATCAGGTAAACCCTTTACAAAACAATAAAGAGTTTTAATATTGCCAAAAAGAAGACTTTAGAAAACACTATGGGAAAAGAAGAAAACAGAACATGTAATTCAGGTGTCCCTTTTTCCATCACTTTTGGTGCCACTAAACACTAGGATGTCCTTCAGCAATCATTTTCCTGAGCCCTACAACTGAAAGATGATCCAGGAAGCATGGATAATTGTAATGTCACTGTATAATGACTGAAAAATGGCTTAGAGCTACACTGAATACTAGCAGTAATGTTAAATGGTTGGAATTCTGCTCCTATAACAGCTTTTACAAACACTGATTGCTTGATTGATTGTGTGGTGTTTAACTCCGTTTTCAACATTATTTCAGTTATATCGCGGTGGCCAGTGCACTTATCCATACTTTCCTGGAGCTTCTTTTACCATTACTTAGCATAATATTTCTTCCAAGCCACTGGCTGCTTTCCCAAATAACCATCGTCGAAACTAGATCGGGGGAGAGAGGAATAAATCCTGTCGCAACGACTATCATCAATCCTTTGAAAGAAATAGGCCAAGCTGGGATCAAACCAGTGACCCCCTGTTCTCAAATCCTGTTCTTTACTGATTGAGTACTGGGGCTCAGCTTGCAAACATTAAGGAAATAAGACACACTGCTGGTAACCAGTATCGTATCTTGTACCAACAGTTTTTTTCTACTACAAGCATTTTCTTCTTTTCCACCTATATTTTCTACATTTGCAAAGGCAAATTTAAACTGAGAAGTCTAAAATCTATCATCTGGTAAACAGCCAAGACAAACACATACCTGAGCATAGTTAACAGCTGCCTCAACAATATTCTGGGATCTGAATTTCTCAAAGAACTTACAGTCATAACGTTCTGCTGCATAACTCACACCTCCAAGGATACTCTGAAAATATATGAAATTGAGCGATGCTCTGAGAAAAGGGGACTAAATGCATCGGCAAACAGTATCAACCAAGGTCAAAACCTTTTTTTATGGATCCACATTTATGTAATGACTTGCTTGGCATAATGCATCACAGAATTGCATTAAGCCCCTTTTGCCAGAGCATGGCTCATATTTTGGAACATGCTAGCATCCAATGAGCTTGCAATTTACTATACATATATCAATCGATATTAAAAATGCAAATTTAAAGAAATATGATTAACATCATTTTTTTTTCCAAATCAATCACTTTATATTTTAGACAAAATGCATATAGCGTAGACTTCACTCTTTTCCAAACAACAAAATTTTTTACTTGACCGATCCAAAGCATTTGCAGACAACAAATTAAATGTGGTTCAAATTCTGGAATTCGTCATTGAAAAGTTAGGAAACATTGTGGGAAAGGAGAAAATGCTGGTTACCAGCCTACCACCATTTGCTTCTTTTCCCAAAATGTTTTCAAATGTCTTCATCTTCAAGGTTGATAAAACTGCAGATTGTGTAAAGAATTTATCTCCAAAATGGTTTGTCCTAAAAACTTTGTTGAAAAGCATACAGAAGCATAAATCTTGCATACTGTAATGAAATTTGCAAGGTGAAGAAATTACTAGAGTATATCATCAATACATTCATTCTTTGAACGAAACCTAACTTTGCCGGATGAAAGCATTTTACCAGCACATTTTGAAGAATACATCATTGAAACTGAATCCAATAAGTAGAGAATTTCTCATTTTTAGGATTTCAAAACTAAACCTTCTCATTAATCTATCCAACAGCTTAAAACCAGGGTCAGACTACACATTTTACAAAGTCCGATCTTGATCTGTACTGTTTCCAACAGCACTTATGGCTGCATCCTGCACACAAAAGCATTTAAAGTAATCACTGATAGCAAAACAACTTACCTCATATGTTTTCAGCCTGTATAAGTACTGTAAAAGTTTCTTCCTTGCTCGCAGCAGTTCTCTCTGTTCTAAAGTTAGGCTGATAAATACAAGACAGAGAATTTGATATACAAGTTTCTTTCTGTTAAGTGAAATTACACTGATTAAATCCATTGCTTCATTCAGTTTAATCTTCAGCAACCATCACTTAACACTTTACCGCACAATGCCCGCCTTTTGACGACCTTGGGAAAGAAGCCTTTTGAAAACATTGTGGGAAAAGGAGAAAATGCTGATAACCAGCATTTTCTCCTTTTCCCACAATGTTTTCTATCCTATCAAAGAAAAAATGCACCATTTGAGCCACACTGAAATTGTCGTCTGCAAATGCTTTCAATTTGGACAAGGCTAAAATTTAGTCTTCTGGTAAAGATTTTAAAAATTACACAACATATGTAAATGAAATGGACACTGTAAGAAGTAGTTAAAACCATCAAGCCAACAGTGTAGTTAAGTCTCTAACAGACAAGAAAATTGTTGACTAGGCCAAACTGAAAGCACATGCGGACAACAATTCAAATGTAACTGAAATGTGGGCACTTGCCCTTCATAGGATAGAAAACATTTTAAGAAAAAGAGAAAATGCTGGTTGTCATCACTTTCTTACTTTCAAAAGCTTTATTCCCCTGGGTTTTTAAAACATTGTATTGTGTGGCAAAGGGTTGAAAAAATCCGACTGCCTGTTTCGTGTAATATGATCTTGATCTACACTGTCAGCAAAGCCAAGTAAAAGGGTGCACATCAAGTCAAGCATGCACAAAAGCAATAATACATCCATACTATTGAAAATCAACTTATTTCAATGTTCTCTTTCCTTTTTTCCTCCAGTGGCCTCTGTTTGTGAATCAATCCTGAATAAATCACAAAATGAATATTCTGTGCAGTCAGACCTTAACCCTTTACCACACAATCCCAACTTTAAACGACCCTGGGAAATAAGACTTTTGAAAACATTGTAGGAAACGGAGAAAATGCTGGTAACTAGAATTTTCTCCGTTTCCCACAATGTTTTCTAACCTTTCAGAAACAAATCCCATCATTTTAGCCACATTTGTCATATGTGCATGCTTTAATTTGAATCAGTCAAAAATATTGTCATGTAGTAAAGAGTTAATCTACGCCATCAGCAAAGCCAACTTAAGTTATACATAGCATATTTATTAAAGCAATAATTTATTCTTACTTTTGGAAATCCACCTGTTTCATCAGCTCATTTATTTTTTCTTTCCTCCTTTCCTCCATCTTGGCTTCTTTTTCTGGGTCATAATCATCCAGTTCCATATCATCATAAATTCCATCCTCTGGGTCACACAGGATAAATCTTTATAAAAGAAAGAGAAGTAAATACTGTTGAAATAATTAACATCTTTTTGGGTACTAGCACTAGTCTGGCTTATTGCTTATAAAATTTGTTTCAGGTTGATGATTTATAACACTTAAACAACAAAGAACATTTCTTGTTCTTTTACTGCTAAGTGCAACTCCTGACCTTTTGCAGACAGTGTAGATTAAGATCAAACTGCAAAGAACAGCCAATCTGATCTTGGATCTGTCCTGTCTGATAAGGGGATATTGTTCTCCAAAAAATAAGTTTGAAATAACATTATTTGGATTTTTTTTCTATTGTCTTGAAAGTTTTATTAAACTTGTATAGCACAATGAGGGTTAGGAATGGTGGCTTTGACCTGATCCTAGTCTATAAAAAGAATCATTTTTTTCAGTACTCAAACTTGCAGCAATAATTCTCAAATGACATTAACTAACACAGAAGATAATAAGCCTAAAAAGGCAAAAATGCAAAATGCAATTCACCAATTTTGTGGTTACCAGTATTTTCTCCTTTTCCTACCCTTTTTTGAAGAAGCCATAAATCACAGGGTCATTTAAACACAGGATTGCTTGGCAAAGGTTAAACCTTTATCACAAAATCCAGTTTTTAATTACCCCTAGAAAAAATAATTAATCATTGTCGCAAAAAAGGAAGATGCTGATAACCAGAATTTTCTCCTTTTCCCACAATGTTTCCTACCCTTTCTAGGACAAATGACATCATCAATTCATTATCTGCAAGTGCATTCCAACTGGACAAGTCTAAACTTTTGTGGGCTGGTAAAGAGTTAACTCTTTACCAAACGATAAAATTTTAGACTGGTCCAAATTAAAAGCATTTGCCGATGACAAATTGAAGCTGACCCAAATGACGATTTTTGTCCTTGATGGGGAGAAAACATTGTAGGAAAAGGAGAAAATGCTGGTTACCAGCATTTTCTCCTTTTCCTACAATGTTTTCATAAGCCTTCTTTCTCAGGGTCGTTAAAAGTCGGGATTGTGTGGTTAGGGGTTAAGGAGACATACAGCAGTTATTAGCTATACTTGATTACCTCCCTTGATCCTCCCCTTTGCCAATCATTATCAGGGCCTCTAAATCTGTCCCTCGCAGTCCGAACTCCAGCAATCCTTTCATGGCATCTATTTTGTCTGACATTCTTTCGGTACATTCATGTAACACCCAAGCCCTTTTACTGATCTTACTCTGAAATTTACATCAATCAATCTCATTAGCATTTACCTTTTTTCCTGCACTACTTAACCCTCTAACAAACAATACCAAGTTTTAACTGCCCTGAGGAAGAATGCTAAGAAGAAAATATTGGTAACCAGCATTTTTTTTCTATTTCCAAAATGTTTTCTACTCTACAAGAAATCATAATTTGGGCTACACATTCAATCTGTTGTCTGCAAATGTTTTCAATTTGGACATGTCTAGAATTTTGCTGTTTGCTTAAGCATTAACTTTTACCAAAAATTTCTGTCTTCTTTATCACTCCTGATTTTTTTTTTTATAGCTAGACTTGGTCTAAAAAGTAATGGAATAAGCTAAACTCATCTACAACTACTACAAAATAGTTCTTTTTATTCTTTGTCTTTATTGTTCTTGTTTGTGTTTCTTTGCTTTTTGATGAAATTGAAGATCACACTGTATATATTTTTTCATCTATCTTTTCTATCTAGTAAATAGCATTCCTGTTGTTCCTTTATATTGAGTTTAATGCCTTTTTCACAATTATTGCATTATATTACATGGGAAGTGCACCTACCGTATATACTCGACTATAAGACGCATTTTTTTCCCTATAATTTTGAGCTTGAAGTAGGGGGAGCGTCTTATAAGCGCATAATCAAAGGACTTTCTAAAATTCCATCTGGGGAACCTACTTACCTGCCGACCAACACGAAGAGATACTACCACCTCCCGATCTAGTCACGCTGATGTAAAGTTTTAAGTGTCTCAGAAATGGTTGTAATTGCCGTCAATGTGAAGAAATAAAAGTTTGGAACAAACTTTTATGTGTTTTACTTGTTAATTTAGCTTTAAATCCATCGGGTATTCCTCTTGTTGTTGTTGTTGCACCCAGTGTATAATACGGCCCTCGAGTTGACTGTGATACATATCAAAGTACCAAGTGTATTAATTGACTCTTTTGGCAAATCTTAAATTTAATGATGAATTCATACTTTTTTCATTATTGGTAACTTTGATCATTGAGATGAATTAAAATGATGTAATAGCACAAGTAACCTAACAGAGGCAAATATTCCCAAATATTTCTATCTAAACAGAAATTTGGTAGTGTTTATCAGGTGATCATCGAGGTAAGGAAGTAAAGGGTTTTGATCGCAGTCTGTGTTTTACGACACAGACAACACCTGTTTTTAATGAGATTAACAGCTAGATGTCAAACTTTCACAGCTTGAACTGACCAAGCATCCCATCGATAAATTAGTGCTGATATAACACCAGAGATTAACAATTAGCTTTAATTTACGACCAGGATAGCTGATTATACAATTATTCAGATTAAATCAGCAAGCATCAAGGTCTCCATTTCGATAGCTCAATGATTTAACGACCAAAAATTATCCTGGCCATGTAGATATTTAACTCTTTACCAAAAATCTCGATTATTAACAAATCGAAAGAAAAAGAATTTTGAAGACATTGTGGGAAAAGGTGAAAACGCTAGTGAAACAAATTTCAATTTTTGAGTCACAGTTACCTTTTTCTCCTTCAAATCCTATCAATTTGGACAAGTCTAAAATTTTGTCGTTTGGTAAAGTGTTAAATCACATTGTGCTGGGTGTAAGATACCAGAGTACTTTGATCCTGTAATGTAACTCTTCACTGTCGAGATAAACTTTATACACCCATTGATAAATAACAATTTTGAGTAAACCATTCAAGGCCTAATTTCCCTGATAGGATTATTTATACAAAAAAAGTGTGTGTTTTGGACTATGCATTACATTCTTTCCAAGTTGCTTTTTCTCAATTTTATAAAGAAATTGGACTTGAATCAAGATACGATCGGCTAAGATACAAGAGATGTATTTAGGGAATGATGCAACTCCGATAGACCGTAATGTCTGCGAGGGGTATTTCCAGCTGAATACTCAAAATTTTAGCATTTTTATGATCAGTGTGAAGTCTACCTGCGTCTTATAGGAGGTCATCAATGAAATCCCCGATTTTGAATCATGAAGTTGGGGGAGCGTCTTATAAGCGAAGGCGTCGTATAGTCGAGCATATACGGTATCCATGCTTCCTTGAAGTTTCTTCAAACCAGTATTTGGAACAATATTTTTCACAAGCCACTGGCTGCTCTCCCACACAACCATCATCGAGACAATTATCAAAAGTGTGAGAGCAATGGATCATAACATGATGACTATCATCAATCCTCAGAAAGAAATCACATTCATAAAACCCATGAACGACAATGAATTTGCAGACAAGTTTGGAAGGTGTTTAAACAGCAAGTTGTGCACTTATTCTGTAATCTATGCCAAAACTTGGACCGAATCGGTTGATTTACCAAACAACAGACAAATGAAGTAAGTGATTCCAATCTGTAGTATATTTTTACCAGATAATCCTGAATGGATGCTAACTCAACAGGTGATTTTCTCCATTGTTTCTGATAGACTAAATCTGTGTCCAGTCCATACTTCTGTGCCAGTAACTTAGCCTCTCCATATTCTTCATTTTCTAACTGTAGTAAATAGGAAAAATAACACACATATCAAACTTTAAACCTTTTGAAACTCTATTTCCAAAAGGTATAGTGCTTTAAATGCTCAAAAGCATTTTCTGCTTTTCTAACAATGTTTCATACACTTTCAATGATAAATGCCACGTACATCTATGTCAACCCTATTTTATTTGTTATCTGCAAATGTTCTCCATTGAGGTTAGTCAAAAATTTTGTCAATTGGTAAAGGGTTAAGGACTGGAACCTATTTCTCAATGCTTTTTCAAAATAATCATGAAAGTTAGTGTGACCAAAAATCGTGACATGTCTACAGAACGTGTTCAAAGCATTATTGTTCTAGTAGTCAATAATCAACAAGTTCAGTCCAGGGCAGTTCAAACAAAACTAGCACAATGTGTTAACCATTTACCAAACAATCCTGAGATTTAACAAACCCATTAAAACATTGTGGGAAAAGGAGAAAAGGCAAGTAAAAGCATTCTCTCCGTTTCTCACAGTGTTTCCTTCCCTTCCAATGGAAAACTACATAATTTGACACACTTCTAACTTGTTATTTACAAGTTCTTTCAATTCAGAATGGTGTAAAATTTTTCTATCTGGTAAAAAGTTAAAAGTACATATGGAAAACACTGTAACTTGACACAGGGTGCAACTTTTGAAGTTCTTTTTTTTCTGATGAGTAGGATGATAAAAGTCAAGCTAAAAGAAAAACAGCACAGAATAAGCATGAATTGAAAGTTTATTTCTTTGACAAACAACAAAATTTTAGACATGTCCAGATTGAAAGAATTTGCAGATGACAAATTCAGTGTGGCTATAATAACAGGATTTGTCTTTGAAGGGGTAGAAAACAAATGCTGGTACCCAGCATTTTCTCCTTTTCCCACACTATTATCAAAAGCCAATGTTTTCAAAACTATGTTTTCAAAAGACTTCCTTTTGAGAGTAGTCAAAACTTGGGATTGTGTGGTAAAGGGTTAATCTGACCACAAAATGACATTATTCCATTTAGTTTAGAAAGAAATCAACTACTCTTATGAATGTACCTTTCTTGCAAAGAGCTCATCTGGTGTTGTAGATTTTAAACAAACAAGTCTATAAGTTCTGTTAACCATCCTGAAGGAAAATAAAACATTCAACAAATGAGCCATGCTCCATAAAAAGGGGACTTGTTGCATTTGCAAAAAAAATTGACCCATGTCAGCCTGCACAGTTTGCGCAGGCTGACATGGGTCGGAACTATTTTCTATTGGTCAATTTCATGCATGTCCAAGAAGTATTCTACCTCAATATTCAGTCGGTTGTTAGACACAATGAATTTTAGGAATCCATCGTCGTGTAATGACTTGCTTGGTATCATACATCACGGAGATGCATTAACCCTTTACCACACAATCCCGACCTTTAACGACCCTGAAAACGAAAGCTTTTGAAAACATTGTGGGAAAAGGAGAAAATGCTGGTAACCAGCATTTTCTCCTTTTCCCACAATGTTTTCTTCCCTTCCTAAAACAAATTCCAGTTTTTGAGTAACATTTATTTTGTCGTCTGCAAATACTTTTAAATTGGCCAAGGCTAAAATCTTGTCGTGTAGTAAAGGATTAAATCCCCTTTGCCAGAGCACTGCTCAAATAAAATATGACCTTCACTGAAAAAAGCAGTATTTCTAGTTTTGACCCCCTTTTCTAATTTTTTTTTTTTGGGGGGGGTCAATATTGTTATTTGTCAAGCTGGAGATTCAAACCAGTGACCCCTGTTCTCAAGTCCTGCCCGACATTTCAGCTAAATCTTCTTTGTCCTCCGAAAAAGCCTTAATCCTTTACCAAGCAACCCCATGTTTCAACCACCCTGAGAAAAGCGACTTTTGAAAACATTTAGGGAAAAGAAGAAAATGCTGGTAATTTATCTTTTCTCCCTGTTTAAAAAAAAAGAAAAAAAAAAAAAAAACAGTTTCATTATTTGATAAAAGTTTAATTTGTCATCTGCAAATACTTTCAATCATGACGAGTTCAAAACTTTGTCATCTCCTGATAGGGTTACATATGAAAAAGTTTAAAATTTTGTCATCTGGTGGGGGGTGAATGGAAATTGAACCTTAAGCAAGAAACATTTACACCATGACTGTCCCTCAGACAGAGAATCAAAAGAAAAAAAAAAATGGCAGAAAAGTCAATAAAATACATGAAATGTTTAGCTTCCTACTACACAAAAAGTCAAAGAGATAACTATTCCAGGCAAGATTAGGATACATTACCTTGGTTTCTTTTTTGGAGGTTTAAATCTATCCATGTCAGTTACGTAATGCATGCACTGTTTAGCCACACCCCATGATTTTGACACTAGCCCCACTTCTTCCTGATCACTTTCCTCCTCTTCCTCCTCAGTTTCACTGAGTGACACCAGGCGGCGCTTTTTCGGAAACCTACATTCAACCTATAAAGATATTGTCATATTTATTGTAATCTGGACAAAAACAATTCATCAACTCTAAAAATGTCTATTAATCTAATTCTAAATTCCCAGACCAGCTGTTTGATTTGCTTAGACAGAATACTGTAGCCAATCAAAGGGCTAGTCCGAGAATTTAGAAAGAGAGCTGAATTGAGAATGATTGGTGAATATGGGCACTTAAGAAGGCTTTTAGAAACATTGTGGTAGAAGAAATTGCAGGATGCTAGCATTCTCTCCTTTTCCCAAAATGTTTTCTACCCAGTCTAACATAAATCTTATTATTTCTGCCAAATCAAACAGATGTCTGCAAATGCTTTCAATTTCAACTAAAATTTCGATGTATGGTCCAGAGTTAAACAGATCTTATCACAATGGTAATATCTGATAAAACAGAACTGTTTGAACAGATTTTAACCCTTTACCACAAAATCCCCACTTTTAACGACCCCGAGAAAGAAGCCTTTTGAAAACATTGTGGGAAAAGGAGAAAATGGTTTCCAGCATTTTCTCCTTTTCCCACAATGTTTTCTACCCTTCCCAAAACAAATTTCATTTTTTGGGTCACATCTATTTTGTCATCTGCAAATGCTTTCAATTTAGACCAGTCTAAAATTTTGAGGTTTGGTAAAGAGTTAACACTAAAGTTGGACATTATCAAAATTTCTGTCTAAGCTGACGTCAGTCATTTATATCATTCCTAGCTTTCACTAGCACAAGGCTTAAGCTCACCAATACCAATGACCCCTAGAAAGAAGCCTTTCGAAAACATTGTGGGAAAAGGAGAAAATGCTGGAAACCAGCATTTTCTCCTTTTCCCACTATGTTTTCTACACTTCCCAAAACAAATTTCGTTTTTTGGGTCACATCCACTTTGTCCTCTGCAAATGCTTTTAATTTGGACTTGTCTGAAATTTTGTTCTTTGGTTTAAGAGTTAACATCAAAGTTGGACATTATTACATTTCTATCTAGGCTGAGGTCAGTCATTCATATCATTCATAGCTTTCACTAGCACTAGGCTTGAGCCCAGCAGTACCTTTCTGATGGAAACTTCCAGATGACTAGCACTTAAAATGTAAGACATCAAGGATCTTACATGACTGTTTATGTACTATCATTTTTATCAAATGAGTTGACTAAAAATGTATGACACGAGTCTTGGCGAGCATCAAATACATTTTAGTCAACGAGTTTGATAAAAATGGTAATAAATAAACATGAATGTGAGATTCTATTTATCACATAAAACGAATGACACGCAAAATATATCCTGCATCATCACCTTTAGCCTATACACCATTCACGGGTCTATAGCTACAGTTGTAGTTTGGTTTCAAATGTGTACATACACAAGTAGATAGTTCTTTGATATTTACACCGAAAGAAGAATGAACCAGTTTCTAGAGGGGATAAGTCCACCTATTTCCGCAATTTTGTTGATTTAAAAGACTTTCGCTGCATTTCTTTGTTTTTATTAAACATGAAAATCAAAAAGTTTCTGCACGAATACGCCTTAGCAACAATGACGTCATTTTTCAGCGAAACGGCGTAGTTGCACTAATTCTGGCACGTGCTGTGGCTGGTTTCTATGGCTTCACGCGCTCAAGTCTAAAAACTGATCAAAACCGAGACCCAAGAAACAATAATACACTAGTGTATTATCAAAAATAAGTCATGGGTTTAATACACTGCCGGAGGAGGTTTTATGTGACAAATAAGATATCCTACATAGCTGCGGAGGATCCCATCCTCCCATCCCCTTTTACAAATAAAAAGCATGGAATCATTACCTCGAGGCCCAAAAATCCACCATTGTACATAGATGATAGTTTAGGGGCTGGCTCAAACCACTCGGGATGACCTCCAAGTAAATTACGCAGGGATTTAATGGATGATACTGTGACAGCCCCTGTACCTCTTGCCAAAATCATGGCCTAAAAGAATAATACAGAAATAATAAGAGAAAATTTCCAGTCAACAATAGAAATCTTTCAAGACTATTGTTTTCAAATCCCTTGAAATAAGTTCAAGTTGTTAAACTATACATATAGGTATAGATACAAAACTACATAATTCTGTCACAAATAAATTCAGATACTCATTTTTGACAGTTTCTGCCAATGTAACAATTTGTTTTAAATGTTACCAACTTCTATGCTCTACTTCATGCGGAAAAACAAAACCAATAAAATGATAAGTTACTGTCTCTGTCAGCTTTCTTTCCTGTCTCCTTTTCCTTTTCTCTTTCTCTTTTTTATTCTTTTCACATTATTTCACAACCCATCACCAAAAAATCCTATGTTTTAAAGAAAGCTTTTGAAAGCATTGTGGTAAAAAGGGAAATCATGGTCCCATAATGTTTACTACTCTTTCAAACACAAGTCCCATTATTTGAGCCACATTTATCATCTGCCAATTCTCTGGAAATGGAAAATCCAAATTTTTGTTGTTTAGTTAAAAATCATCTATTCTTCGAGGTTAAAAAAAAGCAAAGCTTCTCTCACTTATTGCATCTTAACCCTTAGGCTGCTAAGCGCAACTCAGGAACCTTTTGCAGACATTGTAGATCAAGATCAGACTGCACAGAATGTGCAGTCTGATCTTGGATCTACACTGTCAGATAGGGAGATATCTTTCCCAAAAATTACCTTTTAAAGTGAAAATATTTGGCTTTTACTAGGGGCTTGAAAGTTTTATTTCACTTATTTAGCAAAATAAGGGTTAACACAAATTTACAACTGACTTTGAAAAGATCCCTGTGATGGATAAACAACACAAGTTAAGGTTTAGTACATAAATACATTTTAAACGATTGTGGCACAATTAGGAAACACTCTCTACATGCGATGTTTCTTTTTATCATGATGTTTCAAGAAGTGGTCTGCAGCAAGATACAAAAAGTCATCTGCTAGGAGATTCTAAATTGACCCGTTACCATACAATTTTTGACTGGTCTAAATAGAAAGCATTTGCAGAGGCCATATTAAATTTAGCTGAAATGATGGTAATTGTCTGGCAAAGTGTAGTCAACTTTGCAAGAAAAGGAGAAATACTGGTTATCAATGTTTTCTCCTTCTCCCACTAAGTTTACAAATGGCCATTTCCTCAGAGTCATTTAAAGCCGGGATTCTGTGTTATGGAGTTAAACAAATTTAGTGCATTGCAATACTTTCAATTAAGTTGGACTTAGGAGGACATACACACAAAAATCAATGAAAAACATTAAAAAACAGCGAAGACTAGAATTAGATTACCTCATTTGACCACCAGTTGACATCCATCAGATTTTTCGTGTTGACCAGATCTGGAAAAATTGAAAAAAATAAAAGAATCACTGTATGCCTGACTCAGATTAAACCATCTGCATGAAACTTAAAAATAATGTCTAGAAAAAAGTAAATAATGACCTTAAAGCTACATCAGGACCCGTATTTCACTGACAATTCTAAAATTCATTAATTCAAATCCTCACGAATTTTCTTTATTTCATAGTAAAATCTTTTCTGATGGGCACAACCATTTTGGTTTTAGCAACTCAGAAATTTTGGAACTTTCTAAATTAAGAATCTGACTAAGACTGTAGTTTAAATTCTTGGTGAATACAGCCCCAGACTAATTCTTAAAGGACCTATTTAGATCTTTTTGCTGTGAACTAACTTTTTGTTAGGCACTGATAAACACTACAAAATATACTTTTTTCTGCAAATGTAAAGACACTAGAATGTTAAATGAAGTAAAAAGGTGCTCATATAAAGGGTTGGTGGCTTTGCAATTTGTGACTCAGCCTCTCTTCATGATATCAAATATGGCATTGTGGAACTTATTTGAATATAATCCAACATAATGCATGCATATTATAGGTCATGTGACATCCCCACAAACTTTGGTCACATTCTGTCAAAAGTTCTGCAAATACTTTAAGAGGCTACATAGCCCATTAAGGAAATAACCACATTTTCTTTTCTGTCTTATATCAAACTTGTCTTTCTTGTTTACTGATGTTTTGCCAGCTATCATCTTTCTTAATTCAGTGATGAAGCATTTTTTCATACTTGGTGAGACTGTACAAGTCTGAAAAGCCCCACTTAACCCTTTACCTCACAATCCCAACTTTTAATGACCCTGAGAAAAAGGCCTTTTGAAAACATTGTGGGAAAAGGAGAAAATGCTGGTAACCAGCATTTTCTCCTTTTCCCACAATGTTTTCTAACCTATTAATGACAAATTTAATCATTTGGTACACCGTTGATTTGTCATCTGCAAATGCTTTCAATTTGGACCAGTCTAGCATTTTGTCATTTGGTAAAGGGTTAAAATGTAAGTACTGAAAGGAAGAAATTTCTTATTTTCTACATTTCAAACCTTTGACTTGTTTTCTCAGTTGTGGACTGTCTGTAAACTCTGGGCTAAACTCATCACAAAATGGCTACAAAGAGAACACAGAATTAAATGGCTTTAGAATACAAGAATGGAAATAAACAATTAATAATAGTAAACTTAATTTTTCATTATTCATATTTCGTATGCCATACAGCATGACATACCCAATTCAATTAATTACATGTACCATTGAGCGAACCTAGGTTTTGTGGCACACAATCAAAACTCTGGTCAATAAATTAAATGCATGTGTAAACTTGTTATTTTTTATCTAGTATTGTAAAACTAAAAATAAGACCCAAATAATTGCAATTTACAGGTCACTTTTGTCTACAATGTTTCAGCAAAGTAGACAGTGTAGATCAAAGATCAGACTGCACGTTCTGTGGCTTTTCAACTTCATTTATTGTATTTCATTTATGTCGCATAATCCAACAACCTTACAATACAATAGTAAACAAATGCATCACAGGTGCAAACTCATGGCTGGTTGTGATTTTTCAATGAAAATCTAACTTGAAAAAAGGGCATGATTTTGTCAAAAATGTTTTGAGAGTTACCTGCCCTTCTGGTAAGGGTTTCCCTTTAGATAGTAAACATCTAGCCCAAGTCTGAAGTAGATATCTTCAGTACTTACAGAGATAGAAGAAAATGTTGAAGTTTTTGCATAATATGCCAATACAGATGAGGACACAACTAGTTTTTGCCAGAGAAGGTGACACATACAATGGTAACAGGACTAGAAAAAAAAATCAGTGTTTTCTTTAAAACAGCAAAGCTACAAGAGAAATTTTCTTCTGCTTACCTGCTGCTCATGAGTCCAAGTTTTCTGCAGTTTTAGACCAGGTACAGTCCACAGATTCAGTTTACCCGAGTAATGTACAGTTGCCAGGTATTTACCACTGGGTGACAGGCTCATTTTAAAGATTCCATCTCTTGTGTCTGCCTTCATATAGGATAGGCTTGGCATCCGCAGAAATCTTGCTTTTTGAGACTAAACATTGGAGAGAAAAAACAGATTTAGACAATTTCTTTTTCTTGAAAACTACTGGTAATGCCTTAATAACACACATTTCTCTTGCCAACAACAACAAATGAAAACTAAAAATTAACTCTTTACTACACAATCCCCAGGTTCATTGACCTTGAGGAAGAAGGTTTTTAAAACCATTGTGGGAAATGGAGCAAATAGTAGTAAGGAGCTCTGTGATTTTAGTTTACCTATACACAATGTCATCTGCAAGTGCTTTCAAGTCTATTATTCTGTCGTTTGGTGAAGAGTTAATTACTTGGTCCTTCCTGTATCTTAGCATTATAATTTTCCAAACAGTAGCTCACTGAGTAACATACATGGCTAGTAATCCAAGGGTTGTGAGATTTAACCTGACTGTGGCTAAAAGGTTTTCAAAGATCATCATTGGAAAGAATTCATCATTCTGAGAAAGTAGCAATATTCAATCATGCAGGTCTTCCAATTTCATTTTCAAGCTTTTTTCCAACAAATATAACAGATCTTATTTAAAGAAATACAGCAGCAGTTCTAGTTGCTAGTGCAAGGAATCAGGTAAGTACACACTCACACAAGTGAGATGTTTTTGGTCCTAGGTTTGACTGGTGAGACTAAAACTTACCACGTCCCACAATATGATGGGCAAACTCTTACCCTAGACAGGTCTTCTGCTAAATCAGTCACCATCTTATAATGTGGATAATCTGACAATCTTCTCCAAGCAGTTAGACCCTCCTTACTAGCAACAGACCCACCTTCCTCCATTTGGCCACATCCACCAACATATAGTAGTCCTGCCTCTGCATGGTATTCAACACAACTGAACCAAAACAAATAAAGGCATTATAATAATTGAATAAGTACGATAATAAAAAAGAATATTTCATTATCAAACGATGCTGTGTTTTTGCTTTGTTTCTTTTATAGAAGTCCATTATACACTGCTAAAAAGTCATCATATTTGAAGGGAAAAGGGAGAGAGAGAGAGAGGGGGGGGGGGGGGGGAGAAAGCTTTTTTCAGTCAAAATCTTGCTTTAAATATGAATAATAAAATAAAAATTTTAAGTGGGTACTACAATATATCTAAAACAATTACATCACTGAGTTGTATCAACATAGCCAGTGCTAGGACTTTTGGTAGTCACTACAAAACAGAAAATCCTGACGTTAAAACTTTCAAAAGGCATGCATGTTCTTTTGAAAAAAAAAGAAAATACAAAGCACAAAATTCTGAAGTAAAAGCTTTCATAAAATTATGCATGCATAACTATAACATATGAGTCACTCTCTGGCAAAAGGAGGCTTAATACATCTCCGTGATGCATCATATCATGCAAGTCATCACATAATTTTAGATCTATAATATCCATTTTTTCTAACAATCAACTCAATCTGGAGGTAGACTGGTCCTTTGACATACAGAAAATTGTCCAAAAGCAAAAAGTTTCGGCCCAGGTCAGCCTGCGCGGAGTGCATTATTTCGATACTAGGTTGATACGTTTTGCAAATGCATTAAGTCCCCTTTTCAGACAGCATGGTTCGTATACATACCTTATACCCCTTGGATAACATTTGTTGAAAACATAACTGTGTTGTAATATGCAGTCCCCATCTCTGTCAACTTTATAACTATGTAGACTTCCATGATAATTGATAACTAACAACTCAGATAAGCTGTAAAATAAAATACCTTTAACTCTTTACCAAACGACAAAATTTTAGACTGGTCCAAATTGAAAGCATTTGCAGACGACAAATTAAATATGGCTCAAATGATGGAATTCTTGTCCGAGAAAGTAGACAACATTGTGGGAAAAGGTGAAAATGCTGGTTACCATTATTTTCTCCTTTTCCCACAATGTTTTCAAAAGACTTCTTTCTACAGGATCATTAAAAGTCGGAATTGTGTGGTAAAGGGTTAAACTGACCTAATATATAATGTAAATAAAATGCAGCTAGAACTGTCCCGATAACCAGCATTTTCTCCTTTTCTCACAATGTTTTCAACCCTTCCAAAAGCATATTTCAATTTTAAGTCACATTTGTTTTGTTGTCTGCAAATTCTTTCAGTTTGGACTTGTCTAAAATTCTGTTGTTTGGTAAAGGGTTAAAAGGTATTTTTGGAGGACAGATATCTCCTTCTTGGACAGTGTAGATCAAAGATCAGACTGCACATTCTGTGCAGTCTGATCTTGATCTACGCTGTCCACAAAAGGTCGGTGAGTCATGCTTAGCAGCTTAAGGATTAATCTCTTACCAGACAACAAAATTTTAGAAGTTCACATTTACAGCATCTGTAGATGTCAAGTACTGTTCAATTGATGGGATTTTTCTTCAAATAGCTAGAAAACAAGTTTTCAAAGGCTCCTACCTCAGTGCATTTAAAACACAGCACTATTTGGTAAAGGGTTAAAACGCCCTTCATGAGATTCAATATATAAGACAGATGTTCAAAGATAATGGGCATAATTTCTAAAAATGTGTCAAGTTCAAGTGTTGAAAACTTATTCCTTAACCAAGCAATCCAATATATTGATAACCATGAGGAAGAAGGCTTTTGAAAAAATTATGGGAAAAGGAGATAATGCTGGTAACCAGCAGTTTTTTTTTTCTTTTTCTCAGAAAGTTTTCAGTTCCATCAGACAGAAAGCTTTTCAAGTTAGCCACCTTTAGAATGTTGTCTCCAAATGCTTTCAGTATGGATGGGTCTAAAACTCACCAAACTCACCAAATGTTTTCACGTCCCTAATGAAAAGGACTTTTGAAAACATTGTGGGAAAAGGAGAAAATGCTGGTAACCAGCATTTTCTCATTTTCCCACAATGTTTTCTACTCTGTCAAAAAACCTTCAGTTCATTTGTACCACTTTAAAACTTGTCGTCTGCAGATGCTTTGAATTTGGAAGGGGTTAAAATTTGTTGTTTGGGAAAGGGTTAATTAAGACTTAAAAATGATAATACATGTATATTCAAAAACAGCCATGTTAAAGGTAAGATAGGCAAAGCTGAAGGCAACAGGATAGAAAAGAATGTATACCTTTTTCCATCAGACTTGTTCTCTGTAAATATCAGCGCTGCAACTGCTTCACTAAGATCTACTGGCAATTTGGAGTTAGTAGATGACACTTCCTGTAAATATCAATAGTTATTTCATGCCTTTGGGTAGTTTATCAAGGAATAATGGTGGATTATGGTTTGATATTTCATGGTTACAACCAGCGAAAATACCAATTTCATATTTTCTAACTCAATTGAAGGCAGAATCAGTAGTTCCCGCGCACTAGTTACCTAGGTAAACAACATGTGCTATTTAACCCGAATGCAGTATTACATAATTTACATGCATTTACCCTACATTTCTTGTGCTTTACATAATATTGGAATGCGTTGTTATGTGAGGAGGGTGCCCCATGGGGAATTACCGAAAATAACTGTACTGGATTTTGATGAAAGTCCCAACAAAAAAGGGGTTAGAAGCATGAAATAAATAGAATTTTCTTTTTTCTGTGAAAGATCAAAATTTATTTCATCGAGTGAACATCATCATTAATATTTTCACTTGTGGCTGTGCTACAAGTGAAAATATTAACGATGATGTTCACTCAATGAAATAAATTTTGATCTTTCACGCAGCCATGAGTGAAAATATTACTGATGATGTTCACTCAATGAAATAAATTTTGATCTTTCACAGAAAAAAACAAATATCCTCTATATCATTCCGTAGATAGATATATTTAGTAACTGGTATCAATTTTATATTCAGTAATTGGTATCAATTTTCATCTCTTTCCACATTTCATCACAGAGCCCCAACAAACATATTCACTAACCACTCTAAACAGGACTCTTTTACTTATTCTCAATAATTCTCTATATTTCCAAGTAGCACTAATTCTGGGTCCGTATTTACCAACCATTCTTAAGAACGTTCTTTGTCTTGTTCTCCAGAATTTTCTATGTTTGAAAGTAACACAACTCCTGATTGGCTAAATCATTTAGTTTAGCCAATCAGGAGTTGTGTTACTTTCAAATGTAGAAAATCTTGGAGAATAAGACAAAGAATGTTCTTAAGAATGGTTGATAAATACAGACCCTGATAGACTGACTTGAACAGTTTAGCCAATCTGAAATGTGCTACTTTCCATGTTAAGAATAAGTCTAAGAATGCAATTAAGATTGGTTAGTGAATAAATCATGGGCTACAGTTCCTCAATGATAACTTAACTCTTTACCACACGACAAAAATGTAGATTTGTCCAAATTCAAAGCATTTGCAGACAACAATTCAAATGTGGCTCAAATGATGAAATTTGTCTTTGATAGGTAAGAAAACATTGTGGGAAAAGCAGAAAATGCTGGTTACCAGCATTTTCTCCTTTTCCCACAATGTTTTCTAAAGCTTTTTTTCTCAAGGTCATTAAAAGTTGGGATTGTGTGGTAATGGGTTAAGATTGGTTAGTGAATAAATCATGTGCTACAGTTCCTCAATGATAACTTGTCCTTTTGGTAATGATAAATTGTCCTTTGGTAAAGAGTTAAAAAAACAGCACAGCTATGAATCTCAAAATAGATGTCATTACCTTTCCAGGTATGGTGTGCAAAAGACCTCCAACTATATCAAATATGTCTACTTTTCCGCTACTATAACAACAGGCCAACATAGTGTTGTCAGAACTCCATGCAAGCTGCCGCCATTGTGGATATGGATCTCGTTGAATGGTTGCCCGGCCTGCAACACTCGCATATTCATCTCGACTGGTTCTGAAATGAGTTGTTGATTTCATAACTTATATCAAATATATAATTATTTTATTCAACTTTGAGAAGCTTCCATCAGAGGCTGGTGTTTGCTACTACACCACAATTCAATGCATTGTAACAATCATAGATCAACTAAATGGTGGTTTGGTTGCTATATATAACCCTTTATCACAAAATCTCAAGTTTTAAGAAACCCGAGAAAGAAAGCTTTTGAAAAATGATTGGAACATGAGAAAATGATAGTACCCAGCATTTTCTTTTTTTTCCCCGTCTTGTACCCTATTAAAGACACACACCATTTCATGAGCAAAATTTGATTTATTGTCTACAAATGCTTTCAATTTGAAACAGCCTAAAATTTTATCATCTGGTACATAGTTATACATTATCGCAGTCATGTCACAGCAACAGCTCAATTTTTCATGAGATTCCTCATACGAGGGTACTGGGCTGGGCACAATGTTTTCAAAAGACTTCTTCCTCAGGGTTGTTAAACCTCGGGATTGTGTGGTAAAGGGTTAATTACCATTTTTTTCTACCTATTCATTCGACCAATTCACTAACCCCTGAGCTAAAGAGAATTCTCTCCAATGCAGTTGTCAGGTATTGCTTTTATATGGGAAGAAGCTATGGTGTAAGGAAGGAGTGATTTTCCGTAACAATATGTAAGGAATGAAGATAAAACTCAAAATACATTAACCCTTTCCCAAACAAGCCCTGGTTTTCACGTCTCTGCAGTACAAATCTTTTGAAAACACTGCAGGAAAAGGAGAAATTGCTCGTAACGAGCAATTTCTCTTTTTCCCATAGTATTTTCTACCCTTTTTGATCACTTTCTGCCATTTTCATCAAATTTAAAATTGTTGTCTGCAAACTCTTTCAATTTGGACCAGTCCAAAATCTGTCATTTGGGAAAGAGTTAAACATATTTACCTTATTTCTATACACTGATCTTGTAAAACTGCAACCTGTCCTTCTCTGAAAAAAAAGTACAACACTAGATTTTCTTAATCTTTACATGAATTACATCCTCTTTCTCTCTTCCTCATTTTTGTTTCCTATATACTTGATACTGTAAATTGATAATGATAAAAAAACATTTTTCTAAACATCAATTACTTTAAAATTTTAAAGTTAACTCTACCAGATAACAAAAGTTAAGATTTGTTGATTTAGAAAGATGTAGTAAGTTCTGAAACTGTCTCACATCCATGTAGAAAAAGAAAATGTGGTTATATTAAGACCATCAGAAATGTAATATGTGTAGATAAAGCATAATACATGTATGCACTTTTTTTTATAAATTATCACTGAAAACTGGCCTATCATGAGAGGACGCATTTATCTTTTTCAAGACTAAGAGCAGTTTTAGATTGAATTTTTTGGCATAGCTGAATGCACTGCCTTCTGACCTACTTCTTGGTGCTGATGAAAAAAGAATAGATGGTAATTCGTGATTGGTAAAAAATGTGCATGTTTATTCGGCGGAGCCCTGCTAGCATATTTCCTTGCACATTTATGAAACCACTATCAACAAGCATTGCTACTGCTAATCGATCCCTTGATTCATAGCATAGCAGACTCATGTAGTAGAGAATGATTTTCTTGTGCGATTTGAAAATGTAACATTTTTATATAACGTGCAGTCTGACCTTTGATCTACACTGTCCGCTTTGCTAAATCTTTTCAGACAAAAGCAACCATAAAATTGCTACTATTTAGGTCTTATTGTTTTAGTGAAAATGTCTGTTGAGTTTATTTGGCCCTCTAAGGGTTAATACGTACATGTATATTATTTCACTTACCCGCCAACAGCAATATGCCAGTTAATCTTACAGTTTACCAGTTTAACCAAGCCTGGTGGAAGATGGCAAGGACTAGCAGTTCTGCAAGACATTAACAAAGTTGTGTCTTTCTTACGAGTATCAAATATACAACTTAACTTACACCAAGCTACACAAATAATGAGAAAGTTTTTCCACAAAAGCATGAATTCAAAGTGATGCTTTCTTTCTTCAAAGAAATCTTAATACTGATTTAAACTGCAAGTTTGACTTGGTAACAAAACAGACTAAAGCAAATAAATTGTAGGTATGCAGTAATACAAAGAATATTCAAATATGTATGAATATAAGCACATAACAAAAGCACTGCATGCAGGTGAAATTTTCAGTGAGAAAAGGGACATAACTGCATCAAAAATATTTTGACAGTTACCTGTCATACTGGTCTGAGTTCCCCTTTTGATGTTTTAACAACTAGTCTGAGTTTGAAGTAAGTATCTTCAGTAATGACAGACATATTATAAATTGTCAAAGATTTTGCATGAAGATGCAGACAACCCAGACAAGCATAGGGCCATAACAATACCTTAAAGTTTTCTCCAAAAACAGCCAAGCTAAAAATATATCCATGATACATTTCAGAGAAAATTTTATTTGTTCCCCTTGAAGTAGTTACTTCCAACAGACATGATATATTTCAGTCTTCTGAACCAATACTTTACCCTTAACTCTTTACCAAACGACAATACTCTAGACTTTTCCAAATTGAAAGCATTTGCAGACGACAAAATAAATGTGACTCAAAAATTGACACATGTGTTGGGAAGGGTAGCAAGCATTGTGGGAAAAGGAGAAAATGCTGGTTACCAGCATTTTCTCCTTTTTCCACAATGTTTTCAAAAGCTTTCTCATTTGGCGTCGTTAAAAGTCAGGATTGTATGGTAAAGAGTTAAAGAGCCTGTCACAACCATAGTTTTCATTGCAGCAAAAAAATGGTAACCACTTTGCAGTCTTCATCTTCATGCCATTTTCCACCTTTGTTTTTTTTTAAGCATCACCATTATCCAAAGATTTTGCTGATCCTATTTGGACCTTGGATTATTGCAATATTAGTGTGTACACTTTAACCCTTTACCACACAATACAGACTTTTAATGACCCTCGGAAAGAAGCCTTTTGAAAACATTCTCAAAACAAATTTCAGTTTTAAAGTGGATTTTATCTTTTCATCTGCAAATGCTTTCATTTTCAACCAGTCTAAAATTTTGTCCTTTGGTAAAGAGTTAAAAAATTATTCATGTAATGAACTCACTGTATTGGTAAGCCCAGACTTCTGAGTACTGTCCAACCAGTTCCTAGTAAAGAAAAGGAAAATTTTTACAAAATCAAGACAATATCATGTTAAAATGTGATATCCTAAACAGATAACAGACACAAACTGACGACTAAAATTCTTTATGCATGTTTGATAAATTTTACTTCTTATCTTTAAATCTTTCTCATATTTTTATCCACTTCAAAAAAAACAAAAAACTCATATTTGAAATAATTTTCAACCGTTTATTTTCTAGTCTTTCTTCCTCTGTAAGCTATATTGTACAGCCCTGAATACATGGACTGGGTATTTTTCACCTTGATAGAGGACCTAAATATTGTAATTTCACTGCTGTTTTGGCCAGAATATTTCGACAAATATTAGGCACTGTACATCCAGCCTGACATTGGCCTAAAATGTCCACAAAAAGTAAATTAAGTTGTGCTTAGGTTATTCACATACTTTTCCGGGCTATAAGTTACTTTTAATACAGATGCTGGAAGCCATTATAATTTCAGCAATATTCAAGACACCTCAATCTCTAAATTGCTAAATATTTGGTGCACCTTCTAAAATGTTGGTGTCCTCAGAATATCAGAACAATTCTAAGAATCAACTCCTGGCTTTATTTTCTCATCAATATTGTAAGTTAGAGGGTTTTTGCTTTCCTAAAACAATAGCTGAAAACACAGTCTCTGTATTTGTAAATTTTCTTGAAATCAACTACAATGTACTACAAATTCCATAGAATTAAAGAAAATAATCATGTAACATACTTTGTGTTGATGAAGCCAAACGACTTATAGTTGAAATGTTGTCTTTTCCAACAGCTCGTCTCTGAAAGAAAAAATAATTGAGTATATACTCAATATACCCTTAGGCTATACATGCATCCCTTCCCTACTTAATATATGGCTATAATGGCAGTTTTTTTGCTTCATGTTTTCCTTAATTTCATCAGCAACCTTTTTACATTCCAAAATATCTTTTTTTCAACTCTTCTTTGCCATATAAGATATATTTGAGAAGTACATGTATTCATATTCATGTCAGAGCACAAATACATACAATACCCAGCTATAAAATAATTTGTTGATTATCTGTCCTGCGCCAGAAGTGCAAAGATTGACCACAGATACCAACTGCTATGATGTTGTTTAGTGAATATTTATCATGTTTATCTGTAGCAGAGAAGCAATAGAAAAATACAACATGTAAGTGGGTGACAGATGTTTTGGTACCAGACACGTTTGATAATTGGACTTATATTGTAAACAGATAGGAGGTTTCTGTAACAAGGTAATTTAACCATTTTTATACCAAAATTACCGCGGTGTTCCCACTCACATTTTTTTAGGAGTGTATGCACTCCCTGGGGTACAAATTGTGAAGTGCAACAAAAATTCTAGGAGTGCACTTAATAATGACAATTTCACAGCTTCTATGGAGGAAAGTAAGGGTCTGGTCACTTGGTGTATTGTTTGGATGAGTCTCAATCTGCAGTCATCTGCTCTTGAATACAATATGGGTATTTTAAAAAAGAAATTGCTTGTAATATGTTTCCTTATTCACAGGACCCAGTTCAGAGGGACAACTTACAACATGTAAGTGATAGCCAGCAGGATTTTCCATTTCACTGTCAATTTCAGATACTAATTAGCTTTCACTTATAATTGTTTTATAGAGAAAATATGTAAATTCACTGTTTAAGTCATTAATAAGACTGAATAGACAGTTTGAAATGCCAAAGATCGGATGATGTCAAACCGATTTTTGTTGTGTCATGGGTTTTTGCGTATTTCGCAGCCATCTTTTTATTCATGCCAATTATTTTTGGAGGAGTATTTCCACATGATTTGACATAAATTTGTCAGTTAGGGTAGCATGTAATTTCGAAATATGTAATTTTACACTAGAAAAGCAGATTAATACCATTAATACTTTTAGATGAATGACATAACAGTTTGATCAGTGGTGATAAACAGTGACCTTCATGCTTGATACCTATAGTATATGTCACGAGTTTAGATCTTTTAAATATCGTATAAAGATATTACTTGTTGCCAGCAGATTCGACAGTGCTTCTGTTTTGGAGACATTTTTTCTAACTAATCCCAATGGGCACTCGAAAGCAGGAGCCCTGAAACCTTAGCGTGCATGCACATTTCACTTCATACTTTTGTGTGTGATTATTAAACTAAGTGTATGAATCATGCATATATGTGCGTGAATGGCAACCCTGTACCTGTTTCTCCATTTGAACAGTACCTTTGCCACTCTTATGAACATGAAAGTTTGCAACAAATGCCTAACTCAAATACAAACTGCCCCTTACGGGATTTGAACCCGTGCAGCAAATATCCTTGTTTATTGAGGTTTAAAAGACTAATACACTAACCCCTGAGCTAAAGAGAATTCTCCCTAACGCAGTTTTCAGGTATTGATTTTATACGGCAAGAAGATATGCTGTAAGGAAGGAGTGATCTCCCGTAACACACACCCCTCCCCCCCTTAAGCGAAGTTATCATTTGATGACAGAAAGCCATATTTGGCAGGAAGTCTATTATTAGACAACAAATGGCCCAGTGGCTCCATGGCAAATCCCAGACGAGTCCCCATCTTACAAACATGAAAGTTCGCATAATATGCATTAATCAAATACAAACTGCCGCAGCTTGGATCCAAACCCGTGCGGCAAATATCCTCGTTCATCGAGTTTTAAAAGACCAATACACTAACCCCTGAGCTACACTATCCCTTCCAGGATTCGAACCTGTGCAGCAAATATCCTTGTTTATTGAGGTTTAAAAGACCAATACACTAACCCCTGAGCTAAAGAGAATTCTCCCTAACGCAGTTGTCAGGTATTGATTTTATACAGTAAGATTTTATGCTGTAAGGAAGGAGTGATGTCCTGTGCCACCATGAAATAATCACCAAAATTAAATCACAGCTACCCTCAGAATCAGGAGTAGAATGAAACCCCATCTAAAAGATTAGCACACTATTTGACAAATCATTTTCTGTGCTCAGAAATCAGGGTAAAGTGATGAAAAAATTGGAACATGCAGGTAAAAATTGTGATGGTTCAAAAAACTATTTATTACTTTGTTACCAAAACCTCCAATTGATATACTATACAAGTCCAATTTACCGACTTTGTCGGTTACTGAAACTATCGTATGATCGACTGATCTATTTTCGTGGGGTACCTGTTTTCAAACCCCAAATGATATCCAAGTTTTCTCGTGAAATATGAAGTGAATGACATCACTGTTTTGTGTGAACCACTCATTTGAATGTACACAACAGCGCCACTGCAGCTGATTTATAAAATGCAACGAAAACAGGACAGTATGCATGTTTCTGAAGGAATGATCGGTTTTAGTGACAAATTTCTTATTACCTTTTTCAGCCTGATATGTACCCAATTCAATTTTTCTGTCTGATATTTAATTTTAATCCTGAAAAAGTCCTGACATGTGACATGGTCAGTCTTGATGCCAAACAGTCATGTGATCATACTGGAATAATGTGACAAGAGTCTGGTCTATAAATAGATCAGAGAATTTCATGACCTATTTTGTTCGGTCGCTTATGAATGAACAATTTTTCTGGAACATTGGCTGCTACAGAGAGAAAATGTTTCCAACCCTTTTATAAAGACACTCAATGTTTTCAGATGTTTTATGATGAAGTGGTGTTTAAAACAATTCTTAATCTGTCCTCATAGGTGCATATAAATTGATAGAAGGGACCAAAATGTCTTAATTTTTGTTATTCTGATATTCTGGTGCTGCTGTCACAAGAGGGCCAATGGCCGCCATGACACTAATCCATCCTTTTCATCTCGCTTCAAAAACTAAGGATTATTGACTCAGAGCTGTTCATTTTCATTGTTTAAAACAGTCCCTTGTCATGATAGTTAACACCTTTGATGAGTTTTGGTGTATATGATGATTTTCAGTTCTTTATTTATGAGCTGTTCTACAGATATTGCAAGCCACGAAATGAGGGGCATGTTTTCCCATGCCAAATTCAGCTTCCAGCACAAAATTTGAAGGGTGAAATATGTTGTTGCCATTGAATATGCATGATTCAGACAGGATTTGTCTCTTCATATGCATTTAAATTTAATTTTTTGCTTATAATATCTTTTTTGTAATCAGCTCTTCATTTAGATATGCGTAGGCTAAACTTGTCAATTTAGTCCCACGAAAACCGGTAAGACCACCATAATAAGCAGAGCTACAGTACCTCTAGAAGAGATTTTACCAGATTGTGTCATGATGTATAATTTTCCACAAAGACTGAATGTTACGAGTAACTATTGTGCAACTATAATACCAATTTAATCATACAGCAATGACCTTGGTGATTCCGTTTATCATCCAAATTGTAGTTTGCCCGAATAACTATGCAACTTCTTCGGGATTTGATTTTCTTTTCCAGTTAGTAAACGAACGTATTGTCTGATATCAAATACCGCTACAGAATACGTGAAACTTATGATACATACAAATACGTCCGTTTCTGGCTTCCATTCTGCATGAACAGTAAGGTCATACAAAATACTTTCGTCTTTCGCATCATCTTCCACGTCCGAAGTCTCCATTTTGGGAAATCCATCGGGCTATTTTTAGTTTGGTTTGGTTATTTCCGTTTATTTATCGTCGCTACCGGTTGCCCATCTGAGCGACGCCCCCAGAAGACGGTTAGTTGTTACGGGGGATAGTGCAAGGATACAGGTCGAAACTACTGAGAGCTTCGCCTGGTTCTTTAACGTGCTAGGCGTATTAGCACCGTCACACGGGACGTCGGTTTAATGTCTCATCCGAAAGACTATTAGTAATTTTTAGTTGGCCAGCCGGGGATACGAACCCACAATCTGTAGGACATTGTGTTCACAAGTCCTACGCTCTACCTACTGAGCTATATCGGCCGGTGGGCTATTTTTATAATCGGAGTTGGGGGGTTTATCCTACACGGATTGGGGTCAAAACGGCCCAGTACCAAAACGGCCCATGACCAAAACGGCCCAATACCGAAACGGCCCACTTTTTTTGTCATGCCTTATTCGTAATGGAATTCTCTCGTCATCTTCATATTCATCACGTAGGCGTTTTTTTTTTCTTTTGTTCATTTTTGTTAATTTTTTTATCTGGCCAGTTTTAAGTATTGAGTAAGGTGGATAATTTAAACTTTCCGTGAATGACCAGAAACGTATAGTCTGAAATAAATTTACATATTTTATTAACTAACCTCTTTTTAAATATCGATGCACTAAAGTGATTTTGCAAACTGATTAAAATTTAACCCTTAACTCTTTACCAAACGACAAAATTTTAGACAGTTCCAAATTAAAGCATTTGCAGACGACAAATTGAATGTAGCTCAAATAACGTTTATTTTCTTTATAGGGTAGCAAAAATGATGGGAAACGGAGAAAATGCTGTTTACAGAAAACATTGAGGGAAAATGTTGTAGAAAACATTGTTGAAAACGGAGAAAATGCTGCTCACCAGCAGGGATCGTATATAACATGTAATTACGACCCCTGTTACCATCGTCTACTTTTCCCACGATGTTTTCAAATCATTTTTTAGCTCCACTGGCCGAAGGCCAGCGGGCTTATGTCATGGCCTGGTGTCCGTCGTGCGTCCGTCCGTCCGTCCGTGCGTTAACTTTTATTTCAAACATCTTCTTCTCTGAAACTACCCATCCAATTTTCATGAAACTTCACAGAAATGATCCTGCCATGGTCCTCTTCAGAATTTCTTGAAAGAATTTGATTCCTTCAAAAACTCTGGTTGCCATGGCAACAAAACTGAAAAATATTGGAAATCTTTAAAAATCTTCTTGTCTGAAACCATAAGGCATAGGGCTACCAAATTTGGCATGTAGCTTTATGTAGTAGACATCTATCAAGTTTCTTCAAATTATAGCCCTGGGGTCAAAATTGGCTCTGCCCCAGGGGTCACAAGTTTTACATAGGCTTATATAGAGAAAACTTCAAAAATCTTCTTGTCTGAAACCATAAGGCATAGGGCTACCAAATTTGGCATGTAGCTTTATGTAGTAAACCTCTATCATGTTTCTTGAAATTATAGCCCTGGGGTCAAAATTGGCTCTGCCCCAGGCGTCACAAGTTTTACATAGGCTTATATAGAGAAAACTTTAAAAATCTTCCTGTACCTGTGCCATAAGGCCTAGAGCTACCAAATTTTGCATTTAACTTGATCTAGTTGGGGTCTACCAAAAATGCCCAAATTATAGTCCTGGGGTCAATTTGGCCTCATGCTGGGGGGGGGGGGGGGGTTCACAAGATTTACATAGGCTTACATAGGGAAAACTTTTAAATCATGGTGTACATAGCCATAAGGCTTAAGCTACCAAATTTTGCATAATTATAGCATTATCTAGTGGACAACTACAAAGAGGGCCCAAGTTACAGCCCTAGGATCAAGTTTGGCCCTGCACCAGGGGTCACAAGTTTTACATGGGTTTATTGAGTGAAAAGTTCAGAAACCGTCTTGTTACTAGCCATAAGGCCAAGAACTCCCAAATTTGGCATGTTATTCTTCTAATACACATATTCCCCATTTAGTCCGACTGTAGCCCTGGGGTCAAAGTTTTATAAGGGCTTATATAGTAAAGACTTCTCTTCATGGTTTATATTTATAAGCCAGTGGAGCGATACAGGGCCATCATGGCCCTCTTGTTCATGATCGTTAACGGTTGGTAAAAAGTGGTAAAGGGTTTAAGCACCAATGCTTTATGCTTTAAAGTTTAATACTTCATATATAAACAGCATATAAACAGCATATATTTTTCATATTTTCCATATTGTTTTCCTTTTTACTTTATTTCTTAAACAGGTTTAGACACACATAATTTGCAAAAAGTTTTAAAGTATTCAAAACAAGTCTCTGATTTAAGGAGAAAAATCAAACATGAAAGGCAGTTACATCTTTAGCCTTTAATTATGTTTGATTTGGGTTTGTTTTTCAAAGTGTGAAAGCAATCACTGTAGTTTGCAAAAAATGTATTTGTATATATAAAACTTTAATTCAATTATCATTATAACTTAATGCTATAATTAGCAAAATAATACCTTTGATTAATATATCAATGAATTTTCCATTGTATGATTTCATTTACAATTTATTATGTTTAATAATATATAATTCACGGTAAAAACTATTGATTATATACATAAACACATTTTTAGTCATAAAGCACAATTTTAAGAAAAAAAAAAAAAAATACTAATCAAATCAATTTAAGTTACACAAAACATTATTTTTTATTCAACTTTAAAATGATTTTAAAATGTTCAATTATACAAAAATAATAGAGGAATATTCATAATATCATATTAATATCATTAAAGATTTATTTCATTTATACACATAATAAGCATGTTTTTAAAACCATGGGGGTTTTGTCCACTTTTCAGTTAAGGGTATGGGGGTTTTGTCCTAGGGGGGTTTTGTCCATGGGGCTTTTGTCCTAGAGGGGGTTTGTCCTAGGGGGGTTTTGTCCGTATGGTTTTTTTCTTTGTTACATATCTAAATTGAATGAAGAACTTCCCCGCGATTTATTTGAAAAATGATACTCAGAGAGAGAGAGAGCGACAGAGAGACAGATTTTTTTTTGTAAAGCTATACAGGTCACTTCCACTGCTTGCTGCCGTTGACGAACCTCCCGAAAACAAAGCATGCATGGAAAGTTCATCATTTCAAAAGTGAAATTTCCGACTTGTTCTCAAATAATATGATAAACAATACACACGCACACAGAAAAAAACAGTCAAACAAAACACTCAATCAAGAAATTTATAATAGATAGAATTTATGAAACTTAAAAAAAAAATTCTAATATAAACCAAAATGAAATTTTTGAAATTATATTTTAGCAATAGAAAATGATTCGAGCAGCAAGAGATAGTATGTAGATATAAACAATTTTAAAGAAATAATGAGTTCTTTATATAAAACAAAAGAAACTTACAAAATAATGTCAAACACCTGTGATTGAAGCCATCTTCACACGTCCCAGTCTAGCATTAATTTAGAAAACGCTATCTGCACAGGAAGCAAGCAATGCGTGAAATATAGCACCAGGCAAATCCGGTGATACATTATCATTTATTCTTGCATAAATCGACATTAGTTTAATAAAATCAGGGGATAAACAATAAACGAAAATGAAATAAATATGATAAGGAATAAAATACGATAAGGATCCTATTTAAAAGTGGGCCGTTTTGGTACCCATATTAGTGGGCCGTTATGGTAAAGTGGGCCGTTTTGGACCGGGCCGTTTTGGAAGTGGGCCGTTTTGACCCTATCCCATCCTACACTCGTCACAACTCGGCCGATTCTGTACCTACATTTTATCACCGGATCACCCGAGATATGCCGAATGGGTTATCCTCCCCACCCCTGCGCGGCCCCCGCCCCCATGTTATTTTTATGAAAAGGCCAGTGCAATTCCTTCATATTTTCAAAACGTACATGTTTATGTATGTTAAATAACTGACGATCATGTGATTATCAGGAGAGGAACTTTATATAAGCTTATAGCTTTCGTTCCAATTCTTTTCGTGTAATTTGAATTTTTAGAAATTAACAGGAATGTAGATTAAACTCCCTTTAGTTCGTTGATATCGCCTCCCCATCTCTCTCTCTCCTACATTTATAAGTAATCGATGTTCAGTCAGTGTCTGGCTATACTGTACCTTCCTACCAACCGAAGGTCTGGGGTTTCATCCCCATTCTGGTTGGATATTTTTCAGAGACACTTTGTGTTTCCCACCCAGTAAGAGGTGAACTGGTAAGAAACCCCATGGTAGCAGTGCATGTATCGGTGCTTTACACCGAGCATGTAAAAAAACTGAGGGAATCTATTCGAAGATGAGCTAGAGGCTTGTACCTGGATAACTGCCTTGTAACGTATCTAACTCTTTCTCTCTGTGCCTGTCAGATATATGTATATATAATAACAAGCATGTGTATATATATATGTGTAACACCACAGTTTGAAGGTTAATTGAAGGGAAAAAAAGTTGAATAATTAACTAACCCTGTACAGAACTATCTCAGATTGCTCGATTGTGAGAAGACCATCCTTCGAAAGGAGTGCCACAGTGCAAGTGTGGGAAATTACCTGACTACTACTACTACTATGGTCACTACTACTATGGTAAAAATTTCACTGCATATTTTCTTTCAGGCTATGCTATTTATCATAGCCAAAAAGACAATTTCTATTTATGAATGAAACAGATGAAATTCTCAAAGACATTGATGATGTTTTGAAGCAAGACAATAAAAATGCTAGGGACAATGTTACCATATATATTGTACTGAAGACACAAGAGGTGATAAATGCTATAGAAGAGGAGTTATCAACAAACGATGAAGTGGGAGCTAAGGAAAAGAAAGTAGATTTCCCTCTTAGCTTTAATGAAACTACAGTCTCACAGAATGTCAGTGACAGAGAATGTCAGTGACAGTTCAGAAGAAACTGTGAAGCTACAGCTGACATCATTGCCAAACTCAGAGAGTGAGCAGAAAATGATGTCAGACTCCGGAGCTTTTAACTCTTTAACCAAACGACAAAATTTTAGACAGGTCCAAATTGAAAGCATTTGCAGATGACAAAAAAAAGGTGACTGGAAAATTGAAATTTGTTTTGGAAAGGGTAGAAAACATTGTGTGGAAAGGAGAAAATGCTGGTTACCAGCATTTTCTCCTCTTCCCACAATGTTTTCAAGAGGCCTCTTTCACAGGGTCGTTAAAAGTCGGGATTGTGTGGTAAAGGGTTAAAGATAAACAAAAAACGTCACAGACAAGAAATTTTAAATGTGCAACAAACAGGCTCATTAGGTGAATCACATGGTTATAAATCAGACAACACTAATAATCAGAACATAGCTGTAGACAGCAGTTGACAAGAATTAACAGAAGGTTTATCAGCTATTGCACATAATAATTCAAGGGAGAATAGTTTTCCTTCAGATGATATAAGTATTGTCCAGACAGATATTTCTAGGGAGTCAGGTGGAATACACATGAGCCATGCACTGTGAAAAGGGGGCTTAATGCATCTGCGAAAAGTATCGACCCAGGTCAGCCTGCGCAGTCCACACAGGCTGACCTGGGCCGAAACTTTTCATTATTGGCCAGTTTTCTGTATGTCGAAGTACCAGTCTACTTCATGATTAAGTCGGTTGTTGAAAAAAGTGGCTATTATGGATCCATAATTATGTGATGGCTTGATTGGTACAATGCATCATGGAGATGCATTAAGCCCCCTTTTGCCAGAGCAAGGCTCACATAATTGACAAGCATCATGCATTGTGTGTTGTAAGCTACAAGTTGAAATGGAACCTCCTCATAAAAGGTTTAAGACCATGGATCCATACAGGTGAAAAGAAGTGAGTATGGTAGACTCACTGGTTTTTGAGCACCTTGCCTCTTTACCACAATGACAAAATATTAAACCAGTCCAAATTGAAAGCTTTAGCAGACAACAAAAGGAAGGAGTATTAAATAAAGAAATTTTTCTTTAAAAGGCTAGAAAACATTGTGGGATAAGGAGGAAACGCTGGCTACCAGCAATTCCTCCTTTTCCCATCGACGTTTTCAAAAACCTCATTCCTCAGGGTTGTTAAAGCTCGGGATCGTGTGGTAAAGGGTTAACTGTTTCCTACACAATGGCAATTTTTAACAACATTAACCCTTTACCACACAATCCAGACTTTTAATGACCCTGAGAAAGAAGCCTTTCGAAAACATTGTGGGAAAAGGAGAAAATGCTGGTAACCAAAATTTGTCGTTTGGGAAAGGACTGACCCTATAGTTTTTAATCAGTCTTCATGAAACTCGACACACTTGTCTAGGAATGTTGTCACATGAAAACATATTTCTTGTCTTTTTGATTATTTTAGAACAAAATGATTGTTCGAATGAATGGTCTTCTATGCCACTTTCCACCTTACAGCCTACTTAACTCTTTACCAGAAGACAAAATTTTAGATCGGTCCAAATTCAAAGCATTTGCAGATGACAAATTAAAATGTGACTCAAATGACTGGATTGGATTCTATAAGGTAAGAAAAGCATTGTGGAAAAAGGAGAAAAATGCTGGTTACCAGTATTTTCTCCTTTTCATACAATGTTTTCAAAAGTCTAATTGCCCAGGGGTGTTAGAACTTGTCATTGTGTGGTAATGGGTTAACCCTTTACTACACAATCACAAATTTTAAGGACCCTTAGAAAGAGGCCTTTTGGTAACATTGTGGGAAAAGAAGAAAATGCTGGTAACCAGCGTTCTCACCTTTTCCCACATTGTTGTCTGTCCTTCTATAGACAGATCTCACCATATGAGCTATATCTAATTTGTTGTCTGCAAATGCTTTCAATTTGGACGAGTGTAAAATTTTGTTGTGTGGTAGAGGGTTGATATCCAAAATCCTGAGTTTTTCCAGGCATCTGCTATACTTGGTGATTCTGGTTATCTATTGCCCTAACTATTTTAGATTATTTAGTTATACCCCTCACCTACGAAGTACAGATGGGTATACTGGTTTAACCATGTCGGTCCATCCATCCATTCATCCATTCATCCATCCATCCATCAGTTCGTCCGTGTTTTCATTTCCGTGCTCTAACTCAAAAGTCGTTTAACCTAGGACCCTGAAACTGTATACAAGCTGTTGTTCATGACCCAAAGAGGTGCCCTATCCTTTTTGGGTCACATGGGTCAAGGTTACAGGTTAACTTTGTTTGAAAATTATTCCGTGCACCTAACTCAACAGCTGTTTGACCTAGGACCCTGAAACTGTACAAATGTGTTGCTCATGACCCAAGGGATTTTAGGGTCACATGGGTCAAAGGTCACAGGTGAACTTTGTTTCGAAAATCGTTTCCTTTCCCTGATTTTGCTGCTTCAGTGACAAGATGCTGGTGGGTGGGGAGGTATTTGTCCACTTTGTGACAGTTCTAGTTTCTTCTCCTTTTTTGTGGATTCCTGTCCTGAAGATGAAAGAGACTGACATAAATTTTGACTATTGTTGGTACAGTAAGATGATGTCATGTGACCCTGATTCTGCTTCGTATAATGTAATCCATTACTGAACAATCTATTTGAGCCAGGCTCTGTGAAAAAGAGGTTAAATGCATTTGTAAAAAGTATTATCCCATCTCGGCCTTCACAGTAGTGCAGGCTGACCTGGCCTGAAACATTTTGCTTTTTGTTAATTTTCTGCATGTCATCAGGATTCAGTAGGCTGTACGTACGTAACACAGATTTCATGGATCTGTAATCACCTGCTTGGTACATGTATAATGCATCAAAGTGATGCATTGAACCCCCTTTTGCCAGATCATTGCTCATTTTTATATGTACTTATTTTCACTATCAAGCAATGATAAATTATTTGTTTACACACAATCATGTCATGGACATCTTCAGTTTAAATCCAGGATCCTTAGTGACTCGGAACAAGAGGAATTGCTACATTGCCCAGACTGTTTTCAAGTATCTTCTTTATGGTAATTATGTAACTTTTAACCAAACAACAAAATTTAGGACTTGTCCAGATTGAAAGCATTGTGCACAACAAGTTAATAAATTTGGCTCAAATTGGGAAAAGCTGTCTGTGAGAAATGGACAAAATGATTGTTGCCAGCATTCTCTCCTTTTTTACAATATTTTCAAAAGCCTTCTTGATTGTGTAGCAAAGGGTTAATCTTACATATCTATTTGTTTTTCATAGTATCTAGATTAGTCATACCTACCAGGGAATATGAGATATAGCCAATTAACAGTTTTTGTGTCTGTATCTCAGCCTGGCAGTTACAAGTAAAGGCACTCCTGTACATCTGTATGACACTTTTACCAGTGACTTGAGATGTATAGAGCCCTTAACATGTGGTAAGTGATGTGATCATATATCAGCTGGAAACCTTTACCAAACAATCCTGCTTATTTCATGCTTTTTGATAGGTTATCAGGAAATAATAGTTGATTATGGCTTGACAATTTCACTGTTTTGACCAGTGAATTTACCGCTTGATAAAGTCACTGGTATGGACTTCACAAGTCCCAACAAAAAAAAGTTTGGAAGCACGAAATAAATAGAGTCATTGTCTTTTTTGGTGAAAGATTGAAATTTATTTCATCTCCTGAAATCATATGGTAATATTTTCACAAGTGACTGCATCACTTGTGAAAATTTACCCCGATGAAATAAGTTTTGATCTTACACCAGAAAAAAATAAATATCCTCTATATCTTTCATTACCTGGAGGAAGACAGCTTTTGAAAACAATGAGAGAAAACCATACAAGATATTGGGGAAAGACAAGGATTTTGTGCTCCTCTTCATGGCATTTTGTACTCTTTTAATGCTGTCCCAAAAGACATATTTTGGACTCGATCTCTAAAACTAAAAGTATCTGCAGATGATAAATTTATCATATGTGACAGAAATGATGAGATATGTCTTTCAAAGGATGGGAAACACTGTGGGAAAAGGATAGCTGGTTACCAGCATTTTCTCCCTGTCCCACAATGTTTTCTACCCTATCAAAGAGAAAAATCATCAATTTAGCAACACTTATCATTTGCAAATGCTTTCTGTTTGGTCTGGTCCAAAATTTTGTTGTTTGGTAAAGAGCAATATGTAGGTTTTTCCATTGTTATATCAGAGACATACAATACACTAATCTATGTCTCTGGTTATATAGAACCAGCTCATAGCAGCATATTGTGTTTCCTTTGACCTACTGGGGAAAAACTGTATTGTGGATTTAACAAGATGGTTTGTGTCTTTGATGTTACCAGACCTGAGAGAGACAGTGTCAGCAGACCTACTTATGGTTTGACTTTTTTATTATCACCTTGTGTGTCTAAAATGTTCATTTTTGCTGGTAACCAGCATTTTCTTTTTTACCATGATATTTTCCTGTCCAATTCAAGATTCCATCATTTTTAGCCATGCTAAATTTGTCACGTCTGCTACTGCTTTTGAACAGGACAAGTCAAAATTCTTATAGTTTGGAAAAAAGTTAACCCTTTATTGTGCAATAGTGACATTTAACAACCCTGAGAAAGAAGCACTTTGAAAACATTGTGGAAAAAGGAGAAAATTCTGATAACTAGCATTTTTCTCTTTTTCCCACAATGTGTTCTACCCTTCCCAAAACAAATTTCAATTTTTCACTCGCTTTTGTTTTGTCGTCTGCTAATGCTTTCAATTTGGACAAGTCTAATTCGTGTTGTTTTGGAAAGTGTTAACATGGTATCAGTGGGCTAGTTTAAAATGCCTTCCTGTAAAGAGGTAACTCTTAGGATGCAGTGACATTTCAGCCGACAGTGTAGATCAAGATCAGACTGCACAGAACATGCAGTATGTTCTTGGATCTACTTTGTCCGATAAGGAAATATATTTCCCTTAAAAATAACTTTGAAATAGCATCATTTGGATTTTTACAATTGTACTGCAAGCTTTATTTAACTTCTTAAGCAGTTAAAGGGTTAATTTTCTCCTACAACAAGTTTGGGCTAGACAACAGTGAAATAGGGGAAGTGTGTTTACCAACAGTAATACTAGTATTCTCAGTAAAACTCTTGGTTTAAGCCTTACAGCATTGAATTAAGCCTTGGAGCACCATATAAGTCTTACACTGAGTAAAGAAGTATGACCCAAAGAATTGCCATTTCAAGATTGTTCTTGTCTAGAATGTCTCAGCAATGCAGACAGTGTAGATCAAAGATCATACTGCAAGTTTTTTGCAGTCTGATCTTGATCTACACTGGCTGCAAAGGCAACTATGGTGCAAGACACATTTTAGAGTTAATGAAATGCACTTTTTCGATCAGAAAGAACATCAGAAATTTTGTTATTTCAAGGTTGTTTTGGCCAGAACATGTAATGCAGTAGTGGACGATGTAGATCCAAGATTATGATGCATGTTTTTTGCAGTCTGATCTTGATCTACATTGCTTGCAAAAACAACTTCAGTTGGTACCAGCGCTCTATGGGTTAATTCTCCAGAATTTAAATAATTTTAAAGGAACACGCCTGCAAGATGCAGGTCGTCTGCAAGATGTAGGTCGTCTGCAAGATGTAGGTCGCCTGCAAGATGTTAGTCTGCAAGATGCAGGTAGTCTGCAGGATGCTAGTCTGCAAGATGCCAGTTTGCAAGATGCAAATCATCTGCAAGACACAGGTCATCTGCAAGATGCAGGTCATCTGCAAGATGCTAGTCTGCAAGATGCTTGTTTGCAAGATGCAGGTAGTCTGCAAGATGCAGGTAGTCTGTAAGATGAAGGTCGTGTGCAAGATGCAGGAAGTCTGAAAGATGCTAGTCTGCAAGATGCAGGTAGTCTGGAAGATGCTAGTCTGCAAGATGCTAGTTTGCAAGATGCATGTTGTCTGCAAGATGCAGGTCATCTGCAAGACGAAGGTCGTCTGAAAGATACAAGTAGTCTGCAAGATGCTAGTCTGCAAGATGCAGGTAGTTGGCAAGATGCTAGTCTGCAAGATGCAGGTAGTCTGCAAGATGGTAGTCTGCAAGATGCTCGTCTGCAAGACGCAGGTAGTCTGCAAGATGTAGGTAGTCTGCCAGATGCAGGTACTCTACAAGGTGCAGGTGGATTGTAGGAAGTATGTGTACATGTAATAAGTTTTTTTAGCACTGTAAGCACTGACATGTTACGTCTACTATACAACAAACTTTGGACTTGTCCAAAACCAGAGCAATTGCACCACATATTAACTGTGGCTGAACTCTTTACCACACTACGAAATTTTAAACTTGTCCAAATTGAAAGCATTTGCAGACAAGAAACTGAATGAATCAAAAACTAAAATTTTTCTTTGAAAGGATCGAAAACATTGTCAGAAAAGGAGAAAATAATATTTATCAACATTTTCTCCTTTTACCAAAATGTTTTCAGAAGCTTTCTTCCTAAAGGTTGTTAAAAGTTAGCATTGTGTTAAAGGGTCAACTCTTCACCACATGACAAAATATTTGACTTGTCCAAAAAAAGCATGAGTTACAGACAACAATTCAAATGTGGCCCAAACAATGGAATTTGGCTTTGATGTTGTAGAAATCATTGAGGGTGAAAGGAGAAAATGCTGGTTACTGAAGCCTTCTTTTGCAGGATTGTTAAGACTCCGGATTGTGTACTAAAGGGTTAAGTCTCTACTATTAAACAAATTTTTCGACTTGTCCAAAACTTAAGTATTTGCACACAACAAATTAACTGTGGCTTCAACAGTGGTATTTGGCTTTGAAAGGGTAAAAAAAATTGTGGAAAGCCAGAAAATGTTTTCAAAAGCCTTCTCATTCAGGGTCATTAAAGCTTTAAACTGTTTGGTAAAGGGTTAACAGTTGATTGCACAAGCTTTGTGTCACTCTTTACCTGACAAAATTTTAGACATGTCCATATTGAAAGCCTTTGCAAATGACAACATAAATGTGGCTAAAACAATGGAGACAAGAAGGCAATCTGAAGGACAGCTATATTCCCCGCCGCAGCCGGACCCAGACAGCACTTCATTGCACTGATCCTCTTATAATCACCCTTTCATTGTCATATCATGACTAAAATACTGCTGACAGACATAAAACACCAAGCCATCTGTCCATCCATATCTTTGGTTGCATGGACGAATTCAAAGTTAAGCAGTATACAAATATAATTTCTTGATGATATACATGTATCTATAAACACGAAATCTGCATTTAGCAAAATTGGCAAATACTAAAGTTGCAAACACGAAAGCCAAGCTTCTAACATTATACCTATGGCTGGGACCTTGGCCATCAATTGTTACCCTGAAGAGCCATGGATATGTGTTCTGCATATTTTCTTTTACTTATGTACTTATGTCAATATGGTATGGATTATGTGTACAGCATTTCTGCTCTATGTGACCTATATGTATCTAAGTATGAAGTCAAAAGCTTTTAAACCTTGAAAGTTATGCTCCGGACCAAAGGCTAATTTGTAAAATAACAAAGTGTAAGAACTCCAAATATATAATGAGGGAAGAGTTATGGATCTTTTGCACTGCACTTGTCCTCAATGTGATTTATCTGCATATAAAGTTTGAAGTTGATAGCTTACATACTATTGAAACTAGAACTGTCGCAAAGCAGAAAATTTCCCCATACCAGCACCTTGTCACTGAAGCAACACAATCAGAGAACAGAAACGATTTTCAAAAGAAAGTTCACCCATGACCTTGACCTTTGATCCATGTGACCCAAAAACAATAGGGCACCTCTTTGGATCATCAGCATTACTTATATAAAGTTTCAGGGTCCTAGGTCAAAATTAAGGCTTTTCTGTTAGAGCACAGAAATGATTTTCAAACAAAGTTCACCCATGACCTTGACTTTTGACTCGTGTAACCAAAAAACAATAGGGCATCTCCTTGGGTCATGAGCAACAATTGTATAAAGTTTCTGGGTCCTAGTTCAAACAGCTTTGGACATCGAACATGGAAATGAAATGGTGGATGGACAGATGGATGGATGGAGACAGAGACATGGTGAAACCAGTAAACCAGTGCATCCCCTTCTACTTCATAGGTGTGTGTGGGGGGGGGGGGTAATAATACTCCACTCATCACAACTCGGCCAATTCCATACCTACATCTAATCTTGTCTCTATAAAGGAGGTTTCCATTTTGCACTACCAGTCACATGAACTTAAACGTGGACGCTCCTGTAATCACTTAGCAATGACATGAATAACCACAGTTAAATTATTCACATTTATCAATCTGTCGATGAAAGCTCCCAAAGGAATTGATAAACCATGCTAAAAATTTAATTTACAAACTGTTTGCCGACTGAAATATTTTTTGAAAGATATCAATAGAAAATTGTGACTCATGTTTTCATTTTTAAGAGGAGCCTTACAATTTCAGTAACAGTAAAACGTGCTTCCGGCAATGTGCCAGTGTACCATATAAGTGCATACCAAGCTATGTGATACAGTCGAGGGATTTGATCACCAGATCACCCAAGGTATGCCGAATGAATGATACTCACGACAAAATTCAATTGGTAAAAATAAAAAGGGGCAATAACTCCAAAAATACTGACCACAGAGTTATGGATCTTGTTCACTGCACTTGTTCTCAATGCGATTTATCTGCATATGAAGGTTTAAATCGATAGCATTTATAGTTTGAAAGTTATGCTCTGTACAAAATCCAATTTGTAAAGTTGCAAAGGGAAATAACTCAAAAAATAATGAAAACAGAGTTATTGATCTTGTGTACTGCACTTGTCCTCAATGTGATTCATCTGCATATGAAATTTGAAATCGATAGTGTATATACTTTGGAAGTAATGCTCCAGACCAAAGTACAATTTCATAAAAAAACAAAGGGTAACAACTTGAAAAATACTGACCACAGAGTTACGGATTTTGTGCCCTGCACTTGTCCAAAATGAGATTCATGTGCTTATGAATTTTGAAGTTGATAGCTTACATACTTTGGAAGTTATGATACAGACAAAAACCCAATTTGTAAAATGACAAAGGGCAATAACTCAAAAAATACTGATTACAGAGTTAATGATCTTATGCATTCCACTTGCCCTCAAAGTGATTTATCTGCGTATGAAATATGAAATTGATAGCTCTCATACTTTGGAAGCTATGTGTCAGACAAAACTACAATTAGTAAAATAACAAAGGGCAATAACTCCAAAAATAATTAAGACAGAGTTATGGATCTTGTGCACTGCACTTGTCCTCAGTGTGATTTCTCTGCATATGAAGTTTGAAGCTGATAGCTTTTATACTTTGGAAATTATGCTCCAGACATAGTTCCCATGTGTAAAATAGCAACAGAAAAAAAAATGAATTAGGGATTTTAAGCACTGCACTTGCCCTCAAAGTGATTTACGTGCATATGAGGTTTGAAGTCAATTAGCTGTAATACTTTGGAAGTCATGCTCTGGAGAAAAATCTAATGTGTAAAATAACAAAGGGCAATAACTCAAAAAATAGTAGAGTTGTGGATCTCGTGCACTGCACACTGTCTCACCGAGATAAACATTTGACCAAAGTTTAATAAAAATCTTTTAGGAGATATGGAGCAGACAAGAAAGTGTTACAGACAGCTAGATGGATGGACAGACGAAGACCATTCCGATAATCCCCCCCCCCCCCACTTTGCGGGGGATTAAAAATGTTTTTAACTTGTGGCATTTTCTCTTTGTACCACATTGTTTTTTCAAAAGCCCTCTTCCACAGGGTCGTAGATACAGGATTGTGTGGCAAGGGTTAAGAACCTGGAACCTGTAATCAGGTCATCCAGGGTCAGTATTCACCAACCATTCTTCAGAAGATTCTTAGTCTTATTCTACAGAATTTTCTAAATTTGAAAGTAACACTTCTGATTGGCTAAACCATTTGGTTTAGCAAATCAGAAGTTGCATTACTTTCAAATTCAAAAAATCTCAGACATAAAGACTAAGAATGTTCTTAAGAATGGTTGGTGAACAAGGCCTCTTGGTGAACAAGGCCTCTTGTTTGAGTCTGCTCACGGTATTAGTCATGTGGCAGTGTCCTTAGGCAAGGTACAGCAGTACCCTAGCCTGGCACTTGTGAAATCCAAGAAGATGTGGACAACTGAGCTTTTGCCTGGATTGAACTGAAACACTGTTGAAAGCAGTGTTAACCTATTTAATCTTTTACCAGATGACAAAATTTCAGAATCATCCAAAATGGAAGTGTTTGCAGATGACGACGCAAATCTGGCTCAAAGAACGGAATTTGTTTTTCGAAAGAGTAGAAAACAGTGGGAAAAGGAGAAAATACTGTTTGCCAGTAGCATTTTCTCCAAGAACTGCTTGGGTCTGTAATCAAGAAATCCTCGTTTGATTCAGCTGGCAGCATTGATCATGTGGCAGTGCCCTTTGGCAAGGTATTGCAGAACCCAGTACTGCACTGATGAAAGCCTGGGAGATATGAATAAGCTATTGTCCCAATATAACTAAAATATTTTTGAAAACAGTTTAACCCTTTATTAAACGACGAAGACTAGACTCTTTAAAGTTGAAAGCATCTGCAGATGATCAAATTGAAATTAGTAACAAGAGCGGCAAATTGTCGCAAGATACGCCCGTCTTACCCCAAGTTGTAAAGTTGGGGCATAATAATGATAAAGGGGAGGTATAGAAAAATAGTAGTGCAGAATATTTTTTTTACTGTTGATTGAAGATAATGGCAGTGTATTTGTGTTGACGGAACTCTTATTATTGTATTACTATTAACTCTTTACCACACAGCAAAAGTTTGGACTAGTCCAAATTGAAATCATTTGCAGTTGACAAACTAAATGTAACTCAAAAATTGAAATTTGGTTTGGAAAGGGTAGAAAACATTGTGGGAAAAGGAGAAAATGCTGGTTACCAGCATTTTCTGCTTTTCCCACAATGTTTTCTAAAGGCATATTTCTCAGGGTCATCAAAAGTAGGGATTGTGTGGTAATGGGTTAATATATGGCATCAAATCATCTCTGCTGTTATCCCCTGCTCCAATCTGTCCACCTACCTGCTTGTCTGTAACCCATGGGCCCATCTTGTGTCATATATTTCTGAGCAACTGTAACTCAGTTTGACTTAAAAGTTGATGCTTGGGTATGGTTCTTAAATATTGCTTCACAAATTCCTGTTCCTATTTTACAGCTTAGTCCATTTTAGACAGATTATGGTATGGTACTAAATTATCATAACACTGTTCACAGCAACTATAACACTGACTTGAAACTTGCTATAATAGTTTAGGTATATATGGTTCCTACATGCTGCTTATTCGATTCAGGTCTACAAGTCATCTACTTCCTGTTATACAAGTTCGTCAATATTACGACAGATAATAGTACGGTACTAAATTTTTGTCAAATTTTTCTTAGCAACTATAACTGACAGAGACTTGGAACTTTGCATGAGGCTCCAGAGAGGGTTCCTACACGTCACTTAGTGAATTTAGGTCAACCAGTAGCTTACTTTCTGTAATAAGACTTTCTGTAATAACATGATCTAGATTTCCTGTTGTTTCTACAAGGCTATCCACACAGCCTTATGGTCTGAGTAATACACTTCAAGAACACCAGTCTGCACAGTGGTAAGGTTTGTGTAAATTAAGTCTAACAAAGATCCAGTGTCTACATCCTGTCTTGAAAGGGTGCATAAAAAATAAGCAATTTATATTTCATGTGCACTGCACTACCCCTTGATGAGATGTATCCAGCCCTAAAATTTCATAACCCGAGGTAGTATAGTTTGAGAGATATGCATCATACAAAATTCAAGTTCGAAAAAAAAACAAGAAAGGTCAATAACTGAAAAATTAAGCAAGCAAGAGTTGAAATTTATATGCACAGCAATTCCCGTTGATGGAGTGTATCCACGCATGAAATTTCATATCCTTAGCTAGTATAGTTCTGAAGATATGCACTGGACAAAATTAAAGTTTCAAAATAAAGAAAGAGCAATAAGTCAGAAATTAAGCAAGAGTTATCGTTCATGTGCACTGCACTCCCAGTTGATGAGATCTATCTACGCATGAAATTTCATAGCCATAGGTAGTATAGTTTTGGAGATATGCTCGAGACAAAATTCAAGTATGAAAATAAGTCAAAAATTAAGGAAGGAAGAGTTATGATTCCTGTGCACTGCACTCCCCCTTAATGAGATGTATGCAGGCATGAAATTTCATAACCCTAGGTAGTATAGTTTTGGAGATATTCACCGGAGAAAATGCAAGTATGAAAAAGAAGAAAGGGCAATAACTGACAAATTGAGGAAGCAAGAGTTATGATTCCTGTGCACTGCACTCCCCCTTAATGAGATGTATGCAGACATGAAATTTCATAACCGTAGGTAGTATAGTATTGGAGATATTCACCGGACAAAATTCAAGTATGAAAAACAAGAAAGGGCAATAACTGAAAAATTAAGGAAGCAAGAGTTATGATTCCTGTACACTGCACTCCCCCTTGATGAGATCTATCCATGCATGAAATTTCATAACCGTAGGTAGTATAGTTTTGGAGATATGCTCCGGACAAAATTCAAGTATGAAAAACAACAAAGGGCAATAAGTCAAAAATTAAGGAAGCAAGAGTTATGATTCCTGTGCACTGCACTCCCCCTTTATAAGATCTATCCACTCATGAAATTTCATAACCCTAGGTAGTATAGTATTGGAGATATTCACCGGACAAAATTCAAGTATGAAAAACAAGAAAGGGCAATAACTCAAAAATTAAGGAAGCAAGAGTTATGATTCTTGTGCACTGCACTCCCCCTTGATGAGATCTATCCACGCATGAAATTTCATAACCGTAGGTAGTATAGTTTTGGAGATATGCTCCGGACAAAGAACTGGACGCCTCCCGCCCGCCACGGGTGATCCCATAATACGTCCCGTCTTCGACGGGCGTATAAAAAGGAAGTTAAAGTTTTCTGAAAGGATTGAAAAATTGTGGGAAAAGAAAATTCTGGTTACCAGCATTTTTTCCTTTTCCCACGATATTTTCAAAAGCCTTCTTCCTTGGGGTAAGGAAAAGTTGGGATTGTGTGGTTAAGGGTTGGTTGACAGTTGGGAATGGAATAAATGATTATCGCCCTTTTTCATGGGATAGAATTGGTAGAGTAAGCTCCCTTTGTTCAACTCCAAATCTTTATCCCTGTCCCACACAATCCCGAGTTTTAACTCTTTACCAAACAACAAAATTTTAGACTGGTCCAAACTGAGAGCATTTGCAGACGACAATTTCAGTGAGGCTCAAATGATGGAATTTGTTTAAGATGGGGTAGAAAACATAGTGAGAAAAGGAGAAAATGCTGGTTTCCAGCATTTTCTCCTTTTCCCACTATTGCTTTCAGAAGCCTTCCATGTTCAGGTAGTTAAAACTCGGGATTGTGTGGTGAAAGGTTAACATCCCTATAGATGGCTTTCAAAACATTGTGGGAAAAGGAGAAAACGCTGGTTATCAGCATTTTCTCTTTTTCCCACATTGTTTTCTACCCTTCCAAGAACAAATTTCAAATTTTGGGTCTCATTCATTTTGTCATCTGCAAATGCTTTCAATTTGGACAAGTCTAAGATTTTGTCATTGGAACAGTTGACGATTTCCATCAAACATGCGGAAAATTTTGGGATGATATGGAATATGGTTCAAATGATGGGATTTTGTCTTTCAAAGGTTACACAACATTGTGAAAAGAAGAGAATGCCAAATAGCAGCAATTTATTTCTCCTTTTCTCACAATATTTTCAAAACTATTCTTCCTCAGAGTCATCAACCTTTTGAGAAACAATCCAGAGAGTAAGTAAGAAGCCTTTTGAAAACATAGTGGGAAAAGTTGAAAATGCACGTAACCAGCATTTCTCCATTTCCCACAATGATTTCTGTCTTATCAAAGAACTTTACTTTGTCATCTGCATATTTCTGAATTTAAGATAGACTATTTGCTGTTTGGAGTCTAATATTTGCTGTTTGGGAAAGAGATGAAAGTTTTGTGTGTGTGTGTGTGTGTGTGTGTGGTGAAAGGATAATGATTTCATACTTTAAATGATAAATTTTCATTCCTTTTTTCACAATGTTTTTAAATTTCATCTTATCTTCAGGTCGTTAAAACAAGATTTTTTTTTGTGGGAAAAGGGAAAACTCTTTAAACAGTCCAGAATTTTAACAACCAGACAGAGACGCCTTTTTAAAACGCTGCGGGAAAAGGGGAAAATGCCAGTAACTAGCATTTTCTCCTTTGCCCACAATGCTTTCTGCTTTTTCAGAGACAGGTTTCATCATTTGACCCGTATTTCATTTGTCATCTGCAAATGCTTTCAGTTTGTTGTTGTTTGGTAAGGAGTTAAATGATGATAAATACTGGGTCCAAATTGATAGCATTTGGAATCAACACATATGGCCGATGTTAAAGAAAGAAATGCTGGCTTTAGGGAAATCCATTTGTCTAGTCTGTGACTCTTCAACTTACCCAATACTGATAAGACAAAGTCTAAATTCAAGCAACATTTATTCACATTATTGCAAATACAATACGAAAACAAGAGGTTGTTCGCCATCATTACCTGCAAAAGAGATAATTAATGCCCAGCCCTTGCCACGAGGAGGCCACCTCTGTAAGGGCCAAATTTTGGGTTATTAAATGTCCATCAAAAATTTTCTTTGTACAAATTGTCATAACACCCAAATTTTTAACTTCAAACATTCCATATATTAGTAATCCAAATAAATGATCAGATACCTGATACTTATTAAAATACTAGTAACAGCATATAAACAAACTTAAGTGATATATGTTTACAAATGATTTTTGGTACCAATGAGCTTGTGATGACAAAAAATGATACTTAATGTCATAAAAATTCTATGTAAACAAAGGCAACAAAAGTCATCTAAATCAATAACAACATAAAACAATTAGTTTACTGCTAAAATTGACAGAGTGGATACAATACCCATCCCTTACTACAATTCAATTCTCACCAAGACATTTTTGTAGACCTCCCACTTTCTACAAACATGTACATAAAATGTATTTAGAAAAATTGGCCTCCTTCCTCCCCTTCAGCCAACCATCACCACCTTCAAATCTGAGCTCCTGATTTTAGTGAACACTAAGACCATCCTGCAAACAGATGTATAATCAGTACATACATTATTTCGAAATGAATTGTAATGGAACTCATGAAAAGAAATTATGTGTCAGTTAAACATTTAATGAATAGTCACTTATAGCTATGGCAAATAAACATCTTTTTGATAATCATTGCATGAACAGAACTGTTCCTAAGTTACTGAAAAAACAACAACTGAAAACTGCATATAATATACAATCTACACAAACTCACTTGTAAATAAATTTCAACAGAACATTAAAGAGTACATAAGAAAGCAAAAACAAAACTTGTTTAAATAATATAACCACCATTAAGAAGGGTGAACTATCCATTAAAAAATGTACATGTACATGTATTTTATTAATAACAATATTGGTACCAATGATCTTGTGATGAAATAAAAAAAAAACATACTTAATGTCATAAAAATTCTATGTAAACAAGAGCAACAACAGTCATGTAAATTAAAGACAATATGAAAAGATTAAGTTTACTGCTAAAATTGACAGAGTGGGTACAATTCCCATCCCTGACCACAATACAGACTTACAAACATGTACACATAATGTATTTGGAAAAATCGGCCTCCTTCCTCCCCTTCAGCCAACCATCACCACCTTCAAATCTGTGCTCCTGATTTTAGTGAACACTAAGACCATCCTGCAAACAGATGTATAATCAGTACATGCATTATTTCGAAATAAATTGTAATGGAACTCACAAACAGAAATTATGTGTTAAGTTAAACATTTAATGAATAGTCACTTATAGCTATGGCAAATAAACATCTTTTTGATGATCATTGCATGAACAGAACTGTTCCTAAGTTACTGAAAAAACAACAACTGAAAACTGCATATAATATACAATCTACACAATCTCAGTTGTAAATGAATTTCCACAGAACAGTAAAGAGTACAGAAGAAAACAAAAACAAAACTTGTTCAAATAATAAAACCAGCATTAAGAAGGGTGAACTATCCATTAAAAATAGGTGTACATGCATTTTTATTAATAACAATATTAGTACCAATGATCTTCTGATTTAAAAAAAGATACTTATGTCACAAATTATATGTAAACAAAAGCAACAACAGTCATCTAAATTAAAGAAAACATGAAAAGATTTAGTTTACTGCTAAAATTGACAGAGTGGGTACAATACCCATCCCTGACCACAATACAGACTTCCAAACTTCTACAAACATGTACACATAATGTATTTAGAAAAATTGGCCTCCTTCCTCCCCTTCAGCCAACCATCACCACCTTCAGATCTGAGCTGATTTTAGTGTACACTAAGACCATCCTGCAAACAGATGTATAATCAGTACATACAATGTTTCTAAATAAATTGTAATGGAGCTCATGAACAAAAATTATATGAATACTGTGAATCTATTGAATACCAGTAATCACTAAAAGCTCTAGCAAATAAACATCTTGTAGATAATCACTACAGGACAGAACTGTTACCATCTATAATTAACTAAAAAACAACTGAAAACTGTAATACAAATCTTTACAAACTCCATTGTAAATGAATTTCAACAATAAAGTGAAAAAGTACATCAAAAAACAAAAACAAAACTGTTTAATCAATATTCACCATAAAGTTAAGGTAGACGGTCAATATTAAAAAAATAAAAACTTATTTTATTCATAACAATACTAGTACCAATGATCTTGTGATGAGAAAAAAAAAAAATTAATGTTATAAAAATTCTAAGTTAACATCGTATCCATGTTAAAAAAAAAAAAACAACATATTTTAATAATAACAATCAGCTACACAAAGTATGGGCACCCATAACTTAAGTAATAGATATCAAAACAAATCCTTTTGATAACTGTAGGGAAAGTAAACAAGATAGCAGTCCATCACCTTATCAACAAATAAAACAAACATCTTAAAAACAGCAAGAAAAATATTACTATATCTAGGCGCCTAGAATAAAGACATTTGAAGTTAAAACAAAAAAAAAAAATATCAAATTATATCTATAACCATCATATAAGTACATGTACTTAATTGCTTACTAAGCAAAGCAACAATAGGGATATACTGAAAACAGAAAAGAACTTATCCAATCCTACCTAACAAACACTATAATAGGTCAGTGCAATACTATTCTAAGTGCCTGTACATTGTATAGGCACTTAGAATAGTTTTGCACAAAATCGTCCATCTAGGTGGCTTGTAATCCAGCTGGACACCTCACACACTGCCTGCCTTCCCGATTTGCAGCATCTGAAAGGAAAATAACACAAATTCATATTTAAGCAAAATTTCTCCCTTTCCCATGATGTTTCCAATTCTTCTTTAAATTCATAAAGACTTGACCGCTTGGTATTAAACTAGATTTCTTTACATGTATTTTGAGAGGATTTTTCCAAGTTTAGGTGCATATAATTATGATCCCTGATCTGCTGCAAATTTGTTTCTGGAGGTACAAGTTAACCCTTTACCAAACGACAACCTTACAGCTGTCCAAATTGCGATATTTCAACAGCCTTAAGGAAGAAAGCTTTTGAAAACATTGTGGGAAATGGAGAAAATGCTTGTACCAAGAATCTTCAGCATTTCCCTCATTGTTTTCGACCCATTTAATAACAAAACCCAGTACTTGTGCCATTTTTTTTCTGCAAAAGCTCCAATTTGGACATGTCTAAAATGTTGTCTGGTAAAGTGTTACTAGTACTTACCCTCTTGGTTGTTGGATATTGCAGTTATCTTGTCATCTAGAGTTGGTTGGGCATCGCTGTCTGGTCTTCTAGAGATGATTGGGCAGCAAGTTCCATCTTCTTTTGGACATCATCTCTCCGAATCATCCATCTTCATGTTGTCTGCTGAAAAAAGAATAAAAATGAGGATAAACTTATTTAACTCTATACCTTTGCACAATTTTTAGACTTTGAAACTAACACCATTTGCAGGCAAGAAACTAACCTTTACAGCCCCTTTCTCTACTATAGTTGCTTTTGCAGCCAGTGTAGATCAAGATCAGACTTCACAAACATGCAGTCTGATCTTTGATCTACACTGTCCACTTTGCTTGCTGATTCAGCAAAGACAAAAGGCAGCTACAAAAATATTGGTCTTATTGTATGATGAAAATATCCACTGGTTTTATCTGGCACTAAAATGGTTAACTCTTAATGAGATTTGTTTAGGAAAGATAGAAAACAATGTGAAAAAAGAAAATACTGGTTACCAGCATATTCTCCTTGTACCACAATTTTCTCAAAAGTCATCGTTCTCAAGTTTATTGAAATATGGGATTGTGTGGTAAAGGGTTAAATGGGTGTTTAAGTAGCTCTCTGTCATATTACAGCAGCCAGTGCACCTCTCCATGGGCTCCTTGAGTTAACACTTTCCCCAACAGCAAATATTAAGCCCATCTAAAGCATTTGCTGACAACAATTTTTAAAAAATGAATCAAATGAGAAGTTTTCTGATAAGGTAGAAGACATTGTGGACAGTGGAGAAAATGCTAGTAACCAGCACTTTCTACTTTTTGCACAATTTTTCTATCCTATCAGAGACAAATTTGTACATTGAGCCACTTTCGATTTGTCAACTACTAATGCTTTCAATTTGGTCATGTCCAAAGTTTTGTCGCTTAGTAAAGAGTTGAATGATGGGATTTGTCTTTGCAGGGATAGAACACATTGCAGGAAAAGGGAAAAAAATGCTGTTTAGCATATATAAAGGTTTTGTTTAGTAAAGAGATACTCATAAAAAAGTTACTTGTTATCTCTCCACTGGATATTCTAGTACACATCAGGCATCACCATAGGTTCCCTATCCGTCTGTTAGTGGCTGCACTTCTTAAACATCTAGGTTCTGTACATCAACCTGGGTCTTCCATCCATCTGTCAGGGGGTGCTCTTCTTGCAATCTTCTGGGCTCTGTTCTTCAATGTTGGTCTTCCATCCGTCTGTTAGGGGCTGGTCTTCTTACTTCTTCCCGAATTCCATCTTGGCTTTGGTCATCAACATCAATCTTCCATCCATCTGTTAGGGGCTGCTCTTCTCAGTTCCCAATGGGGTTCTGTATGGCTCAGTGGTGAAAGGGGAGGGTGTATACTCCAGAGGCCTGGGTTCGATCGTCAATCAAAATGCTGGGGTATTTGTGGAGTGACCTTGGGCAAGACTCTTCAGAGTCCTAGTACTGGTGAAACCCAGGACACACATGAATAAGTGTTTTACTGTGATATGACTTGAAATAATGATAAAAGCCACATAAGCTATTCAAAGAAGCTAGCTTCTCCCTCATTGTGATGCAATATAACTGAACATAAAACTTGGTTCAATCCAAGCCCAGGTCGTACTGACGTACGTACCTGACACTATGTGGGGTTCATGATATAACTGAACACAAAACTTGGTTCAATCCAAGCCCAGGTCATACTGATGTACGTACCTGACATTGTGTGGGGTTCATGATATAACTGAACATAAGACTTAGTTCAGTCCAAGCCCAGGTCGTACTGATGTACATACCTGACACTGTGTGGGATTCATGATATAACTGAACATAAGACTTGGTTCAATCCAAGCCCAGGTTGTACTGATGTATGTACCTGACACTATGTGGGATTCATGATATAACTGAACATAAAACTTGGTTCAATCCAACCCCCTGACACTGTGTGGGATTCATGATCTAACTGAACATAAAACTTGGTTCAATCCAAGCCCAGGTCGTACTGATGTACGTACCTGACACTGTGTGGGGTTCATGATATAACTGAACATAAGACTTGGTTCAATCCAAGCCCAGGTCATACTGATGTACATACCTGACACTGTGTGGGATTCATGATATAACTGAACATAAGACTCAGTTCAATCCAAGCCCAGGTCATACTGATGTACATACCTGACACTGTGTGGGGTTCATGATATAACTGAACATAAGACTTGGTTCAATCCAAGCCCAGGTCATACTGATGTACATACCTGACACTGTGTGGGATTTGTGATATAACTGAACATAAAACTCGGTTCAATCCAAGCCCAGGTCGTACTGATGTACATACCTGACACTGTGTGGGGTTCATGATATAACTGAACATAAAACTCGGTTCAATCCAAGCCCAGGTCGTACTGATGTACGTACCCGACACTGTGTTGGGTTCATAATATAACTGAACCTAAAACTTGGTTCAATCCTTGCAATGGTCAGACTCTTGTAACTGCCAATGTATGGCATTCATGATTTTACTGAACATAAAACTTGGTTCAACCCATGCCATGGTCGCACTGATGTACCTGCCACTGTGTAAATAGGATTGTTGGATAAAGGGTTAAAGATACATGATATAACTGAATATGTAACTTGTTTCAATAGAGGCTGAGGCAATGACAATGTAAAATTTAATACTTGGTTCAATCCATGCCATGGTCATACTTTGGTAAAATACTAAACTTGGTTTAATCCATGCTGTGGGTACATGCTATCACTTACACTACTTGGTTCGATCCATGCTTTGGTTTTCAAGGTGATATTACTATAATGATTGATGAGGATCTAAAACATACTGTATAGAAGAGGTATAGTGGTTCACCTTTTCCCAACACCATGCATGTCTGGACCATCGGATTCTGCAAGAACAAAGAAAACTTAGGAAGTAACATAGTTATGGTCAAATTTTAAAGACATTCATAAACCTTAGGAAGTAACATAGTTATGGTCAAATTTTAAAGACATTCATAATAGACGCATTGGCAGACCATAACTTTGCTCAAACATGGTCAGGAAAGGAGCAGGTGACCATTATTTTCCCCTTTCCCTATGATGTTCTTCAGGGTTACAAACACACAGAAATGTTTGGTAAAGGTTTAGAGATATGATATGCAACATCTCTGAATACATAACTTGGTAAAATCCATGCAACGGCTGTGTTCTGATCATAACAAAGCTACAGATCTCCAAACTAAGCAAGCTTACTTCATAAATGAAACAGTAAGCATGGGGACCGAAACATAAATCATTCATCATAATAGACTGAAGCCCCTACAGTGATAGGGGAAAGTGACAAAGAAAGGATCAATCTAAAGCAATGACCAACCTAAATTCATTTGAATGAATCTTGCTGAATGACCATCATTAATACTCTGCAAGAAACCATCTTATAACAAAAAGTTCTGAAATTCCTCTCATTTTAGCTCACCTGAGCATGAAGCGCTCAATGTGAGCTTTGGTGATTGTGCTATGTCTGTTGTGTGTCATCCTTTGTCAGTTTTTACCATGTGTACACTCTAGAGGCCACATTTTAAGTCCAATACTCTTAAAACTTGGTCAGAACGTTTGTCAGAACATTTGTCTTGCTTATCTTGGACCAGTGTGAAAATGGGTGATGTTGGGTCTTAAACAAGGTCACTAGGACCTGGGACAAATGTTAGAAAAAACCTCTGTATGCAATAGAGGCCATTTTTTCAGTCAAATTATCTTGAAAGTTGGTCAGAATGTCTGCATCAGATCAACACAAATGTACAGGTCTCAAAATTATGCAAGCTCACTTCATAAATGAAAGAGTAAGCATGGGGAATGATACATCTGTCATCAAAATAGATTGAAGTCCCTCCAGGCTGACACTCTGCAGCAACCATTGGATGGTTATTCCTTGACCAAAATATTTGGTAAAGTTTGGTAATCTATGTTTGTGGCTGTGCAATGGAAAGGTCACTTCAAAGACCTGTCACCAAGTCCCTGGTCTTACTAGTGACAGATCCCATCCATAACCTTCCAGTCGCCACTTTACGCTCAAGAAACTGAAACAGAGGGTAACATGTAGAGACAGGGGTGAGTGTCAAAGAAAGGATCAAGCTATGACCAACATATACCTAATGCAGTACACATATAGATGTGCACTATCTTCTCTCCTCAACCATCCATTACCTTAAATGATACCTAACCTCAGCTTTGCATTCCTAGACATTTATGCACAAAGTGTTAAAGGTCAGCTTTTGTGCTACCTATCGGCCCTCTCAGCTTTTGTGCAACCTATCATTCCTCTCAACTTCTGCCTTGTAAATGCTCTAAAGGCCACATTTTCAGTCCAATACTCATGACAATTGGTCAGAAAGTTTGTCTTGATATATCTGATACCTCAGACAGCTTTGAAAATTGGTAATGTCAGATCAAAAACTTGGTCATCAGGTCAAAACTTTAAAAAACCTTGTGTATGCTCCAGAAGCCATATTTCAAATCCAGTACACATGAAAGTTGGTCAGAATTTTAGTCTTGATAATATCTCATTTACATAAAAAACAGGTGCTATATGGTCAAAAAATAAGTTACTGGGTCAAATCATTGAAAAACCTTGTGACCACTTGGAAGCCACATTCTCAGTCCAATCCCCATGAAAGTTTGTCAAAATGTTTGTCTTAACATATCTGATATCTATGGGTGACCTTGGGTCTAGAGGCAGGTTACTGGGTCAAATCTTAGAAAAACCTTGTATACACTCTAGAGGCCATATTTTCAGTCCAATACTCATGAAACTTGGTCAAAACGTTCGTCTTGATATCTCAAATAAATTTGAAAATGGGTGACGTCTAGTCAAAATGTAGGTCATTGGGTCAAATCTTAGTAAAACTCTGTGTACACTCTAGAAGCCACATTCAGTTGTCTTCATTTCTGCTTACTAGAGAACACTAGCACATGATTTATGTCCAAGTTAACCAGACACTGATACCTTCAATGGGAGATAAGCTGTTGAGGCTGTCTACAACTGAAGAAGTTAGGAAAGCATAATGTTTGCAAAACACTCTAATAGTACAACCAGTCCCCGTACCTATCAAAACACTCTAATAGTACAACCAGTCCCCGTACCTATCAGGCCGATGGCTACGGCGCCCACTACGTGTGACAACCACTGCCTCAGACACAACAGAAGGTAGACAGACCTCAAGCTCATCTCCCCGACTAATGGAGAGAGAGTCCAAGCTTAGCTCAGCCTCTTCTCCATCAGCCACCCTAACACAACCCTCAGTCTGCAGGACCGGCATATCCAGTGTCAAAGTCAAAGAGGACAAAGAGGTACAACTTAGCTCCAGAGAACTAATTTCTACCTCAAAGTCTTCTTCAATCTCTGCATCACCATCACGAAGGATCTCCTCTTCCACATCACCCAGCACCTCAGCATCTGCACCATGCAATGTGGATAATGTAGAGCTGAAGGAAGAGACCATAACGTTCTCTTCCTCCATCTCTACATCCTCCACAACGGACCAGAAGGAGACAGAACCAAAATCTACAGACCTCGGCTCTACCTCCTTCTCGTTGACAAAAGCAACCCTGTAAAACTCTTTGTTCATGCCATTCCACATCTCCGGTGATATGGATATGGGGCTGAGAGCCATACAGCTCTCATCCACCATCTCCACATCCTGCTCTGTAGGGAAAAGGGAGGAACAGCTTAACTCCAAAGAGCTAACCTCTTCTCCCAACTCCTCCACAGTATCCATGTCATCCCAGGACAAAGAGTCTACAGAGGTACCCTCATCACACACAGCATCCACTGAGGTACCTTCATCCGCATCAAAGGAGAACTCGAGATGGTCTCCTTCATGCTCAAAGACGACATTTGGGGCGGCTGTATCAGCCTCCACCAAAGTCTTCTTTGCCCATGACAGGAGGTCAGACGCATAACCAAGGGCAGAAAATACCAAAGCCATTTTTTCACTTGATGTCGAGTTGAATTCCTCAGTATCTGGAAAGAGAAAAAAGGAAAAAAAAATCAGAACTTGCATTAACCCTTTCTCAAACAATTCTGTGGCTTTTGAAAATATTGTGGGAAAAGGAGAAAATGCTGGTAACCAGCATTTTCACCTTTTGTCACAATGTTTTTACCCTCTATGCACAAATTCCATCATTTGATTCACAACTTATTTGTTGTTTGCAAATGCTTTTAATTTGAACAAGACTAAAATTTTATTGTCTGGTAAAGAGTTAAACCTTGTAGTGCTGAACCTAGATCTACTTGCTTATGATTAGAGTATAAAGATCAGACTAGACAAAATATGCAGTCTGACCTTGAATCTACACTGTTGGTTTTTTTTTGCCAGATGTTCCGTCAAAAAGAGCTTTGAAATAGCAACATATGTATCTGTAAACTGACAGACTGTTTATTATATCCAAAATTCAACTGCACATTTTGAGTGCTCTGATCTTGATCGCAGGGATTTTTAGCGTTTTTTATGTTTTACATGTATATATAATACAAGGGATGCAACTGACATTATCGGCAAAGTCTACTTGTCGTCACAAAAACACAAGTTACTTCGTCAGTTTTACAGATAATCACATAAGGTCTACTTTATCTAGCTCATTACACATTTCTCTAGCGAAAAATAACGTGGTTTCATGACTAAACGTTCAATGATTTGTGCTACAGAAGCCGGTTTCTCGACAAACAGGTCGAAATTGTTTGGTCCGACACGGGTTCGTTCAGTGCGCTTGTCAGAGTAAATCTACTATTCTGTACAAGATCATGGCCAAAATACTTATCGGTTTGATAAAACAAGTAAATATCGTTAACCAACCTTCGTTGTTTAATAATAACACGAAGAATACAGCTCCAAATCGTCCGATGTTTGATCGATTCACTCAAATTTCAAAGAAGCAGCCATAATTGTTGTCACGTGATCAAAATGTATCGAGGCATTTCATTGGTCGGATCTTGATATGCACCATCAGAAAAGCTAACTTAAGCTGTCAATGAAACTTAATCAGATGATAATATGCTGGCTTATTTTTGTCTTCATTTGTTTGTTTTTTACACTGTACAAACATTATTTCCATTATTTGGCCAATTCCTTAACACAGGCTGCTTAGCGTGACTATGTGGGCTCTAGTGAAGAGTGCATATCCAAGATCAGGCTGCACAGAAGGTTCAGTTTGATCTTGGACCTAAACTGTCCAGTATGGTGTGATTTTTCCTACAAGCAAAATTTTTAAACCATAATCTATAGGTTTTCACTGTTGGCTGGAAATCCTAAGTTCAATCAGTGCATGTATTTAGCAGTTTACTGGTTAACAAATACAGCTCTGGTATGTAAGGTTTTAGAGTAATAAGGTAGCACTTCCTTGTATGTATACACATGTATTTCCACAGCCATTAAATTTGTCAATGAATGGATGTCTGTCACTAACTATGTAATGAATTGTAGATAAAACAAAAAGTCAACAATTCCCAAGTTTTATTTTATTTCCCTGTCAAAAATACAATGCTCTAACAACATACCAAATATGAACAAATTCCTTATTTGTAAAAGAAACGGGAAAACTTTAGCATGTTACGCATTTAAATCTTTTACATCCATAGTACCGATAACTCTTCATTGAACAACAAAATTTTGGACTGGACCAAGCTGGTTTCCAGCAGTTTCTCCTTTTCACAAAATGTTTTCAAAAGCCATTTCTTTCAGGGTCATCAAGTCCAGATTATGTGGTAAAGGGTTAAAAGGTCTTGCATACTATAAATGTAGTTCATATGATGGTGTATGTCTTTAAAAGAGCATGCTCTAGTATGCTAAATTGTTTTTAAAGCTTTTTAGACTAGAAAACATTAAGGAAAAAGGAGAAAATGCTGGTTTCCAACATTTTCACCTTCTATACCAAACTGATTTTATCATACTGACTGCCAGCATTTTCTCCTTTTTCCATGATGTTTTTGAAAGCTTTCTACAGCAGTGTTGTTAAACTTGGGGTTGTGTGTTAAAGGGTTAAACTCTTTACCCAACGACAAAATTTTAGACTAGGCCAAATTCAAAGCATTTGCAGACCACAAAATAAACCTGATGCAAAAATTATTTTTGTTTTGGGAAGGGTAGAAAACATTGTGGGAAAAGGAGAAAATGCTGGTTACCAGCATTTTCTCCTTTTCCCACAAAGTTGTCAAAAGGTTTTTTCCTGAGGGTCTTTAAAAGTTGGGATTATGTTGGAAAGGGTTACCACTAGATTGTTTGATGATAGGGTAATATTTCAGAAGAAAGAACGAATTTTATGCCCTTAACCCTTTCCCAAACGACAAATTTTAGACTGGTCCAAATTGAAAGAGTTTGCAGACGACAATTGTAAATTTGATGAAAATGACAGAAAGTTCTCCAAAAGGGTAGAAAACACTGTGGGAAAAGGAGAAATTGCTCGTTACGAGCAATTTCTCCTTTTCCCACAGTGTTTTCAAAAGACTTGTTCTGCAGACACGTGAAAACCAGGGCATGTTTGGGAAAGGGTTAAAGCAATGGCTCCCTTACACAAACTCCAAAATATTGAGTATTTAAAGTTACAATGTTCAGGAACAGAAACATAATGTTTTATTCCCTCGTACTAAAGGTAACTCATTTACACGAAGTGTTTCAAATGGGGTAATACAAAAATACAAAGTTTTTCCACTTTCTTAAAGGTTGCTTCTTTTTTCTCCAAAATTTCATGAAGTTACAATGAACAAGAGGCCAATATTGTTATGAAAGAGACATTGACTTTTTTGTTGTATATAAAATTGTCTTTTATTTGAGCAATGACTTCTGTTACTTCTTAAATACACTGTATGCCACTTCTGTTTGGCAAACACCATTACCCTTTACTTTTTAACCATATAATCCTATGTTATAACCTTTTACCACACAATGCTGAGTTTAAACAACCTTAAGAAAGCCGTCTTGTGAAAGCAATATGGGAAAAGGAGAAAATGCTGGTAATCAGCATTTTCTCATTTTCCCTCAAAGTTTTCTACCCTATCAAAATTAAATTTCATCATTTGTAAATTTCATCATTTGAGCCACATGAAACTTATTGTCTGCAAATACTCTCAACTTGGACGAGTGTACATTTTTTGTTGTCTGGTAAAGAGGTAGCCCCTTAGGTAGAATGACTTTTGAAAACATTGTGGGAAGAAAAAAATAATGCTGGTAACCAGCATGTTCTCCTTTTTTTCCCCCCAATATTTTTCTCCCTTTCACAACTGTCACATGTGTTAAAACTCTCTAACAAATGAACATGTTTCACAACCCTGTCGATGACTGCTTTAACCCTTAACCTAACTATCTCGAAACTTAACGACCATAAGAATTCAGACTTTGAATATAACCAGCATTTTCTAGTTTGACAATAATGTTTTTGATCTTTACTAGTCAAATATCAATTTTGAATCACATTTCCTTTGCCTGCTGCGAATGCCTTCAATTTGGACAAGTTTAAAAATTTGTCATTTTGTAAAGTGTTAAAAAAAAATTGTGGGAAAGAAAAAAATACACGGAAGGTGCTTTTTTCTTCTTTTCCAACATTTTTCTGCTCTTTTTGTTTGTTTGTTTGTACTTTAGTTTAATGCCGTTTTAACAGCTTAGGTCCTATCAGGGCGGTCAGTGTACTTGCACATTTGTTTCCTGGCTTTCTTAAACCAGTACTGACATAACTTTCTTTCCAAGCCACTGACTACTTTTCTCACATACATCAGAGGTGAGAGGTGAAAACTGCCAGAAAGAAAGTTTGCCTCAACTAGATGTTGAACCCACAACCAACAGGTCACAAATCGGGACTTTACACCAGATTTTGTTTCACAAGGCTTTAGTTTTTTCTGAAGTCTTAAAAAAAGACTGCTAATTTTCATTTGCTTTGAAAAATGCCTTTGAATTTAAAACCCTTGAAGAACTACATATAGATTGATTAATTGGTGTATTACGTTGCTTTCAACATTATTTAAGTCATATCATGGCCCCAGAGCTCACATATTCATGTATGTCCTGGGTTTCAACAGTTCTAGAATTGGGCTCCGAAATGCCTTGCCCAAGAACTACACATAGAAAACACAAGCAGTTACATTTTTTTTTTATCTTTATTGTATGACTTCTATTCCCATAGTAACTGTATAGTCTTGCACAACAAAGAATAAGCACTTATTCAACATGGCAAATTATATGTTGGCCCTAAACCTCAGTTTGTTAGGAGTCACAGAACCAGTTTTGAAGGCCATAGGTTCCCATCACACATGGTGCAATTTTTTTTATTATTTTTTATTTGTTTTTCACCAACAAGAAGTAAACAGTCACATCCTTACCATTCTTCCTTTCAAACAATCAATCCCCTCCCCTAAATTATTTTTCAAAATCTGGTTTAATGTCCTTTTAACCCTTCACAAGATAATCCCATGTTTTAATGGCCTAAAAGCAGAAGCAGTTTAAAAAAGTGTGAAAGTGTGCTACAGACAAGCAAAGTTTTGAACTTCTATGAGAAAGAATGAAACACCTCATAAACCTCAGTTTTGCTTAAAGATAATAGAATTAAAGATGATGAATATTTTTGCAAGGCTTGTTAGGTTGTCTCAACATTGTATTTGATAATAAATTACTCTAAATTACAAGCATTTTGAAATATTTATAGATTGTCTCATTCAACAGAGAGGTGGAAGCCTAAGAAATGTTTAAATTTCAAGTTAAGGGAAAATGGTTGCCTGATGATTTTAAAATGTGTAAAGTGTACTGTCAATTAACAAACTTGTTAATATCATTGGTAGTAGTTTGTTTTATCTTGTGATATACCAAAGACAACCGGTGGTCGAGTGGATTACAGCAGCAATCAAACACACATCCTATTAGTTAAGAGTTTACCGACATACCCTTTGAAATGGAAGATGTGCTAATCCACCTAAATATGGCTAAGTCAAAAGCTGATTTAATTAACATAAGTTGCCTTTAGAGCTGAACTTCCAAACCTGTACAAAACAGAACTTAGTCCGTTTCATAATTGAAATCTACATCTACCTTCAGTAAAGAATACACTTAAATATACTTAATTTAAGTGATTAGCAGATGGTTTGAATTCAAGAATAAACTGCATATTTTTTTTTGCACTCTGAACTGTATCTACACATTCAGCATTCTTCACACACCAAAGGTTAATGTTTGCAAATTGAAACTTTGATGACACGTTCCCCTTTTTCGATGTGCAGAGGTTACCAAACAAGGTTAGCTATTTTAGTGAACGTACTTTCTTTTTATTAGTATTTCACATATTTTACCTTTGTTTTCCACTGTAAAGCTTAAAGTTTGTTTTTTTCAGAAAGTTTCAGAGAAAAAAAAAACTAACATTAAGTAATCAATTGCGTAATTTAGCGTTGATCGAAACTCTTTGCTCATGTCCCATTGTCAATCATAATCATAATGCAAACTTGTATATTTCACATAAGCCTTACACAATTGCAAAGCACATCTTTTAAACTTTTTCCTACAATTCAAGCGTTGAAAACACACATAATATCGCACTTCTCCAACATTAACAGTCGCTTGTTTGTGAGCAGAAATTGCAGACAGCAAGGCTGCATATCGGCCCAAATAAATGCAATGACCTGATTGGTCAAATATCAATTTCCACGGATTCATGTATTGAAATATCATATTTAACTCTTTACCAAACAACAAAATTTTGCTCTTGACCAAATTGAAAGCATGTGCAGAAGACAAAATAGATGTAGCTCAAATGATGATTTCTGTATTTGATAGGGTAGAAAACATTGTGGGAAAAATAGAAAATGCTGTATACCAGTATTTTCTTCTTTTCCCACAATATTTTCAAAAGGCTTCTACCTCAGGGTCATTAATACTCGGGATTATGTGGTAAAGGGTTAAGATCCAGGGGGTTAATGGCCAGTGAAATCACTGTTGGAAAAGCAGACATTTTTTCTACCCTTTCAAAGACAAATTACATCACTTCATCTGACCATTAACCCTTAACCCATCACTGCACAATCCAGATTTTTAACAACCCTGATAGGGATTCACATTGTTTTCTACCCTTTCAATGACAAATCACATAACTTCAGTGACATTTTTCCCTTAACCCATTACCACACAATCCAGATTTTTAATGACCCTGATAGAGAACCACACTGTTTTCTACCCTTTCAAAGACAAATTGTATCACTTCAGCGACATTTTACCCTTGACACATTACTACACAACCAGAGTTTTAACCCTCATCCTGCTGGATAACTTAGACGAAACTTTCAAGCTGATGGTAAAACCCATTATGTTGGTATTTCAAAGTTATGAAGGTTTGGGAAATATCTCCTTGTTGGCCAGTGTAGATCCAAGATCAGACTGCACGTTCTGTGCAGCCTGATCTTCATCTACACTGTCCGCAAAAGGTCTGTTGGTCGCGATTAGCAGCCTAAGGGTTAACAAAGCTGATAGGTTTTTTTCCCATTACCAATCTCTATTATCACCAACAAATCCGATAATTTAAGCCAAGCTTTAAATTTTGTCTACAAATGCTTTCAGTTTAGACTGTTTTACAATTGTACTGTTTAGTAACATGTTAAAGTTCCTTTCAGAAGCTGCCTTTGCAAAACATGAAATCTGATCTTTGATCTACTGCTGTCTGCTTTGCTTAACCCTTTACAAGACGACAAAATTTTAGCCTTGTCTAAATTGAAAGCGTTTGCATATGACAATCTAAATGTGGCTCAGATGGTGCAATTATCCTTTAATAGGGTAGAAAACATTGTGGGAAAAGGAAAAAATGCTGGTTACCAGCATTTTCTCCTTTTCCCACAATGTTTTCGAAGGACTTCTTTCCCAGAGTTGTTAAAAGGCGTCCTTGTGCCGTAAAGGGTTAACTCTTTACCAGATGACAAAATTTCAGGCTCTATTAAACTGAAACCGTTTGCAGACGACTTTGAATGTAGCTCGGCATTCTGCTGTAAAGGGTTAACACATTCCTACACAATCCAGAGTGTTAACGACTCTGGCATATAGGCCTTTTGAAAACATTGTGGGAAATATAGAAAATACCAGTAACCAGCCTTTTCTACCTTTCCAAAAATGTTTTCCATGCTGTCAAAGAGCTTCACTGCATTTGTACTAATTTCGAGTGTTGCCTGCAGAATGCTTTTCAATTTTGAAGAGTGTGAAATTTGTCAGTTTGTAAAGGGTTAAACCTTACAGACATACAGGCAACCTTAGAATTGTAATTATTTGGATCCTATCCCTAAGGATTGATATGTTGTCTGCAAATACTTTGAATTTGAACATGACTAAAATTTTGTCCTCTGGTAAAGAGGTAATTGCTGAGTGACACAGGACCCCAAAACATATTGCACATCTTAGTCATGTTTGTTGGTTTTAATTATGTGGTATTTAATGCCCTTTTCAACATTACGTCACTTATATCACTTCTGAAAGGTACCTATCCATGCTTTCCTGGAGTTTCTTTAACTAGTACTTCTCACAATATTTATCCCAAGCTACTGGCTGCTGTCCCAAATAACAATTACTGAAACAATAAACAGCAGTGAGAGATTAACCCTTTACCAAACAACAAAATTTTAGACTAACCCAAATTGAAAACATTTGCAAACAACAAAATGAATGCAACTCAAAAAGTAAATTTTGTTTTGGGAAGGTTAGAAAACATTGTGGGAGGAGAAAATGCTGGTTACCAATCTTCTTCAGGGTCTTTAAAACCCATGATTGTGTGTTGAAGAGTTAATGAACCCTGTCTTAATGAACATCATCTACCCCCAGGAAAAAATTGGCCGAGCCGGGGATTCAATCCACAAACCCCCTCATGTCAAGTCCTGAACACTACCAAATGCCCTAACTGGTTTAGCATTTCAGTCAAGAAATCAGATTCAAACACTGCAATACATTGATCCAAATTCAAAGGATTTGGAGATGACCAAGTAGATAATTATGCTGTTTTCAAATGGGATTTGCCTTTGACTGGCATTGTGAGAAAAGGAGAAAATGCTGCTTTCCACCATTTTCTTCTTCCCCACAATTTTTTAAAAGAGCCCATTTCTTCAGGATGGTTAAAACATGGGAGGGTTAACTGGATAGACAGTGCAGATTCAAGATGAGGCAAGCTTTTCTGCTATCTGATCTTGATCTTCACTATCGACACAAGCATACAAAGCTGTTTTTGAAGCTCTGATGTACCAGGGCTTCTGTTAGTAATGCAAAGTTTAAACTACTCTACTTCATTGCGTCTTGCAACAATACGGTAATTGTGTGGCACATGACCGAAACAAGCTGCTTACTTATTGTAACTAGTGGGCCTTGGGGGCCTGAATCACTCTACTGGTAGTGATTTTGCTTATTTTCTAGCATGCATCATGAATTCATGATGCAAATGCAAGTAACAAAAAAAGACAAATTAATGGCCCAAGTCGGCATGGTGAATTAAACAGATAATTAAATAATCAAAGCGCATTTTCTCAAAACCAACTGTTTGGAATCCAGCAATATTTGGTCAGGTTTTAGTACTTATTGTATTACAAAACCCCTGCAAGTTTAAAAAAAATGGAACTAATAATATGGACTTTGTTGAGTAAACAAGACTAAGTCATCATGTGGCTGCTTTTCCTAAACCGACAGTTGGATTTCCTTTATTTTCTATATGGTTCAGTCTGTTGATAATACAAACAATCTGCAAGTTTCAAAAGATTGATTGATTGTGTGGTGTTGAACCCTGTTTACAACATTATTTCAGTTACATCGCATTTGAGCCACACTGAAATTGTTGTCTGCAAATGCTTTCAATTTGGACAAGGCTAAAATTTTGTCGTCTGGTAAATGGTTAACATCTAATTCTTGAAAACTGATAAAATTTGTGTTTATACATGTACAGATTACAAACTACCGTATTTCAAAAATGTCCAACTAATTCCCGTTAATATTCTTTTACAAAACAAACATAGCCGTTTCCCTTTAATATTCTTTTACAAAAGAAACATAGCCGTTTCCTAACATAAAGTGTATTTTGAAACTATTGATCTTCAATAGGGTTGTATTTTAAGACCAAGTGGAGATACCTATCCGATATTTATACATGTACATAGCCTCCAGCGTCTGAAGTAGACAGTTGTCGATGGTAATTCCCTTAATTCAACTGCTGCAAATAATAAACACCAAAAAAATGCTTAGACTGCACATCACAGATATAAGATTCTCAGAAACTGAAACACCCCTCTGTTTGGAAAAAACACAAAATTTGGAACCCGCAGAAAAAAACACGTAAGTAAATAGGGTTCAAGCTATTGATGAATGAAAGAAAGTGTGCCGGATTCACAAAAATTCTACCACAAATGCAGACTTCAAGTAAAAAAGAAATGTAAATTTTCAACTTTAAATGGCTTCTTTTCGCTTACTACATCAGAAAACCAATAGGATTCAAGCTATTGATGATATGAAGAAATCTGACCATAAATGCAGACCTTATCGTGTAAACAAGTGATACAAATGTTTAACTGTAAGTGGCTACTTTTCCCTTCTTAATAGTCAGATTTTTTTCAAAATCAATAGGGTTCACACAATTGATAATATAAAGAAACTCTGGATGTTTCTTAAAAATCTGACTACAAATGCAGACCAATTTATTGTGAAAAAGAAAAAGACTGATGAAAGGAAACTACGCAATGACATAAGCTTTGCTAGCTGGCCCTTGGTCAGTCGAGCAAAAAACTGATGCTAAATGTAAATTACTCGACTTCATTGCTTGTTTGGCATTAATGATTGTGTGTCACATGACCAAAATAAGCTGCTTACTTACTGCAAAAGCTAATTACTTGACTTCATTAGCTGTCTTGCAGTAAGGTTGCAGAAAAACAGATAAATTTACAATTTCAGTGCTTCATGCAGCTTTTACCAATTACTCGACTTCATTGGCTTTTTAGTGCATAAATATGTTGTACATCACCAGCAAATACTGCTTGCTTATTGCAAAAGCTAATTACTTGATTTCATCAGCTATTTTGCACTAAGGTTGCAGCAAGGTAAATGGACGCGCTTCTCCCTTGACCCCCTATCCGTTTCGCACACAATCCCAACTTTTAACAACCTTGAAACAGTGGAGTTCTGGAAACATTGTGGGAAAAGGAGAAAATGCTGGCAATCAGCATTTTCTCTTCTTCCAACAATGTTTTCTACCCTATCTTAGACCATTTCCACACTTTGACCACCATTTAATTTATCAACTGCTAATTTTTTGGGTTCAGACAAGTCTAAAATTTTGTTGTGTGGTAAAAGGTTAGCAAACAATGCCAAGTTTTAACAACCCTGAGAGAGAGCTTTCTAAAACATTGTGGGAAAATGAGAAAAAGCTGATAACTAGCCTTTCTCCTTTTTCTACAGAACTCATGCCCATTTCTACCTGTCTCAAATTTGTGGTCTGCAGCTGTTTAGAATTTTATAGAGCCTGCAATTTCTTGTTTGGGAAAGGTTAATCCTTTACCAAACATTTCCATGATTTTAGGATCCAGAGAAATTTTGTTGAAAATTGTGAAAAAAGGAGAAATGCTTGTAACAACATTTAATGTGCCATCTGCATATGCTCTCAATTTGGTCAAGTCTAAAAATTTTGCTGCTTGAAAAAGAGTTATGTGATACAGCAGGGACAGCAATACTTAAACCTTTATAACACAATTCCTAGTTTTAACGACCTTGAGGAAAAAGGCATTTGAAAACATTGTGGAAAAAGGAGGAAATGCTGGTAACCAGCATTTACCCCTTTTCCCGCAAAGTTTTCAACCCTTCCAAAGGGTAATTCAACTCTTGAGTCACATTGTGTTCTGCAAATGCTTCCAATTTGGACAAGTCTAAAATATTGTCATTTGGTAAAGGGTTAAATTTATCAAGCTTTCAAGGTGAAATTTTTTTCATATTACCTCATACGATGTCAATCTAAGATCAGATTGCATGCCCAGTGAATCATGGAATCCCATCATTTAATCCATTTTCGATCCTTTACCATGCAACCCCTATTTGAGACAAGCATTAACTCTCTACCATATGGCAAAATCTTAAGACTTGTTCAAATTGAAAGCATTTGCAGACGACAATAATTGACTGAAAAAATTAGAATTTATTTTGGGAAGGGTAGAAAACATTGTGGGAAAAGGAGAAAATGCTGGTTACCAGCATTTTCTCCTTTTCCCACAATGTTTGCAAACGGCTTCTTTGTCAGGGTCATTAGAATTCAGGTGTGTGTGGTAAAGTGTTAAAAGGTTAGCTTTTGAAAACACTGTGGGAAAAAGGACAAAATGCTGGTAATCATCACTTTCTCCTTTTCCCACCATGTTTTTAACCCTCAAAAAGAAAAAAGGTAAATCACATCATTTGAATAAGAATAAAGTTGAAAAGGTTAAAGGTTAAAAAAAAAATAGGATTCTTCTGTGGGTCCCCCCCCACAAAAAAAAAACTCTTTACCGCGTGACAAAATTTTCTTTTTGGACAAATTGAAAAAAATTTGCAGACAACAAAATAAATGTGACTCAAAAGTCAAAATCAGAATCAAAATTTGTTTTGGAAAAGATACAGAATATTGTGGGAAAAGGAGACAATGCTGGTTACCAGCATTTCTTGTCTTCCCACAATGTTTTCAAACTCTCCTTCCCTCAGGGTCGTAAAACTCAGGATTGTGTGGTAAAGGTTGAGCACTTTCTGGGTGAAAATATAGGAATTTTATGGAAAAATACTCCATTCTGTAACTTTCATGAGACAATGCACTTACTTGTTGCCGATATAAAATCATTTAACTTGTGTTTTACTTAACCAAAACTTTGTACAGCATCTCCACCAAGGCTAGTATCCTGCAGCATGACTCCCTGGTCATCAATATGGACACCTGAAATAGCAAGTGAAAGATAAATAATACATGGATCTGTGGCGACAAGATAAACCGACTTCCTTAATAACCGTCCCTATGGGCTACCAAACAACCGCAGTTAATACATATATACAGAATAGCAGATAGGCTACTTAAATTGTACTGTCAGGACTGTTTCTCTCGATAATATTCCAGGAAAAATATTCCTTTTCATATGTTTCTGCTGATGATGAATTCTCGGTCAGAAATTTATGGGTGCTTGAACTAATTTAAAAAAGGATATGTATAAATAGTGTGAATTTCGGGGGGCTACAGACTTGTACTGTGATACCTGTGTCAGCAAAGTTTTCAACTTCAACATGAAAGAATGAAACACCTCATAAACCTCAGTTTTGCCCAGGAATAATGGAATTAAAGGTGCTTAATGTTTTTCGTTATGTTAGTTAAGTTGTCTTAACATCATATTTGATAATAAATTACACTGAATTACAAGCATTTTGAAATATATATAGATTGTCCAATTCAACAGAGACTTGAAAGTCTAGGAAAAGTTACAGTTTCAAGTTAAGGGAAAATGGTCGCCTGATGATTTTAAAATGTGTAAAGTGCGCCGTCAATTAACTAACTTGTTAATATCATTGATGGTAATTTGTTTCATCTTATGATATACTGAAGACAACGGGTAGTCGAGTGGATTACAGTGGCAATTTGGTTTGCAATCAAACACACATCCTATCAGTTAACCAACGACATACCCTTTGAAATGGCAGATGAACTAATCCACATCCACTTAACTCTTTACCACACAATCTCGAGTTTTAATGACCTTGAAAACGAGGGCTTTTGAAAACACTGTGGGAAAAGCAGAAAATGTCTGGAACCTGCATTTTCTCCTTTTACCAAAATGTTTTCTACTTTATCAAAGACAGAAATCATCATTTGAGTCACATTTAATTTGTAGTCTCAAATGCTTTCAGTTTGGACCAGTCTAAATTTTGTTGTTTGGTACAGAGTTAAATATGGCCAAGTCAAAAATTTGTTCAATTAACAGAAGTTGCCTTTTGAGCTGAACTTCAAAAGCAGTACAGAATAGAATTTAGTCTGTTTCATAACTGAAATCTAAATTGTACTTTCAGTAAGGAATACACATAAATGTGCTTAATTTAAGTAGCAGATGATTTGAATTCAAAATTAAACTGCATATTATTCGCACTCTGATCTGAATCGAGTGTGAAAAACTATGATAATTCTTTTTTAATCGTGCCAACAGACACCTCCAGGTATTTATGATTATAAAAAAATGGATCATCAATAATCTGAAAATGAACTTTTACTTTAACCTTTTACCATGCAATACCTAGTTTTAGGACCCTTACGGAAAGACTTTTGAATAAACATTGTGGGAAAAGGAGAAAATGCCGGTAACCATCATTTTCCCCTCTTCCAACTTTCTCTTTCACCCTTTCAAAACAAAATTTGCTTTGCCACATTTTGTTTGTTGTCTGCAAATGCTTTGAATTTGGATCATTCTAAAATTTTGTCTTAACGACCCTGAAGAAGGTGGCCTTTGAAAATGTTGTGGGCGAAGGAGAAAATGCTAGTTACAAGGATTTCATCCTTTTCCCACACTGTTTTCTTCCCTATCAAAGACAGAAATCACTGAGCTGCATTTTGTTGTCTGCAAATACTTTCAATTTGGACCAGTCCAAAATTTTGTCATTTGGTGAAATGATAATACATGTACCACAATTATGCCAAAATATCAATTTTATACAATGTATAGTCTTCCAGTGTCAATAAGAGCCAGGGGTCAGAGATTTCACCTCACTATTCTGACCTGAATCCCCGATTACTTTTGCCTGAAAAAAAGAATCTGTGGAGATTTTTTTTTTTTTAATTTTTATTCCATTTCAATCATTTTTCCTTTTCAACCATTGTTCCTTTTTAATTATTATTCCTTTTTAGTGCTCCTGGATAAAGGCAAGGATAAGCTTGTACAATATACGTGCCCATGGTCTTCCCTGTTAACTCCTTACCAAGCAACAAAATTTTAAGCAAGTCCAAATTTAAAGCAATTGCAGATGCCCAAATAAATTTGGCTATAAAACTCGGGATTGTGTGGTAAAGGGTTAACGCTTCACTACACATTACAGACCCTGAACAAGACAGCTTTTGAAAACATTGTGGGAAAAGGAGAAAATGCTGGTAACCATTTTCCCAATCTTTTCTACCACTCAAAAAAACAAATTCAAACTTTTGAGGCACAATTTTAATTTTTCATCTGCAAATGCCTTCAGTTTGGAACAGTCTATAATACTGTTGTGTGGCAAAGCGTTAAATTTAACCCTTAACCATCCTGACTTTTAACGACCCTGTGAAAGAAGCCCTTTGAAATATTCTGGGAAAACGAGGAAATGCTGGTACAGAGCATTTTCTCCTTTTCCCACAATCCTTTCTACCCTTTCCAAAACAAATTTCTATATTTCATTCAGTTATTTTGTCATCTGCAACTGGTTTCAATTTGGACCAGCCTGAAATTTTTTTGTTTGGTAAAGACTTAAGGTCATAGATTTTAAAATTTCCTGTTAAAAGTTTTTCTGGAGCTTCCATTTTCCAGAATGATTGCCACCCCCCAATGATTAACTTTTTCAGGCGAGCTGTGCTGCCTCATGACAGCTCTTGATATATTTGATGTCCACCCAAACACTTGAATCACAATTTTCCCCTTGCCCCGTTCCAAGTTGTCAGTGAATGCCGATATTAAAATATCAGTAACAGACTTGTGATATTGTCCTTTAACCCTTTCCCAAACAAGCCCTGGTTTTCACGTGTCTGCAGTACAAGTCTTTTGAAAACACTGTGGGAAAAATTGTTGTCTGCAAACTCTTTCAATTTGGACCAGTCCAAAATTTGTCATTTGGGAAAGGGTTAACTCAGGCAAGATAGATATATGCCAAGTTTACAGACATGGTTTTCACCTCTTATTTATAAAGGGCTAAATTTCGATTTTGGCCTAGACCCACAGACGTAACAGTACTGTCCTCATTATCCCCCAAGACCTCAACCTTGTCTTTGCTCAAATCAACATGCTACTTTCACTCCCAGAATCCCCTCAAAATACCACAGTATGTGACACACTTCCTTTTAAATACAAAACATACCTACAGAACACTTTTGTAATATTTGAGGTCATTTTTAGTCTTGCACAAAATCAATACAGACTCTGGCTATGCTCTATTCTGAACCGAAAGAGAAATACATATTTCCCCTCAGGTTTTTTTTTTTTTTTTCATTTTAAGAATTTTCGAGGGAACTTGAAAGACTAAGCTAATCTGCTCTCACCTTTTTTGACTTGAGGTTTGGCATATTCATCATCAAGGTGTCCACACGGATGAGCCAGAGTGTAAAGCAGCAGTTCTGCAAGGTGGGAATGCTTTAGATGACATGAAAGAGCTGTATACTTCAAATAACTGCAAATAAAAAGATCTAGAGGCAGTACGCGGAAACTATGTTCTACATGTATCAATACCAGCAGCAATGCTTTGACAATAAGAGGTATCAAATGTCCAAATATTACAAAAACATTGTGGCAAAAAGAGAACTTACTGGTGACCAGTATTTTCTCCTTTTCTCACAATGTTTTCTTCTACATCAGGGTTGTAAAATACCACATCCTTTGGTAAAGGCTTAACCCTTAGAGTGCTGAATAAACCTATCAGGCATTTTCACCCAAGAAATATGACCCAAATAATTGCAATTTCATGGCTGCTTTTGTCTACAGTTATTGAGCAAAGTAGACAGTGTAGATCAAAGATCAGGCTGCACGTTTTGTGCAGCCTGATCTTAATGTTAACTGGCCGCAGAAGCAACTATAGTCATGAAAGGCGCTTTAAGGGTTAATATTTTAATTCTGTAAAGAACAAAATGTGCAGTCTGGTCTCAATCTTCACTACTCGCAAAATACAACTGAAAAACAGTCTGATCTAGTAATTCACTGCCAACACAATAGATCTGAGATGTAGTCTAGTCTCATTCTTCACTAACCACAAAATACAACTCTTGTGCAGTCTGATCTAGTTTCTCACCAGGCAAAAAATTTCTGTGACAGACAAAGATTTTTTTCTGATCGCAATCAGACTCTCTACAGAATTTAATCTTTATCAAAAAGTCTGTTGCTGTGCATAAATAAAATCACAATTCAAATTTCTGAGTCTCAGGTTATCTTGTGAAATCTCAAATCTCGCAGAAACCAGACTTGTAAGCACTGGGTCCTACCCATTGTGGATAAGAAGACTGATAACAGGCTGCTGGTTAATAGACTAAGAATACAATTTAAAATGGTTGGTGGATACACTTCCGGGGATTTGATCAAATTCAAGTACTGTCCAGTCTGTGTTAACCCTTTACCAAATAATTTAGAGTTTTAACAACCCTTTAAGGAAAACTATTTTGAAAATATTTTGAGAAAAGGAGAAAATGCTGGTAACCAGCATTTTCTCCTTCTCCCACAATGTTTTCTACCCTATCAAATACAGGAAACTTCATCTTAGCTGCATTTAATTTGTTGTCTGCAAATGCTTTCAATTTGGTCCAGCATAAAATTTTGTCTTTGGGCAAAGAGTTTAAGGCCATAAAAGATGGCCATTAAAATCATTGTTGGAAAAGAAGAAAATGCTGTCTACTCGTTTAATGTCAGATCTCACCAACTGAGCCACTTTTAATTTATTGTCTGCAAAAGCTGTCAATCTGGGCAGGTCTAAATTTTCTCTGTGTGGTAAAGATTTAACCCTTTCCAACAACAATCTGTGTTTCACAGCCCTGGAAACTGCCTAGGGCAAGCCTTTCAAAAATATTACCAAAAAAGAGAAAATGATGCTAATCAGCAATTACTCCTTTTCTTACTAGGTTTTCTATCCTGTACAATATCAATTCCATCATTTGGACCAAATTTAATCCGTTATCTGCAAATGCCTTTAATCTTGTGGCGTGGTAAAGTGTTAAGAGTTTTAACAACCTTGGGAAAGAGGTCATATGAAAACAGTGTGGGGACAGGAGACAATGCCAGTAACCAGCATTTTATCCTTTCCCCACAATGTTTCATATCTTATCAACGACAGAAATATTCATTCTAGCAACATATGTCGTCTGCACTGCCCAATGCCTTGAGTTTGGTCCAATTCAAAATTCTGTGGTTTGGTAAAGGGTTAAGATGATTGATCCTTCAACCCCGACTTTCGACGACCTTGAGAAAGATGACTTGAAAACCTTTTGGGAAAAGAAGAAAATGCTGGTAATCAGCGGTTTTTTTTTTCTGACAACGTTTTCTATCTATCAAAGACAACTTCTACAATTTTGAGCCAATGATTGATGGGACATATCTCGAGGCACGAGACGTGCCATTCGGCAAACTTCGGCTGTTACTCGGTAGTTACGGAAGCGGCCGAGTCGTGAGATGTGATCGCACAATGCATTTTCACAGAAATAAACCAAAGATACTAACCCCTATAGCAAAACTTTCAAATAACTCGTTCCTACTGAGGAGATTTATACGTGGAAGAAAGATTTATTGCAGCTCAAGCGATGGGAGCTGTGAGGGTCGAAACAAGCATTTTTCCTTTTCATACATGATACACTGTTTTCCAGTGCCTTTTTCTTCACTGTTTTGTTGCATTTAACTTGCAAATTATAGGACCGTTTGGTTACGGAATCATAAACAATATTCACACTCTACTCACCCAGAAAATCGCAGTCGAATGCTGTGTATGAATTTCGTCACAAATCACACCCAGAGAATCGCAGTCGTAGTCTGTGCTGGAGTTTCGTAAGAAAACAACCATCGCTCACCACAACTATCAGGAGGCAAAAGCCGCCAAATAATGGCGCTCACCCGGTATTTATACAGGTTAAACTGGTACCCGTTGTATCTCCGTAACCGTCCCATAGACGATTAACAGCAGGCTGCCAGCTCTGCACTCTGACGTCACATCTCCTACTGGATACATGCATACAAACAATTCGGCGAAGGGAGAAATTGCCCATGTCGAGCATTTGCTTTTGCCAAAATGTTTATATCTGTTTTCATACTGTTAAATCTTTACTGAACCCTCTTCAAATCTGCATTTCAGAAACAATAGAAATTTTGCAATTCAGATGCTGTTTGGTCACAAAACTTGACTTGCGGAAAGAGTTGGCCCAAGATCAGACTTAACGTGCAGCCTGACCTTGATCTACCCCGCATCAAAATATAAGTTTAGGGCTCTAAGGCTTTAGATAAAGTTAAACTCCTTAGATCAACCACACATTCCCGTCTTATAACAACCCCGATAATGAAGCGGCTACTCGAAAACATTGATCTAAAGAGGAGAAAATACTGGTAACCAGCTCTTTCTCTTTTTCCAACAATGTTTTCTTACCCTGCAACAACAATACCACCATTTAAGCCACTTTGAATTTATAGCCTTCAAACGTTTTCAACTTGGACAAGTCTAAGATTTTGTCATACGTAAAGAGTTGAAACGTCTTGAGCATGTGATGGTTTTGCTTCTTTTGCCACAATATAAAATGTTTGCGACAATGCAGTCACCTTACTTTTATCCCTGGCCCTCCTAAATAAGTGAAATGAAACTTTTAAACCGATAGTAAAAACCCAAATTTTACTATTTCAAAGGTATTTTTGCGGGAAAGTTACATCCTTATTTCTCCTTTTGTAACAGTGTTTTCACTTATATTACTGCATGAACTTTTTACCAAACGACAAAATTTTAGACTTGTCCAAATTCAAACCATTTGCAGATGACAAATTAAATTTGGCATAAGTGATGGAGATTGCCTTTAATAGGAAAGAAAACATTGTGGGAAAAGAAGAAAATGCTGGTAACCAGCATTTTCTCCTTTTCCCAGAATGTTTTCAAAACCTGTCTTCCTCAGGGTTGTTATAACTGGGATTTTGTGGTAAGGGTTAAATTTTACTTTAAGTTGAATTTGATTTATTGTGCAAGGATGTTTTTATATCGTCCAATGCAAATTTCGTTAATAAGGGAGTTGATTTGTCAAATGAATATATCTTTAGTCTACGAGTATGTATATATATAATGATGTCACGTCGACATGGAAAAATTTTGACGATCATTATCTTTTTTCTGTCTTCTCTCACCGGTGACCATGTTACTTTAAAGTTATTTTGAGGGAAAATATCTCCTTATCGGACAGTGTATAACAAGATCAGACTGGGCTTTCTGTGCAGTCTGATGTCGGTCTACACTGTCTGCAAAAGGTCCTTGAGTCTCGTCTAAGGGTTAAAAATTAGGAAGGGTCAAAATACAGGGCAAGCTGAGTGAGTGCTATCGATATTGTGTACATAAGAAATACACTGTTCGTTCGTGGTATCCAGGTTATGTTTGAATGTTTCGGACAGTGATCACAGTTCACTCCAAACCATGTTTACCACCAAAGTTTTATGAAGGCTCAGAAATGTTTGGCTGTGTCTGCATACGATCTATCTTTAGAACCAAAAACAACAAAACACTGGGCAAGCTCGAAAAACGTTACTTAAAATATTGGTGTTTTACTTAACCTATTTATCTTTACTTAACATTACTGACATTTTTGATATAACATGACTGTGTTGCAGGAAACTAGAATCTAAAACATTATCGCACAAATTTAAAGCAGGTGACTTTGAAACCACCCTCATTTTGAAAACAACCTTGTACCCTACAGTATGGAAAATTTACCCTTTACCAAGCAATTCAAGTTTTAAAATGACGACACTTAGATAAAAGAAGAATAAAGAAAACAATGTGGAAGAGGGAGAAAATGCTGGTGACCAGCATTTTCTAATTTTCCCACATTTTTTTCGACTCTTTGAAATGCAAATTTCAAATGTGGAGGAACATTCAATTTGTAGTCTGCTTTCAGTTTGGACAAGGCTAAATTTTGTCCTCTAGTGAAGAGTTAACCCTTTACCAAATAATCCCATGTTTTAACGAAACTAGGGAAGAAGCCTTTTGAAAAACATTGTGAACAAGGAAAAAATGCTGTAAACCAGCCTTTTATCATTTAGGTTGAACTTATTTATCCTACATCCATTGAGAAACAAGTTCCTGCAACTTAAACCAATCTCTCTTGCTTCTGCTTCCTGGAAATTACACCAGTGCTCGCGCCGAATGTGTGGGCCAATGAACGGTCCCAAAGCGGGACCCTACGGTCCTTTCCTCTCAATGTTTTCAAATTTCAGGTCCTTTCCGGTTTTTTTTTTTTTCGGTTTTATTCCAGTATCGGATCTTTTCCGTTCATGTTCATTCTGATGATTCCTACGTCTGAAATATGTTTCCGATTTAAAAGTTTAGACCTGATCCCGGTATTCTTTTTGTTTTGAAAATCCGCAGGTTCTCTTATCATGGTCCCGGTTTGGCGTCTTGTCTGATGTTCCAAAGTCGGGACTTGAGAACAGGAGGTCGCTGGTTCGATCCCCCGCCAATTTGATTGATCATAGTCATTGCGACAGGATTCATTCTTCTCTCACCGCTGACCATTGTTTCGACGATGGTTATGTGGGAAAGCAGCCAGTGGCTTGGAAAGAATATTGTGCGGAGTACTGGTAAAGAAACTCCAGGAAAGTATGGATAGATGAACTGGCCGCCGCGATATAACTGAAATAATGTTGAAAACGACGTTAAACACCATACAATCAAATAATCAATCAACCCTATTCCAATATCAATAAATGAAGTATCGCTACAAGAGTTTACATTGTATATTCAAGTGAGTTCCGGTCCGTTCCGGTCCATTCCGGTCTGTTCAGGCCTACTCCGGTTTTCCATTGACCTCCTTTTCCACTATTACTCAAGTGTTAGGCATTTCAACTTTTACCCTGTCACTTAATAACCTAACTTCGAATAATTTTTTACACATGTTTAGCACATCAAGATGATGTGTCATGCACAAAATTCATGTTCGTAGGTTGAAGGTCAAGGTCACAGAAAGGTCAAATGTGTTTTCAAAGGTGCAAGAAATATTCCAGTAGATCGAGGTCACGACAAAGTCAAGTATTTAAAAGAAAAAAGGCTTTCGACAAAGTATGACATAAAGATCTTATATTTAAGCTGCAAAAAGCTGGAATCGGTGGCAAACTTCTTTCATGGTTTTCAGACTACCTCTCGAATAGGTATCAAGAGGGTTGTCCTACATGGTGCTGTCTCAAACTTAAGTTCTATCAATGCTGGAGTTCTGCAGGATCTATTCTCGGACATCTTCTTTTTCCACTCTACATTAATGACACTGTAAACAATCTTGCGTCAAACATAAACCTTTTTTTGCAGATGACACTAGTTTATCCATGGTTATTGATGATCCTAATATAGCCGGTACAATTTTACAGACAGAAATAAAAGTACAGATTGGGCAAAAAAAATCCGGATTGTAAAATTTAACCCCTCAAAATCGGAATCTCTGATCATAATCCGCACACGTAATAGACCTGATCCTCCTAAGCAAGTTTATAAGCATCTCGGTATTTTCATTTCTAATGATGGTTCTTAGCGTTACCATGTAAATCAGTCTTTAACGAAGGCATGGAAGAGAATTGGAATTATGCGAAGTCTAAATATCATAGATTTAATATCCCTTCTGACAATATAGTTTTTTCTTTTATCCGGCCAGTTCTTCAATATTCAGATGTTATTTGGACAAATCTATTGCGATACCAGAAATATCAAATTGAAAAAAGTACAAAACGAGGCTGCAAGAATTGTAACTGGAAGCAGTAAAAGTGTGTCTTTAGCGGATCTAAATAGGGAGTCAGGCGATATAAATATAAACTTATATTACTAGTACTTTTGAAAATGGTAAAATGTCTAGTAGCTTTTTATTTAAATTCTGTAATGCCTATTTCAATAGGAAGTATTTCATCCTACAGTCTAAGGGGATCTCATAATCTACAAAATATAGCTTGCAGAACTAATCTGTATTTAAACTTCTTTTTACATTCTGTTGTTACTGATTGTAATGCTTTACCTATTTGATTTTAGAAATCTGGACTCCCTGTCAGCTTTCAGACGGTACATGAACAGAGATAAAGCAAATCCAAATAGGCTATATTTCTTTAGAGAAAGGAGGATTCAGGTCATTCATGCCAGGCTGCGCACTAAATGTAGTTTAATTCATCAGCACCTTTATTTTAGAAATTTAATTGATTCTCCTCTTTGTGCTTGTGGCGAAATTGAATCAGATCAACATTACTTCTTCGATTGTAGATATTATTGTGAATTTAGAAACAGTTTGTTCCAACGCATATTAGAAATCTCCACTGTAAGCCTGCAGACACTTCTTTTTGGTGATGAGACTCGCAGTCTTGCTGATAACGAAAAAATATTTTCAGCAGTTCACTCATAAATTATTGAAACCAACCATTTTAGATGTTAACAACTTTACCATTTGATTATCTGTTCCAGTTTTGTACACCCACATACAATTTCGTTAATATCTTTCGTCTTCCTATTTAAGTATTTTTAAGGTCAGGTTCTGTTTTAAATAGATGACAATTTTTTCCGTTTCAAATTTTGTTTAACTAAATCGTGAATATTTGTTGGTGGCACTACACACACACACGCCAAAAACTGACAATGAAATGTGGACCAATAAGGTTGTTTAATACAGGAATACACCTGACCAGATGATGACAAAATCGGGACCTGAAAATTCATCTTTGAGTAATTTCTGCTGCGGGTCCTTCAGCAACCAGCAACTATAATGCACAAGCTGGTCATGCATTAAAACAATGGAAAGTCCAATAAAAAATTCTAATGTTAATGGCTTCCTTGTTTACCTTTCCGGATATGTTTCAAGATTCATCAGCGGGCGATAAACACCTTTAGTACCCTCGTCCGATTTATTTATACAACATGCAAGGGACTTTAAACACTTTCTGTGATAGATAAGTAATATGAATAAGCCTGACAAGCTAATGACGAAAACTAACGAAAATGACAGTAAAATTATCCAATCAGAAGCTGCCGAATTTGTTGAGCGCGTAACAGCAATCATCCGTTGCACAATATTCAAAGTCCCATTATTAGCGGCAGGCGGGATGCCCAGTAGTTCACATAGTAGCGGATAGATGTCCACGGCACTGAAGGGTTCAACCTCGAGGTTTCGCTGGATGTTCGGTCCTTTGGCATAAAATATTGGTTTCATTGATTGTAATTGATTGTCGTAGCCATGCGTGCCCTTTTCCCGTACTGTTGGTGAGATTGCATTCTAAAAATAAGTTTAAAAAAAAGATAATTTAATTAACCCTTTCCCAAACAAGCCCTGGTTTTCACGTGTCTGCAGTAGAAGTCTTTTGAAAACACTGTGGGAAAAGGAGAAATTGCTCGTAACGAGCAATTTCTCCTTTTCCCACTGTTTTCTACCCTTTGTGAGAACTTTCTGCCATTTTCATCAAATTTAAAATTGTCATCTGCAAACTCTTTCAATTTGGACCAGTCCAAAATTTGTCGTTTGTGAAAGGATTAATTAACATTGGCAGATGTAAGTTTAAAAGAATATATAAACATAGGTACATCGGGATCCTGTGATATCAACGAATTCATCTTGTTTCAGCTTACAAAAATTCCGTAAAAGTATAAGCTTGTCTAGCAAGAAACTTTGAGGATTACGTACAGAAATTATCCATTTTTATGTTCCTTTAGGAAATCGCTAATGACTCTGGTTCAATCGTAGGCTGATCTGAACTTATCAGGACATGACATTAGGAATCAAAATGAGAGAGAGAGAGAGATGGAGAGAGAGAGAAAGAGAGAGAGTTTCTATGTAACCAGGACAATACTAGCTTATGTAATGAATGCCGTGCCAGGTCAAAGAAATCTACTTCTAAAGAGAAAACCCTTTATGGAGTTCGCGTGCTGCCTAGAGAATGACATATCTTACAACTGAAAGAAGCCTACTTATACCACCATCAAGTTGTTAGGGCAGTTACTGAAAAAAAAAATATATATATATATATATAAAACACTGGAGTACGTAAGTCCACTATTCTATTCAGTCTGATATATATTTGCACTGGTTGAAAAACAAAGTTCCATCAGCATAAAAAGTATTTATTTCAAATCCGTTCTGTCACAACATCGATCATTGAAACAAGAAGCGAACTTATCGATATCAATGCCATGTAACTTTATGTTGCAATTCACCTTTAGGCTGCTAAGCGTGACTCACTCACCTTTTGCGGACAGTGTGGATCAAGATCAGACTGCACAGAACGTGCAGTCTGATCTTGTATCTACACTGTCCGATAAGAAGATATCTTTTCCCCAAAAAAATATCTTTGAAACGGCAAAATTTAGTTTCATTTCACTCATTTAGCAGGATAAAAGTGAATCCAAAATTCCAAGATTAGCTACCTGATTGGTCGTGACAGAGCGTCCTGACCAATCAGATGGCTGGTCTAGAAAATTAGAATCAAATTAAACCCTCAAGCTGCTATATAAATGAAGCGAAACTTTCAAGTCGATTGTAAAACCCAATTTTTGCTATTACACAGGTATTTTTTCCGGGGGGGGGGGGATGGTATCTCCATATCGGACAGTGTAGATGCACGTTCTGTGCAGTCTGATCTTGATCTTGATCTACACTCCCCACAAAAGATCAGTCACTCGCACTTAGCAGCTAAGCGTTAAAGTGGTTGGTGAAAACGGATTATGTAAATTCTTGCCGTACAGTCAAACAAAAGAAGGTCGATAGCTTGAAACGAACGAAACTTAGTTTATTACGATTACAACTATACAGCCATTTTCAAACGTTTTACCTGTGTAATTAACCACCCGTCCTCGGCCACCAGTAGGAGAGGAAGAATTCGCCTGTTATTTTTATAATGCCAGTGTTCCGGTATGAAGTGGTCCTTCAAGAACACCCGCATATTTGGTACCTTGGACAAGTTCCTATACATTTCTTTCAGACGCCATTGATGAGGCAGAATACTCATAGACGGAGCAAAATATTCATCTGAAACTGCAATCCTTATTGCTGATAGGTCTATGTATTTACTGAGGTCAATGATGGCACTGTTGGATTTTATGTCTGTCATCCCATGATCACTTGTTACAATAACATTAACACTGTCTGTAAGACCAGCCTCATGCAGTTTATCAAAAATTGACCCAAGAAGTAAATCCATTTCTTCAACCTTTTTCCGAACTTCTGCAGAGTAAGGTCCATAAACATGGCCCGTACTGTCTGGTTCGTGAAAGTATAAGAGTGCAAGATCGATTGCTAGGGAGTCGTTTCTGAGCCATTCCACAACCGTATCAACTCTCTCATTAAATGGTGTACTCTCATCATATGGCATCCATATATTTGGACGAAACCCTTTAATTTCTGTTTCACTGCCTGGCCAGAAATAAACTGCACTTCTAAGACCATGTTTTCGAGCTGTTATCCATATAGGTTCTCCTTCATTCCACCATTTGGTTTCCATGGATCTCATGGTAAAGTACTCGTCATATGTCGGATCGTACATCATATTTCCAACGACACCATGTGATTCTTCGTATAATCCTTTATAAAATCAAATACTGTCACTAGAGTTGCAGGTAAAACAAAGCGGTATATCATAAATGGCGTGCAACACACGAAAAGGGGCTTCGGACATATGCGTAAAAGTGTGTCGTCCCAGATATACCTGTGCAGTCTGTGACTAATCAGAAACGATACTTCCCGTTTCTGTGCGATTTTCTGTTTCATGAAAGTCTACTGTATGAAAAAAATCTTACGTAAAGTTCGTAAAGTGCCGTCTCGGATTAGCCTGCGCTGGCTAATCCGGGACGAGACTCCGCAAATGTCCGAAGGTATCATTTTTCATGTTGCGTGCCATACTGTGAAAAACGTTGCGTACACATAAAACAACATGAACAATCCTGTAGAGATTTAAATGTTTTAGCATGACCTTCATCGTCGTTTTCAATGTAATTTCAGTTATATCGCGACAGCCGGTACATCTATTTATGCTTTCCTGCAAGTTTTTATCAGTACTTTGCACAATATTCCTCCCTATCCACTGGCTGCATAACCATCGTCGAAACAATGATCAGTCATGAAACTCTATTGACTTTCATCGATCCAGCAAAGAAATTTACCGAGCTGGGAATTCGATCCAGCAACCCCCAGTTTTCAAGCCATGTGTATTACAGACTGAGCTACCGTGCTCGACAGAAACTGATTTGAAGTAACAGCATCTAAATACAGAAAATTGACGTTTTTACGATTATGAAATGATCTCACATCATTCTACGAGTCGTGAAGAAATATTGCAAAGATGACCACCTTCTTTGCGTTTTTAACACTTTATCGAACGACCCCGAGAAAACATTTAGAGAAAAGCTTGTAACCTGCATTTTGTAATTGTGCCACAATATTTCCTACCAAACCAAAGACAAATCCCAAGATTTAAAACGCGTTTAACTTGTCGTGTGCCGGTCTGCAATGCTTTCATTTTGGACAAGTCTAAAAATTTGTCGTCTGAGTTAAAGTCATTGTAGGTCCAAAAGCGGTCAAAAGTAAGCAAGTAGGGAGTCAAGTTGCAGCCAAATCTAAATGAACCACACTCTGGGAAAAGGAAGTTTAATGTGTCTCCGTGATGCAAAATACCAATGAAGTCATCACAGAATTATATATCCATAAAAGCCACCTTTTTCTTAATAATCGACTGAAGCATGAAGTAAACTGGTCCTTTGACATTCAGAAAATTTACCAGTAGCGAAAATTCATACCATTTGAAAGTATGAATACTATTATAGGTCTGACAATGTGCTATATATTGTACAGGCTGTTAACTCTTTACCAAACGACAAAATTTTAGATTGGTACAATTTGGATGCATTTGCAGACGACAAAATAAAAATGACTCAAAAATTGAAATTTCTTATGAGAAGGGTAGAAAACATGGGGGGAAAAGGAGAAAATACTGGTTACCCACCATGTTTTCAAAAGATCTCTTTTTCAGGGTCGTTAAAAGTCGGGATTATGTGGTAAAGGTTTATAGTCCGCTGGCAGGAAAAAAAAAAAAACTAGACATAAAATCGGCAATTTTAATTCTAGTTTTATGATTCATTTTTATGCTAGCGGCTGCAACTTTGACAAACTGACATAGGGTAGCGTAAGGTGATAAAATTTGTCTCGAATTCAATGTGATACGTGTTATGAAGAAAACCAAAGGTTCTAAGATACTACCTGTGACTATAGTATAGTGACAAGGAAAAGTCAATGTGACAAATGTGTTGTTGATATACTTTGCTGTAGATCCATCACGAGTCATCTGGTCAAAATTAGGAGTTGAAGCATTTTCGATGTAGTCCCATCGAAATCCATCCATCGAAATCAACAACACTTTCTGCGAGTAAACGTTAGCGTAAAAGCAGATCGCAATCAATGAAGTTACCCTCCATAAAAGGTTCAGGTCTAGTCTGGTCATGGCTTTGAGTCATTTATATAGAAAGTTAGGCCTATATTAATGCATAGATATGTTTTAACGAATTTGACCTTGCTCCGAACAATCCAAGCAGTGTTCTTCCTTCAAAGTCCCTTCTACTTCTAATTGAACTGCATAATCTTTTACTTTAATCTCGTTGTGAGCCATATACCAAGCAAAACCTTCTTGTGTTCATAATGAACAAGTCGACGTGTCCATCCGAAATTAGGTGATAAACGAATATAGGTAGACCTACTGTTTCATTAAAGTTGTAACACGTTTTTCGTATCGACTCAAATGTAAAAGCACTAAGTCAACCTACTGTTTTTATGATTTTTCACATTGTGTTTAAGGTTTAAATCAGAAATTTCAGATTTTATTAATTTCAATTCGTTTTTTCCCTTGAAGACGTAGGTTCAACACCGAATTCCTTAGATCTGCATCGATATTCACTACATAAATCAAAGACCGAGAGAATAAATGCAGTCCAATTCCGGCTTTCGGCACTTCACTAGATTATGGTTCGTTAGCCTACTTGTATAGACAGTTATACCAACTAATTAATTCCAGTATTTTAACCCTTATCCTGCTGAATAAATGAAACGAAAATTTGCACTCAATAGTGAAAATAATATTGCGATTTCAAAGGTGAGTTTTACCGGAAACATCGAATCGGACAGTGTAGATCAAATATTAGTCTGCACGTTTTGTGCAGTCTGATCTTGTTCTACACTGTCCGCAAACGGTCAGTGAGTCGCGCTTAGCAGCTAAGGGTTAATAGTGTACTTTTCTTTTCATCTTCAGTCCAACAAGTATGGATTACACAGAAGTTTTGTTCATTTCACATAAATTTGTGTTACACTGACACACATAATCGAAGAACCAACCAGGCGTGATGTTGTAAACAGATGCAGACGACAACGTTAAATCCACAAATTACCTCTGCACATTATATTAAGGATTATTTTTGCCTCTTTTCAGATTTTTTTTTTTAAACGTGTTCATATTTCAGCGCCCAAGGGGATAACAGGGGCTTTTGCTGACGACATAGATGAAGATCAGACTGCACAGAACTCAAAAGGCGCTGTTCGATCTCAGATCTCTACTAACTGCTTTTTTAGTCAAGCCTGTAGGATGAAAATCGTGATAGGTTTCAGTGTTTCGTATTTTCAGTTGTTGGAAGAGGTCAACACTGTGACTTTTTTCAGCGCTGAAATAGTTTAGAGCGATTGATTGAGAGAGTGCTGCTGTCGCGATGACTATCATCGATCTTTTTCAAGGAAAATTCGCAGACTTGGAGACTCGAACCTCCGACCCCTGCTTTCAACTCGTGCGTCACCGACTGAACTACTGGGGTCAAAAGTTCATACCAAGGGATTGAGAAGTAGAGTTAAAAAGATTGAATGGTGTCTTACGCCCCTTTCAACATTATAGGTATACTTCAGTCATATCATGGCCACAGTTCTTGTATTGATGTGCTTCCTAGGTTTCACATGTACTCTCCTGGAGTTCTGACGCGCCTTGCCAAAGGGCACTTGGTACCAGCATAGGTGCGTGATGTATTTTACAAAGGATATACCAGGAATATAGATTTTTAAATCAATATCTGGAAGATTAACAAAAAACCTTAATTTTGTCTGTCAAAATTGCCGGAACTGGAAATACCTTTTTTTTTTACAAGGCACATTGCGGGGATATTTGATCAACTCTAGGCATGGCATGTACTTGTAAATGATAGATTTCGTTATTTCATCATTTCACTAACTTTTAACCCTTTCCCAAACGACAAATTCTGGACTGGTCCAAATTGAAAGAGTTTGCAGACGACAATTTTAAATTTGATGAAAATGGCAGAAAGTTCTCAAAAAGGGTAGAAAACACTGTGGGAAAAGGAGAAATTGCTCGTTACGAGCAATTTCTCCTTTTCCCACAGTGTTTTCAAAAGACTTGTACTGCAAACACTTGAAAACCAGGGCTTGCTTGGGAAAGGGTTAAGAACATCTAAACATATCTAGCATCTAACGGTTATGAATCCATAACATTTCTTTTTGTCTAACTACTGATTGAATCATTAGGTAGACTGGTCCTTGGACATGTAGAAAATTGACCAATAGCGAAAAGTTTCGGCCCAGATCAGCCTGCGCGAACTGCGCAGGCTGACCTGGGTCGATATTTTTTCGCAGATGCATTAAGCACCCTTTTCACAGAGCGTGGCTCAAATATTATGGCTACACTTCACCATCACGTTTAGGATTTGAAATAGATCTATATTAATTAAATATAAATTTTGTTTATTATTTCGTGCTATCGAAATAATAACCAGGTGTTATACGACCCTTCCTGCTGGCTCTTAGTACCTATCCAACCCTCCCGGAGCTAAGCTAATTAAACCCTTAGGCTGCTAAGCGCGACTAACTGACCTTTTGCGGACAGTGTAGATCAAATCAGACTGCAAAGAACGTGCAGTCTGATCTTGGATCTTTACTGTCTGACAAGGAGATTTTTTTTTTTTTTTTTTCAAAAAAAAATAAGTTTGAAATAGCGTTATTCTGGTTTTTACTTTCAGCTTGAAAGTTTCTTTTTAGTTTTCTAGTAGGATAAGGGTTATTTTTTTACGAAATAATTCCGTACTTCAACGACCCTGCTGATTGCCAGCATTTTCTCCTTTTTTCCAAAAGAGTTTTCTACCATTTCAAATATGAATCCCATCATTTGAGCCACACCTACTTTGTCGCCTGCATATGGTTTGAATTTCGACAAGTGTACGGTTGTGACGTCTGGGAGAGAATTTAGCTTGTCGATGTGAAGAGTGCAGTCTGGTCGCGAGCCACACCGTCTAATCATACGTGTATATCAAACTTTCTGAAAAACAAAAGAGTATTTGAGCTGCGTTCTGTGAAAATGGGCTTGATGCATCTGCGAAAAGTATCGACCGAGGTCAGCCTCTGTCAAAGGACCATTTTACCTCAATATCCAGATGGTTGTTCAAAAAGCGGCTATTATGGAATGATAATTATGTGATTGCTTGCTTGGCATCATGCATCACGGAGATGCATTAAACCCCCTTTTCACAGAACATGGCTCATTTATAATTCTTTTGGCGCTCCATGCCAGAATGTCCAGTTTTTGCGAACGATATTGATAAAATTAGACTGCATAGAACGTGCAGTCTGATCTTGGATCTATGTCGTCCGCTTGTTTAGTCTTTAAGATAAAGTCCTTTTTGAGTGTCAGTGAATTGTATTTTCGACCGTCGAAAGAGGTCGAGTTTACATATTTTCTGCTGGAATAGTTGATAGCTTTTAATGGAACCATTCTCTTATTCTCCGTTTTTTAAAGTCTAAAATACATTCCAGTCATACTTTGTTTGAGTTTCAGTTCAGAATACAGCATCGGACAGTGTCAGTGAATTGTATTTTCGACCGTCGAAAGAGGCCGAGTTTACATATTTTCTGCTGGAAGAGTTGATAGCGAAATGGAACCATTCACTTATTCTTCATGTTCTAAAGTTTGAAAATAGAGTTCAGCCATACACTGTTTGAAGGTACAATTTAGAATACAGCATCGGACAGTCTGATCAAAGATCAGACTGTACACTCTGCGAAGTCTGTCCTAGATCTTTAACGTCTTGCAAAGAGCTACGTACTTGCTTCGCCAGTGAAAGTAAGGGGCTTTGTCAAACAACTGATACTACATACGTATTAGATCATGTGTTACGTAAATAACTAATTAATGCTGGAAACATCTGCCTAAATGAAATTCCTAGTTTGTGATTGTCAGGCTACATAACATAAAGTTAATTTTGTTTTGTAAGAGACTTTGTGATTTGAACGAAGAGATATGGACCCACGATAATCTGGAGAAGAATTCTTTTAAAGGTTAGACAAGATCTTATGGTTTTTCGTAGTTTCTGTTCCTGGCAATGCGCCTTTATAATTGCATTCCTTTTTTAAAAACCTAAGGCTGTTAAGTGCGACTGGTGACGCTTTTGCGGACAGTGTAGATCAAGATCAGACTGCACAAAATGTGTAGTCTGATCGTGGATCAACAGTATCCGATACGGCATTTTTTCCGGTGAAATCAATTTTTAAATTGCAATATTTGAGTTTTTTTTTTTTTCTATTCAGAGGAAATTTTCGCTTCATTTATCAAGCACCTTAAAAGTTAAGTCTCACTGTCAATGGCGACTTCAATAACTTTTGCGGACCGCGTGGATCAAGATCAAACCGCACGGAATATGTAGTTTGATCTTGGATCTACCTGATGCTAAGGTTTGACGAAAATGTATAATTTCAGGGTGAATGGTATTTTATGCAGTGCTTTTAACAGCCAGGCAAGCCCGGTAGCGCAGTCGATAAACACACGACTTGATGTCATGGATCGCTGGGACGAATCCCCAGCTCGGCCAATATTCTTTCCGAGGATTGATAATAGGAATTGCAACATGATTCATTCCTCTCTCAGCGCTGATAATTGTTTCAATGATGAACATGTGGGAAAGCAGCCAGTGGCTTGGGAAGAATATTGTGTAAAGTACTAGTAAAAGAAACTCCAGGAAAGCATGGACAGGTGCACTGGCCTCCGCGATATAAGTGATATAATATTGAAAACGGTGTTAAACATCATACAACAACTCCATAGCCAAAGTCGATTTAACCCTTATCCTGCTATTCAGCAGATTGAATAAAACTTTCAATCCGATAGTGAAACTCCCGAGTAATGTTATTTCAAAATTGTATTTTTTTTTTCTGGAAAATTTTTCCTTATCGGACAGTGTAGATCCAAGATCAAAATGCACGTTCTGTGCAGTCTGATCTAAATGTACACCGTCCGCAAAAGGTCAGTGAGTCGCGCTTAGCAGCCTAAGGTTAATTAATTTTGAGGACGGCGTAGATCAATATCAGACTGCACAGAACGTGCAGTCTGATCTTGGATTTTCACTGCACCTTGTGGTAAGGTCTGACAAAAATCTATACGTTTAGTTGTGCAGTTGTTTGTTCTTGATATGATTCTGACCGAGCTTGGATTCCCCTAAATTACGTGTTTTTTTTGTGTTATCGACTGCGTTACCCCCTAGATTAAGTGTTTGTGCGTTATCGTGGTTATCGACTACGCGGGAAACTTTGCCGTTCTATTTTATTTTTTTCAAGCGCCAAGATGAAGAACTTTTCGAAAACCTCCCTGCTACTTTTGACTCAGATTGTCATATCTAATGGTGGGTAACTTTTTTATTATCAACAAACAACATACTGTTCAAACGCAGTGCACAAATCTGTCTGTCTGTCTGTCTGTGTGTCTGTCCGTCCGTCCGTCCTTCAGCCTATTTGCCCGTCTGTCTGCCCGTCTGCCTGTCTGTGTGTGTCGTATTTTAACTGTGACTTTCACTTTAACGAAATCGCAGAAAAAGTTAGGAGTTTGAGTAGTAACAGCAGCTCTTTGGATGCAAACAAAGATGACGTAATCGGCGGCCATCTTGACCTACTTTCGGCCATCGTGTTACTATGTTTAGTAACTCATTTGCATATAAGGGGTTGTTGGTGTGTCATGGGTATTCGCGGCGGGTATGGGGAGTCCGCCATCTTGGATGAGGGTCGGCCATGTTGGATCGGGATCGGCCATGTTGGATCAGGATCAGTATACAGAGCTGACTTGTATACTTCGTGCTGGTAAGTACTCGCGGGCATTGAGGGTCAGGCCCTTTCCTTACCAGACGATAAATAAATAATAATTTACCTACAGCTCCACGAAGTTCCCTGGTCAAAGTGTGGATCAGGATCAGTCATGTTGGATCAGGATCAGTATACAGAGCTGACGTGTATACTTCGCGCCGGTAAGTACTCGCGGGCATTGAGGGTCAGGCCCTTTCCTTACCAGACGATAAATAAATAAATAAATAAATGAATAAATAAATTTACCTCTCTCCGATGTGCACTCCTCAAGGTCCTACTTTCAAATGAGACCTTAAGTCCAGAACAGAGTCTAAGGTAGAAGGATGCGCATGCGTGAAGCTATATTTAGATATGTGATCATCAACTATATTTAGCTATCAGCTATAAAAGGGAAGATCTGAACAATGGTCTTTTGTTAATGTCACCATACTGTCTGGTTTTGTTTATTTTGTGACGGAAGTACGGACAATGGTCTATTCAACTGTCAAACTTAATCCCTTTTCAAGTCGACAGCGTGTCTGGCTTCTGTTGACATAGGACCGGAAGGTCAGACAATAGCCTATTCAAATTGCAGATGGCTGGGGGAACAAAAAGACTTCGAGCTTATACCCCTAAAACGGATTGAAATTCAGCCAATCCAAAGCCAGGATTCTTAGCCAATCAGATTACAGGACGCATCGACCAATCAGGGAGTAGATTCAATCCAAGATAGGGTCCAGACGTAAGTATGGGATCATTCTTCAAAATGAAGTTTACCTTATCATACCACGTATTGGAGAAGCATTTGTATCAACCAGAATATTTTCAGCATGCGCTTGTATTTATTAATAAACAGATTATGATGTCAAGTGTCAAATGTTGCATCCAGAACCCTACTGAAAATAAAATCGAAAAAGGAAGACATTATTTTGAAAAACAATTTAATAAGATGATAGGATGGACGGGATATGGTGCTGATTGCTTGTAAACAAACGGGCGCCATCTTGGATGACCTAGTTACTATTTTTTTAGTAACTCATTTGCATATAAGGATATTTAGACCAGCGGCCATCTCGGATGACCTATTTTTTTTTTTTTTTTTTTTTGACAGAATTTGACGTGCTTTTTGGACAGCCATTTTGGATGACCTGTTTTTATAGTCGACCATTTATTTAAATGTGCTTTTTGGCACAATATTGATTTTTCTTTTTGGGTATAAATTTGGAGAGAAATAGCTTTAAAAATGAGTCGTATAAGCGAGTACCCTAACAGTATACAGAGCTGACTTGTATACTCTATCTAGTAATGATCGCGGGCATTGAGGGTCAGGCCCTTTTACGAGACGGAGATTTTCCCACTTAGACTCATCTTTAACGCCACACCAAGTCAAAGAGCCGATTCCTAACCTTACTACGACCCTCGGTCAAGTCTATAAGGTTAAGTCGGTCTAACGACACATCCATGCTCTTTGAAGTTTCTCACAAAGAATTACAAAAATTCCGAAGAAAAAAAGAAAAAACAGTACCTTCGATGTTGTCTCTTCAACGTCCTGAACTCAAATGACAAAGGAGTATTTCCGATATGACTCGCGCGCATGCGTCAATCCACATACGTGTCTGAACACGTTTTATAAGCCATTATTAATGTCGACACACTGTCTGATTTTTGTTTATTTAGGGACGGAAGTACGGACATTGGCCTATTGAGATTCACTTTCGGTATCTGTTTTACATGTTAAGGTAAGGCTTTAGACAAAATGCAGGTGAATATAACATGAAATATAATTTTTCATCTCAACTGGCCAATTAGTATGCAAATACGAATTTTATACGTAATAAATCAGTACACTTTTAAATTTCAGATTTTTTACCTAATATCCTTCTTGTTCTGCATACATTCAAATGACAAAATCACAGCCTCTAAATTTTATGGAAATAATTAAATAATAAAAATATTTACCAAATCGATAACTTCCAAATCTATCCTGCAAAAAGGCATTTAATTCCCCAATACACACTTCAATATAGAAATATAGTGCACTAATTCCGGTAAATATGGTCTTGAAATCCATTTTGAGAAAAAATTTAAAATAGATCTGTTCTTGTCAGTAGCTAAAGCAAGAATGAACAAGTTTTATCAAGTCCTTACATGAAAAGGAGTCTTTCAGGGCTGTTGCTCTTTATACGTCAATATTGGTGGACTTGGATTAGGCTTAATTTAATTTTGAAAAGAACGTGGGCCAATGTTTTTACAAGATCTTTAAAATATCGGAAAAAATCCCCTAAACTACTGCAACTTATAGCTCGATGGTAGGTAGTATTTTGAGGGAGCTGCCGAAGTTTTAGTTCTCGTTTCTTTCGACGATTCCATCTCAGAAGTTGTCTGGGTCCAGTCTGGGTTCATCATCTGGGGACACACTGTATTCAGGCTACTTTTCTTAAATATTAAAGGCCTTTGAAAACCAAATAAAACTGTTAAACCACGCAACCGTTTTTAGCTTCTAGGACAACTGTTTACCCTGACACTTTTTCCATAAACCATCTCAAACGTGAGAACAGACCCTCAGCTATCATTTGAACCCTAGGTTCACGGTTCGATTTTTAACCAGTGTGGAACTAGATCATCAGAGCGGATTTAAACCCTCAAAATTCAATATACTCCGATTCAAATAAAACTGGTACCGTTGGAAAGGTCTGATCACGCTGATTCAGAAAATATATACATATAGGGGTCTAGCTCTATTAGTTCTCGAGATACATCGGTTTAAAGTTTGTCGTAAATGATTCGAGTGATCTCCCCTTATTATCTGCCCCTTAAAGGAATCTAAAATTTTTAAATTGCCCTAACTCCCTTAGTATGTGACCGATTTGGACAATCTTGGTGTCAAAATAGCATCACTCTCTCTCGTCTATGCAATGGTAAGAGTTTCAGACACCTCGATCCAACATGGCGGCCGGAAATGACGTCATTGTCCCTATAAAATACTATATCTCATTTAGTTCAAGTCTGATCGGTTCCCCCAGGAGTACCGTTGGAAAGGTCTGATCACGCTGATTCAGAAAATATATACATATAGGGGTCTAGCTCTATTAGTTCTCGAGATACATCGGTTTAAAGTTTGTCGTAAATGATTCGAGTGATCTCCCCCTTATTATCTGCCCCTTAAAGGAATCTAAAATTTTTAAATTGCCCTAACTCCCTTAGTATGTGACCGATTTGGACAATCTTGGTGTCAAAATAGCATCACTCTCTCTCGTCTATGCAATGGTAAGAGTTTCAGACACCTCGATCCAACATGGCGGCCGGAAATGACGTCATTGTCCCTATAAAATACTATATCTCATTTAGTTCAAGTCTGATCGGTTCCCCCAGGAGTACCGTTGGAAAGGTCTGATCACGCTGATTCAGAAAATATATACATATAGGGGTCTAGCTCTATTAGTTCTCGAGATACATCGGTTTAAAGTTTGTCGTATATGATTCGAGTGATCTCCCCCCCCCCCCTTATTATCTGGCCCTTAAAGGAATCCAAAATCTTTAAATTGCTCTAGCTCCCTTATGTCTGGTCCGATTTTGATCATTGTTGTACCGTTGGAAAGGTCTCACCGAGACCTACACGATGACATCAACCAACCGGAAGGAAACTCACTCATGCGTAAAATGCTTCTAACTCCCTTATGCCTTGACCGATTTGAGTGAATTTAGACTCGTTAGAAAGGTCTAAAACGCTTTCCAATACCCATTGAACCACAATGACTTATGCATAGTGAAAGATATTACTCTTAAGGTTTTCCTACATCTAAATATAGGTATGACATAATTCTTCTAAATAAAGCGGACCAATAAGAATAGAGATCAGTGATGTAATGACTTTAAATATAGTTGATGATCACATATCTAAATATAGTGGACCAATCAAATGAGAGACTAAGGAAATGAACATAGATCAGAATGAGGCCTCCGTGTGTATAAATAAGACAAACAGCCCTTATTCTTCATTCTGATTTCAGAATTACAACTTACAACATGTCTATTTTCATAGGAAACTTGGGTAATGGACGTGTAGTAGAGGTGACAGAATGGAAGGGGGTGAGGCGAGTGGACTTAAGAGAATGGCAAGACGAAAAACCCACCAAGAAAGGTATCAGTTTAACCCTGATGCGTTGGAAAAACTGGGTCGAGACTATAGAATACGTGGATCAGGCATTGACAGATAAAACGGACTACAACTGTCACTTGGGCGGCAATGTATATTGTACAATAACTGAAGGCAGCAAATGTGTGGACATGAGACAATATTGGAAACCGAAAGAAAAAGTAGTACCCACAAAAAAGGGGTTGTGTTTACGACCACTAGAATATCAATGCCTCAAAGACCTGATACCTGAGATTGGAAAGACCCTACCCGAACTAGACGCAGTGGTCCCGTGTTACTTACAGTCAGACCATATGAACCAGATAGGGATGCTACAGTGCCCGGAATGTAACCCCAATGACTGTACAAACTGGTAACCAATCAGAGACTGTTACTAAATATAGCGGACCAATCAGAAACTGTTACTAAATATAGCGTACCAATCGGAAATCAGACTCTTATCTAAAAGGCAAGAAAAGCGCACCAAAAAAACAGACTCAAATTTATTTGTATATATTTGTGAAGTTGATCATGTATGACATGAATGTACTCTATATACTAATGTATGTATGTCATGTGATTCTATTGAATTGTATGATGAAATAAAATATGAACTGTACTCGATGCTTTGTGGTTTGACCCATTGCCCTCAGTCTGGGTTCTAATGATATAAGACCGGATATCAGGACAATACCCCTTTCAACTCCCAAGGTAATCCCTTTTCAAGTCGCCAGAGTGTCTGACTTAAGCAGGATATCAGAACAATACCCCTTTCAACTCCCCAGAGGTAACAGACGGGACAGAAGACAACGGAGAATTTCTAAAGATAACAACCAATCAGCGACAGGCACTTTATATAAATTGGGCTCTGCTTTCTTCCAGTTGTCGGTTCTGAAAAGTACTATGAACTATGAACATGGATCTGTTTACGCAGAGTGATTCGGTACAAGTGAACCAGTTTTCCAAGCCAAATATGATGTTTTATGAAGATAGATTAAGAACGTTTCAAGACTGGTCAAAGCAGATAACTCCAGATCGCGTTTCCTTATCAAAAGCCGGCTTTTATTACACTGGAAGTAGCGACAAGGTTACTTGCTTCGCTTGTTCAGTCAACGTTATGTCCTGGGAATCGACGGACGACCCTTGGGTAGAACACGAAAAATGGTCTCCAACGTGTATTTACTTAAAAATGACGGGCTATAAAAGCGAAAACAAGAACTTGGTGCAACCTGTAGGTGACTTTAGATTTGAGACAGCGAGCAAGAACAATCAGACAGCGTCAGGATTCACCCCTTCATTTGGACAAAACGGTGGAAATATCCCATCCTTTGGATTTGGGTCAAATAGTAACACTGGAGCCAATTTATTTGTGAGACGATAGACATGTTCGGACTTGTTTTTGTGACGGTGATGTTGATAAATGACTTTGAGTGGTGGTGGAGATGTGGGCAATTAAGACGAGAAGCCAGAGAGGGTGCTGAGAGACTTATTGATATTTTAAATTTGTATTTAGAGGAAAATAGACGTCCTTTTTATTCTGTTGTATTATAGTTATTTTGTTGTAAGAATGCATTATGCTTGTATAAATTAATAAAAGATGTCAGACTGGAACACCTATTTGTCCACTCTTTATTTCGACCCAAAGTCCCCTGCTAGTTATTTAGGTCCAGAGAAATTATATCAGTATGTAAAGGTCCAAGGAAAATACACCATTGGTAGACACAGAATAAGAAAATGTTTACAAGATCAAGAGTCCTATTCTTTAACGAGAGGGGCCAGACGCCGGTTTAAACGGTCCAGAGTTATTGTGAACGGTGTAGACAGTCAATGGGATATAGACCTGATGGATATGATGGACTTGTCCAAATATAATGAAGGGTTCAAGTATGTCATTGTTTGCATAGATATTTTTTCTCGATTTGCACATGCCCAACCGGTGCCAAGTAAAAAGGGGTCGATGTCACAAACTCTCTGACACACATATTGTCGTGGGAGAGGAAACCCAACACTGTACGCACTGACAGAGGCATGGAGTTTCGAAGTAAGAAAGTCAATAAATATCTACGAGGTCAAAACATTCACCACTTTTACGCCCTGAACACAGAAACCAAAGCAAACTTTGCAGAAAGATTTATAAAGACCTTAGAGCATAAACTATTTAGATACACGCTTAAAAACAGAACTCGGCACGGTCACGGGAAGACAAGGTACATATTCAACATGCATTGAATGAAGGAGAAAAGACCATCCCTGGAACTCGATACAAGTTGGATGGGTACTGCGCAGAAACACACACGGCGTACGAGTACCACAGCTGCGTGCTTCATGGCTGCCCTGTGTGTTTCTCAGATAATAGAGAAGAAACCAGTCACCCCCTAATCCACCAGTCACTGGATGAATTGTATGCCCTGACTATGAAAAAGAAAGCTTATTTAGAACAATTAGGCGTGTGCATTTGGGACCATGAATTTCAAAAAGAACGAAATCAAAATTCAGAATTGAGAACCTTCATCAAACAGTTAGACATGACAGAGAGATTGGAGCCTAAAGAGAGCTTCTTCGGCGGGCGTACCAATGCGAGTCAACTTTATCGTTAAACGGAATAACAGGAAAGGATCAAGTACGTGGATTTCACGAGCTTGTATTCTTGGTTGAATTAGAATTGTCGGTATCCCTTGGGTCACCGTAAAATCTTGACCAAAGATTTTGGGAACATAGAGGAGTATTTTGGTATTGCTAAAGTCAAGATATTACCCCAAAGAGGACTGTATCACCCAGTCCTCCCGAACAGTTCAAATGGTGAACTGAAATTCCCTTTATGTAGGACCTGCGTGGATACTGAGAATCCTGACCCCTGCACCTGTTCGGACGACGAGAGAGTATTGACTGGTACGTGGTGCACCCCGGAGATACACACAGCTCTTAGACTAGGGTACCAACTTAAAAACATATACGAAATATACCAGTGGGAGGAAACCATTGGACAGAGGCTCAATATGCGCCAGACAGAAATCTTTACGGATAGTCAGATCAACCTATTCTTTCATTTATTCTCGGATCCCCTAAAACAACCTCTCAACTTTCACATATTAACAGATAACATGATACAAATTGAATGGATATACAAACAGGACTGCCAACCCGAAGACAACAACACAAACATATACTTGGCGACCTTTACCACGTGCTGGGCCAGGCTCAAATTGTACAGTGTGCTCGAACACTTAGACGAGTACTGTATTACGATACAGATAGTGTCATTTACCTGAGTAGACCTGGAGAGGTAGACCCACCCTTATGGGACTACTTGGGCGAATTGTCCGATGAATTAGACAAGAGTGAGCACATTGTAGAGTTTGTGTCTGGCGGTCCCAAAAACTATGCATACAAAACAAACACCAACAGAGAAACGTGCAAAGTCAGAGGATTTACATTGAACTACACCAACTCACAACTCATCAGTTTTGAAAGCGTCAAACACATCGTCACAGACACACACGGCACCTCACACATTACCATCACCAACCCAAGCAAAATATGTAGAGACAAAGGTAAATGAAAGTTATACAACAGAGCAGAAGAACAAAGATATCAAATGGTATACACTAAACGCAGAAGAATAGAGAACTATGACACAGTACCTTACGGATATTAGAATGGGGAGAATGGTGTGAGAATGAATATGAACATGATTGAAATATTGATGTTAGTGGAAGTAAATTTTGATGTTACTGGAAGCAAATTTGCATGTTACTGGAACGTGTTTTTGCAATTTTACATTGAAATATATAGGGAAAACTGGATTCAATTTTTGATGTTACTGGAAGCAAATTTTGATGTTACTGGATGTAAAAATCAATGTTATTGGAAGCAAATTTGCATGTTACTGGATGTAAAAACCAATGTTATTGGAAGCAAATTTGCATGTTACTGGATGTAAAAATCAATGTTATTGGAAGTAAATTTGCATGTTACTGGAAGTAAATTTTGATGTTACTGGAAGCAAATTTGCATGTTACTGGAACGTGTTTTTGCAATTTTACATTGAAATATATAGGGAAAACTGGATTCAATTTTTGATGATACTGGAAGCAAATTTTGATGTTACTGGATGTAAAAATCAATGTTATTGGAAGTAAATTTGCATGTTACTGGATGTAAAAATCAATGTTATTGGAAGTAAATTTGCATGTTACTGGAAGTAAATTTTGATGTTACTGGAAGCAAATTTGCATGTTACTGGAACGTGTTTTTGCAATTTTACATTGAAATATATAGGGAAAACTGGATTCAATTTTTGATGTTACTGGAAGCAAATTTTGATGTTACTGGATGTAAAAATCAATGTTATTGGAAGCAAATTTGCATGTTACTGGATGTAAAAATCAATGTTATTGGAAGCAAATTTGCATGTTACTGGATGTAAAAATCAATGTTATTGGAAGTAAATTTGCATGTTACTGGAAGTGAATTTTGATGTTACTGGAAGCAAATTTGCATGTTACTGGAACGCGTTTTTACAATTTTACATTGAAATGTATAGGGAAAACTGGATTCAATTTTTGATGTTACTGGAAGCAAATTTTGATGTTACTGGATGTAAAAATCAATGTTATTGGAAGTAAATTTGCATGTTACTGGATGTAAAAATCAATGTTATTGGAAGTAAATTTGCATGTTACTGGAAGTAAATTTTGATGTTACTGGAAGCAAATTTGCACGTTACTGGAACGTGTTTTTGCAATTTTACATTGAAATATATAGGGAAAACTGGATTCAATTTTTGATGTTACTGGAAGCAAATTTTGATGTTACTGGATGTAAAAATCAATGTTATTGGAAGCAAATTTGCATG